>LR990167.1:0-5000000 GCA_905147325.1 Notodonta dromedarius
ATCCGGCGAGACATCTTGACTTGCAGTTCAAAAAATTAACATGCCATGAGGACATAGTGAACTATGTGAACAGTGCAATACAAATCTACACCGACGGAAGCAAAATTGACGGCAAGGTTGGAGCCTCATTATCGGTATGGAATAATCAAGTCGAAACCAAAGCCGTCAAACTCAAGCTGTCACCATACTGCACTGTATACCAAGCAGAACTGCTCGCAATATGTCGAGCCACAAAAGTGGCACTGGAAGGGAAGGAGGCAAGCTACGCGGTTATAAGCGATTCAAGATCAGCCCTTCAAACAGTCACCAACAACGACTCCCTGCATCCCCTGGCTACCGAAACGAGAAGAAACATCAGTAGCACCAAACTCCAAGGCAGGAGTATATCACTGTTCTGGATCAAAGCTCATGTAGGAATAGCCGGGAATGAGAGAGCCGATTGCCTGGCAAAGGAAGCTGCACTCCACACTAAAACCAAACCACACTACGACAACAGCCCGGTTTCATTCGTCAAGCGACAGATCCGAATGGACTCGCTTGACGAATGGAACAGCAGATACAGTACGGGTGAGACTGCGTCGGTCACAAAAATGTTCTTCCCAGATATTAAAAGAGCCTACCCGGTTATAAAAACTTTAACGGTGGAAAAGATACTCACCCAGGTACTCACGGGGCACGGTGGATTCTCAGCGTACCTGAACCGGTTCAGGTGCAAGGGAAGTCCATCGTGCATCTGTGAACCTAGTGCAAATGAGTCCATCGAACACATATTGTTTGAATGCCCAGTGTACTGTAAACAAAGATATGAAGTAGAAGTCGCTTTAGATTCAGTAATAAAACCTGAAAACATTCACACAATGTTGGCAGACAAAACAAAATGCAAGATATTACTAGAATATTGTACAAAGATAGCAAAAACAGTAATAAATAGGAATAAGGACATAACATAAGAATATGCTATACGCATTTTATGATAATATGGCCAAATAGCATATTAAATTTGAAATAGTATAATTAATATATAAGAACAAACAATATCTAGAAATAAGAACCATGCAATTTGTAAAGAAACTCAACTGTAATGGAAATAAGAATTATGTAACTAGATTAGAAATTAAAAAATGTAATAGAAATAAGCAACATGTAACTAGAATAGAAATAAAAAACTGTAATAGAAATAAGAAATAGTAATAATAATAAAGTACCCAGTAGGGAAAATCTTCTCTAGTAAATAAAGTTAAACTGTCCTGTAATTCAATTAGCACCCAAAGTCCCTGATAATGTTAGGGGTAGCTCGCGGGCCGGGCCTGAGTGCGCCCGGACAGGAAAAAAAAAAAAAAAAAAAAAAACCTAACCTAACCTAACCTAACCTAACCTAACCTAACCTAACCTAACCTAACCTTTTTTTTTTTTTTTTTTTTTTTTTACGGGGAGGAAATCTTCCGAAGATTCCCAGGCCTCTTGTGGGAAAGGCCTGGGGTATGTGGGATTCTTACCCACTAAAACCTCCCCGGTGGCCGCCTTCCGCACGTCAGAGGGACTCCGGGCCCTCCCGAAGAACTCACCGGTGCCCCTCATGTGCCGCGCTCCCTCGCGGGAGCTCGCCCCGGGGGAGCAGATGGTCGCTCCCCCTGCACCCTCGCAGTGCACGGCGGCGGGGAGCCACGCCAGCCGCCGTCCTCCTCAGGGTCGTCGTCGTCAGGGAACGTCCGGGGCCCACACCCTGGACGTTCTCGACCCCGAGGGTAGCCCGTTGTTTTGGGCCCTGGGCATCAGGGCCGAACCTAACCTAACCTAACCTAACCTAACCTAACCTAACCTAACCTAACCTTTTTTTTTTTTTTTTTTTTTTTTTTTTTTTTTTTTTTTTTTTACGAGGGGAAATGCATTTACGCATCCCACCCGGGCCTGGGGGGGCCCAGATGGGTATGTGGGACTACCGGGTGAAGCCCGGACTACCCACTAAAACCCCTCGCTGTACCCTCTGTGCCGCGTGTGTCGGGGATACGGTAACGCAGTAAGCTCCCGCGTCCCCGAACGGCTTGGCCCTTGTAGGCCCCCTCGCTGGGTGGCATAAATGGCCACCCAATCCGGCCGAGTGGTGCTGTGTTGGTACAGGTAACACAGCACCCCCTCACGAGCCCCTGAACGGGCGACAGGCACCCCCGTGCCTGCCGCCTTAGGGCTCAGGAGTCGCGACAGCCACTACGACGTGGCCATCGCGTCCCCTATAGCTGCGGCCTTAATGGCCGCAGGGGCGGGCTGCTCCGGAGCTTTGGCCCCAGCAGCACTCCTCCCCTTGCCCCTCTTGGCCGGCGCAGGAGCACAGGCCAGGCTTCCGAGCCTGTGGGCAGCGGGTTTGTTCAACGCCGCGCACACTAAACAGTGCGGCGCGGCGGAACATCCCTCCGACTTGTGCCCCAGCTGCCCACATCGGAAGCAGGCACTACTTCGGTCGGCTTCTGCGGTGCATTTATCCCGAACGTGCCCAACCTCTAGGCATCGGTAGCACCGCATCGGCCGAACCGGCAACAGTGTCGCCCGGGCCGACGACCAGCCCACGAGCAAGTGGCCAGCCCCAGCGATCTTCACGGCGGACCCGACAGGGCAGCTGGCAAGAACAGTGCCCGTGCCGGAATTACTACGCCGGATTACACCAACTTTGACGAAGGCTGGCAGGCATTCACCAGATTTGGCAATAGCCTCCGCCACCTCCGTCACCGCCACCGAGTCATCCAGGCCCGAGATGCGCAGGTCTGCACATTTCTCGGGCCGGGACACCGCCACATTATCCGCCCCAAGGGCGGCCCGCATCCGATCCGCCAGTAGATCGGCTTTTTCGCCACTGGTGGCCCCCGGGAGCACGAGAATTCGCGCCCCCGTTACGGCCGTCCTAAAATTAAGGGCTGGGATGCCCAGCTCTTCCAAGCCGATTTGGCCTTTGGCCCTACGGAACACTTCCTCGTAAGTGACCCCCTTGGCTATTGCGGCCGGCTGCAGTTTGAGGACCACAGCCGACGTATTAGGGGGTCGCAGGTTCCTCTTCCGCGGCGGTTTCGGCTTGGGAGCCTGTGCCGCCATAGCGGGGCCAGTGCGGGACTTGGCCTTCCTCCTAGTTACCGTGGTCCAAGCCTCCGTGCTCCTCTCTCCAGTAGCCGGTTGAGCAGGGCTAACAGCAGGAGCTGCTGGCTGCTTCTTTCTCCCCTTGGCCCTGGGCTTCTCTGCCCCACGCGCAATGGTGGGAGGGGGAGGATCAGGTTTCTCCGTTGCTGCAGATGCAGCCGGCACCGCGGACGGGCTTCCCCTTGGAGCAGCCACTGGCTGGGCCTTGGACGTCGAGGCCAGGGGTGGGCGAACACTCCTTTCAGGCAGCAGCCTGCTCTCCATTGCCTCAAGACGCGCATTCACCATCGTCCCCACCGCCTCTATGATAGAGCGTTTCAGCAGCTCCGGGTCGAATGGAGCGCTTGGAGGCGGTGGGGTAGTCGGCTCGGCTGGAGTTTTGGCCCTCCGGACTTCCGTCTGGAGCGCGGCCAGCACACTTCGGATTTCGGCCAGTTCCGCCTTGAGGCGGGAATTCTGCTTGGCCAACTCTTCCGTCTCTGCTGAGACATTGAGCCGGCTCAGGAGCTCAACCGCAGTCCTGAAGGACGCAGCCGCTTCTTTAATGCCCATAGCATGGTTAGCGTACAGGTAGGGCATTTCCGCTATTTGTTCAATGGTGTCGGCATGGGTGAACACAATTCTCTTCAGTTCGTCTGGTGGAGGTCCCCTGAAGAGTTTGTTCTCGTCTAGCAGTCCCGGGCAGCGCGGGCGGTACGTGTGTACGGCCTGACCAGCCGGAGGCTCTTTCAGGCTCTTACCGTCAGTCCTCATTTTTTGGGCCTTTTGAGCTGGGCGGTTCCCACCTCCAGAGCTCTCGCCCAAGCTCAGGTCCTCCTCCGGGTTTTTCCGGGGCCGTTTCCGGACAGAACCGGGGTCCGACACCCGACTATCGGGTCGCGAGGGTGCAGAGTCATCGGCGTCGTACATCGACGACTCCGCCTCCTCAAGCCCTCTTCTCTCCTTATCCTCGGCATGAAGCCGCTCTCCCCTTTCCTTTGCAGGCGCAGTCTCCCCCACACCACTGCGACCTGCACCAGTCAACTTCTCCAAATCCGTATGCTTTATCGGTCCGCTTTTCTTGCCTTGGTCGTTCTTGTTTGTATCCGTCGTCGTTTTATTAAATTTATCAGCCATTGTTAGTCCCACGAGAATGGGGGAAGAGGAGGTCCACCGGGACAGAGACCCCTGTATCCCGGTAACCCTTTATACACCTGGGGGGCGGGAGGTACCCAGGGGGGGACCGCTAAGGGCTGGTTTTTCGGCCCAGCCGCTCTTGCGAGCACCCGGCGTCACGGACCGCAACGCCGAGATCTCCGGATTTTTTATTGAGGTTGTCTCCTCTCGGTCCGGCCGGTTAAGGCAGGACCCCCGGTTCTGAGTGGGCCGTGAGACATGTCCACGACACCCAAACAGAATAACGGGATCGCCCGACGTCGGCAAAAGCCGAGTGCACTTGGCAAACGCGCCGCGCGAATCACACCGTCTCCTTTCGGAGCCTTCCATACATACATCACGCAATCGCGTTTCATCCATCACCTTTGCCCTAAACACACACACACATACACACACCTAACATCCATCCTCTTTACCCCCCCAACCCCTTACCCCCCCAACCCCGCGCCGCGTGTGCCACTCCACAGTCCACTCTGCAAAACAGAGAAGTACCAGGAATGACACACGCGACGCTTGTTGTCGGACTATCCGCCACCGTCGACCACCTCAACAGGGATGCTGAAGAGGTGGTCGGCGGTGCCCAGGGCACACCACGGGGAGGTTGTCCGACCTAGTGCCCCAACCTAACCTAACCTAACCTAACCTAACCTAACCTAACCTAACCTAACCTAACCTAACCTAACCTAACCTAACCTAACCTAACCTAACCTTTTTTTTTTTTTTTTTTTTTTTTTTTTTTTTTTTTTTTCGTGGGAAAACCCTTTATGGGTCCCCTTCCACCTCGGGGGAGGCGGGAGGGGTATGTGGGAGTCCGGCAGTTGGCCGTATACCCACTAAAAACCCACGGTGTACCACCCTCCGCCATGCGGAGGGGCGCCCCGGGACCATTGGGAAATGCTCCGAGACGCCCTGGCGGACGGCCCGGCAATGATTTGCCGGGCCACAGGCGCTAAGAGGGGGACGACCTGGTACCACCCCAGTCATCCCCCAGACGGCCGAAATCGTGCAATAGGTAGTGGGTCCCCCGACCCACCACCTGATTTCGGCTAGTGGGGAGGATGAAGGCGATCATAGCGCCTCCTTCTCCTCCCCACACGTCTGCGCCGGAGCGGATCTGCCAGGGGATCTTCCTCCCTGGCCCGCTCCGCAGCCTCCTTCCGCGACATCACGTCCTCGCAGAAAGAGGCCATCGCCTCCCAGGACCCCTCACTGTCGAGCATAGACAGAACTATGCTCGGCAGTGAGAGGTCCCTTCCGACCGCCGCAACCAGAATGCGGCGCTGCTCGACCCACGCAACACACTCTTCCAGGGTGTGTTGCGCGGTGTCTTCCGCCGCGCCACACTCATGGCACGCGGCGGTGGGCTCCCTCCTGGCTATTCGGTGCAGGTATCGACCAAAACACCCATGTCCTGTCAGCACCTGCACCAGCCTGAACGTCAGGGAGCCCCGAGGCCTCCCCACCCACCTCTCAAGGACCGGACGGACTGCGTCTATGGTTCGAAGACCATAGGTGGAGTCCGCCAGGTCCTCCGCCCATCGCCGCAGCGACTCCTGCTGCGCCCGACGTCTGGTTTCCACTACATCCTCAAACGTCGGGCGCTGACCGTTACCGCGTCTCGCCGCCTTGAGCTGATAGACGGCGGCGAGAACCCGGGCCTCCAACTCCCACGGGGGGCTGCCCGCGAGCACGCAGGCCGCCCCCCCGGATACCGTTCGGTACCCCCGGATCACCCTCAGTGCCACCGTCCGCTGCGCCCTGCGCAGCAGACGGACATTGGTGGCACTGAGGGCATCCACCCACACCGGGGCCCCGTAGAGGGCCATGCTTCGGACCACCCCCGCATACAGCCGGCGGCAGGTGGTCCCCGGCCCCCCCGAGTTCGGCAGCAGCCTTCCCAGCGCTGCTGCCGCCCCCACGAGCTTGGGGACCAGTCCGTGGAAATGGTCCCCAAAGCTCCACCGCCCGTCCAGGCGGAGACCTAGGTATTTCATTTGGGTCCCCACCCGGACCCTCACCCCGCCCACATCAATCGCCGCCCCAGGGGGCGGTCCACCCCGAGGCCCATGGAAAAGTAGGGCCTCGGTCTTCTCCGCCGCCACCCTAAGGCCCAGCGCCTCAATGCGAACCTAACCTAACCTAACCTAACCTAACCTAACCTAACCTAACCTAACCTAACCTAACCTAACCTAACCTAACCTAACCTAACCTAACCTAACCTAACCTAACCTAACCTAACCTAACCTAACCTAACCTAACCTAACCTAACCTAACCTAACCTAACCTAACCTAACCTAACCTAACCTAACCTAACCTAACCCGTCTGGTCATTGACTAACCGCATAATTAAGGAAACATCGGCACAACGGCCCCCACAAACACTAAATTGCGGCAATACCTTCACCACCACATGCGCCAACACAGCCAAGGCCCTATTGGATCACTTCTACGCTGATGACACCGAGGATACAACCCAGCACCAAAGAGAACTAAGAATCCAAATACAGGACGAACCGGATACAGAAAACGACCCTCCATTCACTGTCGACGAGATAGAGAACTGTCTCGCATCAATTAACGCAAACAAAGCCCCCGGAGACGACCACTTGACTGCAGACATTTGTTACAATTTCTTCAAAATATTCCCCCACTTTTTAACTAACATCCTGAACCATAGCCTGAAAATACATCACTTCCCCACACCCTGGAAACACGCAATAGCCAAAATCATACCGAAACCCAATAAAGCCGACACTAGCCAATTATCCTCCTATAGACCCATTGGCCTATTACCAGTATTTGGAAAACTATTAGAAAAACTCATCATAAAACGTGTAGTTTACAAGGCGGATAGTCTCAACGGAATGAACGAGAGGCAATTCGGCTTCAAAGAAAGCACATCAACAACTGATGCTCTACAAACCGCCATTAACGAGATTCGCGAAGGAAAACAGCAGAAAAAACAGGTCTTGGCTGTGTCACTAGACATAAGAGGGGCATTCGACAACGCTTGGTGGCCCGCCATATACAGAGGACTTAAAGAGTTAAAGTGCCCAAGAAATATTTACAAACTATTAACAAATTACACCAAGGACAGAAGGGTCACTCTGCACTACGGCACGGACGAGGCATCGAAAACAACAACTAAGGGATGCATCCAGGGCTCTGTATGTGGTCCTGTTCTATGGAACATAATCCTCGACAATTTATTGAACATCCGACTACCTGATGAGGCTCACATACAAGCCTTCGCCGATGACGTGCTGCTTATAGTTAAAGGGCGCACGAAACAGGCCGTAGAAATAGTAACTAATGAGTGCTTAAAAATAATAGCCGACTGGGGCGAAAGTGTCAAATTATCATTCGCACCCGAAAAGACGCAGGCCATCTCATTCACGTCGCCCACTAAAACCGCTGAACTCTTCATCAATAGAACCAAAGTCCCCATATTGAAAGAAATAAAGCTCCTCGGGGTCATCCTGGATGACCGCCTCAGTTTCATCAGCCACGTAAAATACATAATTCGGAAAGCTTCAAAAACCTTTAAAAACCTAAGCAAATTTGTCAAACCCACTTGGGGCATCCACCCAGCAAATGTAGAAACCATATACAAACAGGTAGTCCAGCCCATAATAACTTATGCCGCAAGCGTCTGGGGCGACGCTGTCAAATACTACAGTGTTCGCAAAATGTTAACCAGTTTCCAAAGACAATTCGCAATCCGAGCCATCCGCGCATTCAGGACGGTATCCGCCGTTGCCTCGATCGCCCTGGCACAATTCGTCCCCCTGCATCTCTTGATACGAGAGCTCCACCAAATAGAAACCATAAAACAAACAAGACTCTCCCCAGATTTACCCGAAGACATTCAACTCATAAAACCAATAACCAACCGTCAAAGATTACACCCAGCCCATCGCAACAAAATAATATTCCACAAAATAAACAACATAGATGAACTTAACATAATAGTAACAAATACCCCTATACAAATTTACACCGACGGAAGCAAACTCGAGTCAGGCGATGTAGGGGCAGCCTACGTGGCATTCCGCAACAACACCATCGTAAATCAAAAGAAAATAAAACTCTGCAGAACCTGCACCGTCTTCATGGCGGAACTCAGGGCGATCGAGGCAGCCCTGATGTGGATAGAACGGGAGCAAATCCCAGATACAATCTTCATCCTCACCGACAGCCTCTCGTCACTCAATGCAATCCAAGACACAAACAATAAAGACCCAACTGTTAACTCCATCCACCACATAATCCAAAATACAAACCGGACAACCACCATAAAATTCGCATGGGTGCGAGCCCACAATAATATCCCGGGCAACGAATGCGCCGACGCCGCGGCCAAAAGTGCAGCGTCGGCAAAAACGGCCACCGACCACAACTTCTTCCCTCTATCGCACTCAAAGAGAATCTTACGATCTGAAACCATGGAAAAATGGCAAAAGGAATATGAAGACAGTCCCCAAGGAGCAGGGACTAAGGCGTGGTTCACCAACATAGTTCAAATCACCGAATTTAGGAAACTTTTTCCGACAAGCTTCGAGCTTACACAAATTGTCACCGGCCATGCTTACCACAAGTCTTACCTCCATCGTTTTAAAATAACATCTAACAGTACATGCCCATGCGACCATACCATAACCCAGAATACTGAACATCTTCTAAAACACTGCCCAATTTTTAACAACACCCGACTTAATCACGAAGGCGCATGCTCAATGCTAAACATAGACCCCTTTAAACTCAACGACATAGCCAAAAACCCCATCGCAATAAAATCATTCATAACTTTCATCAAATCTATTGTAAACAACTTAAAAAGAATAAATTGTACCTAAAAACCCTTAACTGAAAACAAATCTTCTCTGTATCCACTAGCAGAGGAGAAATTAAAATCGTAACCAAGAACCATAATACAATCGTGACGATATATTTATACTACTCGTACCTAAACACTAAAATTATTAACCCTTTGACAAAAGTCAAAGGGCCCAAAAAAAAAAAAAAAAAAAAAAACCTAACCTAACCTAACCTAACCTAACCTAACCTTTTTTTTTTTTTTTTTTTTTTTTTTTTATCGAGGGAAAAAATGTCCTGCCGCATACCACCGCGCCAAGGGCATGGCGCGGTGGTTATGTGGGGCTCTCACCCACTAAAACAACCCTCGGTGTCCCTTCTCAGCCCTGAGTGTCCGCGCCGCAGGTACCGCGAGTAGCATGACTACTACGGCGCTGACGGGGCCTGGACTGCCACTGCAGTCCCCTTCTTACAGGAAGCTACTGCTTCCTTCCTCCACTGGGACGGGCCCGCGAGACACGACGAGCCCGTCTACCTCCTCGGCCTGTTACTGATCGGACGCCGGGTTGCCCTCCCCGACGCCCGCAGGCCACGCCTTACGGCGGACGCAAATCATCCCTTAAGTGGGCTGCTCGTCGACGCCCTGGGCGTCTGCGGCGGGAGGGGAGCGTTGACGCTGCTTCCCTCTCCCTTTCTGCTGCCTCCTTGGCCGCCATTACGGCCTCCGCGAATGAGGCTACTGCCTCCCAAGCGCGCTCGCTCCCGACCATGCTAGCGACCACGGCCGGCAGCGAGAGCGCCTGCACTCCGATAGTGGCGACCAGTTCGCCTCTCGCCTCATCCCAAGCTGGACACGCCTGCAGTGTGTGTAAGGCCGTGTCCTCAGGGGCAGCGCAGTGGTGGCACCCTTCCTGTTCCTCACGTCCGATACGACACAGATACCGCCCGAAACAACCATGTCCGGACAGCATCTGTGTGAGTCGGAACGTGAGGGCGCCGTGTCCACGCGCCAACCACTCCCTGAACACAGGCATTATGGCAGCGATGGTGTTGTGTCCCGCACTTGGGTTGGCCAAAACTTCGCCCCACTCCTCAACGACGGCGCCTCGCAGCTCCGTCCTCCTCGTCAAAATGTCGAGCAGGTCCACGACGTGTCCCTGCTCGAGCTCGTCACGGCGCCATTGATAGAGGCGGTAAAGCGCCTTCGCCTCCAGTTGCCACGGAGGTGTTCCCGCCAGCAGCGTCCCCGCCTCGAAGGCAATCGTGCGGTACCCGCGGGCCACCCTATTCGCCATGGCTCGCTGAGGTCTCCTCAGGAGCGCAGTGTTTTGGGCGGATAGGGCTTCAGCCCAGATCGGGGCACCATACAGGGCCTGGGACCGCACGACCCCTGTATAAAGCCGCCTGCATGAGGCGTCAGGTCCCCCCAGGTTGGGGAGGATAGACGATAATGCCGCCGCCGTCTTTGTGAGTTTGGGAGCGAGCGCCTCAAAGTGGGAACGAAATGTCCAGCGACTGTCAAGGAGAAGACCAAGGTATTTGAGCGTTCGTCCCACATTGATGCGCACGCCCCCCACCACGATGTGTAAATCTGCAGGCGGCGCATTACGGGGCCCATGAAAAGCGACCGCCTCGATCTTGTTAAGGGCCACATTAAGGCCCAGTCTTCTAATGCGCCCAACAACTAGAGCTACGCCTGCTGTAGCCCGTAGGGCAGCCTGCCGGTATGTTTTGCCCCTTGCGGTCACTAGGGTGTCATCCGCGTAGCATGTCAGGGAGACACCAGGAAGCAGCGAACCGCGAAGCACCCAATCGTATGCGATGTTCCACAGGAGTGGCCCTAGGACCGACCCCTGTGGAACACCGCATCTTATGTCCTTCTGGCACCACTCCGCGTTGTTCGGGAAGGTGATGCTTCTCTCAGATAGGTAGTTGGACACCAATCGACGCAGGTAGAATGGGACCCGGTGGTAGTTCAGGGCCGCCAAGATCGCGCCCCAGGGGAGGGAATTGAATGCATTGGCAATGTCTATTGACACTGCCAATATCACCTCTCCCCGGGACACAGCTTCCTCCACGGTTCCCTTCACTCTCTTCACTGCGTCGATAGTTGACCTTCCACGCCGGAACCCGAACTGATGGGGACTCAGGTCCGGCCCTGCCACAGTCAAGTGTTCGACGAGGCGATTTGCGATAATACGCTCAAAAAGTTTGCCCGCCTCGTCGAGAAGGACTATTGGCCTATATGCGGAAGGTGAGTCCGCAGGACGCCCGTCTTTCCTTAGCAGAATTAATTTCCCCGTCTTCCAGTTATTGGGGAAGTGTCCTTGCCGTAGGCATTCACTAAGGTACGCCATGTAGCGGGGTCCCAGGACTGCAAGCGACGCAGCCAGAACACGTCCAGGCACGCCGTCGGGTCCTGGGGCTACGTTCTTAGTCCTCATTTTGTGTATTGCCACCTCTAGCTCCAGCTCGGTGACTTCGGGGGCGTTTTCGTCATTGTCCTGGGCGTCACTTCCAGGTGTGGTCATGTCCGGGGGAGTGCGCTCTGTTCCATCCGGGAACAGGGCACTCAATGTCGCGTCCAATATTTGGGGCTGCAAGGTCTGAGTCAGGGGTGGGGCCCAGGGGCGAAGTTTGCCCCTGACCATCCTGTACGGGCGTCCCCAGGGGTCCCTGTCCAGGATGGCCAGAAGCTCCTCCCGAGCTTGCACTTTAGCCCTTTTAATGGCCTCCTGCAGAGTCCGCTTTGCCGCTCTATAGGCCTCATACAGTTCGGCCTCTCTTATCGCCGAGTATTGGGTACGGCGGCGTCTTCTCCGATGGCGAGTGTACTGGCGGCGCGCTGCTATGCAAGCCCTGCGCAACTGCGCGAGCTCTTGCGACCACCAGTACAATTGCCGTCTCCGTGACCTGGTGTAAGGCCGCACCCTTGGCATCGCCGCGTCGCAAATGGCGACTAAAGCGGACCGCAACCAGTCCGCCTCCTGCTGGATATTAGGGTTACGCGGCGGCGAGCTCCAAGCTTGTACTTCAGCAGCTTCTAGAAGAAGCTCGCGATTCAGGCGGCCCAGTGTCCATCGCGGATTAGGGTCGATCAAGGCCCGCAGCGCAGGGACGCCGGAGGTCTGGGCAGAGACGCTGAATCGGATGTAACGGTGATCCGACAGCGTCTCCGCCCCCTCAACAACGTGCCAGTCGCGAACCCGACGCGCTATGCTGGGGCTGGAAAGGGAGATGTCCACTATGGACCCACCTCCCTGCCGAACGCACGTGTAGGCCGTGCCCCTATTCAGTACGACCAGTCCTCTCTCCACTGCCCACTCTTCGAGAATTTCTCCCCTAGCGTCAGCGGTTGGCGAGCCCCACGCAGGGGACTTCGCATTAAAGTCCCCGAGGACTAGCACGGGGCGGGGGCGGAGACTGCCAACGAGAGCACTGAGCTGTGCCACGAAGGTCTCGAATTCCGCCAGATGCCGGTTGGGGGAGAAATAGACCCCGACGACAGAGATGTTTCCGACACTCGCGGCTACATAGCCGTGTCCCTTTTCGATATTCTCGAGAGTCGGGCCACCGTTCGTCAAGTCCGTTATAATGGCCACCAGGCCATCCAAGTCTCCCGCCCACATAGGTGAAGCAGGGACAGAGTATGGCTCGGCGACCACAGCCAATCCGATGGACCACTCCGCCAGGGTCTGGAACAAAAGGTCCTGGGCCCTGGCGGCATGGTTTGCGTTGGTTTGGAGAACTTGGAGCATCTGGTCCATTACGAAATGTCCATGCTCTTCTCCTTCTCTGCCGGTCGCAGTGCCGATTTGGGCTTACCACTTTGCGCGGGAGCCGCCTTCTTGCCACTGGGCTGAAATGATGAGCAACCCTTACTGCCCGCAGGATGTTCAGCGGGCTTACCTGCCTTCGCGCACATTAGGCAGTGCGGAGAGTCCCCACAATCGGCGGCTTTATGCCCCGATTTTCCGCACCTGAAGCAGGTTTTGCTGCAGTCTATTTCTGCTGTGCACTTTACACCTACGTGCCCCCCCATGAGACAGCGGTAACACCGCATGGGCCTCGGCTTTAGTAGCTTGACTTGGGCCGAGACCCAGCCCACAAGGAGACGCCGACCATCCGCCAACTTTTGGGCCGCCGCAATGGGGCAGCTGACTATTGCGGTGCCGAGTCCGCTCGATCCCCGCTTTATGGCATTCGCCTTAACTTCGGCGACGGGGCAATCTCCAGCTTTGGCCACGGCATCCGCCAGCTCCTGTTGGGAGACCGAGTCGTCGAGGCCCGCAATTCGTAGATCGGCACATCTTGTCGGCCGAGAAACCCGACAGTCCTCCTCCGAGAGCTGGGCCCGTAATTGAGTCGCCAGGGCGTCTGCCTTCTGGCCGCTAGTGGCCCCAGGCACTTCTAAGATTCGGCCACCGGTCGCCGTGACCCTGCAACGCACACCGTCAATGCCCAGGTCGTTCAGTTTAATGACCGACCTGGCGCTATGTAACAGCGCCGCATAGGTGACGCCACGCTTTTCCGCATCGGGTGCGAGGGTGAGGACCACCGCCGTTGAGCGCGGTGCCCGGAGCCTTCTCCTTGTTCTTTGCCTCTTCTTTTTCGCCTTTTTGGCAGCCTTTTTGGCACCAACCACCTGCCACTCTCCGCCATCGGGCTTAGCGGGCGCCTGAGGCTGGGCAATGGTGGCCTTCTGCCTTTGGCTGTTCGCCTTCTCCTTTCCGTTCCCTTTTTTGTCGCGCTGGACTTTGGCGGCAGCTTTGGGGGCGGTCGACGTGGTCGGAGTCTGTTCCGTCACGAGTGTGGGCGCCCGCTCGGGTGGTTTAGCAGGACGTGTCTTTTCGACTCGCCTTACTTCTGGGGCGGGTGTCGTCTGTTTGACCTTGTCAGATGCCAAGGGCGGCCGGAGAATTTTGCTCTCCAGAAACTGGACCCTTTGGAGGACCTTGCCTATCTCCTCCCTTACAACCTGCGCAAGGTCCGACTCCGTAGATTTAGGGGTCTCAGTTGGGTTTGCTGGCCTCTCTTCCCCGGTTCCAATCACCATAGCCCGCACGCAGTCGAGCTCTTTACGGAGCTCGCCCATTTGCCTCTTCAGGCGGGCGTTCTCAATTTGCAGGCGGCGTATCTCATCAGTGGCCGTGCGTGATAGCAGCTCTTCTGCCACGTCTTCGATACTGTTCGCCGCCTGTTTGAGCGTCTTCTGGCACACCCCTTTAAGGCCCTTAGACACCCTCGACACTTCTCTAATTCCCGCGAGGGATTCTTCTAGCCTCTTCTTAAGGCCCTCCACCGGCAGTTCGTCCGCGTCAAGCCTAGATGAGGCGCGCGATGCCGCACGGGAGCCTCGGTCGCTAGCTGCCTCGCTCATGGCGATTTCGGCTGCTATTCGGTCCGCCTCGGCAATCCTCACTTCCAGTGAGTTCGCACGCTTGGCAGCCTCCATCTCCTTCTTGATCTTCCACTTCCCCACATGTTCACCAGTGGTAGGGGGCCTGCCACGTTTGCGGGGTGGACGGTTAGATCCGTCTTCGCTTTGCGCACTGTACGCGCTCATCAGAGACTCGGCGTCGGAGTCCGCCTCATCTCTCCTCTCCTCGGTTTCCTTACTAGCGGCAAGCCGCTCGTCACCTTCCCCAGCAAGCGCAGACTTTTCGCAGTCCGCACGCTCTTCACCAATCATCAAGTCCAATTCGTTATGCAGTTTCGGTCCATTATTATCGCCTGAGTCAGTATGTATATCCGTTTCCGTCGTTTTTAAAGTTTTAGTTTTAAGAAATTCCATAGAGTTCCCACGAGTATGGGGGATATGTGGGTCCATCCGGGCAGTGCCCCCTGCACCCGGATAAGCCTACGTACACCAGGGTGTCGGCCGGTTCCCTGGGATCCTACCTCCTTTTGCTGGCCTCCCGCCAGCACTTCATCGCCCTCTCAGGGACGGTTGGTCATTTTTATAGTGGATTCCGACCACTTGGCCCAGCCAGTTAAGGCAGGGCCCCCGGTCCCACCATCATCGGCCGCGAGACGTGATACCACGACACCTCCGGTGGGATTACGAGATCGCCCGGCGTCGGCAAAAGCCGAGTGCGCTTGGCAAACGCACCGCGCGAATCATACCGTCTCCTTTCGGCGACTTCCAATCATACATCACGCAGTCACGCCTACCATCCATCACCTTTGACAAAAACACACACACATTCATCCATCACCTTTACCCCCCCGAAACCCCTTACCCCCCGTCGCCGGTCTGCCCCCGACCCTCTCCGAAAAGAGTGCCAGAAGCAGACAAAACGCGACTCCCCAGCCGGACTATCCGCCACCGTCGACCACCTCGACAGGGATGCTGAAGAGGTGGTCGGCGGTGCCCAGGGTGCACCACGAGGAGGTTGTCCAGCACGCACCCCAACCTAACCTAACCTAACCTAACCTAACCTAACCTAACCTAACCTAACCTAACCTAACCTAACCTAACCTAACCTAACCTAACCTAACCTAACCTTTTTTTTTTTTTTTTTTTTTTTTTTTTAAGAGGGGAAATGCATTTACGCATCCCACCCGAGCCCGGGGGGGCCCAGGTGGGTATGTGGGACTACCGGGTGTAAAGCCCGGACTACCCACTAAAACCCCTCTCTGTACCCTCTGTGCCGCAAAGCTCGGGGATACGGTAACGCGGTAAGCTCCCGCGTCCCCGAACGGCTTGGCCCTTGTAGGCCTCCGCTCCTGGGTGGTGTAAAGGGCCACCCAGTCCGGCCGGGTGGCGCTGTGTTGGTACAGGAAACACAGCGCCCCCTCACGAGCCCCTGAACGGACGACAGGCACCCCCGTGCCTGCCGTCTTAGGGCTCAGGAGTCAAGATGGTCACCATTAGGTGACCATCTCGTCCCCTGCTGCTGCAGCTCTAGGAGCCGCGGGGCGGGCAGGCTTCGCAGGGGCTTTTGCCCCAGCAGCGGCCTTCGCCTTCCGCCTTCTGGCCGGCGCCGTAGCGCAGGCGGAGCTACCAAGCTTATGGGCAGCAGGCCTACTCGACGCCGCGCACACTATGCAGTGCGGCGCGGCGGAACATCCCTCGCATTTGTGGCCTGACTGCCCGCATCGGTAGCAGACGTCTCCCCTGTCGACCTCTGCGGTACACCGCTCCCGTACGTGCCCCAATTCGAGGCACCGGAAGCACCGCAGAGGTCTGGCCGGCAGCAATTTGGCGCGGACGGAGGACCATCCGACCAGGATGCGGTCAACACCCGTCAGTTTGGCGGCAGCCCCAACTGGGCATCTGACCAGGACAGAACCCGTGTCAGTTTTGCCCCGCCGGATATCCCCCACCTTGAAGGAGGCAGACGGGCACTCGCCGACCCGTGCTAGTGCCTCCAGCACGTCCTCCTTGCTTATCGAGTCGTCCAGACCCGAGATACGCAGATCCGCGCACTTCTCGGGCCTGGACACCACGACGCTTTTCCCCCCGAAAATAGTCCGCAGCTGCTCGGCCAGCTGGTTGGCCTTATCGCCGCTTGCGGCCCCGGGGATCTCCAGCATTCTGCCACCCGTTGCAGTCACCCGCATACTGATGCCCGCTATGCCCAGGCCTTCAATGTCCACCATCCTCTTGGCCTTTGTGAGGATGTCCGCGTAGGTGATCCCCCGCTCTACGGCTTCCGGCTGCAGTTTAAGAACTACAGCCGACGAGCCAGGGGGTCGGAGCTTCGGCTTGCGCTGAGGCTTCGGCTTCGGCTTAGGCTTTGGAGCCTGTGCCGTCTGTGCCGGGCCAGAGCGGGGCTTGCCCTTTCGCCGCGTGACGGTGGTCCAGCCCTCTGCTGGCTCCACCGGCTCCACTGGAGCCGCCGCCGGAGGAGCGAGGTTCACCGGGGTGGCCTTCCTCGTCTTCTTCCCCTTGCCCTTCCCCTTGGGCCTCCCTCTCTCGAGCGGGACCGCAGGAGGGGGGGGTGCTGGACCTTCAGGGGCTACGAGAGCAGCCGGCTCCCTTACGGAGCTCCGTCTTAGGTCCGAGGCTAGCGGCGGGCGCATGCGCACCTCCGGCAGCAGCCGGTCCTCTAGGGCCGCCAGCCGGGCGTCCACCAAGTTCCCCACCGCCTCGATGATGGAGCGCTTCAGCAGCTCCTGCTCATTCGAAGCACTTGGGGGCGGTGGGGGGACGGTTGCGCGCGCCTCCTCGGCCTTGCGCGCCTCCTCGGCCTTCCGCATGTCGTAGCGGAGGTCGGCCAGGTCCGCTTCGACCTCCTCCAGCTGAGCTTTCAGCCGGGCGTTGTCGGCGGACAACTTCTCGGTCTCTACTGAGACCGTGGAGCGGCTCAGCTCCTCCACAGCGGCTTTTATCGCCGAGGCCGCGTCCTTCAGGGCCCTTACAAAAGTGCCCTTCAGGTTGTTGGACTTTAGGGCGACTTCCTCAACGACCTCCAGCTGGCGGAGCACCTGTCCCTTCAGCTCTCCAGCCGCAACACCCTCGACGCTGTCCGGCAACGGCCGGATCGGCTTTTGGCGGTTGGCCTTACGGGCTGCTTCCGCCACCTCCATCTCGGCTTGCACAGCCAGGGCTGCCCTTTGGGCAGCGGCGAACTTAGCCTTGGCTTTCGCCAAGCCGACGTATTCCCCCGTGGTGGGGGGCCTCCCTCTTCCGCGCTTGGGGTCCTCGGCGCTCTTCAGGGCGGGAGAGCTCACGTTGCTCCTGCCGCCCGAGTGCGACCTATCTCTCCCCAGCGATTCTGTCCGCTTTGCGAACCGCCCCGTTTTGTCCCTGGCTAGGCGAGAAGCGCGGCCGCGACCGCTTGCCGCCTTGGGGGCCTTTGGGGTGGGGCTATTCGTCTCGTAGCCACCCAGGCTCGAATCATCGTCGGAGTCGTAATGGCGGGGCCGCTTCCGGCTCCCGTCTTCCGACATCCGACTTTCCGGCCTCGAGAGTAGAGAGTCGTCGGTGTCGAGCACCACCGAGTCCACACTCCCAGACCTTATCAACTGAGCGGCCATCCGCTTGCTCCATTCCATGGTCGCGGAGTCTATCAAGTCTCCGCGTCCAGTCGTCGTTCCCGAACCAGAAGGCAGTTCGTGTCCATTATCCATGCTTGTGTCGTCATTTTTATGCGTGTCCGTCGTTTTTAATTTGTTTAATTTGTCCATACTATTCCCACGAGTATGGGGGAAATGTGGGTCCATCCGAGCGGTGCCCCCTGCACCCGGATAAGCCTACGTACACCAGGGTGTCGGCCGGTGCCCTGGGATCCTACCTCTTTCTGCTGGCCTCCCGCCAGCACCGCCTCGCCCTCTCAGGGGCGGATAGGTCATTTTTATTGTGGATTCCGACCACGCAGCCCAGCCAATTAAGGCCAGGCCCCCGGTCCCACCATCATCGGCCGCGAGACGTGATACCACGACACCTCCGGTGGGATAACGGGATCGTCCGGCGGCGGCAAAAGCCGCGTGCACCTGGCACTACACCGCACGAATCATACCGTCCCCTTTCGGGGACTTCCGATCATACCTCACGCAGCCGCGGTTCATCCATCACCTTTGCCAAAACACACACTCAATCATTCATCACCTTTACCCCCCCGAACCCCTTACCCCCCCAACCCCTTACCCCCCCAACCCCGCGCCGCGTGTGCCACTCCACAGTCCACTCTGCAAAACAGAGAAGTACCAGGAATGACACACGCGACGCTTGTTGTCGGACTATCCGCCACCGTCGACCACCTCAACAGGGATGCTGAAGAGGTGGTCGGCGGTGCCCAGGGCACACCACGGGGAGGTTGTCCGACCTAGTGCCCCAACCTAACCTAACCTAACCTAACCTTTTTTTTTTTTTTTTTTTTTTTTTTTTTTTTTTTTTTTTTTTTTTTTTTTTTTTTTTTTTTTTAAGAGGGGAAATGCATTTACGCATCCCACCGGGGCCCGGGGGGGCCCAGGTGGGTATGTGGGACTACCGGGTGAAGCCCGGACTACCCACTAAAACCCCTCTCTGTACCCTCTGGTGCCGCTGTGTGTCGGGGACCCGGGTGCATGACAATACTTCCACATCCCCGACGCGGCTCAGCCTTTGCAGGCCTCCTCTCTGGGTGGTGTAAAAGGCCACCCAGTCCGGCCGGGTGGCGCTGTGTTGGTACAGGAAACACAGCGCCCCCTCACGAGCCCCTAAACGGACGACAGGCACCCCCGTGCCTGCCGTCTTAGGGCTCAGGAGTCGCGATGGTCACTAGGAAGTGACCATCGCATCTCCTGCTGCAGCAGCTTTGGCAGCCGCAGGGCGGGCAGGCTTCGCAGGGGCTTTAGCCCCAGTGGCGCCCTTCCCCTTCCGCCTTCTGGCCGGCGCGCGAGCGCAGGCAGCGCCTCCCAGCTTGTGGGCAGCGGGCCTATTCGACGCCGCACACACTATGCAGTGTAGCGCGGCGGAGCAACCCTCACTTTTGTGGCCCGCTTGCCCACAGCGGAAGCAAGCATCACCTCTGTCGACCTCCGCGGTGCACTGTTCCCGAACGTGCCCCAGCTCGAGGCACCGGAAACACCGCAGAGGTCGAGCCGGAAGCAATTTGGCCCGAACCGACGACCACCCAATGAGCAGACGATCGGCCCCAGCCACCTTGCCAGCGGCACTCACGGGACATCTTACTAGGGCAGTGCCCAACCCGGACTTGCCCCGTCGAATGTCTGCCACCTTAATAGAGGCCAGGGGACAATCCCCGACCTTGGCGACCGCTTCCGCCACCTCCGCCACCACGACCGAGTCGTCCAGACCCGAAATGCGCAGATCTGCGCACTTTTCGGGCCTGGACACCACGACGTTGTTTTCGCCGAGCACCTCCTGCAGTTTTGCGGCCAGGAGGTTGGCCTTCTCCCCATTGCTATCCCCCGGGAGCTCGAGCAGACGCGCACCCGTCACGGCCGTCCTAAATCTTATGGCTGTTATGCCCAGTTCCTCCAGTTCAAACCGGCCTCTGGCCTTTTTAAATAGAGCCTCGTAAGTGACCCCCTGCGCTTGAGCGGTCGGCTGTAGCTTTAAAGCTACAGCCGACGAGCGGGGGGGCCTCAGCTTCGGCTTTTTCGCCTTCGGCTTCGCCTGCCTGGGCTTTGGAGCCTGGGCAGCCACTGCCGGGTCCGCCCTGGGTTTTGCCTTGCGGCGGGTCACTGTAGACCAGGCCTCAGCTGGTCTCTCCTCCTCTGTCATTACTGGCGGAGCGGGGTTTGCTACCACCGCCCGCTTTTTCCCCTTACCCTTTCCCTTGGACTTGGTCTTCCCTCCCTCACGCGAAGTCGTGGGAGGGGGAGGACCGAGGTCAGTGGGCGCCGGAGGGACCTCCAGCTCCAACATAGGGCTATCTCTAGCCGGCGGGGCATCCGCCAACAAGGCCCGAGAGGACGATGCCAGCGGTGGGCGAAGGCGCACCTCCGGCAGGAGCCTGTCTTCCAACGCCTCTAGGCGGGCGTTCACCATAGTCCCCACCGCCTCGATTATTGAGCGCTTGAGCGACTCAGGCTCAAACTGAGCACTTGGAGGCGGTGGGGGGATTATCTCGTCCGGGATGCTGCGTGGGCGCTGCAATTCAGCCCGCAAAACGGCCATCTCACTCCGGAGATCCTCTATCTCCTTCTTTAGCCGGTCATTGTCCATGGACAATTTCATGGTTTCCGACGCGATGGTGGACCGGCTCATAAGATCCACGGCCTCCTTGATCGCCGCGGCCGCGTCCTTAAGGGTCTTGATGAAAGTCCCCTTAAGGTTAGTCGACTTGGCCGCGACCTGGCTAATAAGGTCCAAGTTGCGGAGAACATGTCCCTTTAATTCGGGCGTGGATGCCCCGTCGAAGTATTCAGGCACGCGGATCGGCCGGAGTTCATACTCCTTGCGCGCCGACTCCGCGACCTCCTTCTCGGCCTGGAGCTCCATAGCCGCCCGTTCCGCAGCGACCATTTCGGCCTTAGCCTTTGCCAGGCCAACGTACTCGCCGGTTGTTGGCGGCCGGCCTCTTCCTCTCGGGGTGTCGGTGCTCTTCAAAGCGGCGGAGCTCCCGTCGCTCCTGCCGCCCGAGCGCGACCGATCTTCCCCTTGGGGCTGGCTCCCCGACGCATCAGAATGCTTCAGGAAGCGTCCCTTTGAGTCCCGTACCTGTGCAGGGGACGCGCGGCCTCTGCCGCTTTTCCCCTTGGGGGCCTTTTGGGCGGGGCGCTCCTCGTCACCCGAGCCGCCCAAGTCATCGTCCGAGTCTTCTCGTCGGGGTCGCTTGCGGTACGAGCCGCTGTTCGACACCCGACTGTCTGGTCTCGAGAATGTGGAGTCGTCACTGTCATATGACATCGACTCCACGCTTCCGGTCCTCGTTAATTCTTTGAGGGCAGCCATCAGCTCCCCTCCCCGTCTAAAAGCAGACGCGGACTCCCCCGAGTCAATGCGTTCTGCACCCTTCTTCTTGTCCGAATCGCTTTGCAAAGCAGGTCCGTTGTCGTCGCCAGAGTTAGTCGTTTTATCGATATCCGTCATAAATTTTATTTTGAAAGCCATATTGGTCCCACGAGTATGGGGGAAAAGGAGGTCCACCGAGCCAGAGACCCCTGTAGCTCGGTAACCCTTATACGCCTGGGGGGCGGGAAGTACCCAGGGGGGGAACCGCTAAGGGCTGGTTTATCGTTCCAGCCGCTCTTGCGAGCACCCGACGCCACGGACCGCAGCGCCGGGATCCACGGATTTTTTATAGAGGTTTACTCCTCGCAGCCCAGCCGGTTAAGGCCAGGCCCCCGGTCCCTCCGTCGGCCGCGAGACATGTCCACGACACCTCCGGAGGGATTACGGGATCGCCCGGCGTCGGCAAAAGCCGAGTGCGCTTGGCAAACGCACCGCGCGAGTCACACCGTCCCCTTTCGGGGACTTCCTTTCATACACACACACTCATCCCTCACCTTTACCCCCCCATCCCCAAAACACATACATCACACATACATCCATCACCATTACCCCCCCGTCGCCGGTCTGCCCCCGACCCTCTCCGAAAAGAGTGCCAGAGGCAGGCAAAACGCGACTCCCAATGCCAGACTATTCGCCACCGTCGACCACCTCAACAGGGAAACTGAATAGGTGGTCGGCGGTGCCCAGGGTGCACCACGAGGAGGTTGTCCGGCCTAGCACCCCACCTAACCTAACCTAACCTAACCTAACCTAACCTAACCTAACCTAACCTAACCTAACCTAACCTAACCTAACCTAACCTAACCTTTTTTTTTTTTTTTTTTTTTTTTTTTTTTTTTTTTTTTTTTTGTTCTCGGGGGGGAAAATCCTCATGGATACCCGGCCACGCGGGGGCGTGGCGCGGGTTATGCCGGACTCTTACCGGCTAAAAACCCCCCCGGCACTCCCGCCTCGTCTATGTGGAGGAGGACTAGGGAACTGGCAGAGCCTTAACATCTAGTCCCCCTCAACGACCGCCCGCCTTTACAGCGGGCCCTTCACGCCCCTCCCTGTGGGGAGGGGCCCGGGAATGACCGCGAGTGCTCGGCCATTCCCGCCCGACGTCGGTGGTGAGTAGTGCGGTGCGGGAGAAGGCGCCCCCGCGCCTGACTCCCGCTATTCACCACTAGGAGGGAGACGACGGTCGTACAGTCGCCTTCTCCCTCCTCTCCTTCGCCTACGGAGCGGCGCTGCGAGAGGATCGTCCTCCCGCGCACGCTCCGCTGCCTCTTTCTGCGACATGACTTCCTCGCAGAAGGAGGCGAGCGCCGCCCAAGCCTCCTCGCCTCCCAGCATGGAGCTGACCACGCTGGGAAGCGAGAGGTCCTGCCCAACTACCGCGATAAGATTGCCGCGCAGTTCGGACCAGGCGGGGCACACCTCGAGGGTGTGCTGTGCCGTGTCCTCCGGCGCGCCGCAATCGTGGCACGCCGGGGTTTCCTCCCTCCGGATTCGGTGCAGGTGGGATCCGAAGCATCCGTGGCCGGATAGCACCTGCACCAGACGGAAGGAGAGGAAACCGTGGGACCGCTCGAGCCAGTCTTGGAGTACTGGCCCGAGCGCGTCCAAAGTTCGACGGCCAAAGGCGGCGGAGGCGAGGTCCTCCGTCCAATGATGGACGATTGCTGCCCTCGCCTCTCGCCGGACGGCCTCCCGCTCTTCTGCGGCGGGTTGCTCCCCGAGCGCCTTTCGCCGCGCCGTCCACTCGTACACTCTGGCGAGCACCCACGCCTCGAGCTCCCAAGGAGGGGTGCCGGCCAGAGCGCACGCCGCCGCAAAGCCTACCGAGCGGTAGGCTCTCGCCACCCGCAGTGCAATGGCCCTTTGGGGCCTGCGGATGGCGGTGGCGTTCTCCCTCCTGTGGAGGGAGTCCGCCCAGATGGGGGCCCCGTATAGAGCCATGCTCTTCAGGATGCCGGCATACAAGTGCCGGCATCGAGCCTTAGGCCCTCCCAGATTCGGGAGGAGCCACGAGAGGGCATCCGCGGCCTTCAGCAGGCGGGTCGACAACGCGCTGAAGTGCGGGCCGAAGCGCCACCTGCTGTCGAGTATGAGGCCCAGATATTTCATCTGGGCCCTGACTCCAATCGTGACGCCCTCCACGACAATGTGGGCGTCAGGAGGGATGCGCTGCCGAGGCCCGTGGAAGAACACGGCTTCGGTCTTGCTTAGCGCCACCTTTAATCCCAGGCGGCGGATCCTTCCTGAGACTAAGGATCCGCCTGCCGAGGCCAGACTGGCCGCCTCCCTGTAGTCCCTCCCCCGGGCCGTGAGAAGAGTGTCATCCGCATAGCAGATGACACTCGTGCCACGGAGGAGGGTTCCCCGCAGGAGCCAATCGAAGCCGATGTTCCACAGCAGGGGTCCTAGGACCGACCCCTGTGGGACACCGGACTCCGCGCCATACCGCCTAACTGTGGCCGTCTTGTCTACGAGGAGGACAGCTCGGTCCTCCAAGTAGCTGGCCAGGAGTTGGCGCAAGTATTGAGGCACTCCGTGGTACCGGAGTGCCTCCAAGATTGTCGAGTGGGGAACGGAGTTGAATGCGTTGGCTATATCAAATGACACAGCCAACACTCCGTCCCCTGCCTCCACTGCCTCTCTCACTTGGCCCTTGAGTAGGGCCAACGCGTCCACTGTCGAACGACCCCTCCGGAAACCGAACTGGGCGTCCGACAGGTCCGGCCCTACCACCCGCAGGAGGCTATTCAGCCGGGCGGCGACGATCCCCTCGAACAACTTACCGACCTCATCGAGCAGAACGATGGGCCGGTATGCCGAGGGGGAGTCCGCCGGGCGTCCCTCCTTTCGAAGGAGACACAATTGCCCCTCCTTCCAAATTTTCGGGAACCTCCCAGTCGTGAGACACGCACTGAAGAGGTCCCGAAACCTCTCCTCCATCTTGGAGGCGGCGATGGCCACCACCCGTGCAGGCACGCCGTCTGGTCCAGGGGCGGTCTTCTTCGCGTGGAGGCGAAGTGTCCCCGCGCGAAATTCCTCCACCGTGACCGGGGGGACCTCCTCCTCCGGCGGAGCCGCCTCCCGCGGAGGGTCCATCACTGGTGGGGTGAAGTCGGTTCTGCACGGAAACAGAGACCGGACCACCCCATCCAGCAATGCCGGCTCGAGGGTCTCCGTCAGTGGGGGACCAAAGGGGCGCAGTTTATTCCGCGCCGCCTTATACGGTCTCCCATACGGATCCCTGTCGAGACCCTCCAGCATCTCGGCTCTCGCCGAGTCGTCGGCGGCGCACATTGCCGTCCTGAGGACCGACTTCGCCTCTACATACACGGCGTAGAGGCGGTCCTCATTGGCTGGGTCTCGGGGGCGGCGCCGTCGACTCCGCGTGTAGGCCCTCCTGGCCGCCACGCAGGCGGCCCGGAGCCCCGCGAGTTCCTCCGACCACCAATAAACAGCGCGACGGGGGGGAGGGCGGCGAGACCGAGGCATGCTGGAGTTGCAAACCTCGGTCAGAGACCCCTTCAGCTGGACCGCTGCGGCGTCCACGTCCAGGACTCTAGGAGAAGGCGTGAGCCAGTCCTGGAGGAACGCCGCCTCCTCAGCGGCCTCCCTGTCCAGGCGGGTGAGAGCCCATCGTGGAAAGGGGGATTGGCCCGAGCGGACCCTCCCCCGGGGGCTCTGGGTGGAGATGTCGAACCGCACATATCGGTGGTCCGACAAAGTCTCCACCATCTCCACCCGCCAGTTCACGACGCGGGCGGCTAGAACGGGGGTGGCAAACGAGACGTCGACCACTGACCCTCCCCGTTGCCGCACACACGTGTGGACTGTCCCTCGGTTTAGGAGGGACACACCGGTCGAGGCCGCCCAAAATTCGACGGCACGACCCCGGACGTTGCAAGAGGCGGCCGGGTTGCCCCAGACCGCCGACTTGGCATTCAGGTCGCCCAATACGGCGACCTGGCGCGGCGCCGCCCTCCCGACCACAGCGGTGAGGATTTCGAGAAAGTTCTCGAAATCCGACAGAGGGCGGTTTGGGGAGAAATAGACGCCCACCAGGGCTATTTCTCCCCACGCGGCGGCCACGTATCCCGGTCCTCTCTCTAGAAGTGAGAGGGGAGGGGAGTCTGTGGAAGACCGCGACACCAATGCCACCAAGCCGTCCCGATCACCCAGCCAACGGCCAGGGACCGAGTACGGCTCGGCAACCACCGCCACGTCCACCAACCACTCAGCCATAGTCTGCATCAGCAGATCCTGGGCTGCTCTGCAGTGGTTGGTGTTCGCCTGGAGGATGCGATGTTGGGCCCTATCCATCAATGGACATCACACCCCCTTCCTCCACGGCCGCCGGAGTTTCGGTAACGGCGGTAGTAGCGGCAGGCTGGGTCGGCGCCTGCGCTTTGCCCTTCTTAGGGGGAGGATTGCAATTCCTCCCCTTCATCACGTGGCCCGCTGGGCGGCCACTAGCTGCACACACAGCGCAGTGCGGCGTGGCGGCTTTGCAGGAGGCGGACTTGTGCCCGTCCTTGCCGCAGCGGTAGCAGCTGTCCGTCCTATCAACCTTGGACGGACAGAGGGCCCGGGTGTGTCCTACTCCGAAGCACTTGTAGCAGCGCAGAGGCTGATCTACAAGTGCCTTGACTGCACCCGAGCTAAAGCCGACGGCAAGCCGTCCCTTGGCGAGGACAACTTTGGCGGCGGCGACTGGGCACTCGAGGCGAATGGTGCCCATGCCGCCGCGGCCGGGTCTGATATCCCGGCCTTGCACCGCTGCGACGTCACAGCCCCCTATTGCTGCGACCGCCGCCACCACCTCCTCTTTGGTGACCGAATCGTCCAAATCGGTCACCTCTAAGGTCGCAGACTTGACGGGCCTGCCCACCTTGGCCACGTCCGCGATGACTTCCTGCAACTTGGTCGCAAAGAGGTCCGCGTTTGCGCTGCCCTGAGCCCCAGGGAACTCGAAAATGCGAGCCCCAGCCTGGGTCCGGCGGCACGAGACTGTGCCGATCCCCAGTTGGGTGGGATCAGCGTTGGTACGCGCCCGCTTCATTACGGACGCGTACGTCACCCCCCGCTCCGCAGCCTCCTTGGTGAGCGTCACCACGACGGCTGCGGTTTTAGGAGGAACGAGGTTCTTCTTTTCTCCGGCGGGGGCCCTTTTTGCTGCGGGAGCAGCGGTGGCGGGCTTGGGGGCCGACTTTTCCCTTTTCCCCGTCCCCTTTCCCTTGCCTGTCGTCTGAGACGAGCTGGCGGAGGTAGTAGCGGGGACGGCAGGGGCGGCCGCTGCCTTCTTCTTGGCCTTACCCTTTCCCTTGCTGACCACCTTTGTCCACCCTTGCTGGTTGGATGGGGTGGTGGAAGGGAGAAGGGCATCCTCCCTCTGGGAGGACGGCCCCGGCTCGTTTTGCCTCTTGTCCGCTGCAAGCGGCGGTCGTAGGCGTTTTTCCGGCAAGAGCCGGTCTTCAATACCTGCGAAGCAGGCTCTCGTGAAGGCCCTCTCCTCCATGATGACCTTGCGGATGATATCCTCAAGGTTTGAGGGTGCGGGGCCTTCAGCCGCAGGTCTCGGCTCGACTTGATTTGGGCGGGCCGTGGCTTCAGCCAGCTTCTGATGCAGCTGGCTGACCTCCGACTGCAGGCGATTGACTTTCGCCTGCAGCTGCCGCGTTTCATCAGTCGCCGTACGCTGCATCAGCTCACCGACGATGCCGCGCATGCTCGCGGCCCTGCATTTAAGGGACTTTTGGAAAGTCCCTTTTAGGTTGGAGGACTTGGAGGCGATCTCCACGATCTCCTCCTTGTCTTCCTGAGCCATCTGCTCTAGCTCTGCCAGGGAATGGTCCGAGTATAAAACACTGGACGCGCCATACCCGGACTTGGCCCGAGCGACGCACGTCCGTTGCTCTTTGGCAGCAACCCGCTCCTCCAGGTCTTGCTGGAGCTGCACCCGCCGAGCCAGGTCCAACTGGCGTTGAGCGTCTGCGAGACCCACGTCATGTGTGTCTGCGACTGTCTGCTTTTTGGCCTTCACCTTCTTTTTAGGCTTCCCCGTAGAGTCCGAGGAGCCTTCGGACCTTTCCTTTAGGTAGGCCCGCTTCCGCGATTCCTGGCGACCGCTCGCCGTCGAACCTGCGTCCGACTCCGACATGATGGACACGTTGTCAGTGTCCGACAACTCGTCCGCCCCGCAAAAGAAGCTAGCCGCAGAAGGCGCGCGGCTAG
The DNA here is from genome assembly GCA_905147325.1 of Notodonta dromedarius. Classification (NCBI taxonomy): domain Eukaryota; kingdom Metazoa; phylum Arthropoda; class Insecta; order Lepidoptera; family Notodontidae; genus Notodonta; species Notodonta dromedarius. The sequence continues at coordinate 27,731 of LR990167.1, forward strand.
ACTTCGACGCGTTTGCGTCTTCGGGTTGGCCCTGAGAAGGGCCTTTTATAAAACGCCCAGAGGCGTCACGCGTTGGCTTTGGCATCATAGCCTCCGCGGGTGTCGTAGATAACCGCAAGGTAAAGACTACGACGTCACAGTGCACTTTAGCCGAACACCGGTCTGCCACTCCGTTACGGTGGTCAGAACCGGGTCGTTGCCCAGGGAACGCGACGAGGACGCAAGCACTGTGGGGGGTTCCCCAACCTAACCTTTTTTTTTTTTTTTTTTTTTTTTTTTTTTTTTTACGTCAGGAAAACCCATCATGGGTCCCAGTCTACCACGGGGAGGCAAACTGGGTATGTGAGACTCCTACTCACTAAAAACCTGACGATGTCCATCACTCCGCACGTCGGTGGACCATGGGTACACGGTGGCATGCTTCCGTAGCCCACAAGCGGCTGTCCGCTGACGCGAACCCTCCAGTGTGCGGGTAACCCCACCCGCAAACTACTCCGGGGAAGGGCGTGCGGGAACATGACGCACGCCCTTCAATCTCGAGGGCCAGATGTTGTGCGCAAGCGACAGGCACCCCCGTTCCTGTCGCTCGCAGGCCCTCTTTACGGCGGCATTAGGTCGGCGGCTGCCCGCCTTCTCCGCCCTGGCCTTCTCCGGCGGTTCGGGTCAGCAAGGGGATCTGCCTCCCTGACCCGCTCCGCCGCCTCCTTGCTGGCCATCACTTCCTCGGTGAAGGATGCAACGGCCTCCCAACGTCTCTCGCCGCTGACTATAGAGCGAACTACAGCCGGTAGCGACAGATCCCTTCCTATCGCCTCGACGAGAACACTGCGCTGCCCCGCCCAGGCTGGGCACAACTCAAGCGTGTGCTGCGCAGTGTCCTCGTCGGCGCCACACTCATGGCAACATGGTGTCGCCTCCCTACCGGCCACCTTGAACAGGTACCTGCCGAAGCAGCCATGCCCCGACAGGACCTGCACGAGCCGGTAGGTAAGCACTCCGTGCTTTCGGTTGACCCATTCCGCGAGGACTGGGTACACCGCCCGTATGGTCAAGTGGCCGGCATTTGGCTCCGCCAGCCGCTCCCGCCACTCCTGAAAAGCGCTAGCATGCGCCTCTTGTCGCCATCTCGCCACCTCCTCTGGCATAACACTGCCACCGTCCCGTCGTGCCTCCTCCTTCCGATGGTATACGACGGCCAGCACCTTGGCCTCCAAATCCCAAGGTGGGGTCCCGGCAAGTATACACGCAGCCTCGTGAGACACGGTGCGGTAACCGCGTATCACCCTGACTGCCATGACCCTCTGAGGTCTCCGCAACAGGGCCTTATTCTGGGCAGTCAGGGCTTCCGCCCACACAGGTGCACCGTACAAGGCCATTGATCGCACCACCCCGGAATACAGTCGGCGACAACTCACACTCGCACCTCCCAGATTTGGCAACAGCTTTGCAAGGGCTCCAGCCGTACCCACCAGCCTCGGGGCCAAGAGTTGGAAGTGGCCCCGGAAATTCCATCTCGAGTCGAGAACAAGACCCAGATATTTCATCTGAGCCTTGACCTCGACCGTGACGCCCTCTACTGCCAAGCTGGTACCTGGTGGCGGCCGTCTTCGAGGCCCATGAAAGCACAAGGCCTCTGTCTTCTCCAGGGCCACTCTCAATCCCAACCTCCGAATACGGGACACTACCTCCGAGACTCCATTAGTGGCCAATTGGATGGCTTCCCCCAAATTACCTCCCTGAGCGGTGACAAGAGTGTCATCTGCATAGCAGACAAGGTGTAGTCCTCTCTGAAGAGAGCCGCGCAGCGCCCAATCATACCCGATATTCCACAGGAGTGGTCCTAGGACCGACCCCTGTGGAACCCCGCACATCATATCTCGACGCATTAGACACCCGTCTTTCGCTACACACACCACACTCCTGTCCCGCAAGTAGTCGCTCACGACTCGCCGTAGGCACGCCGGTACCCGGTGGTATTCCATCGCCTCGATTATGCAGCTGAAGGGCAGAGTGTTGAACGCATTGGCGATGTCGAGAGACACCGCCAACATCACTCCACCCCTAGATACGGTCTCTTCCGAGAGAGCCTTGACACGTAGGATTGCGCCCACCGTGGATCGCCCCCCCCGGAATCCATACTGGCTGTCACTGAGCTCAGGACCAACACTACAGAGATGCCCGATGATACGAGCAGCGAGCACTCGCTCAAACAGCTTCCCCGCCTCATCTAGCAGAACTATAGGCCTAAACGCCGACGGCGAGTCGCGAGGACGTCCCTCCTTTTTTAGTAGGACCAGTCTGCCTCGTTTCCAAACAGATGGAAATTGGCCCCTTTCTAGGCATGCATTGAGCAGGCCCTGAAAGCGGTCCCCCAAGGCGTCTAATGAAATAGCCAGGACGCGACCGGGTACACCGTCAGGTCCTGGGGCCGTATTTTTGGCCCGAAGTCTGCGTACCGCTGCGTCGATCTCATCAGAAGTTATTGACGGGACATCTACAGCAGCGGCACTCTCCCCCCTTGTCATAGCCATTGTTGGTGGCGTGTGCTCTCCTCTGTCCGGAAAAAGTGTAGCTACTACTTCCCGGAGCACGCTAGGCTCCAAGGTCTCGGTGAGTGGAGGTGCCTGGCCACGCAGTTTATTCCGCGCAGCCCGGTACGGGCGCCCCCATGGATCCCGATCAAGCCCTTCCAGCATTTCCTCTCTGGCCAGCGTTTTGGCCCTGAAGATGGCCAGCTTTAAAGCCTTCTTCGCCTGCCTGTACAATTCGTACAACCGCTCACCCTCAGCTTCATCCCGGATACGGCGCCGTCGATAGCGCGTGTGCGCACGGCGTGCCACCACGCAGGTTCGGCGCAGGCTTGCGATATCCGCGGACCACCAGTAGACCGCCCTCTTTGGAGGACGGTGCCCGGCTCTCGGCATGGCAGCATCGCAAACTGACACCAAGGCTGCGGAAAACCAAGCCGCCTCCTCTTCCACCTCAATTGGACCTGGCCGGGAGACCCATGACTGGACCAAAGCCGCCTCTTTGGCGAGGTCATAGTCCAGCCGTGTCAGGGCCCATTTTGGGAACGGCGAACGACCGGAGCGACGAACCTCTACGGCCCCTCTTGGGGGGGAGATGTCAAACCGGATGTACCGGTGATCCGATAAAGTCTCCACCCCCTCGAGGACCCGCCAACCCTGTACTCGCGTCACGACAGTGGGGGAAGCGAACGTGACATCCACAATAGACCCACCCGACTGCCGGACGCAGGTGTTAACGGTTCCCCGATTTAGGACGGAGAGACCGACGATTACCGCCCACTCCTCCAAGGTCTCACCACGCGCGCCCGTAACGGGACAGCCCCACGCCGTTGATTTTGCGTTGAGGTCACCAAGAACGAATACCGGCAACGGTGCAAGACGCTGCATCGCCGCCCCAACCTCGTCCAAGAAGGCCTCAAAATCGGCGAGGGACCTGTTGGGGGAGAAGTAAACGCCTATTAAGGCAGCTTCTCCCCACTCCACTACGACGAAACCTCTTCCCCTTTCCCTGACTGACAGAGATGTCGCCCCTACAATCGCCACGGAACCCAAAGCATCCCCAGCCCAATTGGGTCTGTCCGGGACAAAGTAAGGTTCCGCGACTACAGCAATATCCACCAACCACTGCAGCATGGACTGCAGGAAAAGATCCTGAGCCCCTCTGCAGTGGTTGAGATTACCCTGCAAAACTCGGTAGGGGCGACTACGGTCCATCAGTGGTTACCGTTTCCATCTGCTCTGGCCCAGGTGCCTCAGCGACACCGGCGGCCCTTACTGCCTTGCGGGCACCCTTTACTGGGGGCGCGGAACATGCTCCGCTGCCCATTAGATGCATCGCTGGCTTGCCCAAGGCGGCGCACACTGAGCAGCATGGTGCAGCCTTGCAGGAGTTGGCCTTGTGGCCTGGTTGACCGCAGCGATAGCAAAGGCTGCTACGATCTTCCTCCGAGGGGCACATTGTGCCCACGTGCCCTGTCTGCAGACATCGGTAACACCGCATGACCTTTGGTCCCAGCAGCTTTACCCGCACCGTCACCCATCCTACCACAAGCTTGCCGCTGAGAGCCAGCTTCTTGGCTGCTGCCACCGGGCAACGCACCCACGCAGCACCGAGTCCTGAGGCACCCACTCGGATGTCTCCGACCTTGACGGATGCAACCGGACAGCTCCCCTCGCGTGCGATTGCCGAAGAGACTTCCCCAGCAGTAGCCGAGTCGTCCAGGCCCATCACGCGCAGCTCAGCGCACTTGGTGGGCCTGGACACCTGGACCATTTCTGGGCTGAGCACCTCCCGGAGTTTTGTCGCAAGCTCATCGGCTTTGTCTCCGCTTGTAGCTCCAGGCACCTCGAATATTCGCGCACCAGTCGCCGCCTGCTTAAGACGAAGACCCGGAATATTGAGGTCAGGCACCTTCGCCTTTGCCTCAGCCAAGACCGTGGCATAGGAAACGCCTTTGGCCTCAGCGTCTGGCTGCAACGTTAGGACTACGGCCGTCGACCGAGGAAGGCGCAGTCTGGGCTCGCCATTATTTGCCTTCACTGACTTCTTCTTCCCCTTCTTCCGCCTTTTCTTTCGACTGCCGGCAATAGCCCAGCCCTCTTCTTCAGGCAGAGATTGCTGCTCCCTGACCAACTCTGCACTCTCACCATTTGTTGCCTGAGCCTTTTTCTTCCTCGCCGGTTTGGGCTTGGTCACTGCAGGCAGAACCCTCAATGGCTGAACCTCCTCAACACCATCACTAGTGCGCGTGGCCCTAGACTGTGGGGTTTTCTCCGTTGGCGGTGCCATGCCAGATGTTGTGGCCCTAACGGGCAAGGCCCTGGACTGAGCCTGGGCGGGCAGGGCCTTTTTGGGCACGACTTTCGAGGCTTCCGATGGTGAAGGCGCACTTCGCTTGTCAGCCGCTAGCGGAGGCCGGATCCCCTTTCCCGGGAACAGGTGATGCAACGCCTCGAAACGCCTCTCTAACAGACCTTCAACCTGCCGCATTATTGAGGACGTCAGTTCCTCCTGCTGCTTGACTTGTTGTGGAGGTGGTGGCCGCGGTTTGCCGATTTCGGCCCGCAACTCGACCAGCTCCTTTCTAAGCTCGGCCACCTCAGACTGGAGTCGAGCGTTTTTCGCCTGTAGGATAGCGGTTTCCTGAGCCACCGTCCGCTTACTGAGTAGCTTACCAGCCATCCTTACCCTCTTTGCCGAGGTTTTTAGGTCGCGCACAAAGGTCCCCTTAAGGTTACTTGACCGCGCCGCGATCCTCAAAACCTCGGCAGCATCCTCTTCCAACTGATGGCATAGAGTCGCCGTCGTCAGGCCCTCCAGCTCCTCCTCCTTGTCGGCCAGCCTGGTTAACTGCACCTCAGCACGACGCTCTAGCTGTTCACGCTGGGATGCAGTCAACTTGGCTCTAGCCACATCGGCATAGCTCGCCGCCTCCGACACTAGGGATACACAAGACATATCTGTCTCCCCTCCGTCACTCGCCTTTGATGAATTAGGCGTTCCAGCGCGGGTCTTTAAGAAACGTCCTTTGAAGTCTCTGGTCTGTGCTCCCATAGGACCAGAACTCTTGCGGCTCTTGTTCTTGCGCGCCGTTGGCGTTTTAATAGCCGCTGCGTCCACGCACTCTCCGTCGCTTGAGGACTCCGATTTCGAGCCCTTTTTAAGGTGTCGCTTGCGACCGGGCTTCTCGAAAAATTTCGAGACGACTTTTTTCTCCTTAGCCCCAGATGACGAATTGTTGGCGATAGGCACCCTCAATTCCCCATCGGGGGAACGGAACTCGCACTCCACTCCTCCTCCTTCACCTACTTCTACTTCCCCCACTCCTTCCCCTTCCACAACTCCAACTTCTTCTCCTCTACATACTTCGGCGCCCGAAGACGCAAGGCGGTCGTTGCCCCCCCCCAGAATACGACGGGGGCTTTGAACGCGACCTGTGGGCCGCGTGGTGGATTCTCCGACTTGGTCGGTACCACCCTGGGGTAAATTATTTACCGAATTCGCCTGCATAATTGTTGTTTTCCTTTTAAAGGGTGTGGTCCCTGTGTCCCCTCCCCCCCAGCGCTAGTGACGGGGTTTTGCCCCCCCGCCTTTCAGCATTCAGGCACGCTTGACCCCCTGCATTGGGCAGGCCGCAGCACCAGTCTTCGCGGACATTGCATCCTCTCCTCTTACATACATCACGCTCTCACCATTCATCCATCACCTTTACCCCCCCGAAACCCCTTACCCCCCGTCGCCGGTCTGCCCCCAACCCCCTCCGAAGACAGTGAAAGAGGCAGACAAAACACGACTCCCAATGCCAGACTATTCGCCACCGTCGACCACCTGAACAGGGAAACTGAAGAGGTGGTCGGCGGTGCCCAGGGTGCACCACGAGGAGGTTGTCCGACCTAGCACCCCTTCCCCAACCTAACCTAACCTAACCTAACCTAACCTAACCTAACCTAACCTAACCTAACCTAACCTAACCTAACCTAACCCGTCTGGTCATTGACTAACCGCATAATTAAGGAAACATCGGCACAACGGCCCCCACAAACACTAAATTGCGGCAATACCTTCACCACCACATGCGCCAACACAGCCAAGGCCCTATTGGATCACTTCTACGCTGATGACACCGAGGATACAACCCAGCACCAAAGAGAACTAAGAATCCAAATACAGGACGAACCGGATACAGAAAACGACCCTCCATTCACTGTCGACGAGATAGAGAACTGTCTCGCATCAATTAACGCAAACAAAGCCCCCGGAGACGACCACTTGACTGCAGACATTTGTTACAATTTCTTCAAAATATTCCCCCACTTTTTAACTAACATCCTGAACCATAGCCTGAAAATACATCACTTCCCCACACCCTGGAAACACGCAATAGCCAAAATCATACCGAAACCCAATAAAGCCGACACTAGCCAATTATCCTCCTATAGACCCATTGGCCTATTACCAGTATTTGGAAAACTATTAGAAAAACTCATCATAAAACGTGTAGTTTACAAGGCGGATAGTCTCAACGGAATGAACGAGAGGCAATTCGGCTTCAAAGAAAGCACATCAACAACTGATGCTCTACAAACCGCCATTAACGAGATTCGCGAAGGAAAACAGCAGAAAAAACAGGTCTTGGCTGTGTCACTAGACATAAGAGGGGCATTCGACAACGCTTGGTGGCCCGCCATATACAGAGGACTTAAAGAGTTAAAGTGCCCAAGAAATATTTACAAACTATTAACAAATTACACCAAGGACAGAAGGGTCACTCTGCACTACGGCACGGACGAGGCATCGAAAACAACAACTAAGGGATGCATCCAGGGCTCTGTATGTGGTCCTGTTCTATGGAACATAATCCTCGACAATTTATTGAACATCCGACTACCTGATGAGGCTCACATACAAGCCTTCGCCGATGACGTGCTGCTTATAGTTAAAGGGCGCACGAAACAGGCCGTAGAAATAGTAACTAATGAGTGCTTAAAAATAATAGCCGACTGGGGCGAAAGTGTCAAATTATCATTCGCACCCGAAAAGACGCAGGCCATCTCATTCACGTCGCCCACTAAAACCGCTGAACTCTTCATCAATAGAACCAAAGTCCCCATATTGAAAGAAATAAAGCTCCTCGGGGTCATCCTGGATGACCGCCTCAGTTTCATCAGCCACGTAAAATACATAATTCGGAAAGCTTCAAAAACCTTTAAAAACCTAAGCAAATTTGTCAAACCCACTTGGGGCATCCACCCAGCAAATGTAGAAACCATATACAAACAGGTAGTCCAGCCCATAATAACTTATGCCGCAAGCGTCTGGGGCGACGCTGTCAAATACTACAGTGTTCGCAAAATGTTAACCAGTTTCCAAAGACAATTCGCAATCCGAGCCATCCGCGCATTCAGGACGGTATCCGCCGTTGCCTCGATCGCCCTGGCACAATTCGTCCCCCTGCATCTCTTGATACGAGAGCTCCACCAAATAGAAACCATAAAACAAACAAGACTCTCCCCAGATTTACCCGAAGACATTCAACTCATAAAACCAATAACCAACCGTCAAAGATTACACCCAGCCCATCGCAACAAAATAATATTCCACAAAATAAACAACATAGATGAACTTAACATAATAGTAACAAATACCCCTATACAAATTTACACCGACGGAAGCAAACTCGAGTCAGGCGATGTAGGGGCAGCCTACGTGGCATTCCGCAACAACACCATCGTAAATCAAAAGAAAATAAAACTCTGCAGAACCTGCACCGTCTTCATGGCGGAACTCAGGGCGATCGAGGCAGCCCTGATGTGGATAGAACGGGAGCAAATCCCAGATACAATCTTCATCCTCACCGACAGCCTCTCGTCACTCAATGCAATCCAAGACACAAACAATAAAGACCCAACTGTTAACTCCATCCACCACATAATCCAAAATACAAACCGGACAACCACCATAAAATTCGCATGGGTGCGAGCCCACAATAATATCCCGGGCAACGAATGCGCCGACGCCGCGGCCAAAAGTGCAGCGTCGGCAAAAACGGCCACCGACCACAACTTCTTCCCTCTATCGCACTCAAAGAGAATCTTACGATCTGAAACCATGGAAAAATGGCAAAAGGAATATGAAGACAGTCCCCAAGGAGCAGGGACTAAGGCGTGGTTCACCAACATAGTTCAAATCACCGAATTTAGGAAACTTTTTCCGACAAGCTTCGAGCTTACACAAATTGTCACCGGCCATGCTTACCACAAGTCTTACCTCCATCGTTTTAAAATAACATCTAACAGTACATGCCCATGCGACCATACCATAACCCAGAATACTGAACATCTTCTAAAACACTGCCCAATTTTTAACAACACCCGACTTAATCACGAAGGCGCATGCTCAATGCTAAACATAGACCCCTTTAAACTCAACGACATAGCCAAAAACCCCATCGCAATAAAATCATTCATAACTTTCATCAAATCTATTGTAAACAACTTAAAAAGAATAAATTGTACCTAAAAACCCTTAACTGAAAACAAATCTTCTCTGTATCCACTAGCAGAGGAGAAATTAAAATCGTAACCAAGAACCATAATACAATCGTGACGATATATTTATACTACTCGTACCTAAACACTAAAATTATTAACCCTTTGACAAAAGTCAAAGGGCCCAAAAAAAAAAAAAAAAAAAAAACCTAACCTAACCTAACCTAACCTAACCTAACCTTTTTTTTTTTTTTTTTTTTTTTTTTTTATCGAGGGAAAAAATGTCCTGCCGCATACCACCGCGCCAAGGGCATGGCGCGGTGGTTATGTGGGGCTCTCACCCACTAAAACAACCCTCGGTGTCCCTTCTCAGCCCTGAGTGTCCGCGCCGCAGGTACCGCGAGTAGCATGACTACTACGGCGCTGACGGGGCCTGGACTGCCACTGCAGTCCCCTTCTTACAGGAAGCTACTGCTTCCTTCCTCCACTGGGACGGGCCCGCGAGACACGACGAGCCCGTCTACCTCCTCGGCCTGTTACTGATCGGACGCCGGGTTGCCCTCCCCGACGCCCGCAGGCCACGCCTTACGGCGGACGCAAATCATCCCTTAAGTGGGCTGCTCGTCGACGCCCTGGGCGTCTGCGGCGGGAGGGGAGCGTTGACGCTGCTTCCCTCTCCCTTTCTGCTGCCTCCTTGGCCGCCATTACGGCCTCCGCGAATGAGGCTACTGCCTCCCAAGCGCGCTCGCTCCCGACCATGCTAGCGACCACGGCCGGCAGCGAGAGCGCCTGCACTCCGATAGTGGCGACCAGTTCGCCTCTCGCCTCATCCCAAGCTGGACACGCCTGCAGTGTGTGTAAGGCCGTGTCCTCAGGGGCAGCGCAGTGGTGGCACCCTTCCTGTTCCTCACGTCCGATACGACACAGATACCGCCCGAAACAACCATGTCCGGACAGCATCTGTGTGAGTCGGAACGTGAGGGCGCCGTGTCCACGCGCCAACCACTCCCTGAACACAGGCATTATGGCAGCGATGGTGTTGTGTCCCGCACTTGGGTTGGCCAAAACTTCGCCCCACTCCTCAACGACGGCGCCTCGCAGCTCCGTCCTCCTCGTCAAAATGTCGAGCAGGTCCACGACGTGTCCCTGCTCGAGCTCGTCACGGCGCCATTGATAGAGGCGGTAAAGCGCCTTCGCCTCCAGTTGCCACGGAGGTGTTCCCGCCAGCAGCGTCCCCGCCTCGAAGGCAATCGTGCGGTACCCGCGGGCCACCCTATTCGCCATGGCTCGCTGAGGTCTCCTCAGGAGCGCAGTGTTTTGGGCGGATAGGGCTTCAGCCCAGATCGGGGCACCATACAGGGCCTGGGACCGCACGACCCCTGTATAAAGCCGCCTGCATGAGGCGTCAGGTCCCCCCAGGTTGGGGAGGATAGACGATAATGCCGCCGCCGTCTTTGTGAGTTTGGGAGCGAGCGCCTCAAAGTGGGAACGAAATGTCCAGCGACTGTCAAGGAGAAGACCAAGGTATTTGAGCGTTCGTCCCACATTGATGCGCACGCCCCCCACCACGATGTGTAAATCTGCAGGCGGCGCATTACGGGGCCCATGAAAAGCGACCGCCTCGATCTTGTTAAGGGCCACATTAAGGCCCAGTCTTCTAATGCGCCCAACAACTAGAGCTACGCCTGCTGTAGCCCGTAGGGCAGCCTGCCGGTATGTTTTGCCCCTTGCGGTCACTAGGGTGTCATCCGCGTAGCATGTCAGGGAGACACCAGGAAGCAGCGAACCGCGAAGCACCCAATCGTATGCGATGTTCCACAGGAGTGGCCCTAGGACCGACCCCTGTGGAACACCGCATCTTATGTCCTTCTGGCACCACTCCGCGTTGTTCGGGAAGGTGATGCTTCTCTCAGATAGGTAGTTGGACACCAATCGACGCAGGTAGAATGGGACCCGGTGGTAGTTCAGGGCCGCCAAGATCGCGCCCCAGGGGAGGGAATTGAATGCATTGGCAATGTCTATTGACACTGCCAATATCACCTCTCCCCGGGACACAGCTTCCTCCACGGTTCCCTTCACTCTCTTCACTGCGTCGATAGTTGACCTTCCACGCCGGAACCCGAACTGATGGGGACTCAGGTCCGGCCCTGCCACAGTCAAGTGTTCGACGAGGCGATTTGCGATAATACGCTCAAAAAGTTTGCCCGCCTCGTCGAGAAGGACTATTGGCCTATATGCGGAAGGTGAGTCCGCAGGACGCCCGTCTTTCCTTAGCAGAATTAATTTCCCCGTCTTCCAGTTATTGGGGAAGTGTCCTTGCCGTAGGCATTCACTAAGGTACGCCATGTAGCGGGGTCCCAGGACTGCAAGCGACGCAGCCAGAACACGTCCAGGCACGCCGTCGGGTCCTGGGGCTACGTTCTTAGTCCTCATTTTGTGTATTGCCACCTCTAGCTCCAGCTCGGTGACTTCGGGGGCGTTTTCGTCATTGTCCTGGGCGTCACTTCCAGGTGTGGTCATGTCCGGGGGAGTGCGCTCTGTTCCATCCGGGAACAGGGCACTCAATGTCGCGTCCAATATTTGGGGCTGCAAGGTCTGAGTCAGGGGTGGGGCCCAGGGGCGAAGTTTGCCCCTGACCATCCTGTACGGGCGTCCCCAGGGGTCCCTGTCCAGGATGGCCAGAAGCTCCTCCCGAGCTTGCACTTTAGCCCTTTTAATGGCCTCCTGCAGAGTCCGCTTTGCCGCTCTATAGGCCTCATACAGTTCGGCCTCTCTTATCGCCGAGTATTGGGTACGGCGGCGTCTTCTCCGATGGCGAGTGTACTGGCGGCGCGCTGCTATGCAAGCCCTGCGCAACTGCGCGAGCTCTTGCGACCACCAGTACAATTGCCGTCTCCGTGACCTGGTGTAAGGCCGCACCCTTGGCATCGCCGCGTCGCAAATGGCGACTAAAGCGGACCGCAACCAGTCCGCCTCCTGCTGGATATTAGGGTTACGCGGCGGCGAGCTCCAAGCTTGTACTTCAGCAGCTTCTAGAAGAAGCTCGCGATTCAGGCGGCCCAGTGTCCATCGCGGATTAGGGTCGATCAAGGCCCGCAGCGCAGGGACGCCGGAGGTCTGGGCAGAGACGCTGAATCGGATGTAACGGTGATCCGACAGCGTCTCCGCCCCCTCAACAACGTGCCAGTCGCGAACCCGACGCGCTATGCTGGGGCTGGAAAGGGAGATGTCCACTATGGACCCACCTCCCTGCCGAACGCACGTGTAGGCCGTGCCCCTATTCAGTACGACCAGTCCTCTCTCCACTGCCCACTCTTCGAGAATTTCTCCCCTAGCGTCAGCGGTTGGCGAGCCCCACGCAGGGGACTTCGCATTAAAGTCCCCGAGGACTAGCACGGGGCGGGGGCGGAGACTGCCAACGAGAGCACTGAGCTGTGCCACGAAGGTCTCGAATTCCGCCAGATGCCGGTTGGGGGAGAAATAGACCCCGACGACAGAGATGTTTCCGACACTCGCGGCTACATAGCCGTGTCCCTTTTCGATATTCTCGAGAGTCGGGCCACCGTTCGTCAAGTCCGTTATAATGGCCACCAGGCCATCCAAGTCTCCCGCCCACATAGGTGAAGCAGGGACAGAGTATGGCTCGGCGACCACAGCCAATCCGATGGACCACTCCGCCAGGGTCTGGAACAAAAGGTCCTGGGCCCTGGCGGCATGGTTTGCGTTGGTTTGGAGAACTTGGAGCATCTGGTCCATTACGAAATGTCCATGCTCTTCTCCTTCTCTGCCGGTCGCAGTGCCGATTTGGGCTTACCACTTTGCGCGGGAGCCGCCTTCTTGCCACTGGGCTGAAATGATGAGCAACCCTTACTGCCCGCAGGATGTTCAGCGGGCTTACCTGCCTTCGCGCACATTAGGCAGTGCGGAGAGTCCCCACAATCGGCGGCTTTATGCCCCGATTTTCCGCACCTGAAGCAGGTTTTGCTGCAGTCTATTTCTGCTGTGCACTTTACACCTACGTGCCCCCCCATGAGACAGCGGTAACACCGCATGGGCCTCGGCTTTAGTAGCTTGACTTGGGCCGAGACCCAGCCCACAAGGAGACGCCGACCATCCGCCAACTTTTGGGCCGCCGCAATGGGGCAGCTGACTATTGCGGTGCCGAGTCCGCTCGATCCCCGCTTTATGGCATTCGCCTTAACTTCGGCGACGGGGCAATCTCCAGCTTTGGCCACGGCATCCGCCAGCTCCTGTTGGGAGACCGAGTCGTCGAGGCCCGCAATTCGTAGATCGGCACATCTTGTCGGCCGAGAAACCCGACAGTCCTCCTCCGAGAGCTGGGCCCGTAATTGAGTCGCCAGGGCGTCTGCCTTCTGGCCGCTAGTGGCCCCAGGCACTTCTAAGATTCGGCCACCGGTCGCCGTGACCCTGCAACGCACACCGTCAATGCCCAGGTCGTTCAGTTTAATGACCGACCTGGCGCTATGTAACAGCGCCGCATAGGTGACGCCACGCTTTTCCGCATCGGGTGCGAGGGTGAGGACCACCGCCGTTGAGCGCGGTGCCCGGAGCCTTCTCCTTGTTCTTTGCCTCTTCTTTTTCGCCTTTTTGGCAGCCTTTTTGGCACCAACCACCTGCCACTCTCCGCCATCGGGCTTAGCGGGCGCCTGAGGCTGGGCAATGGTGGCCTTCTGCCTTTGGCTGTTCGCCTTCTCCTTTCCGTTCCCTTTTTTGTCGCGCTGGACTTTGGCGGCAGCTTTGGGGGCGGTCGACGTGGTCGGAGTCTGTTCCGTCACGAGTGTGGGCGCCCGCTCGGGTGGTTTAGCAGGACGTGTCTTTTCGACTCGCCTTACTTCTGGGGCGGGTGTCGTCTGTTTGACCTTGTCAGATGCCAAGGGCGGCCGGAGAATTTTGCTCTCCAGAAACTGGACCCTTTGGAGGACCTTGCCTATCTCCTCCCTTACAACCTGCGCAAGGTCCGACTCCGTAGATTTAGGGGTCTCAGTTGGGTTTGCTGGCCTCTCTTCCCCGGTTCCAATCACCATAGCCCGCACGCAGTCGAGCTCTTTACGGAGCTCGCCCATTTGCCTCTTCAGGCGGGCGTTCTCAATTTGCAGGCGGCGTATCTCATCAGTGGCCGTGCGTGATAGCAGCTCTTCTGCCACGTCTTCGATACTGTTCGCCGCCTGTTTGAGCGTCTTCTGGCACACCCCTTTAAGGCCCTTAGACACCCTCGACACTTCTCTAATTCCCGCGAGGGATTCTTCTAGCCTCTTCTTAAGGCCCTCCACCGGCAGTTCGTCCGCGTCAAGCCTAGATGAGGCGCGCGATGCCGCACGGGAGCCTCGGTCGCTAGCTGCCTCGCTCATGGCGATTTCGGCTGCTATTCGGTCCGCCTCGGCAATCCTCACTTCCAGTGAGTTCGCACGCTTGGCAGCCTCCATCTCCTTCTTGATCTTCCACTTCCCCACATGTTCACCAGTGGTAGGGGGCCTGCCACGTTTGCGGGGTGGACGGTTAGATCCGTCTTCGCTTTGCGCACTGTACGCGCTCATCAGAGACTCGGCGTCGGAGTCCGCCTCATCTCTCCTCTCCTCGGTTTCCTTACTAGCGGCAAGCCGCTCGTCACCTTCCCCAGCAAGCGCAGACTTTTCGCAGTCCGCACGCTCTTCACCAATCATCAAGTCCAATTCGTTATGCAGTTTCGGTCCATTATTATCGCCTGAGTCAGTATGTATATCCGTTTCCGTCGTTTTTAAAGTTTTAGTTTTAAGAAATTCCATAGAGTTCCCACGAGTATGGGGGATATGTGGGTCCATCCGGGCAGTGCCCCCTGCACCCGGATAAGCCTACGTACACCAGGGTGTCGGCCGGTTCCCTGGGATCCTACCTCCTTTTGCTGGCCTCCCGCCAGCACTTCATCGCCCTCTCAGGGACGGTTGGTCATTTTTATAGTGGATTCCGACCACTTGGCCCAGCCAGTTAAGGCAGGGCCCCCGGTCCCACCATCATCGGCCGCGAGACGTGATACCACGACACCTCCGGTGGGATTACGAGATCGCCCGGCGTCGGCAAAAGCCGAGTGCGCTTGGCAAACGCACCGCGCGAATCATACCGTCTCCTTTCGGCGACTTCCAATCATACATCACGCAGTCACGCCTACCATCCATCACCTTTGACAAAAACACACACACATTCATCCATCACCTTTACCCCCCCGAAACCCCTTACCCCCCGTCGCCGGTCTGCCCCCGACCCTCTCCGAAAAGAGTGCCAGAAGCAGACAAAACGCGACTCCCCAGCCGGACTATCCGCCACCGTCGACCACCTCGACAGGGATGCTGAAGAGGTGGTCGGCGGTGCCCAGGGTGCACCACGAGGAGGTTGTCCAGCACGCACCCCAACCTAACCTAACCTAACCTAACCTAACCTAACCTAACCTAACCTAACCTAACCTAACCTAACCAAACCTAAACCTAAACCTAAACCTAAACTGACTGACTGACTGACTGACTGACTGACTGACTGACTGACTGACTGACTGACTGACTGACTGACTGACTGACTGACTGACTGACTGACTGACTGACTGACTGACTGACTGACTGACTGACTGACTGACTGACTGACTGACTGACTGACTGACTGACTGACTGACTGACTGACTGACTGACTGACTGACTGACTGACTGACTGACTGACTGACTGACTGACTGACTGACTGACTGACTGACTGACTGACTGACTGACTGACTGACTGACTGACTGACTGACTGACTGACTGACTGACTGACTGACTGACTGACTGACTGACTGACTGACTGACTGACTGACTGACTGACTGACTGACTGACTGACTGACTGACTGACTGACTGACTGACTGACTGACTGACTGACTGACTGACTGACTGACTGACTGACTGACTGACTGACTGACTGACTGACTGACTGACTGACTGACTGACTGACTGACTGACTGACTGACTGACTGACTGACTGACTGACTGACTGACTGACTGACTGACTGACTGACTGACTGACTGACTGACTGACTGACTGACTGACTGACTGACTGACTGACTGACTGACTGACTGACTGACTGACTGACTGACTGACTGACTGACTGACTGACTGACTGACTGACTGACTGACTGACTGACTGACTGACTGACTGACTGACTGACTGACTGACTGACTGACTGACTGACTGACTGACTGACTGACTGACTGACTGACTGACTGACTGACTGACTGACTGACTGACTGACTGACTGACTGACTGACTGACTGACTGACTGACTGACTGACTGACTGACTGACTGACTGACTGACTGACTGACTGACTGACTGACTGACTGACTGACTGACTGACTGACTGACTGACTGACTGACTGACTGACTGACTGACTGACTGACTGACTGACTGACTGACTGACTGACTTAGGTTTAGGTTTAGGTTTAGGTTTAGGTTTAGGTTTAGGTTTAGGTTTAGGTTTAGGTTTAGGTTTAGGTTTAGGTTTAGGTTTAGGTTTAGGTTTAGGTTTAGGTTTAGGTTTAGGTTTAGGTTTAGGTTTAGGTTTAGGTTTAGGTTTAGGTTTAGGTTTAGGTTTAGGTTTAGGTTTAGGTTTAGGTTTAGGTTTAGGTTTAGGTTTAGGTTTAGGTTTAGGTTTAGGTTTAGGTTTAGGTTTAGGTTTAGGTTTAGGTTTAGGTTTAGGTTTAGGTTTAGGTTTAGGTTTAGGTTTAGGTTTAGGTTTAGGTTTAGGTTTAGGTTTAGGTTTAGGTTTAGGTTTAGGTTTAGGTTTAGGTTTAGGTTTAGGTTTAGGTTTAGGTTTAGGTTTAGGTTTAGGTTTAGGTTTAGGTTTAGGTTTAGGTTTAGGTTTAGGTTTAGGTTTAGGTTTAGGTTTAGGTTTAGGTTTAGGTTTAGGTTTAGGTTTAGGTTTAGGTTTAGGTTTAGGTTTAGGTTTAGGTTTAGGTTTAGGTTTAGGTTTAGGTTTAGGTTTAGGTTTAGGTTTAGGTTTAGTGGTTACGCCACTAATCGATTATCGATTATCTATACCAATCCCATCCTTAATCACCGCTCCTGATTGGCCGTCTCTTTTGGCGCGCGACATCAGCGCCACTCAAGCAGCGGGACGCCGCGGAGAAGAAAGAAGAGAGTCAGTCGCAATTAAAAAGTCGCCATAAAGCTCGCAAAAACCGATATCGCAATCCCGCCGCGCCGCAACTATAAATTATAAAAATAATAATAAAACTAATTAAATTACCCATTTTATGTGCCACGCCGGCACGGGCACTGAGCCCTAGTAAAACAATTGTTCGCGAGTGAGTGCGGAGCAAACTAGTGGAGAAGGCTGGTGAAGTTCGAGAGCATCACGCAACCGCGGCTGAGATCTAGGAGGAAGACGTCGGGAGCAGGCGAGTCCTTCCTTTCTTACGTCCCGTACTCCTAGTTGCCCTTTCCTCGAAGTTTCCTACCAACCTTCCTTTCCTTCTCCGTGCTCGCGCGACCATTTAGGTTTAGGTTTAGGTTTAGGTTTAGGTTTAGGTTCAGGTTCAGGTTCAGGTTCAGGTTCAGGTTCAGGTTCAGGTTCAGGTTTAGATTCAGGTTTAGGTTTAGGTTTAGGTTTAGGTTTAGGTTTAGGTTCAGGTTTCGGTTTTTTTTTTTTTGTTTTTTAAAGTGAATTTGATTTTTGATCAGAGTTTTATTAGAGTTGTGAGTGAGAAGATATGGTGGCATCCGCTATTGGATACGGATGCCACCAAACTTTGTATGAGTTAGCTGAAGAATTTTTATAAATACATATAAAGAATATAAAAGAATATGAAAGTAGATGATTTAATGTCGTGTTGTAATAACGTTTAATTCAGTAGTGTAATTAAAGAAAAAAATAAAATTTATGTGCCATTAAATGCCTTTAGGCGGTGGACGATGCTATTCCACAGAACTAAAAGTGATTGTAGAGCGCTGCGTTCCTTTATAAGCCCGGAGAAGTCGAAAGGAGAGATCCCCATGCACAAGCAGTGTCTTTCGTGAGTGGTTTTCGGATGGAGTGAAATTCGGGACAGGTGGTGATGAGGTGCTCAATAGTCTGCTCGTTCGTTCTGTCACAAGGACAGGCGGCATCCTCGGTGATGTGGAAACGATGTAAGTAGGATTTATGGTATCCGTGTCCAGTAATGAGTTGGGTGAGTTCGAACGTGCGCTTCGTGCAGGAAAAGAGGGTGCCGATGTCACCGAGTGTTGGGAGGAGGCGCCTGGTGTGCGCGCCTTGAGGTGCACTTAAATATCGGGAGTTCCATAGTTCAAAGTTTGACTTTCTGGTACTGTGTTTCACATATGAGATAGGGAACTCCGCGTAGTGGGGCGCTCTGTGCAAACGGGACGCCTCATTTGCGGCGACGTCAGCAGCCTCATTTCCCACGATTCCAGCGTGAGCTTTGACCCAGGCTAGTCTGAAATTGGCGGTATAGTTAAAAAGGATGGAGTGTATCTGGGCGACAAGGGGGTGGGTGTTGGTTCTACGGCGGATGGCTTGAATGGAGGAGAGGGAGTCGGAGTAAATGATAGTGTGAGAAATTTTTGGCTATAGCAAATTTAAAGGCGTGGAGTATGGCGAGAAGTTCCGCTTGAAAGACAGTGCAGGATGAATGAAGTTTGAATTTTTTGATGGGGATGGGTGGATGGTAGCAAACGAAGGCAGCTCCTACGACCCCGTCTTCTTGTTTGCTGCCATCCGTGAAGATAGCGATAGAGTTGTCGCCGGCGAGGGCGTCCACCTCCTCCTGGCTACGAGTGAGTGAGTGATCAATGGTGGGCCTCAGGGCATGATGGATGAGTTCAGGTATGGGGGTCTGCTTTTGCCCGTTAATGCCCGTTAATCTGGCCTTCTCCACAGCCGCCACCTCCCTGACCTTAAGGTCAAGAGGTGGCAGCTGTGCGAGAGCCAAAGCAGCATTCGTAGATACCGTACGGATGCCCTTAATGGCTCTAATGGCAAAGCCCCTCTGTAGGGTCAACAGTAATTTTTTGACATATAACTTTTAGACCACATGACCCCACACGCCAGCCGCATAGGTTACAACGGGCTGGATGACCTGGAGGTAGATGATGCGAATGTTCTCAGGGTGCGCTCCCCAGGTGGGCCTGGAGAACACGCAGAGCCTGTTGAAAATGTTGGTCGCCTTCTTGACCACATGGCGAACGTGCGCCCTGAATAAAAGCTTCTCGTCTAAGATAACCCCTAGCAGTTTTATTTCCGTAGCAAAAGTCAAGGTCTGTCCATTCATGTTGATCCTACTAGTCTTCGCTTTACGTGTGAAAGCGATGAGTTGGGTCTTAGATGGGCCGAATGACAGTTTCACTTCCCCGCCCCACTCAACCACCCTCCGTAAGGCTTCGTTGGCTCGGGTGGTTAACTCGTTGGTGTTTGGTGCTTCGATAATCAGTAGGACGTCGTCCGCATAGGCTTGGATGTGACACCCAGCTGGCAGTTTGATGTCCAGCAGCTCGTCGAGGACGATATTCCACATGATAGGGCCGCATGTGGAGCCCTGAACACAGCCCTTACTCATGGTCTTAGAGGCCCGTTCGCTGGCGTGATCCAGGACTACCTGCCTATTCACCACGTGGCTCTGGATCAAGCCGAAGATATTCCTCGGGCAACCTGTGTGTCGAAGGCGATGAAATAAAGCTGGCCACCACGCATTGTCGAATGCCGCTTTTATATCCAGGGATATAGCTACTACTTGCTGCTTATTGACTATACCGCTTTTTATGGCTTGAATAGCGGTATGCAGGGCTTCAGTGGTGTTAGTTTGCTCCCGGAAGCCAAACTGTCGGATATTCATTTTACCGCTCTTGGCTCTTGCACGTGATTCGTTTAATAAAAAGCTAATCGAGAACCTTGGCGAAGACTGGGAGTAGACCAATTGGTCTGAAGGAACCAAGATCGCTATAGTCATCTTTGCCTGCCTTAGGGAGAATCTTCACGTAGGCGATCTTCCATTGGTCAGGAAAATGGTGGAGGGTGAGACATCTGTTCATGATATCTGTTAGAAAAAGGGGATATAGCACCGCAAACTGGTAACAAATGTCGGAGGTAAAGTGATCAAGCCCAGGCGCTTTGGAAGGATTCATTGATTGAAGCGTCTCTAGCACCTCCTCCCTGGCAAATGGAAGGTCATCATCGGTACTAGGAGTGAACTGGGCGTTAGCACGAAGAATGTGGTAACGAGGTGCAGTGTCTGGGAGGTCGTCAGGATAAAAGTGGTTAAGTAATGCTGCGGCCGTTTCCTGAGCTGAAGTAGGTTTAGGTTTAGATAATGCGGGGCAGACTGTTAGAAGCAGATGAATAAAACAATTAATTACAAACAATCGTTTTAATTTCGTCTCTATCAAAAGAAATTCGACTTATTTTCGATCGTGTCGTTTCGTCGTATAAACTATAATATGTATGTATATTATTTACAACACCGTAAAATTACGTTCCGCGGCGAGTCACGACTCCGGAAAAATACAACGGACCATCCGAGGCGTCGCTGGATCACCACATGGAATAAATTATAAAAAAGTTGAGGTCGCTAGCGCGGCGGCGGTGGGCGCGGCTTGGCCGTCGCGTACGCGATCTCCGACAGGCGAACGTCGATAGGCGCGCGCTCGTCGTACAGCGTGGGCGCCTGCAGGATGATGCCCGCCGAGCCCACCACCACTGCCAGCGTGAAGATCCACAGGAACAGCCGGTCCAACACCATCGCTACGTACTTCCAGTCCTCCTTCACCTGCACCACACACAATGGACGCCCGGTCAGCGCGCGGTCGCCCGCGACTCGCGATCGGTCGCAGCGTCGGGGTGGCGGCGTAGCGCACGGCACTCACCCTGGTAGACTCTTCCTCCTTGCGCGTCTGCTCAGCGATGTAGTTGATGCCGTCAATGGCCTTGTTGAGCTCGGGGCAGCGGTGCCAGCGCCGTAACGCGTCGCACAGCGCGGGCGCGTCGTGCAGGCGGCAGGCGCGGCAAGTAGCGGCGGGCGGCGGCGGTGGCGCGGGTGGGCCGGGCGCGCCGCCCACGCCGCCCACGCCGCCCAGCGGCGAGCCCTCGTCCCATGGCGCGCTCTCGCTCATCGCACTCATCAGCCCCGCACTGGACCCGAACAACAATTATGGTTTTTAGGGTTCCGTAGTCCCTACGAGGAACCCTTATAAGATCATCCAGTCCATCCGTCCGTCCCGACCTGTCACAGGGTCATAACTTCTACAGTTTCTGACGGAAGTCGTGACATCAGTCATTTGGTACAAAAATACTTTAAGAGTAGATCTCACTTTCAAAAATATATTCTGTACCAAAATTATTATTAATTTTTTTAGGTACCTCCCCGAACATCGAAAGTGGGGATAATTTTATTTTTGTTACCCCATCATTGAAAAGGTATTTTCATATAAAATGGTGTTTTCATACAACGTAAAAATAAAAATAGCTAGTAATCTTCCCAAAAATGAAAATAAAATACAATAAAATAAAATAAAATGAAATGAAATATGATGTAGTGTGGTTATATGTGTATACTGACAAGCGCGATCTGTGCGGGTCGAGGCGGTAGTGCGGGCGGCGCATGACCAGCAGGCGCGGCAGCACGTGGATGAACACGCGCCGCACCCACGGCGCCATCGTGTGCGTCTGCGGCGAGCGGAAGTGCACGTTCAGCACCACCACCGTCACGCATATGCTGCGATAACAACACGCAAATCATTCTCTTTGTATGGGGCACGTTCATCACGTTTAAGACGATAATTATATTTTTTGTAAGTATATAATCGTGCCGCAAGGGACTAGGTCAGGAGCGCCGGTCACCTGAACGTGTCGAGGATCATGGTGAAGAGCACGAACTTGCCGAGCAGCGGCACGACGAGCGAGGTGGGCGGGATGATTTCGGCAAGCAGCAGGAAGAACACGGTGAGCGACAGCAGGATCGAGATGGAGAGCGACACCTTTTCGCCGCTGTCGGAGGGCAGGTAGAACACCAGCACCGTCAGGAAGGAGATGCCCATGCACGGGATGATCAGGTTCACCGTGTAGAACAGTGTCTTGCGCCGCATTGTGATGTTGAACGTTATGTCCAGGTACGGCTCGTCGCAACAAGTGTAGAACTTCTCGTTTCTGAGGGGCCACATCAATAGCATAGAGCGGCACGTAACCGGAGAGCTCAGAGTCCTAACTCCTAAATATGGGTTGGGTATGGAGATCATTTCGCGCATCAGAGGCGGCGGGCGCGTGCCGTGTGATGATCGAAGGGTATCTAACTAACGGAGCCAAAACTTTACATGCCGATGCGCAATGTGATCTCCACAGAATCTCAGTGCGCACAGATTACATGCAATGCAAGAGCTTAAAAATATAATTCTTCAATTTATTTTTTTGGATTGGTGTTTCCATTCAACATTTTATTATCAGAAATTCCGTTTGCGAGATTTTTTAACTTTTAAAGATTTAATCAAAATTTACGTAATGAATTCCGATACCACTAACATTTTTATGAAAATTGGCAAAACTAGTTGTGCGTAGCACGATACGCACTTGCCCAGTTTTTGAATTCTACTAGCGCTATATATCGACCGTTCTGTACATAATTCCTTTAATGTAACTAAAAGAACAGAATTTTCTGTGGTCGGGTTATAGTTATTTAAACGTGTTGATTTCTTCTTTCTTTAAAAATATGGCGCACCCAGTTTAATAGGTATTTCGCCAGTGCCATTTAATAACAATACAATACAAAAATGTGACCGTCCACTTTGGAAAACCAAAATGGACTTGATTGAGTAGCTCTAGTGCGTCTGTCACGCCAGGCTCGGGTCGGTGAGGCGGCGAGACGGCGGGACGGCGCGCGAGCCGCTGAGTTCACCTGACGGCGGGCACCTCCAGGATGTCCCACTCGACCGAGGTGTAGAATTCGGAGAGGTCCACGCCGAGCTCCACCACGTTAGTACCGCGGGCCTCGTCGATGTGCCGCAAGTCCACCTGGTGGCAGGCGCTCAGTGATACTACTTATAGTACCTTAGAGTATCCAAAACTTAACTAACTAGCTAAACTGTAAATTAATTATTCCTCCTTGTATAATACAGAGCTTAGCTATTATACTTTCTTTGGAGGACATTACTCGTACAAATTATAAACATTATAAACAAAAAGCTAGTTTGGAAACAATACCTACCTACTTGTGTAAAGAGTGCAGGTGGTACCTGGAAGCCGTCGTACGTCCAGGAGCCGAACTTCATGACGCACGTCTGCTGGTCGAAGGGGAAGTACTCCACGTCGATCTCGCAGGAGGACTTGTATATGGCGGGCGGGCGCCACTCCACGCGGCCGGTGTAGTTGAGCGTCGCCTTCGTCGCCAGCGTCACCTCGAAGTTGCCGTCCGCACTGGAGACGGGACGCCGCATCGTTAACATCGACACGATCAGCCCCTCGAGCGCAGGCATTTTATTTACATAGTGTTACGTTAACGTGTAATCTATCCCGATCATAATATGGCAGATTTCATAAATGAGAGTGACAGTATGATTTCTCGCTGAAGATACGATCTCAGGAACAGCGACAAAATGTGAACAGGCAAATCCATATTGGAAAATAGACTAGTCATTCAAAATGGGGTATCAAGCTAATTAGGTCGCATTCAGATTCAGGCATCTAAATTAGAAAGCTAGCTTATTGAGGTGTTAATACCTTCTCCTTATTAACAGTAAATTATTTTTTTAAATCAAATACGATTGTGTTATGGGCATCGGAAGGTGCAGAGTCGACCGAAGACGGTACGTTCCTTACTTGTTATAGAGCACTATGTCGGGCCGCCAGATGTGGTCGGAGGGCACGTGCAGCATCTCCACGCCGCCGTACTCGCGCGGCTCCCACGACAGCTTGTAGTCGTACCAGCTCTGCGGATCAAACGGACCGGGGATGAGTAAGTCGCGCTGGGCAGCCCGGCCGAACGCCGCGCACTCCGCCGGCCGAACTTCCACTTACCTGTTCCACCCACAGGTTGGTCGTCATAATTTGGTTCTTAAGATTCTGCAAACAAACAATACCGACATGACGTAAGTAATAGTATTAAATTTAATAGTACATTGTTACACGAGTGGTGAAAGTGACTTATTTAGTCCCGAGACGGGGTTTGGTGCCCGAGCGTAGCGAGGGCGCTAATAGTTCGAGGGACAAAAGAAGTCTTTCACCCGAGGTAAACACTGTGCTTTTCATTACGAATACAAGGAAAGTAAAAATAAAAACAGGAATTGGCTAAAGAAATATTCAAATTTTCTTTAACTCGTAGTACTTATTGGTACTAAGATTGGTCGCATTTCACCGTAGCACGCTACGCGCTAGCTAGTGTACACGCAAGCGCGACGCGTGCGGCGCGTGCGGCGTGTACCCACCACGTCGATGAGTTGGCTCAGCTTCAGCTTAATGCGCACAGTGAGCGCGTCGCTGACGTTAAGCACGGGCCGCACCAGCTTGTTGTAGTTGCTGAGCAGGTCGTCGTACAGCCGCTTGGCGTCCGGATTGCCGGCGCACCCTGCGGACGTTAGCGTGACAATGACCTTATTCGGAGTACAACCGTACGCAGTGATTATTGAAATAAGATTTACCAATGCCAACAATAACACTCCGTACGTATATTAAGTGCACGGTTGAATAAAGTAGGTATTAGTGGTTACCGGCGAGCGCGAGCAGCAGCAGCAGCAGGTGAGCCGCGCGGTGCGGCGCGGCACGGCGCGGCATGTCGGCCGCCGCATGGCGTCAGCGCATCGCGCCGCGACCGCGCGCCACCGCCGCCGCCGCCGCCAGCCGGAGCGGCACTCGCTCGCCGCTCAGTCTCCCGCCGGAGCCGGAGCCGGGGCCGGCGCTGCGGCCGAGACCGACGTGCTCGCAGTGCTTTATATTCCGCGATAATCCGGCGTCACAGACGCACTCGTTTGATGCACTCTATTTAACCACATTTATGGTACTCGCGAACACGTGAATCGCGACGACATGATATTTAATACTTAGTTTTGAGGTCATGTTCAACGCAAGTCAATTAAATATGATGATGTCAAAATGTTTATACTTCTTCTTTTAATTCGCTTTGGATTTTACTAAAAACACAATAATGTAGATGAAGTTACACAATTTGAAAGGGATAGCAGCATTGCCGACCTATTAGCTATTAATAGGGAAAGTTGAAGAACGGCAACAAACGGTTTTGACGACAGACATAGGAAAAATTAAAAAATGTAATGTTTTGAGCTAGAATGTAACAATACCAGTTTGAGTGTTGGTCAGCGGCAGATGGTCGAGGATGCCAGCGGTTGAATTTTTTAGAATGGATGTGTGATGTGAAGGAATTACAACTTAAGTAGTTGGTAATACGCACGCGGAGGTCGAGAGCGAGGCAGGCTGGCGCAAATTTTCGGTTGATGTAGTTTTTAACTCCCAGCGGAAAAAGGGGTGTTATAAGTTTGTAACGTGTCCGTGTGTCTATTTGTGGCATCATGGTGCTCAAGCGGAAGAACCGATTTTAATGAAGTTTATTTTTAATATGAAAGCTTTCTTGCTCGAAAGTGTTTTTCGCTATAATTCAAGAAAGTCCAGCCGTTTGAAGATAATCAGCTCTTCTCTAGTTGATAATACGAGTATGAACAACTTCCAAAGGACTGATTAATTCGAAATTTTGTATCCTCTTCCTTCAATGATATTGAAAAGACATGGTAACCTTGACTTGATGCTGCAGCGTCGCCTGGAATCTGCAGGATATCCAAATCCTCACACACTTACATCAGAGACATCGTGTTTGGGCTCATTCTAATCGTCTCAATGAATAGAGTATTGATAATTTAAGTGAGAATGGCTGCCATCAAACTTTAAATCGGCATAGGTTCTAAATGGTAATTCTAAATGGAAAATTATTTTTATAAAAACCTAAAGATTTTCAAATACCTACCTATTCTATGATAACCCACTTAACATAGTTCGACGATTTATTTTGAAGCGAAGCTTCTTTACGGACGTTCGGGGCGTTCGCTACCCGGGCACTAAAACCGTGAAAATTGTCATGTGTATCGTGTAACGCGTTACACGTTACACGATGACGTCAGAGCTGCGGCGCCCTAAGCCTTGCACTAAATATGGCTTGAAGGTTAGATAGAACATTGATAATAATTTAAATATATCTAAAAATTAAGAATACTTCACAATTTCGAGTGTCATCAAGCTGTCACCCATCTTAGTACTGACCGCGCCCGACGTTGCTTAACTTCGGTGATCGGACGAGAACCGATGCATGCAACGTGCTATGGACTTTGTTAATAAAGGTTCCGAATAAAGTAACCCATATTTACAATTATATACCATATTTTAGTTGCTTTATAGTGGATAATTTCATTATCATCTCTAATGTTTAGGTGACTCAGTTGGTAGGTTGGTAGGTCTCGCCTAAATAGTAACAGATGTAGGATCAAACCTTCACACAAGCATTTGAATTTTTATTTTATATGAGATTTGAATATTTTTTTCCCTTAGAAATTTTGCAATTTATATTTTATTTATATTTGCAATTTATATTATTTTAAATTGAATATTTGTTTTATATAAGATTTAAATATTTTTTTCCCTCACAAATTTTGCTATTTATATTTATATATTATTTATATTTGCAATTTATATTATTTTATTTAAATTTAATATTTGTTTTATATAAGATTTCAATATTTTCCCTTAGAAAATTTACAATTTATATTTTAGTTAATATAATTAATGGAACACTAACGTATAATGGTTTAATTTACCATAGAAAAGGACGAAAAAGGTACAACGGTATACAACTGCAGATAGGTACATCAACCAATCACTTTAGATTAGTTTAGATGTCTGATATGATATGGTACTGCTTGCATTCAATGGTAACAGACGTGGGTTCAAGCCTTCACACAAGCAATTGAATATTTGTTTTATATAAGATTTAAATATTTACCCCTCCAAATTTTGCAATTTATATTTGAAATTTATATTTTATTTTAATATAATGGAACACTAACGTATAATGGTTTAATTTACCATAGAAAAGGACGAAAAGGGTACAACGATATACAACTGCAGATAGGTGCATCAATAAATAGCACATTTTTTGGGTTAAGCGCCATCTTACGTTTTATCAGATAACTATATACTGACCAAGTTTTATGTTACACTTTGCCTACCCTGTTTCAAAACCCTATGCACGCCACTATTAATATACCTAATATCTTCTGTATTTTATTTAATAATCTTACCTTCATAAAATTATCTGCTTGACTGCTATGAATATTATATTATTTTAGAAAATTTCTAAATAAAAATAAATAGCACATTTTTTGGGTTAAGCGCCATCTTACGTTTAATCCGATAACTATATACTGACCAAGTTCACAAATATTTGTGAGCGATTCGATAATTGTATGTTAAAATAAAAACTTTGTATATAACTAATATATGAATGTAAATAAATATTATTATGCCAAAATTGCCGGATTCTCATTATTAAAGCGTCAGTACCGTTACGTTATATATATAGGTATACAGAGTGGCAGCTGCGACGCCCTATTTTGATAAGAACCTAAAACCTAATAAAATAACTTTTCTCAAAGTGGATAATTTCACCTCAATTTCTAATGTTTAAGTGGCTCAGTCGGAAATAGACCCTGTTAGCATTTTTTAAAGGCCTATTCGGATAGGTACCTATAATTATCAATATCTATGTATCATCCACCAATAACTTTTTATTATGTTACACTCTCCCTTCCCTGTTTCAAAACCCTATGCACGCCACTTATAATATATCTTATATCTACTGCAAAGCTTCGCTTCTTTCAGGCGTCCCTA
Source organism: Notodonta dromedarius (assembly GCA_905147325.1). Lineage (NCBI taxonomy): Eukaryota > Metazoa > Arthropoda > Insecta > Lepidoptera > Notodontidae > Notodonta > Notodonta dromedarius. Next base: position 55,634 of record LR990167.1, read on the forward strand.
TATGGCCTATATTTTCACTATATGGCGTTTGGCCATATTGAATTTTGATTACTGTCATGTCTTTAGTGACACTCGCATGATTAAGACGAATCGATTGACATAAGGATCATGAAGATTTGCCCACGCGTTTGGTCTCTAGAGTGCCACAAGGGAAAAAACATACATACTTTTTGGCTTTGCTGTAGTTGGTTAAAATAGTCTTATAATATCCGTGCGTTTTGTAGGATATTTATATTATGAATAGATATATATGTCGGCGCGTGCGATAGATTAGCGGTACGCTCGTCATCAGAAGGTAGGAAGTTCTGGTACAGGGTGGATGGCGTAGGTCTCAGGCAATTAAACCACAAAGATACAGAATTATAAATCTCGTATTCTATGTAGGTAATCGGAATATTGAATTACACACTAGGTATTTAATTATCAGACTTTAGTGAACCCCCGGTCCCGTTTGTAAGGACCGAACTGTATTGGTCTCTCGAATCAAATGCGTCCCGGACTCACCGGTCTCCGATATTTAAACAGTTGTCCACTCCAAACGATTCCAATCACATGACTTGTTACGTCACGGCGTTCACTCAATACAATTTACAATAACTCTAAATTGAAAATTTAAAAACCCCCGATGCGACGACCTATTCATCAAATGTATAATTTACCTAGTTCTTCCAAATAATGAAGTTAGCGCGATTTGCGTAGCTCCCGTAGCTCAGTATCCATAACTCATCTTGCAAATTCATCTGGTACAACTAGTTTGGATGACAGATTATGAAAGCGCCATTTACATAATTTGTTTTGGCTTCCTCATTTATAATCTGATGTACAATAATCAACAGAAAATCTGTGTAAAAGTATGAGACATTATTTTGTTATGACATTAGAATAGACAACGAATCCAAATATTGATGCCACGGAGGTTTAATTCCTAGTAAAATATTATCAATTATGATTCAATTTGATGTAATAACTCTGGTTGAGGCGGACGGGAGCAGCCCAGGGGAAGAATTTTCAATAACGCTAAAATTATTTTAAATTAGATTTGTTTTTTTTATATTTTTTCTCAATGGCGGAGCAGCGCCCTCTAGAATTATTATAGCGTAATATTCCATGACCATTAACAAAACAAACAAAATTTTACGCATGCGCGTATCCATCATTTGAAACGTGACTTATGGAACGTCTTTAGTTCATACACAAGTCTCATATAAAAATTGATAAAATATACATTTTTTCCAGAATCAGGGAAACTTTTCAAATTTATAATATTGTAAAAAGCCAGTTCAGACTATTACGATCATTTAAAAATATAATAAATCGAAATCCAATAATCACAAATTTCGAATGGATTCGAGCCGTGGGAATTGGTTTTGGCCGTGAATGTGGCTTTTTTAACCTACAAAAGAGCTGATGATCTTCAAACGGCTGAACTGATTTTCATGAAACATAGCTAAGAACACTCTCGATCAGAATACCTATCTAACAAAAGAAACAAAATTGAAATCGGTTCATCAGCTTGGGCGCTATGTGGCTACAGACAGACACACAGATACACAGATACACAGATACACATGTTAAACTTATAACACACCTCGTTTTTCGTCGGGGGTTAAAAAGGATTTAAAGCTAAAGAGTTTTACTATTAGAATTCATCAAATAATCCAACAGGAATTATCGTAAAGTTATAACAGTATTTTAACAACTGCAATCTAATTACAATATCAGAATTATAATCTCAGCAATGTTTTGAACAGTACCCACATAATATCGAACTTAGTTTTAAAATTTATATTCTCAACCACCTTCTACATATATCTATATGTATATAACTCAGAGGTGACTGACTGACTGACTGACATAGTGATCTATCAACGCACAGCCCAAACAGCTGGACGGATCGGGCTGAAATTTGGCATGCAGGTAGATGTTATGACGTAGGCATCCGCTAAGAAAGGATTTTGATTAATTCTACCCCCCAAGGGGATAACATAGGGGATGAAAGTTTGTATGAAACTTTGTCAATCAAATTCCACGCGGACGAAATCGCGGGCACAGCTAGTAAAGTATATACTTCTACTTATCTGTACGGGAGATACATTTTAATGTTCAATACTGAACAAACTTCCGTTTTCTCTTAATAAAGATAAAAAAATGCTATGGCTATGGTTCTAAGCTCGATTAGATTATCCTCTGACTATAAATTGTAGTATTCTCTAAAATGGAAAGTGATGGTGGCATGACGTGTGTGACTCGTGAGGGAAACAAGTTAATTGATGATGATTGATTTTTCGGTTACTTCAGTGTAGCCGGACTGATGGTTGAAAGCAAGAAATAAAATAAATTATAATTCACTCATAACACGTAAGTACACAAAACGTCCCAACAATGAATAAATTAATCATAATAATAAACTTGAATCTAATGTATGTTATTGTTTTTTGTGTATCATACTAATATTATAAAGAGGAAAACTTTGTTTGTTTGATTGTAATGAATAGGCTCCGAAACTACTAAATCGATTTGAAAAATTATTTCACTGTTGGGAAGCTACACTATCCCCGGGTGACATAGGCTATAATATATTTTCAAAAAAATTAGGGATCCTTACTAAAACTCGAATAATGTAACCGCAATGTACCCGTGCGAAGCCGGGGCGGCCCGCTATAGATTATAATTTAGATGTTGTTAATAGGTCGAGTCGGTATTATATCGCGGCGGCGGCGGCGAGGGCATGCAGGAGATCACGAGGCCAAGCAGCACAATCGACGGTCGGTGGAATGAACATGATGAGACTGCGAGCGGTGATGTGGATGCTGTACTGCCACAGGCACGCTCAACCTGGCTCGAGGAATTGAGCGGGCGTATGTTGCCAGAGCGATTTCGAGGATACCGAGCACTGCATCCATATCACACACGTGTGCCACAATTGGCAAAATGCACATGCAGGCCTTCGTTCGCTCGATGACCAGATCGAAATGCGAGCTGTGCGAAGGGCGGTCATGTGGATGGTGGTCGCCGAGGCAGCCGGGAAGCTAGCGCCAGTGAATGCGGAAACACGGGATTCAAGAGGAATCCGAACTATACCTAAACGGGTCGACCAGGACGTATCGGAGGCGATCCTCTCGAGTGTGAATTCACGACATCGCGGACGAAATATCACTGGTCACGCGGCCGCGTCACCGGCCTCTAGCATGGTGTGCGAGGGAGCGCGGTGCACGTCACGGCGCGGGAGCGGCAGAGGCAGCGGCAGCGGCAAGCGGCGCGGCGCGGCGTCGTGGTGTGGTGACCTGGCGGGGGCGCGCCGTGGACTGCCGGCTCCGCGGCGCGCCGAGCGCCCCGAGCGCCCCGCGCCGCGCCGTAAGCCGCGACGGCGCACTGTCCGACTATCGGCCGGGCCGCGCTCTCTGCGGGACGTGTCTTCTCCACTACGTCAGACGATGCATGTCATCCGTTGCACTCTCGATAAACAGCTGTTTACATATGACATTAGGCCAAAAGTATACTTACATACTATTATTATTCGCAATGATGCAAGCATTTGAAAGAACCAGTCTCTATCAGTATCTATCAGTCTACAGTCAGTGATAGTGAAGAAAAAATTTCATAGGTTACCCAAAATTATGGAAAGTTTTGTACTTACTGTCATTGTTATCGTGTAAGTTGTTGCAGGAAGGTGAACAGCAAGTCTGGTTCCGTATATTGCGTTCCTAGATACCGAAAGCTGCGGTAAGAAGGATATCATGCGTTCAATTCGCCCGGTTCCGGCAGCATCGCAGCGGTATCGCGGAAGCTGCGGTCCCCTCGATCACGACCCCCCTCCCTCCCCGCCATCCTCCCTTCTGGCGACCCCGCGACCCGCCCCTGACCCACATCTCGTGCGACGCGGCATGTGCGTTACGTGTTGTATTGTGCGTTAAGAGTAGCTCAACTAGAGTTGCACCGCCCGCCCACGCTGTGTCGCCAGTGCCCCGTTCGCGTTGGGGCTGACTCTCGCCTGTGCGGCTTATCCCTTGTCATCGCGTCAAACAACAAGCACGATTATGTGACCGAGTCCGATATCTTGAACGGAATAATTTTCAGGATCACGCCCATGCACTTTATCTCTACAATATAATGAATGAAATAATTATCTGATGAATATTTGAGCGTTAAATAGGTTTTCAGCGTCAGCAAGGATTTCACACTACAGTGGTGATGAAACATTGTATCCGCCTCTTCGGGTGGTTGTTGTGTCTTGAGCCGTGCTGCTATCGAGGGCCGTCGCCGCCTCGCGCCTCGCGCCGCACATGCACCAAACCACGAATCACTCAATCATAAAATCCGAAAGCAAAAGGCTTATTTTTGAATCTATTATTGTTACTATTTATGTAACTATCTAAGAGCTGAATGTATCCAAACATAAAAAAGGTGGGTAGGTATGAATGAGTCGCTATATAGGTAGGTACTGTGTACCAACAACGTTCTTGTGCACCGGAACACGAATAAAATAACGCCAATCAGTCACATATCAACTAAGGGTCCGGAATTCTCTATATTAATAAATACCTGCCGGCTGTTAGACCTGTATAGATTCATCTCACATAGGTAGGTCGTGGTACTCTACTTGCTAATGTAACAATCTTACTCAAGAAAGGGTTTGCCCTGAGGCACTTGCACATCTTGAAGGTTGTCGTGTTTTATGTTTAAAGGACTTTGATCATCAAGAATGTTGGGGAACCTAACTAGGCAATCAACAACTGCAATATTGTTGATAATGACAGTGGTCGACGGTGGTATTCTCTGGACTCACTCTCTCCACGGATAAACATGTTCTAACGAGGCCTCTCTCACGCTAGTCATTAGTGTCGTCATGTAATCGCGTTTTAGTGACAGCTAATGCCGTCGAGGTCGAGTCAGCTCTGATACTACCAAACAAGATATTAGAAGATTAGATTATCGTGAATTAGAACTATAGTGGGTACCGAAGATGATAGAGCTGCACAATAATGCCTACAGTCTACTTAATATTCGAAGTCCCGTAGACGTGGCGCTGTAGTCGCGTGTCGGCGATATCATTTACACTGTGCACAATTTAATTCAATATTTTTTTTGCGGGACTTCCTTTGGGAAATATACTGTACAATTAGGGGGCCTTATTATTAGGTAATAGATTGAATGATGATATGAGCGCCGCAAAACGAGAAATTTTACGCTTTAATAACATCGCGAGAGGCCCGTTTACATTTTTAGAGTAAGGAGGACAAGAACATAGCGCTCCTTTTATGTTCAATCTGTTGATTATGAGGAATACGGAGTGTGCCTTCCGGCCGGCGAGTCCGGCGAGGCGCAAAAACCAGCCCGTCCCACCTCGCCGAGAGAGCCGTGAAAATCTAGGATTGGTTAAATCGTTCTAGGTAAAAATGAATAATATAATACAATTAAGTACTTAGTAAATATCATTTAGTTTCAATAAATCAATCAGCATTTCTAGTTATTCGAGTGACTTTTACATTAATTTGTTTCGCAAGAAATTAATAAATGGACCATCAGTCCAGATGTATATATAGCAGCTGGTGGTGAAGCCGTACCGTAACTCAATAACATAAATAAGTATATTGCTTGTCAAATAGTAATGCTGCCTATAGTTTGTCATGCAAAAAATAGTCGCAATACTCGCAATGTAACAATGAGGTCTGAGTAAAGTTGTGGAGCAAATTATAGAGCACTCACAGGTGGCGTCCACGTGCAAACTTCATAATTTAGTATACTAAGGCAGAATAGGTATGGAAAGCGATGATTTCACTTGAAATATTGTACAGAGCATATAATCCGGATAAGCGATAAGAAGGGCGGGGAGTAGGGCGGTGGGACGAGGGGTGAGACGGTACAAAGGGCGCAACACACTGTCGGTAATCCGGATTCGTTGGTTTCACCACCAGCTGTGCTCTCCGTGTATTATTCTCTATTTTGTTTTTTATGTTTCTTAGTTAGCTGTATTATGATGTACCTACCTACCTACCTATATAAATGTAGTAGGCCTGAAAACTATGACACTTACATGTAATTTTTAACAAGCAGAAGCACGGGATCAGATACAACGTACACATTACCATAATATGGCCCGACAGTGGAGACCTAGTAACCTCATCGCTCGCCGTCGTCGCCGCACAGGCCCGGCCGCACAGACTCGGCAGCACAGACATGGCAGCACAGACACGGCTGCACAGACCCGGCAGCACAGACACGGCCGCACATCACATTCACATGCAAGCGTCGCGCATGCAAGCGTCGCGGCGCAGTGCGAGCGAGGTCGAAGTGTCACTTGCACAAAGTTGCGAGGACAATAACTGTATTGTCCAATATCTGAAAATAGTGAAACAACTGTATTTCAGTATTTTCAGATTTTTTAATAATGTTTATTTCACGGTACAGGAGGTATCTACGCCACGTTGGGTCGCCGGATTCAAAAGCCGAAAACCTTTAGAAGTATGTGCTTCAGGGTCTCGATTCTATCGAGTTAAATATAATCGAAGAATTTGTAATAATGTAATAATAGTTCGAAGCGAATGTTGTAGTAGTTATCTCCATCCAATCTTGGCGACGGAAGGATTCACGAAGTATGTTTGGCGCGGCCTTTTATAACAATATTACATTCGTTGCGTAAAGGAGACATATGTCAATATTCAGCAATTCAGGTGTGGAAAGGAAGCGGCACATCATGACAAGTAGGAGAATATGTTGGAACTATGAACCCGCCGGCAGCCGGCAGCCGGCGGCGGCGCGCGGCGGCGGCGATACGCGAACTTATCTTATTCTCTCCTAGTCGTGTAATGCCGCAACACTAGCCCCTTTCCAACTACGCAGGCTATATAGGTAGTAGTTCAAAAGTTTGCTGTGTAAATATGATTTTTTACCCTACTACGACTAATCCAATAGTTGCTTTTGTATATACGAGTATGCTTGTATCATTTCAATGTTCTACCGTAGAGCCTACTATACTACCTATCCGATTTTGATGAATCAGGTGGCAATGGATTCCTTATTATGGTCCAGGTGGCAAATTCTACATCTATACAAATAAATAAAATTGGAGTGTCTGTTTGTAATATCAAAATAACACCTTTTCACTAAATGCATATGAAAGTACATACGACACCTAGAGCAAAAACGCGATTTAAAATATTTTTGTATGTCTGTCTGTCTGTCTGTGTGTTTGTTCCGGGTAATCTCCGAAACGGCTGGACCGATTTTGACGGGACTTTCACTGGCAGATAGCGGATGTAATAGGGAGTAACTTAGGCTACTTTAATTTTTGAAAAACAATTAGGGTTCAGCGTAAAAAAATAAAAACACATCAAATCAAAGAGTATCTCCGAAACGGGTGGATCGATTTTGATGAGACTTTCACTGGTAGACAGCTGATGTTATAAGCAGTAACTTAGCCTACTTTTATTTTAGAAAAACAAAATTAAAAAAATGGGTTCTGTCGCGCGGGCTCAGAACGCGGGAGCGGGCTTTTTTGTTAAATTAAATTCCTTTTGTTTGATTTGATTTGTTATATAAACAAATCAATATGACGGATGATACTATCCCAAAAAGTGTGGGCCATGAACCTGTTGTGGTTTACTCAAACTTCCTTGTTAGGGAACCATTATTGTTTCTTAGCTGTCGTATCGAGTGGTATTTCGAATAAAAGAAGAAAATTCGGAGTAAATATAAATACAGTACAATATAAAAAAATACTAAAGCGACTGAAAAATATATATCTTACTAAATTTCAGCGTCTATGAATACTACTAGCGATATCTATTGGTATTATTTCCGCAGGTCAGACGTAGATGTAGGTATTGCAAATCAAAGTACTGTTGTTGCAAGACAGTAGGCCCAATTTACAGCTAAAGTAGATTAATATTTTTGAGTAATTCTGTGCGGTGCGGCGCGCCGCGCCCCGCCCCGCCCCGCCGCCCCGCCGCCGCCGCTGATTGCGCGATTGTTTCTCGATCTTTACGAGTCGCGAGCCATTGCATTCTTATGAGAAGATTTATTCAAATCTATTTTCTTAAAAGAAATATTTGCTGCATCCTGATGAATGCATCGTAGTCTCGTTGAAAAAGAAAATAATTTGCTATTCTCCGTTTTAGATTTGCTATTGAATACCTTAAGGGAGCTTAAAACGTACTCCAACCATGAACAAGAGGACATTCGTCGCAGAGGCTGAACGCAATCCGGCTTGGCGCAATAAAACTCATTGTTGCGCTCATACACAGCTCGGGAACGTTCATAAAACACAGGGTGCACTAAGCCCGTACCGCAAGGTCAACGTCAAAAAAAACGTATAGAAAATGTATAGAAAATTTGCTTTGTTACCTAAACATGACGTATGTACATTTCACGTAAAACAAATGGACATCGCCACCGACCGACGCGTTCTCAGCGCGTGGGATTTTCTTTAACACCCAACAAAACTTTCCGCTGTGTAATCGAATGCAACTTGAGAACAGCTTAACTTACACGCGCCGCACAAATAAAATATAGATAACGGCAGGTCTCAATCAGCTAAGTGGGACTTCAACATTTGAGAAGGGAATGTATTTATCAGCCTATGTATATTTGGTTGTTTGTTTGCGGCGCTCTAGAGACCAAACGCGTGGGCCGATTTCACGTACGATATTTGACGTCAATCGATTCGTCTTAATCTTGCGGGTGTCACTAAAGCGATAACAGTAATAAATAATCAATATATATGGCGACAGCCAGGCGCCATATTGTAAAAAAAGTCGTCGAACTATGTTAAGCCATGGGGTATCATTGAATAGGTATTTGAAAATGATCTTTAGGTTTCTCATATATTTTTTCATTTCGAATGACCATTAAGGAGTAATAACGATTCAATGTTTGTTTGCAACCATTCTCGCTTGAATTTTTATACTAGGTCTCTAGATGGATTAATAATCAGTAGTTTAGACCTCCGCAACCTAAGTAATTCATAGACACCACGATATGAAATCTCTCAAATGAAATAACAAGATTGCGAAATTTACTACTAGTACTAACTATTTTTAGTTAGGTAGGTTCCTATAATAAGACAGTAAATTTGTATAAATAAAAAAGTTAATTTAAAAAATCATAAAACCCTACTGTTAAAAACTGAACTTTAAATAAAAACTAAAAAGAAAAAAACAAGTTCAGTAGTCTACAATTTTGTTAAGTAGGTAATTATCTCTTTACCATCGGGAGCCATTAGTAATCTGGACCGTCTCAAATTCGTCCCGCTGTCGGGTAAAAAAAGCTAGCAGCGGGTGCGCATGCATCAGTATCACAACACAACTACCAGATAAGTATACTCTGCAGCTAAGCCGGCCATCACGGCGCGGAGCCCCTCAGTGGGGTGCGGAGGCTGGGGCGCCACTCAAGGACGTTGTTAAAATTGATAAAAACTTGGTGACAGACTAATCCTCATCTATATATTTTCTTTGTCGAAGTGCATGTATTACACGAACAACTCTCCGCCCAACGTCTCTGAAATACGATGGTGCCGAGAGATTTTGAATTGCAACTTGAGCAGTTTCGAATTCTGAAGTCAGACTATTCGTCGTATTCTCGGGAGTTTAATATAATATCACTTATATGTTCGTATCCCAAAAAATATTGCAGCGTTGGGTTTTAAATAAGTCATTTGTCGAGATACACTATATCATCCAAGTTCCGCGTTTACGAATCGATTGCACGGTACTTCAAAGTACAGTGAATATGTACTCAATTATGTGTCCAGCATTAATTCCGTCCGATCTGGCTTCAGCCGCAGGCGCTCGGCAGTGGCAATGCAAAGCTAATCTCCGAGTAGTGCCAATACTTGATACCCAGTGCTAAACGGTAACTTGATTTGCACTCAATCCACTGTTGTTGGCCGCGCCGCCCCACCCCCACACGCCCACGCCCCTTATTCCCCTTTATCAAGCAAGCGCCGCACTAATGGCTTCATTGCATATCTCCAATTCTCCGACACTTGTGAGCAATGGATCCGGTGAGATCTTCGACACCCGTGATACAGTAAACGCAAGTTATGCAAGATAACGGATAGATAGGGACAAACAGCTCAGAACGGTAACTATCGGTGTAGCTCGCTGCTTGGAGAGGTTCCGATATACATCTGTTAGTGGCACTGTGGGCTTCGTATGCTCGGTCATTTACTCGTGAACGAATTCGTGATAGTGGCGTCGGTTTAGCTTGTGTAACTAGTCATTACGTAAGGCGAAAATGATTGTACATCGTAAGTCCACTCATTTTAGAACAATATCGATAGCTTCCTCCTGGAATACAGTGTTCAATTTTGTATACGTTATGTAATCATCCGTGATGCTCGAAATAGTCAAGTTCTGCTACGCTGTGCGGATTTAAGAAGTTAAGCCAGGAGAAACAAATAGCCAATACGTTGAGAATAATACGTGAGCATACATTTATTCTCAAGGCGTATCAGTAGCTACATCATCTTGCGACCTTGTCGCTTCCTGTAGAATTCAGACTTCCGTGTAGATACAGCCAATGTTCAAAACAAAACAATATTGTCTCTGTATCAGATCGGGCGACTGTTACTACTTACCTACTCAAGTTATTCCTACTGAAATAATATTTACTTAGTTAATATGTCGTAGCTTAAGTTTACGGGTACTCGTAATTATGTCGATAATGTGAATACAGGGTAGTTCCAAGGCCGCCGAGCAATGGCCCTTAACGATAACAATGAATAATATATAGGATCGTTTCCTGTGGTTCCAGATAACTAATCGAATAAAAAAACACTCCAAATTCAAAATGTACCTTCTAATTCTGCGAAGATTTATATACTTTCTTGGATAAAGGTTAAAGCGTTTGTACCTATATATATATATATCATACATTGCATACATGCATTGCTGCACGATGGTGTAGTAGGTGGACACTCGTATTTACTTAATAAAGTATTGTAATGCTAGTTCGTAGCGGTGGACTACAGGACCGACCGCAAACTACGAGCATAGTCAACAGTAGTCAACAGAAGGCATGCTGTACCGAGCTGCTAGGCGATTAGCGCTTAAATGTACCAAACATACTACTAATCTGAGATTCTAATCTGGTTAAGTCCCATAAAGTAAGAAGATATCCACCAAGTTTCGTAAAATAGTATTTACCTAAGTCGAATAAATATCATAGATCATCATATATATCATAGATCATGTAAGAAAATCCAGTGCGATTTTTCATTGAAGATTACCCAACATGACTGGTTTAGTGAAGCTCACGAGCGGGCTGGCTAAGAATACTCAAACATTTTAATATTTATGAGGAAGATAAATTGTCCCCTCATTCCCCACCACAAATCAAATCAGATAGTGCGTATGCGACAAACATTTTAACCTAGTAGAAATTTTAAATCGTGTATATTAAAAAGGCGGATCATCATTAGATACAAGTGACCACTTAAATAATTCAATTATCACATTACTTTTCTAGCATTATGTGACAATTCTGATAACGGTGCATTTTACTCATCAGAAAATCGTTGCCTAAACTTCGACATCCAAAAAACAAAGTTCTACATGGCATATGGTTAACAAAAAATGTGGTAGAAATATTTAAATCCAACGCGCTTAGGTTACTGCTTGTTAAGTTCTTATGCGTCGACACTTTCATTCAGAAGGGGAGATCTATATGAGCACGGTGTCGACCGGTGTTGGATTATTCCACAATAATAACTGATTAAATGAAACATATACGAAACTCTATGGGGACCACGAATAAGGCAGCTATAGGAAAAAAACTTTGAGGTACGGAACACTAAATATGTAGACAAAACTTCATTTGCATCAGAAAAGCCGTTGGCTCCGAGACGGGACCTCCGCAGCTCCGCGCAGATGCGTCGTCGGGTCCGGGATCGCTATCAAATAGGCAATAACAACGATTGGCTCCTCAGCGCACACTCGCCGCCCTCACGACCGACACTAAGCTTATTTCCTTATCTTGTTTCTTATTAACTTGCTGGTATTCATTTCATTATGGGCCTAGATTAAATTTGCAAGAAACATTATTATTATGTAGCTTATGGCGTCTTTATCGATTCCAAATTTAAAAAGGGCCAAACAACGTATCGTTTTATAATAATAATTGGTCGTCACTAAAACTATGCCAGCAGTCTGTAAACGAATGCATTCTTAGGTCGGTGGACTCGGTGGACTCGGTGGACTCGGTGGACTCGAGGGGGAGACGGGGGGGGCGTGGCGCAGATCAATTTAGTCCGAGCTTAGGTGTGCGGGCGGTGGACAAGCTTTTATCTGCCATTTATCATTCAGGGTTAACCCGCGGGCAATCCGCTCAGGCCCAACCGACGACAATAATAACCGGGTTTTTGTACTATTTACATCGTAGGTACATTCTATTGAAATGAGGTAGGTCCCTATCTTTTAATATAGGTGTCTAATATACGTGTCATAATAATTTTTAACTACCGTTCACCTCAATCTACAATATTAAACCGCACCGTATTAAATCTTAGCAATTACTAGCCAGCACGGGTCACGTGACGGAGTGCATCCCGTCGACGCGGACGCCCAGGGGTGCTACTCTGCAAAACGACAACGATACATTCGAAACGATACGACATTACTTCGAATATATCGACCTTACCCTACTCTAACAATTGTTCGAATTCCTTGTCGTCTATCGTATCCATATAGTATGTTCGGAGTGAATGATACGAATAATAAATGCAAAGTTTGTTGAAAACCTGAATATTCTCTATGGCCTCATTTGTTTTATCTGTGGGTCAGAGACATAAACATAGATAAAGAAACTAATATGTATACATAAGACTCGCTAGCTCTTTCACGCTCGCTGTTTTTTTGTATAGCGCCGTTTCACTTTATCGATCGTCTTATCTATAGACTTTTCTATGTACGGTCACAAGCGTATTGAGTTAATCTGTGGTCATAACTCCTAAACAAAACTTGCTTTTATTTTTATTTCATCGCTTCTTGACAGATTCATCATCGGGAATGGTTAAGTATATAATATTGAAATGTTTCCGCATTTGCTGCCTCCTGCTTCTACGGGCAATATTTTCTTTCCGGATGGCTTCCAAAGACAGGAAAAATCATGACATTGTAATTTAAAACTTTTACAGAAGTCAGCAGAGCAGATCATGGCTACACTGAAAAAAACACCAATGCAACATCTCAAACATCTCATCAACTGTTCTATTCATTTATTATTTATTTATCACGGATTTAAACGACATTTTACACCGAATTGATATAAAATTAACCAAACGACAATGCCGACGACGTCCTAAGAGGTGTCGTTGAAATTATCGCAAAAATCACGTGTTGGTCGTTGTCAAATTCGAATATTCGTGACTGACATTTATACCTAAGAGTAGGGTTAAGCTCGATATATCGGATTATGTATCGTTCGTTCAGTCACCGATACGACATTAAAACGATGGAACTTAATTGATACGCGCATGCCTTAAATTTTGTTAATGGTCATGGAATATTACGCAATAATAATTCTAGAGGGCGCTGCTCCGCCATTGAGAAAAAATACAGAAAAAAAAAAGAATTTAATAGAATTTTAGAGTTATTGAAAATTCATCCCCTGGGCTGCCCCCGTCCACCTGAACCAGAGTTATAGAGTAGGATTCGACACGACAAATGTCATGATATATCGATTATCGTTGTCAAGAGTAGCACCCCAGGGCGCCCACCGCCCACCATGCAGCTTGTTTGAACGCTGATTAATTTAACTTAGCAGCTTAAATTAATTTAGCGCTTCAATCAACCCACCTCATTCATGAACGGGATTATAATTATGAGTAAATCAACCAATATGACGATCCTTAAAATAACAGACCGGTTAAAAACTAAAGTTATAATATTTATTTATTGGACCATAAGTACTTTGATACTTATCGTCTGGGCTTGATTGTATATTTACATTAAAAACGTTACATATCTCCGTATGCTTTATTCCAAGTAATTACAATGATATATCGCGCAGGTAAAATCAAAGTTGCATGTTGAAATGTAATTACAGATGTTCCAGGCACTCGCGGGAACACTGCGCGCGCTAATAACTCACTAGTTCACTGAACAACACAACACTATGTACACAGTACACACACCCTGCGCGGGTACATACACACCACTATGTACACAGTACACACACCCTGCGCGGGTACATACAAGCACACTGGCACGACTACACAGTACAGCACGCGGTGTAGTGGCCGGTTCACATGCTGCTTGTTTATAATAGCCTGCCGTGCGTTGCCTAATAAACACTGTAATGGAATACCTATTTATGTGAAATAATAAAGTGCTGCTCCCCGTGTAGGTAGTTGAAATTAGATAATCTTGAGATTAAATAAATCATTCAATTGAATCATAATTTTGTGAACAGCTAAAGTTGATATATTTTATGATTTATTAAGTACGCAATATAAACAGGAATCAGACCCCAATTGGTCGAAACGCAAACAAGCAGATACCACACCCTTCTAGTCGTCGGATATACCGGATATAGATACGTTGTGTTACAAATGTTAGTTTGAAATAAATTACTGACTAGAGTCTCTGTATTCGTTCGCTCAAGACACATTCATTCAAATAATTTCAAATATTTATTGCATTCCATAGTTTACAGGTCTTAAGGTAAGTAAAGTACCTAAAGTATGACCATATTATGGCAACTCTCGGGCACAGCAATGATAGCGAGGAAGAGGCCTTGTTTTTAAATTAGAAATTAGGAAAGCTTTATTTTAAGATGTATTATAAATATGAATAGACCCTATGGAATTATTGCTAACATTCGCTGTTTTATACGAAAAAAATTTACTCACTTAAGTGTAATGACACTCACTTTGAGTCTGTTGGGAAACTCCAACACAAAGGTTTTTCATTTTAAAATGAATAAAGAAGCGGTCTCCGCTGCTTCACGTTTCCAATTTAATTATACCACAAAATGCGCAATTTTATGAGAAAACTAGCTGAGCCCGCGACTTCGTCCGCGTGGAATTTATCTTAACAAAAAAGCCCGCTCCCGCGTTCTGAGCCAAGTAGCCTAAGTTACTCCTTATAACATCAGCTATGTGCCAGTGAAAGTCCCGTCAAAATCGGCCCAGCTGTTTCGGAGATTACCCGGAACAAACACACAGACAGACAGACAGACAGACAGACAGACAAAACATTTTTAATTCGGGTTTTTGCTATAGTTGTTGTATGTACTTTCATATGCATTTACTGAAAAGGTGTTATTTTGATATTACAAACAGACACTCCAATTTAATTTATTTGTATAGATATGTTGTTGTTTGTATTTTCACACATATCTCCGTCGATTGTGGACTGATTTTAAAAATATGTTTTCGTTTGACAGTGTATAGGTACTCTCCAGGTGGTGCTATATAGAATACCACTATCTTTACACTACGTTAGGTTCTTAGATAGGTAAGTACCTATCCATACTTACTTGGAGTGGCACCGGCTCTAAATGAAAGAAATTACAAAGTTATTGACTCATAGCTTTTTAGTGCACCCAGGTTTTGTTGAAGTCAGTTTAATTGTTTTATTATTTGTTACCGAGTCTTTTTCAACCCTTACAACTTTGATCTGGTCACGATTACAAATTTCAAATTTTCAGCATAGAATATCTATTACCAATGCTATGTACCTCACTAATTTTCCGACGTTCATTATTATGAATACTTCCTACTTAAGAAATTATTATTACGCCAAGTTCATTAATTCAGTAATTCACTGACTGACTGAATGATGATCATCATAACTTTACGGGTATTTCCTGCGGACCCCGAAAGTTGAGCTTCGGTAGGTAGCCTAGATTCAACGGACAAATAAAATTATAAAATACATCACAGTTTTAACTATACAACAGCTTAAAATCGAGAGCGCAATACCTAATCCTAGAAGGCTGAAATCACAGTTGTCACAATTATTTGCATAAAAAGAATTGTATTATTATATTTCGTGCTATTTACATACTTTTCAGTGTATCTATGTGACGACTTATGTCACCAATAATCTTTGCCTATAACACTCCAAATTTTATTGATGACGCTTTGTTTTAACTCAAAATCAAACTCAAAATGCTTTGATGTGATGCCTTCCATGCTAAGTAAATGAATAGTATTTAACGACAATGTTGTTAAGAGGAAAGTGAGTGGACCAATCACAACCAATGTTAGTAGTTACCATCGAAATAATAAGCATATTACGTACCTATACAACAGTAACGTACAGGAAACCATATGGAAGAACGTTGAAATATATAGTTGACTTACTGCTTAGCTTACCATCACGAGATTCACGAGACTTTGGCATCATTTTCAGAAACTGTTTTTGTGCGATCATAATAATCTGTTTCGCAGAGGGCGTGGGGCGTTTTGGGGACGGAAGTGGGGAGCGGTGCGGGGAGGACGGGAGCGATAATAGCTTTTCCCTTTTATTCAGCGATATTGGATATCGGAGAGCGGGAGCACAGTGGCGGCACGGCGGCACGGGCACGGCGCGCGGCGGCACGGAGGCACGGGGCGGCATGGGCCGGCACAGGCACGGCGCGCGGCGGCACGGTGGCATGCGGCGGCACGGGCACGGCGCGCGGCGGCACGGAGGCACGGGGCGGCATGGGCCGGCACAGGCATGGCGCGCGGCGGCACGGTGGCATGCGGCGGCACGGGAACGGGCGCGGCGGCACGCGCACGGTGGCGTTGAAAATACCTGTTATGGCTTATTAGCCATTGCTCTTTTTCAAACATTGACACAATTTTGTGAAAAATCCTAACTCCATACACGTATAATTATAATCTAAAACTTCAATAAAAGAAATCGGAAAATACAAATATGTATGTAGATTTTATCGATTTAACGATAGCGGATTTATTTATGATTTATTATTTACTAGCTGAGCCCGCGACTTGGTCCGCGTGGAATTTAACTTAACAAAAAAGCCCGCTCCCGCCTTCTGAGCCCGCAGGACAGTACCCATTTTTTATTTTATTTTCATTTTGTTTTTCTAAAATACAAGTAGCCTAAGTTACTGCTTATAACATCAGCTATCTACCAGTGAAAGTCCCGTCAAAATCGGTCCACCCGTTTCGGAGATTCTCTTTGATTTCATGTGTTTATATTTTTTTACGCGGAACCCTAATTGGTTTTCTAAAATTAAAGTAGGTATATGCTCATTTCCTCAGTTTTAAAGTTGCACTGTTTCATTATTTCCAGACGCGAGCGTTTGAAGTGCGCGTAACGTGACGGATCTATTTGGTAAGCCCGCCGTTTATTTATGGCGATTTATTATTTGCCAGAGCAACTAAATGCGAATTATACCTTTTGAATTTTCAATAATTATTTTCTAATAGGGTGCCTTTGATGTGTTAAAAACCACCATGGATAATTGTAATAATGAAGCGTATGCAATATGGGAACAACATGATCATTTTGCCTCCAACTAATTTTGTCAGACATTTTAAGGATTCCGTTAAGCTGCCCGTAATGGTGGCGCGAGCGACAAACACACGCATCAATATTTGCATGATGGATCGCGTCGCGTCACGTCGCCTGCAACCTCGCCCTTCCACGCTGACGTCTGCAAGTAGAATGTAAGTGTTTGGTACACATTCAATTCAGAAGGGACATTAACTGGTAGAAAAACGTTAAAGTTATTTCAAAGACGAATATGTTTACCTCCTAAAAGTAGTTTCAGAATAGGTATATCTCTCTGAACACATTTTGAGATTATAGCCATGAATGTTATCAGGCGTTACATCCGTAGCGGCAGGCGGGGTGTCGTAGGCCGCGGTCGCGCTACGACAAACTTTTGTGATGGCACTGCCATGATCGACATTTTCCTGCATGATATGTAGTGGGGCGCGGCGCAGAGCACGATAAGGCACGCCACATGTGACAACAAATTGATTTTCAATTTGTACACTAGTTCGTGTGTGATATAAAGAATCCTGCTAACATATAAAAGAAATCTTCAAGTTATCGCATAAGTTATTATTAAATAGAGTATACAATAAAGACAGGTAAACAGGTTGGCAGGTATGATAAGAGACAACATAACCAAATACAAGCGAATAAAGTATAAACGTGTGATTCTCAGTTTAAAGCCATGTTCTTCTATCGAACTATAGGAAACAAAAATTAAATATTAAAAATAAAAAATCTCTGACACAATAAAATCGCTAAAAACAATATGTATTGGCCCTTTAAGTTTCATATAAGTGGTATTTTTTGTTTAAAAAGTTCATCCGCTTTTTAGTTACTTTGCCGCAGACAGACACACAGATACACATATACACATGTTAAACTTATAATCCCCATTGTTTTCCGTCGAGAAATAATAAAAAGAAAAGTAAAGCCACGTGGGAAAGCGTCAATTGGAAGGGAGCACAACTGCAAAAAAAAAAGATTATCTGCAAGACTAAACATAAACTGCTATTCTTCCAAATTAGGTAATAAGTAATGACGTCTACCAATTTAGTGAATTCTTATCAATTAAAGAAGTTCTCTTCGAACTTCAAGTGTCAGGTTTTCATTAGTTGATCGTGGAGAGATGGCAGCGGAAAATTTCAATAAAGTGCCAACGAGGGCTGGAAGTAGGGGTTCTCTGACGAGCTGTCACTTAGTGTTACAGCGCACTCACACCAGCCGCGCGGTGGATCGCCCCAGCGGGCCGGCGCGGCGACGGCTCGCTATGACGACAACCTAAGTGCTACCTCAGTGTCCTGTGATTTAAAAGATGAAACTTGTAAATTTTACTTAAGGCACCGTTAAAACCGTTCAATGGGGGAAACAGTAATGTGGATTAACTAAACATTTAGAACAGATATTAACCTCCCGGAAAGTGGCAAACGGTTTATCACGAGTTTACTTGAAGCCTTCTGATTAACCTGCTCCTTTGATTTTTTTGCCATTTGTCAGCGGCTCCCCACCTCGTACATCATCATCATCATCATCAGTCGGAAGACGTCCACTGCTGGACATAGGCCTCCCCCATGGAACGCCACAATGGACGGTTGCCCGCTATCCGCATCCAACGGCTCCCCGCGACTCTCACCAGACCGTCGGTCCATCTAGTGGGGGGCCGTCCAACTCTGCGTCTTCCGGTTTGAGGTCGCCACTCGAGAACCTTTCTTCCCCAACGGTTGTCGGTTCTACGAGCGATGTGGCCTGCCCATTGCCACTTCAGCTTGCTGATTCTGTGAGCTATGTCGGTGACTTTGGTTCTTTTGCGGATATCCTGGTTCCGGATCTTATCACGCAAAGAAACTCCGAGCATAGCTCTCTCCATAGCTCGCTGCGTGACTTGGAGCTTATGCAGTAGGCCAACTGTAAGGGACCAAGTTTCGCTTCCGTAGGTCATCACTGGCAACACACACTGATTGAAGACCTTAGTCTTCAAGCTCTGCGGAATTTCGGACGTGAAGATATTACGTAACTTCCCGAACGCTGCCCAGCCGAGTTTGATTCGATTCGTCGAGAGACCTCTTCATCGAAGTTGGACCTACCTAACTGGACAGTATGTCCTAGGTAAACATATATGTCGACAACTTCGAGAGTATTGTCCCCAACAATTACCGGTATGGGTACAACATGGTTATTTAACATGATCTTGGTCTTGTCCATGTTCATTTTAAGACCCACCTGTTGGGAGACCATACTGAGGTCCCTGAGCATGGTACCGAGGTCCGTCAGCGACTCCGCCGTAATGACTATATCATCGGCAAAACGAAGGTGAGTGATGTATTCGCCGTTGATGTTGATGCCAAACCCACTCCAGTCCAAAAGCTTGAAAACGTCCTCCAATGCATTTGAGAACAGTTTCGGAGAAATTACGTCTCCCTGCCTCACGCCTCTTTGCAATTGGATTGGTTCCGTGCTTTCATCCTGGAGTCGAATAGACATGACGGCTTTGCTGTACAAACACTTCAACACTTCGATATACCTATAGTCAATTTGGCATCGCTGAAGAGACTGCAGTACCGCCCATGTCTCGATCGAATCGAAGGCTTTTTCATAGTCCACATACGCTAAACATAAGGGCCGGTTATACTCCTCGGTCTTCTGTATAATTTGGCGCAGCGTATGTATGTGATCTATGGTGCTAAAGCCCTTTCGGAAACCGGCTTATTCGGG
This sequence comes from Notodonta dromedarius, assembly GCA_905147325.1. Lineage (NCBI taxonomy): Eukaryota > Metazoa > Arthropoda > Insecta > Lepidoptera > Notodontidae > Notodonta > Notodonta dromedarius. Next base: position 75,799 of record LR990167.1, read on the forward strand.
AGGTTGATATTCATCAAACCTGCGTGCGAGACGATTCGTAATGACTCTCGAAAACAGCTTGTATACGTGGCTCAAGAGCGAGATGGGCCTGTAATTCTTCAATAAGGATTTATCTCCTTTTTTGAAGAAAAGGACCACCACGCTCCTGTGCCACGACTCTGGCGTAATGCCCTCAAAGATGACGGAATTAAATAACTTCTGGAGGACTACTAGTACTGGTTTTCCACCCGCTCTCAGAAGTTCTGCCGTGATTCCATCATCGCCTGGCGCCTTGTTGTTCTTAAGCTGTTTGAGAGCCATCCTAATCTCGTATAGGCTGATGTCCGGGATGTCTTCGGTGTAGTGTCGGGTTAATTTTGCTCGTCTATCTTGCGAGCTAGTAACGGGCTGTCGTGAGGAAGTGTATAACTGTCCGTAGAAACTCTCAAGTTCTCGAAGGATTTCCGGTTTGGACGAAACAACCCTGACGTCATCGGTCTTAAGCTTTGTCATTTGGCTTTGTCCAATAGACGAATCTTTTGCGAACACTTTCAAACCGCGGTTGCGCTCTATTGCGGCCTCGATACGAGAAGTATTAAAGGCACGCAGATCGCGTCGCAAAGATTTCGAGATTCGCCTATAGATCTCGCCATAGACCAACATATCAACCGAGGACTGCAGTTTCATTTCGTTCCGGTCTTCCATTAATTTAATAGTGGAACCTGAAAGTTTCTGGGTCTTTGTGTGGCGTTGGGTCTTATAGAACCTAGACCCTACAGCCTGGACAGTTTCCACAAACCCGTTGTTTAACTCGTCCACTGCATCGCATTCGGCTAGGCACTGGAAGCGATTGTGCAATTCTAGTTGAAAGTTTTCGGGGTTTTGGATTTGCATGGAGATTGGACGAAGCGTAGACTTCATCAGACGTGACCTCTCGAGCTTTACATCGATATTCAATGTGCCTCTGACGATTCGGTGATCACTACCGGTTTTAACCATGTTGATCACAGAGACATCATTGAATATGTGCTTCTTGGTCGTCATGATGAAGTCTATCTCGTTTTTTTGTGGAACCGTCGGGGCTTATCCAGGTCCACTTCCTGGATGGCCGCTTTTTGTAGAAGGAGTTCATCACAAAGAGGCCCTCCTTCTCCATAAAGTCGGCAAGCCGCTGACCCCTGGGGTTTCGCCGCCCATAACCAAATTGCCCCACTCTCAACTCATCGCCATTCCTCGTGCCCAGTTTTGCGTTAAAGTCCCCCATTAACACCGAGAAGTGTGTTTCGGAAGTATGCATGGCTTTTGAGATATCCTCATACATAGCTTCGACTTCATCATCTGAGTGTGTCGATGTGGGCGCGTAAACCTGTATGACCTTCAGCGAATACCGTTTGGTAATTCTGAGTATAAGGTACGCTACCCTACTCGACACACTCTCGACTTTAATAACGTTGTTAACGAGGGACTTGTGGACAAGGAACCCGACACCACCTTGGGATGGCTGGTCTCCCTCCAGGAAGAAGAACAGGTTACCGGACTTAAGTGTTATCGTGTCCTGTCCCTGTCTTCGGACTTCAGATAACCCTATAATGTCCCAACGTAACTTTTCCAACTGTTCTTCCAATTCGAGTAACTTCTCGTCAGTCCTGAGCGTCCGTGTGTTGTACGTTGCCAGGTCCAGTCGTCGGGGGTGGTAGCACGATCTTTGCCGGGGATTCTTAGCATCCCCTGCCCCGCCGTTACCGTGGCCGCTACTAAAGCCAGGAATAGCGGAGCTGCCGGAGACTGGGGGCCGTAACTTTGTTGTGCCTTTATGGGGGGGGGGGGGGGGGTTTGCCATAATCACCGCGCTTGGCAGGCGTCTTGGTGATCGCAGTAGCTGGTGGTGGGTACATACATAAATAACGCTGCTGCCCATTCCCTGTATATCCCTTTGCCGGTTCGCACGGCACCCAAGGGAGGAGATGGGGTGGTCCTATTATTAAGCCGGGACCACAGCCCCACCTCGTACGCTCTCGTCAATGGAAATTAATATTTAAGATGCACTATAGATATAGAATGTCAGATAGGTACACCAATCTTAGTGGTGTCAGTTTTGGCAGGAGCATTATCACGTCAAGGTAACGTAAGGATCGTCAGTGGGAGCTGTAAATAGATACACATCCTCGTACTTGTTGGAGGTGTTCCTCGAGCCGCCGCCACGGGGGGGGGGGGTCGCTCCGGGAACGATGGCTCGAGCAGCGAGCGCCGCGCCGCCTTAGCATAGAAATAGAATAATCTATGAGGCGAGTGGAAGAAAACACTTTATCCTTGCTTGCATTTTTAAACTATGCAACAAAGAAAAGTACGCTATGAGAGGATACTTTTAACCCCCGACGGAAAAGGAGTGGTGGTATATGTTTAAGATGTGTATAGGATATCATGGCGATATATCTATAAGGATTTTATTTATATTTCTTCACAATTACAAAGGTACATTTGCATTATTACCTATGGTTAGTTACTTTCTTCTTAGTCCAAAATGGAAATGAAATGAAAATCGTCTAGATCGAGACCGACAGGGTAATAAGTAGCGAAATACTGACAAATGACGTGGAACATAACGATAGTATCGCGCTCATGCCCGGGGAGACCATACACAAGAAATGGAAAAGCTACGAGTATATTATAACAATGTAGTCATCGATATTCGAATCGCACTAAAATACAGGAACGTATTTATCAATCCTCCTCCTTCTTTACATAACCAATCTTTGGATCATCTACCCAAGTCACGAGATGCAAAATAAATTGATGAGAGTGTCACGATTTACGTACAAGTTGCCGCTTGGAGCGGTTCCAACGCTCTCTGCGAGTACTGCTGAATGCCTGAGAGCTCCGTGTGCTCTGTTGGCTCACAAGTTCATTGCGGCGCCGCTGTGACTCGCGTAACGGAGACTACCATGTTTATGTTTACTTTGTGACCCCATACTAGTTCACGAGGCACTTCGTATGTTAATTAATTTGCACAAACTGCGTCCAAACCGTGCGCTAAATACCGACCGAGTAATAAGTATTGTTCTTTACTTACGCTGGCTGGAGTAGCTAACATAAAACAGTTGCAATACACAGGCGCTAGAAATTATGTAAAACCTCATTAATCTGATGATGATAGGTGCACATATTTACATAATTTATTGTCTAAAAGATGGGTCTTTAAGATGTATAAGTGTATACAGGCGTGATTATTTTTTTATGTGTAAGCTGGATATCCTAAATATGAGTTATAATACCTACCTACGAACAGAACATCACAAGCCGCAAAACAGATGTTGACTAAATTAGGAAATTACATCCACTCGTAGCAACCAATATGTCCCCGCACCGGAAGACAGGCACTAATAGAGGGGAAGGGACAAGTTGCGGCGCGGTGCGGTCCGGTGCGGTCCGGCGCGCGGCGGGCCGCTAATTACCAACACAAGGTACTATGTTCCGTCACACTTTTCTGTCCTCAATTTTACCACGGATACATATTATTTTTTTACATAGGAACTATCGTGCTATTTGATAAATATCGCATATTTTATTTGGTTACTACCTATTTTAGCAGGTGTTAAGGTAAGTAATTAACGTTGTATTAGTAATTAAAAAGCTTGAAGAGCTTCAACGTCGCGCACGCCGCCGCATGCGATTTGCAACTTAATTACCGACCGGCGCGCTGCGAGGGCTTTCCACGTTGCGCTTTGCGATACGTATTAAAACGTGGAGTAAAATAACACTAACAACATCATCTGCATATTACTTGCGTTTGCGAAATGTAAGCAAATAGACAATATACATTATAATTTATTAAATCATAAGAGATCTGTCCCTGGAGCAGTCCTCGCGTAATCCTCTTATACAATCCCACGCCGTAACCAAATTACGACATTAGGTTATTTCATGTACATTTCAGATTCTTCCACGCGTGTGATACTCGTAGCTTAGGTCGAACAAAGTACTCGTAATATTTTCACTTGAAACAATTTTGAATTAGATTTCATCTTAGTACAACGAGAACTATTTGCGGTAATGTTATTTATTTGTTCCCTAGTTTGTGCTGAGTTGACGGGTTCTGTACCCTCGCCTCTCTCGCGCGTCCCCGGAATGTGCTATTTAAACTCAGGGAAATTAAGGGGATGATTACATTAAAAATCTTCTACCTTTAGACACTAAATTATATATTCAGACAAACAGCAAAAACGTATCAGGTAATAAATCGTACTTATAGGTGAAATTATTTTACTTTCATATTAATTTTGAGACCACTTCGTAATCTTTCGTATTCGATAATATCCTACGCCGTACGCCTCTTTCTGTAGCTCGCTCTTGATATGATTTGGAAAAGGTTGCCTGTCATAGAAATACTCATTAATCCCCGACGAAAAAAGAGGGGTGTAATAAGTTTAACATGTGTATCTGTGTGTCTGTGTATCTGTGTATCTGTGTGTCTGTCTGTGGCAACGTAGCGCCCAAGCTGATGAACCGATTTCAATTTTGTTTCTTTTGTTAGATAGGTATTCTGATCGAGAGTGTTCTTAGCTATGTTTCATGAAAATCGGTTCAGCCGTTTGAAGATAATCAGCTCTTTTGTAGGTAAAAAAGCCACATTCGCGGCCAAAACGAACTTCCACGGCTCGAATCCGTTCGAAAATTGGGCTCATTGGAATAATATCTTTGCATCACTTGAGAACGGCTGAATCGATTTCGCTTTATTATATTTTTAAATGATCGTAATAGTCTGAACTGGCTTTTCACAATATTATAAATTTGAAAAGTTTCCCGGCTTCTGGAAAAAAATGATATTTTATGAATTTTTATATGAGATTTGTGTATGAAATAAAGACGTTCCATAAGTCACGTTTCAAATGATGGATACGCGCATGCGTTAAATTTAGTTTGTTTTGTTAATGGTCATGGAATATTACGCAATAATAATTCTAGAGGGCGCTGCTCCGCCATTGAGAAAAAATACAGAAAAACAAATATAATTTAAGCGTTATTGAAAATTCTTCCCCTGGGCTGCTCCCGTCCACCTCAACCAGAGTTATTACATCAATATCAATCATAATTGATAATCTTTTACTAGGAATTAAACCTCCGTGGCATCAATATTTAGATTCGTTGTCTATTCTAATGTCAATAATTATAATGTCATAACAAGATAATGTCTCATACTGACTATTGTACATTGCATTAGTTATCTTAGATTATAAATGAGGAAGCCAAAACGACTGATGTAAATGGCGCTTTCATAATCTGGCATCGAAGCTAGTTGTACCAGATGAATTTGCGAGATGAGCTATGAATACTGAGCTACGGGAGCTACGCAAATCTCGCTCACTTAATTATTTGGAAGAACTACTATAACTTACATTTGATGAAAAGGTCGTCGCATCGGGGGTTTTTAAATTTAGAGTTATTTAATATTCCCCATTCGTATGCGTGTCATCGGAATATGATTATCCTTTTAGGAATGTTTGGTTGGATACATGGAGTAGCGGCGTCAAGTGGGGGCGCCACGTGTGTAGCGCAGGCGCGGCGCGGCTGCCTTGCGAGACATGAAGCCCGTGCCATGGTTGGGCCTACTTCGGTACAGTAAGTGTAACGGAAATCATAAATTAAAGTTAATTTTTATTCGGTAATTAACTGCCACCCGAGGCTATACATTGTCAATTTCTTATTAGTTTATCGAATAAGTCTGTTTTATTATGTCTTCAGTGAGATAATTAAAATAGGAACGTAAAGAATTGGAGAGCCTCGACTCTTGGCGGGAACTTTAAATAACGTTTTAGACAGAGTTAGTTGCAGGTTTGATAGGAAGACATGTTTTATAATAACTTGCATAGTTTGAACGAATGATAGGAATGCTGTATGTAATTCGTTCCCACGACGCGACGCTTTAATCAAAATATTACTACGTACTTACGTATCAGATCCATACAGTTGTTTTACTTGAATTGAAGAGTATTTTGTGTCGGTGGTTTTTTATCGGTGGTGGTTACGGCTTAGCAGTTGAATTACGTGTACATAACTATGCATAGAGTCTGTATACTCGCCGGCGAGTAAGAAAGATTTTTAGAATCACCTTTCGGGAAACCATAAACGAAATTTTATGACTTTTACGAATAAGAAATATTCTATTGCCAATTTCTCCTAATAAGTTAGGGAATAAATCTATCTATGAATTCGCAATGAACGTCTTAGAATACATTGGCTGTAATTCAGTAGTTCGAGCGAGTAACGAAGGCGCGTTGCTGCGATTTCGATAACGCATGACATGCCCCCCCGCCCCCTCCCCGCCGCGCCCGCCCACCCGTTTAATGCATATCAAGTAGTAGATTCACGCACAGCATTGTAATTACGCTCTATTCTCGTATTTAGATACATACATTCTATTGCTCCCTAAGTTATTATAGCGATTTGCTGCATGAGAATAATATGCAATCCCTATTTACCAATTAATGTGATCCAGATAAAACAAGAATTTACGACTCATTACGCATAAGATTCTTCGCCACGTCACGTTCAGACGTGCGTTAATCTATGTCGCATCATATGAAACATGACAAATCGTCTTAAAAATGGTTGGTTTGAAGTCGCTGCGAACTGCAATAAATAACGAGTGAGTAAGCCCGGGGAGAGGATTACAAATTACAAGTAATTTAACAGTTTCTATATCATAGAGGATGAAGAATATAAAGAGCAGGCTTTATTGTTTTAGAGCAAATTAAGTGCGATAAAAAGGGTGAATTGTTTGGTCTGTTAGTGGTGCCGGCCCGGAGCGCGCGCCCTATTAGCCGGGTCCAAACTGGAGGATCCACCTCGCCGCGCCGCGCCGCGATCGCGCGCGACAGGAGCGCGGTACAAAGGCACTGTCAGAGTGGACGTGTCGCGCGCGATCGACGATCCACGACATTGGATCGTGAATGCAGATCGGCGATCTCTTAAATTGACCGTCTATCAACACCTGTGGAGATTAAAATGCAATAAGTATAATTAAGGTATTTTAATGCTCACAAGCCATGCCCAGGAACAAAATCTTATACATCTATCGACGTAACAAAAGTTTGAATACATACGCTCTGTATTCACAAGCGGCGATTCGTTAAGACGACTGTGCTCCAACAAGGGCCGTGTAACGAAGTCCGCCGATGAGAATTAGCGTCGTAATGAACTCTCGGTTTCAATAATTAAATCAAAAGCCAGGAGATTGTTAGCGCGCGCGGTGTCCCTCACGAGGCTCATTAAAGTCTCTTGAATCTAGCGGCGCGGCCGCGGCGGCAGGACGCCGGGGATAAGTGATTGTGTAGGCGCTTTCTGTTATGTTTATCACGACATTATTTTATAAGTAGGAACCCAGTTTGTGAAATTCGACTCGTCTTTGTCACGATTGTTAAATTTGAAATAAGTTATCATTTAAGTACCAATCTCTGTATAATACCTTATACAACAGAATTGTCAGCAATTATTTCCTATAATAAGGACGTAAAGTGATTAAATTTTGACCCGACTGCCCGACGCAATTGTTAAAATTGTTAATTTAAGAAAATAGATATATATCAGAACACCATAATAATAACAATTTGTTATCTTTGAAAATTACCTGGCAACATTCTGGCTATATTTTAAGGGAGGCAACTGGAAGCTAATGTCAAAACAGGGAATATAGATTATCCATGATGGCAACCGCGGTTTGTTGTAATGATATAAAATGAAAAGTTTGGATAATTTAATAAATGCAGTGAACTTACTTTATTATTGTTTATTATTGACCTATCCAATTATTAGTTCAGAAGTGTGTAGTTGTAACCTGCGTGGCTGCAAAATTAAAGAAAACTAAGGTAACAGGTATCGCTGACACATTTGGTGAGTTTAAATAAGTTTCTTAAAGTCAACAAAACATTTGCACGCCTGAAAAGGGGCATGGAATTGCTTGCTATTTTTAATTTACTTTATACGGGGTGAGTTGTTTCATGTGTAAAGACAGTAAGCATGGTTTTCATGGGTTATCTATTAAATGCAAACAGATTTATGCTTAAAAACTGAAACGCTACCTACTCAAAGTTTTGGCTTCCATTTGGCTGTTTGACGCGATTATCTATTATTATTTTGTGTGTTGAGTCAAAGATGGGCAGTGATGATTGAAGTTGTGTATGAGTATTTGGTTATCAGCAGTTAGGTACAAGGTGACTGGTGTGGTGGTTAAAATTCTACAGTTGACCATCCGGATAGCCGGGTTGAACTAATACCAACTTCAGCATGTAGCACTGCATCCAGCACATAGTTTCGAAACATAAATATTTGTTGTGACATAGGTTCGCAGCAACCCTAGACAGGAGAGACTTACAATATAAGTGGGTAAGTATGGTTAGTATTATAACCTATGTGCTACCCAATAAAAATGAAACTAGGAATAAGGAATGTTTAAAATAATAATAATGTAGTGTGTAGGTATACTTAAGTAGTTCCGCCAGTTTCACCAGCATTCATTTTGTGTAGTCTGTGTCACTGAGGGATAGTGTAGTGTTTGATGTGGGAATTTTCAAAATAAGAGGCAGTTAAGTGATTCCAAATATTATATCCTGAATCATACCAGAAACAAACAACTTGACTTCTTTATAATATTGGTAATTATTTTAGTATAGATGCAATATAAATTATATTTCAATGATAATGTTAAAATCATGTTCTATTTGTCATTGCTCATAATATTAATTATAGTTTTTTCAAAGTTATACAGATTAAATTATTATTTAATTACTTATTGTATAAAGTTATGTACGTCATAATGAAATAAGTACTAAGTTAGTGAAGTCTTACTTAGGCTAATTAAAAAAAAAAAGAGCAGAATTCACATATAATATTGATCACATTTTATTTTTATTTTCATTGATTCTTTAAAAACTTAACTGCAAATTAATTTGATAATAACTTATGATATGAGTTCTATTTGTTGTCTAAAATAAGAATGTAGCTCAGTTAGGTTTGATGTAACTACTAGCTTCTTTATAATTTACTAGCGGCCCGCCCCGGCTTCGCACGGGTACATTACGGTTACAGTATTGGAGTTTTGGTAAGGATCCCTAATTTTGTTTTAAATAAAATATAGCCTATGTCGCCCGGGGATAGTGGGGCTTCCCAACAGTGAAGGAATTTTTCGAATCGGTTAAGTAGTTTCGGAGCCTATTCATTACAATCGGACGCGCGAAGTTTTCCTCTTTATAATATTAGTATGACAAACGAATGACCATCATGCATATATATTTTTAATTATTACAGAAAGTAATATTGTTTGTCTTTCTTTCCCCTTTCTTTTACCCATGTTCTAGTACTGACTACCTATCATAATGAGAACTCCTTCTCCAACTAGACAGTCTAGTCGTAACAAGAATAGAGTTTCAGTTGAGAAGGGAACACCCCCTCTTTCTAAACGAAAACATAGATCACGTATTAATAAAGATAAATTAGTAAAGCAACGTAAGGACCGCAGTCCTGCAACAAAGTTCTAGTGATAGTTATAGGATTATTATAGTCGCCGTTCAAAGCGTCGCCGGCGACGTAGGCGACATCGTTCGGGGCAACGGACCTTGGAAAAGCTGGTTAATACTAAATGACAAATACTACCGGGATTCCTAGCATTTCTGGTTTACACGGGTCTCAACATGACATACCTGACTTTAACGCTTAAGCTAAATCTCAAACCATGAAACACTGGCTTTCTAAATTTAACGAATTGGCGCATGTATATGGTTCCGGTTGGACCGACCGTCAGATTATATTTTACGCTTTACCTAAACTCACGGGTTTTGTCAAACGATGGTATGATGGTCTGACTCCGGTTAAGTTAACGTGGGCTGAATGGCAAAATAAGCTATTGTCCGCATTCCCTTGTGAACAAAATTATGGAGACTTACTTTCGGAAATGTTAAGTACCTATAATATAATATAATATAATATACAGCCCGGCGCTACCATCGTGACATTAATTTGACACACAGGTAGGGCTAGTAGTAAATAATCATAATAGTAATAACAAAAGAAAAGTCCGTAAATAGAAAAAAGAAAATTTTCGAACAAAATAGATAATAAATAAAGTAATCAAATTGGCATCACCCTTGAAATCGGATTCATTCAGCTACTCTTACGCTCTTACCTACTGCTCGGAGCGGGGCGAGCCAATAGTATTATTATTATTTATTTTTCCTTTTAATTTCATTGAAGAAATGTTATTATCAGTGACCTCGGCAGATGACCTTTGCGCTAGAATTATTTACGTACAGGCTGTATAATAAGTTAAAAATGTTACCTATAATATATAATATGTCGCGGGGGAATGAAACGCTTGTAAAGTATTACTACGATAAATTGATGTGAGCTTAAGGGTAAACAGGCCGTAGATTGTCTTAGTCACGGCATGTTTGATTACAACATTCGAATGTATGTTCAAGGGGCTAATTTCAAAGAACCTGAAGATATTTTGCGATATTTTCGAAATGTTACGACGAAGGTAAATACGGAATTTAACGTGGGCCAAAAGTTTTCTAGTAATAGTCGAGAATGTTTTGAGCAATCGAATAACAAAGGAACTACAGAATCACAGCTTAAAAGATTTTCAAGGTCATCGGTTATTTGCTTCAATTGTAAATAAGCTGGCCATATTGATACGAATTGCTCTAAGACTATTCTCAAGTGCACAAAATGTCGTCAGTACACGACACGGGTACGACGAACAAAATTGTAAGTATTCGAACCGATCAGTTTCTGGGAATGAGTCTCGTCCCATGACTAACGTTAGTAGCTCCAAACCGGTGTTGAAAAACACAGATAATCAAGATGGGATCAACAAGTAGTTTAAACAAACTTTTGTTCACCGCAATGAACCACTCAGGGCATCTATTAATTTTGGTAGTCTAGGTACGTTACTTGCGGAAGACATTGCTAGGAAACTAGATATAGTAGTCGATACAAATAACTTGCCAACTTGAGTGGTTTTGGAAGCGGCAACATGTACCAAGTGGTAGAGTAAATGTCCGAGTTGTCCTAGATGGGCTTGATGAAATTGTAGAAGCCTATCTGGTACATTCCGGCCTATTGACTACCGACATACTTATAGGAACTCTCTTACCGAGTTGCCGGGCGTACGAGCCTTTAAAACTGATGATTGCCAATCCCTTTACAAGGAACTTCCTACAAATTCTCGGAAATTAGCAGTATCATGTGCTGATACTTGTGTTATTTCTGGACTGACAACAATTGAATTAAAACAGATAGTCAAATTTCAAGCATGATATATGTCGATACAGAATGTTGTATGAAGGTAAGAAATGAATATACGGTGTGGCCTGGGATATATTCGGTGAAATACGGTTTAGGATTAATTTTTGTGGTCTGTCTGACTGTAGAATCATTTAAAAATATCTAAAAGAACCTTGTTGGCGAGGACAATTGTAGTATCTGGCAATATATTACCAATGCTTGAACCAAAAGATTATAGTAATTGTGGTAGCAGGAACAGTGCTATTTCACATATCTACCGCAGAATCGGATATTATGGTAGGAGACCTAAATGTCGACGTTTATTTATCGATGACATATGTGGATAATAAAGTTCACTTTTAAACTCAAGATGAAAATGTTTTGTTTTTTCTCTCGAGGAATTAGGTAAAACAACACTAACAGAAATGCATAATATTAAATTAAAGGACAATGCACCTGTCACTTACCAACATACCGGCTATCCATTTCGGAACGCGAGAACGTTCAGGGCATTGTCAATGACTTGCTTTCTAACAATATACTTCGGAAGTCTATTTTAGAGTATGCGAGCCCTATTATTCAGGTAAGAAAGAAAAATGGAGACTCCAGACTATGTGTTACACTCAACTTAAGTAAATGTCCTTTCTTTAAGAAATCTATAGAATATCTCGGTTTTGAGATTTCTGCTGTAGGAGTACGCCCTGGCCAGCGAAAAATCTAAACTGTAAACTCATTTAGAACACTTACAAATGTGCATGAAGTAGGACAATTTGTAGGGCTATCAAGTTTCTTTCGCAGATTTGTAGCTGGATTTGCTTCAATCGTCAAAACTTTGACCGATCTAACCAAAGCCAATACTCCATGGGTCTGAGGTGAACATCAAGAAGAGGCCTTTTCTAAGCTAAAGGGATTTTTGGTGAGAAGCAGAGAGAGAAATATGTACATTTTGAGCATTGTAGATAGTTCTACGAAGTTTATAATCCTACGTGCTGTTAAAAATACTAAGAGCATGACGTCAGTTGACGTTTTGCTTGAATTAATTGCATTATATGGAACACCGAAGACGTTAATATCCGATCGTGGGACAACGAAAGAGTTAAGACAGCTGGTGTCAAACATGTGCTTAATGCAGAGGCACCAAGGGCAAATGGTCAAGTGGAGAGGTACAATCGGTCGATCCTCTAAACTTTGATAGCTCGATGTCACGGAGCTGACGATCGACATTGGGATGATCGAGTTTCGGAGTTTCAATGGAGTTTGTATAATACCGTAAATCAGACTTAAGGCGCCTACGTAAATTATTTTCGGTAGACCTAGGATTAATGTTGCAGAGGGTCATCTGCATGATATTGCTCACAGGGACACAGAAATATCGCCTGAGGTATTACAGAAAGTAAGCCAGGAAGCTAGTTCGAACATTGTAGAACAGCAAGAAAAGATGAAGCTCAGGTATGATAAGAAAAGATGCAAAGCTAAAACATATAATATTGGTGACCTTGTTATGGTTCAGAAAAGTGTTAAGACTCCCGGTGCGAATAGTAAACTAGTACCTGCGTTTAATGGACGTTATAAAGTGACCGCTGCTCTCAGACACGATCGTTATGAAGTAAGTTTGGTAGAGGTTTATTCAAAAAAGAAGTATAGTAACGTATTCTCCGTAAAAGATCAAACCTTGGTTCGATTAGCTGAATCCGAATCAGATACCGATTGCGACATTGTTGATTAGATCACTTGCTGACTTAAAAGTTCTTCCTACTTGATTTTTATTTATTTATTGTATACATTTATTCAAACCTTAATTACCCTTGACCTGAGGGACAATGTGGACACCCTGCTTGGAGAAATGAATAATGTTTGACGGAAAGAGAGCAAGACGCTATTATTATGAGACTAAAGCTGATGTTAATGTGATGACTGTGCCGTCATTGGTCGGTGAGAAGTGATGATTGCATTCTTATATATGGCAAGTTCCGGGGAAGACACACAAGAAGGACATTATTATTGATTTGAGGCCGTAGCTCCTTGTGTGGGCAAGCGGTGGTCATATTCTTACTGACTTGAGGCCGTAGCTCCTTGTGTGGGCAAGCGGTGGCCATATTCTTACTGGCTTGAGGCCGTAGCTCCTTGTGTGGGCAAGCGGTGGTCATATTCTTACTGGCTTGAGGCCGTAGCTCCTTGTGTGGGCAAGCGGTGGTCATATACATACTGGCTTGAGGCCGTAGCTCCTTGTGTGGGCAAGCGGTGGCTATGACTTTATTAGCAGACCAAAGCTCCTTGTGTGGGCAAACTGTGGGCACGACGCTGGTGGTTTTAAATGATAGCTCCTGGTGTGGGCAAATGGTGGGCAGAAGACTTCGGTTGCTTGCCGTGGAGTCGGTAAGCGGCATGGTTAATTGGCCTTCGTGGGATCCTGCTTGATATAAGATGACTTCAACGACTTCTGGTGATTGAAATAGTGGTGGCGACGACGGCGCCCGACGCGGCTGCAGTGGTCGGTGTCTCATATTGGATGAGACCCAGCGGCTGCGTGGCGAAGCGCGGCAACAAATCCGGAGGTCTTAATCGTGCTTGCATTCTTGTCAACATGACGTTGTCTTCGCTATGTTACTGAATTATATTTTACATTCAGGATATACAACATTTTACAATCCCTATGAATTTATTAAAAAAAAATATAATTTACCATTTTTAGTTCCATTGTTAATAAAGTATTCATTTAAAATATATTAGGTAAAAAGTAAATAAAATAAGCGAAATGATATTTATTATTATTATTATTGTGATGACATTTTTCTGTTTTGTTTTATATGTTTGATTTTTATTTATTTTTTTGTTGTAAGTGTGTAAGTGTGGAGGAATAGCACGATATTAAGTTACTGTGTAGATTAACAGTTAACATACGGTTATTTTTTTTATCTAGTTCATAATTATTGTGACTAGTCAGACAGAATGGGGTCATTCTTAATTAAAGGGATGGCCGAACAGTATTTGTTATGATTATTCTTAAGTGCATGTTATTGGTGTTTCTTAGTAGCTATTGTAATTAAATATAATAATTATTATTGATCCTGATCCCTTGTCCTGATACTGATATAATATTGTTAAGTACAACGTGAAACATGTTATTAGACCAAAATGACCTACATATTTGTCAAAACGTTTCTGAACTGATTTAGACTAAGTTTGATTTGAAAATTGGTAACATAATATCTACTTTAATGGTGTCTGGGTCAGACACATTGCAGGATGGCCGACTGTTAAAATTGTTAATTTAAGAAAATAGATATATATCAGAACACCATAATAATAACAATTTGTTATCTTTGAAAATTACCTGGCAACATTCTGGCTATATTTTAAGGGAGGCAACTGGAAGCTAATGTCAAAACAGGGAATATAGATTATCCATGATGGCAACCGCGGTTTGTTGTAATGATATAAAATGAAAAGTTTGGATAATTTAATAAATGCAGTGAACTTACTTTATTATTGTTTATTATTGACCTATCCAATTATTACAATGAAGGGTAATGTGTTTATCAGCTTATGTAGATAACCTATGTATGTTTGGCCAAACGAGTGGACCAATTTTGATGATTCTTACGTCAATCGATTTGTCTTAATCTTGCGAGTGTCACTAAAGACATGCCAGCAAGAACTTTATACATAACACTGGATGTTTTAACACGAACAATGTTTTGAAGCTAAGAAATATGACCTTGAATAACGTCACGTGTTTGTTGCTTCTCTCTTTAGGGTGACAACATCGGATCTCAAGTTTAAAAAAATCGTTCTCACGTCTGAGAGAGCGATCTTAGAAATGTCAATGTTTCTTATGTCATACCAGTACAAAATGACATATCAAAGGCGCAGTCAAGATCGTTACAAGACTTATGTGTTAACAATGTGCACTGCTTATTAGATGCTACGCATATTTTAAAGCTTACTAGAAATGTCTGATTATAGGTACATTAACAACGCCGGACGGAAATGTCATTTAAATTTATTAAAGAACTTCACATGGTACAATTGAAAGAAATGTTAAAATCGTCCAAAAAGTTACAGGTGGACATGTCAACTATCATAGTATAAAAATAAATACATATATGTACGTCTTGCAGCGCAGACACTCAGTTCTTCTGTCGCTGATGCTATTGATTTCTTGTGCAACAGTGGTGATCCCAATTTCAGTGGAACTGAAGCTACCACAAAATTTATTAGAATAGTAAATAGATTGTTTGATGATAATGAATAGTCATGTCATCATGACTTTTCTAATCTTAATGACATCACACCTGTTTTTTGTATTGTATTGTTATTAAATGTGTTTGTTATTGCTATTACTGTGCCATATTTTAAAGAAAGAAGAAGAATCAATAATTTATAAAGCTTCCAAGTCACCGCAATCAAAAGATACAACCATTTAAGTCACATCACATATGTTGATACGCGTTACAAAGTCACTCATCATAAACAGGTAAAAAAAATGAAACAAGCCAGTGAAACCATTTCTAAAATTACTTAAAATTTAAAAATATAAATATGCGGTATATATCAGCTAATATATTTCAGCTATCTGTGAAAGTCCCGTCAAAATCGGTCATCGTTTCGGAGATTACCCGGAACAAACCGCTTCAACCCGCTTTTTTGTTACCTATGTACTGTACGAGTATGTACTTGCATATGGATTTAGTGAAAAGGTGTTATTTTGATATTACAAACAGGCACTCAAATTTTATTTGTTTGTATAAATAACCCAACCGGCATTCGAACTTACGCGCGTTCTCTGCGTAACGGTCTAAGTGTCACTAACTCACAGCGCGGTACCAGCGCGAGCACGTATGCGAGCCGAACGCCGCGCCGGCTCGGCTCCTGCCTAGGGTGGAAGTGTGCAGGGGGCAAAATTAGGTATACACACCCGTCATAAAATAGGTACCCATTGTGATTGTGGTACTTATAAACTTAGCACAATCACAACATATGGTGGGTACTCATATAAGTGTAATAAGATGATATTTTTGGCTTTGGAACATATGATTAGTATAATACTTATGTATCCTTCCTTACTCAGAAAATCTGAAATACAGTGAGATGATGGTCACCCTTCTTAGGTCAAATGTTCATGTAAAAACTAAATGAATATAGTACGAAAAGTACAACATAAACTGTTATATCATTAATCAATAGCCACACAATACTAATAATAATCATTTATTGATGTTTTATTATGTCTCCCATTAAAAATAATATAAATATGGTTAAATACGGTGATGAGCGTAAAATACAATTACCCGTGTAACTTAATGTTTGAGTTTGGTATCCATACACTTCTGCAATTTTGCACAATACAATACATCGTTTAAATTACAAGAATACACTTTTATTTAAGCATTAAACTAATTTAAAAATGCGAAGTGCTTGAAAATCTTTGACAGTTTGGCCATAGTGTCAAATTGAGTGTTCTATCAGTGTTGCTAAATTATTAAAATAACAGCTACCGACAATCAGGAAAGTGAACGGTTGATATATTTTTTGGTTTTCTATATAAAAATAAATACTGAAGTCAAAATAGGATTCTCAAATTGACGCATATGTAATATGTAAATAAAATCCATAAAAAAACAGACACGAAAACCATAGACTTGCGAAATCTTGGCTCATCACACGTTAGTTTGGGTATTTTTTTGTGTTTATCATGGCAATTTCAGATGAAGTATGAGAGGGACAAAATGTATGTATAAATGTAAAAAAACCTGTCTTCACTCCATAGTTCTACGTGATATCTCCAGTGGTATTCTAAGCTTCTTGCATGCCAGTAATCAAAATTTAATATGGCGAAAGCCAGACGCCATATTGTGAAAAATAAAAAATGAAAGCCGACGAATTATGTTAAGTGAGGCTCTAATCATTCAATAGGTATTTGAAAATCATTTTTTTAGGTTTCTCATTATAATATTTTTCATTTCGAATGGCCATTTAGAAGCTAGGTATAACGATTCAAATATGGTTTGCAACCATTCTCACAAAAAAAATCAATACTTTTTAAACCGATAACTCACTGCCTTTTTAGGGTTCCGTAGTCCCTACGAGGAACCCTTATAAGATCATCCAGGGCTCTAACCACGCTAGCGACTCAAATCGTAATAGAAATGCAAACGCTCGCGATTACGTTTCAAACGCTCCGCTTTTGACGTTTTGCTGACACGAGCTTCACGATTTCTACTGACATTGATATGGCTATTAGGATTTGAGTAGCTAGCGTGGCCCAGTCCGTCCGTCCGTCTGTCTGTCCCGACCTGTCACAGGGTCATAACTTCTACAGTTTCTGACGGAAGTTGATGTAATTTGGTACAAAAACACTTTAAGAGTAGATCTCACTTTAAAAAATATAAAATGTAGCTAAATTACTTTTTTTGAGGTACCTCCCCGAACATCGAAAGAGGGGATTTTTTTTAGTTAACCCATAATTTGGGGTATCGTTGAAAAGGTATTTTCATATAAAATGGTGTTTTCATACAACATTTTATCATCAAAAATCCGCTTGCGAGATTTTTAACTTTTAAAGATTAAATCAAAATTTACGTAACGAACTCCGACACTTCTTACATTTTTCTATTGCAAAAACATTAATAAGATTATGCAGTCGAAAATGGAGACTGTTCACCAATTTCAATGAAATAACAGCAATAAATTATTTTTTTATGTTAAGACGTGTATTTCTGAAGTGTTAATGCACGCATACAACTTTAGTACCTATTTCAACCTGGGGTGAAATTTTAAACAGATTATTTTCAATGACTTCCGAGTCAGATTAAAAAATTCGCCATGTCGAGCCATGCACAATGAAGGGTTCCGACCCTTAATAATGGGTCCTGACTGTTAAAGAGATATTACTTAACAGAATTCTAGACTACTGGACTTGTCTTTTTCTTTTCAAGGCAGTCGGGTTATTTGATCTTTTTAAATTTTCTCTACGATTAGAAAAGCAAAGCATAGAAATGGAAATCGACCTTACTAGGTCCTTATTGGAATCTTCGTGCAAAAGTATTACAGATTATTTTATGAAATCAAATTCTTATCAGTAGGTACAAAAATACATGCCAAATGCGTACTTAAGACTGCTCTCAGACTTGAGATTGCATTTATGTACGAGCCTAACATACTCGCACATGAAAAAAGAATCGTAACCCTGCTTCAGAGGCAGTCAGGTACATGCACGGAGACATACGGTCTGAATTGAAAACCTCTTCCGTTTTTGAGTTCGTTTAAAAAGCATCTATCATACATTTGAATTTAGCTTGATATGTCTCCACCGCGCCTGCTGAGACGCGATGAATGTGCCAATATGTCAGTAACCTGCTTGTTATTGTCCTCACGTACCCGATATCCGGCGTCAGGGAAAAATAATTGAGTAAGGCCCACTAGCTGTTTGCTGGGGTTGCCACATAATGACGTTTAAGGCCAAACTTAATGTGGATCACAAGATCGATGCCATGCCAATAATTCAGTCGATAGGAAGCTGTGGAGTTTGAAAAATTAGAGGGCGTAGAAAGTTATTTTGTTTTTCCCCTTTAGTTAATACAAAGGATGAAAAAATAATAATCGAATGCAAGCTAGTTAAGAAACACAGGTAATACAACAAATTTAAACGTGTCCTAAAACTTATACCTTTTTCTCAGCCTGATATCTGGCAACACCACAAAGCTAACCATTATATTGGCTGCCCTGGGTGGGGCGATTCCACGTTGTGTCAATAAAGAGCTGTTGCGAGTTGTCTTCGAGGCGAGACGAGGCGTGACGAGGCGAGGTGAAGCGAGGCGAAGGCGAGGCGAGCCATACCATAGCGCTCATTTATACGATTGCTGCATTATTCGTAACACATCACCGTCCTCTTTCTTATGCTCTTGCTACTCGTATGTGACGTGAGCTTTGTAGTTCTTTACGAATTGTAGCTATGTTGGATCTATTTGCTGTATGAATAGATAAACAGACAATTGAGTTTTATCAATCTATTTCACTTTATTATTCTTCCATCTGTCTTTCGCGGCTGCCATTGTGTGAGGCGGAGATAAATCGATCTCCAATAGTAAAATATAATAAGTAATAAATAAGTATCGCCAAACTGACGCACCAACTGTATGGTCTGTGGGTACCACAGTAGGTACAGTACTGCTACTGTACTGTATAGATACAATTATTTGATACGTTAACATAAATTGTGAACGGAACTTTTGTCATGAGAAGATATCATATACATATTATATAGGTAACTGCGGATATTAGCGGTGTCGGGTGCAGGGCGTGGGGCGCGGGGCGCGGGGCGTGGGGCGCGGGGCGCGGGGCGCGGGCGGTCCGGTCGCGGCGGGCGGATGGTTTATTACAGCCGGAAGGACGGTTTCCGGGCCCCTATAACATACCCAATAACAACCTTTACCCTTCCAATGTTCACTTGTGACGTTGATAGCCGGACGGTTAGTTTTCCTTAAAGACAATATTATTTTCATGCGAGATTGAAATAGGATTAAACCTAATTATTATACTCATCTGTTTCCTTTCTAAAAACCGGACAAGTGCGCGTCAGGACATGCACAATGAAGGCTTCGGGACCCATTTCAATAGCGAAGATTTATCGTATCTATAACCAAAGTAGTGAAACACAAGTAACAAAGTTATATTTGCGGTTGATTTTTGAATCTCAGTATTGAGTTTATTCAGAAACGACGGGGGATTAACTTAACTTTAACTTGGTCGGCTGTGGCTCGTGATTTAGTAAACCCATTTCTCCTGTTATAATTTTATTGCAATGTCGTATCATGTGCTAGTATTATATATATATTTTCTATATTTTTAACCCCCGACGAAAAAAGAGGGGTGTTATAAGTTTAACATGTGTATCTGTGTGTCTGTGTGTCTGTGTATCTGTGTATCTGTGTATCTGTGTATCTGTGTGTCTGTCTGTGGCAACGTAGCGCCCAAGCTGATGAACCGATTTCAATTTTGTTTATTTTGTTAGATAGGTATTCTGATCGAGAGTGTTCTTAGCTATGTTTCATGAAAATCGGTTCAGCCGTTTGAAGATCATCAGCTCTTTTGTAGGTAAAAAAGCCACATTTGCGGCCAAAACGAACTTCCACGGCTCGAATCCGTTCGAAAATTGGGCTCATTGGAATAATATCTTTGCATCACTTGAGAACGGCCGAAACGATTTCGCTTTATTATATTTTTAAATGATCGTAATAGTCTGAACTGGCTTTTTACAATATTATAAATTTGTAAAGTTTCACGGATTCTGGAAAAAAATGATATTTTATCAATTTTTATATGAGATTTGTGTATGAACTAAAGACGTTCCATAAGTCACGTTTCAAATGATTGATACGCGCATGCGTTAAATTTAGTTTGTTTAGTTAATGGTCATGGAATATTACGCAATAATAATTCCAGAGGGCGCTGCTCCGCCATTGAGAAAAAATACAGAGAAACAAATCTAATTTAAAATAATTTAAGCGTTATTGAAAATTCTTCCCCTGGGCTACTCCCGTCCACCTCAACCAGAGTCATTACATCAAATTCAATCATAATTGATAATCTTTTACTAGGAATTAAACCTCCGTGGCATCAATATTTAGATTCGTTGTCTATTCTAATGTCAATGATTATAATGTCATAACAAGATAATGTCTCATACTTTTACACAGATTTTCTGTTGACTATTGTACATTGCATTAGTTATCTAAGATTGTAAATGAGGAAGCCAAAACGACTGATGTAAATGGCGCTTTCATAATCTGGCATCGAAACTAGTTGTACCAGATGAATTTGCGAGATGAGCTATGAATACTGAGCTACGGGAGCTACGCAAATCTCGCGCACTTATTTATTTGGAAGAACAGTAGTTCTTCCAAATAAGGTAAAGTATACATTTGATGAAAAGGTCGTCGCATCGGGGGTTTTTAAATTTTCAATTTAGAGTTATCTGCAGTGTTTAAAATTTTTACAGCAAGATCTACCAAAAGCTACGATTTCAGTTTAAACAAATTCGGCACCCCAATTTAAACAAACTGTTTTCCCTTTTTTCACACACTTAGGGGTGGAATTTTACAATATCCCTCCTTAGTGGATATTTAAGGTGTAAAAGGTACCGACTGTCAAAATTTCATGATTCTAACACCAGCGAAATCGCTGGTGTTAGAATCATGAAATTTCCAATGGGCTGTGCGTTGCGTTGCGTGTTTGTTTTGATAAGTGAATTTGTAAAAAGTATGAAAATATCCGACAAAAATGGCCGTATCTTTTGTACGCGTTGTTTTTTTTTTTTTTTTATTTTTTTTTATTTAAGGAACTTTGTCGCTTGGCGACCACATCGTCCCGTTAGACGTCGCAAAATACTACACAAACAAAATACAATAAGGAGCAAAGATGTCTACTTATAGATATCATTGCTTAGCTAAACCTAGATCAGCTAGCTTAATCAACATTTTAGCTTCTTCTGATATCGGTTGCGCTAAAATACTATTTGGAATGCCAATGTTTACATAGTTGCCCTTTGAAAACCATGATCTCCTAAATGAATCGTTCCGAACACACTCCATCAATATATGTTGTACATCTTCGATCACGCCACACTCAATACAATTTGGAGAAGGGACTTTCTTCATCAAAAAGGCAAACTTATTCGATGGAATGTGACCAGATCGTAATCTAAGAGCAGTCTTAACCCAATTCCTGTTGACTGAAACCTTATCGAACCACGGATATTTTAATAGTTCTGGTTGGATGGTTCTACGCGTTGTTTTAAAAGCCCACATGGGACCATAGCCTTTGCGATTTGATATTAATTTCAACTTGATATATCTATCCGTTTCTGAGAAAAAGGGTCTTGACAGACAGACAGACGGACAACAAATTGATCCTATAAGGGTTCCGTTTTTTCCTTTTAAGGTTCGGAACCCTAATATATTCGTTTTCTTACATTGCAAGAACCTGCATTTTCACGAAAGACGATTGAGCGATTTTCGATGTTTACCAACGTTTATTTAACAACGTTCATATTAATCAATATTAATGTCGCGTTAGCGTCAATGGCTAAACTCCTACTGGTTGCAATCTGCAGCCGGCCGCGATAGTGTACCGCGGCCACCCGCGCAGCGCGGCGCGGCGGCGGCGGCGGGCAGTTAGAGTGAGTTACGTGGTCTGGGCTGCGGCCAGTTCTCCGCAGATTCCTACCGTCAGCGTCGCCGCAAAGTTATTGCCTCAGCGATATTACTATGTTCTACCTGTGATTGCTCTTCTGTTTACCTGTCCCAGTTGATTGGCTAATCTTGGAGGTATTAACTGTGTACTGATAACAAGGTTGAGTTGATATTTATTTTACAACGTTGAAAAAATGTCGTTTGAGAGAAAAAGTAGGTAATAGCCGTAGTAGATAGTCATTGTTAAAGTCTGAAAAATGATTTCCGACGACCCACCAACTCAGAAACTGAACTTCTCTAAAACTCCTTAATTTTTATCATTAACAATGGAGGATTAAAATGGGGATATGGAGTAGGCATGCCTGCAATAGGCCAGCGTTGCGAAGCGCATTTCGCTTCGATGATTTAAGGTAATAACAATCAGACTCTTGTGAAATTCACGCAATACCGAGTAATCTATACAAATAAATAAAATTGGAGTGTCTGTTTGTAATATCAAAATAACACCTTTTCACTAAATGCATATGAAAGTACATACGACACCTATAACAAAAACGCGATTTAATTTTTTTTGTCTGTCTCTCTGTCTGTCTGTCTGTCTGTCTGTCTGTCTGTCTGTGTGTTTGTTCCGGGTAATCTCCGAATCGGCTGAACCGATTTTGACGGGACTTTCACTGGTAGATAGCTGTTGTTATAAGCAGTAACTTATGCTGCTTTTATTTTAGATAAACAAAATTTATAAAAATGGGTCATGTCGCGCGGGCTCAGAACGTGGGAGCGGGCTTTTTTGTTAAGTTAAATTCCACGCGGGCGAAGTCGCGGGCTCAGCTAGTCCATGAATATAAATAACTCTAAATAGAAAATTTAAAAACCCCCGATGCGACGAACTTTTCATCAAATGTATACAATAATCAACAGAAAATCTGTGTAAAAGTATGAGACATTATTTTGTTATGACATTATAATAATAATTGACATTAGAATAGACAACGAATCTAATTACTGATGCCACGGAGGTTTAATTCCTAGTAAACTATTATCAATTATGATTCAATTTCATGTAATAACTCTGGCTGAGGTGGACGGGAGCAGCCCAGAGGAAGAATTTTCACTAACGCTAAAATTATTTTAAATTAGATTTGTTTTTTTATATTTTTTCTCAATGGCGGAGCAGCGCCCTCTAGAATTATTATTACGTATTATTCCATGACCATTAATAAAACAAACAAAATTTAACGCATGCGCGTATCCATCATTTGACACGTGACTTATGGAACGTCTTTAGTTCATATAAAAATTGATAAAATATACATTTTTTCCAGAATCAGGGAAACTTTTCATATTTATAATATTGTAAAAAGCCAGTTCAGACTATTACGATCATTTAAAAATATAATAAATCTAAATCCAATAATCTCAAATTTCGATTGGATTCGAGCCGTGGAAGTTGGTTTTGGCCCTGAATGTGGCTTTTTAACCTACAAAAGAGCTGATGATCTTCAAACGGCTGAACCGATTTTCATGAAACATAGCTAAGAACACTCTCGATCAGAATACCTATCTAACAAAAGAAACACAATAGAAATCGATTCATCAGCTTGGGCGCTACGTTGCCACAGACAGACACACAGATACACAGATACACAGATACACATGTTAAACTTATAACACCCCTCTTTTTTCCTCGGGGGTTAATGAAATGGATTAATTGCATAGAACATTTGATTCGCGACTAGACGTCGCGAATTTTAGGGCTGCAGCGATGTGTGGCGAATAGTTTACACCTGCCAAATGGATCGTGATTTTCTTCGCCGGAATAACCGTCGTCCGGTACTTTGTTTTAAGCACTGACATAAATACTTATATAGTAAGTAGTAAGTTACACAATGTTGACTCGTTAACAATGAATGCACGGCTCTCAGCAGCAGGTCCATTTGTAACCTGACTGTGTTGATTTCGGTTGGGAATACTGGGGCGATTGAATTTTCTCATAAATATTAAAATGTTTGAGCATTCATCTGCTCCTCGCGATAGTACTCCTAAACCCCGCTGTTCCAGTAATGTCAGGTAATCACCGATGAAAAATTGCACAGGGTTTTCGTGGCTGTGGTCAAATTCCCACTGATTCATCGTACGTACCGTAGCTAGTATTAAAGCTATTTAACAAAAAAGCAGTCAACTGCAAGTAAGGATCGTGCAAGGGCACAATGTCGTTGTTTACTCAACTATTAGATTGACGAAATACGTTGCAAGTCTCCTTAAATTGGTGAGTAAAAAAAATTAAAAAAATTATTATTATTACTAAGATTATATTTGTTTTATCGCATTTTGTCGATTTCGAAAAGCGGCTGGTCGAGGCAACTTGGACCAGAGAGCTGGCACATGTCTCGCACAATAGCATTGCCATCCAACGTGGCAATGCTGCCAGCCTTCTGGGCACTTTGCTAAGCGATGGCAGTCTGGCGCAAGTACCTATATTTTTTTTTATTAATTAATACTACACCTTTTTGAACAAGTACAAAAATCAAACCAGTAAAATATCTATATCAGTATATAAGTCCTCTGATAATCATGGCTACACATAATATAGATACGACTTATACCAATATATGACACTTATAGCCAGAATGCATCTCATGACAATTCCACTAAGCCCAAACACGACTAGGTTACATTGTGTTATTACGGAGTTCCGGCGCCTACCTTCCGGTTTCATTATCATCTGATGATGAAGCCGGAAGGAAGGCAGGTTATTGGGACTATTCAAGTGACCGCAATCACCACTGAAAAGTCACAGGAAAGTCACAAATTGCGCATTTTCGTTTACTTTAATGATGTACTCGTATTTTGTCCAGTTAAAATCAATATGACGGATGTAATATGATGCATCCATAAATATGGGGGACTCTGGATATTTTTTCTTTCGTATCGAGTGGGATGTCTCAGGCCAGGGGCGGATTTGAACTTTATGGGGCCCGGGGCTAAAATTGAGAAGGGGCCCCATCACTGCTGCTGTCCACTTAAGGACAGCGAAAAAAGCTATTTATCATATATTAAAAAAAAATTATTAATGTATTATAAATTATTTATTAACGTTATTAACTTATTTTCTTTGAAAAACATTTTACTTTTGTTCAAAATTCTTTGAAACAGGTTTAAAAAAAAAAATTGATTCGAGACTGCGGGCCCCCCCCAAGGTGGGGCCCGGGGCTATAGCCCCCCCTAGCCCCTCCTTTAATCCGCCACTGTCTCAGGCCCGTATTAATAAATCGATCTCAAGTCTGAGAGCGATCTTGGACATGTCATTCTTATGTCATACCAGTACACAATGACACGTCAGAAGCGTACTCAAGACCGCTCTCTGACTTGAGATCGATTTATTAATACGGGCCTAATATACCTAAGAGGAGGCAATTCTGAGTTCATCTATACAAATAAATAAAATTGGAGTGTCTGTTTGTAATATCAAAATAACACATTTTCATTAAATGCATATAAAAGTACATACGGTACTTATAACAAAAACGCGATTTGATTTTTTTTTGTCTGTCTGTCTGTCTGTGTGTTTATTTCGGGTAATCTCCGAAACGGCTGAACCGATTTTGACGGGATTTTCACTGGCAGTTAGCTGATGTTATAAGCAGTAACTTAGGCCACCTTATTTTAGAAAACAAAAATAGATCACAAATGCTGCCGGCCGCGCGGGCCAAAACGCGCGAACGGGCTTTTGCGATAGTAGGTATATAAAACACGAAACATCGTCTCGCAAATGTTAAATTAAATTTTTGTTAAGTTAAATCCCACGCGAACGAAGTCGCGGGCTCAGCTAGTATAATATAAATTTACTAAGCGACAGAAAAATAATTTTGTACTATATTTCAGCGTTTTAGAATTATATTAGCGCTCTCTATCTGCAGTTCTGAATATAATTCGTGTAACTAAAAGAACAGAATTTTCCGTAGTCGGGTTATAGTTTTTTAGACGTGTTGACTTGTTTCAATATGTGACGTTATTGTTCTAAATCTACGGTGGATCTGATCAATCCAAGTTTTCAGATATTATGTATAACTGATTGAATCAATTGTTCGTGGAGCTAGCATGCTAGGGCATTGTGCGGGCGGCGCGCGGCGGGAGGCGGGCGGCGGGCGGCGGGCGGCGGGCGGCGTGCGCAGTGCCGTTGTGTTCGCGTCGTCGTTTGTCCGCTCACAACAGCTCTTTTCCGGCCCATTGAGTTATACCATAGAACTTCACTACCCTGGTATTGTGGCTCGGTAAACCAAACTTTATATCCTTATATCAGGCTTTTTTAACATATAACTGAATTCACAGAAATCAAAAGGAAAAAATATTTTAGTATTTAGCAGTGATTACTTACTACATACCACATTAGCTACGTGCGCTACGTGCGCTACGTTCGCATCCTTCACCACATACAATCAGTGCCTGCTGTGAATTACCATTTCAGATTTTGTAATTTGGCCATATCTGAGTGTCAGTGGGATCGCCCTCAGCCTATTGAACGGTAATCATAATACAAGCGTTGCTTAGTTTGGGACCATACAGTTGGTATGTCAGGCGATATGATTATTATTATTTCACTACTTATAATTTCTTTCATTTAGGGTCGGAGCTACTAGCTTTACACTAATTCTTAGGTTAGGTTACTTACCCCTACTTATTTGAATTGGCACTGGTTGACTCCTTTATGCATATCTAATTAAACAACGCTGAAAATTACATTAAAGTGCTGTCAGTTGTGGACTACATTACTTATTCCTGTGTCAAAATAATGCCATTAACGACAACGAGCCACGATCGCTGAAGTGTCGGGTAGGTACACTGTTGATATATTTGCATATTATTTGAGTTACAAGGTCAATTAATCACGTATATTGAGGGCCGTTTATCATCCTGTCCGGCACTGTTCCTGAAAGTAAACATTTTTTTTTATTGCTAAATATTCAAAAAGTTTGATCAGCTCATTGTAACTTCGTTTATAATCATTGTCCTTTATTCTTTAATTTAAATAGCAAGATTTAATATTTTAGAATATTAGATTTAGATTATTTAGATTTATATTAAATAAGAAATACTTACTGAAACTTTATTTGCGTTCAGTGCCATGGTGATTACAATTTTACAATCTAATTTTTTTCTTCAACTCAGCGAATTATCTACTATATAAAAATAAGTCGGGTTTTCCTTCCTGACGATATAACTCCAGAACGCACGAACCGATTTCCACGGTTTTGCATTCGTTGGAAAGGTCTCGGGCTCCGTGAGGTTTATAGCAAAGAAAATTCAGGAAAATTTTCAATAGAACGCGGACGGAGTCGCGGGGCACAGCTAGTTATCTATTATGAATTGATTTATCAGATCTATTATTTCTCGTGTGCCGTAGTTTTGACAGACCCCTATCCGGTCAAAAGCGACACGACAAATGCATTAGACGCGCGCGTCGTCATGTTGACGCGCCGCGCCGCGCCGCGCCACGCCGCCGCTACGGCCGCGCCGCGGGCCGGGATAGACACGCGTTGCCGCGACTGTCCTAGGGGGTTACTATGACTTTTGATTACATTCAAATAAGGATCGAGTCGATCGATCGAATATCTCCATGCAATCGTAAACTAAAGCTATAGTAAAGCTGCATCATTTCACTCTGCTGTTATGAATATATGAAAAGATTAATCATTCGATTGGGATTTACGTCAACTGCTATAGTGACATTGATTACGTCCTGTTGAATATTACTTATTTTTATGGATCCTTTGCATAAATTTACTTACTCACAATGTTTATGCCTAACTTAATCTTAATATTGTTAGGTACTAGGGGTAGGTACACTAAATGCCGTTAAACGTGTAAAAAGGTTTAATTCGCTCTCCACAAACTTGACAAATACACAGTACTACACTAGTTCACTATCACTAGTTACATACAACAAACACTGTTCCGAATCACTTAGCAGTCACACAGTATTCCAATATAATCGCCTAGGTCACTGGTATATCACTCTTCGTTCGCTTACTTGAGATCCGTACACTGTCGCTTCCAAGAAGTAACTAACTCGCTGCCCGTCGTCAACACCTTATATACGGAATAAAGATGCGAGCTGGTATTTTCCTGAACATTCTCGGTAGGTATGTAGGTAATAATAATCACAATCGAACGATCCCGAGACCCATTGTCGGCTTCTCTTTGTATTCGTTCGCTAGTAGGTATTCGCAGCCGTCGCCGCGCCGATAACGCGTTCACTTTATACCTACATACCTACAGTCTCGAACATTCAACTTTTAGAGATCCTTCGTAATTATTCGATGGAGTACATCTAGACTAACAATGTGTTTTTGTATAAAGCTGATAAAATAAGGATCCTTCGAGATATTTGACCAAATAGTTTCTAGGTCACAACAATATTAAACTACGAGCATAGTGCACCCTTGGAGGAAAGTCTTAAATGAATTTCGTCGTATACTTTGCAGCCACCTCGGATCTAAAATCCTAAAGAGGCATTGTCTCGGTCATATAAAGCCCTCTATTGACGATACACTATGGGCTGCCCTTCGTCATCGGAGCCCTCTAGGGCTTCCAGACGATGCGTTGACATCGGATAACACTTTCATCAAACTTTTCAACGAGTTATAGAAGTAAGACATGGCGAAAAGAACAATGTTGTACATGTGTCGGTGAGTAACTGGTAGGTATGCATGAAATGGTCGGTGGGCGGGGGCGGGCGCGGGCGCGGGTGATTTATTCCGAGACGTAGTTACACTGCGGTTTCATATATTTTTATTCGTTTACTGATAAGCTTAGAGTGAACAAAAGCCAATAGATTCTGGAGTAAGTGAAATCAGTGATATTGATTAATTATGTTGATCTCTATTTCATACAAATAGAAGTAGGTAGGTGCATCATTTATTAACTTGGCTAAGCCAGCGTTGAGGCCTGCCCTGCCCTGCCCTGCCCGCATCTACTATTGCTGGGAGGGACCCTGTTGGCTGCCGTTGTGCACGATGCAGGAACACTTTTTGGCTATTTTATGTTTCTTATTTTTTATATTTTTGAGTCGTGTGTACTTTCTGTCAGCCATTAAATTATATTTTCTTTCTTCCTTTTCTAAGATTGTCATAAAAATGACGGCAGGTACCTGCTGCTTCATCAGAATGAGTTTGTATTGTAAATGAAATACCGTCGCGGCGCGCGCAGGCGCGCATCCCGTAGCTTCACTTACTCATGGCCCGTATTGTTTGTGCGGCTCGTGGGCGTTGGACTATTGTGCTTTGTTCGGAGACATTTAGCGGAATGTTTACACGGGCTAATGAAACGTCGTTCTGTTTGTATGCAACAATTAATTAGAACTAATGTATGTACTTACTACAATATACTCATAGGGTATTGTTCTGTGGTCGCTTGCGTAGCACCTATCATAATATAAAATGCTACAGACGAAAATTCAATAAAAGCAATGGCCTCAAATATATATTATATTTTAGTAGCTACTTCTGAAATATAACGATAAGTACATTCCCTATACATTTATTAATCTGCTGGGTGACTATAAATTAATGAATGCGGTTAGAACAAGCGAGCCGCGGTGCGGCTGCGGTGCGGCTGCGGTGCAGCTGCGGCGCGGGCAGCCAACCGTATTTAAACTAAAATTTTAATCCCGTGCACGAATCACTGCCAACCTAGCAGCTAACGCATAACATAACGATAGTCATTATCTAATATAATTAAGGCAACGTTATTATCCGCGGCAGTCCGGAATTACAAGTGTAAGCAAGTATACCTACTACATTCGTAATGGCTGGGTTGCAAAGCGACACTTGTTCCTTCGTTGCATCACAGGGCGGTAAACATGCGCGCACCCTGCGCTGTGCGCACACTGTGACGACTTGCTAGGGAACAAGTGTTCGCTCCGCACTTCACCCGGGCGCACTCGCCGCCCGCCGCCCGCCGCCCGCCGCCCGCCGCGTTTGCAATACCCACTGAGAAAGGATAATCATATTCCAATAACACTTACCCACACCGGGATAAGTATCATTGAATATAAAAGGAATTCTTATTAAAAGAATACTTAAAAGTCCTCGTAAAAGGTAATCGTCTTTGGACTAAATGGTTTTGATGAAGACTTTTTTTTATTGTTATAACCCACTAAACCATCTAAAGCAACAAACTTAAATCAATGAAGAAAAAATGGCAAAGATTTCCACTTAAGCTCTGTAAGTTCAGCTAGCTTAATACCTACGTTATTACACAATATACCTATGTTATTGCAACAATACACGTGTTATCTTCAAACCAGACAACTGTGGTGTACAGTATGCTACAACAAGACCGGTCACAAGACTGCAGTGTGACGCCGCCGCAGCGCCGCCGCAGCGCCGCGGCCGCCCCGTCTGCCTACGCGGCTAATGGCGGGAGCTATTATAAATACTTAATCCGAGAAAATTGCGATTCCGCAAATATAGCCACTGCCTCCGCTCGAAATCTATCTTTCCCAGTCGATCGTTTTATACTTATACTTGATCAGATCTTTGTTACTTCAATAGAATACTTACAAGTTGCGACTTTATTATAGCAATAAACAAAGTACAAAGGTACAAAGTCTCTTTGCCAAAACCTCTTTGTCGATTGTTCGCAGGTAGCACTAAAAGTGTACACTACTAGCAATAAACTTTGCTCGGCTACGCCGTAGTCGTTTGCTACGAGAAAGTTAGGAACTCAATCTTCGGGTAGTTCCAAAAAAT
This sequence comes from Notodonta dromedarius, assembly GCA_905147325.1. Lineage (NCBI taxonomy): Eukaryota > Metazoa > Arthropoda > Insecta > Lepidoptera > Notodontidae > Notodonta > Notodonta dromedarius. The sequence goes on from LR990167.1 coordinate 106,997, forward strand.
GGACATAAACTATGACGTTTGTATTAAGATTAATAGCTAGTTCCGAGCTATTAATCTTAATACAAATATTGTTATAAAAAAATATTGTAATCTAAATTTAGCCAGAGTTCTCTCATAGACACCGTTTTGCAATTTGGTTGCAGCACTTCCGAGATGCGTGGCTCTTGAACATGACGTGTGTAAGGCGCTAACTTAGCTATTTCTTGGTCGCGTTGCAATGTTACTTGGGTGGACTGTATTTCTTGTTTATTGATAACAACGCACGTGAGCACTTCACAAGGTTTATTACCTATATATTAATACGTGAAGGAAAAACTTTAAAACGCCTAATACGAAAATTGCGTGGACGGAGGAGTATGAAATTTGGCATACTTATCTATACTAATCTATATCTATACTAATATTATAAAGAGAACGATTTGTATTTTTAAATGTTTGTAATGAGTAAACTCAAAAACGAATGGACCGATTTCAAAAATTATTTCACCATTAGAATGCTACATTATCCCTGAGTAAAAAATAAATAAAAAAAATATTTAGCCCTTTTGACGTCCCACTCCTGGGCACGGGCCTCCCCTCAACACGAGGAGGATCAGGCCATAATCCCTGAGTAACATAGGCTATATTTATTACTATAAAATAGGTATCCCTACAAATAACTTCAATAATGTAACCCAAGGTGTAAAAAAATAGCTATAAAATGTATTTCATCGCATGCGCTACGGAAACTATTGATGATAGAACAAAAAAATATTGCACAATATTAAATAACATATCAATATCTATAAAAAACTTCGCGATACCATCCAATAGTTATACGTTACTATAACTACTTTTTAACATTTTTAAAGTTGATAGAAATGCCGAGCAAAATCTGACCATGTTATTTATACTTTAGTATTAATCCTTATCCAAATAAATCATTTCGTATTTAAGACCATTTTTATACCTGTAGATTACTTTTTGAATGATTTAAATCGGACATTCCAATCAAAAGATATTACGAATTTAAAAATGTCAATCTAAACAAATACTAATAATCTGAGCTAATAGAAAAATAAACGCCGTTGCGCCGCTGCGCCGTGGCCGGGCACCGAATTACGGGAGAGGGGTGTGCACATCTATGAAATGGGTAAGGTTAGGCAGTTCTTTTCAGAACTACTTAGAAATATACTCTGAATGTCCACCCGTGCAAAGCCGGGACGGGCCGCTAGTAGTTTATGTAGAGAAGAAGTGCAGAATGCTAATATTTTTATATTATAATACTTAGAAATACATTACAACAGGAATACTTGTTCGTATTTATTACACAACACTATTAAATTAAATTAAAATGAACGAGCATTTGGTTTGTAGTTATTTACGTTGCTGTTTGGAAAGAGAGAGATGGAGATGGCGAAATAGCCATTAAAAAAACAATCTTGTTTCAAAAAATATTGACTATGTTGTTAACAATTTCCGATAAACGAGATTTAATAATCGTATTATTTAGAATCTGAGGCTGAACGATAGGTAGGTCAGCACTTTCAACATACTTTGCCAAAATTCGTAGAGTAAGTTTTACATTATGATGCTTTGGCTTTGGATATTAAGCCTCCAATACACAAGCAAAAATATTAGAAAAAAAGATATACCAAAATCAAGTAGCCGATTGAGACCACAACTAGAAACGCCACGCGATTTTTTGCGATTTTATTTTATTTTATTTATTTGGGAAAACAAACAATTGTACATTATGGCAGTTAAAACACAGTTTTAGTTAAGTACAGGATACACAAATGCACAATCAACTACATTTTCCTCAGGTAGCACACACAGTGTTAAATAGGGTAGACAGTTGCGTTAGGTAGTTTAAAGTTATGTTTAAAACAAATAGATAGTCAAAGCGCACGTCAGAATTGGGAAAGCAAAACAATAAGTAATAAAAATAAATAGTGCATAATGAAAACATACAAAAGAGGAAAACAGAGTAATAATAATTATGATAATAATAAGGAAATAAGTGAGCGAGTGAGCCGCTCAGTTGGCTTCATCTTCCTCACCACCGAGCAGCTCAATAACTCTCTTTTTAAATTTGTATGCAGACAGAACAAATATATCAATTTCCTCGAATCGGTTATTATAATTTTCAACGAGTCTACGCAGAGGAGCGCGCACGCCAGCATTGGTCCTACAGGTTCCAATAGCGAATAGCCTGCGCGCCCTTGCTTTACGTTGATGTACAGTTCTGGGAATAACATAATATAAATTGTTAATAATTTCAGTGCAATCAACTTTATTATGGCATATAGTATGAAGCATAGTCGCTTCTAACTGATACCGTCTAGATTTTAAAGTAAGGATATTGTACCTTTTTAATAGTTGATGATAAGGAAGACGAATGCGGTGGCATCTGTAGTGCATGCCTCGGAGGAATTTACGCTGCACAACTTCAATCTGGTCAGTGTATTTATTATAAAGAGGGTTCCAAACACAACACGCATACTCCAGTTGGGATCTAATCAAGGTCTTATATAACATAAGGTACGTAGTTGCGTTTCGGAAGTCTTTGCTCGCTCTCATGACAAAACCATACATTTGGTAAGCTTTATTTACAATAATGTCTATATGTGCGTTTAAGTGTAGCTTAGAGTCTAGTTGGACCCCAAGATCTCGTAATGATGATGTTTTGTTGAGGTGACTGTTATTTAAAACGTATGTAAAATTAATTTTGCTTCTATTTTTAGTGAATGTGATGCTGTTACATTTGGAAATGCTTAATTGAAGCTTGTTTAAATTGCAGTATATAGATAGCCTATCTAAGTCTTGCTGTAAAAGATGACAGTCATTCACTGTGTTAATACTTAGGTATGCTTTAAGGTCGTCTGCATATAGAAGAAACTTAGAGTGCAGGAAACACTCGTCTATGTCATTAATAAAAATGATAAAGAGCAAAGGTCCAATAATGGATCCTTGGGGGACACCTGATGTGACCTTTATATCACAAGACTGATAGCCTTTCATAACGACTTTTTGGGTCCGATTCGATATATATGATGAGAACCAGCGTAACAGATTTCCTTTAATACCGTTGTACGCTAATTTATTCAGTAACAGCTCATGATCAACCTTGTCAAACGCTTTTCGAAAGTCCGTGTAAATAGCGTCTGTTTGAGTCCCATTGTCCATGTTTTCAAATAGAGTACTTGCGAAGCATAAGAGATTAGTAGTAGTAGATCTGCGTTTGACAAAGCCATGTTGTTGGGGTAATAGAATATTATGTAGAAGTGGGTATATTTCGTTATGGACCAGGCTTTCGAAAAGTTTGGACATAGAGTTGAGGATGGAGATAGGTCTGTAGTTTTCCACATCATTTTTTGAGCCGCTTTTAAAAACGGGGGTAATATTGGCAGACTTCCATACAGCCGGGAATATGCCTTCTGCCAGACATTTGTTGTAGATGATACCTAGTGGTTGATGAATAGTACGGGCTGTGTGTTTTAGAAAAAAGGCAGGTATTCCATCTGGTCCTGGCCCCTTATTAGGATTTAGCGATTTAAGAGCGTTACAGATTTTAGAGGAACTAATGGAGAGGTTCGAGAGAAGTATGCTGTTATGGGAGTTTCTGTCAGATGGAGACCATGTATCCGTGAGCGTTGAGGGCTCATATACTGAGCTAAAAAAGTTGGAAAACATGTCACAAACGTTATGTGGGTCATTAGTTGACATAGATTTATATGTCATATTTGAAGGAATACCGGGCCTGGCCTTTCTGTTAGACAGGAAAGTCCAGAAGTGTTTGACATCACTATGAATACTACCTTCTACCGAGTTTATGTATTCATAATAACATTTTTCACATTCGGATTTAAACCTTGCTCTGTAGATAGAGAATACTTCATAATCAGAAATGTTATTGTATTTTTTCCACCGAATCCATGCTTTATTTTTATTATTAAATATATGTATTAAAGACCGCGTGAACCATACTGGAAACTTTGTGTTTTTTGTTGATACTAGCGGAGTATGTTCCTTAATGATATTACGGACTTTACTGTAGAACACATCAAGCGCTGTCTCCGCAGGCAGTGGTTGTAACAAAGTTTTCCAGTCAATCTCCTTCAGTTGATTGTTAATGAGTTCGTAGTTGGCTCGTCGATAGTTGAGTCTAGGAGCGGGTTTTCTTTTTATACCTGTAGAGCTGGTTGGGAATGCAGAATCGGCTGTGAAGGATGGGTGGTGGCTGCTGGGCCTAAGCAGTGCTGAAGAGGGTTGACTGACTTGACAGGCAACATTTGAGAACAGTAGGTCCAATAACCGGCCTTGATGGTGTGAATTTGTAATGTTGTTATATTGTAACACATTAATGGTAGTCATGAAATTTCTTAGTATGTCACATATTGTTGTGGCCCCGTTACAGTACATGCCCGGGTTCGGGTGCCTGTAAGGGGTCCATGTAGTATGTGGTAAGTTATAATCCCCTATTAACATAAAATTATCTATATCAACATGTTTAAACATACTTAATATCGTGTTAAAGTGGAGTGTGTACACTTCGTTGCGCATATTAGGCGGTATGTACACAGCACTTATAACGTGCTTCTTCATTGTATCTGAGCTCGGTATTGATACGGCGACATGTTCCAGGTACTTGTTTACGTTTGGAGGGGCGGGTATGGATAAACGGGTGGGGCACAGACTTTTGCGTATACTAATTAACACTCCGCCTCCGTCACCTTTGCCGGTAGCAGTGCGATCACGGTCATTTCTAAAAACTATGTAGCGCTGGTCCATGAATTCATTATCAGAGACTTCAGGAGTGAGCCAGGTTTCGGTCAAAATGATGACGTCATAAGAGCAAGATAGTATGTTCATATATAATTCGTGAAGCTTGGTACGGATACCACCGCAGTTTTGGTAGTAGAACGTAAGGTTAGCCATTGGAAGTAGTAAATATAGAAATTAATAGTATTTTTATAAGGAATATAGAATGCATTAAAAGGTACAATATGTTAAACATGCCGGTTTTCAACAATACAGTTAGTTCGTTGATTGCACTAAATAACATTATATAATTAACAAATAACTGCACAACTATATAAACAGTATGATCGATAAGCTCGTTTAAACAAGTATTCAAACATTTCAAGGTGTGACTTATTAGTGTGAGGGTGATTAGGTCGCTAGGATTGCTTGTCAATATTGTGGGACTTATTGTCATGCACAATGTGGCTGGTTTTAATTTTCTTAACGTCAGCCCGAGAGCGTACCGCAAAAATAGGAGCATTGTCCGACTCACGAGCAAGAATGGTGGCGTGCTTGACCCATACATATTTAAAATCACAGCGCCTTGCTGCCTCACGACACTCGCGAAAGAGCTGTTTTCTTTTAATTGTAAGATGTTCGTTGATGTAGATTGAATTGGCGGGTCCAGCAATCCCCACTTGATCGGTTTTAAGGCCTTTAGCCAAGCGAAAAGCGCTGAGGACGTTATCGCGGAGTATGCGTGAGGTGAGCTTAGCAATTATATTCTTAGGTCTAGTAGTCTGTTGATGCGCGTGCGGTACACGGTGTATGGAAATTATATCCCGTTGAGAGACAGTGCAGCCAATCGCAGATCCAATCGAGTCTAAGATAGTGGACAGGTTCTCGCCTCGTTTTTCGGGGACGTTACAGATTTCTAGGTTGCATTGTCGAGCCTGTTGTTCAAGATCATCAATTTTTGCTTCCAGCGATCCCACGATGTCACTGTTCATGTCAGAAGTAACAGATTTTCGTGCAAGCTCATCAACTTGGTTTTTAAGGTCTACTTGATTATTAGCCTGGAATTCGGCCGCAGTTTGCAGTTCAGTCACAACTTTAGACAGTTCGCATATTTGGGATTTTATTGACGAGTGTTCAAGGCGTATGGTGCGAATTTCACCTTTTATCTCAGATAGTGTATTATATATATTCTCGCCCATCTTTGCAATACTGCGGTCCATTTCAGTACGCCATGTTTGTAGGGTTGCTTGTATATCTAAGGCGAACTTGCTAATTTCAATATCACGCTGGTTTAAGTCGACACGCTGTTCATAGGTGCACGCAGCGGATGATCGTTCACTGGAAACAGGATGAGAAGTGTGGGGCTCAACGTTATCACAGGACATGTTCATGGATGCTTCTGAGGGCGACACATGGGAGCGGCTGTCGTCAACGGCTGGTACCTGCGAGGAGCGGACAGGCGTGTTTTGGTTCAAGCGAGCACGGCGTGTCACGTTGCTACTGCATGAAGGGCAATTCCAGTTAGCTTGAAACTTTTGTGTGAGCGCTGAATATTGAGCGGGTGTTATGTTTATGCACTCAATATGATACTTCTCTTTACAAATGTGGCATTTCAGGAATTGTGTGCCAGTCTTATGATGACTTTTACAGCCACTGCAACTCATTTTATTGAAGCAAGCGAATAATAGCGTAGATCTAATTATTTGTGTTGAGCTCGAAGCTAAGCAGCACGCCGCCTAGTGTAGATTAATGGTACCACTACGTGTTGACCGCTAAAAGATCGATCATAAGCATGAGTAGCGTCATAAGCGCGTAGGTCCACTGATTCCAAGTAGATGGCGGTGGGGCGTGTTTTTACCAGGGATGATCAAGCAGAAATTTGAATTTTGTAAACACCGCAATATAGCAAACGAAGGCACAGAGTCAGGTTATAGCACGCCAATCTTATGTCGAACGTAGAGTTTCCGCCAAAATTAATCAGATTTCGAGCTTCGTCCAAGATTTTGACGTAAATAATCACTGATTTGAGAAAGCGGGTAGTGAGTTCGGTATATTAACAACACTAAAAATCACTGTATACACAGTATTAAAACTGCAAGCACTTTCCCACAGCAAGCTTTAGACTTATTCTTGACGTTAACACAGGAAATATTAAATTTTAGACACTTTAACTATTTTTAAGAATTAATTGACTGGAGTGCCCAGTAAACTACGTAAACACACAACGGCGCCACCTAGCGAATATGATTTAAAGACTATGAAAAAAATGTGTGAGTTTAAATCTTATTGATAAAACATTAAATAACTTGTCATATGCAGCGCCGCCTGCGGCGAGCAACGGCTCGGTCGAGTGCGCTCTCATTCAATTCGTTCAATTCCCATCCGTACAAACGCAATTGTTATTGCCCCTCGATGCGGAGTAACGACGTTGTGAGATTTGTGTTTGTTACCCACGAGCCGGTAATAATGTAATTATTTGAATTAATTAGTTCCGTCCACTGGCGGAGTCCACAAAGGGTTGTGCTTGTACCACTAAGTATATACTGTTGTATTGGCTGACCGATTATTTACGGGTTTATGTTCTCTAAAAACATTGTTTACTACTCATTTAATAAAGCAAATTAGATGCCCTAATTACAGTACAGTATTGTCGATAAATTATTTCGATTGGGTCACTTGGCAAATTAATTAGTTTAGTTTCAACTTACAGTACCAGGTACTTGACCTAAATAACGCTATATATATCCTTAATTGTCGCCGCATAGTTGGCTGCGATTCAAAGCTATGCCATACATTATATATTATCATCGAAAGCTGTGCCCGGGTTTGGAAGTATAAATGCAGAAGCAATAAAAATAATTTTCTGTAGGTCATGCGAGCATGACAAGAAAACAATAAAGGTAGTTTTAGTTTACGTACATACAACGAGTCTCACGGGCTTAAAGGGGTTAACGGTATTTTCTTTACTCTGTATATTTCGTGCCATATGTAATTTGCTGGTGCCAATCCCTTGCATTTGCATTCATTAATATCTATTGATTATATACATACATATTAACACATAGTGCTCTTTAATCGTTCGGTGTGAAGTTATGTTGCGGAGACAGTAGTAGCGCCCCACGACAGATGATTGTTTAAAAAAACAATGTGCCGCCGCTGCCGCCGCCGCCCGCCGTTGCCGCCTCTGTCGTAGAGGCGCGGCAGGCGGCGGGCGGCGGGCGGCGGGCGGCGGGCGGCGGGCGGCGGGCGGCGGGCGGCGGGCGGCGGGCGGCGGGCGGCGCGCACTGCTACACACGCCTCACTACCACTATTGTTGACATATTACGCTGAAATTAATTCAGATTGCTGTGGAGTCGACTGTGAAATTGAAATGTTTCATGTGTGTTTGTCAATATGATACGTTCTTAGGAAGAAACTTTCATCCTTAGGATGTATTATATGGATAAACTTTCTTGAAGAAACTATAAGATGTTGAGCTTATCAGTATTCGTCTTGTGACCGGAAACCAAGAATCTGAATAGCAGCACAATTAGCAGGACGATAATTATTGTGCTGTAATAATTGTGATAAATGCACATAAGAGTGTAATAATGTTATTATCATCTGGATAAAAGTCCAATGGAATGGCAGATTTTACTATTTATTTAGTGGCTACATATGCACCATAGAGATGGGTCATACCTGTCCACAAGTGTGTGAAGAATATAAAAATAATGATCATGATAAACTGAAAAGCAGTAATACTCACAGAAGGTATTGGAACTGGTTGAACATAATGTATTGGGTAAATGCCGTAATAGTAATTAATTAATATTGTTTAATGAACAAGCTATATTTGGAAGTCGGGTTTAAGGTACAATTGATCATTAGAATTCCAGATCAGTCCGACGAGAGCGATAACACATAAATCCAATTCTGATCGGAACGTGGGTGTAGCTATTAAATTCACAAAAGGATTTTGCAAAGCGCGACTGCCGGTGACAAAAATAAAGTAGTCGGGAAAATGGTTCATACTGGGCATTATGTGCAATGAATATGAAGCTATGCGGCAATACCCATACATACGTACCCTGCGCGCCTGTATGTTGATTGCGCGCGGTGCGGTGCGGTGCGGTGCGGTGCGGTGCGGCGCACACCGCACACCGCACATCGCGATCATGCGGTTGCGGTCCCGCAATCCATTTAGTATTTCAACTCTCCCTGTTCAGGTATCGTCTCTAACACGCGAGTCAAGACTAGGCCACCTAGATGCGGCCTTGTGTTCGTCGTTCCAGATCAGAGGTGCTACTCTTAGCAACGATAGTCGATATACTCGTATATAGTGACATTCGTATTGTCGAATCCTGCTCTATATTCCATCTTTTTGCTGTTAGCATCCCAGGCTAGAATTCAATATCCTAGACTTCGAGCTAGTATCAAAAATATATCGATTATCGTTGCTGTTAGCATCCCAGGCTTGAATTCAATATCCTAGACTTCGAGCTAGTATCAAAAATCCAGAAGTCCGCTCGATGAAGCCTGATGGAAAATTATATCGGGTTTTCTAATCAGTTTGCTTGGTAAATAAGATTATGCAATTTTGCGTTACGAACTACCTATCCATAAATTGTAGACGATAAGTATACATGATCATCATCATCTGCCTTACCTTTTCCCATTATCTGGGGTCGGCGCAGTAGACATATGATACAACTTTAAAAAAAATTAAGTCTGACGACACAAAACTACTAATAAGAGGAAAAAAAAACAATCGTTTACCAACATCGATTAAACGAGTGAAAGTAGCTTAGAATCCCTCTCTAATTAATCCTCATTTCTTTGCCTGCTCCATCTCTTTCCTGCTCCATCATCAGGGCCTGAACACCATCATTTTAAACCCCGACGAAAAAATAGGGGTGTTATAAGTTTAATATGTTTATCTTTGTATCTGTATCATCCCTGGTGTATCCCAGGTGTACTCCCCACCAACTTACATCAGATGTATCGAGTTTTGGCTCATTGGAATAATGTATCGAAGATTGCCGATTGTAGCGTATCTACTAGTGATAGGTATCTATACAAATAAATAAAATTGGAGTGTCTGTTTGTAATATCAAAATAACACCGTTTCACTAAATGCATATGAAAGTATATACACACGGCAAATATAACAAAAACGCGATTAAAAAAAAAATTGTCTGTCTGTCTGTCGGTCTGTATGTTTGTTCCGGGTAATCTCCGAAACGGCTGGACCGATTTTGACGGGACTTTCAGTGGCAGATAGCTGATGTTATAAGGAATAACTTAGGCTACATTAATTCTAGAAAAAAATTAGGGTTCTGCGTAAAAAAAAAATCACGTGATATCCAAGTGTATCTCCGAAACGGCTGGACCGATTTTGGCGGGATTTTCACTGGCAGATAGCTCATGTAAGTAAGTTAGGCTACGTTTATTTAAAAAAAACACAAATGGGTCCTGTCGCGCGGGCTCAGAACGCGGGAGCGGGCTTTTGCGATAGTTATATTAAGAAAAAAATTATTAAACTTAGCATAGGTGTTTTTTTGCCAACTTTATTATTTTAGTAAACTCTGCGAACTGAACAAACATTTTTTGTTAAGTTAAATTTCACGCGGACGAAGTCGCGGGCTCAGCTAGTAAATAATAAATTTGATCAAAGAGCCGCCGCATCGGGGGTCTTTCATAATTTAAATCTACAGTTATTACAACTTATTCATTTAGACCAAACACGATACCGCTGGTGTCAGTTGGTGAAGGGTTGGATATCCTGCAGATTCTATAAGTGACGCTACAGCATACCATGTCCTTGCAATATCATTGAAGTAACAGGATAGCATATTTCGAATCGATAAGACATGTGGAAGTTGCTCATATCCTTTCAGTTACAAGAAAAAAGTTAATGGTATTCAAACGGATACATAGCTTTTCTTAAATCATAAATTAAAACCGGATCATCCGTTTGAGAGATACAGACACACAGTATACAGATACTCTTTTTCCGTCTGGTGTTAATGATTGGTTTCGCATCAAGCAAAGCTGAATTCGTAAGTATCAGTCGGTCATCGTTCCACGTCATTTGCCGTCTCCTTTCAGCTGTTTACGGTGCCATTGAGTTTCAAGGCGTTACTTCGAGTTAGACGTACTCATAGATGTTTTTTAATGTAGTTACTTCTCTCTGTTATCAACTTTCAAAATGGACATTATCCGTAGTACTAAAATCCGTTTTATAAAATGTTTGCATTGCTATTTCTTATGGGCATTAGTCCAGAAATAACTTATATAAAAGACCAAACTCGATACGTTAAAAAAGTACTTACATAAAATGCTACACAAAAATCATCTCAGTCAGATTTTTAATAAAACTCTGTAACGTGACAGCATTTCCATTAACGTGTCCGCCGCTAACCGCGTTAGCTTCACTGCTCTTCACGCGCCTACCAACAAACCAACACTCCATAGAGCTTTTAAATTATAGTCAGCTCAACTGTTATAAGGCACTGAATGTTAATGTTGAACATAATGACAAAATGTTAAAATGTAAGCACTGATGCATTAATATAGCATCTGGTCAGCTCTTGTTCTGGCAATATTCTGGGCCTATTACTTCATTATTTGTGATGCCTTATGCACATTGTCCTCACACCTCTAATTATACCTAATGTAAACATAAAAAAGAGAAAAGAAAAGATGTATCCATTGAGTTTCTTGCATGTTCTTCTCCATAGGAAATTTTTTTGGAACATGCACCTAGCTCTTGACTTTTTAAAAGTGCCAGTTAATCTGGCCTATTTGAAATAAAAATATTTTAATTTGAATTTGAAACATAATTTGCAGAGCGCATATTATTTATATCTATAAGTACCTACTATATACTAATATTTTACTATTTATTCATTGAAAAGCGTAACCATTGAGTTTCTTGCCGGATCTACTCAGTGGAAGCAGCATTCCGAACCTGTGGTAGATTCTGACTATTCATAAACGCTTTGTTGGCTTACATGAACAAAAAACAATTCAAATAAATAAACATGTGCTTCATGGTTTTTAATATTTTTGACGAGGAAGAGGTGAGCGCGGGTAAGAGCTATTTTACATACTGCGTTTTTATTTTACAACCTACCATGAATTGGTTAGGCTAAATTTGGTGAAGATTACTCATAATGTAGCATTTTCTTAAATATTTTGACGGAAAAGGGGAGCGTGGAGTCAGGGGCTATTTTACTAAGCCCTCTTATATCTGGAGATTGGAGTTCCTTGTGGAAATAGTATAAGAACAAGCAATTAGTGGATAGCAGCATTCCGAACCGGTAGTGGATTCTGACTATATAAATGCTTTGTTGGCTTAAATGAATTTAAATATTTTGTTTTGATTTGATTTTGTAGTTAGATGGTAGGTACCTACATTTGGGATAATCAAAGACGTATTAAAACATTTGTATGTTTATTGACGGGGAAGGAAACCAGGGGGCGAAGGGAATGATTTCTAAAGTTTATAACCACGGGTAACGTTGCATTCATTGAGTAGGAATATTTTAAAAGTACTTATGATGTTTTTGTTTTAAATTCTGCGAAAACAATTTCGCAGGCAAAAGCTTGTCTATTATAATCTCGACCAGTCTTGGGCCGGAGCGTTTGTTTTGTGATTTTGTCCAAAATCCAATCAGGGCTTGACCACCTCGTCATTTAAATGAAAATGACGCTCCACAAGGCCTCCATCCTCATTCAAATTGGGGATCAAACACAAAGATGGTGTGGTTCATTCGAACAGGGTGTGGGGGCGAGGGGCGAGAGGTGTAGGGGTGTGGGGGTGTGGGGCGGCGGAACGCTGGCCGACTCGCCGTCTGTTATTGTACCGTCTTCAGCTTCAGCTTGTCAAGTGGCCACCGCTTTATGCCACAAATTCAATTTGGTTTTCCGTTTTAACCCCCAACGAAAAAATATGAGTGTTATAAGTTTGACATGTGTATCTGTCTGTGGCATTGTAGCGCGCCTAAGCGGACATGTTTTGTTGCTTTTTGCAAATTCACTTATCAAAGCAAAGGAATCAACGCACAGCCCAAACCGCTACTGTTAGAATCATGAAATTGTAAATATCCACTAAGGAAGGATTTTGTAAAATTCCACCCCTAAGTATGTGAGATAAGGGAAAACAGTTTGTATTGGGGTCCCGAATTGTTTAAGCTGAAAACGGCTTAAACAATTCGGGACCTTGCTGGCTTTAGGTAGATCTTGCTGTAAAAACTTGAAACACTGTGTAGAAAATCTAGAAAAAATGAGTACACTAGCACATGACACGACATTGCAATTAAAATTATAATAGGAGAAATGGGTTCACTAAATCACGAGCTATAGCCGGTCAAGTTAAAGTTAAGTTAATTCCCCGTAGTTCCTGAATAAACCGCAAATACTTACAACTTGGGTTCTTGTGTTTCAGAAATTTGGTTATAGATAATTATGATAAATCTTCGCTATTGAAATGGGTCCGGAGGTCCGGAAGCCTTCATTGTGCATGTCCTGACGTGCACTTGTTCGGTTTTTTTTTAGTAACAATATCTGTCAACTGTCGATTCAATAGTCTGCACTTCGAAATAAACCAATTCGATTTTCAGCTCGAGTACAATATTCTCAATATGGGAAGTAGGTTTATTCGAGCCGGCTCATCGATTATTCTATTTCGAGCCGAGTGCCGGCGCACCAAGCGACTCTGCCCGCAGCCGCCGGCAGCAGCGCGGCGCGGCGAAGGCAGCGGCAGCGGTGCGGCAAAGGAAATAAAACATGTAGTGGGTGTGATGGAAGCTACGATATTATATCTTACTTCTACTTTGATAACCATTTGGGTTGACAAATTAACTGTATACGTCATGGCTGGCAGCATCCTATTTTAGCTGTTGACTACTGCCAATAAGTTGAATTGTACATTTTACACTGAGTACTTATCTAATCTCTTTCACGTTAATCACATTTTATACCGCGGTAATAAATTTTAATAATTGCATCGAATTGTAAACGTGAACTAATACTTATATGTGATCTTAGTGCACACCTTGTGCGAACTTTGTGCAGAGTTGGGTTTAGTTTGCTGAATAATGTTCCCTTGCTCGTGATGACGCTTGCTCTCATTCAACAACAACGCAACCCACGAAACGAATTGACAAAACGTAACAACAATAGACACACATATTTATAATAATAATATGGTTGTAGATCGCGGACTACATAATCATAATATATGAGTGATACAGTCCATAGTTTTCGACGAAAAGGTTTGAAACTGCATAAGACTAGCACACATTGTGCGGAGTAAAAGCTTTCTCCGATTCACTCGCTTTTACGAGCGCTCGTACGAGCTACTTTCAACTAATATTCTATCCAAGTATATAAAATGACAGTTCATATACTAATAGGTATTCTTATTCAGCTTTAATTACTTCTACAGGTTATGTATGATATATTTCGACGACATCTTTTATAGCATTCCATGAAAACTGACGAAATAATATCTTGGTTTTTAGAAACAAAATATTAAAACTTAGAATTTATTATTAATTTTTGTATTCACAGATGATATAAAAAATGTATCGAGGCTATTGATTTTGTTATTACTACTGACGTTCACAGGGTTTCATTAAATCATCAATATATTAAGCAATACTTGTAAATTAACGCATAAAAATACTCCGCGGAATAGTCTCAGGAATTATCTGAAATGATTTAGTTTAAACTGGACACTGAGTCAGAATCCATGAGTAACACGCCACGGCCAAGCGCGACGTGACCAAAGCACGTTCCACTGTTTGCGCGTCGTTATACAACTATTCGATATTCTGTAGTCGTGGCAGTGGCACGTTCTAACCTAAAAGTTAGACACGTAGAATTGATTGCACGACATAAAATACAATTTCTTCTCCTATTCTGCTAATAGCTTTAGTCTATCGGTTTTCGTTCACCGTCTCGCACTCCTCAACCAATTCTCGAACCTTATACGAGTAGGTACACACAAAAATTGAAAATCAATTTAGGTTCATACGCTACGCGCCTTATCGTGTCTATAAACAGGACAATGTAGGTCGTAAAACTCACGTATAAAAGCTCGTAGCTGCTACGATGTAGCACGCCTACGCCGTAGTCTACAAATATAACACTTGATGAAAATGATAATTATGTAAGTTGCTAACCTTTTATATTATACAATATTATACTCCAGGTCAGGTTTATAGACAATGAGATGGAGATTATGCCTGGACACATCCAGGCATAATCTCTACACGCACAGATTGCACTAATAAACAAAGTTGTTCGGTTCCGCCGCGGCCCGCAAACTTGGTGGCTACCCAATAGTATTATAAAGTGTAATCTAGTCAATTAGTTCTCTATTACAATAGCGAGCTACTGAAATCTAATTACAATTGTCAATTGTATGATAGGCTAGGTAAGAAGTTTCGGTACCCACTTTCAAGTCACACCCTACGTGCTAGTACGAATAAAAACTTCTTACAAGCATTTAGAATTATTTCTGTAGTTTGTCGCGAAAATAAGAATTGTCGTGAAAAATGTCATGAAACTCGCGATAACTATGTCCCGGCCGCCTGTGAATCAAATATCATTGGCTCGGGCCGGGACTGGTAAACATCGAGCGGGATAAATCTAATAAAGCTCCTCCGGCAATCCATTTGCGCGGGTACGCAGGTAATGCGATTGGTGCCTGTTAGCATCTCCGAGTGCGAGCACGTGAGCACGTGAGCGCTCGAGCACAGTCAGGCGACGCGCCAGGTGTTAGTGCCTTTGTAAAAATGTACATGCTAAAGTGTGCCATATTACATACGGAAAATATTAGGTATGTATCATTTCTGCAAATATTAACTTATACGTTGTGTACGCGATGTTTGTTCAAGACAGTCATTCTAGAGTGTGAAAAGTAGGACGGACAGTTGTAGTTTCGTGCCGCTCGTGCCTTTTGCTGCAGTTTTCAGACAGCTATTAAATTATCTTGTTTATTTCCGTCCAATCATCTTAACTCAGGCTTTGACCTTTAGTCGCGTTACTTATTTTAACGCCTCTCTATTGTGGCATGTCTTGTGTAGCTTATAAAATATTAATGTTATTTTAATGCTATATTCATAAAGTCTACAATATTTACTATATAAAACGTTATGTAAGTAGGCCAAAAAAAATGTAAATTATTACAAATTCTTTGTAAGTAGGCATATGATTTCCATGGACTTATTTAAATGAAATAAAAAATGAGGTTGAAGAAATATTTTAACATTTGCTAATTATTTACATCGCCTTATGTATATACATAACTGTGTCATTACAATAAGTTAAAAATGTAATAAACCTGAGTGGTGTCAAATTTTACACGTAATTTTAAGATCTTTATATGTGCAAACAAACAGTATGCAGGTTGTTTCAAAAGTTTGATATGATATTTAAGACACATATGCGGTAGCTGATATGTAGATGTCTAGTGGAGACAGACAGCGTAAATATACCTAATATTTTTTGGCTTTGAATTTGATGTGCCTATACTTAATTTCCACTAATAAAATCGTGACCGAATAAACTTATAGAAGTCATACCTACTGGCACGTACTCGTATTCTTGGACAGTTTCAAACAAAGCCATCGAATCACGCTACTAATCACTCCAGCGAAGTCGCGCTACACGCAGGTCAGCAGCATAAGCATTGCTATGTTACAGCGCGAGACCTCTGACGACACTCGTATCCAACTCAATGAGAAGCAAGTAAGTACCAACCTCTAATCAAACTACGAAAGTGGTCGACTGCCGATGACACTTGTCTGCACTGAAGCACTCGCGGTGATTGTTTGAAGACTTTAAGAACTTGAATAAGTATTTTAACTTCGTATAGTAATAGGAAACCTAATGATACTTAGGTTTAATTGTCTCTGATGTTTTAACGGACTTCAAAAAGAAAGGAGAGGGTTATCAATTCGGTTGCTTTTTTTTGTATGTTTGTTACCACTGAACACCGTCATTTATAAACCAATTTGAAAAAATATTTTTTCATGTGAAAGGACTTTCTTCCAGATTGGTCCCATAAAAAAATCATCAAAATCGGTTCAGTAGTTTGGCATTTAAATAAAAATAACTGGAAAAAATACGTCATTCAAGTAAACAAAATTGCGTGATTTGCTTTCCGGCGACTTTTCAGAGGTATTTGCGGTCTCTAGAATAGTCTCAATAAACAGCCTACCTTCCGGCTTCATCATCAGATAGTAGTAGTAAGTAGTAGCTCTCAAAATATAAAAAATATGTTTTGTAAGCAAAAAATATTATTGTTATAACGTCATTGTCTTTACCACAATTTAAATTTATTATTTATTCTGGTAAGTAAAACCAAATTCATGGTGATCTCAAACATCATGGTATCTGGCCTTCCTATTGAACGAGTACCTAAGTACAAATATCTAGGGACATGGGTGACCGAAGAATGGGACAGTAATCTGGAGGTCAAAACCCGGTTGGAGTGTAGCCTTAGGGGCGCTATGACTTGGGGCACTAGGTCGGACAACCTCCCCGTGGTGTGCCCTGGGCACCGCCGACCACCTCTTCAGCATCCCTGTTGAGGTGGTCGACGGTGGCGGATAGTCCGGCAGGAGGAGTCGCTCGCGCCGTGCTCGGTACCTCTCTGTTATCAGAGAGGACTGTAGCGTGGCGCCGTCGACTTGGGGTGGGAGGGCGGCGGCGCCATTTTGGGGGTGGCGATAGGGCCCGTGGCGGGCTGCTGTTGGCGGAGGGCCTTAACCCAACCCCCCTTCCCCGGAGGGGGCTCGCAGCAGTGTAGGGGTTGAAGCCTTTTGGCATCCCCTGACTTTCCCGCCTGGGCCTGGTCGCCCAGCCTGATGGCTGAGCGGGAGTGCTGGTCGAGCACTGCGTGAGGCAGCGGAGCTCCCCGCGGAGCCTCAGGTGGCAGGCACGGGGGTGTCTGCCATTACAGCATGGGCTCGAGAGGGGGCGCTGTGTTACGTGTGTCAACACAGCGCCTGAGGTCGGAGTGGCGCGTCCTTCGGACGCGCCCCCAGTGAGGGGGCCTTACCAGGCCAAGCCGCCGGGGCGTCTCGGAGCATTTTAGTGGACCCGGGGCGCTCCACTACATGGCGGAGGGTGGTACACCGTTGGTTTTTAGTGGGTATGCCATGCGCCTTCGTGGTGCGGGTGACTCCCACATATCCCTCCCGCTTCCCCCGAGGCGCGCGAGCGTGCCGCGGCAGCGGCCGGCGAAGCGCCAGAATCCGAATGTGTCATTAGGTTATGTTAGTTCCCAGTTAGGGGGCTATGGAGCCAGGACTTAGACGAGTTTTCGAGATTTTTTTTATTCGTTTTGATCACTGTTCTAACCTAACCTAAACCTAAACCTTTTTTTTTTTTTTTTTTTTTTCGTGGGAAATCCCTTTATGGATCCCCTTCCACCTCGGGGGAGGCGGGAGGGGTATGTGGGAGTCCGGCAGTTGGCCGTATACCCACTAAAAACCCACGGTGTACCACCCTCCGCCATGCAGAGGGGCGCCCCGGGACCATAGGGAAATGCTCCGAGACGCCCCGGCGGACGGCCCGGCAATGATTTGCCGGGCCACAGGCGCTAAAAGGGGGACGACCTGGTACCACCCCAGTCATCCCCCAGACAACCTAAACCTAAACCTAACCTAACCTAAGTCATAGCGCCCCTAAGGCTACACAATGACCCAAAACCCACATAGAAATAGCTCGTTCTGCCTTCAATGCCATGAAAATTGTACTCTGCAACGGCATCATTAATATCAAGTTGCGTACTCGCCTTCTCCACTGTTATATATGGCCCATAATTAAATACGGATACGAGTCGTGGACCATAAAGGAAGACCTCAGGAAACGTATTGAAGCGTTCGAAATGTGGGCATACAGGCGTATGTTAAGAATCAGCTGGACACAGAAGATCACTAATGTTGAAGTCCTACGAAGAGCCAAACAGAAACGTGAACTGTTGACCATCATTAAAAAGCGGAAATGGCATATCTCGGACACGTGCTGAGACACAACAGATATCAGCTACTGCAAATTATTATGATGGGCAACGTCGCCGGCAAGAGATGAATTGGCCGCAGAAAAAAGTCGTGGCTCTGCAACATTCGGGAGTGGACAGGCATCGCTGTGCAAATTTTCCGCTTTGCGCAAGACAGGAATACATTCCACAAGTTGGTAGCCGACCTTCACTAGTTGGAGAGGCACCGAAAGAAGAAGAATTAATTCTGTTTTATCATACTAATATTATAAAGATGAAACTTTGTTTGTTTGATTGTAATGAATAGGCTCCGAAACTACTGAACCGACTTGAAAAATTATTTCGCTGTTGGGAAGCTACACTATCCCCGGGTGACATAGGCTATATTATATTTTAAAAAAAGTAGGGATCCTTACTAAAACTCCAATAATGTAACCGTAATGTACCCGTGCGAAGCCGGGGCGGGCCGCTAGTTGTTCTATATAGATATGTTTTTCTTCTATATGTGGAAGCTTGTAATTGGCATTTGCTTATATATAATCTTATCTATATAAATAAATAAAATCGGAGTATCTGTTTGTAATATCAAAATAACACCTTTTCACTAAATGTATATGAAAGTACATACGACACCTATAACAAAAACGCGATTTAAAAATTTTTTGTCTGGCTGTCTGTCTGTGTGTTTGTTCCGGGTAATCTCCAAAACGGCTTGACCGATTTTGACGGGACTTTCACTGGCAGATAGCTGTTGTTTTAAGGAGTAACTTAGGCTACTTTAATTTTAGAAAAGCAATTAGGGTTCCGTGTAAAAAAATAAAAACACATGAAATCAAAGAGTATCTCCGTAAGAGGGCTCAGAACGCGGGAGCGGGCTTTTTTGTTAAGTTAAATTCCACGCGGACGCAGTCGCGGGCTCAGCTAGTTCACTCTGTAAAATTAGCCGTAAGCTCCCCAAACCGAATAAAATAAAATAAAATAATGATGAAACCGGAAGATAGGCGCTGGAACTCCGTAAATGTAATGTAATGTAGTTTAATAAATTAACTACTAGCTGAGACCGCGACTTCGTACGCGTGGAATTTAACAAAAAAAAAAATTAATAAAAAAAAACCGACTTCAAAAAACCTGGGTGCACAAAAATTATTTTTTTCACGATTTTTAGTGGTAAACTACGTATCGAAATGCTGGCAACCGTAAATAGTCCATATCTCTCAAACTACTGAACCTATTTTTATGAAACTTCTATGGTATCAGCAAGGGATCCTGACAATAAAGGCCACACATAGTATACCACTTATACCAATATATGGCACTTATAGCCAGAATGCATCTCATGACAATTCCACTAAGCTCAAACACGACTAGGTTATATTGTGTTATTACGGAGTTCCGGCCCCTACCTTCCAGTTTCTTCATCATCTGATGATGAAACCGGAAGGTAGGCAGTTTACTGAGACTATTTTAGTGACGGCAACCCCCACTGAAAAGTCACAGGAAAGCAAATCACGTAATTTCGTTTACTTGGATGATGATGTATTTTTTCAGTTATTTTGATTTTAATGTCAAACTACTGAACCGATTTTGATAAATTTTTATGGGACCAATCTGCACGGACATCCTTTCAAATGCAAAAAGAATTTTTCGAATCGGTTTATATATGACGGAGATATGAGGTAACAAACATTAAAAAAAAAAAAACATACACACGAATTGATAACCTCCTCCTTTTTGAAGTCGGTTGAAAAAGCCCACACCCGCGTTTTTGTTTTTCTAAAATAAAAAAACGGCGGGGTATCAACTTAGCTTCTACTTGGTCGGCTGTAGCTTGTGATTTTGTGAACCCATTTCTCCTGTTATAATTTTAATTTCAATTTCGTATCCGGATTTTCCCAGATTTTCTACACAGTGTTTCAAGTTTAACATCAAAATCTACCAAAAGCCACGTTTTCAGCTTAAACAAATTTGAGACACCAATACAAATATATGTTTATAAATGTATGTAGAGCAACTAAAAACACGATTATTACCTAAACCCGGCGCATAGAGCAGCGCAGAACTGTTTTATTCTCAGTATTGTTCAAGAACAGTATTTTCACAACTCTCTAACTTCTTAACTTTTTTATACTATCAAGGTACGGCGAAAGTGTTAAAATCCTACTAATATTATAAATGCGAAAGTTTGTGAGTGTGGATGTATGTATGTATGTATGTATGTATGTATGTTTGTTACTCCTTCACGCAAAAACTACTGAACGGATTTGGATGAAATTTGGAACACAGATAGATTATAACCGGGATTAACATATAGGACACTTTTTAACCCAATAATCCAATACTATGCGGATGAAGTCGCGGGGCACAGCTAGTATTATATAAAACCGGTCAACTGTCAAAGTTATGCTCTATAATGGTCGCCCCCGCCAAGTGACGTTTAATTAATTCTTCAAACTTTTACTGCTTTTGCTCGAAAGGTAAACCTTTTAAAAATATTCCTCCTGCTATCTTAAAAAATATTAGTAAATTATCTTGTTTTATTATTGTAGAGCAGTTTAGGCCTACCTACGTGCATCTATCGTTGCTCTCCAACGTCATCAGCTTGAGGTTTAATAACTTGCCCACAGCCATTTTCTGATGCAATACCTGTAGTGCATGTAGCGCGTGTAGCTGGGCCGGAACCCTGAGAGGAATTCAATTCGGTCGCGGCCTTGAAGCGCCGCCAAACGCTCTGCGCTCGCTCACTATTGATGGCTGCTGCTGCGCGAGGACGGGCTGCGGCGAGACAATCCATTATAGTTTGTCCACTTCATGGGGCTATTCGAAGTCAAGTGGAATTTCAGTTTTATTTTATAGCTGCTGATATTGCTATACTAGAATAACGAATATCGCCGAATAAATGTAGAAGTGAAAATCAGGAGCCCTCCCCGCCCCCACCCGCCCCGGTCCCGCGGTGCCTTCCACAGATTTTGGACCAGCGCAGCCCGCAGCCTACGAAGATACGCAGTAACACAGATTCCTTTTATTTTCCAAGTTCCCACCACTTCTTATTAATTTCATGTGGAACGGGACGTTATG
This sequence comes from Notodonta dromedarius, assembly GCA_905147325.1. NCBI lineage: Eukaryota > Metazoa > Arthropoda > Insecta > Lepidoptera > Notodontidae > Notodonta > Notodonta dromedarius. The sequence goes on from LR990167.1 coordinate 128,814, forward strand.
ACTTTTCAGCGATACAATAACCATCGTTATTCAAAAGTAGTGGATTCACAAGTAGTCGCCTTCCCTTTTTATTTAAACGGGAACATTTTGTGGCAGTTTGCCAAGTCAGTCACATTGAGCAATATTCTTGTGAGATGAATAAGTAAATATAATATTGTTAGAAACTACCCGCGTAATTTCTTTAAAAAATATGACAACTATCAACTTGAATACAATTTAATTCTCACAATGACCATTACTTCAACAATTTAACAGACAGCGTTTAAATTAAGTTTGACAATAATTATAAGGAAACATTCTTATCACAATCAATACGTCCGTCGTGTCCGAAAGCCAAGCGCAGAGTGTCCCGCTCGTTGTTTTGCGCGCTGTTTTATACTTTTCCACTCGGCGAGCTATGTGGGTAGGAGAATTATCCAATACGGCCTCTCCTGACACTCTGACGTCCTCGTCAGGTCTAGCAGATGGGTCTGCTTGATCTGAAGCCGTTCCTTCTACGTTTTCTCCTGTAATCAGACGATCTTATTTTATGAACAACCTTTAAGTAGTTAAAATAAAAACAATACCCAGATAAGGGAACGCACATGACTCCTTGCATGGCATGAACCAAAAATCTTTAGTCAGTTTTCACACAGACTTCACTGTTGGCAAACTTAGAAGTTTGCACACCTCACAGACTTACATCACTGTAGGCATAGGCTCCTAGTTTGCATACCTCACAGACTTACATCACTGTAGGCATAGGCTCCAAGTTTGCATACCTCACAGACTTACATCACTGTAGGCATAGGCTCCTAGTTTGCATACCTCACAGACTTACATCACTGTAGGCATAGGCTCCTAGTTTGCATACCTCACAGACTTACATCACTGTAGGCATAGGCTCCGAGTTTGCATACCTCACAGACTTACATCACTGTAGGCATAGGCTCCTAGTTTGCATACCTCACAGACTTACATCACTGTAGGCATAGGCTCCAAGTTTGCATACCTCACCGACTTACATCACTGTAGGCATAGGCTCTAAGTTTGCATACCTCCCAGTGGCTGTTGACATAGGCACATTGTTAGCATATCACACGGACTTAAAACACAAAAAAGCACTAGACCTGATTCGAATTAACAATAAAAAGAAAACATAAGATTCCGTGCATCGCGAATGGCAGAATCCGAAATTCCATCACTCGCTATAGACCGCCACATTGACAGAGGCCCAAACGTTTGCATATCTCCTTTATGACCACGTAGCAAAGGTCCTTTTGCAAGAGGACTGCTGTTAAATCAGAGGCCCATACTTTCGCATGTCCTCTCACGCCAGAGGCCCAAAGGTTTGCATGACGTCACTCACCACCTACAAATAAGGCTGAAAACGTATCCGGCGTCAGAACAACCAGGCAACTTAATTGCTTGTTGTAGTTATGAATACTGTAGAGCTCTCATAAAATCAATGCTACAAACAACAATGAAGAGATGAAAACAAAATCAGTGTAAGACTTAGAAATTGAGTGTATTCCGAATGATTCAATTCCGGACTCTTATCATTAGTAATACACTCATCGAAAGTTGTAAAAGGTGCATAGGTAGAGTAGGCAGTAACTAGAGTTCCTTCCTGAAATTTAGACCTTCATGAAACTTGAGTGACCTAGCGAAATTCGCCATACATGTCCATGAACCTTAAGTGACACAGCTAATGTCACTCTCAGCCGAGTCTATCCATTTACAAAAAGGAGCAACATAGCTCACGCTATTTACAGGTGACCTGAACCCAGTCAAATATTCACTCCCACAGGGGCAAGCGATTCATTCAACGGTATCCGTTCACTAACACTCAATAACCGTTCCCGAAGAAGGCTCTGCATGTGTCCGGCGCAGAAGACTGTGGATAGATAAACAGGAGTGGTCCCTCCAACAAATTAAGATAGGGGCATCACTTAATCGCATGTCCCGACATTTGTAATGAAGCCGGACAGAGGCATTACTGAATAGCATGTCCCGTTACCCCCTATATAACGCATCCATCTATCTTTCGTTGCCTTTTAACGTAAATCGATCACACCAAACTAGGAACATCAAATTTAACCAACCTACACTCAAAGTTACTTAATCACAAATGACACATGTCATGACATGTAAATCCATATGTCAATCACATTGCATCATGTAGGTTGAATATCCCGCAGTCTATTTACCAATAGGAACGTCCCGCAGTCCGTCCTCTACATGTTCGAGATGCCCCGCAGTTCATCTCTATACTGGTTAGACACACCGCAGTTTGTCTAACATAGAACATCCCGCAGTCTGTTCTACGAATAGGAACGTCCCGCAGTCCGTCCTTTACTAATCACGTCGCATCATGTAGGGTAAATATCCCGCAGTCTATTTACCAATAGGAACGTCCCGCAGTCCGTCCTCTACATGAAATGTTTTAGTGCTCGAGATGCCCCGCAGTTCATCTCTACACTAGTTAGACACCCCGCAGTTTGTCTAACATAGAACATCCCGCAGTCTGTTCTACCAAAAGGAACGTCCCGCAGTCCGTCCTTTACATGAAATGTTTAGTCCTGTTGGTAACCCGTCGAACCGCCGCGACGCACGCGACCTTGCACAGCACTCTCGAAGATGTCTGAGCAAGCATCCGGCATCCACTCTCCACGCCACAGCACCATCGTGGTGGTGGTGGTGAGTCCTGTTGCCGTACGACCCAGCTCGCAGTTCCAGCTCGTAGCAATGATGCGGGAGTACGCATACGGCCTTGTTAGGACCACGCATGACTTTCTGGAACATATACCTTTTGAACACCCTGGCACGGTTACACTGTACACTACTGTGGATGGTGTACCAAAAATAAAATTGAACTTAAAAAGACGCGTATCAACGCCTTGGCATCCTGCATGTACATGGTGTACAGCAGACAGTACTTAGAGAACGCAAACTATGTCTACGAAAATATATTTCTCCAGAGCTCGGTCATACCTGACCATGTCCATCAGTCGTCCTAAATACTTCATTTAGGAAAGAGTAAAATCTACCAGAGTTTTTATCATATGGCGTCGGTTTCAGGGTGACAGAAACGCGAGGAGGCGAAGTAGGCCCGACTTGGGTTTTCTTAGGACAATCCCATTTCTTAGACCAAACTTGCCACTTAATCCTACTGTCGTTAGACTTAGTTAGTGCCACTCATATCAAATTGCAGATATAACGAATCGCTTCCACGATGCATTCTGCGCACGTTGACGGCAAGGACATTGATGGCGCTTCGTTGACCCCCTTTTCAAGATTGGTCCTCGAGGCGCGCGCTGTGTTGGCAGCACGTGATCTGCTCAGGTCGCCTTGAAGACCTTCTGGTCTTCGCACGCACAAGGCGCCCGCGGTGTGTTTTGCACCGGAATAACAGGTGATACCGACCGCGTCGGTGATAGCGACCGTTCGCGTCAGCAGTGGCAGCAAACATGCATGGCACCGCGCGCTGACTTGGCGATACCAGCGGAGGTGTCCGCGGTGTTTCTCGTCGAAAGCATAGTCATGGGCCAAGCTTTCGCGATGATGATTTGCGATGTACCAGCCGTACTAGCGACTGAGTTGCAAACCGCTCCACCAAAGCTGAAAGTCTAACAAAGATCGCCTCCATTGTGCTCCACAACGCATCATCTGGAGAACGATCTTGTTATCCATGAGCCCGCTGACCTCCGCTACCGTGGCGGCTGCGATGGCCCGGTCCGAAATTACTCTAATAAAGTCAGCCTTTTTTTATCTTAAATCAATTGTAAAATGACAGTGGGCGATTTTAGAACAGAGTCCAGAAAATTATGTCGGTTCAACCGTACAATAATATCCGCAATAAACAACACAATCAGATAGCAAACAACAGTTATTATCGTTTACCCTCCAATCGGAATAAAAATATCACGCGCACCCGCATTTACACTCTCAATGCTGTAAAACATACCGCGTGTAACTTTTCTCTTTAGAGAAACCGTAGCACCGGATAAACATGGTTCGACTCACCCGATACGGCTTCACGCATACTCGTGACCACCATTGTCATCCAGATTCGTCACGTGCCGCTGACGACCACACCGTCGATCTTGAATCGCGCGACGCTCGATTGTTGCGTATATAGTGACTTAGTTCGCAGGGTCCCCGCACACGCACAGCAACACCAACGTGGTGTACGTGGTCGTTGATTAGCTTGGTCATCTTGTCTGGCTGAGTTACTTCGATTCGATCAGTCGTCACTGTGGACGCGAGACTTTCGAGAAGTATGTTGAACTTGGTTACGCGAATCACTTCTAAGATTCCTCCGTGGACTAAGCGTCATCGTACGTCTCATTACCACTGTTTCAATCAGCAAATAAACACAAACCAAATAACAGAAAATGAAGTTAGCAGTAATCGTGAGCAAAACAACATTTAAACTAGAAAGTTAATGGTCTTGTTGTTGACAACAAATTTACAGACTTTTTAGTGCAATTTTTACGTTACTGTGGGTTTTAGAATTCTTTATCCCACTTCTGATGTTAGAAACTACCCGCGTAATTTCTTTAAAAAATATGACAACTATCAACTTGAATACAATTTAATTCTCACAATGACCATTACTTCAACAATTTAACAGACAGCGTTTAAATTAAGTTTGACAATAATTATAAGGAAACATTCTTATCACAATCAATACGTCCGTCGTGTCCGAAAGCCAAGCGCAGAGTGTCCCGCTCGTTGTTTTGCGCGCTGTTTTATACTTTTCCACTCGGCGAGCTATGTGGGTAGGAGAATTATCCAATAATATAATATCGGTATAACCGTTTTATTTGTTAGTTTAAGTTTATAAGCAATCTTATTCGTGCACACACGACGTGGAGCCGAATCGTGTTTTATTTACAACTGTTTCCTAAGTTTTTACAAAACATCACGAACTTTGCATAACAAAATTTTCTGAGTTTGTGCTGCAAATAACATTTTTGTAACTAAGTTCCTGAACTCCAACTCAACTCACTATTTTGAGTTTTTGAATTTTAGGATTAATATCGGAGGCTGAAAACCTCAAGAGGCGCAAATATAGTGACCTTCCTGGAGGCTATTTGTTTGAGCCTTTTGGGGTCGAAACTTTAGGCTCATGGGGCCCTTACGCGCGTCTCCTCTACAAGGAGATAGCAGCGCGTCTGTTCGCCGCATCACGTGACCGGCGGGCTGGTCTGTTTTTCGCGCAAAGAATAAGCCTCGCAATTCAGCGCGGAAATGCGGCCAGCCTCCTGGTCACTTTTGGCATCGACGACGATGTGGAAGCACTTTTGTACATATCATTTTTTTTTTAATTAAAATTGACTGTAAATTAGTTTATAAGTAGTTGTTATGCTGCAAATATCAGTTATATTTTAAATATTTTTTTGAATAAATGCTAGGGTCCTTTGGAGGTGTAAAAAAATTAGGCTTCTAAGTCAACGCAATCAAAAGATACGGCCATTTATTTCGCATATATTTTGATACCTTTTGCAAATTTACTTATCAAAACAAAGAAATCAACGCACAGCCCAAACCACTGATGTTAAAATCATGATTTTTTTAGAGTAGGTACCTTTTATACCGTAAGTATCCACTAAGGATGAAATTTGGAAATTTTCACCCCTAAGTGTATAAAATAGGGGATGAAAGTTTGTATGGGTAAAAAAAACTCAATTTAGAGCCTTGAAAATTTGTATTAAGGTTTGTACACATTACAAATAAAAAATATAATATTCAGCGTTTTATTATATTCCACTCCTAAATATCTGAAATAAGGGAAAACAGTTTGTATTGAGTTCCCGCATTTGATTAAGCTGAAAACTTGGCCTTAGATCTTGCTGTAAGAACTTCAAACACTGTGCACAAAATCTGGAAAAATACAGGATTCGAGCACATTATATGAAATTGCAATCAAAATTATAACAGAAAAAATGAGTTCGCAAAATCACGAGCTACAGCCGACCAGTTAAAGCAACGTTAAACTCAATACTGAGAGGCAAAAATCAACCGCACATACAACTTTGTTTCTTGTATTTCACTACTTTGGTTATAGAGACGATAAATGTTTCACGATAAACAATTTCTAACTGGGCATGGCAACTTCAGGAGTAAATTATTCGACATCACATTGGTTTCTTCGCCTTTCTGTCAATTGTAACATTTTTATTTCCGATGACTATTTGATTTATTTGAATTTGTTACGAAATATTCTATATTATTACGAGATCCTGGTCACGGCACCATCTGTAACATTTTGGTTACGACGACTATAAGTTATTATTTTATTTAACTATTTATATGGCTATGATCCTGGTCACGGCACCACTGAAACATTTTTATTATAGAGATTTTAATGATTTATTATATTTGATACGCAATGATCCTGGTCACACACAGCACTACTGAAACAATTTATTTCCGTTGACTATAGGTTATTATCATATTTAAAGTACTATTCGGTTTAAAAATCGCTACGTTGCGTTTATCTACTGAGTGTCGTGGGTTTGTCATATTTATGGCAATGAAATGTATTTAATTAGAGTCGTCATTTCGTCAATTCAATGTATTACGTATGTTGTTCGCTAATTGTCAAAAACATAAATAAATATTACAATACTAAAATATCTAAAACAAACTCCTGTGGAAATGAACATAGGAACACAGACAATAAACATTTATACAAATACTCGTACTCGTCGCCAGCTGTCGCCGATGATCATTTGTAGTTACTGTGGGGTTTAAACATCACACATGGCGAAGCAATAAAACAAATCATGCACCTCTTCGGTAGTCGATCGCCTTCCTATAAAATCCCGCTAAATAAATATACACGATGCAATTGAATAACATTATAGTCTCATCAGTTCATTGAAGAAACGAGCCATGAGGACTTATCATAATCGTATTTATCCTAACACATACAATAAGACTATAAAGCCAATTCTTACAATCTACGCTCACCAATGTATCAGCAACACACCTGAATCGCGTTCGCACTCACACACTCGCGAAATAGGCAATACATAAAATGTCCCTACGAGGATCTGGGACTAAATATTATGTTTCCAAAACTACTTGAAACCGATATTAATTAATACCTTTTAACGAAGCGTGTGAAAGCTCAACTTTTAGACATTTTAATTTTTTGTAGGCTGGAATCCTATGTAGTTGTTTCAGACAAAAAGCACATTAAATACTTTATTTAGGTATTTAAGTCGAGTTTAGGTCGCCTGCAGTACGAACTGTTACACAATGTTCGATGCCGCAAAACGTTCATGAACAATCTACACATCACATCCTGTGGGAGTGCAGTCTCTGGCAAAACGAACGGACTACTATGTTAAAAAGCCTGCAAGCGCTATCCGGAGCAGTTTATTACACAGACCTTGTGGAAACCAGGGACAATTTCCGTACGTTCAAGCGATTTTTGTATCAAGTATAATCAGCACAGGAGTTAAGGTCCTATTAGTCTTCTTCTTCAATCAGCTGTAACAGTCTTGGTTCTATGGCAATCAGTCCATACCAGCTATTTTTGTCTCCCGCTTTGCACCGGAGGGAAGTGGAATTTTTTTCTTCCAACTCCTCCTATTATTTCTTTCGATTAAATAACTTTTTCCCGAGACTCGTCGAGGGCCAAACCACGACGTCATTATTAGTCACCATTATCTATTCTGGTTTCCAGGAGAAACAGTGGTGGGAGTGTGGCGGACCAGTTCCGATAAAAAAAAAACTCTAAATGTTCGCTATTGAAATGACGTGCACTTGTCCGGTTTTCATTATTATTCAATATGTTATAGATAATACACCAAAATTTAATAATAATATTATAGACCTACTAGCTGTCGCCCGCGACTCTGTCCGCGTGGAATGTGGACCAGCCTTAATATTTAGGGGTATGAAAAATAGATAGTAACCGATTCTCAGACCTACCCGATATGCACACAAAATTTCATGAAAATCGGTCGAGCCGTTTCGGAGGAGTAACTAACATTGTGACACGAGAGTTTTATATATGTATACTAGCTGTGCCCGCGACTTCATCCGCGTGAAATTTAACTTCAAAAAAAATTTATTTAACAAAAAATGTTTGTTCAGTTCGCAAATTTTACGAAAACAATGAAGTTAATAAAGAAACACCTATGCTAAGTTAAATCTCATTTCTCAATTTTAAGATAAAAAAGCCAAATTGGTTCAGCCGTTCTCATGTGATGCAATTAGCAAACGAACAGCATTATATTTTTATTGATATAGATTCCACAGATGAACATGTTAAACTCATACCACCCCTCTTTTTTTGTCGGGGGTTTAACAGTGTCTGAAATGAATGAAATAAAAAACACGTTCCAGAAACGTACTACCTAGCATTTTAAATACGGGGTGTCTCAAAAGTTCTAAATAATACTAGGCGGTTTGGATAACTAACGAATATACTTATAGAATTAAATGTTGTAATATTTGTTCAAAATTTGAACACGCACGAATAAGAAAGAGTAGGTAGGGGACCCCCGTCAGGATTATAAGTTTTAGTTTCACATATTATCATCTATATCTATACAAATAAATAAAATTGGAGTGTCTGTTTGTAATATCAAAATAACACCTTTTCACTAAATGCATATGAAAGTAAATACTACTTATAACAAAAACGCGATTTAATTTATATTTGTCTGTCTATCTTTGTCTGTCTGCCTGTCTGTCTGTGTGTTTGTTCCGGGTAATCTCCGAAATGGCTGGACCGATTTAGACGGGACATTCACTGGCAGATAGCTGATCTTATAAGGAGTAACTTAGGCTACTTTAATTTAAGAAAAACAATTAGAGTTCCGCGTAAATAAATAAAAACAGATACAATCCAAGAGTGTTTTAGAAACGGCTGGACTGATTTGTACGGGATTTTCATTGCCAGATATTTAATGTTATAAGCGGTAACTTACCCTACTGGAATTTTTTTTATCACAAATGCTGCCTGTCGCGCGGTCTCAGAACGCGCGAACGGGCTTTTGTGATAGGTATATAAAACACGAAACATCGACTCGCAAAAAAGAAAAATGACGAACATTTTTTGTTAAATTAATTTTTTGTTAAGTTAAATTCCACGCGGACTAAGTCGCGGGGACAGCTAGTCATACTAATATTATAAAGAGGAAAACTTGGTTTGTTTGATTGTAATGAATAGGCTCCGAAACTACTGCACCAATTTGAAAAATTCTTTCACTGTTGGGAAGCTACACTATCCCCGGGTGACATAGGCTATAATATATTTTCAAAAAAATTAGGGATCCTTACTAAAACTCGAATAATGTAACCGCAATGTACCCGTGCGAAGCCGGGGCGGGCCGCTATAATTAATAAAACAGAGGTGGAAAAGAAGATAATTGCTTTGGTGTGATGCCTTCCATGCTAAGTAAATGAATTTAAAATTTAAAAAGGATTTAACTACAATGTTGTTAAGAGGAAAGTGAGTGGACCAATCCCCACAAGAAGCGCCCGCGCACGAGCATGACTTGAAAAGCGGCATCACTCTCCTCAACCATAATAGAGGGAAGAGGGTGACCCGCTCCACAAAGCGACCGCAAACATGGACATTGAAGTGAGCATGACCAACACCTCACCTCAGAGACAACAGTTCAGCAAGGCTAATAAACACGAGGCAAGACCCGCTACAATTACATACATTACACGATTTAATAAATAAAATATCCTCAGTTCAGTGTACTTATAAATATTCATAACTAGCTGTGCCCCGCGACTTCATCCGCGTAGTATTGGATTATTGGGTTAAAAAGTATCCTATATATTAATCCCGGTTATAATCTATCTGTGTTCAAAATTTCATCCGAATCCGTTCAGTAGTTTTTGCGTGAAGGAGTAACAAACATACATACATACATACATCCACACTCACAAACTTTCGCATTTATAATATTAGTAGGATATAAAGGAGTATTTGTACCGCGTTTATTTATGCAATATATTCGTGGTGTTTTGATTTGGGGGTTAATTACCAAGTACTAAATTGAACATTACAATACACTACTACAGAACAATAGTTAATTAATTCATGTAAACATTCCGCAACTGTGTGTGTTAAACAACATACAATGGACTATTATAAGCTATCAGTATGTGAACCCGCCGCGCCGCTACACTGTGCTACGCTCGCGCTTGTGCGCGTGTGTATGTAAGTATGCCTTTGGGTATGAAACCGTAAGATACTCAAATTTAAACACAAAGCATCATTCGCAGTTTTCAAGCGAGATCAGAATACAGAATCTACTGAAACCTACTTGCAATGTAGCGCGGAGTGGGATGTCCCTTGATTCTGTGTCGCGATGATTTGGATTTCAATCTGGACTAAAACTCCAATCTATCTATTGTATTTATACTTTCATTTTTAAATTATTGTCAACGGTGTTCCGCCCATAGATAAACACTTTCTCATATTCGGAGTCGGGTCGCGCAGGGCTCGGGCTCGGGCTCGGCCATGAATTGTAATAAGTTTAATAGATGAGTAAACCGCGCCGCGCCGCAAGCACCGGGGACCGGTTCGTCAACAGTTTATGTATTTACCCTCCCCAGTTAAGGCTTTACTAGGTTTTAGAGCGCCTGATTCAATGTTTGTGAATACAAGCAAAATAATAACTTATTCATAGAAAAAATAAGCACCCATTTTGTAGGCTTTATAATCGCTTACTTCTACATTACTTAATCAGTATTTTCTATAGAACGTTCGAACGTACACGTAGTAAGTCTGTGGAACGTACTTATTTATTTTTAGTTATCCCAATATCGGTCACCGTTCATATTGATACACACCTAACTACAATATGACCAACACCTCATAAACAAGTTGAAAAGTAAGCAGAAGCGTGCCCGTCCCCCCCGTCCGCCCTAGGCCGTGGCTCGTAAGTTCACCTCGGAGGCGAGTACCGGCATCGCTCTAATTAAAGCTTAAAATAATGCTTCATTTTTACATTGTCCCGCTACAACTAGTACATAGTTCGCTACAGTCGTTGCTAGATAAGAATAACATTGTGTCAGATGCAGCATATTCAGTTTTAAATAGAACAATGGAATAGCATAGCTAAAGGATATCTCTTATACATAAAGTTTAAAGCAGCATGTCTGATCACGAGGAAAGTCAAGTTTGGCAGTTGCCGCATAGTGTTATCTACCCTATTAATAAATGTTTTGTGGAGTATGTTTGGAAGATTTTCGGGGTAAATATTAATAGAGACTTCGGAATAAAAAATACAAGTATGTTTTTAGTTTTTGAATTATAATTTCTTGGTTGGAGGGATTAAAGATTATAATGTCATAGCACGTTCTTACTATTCTGAAAGAAATGTGAATGAAATAGGTATTCGAGTTACTTGTACAAATGTACTTTGTCTGTGAATAACATCGGAATGTTTTAATATGGGTGCCGTGGAGAAACACGACAACGGCAGCGACGCGGCGCGACGCGGCGCGGCGAGGGAGGCCGGCGTGCCGCGGGAAATTGGATCAGTTATGGAATTCCTTACTTACCGCCGCGGGACCGACACCGAATGAAACGAGATCTTATTCTTCAACCAGTGATTGTTGAACCAGTTTATGACAGAATAAATTACAATTTATGGTTCAAAGAGAGCAGAAGTCTCAGTAAAGTGATGATCTTAGTTTGGTACCGATAAAGCCCCAAGCAACTCCACTCTAGTTACGCAATCAGACGCAAGAAGAAGAGGAGGCAAGGTGGCTGCACTTTCACATTTCTATCAGGTGTATGAAAATTACACATCTAGGTAGATTGATGATTAAGAGGTGATCCAGAACAAGCCAGGTATTTAAAAATAAAATATATTTTTCCAAGTTAGATACGCTGTCTCTACTCCATCAAAAACCGCCGCCATGTCAAATCATTGGCATTCGAGGGTCATGTCATTACGTCGGAAATATTAAGTACAAAATTCCGACATCGGAATTAGCGCATCACGGCGAAGGATACGGAGGTAAACTTCATCGCGAATATTAACGCACTCCTTATTAAAGGACGTGCGTGGGAGGGTAATAAAACGGCCCAAAAACATGCGGCCCCGAATACCACGCGTTCTTCTAACCCGTGTCATGAAGACGCCTCATCTTTGCCAGGAGACCGACGAACATTGGGGTACAAGGGTATTAGTTGCATGACAGAATTTGGAAGTATTATTATCTGTGGAAGGTTTTGTTCCTACCAATTTGTCAGTTCTCTTTAGCCTCTAACTCTAAGTAACATTATAAACATTTAGTTCCTACGCTTTTACAAAACAATGAAAGAAAACTTTAATGTTTGTTTTTGTTTACGTGGCGTCGGAGTGAGTCTACGTGAAACACGGCCGATGCTAACGCGACCAAACTCCCGCAAGTGTCAATTTTATTAAAAACTGGGTCCGAATGAAACTCAATTAGCTGCAATCACCGCGCAACTTTCTGTTACAAAAACATACCCTAAAAATATGCAATTAAATCTTGACTATTCTTCAGACTGAGTATTTCCTCTAAGATATACCAGTGGCGTGCATAGGGTTTTGAAACAGGGTAGGCAGAGTTTAGCATAAAAATAAATTAAATTATGCATTACCTACCTAGGTAGGTACCTTGAATTATTGCTTGTTAGCTTTTCCCAGGTTTACATGTGTTAGGCTATTGTATTGAACAAAATGGGACATCTTGTGTTGTAACGTTGTGAGTAAGTAGGTATTTAGCCATATCAGATATCTAAGGTGATTGGTTGATGTTCAGGAACATTGATATACCTAGGTACCTATACTATATTTTATTACAAGTCAGTCCCTGAGTGGGTGCTTAGGTATCCGAAGAGGCCTTTAAAAAAGACGTTTTGTTAGCTCACACAGCCCGTTAGTTAAGTACCTAGATCTATTCATGCAGTTATTCAGAAGGATAGATAGGTAGAAAAGTACCTACCTACCTAGGTATGGGTTATGGGTAAGTACCTACCCAAACTAAATAAAATTATCAAACTTGTTTACTACTAATTTATAAATTAAATCTATCCGCATAAACTTTTTAAAATAAGAATTGAATAGGTACCTACCTACTTACGACATCGTAAAAAGATCCCGTTCGTTTTAAATCCGTAAGTAGGTAGTTTTTTTTTCAATCTAAATTTTAGACATCTCGGCAAGACGCTCGCGCTATTCTCTTTGCGTATTTCGTAAATACCTACCGAAGTTCCTATGTAGGTATACGCTTTAGCGACGAAAAAAACCCAGTATCCTGCCGACCAAGGAAATGCTTCATAAAATTTAGCATTCATTGTCTCGTGATATTAATCAAAGAGAATACAATACTACAAGATATTTATAACCAACCTTTCTTCTGTGACACATCCAAGTTTTTTACGCATCGACAGTTAAAAACGATGTTCACTTTTTCTGCATAAAGCAATTGAGAAAACACTTTTATTTTTATTTAAGTACCTACTTATTGCACACGTCACAAATTTCACAAGTAATATTTATCCATAACAACGAGGATTTAATAATTATTCAAATTATTTAGCACGCATATAAACAAACCAAACAAACACAGAACAACAACAAACAATAATGGCGTCTAAAGAGAAGACATCACATTAAAATTTAATACTCAATATTAAGTAACCAAATCGCATTGTAAACTTTAAACAAACAAATTACATTGCGATTCAACCTACTAGACTTCGTCGGGTTACCAAACCAGGCAGTGCCTCTAGCCCGAACATTTTCATTCGTAGAAATGTAGTAAAGTGTGCGTTTTCATTCAAGGAATCGACGTTTTTTTACAAAGGGAATGAGGCACATTTAGTACGTGCCTTTGCCACCTTACCGCCGCGATAGCATGGGCGCTGCCGGCGCGAAAGCTGTCATCTCCACATGACGGCATTATGGGCGCGCTTTTTCAAATATTGATTAAAATGATTATTTATTTACGAATATTTTTTCTGTTTGATATTATTATTTATTATTATTTTAACATAAAATCTCAGGGTAGGCAGTGCCTTTATGCCTCTATGGAGTGCACGCCACTGAGATATACTAGTAAAAGACTACGAAGCAATTGAGTGGCGATTGCTATTTCATTAAATTAATTAACAAACTAGTGTCGAGGGAGCTGCTCCAGTTCGAACGCAATCAATCTTGTCTCGAGATCGGAAACACGAAGCCTTGCTTTGAGCTAATGACAAATGTAAAAACTCCAGATTTATCGATCTTATGATAATATTTATAAGCACAAAATTGAAAATCTTTTTCATTCAAAAACAATTTGCAAACAAATTTCTTATATTAGCAACTTCATAAGTTACAAGAGAAAATTAATTTAAATACAAGTGATGTGGATTTGAGATGATCAAACAGTGGCTAGCATGCCCGGGGCGTTGCAGCAGTTTATACAGGGTGCACGTTACAGTACAGCACAACCCATAAATGTATAGAGATTCACTTATATTTAACTTTTCACTGCGCTGACGCTAACGACGGATATTTGAGTATTCTCTAATTAGTGTTTTTTACTATAATTACTTCGCTGTGGCTAACTTCCCGTTCCCGTGGAAACTTCGGGATGAAAAGTGTATAACAAAACTCTATAGAAATGCTACGTTGTGTAAAAAATTACAGTCAATCCATCGCCACCTATTCCGGAGGCAAACAAACGTAAGATGTTTTTTATTTATAAAGAGAAATGAAGGTATACAAATATTCTACCTATTACGAATTACTTGCCAAATGTGCAGTAATCATGACGCAGCAAGGGTGGCGCGGAGTACCAGAGCACGGCGCTGTCGGCACCGTCGCTCGGCCCTATCGCGCGGCCGCCACCGCCGCCGCCGCCGCCGCCGCCGCCGCCGGGGGCGGGCTGTCCCGGCCCGCTCTGAATGATAAATGAGAGATAATGATTTTCCCGTGTTCACTGTATAACTCAACTTTATTTGAACCACGATTCTATCGCTATGCTTATGTATTCTCATAACCGTTATAAAATAGTCGTCACAGGCATCAACATCATAAGCGAAATGTTGCAAGGGTAAAAGGGTAGGTTTCCAGACGCCTCGATCCAATTTACTAAAGTTACACAGCATTCCAAAGACGTCACTCTCGAACTCGGTCTCCGCAAGTGATCGGAGATGAAACTTGGCGAAGATCGGCGATAACTCGGCGGAGTTACCGCTATAACTCAAGCGCGCGGTCATTTTCCGATAACTGCCCTTAGATAACTCTATGCACATAGCATGCTAATTGAAGATAATTTACTCTGTCAAAGTTGAGTTCTCACTTTCTTACGTTGTCACTTCTACTAGGTATCAAGGCTGTAGAAGGAAAAAGAAAATAAAAATATAACAGTAAAATACGTGTTCCCACTACCCTTGTACCTCGTTTTGTGGGTTACATTTTCGTCGGTGGCTCATAAAGTTATGCAAACAGAGGATATCCTTTCAGGTGCCAGTGTTATTATAAGCAGGTACTCGTATGTAAATGTGCTCGCTCCGGGGCGGGCGGTGCTGTGTGCACGCGCCCGCGCCCGCGCCCGCGCCCGTGCCCGCGCCCGCGACACACACACTGCCCTTAGGAGCCGTCCACGCGAAGCCCACAGCAATTAGAAACGGGCCACCTACTACAAACCTGAACAAGTATAAGTACTTACAAGAACATTCAGGGTTATAAAATCTAAATATATACATATAACTCAAAGGTGACTGACTGACATAGTGATCTATCAACGCACAGCCCAAACCACTGGACGGATCGGGCTGAAATTTGGCATGCAGGTAGATGTTATGACGTAGGCATCCGCTAAGAAAGGAAGCCTTTTAAATAATTGCATTTTATTTTTAATGATTTGTATTTATATGATCAACTAGCTGTGCCCCGCGACTCCGTCCGCGTTCTGTTGAAATTTTTCCTGAATTTTCTTTGCTATAAACCTCACGGAGCCCGAGACCTTTCCAACGAATGCAAAACCGTGGAAATCGGTTCGTGCGTTCTGGAGTTATAGCGTCAGGAAGGAAAACCCGACTTATTTTTATATAGTAGAGAAGAAGATTGTCTCGACAATTTTTTTTATAACAAAAATACTTAATTTCGCTCTTTGTTTCGACTTTAATATAAACCTCTCTATTTTAAACGAAATGCAACTAAAGCAATGGGATAGGTATAGACCTGAATCCTGCCTGTGCTGACAGGTTATATAAATGAAAGGTAAATATACGATGTTAGCTCAGTAATTAGAAAAGTTCAAAGAGGGAATGTTAAGCGCAGCCCACATCTGATTTGCAACTAAATTGGAGGCGACGGGACGGCACGCGGCGGCACAGGCAGCGAGCCGGTGCCAGGCTTCGTTAGGGTAGCTGTGATAGCATTATTGCAGGAAATGGAGTTGTTTATTTTTAGGATATAATTTTAGTTAATTTGAAAGACAACCCGTTACGGTATTAATAAAATAAATCTCCTAAATAAGGTTGATTAAGAGACGAAATTCGTTACCGAGCACGATGATAATAGAGTAATAAGACTGCCATGCGAGGCTGAAATACCGGAAATGGGATGGTATGGGCCCGTTGTAGGCCGCACTTAAATTCAGAACATGAATATTAAATTGTTATATAGGTACTTACAAATACAATTAACAATACATTTAACTATTGAAAGACTCCAAAAAATCTAGGTAAGAATGTATATAGTCTTAAAATAGGATAAGATAATATCAGAATCACGACAAAGCAACCAATAGTGAAACATATGTGAATAAATTAACACATTAATTTTATTTGTGGCATAAAGTTGTTGAGCGTAATAATACTACTAAAAGTCTCCCTAAAGCCGGGTGACGTAATTTAGTTAGAGCATATCAAACGGCTTCATGGGATATTAACAGACTACTATTCTGAGTATCTTCATGGGCGAGAATCAGATATATTATTATGGTAATCTCAATTAAGGATGCAGTTAATTGTAAATCAGGCGAAGTAAATCTTATTTCTTATTTCGCCCAATAAAATAAACGGCTCGGATAGGTACATTTTTTTCTGTGGTTGCATATAAGAATAAGGAGTATGCGAGAAGTTCTCGGCCTTGAAGCGTGGCCAACGCCTTCACGAAGCGCCAGCGTCCCCACCTCGCGCTGGTCGATAGCTCGCTGCGCCGCGGCGCTAAACACATTCCTACATACCCACGCGATGCTGTATTAAGCGGAGACAGTATTACATTCCAATTCAAACTTTAATTTCAAGCAATAAAGTTCGTTTTGCAGAACGATTTTTGTACTGTTTGACTCATTGCTGCATAAAGAGCTTAGAGGTGTGCGACGCCTCTTCAAAGAAAAAAGGGGAGAGCTCTATCTGAACAGACCTACTTACTTCGTTGCGTGCAGTTGTTAAATCGGTTGATAAGATCAGATGTGTGATGTGTGGTATGAAATGTAGCTTCAAATTTATTTTTTTCCTTGGGTTCTTGTAAGTTGTCAAGAATTTCGTACTAATACTAATTTAATAACAATAGCTGATATCTATACAAATAAATAAAATTGGAGTGTCAGTTTGTAATATCAAAATAACACCTTTTCACCTACCCACCTATAGCAAAAACGCGACTAAAAAAATTTTTGTCTCTCTGTCTGTCTGTCTCTCTGTCTGTCTATGTGTTTGTTCCGGGTAATCTCCGAAACGGCTGGACCGATTTTGACGGGACTTTCACTGGCAGATAGCTGATGTTATAAGGAGTAACTTAGGCTACTTTAATTTTAGAAAAACAATTAGGGTTCCGCGTAAAAAAATAAAAACACATGATATCAAAGAGTATCTCCGAAACGGGTGGACCGATTTTGACGGGACTTTCACTGGTAGATAGATGATGTTATAAACAGTAACTTAGAGTACTTTTATTTTAGAAAAACTAAATTTAAAAAAATGGATCCTGTCACGCGGGCTCAGAACGCGGGAGCGGGCTTTTTTGTTAAGTTAAATTCCACGCGGACGAAGTCGCGGGCTCAGCTAGTTCATAATACTTCACAAATCTAGGAGAGCCACAACTCACATAAGTCGCATCGTACTAGGGGGAGCGGGGCATGTTTTGCGAAGTTCCCTATCGAGCGGCCCCCGCAGTTGCATTCCGCACGATCTAGACAAATGACTCGCTGCACCTTCGCCCTCGTACCAAGAGCACTCTCCCAACGACAACTTTGACTTGTACAACATACATTACTCATTTCGTATAAAGACTTTGTAAAACGTGTCAAAGAAGTACCCTTTTAGGATGCAAAGAAGGTAGTTTCTTATGCAAGTATGGGTGTTATAATAGCGGCTATCTCGTTTATAGTATTGCAAGGGGTCCGTGACGTCACGAACACACCAATCTTGGCACGAACTATGCCTTCTCGGTTTCTGCAAATGTTATATGTATAGGGATCTTAACCCACATACGGACAGCTTTTATTTTTAATCCGGGTGATTGTGTGGTCGCTTGTGCGCGGATGCAAAATTCAAAATTCAAAATTCAAAATTGTTTTTATTCATGTAAGCCAACAAAGCATTTATGAATAGTCAGAATCTACCACCGGTTCGGAATGCTGCTTCCACTGAGAAGAGCCGGCAAGAAACTCAATGGTTACTCTTTTCAATGAATGAAAGATAGTGTACATTCTCAGGAACAGCATAAAAAAAAATAATATGAGCAGGCAACACCATTGCCACTAAATAGCTAATAGTAAATAATAATCATATTTATGTAATAATGTAAATCAAATGAGAATGCTAGTTTAGTGTGATGTGCATACCTACTCTGCGTTTACTTTGGAGTTTACAAGTGAATAAACGTTTAGAAACGATAGGTAAGTATCTGTTCCATTTATTTGTTCGTGTTAACAGCGAGCTGTGTATCGAGCATGTGATATGACGAAATTGCTATTTGTGTAGGGTTGACTCTTGCTAAAAATTCAAGTTTGGAAACCTATTTAGTATTATTTTTTAAATTCTTACAATCAATTACTTACTAAAAATACTTACTTGAATTATTTATCATTTTTATATAACGAGAATAAGTAGTTTCTTAAATATTTTACTTGCTTGGTATTATTTATTTATTAACTATAACAAAATACAATAGACTGAGTACGCTATATATATATATATATATATATATATATATATATATATATATATATATATATGTAATAAGATTATACAAGTATCTGCACAATATACGAATAAATACTTGCCACAGTTGCCACTTCTAGCCACAGCCCTGAATGCAATCATGTGAGTCGTTGATTTTATTGCACTATTCGGGAGAATGAGCTCGATTCCGATCGCAGCGTCGTAGCCGTAGCTGTGCTACGGCTACGACGAGCTATCGCTACGGATGCGGCTACGACAATTATTGCAGGATGCCTTTTGCCTTATTGATCAGTAGTAAAAGCCACCACTAAAACGCAGAAATAAAATTTATACCGTTTTGTTGCTGTAATTCGAAATGGAACACCAGTAACAGCAATCACACACAAACGCTTCCTCTGTTTTAGGGCCTGGCTAGAGATAAGGCGACTTACGTTTGCCTTGGCATACATATGAAATCGGTCCTTGCATTCAAATTAAACAATTAAAGGCGAACCGAATCACGTGACACGCTCCTATACTTTCAGTAGGGCGACTACAAACTAATAGAGCGTATGTATTTTCTTTATTAAATAAAAAAACCGGTGTTGGCAACAACATAATAATATTTTGTGTTGGCAACCCCAACGGCGTTCTCGCTCTCTTCCGCTTCACCTGGCCTACGAACTGGTCGATATTTCGTGTCTCTAATTACAATTAATTACTGTGTTGTGTACAATATAAATATAAGTGCCATTCCTTTATAAGTGCTTTTATTGAAGACCTTTAACTACACACACAATTCAAATTATATGTGTCCGTCCGACACATTGGTCCTTCATCGCACTGAACGCGCGCGATCTATCAAATTAGTGAAATTACAGCCACGATTACAAACCACGAAATCAACATCGACGAGCCCATTTCGTCCTGAAAGGTCAGAGGAGGGAAGGCGAAGAAAATCTGCAGCCACGAGTAATCAAGTTTGAAGTATATAAGGCAAGCCAAGTCAGCCATTTTGTAAGCCTGTTGAACACAAATTATTTAAATGTCCTAAGTTTAAGCTTGCTGCACAGAATAACCGCTTAGAGTTTGCAATAGCAAACAAACTGTGTAAAGTTTGTTTGACGCAACATAAGCGCAAATGTAAATACCATTTTAAGTGTGCAGAATGTAAAAAGGAGCACAATACACTGCTGCATGGAATTGACACACAAACACCTTCTGTGACATTAGTATCCAGCATGAGTACCGCTCAGGGTCAGGTTTTGTTGCCGACTGCAAAAATTAAGCTTATTGCACAGTCGGGGACCACTATATATGCCAGAGCTCTGCTTGACAGTGGGTCACAAGCATCATTTGTGACACAGAAGGTTGTGGATCTACTCGGCATGCTCCCAATGCAAGCTAACACCCATATAGTGGGCATTACTAACATTGAACAGGCCATTGACAAATGCATAAACCTTGAGGTTCACTCCACCGTTTATCCATTCAAAATAAATGTCAATTGCCACATTGTAAAAACAATTACAACCAAATTGCCACAAACTCACATGGACATATCATCCATTGCATTCCCTGCCGATTGTAAGCTAGCCGATGCAAACTTTAACACGCCTGGTGATGTGCATCTTTTGCTTGGAGCTGACATATTCTTTCAGATCTTGCTGCCACAGCCTGAGGAGGCAGTCTCCCGTGTGAGCCAGCAGCCATCTATAGTACACACCACATTCGGGCATGTCATCGCAGGCCGAAGTGACAACACAACAAACAAACAAAAGGTTGTATCCTTGTTTTGTAAAGAATGTAATGACGATTTAAATGATACCTTGAGTGCATTTTGGAAAACAGAAAAAGTGCCTGAAGTTTTCCCAGAGCATACTGCAGAGCGTGACTACTGTGAGCAATTGTTTAAGGCGTCTACCAAACTTGTATGTAATAAATTTCAAGTAACAATGCCTACTAAAGTACCACTAGAGCAGTTCGGTTCTCAGTTAGGGGAATCTTTCCACTTAGCACTCAATAGGTTCTATAGCTTAGAAAAAAGGCTACAAAAGGATGAAACACTTCGCAGAGCTGGACCTGCTAAAGCGCGATTTATCAGTAAAAACGCTAGGAGTCAACTTCAATGTAGAACATGATGCCTTTACAACTACATGTCCACAACCTGACATTAAATTGCATTACACAAAACGCGATATACTGAGTTATATAAGCAAATTCTACGATCCACTGGGACTAATAGGCCCTATACTTGTACGCGCTAAAGTAATTATGCAGAGGTTGTGGGCTAGCGACACAGACTGGGACGACACTCCTAGTGAGGATATACGTAATCAATGGTTTGAATTTATCAGAGACCTAGCACAGATGGAGCCAGTCAGTGTGAAACGCTGTGTGAAGCCGCATGACGCTGCTGTCAATCAGTTAGTGGGCTTCGCTGACGCTTCCACGGTAGCCTATGGTTGCTGTATATACTTACGTTCCATTGACACACAAGGTAAAGTACATGTCGAATTACTATGCTCCAAGTCCAGAATTAACCCACTCCGCAAGCAGCTGACCATTCCGAGGCTGGAATTGAACGCTGCATTGCTGCTCTCAGAGTTGACTACTAAAGTACATAACACACTATCTACTACAACAAAGGTAGATAACAGCTACCTCTTCTCTGACTCACAGATAGTATTGGCTTGGCTAAACACTGACGTCACGAAATTACAGGCTTATGTTGCAAATAGAGTTAGAGCGATACAAGAGTTGACGCATAGCTGTCACTGGCAATATGTACACACTGCAAGCAATCCTGCAGATTGTCTTAGTAGAGGCCTTCAGCCCCATGAGCTCAAATACGACAACGCATGGTGGCACGGTCCATCTTTCTTACATGAAATGAATTATAACTTTCAAAGTGAGTATGAGCCACCTACACAATTACCTGAGTTAAAATGTAACAATGAAAAAATTGTATGTACTGTGGTAACCTTGCCAGATAATATTTTGTTTGATAGGTTAAAGAAGTACTCAAATATTAATAAAATGACTCGCATATTAGCCCACATAATTCGATTTTGCAATAATATTAAGTCACATGCTACAAAGCAAACAGGTTTCTTGTCATCAGCAGAGATAAATAGAGCATTATCACTGATTGTAAAGTGTGAACAACAGAAATTCTATGCTAACGAAATTAAATGTTTATCATCTCACAGTCCAGTCACAGGTAGTCTACATCCTTTAGCACCCTTCCTAGACTGTGATGGCATCATCAGGGTTGGTGGTCGCTTACAAAACGCGTCAATACCCTACGCTAAGCAACACCCGATAATATTGCCTAAACAGTCACCAATTACTGATTTAATTGTGAGAGATGAACATCTGAAATTGTTGCATGCTGGTCAAAAATTAGTTCTAAGTTCTCTCAGACAGAAATTTTGGATTGTTGACGGGCTACGTACTGTTAAAAAGACAATACATAGATGCGTAATCTGTTGCAGGTTAAAAGCTGTCACTTCAACTCAACTAATGGGATCCTTGCCCGCTGCGCGAGTCAACGCATGCCGTCCGTTTGAACGCGTCGGAGTCGACTTCGCTGGGCCGGTATCTGTCAAGAACAGCCGCATCAGAAAACCGGTAATAGGCAAAGGTTATATAGTCATCTTCGTATGTTTTTTCACGAAAGCGATACACGTAGAACTCGCATCAGATCTAGCGACTGAAACGTTCCTTGCTTGCTTTAAGCGGTTTATCGCACGAAGAAACCTGCCCAGCGATGTCTACTGCGACAACGGCTCAACATTTAAAGGGGCAAGGAATCAATTAGACGAGCTGTATAAACTACACTCTTCTCGGAACCACCAGAATCAGGTTCAGACGTATGCGTCTGAACGCGCCATTAATTTTCACTTTATACCGTCTTATAGCCCGATCTTTGGCGGACTCTGGGAGAGTGGAGTAAAAAGTGTAAAACACCATTTAAAACGTGTTGTAGGTAATGCCTTACTTACCTATGAGCAACTCAATACTGTATTGACTGAAATTGAGGGCGTGCTAAACTCTCGCCCGCTTACAGCTGTAACATCTGATCCTAACGACTTTTCGTTCCTGACACCAGGTCATTTTCTCACTGGCGCCCCTCTATATACTTACCCTGAGCGAGATGTTACTGATACCAATATAAACTTGCTTAAATTTTGGTCTATTACTGTTAAAATTAAACAAATGTTTTGGAAGTACTGGAGTAAACACTACTTATCTTTGCTTCAGAGCAGACCTAAGTGGCGCGATAAGATGCCCAACGTGGAGATAGGTAGCTTAGTTATTCTGTCCAGTGACAATACACCGCCCTTACAGTGGCCTATGGCGCGTATCACAAATGTTTTTCCTGGAAAAGATGGAAAAGTTCGAGCAGTCGAGGTAAGAACGGCTAATGGACATACACACCATAGGACAATCACTAAGATATGTGTATTGCCAATTGATATCAGCCATAATAATGATACGATAAAATAAATTTGTCTCTATGTGTATTAATAAATAAACGGAATACTCTATTTACATAACAAGAATATGACATGTTTGTGTTCATTGTTTCTTTTTAAATGTTTTTTTTTTAATACATTTCTTATATAATATCTCTTTTAAATATTTTCCTTTTGTTGTTTTTTTTTTTATCCTAGATATAACTAGATTCACTGTCTTGTTGTCTAAAAGGATATTATTACCTTTGTTTGATTTAATTGTCTTTGGTATTTTCAATATATCTACCACGACTCTATTTTGCAAAATTAAATATGTTTTTTGTTCCACATCTACTTACTACTGTGTAATTGTCTAAATGTATAACGTACGTTTTCATTATTATTTTTTTCTCGATGTGGAGCCCTAATCTGTTTAGATGTAGTTATTTACTTAAATTATATAGCTACATAATTGTTATCTTTAATATTAAAGTTACTCAATCAATGATAATCATTGTAATGTCCATGTTTAACAATAATTATTGTTTTGACTGCATAAATTTAATTTACTTCAAGATTGTATCATGTAAGTATCATGTCTCTGTTCCACAACAATTATTTCTTTGTAAAACTTAAATTTAGTACTTCAATTTTATAAGTTAAGCTTTTTGAGGCCGCAACTATGTTGGCAACAACATAATAATATTTTGTGTTGGCAACCCCAACGGCGTTCTCGCTCTCTTCCGCTTCACCTGGCCTACGAACTGGTCGATATTTCGTGTCTCTAATTACAATTAATTACTGTGTTGTGTACAATATAAATATAAGTGCCATTCCTTTATAAGTGCTTTTATTGAAGACCTTTAACTACACACACAATTCAAATTATATGTGTCCGTCCGACACAATATACGAATAAATACTTGCCACAGTTGCCACTTCTAGCCACAGCCCTGAATGCAATCATGTGAGTCGTTGATTTTATTGCACTATTCGGGAGAATGAGCTCGATTCCGATCGCAGCGTCGTAGCCGTAGCTGTGCTACGGCTACGACGAGCTATCGCTACGGATGCGGCTACGACAATTATTGCAGGATGCCTTTTGCCTTATTGATCAGTAGTAAAAGCCACCACTAAAACGCAGAAATAAAATTTATACCGTTTTGTTGCTGTAATTCGAAATGGAACACCAGTAACAGCAATCACACACAAACGCTTCCTCTGTTTTAGGGCCTGGCTAGAGATAAGGCGACTTACGTTTGCCTTGGCATACATATGAAATCGGTCCTTGCATTCAAATTAAACAATTAAAGGCGAACCGAATCACGTGACACGCTCCTATACTTTCAGTAGGGCGACTACAAACTAATAGAGCGTATGTATTTTCTTTATTAAATAAAAAAACCGGATAAATGCACATCAGGACATGGAGGCTTCCGCACCCATTTCAATAGCGAACATGTATCGTATCTATAACCAAAGTAGTGAAACATAAAAAACAAAGTTGTATTTGCGGTTGTTTTTTTAATATCAATGTTGAGGTTATTCAGAAACGACGAGGAATTAACTTAGCTTTATCTTGGTCGGCTGTAGCTCGTGATTTAGTGAACCTATTTCTCTTGTTATAATTTTTATTGCAATTTCGTATCATGTGCTAATGTCCTCATTTTTTCCAGATTTTCTGCACAGTGTTTCAGTTTTTACAGCGAGGCCGAGCGAGCTACCTAAAGCCGCACGTTTTCAGCTTCAACAAATTCGGGACCCCAATACAAACTGTTTTCCCTTTATTCACACTTAGGGGTGAAATTCAATAAAACGCTGAATATTATATTTTTATTTGTAATGAGTAACCTTCATACAAATTTTCAAAGCTCTCAGTGGAGATTTTTTCTTTACCCATACAAACTTTCACCACTATGTTAGGGGTGGAATTTTACAAAATCATTCCTTAATGGATATTTACAGTATATAATTTTAACAGTAAGTACTGTCATAATTTCATGATTATAACACCAGCGGTTTGGGCTGTGCGTTGATTCCTTTGTTTTGATTGGTGAATTTGCGAGAAGTATCAAAATATGTGACATAAATGGCTGTATCTTTTGATTGCGTTGCAAGAAGCTTTTATACAATACTAGCGACCCGCCCCGGCTTCACACGGGTGCAATGCTGATACTAAATATACTACTATAGGCACGCGCCGCGCCGCCGCCTCCCCGGGCGGTACCGCGGCAACCGCTATGTCCCTGCATTTTAAATATCTTCGAAAATATTCATTTAAATTACATGCTGCAAAGGGCCATATTGTTGTATTGCTAGAAATCGCTTCGTAAATAAGCCATTATTTCTCGTAAAAAAGTAAAGGATAAAAAAAGGTTATTGTGGATATATCCCTAAGAGATAGACATATACCAACCCAGACTTTTTTGTACTCCTTTTTAAGTTGAACAAAACTGTAGTACTCGTATATTATTTTGATCTAACTCGTTGGGTTCAGCCAGCGTTTGCAATGTAAGCGCAAACGCAAAAAATTGTGTTTATTTACGACATCACATTAGAGACCTCTAATAATATTAGTGTTTCTTTACTATATTATGCATGTATTATACATATAAACGTTCCTCTTGAATCACTCTATCTATTAAAAAAACCGCGTCAAAATCTGTAGCATCGTTTTAAAGATCTAAGCATACATAGGGACATACAGACAGCGGGAAGCGACTTTGTTTTATAATATGTAGTGATATAAAATTCTTGTTGCGTTGACTTAGAAGCCAATTTTTTTTACGCCAATTTTTTTTGTGATAGCGTTTGATATTTTATATTAATTTCAACTTGATAACTCTATCCATTTCTGAGAAAAAGGGTCTTAACAGGCAGATGGATAAGAAAGTGATCCTATAAGGGTTCCGTTTTTCCTTTTGAGGCACGGAACCCTAAAAATATAGATTTTTACCGCAATCATTGTGGAACACTTTGAATACCGGTCCCAACTAATATCTCCAGATGGGCGTGTTGTATAATTAAACAGTGTACAAACAGCGCTGTTTGCTCGCTCGCTCATTTGCGACGTTGGTCCCTGCACAATGAGTGCGTGGTTTTGTTGCCCATATAAACCCTCTAAAGAAGAATTGACTATGCGGTATCCGAACTGCACAAATAGTTTAAGCGTCTGAAGTGTAGTTGAAACTGCTTTTTGTCCGAACGCAAATTCGCTTTTGCCACTCTCTTTACTTCGCTTCACGATCGCAAACCGGGCTAGCTCGTTATACTGGATACACTCGGTACATCCGCGCCGCACGGGCGTGGAGCGGGCCAGTCGCTGGGCCAGGCGCAGCGTCACACATATCCTATTTAAAAAAATAGAACTCAATCTTCCCGGAGACAAGAGCCACCGTTTCTAGTTAGGTACGTATGGTATTAGATATTAGTTTTATACCACAAGGTAAATCTATACAAATAAATAAAATTGGAGTGTCTGTTTGTAATATTAAAATAACACTTTTTCACTAAATGCATATGAAAGTACACACGACACCTATAGCAAAAACGCGATTTAAAAATTTTTGTCTGTCTGTCTGTATGTTTGTTCCGGGTAATCTCCGAAACGGCTGGACCGATTTTGACGGGACTTTCACTGGCAGATAGCTGAAGTTATAAGGAGTAACTTAGGCTTCTTTATGTTTAGAAAAACAATTAGGGTTCCGCGTAAAATAATAAAAACACATGAAATCTCCGAAACGGCTGGTTTTACTGGTAGATAGCTGATGTTATAAGCTGTAACTTAGGCTAGTTTATTTTAGAAAAATAAAAAAATGGGTACTGTCGCGCGGGCTCAGAACGCGGGAGCGGGCTTTTTTGTTAAGTTAAATTCCACGCGGACGAAGTCGCGGGCTCAGCTAGTAGACGATATAATTGTTCCATCGGATCGGGCTTACATCTAAAAAAATCAAATATGTTCTTTCAAATAAGAGTCTTAATCAAGCTATGAAATGCGAAACTTAACAAATATATACCATAACGCCTGCATTCCCCGACGGGGCCGGCAGAGGTGCAGCGCAGAACACATGTCGCCGACGGAGCTTTGAGGTGGGGGCGAGCCACTGTCATCATATCGGGCTATGATTTGGGACATAGTTTACCATGCTAGCCCAGCGCGGGCTAGGAAACTTATATAGGTTGAAAAATGCAAGATATCGTTTAACTCGCAATTAAACTGTCGAAGTGAACCGAGCAGAGCAGCACGTCAAATTGCTTAATGAGCGATATCATTGGAACGTACACTGAGCTACACGGAATTAATTAATTCCACGCAATACAGTATTAATTACCTCGTAGAATAACAACCTCTCTGAGGTAAATTGCCATCACCCAAATTGATATATCTGTTTGTGTAATTACAAGCAACAATGTCATTGCCAGAATAACATTAATACGACAAAGAAGGTGCTTCGGAAATAAAATCCATTGAAGAAAGGCGATCATAAATCATGCTTTTTCAGGTAAATGCGCATACTGGTTAAAACTCTAGCCAAGACCGGAACAGTACTTGTTAATGTTCTGACAACGTAACCAGTACATGACTTTACTTGTTCTAACCAATATAGAAGCGTAAGTTAACGTCTCGTAACAGCTCGCCGCTGCAGTTGCACAGGAAGGTGGGAACAGCCTCGTGGCCGAGCGCGTGCGCCGCCGCGCCGGCCCGGCTAGGCGGCTCCGCGCCCTGTCCTAGCGACTCCTCACCGTGCCCGCGCTATTAATATCTAAGGAGGGTCATGAGTTCGCGTCGATTAATAAAACAGATCGCAGTAAGTGAAACCGCGGCTATTACTCTTGGCTGCTGTTAATAATACACGAGATGGGATGGAGTTGCTTCATGATGAGCCTCACGCACGAGTTTGCTAACAAAGTTTGTTTTTGTAATTTGCCAACAACATGACAAATCATTGTACACGGTGTATTGTTGCATTGTTTTAATATATTTATCGTAAGTAATTAATTGGGTAGTCTCTAATGGCAAGCACCAGTAAAACCTCATGACAATAACTACTTACCCGCAACAAAATAATAACGTAATCTTCCAATTATCGAGCGCCGCGCTACGCCCGCGCCGCCGCCCGCGCCGCGCGCCGCACGCATTGGAGACGGGCAAAGAAACATCTTGAATATTTGATGTTATTTTTGTACTTTATGTTTGTTAGTGCTTGTGATGTGAAACTTGTGATTGAAATTTACATAAATCTGTGTAACTGAAGGTGTCTTAGGATTTCGTTCACAAACTTGACAAAGAAGTTTTCGCATCGTATAGATTGTTTTTTGTGGAACTTAATTTTATTAAAACCAATTCGTGTCTTGAAAGCATGCAATTTTTCTGAGGAAACAAATGAAAAGATCATTGTTTTGCAGCTCAGTGAAATGAGTGATAGTTCCTGTTTGTGTCGTTCTTAGTGCGACTCGCCGTTACTTAACAAATGGTTTCTCAGAGATTTGGCTCGTTTGTCATCTCAGCTGAGATTCCACACAAAGCCCCGTTTATAGGACAACAGTCGAGAGAATTCTATGACAAATGATTGTGTCAACGTCCTTCGTGTTTGCGTCAACATAGTCATGTACTCGGGCCAAAGTGTGCTCCCCGTCTTCATAGTATAACTTCTATTACGGCAAATAACTTTCACTGACGCCTGAAGATTTGAAAACAATAGTACACTGTTACCCAAAAGGAAAAGGGACAATTAATGACAGAATACAAGGCGAGATAAATTTACAGTTCCTAAGGAAAGTAACTGAATATCGGAGACTATATTGTAAAATCTGTATTTACCTGCTAGCTACAACTGAGGACATGTTTGCAATATACATGCTGCTACTTCATTCTTGTATAGCTTTTGAGCATACGGGAAAATCAATTTTCCGAGTTGTCATGCTGGCAACACTGTTCTTATCATAAGGAGAATTTTAACATACCTACAGGTAGAAACGAAACAACGACGAAGAATTTACGAACGCTTGGCGCAGTGGTTCGAGCGTAGGCCGCTGAACTCACTGCACATGGTGGTTGCGGGTTTGATTCCAGATTCTGGGTGTCACTGGGATCGCCCCCAGTCCATTGTAAGGTACCCATAGGACAAG
This sequence comes from Notodonta dromedarius, assembly GCA_905147325.1. Lineage (NCBI taxonomy): Eukaryota > Metazoa > Arthropoda > Insecta > Lepidoptera > Notodontidae > Notodonta > Notodonta dromedarius. The sequence goes on from LR990167.1 coordinate 158,511, forward strand.
CATTGCTTAGTTTGGGACCATACAGTTGATGTGTCAGTCTGGCGATATTTATTTATTTTTTATTAAAAACATGGGCAGACAAAATTGTACCTGCGCGCAGACATAACTGTCTCACACAGCTAGGTAGTTACTGAAAATATTTAAGATAAACCATAAAGTTGTGGTAGCGGTAGGACCACAAATTAATCTCGAAGTTCTTATGAGAAATAAATATCTTAAAACCGAAGTAAAAAATCTTTACAACTTTAACGACGGCGCGGCGGCACTGGGCGGTTTCTTTCATTTTAATTGCAAAGTCCTTAAATTCCTAACCGTAAAGTTTAAAAGTTCGCTCGAGTGAGACGTGGCTCGTTTCACATTAGAACGAGTTCGTGGCATCGCAGGGCCAGGGGGGTGTGAGACTGGTGCGCGGGGCGGGGGCCGCCGGTATTAGTGCCGCCGCCGCGAGGAGCGGCGAGGAGCGGCGAGGTTAGCCAAACAATGGCTCGAAACGAGAAGATTTCAGAGAAAGCGAGCCATGAAATACTGTTGTCTCGTGAAACGGTAAGAGGCTTTTGGAGATGCCTGTCTGCAATTTTCCAGTGCATTTCGCTGCACGCCACCGATACTTCGTCTTTCTGTAGAGACGTCGGAAGCGGCAGGTAATATCAGATCAATATTACGTTTTAATTTCGTGAAGACTTTTTTGCACTTAGTTACGTTTTATTAAGTACTGCTTCTTTGTACAAAGTTTATAGTTACATGATCCATAAAGTTATATACGTAGGTAGATAAGTAATAATTAAATTTTAGATGTTGAATAATCAATAGTACAATATTTACATACAGTAGACATTCCAAAAAGGCTGTGATTTTGACCTTGAATTAGTCAGTCATAATTATCTGTGTGACTAGGTCGACGGAGGCCTGTCCCTGGGGCTCCTATTTCTGGACACAAGGTCATCAGTAACCTAACAAGAAGGGTATTAGTAGTAGCGAGTAATGCTATTGGTATTGCAAGCATCTATAGGCTACGGTAACTGCTTAACATCAGGCGGATCGTACGCTTGATTGCAGGCTTTTTTATATAAAAAAGTATCGCTAAAATTTTTAGCCGCTGACGCCTACGTAAAATAAACGGCAAATGGCTAGTTCTTCGGGTAGCCGATAGAAGATATATAAATGTGTTACGTACACGGTGAGGACTCTTGGTGATGGACGCTCTTTTATTGCTTCATTGTGCTATCGAAGGATTTAACACAAAATAATTTAAATAATCAGTCTAAAAACTGGAAAAAAAAATTAGTTTGAAACTAAAGTACTTAGAATACTAAATGGTAAAGATATCTGGTGGTGCGGTGCAGATCAGCCGGCTGCTAATATCATTCATCGGATTTCAATTTGCATCGACGCCGAGACAGCTCCGATAAAAACCCAATAATAAAATCAAACCGTCTATCTGATTGTCGGAATATTGCGTGGCATGTGTCTGGTTGTGAAGCCGCCTGGCTCGGGCGTTGAGGCGAATTTCATGAAAGCGCCGCTGATGACGTCACGTCACCGTTTATTGAACAATGGTAAAAAGCATGCTCTTTGTGTCGATATCGAAGTAGTTTAAAATTATTGATTGGACAAATGCAAGACTATCCTGCTTCCCTTATTTTAGTTAAGTAGCTATACGAGTGGTGAGTTTGCTTGGCCCCTGCGACATTTTTACTATTTTATTCTTGTTTAGCTTGTGAGTAGCGTCTGGAGCCAAACGTGATGAATACAAAACGAAGGATAAAGTAGCTTTTGCTACATCACGCATACGCTATGCATGGAATCCGAGTAAATATAGTGATATAATGGAAAAAAACGTGACGCAGATGTTTGTAGCGAGGCGAGTTATCGACTTGTCTAGCGGCTGCCCGCGAACATTCGCAATACTATTTAGATTAACTTTGTTTTATTTAACCTCACCTTTATCTATGTCCTTCGCGGATTTGTTTTTTAATTCTAAACTTGTTGTTATAAGACGATGCCCATACCTAGTAAATCGATATAAATAAATGTAAACTTGCTCAATGATTCGCGCACTCGGTGCTAATACTCGTAAGTACCTACTACTGAATGAGAAGCAATAAAAGAACATCCCTGAACTCGTTTGTTTTTTCTTTCCTTCTACAGATTTGATTTGTTTTGAAAAGCCCCCGGCCCGTTTTAACCGACTTCCAGAAAACGTACGTATGTTTTTTTATGTGTATTTCCGTCAATTGTGAACAGATTTCGGGGCCACTATATTTACACTACGTTTAGACTACTTCTTAGGTACCTACCCCTTCTTACCTGAATTGGCACCGACTCCAAATGAAAGAAATTCAAGGTCCCTAGTTATTTCTAGCTTGTAAGTGTACCCAGACTTTTTTGAAGTAGGTTTATTTATTTATTTTATTTTTTTTTTGCAAGAAAGAGTATCCTATTTGTGTGTGAAGGATGCTAGTTGGCGAAAGCTCGGAAAGGCGTGCTAATTGAATCGGGCGTCGTACGACCGAAGACACTAATGAACAGTTTTCATTAACTTTTTATGTTTACTCATTGACGAAATGGCTACGTTGACTAACCGCGTACAACTTACAACACGTCGTATTTTCAACCGACCCCAAAAAGGAGGAGGTTATCAATTCGATTGTGTTTTTTTAAATGTTTGTTACCTCAAAACTCTGTCGTTTATAAACCGATTTGAAAGTTTTTTGATGAAACCGGAAGGTAGGCTCCAGAACTCCGTAATAAAACAATGTAACCTAGTCGTGTTTGGGCTTAGTAAAATTGTCATGAGATGCATTCTAGCTATAAGTGCCATATATTGGTATAAGTCGTATACTATGTGTGGCCTTGATTGTCAGTATCCCTTGGTGGTCCCGTAAAAAAATCATAAAAAATAGAACCACCTTCAAAAAACCTAGATGCACTAAAAAGCTAAAAATAACTAGGGACCTTATAATTTCTTTAACTTGGAGTCGGTCGCAAGTGGCTCAAAATGGTTCATGTAATATAACACACGGTGCTCGCCAGTTCTGTTAGCTTGAACTTGACTTGACACGCTACCGCGTGTCTAGATGACTGCGAGGCAAAACTCTTATATTTTTTAACCGAGTTCCATAAAGGAGGAGGTTACTATGTTCGTCTGTTTGTATTTTTTTTCGGTTGTGTATATTCATCGATATTTTCACCGATTGTGAACCGATTTTAGAAATTATTTTTTAGTTCGTAAGGGCATACTTCCGAGGTGGTCCCATTATCATAAAGTCAGGATCTGATGATGGAATCTCAAGTAAATCTAGGAAAAACGAAAAGTCAGTTTTGACCGACTTCCCGGTTTCCGATTGAGTTGAATGTTTGCATACTTTTGTTAGTTTAGTAACAATCAAATAATCAGGTACTATTGAGCTGATCTGATGATGGAGTCAGGAGGTGGATATTGGAACTCCTCAACGGCGAACAGCTTAGACACGAAATTTTGTAAATGGATTTTACTTTAATATGCCTGTTCTAAATTCCATTATAACATGGCTGCTACACCTAGGTTGACTTCCGGCATGGGAACTCCTCAACAGTGAATAGGACATATATTTTTTTTGTACATGCATTTAATTGTGATAGCCCGCTTCAAACTTCGTCATGACGTGGCTACTAGATCATAAAATATTGTCTTTAAAAACTTTTTTTCCACTAAAAAGGGAAAAATAAATTATCCTACTAATATTATAAATGCGAAAGTTTGTGAGTGTGGATGTATGTATGTATGTATGTATGTTTGTTACTCCTTCACGCAAAAACTACTGAACGGATTTGGATGAAATTTGGAACACAGATAGATTATAACCGGGATTAACATATAGGATACTTTTTAACCCAATAATCCAATACTACGCGGATGAAGTCGCGGGGCACAGCTAGTTTTTAATAAAAAAATTAAACCGACTTCAAAACCACAAATAGGCACTCAAATGTGAAAAATTAATTTGAAGTCGGTGCCAAGTAGGTGGTAGATAGATGCTGTGAATGTAGTAAGTAGGTAGTATTTATCAAGTACCTATTAGACTTGGCTGGCACCGACTTCAAATAGATGAGTGGGTAGCGCTTATAATAATTATATTAATTTAATTTTTGCTTTTGAGTGCCTATTTGTGGTTTTGAAGTCGGTTTAATTTTTTTATTATGGTTATTTTTTATTATTTTCATTATGTTACGTTCAAGTCGTGTATGATATATAAATTAATTTTATAAACGTAAATACACAGTTATACCTACTGTAAGTGGTTCGTCGAGCCTCACCCGATGTAGCAGGCAAGCAGGGAAACTTAAGGAAAAGGGGCGATTGTTATCAGCGAGATGTTCCCGAGATAGGGATGTTTGGAGGTCGCCACGCTTGGTTGGTATATCAGTAAATGGAATCGGATATTTGATGTTACCCTTTTATTTCGATGCGCGACTCATGTGTTAAATTACTATCCTACTAATATTATAAATGCGAAAGTTTGTGAGTGTGGATGTATGTATGTATGTATGTATGTATGTATGAATGTATGTATGTATGTATGTTTGTTACTCCTTCACGCAAAAACTACTGAACGGATTTGGATGAAATTTGGAACACAGATAGATTATAACCGAGATTAACATATAGGACACTTTTTAACCCAATAATCCAATACTACGCGGATGAAGTCGCGGGGCACAGCTAGTACCATATATTTATGGACACATAATTTTAACCATAAGTTACAATCTTCCTTTACATAGTGTAGTGTACGAGTATACCCGGTGCCAATGCCAATCGCGCTCGGCATGCGAATCGATGGACGAGTGGACGAGCCCCGTTTGCTCGGGAACTCGACTCTCATCGGCACCGTCTTTGAGCTTTATTTATTTCCAAGCCGTTAAACAGTACTTACCCGCATCACGTTCTTTACCCTCTTTGAAGCTTTCCTGTAACAATTAAAAATAAACGTTCCTTATTGTGTTTAAATTAAGAACGTGTATACGGTAATTAAAATATTATTAACTAGCTGAGCCCGCAACTTCGTCCGCGTGGAATTTAACTTAACAAAAAAGCCCGCTCCCGCGTTCAGAGCCCGCGCGACAGGACCCATTTTTTTTATTTTGTTTTTCTTAAATAAAAGCCTAAGTTACTCCTTAAAATATCAGCTATCTGCCAGTGAAAGTCCCGTCAAAATCGGTCCAGCCGTTTCGGAGATTACCCTGAACAAACACACAGACAGACAGACAGACAGACAATTTGTTTTTAAATCGCGTTTTTGTTATAGGTGTCGTATGTAATTTCATATGTGGAGCATTCGCACTAGGCCGAAATAGGTTGTGGCTTAACACTCCACTTGGGTCAGGCTGAAGGCCTGCCGATGAACCGGTAACGATGGGTTCACGATTTTGAATTAGGCTGGGCAAGTACAATACGAGGACACGTACCTGCTTTAGCGCCTTCGATGACCTCCGCCAATTCGCACCCGATGATGATGATGGTTTACAGACGTCCACCGGTGGGTTTGAGTTCAGCTCCGATTATACACACGCGTGATAGGCGGTTGGGTTGAAATAGGCCGGTATAGAGCCTCGGCAGCGATTATTCGGGGATGGTAGTCGCATAGCACGCGCCCGTATCGACAGTTTGAGCGTAACTGTCTCTTACCACAGACAAAAAATCAAAAGCGTGAACATTTCGACGCGTTCAGAACATATGAATACGAAACATCCCGCCCACCAAAATGCCTATGGTATTTTCTGGTTTGATGCTAAGAAAAATGATAAAGAGAAGATATGACTAAAGATACGATTAGATAATTCTTAACTACGATATGCTTAACTAACGATAAATGAAAAGAAAATAACGATTTAAATTAAGTCTCTACAGGTAGAGGACATAAAATTCAAAAAAAAAAAATTCAAAATTGTTTTTATTCATGTAAGCCAACAAAGCATTTATGAATAGTCAGAATCTACCACCGGTTCGGAATGCTGCTTCCACTGAGAAGAGCCGGCAAGAAACTCAATGGTTACTCTTTTCAATGAATGAAAGATGGTGTACATTCTCAGGAACAGCATAAAAAAATAATATGAGCAGGCAACACCATTGCCACTAAATAGCTAATAGTAAATAATAATCATATATGTAATAATGTAAATAAAATGAGAATGCTAGTTTAGTGTGATGTGCATACCTACTCATACTTACATCAAATGAAACGTTTACGAACCAAATAATAATTGATAAAACAGGGGTGGATATTATGATAATTGCTTTGGTGTGATGCCTTCCATGCTAAGTAAATAAATAGTATTTAACGACAATGTTGTTAAGAGGAAAGTGAGTGGACCAATCCCCGCAAGCAGCGCCCGCGCACGAGCATGACTTGAAAAGCGGCATCACTCTCCTCAACCATAATAGAGGGAAGAGGGTGACCCGCTCCACAAAGCCACCGCAAACAAGGACATTGAAGTGAGCATGACCAACACCTCACCTCAGAGACAACAGTTCAGAAAGGATAATAAGCATGAGGCAAGACCCGCTACAATTAGACATAAATATTACTTTGTTAAAATTATATTTAAAGTGGCTACAAGATGCCCATATTTTAAAAGGAAACATTTGTGTCAAATATGTCAATAGTGCTAGATTAAGAGAAGGAAGAGGGAAAATATAGGAATGAACCATAACAAAAGATTCTAGTTATTCCCGTTCCGGTGGAGCTGGACCAGCACCTAGCCAAGCATCTTTATCTTTCAAATAATCGTCTAGTGTGTAGTAAGCCTTCCTGCATAGCGTACGTTTTACACACGTTTTGAATTTGGATTCACTAAGACTGATAATGCTTAACGGTATTTTATTATAGAACTTAACACAGTATCCCATGAAAGATGTGTGAATTTTTGCTAGCCGAAAGTGTGGTTGATCCAATTTGTCCTTATTTCTAGTATTATAACGATGACTATTACCCAGCTTTTTAAATAGATGTAAGTTTTTTCTGGTATACATTATGTTCTCATATATATATTGACATGGAACAGTCATAACATTTATTTCCTTAAACAGTTCCCTCAGCGAATCGCGACTTCCTAAATTATAGATGGCCCTAACGGCCCTCTTTTGTAAAATAAAAACCGATTCGATGTCAGCTGCTCTGCCCCACAATAGTATACCATACGACATGACACTATGAAAATAACTGAAATAAACTATTCTTGCAGTTTCGACATCGGATAGCTGTCTGATTTTTCTGACAGCGTAGGCGGCGGAGCTGAGCCGCTTAACTAAAGCTGTTATATGTGGGCCCCACTGTAATTTAGAGTCAAGCGTTATACCTAAGAAAACAGTGTCATTAATAAATTCAAGTTTTTCTGTATTTAATACTACATCGCATTCACTACTTCTTACATTAGGTAATGAGAATCTTACACATTTAGTTTTTTTACTGTTTAATACCAAATTATTAGTAGTGAACCAGTTATGGACTTGAACAATAGCATTATTCACGTCGTCCAAGTTATTTACATGTCTACCTACTTTAAAAATCAAAGAGGTATCATCAGCAAATAACACTATTTCTGCCCTTCTCTGTATTATCTGCGGTAAGTCATTAATATATACTAAAAATAAGAAAGGGCCTAGAATTGATCCTTGAGGAACACCCATTTTTACTATAGAGCCTAAAGATTTAACACCATTTATTTGAACATTTTGCCTTCTGTCCTCTAAATATGATTTTACAAGTTGGAGTGCTCCATTTCTAACACCGTAATGTTCCAATTTCAGCAAAAGTATTTCATAATTGACGCAATCGAATGCCTTTGAGAGGTCACAAAAGATACCAATTGCATCCTGTGAGTTTTCCCATGCGTCAAAGATATGCTTAATCAAGGTTACACCGGCATCGGTAGTACAACGGCCTTTGGTGAAACCATATTGTTGATCATGCAGGATGTTGTTTGCGTTAAAATGACGTAACATTTGGGTAAGCATTATCTTTTCAAAAATTTTACTAAAAACTGGCAAGACGGATACTGGTCTATAGTTATTAGGGTCTCTACTATTACCGGATTTAAAAAGGGGGATTACTTTACTGTATTTCATTAAATCCGGGAAGACTCCCTGATCAACACACTTATTAAATATCATGGCCAAATAGGGCGCCACGGTATTAATAATAATTCTACATGATTTTACAGACATTCCCCAAAGATCTTCGGTGGGTTTAATTTTTATTTCACTAAAGGCTTTCATGATAGACCGAACGTTAATGTAGACGAATTTAAATTCCATAGGACACGCCGCTATGTTACTTTTAAGAAGTGTAATTGAAAGTGAAGGTGAGCAGTTTAAAGACTCTGTTGTTTTCACAGGGACGTTTGTAAAGAACGTTTCAAATTCCTGTGCTACATCAGAGTCTGAATTAACAAGACCACGCGAAGTCTCAAGCGTGAAATCTGTATTTAGTTTTTTGGTTTTACCAGTTTCACTATTAACTATATTCCAAGTGGTCTTTATTTTATTATCAGAGGCCTTAATTTTTTGCCTAATGTACATCGATTTAGCCACCTGACATATTTTCCTAAACAATTTTGAATATTTAGTAACATACTGAGTAAGAACTGCATTGTTAAACTGGGCTTTTAATTCATAAAGCTCAAATAGCCTTACTCTACTCCTACGTATACCTATGGTGGCCCAGTCACTAAAAGTGAACTTTGGTTTTAAGGTTTTAGATTTAATCGGAAAAAAAGTATTAAATTCTGTATGTACTACTGAAAAAAAGTCGGCGTAAAGTCTATCAGGATCATTTAAGTTAAACTTGGGAACACTTAATTTGTTGCATAGACTGTCATTATATTTCTGTAAGTTCCGAGATGTTACATTTCTACTTTTTATTTTTATATTTGTTAAATTTATGGCAGAATTAAAGGTGACGTTTTGACCACTATGATCTGACGGCAAGTGATTTACTACTGCTTTATCTAAATATTCACAACTACAGAAGACATTATCTATACAAGTCGCAGAAGTAGAAGTTACTCGCGTTGGTTCACAAAATACGTGCGTTAAGTTAAACGCTTTGAATAGGCCCAATAGTCTAGCAGTATAGTTGGTTTCTTCCAAAATATTGATATTAAAATCACCACAAACTATAATTGACTTGTTGCTTACAAATATTTTTTTTAACACATCTTCCATTACTGATTCAAACATACCAAAATGCTGAATATTTGGGGGTCTATATACACATACAACAATGTGCTTATCCAGCTCAACACAGGAAATCTCAATAATCTGTTCCACCGAAAGTCCAACTATATCTTTTCTTTCTTTAGACTTAATAATTTTCCTAAGTAATATTAATGTACCACCATGAAGCCTGGATTTACGGTTATAACAACTTACAACTGTGTAATTCTCATAATTTATTAACATTTCATGCTCTTTAAGCCAATGCTCGGAAATACAAACAATATCATATTGAGATTTTTCTAAATATAATTCAATTTCTAACATTTTTGAACAAAATCCTTGTATATTTTGACTAAATAATCTTAACGTGCCCGGTCTCTCTTCCTTCCTATAATCTGCACACGTTTGTGATATGCCAGAGATACTAGAATGCATCTCTATTGTCGCCCTCGGGAGTTTAAACAATCAATCACAGCATAATTAACCAACGGACGTTTTATTAAGTTACGATTTGCAGTTTGAACTACTGCAACCCGAGTTATCCCATCAGCACCCGGGAGAAGCTCTACAACCCTCCCTAGAGGCCAATGTAGGGGAGCACGATTATCATCCCGTATGATCACCATCGAACCTATTTGTAACGGTTTTGAATCCTTGGTCCATTTGGCGCGTTGTGTTAGCGAGTTCAAGTATTCGTGTTTCCATCTGGACCAAAAATTCTGATGAAACGCTTGTAACAACTGCCACCGATGAAGCCGATTAACGTTAATGTTAGAGAGATCGTCATCGGGAACAGCTGTTAACGGCTCGAGGGTAAGAAAGTGTCCTGGGGTCAAGACCGATAGATCATTGGGGTCGGAACTTATCGCGTAGAGAGGTCTCGAATTTAAAACGGCTTCGATTTGCACGAAAAGTGTTGTGAGTTCTTCGAAAGTAAGAACTTGATCACCGACGATGCGAAGTAAGTGGGATTTAGCCGCCTTAATCTGCACCTCCCACACTCCACCGAAGTGAGGTGCAGAAGGGGGGTTAAATTTGAAATCTATTCTTTCAGAACTCGAAGCTTGCTGCATTAAAGAAGAAAGTTGATTTCGAGCACCGACAAAGTTTGTGCCACAGTCCGCATGTATCACGTTAAGTCGACCGCGTCGTCCGATAAAGCGCCGTAAAGCAGCGATGAAACCGTCCGTAGAGAGGGTAGAGACGACCTCTAAGTGAACCGCCTTAGTCGCTAGGCAGACGAACAGGCATAGGTACGCCTTGTCGATTTTTGCACCGCGATGTGTACCGAGCTTTATGCGGAAAGGTCCACCAAAGTCAACACCGACCACCGAAAACGGTTTAACTTGGTTAACACGATAGGATGGAAGATCGCTCATAAACGGTTGCAACGGCTGAGGACGTGTTCGATAACATGATATGCATTTCGCGAGACAACGACGAATTGAACGCTTGGCGGAGATTATCCAAAATTGTTGTAAGAGTAGGAAATGAGTAGTGTTCACACCGGTGTGACAATAGGTACGATGAATAAAATCGATTAAAAGAAAGGTAAGAGGATGGTCAGACGGTAAGAATGCAGGATGTTTATGGTCATATTCCAATCCTGATCGAGAAATTCTGCCACCTACTCGCAAGATACCGTAATCGTCGATAAAAGGGTTGAGTTTACGAAACGGTTTCGATACAGATGTTTTCGATTTTATGCTAGTGATTTCTTCTGAAAAGGCTTGACCTTGGACGTGTTTAACAAGTTGCATTAACGCAGCATGTCTTTCAACGTTTGTAAGAAATTTATTACGCTTAGCCTGATCGGGGTGTCGAGAATTATTGATGAAGCGATAAATATAAGTTAGAACATCAACCAACCGTTGTAACGATTAGAAACGATTTAATAACTGATCGAAAAGTGTTTGTTCGTTGTAATTGTTTTGGTTGACTTCTTCGGCGACCAGCGCGATACTTTTACGTGCTTCCGCGTCTACGACTACCTTGTCATCGTGAGATATGCTGTCGGAGCTTGATGGCCACGATTGATGGTCTTGTGACAGCCAACAGGGTCCCGCCCACCATAGGGAATTATGAAGGACTTCCGCGGGAAACTGACCACGCGAGCACACATCTGCGGGGTTATCCTCGGAGGACACGTGACGCCAACGGTCGATCGGTGTGATGTCTTGAATGTGACTGACGCGATTTGCCACGAACGTGGCCCAACGAAACGACTGCGAGCGCAACCACGACAGAACGACAGTGGAATCTGACCACAAGTAGACAGCATCGAGTACGATACTCGAAAGGTGAGTGTCTTTGACTAATTTGCATAGGTCCGATAAAAGAACAGCAGCGCAGAGCTCCAGCCGAGGCAATGATGTACGTTTTAGCGGAGCTACTCGAGTTTTTGAACATACCAGAGAGGTGTGAATTTCACCATGCTCGTCAGTGACGCGTAAGTAAATGACAGCCCCATACGCTATCTCGGAGCTATCACAAAACCCGTGCAACTCGTACGACTTCGCGTTAGTGACGGCGAATTTACGCATAATTCGCAATGCAGCGAGTTTTGGTAATTGGTCACGATATGTGTTCCACGTGTGAATAATTTCACTAGGTGGGGATTGATCCCAACCAACACCGAGTATCCACAACTGCTGGATTAAGCACTTCGCTCTAATTGTGATGGGAGACAGAAACCCTAACGGGTCGAAGATTCTAGCAAGTTCACTAAGGATTGAACGTTTAGTACACGGTCGGTTAGACGGATTAATTTCGAAAAGAAAAGCGTCCGATGATGGGTCCCATTTGAGGCCGAGAACCTTCAAGGTCGAGGATAATTCGGGAGTTTCCAGTGATACCGAGCCCCTCAGACATGCTTCGGGGGGAAGATCAGACAAGAGTTGGGGAGTGTTACTCACCCATTTTCGAAGTTGGAAACATCCGCGGTTGAACAAAGCAATGAGTTGAGTTTTAGCTTCTTGCGCAATGTCCATCGTTTCACAGCCACTAACTACGTCATCAACGTAAACATCTGACAGCAATATACGTCGAGCCATAGGGTAACTATCCCCTTCTTCATTAGCAAGCTGTCGCAAGGTACGGCAAGCGAGAAAAGGAGAGGAAGCCAACCCATACGTGACCGTGTTCAAACGATACTCTTGAAGTGGCTCGCGAGGCGAGGCTCTCCAAAAGATACGTTGATAGTCACGGTGGTCAGGCGAGATCAAAATCTGTCGGTACATCTGACGGACGTCTGCCATAAACACAATGTTGTGTTCTCGAAAACGTATGAGTATATCTAAAATGCTTGGTTGCAACTTAGGACCGATAAGTTGCGTGTCGTTTAACGAACGGCAGTGAAGATCTTTAGCAGACGCGTCAAACACAACGCGAAGACGAGTAGTCGCTGCGTCAGGACGTAAAACGCAATGATGGGGAATGTAGTACTTCCCTTCGATCATCTCATCTCTTGGTACGAGTGACATGTGGCCAGTTTCGATGTAATCTGACATGAATTCCGCATACTGCGCGAGTAAGTCCGGGTCACAAGCGAGTCTTCGTTCGATCGAATGGAACCGTCGAAGTGCAACGTTGCGAGAGCCTTCAAACGTGGGCTCCGGATCGCCCTTGAATGGTAAATGTAATATGTATCGCCCTGATTTATCGCGAGAGCAATCGGTAATGAATTTTTGTTCGCATAGTGCTTCTTCTGGAGTCAACCGCGAAGACGTCGACACAATGGAATCAAGCTCCCAAAAATGGCGAATCAGAGAATTGAGCTCATTATCAACATCTGGTGGTGAACATACTAAGGTGCTAGAAACTAACCGAGTTTTACCGAGGAGCAGCCAACCAAAGACAGAGTTGAATGCGGTAGGTTGGTTGACGCCTCCCTTAATACGTTGATTACGTAATGAATCGACGAATACATCAGCGGCGAAAAGAATGTCGATTGCACCCGGAATATCGAACCCAGGGTCCGCTAACGATAACGATTGAATATGCGACCATCCCGAAGTGTTGAGTTTTGCGATAGGTTGATCGCCGCATATTTTCGAAATCACATGCATGTTTAAGTCGAAGAGAATCTTATCGTTTGTACCTACACTGCACGTGACATCTCCGATAATAGAGGCGGATGCGTCTCCAAGCCCGCTGATGTCGGCAGTAGCCGGAGCGGGGTGTAAACTCAACCGTTTCACGGCCGATTCGGTAATAAAATTGCTCTGACTACCGGTGTCAAACAAAGCACGGAACGATTGCAAATTGCCTGAAGCATCTCTGATTTGTACGATAGCAGTCGCCAACAGAACAGTCAAACTCGCTGGTGACCTTGAAACCAAAGACGATACCGGTTGATTGGTGTCGATGTGTTTATCGCGATGGAGTAAGGTGTGATGTTTGCGTCTGCAGGTGCGACAAGAGAAAATTGAGTTACAATTTTTTATTTGGTGTGATGACTTCAAGCAATTATAGCACCAATTTTTTTCGGTAGCGATTTTCATTCGCTCGTCGAGGGATTTATTAAGAAAGTCTGAACAAGACATAATTGAGTGTGATTCGTTACAAAAAGGACACTTGTTAGAGCGACTAGCCATTTCAGAATTTGTCGAGTTCTCAAGTTTGTCCGTAGCCGCTACGAGAGAATGAGACTTATTAGTTCGGTTGGAATTAGCAGGCATCGGAGTAACCTTGGGCAAAGTTTTATTTAATTTGGATGATTCAGAGAAGTGTGTATCGCGCACTAATGCTTCGCATTTCGATTGCAAGAATTCTTTTAATTGTTTATAGGAAGGCAATTCGATAGTTGAATATTTCTCTTCAAAGTCACGACGTAATACTTTGTCTAATTTAGATAAAATATGATAAACTAAAATAAAATCCCATTGAGTGACCGGTAACTTTAACGTTGTTAATATACTCAGATTTTCTTCGAATGAATCAAGTGATTTTCGAAATTCGTAAGCGTCGTTATACTTAAATTCGATGGTTAAGATGTCCCGCCAACAGGTAAACGCTAAGTCGCGTTTATTATGATAACGCGCAACGAGTGCCTCGTACGCGTCGCGATAATGCTCGTGGGTCAACGGGAACGTTTTGACTACCAACAGCGCGTCACCACTAAGAGACGATATGAGGTAGTGAAATTTCTCTGTATCGGTGAGTGACGAGCAGTTGTGTATCAATGCGTTAAAAGTATCGAAATATTCTGGCCATTGCTTGATTTGACCAGAAAAACTTGGAAGTGTTATTTTCGGTAAACGAATGTTGGATTTATTACCTTGAGGTGGGGGCGATTCACACTTCGTTAAGTTGCGGTAAATTGATAGAACGTGAAAGTACATTTCATCGAACTGTTCCTGAATCTCACTATCAGTATCCGGATCGGCGATCAGTTCCAGAATCGCAAAATGCGCATGTTCGAAGTTTTCAGCAATCTGTTTAATCTCCTGGTGATAGGAAAGAAACAGATCACATTGAGTGAGATCCGTCGAAGCTAACTGCCCAATTTTGAAAGCCTTGCTTAATCGATTAAAAGCGATAGTCCGTTTCCTACGTAAAGATGGCAAATCTTGTTCCGTATATTCGATATCAATAGATTTGGGCTTAGACTTCTTTAATGCACCCAGCTTTCGAGCCGAATGTCGTCTTAGAACCGACATTGTAGCAGAAAATTATTTTATTTAAACGATTAGAATATATCTGTCTATCCCAGCGAGTAGCTCGGCCGTGATAGTACGTATTTTCGATTAACAAGTGCAACTTGTGTAGTGAACGGCGCACGAGACGAACCACGCTAATGGGAATAGTAGATATCGCTAACTAGATGCGTAAGTACGTATACTCTTGCGAATTCAATTTAATAGGTGCGATCAGCTGTGGAACGTGCGGGGAGCGCGCGGGCGGTGCGCGCTGAACCTACCGAGCGCGGCGCCGCGGCCGGGCTGCCGCCGTCCGAACGACACAAAATTACCCTCGAGTTGCAAAAAATAAAACGAAAAATATTAATACGAAAAATAACTTTACTATTTATTATAAACGGTATGGTTGTATTCGTGTAGGCCGATGTTGGAAATAAGTACCGATTATAGTAGTGATTACTTATTTGATCCTACAAAAATACACGTTGAAATTACGATAAATTCGATTATGATAATAATTGTTCGATGGCGATGACGTGTGAACGTCGTGTAATTCGATACGATTACAATGTGATGTGAATCTGGTGATGATGGGGTAACTCGGACTACGATAATTGTTTAAATTGTTGTTTAAACAATGCGATTGATACCCTAAGCTACGAAAAGACGATAAAAACAGAAATACCACACGCAAATTGATTTGAAAATGGAGCAAAATGGCGTTTGGTCCCGAGTTTCGGCACCACAAAAAGATGGAGCATTCGCACTAGGCCGAAATAGGTTGTGGCTTAACACTCCACTTGGGTCAGGCTGAAGGCCTGCCGATGAACCGGTAACGATGGGTTCACGATTTTGAATTAGGCTGGGCAAGTACAATACGAGGACACGTACCTGCTTTAGCGCCTTCGATGACCTCCGCCAATTCGCACCCGATGATGATGATGGTTTACAGACGTCCACCGGTGGGTTTGAGTTCAGCTCCGATTATACACACGCGTGATAGGCGGTTGGGTTGAAATAGGCCGGTATAGAGCCTCGGCAGCGATTATTCGGGGATGGTAGTCGCATAGCACGCGCCCGTATCGACAGTTTGAGCGTAACTGTCTCTTACCACAGACAAAAAATCAAAAGCGTGAACATTTCGACGCGTTCAGAACATATGAATACGAAACAATATGCATTTAGTGAAAAGGTGTTATTTTGATATTACAAACAGACACTCCAATTTTATTTATTTGTATAGATTTATGAATGGTAGGTATATTGTGAATATGGTCAACTCAAAAACTTTCTATATCTATGGCTCAACTGATAAAATAAAGGAATACGTACTTATTAAAATAACGGCAGAATATAAACAAAATAAAACACAAACAGTCATGGAGTGAATTATAAATGCTCTGGTTCGCCCGCGCCCTGAGGACTCGACTCCCTAAACATAAGGCACACTTGTTTGATCAATTGCCCAAAACAATATCATATGCACAAATAAGTATAATCATTATTTTATTTTAGAAGTGAACGTTATAATCTCATAGACATAATTATGTTCTTTATGTATGCGAAATAGGGCAGGTGGCTGGTTTTATACATGTCACATTTGTTTAAATATTTGTACAGTTTTATGGAACGTGAGAAACGTAAACGCATATCCAAGCAAAATGAAGTGACAAATAGGTACACTTCTTAGTCACAGATACACCGACTCCAACTCGAACTGAATGAGCCATCACCTCGTCGACCCGTGCGTAATCATTATTTCGCTCCAATCCGTAACTCCAACGTACAATTTAACCATCTGCAAGATGATAATTCATTGAAGAATTACTGTGATCATCTCTCTCTCTCCTTAGATTGTTATCCGGACATTATTGCGTGGAACCACATAACAGCGAAAATATACGCACCGATAACAAGTTTGTGAACACAACATTATGAACGCAAAACAAAAGCAATCAGCGAGCAGTGCGCCGCGCGCGCGCGACCCTCCCCTCGCCCCTCGCCCCGCGCGCCGCGCGCCGCGCGCCGGCTCTGTCGCGCTCGAGGGATGATGATGATAGATGCTATCGATGGTAGCGAGGCATCTTTGAAAATTACTTCTTTTATCAAAGCGAGGCTTTGATACAGCTCAACAATCAATGTTTTCGTACCTACTATGTAGAACAAGCCAAAGGTATATCGTACATTAGAATATAAGATCGGTATTGTATTAATACATCTGCTCTCTACAAATGATTACTAAAGCAAATTTGACGCGACTAAAACTATTGGAAGGGACAGCATAAACGTTTTAATGACCAAGTTTAGTTTGCGTATGTGCACTAATAGATTCAGCGCCATTGTCATATTTGTAACTATATAATATGTAATCGTTTGTTTGACCATCACAGCAGGTACAACAGCACAGCGGTGTGATCTTTAATAGTTATCGATTTAATGATGTTTTGACAATCGATGATTGAAGAATCACCACCCGTCCCTTCAGATAAACTTTGTACAAAGTATTATGAGAGAACAAACTACAACATTTTCAAGAATAACGCAATAAACGCAGGTATGTTGGTGGCTGGCTCCAGCGGCCGCGAGGCCGCTCCAACATGTTATATTATGGTAATAGCTGAGCCCGCGACTTCGTCCGCGTGGAATTTAACTTAACAAAAAAGCCCGCTTCCGCGTTCTGAGCCCGCACGACAGCACCCATTTTTTTATTTTTTTTAATGTTGTTTTTCTAAAATAAAAGTAGCCTAAGTTACTCCCTATAACATCCGCTATCTGCCAGTAAAAGTCCCGTCAAAATCGGTCCAACCGTTCCGGAGATTACCCGGAACAAACACACAGACAGACAGACCAAAAATGTTTAAATCGCGTTTTTGCTATAGGTGTCGTATATACTTTCATATGCATTTAGTGAAAAGGTGTTATTTTGATATTAAAAACAGACATTCCAATTTTATTTATTTGTATAGATATAAACTGGCTCAGCCGAGGTAAAAACATATTGTTACTGTATCATCAAAAGTTACAGGTTTCATAAAAATGTGTGAAACAACATCAACAGTATCTCTTCTTGAACGTAGTTTCCGTTTTAATAGTACATTGTTACACAAGGGGTGAAAGTGACTTATTTAGTCCCGAGACGGGGTGCCAATAGTTCGAGGGACAAAATAAGACTTTCACCCGAGGTAAACACTGTGCTTTTCATTACTTATACTCTGAAAGTGGGTCTAAAGTTGCCTGAGGAGCGGGTTGAAAGTAATACTTTTCCGGCCCGGGAGAATCGCTTTCAACTGACAGCTGTCAAATTATTAAAAATAAACTTGTTCTATTTTGACATTTCTATTAAACCAAATGTATTTTGAGCTCCCAGTCCTACTCTTAACAACCTTTTTACGAAGAATTACCTACTCCACCTAATTCTATCTATTCATATTAAACTAAACGTACTTGAAGAACCGAGCTTTAATGCGTTATTATAGATATTATATTCACAGATGCAGTTGTCTCTGAACATATTGTGCGCGGCAGATAGTCCGCGAAGCTCGACTTTGTTTGACTGTGAGTCGTGTGCTCGGCGCGGCGCTCCGGCGGCCCCGGACACCGACGGGCGCCATATTGCTTCGGGTTTGGGACGTGCCATGTGGCCCGAATTAGTTCGTTTCTCCAGCTGTCCGAGAAACCCTTTAGCAATCCATCTTCAACGTGGCCGTGTATCTCCTCAGATATGCTCTACAATGTTTTTTTGTGAGAAAAATGTTCTGCCCTCAAGTGGATGTGGGTAAACAAGCTGTCTTGTGAAGTTAACATAACATACCTACTGGTAGAAACCTTACACTGAATAAGTTTAATTCAGATTTCAAAACTTTTTGTAGGTAACAGATTGGATATATGTACTATATATTGTTTTATTTAATCAAAGACTATCTACTTATGGCGGCTGGCAATACAGGATCCCAACAGCTCTATAAGGCACATGCAAAGTGATCCACCGAATGATTTCTACAGGGAAACAAAATAATGTTGGTTCATAAATATTGCAAACAAATCTTTGGATATCCTTCCGGATTCCGCGAGAGAGGGGTTTAAACTGCGCTCTGTCTGTAAGTAATGGCGGGTGGTCGCGGATGAAACTCTGCCCTGCCCTGCTCGGAGGTTCCACTGGAAATTGTAAGTAAATATTATATCTATTACTCAAGCAAACTGAAACTAACTGAGCTATGGAAAGTTAAGCAGACTGTCGACAATTTTATCCAGATAGTTTATAGCAATTCCTCGTCGCTCGCTAGAAACTTTGAACGTAAAAGCCAAGATTAATTTTAATTGAGTAACAAAACATAATTATACTTTACATCAATAGGGGGCCTCATCAATCCTCAAAATGACGATGGACAAAAGGGCTAAATCCGTTAACATATTTTACAAGCTGACCTGTACAAGGCTCGATACCTATTTATTACTGTACTCTTTGCTCGAAATCTAATAACGGCACCCGGTTGATTACCAAACCCATCGTGACACACCCCCGCCCCAGAAAGGTGCAGGGCGAGATTGCATGCGGGGGGAGGGCGCGGGGGAGGGCATCAGTGTGAGAAGTGCTGCAAACAAGTGGAAGAGTGAGGTATAGGTACGGAGCGATTCACAACCAAGTGTCCGCTCGCCTGGGGGCTTGAATTGCGAAGTTCGGTGAATTTGATTAATGGCACTCGTGGCAGTCTCCGTTTGTTAACTCGCAAACTGTATGCTAGTAGCCGCACCATATGTTCCTTGTTTGAGGTATTATATCTAATTCTCCAGTTTCTCGTTACTTTTCGTGTACTTTACAAGTTTTTTTATTAATCTCGAAAAGAAAAAAAATATTGTTATCAGCTATTGTCTTATTCGGCTATGCATTTCAAAAAGAATACGGCGCTAAGGCCGAGCGTACACATCATTAGAATAAGAAAAAGCTCAACTTCGCCCAAATTGGAGGCATTTTTTGTTGGATTAGCCATCGAAAGAGGCACGCGAGGCGCGCCTATATTTTATTCATAGAGGTCGTTAGGAATCATTGCTTTGAGTCGAAGCCATCCCGACTCTCCATTATCGACGTAATTACCGGTGGATTTATTCAAAGATCCAATAAAGGAATCGCTCTTCTGTGATCTTAGCATTGCCTACCTGTAGAACCCACGTATTTTACCTTTTTATTTGTAAAATATTACTTGTTTAGTCCTACGCTGCCATATCGTACCTGAAACTCTACTTACTAATAGTTATTAATACAAAAAAGATTATGATATTTTTTTATAGATCAAAGTCGGCGAAAATGCTCACGACCTGCGTGATGTTAAGCAATGAAACGCAGCTAAGTATATCATTATACTTAGCTACCTATTGGTAGTTCATTGGCTACACCTGGGCTCTACCACCGAATAAAACATATTAACTAGCTATTATAAAAACCTACTGAAATATACACAGAAGTTTAGAATGGAATAAAATATGAATACAAACGTAGCCACCTGTTAACCGACTTCGAAAAAAGGAGGAGGTTCTATTTTATTAATGTGTGTTCACCGATTACTCCGTCAATTGTGGAGCGATTTTGAAAATTTGGATATACTCTCTAGATGGTCCAAATTATATTAAAATCAGCTCAGTAGGTTGAGAGATAAGGGCGGTTTACGGTCGTTAGGAATTAAACACGTAAGTACCTGATTAACCACTAAAACCATGAAAAAATATTTTAATAAAAAATTAAACCGACTTAAAAAAAAGCTTGGGTGCACTAAAAAGCTAGAAATAATCAGGGACCTTGTAATTTATTTTATTTAGAGTCCGTGCCACTATCTTTACACTACGTTAGTACTACTTCTTGGTTAGGTAACTACCTTCCCCTACTTGAATTGGCACCGAATCTAAATTAAACCAATTACAATGTCCCTAGTTATTAATAGCTTTTTAGTTCACCCAGGCTTTTTTGAAGTCGGTTTACCTTTTATAAAGTTATTTCAGTAATAAAATTTGCTCCTCGCAATAAAAACGACATGTTTCATAAAACGCGAGATAGTTTAATGGTTATTGAATAATAAAACATGATAGCTGTCGTAATTCACGCATTCAATTGATATTGTAAATTGAGCGTGTTAATCCGGGCACCGAGCGCCGCGCGCCGCCGGCGGCCCGGCGTGCCAGGGAGCGCCGCGCCCGTAGCGCTGTACGTAACGTGAAGTAATAAAAAGTTACCAAACAAAACGTTACCAAACGTGGAACAAAAGCAATCAGTGCCATACAACTCGCTACAGCTGGGTAATGGACGCTTTCCCTCTGTCGCATTAGCAGGGACAAAGTGATTCGGCCCGAAAAAATATAAATAGGTTAACTGTGATTAAATGTGTTTCCTCATTTTAGGCGTTAATAAGCACATCTAAAATCTTGTCGATTTGATGGAGATTAAATTGTAAGAATGTCGTCGTCATGTAACAAAAATAATGTTGCTCTACCAATCGGTTTATTCCTTACTTAAAATGTATCTTCATTAAAGCAATGGACTTTAGAGCTCATTTGGGTTTCACTTAAATTACCCAAGGGTTAACAGATATCAAAAATTCAAGAGATTTGGGCCTTAAAGTAAAATCTGAATGTTGTGTAAAGGGTTATGTTTACGCACATGTACAACCGGTCGCGCGGCGCAGGTGGCGTGGCGCGGCGTGGCGCGGCGTGGCGCGTGAGTGTGAGCCGGCCATGTGACGCCGCTCGACGGGAACGACAGCTGTTAACACTTTTTACGACCGTAGCCGGTGTTACGGAAACTTTTTACACAGCAGATCCACAGAAAATATAATCCTACAGTCCCCTTACTTGTAATAAAGAGAAAATGAACAACTGTTAGGATGATGTCAACAGTATGGTAGCTTACGTTTAGTAGTTATGTACCTATCACTACTAAACGTAGGCTACAATAAAGAAACTCGTGCAAATTAAGTACTTACTTAAGTACACATAGTTAAACTAAGTATTCCTGAAAAATAAGAACATACTGTAAATAGTGTTCTAGTATTGGACATAGCGTTTATTGAGAATCACATGATGTGTCACAAATTAAATTGCCAGCTTGTGGCTGTAATTGACCATTAAAAGTTCTTATTCGACGTTTTCTATATTCGTATCACGATCTCCGGTCGTTTCGCTCGCAGCAACGCCGCCGCCCGCCGCCGCCGCCGCCGCCGCCGCCCGCCGCGCCGCCGCGCCGCCTCCCTTCCAGCGTGTGACTCGCGCCATTAAGCGAGGATCGCCCTTGATAAACCCTCTATACATTTAGATAGGGGCTCAGGGCAGAATTGCGTGCTTCTTGGTAATGGCGACGATCGGAGACCGCGAAGAGCAGGGTGCGGAGCCTGTGATTAATGGCATTTGTGCCATCAGATCGGAGACGTGAAGCTTTAGCACTCCCCTACCACCAATCCTTTCTGTTTGGAACGACTTGATAAAATATATTGAACCGGTAATGACGGCTGCGGCAATATAGTACCGTACCTGTAGGCTAGGTCTTAGGAAGGCCAAATCCTGGCATACACACGCTTTCTAAGATGTTTCGAAGGTCAGCTTGACCTGCCCTTGACCGCGCAGTATGACCGCTGCGGCGGCGCTAAATATCGCTTGCAAATCAAAAACCCAAACACTACACTATATCTGATGACTATTCCTATTTTTAGGGTTCTGGACCTTAAAAGGTAAATCCGGAACCTTTATAGGATCACTTTGTTGTCCGTCTGTCTGTCTATCTGTCTGTCTGTCTGTCAAGACCTTTTTTCTCAGAAACGGGTAGAGTTATCAAGTTGAAATTAATACCAAATATCAAATGCTATGGGCCCTTGTAGGTGTAAAAAAATTAGGCTTCTAAGTCAACGCAATCAAAAGATACGGTGGTTTATGTCACATATTTTGATACGAGTACTTTTCGCAAATTCACTTATCAATACAAAGGAATCAACGCACAGCCCAAACCGCTGGTGTTAGAATCATGAAATTTTGACAGTAGGTACCTTATATACCGCAAGTATCCACTAAGAAAGGATTTCGAAAAATTCCACCCCTAAGTGCATAAAATACGGGGTGAAAGTTTGTATGGGGTAAAAAAAAATGAACCTAGAGACATGAAAATAAGTATTGAGGCTACTTATAACAAATAAAAAATATTAATATCAGCGTTTTGTAAAATTCCACCCCTAAGTGCATAAAATAGGGGGTGAAAGTTTGTATGGGGTAAAAAAAAAAATGAACCTAGAGACATGAAAATAAGTATTGAGGCTACTTATAACAAATAAAAAATATTAATATCAGCGTTTTGTAAAATTCCACCCCTAAGTGTGTAAAATAAGAGTTTGTATTGTAGTTTTTATTCAGTTTGGTTGCAGTTTGTATTGGGTTCTCGAATTTGTTGCATTTTTGGGAAGTTTAAGCTATTTATTATTAAAATATCTTGCCGGTATCGATATTGGAATCCAGGAATGGAAAAACTATCTAAAATCATAATAAAATGTTGGACGGAACCCTCAGGGCGCGAGTTCTACTCGCACTTGTCCGGTTTTTTTTATAGTATTAGTACGCATATTTACAAATTAATAAACGTTAATTTTTACTTTCCTTTGAAAGCACTACTGTTGTCCATACAGGTAGCTTCTAAGGACGTTATGAAGTCTCCATTGGAATGCCATTCCCGATGCATGGTAGTGCGATGCATGGGGAATGCCATTCCACTCATACCCTGGTAGACTCACCATTGCATTATTATATGATATTCTGAAT
Source organism: Notodonta dromedarius (assembly GCA_905147325.1). NCBI lineage: Eukaryota > Metazoa > Arthropoda > Insecta > Lepidoptera > Notodontidae > Notodonta > Notodonta dromedarius. Next base: position 182,133 of record LR990167.1, read on the forward strand.
GATTGATAAGTACTGAAAATTTCAAACGACCCTGCAATTATGTACATTATTTTTAATATGAAATGAAATGGAAACATTTTTTACCCAACGCCTCGACGCAAAGGAGGGCAACGTGTTTTTATTGAAATAATTGTCATGAATATCCCGCTACAATAAGAAGTTTCCAAAAACACTATCAGTAAACAGAAATGTAGGTAGGTATACTTTTCTACTAGTTAAATAAGTTCGTACAGGCTACGGGTGCTATCACTTGCGATCGGCAGAACTCCGACCCGCGCGTCTATCACGCCGCCGCGCCGCCGCGTTACGGGCGATCAGCGCGCGGCGGGGCGGCAGGGCGGCGGGGCGGCAGGGCGGCAGGGCGGCAGGGCGGCAGGGCGGCAGGGCGGCAGGGCGGCAGGGCTGCAGGGCGGCGCGGCGGCGAGCTCGCACGGAGGTTGATACTGCCCGCGCCCGCATACTGCCGATAAATTAATGGCCATGGAAACATTGGATAATGAGACTGAGATAGATATTTTTAAAAGTTTCCTTACTCACCTCAAATTATATTCCTCTAATATGTGTTTCCATTGAAGCCTTGTAATCGATACACAGATTAGAGGCTCAATACGATAAAACCAACTCAAGAAATACACGTGCTATCAACGAACAATATTTTATTTTCGTGCACGTATAGTAGGAGTTTTGACTCGGGCACAATTTGATACTTAATACATTTCGCTGGGAAAATAATGTTTGTGTCCGTTTGTTGTTGTTTTATCCTTGATACATTATAGATGTTCAACATTTTCATTACTCTATGACAAAACTTTCCTGAATTCATAACACACCTCACGGTAGGCGGGATCGTACTACAAATGTTTACACATTCCGTTATTTGATTTTACGCTTTGAATATACTTTGGCAGCTCCCCGAGGACTGCAAACATATGAACGAGATGGAAGAATAACAGATAAAGTTATTTTTTCTTTTATGTTATTGACACATGGGTTTTGGTAAGAAATATAAATGGATATAAGGGGATCTAGACGTCCGATATAATTGTACCTATAAAAAGACCCTGTCCAACATTTCATAACATATAGGTGCAAGAACGACGGACGAACACTACTAACGAAATAAAAATCCTTTGAGAACATACTGCGACAGTGACCATAAACCCGTCGGCAGGGGGTCTCAATCTGCGGGATCGATTGCACGCGCTCCATTGCTTCTTTTTTACGCGCCGATAAAGCCAAATTATCTGCGAAGCTGTTAAACATTATATCGTGACGTTTATGTGCGATCCAATGCCGCGAATGAACGATTAATTGCCCGACACGATGATGATAAAAAGGCGATTATTATTTTAATGTGTATGGAAGAATCTCACTTTATTGAGGTATGAAACTAAATAACGCTTCGGTTCTCTCAGACCGCTTTACGTCACGCTTCCGTCACGTTAACTATATTTTGGTACATTTATGTAGTTCACGATTAACAATATTTTTATAGACAAGATGTAGACAAGGCTTAAAATTTCCTTTCAATTATCTCTGTTAAGATTTAATCAATTTAATGACGTATCTGGTACCCACGCAGACGTTTTTTAAATATTTTCTATATTCAAATCTTATATCTCACCCCATCTAAAATGGATGAATAACAATGTACGTGCGGCGTCAGGTAATGCAATAATGCTTGCATGGTGTACGGTGCAACGCACCCGAACATAGCATTTCACCCATTCAGCATTTTCGTACAACGAGCGGTTTTCTTGGCAATGCACACATCAGTTCGCGTTTGGCTAGCAAGAAAACCGCGCGGGCTCACCTATCATATCATCCTTAGCATTAATTACGCATTGTTTTACCCAATACAGTCGGTACCTAACTTTAATTACATTACATCACATTACCCGTATATAGCATCGGCAGCGACACCTGAATGTTACTCCCTTTTATTTCCTAGTTTGACACGAGTCATTTGTTGCTGCGTCCGCATATACCGGCGGCGCGCGGCGAGGCACTCCGCCGGCACCTGTTATTTAATTCGATAAAAATGTCTATCACATATCGGATGTTGCTACAGAAGGGCGTGCCATCGCCGGGTGTTTACACGATTGTAAGAATCAAATTTTAATTTCAAACCCAATGCCTTAAGAATACACGACTTTGCTTATTATTTAGTAATCTTTTCACTGGAATGTTATTAAGAAACAAATACTTCAAGAAATAAGAGCTCAGACTCTCATAGTACTGTGACAACTGGGTTTTAATTAACGCAACATACATAATGTCGTAAACAGGAAAAATAAGCTCTAGTGTATATAGGCATGTATATAATACGCTGGTCGCCTTCGACTAATGGACGCATTAAGAGTAATACAGCTTAGATCCGGAGTCCGGATATTATCCGCGCGGACCGCGAGCTCCGGCGCGGAAGCGCACCGCTCGTGCCCGGTCCCCTGCAGCACTGGCCACGGCACAGAGAGATACTTCTGACATGGACATCTTTTCTCTTCCTAGGGTTAACAATGGCGTACTTATACACTGCTCGATGGTAGCGTCGTTGATTGTCCTTCGTTTCATGCTCGGCAGAACGCCCGAAGCTTATAATTTTAATAAATTATCCATTCCCAGAAAATCCATCTTATTTGTCGTAATTATTTTTATTAAGTTACTGCTAAAACCAAGACCGTGTGCCAGTACCATAATTTAAGTGTTGGTTTTTTTTTTGTGACTAGTCCCGCCACACACTCCCACCACTGTAACTCCTGTAAGCCAGGATCGGAATTTTTTTCTTCCAACTCCTCCTATTATTTCTTTCGATTAAATTCGTGCGGGTTCCCAGACAATTTAACTTTTCCCCGGGACTCGTCGAGGGTCAAACCTCGACGACATTATTGGTCACCATTGTCGAAAAAAAGAAAGTGTTGGTTATGTTCATGTGAACCTTTTTTTAAAGTTTCGCGTGCACACCGCGTATACACTGCGTGTTCCAAAGATCCACGGACTACTTGCCACGCGCACATATTCCAGTATTTCCTGCTACATATATTATCAAAGACATCATTTCTCAATTGTACCTCTATCCTGGCAACCGGCCAACTACTAAAATCTCTCCACGTTCCATGAAGCGCCGAGGGAAGGCGGCAGATAGCGCGCTATCAGCACGTGCGCCAGGCGTTCCGCCCGAGCGCCGAGCGCCGAGCTTAACATCCGAGCTCAAGCACCTTTTCATTTACGCACGGGTTTTAATACGGCCGTGTTAAGGACACGGTTTGTCATGTTAATGTTCACGTTTTTATTTTTAACAAAATTTAATATTTATGGTCAACGTTTACAATGTTTGAAAATTATACACGTACATTTTCAACATTAATTCCGAATATTTTTTATAGATTTTTGCTAACCATCGCCACTACAACTAGGTAGATAAATGATTACAAAAAGAATAATTGATACTTATAATCCATAAATTGTATGTAAGTACAATGGTTCCTAAATAAATAATCTAAATTTTGAGATATTTCAAGAGATTGTTTTGATGGTACTTAAAATATTATCTGAACTACTGAGCATTCCTCAGCTTTAGCAAAACGAGGCGCTGTATCGTCGAGAAACGAAAGGCTCGCGCCCAATACCCAGCACGGCAGCAAGATGTCGGAGGTCACAGCCGGTGTAGACACAGCGAGCATGCAGCACGTCGTGAGCGGTGGAGAACATCACAAGTAATACTATAAATATCACCAAATATAAAGACTGGCAGACCAACTGCATGGTCCCAAACTAAACAATTCTTGTACCATGGGTACCGTACAATGGACTCCGTACAAAATAAAATATAACTAAAACTAAAATAAAGTTCAAAAGGAATATTAAAAGTAAAATATGTAAGAGGCTGGCAAGGAGTGTGTGTGTGTGTGTGAGTGAATACTTGCCTATAACGTAATAAAAAAAGTAAAAAAGTGTGTCTATTGATTCCTTTGTTTCGATGACAGGATTTGCCTTTTGAGGTAAGGCACCCTAAAAACAAGCCTTGATACATTACTAATTGTGACACCAATACCACTAACGACAATTAGGATGACCGTCAATTTAGTTGCCCGCTTCATTTCCACAGCTTCACTCGGCCTTAGTGATGAAAACACTAACAAACTTGCAGGCCTGTATTACTAAGATAATAATGTTTTATGACATTTTACAAAACATAATACATTAACCAATAGTACATTGTTACAAGAGTGGTGAAAGTGCCCTCGAACTATTAGCGCCCTCGCTACGCTCGGGCGCCAAACCACGTCTCGGGACTAAATAAGTCTTTCACCCAAGGTAAACACTGTGCTTTTCATTACGAATACAAGGAAAGTAAAAATAAAAACAGGAATTGGCTAAAGAAATAATACAAGGAAGTATGAACAATACTCTACAACTCGAAAAAAAAAAGATCGGATTACCGCCTATTTTGTTTTTTTTTCGTTGGCCGGCCAACTTCATTATTTTGCCATTATTTTTCATTTTCATCTTTAAATATTTTTCCCAAAACTATGTTATTTTAAAGAAATTGTTGAAACTAAATAAAAATTAAGTCATTTAAAATTATATATTCTTTAATTAATACTTAACTTTATGTTATTTCAATTGTACATCGTGCTGTAATTGAGTGACTGTAGAAAAAGTTTGAACATGGTTCCATAGAAATGTGAAAATAGAACTAGTTATTTTTTTTATAATTTGACAGCTTTCAGTTGAAAGCGATTCTCCCGGGCCGGAAAAGTATTACTTTCAACCCGCTCCTCAGGCAACTTCAGACCTACTTTCAGAGTATGAGTAATGAAAAATATTTTTAACCCCTGTCGAAAAAAGAGGGGTGTATCTGTCTGTCTGTCTGTAGCACTTAAGCGAATGAAACGATTTTAATTTATTTAATTTTGTTTGTAAGGTATCATGATCGAGAGTGTTCTTAGCAATGTTTCATAAAAAATCTGTTCAACCGTTTGAACATTATCAGATCTTTTGTGGTGTACGAAGGGATATGAGCAACGCTCACAGGTATGATCGATGCGAAAATTGGTACACTGCTTCTTCAATGATACTGCAACGACATAAAAAATATTGTGACGTCAGCAGCGGTTATATCACTAGCGATGAGCCAAGTTATATGCGAGCGAGTGATATGCGGTTCCGCTCAATTCGGTACATCGATTGCTCTATTTGTGAACTAGAACGGAGCGGTGCAGTGCCCACAATACTTCCCTGTTTTGATGTTGGCACAGATTTTTAAAGACGGGGTGTGTGTGTTCATCAATTGCCAGTTTTTAACCCCCGACGAAAAAAGAGGGGTGTTATAAGTTTAACATGTGTATCTGTGTATCTGTTTGTCTGTCTGTGGCAACGTAGCGCCCAAGCTGATGAACCGATTTCAATTTTGTTTATTTTGTTGGATAGGTATTCTGATCGAGAGTGTTCTTAGCTATGTTTCATGAAAATCGGTTCAGCCGTTTGAAGATCATCAGCTCTTTTGTAGGTAATAAAGCCACATTCGCGGCCAAAACGAACTTCCACGGCTCGAATCCGTTCGAAATTTGGGCTCATTGGAATAATATCTTTGCATCACTTCAGAACGGCTGAAACGATTGCGCTTTATTATATTTTTAAATGGTCGTAATAGTCTGAACTGGCTTTTTACAATATTATAAATTTGAAAAGTTTCCCGGCTTCTGGAAAAAATGATATTTTATCAAATTTTATATGAGATTTGTGTATGAACCAAAGACGTTCCATAAGTCACGTTTCAAATTATAGATACGCGCTTGCGTTAAATTTTGATAATGGTCATGGAATATTACGCAATAATAATTCTAGAGGGCGCTGCTCCGCCATTGAGAATAAATACAGAAAAACAAATCTAATTTAAAATAATTTAAGCGTTATTGAAAATTCTTCCCCTGGGCTGCTCCCGTCCACCTCAACCAGAGTTATTACATCAAATTCAATCATAATTGATAATCTTTTACTAGGAATTAAACCTCCGTGGCATCAATATTTAGATTCGTTGTCTATTCTAATGTCAATTATTATAATGTCATAACAAGATAATGTCTCATACTTTTACACAGATTTTCTGTTGACTATTGTACATTGCATTAGTTATCTTAGATTATAAATGAGGAAGCCAAAACGACTGATGTAAATGGCGCTTTCATAATCTGGCATCGAAACTAGTTGTACCAGATGAATTTGCGAGATGAGCTATGAATACTGAGCTACGGGAGCTACGCAAATCTTGCTCACTTAATTATTTGGAAGAACTACTAGGTAAAGTATACATTTGAGGAAAAGATCGTCGCATCGGGGGTTTTTAAATTTTCAATTTAGAGTTATAAATAAAAGAGGTCTTAAAAACAGCAGCGCGAGCAAAAAACCATTCTAATTTTAAATAGAAACGTGCTTGTAAACATTGTTAATGTAATAGGACCTTTAGGAGTAAGTTGACGAACCTCTACCTCAGTTTAATCCGAACCATGTTATAATTTACAAAACAATTTCTGTTCGCACTTTTCAATTAACCTCATTTCAAAATCCTACACATTGTATTATTCAGTAAGTATACTCATCTAAATTGCTCAATCTCGATTAGGGACAGGAATAATTAATGCTGTATTATTTAAAGGTCTTCGTTGTATTACAAACGAGTCGGTTTGCATAAATATCAATTACGTGGCAGGTGAGAGCTCGAGCGCTTCATCCGTTATGCAAACAAATTGAGTAATGTTTTGTACCAACTGTGGCGAGTGAGAGGCCAGCCGCTGCAGCGTTGACAGCCTTCATCATAACTTTTACTTCACATCCTTCGTCGGTATACAGTTCATACTTCTAACATTCGATTACATTTCCGGTTTGAATTAATTTAGAACATGAATACGTGATAGTGCTTCAGCTTCTATCGGAAACTTCTGGATAACAATACATTAGATCCAGCACATCAAATACACATGTAGGGCATACGGATTGCGAGCTATTTATTTAAGTCTATGACGATTGGCCATGCCAGTAGATTTATGTACGATTGCACTGGACATGATATTTGTTGATTTGGATTTATTTGATGTCGATGCAATAGGCGGATTTATAAATTGACACGATTTTTGTGGTTATATTAACCTATTGTTTCAATTTTTAATGCTAGTTACTATACCGTAGTTACGATAACTACGCCGTATAACTATTACTACGACGTAGCCACTACGAAACTTACTTCGTAGTATGGCTACGCTCGTCGTAGCGCGTCAAAATGCTACGAATATTTTGCGGTGTAGATTACAATATATCTTTGTATGAATTCTTAAGGACGCCGAATCATATTTATATCAGCAAAAGTCTACCGTATGTATTACTACTTAATGTGCATGGCTCGTAGTGATGAGGGATAAGCTTCAGCTTTCCTTGAGAATTTTCGTTATAATTTTTTTTTGCTTTTCATGATTTACCATTCATTCTCAATTTACCTATTACTAACAATTTATTTTCACTATTCTTCTTTAGAATACACTCCCTCCTTCACAGGTCTGATACAGTACTTCAGACGCCTAAAACCGAATGTTCTGTGGTACTCGTTCTCATGAACTGGTGCTCGTAACCGCGCATTAATTAGTCAACAACGAGGCTCGGAGGCGTCATCGCCGGTTATGGCACTCGGTGGTCGGGGGCGCGTTAAGCCACTCAGAACCGTTTAGCCCTTCATTAACTATCTGGCATTGCCGTTGCGGTCGCTGAATTCAATTCGAATGCAATTTCCACGTGCAAAGGCTAATTATGTAATTATGGTCATTCTATTAGTACTTCTGTAAGCAGTGATAGCCGATTGGTTAAGAACGCGTCTTGGGAACACCAGGGTTCAAACCCCGGCTCGCACCTCTGGGTTCGAAATCCTAATCCTTCTAATGATTATCACTCGCTTACGGTGAAGTAAAACATGTCTTAGAATATTTAACCAATTTTCGAACGACATGAGGACCAGCGTGGGGGATTACGGCCTGAATCCCCCTCGTAGTGAGGGGAGGCCAGTGCCCAGGAGTGGAACGTAAAAAAGGCTGAATTATATATTAGTACTCGCTACCAAAATAAAACTGTTCTGGACAGATATACAGATAGGTACAAAGTACCTTCCTACGTATTCATAAAATATAATAAAACAATGCTTATTCTTATCACTGGTTACACAACCACAACATACAATATGTTTCAAATATTAACCAATAACATATAAGCTGTTTATATTTTAAAAAATGTTACAGTTTCTTTAAGTTGAACCCAGAACACATTCGCATGATAATAAAATAGCACCTCACTGTAGGTAAGTTTCGGAAGGGCAGAGTGGACGCTCAGCAAAAGAATGTTACGGTTATTAACTATACAATAACCGTAAAGTCCCTTCGCCCCAGTTTATGTTGAACACAACAATGTCGAGAGATATACGTACCTATATACCTTTTGAATTGGACAAATAAAATACGAGCTTTTTATAACGAATATAGTTTTATAGCGACTTAAGGTAAGAGCCACCAGTACTCGTAAAACAGACTCGTTCTGTCTCTGCTCTTAAGATAGAATAAGAAAAATCGGATCGAATCGAACTCAACATCAACGCTAGACTTGCAGCCGTACGGGTAACGCTCTTCCAGAGTCCTCCTAAATAGACATCACCGGAATTACATGTATTAACGATTAACCCAAAAAATATACCCCATTTTCTTTACTTTTCCCGGCCGATAACTATAAAGCCAGCTGTTTACGTAACTCACCTCATAAAATATAAACACTGATAACACACTTTTTACTTAGCCTCTCCGAGTTATAAATTCATTGTAGGGTAGCGCCATCTAGCGGCAGAAGAACTTGTTTACATACAAGCGTTCTGTTCTTGAGAACTTTTTTCGTGAGTGAAAATAAATGCTGATCAGAGATGAGTAAGAAAAGGTAATGATTGAAAATTTTACAGAATCCATGGTTTTAACATAATTATACGTGTAGTATGACTGAATTTCTGCCATGATCATCGCTATCTTTACGCATTTTTTGGAACCAAATTGCCTGCAGCACGTAATTTTGCAACATATTGTACCTACGTAGGTAATTTAGGGCCCGATACCTTTGAGTGAGAAATGGGCCTCCGCCGACGCGACGGCCGCATGTATAAAAAGGTACTTTACTGATACCGCCCCCCCCCCCCCCCTCCCCCCGCCCCACACCACCCTTCAATACTTCAGGATATATTATGTCTACCTAACACTATACCGGCACACGAGGAATTCAAGGCAGTAGAACGTGCTATGTATCAAGAAGGAAGTCAATGAAAAGCCGTGTGTTGGAATGTGCATGATTTATGTATCATTAGTTATTTGTGAAAGTACTTTAGATGGCTGCCTCTGCCCGAGATCGTCCCAGGAGTAATTAACAATAAGAATACTGCAAAGCGTCGGTCTCGTTGTAACGGCTGGTTTCATTACGATAAGCCGCGCGGTGGCAATGTGATCCGGTTCCAAGCAGTTAACACTTTAATCTAGTATACAACTAATTATAGTATTTTATTTCTTATTCCTATCATTTTCTTAACTCGATTCAATGTTTTACTAAAATATATTTAAGTTCTTAATTAAAAGTTTTCTCAGAACAAGTTTTCCATTACTATTTAATCCGTCGAAACTTGAACTAGTTGAGGTTTTTAATTAAAATACCTACCCAAGTATAAAAATGCCTGGTGATTTCTATTAAATGTTCTAGTGGCGGTGAACGGCACGCTGAACGCTGAACAAACCGAAAGCGATTAACCGGAGGAAAGTTTTAATGCGGCTTCTTACTCACCGTCCGCGTCCCGCTGTACAGCGGTACAGCGATCGAGCGGTAGAAATAACATCATTTACCGCTATCCCTTAATAAAAATAAGCCATTTCAATATGCAAAGGAAACTATCTAGGACGATGGTTAGGTTAAATAATTGTCCTAGGGCACAAATCTCAAATAGCGATTTGAAAGAAAATTCAAGCCACAATAGACATATAGTTGATGGTTTTCAGGCTCGTCTATCACACACTGGTTAGGCACCTACTCTCATGCATGGAATTACCTGGACTGTGAGGGAAGGCGATCATTATTTAGTAAACTGTTCAGCTGCCTGTTTCATGTCGAACTACCGAATTGTTTTATACCAAAATAAAGTGCGAGATAGACAAGGTTCGTTAGTTGCGCCGTCAATTCCAAATTTGAAACTCCTGTTTTAAAGTGGTCGTGCCGAACAAAGTTGTCGCCCGCGCCCCGCCGCCGCGCCGCGCCGCGCTGCCGCGCCGGGTGCGGAGTGTTCGCTAACTCCAAACATCATTAAACTTTAAACAACACTCATGTTATTCGCACACACGTGCAGACTGTACATTGCCACGTAAATAGGTGCGTTCATTTATAGGTACGAGTATATAACATGTTTTATAATAAGGTCTTTTTACAACCTAATGCTTATATCACAAAAATTACATTTACTTAAATTAGTTTTATTAATTTCTGTTCTATAAACAACTTGTGGGAAATAAAATGCTTTTTTATTATTGTATTTTATTGATAGACTCAATAAATTGCGAACTACAAAATTTTAATTATTTTATATAAACTACACGATTAACCAGTACCTAGGCGGTACCCTAGTACCGGCGGCGGCGGCGGCGCGGGGCGCCTCAACCCACGGGTCACAAAGAAGAATTATTCATGGCTGCCATTTCTCGTGTACCGCAGATAAGCTACAAATCCTTTTACAGCAACGTCTTTAAGGAACGTGCTCCCCATATTTTGGTTCAATATCTGGTAACGATTTGCAAAGGGAGAAAGGAGGCTGCCTATGTTGTACTAGATATCGGGGATGCTGATAGACGTAAAATAGAGTGAAATGTCACTCTTTGGTTATAATTTTTGCTATTTGCTTTTAGGGGTGTTTCCAAAAAGATAATTACAAATCCCTACAATATTCTAATTAATAACCGTGATCTTAAGAACTCTTTGTAATATTGTCGTTTAATACCTTTGTAAAAGCATTATACAATGAATATACTAATATTTATTAAAACACAGTCAAACGAACACTGCACTTTACTTCTATGCGCAGCAATGAACAGAACAATCTATGTCATCTTAACTGGCATTGCTTCATAATCCCACTGTTGCTCTACCGTGAATTGAACGCTCGCTAGTCAGTTTATAATTTTGTAATGGATAATGTTACAGAACGTCTCCATAGGTCACCCAAGGAACTCATTTTCATTTCAAACCTAATTAAGGTTGACGCTACCGACTAGCGGCTCTAGCGAACGAATAAACTAATACTAGTGTTATTGTTCCATACTCGTTTTTCTGCAAATTGTTGAAACATTTTTATTATTGCATATCAGTAATGAAGTATAGAAATATTTTTCAGAGAGAAACAAGATTTTATTCTTGAATAAATTGAAAATTGTAACAATAGTGGGATCAATGTAACAAAGCGCTAGTGTGCCGCCTGCCCGCCGCCCGCCGCCCGCCGCCGCCCGCCGCCCGCCGCCCGCCCCGCGGCGGGCGGCTCACCGCAACTGGAATTACATTCCTGTCGCTCACAGGCAGCTACTGTTGTTTTTTTAAAGCCTTTGTTTGCTTTTCCATTCGCAATTTATTAAGGAAGCTATTTATTGCAAGACCATTTCAATAATAAAGATTTAAAAAAAACTCTAGACAACACCCTGAACATTTTTAACTTTAAATGACTTAAATAATCACACTCCGTAATGTTTGTTTGCCATTACCCTGCTAATACCCGTGTGTTAGTAGGGTTTTCGCCAGTAAACTGCGCTGGCTTTGTACTGTCCGCCGCGCCGCGCCGGGCGCGCGCTAGTTGCGGCGCGAACTTTGATAGAGATCATTAGAGCTATTTGAAGATTGAGCCGTCGACATTGTTGTGTACTTTAGTTTATTACCCCAATATTGTTGACTCAGTCTACGCGCCAGGTTTAAACAAGTGAAACGTTATATTTTATATTTTCATTCACAAAAGTCCGCATAGCAATGACCACTCGAGCCGGTGCGATGTTCTCGTAAATACTAGACTACATATATAACTCGTAGGAGCATGAACATGCGTAATATGTAGAGGAGCGCCCGCCAGACAGATCTACCGCATTGTTTTGCTTCAAAACATGCTCATTTGCACAGAGTTCTATTTATAGTAGTTTGTTTAACATGAAATTATTGCGCGTACAAACTGTTTCATGGGGTTTATAACTTGTACTTTATTTAGTAATGGAATGGAACCTAGTAGGTGCTCGGTATGGGATGGCTCTGGCTGGTGTAATCCAGTAGCGAGTACCTAAATGTGAATTTACTGCCGAGTGCCGAGTCGGCGTCCACAGTAGCGAGCTCCTTGCAAGTGGCTCCGCTTTGTGTGATAATCAACTATCTGATATATACGTTGCTTCCGCCGAAATTACTTCCGCCTCACATTCCTTGCTTTTAGAGTCCATAACTTTGTACACGAGTCCACAAGTATATAAGTGTAAAACTAAAAAAAATGTAATACTTATTAAAATCATTACTTTTCGTGATAATAAAAAATAACCTAAATCCTAATTGGTCAATAACTCAATTGAAGTTGGTGAAGGTCTCAACAGAAAGCTATTATTTTGTCACATAAATTTTAAATTATTATAAATATATAAACACATTTATCTACTATTAAGAAAAATACTTAATAAAATATTATAATTTTAGCAAAAAGATTTTTTCTGACACGCACGTCCTGCCTAGCGTGACACCGTGCGTAACAGTCTTACCCAAAAAAGGTTAAATAATAACACATTATTACAAATTCGTTGGTCTTACCAAAAACTACGCTCATATGTTTCCGCAAATAAAGTGATTCCTATTACCTACCTACTGATAACATTTTTCGAAGTAGAATGCCGCATTGGTTTATTACCATCTCGTGTATATGATGATTATTCAAATTAGTATTGGCTGGCTAAGGAAAAATGTTTGTTTTTTTATTCATCCTGAAAAAGGTAATTATAGATTATTATTTCCATCAATATCAACTTACAATAATATAACCATCAAAAAAATCTAAGCGATGTCTGATGGCTGGTCAGATCTGTGTCTAGAGTGCCTAGATTAAGAAAACGCATAAACATCTTAAATATTTTAATAGCTCTTACGACTTTTTTAGGTTGTGGGTGCGAATGGTTTCTGCTAAGTTATTGTTCAGATATTTATAATGACGTTATACATATTGTTTATTACAATACTAGATTTCGGATGGAACCGAAACTTGTTGTAGAATTGGTGATGGTGGACGACGATCCTCGCCACTGAGATCAGCCCTGGACTGATCTTCGGACATAATTTTACAATAAATTTAAGATTACGTAGATAACGAATTTATTAAATCAAACTTGATAATTAATTATGCAACAATATAAGTATTAAAAACAATATAATATAAAATAATATTCAAAGCAATCAGGCGTGATCCGTGTCACGATTAAGAGATGTTGACGGTACGAGCGCCACGATAGTAATACCCCCGGCCGTACAGCGCGCCGCTTTATATTGTCCGTCCCCACCCCTCCTGACTCACAGAGCGGTGCGATGACGTCACGTTGCACGTGCGCGCGTTTGTAAACAATATTTGTTATCGAGCGCCGACACGGCCATTCTGTATATAGGTCGCCCTCGACCTATCAAAGAAAGAAGAATACACAGTATATCAAAATACACCTAGTGCTTAGGTCAGAGTTTAAGTTAAGTAAAGAGCCATTGTCCTCGATTTACTTAGTTTCTTCCAAAAATAAGGAGGCCCCTGTCCTCAACTTATGTTAATGCAAAAGTAAGGAGGCCCCTGTCCTCAACTTACGATACTGCAAATGTAAGGAGGCCCCTGTCCTCAATTTATGTTAATGCAAAAGTAAGGAGGCCCCTGTCCTCAACTTACGATACTGCAAATGTAAGGAGGCCCCTGTCCTCGACTTACTTCAATTACGAACAATTATTGAGTGCTATATTGATACTTAAATAGCGTACATTACCTTTTACTATATAGCGTTTTACATCTCTTGAGCTTGGACGAGATCATCGGTAGTATTCAGTTCGACCTCATTTGGTTCTGGTGCCACAGTTGGTTCGTCTTGCGCCGACATGGAATCCTGATTTACGCCTTCGTTTGGTTTGGGCGCCAGCCGTAGTTGGTCATGGGCTACTTTTTTTGGGCGTCCGCGTCCCGTAATCTTCTTTACTTGGTAACGATCATTTGGCAGTATTTTCCAAATTATATAAGCATCCGGGTATTTTAGGTCAAGTCCAATTTGGGACCTGGGATTTGTCTTAAATAAGACGATGTCGCCTTTTTGGAACCTCTTCACTTTCGCTTTACCGTGGTCAAATCTTGTTTTATCTTCTTTTCCTCGTTTGTCAATCTTCTTTTGTATGTAAATATCGAGTTCATTTCGACTTACTGTCTGTTCTCCTTCGTCAATTAATGTTATTAATTCTGGGGGTACTGCACATTGTCTTCCGGTGAGAGCTTTGATTGGACTCACGTTTGTTGTTTTATTTTTGGTACAATTGATTGCTAACTGGAGTGCTTCCAAACCCTTCTTCCAGTCTTGCGTTTCATAATTGCGAATGATAGTTAATCCATTTTTTACAACAGCCATCATCCGTTCCACCTGTCCATTTGTACGACTAACTCCTGGAGCTATGAAGTGCTGGTGGATGTTGTAGTTTCTACAGAACTCTTCAAATTCGGCTTTAAAGGCGGTGTCCTGGTCACTTATGATTTGTCGAGGAGCTCCAAATAGGGATACAATATGTTTCAATGCGCGCAGCATTGAGTTGGCAGTCTTATTGGTCGCATAAGTTAATGTGACAAACTTAGTGTAAGCGTCTATGACAACAACAACGTATTCATGCTTATTATTCCTTCTGGTGAGATGACCAGTCATATCTATATGGATGGTATCGAAGGGAATAGGTTTCTTTTCTATGGGATACATTTCTACTTGTTTGGCTCCGGAAGGACCTTTGCTTGTTTTGCATATAACGCAATTGTCTACGAAGCGTCTTACTGTTGAAGACATTTCAGGAAACCAATAACTTTCTCGAATCTTGCTTAGAGTCTTTTCCCATCCAAAATGTTTCAGTGCGGTATGATAGGCATTAATAATGCTCCATTGGTATGTTCTTGGAACCACTTTTTTCCACTTTTTGCAACCGGGTTCATTTTCGTCAAGACTGTGTTCCAAAACTAGGTCATTTACCCGATACTCACGCATTACTTCGTTGTGTTCCAACTTCTTTATGATTTTGGCTAATTCTACATCACGCCTTTGCTCAATCTTAAGCCATGTATCGACGTTTTGCGCTAGGTTAATACACGTCGTAGGATTACGGCTGAAGAAATCTGCATGTTTCATTCGGCATCCTTGGCGGTATTCTATTTTGAAATCATAGTGCTGTAGAAATGACCACCACCTATGGATCCTGGGTAAGAGTTCATGTTTATTTGACGATGATTTTATGGCGTTGCAATCAGTGATTATTGTAAATGATCTGCCGTAGAGGTACTGTCGAAAATGTTTTATTGCTCTTACTATAGCAAGTGTTTCCAGCTCATAAGAGTGGTAATGACTCTCTGGCTCAGTAGTTCTCATACTCATATAAGCAATCACATGCTGTCGGCCGTCCTGTATTTGAGTAAGAATTGCACCCAATCCAGTGCTGCTAGCATCCGTGTGGAGTTCAATAGGAAGTCCCTCTTGAAATATGGTTAAAACGGGTGCTGAAGTTAGTCGCCGAATGATGTCAAGTCTGACGCTTTCACATTCTGCAGTCCATTGAAACTTAGCATCCTTCTTAGTTAAGTTGTAGAGTGGAATGAGACGCTCAGAGAAAGATGGTATGAATCGTCTAAAGTAGCCAGCCAAACCACAAAATTGTCGTACTTGTTTAACATTTGTGGGTACTGTAGATTTCTCTAAGGCTACTACCTTCCTTGGACTCGGACGAACCGTACCTTTTGAGATAAGGTTTCCAAGATATTCAATCGATGTCTTGAAAAAAGAACACTTCTTTTCATTTACAGTAAACCCAGCCTTGGTTAAGGCTGCTAATACATTGTCCAGAACCTGCAATCCTTCTGTGAATGTTTTGCACTTTATCAATACGTCATCCATATAAACCAAGACGTGATCCAGTAAGGGTCGTAATGCAGTCATTATAGCACGCTGAAAAACAGCCGGTGCGTTCATCAGTCCAAACGGCATTCTCACATATTCATATAGGCCATCTTGTGTAATGAAGGCAGTTTTTGATATAGATTCTTCTTTGATGGGTATTTGGTAAAAGCCTTGGGCCATATCTAAGCTGATGAAATAAGTAGCATCTGATAATCGGTCAATTTGATCGGAAATGATTGGAAGTGGAAACTTGATGGGGATAGTATTTTTATTCAACTCTCGATAGTCGGTACACATTCGATCTTCCCCATTCTTTTTTTTAACGAGGATAACTGGGCTGGCATAATCGGACGTGCTTTCTCTGACAATCCCATTTACCATGAGTTCGTAAATAATTTCCTTCAATTTTTGCTGCTCCACTGGCGCCATTCTATAAGGTCTTCTGGATACTATTTTAGTTGGATCTTTCAACTGAATATCTAAACAACCTGTGGTGACTTTATGTTTTGGAGTACCGGTAGCAAATGTTGCGGAATATTTTAGTAATACTTTTCTCAACTCGCATACTTCATTGGCATTAGTTAAATCAGTGTCCAGGTTTTTGAAGAGGTGCTCAGTCGTGTTTATGTTTATAAAAGTTGAATGTCTCATCACACTTGCACCCTTCTCATTGACGAGTATGTTTAAACCTGTACCTTTAACAATTTCTGCCCCAATCAAAAGATCACATGGTGTTTCATGGTCTTCTACAATGTGGAAAGCAACTTCCACAAATACACCGTTCAAATCACACGTTGCATTAATTCTTTGGCAGGACAAGATTGGAATACTTTGACTTCCAATGCCCTTTAGAATCAAGGTACAATCTTCACGCTCTCCAGGAATGGATCGACTGACAGTACGTCTTACCAAAGATCTTGCTGCCCCGCTATCGTAGAATGCTGTGAATTTTCGATTATTGATAATAACAGCCATAGGTGTTAATATGTCTTCTTGTTCTCTGGCCAAATGAACCTTTTCAGCTTCATCTCCCATTTTCTTGAAACAGACTGACTCAGAATGTCCAATCTTGTCACAGTAACTACATTTGGGTTTTGGCCATTCCGTGCGGTTAAGTGATTCCTTTGTATTTGTTGCACTCAGTAATGTCTTAGGGTCACTCACTTGCTCGTTACCTTGGCGGCAATGTGCTTGCATATGTCCAGGTTTCCCACACTTGAAGCAAAGCAAAGTTTCATCTCTATTGTTTCTTAGTCTTGGTCGTTTAGCTGGCGGTTCTCCATGTCGGGGTTCTCGTTGTTTGATTGTAGCCGCCACAGAAATCAATTCAGGAACAGAAGAGCATTTATTAGACAGTAAACGTAGACGAAGGAACTCATTGTCTATGCAGCCAATTACAGCTTCTACAGCGTCTTTATCCTTGTCACCATTGATGACTCGTTTCCAAATATTCCAAGCTTTGGTAATGGATTCAGCTGGATTTGCCATATCAAATTTAAAACTTCGCAATTTCAATATGTCGTTTGAGTACCGTGCTTCTGGCTCAAAAGTTTGTATTAGAGCCTCTCGCATGTCGGACCATACAGGGGATTTTACTAACCATGTATCTCCAAGAGTTTTGGCTCGACCTTGCAGTAAACCGGCAATTTTTGTACATACTTCGTAATCAGTCAGTTTCCAGTGGGCTTTTGCTCTATCCACGTGCTCACACCAATCTCGTATTGGTACGTCACCATCAGGGTTGAACGATGCGATGTAGATATCGCTCAACCGTGGTCGTCTTGTTGGAGCCCCTGCCTGGTTTAAAAGTCCAGCAAGAAACTCGTGGTTAGCTTGTATATTTGCTTGCTGCTGCCGCGTTAGGTTTTCTATGATACCTGCCAATGCAGACAGTGCCTGGCCGGCGCCAAAGTTAGTGCCATCTCCTTCTGTGCGGGCATATGGGGCTGATGATGCCCCATGGTCAATCCCACTTCTGATTTCGGATGGAACCGAAACTTGTTGTAGAATTGGTGATGGTGGACGACGATCCTCGCCACTGAGATCAGCCCTGGACTGATCTTCGGACATAATTTTACAATAAATTTAAGATTACGTAGATAACGAATTTATTAAATCAAACTTGATAATTAATTATGCAACAATATAAGTATTAAAAACAATATAATATAAAATAATATTCAAAGCAATCAGGCGTGATCCGTGTCACGATTAAGAGATGTTGACGGTACGAGCGCCACGATAGTAATACCCCCGGCCGTACAGCGCGCCGCTTTATATTGTCCGTCCCCACCCCTCCTGACTCACAGAGCGGTGCGATGACGTCACGTTGCACGTGCGCGCGTTTGTAAACAATATTTGTTATCGAGCGCCGACATAGATGAAAACCCGGCTTCGCTCGGGTGAAATGTGAATCATAATACATAATCTTTTACAAAATATATATTTAAAATATATAGAGTCATTGAAGGTAATCTGTTTAAAATTTCACTCCAGGTTGAAATAGATACTAAAGTTGTATACATACTGCTACCGACATCTATCAACACCATTAAATATTAAGAAATAGACTAATGAACATAAAACATATATTTATTGCTGTTATTTAATTGGAATGTATTAACAATTTATCCAATTTTGTCTGCATAATTCTTATTCATCTTTCTGCAACATAAAAATGTAAGAAGTGTCGATATTTATTACGTAAAAAATCCAAAATATTGTTTACATACTACTACCGACATCTATCCACGTGCATTAACAATTCAGAAATATACGTATTAACATCAAATATAGATTTGATGTTAATACGTGTATTTCTGAGATTCCGGACGGACGGACGGACGGATTGGATGATCTTATAAGGGTTCCTCGTAGGGACTACGGAACCCTAAAAACATGAAGACTGAATTTGTTTGTACTGAAAGCTCAATCTTCTTCTTCTTTCTTTAAAAATATGGCCCACCCAGTTTAATAGATATTTCGAATAAAGACTCATTTACACACTGAGAACACTGACACTAACTGACAGGGATTCGTTCATAGAAAATATAGCGGTACTGTGCCAAACTTGACGGAACTGCCAATATGGCGAAAGATTGCCTTTTACAATGTTAGAATTTAACAAAATACTCGACAATCCGAATTTTGCGGATATATGTTGTCTACTCGAAATCATTATTTTTTTATGTTTTATTATTCTGGTAAGGTTTCAATCGAGTCTACCGTACCCCTGAACGGAATTATTAATATAGATGACGTTATACGTTTGAAATTCTAAATTTGTCATTTTATTATTACGCATACACCAACTATAGGTCTGACTACAATGCGATTAGCGAATCCTTCTATTCTATCGCACGAACAGGTCAGAGAAGTATGTGAGAAGTACGCGGATCCTTCCAGGAATGTTAATCAGTAGGGAAGCGAGCTCGGAGCCCGCGCGCTGGGAATACTAACGAGGAATCCATTTCATTAATTTCCTTGATTGCACACGTTAAATGTCAAAGAGTGTTTACCTTGAAACACACGGAGGTAAAATCGTTGTAAATAATAAATGCCGAAGCAATAATGGTGTAGACAAGGCAGTGGTTTGAACTTAAACTTACAATAATCTGTCGTCCCGTTTCGTCAAAATTATAGAAATCATTGAACAATTAAACCTTTAACAAATTTATTCGGTTTATTCATTCGACACGGTGGTGGAAGCATAATAAATAAAACTACTAAACAAAAATTTGGCGTTTCATGTAAAGTCGACATACGAGCCCCCAAACCCTGTGACACCCCGCCTCCGCCTCCGCCTCCGCCTCCGCCTCCGCGGGCGCCAGGAGCCGGCCGCTGGCTGCTCGCGGGGGCGGCCGCTGTTCTCGCGAATATATTGCAGCGCAGCTTCCACATACGGACACCATTCGTTCTGTCGTACTCCAACATTTGCGCTATCTTTCATGCGCCCAATTCAATTAAGTGTCTTTTTTCCGGCCGCTCGTGTTCGCACTGGTACGGCGAATTTGCAAAATCCAACGTTATTTCGAAGCTAGCTTTATACTTTCATGTTACAACGTTGTGTCTATGTAGCGAATTATCAAATTTTAAGCTTCTCCACTAAATTAAAACTTATATAAAAACCCTGTTATTAAGGCTCGACAGAAGGTTCAAAAAAGTCACAAATACTAAGTACATCCTAGTATCTGAGCGATCGGTATCGTGTATAAATCTATCTGAATAATGAACGCCGGGAACAAGTAATTAATGCCGCGCCGGATCCAAACTTGTAACAATTCCAAGTAGCGCCACGCCCTGCTTCAAACAACTTTTCATAAACTCAGTCTGCTTTGGCTTTGCGTAGGTATATCTCGAAGACGATGAAGTACCTAACGCTCATTTAATATTTTTTTAATGTAATAAGATGTATTAATATTTCAAGCGAATTAATATTTTATTTCCCGCATTATTTCATTCCTAATGATAGAAATGCTGTTAACTGCATCATTTGAGACCGGCTGGGACAATTTGGCTATTTTTGGTTCGAAAGCGTTCGTAAAAGTCCGCATTAGGTTTTTATCGAAATAAAAATTTCAAATTCTGAAAAAACCAGAGACTTGACAGTTCTCGCGGAAAAACTGAACATCCTTTTTCTATGGGATTTTTGTATGAACTCAAGACATTCCATAATAAGTCACGATTATAGTGATGTCTATACGTAATTCTTTTTTTTTGGTTATGGTCATGGAAAGGTTATTAGGAAAAATAGTCGGCAGAATTGGGAATATTGCGCTTAAATAATTAAAAAATAATGTATATAGTTTTTAAAAAAAATAACCGCTAAAGACGTAAAACAGGGGGTGAAAGTTTGTATGGGGGGTGGCCTCTCAGCATCCGAAATAAATAAATACGTGTTTCACGGTTTTAATATGTTAAAGGGGAAGAAGAGAGCGGAGATAAGAGTTGTTTCTCATTGTTACCATTTTCCAACAGCTTTTCACAAATACGATCACTTACAAGTTTATTTAAACATTGTCTGTCGGATCTGACAGCTCGTTAGAAAAAAAAAATGAATCCTTAGGGATCAGTTACGATATCGATAATGCAATAATGGAAAGTGTGGGGTTGGTTGGTTAATGTTAAACACTCTTACATGTTGTATAGTCTCTCGTATATTATTAATAAGTCCTCCACATAGCTTACTCTAATCCCTTATATACTAAGTCAATACATTTCCTTATTAACTAATACGTGTTCAATATCTCATCTACATACCGTCACGTAGTACATACAAGTAGGTTATAACACGTTCTTTTGGACGTGTTTATCCCTATACTACACCTCCCCCGAAACGCTAGGCCTTCCTCCCTTCGAAAGTAAAGCCTCGCACTTCAAGATTTAGCACATACATTTTTAAGATACGCTTCTACAAACTTAGACAACTCACCAATTAATGTTAGAATATTCCTAATCTGTGTACATCTAAAAGTCGTAAGATGTGGTAGAGCATCTAAATACATTTTTCAGAACACTTAACTACATACTTAGCGTTATCACTATACTTTCCATAACAATTATATTTCCTTTTAATATAATGCTTCTTTCTAGGCTTTCCTGTATGTCTACTC
Organism: Notodonta dromedarius; assembly: GCA_905147325.1. NCBI lineage: Eukaryota > Metazoa > Arthropoda > Insecta > Lepidoptera > Notodontidae > Notodonta > Notodonta dromedarius. The sequence goes on from LR990167.1 coordinate 203,968, forward strand.
GTAGGCAATATATGATAATCATTCAAAATATCTAGTCTTAAATCCTCATCTTCTATTCTCTTTACATCTTTTATTATACATAATCTTGGAAATTTCATCTTATTCAACTTTTCAAATCTCGAGAACTCACTTATAAATCTTTCTACAATGCATTTATTCATCTCATTTTGAACTACAACGAGTCTTACAATATTTAATTTCATACACATCCCTTCAAGTACTTTTAACGCTACGTCTTGGCGTGCCTTCGTTAATAAAGAATCTTGATTCAAATAAATTATAGACTCGGAAAACAACAAACTCTCTGAAACATACGGTATCCTTTCTGGGGTAATTACCCTTCTTAAGGTTTGCTTAACCTTATCAAATCTATCCTGCTTACAAAAAAACTATTTCTTACAACCCAATGCTTTTATAACGATATCTTCAACCCTAGGTTGATCAGACCTAAAGCAAGACTCATTCCTATTTAGACTCGAACTCTGAAAACCTTCCTCTTGATAAGAAAACTCCTGATTCGTTTTTCTATTCCTCTTCTTACGCTGAGTTCGTGTAAATCCTAAAACACTACTCGAATTCACCTCTTTCAATACATCTGATTTAATAACATTTCTAGATAATTTATCGACCGTCAAATTATTAGAACTTTTTTCATAGTTTATCTTCTCGGGTACTACAATATAATCACCATTTTCTTCTACTTCTTTACTTATCTCACATCGACTTGGTACTGTAATAATATTTCCTTCATTACCAGACATTTCAAAAAATATCCTTTCACTAAACTCTGATTCCTTCAAACTAACTCTTCTAGTCTCATAATCAATAACTACACTATATTTCGAAAATAAATCTTCTCCCATTATACCGTCAGCCTTACACTGAAGTCCTTGAAACACATAAAACTTATGCCTTATCCGTAAACTACCATTTACTAATTCCAAAAACACATATCCCATTGTCTTTAATTCACCACAAACTCCTCTAATTATCATCGAACTTGGATATATCTTAACATCATCCAACTTTTGTAACCACTCATATTTAACAACTGATAACTTGGCTCCAGAATCTACTAATAATGAAATATTCCTATTAAGACATGTAAAACTAACCTCATTTCTACTATCATACGTTAAAATATCTATAGAATCGCACTCTTCCTTATTCTCGAAAGGTACTAAAAACTTTCTATCTTGCTGAGTCATCGTAAACTCGCTATTAACATTATCTGTTGAAGACACAACATTTACACGGCTATCACTATTATTATGCACACGCTTCACGTATTTATTCTGCGAGTTATGCTTACTACGCGCATTCTGCTCACGATATACATTTGCTTGACCTTGCTGAGTCGAATATCTCCTAATGCCATAATTAGAATTATTATGATATACATTGTCATTATTTCTACGCGGTTGATAATTACTTGAAAATCGATTTTGAAAACTAAAACATGACGTCGAAAGCTTTGGTAACAATTCGTCCTCATCAATAGCTAAACTAATGGCCTCCCTAATCGAAGCTACTTGCCGCGATGCTACTATCGTACCTAACCTGAAATTATTTAATCCACAGGCAAACCTCTTAATTGCAATATTTTCATTGGTTGGTTTCAATATGTCATATGCAGCATAATTTCCATCTGCTTGACTTATGGTTAATTTAGCTAACAAATCTTCTATCTCACTTCCATATTCTTCTATTGACCTATGTCCCTGATTACACCTCTGCAACTGCGATAGCAAACTAACATAAGACCTCTTCGGTAACACATATTTCTTAATATCACTTATCAATTCCTCAACCGTATCATAAGCTTGCTTCAATTTAATTTTTATTTTATAGTCTAATCTTGTCTTCAGCACAAAATTTATCAATAACTTATGATCCTCAGTTCTAATATTATCCTTGTAAAATTCAATTCCGTCAACTAACTGCCTGACTTGTCCTTCATTGTTACTTACTACTGGTAATAAGGACAACGCAGTTTTTAAATTAAATTCCGCCATCTTAATTACATTAGAAAACACTAAAGCTCAATAATAACCTATAAACTCAATAATAATAAATAAAAAATTAACTACAATCTGCGATTCAACAACATTTGTCTCTTACCTCATAAACAAACTTATATTCATTATATCCTTACGTTGAAATATTTTCATCTTCCGCTACTTTATGATACAGTCTCCATGCGATCCCAATCCCTGGTAAAGGCTTCTTAACAGCTCCATGCACTTCGCACTCCATCTTCTTTCTTGATCTTCTTAATCTTCCTTATACAATCGGCGGCGGCGAAGTCGGCGTTACGTCTCATTGTCATCATTCCAAAACGATTTAATGTATTCTTCCATCCGATGTCTAATTTACGTTAATTCCATGATTTTTAACTGTCGGCAGCTGATCCGTTGTTCTTCACTGTTTCATAATAATTTTGCTTCGTTCTTCTTGTTCACCCATATCGTCATAATATATTTTCTTCTTGATATTAAATAAGTGGTACTGGTGGTCTTCTCGATCTTCCTCGATCAAATTTTCTATTCCGGCCGTCCATTCCTTGTTCCAAGTTTCTTTCTTCTCAGGTTCGATTAAACTCCCAGGGTCGCCATTCAATAATGGAAAGTGTGGGGTTGGTTGGTTAATGTTAAACACTCTTACATGTTGTATAGTCTCTCGTAAATTATTAATAAGTCCTCCACATAGCTTACTCTAATCCCTTATATACTAAGTCAATACATTTCCTTATTAACTAATACGTGTTCAATATCTCATCTACATACCGTCACGTAGTACATACAAGTAGGTTATAACACGTTCTTTTGGACGTGTTTATCCCTATACTACAATAATAATGTAATATTACGAGTGTGGTTTTAGTTTGAACCCGTAGAGTATGCAGGGAAAACAGCGAACACCACACCAGTAAGTAAGTACACCGTCTAGTGACAAAACAAAATCAAGCCCGTCAGCAAGTATCCTTCAGCCATCATTCATGACGGACATCCGCAGTCCGCCTATTGCCATTAATCTAGGCGCTAAGTTATGATGCGACACTGCAAACTACGACAATTGATCGAGTCCCGAAGCGGCCCGGGGCACGGGGCCCGGCGGACGGCTTCAATCAGCCCTGTGGAGTGGGCGCTAACGAACACTATCCCAACATTGATGGGCCCGCACTCGTCACGCCGCCGAAGTTCACGGGTTGTCGAAGCCAGATGGTACTCTCGTGTGGATTGAACCACTCGACCTACATTGTGGAACAATGGCTCTTGTATTTGCATAGTCGACTTAATCACTGGCTCATAAGTTTGTCTAAAGTCGATTTGATTTTGAACAGCGTAGCGTAGAATCGGTTAACAACCCAATCGACTAGCTATCCAAAGCATGTGTGCCATCGCCAATGGTACAAATGCGTGCTGAGGTATCTAGTGGCGCCCCTCTACGCTGCAATTAAACACTAGCAATGGCGAGTGGCCGGATTTGTGCGTAGCAGCAGTAGGGATACCATGCTCCGGAACAGAGGTCAAGCGATGTGGATCACACTTTTCACACAGTACCTACTTATTACGTAGCTCAAAGAACAGTACTTATAAAAATGCTTTAGAACATATTTATTTTACTTCAATGATGCTCCCTTCGACGAAAATCGAGTTCTTAGAATCAAAAGATTATTTTTATCAGCTACCCTCGAATGTCAGGAGATAAGGCGCATTCCACACATCCAGCGTCTTGCTAAGAATCATGTATTCCTAACACTTGTGCGTTCAACCAAAACTGCATTTTGTCCAAGTTTCAAATCGTTCCTAAAACCCTTGCAGTTGTAAAGTAAATGCAATAAATCAAATTAAATTATTGGTTTATGTTACATAAATGCTAAAATCATAATAACACCAGAATTATCGAATAGGTCCCACCAACTAACAGGAGTGTTCATATAATATAAATTGATAATATATATATATAATTTTATTGTATCACGTGCTCCACTCATTATAGAGGCTGGCACACGAAAGTTGAGCCTGAAAAAGCGCGGCAAATTTAAAAAATCTGCGTGTGGTATCACTAGGTATATGAGAAATAAATGGTCTTGATACTTTACAAAAAATAAATAAATATTTAGTTTAGGTTCGATTTTTCTAAATAAAATACGCATGTAAATGAGGTAAAATGTTACCTAATCTTGTTATTATATTCTATTATTAGTTTTATATATAATGCTTAATTCATATTACTCTGGAATTTTAACTTGAGAGCAAAGAATAGTAAGATGCCGCAGAATGCAGAACATTCTAGATAATAAAATGTTATTGTAGATATAAATAAAATAAAATTTTAATTATTTAAATATCATTTTATTTTAGGAGTCATAATCAAAATCAGAATCTAAAAATTCAATTTCTAGTGAGCCATCTGAATCACTGCTATCGTCACATACATTTATGATGAACCGCTATATAGATATACTTTAAGTATCAAGACTAGTTCTAGCAACTATTTATGCCGGGTGACTTTTATAAAAAGTTGCCATGTAAATAGTTTCAATAAATCTCAGGTTCAACTTTCGTGTGCCAGACTCTATCTGTCAATGTGGTGTTACTTTTAAAAAGCTCCTGTTTTAAAAATCCCCGCAGGTGTGTGTCACAAGTGGTGTTTTCTCTCGCTTTCGTGTTAAGGATATAAAAAAATAAAAAATGTTTTAATGGTATACTCATCAAAATTAGATGAACTGCTTAGTATGTTACTTTGGCATATAATTAATTATTGTTTTCTTGGACGACATGTGAACCGAGTTAAAGTGTTTACGGAAATTACAAGCCATTGGGATATCTCACAAAAGTGTTAGCCTCTGGTCGTAACAAGGCCACCACTGATTGTTGAAGTGCATCGTTAGCGTGGCTGCATGCTGGCTGACAGCTCCTCGGCTCATTAGGTCGGCAGCAGTACATTTTGAGCTGAATTCACGCCCGATTAATTGGTTCGCGCTGAAAAATGTGTCAGCACACTCTTGGGACTTTTAAACCATGAACCATGGAACCTATTCCGTGCCGATTTTAATTAAATCCTTGTAGATATAAATAAGATTTTGTTTATACCGAACAATTATCAATAAAAATCACTTTAATAGACCTTCGTAGAAATTATAAAAAAAAAAAAGCATGAATTAATTTTGTGTGGCATTTCTCTATTCCCTTACTTTCAAGACCGCCATACTCTTTGCGTACCTTGTAATAAAACTACAGGTGTACATCTGAGCACCGAGCCCGCATGCCTCGCCCGCGACACGACGCCCGCGACCCATAGACGCAACCAGCCAGCTCTCTTATAAAATACTAGCTGTGCCCCGCGACTTCATCCGCGTAGTATGGGATTATTGGGTTAAAAAGTATCCTATATGTTAATCCCGGTTATAATCTATCTGTGTTCCAAATTTCATCCAAATCCGTTCAGTAGTTTTTGCGTGAAGGAGTAACAAACATACATACATACATACATACATCCACACTCACAAACTTTCGCATTTATAATATTAGTAGGATTCTCTCACACTCTTCATACCATTTTCTTAACCCCTGAATGGATGATTATTATTAAAGAAAAGATGGCCGTTATTAAAAAAGTATTTCAGATATAAATATTGTATTGTGGGGAAATGACGCCGCGAATACATTGTGTCGGTGTCGCGGGCAGCGGGCAGCGGGCAGCGGGCAGTGCCCCCTCATCACTCACCGAGAGGGGCGGCGGCGCTGAGTGACAAGAGTGGCTGTGTTGACGACTCTACTACTGGCATTCTTCTTGCCCGCAGTTTAGCACGATTGATACCAGAGTTGATTGATACTCACAGTCATATAAATATGCTCACAATGTTTTTTTTCTTTAAGTATAAAATAGTGATCTAAAGCTCCCGGTTTCTAGCCTTTTTTGAAGTAAAGCGCTCAAAATATGACTAGTGTTATAATTTACTAAATCAGTCCTCATTAACAAAAGGAGAACCAATAGGAGTTGTTTTCACGAATAATTAGAATTATGCTTTTGAAGGAATCTTGTGGGGTCCATTGTGCCGCCCTATACTTTTGTTTTGTAGAGAAAGGCGTCTCATTCTGGTTTCCTTTTTGTCAGCGAGTTTTTCCCACAACCCTATAGCCCTATCTCTCCTACATCACTGATTTGGAAGAGCTCCGCGGCTATACATTACCGTGTAGGTGGGGTTAAAAAAATCTGTCCCACATCTTGCCGATTAAGGGACAAAAAATATAAGACATAAATAAAAAATAAATAGTTATTTTCATTACATACTCTGAAAGTAGGTCTTAAGTCCCTGAGGAGCGGGTTGAAAGTAATACTTTTCCGGCCCGGGAGAATCGCTTTCAACTGACAGCTGTCAAATTATTAAAAAAAAACTAGTTCCATTTTCACATTTCTATGGAACCATGTTCAAACTTTTTCTACAGTCACTCAATTACAGCACGATGTAAAATTGAAATAACATAAAGTTAAGTATTAATTAAAGAATATATATTTTTAAATGACTTAATTATAATTTAAATTTCAAGAATTTCTTTAAAATAACATAGATTTGGGCAAAATATTCAAAGATGAAAATGAAAAATAATGGCTAAATAATGAAGTTGGCCGGCCAACGAAAAAAAAAAAATTGGCCGCAATCCGATCTTTTTTTTTTGAGTTGTAGAGTATTGTTTATACTTCATTGTATTATTTCTTTAGCCAATTCCTGTTTTTATTTTTACTTTCCTTGTATTCGTAATGAAAAGCACAGTGTTTACGTCGGGTGAAAGACTTATTTTGTCCCTCGAACTATTAGCGCCCTCGCTACGCTCGGGCGCCAAACCCCGTCTCGGGACTAAATAAGTCACTTTCACGACTCGTGTAACAATGTACTATTAACACATCGGTTATAAGTTAATTAATGTATTTTCCGAACTATATTTTAAGGCATAATATACCAGGATATTTAAAATCAGGAGAACTAGCCTCCACTTACGGGTAATAATTAGACCGCAAGAGGTCATTACACTCAATGAGCCCTGAATATGTATTGTATTAGTGTAGGTACACATACAGTGAGCTGGAGTGTAATAAACATTTCTAGGACGGTCGCAGCCTCCCCTCGGCCGCGGCCGTGCCCGCGCTTTATTTGGGTAACATCTGCGTCCAGATTTGCATATCTCATTCCTACCCTGAGCCTGCTCCTCGGCAGGCTGTGTTTAGGTATTATCACTTGCATAATGTAGTGTGCCGCCCAACTAAGGTACCTACGCTGTTTTATATTCTACTAAGGGATGGCCTAGTTTGCCTCGACTGTTGACTATACCATTTTTTTTCGAATGTCGGGAATTTCGTAGGTCAATTCTACTTCATGTCATGGTAGATATTTAGTTAGCAATTTATTCGAATGGTCCTACTTTCGGTTTGTGTCTGCTTTTTGCTTTGATAAAAGAAACGGTCTTTTTCGCGAATTACAAAATTTGTCTTTTATTATTGTCAGATTTTGAAAAATTTCAAAAAGAACTCAAAAAATTTGAACTTCGCCTGCTAGACAGAGGCTTTTTGTGTCTGCGTTTGATGTTGAGTGAGCCAGTGATAAAAAAAAATATCTCAGATACCTATGCTCAAAAGAAATAACTTCCATACTTAAGTAATAATATAATAATAATATTTCGGTAAGTACGTACTAACTACAAATTTGTTCCGTTCATACAAACCATTTAATACTCGATGATTGGCAGGCTGCAGAGAAAGCTTGCGAATTAAAATTGCTCCAAGTTTTCAAAATTGCTTTGTGGGCCCGCGCCCTGCTCCCATAATAATGAGTTTGCACTACTCGGCGTGGGCGAGGGACGCCAGGGGTGGACAGGCACGCGGGGGGGGGGGGGGGTACATGGACTCAATAAATAACCCTCTTAAATAAACATCGCCTTAAAATGTGCGGTACGGGGCTGAAATTTCACAAATTGGTCATTTACAACCGTCTTGTGCTTTTAGAAGTTTCCGCGCTCAGATAATAATTAGTACCACCAACATAGAAAAAACTCTTGGAACCAAAGAGATCGTTACAAGCACTGCCTTTAAACACGAGGTCTCATACTAAAGAAAGAAAAGTATTACCTAACTTTAGCCAGAGACGCGACGGTCGGACTCCGCCTGAACGAGTTGCTCAGCCGTTGCATAGCATTCAATAGTTATCTCGTAGGTGTTCTGTACAACACCGCGGTAATAACGACGATCTCACCACCACTGAAGTCAATGACCCAGATTTACCTTCTCGGATGAATTCATTCCACGTGGTCCTATATTTCCTGTCATATCTTGTCTGTTTTATTATGATTTCTCCTGACTAGTTGTCATGCTCGGCACTTAGTTGCGATGTTTAATACACTATCTCTCTACTAAGTTCTAATGTTATCCAATATCGAGTAACAACCACATCTGTTACGTTTTATGACTATCTGATACAATACCATTCGGTTATGGTTTTGACCGGTATGTTTGTATGTATGTTCATCTGTTCCCTAATAACTTTTAAACTACTTATCATAATTAGACAAATATGGTATCGTTGGAAGTGTCTAGTTTTAGGCTATGTGACGTCACATTAAATTAAATATAGTGCCCTCTAGAGGTCATAAAGTCATTTAAGTACTTACACACATACCTACTAAAAAAATCATTTTTTTAAATGATGCCGTGCGGGGTATCAAATGAAAGGGCTTAATTGGCACATTTAAAATATATACTTGTATATTTTTTTAAAGGGTTCTTAACCTAAAACATGACTACTGAAAAATAATGCTCTAACAAGTATGATACAAGAAAATATTCTCACTTGAAGTACTTATTTATGTACAAATTAGGCTAATAGCCGTGGTTGTTTGCCACTTTGCCCCAAAGCCTATTTGAACCCATTTTGACGACCGCTTTGCGCAGTGGTTCCAGCGTAGGCCGCTCGGCTCCCTGCACACGGTGGTTGCGGGTTCGATTCTCGCCAGGGCAAATTTCGGAAATGGCCTTTGGTCATTTGCCCAGGTCTGGGTGTCACTGGGATCGCCCCCAGTCTATTGTACGGTACCCATAGTACAAGCTTTCCTTAGTTTGGGACCGTACAGTTGGTGTGTCTGTCTGGCGATATTATATTTATTTATTTATTTGTAAATAGAGAAGAAGAAAGGCAATAAGTATTATTATAATATATTCAGCTAAAAATCCCTTTCACCTGTCCTACTTACGCATAGATATTACAGTTTTTGTTTTTGGTAAATGCGTTTTCGTATTATTGTCACATTAAGAAAACCTATTCAGGATTTCATTAAATAGACAACCCCGCTTGATACACGCTGCCACCGCCGACAAGTTGAGGTTTATTAATTACCCGCCGCAGCCATTGTCTCCATGACACGGTATTACAATACCAAAGTGCCCCAAATTAATGAGTTTCTATTAAGTATATACTTAGTACTAACTGAGTTAAAGACACATCTTTACATTGGAGTAAGTATTCATATTGAGAACTTTGAAAACATAACTTATGTAGATATGTTTCAAATTTCCTAAGTATGCAGGTAAATCGAGTTCTTAAACTGGGTAAGTAATTATAAATCTGATTCTGTACAGAGTTTTGGTGATTGCAAGCCAGTAAGGAGGTCGCAGTCTTCTAACCTTAGAGCATGTTAACATCAATGGTCAAGATCTTGAAATGCAGCTAAAATCAGGGTAGGTAAGTAACAATTTATGCCCCAAACACACGTCGATTCCTATCCGTGAGCGAGAATCTTGCGACCTTGGAACTCATCGTCATTTTGAATACCCACGCATACCTACATACCTATCTCAATCAATTACATGCAATGACTAAAGTCTAAAACCAAGTTCACTTACTGAATCTCGCCGGGGCCGCTGTCCGCTGCGTACACAACACAACACAACACAACACGAAGTGTTATTATAATTTCTCTTTGCGTACCACAAAATAGGTAGGTAAGTACTTTATAGTATTGGAGTGGAGGACTATTTAATTGACTACCCACCGTGTGGAACCAAACGACGCCGTCGATTCAGATTCCGTCACTAATCACTTGCAATCTTGCATTAATCGTTTAATATAACCCAATTAAAGCTTGTTTTTTTCCACAGTGAATAGCGCATGCTGTGTGCGCTAGTACTTAAGTACTGCTAGCCTGCTAGTAGAATTCTAGACGCCAGTCAGTCCGCAGTACCGCATTTACAATGTAGTGCAACCGCTCATTTGGATAAGGCGTAGCATATAATCAAGTGGCATGTTATAAACATAATAGTTTATCACGTAGTATAATTATAAGTCTGTGTAGTTTATATACTTGGTAGCATGTTGAAAACACGCATCAAATTCATCAAGTCCTAATAGGTTACTAAATGCTATTACGTAGTGAGGTCACAACTTTAATCTACTTTCTAAAAATCTGTGATAAAAATTTCTTTAAAATTTGCATTAAACAGAGCCTTTACAAAGTCAGATACAAGCGCCCATCTTGCCCGCGAAGTTCAAATTTTTTGAGTTCTTTTAGAAATTTTTCAAAATCTGACAATAATAAAAGACAAATTTTGTAATTCGCGAAAAAGACCGTGTGCAGTGCATTTATTAATATATCCAACTTACTCTAAAACATTTCAAGAACGACAGCTATCCAGATAATCTGGCAATTTTTGTATATTTACCTAGTGATTTACTAGTATCATATCCACCGTGATAATATTTAGAGTAAAATAAATGTATTAATAAACGCACTGCATACTGTGTTTTTCGCAAATCACAAAATGTTGTAATAAATGTTTTCAGATTTTGGATAAACTATAAAAATACTCGAAAATTTTGAATTTCGCGGGCTAGACAGGCGCCTTCACCTTAAGATAAAAAAAAATTGTTCAAAAAACAAGAGTTATAAGTTGTTAAAAAACTCAAATCCGAAAACTGAAAAATTTCGCTCTAAAACTGATGAAACAAGAAAATATTCTCATCTGAACAATTTCACGTACAAACTAGCAAAATAACCACAGATATAGATTTACAAAAATAACCGTGTTCATATGCCACCAACCTCTGTGCACCTACCCTATCAAAACAATCTATATCTATACAAATAAATAAAATTGGAGTGTCTGTTTGTAATATCAAAATAACAAATTTTCACTAAATGCATATGAAAGTACATACGACACCTATAAAAAAACGCGATTTAAAAAATTTTTGTCTGTCTATCTGTCTGTCTGTCTGTCTGTCTGTCTGTGTGTTTGTTCCGGGTAATCTCCGAAGCGGCTGGACCGATTTTGACGGGACTTTCACTGGCAGATAGCTGATGTTATAAGGAGTAACTATGGCTACTTTTATTTTAAAAAACAAAATTAAAAAAATTGGGTTTTGTCGCGCGGGCTCAGAACGCGGGAGCGGGCTTTTTTCTTAAGTTAAATTCCACGCGGACGAAGTCGCGGGCTCAGCTAGTACAATATATAGTCGTAGGTGCAAGGTGGTTGGGTGCACAGGGTGGGCGCAAGAAGATATACATCTTCCACTCATCCTTGGTGGGTGTCACCAAGTTACCATCATAGAGGTATCATAGAGATAGGTATACCTCTATGGTTACCATGCCTAAATACTCCTATTATAATATTACTCTATGATTCTACCATAGATAAGCAATCAAATCAATCAAAACATTGCTTGCCAACATGAGAAATTAAATCCTAACCTAAAAAATATATATGTATTTTATTTATCGAAACAGAAAGTGAACCCGAATGATTTCAAATGTACTATATTACGTTAGTGTTACGTTTAAACATAAAACAAGAAAGTGATTAAAACAATATTGGGTTATATTTGGATCGATTCCGATTTTGACAATAATTTTCGCGGTAGACAAAAAATACAGAAAAGTATGGTATATTGTTGACGTTTACACTTTTTGCTTCAATCAAATGGATTAAAGATCGTGATAGATTAAGCTGTTTAGTGTAAATAAAATAAAAAGTTAACTGTTTGGTTGGTAAGTGCATTATTGGGTAAAAGTGTAATTTATCACTTCCGTTGAGACAGGAAAAGGAAGTGTGTCGTTGTTATGGCGGTCGATGGCATGGCTGCTCGTATAAATAAGATCGACATCCTTATCCTGTTGTCTTGCGATCAATAATAACTGATCTTGAGCGCGAATTGAAATGTTTGGAGCTTAGACAGATTCCAGTCGAAATATTAAAAGTTATTATGTGCTGGCTTGAAAAAATGAATGTAATTTACTTAGATCTATAACATTCATAGATTGAAATATTTTTTACAGGATGTTAGTGAAATAAACTTTTTGAATATATTTACTAAGTAAATAGCGTTTTTTATGCATTCAGCAAACAATAAAAATATTTTAACTAGGTAACATACATAACATAACATAGCTGAACCTGAGCCCCTCTTGATACCTACTTACTTGCTTATACATAAGTACTTGCCTAAGAACCCACAGTTTGGTGCATCCATCATTATAAAAAATGTTCAAATATTTGTTTTTATAATAATTACCTATGTATCGATATTCTGCTCAGTTATTTATACATTTGTCTCATTAATTAAGCACCTACTTAACTACAACCTGTACCAACAATTGAGTCTGCCTTCGCTCAGCTGAGCATAAAGCCTCCAATTCATTCTGGGAGGCTGTACCAATTACAGTAACAGTACAATTATAATATGTGTGTGGTTCATGATCGATTTATTCTTATAAATATTAGAACAAGTAAGTAGTTTGCTGGATTAGTATTTGTACATTTCAGATGTGTCAAGATGACATCGGACCTCTGCAGCGATGATGTAGTGGTTTGCATTACCGCACCACAGATTTTAATGGTGAGTTTACTAACCAGGACAAATGATGTTCTTATTTTAACAGGCAATTATTAGACAAAAGCTAGTTATTTTAATGTTGTCACAGCAGTTTTAGCATAGGCAGTTAAATAGGTCAGCTATTAGTTTAACATATATAATTAAGTCAGCAGGTATATTTATTTTCTAATAATTCAAAGATTTGACTACTTATTTCTACAATTCATACTTAGGTACATTTATTAAAGATATTTTTTTTAAGTATGTATTAAAGACATAGCTGATAAATGTAGGAAATTTTATTAGTCTAAAGGTTTCCCTAGTGATGATGATTTTTAGATTATTAGAATTTTTTAGGGTTGCTTAGTCGAACTAGGAAGCCTTATAGTTTAACCATGACCATATGTACATTTGTCCAACGTCACAGTCATTTTATTCAGAGACTAAAAGGTTGCAAATTGGCACAAAAATAGATATTAGTTACCGCTACAAAACAATGTATATTGAAACAAAAAATATTGAAGGGTACCACTGGTAACTAATTGGGATAAGTGATTGAAAAAAAAAGTTCTCACTCCCCTCGAGTGAGGTTCGTTTTCTAAATATGGAGCTCCAAAGTGCCCTTTTATGTGAACTGCATGATTCATCATCTAACTCCTGAACCGGATTTTAAAATAAATAATGAGAATGAAGCATTACGTTTATTTATTATTATTGAAAAGCGGCGGGATGTCTACGGAACCCTATTAGTATGCGTGGTCCAACACAGATTTGTTTACCATGTATTACGAATTAGGATGGTCCCACTAATTAACTCGAGGGGATATTTATGAATTTCTTGGTCTGGTTATCAATGTATTGATGTCATGCTGCCCTAGTCGGACAGCATAGTGACGAGCGGCGCGGGCGGGGCGGGCGGGGCGGGGGCGCGCGTGACGTCGACGGCGACGGTGGAGCTGGGGCGGCGCCTGCTGCTGGCGGCGCGCGCCGGCGACACGCCGCTCGTGCTCGACCTCATGGCGCGCGGCGCGCCTTTCACCACCGACTGGGTGAGCGGGACCGCCTCCCTCGCGAGCGAGCCGGCATTACTTCTGGTGTGCCTATCGGTAGCCGTGATCGGATATAAACAAGAGAATGATCCCGCAATGCAATGTTCCCGCACCAGCTGGGCACGTCCCCCCTGCACCTGGCCGCCAGCAACGCGCACGCGGAGACGTGCGCGGTGCTGCTGCGCGCCGGGTTCTCCCGCGACGCGCGCACCAAGGTGCAGCGCACGCCGCTGCACCTGGCGGCGTACGGCGGGCACGCGGCCGTGGCGCGGCTGCTGCTGGACACGGGCGCGGCGGTGGACTGCCGCGACATGCTGCGCATGACGCCGCTGCACTGGGCGGTGCAGCGCGGCCACGCGCGCGCCGCCGCCGAGCTGCTGCGCCGCGGCGCCGACCCCAACGCCGTCTCCAAGTTCCACAAGTCGCCGATCTCCATCGCGGCCGAGATGCGCAGGGACGACCTGCTGAAGCTGATCGAGGACTCCATCAAGGAGAGGGAGGCCGCCAAGTCGGTGGACGCGCTGGTCAACGGTGAGGATGCTTTGCAATATGACTGAAGCGGGAAGCTCCTGGGAGCCCACTAAGCAATAACTGTCAGAAATCGACAAACAAATTTCAAGGACCGTCATCGCCACAAATATATATTATTATGTTATTCCATTTGACGACTGCTTGGCGCGGTGGTTTGGCTCCCTGCACCGGGTGGTTGCGGGTTTGATCCCCGCCGGGGCAAATTTCGGAAATGACCTTCTCGTAATTTGCCCAGTTCTGGGTGTCACTGGGATCGCCCCCAGTCCATTGTACGGTACCCATAGTACAACCGTTGCTTAGTTTGGGACCATACAGTTGGTGTATCAGTCCGGCGACGAGAGCATGACTTCTACCAATTTCCAGTCAATTCCATTTAAACGTTCTCGCTCAGTCAAACTAACAAACATACATTTTCCAGAACAAATGGCGGATGCGCCAGAATTAGAACCTCAAATACAGATCTTGGATACGGTACAACGTAAGTATCAGAAATACTTACCTGATTAGGCCATGACTATTAATGGAAAACTGACCTGTGCATATTTTCAGGGTTAGAACAAGTCAAACCCAGGCAGTTCGAAAAGAAATCCAAACTGGATATCACGCATACTGATGTAAGTTTGTCTTGTTCAGTAGCTCTACCATGCCTTACGCGTGTTCTATACTCGCTTCGCGCTACATTTTAAGTAGACGCTGGCGACTGGCGACTCCTCACTTTATTAGCGTCTTCTATGTATTAAGGTGAATGTCCATACTGTTCGCAGTCGGGGAACATGAAACGCGACGATCTGCTCAAGCTGATAGAAGACGCCGTGAAGGAGCGGGGGGCCGGGCCGGGCGACACACAGTACACCATCCTTAACGGCAAGACCCATTCAATGCCCAGATTCAATTAAATTTTTGCCGACTTTTTCAGTGTTCCGTAGTCAAACGAGGAACCCTTAAAGTTTGGTCAAGTCTGCCCGTCCGTCCGACTTCACAGTTACTTTATTCAGACACAAGTTGGGCTAGAATGCTACAAATGGGCACAGAAACAAAGTTTATGTACTGCTACAAAACTGTGTATTTAAATATTGAAAGCAAAGTTATTCTAGGGTACCTCCCGTACTTGGAAAGAAGGCGGAAAAAAAAAATGGTTAACTCACCCCCCCTAGAGGGATATCGTTGAATAGGTATATTAAAATTATTTTCAGATTTTTGGCAGTTTTAACAATTACCTTTTAGGAAATATTGAGCTCTAAAGTGGTATTTTTACGTAAGTTGCAAAAATCATCATTTTATCCTTGAACCAAATTACACATGGTTTATTAAATGAAATAAATTATGTATTTAAAAAAATAAGTATTATAAATAAAACGAAAGTTCGGTCTAAGTTTGCAACCCACATACTGCTGAATGTACATGCGGTCTATTTACAATTGAGCTATTTAATCGTAGAAAAATACGTCGAAGATATCAACATCGATAAAATTGCAAGTATGCGTGGTCCGACAAGCATTTGGCCTGTTTTTGGAATATTGAGTTAATATGTGTAGTAATTTTCAGAACAAATATCGGAATCGTCTACAGATGCACCACAGCTGCAAGCGTTCGATACGATACATCGTAAGTTTTATTTGGACGAAAATATTCGGTCACCTTTTCAAACTACTGTGATTTAAATCTTCGTCCATTTTCAGGAATCCAAGAAGTAAAACTTAATAAACCGAAAGATAGGAATATGAAAATGGACGCACAAGCCGAGGTACGTCATCTAAACCGTTATATTTATAGTCGACATCCAGGGATCAGTGTCCAGTTCACTCAGATTTCAATGGTTACCAATATTTACAAAGAGCGATTGCAATCTACCCTCTGCTATTGATTACAATAACATGTAAGACCTGTCTGACCAATAGCAGAGCAGTTTTAATTTCAACATTTATTTCTGACCGCTTGCTACAGAACCGGTATTTCAGAGCTCTGATGAGAATGTTCAGGCTTTGTAAGTGGAAAATACAGTTGGTGTGGTCATGCAGGGGGCGGCAGGCGGCGGCAGGTCGGACGCAGCCGCGGCGGCGCAGCTGCTGCGAGCCCACGGCATCACGCTGCTGCCGGCCGACACCGGCAGCACCGTGCTCAGCGCGCTGCAGAGCGGCAGGACCGTCGTCCTGTCCGGTAACCGATGAACCTAGCACGACACCGGCGCAGCTGCTGCGCGCCCACGGCATCACGCTGCTGCCGGCCGACACCGGCAGCACCGTGCTCAGCGCGCTGCAGAGCGGCAGGACCGTCGTCCTGTCCGGTAACCGATGAACCTAGCACGACACCGGCGCAGCTGCTGCGCGCCCACGGCATCACGCTGCTGCCGGCCGACACCGGCAGCACCGTGCTCAGCGCGCTGCAGAGCGGCAGGACCGTCGTCCTGTCCGGTAACCGATGAACCTAGCACGACACCGGCGCAGCTGCTGCGCGCCCACGGCATCACGCTGCTGCCGGCCGACACCGGCAGCACCGTGCTCAGCGCGCTGCAGAGCGGCAGGACCGTCGTCCTGTCCGGTAACCGATGAACCTAGCACGACACCGGCGCAGCTGCTGCGCGCCCACGGCATCACGCTGCTGCCGGCCGACACCGGCAGCACCGTGCTCAGCGCGCTGCAGAGCGGCAGGACCGTCGTCCTGTCCGGTAACCGATGAACCTAGCACGACACCGGCGCAGCTGCTGCGCGCCCACGGCATCACGCTGCTGCCGGCCGACACCGGCAGCACCGTGCTCAGCGCGCTGCAGAGCGGCAGGACCGTCGTCCTGTCCGGTAACCGATGAACCTAGCACGACACCGGCGCAGCTGCTGCGCGCCCACGGCATCACGCTGCTGCCGGCCGACACCGGCAGCACCGTGCTCAGCGCGCTGCAGAGCGGCAGGACCGTCGTCCTGTCCGGTAACCGATGAACCTAGCACGACACCGGCGCAGCTGCTGCGCGCCCACGGCATCACGCTGCTGCCGGCCGACACCGGCAGCACCGTGCTCAGCGCGCTGCAGAGCGGCAGGACCGTCGTCCTGTCCGGTAACCGATGAACCTAGCACGACACCGGCGCAGCTGCTGCGCGCCCACGGCATCACGCTGCTGCCGGCCGACACCGGCAGCACCGTGCTCAGCGCGCTGCAGAGCGGCAGGACCGTCGTCCTGTCCGGTAACCGATGAACCTAGCACGACACCGGCGCAGCTGCTGCGCGCCCACGGCATCACGCTGCTGCCGGCCGACACCGGCAGCACCGTGCTCAGCGCGCTGCAGAGCGGCAGGACCGTCGTCCTGTCCGGTAACCGATGAACCTAGCACGACACCGGCGCAGCTGCTGCGCGCCCACGGCATCACGCTGCTGCCGGCCGACACCGGCAGCACCGTGCTCAGCGCGCTGCAGAGCGGCAGGACCGTCGTCCTGTCCGGTAACCGATGAACCTAGCACGACACCGGCGCAGCTGCTGCGCGCCCACGGCATCACGCTGCTGCCGGCCGACACCGGCAGCACCGTGCTCAGCGCGCTGCAGAGCGGCAGGACCGTCGTCCTGTCCGGTAACCGATGAACCTAGCACGACACCGGCGCAGCTGCTGCGCGCCCACGGCATCACGCTGCTGCCGGCCGACACCGGCAGCACCGTGCTCAGCGCGCTGCAGAGCGGCAGGACCGTCGTCCTGTCCGGTAACCGATGAACCTAGCACGACACCGGCGCAGCTGCTGCGCGCCCACGGCATCACGCTGCTGCCGGCCGACACCGGCAGCACCGTGCTCAGCGCGCTGCAGAGCGGCAGGACCGTCGTCCTGTCCGGTAACCGATGAACCTAGCACGACACCGGCGCAGCTGCTGCGCGCCCACGGCATCACGCTGCTGCCGGCCGACACCGGCAGCACCGTGCTCAGCGCGCTGCAGAGCGGCAGGATCGTCGTCCTGTCCGGTAACCGATGAACCTAGCACGACACCGGCGCAGCTGCTGCGCGCCCACGGCATCACGCTGCTGCCGGCCGACACCGGCAGCACCGTGCTCAGCGCGCTGCAGAGCGGCAGGACCGTCGTCCTGTCCGGTAACCGATGAACCTAGCACGACACCGGCGCAGCTGCTGCGCGCCCACGGCATCACGCTGCTGCCGGCCGACACCGGCAGCACCGTGCTCAGCGCGCTGCAGAGCGGCAGGACCGTCGTCCTGTCCGGTAACCGATGAACCTAGCACGACACCGGCGCAGCTGCTGCGCGCCCACGGCATCACGCTGCTGCCGGCCGACACCGGCAGCACCGTGCTCAGCGCGCTGCAGAGCGGCAGGACCGTCGTCCTGTCCGGTAACCGATGAACCTAGCACGACACCGGCGCAGCTGCTGCGCGCCCACGGCATCACGCTGCTGCCGGCCGGCACCGGCAGCACCGTGCTCAGCGCGCTGCAGAGCGGCAGGACCGTCGTCCTGTCCGGTAACCGATGAACCTAGCACGACACCGGCGCAGCTGCTGCGCGCCCACGGCATCACGCTGCTGCCGGCCGACACCGCAGACGGTGTCCAAAAAAAAAACAGTGCCGTCTAGGGATACCCGAAACAAGCGAAAATTTATAGTATAGAGCGTAGGGCGACGCAGCTGCTACTCTGTATACCTATATGTATCGTGTAACGGTACTGACGTCATCGTGTAATGCTAATGACGCCACGGCGTAACGCTACTGGCGTCATCGTGTAACGCTACTGACGTCGCCGTGTAATGCTACTGACGTCACGGTGTAACGCTACTAACGTCGTCGTGTATTATTATTTAAAATTAAAAGACAGCTTTTACATTATGACGATGTGAACAACGTACTCGCTAAAGTTGTAGATTGGTTCGATGTAAATAATTTTCTACTTAATGAGAATAAAACGAAATGTATAAAGTTCTCAACGCCAAATGTGAGACAAGTAGGAACCAATATACGACTAAATGGAGCAGAATTGGACCTTGTGGAGGAAACTGTCTTTCTAGGGATCTCTATAGATGCTAAATTGCAATGGGGTCCTCATATCAAAAAATTGTCGGGTAAACTCAGCTGTGCGGCATATGCTGTTAAAAAAATCAGGCATTTAACCGACGTTGAAACAGCTAGAATTGTTTATTTTAGTTATTTCCATAGCGTTATGTCATATGGCATACTGCTCTGGGGATGCTCTGCTGACTTAAACTGCATTTTTGTTCTGCAGAAAAGAGCTATACGGGCTATTTACAATCTAGCTCCAAGAATCTCCCTCAGAGAAAAATTTAAAGAAATAAATATTCTAACTGTTGTGTCACAATTTATCTATGAAAATCTCATGTACGTTAAAAAAATGCTAATAATTTTGAGAAAAGGAGCGACGCTCATTCTATTAATACACGGAATAAGCACAAGCTATCCGTACATGTAACTCGTCTCCACAGAATAAGTCATTCTTTTATGGGGCAATGTATACGTTTTTACAATAAGCTTCCCAATGAAATCCGAGATTTACCTATCAATAAGTTTAAAACCCTAATTAAAACTAAACTCAGTGCAAAGGGTTATTACAAAATCTCGGATTATTTGGATGATAAATCAGCTTGGGAATGAGCAGCTAAAATCTCGACAGTCAATAATAATGTCAAAGCGTAGCGTGTCTTGCCCTACTAGTCCGAATTATTTGTCATTCTTGGTAATATCAAAAGGCAACACACTGGAGCTATTATAATATTTATATATCTACTACCCTTTGTAATTATTGATTATAAGCAACTGGCGATAAAAAAAAATATAATGACATGTAAAAAGACAAGCCCGCTGAGTTTCTTGCCGGATCTTCTCAGTCGAGGTCGCGTTCCGATCCGGTTGTAGATATAAGAAAAAAAGCAGTGCCGTCTAGGGACGCCCGAAAGAAGCGAAGCTTTACAGAAGATATTAGGTATATTATTAGTGGCGTGCAAAGGGTTTTGAAACAGGGTAGGCAAAGTGTAACATAAAAATAAATGTTTAATTAACTATATTAAAATAATATAAATTGCAAATATAAATAATATAAATATAAATAGCAAAATTTCTAAGGGAAAATATTTAAATCTTATATAAAACAAATATTCAAATGCTTGTGTGGAGGCTTGAACCCACGTCTGTTACCATTTAATGCAAGCAGGACCATATTATCATATCAGACATCTAAAGTGATTGGTTGATGTAGGTACCTATCTGCAGTTGTATATCGTTGTACCTTTTTCGTCCTTTTCTATGGTAAATTAAACCATTATACGTTGGTGTTTAATTAATTATATTAAAATAAAATATAAATCCTACTAATATTATAAATGCGAAAGTTTGTGAGTGTGGATGTATGTATGTATGTATGTATGTATGCATGTATGTATGTATGTTTGTATGTTTGTTACTCCTTCACGCAAAAACTACTGAACGGATTTGGATGAAATTTGGAACACAGATAGATTATAACCGGGATTAATATATAGGATACTTTTTAACCCAATAATCCAATACTACGCGGATTAAGTCGCGGGGCACAGCTAGTCTATACAAATAAATAAAATTGGAGTGTCTGTTTGTAATATCAAAATAAATGACTTTTCACTAAATGCATACGAAAGTACATACGAAACCTATAGCAAAAACGCGATTTAAATAAATTTTGTCTGTCTGTCTGTGTGTTTGTTCCGGGTAATCTCCGAAACGGCTAGGCTGATTTTGACGGGACTTTCACTGGCAGATAGCTGTTGTAATAAGGAGTAACTTAGGCTACTTTAATTTTAGAAAAACAATTAGGGTTCCGCGTAAAAAATAAAAACACATGAAATCCAACCTTCTAGCCATATTTAGTATAAAACTTAGGGCGCCGCAGCTCTGACGTCATCGTGTAACGCTACGTCACAATTTGCACGGATAGAGTCCCCGGGCAGCGAGCGCCCCGAACGTCCGTAAAGAAGCTTCGCTTCAATAACATTACTTTTCTTTGTTGACCAGTAAGGTAGCGAACAGACAGACGATATTATGTTCACTGAAAACATTGGTTCAGTAAGGTAGCAAACAGACAGACGTTATTATGTTCACTGAAAACATTGGTTTTTGTTTTGACACTGCCGCTGAACAAACACCTATTTCAAACATATTATATTATGCTACTGCATAATCCCTGTCATTGAATTTAAAGCAGGTATTTTACAATTTTAACAAGATACTTATTCATTAATTCAAGCAACTCTTTTCGTTAAAATGATCATCCAGCACGATTTTTGAGAAGTAGACAAACCAAATCTACTTTGTGACCAGATGCCGGCAAACTGATGTTAAAGGAGAGCGGCGAGCAGCCGACGGCTAGCAAGTCCAGCATGGGCGCGCCCTTGAGCCAGGGCCAAGGTCAGAGCCAGGGCCAGGGCCAGGGCAAGGGTCAGGGTGTGGTGCTGACGGCCACGCCCATCACGTCGCCGCCGCGACCAGGCGTTAAGATATTCACGCTCAACAACAAGCTACTCATGCCCAAAGATGGCCACAAAATACCTGTCAGGAAGATCATCAACTCGCAGGATATGCAGGTACTATAGGCGTATCGATAAAGATGTCCTATCACTTAACACTATAAAATACGGTGGACAAACTATATAGTAATACTGTATAAAATACAGTTGTTTTTGTGCCAATTGCAAGTGTTGGCAATGAAAATCCCAGGAAATAAATTCAAAATAGGGCAACTCTTTGTTTTGATTTACCCAGTGATCAAAGAGCCCAGCGTATTTATTGAGCATATTGCGTCATAACTTATGACGCAATGCTCCTAGCGCCTGTCGCAGTGCAGTCGTGTGAAGATAACACTGTTCTATGTCTTTACTCATGTGGTTGCATTATCTTTATTGTCCACCTTCTGTTATATGATATATCCTTATAAAATCGATATGATAGGTTAAAGCTTTCAAAGAGTCCACGCACGAGTTTCTACCTTGTAAAGTGACTTGTCTAGGTAAAATTTGTCCAACTGCCACCGGACGCAAAGATAATATCCCCCTCCAAGCTGGTGCCGATGAAGTCCAGAGCGAAGCTGGCCCGGCCCGCCGCCAACCCTGCCGTCAAGATCATCATGAACAAGAGCAACTTCACCAAGCTCATGGCCAACACCACTAAGCCGACAGTCGTGCAGAATGGAATAGAGGTGAGGACTGGTTACATACGTTATGCTTATGCAATAGACGTTATAAATGTGAGTTATGGTGATGTTGTAAACAATTAACTGTTTCAATAATATCCAGATAGCCACTACCAACCATACGTAGAACGATTATAGTAACAACTCACCACACTCATGAACAACAAGAGACATTGTTCATCTATATCCCGCAGGCAAGTCCAACGAGCACGACGACAGAGCGCGCATCGACCACAGCCACGGAGAGTCAAGTGGGGGCGGACAGCGTAGTGTGCGTGCCCGAAGAGTTCCTGCGCAGCACGTCCCCGCGCTACCTGCGCGCGCAGCTGCTGGCCGCGCACCAGGCGCTGGCCGCGCTGCGGGCCGACCTGCACGCCTGCAGGGCTCGCCTGGCGCACTACGAGAGGGTCTAGCGCAGCTGCTGGCCGCGCACCAGGCGCTGGCCGCGCTGCGGGCCGACCTGCACGCCTGCAGGGCTCGCCTGGCGCACTACGAGAGGGTCTAGCGCAGCTGCTGGCCGCGCACCAGGCGCTGGCCGCGCTGCGGGCCGACCTGCACGCCTGCAGGGCTCGCCTGGCGCACTACGAGAGGGTCTAGCGCAGCTGCTGGCCGCGCACCAGGCGCTGGCCGCGCTGCGGGCCGACCTGCACGCCTGCAGGGCTCGCCTGGCGCACTACGAGAGGGTCTAGCGCAGCTGCTGGCCGCGCACCAGGCGCTGGCCGCGCTGCGGGCCGACCTGCACGCCTGCAGGGCTCGCCTGGCGCACTACGAGAGGGTCTAGCGCAGCTGCTGGCCGCGCACCAGGCGCTGGCCGCGCTGCGGGCCGACCTGCACGCCTGCAGGGCTCGCCTGGCGCACTACGAGAGGGTCTAGCGCAGCTGCTGGCCGCGCACCAGGCGCTGGCCGCGCTGCGGGCCGACCTGCACGCCTGCAGGGCTCGCCTGGCGCACTACGAGAGGGTCTAGCGCAGCTGCTGGCCGCGCACCAGGCGCTGGCCGCGCTGCGGGCCGACCTGCACGCCTGCAGGGCTCGCCTGGCGCACTACGAGAGGGTCTAGCGCAGCTGCTGGCCGCGCACCAGGCGCTGGCCGCGCTGCGCGCCGACCTGCACGCCTGCAGGGCTCGCCTGGCGCACTACGAGAGGGTCTAGCGCACTTTCAACAAAGGATGGAATGTTACAACATACTCTACAGGAAAACCACCAAAAATACAACGCTGGACAGTGTACATGGTTCAGTGGAATCATACTTCACGATTACTACTATGGGATTACAGTGAAAACTCGAAACAAATGAGTGTTAGTGAACAGTGGAAATAGACTATCAGAAATATCATAATTATGAATCAAGTTAGATAAAAGTTTGTGCCAAAAGATGGAGTACTGTAAATAAACCTTAGATTAAGAACTCTCAATAACTGCGGTGATATTTACTGCAGATAGACTAATTTAGCAAGCAAACAATGTGTTTTCAAAGCTTTATTGTATAAAATCTTACCATGTTAAAACTAAAGTAGCAAATTATCAGCCATTACATAATTTTAACAAATAAACATCTTCTGTTTTTTAACTGACTTCCAAAAAAGGAAGTTCTTTGTTCGTCTGTTTGTATGTTTTTTTTATATGTTCCCTGATTTATCTGTCAGTTGCGGAACGATTATGAAAGCTTAAACTGTCCAGGTGGGTCCATAAATTTTTTATCAAAATCGGTTCAGGCTTTTGAGAGATGAAGACAATTTACGGGTACCGGACATAGCTTAACTAAAATATTTTAATAAAAAATGAATAAACCTATTTCGGAAAACTTAGGTGCACTGAAAATCCATTACAGAAATGAACTTATAATTTATTTCATTTGAAGTTGGTGCCAAGAAATTATAAGTTCCCTAGTCATTTCTATCATTTATTACACCTCAGTTATTTGAAGTCGGCTTAATTTTGTGTTCTTATTAATATTTTCTCTTATTATTAGTTAAAATGTTATTCTCATCATTCAAGCGGAATGATACACAGACACAACAATTACGAGGCGACTTTTAATGTATAGCAACATGACAACAGGATAAATAAAGAAATAAAGTACTATTAAGTAATATGTATTCATTTGTGCTCCAATACCAATTGAAGCATCGTAATCAATCAACATGTGTCCATAAATTACATAGAAACGAAATTTCATAATTCCCAACCACCCTTGCCTATGTTCTTGATAATGCTGTCACGAAACACACGCTTGTTAAGGAAGATCACTAACACTTCACATAACAAAATGTGTGACTAAGCGGCGAGTGATAGTGTCTACTCGACATACTCGCAACTCTATTAAGTGGCGACCCCAGTGCGGCGGCGGCTAGGAGTCGCGGCGCTGCGAGCGCGCCTGCAGCACGTCGCGGAACTGCGAGAGGATGGCGTTCTCCCGCTTGGCGCGCTCCTCCTTGCTGAACGCGGCCAGCGCGCGCTTCTCGTCCGCCGAGTAGATCTGGTTCTCCTTGCGGATGCGCACCGCCTCCATGCGACGATGTCTATCAAGAAAATTTGTTCATTAAGGTGAAGGCGCCTGTCTAGCCCGCGAAATACAAAATTTTCGAGTATTTTTATAGTTTATCCAAAATCTGAAAACATTTGAGACAACATTTTGTGATTTGCGAAAAACACAGTATGCAGTGCGTTTATTAATACATTTATTTTCTCTAAATATTATCACGGTGGATATTGTTGCGACCTAGAAACTACTTGGTCAAATATCTCGAAGGATCCTTATTTTATCAGCTTTATACAAAAACGCATTGTTAGTCTAGATGTACTCCATCGAATAATTACGAAGGATCTCTAAAAGTTGAATGTTCGAGACTGTAGGTATGTAGGTATAAAGTGAACGCGTGATCGGCGCGACGGCGGCGGCAAATACCTACTCGCGAACGAATACAAAGGGAAGCCGACAATGGGTCTCGAGATCATTCGATTGGGATTATTATTACCTACATACCTACCGAGAATGTTCAGGAAAATACCAGCTCGCATTTTTATTCCGTATATAAGGTGTTGACGACGGGCAGCGAGTTAGTTACTTCTTGGAAGCGACAGTGTACGGATCTCAAGTAAGCGAACGAAGAGTGATATACCAGTGACCTAGGCGATTATATTGGAATACTGTGTGTCTGCTAAGTGATTCGGAATAGTGTTTGTTGTATGTAACTAGTGATAGTGAACTAGTGTAGTACTGTGTATTTGTCAAGTTTGTGGAGAGCGAATGAAACCCTTTATACACCGGAACGGCATTTAGTGTACCTACCCCTAGTACCTAAGAATATGATACTAGTAAATCACTAAATATACAAAAATTGCCAGATTATCTGGATAGCTGTCGTTCTTGAAATGTTTTAGAGTAAGCACTGCACACGGTCATATTCGCGAATTACAAAATGTGCCTTTTATTATTGTCAGATTTAAAAAAAAAATCGAAAAAACCTAAAAAAATTTGAACTTCGCGGGCTAGATGGGCGCTTTAGCCTTCACCGCAAGGAATGTTTTAAGAAATTGTTTTAGGCAATAATCTGTATTTTAATGCTCACCCTGTGACTCCTGACCCCCACTGACTTATCAGACGTTTCTATGATATAAGTTACCATTACTACATGCTACAATAAGTTACCTGCTGCCGCTCATGACATATCCAACGGACTCGTAAGACGCGATCTCATCAGAAGTGAGACCGATTTCACCTCTTCTTGGTATTCTCTTGCCCTCTGCGACGTAGGCGGCCATCGCGGCTCCCTCTCCCGGCAGCAGCGCGCGGCCGAAGTCTTTGTGCCCCAGCGCTGGGCCCACTCGTGGGGTGGGCCCGAACACTTCCGAAGCCAGTTCGTCATCATGCTTCTTGGAAGATTTGGATTTACTATTTTCTGCTTCTATTTCATGCTCCTCTGCATATGAAAAAAAACTTAATGGGTAGGAGTCTGGCTACTACTGCTAGCTTTTTCGTAAATAAAAGCCTAAATCTAGCCTATTTTTGTGAACATTATTTTTCTTGTTGTATCATTGGTGGATGGATTTTAACAATGATATGACTATTATTTTATCAATGCTATTATTACAAAAAAGTTAATGACATGATGAATGTGTTTCTTGTTGTATTTCCCATTCCCATGTGTTACTTGTTTGTTATAACTCTGATCAACTAGTAGCACTAAACATTTAAATTTTTCTGAAGTACCGCCTAACCAAACAAGACATTTAATTTACATGAAAACCTGTTACAGTTTGAATTTTTGAATCATACTGATAGACCTTGTGGTAAAGGAGATTGTATTGTTATAGCAAACAAGTAAAACCAAGTAATTTTCTAATATATAATACAGACAGCAAATAATTGCCAACCGAGCTCAAGTATCACGGTAAGATAGGATAAACTTACTTCCTTTCTCAACCCACACTTCCGCATCACTGCTAGAACTGGACTCATTGCTGGAACTCTTGGCTTTCTTCTTTGCCTTCTTGCGAGCCTTCTTTACCTTTTTCAGTTTCTTCTTCAACTTCTTCAGTTTTTGTTTGGTGTCATCTTTGTCTTTGGACTTTTTGCTCTTTTTCTTCACTTTACTGCTGCTGGTGGTCTCACACTGGGATTCTTCCTCTTCAGAGCTATGCAGCAAAAATGAGATATTGGAATAGTAAACTTTATTGCCAATATGTAATACATTTAATTTGGCAGGAGACTATTCTTGTAGGTAGGCAACTGATTGATAATATTTTTTTATAAGGTTCAAAGCCCAAAGAAACAAAAACGTAAACCTTAATATTATGTACTCACTCTGGCCTAAGTGGAGATTTACCCCAAATCGATGAAACTCCAATTTGCCCAATTCTCTCTCTTTCCTCACGCCTGGCATCCAGAAATTCTTCCTCCTGTGGTTTATACCTTCCTCGGATGGGGGCACCACTGCTGCCGCTGCCTAAACCTACGCCGTAAAGTGCCATAACTTTATCAAAACAACAGAGTTAACACATGCTTGGTTATTTATAATGCATGTCTAAAACAGTAAAGTCATCAACAATTGTTTTTTTGGATGGCACCAACTGTATCCCAAACTAAGCAATGCTTGTTGTACTATGGGTACTGTATAATAGCCTGGGGGCAATACCAGAAACACTCAGACAAGGGAAATTTATAAAAAAACATTTCTGAAATTAACCCTGTTCCCTGACGGGAATCGAACCTGCAACTAATTGGTTCAGTGAGCTGAGTAACCAATGTTCAAACCACTATACCAAGCTGTTAACATATTAGGTTAGTTTTTGTTGAATCTAATAATTTGTAAGAGATTTCAGTTCTGCCAAGGATTGACCTATTTGAACCATGTGCACCTAAAGCAGCCACCAAGTTTTTGTCTAATACATGGATAGTTACCTCCACCAAGTCCTCCCCCATTATACTCCTTATACGAGCTCCTCGCCCTGTCACGGTCTCTATGCGATCTATCTTCATCTCTGCTGAGATTCCGTTCTCTGCTGTCCTCTGTGTGGCGTGTGTTGGCGTGGTGTTCCTGGTCCCTGGGTCGGTCCCTGCTGCGCTCCCGCCGCTCCTTGTCTCGGCTCTTGCGCCGCTCCCGGCTGCGACTGCGACTCCGGTGTCTACGGTCGTGGTCACCACCCATCTTAAACCTTCACAGGGTTTTTATTACACCTTATATTTTTATCGTTTCAAAATTGATTGTTCTCATTCAACTTGTGGGTAATTCAGTTTTGTATTTTAATGGGTTAATTTGAGGCTCCTGTACCACCTAATGCGCAGCGACCAGCCACACCTATTTCATTTTGATTTAGTTATACAATAGAAGTAAGTACACTATGTGAAAATAGTTATTTATTTATTAATATATAAATAATTGACTGACATAGTCAGAGACTTGACAGTTCTCAGGACAATGGACATCCATACCTACACTTTTGGCAGATGGGGTGCGTGTCATGCATGTGTCACAGCCAAGAAGCTGATAGTCACAGCGTGTTGTATACAAGAAGCTGATATACAGCCTTAATCTATGTATACAGCACTTGCCATGGTCTGGGTGTCACTGGGATCGCCCCCGGTCCATTGTACGGTACCCATAGTACAAGCGTTACTTAGTTTGGGACCTTGTTTGGGACCATACACTTGGTGTGTATATAAAATTCTTGGTTGTTTATCAGCTTCTTGATTGCAATTTTTATATAAAATTATTGATTGCAATACTACATTGCTATAGGTCTACCAGAATCTCATGGCATTAAAAAAATATAAAAAAATGTGATTTTCATATGGCAATGTCAATTGTCACCTGCCAAATCAAAGTACAAGGTTTGTCAACCGCTGTTGAGATTTTGTGATATCTTCTTGGCAATTTATTGTTTTTGTGAAAATGTCGAAAAAGCCACTTCGATCTCAAGCGAGAAATATTGTTTTCAATGTGTATCGTAAAATAAGGGAAGAAGAAGGCGTAAATCAAACTCAATCTTTGATTTTAAAGCGCGTCGTAGAGTTGACCGGTAAGTTGGACTGAGTTGTTTTGATACTTTTAGTTTATTTTATATTTATCTTACTTAATTATAGCTTCTTTATAGGGGTTTTCAGTACTACTATACGGCGAATCATAGGTGAGTGCACATCGAACGATGGTGTATTTTCCACGCCTGGTAAAAAGAGGAGAGCGGGGAAGAAGAAAATCAACTTGGACAGTTTCGATTTACAGTTGATAAGGAATAAAGTAAATGAATTTTATACAGTTCGGAAGGAAATTCCAACAGAAATAAAACTGTTAAAAATTCTTCGACAAGAAATTGATTTCAACGGAGGGAGAGAATCTCTGAGGTAAGAAAAATATTAAGTAATAATCCTTCTCACTCGTAAGACGAGGCCTGTGCCCTGCAGTGGGACGTACGAGTATTTAGACTGATGTTGATGTTGATGATTGACTAAGCTATCGTTTCAGTAACATGATAAATTTTATTATTTTTTACAGACTTATACTTAAGGAGACAGGTTTTGAATATTTTAAATGCCAATCAAAAAGGATCATTTTGATCATTTTGTGTACGGAACTCAAGTAAGCGAACGAAAAGCAATTATACCAGTGACCTGAGCGATAATATTGGAATACTGCGAGTCTGCTAAGTGATTCGGAACGGTGCTTGTTGTGTGTAACTAGTCTTAGTGAACTAGTGTACTAGTAGTGAACTAGTACTGTGTATTTGTCGAGTTTGTGGAGAGCGAAATAAACCCTTTTTACACGTTTAACGGCATTAATTGTACCTACCCCTGTACGTGTACGTAACATTATAATAAATTAGTACATAAAGTAATATATGATTGGATTTATTTTTTTTGTCATATTTTCCTATGTTAAGAACCCGATGCATAACAACAATTTCATACACATACCTAGTATACTTTATGTTAATTAATGACTAAATATATAAATAAAAATTAAACAGTATCAAGATCGTTTAATCCAATTTCCCCAGTATTGCACACAACAAATTTTTATTTCCCCATTTGCCATGAGATTCTGGTAGACCTATACAGAGAGGTGTTATAGGTCTACCAGAATCTCATGGCAAATGGGGAAATAAAAATTTGTTGTGTGCAATACTGGGGAAATTGGATTAAACGATCTTGATACTGTTTAATTTTTATTTATATATTTAGTCATTAATTAACATAAAGTATACTAGGTATGTGTATGAAATTGTTGTTATGCATCGGGTTCTTAACATAGGAAAATATGACAAAAAAAATAAATCCAATCATATATTACTTTATGTACTAATTTATTATAATGTTACGTACACGTACAGGGGTAGGTACAATTAATGCCGTTAAACGTGTAAAAAGGGTTTATTTCGCTCTCCACAAACTCGACAAATACACAGTACTAGTTCACTACTAGTACACTAGTTCACTAAGACTAGTTACACACAACAAGCACCGTTCCGAATCACTTAGCAGACTCGCAGTATTCCAATATTATCGCTCAGGTCACTGGTATAATTGCTTTTCGTTCGCTTACTTGAGTTCCGTACACAAAATGATCAAAATGATCCTTTTTGATTGGCATTTAAAATATTCAAAACCTGTCTCCTTAAGTATAAGTCTGTAAAAAATAATAAAATTTATCATGTTACTGAAACGATAGCTTAGTCAATCATCAACATCAACATCAGTCTAAATACTCGTACGTCCCACTGCAGGGCACAGGCCTCGTCTTACGAGTGAGAAGGATTATTACTTAATATTTTTCTTACCTCAGAGATTCTCTCCCTCCGTTGAAATCAATTTCTTGTCGAAGAATTTTTAACAGTTTTATTTCTGTTGGAATTTCCTTCCGAACTGTATAAAATTCATTTACTTTATTCCTTATCAACTGTAAATCGAAACTGTCCAAGTTGATTTTCTTCTTCCCCGCTCTCCTCTTTTTACCAGGCGTGGAAAATACACCATCGTTCGATGTGCACTCACCTATGATTCGCCGTATAGTAGTACTGAAAACCCCTATAAAGAAGCTATAATTAAGTAAGATAAATATAAAATAAACTAAAAGTATCAAAACAACTCAGTCCAACTTACCGGTCAACTCTACGACGCGCTTTAAAATCAAAGATTGAGTTTGATTTACGCCTTCTTCTTCCCTTATTTTACGATACACATTGAAAACAATATTTCTCGCTTGAGATCGAAGTGGCTTTTTCGACATTTTCACAAAAACAATAAATTGCCAAGAAGATATCACAAAATCTCAACAGCGGTTGACAAACCTTGTACTTTGATTTGGCAGGTGACAATTGACATTGCCATATGAAAATCACATTTTTTTATATTTTTTTAATGCCATGAGATTCTGGTAGACCTATAACTTTTAAATGGTCTAAGGATTGCTATATACCATTTATTGCTACTATTTAGAGTCTGTGGTCGGAACTGTGGGGTGGATCGGTGGATCCAAGAATCTTATTATTTATATTTTATTCCGCTAAGTATAAAGTATAAAGTAATAGGTTTCTAAAAAAAACGGTATTCAAGTATTGTATTCTCTTTGCCGGTATTATCGAACCGGTACATCACTAGCATATAATGGTAGAATAGGAAGCGGTCGATTTAATTTCCAATTTCCATAACACAGAAAAAGTACCACTTAGATAATTTTCTTATTTGTTTTTGAAACTATGAAACTATCTACGCCAAGATATACGTTTTGTTTATTCTTCCAACTCCTATTCATGTTATGTGACCTAATATTTAACTGCGTTAGTTTATTCCCAAAAAGTCGCGATGGGTTGCTGGTGTTATTCATGTGAGTTAAAATGATCCACTAACTCGATAAGACTTCTACCCTGTACTTGAGTTCTTAATTCATTATTTCAGATTCCAGGACCTTTTCCTTGTACTCTCCATCACCACCATGCTGATGACATTTTTCTCCACATATTTATTTCAAGTAAGTAGATAGACCAACTCTAACGATAACTCTATAGAGGGTTGTTTATCAACAAACCCCTAAACACGATTTTCTACATAGTATTGTAATATTTTTACCTTAAATACATGTAGATGTAAATATCTATACAAATAAATAAAATTGGAGTGTCTGTTTGTAATATCAAAATAACACCTTTTCTCTAAATGCATATGAAAGTACATACGACACCTATAACAAAAACGCGATTTAAAAAAAAATTGTCTGTCTGTCTGTCTGTGTGTTTGTTCCGGGTAATCTCGGAACGGCTGGACCGATGTTGACGGGACTTTCACTGGCAGATAGCTGATGTAATAGGGAGTAACTTAGGCTACTTTTATTTTAGAAAAACAAAATTAAAAAAATGGGTTCTGTCGCGCGGGCTCAGAACGCGGGAGCGGGCTTTTTTGTTAAATTAAATTCCACGCGGACGAAGTCGCGGGCTCAGCTAGTTCTAAGTAAATATGCTAAGTAGGTAAATTTGAACATATAACTAGGCCTTATGTATTACTGGATTCCCTGTTTCTGGAACATGGAACATTCATGAATCACCAAACTACTTAAAAATAAAACATGGCTTGTTAAAAAACATTATAATTATAGAGTTAGACTTTAAACTAGCTAATACAAAACATATGCTTGGACTTTTATGTACTTACCTATTATTATCAAAGTGCTTGGTGTAATAACATAAAAATTGAGGTGGATATAAATGTAAATACTGTCATAAAATATTTTTGAATATTTTTCTGTGACAGGCAGGTCTAGTGGAGGTGCTAGTCCGCAAGTTCCGTGCGGCGGGCTCGGTGTGCGCGGCGTACGTGGCGGCCAGCGTGGCGCTGCACGCTGTCTGGCTGCTGGAGAAGTGGGCCGACCACGAGTCTGTCTCCACGCCCATGTTGATATTCCTTTTTACGTTGCAGAGATGCTGTGAGTATCACTTTAGTAGCCATATATAGCAATGTTCACTGACAGAATTTAAATTCTAAACAGCCTGTCACTCAGGGATAGGGAAGCTTTATATAAGTGAAATAATTGTCAGAACTGGATCAGTAGTTCCAATGACAATTAACTACAAATATATATACTTTTAAATAAAAACCTACTATCCTGCCACTAAAAATCTGTGGCTCAGAGGGCCATTTTAAATCATTCGAAACTATATGGAATGTTTTAAAATATACACCAGGTCTTCACTCAATAATGTTTATCCTTTTGAATAATAAATGTTAAAGTATTTGTTAGTAAGTTTGACTGAAAAACATGCAAAAACGGCAGAATTTTTAATAACATTTCTATACAAGTAGGTCGAAATCCACGCGGATAGACCCGCGGGAAAATGCTGATAGTAATTTGTAAACACTTAGTTAGAAATAGATGTTGTTTTGACTGTTTAGTTTTCTAATTACCATTCCAGTGTCACCTTGGTATTACTTCTTCTACAAGCGGGCTGCCCTCCGAGTGAGCGACCCGCGCTTCTATGAAGACATAGACTGGATCAACCAGCAGCTTCAGACACGCTAAACTACATGGAGTCTACAACTACAGAGCTCATTGACCTGGACTGCTCTACGGACATTTTCATTATAAACTTATTTTGGGCATTGGGGTTTTAAATAGAGTGTTGATAATTTTGAGCCTATCTTTTGTAATGTATTCAGTTTTATTCTGCTATATTTCAAACTAACATTATTGTTGTCAACAATTAAGCTACTTAGTGTAATCTAGTGTAGGAACAATGTTTATTGATCTCAGTTACTAGTCAAGTGGTTGTACATATAATTAAAATAAATGATTCTAATAAAGAAATACAACTTCACATGTGTTTGAGTTAAATTAAATTGGAAAATAAGTAATGTACTCAATTATATTTGTACTCTTTGCACAGAACAATTAAAGATTCAAAATAAAAATATATGTTGAAAATTAAATTTACATAGAAAAAATAGGAAGTAAATATGTACATACAACCAAAAAATATCATCGATTATTTGTAGAGATAGTGTATTTACACTACAGATATTTTTTTTAATATTTCAGATAAACAATATTTATAGTAGAAGCATTTTACAGTTGTCATAAAAAATCTGCGATTTATACAAATATTGCTATGAAGGGTAAACTGTTGGTAATTGGCTTTACACGTTAAGTACTATATGATTTCATTGCACTTGCACATTAGTAGTGTCTAAATTATTCATTGTAGGTTGAAAGTGGTCAAACAAGTTTTATAACCGAACACATTGAATAAGTAGCACGCATTATGGGGTTGCACTGCGCTTGCGCGGCAGTGGGGGGCTGGTCAGCGCGGGATCAGAAGTTGGAGCGGCACAACGGACAGCTCGACTTGTTGCTCGTCGTGAACCATTTGCGCTGGAAGCAAAATTATAATAAAAATTGTGCCACCTAGAGACGCCCGAAAGAAGAGAAGCTTTATACTTATAAATCACTAGCTGTGCCCCGCGACTTCATCCGCGTAGTATTGGATTATTGGGTTAAAAAGTATCCTATATGTTAATCCCGGTTATAATCTATCTGTGTTCCAAATTTCATCCAAATCCGTTCAGTAGTTTTTGCGTGAAGGAGTAACAAACATACATACATACATACATCCACACTCACAAACTTTCGCATTTATAATATTAGTAGGATAGGGCGGCGCAGCAGCCACTCTGTATGTCTTTATATCGCTACTGACGCTTAGCACGGATAGAGTGGCCGCTCGCTGCGCGGCCCGAACGTCCGTATAGAAGCTTCGCTTCAATAGTTATTCCGGTCCGCTCGCCGCGGCGCGGGGACGTGTGGGCGGGGCGTACCAGGCACGTGTTGTGGAACTTGTTGTTGCACTGGTGGCACGGCACGCGCGGCAGGCGCCCGCTGCCGGGGTGCAGGCGGCAGTAGCAGATGTAGCACTGCGGCGCGCTCTCCACGCGCGCGTTCACCGCCTTCGTCCACATCTTCAGCGCGTTCAGGACGGTGCCGTTCTGGAACACGCTCGAGCGCGTTACACAAAGCTCGTATCATATCCGAAATATCACTCGATCGTTCGGAGTCGCTTCGTAATCGGATAAAGGAAAATCGGGAATAAATGCGGGGAAGCGGCAGATAGGAGACCGACCACCAGGGGCCTAACCACGCTAGCTACTCAAATAGTAATAGAAAAGCAAACGCTCGCGTTTACGTTTCAAACGTTCCGCTTTTGACGTTTTGCTGACACCATACCATATCAATGTCAGTAGAAATCGTGAAGCGCGTGGTTAGGGCCCTGTTGTATCGTATATCGTGTATGCACGTGTCGTGTATCGCGGCACCTGGTAGGCGAGGTAGAGCGCGAGCCAGTGCGTGTTGGCGCCGATGCCGGCGGCGGCGCGCGGCGCGACCAGGCGCGGCGCCGTCAGCGGGTGCGAGCGGGACAGCAACACGCGCAGCTCCAGCTCGCGCTCCTCCACGCTGTACACGCACGACACCTCGCTCGTCGACCACGCGATGCGGATCTGTACACAGCCAACAGGCAACGCTCCTATATATCCGGTGCGGTGATCCCTCGTTACGAACCGATCGAAACGACGAATCGATAGCGTGTTAATATCGTTAACGTTTTTCTTAATCGAAGACGACATCGGAGGTCGGAACGAAATAAATCGACATTGTATGGCTCTTTGCGATCGACGATTAGATTTTTTCATTACTCATACTCTGAAAGTAGGTCTGAAGTTGCCTGAGGAGCGGGTTGAAAGTAATACTTTTCCGGCCCGGGAGAATCACTTTCAACTGACAGCTGTCAAATTATAAAAAAAAAACTAGTTCCATTTTCACATTTCTATGGAACCATGTTCAAACTTTTTCTACAGTCACTCAATTACAGCACGATGTAAAATTCAAATAACATAAAGTTAAGTATTAATTAAAGAATATATATTTTTAAATGACTTAATTATAATTTAGTTTCAACAAATTCTTTAAAATAACATAGATTTGGGCAAAATATTTAAAGATGAAAACGAAAAATAATGGCTAAATAATGAAGTTGGCCGGCCAACGAAAAAAAAACAAAATAGGCGGCAATCCGATCTTTTTTTTTTCGAGATGTAGAGTATTGTTCATACTTCCTTGTATTATTTCTTTAGCCAATTCCTGTTTTTATTTTTACTTTCCTTGTATTCGTAATGAAAAGCACAGTGTTTAGCTCGGGTGAAAGACTTATTTTGTCCCTCGAACTATTAGCGCACTCGCTACGCTCGGGCGCCAAACCCCGTCTCGGGACTAAATAAGTCACTTTCACCACTCGTGTAACAATGTACTGTCTCAGTCGGACTACGTGCACGCGGCGGACGCGCGTGCTGTTGGCTAACGCATTATGAGCCGCAATTTTGCGGCGATTTTTTTCAGATCGATCGAAGCCACGAATCGCACCGTACATGAGGCTCTTTAAGGGACCGGCCGAATGAAATCCAGTTTCGACTATCGAGTCGAGGGCCAGTATAGCGGATCGGGAACTCGCTCGACGCTAATGGTGACCAGCGAATCGGGCCCTACCGCTCAGTTCGTTTTGTTCACGGCGACGGCGCCTACCTCGCAGTCGGGGATCTCGGCGGCGCGGCGCTGCAGCGCCAGCAGCTGGTCGCGCGCGGCGCGCGGCGCCACGTGCGCCTGCACCAGCCGCTCCAGCAGCCGGCCCGCGCCCCCGCCCGCGCCCCCGCCCCACCAGCCGCCCCACCTACCTCGCAGTCGGGGATCTCGGCGGCGCGGCGCTGCAGCGCCAGCAGCTGGTCGCGCGCGGCGCGCGGCGCCACGTGCGCCTGCACCAGCCGCTCCAGCAGCCGGCCCGCGCCCCCGCCCGCGCCCCCGCCCCACCAGCCGCCCCACCTACCTCGCAGTCGGGGATCTCGGCGGCGCGGCGCTGCAGCGCCAGCAGCTGGTCGCGCGCGGCGCGCGGCGCCACGTGCGCCTGCACCAGCCGCTCCAGCAGCCGGCCCGCGCCCCCGCCCGCGCCCCCGCCCCACCAGCCGCCCCACCTACCTCGCAGTCGGGGATCTCGGCGGCGCGGCGCTGCAGCGCCAGCAGCTGGTCGCGCGCGGCGCGCGGCGCCACGTGCGCCTGCACCAGCCGCTCCAGCAGCCGGCCCGCGCCCCCGCCCGCGCCCCCGCCCCACCAGCCGCCCCACCTACCTCGCAGTCGGGGATCTCGGCGGCGCGGCGCTGCAGCGCCAGCAGCTGGTCGCGCGCGGCGCGCGGCGCCACGTGCGCCTGCACCAGCCGCTCCAGCAGCCGGCCCGCGCCCCCGCCCGCGCCCCCGCCCCACCAGCCGCCCCACCTACCTCGCAGTCGGGGATCTCGGCGGCGCGGCGCTGCAGCGCCAGCAGCTGGTCGCGCGCGGCGCGCGGCGCCACGTGCGCCTGCACCAGCCGCTCCAGCAGCCGGCCCGCGCCCCCGCCCGCGCCCCCGCCCCACCAGCCGCCCCACCTACCTCGCAGTCGGGGATCTCGGCGGCGCGGCGCTGCAGCGCCAGCAGCTGGTCGCGCGCGGCGCGCGGCGCCACGTGCGCCTGCACCAGCCGCTCCAGCAGCCGGCCCGCGCCCCCGCCCGCGCCCCCGCCCCACCAGCCGCCCCACCTACCTCGCAGTCGGGGATCTCGGCGGCGCGGCGCTGCAGCGCCAGCAGCTGGTCGCGCGCGGCGCGCGGCGCCACGTGCGCCTGCACCAGCCGCTCCAGCAGCCGGCCCGCGCCCCCGCCCGCGCCCCCGCCCCACCAGCCGCCCCACCTACCTCGCAGTCGGGGATCTCGGCGGCGCGGCGCTGCAGCGCCAGCAGCTGGTCGCGCGCGGCGCGCGGCGCCACGTGCGCCTGCACCAGCCGCTCCAGCAGCCGGCCCGCGCCCCCGCCCGCGCCCCCGCCCCACCAGCCGCCCCACCTACCTCGCAGTCGGGGATCTCGGCGGCGCGGCGCTGCAGCGCCAGC
This sequence comes from Notodonta dromedarius, assembly GCA_905147325.1. Classification (NCBI taxonomy): domain Eukaryota; kingdom Metazoa; phylum Arthropoda; class Insecta; order Lepidoptera; family Notodontidae; genus Notodonta; species Notodonta dromedarius. The sequence goes on from LR990167.1 coordinate 241,998, forward strand.
AGCTGGTCGCGCGCGGCGCGCGGCGCCACGTGCGCCTGCACCAGCCGCTCCAGCAGCCGGCCCGCGCCCCCGCCCGCGCCCCCGCCCCACCAGCCGCCCCACCTACCTCGCAGTCGGGGATCTCGGCGGCGCGGCGCTGCAGCGCCAGCAGCTGGTCGCGCGCGGCGCGCGGCGCCACGTGCGCCTGCACCAGCCGCTCCAGCAGCCGGCCCGCGCCCCCGCCCGCGCCCCCGCCCCACCAGCCGCCCCACCTACCTCGCAGTCGGGGATCTCGGCGGCGCGGCGCTGCAGCGCCAGCAGCTGGTCGCGCGCGGCGCGCGGCGCCACGTGCGCCTGCACCAGCCGCTCCAGCAGCCGGCCCGCGCCCCCGCCCGCGCCCCCGCCCCACCAGCCGCCCCACCTACCTCGCAGTCGGGGATCTCGGCGGCGCGGCGCTGCAGCGCCAGCAGCTGGTCGCGCGCGGCGCGCGGCGCCACGTGCGCCTGCACCAGCCGCTCCAGCAGCCGGCCCGCGCCCCCGCCCGCGCCCCCGCCCCACCAGCCGCCCCACCTACCTCGCAGTCGGGGATCTCGGCGGCGCGGCGCTGCAGCGCCAGCAGCTGGTCGCGCGCGGCGCGCGGCGCCACGTGCGCCTGCACCAGCCGCTCCAGCAGCCGGCCCGCGCCCCCGCCCGCGCCCCCGCCCCACCAGCCGCCCCACCTACCTCGCAGTCGGGGATCTCGGCGGCGCGGCGCTGCAGCGCCAGCAGCTGGTCGCGCGCGGCGCGCGGCGCCACGTGCGCCTGCACCAGCCGCTCCAGCAGCCGGCCCGCGCCCCCGCCCGCGCCCCCGCCCCACCAGCCGCCCCACCTACCTCGCAGTCGGGGATCTCGGCGGCGCGGCGCTGCAGCGCCAGCAGCTGGTCGCGCGCGGCGCGCGGCGCCACGTGCGCCTGCACCAGCCGCTCCAGCAGCCGGCCCGCGCCCCCGCCCGCGCCCCCGCCCCACCAGCCGCCCCACCTACCTCGCAGTCGGGGATCTCGGCGGCGCGGCGCTGCAGCGCCAGCAGCTGGTCGCGCGCGGCGCGCGGCGCCACGTGCGCCTGCACCAGCCGCTCCAGCAGCCGGCCCGCGCCCCCGCCCGCGCCCCCGCCCCACCAGCCGCCCCACCTACCTCGCAGTCGGGGATCTCGGCGGCGCGGCGCTGCAGCGCCAGCAGCTGGTCGCGCGCGGCGCGCGGCGCCACGTGCGCCTGCACCAGCCGCTCCAGCAGCCGGCCCGCGCCCCCGCCCGCGCCCCCGCCCCACCAGCCGCCCCACCTACCTCGCAGTCGGGGATCTCGGCGGCGCGGCGCTGCAGCGCCAGCAGCTGGTCGCGCGCGGCGCGCGGCGCCACGTGCGCCTGCACCAGCCGCTCCAGCAGCCGGCCCGCGCCCCCGCCCGCGCCCCCGCCCCACCAGCCGCCCCACCTACCTCGCAGTCGGGGATCTCGGCGGCGCGGCGCTGCAGCGCCAGCAGCTGGTCGCGCGCGGCGCGCGGCGCCACGTGCGCCTGCACCAGCCGCTCCAGCAGCCGGCCCGCGCCCCCGCCCGCGCCCCCGCCCCACCAGCCGCCCCACCTACCTCGCAGTCGGGGATCTCGGCGGCGCGGCGCTGCAGCGCCAGCAGCTGGTCGCGCGCGGCGCGCGGCGCCACGTGCGCCTGCACCAGCCGCTCCAGCAGCCGGCCCGCGCCCCCGCCCGCGCCCCCGCCCCACCAGCCGCCCCACCTACCTCGCAGTCGGGGATCTCGGCGGCGCGGCGCTGCAGCGCCAGCAGCTGGTCGCGCGCGGCGCGCGGCGCCACGTGCGCCTGCACCAGCCGCTCCAGCAGCCGGCCCGCGCCCCCGCCCGCGCCCCCGCCCCACCAGCCGCCCCACCTACCTCGCAGTCGGGGATCTCGGCGGCGCGGCGCTGCAGCGCCAGCAGCTGGTCGCGCGCGGCGCGCGGCGCCACGTGCGCCTGCACCAGCCGCTCCAGCAGCCGGCCCGCGCCCCCGCCCGCGCCCCCGCCCCACCAGCCGCCCCACCTACCTCGCAGTCGGGGATCTCGGCGGCGCGGCGCTGCAGCGCCAGCAGCTGGTCGCGCGCGGCGCGCGGCGCCACGTGCGCCTGCACCAGCCGCTCCAGCAGCCGGCCCGCGCCCCCGCCCGCGCCCCCGCCCCACCAGCCGCCCCACCTACCTCGCAGTCGGGGATCTCGGCGGCGCGGCGCTGCAGCGCCAGCAGCTGGTCGCGCGCGGCGCGCGGCGCCACGTGCGCCTGCACCAGCCGCTCCAGCAGCCGGCCCGCGCCCCCGCCCGCGCCCCCGCCCCACCAACCCCGCGCCGCCGCCGCGCCCGCGCCCGTCACGCTGCTGCACACGCAGCGGCACGCCAGCCGCCCCACCCAGTCGCGTCCCGGCTCTGCCGCCGCACACACACATATACACATCTCAATACATATTCAACGCTGTAAACTGCATTCACCAATTACGATAATGGAACACCTATAAACCTCGCAAGGATCTCGAGATCGACTGGGACTTATGCAAAAGTATAATTATTGAACGGTTGGGAAACCCCTCGGGTCGACTAATAGTGTAATAGTGTAGGGTCGACTGACCGTCGGCGCTGAGGTCCGGCAGCTCGTGGAACATGTCGGCGAGGTGGGCGGGCGCGGGCGCGGGCGCGGCGCCGCGCTGCTCCTGCGCCAGCGCGAGCACGGCGGGCGGCAGCAGGCGCAGGCTGGCGCCCAGCAGCGGCTCCACGAACCGCCGCTCCCTGCCGCGCACGCGCAACAACACGCTCGTACACAACGCACTCACTTATGGAGGGAGCCTACGTCTGACCTATCTACTTAATACATTTTGCCCTATAATGCCATTAAATGCTAATTGATAAATATTTTTTCATAACAAAGGGGGTCCTCTACGTACTACCTGCATGCAAATATCGAAGTGAATTTTTGGTTACATTTACTGCTTTTGTTATAAATACTTTCCTAGGAAATACCGAATAAATTGGGCGGGTGGGCAAGCACCTGTATATCCGTATGTGGTGGTGCAGCAGGTCGCCGCGCGCCAGCCCGCTGACCTGGCTCAGCAGCTCCGCCAGCAGCAGCCAGCCCAGCGCCATGCTGTGGCTGTCCGACATGCTCACCATCTCGCACGTCTCCTCGCCGACCCTGCGCCGCGACACATAGGCCCCTATTAATAAATCAATCTCAAGGCTGAGACCGTTCTTGAAAATGTCATACTTATGTCAAACCAGTATAAAAGACCGTCAAAAGCCTGCTTAAGATCGATTTATTAATACGGACCTCACATGCACCGATTATGGTTTAACAGACTTCTTCACTTAGTTCCGGCCTTTTAAAATGCACAGGGAGGCAGCGACATAGCGACTTAACTCTTCACAGGAGCAAAAAGATGAGCGTTTAGTTCCGCGTGGAGCTGTAACATTGCCACACTCACGCGACGTGCTGCAGCGCGGCCTCCACGACGTCCCGCAGCTGCGCGAACGCGTCGGCGAAGTGGTCCAGCGACAGCCGCGGCGGCGCGCGCTCGTCCTCGCCCGCCGCGCTCGGCCGCGACCACCGCGCCAGCTGCGCGGCTGCGGCAATATAGCAACACTCACGCGACGTGCTGCAGCGCGGCCTCCACGACGTCCCGCAGCTGCGCGAACGCGTCGGCGAAGTGGTCCAGCGACAGCCGCGGCGGCGCGCGCTCGTCCTCGCCCGCCGCGCTCGGCCGCGACCACCGCGCCAGCTGCGCGGCTGCGGCAATATAGCAACACTCACGCGACGTGCTGCAGCGCGGCCTCCACGACGTCCCGCAGCTGCGCGAACGCGTCGGCGAAGTGGTCCAGCGACAGCCGCGGCGGCGCGCGCTCGTCCTCGCCCGCCGCGCTCGGCCGCGACCACAGCGCCAGCTGCGCGGCTGCGGGACAGCACACACCGGGCATTACACAAGGACGTATTTTTTTATATGTTCGCCGCGAATTTCGTTGGGGGTCGGTGCTGTTCAGAAGGGGCGGCCAGGAATACTCGATTTATTTTTGACTACATATGTTCGGAGGAATGGAGGAATCTAGTATTCGGAGGGAAGTCGACTTTCAGAGGAACCAAAATTGCCGCGGAATATAGGGTCCCTCCCTGGAAAATTCCTCCTCCATATTTTTTCACTATTCGGAACACCGAAACGTTTTTCGAAATAAGCAACCTTAAGCTTAAATTACAGGAACACCCGTCCCCTACAAAAAGTTAAGTAAAACTTGACTCAGCCCGGTTTCATCCCGGCGTTTGACTTTTTCTTGATACCGACCGTCGTCGAGCACGAGCGGCTCGGCCAGCAGGCGGCCCAGGTAGTAGGCGAGGTACTTGAGCGCGGGGTGCGCGGGCCGCGCCAGCGCGCGCGCCGCAGCCGCCTGCAGGCCGCGCAGCCCGCCCGCCCCGCCCGGCGCCGCCCGCCCGCCCGGCGCCGCCCGCCCGCCCGGCGCCGCCCACTGCATGCGCCGCGCCGCGCCCGCCAGCGCCGCCAGCACGCGCACGCGGGGGGACGACATCGTCGCCACCGGGCACTCGGACTCTGCGGTCGTGAGCACACCTCGATTGACACCCCGAATCAATAAAATATATCACGAGATCCGAACCAGATATCATGCGGGCGATGCCTTTCCTATTGCGAGCATCGATGTGTTTTTAATGAAAAGACTGCTAACCCACCCGAATAGCAATATCCATAAATCGCAGCACAAAAGAAACAAAAATAGTTGGAATATTGTAACAAGAAAATTTATAACAAAAAAATATTTAATAAAAAAAAATTAACCAACTTCAACCAAACCAAGGTGCACTAAAAAGCTAGAAATAATTAGGGACCTTATAATTTGTTTCATTTGGAGTCAGAACCTCCTTCTTTTTTCATCAAATCGATTAGAGACATGACCAGACAGCGGTGATGAATGCGTGCGTCCGGGAGTGGACCGAACAGGTTTCCAGACCAGCCATAAGTGGTCGGCATGAGTATGGCGGACATGCGATAATATATGATAAGTGAAGCCGCTCACCCAGCACGTGCGTGAGTATGGAGAAGAGGCTGCAGTGCAGGTCGGGCGCGAACACGTCGCGCCACTCGGCCGCCAGCTCCGCCACGTGCGGCGCCGGCTGCCGCTGCAGGCCCCGCGCCGGCAGCGAGCCCACGAACCGCTGCACCGCCGCCAGCAGCCGCAGCACCGCCCGCGCCAGCAGCGCCACCTGCACCCCACCACCGCCGCCGCCGCCACACGTTCAAAACCAACTATTATCGAGAACACTCGCTTCCGCCATTTGTAGAAGCGGGAAGGCGTTCAAATTTGTCACTAAATTGATGTTAAGTTCCGATGCGAAGTTTATTACCTCAACATCGGGCCTACGAATCTATCGGACAGTTTCGAAATTATCCATCGAGGGAAATATTACAATCTGTTGGGCTTCTCAAATCTAGAAGTAAGAAATTAAGAATTCTACTAGGCCTCCTAGTAAAGTGTATATAATGTAATCCCTGCGCTGCCGACGCTCCCGGCGCGGGCGCGTGTGAGGAGGGGTGTGGAGGGGTGAGGAGAGGCTCGCCTTGGTGCAGCCCCAGCTGTGCTTGGACTTGTCGAGCGTGGAGAGCAGCGAGCAGAGCGCGATGGTGGTGAAGTCCCAGTGGCGCGGCGGCAGAGCGTCGCCGGCGCGCTGCACGGCGGCCCGCAGACACTCCGCCAGCGCCGCCGCGCTCGCCACCGCCGCCCACGCCGCGCCCGCCGCGTCTCTGCGCAGGGACATTCTAACTGCATCATTGGATTTTTGAAATATTAATACTTCTACCCAAGAACTACCTTCACTCTATGTGGTTAGGTTAATTATACTAAGTGTGCACTCGCCGATGTCACCTTTTGTACTGATATTGTAGGAATACTATATGATCATTTTAAAGATGCCCAGCTGCCCGGGTCGAATAATCGAGTTATATTTAAAACCGCAACGACTCCGTGGAAAGTATTAGCGCGGCTATCACCCTAGCGATACAAAAGAAAAAGGGTAATAATAAGCGTCACACAAAACGAGCACTACACAAGTGGCAAGTGTTGTCCCGATCAGTGTCATCGCTCCGCGCTTGTAAGTCACGTCCATTCCGCTCACATCACAGATTTCATAAGCAACAATAATAGTGCCAGTATGACTATCGTTTGTCTTGAAACTCGAGTCAGGAGGAGAATCAGAGGCGGGTGAGTGGACGGACCTCTCGAAGAGCATGGTGTCGTTGCGGCGGTAGTAGGCGTTGACGACCAGGTCCAGGTCGCAGGCGCGGCGGGCGCGAGCCGCCTCCTGCAGGAAGGCGGCGCCGAGCGCGTCCGCGTGCGCCGCGTGCAAGCTGCGCAGCATCACCAGGTACGTCGTCTCGTACTCGCGGTCCTCGTCCGGTGACCATCTTGTACTGGCCTGGGGGGAGAATGCACTCATCAAATCATCATATTTTTATTCATGTACGCCAACAAAGGTCTCATGACTTAATCAGAATCTACAACCGGTTCGGAATGCAGCTTCCATTGAGAAGACCCGACAAGAAACTCGATGGTTACTATTTGCAATAGAGTGGAAGATGGTGTACATTCTCAGGAACAGAACACAATGTTACCTGCCACCACCAATTGTCTGTTTCTTAAAAGTACCTACTAGAATGTAATATACCAGGAATTCAATATGACCAAGCTATTTCAATCTCATTCAAATTTAGGTATTTCAATTAGAAAGCTAGTTCAGCGAGATTAATATAACATAACGGTAGAATTAAAAATAACTGCTTTGGTGCTATAATTAAATGAATAGAGTTGAAGAACAATGTTGTCAAGTGGAAGGTGGACCACCGCAAGCAAGGACAATACGAAGGGCAAGACGAGTAATTCATTATATGTATTTCAAATTAGTTCCTTCGGCTCTGTGTCATAGTTCGGCGACGCATTAAGAACTACGGGAGTGCAGTCTCTGGCAATACGATTGAAACAATATGTTAAATAGCTTGCAAGTGACATCTGGAGCAGTTAATCTTTCTGAAAACCGGGACAATTTCAGTACGTTCAGGCCCTATTTCCATACCTATTACTGGAATCAAATATAATCAGTTCACCCGGAGGACCCGAGGGTGCCTTATACCTGGTCCTTCATCAGCTGTAACAGCCTTGCTTCAGTGGCAATCAATCTAAACAGTTATTTTTGTCTCCCGCTTTATGACGGAGGGAGATGGATCTTTTCTTCGAATTCCTTAGATTTAACTCGTGCGGGTGTCAAGTCAATTTAGGTTCTTCCCGGGACTCGTTGAAGGTCAAAGCTCGGCATCATCATTGGACACCACCGTCTATCCTGGTCTACATTTATCGTAGAACCACGCGGGAGGAGCCGCGGGCAACAACTAAATAAATAAATGATGCTAGTAACATGCCTGCAAACAATGGAAGAACCCAGCGCCGGAGACGACCTCCTCCGGGGAGGGCTCGTGCGGGGCGGGCTCGCGCAGGGGCGCGGCGCCGGCCTGCTGCTGCTGCTCCTGCTGCTGCTGCTGCTGCTCCTGCTGCTGCAGCCACGCCTGCGCCAGCGCCCAGTGGTAGCCGTGCGCAGCCGCCAGCTGCGCCAGGGTGGACGCCACCTTGCTTCTCGTCGCTTCGGAAGCTGCCGCGATCACGTCAGATAGAACCGAGTCCAGTTTTTGCTTCGCTTCTTCTATTATGTGGTAGTGGGGCCACTGGAATTATATTGTGACGTTACGTTTGTCCTATCTCGGATTGGACGACCGCTTGGCGCAGTGGTGCGAGCGTATGCCGCTCGGCTCACTACACCGGGTTCGAATCCCGTCAGGTTAAATTTCGGAAATGGCCTTTTCGTAATTTGCCCTGGTTTTGGTGTCACTGGGATCGCCCCAAGTTCATTGTACGGTACCCATAGTACAAGCGTTGCTTAGTTTGGGACCATACAGTTGGTGTGTTTGTCTGGAGATATTTATTATTATTATTCAATTTACTCCACGGTAGCAGGCGGAGCAGCCCGTGAACGAGGCGCGGGGGCGAACCTGGCCGCTTTTATAATTTACCGTCGGCTGGCACGGCACGGTTTTATCGTCACGGGACGACAGCCGAGTATACGATAATCTCGTGCCGTGTTGTGCGATAGATTATGAGAGCGCCCGTTGCCTCGACCCCGAGCTCACTGCGACAGGGATTTCGGCCAGTCGAAGGCCCGATACAAGCCGGCGAACTTTACACTTATTTCGCAATCCCAGCTGGTTCTGTTGCTAAGTTCATCTTTACCGCTTAACAAATGAAGATTCTTATTGAGAGTGACGACTCATACTTGTGACCCCTCAATACCAAAGCGAACGTTCGACCAGCTGCACAGTTTGTAGTTACTTAAAAAAAATACGAAAATAACTTACAAAAGCGTAACCTTCATGGAGAGAATTCAAAACAACGTAATCGTGCACGACATCACAGAACTGCCTCCCCAAGTACTCATCCCCCAGCAGCGCGTCGCACCAACACTTCTGATCATCTTCATCATCATCCGACACTTTATGGAGGAACATAGTCCTCAGGTATATCGCGCGGAAAAGGAACTTATTTATATGCGACATAAGGTCCTCTTTCGTGAGCTCGGTCACATCACTGTCCGCTGATTGTTCGATGACTGTTCGTATCGCTTCGTTGTCGTTCTCGTCGAGGCAGTTGAGTTGTGACGTCACGCACTCGTGGCGCACCGCGCACATGGTGATGACTCGCGAGTCGTCCTCGAAGGTGAATAGTTGTCGGGTGAATTCGGTGATCTCTGTGACGTCATGCGGCACGTCCGCCGCCCGTGTCAACAGGTGCGGGCACAGGGACACCATGTGCTCCAGCTTTGCTATGTTCAAGTCCTCGGAGCTGGGTAAGAAAATAATACTAAAAGATGGAGTACAATATATAGCAGGGCCATGTCGGCCTTCATTGCTACGATCGACTTTTACATAGGTAGGTAGGAATTTGTTACAAAACATGCTATTGGTGCACATATTGCGATACAATTTCTCCAGCAGTCTGCTGGTTGTTACTACTGTTGTTACTATTTACGAAATGTGTGAGGCGAGCGCGACAGAGAATACTAACGCTACAGAACTCTACGAGTTCGACGGCCATCATCGACAATGAAATTTTGGTTAAAATTATAAACGATAACAATTAGCCCTCCAAAGTCTCACTACTAGCCATGGGTATCCTCTCAATACAAGGGTTCACGTTATATATTTATTCTTTGGCCCAGGAAAGGTTAGCAAATGCAGGCAATCTTTTTAAAACTGTTTTCTTCTTTCTTTCTTTCTTTTCTTTCGCTGATCTTTGCTCAAAATAATTAGATTTGCGCATATAATTCGATTCCCTTACTCGTTTCAGTGACTGTTTGTAAAAAGGATAATATAGTGGAATGTCATATGCCACATCACGATAATGAACTTGAAATTTTTAATATGGGTGTCAATTTCGAGGTTTCCGGGGGGTGTCGATTATGAATATTGCACTCATTTCGAGTACAAGGATGGCGGACGACTTTAAAAAACAAATAACATGCATGTAATTTTTGGGGTTCGCGTGTTTTTTCGCGTCGGTTATTGTTCCCAGTTGAATATCACGCGGATGGAATCGCGGGGCAGAGGCAGTCTAAGAATAAATGAGCAATGTATAAAAGAATGTATAATAACTGACAGGCGGGCCCGGCGCGCGGCCAGCAGCGCGGCGGCGCGGCGCAGCAGGCGGCGGCGCGGCGCGGGCGGCAGCGCGGCGGCGCCCTCCCGCCACGCGGCGCGCGCCTCGCGCCACGTGTCCAGCGACAGCCGCGCCGAGCCGCGCTGCAACACATTGGACTTAAGCAATCATCACCGGGGACCGCTCAAAACGAGAACAGTACTAAAGTATCTATTATTTTTTTCGTCTTTCCCACCAAAGTGAGAGCCTCATATAAAGGAGGAAGTTTTCCATGCCGAGGACTATTGAGAGCCTCTAGTTCAACGGTCAGCAACAGGCGGACCGCGGTAGGTCGAACCTCAAACCGCCAAATATTGTAATGTATAATATTGTTACGAACTAAGGCTAGGTACAATTAATGCCGTTCAGGTGTATAAAGGGTTTATTTCGCTCTCCACAAACTCGAAAAATACACACTACTTCACTGATACTAGTTACACACAACAATCACTGTTCCGAATCACTTAGCAGTCGCAGAGTATTCCAATATAATAGACTAGGTCGCTCGTATAGTGCTCTTCGTTCGCTTGCTTGAGATCCGTACAGTGTCGCTTCCAAGAAGCAACTACCTCGATGCGTGATGTCGACTCGTTATATATGGAATAAAGAAGTGGGCTAGTTGCTACCCGAACATTCTCGACTTAGGTAAGTAATAATAATCGCAATCGAACGATCCCGAGATCCATTGTCGGCTTTCCTTTGTATTCGTTCGCGAGTAGTCGCCGCGCCGATAACGCAAGGGCGTTCACCTTATGCCTACATACAATTTCGAACATCGAATTTTCCAAACCTTTCCTTATGAATCGATGGAGTACATCTAGACTAACAATGCGTTTTTGTCTCAAGCTGGTAGGATGAGGATTCTTCGAGATATTAGACGAAACAGTTGCAAGGTCGCAAAATATTGTATTCCAAGTACAAATTAACATGTAAATAAGGTATACTATACCTTTATTAATTGAAATAATATTTTTCGGCTCAAGACCGTTGGTGCAGTTTCTCACATTTATTTAAGGTCTTGTGTTTTATAATTCAGAATTTTATTTGAAACCATACAATAAATAGGTAGCACTTTATTAGCAGTTGTGTTTTTCTGGACCTTATGAAAATTTTCCCACAGTATCAGAACCCCACCTAAAACTCCTTGCCGACCGCTGCTCTAGTTTATTCTAAATAAATATATTCCTCTTCAAAAGCGTTAAACGTTTTCGGTGGGGGGGTTACTTAATTCGTTTTTATAATTGGGTTTTTTATTTATATTTTTTTGTGATAAATGGAAAGATCATATATGTATAAGTTTATAACAAAACTATTTTTTTTTTTTTTCGCAATAATTCAAAAGTTATTTCAAAATAAAAATTAATTTTTGAATCCAGTACCGAAGACACGCCGACAGCTCCCGAACAAACCCGAGCGCGTGTGACGTCATAATGTTAGTTTTCCCTCATTGCAGTTCACATAGAAATAATAAGTATAGTGTTTTGATCTATTTAATTTTGTTGTCATTGTTAAATATTCAAATATTTATATTGAAAATGTCGAACCCTAAAGTTATTGTTCTTGTTTTGAACCATTATGCATGAATATACTACAAAAACAACTCCTGTTTTTTGTAATGTTCCCCAAGATTACAAACGTCTAAATAAATGGTACAAAATTGGTTATCATAAATATATCCACATCAGGAATATTATCAGACTTTGCCTTCATAAATCCTTTATCACACATTATGTGTTTTTAACCAATTCTATACCATTTATTTCGACGTTTGTCATCTTGGGGAACATTTATAGCTAATCGTAACCAACTAACAACTCGTTTTTTAGCAATAAATTTTCAATATTATTGTCTAGTCATGTGTAATAGCCGTAAACGCTGTACTGTTATTAAATAGCTATAACATTATGACGTCACAACTATGGTGACCAAGGATGGCGCATTAAGGGTCACGTGATCTTTTTAAAATTCTATCAATTTTTAATTGTTTATAATTAATTGAAAAAAAAAATAAGTTTTTTGCATTAAATATCAATATTATTAATAATAAAGTGTTGAAAACATTAAAAAAAAAAGTTTCTTTCAACATCCCAATTGTGAGCGCGGCAACGTATCAGAACGAGGAGGGCCGGGCGGTCCCCGCCGCGGCCGCTTCGGATGAGAGTGCCTTCCCTCTGACACATATCTTACACTCGCAATCTCTATTCCAGGACCTTTCCGCTTCCATATAATATAGTAATGCTCACCGGCACATGTACGTTGAGCGTGAACAGGGCGTACAGGAAGTCGGTATAGGGCGGGCTTGCGTCGCGGCCCAGCAGCGCGGCCGCCAGCTGCGCCGCCAGCGCCGCGCTCTGCTCGAGGGCGGGGCCGTCCGCCTCCGCCTCTGCCTCCGCCCCCGCCTCCGCCTCCGCAAGGGCACCCGCCTCCGCCACGGCGCCCGCCAGCAGACCCACTATGTCAGCCACTGCCGACTCACTTATCAGGAACTCTGGAACAATTGGCGGGTTTAAAGTTTTCGACCTGAAGTAAAGGGTGGTATTACAAATATACACGGTAACGTCAGCAGCCCCGCGCGGCCCCCGCGGCACCGACCTCCGTCGTCCCCGGCCGTGAAGCACATGAGCAGCAGGTTCCTGCAGCCGGCGCCGGCGCCTGCCCCGTGCAGCGCGCGGCGGCACGCCCCCGCGGCCGCCCGCGCCGCCGCCGCGCCGCGCAGCCAGGCGCGCGCCGCCCGCGCCGCGCGCGCCGGGTGCGCCAGCGCCGCCGCCAGGCACCACTGCTCCACCGCCGGCGGCAGCTGCGGCCCCGCCCCGACACATTCATATTGCACTTTTATATAGATCAGAGATAGCGGACGCAACTTATTGAGTTATATATATCATATTGTTTTCTTATATTTACGCGAATACTACACATTGAAATAAAACTATTTTTACGGATTATATCGCGTTTATTTACTTTTTATGTTCCCGACGTTTCGGTTGCTTTACAGCAACCGTGGTCACGGGGGGACTGAGGTGTTAGACGTCCTGATGTCATAGTTAAAAACTAGGTACCCTCAAAAGTATGTTGGTGTTTGCGGTCCGATCCACGCAGAAAGTGCTCACTGTGTCTTGAGGTCTTGCAATGGTACGCTTGGTTTTGGATTTAATTATATTAATTACTGGATCCCAAGTTGGTGGTAGCACCCAGCCATCTTCCCTATTGAAATTAGGATGTTTTTTAATTTCAATAGTCTCACGTATCATCCTTGGTCGGAATCGGTGTTCTTTTGCGAGGATCTGAGGTTTATCAAATCTGATATAATGGCGGGTGCGGTCCTGTACATGTTCACAGATTGCAGACTTCGTGGAGCGCCGGTGTTTCACGTCAGCTATGTGTTCTTTTACGCGGGTTTTTACTGATCTTTTAGTTTAAATTACTATAATCCTGATAACACCTTAGGCCACACGGTGTATAGGAAAAAGACCCATACTGATAGGTACTTAAACGGTGAATCTCAGTGGCGTGCACTCCATAGAGGCATAAAGGCACTGCCAACCCTGAGATTTTATGTTAAAACTAGCTGTGCCCCGCGACTCCGTCCGCGTTATGTTGATTTTTTTCCTGAACTTTCTTTGCTATAAACCTCACGGAGCCCGAGACCTTTCCAACGAATGCAAAACCGTGGAAATCGGTTCGTGCGTTCTGGAGTTATAGCGTCAGGAAGGAAAACCCGACTTATTTTTATATAGTAGATAATAATAAATAATAATATCAAACAGAAAAAATATTCGTCAATAAATAATCATTTTAATCAATATTTGAAAAAGCGCGCCCATAATGCCGTTATGTGGAGATGACAGCTCCTTTCGCGCCGGCAGCGCCCCTGCTTTCACGGCGGCGGTAAGGTGGCAAAGGCACGTACTAAATGTGCCTCATTCCCTTTGTAAAAAAACCGTCGATTCCTTGAATGAAAACGCACACTTTACTACATTTCTACGAATGAAAATGTTCGGGCTAGAGGCACTGCCTGGTTTGGTAACCCGATGAAGTCTAGTAGGTTGAATCGCAATGTAATTTGTTTGTTTAAAGTTTACAATGCGATTTGGTTACTTAATATTGAGTATTAAATTTTAATGTGATTTTTTTAGACGCCATTATTGTTTGTTGTTGTTCTGTGTTTGTTTGGTTTGTTTACATGCGTGCTAAATAATTTGAATAATTATTAAATCCTCGTTGTTATGGATAAATATTACTTGTGAAATTTGTGACGTGTGCAATAAGTAGGTAATTAAATTAAAAATAAAAGTGTTTTCAATTGCTTTATGCAGAAAAAGTGAACATCGTTTTTAACTGTCGATGCGTATAAAACTTGGATTTGTCGCAGAAGAAAGGTAGGTTATAAATATCTCGTAGTATTGTATTCTCTTTGATTACTTAATATGACGAGACAGTGAATGCTAAATTTTATGAAGCATTTCCTTGGTTGGCAGGATACTGGGTTTTTTTCGTCGCTAAAGCGTATACCTACATAGGTACTTAAGTAGGTATTTACGAAATATGCAAAGAGAACAGCGCGAGCGTCTTGCCGAGTTGTCTAAAATTTAGATTGAAAAAAAAACTACCTACTTACGGATTTAAAATGAACGGGATCTTTTTACGATGTCGTAAGTAGGTAGGTACCTATTCAATTCTTAAAATAAGTTTATGCGGATAGATTTAATTTATAAATTAGTAGTAAACAAGTTTGATAATTTTATTTAGTATGGGTAGGTACTTACCCATAACCCATACCTAGGTAGGTAGGTACTTTTATTAGTCTACCTATCTATCCTTGTGAATAACTGCATGAATAGATCTAGGTACTTAACTAACGGGCTGTGTGGCCTAACAAAACGTTTTTTTTTAAAGGCCTCTTCGGATACCTAAGCACCCACCCAGGGACTGACTTGTCATAAAATATAGTATAGGTACCTAGGTATATCAATGTTTATGAACATCAACCAATCACCAAAGATATCTGATATGGCTAAATACCTACTTACTAGATGTCCCATTTTGTTCAATACAATAGCCTAACACATGTAAACCTGGGAAAAGCTAACAAGCAATAATTCAAGGTACCTACCTAGGTAGGTAATGCATAATTTAATTTATTTTTATGCTAAACTCTGCCTACCCTGTTTCAAAACCCTATGCACGCCACTGGTGAATCTCACCACCATCCAACACAGTTAGCTACCGTGGGTAAATCTTTCGTTTCAGAGAGCACAAGGGATCTGTGATGAGCAACACCTGGCTGCCGAGATCCATCACGTCAAGCAAGTATTGCATGACAACAAGCTTTGGATCCCGCGCCTCCATCACAGTGACCGAATGGAACCAGCCACAGTCGAGCGTCTACCTGCTGTACTACCATACATAAGAGGTGGCACAGACAAGATTGGCTACATCTTGAAACCGGCTTCAATCAAAACTTACTTCAAGCCACCCAAGAAGATTAGTCAGTTCTTACCACCTGTCAAGTGTCACATTCCTCTACAAGATGCAGGGGTATACAAACTCGATTGTGAATGTGGGCTCTCCTACATAGGGCAAACTAAAAGATCAGTAAAAACCCGCGTAAAAGAACACATAGCTGACGTGAAACACCGGCGCTCCACGAAGTCTGCAATCTGTGAACATGTACAGGACCGCACCCGCCATTATTATCAGATTTGATAAACCACAGATCCTCGCAAAAGAACACCGATTCCGACCAAGGATGATACGTGAGGCCATTGAAATTAAAAAAAACATCCTAATTTCAATAGGGAAGATGGCTGGGTGCTACCACCAACTTGGGATCCAGTAATTAATATAATTAAATCCAAAACCAAGCGTACCATTGCAAGACCTCAAGACACAGTGAGCCCTTTCTGCGTGGATCGGACCGCAAACACCAACATAATTTTGAGGGTACCTAGTTTTTAACTATGACATCAGGACGTCTAACACCTCAGTCCCCCCGTGACCATAAAACGTCGGGAACATAAAAAGTAAATAAACGTGATATAATCCGTAAAAATAGTTTTATATATATCAGTAAGCATGTCATTTTCGAAGTTTTTGAGGGTTCTGATTATGACCATGGGACTTATTTCTAAATCCAAGATGGTGACTGCATTAAAAAAAAACAATGTGCATGTCCTTCTCGGGCCTGCTTTTTTACTTTCGTTTGCTTACGTACGCAATAGAATATTACGCGGTGAAATTGCGGGACCCAACTAGAAGTTTTATAAATTCGAAGAAGAGGAAGACTTATCCATCCCCCTAATCCGAGCCTTTACCACTCTCGCTGTAGCAGTATGCTAGCTCCATAGTGGGACGGTCATCGAATATGTAAATGCCAGCGATTGTAGTGTTATCTGAGATAAAAATAACACAACCCAATGTTATTGGATACTCCCCTTTAAGAAAATATTATGTTATGACGCTGATCTTTGGCAAGTTCAGTCTCAAAAAATAAAAACTTTAATCAGGAATTTTCGGTAAAATGAAATAATTACCTGGCTGAAACTATTGAACATCATATCCTGCTCTTCCTCACTGAGATGCTTCATCATCAGGAACACGATGTCCACGGCGGCCTTGCAGCGCATGGTGTCTCCCGCCAGCCAACTCCTCAACACTTTGTCGTAGAACGTATACACTGTGTCCACCCCGAACTGCCTGGCTAACGCTAGGAACAGATTCTTACCGTCAAACTCTACCAACAGTGTAATCAAAGGTGACAGAATCGGGCTAGAAATTTCTTTTTTGGATGCAAATTCAAAGTAATGAGCACAGATCTTCTGCGCTAACTCGTCCAAATTGTGTTTGTATCTTTCCGCGACGGACGCGTCACATTGCTGCGTCGCAACCGGAGTTTCCTCTGTAACCGTTTGTTGGTCGCCATCGAACCTAATGCTATGCTGTTTCTTTGCTTCTTGCGTGAGCGACGTTTTCAACGATTGAAGCACTAGTATGTGCGCGTCTATAAGTTTGCCGATTTCGTCGTGGTCTACCCCGCATTTGTCGATTTGTGCCAATATCGTAGAACCGATGTTTTGCCAGAAATTTCGTACTAGCTGATCGTACTTTTCGCTGTTCTCTTCTTTGGACTGTTTGAGCCAATATTTGAGGATCGACGCCATGTTGGTCGATGAACATTTGATTAGATTGCTCTTGGTTTGCGCTTCGAGGTGTACAGAGAGTATCTTCTCCACCCAGGTCCTGTGCACGCCGGTGGCGACCCCCACCACGAAGTCGTTCTGTTGTATTGACAAGTATCGCAAACATTCGCCCAAGCTCGTGATCCACGATTGGCGTTCGCTTTTCGAATTCAATACTTTTTTGTTTTCTAATCTGTAAATTAGACAAATTTATTAATACTATTATATATGATAACATTTGTTTATAACACCATAATACGCTCAGATATTAACAACTCGTTTTACTTACCCTACATAAATAGCATTGAAAAAAGCCTCATAGAAATCTTTAGTCAACATTTCTTGAGGTAGATTCGCCAATAGCGGTAACATCATGTTCGACAGGTGCCTAGCGTCGCCCCAGCCGCCTGTACGAGTAGGTATTTATTAAAATCAATTTATAAATGAATTAAGGTGGAGGCGCCTGTCTAGCCCGCGAAATTCAAAATTTTCGAGTATTTTTATAGTTTATCTAAAATCTGAAAACATTTAAGACAACTGATTGACTCAGGCGTTACTTGGCGGAAATCCATTGTAAAACAATTTAGGATAAGGACCCACCACTCACCCTTGGCTTGTTAACCTCCAAAATTATAAATCAAATAGGTTGATCGATAATGGAAGAGGTCAACAAAACTTAACTCCGTCGGTCGAGTTTGTCAGTCATGAGTGTCAGGGACCCTAATAATGTGCAATTTTCCGCGGAACAAAGCGAATTAAAAATAAAATTCGACACGTGTTTCGCCTCTGAACGAGACATCCTCAGGAAAGTTGGGCTACGAATGAGCGACGAAGTGCCGCACGCACGCCTTATATAAGCGATCAACGGCCATCCCCACTACCCCCGCCACTCGGATGATCAATTGAGCGACTTTGATATTGAAATGAAAATAAATTAAGTAAAGGGGAGGCGTCAAAACTAATCTGTTCGTTCAACAACGTGGCCCTACTCCGCCTAACAATTTCTAAACGCTCCAACACACACAACCTGAGACCCTTATTACATATGTGGACTACATCAAAACTATGACTATTATTCAAACTATGACCTGTTTCTAACAAATGTTTAGCAAAATGGGACCTATCGAGACGGTTGTTTCTAAAATCGGCTAGGTGCTCCTTATATCGAATATTAAAATTGCGACCTGTCTGACCTATATAAACCTTACTACACTCATCGCAAACTAATTGATAAACGCCGGATTTCTTGGACCGATCTACTCTGTCTTTACCGTTACACAATGATTTTAAGGAACTACGAGGTTTAAAGGCTGAACGAATACCGTTCCCCCTCAGTACCCTTGCCAGTCTGTCCGTTATATGTCCATAATAAGTATCAAAATTCATCCCAAAATTAAATTTAAAGTAGAAATGGAACAAAACAAGTCAATAAATTTCTTAGATTTATCCATACATAGAGATAACGATAAACATAAATTCGAAATTTATCGCAAACCGACCTATACAAATACAACTATACCCATTTCTTCCTGCCATCCTTGGCAACACAAACTAGCCGCGTTCCATAGTATGATACATAGATTATTAAATACCCCCCTCAGTTCTGACTCTTTTAAAAAAGAATTAAATATTATTTATCATATTGCTCAGTCAAACGGGTATAGTAGGTCCTTAATTAGTAAATTACTTAAAACCAAACAACATAAAATCATTAATGGTTTATTATATCCCTCTATTAAAGAACCATCAAATTGTACTTCCACTCTTACTTATTATGGACATATAACGGACAGACTGGCAAGGGTACTGAGGGGGAACGGTATTCGTTCAGCCTTTAAACCTCGTAGTTCCTTAAAATCATTGTGTAACGGTAAAGACAGAGTAGATCGGTCCAAGAAATCCGGCGTTTATCAATTAGTTTGCGATGAGTGTAGTAAGGTTTATATAGGTCAGACAGGTCGCAATTTTAATATTCGATATAAGGAGCACCTAGCCGATTTTAGAAACAACCGTCTCGATAGGTCCCATTTTGCTAAACATTTGTTAGAAACAGGTCATAGTTTGAATAATAGTCATAGTTTTGATGTAGTCCACATATGTAATAAGGGTCTCAGGTTGTGTGTGTTGGAGCGTTTAGAAATTGTTAGGCGGAGTAGGGCCACGTTGTTGAACGAACAGATTAGTTTTGACGCCTCCCCTTTACTTAATTTATTTTCATTTCAATATCAAAGTCGCTCAATTGATCATCCGAGTGGCGGGGGTAGTGGGGATGGCCGTTGATCGCTTATATAAGGCGTGCGTGCGGCACTTCGTCGCTCATTCGTAGCCCAACTTTCCTGAGGATGTCTCGTTCAGAGGCGAAACACGTGTCGAATTTTATTTTTAATTCGCTTTGTTCCGCGGAAAATTGCACATTATTAGGGTCCCTGACACTCATGACTGACAAACTCGACCGACGGAGTTAAGTTTTGTTGACCTCTTCCATTATCGATCAACCTATTTGATTTATAATTTTGGAGGTTAACAAGCCAAGGGTGAGTGGTGGGTCCTTATCCTAAATTGTTTTACAATGGATTTCCGCCAAGTAACGCCTGAGTCAATCAATTATCTCAAATCAGCAAGCATAGCTGTTCAGGCGAGGTTATATATCAAGATCTTTAAGCTGCAACGTATCGCGTCTCAGAACGTTTGGTTCAATCAGCAATGTAAGTCTTTTGGTCTAGTTCCAAATTATATTAATATTCGTTCCAACACACACAATCGTTCGGCTAATGTTGCCATTCAAAAAGCCCAAAAAATTTGGTTAAATGAGGAGGTTAGGCGTTGGTTTCGGACTAGAGACAATTTAAAACTTCACTTAAAAATTTTGCATTCCGAACTTTCATTTCATTTACATAACGTTGAGTTTGATTTATTAGACCAAAAAGCCCGAGATTTATCTTCTATTACCGCCCATAAAAAATATCAAACTCAAGATAGGAAGTTACAAAAGTTATTAGAGGACAAACATTCAGTGACTGACTTGACAGACCAGACAACTTGTAGTCACCCCTTTTATCCCAGAGTTAAAAACCTTACTGCTATAGAGTTCTCCACTAGTGAAATGTCCCTTTTAGAAAAGGGTTTAAAATTTAGTATTCCCCAACCAATCACACAAAAATCTTTAGAAACATTAGCGGTTGATTCCGAGATAGCCATAATAAGAAATAAAAAAGATGATCTAGTTAAAAGTCTAGCTGCCAATAAAATCAAAACATACAAAGCTAGTACTTTTAATAATCCCGATTTAAAAATCTATAGATCTATTCAAAATAAAATCCACCAGAATAGTTTAGTCGTAAATAAAGCAGATAAGGGTAATACAATAGTTATTATGACCCGTTCAGATTATGACAGTAAGGTTAAGGACATTATACTGACTGACGAATTCCAACGCCTAACCTCTGATCCCACAAAGCGATTTCACGCAGAGTTAAAGCTTTGTCTCAAATCTTGTACCTACCTTTTCGATCCAAAGACGTCAGTTATCAATAGTCTTATACCAATGAACCCTCAGTGCCCTTTGCTTTACGGACTACCTAAAATTCATAAAGATCATGTGCCCGTCCGGCCAGTAGTCTCATATATAAATGCCCCAGCCTATAAACTTGCCAAATATTTAAATTCATACATTAAAGAACAGTCATCTTTTAAACCAGTATTCAGTTTAAAGAATAGTAAAGATTTAATTGTCAAAATTCAGAACTTACGTTTACCCCCTAAGGCTAAACTAATTTCTTTGGACGTAGAAAGTTTATTTACAAATGTCCCTTATAAGGAGTGCCTAGATATTATAAAAAAATTGTTTGAGAGAAAACGTTTACATCCCAAACAAATTGATAATATTCTACGGCTCACTGAGCTTTGTATGAAGCAGAATTATTTTAAATTTTGTAACGAATATTATTTGCAAAAAGAGGGGTTAGCAATGGGGTCCCCTCTTAGTCCATTAATGGCAGACTTATTTATGGATCACTTTGAGCATAAATACATTGTCAAAAACAGTAATATCCTTTATTATTATCGATACGTAGATGACGTACTGCTGGCTTGGACGGGCACTGATCGTTTATTCAAAATTTTTGTTGATAAATTAAACAGTATTCATCCCAAAATTAAATTTAAAGTAGAAATGGAACAAAACAAGTCAATAAATTTCTTAGATTTATCCATACATAGAGATAACGATAAACATAAATTCGAAATTTATCGCAAACCGACCTATACAAATACAACTATACCCATTTCTTCCTGCCATCCTTGGCAACACAAACTAGCCGCGTTCCATAGTATGATACATAGATTATTAAATACCCCCCTCAGTTCTGACTCTTTTAAAAAAGAATTAAATATTATTTATCATATTGCTCAGTCAAACGGGTATAGTAGGTCCTTAATTAGTAAATTACTTAAAACCAAACAACATAAAATCATTAATGGTTTATTATATCCCTCTATTAAAGAACCATCAAATTGTACTTCCACTCTTACTTATTATGGACATATAACGGACAGACTGGCAAGGGTACTGAGGGGGAACGGTATTCGTTCAGCCTTTAAACCTCGTAGTTCCTTAAAATCATTGTGTAACGGTAAAGACAGAGTAGATCGGTCCAAGAAATCCGGCGTTTATCAATTAGTTTGCGATGAGTGTAGTAAGGTTTATATAGGTCAGACAGGTCGCAATTTTAATATTCGATATAAGGAGCACCTAGCCGATTTTAGAAACAACCGTCTCGATAGGTCCCATTTTGCTAAACATTTGTTAGAAACAGGTCATAGTTTGAATAATAGTCATAGTTTTGATGTAGTCCACATATGTAATAAGGGTCTCAGGTTGTGTGTGTTGGAGCGTTTAGAAATTGTTAGGCGGAGTAGGGCCACGTTGTTGAACGAACAGATTAGTTTTGACGCCTCCCCTTTACTTAATTTATTTTCATTTCAATATCAAAGTCGCTCAATTGATCATCCGAGTGGCGGGGGTAGTGGGGATGGCCGTTGATCGCTTATATAAGGCGTGCGTGCGGCACTTCGTCGCTCATTCGTAGCCCAACTTTCCTGAGGATGTCTCGTTCAGAGGCGAAACACGTGTCGAATTTTATTTTTAATTCGCTTTGTTCCGCGGAAAATTGCACATTATTAGGGTCCCTGACACTCATGACTGACAAACTCGACCGACGGAGTTAAGTTTTGTTGACCTCTTCCATTATCGATCAACCTATTTGATTTATAATTTTGGAGGTTAACAAGCCAAGGGTGAGTGGTGGGTCCTTATCCTAAATTGATTTAAGACAACATTTTGTGATTTGCGAAAAACACAGTATGCAGTGCGTTTATTAATACACTAGTGTTGAATATTTATTTAAGTGTGCATTCATAATGACACAATTTTTTTTTAGTAATTGTGCATCATTTCTTTGTAGTGGTTACCTCGTCCCCCCCAAAATCTGACAGAATTTTTTATTAGTAAAATGAAGCACGTCACGCCTCCTTTAGTTAACACCTCTCTGCTGAAAGCTCAATCTTCTTCTTCTTTCTTTAAAAATATGGCCCACCCAGTTCAATAGATATTTCGAATAAAGACTCATTTACACACTGAGGACACTGACACTAACTGACAGGGATTCGTTCATAGAAAATATAGCGGCACTGTGCCAAACTTGACGGAACTGCCAATATGGCGAAAGATCGCCATTTGCACCGTTAGAATTTAACAAAATACTCGACAATCCGAATTTTGCGGATATATGTTGTCGACTCGAAATCATTATTTTTTTATGTTTTATTATTCTGGTAAGGTTTCAATCGAGTCTACCGTACCCCTGAACGGAATTATTAATATAGATTTATTTTACTCTAAATATTATCACGGTGGATATGATACTAGTAAATCACTAAATATACAAAAATTGCCAGATTATCTGGATAGCTGTCGTTCTTGAAATGTTTTAGAGTAAGTTGGATATATTGATAAATGCACTGCACACGGTCTTTTTCGCGAATTACAAAATGTGCCTTTTATTATTGTCAGATTTTGAAAAATTTCTAAAAAACCTCAAAAAATTTGAATTTCGCGGGGTAGATGGGCGCTTTAGCCTTAAGTGTAAATAATTTCACTTGTGAAATCAGCTCACCATTTTCTAAAACATCCAATATCCTTTTGATGAATAATTCCTTCTTGTCTAGATATTTGTGCCAACCCTGAAACAAATGAAAATCGGTACTTCAACATGGAATAGAAAAAATACTACAATTATTATGCAATCCACATTGGGCGCGAGATTTTACTCTAAACTTTAATGTTGAAGTCATATAGTTACATTTAAAATTGGTCACTTTAGCGCAAGTAGCGCCACCGGTCGGGATTTGGTCAGCATCTATTGTAATAAGTCCAACATACAATAATATAAACGTTTGGACTTATTACAATAGATGTTGCTGTTTCGTTCTAGTTGTCAGAACTGTTTTATGACTTTTTATCACTTTTCTAATTTTGAGCATAAGTTGCAAGTATGCTCCGTTTTTTATATTGCCATAACATAATATTTTAAAAGTAATACAATTGAACCCCCTGGGCCCTACATACAAATAGTTAGTGGTAAGCACATAAAGATATCTTAAGAATCCAAATATTGAATCGTCCTACCTCAACATTGTGCATAAGCACCAGCAGGCAGGCCCACAGCTGCGCGGCCACCAGCGGGTTCAGCTCCTTGGCCGCGGCGAGCAGCAGCCGCAGAGTCTTCGTGCCGTACATCTCGCCGAAGGTGGTCTTGTATCGCTCTATGATGCTGCCCATGGCGCCGTACCACGCCGCCCTGGGGACGAGATGGTGGAGTTATAACAGTATAAACGCACAGTCACGCCCGCACTCCCCGAAAGTAGCCCACGTTGCTGCACGGTGTACTGCAGCCCTGCAGGCTGGTGCAGACAGTGAAGTGGCAGACCTGAGCTGCAGCGAGGCGTGGTGCGCTAGGGTCCAGAAGGCGGGCGCCTGCAGCAGCGGCGCCAGCGCGTCCCACAGCCAGGCGCGGTGCGCGGGCGGCAGGTGCTGCACGAAGTACTGCAGCCCTGCAGGCTGGTGCAGACAGTGAAGTGGCAGACCTGAGCTGCAGCGAGGCGTGGTGCGCTAGGGTCCAGAAGGCGGGCGCCTGCAGCAGCGGCGCCAGCGCGTCCCACAGCCAGGCGCGGTGCGCGGGCGGCAGGTGCTGCACGAAGTACTGCAGCCCTGCAGGCTGGTGCAGACAGTGAAGTGGCAGACCTGAGCTGCAGCGAGGCGTGGTGCGCTAGGGTCCAGAAGGCGGGCGCCTGCAGCAGCGGCGCCAGCGCGTCCCACAGCCAGGCGCGGTGCGCGGGCGGCAGGTGCTGCACGAAGTACTGCAGCCCTGCAGGCTGGTGCAGACAGTGAAGTGGCAGACCTGAGCTGCAGCGAGGCGTGGTGCGCTAGGGTCCAGAAGGCGGGCGCCTGCAGCAGCGGCGCCAGCGCGTCCCACAGCCAGGCGCGGTGCGCGGGCGGCAGGTGCTGCACGAAGTACTGCAGCCCTGCAGGCTGGTGCAGACAGTGAAGTGGCAGACCTGAGCTGCAGCGAGGCGTGGTGCGCTAGGGTCCAGAAGGCGGGCGCCTGCAGCAGCGGCGCCAGCGCGTCCCACAGCCAGGCGCGGTGCGCGGGCGGCAGGTGCTGCACGAAGTACTGCAGCCCTGCAGGCTGGTGCAGACAGTGAAGTGGCAGACCTGAGCTGCAGCGAGGCGTGGTGCGCTAGGGTCCAGAAGGCGGGCGCCTGCAGCAGCGGCGCCAGCGCGTCCCACAGCCAGGCGCGGTGCGCGGGCGGCAGGTGCTGCACGAAGTACTGCAGCCCTGCAGGCTGGTGCAGACAGTGAAGTGGCAGACCTGAGCTGCAGCGAGGCGTGGTGCGCTAGGGTCCAGAAGGCGGGCGCCTGCAGCAGCGGCGCCAGCGCGTCCCACAGCCAGGCGCGGTGCGCGGGCGGCAGGTGCTGCACGAAGTACTGCAGCCCTGCAGGCTGGTGCAGACAGTGAAGTGGCAGACCTGAGCTGCAGCGAGGCGTGGTGCGCTAGGGTCCAGAAGGCGGGCGCCTGCAGCAGCGGCGCCAGCGCGTCCCACAGCCAGGCGCGGTGCGCGGGCGGCAGGTGCTGCACGAAGTACTGCAGCCCTGCAGGCTGGTGCAGACAGTGAAGTGGCAGACCTGAGCTGCAGCGAGGCGTGGTGCGCTAGGGTCCAGAAGGCGGGCGCCTGCAGCAGCGGCGCCAGCGCGTCCCACAGCCAGGCGCGGTGCGCGGGCGGCAGGTGCTGCACGAAGTACTGCAGCCCTGCAGGCTGGTGCAGACAGTGAAGTGGCAGACCTGAGCTGCAGCGAGGCGTGGTGCGCTAGGGTCCAGAAGGCGGGCGCCTGCAGCAGCGGCGCCAGCGCGTCCCACAGCCAGGCGCGGTGCGCGGGCGGCAGGTGCTGCACGAAGTACTGCAGCCCTGCAGGCTGGTGCAGACAGTGAAGTGGCAGACCTGAGCTGCAGCGAGGCGTGGTGCGCTAGGGTCCAGAAGGCGGGCGCCTGCAGCAGCGGCGCCAGCGCGTCCCACAGCCAGGCGCGGTGCGCGGGCGGCAGGTGCTGCACGAAGTACTGCAGCCCTGCAGGCTGGTGCAGACAGTGAAGTGGCAGACCTGAGCTGCAGCGAGGCGTGGTGCGCTAGGGTCCAGAAGGCGGGCGCCTGCAGCAGCGGCGCCAGCGCGTCCCACAGCCAGGCGCGGTGCGCGGGCGGCAGGTGCTGCACGAAGTACTGCAGCCCTGCAGGCTGGTGCAGACAGTGAAGTGGCAGACCTGAGCTGCAGCGAGGCGTGGTGCGCTAGGGTCCAGAAGGCGGGCGCCTGCAGCAGCGGCGCCAGCGCGTCCCACAGCCAGGCGCGGTGCGCGGGCGGCAGGTGCTGCACGAAGTACTGCAGCCCTGCAGGCTGGTGCAGACAGTGAAGTGGCAGACCTGAGCTGCAGCGAGGCGTGGTGCGCTAGGGTCCAGAAGGCGGGCGCCTGCAGCAGCGGCGCCAGCGCGTCCCACAGCCAGGCGCGGTGCGCGGGCGGCAGGTGCTGCACGAAGTACTGCAGCCCTGCAGGCTGGTGCAGACAGTGAAGTGGCAGACCTGAGCTGCAGCGAGGCGTGGTGCGCTAGGGTCCAGAAGGCGGGCGCCTGCAGCAGCGGCGCCAGCGCGTCCCACAGCCAGGCGCGGTGCGCGGGCGGCAGGTGCTGCACGAAGTACTGCAGCCCTGCAGGCTGGTGCAGACAGTGAAGTGGCAGACCTGAGCTGCAGCGAGGCGTGGTGCGCTAGGGTCCAGAAGGCGGGCGCCTGCAGCAGCGGCGCCAGCGCGTCCCACAGCCAGGCGCGGTGCGCGGGCGGCAGGTGCTGCACGAAGTACTGCAGCCCTGCAGGCTGGTGCAGACAGTGAAGTGGCAGACCTGAGCTGCAGCGAGGCGTGGTGCGCTAGGGTCCAGAAGGCGGGCGCCTGCAGCAGCGGCGCCAGCGCGTCCCACAGCCAGGCGCGGTGCGCGGGCGGCAGGTGCTGCACGAAGTACTGCAGCCCTGCAGGCTGGTGCAGACAGTGAAGTGGCAGACCTGAGCTGCAGCGAGGCGTGGTGCGCTAGGGTCCAGAAGGCGGGCGCCTGCAGCAGCGGCGCCAGCGCGTCCCACAGCCAGGCGCGGTGCGCGGGCGGCAGGTGCTGCACGAAGTACTGCAGCCCTGCAGGCTGGTGCAGACAGTGAAGTGGCAGACCTGAGCTGCAGCGAGGCGTGGTGCGCTAGGGTCCAGAAGGCGGGCGCCTGCAGCAGCGGCGCCAGCGCGTCCCACAGCCAGGCGCGGTGCGCGGGCGGCAGGTGCTGCACGAAGTACTGCAGCCCTGCAGGCTGGTGCAGACAGTGAAGTGGCAGACCTGAGCTGCAGCGAGGCGTGGTGCGCTAGGGTCCAGAAGGCGGGCGCCTGCAGCAGCGGCGCCAGCGCGTCCCACAGCCAGGCGCGGTGCGCGGGCGGCAGGTGCTGCACGAAGTACTGCAGCCCTGCAGGCTGGTGCAGACAGTGAAGTGGCAGACCTGAGCTGCAGCGAGGCGTGGTGCGCTAGGGTCCAGAAGGCGGGCGCCTGCAGCAGCGGCGCCAGCGCGTCCCACAGCCAGGCGCGGTGCGCGGGCGGCAGGTGCTGCACGAAGTACTGCAGCCCTGCAGGCTGGTGCAGACAGTGAAGTGGCAGACCTGAGCTGCAGCGAGGCGTGGTGCGCTAGGGTCCAGAAGGCGGGCGCCTGCAGCAGCGGCGCCAGCGCGTCCCACAGCCAGGCGCGGTGCGCGGGCGGCAGGTGCTGCACGAAGTACTGCAGCCCTGCAGGCTGGTGCAGACAGTGAAGTGGCAGACCTGAGCTGCAGCGAGGCGTGGTGCGCTAGGGTCCAGAAGGCGGGCGCCTGCAGCAGCGGCGCCAGCGCGTCCCACAGCCAGGCGCGGTGCGCGGGCGGCAGGTGCTGCACGAAGTACTGCAGCCCTGCAGGCTGGTGCAGACAGTGAAGTGGCAGACCTGAGCTGCAGCGAGGCGTGGTGCGCTAGGGTCCAGAAGGCGGGCGCCTGCAGCAGCGGCGCCAGCGCGTCCCACAGCCAGGCGCGGTGCGCGGGCGGCAGGTGCTGCACGAAGTACTGCAGCCCTGCAGGCTGGTGCAGACAGTGAAGTGGCAGACCTGAGCTGCAGCGAGGCGTGGTGCGCTAGGGTCCAGAAGGCGGGCGCCTGCAGCAGCGGCGCCAGCGCGTCCCACAGCCAGGCGCGGTGCGCGGGCGGCAGGTGCTGCACGAAGTACTGCAGCCCTGCAGGCTGGTGCAGACAGTGAAGTGGCAGACCTGAGCTGCAGCGAGGCGTGGTGCGCTAGGGTCCAGAAGGCGGGCGCCTGCAGCAGCGGCGCCAGCGCGTCCCACAGCCAGGCGCGGTGCGCGGGCGGCAGGTGCTGCACGAAGTACTGCAGCCCTGCAGGCTGGTGCAGACAGTGAAGTGGCAGACCTGAGCTGCAGCGAGGCGTGGTGCGCTAGGGTCCAGAAGGCGGGCGCCTGCAGCAGCGGCGCCAGCGCGTCCCACAGCCAGGCGCGGTGCGCGGGCGGCAGGTGCTGCACGAAGTACTGCAGCCCTGCAGGCTGGTGCAGACAGTGAAGTGGCAGACCTGAGCTGCAGCGAGGCGTGGTGCGCTAGGGTCCAGAAGGCGGGCGCCTGCAGCAGCGGCGCCAGCGCGTCCCACAGCCAGGCGCGGTGCGCGGGCGGCAGGTGCTGCACGAAGTACTGCAGCCCTGCAGGCTGGTGCAGACAGTGAAGTGGCAGACCTGAGCTGCAGCGAGGCGTGGTGCGCTAGGGTCCAGAAGGCGGGCGCCTGCAGCAGCGGCGCCAGCGCGTCCCACAGCCAGGCGCGGTGCGCGGGCGGCAGGTGCTGCACGAAGTACTGCAGCCCTGCAGGCTGGTGCAGACAGTGAAGTGGCAGACCTGAGCTGCAGCGAGGCGTGGTGCGCTAGGGTCCAGAAGGCGGGCGCCTGCAGCAGCGGCGCCAGCGCGTCCCACAGCCAGGCGCGGTGCGCGGGCGGCAGGTGCTGCACGAAGTACTGCAGCCCTGCAGGCTGGTGCAGACAGTGAAGTGGCAGACCTGAGCTGCAGCGAGGCGTGGTGCGCTAGGGTCCAGAAGGCGGGCGCCTGCAGCAGCGGCGCCAGCGCGTCCCACAGCCAGGCGCGGTGCGCGGGCGGCAGGTGCTGCACGAAGTACTGCAGCCCTGCAGGCTGGTGCAGACAGTGAAGTGGCAGACCTGAGCTGCAGCGAGGCGTGGTGCGCTAGGGTCCAGAAGGCGGGCGCCTGCAGCAGCGGCGCCAGCGCGTCCCACAGCCAGGCGCGGTGCGCGGGCGGCAGGTGCTGCACGAAGTACTGCAGCCCTGCAGGCTGGTGCAGACAGTGAAGTGGCAGACCTGAGCTGCAGCGAGGCGTGGTGCGCTAGGGTCCAGAAGGCGGGCGCCTGCAGCAGCGGCGCCAGCGCGTCCCACAGCCAGGCGCGGTGCGCGGGCGGCAGGTGCTGCACGAAGTTCTGCAGCCCTGCAGGCTGGTGCAGACAGTGAAGTGGCAGACCTGAGCTGCAGCGAGGCGTGGTGCGCTAGGGTCCAGAAGGCGGGCGCCTGCAGCAGCGGCGCCAGCGCGTCCCACAGCCAGGCGCGGTGCGCGGGCGGCAGGTGCTGCACGAAGTACTGCAGCCCTGCAGGCTGGTGCAGACAGTGAAGTGGCAGACCTGAGCTGCAGCGAGGCGTGGTGCGCTAGGGTCCAGAAGGCGGGCGCCTGCAGCAGCGGCGCCAGCGCGTCCCACAGCCAGGCGCGGTGCGCGGGCGGCAGGTGCTGCACGAAGTACTGCAGCCCTGCAGGCTGGTGCAGACAGTGAAGTGGCAGACCTGAGCTGCAGCGAGGCGTGGTGCGCTAGGGTCCAGAAGGCGGGCGCCTGCAGCAGCGGCGCCAGCGCGTCCCACAGCCAGGCGCGGTGCGCGGGCGGCAGGTGCTGCACGAAGTACTGCAGCCCTGCAGGCTGGTGCAGACAGTGAAGTGGCAGACCTGAGCTGCAGCGAGGCGTGGTGCGCTAGGGTCCAGAAGGCGGGCGCCTGCAGCAGCGGCGCCAGCGCGTCCCACAGCCAGGCGCGGTGCGCGGGCGGCAGGTGCTGCACGAAGTACTGCAGCCCTGCAGGCTGGTGCAGACAGTGAAGTGGCAGACCTGAGCTGCAGCGAGGCGTGGTGCGCTAGGGTCCAGAAGGCGGGCGCCTGCAGCAGCGGCGCCAGCGCGTCCCACAGCCAGGCGCGGTGCGCGGGCGGCAGGTGCTGCACGAAGTACTGCAGCCCTGCAGGCTGGTGCAGACAGTGAAGTGGCAGACCTGAGCTGCAGCGAGGCGTGGTGCGCTAGGGTCCAGAAGGCGGGCGCCTGCAGCAGCGGCGCCAGCGCGTCCCACAGCCAGGCGCGGTGCGCGGGCGGCAGGTGCTGCACGAAGTACTGCAGCCCTGCAGGCTGGTGCAGACAGTGAAGTGGCAGACCTGAGCTGCAGCGAGGCGTGGTGCGCTAGGGTCCAGAAGGCGGGCGCCTGCAGCAGCGGCGCCAGCGCGTCCCACAGCCAGGCGCGGTGCGCGGGCGGCAGGTGCTGCACGAAGTACTGCAGCCCTGCAGGCTGGTGCAGACAGTGAAGTGGCAGACCTGAGCTGCAGCGAGGCGTGGTGCGCTAGGGTCCAGAAGGCGGGCGCCTGCAGCAGCGGCGCCAGCGCGTCCCACAGCCAGGCGCGGTGCGCGGGCGGCAGGTGCTGCACGAAGTACTGCAGCCCTGCAGGCTGGTGCAGACAGTGAAGTGGCAGACCTGAGCTGCAGCGAGGCGTGGTGCGCTAGGGTCCAGAAGGCGGGCGCCTGCAGCAGCGGCGCCAGCGCGTCCCACAGCCAGGCGCGGTGCGCGGGCGGCAGGTGCTGCACGAAGTACTGCAGCCCTGCAGGCTGGTGCAGACAGTGAAGTGGCAGACCTGAGCTGCAGCGAGGCGTGGTGCGCTAGGGTCCAGAAGGCGGGCGCCTGCAGCAGCGGCGCCAGCGCGTCCCACAGCCAGGCGCGGTGCGCGGGCGGCAGGTGCTGCACGAAGTACTGCAGCCCTGCAGGCTGGTGCAGACAGTGAAGTGGCAGACCTGAGCTGCAGCGAGGCGTGGTGCGCTAGGGTCCAGAAGGCGGGCGCCTGCAGCAGCGGCGCCAGCGCGTCCCACAGCCAGGCGCGGTGCGCGGGCGGCAGGTGCTGCACGAAGTACTGCAGCCCTGCAGGCTGGTGCAGACAGTGAAGTGGCAGACCTGAGCTGCAGCGAGGCGTGGTGCGCTAGGGTCCAGAAGGCGGGCGCCTGCAGCAGCGGCGCCAGCGCGTCCCACAGCCAGGCGCGGTGCGCGGGCGGCAGGTGCTGCACGAAGTACTGCAGCCCTGCAGGCTGGTGCAGACAGTGAAGTGGCAGACCTGAGCTGCAGCGAGGCGTGGTGCGCTAGGGTCCAGAAGGCGGGCGCCTGCAGCAGCGGCGCCAGCGCGTCCCACAGCCAGGCGCGGTGCGCGGGCGGCAGGTGCTGCACGAAGTACTGCAGCCCTGCAGGCTGGTGCAGACAGTGAAGTGGCAGACCTGAGCTGCAGCGAGGCGTGGTGCGCTAGGGTCCAGAAGGCGGGCGCCTGCAGCAGCGGCGCCAGCGCGTCCCACAGCCAGGCGCGGTGCGCGGGCGGCAGGTGCTGCACGAAGTACTGCAGCCCTGCAGGCTGGTGCAGACAGTGAAGTGGCAGACCTGAGCTGCAGCGAGGCGTGGTGCGCTAGGGTCCAGAAGGCGGGCGCCTGCAGCAGCGGCGCCAGCGCGTCCCACAGCCAGGCGCGGTGCGCGGGCGGCAGGTGCTGCACGAAGTACTGCAGCCCTGCAGGCTGGTGCAGACAGTGAAGTGGCAGACCTGAGCTGCAGCGAGGCGTGGTGCGCTAGGGTCCAGAAGGCGGGCGCCTGCAGCAGCGGCGCCAGCGCGTCCCACAGCCAGGCGCGGTGCGCGGGCGGCAGGTGCTGCACGAAGTACTGCAGCCCTGCAGGCTGGTGCAGACAGTGAAGTGGCAGACCTGAGCTGCAGCGAGGCGTGGTGCGCTAGGGTCCAGAAGGCGGGCGCCTGCAGCAGCGGCGCCAGCGCGTCCCACAGCCAGGCGCGGTGCGCGGGCGGCAGGTGCTGCACGAAGTACTGCAGCCCTGCAGGCTGGTGCAGACAGTGAAGTGGCAGACCTGAGCTGCAGCGAGGCGTGGTGCGCTAGGGTCCAGAAGGCGGGCGCCTGCAGCAGCGGCGCCAGCGCGTCCCACAGCCAGGCGCGGTGCGCGGGCGGCAGGTGCTGCACGAAGTACTGCAGCCCTGCAGGCTGGTGCAGACAGTGAAGTGGCAGACCTGAGCTGCAGCGAGGCGTGGTGCGCTAGGGTCCAGAAGGCGGGCGCCTGCAGCAGCGGCGCCAGCGCGTCCCACAGCCAGGCGCGGTGCGCGGGCGGCAGGTGCTGCACGAAGTACTGCAGCCCTGCAGGCTGGTGCAGACAGTGAAGTGGCAGACCTGAGCTGCAGCGAGGCGTGGTGCGCTAGGGTCCAGAAGGCGGGCGCCTGCAGCAGCGGCGCCAGCGCGTCCCACAGCCAGGCGCGGTGCGCGGGCGGCAGGTGCTGCACGAAGTACTGCAGCCCTGCAGGCTGGTGCAGACAGTGAAGTGGCAGACCTGAGCTGCAGCGAGGCGTGGTGCGCTAGGGTCCAGAAGGCGGGCGCCTGCAGCAGCGGCGCCAGCGCGTCCCACAGCCAGGCGCGGTGCGCGGGCGGCAGGTGCTGCACGAAGTACTGCAGCCCTGCAGGCTGGTGCAGACAGTGAAGTGGCAGACCTGAGCTGCAGCGAGGCGTGGTGCGCTAGGGTCCAGAAGGCGGGCGCCTGCAGCAGCGGCGCCAGCGCGTCCCACAGCCAGGCGCGGTGCGCGGGCGGCAGGTGCTGCACGAAGTACTGCAGCCCTGCAGGCTGGTGCAGACAGTGAAGTGGCAGACCTGAGCTGCAGCGAGGCGTGGTGCGCTAGGGTCCAGAAGGCGGGCGCCTGCAGCAGCGGCGCCAGCGCGTCCCACAGCCAGGCGCGGTGCGCGGGCGGCAGGTGCTGCACGAAGTACTGCAGCCCCTGCAGGCTGCTCGTCACCACGCGGCACAGCTGCAGCTCCTTCTCTTCCGCACTGTCCGACCTGTTACAACATAACAACAGAGTATTTCACTTTGAATATACACTGGACCCGCGGTAATCCGACAAACGTTTTGCAGGGCAGTGTCGAACTATCGAATTTGTCGGATTATAGAGTACTGCCTAAGACCCTCCTATAGTCCGGATTTTTTTACAAAAGAGTACCTTGTAATCCGGCAAATTACAGATCCAAGTCATTATGTACCAATGTCGATATTTTTCAAACTAAGCAATCAGAATCAAAACAATACCTACGCGTCGAGTATCATCAGCGCGTACAAGTTGTAATCTGTTCTGTGTTGTAAGATTGTCGAAAAACTAAAATTTTCAATAATAATAGACATGTCGGATTACCGGGGGTCCACTGTACATACTATAAATTATAATAACTTAGAATTTACATAAAATACAGACATTTTCAATCAGAAAATAAAAAATAGTATCAAGCTATTGCATATGTCAGCGCGAGTACAACTCCAACTCCTATTTCAACTGTTCCGAAAATCATACATATACGACGCCTAATCACACATTCGTGATCCGATTGGATGCGATACAAGTGTGAGGAAGTAGATGTTAGTAGCCTTTCACCTTGAGTGTGCTTTCGCTTCAGGTTCATACATCGATCCACGGTAATTCGTCTGGCCGAATTCCATTGCGCCCCTTATACACCTCGACCAACATTTTCCTTTTCAGGTTTAGAAATCTAGTAAACTGAAAATCATCTCGAGATTGTGGTACCTTACTTTTTATTGATAACAGCTTCAGCGTCTCCTAAGAGATTCTCCGTGAGATGCGCCATCACCTCCACCTTGCAGAATGATACCACTTCTGGCAGCTTGCTGTCCGGAAATGTGCTCTAAACACGACATGGATGCCTACTTCATGAACATTCCTTATTTCATTTAACAATTTTATCGAGAATTCTTTACCTACTACTAGGTTCTTTATTTGCAAAAAATAAATGAAAATATAAAATACAACATGGTTATTATCGCGGTCATAAAACGTTAACAGAAAATTAAGTAACAAATAACCTCCATTGAAATCGATCAAAGCTCGCGGTAGACAAGTAAGTGAAGTAGTTGGACCTTGAGCGAGTTGTGCGCGGCGGCGGCGGCGGGCGCGTGGTCGTCGTACTGCGCCTGCAGCCAGGCGGGCAGCAGCCGCCGCAGCGCCGGCGCCGCGCGCCGCCCGCTCGCGCGCACCACCGCGCCGTGGCACACCTGCCGCGGCAGGGGGGGGGCTTAGTGAGGGCGACCATTTACTGATGACATTCTGAGACCAACTTGAGTATGGTTTAGAAATTACATTTTGTACTGGTGGTATGCCTTTACAATTATATTATGAAGTCTACTCTCAAGATTTGAGATTGATTTATTAATGCCGTTCTAAGCACCCTTACATACTCTGGGACCACCCTCCGAGCTTCCATATCATAATAATTTTGCGAAAATCCAACAATATTATCACCTCAGTGTGAGTTGGAAAATCATATCAGAATTTTTATTATGAAGTATTGAATGTTTGCAATTAAAAACAACATAAATAAAAAAGTGTAATATCTATCAGACCTGGGTCATTTCACGGACTTTACGGTCCGTGTCCACTGTGAGTATCTTGTAGAAGTGCGCCCAGCTGGGCAGGGCTGCCACCACGTCGTCTACATTGCCTTTGTTTACAAGCTCACACAGCTCTTGTAGAGCCTATATAGAAATATAAAAATTATATTATTAACTCTATCTTATAACAATATGAGTAAAGCCCATCAGGGGCTCCTGAGGTTATTAACAAATAAGTTGTGATCATAATCTGGTAGCTATAAAATCAACTCTAAAATGATTATGTAATGTGTGGTATAAATAATAACTGATATAAATGAATGAAGAAGTATCTACATACTCTTTTTTAATTGCATTATATAATGATAATTATTGTGATGACAGATTTAATAACATTAGGTATGTGTCAACCCAAACCGATTTTCTGTTCAGATAAACAAAGATGATGACTCTAATAAATATTCTTATAGAAACTCAGAATATACTGTGAATATTGTTTGTAAAAAATGCTGTACATTCTTATAGATTAATTGAATAATGTGCCCTATATAATATCAGAAAAGTTTATTTTCGTGATGTCAGTATAGGAAATCAGTTTGGAAGAGGCTATACAGTTGACAGTGATCAGTGCTAAAATTGGCATCTCGACTTGCTCACCTTAGTCTTAGTAATAGGATCCTTCTTATTTAATTTCTTAATGCACATTTGGAACTCAGGATTGAGTCCCTGATCGAAGTTGGCGGCGGCAAGCGTGGGGAACAGCGCCGGCAGCACCTTCCCGGTGCTGGGGTTCACCAGCCCCCCGTCCGCAGTCACCGCGCCGCTCAGCAGCTCAGCACTGCGGCTGCTGCTTGACGGCTATAGTGCGAGAACAGAAGTTAGGGACCCTCAAGATACCCTACAGTGTGGTGGTTTATGGCTTATGTACTATTTATAATGTTGCTATAAATTTGTATGGAAATCTAGTTAGTATTTTAGCTAGATTTATGGCCAAGATGCATGTAGAGCCAATAGCAAGAGACGAAAACCAAAACCATGCAAAATGTAGGTAATTACTACTTTACGCCATACACCAAACACGTATAACATTCAAGTTAGGTTTAACACCTCTTGCACATAAATGTTTTTTTTACAACAGAATATCACATTTAAAAAAATATGATGCTGTGTTACTTACCCGGACGTTATTCTTTGTCCTCTGACTTTGTTTAGTTTTGCCACCCATTTTTTAACAATTTATTACCAAACACAGTATAATTTCAACAAAATTTGAGGATTTTGTAAGCAATCTCCACTTGGCCGACGGGAAAATTACACGATATGACAGGTAACAGTGACAATGACAGTCAGTCAACAGCAGTTTGACACACAATTGCCAGGACCGGACAGAAAATGGTATTTTCGAAGATACCTATAAAATTTAAATAGATCATTGGCGAATGGAGTTTTTTTTTATAGTTAGTTTAACAGCTCTGGGTACAAGCCCTTTTGAGCCCTAATCCGTGCGAATGGAGTTTTTTTTATTTATTTATTAGTTCGTTTACATAACGTTGTTTTATCGGTCACACGTCACCAAAGTGTTGCTTATTTTTATCCGACTGCCCCGGAAGGAGGGTTATGTTTTGTATGCCTGTATGTATTATGTCTATTGACTTCTTTGGCACGCTCTACAGCCTAAACGGCTTGATGGATTAGGTTAGGTACCTACCTACATGTGAGGTGTACCCGTATATTCGTTCTAATAGTAGGAGAGACATAGAGTAATATTTAATTATTACGACCACAAAAAGAAACAGGGTTTATTATTATTATCTATAACACTGTGGGTAATAAACGCTAGTAAATAGCTGATTCCAAATCTATATAGGTGTAGGTAATAAGCTAATAAGACTTTGGTAAGTACTTACTTACCTACAATTTTGACACAAACTATAACAAATGTACTACTTGTGATTATTCTTTGTTGGCTTGGAATCAATTATTCATTAATAAAACTAAAATATTTGAATTTTTAAAAAATATAAAAAAACATAAAACCCGACCGCGTGATGAATCCTACTAATATTATAAATGCGAAAGTTTGTGAGTGTGGATGTATGTATGTATGTATGTTTTTTTTTTTTTATGTATGTATGTCTGTATGTATGTTTGTTACTCCTTCACGCAAAAACTACTGAACGGATTTGGATGAAATTTGGAACACAGATAGATTATAACCGGGATTAACATATAGTATACTTTTTAACCCAATAATCCAATACTACGCGGATGAAGTCGCGGGGCACAGCTAGTTATTAACTAAAAAGATAAATAGAAAAACGAGCGAATAAAAAGGTTATTAAGGTTACAAAGTACCTATTTCAGACAGGGATAATCAAATGTGTTTGTTGATGGTAAGTACTTATTTTAGAGAAAATTTATAGGCTCCGTGGGTAAGTACCCAACTACCCACCTAATACCTACTTATACTTTTTTGTTTTGATTTTAATTTAATTCTGGAAACGTGAATCCTATGCTTGATTCAGGTAAACTTACTTACCTAAAAAGAAAACTATTTAATCCCTGACGTGTAAAGACTGGCGATACAATCTCACCCATTTGATGTCGTCGTAGCTTTCAAACACATGAACCGATTGCAACGCGGATTGTTTGGTCGATGGCTCGTATTCTTGGAACGGTATATAGCTATGTTTGATAGAAATCAATTCAGCAATTTGCAAGATACACGCGATGGAGTTTTTTACTTTAAAAACGAATAACCATGCTAGCCTTTTTGCCGTCCACATTACCTACAGTGTTTAGAAGGAACAATACAATAATACGCCACATTCGCATTGAATTGTCAATATATATATTTTTAATATTCATAAATTCAATATACATTATAATATCAAGTAAAATGAATTACTATAATTTATATAGGCAATATTTTAACACATTTTAATCTATGGGTAAGTTTAACAATCTAAAGTTTACTTATTATAACAATGTTCAGCAATTTGTCGCTGACCGCTACAAATTACAACAAAGACAAATATGACAATAGGAATTCACTTTGGCTTATTCATACCTCTAAAACTAATATTTTATTGTGTTCACGAAAAAAACTTTTCTGCAATATTTTTATTGCACAAGTAGAACATCTCTATAGTACATTATGCCGTTCCAAATAAAAAATAAAATTCATATAAAAATTTATATTCAAAGCCTTAAAATTATTATTTGGCACAACTAAAACTAGTTAACCTAAAGCTAAATGATGGGAAATTTATATATTACAGTTGTCCGCATCATATCTATTATTATGAACGTAAGTAATCTTTGGTTTATCTAGCCCACCGGTCACAATTTGGAAATCGCTTACAGGTACCTAATACAAATTATAATAAAATATGAAATAGTTCAAACATGATCGCTTAATTAATCCAATTATGTATAATTAGTTTAAATATAAATATATGAAGTATAATTTATATTATTTTTGAGAAATTTTGTTCGGAAAATGTACAAAGAATACTGTTACAATTAAATTATTGAATGCCTTTATTTCTATATCTATAAGTTAGTGAAGTTGTCGATGTATTGAATACTGACGTGTAGCCCTTTTGGTGCGTAGCATGCCTACTACATGACATTTTACTGCCTGCAATAATGTAATTCGTTGCTTGGAAACCTTTAAACAATATTTTTACCTACTTATGATTATTAAGATACAGAAATAATCATTAGGTATTTCTTAAAATATGTATTTATATTGCTTAGGAACTTTCTGTTCTAACATACTGTTATAATGATTAATGAAATGTAAGTAAATATAAATATTCTACTAATTTGTAATGTAACGCCTGACGTCCAGATAAAGTGTGAGAGAGAAAGGCATACATAGTAGTAGATAAAATTAAGTACATACAATGACATACATACTTACACATACATTGGCCTTTAGGTTCCTTTATTTAAATCGGTTCATTGAAAATAAAAATGAAGTCAACAAAAAAATCATGGGACACAAATTTAAGTTAAAGTATCAGTATAATAAAATGACAATATTTAATTATATTTGATTCAAGTGATGTATTTATTGTCACCATGTTCAATATTCAAGATTACCACTCTACTATCTGTTATGTACTGTTATGGAGTAAAGCGATCGTATTTACAAATAAATTCTTATTATTTACATTTCCTTATTTACATCTTATAAGAGGATAATCTTCCGACTAATTAAAAAGAGTTTTTTAAACACAGCAGAGATCCCATATGAGTATTATGGAATGCTTTAAACTTAATTAAGATTGTATCTATCTAAACACTTATAATTACAATACAAGAAGCTTAGTGATAGATACGTACTAGAGTTTAGATGTTTTCGTAACAGAACGTACCTAACATATTAACTGTTGAGGATCATACAATTATTAATTTATCCTCAAAAAGGAAAAGCTTAATCTGCATAGGAAAACACAGCATAGGAGTATAAAACATACCTAATATACCTAAGTACATAAATATTTTTCTTGTTGGTAGTTTGTTGATCGATAGTACACCTAAGGTTCTGTGTATTTTAGATTTTATATTTTATTCTTATTTTGTATCGCCAATCGAGCTACCAAAATACATATTAGTTTAAAGGGCTTTATTATTGGGGCTGCCTTGCTATTTTCAGAATATTGTCAGTTGGTCCAAAAGTAAAAACGTTAATTAATTAAAAGCCTTCAGGCGGTCAATGTGGGGCTAGTTGGAAAGACACACTCTGTTAGGAGAAGTTACGAAGAAGAATTTAATTATGAATAGGAATTTATATTAATAAATAACACTAGTATATTGTCATCACAAAAGACACACAGGTCTAGCCAACCTACGTATCTAAGTAAACTTAAGATAGGTATGATGTACATATTTAGTATTAGATATTTCATTTACGTTCGGTACTTTCTCTTTCAATGGAATAAAATAGTAAGATTGCATAATCTACCCGATAATAATAGGTGGATAAGGAAATAAATGTAGGTATATTATAGTCTAAAACAGCGAAAAGTAATATTGTTTTGAACCTAGCGTAAATAAAATATCTATTTAGTATTTATACAGCTGACCATAATTTAAGTTAAAATATTAGATATAATCATTAACCGAATAATGACATTATTTGTCATATCAGAATTTTATAAATATTTTGAATCTTGGCCGTAACGTTAGAAAACATAATAAAATAACATTCACTATTATGGAGTATTAAACTACAGGTACTGACCTTTGGGATTCATTTAAATTAAAACTATACATTAATTGAAAATAACTATAAAAAACTAAAAAACTTTGGCATGTTACATGGCACTTTATTTTGGTATTCATATTTGGCACTATGCATTATAAATAGAGACTCCAAATTATGTTCTATAGTATAAAAATATGATGTTGAGCAATGATCTTAATTAAGTTCGAACAAAAATACCGGGCAATGAATACTTTATTATAAAATGAGTATTATTATATAATTATGTTTTTGTGATGTTATCAACACTCGATGAGGTACGATATAAAATTCTATTTGCGTGCGGTACATCACTACCGCGGACGTGGAATAATTAGTGTTGAGTTTACAAAGGTCGTTCTAAATAAACTTCAACTTTATATTAGACGTGTTCTTGTTGGGACTTAACGAGTGCACATTTTAAAATTTACAGACGAAACAACTTACAATAACCCAACCAACTTAGTCCCTATAGGGCTTGCAGATGGCGAACCTGTGGTTCATGTGCTGGCTGTAGGAGCCCGAGTGAGAGAACTTTTTGAAGCACTTGCAACACTGGAACGGTTTCTCCCCAGTGTGTAGGCGTTTGTGTTCAGTCAAGTGGTGTTTGTGCTTAAATGCTTTGGGACACTCCAGACATTTGTATGGACGTTGACCTGAAAACAATAAACAGGTTAAAATCAAAATTCTCTCTGTGTTAATGTTACGAAAACTTTTCACGATAGGAGGAGGTGCGTTTCGTAACTTATGTAGAGATAACGAAAAAACAAAAGAGCCTCCATATATTTCGCTAGGTAATACCTACTTATACAATTTATCATAATAGATATTTAACTAAAATTTACTGACCTGAATGTTCATATTTATGTCTTGCGAGGGAGCTCTGCTTGACGAAGGTCTTGTCACACTGGTCGCACACGAACTGGCCCTCGCCCTCCTTGAACTCGGCCCCCTTCAGCTTGCTCCTCTTGAGCGAGACCGCTTCATCGTCCGCTTCAGCCGCCGCGCTCTCCTCGCCCCACGCCGCGCGCTCGCACGACGGGCTCGAGCCCTGGCGGCAGATGTCAGAGGACAGATGCATGTTCAGCAGAGGTGACCGACCGTTCGCCATGTCGTTGTACTGTAGCAGCTTGTCCATCGGTATAAGCGGATTCAAGTGCATCTTCTGCGGCAGCAGCCGCTTCTGACCGTTCGCGGGCTCGTTCGGTGATGGCGACAGTCGAAAGTCGGTGAAGGAAGACGATGAGCAATTGGAATGTGGGTAAGCGTTCAGATAGCTGGGCCGGTGCGGCGTCGGGCTGCGCGATGACTTCTGGCTCAAGTTCACCGCTTCCTCTGAGTCGGAATGTGTCACTGAAATGCTGCACGGCGGCGACGGTGACGGGCTCCACGTTACCGACGGACTCGACTTCTTGGTGGACAGGTCGAGCGGCTGGTCAGTCGCCGTCAGCGTCATGCGCCGCTCCCGGGCTCTGTTGTTCTGGAACCAGACCTGCACAACTCGGTTGTCGAGCCCGATCTGCTGCGCTATCCGTTTAAATTCCTCGCGATTCGGTCTCGGATTCAGTGCGTAGTGCTCCTTCAGTATCGTCTGCTGTTCCTCGCTGAGTTGTGTGCGCGCTCTGATCTTCCTGTCAGTGTCGTGTATTTTCTCGCCACCGACCTCCTCCTCCCTGTTGAAGTCCTCGTCTTCACTCGCGCTCACGCCACTCATCGAGACGCGATACTCCGCTTCTAATCGATTGAGAGCTACCGTTTCGGCTACTTG
Organism: Notodonta dromedarius; assembly: GCA_905147325.1. NCBI lineage: Eukaryota > Metazoa > Arthropoda > Insecta > Lepidoptera > Notodontidae > Notodonta > Notodonta dromedarius. Next base: position 283,332 of record LR990167.1, read on the forward strand.
AGCTGCTAAGCCTTCGTGTTTTCTAAACAAACTTCCACATTGTACCTTTTCATGATCTAACAGTTCGCTCTTATTGCCGAAGGTTGCGTTACACTTCAAACATGCATGCAGGTCCTCCGGCTCCTGCTTCACGACGCCCATGTGGGGAGACTGAGGCGATTCTATACTGGGGCAGATGTTGCCCGATACGGGCGACAACTTTTCAATATTAGCTCTAAATATGTGTTTAGTCATAGATGCGTTTACGGATCCTAATATAGAGTTAAATCCTGAATGGTGGTCGGTCTCGTTGTTATTCAAAGGGACGGAATCAAAGTTCCGGCACGGCGATCTGGCGTCGCTGTCCCGCTCCTCTTGCTCCTTTTTGATGGACACGGCTTCGTCATCTTCTATGTCCATGACGAGTTCAGCGCTACCCTCCGAGCGTTTGTCGTCTTCTTCTGTTACTTCCTCAATTAAATCTTCAGGATCTGCGGGATGAGGGCTGGTTTGCTTAGGGCTAAGGGGATGCTGTATTTTTCCAGGTTGATACTGCGTTGATGTTAGATGCTCTAAAAATTGAGTGAGCGAGGCCGGTATGCTGTAGGGAGCTATCCCGCTGGCCGGACTCATGGGCATACCGGGATGCATGTAGAAGGGGTTGATTCCTGGCTGCCCCAGTGGTGGTCGATGGAAATTGTTCTCCTGGGCCGACATAGTTGCGAAGAAAGCCGCGGCGTCGGGGTATTTGGGCATGATAGGCAGGAAGGAGTTGCCGTTCGGCGCAAGGTTGTTGTTTAGTTGGGAGGCAACCATTGCGTTGTTTCGTTTTCGCGAAGGGTTCCTCTCGGGGTTGAGCGCGGGGTTGTTAGGCTTTATCCTCCCCATTTTAAGGTTCATGACGAGGCATTTTTTGGAGGTCATATGGCTGGAGTAGGAGCCGGAGTGAGAGAACTTTTTGCCGCAGTTGGCGCATTCAAAGGGCTTCTCCCCGCTGTGTATCCTCAAGTGCTCCTTGAGGTGGTGTTTGAATTTGAACGCTTTGTCGCAGTCGTTGCACTTGTACTTGCGGAGCTGCGCGTTGTCGTCGTGGCTGATCATGTGCCGCTGCAGTCGGTACACGTTCGCGAAGCTCTTGTGGCATATCTTGCACGACTAGTGACAAAAAACAATTTCAACGTTAATATTTGATTGTGATAGCGTCCAAGTGGGTAATTTAAGTGCCTTTTCATTCATAACTAAAATAAATCACGAAGCGACACTGATTTTACTAAACTGAATTAATTGTGACTGATTGTAATTGTAGTAGGCGAGCAGTTATTGCAATGAGATCGTTGTTACGTAATACAATGGGCACTGACATATCTGACAGTATCCACCTGTGTGTTGGGCGCGTGCAGGGTCTCGTGGCGGTCGAGCTGCTCGCGCGTGGGATAGGCGCCGCGGCACTGGCTGCAGCTGAAGGGCCCGCCGGGGCCCAGCGGGGACCCGCCGCGCTCCTCCTCCTCCTCCGACGGCTTGCCCTCTGGCCCTCCGCCGGCGAGCGGACGGACTGCACGACAAACAGATTACTTATTTAGAATTGTGTGGTATTACCTTTTAGATTAACTATCTACGAAACCTCAGTGTAGTAAGTCCGTTTTCACAGTAATAGATAACCGCCTACCCTAAACGTTACCCTGTCCCAAAACCCAAGTCGCTTTCACTCGAAAGCTTATCATTATTAAATGTAATACTCGCATCGTAAACCCCAATTGGAGATAAAAAAAACGTTTAATGTTTCGATTAAAATGATCGCGGACACCTTTACGCGGGCTCTATAAAAACAAATATGGCGGTAACAATTCAATTTGGAGTCAGTTATTTCAGTAATACGGGCGATGGCGGGTGTGCGGCGGCGGCCGGGCCGGTGTAATAACGTTTTTCAGCGGCGTCGGGGCAGTAAATCAAATATAATAAAGAGCAAAACAACGGTGCGACGTATTAATTAGTGCGGCCGTGTGTCCTCCGCTCATACAGGGCTGCCGGCACGCGCCGTACAAACAATAGGAGGTAGGAATATCTACATTATGAAGCCCAACCTTCCGATAAACTTTAGCCTTTAGCGGGAACTACTAGAAAATAAAGAACTCCCGCACAGAAAAAATTCAGTTAGTTTAAGACTGAAATTGTAAAGAAACAGAGGTGCATTCATTCATTCAATGGGATAAGCAGAGGCCGACCATATCGAAGATTAGGGGTTCGATGGTTTGTCGATATTCCTACCGTTTGAGATGACAATTAACACAATGAACTTGTATAGTATTGCAACGAGATGATAACGAAAATTGAATCCCTGTATATTATACCTAAGTATATTATACGCACCAATTTGACTATAAATCAATAAAACAAACATACGAGCCTACGACAACATCGACGCGACGCACCACGCGAGGCACCAACCAACCCTACATTTACCGTTATCTGTTAGGTATCGAATCGCCGGTCAGTATTGGATTTTAGAAATACGAGCGTCGACCAAAATGCACTTTTGACCGACGATAATAAGCAGCTAGCAACAATAGCACTAATTAATAGATACTTATTGCCTATTAGGTATAACTAATTATATATTTTTATTATAAGGTCTTATTTTAATAATGTACGATATTTGGCATAGCGCCTTAGTAAATTTATGCAAAAGATAATGCATAAAGAAAAGTCTGATTGTATAAATCTTTTCCGTTGGTTAACCGACGTTGGTTCCGGTTTCGTTAACCTATTAATTTAATGAAAGGTTAGCTGTTCGATTTTAGAATCATAAGTACCAATAGGTACCTACTTATATTTAGGTCAGACATATTAGGTAAGTACCTACTGACCAAGTGTCTCGTCAAACTCTGTTTATGGCTAAATCTTCGAGTAAAAGCGACGGAAGCGATGAGTTCTTTTATTTTCTTTTTTTTAAAGTAAAGTTAGAAGACATACAAAATATCGTGCATTATTAAAATAAGACCGTATATCCTTAACTTGTAAGTACTTACATATTATATTATTATTTAATACATTTAATAGTATTTATACTTAACTAGGTAAGTACTCTAGTACCTTATACGAATAAAATCACACATACTTAGGTAAGTACCTATTACCTGGTTTTCGATTAAATGAATGAATTCAATTAAAACTTGGTTGACGTTTTAAGTTGTACGTTTTAGTAGTAGCAATAGGTAGGTACCTATTCGACCGTGGACAAGCGAGGGAAATAGGTCCTTTGCAGTTTTTCAAATTGCTACTATAATATTTTTTCTGTGCGCTTGCTCTGTGTTTTACGCCAGTGTAAAAGAAATAATAAAATACGAATTACCTAAGTACCTACCTACCTACTACCTACCAGGACTTGGTTATTAATTTAGCACCTTGGCTCCTTGGCACCCTTATCAGTAAGGTCATCCCACCCAACCTACATAGATACCTAGGTAAGTAATTATTTGCCGCAAATACCTACCTCGTGTTATGAGCCTATTCTGTGTTGTGGATACGATATTAGGACCTTCACTTGAACTAAAATACTAATTTCAGCAATAAAAGACTAAGGTAAGGACTAAGGTAAGCAGTAGTACTTACCTATCTATTTTATCTAAGATACATAGACACATTATCCATTCGAAAAAAAGAAAATATAGAAAGTAAGTACCTACTTAGTAAATCAGCTGAATCTCTATGCATATTGCGCTCCCAGTTCAATTTAAATTTGGAATGTTTTATTGTCTGTAGTAGATGTAGGTATGTAGCGTCTAATAGGTACTGAGCAAGTACGGTGCATTATTGTAGTCAGTGGCTCGAACCATGATCGAAGTTCTTTGCCTACCCGCACACACTGCACGCAGTATTAGGTAGGTACTTGTATTTCTCGGTGCATCTCTATGTGTCGTCTGTCAGTAGTGTCAGAGTCGTTGCGTGTTCGGTAACGTAACGTGGTGTTCTAGCTGACTGAGATTATCTGATATCGCGCGCGTGGCTGAAGCTGTGCGCTGTTGTTGGATATTGTTTAATGTGGACAAATTACAAAGTGTTTGTTTCGGTGTTGGTAATAGTGATATGATTTAGTTTTGGTTATTGTGTTAGATTAGATGTGATATTAAAGTGAATGGTGTCGTGTGGTTTGCTTGTCCCGGCGGCGCGGGCGCCGGCGCCGAGGCGCGCGCGTCGCGGCCATCGTCATCGAGCCACTAACCATCATTGAAAGGTAGGTAAGCGCATGATCTTTGAGATTTAACAATAAGTTTATAAAATCCATGTTCCTAAATTAAAGAATATCATTAGATCACCATCGGGCGAATGTGTTTTATACGTAGGTACCTATCTATTGTACAGTAGTCGGACAGGTACGTAGGTATCTACGGCAGTTACCTAAATGTACAACAATGGAAAGAAGTAGGTAGGTACAAATCCCTTTATGTGGGTTGGTAAGAAGCATGAATATTTATAATAATAATATGTAATATTCTTTTATATACCTACCTACTAAAGGATAAGTAGGTAAGTAAACATTCCCACAAAAATGTGAATCCGACGTCTTAATAACATATTGAATTGCTGGTAGCCGTAAATAGTCCATTCTCTAAAACTGCTAAACCGACTAATGAAATTTCCATGGGACCACTTGCGAGTCCTATCCTACTAATATTATAAATGCGAAAGTTTGTGAGCGTGGATGTATGTCTGTATGTATGTATGTATGTATGTATGTATGTTTGTTACTCCTTCACGCAAAAACTACTGAACGGATTTGGATGAAATTTGGAACACAGATAGATTATAACCGGGATTAACATATAGGATACTTTTTAACCCAATAATCCAATACTACGCGGATGAAGTCGCGGGGCACAGCTAGTACTTATATAAATCTAATATTTTTTTCATAATTGGTCCACAACGAACATAGAACCTCCTCCTTTTTGGAAGTAACTATTTTTTTTTTCAATTGACTGTGGTAAAACAAACAGTATCGCTATAGAGTGCTTTATAATATCATTCATCTTAAATAACAGCGGTAATTGTGATACCAGCACCGTTTACCACAAGTTATGTTGCCTAAAATATTATTTAGTTAATATTATAGGTCGATTTTAAAAATTAGCTTTTGCTACTTGACAAGAGATGGCGCTAGTAGCTGCTCAAATGATATTTATAAAGAAATATTATTAAATTCTTTTTTGATTATGCTAATAGTAATTAGATAATTACTGTGCTTATAGTAGTTATTTTAAACTATAATTAAAGAAATAATATTATACAAGGTGACACATAATGGGTATACTTTTTTTTCAAAACTTAACTTTGTAATTCTAAAACCATCAGCTTTGGAGGGAACTTGAAAAACAAAAGGTGTTATATCTATACCTACAGCTGTTGACCGATTTCACAAGTCTACAAAACCTTTAGTACTTCAACTGTCCCACAAAGCCGATAGTTTGAGATTTACAAAGTTAAGTTGCAAAAAAAATAGTATACCCATTTTGTTTCACCTAGTATACTTACCTTTACGTACCTAGTACCTAGGTACTTACATTAGAATAAAAAAAAACAAATTAGGAAACCTACAACGTCAACCTTCAACTCATGTCAATTCAAATCGTTTCTGTGTAATTGTTTAACCGCTATTATTTATTAATCTAATTATTGCTGTCCTTGATAGTTGTTGTCTCTTATCCTACATAGGTATCTAGGTACCTACCACTTATTTATTTATTTTATTTTACGTGGCCATTTACAGAAAATCATAGTATGGATGTAAGATTTATATAAAAACAAACAATTCAACAGTGTAGTATACTACTAATACCTACCGACCTAGCAATATGTATTCAACCACATTATTATTCTTCGCGAACTTTAAAATATTATATTTCGCCACTTGCCGCTAGGTGGCGATACTAGTAGCATCAGTATTTTTTATTGACAGTAAGTATTATGCATTTTCTGAACTTCTTAATAATTTTGTGTAAATACTTACTAGCTTTCATTCGGTAATTGTATTTGTGTCAGCTAAGTTTTAAACCTACAGACAATATCTGCAATAAGGTATGCATGAATAATAAATGAAACTACAGGTAGGTACTTATTTACACGACATTTTTGAATACCTACCTAGGTACCACATAATGTTCAGTACCTATATAAAAATTAAATAAATACTATGACTGCACATATGTACCTATGTGTGTGGTAGTTACATTAGGTGGAGCGGACGAGAACACCTACACACGCCGCTATCAACGGTGCAGTAATCTGCGCACGGGCAGAGTGCGTCCGTTAACCGCTGATAAAAAACCTACATGCACGCACACACCCACGCCGCGCTTCCTATTGCGCTACAACTAATAACAATTATCGCGCGCACACTCGCGCAATGTAGTCCAGGAGATAAGAGTTTGATTGTTGATCGTAGCGCACGAAGGCGCGGAGTGGTGATTGGTCGCACCTGTGCGCGGCGGGCGGCGGGGGCAGCGGGCGGGGCGCGGGCCGACTGTTTGCATTGCTCGAAGAAAAAACTCCGGCTGTCCGAGCCGCAGACACCATGTTGTAACGTCATGGACGTAATTGTAATTGCGCGTTGAGATAATTATTATTGAACTGTTTGGACGCGAGCTATTTGTTCGGTTATTGTATCGCATTGTAGTCGTGCCTCGTGTTATTGGCATTCGCTCTTGGATATCCGCTAATTATTTAAGACTGTACTTTAATTGGACTTTGAATACGACCGTGTTCAGTTGTTGCAGATAAAATGTACAGGTAGGTATCAACGTTTTAATAGTGAATTTTCCTCGTTCCGATTAGGAAGGTAATCAGAATGTTTGTGGGACTAATTAAATGTAAATTATGAGTAGGTATGGGTAGGGTAAAAGCCGGATAGTTGCCCCACTTTTCGAAAAAGCTTTATTAAAAAAAAATATGAACTTGCTGAAAATAATTAAGTATATATCTCAAAACATAGGTCTTTTATCTTCCATAATAGCCTATTTTTGTATACATAATTAACAATGGTTTTGAATAAATACTGTTTTATTACACCTCTCAGAAAAGGGATAGTTGCCTACTATGGCGGATAGTAGCCTAGCGTGGAAAATGCTTCGCGGGATACTTGCCTCGTGCGGGGATAGTAACCTCGGTATGATTTTTATTTTGGATAGAAAGAAATTATATCAATTAAAGTAATCTTTATTAATTATTTCACAGTCTTTATAATTTACTTCTGTCAGGAGGAAAACCGGCGTCTCCGAGCTTCAATATATGAGCTACCAGTCTTTTTTCATTCTCTAAGGCAAGAACATGATATTTTCCTTGAGTTAGCAGTTGCTGGTTACTTTTTCCGTAAGGTTCGAGAGGATATTATGCATGTTCGAAAAAATTCATTGATATTTTTTTCTGTCTCAATTCTTCCAAGACAAGTGCTGACTTCTGTCCAGTTGATGTTGCGTGGCACCAAGCCTGGTTTTCGCTTATATTTGAGAGGCATTTTGCTTATCTGGAATAAATATATAAAACAGTTAAGTAGATATTTATTTTATTTACAACAAGTTAGAGTCACAGTAAATTGGAAAAAACTACAAAAAATAAAATCCGTCTTTGATTGTTAAAAAATATTTAGTCACTCTAGGGGCAACTATCCGCGAAAGTAAGTAGGGCGACTATCCTTTTTGATGCGGATACTTGCCCTTTTTATTTACGAAGTAAATAAAAAATATTTAGCTATAAAACATAATAAACAATGTAATTTAAACTCTAATGCATGCAAAGAAACAAAAAGTTGAGTGAAACCACGATCAGTAATAAAAATATTCAATAGTAATTACTTACCAATATAATTATAACGCCCGTCAAAGTTTCACCGCGGAAGGTTTTTGCTCATATGGACAAAACACTTACACCTATTCTGATGGCTTAGACGGCACTGAGGCCTGCGGGGGGTCACTACTTATTGTAGTAAAGCGCAATCACAACTTATGTTCCCAACATAGTGTATTAAAAACCGGGGCATGTATCCCTCCGAGGCAACTATCCGGCTTTTACCCTACTTGAATGTGCATGGAAAAATATTAATTAGGTTTATTGCATAGAATAACTTCATAGATAGGTACGGAGGTAGCTCAATTAATTACAAATTTGTTTACCTTTTTTACGGTATAGATGTATACCTACAACTAACCTAGTATGATCGAAATGGAATCCCTTGTTTAGTATTGTAAACCTGTTTGTTCTACTATTCTATTCTTGTCACTCTTACAATTACCTCAGCTGAATCCACAAGCACTTTAGGGTATAGTAAGAATACTCAGATAAATAATGCACCAAATTTTTCACAATTTATACCTAGATATCCAAACAATGTTTGGTCTAATTTCAGGGGCCTAAATTTATAAAGATGCATGAATTGAACGAATTATCCACATTGTTAAATTAGATTCAGGATCAAAGATAGGTTTAAAATTTAAAAGGAGCTTACTTGTTTTAGCTGTAAAGGGCACTTTTCTTGGGTTAGCTGACTGTTACCATTACTATGCCTAGGTAAGTACTATACTTAAATGGGTAACTATTATTGAACGAATTATTCTTACGTTTTCATAACTTTTCTTAAATTCTGAAGTGCATAATTTTCTGATCAAAAAAAAAAAATCGCTATGAATCCTGAATTAGCCGTGTTGTTTACTCTATTCAAAACGATGATGTATTAAAACCAGGTACATAATACATTGAGTCACGATAATAAAACTGCTAGTTATTTAGTTCAATGTAGGTATTACCGAGAATATGAATAAGTTATTCATAGACCATCCAACAGAGGTAACGAGGAGAGTCATCTACTTTAAAAAGTGTGCCTAATTGAATATAGGTATAATAAAGTAATCTGCAAGCACATTGATTCAGAGACTGGAGAGGTGAAATGGCAAAACAGAACAGTAATCATATTCCTACGAGTGATTCACTGAGGTGACTCACATCACAGCGGTAGAATCAGTTTTCCTAAACGACAGTGTTTAACAAGAGATTTACAAATCGATATACTCAAGTTTCGATGTTAGCACAGTCATTAATTTTGTGTACAGCAAACAAGTTATTAGCGCTAGAATAATTACCTACCTACTAGGTAAGGCTTGATACTGTTTACTCAAAGCACATTTATCGATTCTTGGAATATGTTGTTTATGAAATTGCTTAGATACCTATTACCAATGTGATTATGTTATCCTCCTTTAGGTTACCTAATCATCTATTGTCAAATCAATCTCAATTTTGAGATTCAACTTGAGTATACTCTTGAGATTTCAATTTGTCCTAAAATGTCTTGCATGAAATGCTTAAGTCTAACGTGTGTTATAACCGCTAAGCTTTTGTATTTTTAGTCAATAACACCAAACCAAACATGTAGTTATTCAAATAGTAAAACAAAGTTGGTCTCTTCTTGCAGCATAATTCTCTTAAGTTCGTTGCACCAGATAGGTATTTGAATTAACATTGTGTTAACATCCAATTAACTTTGAGATTATAGGTAAATCGACGATAACCTTTAACTGAAAGTTTTGCTTAAATTTTCTGTTTAAAGTTAAACGGTCAATTATAAATGGAAATAACGTTGAGTTTAAATGTAGAAAAGATGACTCTTTTAGATCTCGGATGCGGTGCACATTTATTATTGAGATTACAAACGAACGTCACCAAAGCGGCCGTTCGGTGGAGAGCAGCAATAAACTTTTACTAATTTATTCATCCGCGTTCCACACTCTCATCTGAATTATTACGCATTGTGTTGTGGACCGTCCGAATGCATCAAACGTTTCTATTACTTTATCCACTCCAGACAGGCGGCACTCAAAGAAGAAGAATAAAAGTAAGAGAAAAAAGCAAATGAATTAAAATAACATAATCATTTACGATTTAAGATGGTGAAAGCGAGCGGGTTCCCCTCGACAAACGAAACTTTCTTTCAAGTCTGTGTGTACCTGTTCCCGATTTTCAAGTGGATGAATTATATCCCGAGGGAGACGAGGGGAGATCGAACGCCGAGGTTATTTCTAATGAAGACGTGCTCGAGTTTTATTTTGGATGCACCAAAGGTGATATCACTTTCACCTGAGTTCATTCATCGCAACTTGAAAATAATGAATGGGCAAAATAATTTAAACTTTTGTTTTAGAGTGTTACATTTGTTTGCGAATTGTTATCATTGAACTGCAACTTTAGGGGTATTGTAAAAGTGAATTATTGGAAGTTATAACAGGTAACAAAATAAAATCAGATGATAATAAAAATAATACGAGATAGTGGACATAAAAAATAAAAGCGAAATGTGAATCAAAAATGCAAATCAAATCATAAAGAAAGGAAGCTTACTTAAGGCCGCGAGCCGCCTGGCCGAGGTGGTGGACGTGGGGACCTGCTTACTCCTCATGTCCGCAAGCCAACCGGCCGCCAAGCATTCGTACCAACCGCCAACTCCCATAAGCGAGCTCTGCACTTTCATCGAGCGACACCTCTGTTCTCACACCTCACTGACCGCGACCACCGGCTATCTAATATCGCGGTACGCACTTCGCGACAGTGTCGAAATCGCATCTACGTCGTACTACACCGAGATTTCACAGCCTCCGCTGACGTCAGCGGTAAAAGTCCCAGTTTCGATATCGGGAGGTACGCGCACCGTTGGCCGTCGGCAGCGCTACTCACATCGGCAGGCGCCCCACACGTTGGCCAGGCTCCACAGGCGGTACGAGTAGCTGTCACCATAGCACCCGAACATGCTCTCATCGGTTCTCGCGACCATGGCCCGCGCGCGCGGACTACGTGCTCGTTGCGGCGCGGCGCGCGGCGGAATGAAGCACCGGCCCGCCTCTCGCCCCGCCCTGGGCCCCCGCCGCGCCGCCGCCCGCCCGCACCCGTCCCGCGACCTCCCCCACCTATACTTAATTAGTAGAGCCGACTACCGACTGCGGCCGCCGAGCCGTGTCCTACCACCGGCTCCTATCGCGCGCGAGACACCGGTGGTCATATCATAACACCTTCGCGGTGTGATGGCTCTCCATTTTTTACAACCGGAGAGGTGTGCTCGCTTGCGCCTCTACCTTTGAGTTGTTTATTTACATGCTCAACGCTCCACCTTCCCGTTAGCTGTCTACCTGTCTCTATTTAACGGCATTACTTTAAATTTAAAAGGTTCTTACAGTGCCTACCTATACATATATACAGAGATACCTATTACTTATTGGTTTCCCTAAAATTATAATTTTATTATTTCACTAATAGCTTAAAATTCAGAAAATCCAAAAGAGGTACCTGAATAAAATAAATATTAAAAATCAAAAATATGCGTACCTTCTAGACTATAAAAATATTTTCAGGGCGCGCGGCGGGGGGCGGGCGGCGCGGCGTCGCAAAGTTACGCGGCCCGTTGCACTTTTATCTCGGCTTTCGGTCGCTAGATGGCGTTAGAAGTACCAACGTCTGGCGCTGCGCTGCACGTGTGATGTGACCCACAGTCTATTGAATCATTGAATCATTGCTGATAGTAGGTATCTACGTAGTTAAATATGGACTAGCCTATTGTAATAAAAACAATTCATGGTTATAGTCTTAACGGAAAATACTTAGTTACCAACCTAAGTGATAGGTGGACCAGTAGGTAGTTCATAACTATTTACAACACATTAGATAGTTACCAACTATGTTCATGGTTCGTAAAGTAGCCATTGAGGAATTACATTTTAGGTAAGTACCACAAAATAATTATTATTGCGAAACTGTTTTTTGTGGGTCGAGACCGTGGCCTCAATATTTGTGATCACCTTATAACTTGAGCCGATAAGTACTGTACCTGTACTAGGTAGGTATTTCTACAAACTTGCTTTTTATTTTTATTCTAACTAGTGTTGGTACCTAATATAGATATAGCTAACTAGCTATTGCCCGCGGACTCCGATAAAATAAAAAAATCCTAAATTAATATTTATAACATCCGCTATCTGTCAGTGTAAGTCCCGTTGTCGGTCCACCCGTTCGCAGAATAACCGAAACAAACAGCCAGACGGACTCAAAATTAAAAATGTTTTTTCTTTTTATAAGTACCGTATTAGACTTGCATTATGCATTAAGTAAAAAACTGTTATTTTAACATCGATGAACACACATCAATTTTAATTTGTATAGATAAGCTACCTATAACATTACAGACAATGGATGCAGAGCTTCCCGTAAACAAAGTTCATAATAATCATGCTCAAATCAAAAATAATGTGTTTTGTTGTTTTTGGGATCGGCCCCAGTCCATTGTACGGTACCCATAGAACAAGCTTTGCTTGGTTTGGGACCGTACAGTTGGTATGTCAGTCTGGCGATATTTATTTATTATGGCATCATGTTCAGATTTATTACGAAAAAAATTATTACATGTAAATGTACGGACTTACCTCCATCATCATCATCAAAATATTAACTTATAATAAAACTTAACAAAATAGTAACTTGATGTTCAAAATAGTAACCGTCAATTTATTTATTGAAATCCAAAATGTTGTTTGGGCACGATTTTCAAAAACCTTATGTTCTGACTGGACATGTAAAGTCGGCTTACCATTTAGGCCCATTTGCTATATTTTGTAAAGCAAAAATAATAAAGAAATGTGTTATTATAATGATAGTAAGCGAGCTATTGCTCGGTGTACACATAACCGCACGATACGGTCTCTTTCTATAAGTAGTATTTTTATAACGTTGTTTGTTTTTAAAACGCCTTTGTATCGCGCCAATTTGTTTTTATGACGTTATAATTAGATCGCAATAACAATGGCGATACTGTAATTGAGCGGTTAATTATATCTGCACTGTTATTTATATTCATTAATGAATGGCTAACCAAATAGTGATAAACTTGAAGCGCGTGCGCTAATATAGTACATTAAGGAAAGTGTACACTTTAAATTAAATTAGTATTTCCAATATTACCTAAATAAAATAGATTAAAACTGCCCCATACCTAATAGGGCTCTTCTTCTTGGGAACGACGTGTTGTATTTTTTTTTGCGGGCTCTAATACAAATGTAGCTTTTCTGGACTCAAATGTTAGTTCGTTAGAGATCATGCTTGATATCCTAATACAGGAGCGATGGTGGCGCAAGTGTGTAGTAGGACAAGTAATAAAAATAAACTTTATAGATTTTCCTTATAGGTACCTTATTTCACATAATAGTAAGCCTCTATGTACCTCTCATAACGTATAGGTTCATTGCGAAGTCCTGTCACACGATTAATCACAAAACAAAACGCCATTGAGTGGCGGTAAACTTACACTACCATCATACCTCCGAACACGAAATCTCACCTCATTGCATTACAAACTCTACCACTTTCAAATAAAGTTAAAACTTGGTTGAATAAGGTTTTTTTATTAGTTGTAAATAATGCAGCGTTGTGTAAGCGAGACAATAGCACCTTGTGGCACACGTGTGTCCCACGTGCGCGGGCGCAGCACAATGCCACACCTACAGCTTTGTACCGCTCTTTGTTTTATTGGCTGTAAAGCCCGTACAATGCACGAGTGTTTGTTTTAAGGTAATTGTAATAAAATCTGGATCGTGTGAGGTTGGCTTTTGAATCGGCTTGCTGCATGGATCACCAGCTTTCAAGATTGCTTGTTTCAACTTTTCTTTAGGTAAAAAATGGCAATAGCCATGCAACCTACTCTGTTCTATCAGCCCATTAGCGCAATGTGCGAGTATATAAACACACCTATGCCTACTTCTTGGGGAGTACATATGTGATATGATATACTTGTATACTTTATAACATATAACTACATTGTAACCGCTATTTTCAACTTTTTTTAATATTCAGATTTGCCCTGTAATAACAATTTCAGTTTAGGTGGATGAAACACAGTTTGGACGTTATCCTTCCCCCATCATCAGTCTGTAGGTAGGTACTCGTCAGGTTATTTTCTCACGGCCGCGAGGTGCGTCGCGGGAGCCGCCACATCTGCCCGCCAGAGGGCGCAGGTAATTCAATAGCTTTACGGCTAGTTGTAAACTGTAATACCGTGGCGTAACTGTGCGATAACAATAGGCACATTATAATTTATTTTACGTAAATGGCTCAGGAAAACTAACCTCATTATAATATTCCATAAATAAAAAAAATCCTAAGTGAAATTCCCATTAGGTAATGTGTCGAGTGTTTCCTCGCGGCAACCAGGACTGCGTCGGCACACTGCAGCACAGTTGGTACCGGTTCTGCAATGTTCGCTTTTAATTAGCTCTGTCTATGCGAACATGGAACATGGCATTTCAAAAGGTTGGTAGAGTCTTGTCATAAAATCACCGGCACATTTCTTAGGATTCATAAGTAGGTACCTAACCGTTTACCCATACGTAATCTCCTAATTTAATATGAAACAGTAGTATCTGAACCTCAGTCACGTACTGATGTGCTTCTAACCAATAACTAAGGAAGGTACGTACCTTGGACCCTACTAACATATCGAAAGCTGCGACCTAGATAACTAAACATACCCATACACAGGAACAAATATACCACAAATAACTCCCAATAACTTCATAGAGATTTTGTGTAAACTATTTACTCATAGCGACACAACTATTTTGATAACAACTGTCCTGATGGTCTACTCTCCTACATCAATGAGAATAAAAGATTGTTATTGAGCAGCCCGAAACTAGTATTTTGTTGCTTAGGTATAACCGCTATCGAATCGATCTGTATCTGATCGATACTTCGCCGATCGCTACCCGCATGTGGTCTCACCTATTATTAGCATCGAGACTATTGAGAGTTAACTGAAATTTCGGATGCTGGGAGCATGCGGCGCGCGGCGCCCATGGGAAGTGGTGTCGTGATTTTTATTTGTTAGGCAGAGGTGGGTATATTGTCGTAGTATTACCCGCATTCGATTTTGGTGTTCAATTAGCTACTTTAATGTAGCCCATAGCAAAACATTGAGGCGACCCTCAATGTTTAGCTATGGGCTACATTTAATCATTGATAATCGATTGTTTTTTATTGTAGTAACCTTTGTTCGTTTTGGGATCAATTGGGGGTTTTACAGGCATGCCCTCCAAACCTCAAGACCCCTGAATCTCTCTCGTATTTAGGGGAGTGATTACCTGTGTATGAGAAATACGCTGCTTCGCATCGGCGATATGTGGGTCGACAGCAATGCATCCCTGCCTACAAATTCAGGGAATACGTTAAGTTCGATGCCGTTTATTACTAGTAGGTATTGTGTAGATATTCGCCGGTCTGATAATTATGTACCCATGTACTAGACCATAACATTCAAAACTCCCAAATATCTGTCCTCCATGGAGCCGTCAATCACCCCTTATCTAATAGCATTACACCCCTAAGCTATCAGCAAACAGTTTTGGAGTGGTGATAAACACGGCCATAGGATAAAAACAATATAATCAGCTTACCGCAGCCTCCCAGGCCCAGGCCAGGGTTATCAGCGGAGCGGGGCCCGCGCCCGCGCCCGCGCCCGCGCGCCGCGGGACTCGGCGCTGACATGTGGGAAGGATAATGACAGGATGAGTAACGGTGTTGATAATTTCAGTTTTTATTTTGTTTTGAATGATTTATGTGGTAGGTAGTATAGGGACATGAGTTCGGAGAAATTTAAGTATTAAAAAAAACTGATACCTAAACATCAATAAAAGTAGTTATTTGTAATTCCTTTAGGAAAAGTAACTTTTTACACCTATGGGTCAAAATCCACTTAGTATTCCTCTTCACTGCGAAACTGAACGTAGAGTAGGTACCTATATAACAAGGTTAGACTAATATTAGCAAGCAATATTTGCGACCAACTTTAATATCAATTACCTATCGTATTATTCCTCCGTAAATAATCGTGTATTGTGTCCCGGTCCGGCGGCGCATGTGGCGGCCAGCCGCCGACCCTGCCCGTCAGGCACGTCTTGGACCTACCAACAAACGCTAATTGTTCCAACTATTGCCTGCTTTGTCCTAAGATATCACCAACTTAACATGACAATCACCACCATCCTTATTGGTAAAGCTGTAAAGTTTAAAATTCATTGCTTGCGACATCAAAAAGTTGGTCCAGACGGTGCCAGATGGTCTGACAGGATGCATCGTGTTTTGTTAGAAGTGTCAAAGTAATAGCCTTTGTACTTGAGTCGCGGTAATGAGAGGATGGAGGCCGTAAATCTGCTGTTTGTAGCATTGAAAAATATCGCTTTAATGAGATAGAAAAGGTTGTAAAGCTGGGTAAACAAGAATGTTAATGAAGTTGCTGATAAACATAAAATTCAATTCAGATAATTATACAAGTTAATTAGGATACTTACTTATGTAAGCACATAATACATTTACAGTCATTAGAATTAAGAGAAAGGGATACTTTGCAACCTTATATAACTATTATAAGATCATTATTGTAAACCTTTGATAAAAGACTTAAAAAAAAACTTCCAGATTTTTATCAGTGATTATCGAATTAATTTTAATAACTTTACGAGTCTTGTTGATGCGTATGAAGTGTGCGGTGATATGTTTGCGGTTGATTAATTGATTGATTGATAACTCTGTATTAATCCACCACTAGAAAACAAAAATTTACAAATTATTACATAATTTACACAGAAAGTCGAAAATGGGCGGCCTTATAACTAAAAGTGATCTCTACCAGGCAGCCTTAGGATGGAGAGGATCTAAAGAAAATAATACGGGGGTATACTTAAATTAACTTATAAACATATAAATTACATTAAATAAACAAGAAAATAATATGACATATACTTACACCTACTACATAATGGCTAAATGAATATAATAGCACGCAATAGTTTAGACACAGACAAAATAAATAATAAACAAATAAATAAGAAGCAGTAATTACGGAGAAAGAAATAATTTATTTCTCCATAATTAGTGTTGGAAAAGGCTCAGCGGGTTCAGCGCTGGTGCGGCGCTCATTTGCGCGTTCTCACCTCACACGCGCACCTCTGCGTTATTGGACGACATCCAGTTCTGGGTTTATCATGTTGTGGATGTTTGAATTATCGTTTCGAAATATAAGTAGTATCCATTCAATGATCACTTAATAGTTCACCGCATCCTGCTACATATTCGGAATTCAACTGTCCAATTTATAATATTATTAAGTACTTAGTTATTAATTGTACATTGTCATAGATTTTATTACTTAATTGTATTTAAACCGCAATCCTACCTACGTGCCCTCTCACAAACTACTGCGCAAAAAGCATTCGTCAGAACACATGGCATTACCTAGAATGAGTAGGTATAATTGTTGATAAACTTTATGATAATGAACAGGAAAAACACCTACCTACTGTTCATCGTTAATTTTTAATGGTATAAATTAATGTTTTATTAAGTAATTGCTTCACTTGTTTAGAAAATTGTACTTACCTACATAACATTTTTGCTAGCAGTCTCATACATTATACAGTGCAAATACAAGACGCGGTCGTCAACAAAACCACTTACCCGTCGACAAGTAGCTACTAAATTGTTCGATAAAACATCCACAAATATGTAAACAATCTAAATGTAATTCCCCATAAATTACACGTAGAATAATTACAAAAACAAACGGCTCTATTCGCCGTCTTCGTTCCACATCTGCATCAATTGTTTCACGCTAAGTAATCCCAGGGAATTAACAGCGCACTATTTTTGCCAACATTAATTCGATATAACATTATTCTCGCATCACGCGGCACAATGGCTTGCGAAAGTTTTATGCTCCGCCTTTGTTCAATGCGGTTTACAACTCGTAAAAAGTGACGTCCCCTTCTAACTATTGTTATTATTTGTTAATTAATTATATAAAGTGCGGGCCCTTTAGGCCCTCGGCGCGGCGGTGACGCGTCTGGAGCGGCGAAGGTGCTTACTTCATCGGCTCGAGAGTGCTTTGGAAAAACGCTACTCATTGCAGAGAGTTTTCTTCCCTATTGAATTTTTAGGAACTTGTTGTTTGTAACATAAGTAGATAAGTATAGAACGCACGAAAAAGATTTGATCAGATCCCTGATTTCATCGCATCAATTATTATTATCATTAGGTGCTTGATAAAAAAGAACCGATGCCAAATCTCCAATACTATTGTTTAACTACTTACTTAAATAATTTTTCTTTGAATAACTGTTATATGCGTAACTAATCTTAGATTTCATAAAAAAATATTGCATTGTATTTAGAGCGTCATGCTACTTAACAAGTTCTCTACTTAGCAGTTACGATCTAAACTCTATTACATCATTAACTGTACGAATTATAACAAAGTCACCAACGAGGACGGAAGTTAACACATAGAGGATATGGTTAGCGATGTGACCTGTTAATTAAGGTAGAGTCGATAAGGTTTTCCTTCAGGTAAATAGTGTAAATGTACCTTCATATAATTCTTGTTACTTAATACTTGTTTATGAATATTTATTTATGTGGCCGAGGAATTCTAAAGGCATTCACTTATACAAAATTTACGGCGTGACATTTTAGTGAACTCTATGGCAATGTCTGAAGTATTACACTGCCACGTTTGAAGCCCGTGGAGCATTCTTACTAGAGGTCGAGACTTTGTTTAAAAAAATAATTTCCAACATTTTTAGGTTTTTACTCTACCTAAATAGATCTGTGGACGCTCGTAAATTGTTATATGCTTTGAGTTAATGTAATAAACATTGCTCATATTGTCCTATAAGTATTAAATAGATAAAAACACATTTTATAACAAATGTACTGGTATTAAAATATTGGTTTGTATTATTCGCAGTGCCTATGTTGATAGTGGGATTAACCATGTTTTGAAGTTGGAATATTACTTCCTTTAAAAATAGATACCTCATGGGTGCCTACATATTTGTTTACAATAATAAACTTAATTTAGAAATATTTTTAATTAATTCTGCGGTCGAGGGACCCCCTCCAGGAGCGTAGTTCTCTTAAGTGTATTGCATGCACAAAATTTAAGGTTTTCCATATCTCTCTATCCATTCACCTGAATAACTCACTTACGTCATCCAGTTGATTTTTAAAGAACTTTTTTACAGTGCACGTTACAAATTACGTATAAGTACCAATAATGCTTTCAAGTGTGAGGATTTCGGCCATTGAACTCCTACCGCAAGCCGCGTTAAGGGACTTCGTTCCACAAAGGTCGATTGCTACCTATTTATAGCGTCTAGGTATAGCATTTATTCAACCTACAACATTTTGAACTTTCAGCGATTTTCAGGTTTCCTCACCCTGTACCCTGCTGCTCGGTAAATACCTCGGTTAATTGGTAATTATTACATAATTACCAATTAACTTAAATTATTAACATGTGATACATACACACAGCGTAAATACTAAATACTACGGGGACTCCTTTACACTCTGTACTCACTGCTGTATGTAAGTTGCATTGATAAAGCTGTACTAGTTTTTTTTAAATGTTCTACAGAACATAATCCCCGCACTTATCACGTAAATTCCAAAAACAACCGGCCATAAAGGTCTCAGTTGGCATCACCGAGCGAGTGGCAGCGAGCCGCAACCACCACGCTGGTTCCGCTGAGGGTCGATATTGGCCAGCTTCTTTCGAAAGCTGCCGCCGAGGTATGCAATTACAAGAAAGAAGCGTAATCTTACGCGGTGCTGTATAACGCAAATTTTATGAACGATCGTTGCTTAAAAATTGTCCCATATTATTTGTCTAAAGCTACCCTTACATCCATCTTATTATTGATGAGATTAAAATTTATTATTTTATGACGCCAACAATGTTAGGTTTGAGCTACTGTTACCTTCCAGGTTGTTACGTTTCGTACCTATTAGTATGTAAACTGCATCAGAAATCATATTCGTCTGAGCTTACAGCGCCAGTCATACAATCAACCAGCAACCAGTTGCGATCCGCTCCAAATCGCCAGCGCCCCCTTCAGCGGACGCGGCGAGCTGGCGCGACATCGCTTCCGGCGCATATGAAAACAATGCACCGATGCGAACCTTTATTGCGGCAGGTTTCCGGCATTCGCGCGGCGCGGCCGCGGCGCGGCGACGCTCGCGCTAGTCATTAAGACGACACTTTGCCAATTGCATTTGCGCCTTATTTTTACACCACCGTAAAGTTTGGTGATTCGTGTTTTGCGGGGATCGTTTGTGTTAAATCTATACAAATAAATAAAATTGGAGAGTCTGTTTGTAATATCAAATAACACCTTTTCACTAAATGCATATGAAAGTACATACGACACCTATAGCAAAAACGCGATTTAATTTTTTTTGTCTGTCTGTCTGTCTGTTTGTGTGTGTGTTTGTTCCGGGTAATCTCCGAAACGGGTGGACCGATTTTGACGGGACTTTCACTGGTAGATAGCTGATGTTATAATCAGTAATTTAGGATACTTTTATTTTAGAAAAAAAAATGAAAAAAAGGGTCCTGTCGTGCGGGCTCAGAACGCGGGATTGGGCTTTTTTGTTAAGTAAAATTCCACGCGGACGAAGTCGCGGGCTCAGCTAGTAGTTTAATAAGTTAAGTGTTAGTATAAGTAGGTAAAACGATTGAGCTTTATGTTTGATATTCCTACGTAATGTAGAGCTGTGGAGCATTATGAAAAATCGTCCTAGATCTAATGACGATATCATAGTATTATACCATATTTATAATTTTTAATGGGATACTTTATCCGTACAAAATGGGATACCAACACGCATACCTACTTAATAAAAATATCAAATCGCATAGCTGCTTACAAGTACGGTAGCATTATCCAATAAATGCTCCTATTACATAGACATTTTCCACATTTATTGTAAAAGTTGAGTGGCCGATGGACGGCGCGACCCGAGCGAGCGCGCCGGTTGGACGACCGCCAAGTGTGGCACAGGTGATAATTGGAAGCAAACCGTCGCGTACTAATGCGCTGCCAAATCATTTCTACCAGTGCCTGCATACCTTCATATTACCAACTACCATATATACTTCATCCCTTAACATTGCTTGTAAGTTGTATAGTCACATTATTCCTACGTTCCAATAATAGGTGCATCGCGATTTGCAACTTAAAATCTTACGTCTTCTACCAGTAAGGACTATTACCAATTACTCGTTCGGATGTCCTCTCTCACATCTGCTTGGATTATCTCGTGCATCATTGCTGGCAACGTGATTTAGTATTCAACATTCATATGCTATTGCATCCCCTTAATGCTAAGACGAGTGCTTCACTAACTGGCTGAAAATAAGTATCAAAAGAGAAATGTCGTTTAAACAGCAAGTTTTGTCGTCGATATCCGTGGAGCAACAGCCATGTATACAGTTGGATAGCCGCCAACTGTGGCAAAGGTGCAAAGCTGCCACGGGAGCTTCTCAGTGAACATACCATCAAATAAATACCTTACAAATCGGACTTTCTCTTTATATCAGTCATTATTTTTCGGTTATTTTTACTTTGAATTTCTTAAAATGCTACAATTATGTTGTTACTCTGCAGGAGTTGGTTCTTATGGATTTCAGTAGAATTCAGTCTAAGATTTGTTGTCCTGGTTGCCTACACAGTAATCGGAACACAAGGCATGGTTTTGTTTTTTAAGATTACTTGCTTGCCATGTAAGTTCACGATATTACTAGTTGCCTGCGCACATTATGTTGCTGCTCCTGAGAATGTACACCATCTTATCTTCATTGAAAAGGTAACCATTGAGTTTATTGCAGGATCTTCTCAGTAGAAGCAGCATTCCGAACCGGTTGTAGGTTCTGACTATTCATAAATGCTTTGTTGGCTTAAATGAATAAAAACAAGTCTGAGTTTGAGTCTTGTTAGCAGGTAGTTAGACGGCCTACTCCAACTGGGATCGAAGCTGAAATGTTTATATTATGAGTGCGGCCAATCCAACACTGCTAATGACGCTTCTTAAAAAAATATCGCCAGACTAACACACCAACTGTACGGTCACAAACTAAGCAACGCTTGTACCTACTGTAGGTACCGTCCAATGGACTAGGGGTTATCACAGCGGCAGAGTTCTTATGCTGAATGTTCCAACTCTTAGATCCAGTTGTCTCACCGCGAGCATTAGTGTACAGATATGAACAAAGAGCAATCCATCAAACGCAGTATCTTCCTAGAACGGCGATGTGATCGACAACACGTGAGTGTTGCGTACCCGGCGATCCTTCACCTCAGCGACCCATTATCGAGCCAGATAATACTCGCACAAATAGGCTACCGATTGACGTCATACTTACACCGCATCGAGGTAACAAATTTATCTTTTACTCCTCCTTATCATAAAGTAATAAAGGTCGATTTCGTTTGGCTGTGTTAGATGACCTAACCTCGGCCCGCGGCCCGGTTTCGTCGAGGCTCACAAATTAAGTTGCGGCGCAGTAGAGCCGTCAACCTTTGTGTTGTTGTTATATTTGTCTTTGTTTCTGGATTGTCGTCATCAGGCCTTGGATTCTAAGTGGATCAGGAGCTGGCAGCAGGTCGCTGGTTTACGCTTTCCTATAATGAAGATGCGACTTTCTCTGTGGAGCCGCTAAGTGAACTTGACTTGAGTTAAATATGAAACCCCACATATACTTTACAATTACACTCTTGGATCTCTTAGATCAATCTTGTGGCTTAATCCCACCGAAAAGTGGAACATCTATGAACTCAGAGGTCCGCACTCGTACTGCGTAGGTATATTCTTTGTTTGCCCATATATATTAGTTTTATCTTTAGTGTGTAGGTACACAGGGTTACGATGATCCTGCCTGCGACCTATTATTAAATAAATCACACATATTTTATTTGCGGTTTATTAAACTTTGTATTCGTAGTGGTCGTTATTATACAGCTTGTTTCAAAAGTTTTAAGTCATTATTTAGGTACATATTCAATGGTAGCTGATATTCAATTCAATTTAAGTAAGTGGTAGATGCCTAGTAAAGGCGAGAATATATATACTTGACTATTATAATTATCTTCTGAGTTCGGGCCTTTGAATTGTTGTCACAAATTTCGTATTGCAGCCTTTAAACACGTCCGCCAAAACAGTCCGCCTGAAAACAGTGTGAGTAGCAGCCACTAATATTCAAGAACCAGTTTGTAAACATCTGCATAGTAGATATGTAAGATATCTATACAAATAAATAAAATTGGAATGTCTGTTTGTAATATCAAAATAACACCTTTTCACTAAATGCATATGAAAGTACATACGATACCTATAACAAAAATGCGATTTAAATTTTTTTTGTCTGTCTGTCTGTCTGTCTGTCTGTGTATTTGTTCCGGGTAATCTCGGGACTTTCACTGGCAGATAGCTGATGTTTTAAGGAGTAACTTAGGCTACTTTAAATTTAGAAAAACAATTAGGGTTCTGCGTAAAAAAATAAAAACACATAAAATCAAAGAGTATCTCCGAAACGGCTGGACCGATTTTGCCGGGACTTTCACTGGTAGATATCTGTTGTTATAATCAGTAACTTAGGCTACTTTTATTTTAGAAAAACAAAGTTTGAAAAAATGGGTCCTGTCGCGTGGGCTCACAACGCGGGAGCGGGCTTTTTTGTTAAGGTAAATTCCACGCGGACGAAGTCGCGGGCTCAGCTAGTTAAGAATAGTTCTTTAAGATTGGCGCGACAGGAATACACGAAAAAAGTTTTCAAATTTCGATTAAATTTTATAATTCCCATTTAATTCTATGCCCGATACTCATCCAAACGCCAAGTATTAGTAATTTAAACTTAAGAAACATCCTGTATGTTATGTATGGATGTGAAACAACAAGGCTTATCTCGGTATTTTACCTTAGAATAGAATAAACGCTGGAAAAACTTAAAATTATGACTTTACGTCAAGCGATGTGGTTTTGCCGCAGTAATTGCAGCATAGGTAATTCAGGTGATAGGACATTTTCTACTACCAATGTTTATACCTATTGTTTTAATTGTCATATTGTTTTTTTGACGATTGGATTGTCACAAATAGATATTTACGAGGGTCTACAGAGCTTTGGGAAGTGGCAGTTATTGGAGGAATTTACCGGAAACTTTGCAGTACCTAACTGAACCTAACACACAGTTGGTGACTCAACTTGCACATTATGTAGCGTACCTACAATTTTAGTCAAACATAATACCTTTCAGACACGGCAGAATTATTAATTTCATATTTGAAATATTTTTTGAGCGAATGCTCTGTGACGCGTGCGCAATACGCAAGTAACAAACATGTTTACTTTATCTTGTGTTTTCCTGACGCAAGTCGTTTGTGACGATGCAACACATCCACGCACATCGCCGCCGAGCCGCCGAGCCGCCGAGCTGCCGAGCCGCCGAGCTGAGGAAATTTACGACGAATTAAGCTTATCTCTTACCTGTTTACCGATATTGACAAGATTTATTGATTTAAAGAGTGATGGTTAAGGAAAATGTCGGTTTAATCGTTGCACATAATTTATTAATTGCATTTTCTCAGATTTCTCACTTGTTTGTTCTTTTACTATAAATTATCAATCTACTGTTATATATTGTTGGATAACAGGGTTTTAATAATATCTGGAGGGGGTAACGTCGCTTGATGACTTTATAGGTTGCTGCTGTGATAATAAATGAAACGAAATTGTAAATCAAATCAGGTAATTTCGATTAAAGTGTTCATTGCCCTAACATGATTATTACATATTACGTGTAAGGGATGTGGTTTGTTCTTGATAATAAAAAAATATAATTGTATTTTACCAAAAATAACAAACATTTCCGTCGGGCAATTGTGGCGAAATATTTTCGTTAATTTCACCATTTTACCGGCGTGGTACAGTTGCAAAGTGCATTAGGTGCACAAGTTTATTACAATTTTAAATTAGTTGTATTCGTGCTCCAGTTTAATAAGTTATCAAACAATGCTCTTACTTCACCGCGCAGAGTGGGCGTTTAAAGATTACTATTCACTATGCGATCGCTATCAACGATTTCAATGCGCACTGAAATACAACTTGTAAGATTTACTTTATGACTACAACTTTTGATAAAGACTGTGATAATATTGTGAGTTTGGCACCAAGCTATAAATAAGTCTATTAACTCATACACTATAAAAAGTCCCATTGTAATTCTCATCAGTTTCAGTGGTTCCCCTGATTTCCATCCGTCTATTTATTTACCTAGTCTATAGGATAATTATGAATAATATTATTTTACATTGGTATTCAACAGTCTATTAGGTATAATTATTGTGCTTGATTCATGCTCCCATATAAATTTGCTATTTGTCGCCAAATCTGTTGTCGTTAAATAACGATTAAACTAAGTTTGACACACCTTCAAGTATTATTTTATGTCTTTTTCATAAAGTAGAACCATGTGCAGCATGGCAATATAGTTATTCTAGTCTGGTTTGATTGCCCCTCCAACATGATCACCACCACTATTTGGGGATTTAGCGTTAAATTCACCTACTTCAACAACAATAAGGTATTTTAAGAGCTACAGCCTATCTGTAGGTAGGTACTTTAAGTCCTCCTTTCCTCCTTCACCAACCGGCTCGTGAATACATCGCCTTACGCAATTAACATAATTACGCTGATGGCCGCGGTCTCGGCTAGAGGTGAAGCCGCGTACATTACGTGCAATGTACTGCGCATTATGCAATATGACCGTTATTGATGACACCAGTGACGCCTCTTCAGGAGTTATGGCACTACTACTGGTGTTTACAATGTGGGAGAGAACGGATTTTGTTATCTGCTAGTTATTATAAAAGCTGAATAGCTCTGACTCACTCACTCATCAAGGAATGTTCACTTTTTTGTGTCATTAGCCCAACCAAAGGTTTTTTCACTACCTATAGCCATAAAATGTAGAGGAAAGTCACCAAATATGGAATACCATTTTGTTTCAGGGATGTAAAAAAAAAACTTCATAGAAATTAAAACAGTTTAATGTATTTACTAATCAGTCATACATTTATATGTAGTAATTAACAGCCTTTAATCAAATATATAAGTAATCAATATAAAATCTAACACAAAAACTAAAATCCCAAATGAGTAACCAAATATGGAATAGGTACCCATATATGGAATATAAGCCTAAATCATCATTTCAGTAACAGAAATGGACATAAATATCTATGAGATCAAATAAATGAAAATAACATATTGTGATAACTGAAAGAAGTTACTTAATTCACTTGCAAAAGTCAAAGATCCAAATATCAAACTCTGGACCAGCACAATCATAATGTGCCCTGAGTCAACACATTAAGCATTTAATCCAGCTTTCTCCACTTTTATCCATGGAAAAAAGGTTTGAACAGAACATACACTCTGCATCAGCAGAGTCAGGAGATACTTGGTCCATCAACTCATCATGTTCACTGTATTCCATAATTAGACACCGACGACTATCCATATTTGGATTTTTATACTAGTTCAAATTCGTCTAAATATTTTTTCAAGTCACAATATTTTAATGATAGAAGATCACAAAATGTTGAAAAAAACATAATATCGATATACTAAATAGTATGACACTTATATATACATACGTAGTAACCGGTAATACTCATTTATTACTTACCTTTAAATGTTTCTGCGTGACAACAAAACAAAACATGCCTGCCACACTTTTTGCCGTCGCCCAACTGACACGATGGTGTGAGTGATGTAGTAAATAGACCGAATGAAACAGAATATGGTCGTGTATTGCATTTAATACTTATATTTATAGAGAAATTAAGGAATTCCATATTAGGATACTATTCCATATTTGGTGACTTTCCTCTACTTATACACCAAATATTTAAAAGTATATAGATAATTATCATCGTTTTGCAAAAGAACAGCCAAAAGAGGAGTCATATAATTTCTTGTTAGGTATCTTCCAAAGGAATAGGTAGGTAGTCGTAATGTTTCTCGATAAGAAAATATGTATTTTAAATATATATATATTTATTTAAGGCTAATTTAAATTTATGTGAGATTCGTCCAGTTGTTGACCCGAGTCAATTCTAATGACAATTTCGTTGAAACAGATTGACCATGAGTTCGTGGTTTTCGTGTCAGCGAAAGTAGAATCCCGTAATGGTGGTAAATTCGAAAATTTGCAAGTGCCGTCTTGGCCGACATGAATAAAAAGAGTTTGAATTTTACATACCATTGATTACTCTAAATAATAAGTAAATTAACTACTAAGTATTTGAAGTCGACAATTTACACTAAAGGGTCTTGTTTTTAACACAAACTATGATAAGAGCGCGCAACGCCGCGGCCGCCCGGGCGGGCACGGCCGAGAATCCGCCCTCAAATCCGCCTCTGTCCTGAGAGGTGATAAACAGATCAATGTGACAGGTTTATTGAAACATTCAACTAGTATAAAAAGCTTTTTACGCGAGCACCGGTATTTTTAGACGAATTTACTGTGGCAGGTGTTATCAAAGATACTGTACGATAATAATCGAAATCTAGTACTGGCCGGAAGTGCACCCAGACCCAGAGTCACCGAGTAAATATCTCTATTAGGTACTTACTCTTTGTACCTACGTCCGCGTCCGCAGCGCCTGTGTACATACATAATAAACAAAGTTAGGTATAAACTGTCATGATTGGGGATGTTTGTGTCAGTTGAAATTCTCCTCTTGGGTTTTTTATAACTTTTGTCGGTAGCTTACCTACATCGGATGATAATAATGAATTATATACCTACCTATAAGCCATCTGTCCTGACTTATTTGTTCTTCAGACGCATTTTAAGATTACCTTTTTTAAAATTCTTATGAAATACCATTCAAAAAATTATATATATACCAACCTAACGTGAAGAAAACAAAAATTTGACGATTTCAGCGACTTGTATGATACTCTGTCAGTAATGGACTAAAATAGTAATATTCAAGCGAATGTAATGGTAGGGCCTCCAGGAATGGATAACAAGAAATTAAATAAATATATAAAAATAATGTATTTGTCCCAACCAAAAATAATACAAATTTCTCTTAATGATTAACAAAACCATAATAATGTTATAAGTTATTTAAGAGATAACGTTGCCAGCTGTACTAGTATACTGTGTGCCACAGCCGTAACAATATTTTACTAGTACCTACCTATTCCTGATTTTTTTAACAAATCAAAGTTAGAAACAACAACTCCAATCGTTCTAGAACCTTGTCATTCGCGGTGTTCTATTGAGCTAGACGAGACGGCCGTTGTATATAGGTACAATCAATCAGCGATTGGACAGCTGCGTTTATCGGGTGCAATGAGGTAAAATTCCTGTCCGCGATAAGTGAAGACTGATGCGCGCGCGCGCATGTGTGGGTTATCTGTTTCCATTCACGCGGGGTGTCTTGGTGTGGAGACCATCTGCGTACGCGCCGGTGTCATTCATTGATAGGTATACCATATCTGTAGTTTTTAACAAAATCTACTAGGTGAAACAGAAAGGGTATACAATTTTTTTTGCAACTTTACTTTGTAAATCTTTAACTATCGGCTTTGTGGGACAGTTGAAGTACTAAAGGTTTTGTAGACTTATGAAATCTGTCAACAGCTGTATCCCTATAACACCTTTTGTTCTTCAAGTTTAATCCAAAGCTGATAGTTTTAGAATTACAACGTTAAGTTTTGAAAAAACAAAACTACCCTTTCTGTTTCAACCTGTATAGGACTACGTGAAGAACGTAATGTGTTTTTAAAATGGTTTGAATAACCAGCTGAGAGATTCGTCAAGGGAAAACCACGTATCCTATACTGGTATTATTACAAAAACAAATGTAATTACAGCGAAGATATTATGAAATGCCTCGTGTTCATAAATATATTTGTAACTCGTATTGAAACAAATATTATTGTAATAATAAGGATCACCTTCCACGCAAACTCATGGTGACTGTCGCGCCGCCCGCCGCCTTGGCCCCTGACCGCTTGTATCGTCAGAAGATAACGCGACCTGTGCACGATCTATGTGTGTCCACACACTGTGTGCGGAGGTATGCCGCGTTTGTGTGGGTTGATCGAGGTTTTGTTGAACCGCGATTTAATGTTTGTCATATTTTTGAACAAAACATAAACACATCATCTCATTTTATTAATTAAATATAATAATTTAGCCCTTTTGACGTCCCACTCCTGAGCACGGGCCTCCCCTCAACACGAGGGGGATTCAGGCCATAATCCACCACGCTGGCCCAGTGCGGGTTGGCGAATTTCACATATCTTTCGGAAATTGGTTAGATCTTCTAAGACATGCAGGTTTCCTCACGATGGTTTCCTTCACCGTAAGCAAGTGATAATCATATAGAAATTATGATTCGCACATAGATTTCGAAAAATCCAGAGGTGCGAGCCGGGGTTTGAACCCAAGACCTGGTGCCCGCAAGACGCGTGCTTTAACCAATCGGCTATCACAGCTTTAAATTAATTAAATAACTATAATAAATAATATTAATGCATGGAAATAAAGCTAAAAGTTTGCTATATAATTTAGCAAAATATGTTGTACACACGTAGTGCAAATTATTCACAGCAACGCAAAATAGGAAAAAATCTTTAAAAGCGATTTCCTCAAATCTTGATTTTCGGAGTTACTGTGGTTTCATCTAGGAGGGCAGAATAGTTGAGTATCTTTTTAGAAGTTGATTAATGAAATCTGAATCCCATCTTCTGTAATAAAAGGCAGTTTTTCTTCTTGTTCCTCTGCGCCCCCGTCTCTTCCCGTGCCGCGGGGTCGTTTTTCTAAATCGGTCGGCAATTGCTTCGCTGCATAGCATCATCGTGAGGCAGCCGAGCTGCTTCATATCCATGAGTTGTTCATATTCAGGCAGTTGGAGGCATACGAGAACAACTTTAGATACGTTGTTATATTACCTACAGAAACTTATGCCAACGTATTAACATAATATCTTACCAATAAGGAAATCTGCGGTATTTAAACAAGTCCGTGCCTACATTACATACAGCAGATTGGTTAGGTATCAATAAGTTTAGTTCTGTAGGCAATATAAATAATTTGTAATGGTGTATGTTGTATATTGTACAATATTATAAATCCGTATTTATAATATTGTACACTTAATTTTAATTTGTTATCAAAAGTATTTCCGAAGCGCATACCTACCTATTTATTTTCGTAAACCTATTATACTATAATAATAATTATTATTCACAGGAAGTGCGAAGTTTAAAGTCTGTATTGCAACACGCGAATAAGACTTATCATTACAACTTCTGTTGTAATGATAAGTCTTATACGTATTATTGCATTATTTAATCGTATAGATATATAAATATACTAGCTCTATAATACATTAATACAGAGTGTTGCAAGTACCGAAATGATACTATGAAATAATAATATTGGGGTTTGAATTAGTACCGGACATTATTATTATATTGATTTGGTTTGAAAAAAATTGATTGAACCCTTTTTTTTAGTTGATTTTTCTTGCAAATTTTAAACAAATGTCATATTTACGTAAACTATGAAAAATTGAAAAGTTTTATATTCATATTGATATTTGCTACTCATAAATGCAGTTTACACTGCGTTCTACGCCATTTGAATTGTTCTAATGCTATAAAATTTGTGACAAATATTGAAAGGCCCGAAACTCAGAAAATATGATAGTTACTACGTTTACTCTGTCTTCGCGCGGCATCTACATATCAGCTATTGTATTTACACCTCAATTATTATTTCGGACTTTTGAGACAACCTGTATTTGTAGACTCCCTTTTATAAAGATTGTATCTGACTGCGGAACAGATTTTTGGTTCACTAAGGATATGTGAAGTAAGTACATACTTTACTGGTCAAAGCCACCTTGTAGGTTCCAAACATCTATGAACTAGTGGCCTTTGTTAAGCAGTTCTACATACAGATAAAAAAATACGTTGTCCAGCCGGTTGACCCTCGTCAGGAATGAAGTTCTCTGATAAGTTTTTTGCATGCACAAAATCCAATTTTTATCAATGTCGCACTATTCAATCACCTTAATAACTCACTTAAGCCATCCAGTTGATTTTTAGAGAACTTCTTCACGGTGGACCAAGTTATTACCAAGTTATTTATACATAACGATTTTTAAATATGATGATTTCGGCTGTCTATCTCCTACCGCAAGCCGCATAAAGGAACTTCGTTCCAGAATAGTCCTTTTACAGTAGCTAGTAGGTATGTGTGTCGTGAGTTGTATGATTGGCTCGCGTCGGTGAGTTAGTGCGCTCGCGCCGTTACGCTAGTGCGTGACGTCACGGACTGATTAAACCGAATAAGTATTGCTCGTACATTACACGGAGCAGACGCTCCGCTCGCACGCCCGGGCCCGCGTACGATCTGTACACACGGGGGCGTAAGCTATCATGGGAAAACTTACTTATAAGAATTTTAAATGAGAATTATTCACCACGGCAGATTCATATTTTTTTTTATCTTAGACTATTAATCAAGGATTTGTTTGAGAAGTTACCGAAATATCTCACGTCAATTATATCTAATAAATAAAAAAATATCTAGCTTTAATTTTAAAAGGTGGGAAAAAAATCTAATTAAAGATGATACTTAAAAATGGTAACAGAATTACATACAACATTTCTATTATTTACTTGGTTGATGAAAATATATTAATGAACATACAAAGATTCATACCCAGAATTTCTACCCGAATCGTACAAGAAAATGTACCCCGTGTGTACAGCTCTGGCCGTCAGCGTATTCTTCCAATCTGTATAACGTCTGGTGATTCGCGTTCCACTTATTATGGTACCGTGGGCATTTGCATAAGAATAACAAGGAGGATTATTGATGTCGCCCCCCGCGCCCGCCCGCCCGCCCGCGCCGCGCCGCGCCGCCCGCCCCACGCGGTGTACACCGCCCTGTAGGATCACGACGGGCGCTGGTGCAAGTGTACGAAACGAAGATCATATCCTAGTCATATTAACTTTTGTTTATTTAATACTTGCGGTGTTATTACAAAAAGTTAAACACGATAAGAGTTGGGAACAAAGGTCCAATATAAAGACAGCAAATTTTATTAGCTGGCACTTCCTGCTTCGTCTATCAGTGTGCCACAAAATCGTGTAGTAAAGAAAACACTACAATCTACTAATAAGAATGAAGCGGTTTAGTTAAGCTACATGGATTCACATGACCGGCGCAAGTCAACGTGAAGCATATAATAAAACTACTAAAATCGCTATCGTCTGTATCTTGTGTCCCGCTCTAATGCTTAATTTTGTTCTCTTTTCATGTTTGCTCTGTATACATTTCTAAAATGGAATGGAATAATTTGATGTAGCGCCGTCATCGACGTGGGCCGGATCCGATTCAGTCTATGTACAAGGACCCAATGCGAACGAGACTTCCTCGGAATAAATTGGTTATTTATTTCTAATTAGACTGGCATACATAATTTTTACTCCCTGACACTCATGACTGACAAACTCGACCGACGGAGTTAAGTTTTGTTAACCTCTTCCATTATCGATCAACCTATTTGATTTATAATTTTGGAGGTTAACAAGCCAAGGGTGAGTAGTGGGTCCTTATCCTAAATTGTTTTACAATGGATTTCCGCCAAGTAACGCCTGAGTCAATCAATTAGAATTTTTACTGCAGAGTTTTAAATGTCGTACCTAATCCGTGAGCTGTAAAGCACCAAATGCATTATGCAATTTATTGCCAATAACTATATATAACCTTGAAAAGGACAGCTATACATAAATGCTTTAATCAAAATGTTATTTATGTACCAACAAGCTTAGAATGTTAGCTAACAAAACCCCAAGCTATAACTTGCTCACCAGAGGATAAGTCAGTATCTTCACTACTTCCGATCATAGTGCCATACTAAGCCGCTCATGCAAACGGTTGTCCTAACAATAAATTAGGTACTTATTTGTAGTACTTAAGGGCTCGCTGGAGGCCTGTCCGGAATGGTAATGCGGAGATTGTGATATTATCTTGAAAGGCTGTGGCGCTCGCTTTGCGAATGGTTAATATATATGTTACATAACCGCATGGTTACACACTTTTTTGTGTAGATAACCTAGCACCGGCATCAAGTAATAATATAGATAGACCCTTCAAACCAAATCAATATAGGGGCCCACGATTTACTTATTGAGCTATAATTAACTCTATACGTATGGGGCATAGTTCAATAATGTAATTAACGCAGGTCCAGCCAAAGTTGCATCAAAGTGATTTAAGTGGAAAGTTTACAGCGTTACTAAGTTGAGCCACCGCTCATCGCCCGGTGCGATTCAATTAACAACCTCCGTAGTACGGCTACGGTACTACGGCGCTACGCGGCTACGGGGCCCGCTACGCGCTACGTGACCGGGGATAACTACGATTTACCTTTCAATTTGGGGTAAATAATTTTTGATTGCTTTAGTTTGGATTCAGTTGAATTCCTTTAGAAATATGTAGTTAGCTGCAGTTAATCAATTGTATTTTGATGCTGAAACATTTGTCGTAATGATAACGTGCTAAATATTGTGTAAATTATATCATTATTTTTATTTTTGAAATTGTAATTTTAATTCTAAAGCACCTGCGTAGTGATAAAGAAGAAGGAATTTACGTCTGATTCATTTATAAATAATTATTACATAGTTGTTTTGCAATGAATAGTAACTATGACTACAAGGCAACAAAATAAATTAGTCATTTTATGCAAATTAATCGACTCTGGATCAATGTTATCACAACTATTCAACTGTTTAATGTTCTGAACGAAACTCAAAGGTCGACCTCAATTGATCACAAACTAGAACTGACCGCTCAAATCAACTTGTTCAAATTAACCTTAAATAAACCAGAGCGGGAATCGGACAAACGCAGCGGCAGCCCGCACACTTCCCACGATTAAAATTCCTATTTCCTATTTAGTTTATTAACAGTGGTGGTTATGGTTAGAGATATGCCGAATGAGTACGATATTTTTGTCAAATTACTACTAAACAATAAGATATAGGGGCTTCATTTGCCTTCACCTATAATGAAGACACTCATCTTCTATATATATCACTGCTGATTTGGACCTGCTAAAATGAATTGTATGATTTATCATCATCAGCTATAACTGATTCCTTGCTGGATCCAGGCCTTTCCCGAGGACTTTTAAACATCATGGCCTTTTCCTATCCGCTTCCACCGGTTTCCAGTGCCGCATTAGACAATTGGTCCAGTTTTATGGAGGACTTTCTGCGCTTTTAATAAAATTAATAACGCGTAATTACTAAAATTTACGTGCATCGGTATATTCGTGGGTGTGGTATGGTGTGGTACAATGGTTGGGTGGTAAATCACGGGTGCGGGGTGGAGCCGGCGGCGCGGGGTTGCTTAATTCAATCATGATAACTGCGGTCCCGGCAGGCGCAAGAAATAAATTGACCAATGACCGCTGTTGCGAGCCGCCGACGACGGACAGGGTTGTCGCACGGCAGAGCTAACGGTAATGCTTAGGACATACTTGGTATTTATCAAGCCCTTATCTGAAGGGCTCGGGTACACTTATTTCGACTGACGTTGAAATCAAAACTGACAAATAGGTAAGTATGTGCTCATTTGCTTTTGAGGAGGCTCAACATTTCACGCTTGGTGATTTTTCTTTTTAAATTATTCCATCTCGTATCCAACTCTGATGGTTGAACTGGGGCAGGGCCTACATTGTTTGACGTGTAAGATATAAATTACATGTCAGCAGTCGAGAAAAAGTTTTGCAAGTATCAAGGGATCACGTCATACATTGATTTATTGCGCCTACAGATGTTTATTTCTATTCCTGATACTAATGTCTAGACATTTGTTACCTTTGACGTTTTAACATGTATTTCGCTGCCAATTGTTGTGCTTCTTTGTATTTCTCGCCCTAATGTAAGAAATCAGCATAGGTCTATAACCTATTCAGTGGAAACCTTTCGAATATTCATGCGCTGACGTTTGAGGTACATATATAGGGTTATGGCACACACAAGGTATTATTCTATGATTTCTGTAATACAAAATAGGTCTTTAATTTGATAATACAGAAATACTATAAATACTTGTCCCAATCCAATTTTATTTGGCGATACCAACAAAAAGTGAAAACTTCATGAAATAGGCAACCCTACAATAAAAGAAAGGGCCTGTTGTACCTGGCACCGGCTATTCGGGGACGACCTTGCACAGCCAGATAACAATTGAGAGTCGCTCGCCGCCGCAAATTCAATATCCAGAGGTGTCGTCGCCATCCCCCCTCGCACCCCCACCGCACCCCTCTCGCACCCTTGCACCTTGTGTTTAGTGTCCACTAGCCGTCCTCTGTCCACCGTTAGAGGGGTTATAACCACTTAACGGGAAGCGAAGTCTGGCTCGAATTGAATTTCCGAACTCAATTCGGTTGTACTTAAATATGTAGATTATATTGGGTATAGCAAAATAATATACGTTTAATGCATCGATGTTTAATTTATTATTTAATTAATAAATATAAGGATGGATTAAAGCTCCATTACAATTCAAGACAAAAAAAATGTCCCATATTGTGCGCCAATAAGTAAACTTGGCGCCCATCGTGGGACCAACTCCATATAATATATGATTGTCATAAAAGAACAATATGTATCAATATAGCATATCAAGATTCCCTTGTATCACGTATGTGCTCTATCAGTTGATAGTGGAGAATACATTCGTTGTAAGTTAGCCGATAGGCCGGTCCGGCATATTAAACGGCGATTAACCCACCGGCCAGTCGCGCCGCTCTGATTTATGTGAACTATTAAAATCTCCGAAGGCACAGAATTAATTGCACTACTTCAGTGTTGGCTGCTTTATTAATTGGGACCGAGTCGCCTGTTGTTTATGGACGTTTCCCTTTCCTTGGGCTTCGGCCCTTATCGTGACCCGGCCGGTCCAATTTGTCCACTCACGTTTCTGTTCAGTTTCAATGGCTATTAAGGGCCCTACCTCTGGTGCCGAATGTGCTAAGCTACATATTCTACTTACCCTCATGTTGAAGTATTATTTTAAATTTGGCGTCGAAATGTTTGTTTTGTGAAAAGAGCAAAGCAATAAATTTTTGTGCACCCTTCTTGATAATTAGATATCACTACGATATAAAATAAAAAAACAAATTGTATGTAGTCTTGCACGATTGAGGGACCAGCAAAACTTTTCAATTTGCCCACTCACAAAGCAAGACACTCGTTCTCTTTAATCATATTCAAATCACAGGAGGTCCGGCAAGGGGGTAATTTATAACTTGTCCAAATGAAAATTGTGTGCGTAGGTAGCCGTCAGAACTCAGCGCGGAAGTTTCCGCATTTACATGTAAATGCGGGCACGTTAAAATATCACCTTGCGTGTCGTGAGCTTGCCAACAAATTATGAACAACAATTAGCGTGGCGTGATAAAGTTGACAATGGTGTTGCCATCAAATTTCTGAATTTTACACTTGTTTGTACATGCAAAACATTTGATGGAAGCTGAAATTAAGGGTACTCCTAAAATACCTTTGCATTAATAAGTGTCGAATAGATTTTGATGTTAAAAGTAAAAAAAGATAAAAATAAAGTGACATTAATAATAAGATGACTTAATATTTACAGTAAACATGGAAACAAGCCATCCTATAATTTAATCTGTCGAATATTAATAAACGTTAATTTCATTGCATCTGGCAACACAGGTTATCTCATCGTATTGCGTGGCAGCCTCAACCGGACGCCGGAATTACACGTGTTGTTAATTTATTTAGCTTGTTAACGAAACTTTTTGTGTTGCCATTATGACCGACAAAAGTTTATGTTTGTTTAACTAGAAATACTAATGTCACATTTCTACTACGGACATGGTCGGTAAAATTTCAGGAAGTTACTAGTTAAGTATGATTGTTGGAAAAAATAAATATTTGAAATCTTTTATTTTATCGTCTGATTTGGATAAGTCAGTGGTAGTTGACTTATTTATGAGTTGTTTAAGTATGACGACATAAAATAGCCTCACGATTCAAATCAGTTATCCCTTCCGGCCCACTGACCAATCAGGAAGCACCTCGTATGAGATACGTCGCGGCGGTGGCGGCGGGTGCACCTGCGACCCACGGCCGCGTCCCTCGGTGAACGCGGGCATTTATCTTCGCATCGCAAGAACACTCGTGCGCCTTGAATTATTGCTGTTTTACGAATATATGCCGGAAGTTGTAGGGTGGGTTAGGAGTTTGGAACATGAAGTTCAAACAAACTTGATGTGACACGGTAAATAGATGAAGAGGCATCACCAGTCCAATCGCCTGGTTTACTCAAATGAAACTAATTAACAATAGCATTACAAATACCACGCAAAAGACGCATTTGCAACTAACATAGAACCGATGATATTTGTTTTCAGTACTGTAAGTGTATGTAATGGCCAACAGGTATTCAATCCCGGATTCGATATCCTAAATTGACCACAACAATAACCTAACTTTAACACACCGCGCCGTCCTTAGGTGCCACGATGCCCTTCCACAGGCGTCTTTCCAATGCGACCTAAAAGGAATTTCACGCAATCGGCCTCATAAAGCAGAATTCGCCTATTTAGATCATCTCACTTGTGCGTCTATCCTTACATTTTGAAATGCTAACATATCTTTACCACAAAATCATTGCAAAACCTCTCCTATTTCAAAAGAGTACAGTTCTAAGCAGTTACATAGATATGTTGGTGGTGTATCATCGAGGTAGCGATAAGTTTTATTTGCGAGTTTGAGAGGTGAGGCTGGACGTAAAAGGAGCTGATAGGCCTCACGAGTGTTGTAGATAGCTGGCGTGGTCGAGGAGCGGTGGAATTTTAAGGTTTAGGATCTATTTAGGATGGATAGCGGAATGGTTCACATCTAAGACTTATGGAGTTAATATAACGTAGTTTTCGCAAATGATAATTTGGTATATTTTAACAGGGTGGGTCATACATCTCAGTCCGGGCGATCCTTAATATAATAAATTTCACTGCTAGGAGCGACAACTGGCTACCTATTTGGCTTTCCTTATCTAACTCGTCTAGGTTACATCAAACAACGCATAAAAAGGAATAAATAAGACCGTAACAATTCGGTCAGTAAACGCAATTTATGTCCCTAAACCATCAGATTGCTACAAACTGTTAACCAGTTTTAATGAGATTTCCACTCATCTTTAATAACGGAGTGGTAATATTTAAATTGCAGAAACTTATTGTTTTTAGTGATGGAGTAGGTACATCAACATCCTACGCAGTAATCTCAAACATGACAATCGTTATCTATACGTTATCGGTTATTATATTTGTCG
Source organism: Notodonta dromedarius (assembly GCA_905147325.1). NCBI lineage: Eukaryota > Metazoa > Arthropoda > Insecta > Lepidoptera > Notodontidae > Notodonta > Notodonta dromedarius. Next base: position 321,634 of record LR990167.1, read on the forward strand.
AGCGCACCTCCAGCGGCAGGTCGCGGGTTCAATAAACATGTTTATGAAGTAACGTATGGCTCTACGAACGTAGTATCGTTTGACGCACGTCGTTATATTGTAAAGTGAATGGAGAATAATTGTGCAATACAAATGTATGTCGGCACCCTTTGTAACCAACAAGTTGCTATTCAAATAATAAGTAAATGTATCCCTATTCATAATAAATAGGTATAAATGAAATACAAATAAAAATATTTGTAATTATGTTAGCCAACAAAGTACTAATGAATAGTCGGAATCTACCACCGACATGGAATGCTGCTGCCACTGGGAAGATGTGGCAAGAGACTCGATGGTTTATTTTTCAATAAAAAAGGTTAGTGTACATTGTCAGAAACAGCAACGCAACGTGAGTACTGAGCAGGCAGGCCGCTTGGCCCACCGGCCTGCGCTCATACTCTAGTTTAGTCTAACGGAGTCTAGGACTTGGTGGTCTTGTGATTCTTTCAATTTCTAATTGGAGTTTTAATATAGGAAAAATTAGCGGCTGATTAGGGTAACTAATAATTATAATAATAAATATCGCCAGACAGATACACCACCTGTACGGTCCCAAACTAAGCAAAGCTTGTACTATGGGTACCGTACAATGGACTGGGGGCGATCGCAGTGACACCCAGACCTGGGCAAATTACGAAAAGGCCATTTCCGAAATTTGCCCCGGCGGGAATCGAACCCGCAACCACCATGTGCAGTGAGCCGAGCGGCCTACGCTCGAACCACTGCGCCAAGCGGTCGTCAAACTAATAATATAAAGGAAAACAACATAATATTGCAACACAATGACGTTGTCCTGTCCATATTTTTATTAAAAGCGTTCGTTATAAAACGAATTTAGGTGAACCATTATCACGTGATAACTATCCAGCGGGTAGGTAATTTAGGTGAGACTCGTATCGGGAAATCTAAGGATTATTGTAAAGAGATTTGTCTGCTATTTTTAATAACAAGCTGTAGAAGTCCCCTTTTGACTCATAGGTAATATGAATTAATGTTTGTAAAAATGGTACCTACCTGATAAATCTTTAAAACAAAGGTATATACTGAATGAAAATAAACTTTTTTTCGGTACTTACATTGTTGAAATAGTTTGCAATCACTTACGTTAATAGAACATCTATGTAGTGGAATAAACGATTTGACCGTAGATACTGTCCCATGTCTCTTCATAAAACATATTTTATGCAGAACGAGAGTGCATTGGCACCTTCAATATACCATAAACTGAAATGATTCTGGAAAAACTTATTTTATCTTTACGGCCAGTTAGATTTGAAGATTATTTGGTGAGGCGGGGGCGGGGTGGTGAAAAAGCCGGTGACAGCGAAATATCCGAATCCCCGCTAGCCCGCGGCGAACACATCAAATGCGAGCGAATCGTCGCGAGGTGTGGCCGAGAACAAACACTTCAATCTTATCTAAGCACATACAACAATGGCACCGATGATACAGTCACGTTTCATAACAAGTGACATTCGAACATAGCTAATGGGTACATAACTTACTATAGTTGGTAATTAGGGCGATAAATACTCATAATTATTAAGTTATAGAAGATATTAATACTAGAGAATGAATTAATATCGTTCTTACCTAGTTAATATTGTAATCTAATTAAGAAATAATTTTTACACTTCGATTCTGTTATAATGAAGAACTTGCTTGTGTAATTTTTTTACCATTTGGCTGTCAAATTAGATGCCACAACCATAAAAGAAATATCCGCATCGGCTGGTCCCATACGAACTTGCATAACAAATTCTCAGGTCAATGTTTACATGGCGGTCGACTGTACCACCGCTTCGCGATTCCGACGCTATGAATACAAATAATACATTTTGATATCGAATTTCATGAATGATATATAAAAAGATTTGCGAGTTGATTGCATGTGCCAATCTAGATGTTCGAAAATTGACGAAAATAATAGTGAGTTGACGTGTGGCGGTGGTCGGAGATGCGGCGTGTCGATAGGGTGTCGCCTCGGGGCCGGAGCGGGACGACTTCGAAATCGCAGGCGATAGGCGCCCGCCAGGGATTACTCGAGGGTTGACGACCGGCTCCTCTATCTGATGATCGCGTATGACACGCGGCGAGATCTCTGCCATACATCTGCGCAATTCACTTTGATGGTTTTTTACAAAATTTTATGTTCGTAAAGCATTTTCGTGCGCCGGATTTTGAAGCAGTGGGTACCTACCTATGTAGAACACAGAAATAAGTATGTTTTTCTTTAAAATATTAGGAAACGCGAGCATTTATACGCAGTGAGAGAGGTCTTTCTTTATCGAGTCAAACGCGTTTTAGATTTAATAAAAGGAAAAATCATTAAGAAAATTAAATCCACGGAATAATATTGAAATTCGGAAACTCCGTTGATTACTAAATATGGAAATGAATGGAACTAATCGAGAGAGCCCGCAGAAAAAAACTCTTAGTAATGAACGAAATAATAATAAATTGGATCTTAGTTGTCAAAAGGGATCGCACAGATTATAAAGAAGTTCGATAAGAGTATTCGCGATTCAATCCAGATCTCGGCTTCCACTAATCTAATTATGAGCTCCACCGTCTCTTTGTGGGGCTCCCGTAGCTGTTTGTTTATTTCCTTTGCCTCGCGAGCTGATATATTTTTTAATTTTTTTTTTCGGAGTTAGCGAGCGCTCAAAGGCGCACTGGAGTTATGAAATTGTTCAAGCGTTAATTGTAGACGTCCAGTTGCGAATATTAAATTGGGCGGTGTACGAGGCTTGTATAACTAGTTAACCTCGCGTGGTGGATACAGAGACTAACTTCGGAACTTCTGTAAGGAAAAAATAATATTTAAATTCCGGAGTCAGCGATAGATAGCTTTGAATGTTTTTGATGTTATTACTGTCTCGGACCATGATGTCGTTGACAGATTATCCGCGGGTAAAACCTTCACTTATTAATTTAGCTCGAGCGTCCGTCAGTGAGCGCTTGTCGATGGGAGGGCGGCGCGGACCGAACCGTTGCGATTTTTTTCCAGCGATTGGTAATCGGCGAAGTCATTAGGAGGACCGCGCTTTGTTTTTTATCGGACGAGGGGTAATGGCGCGAAAAATGTCGTTAGCCGCCGCAGACGAAGGAGTAGGGATGCAGGTGAAGAGGTCGCCTTGAGACAAGAGCGGGGTTGTCCTACCACAGTTGTTCTTTTCTTATTGGTCACTAATAACAAATTACCAGGCAAGTATTCGTTTTATTTCAAACGTATGAAGTGTTTAAATTTTGTAAACAAATTGTCCGGAAAGTATAGAGCCCACTTTTGGCATTAGAAATGTATTCTGTTAACTAAACTTATGGTTTTTATTATGCTTCTAATCCCAAAAATATTACTTTCCACTTATCGAGGTGGCGATCCATTAGAAAGTAAACTTTTGAAAGCAATAAAAGTGTGCTGTGCGTAGCCGGCCGGGCGGCGGGCATTATTTCATTACTTTGGCCAATAAAACGAATTAAAACCTAATTAGACGCCACGATTTTTGAACATTAAAAGAGGGGTGGAATTAATTAGTGGAGGGCAGAGCAATGATTCCAGTTCGGCGAGTAATTGCCGCTCCGCCGTTTCAAATATAAATCAGGGAGCGGTGCGAGTCACGGGCGGGCGCGTCACCTGCTCACATCGCTCTGACGAGCTGGTAGTTAGTAAGGACATTGGTGAATGTCTCTGTAAATAGTTTTCAGCAATAGGTATTTAACTCAAATGAAAAGCGCATCTATCCCTTTTGGCATTATGTGAATGAGGTGTCTTGCCTTTTATTTCTCTATTTTTAGGGGGCAAGAAAACGAGGCCCTTATAAAATCATTCGTGTACAACCATGAAAAAAATCGCTCTATCAATAGTAGATAGATAACTGAAAAGATAAATTTTTGCTTTCATCAATAATATAATTCGTTACGCTCAAGAAATTTGTAATAACCTCTTATTATTAAAATGATTTGGTTACGCTTGAAGTTTTTGAGTTGTCCCATCCGAAATCGTCCAGGAAAAATCTCAGTGTGGCAGTCTTAGGATTCACTTTGAAGGGTGAAGGAGATCTCATTGAATCAACGGATGAATTATTCTGTTTGTCCAAGTTTTTAAACGTTCGCTGCCGACTTCTCCTGCTTCCCTCTACCGCAATTGTTTGGACTGCGGAGGATTGAGGGAAATTAGTTCGCCTCGGTGCGCTACACAAAGACAGGTATCTTAAGATGTTGTTTAATTATATGGTATTTGCTCTTTGGCTTCAATGTTTTATGTAAGATCGCTACCCGCTGTATCTTTACCCATTCTCAATTTAAATAACGCTGTTGTTGATTTAGTTTTACGGATTCTCGTACTTTGAATTAGGAAAGAAATTATCTAGCAATGGGCCGTACAATACCAAATTTCTGATACTGACGATACTCGTGGAGCAGAGTCGGAAGACTACTTACAAATGTAACTCCCAACTTGTGTGGAAGTTTGTCCGAGTTAAATCAATTATTAGAGAGTGAAAGTAGTTGTTGTTTCAGAGCGGAACGATAAAACTGGAGCCGGCGACGATCGGTGCGAATAAATCGAATAATTTAATAACGATAAACCCTCATTCGTTACTAAATGGACTTGCGCAATGGGCTTTACTTTTAATAAACAACATTAAATTTTCATTACGCATTAAAAGGATTTTGTTTTGACGAAATCAAGATTTTATAAATAAAATATGCGTGTTTTGTTCAGTGGGGTTTATATAAGTAAACAAATACTGTTTTTAAGCCGTAGCTAACTTTAACTGAGGATTTTTTTTCATAAGTAGTAGCTTTTATAATAATCATATAATCAACAAATACACCTTCAGGCGGTCCACGCATAAAGATAACACTTCATCGAAACATTATCACCATTACGCACCTTTTAGCGCCCGCCATTTGTACCAAATAAGTTAGCTGTAGACGAAGGACGCGCTCTTCCGCCGGCCATTTGTGTAATGGCGGCGCTTCCGGAAGTTTGACAGGTCGGATGAAATGTCGCGCGATTTTTACTAATTAAAGGGGTGCGAGGTGATTTGGCCCGCGGAGGTGCCGCTTTTATTATGATGAACATTTTTGATGGGCTATTGAAATTATTGCTGTTTCATTGGTGTCAATATTTATTTTTGAAGAAAATAGGGCTAGGTGTAGGTCTTCAAAGCAGCCATTTTCAAGTAGGTAAACGATCAGCCACCCATGTGTTCTTTACTTAAACAACGATCTGATATGTAGCAAATGTAATAGCCTCTAACTACAATCTACAATGTTTGTCTTTAATTTGACCCTAATCTTTGCATTTTTATTATTATCTAGAAGGCATGGTCTATTAATCCATCGTGGACAACCCTTTCGACGGTTGCAATTGTTAAAACTCAATTTTTTCGTGCCACCCCTCCGAGCTGCGACCGCGGGTGGAAGTGCCTCACCTAATTCGGGCCACAATCAAACTGCCGCCACTCTCGACAAATTAGTTTTGATATTTAAATTAGGCCCGCCGTCGGCGATCGCCGGCAACCAACTTTACATTTTACGATTTTGCACACCATTGAACGTGAAGGTGGTTGTGAAGGCACAGTAAAGGAATTGAAAGGAGAAATGAAACCGATAAATAAAGGTCCTAAACTTAAGCAAATAGGATACTTTAAACCATTGACGTATTATATTGAAGCATTTGAAATACCTAAGAGACAAACTTTTACAATTTCAACCGCAAAATTTGAGTAGAGGCTTACAAATATTTATATTATGACTTCGTTCTTCAAAAAGCTACTATCAAAACATTCACCTAACTGGCAAAAATGGTTTAGGTTATTAAATCAAGTCGTATCGTATGCCATAAAGTTCCTCCGCCGTCCGGCAGGTTCGGTTCAAAGATTGATTTCTCTTTCTCGTCCGACTAGCTACAAGTTCTTCGTAACCGCTCCCCCCGCCGTACCCTTCCACCCTCCCTAGAGCCCGTTTGATCGCGTTATTTCGCAAGATAAGTCCGTTAATTGCCTTTACAGGCAGGTTGCTCATTCTATTCCAGATTATTGATCTTGCTTCGGAGTTTTTGTATGTCTTCAAAGGGGTATTGTTAAACGGTTTTTGTTTTTAATTGAAGTTCTGGGAAACAGTTTGAAGGATTCTGATGGGTTCCAAGTTGTCCCATTAGATCTTTGGGAGTTTCTCGGAAACCGTCTGAATAGAGTGATTGAAACTTATTGCCATAGCTTATTGGGTATTGTTTGTGTATTCTAATTAGTGACCATCGAAGAAATTGTAACTTGGTTGGATTCTATAATTCTGCACGAAATGGTCCCTTAAACTAGCTAGCTAGCCGACTATAATTTAGTCTACGCGGTTTTCCAAACCGAACAATACTGGGAACATTTTTTGAGACACCCTCTGAATAAACTTTCCACAAAGCAATAGAATATGAAAATATACTCGTACAGATTATAGGTTCTCCAAGCGAGATAAGAGAAAGGTTAACAAGTGTTTCATGAGCACCTTGACAAAAAACTTTTGTACAAAGGGAAAGCGTAAGGTTCCAGTCAGAGACGTGATAATAACTGAAATATTCAGTCAGTTTTTTTTATGGTTTCCTACATTAGTAAGTTTCCTTTTCATGAAGTATTCCAGCAATGGAATTAAAGTTATTCAAGAATGGTTGAAGGGTGCTTCTGCGTATAAGGGAGAGAGCTCGCCTGAATACTTGCATACGTTTAGAAATTGGGATATACTGCCGTTTGTCGCTTTGTATACAGATTTGTGAAGCTACAGTCCTACCAATGCTGAAGGAAAATCTGATTTCTAAGGAGAAAGGGGGAAAACAGATTGTGAATTCTTTTCAATCAGCCACTGCTGAATGCTAATTTTGTATAAACCGCTTTAAACCGGTTATTGTTTAAGATTTTATTGAATTTACAATTGGGATTATCTCCCCCTTCCTCTGCTTCGACGCCTCGACCTACTGCGATGCAATTTTTTTTTAATCAAATCGCGATGTGGCAATCTACCCTTTCCAAATGATTGGCCTTGATTATGATTATTGCTTCTTTGACTATTAAGCATGCTTCGATATTAAAACAAGCCTTCATATTAGCAGTTTATTTTACTTTTGTTCTAAAATTGCTGCCTATGACCAGCATAGCAATACTGTAAACAATACCTACATTATATTGCGTGACATCATTTCACGATGTTTTTTAATACCAACAATTTCTTTTGTGTGCGCTTTGCTTTCTATGATTTGACAAATTTGTTTCACAATGAATTTTCAAAGATTATTTAATTAAAATCTTGACTAATCCTGATCCATTTCTAACTCGGCTCGCATTGTGTTCAAATTGAAAAACTTTTCTCGTTTTCAACTAATTATATCAAGAGGAAGACGAAAATCTTTTGCAAATATTTATTGAGAGCGGGCGATTGTCGCGCGTTCCAGATATAAAGATTACTCGCGGACCCAATCGACATTTAAAACCTTCCTCCGTCTCTTTCGAACCCGTGGGGACAGAGGGCTAATACAGCGAGATAGGGTTATTGACTAGTTCCAAAACTAACGGGGAGAGTTCGGTAGGTAAGACGGTGGTCGTTTCTTGTTTTTAATTAATTAATTTTATTATTTTTCGAGCGGAACGCCGCGTTGGCTTTATTGGCGGAATTTCTCGACTAATTAGCCGTTTTATTATTATATAATTTTTGGCGGAAGGGTTGAGGTGCGCGCCGCCAGATGGCCGCACCGACTTGCGTAATTAAACGTGCTCTGAGGTGCTCTGACGAACGATTCACAATTTTGCCTTTTATATTTCTTGTTTAGTTTTCCTTTTGAGATTTTACCCCCTGTTATTGCTTGGAGTTCTTATTTAATTCATTATAAATGGACGTGATTATGTTACGCCGTTTTTTAATATTTTATGCAGAAGAATTTTAATAAATATTACGATTCAAGCGGAATTACCAATACTTAATCATTCCATCATTAAGTTCTTACCTTTCAATAGGTATATTATCTAATTAGATACCTAATCACCTACAGATATCCGATATCCCTGCGCCTCCATTAAGGTGATTACCCGACATAATCCAATTTGCACGCGTTTGTTTATAAAAGTTGTTTGTTTGCGTCCCCGGCTAATTATCCGGAGTGCCGGTAGTCGGTACTCCGCTGATTACCTATTTACCTACTGAGACACATAATGCTCCCTTATGTCACTTGTTTGAAAACTTTTTCAACTTAGGATATCACACCTAGCTATTTCGTTCTGAAGTGTTTTTGTTATAATAGATTGTTATGAATTATGTTTCAGAATTTTTATAATAAGCGCGTCAAGGGACAAAGCTATTTTTAATTTTACAAGTCTTATCTTAACTTAATATCATTCTACCTACTTATTAGTTCCGCTTTACTTACACATCAATCTCTGTGTTCAGTTTCAATAGACGGGTTGTAGGTACCTACCTACCTATAAGTAACTTTAGTCACTAAGGTACATCAATTGTGTATGAGTGTTTTTTTAATTAGCTCATTGCGATACTTAGATACCTAAAGTATTTAAAATGTTTAGCAGGTTCTTTACATTTTTGTGAAAATTGTCAATTGTAAGTTAAAGGTAATCTGAGGTAGAGTTCCTCTATCGCATCATATTATAACCATTGACGTGATGCCGTCAGTGCACTAAGTATACAGCGTTACATAGCGGCTCTATGTGCGCTTCACCTGGTGGGCAGGTGCGGGGGCGTGGCGCGGCAGGTGCAGGTGTCCGCCCGCAGGTCGCCCCGCCCGCCGCACCTGCCCACCGCGCCGCGCACCTGTACGCCCAGTCGGCTGCTACATAGCGGTTATGTAAGCCTGGTAGATAAGGAGATATAATGCTAGGTGAAAACAGGTAGAGACAACATGTAGTTCAATATATTTTTGTGCGCGTGACCTATAACTGTTTCAGTTACGCAAGTTAAGTATCAATATGCGTTATCAATTACCAAAAACATTAATAAAAAGTGGACCATTATCAGATTTTACCAGATTTTAAGAACTTTTGCCTAACTGAATTTCCATATGTAGTTATGAACCTAATTTATTTGGAACAGGAAATTGAAAAAGATTTGGTTTACTATATTAACACTGCGCTGAAACTTCATATTACTTACTAACTGAGCCCGCGACTTCGTCCGCGTGGAATTTAACTTAACAAAAAAGCCCGCTCCCGCGTTCGGAGCCCGCACGACAGGACCCATTTTTTCATATTTTTTAAAAATTTGGTTTTTCTATAATAAAAGTAGCCTAAGTGACTGCTTATAACATCAGCTATCTACCAGTGAAAGTCCTGTCAAAATCGGTCCACCCGTTTCGGAGATACTCTTTGATTTCATGTGTTTTTATTTTTTTACGCGGAACCCTAATTGTTTTTCTAAAATTAAAGTAGCCTAAGTTACTCCCTATAACAAGCTATCTGCCAGTGAAAGTCCCGTCAAAATCGGTTCAGCCGTTTCGGAGATTACCCGGAACAAACACACAGACAGACAGACAGACAGACAAAATTTTTTTAAATCGCGTTTTTGCTATAGGTGTCGTATGTACTTTCATATGCATTTAGTGAAAAGGTGTTATTTTGATATTACAAACAGACACTCCAATTTTATTTATTTTAGTTTTTCTTAATTACAACTTAAAATCCTACACTGTTATACTTAAAGAAAATCAACAAAATTATCAAAAAGAAAACGTAACTTTTGAGATCTTTCAAATACAAAGTAGAAAAAAGTAGGTAAGCTTAATGAATTTAATTAGTCCGGACTGCACCGAGTACAAACAAATTTATCAGTGTCTTCTTTTGTTAACCCAACACATTCTTCATGGACGTACGTTTTACATAAAAAACATGGTCTCATGTCTGCTATTATATCTTCATCGCAAACGTAACAATACCAACTATTTTTAGATTTTGTAGAATGTTTTTTGCCTTTTTGTTTAGAAACCTTAGAAGTTACTGCTTCGGTCTTGTTCATTTTAGCAGAATATTGTTTCCTTTTTTGGGAAGAAACTCTAGATGCACCTGGCATATTTTTAATTTTTTGTTTACAAGCATTGGATGGTCCTGGCTTATCATTTTTCTCTGTAAACATTGATTTTGTTAGCTCCTGTGCCAGACTATTAATAGCTTTTGCTCTAGGTGTAGTTTTTGGGCTTGACGTTTTCTCCGGGGTTCTTAAAATTTCACAAAAAGAGGAATATGACTCATTAAGTGTTGTGCAGCAGTCTTTTGATTCAGTTTTCGAGTCTCTATTATTCTTGTGCTGATTTAGTTTGGATAAAGGAACCTCGTCGTTACTATCGAAATTGTCATAGACACTTGGCTGGGGTTCTATAAAGTTCGATCTTTCTACTTGAGTTGGATCGTCTAGAATGGCAGAACAACGATTTGCAGTATTTGGCAATAGATGTTCACTTGTCTGGGAATCTTTTTGATCTGGATGCAGCATTATCAGATTTTACCAGATTTTAAGAACTTTTGCCTAACTGAATTTCCATATGTAGTTATGAACCTAATTTATTTGGAACAGGAAATTGAAAAAGATTTGGTTTACTATATTAACACTGCGCTGAAACTTCATATTACTTACTAACTGAGCCCGCGACTTCGTCCGCGTGGAATTTAACTTAACAAAAAAGCCCGCTCCCGCGTTCGGAGCCCGCACGACAGGACCCATTTTTTCATATTTTTTAAAAATTTGGTTTTTCTATAATAAAAGTAGCCTAAGTGACTGCTTATAACATCAGCTATCTACCAGTGAAAGTCCTGTCAAAATCGGTCCACCCGTTTCGGAGATACTCTTTGATTTCATGTGTTTTTATTTTTTTACGCGGAACCCTAATTGTTTTTCTAAAATTAAAGTAGCCTAAGTTACTCCCTATAACAAGCTATCTGCCAGTGAAAGTCCCGTCAAAATCGGTTCAGCCGTTTCGGAGATTACCCGGAACAAACACACAGACAGACAGACAGACAGACAAAATTTTTTTAAATCGCGTTTTTGCTATAGGTGTCGTATGTACTTTCATATGCATTTAGTGAAAAGGTGTTATTTTGATATTACAAACAGACACTCCAATTTTATTTATTTGTGTAGATAAGTACCTATTTGCCCAACTTAATCGCATACAATCTGTACCTATGCATGTATGTACCTACCTATTTATTTGCAAACGAGTATTTCATTTGTGTTTCCAACTAAGTACCTATGCACCTGATTAAACTAATGCATCTTATCTGTCCTATGGGTTTGCCATAGACATTTCAACCGTCATTTGTCATTCCCAGCCCCGGCCTTTTTTATTCCCTATACAAGAATATCAATACTTGAACCACCTCCGCAGTAAATAGTCCACAAAAGGCCCGACGGGGCACTCAACCCTCCAGTGCTCGCTCGTGTCACCTTCGCGGGGCATAAATTTTTTGCGCACTTAACCCTGCAACCGCCGCGCTCGCCCGACACGGAAAAGGAGGTGCCTTCTTAGGCCCGCGCCGTTTAAGGGTTGACCTTTGCGTTCGACTGGTTATAAGGTGTGTTCTCTATTGAACCAAATGTTTGGCTTTTATTTAAATTAAATACTAGCATTTTGGTATGAAAACTGACCTACTATTGAAGGGTTACTTAAATCACAGTGCACTTTAGTGTTGTTCCCTTATATATACCTATATACCTATATTACCTACTTAAAAGGTAGTTGTGACTTTATTAGTAGGTAGATATTGTACACTAACAAACTACATACTTACCTATTTAACCACAAACCGAGCTCTTTTCAAAGTAACAAAAAGGAACATACCATTTCTTCGTGTATTGAATGCCGTATTTGTTCGCACAATTGCCGGATCCGTTGCCTGCGCGGCGGCCCTCACTCGTTGCTTAGCATAATTTACACTAAGACTTTTTGTTTTGTCCCCAATATCCGCTCCGGATTGGCCTCGTATAAGTAAAAATGTTAGGACCGTCGTATGTAGATATTTATAGATACCTACCTACATATTTTTCCTATCGTACATAAGGGTTGTTTTCCATTTGCTTTCCCAGAGCCGAGTGTGACGTTATTTCTATAGATTTTTGGGAAACTCTATAAAACTTTTGATGAGTAAATGATTATTATACCTAATAGACTTAATTAACACTACGTTCCTATTCTATATAAGGTACCTGGGTCGAATAAGGCCACCTTAAGGTTTGTTATTCTTTTTTAATAATAATAAAGCTAAAACGAATAAGTTTTAGCACTTATTCATGAAGAGTGGCTATTTATCTTTACAACAAAGGTAAAAAAATACAAAGACATTAAACGATTAATAGTATTTTCAACAGTTAAAAAAAATATAGAAATTGGCCATATTTCCGACGGAGGGGGTAAATATGCCCATATATGTGGCCATATTTACTGTATGAATTAATTAGATTAAAAAACTTCTGAATAAACTGAAATAAAAATGGTTATTATGTTTTAATAGAGCATTTATTTAAAAGGTATTCTTTGGGCGACAATTAGTACAAATAAAGAATTATCTTTAGAAGTAGGTCATATAAATTTAAAGATTTCAAAATCAACAATGAGATTCAAAAAGTTTTTCTTAATTACAACTTAAAATCCTACACTGTTATACTTAAAGAAAATCAACAAAATTATCAAAAAGAAAACGTAACTTTTGAGATCTTTCAAATACAAAGTAGAAAAAAGTAGGTAAGCTTAATGAATTTAATTAGTCCGGACTGCACCGAGTACAAACAAATTTATCAGTGTCTTCTTTTGTTAACCCAACACATTCTTCATGGACGTACGTTTTACATAAAAAACATGGTCTCATGTCTGCTATTATATCTTCATCGCAAACGTAACAATACCAACTATTTTTAGATTTTGTAGAATGTTTTTTGCCTTTTTGTTTAGAAACCTTAGAAGTTACTGCTTCGGCCTTGTTCATTTTAGCAGAATATTGTTTCCTTTTTTGGGAAGAAACTCTAGATGCACCTGGCATATTTTTAATTTTTTGTTTACAAGCATTGGATGGTCCTGGCTTATCATTTTTCTCTGTAAACATTGATTTTGTTAGCTCCTGTGCCAGACTATTAATAGCTTTTGCTCTAGGTGTAGTTTTTGGGCTTGACGTTTTCTCCGGGGTTCTTAAAATTTCACAAAAAGAGGAATATGACTCATTAAGTGTTGTGCAGCAGTCTTTTGATTCAGTTTTCGAGTCTCTATTATTCTTGTGCTGATTTAGTTTGGATAAAGGAACCTCGTCGTTACTATCGAAATTGTCATAGACACTTGGCTGGGGTTCTATAAAGTTCGATCTTTCTACTTGAGTTGGATCGTCTAGAATGGCAGAACAACGATTTGCAGTATTTGGCAATAGATGTTCACTTGTCTGGGAATCTTTTTGATCTGGATGCAGTATAGGCAGCGGATTTTCAACAGATGTATCAGTTCGAGCAAGAGACTGCGTAGGTGGAGTTGAATTATGTTCGTCATTATTTGGAAAAAGATGAGGAAGAATAACCTGATTTCCACTGGCATCAATAGCGGCGCTGTCATTGGGATCTTCATTTTCTTGAGGAGGATTGAGCATATTTTCGCTAGCATCGTCACTATCAATGAGATCTTCATTTCCCTGAGGAGGAACTAACAGATTTTCGCTAGCATTAGTAGCGTCGCTGTCATTGGGGTCATTATTTTCTTGATTTTCAGAAGGTCCAGATATTTTGGAATTAAAGGTAGGTATGCTGGGAGCGTATGCCTCTTCTGGTATCCTTGTTGGGTTAAATGGGAAAATTCCGGTCGCTTCAAATCCAGATTTGATATTAGCAGGTGTCGCAGCTTTGTCCCACGCATTGGAAAATAATTTCCCAAACCTTTGTTTCGTTATTTTCCTGTCCTCGTGTACTGACCAGTACTTTAAGACTTCCTCGTCCCAGTAATATTCAAAGGATCGAAATACCGATTTGTCCATCGGCTGTAATTCATGTGTGGTGTTACTAGGGAGGCAGAAAAGTTTGATGTCGAATTTTTCTGCTGCTTCAACAATCGAATAGTCCAAGTGGCATTTGGCTCCATCGAAGATAAGTAAACAAGGTCCTGGCAATTTAAATTTCGAAAAATGGTGAATCCAGTTCACAAATGTTTCAGAGTTCATACTCCCTTTGGGTGTCATTTGGGCTATTGAGCTGGTTGGTAAGGAATCTACCCATTCTGGCTTCATGCGTTTGCCTTTAAAGAGAATCATGGGCGGAATCGCATGGCCCAAGGCATTGCCACAGGAAACTATTGTGACATTCTCGCCGTGTTCTGGTGCTACTAAATGTACTCTCTTGGATCCCCGTTCAGCCAAAACTTCTGGTGCTTTGTGCAAATTAAGCTGGCAACCCTTTTCGTCAATATTGAAAATGCGTTCTGGTTTGTTCATAATGTCATTATCTTCCAAGATTTTCCTTAATTTTTCAAAATAATCAGAAACAACTATTTTATTTAACTTTTGCGCCCTTGCGGGATTTAGGTTTTGTGCCTTTCGTCTGCTGATATTCCTATGACGTTTCATAAATCCTCTCAGCCAATCTCGTCCCACCATCAAGTCTCCACCTGACGCTGAAATGTTATTTCGATCACAGAATGTCTTTACGCATCTACGTAGTACACGCTGTGTCAATGGGTATCCCACATTGCACAGGCGAATAACACGGGATGCCAAAATCTTCTCTTGTTCAGGGTTAAGAAGTGGTTTCCGGCCCAAAGTAGATTTACTCTCCTTTTTCTCCTCTAAATAACGCCTTAGAGTGCGTCTTGGCACATTATAATGCTTTGCAGCCGTATATACTTTCATCCTGCCGCTTTTGACTGCAGTTATAGCTAATTTTATTGATGCTTCTGACCAATTACCTCGAAGTCCTTTATTTTTATAGCGTGGCATGTTCTATAACAAAAAAAAAAAGTTTCGTTAATTTACTACCGTAAATATGGCCAAACAGTGGCCATATTTACAGTCATCCATTTTTTTTGTTTTCATATTCATGAATAAAAAACACACTATTACTTTGATAATTAAACAAAGAAATATCAAATAACAATCGTCACATAACGTTGTAGTGTGATTAGCAAAGATTCTTAATTGGAAAATAACAAAATACAGGAGAATACTTACTTAATGTTTTTATAACCTTCACAGCATGTTTCACTTTAATGGACGCTGGGCGACTAGCGGGCGCGCAGGAAAGGTGACAGTTACGCCGTTCGGATACATGTGACACTAGCGACAATTTATGGTCGCGTTCAGGTTATTACAAATTTTCGTGTTTGGAATAATGGTATGTGGCCATATTTTCCGCCTGGCCATATTCGACCCAGGTACCTTATTATATTTTGATGTGTCTTCGCGTAGGCGCATCCTATCAGTCCGTGTGACGCACAAGCCAACCCTCCACAGGCGACCACCTGACTACACCCACGTGCTAACGGTGTTATATTAGACAAACAAGTAACACGAGAGCAGCGACGTGTTGACGACGTGCTAGGGTTGCCAGCTTCGGGAATGAGATTTATATAATACCGATGTGAAATTCAATAACCATTGACAAAATATTAAAATCATTCCGTGTGGAACAAAGCACATCATTTCGTAATGGACAGCTCTCAATCAGAAATAATTGTATTTTTCCGAGCTTTAGGTAACGAAATAGTTTATGGCTATAGGTATGGAAGATTTATATTGATACCTAATCATGAATATAAATCTTCCTTTTCATGGCATAAAGTGAATGTTGGTTTAAAATACTAATGTTATTTGATGTAAACAAAACTAGTGTAAGATTGACTGTATCTCTTTTACCCAAAACCTCGGGTATATACTCTGCTTGCAACCCCAGTTCTCGTTACTCTGTAGAACGTGCTATTAACAGCGGCGGCGGCAAACACGGCTCGTGTTATTGTGCCCTAAATCGACTGGTAATTGTCTGACTGTTTGTTGAGCACGTGAGTGTGTGTTACGACTCGCACGAGAAAGTATCATCGCATGGGTAGTGTGGCTATGAAATGAAATGCGGTAAATATCTAAATGTAATTCAGATGATTTCTTATTTTATTTACCTTTTGACTACAAATAGTAGTCTACCTGGATGAGGTGAGATTTTAATTTACAACTTCAAAATTCAATACATCTTTAACTTTCATCCTTTACTCGTTTACGATTCTAATTAAATTTACCTACTGTGAAATATTACACATTTTTTATTTTTCATCATGCTTAATATATTCAAGGGAAATAGAAATCTAAATTAACACACACAGATCGCTTTCGAAAACAACTGTAGAGTGCCTGTCTCAGTAAACCAGTAATGTAAAGCAAATACGAAGTATACGTGAGCGATGTTTACCAACTAATCCCGCGGGGCGCCGCGCAGCGTAATTGAAATTTTAATGGGACAGGTGCGCGCGAGTGTCGCATGTGGCGAGTGAGGGTTGCAATTGATAGACCTTAAGTGAGTTCTAGAGGTGACAATAGTAGAGCATGGATGCGTAAGCTAAGAAAATGTTTGTCTAAATATTTTTATAAATATCTAGCATAAGCGAAATAAAACCGATATTTCACGGTTAGGACAGTTTTATTATAGTTGTGTCTATAAGTAGAGTCGTAGTTGTGATTTTCTTTATCGTTAACTTTTAAATGCTTAGGAGCAGAAAAGCTTGACTTATTACTAGGATACGATACTAGTACCTACTAACCTAAAAAACGAAGCAAAAGGTAAGACATTAAATACAAATCATCTAACAACATACAGGGTGTTATTCAATTGAGCATTGTATCGCCACTTTGTCACGATTTCAATCAAACGCTCGGCTCACGTAACGAGCGCGGCATTGTTGGCAAAAACGGCCGGCAGGCAAAGAACCTGGATTGAAGTGCAAATTGAGTAATTTCCACGAGCCGCGCACCGGCGCGCCCTGCGACCACAGCCACGTAATGCGCAGTACGACAACTCTATACTTTCCGGGAATATAATATAAAGCACTATTTACAATAGGAGCAATATTTACAAAACCTTACAAAATTACCAGTTCTATCTTTTGATAGGAACCAATAAAAATAATTGTGTAAATTAAAAAAATACGCGAATATACGCTACTGAAAATACGTTGGCTTTCTCAGTACCTCGGGGAAACTTTAATCTCAGAGTAATAACTCTTTTTAAGCAATTTTTGAGCTTGTAGTGTTTTGTCAACAGAAATGAGATTGTTTAACTTGATCTACTGTGCAATCTAAACAAAGAAGGGTAGGAAGAAGCTCCGTCTACCTCAAGACGAACAAACATAAATTTGATTAGGGCAGGTTCCGCGCAATCAACAATGCTGCTGATATATTTTGTTTGCACGTGGCGCGGGCGCTGCTGATTGGAACACTGAGATGAGATCCCCGCTATTTGACGCCGATGAAAAATATACAGACGGGGTAATATCTTATTAAATTTTGCTTAGTTTTTTCATATCTAATTGTTTTGTTTTAAAATTTTTATTTTTGTAACTATGTTTATTTTCCAAAGCACGGCCTGGGACCCAACTCTGTTAACCGCTGGCATCTCGATCGACTCGCATTACATCAAAATTTACATATCGCGTATCTGAATACGTTAATTTTGACGTATTACGAATCGATCGAGATGCCAGCAGTTAACAGAGTTAGACCCTGATATTTTAACAACTATTGTACAATAGTTGGCATGTTGTAGGTTGGCTATATGTGAACTTTTATTCCGCACATGTCGTGTAGGTACTGGATATAATGAATGGAGTGCAAATCATGCATAATGCACCCATCTGTTCGGTGGCTTACGTTGTGAATTCACGCATCAGTGGCTCGCTTGATGCGCTCGCCTCCAGTAATTCAATTACCTGTTGAAATATTGATTCCGTTGCAGTTTATCTTGTAGACGAGATGAACTGGTGTTTAAGTGAGTGGTTTGGTTAGAAATTGATTTATTAGGCGGCATGTGACTGTTTTCAGTTTATACTATGAACACTACACGAAACAAGTATCTAAGGTAGTTTTAAGGAGCAAAAGTACTTGATCAATCAGATTTCACTTAAAAGTAAAATTTCAATGTGTGAAAAGACTAGCTCATTTACGCACTAGTTGATGCCAAATCTAATATATTCATGGCATCTTTCACCTACTTTTTACGAGTGTTACTTGGCCAATCGCACTCGTCTGAATTAACCAATGAATATATATGTGATGTCGGCTATCGGGTTTACGACAAGTCTGTCGTGTCGCTGTCGTAACGAGCACTAAACTCTCGTATCGGCAGTTACATGTGTCAATATTTTTATTATGACGTGCTTTGATATTGCACTTACTCCCTTCACAGTTTTCCTCTGTCGCGATCTTTATTTACAACAAAGAGTAGACCTGGAATGGAAAAATATGGATAAGTAAAATATTCGTGTAAGAAAATACCCATCTAACTAAAAATTATTACCTATTATGTTAGCTCTGTGATTTGAAGATGGTAACGTGGCGCTAGTTCACAAAATTTGTTACCAAAAAAGCTAGTAAGTAAACAATATCGGTGTCAAAAAATTTTGTATTGGTGCCGTGAATGCTTATTCAACCTTCCTGCATTTCCTCGTCTGCGCATTCCAAGCGAGATCCCGATGTTGTTAGCATCCAAAACTTGGAGTTGTTTGACGCGTCTTCGCGTTTTTATGTTCAGTTTACGGCGCCATTACGTTTGTTTTGTAATAGACAACGCGCTCTGATTTGTTCCTGCCCCCAACTTGAAGTGTTTTGTAAACAAGCAATCGAAATTTTTTAATTTTCTTCTCCACAGTTGAAAATGTTTATTGAGGGGAAGACGATAAAAGTTTAGATTGTCCAATTTAGTAGGACTTGTAATGCTATATTTTATAATGTAGTTTATGATGTTGACCATAACTAATATACTTAAACATTTTGTACACAGACCCCGCAAAAAAATGCCCAATCGACTTGAGATTTAGCGGGTATCGTGACATAAAAAAATATAAAACAAAGTGTTTAGGATTCTGACCAGAACAATTTCTAGAATTTTGAAAAAAAAAACTGAAGGTGAAATGAGGTAAATATTAAAGTACTAGCTGTGCCCCGCGACTTCATCCGCGTAGTATTGGATTATTGGGTTAAAAAGTATCCTGTATGTTAATCCCGGTTATAATCTATCTGTGTTCCAAATTTCATCCAAATCCGTTCAGTAGTTTTTGCGTGAAGGAGTAACAAACATACATACATACATACATCCACACTCACAAACTTTCGCATTTATAATATTAGTAGGATGTTTTGCAAAATGAGCACTAAAAAAATCGAAAATAAAATTATTATTCCAAAAAACTTCTAGAGCACGAAATGGTTATTATCAATCCATTCGGAGTCGGCACCGACTCTAAATAATGGAATTAACTTATTATTTCTAACCATTTAGTGCTTTAGGATTGATGTTGGAGTCAATTGTTTTTTTTTGTTTAGTACCTAATCACCATAGCCAGACAAAACGGTAAAAGATAAAAATGAATTCAAAATAAGTACCTACATATAATTGAACGACAATAATACTTGAACGATATAGTTGGCGTCAATAATTGCATTACTAATCTATAGTGGAGCGATTAATGATCGCAGCTGCCACACGTGGAGCCCGCGCCCTTGAACCGACGTGATATAGCACAAACGTAAACACTCCGTCGTAGAATGGTTTACAATGAAGTTGAATCAATAAATACACAGCTAGAGATAAGATATTGAATGGATTTAATTTGGATTTAATAATCTATTCTTAGATTTTTATCTGCTGTCTAGTCGTGAAATAAGATATTCTCGCTATTTAATCAAGTCCAAAATCACAAAGTAATTCCCAACGTAGCCCCCTTGTTGACACAACATCCTGTAGAAAGAACGTTTTTAGCGGATCCGTACTTAATTTGTTGATGGCGATATATCTATTATGATGATAAATAAATACATGGCATTACATGAGTATGAACGACTTTACACACCGTAAACGGATCTAGTAGAATATACCGGCCAAGCTGAATAATATTATGTCATTATGTCATGCGGGAACGGTAAAAAATCGGATCTGTACTAAATATGTATGTGTGGAGAAGTGTGGGCGCCTTCACATGGGACACGACACAATCTGGTATTTTTACAATAGGTACCTACGCTGAGTTAGTTAAGTGGGTTGGCGGATTGACATCGACGTTGACAGATGCGCAGGTTTCAAAATCACAGTCCCGACAGAATAAGGTGTATGAACATCCACATCCAGTGGCGACGGATTCGATAAATCGGTCCGGTGTACCTACTGGAGCCGCTGTGTCAACGGGCGGTGAGCGCTTCAAGTTCATTGTGTGCGTTGGAAAGTGAAAAGTTGTTGGTAATTTGTACACGAGTGACAGATTAAAAACGGTTGTGTGCGGAGCAAACAGAGTCGGCCGCCCCTGTACCGAGCCCGCGGTTGTCACCGGGACAGGGCGGGAGCCGGGGCTCCTGGAAAGCATCTAAATATAATCACTAGACATACAATAATAACAAACCTACTGTCAAGCATGTTCGATTACCCTATCTTTCTTCAATTAATCTGACTGATGTTTAATAAAATAATGTTTCCGCCCGGGATCGAACCGGGGGCCTTCTGCGTGTTAGGCAGATGTGATAACCGCTACACCACGGAAACTGTTGTACTTAGTAACCAAAAACAGTGATAATTTGTATGACCTATAGATACTCTGACTACACTGGATTACGGAGCACTTATCTTAATACTTTTATAGCCATAACATCAAGATAATATTTAAACTTGTCTGTTATTGACAATTATTATATTTAGTTGGTGGTCAATGGCGCAATAAAATGTTGGATATTGAGAAAAATATTAAATGTATCCAACTGATATTGAAAGATTAACAGATTAAAAGTTTTTACAGTTTCGAGCGTGATTCCGTAACCAATTTTTTAATGAGAATGTTGTAATCATTGATTTAAAATATATCTATGGTCACAATGATCAAGTCCCGTCTCTCGTGCTGCCATGTCCCAGGGCTCCACACGGGCCGAATTAAAAAGTTTGCGTGCAGCGGCGCGCGGGGATTAAAAACTGTGCGACCTACCGTGATTGCTTACCACCGCGCCAGGGTAGTCACGGCCATTCGAAATAGTCTATTTACTTACATTAAGATTTGTTAAGTAAGATATCTGAGACATAAATCATTTTGACAAGTATTTAATATCTAGTTAGGGTGACCCTATAAGTTAAAGATACTCATAGGTACGCCATGGGTGTACTCAGTATCATATGAATTTAATCTCGTGAAGCAATCAAAGTTTCCTCATCCATATGTATTAAAGGATACCAGCACTAGAGTGTAACTCAATACATACAAACTGTTGCTCTGTACCTACCTTAGAAGTGGGGGATTACTTATTGAGAATTTTCGGGGTTATCTTACTACAACTGTTACAGATAAGTACGATGACTTAAGTCTATAATGAACGGGTCCGGCTTGTGACTTGAGTACATAAGCACACATGTAAATACGCGGAGTGAGTGGAGTGGAGTGGACACTCGTCCCGGCGGCGCTGGTCGCTAATTGTGCTACAACTTGCTCACTCACCGTTATGATGGAGGCTGAGAACACACTGGGCGTAAGAGATGGTACTAAGTAAAATCAATAAAAAATATTTTTAGTGGTAACCTAAATATATGTCGAGTCAATTGGTAGCGCTACCCGCGGCATTGAAGAAGTTTAACTAAAAACATCAGAATATCTGTGTCTATCAGAATGCAATTATATGAAAGTTTGATGACAGTACAAGTATATTAACGATACTGGTTTAAAACATTAAATAAAGTTTCCATGTAAAGTAAGAATATTTCGGACTATTCGCTGATTACAAATAATTATTACTTTCCGCTGATATTACCATGCCTCACGTGCTTGTTGCAAAACTTTATCAAATCGTTAATGGTATTGTCTCATTGTGCCTCAACCCTATCTAAGCAACTTTCTTAGAGTTGTTAAGCAGTCGGCAATTAGTCAAATTGCCGCAGCAGTTAGTTGCCCTCGCAGTTGTTTGAACAGGATTCTGTCTTTGATTCGGGACTTACTTCATTTGCTCTTTGCATAAATTTCTTCGGGACCAGTGTCCGTTACCTACCTGAATCTCGCTTATTGGTTGCGTCAATTTTCCTTGAGAACTTGTTAACAGACAAATAGACAGTTAAGTATTTGCTTAATCAACCGCTACCGTTGCATCTAGAAGCATACATGTTGGCTAAAGTGTTTATTTGTGTCTCAAAGATTGTAATAACTGACAAGAAACATAGCCCAATCAATTTGATTTGTATCATAAGTGAAACTACTTGCTTCTATGCACAATAAACATAGGAGTGTTAATTAATTTAAAATAAGCAAAAATAGTAAGATTCAGTTAATAAATTAAGTCGTGTGGTGCCGAGTCCGTAGCTACCGGACCGAGTCCGCACCGCAGCGGGGTGCGGCACACTGCTTTGGAGTATGCGGACAATGCAGTGAAACAAAACCACTTGGAGGGATGGACGCTGGGCGTCTACATTTTGTAATGGGAGATTAATGGTCTACAATCAAAACAAAAATTCAAATAGTAATTTAGCAAGGATTTGGAGTTTATAGCACTTTTACAGCCATAGATAAGTTTATTGACATGTTTAATTAAAAAGTAAATTTAAACAACAAATAAATTACATTCTCAGCAAAACAACAGTAATATTTATTTAGTTGTGTGTGGTTTGGTACGCAGCGCCGCGGCAGAGACATTGCAGCACAGATTCTACAATGCAGTTTTAATTTTCGTATCGGGTTATTTCGGCTTCGGTGGACCTCTTACTTACAGACCACGATTACTGCGGACTTTGAGCATTTTTTTTAAATTGCATTGTATTGAGATGATTCCTTAGACGAAGAAAGAAAACGGCATCTCTCATATGGAGTCTTATGACCCTAAGTAGAAAATTAGGGATAATTTTCTTACCTATCTGATATTATTTGATATAAAGAAATGTATTTTTATTAGGTATAGTTTAATTTAGGTGTCTAAAAATTGAACGAATTTTCGAAATCTTATAGAGTTGTTATACGTTTACACTACGGTTTTTTTTTACGAAATATTATAATAGTGTTATTACAATTTTTACACATAATGACCAAAGAAGGTATGATACATTGGCCCAGTCCTAAGTTGCAGTAAGCGCCAATAGAACTGTTGTTCTGTTTTGTAACTACACTACACACTAAACTTTTACCCGTCCTAGCAACACGCGACCGCGCTGTTGCACATATTGCCTAGTCAGGCAGGTTCAAAAGATAGCAATATTACTGTAAATATCCCAAATTAACTGTTTACAATTACGTACCCATTGCTTAAACTTTTCTTCAAAGATTTATAACTAATGCTTGTGTAATATGTCACTGAATACTAACTCAATGTTAACCCAAGTATTAACAAGCACGGTAACTGGAGCCAAATAACTAGATAAATAATAAAAACAAACATGCCGCATTGCGTGTCCGCCGCGTTTGATTTAGGCACAATTGACAAGAAACTTGCAGTTTTATTCAGAGACTCGCCTTCTTGGCTTCGGAACCAAAGAGCAATTAATATTAAAACCATCCGAGATGCATGGTTCGTGTAAAACGCTGTATCGTGCACTTGAAAACCTTTTATATTTTGACCAATGACCCCTTTTAATTTGGATAATTTAGGTAGGATAGATTGAGTTAGGTATGATAGTTAACAATATACTGAAACATTCTGGATGCCTTAATATGGCTAACAGTCTCACAGCGCAAATTTTATTTCAAGAAACTAACTTTAAATCACTATAGCGATACTGGAACTTCCAACACATTCTTACACTCCATAATTCTGAAACAAGGAATAATGAATTTATTCAGCATGCATGCTCAGTGTTTTAATTGTGAGCGGTGGGCGCGTCGCGCGCAGCGGAGCGGCGGCGGGCGGCGGGCGGCGGGCAGTCGCCGCGCGTCACCGCCGCGCCCGCGCCCGCGCGATTTATGGCCCCACACTAATTTATTGTCGTAGACCAGAACTAGTGGGACGATTAATGGAAACACTTAGAATAAGTTTAACGTATTATAAGTTGTATCTACAATTACTCAAATAAATGTTTTCTTTAAATCTTGTAAATCATAGAGTGATACAACATTGTTGTATATCTTTGGTACTATCATGACCTTGGTACGGTAAATAAGAAAAAATCGTCAAAATACAATTTTATTAAAATGACAATAATATTATTCCTACATTTGGTGCTGCATTTGAAATGAATATAAGTAAGCATGAGGTAATTTACCTTCAACCTTCAAACAAAAATACTTTTATGAATAAATCAACTCAATTTGAATACCCATCCACCTCGATAATATCTGATGATATCGATAAAAAGTGAATTATGTAGATTTATCGTAAAGTAGAGGGTGGCGCGGGTGGAAGTGAGCGGGAGGGGGGTAGGGGGGGGGGTAGGGTGTACAGTTCACACGCCGCTGCCTCGGTTAATATTCATGACCAGAACAAAAGTCCGTTTTATTCGCATCGGGGGAGTCCGTACCTGGATTTAGGACTTCCTTGCTCTATTACTGTGTTAGCTTCCGTTGATAAAACAATAAAATTACCAGCACTTGCGTGCTGCGAATGATTTATTTAATAAATATCTATGGCCTTATTTATCAGTTATAATTTGTTTATGTTATTAAATATTAATTTTTAATCTAACAGATCTAGGCGGGAAATTATTCTGGTTGTTCGCAATGTACACATTAAGAAATATTGGCAGGCTACAATTATTTCTAAGTTACGCACTTATTCCCATTGTGACGATATAAAATGTACGCGGTGCTCCATATTTATTTATGTATTTAATAGATGAAGAAGAATTTCCCAGCCGAGTCCCGAGACCTGTGCTTGACAAGGATTATGCAAATTAATTGGGGGAAAATATTAAATAAACGCGATCCGCTTGATTTGTGAGAGGAAAAACTGCGAAGACCTCCCTCATGACAGGGGTGGTGGTTTTGTTTTTACGACCTCCACTACCTAGCTGCCTTAAAAGTGAAATAAATAAATAATTATATCATCTTTTTGAAGTATCTAGTCACTACAAACATCTATATTTTGTCAGTATTGTATAAGTTTTTTTATAAAAGTTGATAGATGACTTGTAGGCTACGAGCCTACCTTGGACTGTTGTATGCTACGACGCGCGACGTAGCGCTACGAGTGTGCGTAAAAGTAGAGGGTGGTTTTAAGCGTTTTGACTTGTTAATTTATGCTTGTAACAATGAAGCCGGATTTTTTTGTCTTCGGAGGTCTGACTGAGTGCCTGGCGGGGTATAAGAAAGAAGATGTTAATGAAAATGGTACCTTATTACAAGCGTAGGCATCTAAGATTTCAGTATCAACTAGTATCTGGTTCAGTATAACATTGCACAGATTTGTTATAGATCTAGTTTCCGAATATCATCCTATCACTACGATGTACACAAAACAATATAACACGTATTTTATTACACACACATAGTTTTTATAGGTACTCAATTTGTACTACCCACTGAACGGGGGCGTACGTTTTTAATAAAACTACTCACAACACAATACCATTTGCTGAGAGACTAATAAGAATATTATTTATGTGTTACTAACTAGCGTATGATTGCTCCAATACAAGCCTGCAATACGCGAAATTACCTTATTTACATACCATACCAATCTGGCTATACGAGATATGGGGTGTTTAGTACCGTTACGTAACAATGCTTCAACTATCCACATTTTTGTAATGCAACTCTGAATTCTAAATGCAAAAGATAAAGTCCAATTTGTGTTAAGCTAATATCATGTGGTTGTAATGCTATCATGTAGCGGTGTCCAATTAGACAATACCATGTTGTTGATTAGCCAAATTTGACTAAATCGGCCGCAATAGTCGTGTGCCATGGACAAATGTTGGAGTATGTTGGCCAAAATCGTTATTTTTTATTGGTACGTACCTACCTACCGAGCATGTTGTTAGGTAGTTCTAGCCCCAGACTAGCGTAATGTATGAAAAAATGAATGTTCATATATTTTTGGGAATAGCCGGTAGAGATGGCAGAAAAAGTTAGTATAGATCTACCTATTAAAAAAATAAAACAAGATATAAAAACACTAATAGATAGCAATAGAGCCGATTGTGGTTATATACGACTACCAATTCAGTAGGAAAATATTTGGAATTAACATTTAAATCTAGACAAAGGATTAATCGTCCCGCTCGCATTAGCGATTGACCTTCTCTTCATCCTTATAATTAAGTAGGTATACTTAATTGAACAAACCATAGTATGGTAATGTGTCATTCTAGTATACCGCCTCATTTGGTCTTATCTAATACAAGTTAAAAGTAATAATCTGCCTTTTAGTACCCCACTCCTGGGCATGCCCCCCCCCCTCAATGCGACGGGGAATCAGGCTTTAATCCACCACGCTGGTCCAGTGCAGATTGAAAGCAGATTTTCTCAGACATGCACATTTTTTTCTCGATATCTTTCTTCACTGTAAGCAAATGATAATTTTCTTGATACTATAATTCGCCCGTAAATTTCATGAGTCACTGGTGCGAGCCCGGAGTTGAACCGTGTACCTTGTGCACGCAAGACGTGTGCTTAAACAGACGGCTATTACTGCAATACATAGTTACGTATTTTTAACTTTTATTTATTTAGCTCTGTTGTTTCTTACCCTTTTCTGCCCCCAGTACAACGTACAAGGGCCGCTCGCGGTTCCGTCCGCACAATATCGTACCTATCCGAAATGAAGAGCAGATAAAGCCTATTATATTTGCATACAGAGAGGCCGTCGGTCGGTTCTCATATTTATTGCTGTATTTGTCCACAACCAGTTAATTTTATTTACTTAACAACTTGTCTCGGTGTACGAATCTTGTTATGATGATACAGTCACTGAGGGTAGAGTTTGGCGTAATAAATTAGATTGATATATATGTACTTGTATCAGAATAAGTGAGCATTGCTATCCAAGTGGCTTGAATGCTTGCTTAGGATACAAGGCTGATTTGGGTCTTAGTTCTTACCTTCTTCACGGTGTAGCGCATCAATTGGAGTCCATAGTCCATTATTGGTTGCGAAACAAAATAGTGTTGAACGAGAAAATACTCACAAGAGTAGAGGAGAATGCTTTAGATTTAACACACATTCATGAAAATTATCATAGAGATTAGATAGTATAACATTGCGTATAAGGAACACCGAGGAGAACTTATTTTAAAATGTACCTACAAGAAGCAGTAGACGTATTGTCATTATGTCGTACTAGATAAATTAAGTGATAGTGGAAGTGGGAACAAGAAAGCACGGCAAGAAGCTCATCGAAACTAGCAAATAATTTATGACAGAGAAAGATGTCGTTAAACTATGTTTTACAAGTATAAAAACTACAACAGATTGGATTAAAATCTATTAAAAATATCTTACGCTCTTCAAACAATTTTCAATTATCGACAATTCGTGTAACTAAAAAGCTACAATTGACAAAGTGTCACGAATATTCTCAATTAAAGTCGAGTGCTCACGCGCGATTCCAATACGTTACTCAAACAAATTGAACTGATAAAGCATGCATTGCTCCCCATACAAGATTGTATGAAGGTAATTCCGACGCTCACTATTCCCGATAAAAATAAACAGTCGTCTCAATCAGACGCGCAATCAGGTGCTCTTATTCCCATACACGGCCATGCTCAGTCATACACACGAGAACATGTATGAGACACCCTCACGTATACTGGAATTACTGCGCTCTTTGTGAGGAGGGCCTCAGAAATAGCGGAGGTACGCTTTAAACTGCAGGCTACAGATAAAATTGTATATCATAATATTATAAAATATTTGATTTGTGATGTCACAATCCAAAGACAAGGAAGTGTTTTTTGCTTATTTTCTTTTAAAACAGTTAAAGGTGTTTTGAATTATCTGAATATTATAAAACTGGATTATTAAATGCTAATGTAATGAAAGTAAATTTCATCTAGCAGATGAAGTATAAGTACAATCAAAAGCCTATTGAAATCGATATTTCCATCTACCCGCCATTTCTATAGCTCTATAAAATGTGTGGTACGCGTCACGCGCGCCATTCTGTCAGCAATATTGTCTAAAGCAATTTGTATGTAAATCAATTGCTGTTAATACTATTTATGCCGATGGTTATTGAGCATTACTATTTACTTTCACCAGCCAAAAGTCGTACCAAACTCATTCTTATTAACATTTTACAGAGGGGCGAATATTCTGTCAAAGTGATTTCGTTACTTAAGCCAGGTTGGGCAAAAAAACATGACGCCGAGACGTGCTGTTAGGGAATTGTTAATAAGAGATTGTCTTACTGAGAGCTCGGCTCGCGGCGGATTATGGCGGTTGTAAATTTTATTATATTATAAATAAGAAATTTATGTGTGCTGTTTATCGGCGTTAAAAGGAGATGGGCGATAGAGCGAGCCATGTGCACTGGATATAGGCCGCTCATTTGCGCCGCGTCGTTAAGGACGGTGGATGTCTTTTGTGAATACACATTAATTTGTTTATTAACTTAGTAACAGACAACAACAACAACGCTATTTATCTACTTGTTTTTAAATCATAAAGCAAAGCAGATATTTTGTAAGTAGAGTATGGACTTGCTTTTATCTCAGGTAGAGCTGACAATTTTACGAAGCATCAAGTAAGGTGAAGTAGAGTTAGGAGTGAAGTATAGCTCTCTACGTGCTTTTGCTTCTCACTAAGCAAAAGCGCGTGGAGAGTGCGTACATACCAATCATAAAAAGGTATGAACAATAAATATATGAACAAACAGGCTTGTTGTTGATTAAACAAACATTGTCTGACACAATTGTACCTACAGGATATTAATCGTGGAACAGTTAGAGGCAGTTTCAATAAGCCGGGTGGAGTGGAGGCGAGTGGGTTACGCAAATAAGTAAATAGGCCAACAAATCACCGCCGTATCGGATTAGCGCGATACGTTATTTATTGCCGCTGACTTGGCGATACGTGGCGAAGATGCGCGAAGAAACTGTTGAAGGATAGGCAAAGCATTTTTAAATAACATAAACTATTGTAATTTGTATTCAGACATTGTGATATCAATTTGTTTTCCATAGACTTTCTGTCAGTATGAGGAATTAAGGATTCAGTAATGTTTTAATTATCAGGACAGACTGGGAAGGTTTGCATTAATTAAAGGTTTCAAAGTGGTAAGTTTTTTCTGAATATTGTTACTTTTACCGCAATTAAGAACTAGAGCTACGTTCAACGATTATTACGAACATTTGATGAATTTATGCCGCATCCATTCGTGATAGTGTAGTGCAAGTAGTGAAGACGGTCGCGGTCGCCGCGTGTCGCGCGCCCGTCGCCGATCCGATCCGATACGGCTTTAATTAGCCGCGTACACTCGCTGATATGTGGACGTAACAATGGAGTAGAATAGCAACAAAATAATAAAAACTTGAGAGGTGTCAAGGGACACTCTGATGGAACGAAGTTGCAATATTCGGAACTTGTGCAGTAACACTGTCAGGATTCATAATAATGGCAAAGGGCGTACCAATGGCATATTCAAAAATAATAACAATAGTTATTATTTTTTAATATTAATTATGTACACCGACCGACCGACCGACCGACCGACGGACCGACCGACCGACCGACCGACGGACCGACCGACCGACCGACCGACCGACTGACTGACTGAGAGAGCAAAAAAGTGTCGCCAAAATGTGTCGTTACACACAAAATGTGTCGGTACACACTTAATTTTTTCCGTCTAGCCCCCTTTCGCAACGCGCGATAAGGAACTTCGTTCCAATAAGCAGAAGTGTGGTCACTAGGCTTCACCACTCGTACTTTTTATGTGGATTTTGTGAGAGCGAGTAAAGGGATTAAAACCATAATATTTTCTATAGTCCACCTGATGAAAACTGTGTGTTGAGGTTGTAGGCTCACCACACGCATGCGATTCTGTTATATCTACTTTAAGTAAACATGTTCGTCTTTAAGTAAACTGTTTAGAATGGTTTACAATGTAATTGTCTGTTATAAAATTAACGATGTACTTACATAGAAATATGTAGTTTTTACTCGTAAATCGTGATCAAAGCAAGTTGAAAAATGTGGATTTAAATTAATTGAAATCCATTTCTACGCACTCTAAAGTCTATGTCCGATATGCGCGTATCTGTTGTTTATTTCAATAAATCACCGCGGACCAGCCGCGGCGCCCGCGCGGAGTCTCCTCGAGGCGCACTTGAACTCACAATTAAGTGGCCACCTACATGACAAGCACTTCGGCACGGATTGTGAGTGGAGCATGTATTGAAAGATAATGTCTGTTTCTAACTACACATTCTGGTAACATGTATGGAGCATGGTGTTCAGCTGTGTGGTTTTCATTCGATCAATTAACTAAACATTTAAGCGTAACCTGTGTACATTGCAATGATTTTATCGATTGTTTAGTACCAATTGGACTACTTAACTGGACTACTAAACTGGAGCCCTAATTTAACATTGCTTTAGATCAGATACAGAGGAATCGTGTGAATACCGTCAACTCGACGCTACAATTTTCCGAAACAAAAGTTCGCAACTAATCCGGCCTAAGTAAAACAATTGTATATTTTGCGTACGTGCCCTGATTTTGATCACAGAGGCGTATGCAAATTCACATAACTCCTTCCACAGCCGCGTTCCTCGGACTGGTTTATCACCAAAACTAACTATAGCGCAGCATTAAGCCGATTACGCATTACACAGTCTAGACGCAAATTAGACACAAACTTTCACCATTTTATTCTCCAGAGCCATTTCGTTATTTGTGAAAATATATAAAGCGCGTTCATTTCGACGGCAACTACATCAAAGATAGAAGCGAAGGAATAAAAAGGCTCCGTTTGACTCAAACGCCGTCACTGTAGAGTACATCCGAATAATGAACAGACAAAGATGCTCTGTAACGTTTTCATAAATCAAAACAAGAATTAACGTCAGTTTTGGACGCTCGTAAACTGGAAAGCATTGTACAGTATTTCGGTAACTGAATTTCGGTGATGCCACAGAATAACGATACACCGCTACGTATTAATCCGCAAAGCCCAGTAAGATCAATTTAAACATTTACATTTTCGTATACTTTGGCTTTTGTGGTTCTTTTGTACCGTGGTGTGGACACGTAGAGATGAAAGTGTGGATATTAAAAAGGGCAAAACAATTTGAATAAGAGTGCGACTGCGATCCAATTTTGTGATGGCTCTAGAGTAGTCTAGAGAGAGATTACATAATATGGTAGTCTACAGCAATGGGAATAATCCGTTATTAAATTAAGAGTGATATTTTGTCATCATCATAATCATCGTCATCTCAGCCGAAATACGTCCACTGCTGGACATAGGCCCAAAGCTCGCCACTAGACTGGTCTTGCGCTGCCTCATCCAGCGGATTCCTCTCGCTGGAATTACTGTATTCATGGTTAAAAAAAACTATAGAAATTGTAGTAATAAAAGTTGTCAAGACCATCTCAGTTCAATCCAAAAAAGGAAACCCTATTTAAAATTTTAGAAAAGGAGCTGAAAAGTAAATATTAATGATACCGTAACTACCCATGAATCGTATGACATCTAGTTGGAAGCTATTGCTATTGTATACTACTAACATCGTTTTTAATCAATCATTGAATAAAGTTTATCACAAACACATAAACTTTTACGTAAGCCTTGAACATTTTTTACGCGAAATCAACAAAGCAGTAACGATGCGCGCCCAATCTGGCCCCATTCGTATGCGGTGACTTCCAAGTGTCCCTATTATGCCAATAACATAAAACCGACATAAAACAATAGAGATATTTTACTTGTTTCTAGAGTATACTACTTGTATTAGCTATCTTTTAGGTTGTCCTGTAAAACGCGGGATGAATTTTGAAATGAAAATGTATACTGGTGACTTTTTAAATAGATGTTATTAAAGATCTAAAGTCATAGAAATAAATTCATTCATTCATCGCACCCATTGGTTTTTAAAGTAATATTAAGAACTATAAAACAGGAACTTTATATATGTTTCAACTAATGGTAATTAGAATAAGCCTGTATGGACATTAATGTAACATGTACATGCACCGCTCAAAACGCATGTGGTAGTGTGTTCTATTAAGAAAAAAACAAAACGTTTATGGTGAAATAGGAATACGAACCTCTTAATTCAATACTAATATAGTTGAAATAGCGCAGTTGTTAAATAAATCGATCTGGCAGCCAAAACATCGGTTTCTTCATATAAATCCCGCAAAACACGGAAGCGTAGCAACACTACTGGTGCCATAACTGGTGTAACAGTATTACACGTCTGTTGAGTAGGTCATTGCGCTGGTTTATCGCTCATCATAACTCGCTTGATGGCCGACACGCTTAGCTGTGTATTTGTTTAATGAAATAATATGTACTTACTTGGTGCTGCGAGGCGGGAAATATGGACGGTGTTCATTCAACTCGTCGTGGTCAGCGTTTTGATATGCTGGTTCATTGCAACCGCTTGTCTTTCAAGTGACTCTATTGGTTAATATTGTGTTGTAGAGTAGAGTAAACATTACCACGTTACAACATTATCTGAAATTGAGGTATCTTGAGTATGTACACTCAAATGATCAAACAGCCTGAGAACCGGGCTCATCAACAGACTAACGGACCGTTAGAGTGGTAAACGATTGTTACCAATATATCAAGCAATCGGAGTACTGCTCCAATAGTGAGATATTGTTTCGATTGAATTTTAAATCGGTTGATTAAAATATTGGTGTAACCAAACAATTGTAATAAGGTATAACGCACCCTCACCGCCGCCTTTTTATTTCTATTATATTTGTATGTATGTTAATTTAACGCAAGTATCTCCTGCAAGGACCATATCAAAGTATTGTGTTTTACAGTGAATAGTTGTATAGCACAATGTGCACTGGCTACCGGACTTTGCGGTTTTATTGAAAATTTCAGCTGTACTAGGTACAAGGTTTCCGGGCAATAGAAAATACCAAGTGAATTTTGAAATTGCTTGCATTGTTGTTGAGTAAAATTAAGCTAATGCTGAAACTTCCAACAGAAACCATTGTTTTACTATTTTATCAGAAAACGAGAAATTTAAATAATCGAGTAACATTACGATGCTACTAT
Organism: Notodonta dromedarius; assembly: GCA_905147325.1. NCBI lineage: Eukaryota > Metazoa > Arthropoda > Insecta > Lepidoptera > Notodontidae > Notodonta > Notodonta dromedarius. Next base: position 355,012 of record LR990167.1, read on the forward strand.
TTGAAAATATTTAAAAACTACCTAATTACGCCACACCATCTGACACAGGACAAGATGTAATTCACAAGAAAAATCCTTAATTAATCTGACTCGAGCACGATACAAAGACAACTCTGACAACCAATACAAAACAACATGGCCAAAAATGAAGAGAACACATAAAATAGAATAACGTTTCCAATGAAAATCCGATTGCGCCGCAGTAACGGCGCGGAGCCGTTTATGTGCCTTTCTACGGCGGTTTCAATCGGCGCGCCGCCCACCGGCCGGCGCCGCCGCCCGCCCGCGCCGCACCGCATAAACAAACAGTTTGCGCTTTTTACAGTTTACAGCGACCCTCGTAAACGCGACCGACAAGCCACACCGAATCAGCGGTTTGCCAATAGTGATGCTTCTTCGATTAGTCTGAATATCGATGTTGATTGATCTGTTTACCTCAGATGTAAACGCAGAAAGTAATGTTTATTGAATGGTGTTTTAGAAACATGGGGTATCGTGGCATGGATTTGTTTAAATAAAGTTTATTTAAATGTTAGCTACACGCTCAAAAACATTGCTCGACTTTTACTAACGAATACTTGAACAAAAGTCAAATTTGAGAGCGGTTATTTTTGACGCACCATACAAAAAAGTGTGTTGAACAACTACGTCGGACTTCATTTGAAAACTAAAAATCGACTAGAATTTCCTCCTCACTATTTCTTCTCAGCTCTACCGCCGTACATCTTCAAATAAGGCGCATCCTACACGACAGAATATTTGCATTTTATTCGCTCCGGGCCGTCCTCTGTGACGTACCTACTCCTCCAGCGAGCTGGCTTTATGTCCTTCAGGTAATAACCTCTTTGACGGACAATCTCGACAAATATTCACATACAAACAAAATACCAAATCCTCATCTCTACTGCTCAGAATATAAGAGCGGTGGTCGACGCATAAGTTAGTTGGTGTCTTATACAAGGGGTTGAGAGATAAAAGTAAACGGATTATTGCTTGTGTATCGTCGAATGGGTTCGTCCGGTCGTTTGTTGAGTTCTCTGACGCTGGAAACTCGAATGTGCTGGTGGATAGATATTAGAGATCTCCGTGACTGTTTCGGAACGACCATCATGCAAATTGTCTGTCGGAATATTTTCCAATTTCAATTACACTTGATTTAGCATTGATCAGGACATTTTGCCGATGGCTTCATTATTGGGCTTGAAATTGCTTGTCAGGTTGTTTCAATAAATTTTTCCTCAAGTGTGTGTGTTAGTACAATAATTGCTCCCCTTGAAGATTGTCTGCGATCGTTGCTAATGCCGTGTTTTTATCACCGTGCTATGCAAATCAGCGCGTTCACCTTTGCAATTAGTGTGCAGGGTTGGTGGTTTGAGACTTAGACATTAGTGCTTGGTCTGAAGTGACATTGTACGTCCCAGGCTTGTAGGTCAGGTGGCTATAGTTAGGATACAAGTAGACCCCACGGTGTCGTTACTAGTTTTTATAGGGGTTCAACTTTCCTATTTATATTTTCTTTACCCACTCAAAATACTTGGGTTGGGCGCATTTCGACAGACGCATTTCATAACAACTTTAAATGAACATGATCTTTGTGATTGGAATTTGCTGTAAACTTCCCAAACGATGCACAAATCAATCAATCGTCCAACCATAATCGATTCCAATCTAAGTGAACACTCGTATGGATCAGGTAGCTAAATACAATGCTCCAAATATCCAACAATTTCCATGATAAAAGCGAATGCTATTGTCACCCCTGTGTGGAGGAGTGTGGAGGAGGAAGCAATTATCGCCGTCTTGGCGGTGGAATTACACTCGTTCACATTACCGTCTCTACCTTGTTGGTTCCTGCCTGTGTAGAATTCTAAGCATTTTCCACTTTAATTTTGTTTATTAAAGAGTCTTTTGTGCTGTTTATTTTGGTAGCGTTATTATAGCCATTAAAACAATTAAATATGCGACACGGGATACTCTTTCTAATGAAAGAGCCTGTTTGACAGCCATCATATTTAAGTATATTGTGTATATATATATATATTTTGAGAGCTTTTATCTTTATGTATTTACTAGCAACCCGTTTGGCTTCGCACAGCCTTTATCTATTGTTAAAAAAAACATTACAACGTATCATTACATAGTATAAAACAAAGTCGCTTCCCGCTGTCTGTATGTCCCTATGTATGCTTAAATCTTTAAAACTACGTAACGGATTTCGATGCGATTTTTTTAATAGATAGAGTGATTCAAGAGGAAGGTTTATATGTATAATACATGCATAATATAGTAAAGAAACACTGATAATTTATTGCACCCGAGCGAAACCGGGGCGGGTCGCTAGTTGTACATAATATAAACCTTCCGCAAGAAATTATCTCAATGATAGTCTTACGCATTTAAATATGTTGCATTGCTTAGCTAGATAAAGTATGCGGACGAAGAATAAGAAGCACAGATGTGTTTTAAAGGCTTCTTAAATAACGTGAAGTACATAATTTATTTAGTCTGTGCGTCTGTGTCTTGTGTTCTATGTTTTATATTATCAGCAAATCTCTAGGGACTCTAATTTACCAAAATCCGAGGTGCAATGCATTACCGCTCAACAGCGTTGTGTATGACAAATGAATGGCGCTCATAATTAGGGATTAGGCGTAAAATCGACCGGTCATCAGCGGTGTGCTGCGCTCAGCGACACGGCGAAACTCTGGACTCACAGATGTCCAAATGTACTGGAACTGATCTATATGCAACTAAAATATAATTATATTATATTTCTGCAATGAAATGGGTTTAAAGATGTGAAGAGTTTTACAGCTGTAATCCGTGGAAGTGAAATATGTAACAAATATGGAAGTTATTTCATTATGATTATATGTTAAGACAAAACATGATACTTCAGAAGATGACTGCATGAAAAGATCCGTGAGATAAATATCTAGTTGCCTTGTCGCTGTGCTGTGTAATGGATTGAAATACTTTGATTACTATAACTATGTGTAATATATGTATTATGTGACATGTGTACCGTGGGACTCTTTTCTATTATTGTAAAATACAATATCACTAGGTAGGTATTATTTTCCAGTTTTTCATATTTAGAAAATATGTTCTGGACGAACTAACAGTCTAATGCTGTAATGTTCCTCGCTCATCCAGCACGCCGCGCGCCGCCGCCGGCGCCGTGTCGGGACCGTCCCGACCCGTCCCCGGCTCGATCACGCGGCCCGTGACAAAGATCGGCCGACAACAATCCACGTCAATTTGTGAGCTGACAAGGTGCGGTCGCGAGCTGCATTGCGCACCTAAAAACTGTAGAGTCGAATATTGGTTTAATAATTTTAGTAGGTACTAAAGTAATCGTTTATCTATTACTATTCAGATTCGTAACATAAAAAAAAACTCTGATGATGTACTGACTGGGTATTACTGATACAAACTACAATATTCAGATACTTATAACACTCCACAATGAAAAGTGAAGACCTGAAACTAAATTATACAGCTTTAGTAAATCAAATTATAGTAACGTAGTTACATAATGCAATGTAAGATTACGATAGTATGTTCTGTACAAATAATTTGTAATAATAAGACATTATTAAAAATTATTTGGTTCTGTACTAGAGTACTTACCAGAGTACTTACCATGAAAATATTCTGACATACTGTAGAACGAAAATGTTACACGGAGTCTCCATCCTCTATTCTGCGACCAAACAGTCAGGTCGGGTGGCTCGGCGCGTCACTAGTTTTGCGTTGACACTAGAGCTCTCAGCCGAGCACCGGACGGGACGGCGACTGCTCCCAACGTGCATCCAGCTGCTGAATTTTCACAGCGCCGGGTTCACTAATTGATGGGAACACCTACCAACGTAAAATAGATGGAGAGGATTTAGATTTCGATCTATTATAGAGAAATAGAGCAAAAGTTTTGCTGGCCTGCTTTGCAAAGGCACTTTTGGGGAAAGATAGCTATTTATAATTTGACTTAAGAACATTTCACTGTTATTTTCCTAAGCCAGGATCAACTAAGAACATGAATAGTGCTAGAAAAATAATGACTAAGGAAATCTTTCAAAGCTAGCTAAAGGAAAGTTAAGATCCAAGACTTTTTTTTCTTTCTGAAACTTAGACGAAAACTACTTACGACATTAGATTTCTAGTTCTATATGTTCAAGAAATACTTCCAAGATTATGTCCTCTCATTTAATTAACCGTAGACACTTACACAATCTATTACATAACATACAAATGATTGGTAATTAGACAGCAAACGAAGGCGTTAGGTGATCGGAAGGCAATTAGCGTTTATCTCTGATAGTTATTATCTGGCGGCTCGCGGCCGCGGCACGTCCGCTCTTCCGGCTCCTGCCGCTTATTTACCGTTCCCATCTCCTAATGAGAGGAGTTTATGATTGGACTGATTGCGGGGATTGGGAAAACAAAGACGGGTGTTAATAAGCTGTTGGATATTTTGCACGGTCCTGGAATCTTGCTAAGTCTCTCTAAGAATAATTTCTTCAAATTAAGTAACTTTGTAGAAAAACTTTTTGCAGTAACGTCATTCATAGTGTCTAGGCTTTAAGGTTTTAAATAATTTAAATTCATATTTCAGTGATATTCCGGTACTTGTTCAGTATTTGTGAAACGATGCAACCTATAAACAGAGTGCATCAAACAACCCTCAAAGAGCGCGTCCGCTCAGCGGTGCTCGTAAACCCAATATTATTTGCATCCATGCACGTTGATCCACCTTTACTACCGGGAGTCTTTTCTAATCATAGCTACCATAGCGTTGTATCTTTTGATTGTTCTTCCCTCTCCGGAACGTTTTCAGATATGTTTAAATTGCGAACACTGTATTCGCTTACATTTCAGTTGTAGTTGCTATAATTTCTGTATTTTACATTCCCAAAGGCGTTGTTTATAAACTCTCGAACCTTGATTGCTCGTCAATATTAGCAGTGTGTAATTCTCGTTATGTTTAAACTTAAGTGTCATTAGTGCGCCGCCCGCCCCCAGGAGGCATATTTTTATTAGAACAGACCCCCGCCCCTTGCTTAATGCGCAAACTTTTAATTGAAATTTGATCTCTGCTCTGTTTTAACGAATTGTCTATGATTATAATGGTCGGATAATTAAAGTTATGGCGTGATGTAACTAGATTTGGTAGATTAAGCCATCTGCATCTGTAAATATAAAATTATTTTTAGACTGTTATCGTGTTTGTAACAAATTATTTATGGGTACTTACCTTAATTATGAGAGATGCAAGAGTCTAATGGTAGCGAATAACAAAGGAAGTCATAGCGCAGGCTTATGTCCAGCAGTAGACATCTTTTGACTGATGGAAAGTCAAATAGGCACATGCTTACAGTTTATAGATTCATAGTAAAATGTATTATTAATTCACAGCCTCCCGTCCAAATTGCCCGTGCACCATAATCCAACCGTTACAATTGAAGCGGGTGTCATAAACCTGGCGCGCGTTGCCGCGTAACCAACATGGCGGAGACGCGCGCGCGCACCCTCACACATGGCGCGAACGCACCTCGCATTTACATAATTCAATATTCCATTGTACGTGGCTAATGCTGTCGCTTTATACTTAAGCGCTTTTATCGCTACATTCCCATTCGTTTTAGACTAAGATTTTCTGTGTTCTTTAATGAACACTTTTTGAATCGTATTTATTTTGGTCAGTGACGGTGGAGGTAGGTTTACTCTTTATCTCTAAATAAAAGTATAATTCAAACTTTTGCTTCAAGCTGATATTGACTGATTGGTAGGTGTCGAAAATAAGTAAAGTTTGTCTAATATGCAGATGTCTTTATGATTTTATTCACCATGTTATACAAAGAAGCTAGCACAAAGTAAATAAGTCCTTTGTTTTTGTTTGAAATTTGAATACTTATACATTGCTTAAGTGAAAGTGCACAACACATATACAGCTTCTATACAGCGCTTTATTATTCAGTGTGTAGTATAAAGTTACCTGTAGAGGGTGGTGCAGAAGCGCCATCTGTCAGTGAGCGGGACAATGCACGGATTTATTGTTGCCAAATGCGCTTATGGGGGTTTACTGGGATTCGCTTTTTTGTTGGCTATCAAGTTTCCATTAGCTAATTTACTATCGATTGGCGCACGGCGAAAGTTTAGCGGTGCTCGGACAGATACGAGTTTGATGGATCGCGTTTTACGTCTCGTATATCATACTAATATTATAAAGAGGAAAACTTTGTTTGTTTGATTGTAAAGAGTAGGCTCAGAAACTACTGAACCGATTTGGAAAATTCTTTCACTGTTGGGAAGCTACACTATCCCCGGGTGACATAGGCTATATTATATTTAAAAAAAATAGGGATCCTTACTAAAACTCGAATAAAGTAACCGCAATGTACCCGTGTGAAGCCGGGGCGGGCCGCTAGTAAGTTATAAATTCATTTTTTGTGAACTGGATGTTTGGATTCCATGAAAAATTTGTAAATTTCAAGAACAAACTATGCATTATTGTCTTACCTAAATACAATAACTAAAAAAGATTTACGCAGTATGGACACTTAATATATCATTTATTGTCAGTAAATATTACCGCTAAGTATTAAAATATATGTGACGTGTTCTAAGGTAGGTAGGTTGCATCGTATCGTAGCAGTCGTAAACAAAAGTAATGCATTGCATTTATATTAATCGCAAACGTCACAGGAAATTGCTTCTGTCATCAATGAGAGGGCCTCCGCGGAGGGTACCTTCATCCCCTGGCCGAAACATCTGCATTATCTTACCTACGTCCCTCGCGAAATCAGTTACTGCACGGGCATTCACTAAAGTGCATTTGCCATTCCGCCCGTCAAACCTTACAATTATCTCACAACCACCATTCCAAATCCAACCCTATCCAGTCAAAATACAGTTCAAATTACTAGTTTGCATTGAAATATGCGTGTCTAAACGATGATAACTTACACATCAGGGTACATCAAACAGAATTGAATCATAATTGCAGTTGCTAAAGTTGAAACTCACAAACATCGCAGTCACTGGTTACAGAATACAGACCGTTTAAGCTAAGAGGGTAGTTCACATGTTGGCGATGCGATTTATCAAATTTTATTCGTTGTGAGGGCAGCGACATGTGCGCGGTGAGCGGACAATCGCTTAGGTGCGCTGCGGAGGGGAGGGGGGGCTTAGAATTAAATATGGAACGAGGTGGCTAATGGATTAGCGCAGATGAGACGACGCCTTATGGCGCGCAATCAGAGTTTGCAGATGCGCCTCCAGTTGGATCTGTGTGACCTGACATTGATAGGTTGTGGGTACATTGTGCTTGTACGTGCTACTATTGAATTCTAGAAAAATAGTATGCTTCAAGGAGGAATTCATAAGTTGAATAAGTTCTCAAAGAGCGACCTGTGTCTTAGACTGGGATAACAAAGACTGATTATGAATGATTCTTGTTGTTACATTAGTTATACAAGACTCCTGACTCCCTAAATATTTATCTGCTAATTTATTTTATAAATTCTTCAAATGCACTTTGATCCTATTAGATTGGAACTACTTAACAAATGAAAATTAAGGTAATAGTTTAAGTTTTTGGCGAAAGTGTAGAAATCTAACGTAAATATAATGTGGTTAATATAATAGGATGCAGTTTGTAAGCGATGATCGATCGCAGCGCCGCCCAGCGGTGTAATTGCACGCGGCTGTCCTACGTCACTGTGTCACGGAGTGTACTGGATGCAAAACTATGAAATCGATACAAAATTTTATTTTTCTAATTAAAACAATATTAACTGCACCTATTTATGTATTTTTCTGCTTTTCTGTTCAACGCTCTCTCTACCAATGTTGTTCTACGGTCTTGCCAACGCCGCCCGTCCATCATCCGCTTTTTGTAAGACTGTTTTTTTGGCCTCGGAAGGCACACCGGCAGATTTTCTACCTGATGGTAAGTTGTAGTAGACACAGTGCCGGCCTTTAAGGGACCCGTAAACTAGCCTCCTTGTCTCCATTTGTGGCGTGTACGACGCTCGGCGTTGTACACATGTCGCAGCCAAATAGCTTAATCCGCCGTTCAATTAACAGCCTAGGCACTTTACTAAACAGCGCCGTTCAACTAACGGCCTAAATGATATTCAGCCATTTGATCAAACAGCTAGGCAAATGACTTGGATCGATGACGTTTAACTACTTGCCTAGCCGTTTAATTACCTGCCTAGACTGTTCATTTCTATTTAGTTTTACTTTCTGCCACCTAGCGCCGAAACTCACCAAACTGTCAATATCTCTATATTCTATATTATCTATGGTCAATATGGCGTCGGAAAAAAACAACTTTGATGGAATCATTTTATTAGGTACTTAGGTTTTTTACGTTTTTTTTTAGATCCACCGAATCTATTTGCCGGGTGGGGTTTCTGTGGGGTCATAAAAAAAATAACCCTAACCTAAACCCATCCAGGTCGTTCTGCTTGGGTAGTATTTTGAAAAAGTTTTGTAGTACTTAAATTTCAACCAGTTGCCTAAGCATTAGCCAGCCAATTTATTAAATGTTGTAATAGACTATACGGCTGAATATCATTTAGGCCGTTAGTTGAACGGCGCTGTTTAGTAAAGTGCCTAGGCTGTTAATTGAACGGCGGATTAAGCCAGTTGGCGGCGACACACATATAGCAACTGTATACTATTATGTGAAAGGTTCTCGAATTACAAGACACAGAATCAGCACAGTGACGCAGATACATAGCGTAGCATAGCTCTCCACAAAGTATACCTACTAGTGACACCCACGCGACTCAGGAAGCCAATGGATGCGAGTAGCGGAGAACCGGGATATGTGGAAGTCAACGAAAAAGGTCTGTGTCGACAAGTGAATACCCGGCCGATGGATGGTAGGCATATAATATCATAAGGAGCTTTCAAAAGAGTTCACATACACGCGAAAGCAATAAAAAACAAATAAATGGGGCAATATTTATTGGGCACATTTGTCGGGCGATGTTCCTGCTGACGGTGGCTCACCTATTCACGTGAGTGATGGATTGCGGCGTCGATTAGGGCCGGCGCTGACCTGTTCTTTCATATCTCGCTAATGGCCACCGCCGGCGCCGCACACCTACGTACACCTACCGAGGGATGTCAGGACATAGCGCTCCCTGGATGGGATAGGGTAGACTTTAGACATAAAACTGCTATTGAAAAAACTCCTTGCTATGACGGTGAATTTTAGTACAGAAATACTAACTTACCGAATAGGAGTAGAAAACAATATTATATAAAGATCATCGTGAACAAATGGGCGTTATCGCTGGGCATGCTCAGAAAATGTTGGTTGGTCATGGAGACCTTTCAAAAAGATTGGCCGGAGATGAAAGAAGGGAGAATGTGGAGGAAATCTTTAACAACAAAAAAACAAAAGTGGCATTTTTCCAACGTATTACAATCGATTTTACCTTGCTACTGGCGATATTTATTTAAATTATACAAGGTTTTATCTAAAGTGTAACCAATTCCAGTAAATTGGACATCCAATCAGTACCTGTCGGGCGAGCGGGTGGCTGTCAAATGTACAAGGGTCATTACTTAGACCATCAGCGGCCGGTAATTAATATGAGCGTACCGGTGCGGCCTGTGGCATTTCGCCTTTACGCCTTTTTGCACCTCCGGTGACGGCTCGGAGAGAGGTGGCGTTCAATATGAGCCATTGATTGCTGTAGATATTGATTTTGCTTGTTATTTAGAAATGTCAATACCTACCACAACTACCTATTTGGTTCAGCCAAGAGATACATGCAAAATTGTTTTCAAGGGGCACTTTTTAAGATTCTTTAGCTATAGATACTTTTCAATTCGTCTCCATGGAATAATTGGATGTAACGTTCGAAATTGACGACCGCTTGGCGCAGTGGTTCGAGCGTAGGCCGCTCGGGTCACTATACCGGGTGGTTGCGGGTTCGATTCCCGCCAGGGTAAATTTCGGAAATGGCCTTTTCGTAATTTTCCTTGGTCTGGGTGTCACTGGGATCGGCCCCAGTCCATTGTACGGTACCCATAGTACAAGCGTTGCTTAGTTTGGGACCATACAGTTGGTGTGTTCGTCTGGCGATATTTATTATTATTATTTAAATCCGGTTGGCTGTTCTAATATATCCAAAGTTCCATTGCATTTCCTTTCTTAATGTGATATCGAATCATGACACTACATTCACTAAAATCACCTGTCCACTATCAACCGCAGTCAGTATTGTGCAGTAAATCAGGGCGCGTCTGTGCAGTCAGTGTCAGTGTCAGTGGTACCTGGGGTACCGTTGGGGTCGGACAGTAATTAATCTCGACCCCGCACCCCGCACCCTGGCCCCCGCCTCGCACCCCCGCACAGGCACCCCCGCGACTTGGCGGCGCCGACACTCAGGTGACCGACACTTGATGAAGGCGGCCATTATTGGAATAGGCTCTACATTTAATGTTTAGGTTCAGTAGGATTTCTAAAACTTCTTCTGATTATTAGTAGTACCGAGTGTTAATCGAGTGATCCTGTAAGCGGAAAAATTACGATCTGTGAATACACAGCTTAGAGCCGACATCGTATGATAAAATGGGACAATAGGATATTAACATTAACCCCTAGAATTGAAGACCCTCGAATTAACATTGGTGTGGATTAAGGCATATTTTATTATGTCTGAGCCTTCATTGCTTTAGAATTGTCTCATTTAGGTACTAAGTCATCGATCTCATTTTGATTGTAATAATAATGAAAAAATCAACTCTAGATTGCAGTTCAATTTGTTGGTCAGACTTCCGCTACTACCATAGCTCTCGAATCCTTTGAGTATTCTAGTGTAACTACCACGGTATTAGAGTGTAAAATAACATGTTTTTACGTATAAGTTACCGGATATATTTATATCAAATATGTAAATACTTGCACATCTCGCAAGTCGCGGTGACCCCGCTCTCCCCGGCGTCCGCTCTGATTGCTCAGTAATTAATCTCACCTCCTGCTATCGCCCCCGCTCTCCCCTCGACAAGTAGAGCCGTGTTCATTGTGTTCTACATCATCTTACTGTTTGATCAATCATTATGTATTATTGGAGATCACATCACTACGGTCATACGAAGCCTTTAAGAGGTGCGGTACACCAGTCATCGCTCTCTTTCCGCCGCCAGCCGCCGTCGAGACAACATCGTTTAGCCTCAATACGTTTGTCGCTCAGATCATTTTTGTCATTATACCCACATTTATTTGTTTGATTTAATTTTAATATTAAAATGGTCTAGTTGCAGATTTTGTTTTAAGACAATTTTGTGTTATTTGCTAATATCAGAAGTGGGATCTGATCCTTGTAATCATATCTTTTGTTTGATTTCATAACGATAATGTCAGACCGGGAGCATCGTCACACCCAACGGCGTAATAGTTCGGCTCATCGATCGAGTAGACATCGTGACCGCACGCCTGATGGTACATTCAGGCAAATGATGGAGGCAATGATGAACGGGCTTTCTCGGCATACCCCGTCATCGCGGCGCCACACCCCGTCGCGCATGCACGCGCATGATTGTGTACCGAGACGGTGCCACAACACAGGCCTGTGACGTCACCATCACCAACACAGCTCGAGCGACCAGAGTGGCGACAGATCGGATCGTAATTCCAACGATAGACGTTATACTTTGCGAGATGGCTTACGTGTCCGGGATCGACGTGATTTTCACAGTTCCGAGTTTGCAGTTATGCTGTGGCAGGCGCTGGGCGTTGGAGTTGCTGCGCGTGTGCGGTGGCATGCGAGCTATGTCGGTCACTACATACGCTTCGAACGAGCGTCGCGCGATGCGGGATCGACGGCGTGATCGTCAGTGGCACACGGACGAATCCGGATGACAATGACGGTCACAAGTATACGTGAAGCAGGATCCGGTGAGTCGAACCATGTTTATCTGGTACCTCAGATTCTATAAAGATATAAGTTACACGCGGTACGTGTTACAGCATTGAAAGTGTAAATGCAGGTGTGCGTGATATTTTTATACCGATTGGAGGGTGGACAATACTTATTGTTGTTTGACGACCGCTTGGCGCAGTGGTTCGAGCGTAGGCCGCTCGGCTCACTGCACATGGTGGTTTTGGGTTCGAATCCCGCCAGGGCAAATTTCGGAAATGGCCTTTTCTTAATTTGCCCAGGTCTGGGTGTCACTGGGATCGCCCCCAGTCCATTGTACGGTACCCATAGTACAAGCTTTGCTTAGTTTGGGACCGTACAGTTGGTGTGTCTGTCTGGCGATATTTATTATTATTATTATCTAACTGTGTCGTGTATTGCGGATATTATTTTACGGCTGTGCCGACATGATTTGCTGGACTCTTGTCTTAAAATTGCCCACTGTCATTTTACAATTGATTTAAGAAAAAAAAAGTTTTGACTTTATTTGAGGAATTTCGGACCGGGCAGGCCATCGCAGCCGCCGCGGTAGCCGAGATCAGCGTGCTCATAGATAACAAGATCGTTCTCCAGATGATGCATTGTGGAGCACAACGGAGGCGATCTTGGTTTGACTTTCAGCGTTGGAGGAGCGATCTGCAACTCGGTCGCTAGAACGGCTGGAACATCTCAAATCATCATCGCCAAAGCGTGGCCCTCGTCAGGCAAACACCGCAGACACCTCCGCCTTTATCGCCAAGTCGGCGCCAGGCATGTTCGCTGACTGCGCTGACGCGAGCGGTCGCCATTACCGACGCGGTTGGCATCACCTGTTGTTCTGGTGCAAAACACACCGTGGGCGCTTTGTGCGTCACTGGTCTTCACGGCGACCTGGGCAGATCACGTGCTACCTACACAGCACGCGCCTCTGTGACCAACTTTGAAGAGGGAGGTCAGCGAAGCGCTTTCAACGTCCTTGCTGTCAACAGGCGCAGAATGCATCGTGAAGGCGATTCACTCAGGGAGATTGGCTTCAGAGGTAAGCGGTTTGCTTTGAGAGTTCAGAGAGACTGGCTTCAAAGGCAAGCGGTTTGCTCTAAAAGTTTAGAGAGACTGGCTGCTGATAAGGTCTGAAGATCAGCAGTCTGCTCTGAGATTTCAGAGAGACTGGAGAGAGTAAAAGACATGTCATAGTGTTGACGTATCACTGTTCTAACCTAACCTAACCTAAGCCATAGTGTTGACATGGCTAGGTCTGGTTGCTTAGAGAAACCAACGTAAAGCGATAACAACTCTGGTAGATTTTGCTCTTTTGTTCAACGAAGTATTGGGGACGACTGATGGATATGGTCAGGTACGGCCGAGTTCGGGAGAAATTAATGCTCTGTTTAAATTCCCAAACCCACCAATGCAAGGGAGGTTCGCCAGCTACTAGGACTTGCAGGGTACTTTCGCCGGTACATTGCAGGGTACGTTTTTAAAACCGCCTGCATCGCAAAATTACTGAGGAAAGGTAAATCTTTCTTATGGGGCACTGTACTGGACAATGCTCGTGATCTTAGCTATTTTTTACCCACTGGACTTCACACTGACTTTATCGGACCTTTGCTGAAAACCAACGGCTATAAGTACCTCTTCAGTGTTAGTGGTGCGTTGTCTAAGTACTATCTGCTGTACACCATGTACAGGCAGGATGCCAAGGACTTGAAACGTGTCTTGTTAAGCTGTGTTTTGTTTGGTACACCTGCCACAATAGTATATGACCGAGGCAGGATGTTCAAAGTTCTATGTTCCAGAAAGGCATGCGTGGTTCCTACAAGGTCGTATGCGTACTCCCATATCATTGCTACAAGCTGGACTCCTGCATGCGGGGACCCTACCGCGTGGTAAAGATACTGCGTCATGGGCGGTATGAACTGCAACTCCTGGCTGGGTCTTATGGGAAGACGACGCAGGCAGCAGCCGAGTACATTGATCCCTGGCATGGCGAGTGGACTCCCGAAGTATGTGCTGCTTACTTTGGTGGTGAGTTGCTGGCAGCTAGTGACTGTCTGAGAGGTTAAGAGTACGCTTCACGTCGTGCCTCTTCTCTTAACCACCGATCCAAGTTACTTGCCTCACGCCGTGCCTCTGACTTGAATCAGCTGTGTATTAAGCTATGCTTCACGTCGTGCCTCTAGCTTGACAGATTGTACAGGTGTTTATTGTCTAAGCTATGCTTCACGTCGTGCCTCTAGCTTGACAGATTGTTTTGGTGTATATGGTCTAAGCTATGCTTCACGTCGTGCCTCTAGCTTGACAGATTGTACTGGTGTTTATTGTCTAAGCTATGCTTCACGTCGTGCCTCTAGCTTGACAAATTGTTTGGTGTTTATTGTCTAAGCTAAGCTTCACGTCGTGCCTCTAGCTTGACATATTGTTTTGGTGTTTATTGTCTAAGCTATGCTTCACGTCGTGCCTCTAGCTTGACAGATTGTTTTGGTGTTTATTGTCTAAGCTATGCTTCACGTCGTGCCTCTAGTTTGACAGATTGTTTTGGTGTTTATTGTATTAAGCTGTGCTTTATGTTGTGACTCTAGCTTGACAGATTATTCTGGTGTACGCTACTACGCAACAGAGCTGTGAACCCTACTGTAGGGTCATCGACTAGCGTCGCACCTGAGCCACAAGAAGACCAACCAGGAGCTGGAGCCACTACTATTGAGGATGAAGGTTATCATAGCCAAGGACAGGAGCATTCTGGGTCGACGAGAAGTCTACCGCTATTGGAAACTGATTTGGAGAGTTAAAGGAGCCCGAGGACGGACTCCTGTCAGGAGAGGCCGTATTGGAGATCACATCACTACGGTCATACGAAGCCTTTAAGAGGTGCGGTACACCAGTCATCGCTCTCTTTCCGCCGCCAGCCGCCGTCGAGACAACATCGTTTAGCCTCAATACGTTTGTCGCTCAGATCATTTTTGTCATTATACCCACATTTATTTGTTTGATTTAATTTTAATATTAAAATGGTCTAGTTGCAGATTTTGTTTTAAGACAATTTTGTGTTATTTGCTAATAGTATTGTAATTGACGTTTTGTGAAAGATATTTTTTAATAATTTAGTGAGGCCCGTGCCCAGGAGTGGGACGTCAAAAAGATAAAATTATTATGATTATTATAGTGAAAAAAAATTAGTCGCTCTACCATAACATCCACGCTCGCTTGTCGCTAGTGTCTACATAAAATATATGCATGGAAATTGTAAAGCGCCTTTATCGTGCACTATCACTATTTATCTCACTGGAGCTAATAACTGTCACTCTATCCTGTATAATAGCGGAGCTATTATAATATTTATATATCTACTACCCTTTGTAATTATTGATTATAAGCAACTGGCGATAAAAAAAATATAATGACGTGTAAAAAGACAAGCCCGCTGAGTTTCTTGCCGGATTTTCTCAGTCGAGGTCGCGTTCCAATCCGTTTGTAGATGTAAGAAAAAAAATAATGTAAAATTGACAATTTGTAAGTGCCCCCGTAGGCCTAAACAAAATAAACGATTTGAATTTGAATTTGTAACGGTAGGAACAACGTATGAGGAGAGCGGAGGAGAGCGGGATTTTTTAGCTAAGCTAGATCCCTGCAAGCTCATTTTTACGTGATGGTCAGTCAATCTTGAAAAAACACACTTTACCTCAATAAAGATACATTATTATTATTAGCTAGTTGCTACTCACTTAGAAGCTCGATGGATAAAGCTTTATTCTTTAATTTCATAGGTTTTTTTAGTTCTTTGCCTAAATGCTTATATCTGTTTTTGTATTTTTTCCTCCGAAATATATGTGGGAAAAGGTATCAACAACTTATTCGTTTACGGTGATAAAAAGAAATCGCCGAGGGAGCGAGGACACAAATAGTGTTTTTTGTAGGCATAGGAACGCTAGCAGCGGGACAATCTACCCTGTACTTGGCACATGAACCTTTTTGCCTAAATTGGATGGCTTTCACCGTTTGAGATGATTTTCTCAATAGGTGGCATAAACATGTAGATTTTAGTTCAATGGTGGAAATATTTTTTCATTAAGTGAGCAATAAGCATCCTCTTAAATTCAGTTATATTTGCAATAGTCCCTCATGTAAGTATTTTGGTAAAGGTGGGTCGTGATGTGTAAAAGTCATTGATGAACCCTGGAGTAGACGTCTTTTGTCTGAGAATGGATGGCATAATAAGGTTCATACATATCGAGCATACATGCAACAGTAAACGAGACCAAAGATTTTGGAAGTATAGGCCATAAAATAAATTTTGATGACTCGAATAAATTAAGTGCAGCTGCACTACTGTATGCGGGCACCGAGTTGGAATAAGTTGCGCAGGGGCAGCGCGAAATGTCTCAATATATAGGAATCAATAAGCTGGCGAGTGCGGAATATCCGCCGGCCGCGCGCGAGATCAATCAAACCGCAGTAAAATCGCATCCGAATGATAACTGCTATCGGCAAGTGAGACAACCGGGGGAGAACTTACAACAGATTACATGAAGTGATTAAAAGCTGAAAATGTATCGGGTCCCAAGACTTTAGCTTGTCTTCGGGTTTTATGAGATAAACCTTGGCGTCTGTCTTGGATGATGGCTGCTTCGGATCCTAGTGGTCGTGGTGACTATGATGGGTGGAAATGTATTGCTCCGCCGCGTTTTGTCATCAGAAAATCAAATGTACCGTTTTACTTCATTCATCTTTCACATATTAAATTTCAGGGTTCTAACTATTCATCACTATTATGTTAGTCGCTGGAGTTTCTTTCAAAGTTTGCTAGAAGTTCATTTATAACTATACTAGCTGTGCCCCGCGACTTCATCCGCGTAGTACTGGATTATTGGGTTAAAAAGTATCCTAAATGTTAATCCCGGTTATAATCTATCTGTGTTCCAAATTTCATCCAAATCCGTTCAGTAGTTTTTGCGTGAAGGAGTAACAAACATACATACATCCACACTCACAAACTTTCGCATTTCTAATATTAGTAGGATATTTTAATTCACCCACAGATTCTATTGGTCTTAATACTTAACAAACTATCATATTTTTAAAATTAAACCCTCTCGTCTATGTAACAGAGTAAACTGTATTGAAATTTCCGCGTCTCTCTCAGTGTGCCTCTACAATCCTAAAGCAGTTTTCATATCGCGGCGCAATACTCTCCGTCGAGTGATTTATCGCTCGCTCGCCGGACATATGAGCTCGCTCGCACTAGCCACATGGCGAGCTAGGTGCACGCTGACGTAACACATGAAATAGGAGTTTGTTATAAAATTGCATTTGACAATGTATTTACAAGTAGGATGCATTACATTCTATAAGTAATGGAAACAGCATGAGTAGAGCCTAGTGGTATGAACCACACAAAAATGCACAAGCTGTATAGATAACTCAGATAACTCACATATTCCAAAAAGATAATAAGTAGAGCTGTGAGTGACGGACTATATTAATGTCTACCAGACAGATCTTTGGATAAAGAGGATCTATTAGCATAAGGTACTGTGAGGTTCTGTGCTTAGTAATACAATTGTCGGGTGTTTGAAGCAACTTTTCGTCATGTCAAGTTCCGAATGTATTTCATACAACCTGTTTTATGTGTTGGTGGTATGAAAGCTGTCCGTTCCTCCGAGCGCAGGGCAGCACTCAACTTAATTCGCGCCGCAATAAGTGGATCAAATGAAGACATCGCGCTGCGACCGGCTCCTGCATACGAATGTACTCATTTGCAGCCGCCAACCGCTCGCGGGAGTCACTGACATTGAGGACATGTCAGTGCGTAGATGAAAAATGTTAGTCGTTGCATGATATTACAACTATCTGTTGTATATTACGGCGACTTCTGTGTACACATAAAATGACTGAATGGGTTGGTCAATATTCTAGATTAATATTTAATTTTGTATATAAGGTAGGCACTTTCATCCCAATTGGAGAGCAGCTGCGCACGCGACATTTGGCTGGTGAGCCCATAGTCGTAAAATACAAAATATTAGTTTTAAAATAAAGTAAATATTTATTATCTGGATGTCGACAACAGCGCCACCTACCACATTTAACAATAGCGAAACACCCCCATGATTACAAAAACATAATATTAATAGTATACCATATGGTTTGATATAATATTATATCGAGCCATAGGCATTGCATTACTCGTATAATGAACTAAATTGAAGCCCGTAAGATGTCGTGGCAGCGCCGGGAAGTATGGCATGCCAAGTTCTCTAAATTTAATATTATAGTTACGGTAAAAGTTTTAAATGACGTTTCGAGTGATTAAGCAAATACTTAGCGGAGTAAAATAGATAATTACCAGCGGGCAGTGTCCCTCCGCCCGCCGCCCGCCGCCGCCCCCGCCGCCCCCCGCCGGCATACATCACGCGCGCTGACTGATAACCGTGCTTAGATGTCCGCTGATGCAAGTTACAAGCGTAGAGCGGGATGCATTCACATCTTCACTGTTTGACTAAAGCTCGCTGGGCTTATATACTTATATTCATTTTTACTTTGTATTTCACAATACGAAGTAGGTGATAAATTTCAAAACATATTTCATGCTAATTAATTATGGACCCAGAATAAATGGGATTTATCCGTTAACGTTACGTTCGCAAGTGACACTACTTCTCCTAGTTCTAATACGTTTAATTAAAAATGTTTATATCATGATAATATTGCGTTCTAATCAGTACATAATAAATGGTACAAGATGCGTGCGCCTACAAATGGCTCTATATTATATTTTAGCGGATTAAGAATCCGCGAACCGCTTACATCCCAAACCGTCCCCACACGCAGGCCTAAGGGTCCAAGGAAAAAGTCCCTCTTTACCTTCCACTAAAACTAGTAAATAGTGGGATTAACTCATCGCATAAATCAAGTGGACCGCAGCCTCCAGCCTGAGATACGCATCTCCGCAGATTGAACCTGCATGTTGTTGAACAACTTCTAAAACCGCTCTTTAGTTGGCAATCTGATTCAAAGTTTTCTTATTAGTGCGGGTTTCAGTGTGATTATTGGTTGTTTTAATATGAGTACATATATGGGATTTGAGAAGTAGAGATATAACGTTGATGTACTACTAGAGATGCAAATAACGTGTCAATATTGTAGAGCATGAGACATTATGTGGGGGGATGTTGAAAACGCTAAGACTACAATTAAATAAAACAGTCAGAGTATAATTATTATCAATTATAATAGTTTTCTAAAAGGTTTATGAAGTCAATTAGTGCGCGAATACCCACTATAAACGTACACGCGAAACATCTAAAGAATTAAGTTAAAATATGAATAAACTTAACAAAATATTTAAAGCTATTTATAAAACGAGTTTAAAATACCTAAAAGATTTACAGCATTCATAATAAACAATACTAAATATAAATTAACAATAATTGGCGTTGCAAATAATATATGTTACAAATTAATAGTACAATAACAAACTAAGTACTCTAAAAGGATAAAAACGTATACCACGATGATAGGCTTATTAAATAGCCGCTAGACACCTCTCCGACGCGGCAACGACACGGGGACGACGCTTTACATAGCAGCCATCTCTTTCTTAGCGCATGCATTGTATTCCGCAGTAGCCTCGGCCAAGTCCTTGTCACCGATGGTCGCGTCCAGGTCGGTGGCGGAGTGCGCAGGGCTGCCCTCCTCTGCTTGTCGCAACTTCAGCCGGATCTCACGCAGGCGCGCCTCCAGGATGCGCTCGCGCTTGCTCTCACGCTCTAACAACTGTGAAGTACAAATCATTCTTATTTCGAGTTATAAAAACTAAGCAAAATTAGATACAATTTCAAAAGTCAGAGCAGCGCTTGCATTTAAACTAATTACCAAAGTCTCAACCAGTGCCTATTTAGGAACACTCACCACGGCCATCATTGACTTCTCACTCCTGGTTGAACTCGCCAAGCTATGCGATAACTCGACCAAATAGATGTTCCCGGTGCTGTTGCCGCACGCAACCAGCGTACCCTGAGCAGAGATAGATACGGCTTAAGGAAATTTCCCGCCGGCATCGATGCCTACGTCGATGCTGGTGTGCTCGTGTGCTCGTGTGCTGCACTTACGGCGTCGTGCATTCGAACACGCAACAGCGGCTCGTCGCACACGTGCATGCAGAGTATGGGCTCATGTTGCCGCCGCATCAGGTCCCACAGCGCCAGCCCGCCGTCCGACTGAGTCAGCAATATCAGCGACCCTCTGCAAACATCGACATTGGGTTACTCTTGTAAGGGTATCGGGAATTATTTAATTACTGATGAGATTTAGTAAAGCAACCCGTCAAACTACATGGAAAATCAGATTTCAACGGGAAGACACCACCACCATATACGTAGTGCTGGGTGGATGGTTTATTAGAAAAAAAGAAAAAAACTGTTTTGGTTATTTGTAACAGGTTTCCTAATGAAACAAACACACAATGTTATGTCTCCAGTTTCAAGTGGGTATAACAACTTGTGATTCAAGAGAGAAATTTGGGCCAAAGCAGCTAAAAATGTTTAGGTTGGGTAGAGTGGCAAAAGAGACCGTGTCGGGCTCCAAGTGCCGTGCGTTAGCTTGTATCGCTGCGGCGGAGACATGAGGATGGAGGATTCGCGGCAGTCCTCGCTCCAAACGCGCATCGTCCAGTCGCCCACAGTTAGGAAGTTCTTCATGAAGTTAGGGTTGCGTTCTACCGCCCATACCGACCCATCGTGGGCTGTGAACTGTATACAAAAATGACTTTACACACATGGACATTGAAAATCAGGTGAAAGTCGCTGTGAAAGCTGTTGTGAAGTGAAAGCTGCCTAACTGACGTACTATGTCTGGTGGAAATATCCGGGCTAAATATTAGTAAGAAATATTCACCCGAGCAGGTATCTTCTCGATCGGAGTCTTTCCCTTTCGGTTGGCTCCGAGCACTAGTCCATTCTCCGTGCCGACCATAAATCTCGTAGGTAATGTAGACTCATACTCCATCGAGCAAATACCGTTGGCGTTCGGCATGGTTTGAACATCAAAATTCGTCTTCACCGCATCCATGATCATCTCGTCAGTGGGTTCGTTCATGTTGCGCATGTCCCACCATTTGCAGACGCCATCGGGGCCGCCCGAGAAGAACTCTTGGCCGGACTTGGCACTGATAAAGAGCACTTTACGAACGAGGTCGCGGTGGGCGACGTGCGGCGGGCATATGGCGACCGGCGCACTGCCCGAGCGCTCGTCCCATGCCGCCACCTGTTATGTAGTCCCATTTCTTGTACATTACCCTCCATGGAACATGTTGTTGTCTCTATTTTTTGTTGTCATAATATATAGAGACGACAAAATGTTTCGTGAACATGTTTCGTCTTGTGCAAACGTAGGGTTAGGATAAACTATTTCAGCGCTTCACGCCCGCAGTGCTATAAAAGTTAATAATGTTACCTGTCCGCTTATTAGGCCTCCCGCTAACACGTTGACCTCGCGCGGGTTGAACTGCAGATCGAGCAGTCCGCAGGGAGTCTGAATCGTCGCCTGCGGAGCAGTGTTGTTCTCGATATCCCATATGAAACTGTCGTACACCGACAAGGGTTGTCTATTGAAATCAATGTTCAGGTACGTGACCGCTATTCGATGGCCTCCTTCAGGTTGCCAGGAAATGGAGTTGATGGGTCTTTTCGGGCCGTACCAAGCCTTAGTGTCGCGGTACACGTTCACTGTGCGACAGGCGGCTCGTTCCACTTCCCCCGCTGCGCTCATCTCGGTGTAGTAGGTGCGGTACATGTCGATAGCGTTGTTTTGTAGCACGTAGTGTTCCATTTGCTGCAGACGACAAGTTCATGATGAACAGGTAATGGTGTAAATGGTTCTTCACTTTCCTATATTTTGAATACTCGCATCATTCAATGTATGGCTTACAGATTTAAAAGAAAATTGATATCTTATTAGAAACGATCTAGATATCAATCTCATATCTTTACAATAAATTTAGTTGTCGTTTTTTAATGTGTTGTTGTGCAGTTGTTGATAAAATACATAAAACATGTTATCTATATAACGAACAGTACGACAGTGTGATCATCGTGTCGGAGTGTTCTAATTTAGAATAGGCACTATTTGACTTTGACGCCGGCATGTGGTTGTATGTGATTAATTTACGCTTAATGTTAAGTAAAATAACTGAGAATAATGGTAAGGATTTTATGAATTCCGACGATTATGTTTGTCAGTATTACCTATAAGAAAAGATAATTTGTTAATGAGAACTCGTGACTTTCCATCGTTAGCGATATCGTGAGATATAATAATTTATTATGGTAAACAACGGGATCCCAGTAGCGTCCATACTCTAGTAAGTATATCAGCTGGAACGCTTTAGGTAGTAGGGAAGGAGGGTGCAACAAGTTCAATATCATTTAATGTAGAAAAGAGCCTCGGCTAACATACGATCTGAAGGTTTCCGAGAATAGATTGGTCGCTCACCGGACAGGCAGCCATGATGCAGTGGATATAGCCTTCTTCCTTTTCAATTCGGCGCCGGTACCTCTGCGTCGCTTCAGGGTCGTGTATGTGCACGTCTTTCGGCCAGCCGCCCTCGGAGTGGTTCACGCCACTGGAGGCGTATTCAGCCCTGAAACAATATAAATGGTAGTATGAAATGTAAACATCGCCATAGACATTAATGGCAGCCAGGTGCTGAACGCTTGCATTGAACGCTCATGTTAAGTCGCATTAAGGATGCATCGTTCGCAGGATCTTCTGGATACTTATATTATTGTATATGACGGGATATTTATTACATAAATTATTTTCTTTGAGTTCCCGATGTTTCAGCGGTGTTGCAAGTGCCATCTCGGGTAAACTGAAGTATTTGCGGGTTGATGTTTATTTGTAGATCAACCGATCTGCCTCTTCAATTTTATTTTTGTGCGATGGTGCCGCCTACTACTGTCACATTTGTCACTCACAACTCGATTCTGTTTCCAACATACGAAACTCACAGAAAATGATTTACACGGTAAATAATGATATTAGTTTAAAATCTCATGTAGGACCTTCCTAATATTTATACACCTTTACGAGTCGCATCCTGTGAGTGACTGACGGTGAAACAGCGGGAACATTCCGCTCGCACCGTCGACTTTTCACTCACTCTCATCATCATGTCTGTCACCAACAATGTAATAATATATAAATCGGGTATGGTTACCGAATAGTGTTAATCTCGCACTGCGAGAAGGTGCGCGTGTTCTGTGTGAGCTGGTGCACCGGGTTCCGCAGGATGTATTGCTTGTGCTCGCTGTAGTCCACGGCGATGGAGTCGCACATGTCGGGCCCCTGCTCGCAGAACAGCGGCTGCCGCCCGCACGCACTGCGGAACTTCATGTATTGATACGTGATATCCATTTTATATAAAAATATAAAATAATATTTTTATTAAAAAATGGTTAATAAATCTAACTCTGTCGATCTGACATCGGTTTGATTTGTTTTTTTTTTGTGTCATCATAAAGAAGATGAGAGACGTGAACGCGTTCGGCAGCCAGTACAGAACTCCAAACAGATCATAACACTGAACCAATAAACAATAGGTTCACATGGAAATAATGAAAAATATCACATTTAGGGACGAAGATCCGCTCCCCACTGGGGCAATTAAACCCAGATCGCTTTCAGCCCAAGAAGGCGATTCTTTCCCCCTGGCCTTACGTCCCCGCGGAATTCGTCGAGCGAGGCTCGTTAATTAGGCCGAGTATTTTATTAAGGCCAATTTGTCGGGAATACCTGCCTGATTGCCGGGGCCTCGGATTGCGACGGCTCAGGCGATTTGTTTGAATTTTTTTACGGTGTTCGGAGGGGAGAATCACTTTTCATATTTTGGAGACGGCGGTCTTAGAATGGTTGATGAATTAAGCAGTTATAAAAGCTGTGACGTATTGTAATATATTTGTACTGAATATTGTTCTTGTAGTATTTTTTCGTATCGAAAATAATTGGAGTTAAAGTTCATTTTCTGCAAGTTATTATTTTAGCTTTGGGCCCTCAGAAAATTCTAAAAGGAGCTTTTATAAAGAATCCGAAACCACATTATCTACTGACAAACGAGGGAAGCGATAATGTTTGGTGGATCATTCGTAGGTTTATAGTAGCTATGACCACAAATTACCATTATGATATTATAAAAACAGTGATTCAAGTGACACTAAAACTTCCATAACCTATTACCTACAATAATAGTTATAAATAGATCCCTGAACAATGTCGGAGGTGAGTCACCGGGCGCCGTTCCCACGTCTGCGCGCGCGCAATTGCTCGAATTGACCGGTATGCGCGCGTCGCCAGCGCTGTTGACCCGCCGAACTGTTAATTGTTGCTCCACCTAACTGCTTTAGATGTGTGGAGTCAACGCTAAACTATAATCTTGGGATGCGTCACAGGTTCCAATCGAGATAATTAACATCAGCCTATTCGCTAGACTGGACTTCCACGCTCTAACTAATGGACGCTACTGAACTCAATCTTCAGCAGTGCATCCAGTTTTTGCCAGATAACTTTCGCAAATATCGTCCTTTATAATCACAATCATTATTGTGAGATTTCCTATTTTTGTGGAGAACTTAAACTTTTTTTAAATGAGTTATGACAGTATCGACGATACCGTCAGTACAAACATTTGGAGAACAGATACGAGAAAATTTGGGTGGAAAGGGTTAAATTATCTCTGTACCACTCAATTTATTGTCACTATATTTTCAACTCTTGTATTAGTTAGTTGGTATCACATTATCACAGTTGAACTGAAGAAAGTAAGTAGGTACACCAACGATCATAGAAATTAACTCGATGTGTTCGTTAAACTTTCTTCTTAGCGCCATGCCCAACTAAATCTGTGAAAACGACATTAACATTTACATATAGTCGGTATTTAATATCGTCGATATTCTAACATAAAAACAAGCAGCTCTTATGTTACAGATGGGTACTCTAATTAATGTTCTGTGATTCAGAACTTATCATTACTTACAACTCACCGAAGTAAAGTCCACTCCACGGCTCCAATATTTCAGTGTGTTCAAGTGTGCAAGTCGCATGGTTGATACCGTGTGCCGCCTGTCGCAGGATAGGTGACTCACTGTTTGTTGTGATACACTCTGACAAAACGATCCACTTAAATACCTAGCTTTATTAATACTGTGTATAGATTATATCGTGTTACTTATAGGGAGTTTTTAGTTTCATTTCATTTTCTTTGTTATTTCCTGAATGTGTGTAGGTAGAGCGTATTTCCATGGCAATGGAATGTGCGGTAGGCTTTGATAAAAATCCTTTATCAAAGGCGGTAGGTATATTTTGTAAGCATTTCAACGAAGAATTTGAGTTATTTTCAAGAACTCTATATTCCATCTTATACCTACTGTTATTTGACATCAACTCAGATTGTCTTACCAATGAACCCTCACTTAGTTCAATCAATCATTTTAATGACACCGCCGCCATGTTGCGTCGCATGTCGCAAGGTGCGCCCGCGCCGCGCCGGTCGTTGCTCGGCTCAATTAGATCGAGTGGCTCTGAGTGGCATCACACGCTGCGCCCGCGTCCACCGCCGCGGCGCGGATCGCGTGAGCTGATGACTCCTTTATTGCTTAGCATCTGATACACTTGTGGCTGTTAATGGTCATTAGTGGGTACTGTGGGTATAGGGTTATGTGTGGCTGTTTGGTGTTTCCGGGTCTTGTAGAGTATTAGGTCATTCGAATAGAATAATTTATAAATACATTCATATTTTCAATATGGTTATCATAACAACTCAAACTATAGCTATTACCTTGAAAATATGACTACAAGCACATCAGTTCAAGTAGGTATCTATATGATTTACTACACTGAGCTACAAGCGTGGTTATCATTTAAACTGTTGTACCTAAAATACGCAAAAGTGTATGCTGATGATAATCTTGAGTGGGGTTATATACTTATGTATATCTATACATGAGTTGACTCATAAACAATGTAGACAAAAGTATATTGCTTAACACGTGCAAACAAGACATTCAATCTTACCAAACTAATTAACTCATCAGAACGAGATTTCGGTTGGCACCCGCTGAATTCTCGGTAGTACCGACATGCTGGTTGGTACATAGCCGCTAATGATGGCCGCATATACTACAGATGTGTGCGGCGGCAGCACCTACCAGGCGGGTAACGAACGCCGTGCGATGTGAATCACAGGCGTCGGCGCATGTGCGACCTCGATATAATGCTGGTAAAGATTAGTAAATTGTGACAGACACGTCATTAATAGGGACTTGTGTGAGAGCACCGACCCCTGGGCTCTAATCTTGCCCAAAAATGTAACGTGATGATGAGAAGGCGTGTAGGTACTAAAATTTTGTTTCGCTTTTTCCCAACACTACAATAAACTTTGCTGTAGACATCATACATTCGTTGATAACTTTCTAACATAATATTTTATTGCGCACTCTACAAGTCTTTCTTCTGGTAAATAAGATAAATTAACAAACAATCTCTTCTTTGATGTGCTTAAAAGTAACGTATTTATTTTGTTCTCCTTTCCCAGCCAGACTAACATGCAGAAGAAGATATTTTACAAACGCAGTGTCTATAAAGTAGAAGCATGGAGCCTAGTGTGTCACATCTACAGTAATTAAGCCATGTGTAGTCTATGGCGAGAGGTCCGCGTGAGAACGGCCCGCACATGGCCGGTACACACTTGTTCTTTTATTGGCGGTGTCGGGGCGAGCACACTTTTTAATTACCTTGTACATTATGTAGGTGACTTGTCAGTTCACCAACTGGCTGTTATTGTAATACATGAACTACCTAAGGAGATACACTGCTAAAACTTAACAGGATCATAGCTGACCTTGTGGCTTGTTAGGTGCAGGAAAGGTGATAAAAGTGGTAGAGTAGAGTAGAGTGAAAGGTCAGCTGCCTGTATTAGGCCTTAATTAGGCCTTTTTTTTAGATTCTTTATTATAATCAAATTTGTTGCGAAACCGTTGTACACCATTTGAAAATATTATACAGGTGTATCGTGTCAATTTTACCTCTTGGATGTTGATACAATAAATAAAGTACTCGTATGATATAATTCAATAACTTATATGCAGAAATTGTTATTAAACCTTTGAGTGTTAAAACATGAGTAATGTTCGAAATTGTTAGGAAATTCGTCAAACTACAATAATAGACCTGATTCATTGCATGTAAGTAAAGCTGATGATAATTATTATTTATAATTTGCACTAAGTACACTTTGTATGGCTTACATACACATGATATCCAAACTACCTACTTATTGTATCCGTTTTCATCCATAACTACTTAATAAAATCTAACTAACATAACTACTTAAGTCAGACAAGCAAGAGGCTTGAAATCTGTTGACACTTCATACTTAATAATAATAACTTGACAATAATACACTTGACAAGAATAGTAATATTCAGACACAAAAATTATATTTCCAAATAACAATATTAAGTTAACGACTCTGCTGAGTCGGTGACATCGACAACTTTGTCTGTTTGCTCAACTTTGTCAAAGGCCTCCTCCATTTCTTTCCACTCTGCTCGGTTTTGATCTTTCCTTGTCCATAGTTTTCCTGCTATCGCCTAAAGGCGATAGCAGGATAAATAGCACGAGATAAATCTCGTCTTCCCACCTTCGAATCTGTCTGACTCGTTTCCTTTTCCTATTTCTAGGGTACCAAAACACTATGCTTCTGTTCCACTTTATGATGTTCGTTCTACTTTCGTTTCCGCATTCTACTTTACACTAACTCTCTTCCCCAACGTCGTATGTAATCAATGCAAAACCATAAATAATTATTTATAGTTTTATTTTACGCCATACAAATCTAATTACCGGTCATTTTGTCATCTGTGTGTGGTTTCCGAACTTAAAACTAGTTTTTAAGATGACATCACTTTAGACTTAGGACAAAGAACATTTGTGTGGATCTTAGTCACCGGCGTCTACGCAGGCGACGCTTACCGGTAGACGCCACTGTCTTGACGCGAAGGTTAGTTCATCTTATTAGTGTTATAAGAGCTTTCAACAAGTATATTACAGAATAACAAAGATATTGTATTTTCATGACAAGTCCTTTCAGCTATATTTGAAGGCTATCATGGACCGCAGGTATCGCAATAAATGTCCACGGCCAGAGATAAATTAAACTAAACATTGTTAAAATAAATTAAACATTGTTTTTCGTATATTTGCATCTCACGATTTGTTTCATCGGGGAATCACCGGATGTCCTGCCTATGTGTGTCGTCATAGAGCTAGGTGCGGTAAAATGAAATAATTGTGTGAAAATTTTAATTGGAAACGAATAACATGTTTATTTTAAAAGAACCAATGAATTAAATTAGTCACCATGTTTGTGTTTGCGTAAGTGCTTTTATAGGTACTTAGCTATTATTTAATATTATTATGAATACTAGCTGAGCCCGCGACTTCGTCCGCGTGGAATTTAACTTAACAAAAAAGCCCGCTCCCGCGTTCTGCACGCGCGCGACAGGACCCATTTTTTTATTTTTATTTTCCTAAAATAAAAGTAGCCTAAATTACTACATATAACAACAGCTATCTACCAGTGAAAGTCCCGTCGAAATCGGTCCAGCCGTTTCGGAGATTACCCGGAACAAACACACAGACAGACAGACAATTTTTTTTTAAGTCGCGTTTTTGTTATTGGTGTCATATGTACTTTAATATGCATTTAGTGAAAAGGTGTTATTTTGATATTACAAACAGACACTCCAATTTTATTTATTTGTATAGATAAATGGGATGTTTTCAATAAATATTACTGAATTACTAATAAGGGAACTAAAGCAGTCATAGGTACCTAACTCAATATCAATGTTTCTCAAGGTCCAAAATAAAACTAATAAGATTCCTTACCATTTCCAAAATTTTCTAGAGATTTGGTCGATTGTTGACATTTAAGTCAACCGCCAACTGCTTCCAAGTTTTTTCAGGCGTTTACTACAAATCAGTCTGATCTAACTTCTACCTGAAAAGGATCAAGTAATATAAAAGTAGTTGCATAAATCACGGGTACAAGGTAACAGCGATTGTTAACGACGCCGTACATGTGTATGTAAGCCATACAAAGTGTACTTTATTCGCAAGCTTTCTCCATAAAAAAACAATTGCTGATGAAGTTCGTTAAACATCGAGCAGTCCATCATATTTTTTATTCTACTAAACTTGCATAACTGATACTACAGGTAGGTACTTCATCTGATACCTCACAATATGTGGCAATAACTTGATGACAGTTGCATGTCGGTTGTCGGGTACACCCGCAGGCGACGGATGTTCGCGTCGTTAACAATCGCTGTTACCTTGTAGCCGTGATTTATGCCACTGCGTGTGCATAATGTGAGATGTTCCATTAGATAGTATGAAGTAGTAGTAGTTATGAAATTGATACCTATTACGATCACCATAATTAATTAAATAAGTTGTTTCATTGGAGCAAGATCAAGTTTATAACAATGAGAGTCCTACAACGTTTTTTCATAAAATCATGTGGTTCCCTTTGAATTATTTTATATACTAGCTGACCCCGCGACTTCGTCCGCGTGGAATTTCCCGCTCCCGCGTTCAGAGCCCGCGGGACAGGACCAATTTTTTTTTGTTTTTCTAAAATAAAAGTAGCCTAAGTTACTGCTTATAACATCAGCTATCTACCAATGAAAGTTCCGTCAAAATCGGTCCAGCCGTTTCGGAGATTACCCGGAACAAACACACAAACAGACAGACAGACAATTTTTTTTTAAATCGCGTTTGTGCTATAGGTGTCTTATGTACTTTCATATGCACTTAGTGAAAAGGTGTTATTTTGATATTACAAACAGACACTCCAATTTTATTTATTTGTATAGATTTGCATCGCAAACCGTTTGGTTTGAAATCTTTTTTGAGTATTTGCATAGATATCTTGATTTTTGAAATGTGCGTATAATAATGATCTCACTACAGGTTTTGAGATATATTTATCACTCGTTTTAATTTCTAGGTTTGTTAAATAGATTGTATAATTACCGAAAGTCTAGTCCTAAACTAAACTAATACCTACAACCGCTCCGCTCGGTTGGTTGCAGTCTCCTCGTAAGACTTCCAACGGTGTCTGAAACTTGCATGAATACATCCAATCAAAGTTTCCGTTGCCTCATCAATTATACACACTGAAGACGGACGAGGAGAGGCCAAAGGTACTATTTAAAGATTCGATTTCCTGTCTTAACTATCTCTTACAATAACCGCCGCTTACGATGAATTAACATTATATTTTGCGCACTTCTGTTTCAATCAATAATATATTTTAAATTTTAAACAGCAGTCAATCTCATACAGGTTCGTTCGAACTATCGTCACCACACTACTTATTTATAATGTTATAGAAAGACGCCAAGAGTGAAGTCCTTCACTTAGCCTCATATCTTGGAATGGGATTCAGGTATTTAGACTCTAATCCATCATTCAATATAAACCAAATCTCATGGAGCAAGCAAGGTAACCACATTTCGCCTGCCCACTCGGCCGATGATAACAACTTGGCAGATTAATTAAATTCTGCTCGATGGTACATAAAGTTCAGTTTCTACCTTCATATTGTACACTAGGTAGAACTCTAGATGTGATCTTAGGACAAATGGAATGTTTTCAAAAACTGAATTGGCCACACGAATGAGAAACTGAATCTAATGCATAAAAGTGATAGAAGTGTATAAATATTTATCAAATTTAAAAGATATGTCCAAACCATCTGTAACCAAACTAGGGAAGAACTTTAATTGAATGGAAATGTTCGGACAATCGCCGTAAGACCCTAAACTGTATATATTTAGGGTGCGATTAGTTGATTCGAACAGTTTCCTTGTAACTCCAAACTCGTGTCTGATGCTTTCGAAATAGAAGCGCTACTTACACTTCTGGGTTCGCCGCTTCTTTCATAGATAACGCACTAGTTTCAGAAAACGTCGTGATTAGAACTAGATTGAGTTTTAAAACCAACACCAACATCAACTCTATGGTTATAAAAACATTATTTGCTAGAGAGCTTTTCCGGGGCAGTCCATTTAATATTACACTACATTACATCATGCCTGTTGGTTTTACTAACCGAACAGTTATCTATGTAGGGAATTCCCATGATGACGCTTAAAATATTAACTGAGTAGGTACATTTTGATAAATTAAACTACGTAAATATAAATTTAGAACTGTTTTACTAAAAACTCTATGAAAACGACTAACAACTGTTGGAAATCGCGAGTACGGACTCAATATTATTTAGTTCAAAATCTATAGCCAGATACGTTATATGTTACGACAAGTAGGTATTCTCTTCTGACGATGGCACAATACTACGTCACGATCAGTGTTGTCATTGATTGACATCTTCAATACAAATAAGGATGCACTATTGACTGCATCACAGCGAATGACAAGGACGCCAATAACCTTGGGCCACTCAAGTGACTCAGCTGTACCTAACGAGGAGAGAATACACCTGGTTTTATTATACTAGCACGAATCTAGCGTTTGTCTATCGCAGTGGGTGCACCGGTCAAAGGGCAAACACAGCGAATAGTTCCCGTATCCGCAACCACTTTCTGAACAAGAACTTGTGGGCCAACTTCGCCGTCTATTTGCGTACGAGTCGGTAATCCGATGCTACACATACTGAATACGCGAATTGGACGGTTAGTTACTTTATAGATTTGTACAGATCTATAACTGGAGTGGGCAGAGTTCCGTCCCGACTGTAACAACACGCATGAAAGGGCCATCAGGCCTTTTCAATACAATCAAGAAACCCCAACATAGCATTTAACTTGTACCTATTGGCTTGTTTTGGTATTAACGTAGTTTATGCGTATTTTTTATTGCACAATTATTTAAGGTATTTATCTAGTCAATTGTTAGCAATAACAAACATAACACTATCCATCTAAACTCATATAACTATTTAGTTAGTTTTTCTGAAGTTTTCCTCAAATAAATAAATAAGAACCTAAATAAGTTTCGCGGTCATCCGATTAAGACGAAAATTGTCAAAATATAAAAACTTCGGAACGTGCTGATGACGGCATAACTGAGGAATACCGATTTGCTAATCACAAATATTATTACAGTGGGAAGTGGGAACAAACTAGTGAGTAAAACCAATATTTTGTAATGAGCTTCCCAAGAGTTCAACTTTTTGTTTAGAATGAATAGAATTATCAAAACAGCACTAAACTAGATATGTCAGTTTCTTTGAAATAATTCTAATAATTTCGCAATGGGTTTACCAGTGTCTTGATATTTATCCAAGGGTTTGTTGATTGCTCACAAGTAGGTGCAGGGTGGGGGGTTGTGTCCGGTCAGTTTACCTAAGAAGCGGCTGCGGGGCGACTTTAAACACCTCGTACAACTCGGCCCCTGACTTCTGAGTGTTGCTACAAATCCCATGGCACTAGTGAGCACAGGGGGAGGCCCGAATATGTCGCGTGGAACTAACCGTGTGGTTTGTTGAGTAGATTTTAGAAAATGATGACCGTAGTAAAAAATACTGGTAAAGAGCCGGTTGTGTAGCCATAATGTTGAATTTAAATGAATTTTGGGAGTTCCCGATACAACCCAGAATCAATTCCGTCCACAGTGCTTGCAAATAAAAAAATATTCTTTTAGCAATTTTATGTATTTATAATTATTCCTTTGATATTTAAAGAACTTTTAGGAAATAACTTTTGAATTGAAGACGTATCCTATCTCAACTTCAATGTCCATTTCACATTTGTTTCTAAGTCACCCTGTATATAATTCAGCAATCCCCTTAAGGATGGCGGCACACACGGCGCTGGAAACTTTACGCAAATAACCAACAACCACCCCCCGTCTCTCCCTCTGCCGCCCCCTCCCACATCTGGAGAGGTCCGAGTGCGAACAATTTCTTAATAGCCTATAACTCGGCGTCTGCTGTATACGTGTCCGAATTATTGTCAAATTAACAGGGGCTCGGTAGGAGGCGCGGTGTGAACGAAATACCCGTGCTGTAACATAAATGGTAAACACGTGCTTAAACTTATTTTAATAACACCGCAAGAGTTTTAAAATGTATTTACTTTACTGAAGTATTCAATGCAAGATTGCTTACACGGTAGAAGGAAAGTACGTCAAAATCAAGCGAACAGTATATTGACATTACTACACCAAAATTTGTTAATGTAAGTAATATTTAGAGTAGTGTTATTTGCAATGCAAGCCTGTGCGGAATGACTTTCACGCCATTCTACGTCATTCTAGAAAACAATATCAATCCTGTGGATTCGGAAACATTAGTAGTATCCAAATAACAGTGGCAGAGGTTTCAAGCATCCCTGATCATAAAATACCGTCAGTCGCTCAGTTTGAACTGGGATCGGGCTAGCAGAATTTTAATTTTTGTATATTTAACTATCATTATTTTCCGTGAGTCTTTTTGTTACTAACCCCGTATGTATGCTTCATATTTTATTTAAGTAGGTACAACAGTTTTCTCATTCCTATAAGGACTTTTAACCCTCCATCACCGATCTTCAGGGTTGTTTGTCAAAGCGCCGGAAGTGGCCTGTGGGACCTGACGGCGCACGTCACTTCCGCTCGCACTCGGCCCGTAGTCACGCGACACGTATTGTACGTTTCCTGTGAAGATTCTGAAAAAAATAATAGAAAACGTATGTATTAGTGTTGTTTGTTTGTATGCATTTCGGTTAAATACGTGAAAATCTTGGAATAATTGCACTAGGAAAATCAATACAGGCCTTCTAAAATTACCAATGTAAGTACAGATTACATTAGGTAGGTAGATTAGGACTTGTACGTATACAAATACAAATGGCTATACGCACGTAGAGACTTTGAGTTTAATCTGTCTCTCAACCTACCTAGTGTTTTCCCCACACTGATGTCACCTAAAACTAGTTCGTCTTGGGCGATTTCCTGCAAATAACGCGAGGGTCATATTGCCCCAAGCAATATTCTCCACTGTTGCGTTGTAGCAGGAGAAAATAAACTCTAATTCATCGAAATAAAGCATGTGTTTGGTGCAAATTGTATTATGGTATAGAGTAATGTTGTAATTAGACCGGGTGAGTACAAAAGGCAGGTCAAAGGGACGGAAGCTGACCGCGCGGCGGCTTGCGCACATCCGCACTGTGTCACGAACGATGTCTTTGGACGGAAAGACCCGCCGAGCCGTTTGAGGGTTGGCTCACTTAAGGGGCGAGTTAGATATTCTGTTTTGAGTGTAGAGCCAGCCGTGGTTCATAATTATCATTGGGTTATATGGGTATTTATGATCATCAAACTATTATAATTATCAGTTGATAAACTACGTACCTATGTGAGAGGCCAAACAATCGCAATTTTGTTTCGTTTTCACGATGACATAAAATAAATCAAATTTTATTATAGAGAAAAGTAACAACTCAAAAACGCTGTCTACTCACAAACTCTCAAAAAATGACGGTCCACCCTAATATTTCATCCAAAAAAAACATTTTGAATTAACATTTAAGTTAGGTAGAGTTTGGAAATGTATGTAGAAAACCATATTCTTAATCATAATAAATAAATAACAATTAGCGCTGTACTAAAATTTAATAAAATTACGCGTATCCACTTTTGACATCGAAAAATAGGCAAGTTTCCTTACATAATAATAATAAGTCATCATCTCAGGTAAAGTGCAGGTTGGAAGCGCTGCACCGCGCATGGGTGGGCAAAGGCTTGCACATCAAAGCGCGTCCTTCAATTAGTCAGCTAATTGGCTTGACCGCCGCCAACAGCGATAACTTGGCGCTTGCAATCTGATTGATTTGATTCATTATGAAAACACAACCGTGTCGCAGGAGCAGTAGATACGTGATAAAGATGGTATAGAAAAGGTGTGTACGAACTTTAAGATTGTCTTGTCTTTTTGGATCAACAACCAGATAAAAAATACACAACTAGTTTCAAACTTAAACTTTCTGCCAGGTTTTTTCCTATAATACCTACCGACATTTCAAATAAAATTATGATCACTCAATAGAATCTGCTATATTGATTTTTTTATACCTCCAAATGCACCATTTTATCCGCCCTTCCCTCTTCATAATTCTGAGAACTTGAAATATCAGTACGGACAAAAAATTACCAACTTTTGTCTGTTCGCAAAGCCGAGTATCTTCAGAGTGTACTCAGCTGTACGCAGACAGGACGAGATGACTTTCATTGAGAGCAAGTCGTGCGCGAGTGTCCCCACCTACTGGTAATACCAGCGTTGACTTTGCGACTTCCTTTAATTGCTTATAAATTATTATTAATCGGGTTAATTAATAGGACCTCTCTATGTGACCATCGATCATATTTATTTATTTAGTCAATATTGTCGGGTTTTGTGAATTTTAACTTGGAAACTCATAGTTTTAGTTGTGTACAATTATTCACGAGAGTGTTTTCGTTGGTTCCTTTATTTCCCACAGATATAGTTTTGATTTCTATGAATGCAACACTTTCCACCACGCCGCTACGCTTGTCATAGTAGTTCAACTCACAGACTGGAAGTGGGAGGATTTTAAAATAAAGTTTCGCTTATTTCATTGCGGGATATTTTAGACAGTGTAACTGAAAAATAATATCCTGGTTTTAGTGCATAATATTTCTTATATCATCTGTTATTGCCATTGCGGTTTTAGCCTACATCATAAAAAAATATTTTGACCACCCTACCTACTTAAAATATCATTATATTATTTTGATACGATGACACATAAAGAGAGTTATTCAAATATTAAATTGAATTCAAAAATAAAATATGCGTAGGATCGTATCCGTAGGTGCCTACACGTCAACCGTTGAAGTTAGTAGTAGGGCTGTAACAAATTGGCGTAGGTATATATAAACAGTCCAGTGGCCCCCACCTTACTATAGTATAAGTTTGATTGAAGAAAGAAAAAATAAGCGCTATCTATAATATCGTACGTGTATCGGTTATGATGATTTACTATTCATAAATAAAGTCGGTTTGGTGAAACGTGGAGATTGAGTGTGATTTTTATTTAGTTAGGGAATTCCCCGGAGACTAGGGTCGCTTGATTTTTTGACAAATTAATATAAAAATAATGGTTTGGTAAAAAATCTCGGCAAGTAGTGTGGAACGATACACTTATACAGATTGAAATTAAATGAAATTGAAAAGTTTTTCAATGTATATGAAATGTCGGCCAACGTTTGTTCAGCTAGGTTAGATAACAGATACAAGGAGTATCCTGAAAATAAACATGTTACAATTATAGGGTATTTAACCCTGAAATTATGTTCAAGTTTTCATACTCTCAGATATTACCGAGGTTTATAAGTTTACGATTGTACTCAAATATTTCGTAACGACACCACTTACCACCACCCGCACTGTACCAATAGTTGATTTATCCCAATGGACTCCATGTAGTGGGCGCCATGTTTGCTCGTCTCGAAGCAGAAAATATGCTATGTAAATAATAATGACAGGGTAATATATGGCCGCCGCAGAGCCAGCGCCAGCCAGCGACGATGCTTTTATACACAACTACATGATTGTTGATTGGTAAATGTTTTGTAAACAGCACTTGTCGATACTTCACTCGAATTCTTGGTTTGATCAATGCGAATGTGTTTGCGTTAAGTCGTTTACTGATTGGTGTACTTATGTAGGATGAGTTTAGGTATATCTTCTTAATCTTTTTTTGTAACAAATATTTGGAAATAATTGAAGGTTTCAAAAGAACTGGAACGGTGTGATATGTTATCCGACGATGGAATAGCCCCACATCAAGCCACTCCCTACACAGACATATTAATTAAAGCTAAGCTAGCCATTTTTTTATGACTTTCACAGCATAACTATGATAATTATGATTAGTCTGGTCAAAAGAATAAAATAAATCTGTCTGCATCTTAGAAACTCACCGTCATTATTGGACGTAGCACCCCAATATGGATGCTTTTGAACCTTACTGGAAATACAAATTCTCTTTCCAATATTATGTTTCTTCCTCTGTGGAATAATACTTACGTACCTGCTAGGTAGTGTATACTGCACGCAAAGTATCAAACAAGACTAAAAAAACTTATTTAACATGTTTCCCCAAAACTACGTATGAAAACCGTATCAATCGCCTAAAAAAAACAGAAGGTCCCTGCCGGGGTAACATAAACACCATTACAATATTTCTATTAACCTGGGGTCATTTCACTCGGCCACCGCGCGGGCCCGGCTGCGGCCCGGCTGCGGCGCGGCCGCCATGAATTATGGAACGTCTGCAAGTGTCCGTACAACGGTGATTTGAATATTGTGAATTGTGAAACTTTTCTTTGTACTAAAGAGTGCATTGTTGAGATTTTGTTCAAATTGAACCAAGTAAAAAAAATGTATTTGAATAAAAACTTTATTTTTTGAGGCAATATTATTAAAAAAATTGTAAAAAAATCGGATTGTACGAGTAGTATTATTATATCAGACATATTTATTGCAGAATTATGAAGTGTTCTGAAACTCGTTACTTGTGTTGGTATTGGTACCTACGTTGGTACGTACAATTTACAAAGAATGACTACTATGAAATACATCCTTGTAGGTTACCTATATTTTGGTGTAAGTACTCTTTGGAAAACATAAAAAAGGGCTAAGTAGGTACCAGGAACATTTTAAAAATATTCACTATCCATAAAGATCCCTAACTTTTTCGCCACCATATGCTCTACCATCAACAATCACGTCAGTTTCTACCGGCCGCTGAAGGGTCCACAAATAAACAGCGCAAGGTGTCGCCGCGAGGTCCCGGAGCCCGCTACACAAATATTTGGCCGGCAGTTGTTTGGAAAGGTTTTTTGGAAAAGTTGCATTTGCTTCGCGTAAATATTGTGACAATTTAAAAATGTTACTCGTTAAGTCACCCATCTGCATTTCAAGAAACTTATGATCGATTTACAATGGATTTATTTAACATTTATATTATACATTAATTAAAGTTCATAAGGTGTTAGCTTATAAAGGATGTAAAAAGGTGAAATGATTTTATTTATTATTCTAGTACTTATCTTTATTTATAATGTTATATTCTAAATGTAAATAATTATTGTCAAACCTATTTAATTTGGTTTTAGAATATTAAATAAAAACGCTAATTTTAAAGAACATGAAAAAAAAACAGTACTCTTTGATTATGTGCAAGTTTGTCCAGAATGTCCAGAAGGCAAAATCTGGAATTAAAAGTTACCTTCTGCGTCGACGCGTACGCATATTAGGTAATTACATAACCCTCTCTATTGTTTTACAATCGTAAACCAAACACCGGTCATTAGGAAGTGTCGATCCATCTCGCGCGCGGCAACGCTCACCTCGTGGACTACAAACAAACGCTTTGTGAGCAGGTGGACGCAGCGGGCGGAACCGGGTGTTTACGCGAGTTTTACGGCCCGCCCCGCCCGGCCGCGCTAACATAACACACCTTAACGGATGCGCAAGGGCAGGGTTAAAACAACTTGTCCGTTTATGGGTTAAGTGTGGATTGAAGATGAGATACATTTGAACTAAGATCTAACTTACAAAGCTACCGTCGTGAACAGCGAACCTTTTGATTCCATGCTCTTCGGTCTAAGGATCTGTTGAATTTAAGAGGTATTTTAATGTTGATTTTTTTCAATGGATCCAGTCATTTTAACTAAGCGCTATTACAAACTCCATAGTAAAATCTTTATTTTCGGTTCTTTCTTAAAATTATTGTTGATTATGATTTAACTTTGAACGAGGTTACCGTTGAAAAGATTTGTTTCATGAAAACCATATTAGTGGCAGCTTTTCTAACAAAACCTTAAAAAACTTTATAACAAACCGGCTTAACTGCGCTCCGGCTCGGATGAAGCAAGGTGTCCACCAAAGCCGAGCCGGCTCGCAATAAATCTCTGGTAGTTTGTGAAAGTTGGCGAAATGACGCATTTACAATGCGGCTCATACGCGCCGCGTCTGAGGCCTAAGCCGCCGCGCCGGAGCGGTGGACTACGACAAACTGATATTTATGGCTGAAACGATGTCGCGACGAATTATAAATACATGTTTTGTGGAAGATTTTATGGTAGAGGTACCTACCTTATTTCGATGGTTTGTAGTGGTAAAATAAAATGCCCGTGACACGTGATGCATTCTCAAGAAAATTAATGTGTCGTGTTTGATATGGAGGAATATGCAGCAGGTACCTGTAACACTATAAGTACGTGCTGCATATTTCTGTATATCATTCTTAAAGGAAAGTAATGTTTTCTCTATTCAAATTCAAATATTTTTATTTCAAATAAGCCAGATTAACTGGCACTTTTAAAAAGTCAAGATCTAGGTGCATGTTACAAAACAAAATCCTATGGAGAAGAACATGCAAGAAACTCCATGGATACATTTTTTCTTTTCTCTTTTCTCTTCTCTCATGTAGGAACTTCTGGTAAATTGGAACATTATTTCCAAGTACGTCCATAGTCCATTGGTTGTGTAGTTATACTCGTATAACAACAACCAAGCTGGTTAAAAAGCAACACGACAGTAAGCAATACTATTGGTAGAGTATTTTTTTTTCTTTGGGACTGGTCCCGCCACACAGTCCCACTGTTAATCTTGTAAACCAGGCTAGACAATGGTGTCCAATAATGACGTCGAGGTTAGAGCCTCGACGAGTCCCAGGGAAAAGTTAAATTGTCTTGGAACCCGCACGAATTTAGTCTAAATAAATAATAGGAGGATTTGGAAGAAAAAAAAACACTTCATAGGTATATACCATACATAGGTAGAGTCAGTCAAAAAGTATTTTTTTTTTTCAGCCGAGGAATTAAATGTACAGTCATTACATTCAACCCTCTAACATTAGAATACATTGTAAAGTGCCGTTCGTGGGTGTAGCGAGGCGATCGAGTTCACTTAGTGTTGCCAATAAATCTGACGCCTTCGGTAAATGAACGGAGAGGTGCTCCGCCGTGCATTCAGAGGGGTGCACACGTAGAGATATATTGTAGGATATTTCAAACAAAGAAATTACAATCAGCTGAATACTCGTATGCATACATGCCAGTAATATTTTTCAGAACACTCCTCACAATTATGACACAGATACAAGTTAATTTAATTATTAATCATAGTGAAGAAAATTAGAGGTCGAAATAACTGCTTAGCGTAATTGCAAAATAAAAAAGACCTAATGGTCAATAGATAGTAGTATCTCATATGAGAACCAGAGACGCAACTTAGAGAAATTGTTAAGTAATGATATTACTAAAATTATATCGTTGAACACGCTGTACCGTGTGCGGCACTCATTACAGAACATCAGGGCGCTTCACGAATCATTAGGGGCGGGGCGTTTCTGAAAAATGCCCCCGGTACTAAAATAGACATTATGTAAAGTGGTACAATTACCGCGGTGACTTGTGAAAAAGTTGTGTTCGCGGGTGTAAGGGAGGGCTGGCTGGCGCGGCGGCGAGCAGCTTTAGCTTTCTTTGAAATAAGTACTCACGATTGATCTTAAAAAAACATATACAGACGAACATAAAACCTCCTCTTTTTTTCCAAAAAAGGGGAAGGCTAATAAAAGGGCAATTATCAATAGTTGATAAAATAAATAACATAAAAAATAGTACCTAATAATCTTATAAAATGACACTAATTATCAGTCATAATGCAAACGCTCTGAATATGTGCTAGCGTTACGTATGAACTTTTCTTTTTTTTTTGTTCTTGAGTAATTTTCTAATCAAAACTTATTATATAAAACTGTGCATAATTTACCCGAAACTTCTTCTACACCGCCAAATTTTTTTCTGCTCAAACTTACATTGTGTGCCATTAAATTTGTCAACAGCACAATATTTCACGTTTTATTGCCTACACGCAGCTCCCAGCCCTAACCCTCGGTGAGTAAAAGGTGCCTCGAACACGTAAGACGTCATTTAGCTACAAAATTAACATAAATAATAACGTCATCGCTCACGGCGCCCCCCTCTCACCCCCCGAGCCCCGATATTGCGTCATTTGCCAGCCCTTTATGGCTTCACAACACTTAACTCCAAATAAAAAAGTATTTTACAAAACTTGGATGACATCACGCGGCGATGTTTGTCAGATTAGATGAGACTTTTTGAGTCCGTGAACATTAGGAATTATCACATTAACCAAATTTTAAACTTTTTAAAGGCATTTACTTAGATGTATTATCCTTGCTGACCTAAACCATCGCTTGTAGGTTAGGGTTTTGCTCCTAAAAATTTTTCGAAGTGTAGAGTTACTTTACACGGAGTAAACAGATTCTCTGGAAAGGTTGATATTTAATAACAGGAAAACTCAACACAGAATACAACCATTATATTTTTATTACTAGTGAAGACGCAAGAAAGCGTACATTTTTAGCGGGCGGGCCATTTTTTTGGCTCACACTGTACCACCTACTTTGCATTACAATTGTCTGTTCTCAACGCAACCTTTTTATTTT
This sequence comes from Notodonta dromedarius, assembly GCA_905147325.1. Taxonomy (NCBI): domain Eukaryota; kingdom Metazoa; phylum Arthropoda; class Insecta; order Lepidoptera; family Notodontidae; genus Notodonta; species Notodonta dromedarius. Next base: position 396,503 of record LR990167.1, read on the forward strand.
CGCGTTTTAATGTTTTAATTTGAGCCACAAATAACGTTTAATAGTTGTGTAAGGAGTAACGGTGGGGCATTTGCATTTTAGTGGACGGCGATCTTTATGAAAATGCACTTTAAAAAAAATATAACTGAGGGTGCGACTGCGGCTTCATCTTAATGGTTTTAATATAGTTTTTTTGCTTCTTTATGAAAGTGACAAGCACAGACCAATGAGTTTTTTTTATTAATCTGCGAAGAAGTTATTTTATGGTAATTTGGGAATAAATGGGAGGTCCTTATAATAAAATGCACGTCATTGAACAATATAAAGTTTAATATTACTATGGGTCGTCGACAGTACTTCTAGCCTATCGTAGCTTATATTTTTCCACGAGGTTTAAGGGATTATGTGAGCAGGTAAAATGACAATGAAAATAAGAAATTCTGAGAGCAGCCAGCAGACTCAAACATTAATCACTGTTATGGTATTCACGCAATCTTAACTACCAACCCTTCAAACACTTAAACGCCCAATAAAAAGCAAACGTTTCTTAATTCATCGGATCAAACGTGCCCCAACCCTCCACTGCCGCAAGTAATAACCCTGTAAACGCGGCACGTCGTCGCCAGCCACCGGCCATAAATAAAAGGTAAGATGTACCGGCCGCATGCAAACCATGACTTATGAGCTGGGGTATGGGATGTCCCGGTTTTTGGTTATGTTTTTTAATATCTTGAAAGTCCACATGTGTAAGACACAAGGTAGGCAAGATTTATGATGCAAATGATTATTTTTGACCAAAACTCTATCAAGCATAAGTATTCAGCAACTTGAATCATTGTTTTAAAGGTGAAGAGGTCTTCATAAACAAGTTAATTTATTTATCTGAGTGAGATTTGATTATTATATACTACTAGATGAAAACCCGGCTTCGCTCGGGTGAAATGTGACTCATAATAATACACAACCTTAAACAAAATGTAGTTAGATATTTTTGTAGTTATCGGTTTTCAAGGAATATTAGGCAAGGCGTAGATTCGTATAGCTTCGTTCATTGTGTTTAATAATTATAATACATTAAAGCTGCAAAAGTTTTTTACATTAACCTTTTTTTTATTTAAAATCAAATTTTAAAACAAACTAACATAAATTAACAAAATAAAAAGCTTTCAAGGTTTATTCTCTGTATTCTCTGTAAACCTCTCTGTTTTAAGCACTGTCTTTTTCTTTACTATGGTAAGACACAATTGCAATTTTCAAAAAATTTAAAAGTTGTGACAATGTTTGCCAAATCCAACGAGATGCGGCTGTTAACAAAATTATGTAGGTTAGGTATCATCAAACAAAACAATGATGAAAAAAGGCATCCTAATATTATCCTACTAATATTATAAATGCGAAAGTTTGTGAGTGTGGATGTATGTATGTATGTATGTATGTATGTATGTATGTATGTATGTATGTATGGTTGTTACTCCTTCACGCAAACACTACTGAACGGATTTGGATGAAATTTGGAACACAGATAGATTATAACCGGGATTAACATATAGGATACTTTTTAACCCAATAATCCAATACTACGCGGATGAAGTCGCGGGGCACAGCTAGTAACTAATATTATACATGCGAAAGTTTGTGAGTGTGGATGTTTGTTACTCTTTCAGGCAAAAACTACCGAACGGATTTGAATGAAATTTGGAACACAGATAGTTTATAACCGGGATTAACACATAGGATACTTTTTATCCCGATAATTCCGAAATTTTTGTTAAGTTAAATACTACGCGGACGAAGTCGGCGGGCTCAGCTAGTTGTTTTTATGTAATACTTAAGATTTTCGGGATGATGTTTGTACTTAATCCATACAAAGTAAATCACTCTTACGTAGTATTGTATTCTCTTTGGTAAATCACTATGCAAAGCAGAACTAAATTAATACGAAAAAAACATGAAGACTGAATTGGTTTGTTCTGAACGCTCAATCTTCTTCTTCTTTCTTTAAAAATATGGCCCACCCAGTTTAATAGGTATTTCGAATAAAGGCTCATTTACACACTGAGAACGCTGTGTCATCACCGACACTAACTGACAGGGATGCGTTCATAGAAAATGGCGATTGCTTTTTGCACCATTAGAATTTAACAAAATACTCGACAATCCGAATTTTGCGGATATATGTTGTCGACTCGAAACCATTATTTTTTTATGTTTTATTATTCTGGTAAGGTTTCAATCGAGTCTACCGTACCCCTGAACGGAATTATTAATATAGATTACTTATTTAGTGACAATGGTGTTGCCTGCTCATATTTTTGTTGCTGTTCCTGAGAATGTACACCATCTTTAATTCATTGAAAAGAGTAACCATTGAGTTTCTTGCCGGATCTTCTCAGTGGAAGCAGCATTCCGAACCGGTGGTAGATTCTGACTATTCATAATTGCTTTGTTGGCTTACGTGAATAAAAACAATTTTGAGTTTAAGTTTGAGTTATCCAAATTAAACTCGAATTCAAATTGCTTAGATTCTGCAGGTGTTCCAGATTCTATTATTTTGTACATATAAGGTACTTACATATTTTAAAACTTTCCTTTACAAGTGTGTATGTATTCTGCTGGCGATTGATATAAAAACAAAAGCAGATCGAGTGCGATTCAACGACGATGCCGCCTAATGAGTTTGAAGCCGCGCTCGGGGAGAAATCTTATCGTTTTGAAACTCTGAATATACGCGGCAGTCCAAGTTACCACGCTGGAGCGTGCAATAGGCCTTCTTCACAAAGTAGCTATTAAGCGTATTATAACGTATTGCAAAAGAAAAACAAGGGTATGTACTTGTTGAGCCATTTTCATCAATGTTACTCCTTTAAGTCTAATGAAGACGCTGAAAGTTTTTTCAGTTTGTTTATGTAAACATGTGTGTTGTGACCTATGTTTATCGTCGAGATTATTTTTTGTTATCGTAAATGTTTCCAATCTCGCTACCACTCGTGTCATGTGCTGCAGTCTCTCACCCCGCGTCATATCAACGCATTGTTATAAATCAAAGAACGTTGCTCCTTATAAACATATTTCGTGTATCCTCTCCTTTTTAAATGTACTTGCGTTATACGCCATCTTCTTTTCCGAAATATTTCCCATCCCGTCATCATTTGAACGGCACAATTTTGAAAATAACTTCCAGAATGTTGGATCGAATATATAAATATGTCGGAAATTGAACGACAATATGGAACCTTTGATTCTAACTATTCTTTGTTTTTATCTCAGTGTATTTTCTGATTTTCTAATGCTATCAGGAGTTTATTTGATTGTTATCTCGGCAATAAGGATTATTTCCGGGTAGCTGTTACGGAAGTGTAATAAGACACTCATTTGATGTTTGCAAAACATTGTAAATAGTTTTAAGACTATTTCCGGGGCGTAATTCGTAAAGTAATAAGTTCGGATTTGACTGTGTTTTAAAATGTCTGTTATAAATGCGGAAACGCAGGTGTCACCATTGACTTCCGGGACGCCTGGACAAAGCCTTTGTGATAAGTCTTGCTTTGAATATTGAGACAGTTATTCTTTAAACGTGGTCATAGCAAGACGAGTATCAAGGGACTTGTCTGTGACCGCGTAGCTACTTACTTACTTGGTTATTTAAAAGATAGTCTTAATAAATTGTGAACGTTTCGTGAATTGTTTGACTTCGTCGCCTGGAGAACCGTGTAGCGCCCATAAGAAATGGAAAGTGAAGAAAATGACCACTGCGAGCAACCTGATGTATCATTTATTTGTGACTATTTATTATTATGATTACTTTCATCTTTGTAACGATCAAAGTCAATCGAGGATCTAACCTTTTGTGACTCTTGGATTGCTGTAGTTTATATCAATGTTCTATAGACTGGCAGCAAGGAGGTGGCGACAAGTCCAGGCATTAGTCTAACCTCCCCTTCCCGCGTGTTACCCCACCGGTCAGAGGTCCGGTTAAGTGGGGGTGCTGAATTATTTGCCTTAATTATACAATGCCGGCTTAACACGTGGCCAGTACAACCCGTGTCCTTAGTGGGGGACTGCAGTAAAGTTGAAGAAATTATATATCTTACAGGACTGTAAAGGAAGTGTCTGAAAATGGTTCTACTGTTTGACATGTTTTTTGAGATTGTTTTTTTCTTGGTTGCAAAAAAATTGTGTTTTTTTAACTGATTCACAACATCACGTTTCAGTCATGTGATTCGTTCGACTAACCTTACTTGCGAATTGAAATAATCCTGTGATAAGTGTTCAAAATCCTGATATCAAAAGCCATTCAATGACCAAGTCTCGCAATAAGCACAATCATGCCAAAATCCCAAGAAGGCGAAGTCACAACTTTTCGCCAAGTGAACCGGATTGTCCCGTCTTAGATTAAATTAACATTAGGTGGAACTATTCCGAGGGCCGCGCGGACCCTCGCCGGCTGCGAGCCCTGCGGTCTTCGGAATCCTAATTAAAATTACAACATGTAAATCGTCCGAAACGTCTTGGACCCAGTGTTAGATGTTTGTTTAAAAACAGAATTTCGTACAGCTTCGTACATTGTTTCGTATTCATTCATGGCGTTAAATATTCTACCTATGTTACAGTTTCAAAAGACGTCTCTCTGAATGCCTCATAAAGGATCAGCCTGTAGAACATGGATAAGGGTCTAATTTGTTTCAGAGTTTGAAAGTATTGTCTATGACTAGGTATTCAACATTTGAATCTAAAAATGCCACAAATGGGGGAAATTTGTATAAATAAATAACCTGCTAGATATATATTAGCTCCAACAAGTTATCTACCATATATAATATTCCGGTATATCTCCTTAATTTAATAATATCCAGCTCTTTAGTTGGAGGGTTACTATATTTGTCTTGGTCCTGTATCCGGCCCAAGATTAATCCTACGTTTAGCGAGTCCCTCCGGGTGGGGTGGTTAGTGGACACTCCACGTACCTTAGGGTGTCCACACGCCGTGCAAACACTTAGACATGGGTGCTTACACTCGGGAGGCTAGTAATTTTCAGAGGACATCCTTTGCTTTGTAGTTTCGAGGTATTAATCGTTAAAATAAATTGAAGAATATTTATAGTATTATATTATTTCTTGTATTCATTGGAGTGGCTATTATTATTTACGGTGGTAGAGCCAAGCCATAGTTGATTGACTACAATACATTACAAAGTCGGCAAACAAGCGTACGACCTGCCTGATGATAAGCAGTTACTCTAGCCGGTAGATGCTTGCAATACCAAAGCCATTGCCCCACGTAATAACCCCCTAGTTGAATCTTTCCTTATCTACAGCTATTACGAACGGATTTGTATCATAAACAAGTGGGCATGTATCGGCTAAATGAAGGAGTATGGGAAAGTTGGCTAAGTCGAATAGTTTCTACCTATTTCATCGTTGCATGGCCGCAGTTTTCTTAACTCGTGCCATGGATCTAGTCACTTAGCATAAGTGGGGATTTCACCTGATACAGATGATGTACGGCACTAGAAGTGACAGTGTTGGATCTATGAGTGTATGGATGTCAAAGTAGTAAAATAACAACAGGAGGTAAGAGGAAGCATCAAGGCAGATCCTCTATCGCTAGTTGCTAACGTCTACGTAAAATACTTGTATGGCAAATTGCCAATTCCTCCAGTGATAGAGGCGCTGTACAATTTACCAATTTAAGGTAGCGCATGTGTAAAGCTCATGGTAGAGCGAATGGTCACAGACGAACGGTGTAAAAGTTAGGAACGGCGGACTTGTCTGATGCCTTTTTCGATTAAGGCAACTGTGTGCGGACTCTACCTTAGTTTGGACAGCTAGCATGATCGGCTCTATAATGTGCTTGCTAATGACTAAGCATTGCGAGCATTCCAGTACATTCACTATGCCAAAGTCACAAGCTCACGAGAATGATTCGTATCGCTCGCAGCGAATCATTTATCTGTGGGCACATGGCAGCAGCCAGACTCGATTCCGTCTGGGCAGCACTTAAACAAACAGTCGTAAAGGTCATCATGTTTATTCGCATCGAGCCCTTACATTAAGATTTATGAACACTGTTACTTACCACACTCCAGTTTCACTTCCACTAATCCTACGTCCTTATTCACGAGAACAACAGTCGTTACATAAATAATAATCGTCGGGGACACAACAAAACACCGTGTTTACCTCACAACGACGCAAATAAAAATACATCGACGATGGCATTATTCGTAGGTTGGTTTAAGCGAGGAAAGTATTCTTCTCAGTTTCGAAGATACTATACTACCTATTCTTGAAATATTTTAAAATGGTTAACATTTCATGGAATACTTATGTTGTGGATTTTTTTATTGTTTTCTTTGTACACAGTGGTCTAGATAACAAATTACTGAAACCAGTACCTAAGTATATTATTTGAAAATATAGTGTGTGCTTAAAGCTTTAAAGCCCGTATTAATAAATCGATCACAAGTCTGAGAACGATCTCGAGTACGCTTTTGACATGTAATTTTGTACTGGTATGTCATAAGAATGTCATTTCCAAGATCGCTCTAAGACTTGAGATCGATTTATTAATACGGGCCTAAATGAAGTATAAAAGGTAAGTACCTATACCTATATTTAGATTCTTCAATTAATATCGTAAAACGTTTAATCTAAAAATATTATCCTTGATACATTCTTCTCAGCTATATTTTCATCCAAACTAATATTGTTATAATGAAAATGTAGTTCCGCAAAAATATTTTTCTAAGAAAATCAAATCACTTGTTCGAGGGGCAGCAATAATCTACATGAGCCGACTTAGCGAGCGGCCGCGAATTCCTGCTGCTTCCAACTATGCTGAATATTTTTAATCAATACAAATTAGGTTGAGGCACGGCTCGGCCCCGGGCGCCCGGCCGGATACACGCGAGCCGCACACTGGTAGCGCGGTTGCGTAATGCTGGACAAAAGATTTGCTTTCTTTGAAAAAAAAATCTCCATAATTTTCGTAGAAAATTACGTGAGATTTAACGTAGCTTAAACTGAGGTAAAAAGTTCCCTAACATTTTTTTATAACATATTCATGAGACTTTGACAACAAATCAACAGAAAAATATACCTCACATAGCTTTAATTGAAATGCACATAAGTATACAAAAACATACCTGGAACTTTTCTAATATTAATCTATTATCGTGCTTACAAAATTTTATTAAAATAGTAAATCATAATAATATCCAAAATTTAAAAAAATCTAAATTATTTTTGTCCACTATTCCAGCAAATTTGATACACTGTGCGTTAGTCAACTTGCATACGATATCAGAGCATCTCAGGATAAACTTACTTAACAAGCTGAAGATATTGATTTATTGAGTGCGCGCTCATCCCCTCAGGTACAACTTTGCTTATTTTGATACACAAGTATAAATAGACTTAGCCGGTGCCGCTGTAGGTAGATTAGGTAGGTAGAGACTTATTATATTGAATATTTATACACTGACTGCGATGTGGTATAAAAGATACTATTTAGACTAGTTAAGAATGATCTTGATATCTAAACATGAAATATTGGATCGCCTTATTATAGTAATTGTAAAGGGTCGTGAAAAACTAATGTCTTATGGCAAGAAAAAAAATGTTTTTTATGCATTTCTTTTGTCTACAACGGATTTAATCTTTTGTTTTAGTCTAAGTAAAAGGTATTATACGTACGATAAAACTTGTCTGTAACAAATCAGCGCGGATAGCGAGTGGCCTCCAGTTAAATGGCAATCTTGTGTTAGTCGCCGAGTGGAAATAAAAAAGTAACAAGTTACGGCGGTTTCGCTTCCTCGACGTGGCGGCGGGGGAGGCTTTTTAAAATGGCACCCACTGTAGTCTTTCAGTGTTCGGTAAAGTAAAATAGTACTCAGCTGTTAAAAATATTTGCCAATTTTTAAATGTTTTTCCAGCTTTATTAGCATTGTCATCACGGTGTGTTGAAATTGCGCAATTGGATAACGAACAAATTTTTCGTTGTTGCCTTCAATATCAAAATGATTTTCTTTCAGGGTCTCTTCCTTTAGCTCTTCAGTAAAATGAATTGTGTGCTAAATATGCGTTTTGCGAATTAATATGTATACCTACATATAATACAAATACAATTTTATTACATTTCGCTAAAAGTACTTCTTTGGTTCCATTGTAATATAAGGTAATTAATTGTAAAATAAGGTAGGTAATTAATAAACACATTGATTCCAACTATAATTATGGGTACAATGGCGATAGGTACCTACATGCAGCGACCGGGCGCGGTGTGATGCCGCGGCGCGGCGCGGCGCGGTATCGCGCCGGACGTCCGCACGCAGATAGCCGCGGTTAACAGGTTACTATTGTATTGCACACTCGTGCTAACAATATGGACTTTAAATATACGAAGCTACGGTACCTACTCCTAGGATGTTTTATAAACTGGATCACGAGGTGAGTGAATACACATACCTACCATGCACTCCCGGCACAAAGGAAGTCACGTCATGTTTAACTCGGTATTTTAATGAACTCGTATTTCCCAATCGGTGTCAGACCAGGACAAATCACAAACGTCATGATTATAAAATGAGTACCTACCTATAGTCTGATAACTACTATGATGATTAGTAGGTATATGTTATGATTCGCGCAATTTGTATTTCACTTCCTTATGTGCAGTAAAAACTGGTGATTTAGCTCGATGTCCGACGTCAGAGACACCTTAAGGTCCTAAACTATTTAAAATTAATTTATTTAATATTAAAAAAAATATTAATTTAATAATTTCATAAATATTTTTACTCTTGGCCTTATTCTTGAAACAAAGCAAAATGAAGTTATACCTATGATCCCATCACGCACATCGCCAAGAAATGTACTTTTAGTTATTTTCAAGTAGGTACAAGCACCTCTGGCCGCCTGGAGCGACAACCGTAGAGTACAGTGATGTAGAGTTTAGGCTACACGGTTTTTATTTTAGCTCCATTTGTGGGAGTCTGAAACAGATTATGTGTACTTACTTATATTGTGCAACTTTGATGCCAAGAATACGAGTATGTCCTTGGCTATAACACAAATAACTTAGATATGTGGGACGATATAGGTATGTAGGGTATAGTATAATTAGGATATTTAGATTGCAAGTTATTTACAAACTACCATAGAAAATTATACATAGTATGTCAAAAACTAATATTGAAATGAATAAATGTGGGTGTCGATATAAATGTACCAACATATTATGTATGGCCCCAAACTAAGCAATGCTTGTATTGTGGTTAACGTAGCCAGGTACAGTGGACTGAGGGTAATTCACAGTAATACACAGATCAAGGTCAATTACGAAATTTGTCCTGACCCAACACACTTAGTTCCTAGGCGTAGGTATGACGAAGATTTATGTATAAACAGGTAGATCAGTAAACGTGAATAACAGATTCTTCCACAAAATCATGTTCATTTCAAACAATATTCCTAACCCCTGAAATATTTTTTCAAAAATTACAATATCAATTGCACCCGTCTCCACTCGGGCTGGAGGCAATAAATTCGTTAGCGAGAGTACGGGAGTGCGGGAGGGTGGAAACTACAAGTCATTATGTGCTCGTCGTAATGGGGGCAAGGAGTTGCTTTTTATTGTCTGAATATTTTCCACTTGTAAATAATGCGGTTGGCAAAAAATAGGCTGCGGTTTGAAAATCGGGAACTCAAAGCAACGGAGTCGCAGTGTTCACACTGTCATATTGATTTGATACCTGAAAACAGGCACTCTGCCAGTCAAATCGTTCGGGTACAAAGATTGCTCCGTCACAAAAAGATTACTACTTAGTATATAACTAGTCTAAAGTGCGCTGTTCTAGATAGATTGTGATTGAATACTCAGTAGTATTCACGTGTTGTAGGTATCTTCCACCACAATACCATTTCTTCTTATTATATTAATTTGTGTATTTATAATTCTTAGGATAAATGATATGTACATATTAAAGGAAAATAAAGAACTATACATTTTAAACTTTCAGTTATTTTATAACAGGAAGCATAATATTATAGTAATTGAGGTAACTATAGATACGTAGATACGTAGAGGTACTGAATATATAACTGAACATGATTAGATTCGAAGAAACTATTATAATGACTCTGTAAGGTGGTTAGGGGTGGCGGAAGCGTGGGGAGCCGGCATCCTGCGTGTGCCGGAAGCGTACCGAACTGAGGCGGAGTGGCAACCCTCGGACACAAGTTTGTAAGATCTTCGTGAACAATTGGTCATGTAGAGTCGAGGAATACAGGAGGATAATTCAATAGGTATATTATATCTTATCTGGCTTGATTTTATAAAAGGTGTATAAATAATACAAGGAAAAATCACAGGGGGTAGGTATAGAGTGTAGTTAGTTCTGTTGGGTTATTTTTAAAATTTTGAAAAAATATCGAAGATTGCTCAAGCCTTAGCATCATATAACAATAGTATTTGTTCATTTATTTATTAATGAGAAAAAAATGATGTTAAAGTTACTTCAAGTTGACACAATAAATTAATTTATTTTACATTCTTAACAATGTTGACACTTTCGGAAAATAGCAATCTCTAGACTGTTTGCATGTTTTGAACAAACAGGTCCGAACTCCACTCACATCCCACCTTTCCTATTTGTATCTCCACAACAGCTATAAATATCACTTAACTATACACGGAATGCTTCACCGTTAACACTTGATCGCAAGTTTAACCCGTTACCGCCGCGGGGTAACGGCGCAACTTGGACAATAACCGGGAGATTAGACGGGTCTCCGAGACCCCGTGGGACTGCCAAGGTGGGTAAGGTTTGCTAAACAATGGCTTCGGAATTGAATATTAAGAAATGTTAGTATATTGTGTGAGGAGAATAATAGTGGCTACACTCCCGATTATGCAGCTGGTCTTGTTGATATGGCAACATATTTACAACGCCTTGTAGCTATATACGACATTTACCATCATAGTCACCTACTGCGTGAAATTTGCCACATGAGGGCTCATGCGTTTCATATGGCCCGTCCATACTATATTCAATCAAAGGTGATTAATTATTTTCACCAATATAGAGCGATACGATGCCATAAACAGACAGATACATAGATACACAGATAACCTAAACTTATAACACCCCTCTTTTTCCGTCGGGGGTTCAAACCGTTGCGATTGATCTGCTAATACAATTGCCTAATTATTTTTATTTATCTGCGTCATAAAACAATTCCAGCCTTTATCTTTACAGGCTTTCAGTCGCGCCATCTAGAGGCAAATCTTCCCTCACCTCACTCAGACCACTGCCCTTCGAGTCTCGTCAACTGTGTAGAAAACTTTAAGCGCTAAAGCAGCTGAATTTTTTGTTCCCATTCATTATATTTTTGTTTATGAGCGTGAATTTTTCATCGCTAATCCTTTGCCAGCGATGGAGATTAGCACAACAAGAGGAGGCGGTTTTCTTGGGTTTTTTTAAGGAGCGATATCGACGACAAAGACGCCGCAATAACTCATGCTGTAATAATAAAACAAAAACTGGTCACGGGTGAACCGAGCGGACCGCGGTTGGAGTTCCGTATAAACTTCCGATCCGAAGGAATTTATTAGAATAGTAGACTTCTTCATATTTGTTTCATTGCATAAATTTACAAATATTAAGTTTAAAATTATCTTTTACTGATACCGATTAACTTGGGGATAACAATAGGGATACAAGTCTGGAAAGTAGTTAGCTAGCTTATCTGACAATATAAATATACCGTAACAGTCTTTATCTAATTATGCGGAGTTAATTTCTAAATTCTACTCTACAGAGCAAGGCAAGATTATGATAATTGTCATGTAATGAAATTTTCTACCGTAGCAAGAAGTTTCCAATATCTCCATGGAACTCCAAAAAGCAATTAGGGATGTTTTGTTTGCTACGCGACACTAGCCGCGGTTCGCGAGACGCCTCCATTTTTCACTTTTAATCTCTCGCCCCACTAATTGTTTTCTTGACAACGTCATTGTCTTATCACGGAGTATTCACGGTTGACGGCGGGCGAAACAATCGTTTTAATTGTGTAACTATTGGTACGGAACACTAAATTTCTTTCGTCAGACTTGACATCGATTTATTAATACCCTTATATTACTAACGGGATGTTATGGTAATCACTATGTTTTCCAATAATACTCACCTACTCGATTGAAGTCGAGAGCGTAGTTATATCCTACTTCCTACTAATATTATAAATGCGAAAGTTTGTGAGTGTAACAAACGAAAAAAAGAGTAACAAACATACATCCATGTTTGTTACTCTTTCACGCAAAAACTACTGAATGGATTCGGATGAAATTTGGAACACAGATAGTTTATAACCGGGATTAACACATAAGATACTTTTTATCCTGATAATCCAGATTTTTTTGTTGAGTTAAATAATACGCGGACGAAGTCGCGGGGCACAGCTAGTGTAATTATATAATAACTCTTATTAAAAAGTATGCCATCAACAATGTGTTCAAAGATACTTACATTTTAATAACATAGGTGAACTTCATTGAAATACCTCTAGAAAATAAAAGCATCGTCTCCTATGAATAATATACCGTTAAGATATATTAACATATGGAGCCCGCATATAAATCGCCTCATTTACTCGCACTGAGCTATTCCCTGTAATATTGTCCAACGTTTAAAATTATGAATATGGACTATTTATTTTTTGTGTCTTAGGTATCAAGATTTTACTATGACTAGATTTTGTTCAGACTTTATTACATGTAACGTCATATTAATTCCTGAAAAGTTTTAAAACACCTACTATGAAATAGATGCAGAAACATTTTGTGTTTAAAATAAAATACAAATGATATTTTCTGCTCCATTCATCATATGAAATGATTCCACCGTGCATTTAGTGATGCCAAATGTTAGTTTGTGAAGTGCGCCATGGAAATGATATTGTTTAGCCGTGCGTTTATAAAGCTCAATTCGGACAATAATGAGGACACGAACACACACGAAAATCTTTTGCCTCATTCACAAAGTAACTACAACCCACAATTACGTATTCGCGCAAAATAAATCCACAGGATAATCAGTGCATCGCATTTCAGCGGAACGCACTGAAGTATTTTGTATTTGGGATCGTTTAAATTACCCCCATAAATACACGTAAACGATTCGCAACAAAGAGATGTCTCCGTAGTGGCTCGAAGCCGGTCCCGGACGATAAATCTGCTGCAGCGCAAACAAACAAGAAATAACTTTCACGGCTGAAAATATCAAATGTAAAATGTAAATTTAACTACCTAATACGAGCTTAAGCCGCACGAAACAGTGCTTTAAAGCGCTGTTTATTTGATATTTGAGTGTTGTTTTTATGTTAGTGTCGTTGCGCCGGCAAATAAAAACGTCTGCTTGTAGAGAGTACCGAGACGCCAGTTATGAATGGCCTATGAGCGCTCCAATGCGGACACAGACTATCAATACTTTGTTCATGCAGACAAGACACTTCAACACAAGGTATACTCTTGCAATGTACCATTAAACTACACTTGAGTGAGCTCAATTTAAGCAAGTCTTTTCGTTTACTGTGTTAGACAGGGTCTATCTTTAATAATCTTTTTTGACATTTCCACTTATATTATTACACTCTGTTGAAACGGAATATAATATTTATGTATAATAGACTTTTTGTCTTATACATTTTAATCCCCTCCATGTTAGCCCTTAAAATTTGAAAGGTTTATGTAATTAACTTATGAAAAATGAAAATGTAGGAATTCAAGAGCATGATCAAACAGTTTACTTCCATTCACATGGTGCCTTAAGCCATTTCTGTACACCAATTTGTTCTTTATCGAGTGTCTCTAGGTGGCGTTGCATCGCAGGCAGTTTGCTTGATATAATGCACGTCGCCGCCCGTTATTGCTGCAACCTACTTATTTATAATTGTTGCTGGAGCCACCAAACTTCCCAGACCTCCCATGCCTCCCGTGGCAAAACCTAATCTTAAGCCAAACGGGTTATGATGACATATATCAAAGGTCCGCTTATGATGGTCGAGATATGGCCAAGGGTAAGCTTTCAAGAGTAGCCAGGGAGGTCGGCACGGGCTATTTAGTTCTCTTTCACAGTGACTATTACTGCGACCTTTATTGCGTTTGCGTGTACTTCGGATGAAGCATTGTTATGGCCTCTTGTTTGTTTATTATGGGATATTTTGTTTCAATTTTATGTTTTATTGAGCGTCCAAGAAATTTTCCACTATTTTTCAGTACATCCAAATTGTTGAAATATTGTCTACTTATACGCTAAGAATTTCAGTGGAGAAATTCTGACCTTACCCAATCGTGTTTTTTGCCGAAAAACTCTGAAAATATTACAGAGAAAAATTATTAATAACATGTTTCAAAATAAATTTCTTGAAATATGAAGTCTATTAAAAATGCTGAAACTCCCCGTAGCGTGTATGTGTACAGTCCGCAGCAGGGTACAAGGTTGTAAGTGTTGCGGCGCTTGGCGGGCGGTCCCAGGCATACTGCATGAAATTTATTTGTGTGAGCAATTTTATGCTTTATCCATAAAAACTTGATTTAGAGTACCTGCATGCATAGTTTTCGAAATTTAAAGCCTGAAATTTTGATTAACATCAGATTTACTTGGGATTAATATTATTATAACCACACAAACAAGTAGAGCAAAAAATTGTATGAGTTTAATAAATAAAAGGTTAAAGGTACCTACTTTTCCTTTTTATAAAACTTATAACCAAATAGGTACGTATATGGTTTCCAAAAACTTAAAAAAAAATACTGAACAATCTTACCCCAAAGTAAAATATTCATCGTTTGCGAGACACGCTTTCGTTTCTAAGGGGGAAACCGATTAATTTTATTGGCCCAGCTAATTCTATCAAAGTCTGTTCGCCGCTTTAATAGCGCACAACAAAATAAGACCCTTAAAAACTAATGTTCAGCCTTAAGACCGCGGCAAATACCTCTTTGTGACTCCGAACGATACCGACGCTGGCGTGGCTTCGAGACCTGGCTGCGAAGAATTTTCTACATCAACCTCATCACGTGCAAAAACGAACTCTATGAGACTCACATTAAAGTTAAATGTTGAATGAGTCGCTGGTATTACTTAAGGCGAAGGGAGACGCCAGCCAGATTAAAAAGTTGGAGTCGGTCGCGCGATGTCATTGTAAGTGGAAAATGAGTTAAATAAGGCAATACATTTTAATTAGGAGGAAGGGATCCCTTTATTCCGTACGCGATAACTCGCCGCGTCCTCTATTAATTGAATTTCATGTTTAATTAAGTCGAAGTCGGAGGCGCAGATAATCCGACCACTGATCTTGCCGTTTGTTGGCTGAGTTCATTTAAGTTGCTGCTTTTTGGCGATCGAGAGTTTTTTGAGCGAGCGAGATTGCGACCGCGTCGTTCATTCTATTAAATTTAGCGCCGGCTGCTATCGCGGCGGGGCAGCAAGGTAAATCAAGACTTATCAGTTGAACTTAGATAACCAAACTCTCGCTATTGTTTGGATGCCCAACAGAAAATGTAGCCTTAAATATATCTGTAGAGATAACTGTAACTAAACATTTAAATAATTTAATTTACATTTAAATACTTTAGATAATACTTTTGAATTGATTAATAATATTTTTAATTTGATCGTTCACGTAATTAATAAAATTAGCAATGATTTAATCGTGATCATTTTATATTAAATCACAAAGACGCCTCAATGAAGTATCTTGACTATTTTAAAGGAGCAACTGCTATTCTAAGTACCCACATTAGTATTATGTTTTACCTATACCGACCTCAAAAAATATTCCAAGTTAAATAACGGTGTTAGGTTTAATGTAGTGAGATAATCCTCCTTTAAGTGGTTCGTGTCGGGTCGAGTCGAGTCGATTGCTTAAAAGATTAAAAACTTGGGGAGATACTGTACCTTGGTTTATTGCCCTGTGGAACCAACGAGTGCTCCGGAGGCTTACCAGTAGAAGTCGTTTATATAATAGGTTCAAAAGAGTAGATGTGCTGGGTTCAAGTAATATGTTTTTGGATTTACGCTTGGGTCACATGAACCCACTTACTACTAACTTATCGTTTTTTAGTACTTAAATGTCCATTATTATACAGTATGTGTTATTTTAGTTAGGTACTACTTCAGCTATCTACACGCTATGATCTGTTCGTTGACATAAAATCATTTATTTGGATTCTAAACGTGTTACTACAAACCTGCTAACACGATAAACTTGAGTTTGATTTAATTTGGCTTGTTATATTTGACGCAACTCGCATGTTATACTTTTTGAAATAGAACTGTAAGATTTTATATTTTAATATTCTTTAATTATATTAGTATATATAATAGCGTGCCCTTTAAAGTCCTGACTATTATCCTACTTGTGTTTCTCAATAGAATAATCCGTGCAAATAACTATTAATTTCCAAAGCAACATTTCCAATTATTACCACCATAGAAGACGTCTCATTGAACGCAATATTCAATCTGAAATGTTTCGCTATAATCATTTACCGACTAATTATCCCAAATAGGTAGTATGGGAGGCCATATTCGTGCCATTAAGGTTGGCTCTGTGTTATCTGTCAGTGCTCAAGGGTCCGAGGGCCAGATCTTAAGGGTCTAATTGCCGCGGGGCCCACGGAGACGATCGTTAATATAAATTATGGAGTGATTATATCTTGATGTGCACTAATCAAGGATTAGTCGCTTATTGCTCAATATTGTTGTTTCTTTATTGAAATCGTGAATACGAGTAGTAAGTACATAATATTTTTTGTTACATTGATAGAAAAGGTGCACTAAAAGTCAGTGTTAATTTGTACATAGTGCAGAGTTTAACGATCGTCTATCGCCAAGGAAGCAATTAAGTGCACAGTAAAAATTTAATACGTGCAGTTGTAAATCAGCCGGCAATCTGTCCAGCCCGGCGGAGATGATATGAGACACGCCGCTGTAAAATGTAGCCTGAAAAAATCAGCGGCATGTGTGTAATGTATTATAACCCAAAAGGTTCCGTATTCATTGCTGTATTATATTATGTTAATAAAATGCAGTAATGAACCAAGATAAACACCTCGAAGAACATAATATATTTATAATTTTGTTTGAAAAAAAAAATGGTTTAGTTATTATGAATTATTTTATTCAATCCATAAGTTGATTTGCATCAGTACTACTTATTTCGAAATAACTTGACTTCAAACTTAAAATTATTGCTATTGTATATTGGACTAAAATTATATTTCAATTCGGACCGGGTTTCCTTCAAGGCGAAAAGTTTAAGGGTTTATTGCGTCCAGCTAGGGAACCCAAAGTAAAAGTGACGCCCATAAAATGTCCTGAGACATTAAAACTTTAAACTTTCCAATTCTGTGCACGTTTGACCTGATTAACGGCGGTACAATCATTAGTTTACTTAGTACACAAAGGATGTGGCCACGCACCAAGTTATAGTAAACTTTGACAGCACTGCTTTAAAGTTCGTTTTGAGTTGGTAAGATTATCGACAGGAATGCAGCCCATAGTTTTATAGTGCAATTAAATTTAACAAGTCTATTAAGTATCGGATGAGTTACAGGACGGGTGTCGACAGAGCGATGTGGGAGTTATGTTACCTTGTGATGATAACAAGAAATCTGCTTGGTAGGTAAATTTCAACTATGGTTTACCACAGTATTTCGAAATTAACTAAAGGATGACTATAGGAACGCAATTGAAGATAAATAAATATTATACTATTTACGGGTTAATTAATGAACAATGTCCTAATCTCAAAGAAACCGCCCTAAGACTTAACCGTTGCCCCGCGGCGGCGGGTCGTTGGGACCCAACAGTGTTTGTCAGTAGTTGCGATTCGATCGCAACATTGATTTATAGGTTATACTTGGAACGGCGATACGATCACGCGATACGGGATTGTTCTACATGTTTCTGTAATCAGAGCACAGGGGGATGCGAAGAAACTACTACTCTATAATGTGACTTTGTTGTACGGTACAGCTGTTGGTCGACAATATAGTTTGATGTACCTGCTATAGTTTGAAAAACAGTCCACCTTTGACAAATAAAAAAATATTCAGGTCTATATGTAGGTTTGTGTTAGTGTTATCTGTAATGGATACATTTAAGCAATAGTACCTACTATCAAAAATTATGAGGTGGGTGTTGTGGGGAACAAAATCGTGCTTACGCCATAAAAAGTAGAGCTCAATTTACTAATTAGTCATAAAACATCATTTTGATATTGAAACCATCTCCACATCTTTATTAGCGGACTGTGTCCACCAAGAAACTGTACTCCCGGGAGCAATAGTCCGCCTCAGGCGAGGGTGACCATCCTTTATCAGTCATCCGATCTGATAGTCCGCACCGCGCCGCGACCACGGGCCAAGCCCCGTCTTGCCTCAAATCTATAGTAAACTAAATAATAGTTTTGTCTGTTTCTGAATGGTACATTTCTGTACTAAAGTGCATATAAAAAACATAATTATATGTCTACTTGTTTGTATTTTCATGTTCAAGAATAAGATGGTTTTTTTTGCTGAAAAAATTATATTATTGTTCCAAGGATCGATGAAATTACTTCAGACTGAGCCCATTTTATAAGGACCATTTCTGTTCATGGGGTTTATATTAAACTGGTTTCTACGAATTTTAGATAATAATATGTACGTGTTGAAATATTATCCAGGCAAAGTCGAGTGCGACTACCAGTAGTGTTATAAATCGTACATGTATCGGACACTGTCTCTAATTAACCGTTAGCGGCAAGTTTTATTGCCGTCCGGCAGTTTCGGGTTATCGCGATTTAAGTTTAAATTGTCCGCCATATGGGCTGTTTGCCTGCCTAAGAATTATGGTTTTGGGGTCCGTTTACGTATGTGATTATTATCATAGTTACATGATCCTGGCTATGTATGATACATAACAGGATATGTAATTCATTATTACATTTAATGTGGGTACCTACCTACTTACTATTTTTTCTGTTTTCTATGCGGCAATTAGTAGCAGAACAGTCATTATTATATCATCTACCATAACATTTAAATCTCAAGGGAGTTTTTGCATATATACATTAAAGTAAATATTTACACATTTACTACTTACTATATATAGGTTTTTTTCATATTCTTTGACCTTCTTGATACCGTGCGTGCGTCAACGATTGAATTGAAAGCATTATTTGCAATCTTTCTTGGGGTTAAATATAACACTCCGAGAATAAACACAATACAATTATAAATCCTTTGTAAATAACATTATATTTTACATAATTGTATTTTTTTATCAAAGTGTAGGTTGTTTGCTGTTATTTAAACAAAAATAATTAGTATAGACATGATTATATTATTGAACAGGCACTTATTGAAATATTTTAGTACTATGTTACATATTTCTATTTTATTTTGTGGTTTGTAGGTTTCCACTAATAAATACGGTTTGGAATACAATATTTTGGTCACGTGTGTCTTATTTATAGTTTGAGTGGATGTTTTAATCCCCAAATAGGATTAAAGATAGAAGAATTTGACAACTGATCTGTATTAACATCGTCCGAAAGTATTGTGAGACATTATTCAAATATTTGTCAACCCGCTGAAGCGGCGCGGAATAAATTCATGCAAATCGGCGTATTTGCAAAATGGAGTATTTTAACGCCAAAGAGAAAACCTTTTAATAATAACGTAGAAAGTAAAAATCGTCATATTCTCGCCCCCACTGGGACCGTGAGGTATTTTCCCCTTAATTTAATCAAATCATGGACTGTGTAGTGTATTTTTCTGAGTCATTTATTTTTAATTTTGAAGTCTCGAGGCGCCGCCGCCCTTAGAACTCGGTGGAACGTTGAATTTGATTTTGTGGAAGTTTATAGAATCTACAGGAAATATAGCCATACTATGTAAGTAGGTATGTAGTCGCTTATTAAACATATTGACAGTTATACTTTTGCAGGCATAACATGAATTACTACATGATAAACAGTTGCGGAGGAGTAAAGAGGAAATCATTGTTCAACAGTGGAACATTTCACAGGATAAAAAATACCTCTCTAACTAGTAAAAAAAATATGATCAATTGAGTAAACTGTGTCTTTATATTAACCAGACACTTTTATTGATAGCCAAATTATTTTGGCAAGGTATAACACAGTGATAGACTAATAGGTATCTTCTCATATGCACAAACTCCGTCCCCAGTTCTCTGCTGTTCGTTAATAATGTTAATATGATAATATATCAGATCATAAAGCATCGTTAGGTCGATCCCCCTCCCCCGCCCCCCGCCCCGCCATCCCCCACCTACCTCACCTTGTTTCTATAGTTCCTTATTATTTCTGAGTTCCTTCGAAGATATATAAGGATCTGTTATGCAAGCTGCATTCGGTCTGCAGCCAGCTGCAAAATTTGCAGCTTGGATCTTACTGCCAACTGATTGCGCAGTCGGCGCGGCGTGCATTCGGTCAACAGTTTTGATACAGTTATATCAATTGGACCAGAACCTCATCCAAACTCTAATTTTGTAAGCTTGCAGCCCGGATGCGGCTCATCTGTATATACCCTAAAGGATAAAGTAATGCTAGTGTGTGATCCGCCGGTTACCGAGCGAGTAGCTAATGCCAACTGTTCATGTACATTTTTAGGTAAGTAATATTTTACTTTGGTTAACAAACTGGTGTGGGTACAGTCATGCTGATTTGGTATATAACGGTTGTACCCAGATAATCATGGCTTACGTATGAGAATAAATTGCGTACCTATTATCAATAATACATATTTTTTACCGCAGCAATTGATAAATTATTTACGATGAATATCTCCAAAACCTATACCTACCATAATATTAAACTTATCTCATTACTACAACTACTGGTTATAAAAGAATTAAGATAAAACAAGGTAGTCATGTTTGGAGTCACTTTCACCGCCGTCTATTATTTAGGTCACGCGTAATGCCACGCACGTAGTCTACATTTTAATGCACTACTAGCATCGTTTCCGTGGTGTAGCGGTTATCACATCTGCCTAACACGCAGAAGGCCCCCGGTTCGATCCCGGGCGGAAACATTTATCTTTTATAAATTCCACCAGAGTCATAAAATAACCCATATTTATAGAAATGCAGTCCGACCATAGATAGCAATAAATTTAAACTATCATTTCGAAATACAATACAATTAGCAAGTTATCCATATATTTGCCCAGTAGAGTCACCTTTTCCACTTCAATATATATGATGGTCATTTATCTAAGATATCATGCAGAAAATATAGTTGCGATGAAGATCCTTCCTGGTACAACCCCAACCAATAATTTTGGGCAAAACAACTATACTGTTATTTTGTACCTACCTAAAAAAAACAATGTTTCCGCCCGGGATCGAACCGGGGGCCTTCTGCGTGTTAGGCAGATGTGATAACCGCTACACCACGGAAACTGTGTCTTTAAGCAATCAATTTACCTTTTGGTTGAGGTGATGTGCATTGCACTAACAAGACGTCGAATTAAATTATCAGACCAATAAAATGTACATGGATAAAGTTGAGAACATACAATTTGTAAATAATTAATCGAATGATTTGGCGTCCGAAATAAATATATTGTTGCTATTGTGATACTCAAAACTCTGGCTGAGTTGGGCTATGCCCTGATTTACTGTTTGCGTGGGGACATGGGCCCAGCAGATAGAAGTTCAATCTTGCTTAGATCAACTGCTGAAAATATAGAGATGTAGACAGCTTAATGATCTTCCCAAGCAAGTGTAGGAGCTATCGATGATATCGATCTTGATCATCTCAATGGAAGCAGCATTCAGATCTGGTGATAGATTCTAACTAAGTATTCAAAAGTGCTTTGTTGGCCTACAAGAATAAAAAATATTTTAAATATTAATTGAATTGTAGGTTAGTGAAATACATAACTTTGATAGTATAGAAACTGGGAAGATACTAAAGTCGGGTATAAAGGTATAAAGGTACCATAAATAAGCGTAGCTACGTAAGAACAAGTGATGGACTAATTTCAGGAAACCATTCCTTTATGTTTTTGGTATGAGAACCGGTATCTTAAATAGCATAACTTTTGGCCCTCCCATCCGTCCCTTTTATACTCCAAACGGTTATAAATAACAACCCTGAAATATTACAATTAAACATAACAGCGCCCAAATACGTCGCGATACTGAAGTTAGAATTACACGAGTTTCAGGTGGAGTGTAACACGGCGATATATCAAAGTTAGCAACTAACCCGAGTGAGAGGTGCGAGCCTATGAGTTATGTCGACCACATGCCCGCGGCGACTGGTGTGAGATGTGAGCGTGGAGCGATCAATTATACCTGTCTGCCTTCAGTCCACTGCTGAATCTATTTTTTTAATTATGTCTCATTTTCACTTCTTTTATGCCATGAATATCTACAACGAGTTATTTCTTTTTTTTTTTTTTATTCTCCTATTGTTTTGGGGCTTTTGTCCAATTAGGATATGCCAGCCCCATCGTACCTTATTACATTTTCAACACTTTACATTGTCTACATAATATTAATGTAAAGCGTATAGGCAACATTTTTCATTTATTTTCTGACTTCGAAAGGACTACGTTATCTTGAATGCTGTTTGGTCGAATAAAATTATGGTCCAGCATGTTTACTCGAAATCGTTTCCATGCACGAATGAGGTTCGCTCTGATTTAGCGAAAGAGCTGTCATTAGTAGCATGAATAACTTGGATGATGGTAGAGCTACGCTGAAGCCAATTGACTACAGGTCACATACAGGCTGACTCGACATGGGTAGTACCACCCTCTCACATAAGTTTGTAGAATACGTAAAGTAGCTATTACAGCTGCGTTTCGTACGATGAGTGAGAGAGCCGGAAGCTCAAGCCTCTGTCCATTCCCTTCCCTCCGTCCCACTCTCCTTCAGGCCGGCATCGTACGAGCAAATGCCTTTGGTATTGCAAGTATCTATAGAACATGATAAATGTTAAACATTAGGCGGTTCGTAAACTAAGCCTGCTTGTATGTGGTCGCTAGCTATCCCGCTCATCGCCTATGCCGGGGACCAGCGTCAACGGAACGCATATATCGCGGCCCGACCTGCCCCTGTAATTGAGTTACCGCTAAGAAACTGAAACGGCTCGCGGGAGGATACTAGTTCCGCTACTTGCTCCAACGTAGCTACTGTGTTGGGATTGTTAATGTGCTTAATGAGTAAATATCTTATAGCAACTACGTAGCTGTTTTGTTTTATCAAATGTATGTATTATCCAAATAAATATGTTGATAGATTAATGAGTCGGTAATCCTATAGCAAACCTAACCTTAACTTTAGTCACCCTAAAAAAAATTATCGAAGGATTTCGTAGTCTATTATTTTTTACTATTTATATTTGGATTTTTTTTCGTTAACTAAATAGAAACAAGTAAAATAAAACCCCTGGATAATACCCCCACCGAGATTTATTTGTTATACTTAGGTACTTATTCTTGCCCCAACCAAAAACAGAATGAAAAGTATTTCTGGGTGATCCCCCGCCGTGCAACGGAAACTGACATACATACGGAAAAACGACACGCGATAGTTATCAATACAGCTTATCCACACCCTGTATACTGTTCCCGCCTCAAGGATGTCATGATCCAGATATAGCTCCCAAAGTTAAAATAGAAACAAAGAAATGCTATAGAATCATAATAATTAAACATTAAATAAATCATATTTGGTTACAGCCACAAGCTATTAGGATTGGATACCTATCAGATGATTTAATATTAAAAGTTTGAAGTTAAAATAATATTTAAAAGTTAATTCATGAATTTTATAAAAATGCTTCATCAAATATTATTAAGTAGGTATAGTGTAGTTTGGCAGCCCTATCTTAGCCACAGGGCGCGTAAAAAACGCGGTTAAACGTGACGCGGCATATTGATGGCCGAGTGCCCCTGGACACCGTTAGTATTGAGTACGTAAATAAAACTGTTGTCCCTACATACGAGTGGCTAAGTACCTATTTCTAGAGCTTTATCTATACATCTATACAAATAAATAAAATTGGAGTGTCTGTTTGTAATATCAAAATAACAAATTTTCACTAAATGCATATGAAAGTTCATACGACACCTATAGCAAAAACGTGATTTAATTTTTTTTTGTCTGTCTGTCTGTCTGTGTGTTTGTTCCGGGTAATCTCCGAAACGGCTGGACCGATTTTGACGGGACTTTCACTGGCAGATAGCTGTTGTAATAGGGAGTAACTTAGGCTACTTTATTTTTTGAAAAACAATTAGGGTTCCGTGTAAAAAAATAAAAACACAAGAAATCAAAGAGTATTTCCGAAACGGCTGGACCGATTTTGACGGGATTTTCACTGGTAGATAGCTGATGTTATAGGCCTTACCCTTAGGCTACTTTATTTTAGAAAAACCTAATTAAAAAAATGGGTTCAGCCGCGCGGGCTCAGAACGCGGGAGCGGGCTTTTTTTCTTAAATTAAATTCCACGCGGACGAAGTCGCGGGCTCAGCTAGTAAAAAATAACATGGCTGCTCTTCAAAATGTGGTTTAAAAAAAAAATACTTACAAAAACAATAATGTTTGATGATTGTTTTGAAAGCGCACTGTGTGGATATGCCTCGGAATATACTTACTGTGCCATGTGAAAATTACACAAACGGACTGATTTTCAATTAAATCACATATCTAACACATAAATAACTTCAATTCATATCAAAAAATCATAACCTACTTATTACCTAATGCAGCCATCGAAGAAGTTTCGAAGCAATCGCACAAGAAGAACAAAAACAGCAATTACCAGCGTTTACGAGCGGCAAGTTAATCGGTTCATTTACGACACTTCAGCTCGCCCCCGCGCTGGCCAGCCGTGATGATAATCTGAAGGTGGAGGTAACGGCGCGATACTCTATTGATTGATTTGTTTTTATATGGGTAATGGCGGAACTTTCGAAGTGCTGTTTGACTTGATATGTGAGAATTAATGAGTAGATGTAGATGAGACTTGTGATGATCCCTATCCTGAGCTCATACGTTTGCTAGAAGATGCTAGTTGCTGGCGTCTATTTCAAATGTTTATTTGGTGAATTGTGACTCCTTGGGTAGGGGCGCTATATACATACAATATACTATTGCAAATTGCATTTTATAAACGCCTGGGAGTAGCAAGCGATACCCACGCGTTTAACTTACGGTACAATTTAGAGGCTGTAGCACTTTTTCGTACTTGTAGGTTACCAAGTTACTATGCTCTGACTCGTCCACATGATTCATTTTTTTTTTAATCTTTATTTATTAGGGATTTTATCCAAAAGGATATGTCAACCCCATCGTAACCTTACACTAGTTAAACACAAATAAAATCTTACAAACATAGGTAGAAGGTAACAAGACAAACAAAAATAACTTATAGAACCTAAAAGTAAACATATAAAACTAAAAAAAAATTGCAATCCTAAGCCGAACTAAAAAAAAAAACTTCAATACACATTGAAATAAAACTATTTTTCGGATTTTATCGCGTTTATTAACTTTATGTTCCCGACGTTTCGGTTGCTTTACAGCAGCCATGGTCACGGGGGGACTGAGGTGTTAGACGTCCTGATGTCATAGTTAGTAACTGGGCACCCTCAACTAAATATGAGGGTGCCCAGTTACTAACTATGACATCAGGACGTCTAACACGTCAGTCCCCCCGTGACCATGGCTGCTGTAAAGCAACCGAAACGTCGGGAACATAAAGTTAATAAACGCGATAAAGTCCGAAAAATAGTTTTATTTCAATGTGTAGTATTCGCGTAAATATAAGAAAACAATATACTTCGATACACAATTAAAATAACAAACAAAATAGGAATCCGAGCCTTACCTACTGATTATGTGACAAGTTTTAAGGGGGTCGTTCATGGGAAGCTGCAACTAATCTATACATTGCCACTGCCCCCCCATCGGAATACGGATTATACAATGCACGTGATTCATAAAATTGGTAGTAACAACATCTCAATGATATACAATTAGGTAAGTAATAAGTTAGACAATTAACTGAAATAGTACGAGTATTAAGGACACAGTAGCAGTGATCGTGTCTTTAACATTTGACTCGTAAGGGGTAAAACAATTATGCCCTTAATTAATAATGTATCTCGTAACCAAGATTAAAATCAATTTTGTATTGCTGCATATCGTGTCATCGTTCTACTATCAACGAGTGGTTAGGCAAGTTTATAATATGAGTTTTAGATAGATCAGGATCAGTTTATTACAGTAAAGAAAGAAGATTTATAAGTACGATTACTTGACAAAATGAACCAATCCATTCAACGAAGTACAAGAATACAGCAACCGTAGTTGGCTGTAGTTCTCTTCCATTTTGCCAAAGTAAAAAGTATTAATGTAGAGTCTGTCCCATTCCCTACCAACCTCTCGTAATGAAGATAGATAATGGGTCGAATATCATTAAAACCGACGAATCCAATTGAATTAATACCGATCCTCAAATTCTTCCATACAATGAGATGACTGATTAATTAGTTCATAAAACTGGGGTCATTAGCGTAATTATATTGCCGAAGAGGGTCCGATTATGGGCGGAGTAAAAAGTTTGTCTTTATTGATACTTCGAGGAATTGATGACTTTATGGACACGTGCATTGTAGAGACCGATATTTTAGAAAATATTTTTAATCATGAGTGATTGAGGATCATTGCCGTTTTGCTGGGTTCACAAATAGTACTAAATAGTACTAATAAAAATAGTACAAATTTTTGTCTGTCTGTCTGTGTGTTTGTTCCGGGTAATCTCCGAAACGGCTGGATCGATTTTGAGGGGACTTTCACTGGCAGATAGCTGATATTTTAAGGAGTAACTTAGGCTACTTTAATTTTAGAAAAACAATTAGGGTTCCGCGTAAAAAAATAAAAACACATGAAATCAAAGAGTATCTCCGAAACGGCTGGACCGATTTCGACGGGACTTTCACTGGTAGATAGCTGATGTTATAAGCAGTAACTTAGGATACTTTTATTTTAGAAAAACAAAATTTAAAAAATGAGTCCTGTCGCGCGGGGGAGCGGTCTTTTTTGTTAAGTTAAATTCCACGCGGACGAAGTCGCGGGCTCAGCTAGTTTATTATAACACAGTAGTAACACGATCACAATTTGTAAGAGTAGGTACCTACAAAATATTGCAAGTAAGTAAGTAACTAAATCATAATAACATGGACGTATTAGTTTATAATTCAATTATAGTTATAAAACATGAATGGCAACACATTCTTCCAGTATGTAGGTTGTGGACAAATCGCCGTATTTTTACATTAATTTACTTCACGTGACGACCAAGACCAGTATATACTTACATACTCTAGCTATTTATCTATTGTAGGGTCAGGCTGACCATCCCGTAAGCCTGTTTCACACGTCCGATCAATCGCGGCCTCTTCCTGCCCACTGCGCTGTCGCACTAATGACTAATTACGCTTGTACAATCCCTCCTTTACACTATACCACTTGTATCAACAACATTACTTGTGCTACGAACCATTCTCAACCCTATTGTTGAAACAGTTCAGTGGTAAATGGTTTCCCTAAGTTTATATTAAGACGTTTCCTATTCACGGCGGCTGGTGTACGCTCATTAGGTACTTAGTGCCATTGTGGTTTGTGCGCAGATGAAATTGAACTTTGCATAATCTAGTTAAGGTTGGAATTTGTGAGTGTATAATCAGAAAGTTAGGTCCCAAGTAAAGTCTAGGTGGGAGCTTCCTGAGGAAAGATATCGGCACGTAATGAGTTGAGTGGCATTCAAAACATCGTTATCTTTGTTCGCCGCAGGTCCCGGCGCGTTCAGAATTACTTGTGTTTCTATATTGCAACTGTTATGCGAAGTTTCTTTGTGGTATACAGGAATGTAAATTTAAAAGGAACTTTAGTAAATAGTATTTGTAGCAAATGTAGCTTGAGACGTCATACTGTAAGTAAGTAATAAATGTAAAATCGAGAAAAGTGGTCAAAAAAATTGATCAACATATTTAGTGCTCAATATTACAAACTTTTGCAATTTAGTGCTTATTCAGTAATCAGTTTACATAATGCACCCGATGTTAGAGTACATTATGCCCTGGCACCTAATCCGGTTATTTACAAACATCACGTGCCTAACTCGATAGTCGCGCTAACTCAAGTCCGGTCGGAACTAATACTATTAGCCTAAGACTCGATACACTCAAGAATCGATACCTATATGTGTTGATGATCGAGTTTGTGATGCTCGGAAACTTGGGGATGGAATTAGCATTGATGGATTAATATTTAATAAAGAGTTCAATTTGCTATGTTGTCATGCCTAGTAAATTGGCCCAGCACTAGGACTTAGTTAAATAAAAAACAAGATGTCTGAATGCAGTTGTCACAATTCAAACCTATAGGACAATAGGATCGCACTTAATATTTATCTGCGTTTGCAACCACTGGTCTAAACAGCCAGGGAATTATTTTGAGCTGGGTTGATTATTTGGCTTTCAACACTCTTGGACCCTAAGTTCTACCTAGATGATCTAGGTATGAACCTCAAGTGGTTTATATAATCTATAATCTTTTATTGTTATTTCCAATAAGCGCATCCTACTTAAATGCACTATACGCCTGTCTACGTCAATATACAAATAAATAAATATCGCCTGACAGACGGTCACAACTGTACGGTCCCAAACTACGCTAAGCTTGTACTATGGGCACCATACAATGAACTGGGGGCGATCCCAGTGACACCCAGAGCTGGGCAAATTACGAAAAGGCCATTTCCAAAATTTTCCCCGGCGGGAAGCGAACCCGCAACCACCATGTGCAGTGAGCCGAGCGGCCTACGCTCGAACCACTGCGCCAAACGGTCCTCAAATACAATAACATCATACAGTGTGATCTAGGTCCGTATTAAGAAATCTATCTCAACTCTGAGAGCGAGCGATCTTGGATGTCATTCTCATACCATACGAGTACCAGTACAAAATGACATGTCAGGAGCGCACTCAAGACTCTCACACTTGAATCAATGTATGAATACGGGCCATAGATGTCTATTATATTGTCCTCGGTGTTTAATACGAGTTAATTAGTACATATTGTAATACTGGTAATCCGGCGCACTCCCGATGAGCTGGCGGCGACTGGTAATGCCGGCATTGGGCTGGCTTACGACGTGCCGATTATAGTTAGTGAAATGTTAAGTGGCGAATTGACGTACTACGAGCACACTGTGTTTCATAAAACTGTAGGTACTTTATGCATAAAGTTAGAAACACGTTACTGTGACGCGCTAGAAGAGCTATCTATTTTTAGGTAACATTTTCAGTGCAAAATGGTTCTTCAATGGTGGCCACTACCCGGAAGACTGGGGGCGGCTCGCTACAACTTATACTGATGACAGACATCACAGTTCACAGGTAGCAAGTGGCGGGAAGCGTGATGTCTAGAAGTCATGGTGGAGCCCTATGTCTGGACAGATTTATTCCTCATTCAAATTTATATTAGAATATTAGATTCTAATTATAATAGTGCAGTATAATATGATAGGTATTCCGTCACATATAAAATTGATTTTCTTATGTCACCATCTCGTCTCGGAAACAGACTGATAATAAAATACCCAAAATCGTATAAACCACCAATCAAAACTTCGAGTGCTCATTAACGGTAGGGTAACCAGATGTAGACATAGTTTGGAGATATCTATTTATTTCGAACTAGACGACCCGCCCCGGCTTCGCACGGGTATTTTTTATCAGTGTTTCTCTACTATAATATGCATGTTTTATACATATAAACATTTCTCTTGAATCACTCTATCTATTAAAAAAACCGCATCAAAATCCGTTGCGTAGTTTTAAAGATCTAAGCAAACATAGGGACAGACAGCGGGAAGCGACTTTGTTTTGTACTATGTAGCGATAAAAATATTGTTAAACTTAACTGTAAGTTAACCATTGCAGTACATTTAAGACTGTACATATTTTATATATTCGAATAAGTAACATTATTATAAAAGAATGCGCAGGACAGTCTATGTTAACAGGTCAACTATTTAAAATTGAATTGAGGGAGTTTATTCTTAAATCCTCTAACATCACGTCTTCCGAACGCAAGAGAATACTACATTTACCTATCCCAAAATATTCGCCATTCAAACTGGCCACAGCCGTAAAGCCTCTTACACACCCGCCCGCCACTGTAAAAAAGTTACAACCGGCCATAACTCGATCCATTACCGTAATGAATTATGTGTAGCGCCGTTAATCTGACCCCGAAGATATCACTCCTCATCTCCGAGGCAATTAGAACTAATTGAATATTAAGACCGAACGATTGCTTATAAAACGGCGAAATTACCGGACGCCGGGGTGTGTAAAGGCGGCTTAAAGGGCGACGGTCTTGCGGTACCTATTACGATAGATAATAAAATTTGATTAGATACTTTATTTTGAGTTTTTTTTATTTGGGGTGCCTATTTAATTAAGGTAAACATAAGTTTAAAAAATATTTAAGAATACTATAATATATATTTTTAAAAGCCGTGTCATTATCAATACTGTCATAATAAACATCAGCTATAATTTTATGATATATTTTATTTATCAAGCGCCATAAAATTTTACAATGGGTATCGCTTTGTAATATTGTTTCAAGAGATATGATAAGATTAGTGTTTACATTTTCAGTAATATTGCTGGCTCTTATCGCCATATTAAACCAGTGGGTTCACGATGTTCATCCTATTGTATGTCCTATGTTTGACTCTACGTAGGGTTTCAAGGAATTTTCAAGTTGAAGAAAACGTTATACGTAGATGGTCGTCAAACGTAAATATTCTATATCTCACACTCCAATCAACAAAGTACGTCTCTAAAGGAAGCAATATTAAACTCTGCCCTATAAAGTGGTGCATATCACTCGCTGAAGTGTTCAGTCGTAAATATACGCCGGGCATCGCGCAATCGTTGTCGTAATGTATTCGCGCCGTGTATGGCGCTCCTTAATAGCACATTAAGATCAATATTAGCTATTCATGTTTTAAATTATTGTCACTTTTTATGGTATACTTTGGAAATTATTGAATGTGTCAGATGGGTAGGTATTTTATTCTGTTGCTGTTACAGTATTTTCCTTTTAATGTTTCTTTTCATTTGTCATATAATGCGACTTACTTAATGGGATCCTTCATAGACAGGCATAGTGCGACTTCTAGTTACATATTATCGTATAAGTAACTATTTGATTGCATGGACCTTCAGAAAAAAATATTTGGATGAAAACAAACTCAACATTGACACGAAACTTAACCGTAAATATAGCAAAGCGTCAGATAGGCACTTCCAGTTTTCCACTTTATAAGTTAGCACCTAAGCTGGCCATAACACCTTCAGACTCCATCCAATCACCGGCGACACTAACCGAGCGGCACCAGACTCACTTTCATCCACCCACTTCACTCCGCTGATCCAACCGAAATACTTTTAAATCACAGATCCGTTTATTTATTTACTCGTACGCGACAATTTACATATAAGAGCCAATTCAATTCCGAGGCTCACGGCGTTCCCAAAGATTAAGGCTGGATCCACACCCCCCTCCCCCTTTCAGTACCCCCCCCCCACATAATCCGTATAAATCCACTTTATATTCATCCACCTTAAAGGCCGCAATAAAAGTATCTGGTTGTGTACTTTTTCTCGTTTCCAGTTAAGTGTGTTGACGGTTCATCTGCATTTTTATATTGGGATATTGTGGATGGTGATTGCGGGATCCGTTGCGATGGTAAGCTGGTAGGAAGCCATCAAAGTGTCCTGAAAACTGATGCTGAAATCGAGAGTTCAGGGCTTAGATAGACGGTACAGCACCGCACACATGCCATATTAAGTCCAATGTCCTGTAAAATGAATCAAGCGTCCAACTTGATTAAGAAGTACTAATTACATTTGTTTTCATCTTTTGAAACTTGCGACGATTAACGTCCATACGTCTTTTTCAAAAGCAAGTAGTCAATTTTAAATCAAGTAAAAATATCTGAGTAATTTCGTATCTACCGCAATCCGCAAGAACACGGTCCTGTAATTCGCAGTTTATATTCATAACTTTCGCGGTGCAATACAGAGTGTCCCCGCGATGGCGACTCGATCTTGAGGATGCACAATACTCTTGTATGATGGTGGAATGAAACATCATTGATCGGTGATAGCTACTATCGAGACGTTTGAACTCTATGTTTGAATGAAACATTTATTATATGAGATATTTTGAAAAAAAATAATTGGTGATTTGAATAAAGCAGACCAAAGCCGAGATGGAAAGGATTTGGACCAATGAGAACTATAGAGAGGTCATTCAGAATAAGCGACACTTTCATACAAACAGACGAAATTACTAAAGTATGACACTGTATTAGAATGGAAAATATCTTCATATTTTACGCCGATCGTTGCAAATAAGTTACTTCTAAAATTGCTTATTTGGCCTTTCATCTTTGCAAGCATAAATCGCGAGCATACTTCGCATGTATAGAACAACATAGAGCCATACGTACAACGATATACATATTTACATAAACAATAAAATGTCCAGGGTCCGTCTGGCCAGTGTTATCGTTCGGAGCCGGACTATTAACTTATGAAAATAAGCTACAATAACACTTTGTTTATTTTGCCTCATTCCTTGCCAGGGAAATTTGCTATCGCAGAAGGAGTACGGTGACGCTTCTCAAAGTATTTTTTTTGTATACGAAATATTTCAACGAAATTTTATTATTTTTATACGAAAAGGGCAAAAAAAAATTAGATTTCATTCTGTTTTCTTATTATAATGTCGAAATATAAATAATATAATTTATTGAAATAAAACTATTTTACGGATTTTATTGCGTTTATTTAGTATGTTATTATCCCGACGTTTCGGCCGCTTTACAGCAACCATGGTAACGGGGGGACTGAGGCGTTGGACGTCCTGATGTCATAGTTAATAACTGGGTACCCTCATATTTAGTTGTTGTTTGCGGTCCGATCCATGCAGAAAGTGCTCACGGTGTCTCGAGGTCTTGCAATGGTACACTTGGTTTTGGATTTATATTCAGTTTAATTTTATCAACTTTACTTTTTACCATTTTGCTAGTTGCTAGAAACGTTTATCAGCAAATCGAGTATAGCTTCAACTAACCAGTATTTTTAAGTGGAAAAGTCGCCAACTCACTTTCCCTTTTGAAATAAACTTTGAGATCAACCTTTCATGTCGGTTTGAAGAAAAAGGTTGTTTTGAGTGTGCCCCACGTTGGGCACCAGTAACGGCGCGGACGGACAGCGGACACCACTCTATGTATGTTGTTACTGTAAACAGGAGGAAGATGTGTGATAACAACGTTATCATAACA
This sequence comes from Notodonta dromedarius, assembly GCA_905147325.1. NCBI lineage: Eukaryota > Metazoa > Arthropoda > Insecta > Lepidoptera > Notodontidae > Notodonta > Notodonta dromedarius. Next base: position 429,947 of record LR990167.1, read on the forward strand.
CATTATTCAGGTTCATGATTTATTTGGTTTAATGTTTTATGTGTGCCTTGCGGGTTATATGGCATAGGTATTTTAAGCGATTTCAAAATATAATGTTTTTGTTTATTTTCTGTGTGGCTATGAATCTTAAAAAGAAAAATATATTTATGTTTCTAGCCGCTGTGTTTTATGTGCCGTAATAGATCCATTATATTATGTTGTAGACTATGATTTGATGCGAGAAAGGGAGGGGAATTAAATTCAAAACATCTACATTTCTAACATGCAAATCATAAAGACCGAAAATTCACCCATAACATTTCAACGTGTACCACACATAAATAAAAACACTTGCCGTGAATCACACTCAATCGGACGTATCCAAACCCCCTTCCGAATAAACATCCATACAAAGGCAACACTCAAAAATGCCCCTAACAAAAGCGCCGTGAAATCTTGGACCACCTCATAAAACACGTGAAACAATATCTTGAACGCACCGTGCTCTACCAAATTATAATATTCAGACCGAACATCCTTACTCCTTCTCAATAAGATTGAACATTGCCTGGTTCTGGTGTCATCGGCAGAGTTGTCGAGATTCGGCTTTTCCTGAACCATAAAAGTATATTGTGCGTTTGTAAACGCGCTGGGCTGTTTGTCACCATTTACATATAGATGTATGCGTACAAATCTAAAAGGATTTGAATAATCATTGCCGTTGGGTGAACCTTTGCATTCAGCAGGTGAATGTTTAGAAATAACTCTCAATATAAATTAAATACCTAAGTGTCCATATCGTGCGCCATAATAATTGGGATGTGATCTTCGCTAGTTTTATTTCAATTGGTCGTGTTGAAAAAACCATTTAAAGACACATATAATTTACCAAGAAACTTATCGAAACTTGCAGGTGTTGTAAACCGCTGGGATTTGGCTCCGTGCCAGTTTGTAATAGTAGGTGATGTGACTTGGCTAACTTAGCTGGATTATTCCTATGATAGCTATTTAGTTACGTATCAGTTTTGTTAATCTTAAGCAGTTCAGGTCTTCAGAAAATATTTCATTTTTCTCCTAAATCTAAATTATTCATTTTCGTTGTTGCAAATAACCATTCCTCAAATTTGATTAAGTTAATTACATTCAGCATGACGTTTAGTCTCGTAATCAGGTCATAGGAGTGAGACCTAGTGGAAGACGTATGTATCTGCTGGAGTACTCCGATGATATTCATCACGGTTTATCCGCCGGAATGAATGGGATGAGATGGAGGGCAGTGAGGTGATGCTGTCAGGGTTGGATTTGGTGGAAAAAAGCTTTGTTAGCAAATTAATTTTTTTTTAGCATAGGAACTTGTGTTGTGTTCAAGGACTAATGGATTTTAGTTTTGTTAGTTTGGTATAGCAACTTTCCGCATAACCGAAACAGGGCCACATTGGATAAAAACACTTAATTCATTGTTAACACGTTAGCTGCGGCACCAATTTTTGCATACTTTCCGTTCCTGCGGCACGAGGTATAATCGGCCCGTACCGTGACCAGACGTTAGGGCGACACGCGGTCTATTAGACCCCACCTCCTTTTACAGACTAAAATCCATTTTCTGGCGCGAAATCAAAGATAAATGAGAATTTTGGTCCTTATTGATATAGACAGTGAATTGATGAACCCTAATCCACCGTCGCCCCGGGATCTGATGGCTAGTTTAGGAATTATTAGCAAAACAAAATATGGGATCTTATACACCTCGTAACGCACTGAAATAGGGCAAATTTTCGCTGCGATTAGTGATGGGAAAAATAATATCGACGTTTTTAAACTGTCTTAACTACGCAACGACTTGACCGATTTTGATCAATTATATCTCATTAGATCGTTTTAAGGGCAAAACCTGGCAAAACAACACAAAGCTATCAAAGGATAATTTTTTTTTTAATAATCTAAATTGTGCTTGAAGGCGCCATAAAGAAAAAAAAACCGGCCAAGTGCGAGTCGGACTCGCGCACGAAGCGTTCCATTCTATACCATTAAGAGGCACCTATTACAGACTTATTATTGGAAAATAATGGATTACGGTTTATGCATAAGGTTTATCTTTCTATTTGTATATGATGCACAACACTGGTCGCGGGAAGCTCGCGTTGAGTGCGGTACGAGGTCAGGGGGGATATGGGACGTTTTAGCCTCGTTCCGCACTGCATTAAAATTATATTAATTCAGTGCGGCACGAGGCCTAAGACATCCGGTACCAAGGTAGGTACACCACCGAGTCCGGAACCATTAGTGATCTCAAATATATATTTATCTCTTTCCTACACTGGACCAAACCAAAGCTATGCCATTCGCACGACAGAGAAATTCACTTTTTTGCTTGCCGCACCACAGGGAAGTTGCATCAGGGGTGATTTAGGCCTCGCTTCGCACTTAACGTGTTAAGTCATTGAATAATGAAGTCCTTACGTGGTAATTTTTTCAAATTAATGTTCTTTTTATGAAACTGACTGGTTCATTATATTTTAAAAACTGTATGTTTATACGTTCTTAATCGTCTCGACAAGATTATCGATTTGTGAAGTATTTTATGTGTCCTCAAATCCGTCCCCAGAGAGTAGAAGTCCTTGGCAGATCTAAAAAGGATGGTAGTAGGCTGTGCACGTACCGCCGCGCCGCGCCGCGCCGCGCCGCGGGGCCGGCCGCCGTCGAAATTATATAAATACCCCATAAATACTCAGCACCATTGCCTTGCACTGCGGTGATCACATCGAGTGCCACCATACTACTTTGATATATTATGGACGCTTTGAATATAAAACGCGATTTACGTCGCTAGATCACAGAAGAGTTTTCGGGGATGCCTCCAAAATTCTGGTCACGTCTGGTAGTTATGTTCTTGTGTTAATAATGTTGATTGTAGTTCGTGAGATAGCAGAAAAAATAAACACCAATAATAATATGTTGTATACAATGTTAAATAAAGGATTTCTGTTACTACTTGCGATCATTTAGTTAATTGGTAGTATCAATTCTTTATTAAGCCTTTTTTTTTTTTTTTTTAAGGGACTAGTCCCGCCACACACTCCCACCACTGTAACTCCTGTAAGCCAGGATCGACAATGGTGACCAATAATGACGTCGAGGTTTGACCCTCGACGAGTCCCGGGGAAAAGTTAAATTGTCTTGGAACCCGCACGAATTTAATCGAAAGAAATAATAGGAGGAGTTGGAAGAAAATATTTCCACTTCCCTCCGGTGCAAAGCGGGAGACAAAATATATGTAGCTGGTATGGGCTAATTGCCATAGAAACAAGACTGTTACAGCTGATTGAAGACCAGTTGTAAGGCACCACGGATCGTAATATGACTAATTCTAAATCGTATCGTAATATGACTAAAATCTTTATTAAGCCTATGACAGGTTTATTCTGGATAAAGACTCTACTAGATAGTACTTACTGCCCGTTTGCTTGCTAAATTATTATTAGCAAATCATGAGTAGTTCCTTCTGTCTTGTCATTTTCCCATACGTTAAGAAATTGTAATTATTACAATTTACTTATAATTATTAATTTTCCAGTCAGTATAAGTAAGTACCTAATTGAAAGCAATAACCAACCAATTTCCAGGACTTGTATATTTTCTCATTTTAACTTTAATGCAATCTTCACGCAGACTTTGAAAACGACCTCTTAATAACATGGGCACAGAGGCAAAGACACCTCGCTCGTAAGGGTCTCTCAGTGAAAGTGGCGAATTAAGTAATTGTATGCAAGTGTGTCGGAGGGGAGCGAGATTGCCTCAAGGAGCTACTTTAGACCCACTCTTAGGGATTTTTTTAGATTATTATTTTGAATTCGTGGCTACTGTCATTTGTATCTCTTTGCTTTGTCGAGAGAATATTTGATTTCAGAAATTTGTACGTTTCTCTTTAAAAAAATAATGATCATGGCGGAAAGTTTTCTTGAAATGTCTCATCAATTCTGGTTATAATCACCATTCCTCACCATCTGCATGGCAACAGTTTTAGGTAGGGACCTTAAATCGAAAAAAAAAATTGATATTTGAGGTTCCTTAATTCTAAAATTTTAAATGGTAATTTTTAATGGGATTTTTGTGAAAAATAATGTTACAACATGCTTGAATTGTTCAGCTAATAAAGCTATGCCTCCAGTGAGAATGCTCGGAGCAGTTGGAGCGAGCGGGCGACAGTTTCCAGCCGGAAGGTCGCGCGCTGCTGTTGACACCGGCCGGGGTCCGCGCGCGGGGTACCAGCACTGTTTAATAGTTAGAATGGCCTGCCTATGTTGTAGAGGTCTTTCATGTCCGAGATTTTGATACATCTATGTCATGAACAGAATTATGTGTCAATATTATTAACTCTAGGGGAAACTGATTCAAGTAATTTGTTATTTGGGCAAGCAGCATTTGATTTTGACTAGTTTTCCCCCAGACAATATATTCAAAATCTTTGTAAGAACTATGTCTGAAAAACAAATCCATGTAGGACCTGACCAAAATCTTTAACATGATTTCTCAGGTAAGGTGAAAATCATGTTTAGCTACTAGTTAAAAACGACTACTTAGTTAAAAATCATTTGGGTATATTAATGTCTCTTCTACCAGTATCTGTCTCTATGTCATTGATTAGACATAGGTTGGAAGCCAGTGGTCTGTGAATTCAGATCTGCGCGCGACGGACGTTTGACTCCATGCGCTTCGGTTAAACCAGGGGTGACTTTGTGAGTGAGGCATCATACAGGCCTAAGATAAGGGAGTGTCATTTAGTTCTATAAAATGAATCAATCGGTATCTACAACTCTACCAAATTAGCTTTTGGTGATAGTTGAGTAGTTGGTTAGTCAAATACATTTTAACATAACTTCAAAGTCACGTATGATGCATGCGTACCCACATATCGATACGTATCCCGTTTGAAGCGGACTGTATACTGATGCCTGTCACCTAAACATCATCAACCATTATAATCTGCTAGCAGTAGGGTTGTCTCGTGGGCGGGCTGTGATGACCGGTTGCCTGGTGACGTCATCCCCGCGCGGCAACACCCACTGGCTTGGAAACGACACGCGTCTAGCTCCGTCATACACACACGACCGGGCCTGTGACTTTGCGACTAAACCTTGAAAACTTATTACGTAAACGTATGGATTAACAATAAAGTTTAGAAGTTATTTGCGTTGCTTTACTATAAATATTTACAGATTAGTAGGTATACAAGTATCTAAAACGCGCTAAAATGTTTGGAATGCAGAAACATTTGATACACATTTGGTAACTAGGAATCTGTGTTATAACTTTGTCTGTTTTGGTTAAGTTAACATTTCTGTGTATACCATAACACTTGCACAGGAATATATTTACAAGGATACTTATTCTGAAATGAAATTATTTTCAACCTATGTTTTTGCTTCAGTCTGGACAATATCACATGAGCGTCTACGATTTTCGATGGGAACGTGTAAGAAAAAAAAATATGTTGGTTACTTGCTATTGCTATCCTTTCTGTAAAGACACGAAACAAACACCATATCTTTACGCGTATTTCACATCAGAAAGCGCATACATTTCTGCAAACATCAGCGAACAATCAGTACTCTGTAATTCCGACTATATCTCTTACGAAATAAGGGCTAATACAACTGCACGTCACCTATATGGTGTCGAATGCATTGTCATTGTCACATGGGATGACATTAGATGTGACTCCGCGGACGAGGGTGCTGAAGTAATTTTTACGCTCACTGACTCGATTCCGTGCGAAGTGAGAATCGGTCTAATTGACGGGATGAAAGGAATAATTCAGTATAGTAAAATAAACAGTTCGATATAAAACTGACAAAGAAGAATGTCAGAATCCTAACTTGAATTGATACAGTACCTAAGTAATTTCAATAGTGCGGAGTTTATCGGGCTTTTATATTCATAATGACATGATTCGAGCGCAGCGGTTCGAACGTAGCTAGGCTGCTCAGCTCACTGTACCGGGTGGAGAAATGTCGTAAGAGGTACAGTATAAACTCCTATAACTTTCAACCATGACATAACCAACTCAGCATTTTCTAGCATACCAAATCATAGATTGTTTCTCAGATACCTAGAAAAAAGCAAGCGGTGCCGCGCGGCGCAGCGGGCCACCGGAAGGAAACACGCATAAGTCACTCAGAGCGCGCACTTCCGGCGGATGCGAGATGTGCCGGGACACGTGACCATGTCAATTAGGCTCTTTGGGGGCAGGGAAAATGGTAGTTTGTAGATTATTACGGAGGAATATATCTGAGGTATTTTAATTTTAATCATAATGTATGTAATAATAATTATAATGAACATACGCTTACTTTAAGACCGGAAGTATTTATTCCATAAAGGCAAAGTCAGTGTCGCAAAATATCGTGAAATTACAAAATAAAATGTCCTAACACCTTTCCTATTAGATATCACAATCCTTTACGAGTTTCACAAGACAAATGATACAGTGATGGTTGCAAAAAACGTTGACATAGATTTATACGTTCGACCCGATTCCGCTCGACAATAGCGAATCACATCGTAATGTGCATGACGAGTGTTTCATACGCCTCATATTGTTCCATTAGCGAGTGAAGATTTTGCTCCTTTTGCACATCACTCCTGACAATTTAGAACAAGACCTATTTGCATGTGCAAGAAACGAAATCTTTAGAGTTGAATGTGTTGCTAGAAATAACCTAAATTAATACGAATTGAAAAGTATCTTAAACTGAACATCAAATATTGCAAATTTTATAATTAAGTATATTTTGCAGGTGTGATAATATTAGATAAGACAAAAGCTATGTCCAGCCAAAAAAAAATTATAATATAACAGAGTTTGTAGATGTTTTAGTAAGACACGATATAATAAGAACAGCAACTTCTCTTGATTGTTCACAAATTATTGGCGCTTGGTGCTTACAAATCACCTACTTCATGAAGACGAACTCACTGCGGCGGCTGTCCAGATCGCCGTATGTAATTCCCGGTCGCCGTCCGTCCGTCCATCGTCCAGTCAGGAAGTACACGCCGTGATTTATTCGTCTCTCACCTACTGCTCTCAGCGCTAAGTGTGTATTATTTGTTCCATCTATTATCATATATTAATCATTCGGTGACGGACGATTAATATTTCACCGGGAGGCAAAGGTCTGATAAGAATAACTGGAGTAATTGGGCTGGCACACCTGCCGCTATCTGTACTCCAGACAGGAATCGACTGTTCTACTTACGATCCAAACAACTTATTCGTTTTTTGTCTGTCACGTTTATGTTGTCTTCTCATCTTCATGTTTTTCTAATAGGATTAAATGCAGACTATCTTCAAAATCAACAAAAATAAAATGATATGGATATTGTAGCTTCACGCTTTTTGGCTTTACGTACACTCAAAAAAAAAACGGCCGTTAAAGGTCCAAAATCCCTTTGTCGATTTTTTTTTGTGCTCCTGACGTAGCTTTTAGGCCATGCGTTCGTGGAAAGTTTAACGCGACGGTCAATTATTTTTTGTCGAACGCATTTTTACGACTTTTTGTCACTGCGCAAACGTTCTTTTGAACGTAGCGTAATATTTTTTTATTTTTTATGTACAATTTGACGCAGCCACATAAGCAAACTAACGCAGAAACAGATGGCATTTAGTACTTTGTCACTTCGTTAACTTGAGATTTGTGCCTACGACAAAACACTCTAATATGAAAAGTTGTTCAGCTGACAAAATAACTATTACGAAATTTCGTTTTGTGCTTCTGACACAGTTTTTAAACGGTGCGTTCAGGTAAACATTTGCGTGACGACAAAGTTTTTATTTTCAACGGCTTTTTGTTGCTGCGTTGATGCTACTTCACACGTAGCGTCATGTCTTTTTCTTTTTACTACGACATAAAAGGCTAAACAATCCGTTAAAAGCGTTATATAAGTAAACTGTAACGGGGAAACAGAGGAAATTTATTGCTTTGTTACTCTATTATAGCTTAGCTTGCCATTGCGTCTATGGCAAAAAACAAATTCTTAGATAAAAACCTTATTCAACTAAAGAGATTCCTTTGTCGAATTTTATAAATATTATTTTGTGACTATGACATAGCTTTTAGGCCGTGTGTTCTATTAGACATATACTCCGCCATAGAGTATTTTATAAAAGTAATTTGTCCTCGTAATAATTTTCCTGTGTAGGTACCTATGTAGCGTCTAGTAGGTACATAACTACCTAGTTTATAAAATTCATAGATAGACCAGCTTATTTTATTCATACCCACTTACTTACATTCCTACGTATATATATAATTGTACCTAGTCTACTCTAGTCTGTCAAGTAGGTAAGGTATGTATCTGGTAGGGCTAGGTAGGGCTTAGAATCTGAAGCAGGTGTTGGGTTGGCATAATGGGATAGGTACGGTAAGGTACCAGCCTACCAATAGTATACAAAAAGTTATGCAAGTAGGAAAGTAGGTACCTACCTACCTAAGTAAGTATTGTTTGTCTTGAGACACGACCAGTCTAGAATGAGTACCTACCTACCTATAGATACCCACCCTGAGAGCAGTAGCCATGTCATGCATGATGCAATGGTCAAACTTATAACCGGGTGTCAAAAATACACTTTCAAGGAACTTGAAATAGTACATTGTTACACGAGTGGTGAAAGTGACTTATTTTTCCCGAGACGGGGTTTGGCGCCCGAGCGTAGCGAGGGCGCTAATAGTTCGAGGGACAAAATAAGTCTTTCACCCGAGGTAAACACTGTGCTTTTCATTACGAATACAAGGAAAATAAAAATAAAAACAGGAATTGGCTAAAGAAATAATACAAGGAAGCATGAACAATACTCTACAACTCGAAAAAAAAAAAAGATCGGATTGCCGCCTATTTTGTTTTTTTTCGTTGGCCGGCCAACTTCATTATTTAGCCAGTATTTTTAATTTTCATTTTTAAATATTTTGACCAAATCTATGTTATTTTAAAGAAATTGTTGAAACTAAATTATAATTAAGTCATTTAAAAGTATATATTCTTTATTTAATACTCAACTTTATGTTATTTCAATTTTACATCGTGCTGTAATTGAGTGACTGTAGAAAAAGTTTGAACATGGTTCCATAGAAATGGAACTAGTTTTTTTTTATAATTTGACAGCTGTCAGTTGAAAGTGATTCTCCCGGGCCAGAAAAGTATTACTTTCAACCCGCTCCTCAGGCAACTTCAGACCTACTTTCAGTGTATGAGTAATGAAAAAGTCATTTTTACACCTTTATGAACTTGGAGGCTTGAATTGATGATTTTGATGATTATAATTCTGTAACTTCATACGTCTTACAGCCGCAATTAATATTCTAATCAACATACAAACTAGTACTGGCCTGCAAATTGCAAGAAACGTAAGAAAATTTGAATTTCGCGGGCTGGTTGGAGCATTCACCTTAATAGGTATGTCCTCAGCGTTGCCAATTTTGCATACATTTATGGCACATCGAGGCTTGAGCGGTTAAATGATTATTAATAAAAATACTTAAGCGCTGGACTCCTCCAGGACGGTGGCATCATATATAACGGCCGCACTAGAACATTGGCTGTCAACTATGGTGCGGTTGCCTAGAGACCGGTTTGGACACCGTAAAGATGCGCAGAATGTATCACTGAGCTGAACCGATATATATATATCTTTTCAGCTCAGTGATATATATCACTCTTTTATATCAGTAGAGTAGCTCACTAGTGATATAAAGATTTGTTTGAAGACTGAGCGAACTAGCAATGTGTTTTTTACAACGCTATAGCTCAGAAGACCTACTTATAAGTAAAAACCAATACTATATACCGTGCTAGCAATATGTTTAATAGGTAATAAAATGCGAAAGCGTGTTTGTTGGTTTGCCCTTCTTTTACGCAGCAACAGATCACGTATATGTTACTAACAGTCTTTATCTACACAAAATAAAATTATTACAATCCGATACACTACATACCAAAAACTAAATTACTATTACTCAGTTCAGTCATAGGCGTAATACGTAAGTAACTAAAACAAAACGGTTTGAAATAATACAAGCATCTTTGAATGTTTACAAAAACAAAGTCTCAAAATGTGTACTCTATTCATTTGATTTAAAGGTCGATTTTCCAACGATCTATTATCCAATAACGGACGGCCGGCCAACGCAGTGCTTTGTATCGCTAGTCTCTTTCTTTTTTACGTCGTGTGCAATTTCTATCTCATCAGAGCCAAAGAGCTAGTGAGCTATGTCATCTGTCTAATACATGTCAATCACTTAGTTCAGTAACTCAAATTGAAACCATATCCGTAGAGATATAGAGATATAATTTGAAATCAGATGAGCTAAAGAGAGATTAGCTCTTTGGTACCGATATATATCTTTTGTGTCATTAGCTCGCGAGCTACACAACTCTAGGACACCGTCTTTTTTGTTTTAGTGCGGCCTTTATATGACGGTACCTTTTTCCTAGGAATCCAGCGTTTTAGGAATATGTAATATTATATTAGGACGTGAAACGTTATTGTTTACAATACTATGTTTCTGATTTTTTGTTAATAATTCTATACCTACCTACCTAAAAAATATTTCACAAAGGCCTTTGTCAAAATGTGAAATAAGTACCTACCCACCAAAAAAATATTTCACAAAGGCCTCTGTCATAATTTTAGGTACACCAACGCAGCGTTATAGTTCTGTTGCGACTTCGTATAAGTTAATTGGCAACATTGCAGTTTGAACAACACGAATAAACGACGCGACAATACATACGTCGTTGGTTGCATGCATTCATTTTCATTCGGTCAGTCCAGCCAGCCAGTCGTACTCAGCAAGTCAGCAGAGCGGCACGCGTTTTTATATTTAATTTGTCTTTAGCCCACTGCATGTCTTCAAAAAAGTGATATATTATCACTTAAAACGTTGGTATAAAACAGTAAAACCAGTGAGTGTAAATATGTCTTCTCTGGAACTACATATGTTTTTACGAAAAGCTGGATTGGAGCATCTGTATCAAGTATTTACTGGTAAGTACCTGTACCATTTATTATTGTCTCAAGGTTGCCAATTTTCATACATGTATGGCATCATCGAGGATTGAGCGGCTTGATTATAATTTCCGTTCACAGTTAATTTTGTTAATTTCGTTATTTTTGTCCACAAATCTCGTTCCACTCGCACCAACTTGTACTGAAAGTGATCAAAATTATCGTTTTTATCAGTTTTTGTGGACGAAAATAACAAAATTAACAGTGAATGGAATACGCCAAAAAAGTATTGAAAATGATATTAAATTAAATTTATTATTAATACTCTTTTAGGATTGGGTACAAGAAGAGTGGCAGTTCGTGCAAAAAATTGGCCCTTTGGAAGACAAAAAGCATCTGAAAGAGTTACTAGAGCTCACAACCTTCGGAAAGTGTCTGTTGCGGAAACAGGGTCAGCCACTCACTCCCAAAGATCGAAAACGTCTAGAGCAGTTGATCGTGGAGCACCAACTCCGCATCTTGCCTAGCATTAAAGATACAATAAGACAAGAGGTTTGGAGCAGCTGGGCCAATGAAATATGCACCTTATTTAAAGGGGAGCACGCCGATGTTTATTATGTGCCCTACCGGGTAACTGAGCGACAAGCGTTAGCTGCCTCCGGCCTGCTGCACAATAGACTGATTACCCACCGCCGTTCCCTTAACCAAGACGCCTCACGCAAACGAAGCAGTAGCAGCGGAAGCAGTACCAACAGCGACAGAACAACAGATGCCAGGAACTCAAAACGCTGCGACCTCTTCCACCTGCCCATAACTTACCTCTTGAAGACGAAGACTCCGATGCATCAATAAAATGGCTAGAGGCGTCTTCATCGCCCTATGAAGGAGTTATTGTAAAATGGATGGCTACATTTCAAGCAAGACATGAAATATTAAAAAATAAGTCAATCGACGATTATTTTAACCAGTTTTTGGCTCTGCGGCTACCGATCGGTCACTAATTGGTTAGTGAAAATGTAATTAGTAGATAGTTAACAAAAGTAAAATCTGTATTTGTGACCGAATGGGTTAACGTTTTGATGTTTACCTTTTTTGTTTAATTTTTAGTTGGCGAATCATTTCGAAAACACCTACCCACTAGCGTCAGCCACCTTTGACGAGCGTTTCCCGCTACTCAAAAAAAGACTTTTGGAGCTTTTAGTGGAGAAAGGGACTGATATTAGAGCTGAACCGGCTATCACCGACCTCCTGGACTTAGCAACTGGTAAGTATTTGTTCAATTTTACATTTTAGTTTCAAGATGTCATACGAAATTTCTACACTTAATACTTTTTATTTGTTATTAATTACTACTTAAATTTAAGTTAATTATGTATGCCGCTAAAGTTACTTAGTTTGTAATAAACATTGTAACGGAGATCTTCTTGCCGTTCTTGCCGTCTCTTTCACCAGTGTGGTGAAAGGATTTAAAATGCTCCCTTCGTGCACTTAAAACATGTTTTTGAAGTTAAAAGGTTCTACGACATGACGGTTTCCTCACGATGTTTTTCTTCACCGTTTTGAGAGTACTGGCCTAGTACCGATTTGAACACATGACCGTAGGATCGGAAGACAGGGCCGCTACCACTAGACCACCAGTGCTTGTAACTAAGATTATATCATTTCAATATTTTTTTATTCTTAATAGTTGGAGAGGAACAAGGAAGTGTCGCTGCGCTTCGGTGTATTCCGTACCTGCTCAAGCAAATAGCCCCCGTACCAGCAAACTCCAAAGGAAAGAAATGGAAGCCTGCTCGCTCTGAAGTATCAAGAGCGTTCATCAGTTATGTGAGTTCAGCAGGAGACATTGAAAGGTGCATCGATGATCGTCTCAAGTTAATAGAGAGAAAAGGTATCCCTTTTGGATTGTTAATCATTGCGGTGGGATCTTCATGGTCCACTATTACACAGTACGAAGTTGTAGTGTCGAAGACCGTGAGATACCAATTCCCTAACATAAAATCAGCGCTCACCACGGCCCTAAAAAAATATTTCGCTCTAGATATTGAGTATTCTGCCGATGCCGCCTCTTGTTGGATGTTTGTTCAACGGGCAGCCTTTAAAATAATAACTAAATTCGATGTTCTTCTGTATGTCTGGATGTATTCTGGAATTTGTTATGATTTTTTCACATGTTCTGCTGAAAATGTGAAAAAAATCATAACAAATTCCAGAATACAGGGCACAATAGTGGCCAGTGCAATAAGTGAAAAAGGGGAAAGGGGTACGTGGCAAGGAAAACATTGAAAAACTCCACGAATTCGGGGAAAATACCAGCAAATCTGGTATGACTGTAAAGCTAAGGCTTGTGCCTTTATATTTATAAATGGTATACAATAAATAACCATTTTTCTAATGGATTTTTATTTATGTATGCCCAAGTAGCCGTGCATGTCTTGAGTCGATTTTTTTGCTCGCTAGTGTATTATACCCTTCTGTTTTTATTGTTCATTCTATAGGTAACTAAGTCTAATAATTGTTTATGTAGTTTGTACTAATTAAAATGAACATAGACTTAACTAACTGTATTTTAATAATTTTATTGTAAAGTAGGTCTTCCAAAATATTAGACCCTTCTGTTTTCATTGTTCATTCTATAACTAAGTATAATAATTGTTTATGTAAGTGTTAAGGTGGACGCGTACACTTCACTTGGTCTCTCTTATGTTTAATGACATTTATTTAATAATTAATATAATTGTATTTAAACTGTCTAAGTGTTTTCATTTATTTTGCAGGTCTGCTATCACTACGATAGCGTGACAATGCGTAACACTGTGGCCACGACAAGTTCAGGAAAACCCAGTGACGTCTTCTCGAACTTTCGAACTTTGTCGTGGTGACAGAATAATATATACCTTATACGTAGTGACAAAGGCACAACTGCACCAAACGAAGCGTCAGAGGTACATTGTCGAAGTGTTGACGCACCTTAGACATGGAGACAATGTACCTTTGTGATAGGGACATATTACCTTGGACGTAGGGACAAAGGCACAACTGCATCAAACGAAGCGTCAGAGGTACATTGTCGAAGTGGCGACGCACCTTAGACATGGAGACAATGTACCTTTGTGATAGGGACATATTACCTTGGACGTAGGGACAAAGGCACAACTGCATCAAACGAAGCGTCAGAGGTACATTGTCGAAGTGGCGACGCACCTTAGACATGGAGACAATGTACCTTTGTGATAGGGACATATTACCTTAAACGTAGGGACAAAGGCACAACTGCACCAAACGAAGCGTCAGCGGCACTTTGTCGAAGTGGCGACGCACCTTAGACATGGAGACGATGTACCTTTGTGATAGGGACATATTACCTTGGACGTAGGGACAAAGGCACAACTGCACCAAACGAAGCGTCAGAGGTACATTGCCGAAGTGGCGACGCACCTTAGACATGGAGACAATGTACCTTTGTGATAGGGACATATTACCTTAAACGTAGGGACAAAGGCACAACTGCATCAAACGAAGCGTCAGAGGTACTTTGTCGAAGTGGCGACGCACCTTAGACATGGAGGCAATATACCTTTGTGATAGGGACATATTACCTTGGACGTTGGGACAAAGGCACAACTGCACCAAACGAAGCGTCAGAGGTACATTGCCGAAGTGGCGACGCACCTTAGACATGAAGACAATGTACCTTTGTGATAGGGACATATTACCTTGGACGTAGGGACAAAGGCACAACTGCACCAAACGAAGCGTCAGAGGTACATTGTCGAGGTGACAATACAGTAAAAACACACCGTTATTAAACCTTAAACAAAATTACAATACCCCGTATACGAAGGAACAAAGTTACCTATCGATGCTTTACCCATCATATTGCATTGTCATGTGAACAATGTCAAAGTTTACAGCGCTAATACGAGGCGACAATATATCCCGTCTAAGTTCCTTTGTCGGTGACTTGGTAAAGTGTTCAAATTTCCTCTGACGCGGGATCTGAGGCCTTTAGACGGCTCCCATTTGTTAAGGGATTTTAGTCGCCACGTTTAGAATTTTCTTTGAGTGTAGGATACGATTCGTCATTCATAATAATTATGTATTTACCTAACATTATTAATATACCTACTAGCCAAGATTCTTAGTAAAGTATGACATATAACTCTCTACATCACGTTACGATCAACAATCTACCTTAAAGCTGATCGCCTAACGTTATAATGCTTCTTACACTCAAAAAAAAAACGGCCGTTAAAGGTCCAAAATCCCTTTGTCGATTTTTTTTTGTGCTCCTGACGTAGCTTTTAGGCCATGCGTTCGTGGAAAGTTTAACGCGACGGTCAATTATTTTTTGTCGAACGCATTTTTACGACTTTTTGTCACTGCGCAAACGTTCTTTTGAACGTAGCGTAATATTTTTTTATTTTTTTAGTACAATTTGACGCAGCCACATAAGCAAACTAACGCAGAAACAGATGGCATTTAGTACTTTGTCACTTCGTTAACTTGAGATTTGTGCCTACGACAAAACACTCTAATATGAAAAGTTGTTCAGCTGACAAAATAACTATTACGAAATTTCGTTTTGTGCTTCTGACACAGTTTTTAAACGGTGCATTCAGGTAAACATTTACGTGACGACAAAGTTTTTATTTTCAACGGCTTTTTGTTACTGCGTTGATGCTACTTCACACGTAGCGTCATGTCTCTTTCTTTTTACTACGACATAAAAGGCTAAACAATCCGTTAAAAGCGTTATATAAGTAAACTGTAACGGAGAAACAGAGGAAATTTGTTGCTTTGTTACTCTATTATAGCTTAGCTTGCCATTGCGTCTATGGCAAAACACAAATTCTTAGATAAAAACCTTATTCAACTAAAGAGATTCCTTTGTCGAATTTTATGAAATTTATTTTGTGACTATGACATAGCTTTTAGGCCGTGTGTTCTATTAGACCTTATATTACCGTACCGTATATTTATGTTCTAAGTATTAGACATATACTCCGCCATAGAGTATTTTATAAAAGTAATTTGTCCTCGTAATAATTTTCCTGTGTAGGTACCTATGTAGCGTCTAGTAGGTACATAACTACCTAGTTTATAAAATTCATAGATAGACAGACCTAGACCAGCTTATTTTATTCATACCCACTTACTTACATTCCTACGTATATATATAATTGTACCTAGTCTACTCTAGTCTGTCAAGTAGGTAAGGTATGTATCTGGTAGGGCTAGGTAGGGCTTAGAATCTGAAGTAGGTGTTGGGTTGGCTTAATGGGATAGGTACGGTAAGGTACCAGCCTACCAATATTATACAAAAAGTTATGCAAGTAGGAAAGTAGGTACCTACCTACCTAAGTAAGTATTGTTTGTCTTGAGACACGACCAGTCTAGAATGAGTACCTACCTACCTATAGATACCCCTCCTGAGAGCAGTAACCATGTCATGCATGATGCAATGGTCAAACTTATAACCGGGTGTCAAAAATACACTTTCAAGGAACTTGAAAAAGTCATTTTTACACCTTTATGAACTTGGAGGCTTGAATTGATGATTTTGATGATTATAATTCTGTAACTTCATACGTCTTACAGCCGCAACTAATATTCTAATCAACATACAAACTAGTACTGGCCTGCAAATTGCAAGAAACGTAAGAAAATTGGAATTTCGCGGGCTGGTTGGAGCATTCACCTTAATAGGTCTGTTCTCAGCGTTGCCAATTTTGCATACATTTATGGAACATCGAGGCTTGAGCGGTTAAATGATTATTAATAAAAATACTTAAGCGCTGGACTCCTCCAGGACGGTGGCATCATATATAACGGCCGCACTAGAACATTGGCTGTCAACTATGGAGCGGTTGCCTAGAGACCGGTTTGGACACCGTAAAGATGCGCAGAATGTATCACTGAGCTGAACCGATATATATATATCTTTTCAGCTCAGTGATATATATCACTCTTTTATATCAGTAGCTCACTAGTGATATAAAGATTTGTTTGAAGAGCGAACTAGCAATGTGTTTTTTACAACGCTATAGCTCAGAAGACCTACTTATAAGTAAAAACCAATACTATATACCGTGCTAGCAATATGTTTAATAGGTAATAAAATGCGAAAGCGTGTTTGTTGGTTTGCCCGTCTTTTACGCAGCAACAGATCACGTATATGTTACTAACAGTCTTTATCTACACAAAATAAAATTATTACAATCCGATACACTACATACCAAAAACTTTTTTACGTCGTGTGCAATTTCTATCTCATCTGAGCCAAAGAGCTAGTGAGCTATGTCATCTGTCTACTACATGTCAATCACTTAGTTCAGTAACTCAAATTGAAACCATATCCGTAGAGATATAGAGATATAATTTGAAATCAGATGAGCTAAAGAGAGATTAGCACTTTAGTACCGATATATATCTTTTGTGTCATTAGCTCGCGAGCTACACAACTCTAGGACACCGTCTTTTTTGTTTTAGTGCGGCCGTTATATGACGGTACCTTTTTCCTAGGAATCCAGCATTTTAGGAATAAGTAATATTATATTAGGACGTGAAACGTTATTGTTTACAATACTATGTTTCTAATTTTTTGTTAATAATTCTATACCTACCTACCTAAAAAATATTTCACAAAGGCCTTTGTCAAAATGTGAAATAAGTACCTACCCACCAAAAAAATATTTCACAAAGGCCTCTGTCATAATTTTAGGTACACCAACGCAGCGTTATAGTTCTGTTGTGACTTCGTATAAGTTAATTGGCAACATTGCAGTTTGAACAACACGAATAAACGACGCGACAATACATTCGTCGTTGGTTGCATGCATTCATTTTCATTCGGTCAGTCCAGCCAGCCAGTCGTACTCAGCAAGTCAGCAGAGCGGCACGCGTTTTTATATTTAATTTGTCTTTAGTCCACTGCATGTCTTCAAAAAAGTGATATATTATCACTTAAAACGTTGGTATAAAACAGTAAAACCAGTGAGTGTAAATATGTCTTCTCCGGAACTACATATGTTTTTACGAAAAGCTGGATTGGAGCATCTGTATCAAGTATTTACTGGTAAGTACCTGTACCATTTATTATTGTCTCAGGGTTGCCAATTTTCATACATGTATGGCATCATCGAGGATTGAGCGGCTTGATTATAATTTCCGTTCACAGTTAATTTCGTTATTTTTGTCCACAAATCTCGTTCCACTCGCACCAACTTGTACTGAAAGTGATCAAAATTATCGTTTTTAACAGTTTTTGTGGACGAAAATAACAAAATTAACAGTGAATGGAATACGCCAAAAAAGTATTAAAAATGATATTAAATTAAATTTATTATTAATACTCTTTTAGGATTGGGTACAAGAAGAGTGGCAGTTCGTGCAAAAAATTGGCCCTTTGGAAGACAAAAAGCATCTGAAAGAGTTACTAGAGCTCACAACCTTCGGAAAGTGTCTGTTGCGGAAACAGGGTCAGCCACTCACTCCCAAAGATCGAAAACGTCTAGAGCAGTTGATCGTGGAGCACCAACTCCGCATCTTGCCTAGCATTAAAGATACAATAAGACAAGAGGTTTGGAGCAGCTGGGCCAATGAAATATGCACCTTATTTAAAGGGGAGCACGCCGATGTTTATTATGTGCCCTACCGGGTAACTGAGCGACAAGCGTTAGCTGCCTCCGGCCTGCTGCACAATAGACTGATTACCCACCGCCGTTCCCTTAACCAAGACGCCTCACGCAAACGAAGCAGTAGCAGCGGAAGCAGTACCAACAGCGACAGAACAACAGATGCCAGGAACTCAAAACGCTGCGACCTCTTCCACCTGCCCATAACTTACCTCCTGAAGACGAAGACTCCGATGCATCAATAAAATGGCTAGAGGCGTCTTCATCGCCCTATGAAGGAGTTATTGTAAAATGGATGGCTACATTTCAAGCAAGACATGAAATATTAAAAAATAAGTCAATCGACGATTATTTTAACCAGTTTTTGGCTCTGCGGCTACCGATCGGTCACTAATTGGTTAGTGAAAATGTAATTAGTAGATAGTTAACAAAAGTAAAATCTGTATTTGTGACCGAATGGGTTAACGTTTTGATGTTTACCTTTTTTGTTTAATTTTTAGTTGGCGAATCATTTCGAAAACACCTACCCACTAGCGTCAGCCACCTTCGACGAGCGTTTCCCGCTACTCAAAAAAAGACTTTTGGAGCTTTTAGTGGAGAAAGGGACTGATATTAGAGCTGAACCGGCTATCACCGACCTCCTGGACTTAGCAACTGGTAAGTATTTGTTCAATTTTACATTTTAGTTTCAAGATGTCATACGAAATTTCTACACTTCATACTTTTTATTTGTTATTAATTACTACTTAAATTTAAGTTAATTATGTACGCCGCAAAAGTTACTTAGTTTGTAATAAACATTGTAACGGAGATCTTCTTGCCGTTCTTGCCGTCTCTTTCACCAGTGTGGTGAAAGGATTTAAAATGCTCCTTTCGTGCACTTAAAACATGTTTTTGAAGTTAAAAGGTTCTACGACATGACGGTTTCCTCACGATGTTTTTCTTCACCGTTTTGAGAGTACTGGCCTAGTACCGATTTGAACACATGACCGTAGGATCGGAAGACAGGGCCGCTACCACTAGACCACCAGTGCTTGTAACTAAGATTATATCATTTCAATATTTTTTTATTCTTTATAGTTGGAGAGGAACAAGGAAGTGTCGCTGCGCTTCGGTGTATTCCGTACCTGCTCAAGCAAATAGCCCCCGTACCAGCAAACTCCAAAGGAAAGAAATGGAAGCCTGCTCGCTCTGAAGTATCAAGAGCGTTCATCAGTTATGTGAGTTCAGCAGGAGACATTGAAAGGTGCATCGATGATCGTCTCAAGTTAATAGAGAGTAAAGGTATCCCTTTTGGATTGTTTATCATTGCGGTGGGATCTTCATGGTCCACTATTACACAGTACGAAGTTGTAGTGTCGAAGACCGTGAGATACCAATTCCCCAACATAAAATCAGCGCTCACCACGGCCCTAAAAAAATATTTCGCTCTAGATATTGAGTATTCTGCCGATGCCGCCTCTTGTTGGATGTTTGTTCAACGGGCAGCCATAAATAATAACTAAATTCGATGTTCTTCTGTATGTCTGGATGTATTCTGGAATTTGTTATGATTTTTTCACATGTTCTGCTGAAAATGTGAAAAAAATCATAACAAATTCCAGAATACAGGGCACAATAGTGGCCAGTGCAATAAGTGAAAAAGGGGAAAGGGGTACGTGGCAAGGAAAACATTGAAAATCTCCACGAATTCGGGGAAAATACCAGCAAATCTGGTATGACTGTAAAGCTAAGGCTTGTGCCTTTATATTTATAAATGGTATACAATAAATAACCATTTTTCTAATGGATTTTTATTTATGTATGCCCAAGTACCCGTGCATGTCTTGAGTCGATTTTTTTGCTCGCTAGTGTATAAGACCCTTCTGTTTTTATTGTTCATTCTATAGGTAACTAAGTATAATAATTGTTTATGTAGTTTGTACTAATTAAAATGAACATAGACTTAACTAACTGTATTTTAATAATTTTATTGTAAAGTAGGTCTTCCAAAATATTAGACCCTTCTGTTTTCATTGTTCATTCTATAACTAAGTATAATAATTGTTTATGTAAGTGTTAAGGTGGACGCGTACACTTCACTTGGTCTCTCTTATGTTTAATGACATTTATTTAATAATTAATATAATTGTATTTAAACTGTCTAAGTGTTTTCATTTATTTTGCAGGTCTGCTATCACTACGATGGCGTGACAATGCGTAACACTGTGGCCACGACAAGTTCAGGAAAACCCAGTGACGTCTTTTCGAACTTTCGAACTTTGTCGTGGCGACAGAATAATATATACCTTATACGTAGTGACAAAGGTTCATTGTCGACAGACAATGTACCTTTGTGATAGGGACATATTACCTTAGACATAGGGACAAAGGCACAACTGCACCAAACGAAGCGTCAGAGGTACATTGTCGAAGTGTTGACGCACCTTAGACATGGAGACAATGTACCTTTGTGATAGGGACATATTACCTTGGACGTAGGGACAAAGGCACAACTGCATCAAACGAAGCGTCAGAGGTACATTGTCGAAGTGGCGACGCACCTTAGACATGGAGACAATGTACCTTTGTGATAGGGACATATTACCTTAAACGTAGGGACAAAGGCACAACTGCACCAAACGAAGCGTCAGAGGTACTTTGTCGAAGTGGCGACGCACCTTAGACAACGAGACGATGTACCTTTGTGATAGGGACATATTACCTTGGACGTAGGGACAAAGGCACAACTACACCAAACGAAGCGTCAGAGGTACATTGCCGAAGTGGCGACGCACCTTAGACATGGAGACAATGTACCTTTGTGATAGGGACATATTACCTTGGACGTAGGGACAAAGGCACAACTGCACCAAACGAAGCGTCAGAGGTACATTGTCGAAGTGGCGATGCACCTTAGACATGGAGACAATGTACCTTTGTGATAGGGACATATTACCTTAAACGTAGGGACAAAGGCACAACTGCATCAAACGAAGCGTCAGAGGTACTTTGTCGAAGTGGCGACGCACCTTAGACATGGAGACAATATACCTTTGTGATAGGGACATATTACCTTGGACGTTGGGACAAAGGCACCATTGCACCAAACGAAGCGTCAGAGGTACATTGCCGAAGTGGCGACGCACCTTAGACATGGAGACAATGTACCTTTGTGATAGGGACATATTACCTTGGACGTAGGGACAAAGGCACAACTGCACCAAACGAAGCGTCAGAGGTACATTGTCGAAGTGGCGACGCACCTTAGACATGGAGACAATGTACCTTTGTGATAGGGACATATTACCTTGGACGTAGGGACAAAGGCACAACTGCACCAAACGAAGCGTCAGAGGTACATTGTCGAGGTGACAATACAGTAAAAACACACCGTTATTAAACCTTTAACAAAATTACAATACCCCTTATACGAAGGAACAAAGTTACCTATCGATGCTTTACCCATCATATTGCATTGTCATGTGAACAATGTCAAAGTTTACAGCGCTAATACGAGGCGACAATATATCCCGTCTAAGTTCCTTTGTCGGTGACTTGGTTAAGTGTTCAAATTTCCTCTGACGCGGGATCTGAGGCCTTTAGACGGCTCCCATTTGTTAAGGGATTTTAGTCGCCACGTTTAGAATTTTCTTTGAGTGTATTATTAATATATAAAGCCACTAATTTGCTTTGACATCTTCACAAGAATAGATTAAACAGTCAAAGATTATCACTGAACCACAAAGAAAGCATGCCATAGAGGCAATCTACGACACATACAGACGATGGTTAGATAGTCCCCGATTAGCGTCGCGTTTCCGTGAAATCAGCGACGCACGCGCATCTATAAATCAACCGTGTCTTCTCCGAGAATAGAGCGACGGTTGTAATGTTCGGTTTTATTGGGATAAAATGCAGGGGCAGTTGAACGATAAAGGTTGTTTCAACTGGGAGATGAAAAAATTATCACAACCCAGCGTAAATCCGTTATTGCATAAATGAATGATAGTCAGCACTTCAGAAAACTAGCTTTCTAACAAATAAACTAAACGTCAATACGTGAATTTGCATTGTTTTATCACAACAAATAATAATACAATTTTGGCTTTCAAGAATCTCATTAGGGATTTGCCTACCAACACTCCCACGTCTATTACTTCTGTAAGCCAGGATCTATAATAGAGTCCAACGAAGACGCCACAACAATGTCGAGGATATCTTAAGGTGAAGGCGCCTGTCTAGCCCGCGAAATTCAAAATTTTCGAGTATTTTTATAGTTTATCCAAAATCTGAAAACATTTAAGACAACATTTTGTGATTTGCGAAAAACACAGTATGCAGTGCGTTTATTAATACATTTATTTTACTCTAAATATTATCACGGTGGATATGATACTAGTAAATCGCTAAATATACAAAAATTGCCAGATTATCTGGATAGCTGTCGTTCTTGAAATGTTTTAGAGTAAGTTGGATATATTAATAAATGCACTTCACACGGTCTTTTTCGCGAATTACAAAATGTGCCTTTTATTATTGTCAGATTTTGAAAAATTTCTAAAATACCTCAAAAAATTTGAACTTTGCTGGCTAGATGGGCGCTTTAGCCTTAACAACAATGTTGAAAATTTAGGATCACCGATCTCTTCAGTATAGAGTTCCTTGAAGAGCGGCCTGTCCTGTATCGTCTAAATGAAACAATTTATACGCGTCTCGACAAATGGATTAATTGCATGTTACGGTATGTAGGATTAAGTAGTGACACGGACAATTGGACTCAAACTAGTGGTGCCAAGCATTTTAAAATTATTGAGACTAGTAATTTATAACATTAAAATGAACGTCAAGATACTGTCCACAAATCATCTAAACGATAGATTTTCGAACCCCCTGCTTATCATAGAGTTATGTTTTATAAGATGAAGTTAATTTGGAATTGGCAGCGTGTTATCCTTCAAGAAACAGCGATCATAATAACTAGCACTTAAAAAGAGTCCAATGTCCAATTTGAAACGGGTGCTCTTGATTTTGTCTTGTTAACTTAATATTTCCATACTTGCATCGTCAAAACTTCAAACTTCAACGAAATCTCAGTAATAAGGTCCCATTGGCTCCCACAGGAGTTTAAAAAAAAATGAAAAATTGACAATTTGTAAGTGCCCCTGTAGGCCTAAACAAAATAAGCGTTTTGAATTTGAATTGTTTTGTCCATGTTTTGCCGCGACGCACTTAGTGTCACTATCTCCAGCAGTCCCTGGATCAGCGGCACAAATAAAAATATTTCTGCTAACTACCTCTATTAGTAAAAGTCAATTATACTCATACAACCAATTGAAAGGTATGTGAACTGGTCATGCTGTATAAAGGTGGTTTTACATAAGTGGGTACCTATATAAATATAATACATCTAATGATTACCACAGTGAAACATTATACTTGAATTATGCAATAATTAATTTTGTAACCTGTGCATCGTAAACCATTGTTTATTAAACCTCTACTTATCACATAATGCATTCACACACCACCTCATAATCACAGGAAACGGATACTCCGCCATATTGTACGCGAAATCAGCCGTTTACCGAGCCTTCCACACTGTTGCATCTGTTTGTGTCCACTTAACACACTGTTATTGAAATATAAACTGTAGCAAATATTAATAAAGCTTAAATTCATCAGTCGTATTTTATGAGCTTTCAAATCAATGCATCGGTATATAAATCCAGAGTAAAACCGAGCTTTATTTAATGGAATAAAGTTGCAATTCAAATGTTCACGATTTGCAGGTGACAATCGGTTTTCCATTTTCAAAACGGTTGTGAGATTAATTTGCTGTCCCTTAATTTGATCACGACGTAAATTTAACTTTATTCCCAAACCGTTACAGTTAATTTTTGCATGTTCTTCAGAAAGTACGGTCAGATTGTAAATGCATTGTGATTTATACTTTATTCTCCAAGTTACAGAGTAGATTTCATGTTGTGAATTAAGTGAATATAGGTGTAGATCCGCGTGTAAAATCCGGCTAGCGACCGCGGACAGGTTTCCGCTGCGGAGCATTGTTTTCGCGTCGGGATATGAATTAATGCGGATATTCAGGTAGCGTCCGCCAGATTGTGAACAGTTGTGGACGGCGCCTATTGTTCCAATATTATAGAGATTGTTTCACTGTTTGAATTTAACCGTCAAAGTTTCAGGATATGTATATTGAGGTGTTTCTGTTAATCTATTGTAGGCATCTGTTTTCATTACAACGACCTTTACCGATACCAGGAGGCCCAAAAACGAAGCATTTATAGAAATTTGCTCAGCAATGAATACATTATTATTTCATTGATTTAAATTTCCTCAAAACGAGGCTTTCAAGCAGACTGGCAACTATTTAGTTGTTTTTTTTTTTTTTTTTTTATAAATATTACTAGCAATGTGTGTTTATCACATTACTAGTATTCCCTTTAGCCCCTCCAACTAAGCTAATGCTTGTGCTAGGAGTGGGCTCACGTCAATAGTTTAATGGCCAGGATGGGGATCGAACCCGGAACCTCTCAGCTACCAGGACGGCCCCTCTAACCACTAGGCTATTGACGCTTCTTACCGGTGTTACCGGTAGTGTCACAAATTACGTCTCAAAGGTCAGACGACAATTGCTCTTATTACCAGTAATCGATGTAGGTAGACTGATTGACCGAACAAAACTAGGGCAAAAGACTAGGAAGAAAAGTAAAATTAATTTTCATTACTCATACTCTGAAAGTAGGTCTGAAGTCCCTGAGGAGCGGGTTGAAAGTAATACTTTTCCGGCCCGGGAGAATCGCTTTCAACTGACAGCTGTCAAATTATTAAAAAAAAAACTAGTTCCATTTTCACATTTCTATGGAACCATGTTCAAACTTTTTCTACAGTCACTCAATTACAGCACGATGTAAAATTGAAATGACATAAAGTTAAGTATTATTTAAAGAATATTATATTTTTAAATGACTTAATTATAATTTAGTTTCAATAATTTCTTTAAAATAACAGATTTGGGCAAAATATTTAAAGATGAAAATGAAAAATAATGGCTAAAAATTGAAGTTGGCCGGCCAACGAAAAAAAAAAATAGGCGGCAATCCGATCTTTTTTTTTTGAGTTGTAGAGTATTGTTTATACTTCCTTGTATTATTTCTTTAGCCAATTCCTGTTTTTATTTTTACTTTCCTTGTATTTGTAATGAAAAGCACAGTGTTTACCTCGGGTGAAAGACTTATTTTGTCCCTCGAACTATTAGCGCCCTCGCTACGCTCGGGCGCCAAACCCCGTCTCGGGACTAAATAAGTCACTTTCACCACTCGTGTAACAATGTACTATTTATGATTACGTAGGTTGAGTATACGTAGGTATAGTTAACAACAGTAAGCACCCTCGGTTCGCAACAACTCGCCGTGACTGGGTGACTGGATGACTCGCGGCGGAGACACAATAAACACGTCTCCAGGATCGTTAATCAAAGGCCTCACCTTGCAGGCCCGATTGCACCATCGCTGACTATATTAATTAGGAGTTTAGGCCCTGGTTAAGCACTTCCTTTAAGCCCAAGGTAAATGAGGAGTTGCCTACATACTATCGATTAAATATTATATTTTATGAAATATCATTAACTATCTTACTAATATCGCAGTAGGTTACTGGCTCAGCATTAGCTGGGCATGATATTGCTCAGCGTTGATTTTCGGCCGGCACCTAGAATGAATTGAAAAGAAATCAAAACCATATTATTATTGTTTTCTTTGCGTTTCAATTTGGTGACCGTAGAGGCAGAATATTAATTGAAATTTACAAACACTTATGATCATGCAGAAAAACAGTTTTTTTTACAATACTAATTAATTTAACTGCTGGCTAACCTTTCGTCAGTGCTCTGTGCAACCGACACGTCCAAAACAATAGGATCACCTTGACACAACACGGCACTAGTACGGGGGGGGAGGCAGTGGGAGGCGCGTAATTAATTACCTCGCCGGTGGCAGGTGCACAATGAGTGGAAGCTCTGTTGCTGACGAGGCAGTTTTTTTATCTGGTGTTTTGGTGATGACGTCACCGTGAGGTTTCCTAGGCGTGTATTGAAGGAAAATTGAGATATCTTGTTCTGCTGATCTCTTTGTACCCAACTAGTCATTTTATAAATGTAGTTATTCGACGACCGCTTGGCGCAGTGGTTCGAGCGTAGGCCGCTCGGCTCACATGGTGGTTGCGGATTCGATTCCTGCCGGGGCAAATTTCGGAAATGGCCTTATTGTAATTTGCCCAGGTCTGGGTGTCACTGGGATCGCCCCCGTTCCATTGTACGGTACCCATAGTATAAGCGTTGCTTAGTTTGGGACCATACAGTTGGTGTGTCAGTCTGGCGACATTTAGGTATTATTCATTAAATGTATGATGTAAGCGGGGCGAAACACGTTCACCTCAAACGCGTGTAAATTTCACGACACACGGAGATTGAAAATGTCGCGGTAAAGTTGGAGTTAGTTTAATGAGGTGGCTCGGCGCTTGCAACGCAGCGCTGCGGTGGCGGTGACGCGAGCGCGGCATGAGTATGACGTCATGACGCATCTGTTTCGCAGACTGTCATGTATCTGTGCTGATAGGTGCTGGGTCCTTTATGTCGCCGCTGTTATTGTATCGGCCTTGAGTAGGATTGCCTTTTGGCAGAGATGAGAAGTTCTAAAGCCGTATTCTACGTTCAAAGGAATCTTTATTGACGCACAGACTAAACCGCTGTGGGTTACAGTGAAATGTATGGAAATTATCGGTGCCGGGCTAACCGAGTGAATTGACACTCGTCGGAAAGTTTCCGTGTCGGAAACAACATCTTCCATCCTTCTACTTATTAATTCGAAAAAGAAGAAGGTAAACGTTCCGTCGATTGCTAGATCACTTGGATGCACTGCAAATAGTTTAATGTAGGTACCTACGTGAGTTCTATAGACCTTCGGGAATAGGTATTCATGATTCGATTGGGTATTAAATTGTATGACTTTTGATGATGTCTTTATTAAAATATCAGTATTATAGCTTGAACGATACCGCCTGCGTGAGTAGGCATACTCCTGTACGAATACTAACGAATATAATTTCACAGCTCTGTTTCTATATTAATATATCGTTAATCTACCTAACATCTTAAGTATTTCAATATACGAACGTTTGCTCTAAGAAAAGGTCTAAATTGAAACCTTCCAACCGTTGGAGTATGTAAAACACGTCACACCTCGTGCTCGTAAATTTCGCGTCGCCGCCGCCCAAAGGTTGAGACGACAATTAAACGTTACAACTATGTGAGAAGAGGATCGCCTCAAGAGTGCGGCCATAAAACCAACAGGCATACGATTGACTGCTATTTCGATGACGTAGCGACATGCCGCCCAATTAACCCTAAAAACAGAATAGATTTATTTTATTATTTGCCTCTATGTTGTGTTACTATCATTTTGGGTTAACTCTATTTTTGTTATGTTGTTTGATTAGCCTCGGGATGTCTTGAATAACCGCAGCCTATCTCTTTGTGTGCAGTCCTCACCGTTGAATTAGAATAATTGCTCGCACCTGTTAAGTCTAACCTTATGTTATTCCGCTAACCTTCTGGCTCAACATGTAGGCCTTCATCTGATATTAACTTTTGTCAAGGTATTCGGACGCCTCTAGGGTTCCACGCAATGTTACAAATAAATACAGATCTCAGGGCGGAATTGTTGGAACTTTTGTTGTTTATTCACATCACTTTAATTTTTTCATAATTATTATTAAGTACACTCTTTAAGTTAACACTTAAGTACGATTAAGTACCAAGAGTAAGTATGGTAGGTTAGAGGTTGCCTAAGACTTATTCATTCTATCGGAATTAAAGGCTAATCAGTGATCAAAACAAGTAAGCCTTTAGAAATAATATTGATATTGCATGAGGGCGTCTGAACAACTCGATGACATGTGTTTACATGTAGGTACTCCCGTGTCGTCGGTCGCACGGACCGTTGTTTTTCATTACTCCGGGATTTTTCCCATCAGAACTGCTTCATGTCAGTTAATTGAATGCAGCGGTAGGGTTGGGCCCTTGCGATTCAACGGTGTCCATATT
This sequence comes from Notodonta dromedarius, assembly GCA_905147325.1. Classification (NCBI taxonomy): domain Eukaryota; kingdom Metazoa; phylum Arthropoda; class Insecta; order Lepidoptera; family Notodontidae; genus Notodonta; species Notodonta dromedarius. The sequence continues at coordinate 458,664 of LR990167.1, forward strand.
CTGTAAAAGAGTAACGAAAATGTAGTAAGTTACTAAAATAACATTAAGGCTTACACTTTTGTCGCATAGATATGAGATAATTTGGAAAATATAAAATGATAATACAGGGGAACAAAATGGAGCCAGTTTCAAACATGAAGTAGCGTGATTGTTAAAATTACTCATCAAGTATTACAATGAATCTTTTTAACAAACGTTTTTTGTTATACCAAGTTATACCATTATAAAATGACTATAATTTTCAATAATTTACAAAATAATACGATGGAGGCTTATTTATAATAAAGCATGGTACATAATAGCGCTGCAGCGCCGCCGCCGGCGTAGGAGTCTTGAGACAGTGTGCGCGAGTCCCTGTGGAGCCGGCTCAATCTATCGAACATTGAACAAAGATGACGGATATTATTATGGCACCTACGCTTTTATTATTAGTTGAATTACGAGTTACTAGAGAAATGTAATTGATTTTTATCAGAATAGCGTTATTGTTATTTGTTGGGTAGACATGAAATGACTTTAAAAGGCGTACTCAAGGCGTTACTCTTGTGATACTTTATTTATTTGTGAAGTTTTCATTATTATCAGGATGTCTGCATTAGTGATAAAGACACAGCTATGTTGTCTCCGCTAAATAAAAAAAATAACAAAAGTTTTTGCATCAATTCCTACTTTTACGTTAAGAAAAATCTTACGATTTTAATAACTAGTGCATCTAAATTACCAGTAGCTACTGTAGGAACATTCTGAATATACATACACTAACAAATGACAATAATAACCACCCACCTGAATTAATAAGCCGGTTCAAATATTAAACCGAGCGCAGACGGTGCGGCGTTAGTTACGACGCTACGCTAGCGCAGCGCCCGCCCTTGTGTCCCTCGCACTACGCTCTATCGCTTTACAATAACCAGGTTGAATTAAACCACAGCGGTGCACCGGCTTTATTGTTTGTTTAAATGCTATCAGCCATTTCGTTACGAGTATACCAACATGCTTGATATTATGTTCTTGTATAGACGCACCTAAAAACTTGTGAGATTAAAAAAGTGATTGGAAGGGAAGCTTTGGTTACACTTTTTACAAATAATATTTTGATAATACGTATAGCCTTCGAAATCACAATTTAGGAGCAGACAACATTCCGCTTTTTATGGTAAGAGTAGGAAAGCTCACGAACTTACATGCGGAAAGTTATTGGTCGATCCCCATAAAGGTAGAATGTTACAAGAGTCGAATTATTCATCGGCCCGTGACGTCACGCTCGCATAATGTTACTGTTATTGCACGCATTACGGGAACGCGTGTTAGTGACTGTTTGCGTGACACGGGTTGTGTCGGGCCATGTTTGCAACATAACTATGTTGCAAACACGGCAATATAAAAACATCCTACACTCAGTTGAGTGTAGGATATTTTTCTATTGTAATATAAAAAGTGGAGAAGGGGCTATGAGCTTCCTTCGTCCATCAGCCGAAGACCATTTCTGTCCATTTATCTGGAAAAAAATTTAGGTTTTCAGACCACTTTCCTTGCATCTTCCAGCTTTTAGTCGTCATTCTAAATTTCTGTTTCAACCGCCGTCGTGTCAATGCAACTCGATGCGATATTTTTTTCTGAAATTAGGGTTAATTCCACGTCAAGGAATCAAATTCACATTGCTGACTCCGTGACCGTGATAACAAACAAGAACCTCACTAGGGCATCACAGTCGAACATGTAGGTACACACTATTCCTTGTCTAAGGTAATGAATAAACATTAACCTCATACAACTTGATTGCTTTCATCCCAATATCCTCCGCACACGGGTACACAAAATATGATATGTTACAATCTGTTTGTACATGCGTTGCCGCCGGGTGCGGGGGGAGGGCGCACGGGCCGGGGGGAGGGGGGGGGGGGGGTGCAGGGCAAGTTATTAGTTTCACCTGAGGGGCTAAGATGTATTCAGACTTTGTTTGCGCGTCAAACAATAGATTGAGATTGGTAAAACCCCTCACGTGGTGCTGAGTAACGTACCTCACACAGATGCTAGTATGCCAGAATGTGTCAGACATGTTGTCATAGTAGGTACGGTCTCGGTGTTCAGGTTTGTAGTTTTTGTAGGTATAAATAATACGTAAACCACAGTATTATAAAAATACTTGTCCTTATATATTTGTACTTATTAATAAATCTGTCATAGGAACCATTTTGCATACCTACTACTTAGTCGTTATAAATATCTTCAACTGCGAAGTGAAAAGCGTTTCTATAATTAAAAAATACCTATAGGTCCGTTTCGCTAATCTTACATGCAAACGGCATCTTTTATCGATGACAGACATTAAAATGTAGAAGTCAGCCATCATATTCAGAGCTAAAAACCATCATTTTCCCATTCCGTTTTATGTTGTTGTCTACACCGATCTCGCTACATTTTCACATAGTAGGTGTAAATTTCCCCCACGGTGAAGTCTAACCTCAAATTACCTCCATCACATTGTGTCGATGGCAAGTTATTAAAACATAGCTGCGCCGCGTTAATTACTGAAGCGAACCCTGCGCTGTTTGCTCGGGGCCGGTAAGACCGGGCCGGATAATAAATTTGAGCGTTGTTTGAGTTGTAGGTAAGCGGCACGGGTCATCGGATTATGTTTGTGGATTATGGTTTTGAGAGCTGTAATTAAACGATTTTGTGGATTTTCCCAATGATTTTGGGTTGTGTGTTTTGGTTCAGCAAGAAACAATAATGAAGGCCATAATTTATTCAATGCAGCTATATTTGCTATCTTCTAATGTTTATTTAATTAACTCAACCCCATGCGTTTTTTATTTGTAGTAAAAATATATTTTTAAAACCAAGTTTGCATTGTCCCAATATGCCCCTATATTATTTCGGGCGGGCTCTGCCCCGCGTCGGCAGCGGCAGGGTTGCCACCGGAACACCTGGAGCTACGCTTTGTTCCGCTCGCTACGATATAGAGTTACTTACTGTGATATCGACATCAGGCCTACAACAACGCTGGATAGGTATAATGGGTTAATTGTCTACCTTTGTAAAACATGTTTAGGATTTTAAATTAAGTTTTATGCCTAACAGGCATTGACATAACTAGCATGTACGACATTTTCCGTTTTACAGTTCATTTTAAATGAAAATAAAAACATTCAATAACAAAAAAGTCTTAACTTAAACAACCACTTGGTTAGAAACTCATCAGTGAACGTGGGTAAAACAGACAATTCGCAGTAAAAAGTAATTAAAACAATTAGCAAAACCATTACAATAACCTTTATCACCGATCTTGTGTGTGGAACCCGCACGCCGGTCACCGCCGCGCGCACCAAGGGTTCCGCGAAACCCGCATGGGCAGACACCGGCCAATTGAAGCCAATGAACCGCCAGACGGCAATCAGTTGCCTGTGCGCAGGGAAATGTAGAGGTATGTGTCTGGTGCTGCTTTAGAGAATTATTGGTAAAACTCTACTCTCCCATTTCAGCATAGGAATCGTTATCCTTAAGCAGTAATTAACTACCGTATGTTAAAAAGTAACTTGCTCATGATCAACTTACGAAAAAGAGAGTTACCTATACACAAGAGAATTATTGGTAAGGGGCAGTCCAAGGATTTCATAAATTTATGAACTTTTCAGCAAGGCTAACTTAGGAGTTCCTATCGCATAGGTAAATACAAACACAGAAGAATCTTACCCACAGCGCAGGTCAACATCATCTCAATTGATCGTTGTAATAAAACAGCTCATATTACTCGTACGCACGCGGCAGATGAGGCTCAATTGAGTGGCATTTAAGGTGATCGCCCGCCAGGTGGCCTGTGACTCAACGAACACAATTTACTTAATAGAATTCACGTGAGCACAATAATGGTATGGAGGGCACTGAGTGCTCAAAATGTAAGGGTATTTTCTCTTATAATTTTGGCGGAGTCTTACAAAAATGGGTAAACGGATTTTAATGAAAATTGTTACTAAAGAAAGGTGAATTGGTTTGAATTTTTACTCTGAAGTATCTTACAAGTTTTTTTCGCTAAAAAGTTCACGCGTACAAAACTAAAATAAAAGCAAATAACTATGTAATTAGCTACATGAAGTTAAGTAAACAACAATTAAATTCAACCATTCCGTCCGTAGCCCTTCCTGTCAGCTAAACCAGATTTGTAGCCGATCCCAACATCAATTTGTGAAAAGTTTGGGAAAAGCAAGGATACCCAATTTTTTTCGTATCTTCAACTCCACAACATTCTTTGTCGGCATGACCCACATCGCGTCCAATTGAGAGTTAGTTTAGGTGTTCGAACCAGGTACGGAGTACGGGCGCGTGTAGGTGCTGTAATTGTAGTAATTCAACAATAGTTTTATTACCCTTCCTGGTCAGCCGACAGGATGTTCGGCTTGTTGGGTGATTGACCAATTGTTTGAAAACTGCATTTGAAGAAGACGTTTTGAGGTCATAAAATAAAATTACTGGTCATGTTACTAACCATTGTAAGAGTTACTCTCAGAAGTGGGTTAAAGGGATATAAACAAATATTATTTTAAAAAATTTAGGGGACGCGTCGAATTTCAAACCTCAGTATCTTCGTTGGAGACCATTATAGATTTTTTTTACTTTAGGATCTTAAAATGGCATGACATCCACTGTAGATTCTTTAGTTCAAGATTTTACAATATGGTGGCAGATTATGGGAAGCAAAGACACTTAGTTGTATTTTAAGATTAGTTTTTACCGCGAATCTAAAATGAATATGCAGTGAAAATAATAATGTCAAGGATTTAGTAATTTGTTATTAAAACTCTTCTGATATCAGTTCTGTGGATAAGATGACAGAGGTACATCATGTCTGCATAAAGGTTCTGATACCAGCCAGCGAACTAAACTAGTTATCCCTTGAAATCCCTTTGTGGCGTGTGTAACTTAAAACGCAGTGTTAAATTAAATAAAAGCACTTTGTATAGGTGTCGTCCGCAGCCCGCCGGGAGAAAGGGCACCACAGATTGAATGTCGAGGTGCGTTTGTAAAATTACAAACCATGGAACAATTAATTACCATAATATTATTAATCCAGCTATTGTCTAGTCCCCAGGTATTCTCTTCTCCCGATGCCCCAAGACTATGTCACGATATGTATTCAGTTGTTATTGATTTACATTTTCAATACGAATAAGAAGCATTATTAACCGCACCGGTTGGTGACGTAGTCTTGAGCCAATCACTTGACCGAGCTGTCACGGGAAAAGTTATTTTAGCAGTGTTTAATTATTCATTTAACTACTAATACACTTATTGCAACACTAACGTCGCGAAACTGGCCGTCAGTGTGTGACGCTCTTAACATCGACGACGTGCCCGCATGCAGAGAACCCTCTGTCGAGATAGTTTTAAACGTTTTTAGCTCACATCAAAAGGTAACAATTGAACCCTTATAAAACCCTCACGGTGATTATATTCTTGTCATTTAAAATGTTTTGTTAGTCTTTTTCTGAATCCCTAATTAATCCACAGGCTTATATTATTCCATATTTCACTGTTTGACAAAGATCGAATTTAGTATATTTGTTTAATGATATAATTTTTGAAAAAAGATTGAATCTATGCAAGGATTTACGCTATTACACTTTGTTATAGGTATCTACGAGATGTCATACACCATACACTGTTTGCGTTACTTTGAACGTCTGTATTTTGGCTCTATTCAAATTATTTTAAAAACTATTTCAGTGTTAGCAATCTGACGACCGCCAACCTGCACTGGGCCAGCATGGTGGATTATGGCCTGAATTCCCCTCGTATTGAGGAGAGACCTGTGCCCAGGAGTAGGACGTAATTTATTATAATTATGCAATCAAAATAAATTAAATACAACAGTTATATACATGACTATCTCTGTGTCTCAGTCACTTGGATGTGATATCTGCAGGTACAGTACCTAACATAAATACTCAAAATCTAAACAATTTTCATAGTTCATGGATACACAACAAATCTATTTGTTCACGACGCCTCCCACGCCACCTAGCGGCGAGCACCGGAAACAAGCGGTCCGGAGAAACTATATAAGGCGCCGGACCCGTCGGACCGACCCCTGTCCAAGCAAGACTCGCCTAACACAAATTTGTTAATTTTTAATAAGAAATATACTTGTTTTAAACGTTAAATAAAATAATTATTGAAGCCAGCCCTTACCACGTCAATCGATCCGATCAAGACACGCCAAAAGAAGCTATCGTTTCATCAGCAAAACCAACATTTGGTCCTTCGAGCCGGATCAAGAATCAGCATTAAATCAACGTGGCATCAGAGGGTTTGGCCAATCAATCGTTCATTTTTATCCTATCCTTGTATTTGCATTTGTACTAATACCGTTCTCAATTATAGCGCCGGCCGGCACGCGAGCCCGAGCGTCCACCCACGCACGGAAAAATTGTGAGTACCCTTGTTTCACATAGACTGCCATAATGACTACCGAAAGTGAATTTAGTGAATGTTTATCCGAAAAATCTACCGGTTTAGCTCGTGAGTTAGTCAGAAAAAGAGGAACAGTTAAGGGTAGACTGACTTTGTTCTCAAAGTTTGTAAATTCTCTTGGGAAAACAGCTTTGTCAGATCCACGTAAATCGGAATTAAAAATACGTAAGCAGGCAGCCATGACATTACTAGTAGAATTTAACGAAATTCAAACTGCGATGGAAACATCTGCATCAGAAAGCGAATTCGAGCAACATCTGGCTGCTCGTGAATCATTCGAAGATTTGTATTTTAAAGTCATGGCTACAGCTGATTGTTTGGTAAATGAGAATGAATTAGAGAACGGATCCAAATGCAATGCTTCAAAATCGTACGTAAAATTGCCCACTATCACACTACCCACATTTGACGGTTCTTATGATCAGTGGCTAGAATTTAGGGATATTTATTCTTCGGTTATTCATGGGTCAAAAGAACTGGATAATATACAAAAATTCCACTATCTGCGTTCGTCACTTAAAGGAAGTGCTTCACAAGTGATTAAATCTCTCGAGTTTTCTTACGATAATTACGAAGTGGCATGGGAATTATTACAAAATAGATACAATAATAACAAATTACTAGTGCATAATCATGTTAAATCATTATTTTCCATGCCATCAATAGGTAAAGAGACTCCAAGTACGATTAGGAAGTTAATCGACACAGTCTTGAAAAACTTACGAACGTTACAGTTATTAGGCGAGCCCACAGAGCAATGGGATACGTTCATCATTTATTTAATTGTCTCAAAGTTAGATGCAGCTATTGAGAAAGAGTGGGAAACACATAAAAATACCCTCATTTCCAATAAACCAGAATGGAAACTGCAATTGAGTGAATTGATAAAATTCTTGAGGGACAGGGCAGATACGCTAGAAATGATAAAAGTTAGTCATCCTAGTCAGAAACCCACACAAAATGAAACCAGTATAACAACTCGGAGTTGTGTTGCTACTCAAGCAAAAAAGGTACCTTCGAAAGCAAAGCGTACCTACACATGCACTTTGTGTAAAAATCATCATCCACTGTATGCTTGTCCCCAGTTTCTTAGTTTAACTAAAGAAGATAGGGCCAGCTTAGTGCAATCTAAAAACGTTTGTAGTAATTGTTTACGCGCAGGGCACACGGATAATGATTGTTATTCAGGACCTTGTAAACGATGCAATCAAAAACACAATAGCCTTCTATGCAAAGAGAACGAGTATGAAGTGAACGGCAAAAATGAGCCCACGGTTCAAGGTTCGATTCCGACCGAGAAGCTCGACGTCCACGCTAACTTCTCAACCTCACTACACGCCACGACATGCAACCCTACTATACACAGCGGTGAGATAGCGAGCCACACAAGCACACAATCATTAAATGATCAGGTTTTGTTATCCACAGCATTGGTAGAAATTGCAGATAGTAACAACAAATATCACACGGCTCGTGCACTACTCGACAATGGTAGCCAGCATTCATTTATAACACAATCATTATGTAATAAATTAAACACAAAAAGCTTACAGTCCACTTATCAAGTCATAGGTGTAGGTAAGTCAGTCACACAGACTACGCACTCATGTGTTATCAATCTTAAATCGCTAGCGAGCGATTATTCCGCACGTATTAATTGTTTAGTTCTACCTAACATATGTACGAACTTACCCTCTTTAAATATAAAACCACACAATATTAATTTACCGGGGAATATAGTTCTTGCAGACCCAGAATATTTTATATCTACTCAGATAGATATACTGATAGGGGCTGATCTGTTCTGGGACTTGTTGAAACGTGATAGGATTCATTTAGCTAGTGGACCTTATCTATACAATACACAACTAGGTTGGATAATATCCGGTCCTATCTACTCTAATAAGTTGCAGTCTAACAGTCAGACTCGTTGTAATTTTACACAATCATTAGACACACAGTTAAGAAAGTTTTGGGAGATCGAAGAAATCACGCAACATAAACCATATTTATCAGCTGACGAGCAAGCCTGTGAGGAACTTTTTATAAACACAACAGAGCGGGTAGATGGAAATCGTTTCTCCGTTAGGATTCCATTGACTGAGTCGGCCGAGGCGCTCGGCGATAGTTATAAAGTAGCAAAAAACAGGTTCTTGTCACTTGAACGTAGATTAGACAAATCACCACAGTATAAAGAAATGTACAGTAGTTTCATGCGCGAATATTTAGCCTTAGGGCACATGACGCGCATAGAAGATTACACAAGTCCTCATTATTTTCTTCCACACCATGGAGTCTTTCGTGAGGAAAGCACCACCACAAAATTACGCATAGTATTTAACGCTAGTGAGAAAACATCGTCAGGAAAATCTTTGAATGATATTCAGTCGCCCGGTCCAGTACTTTTAAATGATTTATTTTCAATTTTATTACGATTTAGGCAATATCGGTATGTCGTATGCGCTGACATTGAGAAAATGTTCAGGCAAATACTCATACAACCACATCAAAGAAATTTACAGTTAATTCTATGGCGCGAAAATAATACAGGGCCAATCGATATGTACCAGCTTAATACCGTAACCTACGGTACTGTTTCTGCACCATATTTAAGCATACGTTGTATTCGACAGTTAGGGTTGGAATGTAACGATAAACAAGTTTCGCGAACGATGTTAGAAGACATATACATGGACGACTTGATTTTTGGAAATGATGATGAAGTACACTTATCACACATTTGTAAAAGGTTATCGGATGAATGTTTGTCAGCCTGTTTTCCCTTACACAAGTGGATATCAAATTCACAAAATGTTCTACATTCTGTGGTGAAGGGTAATAGCACGTCAAAACATCTATCACTAGGCGATAACTGTCAAAGCAAAACGCTAGGGCTTGGTTGGTTAAATGGTAGTGATGAGTTTAACTTTACCTCAAAGGTAAATACGAATGCATCCAAGCTAACTAAACGGTTTATTTTATCCACGGTCTCACAAATCTATGACCCCCTGGGTCTGTTAGCTCCTATTGTTATTATAGCCAAGATATTATTACAAAGTTTATGGTTATGTAAAATAGGATGGGATGATATAGTGCCCCAAGATATAAAACAAAAATGGGAACTTTTCATTACCTCATTAAAAAATTTGCACGAAATTCGCGTACCTAGGCATGTTACATGTGTTAATCCTCACTTAATAGAACTTCACATATTTACGGACGCATGTCAGAAAGGTTTCGGTGCGTGCGCATACATAAAAACAATAAAAAATAACAATATCACAGTGAAGCTACTTTGTGCCAAGAGCAGAGTATCGCCGTTAAAACCGGTTAGTATTCCGCGGCTTGAGTTGTGTGGCGCATTAACGGGTGCTAGGTTATACGAGAAAATAATAAAATCACTTCGTTTGCGATTCCATAATATCGTATTTTGGACGGATTCCACTATTGTATTAGGATGGCTTAAAATGTCTCCTCATTTACTAAAGACATTTGTTCAGAATCGAGTGGTGGAAATAAACGATATAACAAGTGAATCATTGTGGTTACATGTGAGCACTAAGGATAATCCCGCAGATTTAGTTTCGCGTGGTATGTACCTAGATGAGCTCCGTTCATCCTCGTTATGGTGGACAGGACCCAGATTTTTACATGATAAGGTAAATAATTGGTCGCAAAATAATCATAACATCACGAACACTGATTTGCCAGAACTAAAAGCACATACACATATAGTTAGCACAGCGCACAGTGTTGTTTTGACAAACCAGAATGCACAAAGTAAAACTGTAGAATCACAACTATTTCCATTTAGCAGGTTTTCACAGTTTAATAGAATGCACCGTGCCTGTGCATATATGTTTAGATTTGTATACAATATTCATCCCAAAACAAAGGCTAACCGTCTTTCATGTCCATTAACAGTGGAAGAATTAAATAAAGCACTAACATGGCTTGTAAACATAGTACAACGCCAATCATTTTCGACAGAAATTCGCGCATTAATAAACAGAAAACCAATAAAAGGTAATCGTAATGTCTCCGGTCTGAACTTGTTTATGGATGAATGTAGTACTATTCGAGTAGGTGGGAGAATACAAAATTCGACAGATTTTTCATACTGTAAGAAACACCCTATTCTACTGTGTAGTAAACATTATTTTACTGTACTACTTTTCAGATATGAACATAGGCAGTTGCTACACGCTGGACCTCAGTTACTTCTGTCACACATCAAAGATAACTGGTGGCCACTAAGCGGTAGAAACTTGTCAAGAAGGGTTGTGCATCAGTGTGTCACCTGCAGCCGAGTGAGAGGAAAAACGGTACAACCTATAATGGGTAATTTACCAAGGGAAAGATTACAGATAGGTTTTCCTTTCACAAACGTTGGGGTTGACTATGCTGGGCCTATGTTTATATTAAATAAAAAGGGCCGCGGGTCTAGATTAGAGAAATGTTATCTCTGTATTTTTATTTGCTTTTCAACACGCGCATTGCATTTGGAGCTAGTTACTAGTCTCTCTTCGGAAGGGTATCTGTTGGCCTTAAAAAGGTTTATAGGTCGCAGAGGAAAACCTTACCAGATTTTTTCCGATCACGGAAGAAATTTTGTAGGTGCCCAAAAGGAATTTGCAGATTTTTTGAACAAAGAATCTCGGAATATTATTGACTGTATGTCTAACAATAATATTATTTTCAGATTTATTCCACCGTATGCACCTCACTTTGGTGGTCTATGGGAGGCAGGGGTAAAGTCGTGTAAATATCACATAAAACGCGTAGTCGGTAACGCCAACTTAACTTACGAGGAGTTCAGCACGGTATTGGTACAAATCGAAGCCGTCCTGAACTCCCGTCCCATGTGTCCAATGTCCACAGACCCTAACGACTTTAATCCGCTGACACCTTCACACTTCCTGATTGGCCGGCCTCTGACTTCTCCCGGCTGCGATGACGTCACCAAGAAAGCTGCACATCAGCTGTCACGCTACCAGCGTGTCGAGCAAATGCGGCAACACTTCTGGCAGCGCTGGTCCCGAGAGTACATAGCTGAGCTACAGACGCGGACCAAGTGGAAGACAAACCACGATGATCTGGCATTACACACACTTGTGCTGGTAAAGGATGATAACCTGCCTCCGTTAAAATGGCGGATGGGCAGGATTTTAAGTATTTTCACAGGAAAAGATGGCGTTTCCCGTGTGGCCAACATCAGCACGGCCACGGGAACGATTCAGCGGGCCTTTTCGAAGATCTGCCCGCTGCCCTCATCATCAGAGGACATCAATATCACAGATGGCTGAGCACAGATGGCTGAGCACTTTTACGTTGAAAGCTGAAGCTTTCAAGGCGGGCGGCATGTTCACGACGCCTCCCACGCCACCTAGCGGCGAGCACCGGAAACAAGCGGTCCGGAGAAACTATATAAGGCGCCGGACCCGTCGGACCGACCCCTGTCCAAGCAAGACTCGCCTAACACAAATTTGTTAATTTTTAATAAGAAATATACTTGTTTTAAACGTTAAATAAAATAATTATTGAAGCCAGCCCTTACCACGTCAATCGATCCGATCAAGACACGCCAAAAGAAGCTATCGTTTCATCAGCAAAACCAACACTATTTTAAACTAGCTATTGCCCGCGATTTCGTCCGCGTGGACTAAAGTAAGGTAGGTACGTATCTTATGTGTGCCAAAATCGTTCAGCCGTTTTCGCGTGATTGGATAAAGCACATCCAAACATATAACCTGTCACATTTATAATATTACTAACCTGTGCCTGCGACTGCGTCCGCGTGGATTTTGGAATCCAAATTTACATATAAACTACTATCCTCTATTTCACCCCTTTAAAGTTTATTTTCGCGACAATAGGTAGCCTATGTCCTTCTCCAAGGTTCAATGTATCTCTATACGAAAATTCTTCGAAATTGGTTCAGCGGCGTGGCGCGTGAAAACGTAACAAACAGACAGAGTTATTTACGCATTTATAAAATTATATATTCGTTTGGATTTGGATGGTGTAGTAATTGATTGAAAATAAGCCATTCAGGTTTTTTGTAGTTACACTGCAACTTTTATTACTACCCTCCTCTAGATATTTTAAACTTAATATGATTTGGTATTTCCAAATTTTTCGTACAGAAAAAATACGACGTGATTAATTCACATTTCCGTAACATCTGGGATTAATAACTCTAAATTGAAAATTTAAAAACCCCCGATGCGACGACTTTTTTATCAAATGTATACTTTACCTAGTAGTTCTTCCAAATAATTAAGTGAGCGAGATTTGCGTAGCTCCCGTAGCTCAGTATTCATAGCTCATCGCGCAAATTCATCTGGTACAACTAGTTTCGATGCCAGATTATGAAAGCGCCATTTACATCGCATCAGTCGTTTTGGCTTCCTCATTTATAATCTAAGATAACTAATGCAACGTACAATAGTCAACAGAAAATCTGTGTAAAAGTATGAGACATTATCTTGTTATGACATTATAATCATTGACATTAGAATAGACAACGAATCTAAATATTGATGCCACGGAGGTTTAATTCCTAGTAAAAGATTATCAATTATGATTGAATTTGATGTAATAACTCTGGTTGAGGTGGACGGGAGCAGCCCAGGGGAAGAATTTTCAATAACGCTTAATTTATTTTAAATTAGATTTGTCTTTCTGTATTTTTTCTCAATGGCGGAGTAGCGACCTCTAGAATTATTATTACGTAATATTCCATGACCATTAACAAAACAAACTAAATTTAACGCATGCGCGTATCCATCATTTGAAACGTGACCTAATGGAACTTCTTTAGTTCATACACAAATCTCTACTATATAAAAATAAGTCGGGTTTTCCTTCCTGACGCTATAACTCCAGAACGCACGAACCGATTTCCACGGTTTTGCATTCGTTGGAAAGGTTTCGGGCTCCGTGAGGTTTATAGCAATGAAAATTCAGGAAAAATTTCAACAGAACGCGGACGGAGTCGCGGGGCACAGCTAGTCTCACATAAAAATTGATAAAATATCATTTTTTTCCAGAATCCGGGAAACTTTTCAAATTTATAATATTGTAAAAAGCCAGTTCAGACTATTACGATCTTTTAAAAATATAATAAAGCGAAATCGTTTCAGCCGTTCTCAAGTGATGCAAAGATATTATTCCAATGAGCCCAAATTTCGAACGGATTCGAGCCGTGGAAGTTCGTTTTGGCCGCGAATGTGGCTTTTTTACCTACATAAAAGCTGATGATCTTCAAACGGCTGAACCGATTTTCATGAAACATAGCTAAGAACACTCTCGATCAGAATACCTAACAAAAGAAACAAAATTGAAATCGGTTCATCAGCTTGGGCGCTACGTTGCCACAGACAGACACACAGATACACAGATACACATGTTAAACTTATAACACCCCTCTTTTTTCGTCGGGGGTTAAAAATAAAGGTAGGCAGTCATCTCAAACTTTTCGTTGTGCGTGTAACTTTTCAAATTGAGACATCATATTTAACTAAAACTCATCATTCATTGTCAAAGACAGCCGACTTACCACATCCCGTGCTCATTTATTAAAAAGGTATTCAAAGGTAGGGGCCCTTCCGTCCCTTCCCAATTGGGCTGTAGGTAACGTTAATAGGGCCAAATTAATAATTTCCTAGGCCCGCATGGTCCGCGCCGATTGTGGCCGCGATAGCCGACCCTTAGCCCTTTTGTTTTGTAATTGAATGTTATTTTCATTTATAATGGTGGAATTTTTGTTAGCTAAACGGTGACTTGGTGATTCGCTGATTAAAAGCTGACTCATTTTGGGATCATTATTCGTACGTTGGTACTTCTGTAATTTTTTAAGTATATGAAATATGTCGATGCTATCTTTTATTTTTCGGTGGATTTACCTGCCAAAATTGTATTTCGAGAAAAAGTTTTATTCGGTCTAATTGTACATAAGATAGGTATTCCAATAAATATTCAGCAACGGTGTTCTACCCGTTGACTAGATAGGTTGTAACTACCAACCATGTTTCACCGCTCCGAATCTTGCCTTTAAGGACGCTAATGAGTCTCAAAATAACAGATAATAATAAAAATTAACGAAAATAAAAAATCTGTGGCACTTACGTTGCAATTTCCGTGGGATTAGCGGATAGGGTGTCCACGCCGGCAGCGACACAGGGGACGAAACAATGGACTCTCACGTGACACGCGCCGCGCGGGGCGAGGCGGTGCGGTGTGCGGGGCGAGGGTAATGCAATATTTGTTCGGTGACACACGGACGACACGCGGCTCGTGCCATTGTGCACCTATAGCCAGAGGCGCTGCACTTGTGATGCTTCATATTTTATACCTGGGACTTATTTCATAATTATGCATAATTGATTTCACAAAAGTGAATTAATACGAATACAGTTAGTTATAGTTTAGTTATACATATTTTAATTTAATAATGTCAATAATAGTTCACACTATGTCATTTTTGATTAATAATAAAAATGTGGAGATAAATTATTGAAGTTTTTTTAAATAGCTATCAATTAATTGAGTCACTGTCAAAAAAGCATACCTAAGTTAATAGTTTCTTGTGATAACTTTAACTTACAGAAATAGTCTAAAGTGCCAAACAGTTACCAGCCTCTGACAACCCACTAATCTCAGCGCATGGGGTGCAACGATAAAAAGATAATGCGGGCTGAAGTCGCGTGCGCATCAAAAAACTCGCTTTAATGATGCACCTATACACGCGGACTTATCGCGCCTGCGCGCCACACCGCGTCCTCTATACAGCAAAAATAACAAATGAGCTTAATTATAATACCTTAGCAAGGGGTGCATGCGTAGGGAGCGGTGTGACAAAATAAACATGCCGGCAGGAGGTCCCGACGTGTTTTTATTGGCGATGCGTGCTGAGCAGTCAATGTCGCGAGAATAATGATGGGAATGGATTTCTATGTCCCCTGCCATTTGACGGTAATGATGATTTCTTATCTGTTGAGGAAAAAATGCTCTTGTTTTTCAACCGCGAGTACGTCTTGAGTGGTTTTACGATTTCGTAAAAATATTGATGTTTCCGCTTTTGATGGCTGGATGTAGTTTACTTGGTCAACATTACGTTTACTTGCAAAAAAAATACTACAAAGAAAATAAATGTATTTTAACGTTTCATTAAAATAACCTAAACTAAATATATTCATGTACCTCGATTAATGGTAAGTTAAGTTCTAATGATTTACAAGAAGTTTCAATATTTATTTCAAACACAATTTCTATTTTATACGCCATCATAAATATATCAGTCAAAACAATACAGAGAAAATATTGCCGCACATATGTTCAAACAATAATTACTATTCGTATATAGAACACAACAAGCTTTTCATAGTACCCTCAGTGCTCACGGATTTCATGACCGTAACCGGTTAGCATTGTTCACTCGCGTTATAAATCATACCAATGTGTCGCGTGGACTAAAAATCATTGAGAGAGTAATTTATTGTAGGTGCGGGGGTGCGCGGGGCGGGGGACAAGGTGAGGGCGAGTTTTTGTGAACACTATTGTGTAACGGTCGGATTCCGGTTAAAATCGGTGGCATTGTTGTCGCCCTATTGCAAACGTCATTGGACATGAAACGATTGTTTAATTTTGTCACGAAGTTAGTTTTGGATTAATTCCAAAATATAACAAAATTTTCGGATGTGATATTATTAAAATATTGCACTTAGAAATAAACAAAAAGTTATATGTTTAACAAATGCAATGATGGGTATTGTATTATACCTACTTATATAAACGAGAAAATTTGTAACAATAACATTTTTTTTTATATACCATTCCATTTCATTTTACATTTAAGATGTGTATTTAAAGGCAAAGTTTAAAATTAACATTTAGTTTATCCTATACAATTTGTTTAAAATTATTTATTTATTTCACATAATTTCTACATGTAGGTACCAAATAACTCATACAAGTATTATATTTTTTCATCACCGTCCATCGTTCAGTGGCAGGTTGGGGGAACAATCTAATAAAGTGTCCCGCGCCCCGCCGAGACCGTCCGATTACGTGCTGGAAATCTTGTTACCCTACACTGATTAATATTATGGCGACTCATGATACTTGACGCTCGGTTTTATAAAATTGAAAATGTAATCGAATTATTGCAAGATAAGTGCAAGTGGGTATCTGTCCTGCTGTGTTTGTTTTGATGTTCAAAATGAATGTAAACATAAGAATAGGGAGTATTTTAAGGTACTGAATTTCATTCAGCGCAAAGATAGCCCATCTTAGATTTTGAGACTTGACATTACTTACTCTAGATAAATATTTAATAACACTCTCCCGTAGCTCAACATCTCCGCTTTCTATAGACCGGAGATGGGTAAATGGGGTTCTATAACCAAAACAAATGATTTCTTCAATAAAACGAAGAAATCAAAGTAACTACTCAATACTTTGCTACCTTAAACCTTTAAAACACCTAATATCCATTCATAGGTGCGATAAAAGACCCCCACCAATAAAGGAGGAACAGTAAAGTATCAATAAGTCTCAATCCTGTGACTTTACGAGGTGTAAAATGTTCACGTATGGAGACACCTAGCGAGGTGTTACTGGGGATGACAGGGAATTTGTTGTATTTAAATTAAATGGTAGTCGGAACTGTACATCAAATAAAATCACATGAATTCTGATATTAATATTTGGACTCATATAACCTAAAGCCTATTTGAACCAAGAATTTGAGGACAACTTAAAAGTCATTAAAATTTAAATTCAGGTTTCCGTATTTAACCATTTTTTTTAACCTAGCAAATATTAGAATCCCCACTTGGTCAACCAGAAGGACACAGTAAAGAACGAAAGACGGAAATGCAATTCCAATCTTGCGACCTCTCACGCAGTTCCGTCCATGTTCGCTTACTCCCGTTGACATAGACGAATGACTTTAAAGCGGCTGCATTAGCAGTAGGCGGTTTTTACGAGCGCACACATTGTAGTCGATACTCGTGCAAATTGCGCAACACTTGTGACTCTATATGTGAATGTAGAGTTACAAGTGTATGTAAATGTAGCCTTTGGAATCGGAAGGAAAATATACAAAAAGTTAATACCTCATAAATCTATCCAGAAGTTCGTTATATTTTTCTTCGGCCAAAAGCTAACTAATTTAATATTTTAATTGGTTTTAAACAATTTAATGAGAAGGCCTTTTTATATCAGTATTGTCTCTGGGATTTGAAGTTGATTTTGCAGAACTTAATACCTATCTGTATATATCATATCTATAGCAATATAGTATTAATTATCTGATGTGATTTCCAGACACTAGATCGGACAAAGTACGGTTAAGATCATTTATATGAAATAAATATTGGAGCAGCAACGTAGTAAATAAATCCATTACAAGTTATAAATTATTTTGATACTCTTACTTACTCGCATACCGGCTTCCATGAGTGTGCGGTTGACGGAATTATACGCAATTCAATTTACCTACTACGCCTAAACTACGCATTTGAATACACTAGTGATGTACACTTTCCATAATTTATAGACGTTTAAATTTTCAATGCAATCGTTAAAATTGCATTAAACATTCATTATATCGGATAGTATGGAATGCAAAACAATTAAACGGAAGTTTCACTTTAAGAGCAACAGAAGGTAAGTATTTACTATGCATTTGCTACGTGTTCTATTCAAATAGATTAGGTTCAAACCTAATCTATTATATTCCCTCAGGAATAATCTTTAGTATCTGCATTATTTGGGAAAAGTTGAAATCCATTGTAAATTATTTGCTAAAGATTTATTAACTTTATCGATAGTGAATTTCCCTCATCACTACGCCGGTAAAGGAGTATGTCGGCGGCAGGCGTAGTGGTAGAGTTTTGCATAAAATCCTCATCTGTCACGGCACTAATGCGCCGCGTCCGCGGCAGTGGCATGCGGCATCGCTGCCCTCACCGCCTGATGTTATGATGAAATAGCGACATTCACGTCAGTAGCCTATCATCAGTGTGCAACTTGAGATGCGGAAATTATTCAGGTAAACTTATTGTAGATTATCGGTCTGTTGTTTTATGTTCTTAATGTATTGAGAAATTTTAAATGAGGATTATTAAAAGTTAACAACTGTAGTCCATTAAAATTAATTGCATTACTACCAAAAGAGACAGTTCCTTATACTAACTTTGAATTAAACGGCTTTGTATGTCTTACCACATTGGAAAGTTTCTTAACAATTTCAAAGTTTTAGTGGCCTCTCATTCATAACGACAACGACGTGAGACGCAAATTCATCTCGTGGAACCATTAAATAGAATGTCGAGGCGCGACTTTGAAGACCTCCACATAAACACTTCAATAAACGCACATTAAAAGATATGTCTCCAATTTAACTTGAATTTATGGTCACCGTAACACTTGGAATATGCGACGCCCAACCTTAATGCCTAGTGGTTCGCTTTATGAATCATACATGGCTTGTTAAATTCGATAATATTATAGTGTTTACTAGTAAAACTCGTAATGGATCAGTCATTACTATATTTCATTGGATAGTTTGGGAGCGTTTCGACGTGAGATGACTTAGGTGTAGGTACTTAGTCCCCTACGAGTGTTCGCCCCATAAACTTACAGAAATGTCCCGTTTATACTTCATAAAATTTATATGCACTTTTATTTCATCAATAAAGATCGATTTGACTATTTTGTTTGTTGCATTACCGGACTTGACGGAGGGGTGGGTAAGGTGAGATGTACATAAATAAATCTTAAATAGTTACGGTACGTACGTGGTTTGGAGTTGTAAGATAATTACACGGGTAGTAGTTATGACTACTACTAATAACTAAATATAACTAATAACTAATAATTGGATAGGTTTTTAACCGTTTTCAACAATAATTTTACAAACTCCAAATATTTATTTTAGCTGTTGTACTGTATCATCAATGAGTCTATATATTTTCGAAGGTAGTATGACTTTAAAAACATCCTTAGACACTCAACGGAGTTCAATCAGAGTATATTAACCATGGGCCTCAACACCTATGAATAATGGCTGTAAAACTGACATTCATGGCAGTCTGTTATGGCGCAACCACTGCTTGAGGATTTACGATTGTTTGTAGGTACCTTGCGATATGAGATGTATGTTATGTGATACAATTATTTTTTTATGAATTTAGGCTTTACCCATTAAATATTATAATATTTAACCCCGTCAGGTTTCTAAGCCCGGCTCGCAACCTAATGGTTTTTTGAAATACTGTACGCGAATCATGAATTCAACATGATTGTCACTTGTTAACGGATACGAAAATATATGTGAGTAAACCTGACCTAAGT
The DNA here is from genome assembly GCA_905147325.1 of Notodonta dromedarius. NCBI lineage: Eukaryota > Metazoa > Arthropoda > Insecta > Lepidoptera > Notodontidae > Notodonta > Notodonta dromedarius. The sequence continues at coordinate 478,497 of LR990167.1, forward strand.
AAGAAAATCTTAAGGGTTTTCGGAAGACCTGTGCCATTAACCAACCCAACTGGGTCAGCGAGGTGGATTATGGCCTAAGTCCCCCTCATATTGAGGGGAGGCCTGTTCCTCGGAATCGGTAATTAAAAAGGCTGATTATTATTTTATTACAAGGTGTAACTCCTCAAAGGTGAATCACAAAGACGGCTAACAGACTTACGGGCGCATTGATACCGTAACTGCGTTACCTAACCCGGAGAGGGCCGTCGGGGGTGAATTAACGGTTTCCGAGAGATATACTTGTGTTCTCCATTTGATTCGCCATCGCTCACTGTTCACTCGGCTCGGCGTTAATTTAATATTTTGAAGGGTAAGGGGTAAGCGCACAGGATGGATTTGTGATGGTACAAATATTTTTGCTGACGCTGTTCGAAACAAAAATGTTATGATTTACATCGCGTTATTTTATACCTTGAGGTAGAGGATTATTTTTGAAAATATTCAGATAAAACGAATTCTTTGTGGTGGAGTAGGTACCTACTTTTGTAGGGATCAGTATATCCACCCGGAAATGAGATTCGAGTGTAGAAATACCTTACCTATATAGACAGGTAAGTGGGTACATAAATGAGATTAGACTGAATTGTATTGCGAGATTTCTACATGAAAAGTTATTATGTATTATACATACATGTAGATATGTAAATACTAAATCTACAAAAAAGTTTTTAAAATACATACTTTCAAATGAATTACTTAATATTATCTATTAACGTGTTATTTAAGTAGGTATACCAATGCACCTTTTTATGCAAAATTGGGTTCACAAACCGCATTATTGATGGCTACGTCGATCCCACGCGTGGTGACGCGTACAGAATCACTGCAGCGTTCAGACAGCTCCCGGGGGAAGTACCCTTCTGCGCCCTGAAGGATGCACCCTCATGCACCCCTGAACTACATTCGAATAGACGCATGTGGGGTGACGCGTGGCGAGTGGCGAGTGACCGATTTCTTTGCAACGTGTGTTGTTATTGATTTATGTAAATTATATAGGTATTATTTCAGCTAGGTGCCGTAACTAATATTGTTTGAGTAAAACGTAAAGGCTAGAAGAAAATAAGAAAAGTTTCATAATATCCAAAATAATACAGTCTATTTCACATTCCCCTGTGAAATAGACTGTAGTTTCCTCGCGGAAAAATACGGATCTAAATTGTATACAGTGTAAATTATGTTCTCGATACGCAACTTCAGCTCCGCATCTACGTGACTTCGTATGGGAAATAGACGGTAGTATTGATACGATATAACTGTCAACCGTTACTGATCTAACTCCTGATTAACAATAATGCCACCTCGCCGTCGCGTCGCACCGCATCGGAGGGGACAAGGCAAGGTGCACACGGCCGCGTCGCCCGCGTCAAATCCGCGTCCTTTGTGTCGCGGGTCGCCCTCGTGCGTTGACATTAAAAATATTATTATTATAAGATTTATCGCGTGGAAAATTGCACTCATTGTTGCTCCGATTGCAATATTTCATGTGATTATGAATTTTATTTTTATGTTAATTACATGTGTGACGGTATAGGTGGGGTTGTTATGTTATGTTTTCGAGTAACGGTCGTGAGATTTTGTGGCTAGCAAATAGTTTTGATTTTAGTCATAATTGTCTGAATTGACAAGCTAATAAAAATAATTTAGCCCTTTTGACGTCCCACTCCTGGGCACGGGCCTCCCCTCGCTACGAGGGGGATTCAAGCCGTAATCCTAATAATAAATGAATGTATTTTTAATAAGTTATTTTAAGAAAAAGAAGGCTATGGCTAAACCCGGGAACGATACACAACTCCAGAGTTTAACCATCTCCTTTCTAAATGAAATACAAAAATAAATCTTAAATCAAGTTACATAAAAGCTTACGATCAACGCGCTATTACCTTATATTACCATATAAGGTAATAGCGCGTTGATCGTTAGCTTTACAACACACCTGTAGCACATACCTGTATACCTACAGGTATGTGCTACCGGTTAGATTAGGTTTAAGTTAGGTATGTGATGTTCGTTATTTGCACACAAACCCAGTGAAAATCCCAGCTCTTAAATAAATTGTGAAGCAAACGTTTTTTAATCGGTCGCATATGAAAAGCGCTTCAGCATCGGCTCAGCCAGCCGCGATGGCGTCACAGCGCCGCATTAGCTAAATACTGATAACAAAGGCGCCCGACGCACGACGCGACGCCTGACGCGGGAACCCGCACGCACGGACAGTTTGCAACAGTGTGCTGTGTGCACCCCGCTTTGGATCGCGAAAGTGCGTGGAAATTAAAATGACGTATGTAATTTACAAACTTTTTAATTTACCTAACCTAAGTAGAAACTTTAGGCATTCACTTTAGTTGAAAAAATATCCAGTAGATATTCGGTTCGATAAACACCCTATGTTCGGTCTGAACGCCTCCAGACATCTCAATACGGGTCAAACACTAGAAATGTTTCATTACCAACTAACTGTGTGGTCCCAAACTAAGCAATGCGTGTACTATGGGTACTATAAAATGGACTGGGGGCGACAGTAACACCCAGACCAGAAGAAATATCATATTAAAGGCCATTTCCGAAATTTGCCCACGGCGGGACTAGAACTCGCTATCAACCGATGCAGTGAGCCAAGTGGCCCATGCCCGAACTACTACGCTTAGCGATTGTCTTATAAGGAACAATGCGATCAAACTTGTGCTGTTTTGTTACCAAACTCGCAACAAATCTATAGAGATTTAAATAAGCACGAATAGTGGAGGTAGAGTCCAACAAACAATAGGTGCGAGGGAGTGTCGGAGGGTCCGCGCCGCCGGTAATCGCCTTTTCATCTGCGCACAATCGCCGAATTATACACGCTTATATTAATACAACTGATGCTTTTTTGGCATCTAAAAGTCTGGGAAAAAGGATGCAACTACAGTTAGAGGGTCACAATCTACATTTGAATTATCATCTCTATTATGCCGCAATTTGTAAAAGTTATCTGAGATTGTAAGAATGTAGAGTCTTGAGTAGTGCAACTGGACTTGGTGTTATACGTGATACTGTTTTGGTCTTGTTATATTTGATTGTATAAGCATATTATATAGGTTACAACGGATTTACAGCGCTTCGAATTTAACAGATATACATGTAAGAAAGGCACGAATACGTACGTCAAACCACTTACCTACGTATATGTACCTACCATCCTTCTCATTACTAGAGGCATGATAAGATTCCTTTACTTGAAACAGGAATAAATACTATTCGCAGCACACAAACTTTTTCGCACACAAGTTGTGGAGGGTGGGAGCGCTTGTAACCGCCGCCATATCTCCGCACAATGTCGAATTATACACGCGTGTGTTAATACACCGTGTTGCTGTTACACGTGGCTGACGTTTGGGAAAGAGTCAGTGAGCTTTGATTGGGGTTCGTAGAAATAACAGAGGAACCGCTCGCATTTTATAACGATTTCGATGTAACAAATCTGTGAAAATGTTAACTGTATTGATTGGCAATTTGTGGAGACACTTTTAACGATCTTAATGTGGCATTTGTATTGCTACAACATGGATAGCATAGCGTGATTTTAACAGGATTTATACTGAATAGTCGTTTCGTTTTGCAAAATTTAAAATCCCAGCAATTATATGAAGAGACACTTGAATTACTGCACATCTGTCAGGCACATCGCATACCTGTCATATGATACACTGATACACATCAGTGTATACCCCGCAATCCGCAATGTAATACCTACAGAAGATTAAAAATTGAGTTCTTAGAACAAATTATGATGAGAGTAATATTTGATTATCGTTTGGAAAAATAAATTGTAAATATGGAAGAGTTATAGTAATATAAGAATGAAGTTGTAAAACCACGTAATAAGGAAATCTATTTTTTTTTCTGTAGACAACTCAATCAAGTAGGTGATTAAAAGATTTAACTTATATTTTCAACATATTCTTTATATTGAAATAAAACTATTTTTCGGATTTTATCGCGTTTATTAACTTTATGTTCCCGACGTTTCGGTTGCTTTACAGCAGCCATGGTCACGGGGGGACTGAGGTGTTAGACGTCCTGATGTTATAGTTAGTAACCCCGTGACCATGGCTGCTGTAAAGCAACCGAAACGTCGGGAACATAAAGTTAATAAACGCGATAAAATCCGAAAAATAGTTTTATTTCAATGTGTAGTATTCGCGTAAATATAAGAAAACAATATATTCTTTATAACTAGAAATCTTAGACTATCACTAAATATAAATAATTATATTTATTTCAATCGTAATTCAGAGCTCAATTAACACCAAATACCAGAATATTCTGTCAAGCTATCGGACAGCTAATGTCTGTAGTTTACCTTCTACACTTCCTGTACCTCACGACTAAATAAAGTGTGGGTCTCTTATCAGCAAAAGGGATCTTTTCATTAAGGTTATCTGAGGATTTAATCTTAAAAAGGGCACGTGGACTGCATTCTAATATGTGACTGTGAGCGTGTGCCTGCCGGATAGCAATCCAATGGGACTGTTCATTAATGGCCATGGGATTTGTATTTGAGGTTGTTAGGAGGTACTTGGACATATACTTTAAATGCGGGTCTATCTACGTGTTCGCGTGCGTAGGTACTACGCCACGTAGCGTCTCAGGCACGAACTACCGATCCACTATACTACGCAGCGTAGTCGGCGGGTCTCAACCCAACGCTTCCCTGATAATTATTTTACTTATGACTGCCCAATTTTGTGAAAACCTCTTTTATATTGCGTTCCCAGTGTGCGCATCATTTCATACGTAACAGAAATGTGACATACTTTTTAGAAGATATTGGACTGTTAAACAACAATCTAATATAGTTTGTAGTGGTATTCAAGGTAAATACATCCTTTGTTTATTCATCTATCTACAGGCATTTACTTAACTTCAAAAGAACAAGAGCACAACACAATGCATGTTAATTGCATTGCATTCTCACGGGCCACCGCACACGGTAGGGTGAGCGCGCCGGTTATCGGAAGGTAATTAATAATCGCACTCGCGGCAGAAAGGTTTTTAATTTGCGACACACGTGCATGTCGAATGACGGCGCGTGCGGCGCGCGCGCAGTTTACGCTTGGGATTTTCTGTATGTACAAAGTGGGGTTCTGTTTTGCATATTATTATATATGTATAAAATTCTAGGTATCTATTCATGTTGGTTGCTTTGATAAATAATTAAGTTATTTAATATAATTTTTTTCGGCAATCGTGAGAAACCATTCACTAGATAATTCGATTTTATGTAGGTACAAAGCATTAAGTCTTATATTTAGGTTTCCAACAAGTGCCAGTATGTCGGACTCCTTAAAAGGTCAACAAATTGCTTCGACGGAATCCAGATTAGGCATTACATATAAGGTTTTCTGATCTATAAAGGATGTGGGTAGGTCTATTGAGCACGCGCCATTTATTACAATCATAATAGATATGCAGACTAAGACTTGCTTTCGAGCAGATTAATAAAAACGTGGAATAAACTAACCATTTAATGAATTTTATCCACCACCTAAAATGACCGTAAATCTTCGGACGCCCACACAAAACTGCGGTGTTCGCGCCCGCAGTACGTCGATTCAAACACTTTTATCAATGTTCGCTTTTCAATAAACCTCTAACAAACTGGCCAGTTGACTCGATGCTTTTTTACGCCAATAGAGTCACTTCCGCCGCCGAACGGAAGTGGCCCGGTTCCCGGCCGCGCCCGGACGGCCCACAACAGGAGCGCTTACCTTAGTTTTTTATTTGTGACCAGTTGATTTATAGTTGTTTTGAATTTGTTTGGGGCAGTGCGCGCCAAAATGCCATCGACAGTTTCAGGAAATCTGGCAGTGCTTTTTTACCGATAGGAGAGGCAGAAAGTTGGTCATTCGTATGACTTGTGTGAGTTGTGTGCATACAAGTTCGGTATTGGCGGGAAAAAAAATTTACTTCAAAAATGGATTATAATATGTTGGCTAGGTTATAACCTAGGCTAGATATAGGTTATAATCATTAAAATAAAACTATTGTACGGATTTTATCGCGTTTATTTACTTTTTAATGTTCCCGACGTTTCACCCCCCGTGACCATGGTTGCTGTAAAGCAGCCGAAACGTCGGGAACATAAAAAAGTAAATAAACGCGATAAAATCCGTAAAATAGTTTTATTTCAATGTATAGTATTCGCGTAATTATAATCATTATCTTTGCATCCCGCTATGGAGACAGCAATCATATAAGTAGCTTGTTGTACGTTAGATTGGTAGATACATTTTCCGTTCTTCGACTATCAAATGACTATGTGATTGACGTTTCCTTTCTAATAGCTGTCAAGGTTGCTGTTTTCTTTCAATATACAATCCAACACTTGAAAATAACGAAAGAAAAGAAAACATTTTCAAAAAATGAACAACGAAATATTTTTCATTAGGGCCCGGCCAAACAATGACAATTGAATCGCGCGGCGCACTATACCTTCCGCGGATTACGGGCGTCTTATTGCGACTCGCCAACCGTCGCCCGCTCAAAAGAATAATATGTCTTTATAACGGATCCCGCAGCTTTCCCTGCCTTACTTCTTACACATTTTTCAGTGAAATGTAAGAGCTCCTTTAGTTTTTCCAAGAGGAATGCGTTGGAGTTTCAAACTTATTGCAGAAGCGCTACGTTTCCTTTTCTTTTGTATCAAACAATGTCAGAATAGATTGCATTGTCTTGTGGCGTAAAAGATTCTTGAATAGGACACTTCAATCGTGACAAAGCAAAATGTACTGTAGCTGTGTATAGCATAAAGTTTAATTTTTAATGGAAATGTATACAAGATGCGGCGTTTTGAACGTACTTGGCAGTCTCACGTGGTAAAAGGTCACTTTTCCCTTGACGGACGAATTAAATTTATAAAATGAAAGAGAGCACCATGAGTAGGATTATGTTGCCACTTTCTTACAGCAATGCTTGTAGTAAAAACTGATTGCTTGCTAAATTGAAAAAGGTCATGATCTTGAGTTTGCTAATATAGCTTTGCTAGCATAGGCTTGATTTATACTCTTATTAAAAAAGATTAGGAATGAGCCAGCTTAAGACCTTTTAATTTTAGCCACATACTAAAATTAGTGCCATAGGATGTTGAAATCAGAAATCAGAGAGCACCCTCGTCATACATTCTCTATGATTTATACTGATTTGCCTCGTATAGCTCACAACAAAATCACCACAAACAAAAAAACTTTTATCCAAGAAACACACATCGTAATGAAAATACCAGCAATATAAGAAAATCAGAACTTATCTCCGGCGCAGGGGTATAAAAACGTAATTTTATTAGACGAGGCGTACACCTTAACACAACTCTATAAACATAATCTTTCATTTGCCGAATTGTTTACGATCCCTGGCCCACTTATGGTCCCATCGCTTTCTTACATTTGTGTAGTATATATTCTTGTCCCGTTCTAAATAAAGGTGCGCGTTGTCTTGTGTTTATTTTGATCGCGGTGACCCTTTGGTAATGATGATTGGTTCGCGGTAGTAAATTGGAGGTGGCGTGGACACACGAATTCACTTAGCGGTACATGTTAGGTAGGTTGCGGTAGTGTTACACATTAATAAAATGTGCGATCGGAATGCAACTTTGGTTGCTTATACAACGGGCATTGTTTGATAGGAATATGTATATTAAAATAACATATCGCTTGGCAAGAATATTATAGGAGTAATAGCTAGGACTGAGGTTTTATTCTTGCCAACCTTAAGGTAGTTCACGCCAGGCTATAACCAACTTATCTAGTCGGTGAGTTGAAGGGCTATAAGCAAATAATGCCAAAAGTAATCACCAAGTCGGATAAATATTTTCACGTAATTATGTAATATGACGTCACAATGACAGATTTTCTGAGAGTAGGTATTTATTATTATAGTTTTTTTTTAATTTTAGTTTATAGATTGAAAGACGAGTTTCTTTTGAAATAGGTATGTACTGATACCTATTCCATATAGTCGGTATAAATATTTAAATAGATTAGAAGATTATTTGTAGCAGGTACCTACATCTGCCTCCATCTAAATGTACACAATTATTTCGACAATTTCACACAAACCACCAGAATTCGAGTAAATAGGTCAATTATTTATCAGAAAGTAATATAAACAAATCCATAAAAATCATTGATACAAAACGTCTCTTATCTTGAAGCAATTGGATGTAAATATATTCTTTCACGAAAACAAATCTATAGGAAGGTAATGAGGCGAGTTCGCTATGAATCTGTACAACATAATGCTTGTAAATGATTGTATGTGTGAGTCGACACGCACTATTAGGGAGCGGGTATGCGAGGCATAATAATAAATATTCATCAGTTCTGCTGATGCCTATAAAAGCATGGAGTGCGGGCAGTGAGACAGAGCGTTTTAACGGAGGTAGAGTCCTATGTAGGTGTATTTATTAAACATTAAAAAACACAAGCTACCTTCTTTTTTGGAGGTATACTTGATAGTATTATTTCCCTTTTCATCATCTCTACGTCCAGCGGTTGCTGCCCACATTAATTTCACAATTAGAGTTATTAGAGAAACTAGATGATAGTATTTTAGCAATCTCGCTGCATGCATATTGTTATGCAAGATTTTGTTAACATAATAATTTTAAATTGACACGTCATGTCGTTATGATTTTGTTTGCGTATCGCATCTAATGTATTGCCTTGACTAGAATACGTACTAAGTCAATGCTCATAGGATTCTCAAAAGTATGCTTATCTCTGGGAACTCTACTATATACTCACACTAAGCCTCCAACTATTTGAGCAATTAATCGTACGATTCATCTGCACTCGAGCGGTGAGTGCGTCGAATGGCGAGCGCGGGCCGCGCGCGCGACTAGTCGCCGGGTGAATGCTACGCCTAATTGCTGCTATCACACGACACGTGGCTTCGAGGGATCTAGTTTTAAAAATCAATCGATCGAGCTCTACCACGGTAATTCGAGAGTTTCACGCGTGGTTTTCTCGTTTACGTAAAATATTATTATAGCAAATGGTACTTACAACGACGAACGAACGAAATTAATATACCTACTCGTTCTCATGGTAGTGGTAAGCTAAACTACAGAGAGTTGGTGAACTTAGGCCAAGTCAACGCTAAAAATAACAGTTTTAGGTACCTATGTATCCTAGGTAAAAAATCTGCATAGAAAGTATTTCGGAAAGTTAGATGTGATTGCCAATCATTGTTTTTGAATGGTGAGTCGTGGCTTCATCAAGTTTGCAATAGGTACTTACTGAAGGTATGAGCAACCGCTATTTTGTAATTTTGTAGCACTCAAATTTTAGTTGCCTTTGAGTATTCGGCGGTAAGTCTTATATTCATATTGATCGATTGCGATTATAACCAAGCAGACTAGAACCCCGCCTTCACCGACAAATATAACCCCCCACATACCTACAACATCCGTATCCACTAACAAAATATTTACCTGTCCATAAATACGACCGGACACGTCGATGCAATATCCACACATTAAAAAAAAAAACCCAGCCCTGGCCACCTATTCAGTTTTTCATATGTTACATATTGCCGAAGGAAAATCCACTGTATTACGAAGATGATACGCTACAATACAGATTAGGTTATGTTTTCTCATGTAAAATATGGCACGTTAAGGTAAATTATATTTACAGCGTGTGAAAATAGAGTAGAAAATTCAGTATTAAGGTCTTCAATATGGATGTTGGACCGGCCAGCAAAATGAACTGCGGAAGATGTATGAGGCAGCGGATTAAAAATATTTGTACGCGCCATTATACATGGTGTAATGAAAACGCTAAGCGCGCCTCTTTATTAACTATACAGGGTGTTTAATTGAAGCTCGGCCCGATTTCAATAAAGATCTTTTCAGCGGTGTGATGTAGGTCTGACGTCATGATCAAAAGATTTTAAATTTTGAAATTAGAACGTGGTTGGTTTTTGTGCGGTGGCAGTTAATAAAGAGTCGTGTAATCCGGGTTTGGATATTGTTCCTGGATTAGATATACCCAGATGTTACCTATAGATACCACCGGGTTAAAGTGAACGCAAATATGTTAAGAAATCCTATCGCAAGTAAACCATTCTAGGCAGACGTGCCTAGTGGGACTCAAGCCTAGATTTGTAACCACGTAGGAACGTGACTGAAATTTCCTAAGAAATTACCTTGCTTCCGATACCGAATTTAAATTTTTTCTGTCTACCTATCGCGTTAAGTTGAAACAAAATGACAATAATATACATGTCAGGGAGTAGGTGCCTATAGTAAATTATTGTAATATTGTCACTGCGCTTAGCACATAAGGCTGCGGGTGCACCGAGCCCGCGGGCGCCGCGGCGTGCTCCGGCATTCATTACTGTGGTATAATAAGCCATAGAATAACCAGTTGCAGATATTACACCTCGTCATGTTTTCAGACATTTAGAATAGGAAGCATAATAATCAGGTCATGGAGAAGAAAAAAAAAGATATCTAGATAATTAGTAATCGAGATTACACTAGCCAAACTTTGTGTATCTGGTGAGCATTCTTGCTCACAGAACAATTTTAAAACACACTGATTAGGTACCTAGGTACTTCCCTACTGTATTTTAAAAATGGTGGCCATTAAAGGCAAAACCTCACGAGCATAGTGTAAATGCGCACCTGTTATAAAATAATCTATGTCGCCGCCTGTACATCGGCACCTTTTAAGGCTTTTAAAAGGCTCTCAGGATGGCTAATCACGCGGCTCGCGGCGCTCCGCAGGATTATCCTACTGCGCTGGTGTTGTACTCTGTGTTCACTAAGTTATGGAAATACTGGATAGTTATTTGAAGGCGTGTTGCTATTTAGCTACTCAATAATTAGAGCGTACTCGCCTATATGTATTTTTACGAAACAACACTAACTAGAATGTCCGAAGAACTCTACCTATCCTTAAGAGAAAAATAGCGTGAAGGTGCCCATTACAAGTTAGTACTGATAGATCACTGCAGTCGTAAAAACGTAAATTCCTAAATATAACTAACCTATATATTACGAGTCCCATAAAACAAGTGTCCCAATAAAAACCGCTCGTAACTCACGGCTAACAGTTATAATTTGACAAAAACGCGCCGTTCTCCTGACGGAGACATCCTGGACTGTTTTATATAAGCAAATTAGCGATGATTCCAACTCGTAAATTATATTAGGTGAGTGCGGTAGATGCTTTTGCCGCAGTTTTGTTTGGGTGCAGTTAATTAACACTTTTCTGTGTAGAGTACATCTAATTTATAAACATCATTCAAAGCCTTATCGGATTAATCATACCGTCCTAATGTAGGTCAGTACGTATTTATCTTAGTCAAATACGAAACGGAAATACTTAGTTTTATTAATAATAATTAATCTGCGATTCCTACATTAAAGGCATATTTTTCGACATTCGCATTTCACATATTAACTTTATTAAAGATTCACAAAATAAAATCAGATTTAGAACATCTTAAAATTTCACCTATGTCACAATACACCCAGTGATCTACTACGTTTTAATGTTTAATCGTTTCGTAGATTTATCGCGAAAAACATTTACATAAATCAACCCAGTTACGGCCCTTTGCTGTGACACACAGACACACAAATCATTCCATATAACATACCTGGTGGCATCATCAAAGTAACGGATATTATATGTCATACATACCGGACATATATACAGATAGACAGCCTAACGAACTTCTGTTGCTATTTCATAGTTTCGACGGAAACATATCGCGAATAAGTCAAGTGACTAACCTTGTTGCCGGAATACCTAAGAATATTTTCATAATACTTTTATTTTGTCATATATCTTAATATTTTCTCAAAAGTAACGGGGAATGTGTTTGATACAAATTATTGATGAAAAATAACTATGACATTGAATAATGAAGGTGACAGTGTGTTTAGAAAAGAAGTAGGTCTTTGGTGACTTGTTCCTAAATATTCACTTTGAAGGCTCGTTTTTAACGATATTATCTTTGGGTTAAACCAATTAAATTGTAACCTCTATTATTATTGACTGACAAAAAACTGTTTTTCTCAAAGCAATTTTTTGCTTTAGGTAAAACAGTTGAATGCCAGTCAGTATAGTCATGGTAGAGCTACCGACAGGATTCTGAACATTTAGTCTTCTAGAGATGGTTATCATTCGACTTGGTTGTTATTAAATCAATGTTCTTATTGATTCGTATTGTGGTCACATTAGTAATACCTCATCCTTTAAATTATAAAAACCGAACAATCGGCCCATTCTCCTCAATTCTAAGTGGTAAGCCTTCGGCGCTACATCCAATATCGCTCCCAAGCCGTTAACCACGGTCACTCGTACCAGACAGTTACCGACGCACTAAAAACGAGTTATTACCGCCGTGGACATTACGACGCTTCGCAAAAACGCTCCAACATATTGAGAGGTCGGAATGTAATAAAGGGTGGGTAATATGCCGCCGGCGGGGCGCGGGGGTGCGGGGGCGGCAGGTTTTTTATGCCGTTAGTGGAGAGCCACCTTCAAAATGAACAGTTTCATAATAATATTCTGCCCAGAGTCCTGGAGAACCGGTTTGTGTTTGAAGAGTTATGAGAATCAAGCTTAATGACCGATTCAGTCCATATGTGGAATATTTTAGCAGTCAATAATGGGTTGACAATCCAATTTATCATCCAGAAAGTGAAAGACAAATTATGTCAACAATATTTCTATCTGTAACTAAATGTACAGTGTACCCATATGAGTAACGCAACTCATCTCTATCAGAATAACAACTTTAAAAGCATCAAGATACGTTCCCTACTCCCGTAAATAGCCGTAAAAACTGAATCCGACCGATCTGTCTGTGTAGCGAGCAGCGCTGATTAGACTAATTGTAGTGTATAATATCGCAATAATCTCTGTATTTTTCCAAGCGGAGTGAGCACTAATGTGAGCACCATTTGTGAGTTCTGAGTCAGGGAGCAGCCACAAAAAATATATCGCTTGAAATTCTAATTTTGTATCTTTTACCAGCCTAGCCTTACATATTGCTAAAATATTACCTAGCCTAACATATTGCATTTTAAGTAACAACCTATAAAAATCTGGTAAAAATCTAAGTCAAAAAGTGGTAAAATTCGATCTGTTTTTTTCTTATTTTCAAATCGACTACTTATTCCTATGGCCATCTGTTTGACATATAACATTGGATCGACTTCAAAACTCTTCCCAGTTCTATAACACAGATGATACACAAGTAAACACAGGTAGGTACACTCACTATATAAAAAAATCTCAATCACATATTATGGGTCAGCGTCGGCGGGTGCACTCTAGGGTGCAAACATTTTAACCGCGCAAACAGGCGGTGACCTGCAAACACGAGTGGTGGGTAAACACCCGTGGGTATATACGCTTTGAATGTAGTGTTCTCGCACCTAACTTGGATTATGAGTTTGATTTTGGTTTTTGGAACAAGCGGCTCGCTTGATATTAAGCTGTAACCGTAGCCTACAGATACTTGCTAAGCGAAAGGCATTGCTGAAATGCTGAAATGGATTGGGACAGAATGGAGGGAAAGGGTTAGGCGTCCAGCCCGCTTATCCTATGAAACGCAGCTGTAACAGCTACTTTACTTTGTTCTTTTGTGAGAGGGTTGTACTACTCCGGTCGCGTCAGCCGTAAGGACCTAGGTATATGAGCTGTAGTCAACTGGCTACAGGTTGGTCCTAGCAGCGTTCATATTTTTATGGCTATCAATAAGATGTCATTGTATAAAATATCGTCAAGTTAGTGCCGGATTGTTAGAGGTAACCTTATGTATTGTAAATAAAATGATTTAGATATCTACTGTATTTTTTTTTTATTATTTGCTCATAAATTATAAAATGTATTCGAATTAATCATTACTTTAATGACTATATAGGAGATCCAACATGATCGTGTTTGTACCTACAAGATGATGATCCATGCAGTTGCTATCGAAAATCGATAAAATTATTCATAATATTTGACCTAAATAAGGTTGCCTCTTAATAAAATATAGTGCAGACGAAATCACATTATTCGTTCCGTATGTGCGTTACTGGCAAATTGGACAGTATTCACAGTTATAAAACGAGTTAGTGAGTTGGAGTCGCTACGGGTGGAGGCGGTGGACACATGTGTAGAGTGTAGAGAGGAGGGCGTTTTTACCGCACCGCTCCTAACATAGCAGTTTAGCTTATGATGAAGAAGATGATAAATTCAACTTTTAGCATTTCTATACCCAACCAAAGTGACGCAGAATAAACCACGCATTTATAAAATGGCTGCCAGAATGTTGGCGAGCCCGACGGTGATCGACTTAAAGGCGAACTTTATTGCCATTTCGTATCGCTTTGTACGATTTACCTAAAAACGTAGCTTTAAATAATAAATGTCGCCAGACTGACACACCAACTGTATGATCCCAAACTAAGCAACGCTTGTACTATGGGTCCCGTACAATGGACTGGGGGCGTTCCAAGTGTTATACCCAGACCTGAGCAAATTACGCAAGGCCATTTCCCAAATTTTTCCCCGGCGGGAATCAGGCCCGCAACCAGCATATGCAGTGCGTCGAGCGGCCTACGCTCGAACCACCGCGCCAAGCGATCGTATAATATGGCATATACCAGAAGATTTGCCATCTAAACTAATCAAATAACTGTCGTTTGTTTAAGATTCCTCCCGACCGCTCTCCGCTCCGCTCGGCAGCGCGTCCGCGGCCGCTGAGCGTGGTTTTACGATGTGCGCAGCGAGTGTATTACGCGGGATGCAGGAAAGAGTTGCCGTTACGACTTAGGTGAGTCTGTCTGTTATTAAGTTGCGGATTGTGCCCACTTTATACTTTACACACCACTCACAGACAATGTTAGGTGTTTGAGTGTCTTATTTTGAGATTGATTTATACCAACATTCGAATGAAGAGAGTGAGTGGAATACCTATTTTTATCTTACCAACTGAAGCCAGTCTGCTGACCGTTTGCTGATAGAACCTTATTTTTCTGAAAATTTCCATAATATTCCTATATCGAATAGGTACCTACTGTAGGGATAAGTATGTGCTTTCTGGTGTATTTTATTTCTATTTTTTCTTTGCTAAGTCGTGACGTCAGGTATAGAGACGACACCGTTCGATGCCCGATAAAGTCTTTAAATCCAGATTGATTTATCTATTTTTAAGCTCCGATTGATTCAAGAAAATAAACGATGCTAGATAAATTGCTTCTACAGATTAAATGTCAAGGTCCGTTTATTATCACACCGTCTCTACCTACTCTACTAAGTATAAGAGCATTCAGAATGACAAGATTAGAATTTAAAGATAAACAATTTTCATTAATTTTCTCCCCAGCATGGTAGAGTTACCATAACATTATTGTGTTACATTCTTGTCAATTCATGTAGGTACCTACTGTAATTTAATATGCTGTAATTAATGTATTGGTTCTTAATCAAAGCGATTTTAATCTTTCGTTAGCGTTTATGAATTAATTTGTTTAACTACGAACCCACCCATAAAATAAGTACCTTCATCAATATTTTCACAGAACTTTATATACCAGATACCTACCTATCTTTGTTCATAATTAAAGTGGCTTTTACCTCTCCCAGCTCCCACCCCGCCCCCCCTCCTCCCCTCGACTGGGGGCTCATTACCTAGGACCTGGGCGTAGTTAGGTTTTAGTGCTGTGCTCGGTATAACTGGTAAGTACCTTCGCGTGGGAGGGATTTAATTGTCAATTTTTCAAGGAATGTTAATTAGTTATGGTAGTAAGAATTAGACATGTATTTATAAAAAAATATACCTAGTTATCCGTTTTATTATAATATTGTTCTTGAATAAACGAAACTACACTTAGATAAAAATAAAACTGTGTTCACATACCTACTTAGGTTCTTAGTAGGTACTTACATTAGTATATTATTATACTATTATTATTGTATCAATTATTTAACTTATAGTCCTTATTATTAGTATATACCTATTATTCCACTAGTTCAATAAACTGCAAACACATAATAAGTAAAGTAAACCTCAGCACGTAGTAGCTACATACCTCGTTCGTCTCGCAACCCCGACCTGACCTCCTTGAAGGGCGCGCCGCGCCCACCTAAGTACTAAATTTAGCACACCTCAAGGAAACATCAATCGCACCAACACATGCGCACAATTTTTTTCCCACAACCACCACATAATTCAACTAAAAACGTCACGACACTGCACCAACTCCCGAAGAACTGAATTCCGACTTCAAATTACGCACCTCACACCTGTAACGTACCTGTACCTGTGACGCACCTTGCTGCGACCAATCAGCGCGCACCTCACCTGCGCAGCTCGATAAAAAGGGGCGTGGCCTGTGCGGAGGCGGTCGGGACGCACCTGTGCGCACCTGCCGCATTATGGGACAGGTGAAGCCGTTGGCGGGTTGGTCGGGTGTCTTCCAATGGTAGAGCGGGTAACCTGTCCTACCTGTGAGGTGCGCGGGTAACGCAGGTATTGGTTGGCGGATGTAGGTCGGCGGAAGTAGGTCAGAGCGTCGACCCGGCTATGTACTGGCGTATGTTTTGTGCGGAGCGTTTTAATGTTACTCTTTGTTTATGTGCGGATATTCCGCTCGGGGACAGAGATTTAAGAGCGTTCTAAAACTATTCAGTGTAGGTATTGCGGGGGTTCCTTTGTTGCAGTATGTAGGGCTTAGAGAGATACCTTTTGCACCAAATCATTCGTTGGATTGATAAGAACCCATACTATATACTTTTTGTGGGATTAATTTTGTTCTTCAACGCCAAATTTTTAAATACTTAGGTATTACGCCGTGTAATGTAGTCCGTTTTTATGCTCTCACGTAATATTAAAATAAACGGTTTCATTTCTCAAAGATTCTCTTGTATTCTTATTTACTTGAGGTATCAAAACATTTACTTTGACCTCAAAAAGCACTTAACAGCCACCAATTTGTCTATAAACATAGGTACATAACACATGAAGGTACCTAGCTCAAACCGCACCTTAAACTCCACGTCACCTAAGGCCGTACATGGCGGTGGGGGGAGGGGGTGCGAGAGCCTGATTACACGGGAGTAGGGGGGCGCCCAGGTCGAGGCAAGTTTGAAGACAAATTGTGTAGAGAGCGGGTGAGGGGGGGGGTGGAAAAAATGGCGGACTGACGTCCCGCGTCGACGTGGCTTTAAATATAAATAATGGAGAATTCTAAATGGAAATTCTAGGTGTGTAGGTAGGATATAATGGAGCACAATGCTGAAGAAAATAAGTTTTCATGCGACCTTTTCAGAATGGTTTCATTTTCTTATACCTACCAGTTCATTGAAATAAAACTATTTTTCGGATTTTATCGCGTTTATTAACTTTATGTTCGCGTTTATGAACTTATAATCCGAAAAATAGTTTTATTTCAATGTGTAGTATTCGCGTAAATATAAGAAAACAATATTCCTACCAGTTCAGTTAACAGGCGCTTGTTGGTTTTATGTAGATACCTACCTATCTACCTATCTGTCAAATGTGATGTCATAGTTCTTAGTCTCTACCTACATACATTCTGACGACCGCTTGGCGCAGTGGTTCGAACGTAGGCCTCTCGGCTCACTGCACATGGTGGTTGCGGGTTTGATTCCCGCCGGGGCAAATTTCGGAAATGGCCTTTTCGTAATTTGCCCGGGTCTGGGTGTCACTGGGATCGCCCCCAGTCCATTGTACGGTAACCCATAGTAAAAGCTGGCGATATTTATTATTTATTTATATTCACAGGTAGGTATGCATGTATCAAACTCTACTTATACTTTCAGTTTCACGGTTATTCATTCAGTCGATCTTATTCAGCGAAGTCCGTCTTTTCAGTAGCTCTATCTTCTTAGGTAGATGCATAAGAGTATTGAAAATATTATCAGGAAAACTTACAAATAGTATTTATAAAAGTAGGTGCATCTCGGCCAGCGGAAACTCCCGCCTGGTTTGGTAACGGCTACAAGCGCTCGTTATAACTTTGCCGAGCGGCGTTGTTGTTGCCTGTTTGTCTTAAACATATTACCTAACTAATGGGTACTCTTCTTTGCGGGCCCGGGATAATATTAGGTATCTGTGGCTTCATCTATATCGTATCTATTCATTATATTTTTATTTATCGTATCTATACGATTAGTATATTAACTGAAGGTAGGTACGTATAGATACAGTTTAAGTCAGAAGTAAGTAGCGACATTATTGTCACATTTCGGCTACCTACTTGGTAGATAGAGCACCTGCATATTATGGACAGCCAAAATATTGAATTACCGACAGGACACACCTATTTACTCTAAAACCTGTGATAAAATATGTTTTGACTCCTTATTTTGTTCCCCTTCTTTTTCGCAATTTTCCTAGGTAGCTCTAGGTAACATTATTGTGATTGTGAATGCACAAGTCTACTGAAAAGTAGGTGTAAGTTAGGCCTTAGACACTCAGTAATAGGTACTTGAAGTGTCTCCACCCCAATCGATCGGCCGTCAATCAATCCATTCATCGATGGTAGAATGAGATGAGTTGACATCGACTGACCGTTTCTACATAGAGCGACGTACGATCGAGCGATCATCGATCCATGGTCGATGAACGTTCCATCCATTGGTGTGTAACACCCTTAGGCAGCTATCTATCCCTTTTAATAGGCAATGCTTAATTTGTGGCATAAACTAAGAACAATTGATGTATTTAGGTATTTTAATGGCGCCGGTAGGTAAGAGCCTACCGATCAACGCTGAGATTATATCGCTAATGCTAGAAACGTGTCATTTGACTGTAAATTCCTTTTGGATAAGTACAAGTCAGGAACTCTTGCAACTCCCACGGGTCATCTAAAGACGTATCTCGATATGATCCATCAACTATTTTTACTTTCTACCACAAAATTAGCACGCAAAAATTTATTCATTTCAATCACCATCATTTGAATACCACACTCTACTTCTCTCTACAAAGAAATTTACTGTTTCTACGTAGTAGTTACTAGGTATAAGATATAGGACGGCTCGTCCCACGGGTGGCGAACAATCTGCGCGGGCAAAACCGGAAAATTAGACATTGCTCTACCCCCGGACATGTTTTAATAAGCTGCTCTTTGCAGTGCACTAAGAGCTTTTTGTACGGAAAATACACTGCAGTTAAATGTAGGAAATTGTAGAGTATGAATTAACGTTTTGGAGACAAATTATGTTGTGTGAAGACAATGATCCTATTGTTGGCCACAAATTACGACTACATTTAAAACATTAGGTAAGAAAACCTTTCTGTGCTGGTCATCCATTAGGACTATGATAAGAGTGGCAGTATAGTTAGTTGTGTCGTGTACCAACATATTGAGCACTTATGACAAAGACGGATGTAGGTATATTATCAAATTTCATAGAAAAATAAGTATATTTCTAAGTACCTTGTCTTGGCCGTTCATAATACACTTATTAGATACTGGCACCGCTCTACAAATTTAAAACTGATGCATGAACTTGAGTACCTAAGGTTAATTATTCTTCAGTGCTATATTCAATATTTTGATCAGTTCTGAGGTATGTAGAGTACCTATTATATTCGTACCATTAAATAATAATTATTTTATATAATAATTATTATTTATTTTTCTGTAAAAAACAAATGAAAGCCATCAGATTGTCACCACATAGTGACGTCGTGACGCTTACATAGTGAAGTCGCGACGCTGCGTCATGACGTTAGCATAGTGGCGTCACGACGCTGTCATAGTGGCATCGCAACGATGTCTTAGTGGCATCGCGACGCTGTCTTAGTAGCGTCGCGACGCTGTCTTAGTGGCGTCGCGACGCTGTCTTAGTGGCGTCGACGCGAAGGGTCGTTGCAGAATTTTTCCATCATATTCATATAACCGCCATAAATATAGAGATAGCTCTACAACGGCCAGCCGGTCACCTCACACCGACTTCCAACTCGACACAGTTTTTTTCCGCCCGCCGCCCGCCGCCGCGCCGCGGCCCGCGTGAATTCATTCCAACTTGCTCCAAAAACTCTACCACCTTTTTTTCCCTTGCCCAAACTGAATATCAAATCCGTACACGAAAAAGTTGTCGGGAATACACGACTCTGCCGTACCGTTTGTTTTTCTACCGGGACTTCGGATTGGTTTGTTTGGGTGTGAGCATTATTATCTGCTTAGATATATCGCCTTATAAATGCGTAATTATTTGTTTGTAAGTTTGCGTGTCATCATGCAATAGGTATGTTTTAACGGAGTCAAATTTAGTCTACTGCACAGGTAAATTATGCAGGTAATGCTACGTTTTTATAACATAGGTAGGCACTTAAGCTATAGTCTGATGCCGCTCTATGTCCATGCGGGCGAGGCGGCGGGTAAGTGTTAGTCTTTAATTATTAACCACCCCAATACGGCAACAGACCACTGAATAAGTAGTTATCCAACGTAGTCAAAACCAACTTGACCTAACTTGACCCACTTTGCCACAGTCTAAGCCTAAAGTGGGCCGGCCTTTGTGGGCAGCTAACGCGGCGTGACGTCATCAAAGCTCGTTAATGACGTATCCTGTTACGGTAATAGGCCGTGACGTGTCCCCGGAGGTGGCACCGAATGCTGCTCAATTATGTAGGATGGAGAGACTGTAAGTGGGAATATTGAGGACTTGTTTGTTGGGAGAAAGGAGTAATAATACAGTAACATATCTACAACACACTCGTCACCCAGTGGTTTACAAGGTAGCCCTCGTGACTCAGTAGTTCCGCCTTCGTTCTCCATCTGTTCCATCCAATACAACATTTGACATTTCACCCGCAGATACAAGTTTTTCGTTACAAAATAGCACTACTATAGCACTGCCACTAAACTATCTTAACAAGCCTCCTCTCAATATACGAGTTCTGTATATAATTGTGATAATAGCACACTCTCACTCTCTCACTATGCTTCATCTTAATAAAACAACAATATTGAATAATGTAACACCACATGAATCTGATGATGTCATGAATCGCAATAAAGTTATTGAAATTGCTCAGGAATTGCCGAGAATTCAGAAAATTAATGTATTTGAGATCAATTTCTGATTGGCATTGTTAGGCCTCTTGGAGGCACCTTAAGACTGTAATCAAATGACTAAACTCAAGTCATACGCTTAGAACACGTACTACAGTTACTTAGTAGATTGTTTTATGCAAATAGCCGTATATCGTCACGTAGCTACAAACGAACAAACAACAACACAAACGAACCTCGTGTTCTTCTAGACCATGGAAACGGACATTTGCATGTAAACGATGAACATATTTCATTCACTTAATGAAATTAGATGGGGCATCATATTGGCTGTTGATGTACACGTCATCGTAATGTTGGGTTTCTTCTCCACTAGAGTAATTTTCAGCAGCTAGAAGAGTCGAAAACATATTATATTGGCGGCAATAGGTATTTTAAGAGTATGTTGTACATTATAGGGCCAAACACACCTTAGCAGTGGTCACCCCTTCATGTAAATAAATTCAAAACTAATTTCCAAGTACAAACCTCAAAAATATCGTAAATAAAAAAATAAATAACAAAACTTCGGAGCAGTATCTTACACCTTTTCAGGGTGAGAACCCCAATTATCGTCCCAAGAAATACACCAAAAATATTTTACCACCCAATATAAGACATAACAAAAGTTGAACCTACGTTATGATCATTACCCGCCATCACCGGAGGTAAGGCGACAAATCCAACGCTGGAAACAAACTTCCAAAGCCATAAACGGATAGTTCGTCCCAAGTTTTCCAATCTCCCGCCGCCGGCCGACACTGTCATATTATTTTCTAACTATTTTACTGCAGCCTGCAATCTTACACGTTGGAAAATAGAATAACTCAGTTAGACGACAATGTCGTATAGTTCACGAGTTGCGGAGTGTCGTAAAAATCGTTCCGAATATTGAATGTTATTTTGTTGGTTTTTGCTTGAGATTTGAATGTGCTTTTAGTTTGCATTTACATACCCGTCTACAACCTCACTAACTCTATAACTAGAACCTTGTCTAGGTACCTACCTATGTTTAACATCAGTAGGTAGTAGCAGTAGTTAGTGGAGTTCTAGAATTTAGGATAGTAATTATCGTCATTAGTAGATTTCACGAGACTGTTTCCTTGGTTAAAAGAAACTTAGTGATTTTCTGTAAAAAACGAAGTAAGTACTTCGCTTTGAATTAATTGAACTCGCCATGAAACATTGTAGCTATATATTTGTTCTCAGATTAAAATAACTTACTTATCCTTTAAAATAATCATTACCACCCAAAATAAAATAAAAAATAGGTACAAATAGTAACAACAGATACATAATATCGTGTCGGACAAGACAGCCTCTCAGCGAGGTATGGCGCGCACGTGTGGTCGCACAAAAAACGCGCCTTAATAAAACGACGTGCCGCGGGGGTCGGTTGTAGGGACGTTCACCTTACCACGATGGTCGATATTCGCATTCATTTATGAATTAATATAAATACAGTCTGAAGTTATTTTGTTGATAAAAGATAGCCTGCTGGATTACTGGTTGCTAAAACAATAATTAAATAAACAGGATTAAAATTTAAACAGAAAAATTATACCTAATTGCTTTTGCCTTTTCTTTTTTGTTTTCCCTTTTCTGTGATACCTTAACACAGCAGTTGAAGTCTGAAATGTTTTGATTAGAGTCCACCATACCTATTTCGTTTAACTTGATTACAATTCCTACCTTTCGAAAATTGCTTTTTGTTTCATGATTGGTGGTGACGTCACTTATATGAGGAACAAGTCTATCTCTCTTTTCACTCTGAGCGCTGCAAGCATTTTCGGTTTTTGTTATTAATATCGATGTCAGCAGTAATCGATACGACGCCATCCCATCCCTACTACCCTTGGACGGGTTTAATTACACGGCGCGGGCGACAGGTTGTCGGGTGACGTCATCGGTGCATATGTGTGTGTGTCGCCGTGTGTAGGTGTTGGCGGTACGTACATTGTTACTGTGTGGGTGTGTACCTATATGCTAGGTAGTTACTACGTGTTATGTATGTGTGAGTGTGATTGCAATATTGTAGGATTTGTTGAGTAGGTGTCCGCTCTGTGTGTGTGTGCGTTTATTGTCAGTACTTTATCAATAATGAGTTATGATATTACATTCACCTTTTGACGCAGGGGTCGTACCTGCATGTATGTACAGTAAGTAGGTGCCTCCTTACTTATTAACATAAAACGTAAAAACGTAGCCCGTAGATACTTACATACATTCAACATCACATGATATTCTCGCAATTGGCTTCCGGTTCTTACACTCATTGTACGAAACGCAGCTATAATAGTTACTGTATGCTGATGTTATGTGAGAGGATGGTACTACCCTGGTCGAGCCGACCTGAATATGAGCTCTAGTCAATTAGGTAGGTACAGCTTGGCTCTCCCACATACAAATATTTTACATAGCAACAAAAATACGTTCAACAAACAACCTGTAGACTGAACAGCACATTTTATTTTCTCATTTTTATGACTCCAACATAATTCATTTGGTGCCTCGTAAAACGGGCTAGTTTTAAAATCTTACTTCATTGAAGTAGGCAATTAAAAGTGGAACTATTCGACAACAAAGTAGCCTTGTTCCTTAGCTGTTAATACCTCGTAAACGGAATGGTTTAAAGATATGGCTTGATAAGGAGTCTAAGGGTAGGTGCATGGCGGAAGCGCAGGCTGAAACATGTTAGGAAATAAACATATTATTAACTAAAAAAATTCGAATATAAACGCTTGCCTTTGAGTTCTAAAAAACAAAAAAAACGTTCTAAAAAGCGGTGACTTACCTATTCTTCGTGGAAATGACTGCTATCGATGTATTTAGTCTCTTTTCTAAATATTTTTCCTGTTGATTTTACTTTGATTGTTCATGAAGAAACTAACCGTCAGTATAGTAGCTACAGAACACAGTGTGGACTTCGCCTCAGCGCATACAAGGTAACATTGTACGGATTCAATCAATCAGTTACACTGGAAAATACCTCTGATTAAAATGTCTTTACTATGGTTACCCTCTAGTGTCGGGTTTCTTAACGTTTCATGACGTCATGGCAGTTTAGTCCACTCCTCAGCCTCCTACATTGTACTCCTATGCGAAACCCTTTAATTATATTAACAAACCTAGACTATTTCCATTTATTTTACATTCGGACTGTTGTATAGGTGACATGACAATGATCTGACGCGTGATTTGACGCGTGACTCGTGGGTGGAGCAGCGACCGGTCACTGCCACACTAGGTGTATACATTCAACATCAATAGTACCTTGGCACGTGGCTAGATACAACCAATATCTAAAGGTCGATACTAATGGTACCAATTTCGTTGGTATAGAAACTAAACTTGTCTAAGGAGTGTATTGCCGTTATTTTCAGGGTCGTAATAATTTATTTTGTGTCTTTAATAAAGTAATTTGTACGTATGTACTTAGCAGAATTGGCAGCAATAATTACTTATCTTAATAAGTTTACAGACATAATATGTGTGTTCTTCTAAAAAAATGTTATCCACAAACTTTTTAATCTTCTGCGTTGCTCGCTATAGGTATGCCATATCAGCCTCACCAGTAATATTTTCTTGAACTGCTTTCCACGTGTAACTTGTACTAATAAAATAGTTAATGGCCCGAAGCACACTCTTACCCTTTGACACCTGATGTAATCCTGCTATGTTATTACATTCATTTCTGCCAATGAAAGAGTTTTAATTAACACGGAAACAATTTATAATTACCCTATCTTAATAAGATTATTTCTAGTTCGCTTATGTTATATTATTCAAGATGACAGGAACACGCATACCAAATGCCGTAAGTCTAATAGTTTCTGGGATGACGTAGTGAGTGTGAGAAAGTTTAGATATTTAAAACATTAATTTATAAATAAATCAAGATATCGGTTTGTAAGCCCCTCCATAGGCGCACTACAGAGTTTCTGAGCTGTTATGTGAATTAAAATATTGCGATGATATCTTGATTACCTTGAAAGGTAGGTATGATTTTCTAAACTTAACTTTTATCCAATACCTAGCCTGAAATCGAGAAACCGGGAGAGCCGGAATGTTATTGGTACCTATTGTATTATTTTATCGTCTAAATCATTTCCTGTTGGACCACCTCAATCAAATGTCCTTCACGAACAATTTCAGCAGTTAATGTCCAGCGAGGTCACTCACCAGCACTATCAATATTTTGTTTAAAACTTCGCTGATAGCAGCGAGCTCGCGTCACGGCCCGCTATCGGCGGCGCGCGGCGGGGCGCTCTACAATTTTAGTAGCAGCCTGACCTCCGATAGCGGCCCGAGTACTTGATACACCTTTGTTGTTTACATAATTGTATGATTTGTATATGATGTTTGTGTGATGATTTGTAAAGCCAATACTTACCTATATTTTGGCCACTTTTTAGGACTTTTAAAGAATAAGTGTTCCTAGAATATCTCCCTTTCACACAAACTACAGTCCAAATAATTTCCTCATTAATAGAGTAATGACAGCACTTAATACGTTCCTAGTGTTGATGATACCCATAAAGACATTTTTTTTTAAGTATGAATAATGTTGGTAAATAAGACATTATGCTTATTGAATGCATGGTAACAGTTTCGTGCATTATTAAATTAAGAACAGGTATTGAGCTGTCATGTGAACTACTTGTCTTAATAAAATAAAAATAAAACGCCGAAACCGAGTATATTCTTACCTAGGTAGAATGTTCTCGCGCTTTCAAGCAAAGAGGTCACCAATCGAACACATAACATTATCTATCATCACATTTACTTACCTACGGACCGCGAGCCGTCAATTACGTCGGTAGATAACGTGCTCAGTTCCAAGGAAGTGAGGTCGGGATCAGGCGCGGTTATCTGCCGCGGTCCCGGCACCGAACACTATGCTCTTGATATAACGTCGTGTGACGCAAGAGAAGAGATTATTATTGTCCGTACTCGTAGTATCTTCTTTTTTTGGTGCTATTTCTATAATTTTTGTTTATTATTTTTAAGTAATTACAATTAATCCGTTGCGCAGGTATTATTCATCTGATTAACGACGCTTGGGTACCTAATACTTTATTTCATTAACCTAGGTATGTCTCGATTGAACTAAGGATTTCAAAGGTAGGTAAAAAATTTTTTTTTTTTTTTTTTGTATGAACTACTAGGTACACTTATTTTTATATAGTTAGTAATTATTTCAAACAAATGTTTCAATTTCAATTTAAATATCTACTCATGTTCAGTCTGTTGATAGGATAGAAATCTTAATAGGTAGGTGAGTACTAAAAAGTTATTTAGTATTAACATCTCACGTCTTATAATAAATCATTAAGTTTAGTCCAATCCTCGACGCACCGCCGACGGGCCATCCCAAAATCTGTATCAAATATCATTTTTTTCCGACCTAAAAGGACCGCCATTATTTTGTTAGTAACAAAACCTCCCACACATGGCCCCACCTTGCTCAGGTACGATCTACGTTTACCTGTTCACCGAAAACCCTATTCCCAAGAAATAGAAACTATAATCGATTGACCGTATCAAGTAGAGTTTAACTAAAAGGTTTTAAACCTTTTATTTAAATTTGTGCTCTATATTACAGTCTTAAATTTGAATATTGTTTGTCAATGTTATGCCGGTGCCTTTATAAAAAATGACCTTTGTAGCACATGTGCCGCTTCTAAGAATGGAATAATTAGTGATTGTGGACAAGGTATGCTGCGGGTGTTCCCAGAAACTGGGATCATCGAGGCTCACCTTATACGGTTGTATATGGACATATAGGTATTAGGTATACCTATTTAACTGATGTCATTATATCTACCTCCATTGCAATTTGTACCTTCCGCCAATTTATATTCTAAATGGGTTCAAAATTTATTAAATTAAACTTTATGTAAGTACCTATTATAAAAAAAGATTAATTAGTTAAATACTTGCCTGCTTAAAAATTATAACAGCTTATTAGTTCAGACAAATGACGAGGCGAACCATTCTCACGTTTTCAGAATGATACGGCGGCGCCTATTTATTAATTAACTTACCTATTACCTTCCTTCTTAGTCTTAAAATGATTCACAATAGTTGGCTAGTTCCAAATGATAACATGTAATTGTATTGGTATAAGGTTTTAAAGAGGAGGAACTGCCAGCAGTAAAAAAATAAATTATTTTACACAAAAAATATAAAACTCAATGTGTATCAGTGAAATAAGGACTACTAGCGCCATCTAGCGCCAAGTAGCGTAGTAATAGCAGCGAAAGCTTTGCGATGTTTGCTGTACTGTATTTATTTACACAATAAACATGTTTATTGTTGTTTTTACTTTACAATAAAAATACATTATGTAAGTAAGTACCTTCTTCTGTAGGTACTTACTACTAAGTACCTACATAGAACATAAGGATTTAGTTATTTCAACTTTTTAGAAGAAAAATGAAGAGGGTATAGTTCAATAAAATAATTAAAATACAATTTTATTTTAATTACAGGGCCACCTAAGTATATGTTATCACGGTATTTACGAAAACTGGGGCGCGTCGATATTCCGCGAACGGTCCTGCCGCGCCGGTGTTTCTAATTACACTCAACAATTTCGATAAGTTATGGGCTACCTTCTTCTATATACTTAACTATTAAATTTCCTAATTTATAATATTGTATGACCGTCGTGCCGGACGACGTAAAAATGATAGTGTCGCATCACATTCATGAAAATTATAAGAGCGTAGCGACGCCTCCATAAAAAAACAAGCAACGTGGCTTGCTTGTAGTTTTCCATGTATCAATTTAACTTTTTCGGTTATTCGGCCTCCCTATAACAGTTTTCGGCCCTCAAATTTATTTCTCTTAAAAACACTCAATTTCTCTTAGCTAAGTAAGAACCTATTTACTCATCAAACCACGTCCAATGGCGGTGGGAGTAAAAGTTTTGTAAAATAACGAAATGACCTTTTCGGTGTTTCGGCCTGCCAATAACAATTTTCGGTATTCTATTTTGGTCTCTTTATTTTTTTAAATAAGAGCTTAACCTTCCTCCCTTCCCCGCTCTCTGGACTGCGCCCCGTCAGGTCGGCAATGTGCGAGCAAAGCCTGTGTTTTAGCTAGCATCTGTATTATAGGCTTACAGTAACTGCTTAACATCATGCGGGTCTTACGCTTTTTTGCCGATTTTGTTATTTATAATTATTATAATACATAGGTATAATGTAGTGAAGAAAGATGCAAATAAATTTGATATTTTAAGTGGAATGAACCTGGCGCCACCTAGGGCACTGCGTCTTTGCGGCAGTTGCGCTAGTGGCACTTATCGTCTCTCTAATTCTACTAACGTTGGTCAATCGTGTGTTCCAAATCGTACAACCATTTGCAACATCTCTGACCAATCCTTCGGTAATTGGATGCATGATGAGTGCAAATGTCATCACACGAAACATCCACCTTACCTCGATCAAAAATAGTGTTAATTAAAAAAGGCGAGCGGAGTCCGCGCCTAATCGCAGCCGCACAGAGGCTCTTTCATCCGACGTCCGGCGCGCGCGCGGCCGGATGCGCGCATCCGACATCCACACCCGCGGCTTGTGTTACCGGGCCTTACGTGCCTATATCTAGCTAATATCTGTATCACACATAAGAAATTAATATCTTTTTCGTATGAATCATTACCTTAGGTACATTTTTTTCTTTAAGCAAACAAGGGAGTGGAAACAAGGAGTGCAGATTCAACCCTGGATTGCACTTTTGATATTTCATGTGCGAAGCTCATGTCCAATAAAGAATACCACGCTCCACGTTTATATTAAGTTTCTAGACCTGCCCGTCTCTTAAGAGAATTTTAAATATATTGGAATTACTAAGATTATTGACAGCTTGCCAGCTTAATAAAATAGTAACACTTGTATCTTTAAATTTAATAAAAATATGTTTAATAATTCCAATCCAATTAGAACGATGGTCGAAGTTGGTGCGATACCTAATCACTTACATGTCGATATGTCCTTTTACTGATCGCACGAACGCCAAATTTGGAACTAATAACAAAAAGTGTAATTATTTATTAAAATATTTTTATAGATTTCCTGGACCGTTTCTCATTATTGTCTCTTGCGTTGTCAGTTAACCAATAAATCAACTTAATAATTATGATGGTAATTAAATAGCTTCTACTAATATATGTAGGTTGGTCGTCATAGACATTAATTACCAAAAAGCCTCTCAAAGCCTCTCAAAGATTAACAGCAGGTCCTCTAGATAATGGTTAACAAGATGAACCATAATTTTTCACGATGTATATTTTTGACGCGGTCTGCGTTAGGATCGCTTCCGATGATAAACCGCGCGCTGGTCATGTAACTAATGGCCATAGACGTGTGAACTAATGCGCATACATTTATTCAGAGCTTGAGAATCATACCTTATTCTAAAATCAATCGACAACATTGATGGATATAATAAAGAACGATTTTTCTAAGTCGCTTTGATCACTTGTGGTATCCCTTTGTAGGTGCAACTCTGCAGGTAAGTTCTTCTATGAATAAGTATTCGTAGGAATATATTTAGAAGATGTTTTACTTCTGTTTTTCACGAATAAAACTGTTTTTTGTTCACAATTTATTTATATCTTGTTTTCTCACTTCGTTTTTAGTCTCTATTATAACTAGGTAGATTGTATATTGAAGCAAGTGACTCTATAACAATAAATTCCTATCGATGATGCTACAGTACATTTTGTCACCAACGTATAATGTTGCATAGGTATTGCAGAAGTTACACAAGTTTAGCATATTATATAGAATATACTTTACATAAATTTTAGGTTAGCGCTCGACATTTATCTAATACTAATATATAATTTCGAGCGCTCTCCGATACTTGACAGGCAGTTCTGAGCTGTCAAAGAGTTCTTTCTCAGACACACATATCGTTATAATGACCCCGGACGTGTACTAATGTTGTTTTGATAATATTAATATTTAAAATCTAAACAAATAGATGTGGAGCCGGTGGGGTTTTGATCTTGAGAGACTTGCGAAACATACAGATTGGAGGGCACTTTTAACGTTAATATTGAATTATGGCTGATATTTAGATTAATTATGTTCATGTTTTTAATTGAAGAAGAAGATAATTATGATGGTGACAAGGAATATATGGCTAAAGTATCATAATATTTATGTTTGTAGGGTTTTAAATGTAGGATGTTTTTTTAAGGTGAACAAGAATGATCACCTTACCTCGTTAAATAATATAAACTCAACTAATAGGTCGTAAAAGCGAAATTGATAATCTATAAAAGTAATTTTGTAATCTCGACCTGCACATTATAATATGTTCTATGACACTAAAAGTTTTAGTGACCGACAGTATGTACAGAAAGTATTTATTTGGTAAGTAGGTAAGTGCAACAGAGACTCACTCACACAATGTAACTGAACAATGATTACAAACGCACGTGGAACTATATACCTATGTAAATCGAATGCTGTTATTTATAAATTCTGTAGAAACAATGTCACATAAGCCGCGAGTCGAGTCCGTGATGGCGCGCGGCGGGCGCCCCCCGAAATAGTCCGTCCCCAAAGGTAAACACTTCTAGCCGTTGTTTATTATACCTGTTTTATTCCGAGTGCCAATTTTATTTTCCGTTTCACCTCAAGAATGCATTCCGATGCTATGTAAATAATGCGCTGATATTGTTGGTGAATCGGCCCAGGGGTGACATTGGACCGATCTGGAGGCGATAAACGATTATGACTACTAGTATTCTTGGACTAAAGCTTGTAATAGTTAATGTGTATTGAATAGCCCAGTTCATACCAAAGTGACTTCACGATTAGGCGGGTGGGGAATTTTACTGAAAAAGTAATGTTCAGCAGGTGTTAGGTGAAGTGGCAAGGTGTTTTAGTGGGCTATCCATTTGTGTAGTCGGAATTGCTATACTATATAATTATATAACATTATGGCGAAAAGTTATGATTCGCCTTGAATAGGTAAATATATTTCTTTTACAAAGAACATTTGTTTTCAGTGCGGTAATTACAGGTACCTATCACGCATTATAAAGGATCGTTAATGGGTGCATTCACGTTTCACTAGTGTCTACAATACGCTAGTAGTTGTCGTGTTTGCGTGTTACTGACGTCAATGATTTAGAAAATGTCTGTAACAGTTGCATGCAAATTGTAAAAATATTTACTCGGTTTTAATGAAATTAAATTGTTTTCTTTCTACCGTCGGACACACTGTCTAGTGCGATCAAATTAAAACAGATTTCAACATACCAGAGGTATCTCAATGGTCATTAAGTGGGTTTAATCTCAAATTTTCCTCTCGTCGTGCGTGACCGCGGTGTCCGCATCACCTCATAATTTACAATCCAGATAAATCGGGAACTATTCACAATTATCTAACACACGATACGGCAATTCTCATTACAACGACCCTGCACTTGGCATGGGCTGAGCATTTTTCTATATAATTTATGCAACAGCAGTAAATTACCTCGAAATGTTGATGTCTGTATTCATTCGCTTTTAAATTTTCTATGTGTATTTATTGTATATTTTCATAATTTTTATTTTCATAATGATGTGAGGGTTTGATTGCAAGGGACATGAGTTAGATGATTTAAACAACAAATGGTGACGCAAATTCTAATAGATATACAAGCCCATTTCTTAACATAATGTCTCTACTACTCCTCCCCCGACTTTAAACTGTCTACAATTTAAAGAAAGTAAATGTTTGCCAAAGAAGTTTCATTCCTTTATATGGTCAAGAGGTTGGTTCATTATAGCCGCAAGACGACCACTGTTAGACCCGCAGGCCTCCTCGAATGACTTCCAGAAAGCCTAGCTCTGGGCCTCTTACATCCACCGAGTGACAGGAGGTTATGTCATCAGTACATATTGCTGTGCCATTCCATACTACGTCTCCTGGTTCGAGTTCGCCATGGTCCCATGGGTTGCGAGTTGCCCAAGACATGCATTACTTCATTTCCATCTTCTATTTCTATGTATATTCTATTTCTATTTGTATCTATCGCCCTGGGCGTATTTCATTGTTTTGGAGATCATTGAAGGAGTCTTTAGATAAATAAAACCGCAGTATGTGAGTTCGTATACGAGAAAATATGATATATTTTTATAAAGACGTATTACATTTTTTCATAGTAACAATTTTCTTCCAGCGTCTATTAGCTAGATTGCGCTCGAGCGGCACCTAGCGGCTGATTTACGATATTCACAGGATTTTTTGTACGTAAGTCTGAGAGGGTTACCCGGGCAATATCTCTGAGTATTTCTAATAAATATATCAGCTAATAAACGCTAAGGAGATATAAATCTTTTTAGCGCGAAGTTGAGAGATAGTGTGGGATAAAACAGTTAGTCAAGTCAAGTAAAACTATCCTAGTTTGCCGACATTGTAGCTAGAATTATTCCGGCTGTAATTCTGAGGTTTGAAGTTCTTTTGGATAACGGTAGGTTGGTAGCTGTTAGGATACCTAACATTGGAACCTAATAAATGATATAAAATAACAATTTATTTATTTAGTAGCCTTCTCTCAAGAACTGCTGCTAATGCTGCTATGCTATAGTAGATATTTTACGTGGTAAGGTAAGATTTGCAAGAAATAAAAATATTTAGCGTAGACGCCTAGCGACTTCAGGTAGATTCGATTGAGATAGATAGATAGGTAATATTGGTAATTTTTACAATAAAAGTTTGTATCATGATTTAACTTACTCAACATCCAACACTATGGCGTTACAAGTACCGTGTAAAAATATTATCCTACGCCTTACCAGATACATTTATTATGATAAAATATGGCGCGATGTTGTTAATACATGCATTGGGCTGACTCTAGTAACCTACTGTTAGCAATATACGTTTGTAGAGTGTAGCGTGTGGGACCATTGAAAACAATATAGTGTTTATGGTTCTGGAATAGTTTTGTATTAAAAATAGTTATTAGTACCAAGTCAATAGTAGATGTTCGACTCCCGCCGGGGCAAATTTCGGAAATAGCCTTTTTGTAATTTGCCCAGGTCTGAGTGTCACTAGGATCGCACCCAGTCCATTGTACGGTACCCATAGTAGCTGATACAAGCGTTGCTTAGTTTGGGACCATACCAGTTGGTGTGTTAGTCTGACCATATTTATAGGAGTAGACTAGAAGGGAACGTATAAAACTAAATAAGTATATTATAATAATTAAACTAAACTAAAAAATGCATAAGGCAAATGCAGAACATTAAATAGGTATATACCGTAGAATTCCCAAAACAATTGGTATTATCAATACGTAAGCAATAGTCGCTTTGTTTTGAAAATATAACACCATCATTCAATAAATCTCAACAATAATATCAACAAAATATTGCACACGAAATTTACGCCGAAAATCCTAATCGATATTATATCGATGCGATGGTATATCGATATTCAAGTAAATCAACACAATGAGATCACACACCTCTGTGAGATCATAGACCGGGTTATCGATGGATGCGGCGGTTGATAAAGCGGAGTACACACCGGGCTGTTGACGGGCTAATGCGCGTCGTTGTTTGGTACAGTGTGGACGTACCGTGGGTAATGCTGTAGTGGGTGAGACCAATATATACGAATGGTTTACCCCAGATCGATCCGATTGACAACTAGTACCTAGTATTGGATTTAACACGGGGAATGCCCAAGTATCTCAGATTTTTAAGTACCCACCTACACTATACCTACAAACAGTAATAACAATTTATCGACCTGGACTATAACTTTTGTATTTATGTTTAAGTATAAAACATATTGTTTTACATATACTTATTAGGTAGGTATGTGAGAAATGTTAAGAGCCTACAATAAGACACGTTCATTTGTATAATATGATTTCACTAGCTGTGCCCCGCGACTTCATCCGCGTAGTATTGGATTATTGGGTTAAAAAGTATCCTATATGTTAATCCCGGTTATAATCTATCTGTGTTCCAACTTTCATCCAAATCCGTTCAGTAGTTTTAGCGTGAAGGAGTAACAAACATTACATACATACATACATCCACACTCACAAACTTTCGCATTTATAATATTAGTAAGGATTTAAGATCCTTCTTAATATGCTAATAAATAAATTTATTGATAGGAAAAACATAGGCCACCATCATGTTATGTTATCTAGTGTTACGCTCTACGGCCTCTACATATTTACAAACAAATAAAAAAACGTTAAACCACTAAATCTAAATATGAATTTCGAACATCCAGTTAATGAAATGAATCTCCAACATTTTCACCGTTATTCGACTCTATACGATCCGTCACTCCGCACCCACTATGTGTATGTAAAAAATGTTTATAACATCGGCGAAACGTTTGTCGAGCGATGGGAGCTATCTGAGTGATCCTTGAGGTATGATTAATGCGAAGCGATCGTTGGCCGCCCGCCAGTACACTGTTGCTTTGACCCAAAGGGGCACTTTTAATAACGGCTGCGAAAACAATTGAGAGATTTTGACGTGGATTTTACACGTGCACAGTCTATTGACTTGAGTGGAAGATGACGAAGCGAGTTTAACATGACTGACTGTACACATAAAAATTACGACGTTGAAAATATTTACATAGAGCCATTGACTTCTGTAGTGAGACGTAAAATAATGCCACCGATTTCCTTCTAAGAAGATAGATAGATACGTGATATAAGTACCTACTTATTTCCAAATAATATGCTCTAAAAGACTAATATAAAAATTAAATGTTGCTGTAAGTAGTTGTTTGTTAAGACGTTACGTTACGTCCCAATTCTTCAGAAAGACTAAACAAAAATAATTGCGGTCACTCCGTAAGGTGAATATTGTGTGATTAATGTCTGATGCTCCTCAGGTATTTGTTTGTCATTTAGTACCACCCACTTGCGACCTACGCAATTAACAAAAAAAACTATGAAATCGTTTGGAAAAAGCGGCGAAGCAGCAGTGTACCCGATGTGCGCTGCGACAATGACGGATGTGGCGAGCGCGCGCGACGCGGCATGGCGCCTGCGTTTGCGCACCTCGCAGGGCTGTCAGTCGATACAAAATAACCTGCTGTCTTGTTTTATATGTTACAAAACTATTATGTTAATCAGAGATCACGGTAAAAACATCCTTCGTGCAATAGGTATTACCAGCAAGAAGAGCTGGACAGGTACTAAAGAAAAACTAAGTCAACTAAGATTATGAATATAGAGAGGCCAATTATTTTTATAAATATCTTCGTATTAACTAGTTCAGAAGTCAGATATCAACTTTAAAATTCAGTCACGAGTTACAATTTTGTTTTATTTTCTCCATTGCCAACCCTACTCCAACGACACCTATCGCGTCTGCCGTTAGGAATAGTCGTGTATTCCGAAAATATAGGTTGAACATTTTTGTGGATAAACATATTAAGATCAGTTTAGATATATGGTTGACTTTGCTCACATCAAATAGATGTATATTGGGATTGTGTTGGAAAGTATCGTCACGTCTCTACGCGGGTGAAAACCGCCCTGATCTAAACAAGCCACGAGGATTTGATATACCCAAGCGCGCTGCACCACAGCTATGGAATCCTGGTACTACGAAAATGTTTTCTTTAGCACTTTCGTGAAAGGAATGTACTGCGACTGAAATAGAACTGAAAGTGTTAATGGAATGTTGAGGTAAGTTAATGTACCTATGTTTTAGAGCTATGTTTAGTTGTCATTATTGTTAGAAAATGAAGTTACCTATATTACTATAGATTTATTACTTTAGTTGTATTATAAGTTTGTATTACTTACGTTATTAACTGTAAGTACTACATAGTATAAAAAAAATCGTTGTAAAGACAGATTTTGTATGAAAAACGCTAACCCACATTGATCTTATAAATTCTACATGTACCTATGTGGCTATGCATAACAAAAAATATTAATATAATTATCTAATATGAGTAGGTACAGTGATTCTGTCTGTCAGTAGATCCGCGGTGGCGTCGGCAATTAATCAAGCGTCGCGTCGTCCGCGATGACAACCGGCTAATGAGTGTAACAGGCGAAGTCAGCTGTGAAAACATAGCTAGTCGATCTGTAGAACTGACTGATGTTTGCTTAGATAATGTTTGGCTTTGACGTGAGAATATTGCCTAATGATCATGGATGAAACACCTATCTATTGATCCTTCATTATTAATTACAGTAGCATTTGTCCTGTATTCATTATTTGCAATCGCAGAGGACCACACGTTAGATTTGGTTTATAAATAATGTTCGGGTTCCAAGACAATTGCTTTATCTCGATATTTTTTGATCAAACCTCGACGAACGAAGTCTTAAAAACACTATTATAAAGATTATTTTAAAATTGCGATATTATACCAAGACTAAACAACTACCATAACTAAAGAAGGACCTATTTTATGTAGGTACTTACCTAATCAGTTTACCAAGTTTCAATCCGAAAAGAACTTAAGACTTATTTAGTCTTGATAAATTTCAGGCTTCAAGAACACGACTCACCGTTTCTCCAAAAGCCCCATTAATTTTAAAAATTAATATTACCGCTTGGACGGCGAACTAAAACAAACAGAGACATGAATTTCCACGAAATCGAATGAATGCTTTAGTTACACGAATCGGTCCAGGTGTTTTCAACATTTCTACCATAAACGTGTTCGCGCTTAACTTGTCTTCATTTAACGCTTACACACTTACAAACTTAACCTCACAAATAAAACTCACAAAAAACGACTCTAGGTTGCTAAAAATATGGTCGGTAATAACCGCAGGTCTGTGACGTGGGAAGGGTAAAGGCGCCACATGTCGACCGCCTGCAAAATTGTAATAAAAATATGGTGTGTTTTAAAAAAACGCAATAACGCGCGTCGCAGCGAGGTGAACGTACGTGCGGCGATGATATACAGCTACTCGTGGTCGATTGATACGACTTAATGTGTGTTTGTAGTTGGACTCATGTTTTGATAGTTGGGGAAAAGTAATCCAGTTTTATTAAATTTGAAAATTGATGGTTTGAACAATATTTTGGCATTCATTTATAGATTACGATGCGTTAAGATTTAGATTTTATTGCGATCCAATGTGCCGTTGCTATAATTTTTTAATTAATTTCTCAAATAATTTTAGCTTTAACATTTTATAATATTTTCTACAGACAAGACGAAGTAAGTACGAACTAACCTTTAATACAAGATAAATGTTTCAAATTTTGTGTTGTTTATGCCTCAAAAGATCACAAGGTTTAGCGAGAAAATTAAACACAAACAGCTCCAAGCTCAAAACTACTCGTTCGCGCAATAATGCCGAGACACTCTGAAACACACACGTAAATAGATCTAACACCGTGGGAGACACATTACACGTTACAACGCCACTTACCTCACACCTTAATACCGAACAGCTAAGGTTCAAAATCGTATCGATTATTTCAGTATGATTTCCCTATGTCACATTGAGGTAGTTTTGTTTTGAAACGATACAGAGTGACTGACGTGTGAACTGTATGGTGACGCTTTCACAGGCCGGTGGTGCTTTTAATTCGGTAATTAAACGGGGAGTTAGTAAGATGTTAAGTAGTTTAAATGGGTGTTATTAAAAGAGTGGCAAGGGGACATTTTCAGACATTGAAAAATATTGTTCTAATGTGCGTGTGAAAATGTTTTGTTTCAGATGAGAGTGGACTGAGTGAAAGACAAATGATAAGCATGTAGTTAATGGTGATGTTTGATGGGAACTTTTGAAAACTTTTTGGTTTCTAAACTGAATTTCAGCGCAATTAAGGTTATACTGAACTTCATTTACATTCATCATGACTTCTCAAAAAAACTATTAGATACAATGTGAATATTGTGATAGGTATGTTCTTTCCAGCATTCTTGACCAGATATTATATCCAAAAAAAAGCTTCATATGAAGCTTTTATAATATTTTATTAAAAGCTTAAGTTTGTTTTCTTGCATATTTCCTTTCTCAACAATTTTAGAACTATTAGTGCGGCAGTACACTGCCGCAATCTTTCTTTTACGACTTTTTGAAATTCTTCGAAATTCTGACTACGCACCCAAAATGGTGAACCAAAATAAAATTTGAAGCCCAATAAAAGTTTAGAGCGGAGCGTATAGCCAAAAACAATTTCATTAGACGATCCCCAAACCTACCAACGGCATAAACCGCTTTATAAACTCCTTAGATACTGTAATATTGTTTAAAAATGTCCGTTGCCCCGCCATGGAAATTGCAGGACCCTAAACGTATGCAAATTTTATTTTTAAAAAATGCAAGTGGCCAGCCACATGTCGCCCCGGACGGCCATCGCGCCGCGCCGGCCATCCAGCTTTTATTACTTTTATTTGCTTGTCCAAACTCGCCCACCTTCCTCCTCCTTACTGATCTCATTGCTTATTTATTCTAAGCTTCGTTTTATTTGACTTCATATTCTTGTTATTGCTTATTTAATTTCACCTAGGTTTTCATAAACAAACAAAAAATCTGGTTTTAGCGTAGAGTAGTTTAGTAGCGGTTCAATGCATCGGTTGGTTGCTATTTGCAAACTAGATTTTTGTTTATATATAACAATGTGGGCAACTAGCGTACGACCCGCCTGATGTTAAGCACCCTAACTTATAGATGCTTGCAATACCAAAAGCATTGCTCGCACGTTGCCATCCTGAAGCGGAGAGAGACAGATTATAGAGTAGATTTCTGTCAAGGCAGATGTTTCAATTACCTACAAGTTTAGTTTAAATGGTGTGATTTGTTAAATTCCGTCTTTGTTAAGTTGAAAGTAGGTACCTTATTAACATACAACTTTCTGCAGTATTTTCCAGCTGACTGAGCTGTATAAGAAAATATTTTTGCAAGTCCAGCTATCTCACCGTCGGATTTTACGAGGGTAGTTCACGTGATGTCTTTATTAAGGCGATATCAAGGTGGGTCCGTAAGATTAGGGTTCGCTCGTAAAAGGACACCCGCTGTATTGGATGACTCTTATAACGGGATATGAACGTTTGGAGGTAATCGTCTGTGCGCTGGACAATGTAAGTCGATATACTTGCTTACCTATCCGTCCGTCCGTCCGTCCGTCCGTATTCCGTTGTTAAAAGTCATACCTGTGTATGACTTTAAGCATCGGAATCCAGATGTAGCAAGCGAAATACTCACATGACTGTCGCTTAAGTGACTGTTGTAAAATTATTTGAGCATTAGGAACTATAGTAACATAAAATCAAATATGAATAAGTCCAACTTATTTCAACGTGTCTGTACCTTATAATATTTTATAACCTTAAGTTTTATTAAGTTTTCTTTACCATACACAGGAGTGCTTCAATGTAATTTTTTGTAACTTAATATCATCTTCTCAAGATCGAAATCAAGGGTTATTATTCAAACAGACAGCGAGGCATCTACGAGCAAAGTACGCTACTTTTAAACTGCCCATCATGGCTGTAGTCGGGAACAAGTTGGTATAATAAATGCGGGCAGGGCAGGCGCGGTGTGCGGTGTGCCGAAACATATAAAATATATAAAGTTTGACCGCGGCGCGGACTCTGACAAGACCACCTACGGGTTAGAGTCGGTCCACATGGCGCAAATCGAATGACGTTTGCTCGAGTAACAAATAAAACGTTCATTTGATGATTCGTTTAATCGATAAAACTGAAAGCTCGAAAGCTCATTACAGTGATGCGTTAAAATCTCGAAAGAAAGATCTCTATGTATCAACAGTTCAAAATGTATTTCATCGATGGTTAAAAATCTCGAAATGGTGACGAAAGACTATTTACTTTGACCGAAAAGTGAGTATGCCAAAGATATGCAGGAATGCCCCAGATCGTCGGCATGTTACCAGATTATTTGATGTGGACATCATAACACCACCAATGACGGAGTGCTATGGAAGAGACCTATCTACTGTCACAATTCTTATTTCAAAGTTTTAAAAGATAATGTAGATACCTAATTACTTAAATAGTACCATAGTCTTCCTTAAGATCACCATTGATAACAGCATGTGTGTAGCCGATGGCTATAACTTGAGTACAGAGAAAGAAGATAATATGTTATTTCAATTTTGTGGGTGAGCATGTTGACCAACCGTCAGCAAATTTGGTTGAATGTGTTTAAAAATGCTTTATGTAGCAATTTCCATGTAAGCCCGCGCTGTCCAGCGGCAATATTGTATCAAGCAGAAGTGTCCACGTAGAGACGTGTTTGTATGAAAAATATTCCAATATCCCCCCTCCCACCCTCAGGGAGGGGTTGATAGAGGCGCACGAGAAATATAAGGTGATCGGTACAAGATGGCCTCTTATTTGAAGGGTTTAAGGTCGGGGGATTTTGTCAAATTATGTGATTTTTTTTGCCGCAGCGATATTCAAAGATATGAGAAAAGGAGTCTGTGTTTTTGTACGCATCAGAGGTTTTGGGTATACTGTGAATGTTATTCAAATGTATTTTATATGGGATGGAAGGTCACCTGAATTTCAATATTTTTTTCGAGAACAACAAAAATCACTGATTTTCTGTTACGGATGACCTGTGGCAGAGAGGTATTATAATTATTTATCTTGTCGATATTATAATGCACTGTGATTATACCTACCAAAAATATTTACTTAGTTAATCAGTGAGTAATATAAGATATATTCATTATCTGTCAAAAGACACAGTTCAATCATTTTCCATATCGTTTCACCCCAAACAAAAACCTAACACAACAAGGAAAACAAACTCCAACACTATCACCAAGATGTATGATAATGATTATTCATCGGAACCTTCGCCCACGGCGCAAGGTGCTGTCCGAGCGGAAGCGGAAGGGCGCCGGGCGGGCCGCCCCCGTGTCTTAATTTCCGGTCACATCGCATCACAGATCTCCTTACGATTATGCCCACTTTTATCCCTCGGGGTTGTGTTTGATACATACTCTGTTTTGAGGAAAATATATTCAGGACAACTTTAATAAGGATTTAGACAAAGGTGTGTGAGTACCTATACTATATTACGCTTGCTGAGCCTTGAAATTGGTGTCATTCAGTATTAATTTATTAATATTTAAAACACACAAATCAATCAATGCGTTAAAAATGTTGTACATTGAAGTAATTAAGCTGTATCTCAATCGGTATTAGGTAATTACACCTTGTATTTAGTATATTTCCTATATATACTGGTGCAATAAAATATGTCTGTATATAATAGTAATGTGGTCAGTTTGGATCACAAATCATACGCGAACACTATTGGGCCTATGAAAAACTAACTTTACCTATTAGAACATCGTTGCCCCTTTACACGTACTTCCTCCTGGTAACCGAAAATTTAATCAATCAGCCTTACATCACTAGCTATATATGCAGTTACGTTTTTAATAATATTTCCAAAGCAGCAATGGATGATTAAGGAGTTATGTTTTCAGGTTTTTCTAAGGAATATTTCCAAGTTAATTGTAAAAGTTGTAGCATGTTCAAATGTACGTGAGCTATTCCGCTAATAATTTTAATAATATTTTTATTGCAGTTTCACTTTCTGTGTTTTGGACGTTATATTTTTTGTTAAAAGTACACCTTTATGTTTTTGCAAACGTTTACAAAATTACACTCTAACGAAATACCTAGTATACTTCAATATCTTCATCCTTTGAAACAAAGGTACACGATAAAATCTCTCAAATTAGAATCATTACCACTATCCAATCATTTTCCAATCGAAAATCTACCCTGCCACACCACAATAGAGTTCAATATCCATCATAAACAGTAACACGAAGGGCCATTCCATCTATTTTGCTTCAATTGTGGCGCGGATGGCAACCGGACACCGGCCCATGAAAGCGACAATAAAAGGTGGTAGACCTGACTCATTGATTGGTACAGGCGAGCAAACAAGTGCTGGTGTTTTGTTCTTCCTGAAAAAATTAAATTTCTGTTTATGTTCCTGATGAATAGTGATCGAAATGGTAGAGAACAAATAGCATTTTTGTGAAATATTTCACTAAGCCATCGGAATCCGAAATTTTCTCTTTGTTTCTAAAGCTCTACATAGCGAAGATTAGGTTTGAGAGTCTATCTATACAAATAAATAAAATTGGAGTGTCTGTTTGTAATATCAAAATAACACCTTTTCACTAAATGCACATGAAAGTACAAACGACACCTATAGCAAAAACGCGATTTAAAAAATGTTTGTCTGTCTGTCTGTCTTTCTGTCTGTCTGTCTGTCTGTGTGTCTGTCTGTGTGTTTGTTCCGGGTAATCTCCGAAACGGCTGGGCCGATTTCGACGGGACTTTCACTGGCAGATAGCTGATATTATAAGGAGTAACTTAGGCTACTTTAAATTTAGAAAAGCAATTAGGGTTCCGCGTAAAAAAATAAAAACACATGAGCTCAAAGAGTATCTCCGAAACGGCTGGACCGATTTTGACGGGACTTTCACTGGTAGATAGCTGATGTTCTAAGCAGTAACTTAGGCTAATTTTATTTTATAAACAAAAAAAAATTTGGTCCTGTCGCGCGGGCTCAGAACGCGGGAGCGGGCTTTTTTGTTAAGTTAAATTCCACGCGGACGAAGTCGCGGGCTCAGCTAGTAGGTATATATAAGTAGTCTTAAATGGTCACCGGCCAACCCCAAAGGCGATAAAGTCAGTAAGGTAGGAGAGTTTCAATTTAACCCGTATAGGTTCTTGATCAGGTGTCTCTCCTACTAACACCACTATGTTAGTCTAGCCAAATATTTACTACTGGTGGTCTCTTGTCTCTTCTACTGGACCACCGCTCAATTACTATCCTAGTCCACTTCAACGTTTTTATTTGTGCTTCGTCTCGA
Source organism: Notodonta dromedarius (assembly GCA_905147325.1). Taxonomy (NCBI): domain Eukaryota; kingdom Metazoa; phylum Arthropoda; class Insecta; order Lepidoptera; family Notodontidae; genus Notodonta; species Notodonta dromedarius. The sequence goes on from LR990167.1 coordinate 521,463, forward strand.
TGCCAATCGACAGACAGACTCCTGTTTTCCCCCATCCCGAGTTCAAGGCGCATCTCCCTGATAGAGTTCAAGGCGCGAGGAGGTAAACGCACCTTTATTGCGTCGCAATTGGACGCATCCGCCGGCGGGCCTCGACCCCGGCCCGACGTGTATAGGTGCGCATTGTGCGGGTGTCATTATGTACTAAGAGTGATACATAACAACAGTAGGTATATGGGACCTTATGATAACGACGAGGATTTGATTAGGTATATAAGAAAAAAAACAGTGCCATCTAGGGAAGCCCGAAAGAAGCGAAGCTTTATAGTATAAAGCGTTAATGACAGCTGCGGCGCGCGCCACTCTTTGTACCTATATATATATCGTGTAACGCTACTGACGCTTAGCACGAATAGAGTGGCCGCGTGGCGAGCGCCCCGAACGTCCGTATAGAAACTTTGCTTCAATATTATGGTGTTGATCTATATGTACAATATATATGGTGCTATTTTCACAATTGAAGTGTAACAAAGGGCCAGACATATATCCATGAACTGTATTTATTTAGGTAACAAAATGATGCGAGACAGAATAAGTGTTCTTATGTTAACATTAATGTAACATCCGTAATTGTTCGATACGACAGCAATAAGGCAGGTCATGGTGTGAACGGCGTTTAATTCATGTCGTCTTACCTCGCAGTGCGCGGGCGCTCTATTGCCGGCAATTGGCGGCAATCAACGGGAATTGCCGAGCGGCCGCCCGCCCCCCGATCCGCGCCCCGGCCTCGCCGTAATATGCTTTCTCTTCTCATCGGTACTGGTGGTGACAGAAGTGATATTTAACACTAAATATTTTTACTGACAGTTTAGGTTCTCATATAAATACTTCTGTCTGTAGATTCTTACCCCTCGTTTTCACGAACTAACCATAAAGTTTTTTCAGTTGTGTGAGAATGGATATTTCGCTTATTATTTTGGTGTATATGGCAGATATACCTAGATAGATAACTCTTTATTAATCCACCACTAGAAAACAAAAATTTACAAATTATTACATAATTTACACAGAAAGTGGAAAATGGGCGGCCTTATCACTAAAAGTGATCTCTACCAGGCAACCTTAGGATGGAGAGGATCTAAAGAAAAATAATACGGGGTGTACTTACATAAATTAACTTATAAAATATAATTTTTTATTAAATAAACAAGAAAATAATATGACATATACTTATACCTACTACATAATGGCTAATCATACAGATATATTGCTAGCCAACAGTTTCTTATGATCCTGTTTGCGAGAATTCCATTGAAATCTGTCTGGCGAGATGGTGGCAATTTATCGCATAATATTGAATGTTCTCAATCGCATAATATATCTACGCAAGATAACGAAATAATAATACCTATCTGTAGTTATACTTCGGTACCTACTTAAGCATTTTTAGCCTCTCATATCATAATTTCCCATATTAAACATTACTTATGATACAAACTAACCAATCGAATATAAGTGCTAAATCTAGCACATCAACCTCTACGCTACAAGGCTTAACATATGAAAAGTATTTAAAAATAATCATGGAAAAATATGCGCACGAGCAAACACACGAATCTCTTATTTCGGTTTACGATTTGGTCCCGGCGGCGCGCGCGCACGTGGGCCGTATAAAAATGTTAAGAAAACAAATACAAACGGTGCGCGAGCGCAGAATGTTTGTTATTCCAAATTCGAATTATGCGAGAGATATAATTGGTGAATGATGTGTGTAATCGATTTTAGGGTGCTGTACGTACCTAGACATAGTTGAATAAACCTATTTATATGAGTACGCTTATCTCATGTAATTTTGTACTGATATGACATTTCAAAGATGACTCTCAGAATTCAGTCAGTCTTTCAAGCAATGTTTACCTTATACAAATTTACAATGAAATGATTAGAGAAGGCATACTTACTTTATTTGTTTAGATGATACAATACCTACATTTTACCATAACAATGCTAGAAGGGCTAAATCGTCCTATTAAACCACCCTCATTGTATTCCGAAAGGTATGTTTCGCACCGCGGCACCTTTCAACTATGCCCGTCTACACATCATAGATGAGGTATTTAACTATTTGTTAGTAGGTTTCCTTATTCTGCCTACGTACCTTTTACCTCCAAAATTTACATATTAACTGGTTTTGCTCACTATACTGTTCAAAAGTACATTTATTCTGAAATTCTTAGCATCGAATAACGGTTTTTAAATGTATCTATAACACATAATGTATATACAAGCTTGCTTCTTTAAAGGAGATATATTATTACACTGTTTCACTATGTACTGTACATTATATGTGCATCATTTTCTTGCTGATGTTTTCCGTTAATAGAAATCATTGTGCTATCTTTACTTAATTATTCTGTGTCGGAATGTTCCGCCGCCCGCGCCAGGGTTGTTTCGGCCACGGGCCGCATTGTCCGCGCCCGGCTCGCCATTGTTATTCTGACAATCTCCGTCACACGCCACCCTGTTTGGATCAACTGATCATTATTTGATTCGGGGGAGTCTGGCTTTTGAGGTGTTTCGATTCTTATTGTGTTGTATTGAAATAGGAAAGTTATTTCGCAGGGATGTCGAAATGTTATAATTTATAATCTGTATGTTTCTGAAATTTTAAAAAGAAACGTGTGGATTTGGTTACCTTGGCTTGTGTTGTTGACTATTTTGAATATCCCCTTTTATTACGAAGATGCCTCTCTTCGAGAGTAAATATCAAAAAAACTTATTTGTAAGCGCGTTAATAATTATTATACTTTGCACGAAATGCATTCCATTATGCTATGTTTTAAGAAATTAATCAATAATTGAAAAAGTCTTGCTGACAGCCCTAAATAACTTCTTAAGTTTTTTTATTCGTCCCGTATGAGGTCAGCTTATTGAGGTTGGTTTAAATACCTCTACTCATAGACAAGACACACAAACAAACCAATTCCCCAAACATGACTATTTCTTTTGAACTTTCACCTACATACCATTTTCCCAGAGCACTAGACTATCCCAGATTTATAAGCCCAGCTTACACGGATGCCAGGTGCGACATGTTCTGTGAATTAGCTAATCGATGTGTCATATTAAGCCTTGTTTAAGAGCAGGTTGGCGGCTGGTAAGTGAGAACTGGGAATAGAAAGATTGGTAGATAAGGTAATTCTACAAAATGTTGATACGTGATACCCATGCAAAGTAAACTAAGTTAATAAAGAATTAAGTAAAGGTACGTTTAAATACCTAACAAGCTGTACAATACGTTGAATGTTAGGTATAAATAAGTAATTTAGTTTTCTTTCAAGGACCCATGCGACTACTATTTTTTCTAACAAGATATCTATAAACCGCGGGATACCGAGTTACCGTTCTCTCAAAATTTATAATCATCGAAACTATCGAAAATTTGAATTTAGAACGCAAAACGGACCATCTCGGGGCCAATCCTAAGCACCCCATACCAAACTTCGTGGCTCACTCAACGCTACAAAGTCATCAAAATAAACAATCGCACCAGCAAGTGAACTAAACACGCATCCTTTGATGTTCACCTACTGAATGATGAGCTCCGCTGCATCGCTAACTCGCTCACGTCAAAACTGTACTATTTTATATGAGGACTTAAAAGCGGACATCGGTTTACGACGCTGTAAATTATGAAGCGCTTAAAGCGTACGTTTATAAGAAAAACGTATTTGTTCTTGGTCAGGTGATGGCGGTTGGTTTTATGTGGTTAGTAAAGAGATGGTTGATTGATAACAATCAAATTGGAGATGGCGTTTAAATATGATGTTTTGGCTGTATTGTCATGTAAGCGTTTATACGAGATCGTTAGGAAATAATATTTGAAGTCTGTAGTGAGAAGCGAGAACCCACTAATGGATGACAGCTCTCTGCACCACACTCACTCTTACGATTTGGGACTTCAGTAATTTGTTGCTAATATTAGCTACTAAAAATGGTATAGCACGACTAACTCAGTGCTTGACTATCTATTTCCATGATACATAACTCACAGCGATCGACCGTGTTGACATTCGCAAGTTCTAAACCTAGCGACAATTTCTCAAACTCCGCTAAACCGAGACTAATTATTTTCTAAGCGCCATTTGACATTACCGACTAAATACACCATGCACCGCACAACATTTATATACACAGTGCGTCAATTAACCTGGCCGAGGAGCATAAATCATTGGGCACCTATTTCTGCGCGTGCGCAACAATGTCGTGCGGATGTCGTGCGATGCCGACGGGGCGATTGATTTAGTGGAAGCTGTAAAACCATTAAATAATATTTAGTTTTGATTCATTGTGAAGGATTGGTATAAATGGTACATTTTCAATGTTGCACCTTATTTTGTAAACATAAAATTTATATTTTATAGTGGCATGTTCAGATTTTAAGCCTCTACGCTAGTACGCACGTAAATCTAGATGGTCATAACAAAGCAATCTTGTAACAAATCATAACATTGATCATGGAAGAGTGGTTGCGCGGATTGCCGCCCTGACAGTTGCGTATCGTTCGAACGGATTTCCATCACGAATCAAATTTATAACCATTTTGTAACCTTACCATTTCATTTTCTTCTATATAAGAGTTGCAATTGTGTCCTATTTAAAACTAAAGGAATCATACGAATGCGCTCTCTAATACACAATCTCACGATCGTATACCTACTTATCGTCGACTACTTATGTCGAATCAAACCGTCAAACGGTGTCTAATCCAATCGATTAGTCTCTTATTGAAAAGTTATGAATTGACCCCTGATACCTCTTCTTCGTCTTAATATTCTGTTTCTGGGAGGCTTGTCGCAGAATTTCTTCGTTGGTAATTTTTTTCATCCAACTAAGTAATCCTCAACACACTTATACGATTTCTGATTGTCCCCTCGAATGTTTAATACAGTTCTGTGGAACTCTAAAGTCTAGAAACCCTAAGCCAGCGGGCGTCAATCCAAAAATGACAAGTATGACCAATTTCCACGTACGCATTATATTTAGCCCTCCAGTTTAATCAAGGTGTCCCGAGGGGTGCGGGCACGGCGGGGGCGGGGGGACCGACTCGTAATTAAACTACAGGTTGACAGATGACAAATTGGCTGTGGGCGGTGTTCCGGTGGAGACGTGACGTAGATATTGTATTTTAATCTTGTAAAGGCGTCCTGAACCGACGTCAGTGTGAGGTTAGTGGCTGCGGAAATTGAGATCTCATGCATTTACACTTTTGCATGATGTGCAGTGATCGACATGCTTTGGAAGAGGTGCAATGTACGGAAAAACTTATCGACGTTTGCACTTTGCTCGTCTATATATTTTTAAACCTTCCATTCTTTGGTTTATTACAATATCAATAATATTACAATTTCATCATCTAATGTACTGAACACAAAAACACACCCGTATACGCACACCAACACACTCATTACATCCCAAACACATTTCACTCCACACAAACACACTACACACCCTTTACAACAGCTATAAAAATATAATAAATAAATATCGCCAGACAGACACACCAACTGTACGGTCCCAAACTAAGCAAAGCTTGTACTATGGGTACCGTACAATGGACTGGGGGCGATCCCAGTGACACCCAGACCTGGCCAAATTACGAAAGGCCATTTCCGAAATTTGCCCCGGCGGGAATCGAACCCGCAACCATCATGTGCAGTGAGCCGAGCGGCCTATACGCTCGAACCACTGCGCCAAGCGGTCGACAACAGTACCGACTGGTTTTTCCCTACAAATAATTATTAATTTCCAGCCCATACGGCCTTCACTGAACCTATTCAGAAATTCTACCATGTTCCTTGGTCTAAAGATACAGGCTTGCCCTGCGCGCCGAGTTTGAAGTAACTGAATTCTGTGATTTATAAGGGAATTTTTTTTTACGTATTTTATGTATATTTTTGTATTTTTAATTAGTGACCGTAATATGTATATGTCTTCTTGGTAGACCAGCAGGTATGCATTAGGATAAATTACCAAATGGATTGTCGGTCACACTGTTGGTCAGTATGAGCGTCGACGGGCTTGTAGTGGATAATTTTCTACCTAGATAGTATCAGTACCTATTCCCAGGTCTATAACCTCCCTATATTTTTTATTTGTGGCTTCTTTTCATAACACCTTCAGTGCACTTATATCTCTGCAATTCCAACCTGTTGGCAAACAAAAATGTACTGTAACAAGCTCCGCTTTCTTTACTAAATCATAATAAATTAAAAGGTGGACTAAAAAAACTATCCACTGATTTAGTGTCGCAGTGCAGGCGCGAGTCAGTAAATCAAGCCACAGTCGCCGATACACAGTATGACAACTAGGAAGTTGTTTGTCAAAGTGACAAATTGGGTGACACGGCCCATGTAACGTGGCGTTGTATTTTTATAAACAAACGCTGATAACGTTGTAAATTTTTGTATTTTCGTATGGAATGTAATATATGCTTATTGGGGCGTTGATTCATGAAAGTGTTGGTCGCCACAGTTGTTAAGCGAGCGGAATTATGGTGGCTGTCAGGTGTCTATTGGTGAAGATCAAGAAACTGTTAAAAATATAAATTGATATCCAGTTTTCGGAATATGAGCTCGCAAACGGCTGTCTCTCTGACCTATGTTTTGCATAAACTGTCGCATCACAAAAAATATATACTATTTGAACAAAAGTAGCTACTTTAAAAAAGTTTTACCACCAACTACTTTACCACGTTTAAATATGTTTGGTAGGTTGGTACCTAAAGTTTAAAAAGAAATTGAGTAATGATGATCAACCTCTACAGTAGGTACATCCCAGAAAGCCTTTGACAATTCCCAACAAACTGTAAAGAAACAAAATTAAATTATTATAGGTCACAGTGTGAGAACAGACGGATACACTATAAAACAGATGTCATAATCGGCCCTTTGATGTCTCTGAACTTCCACTAACTAATAATATTTTACCATCCACATAACCCTTCTCACAGAGTGATAAGAGTTGTTTTGTGTGGGATTAATAGTAAGGGAATGTGTGTAATTTGAATGACATATCGTATGATTTACAAAATGATAAACCTAGTTGGCTGAGTGATGGATGTCGTTATAATGTATGGTGAAATTAAATAGTAATAGCCTTTATAGTATTAGGGCATTTAATTTTAAAGGAATACATTCAGGTCATCTTGCTTAATAATTGCGACTTCATTACAGTATTAGGTGGGCCAATTACCTGGGCCTGTATGGGTTAGTAAAATGATAGATTGGTATTTTGCATTAGGTATGGTATGCGCAATATGTCTGTGTATAGTCAAAATTACTAGAACTAGAGCTTGCCTAAATCCAAACGCATCCAAACTTGCGACGTCTCGTAAAGTCAAAGATAGAGGGGTACCGTTATTATTATCTTTTACCATTATTTTTTGGCTAGCTGAAAAATAAAGCTGATTTGACTCTTCTATAATACATAGTACACAAATATAAATATAAGCGATTGCTCAAAAAAATCTACTCTAAAACTACGTACCTATTTTAAATAATCGCGGTAATTTCGGACAGTTTTAAAAACAACTCCGTTGAAATAGTAAGACAATACATAAAAAAATCAACGGGATGTCCATCTGAATTGTCGTGTGTAATGTAATGATCTCAGGAACGACGAGCCGTGACATGCATGCATGCACTTGTGAAAACATGTTTTCAAATAAATTTCAAAACACCCAGCGACATGAATCAGAAAAAAAATATTTGTTTCTTTTTATTTTCAGGTTTAAACTATACGCATGATCTATTTCGTAGTTTCTTGAATGTTATTTTCATAAAACGTTTAGATTAGAGCATCAAGGACATCTAGTGTGTTATTCAACCGGTTGCGTTGGCGATTTAGATGAGATATGCATGTCTGCCTACGTCATTAATGGTAGCTATGCAAATCGTAGTGATTTAAACTTTAGGCACTTTAGAACTGTTCCAATGATTTAAAGTTCTTTTACCTACTTTGATACGCAAGAATTGCCGTCATGTATCTTAAATTATGTCGCCTGTACAAAAACAACACTAAAACATTTTATCTAGCGTGAACTAAATAGTTTATCTCTTTAGTTATTCTGTAAAAATCGCAAGTTTCATGTTTTACGAAACTTAAACCGACATTAACACTAATCCTTAAGCAGTTATAAAAATGTAGGGCGAGAGATCCGCGTAAAGCAAACAGCCACTTTAACTAAAAGTTACGACCCGGGAAGCGAACCTGGCCCATCAGCACGCTCGATACGTAAACAAAATGATGATATGAGCGAACTAATCCTGGTTGCTTTATTATGTTTTGATAGTGTGCATATAAAAATTGATGGTGGTGGTAAGATGTGCTCGGAGATCGCTAAATATATTGATTATGATTTTAGCCGATTCTATTTAGGCAAGTATGTGAGTCACTGGAGAGTTTGTGTTGAAAGTATGCTACACACTGATATAAACGCGATTGGATTGACTCGGTTGATGTCAGTTGTTGCAGTGGACGTATCAAATGTATTCCCGTGACAAGTTGTACCGGTTTGTGGAAAATATGGTTAGATAAAAAATGTTTTTTGTGAAATTTATGCTTAATGATTTAGTTCTTTCAAGGTTTTGATGCATCGACTCAATCCAATAAGTAAAAGTTAGCCTGTTTTTTTCCTTTGACTTATTTGAATAACTATAATTATTTTGCTTAAATATGTGCCATAATTACTATTTTGTTAGTAGTTTTACTTAACGTTTTGTATTTACAGCATTGATTTATGTAGTGCCACGTGTTCATAAATTATTTGCTTTAAGGTGAAGGCGCCTGTCTAGCCCGCGAAGTTTAAATTTTTTGAGTTCTTTTAGAAATTTTTCAAAATCTGACAATAATAAAAGACAAATTTTGTAATTCGCGAAAAAGACCGTGTGCAGTGCATTTATTAATACATTTATTTTACTCTAAATATTATCACGGTGGATATGATACTAGTAAATCACTAAATATACAAAAATTGCCAGATTATCTGGATAGCTGTTGTTCTTGAAATGGTTTAGAGTAAGTTGGATATATTAATAAATGCACTGCACACGGTCTTTTTCGCGAATTACAAAATTTGTCTTTTATTATTGTCAGATTTTGAAAAATTTCTAAAAGAACTCAAAAAATTTGAACTTCGAGGGCTAGATGGGCGCTTTAGCCTTAATTACAAAATGTTTAGTAAGAGTAAGTACTAAAAGGGATGCTAGGAACTACAAAAGTGTTTTTTGTAATTATTTTTTTTGAGTACCTACGTAGGTATAAGTTTGTTGAAGAATGCAGCTTAAGTCAGTCTTTCATTAATAGGTAGGGCTTTTACGAGAGTTTCAGAAAAATATAAAGATCTCTCTCTGCGTCTGTTACAGTCTAAATAACTATGTTACGTTCGAACGTGTCACGCAGCACTATTTAACTTTCGCACAGCGTCCTATTTCGAATGGTTACAGCGTGAGATACGAGGTGGCCTTGTCGCGTCGGCTTATTTAGCGCAGGCAGGTATTTTTCCTACAAGATGTTTGACGTTACTTACGTAAGTGAAATATTGTGTTGAGAGTTCTACAAGATATTGCAATTTGTTCTTCTCATGAACCGATTCTGTTAGTTTGGTTCGGACTCTAGTGTAATGCTAAAATGTTTTCTTTTATTATGTGCTAGGCTAAGTATCTAGGCAAATATATCTTTTGTTGGGCATTTAAGTCGTAAATATAAAAGATGCCACGTAAAAAATCATGAATCTGCTCGCACTATCAGGTGAACGGCATAAATATTATTCATGGCCGACGTTAAATAAAAGAAAATAATTAAAAAATCGTCTCGCGCAAGACAATGTCAGAATAACTATTGCGTACAGAGTTTTGCTAAAATAAAGATTATAAATTGTAATCCGTAATGACTTGGCGTCTCGCCTAACTGTGGGTAATTATCCCAGTTTTTTTTTTCTCTAGTTACGAGGAGAACGAATAAAAATCAACGACTGGCATTTTTTCACACCTGAATCGTTTTTGTGTTCTTGACGGATTCCGAATTGCGTTGTTCTTCGGGAAAATTGGCAAAGGAATAGTGGGTGTCATGCGCACGTTTCGGTCGATTTATACTCAGTGTAATAATGCATATTTTAAAAAGATTTATTTACCTACAGTAATTTAGTTAACTGTTTGCAGAATAATATCATTGGGCAGACGCAGGGGTAGTCAAACAAAATACGAGTATTAGGCAACCTGCTTAGTTTAAATAAATGTAACTTATTTGTATGTTGTTTGTGAGTATGTAAAAAGCATGGTGAAATTAATAATAATAATCTCTTTATTTCAAGGTAAAAACCCAACCAAAGTGTTAAAACCGTCTAGCTAAGTTTATATAAATAAAATACCAGCCTACACTGACACTCATCTGTGAATAAAAAAAAATAACACGTTCATGTTGTAAAAATTCAATTCTTATCCGCCAAATTAATAAACTTTATTGTTATTACTATTGTATCTACAAAAATATACCTCAGGAGACTGTATGTGGGAACAATTCATACATCAAGACGCTAGCGCCGATTTCTCGGTGACCAAATGATTTGCGAAATATATTTTTATTATATACGATTATTTTGTCAGTTGGAACTGCGATCATTACTCCTACATTCATCCCATGCGCGCGCGCAGTGACACGACTATTGCCATGATAAATAATTTGAATTTTATATGTCACGTAAGGATTATTTTTGAAATAGCACATTACTTATTATGACTACATCGTCGACTATATAAAGCTTTTAAAAATTATAAAAGTTATCATAAAATAGGATTATTCATATCATGATTGTTTTATAATACGCATTAAAAATGATCTGTGATTTTATCGGTTTCGAAGCATTTAAGGAAAATAAAAACCAGTAAAAATACATAGGTGCCTATTTGTTGACAACATTTTTAAGTTATACAAGCGATACCACTTGTATTGATGCTGTAATATCTATTTTTAAACCGTCTATAAAAAGAGACAGCCTAGCTACTTACATAAATCAGCACAAGTTTTGCGTTATTGAAAACCCGTTATTAGACTAAAAAAGGTTTGTGTATTTCATCGAAATAATAAGTATAGCACGTGTATTTATAAAAAAAATATTACTCTCATAAAAACATTGTTTAATAACATTGCTGGCATGTGTAGTGGTTAAAAAGATGTACAATTAATTCGCGGCAGGAGGCGCGGGGTACAAGTGCCAATATAAATCAACACCAAAATAGATGTAAATAAAGCTACGCACACACTATGACGTGACACCGCTCTTTATTAAACTAGCTTCGCCCCGCGTAGACATCTTCAAGATTTCCTCTTTCTGCTACATTGTCCATATTATGATTTTAGAATGATTATTTTAAATCCAATATTTTTCTTATAGTATTAGGTTACTATATGAATATTAAAAAAAACTGAATTGTGTTTCCAAATTGAAGCGTCAATAGCCTAGTGGTTAGAGGGGCCGTGCTCGTAGCTGAAAGGTTCGGGGTCGATCCCCGTCTTGGCCATTAAACTATTGACGTGAGTCCACTCCTAGCACAAGCATTAGCTTAGTTGGAGCTTTGATAAATAAAATTTTATCAAAGAGTTGGAGGGGCTAAAGGGAATAAAAAAAAAAAACATTACGCGTGCTCACTTGTCAAACTTTTCGATGAATGATTAGTATAGTAGGTAGGTTCGTGAGATTTATTAATTAGTTTACCAGCTCAGCCGCTTAGTCATTCCCATCTACGTAATTCTTACGTGCGTAAGAAATAGTTCCATGATAGTATCATTGCTTGAAATAATTTCAATTGGAAGCTATCCTGAAATTCATTAACAGAATTTGGTAAGATTGATTGATAATTTCATAGATTTAATTAAATAAATATCCGTATATTTAGACGCACAGTACTTACTTTGCGTCTGACAAACAAATGCTTATTTATTTTGAATATTTTATTTACTAGATCTATTATGTTACTGTGTCTATGTAATCAGATATAGTAGCTATAAGTATATCCTCTAATTTCTAATTATCGCGGGGGTTTTCAAGACAATTTCAATAGTACGATTGACTTGCTCGCCTGAGCTCGGTTTCCGCTAGAAATTAGTTTGCCTTACGCATTAATGAGTTGATAAGTTTACAATGACCGTCATAGTAGAACATGTGTCTCATCTAAAAATATGCCGCAGACAATGGCGTAAGGATAATTTCTGTCGGCTAATTATAATTACCGCTAATCAGTATCTATAGGCACTTATTCACGGTCTCAGCGCCATGTCTATTAAAAGTTTGTTTTTCTTTGTTAATAAGAAATGAATAAGGGAATATGGTAGTATTATGTTAGCTCCTCAGACAAAAATAATAAAGTATACAGAGCGCGTGGAACTAGCGAGTGAAGCCAGCAAAAGTAATACCAAATAGCATCAATCCAGATTATTTTTCAGATTAGCTCATGTGCTTTTAAATATTTTTGATGACGCAATACGTATGACATAAATTCATTTTTTTTTATATGAATAGACGTACGCTCTCGATCGTGAATCTCAAACAGAGATCAGCAAATCTCATAAAAGTATATGAATTTATGCTATATTACTTTTGCTGGCTTCACTCACTAGTTCTACGCGCTCCGTCTATTTTATTATTTTCCTCTGAGGTCTATTCTTATAAAGTGTTCGTGCAAATTGTGCAAAAATATATTTTATCAACCTATATTTTAATTCAGGAAGTTAATAAAAGTTGGACTTAAATTAAGTATTCTCATAATAAATAGAATACATAAAATAAATACACCATCCACCTTCTAGTAATAGTCATGCAGATCATCTTAGTACTGAAATAAAATCAGTGCATGTTACCGCCTCTACCTAGATGCAATAAACCCCAGCCATCTTTCACTAATAATTACATGCGCTCTACCGATAAACCACTGATTAATTCACTAAAAATACGCCAAAAGAACCCCGAACAGGTCCCCACGGAACCCGGAGTCGTATTATTAACATATAAATGTGAGCCCGTCCTGGGATGGTGAGTAAAAACTCAATTGGTTGGCTGTTAAGTGTACGTTTCACCCCAACAGGGGGTGAACGTCTCAGGGGGTGATTTGATTGACACGTGTTCACCTTGCGAGCGGCGGCGGGGTGAAATAATATTGTTTACGTGTTTTTATTAACGAAGATAACAGATAAAACATATTGAACTCGTAAAGTTTGCTGTAAAATTTTCATACATATTTATTCTTGTCAAAATCACACCTACAACCTGCATAAATGGTGCCTATTATATTCCCATGTGGCGCTGGGTTCCACTGCGTCTTTTAGATGCCATAAAAGACAACTGAAGGAATAATTAACATCACCATTTGCGGTGATGTGCTCGCTACTGTAGGTCAGCGTTGGCTGCTCGGCTCACTGCACCAGGTGGTGGCAGGTTCTTTTCCCGCAGGGGGCATATTTCGTGAATGGCTTTCGTAATACGCTCTGGTCTGGGTATCCTGGGACCGCCCCCAGTCGATTGAATAGTACCTGTATTACAAGTTACAAGAGTGCTTAGTTTGGGTCCATACAGTTGGTGTGTTAGTCTGGCGATATTTATTTTTTATTAGTTTCTGTCACAACGACGCGATGTGCGGTTCTATTATAACTAGGAATATAGGTTAATTATAATTTTAATTTCAAAACCGGTTAAATTTAACCGCTCACAAAAAATAATTTGGACATTCCAAATATTTGTCAGGTGTTAACACTTACAGACCGGTTGCTAATTTAGCGCACAAGTCACATAGCCCCTGTGGCCTAATGGATAAGGCATCGGCCTCCTAAGCCGGGGATTGTGGGTTCGAGTCCCACCAGGGGTACGCATTTATTTTTGTAAAAAAATATTTCCAAGAGTTTTCGTAAAAAATATGTTTAAGAATCTTTGTTTCTGTATTTGAAATAACAACAAAAGCAAATGAAGATAACTTTTGCTATTTTCCACTGGGGATCTGAACAACTCACGCACAAAAGAAAACTTATGATAAAAATGAATCTACTAATTAATTTGCTGTCAACTGTTATTGCACAACAAACTTAGAAAAACACATGAATCTAGGGCGACACGTTGAAACGAACACCTTTACGCAAAACAAAACCCTATCATCCTTAGGTAATAAATCGATCTCAAATCTGAGGACGATCTAAGTACGCTTTTGACTTGTCATTTTGTACTGGAATAACATTTCCAAGATCAATCTCAGACTGCAGATCGATTTATTAATGCGGGCATTTATATAGGTAGGGTTGACCGGTACTAACCGCACATTAAAATTTGTGATGAGTGGAGTTGGAACATAGGTCATAGCCAATTATGGGTAGTCACCTCTCTGATATAACTATTCTATAGCAAAATATTTCAGTGCCCAACCGCATCTGCTAAACAAGACTCACATTCCGTGCATCGCGTAAAACATTTAATATCGCTTTGAAGTGTATTTTATTAGCGCGCGCACGGCGAGGTACGGAGCACCAATCGTGTAACGGTACTAGGTATTTTATGTTTATCTAACTATTTCGCGAATGTGCCGGTGACAAAGCTGTACGGGATTTCATCATAAACCTTTGCAGTTTGGCAATCAAATGTCAAGGTTTGGGCTTCGAATAAAGTCGTTGGAAGATTTACAAACATAAATATTATTCATATGTATTTCTGTGGTAATCATATTATAGGGATGTGCCTCCATCAATGTTTGTGACCAGTTCCATAAAATTCCATATTCTTTTAATCAACGAATAGTCATCAGACTAAGACCTGTGCGGGGCTTGTTAGACTAATCTCTTCTGAAACCATGCTCAATTAACTAATCCACTGTAGGTACGCTCATCTAACGCGATATATTAAATGATGCATAACTTTAATGTTTCCCCGTACCGGATCCGAGGCAGATCTATTAAAATTTACTATCTGCAATGAATACTGGGACAAACATGTGTGACGTAAATGTCGGCCTAATTATGAATAGATGGGACATCTTTTTATTACCCACCGTCTCTACCACGTTTTACTTCTGTAGTTCTTTTGCTCAATGTAGAGCAGTTCTGTGGCATATATACAAGTGGTCCTATAAATGCCTATGTTTTATACGTCCATATATGGACGTTTGGCTTGTCTCTTGAAGAACATTACCTACTTTTATTTTACCCTCTCATCCCACATAACAATTATAGGTTTCTTTATAATTTTGCATTTAAATTTGACTTCATTAATTCCTTAAAATGCGACTATTTGACACATTAACAGCAACAGTTATTGTCTTTGCATTACATTTTACCTGTTTCAACCCAATAGATATATAACCGACATCTACTTATCTGTAGATACATAACCTACATTCTCACCTCACCTTTACCTGTATAATTCCTCGGCTCCGATTGGCTGAGCCACAAGACACCTGTCTCGAGCCTCCTCCCGGCCAATCAGAGGCGAGCGCACCTGTGCGATCGATAGTAAGGCGGGGATGTACCTGTGTTGGAGGCGGCGATCGCTGTTATACGATATCTTGCGATGAGTTACTATTATGTCAGTCAATGATAAACAAATTATTAGCTTATGCGTGCAAATCTTGAACCAATAAAATCGACACACGCTCTATTTCGACAGTATCAAAATACACGACGCAAATACAAAATCACACCATCAACGATCCTTGTAAAAACAAGCCAAGTCTCGCAATGGTGCAGCAGTAAAAAATAGTATGTTAGAGCCAAGTGACTTTAGTGTAATCGTTGGATTATCTTAAGATATTCAATGTTAGGATTAAAAGACTGACTCTTTCTGCTTACACTGCATTTCAGCATTGCTTTAAAGCTGCCTTTTCTCATCACATTTAAAACTACATAATATATTTATATTTGTGATTCTGGCAGACGTTTCTCCGTATCTCTGAGCATATTACACGGTGTTACGAACGTGTACCGTGGCGGAAATCCGGTGTATAACGACGGGTAATGATGTGTGAACGTTTCACCTGGATGGCGTGCGGTCATTAGTGGACTTAATAGGGCTGGCCAATGATTGTGGTGATTTTTCATGTTACAGGGTCATTAAATGAGAACTAACTCAATATTAAAAAAAATGAAGCTGGTATTATATTAATAATTGGCACTATTTCAACTTCTATTAAAACATGTACCTATGCTTTATGACCGCTTACGGAAAGCATCAAGAATAATAGGCTATTTCCTTAAAGATTTGCTTAAAATCTCATTTTTATTTGGCGAATCAAACTAAGCTTGAAATGAAAATTTTAGAAATCATTTTCCAACACTCATGTTATACAAAACACATCATATTAAAAAAATTGACGGCGCCCATCCGTCACAATTTAAGTAGACATACTCGTAACACGTAACCCTATCCACAAGAATTAAAGATCTCTGCCAAAACAAACGATACCCAAGAATAGTCCCTCGTCAACCCTAGAGCGTGGCGCCATTTGCCAAAACGACCATACAAGCGACGCCCATTGAAAGCTGCCCGTGACAGCCGAATACCTTGGCGTTGTGTTTCTGACATTTTTAGACTTGGCCAACTTCGATAGGTCGCATTTCAACGACGTATCGACATGATACCTTCAACGTAACCATTACTTACTATTTAGAGATGGCGAATTGAACTCACCCATGTAAGCCTACTTTGTAACTATGCAGGTCTTATTTTGATTGTCACAGTAAATCTACTAGTATAGTTTTTATGTATCACATTAATCGATCGTTCTATTGATTTAAGACAAAATAGCGACATTAAGATGTGTGTTTATTTAAGATTATATGATTTATTTGATATCTATTAATACACCATTAATATTATTAATAATTGTAATAATTATTAAAATAGATAAAATGTTAGATTAAAAATAATAATTGTAAACGTTGACGGAATCAGACGGTGTATTGATCACAAGTATTTAATATTGTAACGTTTTTTGTGGGGAGAGTGTTTTGCAAAAGGGCAGTTGTTGGACGATAATCGTTGAAGTAAGACGTATTGTGAAAAGTGCAAATAAATATATAAATAATCAGTGAAGTTTATTTCGTTCGCTTATATCCCTGAGGCTATCCCTATACCCATGACAAGTTTTTTATAATTATTATATACTTACCTACTTTTTGTTTGTTGTGTGCGTGTGGGTATTACGATAAACACTTTTCTTTTTACCCGACTGCATGACACAAAGGAGGGTAATGTGTTTATTTTTTTGTGCTGAGTTTAATAGAATATCAGTGCGAATGCGTTGTGTAGAAAACCTGCACCAACTCTATTCTAGACTAGCTGAGCCCGCGACTTCGTCCGCGTGGAATTTAACTTAACAAAAAAGCCCGCTCCCGCGTGCTGAGACCGCGCGACACGACCCATTTTTTAAATGTTGTTTTTCTAAAATAAAAGTAGCCTAAGTTACTGCTTATGACATCAGCTATCTACCAGTGAATGTCTCGTCAAAATCGGTCCATCCGTTTCGGAGATACTCTTTGATTTCATGTGTTTTTAATTTTTTTACGCGGAACCCTAAATGTTTTTCTAAAATTAAAGTAGCCTAAGTTACCCCTTAAAACATCAGTTATCTGCCAGTGAAAATCGGTCCAGCCGTTTCGGAGATTACCCGGAACAAACACACAGACAGACAGACAGACAGATAGACAGACAGACAATTTTTTTTTAAATCGCGTTTTTGTTATAGGTGTCGTATGTACTTTCATATGCATTTAGTGAAAAGGTGTTATTTTGATATTACAAACAGACACTCCAATTTTATTTATTTGTATAGATTAGTAATTTAATAGAAACATCAAGACGGTTGCATAATCAACTCTATGTATTAAACTATTAAAGTTTTAACTTCTAAAACTGTGTGATTATCACATTTAACGTTATTGCAAGTATTTCTCTCTGTATTTATAAGAATTTCGCGAACGACAAATGTTAGATATTCTCATTAATATCGCAATAAATGTTAGATATTCTTATTAATATCGCAATAAATTCTTCTCGGATGGCTATTATGTTAATCTCGGCGCGTGACTGTTACTACGTTGTTCTTGTAATAAATCCTGTTCGCGGCTAATTACGTGTCAGATCTGCATTGTTTCGGATAAGAGGTACATTTATTTGTTAATAGAGCATTTCATATATTTCGATACTTATTTAGATAAACATTAATTGGTTGGCTGAGGACACTTAGGTACCAATATCAGCAGTAAAACCTGTATTTTAAGAGGTAGACACCTCTTCTGCAGACGCAGAAGATAATAACTGTGGAGAGATCAAGTCAAAAAAAAACTGTTCTATGATAGAATTCGGAGCTCTTATTTGTTCATAAAACACCACAAAGGAATATAGAAATTTCATTAAATTTTACTTTAACACATAGGTAGAAGTAGAAAACACAAGTAGCTAGAGTTGTGTAAGGCTACCCTAATTGCATCCCGCGGCTCCCTTCGCAACCTGGCTATCGGATTGCAATTTACCGGCAGAATTGGAGGCGCAGATAAAAAATATCACGCCCGCGGGATCACTGATACCTTGCACCGACAACCACGCGGCAATGGATAGAGATTACTTTCTAAAAAATATTTATGGAGAAAATTATTCGTTAGTTATTATTAATCAAAATGTAGGTAAACTCTAGGTAATGGGTCTCTGGGTTCTGGGTAATCTGGTAACCTATAAAGGTTTAGGTAACTATTGGCTAAATTACATTATTATGTTTAGCAAGTGAAATGGCATGTCATCAATGTCGCATATCTCTGCTGCCGTGTTATTGGACATGGCACGTGTACAGAACGTCAACATATCGAACTAAATAGTGTCGTTCAATGACATCCGAGCAATTTGAATATATTTACCGATCCGGGGGCAAGACGTAGGTAGGTAACGGCTGCATTCCCCAGATTTTTATGCATTTCCATCAGTAGGTAGGTATATATTTAGCGAAGCGACAGATGTGAAAAACGCACGCGCATCGCAAATCAACTTGTTCGTCACCGTAAACCAACCAAACAAATTGTTCAAAAAAACTACAACATTTTAATCCAATTAAAACGAGTTATTATAATCACTGCCGACTTCACTTTAGTTTTACTCTTTAATCCACAGTTATTACTGTCATTGAGTGTATATTAGCATAATAATAATATATTTTGACGCAGTGCCGCACACTATTTCAGGGAATGTAGTATAAACACCTTTTGTCTAACGTGCCAGGAATTTTTTGGCACGGGAACTTAGATATTTTTTTCGCTTTCTTTTTTTCAAAATAAGCTATATTTCTCAGGTAATCTGTTGCGAGCTGTTCGTGCGAACAGCTGTTAAATGCTTTACTGTGTTGATGTTTATTGAGCGTGCGTTCTGTTTCGCAATGATGTATCTACGGAATGCCATTATAGTTAAAATAAACAGAGCGAATGTTTTATTTCACGACATAATATTAGGAAGGTAATTTGTTACGCACCTGTCGGGCCAATGAGCTTTTTCTATTTTTTTAATGTTTATAAAATAGAATTCCATTCGATTTTCAATTCCAATTTTCACACACTTTTAAGCAAATATCTCTACTTACTCCAATTTCTAAATTTGACAAAAGTCTTCAGGACATTTGGGGTTCAGTATTATGTTTCCATAGTCTGCTACGCGGCCGGTTTAGTATAATGTGTCCTACATTTATATAAATAGCGTTAATATTTCCTAATCTTACCAAAATGGAAATCCAAGCTACAAAAATCTTTCCCAAAACGTGTCCACGTCACAGGTGTACGAGCCGCAGGCGGTCCGAGGTGTCGCCGCAATCAGCCGCGGTGTCTGACACCCGACGCCACCGAGACAGTTGACAGCGCGTGTGACAGGTGACAGGCCACGTGACAGATTGAGGCAGCCAACGCCCGCAACGCCGCTGCGGCCCATTGTTCTCGACACACCTATTTTTCTTTTGTTTTAATGCAGCATTCGGAGGGTTAGGTCTTTCGGTATTATATAATCACATGCTTGAAAAAGTTGTTCTTACTCTATGTTGCATGTCTCGTAAACTTCTGTGGCTTTGCCGTACAGGGATAAAGCTTTACGATAACGTAGATATTACTATGTTGACAGTAGATTAAGTACACTCACACAGTCATCACTGACCAACGGACCAACGGAAGTAGAGTCCTTATCTTATTCATTAATTCCTTAAAATTTCCATCACGTTCCATCAAAATGTATCAAGTTGACAAGTTGGTTTGTTGGCGCGTCTATCATCACACTGACAGCGTGTCCAGGCTCTGTGGCGCGCCTGCAATTACTGAGCCCTCATTATAACATCCCTTTATTTAACGGATGTTCATATTGTGCGTACTGAAATATTTACCTTGATAAACTTTTTCTAAACTTTTTTTTGATTTGTATGTCCTCAGAAGTTTAAGTTAAAAACATTTTATATTTTGGTAATTTAACTTCACTCATGGGTACACTAGCTATTGTATAACTTTATGAAACACTAGCTGAGCCCGCGACTTCATCCGCGTAGAATTTAACTTAACAAAAAAGCCCGATCCCGCGTTCTGAGCCCGCACGACAGGACCCTTATTTTATTTTTTTTTAGTTTTTTTTTTCTAAAATAAAAGTATCCTAAATTACTGATTATAACATCAGCTATCTACCAGTGAAAGTCCCGTCAAAATCGGTCCACCTGTTTCGGAGATACTCTTTGATTTCATGTGTTTTTATTTTTTTACGCGGAACCGTAATGGTTTTTCAAAACTTAAAGTAGCCTAAGTTACTCCCTATTACATCAGCTATCTGCCAGTGAAAGTCCCGTCAAAATCGGTCCAGCCGTTTCGGAGATTACCCGGAACAAACACACAGACAGACAGACAGACAGACAGACAGACAGACAGACAGACAAAAAAAATTTAAATCGCGTTTTTGCTATAGGTGTCGTATGTACTTTCATATGCATTTAGTGAAAAGGTGTTATTTTGATATTACAAACAGAAACTCCAATTTTATTTATTTGTATAGATAAGTTTGAAGAGGAGTTTGTTTTGGTTATAATGATTTAAAACCACTTAGTTTTCTGTAAACATAAATGCTAACACGAATGTAACCTGTAATCAGCTGTATTAAAATCACAGTAGCTAACAATTTATCCAATGATATATTTATATCATATTTATATCATTGCGCACGCGCAGAGCAAACCCGAACACTTAAAGGCTGAGAGGAAGACACGTGCCAAATTTCATGTCTATAAGCCATGAAACTGTAGAATGTATAAAACGGTGTACGTGAGAGTAGATTCATGGTATCATAATGTGAACAGCTAATAGGCCAGACTGTTAATTACACCGCGACGCAAAGAGTTATTGCGGAGCCGAAGAGTGCGGCATCAGTCAGGTATCACCCCCGCTCTGCACAATGATTGCAAATACACGGAGCTGGTACCTATTGTTTATTAAATAGCGTTGTATGAAAACTTCACACGGACTATTCTGTTATAAATATTTAAAATGTTCCTAGACACGATTATAAAAAAAATATAAGTACTCGTTTTAAGACACAAGGTTGAAAACTATCTTGCGAATGCTCAAAAGGAACCAAATCAGTATTAATAAAAAAAAATTGCATCCATTCTAATGGTAATTTCGCACACTGAAGACTTTATTAAACATCTTTATACCCTATATTATACTAACCCCTGGCATACTTTGATACACAAAGTAGACTGTCCCGAGTAGCCGCGAGAAAAATACACCGCATCCAATTCTACTCCGTTCCCGGTTTGTTAATTATGAGCTTATAACTCGTTACCGTTCCATAATGAAAAGGTTGATGACAAGTAAATTATTCCCGTAATTTTCGTTTGGATCCGAAGCTGAAAGGTTTTTTAAAGCGAATGATGTATGTAGGTACATAGTGTATGTAATCAGTGGTCACTACATTTTGTCGTAAGCTTAATTAAACGTTTTGTAACTTCGACGAATATTTTATAAATTAGAGGAATTACAATTACATATTATATAGGAGCTATTATAATATTTATATTAATATCTACTACCCTTTGTAATTATTGATTATAAGCAACTGGCGATAAAAAAAATATAATGACATGTAAAAAGACAAGCCCGCTGAGTTTCTTGCCGGATCTTCTCAGTCGAGGTCGCGTTCCGATCCGGTTGTAGATATAGAAAAAAATATGTAAAACTGATAATTTGTAAGTGCCCCCGTAGGCCTAAAGAAATAAACGATTTGAATTTGAATATACCTTTGCTGTAATAAGGCACAAAACTTTTGAACTACAGACATCATTCGTTGTTTTCTTAGTGCGTTCTTCAGTAACTTGTAAATATTCCTTTGTAAGACTGTATTTTTTGGGTGAGTTCAGTGCTAATGCTACCTTTGAAAACAGTATTTCTTTCGTCTAGATAGATGAGTACTTAATGTATCACCTTGTGCAAGCTCAAGTGTGGTATTTAATTATTAAGCATAATCCCTAACAGAACAATAAACCGTCTAGATTAGCACTCGCAGTCGCAAGGCCATCATCTGGTTAAACGAGTAGCGTCTACGAATTAATGATTGTAATATACGCATAGGTGCGCCACATTTGTGTTATTTTTACCTACTTGAATTTACTGTACAGACGTATAAACGTCTGTAGTAAATTTAATGGAAATCCGTTCGGCTCTTTTTGCGTGATGCTCAGACAAACTTACAATCAAAGATACTTTCACATAGGTATAATAAGTCTGTCACTGTCTCTGTAGTTTCAGACAATCTACTTTGTGTACACTTCTCACAAAGCGAGGTGACAAACGGTATTTCTTTAACGAAAAGTACCTAATTACGTGTAGGTATCCGCGGAATACAAAAAACCCAAAAAAACGTTTAAAAACGTGTTTCATTGTTCGTGTATCATTAAGATGTGACGTCACGGTACTGGTATAAAAACACTGTACGTCAGTCCGCCATCATACTCTTTGCGGCTCGCGGCAGAGATCAAAGCGCGCGCCTCAGTGGCGCACGCGCAACGCGTCGTTAATGTATGTAACTTGTCAATGTAGCACTAATGGCCGATACGGAATTACATACGTACGGGTTATGTCATATTTTGTTTTAGAAAAGTTCGGCGCAGTGAGCGGTTTGTACCAGTAATAAGAATTTGCATGTCTTAGGTACATTTTGAACAAATACCGCGTTACGGTCTAAATAAAATGTAGATACATTTCGTCTATAGGTACATTTTTTTATATGAGCGCATTTTGATACAGAATATTAATTTTACCATCGTTCATGGGACTGTATACATAAATATTTATATTTTTTATATTTAGCTATAAGCTAGAGCTATCAAAAGCAATGAATAATATCAGCTGGCTGAGTAGGCTTGAGACTAGGGCAGCAGATATTAGGGGTGGCAAATTTGAGATAAAATAAAATATTGTAAGAAACTTTCATAACTATTTTGATTTTATTATTTTTAACTGTTTGTGAGCGCAATAAAGATTATTTAATTACGTTTACCTAATGGAAATTATTGTGTCAGTAGCATACATTACCCCGACTCATTAGTCCTACATGATTGAGCTTTGATTAGCAGAAATATATCAAAAAACTATTTATTGTGTGTGCAATTTCAACCAATATGAACTGGGAATTGTAGAAGTAGAAACATTACAAGTGATAAGAATTTAAAAACCTGGAAATGTGTTAATCCAACACTGCACCTTCGTATAATATGTATATTTATACCGCCATCCCAATACCCTGTCGTCAAACAACTCCCAAATCCTGATAACAGCACCAGGAGGTGTGTTGACGTCACGACCGGAAATACGTTGCCCCTGGGCGTCCACTTCCGGCGGATAAGTGGGCGGCTCTGACCCAATTTCCGGTTTTCACATCACTTAGATCTCGCGCATGATAATATTCGTATTATGTTCGAAAGAAAGTAGTAGTAGGTGTGTTACCTACTTGATCATAGGTAGATAAAATAAGAAAAATACCTTTGCTTGACAGAAGTTGGTGCTCTCTAGACTAGTGTTTATGGCTTATAATCTAAATTGTCCTGCGTTGAATGGTTACAGTAAAAAAATGTGAAATGCGATTTGTACATACATCTAATCTTAAAATCATGTGATTCCATGTTAGTCGTTCTTAGCGACAAGGACCAATTAGGTGATATTTTAAAAAAGCTTGAAGTGTGTGAATAAGTAAATGACCTCGACGCGACCTCGACTGAGAAGATCCGGCAAGAAACTCAGCGGGCTTGTCTTTTTACATTTTGTAATATTATTGTTTTTTGATCGTCAGTTGCTTATATTATTAATAATTACAAAGAGTAGTACATATTGATGTAAATATAATAGCTTCGGTGTTTTGCCTAGATTACCAAAAATTACATAAAGTAATTCGGACTATTAGGGCAAGACACGCTACGCTTCGACATTATTATTGACTGTAGACATTGGAGCTGCTTAGAAATAAGGAAATAAGTCTTCTGAAAACCAAACAATCGCTCCCCACAAACGAGCCATACCATCTCCATTACCCTTTGATATTCAATTTATAGATCCCTGTTGTATCATACAGCCAATTACGGCCATCAAATTGTTTACTATTAGATCAAAGATGCGCACGCGACGAGTAAGACAAGCACTTTGATGTTACCGGATACCGTGACAACGATACTGTGTTTATGTAAATTGTGCAGTAAAGTTTTATTTCATCCTTGCGTAGGGTATGAACGATAAATAGGTAATTAATAATTAAGCACATAATAATGGGGGCTTAATGAAAGGCATACACGCTAGAGAGAGGCAACAAGATCAGAACTTAAGTAGGTATTGACATCGAAAACTGAAGCTTTAAATCCAAAAAAAAGCATTGTTTATTTTGAGGTTTTAATTTGTACTTGTTGAACTGTGAAGGAAAACATCGTTTGGAAACCTAAAAACCTAACCCCAGTTCTTGAAAGATGTGCGCCCACCCCATGATAGGTATGGATGAGCGTTGTGAACGTTTTTATGGCCTGAATCCCTCTCGTATTGACTTGTGATCAGTAGTGGGACATTAAAGGGTTTATATTATGATACGAATAGTGCAAGGGAAAGACGACCTAAAATGATTTAAATGAGTCCTGTGTCAAAAATGTATTCGCAACAAGGTGTTGTTGACCTCGCGTTCTTCCCTAGACTATCGCTAGACAGTAACGATTGGTCTTAATAGAGGAGATTATTTACTTTACTTTCTTAGTAATGTAAGTTCAACGACCTCAGCTTATTACTTACGGAAAACGCAACAATATTGAATGTAGATTTACAATCAAGTTAACACGGCGAACAGACGCGCAGTAAATCGCTTTATATTGCCCTCCCCTCTTCCGGGGCTCGCCGCAGAGCTGCTCTTAACCTAGCTGTCGGCTGTAAACGCTGCCCACCCAGGTTATTTAATATCGCTAAGGTATAGACACTTAAGCTAATTGAAGGTTTGCTAGTGACGAATTATAAAACGTCACATTATAAATTACATTTAATTAAAATTTGTTTACAAACGCCTACCCAATAAATCCAAAAAGAGCAGTCGTCGCTGCAAATATAATATCTATTGTTCTTTCACGTTTTATAACGTCCAGAGGGAGGCTTGAAGCGATTATATTGTAACCCAGTCAGATTAATTCATCTAATTTTATTCGAAAACCACTTACACACCTCTCCGACCGCAGTTCCAAGCCCCGGGACACAACGAGTAAATAAAAAGCTAATTTAAATGCCATTAAAACTAGATGCGTCTTCGGATTTAAGAGCTGTGGAGGGCTCATTATTTTCCTCAGCGCCCTCCCAGAGGGCGCCACTGTAATGCAGGAATTTTAAATAGAGTACTTGATTTAGATTCTGGTACATTAGTGTGGAATTAGTTGATGCCAAATTTGTTATTGCCAAATCAGGACTTAACAATTTGACATACATATTCCTGTCTTACGCAAACGTTACGCAATACAGTTCGTTTATTTTAGTTAGTGAAGGTACCAACAAAATCTTCATCAGACTCTGATGAAAGACGCAGATGATGGAGCAACTGGTGTAAGAATCTGAAAAATTGATCAAAACGATAACCTACCTATGATAACTTTCATAATATTGACTGAGCATAAAATAAGCACTGAACAAGCATAAAATAAATAATTCCTTTGTGCACCTACGTTTATTGCATTCCTTTATCCAAATTTTGATACATAGAACCCTATCAGTATAATTAATGGAAGTGTTAAACTGAAAATCAGGTTAGCGTGAACCGTGGAAGACGCATGCAAATGTTAACTGAAAAGCTGATGAAGTGGTGACACAGCAAATGTTTCGTCAATCATCACAGACGCGTCTATCATCGACCGCGTTTCAAGAAGCAATTTAACGACATTCTAAAACACATCACCGAATGATTTACACCAATAACGGTACCCAGAAATCACGCTATTAAACATTAACATCCAATCATAAAGCGGGAAGCTCAATCATCACTAATTTGATACTTTACGCTGGTGAGACGAGCGCCATAACTTACCTTTGTTATATCAGTAGAGTCCTAAACGTCATGGTCTTGATGTAAAGAGACACGTGCGAACTGTTGGACGGTACCAGCGATAGCCATCAGCGTTAAATGTATAAAATATCGACGGTTGGAGAGACGCGACGATTTATTTTTGGAAGGTAAATTTGTGATTTGGAAGTTGCAGACGGGACAGTGCTTTGAACGATATATTCAGAAATTTCTACTGAGTGGTTTTCACTCGTTACTAGAATAATTAATTATTTGTTTTAGTTATAGTCTATTATAGAGCAGCTCTATGAGAGCCTAAATACGTATTCTGAGCAATTACATTCCTGGAAAACAATTATCATGTATTGTATTCACAACAGGCGTATTTTCATCTCGATATAATGTTCGTCTATTGAACCTTTTTTATGCGTCAAGAAGGCATTCAACTAGAGGAAAATTACCTTTAACAAAAATATTTTGATAGGTATTAATCTTCTAAGTCGTTACGCTCTTGACAGAGCGGTCGTGGTCGTCATGTATTGTTTTCCGGGGCAGATGTTGTTCGCCTCACGATGTCTCGCCATCTCTCCCTATTGGACGTCATCCTGGTGCACTCGTGCAAGGGATCGCCAATGGCAGATTTAATCTGATCGGTCCATCGCATGGGTGCCCTTCCACGTGGCCTGGTGGAGGTATTAATAAACAGGTAAATAATTTTTTGCTTCCCTATACTGCCATTATAAGAAATGTCTCATCACTAAGATAGCTCTCAAAACTACCTAGCTCGATAAACATTTTCCAAAAGACTAGACTATCTTCTCTGAATACACAACGACGTAGGCAGAAATATCTCTCATGTCTCCACATGAAACATAATCTTTGAGGCGCCCAACGATCGACGTTACGAGCGGAAGTGTTGCATTTCAAAGGGGCATTCTTGTTACCTGTGCACTAAAAATAATACGTGTAACAGCCGGATAGAGCCGGCACCGGCCGGGATGTGATTAGCCACGCCTAACTCGTCGCCTTTGATCTTACTGAGGTGCGCCAAATATTCCATAGCTACCTATATACGTATTAAATTATGTATGTTCTGTTTTATTTTTATAAACTTTGCTAGTTTAGAGGAATTAATCGAATAAATTAAATTGATATCTTATGTTTTGATGTGTTCTGAAAAGTGTTTCTGTGGTTTTTTTAATATTGTTGCGGAGTCGTAAAATGTCAAGAAAATAGTGGTAATTGCTTATTGCTTACGCTCTACTGAGGAAATCACGACATTGAGCTAATACAGAATTATTGAGCAACTTTTAAGTTATTTTCTTTAATAAAATTTTTTCTTCCAACTCCTCCTATTATTTCTTTCGATTAAATTCGTGCGGGTTCCAAGACAATTTAACTTTTCCCCTGGACTCGTCGAGGGTCAAACCTCGAAGTCATTATTGGTCACCACTGTCGATCCTGGCTTACAGGAGTTGCAGTGGTGGGAGTGTGTGGCGGGACTAG
This sequence comes from Notodonta dromedarius, assembly GCA_905147325.1. Taxonomy (NCBI): domain Eukaryota; kingdom Metazoa; phylum Arthropoda; class Insecta; order Lepidoptera; family Notodontidae; genus Notodonta; species Notodonta dromedarius. The sequence goes on from LR990167.1 coordinate 549,550, forward strand.
TCCCAATAAAAAACAAAATAATAATAATAAAATTATTTGTTCCTTTACACAAAGCAATGACAGATAATACTCGTAGACACATTAAATGATAACTAGTAATATTTAAGTGCGTTCCGCCAGTTATTCACCTCGTAACATATCTTAAAATTACTCAATGAATTTACATTCATTGGAAATTCGGTCACTAGGCGCACAGAAACCGCAGCGGTGTGCCGGAAAAACAATCTTCCGTGCCGTCCCATCATTAATGACGGATAGATGCCACGACGAAGACATTCACAAAGACGATACGATGACAAGGAATTATTCCACATACACTGCTTGCATAGCGAGATAATTTCAATTAAAGCTACGAACAGAAACGGTAATGTGTTGAATATGACAATATAAAGTCGATGTATTGAATGTCTCATTGTACAGAGACAACACGTCGAGCTTACAGACTGACAGGTGGACATTTTCTATTAGAGTTAAATCATGTTTCTGTAATAACATGAAGTGTACTGTAAGAAAGCTTTTTGTAGTAATGAGCTCACTTCTTTTAGTGGATGATGTCAGTACATTGTATATAGTAAAAATAAGATCTTCGCAGAAAGTTTGTTTGTACAAGATTAAAGTATTAGACGATTTCCTTTCATTCGCACATAACGTATTATTTCTTTGAAGCATAATGAAACACACATCACCTATATGAAATATGGGTTAAAACAAATACAGGAATGTTACATACGTTTTCGAGAAACGATATGTGCACTGGAGTATTTGGTTCACAAAATGAAATAGGTTCCTTGCATAGTTCCATTGTGATTATACTTTACCCAGCGCATAAATAAATAAATATCGCCAGACTGACACACCAACTGTATGGTCCCAAACTAAGCAACGCTTGTACAATGGGCTGAGAGCGATCCCCAGAGACACCCAGACCTGGGCAAATTATGAAAAGGCTATTTCGGAAATTTGACCCGGCGGGAATCGGACCCGCAACTTGGCGAACCACTGCGCCAAGCGGTCGTCAAAAGATATAAACGAATTATTTACTGAATACCTAAGTGAACAGTTTAACTAAGTATGTGTACAATATAAATTATAAGTAGCGTTGTTTTCACATTGTTTCATATTCAATAACCAATAATCATTTTCCAAAAAACTTAACTGTACTAAGCTGGTGGATTTTGGGCCAAACTCGCGTCGGGGACACTACAGCTGTTTACCTCTGCTTACCTCTACCGGGAACACAGGCGTAATGGTGTATTTAGGTAGCCTACTTCCCCAAACGAGATGAGCACATTCAAAGCACTAAACATAATGTCTGCCGTTCTTAATTAAAACCCCAATAAATTACTGACAAAAGACCCAACCGAACAAAGGCAAAACGAAGTGAGTTTCTCACCTAAGCCGGCAACTGGACCGAAATACACCGTGACTCAGAACTCCGCTGTCCCTGTGTACCTGCCATCGGGAATGATCACAAAGGGACTCACAAAGGAATAACTCAGCGAATCAACGCGTGATTCACGCGAGACAGTTCGTTTTAGGACGCATAGAGAGTGCTTTGTTAAATATGTGCTGTAAGCCGGCTTACAGCTTATATACGGGCTGGCTTGACTGGGGTAACACCACCCTCTCACAGAAGATCGGCGTAAACTAGCTATTATAGCCGAGTTTCGAACTATGAGTGAGAGAGCCGGAAACCCAAACCCCTCTCCCTTTTCCTCATACTGTCTCACTCCCATTCAGACAACATGCGAGCAATGCCTTTGGTATTGCTAGCATCTATAGACTATGGTAACTGCTTCATAACAGGCAGGTCATACGTTTGTTTGCCGAGTTTGTTTTAAAAGAAAGCCAAAATATCTTAATAGATGACGGCCCCAGAAGAAGAATCGTGATAAAACTCTTAATGAGAAGACTAAATAGTGAATACTTGTAAATTTCATCTCGTTAATCATCACTGAAGCTGTGTCGGTATGTAGCTCAAGGTCGCATGCGCAAACGCAGCCGGATACCAGTAAATCACTCGGAGGCGTTCAGGAACTGCATGGACGCGACTGAATGCTATCGTTGTTCGGCGTCTTCGTTAGAATGTCGTTATGTTATAAATCATGAAACATAATTAATATTTGTGTGGAATTTAAAAAATATATATTTTACAATGAAACCGATTATTGTAAAATTTACTAAGTTATTTTCTTGTTTACAGCACTAGTTTTATCTTAGTTTATACTTATCATAATCAGTTGCGGCGCTTTAAAACTAGCAACACAAAACAACCAACTCAGACATTCAATAATATTTCACAAGAATATTTACTAAATTGCTACTAAAGATTGTACTTTATAATCCAGTGTAAATAAAATAAATATTTTCTTGTTTATATCTCACATACCGCTATCCCCAACATCCTGCTACCGCCCTCTATCTTATAAACATAGTTTTCAGCCTTCCGCAATTCACTATGATAGTTCTATGAAACGCTCTAGCACCAGACACGAGCCGCGTACTGACTGACTGAGCCGCCTCGCAAGGTTGCCTCTAGCATATGCCACCAGAACAATGAGGTACAGGAGAGGCGGATGATAATACTGACTGATGATCCGGCTGATGATAAATAACAACGGTCGAGCGAGACAGCGTGTTCGATTGCCTCGAGAGAATCACGTACTGACTGAGTCCGGCTAGGCATATATATAAGCAAACTCCACCAACATCTCGCGAGTTGTTCAGTCAATGAGCACACGGCTATTAGCACATAACATTGTTGTGTCTTACGCAACTCGAGCTGAATCAGTGAATAACTGTCTGAATATCCGTCTGTCGTATTTTCATATAAACTGACATTTCCAGCAACGATTGTTGTGAGCGACGATATAATGAATAAGAATAGAATAAGAATAAATGTATTATAAAACAGAAGTTACACCATTAGAAATAGTAGGTACAAGAGGTATATATATTGCAAGTAAGTAACTAAATCACAATGTCATGGACGTATTACTGTGGATGCCAAACTAAGCAAATGCTTGTATCTTGGGAGCCAGAGTAGTGTTATTATGCTACACAAATTAAATTTAAATTAATAATTACAATTATTAATAAATGAGTTTATGGTATCAATAATAATGTGGGATTGAAGGAAACCCACGGCTTTTAGATTACCAGCACGTCTTATTGCATGTCGTGCAAGTGTTCCTCCGTTGGAGATATAAAATTTTACAATACAATTTTGATGATGAGTCCTTTTACTATGACCATCAAGTCTATATTCCCTAAAAATGTAAGGAGACATTGTGCCGACACTGCCTATTTGATCCTAATGTCATTAGAACCAACCTATCGATATTATACCAGGCATACAAGATAATCTTGATCCTGACAGATGAGAGCACTGTTCGTTCGTTTGTCTACATTATTTAGAAGGTATCTGCCCACCCTTCCTAATCCTGCGGTCGCAATGACAAGTAACCATGTTAGTGAATCATTCGCACAACAAGACTCAATGATGTCCATTAAGAAGACAGATGTCCTTAAACAAAGCTTCGAACTGATCCAAAGTGTAAACTCCTCGGATCGTTACATCCGATATCGAATCAAAGGCGCGCTGTGATGCGCCCGCGCACTCCTCCTGTAGAGTACAGTTAATTGGCTGTAAAATCGGACCACCCCGGGGTTTGTCGCTACTATAGGCTATTTGTTATATTGATGACAGTTCTTGGAGAATGGTAAAAAGTTGTGTTATTACAAAAGTTAAACACGTTATAAAGACGTGTTATATCAAATTTAGTTTTGTCAAACGTCGGGCATGCGTTGCATTTTAGCCATTTTTGATGGAAATCGGTTTGATATTTTGAAGTGATATATATACTAAAACTTTTTTATGGCACTGACCGTCGGACACTTGGACGCATATTAAATCTGAGAGTTGCTTAATTTTGATAAGCCACTCAAATGGTAGTGATAACTTCGACATAAACAGCTAATTTTAGCGCTTCAGTATTTGGCAGTAAGCCCGCCATATACTACCAATTTTACTCCTGTAAACCAGAAACTACAGTGGTGTACACAAAGATGTCGGGTTTGACCTTTGCTGAGATTTTAGACTCAGTTAAACACGCATATCGACTAAAATTAACACCATATTCTAGGCATAGGTATCTCATAGGTATCTATTAAACAACCTGAGAGCTGCGCAGTGTCAGTTTTAACCCGTATGTTTGAATCACGTATTGCACGTCGTCGTAAACCCGTATCGGCGTGCGTGTGTCATATCGCTCGTAATACCTTCGTTATGGGAATAAACACGGGACCTACCTCGGGAATTATATGTTACAGCCCACTGGTGAAGTATTTAGGCTCGAGGCATACTACAGTGCCAGAGCAGTCCCCAATATAATGCAGAAATGTTTTCCTTAAACTGTTGCCATATTGAATTGGGAAGTACCAACTAGTAGTTATTTTGTTTAAACTTCATAGGACATAGATAATGACAGCCGTGAACTGATTTATAGATACCAACTCTTTAAAGTATACTTATGATTGTCTATTACCTACTTAATCTAAAATTCACCAATTTTTTTTTATAGAAAACATCGGAACCTTTCCGGTTTGTCTGATGATAAACAATTACCGTAGCCTAAAGATGCTTACTGAGGGCATTGCTAGCACGTTTCTGATCTGAAGGGGAATGGGACAAAGGGTAGAGACGGAAGGGGGTTTGGGCTTCCGGCTCTTCCACTCATCATACGAACCGCAGCTATAATAGCAACTTTATGCTGATGATGTTCTGCGGGAGGATGGTACAACCCAGGGCCCTACGCTTGCGATCGAGCGTTTGAAAGTTAATTTCGCGAATAAACGCGAATTAACTTTCAAACGCTCGAACGCGAGCGTTTGAATGCAATTCTATTGCGTAGCTAACGTATTAAGGGCCCTGGCCGATCAGTCAGTACATGAGCGCAAGACAATTGGTTACAGCCTGGCTCTACCATCTTAAAACGTTTAAAAGTATTACTGCGTTCATACGTTGTTTCGCATGGTCTACAATAGTTACAAATAGTTCAGTCAAGTTTAGTTGTGTACCAACAAAATCGGCACCAAAATCCCTTTTTGATGGGTATCAAAAGGAGATTTTGGTGCCGATTTTGTTGTGTGGCTAGAGCCTAATAGGAATTATAATCGCTTTTGATATGTTATTGGTATGTTCTAAAATCTTCGCACATAATTCGTGCAGTTTACTGTTTCACCTATAAAGTCTGCGTAGTTAAACCTTAGCAAGGTGATTCAAAGATTCAGTACAGTAAATAAACCGATAATAAACCGAACTAGGTATCAAATATATTTTTACATACCTATTATATTTTATGTAGGTACCAACTAACAAACAAATAGACGTAGGTATTCAAATATGTACAGTCATCATCAAAGTTAGCTTGGTATTTGAAATGTCCAAAATAATATCATTTACGTGGTTATATGAATTCACATTTCTGAAGTAGGTATACGAAATTGTGTGATCCTTTACTTTAGAGACCTTCTGATGTCTAACTATTATGACGTGTTTAACAATGTGATTTTTTTGGAGATTTCCAAGCTACTGTTGATGTTGACTGTAACTAGAGAAAAAAAACAAAAAAAAGTTGTTAAGTTTTCCAGGTAACTATTTGACTGTAACACACGTTACTCTAAGCAACGAAATAGAACGGAAAACATACTTTCAGTTAATTTAGACAATTTAGATATTTTTCAATAAGCAATGCAAAGGAAATGGCAGCGGGATTTTCCAATAAGGCCGGTGGGGCGATGTCGCGGTGCAAGTGCGAATATCAGGATAACAGTAAAATGTCCTTAGTAACTTGACGTTTCATGATTTTTGACTCATGCATTCCTTGATGGACGTCATGTATGGCATAATTAGGATTGCTGCTCTGCCGTAATAAAATTAGATTGGTTTAAATATGATAAATCGGTCAAATAAAAAAAACTCAAGTTTATTAATATTTCTTAGTTGTACCGCAACGGAAAGAGAGACAGTCTGTTGTTTAGCATTATTAAAATATGTATCTTTATCTGCGAAAGCAGAACTCTATATCTATCAAAAATTAATATCAGTTTATTTAAAAAAATGTACTTAATATTTCGGCACTTAAGTACCTACTCTATGAAAAATAAAATCGCCATGTACTTATAAAGGTGGCAATCACAAGACGCATGAGATAATGTACGGAGAACGGTTAAGGTACCTGTGTGTACTCTATTGAGTTACATGTTGGCATGCATAAACATTCAAATAATAATGTACCTAATGAGACAGCCGTTTGGTACATTAATAAGCGCATGTTAAAGGATCGCATTATGCAACAATAGACAATAAATTACGTTTACTGCAATTTGTGCTTACAATTTATGTTCGTATAACAACGCTGTTAATCGTAACGAACAAGTAATATAATTTGATCTGTTGTAGTGCACGGATGGTGTTATGCAACAATCACAACAACATTACCTGTGAATTACAGCCTGCGGTAGTACGGTCGTGGTTTGTGTTTCGGCTAGGGTAACCATGTGTTACCCGCAGATTGAACATTTTCTATAATATAATAATCTATGCTATGCTTTGCTACTGTACTGAAAATCTCACAAAATTATCTTGAATCGAATTTCCACACATGCAGATGAATTAGAAGGTACCTACCGAAGCTCTATACAAAACGTTGAATGTAAAATTTAATATTCTATCGGCAAAATGTGTATGCAAAGGGTGCACAACTATAAGCCTACTCGTTTGGAGAAATCTGGCGTGATTTTCTGATGTTGTGTTTTTACAACCCACTCTAGAAACCACAGCTGAAAAAGTATTATGTTGCTTTTGGCGGAGAAGCGAAGATCTTTCGGCCAGGCGGGTGTCATGCCTGGCGGAGCGGTTGCTATGCCCTCATGGTTGTTCCCGAGAACAATGTGTCCATATATACAAGACCTCGGGGTCTTTTATATATGGACACGATGCTTAAAAACCTTAAAATCGTGATTCAGGCTTCTATGAAGATTTTTCGTCAATGTATTGATTTTATAATTAATCCAACTTTCTCTCCAGTTCGTGGCCGCCCCATAATTTGGCACGTTCACTGGCAAAGTGCCAAACTCCAACTATTTGCTTATAATTTGGAATCAATATGCCAGCGCACGTGGGCCAGATTATTTCACTCATAAAAGCAGTAATAGGCGCTGTAATTCACGCACTATGCCAGCCTCGGAAGATCAGAGATAGAGGATTAGCACCGCTTCGGTGAACTTCGGCGAAAACTAACGTTTCCGAATGCAGTTAAAATGATTCGCGGGATACCTTAGTTAGAACAAATGGTAATTCTTGTTAGTAATAATATAGTAGGTTCTCTTTCCACTGTGGTAGAGTATCTTTGTAGATGCCTGAAGAATTGGTATCTAGATTGGTATTCAGTTAGGTACCTATATAATAAATTTACTTGCCATACATAATAAATATGATACCTGCTATAATCTGGTGTAATTCTATTTGGAATGGAATTTCCTATCCACGTAATAATTATGAACTTGGTAGTTCGTGTGTCCAAGATGTTGGTGCCTACATTTAATATACCAGGTTTTTTATCAATATTAGTGTACCTACTGACACACTGAAACTGACTACCTATGTTTAACACTATCATAATTTAGTATCACCATTAATCGTTAACTGGGCAATGATTAAGTAACTGAATCACCGGGAGATATATGAGTCAGACCCCCATAAAGAAGTTTATAAAATAGGAGTGCTCGTTCATCTATGCTAAAATCACCCTAATTCCTTCACCCAATAAACCACTCGGGTGAAATGTTAATAATAAACAATAAAAAACTCACAATAATCTACGAAAATTCTTTACAATGTAAATATACTGTTTTGTACCGACGACACGGAGACGTTACGACATACTACTTTTAATAAAATATGAAAAGATTTTGTGGTCTGCACAAATCTAAAGATGTCGTTGTTATGATCAACAAAATATCAAAATTAGTTTTGGAAATAAACAATAGTTTAAAAACTTATACCCACAAGGACGAACTGAAAATTAATATTTTTATCGTATATGCAATTATATTGCTCCTATTAGCTATTCATTCTAAAAATAGAGCAAACATGGAGTTCTTGCCCATAATATTTTAAAGAAATTTGCTGATTTCAGCCTTTACTTAAAAAAAAAATCACTTTATCTCACCAATATCTATTTTTCTCCAATATGATTGGAAACATTTATATATAAACAATTGACCGACCCACACGTATTAATAGGCTGCCCAACGACTAGGGAAGTTTAAAAACACCCAGAAATAAGAAGCCACAGAGCTAATCCATTGTCGACTAAAATATCTAAGACGACATTAGGAAAAGTCGTGAAGTATAAATATCTGGGTGCGATAATAATTTGAAAGATTGCCAAAAGATTAGGGATCCGCGGGCGCCGTGTAGGCGTTATGAATGGGCGGTAACTCGCTTAGGGCTTTATAGAATACGTTTTGGTTAAAAAATAATAATGTTCCCGAGTTTTGAAATGATTTCTCCGCCGTTTACTATGCGTTGCTTTATTTTATAGTTAGATTTAATAAATACCTAACATTATTAGGATACGAGTATGTACCTAAACTACAGCAAGTATTCCTAACTTACATATTTTAAGATATTTGAAATATAATATATTTGATCAATACAAAAATTTAAATATGTAAAGAAAAATAATCAAGCAATAATAAAAAAACGTTTCGAGCTATGATAAGATCTATTTAAAAATATTTAGTTCCTAAAATTCAAAAGTAAACGAACTCTTGTTAAGTATTTTTCCTATGTACAATTTATGTCATTTGCTAAGTATTTATGCTCAAAATGAGTTCTCGACAAAATAACTTTAAGAACATTTCAGTAATTCGTTTCAACATGTCATATTGCATAACACTTTTAACTCTTGTGTGTTGTTTTAATTTCATACCCGTCCCGACTTTATTAATTGGTTTTCACACAATTTCGCGCACTGTCACACCGGGTAACAACTCATAATTAGGCACTTTCACTATGAAGACATTATTTATATTTTTAACCATACATCGCGTGGTATATACCGAACTTTATTGCTATGTTTGTTACAGAACAAGTAATGTATTGCGAGCATGTGAAAGTGTTACAATTAAATTAGTGTTATTTCCGTCGCCAGGTGCCGGCCCACAGTTTTTTCTACACAATTCATTAGAGCGTCGCGTTTTAAACGTGTTACGTCGGTCTATTTTCGATCATGATCCTCGGTGCGGCATGCAAAGCGGAAATGATCGAATAATGGAAGTTTTGTGTTCAAATATTGTATGATCGGCATTTCTCTTAAAGAAGTTAGGAGAACCATATTTTTTTTATTTCAATTTTGTGCCAAATATTTGTGATGTTTGTATTAGATTTTGTTTGTTTATTGGAAAAATAAGTATTTTTTTGTAAGCTTCGATTAGTTTTAAAAGCTTTCAACCAACTTTAAAGGTTGAAGGTAATGCTAAATAACTGTATTTTAATCAACGGACGGTTTGAAGTTAATACTAAAGAACAAATTGGTACAAAATAAGATTGTTACCAAAGCAATCTCGGAAAGTGAAACGCGAAATAGTGAGTCCAATCCGTGGCCGTCGCCGCAGCATCGCGACATCTTAACGAGATCTCAGTCTGTCAGCCAACGCCAGGTATTGGCGCAGACAAGTTTATTTTTAGCTAGAATTTTGAGCTAAAATTCTATTTATTTTTCCAAGTCCTTCGGTGTAATAGAACAGCTAAGTAAAATGTATTACAAACATCTGAAGAGTGGGGTCCACGTCAACAATAATGGGTGAATTCTGAGATTTCTCTAGCAATGTTTTGTCCTAATTAATTTGCAATGACTCTATGTAATTTATCGACACTTATCTACCTATTGTAACACGGAACTACAATCTGATCTCCAGCAAGGCATCCATCAAGCAGCCAGCCCGGCGAGCAGGTACACATAAATCGTGGTACGTCGCTTACCCACATTCCGCAGCTAAAATTACCGGCACGGTGATCTAAATAAAAACCCAAATGGGGGCGTTTGTTGCTTTGTTTGGCGTGCCGTGATGTGGGCATGGGGAACACCACTTTAACTTGTTTGTGATTCGCATTAAGGTGGCATTGATTTGTTTGGAGAATGGAGTGGAGTAGGGTAGCGGGAGATGCGCCTGACCCGATATTCTTAGTTATTCCTCTTATTATCCTATGTTGGGCCATTATTTTCAAGATGATGGGATTCAGTTCTTTTGAAACTCTACCTAGTATATTTGAATCTGGAATCTTGGGAGTGCTTATTCGAAAAGTTAAAAAAGTAGAGACTCTACACTACTTTGTTAAGTCACGAAGCTTTGTTGATCGTGTCATAATATTTTTATTTTATTTTCAGTATAACATTCACTAACAGTAGAAGTTACAGACGTGGAGGAAACACTTACTCTACCTGCCACCTTTTACGATAGCCAATCAGGAATGGGCCAAAAATATAATGACACCTTTGATCCAATTATACTTAGGTGCATTCATGAAAAAATACTTTTAGGCATTCTGTAACAGATTATCATAATTTCAAAACGCGGCTGAAACAATAAATAACAAAAAATCTCTCTCACAATTCTTACAAATCCCAAATATATTTAAACAACCATACCGTTGTTTACGAGCGCCGTCCAACAAAAAGAATGTAATCGAGGTTTATATCTTTAGCCAGGTGTTGCGAAGGTGTATTCAGTTTTTACACCCCATACGTGCCGTTAACTGACGATAAATTACGTTTGGAATCACTGTCGAACAAACGTTACGAGGTTTCACGTCAAATGTTTATTATTGTGTATCGCGGGATGCGTGGAAGAGAACGGTGTTCCGATGAAATACAGCCAGCGTTATTTGACTTATATTTGTTTCAATTGTTGAGTAGATGCTAAATCAACTTGTTTATCCGGATTTCGGTGGTCAATGATATTGTTTGTTAGATTTATCATTTTAGCAAATGTTACTGTTTTAAAATCACCTAGGTTCTAGATTGATTGAAATCTTTCTATGGTATCTTCTTTATTATGAAACAGTTTACAACACTGTAACTTTGTATGCACGCTATATGTTATACCTATATTAAAGTTAACCGATTTTTTTTGGTTCTTTAGGTGATGTTTATCATCCATTAAATAACCTCAAAGAATAACCAAAACAACAATTAATACTCATCATAAACCAGTTTATAAACATACCAGTAGATAAATCACCATCGGCGAGATCAAAGCGTGTGAAATGATTTCTGTCGTCGCGTCGCCCGAATGCCGAAGCGGCATAAGTACAAAATATTAATGTAATGTTAACAGGACTGTACTCTCAGATGTAAAATATTTGAAAATTATAGAGTGTAGATGTGGATGGTGGTTTACATGCATTTTCTTATTTTTTTTATGTTTTTATCGGATCAGTATCGGATTCTGTTTACCCATTTTTCTCGTACGATGAATAACAAATAGATACATATCTGCACCCTGTCATCATGCGGCTCCAGGCCGCGGACAAAACAATCTCATCACCACTCCAAATAAAGCACTTAAGCACAAACATATCAAGATCTAAGCAAGTGTCTCGGGTATTTTAGGATACAGTTGAAATGTTAATTAATTAGTATCGAGTTTTCTGTTCAGTTTTAGGAAAACGGAAGCGACCCACTTTTTGGAAGACATAAACCTTTTAAAGGTATTTAATTGTTGATTATTACATGCTTTATTGAACTATAAGTACAATCGACCAACTAATCTAAGGTGATTTCTTTTCTATCTCAAAAAACATATCTTCACTTTTTATCTTTTTAGAGGTATTTGGTGTGTATCAAATACCCCTAAAAAGATAACAATTCGAGCAAACCCACAATTTCATCGACTCTGTCGCTTAGGTCATATTTAGCCTAACCGATGTTTAAAATTGTACTAAACAAATTATGTAGTTCAGAAATCCAGAGTTTATCTTAACTAGAGATGTATGTAAACTGTTGTGAATTGTAGTTTCGAAGGAGTACCGCCGCGCCGTCCCGGCGCCCAAGTGTAATAAGTGCGGTTTCCGCACCTTTGCATCATGCGGCGCCTTCTTGCAGACATAACAATATCGTCAACGCCTAAAATAAAACACTTAAGCCGCGATACACGAGTATCATAAGCGTGCGTCTCTATTTTTAGGGTACTGTATGTAGTTAATTAGATAAATTAAAGAACATTCTTCATTATGTCAGTAAAAGATAATATAGGTAGGTACCATATTTTCATCAAACTTATACAAAAATAAAATAATTAACATAATCATACAGCATTCTGTACTTCAGGCCAGATAGATAAAGATGATCTAAAGCAGATAAAATTCCTACTTTCCTAACCAAAACGTTTGTTTGTCCAACATACAAGAGCTTAAACTAAAATAATGCAGAACCCATATCATATACCGTCTTGCGCTTACCCAAACTATGTTATTTCAAAATTTTACCATCCAAAACCAACAAGATCATGAAAAAAAATGAAAACAAACCCAACGTGGGCGAAGTGCGAGAGAAAGATTGGGTCACGGCTGGAAATAGGCGATGCGGTCGCCGCCGCGGATCTCGGCGTTTTGTTAGTTATGCTGTTTCGCTTGCGGTGGCCGAGTACATACGGTGCGGTCGGTAAAGTAGAATTGAAAAGCTACATATTTTTTGTGGACTTGTAGAAAACAATTGCTAGGCAGAACTCGGCAGAACCAACATCAACCAAGTATTCAACTAGATTAGGAATTATATTTTGTTCTGATGTTTAATAAAATAACTATCAACGTTTGACCTCATTGAAACTCTGATGTATATCGAGATATATGGAAAGTTCTTAAGTTATTTTTTATATACATAATGCGTAAAATTTAGTGGACAATAGCAGGATTTTTCGAACCTTTTCGTGACCCTTGCAGTGTTTTAACAGAGACAATGGGATAAATAAAATCAAAACGGCTCAACGACAGATACATCGGAGACGATGACAAAATTACAATTCTTACAAATTAGTCCAACCAGACATCATGTTTATACTTAATTGTGACTACTAGGTTTTTATTATTGGTAATGGTTTTTATAGCATTGTTTTCGGTTTTACACTGTGATTACGGCTGTAAGTCCGCGTTCACCCAGTTACCGGCGGCGCTGAGGTAAACAGTCGTCACGTCAATCATGTCGGAGCGTCTTTGCCCGCACCGGATATACCTACCTACGGCAAGGGAAATAACGCTGCCACAGTAGATGCAAAAGAAAAATGATTTATCATTTGTAAATGAATTATGATATAAAATGTATCGAGTTATGCGATTTTATGTAATGGTACCTTGGAAACATAGTGACTTCAAGTGGATTTCGTTGTTACATATTCGTCTTGATCTCAAGTAGGAAATGCCTATCGTTAAAAATATAGGTGAGCTTAAGTATAAAAGCGAAAAAATGAAATGGTTCCAACTTACACCGTACAAATTAGCATGTTTTCGTAGAAAGCATTTCTATCAAACGTCGGAACACATCAAAGCAGCACGCGGTGATGTTTAAACTAGAATTTTTATTATCAAAATTTCTTATAGCACCACTCGAAAGTTTTCTCTCATTTCACACATTAAAATGTGTGATTTCCATAATTTTATTACCGCTCACCTCCTCCGTACATCCGGACGCGGGTAACGACGAAGTTGCGACGGCAATTATGATAAATAACGTTCAAAATGATAATGATGACGTTGACGTTAGAATGTGATGACGATGACGATAATATTTCAGCGTTATGACGATGCGCGTCGTTTGCGTGCGGCGCCTGGGCGCTGGTTGACGTAAGTGTCGCTTTCATATTTCTTGTGCTTAATTAAATACGCAGATTATTGAAGAACAACTTTTCCATACAATCTTACACCTAATTTAATAGTATGCCTTAATTTATGTCTATTCCTTTTGACAACTCGTTACATCTTGTTATAGTTCATATACTTAATAGTAACCACTACCTTGCCATGAACGGTATACACACTCGTAATATTCAGCTAAAACTTGCTGTAAGTATATTAAAAAATATTTTTTTGTATTATTTTATTGGAGCCAGAGAGAACATTCATTTAATGTGAATGCTAGTTAAAACTTCTGCATGTTATACGCTATTGACATTTTCATTAGCCGAAACTATTCGTATTTAATGTACCTGGACGAGGTCTTTGACCCGAAATAAGCGGATTCCGGGAAAATATAAGAATTACTATTTTCTTTGCGCAAATGTAAATTATTTTGGTTTTACACAGTATTCTTTTTATGTTTTATCGCTCGGGTCTTAGTCGTTACATATTTGATGTTCGTGTCATTCGTTTGAGGTAAATACACTTTGTATGTGTTGAGGCGAACATCAAAATTTAATCTAGTTTCATTTAACGATGAAATGTAAGGACTCTAGCGAAAATTTCGCGGAGAAATGACATGGACAAATCACCGTATCATCATGTCAGGTTAATATGGTAAGCCGTATGGGCGGATAAAACGTAGTAAAAACATGAAACTAAATCAGATAGAAGTCAAATGATATATTGTTTGTCCTAGTTAACTGTCTATAACAGATTACCAATAAATTGTTTTGGAATGAAATTTAAGCGATACGAGCATCAAAAAATCCTTACAACAAGAGGAATAGACGTCAATACGATTTAGAAAATTGAATATCTGTCGAATACTCATAAATTGAAATATTCCATTAAACCCATTAGTGTTTCCTCCTTGTAGAACGGCCACGGTTGATAGGACGTTAATGTTTACTTAAGAGATGATTCGCGGGTTTTAATTTACCTTACCAAATGCACCTTTCATACAAAACTGTTTATAGCCGCCCACGGACGTACCGTCCGCAGCAAAGAATACAATTCCGTTGTCGTGAGACTTGGACAACTTCAGACGAAATGCATCCATCTTATACACCGGATGACATAGTTTGGGTCGAAATCTGCCTGCCACATATCTTCATAGTTAAATGCGTTTGTGAAATAAGAATTTCAAGTGATAGTGATGATGTTTATAAAATAAATGATTTCAACAAGAGAACTTACTCAATAATATAATTAAAACCATGTGTCGGTTTCCAAATACTTACTGTTTCTGACTGAATTTCACTACCAGTACTTAGATATCAGTAGACATAGATAGGTACTTCCCTGGTAGATATTTTCTGGCAGTCTTCTTATATCCAAGTGAGAAAAAAAACTAAATTTTAGAACAAAAGTAGATACCTACTCATTAGTGTTATGTTTGTATATTATTGTTTTTAAATTTTTCCACATTCAGTCCAATTAAATATAAACCGTGATCTGACTGTCGCGTACTATTTTCGCTGCTGATGCTACCTGTCCACATTGTACGTTTCCGGTGGCGGACGAGTTTTATTTCGATACCTAGTTACGAAATATTTGTATAACCAACTAGTAGATCTGCGGATTATTTATATTTCATAGCGAAAGCGATCATTCATTTTGTAGTAGATTCATAAATCGTTTACGATTATATTTATAAAAGGTAATTCAAGGTTTTCGAATGAAATGAGTTGTTCGAATTACGTTAAAATGAAATAGAGTAAGAGAGATTAAAATTACTTCAAAATGATCATGTTTATTCACAGTTAAAGATTATGTGGAATTGACTATGTCGCTCTGAAAATCTATAAACTAAATCGTGAAGTTTAAAATAATAAAACAGAAATCAAATACAATGCTACAACATATGTATCGGAAACTTTACCTAAAACACACAAGTTTTGGCTTCGCGATCCAAAATTTTTATTAAACCCGACCGCAACACACAATACCTTTGCTTTCGCCGCTAATAAAATACATGGGGAGGGCAGAAAGCCAAACTGTGCGCGTTTTACGATCAGCACGCCCCCTGCGGTCAGAAATATGAAACCTATCAAAATAGAAAACAGAGAGGTTTTATGAAATGACCGAACGTGTTTATGTACCGACCGGTATTCACATGCGGTAGGTATGTACTCTTCGTTTACAGCCAAAAGGGTTTTGTTTTTAAGGCTAAAGCGCCCATCTAGCCCGCGAAGTTCAAATTTTTTGAGTTATTTTGGAATTTTTTCAAAATCTGACAATAATAATAGACAAATTTTGTAATTCGCGAAAAAGACCGTGTGCAGTGCATTTATTACTATATCCAACTTACTCTAAAACATTTCAAGAACGACAGCTATCCAGATAATCTGGCAATTTTTGTATATTTAGTGATTTACTAGTATCATATCCACCGTGATAATATTTAGAGTAAAATAAATGTATTAATAAATGCACTGCACACGGTCTTTTTCGCGAATTCCAAAATTTGTCTTTTATTATTGTCAGATTTTGAAAAATTTCTAAAAGAACTCAAAAAATTTGAACTTCGCGGGCTAGACAGGCGCCTTCACCTTAACAATATTATTTAGTAATCAATTATTTATCAATACCTTATAAAAGATTTTTTAAATTCTTCATTTAAAATTATCGAAGTCCCTTCTAAATATGTTATAAAGGTTGCTTTGCGTCAGTATACGTCATTGTCAGCTAGTGGCTTGTTACAATCACAGTTATAATGATGCAGTGTCAGAGTCGTTATTACAGAAACGAGGATGCACGCATGTACCTTTGCATTATAATGAACAGGATGCATATATATAGCGTCTTTTGTCTTGGTTTCTCTTGAAGTGTTTAAGTAGTATTTAGTGTTGGACAGGGATAGAAGATTGTGAACACTTATGTTTTTAAACACAAACAAAAGGAAAACTTGGCAGCGTTCACCGATTTACATGTCAATTAATTATATCAGCTTTACAATAGCGACGTACACAATATTTTATTGAGCTAATGTAAAAAAATGTTTATTGTGTATCTCACTATTCACTGAATCGCGAGATCGAATTTCATTCGAAAAATATTTCGAAAATCGTAATTTGGAAAATTTCTCTGGAAATTCGCCCCGTCCATTGAATACTACAACTCATGTGTTACTTTGGTGATATGCTGCAGTGGAAAACAAAAGCTGATGACTAACCAAAGAAAATCATCCCCATCTCAAACAAGACCTATCAATTTAAACCACTTAAAAGCAATGGACCGACCCAGTCTGGGACCCTACAGCGCCATCTATGGGCGCCCCGCAGCGCGGTCACCCGTGGTACTAATGACCCCTACCTATTGTCCTAAGGTAGAGACGGGTTATAGAGCACTTTCATATTGAACGGTTAATTGTGCTGATGTCAGATGGTAGAGTTTTTATGAGCTTCGGTAAGTAAATATTGTTTAATTTCATTTCAACCCTCTCTTTGGCGATTTCTGTACACAAATAAAATAAAAACAAAAGTTTGTAAAGGAAAATAAAAGGAGATTTTTTTTTCACCGCACTTCACTTTTTAAATGAATGGCTTTAATAGCATGCATCTGCTCATCACACACTCAGTAGACATCATGTAGATATTATCGTATTTACAGGCCGTGATACGACAACTTGGCGCAGTGGTTCGAGCGTAGGTCGCTCGGCTCACTGCACATGTTGGCTACGGGTTCGATTCCCGCCGAAGAAAATTTCGTAAAAGGCCTTTGCGTAATTTGCCCAGGTCTGGGTGACACTGGGATCACCCCCAGTCCATTGTACGGTACCCATAGTACGAGCGTTGCTTATTTTGGGACCGTACAGTTGGTGTGTCAGTCTGGCGATATTTATATATTTATATTTAATGATACATGAGGAGGATTGTTGATTTTTAAGATATTTGGAGGTTGCTCCATCCTATCATATAATGAAAACATCGTCGTACCAAAAGCGCAAAAGAACAAGAAAATAGCTCTCTCGTGCTCTCGAATCTCGCGGTTGCCATGTCCAATAATTCACTGTAAGCCCGGTTTAATTCGTCGCTTAACTAAAAGTTAGGGGTGACCTCTTTTCTTAAATTATTGCTCTTACAGCTGATCGAGACTATTGCAGAGAAATGAACTTTTGTTGTAATCTAAGCGTAATTACTAATAATGATTTTAACATATTTTTATCTTAAGCTTTAAAATATAAATGATTATTTTGATCAAATTTTTTTTAATAAATCTAAGTAAGCAAAGCTACGATCAAAAGCTAGTTAAATACACACTAAAAATATACATCTGCCCATTATAAAAGACATTTAGCTATCAAAGTCAATATTTCATGGCAAAGTAGGAGTGTTCGTCAATAGATTCTACAAAACACGGTTTACTACACCGCCCACTACCGGCGAAAAATGACAAACGTCATAATTAAAATAAGATACGTAACTCACATAGATTTTGATCTATCTACTTAAAGCAACACATATGTGCCGTCTTTCATATAAACTCATTCAGGTGTATAAAATGCTAATGTAGAGTTATTCATACATGAGCCTCATTCATGTATCTCCAACGTATGGCTCTAAACCATGAACGTGGATTAGCGGGCGAATAGTTACACACCGAACTATCTCTTTCTGTCATCAGCAATTTGACATTCGAAAGAAGAAGACAAAGTGGCGTACCTACACAACCGCTAATCTACATTTATTATTAAGGGGGCATAGGTTTAAAAGTCCCTATCCCTCGATAACTTCATTTTCCTCTATATCCTCTTTATCCAAAGGTTTCCTGAAATATATAACAGTTTGCTATAAGACCGCCCATGTTTGTGTTATTTTTGTTTCGCAGTTTAATAAAAAGTTATCTATTTATCTATAAAATTATTATTATTTTTATCATAAAAACTAAAATATCCATTTTGCATCAACTCAGTTGACCCAATTATTGTGTGTCAGGTTAATCAGCCGTTACACAACTAACCACGGACGTTGTCTGCGCTCCTGAGAGCCCGCACCTTTGATGTGAATGGGCCCGATTATCCCATTAGCTTGCACGCATAAAATACTCGCACATCAAACAAAGTAATACGCACAATTATAATACTAGTCACGCGGAAAATAAAATTGTCTTTACTCAATATTGGGGCGTGTGTTTGTTCGTTGCAAAAGAGTTCGAAATAATATTGATAAACCTAACATATTTTAACCAATCGTTATTTAAAACCTAAGAGCGATATATCGATCAATCGACAGTTATTATATAGAGAGATCATAATATCGATGATGCATCGATTGGTATGGCTACACCCTTACTCTCCCCGCTAATAACTCGCTATTAGTCGCTATCGTCTACGATACAATTGTTCGTTCTTTAACTGACCAATAGTGGAGGTAGGCTACAATTATAACAAATATTTAATTAGACGCTATTCTTAGACGCAGTATTTTAACTAATCAAGGTAAGCAGAACCGCGGCTGAACACTATTCATCAATAAAAAACCTTTTAGAAGATCGACATCAAGTTTTTATACCTACAACATTATTTCACGATGTTGTCTAACTGAACATGTTTCGCATTTTTTAAAAGAGAATCGTAAAATATAAAAACACTCAGGTGACTCGGTTCTGACGATTTAATTTATAACTTCTGGCTGTCTCTGATGATAGCAAACATGTATTTACCACTGAGGAGACAACATACCACTTTTAAATACCAAAAAACAGAGTTCATTTTCGAATGCTTTTCGTGGAGCAAATTGTAGAACGTGAGTTTGTTATTAATTCTAAAGAGTCGCGATCTAGAAATGAGAGGAATAATGTTTGAAATTCATTTAATGATCAATTTCTGGAGAGCGCGTTAAGGTGGGTCGCCGAAACACCGGTGGGTTTATTAAACAACTGGCATGACGTTGATTTATAGTTGGTTTTAGCATTTTTGTACACCATACAGTCTGAAAAAGTATTTCCGCTGGACATAAATAGTTTAAACACGCATCAGTGATTCCTGAAAAATATAAAATACTGGTAATAGAGCCCAGTCTAACCTGAAACACACCTAGTGGGTTCTTCATCTAAATGATGACCACTGGACAGAAGCCTTCCCCTTCCCCTGTGACTTCCTCACATCAGTTTGCTTTGCCGCTCGTATCCACCCGACTTTTGCAGTTCGCATGAAATTATTTGTATACTTTGTGTATTTTACATATTATTATATATCAACGTTATATGCTTAGGTACACAAGGCTCAATGTGCGCGTATTGCATACCTACCTACTTTTCCTCACCCAATTTGCTTGTAACAGAAACAAACTTCCTAAAATAAGCATTAAACTCATAATTAAATCACGGCTGAATCAATCACTCCGCAGCGACTGACAATAAATCACGGTCTCGGGAATCCCGCGCAATCCCCAAAAATCCCGGACACGGAACGTTTATTAAGATCCCGGGCTGAGCTGAAATATTCATTAATTGATTCCGCGCCCCTCGGAAGATACCCCTCATTACTTGAGGGTTGATTAAGCGAAGCAACCTGGATGTACGTGGGAGAATGTCTTTCCGGGACCGTTAGGATCAACGACACGATATCGTGTCGTATTCAGTGCTTGGTTTTAATTTTAAGCGTCAAAAAATAAATATATTTATCGTGAAAATACGAACCTATCTAAATGTCTTGTCAATAAAATAATAACATGTCCTTAAATAAGTTGGAGTTCGAAACAAAATATCGATGATTTTGTAATACGTTTAAAGTACGTAGTTAAAATTAGGACTATTTTACAATAACTTAGAGTTCTGCGACGTCGCCGTCGTCACATATAAAGGGCCGTACAGAATAGACAAGCGCGGTGCGTGTACACGGTAGGGCGGCGCTGACTGCGCGCACCGCTAATGGGTTGATGTCATTCTCTACATCTTGACGGACACGAAAACTTTGGAGAGGATCGTTGTGAAATCTTTCAAAGAACCAATTTATTGGAAAATCCAAGAAATTGAAACACATTGCAAATGTAGCCCAGTCCTATGGAAACAGTAGATGTCGATGACTACTTATCAAACTGAAAAGGAGCTACGTCATCGGAACGTGATAAAAGAGACAGCAATATAATTTGTATTGGCGAGGCCATTAGGTTAATTACCTACGTGTATTAAGTATGAAGTTTTATTTGACCAATCAAATAACACTTCATTCTTAATCCAAATTAAAAAAATCGTATAGAATCAGATCGTACAGAATCTATAATTAAATTCAATCAGATAAAGAACAAATATCGACTCCACAGCCCCCGTCATCTTACCTAAGGCATATTAATTAGAGGTAAACAAGTTTCCTTTGTGAGATTTTCACTTCGTTCGACTAGTGACGGCGTTATGCGAGAGATAACAATAACATGGTAGGTAAGTGCGGGTAGGATGGGGAAGTGTGCTGTGGTTAACGGAAGTATATTGAGAATGTTTGGCTTAGTTGTTTATAATCTTGTTAAAGTGAAGTGAACATTATAAATTTGAGAAAAATCGATAACACTTGAACCTGGTATATATTTGCGACACCAACGACTTTGGACTTTTCATAATTCCTGAAAACTGATACTCTACAAGTGATACCTACCTATGCAGTAGAAAATGATCTTAGTAAAATTTCCGAGATGTAATCTATATTTAGGTAAATACGTAGAAATGTCCTGATATTTCAAATCTGTGGCCAATATTTTAGTTATAGGTATATAATATAACTAGTTCATAATAAACCTCCTACATCCTACAGTCATAGCTAACGTACACCCTATAGGTACCTACTGTGGATAACTTTTGCTACGGCTCTACCTAGGACGCTAGGGGCTCTACTGATTTATTTGGATGGTTGCTAAAATAAAAAGAAATCAACGTGTATGAAGTGTATTTACATAGCGTACTCGAGCATAACGCCGTCCCACAGATTAATCATAATCGCAGGCAGCGAGGTGCGACTCGCGACTAATTACCGCGACTGATATTCATTGATTATATGCGTCTTATCGCGGCGCGCCGTCGCCGCGGCGAGACCGGCCTTATTTTACAAGCTGCTGTCTATTTACTATTTTACATACCTACCGTCGTCTGGCAGTAAAAACCTCGTAAATGTTAAACGTGCCTGATGAGTTTACCAATCTTAAGAACAAATAAAAATATGTAGGTATAGGTATAAATAAGAAATAGTCTGTTGTTGCTATTTTGATCTCGTATCACTAGTTCAAAGTTTTTAGTTGTTGAAAAAAACAGAAATCAGGCATATAAATATATAGTTACTGTCAAAGGAGCTTATCTTCAGTGGTTATGATCTGATCATATTGTCGTAAAGCCTTATTGCCTCATCCTAAGCCACCTATTGTAAGGTAAGAAACTGTTTTTCAAAGATTCTTAAAATGCTGAAAATTTAGTATTTTTATATTAATAATCTAGCTACAAAGATCCATTAGACCTTACAGATTAACATACATAATGGAATACTTATATCACTAAACTACTGGTGATGATGTCGACTCGGTAAAGGCGCCTGAACACCACACTTTTCAGCCAGTACTTTTACTATAAGAAAGTTGCCTGCTTCAGTGCGATCCTAACCACAAATTCAATGAAAGTAGCTAGGTTATATGTTAGCTGTGGAAAACCGAGTCCCATATTGCTTTTTAATGCATTATATTTATTTTATTTAACATGTATTATATTTGTTGAGGATGGAAGAGATGATGCTAATTAAACCGGTCCAGACCAGTAAACGTGGATATCTACATCTAGATTCCAAAACGAGCTCGTAATTTATAACCCTCATAATGATAGAACGCCGCACGTGCCTATAAACCGGTTCTAGGAAACATCGGGGCGCGCATAGCGCGAATTGTAAATTGGACACACCTCGGCTCGCGTGGCGTGGAACTGAGCCAACGTTTCATTCATTAGGGGAGAGCGTGGGTGTTGAGCACAGCGCCTCTGGCGGCGAGTAGCGGAAGACAAAGGTTCGTTTAGGAGTCGAGCTTGACGTAAAAAGTTTTATCACCGTTTCGTTTTTTTTATTTTATTTTATGACGATACCTTTTATGATATGGTTCTGAGATTTGATTATGTATCTAATTGTTTGAAAAAAAATAGTTATAAAAAGGCTTTTTAATGTTGATCACCTTTCGATGGAATTCATCATTAATGAGATACAATACATTCTCCGAACATTTTAGAGTTTCTGTAACTAATTAAAATTATCTGCCAGTGAGGTACGAGTACTTTAATCTGTAATTCAATAAACTTACCTCAATAAATAATATCACGGCACATAATAATAAAAATCCATGATTACATGGAGCACAATGAACGTTTTTATTACCGGCGCACGTCCGTTTGTTAACCCATCCCTACCTTTATTGCATTGTAATCCCCAATGCAAATAAAATTAAAATAAAAATATTAAAAAAGAAATGACCGTTACGCCGCGGGCGAGTTCTTAATACAAAAAATACTTTTTTTATAAAGGCCAGTGCATATGGTGTGGTTTTAGATTGTGCAGAGCGATGGTGAATAGTTACATAGTTAGATACGGGACGCTGTCATGTATTCGCATCTGATCTACTGATCCAAATAAAATAATTGCGTTCATTAGATAGATATTGGAAAATATTTTATCAGGTTATATTTAATCAGGTAAGTATACTTATATGAGTCTATTTTCTTAACACAAATGGATAACTAAAAATCTAAATATCTTAAAATAGTAGTGTAAAACGTAGGTAATAATAACATTTTAATTATTTTGCTGTTCTTGAATCTTGATGCCTTGACATCGTCACATATTCATCGCGTCTGCGTGACGATAGCATCGATTAAAAAGCTCTCTTTAAACGAAGGTGGTCCTAAATGAAAAGATGGAACAATAGTGGGGCCCCTATGGCCGCGGGGCGTAATAACCGAAGGGCGGCGAGTGAGGGCGATTCGGGCGATCGGAGGTACGTGAGGTAATTGTGTATCGATTCACGTTCAATTCGATGTAAAATTAGGCGATCAGTGAAGTTTTTGTGGCCACATGTTCTTTCGTGTTCGTGAATGGCTGACTTTATTGGCATTTTTAGTTGATGCTGGCAGCTGTTACAATAAACTGGTTTAATAGTAAATCAGTAATAACTGGTAAAA
The DNA here is from genome assembly GCA_905147325.1 of Notodonta dromedarius. NCBI lineage: Eukaryota > Metazoa > Arthropoda > Insecta > Lepidoptera > Notodontidae > Notodonta > Notodonta dromedarius. The sequence goes on from LR990167.1 coordinate 573,647, forward strand.
TCCGAAGCAATACCAAGTCAGTAAGTACCTTTATTCAAAGTATTTTATAATAAAATACAGACGACTTTGTTAGGTATTTATTTATATGTATAAACGGCACTTTTGTTATGATTAAAAATTGGATACAAATTCACCTTGGAGCTTAAGTTATATAATATTAAAGCTGTAGTTACATACCTTCTTATGTAGGTACATAAGACACAAACATACTTATTTTAATCCTACACTTTAATGCTCTCCCAAAGTCCACATCACATCGATCACTCAACTGCCCTAATCCCCATTATTGCTCTAATCACCCCCATCCCCCGCGGCATAACTGCACAGCACGTAATCCGTACCTGGACGGCGCGCGGCGGCGGCATGCCGCCGGGACGGCAACGGGACGCGGGACGCTAACGGGATTTGTGTGAACGCACCCTTGCACGGGACCGTTGAAACGGATATTTTGCGATTGGTTGTTAATAAAAAACAATTTGAAATAGAACCATCGTGATGTTATTAATTAGTTTTTTAGCCTTAATGTTTGAGTACTTAATTAGATCGTGGCTATTTTAATTTAATTTAACAGAGAAATAAAGTTTAACTCAATTGAATGTCAAACAATAGAACCAAACTGAAAATTCTATTTGCATCGGCTAATATAAATCAATGGGTAGTTTGAAGTATCGCATCGATGCGTCGCCAGTTAGTTGTCCACAATGTAACGGATGTGCAACGAGCGGTGTTCGTCACCGGCTGAGCGTGACAGCGTGACAGACTGCTGCCGGGACGGTGGCGGCGGAGGGTTAATGATAGACTAGTTAGACAAATTAAAAATAAATAATACTCCTATTACTGTTTTGTATCACTATGTAACAAGAAGAACACCTTGCAACATGTGAGATAACATTGTTAATCTATCCACGTAAAAAAAAGGCATGTAGTCACACTGGAGACCTTCAATTGTCTTTTCAAAAATGATTTCCCATAGATGCATGCCGAGAGTCAGAAGAAAAAATACACTATTACGTTTGTATTGTCCGTGTGGGGTAGGCAGTGCACCCACATTTCGACAATGGTCATTTTCGGTCCCAATAGCGGGCGAGCCTATCACCATTTACCGTGCACATACGCCAATTTGCCATAGTTCACCATTCTTGCCCAATGCGGGTTGGCCTAGAATCAAAGTTTGCAAAGCGAGTGTTCATTCAACTTTATATTTTTTTTTTTGATACTCAACCTTATTTCCTTATAAAATGTACAACCGTAAACATGTTTAAGGTAGGCAGTATCCACTATCCCTTTTATCCGCTTTATAATAAACTGTCGGGCATTTGTCAGCGATACCTTGGCGGCCCGGCTCCTGAAAACAAAATTTTACGCAACACATATCATAGCGGACGGGGGTGCGCGGGCACGCACTAGGCGGAGGAAACGCTGCGGGTTTTGGTGTATAATTATAGTTTAAAATTTATGGAGCAAATGTATTGTTTAAGTGTAGTTTTTCTACTTCAGAAGTTCTTTCTTATAGCAACGGATCAAGAATAATAATCGTGCTTAAATAAAGGCAACTGACTTATCAGCTGTCAGTGTCAATAAAATTCTTCCTGTAATGTCTTATATCAATAAATCGTGACCGTTAGACTCTTCAATACCTACACATGCAGTACAACGTTTCCTTATGTCATAAGGCCCTTCAGTCCTTCCTATCTGGCAGTTTTATTATTTTAATTTAACATTTGTTTTTGAGAAAAATGGGCCGTTTTATAATCTGAGTACGTAGGGCCAGTAGGGCGACCACGGGAGGGGCAATCCGTGGACACGGTCAGTGCGCTCGCTCTAAAGAAGTGAATAAATCTGCCCACCACCGACAAGGTGAATATAAATATAAAGAATCCGCGGACAAACTTCCGAAATTTATAGGGTTGATACCTTGAAAAAAAACCTATGAAGTAAGAATCAAGAAGTAATAAAGTAACAAAGTCCAGATACACTAGTGATATTGGTGATGCATTTGTTACTTAATATAATATAATGACATTCTCTCTACATTTTTAACATTTATAAAACAATAATTAAGCAACTATTATCCTCCCAGCTAAATCTGCACGCATCAATCAATGTTCAAGAAAATAGAGTTGGAGGTACATTAGCTGATCATCTATATGGCTTGAGCTCCCTTTAAATTAATCCCAAAATTTGTTTTAAATGATCCCATTTCAGCTATCTGCTATGATATGTTTTATTCAATCCCCTATTTTTATTTTACAATATTTTTCTGTCAGCCCTGGTATTTGCGACGCGGCAGAGCGGTCACCGTGAAAGGCTAGGTGATCATAAAGCCTCGCGCATGTTCTTACATAATAATATTCTTGAAATATTCCCTTAGGGGGACCGCGTTCAAGCTAACCCCGAATAAGGAAAACTGTGGATACAGCCGTAATACAAATATTTCGCGCGTAAACATTTTTCTTTTGGGGCTTAATTTTTATTCTTTATAGGAACTGTCCTAAGTTATTTTTTTATCAAGCAGTACCTTGGAAAATACTATAAAATACGATGAAATGCATTTTTTTATTACGGTAACATATTAAAGACTCTCGTTAGCGTCGATTTGGTGATTTTTATTTTGGTGATTGTGATTTTTATTTTTATTTCAATTTTAGTAAATTTTTCATTCTTACTTTTACATCCATAATTACTTTGTTTAAATATAAATGACTACTCCATGCATCTTTTTTGTCGCAAGTGCAGGAGGGATGTCCAGGAAATGGTCAGCGGAGACAAACTACTCCGGCCGCGTGGCCGCGACACGCGTCATAACCCACGCGGCTTGTTTGCCGCGCCGCTCGACGCTGCAGTCAGGCCTTTACTTATAAAGCTATAGTATATTTGGTACCTAGGGTCCTTAACATTAAAAGTTACTAGTTCAACCAGAAATAGAATATAGCTTACCTACAAGCTTCTGCTTTGCGAGGCACTATGGAACAATATCCATGTCATTAATTGGTCAAGGTATCAATCTAAAGTTCCGTTATTTTTCAAGATGTATTTCTGATATGGAGCGATAAATTTAACAACATAAATAAAGAAATATTTTTCGGCATTCCAAACCATAAATGACGTAAAGATGAATTCGAATTTTAAACGAAACTTTTATAACACAAAATACCTGTCAAAATGTCCAGAAGCCACACACATCGTGACACCGCGCCGCGTCATCACCACTGCCACCGTCTTGCCAATAGCGCGTTGTATTCCAAAATTCCAAATTCAAATTACGCGAACCGCTGAAAGCCACCACTCGACCGTAAACGCTTTGATTGGACACATTTTATCGCCCGAAGACGACCACACAAGTAATGTTAAATTTAAATTTAGAACGTATTAAGTATTCGAATGAATAACAACAGTGACGTCAGTTTTTTGTATTTTTTACCAGTAATTTTGGTTCACTGCATATGTCGTTTTAGCAAAGTTTATAGATATAATAAATAGCACATTTTTTAGTTGTTTGATTTTGATAAATATAGGTAATGTATTTATTTCCTACATACAATTTAATTTCACCATTTATCTCATATCTCCACGTAACTCTTTCAAAAGGCCCCGTCAAAATGAACAAGTCACTGGATCCTAATGAAAGCGGCCATTTCTCTTTTTGTGCGGCTCGCAATACCACCCACAAACGTGTCTTTAGGCAATGCAGCTTTCCCGTGTTCGCACCCAATGCTTTAGGAGGAATTTATACAGGCGGAGTTCTATCAAAAATTCAATATCAAACAAAATATTTTGATTCATTAAGCACTTATTAATAATTAGATTCTACAGGTAGGTAGTGTAGGTAGGTCATTCTAGGTACGGAATATTTCTTCCACTAAAAAGAGCCAGTATGTTGCCATGGAAAATTGTACTCCATGTATTGGTCTAGTCCTATTTACAATCGCCTACCCTACTTTTACAATTACTTTACTAAGGGAATATCGGATTACCCTATTAAAGCTTACAACCTAACCAATTCGACACGTAGATAAACTCTAGAGATAAAAACTACATATTTCCCACTAGAATTATTATCTTTGTATTTTTTTTACAAATTCAATTTTTTATCTGTTCTATTACTTACACTACACACTATCATATGCTACTTTACCATCGACTCTGCAAATGTGAACGGAGCCTTACCTGTGTTGTACCCCGCCGCCGCAATCACACACTTATTCAAACATTTTTGAGTTGTTTTTTTTTTATAAACAGGGCTGTGCGCTGCATAATAACTGGGAGTCAAAGGACTGAGCGAGCAAATAAGTATGAATGTAAAGTTTGTTACATGTGAATGTTTGTTTAACTTGGTCATCAAAGGTAAAAATACGTATTTTGTACTGACCTTATTTATATATCAAGGATTGAATTTATTACAGTGCGTACTGTAATTTGTAAGGAGGGGCCCATTCTTTCGCTAACATTTTTCTGCACAATTAACTCTCAGCCATTTGCATGTCCCCCCGAACTTCTTAATTAGCTGTCTAATAATTATTTTACCAAACAGAACTTACCAGAAAACTCATCAGTACCGGCGACAATCTTCATTATTTACCTTGAGCTCTAATTAATTCCTTGTCATGGTTTTTGCTTCGACTTTTGAGTTATATCTTTAGGACAGGTGAGGGAGACAGCCAATCCATCTACCCTGGTGTTAGAGCAGGCTGAGTATACGTCTCCGGCACCTGATTACCATCTTTTAGCAATTAGTAAAACACACAAAACTCCACCCTTGGCGTGTTCTGATCCCCTGGTAGGTGATGCTTAAATATTCACTCGTAAATTACTTGAAAACTTACCGCCAAGGTGGCTGTAGGTCTGAATTTAAATGCATTTGGACGTTGTCGCTGCGAGATAACGTACCCAATGTTTTGGTAATTAACGGCGCCGCGGCGGGCGTCTGGAAATTGAGAAATTGAAAATTATATCGAGGAGTTATAAAGTCCTGGTACCTTGAGTAGGTAGGAGTAGGTCCTTAGTGGTAATTCACACGAAGAAGCCGTCATCTTTTGTCAGTTACATTTTTGACAGTTAATGGTCGTATTTGACATCTTGTTTGTAATTGCTATTTATTACTTGACACTGGCGGGCCATATTTTTAAAGAAAGAAGAAGAAGGTATAATGTAGGTATACAAATTACTGGTTCCGGGTTAATAGTGTGAATTGCCGGAAAACCGCTTACAACTAGTCTGGAATGAATGAATCCAACTCAAATCTGAGACCGAAGACTTTCGAGCAGTAATACATTCTAATGTCATTCTAATGTCATCCCAGTAAATACAGTAGTATACTACTGTATTTACTGGGATGACATTAGAATGACAGTTCTAAGTTCACTCTAAGGCCCGTATTAATAAACCTATCTGAAGTCTGAGAGCGATTTTGGAAATGTTATACCAGTACAAAACGACATGTCAAAAGAGTACTTAAGAACGCTCTTAGACTTGAGATTGGTTTATTAATACGGGCCATAGACTTGAGATTGATGTATTAACACCGATCTTACTTACATGTACTTGCACATCTTGTTATATTTCCACTTTGAGAATCCATGTTACTGTGTCAATCATCACCTGATTAGTCGAACGAATCGGAAAATTAAGCATTAGAAGTTTTTAATTAAACCGCAAACGCTGCCGCAGCCGTCAATAATAACGGAATTCACACAAAATGTTTCACACGAAAAAACCTTTTTTATAATCAATGGATTTTCCGCGCGATCAGCCGCGAGTGTCGGCCGAACGGACAGAGGTCATCCGTTTGAAATTTATGTAATTAAATACAAAATGTCAGTGATAAACGGGTTTTGGTTTTTTGTTTTATTCCGGAAACAATTGGATTGTTTAAATAATATGTTTTTTGGGGCTCAACCTACATTACCTATGTTAGTAGATAATAGCCCTTTCTGGGCATTTGTTTTTTTAATTGTGTGAAATACTGGCTGTTCATACAGTCTTGCGATAAGCTGTAAAAATGAATGGTCTTCGCGAACGAATCTTTGCAAGCTGAAAACCTTGATACGAGTTATTTTTCACGGCGCGTATTCACTCTGAGTAAATATAGAGTTGATTTAAAACTAGTTAATTCATTCAATATCTAGCTAAGCTAACAATACAACAGTTACATTAATTGTTACCGGCCTGTAAAATATTTGAATCACTCGTCATTAATGACCATATCAAAACAATTCTATACTATTAAAATGTTGTTAGTATATTGTATATTATGTATGTTATCTTTAAACTCCGATCTTGCTTATATATTACAAGTATAATAAAGATGAAATGCATTTAGTTACGACAATTTGTTGTGCCAAAGGACTTAGCGCCACTGTACCACCAAAATAAATTTACTCTAAAACGAGGTTTGCACAATTAAACTTCCAATCTCCACACAAACAAACGTGGACTTCAACGAAGCTATTACAATAAGCGGTATCGATCTCCGCGAATGAGTGGCACACCTCGCCACTTGAAGCCCCCTTGTGCCGAAACTAGGGGAAGTGCATCGGGGTTGTGCATGCTCGAAAAAGTTGGATGCGGTATTTGGGACCACTTGTTCGCAGGAATAAAAAACAATATTTTGATCACCAATATTAATAAGAGCCATAGTAAAAAATGTTGTACAAAATACAAATTCCCAAAAAGTGTTGAGGTATGAACTAAACACGATAGTAACACCATGCTTTGTCTTCTTCTTTTACTGACTGTCAAATTGCTGATGTCAGAAAGAGATATTTCGGTGTGTAACTATTCGCCTGCCAGCTTTATTACAGTATGAAGAGTGTTGAATAGTTAAATCCGTCATCGAGTCGGTAAGGTAAATGAAACCAGCTATAGGTAACATCATCTACTGTTACTAGAACTGAGACAAACTCATTTCCAAAAGTCCAGAAATAACCTTTTGATTATTAGAGATCGGTCCATACCTTATCCATTTTTAACGAGCTTTTTTGGGCATTTTACCTTTTTATCTCAGACAATAGTGCTCGATATGATTGCCGCGGGCGAGGCGCGGGCGCACGGCGCGGGTCGACAGATGTGCCACTCCAGTGTGTGCTCGCCGTACTTTATTCCATGATATTCGGACGAATTAGAGATTGCATGCAATACAGATATAGAATTGCCTGTGGGTATTTAAACTGGTTGATGATAGAATACTAATACTTAGGACAGAATAGTTACCCTTCATTCCGAAACCCTATATTCCGCGATTTGTTGGAGCCGTTGATTAAAACATACATCGCAACGTATTTTGATTGCTTTGAATGGGCACATGGTCTAATGCATAATTTACGGTCGGTTGTATTTTGCAAAAGACGTTTATAGTGACGTGACGTGAGTTTATAGGCTAGGACATGCTAGTCGCTCCCATCTACGTCGATTACGTGTGAAACACACTCTACAATTAGTAGAAAAAACTGTATTAGAACAAGTCCATTAAAGCAATAAAATTGTTGTGGTAGGCCGAAGTAATAACTTGGTAATAGATAGCCGTCTAATAATATAGCTATCTTGGAGCTTTTCTCGTAGATAGGTACTGTCAATAAATATATGCAAATTACTAGGAAATTCACCCAAACTCAGTTTGACGGGTAAGTACAAAAAGCACCTGAACCAGAAATTAGTAGGTGTTTACAAAAGGTATCCGATAGATAGACACCCGACAAACTAGATTACACCGCCTACATCAAAGTCCTGCTTGATTGATGAGCACGCTGGCCAAATGAGACAACACTATCGCCCAGTCAAACAAAAACAGACCATGTTACAAGGAAACTAGAGTTTTATAGACTGCATTTCTTTACTTTGCCTTAGATTCTTACTTTCAGCTAATCCGTCAATTCAGCTGAATTTTCCTGTGTTGTTCCATAGGCAGATTTCAGTTCTATGCAGCTGTAATAAGAGTCAGGTGGATGGCAAAGATAAGTTTGTGCAGGTTCTTACCTAGATCTGTCTTTGTAAAGTCGGCGCGTTTTTGCCGGAACTTAATATCTGTGATAGGTGCGATTATTAGTTGCAAATGGGTCCAGTTTGGAGAGTGATGAATGAGAAATATACACTGAATAAAGTTTGCTCTCGTAAAGGAACAGTAGTTTTGTAGAGTTACGTAGCGTTTACGTACGTAATATATAACCATTCAAGTAAACATTGGTTCCAGGATCTAAGCAACTTCAGTAATCGCTTATATTAGGCTAGCTGTGCCCCCGACTTCATCCGCGTAGTATTGGATTATTGGGTTAAAAAGTCCTTGGGTTAAAAAATCCTATATGTTAATCCCGGTTATAATCTATCTGTGTTCCAAATTTCATCCAAATCAGTTCAGTAGTTTTTGCGTGAAGGAGTAACAAACATACATACATACATCCTCACTCCTCACCCTCACAAACTTTCGCATTTATAATATTAGTAGGATAGGTCGACGCGTCGTCAACCGTCGAAGGTCTCTTTCAATTCACAAACGCTAAATAGTAAATAGGTTTGAATCCTTATTACATACAGTAACTTGTCTTCAAGAAAATTATATATTGCCTGAAGGAAAATGTAGGTATTCTAGACAAGAGGTCAGTAATTTTCTATCAATTTGAACCGAGAAAAGTCAATCCTGCACCTAAGTCCAGCTGATGTCTAGACGCATCTAAATTAGGTTTTTTATATGCCGATTACACGAAGCATTAAAATGTTAATAGAACGACCACGCAACGTCTCCTGGGATATTAGACAATTACAGATGAACACAAACTTAATTTTGCTGTTCAACTGCCAGGAGCTATTAAACTCCGTAGAACTAAAGACCTTTTGTTGAAAAACAGAGAGATGAGATTTTTTTAAGAATATTTTTGGACAGCAAATATAAGTTTGTGTTTGGGATCGTTGAAAAAACGATGCGTTTGTCGAAAACAGTTATAGCTGTCGATAAAATCTCGATATACATACAGTATGGGGGTTGATTTATAATATTTATTGGGATGGGGATATTTTTATTGATGTCCAAGTGAATATTGTTGTGAACGTTTTATGGGGTTCGGAAAGTATTTTTCGTATTTTTTTGGGTCACTTTTTGAACTTTATGGAGCTAAATTAATGGAGTTATATGATAAATATTATAATTTATTTCCGGAACAAATTATTGGATAAATTTGGAATTGCAACAAGGTTAACATTATTAAACAATAGAATAACCGTAGCGGAAGTAAACTTAAAAATATTGAAGTGACGATCTGAACAGCTTTGATAGCTGGAGATGGCAAAAGAACTCCTTCTTCGTGAACTTTTAACTATGATTATCGATAGTTTGACAATTACAACTACTTACTAGGTAAAAGTCTTTATATACGCGTAATGCCAAAACTCATAATAATATTCCGTCCCGTTCACATGATATGCCTACTGCATAAATGAGAATAAGAGTGACAGCATGCTTTTTCGTTGGAGATGCGATGACGTTAAATGAGTATACTTCAGGAACTATATAGCAACACCCGTGCCTTCAAAATGAAAGGTAACCTCGTCTACTCCGCAACGTACCAACAGTTCTAGGATACATTATAGCCACTTGTCCACAATTCATCAAACCACAACATTGCCACGATAAATCTCACACACAAAAAAGACTTCAAGGACCTCCGAGACTAATCGTGCGTGTGCAAAATGAATTCCTCTCGCTAATTAGACTGACAAATTATCCTCTGAGGACATTAATAGCCGCGGATCTTATGAACAATACTTAGGAACGCGTTCTTAGAAGTATGCGTTTAGTATAATTGTTTTATGTTGAATGATATTTTTGGTTAAGGGCATAAATAATAAAGTATCATTCTTAAAAAGATGAAAGAGCTTCTTTAGGGACTCATATATTAATTGTTATGTAGAAATGTGTATGAAAACCAATGGCAATTGACCCACTCGTATCTTTTATTATATTGCCATCTCTGCCAACTCTCACAAGCATTCAACGTAGAGTATATTCAGGCTATTAAAAACGAGAAGGTAGGAAATCACCGGAAAGGCCATGTATATTATTTCCACAAGCAAAAAATAAAATATTTATGCTACGTTCAAAATTGTTAAAGTACCTAACACGCAAGCAGATTATAATTATGAAATATAGCTAGAAAAACTTTTTTAATATTAGACAAATCGTATTTAAAATCTTACCAATAAACTTTTAAGATGTTATCTCAACATATAATCTAAAAAATGCAAAGCCAGCTCGAACAAAGTCTTCAATTTAAATGCAATTACGAATCCGTTAATACGTTCGAAATGAATCGACGTCACATTTTCACGGTCACGGAGGCCACATCAAAGAGTTCTGGATGCAGGGGCCGGCGCCCTCCACTGTGCACTGGCACTGGCCACCCCACGCGTGGGGCACACGTGATACGATATGGCACGGTGCAGTTTGGTATAAATATGTGCGTAGTTTCTTAGTGATTGCTTTATCGGAATTACCTACCTATTAATTACCTTATCCTCAAAATGAAACAGGTTATTCTCAATAATTGTAGAATTTACATAAAATCTCACAACATCCGCTTCTATTATACTCGAACACATTAAAAGTCTTTAACATCGATAAAATTGTTGTATAATAATACATAATCTAAAGATGGTCGTATCGTAATTTCAATTTAATCTAAAAAATATACAGAATTGTCAAGTAAAAATAATATGCAGTGTTTTGAATATGTTTTGGATTTTCCAATATGTGAAACATAATCTCGCAACATTATTGTGCGTGTGCAGTGTACAAGGGCTGGTCCACGCGCAGCTCGCAGCCGCGATTCGACACCTGAGTACACTGCACCCCTGCGTTTATTATGGGGATGACTCTACATAGCGTGGAGAATGCTTATTTTTATTAATAATAATAATAATAAATAAATATCGCCAGGCGAACACACCAACTGTATGGTCCCAAACTAAGCAACGCTTGTACTATGGGTACCATACAATGGACTGGGGGCGATCCCAGTGACACCCAGACTAGGGAAAATTACGAAAAGGCCATTTTTCTGAATTACCCTGACGGGAATCGACCCCGCAACCACCATGTGCAGTGAGCCGAGTGGCCTGCGCTCGAACCACTGCGCCAAGCGGTCGTCAAATTATTATTGGTATGTTTATGTTGATAGTTTCACTAGTTTAGATGTAGAGTTTGATAAACGGCTGAATTTTTCGCACTTCGGTATACGCCTTACGACTAGTCTTAACAAATATTGAATAGTCTTGTGGTTTTTGTGCGGCAGTATAGAGATAACTTGCTACCTTATTATTTCATGCAAAATATATCCAAATGATGGGATATGTTTAATTATTTAGTCACAGATAATATTTTGCAACCTTTATAGGCAAGCCGCTCCACACCACCGAGCCCAGCTTTAAACAGATTCGATCACCAACATTAGGGGGTGGGCAGTAAAAAAAATTGTCACAGGAACAATTACACGGCATCTGTCGCTGGCCGGCTCCCGTGCGCGAGGGATTGAATTTATGCTGATTGGATTTGCACGGCGCGGGAGGTGACCGGGGAATATATTAAAGGCACGTTCGGTGCACATGTACTGAATATTAGTGGATGACTCATTAATGTGTGTAGCAGTTTATTTGGTTTCGCTTGACGAGACTTTTATCTTGTAACAGACTCATGAGTCCACTCTACATTTTGAGGCAGATATGTTTTCACCTGCAAAATGAATGTAATGTTGATAAGAAGACCAAAGACGTAATGTAACATTGAAACAACTTCTGTCTTTTCTTACACAGGAGGAGTGAATTGGATAGACGCGTGACGCGTCTGCAATCCAGCCTCAGATAAGTACAAATCCATATTTTTACACATTACCTTTTAACTATAATAACAAGCAATTAATGCAAGCCTAATACCTCATATATCATTCATTATAAACTGCAATTTCACCCGTATAACTACACAAATAAGTACCACAACACAGACTAGATGCTTGCCAAAACCCGTAACTAATTATAATGTAAACACTAGAGTAGGGTGGCCAAATCGATATTGAAACAATAGAGCGCACGCGGCCCGTAAATACCTGCGTTTTATCGCGTGGAGGTGGACATGGCTCGCAGAACTGCCGGGCGAGCGTAGTGGTTAGTTCAATTTTGAGTACTGAGTATTTCTAATATCACAAGGTAGGTATCAAGTATCACCTAATAAGTAGTTACTTTGTGAAGAAATGAGTAATGGATTTTTTGCACAAGTGTGCACTAATCTGACAGTTGTTTCGTTTCAAGCGCAGGTAACATATTTGTCGGGATTTTACCTATAAGATTTTGGAACGAAATTTTGAAATAAGCATAGAATTTAACAGTGTGTTCAATTATTTTAAGTTAAATTGGTAGTCATAAACATGGATTATGCTGAGCGAAATAGAGTTTGTATTTACGACACTTATCTGGAAAATAATAATCTACAGTTTCATCCAAGATTGCCCTACATGCATTACTTAAACTTATTAACAACTCTGTACCTACATGATACAGTTAGTATTGTTTTAATTGTCTAGGGCTGACTATTTTATGCTCACATCTGTAGCTCGTTCTCAGATCATTCCACTATGCTTGCTTTAACGTGGTCTCTACTCCAAAACTCAAAATGCAGTTGCCCAATCTAAACGCAGCTTTGCCAGTTACCTGCCGTGCCAGTGCATAGTGGCAGCCGCCCTGGCACCGCGCCAGCCGCCCAGCCGCCCAGCCGCCCAGCGCCCGCGCCGCGCCGCCGTGATAGCGCGCAATGAGCCGATACGTGTTACGTTTAGTAGGTGCGTGTTTAGTGTATGCGCTGTCTACTCTATGTATGTATATGAGAATGAATGAAATAAAACGTCGGGCAGTGAGGATTCGTCGCATGTTCTGTATACGTGGGTACGGAAATAGGGTCTTAATATGTATACAGAGTTATACAGAGTCAGTGATGTATTGATAGCAGGCGATTGGATTTATGTAAGACTAGTTTATGCCCGCGACTTCGTCCGCGTAGTATTTAACTTCGCAAAAAATTCGGGATTATCGGGATAAAAAGTATCCTATGTGTTAATCCCGGTTATAAACTATCTGTGTTCCAAATTTCATCCAAATCCGTTCAGTAGTTTTTGCGTGAAAGAATAACAAACATACATCCACACTCACAAACTTTCGCATTTATAATATTACTAGCTGTGCCCCGCGACTTCATCCGCGTAGTATTGGATTATTGGGTTAAAAAGTATCCTATATGTTAATCCCGGTTATAATCTATCTGTGTTCCGAATTTCATCCAAATCCGTTCAGTAGTTTTTGCGTGAAGGAGTAACAAACATACATACATACATACATACATACATACATACATACATACATACATCCACACTCACAAACTTTCGCGTTTATAATATTAGTAGGATATATATAGTAGGATTATTACTAGTGATGTGAGGTTATTTTTTAAACCGTGACTAAATTTTTAAATGGCTACATGTCTACCATGACTTTTCAGCTTCTGAAATTATTTCAAAGTCTATAAAATCGCAATAACCCAATAAACATGTACCAAAATTATTAATTTCTGATCGTAAACTCGATATTCCGAAAATTAACAGAAAATCTAGGTTAGTTTATCAAAACTATCAGTTACCTCAGTTTATGAAACTACTAAACTATAGAGGGCCAGCGGAGACAGTGCCATAAAACATAATTGATTTACACTTGTAATTTATAACTGGCGGCTAATACGAGCCAGTTAGTTATGCGCCGGTTAACGGTTGAGATTTGTCAGTTTATTGCATAGCTGTGTTGGCTTGTTATGTGTACCCTAATGCGTCTTCCGAGTGGCGTCGTTAAATGTTGAGTGGTAGAGTATACGTAGAGGTGCTGTTTCAGTCGTCCTAATGTCAACTTTACCTGCCGATGGATATCTTACCTTAGCAAATTTCGGGCCGGGTTTCCTCAAATCCATTTTGATCCTATAGGATCAATGGAATACCAGCAAGGGAACACTCTTTGTCTTTCATAATTCACTCTTTGTCCCAAAATTCAGAACAAATAATGCATATACAAATGCGGTAGATGATATTTAGATTTAATTCTATTTAATTTTATATGATACACATCCAAACCCCAGGGGGTTGGGGTATCCCTACCTGGGTAGGTACTATTTCGGATTTTTGAAACACTCTGTATAAGATGTAAGACCAGATATAGTATATCTCTAAAACTTTAAGGTAACTTAATGCTGAACACCAAAGTCATCGATGTTTCTCACACTTCACACTCATTCTTAAAGGTCGTTTCAAACAATTTTATTAATTTTACCCAGAAGTAGGAAAGTAAATTAAATTTCACTTAAAATAAAAGTACACTCGGGCGGAAAAACAATAAGCATTGAATGCACAAATAATAACATCTGTAGGCGAGCCGGGCACAGACGCAGTTTGAAAGAAGTTAGCTGGCTACCGGGACCGGCAGGTTCCCGGTAAAAGTACCGGAATAAATACTGACGGTATTTAGGAGTAATTTACACGATAGATTTTTACAGTGGGGATAATACCGCCGAATGTAATTAAATTAAGTAAATTAAATTAGAATGAAAAAAAATCTTGATGATTAGCATGTTTAGGAATCTCTCACTGTACTAGTTTATATATGGAATTACTGAATTTTATTATTTCTCCTAAAATAATACCTTCTTAAAAATGTCACAAAATCAACATGATTTCTTGTTTGTAATATGAAGTAACTAGCTGTGCCCCGCGACTTCATCCGCGTAGTATTGGATTATTGGGTTAAAAAGTATCCTATATGTTAATCCCGGTTATAATCTATCTGTGTTCCAAATTTCATCCAAATCCGTTCAGTAGTTTTTGCGTGAAGGAGTAACAAACATACATACATACATACATCCACACTCACAAACTTTCGCATTTATAATATTAGTAGGATTTTCTACATTTATGAATAGCATAATTCCTTTAAAATTCCACATGATTTATTACTCGAGTTATGCTACAACTCTATACACTTCTATCGAGTACAGTCAAACCAGAAAGTGCCACGTGCCGGCATCGACACCAGGTGCGCCAACCGCACGGCTCTAAATTTAACGTCTTTATTTGGATTTCTGACTGTACACCCGTGTTTCGCTCGCACTGCGTACCCACCCTAATTGGAAGGTGGCGATTTTAAAATAACAACGATTATTTCTGTATTGCAAAGTGAGTTATGTTTTGTTGATTCTGCGGAACCAAGTATTTTAGGAATCGCACCTGGATCGTTAAACCGTTAAGGAATGGTTATTTCTATTTCTGAATGCGAATTTAAAATTTGAACGGACTTCAAGAGACGAAATGAAATTTGTTTAGATTATTTATTTATTGAAATTTATCCTTCTTTTCCCAAAATCTAGGCGTGATTGTTTGCATACAAAGTAATCCTGGTTTAAATCATAACTTATAAAAAATATGTCAAGAAATAGTAACTGTTCAGATTGACCCCACTAAAGAGCAATAGGTAACTAATGCTAATTTTACAGTAGGTAAATTAGTAGCGTTATAATCGCCCCCTGCCGGCAGCAAATATAATTACACGACTCTGCCCCTTATCAGCTGATACTTTCGCTTTAATGCACCTAACTTCACGTTTATCAGGTAAAACTTTTGCTCGGCAAATTGAAAATTTTACGAGTTTTGTACCAGGGCGGCAGTGAGAGCGACACGCCGAGACCTACTCGTGTGACTAAGTAATACTTGCTTATCAATAATAATACATAAATTACACATTCTTGCTGCTTCACTCGGAAACTCGAATTAATATAACGGAGACATTGACTATTATTGAATTTAGTATATATATTTTTATATTAACTCGTAAATACGAATTCTTTTTACAAATATTGTGAAATGTTTTCTTTAATAATAGTAAATAAATATTTACAAAAATATTTGCTATGAAAGGTTGCCAAAACTACTAAGTTATGAGTCATTCTTCAATGGCTAGTGTTTTAGGGGCTTGGGTCGGTCGTTTTGGAAACTTTAAATGTGTGTATTTTTTCAAATTTAAAAGGTTTTTGCAAATTATTGCATAGCTAGTAATCGTTTATATAATAAATACTAAACTACCTACTCGGTTAGCTAACGAAAATACACTTTGGATGCCGGATGTTACCACCGCTTACATTATACATTTTTTGGTAGAGTTAATTCTCGCTGTCAGTGGGCCCACGACACGCTAGCGTCTTGAAATAATTGTGTTATCAAGTATTAATGTTCTATCTCGGCCGCGGTTTAATTACCGTGTTCGGGAAAATTCACTTGGATTTTGTATTTATCGTTTCCCATGTAAAGTATTTTGTTTTTAATCGGGGGACCGCAATCTAACCGCTCATTTTACACTCACCAAACAATCGCATCAATTTATGTTGCTGTATCTAAATTTTGATAACACAAAATAAAGGCAACAACATATATCAGTGTAAATCTTTCATCAGTACCTATAAGAAAGATAGCCAGAAGTAACATAAGTAGTTCTTCTTATAGGTACTTAAGTTTCTGACTTTGAAATCGCGTTGGAATTCAGTGTCTAGATATGTCGTGATTGCCTTATAGAAAGTTATATTTTATTACTTTTTTCGTTTGTTTTGTATATATTTTACAATATTTACAAAACTAGCCAAGGTATTGCAAACAAAACGCACCTAAGTATTGAAAATACGGCCCGGGAATATAACCGGGGAACGCAAACATACGTGCGGCTTACACAGTTCACTGTAAACATTATTATTTTTAAATAATGTCCCGTGCTTGTGTATAATTAAATAATATGAAAGTGTTTGAAACGGATTTTCTGTAACACTTAAATTTTCAAATATTGTCCGCATTATTTTCCACTCCTATTGATGTGGTCCTCTCATTCATAGTATCTCTGGCACATCAGATAAATAACGACAAAATATTTATTAGAAGAGCTCAGAAAACATTGACTGCTTTGTTAAACAATTTAGGGAATGCAATCATCCACACCGCATCATCGACATTTATCAGATGAAGCATAATAAGTCAGTAGGCCTACCTAAATAAAAAGTAAAAAACTACTGGCTATTGATACGGCAATAGATACTAAGGTTGGTTAGCATTTACCGTATAGCAAATGTTATTCCCAGTGTGAAGGCAATTACGATTTCAGCTATCAGGTAAAAACTAAATAATCTTCTAGCAAGTGTTGATCTTGATAACCTACCATCCGTAACAGCTTCTGCACCTAATAGAGTCACGTGAAATAGATATTATTCACGTGGCTATTCCTATTCACTTACAGTGATGCCATCCGTACAATACACCAAGACAAACACGGTATGACCTGGTTGGAAAACAAATTGGATCAATCAACAGCACAAATAACATCGAATAGCAGTCGGACTATAGGCGGCGAAGCGCGTCCGGCACGCCGGCGCGCCGGGCGCGCAGCGGGTTCGCGGCGGGAGCGCGACGGGCACGCGACGACCGCGCGGCGGCCGCACGACGACAGCGCGAGGTGTTAACGATTTATAGCCGCTAAATTGTTTCGGAAAGGTGAACGCTAAATTAGTTGAGCATCTTCAACTGGATCGAGTCGAAATACGAATGGTTCTGAATTTATATTCGTAGAGCATTCGGTAAGGCTAGTTGAAATAATAATTTTGAATGGTCTAACTAGTGAGGAGCTGGATCTTTATCTTGTCTGTATAAATAGATCTGTAATAAATAGCTTCAGATAAGTCTCGAGTCAGACATCGATGCAATTTCTCATAAACATTAACCTACAGTGTTCTCCACAAGGAGATAGATTCAAGCCCTAAGAGCCTATAGAGAAGACTACATAGGCGCCTAAGTGCATTGTAAAAAGCATTTCTAATTCTAAATCTTTCGTAAGAGTACCGATTTAGACTCATCAAATCTATACTATGGGTAGCTACCAGGAAATCGTAAACATATGAAATTAATTTTCCGAAAATTCCTGTAAACACCAGGTGGCGAACTTTCCCCTATTAAAACCGATATGGTGCAATAATAAAACGTAATCATCGCCGCTTGTCGGACGCGAGGAAAATAAAATAGTATCTGAACTAAAATAAACATAGCGTCGGTAGCCGCTTCAGCTGTAAATTACCTGTTGGTTTTACTGAAATGTTTGATGCGTTTGCGCTTGATCGACATACGTAGTTGGGTGCGAGTGTTTTGATACTTGCGAATATCTTGATAATCTTTTTAAAAATAAATCATAAATTCCAACTATTATTTTGTATGAGGATACAAATACCCCTGGCAAGGGACCGAGGGTCACCATTAGGGTACTGTATAGATAGATATAGACAAAACTTACCCATCAGTCTCTCAAAAACAGGCTATACCTATACGTTTTTTCAGAAGATACTTTTTCTGTCAGAAGTCAGATTCTAAAATTGGATACATTACAGATTGGCTGTGGCTAACAGACTGATGGTTTTTAAAATATTATACTTACTCATTAATTTTAAGTATTTTTTAGTGTATTCTTTGCCAGGATCAAGATTATAATCTCCACGTACTCCACGTAAACGTTAGGCCATGTGTTTCTTGTTGGGTGCGCGCGCGCCGCAATTCGGTCGCAATCACCATTACCTGCGCGCACGTGTGTTTTTATACGCGCTATTTCTACACAGTTAACGCGCTTTAGCGTTCGATGGCTTACATTTTATGAGGATATTTTTATTTGGGTCGATTTTACCGGCGATGTTTTTATTTAAGAAATATGAGAATTTATTTTGATTGGGTTCACGGATTTATTATTATTGGAGAAAACGGGGTTTGTTATTTAAAATATCGATTTAGAATGAAAATAACGGCGTATATTAAATCTATCTAGTTGATGTCAAGGCGGACCGAGGCGAAGATGATGCGACAATTTCGATACCTTTGCAGGTAAAAAGTAGCCAAAACAAGTCCAACAAATTTTAGACGTCAAAGAGATGGGGACGCAATAGTTTATTCTTAAAAAATACCTGCATTACACAAGGTTAAATGTAGGTAATTAACGGGATCGTTCAAGAATGGCGACGAGGCAGGAAACGTAGGACTGCGCCCCCCCTAAGGTGGACCAATAACATTACACGAATCACAGGAAGCAAGTGGATGCACGTGAAGGAAAACCATAACCTATGATTGTGAGAAGTCTATGTCCATCAGTAGACAACTTCCGGCCGATATTTGCGGAAGGAATTATATAAACAGACTAGCAAAACAATTAAGACTTATGATCCCTCCATATTCACACAAAAGTTTTCTCTCGTTTCTTTCTGCATCAGAATGAACCCATTAACTCTCAATTTCATCTAAACAATGTAAGAGATCATTATGGCTGCAGTCAGTTCTCATAACGCCATTGTAAGTTCACCTGCCTCGTATCTGAGAGCATAAAGGGGACAAAACAAACTCGCTTCCAAATGTGAACCACTTAAAATTCCCAGTTAGAGCCCTTATTATTAACCGTTGATGAACATGGATTAGTGATGGGACAAGATTGTTATCGATAATTTATTTAAAGACTATGTGTATTAGTAAAATGAAAACTTCATAAAATTTTCAGCACACAGGATTGAAACATAATATGTCAAATCGAATGCATAACAAAATAGAAACCAATAGGTACTTGCATATTTAATTTTATTTTTTTATATTGATAGATAGTAATTATGAGGATCGCTTCAGAACTCATATTATAGATACCGGCATACAAGTATGTAATAGGTAATTTACTTCCATTTATCAAGCCCCATGTAAAAAAATAACAATTTGTTCAGTCCACAAATATGCCAACAACCACACGTTTTTGAACGAAGTTATAAACATGATGCTTGAAAATAATAATATCGATAAATGAAAAGAACTTCCCTAAAAACACATTAGGGTTGTCGCGAAATGAAATTATACAAAGATTCACCTACACACTTGCAATAACACACTGATTATAACCTGCAAATTTCATAATGCAGTGCACTCAAACAATTTTAAGCTCTATCACTCCAAGAATAAGATTCATAATATGTGATATAGGCTATACTTGTTTTCAGGAAGTTAAGACAACCTGTTTCACAAGTCGGCTAATCCCTTTTATCTTGAGGTGACATACCGCGGTTTATTATTTCGCTTCAAATATTTTGTTAAACGATGTTCAGTAAATACGTTTTGGTTACAAAGTTTGCAGCTGAAGTTTCATATCATGTATATATTTCATACATGTATCGAAATGAGTCATATAGACGTATACATAAGTAGGAAATATACTTCAGCTAGCCTTCAGTGATTAATAATAATAATAATTTAGCCCTTTTGACGTCCCACTCCTGGGCACGGGCCTCCCCTCAACATGAGGGGGATTCAGGCCATAATCCACCACGCTAGCCCAGTGCGGGTTGGCGGATTTCACATGTCTTTCGAAAATTGGTTAGATCTTCTAAGAGCGTTTTCACATTATCCGATCCGATATCGGGGTAAGTAAACTGTATGAAATATGTACCTGTCTTTCATATTGTCCGGCCCGATATCGGATATAGACAGGTACATATTTCATACATTTTACTTACCCCGATATCGGATCGGCGTCCGACACCGATATCGGATCGGATAATGTGAAAACGCTCTAAGACATGCAGGTTTCCGCACGATGTTTTCCTTCACTGTAAGCAAGTGATAATCATATAGAACTTATGATTCGCACATAGATTTCGAAAAATCCAGAGGTGCGAGCCGGGATTCGAACCCAAGATCTGGTGCCCGCAAGACGCGTGCTTTAACCAATCGGCTATCAGTGATTAGTTGATAATATATATCGTAGTAATGTATGGAAATTAATGAACTTAGAGAAAATAAGCACCCTTAATTTTCATGACCTTGATACAGAATCGTTTGACAAATATTTAATGGAGGCATTGACAACTGAATTGTACTACATTATTGTTCGGGAATCCCGAGATAGTTTCTTGGACTGGACTTTGCCTTCATATTCATGACTTGATACTTGAAACTGGGTTCGCCGTTAGTAAGGACTAGTGGTCGCCAGTGGTCGAAATTCGACCAGAAATCATTAAAATTTTAATTTTAAACGTTATTAAGATTCTATTGTCAAAGACTATTTGATACTGGACGCCGAATGCACTATGGAAGTCCCGCCCTACGAAATAAAGAAAAAATACTGTCACAGTTTGTCAGTCAGACAGTCAGTCGGTTACCAAGTAGAAGTTACAAATGTGTGTGTGTAAAACGCATGGTAATGTGTGTAATGTTTTATTTATTGATTTAATGTGAATAATAAAAAAATATTAGCATTCTGCACTCCTTCTCTATATAAACTATAAGTGTGCCAAATTTCTTACTCGTCCGTCCTCGCAATTTTTGTAAAAAGTGGTACAAACGTATTCCTTCACTTATTAATATACAGATACCGTTTATTAGATTAGTAGTAGTAGTTAGTAAGTATTTAGGCAGCCCATAGTACAGGCATAACAGCTCTACCTAATAACTCTCACGCTTAATCTACCAAGCAATACTTCAAGCTATTAAAGTTGATAATTTATAGGACTCGTGCGCAGTGTATCAACAGTCGTTTGTCCTGACTCTGGAACAGGCAAATGTCAGGTAATGAACATGAATTACGGTACAATGTAACAGTTTTCGGTTTGAATAGAAAACGGGAACATAATATGTATTTCGTAGAGCTGATATAATTCGTAGATGATTTACTGAAGCTTACTGCACGACAATTTTGTATTTATTTTGGTATCTGATTTTCACTAGAAAATACAACACTATATATTAACTTTGAGAAAAAAGGTGCTTCCATAAAATAATGCCACTCTACGCGTTGGCGCTAAGTGTCGAGCGTTAATATAAAAAATATTTTGATATTTTCGTAATTGGCCCGGTCTGAGTTCATCCAGTCCATCCTATGGCTCAAGAATTGCTTAGTTTGGACATTTGTATGACGATATCTTTTGATTGATTCGTACGTTAATATTTACCATCAGACATGTACTACTATAACCTTAGCGACCGTAGTTGCCATAAAATACAAATTACTCCACAAACACTACCTATCAACGACCTCTCACCTCCTGAATTCAAAATTTAAGTCCACACGTCTACAACTAGCTGATAACTCGCTAACCTGTTGATTTAATTGTCGATTAGTCTTCATTACCGCGGCTCAAACCGGCTCAGCACTAATAGTTACTAATAGTATGTCGCAACACTACATCGCGCCGGCTTAGAGATGTCACTGATTAGTTATTGATACTAGGTTTACTAGCAGGTGTTCGGCTAGCCGTGTTTAAAGTCTTTTTGATCTGAAGGATGCGATTTCGCATCTGAAAAGTGAAGACGTGGTTATCGTTTCCGAGTCCATTGACTCCTTTCTCTGCCTTGAAAAATATTTGGAAAGATAATTTATAAAGTATATAGGTTCCACCAAACTATAATTTGGTTATTTTTGTGTGCCTACAATAGCTTTAAAATATTAAGTAATTTGTCTCTTCAATCCAATCGATCATTAGTTCTGTTTATTACAGTATTGTAGGTAACTCATCAATTCTATAACTTCAATGCAATAAACGAATCAGTCCCCGCTACATATCTATGCGTGTCACATCCAAATCCTGAAACATACTCGTACGTCCATTTCATTCAATTTTCCAAACAACCGTCGTTTCTCATAACCTTTTCAATTCAGGCAATATTAAACGCATCTTAAATTATACAAACCAAATAAGCAGGTGTTGTACCGGATAATAATGATGTAGCGATATGATACAGGCACATTGCGTTTAACGGCGGCCATGAGCCGACATTACCGGCAACTGCGCGCTGTACGCGCCGTATTGCTGTAAAGGTGTTTGGGGGTGTTTGCACCGCTTAATGTGCTTGAATGAGTACTAAGCACCAGTAATTTGCGCACATTAGTGGGTGTATTTTAGGTGCGCAAACTTGTTTGCTGAAGTAACGCCAAGGAATATCCATTTGAATGCCGGGGGAATGGAAGCTTTTAAATTGGACGCCTTTCAAATTGTATTTACAAACTTAGTTAATACTCGTATATATTCACAGCTAGGTTATGAAAAAAACATAACTATAATTTTGTCACTATCCGATCCAATAGCTTTGGTCCTTTTTACTTTAAAAACGTAAATAGGGGTGTTTATAAGTTTGACGCTTTTATCGGTTTGCAGAATCAACGTATACGAAGATAACTAATTTCAGCATTATGCTCACAATATAACACTTATCTGTTTTAATGAAAACCAGCTTAGACATCACTTGGTACATGTATTAGGGTTAAGCTGTTTAGTCGAGTTACTCGTACAAGCGCACTCTTCAGTTGCGAGCTGCAACACCCAGCCAATAAACGGCAGGTATTTACGACACGCGATGTGCGCACACCATCATTGTTTCCAATTGCATGCGGCTCTTGAACACACCAACACAAATAGTTCCATTATTATCGCGATAAATTCTCGACGAATGTGGCCGATTTATTGTATCTGCTCTGGTAAACTAATCGTAAGAGTACTTGTTACCAGATTGTATACAAAGCGACGTAGTAACTATCTATACTAATATATTATAAAGAGGTATAGTATGTTTGTGAGAGGTTATCTTTAGAACGATTGATCCGATTCAAAAAATATTACACTGATCAAAAACTACATCATCCCCGAGTGACATGGGGTGAATCCGCGAGGCGTAGTTAGATTAATATATTATACATCCCGTGACATAAGAAAAATAAACACTGTTTGCCGAAGAATGATCCTGATACAGATTCATAGCTATATTTACATAACTTTTTATGAACTCATTATCATTGATTTCAGTTCTTGCTGCCAAATTTTCAGATTCAGATTCAGATTTGATGACAGACTTGCCAAGACAAGCATGAAAAATTCCATAGATAGGGTGGGATCTAAATGTATTCTATATTTTAATACAATTTTCGTTAAGTTCTATTCAGCTGTTTCAGCATTACTTTTATAAAACATTTTGCATAGCTCTGAAACGGTAACCACAGTAGAATGCAAGTTCCACTGAGGTAGTAACAAGTGCCGTTGACAGACAGGCGTCACGTCACTTCCGTGTTGGTGTTGGCATAAGAAGCGCAATCCGACCCCTACGCACCGTCGTGGGCATATCCAGTGTGATGTGGCTAACATAGAAGAAGAATACCTGTCTAAAATACTATATCTAGCTGACAGTTTTTAAACTGTGTCATTCTAACATAATATTAATATTTGAATTTTTTAAAAGTTTGAAAAGCCATCTCCAATATGATTGATATTGTTGGGTTGGCTTACCATCGCTAAAGTTGGGAAGTCGAGGGTTAGTGGTTGGTCCTTCAATATTCATAATTTAATTATCAGGGCGAAATGTCAGCTCACCAGATGACACTTCATTGACCTAGGTTGACGGTATCTGTCACTTCACTTACGTCAGTATCATTACAAATATAAATGTTCGTGAGGTTGGAAAAAGAAAGAGAGACAGCCAGGCCACTCTATGGTGGCGCCGCCTTCTGGTATTTTTCCTCTCACTTTTTCGGTATTAGTATACTAGTGTTTTTTTTTCATATCATGTAATGTAATTGATTGGATCTTTGTTATCTGAAATAAATAAAATACAATACATCTATAAATCCGTGAAATAGACTCACGCATATCCTGATTGAAAAGGCATATTAATTAGTACGTACGTAAGGCATTCCTCACTACTCGCACTGTTCCAGCACACGTGAGTCCGGCGCTGCGGTTATATTTAACTCGCACACCTAGGAAGTTCATTAAGGAGCTACAATGTTGCTAATGCACGACTGGCTTAATTGAGCGGCTGGAGCACTCGCAACGCTTCATTATGAAGGTGTATAAGTATGCTTCTTCTTTTTTAAAAATATGCCCCACCCAGGTTAATAGGTATTTCGCCAGTGTCAAGTAACAAATAGCAATACAAACACATTAAATAACATTGCAATACAAAATTGCAACCGTCCACTTTGGAAAACCAAAATTGAGGCCTAAGTATGCGTATAATGTACGGAAATCTACTTAATACTGATTAGTATTCAAATAATTGATTGACTTAGAATAAAATGTATCTTGAAGACTGCTACCGTCAGTATCAGCTACTAACATTTATAGGAACATCACGCACTGAAGACCAGGAATCCTCTGATATCATGGTCCTGGTACATTTGTTAGTATTTCTCAAATGATGTGACGTATAATTTTTATTTTGTATAATAAGCTCAAAGCTACTTATCAAAACATATTCAACTCACCGAACGTTTTCTTTTTAGCCGCCATGGCAACTAGTTCCCAAAATCGTATTTTTATGCATCTATAGGTATTTCAATAATTTTAGCATGGACAGGTATACTAAATGTATATAAGTATATACAATTTCTGTATGCGCGTGTTTGTATTTTACTCCTCCTCCAGCTCGGCTATATCAATTTTGTTTTTTAAATAAACTTTCGGTGTCATTTGGTTAGTTTTTAGTTATAGTTGGAGCCGGTAGATGTCGCTGTTGATGACATCCAGAAAATACCAACAAAACTGGTGGCAATAGTTATTATATTATAAATCCTTACTTACACTGATCATGACCTGTCAAGATGGACGTACTACTGAACACGTGTCTTAATACATACCTATATTAGCTTACTATGTTGCTAATGCACTCCGGCCGTAATTGACCGGCTAGAAGCATTCAAACGGATTGCAACTAATCGGTAAGTGGTGACGGGATTTGTCACCGCTGTTAGGATTATAATTTACTATGAGTGTTGCTAAGCGAGATAAATGTAGATTGTAGAGTCACCTGCACCATTACCGAGCGTATGATATTGACGGATGTGTTGAACAACTTTACCACATATGTTTCAGGTTAAATTGACATCGATTTATTGTTATTTATTGAATAACCAGTTTTTGGGAAGAATCATCAGATATAAAATACTATAATTAATAGCTTGATGAAGACGACGCCGTTTTTCTATACATTTTAGACAGATAATTGCCGTATCCGGCCGGTACAATGAAATTTATGGAAAATATCGGTGATGTTATAATAACCGTGTGAATGTTGCTAGCAGAGAGGATATGGGATGGAAAACTTTCAGTGGTCCTTAAAGCTGAATCCTTTCAACTGCTTGTTTATTTCTATAACTCCGTCCTACTCTGTTAGGCACCAGGTATATCATGTTTACGTAGAGCCTCCTAAATTGCAGCAGCTTAGGCTTAAGAGGAACCCAACAATGATTAACTAGCTGTCTGCATAAAATTTGATGTATACTCTCACTGGATCAAAAATATGTAAGTACCTAAAACTACTGAAAACAGTGCGAATAAGAAGCATTCCACACCTAGCGATGTAACTACAATTTTGCTAATGCACCCGTCTAATTGAGATGTTTGTCGCGCTCAAACTGCTCGGGCGTGCGCCTGCACATCACTATGTTAAACGGTTTACGACGGTTTTAGTGGTTGCTCAACAGATGCCCGCTCGGAGGGATTTAGTTGTGCGGGTGACAAGTTTATTTGGGAAACTGTGTTAACATTGAAGTTGAATAAATTATTTTATTAGTCGGATAAAGCTATAGCTACTTAATCTGATAAGTTTTGCTTGATATTACAATCTTGGAACAAGTTATAATATGGTACCTAAGTAGGTACGTCCATCTTGACAGGTCATGATCAGTGTAAGTAAGGATTTATAATAATATAATAACTAGCTAAGTAGCTAGTTTCCTAAAATTTTAAAAATTTTAAAATTATATAGATAGTTATACAGAAACATGTTTCGCGACAAGAACCAATAGTCGGTTTAAATCATAAATACTCTTGTTTGAAGAAAAACTATTTTTATATAGCACTGTGAAATGAGAGGCTTCTGCAGGATAATCGAAAGATTAAAACGTTCGGAAATGAAGTAGACACAGCTAGTTCAAAAAAATAAAAAACTGGCAGCCAGAACATTGCCCGAGGATAACCAGGGGCTATTTACCATTATATCCATGTACAATCTTAGGCTACTCTCGTAAATTTTGTGCGCCATGAAATATGCATAATAAATTATCGAAGCGCTGCTGTGCACATAATGGAACGTGCAGCTTAAAGTACGTATAGAACATAATATTGTCATACTAGCACGGTAACATGGGTGTGTCTGCATGTTAAAATTTATAAAATATTTCTACTAACCTGTCACCAAACACGTGGTTTGCACTGACCAAAACATTATACCTACTGGAACATGTTGTTGTCCCGTTTTTATTAAAACAATATATATATAGAGACAACAATATGTTTTTGTACTAATATTTCGCAAATACAAACCATGGGTTAGGCTTAATTGGGAGGATGCGTGAGTTATTTTATTCCGAGGAGACAGACAAGTGTTTTAGTTGTTCTGAACAATATTGATCGTTTACACAGGCATATTCCATAATCATTAAACATGTCGGTTTTTAACCGAATGAAAGTGAATGTTCCTATCATATACACTAGTAGAGCATGTTTATTTCGAACAGAAAGACATGCATTAAATATAGAGAAAGCGCCCTTGCAGAGTGTGATGCATAGGCACAGCGAACCGAAGTCATTTACTGGTCTAATTTATGCCCTTCTACTGCACCTAACTGTAGTTTCAACTGAAATATTATGAACCGGAAGATTTTAAACGGAAATATCAATGCCCTGGTTTAGACCAGGGAAAATTACAAAAAGGCCATTTCGAAATTTGCCCCAACTTTAATCGAAACCGCAACCACTCGTTGCAGTGCGCCAAGCGGCGTGCTCTCAAACGCCGCATTGAAAGAAATCAGCAATTTTAAAACAGCTATTTATGAATTATTATAATTTGGCTCGCTCAAAATACACAGATCCTGTTCCTGTGACCTGTTCTTGAGTCGAAAATTCATTTTTGAATATGGGTTAGACAGGAGCCCTGCTTTCTCAATGTGATAAACCTACATATACCTACGTTACGTAACTAATATTCCTGAAAAATATTTTTTTAGAACTTGAGGCAGCCGTTGCTGTTTCCCATAAAAAATAAATGATTCCACACCGTCGCATCCTACTGTCCTATATTCTTTTATTCGCGATTCGCCGCGGCAATTATATATTTACGGTGGGCTTTCATCTCGATGTATCGTAATAATTAGAGCCGCAAGGTCGGCGCGCATTGTGATTGGTCCACGCGACGGATATGGGACAGGGTAATTACGGGAACGATGTGAAAACGATATTATGTTTTTGAGATTTTAAATAACTAGATGACGTAAATATTGTGGACTAGTTTTTTGATTCCATTTTCCGGGTAGACATAGTTGTTTATGTTGTTGTAATACCATTTTTTTTTCTCCAGGTTTATTCTATATCTGATTCTCTGATTCTGGTTTGGACCTGCCTCTTATTTGTACGATTTTTTTCTGAAAAACTATGAATATTCGATGTTCCGCTTGTGGTTCGGCTTCGATCTGTCTCCGCGTGTAGTACCAAAAGTTTTAAATAAGATGATCAGAAAGGTGCGCCAAACGATCAATAAGTATCTTTAAACACAATGATTATAAGCAACTAGACATTCAACATGGGCAAACAAGGCCGCTCACATTTCATTAACCTCGATCCATCGGATTCATTCGGCGGGCGTTTTTTGCGATGGCCCTTCAACGCATATCGTTTCGGCAAAGCGGCTGATCAAATCAACCGTTTATTTGTGCGCGGCCACTCGACTGTGGCGGATACCGCGGATATTCCGCGGATCCGCGGCGGGTATTTGCGGTGTGCATTCGAAATTTAAATAGCACGCTCGCACAGGCCGTTATTGGTGCGTCTGCTGGTACCGAACTAATTTGAATCCGGAGTCCTGTTAATTTTCGATTACGAATTTCGAATCATGTTTCCTGAATGTATAGTTTCACACTACTCTTACGTGATATTTAACGAATATCTGTATAATTTGGTAATTATTAAGATCAAAACCAAGTACATGACGACGACTTTTTCACCTGCCGGGCGTCGTGTCGGGCATACCTCCGTAACAACATCGCTCTACAAACCCTGTTTCTTTTTTTTTGTCTATAGCACCGAGGTGTCGACTACGTGTAAGAAAGCCGCCCGGTGTCTTTAGCCCTCAAATAAATAAACGCAAATGAATAGGTAGTTTTTTAAAAAGTGACAAAACAAAATAATTATAAACGCTGCCAACCTGCCTACTAGCTACCTAGTTATATCGCCAGCAACGTCTAATCGTCAGATATTTTTCACATCGTAATCATTATATTGTTATTCACTCTGAGCGGTAATCTCGCGCCCACGCATTGCACACCTGACGATTTGATGATCATGCATTGTCGGTCAGACGACCACCATAGTTTTAAGCCCTAGAGTTAGTTAGTCAGTAATTAGTCTTCATAACGTTCAGACAAATAAAAAGTTAATTTCAAATTAAATTAATTGTTTTAAAAACTTGCTCGCGGGCTCCCAGTAGTTGACTGGCGCAGCCGTTCGTGATATTTCACATTGTAGAAAACCGTTAATCGCAAAACCCCAAAATCGGTTTCGCGTGTGGTGATTCGTGTGTGAAAAGACTGAACCTAAATAAATACGTCTCCCGTGGGAAGCTCGTGGCGTGTGCTGACTAATCTGGCTCTGGAGGACATGGGATCGAGCAGCTGGTGAGTAGACCTTTTCACCTCCTGTTTTTCATGTTCCCGGTTTTCTCCATATTTTCTAACCGAACCAAATCGTCGGGCCTATTAATTACGTTTATCTGATTTTGTTTGCACTTAAATTGGCAAATTTGTCATCCTCGTAATTAATTCGTGTAGTTATAAGTAAATTAATCTAATTAAAATGGAAGGCATACAGCTAGTCAAAAAAGAAATTTTGTGTATTATCCCCAAGTATGATGGAGATGAAAAATTGTTAAACCTTTTTATTACAAAGTGTGAGTATGTGCTTAGTGGTGCTAGAATACAAGGAAATTTGGCACAAGAATTATATCTCTTTCATGCTATAAGCGGTAAACTTATTGGTAGAGCTGCGTCTCTACTCAGCGATAATCCTAATATAACAACATGGGATTGCTTAAAAGAAATTCTTACGCAACATTTTGGCGATCCGAGATCAGAGGAGTGTATAGCCATTGAACTTGAGACTATGAAACTAAAGCCAGGAGAGTCGTACATAGAGTTTTGTCATAGGATCCAGAACGTACGAAGCTCCTTGATAGCGAAGGTCATTAGACTTACCGATGAAGGAATAAAGGCTGCCAAGATGATTATATATAACAACACATCTTTGAACGTATTCTTATTTAATTTACCGGAAGACTTAATTCGTATCGTGCGACTGAAAGGTTGTGCTAATCTTGAAAATGCTTTGAGCATTGTGACTGAAGAAATAAACTTTCAGTTTCAATATAACGCGAAAAATAAGTTAGTGAAACAAAGCATAGCGCAACAATCGAGTTCACATAATGCATTGAGACCAGTGCCCTTGGCTCAAGGATTTCATAAACCTTCTTCTAATTTAACGCCGCCGAATAATAATTTTAGGTTTGGCGTTCCTAACAATAATTTTAAATTTGGCATTTCACAAGGTCAAGGTCAAGCAATTAGACCCAACTTTGCACAGCCAAATAGATTTGTTCCTCCTCAAGGCAACAGATTTGGACCACCCCAAAACCAGGTTCAACGCACTTTCGGACAGGCACCGTTTCAACAACCACGTGCACCTTTCCAACATGGTGGATATAAATTTGGCATTCCTCAACAACAAGGTTTTAAGTTTGGTATACCGAACCAGTCTACGATGAACCCCAATCAATATAAACCCGGTATGTCAAATCAACAGCAAATGCCTAGGCTTGGCGATACTGATGTGTCAATGCGTACCGCCCCCGTTAGGCAAAACATGACTACAAATGACTTATACTATATCGAAGAACCAACCCCTTGTCAGGAATACACTTTCGACCAGAACTATGACTATAACTACGACTATAATACGGCAGAAATGTGTGACGAGTATGTAGAGCAGTCTCCTATCGATTGTAATTTCGTTGAAAATTATAATGAGGTCGAATCCGCGCATCAGGACACTGAAAATTTTCAGGAAACAGCCTCGAGAGATGTGGTGAAATAATAAATTTAAATTATTGTGACAGTATTTTAAAATTGCCGCATATTGAAATTCCTGAGATCAACTCCAAGTTTCTCATTGATACCGGAAGTAGTCGTTCCTTTATTAGTCCTGCTAAAGCCGATGAATTTTTTAAAGAGTATAAATACTATGAACCATTTACAGTTATTAGTACACATGCTCAAAGCATGCATAATGAGGTAATACATATTCCTTTATTAAAAACCTTTAAAAGCCCACTTCCTCACACATTTTACATTTACGATGTTGACGGACGCTACGACGGACTGATAGGATCTGACCTCCTCAAAAAATTAGCTGTTAACATTGACATGAGAAATCAAATACTACAGACACATAATGCAGCAATTCCAATTATTTATAATCCACCTTATGAGATAAATGTGCCACCAAGGTCTGAAACACGAGTACGGATCCCAACTAACTTGCAGCACGGAGACGCTATCGTAGACTTTGTCGAATTTCAGGAAGGTGTACGAATGCCTACGGCCCTTATTAAATGTGATAATTTCTTCGCAGATACAGTTATACAAAATATTTCTGATCAAAAAGCTATTATTAAATTCAAAGACCCTTTCGAAGTTCAGGTATTTGAAAATGAGGATTTAGAACTAAATTTTGTGAATGATGACGGTATGACCGATGAGGTATTGAAAGATAATCTGAAAAAAGTACGATTAGATCATGCAAACAAAGAGGAACGTGAGAGTGTAGCCAAATTATGCTATGAATATCGTGATATTTTTTATTGTGATAAAATACCACTGTCTTTTTCGAATCAAGTTAAACATAACATCAGAACAACTAACGAAGACCCCATTTACATTCGACCGTACAGACATCCGCCTTGCCAAAATGAAGAAATAAATAAACAAGTAGAGAAACTTCTGGAAGATAATGTAGTACAAAATTCTCATTCGCCTTGGAGCGCACCCGTGCATCTAGTACCCAAAAAAATAGACGCATCTGGAGAAAAGAAATTTAGGATGGTAATTGACTATCGTCGCTTAAACGAAATCACTATAGACGATAAATACCCCCTGCCCAATATTAGCGATCTCTTTGACAAATTAGGTAAATCTCAATATTTTAGCACGCTTGACCTTGCAAGCGGATACCATCAAATAGAGGTCAATGAGGCAGATAGGGCAAAAACTGCATTTACCACCCAGTCAGGACACTTTGAGTTCAAAAGAATGCCGTTTGGCTTGAAAACGGCACCCGCAACGTTCCAACGGGCGATGGATAATGTGTTGCGAGGTCTTCAAGGTTTGCACTGCATGGTGTATCTTGACGATATTATAATATACTCCTCAAGTCTTCAGGAACACATTGAAAAACTTCGAAAAGTCTTTGACAGGCTTAGGGAAACTAATATGAAAGTTACACTTGACAAATGTGAATTTCTAAGGAAGGAAGTGTTATACCTAGGTCATACCATTACCAAAGACGGTCTCATGCCTAATAATGATAAAGTACAAGCAGTTTTAGATTTTCCGTTACCACGAACAGCCACTGAAATCAAGAGTTTTTTAGGTTTGGTAGGCTATTACCGAAAATTTATAAAAGATTTCGCAAAATTAACTCAGCCATTGACATCGTGCCTTAAGAAAAGAAATAAGATAGATATTACTAAGCAGGAATTCATTGATTCTTTCGAAAAATGCAAAGAACTATTAACTAACGCCCCGCTCTTACAATTTCCTGACTTTTCAAAACCATTCGTCCTTACGACCGATGCCTCCAACTATGCACTAGGCGCTGTACTTTCGCAGGGACCTATAGGAAGCGATAAGCCTATAGCGTATGCAAGTCGCACTCTAAATGACGCTGAAACTCGATATAGCACTATCGAAAAAGAGCTTTTAGCAATTGTATGGGCCTCTAAACATTTTAGACCCTATTTATATGGAAAGAAATTTACTATATACACGGATCACAGGCCTTTAGCTTGGTTAAATTCGATAAAGGAGCCGAACAGTAAACTAACGAGATGGAAACTACGTCTTGAAGAATTTGATTATCATATTGTCTATAAAAGTGGAAAACAAAATTGTAACGCAGACGCATTATCACGGATAGCTGTTAACGCGTTAGGTGAAAATGATGATATTTCTATGAAAGTAAACTTAGATAAAAAGGAACAAAAACTTCAACAACATATAGATAATTTAACTAAAGAAATAATTCAACTAACCAAAAAGCGGGATAATGTTTCACGCGGCTCTACTTCTCGTGAACGAACGCCCTCTCCTATAGTAATTTCATCAGATTCTGAAAAAACTAGAAGTATACCATCACTAACAGGAGATGGCCGTGAATCACCGTATCCGATTCCATCTATAAGTAGTACTACCGTTACTGCATCTGAAAAACCAAGTAATGATAGTATAGGCACAGTACATTCAGCTCAAGACTTAGATACCGATGGCATACTTATATTACAAGAGGCTATAGACACCAAGCCAAACCAGATACTCGTATACACCTGGAACAGAAACGAATTAACAGTTAAAGACATATCCAGAGCAAAACAAAAGGTATTAGAAGTACATTTACCTGTAGATAAGCCGGATCTTATAAAAAGGTTCCTAAAAGAATATATCAGACCCAAAGTAAAATACTTCTTTTACTTTGAAGACGAATTACACCGTAAACAGTTTTCAGAGGCCACCATATCGCTTTTTCAGAAGGGAACAGTTAAATTTTATGAGTGTACTAAGAGAGTCGTGTATGTGGAAGACGAGAATGAACAGCGGGATGTTATAATAAAATATCACATAGGTAAAAATAGTCATAGAGGTATTAAGGAAACGCTAGTACATCTTAGGCGAACCTTTTTCTGGAATAATATGGATCAAATGGTTGCAAGTATAATAAATGCGTGCGAAATTTGTAAAAAGATGAAATATGATCGGAAGCCTCTAAAACCTGAACTGCAATTATCCCAAACACAAATTAAACCCTTTCAAGAACTATTTATTGATACTTTTTCAATAGAAGGAAAGCACTATCTTACAATAGTCGACGCCTTCAGTAAATTAGGTCAAGCAATCGAAATTAGCTCCAAATCTACTCCGGAAGCAGTTAGAGCACTCATTAAATATTTTTCATTGTACGGTATCCCTGGTCGAATCAGTTCGGATCCCGGTACCGAATTTAATAATACGTTAATGAAGGAAATGCTGTCTTTTTATAAGATTTATTTACATATTGGTACTCCGCACAACCCTAACTCTATGGGTATTGTGGAAAGGTTCCATTCCACAATAATAGAAATTTACCGCATAGCCAAGTATGAACGTAAAATCACGGATGCGGCATCCGTCATGACTTATGCAGTAATGTCGTATAACCATACAATCCACTCGACTACTGGCCTTACTCCATTTGAAGTCGTTTTCGGTCACACCGAATCTAATAGCTCGTTTTATGTAGATTTCAACAAACAATTTACGCAACAATTAGTTAAAGAACACGTGAGAAAGACAAAGTACTTGTATGAATACTTGACAGATAAGATGATTGATAAAAAAATGACTGTTATTAGAAAACGTGGAGGAGAAACAGAATTTGACGTAGACGTAGGTGACACGGTATTTATCAAAGGAGTCAATACTAGACGTAGCAAGGACAAACCACGCTATCAGAAAGCTCAGGTCACCGGAGCTATACATAGGAATATTGTACCAGTAACTACGCAAAATAGGAAAACTAATGTTCCCATTAAAGACATTAGGCGTCCTCCGCAGGTTAGTACTTCTGGCGGTCCATGTGATCCACAACCAGGCCCTTCATCTGCAGCCAATGGACAAGAACCCGGGACTGCTACCTGTAAAGGAAGGTCAAGCCATTATCAGTCACGATAAATGGACTATTATTAAAATCTTAGATTTAAAGTTAATTTACGATGAATTAGATTTAAATATGAATAATTTTCTTAATCTTAAGCAACAAGTTAGAAGCTCTTTTGATATTAAAGCCTTTGATTCGGATTTTACCGGTGTTGAATCTCAAACCGAATACGCTATGAGTATTACTATCGAAAAGTATAAACAATTGGTTCCCTCATTGGTAAGATCTAAACGCGGTTTATTGAATCCTCTTGGTTCATTAGTAAAAGCAATTACAGGTAATCTGGACAATGACGATGCTGTTATGTACGAAAAGTTAATCCATGATTTAAAAACAAAACAAGACGGAATAAATAAAAAAATGACAATAATCGCCGAAATGGTGGGTTCTATCACAAGAATAGCCAACTCTACCGCAAACAATTTCATTCAGATGGAGGAATACATAAGAGATATTAACCGTAGTTTAAATGAATCCAAATTGTTCCAAACCAGTAGTAAAATAATTCACATTTATAATATTTTAACAAATAATTTCCAAACACTCTACATCCGACTGAACGAAATTGAAACGGCTGTTGCTTTTGCTAAAATTAAGCTATTACATCAATCAATTATAGATACAGATGAATTGATACTATTGTTAAAAGAAATTGAGGAAACTGAAAAATTGGTGTATCCTGTAAAAGTTGAAAATGTTGTGAAAATAGAGCAATTTATTGAGATAAAGGCATACGTAAAACAAAATCAGATAAAATTTATTATGTACATTCCGTTAATTAGAAATGAAGTCTTTAATTACTTCAAGTTGATTCCCTTACCTGTACATAATATCAGCAACGGCCTCACTACCATTATCCTTCCCAAATATCCTTATCTCCTGGTGAAAGGGTCAAACACTAAGCCGCTCTCCCAGTCATGCCGTGAGATCGATGAAGCCCGTTACCTGTGTTTTGAGAATGATGTCTCTCCACTAATTGAAGACATTTGTATTGCCGAACTTATGAAATTTTCCGCAAACATTTCAAGTTGCCGCCATGTTCCTGTGGTCATCGACGACGTTAGAGCTGACCTCATTCAGCCAAATCGCTGGATAATTTACTCGAAAGCTGAAACTCTACTCACGAAGTACTGTGAAAACGAGATAACACAAGAAAGTATTTGTGGAACTTATCTCTTATCCATGGACGATGATTGTCAAGTTCAGATAAAGGAATTTAAACTAACAAGACACCAACAGCAAGGGAAAGACGTAACTTACACAAAGTTCCCAATAGTTAACCTGCCTAAAATAAACACCAGACCAGCAGATGTGCAAAAGAAACCTGTCAACCTGAATGGGATTGATCTTGTCGACATCCAGTTCCTGAACTATTTACTGCAGAAAAGTGGAAGTGAAATCATCAGTGAGAGTGAAAATTACAAAAGTGTCCTAGATCATAAAAGTGTTAGCATAGGAAATCTGATTTTTTGTATAATCATAATTATATGTCTTATGTCATTAGCCTGTAAGCATAAAATTAAGGAGTTTTGTAATTTGAGGAAACCTCGAGATACTCCTCAACCCTCGGATAATCTCGATCTTGTGGAGGGAGGAGTTATATCGCCAGCAACGTCTAATCGTCAGATATTTTTCACATCGTAATCATTATATTGTTATTCACTCTGAGCGGTAATCTCGCGCCCACGCATTGCACACCTGACGATTTGATGATCATGCATTGTCGGTCAGACGACCACCATAGTTTTAAGCCCTAGAGTTAGTTAGTCAGTAATTAGTCTTCATAACGTTCAGACAAATAAAAAGTTAATTTCAAATTAAATTAATTGTTTTAAAAACTTGCTCGCGGGCTCCCAGTAGTTGACTACCTATATCCTATTCATTCGAAATTTAAACCCGCAATCGAACCGAACGGGCCACTAAAACCGAATACTCGCATTCACAAAATGAGAGATCGAAATTAACACAGAATCGAGTGACGATTCACAATCAGCTCAACAGCGATTGGTGCAACCGTCACCGGCTTAACATCGCACCGACAATGTGCACACACTTTTAGTAGTAACTGATTGGCAATCGGAATTACTATTTCACGTTAATTATGATGCTGATTCTGTTAACACTCATTTTAAACTTGATTGAACTAACGGTCGTATCGCACCCATACGTGAACAAAAGACACACTGGCATATTAGAATCTTAGTTCTGCGAGTTAGTTAGAATGGACAGGTTCATAACCAGTCCGGCGAGGAGTTCTATGCCAAAGTTTAGGTGTGTCCTATTTTGTAAGAATGCATGGGTTTGCAAAAAGGAACTCATTCATTAACGGATGTGATTTTGTGAGAATGGATGGATTTACAAATGTCTGTTATCAACTACAATATGGCAATTTGATGCCCCAGAATAGATTGGTCCGCAGAGCATTTATACTTATAAATATTTGATACGTGATGTTTACAATGTCAAGGATGTTCAGAATGTGTGTATCCAGCTAAATAAGACGAAATATATGTTAGTACTTTGTACTTGGGCCTCGTTCGACTGACGGCATGTTAGGGTTAACGTGCATGAGGACATGCACTAGGTCAGAATGGACTAATGTTAGGTATGCGCTGGCAACACAAGGGGTTTATTCAATTTAAGTTCATTTTATAATGTATGGCTATCAACACTGTATAGAGTCAAGGTATTATTGGTCAGTGGAATTGTGCGCCATTTGGTGTTGAGTTTCAAACTGGCCGGTCGCCCGCTGTGTTAGTGTGTCTGAATATAATTGAATAAATACACAACATAGGGAAAGGAAGAAAACAATTATATTATAAAAATGGCGTTTATTAATGCGGGTTGTTCACATGGCATGGTTGAGGCGGCACCAGGAGCGCCCGTCCAGGCAGGCGCCCCCGTGGCTTATCCCGAGACACGTTAGTTGGCTGCATCGGTAACTGCACTCCTCATTTGAACGACATATAACTGTAGAAAGCAGTTATACATTAGTAGAGGGCTTTATCAAAAATATAGAGCTGAATACTTAGAGATGCAATGGCGGTCCAATCTCTCAATGACTCACGTAATCAGCATCCCTAAAACCCACTCACAATTACTGTGAATAAGTTTGTGTTTTATTTATTTGGATATTTCTCGTTGTATTTCCAGACAATTATAGGTAATAATAAAATACTTAGACTTAACTATAGGAAATAAGGAAATATACAACATACCGAGATCTCTTCCACTCATCACTCCGTTTTTACCCATCATTCTTGTAAAAGAAAAAACCTAGGTGCACTAAAAACTAGAAATAACTTGGACCTTGTAATTTCCTTAATTTAAATAAAAAATGAAAAATACTATATTTTAGTAGTGTATTCAATTTTATTATTTTAACTTCAAACAATTTTATAATTATGTAGGTAATTGTTGCAACGAATAACTAAAATGTTATGGTGTCGCGTATTTTTTGCGTATTTTAAATGAGTGGAAAGGCTTTACTCATTTTGGAAAATGAAACTTCACAAAGATTTATGTCGTGACACCGTGACTCCTGCATCCCGTTCACTTGCTCTGCGTATACACGTGTTCGAGCCCTGCAACCTTTTATCCCGTTTTTTTTTTGCAGAAAAAGTTTTGATACCATGTGGACCGCACAAATTTCAGCTGCGGGCCGCATGAGGCTTGTGGGTCGCAGTTTGACGACCACGGTACTAAAGTAAAAATAATACTAAGAGCAGAACCTCAAGACTCACGGTTTAGGTGGACAGAACCCCTGCAACGTGAACAGGACTTAGAAATTAGACTCAGTGTATCAGTTACTGTAACTCTTCGACCCATATTAGTTATTATAATACGCTGCTAATATAAAATAATTACAGTTCTCAAGTAGGTAGGTACATAATTGTGCATAAACTCACCCCTTTGCCTGTGATCGAAAATATCTCCAGCTACAGCTGACCCAATTAAAACAAACAGGAAAAAAAACTTCATTGTTCCAACTGAAATTATTTCAAACACTTGAAGACTGAACAGCAATGTTCTGAATGAATAACTGGTAGGACCTTGGCTATTTATATAAAATATTGGCGATTAAATATAATGAGCGTGAAAATTGGGCTAAAAACTGAATTTGAAAAGTAATTAAGTAGTAAAATATTTACTATCGGTGGACTAACGGGCTAATTGCTCTACATTGCACTAAGTAAGTTTAGTAACCCCCACTATATTACTGGGATGGACAGATGGACGGACAGACGGGCTAGATGATCTTATAAGGGTTCCTCGTAGGAACTTTAAAAACTAATAAAATACTAACTTTAAATATTGTGAGATGGATTATTTTGATACACAATTAAACTTTATTGAACTAGCTGTCGTCTCGTAACTATATGTATATGAAATCGATACAGGCATATTAAAATCTTAGTTTTGCGAGATTCACTAGATGACCTACTTCAAAACCGACATTAAGATAGGATTCAAGCCGTATTAGAGTATGTTTTTGTAGGAGTTTTTGACACACGCTACTTCTCCTAGTTTTAATTGCTCATATCGACTATTAGGAAACTAACTTTTTTCATAGATACATATATTTTGTATAGACACCAGTGACAAGTGAGCGTCAAACGTACGTAAAGCTAATGGTAGAGCTTCAGATCTAATTGACTCTAGGTCCTGGATCTTGCACTTGGATAATTATCCAAGTCCATTCAATAGAAGGTCAGGGTTGATTTCATCCAAAATACGATCCAAATTATCCAGCAGTGTCATATTCGCTCAAGAGTGTAACATAAGCAACTGTTTATGATCCCTGCGTAGGTGTGTGGCCATAAAAACCGCGAGTTACGACCGCCCCGCGTCCGTCGCCCGCGCATCGCCGCCTAAAAGCGCATTACGTACCTGAGTTACGGTGGAAAATGAATGTAAGGGTTTGTGTACGATGTGGTATAATTACTACTCACTTGCATTGAAGAAGCATTCACACTGATGTGATCTTATCTTTGATGCAATCAAATAAAAATAAATGTATTGTAACTTATTAGTAAGTAATTGTCTATGACTCTCTCTACTTCTCAATGCTCTGTGAAATATACGCGCCGTTACATATTTTTGTTCTCATATTAAATAACGTATTTTTATATGCAGTCTATTTCAAGTAGGTACCAGGTATCCACTTCCTAAACCTAGGTGTGAAAAAAGTTCATCGCAAGTTGAGTGGCCTATATGACATCACCTCCTTCTGCATATCGACTGACAGATGGGCGAGTACCACTGCACATCCCCATCTCCAACAGGCAGCGTATGTTTCGATTGTTCGTTTAGAAAAGTACTTCAATGTCAGGCATTACACGATTTTCACCTGTACGGTGTGACTTCTTAAAAATCGAACGTAAGCAAACTTGTTATGTAGAGTTCGGAGTTGGAAGCAACCGATCATTTACCCCATGATGCCAAATCATAAAACATGTTGCTAATTATATATGAATCAGTAAATAATACAGAACATTGTATTCTAGCCTTAACAAAATTATCATCGAACACTCACAATTTTGTCAAAACAAAACAACATTTCGTTGACGCCAGACCCTTAATTGGGATGCATTACGTTCTCGTTAAAGGAAATAATTTGTCACAGTCGAGGATATGTGAGAACACTTTGTGTTACAAATTTACAGTGCAACAACTGACATGTTTATGTGTCTTGTTTGCTTTGGCGGATAATTTTTTGGACATCATTATGATACGAATACCTTCGTTCAATGGAGTGGCGGTAATTGTTTTGTTATATAAATATTGTAGACAGTTAGTCCATTATACCGGATATTATTATACCGGACCAAAAAAGATACTAAAGTTCCTGATTTAATTATTAAAAAAAATAAAACATGGCCGAATCAGATATATAAATCATTATTTAAAGACTATCATTAAAAAACTAAATGGTCCTATAATAAATCGCCGTGAACATGGGAACATAAGGGGGCGAGCACACGAGCGCCGCACGGGGCTAATGGCGGCCACTGAGTGGTTTCACGTGTACACCCACCTTAACTCGCGCGGGGCGCCGCGTAATCCCCCACTTTTAGTTTTTTACGCTAACTTTTACGTAAAGTGTACATTGTATTGCTTTCTCATAAGAGGATTTCACGCTGGCGAAGCTTTACAAAAGTTTTCTTAGAGCCAAAATGTACCTATTCAATGTGTATTAATCCTTAATAAATAAATGTGTGGCCCATATAACGTCCCACATCTGGGCACGGGCCTACCCTCAATACGAGGGGAATTCAGGCAACGCTGGTCCAGTGCAGGTTGAAGGATTTCACATCTAAGTCTTAACTTTACTCGTCGTTTTTAATTCACTAATCATTACTTTTTCTTAAGATCAAGTAGTGGTAATTACTAAATCATACTTAAAAAAAAAAAGTCCATGGTTAGTTTAAGTTGATTATTTTATTAATAAAATGTTTGATTAGAAAAGCGGTTATCAGCAGTGGCCAAGATCACTCCTCTCTCATATTTGTACAGTTTATCAATCTCTGTATAATACATATTTTTACCTACTCATAATAATAAAACTATTCACTCATATATGCTACACTAATAATAAAATATGGCGTATAAAAAACGTAAAACCAGCAATAAAAAATACACCGTTTGGCACCTACGATGATAATAAAATATTTATTTCAAGAGTCACTCGCAGGAAATCATAAAAGATATGTTATAATGACGATGTTTCCACATTAAACTAATTAGGAATTGAAAGGAGGTGGGTAGGTACTATAAACTTGTTTAACGATTCTCTAGATAAGCTGGGATTTATAACTAGAACTATAATCGAGTCTATTTAATGACACAGTACGGATTTATGTATCTCTCTCTGAATAGTGATTATCACTGGGCTGAGATAAATGAAGAAACCTATATATTTATTATAGGAATGAAATAAAGACTATTTTCTTTCTTTATTATTTCATATAAAATCTAAGAGAACTCTGATTTGATCATATCAAAAACAGTGGTCAATATGAATGTAATTTGGTAGATACATGAAAACCTGAACTATGTAGGAATCGTAGTATACTGTTTTTTTGGTAAATTAGGTGTTTCAGGATATTATACGAGTACTCCAAAGGTAAACTAAGAAACAACAAAGACATTATTTTAAGCGTCTGTCGTGTAGTGTTCAGAGAGGCCGTCCTCGTAACGAACTTTATATTTCGAGTATTGTTTAACTTATAAATAAATATACATCAACAGGGAAAGGAAGTAAACAATTTTCTTAAAAATAATATGGCGTTTATTAACTCCAGTTGTTCACATGGTATGCTTCATGAGGCTGAGGCGGCACCAGCAGCGCTCGCCCAGGCAGGCGCCCCCGCGGCTCATCTCGACGCACATTTGGCTGCATCGGTAACTGCACTCTTCATTTGAACGACATATATCTGTAGGGAGCGGTTATACATTAGTAGAGAGCTTTATCAGAAACATAGAGCT
The DNA here is from genome assembly GCA_905147325.1 of Notodonta dromedarius. Lineage (NCBI taxonomy): Eukaryota > Metazoa > Arthropoda > Insecta > Lepidoptera > Notodontidae > Notodonta > Notodonta dromedarius. The sequence goes on from LR990167.1 coordinate 616,239, forward strand.
GAATGCTTAGAGATGCAATGACAGTCCAATCTCTCAATGACTCACGTAATCAGCATCCCAAAAAGCCACTATTACTGTGAATATGTTTATGTTTTATTTATATGTTTATTTCTAGACAATTATAGACATAACAATAAACAGTTAACAATTAAATGTGATGTAACAAGAGTAAATAAGAAAATAAACAACATACCGAGAACTCTTCCACTCATCATTCCGTTGTTACCTGTCATCATTCCTGTAATAGAAAAGTACACAGCATGTTAGGTATTAATATTTGCTCAACCTGGAAATGAAAGCGCTTGCACCTCCTGGATATTAATATTGTAAGGCAGTGGACAAATATAGTAAATTGAAAAATATAGTTTATTCAATTTAATTATCCACCTCTATTTGAATTGTTTTTGTAAAAAATTAAATTGATGTAAATTGTGAGTAAGGTATGCTTACCTCACTAAAGACAACCGATGCCACGTGGAAATGACTTAGGAGTTCAGTGTCCAAGTTATTGACACCCATCGACCCATATTACTTATTATAAATCTGCAGTACTCAAGTAGGTACTTAGTTGTTCAAAAACTCACCCCTTTGCACGTGAAAAAATGATGATTCAGCTACAGCAGACCCAATGAAAAACAACAGTAACAAAACCTTCATTGTTCCAACTGAAATTATTACAAACGCTTCAAGACTGAACTGCAATGTTCTGAATGAAAAACTTGATAGGACTCTGGCTATTTATATAAAACATAAGTGATTTAATATAATGAGCGTGAAAATTGGACTAAAAACTTAATTTGCGAACTAATTAAGTAGGTGGTAGTAAAATAAATGATATCGGCGGACTAGCGCGCTAATTGCTCTACATTGTACTAGGTAGGTTTAGTACTCTCCACTATATTTCGTTTACGTAAATAAGGTATATTAATAAAAGTAATATCGTGTAGTATTTATTGCCCTTTGACAGACTGGGACGGACGGACGGACGGACTAGGTGATCTTATAAGGGTTCCCAGCAGGGACTACGAAACCCTAAAAAATAATAAAATCCTAACTTTCAATATGACGATATGGCATCCAAAATGAAAAAAAAAACATATCGGCATTTATTTAGTATTAGAAAACACAACAAAAAAAATGAAGCAATAAAATACCTAAACGCTAAAACATAAACTTATACTAATGTCGCCGTAAAATTGTTAAAGATGGAATCATGCAGGATTAATTTACTCAAACAAATCTAGTGATTCGGTCACACATCTTTTGAACCAGGTTCACTGAAACTTAATTACAAAGCACTTTTATCTCAAAAACTGTTTTGAGATAAAAGTACACAATAATGCAATTAAATAACAACTATATTCGATACTAGAAGTGGTGGACTAAGCCCTACAATGTCTTCAGTATCCTAGCGATTCTAACTGCGGGATCTTCGGCGGGTCGCTTGCTGACCCCCCTGTTGAAGGCCAGGCCGGGGTGGCACCAGCACTCGTGTCGCAGGCAGAGCGCTAGATCCGCGTGGCTGCAGGACTGGCTGCATGGAAGAATGCAATCCGAGCTATTCTGGCAGTACCCTGTAACTGTAACAGAACAGTACTGTGACGTTATTGGCGTATACCGTGATGATGAGGAAATAAGGACGTGTTATGAAAAGTATGTAAATCTGTATCACGCTTTTAAAACGCTGATTAGGAGGTCAATTGCAGAATTGGAGCAGAATCTTGCCTGAATGCAACTGATGATTGATTGCATGACAGTTGTTTTTTAAATTCTGCCGATCAGGATAGACTGATAGATTTTCTTATATACAATATATGTACATATATTTGTTAGGATACATATACTTATAATGTTACCCTGTAAGGTATTGTTGCGACCTAGAAACTATTTGGTCAAATACCTCGAAGGATCCTTATTAAATCAGCTTGATACAAAAACGCATTGTTATTCTAGATGAACCCCATCGAATAATTACGAAGGATCTCTAAAAGTTGAATGTTCGAGACTGTAGGTATGTAGGTATAAAGTGAACGCGTTATCGGCGCGGCGACGGCTGCGAATACCTACTCGCGAACGAATACAAAGGGAAGCCGACAATGGGTCTCGAGATCGTTCGATTCCGATTATTATTACCTACATACCTACGAGAATGTTCAGGAAAATACCAGCTCGCATTTTTATTCCGTATATAAGGTGTTGACGACGGGCAGCGAGTTAGTTACTTCTTGGAAGCGACAGTGTACGGATCTCAAGTAAGCGAACGAAGAGTGATATACCAGTGACCTAGGCGATTATATTGGAATACTGTGTGACTGCTAAGTGATCCGGAACAGTGTTTGTTGTATGTAACTAGTGATAGTGAACTAGTGTAGTACTGTGTATTTGTCAAGTTTGTGGAGAGCGGAATAAACCCTTTATACACGTAGTCGGCATTATTTGTACCTACCCCTAGTACGTAACAATTGGTGTCAGAAGTGGGATGCCGTTACTACCGCGAGAGGAAGAAGGGCGTACTCCACGAACCAGACGTCAAGTGGAGATGGATGCCGCACGTCAACGTAGCCGTGAAGAGGAAGAGCGTCAAGTTGATGTCGGTGTTTCAACGGGAGCTGAGGCAACACCGGCAGGAAGCTCATCGGAAATAAACATGGCAGCGTTGCTGGCCTCCATGCAGCAAATGCTCAAGGCCAATCAAGAGGTTAGCCGGCAGGAGATTAGAGAACTAAGGGAGGCCAATCAAGAGTTCAAAGAGATGATGAAGGCTAATCAAGAGGCAAGTCAGCGAATCATGCAGGCCAACCAAGAGGCTAGCCAGCAGGATTTCAAGGAGATGATGCGGGCCAGTCAAGAGGCCAATCAGCAAGTAATCCAGGCTAGTCAAGAAGCGGTCTTAGGAAAAATCGACGCTGGTATCACTATTTTAGGTGCAAAAGTAAAGACCCTCGAAGACCGCATACATGGGTTAAATGAGGAAGTTAACCATAAGACTGAAACCCTTGAAAACCGCCTGCAGTTGCTTGATAAGCAGGTAAACCTTAAGAATGAGACCTTTGAAAGCCGCTTGGAGGTAATGAATAAGGAAATGTTACGCCTGAAAACTCATGGACCTGTTGCCGTGGCTGCACCGTCATCCACAAAGCTCGATCTTCCGCGCTTTGATGGGACTTCCTCGTGGACAGCATTCAAGTACCAGTTTGAGATACTCGCAGTAGGAAATTCCTGGAGCAGCGAGCAATCCTTTGCGGCCCTGGCGCTGGCTTTACGGGGAGATGCTTTAATGGTTTTGGAAAATCTGCCGCTGGAAGGGAGGACTCTGGAGACGCTCATGGAGGCACTGGATACACGCTACGGTGAGAAACACCTGGAACATGTTTATCGAGCGCAGCTCCACGAGAGGAAACAAAAACCTGGTGAAAGTCTCCAACAATGGGCATTGGAAGTGGAGAGGCTGGTTCGTCGGGCATACTCATCCAAACCAACAATGATCGAGGAGAACCTGCTGGAGCTATTTATAAATGGCATTCGAGAAACAGAAGTCAGGACCTTTGTACGGTTGGGACACCACCAAACCATGAAGAACGCACTGGCTCATGCTCTCGAAGTGGAAGCTGTTCGGCAGGACACGAAATTAAATAAGGTCAGGGAGGTTAAGGAGGTGGTTAAAGAAGAAAGGAAGCCCCGGTTTGTCCCAACTTGTTATGGCTGTGGAGGTAAGGGACATATTCGCTTGGAATGTCCTTCAAAGAAGAGAAAGGTCGCGGACGAGTCTGAGACCCAAGCGGAACCAACTGTCCCGTTAAACTAAACGTCGCCAGGGCCGCGGGGCGGGCGCTGGCTGGTCATGTTGAGGCCCCAACAGTCACTATAACTCAAGTTTGCAATGGAAATAGTTTGATCATCGAGGCCACCTTAGACAACCAAACTTGCAGTTTAACTGTTGATACTGGAGCATCGCGTACAATTGTGAGGCCGGAACTACTGAAACGCACCATAATGTGGGAAAAGCGATCACCGTCATGCCGTCTGCAAACAGCCACTGGCCAGCCAGTTTCCGTCCTCGGTGAAACAGATATTAAGTTAAGAATTGGCGACCGAGTCTATCTCCAGTCAGTGTTGATTGCTAATATTACTGATGATTGCATTTTGGGACTGGATTTCTTGAAGAATCAACAGTGTGTTTTGGATGTAGCCAAAGGAGTGCTAAGGTTTCCTGATCAAGAAGTCTGTTTACGAGGATCGCGTCCGTGTACTCTTTACTGTTTGAGGGATACCAAATTAGCTCCGAAATCAGAAACCTTAGTGAGAGTTAAATTTCCTGCAAAGACTGAGCGAGGAAGATGTCTTATTGTTGAAGATGCTGGTTATCACCCCAGTTTAATTACAGCAAGGACGCTACTGATGTCGAACGGAATTACTAGGGTAAGAGTCCTTAACCTTAGTAATGAAGAAGTGCAGCTGAAGAAGAATAGTGTGGTCGGAAAATGCGAGGAAGTACAGTACCTGAGAAAATTAAGCGCTCCAGATAAACAGGAAGGTACGCAGATCGCAGAGGATCACATCTGGGAACTTCTGGAAGCTTCTAAGGAAAATTTATCGGCATCGGAACTACAGCATGCGAAGAAGCTGTTGCTAGAATTTAGAGACATTTTCGCAACTGGAAATAATTGTGGGAAGACAGGACTCGTCAAACATCGGATCGATACAGGCGACGCCAGGCCTATTAAACAAAGACCCCGAAGATTACCATGGGCAAGAGAAAAGGAGGTGACAGATATGATTAATGACATGGCTGATAACGGAATAATTGAACCTTCTACGAGTCCATGGTCTTCACCCGTGGTGCTGGTAAAGAAGAAGGATGGCAGTACAAGGTTCTGCGTGGATTACCGAATGCTGAATAATGTTACGAAGAAAGACAGTTACCCCTTGCCTCGAATTGACGACACGCTGGATATGCTCAGTGGTATGAAGTGGTTCTCAACCATCGATCTTAAAAGTGGCTATTGGCAGGTCGAGCTCAGCCCAGAGGATAAGGAGAAGACTGCGTTTAGTACAGGAATCGGGAACGGATTGTGGCAGTTCAACGTTATGCCATTCGGTTTATGCAATGCTCCTGCCACGTTTGAACGCCTTATGGAGAGAGTAATGGTGGGTTTACTCGGGGACGTGTGCCTGGTCTATCTTGACGATGTAATTGTTATGGGTCGCAGCTTCGAAGAAAATCTGAAGAACCTGGAAAAAGTTTTCACTCGGATCCGTGAGGCGAATCTTAAATTAAGTCCCAAGAAGTGTGCTTTGTTTAAAAAAGAAGTCAGTTATCTTGGACACGTCATCTCAACCGATGGAGTTAAGACCGACCCCGAGAAGATAAAATCTGTTCAAGAGTGGCCTACGCCAAAGAATAAAACAGAAGTACGCGCGTTCCTGGGGCTATGTGCATACTACAGACGCTTTATAAAAAGTTTTTCAGACATTGCAAAGCCTTTACATCGTCTAACGGAAGATAAACGGGATTTCGTTTGGGACCTGGAATGTGAGAAAGCTTTCACTGAGCTGAAACAACTATTATGCGAGGCGCCAATTTTGGGTTACCCAGCGAGAGAAGGAAGATTCATCGTGGATACTGACGCTAGTAACACCGGAATAGGTGGTGTTTTGTCACAAATACAAGGAGATCGCAACGTTGTAATAGCATACTTCAGTAAATCACTTTCCAAGCCAGAGAGAAATTACTGTGTTACTCGCCGTGAATTGCTAGCTGTGGTGAAGACCTTACAACATTTTAACAAATATTTAATAGGAAGGGAGTTTACACTAAGGACAGATCACGCTGCATTACAATGGTTACTACAATTTAAAAACCCAGAGGGCCAAGTAGCACGATGGATCGAGCAACTACAGGAATTTTCCTTCGTAATAGAACACCGCAGTGGAAAAGGGCACGGTAATGCTGACGCTTTGTCACGGAGACCGTGTGCCGAAGACTGCAAACATTGCCTAAGGAATGAAGTCCGGGAAGAGGTCAAGCTCATAGGGACACATGGAATCGACGACGAATGGACCGGAGCTAGTATGAAGAAAGCGCAGGAGGAGGATAATGACCTACAACCTATACTGCAATGGAAACAGAGCGGAAACAGACCCCAATGGAGCGATGTGTCTATCTACAGCTCAACTACGAAGAGTTATTGGGCTCAGTGGGACAGTTTGGCTCTGGTAGATGAAGTGCTGTATAGGAGATGGGAATCAAACGACGGTAAGGAAATCACCATGCAAGTGATAGTGCCGCGGAGTAAGGTGGCTTCTCTTCTACGGCACATTCATGATGGTGTTTCTGGTGGGCACCTAGGAGTCAAGAAATCCCTGGTTAAGGTGCGACAGCGGTTTTATTGGCTGCGCTGCCGAGAAGACGTCGAGGATTGGTGTCGCAGATGCACTGCGTGTGCGTCAGTGAAAGGCCCGCAGACAAGAAGCAGGGGAAAACTGAAGTTGTACAACGTTGGAGCCCCGTGGGAGCGCATCGCCATTGATGTGGCTGGACCGTTTCCGATGACTGAGGATGGGAATAAATACATCATAGTAGTGCAAGATTACTTCACTAAGTGGCCAGAAGTATTTGCAACACCCAACCAGGAAGCAGTCACCGTAGCGAAGAAATTGGTCCAGGAAGTAGTCTGTCGGTATGGCGTACCTATGGAGATCCATTCTGATCAAGGAAGGAATTTCGAGTCTGCGCTGTTTCAAGAGATGTGCAAGTTACTCGGAATGAATAAAACTCGTACGACTCCAGCGCATCCGCAGTCAGACGGAATGGTCGAGAGGTTTAACCAGACATTGGAAAACCACCTGGCCAAGGTCGTAGACGAACATCAGCGAGACTGGGACCAATACATTCCGCTGTTTCTGATGTCCTATCGGTCTGCAGTACATGACAGTACGGGACACACTCCAGCCAAAGTAAATTTTGGTCGAGAAATGAGGCTCCCAGTGGATGCGATAACAGGCACGTCACCCGACAGTCCCAAGCCCGTTACAGATTATGTGAGTGAACTTCAAAACCAACTCGACGAGGTGCATCGAATGGTACGGGAATACAACTGGAAGTCGAGTATAAAGATGAAGACCCGGTACGATCTAAATGCAAACACCAATGGTTTTGAAGAAGGAACACTGGTGTGGCTCCACAATCCTCTTCGCAGAAAAGGGAAGTCTCCGAAACTTCAGGCTCGCTGGGAAGGACCTTATACAGTTATTACGAGGATCAACGATGTGACCTATCGCATTAAGAAGGGACTTCGAGGAAAGCCAAAGGTAGTCCATGTGGACAGATTGGCTCGGTATCATGGAACAAATGATGCTCGGGACGAGCATGACTAAGAGGGGGGTAATGTTGCGACCTAGAAACTATTTGGTCAAATACCTCGAAGGATCCTTATTAAATCAGCTTGATACAAAAACGCATTGTTATTCTAGATGAACCCCATCGAATAATTACGAAGGATCTCTAAAAGTTGAATGTTCGAGACTGTAGGTATGTAGGTATAAAGTGAACGCGTTATCGGCGCGGCGACGGCTGCGAATAGGTATTCGCAGCCGTCGCCGCAGTTGTTCGCGGCGACGGCGACGGCGTTCGCAGTCGTTCGCGAGTAGGTACTCGCGAACGAATACACAGGGAAGCCGACAATGGGTCTCGAGATCGTTCGATTCCGATTATTATTACCTACATACCTACGAGAATGTTCAGGAAAATACCAGCTCGCATTTTTATTCCGTATATAAGGTGTTGACGACGGGCAGCGAGTTAGTTACTTCTTGGAAGCGACAGTGTACGGATCTCAAGTAAGCGAACGAAGAGTGATATACCAGTGACCTAGGCGATTATATTGGAATACTGTGTGACTGCTAAGTGATCCGGAACAGTGTTTGTTGTATGTAACTAGTGATAGTGAACTAGTGTAGTACTGTGTATTTGTCAAGTTTGTGGAGAGCGGAATAAACCCTTTATACACGTAGTCGGCATTATTTGTACCTACCCCTAGTACGTAACAGTATTTTAACTTTGGCCCTGCCGCCAGATTATAATACCTAATAATAAATATCGCCAGACTGACACACCAACTGTATAATCCCAAACTAAACAACGCTTGTACTATAGATACCGTACAATGGACTGGGGGCGATTGACTTCTAGACCAGGGCAAATTACGAAAAGGCCATTTCTGAAATTTACCCCAGCGAGAATCGAACCTGGCAACCACCAAGTGCAGTGAGCCGAGCGGCCTACGCTCGAACCGCTGCGCCAAGCGGTCGTTATAAATAAATACATTATTCAAAATGAATAGTAATTTGGATATGTGGCTTGTAAATGGCAATTAGTTCACCCCTTATCACAATGAGACTATATCTTCAAAATTAGTTTACATAGCCTCTGCCATTCGTACGTCCACCATCGTAACATAGACACGATGGTGTTTGTTAAATATTAATTCACATGGAATCTACTTACATGCAATATGAGGAATCGAGCCTACATCTCTTAATGCATACAATTGTGATGAGACCGCAGTGACAAACACCAGTAGGGCCGTTCTTATCATTTCTGTTAACTTTTCTGACTGACATTTTAAGGAATGTGTGCAATTTATGCTAATTTTTCACTAGAACTTCTGAAATAATGTTACTATAATTAATTTTTAATTGATATTCACGCATTGAATGAAAACATGTTGAAAGTTTATTAGAATTTTTCGTAATGGCTGATTTCATGGTGTTACGTTTTGAAGGAATCTAAATTAGCATGTGCCTACTTTTCAAAGAGACCTTGAAGTCACAACTATGTACTTTTAGAAATTCTTTTTTTTTTCAAATAGATCACTGTCGTTGTCGCGATGTTATATTCTTTCACAACCAGAGAATTTTCCTTCACGTACCTTTACACAGAATAAACCTTGTATACGTGTAAATTATTATTTAGTAGTAATTTAACGTGATTACCTGCGATTGTGTAGGAACGAGGTTACTGTCACACAAATAATTCCATTATACACAGTAATTGAACTATAAATGACTGAATAACACAGTAATACTGTGGCAATTGATACGATTAACATGTGCTAATTAATCCATTATTTTAGCAATACATAAGTAGTTGTAGCATATTGACAACTATACGATATCGATTCGTAGAGCTATTATCGGAAGTGTACCCACTCATATAGATGCGTAGTACCTACTATTTCATGTCGGTATACTTCAGAACCGGGCTTATATTTTAAACCACTTTGAAATGCAAGGTACATGGCAATTATACTATAATCAAACAGTGCTAACTAGTTTCCTAAAGGCGTTTTTAAACGTATATACAAATTCAGGACGCAAACCGATCTATCCAAAAGACATCGTCGCTAGTTCAAAACGTTAGTTCAAAATGTAGCCACCTGAACAGATAAGTTGGTGCGGTACATTATTAACATCCCTCCATTCCGATGCAGATAATGTAGAGCGCTCGTTAAAAAGTTACGCGGTTCAAGACGCGCCTGCCACAGACTCTATCACAATGGAGCGAGGTGAGAGCCGATGTACAGGGGGTTTTGTTACTGCAAGAGAAATCATGTTGCGACTGATTCAAACTTATCAGGTAGAATAGTTGTAATAATGGTTGATGACGACAATATTGTTTTGGGGCAATGATGTTACTGGATGTAGAATATTGAGTAGTCTTCGTTGAGAGATGTACAGGACTGAACTTGGACCGGTTTAGACATTTCTCCTACTCTGTGCTTTCCCTATTCATCTATGATATCATAACGAGTAGGCAGAAGTCAGAAAAATCTGACAGTAGTCCGATATTCAAATTCAAATTCAAATATTTTTATTTCAAATAAGCCAGATTAACTGGCACTTTTAAAAAGTCAAGAACTAGGTGCATGTTACAAAACAAAGTCCTATGGAGAAGAACATGCAAGAAACTCCATGGATACATTTTTTCTTTTCTCTTTTTTAAAATTATGTTTGTTTATTTACAGTAGGTATTAAGAGGTGTGATATTGATTCATCTATGATATTCCCCAAAGAGGTATGCAGAGAGCACTAAGAAGATTTTACGGTCTACAATATTCGATTCAAATGTTTGATAAAAGTTTACAATCGAGACAAAATTTCGAAGTCTGCTAACGACTGCTTCCCGAGTCCAGTGAGTCGAGTCGAGAATTGGTAGGCACGCACGGGTGAGCGAGTGGTTAGTGGACTACGGAAACCTGTCAAAACTGACGTTTCGCAAGTCGAGTGTTATTGCCCCCTGTATACGAAATAGGTAAGAACCCTAAGTAAGCATGTTTTGTCTCTTAGTTAAATCTTTGTTCGCGGTGATCCTCACAAGTGTCTGAACCTCCCTGCCCCCCCTCCCCCCTTCCTGTCAGTAGCGACATCAACCGCGTGTGGCGAAGTGTCAGGAAGTGAGCCCATTGTTGGGCTGTAATGAGGGAGGCATGAGTAACGACGAATTGGTTATTTCGAAGTAAATTTTCAAATATAAGTTTTTAAGATAATTTTCGTATTTTATACGTACGGGCAACGAATTAATGAATGTAAAGTCAAGTGATGTAGAGACCAGAGATGTTCTGTTCTAAATACGGAAGTAAGTAGGTGTTGTTTATAGCAAACTACGAGTTACTTTATAAGAGAAAGTAGAGTCAGTTTCGCTAAAAAATTGTTACCATAAAAACCAAATCCTATTAATCAAGCTCCATGTGTGCGTACCAAACTTACCCCTGACCTATCTTTATTTACCCCACCTTTAAGATTGCCAGATAAAAATATACACCCTGATTTATGGGGAATTCCTCTCCCCGATAAATAGTTGTCTTAAAGGCCGGCAGGGCGCGCCGCTCTCATTTTTCCAAGGTGGATATTGCCTTTTTGCTGATAAAAAAATGACGAATGAAGTAGGTGCGGGATGGTTTATGTGCGAGTGTACCAAATTTATTGTATGGGTTTTTATTTTACGAGCACTTTATCAAACATAGGTGAAGCCGGTTTTTGATAATAGCCTTTTTAGAAAATTGTTATTTTCTTTCCAATATTGGCCATGGTAAACCTATGTGGAGCATGTAGGCAAGAAGTTAAAATAACTTTAAATTAAACCTTATGGCAAAGGAGTTTCACAACTTGTAGCGAAAGAGGATTTTTTATTAATTCACATATTTTTTGAAGGGAAAATATGATTTGTAATGTATTTATAAATTACATTGACGCTTTGCACAAATGCCCACTTTTTTTTTCAATATTGTTTTTATTCATGTAAGCCAACAAAGCATTTATGAATAGTTAGAATCTACTAACGTAATCAAAATCGTTTAGGTACTACTACTACCCACCACTAAACTTCATTTTTACCGATACACTATCGGTCACGTGTATCGATATTAAAATCGTTTCGCATCACAATTGCCCACTATAAATGTATTAAAAGGGGAGAGTCATGGGAACACATACGAGGGGGTGAAGTAATGAAATCAGATTTCGACGGCTTTGGACACAAAACTACGAGTCTCATGTATTTTGTAGTTATTCATCCTTTAAGACTCTTTTATGCAAGCTTAATCTATGTTTCCAGATCCAAAGTATTATCAATAGACAAAATGAGAATATTTATTTCGGATACAAAAAGTCTTTAGATCTTCAGTCTGTTTAAGTCCACCTATTTCACAGATAATGGCTGTCTTTGACATTAATACAGTACAATTTATTAAATTATAGGTGTTGGCCTAACCCTGTGAATGACTGCTAACTTGCCTTTTATAGAAAAACTTTATTTTACCATTATCCATAAAAACACACAATAAAAAACAAACTTTATCGACTTTATTTTAGAATACGTTTTAAATATTGTACAATACTTATACAACTATGTCACCCAATCTGTAAGATAAAGCCCTACTAAGGCAGGTACGCGGGTATCATCACCTCAAACACGTCGCGCATGAGATAACGTCTCCCCTAAATCCCCCCCACACGTAACATTGCGTTATTATCTACGTGCACTCGTTCATAAACAAAAGCCACTTGATTCCCGCAATTAAAATCTTAACATATAGGATTAATAAACACCTTGTGAAGAGATGGGACAATATTCGATCATCGATAAAATTGCAATAATTATTTATAACATTTAAGTAGGCTGTTATTATTAAATAATCTCAACTCAGGAAGCGATCCTCGAAATTTTATTTTAAAATATTTAACTTTTAAGTTTAGTCTCAAATTTGAGATGTATATATTAATCCTGCCATTACCTCTAGATATCAATTACGAAGAAATAAACCATAACATAAAGAGTTTTACTGTTTTATATTGAAATGTAATGGCGATCAAATTTACATCTAAATAGTAGTGAGACTAATTATTTTGCCTTTATTATTCCCGAAAGCAATACTGCCCGGCATGCTGCGGTTAAAGCTTATAATATTACCTACAGCTCATTAGTGGCGTTTGACATAACACAGACATTTCAGACATATTTACATAGGTAATCTCTATCGATATCGATAATTTTAACAACCCCTGTCACTACTACATAGGAAGACCGTCTTAGAATTAAATTACACCTTACACCCCGAACGGTACCTCCGAACAATAATCTTTATTTCCCCCTTCACCCTTTACCTCCCCTACATGCCGCACTTTGTCAAACGCGTTGAACTAAGTCTTTTATGACGATGTGTCGACGTCTTGCCGACTGCTGATAAGTTAGCGAATGAGCTTTGGTGTGTCAATTAGGTAGCTAATTGTTTTGATGAATTAAGTTAGTTTTTCTTTACTTACAAGTGATATTCATATTAAAATTATGATTCGCATTTAAATTGCGAAAATCAAAAAAGTGCGAGTCTGAGCTTGAACCCAGGGCCTTGTGCCCGCAAGACGCGTACTTAGCAAATGGTCTATGCTTCAATAGATTTCCTAAAATATTGACGAATGACAATACCTGTGTAATAATTACAGCAGTACCTACCACTAACAGTTTACTCCTAACCCTTGTAAAGTATCACTAAATAAAGGTGACCTGATGTACCCCGTAACCCGTCCACAACAATAGGTGTTATTGTTAAATTGGCCAAACAGGCCCAGGGGTCCCGAAGACCGAACGATCTTAATTATTAGCAAGGTGCTTAAGGGTTGAATTTACGATGTGTTAATACGACCCGACGTGTGTCGCCGACAATTTAACTTAACCCTAAATTAAATTTACCTGGGGTCTATGAGACCAAATGGGTACATATTTAGTTACAAATTAGTATAGTTTTGGGGTTAAATTAAATTAAAAGCGTATGCATAATCAATTATCATTTTAATTGTCATAAGCTCATGGTTCAATTTACAAGTAAATTATATTTTACAAGGCTTCCGCTGGATGTGGATATATTTCTGGTCACATTTGACCTTTTCCAAACAAACACATTTTATTAGCTTGATATTCATTTGTAGCCATGTGTGTAACATAGAAGCCGCAAGGTAAGGAAATAAACAATCTCCATGAAACTGAGGACACTGCAGCCGAGAAACAGGCCCGCCATGCCGCCCACTGCCACTGCGAGGAGGTAGAGCCAAGATAAAGAGCCTTATGAGGTGAAGTGTGAAAACTACCAGCATGAGAACCAACATGACAAGACTCTTGGTTCTATGCTAAAGTTTCCACTGTATTAAGGCTATAATTATTCTGTTTAATCAATAAGGAGATTTCAGAATAAATACGGTCTAAAAACTAACTGTGATATAACAAAAAAACAACACATTTTAAACTCGACATATGTCAAATGTGACAAGTAAAAATTGGCATAACTCGTGTTTATCACGTGTTTTTTTTGTAATAAGACCAAAAGTGTCTCAATAATACTTATCTACTTCAGTATTTTTAAAACATATTCTTTATTATTTTAAAAGTAGAATGTGTTTAGATCTGTGGACCTGACTTCTTACCGAGGACATCAGTGAATCCAAAAATGATGTCACGTTTGTATCTCATACGAGGATACGTGACCATACCCAGTTGAAGGTTGGTGCCAAGGAACCACTCTTGTTTAGCCTTCGAACAGAAAATAAACCATAATCATAGTGACTGAGAAACCAATTATTAGTTACAAAATTGAAGATAACTTACATTAGATTGCAAAACATAGTTCACATCGTCGCAAAGTGGATAACAACCGCAATTAATCCTCTTTCCATCTGCGTGTTGTAATTTGAATAACTCATCTGGAACGACGCACCGTTGTATGTATTTGAGTAGGTCAATCAATATTCTAAAAACAATAAAGGTAATTTACCTTTAAACTTGGCCAGACAATGTAATCCATTAACGTCGCATATTTTCTCATCACCTGTAATAAAAGTTTGGTTACTTACATATTATATCTGGCTCTAAATTATTATCACTTTTTATATGATGAATTAAACTGATTTAAATAAATTGCATTCTAAATACATTAATATTCGTTGCATGTTAATTATTATTCTTTTAGGTGTTATTGTTATTTATTTATTTCACATGACTACAAAATACCATCGACGATATGTGGGTGGGTCCTACTGTAGGGCATTTTGCCTACATCTGCAGGGTACACGGGCATGTTTCTTTTTCAGTTTGTATCACGATTTTGTAAAGCATATACCTTTCACTTTACCAATCTCAGTTCAAGCCTTAAGTGAATAATGTCACAATTGTGTTTGTGCAGAAAAATAAAACTACTCAATAAGTGCCAAATATAAAAGTCAAAAGTCAAATTAATCGACATTTTCATCGCACCAATATTCCGATAGAAATGCGGAATGCACCCGCAATGCTTCAAACACAATCGGACCCGGCACTCCATGCGGCACATGGCGTACGTGTAAATTGAGTTATGCTTCAGATTGTTCTCGTGCGGGAATCTGCAGCGGCGCTGGCTCACCCTCAACCTGGTAATGGAAACACAAATGAATCGTTTAGCGGTAATAGCAGGACTTATACAAGAGGGAAACGAGAGGTAGCCAATGACGAATTAAAAGCTCCTCTTTCGTGCTTCGGGCGGCACGTCCGGCTATCACAGTCGTTAAGCCATATCGGAGGCCATGGATGGCTTATAAACTGACACCAGGGTACGCCACTAAGTCATAGGAAAAAAATAACCAATGAAGCCTTCCCTTAAGGTATTTCGAAATTCTTAAATAAGTTATTGGCGTTAGTGGCAACATTTCTAATCATCGCTGTTTTGTTATAAAATTCTTACAAGAAGCAAACAAACACTGAACGGACGTACTA
Organism: Notodonta dromedarius; assembly: GCA_905147325.1. Classification (NCBI taxonomy): domain Eukaryota; kingdom Metazoa; phylum Arthropoda; class Insecta; order Lepidoptera; family Notodontidae; genus Notodonta; species Notodonta dromedarius. The sequence continues at coordinate 631,534 of LR990167.1, forward strand.
TTTTTATGTATAATATTGCTTATCTTATAATTCATTTTTACAATCCATAATAAAATAAATAGTTGACATCACGATAGTATTCTTACGTGGCAGCCTCCGCGGAGGTATAAACAGCAATAGCAGTAACATATATTTTCATGTAGTAGGCTTCCTTGGATTGTTGGTTTTTAGTTGATATGTCGGGAACTTCTTGGGGACTGTGTATATAAGCCTGAAGCCAGCAGTAGGTAAGCTATTAAAAGTTGCACTTGAAAACATTCTAGAATATAAACTCTTTGTCCATAAAGAAGTAACATAATGAAGAAGTAACAATACTTACATCATATGCTGTGGATATGTTTATAATCTGAGCAAATACTTCACCTTCTAAAGGATGTATATACAACGAATTGTATGCGTCAGCAATTGTGTCCCATCTGTTAGCTTTTCTGTATCTGCAACACAAAATTAACTTAACATCTGAATAATAATATGAAAAGGGGAAATACATTTTACGGAGGAACAAACCAAATCGTCAATGTGTATTTAAAAACCTCAGTGTATTGGTGAACACGTTTTAGAAGTTCTCATATTTGACCAGGATAGTGGTGCCACTCAGTGAAACCGGCGTAAATTAGCATTTAAAGCTATGGTTCGAATGAAGTGTGATAGAGCTGGAAGCCCAATCTTCCCTTTTCAGGTCGGCATCGTGCGAGCAAATGCCGTTGGCGTCGCAAGCAATTTATAGGCTACGGTTTAAGCAGTAACTGTAGCATCAGGCGGATCGTACACTCAATTGCCGACTTCATTACATAAAAAAAATATGATCATCTCTATTGCCTAAAGAAAGCACTTACTCGGGAGAATTATAAACAGCTGTCCCAGAATTAACAGAATAACACAGTCCCATCTCAGTGATGGTCGGGACAATATTGAACGCAACGTTGACCACTCCGATGGTGAGTGTGGGCTTGAATGCTGCGGATAGGTTCAGCAGCAGCTCGATGTACTGGTCCGAGGCTACGCCATCATAGTCTGTCATGTTGTCGAAATTCTTATACGTAGCATTTGATAGATCCCTGATGAATGCTTCCAATTTAGTTTTGTTCGTTTCTTTTGAGTTTCTGTATGTGAACACCATTTAATTTAATTATGTATTTTATAAATTTACAATTTGTTTATATTTATTACCATCATTTTCAATGTAAGAGAGTGGAGACTGACTCATTACGTACTATGATATGCCTAACTCTTAACTATCGGATCAGGCGCATTTGGAATCGAAGCATTTATTTATTGATTAAGGATAGCCGTACACTTGGCTGTGCTATGAAGCGGGTCATAGGGTCACTTCATTTCCTGTTAACTTGAGCTAAGCCGAGTGAAGCTGAGGAAATGAAGCTACATTCTATGGGTCGAAACGGGTGGGCCCGTTATACCACAGCCAAATTGACGGTCATTCTTAGGGTTCACACAAAATTATTATAATAAATGGAAAAACATTTCAAAAGCCAAATGAATATAACTTAAAATCTTCTACAGAATTATAAACGTAGAATCTAACTAACCTTAAATAAATTTCAAGTTTTTTCTCATCGAGCCTCTTCTCCGGACAGACGGTAACGGCCGGGAAGGTGGTGTTCCACTCGTACATGTCCCGGTCCATGGAGACCACGGTCGGAGACGACTGGTAGCGGCTCCACGTTATTTGGGAGAGATAGACAGAGCCGAACGCTGATAGCGCTATTACTATTAGCCATAGAGTTCTGTTGAAAAGGAAAAACTTTTAAATCTATAATGTTAAAACTTATTTATATAAAAACTCAAATATTCATTAATCATCCTTAAATACGACTCAAATTTGAGTCGTGTTTAAGGATGACTTAAGAGTAGGACTTTTAAATTACTTATGTAATTTTGTAAGAAATTATTGAAAATTGGAGTTTGTAAGTCATGTTTATGGTGGTAGAGCCAAGCTGTAGCCAGGTGACTAAACCTCATATACCGGCTGGCTGGACCGGGGTAATACCACCCTCTCACAGAAGATCGGCGCAAAGTATCTATTATAGCTGCGTTTCATACGATCAGTGCCCCCCCCCCCCCCCTCGCTTCCCCTGCCTCTGTCCAACTACCCTTCAAGTGGGCAACTTTTGGGCAATACCTTTGGTATTGCAAGCATTATAGGCTAGGGTAACTGCTTAACATCAGGCAGATCATAAGCAGGTATGCCGACTTTAATCTATAAAAAAAAAAAAAAGTTAAATTGATTCCAAACTTACGTTTCCAAATACCTCCTTGGTGCTAGCAAATGGTTCAATCCGTGTATAGATGAGGTCTCTAAAAACAGCTCGAGATAAGCTACAGCTTTGTCCTTGACGACGTGAGCTGTCCTCTTTTCAGGCTCTAAATATCTAAACCTCCATCTAGGAGTGCGTTGCAGTTCCTCTTGGATTATTTGAGATTGAAGCGTGCGTTCGAAGAACATGGTGATCTGCAAAGTAGATTACTCGTATTATTACCTATTGTGCTTGTACCTGCCGAGTTTGTAAATGTGAGGCCAGTCGTTCTTAACTATTGAGACTGATCTTGAGATTGATAAGTAAGTTATGTTTTAGGTGCACGCTCACTTTGCTCTAAGAGTCGCCCTTCAAACTGTACGATAGGCAGCCTAACTAAAAATGAAGTCCTTCCTTCACGGTAGTTATCATCAATAGGGGTTCAAATTCCATGACATTCGTGTCACGATTTCATTACTTTGTAATCGTATCTACTAATAAATCTGTTCGTTTTAATGAGTGCTTGCTGGACATAGTGATGCATGAAACAGCTGACCTATTTTGTAATCACTACGAATATTTTTCGACTAACTGGGATATCACAAAAACTTTTCTTCCAATAATGGGACAATTTTTTTACTAAATTTAAGTAATAATATTGTACGTAATAATGTTCATTCAATATTATAGTAAATAATATTTCATGTGTACTTGACCTACTGACAATATTTAGGTACTGTGGCTCTTCAGTAAATATTAATGAGTTTTCACTTGCTGGGGTTTTCCGATAATAGTCGTTGGTTATTTCATAATTACAATACCTATGTTGTTTTGATTGCTATAATAACTGTGATACTTTTTCACAATATTATAGGTACTTAAGTATATTATTGTGTACTAATAATATACCTACCATATTTGATTTTACTTATTTGTATCTTAATTATTCGTATCTCAATGTCTCATAGAAATTATTGTGACAAACTAATCCTTTGTTGATAATTTGACCATTAACACTTTATGAACTGGACATGTGTATTTGCATTTTGGGTGTCAGGCATTGGGAAGTTTGCAGACTTTTGATAAATACGATTGGTCGTAAAGTTTCATGCTCTACCTGGGATGTTTCAGATTTCACTTTACACACATTTCACCAAGAGTCTTTTTCTCTTTACAAATGACATCTACAATATTAATAGCACTATGACATCAACCATCAATCGCTTTCAACACATCACATCGATACCTATTTAAAACAAGCAAACATGCTGTTACAGCACTTTTGACAACATACCTTAATGTTTACAAAATAAAGTTGATTTTTGAAAGTAAAAAAAGTAAATTTCGTAAGTAGAGTTAGAAAAATTGTCGAGTGTCAAGTGGGTGACGGTAGAGCAACATAAATTTAAGATAATTCATAGAGCTAACACTGTAGTCTTGAAATTTGAAGATGGATAGATCTGTGAACTGATGGCGTGTCCTACTATTGCTGTTTTGAATGTCTATTTTGAGCCTTGAACGTACACACAAGTGACGGGATAAGTATACGTAAAATATTTATTTTCTTACTTTCTTGATGTGGCTAATTTTGAAAATCTGATAAAAATCTCATCTACCTGTTATGAATAAGTTTAAGTTTGCATGACAAAATGAGAAATTCTACAGTCCCTGTACATATTACTTATAAATATAAATAGAGGGAAAACAAAATCTTCACAATTTTATTTATCAAATCTCGAGGCAAATTGAAAATGTCAACAAACAAAAAAAAATATTACATCGCGTCAAAGGTAAACACGCTGAAACCTTACCTACGGGAGCCGAGGTTCTCGTAAAGTCTAATAATTTCCCAAGTGTCATGTCGCCGAGAAATAAATGAAGTGAAGAAAATAAATTTCATTTAAAAATCACGGCACACCATTATTTTCCCGAGCTTCCCCTAATTAATTTCTTGTCACCGTCTGGATCGGCCGTTGTGGCTGTGACAGCAGCTTAGAGGGAGATAGAGGGATACGCAAGCTGAGTGTGGAAAAGAGACGCATATATAAAGGTGAGCGCGCTTCATTACCATCTTTTAGTAGTTAGCGGAAGCAGATACGAAGTTCGCTCCGGTCGAGTTCTGTTCGCCTGGTACTTCTTATTAATGGCCGTGAATAATAAGTTGAGGAAAGACGGCGTTGTGCTTATAGAAAATGCACAAAAAATAACGTAAAAACTTATCATTTTAAACTTATAGTTTTTCTGGGTGCATGTACAATATTGGCTGAGATTTAAGCCGAACGCAGGTCTCATTATAACATCTAGTCTGAATAAGCGCACATCTAGACCCACGTAGTTCGTTTGTCTGTCTGTCTGAATGTCACAGTCATTTTATTCGGAGACAATAGGACTAGGGGGCTGAAAATTAACATAATTTTTATTTAATAGTCGATACAGAGGACAAATATGCAATGTATTTATCTCCCTGTTTGTATCCCGCCCAATTTATTATAGTGAAATTAGCCGCGACGATTATAATATATCTTGAGTCAACATATAGAATATTTTTTTATCCTACAGAATTGAGATATTCTCAATGGATATTCCAATAACTTACTCTTCACACCAGTCAATCGTATGTGGATCGATGGTACAGTCGAAGTCGTTTGACAGTTTCAACATAAAGCAACGCTCGATCGATCATGGGTAAATTGGTGTGATAACATCCTAATTAATAAATCGTCGCAACATACCTATACGTAATTGAATCGGCTACAAAAGGGCGGTGTACACGCGAAGTTAGATAATTAAACAAGCTTAATTTTCTTGTACGAGTTATATTCGAGATGCTCCGTGCCGTATTTACAGAAAGTAGCGGGTAAATATTGCGAACGGGAACGCTGAGGTGGAAATCTCGCGAGGGTAAGCTGGCGTGGAAGGAAACTTTACGTTTAAAAGGGGATTTTGTATAAATTTAAAGTCTAAAGATGCGAAGTGCAACTATATAATTTATTATAGAGTTGTCATACTATAATCATACTTAATATTATAAAGAGGAAAACTTTGTTTGTTTGTATGTAATGAATAGGCTCCGAAACTACTGAACCGATTAGAAAAATTCTTTCACTGTTGGGAAGCTACACTATCCCCGGGTGACATAGGCTATATTATATTTTAAAAAAAATTAGGGAGCCTTACTAAAACTCCAATAATGTAACCGTAATGTACCCGTGCGAAGCCGGGCCGGGCCGCTAGTATTTAATAAAATGAAAATACAAAAGAAAATGAATCAACAATCCGCACTCGACTAGATGTGTTTAGTAGAGTCTATCTCACGTAATATTCTGACATACACACATCAACACGGTATAGGGATATTTTAAAAACACATGAATTCGAAAAAATATGTAAACATTTTCTTAAGACATATATATATATCAAAGAAAACTGTATTTAATAATCTATCATTGTTTTTTATAAATATTGAATTTAAAGCAAATTTCAGATTTTTATTCCCATAAAAAAACGCAAAGTGTGAAAACAGAACCTAATGAAAGTTTATTTTTTTAATTTAATAATAAAGTAAAGTAAAAATATTTTAAGGGTGGCTATTAATTAAAAGTTAACAATCACTAAAAGCACCTATGCCATTCATAACGCATCTGCACCCGTTGGGCATACTCAGAATGAGGTTGTCAATAACCTGTTGAGGAATATTGTCCCAGATCCTACTAAGATGCATAAAAAGTTGTTCTTCTGTTACCAAATTTTGAGAAAAATGCCTCAGAGCTCTTCTTTGGAGCATATCCCATGCTTGCTTAATGGGATTTAAATCTGGGGATTGCGCTGGCCATTCTAGGGCCGTGACATCATGTTCGTGCAACCAGGCTGTTACCACCCTGGCCATATGTGAACGGGCATTGTCGTGCATGAGCAGGAAATTTTGGCCCATTTGTGTATGATGTGGCAAGACTATTGGTTCTAGAACCTCATTACGGTATTTTGCAGCCGACATAGTGCCCTGTATCCAAACGTGGTCCGTTCTTCCACCAAAACGAATTCCTGCCCAGACCATTTTTGTACCACCTTGGTACGGATGAACTTCTTGAGGGTGTTGAAGCCGGCTTGTCCGACTAGGAACTTTCCAGACACGTACTCTCCTCGAATCAGGATGAAAAACAAATCTGGATTCATCGTTGAAAGGCACAAACGACCATTGATGAGGTTCCCAGCTTACATATTCTCTAGCCCGTTGCAGTTTTCGTCCACGATTTCCTCTTTTTAGAGCTAGAACTCGAAGTGGTCTACGAGAATGAAGGTTGGCTTTGTGCAGTCTTCTCCCTACAGTTTGCTCACTCACAAGCATCTGGTGTTCAGACTGTAGCCTTTGGACCAATTGCATCGCTGTAACATTTTGTTGCTTTCTCGCAGCAATTTTCAAAAAACGGTCTTGTCTACATTTTTGAATATTTTAATTTCAATTTCGGTTCTTTACTTAATTTTTAAATAAATTCTACTCCATATTATGTTACCATCGACACCGCCACTTAATTTGAATATCCAGCACACTGGAGTGTTTAATAAAACATTCAGTTTGATTTACATCCTTACAAATCCGTACCTTTTGCCTTTGTTTAGTGTAAACACGGCCTTACAGCGCCGCGTACAGTGTACACACCGCCTTTCAATTTCATTTCTGATTGCGTAATTTAAATTTTGTGTTTAATTTCTTGGATCGTTTCATTTGTTGGTGGCTTGTGGTTTTTGGGTTTCTTAATTTGAGGTTAAGGGTTCTTCTTTTTCTTATAGTGCCTTTCCAACTAGTGAACGTTGGCTATCAATGTAAGGAAGCTGTCCTAGGGCGAAGCAAAACAGTTGTGCTACGCTGTATACTAAATATTACTGGGGTTTTTACGTCAAACTTAATCTATTGCGGTAACCTAATTTACCTTCTCTGTATCCATTAGCAGAGGAGAAATAATAAATCGAAACCGAAAACCATAACACAATCGAGACGAAATACATACACTCGTACCTAAACATAGAAATTAATAACCCTTTGATAAAAGTCAAAGGACCTCAAAAAAAAAAAAAAAAAAAACCTAATTTACCTAAGGTAAGTTATTTCCTATTTTGAACCTTGAACTCATAAATATATTTATTTACCACAGATTTACATACAATATTATTATTGTACTTTACCTGCCCATTTTAAGGTGTATTATACTTTAACACCACTATAGCCAGAAAATCGAGCTATAGTGTGTTCCTCTGACTCCTAGGTACCATGTTTATATATCGCTACCGTCCCCGGCACCCGTAGATACTTTAGTAGAAAAGGACACATCCGCGTCAGGAGCAACGGTTAAAATAAAGTTTCATGATTAAAACGGATCTTCAATATGTCGTCTTGTAATATATGCCCCCAATAAAACCAATTTGCCTAAACAAGGCGCTCGCTGGTTCCGTACAAAGGCCACACATCGGTGCCGGCTAGGTAACGGTGCTAATAAAAATTCCGACAAATCAATAGCTTCCCGTTTACGCTTTTCGTATTGTATTTTATTTTGTTGCGCGCCTCCGACTCGTGTTTCAGGGACAATACCGGGATATAGTTGGTTTCTACTGCGTACTCACATGTCTAGATACTTAATCTTTAAACAAAGAAATTCAAATTTACACCATATTCTTTACTTTTTCCCTAGACCTAGAGTTGGTAATAGGCTCGTGCCCCCTTATTAATAAATATGGATTAGCGGTTGTATAGTTTTTAATTGGAGGCCTTAATAAGGAGGTAAGAGTGTTACTCTCTAATCGTTAGATCTATTGATCGATGGTAGAATGAGTAGAGTTGACGTCGATTGACAGTATCTACATGGAGCAAAATTCTATACACCATAGATCGACGGTCCACCGATCATTGTTCGATGGTTGATAGATTGTGGTGCCCATTAGGCAAATCAGACGTGTTTCGTTTCAGGCCATACCATTGATATTCTTTTTAGATATTTAATGAAATTTTGGTATACTTTTAAATGTTTTCAGTGTAGATTAGACAGGAAGCAACATGAAATCCAGTATAAAGTATCAAAACGTCTAAAACCGGTCACAAAAGCAACAGTAAATAGAAAACACGTTGGATTCCGTGTTCTGCGTTGCGATTTGCATGCGGCTGTGTGCGTGTGCGCGATTGACATAAAGAAGCTAAATGCCGTGGGGTGCGAACGCTTAGCGCTATTTATTGGCACGTAGAGCTATTGGGAAAAATTCCAATAAATGTGCCCGCTCGCCCGCGCGAGGAATTTCGTCGAGGAGGATAAATGTTTAATTTGCACGTTGGGTGAGGACCCACTGATTTATGTGAGGATCCATCGCTTTGATGAGGATGTTACGTTTGCTTTTTTCGTTAGGAGGTATTTCCTTTTTACACTATACCTACATTCGATACTCACGACGTTTATGCAAGGAAATAAGACGCACTGACATCTTATATTTATTTAAATTTAACATTCGGAAAGAACCATATGACTTGCCTGATGTTAAGCAGTTACCTACAGATGCTTGCAATACCAAATACATTGCTTGCACTGTTAGATACATTGAGGGGAAGAGAGGGGGTACTGGGCTTCTAGCTCTCTTACTCGTCGTACGAAATGCAGCTATAATATATACTTTACGCTAATCTTCTGTGATTTTTCTACATATTCGTCTTTGTGTAGCGACACATGACCTGTTGTCCTAAATAACTACACCTATAATCGTAGATATAAAAGTCGCCAGTCGGACACACCGACGGTATGATCCCAACTAAACAGCGCTATGCGAAGTGTAAAATGAGTGGAGACGATTCTAGTCTGTTCTTTATAGTCTTTGCATTGGTATTATAGAGCGCCTTGTCTTTAGATTTCCATACGATAGCATTCCCGTCTGCCTTCGAGTTCCAGTGACCAGTGGAGCTTCGCGCTCACCAATTGAAGATAGTTTTAAGGTTGTCGCAATACATGATTTAAGTTTAAAACGCGTAATGTGACTATAGTCACCTCCAGAGCGGCGCTGTACCTACCGATGACTTCATCGCTTGTGCCAATTTTTCAGACTCCAAACTGCCTCTTATGTTTTCTCTACAACACTGTAATAATGTCATAATAAATAATCTAAATAATTTGCGAAATCGTATAACTTTTTACTGAATCGTTACGTTAATCTGTGCGTTTTTAGCCAACGGTATCTGACTTAACAATAATGTACTTAATAACACAAACACCAATAAATCATAAAAAAGGTTACACGAGTTTTAACAAAAACATTGATTGATAGACTTATCTATTGATATATAAACTGGTATAATAACATATAACCTAGTTAAGTGTAATAATAATAAGGGGGATTCAGGCCATAATCTACCACGCTGGCCCAGTGCGGGTTGGCAGATTTCACATGTCTTTCGAAAATTGGTTAGATCTTCTAAGACATGCAGGTTTCCTCACGATGTTGTCCATTACCGTAAGCAAGTGATAATCATATAGAAATTATGATTCGCACATAGATTACGAAAAATTCAGAGGTGCGAGCCGGGGTTTGAACCCAAGACCTGGTGCACGCAAGACGCGTGCTTTAACCAATCGGCTATCACTGCTAATTACGTGAAGTATAACAAAATACCTATGTGTCTGATAACAACAGCCGTATCAGACAAAAAATATTTAAAAAATAGAACATTTATAAAATATTAAATTAATAAAATTATACAGGCTTTTTCGCCAAAAAAGATTACAAGAGTTCGAACAAAAACTAGCCGGGTAGTGGGACAGTCCCGGATTTGCCGGATTGTCCGGAGTGACACATGCCACCTGGCATTATCCGTGTCGGCCGGATAGTGGAGCTATGGAGTTATGACTCGATGACGAGGGACTGATAGTTCCCGCAGATTGTTCTGCGATAGCTGTTTTAGATTAGTTTTTGTTAATCTGCTCAGCGTGGCAGGGTCCGTAGCGGAGTTCCAAGACATCCGTTCGACCACTAAGCTACCGCTGCTTACTTTAATATTTTTTATATAGTAGAGAAAGCCACAGGTTTCAATTCAAGTATGTACTAATAATTTGTAACCAAATAATCATCAAACGCCTCCACAGTTGCGTCACAGAACACCCAACTCTGGAAAAATTTAAACTTCCTTACAGCGCGCACTTCCGATCGCGTGAAGTCTAAAGTACCTATTTTCAGGCGCGTTATAATAACAAACAATGAATACTTAAGTACTTCTCTAATCATTATGTTAAAGGTCATAGAAAAAAAAATGTTCTAAAATATTTGGCAACACCCCGCCTGTGAAGTAAAACCGCCGTTAGCCAGTAGACACAGAGTCGTTGGGGTTTATCTGATCATCTGTCTGTTGGCAGTAAAAAGTAAGTGAAGTGTGCACCTCACCTCAGCAAAATGCAATTAGATCTGTCTCTGGAGACGGCGGTCCTATTCTAGAGAACAAAGTGGGATATATTTTAAATTACTTATACAGTTTTTTAACTTTGAACCCGTATTTTCAAAATTCAAAAAGTTTAAAAAGTGTAGTCTTTCAAAATATTTATAAACAGATAAGAAGTTCCCATCCCTCTGTCCCACTCCCCTTAAGGTTGGCCACATGCGAGCAATGCCTTGGGTATTGCAAGCATCTATAGGCTACGATAACTGTTTCACATCTGGTGGATAGAGACAATTGTTTGTTACATAAAAAAAAATATGTAGTACTTATCTTAAAATTTAATTTGAAATAATTCAGAATAAGTGCGTCTCTTGTGCACGCGCTGTGCCGCGCCTGATTTACATTTAAATTGTAGCTAACTCACGTGCCGTCTCTTGCTTTTAACTGTTCCAACCGCACCCCACGGGCCACGGACCGCCATGCGACCTTTGAATTCTGTAAAAAATATTATAGCTTCCACATGCAACACACACAGTGCAAAACTCCTTCATGTAAATATAGAGTTTCTATAATATTGCGTTTTCTTTGACTCTACTGACTCCTCTCTCCTCGTCTCTACAAACTCGTAGTGGTAGTTTTAATAATAATAATAATAATTTCTTTATTTCAAGGTAAAAACCCAATGTACAATATACAATATACAGTCAAAATTACCATAGTACAGTTAAAATACGATAATATTATAACATACAATAACATAAAATGCAAAACTGCAAAGTAGAGTCTTAATTGCACTCCTTTTACACACATGTGTAAGGGAGTATGTACTCACATCTTTGATAAAGGAAGGACTCACATGTATAAAATCACAATAATTATGCTCTCTTGAGACTACTTCTTATTTGGAGCAAGATGCACTGTAAGCCAGAACTTGTAAATAGAGCTATCTGTGCACTCGGCAAGAGTGGACAGGATCGTGTTCTCGGAGGAACGTAAGCGACTCCAAAAATTCGCAATGCGAGATCTGATGATAGCAAAAAAGTCGGGAACCCTGGCCGCAGCAAACATGCTCGACGCACTGCAGTATCTTGGCAATTTCATTAGGATCCTTTAGTTTTATCTACATAATAATTACTGAACTGATAATAAAATAAACTAGTAGCTGTATACTGCAAAAAGTTAAATTTGTACCCCTGGTGGGACTCGAACCCACAATCCCCGGCTTAGGAGGCCGATGCCTTATCCATTAGGCCACAGGGGCTACGTGAGGTCACGACAAATTACTATCCTAGTTGTAAGGTTAGTTGAAATCAATTAAAAATTAATAAAGAAAAGCCTTTGAACTTATTTTTTTTTTTAGTTATAACTTATCTACAATGTTTACGAAGCGAATCTTTCCCAATTCTCCCAATGAAGTCCATTTCGCTGACGACGACATTTTATCATACATCCATACAAACAACAAAAGATCTTCAGTTGAAATATATCCTGGAGTTAGTGGACAGTGTAATGCAATTTGGCAAATTAGATTTTCTGTCGAGTTACCTGCGTATTCGCCCCTTGGTGTCGTGTTATGTTATGAGATGAAAGTTATTGAACCGATGTTCGTGACCAATGTTTGGATACATTTTTGCAATCATATTTATAAGAATGCGTAATTCGAATTTGATGTATCTTCTTCAGGCTGTAAAAACTGTTGGATTCACACCGTTTGCAGTTGAACATAATATGAATATTCGAAGATTATGGTAAGTAACACGATACTGGCTGATTTCTTATTGTTTTACACTTCCTATCAGTAACGCTGCTATGTCTAAGATGTTTTTGATATTGGCTCCATTTTTTTTATGGTCTAAATTCTCTTTTTTCGGATGATGAGTTTGCATGTCCTTTCTATTACAGTCCTTAATAACAAAATTGATGAATGATACTGAATAATATACTTGAAGTATCGGGGTTAATTTAGATCTTGGCATTTTAACACCGTTAAATTATTATAATCTGTATTATAAGATAGTAAAACCTTCGCAAATATTGGATCCACACATTTGGCCAACATTCATAAGACGGACAAAATTAGATTGCCAGAAGTGGGGTCAAGCGAGACGAGACACGGTGTGGACAATGACTTAAGAGATACGAAATGATATCCGGGAAATGTAGGAAATATGAAAAGAAAATATTAAAGGTAAGAAATACTATTTTCCTTGTAAGAGTAACTAAGTGAGTTTTAACATTGTTACCACAATTTTGATATTTCATTTTGTTCTTTTCATTATTCGAGCTCATTTTAGTTTTAGAACACAGGTTTCAATTAATAATTCAAAAACATTTAACAAAATAAATGGAAAAGATAAAATAATTTAAATCAGAGTAAAGAAGTATTAAATAAAAATAACTAACGTCAACAACACCCAACAAGTCACGGAACAAATTTATTTACACAACACGATTAACATCTTTAATACAAAAATCTCCTCATTACTATGTTGGCTTGGTCACTATAAATATTACTGCCCCCTCAATTATGACCATATGAAAATGTAGACAGGATTAAATACACTAAATTGTAAATAGCGGTAGAAGTAATTGCAAGACGTTATTGTCCGAATAAGTTCCTTGGATGGTTAATCTCTTTTCGTTGCCCAAATACACTTAAATATTTATTTTTTTTCTACTATTTATGACCATACCTTAAATAAAACTTTTAAAAATCGTGTCGTCGTCGTGTCGTGTCTAATAAATAGCATCGTTCTCCTGAAGCATTTCTAAATCAAAACACGGCCCGTTACCCACGAGAGTGACTTGCGGAAAATTGGAAAGCGAAACAAGGTGAAAAATATTATTAAGTGGAACGCTCACCGCTCCCCGGCGCGCCGCGGGACCGCACCGCTGTTGTCTTCCGTGTTACAGTTACAACCGCTTGTTTAAAATTGGAATTGTTATTTTAAAATTAATTTTATAATTTAATAGGGTGATTTTTATTTAAAAAAAAATTAAACACCGGCTTACCTATACCTTCTGACTTTAAAAAAATATTTTTAATAAAAATTGTGATAAAATTTCTGATATCGTACTTACTTGTATGTTAAAATCAACAAATGTATAGTGACGGATGTGAAGGACGTTTGCAGCCTTGAACACATGCCCATTCTCCAATTTTATTTTATTCCAAAAACCTAATCCTTATAAACATAAAAAAGGTAATCCAAAAAGCTCCTATTTTACAAACTGACGAACATGCCCTCGTAAAATGTCCAGCCGAACGTCCTAATAGGCGCCTATAAAAGGACCCGTAGATCCACAAAGGTAAGTACGGGCGACTATTCATTGATAGTCAATTGAGCCCACAAATCGTCCGGTTAACCGGCACACGACCGGCTTTTAGCAGAGAGGGGGGGCGGGTGGTGCCCTAAGAGGGACAACCGTTTTTCTTCCAACTAATGTAGTGGCCACACGCACAGACTGTTTCAACTCGTCTTTTATAAGAATTATAATTATAATTATGGAAATACTTTTTTCGTCAACTGCACACTAATTGAAAATATTCAAGGTTCTCAAAATACTCAACTGTCTCAATTATAAACTCTATCTCTTATATCAAAAGAATCCTTGTTGTAACAGCCGAAACCCTTAACAAAAACGTGCTAGTTCAAATACCTCTTTACTCTACTATCAACAATGATCCTACTTCATTCTCAACTTACGTTGTGATTTAATAAAAATGTATACATTTAATAAATAATAGTTTTGAATACTTATCCCTTGTATGAAAACGTGTTTCAGGTAAGATATTTTTCAGGAAAGCTCCGCTGTGTCCCTGGCTGCCGGGTGGCCGGCGGGGCCCACCTCGCTTCACCTCTTTATGGCCGCGTGGCCGGCACTCTGATAGCGCCAATTACTGCCGGAATCTATACGATAATAGTGTGGATACGAATTGCTAACTTTTTTTTTCGTTATCCTGGTTGATGACGTCACTGACGTTAATAGATTACCTACGTAAGTTTAGTTCTGCCATATTTTTTATAACCAAGCATTGTTTTCTAACAGTTCTTCGAAACATTATTAATATTATCGTCATTTACGACAATAATTTCATTAATCAGTATACAGTCATTTCCGCATCAATTATTTTCCTAAAAATAAAATAATAAGGTGTTACCAGGTGTCCACACTTCGCTAGCTTCAGCAAAGCGATAGCGGCGGCGGTCAGTCCCTTAGACTTTGTTACCTCTGGCGGGAAATTGCTCCACATATACCGCAGCTTTAGTGGACCACACGACACGTGTAAGTAATAGTGTTACGAGAAAAAAAGTATTTAATATCTTTTGTGTGTGCCGTAGGGTTATAATAGGCTGTGAGTACTGCATATGCTGCCTTGAGGGTTAAACGAACGAGTAACTACACCTAATAGGTAACTATGTATCTTGACCACAGATCACATGCAGCCTAGTTTCGCGGGGTTAATACCACCCTATTACTGAATATCGACGTTAAGTAGCTATTATACCAGAGTCCTTAGTTTCGTACGATGAATGAGACCCTCTCTCCTTCCGGTCGGCAACGTGCGAGCTATGCCTTTGGTATTGCAAGCATCTATTGTCTACGGTAACAGCTTAACATCAGGCAGGTTATATGCTAGTTTTCCGACTTTGTTGTTTAAAAAAAATAAGATATTAAATAATTTAGTTGATTACCGACTTAAAATCCCAGAATTGATGTCTCCTACATTTAGCCGGCCCATATTAAATAACTACATGTGTGTTTACAGATTGTATAAGTAATGCATCATAAAACAACATTTGTATTCTGTGGCGGTACATTTGAATGAGACCTAAATAATTCTTCTCCAATGTCCAAATGTTAAAACGAGACAAAAACGGCACCATTTCCATCAAAGTCGACCTCTGATTGATGGTGTTAATCAACTACGATATACCTACCTATCTATTTTATTAATCTATGTGGAGTAGGTATCCCCGAGAGGTCTGCACTCCACGTGTCTACCAAAGCATCACTTAGCGGTCATTCGCACGGTAAACCCAGCACCGATAATTTCCATACATTTCAAAATTTTGTAATTTATTAAATAGGTCGACAATGTGCGAGTAATGCCTTTATTATTGAAATCATCGTACGGTTGTTTGCCGATTTTCCATTACAACTTATGGAAATCCTATACAATATCATCCCTCACCGTTTGTCAATACAAAAAAAAACATTTTCCTATTGTCTCACCGTTTAGTAACCTGACCTCCTAACAGGGGCCCAGGGAACCGGATACCACCTTTTACCATCCACAAACACGCAACTCAGGTGTTTGAGTTGTTTCGCGAGGATACTGTTACGGTGTAATGGGATAAATGGGGATGCTATCAGATCTGTTTTTTGGGGAGAAAGCCAGCCAGCTTAGTGGACTATGGCCCGATTATGCCTCGCTTTGAGGGAAGTGCCTGGTGCAGTGGCAATACACTCGGCCCCTATTATAAGAATCCACAACTGGCCACTTAAGCAAACAATATTTTAATATTAATTACAATATTTGAAAAGGGAATTCTTTGGATGTAGAAAACAGTTTGTTTCATCGAACTGTCACTTGTTTTTACATTATGGCATCATTTTAAAAATTGCGTGTCTATATCGCCATGGATTTAACTCGTGAACATTTACGTAGCATGAATCACTACGATTTTAAGTGCATAAACTGCTATAAACTTTTCAAGCATGTTTTTTTTTGGACTTTGGTAATCTGATGTGTCTGCCAAAATACTCCTTACCCTTGTGTCCTTTAAAATGTTTAAAGCGCAACAAACGAAGTGTGAAAATCGCGGCGGACAATTTTGGCGGCAATTTATTTCCCACCGGCCGACACTCCATTTCCTGTGGGAAGCAAGGTGTTCAACGTTGTATACTTCTGAATCGTTCACTGAATTGGTATGAAACATAGACCTCTAAGTAGCAGACCATATTATTATAACATAACCAAGTAACTTCCCTTGAGGTGTCCAAGGACGCCAGCTTCGCCAAGCTGGTCTAAGCAGGCGGTCTTTCAGATCTGTCTATTGTTGTAACCATAAATATAATGGTTGAATTGAAACAAGTTATAAAGTAGATTTTTTCTCTCATTATGTTACTTGGCGCAGGTAAGGTTTTAAAAAACTAAACCAATGCGATATGTAATGTGAAATATTTTACATTAACGCACTTTCCACTGATGCTGATGACGTAATAGGATACATGTAGGTATATGTATCGAAAAATATGTGCCACGAAAATTCAAACCTTTCTTCCGCACTTCTTTCACATCATGTAAAGGTGGTAATAAAAATACCTTTCAAATAAAACGGCTTCGAACGTTTCCGGCGGCAATTCGTCTCAATTGCACCGACACTCCATTTGCCGGCTAAGTAAAGGTGTGGCCCTGGCGGCACGTACCAGAACCCTAATTCAGGTAAAGGCCTCTAAGTGGTATGTAGAGATTTTCACATCACTTACGGTAGAACACTCAAACGATACTCAAACATTAAAGTCCCTGTCAACTGTTGGGGCACTTTGGTATGACTCGTTATAATAATAAGCCTTATTCAGGTTCCATTTGAGTTTGATTCTCAAAAGCGCCGTTAGGTTAGACATGCTTTAAGTTAAGCAGCATGAAGATATAAATATACTCTATTATATGACTCAAACCTTTGGCAGATACCTACCTATATATATTGCTCATGCGGAGATAGATATTAAAGTTCGAGCTTGAATAATTTCGGAGCTCTATATAAACGCTCAAGTTTAATTTTCATCTCAATAATGGCGACACAATACAAAATAAGACTACAATTGTTCACTGCAAGTGACTTTTAATTTCCCAAAGAACCCGTTCCTTGCTACCATCATAATTTCGACCTTACTCTTTTGTAATAAGAGTTGTGGTGTGTGTACAGGTAGGTGGCGGTCCCCCTCACTTCTGGTGGAAATATCTTGAAGGTTTGTGACGTTTAATCTTGCGTGCGACGCGGCCGCCGCGCGTATCACTCGCCAGCCGGTGGCTAGTGAGGGGGAAACATCGATTAAAATCAACGTTATTTGTATTGAGTTCCAATGAAATACCAATCTAAATCTAATTACAATTAGAGGCTAGTATTTTTTCACAGAAACATTCTGAAGATCTCGTTAGTACGAGTTTATATTCCTACCTACTACAAAATATGCTTATACATAATACATTTCAAGGCAATCAAATTTTAACCACATAATTATAAGGTTATTATAAAGCTCGATAGGTCATAACAAATAAACTGTGTCCATTTCAACTAAACAAATAAAATAAATATCGCCAGAGTCACACACTAATATGGTCCCAAACTAAGCAAAGCTTGTACTATGGGTCCCATACAATGGACTGGGGGCGATCCCAGTTATACCCAAACCAGGGCAAGTAACGAAACGGCTATTTCCGAAATTTACCCTAATGGGAATTGAACCCGTAACAACTCGGGCGCAGTGAGTCAAGCGGTCGTAAAATATCATTAATGACTAATCCTACACAGCCAAAGAAACTGAGTTGTACTGTTGGTACTATAACATTCTATCTATCGACATTCCCCAAAACAACAACACACACCACTATCGCCAACGTCTGCAGAAATTCAATTAACATTACCTCCAGTCGCGTGCACCTTTATTTCCGTTCGGAGTCACTTAGCCCGGCCCCCACCCTCCAGTAGGGGAGGCTAAGACGCCAGTAATGAGGTCCGGCGATCGTTTAGTTTGTAGGTAATGGTTTACGTGAGCAACAGACACGGTTTTTCGCGTGGAGTGGCCGTGCAATGGGAGTATACGGGTATATTTGAGCCTGATAAGGTTGGCAAGGGAATATTATTATGGGAAGTATTAGGGTCGTAAATGTTTATAGTGATTTCTGGGACGCTGGATGTGTACCGTGACATTGTTTGCGTTAGTAGACATTTTCAAGAGAAGGTGAAAATTACTGAGAATTCTCTTTGAGGTTGGCCTAAAAAGCAGATTATAGCACGATGAGTCTATTAAGGTTAATGTTATTTTGATGATTTCGCAAGAGTTCAAACGAAGCCTTTAGTTTTTATTTCTGAATGGTGATCTAGGTACCTAAGCAAGTAGCCTTAAGAGTGGTGTAATCATAGCAATTCTCAGGGAAATACAGATCTTACAATCTTAAACTCTAACCTAACATGCTTAAGGATTCAATTAAATAAAACTGATATAATAGGCATACCTATTTCTAAAAACGTGTTTACAAAGCGCGAATCCTCACCTATCTATCTGCTATTGTTTTACTAAAACCGTTTCAAAAGAACAGTGTGACGGTCCGACGATCACCAATTCCGAGTGACGTAGACGGATGGGCATCGAGATTATCAGCAGCTGATAGCGGATTCGTTCAAGGTGTTATCAGATAGACGGAAGGGTGAGGTTGATAGGTGTGCCGAGACGGGGCGGTGAGATTTGTTTTTAGAGACAATTACCGTCTCCAACCCCCTGACATCACAACGTGATGCCTGACAGAGAGGGACAGAGCTGTACAACTAAGTAATATAGGTACGCTTCATCTCGCTTCAAATTTCCCTTGCGTAGAGTTTGAAAAACCCGAAGGACTTCCCCGTTATCATCCATCTTACAAAATAAAGCTTTTCAACTATTATATTCGTAATAAATTACATTAAATGTTTCAACATCTGTAAATAAAACGAATCTCTCTTCACGGAATCCACAAACTACGATTAAAATACACCAGCCCCAGGTAAACTTCGTATCGCACGATATATTGCATTATTCAAAACTATGAGTGAACTCGATAAATTTCCCGGCGCGACTAGTGATGTAATGTAAATAGCGCAATCATTCATCGATATTCGCTAGACGCAATACTGCATAACTCAACGTGGGTGGCGCGCGATTTCAGGTATCGATAAAAGTTTTTATCGACAAAATATTATAGGTGTTGTAAAGTTTTATAGTTACTTTTATTGTTCGAACAATATTTGTGACCATAATTTCATCTTTTAATACGGAAGTATATAATTTATTGGAGTTTAGAACTATATTACCGGGAAATAAAGCAAATTTGTGTATACGAAAGTGACCTAAATATAAGATAGTACTAAATATGAGTTCCATAAATAACCTACTTTTCAGTTGATCAGTTTTTGAATTTACTATTTTATTACAATTGAAAACCCACTCCTTTAAAAAACAAAATCTCAATTAATAAATATATACACGAGGCCCAGAAAAGTCGTCTTTGGAATAAAAAACGCCTTTAATTAAATCATAGTAGGTTAAACATAGTAGGGATGTACTTCCATCCATCGATATGACAGAATTTATCAATGCAAGAACACCCCTAGCACGTGCCGTGACAAATGTTATGGAGCTGGTGGACTCGAGCGAGCTCAGTTTGTCTCTAAACACACAATTTCATTCTTATTTCGGGAACTAATGTTGCGAGTCGCAAGTCATTCTTCCTTTATTACCTGTCATGGACCCAATAATGTTATTTACTGACTCGAATACGATTAGATCATCCACTTTTCACCAAAATGGAGTGACAGGTGGTGAGGAGGTGTCACGGTGGTGCGGCCAAGCTGTAGTCCATTGAATACAGCTCATGTACTTACGGACTGGCTGGACCGGTAGTACCATCCTCACACAGAAGATTGGCATAAGGTAGCTATTATAGCTGCGTTTCGTGTGATGAGTGAAAGAGCCGGAAGCTCAACCCCCATCCCTTCCTTTCCCTGTGTCCCACATCCCTTCAGGGCGGGAACGTTCGAGCATGCCTTTTTGTATTGACTGCTTAACATCAGGAGGGTCGTACGCTTGTTTGCCGATTTTGTTATAAAAAACAAGAAAACATCGTCGTTAACATGCAGTTCTTATTATGCGACACCTCCTCCTTTAGACACCTCTTTCACGATTACAGCAAAATAGTTTTGCAAGTCTACTAAACTTTAATTCTGTTATTCTTATGATGGTTTATGCCAAACTAAATATGTATATTTCACTTGACTGTGTAACATTAGTTTTGAAAAGTTTTAACTCTTAAGTTAGTTAGCTTTTCATATTTCAGGCAATAAGTAACGTTAAAAAATATAGGCAGTTACAACTAATTATATTTATAGCTACATTGTGAAACATTATCTCTACAATAAATCCTGTTTTTTGCGCTTCACTTTAGATAATAAATCAGTATAATGAAACACCTTAATCTCTCCAGAATCTCGTTGCAGAAAGACGAGATATTGCAGTATTAATTACTTATATAAAGGGTGCGTCAGAATGAATACAAAGAGGTGATTTGAGTTGAAAATAAAAAATAGTTATAAAAATAAAACATCTGTGATTTCTGCTTTAATTTTGACCCTACAGGTACTACTTAAAATGAAAATTATACGACATAAAAGTTAATCTACACTACTAGGTCGTACTCGTGTATTTTTTGGCTAAATTTGGAACTAACAGTAGGTACTAACAACTTATATTTACTTCAATCCCTCTTACAGGTTTTTTTTTAATTCTATACATTTTGGGGTTTCACCTACAGAATACCTATTTATACAATTTTACAAATAAAAAAACGTATTATTTTCAGTCGCAACGTCCCATCTGTGAACACCCTCTCTCTCAGTTTCCGTGACGGCAGCAGATTTCTGAACGCAGTCGGACTGCTCCTAATTAATTGGCTTGCATTCGTTTGCATGAATTAACCAGGTATTCGAACGCACCCCTTTTGCCTTTCGTATTTTTTGAGAGCCCTTTTTGTAACTACGCGGTTCAAAGGATTATGAGTTTTGGTAGTGATGATTTAATATTTCGGCATGGGTTATGATAGATAGACCACCACCACCTTTGTAATTATCAATCTTATCCAATATTAAAAGGATGGGTCGGTAAGGTTAATGCTAATGAAAAAAAACTCTATAACAACTGTAGGTAAGCCCGTTTTCAGTTGTGTCCTGTTGCATATAACCTACCTACACACTGCTCACAGCACCTATTGTGCCATTTACGGCGTTTTACGTATATAGTATACATTTTCCATTATTTATTAAAAAAACACTCCTTCTAAAACTTTTAATTCTAATCGAATAAATGTCAAACTTTCACATAAACGCACACAAATTGCGAGCGATGCCGCCGCAAGTCGCCGCCGGATCGCGCCGGATCAGGTGGACCGGATTATTCCGGTCCGGTGCGGTTCAAACCGGATCAAACACGATTTTAGACTTACCGGGTTACGTCCCAGAGCTTATGTGAAGGTGGGTAATGGCAGAGTATGGGCAAGTCTGTTGGAACGTAATGTGTGTGGATTTTGTTAATAAGGGGTAAATACATCGGGGTCCTTAGGATTCTTAGCATTGCGATATCAAATCATATTTTATTATCTGTAAGACATCGGTATAGTCGCATCCTGTATCGTAATTTTATTGACACCAAAGATCAGTTATAATTTTAACAATATTTTTTATAGGTTAGTTTTAAACAACGGGTAATTCTATTGGTCAAATGAAAAAAAATCTAAACCATATATCGGAATCTCAAAATAACCTTTGTGCCAATAACATCTTACCCATCAAAGAATACCGACAAAGGTATTATAATTTCCGGGCTTTTTCCAAGAACATGCAAATTAAAACTTTGTTCCATATCGCAAACATTATGTTGTACATTATCCCCAAATTCTGTAGGTGTGATCTGTCCTCCCCGTCCCCGGGCGAGCGACCTGTCATAAGTTGCTAAACTTGCCCTGGAACTTCGAACAACTTGAGATTAACACCTGTACTTCGATTTTGGAGCGGAATTATTGGTTCCGGTGTTGATATAAATCGATTTAGTTTATTGTCAACTTACTATCTAGTGTAATGAGGAGCCATTAATACATAATGTGTTTGATATTGGGGCTAATTCTATAGTCTACAAATCACGTCGTATCATGTCAATTTGACACAACTGAGAATAAATCTTACACATATTTACGGCCTTGAGGTAGACGGCAAATTAGTTTAGTTTAGTTTATGTGCCAACAGAAATGGCGGTACATAACAGAACCAAGTAATTATTAACCCCATTTTGATAGTCTAATAGAGTTATCCGTCATGTGAAGGTGTGTAATACTTTTAGATTCAAAAACTTTATACAAAAAATAAATTTAAAAAGTGAATGTTTTGAAGTGTCTCCTCCTCAAATATGCGAAGGTAATGATGTTAGCGAAGTTCCCGGGGGCCGGGACCCGGGACTTTACAAATTGAAATTATTTTTTCATTAAAATTCCCAACTTTCAAGTTTTCAGGTGGAAGTTTCTTGAGTGGCCAATTCACGGCGCACTTTCAGTTAAATGATTCTTTTCAAGTTTAAATAGATGCCTAGGTGGGTATTAACTGAGTTTGCGGTGGAAAGTATTCATTATAGTTAATGAGTAGTCTTTGACTTAACGTGTATTCTGCAACTACACTCGTTAGGAAGAAACATTATTATTTTCACAACAGATAAAGTTCAAATGCCTCTAGTTTAAAAATTAAGACTACACTTACGCATTTTCAATTATACAATAAGTGGATAAAAAAAATAATTAACAACTAACCAATATTGATTTGCTCCTAAACTCCTCAAACTACATCAAATGAAACAAGTGTATCGTATCGCGACACGAGATCACGGGAAATTGTCCGGCGGCCGGGATCACCTTAATCCCGCAGGTGAGCTGGGATCGCCGGGATTACGCGGTCCCGGAACGCACGGCCCTATCTATCTTGATGATGTATTATGGTGTTGAATACTATCGACACATGTCGCAATAAGTTTGGGACTGATATTTATGTTTTATGGGAGTTTTGATAAGCGAGATTGTTTGTATTCATAAAACCGAGAATTGGCTTTAGAATACAGAAGATATTGAGGCTATCTAGGCTAGGTAGATGGTGGAATATCTAAGCAATGAAAAAAATACCGAACGCCCAGTAATTAAAACTCAAATTCCCGACGAAGGTAGAAAAATATGTCCTTCCTCTACATAATCTCAATAAAACAAGCCTTCATAATTTAATGGAGCACCACAATTGTCGGAAGAAACTTAAAGTTTCCAGTCTCGTCCGAGGGGACAAACAAGTGGTGTAAATAAAATTAATTGCTTATTCCGCGCTGTACCTGCCGCTAACGAGGGGATGTCTTGCTGCTGCCGCTGTTGTGGAATTAGAGACGTCTGTGTTGTGGATTAAACCCTTTGTGATAGCCGCTACAAAAAGTATCAGACATTCCATCGGGTGTCCTTAAGCTAAGATAATAGATAATTTAGTTTGATATAAGTACACCTGGCAACCCACTGACTAAAGCTTAAACCTACCTGTGTAGGTAAGGTTCCAGGTATAAGTAACCAGGTTCAGCTGAATTGGTGAATGTAAATAATGCAATTTCGAAGAATTATGATTGATTGTGAAATAATTGTTCTGAAAATGAGCTCACATCTGTAGCATCACGAACTCAGCGCTAGGAAGCAGTATAACCAACAGTAAGAAATGTCAGACTCTTGACCCGGCACTCTGACGATGTGCGGACAAGACAGATAGTCAAATGACGTCATGATCACCATTACCTTAGAACAAATGAAGTAAGAGACACAGCTCATCAATCAATACTTCCTTACGGTCCTCACCTTGCAGGGAGTCCGTTGAACCGTGTCCACTGACCAATATTCCGGGGCATTTGTACCCGTCTGCGAGTCCGCCCGGGTATAACTCTCCCGGATAATCCGGGACCACTATTAACCGTTTTAGAAGGGAGCGCAGGGAGGAAGTCGGTTACTTTTATTTTTTTAAGGAATTTGATTTTTTTAACTTATGATTTTTATTCTCATAAACAATACTCTAATGTGAGTCTCGTAGTCCATGGTGTAGTATTTTTTGTGAAGTAAAGGACATATTTTTTAATAAGGAATATGAGACAGTTTTGCGCAATTTTATAAGACTTAGAACCCTTTATATATAAAAAACCCAATTTTCATTATAACAGGATTATTATTATTACTAACGCTTAACTAACATCAATATTCTATTTTTCCTCCTAAGTTGTGCACAAGACTTGTGTACTTACATCTTAAATAATGAACACAAACAGTAATGCACCCACATGACTAATTTCACCCAAATCCGTCCCTTTGTGACAAAGAAAAATTGTAACGAATTGAGTGGGACCCTACAACAACCTACGTGGAAAACCTTTTCCATCTATTCACGTAATTATTTTGCGTCTTAAACTGACTGCACTAAAGTCGAGATTCTTTTAAAGCATTATTGTTGTACCTTCACTTCTAATTGATAAGAGAAAAGCGAGTTCAATAAGCCTGAGATTCTCAAGCTGTTCAATCTAATTTTACGACTTAGTATAATGCATCTTTGGATTCAACCGATAGACCGCTCCAATCAATTAGGAACATGTT
Organism: Notodonta dromedarius; assembly: GCA_905147325.1. NCBI lineage: Eukaryota > Metazoa > Arthropoda > Insecta > Lepidoptera > Notodontidae > Notodonta > Notodonta dromedarius. The sequence continues at coordinate 656,648 of LR990167.1, forward strand.
ATTTATCACTAACATTGCCACCGATCCTGTGACTAAATTTAATACCTAAATGATAAAAGCAACCAATAGATTTATGATCTAATAAAAAAATATAATCTGCTAATCCCATCATTGTAAACAGCGAGGTGCCGAGCGCCTGTGGTCTCTGCAGGGGATGCTTTGTTACGTAGAGGTACACTTTTCTGCATCCAAATTTTACATGTATTAGGCTCCAGGCGAGCCTAGTCTAGTTTCAAATTATGTGCTGTTACTTGGTATCTAATTCTTAGTAAAAAATCGAAAATGACACAATTCTAGAGTATACAGTACTCTACATAAATCTAGGAGTCCCAACACTCGCTTATCTTTTCTTACTCGGCCCACACAAAGGTACTAGCAAGGTAAGTCAGTCAAGATGCCTGTCATTAATACAGGGCCCTGCAAGAGTAATGGCGCCGCCCGCCCCAGTAAACGTACTATAATACGCTGGTTAACTCGACCGAATGGAGTGATTCATTCCTCCTGTGTCGGCTCGTTTATTCGTTGTGCCGTTTTGATTGGTCGTGTATGTTTTATTGCGGGGTTTTAGGGAAATGGAGATCAATCATTACGGATACACCTGGCGCATGTGAGCATTTTCGTAGCAGAGGCGTAGTAAGTGCCACGCCAAAATCGGTCTTAATTGTTTATAATTTTCTAAGAGCGAAAATGTTTATGTAAGTTTGATGGGAACTTTTATTATAACAATAAAAACACAACATGCGAACTTTATTTTTGCGATTCAGAATTGTATCGAAAATAGTCATCTTCCTTCTAAAGTATTTTCAATATTGGATACTTCCGAATTTGACATGTTACAATGTCGGCTAATGGGGCCTGCACTCTTTAAAAAGTATACGGCCTATATAGACCCTTTGTGAACATGACTCTCTATATTTTTATCGATAGAAAATGGTCACCGTCTATTCAACGTCAACAACTACTTACTAAAATATTATTAGGTTTAACATTATGTATCTTAATTTAATGCACATACAGTTTCAATTTATATTTAACGCAACCTAAATTCATAGACTGGATGTCAGTAGAGACGTAAAACTAAACACGCCGCCCATAAAACACAGCTAATGTGCAAAATGCAAATGCAGTGGTAACAATAATATCCGGGCGGGGTGTGGCGCGACATAAATATGTGTCGCGCTGCCCGCTCGCGCGATGCTCACTTGTTTTGCCTAAATATTGCTTAGATTTTAATTCATTATTTACTGGCTGTCGCCTGATTTCCCATCTGTCAGCCCGCTCTAGAAATTGCGATATCCTTTAGTAAACACCTAGAACAGGATGGATTCCTACGTGATATGTCGTAGTCTTTGAGCGTGGGCTTTGAGATAAGTAAGACATTTTTATTTCTATTTTTATACAGTAAAGTTAACTCTCTCCTCAGGTTGGAGATTCGGCCGAACTGTTCCATCCTCTCTGCGATAGAGGCCTTTGCTGTCGTTTAAAGGTAAGTGACTGTATATAGTACCAAGATATATATATATTTTAAATCTTTCTACAAAATTGTAAGTGTAATAAAGACTTTATTGAAAGTGCAGGCACCCTGCACACTATCATTTGGCAATGAGGCGCCGATGAAGGCGCGCATTACACGCTCAAGCCTGCACCTTTGTTTCATTTCCTGATACGACGATATTTTTTTCGTATTCTAAGTCGACAGCATGATAAGTATGGAGAGAGATACGTAGAGACGAATTTATTTAAGTTGTAAATTCATTTTTTTGTTATGCTTCATACATAGGTTTAGTAGACTATACTAGAGTAGGTAGGGACATTGAATATAAATTTAATTTAATGTCTATAATCGTTTTCCACAAAAAAGGCTTGTAGTTGATCAAATTCTATCACACTTTCATCATTAGCTTACTTATTCTACCTTAACCATGATATCACTATCATTGTCACCAAGTTGTCAATCGTCAACTTAATAACTGATTAAGCTTTCCCACTTTGTAGTCAGATTCTGACATATTTTTTTCACAATAGTCCATCGCCATACCTGTCGGGCATCTCGTTATTAGGCACGATAGTAGCGTCGAACACCGAACGGCGGATTTCAATAAAGCAACCGACCTTTTGTTACGTGTGCCGCCAATATTTGAGCCCGGCTCGCCGGCTACATATTAAAAGATTCATCTCGCAATGAACACTCCTCTCGTCATCTTTGTTGAGATAAAAGTTCATTGAGATGGTTTTATGATAGATTGAGGAGACCCAACCTGTATAATATACTAAGTGGAACATAATATTTAGCTGTAGGTTATATTAAATTTCTGCATAGTGGTTATCTGAGGCACCGGGATACTCGTCGGGAATCGAACTGTCGATCCTGGCGTGATACTGGCTAACAGGAGTATGGTGGGAGTATGCAATAATCTAAAAAACTAAAAAGTATGTGTATGTTTAAGACAATTCATAACCTTATTCTTCATTAAGTATTAATAAGTATAGACCTTTCTTCAAACCGAGGACATTCGAACCTCAATCCTTTCGAGGGCTTAGTGATAACAAACTTCACACATCTTTCGAGTAAGTAGAGCTCATTGTACCTATTGTTTGTTCATTCGTCGTGTCGGTCAACTTAGGTATCTATTAAGTAAATAATATAATCCAAACACAAGTGCACAACTTCCCCCCGTCCACCTGCCCCAACAAACTCCATCCCAATTATGAATACTTTATTCATACAGCCAAAGTTAGTCAGTATCCATGATTTTTATATTGCCAAGTTTGGCTCGCATTACCTATGCATTGTCTCCCGTTCCGCTTATTTAATTTAGCGGCAGGGGTCGCTGCGAGCGGCTGTTTATAAAACTTTCACATCTCTTGTTTGGAGTTCAGTTTTTAATGTAAAAGTATGAATCGTGTCTCGTACTTTACCTATTCATTATTTGAAGAATCCTACTAATATTATAAATGCGAAAGTTTGTGAGTGTGGATGTATGTATGTATGTATGTATGTATGTATGTATGTATGTATGTTTGTTACTCCTTCACGCAAAAACTACTGAACGGATTTGGATGAAATTTGGAACACAGATAGATTATAACCGGGATTAACATATAGGATACTTTTTAACCCAATAATCCAATACTACGCGGATGAAGTCGCGGGGCACAGCTAGTATATATATAATATTGTATATCCTACCATAGATGTGTCTGGAAACATCTAAAGAAGTGAAACAAGGGTAATTGAAGTAGAGGCCATTTTATTAATGACGACTTAATGCACGGCACCGATAATTTCCGTAAATATACCTTCATCCGGGTGTCAATTATGGCCATTATCTGTTAAAAGTGTATTGAAAAGACGGTATAGTCTTCATCGTACGAATGACCGCTAACGGAGTAGGTCTAGATTACTTTGTTCTGGCATTCCATCAGCACAACTTCAAATCGAAATAACTGATAATGGATTGTAGTGTATCTTGGCGATTATTTAGTGGATTTCACAGCTATGACAAGCTAATTTTATAAGTATTTAAATACTAGGCGAATATAAATAGGAAAAGGAATCCTTATATTTTTAAATTTCCATCATAAAAATTCAACGTATCCAAATTCAAAAATGAAATTGACCGCCGGCGCGCGTTCTGAAATCGTAATCACAATGAAATATTCAACGGCTTGACGTGCAGGTGGCGCTGTGATGCGCCATTGCGGCGGTTTCTTTATGCATGAGAGCCTCTTGTGATTCGGAACGCACCACTTCGATATGTGCCCAAAGAGTAGTTGAGCAGCACAAGTAGTAGAGAGGCCAGTCGGCAATTTATACTTTTTAGCGCCTATATATTGTCAGTCCCTCGACGGTATCCTAATATCTTTGCAGACCTGGACCTATGCAAATAGAATCTTAGGCGCAAAATTTAGGATTTGAAACTTGTATTTCTTCTTCAGAAAAGAAGGATACCTTTGATAAATCTTTGAAACAGATGACGTCTACCATTGACCAGGCTTCTGAGTAAAAGTATAACCTGGTATACTTACTTTTGAGATTATTGCAACAGAGTAAAAAGACCGTCACCCCACAATTTCTTCACTCAGTCAATCAGATTACCTCTTCAAAAGTACCTACTGTGATTCTACCTATCCCCTCTGTGCATTTATCTAATCGTTGTCAAGCTGGGCAGCGGTGTACCTCAAGTTACATTTACATTTATATTGGGCGGAGACGTCCGAGCCCTCCTGAGCACTTCTCAGACGCAAGCCACGAACCGAATCAATCCCATTACAATACTTTTTGTTACATGAGCTGGGTAGACTTAGTTGGCCTACCTATATGCATTTTGAAGACTTGGGGTCGCCTCATTATTTTTTAAATATTTGGTGGAAATACCTTTTTTCCAGAAAATTTTCTTCGATCAGAACAAATTGTTTACTTAAATAAAGTGCGTGAATCAGGGATAGGCATTCGCACCCATTAACCGACCCCCTCCCTACCCCTGTATCCGCGCCTTCTTACAGCTAGGATACCAGCAATCTCTTCTATTTTTATTATTCACCTACTAAATAAAGCTTTCGGCACAGTCAAAATACTTACAAAATGATTATGTAAAAGTTATACTTGATCATGTACAGCCAACATTTAGATATTAATAAATAAATAAATATCGCCAGACAGACACACCAACTGTACGGTCCCAAACTAAGCAAAGCTTGTACTATGGGTACCGTATAATGGACTGGGGGCGATCCCAGTGATACCCAGACCAGGGTAAATTACGAAAAGGCCATTTCCGAAATTTGCCCCGGCGGGAATCGAACCCGCGACCACCATGTGCCGAGCGGCCTACGCTCGAACCACTGCGCCAAGCGGTCGTCCGTTTTTGTATTTATTTATTGATTTATATTCAGGCGTTGCGGGCCAATAGATACTAACACATATTATGAGTACCTATTATAATTATAATACCATTCAATCGATGTAAAAAAATTGCTATAACCAAATGAATAGGCGTTAAAAAAGCCCCATTGATCATACCTTTAATGGCACATAACGATACCTCCTCCATAGGTAGGGGGGATTATTAGGGATCCAGGATGAGGCATCGAGGTGCCCGACATTGATTGATTCACCTTCATTCATGGACGATTGTATCGACATCTCATAACAACCGACTATGCAAACGTATCAAGTAATTTTGAGCTTTATTGAAAGTTAATAGATGTGGTGTGAGCGGTATTATAAATTGGTAGATCCAAGAATGGCTCCTTGAATTTGACAGTGAGACGGATTGATATCTTGGTGGATTTATCATAAGCTCGGTTTGTGATTATGTAGGTAACTTGGATTATGGTTAGGTGAAAATAGGCTTGATGATTTTTTTTTATTGCATAGTTACAGAAAGTATTTCTTACGATCACTATTCAAAATAACTTAAAATGAGCCAAGAAATAGACGTTTCGAGAACGGTACTAGCTCGTATGACGTCATAAATCCAGTAGCTTTAGTAGTTTGTATATTCACAAAATATCAAATTAGAATATTGGTAGGTACTTAAGACTTAATAAGTATCCTAAATTCAATATTAGTCATCATGCATTTTGAAGATAAGCCTACTTTTTCTTAATATAAGGAATATTATATAATAAATATTTTTTTATGTACTGGTACTTATAGCCAAACAATGTGTACAGAGGATTTACCGTGTAATCCCTAAAATTGGACACAGTTTCACCTGTCCGGACTCCGGGGTCCGTTGTCCGGACCCTCCGAGAGCGGATTTGTCCCGCGGGTAATGAACTAACACAAAAAACGTTAAGAGTTAATCTGACGCGCTTACGTGGGTAAAGTCCGGATACATGTTTATACCTACCTTTTACCATAATGTAAGTAGACATAGGTAATGGTACAGTCAACTAATTATTGTTAGAAAACCTGACAATTAATAAATTGTCTGGTTAAGTTAAGTTAAAAGCTAAGTAACACTGATCAACTTCAGGTTTAGCAACTGCCTATTTTAGTCTATTGACTAAAATAGGCAGTTGCGAAACCTGAAGTTATGGGTGCGCTTCCTAAGTTGATCAGTGTTACTTAGCTTTTAACTGAAAATTTTCTAAGTAGCGTCCCAATGTAGAGCTTCCAAATATGGGTAAGTAGTTATATAATGGAGACAGTTTACTATAAGTAATTGATTTAAAATGTCATAACCTACAGAGCATATTGTGTACAGCCATGGAAATGGCTTAAAGCGTAGATAGATAATCTAGTAACTGTGTCATCTGCGAAACCTATTTAAAAAAATTAAAGTGTGTTTAAATCCCGCTCCAGGCGGCGCCACTATCTACTAATAATTGACTAATTGTCGACGTGTCCGCGGCCGCAATTCGTAGTTTATTCCCACACAAATCCCTCCATACATTTTTATTGGCCGCGTCCACCTTCAGCTGTGTGCAGCGTGACCGGAATTTTTATTTAAGGCTTCCTGCACATTGGACGGTGACGGTTGAAATGCTTTATTTTCCAACCTACCCACTTATCAATCAACGTTCATGATTCCTAAATTTATATTTTATGAACGGAATCAATCAGACATTTTAATTAGAAGAATGTAGCATTTGTTTGTATTATCGTATTACTTATGTTAGAGTATTTTAGTCATTCATTACATAAATAAAAGTTTTCAAAATGATTAGCAATAGTTCGTGTATCTGGTGAAGTAAATCCTCTTTACATAGAGCCTCTACTATGGTATATTTCCCACGGAAAAATACGGAACTAAATTATACACAGTGTAATTTGTATTGCCGACACGCGACTACAGCGCCACATCTACGATACTTCGTATATGAAATAGAATATAATTATAAACCCCTTGTCTCCACGCAAGTGATACAATTAGTGGGGATCTACAAATTTGGATCTACACCTGGGTTTTGTTTAAGTGAAAAACCGCAGCGTTTCCCCCGTCTCATGTGTACTGTGCCTAATCGCGTGGGTCATGGAGTGTGTGATTTGTTTCCGATTTCCACCGCGCCGCGTCCGCCGGCGGCAGGTAAACACTGATGTTACAGACAGTTACCTCCGTTAGGAACTATAGTGTAGTTATTTACTTTACTATTGTGTAGGTAGGAACTTTTTAGAAAAATCGAAAATTCTTTGTGTAGATATGTGTGAGTTTAAAAAACTTGTGAATGTGCGAATATCGCCATAGTAGAGCTACCGTAAATAAATAAGCAAATTTGTACTGAAGTTTGTATAGTATGTATGGAGTTTAATTGTAACTTGACAATATAAGAATTGGCATAAGTAATCATCAAATTTTCTGAATCTTATGCCCTATTTATACAGAGTACACAGATAGTTCTGTCAACCATGCGTAAAGTTGAAAAACTGAACAGACAGTAGGTATGTAAGGACTATTCAACTGATTTCTCTCCCATTATATGGACTAGATACGGTCAAAAGTACTTGCCACGAAAACTCAAAAGATAAAAACGTTGATCAAACTAGTGATCTGGCGGTCGCCGGTCGCCGGTGCCGGCGCTCAAAGGAGAAAACTTTAATTAAAACCTGCTCTAGCGGAGTTATTACACCGCCGCGCCGGCTCGTCCGAACTCACGGCCGAACTTGCCACTTACATCTGATTAATGTTATGAATAGTCATAAGATGTAGAGTTCTGCAGTTTCATTAAATCGGAGGTAGAGTATCAAGATAATGATTGTCATTTGGGGTATGGACATAAATAATGGTAAAAGTAAGTTATATTCTTAAGTTATACAGTTACTGTGACCTACGAAGGGTTTACAAATTTAATACTACAGCCATGAAAACTTAAAAATAATACAAATATTATTATTGGTAAGAAGTAAGTTTTATGTAATAAACTTGGATTTTTTAATTTAATGTTTTAAAATACTTAATAAAATAACTTAGTGTATGTAACTTTGACTGAATACATGTCTAACCAATCCCGACTCATGAAATTCCTTATTCAACAGACAGAACTTTCGCAACTTTGGGAACGAATTCCGTGTAAGCTTCAACTTCAAGAAACTGAAACAAAAGCGATCGGCTACAATAATAAGAGCACTATTTCTGATTGATATTCCCGCCCGGGTCAGTGGCGAAACACCTAAGTTAAGCGTAACCCCAAATATGAATCGATTTGATGCCCCAACCACGGGCTAAAATAAGTTTACACTGTTTTATATGCCATTGGATGGGTTCTAAAGCCACAACACGAAAGTTGTGGCAAATATTAAAAGCCCTGTAAATCATAAAATGATAGTTACATATTAGTCTGTCTTGAGGCATCTAAGTATATATCAACTACCGTGTATACATGTACCTCAATTTATAATTTCGGACCTTGGAAACATCCTGTTTATGCAGAGTTTCTGGCCGGATCTTCTTAGTGGAAGCATTCCGAACCGGTAGTAGGTAGAGATTTTGAATAACCCTGTGAGTTGTCCAATGGTTGGGGTTCAAACTTCGACTGATAACTCTAAGTTTTACATTTTCGTTCATCGGTGGGAAGTTTTGGGCGCGATTGCCAACTCCGTGTGTTAGCTTAGCGAGTTTTGCTAAGGCTAACTGCGCACTTGCCTAAGTAATTGGTGGATCCAGAGAATTATATCTCAAGGTTTTTGAGTTACGATTGAATTTCCAACTTGATCGGTTTCAATTTAAAGTTTGCAGAAGTTCTTTTGTAAAATACAAACAATATTATAACTTGATCAAATCATACAAGTCGGTTTTAAGTAGAATTAGCGGTCTTTAGTCATTTGTCCAAAATATATTGACATAACAGTTTCGGCTTCTTTGTGTGAATGACACCTTACTGAAATCAGCAGTATAATAAAATTGAATACACCTTTTAAATATCTAGACAATTAAATCTTACTGAAAACCTACCCACGAATAGTTACAGCACGCTCGCAAAACCTGTCGTGAACACAACATAGAGAATACAAGTGCGGCCACATAAACCCGCCCACCTATATTTTTTGTCCGTCCGTCGGCACGTGAGGTGAATCCAATCATTTTTTCTTATTTCCCCCGGATTGATTGGACTGTGTGGTTATTTTTTCGTTTATCCCCCGCCAAACAATGGACGAGGCAGGTGAGCTAAACGCTTTTCGCTACGGAAAAAGATTTTGTCGGATTTAACGGCTGTTGTGTATTTGTTGGGTGTTTTATTTTATTGGTTTGTTTATTGGCATTTCATGTTATATATTTCATGTTATTGGCCTCTAGGTACACTACTATCACAATAAATCCCTCGTGAAGAACGCAGATAAACCTTAAGTACCTAAAGCTTATTCGATATTTTATCTCAGAGATAATTTAAAAAACTTCTCACATTTTATAAATAACTAAATAGATTTTTAGGCTCTAACCAGCGAAGATTACTTCTGTAATCTTCGCTGGTTAGAGCTTAGTATGATTAGTCAAGCTCTTTATTTGTTATCTCAAATACAAAAATACTCCGTCTACTGCAAGAGTATGACTATTATCGTCTTCATTAAATTGTAGGTATTAATTGTAATAATGGTAGTAGAGCCCTTCCACAGAATATTGGCGTAAAGTAACCATTACCTAAGCTGCGTTTCTACAGTGAATGAGTGAGCCAGTAGCTCAACCTCTGCTCGTGTCAGCAATGCCTTTGGTATTGCATGCATAAGCTAGGGTAGTCACCCTGCCTGATGTTAAGCAGTCGCTTTTCATCAGGGTTGAATGCTTGATTCCGACTTCATTATACATTAAAAAAATAATTGCTTTCTTAACTATGCCCGTAGTGTACAGCGCTAATAAACAAAACAGCCACTAAGTCAGGTGTTCGTGCCCAGACTACGTGTGCAGTTTATTTGCCATGCACTTTCTTAATGCAACGCATTACCCACTAGGGGGCGCGCCGGAAGGAACGCTATGTACTTTATAAAGACTGAGCAAATTATCCAATGTGCTTACTATTATTCTTGAAGTTTTATTGGGTTTACTTGAATATTACTGGAAGTATATATTGGGTTGCTTTTATGGTGTAAACATTTTGAATGGGTTCTACCTGTTAGAGAATTCAAATTGGTCGATAAATTGGAGAAGCAAAAGGCGATTTCCACAAGTAACCTGCGACCTGCCTTAATTATTTAATTTAAGTGTGATGCTTAATTTTATCTGTGTTGTTAACCGTAGATTCAGATTTGATTTGATAGCTGTATCGGCTGTACCGTTCTGAGCTTGATGTACCTAAATCAGTTCTGCCATTTTCAATACCATTTTATGTACCTACGATTGATCCGTTATAGGGGGTGGTAGTTTGTGATGAGGCAGTAATGGCAGGTACCTTAACAATTGTAGCCACAGGAATTCCTTATTAGCCCTAGCTAAGTCTAGCTCTAGTCTCCTAAGGCTGTACTTAATATGCATACACGGATTTTATAAAAAAATTACAGTCAGCAAAATAATTGTAAATTTACACAAAAGTTTTTTTAAATTTCAAAAGACATGTGAAATCCATCAACCCACACTAGGTTACCGTGGTGGATTATGGCCTTTATCCCCCTCGCATTGATTGATGGAGGGAGGTCCGTGCCCAGGAGTGAGACATTAAAAGGGCTAATTATTATATGCTCCGATATACACGTCGCGTTCTTGATAGACAAGGTGTACGTATATCGAGTAATAATTGTCTATAGGGTCTGCTTACGATCGCTTTGCGAACTGAGAATTATAACTTTCTTGAAACGAAAGCCATACCTTCCCGTAAAAAACTAACCTAATTGTGGCCATTGTTCCATGAAATGATCGTGAAAGTTTCCCGTAGCGTCACGATGCCGTCCCGGGTGAAGGGTTGCTCGTAAACTCGCTGCAGGTGTCCGCTTCTGTTCTATCAGATCGAGTTATTGAATCCTTAATCCTCTTTTATTACTTTCCTCCGTCGTAATAAAAAGCTGCTGAATGAAAATTTCTCCACGATGTCGTAATTGTGCGGAATTGGGTGGGTAATAGAGGTAGCCGGTATTTTTGCGAGTTATATTAAGATAATTGATTGACTCAGGCGTTACTTTGCGGAAATCCATTGTTAAAACAATTTAGGAGAAGGACCCACCACTCACCCTTGGCTTGTTAACCTCCAAAATTATAAATCATATAGGTTTATAATTTTATGCATTTGATTTATAATTTTGGAGGTTAACAAGCCAAGGGTGAGTGGTGGGTCCTTCTGCTAAATTGTTTTGAGTTATATTAATTTCAGTTGGGTTATATAAACTGTAAAAGTAGTCCAGTGTCAATTTGGACCTTATGTAACATTAACTCTACATCAAGAACTAAGTACCAAGGTAAGCTTTAAAGTGGGAAAACGACTGTGACACTTATCTGAATAGCTTTTGGCGCCAGCTAACTGGAACCAATGTAACTTTTCGCGATCGTAACGGTTTGTGTACCTGTTACTTAATAGCATCTTCGGGCGGCAAAAGACATTGCTAAAGTGTTTTAAGAGGCACTTCCTAAGCACTTTGAGGTTTTCCTCACTAATAAACACCTACGTTCTAACCTGTTAACTTACAAAAGTACATTAACATTTGTCCATCTACTCTGCCACAGGCAGACAGACAAATACATCGTACTAATAACACTACCAGAGGACTGGGTACCTTTGTAGGTTATTACTTAAATCTACCTTCTCACATTTTACAATGGGCTAGTGACCATGCTTTTTTATTTTGCAAAATCATAAAGAATGCCTTATGATCATTGCCAGTGAAACAAAAACAATAATAATATCAAAATAACTTTTAAAGTGGCAAAAATAGAAACCTTTTAAGCTTTGAAAACAGTACTAGGTAATTAAAACTGGCGGTATAACTTCTTTAATAGAGAATATCTTAGTTTTAATTGAATAAAGTCGTAAAGGAATTGGGTATTATGATTTAATATAGTAATATACTAAATTCAATATCAGAAAGTAACGCCATTATAATTGATATTTTAGGAGATAAATTAAGCCAGAGTTGAACAGATTCACATATAAACTGCTTACATAATACATATCTTACGTGTATCGAACAAAAGCTTAGAAAAGTACTAAATTCTTCATTTTTCCCAATCTACCCCGACCTATGTAAACGCGGGCTCGGTAAACTCATTAAGAGTAAATTTTTTACTTAGTCTCCAAGTGTTTGGGGTTGTTAATTAAAAACCTGTCTGCCGCCGTGACGCGGCCGCTGTGCACCATGTTCAACGTGGAAAAAAATGCCAAAGAAATGTCTACAGTAATTACTCTAGGTTGTGTAGAGATACGTGTAGTATCTGTCAAATCAGAACGGTGTGGACTCTACTAGGCACGGGGATGTATAGTACACAAAAGCCCTACTTTATTCCTTAAATCTGAGGGACCTATGGCGTACAGTCTTCTACCCTTATTACCGATATTTTGCCTAGATTGAGTGCCGTATCCTGTCCATGAAATGTAAAGTGAAAGTTTTCAGGCTTACTGCCTTTGACAACTGTAGGAACAAATATAGGATACAGCGGATACAGGATGGGGATGGTTTGCAATTAATGCAATTTATAATTTTCTATCACACAAAACTTGACCCCCCGCCCCCTTCCACGAGTCGCTGTATTCGCGACTCACTGAATTAGCACCAAATGATATTCTAAGTAAAGTTGAATTTGAAAGTTCAAACACTATTCAAAAATGTTTTCAAAGAAATGCTGAAATACACCTTAAATAGTTCAAAGATTAAGCTAACCGAACTATCGCTTCCACAACAGCGAGCAGTGTTCACCTGCTAACTTCTGATTTACGTCGTCTGAACTGGTCCCGGGGGCCGCCCGCCCCGGCTCACTGGCCCGATGTATACCTTCCGATTGAGTAAAAGTTTGTAGACATAGAACACTATCTGTGATAGTTTCTATTATCATCCATCTATCAACTATCTTCCAAAGACTTTCATACATCACGGTGATTCTTCCTCCAAAAAAACCACTTCTTCAAAAAACCCTTTGGCAACCCATGAGTCGCAAACTCATGGGTTGCCAAAGGTTTTTTTAGTCATATAAGTCCGCAAACAAGCGTTCGACCCGCCTGATGTTAAGCAGTTACCTTTCTGTCAATGCTCGACGCCGCAAAACAATCATGAACAATCTGCACATCACATCCTGTGGGAGTGCAGTCTCTGGCACAACGAACGGACTACTATGCTAAATAGCCTGCAAGTGACATCTGGAGTAGTTTATTACACAGACCTTGTGGAAACCAGGGACAATTTCCGTGCGTTCAAGCGCTTTTGCCATACCTATTATTGGAATCAAGTATAATCAGCTCACGAGTTTAGGTCCAATTAGTCATATATTACGATCCGTGGTGCCTTACAACTGGTCTTCAATCAGCTGTAACAGTCTTGTTTCTATGGCAATTAGCCCATACCAGCTACATATATTTTGTCTCCCGCTTTGCACCGGAGGGAAGTGGAAATATTTTCTTCCAACTCCTCCTATTATTTCTTTCGATTAAATTCGTGCGGGTTCCAAGACAATTTAACTTTTCCCCGGGACTCGTCGAGGGTCAAACCTCGACGTCATTATTGGTCACCATTGTCGATCCTGGCTTACAGGAGTTACAGTGGTGGGAGTGTGTGGCGGGACTAGTCCCAAAAAAAAAAAAAAAAAAAAGCAGTTACCGTGGCCTATAGATGCTTGCAATACCAAATGATTTGCTCGCACGTTGTTGATCTGAAGGGGAGTGGGATAGAGGGATGTGATGGGAGGGGTCGATCTTTCGCTAAATTAATTTTTTTTACGGTATAAGATAATGTGGCAGCCTGTGTATCTATCTCCTCAAAACTTTTACAAAACGTAAATTTAGTAAATTCTATCTTTTATAACCATAATATAAGTAGTAATGTTACAAATTAAATCTTTTCGGAATGAAAATATCACTTTTGTCTCCAAGTAACCAAATTCCTAATGAAACATTTCATCGGTACAGTCAGCACGACCGCTCACGGGCGCCCGGCGCAGGATCACCACCATTTGTCTTGCACCACCTTTAAAAGCTATTCACGACCATTTTTCTTTTTTAAAACCTTCAGACACTTCCTCTTCGTTTTTCAATCGCCCCCGTCCGGGTTGGAGTTATCGCGATAAATGCTTTTGTTTGGCTGACTGTACCGGAAGTGTGTAGAGATGATGATACCTCTTGAATAATAATTATTTTAATGTTCTCTGTATATATATAGATCTCAGATTAAATAGATATGCTAAAATAATGTTAGTATGTATGTGCTACTCAATAGACGATCATCGCCAATAAAGTAAGAAATTAGTCGTTTTAGGTAACTGTTTTATAAAATAGCTAATTATACAATCCATCTGCGACGTATATATACACCATGCATCAGATAAAGACAAACTGTTTAAAGATTTTCCAGAAATATAATCAATAAACAGTCAATAAAAATGCATACGTTCCATTTTGAAATTAAAGAAGCCACCTAGTCCTTTAGTTCAAAGAAAGCTCTACATTTTCTGATTAACATCTCCATGTATTTCAGTAGTATCGGCATGAAGCGTTGAGCCGGCCGGACAGGTGAATGGATGTCTCGACCCCTTCGCTGGTAATCACTCACAATAGCATCCGATTCACACTAAATTGCAAGTGAGCAGCGGTGTTAGTGGCACCATACGCTTTATTTAAGTACCTATAAGGTCCAAAATTCATCAACTTCTGCAATTCCTTATAATTCTCTTTCATATTCAAGTCTTTTCAAACTTGGCATCATTATATGCCTGAAATTATTGTTCTTAAAAAAGTTTCAACAAGTTTTACACAGACAAAGTCCACTCAAGACTGCTCTACTCTCTCAATTACTGCTAGGAGATAGTAGTAATTAACGAATTATTATATTAATACATGAAGCAAAAACTTTGTATCCCTTTTTACGAAAATTACGCGGATGGTGGAGTATGAAATTTGGCACAGTTAAAGTTTATATGGAAAATGACTGCAGAAAGCTAATATTTGTATATAATAATACTTAAAATACGTTAAGCTAATAAATAAATAATTACACACACTACCATGCGTTTGACCCACACAACTCGGTAACTGATTGACTCTCTGAATGACAAACGATGACAGTTTTTTTTTCTTTATTTCTGAGGGCGGGAATTCCATAATGCATTCTGCGTGCCTGTATCTATCAAGAATGTTTTTGTGTTGATTTCTATATCGACGGGAGAAAGCAGAAATGTCGTAACTTGCATTTTGGGCTAATTCACTTTTTACCATATTCTTGTATAAAAAAAAATAGTGCTTCGAATGGTCTGGGTCTCGTTTTCCTACCATTAAATTGTTTATCGATATCATACATAACATAAACGACATACAGCTTTATGAAACGTGTATCGAAGGTTTATATTTAAGATACAACAAATCCGTAGCCAAAAAAACATCTAAATGAAACGTGTATCGAAGGTTTTATATATAAGATACAGCAAATCCGTAGCTAAAAAAACATTTTTGTCTAAGTTGTCCATACATTTTATCTCACAGATACAACATTTTTGCAGCCTAAAATTGAAACATGAATTGGCGTAACTTGTGCAAAATCCTTGATACACACACTTTACGACAATTTAGACAAAAGCATCAGATAGGCCTTAGATTGATATAAATACATACCAATTTTCAACTTTCTATCTCAATAAATATATTAGTTATGAATTTTTGAAATAGTTTTTTGGCTCTGGTGTAAAGTTGTGTTTTTCAAGTTACGACAATTCCGCTTTCTTCCGTCGATATAGTCTTTGACCTTAAGGACGTTCAATATTGAAATTTAAATGAATTATGGCCGAAAGTCGACCGTTGCCGACCACTAGTACAAATAATAACACATAATTAATAATAATAAATCAATATCCTTAATATACCCACTGCGCAACTAAGTTCATCAGTGCCATGTTCAACCGCTGGTAGTCCTCGTTCTCGCTACCTCTCGTCACGTGCAGAAGTCCACCAATCACAGGCAGTACCCGACAGTAGTCTGGCTATTAATCAGCCGCCGTGATGCTTACCCTCTAATTGAAAGCTCCTCTCGGAATCGCCGCGTTTATTGTCATCATCAATATGGCCTCGGGTCTTGTTGACATATTTCTTTTGCTTTGAACGGGTTTTCGTCAGGATTTTGGGAGACGGTTCATTTATAAAGGCTAAATTACTTTTTGTATAATTATTAGTAGACTTGCCAGTATAACTCAACTAAAATTAACGTCAAAGTTACTTAACGATGGTAGAGCCAAGCCGCATCTAATTCAAAACAGATCATATAGAGACTGGCTCGACTGGGCTAGTACCAACCTCTCACAGAAGATTGGCGGAAAGTAGCTTTTATAGCTGCGTGTCGTGCGATTAGTGGGAAATCCCCTCCCCTGTGCCACTTCCCTTGATGTTGCCGAAGTTCAAGCAATGCCTTTGGTACTGCAAGCACCTTTAGGCTCCGGTAATTGCTTAACATCAGGCGGGTCGGCGGGTGGTACCTTCATCACATTTATTCTCAAACACATTACATCACATCTTTAAAGCAATCAAATTGCCAACCCTACGTGCTAAATTCAAAACTTCATAAGTCCCACTCGAAATGGCCCACCAATGGCCATCAAACGCACAGGAATCAATCACCGGCGCCATAAAGCTTCGTGCAATAAATTCGGCCCAGCTTTCGGCCCATTTTCCACTTGTTTTCACCTCGGCCCGGTTGAAAGCGCTCATTCACCCTCCAGTTTTGAATACGTATTTGTCATTGCGCTGTATTTCGTTTTGCCGATGCTCTTTTGTTTCGTTGATTAATCGCAATACGTTTTATTTTGGGTTAAGTGAGTTGAATTAATCTTTAATCGTATTCTTTTGGAAGTACCTCTATAAGAATATAAAAGCACGTATAGACCTTAACCTAACTTTAAAGTTATAATCAAATGTGTCAATTTTCCAATTCTGTAAGCATACTAATAATTGATATTCACATTTTCAAGTCTCACAATTTAGAACTACGCTTAAAATAATTAATCACTCCAATCGTTAACCCTCAGTCACCCAAAAAGTGTATTACAGTATCCAAACTGTAAAAAACCTTGTAAGGAAACCACGAGATGGAAAGTCAGTGTCATTTTTCAAGGGAAACATTAACTAAGGCCCGTTCACATCGGCCGACAGGCGGTATAAAAACTGTGTAAACACGTCACCTGTCACGCGTCCCGGCGCGACGTGACGTGACGACGCGGTTCACGGGCGATATAATAATATTGTAGGCGACAATCAATTAATTTGCTCTCATACTCAGTGCTCTATCTAACTTTTGATAGGTCTCGATATAAAATAGAAACTAACGCCAGTAGTAACCTATAATCTGCGGGCCTTTACTAATATTACAAATGTGATAGTAAAGCTTTAAAATATCAATAGCCCAAGGTAGAGTCGGAAAGCAGTCGCTAAAGATGAAAACGCTTGTGTGGGATACTTGGTCATCAAAACGTCTGGACCAACCATTCACATCTTAATTTTCAAAACTTAACTCTTCAGCTCTACCTAAAAGTAGAAGATAACCAGTTAAATCTGATTAAAGACTCTATAAAAAAATGGAGATAAGACGATTATGGCATTATC
The DNA here is from genome assembly GCA_905147325.1 of Notodonta dromedarius. Classification (NCBI taxonomy): domain Eukaryota; kingdom Metazoa; phylum Arthropoda; class Insecta; order Lepidoptera; family Notodontidae; genus Notodonta; species Notodonta dromedarius. The sequence continues at coordinate 674,300 of LR990167.1, forward strand.
CACTTAAAATTTTCGTAAAATACCACATCCAATTCCGATTTTCCTCCTGTGGCTCCTGGTTCGGGGCATCGGTATGAAAAATTACACGCTGTTAAAGCATTGACACGCGCTGTCGGAAGTGTATTGAGGAGACCGTGGTACGATGATGCATCGCTTCAGCCGCTGTGCGGGGGATTATGTGTACACTGCTTAATTCTGATGGAGGATTCATTTTTTGTTGATCGTTTGATTAACGCAATATTGAATACCTCTAGTAGATTGAATCATCGTTACAGAGAAATTTTTACTCCATCTAATAGTAACAAAATATTTTTGAAAGTATAGGGGTCAAACAGTAGTAAAGCAAAATTTGTAATATTATAACTCCCTCAACCTCAATGAGCCCCAAATCGATTGGTACGTGAGAATCGAACACATAATCGGTTTAGTCGCACCTCTAGTCCCGCAATAAATCATGTGTAAGCCCCTACCTGACGGCTATCGCGGGCACCGAAGAATTGTCGAAGGGGGCCGCGGCTGTAAGACTATTATTGGTTGGTATTTCTTCTCTGATATCTGAGAAAAACTTATATAGATTTTATATTGAACGTATAAGACACTATTTTTGGGGAAATTGAGTTGGTAAGTATAGTCACCTTAAGGTGAAAAATTTATATCGATAGAAATCCTACGTAGAGGCCGCACATTGAGTAACAAGAGCTACTCGTATACATAATAAGTAACTCATATCAATATGGTAGTAGCTGTCACAGAATAAGCCTGCTTATATAAAACATTATTGTCATCACTAAAAATAATCACAAGACTAAACCAGCCAGCTCAGTAAGTAGGGTAAGAACACCGACACTTCACCTTGCTCGCATATCTCCCGCGGGGACCGTTCGCCAGCCGCGGCGCCGCGGCTCGGGCGCTGACGGAATTGCACGACCGCTTTTATTGTTAGTTGCTGCAATAACTGGGAGCTTGTTAACCTGAATTGAAGGTGGGAATTGTGGGATTGTGTGCTTGATTGTGGACGAGAGGTCGAGACCTGTGATTAAGCGTCGTGTCTTTTCTACGATACCTAAAAATTAAATAGAAAGCTGAACAAACAGTTCGACTTATAAATTGGTCTAAATTTAAAAATGTTTGTCGCTTGATACTAAAACAGTCCAATATGTTGGACTCTTAATAGTCCACTTTACCAGATTGTATCTAACAAAGTAAAGTGAACAACTAAACGGAATAGGTGTAACAATATCTGTGCGGTCCGCAGAGACCACTCACGTAAAAGGTGAAAGCAAATATTGTCTGCAAATGTTCGCAAACAGTTTTGGACAACGAGTTTAAAAAGTGCAGTTGGAACGGGTGCTATTTGTTGAGTGAGGTGGACAGTTATTGTTACTTTTACCCTATTATCTACATTTAAGAGCAGTGTATTGAGGAATAGTATTATTTTGTGTATTTATATATACTTTCATCACAACCATAATCTCTGAAGAGAGAGCAGAGGTTTGCAATGAATCAGTCGAACAGAAACGTTCATTTGGGGAATTGCACAACAGCTGACAGTAGTCGGCGCTACAAACATGCAGTTGCTGCGCTAAGGCCCGTATTCCGGACATTACTATGAGGTCTCATAATGTGCGCGAACGCAGAACGCATTGAGAAAATGACAAATAATATATAGTGGTGGTGGTGGTCCCAGACTTTGACCATTTTTTTTTACTACGGGCGTATATCTCGGAAACATCATTTATCTCCAGGCCTTTCTTGATAATAATAATAATATTTAAGTATGATCTCAAAAAGGATATAATGAAACACAATCTGGCAAATGGAATTAATCTCACAAATCCAATAATACAATTTTTAAAGTTTAAAATACTTGTAATATTTATCTACGGGAACAAATAAGAAGTCATTACGAAGTTCCGAAGTTCACCTCAGGTTAAGTTTATGTGCAAGTTTGCGGGCGCTCGGCCAAGCTGGGCAAACCCTGGCCGCGGCTCGAATTAGCTGTCGATAAACTTTGACAAACATTAACGTTCTGAAACTTTAAGCTTGTGATTGTACTAGACGTGTTGATATTGTGAAAATGTAGAATCTTTTTAATATGAACGTTTAATCCCATATCATGACTCTTTAAATATAACTAGAGAGACACATTATCTATATTATTTATTTGTCATAACAGTGTCACAAGACGCAACTTAGATATTATAATTCTCAATCAAAACTTTCATAGGTAATAGCGCTTGCAAAAATATAATTTCCTTGCAGCATACTAAAGAGACTCAATACAAACTTATTAGTTAATTCTATTACCTACTACTTACTTTGTTTATACACAAGACAAGAACTGAACTGAAATCCAGCAAAATTGAAATATGACAAAACTAAGGGAGAAGGTACATTGTATTTTTGAGCAGACAATATGAAAACTTGCACAGATCAATCGGCAGTCAGCACAAAGTCGCCCGGCCACGTATCACGGGGCCGGGGCCATATCTCTCGAGATGAGAGTGTCTGGAGTCTGGACCGCACCTCGGCATAACATCATATTTCACGACGCAACTCTTCACCGCGCTCTCAGCTTGATCATGTTTGTTTTATGCAATTATGGGAATATCCTAGTAGTACCCTGAAGAATGTATTACATCAACAATGATATAACAGCATTTACTTCTTGTATACGTCTCGTAAATTTCCATATAGAAATATCTCGCGATGTCTAGAATCATTTTAAAAACAACTATAAAGTGGGTAAAATACAGTCATAATTTATGACGTCATAACTAAGTAATTTCAGCAAACATGAAATAATAGCTATACACAATTAAATATTAGACATCATTCCTATTGTCTCTATAATATTAATTATTTTCATTTTGTATGGGAGTTGAAAATATTTTATATATGTACTTACAATATTTAAAGTAAGTATCTCTGGTTACTTGTTAAGCATTAAAAGTTCATTGTGTAGTTGAGACACTATTATCATAGTAAAGTAGCCATTCCTTGTCATCATCAAACAACCTGTATATCAAACGTCCTCGGCTACCCAACCAAAGGTGACAAACAGACAATTTTCTCTCCTGTCCAATGCAAATGAGGCCATCTGACACAACCTGACCCAGCACAATTCATCTACTAACTAATAAACATTATTCTCCACAGCATACGGTCTATTTTATACAACAATGACCGGAAATAAAATTATGTTAAGTTTGTGTTTAAACAAAATTACATTTATATATAAAATAGTCGTTATTGCAAAGGCACAAAGTATAATATAAAAATGTGAAGCGATAAACGTAAATTGGTGCAAAAGTCGGGCCTCACGTGGGATTCCAAAATAAAGTGATGACCCTAAAGCGTTGGCATGTGACTTATAGGGTTGTCACAAATGCAGACTGTGGTTGCTACGTTTCGTTCATGTTTTTAGGTTTGAAAATAAAATCACAAACTGTAATTATCGTTCTGTCATAGTTGTCTTAATTGTTACAATAGTAAGCTTATATAAATGTAAATGCGCAGGAAAAAATATATACCGTCATATACTGACTAACTAGTATCCTGGTAATTTAAACAATATGTTATAAAGGACAAGTCTGCTGAGTTTCTTGCCGGATCAACTCAGTCGGGGTCGCGTTCTGTTCCAAAGTCGAAAGCAGAAAAATGAAAAAAATTACAATTAATATAACCATATATAATATACCTTTATAACCATATTTCTTCATTATTTTTATGAGATTTTTTTGTTTATGTTTTTATTTAAGGTTAAGTACTAAATCAGTATGAAATAGCTTCAAGTGAAGCCAGCCGGCATTGTATGCTTACTCTATTATAAACCAAATTTATATTATACGAGTAACCCACCTATTTCTTTATAACAAGGCAATCTTAACGAAACTTGGCAAATCCCCAATTTCAACTCGCTATCACATCAAATGTGTCCATACGCCATTGGCTCTATATAGGTGCAGTTTTATGGCTCTACCTTTACTGAGACCGATTTATTACTATCTTTGCACGGCCGACTAGCCATCGCCGCAGTTACCCGAGCAGGTATGATTTAGGACGAGACGCTTCCAAATTAAATCTTAGCTTGGAATTGGGAATGAAATTGTGTATCCACATCTAGATAGAGTTACAAGATACTTCACCTGCCTAGATTTGTAGAGACAAAGATTTTACAAATAACTCTTTATTACCCGCCACGTAATGACCAAGTTCTAATCAGCATCTATACAAATAAATAAAATTGGAGTGTCTGTTTGTAATATCAAAATAACACCTTTTCACTAAATGCATATGAAAGTACATACGACTCCTATAACAAAAACGCGATTTAAAAAAAAATTGTCTGTCTGTCTGTGTGTTTGTTCCGGGTAATCTCCGAAACGGCTGGAACGATTTTGACGGGACTTCCACTGGCAGATAGCTGATGTAATAGGGAGTAACTTAAGCTACTTTAATTTTTGGAAAACAATTAGGGTTCCGCGTAAAAAAATAAAAACACATGAAATCAAAGAGTATCTCCGAAACGGGTGGACCGATTTTGAGCGGACTTTCACTGGTAGATAGCTGATGTTATAAGCAGTAACTTAGGCTACATTTATTTAAGAAAAACAAAATTTAAAAAAATGAAAAAATGGGTTCTGTCGTGCGGGTTCAGAACGCGGGAGCGGGCTTTTTTGTTAAGTTAAATTCCACGCGGACGAAGTCGCGGGCTCAGCTAGTTTTTAATAAATTAAGCAATATCTAACTGACGTTGACGTTGACGTTTAACGTTGACCGTCACGGGAAGCCCGGCAGATGTTAATCTGTAGTGTATATAGCATACGCGCACACACATAAGGGAGTCGATGGCGGTAGCGTAGAGGGGGTATGACGGCATGAGAAAGCGTCATGTCATTAGGCGTGACGGAAAACTGTTCGATTTTACTGCGAAAGAGCGCGAAAAGGATGTTACAAATCAAAAGCAGTTTTTTTTTTCAATATACGTACCCAGACCTCTATACTAAACTACTTTCACCATCTGAACGAACCCTACTTCACGAACCGCAGGGTAAATAGAATAGATAGTGGCTATTACAAAACTTTCGCACAGTCAATAACCTGTTCGCTGAACTTTTTCGATTAGTACCTGCCAGTAATGGGGCCGCTCACCCTTCCGTTGAACTATTCACCCTTATTACCTCTTCGGTAACTGTGCAGTAATTATTTAACCCTTCCATAGAATGGTTTAGTGGTTCAAGATTGTTGCTCTAGAATAGATTGGATGTTTGAGGTGAAGTTTGAAATGTGGAGATGGCAAACTATAGCAACCTTCCAAGCTGGATTGGCCTTGCGGCACGAGCTACGATAAGACTAAACCTTTTTTCGTAGCTGGTTAGCAAACGCAGCTGCCAATGAGGATTAAAAGATACATCACAGAAGTGATTTTATTTTGGATAGTACTGCTGAAAAAATATCTTCAAGTTTTTAAGTATAAGCACAGGTAAGTATTAAATATGTCGACAGTATTGCACACATCATCTCGGGAACACTACCATCAAATATAGTTTGGTAGAATAACAAATGTTAATGAATAACAATTGTCAATTGTCAATTAAACAAATTATAGATTTATCAGAGGTCCATTGTTACACTGTATTAAATGTGTTCGAACATTTGTTATTCTACCAAACTATATTTGATGGTAGTGTTCCCGAGATGATGTGTGCAATACTGTCGACATATTTGATAACCCACAGGGGGTAGGCATACGTTTTGAGTGTATTCAAATATCGATCGAATGATCGAGTTTCTCCATACATGTATCAGTAAAGCTGCACGTTTTAGCTAGGGGCGCTGCTGTGTAATATATGGAACGATTCGATCACTTGTTTGGTATTTGATCCTGCTAAAACTTGTACCATGCTACATGATAAAAACATTTAAAAAAGGCCTATTTATACATAAACTACAACACATTTAACAAAACAAACGGCAAGTGGAATAAGTAGTACATTATTATGCGTTGTGCGGCGGCCGGCGAGCATGAAGCCGCGCTAGTCTGGACTACTAAGCAGACAGGTCTCATTTCCAATTGCGTATTTATTTGATGTATTCTGCGCATGGGCATTTCCTGCCGGATTTTTAGAAGAATTTTAGGGAATACCTTGGTAAGATATTTTATATATCTAGACACGCGGTAGCATGTTAAGCCAAGTTCAAGTAAGATTCTTTGGAATACATAAATATTAGGTATTATTTTAATAAAGCAAAATATCTTTTGATACACCTGGTTGTAGTAATTGGTATTATCAAAGTCAGATGTTAGAAAGAAACCCATATGATTATTTATTTTAGTTTTACATTGATTTTAACATTTACCGAAGCACCACGCAAAATATCGTGCATTATAGTTTTTTATTTACAAAATAACACATCATTTTTGCACACATAAAAAAAACGGTGTGTTAAAAGTTGACTCGTGACTCGACACATGTTTCCCAAAACGTACGATTTTTCGAAATCTGTCTACCTCTAACACTTGTCTTTTGCTTAAAACCACACAGTGATCCTTTGAACCCACTACCTATGGATCTCGAGGCGGGGCCATTCCCACTGGGCCACCACGCCCTGAGTTGGCCTCTAGCTTACGCAAATTTACACAAATCAATACGAGAAAATAAATGAGCATCAAGAACCATCTCGCTCCTTGCAGACTATTTACAAAGCGTCTGACCGCCGACTCAGTGATCAGATAGCACAATAAATCTCACCTGACCGGGGCCACTTGTCCTCCGCATAAATCACCGAGAGGACGGTAATAGCGACCCTCGCACTCATAAATATTGAACTATTGACTCGCGGCGGGTTCACCTCGCTGTTTGTTAATGATAGTGGCTCTCTCTCTACCTGAGCTTTTACATTTGTTTTCGTCGATAAAGATAGAACCTTGGTGTGAAGAACTTATGATCGGTTTTAGTGGAGAGATCTAGAAATAGATGATAAAGATGGGTAATGGAATAAAACTATTTTATTTATGTCTGTGTAAACACGGATAATTTTAAATGCAAACTGGTGTAAATAGACATAATTTTACTTTCATGCCAAGAACATGCGAAAAAGTCCAAGAATTATATTTTAGTTCAAGAATTAAAGATAAGCCGTTCTCGAAATTCTTGCAAGAGCTCCTGATATATTTTTCTAACAAGGCAATTAACTTTTTAATTAAGTTCGATTCTTCTAGTAGTTACTTTAGAAAGAAAGAAAAATGTTATCTACTTACAGTAAAATATATTGCTGAAAATGTCTTCGTATTTTAGTCTACGTCGTGTTTTCTCCTAGATCAATACAAAACCTCACAGGCGAATGCAAAAGGTGCCAGCAAGGAGGGTCGCCTAATGAGCATCATCTAATTATCGCCGGCTCTACGTGAGCCAATTGCTAACACCTGTATTATGCAGACGTCTGCCACTTGCGCTGTTACGTTTTATACATCGTTTATATGAACGTTTTAGGGGATATTAATGTAGAGTGTCTCGGAAAATTGGGTCTTTGGAAGTGGGTGGTGTTTTGTACTTGTTCTACTTAATTTTAACAATACTAGACCATTCGAACCGTGGCCCGAGTTGACCCATTGAAAGAGTTTTAGTTTAGTTTATTAGAATTCTTATAATTAATAACAGTCAAACGATATTACTTACTTCATACCAATTAATTGATTCGACTTTAAATTTAAATTTAAACTAAAAAATAATGTGCTTATTTCCTTAAAAAAACCTCATAAAACACCTCAAATATTTACTCTCAAAGTTGTAAAACATTAGTCACGTTAAACGGTAGCGACCCCGCCACGCGGAGCGGTCTAAACGCAAAAATACAATTTATTAATTTGCAAAAACGCCCGCTGACGCGCCGGGACGAGCGTCACCTGTCACGCGGCGTGACGCGACGCCCCGAGAAGGCGACGTGATGAATTGTTGAAAATAAAAATTACGACGTTGGTAACAGGATAAAAGGAAGGGGGTTGAAACACGTTTAATTTTAATCGACTTCAGTCCTTTGAAGAAAAATTTTGTTAAAACTTTTTTTAAATAAATAAGCGTTTTTTTAAGAGACTAAATAAAATTAATCTTCACCTGCCCTTCGTAACAATTTACTGTTCAGTATTAGTTTCTAATGGCTCTTCGAGTACAGACCTTAGTTTAGCTAAAGTAACTTATTTGGCTAAAGTCATTAGTATAATTCCTTGCCTCATACTGAAACTAGCTTCTAACTAACCATAAAAAATAACAAAGCCATTAAGTAAACAAAACATTTAAAAACTTAAAGCCGAGCGCAATTTTCCTTGTATTTCCATATACGCCGTCACGTCAGCCCAGAGGGACGACGTGACATCGCGACACGCGACAGGCATGCGCGACAGGTAACAACGTTTCCCGCCAATTTTTAACCTAGCAACATTTAAATTAAATTCCAGGCGAAAATGTCGTCCCGTTCAACCCACCATGGCCCGCCGCCCAACGCGCGTTTAATTTAGCCAATTTGGGATATAATGCTTACCACTTACTTAAACTGTTTTGGTATGTGTATGGGTGATTCGTGGAGATAAATGACAATGTGATTCTTATTGCTTTCAGGTTCGCCCTCTGATATGGACCACAAAGATAGTTATGGAACTTTCTTTATAAAATAGGCGTGATAAGGCGAAACGATATTTGAATATTATGGATTAAATCAATGTTTTTATAATCGAACCTGATATATAGGTAGTATTGGAAGATTTATATGCAATCACACAAAAAGGGACGGCAGTAAACATTAGTAGGTACCTATGGGAAAACTTGTGACTTATAATGCGGGATCGTCACTAAAGTTACCAACAAACAACAGTTTGATCTTTATTGATGACGATGGGATTTATACAGGCGGCCATGTCGAACAAAAACATTAAGGGACATTGCGACTTGTTATGTTATTATCCTGTACCTACTGCATCCCTGTTTACCTCTATTAGTATTACAAGCGTGATGGTGTAACCACGATTGTGGTTGAGTACATCGAAGCTGAGCATCAAATGGCTAAGATCACATTTGACAAGAAAATGTTGTATGTCCTACTTATTATTTTGTATATAAAAATCTCGGCAAACAAGTGCTTAACCCGCCTAATATTGAGCTGTTACCATTGCCTATAGATGCGTTGAATACCAAAGGTATTGCTCGCACGTTACCGATCACAATACTGATAGTCTCGTTCGACTTTCTAACCAAGTATATAGGGAAATACAAGCATTTATGTATTTCCCTTCTCAGCTCACGCCAATAGTTGACTAGTTAGAAAGGGGATTGAAATGCCTCCCTCTGGGCTACGGGTTACAGGTACCCTGCCTTATCACTAGGCTATGGCTTCAAAATGCGTTATCAAACTGTAATAGTTATCTTCAAATGAGTACCGCACTAGGTATCTACTAGAGAATGTCAGCGTCGTACGTTCGTATGCAGTGGCAGGTTACTTTGGCAACCTTCCCGTGCGTAAGATAGGTGTTCCGCTTGGAATATAGAAAGCTGGATAGTAGTGTAGGAAATCAAAACGATTTTAGATCTAATCGTGCATGGAGTTGTTTAATTTACCACCTATTGGGCAAAATCATCCATGCCAATCACACAAACAAATACTTGCAGAATACCTACAACATTAACATGTTTAGCATATATATAATGTTGAATTTACGCACTGAAAACGGAAATGCTTCGATGCCCATTATTTTCTAAAATTATCTCAATTTTCCCTATGTTTTTGTTCGTAAATATTTATTTATAAAAAAGACAATCTGTACTTGCGTTCACGATTCTATCCTACAATGAATTCTTATCCGGCACTATAATAATCCAAGACGTGCAGTTACTTCGTTTCAGCGCACAGCCGACTCACTTCCATCCGGGGAAAATAAAGAAAATTTTTCTTTGAGATTTATATCGCCGCGTTGTGGCATTGTAATCTCACATACAAACTGTGAATCAATTTATAGTTATTAAACAGCTTTTATAAGGAAAAATCGCGGTGGGCAAATCGGGCTACTAGCTTTTTCTTGAATTCGATGATTTAATTGTGAAATAAAACATGAGACCTCCGCCTGAACTACATACAGTTCACACCAGTACCTCGGTTGATAGGATCTCCGTAATGACGCCACAGGGCCCTCGGTAGAGACGTACACAGCAAAGTGCTATACTTCTGTTTCATAATCCGCGCTCAGACCGCGTGCCAAATAGCGGAGATAAAGTAACACCTACGAGCGTAACTCACGCAGAGCCACTTAGCCGGCGTATAGAGACACTATATCCATAATGAGCAATAGCAATAAGAGTAAGTTTTAGAAATAATGTGCTGTATTATAAAAGTAATATACCAGTAATATACTAAATAAATGATATGTTTTCCTCAGCACAATAGTTAAAAGATACGTAATAAGCTCAAACAAGAGTAAATAGGGGAATATAGAATGATATTATTATTGTGCTAAGATTTTTAGACAAGTTCTTCAGTACAAAAAAAGAAATATACTCAATACGAAAGCAATCTTTGATCTTCAACCACAAAATAAACTCTCCATATAACGATGAGCAAACCCCATTAATAGCTACAATAGGTACCCAAGAAAATAAATATCAACCGGTACCCACAGTCACCCTCACATATTAACCTTTATGATCTAATTTGGCAGTGGCCTCGGCCATTTGGCAGTGGCCAGGCCCTCATCCACAATATTACATTCAATGTCCCGAGCCATACAACAGGTACTGTAGTGAAATAAAACCGAATATGCGGTATGAGTGCCGTCCGATGGCTTTCATACATGCCAAATAGTTTCAAAAGTTTTCATTGTGGGATTTCTTATTTTATACAAAGTTCGATTTGGGTCAAGAGGGTATAATTGGACAACTGAAATGTATAGTCGTAAATATGGTTTATGTTTTATGTACCTATAAACTATTGATTCTTGTGTTTGGTTTAGAGACATCACTAGAATTCATCAGAAAACGAAAAACGCTTACTGTGTTAACGCCAAATAGGTAGGCATGATGTATAAATTGATTTGGAATACCTAATTCGCTTATATGTACCAAACATTTTAAATCTTCATAAAATACACAGTAGTTAATTTGCGGAAACCACCGAAATAATTAGTATACTACGTATATAGCTTTAACACATCTGAAACATCTATGCCTAATGTTGATAATATTTATACAGTTTAGTTACTTGTGATAGCCGATTGGTTAAAGCACGCGTCTTGCGGGCACCAGGTCTTGGGTTCAAATCCCGGCTCGCACCTCTGGATTTTTCGAAATCTATGTGCGTATCATAATTTCTATATGATTATCACTTGCTTACGGTGAAGGAAAACATCGTGAGGAAACCTGCATGTCTTAGAAGATCTAACCAATTTTCGAAAGACATGTGAAATCCGCCAACCCGCACTGGGCCAGCGTGGTGGATTATGGCCTGAATCCCCCTCATGTTGAGGGGAGGCCCGTGCCCAGCAGTGGGACGTCTAAAGGGCTAAATTATTATTATTTAGTTACTTGGACAGTCAAGTTTGCTTTAAATTTTTTTTCCCAACATCGAACGGTACACTATCCCTTGTCCCCAGCAGTAGGGATAAGTTGAAAATAATATCGCTACCAACAAATTATAAAGCACAACCATCGTTAAAACTAAAACAGGACATTTTACTTTATCTAAACACAATAATTTCAATGCAACGCCGCGGCGCGGGCGGCGCGCGCAGTGACAGGTTACTTTGGCAAAGTTCCGGGGAGGAATAGGTGCGTTCCAACGCCGAAATGAAAACGTTGGCGTTAGAACTACTGAGAGACTTGGGAGAGTTTACTGCGAAAATGTCTGGATTTTCTCTGGTATTTAAGAACAACTTAGACGAGACTAGTTTTTGCAACCTGGCTTACGAACGCGTTAAAATTTACCAGTATTCAAATTTAGGGGATGTTATCAAGTATTCGGCAGCTTGTACCTCAGATTTCCTTTCATGTCATTTAGATTCCTTAGATTTTATTTTTCCTTTGTCATTGTCATTGTCTTGGATACCATTTATTTCCTTAGATGTAGTGTAGGTAATAGATTCGATCCTGACTCCAAATGTAAGGCAATTATTTTGGTATCTTATTTTTTATTGTGTAGGCGTAATTAAGTATTTGTTAAGTCTTACCCTGTTGTCCAATGAGATGGGAGTATTATAAATAAAAACAGTTGTCACGATGTATTTCGCCACAACATCGTAAAGTAACGTAACTATTGTTCCTATCAAACAATTTTCATCCAATTGTCTCGATAACCACTTCTCCTTGCCGCTATCGGGAGGGGACGACGTCATAAAAATAGAAAAACAAAATAAAGGTAAACAAGAAAACTGTTACCGGCCGAACGTAATTTCGGCAGAAAAAAAAACACTGGCCATTACCATCTTTATCTAGGGTAAGTCAATTTTCCCAACTCTACCCTGAAGGTGCAAAATTACATTACGGCCGCAATTTACGAACTTCGACTTTAATCTTATAAAAATAAGGCATATTGGCATTTTATAGATAAGTTTGGATCGGTAACAATGTCCAACCTGTGTATGTGTAAGAACGTTGACAAGGTGGAGGCTGATCGTATAATCCACATAAAATAAGGTAGCGAAAGAAATTTGAGACGCACTGAGTGCAAGACCTTTTATTTTACTTTCATAGTTGTCGACAATTTTTTTTCTTTATGTCTCAAAATAGCTCACTCATACAGGTACAATCAAATAAAGCAATACATTTTAGCCTTTGCATTTAACACCATAATTATATTATGACACATTTTTTTTAAGAATTTAATCCAAACATTTTCAGTACCTTTCAAAATAAAACAATTTTCACTCCTGAATAAAACCATTTCCATCTCGTAACAATTTCCTCAACATTAACAATCCTGATCCCATTGTGCCCCTGTCCTGTATAATCCGATGTCCGGTGGTATCTGCGCGGTCCGTGCCCGGTCCGGCTCGGGTCCGGTTTACTGTCGGACCGGCGTTAACGGCCAATCGCACCTCGTCACATAGCCTCGCTCAATCGTTTTCCTATATCTTACAGGTTTGAATGAATCCCCTGCTGAGTTCTATCTTAGTCGCAAATTACCTATCGCACCTTGTAAGTTTTATGACGTGATGGCGAGCAGTGTTGCCAACGTTTATTTCATAAATTCGCTTGCTTGAGGAAAGAAGTACCAGATTTCAGGTGGAAAAAAAAATTGTAAGCACTTGAAATTTTGTAATGTGAGATTTTCAAGTATATAAATCAATAAATTTGGGTTTTTATTATAATAATAAATCGCCAGACGAACACACCAACTGTATGGTCCCAAACTAAGCAAGGCTTGTACTATGGGTACCGTACAATGGACTGGGGGTGATCCCAGTGACACCCAAACCAGGGCAAATTACGAAAAGGCCATTTCCGAAATTTACCCCGGCGGGAATCGAACCCGCAACCACCATGTGCAGTGAGCCGAGCGGCCTACGCTCGAACCACTGCGCCAAGCGATCGTCCGTTACCGAAAGAGATCGAAATGCTCCAGATCTTTTTGAACGCACTGGGATGATGTTTTACTAAATTCGCCAATGATGAAAAAAAACTACTAAAAATCCACCTCATAATAATAAAGAGCCGACGCCAACCCTGAATCAGTAAAATGAGTGAGATACTGATACTCTTCAAACAATTACCTACATAACTAAAACAATCAATCTCCAATTTAATTAACGACATCTTGCCAATCGACAGGAGATGTACTCCGCTGTAGAGTTGAAAACTTTAAACTACTAACGCGAGGTAGAGTCAATGGGATCGGACCGTATCTCTTGAGCAGCTAATAGCTTGGTCCGGAGCCGTGGCGGTGAGATTCATTGGATAAGTTTACCAATGGTGTCGACATCGATTTAAAGAAATATATTATCGACATCAGTGTTTATATCTTTTTAATTACTCGCTTGAATTCAATAGTCTTGACGCGTAAATGCTGAAGGAGACGGGAGTTGATGGGGGTTTTTCCCTACGACCTACATTATCATAGTTTTAGTTAGATGAGGCATGCGAACTTTTGTTGAATATTGCGGTTAGACGAAGCGCGAGCTCAAAGACTATTCGCTAAAAATATGTGAAAGTCATGAATAATCTTTGAAAATGTTATTTTTAAGGTCATTTGCCTTACGCATCTATATAAAATATTTAATCCGGTCACTGTACTTGCACTATTTATATAATAGGCACCTGTTTCCCTTCGAGAGGGTATGGTTAGATGTAAAATTGTCCGATAACTTGAAAAGTGTGAATTATTAGGACAAACAAGGTCGGTACAAATGGGCAAGCACCCGGTATTACTGTCTACCTCTGAGCTAATCCTAGCCGATACACCTCAACGGGTGGCCACTAGACCAGTGATAAATACCATTTAGAAAAATATATACTTGCTTCTGAATAAATCAGAGGACAATTTTATTTAATTTCTGTGTATAAGAAAAACATGTACAAGTCTAGAATCGAAATGCGAACATTCTACACACAATATCAAAATTACTCGAGCGCTTATTTGCAGATAGTCTATCAGTATGTATATTATACTTGAGTATAAAGTACTTCTAATATTGAAACCTAAAATTATGAATATACAAGGCATTACATCAATCTTTGCTATAACTACAAACCGTTTAATAAAGATACTATAACGAAATTAGGAGTAGCAAAAATAATGTGCTTTTATTTTTTCACATTGATAATATAATAAAACAAGTGACTTGTACAAGTAATAACTCCTCTATAGACACGGTGTTGAAACTTGAAGCGGTATACCAGCTATTTTTATAGCCCTACGTATCCTATTTGCAACGCTATATAGTCTTAAAGAGATCCTCGGTTGGGCACATACCTACGCGTGTAGATTTGTGGGCTCAAAGTATTGCGCTAAGTGCCCACCTTGGGCAAGAAGGGGGTGATTTGCAATTCTAAGTGCTATTAAAGGTTACCCTTAAGTCACTGTAAGACAAAATTATCAATGTATCAGGTCTGGGTGTCACTGGGATCGCCCCCAGTCCATTCTACGGTACCCATAGTACAAGCGTTGCTTAGTTTGGGACCATACAGTTGGTGTGTTTGTCTGGCGATATTTATTATATTTATTATTTACCAAGACGGAGTGATTAGTGACGCGGCGGCGGCACTCTGTAGTACCTACCTACCTGCCTACGCTTAGTTTTGTCAATGTGTCTGTGGCGTCGTAGGCCTGGAATCGTTACTATTTTCATATAAAAGCTGATACCAGCGGTAAAGTTGTCAGCTATTCTCGATGGAAATAAGGTCTTTAAGGTATTCAGGTCCACTTTGCTACCAAATTCGAGGTATATCATAATCTTTTGCTTCATACACGACTAGCAAAATCTCAGTAGTCTACGCATCCACCTGCACCTTCAGCAAATAATTTGAAAATAACCTGTGACAATAATAAATAAGTTCACTAAAAGGCAGCCCCTCGGCCACTTTCCCGTGAAAGCTAAATTCCACAATGCAATATTTTTTCACGGGGACTACGCAGGTGAACGTAAATCACTTGTCTAGACGAGTTTTATAGCCTCGCTGATACACGCACTATAATACACGCCACTGGCTCTCAAAGTGGAACGAATCGCCCCCTACGCTACCTGGGACGAAATACGTAGCCAGATTTATAACTCTTGGGTGCGTAATAATTATAAAAGTTGTATTTCTATTGTTTGCTTGATATTGATGACATTCTGTCATTTTACACAATTTTTATGTGTTTGCGATTATTTGTAAACCATGGACATAAATTGACGTAAGACAGAAGATACCTATACCTACAATGGTAGAGCACCAATTTCTTTTATTTAATTATTAATTGTAGATATGCATTTATTATTTGTTATATGCCTATAAACATCATAACTAGAATTTATATAAGTACTGTAGTTTAGTAATAGTCGTTTTAAGAATAGAAAACTCCTTTAGAATTTTTATAAGAAATAACTAGATTTACATACATTATATTTCAATTCAGGTACCTGACTTTTCCCGATGATAAGTATATTCTTAAACTTTGAGAACCATTAATATAAGCACTTTATAGTATTGGATTTCACGTCAGCGGTAGAGGCATGTCCGAGATTGGTTTCTGAGAAAATCAACTTTTTCATATTTATTTATTGTTCGGTTCTCTTCAATCAGGTTTATGTTCGTTTGAAAATGTCATGTCTCAAGATTGGTATTGATGCAATTCATTATAATTTTCTCTTATTTCTATGTATATCTATCATGACGAAATCATAATATTTAAACTTTTAACTGTTTAAAGTTAAACAATAGTGCCAATTCTGATGTCGTCAAAATCACCTCCAAATTAAATATGACTCATCCAAACAAAAATATGTCTTGCTCATACGCTATGTGCATGAGAAGGCTGCCAATAAAGTTAGCGTTGAAATAACCCCAGTGTTACCACAATAAACTATATTTCAAACCCAACAAACAAAGAATATCTCCACAAAATCGCCATTCGCAAATTCAGTACGCGCCATACTCATAAACTCCACGGTGCAAGGTGTCCGTTATAAAAAACTACCACTATTTATTAAAGGGTTCCTCCATCAGCGCCCAGGTCACGTCCAACACGGGGCAGATTTCAGAAGGGAAGGTACGTAGGTAGTTCTTGCCTTTGATATATAAAGTTTTTTCCATTTCCTCTTTTTCTATATTGAAATCGTGATTTTGTACGTGTTTTGTTTGGCATCCAAGAGGATGGTACAGGTGGTAGAATCTTTTGGACACGATATAAGTGTCTTAAATTCATCATATGAAATTACCATTATACAATTATAAAGCAGTAAAGTTTCCATTGGGCTGACGTAGACCTGTGGACTGAACATGTTTCCGCTCGAGAAAGCTTGGCGAAATATCAGTCTCCATGACCTGGCATGTGGAATTTGAGTCCCCTCTTTAAGCATTCAACTATTTTTACACTTATTGGAATGTTCACCTTTCTTTCTCACAGCATTGAAAGGGCAAACAGAAGGTATTCCGATCCCTACAATAAAATGTCAAAAATTCCGAATTCTCGGACAAAACAAACGAAGAAAACGAATTGATTCCGCCAATCGAATTCCACTATCTGTCAACAGCATTATCTTAACCCTGCGCTCACTGTTTGGGTCAAAATCATCCCCGTACCTGATGCGCCGTCACGTCGCTCGCTTTGAATGGCAAATCACGAGGTAGACCTTCGGGGACTCTGAGACCGAGTATGAAAATAAAATGATTGCGAAGGGTCCGAAGGTACCGTATTAAAATATTCCCCAAGGTTAGGGTTGAACACCTGATGTTTGCGAAATAGTTGTCTGCCTGTTTATTTTGATTTTTATCTGTGATAAATTGTGTGTGAGGGACTTTTATTATGTGCAGCTTTCTGTGGAGATAAATTTATGTTTGTATCTGAAAAATGGTTTAGTTATGATTGTGTATTGATAAAATTATGAATCAACATATTTTATAGGTATACAAGATGTGTCAAATTTTATTTAGTCGTGATTTGCCGACCACCAATTTGATATCAAATAGAGTTATAATAAAGCACCCAATCCGGAATTACGTCACAGGTATGTGATCCCAAGATTAAGGGTAACAATAAATTGAACTAGGCATTAGTTAGCATGAATTAAGCACTATCTGCACCAGATTAATAAAGATTATTACCCTCGACAAGTGCGAGAGATACAGTGTGATGAAATTAATAAAATATTTGTTTAAACTTTGCAATCATCCTGTCGTTATTGAATTGATCCTAGTTCGGTATTTCTAGTATTTTAGACAAAAAATTGTGGATTGGGTTTTTCGTATCTACCTAGGGTTGGTAAAATCGGTTCTAGGTAAAACCCATACTCGTATTGAGTTAGCGATAGTACGGCGAAATTTCATAAAATATTTTTCCGTGTTTCTGGTAAGTGCGAAAAAGTTAAGAAAACCTTTGCGATTAAAACATATTGAGAAAACCCTAAAAGCGGCATTGCACAAATTGAAATGTAGGGTGTAGTTGATCATCAGACGGCTACGTCAGGTTTTTCTTCACTATTGTTATTTCGTGTTTGACTATTTATACATTTCTCAACTAAATTAAATATTTTAAATCGATCTATATTGCACTCATCCTGTTCACATTTCCACCTCGAATAAGGTACGAGCCCCGAGACAGTTGAATAAATTACTCGGAATAATTTCCGAATTAACATTTTTAATCTGCGACGAGATGTAACGCGAATAAATTGCGGAGTACCCCGTCTTCACAGATCGCAGACAACGATAAAGGCGTTTGTAAATGTGCGTTTTATCTATCTTGCTAGCAATAGGTATTTTCAAGGTGCCTAATCTCTTCATTTATTTAGTAGATACAAATAGGTGAATTATACATAATAGAATCAAGTGATTTCCAGTAGATTGGGTTGCGGAATTTACTGTGGAGTTTTTGGGATTTTGCTCACCTCAATGTGATGTAGTACTTCCTCGTGAGAGGAAAGTGAGTGAGTCAAGGCTCACATTCTTGCATTTAGTCTCTTTCCAAGTATAGATTTGCGTTAGATTGAGGTTACTAAAATGACATGCAACCGTCATATCTATTTTATTACAGTCACATATTAGGATTTAGGATGCTATCTACCTACAGACCCTATTTAAAATGTCAGTGCACACTATCCCAGTGGTAAAACGACGCAGCAATAACAGGGCCATACATTACGGCGGCGGCCACCGGCGGCCGGCAGGTGACTGATTCACTACTCGCAATGAACGCGTGACATATGGTAATGGCCGCCGCGACCTGAACTACACATCGCACTAATTTTACTTTTGTTTACTAGCATCATGGTCCATTAAATTCTAGTACTGACCTGTATTTGGTAGTGAGCCACTCAAAACTACTGTTAGTTTGTAATGATAGTATGATATCAACTGGAGATACTAACTGACACTCCAAACTGATCTAGGCATATTTTGTGTCTACATACAATAGATCGACACGGCAATAACTTTAAAAAGTGTATAGTTAAGTATTTTGTGTGTAGCTACGCTATCGTACACATATCATCGGTAGCATCACACACATTATGTCAATGTGTGATAATCACGACAGCATTCGGGCAATTCTTCAAGCACCACCACCCCTGTACCACTCTCCACGTTTTCCCTTCGTGCCGGTCCCACCTGCCTCGTCGTCGACAATTTGCATACAAATTCGTCGGTTACACGGCCGTTTGGAGGCCGCTACACGACGCTGAAGGATTTGTACGTGGATTTCGTTAGTTCGCGAACAAAGGATGTAGGAACTGTTTATTTCAGCGTGCATAGCTTTTGATTGTAGCGCATAGTCGACCTTTTAGGTATTATGATGATTTAATTTCATAAGCTAAGAAATTACTTCAATATAATGTTGGGTGCTTAGGGAAATTATAGGTAATATGGGAAAAATAACAAAATCCTAATTAAATGACTAAGTTTTCCGTACATCCCAAAGCTGGATAATTTACTCTACATTTCAACAAATCTATGGTCTGCAACAATGATGTCACGTTTAGTTTATGTTTGCACTGGCCCAAACATTACACTAAAACATGTTGTCGTCTCTATGTAACAAAGACCAAAAACCAATGGTTATAGGAACCGTTCAATAACTTATAGGATCATTTCCAAATGATCTGATGAACCACTCTGTGCAACCAGCGGGACCTATACCCAAACCTATACAAAATTATTGTTCCGACAAAACAATAGACTAAAATGACTAAAACATAAGTAGAAATTACTTTGATATGTAAAATATACTTGTCAAAGTCTGCCTAAACATTTTTCTAAAACTTTTTGAAAAATAAAATACAAATTGCCACTCGGTGCTGTGGAATGGTGAAAGTTGTCACTTTAAGACGTGCTACGGCATGTTCCTGCCAACTGCGAGAACTGAAACGGCTATCAAGGAGGACCAACTTCTGTATTATAGTGATGGGAAATGTATTTGGGAGATATTATCGACACCAGCAATAACAAATTTATAGAGAATTCATAGGAAAATACAGGTATTACAAAATTTTATTGAGAGCTTTAGGAGAAGATAGTACCTACAAAAGATCATTACGATTTGGTAGACGACTACTTAGTACCTACATTAAAAACATATATAAATACTAGCTGAGCCCGTGACTTCGTCCGCGTGGAATTTAACTTAACAAAAAAGCCCGCTCCCGCGATCTGAGCCCGCGCGACAGGCCCCTTTTTTAAAAATTTTGTTTTTCTAAAATAAAAGTAGCCTTAGTTACTGCTTATGACATCAGCTATCTACCAGTGAAAGTCCCGTCAAAATCGGTCCAGCCGTTTCGGAGATTACCCGGAACAAACACACAGACAGACAGACAGACAGACAGACAGACAGACAGACAGACAGACAGACAGACAGACAGAAAGACAGACAGACAGACAAAAAATTTTTTAATCTCGTTTTTGTTTTTGGTGTCGTATGTACTTTCATATGCATTAAGTGAAAAGGTGTTATTTTGATATTACAAACAGACACTCCAATTTTATTTATTTGTATAGATATTATGTATTTTGCTTTCTATTATTTATTTATAAAGCAAATAGGTATTTTAAGAAATTGTACTTTGAATAAGTTAATATTCCATCTAATATATGAAACAGTTGTTCGATTGGTTTTCGGTATTTCTCTCGCACATCCTTGAACATGCCGGAAAAAGAATTCCTTTCACCTGATAGAACAGTTATTAGCCAATTCGAAGCCCATTCCGATCCTAATAGAGGTGTAATAAAAGGGCCCTCTCTATTTTTTTCCTTTATTTGTTCTAAAGGTACAAAAGTAAAAATTTTTCTTATTCAATTTGCTCACTGGCTCTACCTTTTATTTGTTTTTTATTTTATATTTTATTTTATACTAGCTGAGCCCACGACATTGTCCGTGTGGCGTTTAACTTAACAAAGTTTCACCCCCTATTTTATCCCATTGGGGGTAGAATTAATCAATTATTATTATTTATTACTTAATATCCTTTATTTTTCAAATTGTGTGTAGTCATTGCACAGAAACTGATCAACAAAGTACACTTTGATACAATTGTACAATAAAACAAATGCCACATAACAACCGCAACACAAGTTGCGAAATCGTGACATTGAAAGGCAATTCTCCTCGCATTTATTCAATGAATCTCACATTTGTATACAACTATTCTGTTTTACGATCGTCCATTTAGTAATCTTTTTCGAATTCACATCTTTCTTCAATGATTTTGCAATAATAAAACTGTAATTATTTGAATGCGTTTTGCGTAATTTCAACGTTGTTCTTTTTGTCTTCGATTAATTTTTAAATAATTGCAGCAATTATATTTTACAAATGGCAACCTCTGAAACTTTGGCCAATGACATATATGCGATGGGTCACGATTTTTTGAATAATTGGTAAATTGTTATTATGAACTTCGTAAGTTCATTCTCTATGTTAATTGTATTTCTTATAATTTGTTAATGTATGTTATTGTTTTATTCTGAAGCCTGTATGGAATAAGTATTTAAAGCAGAGGTCTCATAGTTAGGTACCTCTACCTACAAACGAACAATTATTAATTCTGTATCAGGAAACCTCAAAAAACCGGAAGTATTTCATATTGTCATGACCAAGTACAGTAATCAAAGATGCCAAAATGACACAGGTTTGAATAAAAAACATAAATGAATACTATTTTAACGAAACATCAATACCTTTTATTTTGGAACCGACAGCACATGGGAACACTTTTTATTCAAAAATCGAATTTCCACAATCGTCAGGCGAACAACCCCTCGATCAAACGTAACGTATTTTTGATTGTTCTTACTTCTCTTTTCCCCATTATTTTATTGTTTTTTCATCTCTTTCCCACCTTTTTTCCTCCACCCACCGGACCGCGTTAAAAGCCCTTTAATGACAGGAAAATTGAAACTTTTCGACGTTCGGAAGCAAAAAAGTTTTAGAAACAGTCGTAAAAAATGTTCTTGTGAGATAATGTGGAAAAGATGGCTCGCCTGGTGCGAAATTTGTGAAAAACTAGAACGAACTCCATAATTGATGTATTCGAAATTATTCTTAGAGGTAGGTAGTAATATTCTAACGAATATTGGGGTCTTTATACTGTAGATATTACATTATTTTCTCTGATTGATTTAATTAATTTAGGCTTAAGCCGCACCGGTGATGCAATTGTGGTGCGACAGCGATCAAACTCTTATTAACATAGTGGCTGCATCATATAACTGAGCTAAATTTGTTTGGAAACCGCAATCGCCTAATCGGTGTCACTACGCGACTGCCTGAGCCCGGGCACCCGATAAAACGCAAAAATCGCAACTCTATTAACGCCTAACACTTTTGAGCAACCGGCAGCGGGTTGCTGGATGAGCTGCAAAGATCCAAGCAACCGCGAGGGTTTGCTGGAACCCGCAAGCCACCGCGTAGATTAATATGTCGCGGTTACCTTGACGGCTGACCACAATGCAGGTATTGCAAAAGGCGTTTACTCACTACTTTCCGTAAGTAAGTAAGTTCCATATTCGACGTTGAAAATATTGGGCATTATGCCAATAAGCCTAGTATTCATTACCCGTTTGACCCTGACATCGACATGAGTCACACGATTACACAGAACAATACGAAGGCAAGCTAATAGTTCGAGGGACAAAAGAAGTCTTTCACCCGAGGTAAACACTGTGCTTTTCATTACGAATACAAGGAAAGTAAAAATAAAAACAGGAATTGGCTAAAGAAATAATACAAGGAAGTATAAACAATACTCTACAACTCGAAAAAAAAAAAGATCCAATTGCCGCCTATTTTGTTTTTTTTTCGTTGGCCGGCCAACTTCATTATTTAGCCATTATTTTTCATTTTCATCTTTAAATATTTTGCCCAAGTCTATGTTATTTTAAAGAAATTGTTGAAACTAAATTATAATTAGGTCATTTAAAAATATATATTCTTTAATTAATACTTAACTTTATGTTATTTCAATTTTACATCGTGCTGTAATTGAGTGACTGTAGAAAAAGTTTGAACATGGTTCCATAGAAATGTGAAAATGGAATTAGTTTTGTTTTGTAATTTGACAGCTGTCAGTCGAAAGCGATTCTCCCGGGCCGGAAAAGTATTACTTTCAACCCGCTCCTCAGGCAACTTCAGACCTACTTTCAGAGTATGAGTAATGAAATAGTATTTTTTCGACTATAAAAGAGATGGTGACCGAGCTGAATTTCATCCCTTGGATGAATCCAACGATCCCATCCCATCCCATCCAACGATCTGGCATCTCTGGTACAGAGAAACTCAGTATAGATTTAGATCATCCATTATTCACTAATAACGCGTATGTGGTAGATGGTGGTAGCCATCAAAGACCTACCGCCCCTCTAATTCGATCCTTATTAAATTTTTCACTGTAATTGGTATACTTTTTGCAGTTTCGAAGGTGTTAAGTTATTGAATCCCATAACTCACGTTGGCCTCCATCCAGCATGTGTTCGCAGAGGTTGTTTAACAAATATATTGCGTGTTCTTTGTGCGACACGTGGACTCGGAACATTTTTGCTTTGTGTCGCGTGGTCTAAGTACGAGCGTTTATATTTATGCAGATAGGTATCCCACTTGAAGTCTTATATCAACTAGCGAATTTCTATACTTACTATTTATAAATTTAACTAGAATATATCATACATGAATCTTCCAAAAGATATAATCTAAATGACAGAGAAAACCACATCAAAATCCATTTCGTAGTTTAGAAGAACTAAGCAAATTAACAGACAGACCGGAAGGCGACTTTATTAATAAGAGAAGATATAATTCCTGGATTATTCCGTCGGTACCCAATAGGTAGTCAATTAAATACTAAGAAGCCATTGTAATGTTGAGGTCCTAGATATTTATGAATCTACCCAAAATGGATATAGGTTCCAATTATTTGGAAGCAAGAAAATATGAAAGAGGAAGGATTCAGAGTTGGCTCGAAGCGCATCCCTGCTTTACTGAATGAGCTACTATTCTGAGATGCCTCCTCTAGAGGTGAAACACGTGTCGAATTCTCATTGGAATTCGCTTTGTTTCGCGGAAAATTGCACATGATTGCCCGTGAAATTCATGAAACACAGACTCCTGTCTCGTTGGCCTTTCTTAATATAATCACCTCATTTGGTTCATAATTTTGGAGGATGACAAGCCAGGGTGAGTCGTGGAGCCTTCTCCCAAACTGTTGTTTAATGAATTTTCACAAAGTACGCCCTATCTACTACCGCACTATCTAGGTCGTATATTCACACATTCATAGCCATTCCAAGGCGACTTGGCAGGTTTAGATAAATTTTCAAAACTATTTTTTTTATTACAAGAAACCCCTTTTAACATCTGGGAAATCATGACCTAGGAAGGATTTGAAGACACTTTATGACCACAAGAAGTTTGACAGCTTCACCATCCAATACCCGCTGAACTCTTGTGGCTCGTCCCAGCTCTCCCCACGTAGCAGCAATAGATCAAGTCCACCTGTAATATTAACGCTTCACTATCACCCGCACATGGCGCCGACGTAGCGACTAACAAAAAGTATTTGTCAAGCCCTTCACCCCCGCCTGATGTTTCTTTGAGTGCAGTATTTCAAATATTACATAAGAAGAGCTTGTTTGAGACTCAACTTTGTCAAGAATTCTTGGATAATTCGCTTATTTGAACCACGATATTAAATTGTTATTGATATAGGTACTAATTTATTTTGATAATCATTAAAATTAAGCTGGAGTCCTTGAAGGACTGGCCCATAACTACTGAGATACTTACATGATAGAAAAGAGACTCTCACCTAACCTTATAAACATTTTACTATATAAATAAGCTTATCTTGACGGAATCACATGTGGAGTGTTGAGAAGCCAGAAGTTAAAAGAAAGTGAGACGTAATGATTACGATAATGGATGTTTTGAGTGACTAAATTCCTATAACACAAGCCAACATAGGTAAGACTGTATTAAAACAGTGCATTAACACCTCACAGTGATATCAAAGCGTCTTTGAAGGCACGATGTAATCTCCCTCGCGTGGCGGCCGCTTATCTCGAAATGAAACGGATGATGCTCTATCTAGCATCTGCTAGAGACTAAAATACGTATTTTCTTATATTTATTATTGGGTAATTGATTTTGAATTCTGTTTGTGTAGGACTATTGGAACAAATGCTGTAAGTGATCTTAACGCAAAACAATATTAGCTTAATCCAAAGATATTGTATTGACAATACTTAGATACTAAAATTATATTAATTCAAATGGAATTGTGGTGCCAATAGTTAATTAGGGATTTCGAAAAGGCGGATTCCAAACACATAGTATAATACAAAAAGAAAGTACCATGTCCATTGTAGAGCATTCTTCCGCTACTGTACACGTACAACAAGACACATTTGCCACAATAGAACTCCTTTTTCGGCCCTTTGTGGGCGTCGCTTTGATTAACTTTGATCTAGGTGAGTGCACTGAAGGTACGGCCTGATATCTGCACTGCGGCTAATGGATTGTTACACAGACTATTGCTACTCAGAAATATTTGTTACCTGGAAAGAGATAGATTTACTGTAGAGTTTGAAGTCTATATAGGTACGCACCAACTACTGTTAGTCCATACAAAAGTTAAACACGGATAGTCATTATTTAGTCTCATTCATTTTGTTTTTAAGCTTGAACCTTATGGCAGCCAGCATTATCAATGCAAGTTGAAAAAAAAGAAACAGTCAATTTAAAAGTGGAACACAAATTCCGGATCTTCTCAGTGGAAGCAGCATTCCGAACCGGTGGTAGATTCTGACTATTCATAAATGCTTTCTTGGCTTTCGTGAATAAAAACAATTTTGAGTTTGAGTTTGAGTTTGAAAAAGTCATTAATTTTCCGAGGAGCATTTCGGAATAAAGGTCAATTTCTTCATTGGCGGATGTTAAGCAACGGCTATAATCAGCTAAACTTGTGAATAAAGGAAGCTAATTTAAGAGTTACTCTTCTAGACATTACTTTGGCTGTTACTTGCAATGAAGAAATTGGCCGTTGTTACACTGGCATTAGTCTGGGTATGAGTATCACCAGAAGTATCACCAGAATTGGTGACTTAAAGTTAGTAGAGTAGAGTAGCCCAGAGAAGTTTGTACGCGTAGCCAAGAAGTAGTTTTTTATGAAAATATTTGATAATTGCATTCTTAATGCCACCAAACAAGGCGACAATTTGGTTTGGATCCTAATGCGACTTGAATATTCTCCAGTAATATACCTTCATAATTTATACCTCCCACTAATTCCGCGGTATGTTGCTCGAAACGCTGCTCTTTTTTTAAAGTCTCACTAAGCTTTTATGCTGTCTGTAATTAGTGAAGCAGGTATCAAATTTTACTTTCGTTCGAATACCCGGTGGTTAGTCTCATAAATATATAAATAAAACATAAAAATTGTAATTCAACAACATTTAATTCGCTATTTGTGTGCAAGACTCAAACAAGGCAGGACAGTCAACAGGGAACATCCTCTTGCAAGGTCAGTTCAGACTAGATATTACTGGCTGTTGGTCGTTGGTTTACTGGGGCAGATGTGCGCCGGAGGGTTGGAATCCGTTCTTGTCAGCGACGTAGGTGATGAGGTAGGTAACGCCGTCAGGAGCGAGGTAAGAGTACTGGCCGCGGACCGAGATGCCCTCATCTGGGGTACCAACTGCGGTCAGCTCACCCTGGGCCTGGGCTGCGATTCCATTGCTGGTCTCGTATCTGTAATAAAAGGGAAAGATACAGCATCATTGGGAGCCCTGCACGTCTTTCAAAAGACGTTTGAAGTTCGCCAATGCGCATTGATCCAGGGTTATGGACTATGGTCCGAATACCCCTCGCGTTGAGGAGAATGTGCCTGGTATAATGGCAAAAGGCTCGCCCCCATTTTTTTTAGAACAGAATACGGTGAAATTTGGTTGCACTACAGTACAGCTCTGCCTACCATTTCAGGGAACACAAGAGTGGTTGTGTAATTTTATAATATTGTAATTGCATAGAGAAATGTAAGCACTATCTATTTTTTTTTTAAATTTCTACTCATTTATGTTCCAAGCTAGGGTTGCAGTGACCAGAAGTTAATAGGTAGTTGTGCTAGGAGCGGACGTCGTCAACCAGGAACCTCTTACTCAGTCATGCACCACCACATTCGGACAGAAATATTAGGTTTGGTTACTTTTCAGTCGCTTTGCTAACTTTAGGCCAATTATACCAAGAATATCGACATTCATCATTTATCACACGACATTTATCACTAAGGCGTCACAAATATTTGAAATTTCTACAAACGTCTTTCGAGACTTTTAATTAATTTAGAGTCTGCTATAGTTACCCGAAATTGAAGGGTCCAGTGCCGATGTTGTCACTGCTGTACTTTAAAGTTTCGGCGACCTTGTCGCTGTCAAGGGGGGCGGCGACGGCCGCGGCGACGAACAGAGCGAAGAGGATAACCTGCGGAAGATAAATAAACTTTATATGATCCTGTTGAATTGATTTCCGAATATACATTTATTTGCCACATGCACTGATATACCATACATCTAAATGCGTGTATTGGTACATTATATTTCAAAGTCAAATCGTTTATTTGTTTGGGCCTACGAGGGCACTTAAAAATGTATTTTTTTCGTAAATCTACAATCGACTTTAAATGATGCATTCAATTAATTCTGTTTCGTTGCTATCGTTTTTGTGCGATGCCGTAATCGCAATTAAATAGCAAAGAGACAGATTAAAAACAAAACAAATAGATAAATACGTACTTTTACATAACATAAAAAAAAATATTTCATCTATGGTATAGATATAGTTAAAATACCAAACGATCTTTATATATTGTTTCAAATATCAGGAAATACCTGAACGCTCAATGAATACGATTTATATTCTAAATGCCGGTGACCTATCGGCTTATATTAGACATCACGACATAATTAAAACAAGAGACAAATGTCAAGGTTGTGATTCTACTTGGGATTCAACGCGCGGGTCTTTACATCATTACTATATTTAAAAATATCAAAAAGCAAAAAAAGTAGGTAAGCTCAGTTTTTTAATAATATCGATTATTAGATGTAAATTGATACTGAATGGTTGATTAATCATTTTTTTTTAATACAAAAGTTTTGTAATCTCTGTCAGTTGGACAAAACATTAAAAAGCTATTTAAAGGTCAATAACGAGAGTGGTTGATAAAAACAGAATGCAGATAAAATAATAATAAAGAATTAATTGGTAGTTAATTGTATATTCCAGCTAGTCTAAAATTTGTCCTCTTATGTCCATTGATGATTAAAATCGTGGTCGCCCTAAGGAACATGACGTCATGATGTACTGTTATCTGGTAAGATGGTGGGATGTGGTGGAATGTGGAGGTAAATAGGGGAGACATTTGCCCAGCAGTGGAATAATTTCGGTGAAATAAAAGTGATTTGGATGAACTAATTTAAATTCATTGGTAAGAAGAATTCGACTTCAATACACTTTGTTTTTAAACCCAAATCAAATACTGCGGTATAACATAACTACTTAAATAATAATTATGGCTTAAGTGGTTGACGATGAGTTATATTAGAACGGTGTGCTCACGTTCATGCGTTGACATATTGCGTGACCACGCCACGCCTGGTTTCCCAATGAAGTGTTTGATTGTAACGGCGTTATGTAGGCGCTTCTGAGTCAATATTCGTTGGAACTACAGTTATAGAGCAATGCTTGGTGATAATTATGATAATTACACGGTCGCCAAATCAAGACATCAAATTGTATTGAATTATATAATGAATAAGTATTTAAAAAACGGAGCCCAGGAAATTAAACCATAATTAGGTGAAATTATTTAGAATGAAAAACAAAATTCCACAGTTATATAATAATGCAGATAATGATGATCGCTAAATACTAAACACTTACGGATTTCATTGTGAAGTTTGAAGGTGGGTTATCTCGTTGCGAGAGGATGATGCTGTACTGTGCTTGAGATCAAATTCTCACACATTTATATACTTATACGAAGCCCGACTACTTTGCATATATTCGAATGTACGTATCTGGCTCGATGCTCGAATGTTACCACGCCTCCGTGATTTGGTCGTTTATTTTGTTAAACAATAGGATCCAGTTTTTGGTCTTGGTGAACCTGAATCATAAACTTTACGTACATATTTTAATTTGTCAAGTTGCTGATCAATTTAATGAACTTATGAATATAATAAACGTTTTGCTATGGAATGTTTTTAATAAAATATAATATTGACTTGATTTTAGCCATTGCGTTTTGATATTTAAAGAAATCTTTTTCAAAAGATAGTATAAGTGCCTTCTTAAGTTTTGTGTTCCGTTACGTATGTTACACTAAAAGTACTATCGCGCCTGTATTTCCTGAAGGGGTAAGTAGGGGTGCTGCTTTACTGTTTGGGTAGCAGTTGTGTAAAATGCGATTGAGGACTTTGGCTGAAAGTCACCGAGCATCATAGTCTGTGACGTACGTCTATTTATTGTATCATTTATTTAATTTTCGTCAGTATTTTAAGGTGACCTATCCTTCGTGACTGTTTATCTTACTTTATTTATTTCTTTGCAGTAACATATCGCCGGAAGTGCCCGACAGATCCACAACCCATTATATTATACATACCTCCGAGCCATTATAACATTTGCTAGTAATTATTAAATTGCTATTCTAAATCAAATTGACCAATTATGTATTTAGCAGCGGCAAAGATCCACTAGGAACAGTTTTAAAATAAAAACTTTATGTGTAGCATTCCTTGTTATTTATAAAAACATTTTGGAACTAGCTGAGCCCGCGACTTCGTCCGCGTGGAATTTTTATCCTTTCTTAGGGGATGTCTACGTCATAGTAGCTTTATGCATGCAAAGTCTCAGCCCGCTCGGTTTAAAACTGACAAAGTTTCATACAAACTTGCATCCCCTATTTTATCCCCTTGGGGGTAGAATTAATCAAAATCCTTTCTTAGGGGATATCTACGTCATAGTAGCTTTATGCATGCAAAGTCTCAGCCTGATCGGTTTAAAATTGACAAAGTTTCATACAAACTTTCATCCCCTATTTTATCCCCTTGGGGGTAGAATTAATCAAAATCCTTTCTTAGCGGATGCCTACGTCATAACATCTACTTGCATGCCAAATTTCAGCCCGATGCGTCCAGTGGTTTGGGCTGTGCGTTGATAGATCACTATGTCAGTCAGTCAGTCAGTCACCTTTTAGTTATATATATATATGAGATTTATATATATAGATAGATAGTCTTCAAATGCCAATAATTTTATATTAATATTTCTGATACTATGACTTTAGGTTTGGTCAGGGTCTACTAAAGAATGTTGAGTTTGTAAGTTTGTCGACTGTTATCATTTCTGACGCTTTAAAATACTTTATAATAATAATAATAATTTAGCCCTTTTGACGTCCCACTCCTGGGCACGGGTCTCCCCTCAACATGAGGGGGATTCAGGCCATAATCCACCACGCTGGCCCAGTGCGGGTTGGCGGATTTCACATGTTTTCGAAAATTTGTTAGATCTTCTAAGACATGCAGGTTTCCTCACGGTGTTTTCATTCACATAGATTTCGAAAAATCCAGAGTTGCGAGGCAGGGTTTGAACCCAAGACCTGGTGTCCGCAAGACGCGTGCTTTAACCAATCGGCTATCACTGCGTCTTGCTTTAAAATACTTGAATTCCTCAAAATTCCCTGCAAGATTTAAGATTGTTAAAACATATAACTACATTTCGCAATAGTATCCATGTACTTGCCAATTGCCTTGGCTAATCGGTTGTCATAATAGTAGGCACAGGCGCGCGTGCAAGTTTCCTTGCCATGTTTTCCTTCGCCGTCCAGCGAGTGAGAATCTTACTTGGTGCTGTTCATTCCGCTAGAAAATAGTCAGTGGGCCATCAAAAATTGAACTGTCCATGCATAACCCAACCTGCGACCTCTATAACTCCACTCTAATTCGAATACCTATTTCACATCGCCAACAATGCTAATGGGGAACTAAGTTTTTTATAAATCGCTACATTTTTTAACGATCGCGCCGACCTTGGCATTCACTTTCCATGTCTTAAGCCGAAATGAAGATGATATTTATATTAAAGCTATTTAACAGTCGCCCAAACCGGCTCCGCGGCGGTCGGATGTAAAAAAGTCTTTGCAAACCATCCGACACGATATCGCAAAGCAATATAGGTACATAACATTTAGGTAAACCAAATTCGACGCATCTAAAAATATGTCTGTCTTCCACATAACTACATTATTGCGATGATAAGAATGTAAGTTTAATTAGATTTATTTTGTAAACCTGAATTTCCCTTTCAGTGTGTATGTGTTATGGTAATTAATTAACATGTGTATTTTTTAAATTGGTATTAAATTATATCATTTTGCCCACAACGGCCAAAGAGGGCTGTTATAAGATTTACATGTGTATCTGTGTGTCTGTATGTGACATTGTAGCGCTCAAGCGGATGAACCGATTTTAATTTAGTTTTTTTATGTGAAAGGTTTCTAGATCGATAGTGTTCGTAGCTATGATTCAAGAAAATCTGTTCAGCCGTTTTAAGATCAGCTCTTTTATAGTTAACTTCCATAGGTCTAATCGGTTCGAAATTTGGTGTCCTGTTACTTCAATGATATTGCAAGAACATGGTTACCTTGACGTGATGCTGCAGCGTCATCTGGAATCTGCCAGAAACCCAAATCAGCACCAACTAACAGCAGAGTATCGTGTTATGGCTCATTGAAATAATTGTTTCGTGGGGTGTAAATTGCTTTCAATAAGCATAGCCTACGATCGTAAATTCTAAAAAAACTGTCATTTACATCTTCAATATATAGCTATTTCTAATTATTATATCCAGGTATATGTCGCTATAAATTTGTACACAATATGCCAAGCATGGTATTATTTAATTATTTGCGGTCGTAAAGTGATAAATGCCTAATTTTCTTGTTACTATAAACAATATAACGGGTACTGTAGACTTTCATTAATTTTTACAAGAGATAGGGTTTTTTTATTATCGCTGTCACATTGTTTCATTTTAAATTAGGCAGTATAGTATCTTCCTCGTTATTTACTAAAATCTGACATTTCCACATTCGTTGTATGACATGTGTAATGGAGTTATTAATTATTCATATCTTATTACTTTTGGAACGAAGTTCCTTATCGCGCGTTGCGAAAGGGGGCTAGACGGAAAAAATTAAGAATGTAACGACACTTTTTTTGCTATATGTGCGGCGTGCGCGTGTTTCTCTGTCTGTCTCTTTCTCTCTCTTATATTTTGCTATATGTGCGGCGTGCGCGTGTTTCTCTGCCTCTCTCTCTCTCTCTCTTATAGAAAGCAAGCCAGTTATTTTCGTTTCGTCTTTCTATTTCGCATTGAACAGTGTGGTGTCGCGACTTACTTCTACGTCTACGTCTACGTCTACTTCTACTTCTACTTTTACTTTTACGAATATTTTTGTTGAGTGTATACAGGTTTTTTGTACATAATAAATAATAAAAAATAATAATAATAATGAATCCTGACAGTGTTTCTGCACAAGTTCCGGATATTGCAACTTCGTTCCATCCGGGTGTCCCTTGACACCTCTCAAGGTTTTTTATTATGTACAAATGTAACGATTTTGATGAATTTTTTATGGATAGACGGAAATATCGGTGAAAATTCATAAAAAGCATACATACAGACGAACAAAGAACCTCCATAATTTTTGGAAGTTAGTTAAAATATAGATAATCATGTAGGTACCTTCACTTCAGCAAACTAGATTTGATTTGCTCGGAGGCCAAGAGAAGACAAGAAATATGTGACAACGATTGTTAAGCTCATGAAAGCGAAGTAATACATATGAAATAATAATTTCGGATTTCTATCACCCTGTAATGTAGAGGGCTCCAACCGACAGTCGCAGGATATTCGCGGGAAATTTCCGCACTTAAACACAATTTGTACCATATGGTCCCAGTAGGCAATTTGACATATTCTTTACAGCGTGTAATAGAAAAACTCAAATGAGACAACTTTCACGACACTACTTTGTCAAAAGAAAATAGAGTTTTTGTAGATATTAAATTTTAGTAATCCAATTGATAATTCTAAATTTAGACTAAATTTTAAACTGTTATGTATTTTTAGATGTTATACCCCTTTATTTTGTTTTCCACCATAACTTCCGTTTGAATTAAAACTCAAAGTGTCATTAATTTTATTTTATTAAGGCTTTCCAAACTACCTCAACCATGGAAATCTCGACGCTTAAATTTCGTGAAACATACTGAGGGAGTCATTTATTGATTTGCGCTACAAAATATTAACCTGTATAATAATAAATTCAAAAACCTTTAGAAAATATCTGCGGTTTCTCCGCACCTGTACGTTGTACATTCACGCGATGTCTTTAGAATTGTGGCCAGTGAAGAATTTTTTTTTTCTTGCTTTGGATAAGAGATCACTGCGGATAATTCACGCGAATTGACGTACCTAGGTTTCTTCTAAAAGGCCTTCACATACAAGGAGAACGATCTCAAGATTAATATTCGAATTGTGAATATCACATTCTGCTCGCTAATAATATCGAGAAATTATCATAATCGATTGGCGTCTTGCCAAATATAGGTATCGATTAATATTTACGAACTATAAAATGATCTTCGTTCGACATAAAAGTGTGTACCTATTTGTTAATAGGTAGGTATTTATTACTATAATTCTATGGAAAGATCTGAATCCTATTATTTATCAAGTAACGAGCGAACAATGAAAATACTAAGGTCACTTTAAATAGCCAGACAGACAGGTCACAATCAGACAATGAGACCGTATTATGGTGTAGGAAGGAACGATCTCACAGTCCGATTTATATTGAGAGTGGTTTCTCACACGACTGGTGCACAGGGTACCTTTCTTAATCTTGTACGATCGCATGTGTTCGCGGTAGATGCTCATCTGCTTGCAGCTTGCGGCGCGGCGGCGGCGGCGGCGGCGGCGGCGGCGGGCGGGTAGCGGGTATTGAGCTGAAGCGAAAACTATTACTTACTATGTATAATTGCTATTGCAATGTACCTGAGACATCAAAAACACGTCTACAAATCTTTTTTGCAGTTCCAAGTATTATTATTAGTATTTTTGATAAACATTTTATGGTTACGGTAAATATACGATGCATTACATGAATATATAATACTAGCGGCCCGCCCCGGCTTCGCACGGGTACATTGCGGTTACATTATTCGAGTTTTAGTAGAGATCCCTAATTTTTTTGAAAATATATTATAGCCTATGTCACCCGGGGATAGTGTAGCTTCCCAACAGTGAAAGATTTTTTCAAATCGGTTCAGTAGTTTCGGAGCCTATTCATTACAATCAAACAAACAAAGTTTCCCTCTTTATAATATTAGTATGATAACATTTAATAAAAATAAGGGTTAATAAAAATACTAATAATAATAGTATAGGAACTACGAAAAAAAACATTTTTTGTCGTATTTTATCCCGGTGTAGAAGTCCTCTGACCAAGCTTGTTCTAGGAGCCGGAAATATTCATTATATAATGTTTGTACCTCCATTAATTATTAAAAGAATGTTTATTCTATTTTTGTAACTTAACCAACTCTTTTTAACATAATTTACTTCTCTCATGTTTATGGTGTGGATGTATAGGTATTTATTTATTATTTAATTTGAATATACTAAATAATCAAACTAATTTATTTTAAAATATTCGCTCCCCGCCCGCATTGGGCCCCATGCTCTACCCACTCGTGGCGTGCGGATTACCGGCGCGGGCGCATTGCGCAACAAGGTGAAGTTCAATGGGTTATACCACCAGTTTTGTAAAAGGTTAAATGGTTTGCGAAAACCGTCGCGCTTTGATGAATTATTGATTGAAATTAGCGGCTTTTTCTGCTTTATTAATAAAATTATAATTAATGAAATTATAGAGTTAGTGAGCCTCTATTATAACAGGATCCTATAGCATGACTTAATTCGAGACGTTAGCATAAATCCTGATGATGGTTCACTGGTTGTAAGTGTAACCCTGGATTTCGAATGGTGTTAGAACTGTCAATTTTCAAATATCAACACATTGATCTTCCTGTAATAAAAAAACAATGGCGAGTATTTTCAATATCTCATAGTTAGTTACATTTCCCCGCGCCTGCGTGCACTCAAAGAAAAATTAATTGCAGAGTAAAAGGAATTTCTGTTTCTTCGTGTTACACAATCCTAGAGTACTGAAAGGCTAGAAAAAATACATTCATTATATTATTAAGGATCGGTGCCAACTATATTTCTTGTGTTTATTAAATAATCCTGCAAACTAAAATATGGATGTCACTAGGATCGCCCCCAGTCCATTGTACGGTACTCATAGTGTAAGCGTGACTTAGTTTCGGGAGTGTGTGTGTTAGTCTAGCGATATTTATTTAATAATAATAATATAATAATTTATATTTATTAGCCGAAAAAAAGCAGTGATAGCCGATTGGTTAAGCACGCGTCTTGCGGGCTACCAGGTCTCGGGTTCAAACCCCGGCTCGCACCTCTGGATTTTTCGTAATCTATGTGCGAATCATAATTTCTATATGATTATCACTTGCTTACGGTGAAGGAAAACATCGTGATGAAACCTGCATTTCTTAGAAGATTTAACCAATTTTCGAAAGACATGTGAAATCCGCCAACCCGCACTGGGCCAGCGTGGTGGATTATGGCCCGAATCCCCCTCGTGTTGAGGGGAGGTCCGTGCCCAGGAGTGGGACGTCAAAAGGGCTATTTTTTTTTTATATAATAATTTAGCACTTTTGACGTCCCAAACCGTGGCCCTGGCCTCTCCTCAATACGAGGGGGGTTCAGGCCATAACTAACGTCGCTGGCCTAGTGAGGGTTGGCGGACATACTTCAGTTTTTAATATTTTTTAGCGCTCTAGGATTATTTTAAAGTCTGTGTTATTTTAGCGAACGCTTACATGCCGAAAGAAACACGTATGACATATTTCAATAATTAGCTCTCATAGTTTTGAACTGATCTTACTTTATTATAATACTGATAGACTATAATTTAACGGGCGTACAAAATACGGACTTATGTACATCCGGGTTAAACTCAGTTACTTATATAAAATACCACACCACCTATCACAGGCATAAATCGCTACAAGCCTTTCATTACATCAACAAAAATCGAGTGGGTGTACAGGCAGCCATTAATTAAAAGACGACACGTCAATTTGAACATCCTTACTAATATTATAAATGCGAAAGTTACTGTCTGTCTGTCTGTCTGTCTGTCTGTCTGTCTGTCTGTCTGTCTGTCGCTCTTTCACACCAAAACTACTGAACCGATTTCAATGAAATTTGATACACAGATAGTCTAGAGCCTGAGAAAGGACATAGGCTACTTTTTATCCCGAATAATTTTATCCCGTATGCTCCCGTGGGACAATTATCGATCCTACTGAACGGATTTATATGAAATTTGGAAGCCAGATAGTTTAAAACCTGTATTAAAACATGGGATACTTTTTATCCCGAATACTTTTTATCACGTATGCTCCCGTGGGACAATTATCGATCCTACTGAACGGATTTGGATGAAATTTGGAACACATATAGTTCAAAACCTGGATTAAAACATGGGATACTTTTTATCCCGATAGTATGTTCCCGTGGGACAATTATCGATCATACTGAACGGATTTGGATGAAATTTGGAAACCAGATAGTTCAAAACCTGTATTAAAACATGGGATACTTTTTACCCCGAATACTTTTTATCCCGTATGCTCCCGTGGGACAATTATCCATCCTGCTGAACGGATTTGGATAAAATTTGGAACACAGATAGTTCGAAACCTGGATTAAAACATGGGATACTTTTTATCCCGATAGTATGTTCTCGTGGGACAATTATCGATCATACTGAACGGATTTATATGAAATTTGGAAACCAGATAGTTCTAAACCTGTATTAAAACATGGGATACTTTTTACCCCGAATACTTTTTATCCCGTATGCTCCCGTGGGACAATTATCCATCCTGCTGAACGGATTTGGATAAAATTTGGAACACAGATAGTTCGAAACCTGGATTAAAACATGGGATACTTTTTATCCCGATAGTATGTTCTCGTGGGACAATTATCGATCCTACTGAACGGATTTATATGAAATTTGGAAGCCAGATAGTTTAAAACCTGTATTAAAACATGGGATACTTTTTATCCCGAATACTTTTTATCACGTATGCTCCCGTGGGACAATTATCGATCCTACTGAACGGATTTGGATGAAATTTGGAACACATATAGTTCAAAACCTGGATTAAAACATGGGATACTTTTTATCTCGATAGTATGTTCCCGTGGGACAATTATCGATCATACTGAACGGATTTGGATGAAATTTGGAAACCAGATAGTTCAAAACCTGTATTAAAACATGGTATACTTTTTATCCTGAATACTTTTTATCCCGATAGTATGTTCCCGTGGGACAATTATCGATCCTACTGAACGGATTTGGATGAAATTTGGAAACCAGATAGTTCAAAACCTGTATTAAAACATGGGATACTTTTTATCCCGAATACTTTTTATCCCGATAGTATGTTCCCGTGGCACATTATCCATCTTGCTGAACGGATTTGGATGAAATTTGGAACACAGATAGTTCGAAACCTGGATTAAAACATGGGATACTTTTTATCCCGATAGTATGTTCCCGTGGGACAATTATCGATCCTACTGAACGGATTTGGATGAAATTTGGAAACCAGATAGTTCAAAACCTGTATTAAAACATGGGATACTTTTTATTCCGAATACTTTTTATACTGTATTCTCCCGTGGGACAATTATCGATCCTACTAAACGGATTTGGATGAAATTTGGAATACAGATAGTTCAAAACCTGGATTAAAACATGGGATATTTTATATGCCGATAGTATGTTCCCGTGGGACAATTATCGAAAACCACGAGGGCGATGCTGTGAGATTATCGTGTTTTTTTATGTGCAAGCCATTATCGCCAAAATAGTGAACCTTAAATACAATGAAAATTGATAATTTATTTTGAAATAGCTGGTGGCCGAGTCTTATTACGTATTATACTACTACGACTTACTATTAGGATGTACATTTGGTAGTAAGAAATTAATCCTTAAATGAAAATAAATACTTTTATCACTTCTGGTATTTAAAGTACTGGCCAGACCGACTTTGACGGGACTTTCACTGGCGGATAGCTTATGTTATAAGAAGTAACGTGAGCTACTTTTATTAAAAAAATACTTTCCGTAAACTCTGCGAACTAGACAAATATTTTTTGTTAAATAAAATTTTTGTTAAGTTAAATTCAACGCGGACGAAGTCGCGGGCACAGCTAGTCAATAAATAAATACTTACCTTTTATAAATTATTGCATCTCATACGACAAAATTTAGAATTCCAAGGATGTATACTTTGTATAATGAGAAGACGGGCCACCGCTTAAGGTCACATACAAAATTAAAATAACTTTATATGTTATGGTATTCTCACATATTAGAATCTATTTAATAAATTAATTGGTCGTAAATTTTATGATATCGTAAAACTGGATCCTTATGCGGTTCAGTTAATATTTTTTTAATAATCACCGCAAGGTTTTGAACCGTGTTATTAATTCTTATTTAACGAGAACTTGAGTAGAGCTAGGTATGTTTTCCTACGATCCTCGTGGCCTTACGACGCTATCATGGCCTAATCCGTGTTTTTGGGAACATATTTCAATAGAAATTTATAATTATATATTGTTTTTATTTATTTTCTTCAGGACTCGGTCTACTGAATTTAGGGCCAATCCTTTATTCTTTTAAATTATATGCACATATACAAAATTAAGGGTCACCAAAAGATTGATCTTTAGAATATTTTTACCTACTAATTCTAGATAAGTATTTTTAAAGGATAGAGTTCATAATATACTTAAACACCGTGTAAGGTTACCAACTTATTAACTTCATTGCGGAATCCCAGTCATGATAGCACCAGCATGGCTGACCATTATTAATTGAGCTTTATTACGCATATTTTAAACTGATTGCGTCTAAAATGATGACACCAAGCTATCTTTGTTATGAAAATACCACTTTGCATCTTATTTCTCACATTTGGTAATCCTATTAAACATTTCGTCATAAGACGGAGTCTCTATCGTCTAGGGCGAATATTATTATTCGTTTGTCATTAAGAAGACCGCATCGTTTTCAGACGTGATCTTTATCGACGTAGTAATCTAATTGGAAATGAAACGAAATATATAAATCACTATAACATAAATCATTTTATTAACAAAATCTTTCTGGATCGTATCACAGATGGCTTGGAGCTTGGGGTAACAAGGGAAAAGTGTTAGTGGATGAGTATTTTTGGACTAGATATAGGAATTAGTTGAAGAGATTCAAGGGGCCACGGGGAGGTGGGCGCCCTGGGGCTGGAAGCCGTCCTCGTTGGAGATGTAGGTAACGGTGTAAACAATGCCGTCAGGGCCAGTGTAAGAGTAGACGCCGCGGACCTCGAGGGCGGGGTTCTCGCTGCCGATGTTCTTCACAATAGCCTCCTCCTTGTGGGAAATTCCGTTGCTGGTGCCATATCTGGAAACCAAATATAAATTTTAATTTAATACGAATAAGGTAATATCCCTATGGTAATCGTTTGCGAGTGGACGAGTTGACGATAAGAAGTATCTAACCATAATATGTATATGAAATAATTAATTTTATTAATATAAAATTTAAGAAAAATCAAATATAATCATGGTGATTATCACTAACATAACTAACTTACTCGAAGTTATAACCGTCAACCCCGATGTTGTCGCTGCTGTACTTAGTGATCTGGGCGTCGGCGTCGGGGCCGGCGGGGGCGGGGGCGGCGGCGGCGGCGGCGACGAACAGAGCGAGAACGATGAACTGCCAAGTGACAAGATACCAGATAAACTTACCACCACGAACCACGAATTAAATCGAAAGGAAAAAGAAGGGTTATATTTGTCGTTGCTATACTCGTAACTCAAACACGTAAATTTTGCAGGACCATGAAAAAACTGTCAATGCTCCTTTATTAACCCCCGACTAAAAAAGAAAGAGGTATCATTTCATATTATATTACAGAATTGAAATTGAAATTGAGATAGCTATCATATAGCCACAAAACCAAAAAACTAAATCGAGGAGATTTATTAAATGGTTTGGCGACCACGCTCAAGTATTTACGTCACTGCACCACTGTTATATTCTCAACGTACCGATTTCATTTTTGATGGGTTGTTTTTGGCTGTGTTTGATTGAGATGCAATCGAGCGACTGATGCCTGTGTGCTGTTGGGCACGGTATTTATAGTGCGCAGGCTCATCGCAGCCTGGCAAGGACGCTGCATGACATTTGAACTTAGATCTATGCGTCTTCGGCCATCTATGCTAGAGCTAACAGTTCATATTTCCGGATGCTTGGAGCGCGATTGTTTCTATCAATACCGATGATCGGCCTAGCTTGCAAGTTAACGATTAAACAACTAAGTACATCATTTACAGGGTATTTCTAAACTCTGGAGTAATACTTAGGGGTACAGATGAGTATATTGGGTATAGAATTTAAGGTTTAATTTGATGGAATTTCAAACAATTTTTTTTTTTTTCCACCAATATTAAACACTTGTTATCTCAATTACTTCTTCAATGTTGGTACATGCTCTTCGTAACTGCAGTTATCACTGTTTTCTAGGGTATTGTATGAATCCTAGGCATTAAGACATTTATTATTCAAGATCAACTACTAATAAATCTAGTAATACTCTCGCTTGATTTCCTGTTAACTTGAGCTAAGCCGAGTGAACCTAAAGAAATGAAGTGATTATAGCGCGCCTAAGTGGACGGTCACCCTTAGCTTCTCTTACTAAGCTAAATGCTTGGGCTAGGAATGAGGTCACATTAATAGCTTATGGAAACCTCTCGGTTACGAGGACCTTTCTACCTACCATTAATAGGGGGGTAAGAGAAAAGCTAGTTTTCATGACTAGGAGGGGCTTCATTCATTCACAATTAATATGTTAGGATCATACCATAACATCTTCGAAATGCAACTTTCGAAACCACGTCGCGCGTCGTCTGGGTTCTTGGAACTGATTGATCTTCTGAATGGGATTACGCCACGTACCTATAAAACAATGCGCAAGCGCACGGAGTTCCGCCCGACAGCTGAATTGTGTGACAAGTGCACTTTTACTGTGTAGGTACCAACGTTTTGTAATATTTTTTAGGGATGCTCCAAAACTGACCCTTTAAATGTCTAACACCAAATTTAAGCAATTTTAATCCATTGACATTTCATTTTTGGAACAAAAGTGATTGTATAGCATTTTAAATGTGATTTCTCTGAAAATACGGTGGGTTAAATTATTGCAAAATAAGTTCATAAATAATGGTTACAAAGAACGCAGTGTTAGTTATATAATTTCTAATATACAGCTATCATCCGAAGGAATGGTATGGTTGATCAAAAGCATATCTACATCAATGCATCAATAGCCCATCAGAGAACGCGGGCGTAGATGACAAATGACAATCGCTCATTAATGTATGCCACTTATTTCAAATGTCCTACTCCCACATACCTGCACCAACAGTGTCTGCCCATATTTCGGTAACCGGTTTGCGCATCGCAAGCCTCGCAATAAACTCAGAAGCCTGCGCACTATCGCAGCCGACAAAGGAGAAGCGCTCGATTGCAACAACCTTCGTGAATATTTTACTGATTCCTCATGATAATGATATAGCTTTATTATAAAAATATCACCAAACAATTACAGTTATCGCATTGCCGAACTTTAGCAACGCATGACTATTGGTACCATACACTGAACGAAGGATGATTCAACATAGAACATGCTCAAGTAAGCAAATTACGTTATTATCATCCAGAAATTTGTCTCGACCGGAATCTGGTCAGCGATCGCGTCGTTTAAGGTATTGAGCGACCTATGCATAACACAACCGATATGGCCTTGAGTTTCTAACGTTATTTTCAACGAGATTGTAATTGTAATAAATTGTTGTAATATAATATCTGTGACACCAATGTTGATGATAAGCTAGGAAAAATTTACCTATAGCTATTTAGATTCTTGCCTGCACTAAATGTACAATTTTGTGCTATGGCTCTAGCCAGTGAGGACCTAATATCACTATATTATCACAAAGAATGAGGTAGGTACTAATTATCTACAACCCTTTCTATGTTCGAGGAACAATATATTTCTTCAGACAACTTCGAATTTGATTACCAAATGCATTCATTAATCAACTAATTAACAGTTGTAATCGATTAATGGATTTCATTGGTGAAACACGTAAATCCATAAAGAGCACGCATATTAAATACATCGGCAATACTAAGTATCGGTCAGAATTCCGGCTTAGCTCTCGTAACCGACACTTCTGCAGACGGCCGACAAATAGCAGACCGTAGGAGAGAATTTACGCGGAAACAAAGAATTAAACATTTTTGCTAAAATTAGTGTTACTAAAACTCACTCGTATTGACTTTGTAGGACACAACCTTCCGGAGGTTGGGCTGTTTCCACTTTAGATAATGCAGCTCTAAATATTTGTCAAAATAATATTTCAGCCCTACTGTCTTTTACTTTCTTTGAATAACAAGTTGAAAAATATTTGAAACGCTTGGTGTCACCGATATTTCAATTTCTTCTTCTTAATGTCTTCAACATCTTTTTGGACTGTCCCATTAGTTTTTCTTCCGCAAATTGCTAGCAACCAATTTAACAATCTATGATATTTAGTTGACACAGTTAAGTACTAATAATGATCTGCTGAGGTGTCCGTATGCAGTCCACTTTATCCTTTAACTGCCTACCAAATAAGGTACAATATAAAAGCTTGTAAACCCTGCATCCTCTCGAAAAAAAGCTTAAGATGTGTGAATCGCAATCCGAAGCGTTGTAGCTCACACGACTACTTGGGTACGCGACGATATAAAATCGTTAGTCTATGTCACCAGTTTCGCAACAAGTCAGGTGTTGGCCTTGAGAGGTCCAAATGACAATCTTACCGGCTCATCTACACCGATCTCCTATAATCTACACATTCGTTTCCTAATGAATACTTGTAGAGACACAAATTGGATGCCTATAAATAAATTAAGAGGTGTAACATCTCCAACGCAACTGAACTTTTGATTTCAATGTCAGTGAGATTGAACGTGCAACGTATGTTTGTAACACTATCAATAATATATTTAGTGCCGGATATATATTAGTAGTATTTATGATATTTCATTTCAAATTATGGAAAAAGAGCATTACAGTCCAGGATCATGTCATGATTTTGTGTATACCTACTACGGTATGGTAATAATATTCGACTTCAAATCAATGACGGACTCGCCAACACTCGGCGGTTATTTAATAAATTTGTGGTTCATTCTGTGACGAAAATCGTAATGTCGATTAAAAATAAATTATTTGCATTGCTTATGCGTCTATCTTCCAAAATGAATTCTTGATACGAGTCAAAAGTCATTCGCCCACTTATATATTTGCCACGGCATATAAACGCTTATTATCATACTAATAACACTGCAGTTGCTCTATTAGCCCACATACAAATCCATTTGGATGTTACATACACATAGGTATGTGCAATACCTACTTGTGTGATAGAAATGACATTAGATAAATTCTCCAGATAATTGAACATAGGTCTTCTTAGCGTTCCCGTGGCTTTATAACACCAGTGATGGTCCACGTGGAATAAGGAATTATAATCGGCCCATCTGACCGGCATTACCCTCTCCCGGGGCGTGGTCATGGGGT
Organism: Notodonta dromedarius; assembly: GCA_905147325.1. Classification (NCBI taxonomy): domain Eukaryota; kingdom Metazoa; phylum Arthropoda; class Insecta; order Lepidoptera; family Notodontidae; genus Notodonta; species Notodonta dromedarius. The sequence goes on from LR990167.1 coordinate 718,390, forward strand.
AGGGTGGGGGGGGGTATTTATGAGGATTTTCCCACGTAAAAAAAAAGGAAAACGGTATGGGTTGTGAAGCCTAGACCCAGCTCGCATTGAGGGGCATTTGAATACCCAATACTGCACATTAACCACCTTGTTACACACCGAACTATCCCTTTCTGACATCAGTCATTGTACATTCGAAAGAAGTAGACAAAGCATGTTGTAACTATACAACCGCTAAACCATGTTTATTAATAAGGCGGTAAAGGCCTAAGTATCTATGTACCACTCTCTATTGTCATTCCGTCAGTTTCAATTGAATTGACAGCTGCTACGAGACTCGGGTTCGATGCCGAGGTTATTCTAAGTATTACCTAATAATAGTTTATCAGTTCCTCTTCAATTCCGGACCATTTATTTGGCGTCCTAAATTGTTTTGCTAGGTATAATATAATCCCAGATTGACTAAAATATTTTCACATCTCGTTGTTATTATTAGGTAGGTACTAGCTGTGCCCGCAACTTTGTCCGCGTGGAATAGTGTCACACCCTTGAGGGTTAAACTTTTACAAACTTTGAATGTCATATTTATTGCTATCGAATCAACAGCCTAAAAAATAAGTTCCAAGCTCTCACATTTTGATCCCCCCCCCCCTTTTCAACCCCTTACAACCCTTTTTTCGCATTAAAAAGTAGTCTATGTCCCATCTCAGGCTCTAGACTATATTTTTGCCAAATTTCATTTAAATCGGTTAAGTAGTTTGGCGTGAAAGCGCGACAGACAGACAGAGTTACTTTCGCATTTATAATATTAGTAAGGATTGTTATCCTGATGAGATGAGATGTCTTCCTGCACTCGTCGCTGGTGCGGGTCATGGTATTCTCTTCTTTATTTTGTGAATATTATATCAACTATGTCATCGCGCCATCTTCAAAGGTGGTAAGTAACGGCACACAACCTGAAGGCCGTTGACTGTCTCGTAGAAAGCCTCTTTACGTGTGTTCAAGCCGCAAAGATTACCGCACTGTGGTGTAATGGAACCTGTGTGAATCATATTTGCTAAATATCCTGTCATATTTCTGCTAACTGATGTATCATTCGCTAAATTATTACCATCATTCTTACATATTTCTACTTATTCAAAAGAAGAATTAAGGTGGTTGGTTGATCTTGAAAACCAATAATGTATTTTTTGTTTTTAATTATGAAACCGATTGTTGAGAGCTAAAAACGCTACATTTATAAAATAATTAAGTACTTTATTTTTATTCATTATTAATAATAATAATAAAGATAATCACATTTATAAGATATATCACCATATCGGAATGTAGTTTAATGTAGTTGTTGATATTTACCAAACCAGAAGAGTGCCTTGTAATTATATTTTACTCGTTGCTCGTCAGGTATGCATTGGCCATCTATTTACAAACCAATAATTACATTTCGAAGCTTGGATTACTCTGAGGAAAAAATAATGTCATTTTAATGTCCCACTCCTGGGAAAGGGCCACCCCTCAAACCGAGGGGGATTCAGGCCACAATCAAGCACGATGGCCCGGCGCATGCTGGCGGATTTCAATTTTGTTAGATTTTTTAGATTTTCTAAGACATGCAGGTTTCCTTATGATGTTAAGAAGTTATGATTCGCACATTGATGTCCTGTCCAGAAGTGCGACCCGGGGCTTACTTATATCAAACGTATTGGCAAACTTCTAAGCTTACTTTTAGACGATTTAAAACATTATTTTATACTAGCTGAGCCCGCCACTTCGTTCGCGTGGAATTTAACTTAACAAAAAAGCCCGCTCCCGCGTTCTGAGCACGCACGACAGAACCCATTTTTTATTTTTTTTAAATTTTGTTTTTCTAAAATAAAAGTTGTCTAAGTTACTGCTTATAACATCAGCTATCTACCAGTGAAAGTCCCGTCAAAATCGGTCCACCCGTTTCGGAGATACTCTTTGATTTCATGTGTTTTTATTTTTTTACGCGGAACCCTAATTGTTTTTCAAAAAATAAAGTAGCCTAAGTTACTCCCTATTACATCAGCTATCTGCCAGTGAAAGTCCCGTCAAAATCGGTCCAGCCGTTTCGGAGATTACCCGGAACAAACACACAGACAGACAGACAGACAAAAAAATTTTAAATCGCGTTTTTGCTAGGTGTCGTATGTACTTTCATATGCATTTAGTGAAAAGGTGTTATTTTGATATTACAAACAGACACTCCAATTTTATTTATTTGTATAGATGTATAGATATCATGAGTACAGAATTCTACTTTCATCACTTTACTATAGCACCTTTGTACCCATCTAGGAAATCCTTTTTGCAGCATTAACTTACAAGATGAACCGATTAAACCAAAAAAAATTTCGGTTATTATAAATTATGTCCGCGGTTCTTCTACGTAACAGCCCGGTGGAATTGACGTGATAACACCATTGTTTCCTGTGTAGGTGCGTGCTGTATGGTTATCAACTTATAAATTATTGGATGTGCCATAAAGATATACAAAGTAAATAATACTGGATAGTTCTCAATTGTAAAATTTAGCTTTTTATATGAAATTAAACAAGGTTCATTATAATTATAACCCTTCGTTTGCACTGTCGCGTGGTTTACGCCCATGTATGTTGCTGTCTCTATTTTTTGACAGCTCAAGACAGTGACAACAACAAAAAACGGTGTACATGTTCCGCCAATGCACACCAACGGTTAAGTATCCAACAATATGAATAACTAGCTGTGCCCCGCGACTTCATCCGCGTAGTATTGGATTATTGGGTTAAAAAGTATCCTATATGTTAATCCCGGTTATAATCTATCTGTGTTCAAAATTTCATCCAAATCCGTTCAATAGTTTTTGCGTGAAGGAGTAACAAACATACATACATACATACATACATACATACATACATGCACACTTACAAACTTTCGCATTTATAATATTAGTAGGATTTTAAAAAATTTACTGCGTGGTGGTAGGCAACTAGTAAATCTACCATTACTAGCACTACCAAGAGATTATTCGTTCGCTGGAGTCGCTAGTTGCTAGGGCTTACGTTAAATATTTGTATATCAAATTGTACAGCGCCCTTATCGAATCACCCGGGAAACTAACAATTTACCAATGTTGTAAATAATTAAGGTAGGCACTATATACTAGCGACTGTAGTGACGTAGGCATAAACTAATTGTCTAGCTACAGTTTCAGATAAGTTAAAATAATTAACAAAGTATGCTTTACTTATATCTATGAACAAACGCGTCAACTACACAAAAAACAAAAAGCTTGTGCCGTGGATTCCCCATGTTTTGGGTGTCACACCACAAATATAATGCCACATCTGGCATTCTCTACATCAACGGCGTCGATCACAACACAAAAAATAATGAAACGTGACTATTGCCGTGAACTTGATCGGAGGAAAAAAAAGTTTTTTTAATCATAGTCTATAGTATAATTTTTAAAATCCTGTGAAATCGTATTCAATTTTTATTGAAATCACGTCTATTCTATTTTAAACACCTATTATAATGCTTCTTCGTTTTCTGGTTTATCCCAACATTAAAAAAAATCGTATTATTATAAAAAAGTTAAACTCATAATGAACACGAGTTTATCAGACATTTTACATTTTATGGTCCTAAAAAACGCGGGAAATATCCTACTCCCTCATATTGTTTCATGCGTACAACATTCAATATTATAATATGTGATATTTGAATCAGGCATATTTTTAGATCACCAACAAAATAAAACGAATGTTTTACAATCCGAAACATTATAAATATTCATAATTATCAAAACCACTCAATAGCTGTTCATAAAATGAAATCATCATTTAGATTCCCACCAGTTTAGACATGGTTTAAAAGGTGCTCCTTCAAGGACGCACAACCTCTACGATTGATCAAAAACGTATAAACCGAACCATGTTCACGCTCATAATTAATAGCATCGGCAGGGGCAATCAATTCACAACCAGGCCGTTTCCTGTACCCATTGACGGTGTAGCCAAGCTACCTGAGGTAGTACCGCCGTCTCACAAAAGATCACAAAGACAAAATCTTTTGAAATTAAATAAGTGCTCTCAAGCTGTTTGCAATGTGTGTGTATCCCTGGAGATAAATCTCGTATGCCTTTTGTGTTGCGCTACTGATCGATCGATCGGTCTTGCGATATGAAGATGTACTCATGACGTAAGCTTATAATAATCGTACTGACGATGTAAGGGTATGTCCACACTTATAATATTAAAAATAAATTGCAAATAATTTTTGGAGACACGTCTCTGAGACCTTAATTGGGAGTAAAACTGCGGTACATACTCGATTATTGATGGCTTAAGCTGGGAGTGGGACGGGAGGAAGGTTCCGTGGTGGTCCTCCGGCTCTCTCACTCATCGTGCGAAATACAGCTACTACTTTACGCCGATCTTTTGTGAGAGGGTGGTACCCCGTTCGAGTCAGCCCGCATATGAGCTGTGGTCAATTGGGTAAATCATGGCAACACCGCCTTTTAAATCATACTAATATTATAAAGAGGAAAACTTTGTTTGTTTGTTTGTAATGAATAGGCTCCGAAACTACTGAACCGATTTGAAAAATTCTTTCACTGTTGGGAAGCTACACTATCCCCGGGTGACAACGGCTATAATATATTTTCAAAAAAATTAGGGATCCTTACTAAAACTCGAATAATGTAACCGCAATGTACCCGTGCGAAGCCGGGGCGGGCCGCTAGTGCGTTTATAAAACCCAAACTCAGCAATGCTTGTACTATGGGTACCGTACAAAGGACTGGGGGCGATCCGAGTAACACCCAGACCAGGGCAAATTACGATAAGCCTATTTCCGAAATATGTCCCGGCGGGAATCGAACCCGCAACCACCATGTGCAGCGACCCACGCTCGAACCACTGCGTCAAGCGGTCGTTTATTTGGGATTTACAAAATTAAGTGAGTTGGTTTCCATTGCACACATACCATACCAGTCGGCGGTCGCTCACTGGGAAGGTCGCTGATACATCGCAGTTAGATGCAACATCTTCGAGCACGTGTCGTTCAACAGGGAACTGTTGCGTCACAGCTGCTTGCATTTACCGGTTAATAAGCCACAAGAACTCATACTAACTATCATTTGTGTTAGTTAATTCTATATTTTTTTAAGATTACTAGCAATGTGATTTAATCATATTACACGTATTCCCGTTAGTCCCTCCAGCTAAGCTTACCCTTGTGTTAGGAGTGGGCTCACGTCAATAGTATAATGGCCAGCATGATGATCGAACTCGGAACCTCTCAGCTACGAGGGCGACCCCTCTAATCACTAGGCTATTAACGCCTTTAACAAGGTCTGATTTTAAGGTTGCCTGGTAGAGATCACTTTTAGTGATAAGGCCGCCCATTTTCCACTTTCTGTGTAAATTATTCAATAATTTGTAAAAATTCTGTCTTCTAGTGGTGGACTAATAAAGAGTTATCTAATCTAATCTAATCTAATGCGCAATATTTTGCAAGACGCCATAGTACTTAAATGTTAAAGATGATTTACCTACCTATCATAACAAAAAAAAATAACTAGATCAATTACAACTACCGCTTGGCGCAGTGGTTCGAGCGAAGGCCGCTCGGCTTACTGCACATGGTGGTTGCCGGTTCGATTACCGCCGGGGCAAATTTCGGAAACGGCCTTTTCGGAGTTTGCCCAGGTCTGGGTGTCACTGGGATCGCCCCCATTCCATTGTACGGTACCCATAGTACAAGCGTTGCTTAGTTTGCGACCATGCAGTTGGTGTGTCAGTCTGACGATATTTATTATTATTTATTTTTAATTAATCGGGTGTTATTAACAATGACCAACTGGTTGCTACATTTAATTGATACAATTGCCGCGAGCAAGTTTTAACCTTGCTATTGATGTTATAAACCACGGTCAATTTGATTAGCATTTTAACTGATTGTCAATATAAACTGCGCATTTGGAAGACGGTTTTGTTTATATTGCAGCTGCAGCTGCAATTTAGGAAACATGTTGCTAATCACCTAATTGTGTAGTAATAGTAGTCATGTACAAGGTGACACATAATGGGTATACTTTTTTTTCAAAACTTAACTTTGTAATTCTAAAACCATCAGCTTTGGAGGGAACTTGAAAAACAAAAGGTGTTATAGGAATACAGCTGTTGACGGATTTCACAAGTCTACAAAACCTTTAGTACTTCAATTGTCCCACAAAGCCGATAGTTTGAGATTTACAAAGTTAAGTTGCAAAAAAAATAGTATACCCATTTTGTATCACCTAGTATATAATCACATGCAATTTAAGACTATATTGTTAAATCCTTAAAACCGTGTTAATACTCGTGCAACAGTTGTAGCTTTTTGTTGGCGATAAACAATACCAATCTTAGAAAGATGTTCAGAGCTCTGGTGCGGGAGGATGTAATTGACTGTATTCGTTAAAATTAAAACAAATATATGAACTCACGTGCAACAATTGAATAATGTATGTTATATAATTTCATGTGTAACGATGCCGTGCAATTGCAAAATCTTACGTAATAAGATTTTATCAATTATATTATCATGTCATACGTCAAGGAGTAGGTATAGATAGTTGAACAAATTACGAAATATAATAGTTAACTAGCTTCTTCCCGCAGATTTGCTAGCGTATTTTTGGATGTCGACAACAGCGCCAGTTATCGAGTCGAACTATGTAAGTACCTAGAACATCCAGGTGACCCTTAGGTCCAATCTATACAAATAAATAAAATTGGAGTGTCTGTTTGTAATATCAAAATAACACCTTTTCACTAAATGCATATGAAAGTACATACGACACCTATAGCAAAAATGCGATTAATTTTTTTTTGTCTGTCTGTCTGTCTGTCTGTCTGTCTGTCTGTCTGTCTGTCTGCCTGTGTGTTTGTTCCGGGTAATCTCCGAAACGGCTGGTCCGATTTTGACGGGACTTTCACTGGCAGATAGCTGATGTTATAGGGAGTAACTTAGGCTACTTTTATTTTAGAAACACAAAAAAAAACAAAATATGTGTTCTGTCGCGCGGGCTCAGAACGCGGGAGCGGGAGCGATTAAGTTAAATTCCACGCGGACGAAGTCGCGGGCTCCGCTAGTTAAACATAAAATTCGGTCAAAACTAAAGTTTTATAAAACACGCACACCGGAATTTTATCGGATTACCAAACAAATTCCTTAACCGTTAAAAACGTGAATATCTCCAAGACAATTAACTATCCAAACATGAAGGACCAACACTATGTATTTACCTATTACTTTCGTAAATATAAGGACTAGCATAGACTACTAAAACTAGTTAGTTTCATACCGAGTCTTAACCACTGTTCTATGTGTCTCGTCATTGCATAAAATAGATAATATTGTATATAGACAGTAACTGGCTAAAATACAAATAGTTCATTCGGTTTGGGTGGCCGTAAATTGGCATTTTTTAGGAAAATCTTTGCAGTTATCTAGCTGAATATAATTAGTATATCCTTCTTCTCATAGTTTAAAGTATTTTCTCGAGGAAACTGATTTAGATGACCTGTTAGACAGTCTTGATTCAATAAAATTCTTGGACATGCCTTGGTTGAAACCCAACACTTAATGGTGGGCATACAAAATCTTGCTTACACCATTGTACAAAAGGATGTACTTAATTGTAAATCGTAAAAAAACACCAATCTCAGCTTCTTATCATCTAAACTCTGCTTAACAGCATCGTGAAAGCCTGACATTTGCACTTGACTCGGCCCGCGCATCCCAAATGCCACAGTATTTCATCAGCAGGTGTCGCAAAGCGAACACGACTAATGACACACGTTCTAGATGCCAGAATGCCGAGAAATTGTTAGATACCTACTTACATGTATAAAGAAATGATGATGAAGAAATTTTAGCTATTGTTATGGATTACTAATAATTCTACAGGTTTCTAGTTAGGTGTGTTTCAACATTTTATTCTCAGATACTTTTTTTATATGCGGAGCTGACTGCTAACCTTCACTAGTTGGAGAGGCACTATGAGAAGATACTTTTTAAAACATATAACAGAGTTGGCTTGTCTGTCACAGTCTCCATTTCAGCTAAATCAGCCTAGCATACTGGCCTTATAGCTTGGTACTTTTGAAAACGATATCGTCAGTAATTACTGCAATATATGACAAAATATGGAAAATGTACATTTGTTGTATACATCACAACAAATGTACATTAATTTTCCTTTAAGCACCCTTAAGGTTTTAGTAAGAACTGTAATCATGACCAATCCTCTCTAGCATAGTAATTACGTATTTTAATGATTAGTAATTACTATCCTTTACTTGAACCATTTATAGCTCTTAACAAATTGTGCGCTAGGATATATTTAACAAGCAACTTTTAATTCTTAATTTTAATCATTCTTTTTAATTTCTAACGTATCATGTTTTGATCTGCGGAGTCAAAGCTGGGACCTTTTCACGCAACCCTCAATAATTCGATTCAACGGTGTCACGCTAAAATATACCTACTTAAAATATAAAATGGGTACTATTTGTAGAAACTGATCAAGCTTCCTTCTAAGATTTCCGTTCGAAAATAATATTTGAAACCTGAATAAGAACTGAAAGATATAACAATATAACAGTCTCAGAGGTATGCGATAGGGGTAAGAAAAATAATACCCTGATAATAAGGATATTATTATGATTTCGAAACATAAATAGAAGAACAATCAATGGAACAAATCTATATTATACTTACCTACTTATAATTCTGCTTGTTTGAAACTTTGAATTTTAAAGGTAGCGTTCTCATGATCAGTAATATGGAAATACCAAATGCTTTTAGATAATTTATATTCAAATCGAATCCTCTACAGATATGTATATTGGACAATCCATACCTTTGCTTACTTACGGACTTAAGTTATTTATCTGGACGTGTGAATACTAAAATTATCACACTAGACATTTGTCTAAAATATTATACTTATATGTAAGTAACTCAGTTTGACTAAGTGTATTTCACTCTTTACTAAATGAATAGAATTCTAGCTGTGCCCTGCCATGTGGGTCGTGGAGTCATGGGAGCTTTATTTCGAGAAGTTGGTAAGTTATCAAGGGGTGCAATACTGGAAATCAATTTGTAAAGTACTGATGCAACTTGCCTACTGGTCAACTTGTAAACTAACTCGCTTGTGCACACTAAGCAAATAAATTCGACATGTTAATACATGAATATTATAAACCTGACAGTAATCTTACCAAACCTCAGCCTCAATTATGATATAATACCACATAAATAGGTTTTATCTGACCGTTCGTCTATCATTCATCATCACATGGTTCGCTGACATTTGTTCGTGGCACGCCGCATAATGAGGTAATCAGACAGGCATAGATTTGTATATTTCGAAGGAGAACCTGTGAAGACTTTCCTTTATTGATGTCATACATTAATAAGTTCACGGTCTTTGAAGAGGAACTGAGCAGAATATTAAGGGGAAACGAATAAATCTTTGAATCATGATCTCAGGTTTCTTGCGTAAAATACAGATTTACTTATTCACGCTGTTTTTGCAAGATGTGATTCACAAGATGTGATCAAATTCGGATTAACCAAGGATATTGCAGACTTGGGTTCATCCGTTCTAGTATCGCCCATGACCGCCATTGTTACAATATTTATTTATAAATTTCTTGTGCAATGATATAACCGCAAAGTTCCCACAAAAAATACAACTTTAACTAAAATGCTATTTTAGACAAAAAAATCTAGTGTTAGAACCAACACATAATCAATTAATACTAACACCTAGGTTTCGTCAACAACCTTGGTCGATGATTAAAAGTTGGGTAACTTTCTTACTCAAACGTTAAAGGATTATTTGAAAACACCAATTTTGTACATAACATACCTACATAATTAATGTTTACTATGTATGGTTAACATATGATTCTGCAAATTCTTTATGAGGTAACTTATGTCTGTAAAAGTGTGTGATTAACTAACCTTCTATAGCTTTATCCGCTACAATGAACTTAAGAACTGGTCATAGAGACAATGGTACACCGGCCGGCCGCGTGCGCACGCGGCGGCGGCGGCGGTGGCGCGGCGGGCCGAGCATCCTCCCGAGCATCCGACAGGCTCACCTTGACACGCCACGAATGTCGCGCGGGCACATAATTAGATACAAATAAAAGTATAACTTAGATCGGGCGTTTTATGAAGACACCCATTCACTGGCCCCGTGATTTTTGTCAATGTTCGCGTTGTTGGTTGCGGTACGAGATTTAACTTATCCAACCACACAATATTCGACAAATTTATCGTACGTTGTAAATTATTATAAACTTCTTCTAAATGATTATTTGAAATGGGACCCAACCTGCGTAGAATATGTTACCAAATTCCTATAAATGACAGTGTTAATCTACATAATATCATCTAACATACATCTAACCATCTGTACTACCTACGAAGCCCTAAAAGTGAATACTTACAGTTGTTTATATATGAGTTGTTCAATCTTAGGTAATTATTCGTTATGCTGTATTTCATATTAAAAAACCTAAAAAAAAAAAAGAATTTAAGTAATGAAATGGTACCCTCTTCTATTTTTGTATTATTTAGTTACAAATTGATACTTAAAATATTAAGTCCGTGATACAATGGGCCCGCGCACAATGATTGACATTAACTAGTGATGTGTTTGGTATGCAGAACGCATTACCAAACAGATAACACAGATCTACACACGTGTAATATGGTATTAGCATTATTCCTGTATTGAGAAGACATTATTATTCCGCCGTCTATCAACTGGTGAGATTCGAATTATATATTATGTAAGCTATGTGTGATTGCGCCGGCGACGTTATTTGGGGTGGGGTACGAAGAACCTTCGGCATTCAAAATTTTGGATATATGGCCTTGTCATCATTTAACCTGGTCTGGGTGTAAGGTGCGATGCATAGTACAAGCGTTGCTTAGTTTGGCACCATACAGTTGGAGTGATTGTCTGGACAGGGCACTAGGAATTCAATAGAGATAGTGAACGCATTTCGTATAGAGGAGACTGTGCGTTTATTTCTTCTGTTGCAAGTACATAATAATTGTTCCATTTTCAAACTTTCCGACTTCAAAAACGATGAGATTCTTAATTCGGTTGTATTTTTTTAAAATTACTTTTACCTTTGAACTTCGACATTTATAAACCGATTTGAAAAATTGTCTTTTGACAAATAATACTTTAAGCAGGAAACCGGTTTGATTTTATGTTCTAGTGAATGTGAAACGTCTAGTCTCGTGGGCATTACCTCGGGCTATTATTGTTGGAAGATAGATAAACTTACTACTAAGTAACACGTGTTGCGTGCTAATGAAACTGGTCAGTTAGGATTTTGACCAAAGATTTGCATGTACGAGTTTCATAAGAAAAATGTTGAAACCATTATTAAAGTTGTTGAAATGGCGAATTACTTCTATGAGCAAAAAGCATGTCCTTACTTAGTGACAACCGTATGGCTTACAGCACCGAGTGGTTGCGGATTCGATTCTCGTCAGGGTAAATTTAGGAAATTGCCTTTTAGCAATTTGCCCAGGTCTGGGTGTCACTGGAATCGCCCCCCGTCCATTGTACGGTACCCATAGTACAAGCGTTGCTTAGTTTGGGACCATACAATTGGTGTGTTCGTCTGGCGATATTATTATGATATTATTAGTGAAGACCATCAATATATGCAGATAGCAGAAACATGTCCCACATTGTTGTAGGCGTTCGCATTAACCTAGCGAGATGTCAAGTGCAATGTCGAAACGCACAGATGTGATTTCGCTTTTAAATATTTACGCAATACATAATATATGACATAACAACGGCCATTGTTTATTTATTTCACAACTGAATATCGGGCGAGTGAATTTATTACCCACGCAACGAATAAAACCACTACATATTGTAATAAATACTTCGTCGAAGATATCGAAAAGAATTGATGTCCTAATAAAAACCATTGTTTGTTTAACCAAATTCGGCAAACAGTCGTACGACTGGCCTGATGTTAAGTAGTTACCCTAGCCTATGCATGGGTTGGGCTTTCGACTTTATCACTCAATGTACAAAACACAGCTACTACTTTACGCCGATTTTCTGCGAGCGGGTGGTACTACCCCAGTCAAGCCAGTCCGTATGTGAGCTGTTGGTACTACCATCGATTAACAGTCATCCATACATAGTTCAATCCTTTGCTAGTTACACAAAGTAAGTTCTATTCTAATCTGACTCACTCATCCTTGTCTCCGAAACTAAAAGACCCTCAGACTTGAAATTTGGCATGCGTGTTTCTTTTGCCTTCTAGATGGCTGCTAAACAAAGCTAAATAAGAGTTTTAGTCTGCGCGCTCACATTCCCGTGGTATAGGTAGTTGTGCAGGTTCCTTGCTCATCAGTACGGATTGACATTTATAGTTTTATAATATAGCTCTTTTGAAACTGCAACGACGTAGGGCACGAGATGCCCTTCGAAATATGATTGAGTTCCGTAATTTATCAAACGCTTGCCCTTTGTATGGGATGAGCAGATTCCTGTGCAGGGTTGCCCAAGGGTAACTACGGTGCTTTAATTATAATTGAATAAACCAATATCGCCAGACAACCTCACCGATCGTATGACCCAAAGATCCATCATTTATAAAACGTCCACTGCTGGACATTGTCCTCTCTTAATAAATTCCACACACATTTCCCAGTTATCGATCGACTTAGTATACTTTTTTTAATGGGACTTGTCCCACCACACACTCCTGCCACTGTTACTCCTGTAAACCAGGATCGACAATGGTGACCAATAATGACGTCGAGATTTGACCCTCGCCGATTGCTTCGAAAACTTAAATTGCCTTGGAACCCGTAAGAACTTAATACAAAGAAATATTAGGAGTAGTTGGAAGAAAAATAATTCCACTTCCCTCCGGGGCAAAGCGGGAGACAAAAATTGCTGGTATGGGCTGATTGCATAGAAGCAACACTGTTGCAGATGATTCAAGACCAGTTGTAAGGCACCACGGAGCATAAATGGACCTAAACTCGTGAGCTGATTATATTTGATTAATGTGGTAAATAAACACATTTTTTGCGCTTACATTGCAACCGCTGGCTGAACCCTACGAGATAGATCAAAATAATGTACTACAGTATTGTACACCTTAAAAAGGTATACAAAAATGTCCGCAATGGTATATGTCTATCTCTTAGGGATAACCCACAATAACCATTTTTATCACTGCATTGCACCCGTGCGAAGCCGGGGCGGGTCGCTAGGTAATTACTAGTGTGGCGCAGTGGCCAGCCCTAGTTCAGGCACGGTAGGTAGTCCGTCGCGCCGGGGTCCGGCCCACGACCCGCGCAACGACTCACGATTCCATTATTTTATTTAATGGGGACCTTTACATAGGTTATACCTACTCTTTGTGTCGCACTCATCTATCTGCAGGGGACTAGCAGATAATCTATCGTTGCAACAGAATCCTTATACGAGTATAACAAGATAATAGTCGTTTGGTTGGCTGAGTACTGAACTGAAATTTATTTGGGAGAGATTATAAACAAAATAATTTGATCTGATATAAAATAATAATAAAACATTGAAGGGGTAACAGTGAAGTGAACACCTATTATCATTATCCAAAAGATAATAACGAAAATCCTTCCCTTATACGACAATAGGAAAACCCTTTGTACAAGTCACGCGTTGCGCAGATCAAAGGCGCCCTCTGCCGGTCGGCGTCACTACACTAATGTGCTAGTTAGTGTATGTGATCTTTGTATGGCTTTGTGGATATGTGATTTTCGGGTAAGTTACAATTTAGTTGTGTTTTCTATGTGTCGTGTGTAGTTTGCCGAAATGCAACGGGCCGGCGTAGTGGACCGTGGCCCCGAATCCTCCTCAAATTTAGGGGGAGTGTGTCTGGTAAATAGGCAATGGGCTTGCCCCCTACTTTGGGGACAAAATATCATCGGCTAGCGAGGCTATAGGTGCATTATTGTGCACAGCTGCGGTCTGCCTACCCTTATTTGGATGAATAACGATTTTTTACAAAGAACTACAATATGTGTGTATGCTACTTACTCGTAAATCCAGCTTACAATGATTTCTAGGCCATTGGATGTGTTCTAAGGCCACAACATGAAAGTTGTGACAAATATTCAAAGGCATTAACTACCTTAATTATTATTTCGGACTTTTCAAACACCCTGTGGTAAGGATCTATTTTATAGAGGATCTCTCCATACGGCAAAGAAGGGACGCCATTTTCATGATATATTTTGACTGTATTCGAGAACAATGGCAAGATTTATGATTTTCCTCCACTTATGAAACATTGTTCTCCCATATATAACCATAAACTATGATCTTCAAGTTTCCCTCCTACCTGTCCCGAAACCATAAACACACCATAGCGGCTACGTCACGATAGAGGGACCGGCGGCTATAAACTCATGAATTTACGGTGAAAAATACCACGCGCCTGTTGTATGTATCTGACAAGTGACGGTTGGTCGGTAAATGTTTGATTTATTCAATCCTGCTATATGCACAAAGAACGAACATAATTCATGGTCAAAATATGTTTTATTATTAATTTTTTGAACACTATTACCATCTGAATATAACTTATGGGACACTTAGGAGCAGTATTTGTCTGTCTTGTAATAACAACATATTGTAATATGGTTTGGTATGGCCAGTATGTAGTCTCACACCGGCCACAGGTTAATAAAATAGGTAAAAATATATTTTTAATATGCAATAACAAAGTCGACAAACAAGCGTACGACCTTGGCGTTAAGCAGTAACCTTAGCCTATCGATGCTTGCAATCCTCAAGCAATTGCTCGCACTCTCGCACGGGGAGGTTGGGTGGGGGATAATTCTGAACCTGATTCTTATTTTTTTTCAGCACAAGTTTTCCCTTATTCATTATACTAGACTGCCCCTCTTTTTACTAATAGGGGCATAAATATCTAGAAGTCACACGAGCCACTTAGCATAAATCTTGTTGGGGACGAAATAAAAACAAACCTGTGTTGTGTAAGTAATAAGTGTCAAAATACAGCAGTTAATTCTTCCGCGAGGTGCCTCGCCTAACGAGCGGCGGTGTGAAACATTGCTTAAGGATAGCACACCAACGCGGGCTCGGCTATGAATGATGCCGATTTTGTTGGCTTCTAACGGCTGTACAACATAAGCAAGACCGCAATAGATGTGAAAAATTGTGCTAAGCCACAGGCTTCACTGGTTGTTATATAAATTATTAAGACAAAGTTACACCCTAATGTAAACGTAAAACTCTTGGTAATGCAATGCTTCTCTACAAACAACACCTACATTAAAACCAACTGCATCTTTATGTCTCGTCAATAGCAGATGGTTGATTTAAAATTATGTATGATGCGATTCTATTATTTATAGCTTGAATCAGTGTAGAACAGTAATATTTCACGCTCACCGCTCACAAAGCAATAAATAAGAAGCGAGACACCTTGTTAACTGGAAATAATTAACTATGGAAAAAACAAAGCTCCCTGACCGTTGGACTTTATCGTCTGTATCAAGGGATTTAGATATTTATTACGGATCACAATGTCTATGTTACTTTTACAGAAGACTATAGTGCTTATAGTGAAAGGTATGGAATGATAATGATAGTTTCGAGAATTAATAATGCTAACTTTAATTACTTTTTACTACTTTGAACTCTAAATTCTAATTTCAATAACAATTCATTTTAAACATTAAATGTCAACTTTGCAACTTTTCCACGAAGAAGCTACGCCGTAGATTCGTAGCACACCCCCAGCTACGGCGTAGCGGCTCAGGGTTGTTTACAAAAACAAGATGACTGGCTTAACGCGCCCTCCCGTGTCTTTATTGGACCTTGTAGGCTTGTCTGGCAAGACGTGAGGCATGCTGTAGTGAGACAAGAAATAAAAAAAAATGGAAATTTTGCTTATTTTTCCTTTATTTACTATAATGAAGATGATTTCATTAATTATATTCGATTTTGCGGTTTCAAAATCAACAATTTGACACTCCATATCCATTGCACCGTTACATCTAACGACGAAAATTTTTATTAAAAACAATCTTACCTAACATCCAAAATATTTCCCAATGGCATAATTACAACACGCGTGCTTAGCTCCTCACAGAGATGAGAACATTATTTACGTGGCATAGCGCCATCCCGGGGCATGAATAACGTTGTAAACGAGCGAGGTAATGGGCCGATGCCGGTTAACTTTTACATTCAGGTGCTTAGCTACATTGTAAACAGGTATACATAAATATACGTTCAATACGTAGCTAGATTATCACGCCCCAGTGACTCCAATTTTTTTTTAACATCGTGTTTTCTTACACCCTTTCTATAAATACGTAATTACCTACCTACTTGTTCATCAGTTCTTTATAATTCCTTAGCCAAGGCGTATCAAAATCATATTCTATAAATTACAGGTAATACAACTGTCGAAATGTATTGCTTAAATAAGGAGAAAGGTAATTTTCTTACTATTGACCTTTTCTGAATTATACAGTAAACAGGGGCTAAACAAATCAACATTTATAATATGAGTAAGTATATTTAAGTAGTATTCAAGAGTGGGGACGTAAATCCAATTAAAACGGAAATAAACATTGGTAGCTTGAGAATTGTCCCTCCCTGAAGAGTTACCCGGTGGCAGCCCAATTCACCGAGTATAGGCTGATACGGAAGGTGTTGTCGAGGAATAAAACGACTGGACACGGTTACACGTATATTCGGACTGAAGAGGCGACAGCTGATGATAATTGTTATTGAACTACCTAATTAATTAATTTATTCAATTATTAATTAATATGAGTTTACCTCCATACATTACACTCCCTAATAGGAATAGAACCCGCAAGACCATCATGTGAATTTATAATTCAAAGCACTACACAAATAACAATGAAAAATCGGATCTGTTGTTTTTTTTCTCACAGTTAAGAGACAACAAAATGTTCGTTGAAAATGTTTTCCACCTTTTTTGTGATTCATGTTTAAAATTATAGCGTCCTAAAATACAACGGGGCGGTTTAAAAATCTTGCGCGCGCTATCTCCTGGCGGCCGGCCAAACTACCTGCACAATAAATAATACAATCTGAACTCGCGAACTGGGGCATGCACACTTGCGACTATTTTGTCACAACACTGGAATGCTGCAATGCTCATCTATTATCAATGAATTATCATTGGGCTTTTGGAAACTCATTACTTGACATATACTTTTTTGGCTATGAAGCATGTCTTCTCGATCAACATCTTATACCGTGTAGATAATTTATTAACACTATGGGGCAACCATAAATTGTTTATTTTTTAATTTTAAGCGATAAATATATTTTTAAACGATATAAACAATACAATCTTAGAACACATTAGTTATAGATGAGCTTTCACGGTGTTTGTTTGTCGTGTGTGTTTGACGGATTAACTTTGTCTCTTCTTTTATTTAGAGCGTGAAATTCATCATCGAATGAATAGGTGTGAGTCACGCATTGCCTGGCTATTGCTCGCGACACACCTTTGACCTATTTGTGGCCCGTCTGCATCGCCACACGCGTATCGCCGCGAGCAACCGGCGACGATAACTACCATTGCAATAGGGCCTCGCATATTTTTAGGCGTAGCGCGAAATTATTACACCGCGATAATCACTTTGGGAATGGCCTGCAAATATTGCCTACATTATAATGGCTGTGTGTTATGATCTACATTTAAAGATTACTCTGTATATTTCAGTAGACTTAGAAATTCCCAGTAACTGTGGTACTTGAAGATTGGATGCCTGACTTTGTTTTGAGTATCTAATTTACAACGCGTCGAAATTCCAAAAATAAGCACCGAGCGAAATACGCCTATGATGTAGGTATACCGGTCGAGATATTCCGGGTTAAAATGCGCCTGAACCGATAATTTTTAAAATTTTTAAGTTATGTAATAAACACGTCATTGGCAAAATATTAAAATATTAACTTATTTCCAAACTATACATCATAAATATTACATTTACTTATAAATATTTACATCAAAATAATTTAATTAATATCTCGGACTAGATACATAGTAGATCTAGAAGTTTGAAATATTTAATAATTGCGCGGACTTACGAAAAAATCTTTAGGAAGCGGGCAAGTTTCGAAACACTTTTTTCTTTTAACTTCGATTTTTCATAATTCCCTTTTTCTTCGCCCCGACGGGAGTAAAGATCTTAAATAATGATTTCGAAAAAACATTTACGCACGTTTTGTATTTGCAAACCAATGCCTATTTTACCCTCCCCACATTCTAGAGACATCTTAGTGCAACTGTAAAATAAAGACAATGAAAGAAGGAATCATAAATAACCGCAGCAATTCGCCGTAAGTTAAAATAAAAGGCGGGCGTGTGTATCGGAAGCGGCGGACGTATTGCAGCCGAAACAATGTGTTCGCTCTCGAGGTGAGTAAGGTGAGCTGATGGCCCGCCCTGCCATTATCTATTGTCTACACACGCGGTGAACTACTCACTGGCGGATACGGTATTAATAGTTTAAAAATACTTTGTAGGAATCAGCACGAAATCGAAGTTTGTGGAGATTGGGCTAGATCTCTATGTATAACTAGGTGTGCCCGCGACTTCGTCCGCGTGGAATTTAATTGACAAAGTTTCATACAAACTTTCATCCCCTATTTTATCCCCTTGGGGGTAGAATTTATCAAAATCCTTTCTTAGCGGATGCCTACGTCATAACATCTACCTGCATGCCAAATTTCAGCCCGATCCGTCCAGTGGTTTGGGCTGTGCGTTGATAGATCACTATGTCAGTCACCTTTGAGTTATATATATATAGATTGTATAGTACCTACGGTGAGTACCACGATTACTACCAGTGAAATAATTTACAAAATAACTTTAAAATGGACAGTAATAGAGACTAATAAATACAGATTCAAGATCGGCGTAAGGTATTCATTATAGCTGCCTTTCGTACGATGTGTGAGAGAGCCGGAATCCACCCCCCTTCCTTCCCCTACCCCTGTCCCACTCCTTTTCAGGTCGGCAATTTACGAGCAATAACTTTGGAATTGCATTTATTTATTTAATTTATTTATTCAACATCTTCGTTGCATCTAGGAGGCGTAGGTACTAGGGTGAAGCAGGGCCGAGCGCAGCGCAGCGGCGCATGAGTCAGGTACTTTAGATTAAGCGTCTAGACGCTCGTGTGTCCCGCGCCTTATTTATTGCATTTGAACTACACGTGTTTTCAATTTACACACATGAACGTTTGTTTCTATTATTCGTAATTTGTTTAAGACATTCTCGAAATCAGGAAATTTATGTCGTTTTCCTAGATTCCAAGCAGTGCACCATCCAATGTAATATTCTTTACATACTTAGTAGATCGTGCATGCGTCGGAACGCAACGGATGTTGATCTCTATAAGTTTAGTGTAGAGAGGAGATCTTACAGGGATAAAAATAGCACCTAGGAGATTATATTTTCATGTATAAAGACACAGAATCCGTTGCGTGCCGTTCTTGCTACTTTATACAACAATATTTTACCACCTAACTTACTTCCATGCACTAAATAAAACGCTCGACACCTTTTAAGTTCAATAAAGCAGAGTGCAACACTCGTGCGCACAGCGGACGCAGGGCGGGACCCGGCACCGGAAACGTGCGCCATTTCCGCCCTCCACCTGTCGCCTCGACGACTTCCGGTTGGATCCTTGACCGTTCGAGATTGCTATACTATTGAAAGAATTTATACTTTGTTTTAAGTAATGTTTGCTATTGTTTTAAACATGATTTTGAACTTTTCGTAAAAAGTGAGTGATATCTAATCTTAAGGATATTGTTGTTATATTTCGTAAATAATATTAATATAGATAACTAGCTGACCCGACAGACGTTGTCCTGTCTCAGACCTACTGAATATTCATATAAAATTTCATAAAAATCGGCCAAGCCGTTTCGGAGGAGTATGGTACTAACATTGTGACACGAGAATTTTATATATAAGATAATATTATTTATAGGACCGAACCATGTTAAGGGCTTTCATTGATTTTATGTTTTTTTTTTGTTTTCATTGTTATATTAAATGTGTTTGTTATTGCTATTTGCTAACCTGACACTGGCAAAATACCTTTTAAACTGGATGGGTCTTTTATTTTTAAAGTAAGAAGTGGAGATTGATTTTCTACTTCATATTGTAATATTATATTATGACCAGTATAGTTACTTATACGTTAACAGTGTTCCCTGGTACTTATCAATACGTAAAACAATGCAAGTTTTGTTGATCACACATTCTACAATAATATCAATTTTGACTTTACTTAAGTATGAGAACAAATATTTAACATGATTTTATTTAAAATTTCCCACAATAGGCAGTATTATTGAGGGGTTTTCATGGCATGGAAATGGAATAAAGGACCTGCGATCGCGCTTGCCACCAATACATGCCGAGTACTGAGGCAATGATGCAACCAGACCGATCTAAATTTACAGTTTATGAAACGTCAATAAACATATTTACAATGGAACTTTCATTCTAAAAAAGTAATCACCAAAATCCATCGGACCGTGTATAACCAACAACCATTGCTCGCAATGTAATGGTAAACAACTAGAACAATATAACCTACTGGTAACAATAAAACGGTAAAAACAAAGTTCCACCTTTGTTCGCTCGCAAAGAGGCGTAACTCAAAACTTGCAAAGCAACGGCTAATAGAAATGTAATATACTGCGAAAAACTTTAAGCTATGTAGGTACCTATATAAAGGATAAATGTATGTCGGTCCGTCGTTTCAGTAAAATAAGGACATGATCGTGAAAATCTTTCAAAGTAATTTACCTCCTTCAACCTTATAACGCCAAATATTACTTACTGACGTAAAGTACCTACTAATTATCACGAAATCCTTAAAGTAAATTAAGCGGAAAATAAAAAATGTCACGTATTTAATGTACCTCTCACCTCGATTTTACCCAGGCTTGAGATTTTTTTTAGAAATCCAACCCTATTTATAACGTTTCAATGTTTCTAATACTAGTATATGAAACATAATACTAGTATTAAAAACATTATAAAAATTACTATTACATGCCGTTAGTATCAACTCGTTACATCAGTATTCGTCTCGTTATTCAGGTACCCCACTCAAATTTATTTTAAATGTATTTAGCGACCCCCGTTCCATAAAAACGTATTCAAATAAAATAGTGAATGAAACCAAATCACACAACTAGTGCGTAAATGAAAAATAAACAAAAAGTATAAGTTAATGTGAAGGCAAGCACCTAGGCGCGGGTCATGCACGAGGGAGCCAAGCTTGGAACTCCGCCAGGCTGCTGGTTCCCTCTCACACTACATCAACCACCACCTACCTGTTATTGTAATTTTAATTTCTCTTGTTTATTGATATTGTGCAGAGAAACTATGTACCTACACATTGCATACAATAGAAAATATTATTTTTATTAAATCTTAATAATCATAAAATAATATCAAATAAACTAAAGCATTTTGTGATGAATTCAAGTAAGGAGTTAGCCTGTCAAAATAAAAAAAAAACATAAGTAGCAATGAACATTTTTTATCATGAATTTGACTTTTACTCGTGGGGTTTATAAGATCAGGATTTTTTAACATTACGGTAGGAAATTATAATTATGAAGGTACATTGACATAGAACTTAGTCAGCCGCCATCGCCGCAGCAGTACAAATGTTATTACTATCTGTTATAACAAAAATGTGGTCTGAATTTGAAAATCCAAAATTATGGCAGTGCACCTCAGTTCTCACTATTGCGGCACTAACTCATTGAGTAGGTGCGAACGACAGTCGACACACGCAGAGTTCGCTGATTTATCGCCCTGCCCCTTCCAAAGATTAGTTAATTAAAACAGATGGAACGAATCAATACTATATTCCATCATACAGATGCCAATTAAGTTTGAATCATATACCTATAAGAGCTATTAAACTAAGTAGATCTTATTAGCAGAAACCCTTCCAAAATAATTATAGTTTTACTTGTCTGTTCCACCAATCGGATAGGTGAGTTATGTACCTATTTGTTATTTAGGTAATACTCTCCAGGGTAAAGCAGTATGTTTGAATTATTATTATTAGCCTGTAGGTCTGTCCCACTCCTGGGCAAAGGCCTCCCCTTTTATCTTCCACGCGGCTCTGTCCAGGGCAATTTCCGGCCACGTCTTTCCCGCAAAGGTGTCCAAGTCATCGCGCCACCGTCTTAATTATTACGTTTTAAATCATAATTTATAATAGTTAACACGTAATAATTTGAGTAACTTCTCAAAATCTTTTAATTTGTACGTCTATTAAAGTCTTTTCTCATGGTAACTGACCTTCAGTTTTATAATCAGCACTCGGTCTAAATCTGAATAAATTACTAGTCTAAGCATCAATCACTAATCTTTTAACCTTCCTCGTGAAACTATAATCAAATCAAAATCGGTCAAGTAACGGTCACGAACGAGTCTTAATATTGTGTTCTAGTAATAATTGATGGACCGTAAGACCATTAATGTGTTTACATTGAAATTATAGATTGTAAGGACTTCCCTAATGATAGTGGTGTGTATGTTCGTGCAACATTATGTTATAGGAACGATTTCAAGAAGATGCAGTCATCTGCATAGAATCTCTGAGTTGTTGATGACCTTTTGGCAGTTCGAGCGTAGTGCTCACGGCTCCCTGCATCGAGTAGTTACGGGTTCGGTTCCCGTAAGATAAATTTATCCCGGTCTGGGTGTCATTCGGATGACCCCGACTCCCTTGAATGATACCCATAGTACAAGCGTTGCGTGCTATACAGCTGTCGCTGTGTTAGTCTAGAGAAGAAAAAAACTTTCAAAGGGGCAAGTCAGGAACCAGGTTCAGTTCATGAAAAGCAGTTAATGCATATATAGGCAGAATACTTGACCGCAGGCGTATCTATATATATTTATTATACTCTTTGTCAGTGACGGTCAACAAATCAACGGCGTGCATATTGCGGCGGCCCCGGGCGCCGGTGCTTTCGTACATCAACGTTTTGTTATTCCGATGTTTTTCGCGTATTTATCCGATAAACTATTCACAAATTAAGGAGTTAAATATCAACACACTGTCGTACAGTTCCATAGGTTAATAATACACTCCTAAAATCGGATAAATTAAAATAAGCTTTGTAGTGATAAGTATTGATTCAACGAACGCGGCGTTTAATCGCGTTTTTATATAAGAGTATAAGAAAGTTGGCCAACAAGCGTACGATTCGCCTGCGTTACTGTTAAGCAGTAACTGTAGCCTACAGGTACTTACAATACCAAAGCCGTAATTGCTCGCAAATTGCTGACCTGATGGGCAGTGGGACAAAGGGAGCGGAAGGCAAGACGGTTAGGTTTACGGCTCTCTTACTCACTCCTCGTACGAAATGCTTTAATCACTACTTTACACTTAACTGTAAGAGGGTAAATAAATGATTTGACTAATCAATTGGCTACATCTTGACTCTACCACCATTCATTACCCTATATATACCCTATATATTACACAATAACTCTGACGACCACTTGGCGCAGTGGTTCGAGCGTAGGCCGCTCGGCTCACTGCACATGGTGGTTGCGGTTTCGATTCCCACCGGGACAAATTTCGGAAATGGCCTTTTCGTAATTTTCCCTGGTCATTGTACGGTACCCATAGTACAAGCGTTGCTTAATTTGGGACCATATAGTTGGTGTGTTCGTCTGGCAATATTTATTTATTTACTATGCCCAGATATTTTATCTCGTAATAAAAACTGTATTTATTTCACTAGAATATAACCTATAAATCAACAATAGGTCTTCCCGGCCATCGTCTAGACCGAGTTAATTTTCCGAATACCACCGCACAATGGGCCCACGACGCTCGCTCCTGGAAAAAAACGACGTTTTCCTTGGCGTACAATGGCGACCATCTTTTGTTGGAGCCGGTGGCATTTAAGTTATTGGTGGAAAACAGGTGGCTCAGGACGTGTGCCTGAAAAGGTATGTTATTAAGTAATTGCTTCGTAGATGGTATTTTCTTGTTGTTATACTTTTTTACTTGTAACTTTTTTGTCTCACACACCGGATAAACATTAGGTATTAGCTATTTCATAAGGATAATTTTTGACGGGTATTGTCTTCATCCTACTAATATTATAAATGTGAAAGTTTGTGAGTGTGGATGTATGTATGTATGTATGTATGTTTGTTACTCCTTCACGCAAAAACTACTGAACGGATTTGGATGAAAATTGGAACACAGATAGATTATAACCGGGATTAACATATAGGATACTTTTTAACCCAATAATCCAATACTACGCGGATGAAGTCGCGGGGCACAGCTATACCCAATAAAGGGAGAACGCCGTGGAAGTGCAAAAAAATTACAAATGATTGTAGGTATAGTAAGCATAATTATTATAATTCTGGAAAGAAGGTTAACACAAACGTTTCACGTTACCAAAATTCACATGCATGCTATTCCGTAAATTATGCAACCAACGCAGAAAATAGAGAATATGATACTTCTAAGAATATTCTTAAGTTATCGATACGATTGACTTTGCTGTTGGTAAAGTAAGGCTGGAATACCCCCTAGTGAAGTGGCCACACTAATAAAGTCCCGTCCTTGCTTCCTGCGAGGCTAATCTCGAGGCTCGCCCGCTCTCTGGGCACACCTTAATTGTGAAGTGCAAGTCATAGCATTAGAATTAGAACCTCCTTACAACGGGATAGGGGCCTCTACAAAACTTTTTCTTTTTGTCTATTTAACAATAATGATACTAAGTTCTTGCCAATGTAATACAACAACTCTATATAGGGGATCAACCAATATCCACATTAAACCAAAAAACATGCCGTCAAGCTTTATAGTATAAAGCGTGAGAACAAAGCGTTAAAAACTGTATAGGTATATGTCGTGTAACGCTACTGACGCTTAGCACAGATAGAGTGGCCGCGCTGCGAGCGCCCCGAAGCTTCGCTTTAAATCATAAATATGATTTAATAAAACGTTCTAACGAGAAAAAGAAAGTTCAACAATTTCTTTTCCCTCTTATTACTTGAACCATACAGTATTCTCAGCTCGGCAAGACGGACGGTTTAAACTAATCTTATTATACTTGAAAGCGTTTATGGGATCATTGTGGGTGCCCGATGGAGGGCAGGTGGAGACGCCCGCGATTATACGACTATTCCGGTTCACAAGTCAATTCAAACAGACTTTATTCTATTAGGGAGATATTCGCTGTTTTCAAAGGATATAAATCGGCTAAGTCGACTGTAAGGATAGGTTATAACTCGGCTCGGCTAACATTTGGGAATTAATTCCTTTCAGATAAGATGTTTTACAAACCTTTACTAACATCCTTTCGCGATATTAAACTATTAAAAGTGTATTTTAACTGTAGTTTTAATTATCCAAACACGTGACTGTGACAATTAGAAACAAAGGTCTAAAAAGCCGCCAAGGGCTTTGAGCGATTTATTAAAATGTACCTATGTACAGATTACTTAAACGCGGAATCGGTTTCCGTCGGGAAAAAAATGGATATAGCCTTATATTAATTTACACTGGTCTGAGTATTACAAGAACTTGCCCGAATTCATTGTACGGTATTTTAATCTGGCAATCATTTATTTATAGGAATCTATAATAACATAACTAATATAATTAGTTATTTTAATAAGTGTTTTAAAAATGCTTCATTTACACACACCTGTATATTTTTTTTATATAAAAAGCTTACAAGAAAAATAGATATCGATATATAGGTATGTACCTACCCAAAATAAAAACCATCAAAATTCAAATCTTCCACAATCAATCAATCGCGCATTATCGCTGATGAATTACCGCATATGGTACGTCTACTCCACTACCCCGCTACCCCGTGCTACCCTGAACCCGAGCTCCCTACCCCGCTCTCGGACGGGATACCATCCGTCAAGATTATTCGGACTTACCTATTGTGCACCTTACGTGGACTTAACCTAATGTTGACTTAACCTAATGTTATTTCTCCGTCGTTTCTGAATAAACCTAATACTGAGATTAAAAAATCCACCGCAAATACATATTTGTTTCTTGTATTTCTCTACTTTGGTTATAGATGCGATAAATCTTCGCTTTTGAAATGGGGGTCCTTTGAGTGTGCATGTACTGACGTGCACTTATCCGTTTTTTTTCAATCCATAGAATCAGGAATACCCAGGTTCAGAGGGGTTCAACGAAAACGCCGAAGTTTGACCCTCGATGAGTACAGCTTCATTGAATAATGTGAGTCAATCAGACAACATGTCTGACTCCACTAAGATTGACAATCAAAGTAAATCATGTTTCCGTCCTGAAAATGGCTTAAAATATTTTAACAATAAGAACAATTTGAAAACGTCAAGTGCAACAGATAAATTCAATTCAACACAACGGTCGGAGAAGTCTGTGCAATAAATCTTCACAATGTTCGGTATTATCATAAAGTCAAATAACATTTGTTGCATCGCAGCGCTGGGCGTTGGGCGTGCGTTTGCACAAAATATCTGTATGGAAAGCGGAAAAGCAATCCACTTATACAGTCTCTTACCTGCACGGCCCTAGTCTGTTATTCGCTGATGGATATAGGGAGCTGTAGAGTCGCCTTAAACTAATAATTGTAATTTTTTTAAGAACGATTGATTGGTTATATAGATTTAGATTGGAGATATATCTATATAAACTTGATATATAGAGGTGGGAAAAGGTATGCCACAGCAGCTGTAATGTATTATTTAGTACCACCATCGGCTGAATACTGAAAACGTTTAAGGGGGTTACGCACTAATTGATCGAACCTCAAATATTCCATCAATTGATGGTAGAGTGGGATAAGTGGACGTCATTCGACAGTTTCAACATGGAGCTAATGTTTCGTTTCAACTGGTATTGTACGAAGTGCTACATTGCTGTGTCATAAGTGGTTGCATCATTAAACCGCTCCTATATTTGGGTTGTTTTCAAATATTTGGCGATTTTACGAACGACAGGGACGAACTTATCAATGTTTACGGTAAAAAAATATTTTAATAGGTCGTATTTTATTTCTTAGCTCAAGCTTCTTGTACCCTGAGCGTTCATTAACTCGACGTAAACAACACCAATTGTTCTATATATTTTTGAGAGGTAATGGCTGTATTTGGCTCCCGAATACAGTAAATTATATGGACATTAACGGTGTTGGGATAATTAGGCTGTGTAATGACCGCTGAGAGGAGTTATCAAGGTCCCATTATCATTGTATCCTTTGCTTAGGTGTCCATCCAACCGTGCTTCCTTCCAAAATCTTACTGAGCATTTTCTTAATAGAGCAGATTTCCACCCCGACTCCACAGCCGTCGCTGTGCACAATTTGCCAAGGACTTACCTCTTCATAAAGAGGGCTGGAATTTTTCTTTATTGTCCGGATTATTTGAGCGCCCTCTCGTGAGAGGTTTACGCGATCTCAAGATGGCTGCGGATCTTTTACGACGTTATCAAACTGCCATCCACCTTTATACTTTATATTAAGTTATTTGCGATGCGGATCAAGCTCCTGGCACGTTAGCTGTTTAACTTTTGATCAATTTCCTGTGGAAATATGTCCGAGAACGTAGCTATTGAGACTCTGTGGCTTTACGATATTTGATCGACCTTGAAATAGGATTTATTTAGAACATTGTTTGAATACGACCTCATTTTAATAGAGCTACGATTGTTATTCTTTACTAGTATTTACCAGATAATTTAATTTTCTCTCACGAATCAAAATCCAACAATTCGTGAAAACGCCGTTAATATATCCAGATAAAAGTTTTCATTTCCAATGTGTAGTGCACGGAATTCCAGGTCTAAACGCCCTGCAGACAATGCGAACAAATAAATTATCATTAGTGTTTGGAGTTTACAGCAGATGCACTCCGCACGCATCACAGAATATCGGATGTGGCAGTTGTCATTAATGGAGACTTAAACCAACGATGAATGAGGTTCAATTAATAAAGAATTAATGATGGAGGAGGATACCATCTTTTTGTAAGTTTTAATTTCACGTACTAACTACGAGTTGACACATTTATTTAAAACCACGTTGATAGTAATAGTCTAAAAAATGTCCCTCCTGTCGAGAATGAGGCGACATTCCTTATTTATGTATAGCTAAATTTCCAAAGTGATCAGCGATTCAGATCATATAATATTAGATTGTAGGTATACCATATCCATGGTTCCCGCATCGAGCGCCGTTGACACAGGACACACGCGCAGCCAGCACTTACCGTGAGACGGCACAAATTGAAAACCCGCTCGACGGTAAACGACAGTGATTTGTTGACCTTCCACTAGGTACTTCATTTCAGATAAGTCTAGCGCTGCGAATTTTGGTACTTACAATTTTGAAAACTTGAAACAAGATAATATGTACAGCCGTTTGAAGATTATCAGCTCTTTTCTATTTAAAGGGACATGCACGAGCAACTTTACAGGTCTGATCGATTCCAAATTCGGTATCCTATAACTTCAATGATATTGCAAGAACAATTCATCAACAATCTTCGCTCTTGTGCTACAAGCACCATATGACTGGGGTTCCTGTATGGCAATTGCATTGAGACGAGTCGACGTCGATTGACAATTTCTACAGACGTTGATCACGTTAATCACGTTCGATCGATCCATCGATCGAGTGTCAAATGATCCATCGATTGAGTGACGAATGATCAGTCGATCGAGTGTCTATTGATCAATCGATCGACACTCGAGCAATGGATTGATGGACACTCGATCGATGATCGATTGACATTAAATGGATCGATCGATACTCAATGTATCGATTGACAGTCGATCGATGTTTCGATCGACACTCGATCTATAGATCGATCGGCACTCAATTGATTTTTCGATTCACATTCAATGAATCGATAAACATGTATTTGATCGATACACACGATCAATGATCAATCGACACTTAATCAATTATCGAGCGATGCTTGATCGATTATCGATCGACACTCGATTGCTGGATGGATTAACAGTTGACACTCAATTGATGTTTTGATCGACTATTGATCTATACATGTATTGACACTCGATTAATATTTTGTTCAAAACCCAAAGGATCGATTGATACTCGATCGATGTTTCGTTCGACACCCAATGGATCGATCGCGCTCGATCGATGATTGCTCGACACTCGATCGATTTTTCTGTTGATATTCAATGGATCGATCGACAATTCGGCACCCAATGGATCAATTGAAAGTCAACATTCGCATTTTCTAATATGAAAAATTAAACATTCGTGAAATCACTAGTTTATACCTTTAAATTCCACCTTCACGTTAAAATGCAAACAAAACCGAACATTCACTGAACTTTTTACAGTAAGACTTTTACTGTAACTAGTTACTTTTTACTCAGACTGTATAAGTTTTACTTTTTACTCCATTCAGAAAACGTCCAAGTAACAACAAACTGCCGTCAGTCATTCGGGTGAGTTTCAGGTACGTTTTTTCGAGAGGAAATCAGGGCGAAAGTAATCGACAGTGGATTAATGTGGCGTCACTAACTCGGCCGGGCCGGCGGAGGTTTAAAAATCTTTCTTTCTTAATTTTTACATCGTTGCAAGGTGTTATTTTTTAGTGGTGGGCGATGTTGCTTGGAAATATCGATAAAATTTATTTGAATGAGGTGTAATTGGACTGAATATTAGGTTCATTTATTGTATCCTACAGTTTTGACGCAGTAGCGTAAGATAGATAAATAAAAAAAAAATGAAAATTTAGAAAACCCCCGATGCGACGACTTTTTAAACTACAAAAGAGCTGTTAATTTTCTAACGGCTGTACCGATTTTCGTGAAACATAGCTAAGAACACTCTCGATCAGAATACCTATCTAACAAAAACAAAACAAAATTGAAATCGGTTCATCCGCTTGGGCGCTACGATGCCACAGACAGACACACAGATACACCAATACACATGTTAAACACCCCTCTTTTTTGTCGGAGGTTAATGACATGTCAACATTGTGTTTTTAAACAGTAACAATACAAAATATCACTGAAGTATTCTTAATTCATATAAATTTTCAGGCATTAAGGTTCCGTCCTAAACTTTCACGATTGTTAATTAAAAAACTAAAATACATCGACAACATTTTCTTTCCCGCCTTAACGACGTCTACGTAGAAACCTATTAATAATTTGCGGGTGGCAAAGTTTTTAAAAGTGTTTTCCCCGGTCGGCACCTTGTCGGGCGGCGCCGGGGGGCGGACGAGTCATTAATTACACCTTATCCTGCTGATGATATTGTCCAATTTTTTATGAGTTCGCGGCTGCTCGTGGATATTGTTATGTAAAACGAGAATTTAGGGGAAACTCACTCTACTTGTTAAGATTTCTCAGTGGAAAGTTCTGGTTTATAAATTTAATATGGTCTGTTAATAACTTGACATTATCTTAAAAGACATTGATTTCATGACGCGATCCACTAGGAACATGAAGATGCAGGAGTTCTTCCTAGCGATGAGGGGGTCAGTAACTCAACTAACTCACAGTCTTTCTCAATCATTGGTCCACCAGCGAAGAAATATTTGAAACTGATTAGTTACCGTAAGTAAACATTGCCGAGAATACTTGTAAGAATAGAATAGAATAGAATAAAATAACTCTTAATTGCTCACTAAAGTTCGGAATATATCTAACAACATAAAAAACCAATAGTGTACATTGGGCGGTCTTATCGCAGACTGCGATCTCTTCCAGATAACCTATCTAGGAGCTAACTCTATAATCGTACATTAAAATG
The DNA here is from genome assembly GCA_905147325.1 of Notodonta dromedarius. NCBI lineage: Eukaryota > Metazoa > Arthropoda > Insecta > Lepidoptera > Notodontidae > Notodonta > Notodonta dromedarius. The sequence goes on from LR990167.1 coordinate 749,324, forward strand.
TTTCTCTAGCTATAGGGACATCATCTTACCTCCTTAAGCAAGGTGCATTACGTACTCGCCCGCGGCTGTCAAAGAAGCTCTCGCAAAACTTTTATCTCGAGCCGTCCGCGTCACTCCGGATGATGCGAACGCCATTTTTCAAAACTCATGAAAGGTGAGCGCTCCGGGCTATTAAATTGTGAAACTTATATTAAGCGCTTTAGTATAACTTGATGGCAAAGTTGGTTAGAAAGTCTTATGAACTATAGGGTTTGAAACCCAAAAGATAAACTCGTGTTTTCCTCTGAAAATACATGCATTCATGGTAGGTACCGCACTTATTTCTTTGCGATAATGGCATGGACAGTAACCAGTATATCCAGACTTTCGTTAAAGTGTGCCTGAAGACGTCCCTTCCCAATACCACCTTTCCTCAGACAGCACATGACAACTTACCACAAAAAGTTTTGCCTTAAAACAATAACCTTGAATAATCAATAAGTATTTACCTGAATAATCACTATTAAAAATCACGTTACAACTTTAACTAAAAATACTCATGGCATTTTTTTCACGTCCGTCAAAACAGGAAGCCGCCTAAAGCGCTTCCGGCCGATAACAACATCCGTTCCAAAGTTTCAGAGAAGTTTTAGCGAAGTTCCAGTAAGTTTCAGAAGGAGCAGGTGCTCGTTTCGGATAAAAAGACACCTTTTGTTGGAGAAAATCTTTTTTTTGTTGAGTAGGGTGACAGATACAGTTGTCGGGCGGATTATATTCGGCTCCTCTCGGCTGTGAGGTGCTAATCTGTTTTTAAGAGTTAAGGAGATAATAGCATGACGGAGACGTTTTAGTAGGATTTAAATGAGCCGAAGTAGGTACTCAGGTACCTTAAAAAGAGGGTGGATGGAGATAGTAATATAGCGATTGAGAAAAATACTTTAGTCTAATATCACGGTGGTAGCGCCAAGCTGTAGCCATTGAAGGGCCAACGTGTAACGTGTGTCTACGATTTTGTTTTAAAATTTATGAAGTCGTTAGACGAACGTACGAGCTATCTGGTGTTAAGCAGTTACCGTAGCCTATAGATTCTTGCAATACCAAAGGCATTGCTCGCACGTTACCGACTTGAAAGGGAGTGGGACAAAGCTAGGGGAAGATAGGGGAGGGGTTGAGCTCGAAATGCTCTACTTTGGTTTTTGTTTAGTACAAAATACTTATTTGTATTTATCTGAGTAACTACTACCTATCATGTGTTTAGGTTTCCGTACCTTAATACGAAAACAAAATGTAGGATCACTTATCTGTCCGTCTGTCTAGAATCTACTCGGGGACGGATAGAAATGTCAACATGAAATTAATAGAATACTAGATTCCCTTTGCGATGTTAATAATCAAGTTTCTATTAACGCAATGAAAACATACGTTCATTGATGACATAGTAACTTTCTCATATTACAATACCACCCACCTTAATAACAATACCCACGCTCCCTATCGGAACTAATTATCAAACTCCCGTGATACATCACCACTCGGACTGAGCCCATCTATCTATCACTCTATCATTACCCCGCTCGGACACCTAATCTCATACCGCATTAAACGATACCAACTAACGCAGGTACCGATATATCTTCTCAATTGCTCCCCTTGCAGGGCTGCCAAACTATCAATTTGAATCCTTTAAGTAACAAGTGACATCCTATGTTTAACAGCCGCCTTCTTGGGGCGATTTGAGTAATTAAAACGAGTACAGATTAAATTTAAAGCTACTTAATACAATAGCAAATCATTTAGATGTTACATTAACGTAAACTCACAAATTTCAATATTTGACAACCCTAAACATAACTCACTCTAAGTATATTTTAAATTACAAACATAACATTACACCTTAATCAATCAGTTTTAAACTCCATCACCTTACTGTAGAGTCCTAGCGGAGTGTGAATACAATCCGGTATTGGGGTACAAAATGGCCGGTGGGCTAGACACGCCGGATACCGGCAGATATTAATCCGTCAGATCGTGATTAGATTCAGTGGCACGAAGTAATATATTCCGTAAGGTTTTACTAGTGATGGTGAGTTCTAAGAAAATCGTTATCGATACTATTTTACTTATGCATGTTACTAAGATCGGTCTTTAACTCTCTGTATCCAGTTTCTGCCATCCGCTTACTGCACGTCGTCACTCCAAGTTAAATTGCGCGTAATAAAACTAAAAACCATTTTTTTCCTTACTTTTGATGTTAGCAGTCAACTGGCCGTCAACATGTCGACCGTCAGAACCGATTTTGAGCACTAGGAGAATATTAACGACAAATGGTTTTCCGATGTAATGAAAATGTTTGAAATCAGCAGACTTGGGCCTATGACAGCCTGCAGCCCAGTCCTTGCCAGGACCCCTCCACTCGAGAACTTGTACACCTATTACTATGTAGCGCATAAATCAATTTAAAATATTATGATAAGAACAAGAGCAGAACCATAAACCCTTAACTTCCCTTAGCCAGGTAAAATAAAACTCACGCATACAACACCGATCCTAAACACACTTTGACAACTGACCATAAAATTTTACAGCTACTATATTCATTGACAAACTGCAAGTGATATCAATATACTGTCGATACTAGCCCGCCCTAAGCCGGGGGCGGGAGTGGGCGCGCGTGTCGCGGCACACGGCGGCCGTCTTAACATGAACACCTTGATATCGATAACTTATACAACACTAACGTAAACCCGGATGTTTCTTAACGATTTCAGTTATGTATTGGAAGGGTTGTTTCGAATGGTAAGTTAACCCAGACAAACGCACTATTATGGTCCCAAAATAAACAAAGCTTAGATATATAACAAGGGTACCTACTTATACTACACCGGGCGCTGGGGGCGATTTCTACAATAATAAAAGGATTGTTTACAATAAATAAATATATTTTTACTAGGTATGTATTTTTCACCTAAAAGTCTTAACTAAAGTTTATAAAGACATATTTTGAACGCATATTATGAATGTTGAATAGGGTAAACCCATAATCCCAAAACAGGGGCAAAAACTAGCAATAAATGTAAACTCCAAACAGCTTCGCCGCGGACGCCAACTTCGGGCGCTTCATTACCAAGTTGGCAATCCGCTTTAACAGCGAGCGACGAAATTAGTCGCAAATTAAAATGCTGCCATCAGAGTTCACCTGTCTGAGCCGATTATGCCAATCGATGGGACTTTGTGTTTGGCAGGCTTCGATGTTTTGCGGGGTAAAATAAAGTTAAATTAAAGTTGACGACCGCTTAGCGCAGTGGTTCGAGTCGCTTGACTCACTGCACATGGTGGTTGCGGGTTCGATTACCGCCGGGACAAATTTAGAAAATGGCCTTTTCGTAATTTGCCCAGGTTTGGGTGTCAGCGGGATCGCCCCCAGTCCACTGTACGGTGGACTAAGCAACGCTTGTACAATGGATGGTACCCATAGTACAAGCGTTGCTTAGTTTGGGACCATATAGTTGGTGTGACGTCTGGCGATATTTATGTATTACTTAAATATTTTGAAGGTTTTCTAATTAATTGTAAGTGGAAAGGATGTTCTCAACGAGAGCTCTAGATAGAGTCCAGAAGTATGTTATTAAGAAATAGTTACTCAACAAAAGTTACATTTTGTATGAGTTTAGGTGGTTTGGAAAGTTAGCAAAAGTCACTGGGGGGAATCTATTATTAGTATTACGTATTATCTACCACACTAATATTAGTTAATTAATATTTATTAATATAAAAATGGTCAGGTAAACGTGGTCAAACGTGTAGGTAGGTGCCTACTTATTGGTTTATTGGGTGCACTCACATCTCACATCCCAGTAATTTGTCGACAGTAAACTGCTGATTACGAATTTAGTAGGTAAAAATTGGCATTTAATGTACCATCGTATGTTGATTGTCTAACTTACTAAATACCTACTGTTCTAAAATGTATTAATCTCCGCCGCTGTACCCACGTTTGCGACAATTGACTATTTCAGGTATTATCTATTCCAAAGAACAGTATATTATTTTACCAAATCTTGCTCTACAAAGAATACTACCCGCCCAACTGCTATGCAACTAAAATACCAACTTTAAAACAGTTCCACTAACTCTACTATCAAACTTTGTCGCACGACCACTTGTTTACCCTCGCTCCGACCCCACGGGTGCTCTAGTGATAAAAACTGATTGCGCTGTGTTTACGGCACCTGACACGCACCTGAGCGATGCGGCTCCCAAGAGCCCGTTTGTGTAGAATTATTACGTGAAGATTACTTAGCTCCAAAGGAAAAAAAAATTTTACTCTGTTCTGGTTCAGTACCTATCCATTAAATATTTATTTATTTTCAACATGTTATCACTTGCTGTAACCTACACGTCTTTCGGAATCGATTTGTGAAGTTCGCCAGCTTGGTGGACTATACCGGTATAGTACTGGCAATTACACATTGGGATCAAAATACTGGCACTGCATTGCACATGTCTACCCAGTGGCGGATTTACCAGCAGGCAGTGTAGGCTGGAGCCTAGGGCGGCAGATTTTTGGGGCGGCAAATTTGGGGACCGAATGTTTTTTTTTATTTGCTACCTCATAGAAATCATATAGATTTCTGCATGCCGGTTTTCTGATGTTTTACAGACAGAACTCTGCAACAAATTTTGCCGATGACTATTTTACGTTATTTTTTTGGATCCTGAAACTAATCTAGGAAATGATAATTGTAGAGGCAAGGGCGGCAAAAACTTTACAGCCTATAGCTACCTTGTAAATTTGTAAATCCGCCACTGTGTCTACCCTTTCGGGAATACAAACGTAACGGTGTATACCGCTCTGACATTAGAAAGTGTTATTTTCAACTGCAATAAGCATCAAACGAAATCTATAGTAGATACCTATTCAGCAGATCACAAACCACAAGACTGTAAATGACAAGGTGTGAGACAATATACCTACAAATTACGTTGTCTGCAAGCAGCCACTCTGTAATTTGAACAATTTGAAGTGATTACAGGGCGTACCGTACTGAAATACACCTTCTAATTATTGGGCCCTATTCAATCTTATTCAGTATTAGGGGCGATAGAATTGGTTTTGCGAAGTTCTGTTATTTGTTATTGACATTAAGGTAGATAATAAACGCCCCCTCATACAAGAATTTAATAGCAAAAAGAATACCTATACGTAGATCTATTGAGTTCAATACACCTTAAATTCAGTTGTTCTCATCCGTAAATTCTGAGTTACAACGACCTTCCCAAGTTCACTTTCACAAGATTCCAAATGCAAAACTTTAATAAAATTTTCTTAGGAATTTAAGATGATGTACCAATAGGCACTTTATTCCTCTAGTCGTCTTTCGCGGCACTGAAAAACTAAACGTGATTCGCCTTTTACAAGAATTAAATATCTTACCACCCCCGAGTACTGAATCGATACTCAAATCTTATAGTCTCAAATGTTTGAGACATCATTAGATATACGTCATTGATTGATTGATTTCCTCCAGCGCCCCCATTATGTGATTCTCTGGTGGCCTATTTGAAAAGGCCGGCCCACATGCGGCGCCCTCGTGCCACAAACAGCTAAGCACCTGCGCTACTCAACCCGTTTGCAAAACGCTGACTGCCCTGCACTTACGTGACGATGGACGAGTGATGTCACGGTTTTATCGACTTTTATTTGTCGATATTATTTTGGAAATACTTCTAAAAACTCGAACTCGATTATTGGGTCAAAGTAAATCCCCCAACAATGGCACCGCAGTACTTTATGACCTAACCTTGCTGCAGTATTTTCTATGTTTTTCCAAACAAAAGTTCAAAGTATATAATCATATTGTAATCTTCAATAAATTTTGGGGCACCTACTGCCGTATGAATGTATTAAGACATATCGCTAGTCGATAGCATGATATCGTTCCATGCGCCAATTAACAAATGTCTTAAACAAAAACGCTTATATGCACTATTACAAGTCGTCTTCCAAGATTTCATTATACTTTAATAACGCAATATTTGGGACTGACTTAGCTTAAGTAATATCGATACCAACCATTACAGCACTAGCGCATCCGCATCAAGCACCGCACCTACCGCTCGTTTGTGCTGAAACGTCGATACATCGACTGTCGAGCACGCGCCGCCACTCGACCACCTTTTAGCGACGATCAGTTCAGCATTACTGGGTCACTGGGCCAGGTGGCGCGGGGCCATCGGCGATTAGGTGTTGTAAGTAAGAATTATAATAGAACCTACTACTTTTCTACTATAACTGTGCCGATATACACTTTTGTGGAATGTATATATGAATGGTTAAGGTTGTTCCAACTCTTATTCTATTCTCCTGTTCTGACACCATCTTTCCCCTAGCTTTTCCCCCAAGACATATTCTATTAGAGAATTACCCAACAATTATGTTTTTCAACATATTTCATGTCCGGACGTAACCCTCATCTTATAGATTTATTGTTTTATTAAAGTAAATTCATTCAATTAGGTATTTCATGAAAATTATTATACTGGTTAATATCTAATGTACGTATTCCATATTGCAAACCACCTATAAAGGCTCTCTGTAAGCTTCTAGTACGAGTATGTATATGAAAAAACTAAATAAATTTTATGAATTGTCAATTGACGGCATCATTGCTAAAATTATTAGGTAGGCCTGTTGAAACAAACATTGGAACAAAACATACATAAATAAAACCCGCGAGTATAGACAAGCCGCCATCATACTCGCTAACAGTCCTGACCTGTCACGGCGTGAACCTTAATAACATATAAATTAAAACAACAAACGAATGTATTTGTGGAAAATTTATTCGTGATATCGAAGTAGTAAAATAAAAACTCTACTATCAACACGCTACACATCAGTGAATTAACTAACTCTATTGCCCTGTCGACGATGCGCACAGCTTGCGCGAATACTCTACTATGTGTTAAGTTTCAAGAGGCCTTGCTAAGACACTCATGGCAGTACGTAGAGATTTTGACGTCATGTCTTAGTAGTCTGACGTCGCAAATGATTGCTCAGGCGAGTCTGCTTGGAACGTGTGGAGATAGCCATTTTGTTATTTCCCCAGCTGTCAGTCGGCCTCTAGTATAATATAACAGCTATCGAGTAAATACTTTTTGCTGAGTGTGTTTGCTAACTCGTGCGCATCGTCTCCAACGGGCTCGCGCCGCGGCCCCGTCATGGATAGTTAAGGCACAACACCTTATCATAACGCGCAGACTCACGAAAAATAACTCTTTTGAAATATGACTTGATGGTAATTACATTTATTCGCGATAGATGTCACTGTGATGAAATAGGTATGTTATTTTAAATCGCGCTTACGAAGATTCCATCATCCATGCAAAGTAAGTATACAATAGAAGTAAGTAGACAAAAGTCATTATAAGTAATTGTTTAATATACAAATGTATAGGAACAAGTGACATAATTAAATTAGTATCAAGTCATATTTTATTTTAAGGTCAGACTTATTAATTGCAATTGCAATTATAAAAAGTTACCACTGATCGAATTCATTTGTGGTTTTCTTTTACAAACAATTCAATAGTACACTCGGGGCGCGTTCCTTAATTTTAACGTTACATTATGACGTCACACTTGTAATATCAAACTCGATGACGTAGGTTTAACATTTTGTAACTCATAGAGTTATAGTATAGTTGTCACTAGATGGTGTTATAATATAATAATTAAAATTCATAAGATACAAAATTTACATAATACCCCAAAAATAAAATATAATCACAAAGAATTTACAGTACGTAAATGATAATGATTTTCATTCCATTGATAACACCATAGACAGAAAAATATTGGTGTATTTTTCTTATCAATTTAGTATAAGTAAGACAGCTAGATGTTTATCCTGCAAAATTAAATGACACGTCTGTTCAAACATAATTAACCTAAATAAGACCCCTTGTGAGATTCAACGTTGATTCTTACATTGATCACATCACTGTTTAAGTAACGAAAACATATTTTGGACGGAAATGAAAAAAAAATTAAGCCAACATATTTTGCTTCTTAAACTAATCCTATCTACTCTTCTATAATAAGCAGTCTACTTAAAGTAAAACAAATATATAAATAAAGGCTTATCACGTATATTACAGTCTGCGATCACACAGTCAAATTTCATACGAAATATTGATATATTTTTAAATAAAAATCACAAAAAAGCGTTGCTGTTCACTTTGACATTCGCTTGACTGATGATGAATATTCATGTTTTTATAGAAGAGCAATCTGTGATAGACTGCTCAGTCCGTAGGACACACTTTTTAATACGATGCATGTGGTACGTTCATTTGGCCGTAATGTAGAACGTAAACCGCATGTGACAAGCCTAAAAATGTAAAACTATAAGAAACTAGTCGAAACTTATACCTAGTTTGTATTTTTAATCGTGAAGAGACATGATCTTTTTATTTATAATAATTATTCATATTTCAATCGTGTATGAATATATTACGTGTAATTTTATATAAGGTTGACAATTTATTATAATATATGACGTGAGAAACCCATTTTGTTCAATGTAATTTGACACGACATTAATCTGTAATTTAATAGTATCAAAATATACATAGTTTAGTGAAATCAGTGACAGTTTAATAGTAGAACAAAATAAAACTAATATTACTTAGTTAAGAAACATAAATTCGAAACGTTATAAGTAGAAACGGAACCTAATACTAATTATCATAGAGTTGAAACTCAAATAGATTTGAATACTGAGATTCGTAGCTTGAAGCTTAGAGCAAGTAGCCAAGTGACACTTTGGGAGAAAGATTAAGTTTAAGTGATATGAGATGAGTTACAAAATATTCTCTAATAGCCGTGTTCTGACTGAGTCCCGCGAGGTTCTCTCGCCTTGCTCAGTCATTATGTCACTTATCCGAGGCAAAAATAATTACGAGATGCCTAGCCTATAAACCCGGCTGTGAGATTTCTGGAGGCAACTAAGGCTGCTAGACACGGCTGCGCAGATAGTCAGCAGTACACGGCTAATAGTGACGGTATTCAAGCCGCTTTTTGAAATATTAAGTAATAATATTTATTGTCTTTAATATTTAGTATGACAATACGTATTACGTGATTTAATCAGTATAGCAATTTTATTTTTCTACAATCTATATAGTTTCTTAATTCAAGATGCTAATAGCAAACATAAAATGCCATACGATAAAGTGAAAATTTGTTTTGAGGAATCAATAGCATGCTTTATGCAGTAATCGATATAGTATATTAATATCGATATAGTGATTACACCACAATATTAAAATGGATAGACGACATGTTGACAAACCAACGTTTTATTAAATAAGAAGTTGGAGCACTTGTCTTTCACTGATCTCATGAATGATACTCCCACCGGTCTGGATGCGTCGGTTTATATCCGGCATATTTGTACGCTCGCTCATCGAGCACCTGCCACATGACTCCAACGGGTTACAGTAAAACTGACTTTATAACTGGGCTATTTGTGTCAAAAGTTATATAACGACAAAGTCGTAGTAGTGGGCGTTCGGTTCAATGATCCGCACGATTGTTCAAGTGCGATGCTAGTGTGTGTGTGTGTGTGTGTGTGTGTGTGGTGTGCGTGTACATGTGCAGATGTGTGCATGTCTATATGAAGAACTCCCTGCGCTTGGTGACGCGCGGGCCGGTGGCGGCGGCCAGCGCGGCCGCGTCGGGGTCCGCCGCGCCGTCCGCGCCGCGCTCCTCCTGCACGCGCACCAACAACATCAACATCAACATACACACCACTTAAGGCGTCAATAGCCTAGTGGTTTGAAGGTCCCCCGGTCCTGGCCATTAAACTATTGACGTGGGCCCTCCTAACACAAGCATTAGCTTAGCTGGAGGGACTAACGGGAATACTAGTTATGTGATTAATACACATTGCTAGTAATCTTTTATAAAACTTAAATACGTAACAATTAACTCGACCAATTAACAGAGAAAATTCTAAACTGTTTTCCCAAGAAACGATGAAAATGAGACTGTTAAAATATGGAGCAATTAACTCACGTAACAAGTAGACAACACAGTAAATTAATGAATAAAATACGCATCAAATAACCCATGAATAATATCTACAATTAGATTAAATTAACTCTTGAATTTAAATTAAGAAAACGTTAGCGTGAATGTTTGTCGCACTAACCTGAGTGAGGTATTCGCCCTTATGCCGCGAGAGCGCGCGCACCAGCACGATGGCCACCACGATCAGCAGCAGGAATATGAACCCTAGCACAGCTGCGAACACACGTATTATTATAATTAGTAAACGATAAGTAGGTAATGTTATTGAGAAAACTTTTGGGATTCGAGGACGTAACATACATTTATAAAGGTAAAGACCGCACCGGTGAGGCGATTGCGATGGGTTAGCGACGTTTTTTTAACGAAATCGCTGTCGTATCGCTATCGGCCTTACCGGAGCGGCCCCGGCCTGAGAGATTCCAATAAGTTTCTTGCTAACTAACAACTCTTATATGCTCTGTTGGGCAACACATTATAAATAATTTGTTGCATATTGTACATTTTTTAATTGATTCACAAATAATAATATCGTCAGACTTGACACACCAACTGTACGGTCCCAAACTAAGCAAGACGTGTACTATGGGTACCGTACAATTAACTGGGGGCGGTCCCAGTAACACCGATACTTGGGCAAATTACCAAAAAGGCCATTTCTGAAATTTGCCCAGACGGGAATCGAACCCGCGACTACCCGGTGAAGTGAGCAGAGCGGCCTACGCTCAAACCGCGGCGTCAAGCGGTCGTCATAATTAAAATGAATTTGCCGCATGTATACTCCAACAGGGAATGGAAATAAGTTCCCGTGAGCGCGACTGCGATACTGACTGCCCAGGATGGCCTCGTCGGTCTTGTGGTAGTCGAGCTCGTGCTGCAGGTCCACGGCGGGCGGCGGGCGCGTCTCGGCCGGCTCGGGCGGGTGCGTCACCGGCTCCACGCCGCAGAAGTCCTCGTTCAGCACGCCGCCTGCCACACACACACACAGCAGAGGTTACCATACATGTTTTCATTTATTTATTTGGGAACTAAACACTCATATACTAACCGACCAAAATTGGTTTATTAAATAGCGCAATCCCTTAATTAACATAATATGTAGAACATGATTGACAACTCAGATAACTGAGTCGAGATAACAATACGTAACACTTTCCCAACTATCTATATCTTCTTCGTAATAAAAATCAAAAAACAGGCGGGTCTAAAATATATTTTAAGAGAGAACTAAGTAAGGATTTTTGATAATTCTTCAATTTTTACGCCTCTGGCAAAAAACAGTGGGTCAAAATATCAAATATACTTACGTACCTTACCATAAATATTATATTAATTTGTAAAACACAGGTCTATTATTTGTGATTCTTTCGATCAGGACTCTAATTTAAATATATTTTTTGTATTCAAGGGAATAAATAGTTGGTATGGTAATGTGTGAGACCTCCGAGGCTGCGCACGTTGGGCGGCGGGTCCTGCTGGAACAGCAGCTTGAGCGGGTAGATGTCGTCGAACTCGACGCGGCTGACGCAGCCCACGAACCCCTCCGCCATGCTCTCGTTGCGCCCGATGTACATGTACTGGATGTTGTTGAACTGCGCGTCCGCGGAGTCTTTGATGTTGAAGTTGTACTCTTGGCTCTCGTAGTTGTCCACCTGTACAACAAAATTGCGTGCTACATATAGTTTTGCAGAATGGGATCAACCCACATGCACTGCTGTAGACCAAAACCAACCTTGTGTCAGTGACTCTAGGTTGGATTTAGTTTGCAGAAGTGTGTGTGTGTTGGTTCCATTATGCTAATTAACTACGTCCAATTGATTTCTCGACCGAGAACCTAGATAATATTTAAGTATCTATACGGAATGATTGCAGGTGTGCGAGCACGTCCCCACGACTTTTAAATCCGTATTCACGAACATTTCTGCTTAACTTTTACGTGGCTTGTGACTGAACAGAAAATATTTTTTAATTACTCATACTCTGAAAGTAGGTCTGAAGTTGCCTGAGGAGCGGGTTGAAAGTAATACTTTTCCGGCCCGGGAGAATCGCTTTCAACTGACAGCTGTCAAATTATAAAAAAAACTAGTTCCATTTTCACAATTCTATGGAAACATCCCATATATTATAAAAAAAAAAATGGAACCATGTTCAAACTTTTTCAACCGTCACTCAATTACAGCACGATGTAAAATTGAAATAACATAAAGTTAAGTATTAATTAAAGAATATATATTTTTAAATGACTTAATTATCATTTAGTTTCAACAATTTCTTTAAAATAACATGGATTTGGGCAAAATATTTAAGGATGAAAATGAAAAATAATGGCTAAATAATGAAGTTGGCCGGCCAACGAAAAAAAAACAAAATAGGCGGCAATCCGATCTTTATTCTTTTTTTCGAGTTGTAGAGCATTTTTCATACTTCCTTGTATTATTTCTTTAGCCATTTCCTGTTTTTATTTTTACTTTCTTTGTATTCGTAATGAAAAGCACAGTGTTTACCTCGGGTGAAAGACTTATTTTGTCCCTCGAACTATTAGCGCCCTCGCTACGCTCGGGCGCCAAACCCCGTCTCGGGACTAAATAAGTCACTTTCACCACTCGTGTAACAATGTACTATTGAGGTCTCACGTGTGCGCAAACGCTTAACGCACTGATAAATTTTATTTTTTTTGCAGTGTTACTCCTTTACACAAACAAGTATTGATTGTGAATACGACAATATGCATATAACTGTATAACACACACTTCTAAGATGTGTATATAATTGCACTTTCAGAGCTTCCGCTTATAAGATTTCTAATGGCAAAACAATTAACATTATACCTGGCTTCTCACACCTTACATTTTATTTATATTCACTATTAAGTGACATCACAAAGGCTATGTGATTTGTCAATATGTCAAAGTACACTATCGCATTGGGTGTGAACCTGAAATTATAGTTGTTAGTAGGTATGAATAAATAAACTTGAAATCCAGCGAGATGGCGTGTGAAGGTTGTACCTGCAGCACCATGGTGGCGCCGCTGTTCTTCCTGGAGAGCCGCACGTCGTGATACTGCCCCAGCGCGAAGTGCTTGCCCTGGAAGATGATCTCCTGCCGCTCGAATCCGAAGTCGAACACCACGCGGAGGTGACCTAAGCAATAAGTTACACATTTTCCATTTCTGAGGGTCGTGGTTGTACGGTAGACAGGTCTTTTCGGGGTGTCATGCTTTAAACAACGATAATTCGTCCTTGTGACGGGATTAGCAGAATATTTTTGATAACAAAGGTACATTTATAAACAGGCCGTTCTAGACTCCACTCTCATTTTAACCTATGTAATTTGGAATCCAAAACACCTAAAGGTCGTAAGAAAATGTGTCTCAAATGAGGCATAGTTTCGGATTAGTTTTTTCGTCAATGGACTTTATAAGCGTTATAAAATGGTTTGATCTCGCATATCCTCACCGGAGTTGGACACCATGAGCGTGAGGTACTCTCCGGAGATATTGGAGTAGAAGCCGAGCAGGAAGCCCTTGGGGTTGGTGGTGGTGAAGCCCACGCGGATCTTTTCGGCGATGGTGGACCGCCACGAGCCGAGGAAGTCGTACTTCACTATGGAGTTCGGACGCAAGTTCACGCCGATCTCTGTGATAAAAGTAATTATTACTTGATTGACTATTGAAACAAGTAACATAGTAATGATACGCCTTCAGGGAGGATATTGACAGTTGACCTCCTTATTCATAGCCGATTTTCTTACTCCATCTCCATTCCTCTTGCGTATTATTATATTTCTTGCGAGATATTCACACCGGACTGACAGTTTCCGATGACGGAAACGACAGCCTCCATATCCTTCTTTTACAATTGAATTAGAAGAAGGATGGATGCTGTTGTTTCCGACGGTGAAGGTGAACTCACCATCCGCGCATATGGGTCCTTTGAAGGCGGTCCAGCGGCAGTCGCAGGAGTAGGAGTCGTAGCCCTCCAGGCAGGTGCCGTTGTTCAGGCACGGCGAGGACGAGCACTTGCCGTGGCAGCCCTCCGACACGCCGTACAGACCTGCCGGCGCGGCGCTAGGTTACGATCCTCACTAATGAAAACGCTCCGAGGGGAACCGTTACAATACAAGCATAGTGATGTTTATTCGATGTATGAAGTAGGAGTTCGCGTAAGCGTAGAACAAAACAAAAATTAATAATTGCTAAATTTTGTAATATTTAATTCGTTTCCAATAAAAATGTTACCACTTGTGTTCGAAAATGTGTGTCATTTGTTTATCTACCAGTCGAAAGATGTCCACTGCAAGACAGAAGTTAACCCCAATGACCTCCTATCAAGGTTTTTCGCTGAAAAGTCCCTAGCATATAAAACCCCGCAGGGGTACAGCAGTAGCTGGTCGCAGGCACCTCTGCGTGCGGCGGCGCGCAGGTCCTGGGGCCGGCCGTTGAGCAGCAGCGCGCGCACGCAGCCCACGAACCCGTCCTTGCGGTCCAGCGCCGCGCCCAGCGCCAGCCCCGTGCTGAGCTGCAGCCGGTGCGGATCTGTGAGCAGGTACCTCTGCGTGCGGCGGCGCGCAGGTCCTGGGGCCGGCCGTTGAGCAGCAGCGCGCGCACGCAGCCCACGAACCCGTCCTTGCGGTCCAGCGCCGCGCCCAGCGCCAGCCCCGTGCTGAGCTGCAGCCGGTGCGGATCTGTGAGCAGGTACCTCTGCGTGCGGCGGCGCGCAGGTCCTGGGGCCGGCCGTTGAGCAGCAGCGCGCGCACGCAGCCCACGAACCCGTCCTTGCGGTCCAGCGCCGCGCCCAGCGCCAGCCCCGTGCTGAGCTGCAGCCGGTGCGGATCTGTGAGCAGGTACCTCTGCGTGCGGCGGCGCGCAGGTCCTGGGGCCGGCCGTTGAGCAGCAGCGCGCGCACGCAGCCCACGAACCCGTCCTTGCGGTCCAGCGCCGCGCCCAGCGCCAGCCCCGTGCTGAGCTGCAGCCGGTGCGGATCTGTGAGCAGGTACCTCTGCGTGCGGCGGCGCGCAGGTCCTGGGGCCGGCCGTTGAGCAGCAGCGCGCGCACGCAGCCCACGAACCCGTCCTTGCGGTCCAGCGCCGCGCCCAGCGCCAGCCCCGTGCTGAGCTGCAGCCGGTGCGGATCTGTGAGCAGGTACCTCTGCGTGCGGCGGCGCGCAGGTCCTGGGGCCGGCCGTTGAGCAGCAGCGCGCGCACGCAGCCCACGAACCCGTCCTTGCGGTCCAGCGCCGCGCCCAGCGCCAGCCCCGTGCTGAGCTGCAGCCGGTGCGGATCTGTGAGCAGGTACCTCTGCGTGCGGCGGCGCGCAGGTCCTGGGGCCGGCCGTTGAGCAGCAGCGCGCGCACGCAGCCCACGAACCCGTCCTTGCGGTCCAGCGCCGCGCCCAGCGCCAGCCCCGTGCTGAGCTGCAGCCGGTGCGGATCTGTGAGCAGGTACCTCTGCGTGCGGCGGCGCGCAGGTCCTGGGGCCGGCCGTTGAGCAGCAGCGCGCGCACGCAGCCCACGAACCCGTCCTTGCGGTCCAGCGCCGCGCCCAGCGCCAGCCCCGTGCTGAGCTGCAGCCGGTGCGGATCTGTGAGCAGGTACCTCTGCGTGCGGCGGCGCGCAGGTCCTGGGGCCGGCCGTTGAGCAGCAGCGCGCGCACGCAGCCCACGAACCCGTCCTTGCGGTCCAGCGCCGCGCCCAGCGCCAGCCCCGTGCTGAGCTGCAGCCGGTGCGGATCTGTGAGCAGGTACCTCTGCGTGCGGCGGCGCGCAGGTCCTGGGGCCGGCCGTTGAGCAGCAGCGCGCGCACGCAGCCCACGAACCCGTCCTTGCGGTCCAGCGCCGCGCCCAGCGCCAGCCCCGTGCTGAGCTGCAGCCGGTGCGGATCTGTGAGCAGGTACCTCTGCGTGCGGCGGCGCGCAGGTCCTGGGGCCGGCCGTTGAGCAGCAGCGCGCGCACGCAGCCCACGAACCCGTCCTTGCGGTCCAGCGCCGCGCCCAGCGCCAGCCCCGTGCTGAGCTGCAGCCGGTGCGGATCTGTGAGCAGGTACCTCTGCGTGCGGCGGCGCGCAGGTCCTGGGGCCGGCCGTTGAGCAGCAGCGCGCGCACGCAGCCCACGAACCCGTCCTTGCGGTCCAGCGCCGCGCCCAGCGCCAGCCCCGTGCTGAGCTGCAGCGCGCGCGCGGCGCCGCGCCCGGTGCGGATCTGGTTCTTCAGCGCGCCGTCCACCACCACGCGCGCCTCCTTGCTGCATTACAATACACAATTCACTTTTCAAACGCCTGTCGATAGCTCTATCCGAAATCCGGTAGAGAAAATGCTTAAAGGAGGCCCGGGACCGTGGTTGATAGAGACTAAAACGAGGCGTCATAAGATTTTAAAAAAATAAGTAGCGCTAGCGAGAATCAATCTGTTCAGATGGAAAAATAAAACACCGTCTGTATTTTTGCACGAGAAGGCAAAGTCAAACGGCAAACAGAAAGGACTAATTATTACGCAAAATATTATTGAAGCGATATCAAAATTTTACCTAAGCCTAAGTTTATTTTATAATGATTTTAGTTGAAAATCACTTGATTCCCGCATCAATTTATTATCTTTGATTTTTGTCTAAAATTTACGAAACAATCGCCTGATTCATTTTGTAACTTGAACAAGTAATTCTAAAACGTATTAAAGTCTGGGTGATCTAGTAGCTGTTGTACACCCGTGTGAATGCCGACCGCAGTACTGACCGGTTCCGCTCGATGGCGACAGAGTGCCAGTTGTTGTCGGTGAGGCGGCTGCTGGCGTCGATGGCCACGCCCAGCGGCGTGTCGCCCACCTGGAACTGGAACTGCAGCTGGTGCCCGCCGATCAGCGACAGCTTGATGTAGTCCTGCGGGCCCTGCGACCGCGACCCACCGCGTGAGCGACACCAACATTACACCACTTCAGGTTGCGGGGAAACGTGGGAGACTGAACATTACCACAACCCTAGAGTGTCGCGAGCATCTACGTAGGTGTATAAGATATGAATGCTCCAAGTGTCGCGTTCCCCTACGGGTGGGTGGATATAAGACGCGCGGCCATTGATAGTTTATTTGCTACGTTAAGTAACAAGTCAACAATAATAGGGTTTCATAGATCGATTATGTCATAGTCTATCTGTTTTAGTAACGATTCTTGTAAAAACACATTACTGATCGGCCCAAAAAAAATATTAAAAAACATTTCATTCTTCCGAAATATTGCGACACTTGAGGCAGAGGGCGCTCGAAGGTGGGCATCATTGGAAGGGGAAAATTGGCGTGTGCCGTCTACTTTTCTCCACTGGACCAGATTGGTAGATTATGGTCATAAACTTCGTATAAGAATGATCTATCGAGATGGGCGGGACGGAACACTATATAGGGTGCTTCAACTGTCCGAAATAATAATTTAGGTACGTATACGATAGCCTGATATGCATGTACCTAGTGAAGGCAGACTATGAGTAATAATCTAATTTTATAAGTTACGGGCTTTCGAATATTTGTCACAACTTTCGTGTTGCCACCTTAGAACACGTCAAATTGCCTTGAAAACAGTGTACAGTATTTATGAGTACCCGCCACCAATGTTTACTAAAAAAAACATTAACATTCTCATAATGAAAAATTACAAGAGATATGAATAACTGCATGCACAGATATGTATTTTTTTAAACTTGCACCCAACCTCGCATAAATCATGAATATCGGTCTTGTTGGATAATGTGTGTGGGATGATGGCTGCGAGGGTCGGTATTAAACAATGTTACCTTAGCGTGCAGGAGCACGGCGTTCTCCTTGGTGGTCTTGAACTCGAAGTAGATGTCCCCGCTGTGGCCGAGGTCGAACATCGGCAGCGTGATCACCGAGTCCGATATGCGGAACGTCACCGCGTTGCTGAACAAATCTACAACACATATTTGCCGGTGGAGAGCCAAGCTGAAGCCATTGACTACAGCTCATATACGGGGTGGCTAGACCGAGCGGGGTAAAGAAGAAAGAAATAAAATAACATTTATTTGATACAGCTCAAGAGACACAACAATACAAAAATATAAAAGAAAGACAATAAGCAGGACTACAAAATAAAACAAGATTATGACGTGTAGCCGGACAGGCTAGGTCGTGTGGGTGTCGGGAGCCGCGTATTGCCAAGGAGAAAATATAAAGTCACACACAAAACTGTAGCACGTATTATATTAGAAAATTTTGAGAAAACACATCGAGAAATGAATACGGAGCTAACTACTATATTGTGCCGGCCGCTTGCACTGCCGCCGCGCCGGGGACGTGCGGACGTCACGCGCGGTAGAGAACCTTCTGACGCGGCGGGGCGCGAGCGGGCGCGGCGGGAGCGGTGCGGTGCGTTCGGAAATACGGTCCCGTTATAAGATAAATTATTACAACAACAAAAAAGATGCCATAGTGGTAGTACCACCCTCTAACAGAATATCGGCGTTAAGTAGCTATTGTAGATGTGTTTCGTGCGATGAGTGAGCAAGCCGGAAGCCCAACCCAGCCCCCCCTTCCCCACCCCCTATCCCACTCCGCTTTAGGTCGGCAACGTGCAAGTGCCATTGGCATTGCAAGCATCTATACGAAAACTGCTTAACATCATGCAAGGCATAGTGCTTGTTTGCCATCTTTGTTATATCAAAAAAAACATGTCTACATGTCAAATGATTATTTCAAATTAGGCAGTCGTATTGAGAATTGTTACAGTCACTAATTTCTAACTAAATGTTTGCGTCCGATTTGATATTTATCATAATGTAATATATAGAACTCGCGGTGTAATATATAGGACTGGCATACGCCTATAAAAAGCGCCGCGCATTCAATATTAGGTCATTCGACATCGGGCGCTCGGTGCGAGAACACCTAGGCGAGACGATGTCTTGATTTGCGTTATTAAATTCAGTGATTTCTGTCGGCAATTGATTTTATGTAAGTTATTTATTATTTGTGTTTGGAAATTAGATGAGTGTTTTATTTTAGAATTTAAGAATAAAGTGTGATTAATCAGTAGGGTAGATTTATTTGTTATTTTTATTCTATTTCTGACCTTAAAAATAAATTATTATAAGAACCACGCAACATTATCACAGATTCATGATCAGAAGTAGAAACCTAAATAATCTCACCATCTCCCTCGCACAGCAGCGGGCCGAGCGTGTACCGTCCCTCTTTCTCGTCGAGATGGCTGCCGGTATCGCCGAACCGCAACTGTTTCACCGGTAAAAACTCCTTCTCGGTAATGTCCCCGCCGTCGACTTGGAACTCTGCCATTAATATGTCTATACTTATTACAACAACTAAAGTGTTTTCATATAAAAAGGTATTCCCAAAACATAGACAAGCAACAAACTATAAACTTTTTTCATAGTACCTTTCTAATTCAAACTATAATCTTGAATAACTATTAAAGATGAATATAAAATACAAAGTTCTTAGATGATTGTTTTCCATGAAGTGTCAACAATAGTGGTACTATCTCATAAACTTTTTTGATAGTTGAATGGCGAGTAGTTAATGATAACATGTTTATAATTGCGACGTTATAATTTGGATTTTACCACTGTACACTTAATATTTGTGACGTTGCAATTTGAACCTTAACAATAAACAGTTAAAGTGTTAATTAGTATAGTGGGTATGTGGTTACCGTTGGGCTGCAGATGCGCGTACTCGGCGTCGCAGTTGCACCACTTGGTGGGGTCCTTGCAGGCGCCGAGCACGCCGCACTGGCACATGCGGCTGCCGGGCGGCGCGCCCGCCCAGTGCTCCATGGGCTGCCCGGAGCGCGACACCCACCACGCGAACGGCCGGTAGCTGGCCTCGTCGCCTGACACCGACATTCACACCGGTCATTAACTCTTCTATTGACCTCCACCTCCAAGCGCCCTCTGCCCCAAGTGTCGAAATAATTCGGAAGAATTCAATTTGTAGGTGCTGATCAGTAGGTAACGTTTTTTACAAGAATCGATACTAAAAACAGATATTCTTTGACATAATCGATCTATGAAACTCTATTATTCTTGACGTCTTACTTAACGTAGCAATTAATCCACCAATTGCCGGTCGCGTCTTATACCCACCCGTAGGGGAACGCGACACTTGGGGCATTCAAATCTTATATACCGTCGTAGATGCTCATAACACATCTCAATCATAGCATTGACCGAAGACAAGAGAAACTAGCTCGGCTTACACACTACAAGCGAGTCAGAATTGAAAGTATGTCGATATTATTAAGATTAGTATCTCATCTAACAGGAGAATTGACACTGGGAGACTAAATACTCCTTTCCATCAACAGACAATAAGGCGCGGTTATCGATATCATCTTTATATTTCGACGCATACCGCTAAGGGCTCTAATTCGCTTCCATCGCCTGTTTCCAGAGCGATATAATTTGGGGTCTCTTCTAATCTAGAGTAAACGCAGGGTAATACTAATACTGAGTCAGCGAGCCACATAATCGGCCTCATCGTCATATAATAAAGTGATAATAATAAAGTAGTTGACGACCGCTTGGCGCAGAGATTTGAGCGTAGGCCACTCGTCTCACTGCACCGGGTGGTTGCGGGTTCGATCCCCGTCAGGGCTAATTTCAGAAATATCCTATTCGTAAGTTGCCCAGGTCTGGGTGTCACCGGCTAAGCGTTGCTTAGTTCGGGAGCATACAGTAGGTGTGTCAGCCTGGCGATATAATGAGTGTGCACTGACTGGGCGAGTTGAGCAGGCGCGAGTGTCGGCACATGTACTCGAGCCGCTGCGAGCAGGAGTGCGAGCGGTTGAGCAGCGCCTCCAGCTGCTGGCGGCCCGCGTCGTACGCGATGTCCTGCCGGAAGCTGCCCGGCTCCTGGTAGCCGTCCACCAGCGTGCTCTGCGCCGCCGAGTGCTGCACCGCCGTTATTATGCGACCGTCGGCTGTGTAACAAACTCCTGCTCAGACTTATACCGCTCGGTCCGGTCCATCGAGCGTACAAGATTCGCACCAAGTTGTGCTCTCTTTGTTAATACATAGGCGAGAATCATACAGTTCGAGTGTTCGTCTAGCGATATTTTTATTTTATTATGTTCATGCCAACGAGATCGAAACGACACCTCGACTATATCTAGCAAGAATTCCAGCAATCAAATCACATAACACTCACAGTAGAACTCGCAGGTGACGGGGAAGGCGGGCAGCGGGCCGGAGCCGTCCACGTCGATGTGTATGTCGGCGGCGCGCGCCACCGCCTGCACGTTCTTGTAGGCCTGGCACGACAGCGGGTGCACGGCTGTGCACAAGGCGTTGTACACAATACAAATATTAAACACCGCTTTTTAAATTTACTTTTAATCAGGGGCGAATGAGCGTTGTTGTGATGTGCGAAGCGACGCGGCGTCATTGACCTAGTAGTTCGGCCGGCGCTTGCATCACAGGCGTATGTAATTGTTTGTTTAACAGTTTCAAAAACACTTATAAACATAAATATCTTCTTAAATAATCCGCGAAAATTTCATTTATAATCCTTACTAATATTATCAATGTAAAATTAACTCTGTCTGTCTGTCTGTCGCGCTTTCACGCCAAAACTACTAAACCGATTTAAATGAAATTTGGTACACAGATAGTCTAGAGCCTGAGAAAGGACAGAGGCTACTTTTTAATGCGAAAAAAGGGTTGTAAGGGGTTGAAAGGGTGGGGATGAAAAGTTGTATGGAAGTATCGTCATTTTTTGAGCTAGAAGCTTGAAACTTATTTTTTAGCTTATATAGCGATATAAATAAATATGACATTCAAAGTTTTTAAAAGTTTTACTGTCAAGGGTGTGACACTATTCCACGCGGACGAAGTCGCGGGCTCAGCTAGTTTACCTATATAATTCCTTTATAATATAAAAAAATTGGGATGCCAGGGGTTTTGCATTATTTAACGAACACGTTATATACGCGAATGCTTGTGTAGAGGATGCAGGAGATGCACTCACAGGAGTGGCAGACGGCGCCCGCGTAGCCGGTGTTCTGGCAGTTGCAGCTGAACTCCGCCGCCGTCTGCGTGCACGCGCCGCCGTGCTCGCACGGGTTGGGGTTGCATCTGCCACACACACACGCACACACACACTATCAACTACTCTCACTATAAACATTATTCACGGTGGCATCACAGCCTTATTCCTCGAAGGGGTAAGCGGCAATCACATTTCGCCAATGGTGTTTTCGGTGTGATAGATATTGATATTAAACTGGGCAGTTTTGTTTTATAGTACTTTGCAAACCGGCTAACGAACTTGCGACCCGCCTGATGCTAAGCATGTACCATAGCCGACCTGAAGAGGAATAGCATAAGAGGAAAGGCAAGAAGGTAGGGTTGGGCTTCCGGCTCTCCCACTCAACATTCGAAACGTAGCTATAATAGCTACTTCTAATCTTCTGTGAGAGAATGGTAAGTAATACCCCGACTGGGCTCTACCAAATCATTGTACAAACAAAGCCCCGAGGGCGTATGATGTGGCTGACTATTGACGCGCGGTGTTCACCTGTCAATCATCTGGCAGGCGTCGAACACGACCTCGTTGGGGCAGCAGTACTCTTCCTTCTTCCAGTCGGTGGGCAGCCGGTAGTTGCCGTCCACCGCGATCTTGCGCATGCAGCCCACAAACCCGCGGGGCGGCGCCTTACCACCTAAGCAAACGAGTGTACACCACTAGTAACAGACTCTTGTCGAGAATTAACAAGCAAGAACTTCAACAACACTTTATCGGTTAAGAAAGTTGCGAGAGCAATGAAGATATTTATTCAGTTACTTGACAGTTGGGAAGAAATCCAGATGTAATAAAAATCAAATCAATGAAATTGCATGAATAATGTACAATCATTTATTGTATTTTTAACCCCCGACGAAAAAAGAGGGGTGTTATAAGTTTAACATGTGTATCTGTGTATCTGTGTGTCTGTGTATCTGTGTATCTGTGTATCTGTGTATCTGTGTATCTGTGTATCTGTGCGTCTGTCTGTGGCAACGTAGCGCCCAAGCTGATGAACCGATTTCAATTGTGTTTCTTTTGTTTAATAGGTATTCTGATCGAGAGTGTTCTTAGCTATGTTTCATGAAAATCGGTTCAGCCGTTTGAAGATCATCAGCTCTTTTGTAGGTTAAAAAGCCACATTCACGGCCAAAACCAACTTCCACGGCTCGAATCCAATCGAAATTTGAGATTATTGGATTTAGATTTATTATATTTTTAAATGATCGTAATAGTCTGAACTGGCTTTTTACAATATTATTATAAATATGAAAAGTTTCCCTGATTCTGGAAAAAAAATATATTTTATCAATTTTTATATGAGATTTGTGTATGAACTAAAGACGTTCCATAAGTCACGTTTCAAATGAGGGATACGCGCATGCGTTAAACTTTGTTTGTTTTGTTAATTGGAATATTACGTTGTAATAATTCTAGAGGGCGCTGCCCCGCCATTGAGAAAAAATATAAAAAAACAAATCTAATTTAAAATAATTTTAGCGTTATTGAAAATTCTTCCCCTGGGCTGCTCCCATCCACCTCAACTAGAGTTATTACATGAAATTGAATCATAATTGATAATATTTTACTAGGAATTAAACATCCGTGGTATCAATATTTAGATTCGTTGTCTATTCTAATGTCAATTATTATAATGTCATAACAAAATAATGACTACTTTTACGCAGAGTTTCTGATGATTATTGTATACATTTGATGAAAAAGTCGTCGCATCGGGGGTTTTTAAATTTTCAATTTAGAGTTATATAACTAAGGTTTAATGTAAAATTATTTAATTTTATTATTTTCAACATAAATTCCTTCTTCCGCCTTTATTCTTATATTCCAAAAGAATTTATAATGATTTATTTAAACTGAATGATTATTTCTTTACACAATATCGTTCACTACCCCAATACTAGATGTTTTGAATTGAACTCTCAAAATTCAAATCCAAATTATTTTTATTTATGTAAGCCAACAAAGCTCTTATGAACAGTCAGAATCTACCATCTCTAGGTAAAGTTGCTTCCACTGCGAAGATCCGGCAAGAAACCCAATGGTTACTGTGTTCAATGAATAAACGATGGTGTACATTCTCACAACTGTGACAACTATCGCAGCAAATTATGTGAAACATGAACCGACATACCAGCGATATAGTAAGTGCTGCCGGTCATGAACCGCAGCTTCTTGGTGGTCTTGACGGGGCGGTGGTCCAGGTCCAGCACGAGGCTGTCGGCGGCCATGGTCAGCATGAGCGGGTGCCAGCGCCCGTCGTTGAACTCCTCAGCGTAGTTGTCCAGCTTCACGCGGGGCGACCCCGGCGTCTCCAGTTCCACTTTCACTCTACCTTCTTCTAGGAACACCTGGTTTGGAATTACGAAATGGCACATTTTAATTATTCCATTCTTCCCCAATAAATCAGTACAGAAATGTTAGATTAAATAAAATAAGTTAAGATGTTAATTTTGTTCTGCGGCTCGAACCCCAATGTCAATATCGCGATGATATGTACCTTAGGTTATCAGCTAACAGTAAAAACCCCATTGAAATAGGTTCAGCCGTTTTGCCGCGACGCTCGAACATACAAAGTTTGTATTACAAACACGCAGACGAGAATTGCAAATATGCTTAATCTGGACTCGGAGACCTTCAGAAGCTGTCGTTTCTTCCAAGCATTAATAAATAAATACTAATAATAAATGATATTGCATACATTTAAAAAAAAAATCTTCAATGCACAGACATAGCAAAGCTCACTCACCGTTTTATAAATTCAGACAATTTCGTAATGGGAATACACACAGTACACCTATCACAATACCTCACCTTAACATGTCCCTCTGTGTTGAACTTGTGGTAGATGAGCAATCCCTGGAACTCGTAGGTCCTGAACTCCAGGGACACGTTGAGCGTGTTGCCGCCGGTGTAGCCGCGCAGCTTCGCGTACGAGCCCTCCTTTAAGAAGGTGATGGGGACCACTGGCGGTTCCTAATAATAAAAATACAATTAATTCAATTTTAATTATTTGTATACGACCGCTTGGCACAGCGGTTCGAGCGTAGGCCGCTCGGCTCACTGCATGGTGGTTACGAGTTCAATTCCTGCCATGGCAAATTTCGGAGATGGCCTTTTCGTAATTTGCCCTGGTCTGGGTGTCACTGGGATCGCCCCCAGTCCATTGTACAGTACCCATAGTACAAGCGTTGCTTAGTTTGGGACCATACAGTTGGTGTGTCAGTCTGGCGATATTAATTTATACAATCAGGAGACATATTCCCATAGATAGACTATACAGACTTTTTTTAATAATGCATTGAGTGATTGTTACAGATGATGTACCTGCCACAGAAATAAATCCAGGAGATAAGTGCAGGTACTCACCGGACAAGAGTAGAGCGTGTTAACTTTCTGGAACTTGAAGGGCTCCCCGGAGTCGTAGCCCTGCTTCAGGTCCTGAATGACGTTCGTCGCGTTCAGGTACATGTTCTCCACACAGCCGGTGAAGTTCTGGTTCACCACCAGACCATCTTGGAAGTTGGGCACGCCGCCGATGTAGAACTGTACACATAATAGGAACTAAAATTAGTCATACAAATGTTTACGTAGACGCTAACGACTAACGAGACCGTATCAAATGTATGATGGTAGAGCCTACTTTAGTATTACTATATAATACTACGCTCACATACTGGCTGGCTCCATCGGGATAGTACCATCCGCTCACAGAACATCGGCGTAAAGTAGCTATAATAACAGCGTAAAATTCGACGAGTGAGAAAGCCGGAAGTCCAATTCCCTCACTTCCCCTGCCTCTATTCCAATTCCTACTCCCCTTCAGGTTGGCCACGTGCTAGCAAGGATATTGGTATTGCAGGCTACGGTAACTACTTAACATCAAGCAGGTCGTACGCTTGCCTGCAAACTTTGTTATATACCAAACAACAATTTAACTTTTCCCCGGGACTCGTCGAGGGTCAAACCTCAACATCGTTATTGGTCACCATTGTCGATCCTGGCTAACAGGAGTTACAGTGGTGGGAGTGTGTGGCGAGACTAGTCCCATAAAAAATAAAATATACCAAACAAAAACCGACTAAACCCTGCACTAAAAAGCTAGAAATAACTAGGGACCTTGTAACTTCTTTCATTTGGAATCGGTGCCAATTCAAGTAGAGGTACCTATTACCTACCTAAGAAGTAGTAGAATTGATAATGGGACCACCTGGAGAGTATACCCTTTAAAACAAAATTCCAAATCGGTCCACAATTGGAGTAATCGGTTAACATACATATAAAATAAACATACAGACGAACATATAATCCTTCAATGTTAAGCACTGGCTATGACAGCCGCCGGTGGCTGATACTCACCGCCCTGTTCAGGTTGAGCCTGGAGAACTCCCCCTTGATGCGGTCCCGCACGATGACGCGGTCCACGGAGAAGATGACCTCGCGCCGGCTGCGGGAGATCACCACGTCGTGCCAGATGTTGTCGTCCAGCAGGCTGCCCACCGACAGCGACGTCGCCGTGCCCGACCCTGGACACGGCACACGGGAAATATTCTATGAGTTGTCAAGTCATTTACTTTGATACTTGATGAATTATCTTTGATATAATCTACCTGGGAAGCCATTTAGACCTGTGGACTTTTAAATAGGTTTGGATTTTTTACAGACCTAATACATTCATTGATGAATGGGGATTATTTTTGCTTTCAAGATTATAACAACGGGACACTAAGGTCCATATTAATAAATCAGTATCAAGTCTGAGAGCGAACTAGCAAATGTTATTCTGAAGTCTGAATAGCGTAATTCAGATCACTCTCATCTCGCTCGATCAATCCGCCTGATATTAAGCAGTCATCATAGCCTACAAATGCTTACAATACCAAAGGCTTCCGGCTTTCTCACTCGTCGTACGAAACGCAGCTATAATAGGTATTTTACGCCGGTGTTCTGTGGGAGGGTGGTGCTACCCTGGTCGAGCGAACTCGTATTTGTGCATAAAGCTACAGACATCCTCACCAAGATCGATGTTCAGCACCAATCTGTTGTCCCTGAGCTGCAACGCGAAGTAGTCTCCCTGCGTGCCCCTCGAGTACATGAGCGCGCCGGACGCGGTGCTGGTCTTGAACCGGAAGCGGATCACTTCGCGGGACGCCGATATCGGGTCTCGGAGCAGGTCCATCTTGACGAGGGAGGACCCGTTGAAATAAAGGGTGTCCGCGACTAGTGGGGAAAACAATCCTTAGTTATTATAAAATATACAGGCGGTTACAAACGTCCAAACGTTTCTTTTTTAAAATTGATCATATCTCCAGTACTATGCATTTCTTTAACATTTTTCATTCGAATACGGCTGACAGCTCCTTGTTAATGCAGTTTGCACTATTTCATATTAGTCAGACTATTAGATATGTTCCGAGGCCGCAACACGGATGCTGTGACAAATATCCAAACGCCCAAAACTCAGAAATTATGATACGTTTCGTATAGTGTGTCTTCACTAAGCATCATATCAGCACATACAATTTCGGACTTTTGATTGCAAAACGCTGAGTTATAGACAGGTCCTCATTAAAAAGTGCATAAGAATGTAATACTTATACGTTCCTTAATACGTACCATAATCGCATCCATACAGCTCCACTCTCATGGAGATCTTGTCGCGCCATCGCATGGGATTTATCCGAATGTACTGAGCTATAATAGGCACTTCGAATTCGTTCCTCTCCACCGAGTTGCCATCATGGTTGCCCTCGAACATCTATTGAAATATATACCCTATCACAATGACATATGGATTCATTTGCTTTGTTGAGTGTAATGTGAAAAATTTAAACATGACAACTGTATTAGAAAGTCGATTCTATTCATATAACAATAAGAATCAATTTGCTTTTATGAACGTACTGTTACTTGTTTCCCACATACCTACACTAGATGACAAACTTATTGGGAACCTTCCTTACCTTCTTGGAACCTCATTTGTATAGAGTAGTCCGGTTGAAAGAGGCTCTATTATGACCGCTAGTCGCACGTAGAACTGAGCGCTTCCGTTCGTATTTCGGAGGGCACGTTAAGCTGTATGTCCCGGCTATAACAGTCGTTAAGCCACGTCGGAGGAGAGGCCACTCATGCGATAAGAAAGAGAGACAACACCCAACCTTACCTGCGTGAAACCATCGGCGCCGGCCACCGCCCGCCAACTCTCGCCGTCGTCGGAGTACTGCAGCATGTACACCGCCACGTACTCGTCCGTAGCGAACCGCCCCCTGGTGGCGACCCCCCGCAACTCTTTCCGCTTGTGCAGGTTGATGGTCAAGTGCTGGTAATACGAGCTCTCCTGTGCCGTCCATGCGGTCGTCCCTTCACCACGTATAAGGTTAGTTGGAATGGTGTTTTATAGGATTGAGTATAAGGCGGTAAATTGCATGTCCTTGAAACGTTTTTTTTCAAACGATGTTTTAAGTAATGCTTCCGATGTAACATTTTGTATGTATAGACTCTCTGATATAAAGCATTCATTCGTTTGCAATATTTTCTTAATTTAAGTGCAGTGCTGCTTGCACCGAACATCCTTAAGGAATGTTGTGCTCGCGAAAGACCTTTCCATCGCGAAACTTGCTCATTGGTCGAATGCTGCCTTTACTGGTTTAAGTGTCTCTATTTTTTAATGTTTTCATACTATATATAAGAACATGTTTGCAATTTACTATCCAATACTCATGTGGATTAATTTTATGTTAGAAAGAAAGAAGAAACCATATATTTACAGTCAAGTCTTAGTTAAAGTGATAGTTAACTGTTATCCTGGACTATTATCATTTGAAAGCAAAGGAAGACTACCTCGTTGGTTTAGCGGTCGCAAGCACGGCCTACCAATTTTGAGGTCCTTTATTCGACCACCGTAACGTTATTCAGATTTTCTGTACAGAAGTTAGAAGTCCAACACAATACGAATGTCCCGAATCTACCTCTCTATACTATTCTGTCGTAAACAACAATCTCGATGGGTACTCAAGTACCATAACAAAAACTACACAAACCAACCAAATAAGCAGTCTATTCCAAGGTTAGAAGTAATCAGTGCAACTACAAATCAAAAGTACAACACTACAGAAAGCGCAATAGACATGCAACACTAACTTCCAACAAATTGTATGTTTAGCACATAAATGTTTACCTTAACTTCGCCTCCAGCGGCTTTATACTGGACATAGTCGAGGCCGTTCGAGCCATAGCTGATATGGTACTCCTGAACAAACTCCTGGGAGTGCGCGCGGCCCTGAGTGGCGACCCGCGTGATGTTCTTCACACTACCCAAATCCAACACCAGCTGCTGGTCAAAGTCGTTCTCGGAGGCCGTCCACGCGTTCAAACCTTATTGTACGGGAATTGTGTCCTTGTTTTACTCATAGAGTACTAGTAGATTATTTTTGTTAGTGGGTGTTCAATATTAGTTTGTTAAAAAATAAGCTTTCTCATTTTTATTTTATTTTTGCCTCTGCCAATATTCTATTCCAACAGATCCCGTACATCTAAGTTATATCTAAATAGCCAGAACACCTTATACTAGCCTAGATTCAAAGATAGATTTTTATAGTGAGTAAACATATGACTTTTCTTTATCATTCACATGTTCAGACCTATGGGATATTTTTCGTCTAAGTTACACTTTCGAACCGCTCATTACATTCTAAAAACATAATTATCATCAAAGACTCAACTAAGCAATTAATCACTCTCATACCCTACAATAATGTATGTAAGTATTAGACTAGCTAATCAATATTCTAACACATTTTCCCATTTAGTCCCATCAAACCTATATATAAATTCTAAATTAAAACTGAATAGCTAAAAGGGTTTATGTTCCTTCTTCATAAAGTCACGGCTAAATTCACTATTAGGCTCGTGCAATGGCCGCGCTTCATTCACCAGCTCCACAAAATTCAAATACGTATAGGGGATATGAACATGCTTCGTCTTGTCCTCACACCTCACGGAAACCGCGACAGTGTGTTTCTCATCCAGCAGAGTTTCTTCAAACACCCATTCCTTTTGTAAAATCCCACATTTGTACAGCTCGGTGTCCAACGAGGCCTTCCCGATTTGTAACTGACGTGTGTGTATCGAAAAACTTAACTCCTGCAAGGGCACCGTTATACCGCATCCCAGATTTTTCACGTAACATTCTTTAAGACACCAGATGCGATAAAAACTCGCAATCTGTTCTATTTCTGACGTATAACTCCGTATATGAGACCATTCGTGGTCAGAAAACTGGCGGTTCATCAACCTAAAGAATTCTGGTATATTCTTGTTCACGGGAGGTTCTATCTTCATGATATCAATGCCTATATCACCGGCCATATTCCCGGCGAGCACGACAAAGTCACCCTGGTGAGATACGTTGAATTGTAGCGGCATATCGCCTGCCCCAACTAAGTATGGTTTCCCACGTTCATCTCTGCTGAATCGCAACTCCTCATAGGGTATAGAAGTCGCAAGATGAACGTATTTCCTTATCATGAGACGTCCAATCAGCGATGACATTGCATCTTTTTGAAAATAGAATTTGGATAGTCTCTCCAGCTCTTCTCCTTGAGTGTAGCTAGAGGCAGCCATAACTTCCTCCAAAGTGGGGTTCCACGAAGAAACGTTGAAAGCCCATCTAACATTAGTGTTCTCCATGACTATGTTCAATTTAATTATCTTTGATAATTTCCTCACTGAGGTCCAGTTACTAATTGTTTTATAGTTATTTCGGACCTGCAGATCAATTTAATCCTGTTACTTTTTCAATCTTCTCCAATCTTTGTATATTTCATTTATTATTGTATTAATTTTGACTTAAGTATATTTTATTCTAGCAAAACAATGACTGACGACACACACACACACACACACACACACTCATGCATAAAATAATGACACTGGCAATAGCAAAATAAGAAAAATTGCTGCATAACTCGTCCATATTTATTATTATCTCCTAATAATAAAAATCATAAACATATATGATGCCAATTCTGTTGTCTTTTAATCAGGACTAAACTATTTATGTCTTCCTCATATGTTATATTATGACCATGAAAATAATTACATATAGTGAGCTTAGTTTGTGTACCAACAGAAGCAGCACCATTATAGTATGTCTAGGTCCTGATGTGTGTATAGGTCCACTCATTACAATGTGTTTCAAATAAGATTAGGATTGACAATTCGCCATCTTGAACCATGTTGGTCAACAACTCCAGATTTTTAGTATGGTGGGCAAAAAAGGAAATGGATGTACTAACTAAGTTATAATTTATCAATTCCACTCAACCTGATATTTTCTTATGAATCTAAGATTGATATAGGTAGATTGATAGTGAAGTTAAAATGATGATATTAATTTAAATTAAATTAAACTATTGCAAAAGAATATTGTTTAGTTTATGTGCTAACACTACTTTAACTTGGTAGTCAGTATGAAGTTATTCACAAATCCAGTCCAAATCTTATTTGAATTACATTGTATAAGATGTGTAAGTACCCACAGATCAATACCTACATTGTTGTAGCGCAGCAAAGGCAAGTGTTGTAAACTGACATGCTGATGGGATAATCAGTACATGTGAAGTAGTTATACTGGAAATACTCTAAATTATGACCAAAATATTCAAAGTTATTAAATTTTTTCTTTTTTTATTGCATGCATGGTGTGTGAACTCAAATTTTACCAAGCAGGATTTGGAATGAGATGTTCAGACAAAATTAAAACCTATATGCAAAGTTTTATCCCCTGGGTTTTATACCCTAAAATAAAGTTCTAATTGATACACAATCAAAGTTTAAAATTGAGTGACAAAAAAATACATGTGGCAGTGGGCATCAATGAAGTAGTAAAGCCAAAACTATGATAAACATCAAAATAAGACCCTTTGGAGTCTGTACCATAATAAAGTTTTATCAGCATAGAAATACTAGAAATATTAAGTTTTAAGGTCAAAACTGCAAAATATTTTAATTAGTTACAATTGTTTTACAGTTTCATGAACAGGCAGTAGATTAGTAATCAATTTTGACCTTAAATTCAATTGGTAAGCTCAATAATAAAAACATGGCAAATTCCCAACAATATCTTACAAAAACTGTTATAAATTTGATTTCCAAATTACTTTCTAACTTACCAAGTAACTTAGCATTATCAGGTCCCCTGTCTCTGAGGCTGGATGTAGCGGTCAGCTTGGCGTTGGCCACAAGTGGCTCGTTGCATTCATAGTCGTAATAATATCTTACAGAGTCTGCAAGTATGAAATGAGGTTTTATTTTTAAAGGTATAACTACTGTGATTTCCAAAGAAATACAGTGTTAGACAGATATCTTATAAGTATTTTCGTGGTTCTTTAAATTATGCCTTTTTAGGACAGTCACGGTTAAAGGCCCTGCTAATTAGAAATATGTATAGCAAGTAAACAGTAATTATGAAACCAAAAGCACTTACTTTTTCAACAACAATGTCAATGAAGGCAGATTTAAACTATGTTTTTTTGAAATGGTAGATACAAGTAAATAAATGAGAAGATAAAGAAGAGTAGGTAATAGGTAACTAACAAACAACGAATTTTATAAGCCAAGCCAAAACTAATAGGAAAACGGTCGGTAACTAACCTGCATCAGATTTCGTAATGCTATAGGCAAGCAACACAAAAAAATAATACACAAAATCACTCATCATAATTTCATAGCGGTTTTGGAATCAATACTAATGCTAATAACGTATTTCGTCAGTCAGAAAATCAAATAAAACTGTTTGATCATTACGTTAGCGTTGTTACAATCATCAAGCCGGACAACACCCAAGTATGTTTCCGTTGCAAATTGTAGTCGTTTGTTTGATTGATTGATAAGCAAATGCCACAATCCTATTGGCTAATTGTTGTGGGCTATTGCCATTTGACATTACAGTTATAAAGTTACAACGAGAACAAATTATAAATGTCACGCACGTTCAGAACATTCGTTATTTGTCATTTTCTTTTTCATTTACTATTACCTACAATAAATAAAAGTAGGTAAAAACAAAAAACAATGCTACACGTATCAGTGTCTAAAAATAACCTTTCAATTTCAATAATTCATTTCTTAATTAACCACTCCCGCTCCAACGTCATAATACGCTCAATCTGTCAAGCCTCGCTGTCACTTTGCCTGCCCGCGGTGGTAAATGTCATGACTCGTAAAATACCCTCTCATTCAAATTTTATTACCACTATAGCCTTTCTGATGACTGTTTTAGTTTCTTGAACAAATAGGCTTTATGTTACAGAATAACCAATCATTTGATTACATCTCATGAATTATAAATCATCTGTTGAAGTCAGTGTACGGGATAAAATTGCATTTTTGTTGTATTATGTAGGTTTCTGAAATAATCACTGTACTAATTGACACGAAATTTTGGATTTATTAAAATGAATATACATACAAGTAATCAAACAACAGCATTTTTTTACATATCTTATCGAAGAGATTTATAATAATCGAACTCAAAGTACACAGTGCGCGCGGCCGCGCATATGCAATTGCGTAGTTCAACGCATGAATGTTTATATCGTAATCAGAGTCTTGACGTGTTGTGTATAAGAGAAAATATTATTAGAATACTCTGCAAACATTTATTATCTAATTTCCATGCATGATTTGTAAAAATATACCACTTTTATTCACGAACTTCCGCGATTTCTGGCACAAGAGAACAAATCAAATCATATTTTTGCCAGCTGTTATTTTCCATTATCACACGTTATTGGAACTTGCAAAATGTAAAACATAAATCAAAACAATATAGCTCTTCTAATGTAATACACTCTTGCTGACGTTTTATAGAAATAAACAATGATACGGCCCTTCTAAGGTGACCCTTTTTTTGTTATGGTTTTGATGTTTTGATGTCGATCACGCACACACTCATACACTCCGTAGTGATGGGGGGCGCGCCGCTACGATACTTGTCGATAAGCTGACTGTACGAAAGAGCGTTTCTGAACCTACTAATGAATAAATTATTTTGTACATTTATAAAGTATTTGTTTTGCGTACTAGGGCTTGCATTTTCAGTATTCCAATAATAAAAGGGAGGCTTTATTCGAATATTCGACTATTCCATTTATAATATTATACATTTTTGATAATCATATTTTAGCTAATATTTATTGACAAATATAATAGTTTATCATTGATGGTACAATGTCATTAGTTATTCCTGCATCTACTACTAATATATCGACCATGGAGTAGTTTAAAATGTCAATCTAAATGCTAAAGGCGATTGAAGACGCTATGTAGTTAAGAATTAGACGATTTTCTGTATATTTTTTCGTGATAATATTATATTTTTTGTTAATTTGTATAATATGAACAAAAATATAAGGTTTTCATTCAGGTTACCTATTTTCTCCAACGAACGGCTTAGGTGTAAATGACGATTAAACTTTTTTTAAATTCTTATATGAAACTTCGGTGTGCGTGAGTTCGTAATTGTTCTCCTCCAAAACGGCTTGACCTACCTTTCTAAATGACGTGCATGAGTAGACCAGTTCATAAACTGTAATATGTTTGTTGATATAATATCTTAGATCCTATTGCTCACAGTTCGATTTGAGATGGAATCGAAGTTGAAATCTGCTAAACATTTTCAGTCCGCGACTGTATTTACTAATATATAAGCCCTCTTCATATTGAATTATCCTGATTGACTGACTCATCGAACACAAAATTTTGACTATAGGTATATTTTATAACTTAGGTACCTAGGCAATAAGAAACGATTTTTGCACTAAGGGGCAATATGGCAGTTTATTTAAAAATCTAATGTATTTCGAATTTTGAACCGCTGAAAATGTATGTAAGTGTGTAAAAGTTTATATGCTCACATATTTGCACAAATGTACCTATACATTTTACACATTCAGTATTCGAATAAAGCCTCCCTTATTATTCGAATACTGAAATTCGAAGACTGAAAATATTCGGGGTATTCGGTCGCGGGCAGAAGCTAGTGCCTAACAAAGTTGTCTGTGACTTGAAACTTTTACTTAAATTCAATAAAATAAACATAATTTCATTTATTTCCTGATTTTTTCATATAGAGTTAAAAAATATACAAGGCATTATTCACTTATCATGTTAAAGTTATTATTATAATAAATAAACAACAATATTCACAAAAAATTACATATATATTCATTTTTGCTACTATTTGAATAATTCGAATACCACCTTAAAAATGTCTAATATTCGAATATCTAAAATCATCGATTATTTGCAAGCCCTAGTGTTGACTCGCGGGGGGCAGAGCTGGAAGGACCTGGCGAACCTCGCGCCAAGGAGGTGGAGGCGGATCTGTAAAATAAAAAAGTAAATGTAGGGCGATCTGAAATAATAAACACAATTAACAATTAGTTTACACAATAATTCAAAAGTAATAAATAAAAGCACAAAAATACTAAACTATTCAAATATACTTACATTTTGACCTGGTGGAGCCAACTCGTACTCCTCCGCCTCCTCCAGTTATTCAAAATATACCGCCTCGACGTCGAGGTACTAGGGTTCCTCGACGTCACTGCCCTCCGAGTCGCGAGTCCGCTAGAAGGCTTAGAATGTGCTCCGGCACCACGCGTTCTCTCACATTCCAATTGGCCATTTCCTAAAATACATAAAAGACAGTAATGAAAATATAAATAGTAGTAGGTGTGATTGTTTTTTTTTCACATATTATTGAATCACTAGCTGAGCCCGCGACTTCGTCCGCGTGGAATTTAACTTAACAAAAAAGCCCGCTCGCGCGTTATGAGCCCGCGCAACAGGACCCATTTTAAATTTTTTTGTTTTTCTAACATAAAAGTAGCCTCAGTTACTGCTTATAACGTCAGCTATCTGCCAGTGAAAGTCCCGTCAAAATCGGTCCAGCCGTTTCGAAGATTACCCGGTACAAACACCAGACAATTTTATTTTTAATTGCGTTTTTGCTATATGTGTCGTATGTACATATACATTTAGTGAAAAGGTCTTATTTTGATATTACAAACACACACTCCAATTTTATTTATTTGTATAGATTACGTTACTATTCAAATAAATCCGAAAATCAAAATAATCGTTTATCGATAATTTTATCGACATGACCACGCACTACTGGGTTAGCTCAATACAATGGCTGACATACGCGGAAATGTCACTATTGACTTTAGGAACTGTCAAATAGATAACAAAAAGTCCATTACTTACTTTTTATAACCTTATAAACTTTAAATTGGAATTTGATATTTGTACACAAATCTGTTGAAATCTACCAAATATTATTGGAAATATGAATAATAACTATTTATTACGCTATTATGTACATCATAAAGCCACTAATTTGTAGTAACACAATAAATAAACATTCAGTGTGGCAGAATTTCTGCCGAACTCCTACAACATTAGAATTGTTAGTTCAAAAAACACGTTTTCTGGCATTGTTTTATCAAAACTAATATCTGAGTACTTGAAATAAACACTTATAATGAAAATAATGCCACTTACCGGTAAAAAAAACACCAATTCACACTAAAAGAGAGTCACTAGCTGGAGGCCGTGACAATGTTACGCGCGCGAAATGACTGAAAAATTAAACTTGATTTCTGGACGATCACAAGCCACGATATTTATTTCATAGCTAATTACGGTCGTGGAAAATCATGCCACATCAGAACCAATTTGTTTCAAGCCAAAATACATCATAATATCTAACTAGAAAATTGAATATTGAATGCTTGTCCAGCCGACACCAATTGGTGTCGGCGAGGCT
This sequence comes from Notodonta dromedarius, assembly GCA_905147325.1. Classification (NCBI taxonomy): domain Eukaryota; kingdom Metazoa; phylum Arthropoda; class Insecta; order Lepidoptera; family Notodontidae; genus Notodonta; species Notodonta dromedarius. The sequence goes on from LR990167.1 coordinate 786,266, forward strand.
CAACGTTACGGGCAGGGCTTACAATCTTAGTTCCGCACATGGGGAAATAGGCTTCGTATAAGTGTATTAAATTAAGAAGTACATCAAACAAATAGCCTTTTCATAGTGTCAAGCGTTTTATAATTTTGTATTCTTATAATCATGTATGTTCCGATTAAGGTGAGAGATGGCAATGTTGAATTACTTGTGAACTTGGTCAGAATATAGTTATCTTATAAAACGTAAGATGGTGCTTTTTTATTTTCTAACAGAGTTGCCACACCGTACGATGATTATGGGAGGCGTTTTGTTTATGGTAATTAGGTTGCAGTGCCACCAGACCCAGAAGTTGTAATAATCGTAAGTCACCGTTAGAATTATAGTGCTGCGTCAAATTTTGGCTTCTCAACTCCAGACAGTACCCCCCAGGATAAATGAAATTTGAGAAAAATTATTAGGTAAGAAATATGAAATTGAGAAAATGTTTCACCGTTCTCCAAACAGTATACTTCTGGCAAATACGGACATAAATCAAAACTATGACTTCCAGTCTGTTTTAAGGTTTTTTGGCTGCCAAACAAACGTCCATGTGTACTTATGCATATGAGTGAGGGGCGCAAAGATAGACTTGTTGTTGTTTAATTTTTCCAGATTTAAAAATATGTTTTGCTTAGGCGTTGCTCAAAATTATCGTACGTTACATAATGAATTAATATTTAAAACGTACGGTATTACGATAGCGGGTAGCTAAATTATGTAAAAAGTATGATAATTTTGAGCAACGCCTAAGCAAAACATATTTTGTCATCTGGAAAAATGAAACAACAACAAGTCTCTCTTTGCGTCCCTCTCGCATATGCATACGCATGGACATTTGTTTGGCAGCCAAAAAAAAACCTTTAAATAGTCTGCTTCCAGTCTCAACTATGAGCTCTTATAGTTATGGTTCATGTTAGTATTTGCCAAAGGTGTACTGTTTGCAGAACAGCGAAACATTTTCTCAATTACATTTATCGTAATGAATATTGTTTCCTAAATTTAATTTATTCTGGGGGTGCTGTCTGGAGTTGAGAAACCAAAATATGACGCTGTACGATAATATTCTTGAAAAACGATAATTCTAACGGTGATTTACGATTACTACAACTTTTGGATCTGGCAACACTGCACCTTATGACCATAAACAAAATTTGCTAATAAATAAAATATGGCCGCCGGTACTCCATGCGAGCAAGCTCGTTGCTATTTTATCTTGTTTTTATTTTATATCGTTAAATAGTCCTTTTTCCCCCCTAAAGTCTGTTGGGTAAAATTTCGCTCCTCCAGTTGTGTTTGTGCTTTTGTGCGGTTGGATTTAAAGAACTTAGAACTCATTTTGTGATTGTGTTGGTCAGTGTTTATTTGCCATCATGTCGAACAGAAAATGTTGTATCCCTGCGATGTTCAAACAGTGAAAATGGTTACTATACGATACATACATAAAAATCTGTACGTACAAATATACATACTAAAAGGAATTTAGTTGTGTTTATTTTTATTTAATCATGCCCTTAAACTTACACTTCGGTATTTCTTATTTTTCTCAAATTCAGCGATCTTATCTACATTTAATATTATCATAATGAATAAGGTAGGTACTTTTTTGCCAGCAAGCTTTGATTTTCAAGCATGCTAACGAAAAAGATCCTACCTTATTCATTATTTCAGTGACGTGACGGTGGTATAGGTCCATATACATACATGCCTATATATATGTATGTTTCTGAACTACTATCAATATAAGTACCTATTTATAACTAGCAACAGTAGCTACAGCTACTATACACCAGCTGTAACTACTTTTGCTAGTTATATATATATATATATATTGATAGTAGTTCCCGATCTCGTGTCCAGAGGCAGCACTCATCGTTTCTCATTATGAAACGAAAATATACCTCTATTTCATATATATACAAAGTACTCTGTGGTTACGGGCGTTAAGACACCAATTGGTGTCGCTGAGGCTCACCACGTTAATATATACCTTTTAATTATTTACATTGAATGTATAAAATCAAAGTATTTTACCTCTAAACTAGGTTTTAAGGTTTTGAATTCACTCGGACAGATGAGTGAGCAGGAGAGCTTTATTTTTTTTATGGCCTTGCCAGCTTAAATTAGTATATAACACGGTGGAGTTTTCGTACACCAAAAATGCTGGTTCCAAGACAGAACAACTGATCTGGTAATATCATTATTGGCATTTATGAAACAATAATTAAAATGCATTGTTGTTATTTTTTCCTCCAAAGCTGAATATTTATATTTACCAATTTAATAATAAAATAAATGTAAAAACATAATACCGCAAGCAAATTGTTATCAGTGGTAATGGCAGTACTGAATTTTCTCCCTACTTATAAGAAAATTGTGTCCATTGATTATTTCTCAATATTTTTGTAAAATTTACATATGTTTTGTAAAGAAATAATGATACTAATTCAATGAAGTGTACATGAGTCTACCACTAACATTATCAATCAATCACCTACCAGTAAAATTTTATAATAATCTCGTAACACCTTACGTTACACCTACATTTAATTTTTGCCACGTTCTATCGGCTTATTAGTTATAATGTTCATTTAGAAATGATAAATATTGTGTATTTGAACTAAGTGGACAAGAGGTGAGCCAATTTGAACATAAGACATTCACAATAACTTTAATAATAGTGATTCATAATCGTGACATCAGTCATGCCTTATTAGCATAGGCCTCTGTGGAAGTACCTAAATCTAGGAAAATAAAGTAATTATCTCGTACTGCAGGTCATAGGTAATTGTTTTTTCTATTTGTTTACATTACTAGCCTTCTGGCTAATTCATATGCGTAAATGGTCTGCCAGTTACTATTACATGTAACTGGAGCAGACAGCCTAATCTTTTAACCAAATGACTTAGGATCTTATTATAATCAGAAACAATACTTGTCTGAGTGAGGGACCATCACTTTAGAAAGTTTGACATTTCCCAATGTGCTTAGTGTTCGCACACACTGTCAGTCTTCATAGAAATTCCTCACAGTCCTCATAGTTTGTGTATACAGGCCTTATTGTATATTCACTCCAGCCAGACTTTATTTTATCAGCTGACCCACTTGGGGTATCAGAAGACAGATGTCAGTTACTCCATGTATTCAGGAAAATCAGGGTGGAACAGCACCTAAGATCCAATACAAATAGATAGGAAAACTAATGTAGATTCTCCCTTTCATTCTTGTTTCAACCATCCTGTCCCACTGTTTGATATTGTCCTCTCATCTTTCTCACAAATTATTCCAGTCTTGTGCTAGTTAAGTGTGTACTGACCACCTTCCTGATGGCATTGGACCATCTGATGGGTCCGTCTCTCCCCTTTATAACTTCCCAGGTCATAACTTTGTTACCATCTGTAGTCTGCCATCATTCCACCTCACTGATATAGTCTTTGATTGGTTGCTGTCCAATGTAAATATAAGTCCTATGATTATCAACAGCCGCAATCATGTCGAGCATGTCAGACCGGAAGGCAGAGCTGGAGCGCAAAAAGGCGAAGCTCCAAGCTCTCCGTGACGAGAAAGATCGCCGCCGAAGAGAGAAGGAACAGAAAGATGCTGAGGAGGCTCTGGTATGACATCACAAATATCAACAAACTATCACAAAAATACATTTGATACAACTAACTTGGTCATACATTACAATCAAGAAGACAGCAATACACTTACGTTTAGTTAAGTTTCTTCTAATCCAAGAAGGTTACTTCATCTCTGAGCACACAATGTCACACTGGAATTTGGCCAGCAGGAACTTCATTTCATGAACTATAAAATTCCAGATGTCTTATAGTGAAATATTAAAATGTTAAGAAGAAGATTGCTATACTGATGTATTATCTTGGCAAGAGGAAAATATACCCCTCTAAAATCAACCAGTGCCAACCTTAATATGCAAGAATTATCAAAAAATTGTATAAAGGTATTTATTATAATCTAGGATAAGTCTCTTTCATAAAAAGTTGTCACTCTAGGAAAACCTATAATTGGCTTGTGTTTATCTGCTGTTGGTTTTCTTAATTAAATATAATTGTGATAACTCGACGGCCCACAGCAACGGGCGTCCGCGGCGACCAGCCTGGACAGCCGCCGGGACCTGGACGAGATGCTGTCGTCCCTGGGCGTGGCCCCCGTGAAGGACGTGCTCTCCTCCCTGTCCTCCATGACGTCACTCACCCCGCCGCAGACAGCCTCGCCGGACGCCAGCCTGCCGCATACAGATAAATCCAGCTTGCTGTTACAGGGGTAAGTTGTGACCTGAACTTGGATGTGTGATGATGATTCTATATATATTGTGTGTGGTACATTAAGGGCACTTAGAGTCCACATAAAAAATTGCAATATTCTACCTTATTTGTGAGATGGATTGAATATAATCTCGAGACTTGACTCAAGCAATGTGGCTACAAGTTTCTGAAATTTTAAGCTCGAAATAATTAATTAACAATGAACTTTGTCGCCATTACCTACAAATATCACAAGGTAACCTCAATATAAATTAGCTAGTTAAACTTGACTACGAGGCATGCGTTTTAAGTTCTGTCGTTTCCATAATTCCCGGCAATTTTGAATTTGGAACTGTTCTATATTCGAATGTGTTTAAATTTCGAATCTCAAAACAGTTGAATGTATTAGGATTAATGTTATTGTTTAGTCACAGCGTCGATTAGAATCTGTCAGGTTACGTACGAAAATGAATCTTTCTAAGGAAAATGTTCGTGCAATAATTTTCTACAACTTTAGAAGAGGCCTGACACGGCTTCAGTGTTTTGAAGAGCTAATATCTGTGTTCAGGGATGAAGCCCCATGTCTGCGGACTGTCGAACGCTGGTATTTAGAATTCCAGCGTGGACATACTAGTGTTAGTGACAAATCTCGCGAAGGTCGCCCAAAATCTGCATTCACTGGAGATAACATCATTGGAGTGAGACAACTAATTCTCGAAGATCGTCATGTGACGTATCGAGAGATAGAGGCTCTATTAGGCATCTCAGGGACAACCATTCAGAAAATCTTGCATGAAGCGCTTGGTGTAAGAAAGCTAGTTTGCCGTTGGATACCGCATCTGCTTTCCGACGATCACAAGGCGGCCCGCGTCAGATGGTGTAAAAAAACTCTGCAAAGGTTCAACCGAGGAGAGTCAAATCACGTCTACGACATCATCAGTGGTGACGAATCTTGGATCTATGCCTACGATCCTGATTCCAAACAACAATCTACAATCTGGGTCTTTCAAGACGAGCCAAAGCCGACTAAAGTTGTTCGTTCTCGAAGCACTTCAAAGAAGATGGTGGCCACGTTCGTTAGAAAAACCGGCCATGTTGCGACTATTGCACTTGATGATCGTAGAACGGTTAACGCAGAGTGGTATACCACAGTTTGTTTACCACAAGTCATCGCCGAACTTCGAAAATCTAACTCAAAGCGACGCATCATCCTGCACCACGACAATGCAAGTTCACACAGCGCTCGTCAAACGATTGAGTATTTGAAGCAGGAAAAAGTAGAAATTCTTGACCATCCTCCATACAGTCCTGACCTAAGCCCTAACGATTTTTTTACATTTCCTAAAATTAAGAAAAGTCTTCGTGGTCAAAGGTTCCAGTCCAGTGAAGAAGCAGTCGACGCTTTCAAGTCAGCCATTTTGAACACCCCCACTTTAGAGTGGAATAAATGTTATAATAACTGGTTTGAGCGAATGGAAAAGTGTATTAAGCTACGTGGTGAATACTTTGAAAAACAATAAAAAGTACTATAAGGTTCTAGTTGTGTTTTTTTCTTCAAACGACAAAACTTAAAAGGCATCCCTCGTATATATGGCGCGCCATTGTAAAACGCAGTTCTTATATTTGACGAATCATAAATCATTTTTTTTATAACGCATTTCCTATTTTTGACGACCGCTTGGCTTAGTGGTTCGAGCGTAGGCCGCTCGGCTCACTTTGTAGAGTAGTTGCGGGTTTGACTCCCGTCAGGGAAGTGGCCTTTTCGTAATTTGCGCTGGGATGGAGTTGTCACTAGGATCGCCCCCAGTCCACTGTACGGTACCCATAGTACAAGCGTTGCTTAGTTTGGGACCATACGGTTGGTGTTGGTGTTCGTCTGGCCATATATTCTATTATTATTATTAACTTGTACAGTGGGCCGAAGAAGCCGCTGCAACTGCAAGTGGTGTCAGTCCAGTCCACTGACATACCTCCCAAGGAGAACGTGACGTACGCGAAGCAGACCCAGACCACCACCTCGGGCGGCGGCGTCGCCGAGTTGCGCGATGGTAAGCGGGATGCTCACTTCACTAGCTGACATGATATAGTATGTTTCTACAACAGGCGATAAAAATAACAATGACACTTATGGACGATTCACATCGCGCGGGCCGCAGTAAAGCTCATATACAGTACGGGAATGGAAATAATATATAAGTATCGCCAGACTAAAGCGTCAATTTCCTGGTGGTTAGGGGGACCGTCCTTGTAGCTGAGAGGTTCTGGATGCGATCACATCCTGGCCATTAAACGTGACGAACATTGATGTGAGCCCACTCATAATACAAGCATTAGATTAGTTGGAGGGGCTAAAGGGAATACTAGTAATTACAGTAAACACAAATTGCTAGTTATATTTTTAAAAACATAAAATAACAATAAATCCTTACATGTCACATGCTATATTAGTGTTAATAAAAGCTGTGTATGTGGTAACTATCTGTGTACCTATTGACAATGACGTCTCCATTCTCCCTCGCATGTGTCCTCCGTTTTCCAGGTTCTGACAGCCACTCCAACAATTTCATCCTACCAGTCGAAATATGAACTTTAAGTTACTGTAAAAATACTCCAGTTTCCTTTCCCTCATTGAAAATGCGATCTGCTTGAAGTGAACCGTACTTTTAGTATTACATTCTTGTTACAAAAAAAATACGTACAATTGGTCTCTATATTTAACTATTGCTTACGCTACCGACCCCGAATAATGCGTGATGAGGTTTTAGAATAAAGTCTGTTAAGTCTGAGAGTGATCTTGTAAATGCCATTCTTATGTCTGACGACCGCTTGGCGCAGTGGTTCGAGCGTAGGCCGCTCGACTCACTGTATAGGGTGGGTGCGGGTTCGATTCCCGTCAGGGTTAATTTCGGAAATGGCCTTTTCGTAATTTTCCCTGGTCTGGGTGTCACTGGGATCGCCCCCAGTCCATTGTACGGTACCCATAGTACAAGCGTTGCTTAGTTTGTGACCATACAGTTGGTGTGTTCGTCTGGCGATATTTATTTATTATTATTATTTATTTATTTATGTCATACCTGTACAAAATTACATGTCAACAGCGCGAGCGTACTCAAGATAGCTCTCAGACTTGAGATAGATTTATTAATACGCGCGCACTAAATCGGCGCACAACTATAACTGGCAAAAATATTGATTATCCCCACGAAACTCTCAAAGGTCATTGTTATATTCCAGCCTGTCGAAGGAACAGACTTTACTTTTTTACTTTTTTTATAGTCATTGATATTTTTAGATATTTGTTTGGGTTCTAATTTTGTTTATTCAATCAAATTACACAGATGTATTCTTGTATGTTTGTTACTTTTAATACTTAATACATGAGTCCTCTAACATTTCACATGTTCTTTTGAATATTAACAATGTGTACAGGGGTTTTTTTTGTTTGTTCATTAACCATTTGAGATTTTGCATATAAATGTTTATGTTAATGAAAATAATATAATAATTTGTTTATCTGTGATGTCTGGTGTCGGTTTAACGTTTTATGTTATTTGCAAATACATACTTTTTACATAATTAATAATTAATAGGTATTATATTTTGGTGAAGTAAAATTAATCTTTTGAAAACCTCAATTGTCCGTCAAGAGTTCTTATATTGATAAAAAGCTTAGTGTTAGCTTAGTATCTGCAAATAACAATAATACTATGTAACCAATGACATCTATTGAAACAGTATTTACTTTTCATTCACCTTTTTTTTATTTGGCCTATCATATACATAATGTTGCCTTAATTTATTTGTATTTAAAAACTATAGGCACCCGTAATCCTACTAATATTATAAATGCGAAAGTTTGTGAGTGTGGATGTATGTATGTATGTATGTATGTATGTATGTTTGTTACTCCTTCACGCAAAAACTACTGAACGGATTTGGATGAAATTTGGAACACAGATAGATTATAACCGGGATTAACATATAGGATACTTTTTAACCCAATAATCCAATACTACGCGGATGAAGTCGCGGGGCACAGCTAGTTTTTCTATAAAAAAGTTTTATAATCCAAAATATTATCTCTCGGATATTTTAATCACACACATGACAGAAGAAATATAAATTTAGGCGACATATTTAGCAGAGTTTTATTATTTTTTTTCTCAACTTTAACATGTGTCGTCTATCATTTCCTTACTTGTCTAATCAATGATAATATAATCTACTAGCTGTGCCCCGCGACTTCATCCGCGTAGTGTTGGATTATTGGGTTAAAAAGTATCCTATATGTTAATCCCGGTTATAATCTATCTGTGTTCCAAATTTCATCCAAATCCGTTCAGTAGTTTTTGCGTGAAGGAGTAACAAACATACATACATACATCCTACTAATATTATAAATGCGAAAGTTTGTGAGTGTGGATGTATGTATGTATGTATGTATGTATGAATGTATGTATGTATGTATGTATGTTTGTTACTCCTTCACGCAAAAACTACTGAACGGATTTGGATGAAATTTGGAACACAGATAGATTATAACCGGGATTAACATATAGGATACTTTTTAACCCAATAATCCAATACTACGCGGATGAAGTCGCGGGGCACAGCTAGTACATACATACATACATACATACATACATACATCCACACTCACAAACTTTCGCATTTATAATATTAGTAGGATACTAAACAAAAGTAAATACTGGATGAGATCTTTGGTGCAATGTTTGTGTTTGTGCTACCATAAAAAAAGGCTGCTCTTCCAATGCATCACCGCTTGCAGGATACATGGAGGACTGGTGGCGGCCGCGCAAAGGTAACTCATACCTAATTAACATTGTTATAGAGTTTAATGTTGTCTTTTCACGAATATAAGCACTTAAATACGGTACCGTGGCATGATTTGGTTATGCAAAAAACAACCCTAATTATATTGTTTAAATTTGTCGTATCGGTATTTTCATTACATCTACAGCTATTAATTCTAAATAATTTATTTAGTTATAAATAAAAACAATGTTTGACAATGATGCAAGTGTTATATTCGTGGAAAAGTTAGTTCACATACGTGGCAAAAATATATTATATGCATGCACACCATAATTGTGTACGAAAATGTAATAAGACATAAGAGTAAACAAAAAATATCTAAATTAAATATACATATTATATATATAATTAATATTTCTGTCCGGTTTTTACCGATAGCGGATAAATAAACAATTGTTACAATAAAAAATATTATTGAAATGTCTTGTTATATTTTTATTGTTGTAACTAATACACATTTACAATATTTATATTTGGTGCCTAGCCAGGCGAAATATATTTTACACTTACCTGTGGTCAGAAAAATGTCCTGGCTATGCCTCTAATTGTGTTCGTCTAACAATTAAATGAGTTTGTTCGAGCATGAATGTTATGAAACACATTTATTTCAAACTTTTAATGTTATCGCCTGTACAAAGCTTCACTCCCAAATTTATAGCATTCGCAATCCATTCACAATGCATAGCCTTTGCAGTAATTTGGTAAACCTATTGTAACATTATATAAATTTGGGCGTTACTTTATTCAGGCAACAACTTATTAATGGTTTGAAATAAACTAGGTCTTGAATTTGGGGATCCAGTTCAGTTATGCAACCAAACAATGACATCAGTGTTAATCTACCTATGATTGTTTTGTTCCGTACTTTATTATTAGAGGTTCTGTTGCACTATTAATGTGCCCCAAACCAAGGCTACAGAAATGCATGTGCTCATCACGAACTAAATGTAACTAATATCATTCTGGATCATTGTGAATATCATTCGTCCCGTTTGTTTACGAGACATTTAAATGTATTTGTGTAAATATTACGCTGTTATAATCAAAATATTAAACGGGTCAATATTAATAGGTACTGTACAAAAATATTCTACCTTGTCACAGATTGTAACTGACAGAATATTTTTATTTTTGTCCTTTTCTAGCACACGCAACCGACTACTACGGTAAGTCATTATTCCGCCAGGATGCTTTCTGTCGTTTACCCTTTAACACTACCTCTATCATGTCGGTTAACACGGTGTCGGTTGTATATTAGACTTATTTTCGGTCTAGTCCTGTATATATTATATAGGTTGTCCTTACTATCACGCTTCTAGTTATTTCCTACTAACACCGATTAGGTGCGATCGTCAGATTACTTGATAAATAAAAGAGATCATTTCAATCTCATAATTACAATGTTATCAAGCAATCTGTAGCATAGATGGGGGGCTCGAACTGCAAGACTCAACTGCAACATCATCATTTGATGTAGAATTAAGAATCACACAATTGTGGCCTTCCAGAGTTCTCCACTTGGCCCCCGTATACGGGGCCTATATACACGGCCGCATAATAGAAAATATAAAGAATATAATATGTGTATATGAAATATGGTGGTATTATGGGGACGCTGTATCATCTCATGCTGTCTACCCTTCCGAGTCGACTAACACACACTGCACAGGTCCTAACACACGGACGCGTATTGCGCCGCGCATGTGTGTCGCTCAGCGCGATGCGGCGACATGTGACATGGCGGCGCAATACGATAGGTCATGCTGTAAGATATATTAAGCACTAGCTATGTCTATGTATAGTTTGAAATTTTTATATATATTTTATGGTCGAAAGATACTGACATTGTTTTTTTGTTTTTTCCTCCCTTTTCAAGATGAGTACAATCTAAACCCGGGTTTAGAGTGGGAGGACGAATTCACAGGTAGGTTTCAATTCCGAATCATACAAACAATCATTTTTTTAACTAAATATTGCCCTTCGTAGAGCCTGTGCCTATCACCTAGCATGGTTTGTTGTCTATCTCTTCCTATATGTAACGCAATTTATAATAGAGCTAACATAAACATTTTTTTTTACGTAGCACATTATTAATGTCGTATGTAGTTTTATTACAGGGTTAATAAAATGGTCACTTTAAATTTAACTGAAGCAGTCGCTAATATTTTTACCTGTTACAAGTAAAGCTAAGAATATTTACTTTTCTAAACGAAATTCTGAAAGTCATGAAATAACGCTCTGAAAGTTTGTCCAGATACGAATTGTTAGTGAAATTGACAATGATTAGTATTTGAAATGAGACTAATCCTGCTTACAGTCGGCTGCTAGCATCCTCATTGTAACAAATAAACCGCGGACCAACCTGTATTACATTACATGCCGTTATATAATTCAGTTCAATATAAATAGTACATTAAAAATCATTGTGCATGTGACAGAAATACATTTGTATGTATAATAAGTATGCATGACAGTTTGTCATCATATGTTTTAGACAATAAGTATTATTTTTATTTATCTTTTTTTATTATATCATGAGAAATGTATCTCTCTTGTGGAGAGCTCGGGAAGATTTTTGCATTTTTTTTATTATTTCAAAGCTTTCTGTCACCAAAGTATGCTTGTTCTAGGAATTTGTGTGTTCTAGTTGCACATTCTTTAAGTAGGATCTAATGATGTGTATGTTTCATGATCATTTAGTTGTCGTACGTTTTGCAGTTATTTTTATCAAATGCTTTCAGTTTCTCTGATTATTTATCTCAATGGATAATCATCCTTATTTTGAAAGAGTTAAGGCAGGTAATTTTTGTAGTTAGTTTTAGTATTTGCACTTTCAAAACTTTCATAGCACGACCTCTATCTGGCCTTGATTTCTGGCTTTAGATGCTTACTATATTTTGTTGTGTAGTAAATAGCGTTATAAGTTAAAATTTTAACTGTTTGAGAAACTGAAAGCCCACGAGAGTATAGTTACAGTAAATTTGCTTGTTTACTTTCAACCAACTGCCGCGAAAAGAAGATAATTTATGAAAAATGGTGTGGAGTTCCGATAACTGTATATAGATTTTGATTAGTGTATTAAATTTATTAATATCGCTGCAGTTTTGGACGTGTAGAAAACTATTTTTCTATACTCTATCTATTTCTTTAATACTTACCTAAATTAGTGAGTTAAATAATTCTTCTACTTTTATAATTCGTAATAGTGAACTATTACAAAATTATTAAGAACGATGTATATAACGTATGGACAACAATTAACAAATATGCTGAAGATATGTTAGAAGAGCAGAAAAACATAAAAATGTTGTTCCGATTATACTAGGTGCGGGCACGGAGCTAGAATTTATCACTAATAATAATTCAGTAATTTCTAACTAATTTGCTGTAACTGTAGTCTCACAAAATCATTGCTTTAGGAAACTGTTCACCGTATAACTCGGTATAATTTAGTGAGATGTAATCATTTTTTTTTAAGTGTAATTGTCGCATTGGAGTCTTAAGTTATAATTTCACGAAATTATATCGTAATGCGTTAATGATCATTTAACATTTAGTAATCATGCTTATTATTAGCTAATATACATTAGAAACTTAATCTACTTACACCATACTATTAGAAAGACAACGCAGCCGGTGAATACTGATATGGGGGGTGAATATAATTAAATTAAACTTACATATAAATCTATATTTGTTAGTTCGCCTTAAGAAATAAAATAGTTGTGTGTTCCCCCTATATCTTTATTCTATTTTTTATAACTCAACTCGTCATATTGCAGTTTCTAATATAAACAGCTAAAGACCGTAATTGAAAACGCACTAAATTTAAACTATAATTATGTTATTTGTGGTTTTACCCGCAGAAGTTAAAAAACATACATGATAATTTTGAATGGTTTTTCCTTAAGTGAAATTTGCTTGTGAGGTTCTAAACCTATAATATTAACAAATATTTAATCACAATATAATATGCAACAAAGTCCCCCACCAGTAGGGCTTCTATCATCTCATTTTGATAACAGTGGATCTGATTGTCCTGACCTATCTGTAAAGTAATTCCATGCAAAGTTTACCCCAATATATTAAAAATCTAAGCTGATTAATATATCATATACCCCATTGGCTAGGATCTCATTAGGGGAGACCTTTGTCCGCAGTGGACTGATATAGGCTGATGATGATGATACCTCATTAATATAGCTGTTTTTAGAGACTGCATATGACGTTCAGTACATCTATTCATCGACACGTACAGTAGCCAGCTAGATGAACTAGTGCAGTAGTTATACAATCATGACTCGATACTCCATACATAGTATTCGTGAAGTTATGCTCTACTAATTTAACACAGTATTTGATATCATATCCAACCATTGGGTACATTTGCGTATCTTTTCATAAACAATGCATAACTTCATGGATAAATCGATATAAATGTACGACCGATTTAGGAACAAGGGGATATCGAGACGAATTTCTACAATAAGCATCGCGATAGTATCCAATACAATACAATACAACTGTATCAAGGATAAGTCAATTGATCAATCACATTTGGGTGTATTTTCTTACAAAAAATAATCAACGGTAATGTTAACATAATCGCAGTTCGGTATACCTACGAAACTCAGTCTCTCCTATCAAAAGCGTTGCTTACATCTTAAATCTCATAAATCAGTCGTACAGTGGACACGCACACACCCCACCCGCCACCCCCCCGGCAAGGGCCATTCTTATTCACCGTCCAGTGCTTACATTCGACGGCGACGGCGCTCGGCAAGGCGACGACGAGGACGCCTTCCACGGGAAGCTCCCCCCGGGGATACTGCCGCACGGCCTGCCCACCGTCAAGGAGGTGCAGCCCGCCGTCACTGAAGTGCCGCAGGAGAAGAAAGAGGAGGAGAAGGAGAAAAAAGGTGAGTTCTTTCTTTCTCGCACTTCCCCTGATGGGTAAAAATTAAGAACTCTTGAGAGTAAGGCCCAGCGCACACCGCTGGAGGCGCGGCGGTGAGCAATTGAAGACAACAATTTAATATAAACCTTAACTACCTTGACATACAGAATAAATTCGGCTCCGAGAACCGCGTGCGAATTTATTCTTATATTGACCGTATGTCAAAGGGGTTAGGGTTTATATTAAATTGTTGTCGTCAATCGCTCTCCGCCGCGCCTCCAGCGGTGTGCGCTGGGCCTTTGGATTAATGTCACAATCAAAATCCGTCCCTATTCCCACTAACTGAATGCCCTTTTTAGTTCGCGAGCTGAGCGCCGACGAGAAGCAGACAATAATGCTGTCGGCGGAGTTCCAGCGGTTCATCAGCCGCGCAGGGCGCGTGATCGAGCGCGCGCTGGCCGAGTCCGTGGACATCTACACGGACTACACCGGCGGCGGCGACAACGAGAACGCACTGTGAGTTGTTGCCGTACAGTACACGTGTTGCATGAACACAAGAACAATCAATATAATGCACCATCTTTGTCCTATACAATGGCGATCTCCACGTACCACTGTGATGTTTGAGTTAATTTTACTGTAGCGATTATTATACATAATATAAGAACTGAGACTATTTTAAACCTGCCATTAAGATTCTTAAACACATTCCTTTAATGAGCCGTTCCGTTGTAATCGGATCATATAAAAAATCTATAAAAAAAAATTGTTTTAATTTTAATATACATATGAATACAATATGGATCAATTATGTTACTCAAATTGTTATAGGTATTCGACGGGGTATGCTTAGCACGATACAATAATGGTATCGTTTGAATAAAACATTACTAACAAAGTTTAAATTTGATCCTATTAAATATTTATAACTTTGTGATTTATGTTTGTGTGATGTTTGACAATTTATAATCTGAATTCTAACGGAATAATTTGGCATTACACTAAAAATAAGTGGTGATATTTCTCGTCCTAAAGACACGCGCATACGCGCGCATCCGTTGCGCTGCGCTCTGAAACGATCCGCATGCGACTCATATTTTTTTTGAATTGGATTAAACTAAAATGGAGTTGACAAGAATTCTGCCGTCTTTTCTATAATATGAGAGTATGAGAAGGACTGCAGTCGTTGTGTTTTGTGTAGTTCGGTTGTGCAGTTTTTTACAGTTCGGCTTTGTTGGGTCAAAGTCGAATCGTGTATTTTGTTAAAACCTACACGAAAAAAATTTAAATTTTCACACATTTAAATTTTTAACTCACAACCGGGTCGTAATGCGACTTCGACTATGTATTTTTAATCTTCATCTCAAATTTACTGCAAATAGTTCCCAATCACGGCCAACGAGAAGCTATACGTAATACTGTTCAAGTCGGTCATCGCCGGGCTAACAAAATCGTGGTTAAGGTGAAGCCGCCTGTCTAGCCCGCGAAATTCAAAGTTTTCGTGTATTTTTATAGTTTATCCAAAATCTGAAAACATTTAAGACAACATTTTGTGATTTGCGACAAACACAGTATGCAGTGCGTTTATTAATACATTTATTTTACTCTAAATATTATCACGGTAGATATGATACTAGTAAATCACTAAATATACATAAATTGCCAGATTATCTGGATAGCTGTCGTTCTTGTAATGTTTTAGTGTAAGTTGGATATATTAATAAATGCACTGCACACGGTCTTTGTCGCGAATTACAAAATGTGCCTTTTATTATTGTCAGATTTTGAAAAATTTCTAAAAAACCTCAAAAAATTTGAACTTGCGGGCTAGATGGGCGCTTTAGCCTTAATTCTGGCAAGGCTGGTGACCGACTGGATCATTATTCCGTGCCGGTTCCCGGCGGCCGCGGCAGTGTACTGTGGAGTTGATTGGCAACAAGTGGTGGTGGCGCAGGGACGACAAGTCGGACGCGCGGCTGTCGCTGGTGCGCACGTTCCAGGACGAGCGCTGGTCGCGCGGGCGCTGCGTCACGTGCGTGGACTGGTCGGCCGTGCACCCCGAGCTGATGCTGGCCAGCTACCACAACAGCGACGACGCGCCGCACGACCCCGACGGCGTCTGCCTCGTCTGGAACACCAAGTTCAAGAAGTCCACGCCCGAGGACATCTTCCACTGCCAGTCGCCCGTCATGAGCGCCACGTTCGCCAGGTGACTTATAAATCAATCACGATCAATGATAATAAATCATCCGTGACAATTAATGATAATTCAAAACCGATCGAATTGTTTACCTGACTACGACACAGCCAAAAGGAAGGGTTATGTTTTCAGACGTCTATGTATGAATGTTTGTGCCATTTTTGTGTTCCACCGTATCAATTCACCGAAACTACCCCTCCGATTGTGTGGAATGACCCCTAATGATTATTTCACGAAAAAAACAATATGACGGATTTTTTTGGCTACCGTACCGAGTGGGATGTCTAATAAAAGGAGAAAAAAATCTGATTAATTACAACGGAATTACACGAATTATTGTAATTCCGTAGTCGGGTTATAGATTATTTTAACATTTTTACTTGTGTTAATTATGTTTGTTATTAACAGCCCATTATTATGAGCTGTAGTCAATTGATTACAGCTGGGGTCTACCACCGTCAAATTATTAATTATAATTATTCCCGTCCACAACATTCATAAAATATTTGGGCTTGTTAATATGTGTACTCTGCACTCCACGGGTTTATGTTGGAAGGCTCCTTTATGGTAATGTTTGTTGTAGGTTCCACCCGAACCTGATCCTGGGGGGCACGTACTCCGGTCAGATCGTTCTGTGGGACAACCGCGTCCAGAAGCGCACCCCCATACAACGCACGCCGCTGTCATCCCTCGCGCACACTGTACGTAAACATACCTTTTACAAATGAATTGGATGAAGGATGGGAGGATACCCTCCCTGATTCTAATTGGAGAGCTTTTAGGCCTATATTAATAAACTAGCGGCCCGCCCCGGCTTCGCACGGGTACATTGCGGTTACATTAGTCGAGTTTTAGTAAGGATCCCTATTTTTTTTTTAAATATTTTATAGCCAATATCACCCGGGGATAGTGTAGCTTCTCAACAGTGAAATAATTTTTCAAATCGCTTCAGTAGTTTCGGAGCCTATTCATTACAATCAAACAAACAAAGTTTTACTCTTTATAATATTAGTATGATAAATAAATATCGCCAGACGAACACACCAACTGTATGGTCCCAAACTAAGCAACGCTTATACTATGGGTACCGTACAATGGACTGGGGGCGATCCCGGTGACATCCAGACTAGGGAAAATTACGGAAAGGTCATTTCCGAAATTTACCCTGACGGGAATCGAACCCGCATCCACCTGATGCAGTGAGCCGAGCGGCCTACACTCGAACCACTGCGCCAAGCGGTCGTGAAATAAATAGATCTCAAGCCTGAGAGCGGTCTTGAGTATGCGTTTGACACATCTTTTTGTACTGGTATCAGTATGACATAAGAATGACATTTACAAGACCGGTCTCAAACTTGAGATCGATTTATTAATACGGGTTTTAGAATTACAAAGATGTGGTAGTGGGCAGGGCAAATACAAACCTTGGAGTAATGATAACGGTTGGGAATAATGTGACAATGAGTCGGAAGTGTAGTGTGAGACGGGCTACAAGGAGGATTGATGACATCATATTGTGTGGAGGCCATTGGCGGGTAGTGTAACAAGTCCTGAAGTGTGTGTGTGTGTAGCACCCGGTGTACTGCCTGTCGGTGGTGGGCAGCCAGAACGCGCACAACCTGATCTCGGTGTCGACGGACGGGCGGCTGTGCTCGTGGTCGCTGGACATGCTGGCGCAGCCGCAGGACACGCTGGAGCTGCAGCACCGCCAGAGCAAGGCCGTGGCCGTCACCGCCATGGCCTTCCCGCACGGCGACGTCAACAACTTCGTGCTCGGCGGCGAGGACGGGAACATCTACACCGGTAACACCCACGCTCGATTAGTCACAGCAAAGCAGTTCTTGTCTCCACTAGACTTTTGGAAATAGGCCACTATTAAGACTCTAAATAACTATATAGGCGTAGGGCGTGTAGTGTTTGTATTTTATAATTAGATTTTACGTTCATAGTGTCACTGAAAACTAGCGCCGGATTGCCTCCCGCGCTTAATCTCGGCATCACCCGAGCGGCGATCCCATTTCATACTGACAACGTACTGTTATATCCTCGAATTGTAATGATTATTGATGAATAGGCGCCTAATCAGCACCTTTAATTCTAGACCATCATTCGCTAGGATTTCAAGCTCAGTTCGGGTCGGACCGCGAATCAGTGAGCACTTGCTGAATTTCTCTAATATAATAATTATCCAAGTTTATATTCCTATTTTGTTCTAGTGTTTAATAAATAACCTTTTTTAAAAAGATCCGAGTTTTTCTCGTGATAACATTTGGTGGCAGCGGTGGGATCCTGAAAATTCCATAGTGCCTAATAAATCAGGGTCTCAATATATAAGTGCACAAGTGCCAGTGAGTGTCCAACTACAAAGATCCAGAAGGTGCCGATCCGAATTCAACCCAAGGTCATTGAACTTGACCATTCCAAACCGGAAGTATCCCGGTATCCAGAGTATCCTGAGTCACCGAGAGAGTCCATTGTGCAGTAAGCAGTATCCAGTTGTTGGGGCAGCGACGCCCGACACAACCCATACCCAGCACCGACCAAACGGCGACATCACCTTGACGTCATCCTAACACCGAGTCCAGGCGTCAGATCCAGGTTCCAGCTACATCAGAATGAAGTGTGCGGAACTATTCCTGTGAGTCAATTTATTCCATTTCATCTATCCAGAAGTTATCGTGAAGATTATCCCGTGGAAAATACTTTTATAATCTAATTATATCCGTTTAACTATAATTTACCTGTATCTACATACTAAAATATTCATAATTTAACCTGTGAATCTTTATAACATTAGTACTTGATTGTAATGTAACCAAGTCATTCTTATCACTTATAATTAGCCTAAACACTCTCCAGACGACGGAGCGCCCACGCGTTTCTCGTTATCTCATCCGGAGCGTCTCAGTGTCAATCGTATTATAATACCTTAGAATACTATACTACCATTGTTTTGGGGTTTCGCCTACTTTTAATTTTATTTTCTTACAAGTTTTATTCACTTTACATATATCCTATTGAATTTAACTCAAGATGTCGAAACCAGATCAAAAAAGGGAAAAGGTAGACGGAGAAATCCCATTAAACACAATTCTAAAATTCATAAAACCTTTTACTGGTGATCGAGACAAACTTACCGCCTTTCTGAGAAATTGCGATAGTGCAATCTCATTAGCGTCCCCGCACCAGGAGAATTTAATTCTTAAATTCATCCTCAGTCAGTTAGAGGGCAAAGCCGAAACAGCTTGCTCTATAAAAGATTTTGACTCCTGGTTATCTTTAAAAGAATTCCTTAAGACCCAGTTTGGTGAGCGTAAACACTACGCACACCTTCTCACTGAGCTACAAGACTGTAAGCAGGGAAACCAAGAAACTGTCAGCCAGTTCTCCCTTAGAGTAGAAACCTGTTTACAGAAATTATTAACTGAAGTCACAGTTTCCAACTCCAAGAAAACGGAGCTGACCGGTAGGCTAGCAGCAATGGAAGACCTCGCCCTTCATACTTTCATGTTAGGTCTATATCCTAGAATTTCCAACCTTGTGAGGTGTAGAGATCCGAAGAACCTCAACGATGCTATAAACTGCGCTATATCCGAAGAAAAGATACAACAATTCTCTTTTCGTAATAACTTAAAGCAAAAATATATTGAACCAATTCCCAAACGCAACGACTTTAATACTAAAATTCAAACGAAGTCAAACTTTAATGACGCACAACATGCCTCTGCCTCTTCAAAGGAATCACCATATTGCAGATATTGCAAAAAGAACGGGCATATCCTAGAAAACTGTAGACTTCGCGAATATAATAATAAAAAATATTCAAATGAATCCCAAACATTTACGCCATATCAACCAACTTCTAAACCGAACCAGTACAAATCAGGTCCCCGTGTGAACTTTGCGGAAAATGACGAAGTTGAAGATGAAGGTGAAGATGAAGTAGATAACACTACTGAAAGTTTAAACTAATTTCTGCCCCGTAAAAGTATCGCGCGGGTCAGAACCTTTTATTTCAAGTCGATACTCATCCTAAACAGACCAACGGACAGGGTAACCAGCCCCAAACTCACAGTCTTACTCGTAAACAAACTAATGGACAGGGTAACCAGCCCCAAACTCACGGTATTCCTTATAAACAAACCTATGGACAGGGTAACCAGCCCCAAACTCACGGTATTCCTTATAAACAAACCTATGGACAGGGTAACCAGCCCCAAACTCACGGTATTCCTTATAAACAAACCTATGGACAGGGTAACCAGCCCCAAACTCACGGTATTCCTTGTAAAGAAACCAATGGACAGGGTAACCAGCCCCAAACTCACGGTCTTCCATGTAAAATAATTCCTAAACACCCTAAACCAGAACAAATTTATGAAATAAATACTCATAAAAGGTACTTACCTTATGTCATACTCCAAACACCTGTAAATAAAAAACCACTTACCTTCCCGATAGACTCTGGAGCATCCCTCTGCGTCCTAAAAAATAATTGTATAATAAATTCTATACAACTATGCGATACCGATATTAAAGTAAAAGGCATAGATTCAAAAGAGGATAGTCCTATTAAAAGTCTAGGCTGTCTTAAACTACAACTACAATTCACTCAAGACTTAAAATTGTTACACACATTCCATGTTTTCGACGATATCAACTTACCTTACGATGGTATAATAGGCAACGACCTTTTTATACAACACGGCTGTCGTATTAATTATGACTCGGAATCCCTAGAAATAAAAAATAACAATATTAAATTATCATTCGACGAACCTTCTTATACTATTATGCCTCGAACAGAAACAGTAATTGAATGTTCTGTAAAAAATCCGGAAATGAAAGAAGGAATGATATTTGATCAACACATTTCAGACTCATTGCTCGTATCCAATTGTATAGTCAAAATAAAAAAAAATAACAGAATAAATTTAACAGTACTTAACGTATCGGATGAACCTATACATATCAATTCTAATCTTTTACTCACCTTATTCCCAATCGACTATACCGAACTAAATAATATAAGACAAAATCACATAGGAAATAACAGCATTAAAAGAAGCTTACAATTGTTCCAACTTTTACAAACATCCCACTTAAATCCTGAAGAATTAGATAACTTAAAAGAAATTTGTAATCAATATGCAGATATATTCCATTTACCTGACGATGAACTAACTCATACAGATGTTATCCAACATGAGATTCAAACAACTACTTCGCAACCGATTAGTGTCAAATCTTATCGATTCCCCGAAATACACAAAGAAGAGGTAAAATCCCAAATAACGAAAATGTTAACCCAAAATATTATTCAACCTTCAAAATCTCCATGGTCATCACCTATTTGGATTGTACCGAAGAAATTAGACTCATCTGGAAAACGAAAGTGGAGGATTGTAATAGATTATAGAAAACTTAACGATATAACCATCGGAGAAAGTTATCCAATTCCTCAAATAAGCGAAATATTAGACCAATTGGGTCAAAGTAAATACTTTTCAACGCTAGATTTAGCTTCTGGATTTCACCAAATAAATATGAGCCCCAAGGACGCAGCCAAAACAGCTTTTTCTGTACCACAAGGACACTTCGAATTTAATCGAATGCCTTTTGGCCTTAAGAATGCTCCCGCCACATTTCAAGGGACAATGAACACTGTCCTGTCTGGGTTACAAGGCATACACTGTTTTGTGTACTTAGATGATATTGTGATTTATTCTCATGATCTGTCCTCCCACATCGACAAACTATATCTTGTATTCGAAAGATTAAGAAACTTCAATCTCAAATTACAACCAGAAAAATGCGAGTTTCTTCGTAAAGAAGTCGCATATTTAGGTCATGTAATCAGTGACGAAGGCGTCAAACCAAACCCTGAAAAGATAAAAGCTGTTATGCATTTCCCTGTTCCTAAGTGTCCGAAGGATATCAAATCTTTTCTAGGCCTAGCTTCATACTATCGCCGTTTTATTCCCGAATTTTCAAAATACGCTAAATCACTAACAAATCTACTTAAAAAGGATGTCCCTTTTAATTGGACTAATAGTCAACAACTAGCTTTTGAACAACTTAAAGATAAACTAGTTACAGCTCCAGTCCTTTTATACCCAGACTTCACAAAACCCTTTATTTTAACTTGTGATGCATCTAATTATGCCATTTCAGCTATTCTATCACAAGGCGATGTGGGTAAAGACCGACCAATCGCCTATGCTTCTCGGACGCTAAACAAAGCAGAATGTAACTACAGTGTTACAGAAAAAGAATGCCTAGCAATCGTCTACGGAACAAAGACCTTCCGTCCCTATCTTTTTGGCCGTCGTTTTAAAATAATCACTGACCATAAACCTCTGAACTGGCTTTTCAACTGTAAAGACCCCGGATCAAGGTTAATCCGTTGGCGTTTAAAATTAGAGGAATATGATTACGAAATTCAATACAAAAAGGGTAAAATGAATTCAAACGCAGACGCACTTTCAAGATACCCAGTAAACCCAGTACAAAAACAAAATCCTACCAACTCTGACGAAACACCTACAGAGAGAACAACTACTACAGCTGACCCGTCGTCTATATCAATTCCTGACTTACCTGAAATTTCTGAACTACCTGAGATACTAGAATTACCTGACGACTATGTACTCCCCGATGATTTAGAACTGCCAGAAGACTTTAATATCCCCACTCCACAATCTGTCGATAATTTAAACAATGACGACACGTACTCTAAATGCCTGAAAACATTAAATAACAAATTAATATCATTTAATACTAAGATAGAAGAACATAACGAAAACCTATTAAAAACAAAAATTAAACATATAGTTATACCTACTTCTATTGACTTAGACGAATCAAATCATTACGTAGCGGAAATCATCGGTAACCTATCAGAATCCACAGAATTCCTCTCTAAAGAAAGGACTTTACATTCATATATAATGTTTCAAAAAGATGACATTAAGTACTACTTGCTATTCGTTAAAGTATATCACTACGAAAAGAATACTTACGAAGATATCTTCAAAAGTTTAAATAATTTAAGAAACGAATTTATTGTGAATAGCATTACCGAATTCAGTATAACAGATTTCCGCAATCCTTTTGACGTATACACATTTGTAAAAATATATAATATAATTATGTACTTATTCAACAACACAGACATAATTATCCACATCTATAAAAACTCTATTATATACCCAGCGACAACTGAAATAAATAAAATCCTAAAGGAAAACCATGACATTCCTATTTCAGGTCATCTGGGTTCTAACAGAATGTTAAGCAGAATCCAAGAACGATATTACTGGCGAAACATGCGCAGCGATGTCGAGAATTATGTCCGTAAATGTGATTTATGCCAAACCAATAAGGCCCTACGTAAAATTAACCGTGCTCCCATGCAGATCACAAGTACTTCGACACAGCCATTTGAACGTGTCGCGTTAGACCTCGTTGGCCCTCTCCCAGAGGCCGGCCCATCCAAATACAGATTTATATTGACACTCCAGGATGACCTTACAAAATATTCAGCCGCATATCCCTTACCGAATGCCACGGCTGAAGAATCTTCCGAATGCCTTATCCATTTTATTTGTCAATTCGGCATTCCAAAATCCGTATTAACTGACCAGGGTACAAACTTCACGGCCGAACTATTTAAGCAAACATGCACTTTTCTTAAAATCAAACAACTTTTGTCAACGCCTTATCATCCGCAAACTCAGGGCGCACTCGAGCGCAGTCACTCTACACTAAAAGAGTACCTTAAATCCTTCGTGAATGAACATCAAAATAATTGGCCAAGGTTTGTTTTTACTGCAATGCTCACATACAACACGACAGTCCATTCAACTACAAACTTCACACCTTATGAACTAGTTTTTGGCCATAAACCCTTTATCCCATCCTCTATTTATGACACTTCTTTAGAACCTACATATAATAGCTATGTACGGGTATTACAACAACGCTTACGACTTTCTAGAGAAAAGGCTCTAGAGAATATATTAAAATCAAAGGCGAATTCCAAATCATATTACGATAGACGGACTAAACCTATCAAATACCAAATAGGCGATATGGTATATGTGAAAAATCACTTGCGACTCCGAAAGGCGTTATCACCTGTTTGGAAGGGTCCCTTTAAGGTTGTTAAAATTAACGGAAACAACACATTAACAATACTTCTAAACCGTCGACACGTAAAATATCATTACGATGAGATCAAATTAGCGGAAACTAGTTCCGAGTAAAGACTTAGTTTACATATTATACACTATTATTAGGTTTTATATTTTATTTTACAATTTATTACTTTTCATATTTTTATCTTTTACTCAATTATAGATTTAGTTAAAGTAGTATATAGTTAGAAGTAGTATAATAAAATTAGATTCTGTCGTATTTCAGAATTGCTACGGCGAGTACCTTCATTTATGCGTCGAATGTTATAGAACAAATAAATGAAAGCCCCGGCATCTATTTCGACTCAACAGGCTCTATTAAAATCACGGATGATTACCTTCATGTATTAATTCCTATTGAAATTGGATACATAAAACCCCATATTGAAAATATTAAAACTGTTTTAGGAACGGCTAGATTCTTTTGTCAGCAAAGTGAATATAACAATTCTAAATGTCACAATTACCTACAGCCGTTGGTTCCGCGCCTTGATAGTATTCTAAGAGAGTATAGTGCTATATCACATTTGATTTCGGATAGGGATAAAAGATCCGCGTGGTTTGCTGGAATTGGGTCTGCATTTAAACAGATAATAGGGACAATGGATGAGAATGACGCAATCAGATACAATAACGCTATTCAATCTCTAGATGATAACAACAAAAAACTTGCTTCCCTTCTGAAAGATAACATTCTGATGACGAATGCAGCTATAAGTAATTATAACGAAACCTTGAAATCAATTCAAATTAACGAAGCCCGTCTGAATAACGCTATTGAATCCTTAAGCATTGATGTTAACAGCCTATCTAATACATCATCGATATTATATATAGAATCGAAGATGAACGAAATTTATAATGAATTATCTTCTAGTTTGTTTACCTTGTCATTTAGAGTCGAAAATATCGTCAACTCTATTATGTTTACAAAAAGCCACTCGATTCACCCATCTGTTATTACACCGAAACAACTCTATGAAGAATTGTCTCGTAATATTAGAAACCTAGTTAAGAATTCAGAATTAGCTTTAAGTTTAAATCTAAATAATATACACTCTTTAATTGACTTAGCGCAATTATCATGTTACTATGTAGAAAATAAAATTGTATTTGTAATTAGAATACCCTTAGTTACTAGAATAGAATACAGTTTGTACAAAACTATATCTGTACCGATTCCACACGATAGACATCACCCTAATTCATATGCGATGGTAATTCCGAATTATAACTATATAGCTATAAGTAAAGATAAGACGACATATATATACCTTAATGATTTAAATGAATGTATTAAAACCATTAACCAAATTCACATCTGTAATAAACTCAATGTACATTCGGTTCAAAATAACCCTATATGTGAAACAGAAATTTTGAGTAAAGTGTTAGATAAATTACCTCAACAATGTGAAACAAAATTGATTCATGGAAAAATCGATATCTGGCAAGAATTAACTGGCAACAGATGGCTGTTTGTTGAAACTGATCCTACTAAGCTTACTGTTGAATGTCAAACACAAATATCAGAATTTAAAATATTAGGTACTGGTATATTAACCTTACTGCCAAATTGTAAAGCCTTTTGTAAGAATAAGGAATTTTCAACGATAAATAATTTTAATATAACAGTAAAGTCCATAACGTCAGACTTTAACCTTATCAATGACCCTTGCTGTGATAAAAAGAAATTTAAAGATCTTAAAACAAAATTGAAACCAATGAACTTAATTGACATAAATTTAGAGAAACTTTCAAATATTGCTAACAATCAATTAATGACAGATATCAATAAGATAATAAATGGGCCTAACCCTCTTTTAAAATACGAATCATATTATCCTATACTTACTTATTGTATAATTGTTTTAATTTTAATTTTTATATCTTTTAAACTGTACAAGAAATTCGGCAATTGTTCAACCTTCAAACCCAAGACAAGTAAAATAATTCCTGATACATCCGTTGATCCTAGCCAAGAATTAGACGAAATACCAAGTCCAAGACTCAGGATAATTTCCTGAAACTTAACAAAAAATAATGTAAGTTTCCTCTTATCGTGGGGGCTGTTATATCCTCGAATTGTAATGATTATTGATGAATAGGCGCCTAATCAGCACCTTTAATTCTAGACCATCATTCGCTAGGATTTCAAGCTCAGTTCGGGTCGGACCGCGAATCAGTGAGCACTTGCTGAATTTCTCTAATATAATAATTATCCAAGTTTATATTCCTATTTTGTTCTAGTGTTTAATAAATAACCTTTTTTAAAAAGATCCGAGTTTTTCTCGTGATAACAGTACACTAAATACATGTATAGTTTTATCACGTTACACAGTCGGTAGTTTTGTATACGTGTTAGGTTAGGTAGCTAGCGGAGTAGCGAGTGGGTCAAAAATGGAATCCTGAGTTTAGACAAGGTACTGAAAGGCACGTGACCCAAATAATTTCAATGCCATGCAGTGAAAAAATCGTTCGCTTTTAAGCACTTTTCGAGTTATTTGTCAGAAAGAAAACACTTTCACAGTGGTCGTTACAAAGTTACGTATAACGCTTTTCAATCGTAAAGATTTCGGCCATTTAACTCCTACCGCAAGCCGCGTAAAGGAACTTCGTTCCAAAATTCGGGTGCGTTCTGAATATACGCTATACTTACTAATTTTAAATAATTGGAACAAAATGTATGTCTTAAATATTTTTTTTCTTATTGTGTTTTTATAATTTAACGAAATAAACTACAATCATCTAAATAATAAAACTGAAACGGAGTATTTTATTTAATTAGTGACATTAAAAATAAAAATAAATTGAACCGGCGGATCACTAAATATAAGGACTGTAACGACGAACTACCTTTTGAAAGTTTTATTATCTTTTTTTTAATACAAATAAATTAGCTCTCGAATTCGTCTCGTTCGAAATTCCAATAACTTTTCCACTCTAGCGAATAAGATGGACTTTGGCATTCCATATTCGAAAAATAAAGTATTACATTTATTTATTTAAATAATTTCCGAGCTAGTGAGACGAAAATTTTTTTTTTCTTTATTTTATAATTTTGAGTAGTGATGTGAGTAGCACAAATAGTGTTGTAACCGTGGTGGCGGATCGTGCGACAGGGTGCCTGTACGGGCAGCGCGCGGGCGTGGCGGAGTGCGTGGAGGGCCACGCGGGGCCCGTCACGGGCGTGTCGTGCCACGCCGCCGCCGGCGCCGTGGACCTGTCGCACCTCTACCTCACCTGCTCCATGGACTGGAGCGTCAAGCTGTGGAGCCTCAAGGTAAGTGGCGGAGTGCGTGGGGGCCACGCGGGGCCCGTCACGGGCGTGTCGTGCCACGCCGCCGCCGGCGCCGTGGACCTGTCGCACCTCTACCTCACCTGCTCCATGGACTGGAGCGTCAAGCTGTGGAGCCTCAAGGTACGTGGCGGAGTGCGTGGGGGCCACGCGGGGCCCGTCACGGGCGTGTCGTGCCACGCCGCCGCCGGCGCCGTGGACCTGTCGCACCTCTACCTCACCTGCTCCATGGACTGGAGCGTCAAGCTGTGGAGCCTCAAGGTACGTGGGGGCCACGCGGGGCCCGTCACGGGCGTGTCGTGCCACGCCGCCGCCGGCGCCGTGGACCTGTCGCACCTCTACCTCACCTGCTCCATGGACTGGAGCGTCAAGCTGTGGAGCCTCAAGGTACGTGGGGGCCACGCGGGGCCCGTCACGGGCGTGTCGTGCCACGCCGGCGCCGTGGACCTGTCGCACCTCTACCTCACCTGCTCCATGGACTGGAGCGTCAAGCTGTGGAGCCTCAAGGTACGTGGGGGCCACGCGGGGCCCGTCACGGGCGTGTCGTGCCACGCCGCCGCCGGCGCCGTGGACCTGTCGCACCTCTACCTCACCTGCTCCATGGACTGGAGCGTCAAGCTGTGGAGCCTCAAGGTACGTGGGGGCCACGCGGGGCCCGTCACGGGCGTGTCGTGCCACGCCGCCGCCGGCGCCGTGGACCTGTTTCATATCATGGAATTTACGTCGTGTAAATGATTACACAGATACACATGTTAAACTTATAACACCCCTCTTTTTCGTCATGGCTTAATAAACCGGTGCCTCTGCCGGCTAGGCTATTGTAATTATAATGTGGTCGGTGAACTGACCGAGCGGCGTGCGTGTGCTTAGGAGAACAAGGCGCTGTACTCGTTCGAGGACAGCGGCGACTACGTGGTGGACGTGCGCTGGTCCCCGGCGCACCCGGCGCTGTTCGCGGCCGCGGACGCCGCCGGCCGCCTCGACCTCTGGAACCTCAACAGGGACACCGAGGTGAGCAGCCGCCACTCGCCACTGCACACGATTTACCGTTTCACTCATGGAATTTAGTATATTTTTATATTAATAAGCCCCAATTTCTTATTTGTTGTGAAAATTTTTCCAAATTGATAAATCTACTTAGTTATGACGTCATAATACACTATCTCGTACTGTTTTCGAAACTTTAACCCCCTTATTAATAAGCGTGGATTAGCGGTTGCGTAGTTACACTATACTTTGTCTTCTTTCGAATGTCAAATTACTGATAACAGAAAAAGATAGATCGATGTGTAACTATTCGCTCGTTAATCCAATAAGGGGGCAAAAGTTTGCGTTAATTTTACATTCATTATAAAAATGATTTCCTGGTAGTATTCTCAAGCCATTTCTTCTAAAAAATTATGCATAAAAAATATATATTCGCCATGTATTTGTGAATTAATGACATGCGATGAAGTGCGCGGAGACGTGAGTTAGGTCCATATTGGAGGCGAGTCGTCGGTAACGCCCCCGGTGGGTGTCGGTGCAGGTGCCGGTGGCGTCGGTGCAGGCGGCGGGCGGCGCCGCGTTCAACCGCGTGTCGTGGGCGCCCTCCGGCGGCCTGCTCACCGCCGGGGACGACGCCGGCAACATCTCCGTCTACGAGCTCGCGGAGGTACCGCGGCTGCCGCTGTGCACGGACTATTTAACGACCGCCCGTGGATGCCGAAATTAGGAATAGGGAAAGGTTTCAAAGAGTCTCGGGTCCGATTTTGATGAAAATTAGAACTGCATCATTAGATTTTTGTTAAAAATCATATCGATCCGGGAATCGACATGATCATATTGGAAAAAAAACTGTATTTATTACACCATTGTATAGTGATTGTTAAAAAACCCCAATGAAGCAGTTCTAGTTTTCGTTAAAATTGGAACCGAAACTCATTTGAGTATTTTTCACTATTTCTCATAGTTTCATATTTGGCCATCCACGCGCGCTCCAAAATTCACCCTGCATATTGAGTTATCCCGTGTGACGGACGAGTGCTAAACCCCCCCCCCCCCCCCGCAGAACGTGTCGCAGCCGCGGCACGACGAGTGGAGCAAGTTCGCGTACACACTGCAGGAGCTGCGCCACAACCAGGCCGACGAGGAGTCGGACCGGCTGGGGCTGGCGGCCAGCAGCGGGCCCGCCAGCCTCACGTCGCTGTCGTCGCTGGCCAGCAACCCGCTGCGGTAACTGCGCCAAGCCGCGCCAAGCCCGCTGTCCCACCCCCACCCCCACCCCCGCCACCACGCGGAAGGATCACTTGACGCATCATTTATGGACTTGTTTGGCGGACGTGAGAGCTGGGTGTGAAGTGTCGATCGCATGACCGCAGTGGTTTCCAATAGTTCGAATTACGGAGCCACGTCGCGCCGCACGCGCTTTCAACAAAATATAGGCTGATTTACAATGTTGCAGTCACGCTTGCAGGTGCGCGGGCGCAAATGAATGCAATATCTTCGCATTGTTACGTGTGTGACCCGCGCTGTCAGCACCTCGTAATGGTCGCGCGTTCGCGACATGCCGATCTGTCGGGTCTATGATTATGTTGGCGTGATGTTATTAAAGTGTCAGAGAATATGTACTGAAAGAGAGAGTAAAAAGTTTTTTTAAATGAGATATAGCGGCGCAAATACTATAGTTGTCTATACCTAGGGTTTGTTTAATTACTACAATATAATCTAAAGTCCTTCACGCCCATTTTAATACATGTCATCACAATGCAATACGCAAGAGCAGGGTTATGTACTTTTTGAATTACAAAAAAAACCTTTGCATAATGATACCATTGGTCCGCGAGGCGTCTTAACATGAGAAGCCTCTAATGGCATGCAAGAGGCGGACGCACTTAAACACATTTTGCTCATCTAATTTTAATTTATTATTATATGTACGTAATTAAACAAACGTATATTATTTCGAAATAGCAATCCGGCTCGCATTTATGAAATCCCGTTCGCAGAGTGTTTATTATGTCGACAATTATCTCCTATTACCGTTGGTAATAGACGAGACGTTACAAACATTGATATTAATTAAAACTTTACGTTCGAATGATATGTATATTAGAATATATTATAAACGCAGCTATTTCTAATATAATGTAATTGAGGCATTAAATGAAGATGTCTATTTATGAGTTAGTGAGATGTATTATTTTAAAGGTACTTAACAATCCTAAAAAAATAATTAACTCATACATAGACATGTTAATTTCGTGTCCAATTTCATACTTTAACTAAAGGCATTGTAGGATGTTATAGCTTATTAGTTTAGTGTTTTGTTACATAAGTAATTTACTGAATACAGAACATTCATATCTCTAATATTTATTAAGCACAGGTATAAAATGAGGTATTCGTTAGCTAGTACCGCCTTATTGTAAAGATCAAATAAACAATTGCTTATAATGAAGTATTTTATTTTATCGAAGTTGGTGGTAGAGCCAAGCTGTAGTCTGCCTGGCTCTGCCTGGGTAATACCACCATCTCACAGAAGATCCTTATAGCTATGTTTCATACGATGAGTGAGGGCGCTAGAACCCCATCCATTCCCTTTGAAAATGACAACTTGAAAAAAACCTAGGTGCACTAAAAAGCTATAAATAACTAGGGACCTTGTAATTTATTTCATTTGTATTCAGTGCCAATTCAAGCAGGGGTAGGTACCTACCTAAGAAAAAGTCCTAACGAAGTGTAAAGATAGTGGCACCGGCTCCAAATGAAAGAAATTACAAGGCCCTTACTCCTTTTATCAAAGCAAAACCCCGTTATTACTAGCATTTTAGAGCACCCAGGCTTTTTGAAGTCGCTTTAATTTCCTTTTGAACCTGCTTTATGTCATGTGGGTTTCTATTTTCTGGTAACCGACAATAATTAGCTAGCCATAAATACAATTTCCACCACTCGAGTGTCACCACCTGACACTAGGTCTCGTGACGCAAACACCAAGTGACGACACTCGTTCTGCACCACCTGTCACTAGTCTCGAGACTCAAACATCAAGTGGTGACACTCGTGTTTCACCACCTGACACTAGTCTCGTGACGCAAACATCAAGGGGTGACACTCATGTTTCACCACCTGACACTAGTATCGACACTCAAACGCCAAGTGTTGATACTCGAGTTCGTCCAACTGACACCAGTCTCGAGTCTGAATTACCAAGTGATGACACTCGAGTAACGCCACCTGACACTTAGTCACGACACTCAAACACCAAGTGATGACACTCGAGTGTCGCCATTCCACCTGGCACTTGGTCTCGACACTCAAACACTAAGTGTTGACACTCGAGTGTCGCCACCTGACACTAGTCTCGACACTCAAACGCCAAGTGTTGAAACTCGAGTTCCTCCAACTGACACTAGTCTCGAGACTCAAACACCAAGTGGTGACACTCGTTCTGCACCACCTGACACGAGTCTCGACACTCAACCATCAAGTGGTGACACTCGAGTTCGTCCAACTGACACTACTCACGACTCTAAATCACAAAGTGGTGACACTTGTGTTTCACCCACTGAGACTAGTCTCGTGACGCAAACACCAAGTGGAGACACTCATGCTTCACTACCTGACACTAGTCTCGACACTCAAACGTCAAGTGTTGAAACTCGAGTTCCTCCAACTGACACTAGTCTCGACTCTGAAATACCAAGTAATGACACTCGAGTAAGGCCATCTGACACTTGGTCTCGACACTCAAACACCAAGTGGTGACACTCGTGTTTCACCACCTGACACTAGTCTCGTGATGCAAACACCAAGTGGAGACACTCATGTTTCACCACCTGACAATCGAGACTCAAACACCAAATGTTGACACTCGAGTTTCTCCAACTGACACTCGTCTCGGCTCTGAATCACTGAGTGATACCACTCGAGTGTAGCCACCTGACCCTAGGTCTCGACACTCAAACACCAAGTGGTGACACTCGTTCTGCACAACCTGACACTAGTCTCGAGACTCAAACACCAAGTGGAGACAATCATGTTTCAACACCTGACACTCGACACTCAAACACCAAATGTTGACACTCGAGTTTCTCAAACTGACACTAGTTCCGTGACGCAAACACCAAGTGACGACACTCGTTCTGCACCACCTGACACGAGTCTCGACACTTAAACACTTATTGGCTAGGGAACCCTTCATTGTGCGTGACCCGACATACGTTTGGCCGATAGATCTTTCATTGTATTAAGTAGTTTTCTATTTATAATTTATATTGCTTCTACAAATAACCTATCAATTATTGTGCTAACAGTTGTCGGCATTCGCATTACTACAAACAAAATACACAGTACCTTTTTCATCGTTCAGATTATTAACCACAATCAGATATTACTGCTTTATATCGGTATCTTAATAATTTATGAGAACGCTTTATGATGTAGGTACCTTAAGATGTACTTTTTGAAAGACTTCAAAAACTACGGTTCTCACGGTTGTATTTTTTAATGTTTGTTACTTCGGAACTCCACCATTTATAAACCGATTTCAATTATTTTAAACCGATTCTATGTGAAAGGATAGGTCGGATTGGTTCTATAGAAATTTCGTCAAAATTGGTTCGGTAGTTAGAGAGATATTAACTTTTTACGTTTACCAGCAATTCAATACGCAGTTTTCAACAAACATTTATGAAAAGTATTTTTTTTTTAAACAAAATTGAACCGACTTCCAAAAATCTGGGTGCACTAAAAAGCTAGAAATAACTAGGGACCTTATAATATATTTAATTTGGAGTCGGTGCCAATTCAAGTAAGTAGGGGTGGGTATCTAAGAAGTTGTCCAACCGACTGCAAATAAAATAAATTAAGTATAAGGACCGTATATATTTATAGATTTTTTAGAGCATCCAGGTTTTTTGGAGTCGGTTCAATTTTTTTTTGTCAGTTGTATAATGTTGATTTAACCTGAATAGGTATTGAATTAGATAAATTCATAATTTATATTCATGAACCTTAGTAGGTTCTGTAGTAAGTAAAACAAAGAAAACTTGCAGTAACCATCAATTATAGCGTTAACAGTTGTTGCCATTCGCATTATTACAAACATGAGTAAGTAGGTACTTACCTATTAAACCGTTTTACATTATTTTTCTGTTGTCCTCACGTAGGTTCACCCGACAAACAAACTCGTCTTATTCAACACTTTTTTGTTATAAAAACCGATATGGAAAAACCCTTTAAAAATTATAAACCAACCGACGCAACGAAAGCATTGGAAAAACTAAGCCTGTTATGGTATCTCACGTTTTTTCCAAAGTTCTGGAGGCCTCCGTCGGACCTCAATCTATCACCAACATTCATGAAGATCTACGACGGTCTAACTAAAGCGGTCTACGTAATGTTAATGGCTCTTGCATTTTTTACTATAGGGGCTTTATGGACGCAGCCAGATTTGAACCAAAACCAGAAATGTTCAAGAAACTTAAGCATTATAGGAAGTCCTTGCACAATTTTCTTTACCGCAATTTGTTTGTACAATAGATCTAGAATCAATGAGCTGCTGTACAATATTATCGTGGTGCTCAAGGAAGAATTCAATGATAAGAAGGCTGAGAAGGCGATGATTGCTAAAATTAAATTGTACGTCAGTGCTTATACATGTTTATGTGTGATCAACCTTACTTTCATGACAGTTCCTGGTGTTATGGAAGTCGTTAAAGGTGGTAAGTTTAAAAACCTATCTAATTGATAACTGCATTTGAAAATCGGCGCCTGCTGCAAGCCTTCTAAGCGACAACAGTTTTTAGGGTTCCGTAGTAACCCTTATACATTCGCCATGTCCGTCCGTCCGACACCAAGTCGCAGTATTTTTATTCAGAGACTACCTATTAGGGCTACAAGCTAGAATGGTTAAATCGTCCTAGGCTAGAAGGCTGCAAATTGGCACAAAACTTTAGTTTATGTTCCGCTACAAAACTGTGTGTTTAAATATTGAAAGTAAAGCTATTCTAGGGTGCCCCCCGTACATGGGAAGGCGGAGTGAAAAATAAATGTTTACTCACCCCCTCGAGTGGGATATCGTTGGATAGGTTTAAAATTCATTTAACATTATTATTTAGTGAAAAAACACTTACGTATTATTTATTTAAAATTAAAATGATAAAAAAACAAGTTCTGTTCGAGATTCGAACCCAAAACTTATTCGAATCTGAGGTATTTGAACGTTGAATAACAAGACGAAATTATCAACCATTTTATAGAATTCTAGAGTGACGGGCATTAAATGTTTCACATCAAAATGAATCTTCACGTTTATTATTAGGGTTGCGTATTATTAAAAAGAGGCGGGATGTCTACGGAACCCTATAATATTATGCGTGATCCGACAGTCGACACGCATTTGGCCGGATTTTTATTTTATAACTAGGTAGCTTTTATTTACGCAACTATCTCACTATATCTAATACGATGTTGCTGCAACATACTGACCGGCAAGTTCTACGCGACACGTGACGGTAGAAATTTTATACATTATACACTGTAAGTACTATCTAGTGCTTTTTTTCTATTTTACTGAAGGTAGCTTGGGTCCATACAGTTAGTGTTAGTCTGGCGCTATTTATATTTTTTTTATTACAGAAGGTGGATTTGTGACCTACATCTCCGTCTGGCCAGACGTCAACGACCCCTCCACTACAGCACTCGTTGCTAGAGTCGTGATCTACATCATGTGGTTCATCGTGTTTATCATAACCATTGGAATTTACAGCATTATCTTATCCATACTAATTGCATTGAACCACCAATTTAAGAACTTGCAGAGTTACTTCTACACGATTGATGATACATTCAGTGATAGCAGATTGACTCAAACGGAGAAAGAGATGACATATGAGAAGGCGTTCATAAAAGGAATCCGTTTGCATGTGCTGACTCTGCAGTAACTATCGACTCTATATTATTAATGTAACTTAGTCTAGATTTCCAGGAAAGAACGGTACCTACCCAGTAATGACTTGTCGGCAGCGGAGAACATTTGAATCCGACACATCATTAACGTAACTAATGATGACGCCTTCATTTTGAAACTTTGATACACGTAGCCACAATATTTATGTTGCAGCCCCTAGCTCGCTGCAATTACATCTATTCATACAAACATCTCTTTTGGCAGAGGCTTACCTCATGTTACAACAGTCATTTTTCGTTCCATATTCATGCATCTCAATATTCTCAATTGAGAATTTGGGTCTTGAAATAACGGAGAAGACCTTTTGAAACCTCACGGCCAAATTAAATTGCAAATGTTTTTTAAAAATTACCCATTTGTCTGTCAGAAGCCTTTTTGTAAACTGAAAATAATTTTGATGCAGGTGCGTGGGCGCATGTCAGGAGGCGTGTGGAATGATACTGAACTCACAGTTAATAAACTTACCTGCTATTATGTTGCTATCGCTAATTCCTGATATACTGGTTGGTTAAACATCGTACTACTTTTAGTTACCTATTGATCTACTATTCTGTTTTACTGGAAGGAGGTTCCCGGTCTTCATTATTATTTACTTAGCGCGTTCTTATTGCATTTACACCATTTGAATCAATTGTAATCGGCACACGTGTTTAGGTCCAATTACCCTAATTACTGTTCGTGGTGCCTTGCTTACTGGCTCTACGGCCGTTGCGCCAGTCTTGTGTCTGTGATAAACTACCCATACAGTTATTTTGTCTGTAGCTTTGCAACGAAGGTTATCTTATAGGATTATCTTCTTCCAACTCCCTTCATTCTTTTTTTTATGAAATTTGTTCAGGTTCTGCCTCTCTCTCATCGTACGAAACGCAGCTTTTATAGCTATTGAACGACTATCTTCTGTGTGAGGGTGGTACTACCCGGTAGAGCCAGCCCATATAAGAGCTGTAGTCAAAGAAATTGTAATAATTTCATGCCTGTAGTCAATTGGCAGCTAAGCTCTACCACCGTAAAAAAATATCTCTATTATTTCCTCACGCATTCAGTACATTCAGTATTTCACACGAGGTTTTCGACTCTAACCCTCTCTGTTAGAGTCTAAATTGGAAGCTGGAAGTCGTCTTGTTTTAAAATTCAAACAAAAATTGTGTTTTATCCATCTAATCCGTAATTATGTGTTCTTTAGGTTTCTGACGACGACTGGGCAACGAAATTAACAAGAGTGCCAATCTTGGTAAATGTTTTGATGATTCTTGGGTTCTACATGTGGAACGCTGGTGACATCACAGATGAGGCGAGTAAAATACCTTATAGCCTTACGTAACGTATTTTGTCTATAACAGTTGACTTTAATATTTTTATTTGCGTAATTTAATTGCAGGCATCCAAGTTGCCGGACGCCATTTACGCGTCCGGCTGGCACAACTGCCACGGCAGGTCGTCAGTGCGCGTCCGCAAATTGGTCACCATCGCCATGTCACTAGCTCTTGTAATTACCATTTACCTTTTACTCGACAGATCTGAGGCCATTATTTAGACATTGGCAAAAACTAATTACATATTATTACCTACAGAAGAGTTTTGCATAGTTACTTGTGCACTCACATAGTATATTTTTTAATTGGGTTAATTTTTAAACTGATCCGTATTATTTCCATTTATGTACCTACTGATCTGTTTGGGTTTTGCTTTCCAGCAACCAGTCGAGATAAAAGCTTTTGGCTTTTTGGTGCTCTCCTACGAAGCTTACGTGACGGTAAATTTGTTTCCTTATTCTGATACTTTATACGAATATTATTTAAATTGATGAACATTGTTTTCACATTTCAGATAGTGAAGACTACATACTCTGTGTTTACAGTATTTTTCTGAAGTTGCAGATTATCAGCACATATTCCTACTTGTTTAATAAGTAACAAATAATAAGCACATACATTTATATAGCAATTTTGATTACAATAAATGATACCTACCTATATGCACTTACGTAAAATTCTAATAAATTATTTTCAATTTACATTGTTACCTACTTATTACCACCTATCTGCCGTTATTTGTCTACATTTCCTTATTCACTTCGTCCTACCACCTCCATCCATCCAAATTTACTTTATCATCAGCATGCTAGTAACTTGATCATACAAAACATTGCAACCGTCGTCGTTACCGAAGAAGGGATGATTAAACTCCAAACAGTTTACAAAGTCTTCGAAAAACCATTTCCAATTATACAGTCTATTTCTTTTGTTACTAAAGTTATTGCAAGTTGAATATGATGGAAGTGAATTCCACAAAGACCAATCAAAGTAATAACTGCATAATTAAGAAGAGTATGTGCCAAGCACTTATGAAAATAATGACAATAGAAGTACAGTGCATTCTTGAATTACTTTTAAACACATAATCAAATATCGACATCAGTTAGACACACCTCATTCTGGCTATTGTTATGCAAATAATCTGCCACAACCACTGTAACCAACTTTGATTGACAACAAAAGCTTTTTCTATGAAAAAAGCGGTATTTCTATATAAAACGGGTTTGACCGGATATACCTACTTATTGAATGATTACTAAAACTATTCCCAAGTCACAAAATCATTACCACAACGTGCCACCCTTCTGAGTCGGCCAATCAATATAAGCAATTACTTATCTTCATCAAGACCAAGCTAGGATCTAATGATGAGACAGCAATTAGATGGGGCTGAAATTCGTTGCTAAGATTTTGTTACAAACAAGAACTTCGACCTTAATAAAAGGTTCCTAATAACCCTTATTTAACCCTGTAAAACAAATGAAAGGTAAATTTACCCTTCATTACTAATAATCGACACCAATTTTATTATTATACCAATGACTTAACAACCAATTGATTGCTCAATTCGGTCACTTACTTCAAATTTCATTAAACCTACTAGCTGAATATTCGGCATTCGAATCTCACAATACAACCATGGACAACTCGAAAACGTACCAACGGACCAGAACCACCGATTTTTTCTATAAAACAAACCTGGTGGTCTACCTATTCGGATTTCCAAACTTCTGGATAGAAGAATTAAAGCTACCTAAAACATTTATCAACTTCTACAACCGTTTTACGCTGTTCAACAACACTTTAATTTACATATTCATAGGGTTAGAACTTGGTGCGTTTTTTACACAGCACAGTTTGACGGAGAAGCAGAAACTCAACCTGCTGGTTTACGGATTCTCCCACCCAATCCTATATTTCTTCAGAGGTATCATGGCCCATCGAAGGGACAGAGTCCGGGACGTGTTGTATGACCTCACGGTGGTGTTGAAAAGGGTCCACAATGACACTGAAGTTGAATCGCAGATGATGAGGCGCTGTATGATGTACTTGACAGCGTTGCTAAGTACCTGTGTGCTGTCCATGCTGTCGTACACCATCGACGCTGGTATGGATGTGATTCGGAAGGGTAAGATGGTACCACAGACTTATAAACACTACTTATGGTAGCTATTCCTGAAGTTATTTTCAAATATAAAATGTCCTGTAATAGCCTGGTGCAGGTACAGGATTTCATTCAGAGGGAGGGATCCCACACATTACCCCCGACCCCTGTATCAGCGCGGGGTAATAAGTGATTACTACATTAAAACGACAGGAAGTAGATATTTTCTTCCAACTCCTATCCTTTCCTTCAATTAAATTCGTGCGGGTTCGGTACGCCGAGAGTCAAGCCTCGGCGGCTTCGTTGGACACGGTCTAGAACTCTAGACGCATAAGGTCCTAAACGCAAATGGAAACCACTGTAGTATTTGCTTAGAGGGATAACAGTGGTGAGAGTGTGCGGCGAGGCAAGCTTTATTATCTGAACTGCGGATTATTTTTTATGATCTGTAATTTTCAAAATATGTCCACCTTCAGGTGTAACATACACGACTGTAATAACAGTGTGGCCGGACGTCGAGGACACGTCGTATCCAGCGGACGTGGCGCGGATCATCTCCAATGTAGTCTGGTGGATATTCGTCACGCGGGTCTTCGGCGTGTACATACTGGTGATATCCCTGATGACATGCCTGAGCTACCAGCACAAGAACCTGCAGAGCTACTTCTACCAACTCAATGGTATATTTGAAATGCAGGACTTGGGTCAGCGAGAGAAAGAGGACAGATATGAAGAGGCGTTTAAGGTTGGGATCAGATTACACTCAGATACTTTGCGGTAAGTACCTACATTGTTGTACTAAATTAATTCGGATAGCTAAGACGGTTATAGGTACAGTCAGCGTAAGTACATGAGCATGCTAGAGATAGTTTTTTTTTTAATAATAGGACTAGTCCCGCCGCACTCCCCACACAGTAACAGCGGTTACTCATGTAAGCCAGGATCGAAAATGGTGTCCAATGATGACGCCGAGATTTGACCCTCGACCCGACCCTACAATAAATTGTATTAATTGTATGTGTTGAATGATATTGCTACTGGATTTCTGAACGCCACTAGTACACGCCACACGTACTTACTAGTGCATCGGTATTAGAACAGCGGTAATAGATTAAGTTTTGGCGAGTTTACTAGGAGTAGGTAACAATATAATTAGGGTTACCATCGAAGCATGCATGTCAACTTTTTTTCCTGTCTGCCTTTGGTTAATTTACGCGGACAACAAAATTTCCGAGACGAATGTGAACAGGTTGTCACAAAACCCGACATAGCAACCAACCCAATGGACACGCTGTGGCCTTTTGGTTGGGTAAATTGAAGATACATATTCATTTCCAGGTGTACATACCAAAGCCAGTCAGTTTGCGGAGGGGTGTTCAGTGGCCAGATAATATTTAACATTCTTGTAGTTGTGGTGTTAATGGCACAGATGGTGGTAAGTCTATTTAGACCACTACGATCATAGAAACAGTTTTCTTACAACTCTGAAGCAAACGTTTACGTGATATTATCGTTATAGCTTGCTGCGTTACTTATAATTTTATTCTGAGCTAGATTATAAGTAGCTTTACTGATATTATCATTAGGTTAAGGTTATTATGATATAATCCACTCCCCTGTCCAGGAATAAAAAATAACAGGACAGCTTAATTCCTTGCTATCTCGCGTCTTCAAGTTACGATAGTATCCTTCTTAGTCTTCTCCCATTTCGATTTGGTATTGGAGTCAGCTACTGGCCTAGGATAAACTAGAAACTGACTAACTACGTTTAAAGTATTTTGGGGCCATATGATGTGTTGATGTGCAGAACTCTGAACGGAACCTGGTCAACCTGTGCGCCACTGTGTTCACGGGGTCGGCGGTGCTCATTAGCACTGGCTTCTTCATGTGCAACTCTGGAGACGTCACCGTCGAGGTAAACCACCATCTATTTGCCGATACCGTGCTCACAAAACAGACTAGTTTAATTTCCAGCTCACTGAAAATTTTGTTTTTAATCAGAATGTATAAATCTATGCTATGTAACATCTCACACAGCTTCAGAAGTCAGATTGATGGAATTTTCTTTACAGGCGTCTCACTTGGCTACGGCGATGTACTTCTCTGGGTGGCACAACTGCCTCGGGGAGTCGTCAGTGCGGATTAGGAAACTGGTCGTCGTGGCCATGTCTCACGCACAGGTATACCTCACTATATAGACACTTTCGACGTCGTTAAGGGCCTTGCCCAACTAGCAGCTTGCGAGCTGGACCCAGCGGGTCACTTGATGCACTGGTATGCAGCCTGTGCCGAGCTCGTGGGGGGCGATACCACCGCGAATACGCGACGTGATAGCGCCCTAACATGAGTAATTTTGATACCTACTTGATTTATTTTTTTCAGAAACCTGTCGTGCTAAGAGGTCTGGGCTATATTGAATTGTCGTACCAGTCGTATATAACGGTATGTTTTAGTTACATACGAGGTCTGTCCCAAAAGTATCCGACCTACGTTCATATCTTCGCGCGGAAAGACTCAGGTGACCTCTGGAGGGTTCGAACGTCACCAGCAACTCCTAACCTTCTCGTCAGTAGCCTGAGATACCGATGGAACGCCTTAGTTCCCGCGCAGCGTGTATTTGTTTACAACTACTTTTTTGCGTTCGTCGCAATTTGCGTATTGCTAAAAATGGCAGAACGAACCGCACAGCGAATTTGCATAAAATTTTGCTTTAATCTCGGTAAAATTTTTGCGGAAACTATTAAGGGGATGATTCATGGGGCTTATGGTTATGATTCTGAAACAAAACAACAATGTTCGCAGTGGAAGCTTCCATCTGAGCCTCGGCCGAAAAAAGCCCGTCAAAGTCGAAACAACATCAAGTCAATGTTGATTGTTTTTTTTCGATCATGAGGGTGTTGTGAACCATGAATATGCCCCTACAGGCCAGACAATCAATAAAGAGTACTACGTTGAAGTTTTGAAAAGATTACGTAATGCAATCAGGAGAAAACGACCGCAACTTTGGGAAACCGGTGAGTGGCTTCTTCATCACGTCAATGCTCCAGCGTACGCATCAAACCTTGTGCCGCAGTATTTATTGAAACACCGTGTTGCGCAGCTCCGCCAGCCTCCATACAGTCCTGATATAGCTCCCTGCGACTTTTGGCTGTTTCCTCGATTGAAAATGCCGCTTAAGAGACATCGATTAGACAATAAACAGACTATTGAAACTAATGCGACGAATGCACTAAAGGCGATTCCGAAGTCTGACTTTCAAGAGTGCTTTTATAAGTGGAAACATTGATATGAGCGTCTTGTTCAATCAAATGGGGACTACTTTGAAGGATGCCACCCCCCGGATGACGAAGAATAAATCAAGCGCCGAGAAATCGACGTAGGTCGGATACTTTTGGGACAGACCTCGTATACCTCTCGATTCGATCCAGAAGCACTTCAAAATGGCGTCCGAACGCTATTTCTTGAGGGCTTCTGAGCACACCAATCCCTTAATCGTCGCCGCCGCCGATTATGCACCTACACCCGCGCCAGATACATGCCGCCGCAGGCCGCGGCATGTGTTGCTGGACCCCCCCCCCCCGACAAACTCACCGCTCTCCTAGACTCAGATGTCGAAGAGAACGACACACGCACACTCCCCACCAGACACCGACCTCGCCGGCGAGGTCGACGTACCCCCGCTTCCGCTAGAAGGTGCGTCTACTTACCTAGACGCACCTTGGCACCCGACAAGCCCGCTGAGTTTCTTGCCGGATCTTCTCAGTCGAGGTCGCGTTCCGATCCGGTGGTAGATTTACCCTCGCCACCTCTTCTGGCAGCGGCCCAAGCCGAGGTCGTGTCCCTTGTGGCGCCCTTGAGCTAGCTGCCCCCCTGCCCCTCTGGCTGGAGCGCACTTGCGCTCGCCCTCTGTCCGGGTGAAGTTGTTATGGCCACTCTGGCCAACAACGTATTGTCATATCAAAAAAAAAAAAAAAGTTACATATACCTACAATTGCTTTAACAGAAGCTACAAAGTGTAAAGACAATTTTCTTCTTCCAGATTGTGAAACTATGCTATTCCGTGTTTTCGGTGTTGTATTGAAAACTGGTGTGCACGAACATCACGACAGGAGATCATCACAAATTACAAACTCAACGGTAGTAAATAAATAAACAGGCATAGATTATATAAAATGATTTTCATTGACAAAATAATTAAAATATAATATAAAAAAAATGTTAGGTAAGAATACCTACAATCTTCTTGGGTAAGACTATCTACTTACCTACCCTCATTTGAACGTAACTTCGTCATCATCAGCTATTTGTAATTATTATCCAGTTATTAACCAACGCTATTAAATTGATTGATCTAGCAATTAATTCGGTACATGGCTATTACACATGTCTATAGAATAATTAGCACAAAATACAGGAATGTAGAAAATATTTTACGGAAGTGATGTTTTTAAAGATGTCCTAACTAAAGTAATGTTTGAGCTCATAGATAGCTAATTACTGTGAGGATTACAGAAAACATGCTTGTTATATTGAGTGTTGTTATCAAAATAACTTGCTTTAGTTCTATTGTTGTTGTGTTGAACTTTGAATTTGAAGATTATAATTCAAATTGAACATCATCGACGATGAAATAAGGTGTCGCGGCCATTGGGTTCAAACAAACAATATTATAGCTAAGTAGGTAACAAGTCGTCACCAATCCACCGTCATGGAAATAATGCGCTTTAACTTTACTTATAATAATTATTTATCTTTACAACTAAGTACCACATATTTTAAGAACCGTATACTCTCCTATGGTACAGGGAATGTAAGCCCTGTTTTGTTCCTCATCTTATTCCTGAGCACCCCAGCGGGACCCTCCGGTCCCTATGATAAGCCTCCACACACACCCCTACAGCTCTTCCCTTCCGCCAGAACTCTTGGTACCCAGGACTCTTGGTTCGTGCCCCTCTCGTAGCCTTGTTACGAGAGCCGGCCTTCACATATCTAAAGTGCATCTAGTTAAACTATAACAAGTTCATTCTCTTCAGAACACGTGGTTGGTAATAGCAAAGGACTTACCCCGGTACAGCCTAGTAGTCCTGTCTTCACCAAAATTACTCACTTAGCGCACTTAACACTCTTACACCTTACAGGTCTTAACAAGACTAATTTTTACACTCCGTTAAACCATTACACAAATACAAGCAACAATCCCGTCCTGCTTGTCTCGCTCGCGGTCCATTTCTACCATTTCTACTCCTCTAAATCTCTCCCTCTCTTTCTCAACCGTACACAATATGAGTGACATCTAAATGTCACTCAATGTCATTCGCCAACTTTATGGGATAATTATTATTTTACTCACAGAGCTAGCCAACTGATGGCGCTCAGTTCAACTTTTAACTTGGACATTAATATGAAACTCGCGATGAAATCCGCAACATTATTATTACACTTTTGGCATATGAGTATACCAGGATCTAAAACCTTGCGTGAACTAGAGTTACCCACGTCATATCGCAGTAATTAAACCAATTGCATGCCAATTAATATCCACGGTAATGTACTAAATACTGAACTATGAATTCCTACAGCTATTTCTTTCTGTTATTCTCTCCATTCTTAAGCAAATTTTGAGCAAAATGGTTAACTTTAACGATAACTACAATCATACTAAAACAACAAAATTTCTTCACGACGTGTGCAAATTCGTACACATACTTGGTCTACCCAACTTCTGGTTTCAAGATTTAGCTTTGTCTAAAGCGTTCAACAACTTCGATGTCA
The DNA here is from genome assembly GCA_905147325.1 of Notodonta dromedarius. Lineage (NCBI taxonomy): Eukaryota > Metazoa > Arthropoda > Insecta > Lepidoptera > Notodontidae > Notodonta > Notodonta dromedarius. The sequence continues at coordinate 831,118 of LR990167.1, forward strand.
TCAACAAAATCGGAAACTTGGGCGTCTGCATCATGTTACTCTCGGAATACTGCGCTTATTTTACGCAAAATAATTTATCGGAGAGTCAGCAGTCTAACTTGCACATGTTTTCTATATCAAATACGCTTGTTGCTAGTTTCTTCTTCCGCATGGCTAGCCAGCGAGTTGAAGTGAAAGAGATAATACATAAGCTCGGGTTACAGCTGAAGAGCTACAATGACAGGCACGTTGAGGAACGGATGATAAAGAAGTCTGTGTTCTTTTCAGCGGCTTTAGTGTTGAGCTGTTTGTCTGTGGTATGTATGATTACATTGGAAGCGATATGGAAGGTTGTTTTTAACGGTAAGTACTTCTTATCATCATTAAAATTTAACAGTATTTTGCCGATTACATCTAAAACAAAGGTATCAAGAAAGACTAATAATAAGTAGGGAATTCTTAGGCAATGTCGAGAAACTGTGTTGTGATGTTTACATAAATACTAATTAATTATATTTGGCAGTTGTGGTTACCTACCAATTCTAAATTTGGTGATCTATAATTAGGTCCAAATAATAATAACATTCCATAAGAGGAGAACTCAGGCGAACTCAGGAGAACTTACTCATATAGATCGATGGCTATTAAGAGTGTGACATTTGTTATAAGGGTTCTGAACTTGACGGCAATAACTTGACAAGTCTTGAAGTTAGATGCAGCAGCGTCGCAATAGATGTATTGTGTGAAAAACTTTACTGCGACCCCGCTAGAACTAACTTCAGGCCGGCTAAGTTAGTCCGCCGTATTGTAGTTTTTTTTTATAGCGAGTCAAAGTTAAGCTGGTCACTGAACTCTGAACGATAGTCGCGTGTGCATCATGAATAATGTACCTTCAGGAGCAACATATTCAACAATAATCACGGCGTGGCCAGACATGGACGACCGGTCCGCCGGTGCCAACATCATCAGGGCTGCATTTAATGTCTGCTGGTGGATCTATTTGGGAAGAACCTTCGCTGTGTACACCATCGTCATCTGCCTGACAGTAGGCATAGGCCATCAATATCAGAACCTCAATAGTTACTTCTGCGGCCTTAATATAATCTTTGAGAAAGATTCGACTCAGAGAGAGAAGGAAGAAGAATATGAGCATGGTTTTAAAGTTGGGATCAGGCTGCACGTAGAGACTTTAAAGTAAGACACACAATTATTTTTCTCCATATAGGTATCTTTTTGGTATTTCAGGTCGGTTCCCACCCCAACTACAATGAAAACCAGTATTTATACTGAACCCATGTTCAGACCATTAAGATCATTTTTTGACAGATAATGTCAGTATTGACCATAACGCGCCTGTTAAGGTTGTTACAATGACAATCGGGACCCCAGCTCATGCCCTTCCGTAATATAAGTACATTACGATTTTAGCGATGAACGTACGTTTTCAGGTGTATAAAGAAAATTCAGAGAGTGTGCGGCTACGTGTATAGCGGTCAGATAGTCTTCAACATAATCGTTATTATTATACTGATGTATCAATTGGTGGTAAGTACTTTAGCAAAGCAATCTTTTGCGAAGCACTTAAGAACAGCCTAGAATATTTTAAATGCTAGGATTATGATGTTAAAGCTATATTTGTTAGATCAGTGGTTATTCCAGAACTCGTCCCGAAACTTAACGATGGCAGTGAGGGCAGTGGCCACAGGTCTCACCATCCTGGCCAGCACTGGCTTCTTCATGTGGAACGCTGGGGACATCACCGTTGAGGTTACATTTTGTGTCGTTACAATTTTATAAGACCACCTTTTGAAAATGTAGTTAATACAACAAAATTTACTCTTTCCGACAGGCGGAGAAGTTACCGACGGCAATGTTTAGCTCCGGATGGGATAACTGCCACAGAGTATCGTCGGTGCGCGTGCGCAAGTTGGTCGTTATTGCCCTGATGCAGGCACAGGTATGGCTGTGGTCGCCTTTAACTCCTCCTATTTGTTGGTTGTTAAATTAACTTACATCAAATGTTATTTCCAGCGACCTGTCATGTTGAGAAGCTTCGGAGTTATCCAGCTGTCATACCAGTCTTACGTGTCTGTGAGTATCTTGTACACCGATTACTCAGCTTATAGGCTGTATCTCCCGCTAATTCGTTCCAATGTTCTGTTTCAGATCGTCAAATCATCATATTCGGTGTTCTCGATGTTGTACTGAACATAATTGCACGAAATATCTGCCCACTGATTTGAGAGGCACACCGTAACTGGAGTGTGAATTTCGAGTATCATTGATTTAGTCATTAATCCTACCTTACGAAGTAATATAATAGCTCAATGGTCTGCCCACATTATCGGCAGCAAATTATACTGAATAATATAAATACAAACTGCAATTACATTGTATATGAAACGTTTTGTTTCACTCAGATCATGGAGTAGAGTTTTTCTTTTTTATTAATTTACGTAGTAAGTATTTAGCTACAACTTCAAATGTCTATGATTTTTCAACCCAACCACTCTTAACAAGATTACAGGGTGTTTATCATAGTGATTTATCATAAGATATCAGATAACTTGTTTCATTATTAGTAGAAGAAACACATTTGAAAATTACAATCTGCTTTTAATCGATTACCATCTATGTAACAATACGCAACATGTATAAACTTATATAAGTACTTAGTCTCATATTAATAAATCGATCTCAAGTCTGAGAGCGATCTTGGACATGTAATTCTTATGTGATTCCAGTAAAAAATAACACGTCAAAAGATTACTCAAGATCGATCTCAGACTTGAGATTGATGTATTAATACGGGCATATATCAATACATAAAAATATCTAAATATAACAAGCAGATTTCAATGAATATAAAGTTTTGTATATAAAATCCTATTTTTATTGATAAATTTGTAAAAAATCTAGATAAATGCACTTAGGTAGGTATTCTTCCCTTAAAATTAGTTGATGCGATACATTTTTTTTATCTACTGGATGTGACTATTACATTTTGCCTACACAATAACATACATTATGTTCATTAATTAAGTGTTACGCTTCAAAAGAAGTTCGCCTCGCCATGTAACACATACAAAATAGTTTGGCTTTTAGACATCTTGTCTATGATATTTATAAAGCATAGATTTTTATGTAACACAAACTCATTTATTTTACAAGCACCATATTTAACTTACATCCTAATGTTCTATATTAGATTTTCTATTTAAAATAGCGACCTTTTCTTCGCATTGTTTAAACCAAATGGAAGCAGACTATCGCGACTTGAGGCGCATGAAACCCAGTCTTTGATTATTTTCATTCATCAGAAGAATCAAAATCAGAATATCATTTTCTAAGAACAATCATTATAATATTACTTAGTTCTCCATTGCTATAGGAATCAGCAGTTAACCGACTCAAACCCACATACTCTATGGCATAAACACTCTAACACCATAAATTTAAACCCTGCACCACATATAGTCATGTAGTCAGACTACGATAGTGTGCGCTGATATGAAATATATCATCACAGACAATAGGTTGGTCGAGTATTTTATTAACTTGAACTCATTGCCAAATGTATAACAAAATATTTATAAGTAAGTATCGGATAAGAATGAGACCGGGGTGTAAGAATCCATACGGATTGTGGACTATGTAAAATATTAGCAATCAATCGAATCATTTAATGTTCACACGACTGTTTTAAAGGATTTATGCATACAGAAGGATAATAATTATAATACCGGTCTCAATCAGAATATTTTTTTTTATATAGAGAGAGATGTTAAGCAGTTACCGTAGGCTATATATGCTTGCAATACTAAAGGCATTGCTCGCACGTTGCCGACCTAAATGGGAGTGGGATCTAGGGTAGGGAAGGGAGGGGGGTTGTGCATCTGATTCTCTCACTCATCGTACAAAACGTAGCTATATTAGCTACTTTACGGCGGTCTTCTGTGAGAGGGTGGTTCTACCCCGGGCTAGCCAGCCCGTATACGAGCTGTACCTAGTCAGTTGGCAACAGCTTGACTGTACCGCCTATTCAATTTCACCTTCCATCTTTAGAATGAAACATTTCACATCAGTGTTACACTTAGTACTACAGTGTAAGTCGACCGCTAAACTGAGTCGGCTCCTGAAGTAGAGGCGCGGGCCGGTAGGGGAGGGGGGGGGGGGGGGGGGGGGGGGGGCACCAATATTAATTAATTACAATCATAGAACCTCTCTCCCGCCCCTCGCAGCCACCTCGTCAACAGGCTCAGCTCAACGGCAGACTTGTCCATAAATATGTATAACAATAATAGTGTGAAATATTTTTACATAAATTTCAACCGGTAATCGGTATAAGGCATACATTGCAATTTAAATGTATCACGTAATAGGTACCTATCTACATGTTCGTATTTTTTTAAGAAAATTCGCCTGACTGACACGCCCCACTGGAGTGGTGCCCAACTTAGCAATATTGTACTGTGGGTACCGTACAATGGACTGACCAATTACACGCCTACGTATATACAAATTTTATGGATAATGATCAGTGTGACCTCCTTCTTATCTTATCGAAATATTGAACACTATTATTGTTACACCATAATGTTCATCAAGACGCGCGCGGCAAAGGCTTCTAAGCGCAAATTATTTTGAATCTTATTTATTACCCGCACTTTCTTGCCCCAAGGAGCTTTTACTTAACTTAGCAGGCGCCTGTGCCATACTCGTAATGTAAGCACGTGAGAGGTGTTAAAATATAATTCAAAATCATTTCATCATTTGTGCCTACAAAACCCTTTGCCGTGCCGTCTAGTGAACGCTGGCTTTTACAAGTCCTTGTATTAAGTACGTACCCTACAGATTGGCGTCGAAGAACTTGAGCTCCTGGTCTTCCGGCAGCTTCCTGAAGTAGCTCTCCACGTACTCGTCGTCCACCTCGGCCAGCGAGGCCGGCTTCCACTGGGGCTTGTTGTCCTTGTCGATAAGGAGCGCGCGAACACCTAACATAATAATAATAATAATAATATAATTTAGCCCTTTTTGACGTCCCACTCCTGGGCACGGGCCTCCCCTCAACACGAGGGGGATTCAGGCCATAATCCACCATCGCTGGCCCAGTGCGGGTTAGCGCATTTTACATGTCTTACGAAAATTGGTTAGATCTTCTAAGACATGCAGGTTTCCTCACGATGTTTTCCTACACCGTAAGCAAGTGATAAATTATGATTCACACGTAGATTTCGAAAAATCCAGAGGAACACCTAATATATTATCCACTTATTATTTCGGTGCTTAAAATTATGTTCCGAATTGGAGATATTTGTTTACTTCGGAAAAAAGGATTCGGATTCGGATCTTGTGGGTAACCTTCCAATAAATAGTACTACGACTACTTCGGAGCGAATTTTCTCAGATTCAAATCGGACGCATTTTGTACACCACGCCCTTACTTACTTACTAACTAGCGGAACTTTTTTCTTCAAACTCCTCCTATTATTTCTTTCGATTAAATTCGCGCGGGTTCAAAGACAATTTAACTTTTCCGCGGGACTCGTAGAGGGTCAAACCTCGACGCCTTTATTGGTCACCATTGGCGATCCTGGTTTACAGGAGTAACAGTGGTGGGAGTGAGTGGCGGGGCTAGTCGCATTTTTATCTATTCATTATTATTATTTTGTTTTATTTAAAGAAGATTACTAGCAATGTGAGTTTATCACATTACTATTATTCCTTTGAGCCCCTCCAGGTAAGCTAATGCTTATGTTAGGAGTGGGCTCACGTGAATAGTTTAATGGGGATCGAACCTTTCAGTTACGAGGGCGGCCCCTGTAGCCACTAGGCTATAGACATCCTACTAATATTATAAATGCGAAAGTTTGTGAGTGTGGATGTATGTATGTATGTATGTATGTTTGTTACTCCTTCACGCAAAAACTACTGAACAGATTTGGATGAAATTTGGAACACAGATAGATTATAACCGGGATTAACATATAGGATACTTTTTAACCCAATAATCCAATACTACGCGGATGAAGTCGCGGGGCACAGCTAGTATGAAAATATATTTCAATGTTTCTCATCGAATATGTCTCACGTATACTAAAGTGCGGTCGCGGAGCAGGAAGAATTCCGTACAATAACCTGTTATTACCTGCCTCTGTCACTCCCGCATAAATCTAATACGTCTCGCTCACACAGTTGCCGTGACCGCCGTCCTCGGGGATTATAAACCTTTTACCTAAGTGCTAGCTATAAGCTAGTATAATTTTTTCCACTTGAAATATTTAATATAAACTGCACTTGATGCAAAAATGTTTGTGAACACTGCCAGTAGGCAAAGAGGTCATTGTACGAAATTCTTCGTGCTCCGCGACCGCACTTTAACAGTGAAAATAAATCAAAATAACGTTTATATGTATAAAAGTGTAATATCTCACTGACCCTCGGGGAAGTCGTGCGTGGTGGTGGCGCGGCACGCCAGCCGGTACTCCATGCGCAGGCACTGCCCCAGCTGCAGCTGCGCGCCGCGCTGCAGCGCGCGCAGCGTGATCTTCAGCGAGCCGGGGCACATGCCGCCCAGGGTCTGCAACAAACCACAGGGCCAATACAACAACAGGTCTTATAAACCATCCACCATTTATAGACGACCGCTTGGCGCAGTGGTTCGAGCGTAGGCCGCTCGACTCACTGCACATGGTGGTTGCGGGTTCTATTCCCGCCGGGGCAAATTTCGAAAATGGCCTTTTCGTAATTTGCCACGGTCTGGGTGTTACTGGGATCGCCCCCAGTCCATTGTACGGTACCCATAGTACAAGCGTTGATTAGTGTGGGACCATACAGTTGGTGTGTCAGTCTGGCGATATTTATTTATTTATATGTATCGTGTATTAATAAATCGACCTCAAGTTGAAAGCGATCTTGAAAATGTCATTCCTATATCATACCAGTACAAAATCACATGTAAAAGGCGCACTCAAATTTTTCTCAGAGTTGAGATTGATTTATGAATATGGCCCTCCCAAACCACCAGAGAAATAATTGTCAAAATAACTCTAAAATTGGCTCATATTATACAGACATATAAAGTATTGAAAACAGTACTAGCTAGGATGTAGTACAACGACATAACTGAGTAGTTTAGCAAAGTTGACACGACCTGCTACGGAATCATCTCCAGTGTACCTAATAAAGTTATGGGAAACAGCAAGTCATGGGAGCCTATTATTTTCCTATCATTTTGTATAATAACAATCTTATTTATTTTAACAAAGGGTGGTTGCAGTACGTACCTCTAAAGTTTTCACCGACCAATCATTGTTCACCTTCTCCAATCGCTCGATAATCTCTTCGATGGTCGAGGCCGCGAAGCAGTAGTTAATGTGTTTGATATGAGGAGCCAGCGTGAAGTCCTCCGCCGGCTCGTGGAACTTGTTCAGCAAGGAGTCCACCTCCGCGTCGCTGGTGCATCGCGAGAGCAGCATCTCCAGCTCGTAGAGCCGTTTGCTCGGTACAAAGTGTGTGGCTATTCCTGATTTTACTACATCTTTGCCTTTCAGTCTGTCACCTGGAATTTTAAATGATCATGGAGAAGAAATGTTAGCCAATAAAGTAACTACTTTTGGGCAAAGAAAGTAGGTATTACATGATATTTAAGTTTTAAGAAAGATCTCAATCCTTACATCAGACTGTGGTTGGCTTACAGATCCACACACACATCTTTAGATTATCTACTTAAGATTTTTTTACTACAATATTATGTAAGTATTCAAGCTTGACAAACTTTTTGACACTTGGGTCTTGGCTACATACCTACTTAGGTGGGTATAGACAACAAATTAAAATCGAATCCCATCATAAGTCTATTATGCGTAGCAATTCAGATACAACTGATCGATTTCACTCAAGTGGTTCCTTGGTACCAATCATTATTTACAGGGTCACGTTTCAGTTTCGTCGACCGTATAAGTATACCACTTACAATCAAACACTCTTGTTCCTATGTAACAAAAATTAACATATTAACTCACCAGTTAATCCCAAATACAGTCCCAAGTTGACTTGCAGTCGCGGCAGGAAGTACGACCCCCCGACATCAGGGAACAGACCGATCTTCGTTTCCGGCATGGCAATAACCGTTTTCTCCGTCGCCACCCGATACCGTCCGTGAACCGAAACACCCAGACCGCCTCCCATGGTAATACCATTTATGATAGCCACGTAGGGTATCTTGTACTTGCCGATCAGGTAGTTCACATTGTATTCAGCATGGAAGAACCTGGGCCCTTCGACCTTGTCAATAGCGGCTTTGACGTCACCGCCAGCACAGAACGCCTTCTCGCCGGCCCCTTTTACGATAACTAAGGTCTTTTTACTCTCCCATTCTAACAACTGCGGCAGTAGCTTTGTTACCATGGATGTGTTCAATGAGTTCAATGCTTTTGGTCGGTTCAGTGTGACGATTCCGGCGTTGTTAAGTGTCTCGAAGAGGACATCTTGCTCTTGGGTAGACATGGTGCGTTTTATAGCGTGCGACGCTGATCTAGTCAGTTTTATGCCTAGTTTGAACATCTGGGAATACAAAGACAATTTTTTTTAACTGATTACTCAATCTCCATTGTCGACATTAGCTTTGATTCGATAAAAATCGCCCATTGGGATAAGAAAAATAAGTTATTATGTACCTACCACAATGGTTGTGTCTACATCAAGAAAGTTGTCAGCACTAAACAGAATGGAATCAACACATTTGGGTATTAATTGGTATTAAAAGTTACTTTCTGCAAACATGTTTGTGTGATAACCGCCAGCTAAACTCTGTACCTACATATTGCAGGCATGAACACAAAGATAAAGAAATAATTAAAGGAAAACTGCTATCTGTGACCAATTAAAAAATATATTCAAACTATTCATCACTTCAGGTTTAATTATCGAGCATTAGAAGCCTCAGCCTGTGCAAATTTTTTATCTGCATCCACCAAATAGCCCCAGCCTTGGTTTCCCATCACCAATATTGAAAAGGACCTCACAGACTATACATACCCATAATGATAGTCTTGGATACAGATACCAAAGGAGTCCCAGGAATAAAAGTATTGGAACCCACAACAAACACAATAATTATTTTCATCAATTTGTTAAAGACAGAGTATTGAAAAGTATTATAAGTTGGTACTAAGCACTTTCTTTGGCAGATAATATTAACATAAATAAATTAATAAATAGAATAACAATAGATAATTCTAATAATTGACACACCACACATTACTATAGTACTTAATTATACAGACAACTTAGATCCCAACACATGAGTTTGTTAATCTGCAATTTTAATTTTATCGTCAGTAAATAAATAAGCCAATATGCAAATTATTGTTGTATTTGACAACCGCTGGGTGGCACATGGTGGTTGCGGGTTTGATTACTGTCAGGGTAAATTTCGGAAATGGCCTTTTCGTAATTTACCTTGGTGTGGATGTCACTGGGATCACCCCAGTCCATTGTACGGTACCCATAGTACAAGCATTGCTTAGTTTGGGACCATACAGTTGGTGTGTTCGTCTGGCAATATTTATTTACTGACAAGCATGATCTGATGACTGTGTCATTAAAGTTTGTTTCAGTGTATGATAGGTACAACCAGTGCACCCCTGCCTACCCTTTCAAGTAGCACAGAAATGTTGGTGTGTACTACCTATATTATATATCCCTTTATTTTCAGATTTTTTACACCCAAAACTTAAATCGTTACTGTTACAAAATTAACATTGAAGTGCTAATTCGTACAAACAATAAGCGGTAGGTACATTACTACAGTTACAAGCACAATAGATAGGTATAGGAATTTACATAAGAAACAATATACATTGCATAATTACTTACTTTGGACCTACACAACTACGAGTTTATCAGCTAATATCAATTCACAATTCGTCGTAACGTCTTCGCGCACTATCTATCAATCTATACCTACTGGATGCCTTATGGGTTATCAATGAAGGCGAAGGCGCGATAGATATTTGCGTGTTCACCAATGAAATTAGTCAAAGTAATTTATAAAGAGAATGCAATTTGTGCTGAATTTGCTAATTTAAATGGATAGGAGGATTAAACAATAACCAAGGTTGATAAAATTCAGAAATAAATCAAAATCTAACCAAAAACCGGTCACACAGCTGTCCCGGAAATAAAATAATATTTTTCTTTTCAGATGTCACTCACTTTTGTTGTCTGTGTGACACCGGTGACGTAGGGAATAATTGTCAACATTTTCCTAACGTCAAAATACACAAAATATGACATTTGTTAGAGTGATTGATTACTAACCAATCAAGTGAGTGGCATGTTATTTGAAAATAGAGATAACCTCAATAAATTTTCTCACATTTTGTTTTAAGCTATTCTCTCAAATAAAAGGACCTGACCACCGCCTAAATGGGCGTTACAAGGAAAGTACTTAACTGGTATGCCAGACTAGCACCTGCACACGGTAAATCCTTGCCACCATACGATCATGTCGTACAAATCGGTGATCCGATATTACGTAAAGTTACTGAGCCCATAGCGCTCGACAAAATAAAAACAAACGAAGTTCAAACCGTAATTAAGAAGCTGGAGTATGTGGTGCATAAGTACGGAAGTCTCGGGATGTCTGCGCCACAGATCGGAGTCAACATGAGAATATTTGTAATGAGGCTCACCGCAAAACAAATCTCGCTTGTTCCTAAAGAAATAGCGAGACTGCGGGGCATGGAGGCGCTACCGTTCACTGTGAGTATGTAAGTTGAACGACGGCACTACATATTAGTTAATAAAGGTAAACTTGGAACAAATCTCACAATGTTTATTACCATTTTTAGGTGTTCATCAATCCAAAATTGAAAGTGGTTGATTACCAGAAAGTGATCCACAGTGAGGGCTGTGAGAGCGTTCAAGGTTATTTGGCTGAGGTACCAAGATACAGAGCTGTTGAAGTTACAGGTAAAACATCATTCAGTTTAATTTGTTATTATGAATTCATCTTATTAAAACTATACTAGCTGAGCCCGCGACTTCGTCCGCGTGGAATTTAACTTAACAAAAAAGCCCGCTCCCGCGTTCTGAGCCCATGCGACAACCCATTTTTTAAATTTAGTTTTTCTAAAATAAAATAGCCTAAGTTACTCCTTAAATAATCAGCTATCTGCCAGTGAAAGTCCCGTCAAAATCGGTCTAGCCGTTTCGGAGATTACCCGGAACAGAGAGACAGACAGACAGACAAAAATAAATAAATCGCGTTTTTGCTATAGGTGACACTCCAATTTTATTTATTTGTATAGATAAAATATGTATTTACTCCTTTAATATTTAACTTTTGGTCTGCGATTAACAATTAATTAATTTTAAAGGCCTCAATGAACAAGGAGATCCAACATTGAAAACATTCAGAGATTGGTCAGCACGGATAGCCCAGCATGAGACGGACCACCTCGACGGCAAGCTGTACACAGACATCATGGACCGGAAGACACTAGAATGCTCCTGCTGGGAAGAAGTCAACTTGTCTAAAGGCAAACTAGCTATTCCATTTAGTCCTTCTTAAATGAATGACTTATTGTATAGTGTATAAAGTATTTAAATGGAAAATATAAAATAGACGAAAACATGTATAAACATTTTAATCATTATAATATAATTTATATACACATTTTGATATCTCATTGAAAAGTTCATCAGTTCAAAGGTATATAAAATAATTTTCAATTATCTACCACAGTCAATGAGAAGAGATACGAAAATTAATAAATTGCTTTATTCAATTTATTATTTTTCATTTCACATTTCATCTTCATTAATTTTTAATGAACACATTACGGTTCTGACACATAATTAACTACGTATTTATAAAATGGCCACCCAACAGTTGGGAGATTTTGGCGGTGATGGCGGTGTCTTTTAGTATCGCTTCTCATCGTCCATGGTATATCAGTAGACTACATTAACCAATTCTTGACTCGAGAACCTGCACTCGCTACGAGCGTGTATCAGTTGGTGAGTCCCCTTGCAGCAGGTGGGTGGTGTCGGCGGCGTCCTGCGCGTGGTTGGTGTTGCGCATGTGGCGCAGCAGCGAGCTCTTGTCGCGGAAGTGGCGGCCGCACGCGCCGCACACGTACACGCGCCCGTTGTGCACCATCATGTGCCTGCTCAGACCTGCCCAACACGGTTAGTTGCACACTACAGCCAGATGACTTTATAATATCACTGTATGTTACATGTTTATGCTGCTAGTCGATTGTTTATAGTTTATTTCGCCTCCGCATTCACGTAATTCAGACCGACGGATGGCTAACATGTGAACAGTTGGTTAACAGAACATTACTCAATTTGGTGATGCTGACGGCTTGCCTTCGTCTTATTCCGCGATGAACTAACTTAGCCCAGCATGTAAGTTTAAAAAATAATTAAAACATACCCGAAGCGTGCAGGAAGACCTTAGGGCACCTGGCGCAGCGGTGCAGCGCGAGCACGCGCTCGTGCGGCGGCGCGTGCGCGCGCTCGTGCGCCAGCAGCGCGCCGCGCTGCGTGAACCCCTTGCCGCACGACGCGCACTTGAACGGACGGTCCCCTGACACACACCAACGATCAGAATGTACCTCTAACTCGTTGTTATAGTGGTCGTAATGGAGGCCCGCCGCGCATTTAAGACACAGGTAGCCTCAATTTCAGTACTATATAAACATTGGGACCCAATCCCTATGACCACATTGCTTCGAGTCACAGCTAATATAACTTTCGAGCATACACTGATGGGATAAAAAAGCGCGGCCGCAGTCGCGACCTCGCGCTGCGAGAAGGCGCGGCCGCAGTCGCTGCAGGGGTACGCACCTGTGTGCACGAGCTGGTGCCGCAGCATGACCTCGCGCTGCGAGAAGGCGCGGCCGCAGTCGCTGCAGGGGTACGCACCTGTGTGCACGAGCTGGTGCCGCAGCATGACCTCGCGCTGCGAGAAGGCGCGGCCGCAGTCGCTGCAGGGGTACGCACCTGTGTGCACGAGCTGGTGCCGCAGCATGACCTCGCGCTGCGAGAAGGCGCGGCCGCAGTCGCTGCAGGGGTACGCACCTGTGTGCACGAGCTGGTGCCGCAGCATGACCTCGCGCTGCGAGAAGGCGCGGCCGCAGTCGCTGCAGGGGTACGCACCTGTGTGCACGAGCTGGTGCCGCAGCATGACCTCGCGCTGCGAGAAGGCGCGGCCGCAGTCGCTGCAGGGGTACGCACCTGTGTGCACGAGCTGGTGCCGCAGCATGACCTCGCGCTGCGAGAAGGCGCGGCCGCAGTCGCTGCAGGGGTACGCACCTGTGTGCACGAGCTGGTGCCGCAGCATGACCTCGCGCTGCGAGAAGGCGCGGCCGCAGTCGCTGCAGGGGTACGCACCTGTGTGCACGAGCTGGTGCCGCAGCATGACCTCGCGCTGCGAGAAGGCGCGGCCGCAGTCGCTGCAGGGGTACGCACCTGTGTGCACGAGCTGGTGCCGCAGCATGACCTCGCGCTGCGAGAAGGCGCGGCCGCAGTCGCTGCAGGGGTACGCACCTGTGTGCACGAGCTGGTGCCGCAGCATGACCTCGCGCTGCGAGAAGGCGCGGCCGCAGTCGCTGCAGGGGTACGCACCTGTGTGCACGAGCTGGTGCCGCAGCATGACCTCGCGCTGCGAGAAGGCGCGGCCGCAGTCGCTGCAGGGGTACGCACCTGTGTGCACGAGCTGGTGCCGCAGCATGACCTCGCGCTGCGAGAAGGCGCGGCCGCAGTCGCTGCAGGGGTACGCACCTGTGTGCACGAGCTGGTGCCGCAGCATGACCTCGCGCTGCGAGAAGGCGCGGCCGCAGTCGCTGCAGGGGTACGCACCTGTGTGCACGAGCTGGTGCCGCAGCATGACCTCGCGCTGCGAGAAGGCGCGGCCGCAGTCGCTGCAGGGGTACGCACCTGTGTGCACGAGCTGGTGCCGCAGCATGACCTCGCGCTGCGAGAAGGCGCGGCCGCAGTCGCTGCAGGGGTACGCACCTGTGTGCACGAGCTGGTGCCGCAGCATGACCTCGCGCTGCGAGAAGGCGCGGCCGCAGTCGCTGCAGGGGTACGCACCTGTGTGCACGAGCTGGTGCCGCAGCATGACCTCGCGCTGCGAGAAGGCGCGGCCGCAGTCGCTGCAGGGGTACGCACCTGTGTGCACGAGCTGGTGCCGCAGCATGACCTCGCGCTGCGAGAAGGCGCGGCCGCAGTCGCTGCAGGGGTACGGCTTCTCCCCGGAGTGGACGCGGCGGTGCCGCGACAGCGCGCTGCACGACGCTAGCCGCTTGCCGCAGATGTCGCACCACGTGTTGCCTTGCTGATGACCCTGCTTGCTGTAGCGATGTGAGATGGATATATGAGTTGGAAGAAAAATGTACTACATCCACAATATTAGTGGATTTGTTGAAAAGATATTCGACTTTAGACTGTAAGTTGCAATTAATATCAATCATTTAGGCTGCAGAAAGAGTTCTGCCCTCCTAACAATTCCGCACTGAGGGGTTTCCACTGCTAGGATCTTATTACCAAAAAAGAAAAATTATAAAACGGTACCATAACTTACCTTTTCTTATTTTCTTGTGTTACGTTTTTGCCTGACTGTTCCGCAGCAGTCGAGTAAAAACATCCTTCTGGGAGTGTTATGTTTTTCGAGTTTGTTTTCGGTACTCCATATTTTGACGTAATATACTTTATGACGATATCGCTCTGCTTCTGTGCATCTGGCTCGGTGTCGGCTGCGGTCGGTGGACTCTCCATCACTTGTGGACTCTCTAGCACTTGCTCTTCTATCTGGAATATTCACTGAATCATGAAAATGTGAAGTCTGTACAACACTCTTGTCAGCCAACCGAGGAACACAATAACTTGCAACACAAAATAAATATTTGACTGAAGACTACCAGTGTTGGCAACTAGCACATACAAGAAAATTAATATTTACATACCTAGATGCCAGTAGCATTTTGGTCCACTCATGATATGCCAATATTGCTTTGGGTGGAGTCCAGGAAGGGCTCACCCATAAAGTATAAAACTATACATACACTATTAAATGTTATTTTAGTAAACTGCATAAGCCCTTCCGTTATTTTGATGCCTATAACCAACATTGTGTGTTAAGTGTACCTGTTCATCTTCCTCAGTCAACTGCATAGTGACCACATTTCCATCCCCAGTCTCCAACTCTATAGTCTTAAGGCTTGCATCTGTCACTGTTAACCCATTGTCTTGCTGAGTTAATACGCCTATTTGTAACAGCATTGTGGTCAGAAATGTTGATATATCCAGCTCTGTGATGTCTGTATCATCTTCCTGTAAGCAGTTGTTAAAATTAACTTTATTTTTTTAGTGCAAGATAAGATATATAGCAGGGTCATTGTCCAGAATCTACTTGTTTGTGTAAGCTACTGGGTACTATAATATTGAGTCTTGCAGTTTAGATTACCATAAGATGTCTCTTAATTCGACGATCGTCTTCGTCTATGGAAAGGCAGTATCGGCATATAGTCCTGTTTTGTGTTACGGAGATTGCCTCCAATACATAAATACAAACATTCAACAGTTTTGGACCATACAATAATTGGTGTATTTGTGGGGCAATATTTGACAGCATACAATGAAAATTGATTTATTGTTAGTACTCACTAATTCTTCCTTTTCTTCGTTTACTTCTTCAGTTTTCATATTATTCTCCCTACTTTCATCTGGCACTTGCTGTATAATTTAATTAAATAAAATTATGTCGTATTTTCACAGCTACATTATAATATAAATTTTATTTATCCAACTAGCTGTGCCCGCGGCTTCATCCGCGTGGAATTTAATTGACAAAGTTTCATACAAACTTTCATCCCCTATTTTATCCCCTTGGGGGTAAAATTAATCAAAATCCTTTCTTAGCTGATGCCTACGTCATAACATCTACCTGCATGCCAAATTTCAGCCAGATCCGTCCAGTAGTTTGGGCTGTGTGTTGATCGTTCACTACGTCAGTCAGTCAGTCAGTCAGTCAGTCAGTCACCTTTGAGTTATATATATTTAGATAAGCTTGATGTAAAACATGCAATAATTAAATTTACCTCATTAATATTATTTTCAGTGACCTCATTTACAGCTAAGATGTCAACTTCTGATGACTGATCTTGGTTGAATTTTATAAAGAATTTAAATTTATCATTATAACCATCATCTTTCACATGATTAGTGTCTTTATTCTGTTCACAATTCAATTGTGCTCGGTGTTGTTTCCCCTTCACGGCTAAAACATGTGACTTGAGCTTCTGATATGTAACCTCGCATCGTTTCCTGAATCTGTAATATCTGTCTAGTTCCTGATAACATTCCTTACAGATCTTATTTGGTAGAATATCTTCTCTTGTTATCTGTAACAAGAACATTATTACAAAAAAGAAACACATGATAAACTAGAGTAATGATAAACTTTACTGGTATATTTTTAGTTTAATAAAATATGAATGAGATTTAGATTGAGATAAATAAATCTATGTGGAAGAAGCTAAAAATTTAGTTGAGATAGAGCATATAGCAATTAGTGGTCTCTACCTAATCCTGTGTGATACAGAAATTAGTATTATATGAGTGTGATACAATGGATGTATGTATGCATGTCATTTTTAACTTCAAAATTCCTAAACCCAGAAACACTGCTATGCGGACTGCAGTGTCAGTTCAGGGAGAATATTGTTATCAATATAATAAAATAATGCCATAGCCTAATGCTACATAACTAAATAGCCAAGATTCAACTTGTGTAAATGTTTCATTAGCGCAAATGAGGGGTTCAATGTGAGCATCTATCACACATCACAGTTCTACAGTGATCTTGCCAGTATGGTGATCATGAGAATTAATTCTTCAGTTCTGCTGTTTACTAACCTCTAATCCAACACACATCCTAATTCGAAGCGCGAGGATCGCGCAAACGTTCTCAGAGTCGTCAGTAAATATAGGAACAGTGTCCTGAGCCTTGCCGAGACAAAGTCTACACAATTGATCAACACCCTCGATTTCCTGCAAGTCGGGCGGTTTACGCGTGTATGTCCTCATGTTTACAACATTTAAGAGCCGTTAATAAGGTGAAAAAGTAAGTAATTTCAGAAAAAAATAGTATGATTACTGTAAACTATTTCAGTGTGACATGTTGAAGTTTTTCACTTTATTGGGTCTAGTAGTCGAACGCATAACTTGGTTATACGGTTCGAAATATGTTCTATACTGTTGATGTACAATATTATATGCGTGGTTCACATTTACGATTATTTACAAAAATAAACTATTCCACTGACTGAAAGTTAATTCGATTGACTGACAGCACATTGACAGATGCCAAATTTTTTTATTTATTTTTTTCTTCGCTCCTTGTGGAGCAGGCTAAAGTCAATATGAGCATACTGCCTCGTCTTACGTTTTTAATTTTGACAGGTGCCAAGCTATAATAAGATATATATGGGCGTTTTTACAATAACGATATCAGGCGTCATTGCCACTTGCAGATACCGATATCCGATACCCTTTTATGTTGACAACGAATGCTTATTATATTGAATGACCAGCGTTCTAGGTTGAAAACCTGCACAAACTTGTCTTTTCAAATTGTTATTATTTAAGATAAATATAGTTTTTAATTATTTCCTTGAAATCGTAGTTGTTTATTTTCAGTAAGTTCTTACGATATGTGAATCAGAATACTACATGTTTTCAAAAACTCATGGGAAACTTTTATTGAGCAACAGTTGATCAACAACCACAAAATTTCTGGAAACTTCCATTTAAATAATATTTTTTGTCCACACGCCAGTCTGCATCAAAATGTTGCTTGAGGAGTTCTGGAGGTAGTGTTCTACTGTTCTCTGTATCTAGCGTATACAATTTCTTAGAAAAAAAGGTGGTGGGTGGGTGTGAAACTATCTCCTGCAAAAAGAGAAAATTTCATGAGTGATCTCAGAATGGGAGATGGATCATTAATCAACTTTACGAGAACATAGTATTTTCTTGTAAAATTCCATAATATTATAATATGCTTTTGATTGAAATAGCTCTAACTGCTTTATTTTACCCTTATGTACTCCATACCTACTACTGCTATGTTTATATACAGGTTGCAAACACGTTCACACACGTCAACAGCTGTTTCTAAACTGATGTTTTTGCTCGTCGAGCGAGAACATTTCAACATGTTGATTCAACATTGTTTATAACCAAAGTTTACCATGCATAATATATCAAAGAGGCAATATATAATATCAAAAATGTATCGTATCGGCAGCCAGTAACGGTATGAACATAACGATACCGAATATTTGATAACGATTCGTATGGTTTTTTTTATCAATGTCAAATATCAAAATCTTGCCAAAAACGCCTATGTATTACGGCCATGACTAAATACTATATCATAGGCGAACTATTATTTTTATTTTACCGACAACTTTAATCAGTTGGTAGCACGACGACCGGGCGATAATAAAAAAAAACGGTTTTCCAAAGTGAAGTGCTATTTTACGCATGGCACTGGCGAAATATCTAATATGGGAAATAGTTTTAAAGAAAGAAAAAGTAAACATACTTTATGGTTTTCTCGGATATGACATGTCAGTTTGGCGCGAGTTTTTATTTTGTTTTGTTTGCTGTCTTCTTGGGGAATGCAGTAGTGATTATTATTATCTTTGGGGAGTGCCATCATATTATGTGATGGTGCGTCGTCCAAATAATAAGTAGGTATAGTTTTACCGAGATAACAAGTTCATTCTCTACGTATGTGGTAAGCGCTCGCCCGTAGCCGACGACCGCTTGACGCAGAGCAATGGTTTGAGGGTAGGCCACCCGGCTCACTGCACGCACCGCGTAGTTACGGGTTCAATTACCGTCTGAGCAAATTTCGAGAATGGCCTTTTCGAAATTTGCCCAAGTCTGGGTGTCACTGGAATCGCCTCCACGAACCCATAGTATAACCGTTGTTTACTTTGATACAAAGTTGCCTAGTTGGTGTCAATCTGGTGGTAATAAAAAAGATAGGTTAAAATTTTAGCAAGTTATTTAACTCATTTAAGATTATAATGGAAATAAGAAATCTCTATTTAATTACTTACAATAACTGCTTGCAATCTCTCTAATCATCCATCTATTGATTATTGAAGTAGTGATCATATAAAGGTAGCTATTGTAAAACTTATTGTGTCACTATGAAATATAATATGGTAAATGTACAATATAAGTATGCTTTAATGGTTCCACTGTCCATAATTATGTACCTATATGCACGGTTGTACTCAGACGCGCAACCACAGCCAGATTGCAAAGAGCTAAGACTATACATAAAAGATCGTCAGCCTAGAACAGGAAAACATCACATAAATAAAACACAATTAATTGTTTACTTAAATATTTTATTGGAAAAAAATTTTCATATTAAATCCAAGGCAACACGGTATTGTAAAATTTCAAGAAAATAATGACAATAATAGTTCGGAATACTGGTGTGGAGGCGCGGCGTCCCTCGCGCGCGCTACTGCTAGACAATGGAGATGCGACGGATGGCACTTATAATAAACAAAACACGAACAAATATATTTTTCAAATAACATTTTAATTTTCATAAAAACCGACTCGACGCCACCGCATTGTAACTTATGGAATGCCTTCTATTTACTTACAAATTAAAATTATATACTCCCTACAAGCATACATTGTTTATTTGTTATCTATTTCAAATTTTGTTCAAGACTAAGTGGATAGTTTTGTAGGCCGATACTTTGCGTGGCCGCTTCGGTCGGGGAACCGAACGACACCGACTACGCAGTAAGATATTTATTGGTCTCATAATAATATATAAACATAATATCAGTATAACTTATACAGACCGACGACATAATAACCGTTGAAATCGAACTGAAAATAATAATAACACTTGCAGTTCTAACTCCTACATCTAGATTATAAATGATTATAAAAATAAATAAGGGGCGTTGCCCCCTCCCTTTCACCCCGCTACTCGATCGGACAAGACACTTCGGACTCTGTTACTTTTTGAGCAAAAACTCGGCGCGTTAAGTATATGATAATACAACGCGTGTTGGTTGTGAAGTGTCGCCGGTACAGTAGTGCAACATCGCACGCTCGGCCGTGCGAGCGCCGCACGGCGCATATCCACCGAACACTGTCATATTATAATCAACAGACAAACTATCATAAGCCGAATCGACTACCTCAAATGAAATATACTGCAAGCACACGCCAGTTTAATTTATGACTCGAGCGTGACACGCCAACGGTCGAATAAAAACCAAATCGCTTAAAAAAATATATTATTATTACACGATAAAACAATTGTGTGCTTCGATTCAATGATTTCTCCGGCTGTCGTAAAATACATCGCCGTAGCGTGGCGCGATCCCTAGACGGTTAACATTATTAGGTTATAGCACAACGGTCTAAAATAACATTACTAATAAGTAATAATAATCAATATTTACAGTTAGTCTCGACTACGCCCGACGAGCGAAACAATATATGTAAGCACCGCTAAACTCGCCCCACAGTCGACAATGAAAGATAAACGTATCACCCGGACGGTGTACAGTAGTATAGTAACACTATACATATTAATATGTCGTTCGATCGCAGACGTCCACGCGTCGACGCGCGGAAAATAACCCTAATCGAACGATTATCACTTCCGTTATCGATGCGGAAGGTCGTGAAAGCGATAATTTTTGGCACTGAACACGAGAGCGGCAGTCCCCGTGCGCCGACTCGACGGACATGTGACCGATCAGATTTTTGGACAGCAGAAATGTTATTATACTATTTATTTCTTAGGAAACTTTGTGATGAAAAATCTAGGAGTTCCGTCTATAATAATTAAATATTGAATTTGAATGGCGTCGCGGTGAATCTGGACGCTCGACGGGAGCCCGAGCCGCGCAGCCGTGGTCGCTGCGGCGGGTGGCGGTGCCGGCGGTGTTTACATGTTTTCGAACTGGTCGACGCGGCGCTTGGTGTTGCCCTTGCGGATCTCGCGGAGCGTCTTGTATTTATCCCTGCCCTGGCGCACGTTCTCGCGGTGGATCTTGTCCATCGCCGTTTCCTTGGTATCGTCGCGCGACTGCGCCAGGTCTTGTTTTAACGCCTGTACAAAGGGAAGAAATAATCTTAAATGACATTTTAACAATTTTTTATGCCTTAAATTTCACTTTATACACGACTTTAAATCGGGAAAGAAGCGAAATTTGTATCGACCGTAAATGCATATTTCAGTAATTGGATGATAATATAGCATCTATTCATACTACTAATACTGGATTCCTCCATTGAAAGGGGGTCACAAACGTATTGTGTAATATAGCAAATTCTGTTGAGATATAATTGAGCAGTAGGGTGGCGGATGGCGGCTGACCTTGAGCTGGTTGTGCAGACGCTCGTTCCGCTCGGCGAGCGTGCGGCGGTCGGCCACGGGGTCGACCAGGTCGTCGGGCGCGCGCGTGAGGTCGCCGCCGCCCGCGTCGGAGCCGGCGTCGGAGCCGCCGTCCGCGTCGGCGCCGTCCCCCGCGCCGCCCGCGCCGCCGGCGCCGCTCTCCGCCACGTGGTGGTGCTGCGGCGTGGTGGCCGCCGCCAGCGCCGCCGCCGCCTCGTCCTGACAAAACACACCAACGTTCATACTTCATACACCATCTGAGCGGCCGCGCGAGGCGAACGCTTCGTCTCCTCCTGAACTGATCGCTTCGGCCGTCTCATAACGCAGCCATTAGGAAGTGGCAGTGGGATAAAGAACTCTGAACTCTGAACACTGCACTGAACTCTGTATCCTAAATCAAACTGTCGGACGGAATCAGAAACTGGAGATGAAGAACGCCAAATGTGTTGTGATGGCCGAGTCAACTCACCAAATAAATTCTCATCAACAGACGATCAGAACTTTCTGAGCGACGTCAATGCATTAATTGCAATCGCCTTGTATCGCGCCCAATAACCGGATTCATTACTCGAAATACCAAACACCTTTTTTTTAAACTGGCTTTCATCACGTAGGTAGTCGATAATTTTGCCAACAACAGAGTTTTATGGGACACTTATTACAAATTAGATAACCGGCAATTTTGACATATAGTTATTTCGGGGTTATGTCCGAGTATGCAGTGGGTCCGGCACGCACCTGCTTGCGGCGCGCCTCCTCCACCTCCTCCTGCAGGCGGCGCGTCTCCGTGTCCTTGACCTCGACCTCCTGCTGGATGCGCGACACCTCCTCCTGCTTCGTGCGGATCTCCTCCTCAAGCTTCGCGCGCTCCGCCGCTTCCATGTTCTGAGAAATACACAGAGTCATTAATATAAAGGCGCTTCATTTTTTTTTATGTCGCGTCGAGATTTGGCAGATCGTCATGTGATCCTTACGTCGGGTAGACCTAAACAAAATTGTTAATAAAAAGCTTTTATAACGACTAAGGAAACTACGATGAAGGAAAACATCGTGAGGAAACCTCCATGTCTTAGAAAATCTAACCAATCTTCGAAAGCCATGTGAAATCCGCCAACCTGCACTGGACTAGCGTGGTGGATTATGGCCCGAATCCCCCTCGTAGTGAGGGGAGTCCCGTGCCCAGGAGTGGGACGTCAAAAGGGCTAAATTATTATAATTATAACGACTAAGGAGTTGTGGACAACTTGAGGAATCTAGGCAAGACGCCGAGTTTCTTTATGAAATATCTGTTACATAGGAACAGATATTTATCTTTGAACGATGGTCGGCGCGTACCTTGGTCTCCTCGAGGCGCTGCATCATGGCCTGCAGCTCGTTCTGGCGCTGCTCCAGGTCCTCCTTGGCGGCCTGCAGCTGCCGCAGCTGCTCCTCCAGCCGCCGGATCATGTCCTGAGCTTCCATCAGGTTCGCCTGCACACCAAATTTCGTTCACAACCGTACTTTTCTTTAAGATACTAACGCTAGCCGCACGCGGGTACGGTACAAAGTTCAATTATTTTAGAAGGTAGTTACGCATAATAATTCACTACCCGCATATTAATAAAACTTATTTTGAAACCTGTGTTAGTGAGGTTGCAGTTATGAGATGTTGTACCTGTGAGCGTTCCATCTCCTCCTGCATTTGTCGTAGTCGGTCTTCGTACTCTTGTTGTTTCTTCTCAGCGCGTTCGCGGGCCGCTATCTCGAGTTGAAGTTTTTCCCTGTAATCAAAGTACTAACTGTAAATGGGGGCAAGTATTATAATCACGAATTTTGTTAATATTGCACTGCTCAAGTATAATTTTCTAATAATCTGATGGTTGTTCCATATCATATTGTCACTGTCCCGGAGAAATAAGTGAATAAGTATACTAGATTTTTTTAATATAGGGACAAGTGAAGAGTTTTTCTCCATCTCTTATTTTAATGTCAGATTCGCTTCAAGCCGACAATAGATTTCGACTAAGTGCGCTTACATATCGAAAAGGGTGTGTGTGGTAATAGAGTGATATGTGCACAGATATAGATTTACATAGATAACGCAAATGCATGTACTTCGCGTGTACGAAACCCCGACCAAGCGTCAAGGTTGGTCGCCGCAAACTTACAGTCCGCGCGACTACAGATATAAAAAAATATGAGTATGAGCGAGATAATCACTCGAGAGAATCGCAGCGGGCGGAGGGGCATCGGCGACATCGGTGTCTTTGAATCGGTTTGGATTTCCCGTTACTAATGACGTCACAGTAGGTGTTAACAATTCGACACGCTCAGTTTCAATACAAATCGTGATACTTGCGTTATCTATGTAAATTTTCTTCCAACTCCTCCTATTTTTTCTTTCGATTAATTTCGTGCGGGTTCCAAGACAATTGAACTTGTCCCCGGGACTCGTCGAGGGTCAAACCTCGACGTCATTATTGGTCACCATTGTCGATCCGGGCTTACAGAAGTTACAGTGGTTGGAGCGTGTGGCGGGACTAGTTCAATTTTAAAATCTATGTAACTCTATATATGCGGATGTGTGCGTGGATTATTTTTTTAATGACTATTTGTTGCTGGCCAGAGTGGCCATAACAACTTCACCCGGACAGAGGGCCCAGCCCTCTGGGCAGGGGGGCAGCTAGCTCAAGGGCGCCACAAGGGACACGACCTCGGCTTGGGCCGCTGCCAGGATAGGTGGCGAGGGTAAATCTACCACCGGATCGGAACTCTCGGATGTGTGCGTATAGTATAGTATTGTATTGTATCGTAGGTACCTTTGCGCCTGCTTGGCGAGCTTCTCCTCGCGCGCCTGCGCCTTCATCTGCTGCACGTCGATGGTGTCGGGCTTGCGGCGGCGCATGTACAGCTCGTGGTTGCCCATGCACAGCGCCAGGATGCGCTTGTTGACGCGCACGCGCGGCGCGAAGAACACGAAGTCCGGCGCCTTCTTGTCGATCGGCTTGATTATGAACTTGCGGTCGTTGAACGATATGTTGCGGATCTCCGACCAGGGGAAGCCGATTTTTGGTGTCAGCCTGGAATTTTTAATCATTTAATGGTTAACGGATGCTGGAATAGATTTTAGATACTTAAAGACTTTCACGTTCCCCAGGTTCCAGATGAAAATTAGTGCCAAGCAATTGTAGCTGGCTTTGAGCTCATAGACTTGAGCCATTCTGCCTTATAGAGTTTTTGGCTCTCACCCTCATTGCACGAAACGCAGCTGCAATAGGTACTTAACGCCGATCTTCTGTGAGGAGGTGGTACTACCCCGATCGAAATCCCCGGCTACAGCTTGGCTCTGCCACCGGCTCCGTAATTCCTGTTGCTGTTGGGTACATTCATAAATGTGCGCGACGTACTTGTCATCCTTCTCGTATATGTTGAGTCCGAGTGCGTCGACTCCGAGCCAGAGCTCGGTGTTCTTCTTGTTGCGGATCTCGAAGTAGTTGACACCGTACATCTCCAGGTCCTGCGCGATCTTCAGGTACTCCATCATGGCGTCCTCGCGCAGCATGCCGCGGTGCTCCTGCCACCAGTTCGTGATGCTCTGCTCCCACTCCTCGCGGGACATCTGCACCGAACGAACAGCTTACTTATAGATTTACTATGTATGCCACTTGTCATGGCATGTTAATGATTGCAAGACGTGATGGAACATTTCAATATTAATAACTAGCTGTGCCCCGCGACTTCATCCGCGTAGTATTGGATTATTGGGTTAAAAAGTATCCTATATGTTAATCCCGGTTATAATCTATCTGTGTTCCAAATTTCATCCAAATCCGTTCAGTAGTTTTTGCGTGAAGGAGTAACAAACATACATACATACATACAAACATACATACATACATCCACACTCACAAACTTTCGCATTTATAATATTAGTAGGACTATGTCCATACAAACTTTCAAGGGATACATTTTAAATAGTCCTTTCTTAGTGATCATTTAATTTATATGCACATATACGGAACTCCTGTGCCATATTTCGCGCTTCTAGAACCACCGGTTTAGACTGTGCGCTGTCTATTTTTTGCAGAAATTTAATTAGAAAATATTTTAAATGAATTCATCAAGTATTTTCTCAATATAACTAAGATATGAGACACCTATAAAATGCTCTGTTAACTAAAGGGCAATAGATAACAGAACACACTACAATGTCGAAAGGTTCAAAAACCCCAAAATTTAAATGTTATCTCAAGAATATATTAATTAATTGTAAACACGTAGTTTCTAGACCTCATTATTTATATTAAGGCGCTTATCATTTGGTTTAAATTAATTAAAATAACGCCCCAAATACAACGAGTTTTGTGAGATAAGGAGGTTCTATTTGACTGGATAATAAAACTAAAACGATATCTTTGTTTTTCCTTGCACATGCATAACGTATCTATTAATTGTCAGTCATTACTGCAAGTGTACACAAATGACACAAATCTATTTCAAGATGTTTAGCGACATTTTAGGACCTGAGGTTCGTATTAGTAAATCTATCTCAAGCCTGTGAGCGATCTTGAGTAAGCTTTTGACATGTCATTTTGCAAGGATGACATTTATAAGATCACTTAAAGACTTGAGATCAATTTATTAATACGGGACATGTCCCGTATCGATCTTGGAAATGTCATTCTTACGTCATACCAGTACAATACGACTTGTCAAATGCCTACTTAAGATCGCTCTCAGACTTGAGATAGATTTATTGATACTGGCTTAAAGCGACGTCGAAAAAAGGTCAGCATTAAAAATCATAAAACAAACCAGTGACAGACGTCCATACCATTCAGTCCACTATCTCTCATCAACGTATCAAGTCATATCAACTGAGTGGCTTATGGGGGTTAAGCACGAGGGTTACCTTGTGTTGGTCGGTGACGCGCTGCGGCAGCAGGCGGTCGTTGGCGAGGAAGCCGGGCCCGTGCACGGCGGGGTTGTGGTCCCCGTGGCGCGCCTGCACCGCGTACGACGCGAGCAGCACCGACGTCTCCGGCGGACAGTATATCTCGTCCGACAGTATGGCATTCTTCACCTGACACACGGAAGGAAACAAATGTTTGTATGATCTGACAATGCACGATGAAAATCCTTGGGGAGGCTAATAGATGACACATCAGTTTTAGTAAATGCTACATTTGGTACCATGCAGATCATGACAGACACTTACCGCCCCCCAGACATCTTTAAGGTAATTTCGTCATGGTCTACGGCAGCTTACGCCCTCTCTGTACCTTTGAAGCGAAAGTAGTCATACATGGTGGTAGAGCCAAGCTATACCAGCTCGACGGGGTAGTACCACCTTCTCACAGAAGATCGGCGTAAGGTAACTATTATAGATGAGTGAGAGCGCCGGACGCCCAATCACCCCTCCCGCTGCCCACTCCTTTTTAGGTTGGCAACGTGCGAGCAATGCCTTTGGTATTGCAAGTATCTATGGGCTACGGTGACTGCTTAGCATTAGGCGGGTCTTACGCTTGTTTTTCTACTTTGTTCAGAGCTTTTTTCATATATTTGCCAGTGATGTATTTCAAATGCTTATAAGATTACGCTCTAAGAGACAACAGGGGGCTTCATAGTATGATATTATAATGTAAGAATATGACATTTACCTGAAGGTAGAACAGCTTCAGTGTAATCTCTTGGATGAGCTCATCAGCGACGTCCTCTGGGTAGAATTTGGCGCGGAATTTGAACTGAAGTGGGTTCTCTTTCTTCACGTCTTGTTGCATCACCTGGGATAGACAGGACATGTTTAAAATCTAGTAACAATTCCCTCAAGTCCTAGGATCACGTTTATTAGGGTATCTCTACAAACCAAATAGTGCTGTCAACGGCCTTGTAAAAGCTGCAGTCTAAAGCATATTTTATAGTAATGTGAGGTGCCCTTGCCCAAACTTTGTCATGTGCGATGTCTACTTATAGGTTTTACATAGCTGACCACTATTTACAGAACACATCACAGACATGCATATACTATATTATAGAACTTGTATAATCTAATGCCTTACCCATCTCGAGAACGGTAGCGACCCTGACTTCGTTGTGTGCCCACGTATTGGTCCAGGGATTGCGTTAAAATGGCAACAATTAATTACAATTCACCGCCAGTATCTGGCTTTTGTAAGATTACCGAATGTTTTTAAATTGTACAGATAGGAAACGTAGCTTAGCAATCGAACAAGTGCTGTCTGGAACTTTACTGTGCAACGAAGGGAGCCTTTGCTAGAAAGTTGCATGAGAATGTACTAACAAAATAATGTATTTAATTATTATCCCTTAATTTTGTTACGTAACGTATTACAACAACAATATGAAGGTATGAAGTTATGATCAATAGACTTTACGTCACAAATACTATACCGAATACAAGATCAACAAGTAAACTAAGAAGCATATTTTATTCTAGATCTAGCAAACATCTGAACGTTTTACTTAACGAGGTTTTCTCCAAATGATACTTAAGTTCATCAGTCGTCTCTCAAAGTACTCGCATGAACTTTAATTGGCCGTTTGAACCGTTTAAATAATGTGGAACGAATTTTAAATTAAGTCTCATTTTACAGCACGTTAAGGGGGCCGCGGCCCGTACCTCAATTTGAGGGTGTGTTCGCGCCGCGTGCTTAGAAATAGGTTAATAGAATTTAATCGTTTAAGATTTCTGTTAATTAACGGTCGCTGACACGAAGGCGACGTTGCGCATGGCGACATTTTGCTTTACATTTAAGGCCTTACAATATTTATCCATCAGTGTGAAGTTACAGGACACTACCTCACAGTACCTACTCATTTCGTCTAGGTCATGTATGAATCAAGTTTAATGAATAAATTTATTGAAACCACATTATCCTTTAGGAGTATCAAACCTTTGTCACAAGTGAAGTCAGTGACCAGAAATGAATAGCAATGGAACTGATATTGGCCACAGTAGTGGGCGAAGCGGGCGTTGGCCTGGGCAGGGGGTCTGTGAAACGATGTCATGACATGACAAATTAGACATCCAGTCATTAGTACACTCACCACTAGGACGTAAATGTTGACCACATTTCAAATACACGAGCAATTCTGTCAATGGTATGACTAATAGATTATAATATAATTATCAGATAATTAGTGGTATGATTTGTAGTTACGATAATAATTGTTGGATTTTAATGAGTATAGTCTGTCAGGCGCTTATGTGTGATGTGTATCACAGATCACAGTAAAACGAGATGAGTGAAAGCATAATTGATTTGAAAACAGAAGTGTAACTATTTCTGTCTGTCATTTATACGTAAGCAGCACATTTCGGGGAAAATTTCCACTGCAAGGTGAGCTCTATATTATTGGCACCCGTGATTGTACAAGTGACATCATGCACAGCATATATCGACATTTTAGACCTCCTATATCCTGCTTATAGGAGATGTGGGTCTTTAAGTGACTCACCGCCTGATGTATAAAATTTGTAGTTGATAGGAAAATCCGTAATACAATAATCACACTATTAGGTCGTGTGTATTGTGGATTTGGTATCGCGATTAATGGCCGTGCCGAGATCAGCCGATAAGATAACTAGCAGTGACAGAAGCGGACACGAGCAAAATATAGCGTTAATCATTTTAACAATAATTTATTTTGAAGGTGGACATTGTACGTATGTGAATAACAGGTTCCGTTCTGCCGTCTGCAAGAGACAATAGGCTGGCTGGCTTATGTTACGTAGTGTCATTATTATTAGTCACGGCTATGTTGACTAGACCTCAAATAGTTGCTATTATTATATCATTACTAGAAAGTATGGTAGCAGCTACTTTGTAGGTAGTTTCTTAAATTACATCTTGCTAAACGATCCCATAATAACAAACGATTGTAATTAAGAGAAAAAAAAATACCTCCAACGAATTTCAAAATAATGAAACTTTTTATGAAATCAGCACTGTTTTACTCCAAGACGTGACCCTTAACAACAACATTGAATAATAACAAACACTCGAGATAAATTTATCTGAAATTGTCTAAATATACCAGAGAAATATTGAGCACGTTCTGTATTTTGTTCTCATACTACAGCGAGCGCCAGAAATTCCTGACGCTTTAGCTGGCCTTTATCTTAGCCTTCGCAATAATCTTTATTACCTACCTAGTAGTACAGTAAAACGCGTCATATTCTGCATTTAAAATCGTAGTAGTAAGTTGAAACCAATCATAAAAACTGGCCATTTGCGTGTCGTGGCACGCATAATGTAGGGTTCCGTAGCCATTTTAATAACGACATGATATTTTAGGCTAACTAGTTTTGTCGATTATCATAAAAATGTTAGAAGGGTCGTAATTCATTACGTAAATTTTGATTAAATAATTAAAAGTTAAAAATCACGCAAACGGAATTTCTGATAATAAAATATTGTATGGGAACACCATTTCAATTGAAAATACAATCAAGGATACCCCACATGACGAAGTAAGTAAAAAAAAACATGTGACTCAACCGATTTTGATGGATACTAATGAATTAGCTCCTACTCTTTCAATAATTTGACAAGTTTTATTTTAACTGTGGGTTCTTGTTTCACATAATGGAGATAGCAGATCCGATGCAGACAAACTAGCACTACTAACCGAATCTGTGCTATACTAACCATAGAGTTATGAACGAACACAAACGATACTTATTATGTTACAGGTAATTTGATCAACAGTGCAACAGATCTGCTGCACTCATTACTCTAGCTTATAAAATACTCGGCTCTCGTATCTAGCTGTTCTACAAGGGCTTTTCTGGCTTTAAAACCCTTTTGAACTGGTCTTACCAGATCGTCGTTTCTGTCATAAGCTGCTTCTTCATCGTCGTCCTCGGGAGTCATAAATTTCTTCAGAGCCGAAGAGATGACTTTCGAAGTCTTCTCAACAATCGATTCAGGCTTGCAATTGTATACATTTTCAATCAATATTTATTTAATGAATAATACAAGCAAATCATCGATTTCCACATTTTTTTACTTCTAAATAAGAACACCTCGTTTTGAAGAATTTAATATTGAATAACTAAAGCTTAGCCACTGGAGACAGACAGTGTAAAATTAATCAATCGCTAGTTATGTAATATGCAATCCAGATTGCGTTTATAAATTGCAACGCATCATAAATTTCAATCGCAATTTGGAAACATATCATCCAAGTGGGAAACTAAAATATTCTGAATGACAAAAGACACGCGAAGGCATCTCGCAATGAACATCGATTCGTAGACGATACGTGTTCTGTGCGAACCTGACGGATGGTAAATTGTTCCGAAGCGTTACGCCGACCATGTATTCATGTGATTGGAGATCGGAGTCTTCTTATACGGCGGCGCGTACGTTGAGCAACGCAAGCAGTCGTGGGAGCGGCGAAAGTACGGTCGTCGACCCCCGTCAATGATCGGCGCTAAATCAGCTGTTCTTGTGCGCGGATACCGATGATAAAGATTGCATTGGTGGCCCCAGTTTAATGGCATGCAAATGTGTTATGATTTTAAAATTACCTATGTGCTCAGATTCATCGTGATAAACGTCCCAATTGATTAGTTACTTGATGTCAAAACTATCGCCAAATGACCAGAAGATTGTGTAACAGGGTTTTATCATACGACCTATCAAGCCAAAGGATAAAGAAGATTCCATGGAGTAGACTTCAAATGCGTTAAAGCTCCGATCTTTCTTGAGATACATCCATGCTGGAACACAAATCAATAAAGCAATACTTGTACCATTCTAAAACTTGCAAATCAATTTAAAATAAAAGCAGATGAACGAACGCATGACCAAATCGTAACTAAGAAAGAAGTATCTAATCAATATGTACCACTACACGGTAATATGAGGAATGATAATAGAAAAGTGTTGTTGCAAATCCATCGACACGTTCGCACACGCATCTAATCTCATCCAATGAGGCGTGGTTGCAGACAGAGATGACCGTACAACTGTCTCTGTCGACCCAGATAGCGGACGACGCCATGGCCCGGCACCTTGCGCGCAACCCTTCTCTTGAGTGTTGCATTGGCACGAACTGTGTCCAATAAGATAAAAAAACTTCATGTACGTAGTTGTGGCTTGAACCGGAAAAAAGGTATCGATAAACTCTCGATATAGTAGTCTTCGCACGTGCGTAATATAAATGACGAAAGTTTTCCGACATTGGTTTCGGTGTCAGCCCGTACCACGCTCATGGACAGCTATTATAAATATGCAAGTTTTAGATGCGTCACTTGAATCAGTCTTATTTAGTAAAGGTTTACATTCTAATCTTGCTTAGATTTTCTAATAGGATTGACGGATGCGTTGTGTTGCAAAAACGTCTGGCCATAACTTGGCCTGGGTGCATCTTGGTAGCAGATCGGGTTTTCTACTGCGTGTAGGATAACTGAGCTGTATTGTTATGCGTTAAGGAGACAAGCAAGGTCGTCTGCAGATGCCGTCACGGCACTTTCACCTGTCTACCGCTTCCATCCGCTCTTAGACGTTCGGAAAATATGCACGTTGACCTACTAAATGAAGTCATCCGAGTTCAAATCGCGTCTCTATTCTTATCGAGCGTAACGCGTTATTGTTTTATTGTATAAGGCTACGACAGTGGTGTGTGATGCAATACTGACGTCGTCACCGTGAATTTTCGTAGAAACATTTCTAATTGCATTGGCGGATTTGCTTGATAAGCACTTGTCTAGTTGTCAAGGTCGGCGATGGGTATTGGATGGTTAGTTAATGCCACCTGATGATGGCGTTCGGCTGCGTGGGAATGAGGTCACGCGGGCGCTCGGTTGCGCATCGTTGACCGCGCTTCGTGTACATTTGAACCTGCCGACTACACTGTCGGAGCTGAAAACATAAACACACTCAAGATATGGAGCTCAAGACTGTCAGACGTCAATCGAAGTTCCGCGTACAGACGAGTGTGAAGAAAGTGGCCGAGCAACGTGAATGGTTATCGCCCTAGTGGCGGACGAGGCGGAACTTTAGCGAGTTAGCACGTACCAGTTGACCCAGCTACATGTTTTATTGTTGCCATTGGAGATAATGCTCGCTGGTTGGCATTACAGAAATTACTGGTAGAAAATTTGCACACTCGTTTTGGAAGTTTCGTAAATATTTCATGTTGTATCCTATTGCAAATGTATTAGCACAATAGGATAGGATATACTTTGAAGCAAATATGTATAATCCCGCACACAGTTTTATAAATGGGACTAGGATTTGATACGTGAAAGATAATAACTGTTCAAAATTAGCAAACGATAAAACAATGCTTCAACGTCGAGAACCGATATCGTTGGAAATGATTAAGTAATCGTTGTTGAATTCTAGGCACTTGAGTATATCTATGATAGATAACGCATTCCATTGCGATTGCGACAAGGCGTCGGTGTGACGCAACAGCGTCGCGGCGTCATCGGACAGGTTAGGGTAATCACCTGTCTCTCAGAAATGAGCTTAAGCATCGATTCATTGTTACTGGTGGTCCTCCCCGAATTAAAGGATGGAAGGTAACTAAAGGACAACGTAGTAGGTGGACCGGACTAAAATAATAATAATTTGCAGAAAATAAAAAAAAAACATTTTCATTAAATGGTGTGTAGATTCAGCTATCGTATAATTAACGCATTAAGAGGTCGCTCAAAGCAAAGATGTAACGTTTACTGATGTGTAAGATCTTCCAAGGGCTTGATGTGAAAGTTGTGAATGAAAAGCCAACAATCATTTAGGGCACAACGAGAAAGAAAGTGGACACTGGCAATAGTTGAACAGGAATGCAGTCATACGGATGCGTACAAATACTAAGGCAACTCAGTAAGGCTTTAGAATGTGTTGTAATTTTAATGCGCAGTCAAGTTGGCTGTTATTGGGATCTAAGTGCCAACGGTGGGAAGTGGCCTATTCAAATTCCCATTTGGCATCGCCAGCCTTAATGGCATCGGGCCATGTCTCATACGCGGGGTAAATCATAATTATCGTCTGGCGAAAAAAGTTGCATTTCTTGCAGGTTAGTAGAAGGAGATCGCATCGGAGACACGAAATGTCGTTTAAAAGTCGCTGTGTTGTTCGAGATAATATAATAAGGCCAACTCTTGAGCAAATGAGTATTGATAAAATTTAACAATGATGCTTTCCATTAACAGTATGAGGAAGGTTGACTCCTTTAATATTTATCCCGTGAATTCCCGTATGTGTTTCGATAGTGTTATAAGAGTCGAAACTAACTCATATATTTGTTGAAATAAAACTATTTTTACGGATTATATCGCGTTTATTTAATTTTAATGTTCCCGACGTGTATAGTTTTATTTCAATGTGTAGTATTCGCGTAAATATAAGAAATCATATATTTGTTGTTTACTTGTGTGAAAAAATTACGTTCTAAGTTGGAACGCTATCTTAATAGCTTACGAAATTATATCAGATTGTAGGATTCATTACAATAATTTAGAGACTCTTCAACCTCTGCGAAAACGAAACGCTAAAGGTGACGAGAGGATTATTACAGACATGGAGGATGTGGCAAGAGTAGACTGTTTTACATACACGGAGAATGGGAACAATGTAAGCTCTAGAGTTTTTTGTTTGAGAATGATCTCATCGACATGTGGGCTAGACTAGGCAACGTTCAAAGATGTGTTAAAATAAATAAAGTCACACGGGTAGATCAAAAGCCGGCTATGTTAGAGAATGATTCAGTGTATTACACCACGGATGAAGTAAATTTATGACAACTAAGAATGTTATCTGAAGCTGGTAACATCACATGTGTAAATAGTGAAGACGCTTAGAGACTTTCAGAATTAAGATTTTATATTAAAAACAAGAAGCAATGAATCGCTGTAAAAACAGACGGCTAAAAATAACAACATGCCAATGATAAAGCAAGCGAGGTAATGACTGGACGTAAGCTATTGATGTGAATAAACTAGTGACCTGACTTAAAGAGCAATTAAAGCTCTATATCGAGTCCACACTAAGGTCACAAAAATACTACTGGAAATAACAAGGTTATTTACTGCGAGTACAAACCCTTAATACAGACTTCAATGTAAATGTAATATAAGATGCACAACAGTACTTGCGGCAAGCGTTCGACCGTGGCATTTTACCTATGCCAAGAACCGGAGTCTGAGACATGAATGACTACGGCAAATACAAGACAGATAGATGATATAACTAATGTGGAGATACCGATGAGTAAACAGGCTAACGCGTAGGCGGCACATTGAGAGCTGAGATAAAAATTATAAGTTTAGTCAGGTAGGATAAACCATAAAATTTAATAGCATATTTGACCCTCACAAAGGCTATCGACTAAGACATTCTAAATATCAACCCAGATTGGAAAAAAACATCTAAATCAGTATTTAGAATCCAGATGTTTTTACCAAAAATATTTTTCTGTTTGCGGCATGCAGCTAAGAACATCAATGCATAAGTCTATAGGGTAATTAGGGCCAAGTTCTTGAGACTATTTGTATCAGCAGCGTTAAGGACACACATTATCAAAAACAAATTAAACACAAAATTGTAGCATTTATCAGAGCTTGTATAAGAAATCAATATCGCCGATGAAGATATAAACAATACAAAATTGGTAATTAAAGTTAACAGTGGTTACGATTGCGGAAATATAGTAATAAGCGATGCGATTGGTGAATTCGTAACTGATATTGTAATCGATGATAGCAAGAAACAAGTAACAGGTGAGTATATATGTTCCTGGTTTCAATATAAATGTCATTATTATAATAGTTACTGTAAAAGCAATTATTCATTTTCGAATACTGCAAGAGTTACTTAATGTTTCCACCACAGTAATTTACCGGTAATAAATAAAACTATTAATAATATTACTGGAATTTGTCTAATTAACACGCTTCTGAGTATCAAGCTTATCAAAGCCGTCACAAGGTTTAGTCACTCCGGACACAACTGGATGAGTCAACAGCGCAATTAAATGCAAATATACCAAATCATTGTATTGTTTTTATTGGTAGAAATCCTTTACCAAAGGTAGAAATACGGTATAATACTGGCTTCGCTTCAAAAACAATATGGGTCAGAATATCCGAGAACATTGCATATTTGCTGTATGCCAATGAAAACAAGCCGTTAAAACCCAATCACTGATATTCTTACTTGAGAAGAACAATTTTAAAGATAACGTCATAATTAAAACTTAGGCACAACACTATAACTTCGGTAGCTAAGTAACATAATCATCTTTTCATAACCTTACTTAAATAAATATTATGGGTGTGACATCACTCGAGATCGTCATCACCGTAAACCATTTTGACTCATTTAGGGAAGTAGTATGACATTCATATAAATTAATGAGCTTCTACGAACTGGAGACAGGATAATCAAACAGTATATCGTTTTTAATTCAGTTTGGACAATTTAGAAAAATAATTTGTATGTAAATTACATGTCACATATGTAACGAATAACATGAACACAAGTCTGATAGGATACATAAAAATACTGTAGTAGATAGGAACCTATAAATTTGAATTATCTGATGTACCGAAGATAACTTCCCACTAATTGGCTCTCGGAGAGCCAAATTCAACAAAAAAAAACGGTAAAACGCTAGGAAAATGGACCCCAGATAATGAAACATTTGTGAAATTATGCCAATGAAA
This sequence comes from Notodonta dromedarius, assembly GCA_905147325.1. Taxonomy (NCBI): domain Eukaryota; kingdom Metazoa; phylum Arthropoda; class Insecta; order Lepidoptera; family Notodontidae; genus Notodonta; species Notodonta dromedarius. The sequence continues at coordinate 867,246 of LR990167.1, forward strand.
TTCGCAGAGCAGCCGTCTAGTAAAATGTATCGAGTGAAAAAGCGCAAAGCATTGCCACACTGTGATTATCACATGTCGCGCGAGGCCGTGCAGGCACACACATTACGTAAGTGCGATACACACGACATGTATAATATAAATGTACGTGAGGCTGCTGCGTAACCGACGGAAACCCTTAAACGGAGCCTTACCGAACACTCACTGAGCTAATCGCGATTAGAAGCTCGTACGTTAGTATAACCTTATTCGTCATCGTTAATAGATGCTTATTCGTACAACATCCATTTATATGCTAGAATCTTTTCCATCAATACACTTGAATATGTTTCCGCAATACGTAAAATTAATAGTAATTATATAATTATATTATGTACTAGCTGAGCCCGCGACTTCGTCCGCGTGGAATTTAACTTAACAAAAAAGCCCGCTCCCGCGTTTTTTAATTTTTTAATCGTTTATTTTTTTAAAATTTTGATTTTCTAAAATAAAAGTAGCCTAAGTTACTGCTTATAACATCAGCTATCTACCAGTGAAAGTCCCGTCAAAATCAGTCCACCCGTTTCGGATATACTCTTTGATTTCATGTGTTTTTATTTTTTTACGCGGAACCCTAATTGTTTTTCAAAAATTCAAGTAGCCTAAGTTACTCCCTATTACATCAGCTATCTGCCAGTGAAAGTCCCGTCAAAATCGGTCCAGCCGTTTCGGAGATTACCCGGAACAAACACACAGACAGAAAGACAGACAGACAAAGATTTTTTAAATCGCGTTTTTGCTATAGGTGTCGTATGTACTTTCATATGCATTTAGTGAAAAGGTGTTATTTTGATATTACAAACAGATACTCCAATTTTATTTAATTGTATAGATTACATACATGACATTAGGATGCTACCGGTAGCTGATTTCATAAGTGGAAACACTAGATTCCTTTTACCAATACTAATAATTTAATTCCATAAAACGTATTGTAAATCTAGACTTGCTAAATGGTATTACATGCCTTTTAGTTTGTGGTTAGTACGCTATTTACATATAGCATGTAAAAACACTTAAATTGATTAACTTTTTCCTACAAAAATAAGAGAGTAAACCTCTGTGATAAACCTGGATAATGGGACTACAAAAACAAACATCATTTATCTGTGGTAATGACATTGTACACAAAATTAGGGTTCACGACTCACGTCAACCAGATACTGTCAGATATCGCCAGTTGCTCTCGGCCGTATTAATTAAAAGCAGGATTCGATAACACGAACGCGATACGAGCACAACGGGCTTCCGATTGTGAGTCATACCTAACATAGTAACATCGCAGTCCTCGTGGGAACATTGTCCACATGACGTGTTATAAAACCAATTACATTATAAGAAATTGTACAAGTCACTGGGAGATACTGACTCCTCTTGAATTATGTTGATAATCACACTCTATCTGCCGATAAATTTTAAGTTGTTTGTGGAAAACTTTTACTATCTGGCAGAATATTAGCTATTCCAATACGAAGTAGCTCAAGGCCTTATTTAAAGTTTAAATGCCACAAGAGATACTAACAAACATTTTTGATTGGACATTGGGCGCTTTTCATTCTAAGCTATTTTTTAACCCCCGACGAAAAACGACGGGTGTTATAAGTTTAACATGTGTATCTGTGTATCTGTGTATCTGTGTGTCTGTCTGTGGCAACGTAGCGCCCAAGCTGATGAACCGATTTCAATTTTGTTTCTTTTGTTAGATAGGTATTCTGATCGAGAGTGTTCTTAGCTATGTTTCATGAAAATCGGTTCAGCCGTTTGAAGATCATCAGCTCTTTTGTAGGTTGAAAAAGCCACATTCACGGCCAAAACCAACTTCCACGGCTCGAATCCGATCGAAATTTGGGCTGATTGGAATAATATCTTTGCATCACTTGAGAACGGCTGAAACGATTTCGCTTTATTATATTTTTAAATGATCGTAATAGTCTGAACTGGCTTTTTACAATATTATAAATTTCAAAAGTTTCCCGGATTCTGGAAAAAAATGATATTTTATAAATTTTTATATGAGATTTGTGTATGAACTAAAGACGTTCCATAAGTCACGTGTCAAATGATGGATACGCGCACGCGTTAAATTTTGATAATGGTCATGGAATATTACGCAATAATAATTCTAGAGGGCGCTGCTCCGCCATTGAGAAAAATACAGAAAAGAAACTAATTTAATATAATTTTAGCGTTATTTGGACGAACTAGGTAAAGTATACATTTGATGAAAAGGTCGTCGCATCGGGGGTTTTTAAATTTTCAATTTAGAGTTATTTAAACAGACATTGCCACTCCTAGTTCCCCTACTTGCTGTGGATGACATAGTTTAATCTGATTTAATTTCGCTCATACAATATATTTTGCAAGACATTTCGAAAACAAGGAGCTTAATATTCTTCTATGAACGAAATATCAGTTTAATATAGCAGGTATAGGTCTACCAGAATCTCATGGCATTAAAAAAATATAAAAAAATATGATTTTCATATGGCAATGTCAATTGTCACCTGCCAAATCAAAGTACAAGGTTTGTCAACCGCTGTTGAGATTTTGTGATATCTTCTTGGCAATTCATTGTTTTTGTGAAAATGTCGAAAAAGCCACTTCGATCTCAAGCGAGAAATATTGTTTTCAATGTGTATCGTAAAATAAGGGAAGAAGAAGGCGTAAATCAAACTAAATCTTGGATTTTAAAGCGCGTCGTAGAGTTGACCGGTAAGTTGGACTGAGTTGTTTTGATACTTCTAGTTTATTTTATATTTTTCTTACTTAATTATAGCTTCTTTATAGGGGTTTCCAGTACTACTATACGGCGAATCATAGGTGAGGGCACATCTAACGATGGTGTATTTTCCACGCCTGGTAAAAAGAGGAGAGGGGGGAAGAAGAAAATCAACTTGGACAGTTTCGATTTACAGTTGATTCCAAATTTGACAAGACCTTCACTAATCGTTATGGACAATGCTAGTTATCATTCCGTACGTTTGAACAAACCGCCCACACAATCCAATCGTATCCCTGATATAAAAGAATGGCTTCGTGCGAATGATGTACATTATGATGATCTTTGGCGTAAATGTCAACTACTTGAAGTAGTGAAACAAAACATGCCCTTATATGAGATAGATAAAGTATTAAAATCGCACGGTCACGAAGTTTTAAGGCTCCCACCTTATCATTGCACATTGAATCCTATAGAAATGATTTGGGGTATAATGAAGCAAAAAGTTGTCGATAAAAATGTTAATAGGCCTGCAAGTGACATTAAATTATTAACAGAAGAAGCTTTCTCACAAATTGGTGCAGAGGATTGGCGAAAATGTTGTGAACATGTAAAGAAAATTGAAAACGATTTCTTCGAGCAAGATAAAATAATTAAAATGCTGGAAGAGCAATTTATAATAAATACCTCTTTATCTTCATCATCTGATGAAGAACAAGAAATGCAAGTGGAGTTCTTGGAATCATTTTCTAGCTCTGAATGAGTTATTAACTTTTAAACGATATTATAATAAATTAGTACATAAAGTAATATATGATTGGCTTTATTTTTTTTGTCATATTTTCCTATGTTAAGAACCCGATGTATAACAACATTCTTCATACACATACCTAGTATACTTCATATTAATTAATGACTAAAGATATAAATAAAAATTAAACAGTATCAAGATCGTTTAATCCAATTTCCCCAGTATTGCACACAACAAATTTTTATTTCCCTATTTGCCATGAGATTCTGGTAGACCTATAGTAAACATTGCTTTACAATTCAGATGTCTGAATGGAAAGTTGTTTGCTCACCTACCGCTGATTCCCAACTTCATCACAGACTTATATGTGGGTGCAATTGAGAAACAATAGCGCATAAACAATGTGCACAGAAGGTCGATTATACAATTATGTTTAAAATATTCAGAATATCATATAACCTCACCCTAAGCATGGATGAAATATAATAGAACATGAAACTACCGCTCGACTAGAAGCAAATATTTTATGATTCAGTGAAATTATAATTGCCAATCTGCTCCAGTTTAAAGTAATCACTGTGTAGTCTTAAATCTGACAGCGAAAACCGCAAGCGTTTTAGCAAATCATTCTGTTCACAGCCAACGCATAGAAATCACCGAACGAGGGAGAAGGACAGAAACACGTACATCTGTTTACATTACAAAACATAAGAGAAATTAGCCACACGTAGTTTAAGCGAAAGGTGTGTAATGTGACCGAGGCAAATAAAACTTGACCATTGAGACGTATCGTCTAAATATAATTGAATTTCCAAATAATGGCCTGATGTTTTTGATTTCAATATAGATATTAGAAACTGCTAAAAAACCTCTGACAAGGTTTTTGGATTAGGTCATAGTTTCTAGATTGACTCATAAATAACAGTTTATGTAAAACTAGCGGCCCGCCCCGGCTTCGCACGGGTACATTGCGGTTACATTATTCGAGTTTTAGTAAGAATCCCTAATTTAAAAAAAAATATTATAGCCTATGTCACCCGGGGATAGTGTAGCTTCGCAACAGTGAAAGATTTTTTCAAATCGGTTCAGTAGTTTCGGAGCCTATTCATTACAATCAAACAAACAAAGTTTTCCTCTTTATAATATTAGTATTACAAAGTAATAGGATGACCAATAAAGGAATTAGTTGCTAACATTAAATAAATGGTAAAGCTGATTCACAACGATTTAGGATACAATATAACGTTTCATTTGGTTCAGAAACTTACGTGATTATACTAATAAGCAAAATGCAATTTAGTGGTTTGTGTTAGTACCTAATAGTATTTATCAAACATACTAATTGCACGGCCATTGAACTGACTAAAGTTTATCAAACATTATTGTAGTTCCACAAGTGTTTACATAAAGGCACGTGCAATACTCTTCAATCTAGAAGGAGTAGTTAGCTAGTATTACTAGGAAAGACGTCAGTACCATTTAGGTAAATTCATGATACAACATTATAGGAAACTAGGCATCGTTCAAAGGAGAAACTAAAAGAAATACTCGTAACTGGTAAAGGAAAACGCACGATATAGGTAGCATAGGGAGGGCACGTAATACGCAAAAATTAAAATACTCCGACCAACCTAAAATATCAAATTTACTGATACTTAATACTATGAATGACGGAAATACGATAAGGCTATAAAGTATAAATATAACAAATTAGAATAATGTTGATAACGGTTATTAATTTTATCATAATCCTGTGTACTCGGAAAAAAGTAAGCACAAATTACGCCGTTTTAGAAGGTCAATATTTGGAGAAGTTGGACATTAAATGGGACGGTAACTAGGTTATTAAGTTCCTAGAAGTTTAGTTAATGACTAATCTTATCGTCAAAAATGTTAACAGCACTACGATAAGAGCACTCCTAAATCCGGTTTAAACACACACTATTTGGTGTACCATTATTGTAAGATTCTAAAAGTACTAATACACTTGTAAATATAGATAAATACTAAATAACATTGTATGAATACAAGTTTTATAGTAAATACTGCAATCATAAAACTCTCATTTTACTAAATAAATATATCAATTTCTATCAGAGATACGGTTTTAAACTATAACAATAAACTAGGCTTTGCAGCAAACGACAAAAAGCGACCAGTTCTTTTACGAGCATCAAACGCAACAAACAGTATATCAAGCTAAATTTAGCAAAACGCGAACTGAATAAACATGGAAATCATAACTATACTTGGATGAAAAGAAAGCTATCAACACACTCGACCTTATTGAATATTCATGGGTCATTTGTTGAGTCTTAATATACAACCCGAAAACTCGTCGTCCTCTCTGATAAAATAAGTAGGCTCGAACGTAATCATTCGGTAATGCTGCCCATGTTGACATTGTATTATGGGGTCAGTGTCGTTAGTGGAGGATAAGAGCTGAGGAAAACAATTTCACAGAATTGTTTGGATATGAGCGAAGACAAAATGACGGAAACGCGCGCCGACTTGAATGAGAATCAAGCGGCGAAGGTAAAACGATGAAGGCACAACAAAAGGGGGCACCAATATTATCTGACGGTTCTAGAAAAATAAGTTCTAATTACTGACAAGTTCACAGGCGAAAAACTGCATGTAATTGATAAAACCACGAACGAGTAGCGGAACAAACTTGAACTTCTGAGGCGCATGAGTAGCGCTAATAATAAGCATTACATAGTATTTCGCACAATCGACCTATACCCGCCCCCTAACGGCTTGTAGTAGACACAGTAAACAATTTACACGCTGATATTAAACCAGGACTCAGTATTAGCGATACCGATGCATTTACAAGATATGCAGATATGCCTAATATATGTAAACAGAACGAACGGTTAATCTGAATGATTCATGTTAGATTTCTTTCGACACGTATGAAGTTTAAGGCCATTCAGTCAGATCCAGTTTTGCAAACGGTCGATTGGCTAAGAATTTAAACAGAATATATATTTTTTAATTGACAGCTAATAAATTCCTTAATTGTAATCTTAATTAGAATCCTTCCTATATGCTTCTAGATGAAATGTTGCTTGCCACTAACCTTCTTGTAGAGTTTGATCCAAGTGAGGTCGCCCTTGGAGTCGGTGTACTGTAGTCCGAAGAACCAGACCTCTCTAAGTCCGATGGTCTTGACCACCTGGTCGAAGAGCTGTTTGCCGGTTGTCGTCTGCTGGATCGCGAACTCCAGCTCCGCGTCCATCGTCGTCACGCGGACGTTCATCTGTAATTATAACAACATTAAGTATTCATTATATTCTAGGAATTTACAAACATTCGGAAAATGTATGCAACATCTGTGCTAATTTCTAGATTTTAAGAAATATATTATTGAGACTTAAAATATTGAATGTTCGATTTATTTATCATCTTTTGAACTATACTATAGAGTCTATACAATATTATTATGTTTATTGAATTCAATGGGTATGCCCTTGTTTGACCGCATAACCGCATACGACCTTAGATGTCGGAACGAATATGTCAAAGAAAACCATTTAAAGGACAACACAGTGCATTGTATACCACAGATGTTGCATGCCTATACATTAGTTTTAAAATTGGAAGTACGAGCTAATATACTGAACTGACTATGGTGAAATTTGCAGAACGAAATATGCTTAGCAATAAAGTTGGTAATTGGGCATTAATACGTCATGTGAGTTGACATCTTATGTAACGGCATATCTTTTAAGCAAAGTAAGACATTTTAGACTGAAAATAATAATATTGAGAAGACCACACAGGCAGTCGATACAAGGTAATAAATATCTCATTCATAAGAAGTGTAACACAACAAAAATAAAAAGGATCATAATAAAAATAGACAATCGTAAACGTTAGTTGCCAAGAATAGCACACACTGCTGAGTCGATGCCAAACGGATGTGATCTTCCGGGAACGATTATGTCATATGTATGTATTACTCGAAATGCGCCAGGTTTCCTTTTTATCTTTGTATGTACTTATTGAAGGAAAAAAATGGATTATTAGGGGTCCGATCACATACGAGTCGCGGCGGCGTCGTGACAGCGTCGTCGCGGTACGGGCTGGGCGTGTTTTTAATAGAGTCGGGACGCGGCCGGCTATGCTTTTTCTCATTTTATGAGCAACGTTGAGCCGTGGACACATTTCCTAACCACGTCTCATATATTCTTGGGCGCCCGCCCCTTAACACCGCCACGACTCCAGGAGCGAAGCCCCTTAAAGCATAAAATCCAGATAAAGGTCTGCTTAAAAAAAAAACTCAATGGTGTTGACCCTTCTCATAACAAAATATGGGTACAGACCCGACAAATCGTATGTAAAACAGATTATGCCATCGCATATAATTAAATTTTCTACAAAGTGTAATGGCAACAGGTCGCGATCTCGTGACAGGAAGTGATATAAGGGACAAGAAAACAATAGGTGAGATCAAGGCAGCTTCATAAGCATTAATGGGACCTAGGAAACTCTGATTGTAGTTATTTAGAATCAGTACATCAGATTTTTTAATTGTTGATTGTTATAAGAAGATTGATGTGTCACTCAAATTCCAAGGCTTTTAACGAAACAAACAAGTCATTTAGTACGGAATATGAATGTAAATATTACGTGATATAGCTAAAACTGGCTAGTGATGTTTGATGGTCTTTATGTTAGAGGAGCTAACAGAGTAAATAGCACTGGTACAGCCTAAAATTATAACTTATAAACATAGGTTTTCATAATACAGGTAGTAAACCTTCATCCGATGCGCGTAATGAAAACGATGATTACGCTAACAATAGCCTCTAGACAGACGGCGATATTATCTGTATAATGGTAACAATAGATTTACACAACCGAAAGGCCACGATGCATTCATTCATAGAATCTTATAGGGTTGTTCATGGACACAGAAGCTGAATTAAAACTGTACTAAGATAGGTTCTCGGGACTGATAATGCTGCCAGCGATTTGGCACAATGTTTCAGGTTTAACAGAATTAGTGATGTGTATGTCCGCAAACAGAACCATCTCAATTTCTCATACAACTATTTATTAAGAGATGTTAGGGGGTTAGCGTTTTACAGGCAACATCAATACAAGATGGAGTCCACCGATATCGATCTTGTAACCTTTGACATCCTTATTTGGAGGCTATTATTCAACCTCAATTAGACCTCCATCCCCTATAATTCATAGCTTATCAACTGCCCGCATGGTTTGTTGTTATGAATGCTAACACACTCGAAACGAACACGATGAATGTGGTTAATAAGGTTAAGGAAAGGACAGAGCTTGGTACCGACGAATAAAAATACTAAGAATTGTTTAATTTTTCAATGCCAATGGATATTCATAAAATAACTAGTTGTATAAGTGCAGTGCAGTGACAGTGTAATGATGACTGGATTAGGGTGTAAATATTTCGTATCGCCCGGTCTAGAAATATTGACGTAATCAGGACTCAGATCAGAAAATTTAATAAAATTAACTAATACAAACAAGATACACATATACACACATACACATTGTCAAAATTATGTGTAGAAAAATAATTCTGAGCCTTATTTCTCAAGCATAAGGAACAAACAATAATTTCGACGGCTATAACTAGCCCAGCCAATGAAAAATACAAATCTCAATACAACACTGACGACGACATTGAAACGCCTCTACACGCTCAAGGACAAAAGGATAATGTTATTACTAAGCCCGTCTTTAATTCGTAATATATGACAGCTACACGTTTACATAAAACAATAGTTCCACAGGTGCGTAACTAAAGCTAATGGAAATACGACTGTACTCTGTCAATGTCGTTACGCGTCATTAACGGAATATTAGTTGAAAGTATTGAATACTATTTAACTGGCCGGTCATTAATAGCTAGTTGGTATAAAACAACGGTAGGAAATGATACAGACAGGATGACGAAAGTTGATTACGTTTATAGACACAATAGTTTTAAGGTTGGAAGATCGGATGAACTTGAACTTTAGCGGAAGTCGATTTCTATAGCGTTAACAGACCTAAAATGTGCTGAGTATTCTTAGGAAAATCTATAGCCTAATTAATTGCCCGTGCTTTTCAATCTCAAGGATAAAATAGCTCAGGTATTGGAGTAGCTGGAGGTGATGTTGCTAAGTATGAATCATCGCGAGATTGAGAAACACTTACGCGAGATAAGGGACCCGGTGTAGCGACAGTCGCAACGTTATCGGCTGTGTAAACGGCGGATGTTTGTGCAAGCGCTCGGGCCAGTTAGCTTGGTTCGTTTTGCACGCGAAACAACAAAAGGAAAGTACATCTAGAATTATAACATGGATCAGCAGCACGATATGTTTGAACATATAATTATTGATAGTAACAAATTAGGTTTTAAATCACACGTCAATTTAGGAGGAACATTCTGAATTAATTTCAAGCTCTTCTTACATCGCGCCTACCATAATAGCAATGTTTATCATATCGTTTTTAACAAAGATACGTACTTGACAACATAATATCAAAGATTATAATAAATATAATCGCTTTTCAGTCTCACATGAGATGAAATCCCTACGGAATTATAACGAATTATCCCTGTAGTGATTCAAATTCTCCTGAAGTGTAACAGGAAAACAATATTATGTAAAAGAAATTACAGGATTTCGCCTGTTCATTTACAAATGATTAATTAACAACCAAAAGGATAGGTACTGTTATAGTATTCGGTTAGTCTATTAATTTTTGTTTTTTCGATATGACTAATTATTCCAATGTAGGGAATTAACAGTCGATAAGGATAAAGGAAAACAACAATTAATGGTAAAAATCCTACAATGACTGTTGGTTTGGTTTCCCGATTTATACGACTTACATAAAGCAGTTTATCAGATATGTTTATACAAAAAAGGAATACTGTCTGTACCTCAAATGAAAGGATAATGACAACGCTCTTTTAAACATTCAGAAATAACTAAGAAGAGCGGACTTAGACTTGGTAGAATAACATAATGCCATATATAAACAGTGATAAATTTTCACTTGAGCAACGCTAATCATAAAACGGCAAACTGTATAGATATTGAGATGATATCATCGTGTTAGTACAAACAGTACATGGCATTAATATAGATATATCGCGTATGGCAGCCATATGCGCCACTGAATCTATTTATGGGCATGGTACTGATGTAACAACTATAATAATTATAGAGTCTTGAAATAAAACTATTTTTCGGATTTTATCGCGTTTATTAACTTTATGTTCCCGACGTTTCGGTTGCTTTACAGCAGCCATGGTCACGGGGGGACTGAGGTGTTAGACGTCCTGATGTTATAGTTAGTAACTGGGTACCCTCATATTTAGTTGTTGTTTGCGGTCCGATCCACGCAGAAAGTGCTCACAGTGTCTCGAGGTCTTGCAATGGTACACTTGGTTTTGGATTTAATTATATTAATTACTGGATCCCAAGTTGGTGGTAGCACCCAGCCATCTTCCCTATTGAAATTAGGATGTTTTTTAATTTCAATGGCCTCACGTATCATCCTTGGTCGGAATCGGTGTTCTTTTGCGAGGATCTGTGGTTTATCAAATCTGATATAATGGCGGGTGCGGTCCTGTACATGTTCACAGATTGCAGACTTCGTGGAGCGCCGGTGTTTCACGTCCGCGTAAAAGAACATATGGCTGACGTCACCAACATCAGGACGTCTAACACCTCAGTCCCCCCGTGACCATGGCTGCTGTAAAGCAACCGAAACGTCGGGAACATAAAGTTAATAAACGCGATAAAATCCGAAAAATAGTTTTATTTCAATGTGTAGTATTCGCGTAAATATAAGAAAACAATTATAGAGTCATTCAGATTTTGCGACAACTAGAGTATTTTACCTTGAAATACCCTTAAGATAAAAACACTGGCAAAACATGGTTAAACATTAACCCTTTTAGTAATATAAACTGTATAGTCAAGTAGGAAAATCTGATTATGATGTGCAGGAAATGACGGCTATATCAAACACATAGATGGCCATTCTAATGTTCCACAGAAAATATTTATAAATTAAAGATGGCAAATCTTTACGTCCTTGCCGGCATCTTAGTAACTAACGAGGAAGTAACGCAAGGTGTCCAAGGTGAGCTGATGATAATTACAAAGATACAAAATGTACCCGCAGTACATGCGTGTTTTCATGACAATGATTATTACCTTTGAACCCGTTGTGTGACAGACGGCATAAAAAGTTGACTAAATTGGTATTTAATAAGTTATTTACCTACTTCTTAATAGGTTTAATTGATAAAGACAACATTGATGGTATTTAAAACCAACTATTTTGTTCTTCATTCCGAATAATGCATTGATCGAAGGCACGGGTAGAGGTTTAAGTTAAGGTTTTAGCAGCATACGTTTTTAATTTATTTGCATCTTGTCCATCTCCAAATACGCGTTGAGATTGTTTTTAATCAATGTGGTTTCTTTGTTTTTACTAATTTCTTCATAAAAAGTTCTTAATACAAAAACAAGTAAGCTTAAGCTAGAGATAAAAATACACCTGTGACATAACGCCATGATATGAATCATTACACGATACAAGTAACCACTGCAGATTAAATGAAGCCTTAATGTTGAGGAGCAAGATACAAATCATAATAACAATGCAGCGATGAAATCCGGAGATATCGGCTGACAGGAAGGCAAGGAGGGGAATGAGGCAGGGGGTGGAGCAACAGGTGCAGAGACAGCTGGTTGTGACACGTGGTTAATGTCTCTAACGTCTGCGGCTTTAATGACTTATCAATGAATTGTAACAAAACGAATACGAGATAAAGAACAGCGATTGAATTCTGAGTCGAATGAGCGCGTAGAACTAGTAAATTCTAGTTGCACTAATTTTAAGTTTCAATTCCAGCAATTAACTGAACAACAACTCGCGAACACGATGAATTAAAAAGTAACAACTCATAATTCTAGATCAGCAGCATGTCGGCAAAGTTTCGTGAAAAGTAAAACTCGAAAAAGCGGCGATAGGAAAAGAAATGCCGCGTTGTGCTTTAGAAATCGCAACAGTGTGTAAGTGAAACGACGTGAAACGGCACCACATGGGCACCGAGCATATCGACCGTCAAATTAAATTCAAGTACAGGTAATAATGAATGAGTGACGCGAGGTGCGGACTCTGGCGCATCACGTGGCTCCATTGTGCTGCAGATGATAATACAGGTGAATTAATTGTCGCCTTAATCGTTGGTTTGATTTACGTGCTGGACTTGCTTGCGGTGGATATGCTCCTTAACAATGAAGGTAACTGCTAGTTTTATAGTTTAATTTATTACCCTGTGAATATAACCAGAAAATAAACCGATCACTTCCTGAATTGCTAAAGTGAACTAAACTTTGCAACCGAAAGTATTTATTTCATATTTCATTAACAAACGTAACTGAAAAAAATAATATGAACGTATTAGGCTGTTATTTTTATGGATTCAAGAAACAAACATGTAATATTGATCAGTGTAAAACTTCAACATTTGGTCAAACGTTTAAGTTTAGCCGAACAATAAAATTAAAAATGATTAACACTTTTTGCTATCCTATAACAAGTTTTAATACAGATAAGGAAAACCTTGTATCTTCATAATGATGAACGTGTTTTAAGTAATGCTGATAAAGCAGATTTTTATAATTTATGCTATACGACAGTAAGCTGGCAATCATATAGACTTGGACCTTGTGTTTAATACTACTTAGTGTTAAAACTACAAGAATGTACGAATCGATATTTGTATATTTGCTTGAAAATTTTATGATACACGATAATTACTTCCATACATAATCTCTCTACCAGTGAGTATCAAATTTTAACAAACTTAGACTGACGATAAGATACAAATTAATATAATAAAGTAAGTCATCGTGAATTCACACGTTCTTTATAGTAAGGAGGTGGTTGGTGATAATTACAATGAAATACTTTGTTCATTATAATCGTGTGATGAGGTAAGGCGGTCATAAAGATTAAATAAGACTAGGAAGATTGTGATGTAAGATAACGGTCGCGAATTTTATCTTACATTGTAGGATATTCACATGAAACAAATTTGAAGCTGCTTCTAAAGACAAAAGACTTCAACGAAAGCGAGAGCAAGAGTCCCTTGGCGAAACAGGAAAGTGATTCTATCTCGCTCGCCCACACTTAATCGAGTAGGATGAAGCATAAAAAGACGGTTACGACCGTTTGCATGATGCAAAATAAATAATAAAGCCATGACCGACTCCATCTTGGAGTTTGCGGGTTTGCGTTGCGATGACATCACCGTAACTTATGATTTCAGTCAATATGATTCTCTAGAATATTATGTACATAGAAACGTTCGTCTGACCAAATGCTTCGTTGTGATGTGGACTTTACGAGTTGCTATGCCGACACAACATTAATTTTATTGTAATGGTGATAAGCTATGACGTACGTGTAATGTTTGTTGGTACTCAGGTAACAAAGTACGTAATTATAATCGTAAAATGGGTGAAAATGAAATTTTGCAATTAACATTCATAAAAAAACCAAGAAAACCCAGAAGAGTAAAGAAATTATTGAATGATGAACAGGACCCACAATCGGTATTGCATAGAACCTCAGATAAGTCTGTGGTTAGACCTTAATTTATTCTAGAACTTCCAACCAATTTCATGAATTGAAAAAAAAACATCATAACCAATCATGAAGGATACAAAGTTCATCCTTTGGTCTGTCTGACGCATTACGTAACCGACCTGTTTGCCTCCGGCGACCATGGTGGCTGATTAATGGTCACTCGCACTGGGTGAAATAGCACAGGCACAATCACAAGATCGTTAGTTATCCTGCAGGGGTGTAGGGGTGGTGTACGGCACGAGAGCCGCGTCTGCCGGACGCGGCGGTAGAGTTTGAACTGAACGGTCGTTCGGCGAGTTGGTTCGAGTGCGGGGATGCGCCCGCGCCCCGTGCTCAAGGCCGGCGGCGCGCGCTCACCGGTTCACCTCTCAGGTGTCACGCACGGCTCGTAGGCGGTTTCGCTTAGTTTTTTCCCTTTGACCGTCTAAATCGAACAGTGATCCAACCGATGAGCCTTTCATACGCGTTCATTACGTGACAGCCAGCTAATTGACGTAATTAAACTCCATATAAGTAATTGGGTTGTTTGGCGTGCAAACATTCCACAAAATATACACATGATAAGAGTTCTGATTCTCTTTGACTTACTAATTATAAACACCTGTGTTTGGATTCTGTGTTATGTAAGAGTCTAAGCTCGGTGTTGTGAAAGGTTCTAATAATTCAGTTTTACTCAATTTGGTCTACATTATTCCAATAAAGCATTTATTTTTTGATATATGTACAGTAGTTTGCTTTCGTTACAGTTGTCTATAATTACACTATCTTCGTTATTGATCAAAAACTTTTACTTTCTATAATTCTCTGTAACTTTGTGATTTACCTTGCAATATACTTACTGCCTGATAGAGCTAAAAGCTCCTAAAAGTAGATCTTAATAATATGCAGTTTTAAGGTATGGTCACTGGTATAGCAGTGATAGCCGATTGGTTAAGAACGCGTCTTGCGGGCACCAGGTCCTGGGTTCAAACTCCGGCTCGTACCTCTGGGTTTTACGAAATCTATGCGCGAATCATAATTTCTATATGATTATCACTCGTTTACGGTGAAGAAAAACATCGTGAGGAAACCTGCATGTCTTAGGAAATCTAAGCAATTTTCTAAAAGCCATGTGAAAACCGCCACCCTGCCCTGGACCAGCGTGGTGGATTACGGCCTGAATCCCCCTCGTAGTAAGGGGAGGCCGGTGCCAAGGAGTGGGACGTTAAAAGGGCTAAATTATTATTATAATGTATGGTTTACTGAGCTTGTAAATCAGAGTTGAAGCACTTAACTTTACTACATTCGCATCGGAATTAAGCAGAAACATGAAATAATTGAGGAAAACATAGTAAAGCAAGCATGAATGCTTCGTAATTTATTCTAAATGTGTATAGCGTCCTCGGACCGCGATAGTTACGTGTCGTACACACGCATGCGACGTTGCCGCTTGATATGAACATGTCAATAGCTGAACATAAAGCTCCAATACTATTTTCATAGACGTGGTATAGGTGTAGCATTCGAGATAACTCGCCCTTTACGCGGATGATACCGCGCTTTATTTCTCCCATCGTAACAAGGCTCAAATCACACGCGTTCTCCAACGCGCTGTCAATTCTCTCGGAGAGTGGTTTAGGAAATGGCGAATAGAGGTGAACCCGGACAAAAGCGCAGCCGTGCTTTTTGCCAGGACCACCTCTCGACGCCCCTCCAAACGCCACACTCGCTCCAACTTAGGTACTGTCTCTTTGTACAAGCAGCCTATCCCTTGGTCCAAATCAGTTAAATATCTCGGGGTCACTCTCGATGGCTCCATGACCTTCGGTCCTCACATTAGAAACGTCCGCAATCGAGCCGCCTTTGTGCTCGGTCGCCTTCATTATCTTTTATGCAAGCGGAGTAAAATGTCCCTTAGAAATAAGGTGATACTATACAAAGCTTGCATACGCCCTATCATGTCTTATGCGAGCGTTGTGTTCGCTCACGCGGCCAACTCGCACATTAGTCGCCTCCAGGCCATTCAGTCCCGCTTCCTTCGCCAAGCCGTCGGAGCCCCGTGGTTCGTAAGGAACGTAGACCTTCATTCTGACTTACGCCTCGATTCTATCCAGAAGCACTTCAAAATAGCGTCCGAACGCTATTTCAAGAAGGCTTCTGAACACACCAATGCCTTAATCGTCGCCGCCGCCGATTATGCACCTACACACGCGCCAGTTGCATGCCGCCGCAGGCCGCGGCATGTGTTGCTGGACCCCCCCGACCCACTCACCGCTCTCCTAGACTCAGATGTCGAGGAGAACGACACACGCACACTCCCCACCAGACACCGACCTCGCCGGCGAGGTCGACGAACCCCCGCTTCCGCTAGAAGGTGCGTCTACTTACCTAGACGCACCTTGGCACCCGACAAGCCCGCTGAGTTTCTTGCCGGATCTTCTCAGTCGAGGTCGCGTTCCGATCCGGTGGTAGATTTACCCTCGCCACCTCTCCTGGCAGCGGCCCAAGCCGAGGTCGTGTCCCTTGTGGCGCCCTTGAGCTAGCTGCCCCCCTGCCCCTCTGGCTGGAGCGCACTTGCGCTCGCCCTCTGTCCGGGTGAAGTTGTTATGGCCACTCTGGCCAACAACATATAGTCAATTAAAAAAAAAAAAAAGATCTGCCGGGTCTATAACCTGCTGCACTATTGCTAATGAATATACTTTAAGATCGTACATGAATTGACGGATGGTAAAAGCGAAAGACAATTATGCTGGCAGGCTTTTCATATATTTCGTGATGAGTAACCCATCCAGCAGCAAGATTCGACAGTATAAAAATAATAACTGCAGGGATCTCGATCTGGAATAAGCACGAAATAGAGATGGCACGCACAAGGGGAGGCTTATACCCAGCAGTGGGTAGCGACAAGTCGACGAGAAGGTCGACGAAGAGTTACTTATTCTTTATCATGTAATAGAAAAAAGAATAGTCGTAGCTATAAAAGAAATGTGCCAACAGTAAAGTGAAATTGAAAATCCGAACTAGCGAAGCGACGTACATAAACTAGCCGGTGTACAACGATTATGTACTCGTAAATACATGGGCGTGTGTGTAAACATGTGTGGGGCTTGGTCGTGGGTAGGGCTACCCCCATCTTGGTTGGATTACAAATAAGATTTAAATGGTGCATGTCTCTAAAACGCACATTGGTGCAAATTTTCCAGAAGACTCCCAAAATATTTAAATGTATCAACGAAACATTTTTGGAGTTTTTTGACAGTCGCTAAACTATCATTAGGTCTCTCTAATCTCGGCATTTTCGTCGGACTTGGTGCACCTGCACAGGTACAGATTACCTAAGGGCTCAACCAAACGAGCGTATTTTTTTGAGTTGTGAGTACTCTAATTCAATTCTTCGTAATTCAAACAACTAATTTTGCATCACCGTGTGACACAAACAGGACATTTGTAGGAAACCGAATGCAGGTATATTCAGCGACTCACAACTCAAAAAATTACGCTCGTTTGGTTCATCCCTAATAGTTCTATACAAGGAGTGAAGTGACTGTGCTGCAAAATACCAATAGACAGAAAATATTTAATGGTGTGGTGAGACTTATTTCCTTCATTGTAAATGTGCAATTCAATAACCTATAGTTTTTGTAAACGCAAGTAATATCTCTTGTTCTTTTCACCCTGTGCCAGCATTTATTCAACTCTAGTCAACCCTAGGTCGCGGGTGCAGTGTCCACTAACCAGATAACAGGCGCCCCACTTTCCCGTTTCCTTCCTATGACATACTTCGCCCTAGGCTTCGAAGGTAATGGTATAGTGATGCTGCATATGTCATTTGTGAATAGGTAGCCATGAGGTTTACAATCGCTAGCAACTCGCCAGTTGATGGTAAAACGTGTATGGTAAATTGTTAGTTCTGTGCCGTACAATTTGCAAATAGTTTACGTAGATCGATTCGATCGCAGATCAAACACTGGCGTTTTCGTTCCTTGTTAAACAATAGGCATCATCTAAGGATAAGGATTTATAAATCCATCTTAAGTCTTTAACAATGTGTACGCTTTTGACATGGCGTGGCTAAGCTCGCTCTCAGACTTAAGATCGATTAATAAATATCTACAGGCCTAAGTTCTTTGGCAGTTCGAAATATTAATCAATTTACACTAATCGTCAAAAATAGCGCTGCATGCTAGCAAAATAGTTCTCTTACACCTTGTTCTAATAACGATACGATTTCGATAGCTTGAATAGTAGGTCAGAGTGCAAAAGTATGTTTATTGAGGTACTGGTGCTTGTCATTGGGTAACTAAAGGGAACTAAAGGTACAAGCTATATCACTACTTAGACATGATTCAAATAATACAACAGGAAGAACTGAATACATTTAACGAAGCTATGCTTTTAGAACAATAACATTAAATCGTGAACTTGACGATAAAGCTTATTAGACTCAATTTTTTTTACCAAAACTCTAGCTGTATAATTAAAAGTTAACACAATAACAAATACCTAAACTTCATCAGGTAAGTATTAAGTTACTAGCTAGGGGTTTCCCCCTATATAGTATACCAGAATCATGAAAAATCGATTAGTGAATAATGAGCTTAAAAAACTGAAAACCACACTACACACACCAACTAACCAGTACATTATCATTCGCGCCTATATCTAGCGCGTTGCTCAAATAACCCAGTATCTGTAAAAATAAACAACTTTTTTTTCTCTTTCATTTTAAACATGTACATTTATTAACTGTCTGATTAGAAAGAACAATCTACAAGGTGACACATAATGGGTATACTTTTTTTTTCAAAACTTAACTTTGTAATTCTAAAACCATCAGCTTTGGAGGGAACTTGAAAAACAAAAGTTGTTATAGGAATATAGCTGTTGACCGATTTCACAAGTCTACAAAACCTTTAGTACTTCAACTGTCCCACAAAACCGATAGTTTGAGATTTACAAAGTTAAGTTGCAAAAAAAATAGTATACCCATTTTGTATCACCTAGTATATTGCAACCATGATACCATGCAATGTTTTTTTAATAAAAAAAGATACTCAAACACAACTAAACATAATGGCTATTGTGTTAAATTTACAGATAAAACACATCCTTTTAGATCACACATATTATAAAATGTTGTCAAAATAGGAAACTCTGTTACAAAACTCACTG
Organism: Notodonta dromedarius; assembly: GCA_905147325.1. NCBI lineage: Eukaryota > Metazoa > Arthropoda > Insecta > Lepidoptera > Notodontidae > Notodonta > Notodonta dromedarius. Next base: position 886,556 of record LR990167.1, read on the forward strand.
ATAAAATTAAACTGTGCTAATATAATACCTACTAATGTTTTGCGGCTGCAGTAATAATTATTTTTGTGATTTAATGTAACTTTAGTGAATTCTCAATGTTTTATAAACAGATATTACTAAAACGTACATGGCATGTGCAAATTTACTTACCTAAGATAGGTTATTGACTAACTTCGGTTTAAAATCAACAGAACTATATTTGCAGTACTTAAAAACATTGCTTGTTTGACTAATGGTAGAAATTAAATTAAATAATATATTATTTTATCCAAAGAAATCCAATTGGAAATGTGTTCACCTGTGGGCCTCTTTTTATCAGACTTTTTAGATTACTGAAATTAGTTTGTATGTTAGAAATACAATGTTATTAAGTCTGTAAATATATTAAATAACAAATTCTAGATGAAAAGCTTTGTAAGTGACCAACATTTCTTATGAATTAATGTAACTTCTAACTATCAGACTTTCAACATGATAACCCTAAGTGTATGTATTCTAACATATTATGAAGCAACACTTATCTGTAGACACCTGAGCACTTTTACTTTCCGAAAGAGTCACAATTGAAATATTTATTGCATGACAAATTCAAATTATTGATACACTTACGTATCCAAAGCCATTTTCATCCCCAATATTATCATTCTTATCACATAGAAAGCTAATTTAGTATGAAAACTATTTATATCATGTTTGTATGACGTTGTTTGATCACATTGCGATGGTGAAATCAGTAATATCACGCATCCACGACTCAAGCAGTCCATGCACCCCTACAAACTAGTAACCTTACTTTACAATAAACAAACAGATGTAAACATGAGTACTCACCGATTTCGGCATGTTGGCGGCTTTGGATCACAATCTGCAACACAGAATACATGTAACGATAACTCGTTCACGTTAAATTCCTCCGTCGTTGACGGGGCCTCAGCCGCGTGACACTACATATGAAATTGTGAGTGAACAGCGTCTTGTGTGCGCGGATAACGTCATTTAAACGCCCTATTCTACACCGTTCTATACGTTTTCTCACAAAATAGTTATGATACAATAAAATTGTAGTCACCGGGTAGTCGGCTGAACATAGAAAAGGCTCAGTTGAACATACTAATGTATGGGTAAAATTTGAAAATAACATTTTAGGCCAAAATTATTTAACATGCTTAGATAGCAACTCACCCGGTAAAAAGAAGAATATCACCTAATAATCCACATAAGTAGAACAACACACATAAAGAATGCACACACCCTTGAGTCACAAAAATATCGCTCGCTCGCTATGTGACAACTGCTTGCGTGACGTGGTAGCCAGTGTTTCCATACTTCTATTAGTAATTTCTTCCTTATTTCAATATTTAATTACTCGTTAGCCGAAAATCGTCAATTACATAAAAGTGTAATCCTATATAATTTATTTCATTCATTTTACACGGAAAAATTTTAATGTGTACACCATAAGTCATGCATTATTAAAATATTTAGTTTGAGAAACTACCACAACTAGACAAAAAAATGGTTATGGCAGCCCAATTGTTTCATTGAAAATCCGTTTAACGCAAAATGAAATTAAGCATTAGAAATTATGTCAATAAAAAATAAGAATAATGCTTAGGAATTATGATGAAAAATTAACTGAATCAGCTTAATTTTTTGTGTGTGTAGTTATGTTTTTTTTGTTGCGGTAGTTTTAACTCAATAAATAGACGTTTCAGTGGAATAAGTATTAATGAAATATTTGTTCACGTCGAACGAAACGTTTTCAGAAAATTCGTTCAAAAACTGGAACTAAATATAAAAACCATGATATTAAATCAAAATTATCTACGTAAATATAAATTAAACAAAATTTGGTTGGTTGCACATACTTAACTGTAGTTTGTTACCTACCATAATATATCCTAGTTTCCTCGTTTCATGAGGCGTTGTTAACAGTTAATCTTAGTGACATAACAGAAAATTTATGTTTTCGAACGCAACACTAAATGACACTAATGTCAAATAAAAAGCTTGTATTCTTGGTGCAAAATATGCTTACTTGCAAAGTGTTGAAGAAGTATATTTATTAGGATAATGATAGATAGGATACAGTTTCCTTTAATAAACAGGCATGTTTAAATACGGTATAGTTAGGCTATTTTTTAAATGTAGATTGTAAATAAATAACCTCAATAAAATGGCTTCGACGCCTTTTCGTAGACTGTGCCATTGGGGTCCAATAGCGGTTCTAGGTGAGTATCAATATTCTGTGATACTTGAAACTGAAGCATGGTAAATGAATGTTTGGCAAAAGTTATTAGGTATGTTGTACAGAGCCAAAAGCCACCGGTGTTTTAACTGAAGGGAACTCCTTACACTGTTGTTTATTTATTATACCTGAATCATTTTTTTTATTTTTTTTTCTGTTACTCATTGTATAATGAAGGTACAAAGAGACCTGATTGAAAAAGTGGCAACTTTTTTTTTTGGTTTGCTTACTTTTATCCTCTATTGGAGAAGTGTAGGCTGAAAATCTGTCAATGATAATCACCCAAATAAATAATAGACTGTTGCTAGATATCCACATAACAGACAATTGATAATTAATTATTTGTCTGCTACCTGGATTATCATTGGAGAATTAACTGTCATAGTGGGCTTTGTATCAGAATCCACCAATGGGTGGTTATAATAAATTAAACATTTTCCTCATAAGGTAGTCTCTGAAAATAACTCCAACCTTAACCAACTAGTTAGCTCTACCTGGCTAGGATTTCTAGGCAAAGTTAGCAAACAAGTCAACACTTCCTAAATATTATTATTCATTTTAGGTATTATTAAATTAATAACATGGTGTATGATCCACCTCATGGGCATGTGGTGGCCTCCGCATGCCTCCCTTGGTGGGGCGCTGCATGCGGCCATGTTCCTCTCCCTTGCGGGCGCCACACTCTACTACTTTATGCAGGCATTGCTCGAGGGACCGGGCTTCCTGCCCCTTGGTTGGAGCCCTGTGAGTGATATATAATTTTATTTAAAAGTATCCTACAATAATTACCAAATCTATAGACAACTGAGCCCTATCCAATATTTTTGTTTCAATTTTACTCCATAAAAAATGAAAATATTTTCCTTTAATTTTGTTTTATTTCTCAATTATCTGGAAATATGAATTTTAAAAATAACTAACTGACCCGACAGACATTGTCCTGTCTTTTAGGGGTATAAAAAGCCCATTCTCAGACCTACTGAATATGCATATAAAATTTCATGAAAATCAGTCAAGCCGTTTCGGATGAGTATGGTAACTAACCAGGGTTCGCCGATATATATCAGCGGATATATATCACGATATATATCAATTGATTTTTATCTTGATATATATCAATTGATTTTTTCCCGTCTTCTGAACTAAACATTTTGGAGATTAATGTTTACCCTGGCAACATGTAGCGAAAAGCTGAAATTCTGAATAATTTAGATTGCTTCCCAAAATGGCAACCTCATTTAAAGTTGGGGAAATCCCCATTAACTTACCAGTATGGCTAGCTTTTTATTGAAATTCAATCCTTAACTTCAGATCATATAAGGTTTATTTTACGATACCTCGTAAAATATGGGGATTCCCTGGTGCTCCTAGTGTTAATCATTTTCACTTTCTAGGGAAGCGTGACAATTATATTACAATTTATGATTACAAATTTACTATTAAAATTAGTTGATTTATCTCACAAACAAATGAAGGTTATTATAATAATAGTACCTAAGTACTTGTTTTTTTAAGTGTTCATAAAAAAAATCTTTCTCAAATAAACACCAATGCTTTTGTTACTTTTTTAAATAAAAAATGTGGTAATTTGACACTACATATTATTTTACAAATTCCTTTCACAGTTTTAAGTGTTCATCTAATCTCTTCGTCTTCGAATTCATTCAGGTAATCCCCTTACATAATGAAATTCGTTTCTTTTTCTTAGCCTGGATATATATCCGATATATATCGGATATATATCAAAAAATCCGATTTTTGATTTTTATTATAAAAATCGGATTTTTTCGAACCCTGTAACTAACATTGTGACACGAGAATTTTATATATAAGATGGTGTATGAGCGTCACATGTATCAAAAGAACAGCTGATCTTATAACTATTACCCTAGCTTGTTTAAGAATCATCTTTCACAGTTAACTAAAACAAAGGAATTTTATAAACGAAAATATTTATTTTTTCAGGAAAGAGAAGAGGACACACAGTATTTACAGTTTTGTACAGTCTGTAACGGATATAAAGCACCAAGGTCACACCATTGCAGAAAATGTAATTATTAACAACTATAATGTAGGTACTGTAGTACTTCGGATGATCTGTGACATTACAGCAGGGTTGCTTGTATCTGCAGGTGGGTACTGCGTAAAGAAGATGGACCACCACTGTCCGTGGATCAACTGCTGCGTGGGGCATGCCAACCATGGCTACTTCACCATGTTTCTTATATCAGCTGTGTGTGGGTGCCTCCATGCTTCCATTGTAAGTTTATTGGTCTATATGTATAAATATTCTCCATTTACCTATCAGTCCTTTACCAATCAATTCTTAAAGTAAACAAGCATAGAGTTACTTTTTTAATTGGAATGTTACCCTTATAAACAGATTAAAGAAGTAAACTGTAAATTGTGATCTAATTCAAGTCTAGGAGGAAAAAATAATCATCCTATCAATGGGCCCTTATTTTATAAATAAATAATAATAAATATCGCCATATGAACGCACCTGTATGGTCCCAACTAAGCAACGCTTGTACTATGGATACCGTACAATGGACTGGAGCGATCCCAGTGACACCTAGATCAGGGTTAATTACGAAAAGGCCATTTCCGAAATTTACCCTGACGGGAATCGAACCCGCAATCACCCGGTGCAGTGAGCCGATCGGCCTACGCTCGGACCACTGCGCCATGCGGTCGCCGTTGCCTAACTGTTCAGCAAAGACTTTCCATTTTCAATTACACCTGCTAGATGGAGTGTCCATTTCCGCGCTAGATGGAGATAGCCTTTGAAAGGCCTTGTTCATCATAAAATATGTGTGCAGGTGTTGTCAATATGCATGTACCACGCGATCAACCGCGTGTGGTACGTGCACCACGGGTCGGGGCGCGAGCCCATGATCTACCTGACGCTGAGCACGCTGGTGCTGGCGCTGCTCGCCGTGGGCATGGCGCTGGGCGTCGTGCTGGCGGTCGGCACGCTGCTCTATTTACAAGTCAGTCTGAGTTAGGCTTTCCACTTGTTTAACTCCTAGAGTCTTACAAGCGCCTATGTTGCTCAACGATAATAGGGTTTCATAGATCGATTATGTCGAACTATCTGTTTTTAGTATTGATTCTTGTAAAAACGTTTTTGATGGTCACAAACAAAAAAATATCATACTTCAAAGTTAAAGTTAAAGTCCAAAATCTGGCGCTCATTAAAACACGTAATCTGTCAGATCCGCGGCATACTCCGCAACCAGACGACAATAGAGGATTGGATCGTGGAGAAGGCGGCGGGCAGGCGCGCGGAGCTGGGGCTGGAGCCCTTCGTGTTCCCGTACGACGTGGGCTGGCGCGGCAACCTGGCGCTGCTGCGGGCCGGGCCCGGCGCCGCCGGCCTGCGCTGGCCGCTGCGCCCCGGCTGCGGGGAGTTCGATCTCACTGTAACTACTGTTCAACTTAACATCAAAACTTGGCTTGACACGCCACCGCGTGCCTAGATGTTGCTGGTGTCGAATGTTTTAGAAGTTCCACTTAGTATGTTCATTATATAGCCAGATCTAACTGCAGAACTTAAACCGGTGGGTTTAGAAGGATGAAATTTTGCACGGAGTACACATCTAGTAGGTAATAACGACTAACTGTCTACCAGCCGTGTGCCCGATCAGACTTTAATCCAACTTTTATTCCGCTATTTCTTATGGATATTTCTATGTCTTGATGGATTAACAAAGAATCTTTCTTAGTGCTACCTATGTACACGCAAGGAACTCATGTGTTTTGAATTCAATGCTGATGGCTGAGGCACAGTATATACTAGTACAGCCGTCAACCGTCCCTCTTAAATAACTTATAACATTGTTATGGTTTTGGTAATAATTAAGATAAATTTGTATTATTTTTGCTTGGGACAAATAAATCTTATTTTATTTAATAAAATAAAACAGTGAAATTTATGCAGTATCATAAGTACTAGTCAAAACAGTTCGGAATGAGCAAACTAATTTGAAAAGCTATTGTAAAAGTTCACTTTAAATATCCTAGAGGGCGCTCTTTTATTTATCTATACAAATAAATAAAATTGGAGTGTCTGTTTCTAATATCAAAATAACACCTTTTCACTAAATGCATATGAATGTACATACGACACCTATAGCAAAAACGCGATTTAAAAAAATTTTGTCTGTCTGTCTGTCTGTCTGTCTGTGTGTTTGTTCCGGGTAATCTCCGAAACGGCTGGACCGATTTTGACGGGACTTTCACTAGCAGATAGCTGATGTAATAGGGAGTAACTTAGGCTACTTTAATTTTTGAAAAACAATTAGGGTTCCGTGTAAAAAAATAAAAACACATGAAATCAAAGAGTATTTCCGAAACGGCTTCACCGATTTTGACGGGACTTTCACTGGTAGATAGCTGATGTTATAAGCAGTAACTTAGGCTACTTTTATATTAGAAAAACAAAATTAAAAAATGGGTTCTTGCGCGCGACGTAAAACTGACATTTATAGGGTCAGGATATAAAATATTGTCGATAGAAATTATCGAGGTTTCATGCTATCATCGATGCTAAAAACGAATATTTTAATATAAAATGACATTTATTCTCTTAAAGGAATACACCCCAAATCCATATCTGGATCAGTTTCTGAATCGCTAGAACAATCTCATAAATTTATTATAAACTCTTGTTCGCAAATATTATCAAATCGGACGTCCCGCTCCCGAAATTGGATTTTATTTACTCACTATTATTTTAGATCTATTATTTTAGGTATGTACAAATGTAAATAATGTTATGATATTAAAATAAACAATAAAATTAAAATATAAATTAAGCTTTCTTTAAAATATCGTCTGTGGTCACGATGATTCATCGCCCATCACTAATTAGGTCGGCATGCCCATAAATTGTGACATTGACAGGTACTGTCTGTTCTATTATGAAATTCAGGACTTCATAGGCGTGATTTTACTGACAGCTGTCGCAGAGATCAAGCTATCTTTTACAGATAATAGTTAAGTATTAACTATGATCACATCGATTGGGGTGCTTTTTCACATACGAAATTCCTTGGATGCGGCGCTGTAGTCGCATTTTGGCAATACAATTTATACTGTGTACAATTTAGTTCCGTAATTTTCCGCGGGACTTTATATGTAAAATAGAATTTTGATATAGGTATAATGGAGAAAATAATAATCTTAAGTGCTCCGACATGACTTAACGACTTAGATAGCCGGGACCAACCACAGCTTAACGTACCCTCCGAAGCAGTGAAAGTGCCGCTCAGTTGTAATGTAAGTGCCAATAGCGGTCATCTATCCAGGTGTTTATAAAATAAATCATACTAATATTATGAAGAGGAAAACTTTGTTTGTTTGATTGTAATGAATAGGCTCCGAAACTACTGAACCGATTTGAAAAAATCTTTCACTGTTGGGAAGCTACACTATCCCCGGGTGATATAGGCTATATTATATTAAAAAAAAAATTAGGGATCCTTACTAAAACTCCAATAATGTAACCGTAATGTACCCGTGCGTAATGTAGCCGGGGCGGGCCGCTAGTATGAAATGAATTATTATATAAAATAAATATTCGATTTCTATTGTAGTGACTTGAACCCACGCCTTTTACCACCTTATGCTAACAGGGCCTATTTCCGACTGAGCCGTTTAAACATTAGAAAATGCGCTGAAATTATTAAATAGTAGATACTATTTGATTCTACGGCGCGGCGCGGCGGCGTGGAGGTAAGTGATTGTAGATATCGCCGACCGCCTGGCGCAGTGGTCCGAGCGTAGGCCGCTCGGCTCACTGCACATGGTGGTCGCGGGTTCGATTCCCGCCGGGGCAAATTTCGGAAATAGCCTTTTCGTCATTTGCCCTGGTCTGGGTGTTACTGGGTTCGCCCCCAGTCCATTGTACGGTACCCATAGTACAAGCTTTGCTTAGTTTGGGACCGTACAGTTGGTGTGTCTGTCTGGCGATATTTATTATTATTTATTATTATTATATGGGTTACATTATTCACCACATTAATGGCCAACGACCATACCATGTTGAATACACCGGTTCTCGTCCGATCACCAGAGTTAAGCAACGTCGGGCGCGGTCAGTACTAAGATGGGTGACCGCTTGATGACACGTGAAATTGTGAAGCATTCTTCATTTTTAGAAATATTTAAATTATTGACCAATTTTCTAACCTTCAAGCCAAATTATAATAAACCGTAGGGCGCCGCAGCTCTGACGTCATCGTGTAACGCTACGTCATCTGACGATTTGCACGGATTGAGTGGCCGGACGGCGAGCGCCCCGAACGTCCGTATAGAAGCTTCGCTTCTAAAATAAATAATTACACACACTACCATGCGTTTGACACATACACATTTTTGTAACTTCCACTCGGTAACTGACTGACTCTCTGACTGACAAACGATTATAGACGATCGATTACAGTTTTTTTTTCTTTATTTCGGAGGTCGGGACTTCCATAGTGCATTCTGCGTGCCAGTATCAATCAAGAAGGTTTTGGGTTTTTGTACTTAATAGTTGACAATAGAACCTTAATAACGTTCAAATTAATTATTTTTATTAATTATGGTCGAATTTCGACCACGGGCGACTACTAGTTATTATTATTACATCCGCAGCGCGAGCAACAGGCGCAGAAGCAGCAGAAGCTGTCGCGGTCGCGCGTGTTCGTATGCGTCGCGGCGTACTCGGGGCGCGCGCTGCCGCTGCGGGGCTGGCCGCGCGCCGCGCTGGCCGCGCCGTGCAGCGACGAGCCGCGCCTGCCGCTGGCGCCCGGCGACCTGCTGCGCGCCACGCGACAGAGGAAGTCAGTCCTAGCGCTACCCCCCCACCCCCCCCATTACTGCCGCTGCGGGGCTGGCCGCGCGCCGCGCTGGCCGCGCCGTGCAGCGACGAGCCGCGCCTGCCGCTGGCGCCCGGCGACCTGCTGCGCGCCACGCGACAGAGGAAGTCAGTCCTAGCGCTACCCCCCCCCCCCCCACATTACTGCCGCTGCGGGGCTGGCCGCGCGCCGCGCTGGCCGCGCCGTGCAGCGACGAGCCGCGCCTGCCGCTGGCGCCCGGCGACCTGCTGCGCGCCACGCGACAGAGGAAGTCAGTCCTAGCGCTACCCCCCCACCCCCCACATTACTGCCGCTGCGGGGCTGGCCGCGCGCCGCGCTGGCCGCGCCGTGCAGCGACGAGCCGCGCCTGCCGCTGGCGCCCGGCGACCTGCTGCGCGCCACGCGACAGAGGAAGTCAGTCCTAGCGCTACCCCCCCACCCCCCACATTACTGCCGCTGCGGGGCTGGCCGCGCGCCGCGCTGGCCGCGCCGTGCAGCGACGAGCCGCGCCTGCCGCTGGCGCCCGGCGACCTGCTGCGCGCCACGCGACAGAGGAAGTCAGTCCTAGCGCTACCCCCCCCACCCCCCACATTACTGCCGCTGCGGGGCTGGCCGCGCGCCGCGCTGGCCGCGCCGTGCAGCGACGAGCCGCGCCTGCCGCTGGCGCCCGGCGACCTGCTGCGCGCCACGCGACAGAGGAAGTCAGTCCTAGCGCTACCCCCCCACCCCCCACATTACTGCCGCTGCGGGGCTGGCCGCGCGCCGCGCTGGCCGCGCCGTGCAGCGACGAGCCGCGCCTGCCGCTGGCGCCCGGCGACCTGCTGCGCGCCACGCGACAGAGGAAGTCAGTCCTAGCGCTACCCCCCCCCCCCCCACATTACTGCCGCTGCGGGGCTGGCCGCGCGCCGCGCTGGCCGCGCCGTGCAGCGACGAGCCGCGCCTGCCGCTGGCGCCCGGCGACCTGCTGCGCGCCACGCGACAGAGGAAGTCAGTCCTAGCGCTACCCCCCCACCCCCCACATTACTGCCGCTGCGGGGCTGGCCGCGCGCCGCGCTGGCCGCGCCGTGCAGCGACGAGCCGCGCCTGCCGCTGGCGCCCGGCGACCTGCTGCGCGCCACGCGACAGAGGAAGTCAGTCCTAGCGCTACCCCCCCCCCCCCCCACATTACTGCCGCTGCGGGGCTGGCCGCGCGCCGCGCTGGCCGCGCCGTGCAGCGACGAGCCGCGCCTGCCGCTGGCGCCCGGCGACCTGCTGCGCGCCACGCGACAGAGGAAGTCAGTCCTAGCGCTACCCCCCCACCCCCCACATTACTGCCGCTGCGGGGCTGGCCGCGCGCCGCGCTGGCCGCGCCGTGCAGCGACGAGCCGCGCCTGCCGCTGGCGCCCGGCGACCTGCTGCGCGCCACGCGACAGAGGAAGTCAGTCCTAGCGCTACCCCCCCACCCCCCACATTACTGCCGCTGCGGGGCTGGCCGCGCCGTGCAGCGACGAGCCGCGCCTGCCGCTGGCGCCCGGCGACCTGCTGCGCGCCACGCGACAGAGGAAGTCAGTCCTAGCGCTACCCCCCCACCCCCCACATTACTGCCGCTGCGGGGCTGGCCGCGCCGTGCAGCTATATGACATGATGCATATAAATAACAGAATATGGTAGCAGAAATGAGAGTATTTGATGTACACAGTACCTACTAGGACCATGAAAACATAGCAATTTTGGGTACCGCCGGAATTAGCACCAATATCCGCCTTCTAATACTAAGCCCTTTTCCGTAGGCACTGGTTGTTCGGCGAGCGGCTGGATAGCGCGGGCGGCGGCGGGGACGGGGGCGGGGGCGAGGGGCGGCGCGGGCCGCGTGGCTGGTTCCCGCGCGCCGCCGTCGTGCCTGCCGACTTGCCCGCCGACTTTCCCGCCGACTTTCCCGACGACTCGCCCGCCGACCAGCCCGCCAAGCTCAAGCCCGACTAGTACACCTTGCAAGACGCAATATACGCGACAGACTCGTGCGAATCAAGCGGCACTTGCATCAAGCATGATGACTGAATTTATTTATACGAATCTAAATTCGGTCATATTTTTAAAAATATACCTACTTCTAGAAAATGGATTGTTTTGTTTTAAGAAAAAAAGATTACTAGCAATGTGTGTTTATCACTTTACTAGTATTCCCTTTAGCCCCTCCAACTAAGCTAATGCTTGTGCTAGGAGTGGGCTCACGTCAATAGTTTAATGGGCCGGATGGGGATCGAACCCGGAACCTCTCAACTACGAAGACGGCCCCCTTTAACCACTGGGCTATTGACGCTTAAATGTGTACAGAATACGATGTTTTCCAATGAAGTTACTGCAATACTGCATATGTAGGGCAGTTTTTTTAAATTTAATTTTACTTGGTCCTAGTTACGTACATAACGTTGCTTACAGGGATTTTGTGTTTATTTAGCTTCACTTCTAAGTTATATTTTTTCAAATTCAGGTTTTTGAGGGTTTTTTTTATATTCCTGTTCCTTAACCAAATGTTCCCGCAAAGATAATCTATTCAACTTGTCATTATCTTAGCCCGCGTCTTGCGGGCACAAGGTCCTGGGTGCAAACCCCGGCCCGCAACTTCGGGTTTATTAAATTCAAAATGTATGTGGGAATCATGAGTTCAATATTAATTTTACTGTATGTATACATAATGTGGTCTGATTTAACTGTTTTATAAAAGTAAGTAAAATCGTACTTTAAATTACTCGTATTATTTTCCTTTCGTATTTGACTATATACTATAAAACGCCTTTTGTGGTTATTGTAAGTGAGCTGTCATTTGAGGAAAAATATGGGTAGGTATAACAAAGTTTATCAGGTGTAAAAAATCTTTATTGTGCATTAATAATTATTCTCATTCACACAATACGCACTTCTCTTAAAAATTAATATTATCTCAATAAGTTAGCCTACAATAAATGATATAAACTATATCCAACCATCAATATGTTAGATTATCACGTTTTGTTCATAAAATATAATAAATGCAAATTAATTTGTCAATTAGTTTACAGATTCAACTTTTAAGTTTCAACACATTGGAAAGTTTTTTTCAAACGTCTTTACTGACACACTTATAATAAACAAGCTCACGTTTCTTATACTAGTATTATGTAATTAATAATATTATTATTGTAAAACTTAATTATATTTTTAATTCGTCGGCATTTAGTTAAAAGTTAAAGGGAATATAAAATAGGTTCCAGAATTGATAAAATGAACAGTTGTGTAAAGTAATTGTACTAATAAATAAAGACTAAACTAAACGAACCATTATGTATAATAATTTTGCAAGACATAGGGTAATAATTTTCAAAATAATGGTGCTTATTTTGTTAGCTACGAATTCGTACTCTACAAATAATGCTTTACGATTTACGCTCATGCATTACGATTTACGACCAAGAGGACGGCTTCCCGCGGCAATCCAATTTTAGTAAAATTTAATTTGTGAACCAACATAATTAACACCATCATCATATTCAACTGATTCGTTAGACGTAGTTTCACAATTATCGATGGATGTCACACAATCGATTATTCACAATCGATACGAATTTGATTTTCAATCGTTTGGTATTTAGTCCATTAGTTGCACGTCTGTACATTCAACCGCTCATTTCATTAGTAACTTAGTACTCATTTTCCTCATCGAGTTCTCCGTCAGTGGAGTCGACTCCGACCTCTTCATAGTCCTTCTCGAGCGCGGCCAAGTCCTCACGGGCCTCGGAGAACTCGCCCTCCTCCATGCCCTCGCCTACGTACCAGTGAACGAAGGCGCGTTTGGCGTACATAAGGTCGAATTTGTGGTCGAGTCTGTAACATTGTAGAGCTCTGTTGAACTTTAATCCTTCCAAATAAGGTTGACTCAAATAATGGTTAGGCCTACCCACGCACCGGAAAGCGTAGCGAGGGTAAGCCTCCCACAAGATGCACCGACGACCTGGTGAAGGTCGCGGGAATCCGCTGGAAGCGGGCAGCGCAAGACCGGTCATTGTGGCGAACCTTGAGGGAGACCTATGTCCAGCAGTGGACGTCTTACAGCGATGATGATGATGATGACAGAATTGTTGACCTCATGGGACATGTCATAACATTAAGGAGGATCAGAATCTCCAAAGAATAGATACCTACTATGGTGCATATAAGGACGTATTTTGCATGATGCCTCAGTAAACGCTAAAGCTGTATACCAAGCAGAAAAAAAATCTATAGATCATGGTATGTTTGGTTACCTGGCCCAGGCCTCTGCGATGGCGGTGGTGTTGGAGAGCATGCAGACGGCGCGCTGCACCTTGGCCAGGTCCCCGCCCGGCACCACGGTGGGCGGCTGGTAGTTGATGCCCACCTGTGCCGCACGATCAATGCCGGTCTAAATCTAGCCTGTTCTTAGTCCTTAGCTCTGGGCGTGGGTTGCCCAGTCATTCCATTGCCCCAAATTTAGTCTCAATTTACCTACTCTTGATTTTACCCAAAAGACCCCAAATCATAGTCGTACAAGAAACTACTGACTGAAATAATATAAAATGTTTTAAATTATAATTACTAAAAGTTACCCCAAATATAACAAAATATTCCAAGAAAATTACCGTAATTACCTACTGCAATTTTGGTCTTAATCTGGGGTACAGTAACCCTAATTGGCAGCCCTGTTAGTCTCATTACTTTATATTATAACTTTGAACCCTTACACCCTCGGCAATGGATAAATTTTACCTTGAAGCCTGTGGGGCACCAGTCCACGAACTGGATGGTCCTCTTCGTCTTGATGGTCGCAATGGCCGCGTTCACGTCCTTGGGCACCACGTCACCTCTGCACAAACAGACAATTTTTATGAAAAAAAAAATATATATAAGTATACTATGCCTACTTATCTTGTAAATATTCAGCATAGGTCGTTCATTTCAGGAAGACGCGTGCTGTGACTCTTATGATATTGTTAAATGGGTCAATTTGCAATAATTCACGCGTCTTCGTGAAATGAATTGACTATTGATCTAAATACCTGTATAACATACAGCATGCCATATATTTGCCGTGACGGGGGTCGCATTTCACCATCTGCCATGTAAAAATTAAACTTGAGGTATTGATTTTAAGGTTCAAATTCCAAAGTCTATATTTTAGGTCGAACTACCTTCTATACCAAACAGTGTAAGTACCAATATTCTCCCAAAAATCGTGTAGTTTTAATGTCAGCTAAGAATAGGTACTCCTAGGTAGCAATTTGGTGTAAGAGCTTGTTTCTAAAAAGTTGTCTAAAAGATTATTCTCACCTGGTTCGCTGGCTCGAAGCAAGCGTTAGTGATCTCGGCGACTGTGAGCTGTTCATGGTAGGCTTTCTCCGCGGAGATGACGGGCGCGTACGTGGCAAGCGGGAAGTGGATGCGGGGGTACGGCACCAAGTTCGTCTGGAACTCCGTCAGGTCCACGTTCAGCGCGCCGTCGAACCGGAGGGACGCTGTGATTGAAGACACGATCTAGGGAAGATGAGGTGATGTCAAAGTGATTTCGTCTTTAAAATAGGATATCTTTAAGTAGGTATATATTGGGTTATCGATATCTTTTCATTCCAATATCAATGATGCAGGTCATGCTTAATTAAAATTTTAATAAAATAGACTGAAGCAGTATTCGTGAGTTGTGTTGTTACAAAGGAACGCAGTAACGTATGGCGTAGTGACCTTAGGTGAAAAATCCTCCCTTCGCTTTGCCGTGTCCTCACTGACAATAATCAGAAGCGAATACCTACTACATACATGTGCACTACCACATCGTGAACCCATGTCCACGACGTGGTAGACAATTATCGACGTATTTTTTTAGTATGGAATCGAAAATCAATGTTCATTTTGTTCATACATAAGTACCTGTCCAATAAGCCTGTTCAGGTTGGTGTACGTGGGCCTCTCGATGTCCAGGTTTCGCCTGCAGATGTCGTAGATGGCCTCGTTGTCTACCATGAAGGCGCAGTCGGAGTGCTCCAGGGTGGTGTGGGTGGTCAGGATGGAGTTGTAGGGCTCCACCACGGCGGTGGACACCTAGCCAAAACATAGTCAAATTTTATGTATACATCGCTTTCTTACATTAACTGGCTCTTTATAGTAAATTCCTAATGGTTCTATTCGCCTGAAGTAAAGGAAGACTAAAAATCGGACAGCGGTTACCTGGGGAGCTGGGTAGATAGAGAACTCGAGCTTGGACTTCTTGCCGTAGTCGACGGAGAGGCGCTCCATCAGCAGCGATGTGAAGCCGGAGCCGGTGCCGCCACCAAACGAGTGGAACACCAGGAAACCCTAGCATTGCACACAAGAGATATGTTAAAGCCTGCGAGATATTAATGGTCTCTGGGCATTCCTTATTGGAATGAATTAGAACAGGTACATACAATCATGGTAAACCTCTTATTACAGTGTAAGGAAGGAGCAGTTTTCAGTTCATTGGGTACAAATGTTGAGGGATCACTCAGTTTTCGATGACCTCTATCAACAAAAATAGTTGAGGCGAAAGTGAAGTACAATATTTTCCGAACACAACCGAGCCTCAAACTGACAAATTCAGATTTGCTTTGGGTTCCTGTTTTACTAAAGTTGAGCAGTAAGGTCTAAATTCCAAAGCCTCTCACCTGCAACCCAGTGCACTGGTCCGCCAGCTTCCTGAGCCTGTCGAGCACGACGTCGACGATCTCCTTGCCGATGGTGTAGTGTCCCCTCGCGTAGTTGTTGGCGGCGTCCTCCTTGCCCGTGATCAGCTGCTCCGGGTGAAAGAGCTGCCGGTACGTGCCGGTGCGGACCTCGTCTGAGAACGATTAAAATGGTATTTACAGTCATTTACGCGCCAGTTGAGTTTCGACATGACTATTTTGTAATGTAATATAGCTAGCTAACGATGAGCCTTTGACGTAAACACGCGACACAATTTGAGATGCACGTAAATTACGCACAGACAGACAAAAATGCGTAAAATTTGTTTGTTCTATTCAACCGTACCAAGTTAATTTGGATTCGGAGTTTCGCTTGACTAACTCTGTTCAAAGCACAAAAACGTCTTTCAGTAGGTATTCAGTGAGGCTTGAGTCCTCAAAAATCATAAAAAAAGAAAGCAAGAAGGAAATCAAGACGTCTCGACGATGTTAATTGAGACGGATGCGGTCGGGATGGTGCCACTTGAGGGCTAATTGCCTTCTGGTTCCGCAGGGCCGAAGTGCCAATAAAGATAGCACAACGTTGTCGATGAGCTTAAGTGTCAGTTCTTGGTCTGAAGTCGGTTTGAATAGCAGATCTTTGAATGTATTTATATTTAAGAATATAAGTAGGTAGTAGGTATTGATCAGAATATTACGTGTTAATATAATACAGTTTGTCAATAACAATACAATTGATGAGAGTACTTAGATTCAGCAATAGATAGGTACCATCGTGATTTGCATAGAAGACTACGATCGCATTCAAGCGCTGTATAACTGACAAAAAACTGATAAATTGCTCTCATTTGGAATGCATCTTATATTCATAAACCTAATGCTTATCAAATAAAAAAAAACACAAGCAAGGTGTAAAATGCTATTTATAAAGAAGGGTTCATACAGACAGAATGCTTGCTAATAAGGTATCGGATTGATTGACTTTGCAGAGCTCATAGGCAACACATCTTATAGATAACTCAAGAGCACTAAACTCATTGCAAGCCATATTATGAAGTCCGCATCCATGCATTTTAGTGTGTTTAAGAACTGTTTGAAGGCCTTATGGATTTCTTGAATTATATTTATTATCTGATTGAATACTAATCCTTCTGTGGGCGCCTTTAATCATTAGAATGCGAGACGAGCCAGTGGCGTGTGACCGGCGACTGGCAGGCCGACCGTGAAGTCTTGGGTTTCTGATCGCGAACATGGTACCAATGCAAGGAATCTGCTGGGAGTTAATGTGTAATTTCCAAATGATAGATAGATATCCGTAGACAGACACCAGACCCAAGTCTGCTCATTTAAAAGCAATTGTCATTAGTTTATATTCGTGAATTCATTACAGTTTTCACGGTCGACATGTTGCCGGCCGGAGGACTTTAAAATTGGCAAAAATACAGAAGTATAAAGTTTTGAAACATTAAATGAAGTACGATATCATAATTAAGTAAGTACCTAGTTTTAGCAAACGTTAATAGCGAACGTTGATAGCAGTTATAGCCGATTGGTTAAAGCACGCGTCTTGCGGGCACCAGGTCTTGGGTTCAAATCCCGGCTCGCACCTCTGGATTTTTCGAAATCTATGTGCGAATCATAATTTCTATATGATTATCACTTGCTTACGGTGAAGGAAAACATCGTGAGGAAACCTGCATGTCTTAGAAGATCTAACCAAATTTTCGAAAGACATGTGAAATCCGCCAACCCGCACTGGGCCAGTGTGGTGGATTATGGCCTGAACCCCCCTCATGTTGGGGGGAGAGGCCCGTGCCCAGCAGTGGGACGTCTAAAGGGCTAAATTATTATTATTATTAATAGCGAACATCTTTGTATTTATTTAATACTTTTGAGAAATTGGTAGTTTTGAGTAATGTACAAAATATACCTACTTAATACAATATTACCCTTCATGCCCAATACTCAAGTCAGTGCCCGAATCAAATGTGGGACCGAATTATGTTTTTTTTTTTTGGGTCAAGAAGAATGAATTTTGAATAATGAATGTTTGACAGTGCGTTTACAGGCATTATTTGGTACAGCGGCTAATGACAGGCGGTCGGCAATAACGGCGCGCGGTCCCGGGTTCAATACCCGACTACACTATTAAGTTTCTATTATAAACTGAGCGAGTGAAGGCTTTAATTCTGAACCTCACGGTTTCTTTATTGCTTTTTAAGAGTACATTTCGTGCGGATTTATTTTAGATTAGATTTATGGTTCGCTTTTTTATTGGAACCAATCGAAATAAATAATATACAACAATGGTGGCATCCTCGTCAGATCACCGATTTCAATATTAATGGATATTATAAATATTAATAGTATGTACCACTAAATAAGGCAAACCTAATAAACCACTCAATCAAAAGTGTCATTAGTTGCTTCGAGAAAAAAGCTGCACTGGCTCGACCTGGAGGCGGGGAGGTGGACGGGACAGTGCTCCCTGATATTTAGTTTAATGATACAGGATTTGTTTTTTTTCCACGTTACCGATCTTACCAACGTTAGGTACCGATAGCGCCACTAAGATCATTCCAGACCACGTAGCATATGAAGTTAGTCAGTAGTTGCTGATAAATATCAGTGATCAGTTAGATTGGAAACTGACCTAAATAAAATTGAGTACGATCTGTATACACGCCGCTCAACCTTATTGAAACGAGCACAAAGTCGTATTTCAATCTCACCAACAACAGTAGGCTCCAGGTCGACGAACACCGCCCTAGGCACATGCTTGCCAGCGCCGGTCTCGCTGAAGAATGTGTTGAAGGAGTCGTCTCCGCCGCCGAGGGTCTTGTCCGAAGGCATCTGGCCATCGGGCTGGATGCCGTGCTCCAGGCAGTACAGCTCCCAGCAGGCGTTGCCGATCTGGACGCCGGCCTGGCCGATGTGGACTGAGATGCATTCCCTCTGTGGAAGATGATAAAGAGTTTGAGATATATAATTGTTGTACTTAGTTCCTACTTAACAGTTGAACACAGATTTGGAATAAGCAAGTTTCACCAGATTAACCCTCTAACACGTAGCGGTGTTATTTTAAAGCCTATATATGTCTCTATGTGACGTCATAGCTTAAGAATGGATGGTCCTCTTGCAAATTGGGGTCTGTATTTGATGGAAATTAGTTAAAAAAAACCAATCAGCCAGTAATAGAAGTAGATATTCATTTCGAATATCCTATCCACCTATCAACGCTAAAAACACGAACTCTTATTGCTTATAAAAAAAATTCGCAGCCATACGAAGCCTACCAATGAAATGACAAACAGCCAGGTACTCAATCAATATAAGATCGATAAAAGAAATACAATGACTTCCCGACCCCTCATAGTTCGTGTCAAAGCGTTTATATCCGGCAAAGAAGCGGCAATTTGAGTAAATAAGCGAATCATTGGAGATTTGCCTTTGTTGCTACGGATTTGTCAGTGGGTTCACTTGATAATACAGAGTGTTTTGAAAGTACGAAATGGTTTGGGGTTTGGTATCAGGACCGGTTATTAAGTAAGAACTCTTAAGGTCTTACTTGATAACAGA
Source organism: Notodonta dromedarius (assembly GCA_905147325.1). Taxonomy (NCBI): domain Eukaryota; kingdom Metazoa; phylum Arthropoda; class Insecta; order Lepidoptera; family Notodontidae; genus Notodonta; species Notodonta dromedarius. The sequence goes on from LR990167.1 coordinate 905,896, forward strand.
AGAAGTAAGGAAGATTTCGATTCCCAGGTATAATACCCCTTATTAGTAGGTATTGGTCAACTAAGAAAAATTACATTGTGTTCCTCGCCATCCACTTTACTCTCGCGTTACTATGCGTGACTATTTTTGTAACAAAATATGAAATTAGGCTAACAGCAGTTGGTTCAGGGGTGACCGAACTGTATATTATTAAGTCTAGATTTGTTTTCTGCTATAAACTACTGTTGCTATCGCTTCGCTCACGAACTCTGATCACAGCTTGTACACAAAATCGAAAGGCACAAAAATTCATAGGGAAATGATAAAAATTTTAGAAATAGTTAATTCAAAAAACAAGATGATCGTTTGTAGTGTGGTTTTAGTAACTATCAAAACGGTAGGGTCATGGTAGAGTCAAATCTATAAAATAATCTTTGCACAATTAGATACGCTAGTAGTTTTCTTTAGATAAATGGGTCTTATAGTTTTTCGTTAGTGAAGAACCTTGCGTTCGCTATCGTAATCGTAGTCGAAGGCGTAGGTACTCTATACTTTACTCACATAGACTTTCGAGTCTGTTTAAAAGCTTACAAAGCTATGATGGATGTTCACGATTGCTACGCCCGAAGAGCGCCGCCGGCCGACACGTGCTCATCGAGGTTCGACGCCCCATTTCAGATTAATTACCTGCTATCCGTTTATCGCGCTTCTGTTTCGACCGGCTGCAAGTGTTAGAATCTATAGAGCTTTACACAGTGTAAAAAGCCCGTACTGTATACTTAAATTGATTCTTAGTAAATTTTTTACTATTTATGACTAAGATTTTCATGATGAAAATATGATGAAGATGAAAATTTCATCTAGTTCAGTTGACAGAACTTTGAAGAATTTTCATGCGTTCATGCATTTCGAAAACAAACTGATTGAATATATTAAAGCTCACGAAACTATGCTCGAGGAAGCTTACACGCAAACAAGCAACTACGTCACCGTCACGAAGCTTGGAAACAGACGCCAAGCAATCCTTCAGCGCTGGCTCCTAGCCAAAATAGGTACGGTCTGTCGCACTGCTGCACTTTATGAGCTCCTAGTACGTACGTATATATTACTGAGGCTTTCATGTGATCAAAATCTTCAGATAAATAAATACACCAATTCCGATAAAATTTTACACTATATTGAATAGCAGAGAGATTTACTGACGTCACGTCCTCGCATATATGAAAATTCAATAAGTACCTTGGTGCTTTATGTACATAGTTCTTATATGGTGAACACCGTGTAAGGTTCGTAAATCAATGTGTGTATTAGAAACAAAATGTAAACAGCACCAATATAAATATTTAAATAGTCAAGTTTATTTGTAAACGTGTTTAACATGTGGCTTTTTAACTTGAATTAAAATAGAATCAATTGAAATCACCTCGAATTGCAAGGCAAAGTAAAGAACAACGTGAGCTCAAGGGAAAGCCGTTTAGGTTTTCAGATAGCAATGCTATCAAAACGTTTGTTATTACTTAAGAATCATAAAAAAGTCAAACAAATAGAATGCTTAGTGAATACTTAATAGTGACTAGAATCTAGAACTTAAAAATCACATCTAGAATCTAAGACCATGATGCAATTAAGTAGGTATAACTTTCACTATCTATTTATCATTAAAACGGAGTCAAAAGGGGCATCACCCCTGAAAACCTCCTGACCTATAAATCACAAAATGTAAACAACGTAAAACCGAAAGTCACCGTTCACCATCAAATAGTTTAATGGTTCGTGTTTAAAAAACGCCAGCTTGGCACGGCGAGGCACCATGGCTTCGGAAATGAGGCACCATCAATCAGGCTGATAAAACCTCCGAGACGCCCACTGATGGCAATGTAATACATGTGAAGTCATGGGGCTGGGGTTCTATGTTATGTTTAAATTAAAAACTAAAAACGATACCTACCTATTATTCAGTTACGGAGATAAAAAAATATGCGGTCGTGAAATGGTTTCGTCTATCTGTTGGATGGATTAAGATGCTGACTGCGCGTTTCCAAATTATTTTTTCCAGAAGGCAGGTTGATATGTACAAGGTTTTTCTATGAACAGACGAGAATATCAGATGAGAGATATTTCCGAATTTCAGATGTATGTTTTTCAGCGGAATAAGACATACTGAGGCAAATTTTTAAGGAAAATTCATGGGTAAATACTAGTAACTAATAGTACGTAGGTACTTAATTATTAAGGTAAATAGATTACAGTGTAGGTACTCATCCAAATTCATTATCAACGCCTACTTCGTCAATAAAAACCAAAAACAAAGTGCGCTCTCACAGACACAACTCCCACTCAGTATTTATTTCCCCATTGCAAACATCCAATTACGTTTCAATACAAATCTATCTAAATAAGAACATTTATAACCGAACGGTGGCAATAAAATAGCCGAATAAGGAGTCTGGGTAGGCGTATAATTGCACCCAGTCGGTATCAAACAACGCCTACTGTTCTTAACTAGCTTCAAGTTAATTATCAGTAATTATTTTTCGATTAATCAGTCAACGGCCAGTTTGTAACATTACCCTCCTTCTGGGGCAACAGGGTAACTAGACAAGGTGCTGATTATGTTTCTACACAAACTTAACTAAACTGTAGCCATACTTTCCAAGGACGTTATGTCTGAGCAGGGCATAAAGATTTTGACAAAAGTTAAGTCGTGTTTTCTTGTGACCATTACGAAGACCTAGAATTATATAGAAGATCGACGTCACAGGATGAATGTGGAATAGTATTTTGTCCAATGTAAGCCTATAAATAGTAAATAAGTCGGCTAAGCTCAATGTGGAGTAATTAAGTTTTAATACATAGGGTATGTTTTAAACCCAGTAGTAGTGCCAGGCACTATACTATTTGATGATATACATAAATGTTATTATATATTCAAGTAATATATGGAATTAACAATCTGTAGTAATATGGGTCACATACCAAGTCGTGTCTTATTATTTTCACAGCAGCTGAAAGCCTGTCACAGTTCAATAGACTGAAACAATGATTCAAGCAATTCAAAAGATCCATAGATCCTTGGTCGTAAATCAACCGTGGTGAGATTTGCATCTGGTAATATTTCTCTACTGTTCCTCTCTGCTGGCCTAGCCCTCCGTGCCCATCCGAAATTGTTAATAAAGATTATCATTATTAAATGTGTTTGTTTGACGACCGCTTGGCGCAGTGGTCGAGTGTAGGCCGCTCGGCTCACTGCATCGGGTGGTTGCGGGTTCGATTCTCCTCAGGGTAAATTTCGGAAATGGTATTTTCGTAATTTTCTTTGGTCTGGGCGTCACTGGGATCGCCCCCAGTCCGTTGTACGGTACCCATAGTACAAGCGTTGCTTAGTTTGGGACCATACAGTTGGTGTGTTCGTCTGGCCATATTTATTTATTTATTTTATTTGTTAATGCTATTTATTTCTTGACACTGGCGAAATAACGAATAAAATAGGGCCATATACTTCGAGAAAGAAGAAGAAGACTTAAGATGTCAAATTTAGTAAACTTTTTCATATAAACTCTCAGGTACCAATTCTTTATTTTCTTTAATTTGAACACTGAATACTACTAATACTTAGGTGGTTGTTTTAAATATTCCAATATCCAATACAAAACAGAACCTGTCTCAAACTTAATTTCTCGTCATTCTGACACATAACAAATCTAATATTTTCCACATCAAGAATAAAAATAGCCTTAAATGTGCATATTCCGATCCGTCATGTCCAATTACATTCGGCACGGCACGGCGTCAGATTTGAAATAGTCATCAATTTGTTGCGTGTTGAGGAGATTAGTCAGAGGCAGACTTTGTATTTTCAAACCAAACTTTAAGTATATTTTAAGCCTTAGATTAAAGGGTCGAGTGAACTAAACAGACAATATTTCGTATTATGAAGTAAGATATAGATTGTATATCTTACGTAGGTTTGTAGTTCGCTATTACCCGACTTAGGTAACCCAATACTTCACAGTGGATATAAGCCTGGAGACCCTTGTCCCTGCGGAAACCGAGCTTGTAGGGCGTCCACCGGAACCACTATTTTATTTACATTTAGTTATTTCTTTTTATCATCATATGGGTTATGTTTTGCTGGATTCCCCAATACAAATCGAACGCTATCAAATTGTGTATTAAATAACGGGTGACTAAGGTACTGTATTAATAAATCAATATTCAGTCTGGGAACTGGAAATGTAATGCTTTTTTATATATATTAATGGCCTCTTACAATTGGGTCAAGCCCAATATGATTCTGCCAATGTCGAGTAATGAATAGCAAGAACAAACGCAATTAATAACAGTACAGTACAAAAATGTGACCGTCCGAAAACCAAAATGGCGGCCAATGTAATGCTTATGTTAAACCAATACAAAATGAAATGTCAAAAGCGTGTACCCAAGATCGCTCTCAGACTTGAGATCGATTTATTGATACGACTCTAACATGACTGTCCACGGCAGAATACACGATCTCCCGTCTATCATTATACAATTGCATAGACACGCTACAGGGTCAACGCACTGACTTTAATTTCCTACACCATTTTGTATACGAAGAAAAAATAACAGCTATTTGTCTATTACGCTTTCAAGGTTCTGTAGGCCAATGGTTTTATATTGACTTTAAAATGGAGTGTAAACAAAATATGTTCAATCGACGATTTTTTAAATATTTATTATGTAAGTGTAAAGTCATGAGAAACCCAGGGTATTTTGGCAGTTATAACATAAAATAATAATATTACATAAGAAAAGCGACAATACGCACGGTGATTTTGCAAAGTCACGGCAACATTTTGATTTGGAAGACGACTTATTTCCCGCTACGAAATAAGTCGTCATTCCAAATCAGCTGAGTCACTTTGGCTACTATTTGTTGTCTATTAATAGAAATAAGAAGAAGTCAGAGATATTTAATTCCGAAAAAAATATATAATTTTCTAAATTCACGTTTATTAAAAGTTATTTCAATTACTTTGAAAGGCATCGCAGAATCCAACAGATTATTTTATAATTTATATATAGTTAAGCTCCATACATACCTAAAGGTGAACAGGATGAGATGAGGCATCAAGATTGATCGCTCTATATACCTACCTACCATATTGTGGTGTGTGTGTGTGATGAACCAAGATTTTGAAGCTAATAATGGCTAGGTAGATACCTAATTAAAAGAACAAATACGTCGTCACTCCCTCATTGGTAATGACACCTATTTGAGTTTCGTGTTACCGAGGGAATGCGCGCCAGGGCAGGGAGCGACTGGTGACGTCACGGGACACTCCGCCCGGTGACTCAGTACATAAGCTCGGCCATATAATGTTACGCACGTTTTGGGCGAAAGTCAAAGTTGTCTATAAGTCCAATAGATGCAAACCAGCCTCTGATCACACAGCTAAGATGAAAACATGGATTTTGTATACGGGACCCATATAGGTATCTACCTACGAGACGGGTATACTTCGAATGTTAACGTCAACATCAAAACGACATACCTACCCTTAAACCTCTCAAACCCTACAACCCCTTAAACCACAGACTTGTAAGTAAGTATAACTCGGTTAGCAAAATTAAAAGAAAGGAGATAGGTATACCTTGAAATACACGGAGCTAGGTACAAGGAAAAATACAATTTAATACTGACACAGACAAATGAATTCGTCGCAGTTCCGCCGCAGATTAACGAATCGGCTGTCGCTATGGTATTATGGTTATTATTTACCTTTATGGTTTTTGCATCGAAATAGGTAATATAAGTAGCGAAATAGGTTATGCAGTGTAATTATTTCCGAGGTTGTTGAATGCTTTTGTGTGCAGTGTAATTATTACGAAAATCGCACAGTAATGTTGTATTCATTTATTTATAATTTTACCTAATCTAATCTATCTAGGAATTTAACAATTCGACGTATTTAAAATTTAAATTAAATTTATTATTATTATTATTAGATCAAGTTTTAATTAATAAATGAAAAGATTCGAATAAAACAAGAAAATAATAACAATATACTTAATATAAAATAAAACCAGAATAATCTTTTGTTGTAAAAATAGTAGTTACCATAATAAGTGGTGATTCAGAAATTATTTTAAGTTCTATATGAGAGAAAAGATCCATAACTTTGCTAAGTTGTGGAATTTTGGAACCATTTTCTCAATACCTCTCTTCTCCCAATATTCTGCCTAACTCTACTTTCAATTTCAGGTACCTAACAAATAGTTAACATCGTCATGCGATATTGTTAGACGCTAAATATCTGGTTACCAAATAATATAATAATTTGTTGAGTTATCTACGTACTCACCGTAGCGTCGTCTGCATCCAGTGTCCAAAATTGGGTGAGATTTTACGAAGGGGCGTTTTTGTTTCATTATTTTTAAACAGACTGAAATTAAATCAAACGTACTTATTACAGTAAGTGTAAAAAACAGTTTAATTAATATACTCCGTCCACGGTGATTTGACAATAACTGATAAACGGTCTAGCTGGGGTAGTACCGTCCTCTCACAGAAGATCGGCGTGAATTAGCTGTTATAGCTGCGTTTCGTAGGATGAAGTGGGAAAGCCAAAAGGCCAACCCACTTCCCTTCTGTGTCACTCATATTCAAGTCGGCAACGTACGAGAAATATCTTTGGTACTTATTGCAAGCATTTATAGGCTAAGATAACGGTTAAACATCAGGTGGCTCGCTTGTTTGCCGACTTAGTTTTACAAAAAACCTACACATGACTCTACGTGTACCTATCGGGTTGAACTACTTAATTGTAATTGTATATTTAATTGTAATTCAATAGGGCAAGTGTAAAGCTACACCATATGTTGTCATTTTGTACCTATTAAAGGAGAGCAACTTTTTGCGCCGCACATGAATCACGGCTTGCAGAATCGTGCTTAGACAGAATGTACAAAACAAATGGCCGCTCCGTGTGAACAGATGTTTTCTTGTAAATATTTATTAATAAATTCATTATTAGCCAAGCACGAAGGAATGTATGACAAAGTTTTGAATGCGTAAACATGGATCAACATTCTGAGTATGTGGTATCTATAGATATAAAAATGAATCTCTATTTCCTTGGTCATCGCATCACGCGTGAACGAATGAAACGATTACGCAAATTTTTTTTGTTGTGTTTATTATTATCAGGAGAAGGTTCTTAAAAAAGAAAGAAATAAGAAAGTTGAGCGGAACAATTCGAATTCAATAGACAGGACAACGTCTGTCGGGTCAGCTAGTTCACGAATAAATTAATGAAACCTTTTTGTTTGAGACTGTCTTAATACAAATTGATTTTAGAAAAACCTATTAAGGCTAAAGCGCCCATCTAGCCCGCGAAGTTCAAATTTTTTGAGGTTTTTTAGAAATTTTTCAAAATCTGACAATAATAAAAGGCACATTTTGTAATTCGCGAAAAAGACCGTGTGCAGTGCATTTATTAATATATCCAACTTACTCGAAAACATTTCAAGAACGACAGCTATCCAGATAATCTGGCAATTATTGTATATTTAGTGATTTACTAGTATCATATCCACCGTGATAATATTTAGAGTAAATAATAATAATAATAAATATCGCCAGACAGATACACCAACTGTACGGTCCCAAACTAAGCAAAGCTTGTACTATGGGTACCGTACAATGGACTGGGGGCGATCCCAGTGACACCCAGACCTGGGCAAATTACGAAAAGGCCATTTCTGAAAAATGTCTTCGGCTGCCCACGCGCAGTCTAACACTCATCTTTGGCTATTGATCGCTGATTATTTGTATTATCTGTGCACATCCATGTGTTGTCTTAATTTCATTTTATAGGGATATTTAAATCAACATTGATTTTATTTAAGTACGAGTATAATATAATAAGACTTAGAAGAAGAAGAATAATATAAAATACACAAACCCTATAGGTTAAAGTCCCATTATTCGATATAATATTAAATTAAAATAATATAATAAATCATATAGGTCTCGCTAGTCGGAATCTCCCATCCAGACTAAGCTACATATAGCATGCGTATAGTAAAATGTTATCAAGACTTATCTGAAGATCATCAGCAATACCTAAGTAATTTGAAACGAAATTTAAAATTACGGACTGACAAGCTACTCCATAAAATTACTGTAAAACGCTGATGGATTGAGGAAAACTTTACTACTTACTTTTACTTACTACCTTTATAAAAGAAGTTTCAGCGCGCTACGTAATGTATTTGGTAGAGTTTATCTAACTACTACGATTTTGTAATGACATTTTTTAACAAAAATCATAAATCATTGGCTTAAATGTTTGAGTATACTTGCTTTACGAACGCCCTCTATTAGAGGTCTACTAAAAACATAACTTTTTATTGTACCAATAAAGATTTGTTGTTTATGTAAGAATAATATAAACCACTAATCTACGATCAACTACTTGACTGGTACTATAAAAAACAAATCTAATTTATAGCGCTATCACATCATGGAACTCATTATGACAGTTCCTGTCATGTCATGACACTGGCTATCGACAACACGGACATGATAAAAAACCTAAGTGGCCGCCGGATTGCTGTTGATAAGCTGGTGATAAATGATTAATTAATGACTACCTCTTTGTCCGCTCTACCATAAAGAAGTACTTTACTTTCCTTAACCTAGTAATCTATACTTTACTATTTTGTTTTATTAATGTCCTTTTTGGGCGAGGCTTCGAAATAAAATGTATATAAGAGCATGAGCTCCTGAAAGTTTTATCCATCATTCGTTTTCAGTCCAACCAGTTATATTAAAGTATGGTTACCTCAGACAATTTCAATTGGCACTGGTAGCTACGCAATTAATATTGATTCACGACCGCTCAGAAATCAATAAAACTGCATTTCATGCAGCATTATGGCAATGTATTGCGTGGACGAGTTCACAGAATAATATTCGAGTTTCGCTTTTCAAATACGAGTGAAATGAATGCAGGCTTTTTCTGAAAATCGACTTTGAAATGGTCAGTGAAATGATTAGATGTCTTGATTCATCCAGATAAAAGGCGTTATAGGTACATACTATTTTAATTGCAAAAATGAGGGTCTGCAGTCCATGTTAAAAGCACCCTTAACATTTAGGGGTATGAAAAATAGATAGTAGCCGATTCTCAGACCTACCCGATATGCACACAAAATTTCATGAAAATCGGTCGAGCCGTTTCGGAGGAGTATGGTAACTAACATTGTGACACGAGAATTTTATATATAAGATTATGTCAGTACACAAATAACTGCTTTGAAATTGTCAGCAAATTTCAGTCAGTAACTCTTAGTTAGAAGTCGATCGGTAAAATATTCATAATGGCAAATTACTATTCCCTGGGAGACCGAAAGAAGCGCTGTAGGATTTATATATAACGTAGATGTCACCGAATAGAGAGCGTGAAGACGTCGGTCCCATGGTAGAGCTCCTGACTACTAAGTTTCCTATTTCGTGACCAAGAGTATAATATCTCACTCAGCCGAGACATTGGTCTCTACATCGCAATCTATTCGTTGATCTGAACCGTGCTACCGTGGAAAACCTCATTATACTTTCATCCAACACTTACTGCGTATAATCGTGTTTAAATTTCAATAAATACGTGTCAATTGTAGAGCTGCGTGGCCTATTAATAATTAATAGCGGGCAAGCTTTCCCATAGAGGTATGTATACTCTGCTAGCTTGCCGCAAGTATACTTGCTGTAAGAGTCAGGTATTCTAAGTATTTGATATCAATGTAGAGCCTGTGGTAGAGCCGTGGGCTGTTTTGCGGTCACAGTTTTGGTGAACCGTGACTGTCGAGCCCTAATCAATGTAATATGAAAATGTAGGTTGACCAGAATACCTCTCTTAAATCATTGATCGGAATAAAATTTTTATTGATATAAAAAAAAATGATTAGATGCGGATTGAATCTCGGGGTGGAGCCGAAACCAAGTTTAATGGTTTGTTAGTTAAATTATACAAGGAAAACTATTAGTAGATACTGAGTTCACCAACAAATTTACGGGCCGTTAGAGCAGTAACAGATTTTTTGATATGTCGGCTACAATCACATACTGCTCGAAAGGTACTTTAGTTCGTTAGTGGACCTTACTCACTGAAATCCATAAATAGCGATAATGCGGGAAAAGTCATTAATTAGTCTGAACTACTTCTAAACCCATTAAAATATGATAAATATACGATTCCAGGCGGATACAGCCACGAGATAACATTGTAAAACACAGATTTTCATTAAGTTATATCTTAAATCGTATAGCTACTTATATCCGCTCCGTATTGTCTATTGCAAAAGACGCATTAATATAGGTCAATAACTACCTATTGTTTACCTATTGTTTACCTTGATTGTTTGTCGCGACAATGTCAGGATTTCCACCAGAATGTAACCGCAAAATTACGAATATATCCTACCTAGGTTGTAGATAATTATTTTAACCTAACCCACTTTAATAATATAATGTTATTAATTAATTACACGTTCGTGTGTATAGTGACATACGTCTTTAATTGTGACATCAGTGTCACAACGAAAACCAAAAATAAATATACATACCAATCGGCATAGCAAATGTGTTCTTTTAACTTCATAAATAATCCTTGCTAATATTATAAATGCGAAAGTAACTCTTTCTGTCTGTCTGTGTGTCGCGCTTTCACGCCAAAACTACTGAACCGATTGAAATGAAATTTCCCAGAAAAGGTTCCCAGATAGTCTAGAGCCTGAGAAAGGGCATAGGCTACTTTTTAATGCGAAAAAAGGGTTGTAAGGGTTGAAAAGGGGGATGAAAAGTTATATAAGGGAAATATCGTCATTTTTAGAGCTTTAAGGCTGTAGAGTTGATATAAATAAATATGACATTCAAAGTTTGTAAAAGTTTTACTTTCAAGGGTGTAAAATAACAATAGGGAATAGGGGATGAAAGTTTGTATGGAAATATAGCTCTTTGCAGTAAAATACTGCAAATAGCTCATTAAAGTATATCTACATTATTTGTAAAATAATTTGCCGACTTAATTAAAAATGTTACTCAAAGACACTATTCCATGCGCACGAAGTCGCGGGCGCAGCTAGTTGTGTTATATATTCCTACAGGGTTTGAAGACCTTGTTAACACTCACAAAAAGTTCAATAAACCTATATTTTCAACCAAACTCCTTAAGTTTGTCGGTTTTCTCGTAATTTTTCAACCCCGTGAGTTATTTTTGAACTGGATTTATAGTATAGTACGTTATTATAGTAGGTTTATTAAAGCTAAGTTCGGTGACAAATAAATATAAGTATAAACGATTGTGGAGAATTTTCCTTCAGTGGAATACCATAATGTTGAATACCAAAAGGTTAATAATTAGGTACCTTATCTTTAGCCTTTAGCCAATTACCTTATCTATATTACTTATCTGTGATCAGAAATGTTCGGTTAGAAATGGGTTTATTTCCAAATCGCGGGTCAGAAAGTGAAAATTAGGTTGATATATTATATGTAAAAAAATAACTCCAAAATTTTAATGTAAAGAACTATTGTAATATTTTTTTAGAACTATTATGAAAATTTAAAACACGACTTACCATTGTGTCTAGTGTTGATTAAAAAAGTTTTGAACGAGCGAGTGGCGTGGCGAGTTCGCGAGGCAACACACCGAGCCGGACTGTGCCGAGGACTCCCGACCACCGCTTTTATATAAGCTAGGCGCTCCGTATTCTGGAGAACAGGGAACTAGGGAGTGTTCCTGTACTAGGTAGAAATATGGAACAATACACTCGTGTCATGACGTGGTGGTTACCAAGCCAGAACCTCATCATTCTAAATTTAAATTTATCGATTAGGTAAGTACTTTAATTTTTTTAAAGATGTAACCACAAGCAAAAGTGTTTTTTATTTCGACTTAACATGACATGAAAACAACCTAAGATTATAAAACGAACAAAATTGGGTAATAACCCTATAGATATGGGTATATTCTCTTTTCAGATTGTTCCAGTATTGTATCTAGTAATGTAATCATATTAAATACAGGAATAATATGAAAATAAAAGACCTTCAACTCTTTAAATACTTACTTAAGTATTTTAGTTATCGAACATGGATTTGGATAAGTAAATAAGAATGTTTACATTGCATATTACATAACATAGCTCATAAAAATTGAAGCATGCCATGATAGAGCCCTTTCACCCGTTTGACTCTCTATGGCGTAATTTTGCCAAAAATAATAGGGGTTTAAAAATAAATATAGGTAGGTAGGTATTAAAAAGTATCCCTATCATTTTACTGCCTGCAATGAAAAACGCATAAAATTTTCTATTTTCTGAGCGACATGAAAATTGCCTTTATTTTTTATTTAGCTATTTCATTTTACTGACTATAAATCTGCGTACTTATTTATATACAGGGCTACGATCCGTGAAGGGTTTGTCAGAGAGATTACCAAAACAGTCGAATGTCCACTTTTCAAAATAGATAGGAACCAATTACACAGATAGATTATTATTGTATGTATTGATATTGTAGCCATATTTCCTTCAATGTGTTTTACCACCTGAACCGTTAGACTCTAGTTTGCAATAACAGCGTTGCCTTCGCAAAAAGTGCAGTAAATATTTGTCTGACTGACGTAATCCACGATAGTTTATATTCAAGATTGAACTTATTCATCAACACAGTAACGAGGTTTTTATATTGAATTTTTTTTAGCCAAGTGCGTGCACTATTTTAGTCACTGCAAGCTTTTTTATAATGTTTGCGATGTTGAGGATACTAAAAAAAAACATTTAAAAGTAAAACAACAACCGCACTAAACTCGCATGCTAGCTAGAGGCTAATCACTCTTGGTTTTTAAATACAAAATTGGCTTCTGAAAGATGTTAGAATTTAGAATCTGAACTCTCTTCCACCAACAGCAAACAACCAGGCTAAAGGGTCCAGACTTTTCTCGTCATTTTATATACCTACGTAATATCTATACCTAACGAATCAATAACTTGATCAGACCTTAATTAAATACATAAGTAAATAAAATTCCGCAAAAGGACCATTTTGACCAAGATACGGGAGTATTTATCGATTACATATAACATAGAGTACATTTTAACATGTCAATTAGTTTGCAGCAACGAACAAACAGAGACAATTGGCCGTGTGCGAGTGGTCCGATGTGCTACCGTATGTGGGTATCGATTGAACTCGTTTCGACCGATACCATGCTCACTAAACACAGTGGTTCAAGTCAAAAGCGAAGCGAACCTAAAAAATATTAATCAAGTGTCATCATCATTTGAATTTCTGAAATTGCCTTTTCGTAATTTGCCCTGGTCTAGGTGTCACTGTGATGGCTCCCAGTCAATCGTACGGTAGGTACCAAAGAATGTATAATAAAAAGACGGTACCCATATTTCAGGCGTTGTTTAGTTTGGAACCATATTATGCATTTGGTGTGTGGGTCTGGATATATTTATATATTTAACTCTATTATCAGCAACTAATGAATCTATGGCTACCGTACTAATAGATTGGAAACGTTATCAGTTACACCCAGACAAGGGCTAATTACGAAGAGACCATTTCCGAAAGTCCGAAGCGAAGCGACCCACTACCATTTGTTCTAGTAAGCCGAACTATCCTCAAACCATATTGTGGTATCCAAGTACCAAAAATTTGATCTTTTCTCCAAAATTACTAAAGAGTTTCTTGCAGTGGAAGCAGGATTTCAAGCCGGTGGTGGTTAGACTCTGAATATTTCATAGGTGCTTTTTTGGTCCACATGTATAAAAATTGAATTTAATTGAAGAAAACCAAGACTGTCCTATAACTTGGGCCTTAACATTAAAAAGGCAGCCATAATTCTGCAGTAATTACATCGTTTACGTCTTCTAAAAGTCCTTTTGTAATCCAGTAGGTACTAATTGCACTCCCACTGTAACGAAAGAACAAACCTAAGACAATACCCGTGACATGGCTGAATCATCGGACCCATATGTGGAGTTCTGACCAATGAAATGTGATGAGAAATGGATCAAGACGTGTCGTAGATAAAGATTTCGTATATAAGACAGATGACCTAGTTACGTAGGTACATATTAAATATCAGCAAGAAGTAAATAAACAACTCCTGATTTAATCCGGTGCGTATCAAACATCATTAAACTAATTACATATTGCTTGCTTCCTCCAATTACAATACTTACATGGTGTTTCCAAAAATGTTCTGTGCTCTAATTAACTAATTGTGAATTTGCTTAAAATCTGTGAGTCAAGCTAGTCGTTATTTACTTGCCCCATAAATTATACTTTTTGATCTATTTGTAAAACACCTTTGTTGTGCAAAACCTTTGTACCTTTTTATAATAAAATATTCTATTTTTTAATAAAACCTCTACGGGCTCATCGAGGTTTGATTTTAAGAAATATTAAAATGGCAATTTGGTTTAGAATATCGCCCCGGTGGCCCATGTAGCATGGCATGGACAAAACGACCCAATTCACTGGCAGCTTTATGAGAATTGCACGCACTGTTGGTAAATAATGAAACATCTGCATCGGAGCTGCTTTAATTAAGTTGCTAACAGTAATGAAGATACTTAATCGAAATGACTTTGATAGGTCTATAATCTTATAGAGTGATTTATATTCTATGCATAAAGCGTTTATGTCTGAAAATGCAAAGTCTTGTCCTTCAGGATAGGACTTTTTCTATTCTGAAGTCCGATTAATAAAATACTCTTAAGTGTCATTTTGCCAAAATTGAGTAATATATACGTGAAAGTGCGACTTTTTCCCATTAGGTCCATCTGGGCCACATTTTTTAAAGTATCTAATTAGTCTAACAAAAAAAGCTGTAGATATGTCTTCACAATTTCTAGGTCAAAGTTGTGTTTGCTCACTATAAACACAATGGACCACATTAAACCCACGGATTAGTTGGACACCGGATAGCTGCCGCCGCTGCCGGTGATATAACACCGTCATCCATTTCATATTATTATTTACTAGCTGTGCCCCGCGACTTCATCCGCGTAGTATTGGATTATTGGGTTAAGAGTATCCTATATGTTAATCCCGGTTATAATCTATCTGTGTTCCAAATTTCATCCAAATCCGTTCAGTAGTTTTTGCGTGAAGGAGTAACAAACATACATACATACATACATACATACATACATCCACACTCACAAACTTTCGCATTTATAATATTAGTAGGATGACCAACAATACAAATTCAAACTTAGTTACATACTTCCTTTTTATTTTTTCGAGGGGATTGTTTTAGTGGTTGCATTGCTTACAGCCCTGAACCCCGCGAAGCCTTACACGCATATAACGATCAAACGTAAGCTCGTTTCAGGGAGGAACCCAAACATACCGTTGCTACGACCGTCAAACGTTAATTGTGACGTCTCATGCGAGATATGAAGACAGGGATGGATTCGCGTGAAGAGGAGACACGATAGAGGTAACTTCAGAATGATATACGTTTTCTCAAGGGCTGGGTTGGCGGTCCACTTGACAGTGCGGCGCTGCTTCCCCTCATTGCCACATCCTTTTTGTAGCATTATAGATGTATAAATGTTCTCCAAAATGTTTGCAAATTGACGCAGTTTAATTAATTAACTTTAAAAGTTTAGATACCATCAAAGGAAGTCGCAAGATAGGGTAGGAAAGGGTACGGGGCAATACATAAAAATATAAAGGTAAACTTTTCGATATTATAGGATTGTTTGATGGTAACTATTTTCTGTTGGTATTGGTCGGTACAGCTGGTTGGTAGCGAGTGATATTTACGCAAAGGTTAGCTGTTACCAGAAAACAACGATTTTTTTGTGGTAACGTAACCTTTAGCATTTCTATCACCTATTTTATCTATATTTATTAGGCACCATGCAACATATATCGTGCATTATTAAAATAAGACCTAAAATCCCGTCGCTCCGCCCCTGTGCCCAGACGTGGGCTAGGCTGGGCTCGGCGGTACCCGGCCGTGAAATCGCCGTGTTGACTATTGTGTAGCAGACAAACGACATTAATATTCGACATGATGCGCTTAGAACGGATCCTCAATCTGATTAATTATACAGGGGCTGAATAATGGAGTTGCATTATTTTAGTAATTGGCGTAAAGTGTGACTAGGTAGGTATGCTCACCTCACTAAACTAGCTTTCTAATTTAAACACATACTTAAATCTGATTGAGATTTAATTATCATGGTCATACTGAATTACGCTCTAATAGGTACCTACTATTTAGCGACAATACGTATGCACTTTTTGTCTCTATGTTATTTCGCCTTTTGATTTTAATTACAAAATATTAATTATACCACAAGTTAATTTAAGATTTATACTTTCTAATATTATATTAATTATCATTTTTTTGTTATTTTAGATTTAATTAGTCTTTCTTGCTTAAAACACAAAGAAACACAAAGTTTGTAAAGATATCCTTCGGTGCATCACTGAATAACTATAAACTAAACTTATTATTAAGCGCCTACTCAGAAATAAAAGCAACAATAAGCGCCCGAGATGTGCGCAAGAATAATTTGAGTGGGGCTTTTTATAACTTCTTTGATAGGCCTACCTCAAGAAGCTTAGTGTATAAAGTTCTTGGCCTACCTTCACGTATACGTCGATAAGTCATTGAATTGAGGATTATTTAAAACTCGGGCAATAAAACACAATCGGTAAATATATCCATGAATTTAATATAATACATATTTACAAACCAAACTAAAAACTTAGGTTTCTACCTTATCTATTTAGGTATCCATAAGTAACTTAAACATATACATAGTTAGGTAACTTTGTTAACTTACAACAGAACATTTGGTATTTTACGTACCTACATACATAGTCGATGGCACTAAGGATGGTAATTGAACAAATTGAAATCTCACTAAAATATAATTACTAAGGTAGTATGCTACATCATAATCACATTATATTATAGGTATATAAGACACAGCATCCATATAAATATAAGTCACTACAGCCTTTAGAGAACCACGTTATAATTACAAAAAAACTTATTTCTCTTTGCGACCTTGTCTGAGCTATACAATTTAGACCTGTACCCATTACATCTTAAATAAAATCTAAATTTAAGACTCAATTTACTAAGCATTATTTACAGCAACATTTACTTCTACCTACTTATAAGTATATGTCATGAGTCGACTCCGTCCTGCTTGCCAGTGAGCAGGTAGTTCCTTGTGTTCTTGTTTGTGAATATGTAGGGGGCGTCCCGGGACGGGCAGCGGAAGGACCGCAGCAGTATTGGAGGCACGTTGTCGGACTTGTTGCCCACTGGCTCTAGCAGATTGTTCCAGAGGAGATTTGCAGCTGGAAGACAGGGAATATGAGGTATATTAGTATCATATACCTACATAAAGCTAATACCTTTGGCTTTATGATTGTTTTTAAGACTTCTTTTAAATAGTGGTATCATGTAAATATACAAAGAGTACGGAGTCCTAAACAATATCTGCTGAATTTGTCATGAAACCTTTTTGGTAAATTTTTTGGTGCGATTTAGTAGTTATTTATTTTGGCATCGCGCTTAGCGGGCCTAGGGGACTTTTTATTGTCCTAATTTAGCAAAATAGTTTCTCTAAAAGGCTAATACGCAGTTTCTATATTTTATCTGTGGTTCAGCTATATATTGTTTTCTTTAGTCTCAATAAAACTTCCCTACCGTTCGCGCGCGTTTTATTTCATTTATTAGGTATCTTCCCAGCTAGTGTATTCATTAAGGTTTTGTAACTCAAGTCATGAAAGGTAGCCAAGTTGAGACTAAGTTTCTGAAATGATGACCACAAGCCAAAAGACCTCGTCTGGGACTGATGACGATTTTTAACGTATCGCAGGAACTCTGTGGAAGCGAGTGGCAGTGAGCTGAGACTTGTGAAAAGACACGCTTATGACAAAGAAGGTTGATAAATTGAAGCTTACCGAGCGCGTGTCCCTTCTGCGAGAAGTGGAAGCAGTCGTGCGTGATGTAGGACTGGTGGATGACGAGAGGGAGCGGCTGCGAGGGGGGGAGCGGCGCGTTGAACAGCTTCATGAAGGGCTGCACCACCACCGTGAAGTCCTCGCGAGCGTCGTACCGACCGCTCTCCACCTGTATCTTGCAACAATTCTCATTAAAGTAGTGATTTTGAAATCATGTTAGAAGAAGAATCTTTTATGGCCTTCGTACACAGTGAAAATAAGTACCTAAATATCGCCAAACCAAGACCCAAATATTATAGTGGCAAACTAAGCGACGCTGTGTACTTACTACGGTTAACGTACAATCAGTCAATCATTGATTAAAGCGTACAATGGACTCGAGACAGTGCCAGTGATAGGTACTGAGAGGCAAATTAATAATGCACGATATTTTGTTTCGTACCTAAATGCTCCGTTTCTTACACAAAAACCTTTTATTGTCATTGCATACAAGGTCAAAGGTATACATCTGCTAAGGTTGTAATAGCACTGGACAACATCTTTGGATTAATAAGATATAAAGGTTGTTAACTGACCAGTGCGAGCTCGGCCTTCTGGTAGAGCCTGGCCATGCGCACCAGGTCCTCCAGCTCGCCGCCGCCCTGGTGGAAGCACGTGCAGAACAGCGAGTGCATCAGCCGGCACATCATCGGCCGCAGCACGCGCACCGACACTGACACATCTGCAAGTTGAAACATGCCGACAAACACATCTAACATAAAAATTGCCTACTGACATTAGATTTGCCCTGAGACAAAGCGATTGTTGTTGGTGATTGGAACTTCAGTATAAAGATACAAGTACCTTGGTTGAACCACTCAATGTGTTGCCACACATCAGATAATAATATAAGAGTTAGGCGATCGAAAAAGAGACCCGTGTAGGTGAATATAATTGTAGGCTAGCTATGCGAGCTGAACTGTACTTTATTTGCATCATAGCAGGAGTTTTCACACATTTAAACGTCTTTGCCGAGAAAAGTAAGTATATGTTCGTATGTAATCTGTGGTAATGAGAGCAAATAAAAGCAAATTCCCAAGATAATAACCAAAATACGTCCAAACCTTTACCAAAAATTTGCAAGATTGCGTGACTAGAGAAACAATGACAAACCTGTTCTAGGGAACTAGTGATAACTCACCCAGAACCGGGACTAAATTAACAATGGTCCTTGGCAAATGTTTGTACAAGTAGTCCAGTGCTTTAGCCAGCTTCTTGGCGTGGGCCGCCGGCGACCAGGACACCGGGTTCAGGCAGGAGGCCGAGCACAGGTCGTTGGCGCCGATGAACACCGTCACCATCTTCCAGTCGCGAGCGATGTCGATGTCCGGAGATGATCGCATTCGAGCCACCACGATCTGGAAGAACGAGGTTCAATTGAAAAGGATATTCAAAGAAACACATCACATTTTCTTGCGGTGGGTAGGTAAGTACATCAATCTTTAACATAAATGGTAAAGACTAGTAAAATAAGTCACCAAGTAAAATATCGGGCGCTATTCAAATAAAATCTTATATGCCTCCCCGCAAGAACTTCCAATCGCGGGCTATTGATTACACACAAATATCTAAAGAATCAAGTAATTACACATCACATCGACAGATTGGAGTGCAGAGGTGATAACCGTTAACCTGGATGTGGCCACAAAGAGCCGCGTCATCGGCCCTGAGTTTTTGGAAGTTATATTATTGCGTTTGGTACGTTGTTTACAGCTTTTGCACACAACATTGCCTGTATCTATATAGCTACATATTAATTATATTTCCAGTATTTTTTGAAGAAATAACTACAAGCTGTTTGAATTTAGATGGTGCAAGCAGGGTGGTCGAGCTAACGCTCACATCAATTCGATCTGAATCATTGATTTCGTTCGACTTATCGAAGCAAACTTGTGAATGTCTCTGTATGTAGTATAAAATAGCGTCTCAAGATAAACTATCTCAAGACACGACGTTGAGCAAACACTTGGTTTGTTTGACCGTCAGAGTTTGCATAACGGCACACACACACAATGTATTTTATGAATGAATTGTAAGCATTCATGATTTACACTCATGTGTGTACGTATAAATACGTTTAAATATTACTCTATCTTTCTTGTATTTTCTTTGTATTTCACAAGACAAACTTAACAGAATACATAAATAGGTAATGACGTTTTTATATGTAAGTATTCAGTTCTTAAAGATACTATTGCACACTTATGTGGGTAGATTCAGAAACAGAAAGTGAATTATAGTAGTTTTTTGATGAAAACGATAAATATGCCTGACCCAATTCCGTCGGATGTGAACCCCACCGTGCAATCATAGGCACATTGCGATTGTTCGGCGTTGCCAAATAAGGACAATCATTACGAGCGCGATAACTAATAAGCAGTGTTAATATGAGGCGATACATGTTTGGTGACCAATTGCTCAACACCCACGCCAGCCTTTGTAGGTTTTTTTTCCGCTTTGCAACGTTGGGGAGGAGATAATATTGTTATTTTCTTCTTACTCCTCCTATTAATTGTTTCGATAAAATTCGTGAGGGTTCCAATACAATTTGGCTTATCCTCGGGGCTCATGGACCTGGGTTAGACGCCATCGTCGATCCTGGCTTACAGGAGTAACAGTGGTGGGAGTATGTTGTAGTCCCATAAAAATACCATATCAACGACATTTATCTTATTACTTTAGGTAAATTAAGAAAGAGAGTAAGCGACTGGGTCAGACTATTAACTTTTCTTGTCCCGCTTAGTTTTACTGAAGATATATTGGATTCCAGACTAACCTTCGCCTGTTTAAAAGCGTCTTCATCAGAGGCTACAGGGAAGGCCACGTTGAACCTGGCGTTCCTCGCCAGCCACTCCCCCGTGCCTGTGGAGTACCCACGGATGTCGGGGTTGAACTCCTTCAGGATGTTCGGCAGAGTCAGGTATTCCCTCCATGATGCGTCTCCGCCTGGAAAAAAAATATTTGAAATAGTTTAGGATTCTAAGCGTTTGTTTATATCAGTACCTAAAAAATAATTAAATGCCAAGTTTACCTGCCAGAAGGCTTAGGAAGAACGTTGTGAACACAAAATGTCAGAAAATGTTAGAGCTAAGCCTCCCTGGCTCACTGCACACGATTGTAGTGGGATCGATCTCGTTTGGACAATATAAATAATCTTTCGGGAAGTTACCCTGGTCTGGAGTTACTGGAACCATCAATCCATTTTATGGTATTCATAATAGCTACAGCGTTTCTTTGTTTGGTACTATAATAATATATATATAATATTTATTTATTTCTCCTCACAAAAATAGACCTTACATATAAAGTGATGTGTTTGTCCGACCACATTTATTTATCTCGTTGACGCCAAGGAACTAAAATCACTTAATTTTAGACTTTAAGATCTTTTCGACTTACCAGCGCACCACGACACGCCCCTATATTCCACGAACGCGCCAAGCGCGAACTCCTCCAGGGCGCCGCTGCCGGCCACCAGCGAGTCCCCGATGGCTGCCACCACCTCGATGTCCCCCGGCCGCAGCTTGTGGACGGAGGTGGGCGGCTCGGGGCTCCGGCCGAATGACACTGCGTCTACGCACGGGAACGGCACGGTGGGCGGTATCGCCCGCTGATGACGAACGTGGGACTTTCTTGTTGGATAGCGAAGTTGCCACTGCAAAAAAGATAACAAACCTAATTAAATATCGCCAAACTGTCTGCATGAACTTATATGGGTAACATGGACTAAGGACGATCGCAGTGACACCCAGACACGAATTAATTACAATACCCAACCCATCCGGTTCAGATAAATATCGGTTATATGCCTATAGGTTCATTTAAAAGTCATATTTTTTGTGGAATTTGGAACAACTTTGTGAACTTTGATCACGCCTTTCTAAAACCGATAGGGTGACAAAATTTTGAGTTTCATCACCAGACGTAGTCAACTAATCAGAATTCAGATTGCGATCCGCAGATCATTTGGCAAAACCCGAATGCTGTTTAATATGACCCTCGATTTCCAAGTAGGTACTACGAACGTGGCACCATTGGCCAACCGGTAAATTATCTAAGTTCAATACTCGATAGATTATATACATATAATGTGATTTTATTAGGTAGGTACTAATATACGGACCATTGGCACGTTAAAACGATAACTACCTTATTAAAAGCCATTTACATTACATTGGCGAGCAATGTGCAAGGTCGGTCGTTTCATTGCCGTCCTGGCGCTGTTTTCCTGGCCTCAAGTGTAGTTACGGTAACACTCAGTTGCAATGTCCGCGCATAACAACAGCCCATCTTGAATACTGATTATTATTGCGTCACTTGACACGCATCCTTTGAATTTTTTGAGCTAAACGATTTGTGGGCTTCTGGCAGCTCGAGCATGGCCGACTACGACAAAGGTGTGAAGTAAATACTTATCAGATAATGAAAGACAATTTGCTATTAATGTCAAATGTCAAATGTTTTCTAACTTCTAATCTTCGCGAATTAAGGGGTTAATAGGTTTTGGGTTCAACATATTTCAACTGCACCGATCTCTCTTTCACGCACGATTGAGGCTATTCAGTTTAACACCTAGGCACGTAACATCCTATTAACATAAATAAATAATAATATATTATTATTTGAATATAGTGTTTTAGGAACTATAAATGTTGATATATACATAATACACTGCAAAGGAAACGCAATAATTATGTCGTTACTTGACACGACTTATCCATTAGTGGGCAGGCACAATAAGTTAGATAACTGGGCCGTGTTGTAGAGTGGCCGTGTGGAGTAAGACTTATTATAGTTAACTTAGAGTTTAAATGAAAATGTCCTGGCTTAACCAAAATTACAATACATTCGAGTAGAGGATCTCGTCCTGTGTCGAAGTGTATTTTATTTCAGGCTTATGAAAAAGGGACAATCTAAAAATAAAAGAATAAATTCGATTTTTGAAACAAAAGTGGGCCAATTTCAATGCAACTAGTTGCACGATAACTCTTTAAACTAAATTGTATATAGAGTTAAACGTCAGAAAGGCTATGAGAGATCCTCTTCATGGCTAGACCGACCACATAAAAACCTGTCAAAGGAAATTTCATTTCATTCAAATGCTGGTTATCTTTAGTATTGGGCGAGAATAAAGGCGCCAAAACAATTGAACAGATCTACCTGGTAGCAGGCTCTCTACACTATCTACCTCCATCTAGTAGTTAACTACTTATCACTTAAACCTTCTACCTATCTGTTTGCTCTATTATACATAGAGCACCCAACTATGTCAAGCGTGAATACCTAGTTATGATGAAACCATTATTTTCGTAAGCTCTGTAGACATTATGTAGGTATTTATCTATTTGTAATATATTTACGACTTAACACTCACTCGTCAATTCGAAGCCTAACATGTTAAAATTGGAACAGGCCTTCGTTAGGTAACATCGCGCATTATTCAAATTTATTTATTGGTATGCGTAAAACTTGAAATAAGTAAAAGACAGCAAATTGTCATATAATTTTTTTTTTTTCAGGACAGAGACAAGTACCTATTTCTAGATTTTAACTTTTATAAGCCAAACGGTATATCATTTTGCGATGTGTTTGTTATCCACGCACACAGTGTACATTTCTTTTCATTACACCAGTCGATTTATGATAGGTTCTCTTCTCCCATATTTGCAGTAGGCTTGTATGAATATCTGTGGACTAGGCCAAGGTTGTGCACCGACATTACAAATTAGTAATTAGTCAACTAATCATAATTTTTATTTAATTTAAATACTCCCGGGCTCGGGTTTGCCCTCAATGTGACCGGGATTCTGGCCACAATATACCTCGCTGGCCCAGGGCGGGTTGCCGGATTACACATGTCTATCGAAAATTGCTTACATTTTTTAAGACATGCAGGTTTTCTTACATTTTTTTCCTGCACCGTAAACAAGTGGTAATCATCTTGAAATTATGATTCACACATAGATTTCGAGAAACGCGTGTGTGCCTGGATTTGAACCCAGGGCCTAGTAGCCCACGAGACGCCAATCGACTATCACTGCTTAATAAGCATAGTAATTTTTACAAGCCATGCAGTACTAATTATTAATTCCAAAAACGATCCATTTAACTTTAAACTGTTGACGCGTAGGCCGACAAACAGGCCATTGCACACATACCGTCCACACGTGAGATGCAAACTAACAGCTCCGTGATGTGTTTACACTGATGTTGATCTCTGCGTTTGCGCATAATTTGTGTTTCGTGATGGCTACGATCGATTTGCCAATGTTTAGTGCGCTATAAGGAAATTGTAAACTTTAGTGGTAATGTGAAGACATATTGTATTTACCTGATACTGAAGTTACGACGGAGGTATAAGCGTGTTTTGAAATACATGTCTTAGGCCAGTATTAATAAATCGATCTTAAGTCTGAGAGCGATCTTGGAAATGTCATTCCAGTACAAATTGACACGTCAAAAGCTTACTAAAGACCGCTCTGAGACTTGAGATTGATTTATTAATACGGGTATTGATTTAATCATTTTCGTTTTATCAATAAATTACAAAGAAGATGTGGTTTTCAAATACCTCTTTATAGGAATTCTGTATCAAATGTTAATGAATATTTGTTATAAACAAAGGTGCGTCTAATTACGTGTACTATATATAGCCAATTAGAATAACAACTCCACCCACATAACAATCAATTAGTTGACACCAACGGCGACTTGCCACACGAACACCACTGGATACAGTCTACAACTAATTGAGATTCATTTGACGCGTAATGAGAAAGCGGCCGGACCTATCAAACGGCACTTATAGGTGCGCATGCATCATGTGCAGTGATTTAGGCTGGACGAACCGACGATGATGATTAAATAAAAGAAACAATAAGTACATGGGCAACTAGGTACCTAGATCTGTGAATAACATTCGGTCAATGGACCCATATTATTTTCTAAAATGTATACTACCTTTTTTTTTATGGGACTAGTCCCGCCACACACTCCCATCACTGTAACTCCTGTAAGCCAGGATCGACAATGGTGACCAATAATGACGTCGAGGTTTGACCCTCGACGAGTCCCGGGGAAAAGTTAAATTGTCTTGGAACCCGCACGAATTTAATCGAAAGAAATAATAGGAGGAGTTGGAAGAAAAAAATCCACTTCCCTCCGGTGCAAAACGGGAGACAAAAATAGCTGGTATGGGCTGATTGCCATAGAAACAAGACTGTTACAGCTGATTGAAGAGCAGTTGTTAGACACCACGGATCGTGATTTGACTAATTGGACCTAAACTCGTGAACTGATTATACTTGATTCCAATAATAGGTATGGCACAAGCGCTTAAACGCACGGAAATTGTCCCTGGTTTCCACAAGGTCTGTGTAATTACATAACCTATCTATTCACCTCGTAAAGTAGTTGCTACTATAATAAACTATTACTGAATTAATCGCAGGCGCAACATCGCGCATGCGTCGTTAAATGAACGATGACCTCACTGATCCACGTTAATCATACTTTCATATTAACTTAATGTATTTTGTTGATGATGAAAACGTAATTGTTAGTCATCTTTGTCCATCAGATTACATACTATCCAAACAGAACGGCAAGCGTAGTAGTATCCCCTGTCAGGAGCCATCATCAGCTGCTGTAGACAATATAACACCAGCTACATACGGAGCAAGAAGCGATAGCAGTGTTTTATTATTCTTATTTCTAATTTTATTTAATATAATTTGATCTAAGCTATTTTATTTATGTTTTCTAATTGATATTAATTATATTATTTTTCTTTCGCGCGGATCACGACAATACCCAATTGTTCCTTTCGTAGTTTATTCGTAAAAATGAAAGAGATCAAATCTTCACCCCTTAAGTATAGATTGGAAACGTGATGTTTTTCTCATCCGTCTACCTCCAAACAACGACGCCAGTGGGTCAATAGACCTCCGATGTGGGTAAATCGTTCTGCCGATTGAAGATAACTCAGCCATAAGTCAACTAGCGCAATTAAGTGTGTACCGGGCTATATAATATTTCAATTATCTACGTGTATATAGCAGTTATGTAAGTCAAATAGTTACCATAAGAATGTTATGAACAAATGGTACGGTTGACCTTCTTAGAAGAGTTTAGAATAGGTATTTTTGTAATGGAGCGAACATTTAATATTTGTGTTTGAATTTTGAAAGAGATAGTTACTTACATATGTAAAGTTTTTCGTAAATGTAATTTGTCGAATGCTTGTGACGCAGCACGAAGGTAACAACACAGACAGACTATTATATCAGTTTTTGCATATTAATGTCTCACGGCATTAATTTCGAAATGAAATTCACTAGCTCGTATATGTTAAATTAATAAACATAGGCATGATTTTTCTCACAGGATTTATCTCACGTTGCAATATAAAATTGCTTATCGATTAGGAAACAATAGTTAGGTGGGTAATACTGAGATTTATGCCACGATTTGGCATTTCGCACGACTGCCTGCTGCAAAAAGTCGATAAGCGTGTGAAAAATATTTATTGACAAGATTTTATATGCACTGCGTACGGTGCAAGAGTTCTGTGGTCAATATAGAACCATTGGTAATGTCTTTGAATAGAACTAGGTAGTGTATGAGCATAATATGCTTTTCATTAGTATAAGGTCTGCCATAGCTGTTTTCGTTTGGAAGGACAACAACTCCGGTTATAACTTTTAATCTACTGACACATACACATAAAATAAAATACAAAGTTAATTCTATGGAGTTAGTCGTTAACACTTTAACTAATCCTTTAAGCACCCGATCACATAATAAGAGTTTACGTAGGTAGGTACTTTAACACGCATAGTCATTGTCAAGAGAAAATGTTGGAGTTTATCCAACATCTTACTTTATAGTAACACGTTGTGTTTTTAAAAGACATATTACACATTATAATCACCTTGTTTTACATAACGAAAATCACAGAAAATCCTCATTCTCGCGTAGTGGTTCCTCCAACTGTGGCTCAGATTAAATTAGTACTAACTACGTTTGGTACAACCTACTATAGTTCAAACCAGCTGAGCCCGCGACTTCGTCCGCGTGGAATTTAACTTAACAAAAAAGCCCGCTCCCGCGTTCTGAGCCCGCGCGACAGGACCCATTTTTTATTTTTTGTTTTTCTAAAATAATAGTAGCTTATGTAACTGCTTATAACATCAGCTATCTACCAGTGAAAGTCCCGTCAAAATCGGTCCAGCCGTTTCGGAGATACTCTTGATTTCATGTGTTTTTATTTTTTTACGCGGAACCCTAATTGTTTTTCTAAATTTAAAGTAGCCTAAGTTAATCCTAATAACATCAGCTAGCTGCCAGTAAAAGTCCCGTCAAAATCGGTCCAGCCGTTTCGGAGATTACCCGGAACAAACATACAGACAGACAGACAGACAAAAAAATTTTAATTCGCGTTTTTGTTATAGGTGTCGTATGTACTTGCATATGCATTTAGTGAAAAGGTGTTATTTTAATATTACAAACAGACACTCCAATTTTATTTATTTGTATATATGAAGGACACGAAGCCTATTTTATAAAGTAAGCAAATAAGCATTCGTATTACGGAACCACCACCAACGGAAGCGTTCACATCTAGTTTTATTATCGAATCTTTACGTAACTTCAAATATTTGCGAATAAGATGATAACACAGGTGGAATTTCAATGCGCTGGCGACAAATTATTTATATAACGTATTCGGCACACGTGATTTATCGTTTTATAATGACTTGATGATGCGAATGTGTGGTATCTAAGATTAATATTATTTAAAAGAACCCTACATGGTTGACTTACTTGTATGGTGTATCAACTAAGTAATTAGACACTTATACTTTTACCGTCTAATTGTGATCACGGATGCATTTTCTCATAGATCTTGTCAAGATAATAAAGGAAGGTCCCAAATCTGCAATTTTTTTCTTCCCTAGGAAGGGAAGCCACTGTGCCATTGGCTGGCAGACCACATGGTAAATGGTAACCGTTGCCCAGGACATCTGCATGTTAAGTGGGCCGGTACGATTGCCTTCAACTCTATTACGAAGGATGATCGTGATTCTTGTAAGGTTTACCGTTAAGACGAATTCACAAATCGTGTGACAAATAAAATAGCCGGCAAACATTGTGATTCAGCGTCGTAATCTCGCGTTGCACACAACGGGTGACCTCAAAATACTTATTGTCAAAATATTTAGTCAATGCAGGCCACTCGTGAATAGGCATTCCCATCATGGGTGATGTGCTCACAGTTTCTGAGAAAACCACACAGCTCTGCAATCTGTAAAGCTTGATGGTGGGTAAAACCACAGGACACTGAGTTTAGTAACACACGGTTTGTGAAGTGATTCATTTAAGTTTTGTTGCAATCTATACGTATTGGGGTTTATTAGGCCGACGCAGGGCAGATTATCGCCTAATGCTAGTATTATCCTTGAAAAGAGTAAACTTTTTTTGTCATATATCAGGCGGAAAACTAGCTTACGACCCGCTTGATGTTAAGATTATGATGTCAAGATGTTAAGCAATTTATAGGCATTTCTCGCAATTGCCGACCGAGGTTACACGCACACACTTTGCCGTAAGACGGATTTAAATTAGTAGAAAATATTGGTTTAAGTCTATTTTGCAGTATAAATTACATAAACATTACAAGCAAATCTACTTACTCTCTACTTGCCAAAATATATGAAATTCCTTCCTAAATATATTGCAACATAAGCTCTTAAATAAATTGCACTAGGCTTTATACATAATGTCGACCATTACTTATGCGTGCTCATTGTAAATGTACAAATAGTCACCCACACAACTGTAACTACCATACTGAGATGCAGGAACACAATACGAGCGCAACATCAAGAGATTAGTACTAAGTAGTATTCGAACACACAAAACATTTTAACAACGAAAAGTATTTTGTTGTTCTAATGAAGATTCAGGTCACACTTGTGAAATATGAGTTAAAACCTAGCAAATAAGTCCGCTCTTGTAACTGAGAGGTTTCGTACCGGGTGCGATCTCCATCCTGGCTAAATTATTGACATGAGCCGACTCCTAACATAAGCGTTTAACTTAGCTGGAGGGAAAGATTAAAAAAAAAAACTATGGATATCCTTTTACTAACATTAGTTCTGAGATAACATCCTCTACCACGATTACCCAAAAGCAGTCCTATCTTCTTCGAAAAGTATTTAAACACTGACCATAGTACCTACACATAAGTACGATAGATCCTCCTATTATTTCAGTCGATTCAATTTTGTGCGGGTCCGAACACAATATGGCTTTTCACTGGAATCGTTCAGGGTCATACCTCGTCGCCATCATTGAACACTATTGTCGATTCTGGCTTACAGGAGTAACAGTGGTGGAAGCGTGTGGCGGGAGTAGTCCCGAATGAAAAACTACGAATGCTTCCTCGTCCTTTGTAGCTGGCTACTTAATCTTAATCATCATCTTCTTACTAGCTTTACTCGAGGACTATGGCGGCATAAATTTGTCTATAATTAGTCGAATAATAATATAATTATTGTACAATAGTACAATCTATCCATATGTACAAAATATACATCACTACGAAACTTCATTCAAATCTGAGCTGTTTTTGCGTGATCCTCGGTCAAACTTACAAAACACTTTCGCATTTTTATATTAGTAAGATTTACTAAATCCATTCAGAGTGGTTTCAGTGCGATTGTGTACCACTCATTGGGTAACCAAACACTACGTATTAATTTGTGTTGATACGGGAAAGGGAACAAATGCGAAATGCAATTGATAAATCATATGTCGTAATATTGGCTGCTTAATCCACGACCCTGACTTGGAAGACGGAGAAAGGAAGAGCATGTTTTAAACTGTTTGCTAACATCCAATCTTTACTCCACTGCCCACTGATCGACGGTCATGTGTTGCCGAGTGAGTGATTGCAAGTTTCGTGTTACTTTATGCATTTGTAATGTCACAATAGCAATCGCTTACTATTTGTAAGATAGGAACACAGAGTTAAAAAGTATAGAGGAGATCTTAAAGGATCTAAGAGGTGTATGAATCATTTGGCTGATTTTTAAGGGCATAATCATTGCAAGGATAAACATTCCCAAGGTATTCTATACATAGCAGAACACTGGAACAATTAGTACAGTAGTTTTTCAAATTAACCCCCCAATATAGTGCAAATTCTTTTAAAAATACTTAGGTACTAGTTATGCACAATACTCTTATAATGCAAGAATTCTGAACAAGAACTCTGACAAAATTTTATCTGTTAGTTAAAATCGCAAGAACCTAGCTAAATTGGTAGAGATGCCTTGACGGCAGAACTGAGTGTGTAAGGTCTGAAAGAGTGTCGCCTTCAGAGTGAAACATACAAATAGCTGTGTACAGTTTGTAGTGGTCGTAAACCGACAACACACAGAGCTTTAATTCCTCATCCCAATGTAATGAACACAAGTGTCAAAGAGAAAAAGAAAACATTGATTAATGGTGTGAATCAGGTGGAGCTGCACCCATCGTCGCCGGCGGCCGACGGATTAGCATGTGATACGCGTTTAGATACGGGGAAGTAGCCGGCAAACTAGTTGCTGCACGCCGTTTTACCGCTCGTTCAGACTGACGCAATGTTTACACCGATTATTGTTTGTCACTATATTTTGTCAACACGAAATAGAGACAGCCAAATAAGATTTTTTTCCGAAGCAGGCTTAATTATCAGACTTAAATCAAATGCGTAACTTCATCGTCGCATCGTGAACATCTTAAATGCTCCCCAGCACTGAGGATATACGTGTAACTTCCTATATTTCGCATGCAATAAATAAATTTAATTTAATTGGAGACTAAACAACGGAGGGCACAGTCCACAGGGCCTGCGTCTCCTATATCAACTTGGGTTTACACCATTATATGTTCAAGTAGATATATTAGGTGCTTACTTCTATCGCCGCAACTCAAATGTCAGAGTACCTACATACTTACGCAAGCCCTTCTCTATATTTTATTGATACGTTGTTAAATTACGAAAAAGCTGGTTCGCTGGTCTCATTCGGAACCATCTATTAACATGTACTTATTTTGGAACTTCCGGTTCTATGAGTCTCGGGCGATAAAAAACCATCAACAGGTGTAGGTATGCATTTCTATAAATGTCTTGAATGAAAATATAATTTTTAGTAAAGGTGAGTCTGTATAATTTCAATTATTTTAAAGAATCTTTCTGCATATTAATGTACATATACTTAAATGTTGCCAGTAGCATTAAGAAAGTCAAAATGATCAGCTTCTTCCGCATTCAGGGGAGATTGGGGTCAATCTTTTTTACAATAGGAATTTTGGAATCTTTAATGCTTGCACTTTGGGATATTTACATGTAAGTAAATAAATCAATTAAAGAGCGACTATCTACCTAGTTCATTTTAGTGGATCACTAACCAGTCAAGGCATAATAGATTCGGGAACTATTATCCCCAGCGCAATCGGATGACTTGATTTGTAAGAGCATTCAATTGATTAGGCCTACATAAATACCAGTTTAGCGTTATGCTTTACACACCCGGTCAACCAACATTCCAAGCTTCGCCATCAAGTTATTCTGTGATAGTCTTGTTTGCGGCCAGTGAGGAATACACAATGATCAAATTGACAAATTTACTGGAGCCTGGAACTACGCCTTCCCGAATTTAATTGGACAATTAGTACTGCAATGGTGAAGTTTGTGTGGTGGTGGTGTATGGACGGTGGATGGCACAGTATCTGGTCTCTCTAGTCTGTACCATACCAACCAAAGTTGGCCCAATATTTGAGCTTTCTTCCAAAGATGTTTGGATGTTGGTCCAACAAGTATAGTAAGCGATAGCGAAGCGTTAGATAAACCGTCGATTACGGACGTGACGCGAATGTGGGTCAGAGCGGCCAGGCTTACCCGTTGTATCAGAACCTGCGGGCCGGCCTATAGTTGCTTTGGACACACAATGTCGTAATGACAACCCTCGATATGATTCTCGTAATAACTGGATATCAAAACTGTAGCAAAAAAAAGAAAGATCTAGGTATTGCCCATTTATTCCGTATATGCTGACAGATATGCGTGGCAAATGACCAAGATGTTTATTCTTGTACATTGATTTCCAGATATTAATGTGCATGCTTAACTAATTAAGTAACGTTCTTCTGTAGATGGACTCATAATGGAGAAATTCAAAATGTTTCAAAGCTTTTCGATTAGATTGCCTAATGATTATAAAAGTTACGTCTATAGAAGTTTATCATTCTTATACCTATCAGATTTGTGACGTTTGGGGGGCGAACCAGTAATAGATTCTCATTCTTCTCATAAAATCTAACACCTGCCTTTTACATAAACACGTTACAATACTAGCCATGATCCGACGGTATTACATAACCCAATGGATCATCATTGTTTTCAATGTTATTTCTGAGAATTCGTTCCATAGCTTAGTGTTTCAGAGAAAGTTTTCTAAATGAGTAATTTAAACAATCGACGAATGTAAATAATTATTACAATCTAAAGATTATCTCAAGTTTATTGAGTTCCATTCACACTACACATGCAGTATGATCTGTTGATGGCTTTCTTTATTCAGAAACTGACAGCTGAAGCGTACATTTATAGTCATTGAATCAGTACTATTATGTAATTAAGTATTCTGTTGCTATGGAGATAAGCTGTAGTTATATACCAATTTATAAGTAACATCACATTGCCAGGAATCTAAGTAATGTCCTGAAGCGAAACAGTAAGCATCTACCTTCTTATAAATAAAATTAATTTTGATAAAATAGCTTTAAGCTTTTGATATATCTTCCTTTATCAACCGATACGCCTAGTCTTACTTCAAAACTAGTTATGCCTTGTCTAACCGTGCATTAACCGCACATATTGATCAACAGATAATTTCAAATTAATCTTATGCATTTCTTGCGAAATTATATTTTGGAAGCCGGTGTCGGACACTGCCGCTCTAATCTTAATATTTAAAATTTGGGTGTTACCAAATCATGACAAAGTTGCCCAGAAATTGTTTTATGAGGCCCATATTAATAAATCGATCTCATATCTGAGAGCGAACTTGGAAATGAAATTCTTAGACAGTTTTTTAGATGTGGAGGTTACCCTGTCGATTGCCATCAAAAAATAAAACAAAACATCTAATGTGAAAGGTCGAGTCGTTTCATTTTGCAGCTATTTCACCATGTGCGGTGATGAAAGATAGGTATGTCCTTGCCATAATTATCATAGGAATCCTTCGACTTGCTTGGCCAGTGTCAAAAAATGTGCTGACGACATCGCTCACATTTTCATTCTAAGATTCATTTCAATGGAATTTCAATTTTAATGATTAGCTAAGAAATCGCATGTTTATATGATTAGGTATGTATTTTACGTGCATACAACTGCCTGCAGTGTGTCTTTAGTTATGTTTATGAGGTCAGTAACTAATTTAATTGCCTATATCAATTTCCAAATTATCAGTACCGATTAAGGAAAAAGATTTTCCAGATATAGGATCTTGGATAGAAAACAAACAAGTGTACTAATGTTTATCCAATTAATCCATGATAACAGACAGAGTGAGTCAGAGATACGATCTCAAGGGACCAAGCACAGTGGAATCAACAGGCGGACACCACTGTGATATAATCATATTTGTTTAATAGATAGGTAGTATTTGGTAGTCTTCAGCCGCGCATTTAAAGAAATGGGACATAGTTAACCTGAGTGGCTATTAAATATACAATTAACGAGAGGTCAAAGTTTATTCATGTGCTTCATTAGATTTAACGACGGATTACGAAATGTTATTATAAGTATGTATATGAAAAAACTAATTAAATCGTAGACCTACTGCGTTGTGCGTTGGATGCTCCGCAGTCTACTTTGAGGTCACAAATTCCCGGGTTTGATTTTCATATTGTACAATATTAGGTAGGTCATCAAAGAAATTGTAATAATAAAAAATAAATAAATCTAGTTCTTAATAATTAATCTGAATTGTAATAATATTACAATATTAAAATTTCTTCACACTCACACGGCAAAGCGTCCCAAATTATTTTTGCAGTGTTCTGGTCCGGATAAAATAACAATAGGTGAAATGTGACACCTCTGCCTGTCCGGCCTGGAACACGAGGGTGATGGTGTGATAATTCTTCAGCTAATTATTGAGAGCGTTTGTGTACTTGGGCGTATATTTTATAAACTTTCGTAGGAATTTCGAAAAAGGCGACTTACCGCATCATAGATTGTGGTAACATTAAAAGCGATCACTTCAGTCAACAGCAACAGATGACCGAAAGCCAACCACATTGTGGTAACATCACGCACCACACACCACCACAAAACACAAACACCACCTACTATAAAAAAAAAACTAATATTCCATCGTTTAGCTATACCATAAAAAGTAAAATTGGTCTTTTATAGTTATGCGTAAAAAAATGTTTTTTTTTTATTTCAAACTTTTTTCTATTTTTTTTCTTTTTGAACGCGTCCAAGCCCGCGCGCCGTTTGGCGGGAAAATGTTAGCGCGCACGCGGCGCGGTGCCGCGCGCGTTTAGTTGCACAATCCAAGCACATGCCTACCTTAGACGTGTAGTGTGGACTTGTCCCCTAGAAGTCGAGGATACGCAAGGAACCAAGTGACCGTTGGCGAAAGGCAAGCTCTAGAATATACGTACCACCTGACTGACCTTCAGATTCTTCCGAGAAGCTTTTATGCATAAGAGAAATTTATCGGGAGCCGGTAATATCTACGCAAGACCATATAAAATTGTATTGCAATATTAGTCACACAATACAGTTATCAGTTTCCTCAAACTAGGCGTCTGTATTTTGAGACCCACGATGTTGGGATAGTGGCGCAGCGACGCGGCGACGCTTACATAGTGACGTCGCGACGCTTACATGGTAGCGTTGCGACGCTGCTGGTATAGTGGCGTCATGACGCTTACATAGTTGCGTCGCGACGCTTACATAGTTGCATCGCGACGCTTACTTAGTGGCGTCGCGATGCTTAAAAAGTGGCCGTCGCGTGAAGCCAAGGAACATGTTAGAATTTTATGAGAACGCTGATAATGTTTTCAGAAGAGAATCTCGAGATAATACTTAAAAACATAAATAAATCCTTTCCTTCCTTCTCCCTCCTGTCCTTTTATTTTGACAGCAAGTATACTATATATAAGTATATTGCAATAACGACACACTACACTTAATGATCTTCTCAGTCGAGGTCGCGTTCCGATCCGGTGGTAGATTTACCCTCGCCACCTCTCCTGGCAGCGGCCCAAGCCGAGGTCGTGTCCCTTGTGGCGCCCTTGAGCTAGCTGCCCCCCTGCCCCTCTGGCCGGAGCGCACTTGCGCTCGCCCTCTGTCCGGGTGAAGTTGTTATGGCCACTCTGGCCAACAACATATAGACCATTAAAAAAAAACACTTAATAACGCCTGTTATAAAAAGTGGAGTACACATACTTATTGCTTCTTATTTTCTGATGAATTATGATAGAATTTATAATCCTCATAAGTAAGTATATCCCCTTCCTACTTTTATAATATTGACAAACATGCAAGTATTTAACCGTCCGAATTTATTAGTCTTCCGTTGTGTGACCCACGTCAATTTAACAAATTACCACAGTTTATAGACAATGAAAGGTGCCTATCGGCAAAAACAGATGTTTTATTACATAACTACGATAGGCCAGTCTCACGGCTGTAAAAAAATGGCTGTCAATTGCAATTCGCAAATAACTGTGTGAATTAGAGAGCGGAAATGTAATGGCCATGAATAATAATACAATTATTTTTAATCGCTTTTACAACATAAAAATTACATGTAAAAGTATCAATTAGGGTTATTTGCATGCTAATTTGGGAAAGAAACAACAGTTGATAGGTTACCGTGAAAATAAAACATGTTTTACTCTATGAAGAACAATAGAGCTACTTATTTATAGTGGGAGAGATTTCCTGCTATAGTCACAAGTAGTTGGTAATATTGGGCCGTATATGGTATTAATAAATCAATCTCAAGTCTGAGGGCAATCTTGAGTACGCTTTTGAATGTCATTTTGTATTGCATTGACATTGCCATGATCGCTCTCAGACTTGAGATCGATTAATTAATACAGAACATAATATAGCTAGCCAGCTAGTCATTATAAAGATTTATCTCCAAATTATGGAAAGTTTAAGCGATTTACAATGGCATTACAAACCTCATTTGTTCGGAAAAATTGAAAAGCAGAATAAGACAAATCTAAAAATGCTTGCTAGAGCTATAATTGTAAAGAGATTACATATAATTTCAATTAATTCTGGAATTTTATACGCTCTTATGATTGTTGGTCATCGGAGTCCCCCGTGGGAATCCGGCACCTTGTTGCTAGAGCTACGATTAATAATACCTACTTACGAGCAAAAGGCTCGACCAGGGATGGCGAACATGTAGTGATCAATGTGCCATTTTTTTCAAAAGAAGTGTGTAATATAATCAAACTATGTTGACTAAGTCACTAAGTACAAACTTTGTTACTTTGAACTTGAATGCCAACCGTATCGATCGGTGGCGTGCCCAAAATATTTTGTCGCGTGCTATTAATGGCATACGTGCCAATTGTTCACCACCTCTGGGCCTAGACAGATGACCTCTTTTCACTGTGATATGCGTATAGAGATAGAGCTAATTTTATTATACGACATTACGTAGGTCACAACAATACGAAATGTGAGGGGACTGTAAAGCATCTCCACCTAGGTACCCATCGAGGAAAAAAGTTGTAATGGTGTATTATCACTACATAGTATAAAACAAAGTCGCTTCCCGCTGTCTGTATGTCCCTATGTACTTATGCTTAGATCTTTAAAACTACGCAACGGATTTTGATGCGGTTTTTATTAATAGATAGAGTGATTCAACAGGAAGGTTTATATGTATAATACATGCATAATATAGTAGAGAAACACTGATAAATATAGAGCCGTGCGAAGCCGGGGCGGGTTATAGGTAAGTACTAGGTAATAGGTAATTGGGCTCTGACTTACTGTTACAAATAAACTACTTACCTACATTTTTTTCTGCGGTCCAGTGTATATTCATCCATGGTCAGTGGGTTTTTGCTGCTTTGCAACACTAAAATGATTAAGACATATTTTATTAGATTAATTTCAAAACGCCTAACCTTTCACAACATGTGATTTTAGTCATAACTTAGGTCGTTTCTTTATTTGGCAAATGATCTTGAGAATTGTTTAATTAATGGTGAACGTAGAATGTCGGAATCCTTTCAAAACATTCGTGACAGGTAATTAATAATAGTAAAATCGGTATTTTATGTAAGGTCTTATTTTAATAATGCACGATAATATGTTGTATGGCGCATTATTAATGCTAGAAATAACCTTTACCACAAATAAGATATATATTTGCTTGCTTACCTAGGTATGTGAAATTTACAATGTATAAATACAGTATAAATTATAAATACTGTGTAAGTAGCTTAACGATAATATGTAGGTAAGTAGTTAAGTAGGCACTTTTCTGCTATGTTCGGTAACTAGATAGTGCATCTGGTCATAGCGATTTGATTACATCTACCATATCATGCAAATCTCCTTACTTACTGATAATACCACCATTCATGTGTATAACCAGGGATGTTAAACCTTTGTCGTAATCATGATTTTAACAAACAGTTGACATTTTATAATTGGAGTAGTCGCAGTCAGGTTTATTATATCTACCCTGAATTTACGACCGAGCATAGGTACGGTTCCCGGCCTAGTTTAAAATTGACAATTAGTGCGGAAATATTTGGTTAAGACATTTTTTTTATTTATATTAATTATCTTTTTTCTGGGATGGGTATGGAATACGCCTGCTTCCGACATTAGCTTTAGGACCAATCAGGTAGGTTGCTCCCAACGACAATATTCTTTCCGCCAAAGGTTCGTCAACCCTGCCCCAGACTATGACGAAACATCACCACCGATTGAGGTTTTTAGCAAACGTAGGCTCACGTATGATAAATATTTCCGGTTTGTTAGATAAAAAAAGATTGTTACTCAATCATTTACTTCATAATTAGCCACAGTAATATACTTTAATTAATAAGTCATTTTTTACTACTACATTGGCTACTTAGGTCGGTAGCTATTTTGCTTCAATTTGGTACGAGAGGAAATTAGGGCCACATGGCAAAGGTTTAAAAAAATCCGGATAAAGACAATATTAATTGGTACATTTTGTAAAACAGAACTAGATTTTCTGAGAATTTTAATTACTTAGGATAAGTAGGTAATAATATAGATTGCCAGACACAGTATGGTCACACTGAAGGGGATCAGGGAGGAGCAGATACCATACGTAAGTACCTAACGTACCGTTCATGGACTGGGAGCGATCCTAATAACATCCAGACCGAGAAAATTTACCTACCAATATCCGATTTTTTTAAAACTATCTTGACGTTTCTATCCAGGATTAGAAATTAATTAAATAGGTGCCTACATTCCATCGAATGCTGCTAAAAAGTAGTCAACAACAGTGTTGCCAGTAATTAACACTACAGTGACATAAGTGTTCCTTCGATCTGTGTCGCAATAAATTACGCCATTAGAAAGCCACGAGCTGGCCATCAAGTTCCTGCTGGCATACCTTAAAAGACCTAAACACTGTGCAGGGATGGATTCGATGCCAAACAATATTTACATGATAGACAACAATGATTTAGTTCAATAATGCTCATATTTTATGGCGCCTGTAAAAAAATCAAATACCGCCAGACGAACACACTAACTGTATGGTCCCAAACTAATCAACGCCTGTACTATGGGTACCGTATCTTGGACTGGGGGTGATCCCAGTGAAACCCAGACCAGGGCAAATTACGAAAAGGCCATTTCCCAAATTTACCCCGACGGGAATCGAACCCGCAACCACCTGGTGTGGTGAACTGAGCGGCCTACGCTCGAACCACTGCGCCAAGCGGTAGTAAATGCAAAGAACCTATACCTACCACAAAAAATATCTGTTTGCCTATGTTTTTGTATTGATTCTCAGTGAGGTGCGATCATTATAGCACTATCATTTATTTAGTAGGAGATATCTATTTCCTACCTTTTATTATCAATAGTGATGGAATCCTAAATTTTACAATCCAACTTAGTATGTATAGCTAGATATAGGTAGATACTCTTTATAACACATAAATCATAAGTGAGTAAGTACCCACATTATTATTAACTGACTACTGTGCCAAGTAGTATTATAGATAGAGTGCTTATATAACCGCCTCGTGTTATTTAAATTGACAAATTATATAAATTCAGAAACGCATTATTAATGCAGCTTTTTAAGATGTGACTGTAAATGACTAAATTATGGCACTGGGCCTACTTAGGTAAGGACGTACCCACTATAAAATCTCAAAATCTATTTCAATTGGACATGCCTATACTATGAAAACTTTTTGAAAGCGGCTAGTAAGCAAGTAGGTAAATAATTAGTGGGTTTAGGAGAAGATTATTGTTGCACGTTGAATCGCAAGAACGGCCAAAGAGCAAAAATTGGCCTGGACTTAGGTATGTATTGAATGTAGGAACAGGATCAAATATCATTAAGTGGCCTGAACCCCTTTCACGTAGCCTATATCCACTCATTCAAGGGGGCCTATACCTGTACCTACGTAACTGCCTACCGTATTTGAGGCAACACTGCTCCGTTAAGTTGAAATTATGCTTTATTGCTTTATGTTGCTAGATATTAAATCTTAGCAGTGATAATGTAACAATTTGGTATAAGTAGGTATAAACATTAATTTAAACTCTAGAGCCGTCCCTGCCATCGACATTTAACCACGATTATATTAATTAACATTCGCACCACGACCTTGCGTGTGAAGAATCAACGCATCAATATTGTTCGAAAACCTCATGACATATCTAGGTTACGCGGTTACGCGTGCATTGATAACAAATTTTTCCTAGGCGCCTCCATATTGTCTTTCTTGCTCAATTATCAGCCAAAATCCATTTCGTTCATTGTAAGTTGTAACACCCGATTTAAACGGGGCATGCGATTTATATTTTTTACTTGGACGCTAACGTCTTTCGACTTCTGGCGAACGCTTAAACTCATAATATAGAGCTACTGCTTTGCGCTTGCTTTATAATCTGAAACCTTTCTTCCGAAGTTCTTATAGACATATCAAAATTCAAAACAATAAAGTTCTAACTCTATGTTCAGAACGCACCAGGGTGACTCCTATGGGTGACTCACGTCGTGGATCAAAATAAAATGTCAGGGCTCGCTCTGTCAACATAAGAATGTCAGTTGTCATGTCAGTCAGCACTCAGCACAGCACAGCAGTCAATCCGTTCCTTGTTCGTTTCTGTCAGTTTCTGTGAAACCAAAGAGTATGTAATCACTACGTTTATGTGAAACTGTGAATCGTCTATAATTTAGTGTTATTTACCAAAATTGTCATATAAGATGGCTTATTTAACACAGCCAGACTATGTTAAGTATATTTGTACTTGCGGGCAGTTAAAGCCCATAACGAATCTTTATTTCTGTCGGCATTGCTTGAAGATTCGGTGCGGTTTCTGCATATGTCATGAGGTAACCCACTTTTTGTAAATTTACAGTACAAATACGTGAAGTTATATCTAATATAATGTCTCAATATTTTTTAGAGGAATCTAGGTTGTCATGCATGACTTGAATATCATGCATTACTTCTATATATTGCCGGTAAACTTAAATATTATGCGTTGAAATGTCCAGGCAGGACACACCTATTTTTTTTACTAAACTTTGCATGTTGTTAGTTCTTTCACCGTCACGTAATTACTAAAATGCCGTGCTATTATTCTGCTGTCGAATAAGGTAACTAGGTAGTTAAAAGTAGATTGTAGGTACCTATATCATTTCCATGCACTCCTAATATCTGTCAGTCTATGTACACTCCACACAAAAATCACTAAATCAGCGGGCTTCTTAGTACAAGTCCTAACAGCATCAAATAACTACCGATTGTGTGTTACTAAACTTTCTAAACAAAGTCTCCTTATACAAGAGCACATGGAGATTTAATATAATTTGATTGGTATTTAATTACATTCAAAACTCATACTAAAAGCCCACATTTAAAGCACTGCTTAGACAAAACATGATCCACATCCTACCAACACTTATATCCTCAGAAAAATTGCATAGAATATTTATGAATCCTAGTTCACTGACGGTTTCAATTTAAATTGAAACAACATATTGTGCATGTCTTACAAAATCAAACCAATATTCTAAAATAATTGTAATTGACCAATCCCGCCACCACTGTACCAGCACTGGTTCAGCGTGGTAGATTATGGCCTTAATCCCCCTCATATTGAGGGGAGGCCTATGCCCAGGAGTGGGACCTAAAAAGGTTTTATAATTATTATTAATATTCCTTAGGTGGACTCCCATTACTGTGCAAACTGCCTAGAAAACATGCCATCATCAGAAGCCCGTCTCAAGAAGAATCGGTGCAGCAGCTGCTTCGACT
Source organism: Notodonta dromedarius (assembly GCA_905147325.1). NCBI lineage: Eukaryota > Metazoa > Arthropoda > Insecta > Lepidoptera > Notodontidae > Notodonta > Notodonta dromedarius. The sequence continues at coordinate 947,507 of LR990167.1, forward strand.
GCCCGAGCTGCTTCCACACGCTCTCCACGCGCGCCACCACGGCGCAGCCGCGCCAGCCCGTCCAGGACCCGGCCGCCGCCGGTGATGCTAAAGTGGAGAATAAACAACCCAAGAAAATGTATTATTTGTTGTGCTTCAACTGCAGGTGGACTTCTAGGGATGCTGGTATTCCTGATCAACCAGTAGGTGAGTAAAAACATAATCAATAAAATGTTTAAAGTCCTAGCTACAAGATTTATTATCTAATTAAATTTAACACTGATATGTCTCATTCAATTAAAATATAATTATTAATGGTGACTAATTCAGCTTCTGGAGGGTGGCAAGAGAGGACCAACCCACACACAACGCGCTTCAACCAGCTGCTGGAGTACTACAAGGCTATAGCGCAGCAGGAGAAACTGGAGAAGATTGAGAAAGAGAGAAAGAAGTTTGCCATAAGAGGGAAATACATTACTCTTACGGTGAGTGGAACCCATGGATGTACATAGAGACTAGTGTAAATGTGGTACATATTGTGTTAATATACAAGATAGGTGGAAATTACATTCTATATTACATCATTCTAAATATTTGAGAAGAAACTAAAGTTTGATGGCAATTTTAGGACAAGACAGGTCTAACGGGAGCGATGGCGCGCAACATCGCCGGCCTGCCCTCGTCAGACGGCGGCTCCTCCTCGGCCATCGCCAACTTCGTGCCGAGCCAGGCCAGCGAGGAGGTCGAGGAGTTGCCCGAAGACTATTACACCAAGGAGGTCAATGTCAAGATGAGTGAGTCATTTCATAATCCATTAAAAAAAAATACTTTAGTGCGATTTCTACCGGCTAATTACTGCCGCACAACATGGATGTTATCACTCACCATCAGCAGGACCATCAGCCAGTGTGCCTGCCTCGGTAATAACAAAAATGACTACATCACTTTTACACTTCCCACCAAAAACTCCTGGTACTGGGACAAAGTATTGAGCACAGATATAGATTTACATAGAAAACGCAAGTATCAAGATTTGTATTGAAACCAAGCGTGCCGAATTGTGAATGAATTTTTAACGCCTACTGTGACGTCAAAGCCGTAATTTAGTGACAGGAAATCCAAACCGATTCAAAGACACCGATGCCGCCGATGCCCCTCCGCCCGCTACGATTCTCTCGAGTGATTATCTCGCTCATACTCATATTTTTTTATATCTTTGGTCCCGCTCGCTCACAAGTTAGCGGCGACCAAACCTTGACGCTTGGTCGGGGTTCGAACACGCGAAGTACGTGCATTTGCGTTATCTATGTAAATCTATATCTGTGGTATTGCGTATACTCGATCCAAAATTCAAATTCAAAATTGTTTTTATTCATGTAAGCCAACAAAGCATTTATGAATAGTCAGAATCTACCACCGGTTCGGAATGCTGCTTCCACTGAGAAGAGCCGGCAAGAAACTCAATGGTTACTCTTTTCAATGAATGAAAGATGGTGTACATTCTCAGGAACAGCATAAAAAAATAATATGAGCAGGCAACACCATTGCCACTAAATAGCTAATAGTAAATAATAATCATATATGTAATTATGTAAATAAAATGAGAATGCTAGTTTAGTGTGATGTGCATACCTACTCATACTTACATCAAATGAAACGTTTACGAACCAATGCTTACTAAACCGGAGCTGCCGGTATACTTGTGCCGACAAGTGTTGTGTCGCGCGTGCTAACGGCGGGCGGTGTGGCAGTGACGAGCCTGGCGCAGCGGCTCGCGGCGCCCGAGTGGCAGCCCGCCGGCGCCGCGCGACTGTACCCGCTGCCCAAGCATCTCAGCGTCAAGCGCAGCCAGCGCTGCCGCGCCTGCGACCACAACCTCACCAAGCCCGAGTACAACCCCGGCTCCATCAAGTTTAAGATCGAACTGCTCGCCTAGTAAGTAATTCACGATACCGTTACAGCCATCTAAAGGTTTCCGTTGCATTAATTTTTCTGTTATATGGATGGTGTTCCACGCGATACTTTTGAATTCTGATGTTACAATAGGTTTCCCATTGATTTCAAAAAGTGAATTTCGCATTTCTTGGTGTGCTATGATAAACTATTTAAGCCCATTGAAGCCGAGCACCCCGTGTTACAAGCAACGTCATGCACACACAGGTCTGAAATATTCTCAAGAGATCTTGGCTAGATTGAGGCCGTCCATTTAAATCGTGGTTCTAATTTCGTCGCCTTTAACTACATCCACGATAACACATTATATTTATTGGTTGTTATTAATAAAGTAAAGACACGACTAAAACTATTGTTTCATTACTCATATGCATACATCATTTATTTAATTAAAATTAAAACAGAACAGCCGGAGGCTAATTACATTGATTAACTAACTATAGATGATCATAAGTGTCGGCAATACAACATTTTGCATTTTGTAAGACCGACAATTGTCAAAGAGCAAAATATATGTTCAGTTACCACGTGCCAGAGGTGAAGATAATATCTCACGAGCCGATGAAGCAAGGCGAGACGTCCGAGCTGCTCTTGAAGCTGAGCAACCCCACCGGGCACGAGATGGAAGTGCGGCTGCTGCAGCCCCAGGACCTGCCCGCCGCCGACCCGCTGCCCGACGAACACAGGACCATCGACAAGTCGCTCGAGAAGTCGCTCAACTTGGAGAAGGTAAAATACTACTTGCTGACGTGCTCATGATTTAATTTACAAATGTACAATGTTAATATTTACTGGTGGTGAGGCGGCAATAAAATAAATATCGCCAGACTGACACACCTTACTGTATGGTCCCTAACTAAGCAACGCGTATACTATGGGTACCGTACATTGGACTGGGGGCGATCCCAGTGACACCCAGACCTGGGCAAATTACGAACAGCCATTTTCGAAATTTGTCACGACATATCCTAATTGGATAATAGCCCCAAGACCATACATAAAAAATTAAAAAAGTACTTTTTCACGACGAGAATCCAACCAGTACCCACTAATCACGCTAATATACGCTGCATCTGTGCTACTTACTCAGTCGAATAGTATTGATATTAAAAGTATCTAGTTGGTGTCCAAAGTTTTATTGAGAACGTACACCATCTTGTATTCATTGAAAAGATTAACCATTGAGTTTCTTGCCGGATCTTCTCAGTCTATTCATAAATGCTTTGTAGGCTACATGAATAAAAACAATGTTGAGTTGAGTTGAGTATTTGTTAACCAGGACCCGTCGTACTACAAGTGCCTGGAGCGCGAGCCGGCGTACAGCGCCGCGTGCCGCGTGGAGACGCCCGACCTGACGCTGACGCTGGCGCAGCGCGACGACGCCGCCGAGTACGACGACGACGCGCAACACGAGCCCAACGAGTATGTCGCAGCTTACAACCACACCACAGATATAGATTTACATAGATATCGCAAATGCATGTACTTCGCGTGTACGAAACCCCGACCTAGCGTCAAGGTTGATCGCCGCTAACTTACAGTCCGGGCGACTACAGATATAATAACTCTAAATTGAAAATTTAAAAACCCCCGATGCGACGACCTATTCATCAAATGTATAATTTACCTAGTTCTTCCAAATAATGAAGTTAGCGCGATTTGCGTAGCTCCCGTAGCTCAGTATTCATAGCTCACGTCGCAAATTCATCTGGTACAACTAGTTTCGATGCCAGATTATGAAAGCGCCATTTACATCGCATCAGTCGTTTTGGCTTCCTCATTTATAATCTAAGATAACTAATGCAATGTACAATAGTCAACAGAAAATCTGTGTAAAAGTATGAGACATTATCTTGTTATGACATTATAATCATTGACATTAGAATAGACAACGAATCTAAATATTGATGCCACGGAGGTTTAATTCCTAGTAAAAGATTATCAATTATGATTGAATTTGATGTAATAACTCTGATTGAGGTGGACGGGAGCGGCCCAGGGGAAGAATTTTCAATAACGCTAAAATTATTTTAAATTAGATTTGTTTTTTCTATATTTTTTCTCAATGGCGGAGCAGCGCCCTCTAGAATATTATAGCGTAATATTCCACGACCATTAACAAAACAAACAAAGTTTTACGCATGCGCGTATCCATCATTTGAAACGTGACTTATGGAACGCCTTTAGTTCATACACAAATCTCATATAAAAATTGATAAAATATACATTTTTTCCAGAATCAGGGAAACTTTTCAAATTTATAATATTGTAAAAAGCCAGTTCAGATTATTACGATCATTTAATAATATAATAAATCGAAATCCAATAATCACAAATTTCGAATGGATTCGAGCCGTGGGAATTGGTTTTGGCCGTGAATGTGGCTTTTTTAACCTACAAAAGAGCTGATGATCTTCAAACGGCTGAACCGATTTTCATGAAACATAGCTAAGAACACTCTCGATCAGAATACCTATCTAACAAAAGAAACAAAATTGAAATCGGTTCATCAGCTTGGGCGCTACGTGGCTACAGACAGACACACAGATACACAGATACACATGTTAAACTTATAACACCCCTCGTTTTTCGTCGGGGGTTAAAAATATGAGTATAAGCGAGATAATCACTCGAGAGAATCGTAGCGGGCGGAGGGGCATCGGCGGCATCGGTGTCTTTGAATCGGTTTGGATTTCCCGTCACCAATGACGTCACAGTAGGTGTTAAAAATTCGGCACGCTTGGTTTCAATACAAATCGTGATACTTGCGTGATCTATGTAAATCTATATGTGTGAACCATACCATCAGTGGCGGATTTACCAGCAGGCTGAGTAGGCTGGAGCCTAGGGCGGCAAATTTGGGGACCGATTCTTTTTTTTTTGTTACCTCATTGAAATCAAAAAGATTTCTGCATGACGGTTTTCTGATATTTTACAGATAGAACTCTGCAACACATTTTGCCGATGACTTTCCCCTCTCACTTGTCATTGTACATTGGGTGAACAATAGCATGCCAATTGTAGAGGCAAGGGCGGCAAAAACTTTACAGCCTATACCTTGGAAATTTGTAAATCCGCCCCTGCACACCATAGTATGTACTACTTACAGAATAAATTCTAAACGCCACTGGATTCGGTTCCAAAATACCTGTGGATATATTCTTTCGAGACCTATGCCCAGTTCTAAAAATACAAAACAAAGACAAATACGTAAACAGTTTTACGAAAAGATGGCAAGGTCGACCGCGTAGCCGACGGCGTTAACATTATCAAATGGATTAATGAAGTATCGCCCATTCTAATGAATTCGTCCAAATTAGACGTATTGCCGTCGATTTCATGTGTGAAGTGTATAAACGAGACGACAATAAATTTAATATTTATACTAGTGAATTTGATAGCATAAGAACTCAAAAAATTTGAACTTCGCGGGCTAGATGGGCGCTTTAGCCTTAATAAAAAAATGTCACTTGGTTGTCAAATATTTATGGGTGCGTTCAGAAGTTTGTCTGTTTCATAGCTGTAGTATGAGGTCCGATCTCTTTGGTCTGTTTTGTTGGAATACAAAACAGTTATATTCGGTAGGTCTGAGAATAGGTCGTATTTCATAACTAAAAATAATGTATATGGCAGAACGACGTAGTCAGCTAGTAAATAATAAATAACAAACTAAGCAACGCTTGTGCTATGGGTCCTGTACAATGGTCTGGGGGCGATCCCAGTGACACCCATACCAGGGAAAATTACGAAAAGGTCATGTCCTAAATTTACCCTGACGGGAATCGACCCCGCGACCACTCGGTGTAGTGCGCCGAGCGGCCTACGTTCGAACCACTGCGCCAAGCGGTCGTCAATATTTGCAACTCATCACCTTGATTGTTCTAATCTTGTATGAATAAATCGATCTCAATTTCAAGAGCGGTCTTGGGTACGCTTTTGGCATAACACTCTGTACTGGTATGACATAAGATTGACATTTCCAAGATCACTTTCAGACTTGAGATTGATTTATTAATACAATCCGTAATCTTGCAGCGTCATCGTGTGGCGCAAGTCGAACAAGGTGGCGGTGCGGCTAACGGTGCGGACGGCGCCGGGGGCGGCAGGCGCGGCGCGCGCGGCGCTGGCGCTGCAGTACTGCTACCGCAACACCGTGCCGCCCGCGCAGCACCCGCCGCGCGACCACACGCTGCACGCCACCGTGCTGCTCGACCTGGGGACCATCTGCGGTTAGGCGCCGCTCTACTTACCACTTACTTAGGCACTTACCGTGGACGGTATTAGTATGAAATTGTACGAAAGCGCTCTTAAATTATTTTCCGTTTGCCGTCGACGGTAATCTCCACTAGACGATCGATCTGGGCCCTAACCACGCTAGCTACTCAAATCGTAAGCTTCACAATTTCTACTGACATTGATATGGTATCCAGGTGTCAGCAAATCGTCAAAAGCGGAGCGTTTGAAACGTAATCGCGAGCGTTTGCTTTTCTATTACGATTTGAGTAGCTAGCGTGGTTAGGGCCCTGGTAGCTAATCAATCCGAAGATCTTAGATTTTCAAACAAACCGCTTTGGAAATTAAGACACCAAGCAACAGATTAAATCCGGAATTTCCATACTGAATTGATCTACTAATGGACCACCCTGAATTTTGTTGCTATGTTTGGGCACTTAAACTAAATGTATTGCCATCATAACATATGAGCAATACAACAATCTTTTTAATTGTGTCTGGCTTAGTTTAGTTGTGTCTCACAGAAAACAAAAATTGAACATGATATGATACAAGACATTCTATTATATTCTTCTATTCTATGAATGACGGTGACAAAACAAAAATTAAAGAACTATCAATTTCGTCACACTCTTTGTTTTGGCTAAAGAAATATAATGTATATTGGGTATTATGAGAGATGTGTGACAAAATCCGTGAATTTAGTCTTGCTACATAGGGTAGGTTAGCAAGAAATATATATATTACTATTAAATGTATACTACTTACGAGATATAGTCGTGCTTAGCTTGTAACACAGGTAGATACATAAATAAGTAGGTATTGCAATATAACACAATCGAATATAGCAGCTATACAAATATGTGCCTAAAGAGTGCTTGTTTATACTGAATGAAATTATCTACGAAATTCCATGAGTTGTGTACTTGAGATTTAAGTTTAACTTATTTATATTTTATAGTTATAGTTGTAATATTATATAACTTAGGTTAAGGATCTCAACCATACTTTTTTTTCTTTTTATAATTACTTAGCATGTAATAACAGTTGCTTGTGAACTTTTGCACATTTTATACATCATACTTAACTGCAAGTATTAAACAGTCAAAATATTAGTAATCTAGGTGAAATAAATATTTTGAATGTAAAGTTAAATTTTATTTTATTCCTTATCCCGTGTATGTATCCATGGCACTGCTATTATTCACACAATAATGAATACTATACAAAAAGCCATTAATAATATAAATTAAATACACAAATTTTATGTAACAGTGACAGAATTGTCACAACAAAAAATATAGACCCACATTTTCAACATGTCATTTAGTAATTCAACATTTAGTTGTATTGTAACCTGCACACATGGCAAGCTTTATATAAAATAAATATCTACATACTTATACTATGGACAACCTTCTTCAACTTGTGACTTAGCGGAGTAAATAACATCATTGATACCCACACCGTCGTAGCTACACCCAACCAGAGAAATAGGTAAGTTATTGTTCAAAATATACTGCCTTATATTATCTACTCTCTCATAATGACCAACCACATACTGAGGTATGCATTTGTCCAATATATTCACATTGTAGGTGGTCGGATCACATTGAATATTCAAGATCTTATTGATCTCCTTCAAAGCAATACCTAAAAGTTTTTGCTCAGTAACTTGGTCACCAAATTTCTCATTAAACCATTTGCCACCGAGCATGACAGTTAGCACTGTACCATTCTGGTCAGGCAAGCAGCAAGAGTCAAATACTACTCCTAATATTGGAGAGTTCTCTATGGGGGGCACTAGGAATCCAAATGCCGGTTCAACTAATGGCTTTTGTGTGGCAAAATATAAATTAACAATGCCTACAGTTACAAATGGAATGTTGCTTAGACTTCTCGCAAGTTTTGGATGTTGTTTCTCAACTAATTTAGCTAAAGAATATGCAGGTATTGATGAGTAAACATGATTAGCTGTGAAGGTTTGCCCGGAAGTATTTTTCAATTTAAGTGTACTTGAGTCTATGAACTCAATTTCTTCAACCCTACTATTGAAGCTAACATCAACTTTGTTTTCTAAAAGATGATGATATAATGCTGTAGGGAATGTTTCAAGACCACCTTTTATAGTGTACACACTCCACCTTTCTTCCTGCGCTTTCTTTGCCAAGTCACTCAATTCCTCACTTTTTTCTGTTTTAGATTTGAAGACGGACTTCATCATACCCTTCACGACGCCGCCGTGATTCTGTTCCCATTCAAATAGTGTTTTCATGAGGAATTTCACGGATATTTCCTTCGCGTCTCCCGCGCAGATGCCGCAGATCATCGGGGATATAGCGTAATCCGCTATCTCTCTGCCGAAACGTCTCTCGACGAAATTATAAATAGAATCGTCTTCTAATTCTTTGTGGGGCTGTTTCATGTCGTTGAAGAGCGCATAGATTAATGGTTTTGAGAAGGGCTCATTCTTTTGGAATATGCTTTTGAAACTCGACGGCAGGACGTGCAGGTGCTTATTCACATAGATCATTCTGTTCTTGGCCGCGGGGTGGTCCGATTTGATTGGCGCGACATGCTCGCTCAACCCTAGATCTTGGATCATGTTCAGGGTATTCAGTCCAGTTTTACCTTTGGGCCTAATAGTCCTCGGCCCCTGCTCGAATACATAATCTTTCGTTCTAATAGACTTGATCCATCCGCCGCAGTTGTTCGTCGCTTCCAGTAGAAACAATTTTAAGTTGTTATTTGCATTTAAATTATTTTTAAGAAGATAGTAACCCGTCGATAGGCCTCCTAGCCCTCCGCCGAGTATTGCGGCCATTGTTCAGCGAATACTTTTTGCGTTAGAATAAATTTCGTGTGTTCTGTTTTGTCGGCGTTTTATTTGTTTTGACATTTAGGTCAACAATTTTTTTTTTTTTTCTTCGCTCCTTGTGGAGCAGGCTAAAGTCAATATGACCATACTGCCTCGTCTTACGTTTTTCCTCATAGATGTGATAATTTAACATTCAACTTCAAACGTATAATTTAGGTCAACAAGCAAGATTAAACTATATAATTTTTTTTTTATTTTTTTTCCTTCGCTCCTTGTAGAGCAGGCTAAAGTCAATATGACCATACTGCCTCGTCTTACGTTTTTCCTCATAGATATGATAATTTAACATTCAACTTCATACGTATAAATTAAACTAAAGTCTGTCTTTATATAATAATTTGACAGATGCAGTAGGAATTTGTATTGTTTTTTTTAACGTACGTACTAGTCTTTTAATCAAAACATTTAATTGTAATAATAAATATTATTTCCATTCAAATAAATTGGTTCCTCTATTCCGAATACCCAGTACTAAATACTAATAACCCAGTTCGGTTATAAGGCTTACTACGGACGAATATTTGCTTAGACTAACCAACAGAAGTCTAGATTGCCTTAGAAAATTACCGAAGGTAATTTACAACCAAAATCGAAGTATCAACCTACCACCAGGATAATCTTTCATGTCAATCCAACCTAGGTGATCTCTGTCGGGATGCCTTCGGTGTCCGGTGTTCGGTGCCCCGAGTCTGTGACCACTAATCAGTCAGATCAGTGCTGTCGGCGATCACCATCCTGCTTCGACTGTGTAAAATGTGTAGCAGTATTATAGGCCACTACAAATGCACCTCGTTGTACTCGTAGACAGAGAAGGATAGGTTCTTAGCCGAAGCTTAGTATGTATTTTAAATTCAGGCGTGTCTACACGTAGTTATAACGTCAAAACTGATGTCTGCTTCGAGCATGTGGACGCGCCTATTAAATAGATAAGTAGGTATATGCACACCTACACAGCAGTGGGAATTTGGAGCACAAAATCCTCTGTACGATCCGAGTTATAAGTATTCATTATTTTTAGATAAGTTTACGTATTTCTTCTAGTTGGCCGTGGTAACTCAGTAGGTAAGTACATTCTTCTCGAATCTTCTTCAACTAGTGTTTACCCAACCTCTAGGTTCTTGATCTGCTCGCAAAAAGGATAAAATTGATAGCCATTTGAAGCGTTGGAGTGTAAAAGGGCTCAGTTGCGGTGTCGCGGGCCGTAATGAATTCCAATTTCATGGCTATTGCACCCGCCTGTTGCTTATCTGTGGTACAGGCTCTGGTCTGGAAGTCACTAGAGCTGTACGTACTAAATCGCAAAGTCTGTGTGTCTTTATTGATGTGAAACATCTATTGGCGCACTTTGGCAGTAAAATCAACCAGTTTACCGTTACGACAAATGGCATGACGCTCTCCCATGCCGTCACGCCCCCTATAAGCCACTGATCTCGTGTCCCTTGTGTGTGTGCTGGCGCATACTATACACTACACACACGTTTCACATCTGCCGCCGGGTGTCCTGTGAAGGCCATTTTTTTTTGCTTGGCGGTTTGTGTTTTTGTTTGCGAGCATTTGGCGAGTTTATGTTTATGCCTTGCCTATGGCAACGCACGGAGGAGTGTAGTAAGTTTTACGCCATGGTCTGTCTACCAACGGATGGACTAATATTTCTGGGTACGTATTCATAGTCTTGAGGATGTTTATCTTCTTCGGGGGTTTTGGAAATGTTAGTACTATGTGAAGTATTAACCGCTCTATGTAAATATGTGGCTCTACTATGAGTTCAATAAGTCTAGGCGTCGATCGCTAGTCGCCAGCATTACGGCAAACTGTTAGTTATTCGAATGGCCGCTTAACAATGTGCCATACAAATATGTTACGTAGACGCTAGCGACTGGCGGGAGTATCTCTCCGTTTGCACTGACGAAATATTAACACCGATTTATGACCCTGTCTCTCTATTTAGTACATTGAAAAAATAGAGACAACGACAATAGAAATCAGTGTAAAAATGCTTCGCCGGTGAAAATCTCACTTTATAGCGCGCCGCGCGTAAACTCATGGTAGAGCTACGAGCTCCTTTAAACATCTGATGTGGGATGAATCATTTTAATCCTGGATATTGCACAGTGCAGACACAGTTTAGGCTGCACGATGACTGCTCGTAATAAATTAAAAGATGAGAAACTCAAAATCGCTGCAAGAAAAGTGAAAAATATTTTAAGAAACATAGAAGATTGCAAACTTCGTAATAAGTACATTTCCCGCCTCGAAACTCCCAAAAAAAGTGGTTGTGATGGGGGATTTTACGAAAAATGTCTGTATTTAGTGTTGGTGTCAATGTTCTTCAGTTTGAGTGCCATTTACGTTTATATTGAGTATTTATCTAGTAAGGTAAGTTGTTTTATTAAATACTTAAGTACTTATTTTTACTAATTAGAGTTCCTAAATCTTAAACTAAGTTAATAATTTACTTAACCAGTACTTAACTTTTGTTATACCTTTGTTATCCAGGTACCCATCTCTTACTATAATAACTAATTTTAGGATTTTCAGGTACCAAACAGCGTATTTAGAGTAGTATAAATTTGTAGGCAACAGGCACGGGTGTAAGCACAAAGCAACGCATTTCTGTTTAATATTTCACAATTTATTAGGTTATTGTAAGTTACAGGTTGTAATTTTACCTAACCATAAACTTAACATTAAAGTGAAATAATAATATGAATATAATATTATGATGGGGAAGAATGGTGATGTGTATGTAGTTAGGTATGATAAAGTTTTAAAATGTGCATAGATACCTATGTTTACAATGATAATTAGAATGCATAATATTTTAAATGTACCTACTTATGTACCCCAGTGTCCCCAGTGTCCCCAGTTCATGTAAATCACTGACTTAACTAATTGGGTTGCCATTACGTATTACAAAAATTGGTATAATTATTACCAAAATTTCAATGTAAGTACCGATGTTACAATCAAGTTAAAATTTAACTACCGACACCGACCAAATAGCTTTTTGGTCTATGACTACCAACCATACGATTTTGATGAATGAGGTATCAATCGATTCGTGATTATAGTCCGGGTGACATGGGCTGACATGGGCTATATTTTATTCAAACAAATTCAATATTACGAATGTTACATTCAAAGATGTGGGGGTCCCACAACTTATTTTTTTGCTATTGTTTCGAGTGGGATGTCTAATCAAAGATAAAAAATCTGAGTTCATAAATATAGTACATTTAAAAAAACAATTTTGAATTGATAACTTTTTATGGGAGGGTTACCGCTTCGTAACGTAACGCGTTACGGCGCCCGAGACGCACACGTTTTTTATACCATATTTCAGTGATTATGATCATTTCCAGCGATATCGGCAGTTATGAAAATATGTAATTCGTGTAATTCCCTATGGTTTCAATTCATATTACTAGGTTTTTACTTGTTAAAAAAATACACTGGCCCAGCAAGTTCGCCAAGCGTAAAAATATCAAGTTTATGATTAGGCGACGTCAAAACAAATGCCAGATTTTTTCTGACGACCTGCCGCTGCTAGGGCCACTCGGCTCACGGGTTCGAGTCCCGTTGGCATAATTTTTGTTACCTTTTTAATTAGCCATGGTCTTGGTGTTTAAGATCACCCCCAGTCCATTATACGCACACCATACAAGGGATGCCTAAATTGGGATCCGAGAGGTACTAACCTACCTACAGTTGATAATATTCTGTCAATTATCCTACTTAATATCCTACTAATATTATAAATGCGAAAGTTTGTGAGTGTGGATGTATGTATGTATGTATGTATGTATGTATGTATGTATGTATGTATGTTTGTTACTCCTTCACGCAAAAACTACTGAACGGATTTGGATGAAATTTGGAACACAGATAGATTATAACCGGGATTAACATATAGGATACTTTTCAATCCAATAATCCAATACTACGCGGATGAAGTCGCGGGGCACAGCTAGTTTACCATAATTACCAGCTTCGCTCGCGTCGAGTTTTAGGATAGGGTAAGAATGTGACTAGAGTTGCCATGCGTCCGACTTTAGCCGGGCGTGTCCGGCTTTTTAGGGCCTTGTCCGGCCAAATACGTAGGAGTCCCGGCCTGTCCGGTTTTTGTTAGAATTTGTAAGTTACCGACAACTTTAGTTGCTAGCTGATTATTTATAGGTAAGTAGGTAGGCAAGCACGCAGAGCTACGAGTCCTTTTTTTTGCCTGACTTCGCTACGAAAAGGAGGGTAATGTGTTTATCAGCCTATGTATGTATGTGTGTAAGTGTGTTTCAAGTCCAGTGGTTTATTTTAAGTTCACTTATTAGGCAGTTGGGTTTTTTTTTTCTTTTTTTTATCTTTTCGTTAATGTATAGTAAGAAGTGTCCGGATTTTTGGTTCCGCCAAATGAAGCCCGAATCCGTCTTTTATAAATTAGGACATAGCAATCCTAATGTGCCTCTGCCAAACGAAATACACTTTCGCATTATTATGTTATTTTATTCGTAAAAAATGTAAAAACAATGTATTTTTATTAAATTAAACCATCCAGCATACATTGTGTGTTAAGTCAGCCGACCCGCATTGGATTGGCGCGTTTTTTTCGGGGAACCATGCTAACCTCATATGGCAACACAGAGGTCAGGCAGGACAGACAACTTTATAGCTAGAAGTAAAATAACTGTGAACGGTCTGTAGTATAGTATAGTTCTACCAATATTACCATGGATGTAGTCACCTAAGGATGTAGTATGCTTATTATTTAGATGCTATGGACTAAATAATAACAATAAAATTTTTTACGTGGTTAATCGATGATGTTTGATTTTTAAATTGTATGTGTTATTATTATTTCTAGACCTGTAGTCTAGAGTTGCCCTCTAGCGTGAAGTCACTTTTCCGGCCACCCGAAGATTGCTCGATGTGCAGACACGTATCACAAGAGGCGCGAGTTGAGAACATTTCTGCGTGGGAGTTTGAGGATCTATACGCTGAAGGCTTGACGCCGGTCATAGTTAAGGATGCCACCGAGGGATGGAAAGCTCTTACTGTAAGTCCCTTGTTCATTCAACGACGCCATCTTGACGTCAAATCCATAGAGTAACTTATATACTGACTGATCGAAGCTTTTCAGCAACTTATCAGCCAAAACGCCAATTACAGCAACTTAGGTAAAGTCTGTCTCACGAAAGAAGACCTACGGCAATAAGTGGAACTAATTTTCGCTACGACGTCAATCTATTATATTTAACTGTTTTCATGTATATAAATTTCAATAAACTACTGTAATAATAAAATAGAATTCATCCTACAGTGATAAAACATTGAGTTTTTGGGGAGTCTAAAATAATGGAGGTTAACAACATTTCGTCGCATGACTGTGGCGCCGCGTCTGCAGGACTTCTTTCGTGAGACGGACTTTAGGTACTTATCTCTGTGGTACTCATACATTGTTTTTTTTAAACTGGGACAGTATGGGGAAATCAGAAACCATAGAAGATACGGATAAACTGTCTTAGGAACCATTAAGTATTTTTTGATGAAAACGATTTTGACATACTTAGTATATTTCTGGTCAAGCGGGGCTATCCTTATAAATGAGTTATTCATATTTTGATGGTTTTTTTAAAATGCGGTTCGAAGAAAACATTGGAGCAGCAGAAGTTAGCCAAATTTAATAAAATGTTTAAATAATAATTATAATGATTCGGATTTCCTCATAAGTACTGTACTCGGTAAAAAACACTGTACCTATACCTAGGCACTTACATATTTACACGTATTTTATGAAAATAATCTCGTGAATTATACTTGTATAGCTCTGTAGGGCCAAACGGGATTGTAGTCTTTGGGTACCTATATAAACCAATTTAGGTAGGTACCTACCTAATTTTAAACACGATCTTTGTAACAGTAGCAAGAATGCTTTTTCCAGGAATTCAACTTCACATTCTTCGCGGATTTCTACCGCAATGGCAAGAGAGGCCGAAAAATCAACGATTGCTTCTACTTCCCGTACAAGTCCGGTCTGAACTCCCTCCAAGAGGTTTTCAGCATGGACCAGGTTCGAGCCAACTTGTCCGGCGAGCCGTGGTACGTCGGCTGGAGCACTTGCTACGACGAGGAGACCAGAGCGCTCAGGCAGTACTACAGTAGACCATATTTCTTGCCGACGACTTCTGAGAGCGACACGGTCGATTGGATCTTCATGGGAGGGCCGGGACAAGGCGCGCCCTTACATGTAAGCTCACTCATGTCACAAATTAGTAAATAGGTATCGACTAAGTAAGTCAGTACTTATCTCATATCAGTTCAAAAATTACCTACCATCAGGGATTTTTTGTTATCAATACCTAAACAGGATACATCAAAAGTAACAAAGCACTCTTGTTTTTATAAATGTTTTGTAGACACCAACTGACTGCTGCGGAAAAAATCATGCGAATTATTCTCATTGGGTAGTTAACCATAGTAAAAACAATTTAAATTCTGCGCATCACATTTTTTAAAACATCGCAATAATGTCCAAGGCACTGCTGCGGAAAAATTGACGTTTTTTAATTCCTGTTTTCTGAGTGCGGACAATTCGCGCGAATTTTCCGCGGCAGTCGGTTGAGGCCAGTCACTGGAAGTTAATTCATTATGAAATTGGTGTTTCCAGTTGGACTCCGTGCGGCACGTGTCGTGGCAGGCGCAGATCCGCGGCCGCAAGCGCTGGCTGCTGAGCCCCCCGCACGAGTGCACCTACTCCTGCTCGCCCCTCGACTTCACAGTGGCTCCCTCCGAGATATGTGAGTTTCTATCTGCACCCAGTAGCCAGAAGACTTGACGTCTACTGCTGGAAAAACTTCGCATTACTTTCGCACACGTTAAGGTATTTTAAAAGGTGCAGGTAATCTGCAGCCCATATTGGTTAGTTACAAGGTATGTGAAGTACAAGCAGAAGAACAAATATTAGAATGATTGTCAGACATTTTTCATGTGTATGAAATGTTGAATATTTTTTCCAGTGGTGGTTAACACAAATCGTTGGTACCATTCAACCAGTGTACTCCCCGGAGACATCAGCATCACGATCGGAGCAGAGTTCGACTAGTCCCCACTCCCCATCAGCATTGCATTCTAGACATTCCTCAATTTACTTATATCGCTAAGTTACAAATATTAGTCTGTAAGTTCAGTATTTTTATTTTTGTAATGTCTGTGATGTAAACTGTTATTTTTTCTAGTAGACTTAAATCAAGCATAATAAAGTGAATCCGCAGTATATTTCGCAAACAACTTGTGTTATGTTACATTTGATTGTTTAGTTATGTTATAAATAGAAAAGTTTAGTTAGTTTAGAGGTTAGAGGGGCCGCCCTCGTAGACGAGAGGTTCCGGGTTCGATCCTCATCCTGGTCATTAAACTATTGACGAGGGCCCACTCCTAACACAAGGATTACCTTGGCTGGAGGGGCTAACGGGAATACTAGTAATGTGATAAACTCACATTGCTAGTAATCTTAAAAAAAATGTAAAAAAATATATTAAAAAAAAAATTGTTGACTGATCAAATATTAAATGTATTATTTATTAAACAATTAGTTTATTTCAACCAAATACCACTCAACCCACAATTTCCTCGTTCATCTGTGTCACTGTAACATACGGATGTACTATTATACATATAGTGTCTCGTTCGATAATTAACGTATTTCACCTAAACATTAACCACAAAATAGAAAATTAGTTGAAATAAAACATGCTGTTAATGCTACTAAAACCTTTAATCATGATCATCGCGACACAACGCTAAGAATACATATTGAACTATTAATTGGAATGACATCGTTCAGTAACAATTACAGAGAGCGTACAATACACAAATACATTTTTCATTACTCATACTCTGAAAGTAGGTCTGAAGTTGCCTGAGGAGCAGGTTGAAAGTAATACTTTTCCGGCCCGGGAGAATTGCTTTCAACTGACAGCTGTCAAATTATAAAAAAAAACTAGTTCCATTTTCACATTTCTATGGAACCATGTTCAAACTTTTTCTACAGTCACTCAATAACAGCACGATGTATTAAAGAAAATATATTTTTTTAATGACTTAATTATAATTTAGTTTCAACAATTTCTTTAAAATAATATAGATTGGGCAAAATATTTAAAGATGAAAATGAAAAATAATGGCTAAATAATGAAGTTGGCCGGCTAACGAAAAAAAACAAAATAGGCGGCAGTCCGATTTTTTTTTTTTTCGAGTTGTAGAGTATTGTTCATACTTCCTTGTGTTATTTCTTTAGCCAATTCCTGTTTCTATTTTTACTTTCCTGGTATTCGTAATGAAAAGCACAGTGTTTACCTCGGGTGAAAGACTTATTTTGTCCCTCGAACTATTAGCGCCCTCGCTACGCTCGGGCGCCAAACCCCGTCTCGGGACTAAATAAGTCACTTTCACCACTCGTGTAACAATGTACTATTTATAATACGGAAACTACTTTTTTTGTAATGGCAACCCGTAAGGGAAAAGGAAAAATATACAACATTGTTTTGGTACCCAATAATAAGTCGTTTGGTCATAACCTAAGCTAGATTTTGGCTTCCAGAGGCGTACTTTTCTACCAAAGCATTACATTTTGGCTATAAGCATAGCGATTGCATATAGATGTTTCAGTACGTAGTCGCGTGCTGTAAATTTTCAAGCCGCCTATCTCAATAACTGGCAGAATCAATTCGGTACAGAAACTAACTCAACAACTTAGATACTTAAGGGCAAAAAATAATCGACTGTTTACTTACGGCAGTTGAGTTATACAATAACAGGTTTTATTTATTCAAATAAAATATGTTTAAGTACAATTGAATATCTTAGACTGAGTAACACGAAAAGTAATCGCCCGCACGTTTATAACTTAAAAAAACAATGGGGTTAAATATAAAAAATGTCTAGGCAACTAAGAAAATATAAAAGGATGTTTCATTTGTAACTTGTACCCTACATGACGATATTATTATAATATGACGTGAAATACTAATATTATAAGATACGTTCAGCAAGTCTAATCGAACATCTAAATCAGAGGTTCTCAATCTTTTCTGGACTCCCGCCATGAAAGTTTCCATCGCCCACTGGGGGGAGGTACCTCCTCATTGGGAACCGCTGATCTAAGTCAATGTGATTAAGAAAGTGGGTACAGTAATATATATAGTATGTAATTTTCAAACAACTATCTGACAAATAGACATACATGATTACGTATAATAGACAACATTGAATACGAACATTTATTAGGGTACATAATTACTTCATTTCACTTAACTTCCACTTCAAGCCTGTTTCGGTACATTTTCATGGTATGTCGTTGTCCAGCAGTTTTTGTAAGACATTGATGTCAATTTACATTTGACACATCCAATAAAAATTGCAATACAGTTCATTTTAGTTACAATTAGAATCAGTTTTGGATTGCACATAACGAAACAAACCCCAACACCGTTACACGAATACATGCCTAGCTAACTGAGCATATTTTTTACATATTAGACGCAATCCTTTCAGATTTAGGGTTCATAATCCCTTTTCAGTGTCAAGTTAGATGAGCATATATTTGTGTAGCGGTGAATGGACGTGGAAGTGTTCAGAGGAAGTGTTTACTCCTCGCCCTGCCCCGCGGAGTCCAGGATCACCTCGAAGGAGAACGGCTGGAAGAGATAGCCCTCGCCGGCGTAGAACTTGCTCTGGAACTCGACCCTAAAAAAAATATATAAATTTGTATGTTTGTTTGATAGTAAGTTTGTCGACTCTAGTAATTAAGCCCTTTTGACGTCCCACTCCTGGGCACGGGCCTCCCCTCAACACGAGCGGACTCAGGCCATAATCCACCACGCTGGCCCAGTGCGGGTTGGCGGATTACACATGTCTTTCGAAAATTGGTTAAATCTTCCAAGACATGCAGGTTTCGTCACGATGTTTTCCTTCACCGAAAGCAAGTGATAGTCATATATAAATTATGATTCGCAGATAGATTTCGAAAAATCCAGAGGTGCGAGCCGGGGTCGAACCCAAGACCTGGTGCCCGCAAGACACGTGCTTAACCAATCGGCTATCACTGCTATTCTAGACTAGTATAGCCAAGCTGTAGCCGATTGAATACAGCTTATATAAGGGCTGGCTCGACCGGAGGAGCCACCCTCTCATAGAAGAACGACGTGAAGTAGCTATTATAGCTGCGATTCGTACGTTGAGCGAGAGAGCCGGAATCTAACCCTTCTTCCTATCCACTCCCTCGGTCCCATTCCCCTTTAGGCCGGCAAAGTGCGAGCAATGCCTTTGCTATTGCAAACATTTATAGGCTACGATAACTGCTTCGGCGGATGAGGATCAGGCGGTTTATACGCTTGTTTGCCGACTTTGTTACATGAAAAGATTGTAGTAGGTGGTATCTTTGGACCCACTAATCAGATTCCGGTTTCTGAAAATTGATCTATGATCGAACGAAACCCAAACTATTCTTGAAATAGGCTATGTTTCAGATTTACGAGTGGTTGTCATCAAGAGAGGGCGCTATGGCGCTCATTAGGGGACGCCTATGTCCAGCAGTGGACTAATATAGGCTGATGATGATGATGATGATGTCATCGCGGCTAGTGGATAATAATAGAGTCGGTAGATAGAGCCCTTGAACTCGACCGTTATCTAGAGAGATGGATGGAAGTCGCAGGAAAGGGAGGGAAATCTTTGCCCACCAGTGGGACTATGAAGGTTAGATAGAATGTAGAGTACCAGTGCAGTCGCAGCGTGTGCAGGAAGGCGGAGAGCCCCTCCATGAGCACGAGGATGGACACGGAGATGGCGGCCCAGCCCGCGAACACCACGTACAGGAACACGCCGCCCTCGTAGCCGTCCGACATCAGACCTGTACACACACCACATCATACAAATAAATGTTATCTTATCATATGAACCATTCTTATTTTTAACCGACTTAAAAAAAAGGAAAAGGTTCTATGTTCGTCTTTATGTACTTTATTATGTATGTTCACCGATTTCTCATTCAATTATGGAACGATTTTGATCTTTTTTTCGTTTGATATAACCCTTCAATTTCATCATAATCGGTTAAGTAGTTTGAGAGATTTGGACGATTTACGGTTACCGGCAATTCAATACGTAATTTAGCACAAAGAATTATGAACAAAATAAACTGACTTCGAAAAAACTTGGGTGCACTAAAAAGCTACAAATAACTAGGGAAAGACTGATAAAAAAGTGAATGTAGTATAAAGTGATAATAAAGCTTTACTTTGGGTTTCTTTTGTGTTCTAATTTTAATTGCTTTCTTGTATGAAATACACGGCCTCATTTCAAGCGCCATTTTGTATAAAGATAACCCATCTAGGGCAGGGGTCGTTAACGTTTTGAGTCGGAAGAGTCAAAATTTACAATTTACAAAATTTCAAAGTTTTTAAGGAGCCACAAAGTTTTTTCTTGCTAACATTAAATAGTACCTACTTGCATAAATGAAGTTTTTTGATTTAAAAACTACTTAATATATTCATAAGAAAAATATCTCTGAAAAGCGAGTAGGTGGCTGAGAGATAGAGACGTTGCCTAATCCTCGTTAATCGATTCAGAACGATTTTTACAGTTTTTTTTATAAAATAAATAATATTTGCGTATGGAACTAAAGAGGCTTCACATCCAAAGAGCCGCATGTGGTTCACGAGCCGCAGGTTGCCGGCCCCTGGTCTAGGGGTAATGTTAATGTCGTCCTCAGTCGGTGTCACAGATATAGATTAACATAGACAACGCAAATGCATGTACTTCGCGTGTACGAAACCGACCAAGCGTCAAGGTTGGTCGCCGTTAACTTGCAGTCCACGCGACTACAGATATAAAAAATATGAGTATGAGCGAGATAATCACTCGAGAGAATCGTAGCGGGCGGAGAGGCATCGGCGGCATCGGTGCCTTTGAATCGGTTTGGATTTCCCGTCACTAATAACGTCACAGGAGGTGTTAAAAATTCGGCACGCTTGGTTTCAATACAAATCGTGATACTTGCGTTATCTATGTAAATCTATATCTGTGGTGGGTGCAATGGTGGCGCGTGCTGTGTTGCCTCTCGCGGTTACCTTTCCTGAGCAGCATGTTCCAGGCGACCTCCGCGAGCTGCGCGTGCGCCAGCGACAGCGCCCACAGCCGCAGGTACGAGGCGGTGTGCGACACGCTGCCCAGCACGTACTCGATGGTGTGGATGGCCTTGAGTGCGAGAACATATCATAGTATCGCCTGCCTGACACACCAACTGCATGGTCCTAAACTGAGCAACGCTTGTACTATGGGTACCGCACATTGGACTAAACTTGACGGTGTTTAAGGTAATAAATCAATCACAAGTATGAGAGTGATCTTAGAAATGTAATTCTAATGTTATATTAGTACAAGATTAATTGTTATACCGTACTCATCAAGATCACTGTCAGATATACGGGCCTAAGAGAAACATCACTCATAAAGACAAATTATAAATAAGGATGTGGTAGGTAATAGTATATTGTTACCCTAGGGGTGAAGGTAACTCCCTCGAACTATTGGCGCCCTCGCTACGCTCTTGCGCCAAACCCCGTGTCGGGACTAAATAACTATTTCACCCGAGGTAAAACACTGTTCACTGTTCACTGTGCTTTTTATTACGAATACAAGAAAAGTAAAAATAAAAAACAGGAATTAGGTAAAAACATTATACAAGAAAGTATGAACAATACTCTACAACTCGAAAAAACTAATGAAGATCGGATTGCCGCCTATTTTGTTTTTTTCCGTTAACCGGCCTGGTTCAAAAGAAATGTCAAAATAGAACTAGTTTCTTTTTAATAATTTGACAGCTGTCAGTTGAAATCGATTCTCCCTAAGGCTGAAAAGTATTACCTTCAAACCGCTCCTCAGGCAACTTCAGACCTACTTTCTGAGTATGAGTAATGGAAAGTACATGTAAGTGAGTGCGTGTGTACCTGGTGGATGAACACCTCCGTGATGTCGTCGTCGTGTCCGTGTCCGCCGGCGGGTGGGGGGGGCGCGCCGCCCGCGGTGCCGTTCTCGGCGCCCTCCACCGGCTGGTGCCCCTGCAGCTGCACACACACACACACACACACACACACACATTATATTTATTAATCCAATCAATTTCATTAAACTATCAGTTATAAGAGACTACGTGAAACCGCAACTGTTTCTCAATAGGCTAGTCTGGGTTAGATTTTTATATCATGAATAATTACTAACATAAAATTGAAAATTTTGCAAACCCCTGATGCGACGACTTTTTAAACTACAAAAGAGCTGATAATTTTCAAACGGCTGAACCAATTTTTATGAAACATAGCTGAGCACACTCTCGATCAGAATACCTATCTAACAAAAAAAACAAAATGGAAATCGGTTCATCCGCTTGGGCGCTACGATGCCACAGACAGACACACAGATACACAAATACATATGTTAAACTTATAACACCCCTCTTTTTTGTCGGGGGTTAAAATCTATATCACTTTACAATTTCTGGGGACATCAAATTTCGCAAAAATAAAAAATAATATACAAATTACTAGTGGCTTATGAGGTTTTGTGAGTTATTTGATTGACAGGTTGTGCTATAGCTGTCTGGCACTCGGCTAGGTCTGTCCAACTGTATTGAGGTACTGGTTTATTGACTCACGGCTCTACGCTTCTGCTCCTTCATGATGAAGTAAGGCTTGCCGAACAGCATGACTGGCACGCAGAGGAGCGCGGCGATCACGAAAAACTGCACACAAATACATTGTTCACTGGTAGAGCCTTACTGTACCCAACTGACTACAGCACTACCTGGCTCGATTGGGGTAGTACCACCCAGCCGACATAATACAGCTGTGTTTCGTACGATGGCTGAGAGTCCCTTCCCTCTATAGCAATTCCCACTCTGCTTCAAGTCGCCAGCGAGCAATGCTATATACAAGGTGACACATAATGGGTATACTTATTTTTCAAAACTTATCTTTGTAATTCTAAAACCATCAGCTTTGGAGGGAACTTGAAAAACAAAAGGTGTTATAGGAATACAGCTGTTGACCGATTTCACAAGTCTACAAAACCTTTAGTACTTCAACTGTCCCACAAAGCCGATAGTTTGAGATTTACAAAGTTAAGTTGCAAAAAAAATAGTATACCCATTTTGTATCACCTAGTATAGCCTCCGGTAAACTAGTGAGTATCAGACGTGTAGTACGCTTGTCGAATTTGTTGTAAAGACATGTGAAATTCGCCAACCCGCACTGCGCCAGGGTGGTGGATGACGACCTGAATCTCCCTCGAAGTGAGGGGAGGCCCGCGCCAAGGAGTGGGACGTCAAGAGGGCTAAATTATATTATCAACTAGCTGACCCGACAGACGTTGTCCTGTCTTAACTTTGAATATTGAATTCGAATTGTTCCGCTCAACTTTCTTATTTTTTTCTTTCATAAGAACCTTCTCCTGACAATAATAAACACAACCAAGAAAGAATTAGTGAAATCGATCCATCCGTTCACGCGTGATGCGATAACCAAGGAAATAGAGATGGCTCCTGGCTGGCTGACCGTGTGTCATATTACACACGGTGCTGCACGCCACTTCGCTTGAACTTGACTTGACACGCGGTAGCGTGTCTAGACCAATTTGATATATGGTGAATTATTTTTTTTGCAACTTTACTTTGTAAATCTAAAACTATCGGCTTTGTGGGACAGTTGAAGTGCTAAAGGTTTTGTAGACTTATGAAATCTGTCAACAGCTGTATCCCTGTAACACCTTTTGTTTTTCAAGTTTCCTACAAAGCTGATAGTTTTAGAATTACAAAGTTAAGGATTGAAAAATACAGTATTATACCCTTTCTGTATCAACCTGTATAGATGATTATATGAATATAGAGTGTCCTCACCCTCTGCAAGTACTTCTGGCCCGCGTAGATGTCGTCGTCGCAGACGGGCCGCATGTTGGGGTCCGTCTTGAACAGCATCATGTTGATGAACGTGATCAGGATGGAGGGCGCGCAGTACGCGCTCGTCTTCACTATATCTGTGGGACAAGGGAATATAAAGCCTTTAGAGTTTAGAGACTCATGAGACCACATTTGAACGCACCACGTGGGTGATTTCACTGCTGACGGGAAGTTTCCAATGTCAGAAACCACAGCTTCTATCCTTCTTTCACAAATTAATTGGATGAAGGAAGGAGGCCGTCGTTTCCGACACGTAAACATTCCTTCCACTGTAAAAACCCCTCCCCCTCTGAGCCTCTGATGTCGCTTGAATCGACCGGGCTGACGTCATTCATAAAAAATGATAATCAGATCTACAACTTCTTCTAAAATCGTTCTCAGTTTTGGCATCGATTTATTAATACGGAATCATAAATCGATTGAATGAAACCTAAAAATGTTATTTTCTTCGGCTGCGGCTGTTATTGGCATGGTGTTAATAGTACCTGGTTCTTGGCTGCCGTAGAAGGGCGGCGTGGATCCGTACTTGACCCATTTGATGAACATGAGCAGCACCATGTAGAAGAACAGCAGCGTCAGGAACAATATCTGCGGGATGAACTCCACGTAGACGCTGATGCGACGCTTGAAGTACCTGCGGGGGGAATACCAACATGATATGGATGGATATGGATATGGATACAAACTGGGAAAAAGCTATACAAACTTGGAAATAACCAAGTGTATGGTCCCAAACTAAGCAACGCTTGTACTATGGGTACCGTACAATAGACTGGGGGCGATCCCAGTGACACCCAGACCAGGGCAAATTACGAAAAGGCCCATTTCGAAATTTGTCCGGCGGGAATCGAACCCGCAACCACCATGTGCAGTGAGCCGAACGGCCTACGCTCGAACCACTGCGCCAAGCGGTCGTCAAAACATAATTATCGCCAGACTAACACATGGACTGTAATGGTCCAAACTAAGCAATAACATGGTGCGACCCTAGTGACACCCAGACCAGTGGGGGTATCTATACAAATAAATAAAATTGGAGTGTCTGTTTGTAATATCAAAATAACACCTTTTCACTTAATGCATATGAAAGTGCATACGACACCTATAACAAAAACACGATTAAAAAAAATTTGTCTGTCTGTCTGTCTGTCTTTCTGTCTGTCTGTCTGTCTGTCTGTGTGTTTGTTCCGGGTAATCTCCGAAACGGCTGGACCGATTTTGACGGGACTTTCACTGGCAGATAGCTGATGTTTTAAGGAGTACCTTAGGCTACTTTAATTTTAGAAAAACAATTAGGGTTACGCGTAAAAAAAAAAACACAAAATCAAAGAGTATCTCCGAAACGGCTTGACCGATTTTGACGGGACTTTCATTGGTAGATAGCTGTTGTTATAAGCAGTAACTTAGGCTACTTTTATTTTAGTAAAACAAAATTTTAAAAAATGGGTCCTGTCGCGCGGGCTCAGAACGCGGGAGCGGGCTTTTTTGTTAAGTTAAATTCCGCGAGGACGAAGTCGCGGGCTCAGCTAGTTATAAATAATTCGAATCAATATCAGAAACGTATTCGGAATATTTAAACGTGTGTATTTTATCCAATTTTAAGTTTATTTTAAAAAATATATTCGTAAGACATATTCGATTAGTAACATTAAAATATTTTTACAAATAAATACTAAATTGGTAAAAATGCACACATTTAAACTTTAAAGTATCCAAATCTGTAACCGATATCGATTCGAATTATTCAAAATACTCCCAGCCAGGACAAGTTACGAAAATACCATTTCAGGCAATATATAGATAAAAAAAATGAAAATTTAGAAAACCCCCGATGCGACGACTTTTAAAACTACAAAAGAGCTGATAATTTTCAAACGGCTGAACGGATTTTCATGAAACATAGCTAAGATCACTCTCGATCAGAATACCAATCTAACAAAAAAAACAAAACTGAAATCGGTTCATCCGCTTGGGCGCTACAATGCCACAGACAGACACAAAGATACACAAATACACATGTTAAACATATAACACCCCTCTTTTTTCGACGGGGGTTAAAAATGGGGGATAACAATACAAACTGGGAGGGTACTCACAGGTGGTTCCAGAGGGAGAGGGACACGCCGAACAGCATGTGGAACACGCCGATGATGATGGAGATCTTCATCTTGTACGCGTTCATGAAGATGATCTTGTTAGCTTCGGCAAGCTGGCGGACATACGAAACAATTAAACCACTTAAGGTGAAGGCGCCTGTCTAGCCCGCGAAATTCAAAATTTTCGAGTATTTTTATAGTTTATCCAAAATCTGAAAACATTTAAGACAACATTTTGTGATTTGCGACAAACACAGTATGCAGTGCGTTTATTAATACATTTATTTTACTCTAAATATTATTACGGTGGATATGATACTAGTAAATCACTAAATATACAAAAATTTCCAGATTATCTGGATAGCTGTCGTTCTTGAAATGTTTTAGAGTAAGTTGGATATATTAATAAATGCACTGCACACGGTCTTTCTCCAAAATGTGCCTTTTATTATTGTCAGATTTTGAAAAAATCTCAAAAAATTTGCACTTCGCGTGCTTTAGCCTTAATTCAAAGCGTTTATCTTGTTTAGGCCTACGGGGGCACTCACAAATTGAAAATTTTCTTCTTGTATTTACAACCGGTTTGGAACGCGACCTCGAATGAAAAGATCCAGCAAGAAACTCAGCGGGCTTGTCTTTTAACATTTTGTTATTTTTCTATTTTTATTTTACTTTACCCGGATTTTCTGTCAGAGGGTGGTAGTAGTACCACCCTCTGACGGTCCGGTGTAGGCCGGTCGTGCCAGCTGGATATAACTTGTCTCTATCACCGTGGTTTTCGTATATTATAAATGTTCAATTGAAAACGCGGGCTTCAATGCTTATAATACCTACCTCTTTGATACTTTGGCACTTTTTAGCCCTGCCCGCAAACTCCTCAGACATGGGGTCTTACCTGCCACACTGGGTCAATGCCGAAGGGATATGGCGTCTGCGAGTAGTCCTTGGAGTCGGGGTTCAGCTGCAGCAGCTTGTTGGACTGCAGCGTGGACTCGTCGTAGTTGCTGTACCACGACGAGCCGAAGATGTTCAGGCTCTTGGAGAATATGTCGTTGTATATGAGGCCGGTGTACATGGAGAACAACCCCATCAGGAGGATGATGTAGCGCCCGCCGAAGAATATGTTCCAAATCTGTTGGAGGGGGAGTTTTACCGCTGTTATGTTAAGTAAAATAATAATAAATATAGTATCGAAGGCGTTAATAGCCTAGTGGTTAGAGGGGCCGCCCTCGTAGCCGAGAGGTTCCGGGTTCGATCCCATCCTGGCCATTAAACTATTGACGTGGGCCCACTCCTAACACAAACATTAGCTTAGCTGGAGGGGCCGACGGGAACTCTAGTATTGTGATCGATACACATTGACAGTAACCTCTTATAACAACAAAAAAAAAAGAAATTAATAAAAAGACTGACACACCAAGTGTACGGTCCCAAACTAAGCAACGCTTGTACTATGGGTACCGTACAATGGACTGGGGGCGATCCCAGTGACACCCAGTCCTGGGCAAATTACGACAAGGCCATTTCCGAAATTTACCCCGTAACCATATTCATCGAACAAAACGCAGATATAATAGCTACATTACGCCGATGTTGTGTGAGTGGTTGGTACTGCCCCGATCGAGCGAGCCCGTATATGAGCTGTAGACAATTGGTTACAGCTAGGCTCTAGCTATTACAGTGGTGTGGCGGGTACCTCGCTGTCGATCTTCTTGGCTTGCAGCGGCTTCTCCTTGTAGCACATCCAGAAGCCGAACACGGCCATCAGCGCGCCGTGCCCGAGGTCGCCGAACATCACCGCGAACAGGAACGGAAACGTGATGATCGTGTACGGAGCTGGCGACAAAACAAACTGTTCACTGAAAGTCTTTCTCCTCTGAAACTGACTGAAAGTCTGCGTGTCCTTTGAAAGACGTGTGAAGTTAGCCAACACGCCCTGGGCCAGCGTGGTGGACCGCTCTATGTAGGAATTGTCGGTCGACGTCGACTGATTTTAAACTACCACCAGTCGACGGTCGATCGTATAGTTTAGTAACAGCTTTAGTATGCACTCACCGGGGTTGACCTCCCTGTAGGTGGCGACACCGTACGCGTAGATGAGGTTCTGGAACGCGGACGTGAACTTGTTGGTGCGGTTGTACGTGGGCGGGTCCTCCAGCGTCTCCATCCGGTTCAGGATCGGGGGCACCGAGCTGCCACTGCGCTCCTGTAACACACACCGCGGTTACACACTTTTCTTCACAATTAAGAGTACTGTTTATAAGGTAGAAGAATGCAGATCTGATCACAGACAGCAATTATAAAATAATATAAACTTAGGTTGGCAACTAGATTTATTGATGTGTAACATCTATCGCGTCACGGCATGACGGTATCTCATGCCGTCACGACCTTTCTACGCCACCGCTCACGACTCTCTTGTGTGTGTGCGTGCGCATACTACACATATATACACTACACATATTTCACATCTGCCGGACGTCCTATGACGGTTAACTTTTTTTCTTGCGGAACGTGACGTATTCACATACGCCATACGTCAGTTTTGACGTATTGCGAGTCGAGTGTGAGTCGAGCGACAGTCGTTAACAGAGCTCTGTTCATCCGTCCTCTTAGAGTAACTCACCGTTCCCCTCCGGAGCGCGAGCTGTATGGTTTCCATATCGAGCGCGGGCACCCAGCACTCCGCGATGAGACACTTCTGCGTCACGTCCAGGTTGAACAGGTTCAGCGTGTGGTATATGGCCTTGATCTTGCGGACCTTCACGAACCAGTTCTTTATGTTCTTGGCGGCTGCCACCAGCACGCGGTGACGGTGGTCCTGGGTCTGCCCTAGCACCTGCGAGGGGAATGGACGGATTAATAAAATGAATATAGCTGATACACGAAATTTATGGTCCCAAAACTAGGAACGCTTGTGCTAAGAGTACCTCACAATGGGCTAGGGGTTATCTTAGTTGAGGTTCCGCATATAACTCAAATAACTAGAATAAGCATGCTTGAAGTCATGATTTGTTTGGTGTATGAGAAGTTACGGCCAAATATCAAACAAAAATTGCGTCCTAGCTTCCTAGTAGCTGCTATACAAAAGAGCAGCGCTGCGTTAAAAATACATCTTATGCAATTTTTGTGTAAAGAAACTAACTTACGACAATATAAGGTAAAAGCAGACGACAAAAGTTTTGGAACAAGTTGTATCGTATATTTTCTTTTTTCTGTTGTGGAAATAATGACCTTCCAACTATTACCAACAACTAATTATGCGCTCCATATCAGAAGGAAAATCTTGTAGAATATGTTGTGCTATTTGTTGAGTAAAACACTTAAGTCTTTAATATAATCTAATATTAAATTATCAGTGTTTCCGTAATTTATTTCATAATCTAATTTTGTAATGGTCAAATGGTGAATTAGGGTAAAACTATCATGTTGATGATATAATTTCACCGCAAACAGTAAATTGCGGTAATTACTGGTTTTTTTTCATGAATTATGTAATTTGATCGCACCGCGGGTGATCAGAGGATGATTACTGAATGATTATGATAATAACATTGAATTATAGTACAGTTGACAAGGGAAGATGAATCTATTTCGATCATCAATAACCTTCTAATATGTTTTCAGATGTTATAATGTGGGATGTTAAAGGTAAATTTAGTCATTATTTTATTGTTATCCTAACTATATGCATATCTAATGACGTGGTATTTGAAAAAAACTGACCAATTCACAAGTAAATATTTATGTCTACTTTCCCTAATTAAACAAATTAAATTGCAACAGTAAATATGAAATCCCATTTTGACAGTTTATAATGACAAAATTTTGATGTAATTATTGTAATTTAAAAATTTATTATTCAAGCTACAAAAATCGATTTCAGAACAGAATAATTCATGAAGTAATTATATATTTCAGGCTGTTCACAGCGAAACTATCCTTGTTGCGATTTGCATGGAATTAATTCGATAAGCATAGACAGTCGGCCTTGTAGCCTCGTTAGTGTCGCAAGGTTGCCCGTATTAGTCGGGACACGTCCTTATTTTAGTTCTAATGAATCATTGTGAATATCAATAATTGCTGTATTACACAATAAGGGGCCATCCATAAATTACGTCAAACGAATTTCATGATTTTTTTACCCCGTCCTTGTAACAGCTGGTCACATTTGTGAGACCCCCCTACCTAGTGTGATGTCACATATTTTGTAATTTTACATTTAATTTTTTTATATTTATAGTTGTTATACTTAGATATTAAATATTACATTTGGAAAAAATGTGATGTCACAAAATTTGGGACTCCTCCCCACCCCTTGTCACACAATGTCACACTTCGTCGACCCCGTCCCTCCCCCTTAACGTGTGACGTCATTTATGGATGGCCCCTAAGTACTGTGGTAGCGTCAAGCTGTAGCCAATTAACTGAAGCTCATCTACGAGCTGGCTCTACCGGGGTAGTACCACCCTCTCACAGAAGATAGTCGTTAAGTAGCTAATACAGCTGCGTGTCGTAAGATGTGTTAGAGAGCCGGAGGAAGCCGGCTATGAGCGCCACATTCCCAACAATGATTTAATATTTCACTTTTATTTCTCATGTTTCATAGTCACCAGATTAGACTAGAGACTTAAATCTATTACTATGTTTTTTTCGGTAAAAGTAAGTAGTGTTAGCCGATTGGTTAAGCACGCGTCTTGCGGGCACCAGGTCCTGGGTTCAAACCCCGGCTCGCGCCTCTAGGTTTTTCGAAATCTATTTGCGAATCATAATTTCTTGCTTACGGTGAAGGAAAATAGGTTGAGGAAATCTGTCTTAGGAAATCTAACCAATTTTCGAAATACGTGCGTAATCCGCCAACCCGCATTGGGCCAGCGTGGTGGATTACGGCCTGAATCCCTCTCGTAGTAAGAGGAGGCCCGTGCCCAGGAGTGGGACATCAAAAGGGGTAAATTATTATTATATTATTCTGTCTCTCTATATCACGGGCTCTGCCCGGTCCTTTGGAACGCTTGCATGGGGACATGGGTCCAACATGTAGAGGCCCTTGGTGAGAAATTTATTATTATTGTCGGTTAACAATCTTCCGTATTCAAAACCTGTCCCGATTTTTATTGCAAATCTGGCCACCGCATCCTGACCGCCATTGTAGCACCTTACAGAGTGATTACGGGTGGAGGCGGGCGGCTATTACCGTCGCAGTTTACGGCTCTGACACACTAAACCGGCGTAATTGGCCATTGTGAACGCGCGAGGTGCGCGTGCGACGCTATGGTGCAACATTCAATTCCTAGTATCGAGGAGTTTTCAGTTTCCGATTACATCTGATCAGGGTTCAATGACTAGATGCCTACATCTCAATATACTCATCATATCTTCACGACACGATCACAGCCACTGACTAATAACACAAGACAGCGATTACATCCACTAATGTAGGAGAATGCCAATAGTAAAGTTTGACATTGCGATATCGTCACTAATGATGCTATATACCAAACTAGCTGTCGCCCGCGGCTCCACCCTTGAGGTACTTAAGTAGCCTAAGTAATTCCTTATAACATCAGCTATCTGCGAGTGAAATTGCCGTCAAAAATTAGATTAGCCAGAACAAACAGATAGACAACATGTATTTTGGTATAATTACCGTATACTTTAATAATAACTGACATAGACTGACACACCAACTGTATGGTCCCAAACTAAGCAGAGCTTGTACTATGGGTACCGTACTATGGACTGGGGGGATCCCAGTGACACTCAGACCTGGGCCAATTACGAAAAGGCCATTTCCGAAATTTACCCCACCGGGTATCGAGCCCGCAACCATCATGTGTAGTGAGCCGAGCGGCCTACTCTCGAACCACTTTGCCAAGCGGTCGTCTTTCATATGCATGTACCATAAAGCTTTTATTTGATATTAAAAGCAGACTCTTCAACTTTACTTATTTGTATAGATAACAGTGATCTCACCGTGTTCAAGTCCTCGATCCTGGTCATCACGCCCATGGCCATCTCCCTCCGGTCGGCGGGCGCCTCGGGGCATGGGTACAGGGTGGCGCGGAAGCCCTCGCATATCTTCTTCACGCGGATCTTCAGCTGGTCGCCTTGGAAGAAGATGATGAACACAGACTTGTACACCTGGTCCGACTGTAGGAAGAAAAAGTGGTATTGTTAGACGAGTCACTAGCCTTGATTATAAACTTGATTGCAGCTGAACACTCAAGTGCCATTGATCGATTTGAAACGTCGGTATAGTTCGGTCACACGAAGAAGCGTGCTGTGACTCTTATGACACTGGCATATAGGTCAATTTGCAATAATCCACGCGTCATCGTAAAATGAACAGACTACATCTGTATTGGTATTTAACGCCGCGTTAAAATGAAGCAGCTTAAAAATTGGAGTTGCATTGCATCAACTTCTATCCTTTTAATGCAAGTGACGCATATGTTAATACCAACTTTCATTAAAGAGCTTGTTGAGTTCTCGACTGCATTCCTCACTTATGAACAAGGAAAATCCGTCATCACAAACATAAGGACTTACCTACTTGTTGAGGAAAATATAAAAACACATAGATATGAGCTTTATTCTGCTGTATAAAAACCATTGGTGTGTTTGGCTTGTATAAGCGCGGAAAAGAAAGGGGGACAGGGTACAATCGGTACAGAAACATTATTTTTAAACAATAAACAAAGGGTTGGAGACCGGCCTTTAGGTACTGGAACAAGATGATGTTCGTAACTATACTTAGTTCATTTCACGCATGACGTAGACTGCGGCTTTTATAGCACTAGCATAGGGATCAACTTACAATCATTCGCGCTCCATCGTAAACTATACTATAAATGTGTGTTAGGCATCCTTCTCCATGTGTGCTTGAATAACCAACGTTTATTTCCATATGTACTTACGGAAGACGGGTCCTCGAGAGGAGTGTCGATCTCAGCCTGTCGGAGGAACACATTTCCCCTGCATGCCCTCCACAACATACGCTCAAAAGCGGGTATGCGCTCGCGCAGGATCACGCCAGCGACGAAACTAAACATACAAGTATATTAGCAAATGTACGGATGAGCCCATCCAACATAGAAGCGCTTTCGATACTAGAGACTAGGAGAAAGCAGAAAGCGAATCTGTAACCTTGTTTTATATATAGTGAACTTTTTGTATATTTGAGGCTGTTGTGGTTTCGCTAGATAATAGATTAACTTTAAATTATATGTCGAAAAGATTCAGAACGTTAACATGCAATTCCGTCTGTGTTTCAAAGTAAACCTTAGAGGCAAAATAACATTCATAATGTTAAGCAGTAACACACAAAGTTTAAACACCTTGCTGTGTTACATAGGTAGGTATATCGTCTAGCAAATTGACACAACCAAGTTCATATTCGGAAATACTAATCGACCTCAGATTAGCTAAAGGGTATCAGTGACAAGAGAACTTCGTAAATTCGTAAACAAAATATGATAAGTATTTTAAATACTTTTATAAAAATTATTTCAACTTGTTGAAAAAGGAACATTGCATCGCACAATATGACATAAAATATAATTAAACGAAGCATAATAACGGCTTTAGAATATTAAAATGATGGAGACGTTATAGCTGAAATCAAATAGGTACATTACAACGATGATACAACACGTTTCATATGTAAGGTTCTCTCTCCACTTGACCGTAAGATGATAATGATAAAAAAGAATATTACGCCCAGATATAAAATAGACCACAATGTGGTTGCATATATTTGAAACAATAAAATTTAAAGGGAAAATAATAACCTTAAGATAATACATGGGGCTTGTAAATAAAATAGACATGTCGTAGATGATCATCAATGTAAAAATACTAGTTATATTAAAACAGTTAAGTTACATTTTCGACTAAAAACCGATGTGAACCGCGCACTGTGGAACGACGTCACATATTTACAAACCACATAAACAGCAGACATTGGTGTAACGGGTAATGTTTAAATAACAAATGCCGCAATAACAATATTATTGAGAGATGCATATTGAAATAGGTCGCACGTATCTCGGATTACGTTGAAGATCGTTATATATGAATCTGAAATTTTCAGATAACACGTTATTAACTTTGTGTTGTGTCTCATTTCCAAAATTTAAAGTAATTAACAATTCAAAAAATGTATTCTAATGTATCTTCTTATTCGACGCCACACCGACCGTCTCTATCCGGCGCATGTAACTTATCTTGACTTTCATCTTTCACACTACTGTTTCTCTATTTCGCATCTAATTAATTACTTGCAACAGATTAACAGTAGTCAATAAATTGCATAACTGTCTAGCTTTTAATTTTCTATTAATAATTATTATTTTTACGCTTAGTTTTCTTCGACTTCTATATTTTTAATTTGAGTTACAATAAATCTGACTAACTTGACAGCTTCGGTTATTTCAATGGCATTGACCATCACCATTTATCTATCGTTATCATCTGATACATTTACATATGGGTAGGCATACTACAAAGGTTTGTTTTTGAAACTATTTATAAACGCGGACGCGAAACTTCACGTCTAAACAAGATGCTACCATCCTAACAATATGTAGGCCATAGTTTAATATAGAAATTATGATTTATAACTCAATCTAAACATCTATAGAGGTTGTGTCATTATTAAATATGCCCTTTAAAGGCGAATCCTTTTACGTCTATTACCATAATTACAGCAGATAATAATGACGTTATGATAATGAATAAGTGAAGCTATAAAGATTACCAAGGTAAAAAAGACTTGAAAATAATAAGCCTCTATCTATTCATGTTTAAGGGCACTGACTATTGTTCAAAAGGATCTGTACATTAACAAAGACGAAAAATTATTAATACCCTTGAATTTTTTAAGAACTCAGGCGGTTGCTTCAGTGACGTCAGTTTTACAGAGAAGGTCGCGTCAAACAATAAAGATAATAATATAAAGAATCGTCGAAATCTCAGAATCCATGACGTATGCACTATAAAAAAATCAAAACTCGTTTGTAGAGCCGCGTCAGAAGCACATGATTGGATGCTTGGCGCCATGCATCGGGGCTGTGCTAATGACAACGATAAGATTGAAACAGATAAGATTGAAATCTCGGCCTCCATCGTTATTACCGTTGCAAATCTAAACGACGATGGAACGTTTGTAATGGTTCACTATATCTTACGTTCGACCGTTATTTTGATGTAGAATTGTATAATATGAGGAAACAAATGAGCTTGTTAACGAATTAAGTGTTAGGTAAGTATAAGGGGTACAAATGGAATGATACCTACTCAAACACTAATACTGATTTTTCGAACTGGAACCTGTCAGTATATACTAAACATGAGTAAACTATCAAGTATTCTGCTGAGCAAGATCTTTAGTTTCTGCTCCTAGAAGATAATCTGCGAATTGAAAACCAATTATTCCGAACGTTAATATTTTATCATTCTTTGAACAATGTCATGATCGACGCCCAAATACGCTCATGGCTATTTCGGTTCGATCAACAAATGTAACTTTGTTCTGTAATTTTGGTGTTCATTAGGTGGATTATCAATTTTCAATCAATTGAATTTGTCAGTAAATTGTATTTTATCTCTAAGCTAACCTATATGATAATTTAGTTGCACTTTTGCGTTTCGTGATAGCCGCGTGTTAGCACCGTCAAATTTTATAGTTTCCTCGTAAACTATGAAATGTTCGTTGCAAATTTTATTGCCTTTTAACAATGAAAGGCTAGGTAAGGTAATAGGTTTGTCGGGATTCTCTTTAACGTTAATGGTTAAATAAAACGTCATTTTGCATAATGTGTCAACAGAAATAAATAAATATCGCCAGACTGACACACCAACTGTATGGTCCCAAACTAAGCAACGCTTGTACTATGGGTACCGTACTAGGACTGGGGGCGATACCAGTGACACCCAGACATGGGCAAATTACGAAAAGGCCATTTCCGAAATTTGCCCCGGCGGAAAGCGAACCGACAACCACCCGGCGCAGTGAGCTGAGCGGCCTACGCACGAACCACTTCGCCAAGCGGTCGCCAATAGAGTAATATAAATATTTTGTTTAATGTTTGAACATCTTTAGTCTATAGGTTTTAAGACGTCAGGCGTTATATGCATGATACCAACATTGAATGATTTAAAACGATCTAATTATATTGTCCATTGTCATACATCAATTATCACTGTTTAACAAACTCATAAGTAGGTGTTTGGTTTCCTACAATCTTGTGAATTCCCCATCCTAAGTAGGCACATTAATTAAAATATAGCATATAAGTATTTAAACGGTCACAGAATTCCCTGGAAAACATGTAGGCGTCATA
Source organism: Notodonta dromedarius (assembly GCA_905147325.1). NCBI lineage: Eukaryota > Metazoa > Arthropoda > Insecta > Lepidoptera > Notodontidae > Notodonta > Notodonta dromedarius. The sequence continues at coordinate 983,990 of LR990167.1, forward strand.
ATCAAAGTACACAGCCGGCATCATATGCTATATTTATGCCTACCAACCAGTTATTTTGCTGAAATATAATATTTTCTATACAGTTGGAATATTAAACTTTCTGGGATGAAATGTATCGTATGATGTATACAATAAGGTTTTTCCTGGTAGGTATTCATGAAATGGAAAGCGATTCCAGTGAGCCATTATCACTAACAGTCACGCTTACGTTTGAATATACAATTATTACATTTATTCATGTTATCACGTGAAGTGAATGACTAACATCTGCAAATACCTGCAAAGTAGTCGGTAGAAACCCTGAACATGTCGCAAAACAAAATGAAGTTATAACTGTTAGAATTATAGTTGCTTTTAGATTAACAGATTTTGGAACAGCAAATTCAGTAATCGTTGATTTCGTTTAAATTATATTTGGTGTTCCACCACACAGTTTAATGGCAGATACAGGAAACTATTATTTAACTTCAACAGCCAAGGTGCAGTTTCGCTTGCCAACTATTTAACGTACAGATGATAAAAGAGACAGTGGCGCCCGTCACCTTGGCGAAATACCAAGACGTCTGACTGTCTGTGTACGTAAACGATGTAATTTATAATTCTGGAGTCTCGTCTAAAGTTGGGAATCTGAAATATACCAAGCGTCTGAAGTATTTTTCGACACCGGAGGCTCACAACGTTACGGAGAATACCAATAGAGGATATTCAAGACGAGTAGATAATTATATCGGCTTCCGATGCAACAAGTTTAACTCTAATTTAGAACCTTTCCTTCTCTCGTCTAAAGTTTAATTTCCTTTAACTTTAATTTAACACTGTCAACGTCTTAAGTCCTGTAAACTGTGAAGCAGTTACCGCAGAATGTCTCATTGAATCGTTTAACAATAAATAACCATAAAGTTTATGGTCTACAGTACAGCCAATGACAAAACAATTTTCATTAAATTGACGACGCGCATAAAATGCAACGGTCTTTTTTCCTATTGGTTATATATTGCGACTTAAACTAAATTTGACACTTCTAGAAGTATTTCTGCCTTTGTCATACGTGACGAGTGTGGTAAGGACGGTAATATATTTAAGTACTTAAGACATATTTAGTTTGAGCACCAATAATAATATTATCAATGCTATTAAAAAATTGGTTTGGCGAAACCGATAATTAGGTAAAGTTCTTCATATTCAGAATAAACATTCACAATCTTGAAACCTACTTCAAATGCATCTTTGTCATGTAGTAGTATTGTTTTTAAATAGTACAGTCAATATCAAAAGTAGCTAAGTTAATAACAAGACACGAATGTCTCTAAATACGGGTTTCACAATGTGCTCATTTTTGGCATTTCAAATATTAAGCTAATTTTGATGGCGACTGTAACATATTCGATTCTAATACATAATTTAAACCAATGTCTGCCTATAAGTCCATACATAACAAACTCGTGTTATTCATTCAATTTTAAAAAATATTAATTAATAAACCAACCAATTTATTACTCGTGTGCCCAGCTGTTTCATTGTGATTGAATGTTATTTACATACGCCGCGGTAATTGAGGTTTACGTTCAATCTTAGCCAGGTGTGTGAGTAGAAGCAGGCAAGGTTTTTAATAAATAGTGCGGTCTAATGGGCTCCTATAATATTGCCGAGCCCAATAGGGCCTTGGTTACATGTAATTTTAAAGTACTTTATGTTGTTAGAGTTTCAATCTCAGTGCTGATAATGTTAAAAGTCTGCAAGAGTTAGCGGGCATGCACTATGTGAATTGCAAACAGAAACTTTTTTTACAACTGCACATTTTCTTTAAACAATCGCCTTTGGGTGCAGTGAGTAATATTCACAATGGTGCCCTCCCAATTTATCTGTTGCAGATATCATTATCTAATTTTCCGTTTCATTAGGTATATTTAGTTAAACAACAAAAAAAACTGACACTTATGTGTTTATCTCAGAATAAATAAATTATTTGCCAGTGTGTATTGTATAAACTTTTGTCCTTAGGACAAACGCAACGTAGTGACCTCCAACGATGTAAATTTCCAGTTTCCAATACAAATGTCACTATAATCTTGAAACACGCAAGTTTGTATACTAGGTGAAACAAAAACGGTATACTATTTTTTTGCAACTTAACTTTGTAAATCTCAAACTATCGGCTTTGTGGGACTTGTGAAATATGTCCACAGCTGTATTCCTATAATACCTTTTGTTTTTCAAGTTTCCTCCAAAGCTGATAGTTTTAGAATTACAAAGTTAAGTTTTGAAAAAAAAAGTATACCCTTTCTGTTTCAACCTGTAAACTGGAAGCATGGAGATTGGACATAACTATAGTCAGAAAGATTTTCTTCATTATTATAGTCGTCTATATGTTACACCACAATCACAAATAACTGTTACGTTAGATATGACCAATAGATAGGACTGCACGTTTAAATTGTCACCGAAAAGAGGTTATCAGAAGTATTTGTACGGAATGTATAGTACTATTGTTTGTTCAATGATGAAGATATTGAAAGGAAGGAAAAGATTACGAATGTATGGGAAAATAACTGGATGATATGACAAAAAAAGACCTGTACATACGTCTCGTTAAATAATTCGTATCTTTTTGACAAAGCAATAAGGATCAATTTGTAAAATATACAGATTCAATGAATGGTCCACTATAATATTAGTTAGACATCGACACCTACTTGAGCATAGAATACATATCAGCTTTCCCCTAATGATATATTAATTATCATGTCCAACTCCTGCACAAACATTGTCATTTTTCGAATGATCGGTAACAAGTTAGTCACGACCAGTGCGGGTCGACGATCGGGTAACGGCACATCTATAAATATGATTCACATGTAGGTATATAATCTGTAATTTAAGAGTACGAGAAAGCAGATTGACCGGTTTGCAGGAGCGATACTGCGCGCATGTGACTAGAAACCAAAGGATACAATTTAAGTGAATATAAATAATTAAGACATTTTTGTAACCAGTGATTTTCTAAAGTAGCGAAAACATTTCTAAGTATTTCTGACAGGATTCAGGAAATTGAATAGTGTTCTGTAGAATAATATAACATAATAGATTGTAATGTTTTAAAATAGTGTTTGTAAATGTTGTCTACATTTACAACTGAAATGTGTTTTCAACTGGTTAAACGTGTCTGAAAACATAGCGTGTGCTCTGGCGTGGGTGCTAAAATCGCTCTTTATGACTGAGACGTCTGGAAACTTTGCCTTAGTCATACCAATAGGCTTTGACTGAAATGTGAATAAGTATAGCTTTTAAAAATGCAGGATGCCAATTGCCAATAGTGTATGTATAACATGTCTGGACAATACATGACTACATATAGAAGATCCAATATACATTGATATGTTTATGATAAACTTAAATTCTATAATTTTGAAGGGGTTAATAAGTAAGCGAATAAAAAAGATCGATAAATACAAAGCAACAAATAAAACAATGTTGTCATCAACATTGTTTTATTATTATTCACTGAGTCATAACGACCATTTAAACATGAACTTGTATTAATATACCCACCGCTACTCAAGTCATGTGACCTAATAATGTTTCTAATTGTGATTTCTTTGTACATAACGTTTCTGCAGTTTGTTAAGATGTTCCCAAGTAACATGAGAAACTGAAATAAGATCATTACAAGCTAATTGGTCAAACAAGCCAACAAGATGACCTCGATGAAGATTTTGATGCAACGAATTGAGACTTTTGGTCGTTTTATTTAATTCAACAAGCCAACTCCATATTTGCCGATGTATCATTTTAATCACCCACTCATTTTAGCTTACCAGATAATACATCAATGGAAAATTTTGACATCACATTGCACATGTAGCTCACATTTTATCTTAATCTGAAGATTTAACCTTGTTTCATGACAGTAGCCAACACAGAGATTTACTGCGATCCAGATTTACGCTCGTTTTCAGTTACTCAGCTATCGCAATCTCTAGACGAAACTGTTTTATCTGAGACTTCAAATAACATTCGATAAGTTACAAATGCATTGTTTTTGTTTTTAAAACTTATCTCCAGTTTAGATATAAACTGTTTGAAATAACAAAGATAGATGTTAAATGTTCGTGAGCCATCAAAGCTTAATGTGAATATAAATATAATATATAAGAGGTAGAATGGATAGATGCATAGGAAATCTTCAAGAAACGTTTAAAAATCTTGAAGTCTGTGACGTAATCCAGCTGTATGATATCAATAACAGTCAACAAGGAAATGTGACATCTCTGAAGAGGCATTGTGATGTTAAACAAGCATTCAATAAACATACAGAAAACGTGTATTCCAAAACCGACACTGAATATCCAGTGTGCAGTGACTTGTGACACGAAGTATTAATAGTAGAGAACAATGAAGCCTGAATGGCTTAGAAGATATTGACTATACAAGTTTTTTGCTACGAAGAAGATGAAGATTTATCTGCGAAAAATATTATGTTGTAAAAAACACGCGAGGGTTTACAATTCCAACTAACTAAATAGTTATGGTTGTTGAGGATCATTGCAAGTATTGCTAATTAAGCAGCAAATAAGTCGCAATTAAGCTTAGATAATACAAAAAATCATTCGCTGCAAAGTTACAAACAAAATCTAAACAAAATCGACCAATATTTTTTTGTACACGAGTAACAACAGATATGCGTATGATAAAATAATGCCTCTCAATGTCAAACAGTATATAATTTAGATATATACATAATAACGAATAGGTATATCTTTACGAAGTCAATTAGATACAACCTCAATGACGTAATTGATAGCAGACAGGCCCATATTATGTTAGACAGCAGCATTGTGTTACACAATGTATCCAGTTGGAAAAGGCTAAGCAAATTTATCACAACCATACTCGATCAACTCAAGGTCGGTGCGAAAACTCTGCGGGGCGCAGTAAGACGTGTTAAATACAAAAATATTTTGAATGCTTTAAAACCGGCATTCGTGCAACATTCAACGTAAAATCACTGTATTCGTAAAATAACCAAGGCCTTTATTTCTATAAATATGCACCCATATAAACGTATTTTTTCAAATTATTGTATTCCCTAATCCAGTTAGTGCGGAAGCGATAACCCAATATTCGTATTTATCTGAATTAACTTTTCTTTGTAATGTTGGAATGAATAACACGAGTCGGGTAAAAATAAAATATAACAATAATACACAGAACATAAACTAAATCTAAGTCACTCGTACCAAGACGCTGTTAGGACTTTCTAGAGTTCAAAATCTTCGTGAACAATACCATTCCTATTTATATCATTGTGAAAGATAACATAACAATAGAAAAAAGTAATAATGAGGGAAATATAAAACTAATGCTGTAATAAAATGAGAAAATAGGAAGTGTACGTCACGAAGTATCGTGTAAATTTTTAGCATTTACAATTTTCGCACCTAAATCCATCTATTCTTGAAGTCCAAGTTACCTTGACGCAAATGAATTTCGACGTTCTTTCTCAGTTAAACAATACTGTGATATTGGAAGTGAGTGTTAGTAAGCATGTGAAAGGTGTTAATATTGAACCGAATAAATCGTCGTACCCAAGAAGTAACGACATCATTGAAATCAGTCAAGTATCTGATATTTCAATAGTGTCGTCAGTGCCGTCTCCAACCATATATACATGTATAACATAGACCCAACGCCCACTTAACTACGTCCCATCTACAATATAAATTACAAGGTACACTACTAACCAAGGCAGGAATTCCAGGGATTCTTGTTTATCCCGATAACTAGGAAATAAATCAAGCACATATCTTTAGCCATTCTGTACAAGTTACAACTACATTAATTATCTATTTCACACAGTAAATGTGTTGCCTGTCCACTGTCTTCTACGGGGAATATTGTTTTTTTTTAATATTTCAAGTTTCATTGCATGCATTAATAGGAGTTAATTTTTTTCTATTAATATGCTTTCCAGTTATTCCATTATTATCTGTCTCTGCAAGTTAAGGAAGATTTGCTCGTGTGGCATCACGTGCACCATTGAATCATTGACGATGTTCACACAAACTTGTAGAAGGCGAATCCCGGCCCACAAGAGCTTCTTTATAACTACTTAGTTGACATGTGTAAATATTTGCCACGTGCTTAGTCAAATAATAAAACTGTCAAGCTTGTGTGAACAATATAATTGATCGCATCGTCTCTCTTTTATCACGTCATCATTACACGCAACTTGTTTGCAACGTTAATTCAACAAATAATGAGGTTTGATGTATTTAAACATTGCTTTGGAATTAACAGAATTTTTGGGACAAAGAATGCAAGTAAGCCAATAGAGATACAAGACGAGCAACCAACAGTAAACCAATCCTGCATTAATTTCAGCTAAACTGTTTCAATGCCACCAATTAGGACTCCGTGAAGCCAACTGACGGTCATTTGGAACAGCGAAGCTGAGGGACCGTATCGGACGGTGGTCAGTGTCAATCCAGTGCGTATGTACACACGAATACATACCCTAGTTGGACGTGGCCGATATGTCGGTTCGGGTCGTCGGATATGAGGGCGCGCGTCATCGACTCAGTGGTACTGGCACCACCCTCGTGCTACACGGAGGACAAACATAAACATGAAGACATACATTGCCCGAGACGACACAGTGGCACGCGATAGACACGACAGATACACCAGACGACGGACACATGCCCCTGCTTGTTGTAGTAAAAAAATAGCGCCACCGAATCGCTGCAAAACACCTGATCACTACGCGGGGAGTGCTGAGAGATACCTAGCTACGGAATTCTATGAAGCATCATTATTCAATGTTAGTCTATGCCTATTTCGTATTGTGTACAAATTACAGTGTCATTTATATTAAACTAAAAATAATATTCAAACTGTCTTGTCGTGATCTAACGTGGAAAATACAAAAACATAATGGCATGCATAAAAATGACAAATACAAAAGCGTGGATGACTTTTATGGAACGGAAAATATAAAACTATTACGTAAACCTCCTCGACTCGTATAGCCTGGAAAACTTCACAGATGGACTTCAAAAATAAATTGTGTACGAAACTTGGTTAGTTCAAAAATAAAAAATAAATCTCACTCAGGCAGCAATTGGTTAGCACGCTCGGTGAGGGTCTCAGTACTAGATCATAAGCTTTATTAGGACTGACACGGTTTGGGCCGGGCTGCGGTGCTACAACTAAGCTTTCACACCATCACACAAAGAAGTCAAAGAGAGGTGTTATGATGATGATATACTATAAACCGGCCGACTCCAATGCTTGCCTGAGTGGTGATAGGTAGACTCCAGTATCAGCGTCACAGTACAAGCGCTGTAAAAATAACAACGCTCATGTACGTGCTTTGATTTCCATTCGCAACAATGGAGATCAAAACGGTCCACCGAGCGAACTGTAATGAATCGGAGCATACCCCAGCTTGAGAGCTTGCCCGCCCGCCATGAGTCCCTCTTCCCCCAGTAGGGTCACTTGCTCCTCCTCGCGCGACGGGTCCGCCATCTTGTGCACACACACGCCAAAATGGCGTCAAGGTCAACGGCGCGTCAATGTCAATGTCACATTTGGTACGACGATATGTTACCGTGAAATCAGTTATAGGCGGCGTTAATATTGAGATTCCTGAGATTAGAAATTGTTTTATGTCTTGAATAATGAGAGCGATCGATGCAGACAGTAATGAATGCGTGCGATCGATCAAGTGACGTCAATACACGTACAAAAGTGTGACATTGGCAATACGGCGTCATTACTTCCAACAATAGGTACAACCGAATCTAAGCGTTGAGATTAATCATTTGCAGTTTTTGAAGCCCACTTTGACGTATAGATTTTAAAAAAATACGAATTACGTAACAATATAGGACAACCCGCGAGCATCGCTCAGGGAGATGTTATCCATGTTCGAAGAATTTCGGAGAGTGTCGGAAATCAATTAGTAATCCATACTGTTGTTATGTGCTTAAAGTAGGTAATTAAAATAAATTTAAGTACTAGTAATTAATGAGACACTGATCTAAAATAAGAGGAAATCATAAATAAAATAATCATGATTAAAATAAAGACGAGGCAAACATCGATCGTGGAGCTAGTTTTTTTCTACAACAGCTGTTTTTGTGACGGTTTCATACTACCTTCGACATTCACTTTAATTATCAAGCTCATCCCCGACCAATTGATTAAGACAAATTTGTTGACGTATTTCCCTTTATCTACTTGTCTCTGTAGTTGTACGAAACTAATTACAGTAGAATTGACAAAGTATATGAGATGAATATTACGTCAGACGCGGTTAAACCAACATAATATCGTTACGTTCATAATTAATTGGCTGTTTGTATACGTAAACTATCACGAGGCCATTACCGGCCTGAGCCATCTTATCTACCGATTGTAAAAATTTATTGAGCCTGGCGACTGGAAAGCCGATTACGTTGATACGTAAACACTATTAATTTTCGGTATGTACGTATTTGAAGGCGACAAGAATATACTTAGGTGATGGATGGTAAGTTCGTCAGCTGAATCGTATAGATCGTGCAATGACTTACCTCGTCAAAGAAAACTTGTGTTTTTCTTAAAATATGCTTGAGTTCGGTGAGCTCTAGGTAGTTACGTTTCAGAGCTTCGGCGTTCTGGTTCACCTCGCGGAGTTCATTTTCAAGCTTTTCGAAGGTAGCCTGGGTGACACGAGAAATTGTAAGACTTTCAACTCTAACCGGGATAAACATACCCTTTACCTCATAACATGAATTGACATTAAGGTAATTAACAATTGGTATATAGGCATCACCACTAAGCCCGATTCTATATCACGTTGACAACTAACCTTCTGCAAATTTCAAACAGAGATATAGAGAGTAGGTATCGACTACTTTTCATAGGACTTCCTCAGGGTTTAATACTAGGGCCTGTTGGATAGCATGACCCAGTTTGATTTACTAGGGCTCCAGTTTTAGCCTACCATAATATGGTACATACCTCAAGGTCTATCATCTCCCTAGGCTGGGGCGCCTCGGGGCACTCGCCGGGGATCTCCAGCATCGGAATTCCGTCGCGGCGGATTTCCTTTTCGAGGTACCGGAGCTTGCGCTCCATCTCATCGCAGCGGCGGACCTCATTGACGAACTTGCGTTGAAACGCATTCACGTCTGGGTTTAACTGTTTAGAATAAATTTAATATGATATGGTCACATGAGAAGATTACTAAAAGAGATTTAGGCAGAAGACTCGTGTGAAGCTCGACCGATGAGAGAGATAGCAATATTATGATACTCCCAGTGGGAGTAAAGGTGCAAACGCACTAAGCAACACTACACTACAGCGGAGCAGCGGGACATGACACAACCAAATATTGTTTATACAAAATTGTATGAGATAGATAGAACTCACTACATGGTAGTGGCCTTAGTGAAGTCACACCTTTAGTATTTATCCATCCTCATGATCCTAAAGCTTTCTTTCTTTGTATACCTAAGTTTAAGAATCCATGTAGACTTTGCGTGTGTTCTACATACATTTTCAATTTTGCAGAAAAATACTATAAATCTTGTTTGTAAACTATTAATTTGGCTAGTAGGGTGATACGATTTGAGTAGCTTTACTTATGGCTTTAGGATGACATAGCTAGTAGGGTATAGGCAATACATCAAATGAGTGATTTGCGGTAACTGAGTGATTTAGAGTGCCACTATCTTTACACTACATAAGGACTTCTAACTTGAATTGGCACCAACCCCAAATGAAAAAATTTATAAATTTATTTCTGGCATTTTAGTGCACCCTGGTTTTTCCCAGGATTCACACAGATTTTTCATTTTATAAAATTCAATTTTAATGTGGAATCCACACATTATGTTATTGGGGAACATTATTATCTAATTCTTAATCAGTTCTTAAAATTATCTCACTCTACATAAAATTTTATCAACGAGTGTAACACAATCAAACCCATCAATCATTACTAATAACAATCACATTATTTTAATCTATCACATGACTGTTTATTAATTATATTGGTATTAATGTTGGCACTTCTGTCCCATTTAAGTGAACCTATTCAAGAATGTGTCACACTAACCAATCCTACTAATATTATAAATGCGAAAGTTTGTGAGTGTGGATGTATGTATGTATGTATGTATGTATGTATGTATGTATGTATGTATGTTTGTTACTCCTTCACGCAAAAACTACTGAACGGATTTGGATGAAATTTGGAACACAGATAGATTATAACCGGGATTAACATATAGGATACTTTTTAACCCAATAATCCAATACTACGCGGATGAAGTCGCGGGGCACAGCTAGTCAACCATAAATCAGCTATTGTTTGATGATATATCTCATGTATGTAGGATCAGTGGATTATTTCATACTACTATCAATTGGTGTGTCATATAACTCTTATACTCAGTCTTATAATTACCTACTACCACATCCATTATGTTGGAGATGACTATTTTCTATGGGGTGACAGTGAGCGTAATTGGAGTAGTTTGGGGCTCTCTGGCAATCAACAAATAATATCGATTCTTAAATACATGCATCTAAGGACTCTTTGATTTTTTTACTTTCCAATAAAACAAGTTCCATTTGATAGTTTCATATAAGGTATTATAATACTTAATTACCTAGATATTGTATTAAATTATTCATCCATAATAAGTACCTACCCAGAAGATACCATTATTGATGTGTAGGTATCAAAGTCTAATTCCCAAAATGTACAGTACAAATCATCATGCTCAATTGTTTCTTGGTAACAATCAATTCCGTTCGTCCGATAAGTCAGCATAACATGAAATCAGGGCATAAGACTCGATCGAAAGCGAAACGAGGTCACAGATTTCCTATTATAACACAATCTCCGCAATCTCCTGGACAGATTTTAATTGCTCATATCTAAAATGTGTTGAAGAACAAAGGGGGCGTTTTCCATGATCCACATGGTTGGAAATTACTCACATCTCGGAACTGTACGAGGCCCAACTCCCCGAGCTCAGACACGCAGGCATACGCCGCTTCACTTTGCAGAAATAGTTGACATAATGTCATTTCTTCACTCCTAAACAACGACCCCATTTTTCACGGTTTTCCAGCACTACACAAAATAATAAAACCAATTTAAAGGCTCCGTCGCGAGTCTGCGAGCAGACTTTGGCGGCGACGAAACCGAATTACTTGTGGACACGAATCAATCGATATGAATGAATAACTTTCAAGCGAACGACACGAACCAACCGTGCGCAACGCAACGCGGACATATGTTTCGGGATACCACACCTAAATTAAAGACAGAACTAAAAAGTAAAAATCGAGGATCAACTTTATTTTAATAACTAGCTGAGCCCGCGACTTCATCCGCGTGGAATTTAACTTAACAGAAAAGCCGGCTCTCGCGTTCTGAGACCGCGCGACAGGACCCAATTTTTTATTATTTTGTTTTTCTAAAATAAAAGTAGGTTACTGCTTAAAACATCAGCTATCTGCCAGTGAAAGTCCCGTCAAAATCGGTCCAGCCGTTTCGGAGATTACCCGGAACAAACACACAGACAGAATTTCATTAATGAGAAAAATATAAATCAATGAATAAACAATAAGGCTCCGTTTAAAAAGTCATTCAATTTTTCAAAATATTTTATTTGATACAAGTAAATTCGCAAATTATTTTCAGTATCCTTTTCAGTTATCACTTGTACAGTGTATTTTTCCTTGCCTGTCGTAATGTCGTAATGTCTTTGCGTTTTTATTTAATTTTTATTTTTCCTTACTTTTTCCGAATTTAGTAAAATATCTTGTCTTTTATGTACCTATCTCGTCGTTTGAAAAGATGAAAATAACTTATATTAAACGAGGATAAAAAAATATTTCCAATAAATGAATATGAACTTACTTTTTTGAACAATTAATTGTTTGTGTTTTTATGTTATAGAAATAAGATGCTTATTCACATACTATTTACCCCAAAAAGGAGGAAATCATTAATATTGGCAATAACATTATAACTCTTTCTCTTTCTACCATTGATTAGATAAACTTCGTTTGCAAAGTTGGTTTTAATTATAATTGGGATTTTGTCAACCTATTTTATTCTTCGTGAAAATGGAACAACAAATATATTGGCTTCATTTTGATTGTAATAAAATGAATAGCTTAGTTATTGAATCTATGTAGAAGCTGTTGATTTTAACAATATTTTCATGCTTTTCTGCCTATGCTCTAAAAGGAACCTTGTAAACTTTAAATTTCTTTCAATTTGACAACTATGACAGGCATATGACAAGGGAGGTGAACGAGTATAGTGCGACAAAAAAAAGAAGCCATAACCAACGGTTTTAAATTAGAGTCTTTCTCTATTTGTTTACTGAATTAGAGTTAATCTTTCTCTTTCTTTGGTTCAGATTGAAGATTATTTTAAATTGAACTCATTATTTTGTATGGGAGTAGGGATTGAGGTTATAAATTTAGCTTGAAATAAAAATAATTTATCAAATTTTGACTATAAATAGACATATGTGAATGAAAATTGGGGCGAAATGGTCTGTAAAGTTGATTTATTGGTTTAGCGTTCGTTGTAGCTGGAGATTTTCATTGCATTCTCCATTCCATGGCATTCTATTTATATTGCAGGCACTGCTCGGCGCTCAATTGGTTATAACGCTTATAATGGTATCGGTGATACAGAAACTGGGGAATTATTCGTTTGCGAGATGGTTACTGTGTTCTCAGGGGCTGTACCGGTATTTATATCCTAATAATAGTGAGTTGAAAAGTTTGGCGGGAGTGCCGAAAGATTCAAAGGGTAAAAAAGGGGGCAAGAATGAGTCAAACGGGAAGCCGGAGAAGTTCCATATACCGCGGAGTCTGGACATCCAGCTGGAGACTGCTCCGGTGACGCCACTAGATGTGGTGCATTTGAGGTTTTACACTGAGTATGTGTGGATTGTTGACTTTTCCTTATACACTGGCATAGTGTACATTATGTCTGAGGTGAGAAATCAATTACTTTTTAAATTTTAAACAATCAATACTCAATGGAGTTAATATAAGGTTCCTATGCTTTTACAACTTAATAACTCAAATTACATGTAGTAGATAAATAATTATTTAGATTTTTATGTTTTCATTTTTTTATATAATTTCAGGTGTACACTTCGCTATTCCCATTAAAGGATGAGTTCAATTTGAGTATGGTGTGGTGTCTCCTAGTAGTGCTGTTCTCATTGTATCCTTTTTTATCTCAAAATTTTATATATGTTTAACACACAGCACAGTATCCAAAGCGTACTTTTCAGTAGGTTTGTTAAGTTGTCAGCAATGCAAAATATTTGTGGGGAGAATCTTTGTGGTTCATATCAGCTGATAAAACCAACATAACTTCCAAGATAATACTATAATTTTTAAGTGTATTGGCAGTGCCTATACTTTACGGGCCTACATAATAAAAATGTTTGCCAACCAATGGCTAATTCTTAACTCAAACCCAGCAAGATACTGCTTGGACTAACAAAGCAGTACTTCACAAGTGAGGAGTCCATTGGTGAGCGGTCCACATGCATTGTTGCATTCTGTGTCTTCCTCCTCATAGCCATGATGGTGCTTATTATTGACGAGTCTAACTTGGAAGTGGGTGTGGACCCGGCGTATGACAGCTTCTATGAAAATGCTTCAAAGTTTCTGGAGAATCAGGGGTTGTCTTCTGTGTGAGTATCAGATGTTTAGAGTGTGTTTTTTCTTGCATCAATCAATCAATGTTGGGGTAAATGTTGATCCATTCTCTATATAAATATAGAATAAAATAAAATTGAAGTGTCTGTCCTGTTTGTAATGTCAAAATAACTTTTTACCATACTTTGATATAAGTATCAATTTTTTTTTTTAATATTTCACTGTCTGTTTTGGCTAATCTCCAAAACAGCTGGACTGTTTTTGACGGGAAGTACCTACCACGCGCATGGTGTTACTGGCAACACCTAGACCTAACTTTAATTTTATTATGTTGTAGACTCGATTTTAGGATACTTGCCACAGGTAAACTCGAGTTTCACTAGCGCCACCTCGAGTCAAGGTAGTCAAAAAATTTACTATGTGTCCAAATGAAAATCTGGCATACCACTGACTTTCTTTTATGTTTTCTGTGTGAGTAGTGTTAAATTTATTTTCAATCTAAGCCAGTTGTATAAGAATTGTGTAAACATTTGTATCTTTCAGAGGTCCTGCATCAAAGTTGATATTAAAGTTCTTCTTTGCGGTTTGGGCCGCTATCATTGGTACTTTGTTCACTTTCCCCGGATTGAGAGTGGCTAGAATGCATTGGGACTCACTCAGGTATGTGTGAATTCTTAGATAGGTAATATAATCTTGTCATCATACATCAACATGGTGCCTGAAGAAATCAAAATAACCAAAGGATAGGAAAAGCTGGAGATCTCATGGGGAAATATTCCCATATTGGCAGTGTTCCAAATATTTTCTCAATAATGTCTTCAATAATTCTGTGAATGGGATGTCACTAATTTTAAAGCTACAATATCACAGACAGATGTTAATCATAATATAACACCTCTCTGTTGTGCCGCGGTTAATGTTCTCTAACTTAACTCTCATTTGCAAACTGAACATATAATCCTACTAATATTATAAATGCGAAAGTTTGTGAGTGTGGATGTATGTATGTTTGTTACTCCTTCACGCAAAAACGACTGAACGGATTTGGATGAAATTTGGAACACAGATAGATTATAACCGGGATTAACATATAAGATACTTTTTAACCCAATAATCCAATACTACGCGGATGAAGTCGCGGGGCACAGCTAGTAATACATATATGTATATATAGCTACACAGTGTTAATGTCTCCTCAGTGCAAATGAGGGATTAGAGAAACCAAGTAAATAATATTATTAATTAAGCCCTTTTAAACATATCTCCTGGGCATGGGCCTACTAGCTAGCCAAGTGCATGTTGAGACATGTCACATGTCTTTCGAAAATTGGTTAGATTTTCTAAGACATACAAACAAGTGATAATTATATATTGAAATTATGATTCGCACATGGATTTAAAAAACCCAGAGATGCGGCCGGGGTTTGAACCCAGAACCTTGTGCCCGCTGAAGGGCCATGGGCAAATAAGAACGAATCACATGCGTTATTATTTAGTTTATTTAAATAGGAGATGTAGACATTGGTGAAAAAGGAATCTTTGAGTGACATATAGTTTTCTTCTTTTCTTTTCATAGATATAAATAAAAACTCAACACTAGCCCTTTATACTATGAAAAACACTAGCCCTTAATCTAAGCATAGCTAGCACTCAAAACAATTAATCATAGCACACTAGTTCTTTCAAATAATATCAATAATAGAAATAAAATAAAAAAACTAGACTATGACAAACACAGACACAAATCATTGAATTACAAATACAAATAAAACAAACATACTTTGTTACATGTTTACCTAACACGTCAACGCATCTTAAATAACCTAGATACAAACTTAAAATGTTTTTCTCTAGTTAAAGGTTTCGTCAGTACGTCAGCTAACATTTCTTCAGTACCAACGTAACTTAAACATATAACTTTCTTATTTATTAAGTCCCTAATAAAATGGTGTCTTATGTCAATGTGTTTGGTTCTCGAATGAGACACAAAATTGTTGCAAATCTTTTGCGCAGATTGATTGTCGTTATACAAATTTATATTGCATAGGATACCCATACATTCATGCACAAAAGTCTGTAAGAACATGGCTTCCTTACTAGAATCGGAAATCGCCATGTATTCCGCCTCGGTACTGGAAAGAGCAACGGTACGCTGTTTACGACTTTCCCACGATACCAAAGAGTTTCCTAGACTAAATACATATCCAGTATATGACTTGCGATCGAGGATGTCTGCACCCCAATCAGCGTCCGTAAAGCCTGTTATTGACATTTCGCCTTTCTGAAACACTAGTTGATAATTCATAGTGCCCTTTAAATATCGTAGAACTCTTTTCGCAGCTTTCCAATGAGTTTCGGAGTAGCAATTGTTAAATTGACTTAAATAACTCACACAGTGCGCAATATCCGGTCTGGAGCACACTGCTAGGTACATCAGACAGCCAATTAGACTTCTATAATCAAAATTATAATTATTGACACTCTCCTCCCGTTGTAATTTTAATCCAACTTCCATAGGAGTCTGTGCCGGTTTACTGTCTGACATTTTAAACTTATCCAGAAATTTACGGATATGATTAGACTGATCTAGCTTGAATGTATGATCACCAGTTTTTGTAATCTTCATTCCTAAAATATAATGGGCATGGCCCAGATCCTTCATCTCGAAGTTAGCCATGAGTTGTTTCTTTATAACATCCTTCTTTCGAGATGATTTTGACGAAAATAGTATGACGTCATCAACGTACAATGCTATCATTATTATTTCATCATCCTGATTATAAACATAAACACATGGTTCTGAAGATAATCTTTTAAACTTCAATTTATTGGTTAAAACATCATTTATTCTGTCATACCATGCTTTCGCCGACTGTTTTAAGCCATAAATTGCTTTGTTCAACTTATATACCTTCCTTTTATTATCTTTAGTAATAAAACCTTCCGGCTGTTCCATGTATACAGTTTCTTCTAAATTTCCATTTAAAAATGCTGTTTTCACATCTAGATGTTCAACTGTCATGTCAAATTGAGCAGCCAGAGCTAGCAGTATTCTTATTGATGAGTATCTAACAACTGGCGAAAACGTTTCGTAATAGTCCACTCCATATTTCTGAGTATATCCTTTTGCTACTAAACGAGCTTTATATTTGAGTAACTCACCATTTGGACCTCTTTTCTTGGTAAGCACCCATTTACATTTAACTGGTTTATGCCCTTCAGGCAAATCAACCAATGTCCAACACTTATTTGTTATAAAGGAGTTATATTCATCTTGGATGGCTTCCTTCCACTGCTCCGCTTCAGGGCTCAGCGTTGCTTCCTTCACAGATCTGGGAATATCGTCCTCATCCATGTTTTCTGTTAACCCGGCAAACTCAGTTACCGTTTCAGCGTCTTCGAAGGATGACAGCATTGAATCTTCACTGCTGCTGCTGGAGCTGCCTGGAACGTAAGTATGGTCCAACGGATCATCTGTGCATCCTGATTCCACTGTCTCATCCAGACTGAATATAGTTCGTCGGCGAGGGTTTGTTGTGGTATCAGAATTTAACTCAATATCAGAAGAACCGGACTGAGGAGAAGATTCTGAACATTCAGTTTCTTCGTTGCCATTAGTCGGACTAGATGAACTCTCCAACAATACCATTGTGTTTCCATTGTCATCATATGACACACCCTTATTCGAAAAATCATTCTCTAAGAATGTCACATGTCTTGCTTTTATACATTTCTTTGGATATTCAGGGTCTATAAGTCTATAGCCTTTACTATCATCACAATATCCAACGAATATGTACTTTTTGCTTCTCGGATCCAATTTCCTACAATTTTCATCTATAGCATATGCTATACATCCAAATATTCGTAAAAAGTTTAGATCTACCTTTTTAGAAGTCCATTTTTCTTCAGGTGTCACTCTTTTTACAGCTTTTGTAGGAATACGATTTTTCAGGTAAACCGCCGTATTAGCAGCTTCAGCCCAAAAACGTTTATCCAACCCAGAATCTTGAAGCATGCAGCGAGTTTTATCCATTATAGTTCGATTAGCTCGCTCCGCTACACCATTCTGTTGACTGCAGTGAGGGATTGTAGTCTGATGTCTAATGCCGCAGCTCATCAGATAATTCTGAAATGCAGAACACATGTATTCTCCGCCATTATCACTTCGCAAAACTTTTATTTTCATTTCGGTTTCATTTTCAACGCGAGCTTTGAATAATTTAAATTTTTCAAAAACTTCACATTTTGTTTTTAGAAAATAAATAAAAGTTTTCCTAGAAAAATCGTCAATAAATGTTACAAAATATAGTGCACCATTATGCGACGCTTGCTGCATAGGACCGCACACATCCGTGTGCACCAGCCCTAATATCTTATCAGCTCTAGTATGACTTTCCTTAGGAAATGGCAGTCTGGTTTGCTTTCCCTGAATACAACTGATACAAGCTTTAAAAGACAAATTATCGTATTTATATCCAATGCTCATACCTTTGAAATAAAACTATTTTTCGGATTTTATCGCGTTTATTAACTTTATGTTCCCGACGTTTCGGTTGCTTTACAGCAGCCATGGTCACGGGGGGACTGAGGTGTTAGACGTCCTGATGTTATAGTTAGTAACTGGGTACCCTCATATTTAGTTGTTGTTTGCGGTCCGATCCACGCAGAAAGTGCTCACAGTGTCTCGAGGTCTTGCAATGGTACACTTGGTTTTGGATTTAATTATATTAATTACTGGATCCCAAGTTGGTGGTAGCACCCAGCCATCTTCCCTATTGAAATTAGGATGTTTTTTAATTTCAATGGCCTCACGTATCATCCTTGGTCGGAATCGGTGTTCTTTTGCGAGGATTTGTGGTTTATCAAATCTGATATAATGGCGGGTGCGGTCCTGTACATGTTCACAGATTGCAGACTTCGTGGAGCGCCGGTGTTTCACGTCAGCTATATGTTCTTTTACGCGGGTTTTTACTGATCTTTTAGTTTGCCCTATGTAGGAGAGCCCACATTCACACACACACATCCTAATTTCAATAGGGAAGATGGCTGGGTGCTACCACCAACTTGGGATCCAGTAATTAATATAATTAAATCCAAAACCAAGTGTACCATTGCAAGACCTCGAGACACTGTGAGCACTTTCTGCGTGGATCGGACCGCAAACAACAACTAAATATGAGGGTACCCAGTTACTAACTATAACATCAGGACGTCTAACACCTCAGTCCCCCCGTGACCATGGCTGCTGTAAAGCAACCGAAACGTCGGGAACATAAAGTTAATAAACGCGATAAAATCCGAAAAATAGTTTTATTTCAATGTGTAGTATTCGCGTAAATATAAGAAAACAATGCTCATACCTTTTAATTGCTTCATACTTCGTGCATTAAGATGCCCAAGCCGCCTGTGCCAGACTTCTTGTGACACACCGGAAACCCCGGATACAGTCGCTTGCTCCATCTTATCAGAAACCTGTTTTGTGGACAAAGACATGACATCGCTCTCCCCACACCCAGATGGAATACATGGCGCATCTCTCGCTACGAATACAGCCTCACCTACCTTATCTAGTACGTACACACCATTGAAATGCCTAGCTATGGCAATAACTTCCTTACCATCGTACACTTTACATAAATCGTGTTGAAATGTTACAGTAAAACCTTTAGTTGTCATAGAACTAACTGACAGAAGATTGACAGCCAGCTCTGGTACATATAGCACTCCACTTACAGTCTTTATAGTGTTACGCAAGGGGATTTTTACGTTTCCCTTGCCCGATGACATCAGTTTATCTCCATTTGCAACTTTTACGGCAACAGGTGTGTCAGATACAAAATCGTGTATAATATTTTTGTTATTACACATATGGTTGGTGGCTCCCGAATCCACATACCATATATCGTTGTTTAGGTTGACCGACAAAGCACAAAATAAGGATTTTTTATTTTTGTCATTGCTCTTCTCTTTACTCTTGCATTGTTTATAGCTGTGACCGGGCTTGTTACATTTACTACAGCGAAAACTTTTCCACTTAGTTTTGTTTACAGCCAATGCAGAAGTCGTACTTTTGTCGTCCTTTTCGACTCGTCGTTGGTATTCTTGACTTAGTCTTGACCTTACTGACTCTGTTGTCAGTTTCTCGGTACAGTTCTCCAAGGTCATGATCAGTGGGTCATAGTCTGCAGATAAACCGCTTAACATGACTACGGCTAAAAAATCATCATCCACTCCAGCGCCTATGTCCTGCAGCTGCTGTCCTATTTCTGTAATTTTGCATAAATAAGACTGCATATCTGGAAATCCTGACACTTTGAGACTAAAAAGTGTACGTAGTAAACCTAAGCGCCTGCTTAAGCCCTTTCCTTCGTACGCCTTTTCTAAATTTTCCCACGCCTCGTGTGCAGTTTTCGCATTCCTCACATGCGTTAATACTCCAGGCTGCACTAGAAGACAAATACGTGCTAACGCCTTACGCTGAATCTTGTCATCCGCATCCTTTTTCGTCTCCACCGCATCCCACAGATCTTCATGAATAAGCAACATTTTCATCATAAACTTCCACGTACTGTAATCTTCAGCACCGCGGAGTTTTTCTATTATGACACGCGAAAAATTTAAATCGGCCATGTCAGATAAAACAAAATTTGCTATTCAATGAAAAAAATTTTTTAAAATAAAACTGGGGACATCTGTGAAAATCTTTCTTACTCGCGAAATAAAGACTGGGCCCATAACCTGAAGGGCCATGGGCAAATAAGAACGAATCACATGCGTTATTATTTAGTTTATTTAAATAGGAGATGTAGACATTGGTGAAAAAGGAATCTTAGTTTTCTTCTTTTCTTTTCATAGATATAAATAAAAACTCAACACCCGCAAGCATGCTTAACCAATCTATAGCAGATTGGTACTGTAATAATATTAATATATTTTCTGTGATTTCCGTTATTCCAGATACTATGGCGACAATAAAGTGAAGTCTCTGCTGCTGAACGCTAATTTCGCGATGCCCTTCGTGCTGGTGCTGTTGTGGGTGCGGCCCATCACCAGGCACTACCTCACCGTGAGGGTATTCAGCGGGATGGAGAAGCCGCTGTGAGTACTCACTCACAGAGTTTACCATTGTCATTATTATATATCTGTTTATAATATAGAATTACCAGTTTCCCAAATGGTGTTAGTTTACAAATAGTTAATACTTATGTTAAATTATTATTAGAAAGTCTTTTATTAATTTTGAAAGACTTACGAAGAGAATTACGTTCAAAGCACATGCTAAGATAGTTTACTAAATCCGAATCTTGTGGAAAAATACAGTTGTCAATATCTCTCGGCTCACTGCACCGGGTTCGATCCCCGCCGGCGCCGGGGCAAATTTCGGAAATGGTTTTTCATAATTTGCTCAGGTACAGGCACTATGGGTACCATAGAATGAACTGGGGGCGATCCCAGTGACACCCATTCACTGGGATAAGTAAGCGTACAAAGATAGTACAAGTAAGCGTTGCTTAGTTTGGGCCCATACAGTTGGTGTGTCAGTCTGGCGATATTATTATTATTATGTTCAGCCTGACAACGCAAGCGTTCGACACGCTCCGGCTGGTGGCGGTGGTGGGCGCGGTGCTGCTGCGCGTGTGGCTGGTGCCGCGCCAGCTGCAGGCCTACCTGGACATGGCGCAGCGCCGGCTCGACGCGCAGAAGAAGGAGGCCGGCAGGATCACCAACATCGATTTGCAGAAAAAGGTAATCACATAACACTCTTGCGCACTACATTCATATTCATTCATATCGAGCCCTTAGATGGAAAAGAAATCAATTATGCGTTAAATATTTAAATAAATAGTATTGTAGCGGTACCAAAACACTATTTTTGTGCCAATTTGCAGCATTCTAGTATTCTAGCAGGTTGAAACAGAAAGGGTATACTTTTTTTTCAATACTTAACTCATAATTCTCTTTGGAGGAAACTTGAAAAACAAAAGGTGTTACAGGGATACAGTTGTTGACAGATTTCATAAGTCTACAAAACCTTCAGTAATTCAACTGTCCCACAAAGCCGATAGTTTTAGATTTACAAAGTAAAGTTGCAAAAAAAAATAGTATACCCTTTCTGTTTCACCTAGTATAATAGTGTTCTATAAAATTACTGTGACGTCGGATGGATGGACAGACGGACATGTATATCGAAACTATAACCTAGTTTAACTCCGGAATCCTTAAAAGATAATGTCTATCTGTTTTAAGAAAAATAACAACTGTTGTTCCAGATCGCCTCAGTGTTCTACTACCTGTGCGTAGTCGCGCTGCAGTACATATGCCCTATAATAATGTGCCTATACCTGGCACTCATGTACAAAACGTTAGGTGGGTACACCTGGTCCGGCTTGTTCTATGAAACTGAAGAAGTATGCACTATGGAGGATAAGGAAGTACCAAGCAGCGCCGGAGTGGAAGGAGACGGTATTGAGCAGTTCCAGATGGCCTGGGAGAACTTGAAAATGGTTAGTACAATGTCACAGGACTTGTGATTTAAAAAAACTGGGTGCACTAAAAAGCTAGAAATAACTAGGGACCTTATAATTTCTTTCATATGGAGTCGGTGCCAATTCAAGCAAGTAGGGGTAGGTGCCTAAGAAGTTGTCCTATATCGTTGTGTAAAGATAGTGGCACCGACTCCAAATGAAAGAAATTATAAGGTCCCTAGTTATTTCTAGCTTTTTAGTGCACCCAGGTTTTTTGAAGTCGGTTTTATTTTTTTTATAAATTTTTTTTTTTCACGATTTTTAGTGTTATTCTACCTATCGAAATCCTGGCAACCGTAAACAGTCCATATCTCTCAAACTACTGAACCTATTTTTATGAAATTTCCATGGTATCACCAAGGGATCCTGACAATAAAGGCCACACATAGTATACCACTTATACCAATATATGGCACTTATAGCCAGAATGCATCTCATGACAATTCCACTAAGCCCAAACACGACTAGGTTATATTGTGGTATTACGGAGTTCCGGCCCCTACCTTCCAGTTTCTTCATCATCTGATGATGAAACCGGAAGGTAGCTAGTTTACTGAAACTATTTTAGTGACGGCAACCCCCACTGAAAAGTCACAGGAAAGCAAATCACGTAATTTCGTTTACTTGGATGATGATGTATTTTTTCAGTTATTTTGAATTTAATGCCAAACTACTGAACCGATTTAGATAAAATTTTTATGGGACCAATCTGCACGGACAACCTTTCAAATGCAAAAATAATTTTTGGAATCGGTTTATAAATGACGGAGTTATGAGGTAACAAACATTAAAAAAAAAACAACATACACACGAATTGATAACCTCCTCCTTTTTGAAGTCGGTTGAAAATAACAGGTTTGTTCTGTTAAAAGATTCGTAGACCGGGACTATAAGCTGGTTTTAGAAGAGCTCACCTATGTCTTGACGTAAATAACTAAACAGGGAACTGAAAACTAACCCTTGAGGAAAATATTAATCTAGCTTATATCACGGCTTACGAGAAGCAACACGAAATTCAATAGATAATTCAAGTAAATTAATTGTTTTTAATGATTCTTAATAATTACTTTTTCTGAAATAGAATGAACCACAAGTGATGACGAACACGGCCTTATACTCGAACATTATTACCATTTCATATTGCTTCTGATCACGACCAACGGGCCATGACATATTTCCATATCGATCTTAGTTTTTTCCTTTTTTCGGTTGTTTTTTTCTCTATATTTGTGTTGAAAAGATACTAGTGTCTTCAATATCTTAAAGTAAAACTAATGGCGTTGCACAAATGAGGCACTTTTTGCTGTCGTCACGGTACACTTTCATAGAAAAGCGTGTATGTATGCTTGCCGAAACTGTTGATTTTACTTTGGTTGTTCATGAGTAGACATCATCATCAATTAATCATTTCTATGTTGTACGTGGTTCTACTAAGCTGTGATAGCCGATTGGTTAAAGCACGCGTCTTGCGGGCACCAGCTCTTGGGTTCAAACCCCAGCTCGCACCTCTGGATTACCGAAATCTATGTGCGAATCATAATTTCTATATGATTATATCACTTGCTTACTGGTGAAGGAAAACATCGTGAGGAAACCTGCATGTCTTAGAAGATCTAACCAATTTTCGAAAGACATGTAAAATCCGCCATCCCGCACTGGGCCAGCGTGGTAGATTATGGCCTGAATCCCCCTCGTCTTGAGGGGAGGCCCGTGCCCAGGAGTAGGACGTCAAAAGGGCTAAAATTATTATTATATGTGTGGTTCTAACAGGTGTTCACAGTGGACGTGTACAGAGGCGTGTTCGGGTTCGCGACGTGGTGGTCTTGCTTCGCGTGGTTCCTGACCACGGCGCTGGGCGTCGGCTACCAGACGTACTTTAGAATCTCGTGATCCTAACGCGATCTCACACCGTTAGTTAGTGCTTCTAGTCAGGTTAATATAACAGTTAATGTCTTGTGTGAAAACAAACAAAAAACAGGAAATTCTGATTTGTCGAATAATAGTCATGTTTATATTCTGATTATGGGCATCAAGCTACTCTATCCGTAACTTTATAATCTAAAAATCTGAAATAATATGTTGATCCAGAAAGTCCCACTTTCAGCATGAAAGAAATACGTTTTATAAAATTTGCAAATTATTGACTTATTTTTACCTTTAATGTGATTTTGCACAAGATAATGACCATGTTGTTGAGTTTGAGTGAAATATATTATGATGAAGTAAAGCCAAGTGTTAATTGACTCTTTTTATAAAAATTTAAATCTATTTACAATGGCTTTACAAAGCATTTTTCATGCCAATTAAATTAAAAGTGCTTTGTCACTGCCACTGAAAAGAGATTGTGACTTTTTATTTCGAGGGTTTTAACGTTCTTTTGTATGTAACCATTAAGGAAAATCTCATACGCTCATTTAGTTGCAATAATTTTGTAGATATTCTTCACGCACAAAATGTTAGTACGCAAAGCAGGCGGGCGGTACAAGAAATGTTATGAGTTTTGCATTTTCCCATTGTGCCCAGTTTATATGGTTCGAGCCAGCAAGTTAACAAGTGGCGGGTCAACTTGAAATCAATAACGGTTTGCCTCAACAACAGCCCACCAGATGACGCTTGATTGGACTGGGGTTATGTTATTTATCACTTCACTTCTGTCAGATAGCGAGGTCTTCTTCTTCTTCTTTGTTAGTGGCGTTTGTAGCTATTTGCCACAATTCTGCCAGTGTCCGTGATGCTAGTGTCATAAACTTAGGTGCATTTAAAGTTTAGATAAGAATATGGCTAGTGAAGTGGTTGAGGCAGAGGGTCCGAAAAGGGAGGAAGACTGTCGGAACTGTCAAGTGTCAATCTCAGCCAAGAAGCTTTTATGTATAAAGTCCTTGATCTCAGCCCATTCAAATTCCCTTCCGTTCAATAGTTTATCTGTTTTTAACTTGTCCCATATACTTGTCGTTGGCAGAATCATCGGTAATCGATGGGGCCATATCAACTTTAAATTGGAATTGGATTGGAAATGTGACGCCATCCTGTGTCATTTTATGCTCATTCAAAATGCTACAGTAACTTGAACAATTGTCAACTTACGAACTTACCGATTTCTTCACTCGGAGTGGCTACTCAACTGGCCAATTCGAATAGTGTAAACCGGATATTGATTTGTATGAGCGAAATATAAAGTTGTAAATCTTTTTTGTTTATCAATGTTTGACGACCGCTTGGCGCAGTGGTTCGAGCGTAGGCCGCTCGGGTCACTGCACATGGTAGTTGCGGGTTCGATTCCCGTCAGGGCAAATTTCGGAAATTGTCTTTTCGTAATTTGCCGTGGCCTGCTTGTCACTGGGTTCACCCCCAGTCCATTGTACGGTACCCATAGTACACGCGTTGCTTATTTTGGGACCATACAGTTAGTGTGTCAGTCTGGCGATATTTATTTATTTAATATATTAGATCTATGTAGTCTTATGATAATGTTTGGAAGATTATGCAATGCACGGCTGCACATAACCCGCGGTGATAAAAAAAGTCGCACAGCTGTTGAGCTGAACTGAACAAGCGAGAAAGGAAGGTCGGAGATAATTTCTGATTATTGTCTTTTAATGGACGCGGCCCATACGTTGTAATTAAATAAAAATATGATGTAAGTGAACCTAAGTGAAAAAATATCGCTTGTATTGTGTAAGATTTTAATAAACCTGGGAAAGTTTTATTTATTTGTACGGGACTGTTTTGTATTATTAAAAAACATCTGATATACAATTGAGGTTTCATTATAGTTCGTTCCCCGATCCTAACAATAATAAGGTGGCAAATAATAAGTACCTACCTACATAAATTGAGTTTCTAGAACCTTTTTGGTACCAGGTTAATTTAGATAAAGTTAGATTTAGAATTTAAAGCTATTTTAATCGAATGATGACTGGCGATTAACATTAATGACCTATTAACATTAGAATTGGTGTACCTAATAGCCTAATACTCTACTCTTTGACTAGGTACTTAATATTCAAGCAATAGTACTACCAAAGCACAGTTATAAGTTAGTAACACTTGGTAACACTACCTTTTAAAAATTTTCGCTTCAGTCATCATGATATCCATGACAAAAATAATGCATGAGTATTTTTTTGTATTTTCCCGCCTAAACACTGACCGACAAATGTTGCCAAGCCAAAAAACAGCTTCATGTCCGCGCGCTAGCCATAGCCAAATAATGCTTATGCCTCGCCTTTAGTGATGTACATCGGTCGATACGAGCAATAACAAGAGCAAAAGTTTTCAGCTGATGTTGCTTGATTGAACAGGCGTGACGTTATTGGCCAACTCATTATAAAATAAACTTATTATTGCCGATCAGAAGGAGAGACATAATCTGAACTGACAATAACATTCAACCGCAACGTAACGCCACTCTGGTCGGAAAAAAACCTGGAGTACGCATCCTACTAATATTATAAATTCGAAAGAGTGTGCGTGTGGATGTATGTATGTATGTATGTTTGTTACTCCTTCACGCAAAAACTACTGAACGGATTTGGATGAAATTTGGAACACAGATAAATTATAACCGGGATTAACATATAGGATACATATAGGATTTTTAACCCGATAATTACGAAATTTTTGCTAAGTTAAAATACTACGCGGATGAAGTCGCGGGGCACAGCTAGTATTGTAATAGTATTGGAACTCAACCAAAATATTCACTTATAGACCCGTATTTACTTATAAATCGATTTCAAGTCTGCGAGCAATCTTGGATATTATGACATTTTTAGGTCACCAGTACAAAACACACATTAAAGCGTACTCAAGATCGTGCTTAGTCTTGAGATCGATTTATGAATACGTGACAATATTATTAAAATATTAACTTCTCGTATCTCTAATTGAATTAATGTTTTTATTTATTTTTTCTATTTTCTTAGCGTAAGTTCAGATAGACAAAACATTAAAAGAAAACTTACTCTCTTATCTACTAAAATAAGGTATGGGTGTAAGAAAGTTGATAAAAAAGCTTTTTATTTATTACCAATTGTGCACTAGTTCAATTTTACTAAAACAAAACCATTTAACATGTCGATACCGATCATGGCATCACTAAAAATGTACAGATGACAGAATGTTCCGCAACAATGCCGCAGCTGTCAGATTCTGGCCAATAGCAGTGCAGCACGCTTAAAATAACTGCTGCCTATTGGTCGATTACCGGGAATATTCCAGAACGTCCGAGTGACGTCGAGTGACGCATCGCGCGCATATAAACTCCTCTGTGAATTTCCAACGCCGATTTATTTCGTGAAAAGAAGCCGTCAATCGCGCACCTTCGCTGAGTTTGATCTGCGAGACATTAAACGACTGAGATAGTTAGAATTTACACAAAATAACAAAGTAAGTCTATTTTATTATTTCTTTACTGTTTAGTTCTTGTGATATTGATTACTTATTATAAAATATTCATTAACCGGTTGATAAATGGGCCCGTAGTTCGGTATCCTAGGTACTTCCCACGCGGCGGGAAGTTCCTTGAACTATTCTGATGATTTGATTAGTCATTCTGTGTAACTTTTTCATGTTATTCTTCATCATTTCTTCATTGTAGGTTTGAGTAAAATATGACTAAAAAATTTTTGGAGAAGGTAAAATCATCGTGAAAAAATGCACGTGGTCGTTCTTCGAAGCTGTCGTTAATGTTTGCACATTTGTCACGCTATCTGTGCCATATTTTTTCTGTGCGTATTTCAAGGTGAATAATCCATAACCGCATTCGAGAACGTTCCGCATCGATTTTTCCCGTAATGGCCGCTCCGGTGTTTGGCGTATAATTAGCTTACGGTTCTAGAATTAGTTATTTACCTACTTACCTACCATTGTTTTATTATCAAACGGTATTACCGATGCGGTGATATTTTCAATTGATAAGCTCTCATCAAAATGGCGGCGCATAACCTCAAATTTCTCGAACCCCTTGTGGGCGTAGGTAAACAGGAAACAGCCTAGTCTAAAGAATCATTTTTTTGTTTCAGATGGCCAAAGCTCCCGCAGTAGGTATTGACTTGGGTACCACGTACTCGTGCGTGGGTGTGTTCCAGCATGGGAAAGTGGAGATCATCGCCAACGACCAGGGCAACAGGACCACGCCCTCGTACGTCGCGTTTACAGACACTGAGCGTCTTATCGGTGATGCCGCCAAGAACCAGGTGGCGATGAACCCCAACAACACCATCTTCGGTAAGTTTTACCACCCTTGAACACCATAAAGCAAACGTCTACAATTCTACAATACAAAGGTTAAGTTCTCATGGGGGTTATTTTATGCCAAACCAGCATGTGGATAGCGTGGTATCAATACCACATTTCACACATAACCTAGTAACAGATGGCTTGATGAAATTATCAACCACAAATTAATCATTTTCCTGCCATGTGTGTCACGCGTGGGACGCCGCCCACACGTGATATTTGTAGATGTATAATGTGCAGCAATGGACATTCTCCTGCACTTCCATGGTTCTTATCACAATGTACTACTGTTCATAACGAGTACAAATTATTAATTGTACAAACAATCATAATAACTACAGGAATACCTATATTAAACTGAAATGTTTAAACTGGGATTGGATTTTATTCTTAGCCTAGTTCTTATCTGTACATAGGTTTGTAAGGATTCAATTATATTTTTGTCATAACGCAAAGAATTATAGATAAGGACTTCGTTTTAGCTATAGTAACAACTATCAATAGGCACAATAAATGTTGGTGTACTGTGACTCATAGATTACACAGCTGTTTTAACATTTCACAGTTTAACTAAAGTAGTAAAATGTGTTAATTTTGGTGCTTATAATGTATTCCTGATATAAATATTGATGAGTCATTTATGAGGTGTGAAGTCGTAAGGTCAGATTATAGGAATTCAAGAACATAGCAAGGTTACAGACAATAACAGTTTTTGTTGTATGAATTCTGCAGTTATAGGTATTATGATGAATCAGAATTTGTTCAATACAATCTCAGCAGAGTCGGGGTGGGGTCACACTAGATAGAGAATATACCACTTATAGCCATAAGCGATAATGTACTTATAGCATTTGTATTGCTTTCATGATGATACCCAATATACTAGACTAGAGTCTCTGAACATATTGAATGATAAAAATAATCTGAGAATATTCTAAAATAATAAAATAAATAGACTTTACAAGGACACACTCTTTAACTAGGTTTTCGCTTGTTTTAGATGCCAAACGTCTCATCGGCCGCAAATTCGAAGATGCCACCGTACAAGCAGACATGAAACACTGGCCCTTCGAGGTGGTCAGTGACGGTGGTAAACCAAAGATCCAGGTTGCATACAAGGGCGAAAACAAAACCTTCTTCCCCGAGGAGGTCAGCTCTATGGTGCTCACTAAGATGAAGGAAACAGCTGAGGCGTATCTCGGCAAAACGGTGCAGAATGCAGTAATCACGGTTCCAGCGTACTTCAATGACTCACAAAGACAAGCCACAAAAGATGCAGGTACCATCTCTGGCTTGAACATTCTCCGAATCATCAATGAACCGACTGCTGCTGCGATTGCGTACGGGCTTGACAAGAAAGGGACTGGAGAACGAAATGTCCTGATTTTCGATCTCGGCGGCGGCACCTTCGACGTGTCCATCCTGACCATCGAGGACGGCATTTTCGAAGTGAAGTCCACCGCTGGCGACACCCACTTGGGTGGTGAGGACTTCGATAATAGAATGGTGAACCACTTCGTGCAGGAGTTTAAGAGGAAGTACAAGAAGGACCTCGCCACCAACAAGAGGGCACTCCGGCGACTCCGCACTGCCTGCGAGAGAGCGAAGAGAACTCTCTCTTCCTCCACCCAGGCCAGTATCGAAATCGACTCCCTGTTCGAGGGTATCGACTTTTACACCTCTATCACCAGGGCCCGTTTCGAGGAGCTGAACGCCGACCTGTTCAGATCCACCATGGAGCCCGTGGAGAAGTCTATCCGTGACGCGAAGATGGACAAGTCCCAAATTCACGACATTGTGCTCGTGGGCGGGTCCACTCGTATCCCCAAGGTTCAGAAGCTCCTGCAGGACTTCTTCAACGGCAAGGAGCTGAACAAATCCATTAACCCTGACGAGGCTGTAGCGTACGGCGCCGCCGTCCAAGCCGCCATTCTGCACGGCGACAAGTCCGAGGAGGTGCAGGACCTGTTGCTGCTCGACGTCACACCCCTGTCGCTGGGTATCGAGACCGCGGGTGGCGTGATGACCACGCTCATCAAGCGCAACACCACCATCCCCACTAAGCAGACGCAGACCTTCACCACCTACTCTGACAACCAGCCCGGAGTACTCATTCAGGTGTTTGAGGGCGAGCGCGCCATGACCAAGGACAACAACTTGCTCGGCAAGTTCGAGCTGACCGGCATCCCGCCCGCGCCGCGCGGCGTGCCGCAGATCGAAGTCACGTTCGACATCGACGCCAACGGCATCCTGAACGTGTCCGCCGTGGAGAAGTCCACCAACAAGGAGAACAAGATCACCATCACCAACGACAAGGGCCGCCTCTCGAAGGAGGACATCGAGCGCATGGTGAACGAGGCTGAGAAGTACAGGAACGAGGACGACAAGCAGAAGGAGACCATCCAGGCGAAGAACGCGCTCGAGTCCTACTGCTTCAACATGAAATCCACCATGGAGGACGAGAAGCTTAAGGACAAGATCTCGGACTCTGACAAGCAAATCATTATGGACAAGTGCAACGATACCATCAAGTGGCTCGACACGAACCAGCTGGCCGACAAGGAGGAGTACGAGCACAAGCAGAAGGAGCTGGAGGGCGTGTGCAACCCCATCATCACGAAGATGTACCAGGGTGCAGGCATGCCCGGTGGGATGCCCGGCGGCATGCCCGGCTTCCCCGGCGGCGCGCCCGGCGCGGGCGGCGCGGCGCCCGGCGCCGGCGGCGCTGGACCCACCATTGAGGAGGTCGACTAAACACATTCCACTTCGCAAACCAAACACTGTTGCATTCGGTATTAAACAATACACGCTCTAACTGATTCGAATAAATGATTTCAACTTATTTTCGTATTTTCATTTCCCACAATGTTTTAGGCAAAGAAGGTTATAAGATGATAGGTTCATGGTTTTAGATCAGTGTCTCCAACATTAACAGTAGGTACGTCTAACTATATAATACTGTACTAAATGTATAATCTGGTAGAAAACGGATTGGTCTGTCTATTAAAAACTAGCCTAAACATGATTAATAAAATGTCCTAAAATGAATAAACGTAACGTAGCTAGCTTGTATAGTAGGTACTATCTATTAAGTACCTAACCCATTTACGTTGGTGCGTATAGAGGTCATTGCTTCTTGACCGTTCAATAACCCAGTTTCAAGTGTTCTTTAAAGCGCACATTGTAAAGACTAATTTAGTAGGATCCTCCAGAAAAATCAAAATGAGGAAAATGTTTTTGTCTAGATAATTTGGGCTAGGTACTTTTCGATGATTTTTGTATCTATATATATATAACCCAAAGGTGACTGTCTGTCTGACTGACTGACTGACTGACTGACTGACATAGTGATCTATCAACGCACAGCACAAACCACTGGACGGATCGGGCTGAAATTTGGCATGCAGGTAGATGTTATGACGTAGGCATTCGCTAAGAAAGGATTTTGATTAATTCTATCCCCAAGGGGATAAAATAGGGCTTGAAAGTATGTATGAAACTTTGTCAATTAAATTCCACGCGGACGAAGTCGCGGGCACAGCTAGTTAAGTCATAAAACTGGGGGTCTCGTTCACATTATTATTATTAGAACATTTTTAAATAAAAGGTTATCTATCTATACCTAGTGAGTGGATATGCGCAATGCGGTTTTCTTATGTAGGTACTTGTATGTTACGTAGGTAGTAGGTATAACTTAATGCGTTTGCTAAATCGATATCTGTGAGGTCACGGCTTATAACGGGCTAAACAAGGTGGTGACTTAAATAAACAATCCGAATTGAGTACCTCCTCTTGAAGTCGGTTAATCAGGACATGAGTTTACTGACAAGTCGCACAAACATCCTAAACGGGTCATCATATTGTAGTTATATGACTGGATACCCTTCAGGGTGACTGTCGTTCCACTGAATGTTATATTATGAAGGTCAAGATCGCTGCAGTCTGATTCGCAGCGATCACACGATGTTACATTGTTGAGATGGAATGTATCTACGTTCATGGATTGGAACAAGAAAAATGGATATACTAAAATATCATAATTTGTTGGTAACTTCGTATAATGTTTCGAATTTGCTTCAGAAGATATCGTCAGAAGCAATTTCGAGTTAACATGGCTAGGAACTGGAAGTTATAAAAAGACGCGTTAAAATGGGTACAGCCGTTCTGGATCCACAGCAACATAGACAGGCCGATAGAACACTCAATGGCTGGTTAGAAAAAATGTACAAGTTAAGTTGGTATCAATTGGATCTGATTTGATCTGACCTGTCCTACAGAACCTGAACCATCTGTCGAGAACTGTTACTGAGGGGGGGTTTAAGCTACAATGAGTTGACCCCTTTCCTGGAAGGCAGGGGTGTAATCTCTATCCCCACCTGCTCCCCAGGGAGACAGGTGGGTTAAGAAGACTTTCTTCGTCCAGTCATCATAAAAGATCTTGCTATGGACGGACTGTTTTATACACTCAATGTTAACATTTCAAATATTATGTAAAAATATTGAAATCGAATGCGGCTGGACAAAAGTGAATTTAGAACTCGCCTGAAATATGCGTGTTCTGTTTCAGTCACAGCTTGTTCAGAAATAAACGCGGCGTGATGCGTTGTTATGCCAATATTTATAACCGCGAAATGGTTTTGAGAGAGTAGGAACGAATGTTTATCTTCAGTGTTTAGCTAACTAAGAAACTTTGGTCATAGTTAAAAATAACTGAACTTGGTCCGGCATTGAATTGAACTTGATATTCATCGCTCGATCGATTTGCAATCCGCAGGCAGACTCTTTGACGCAGGCGCGTTTTACGTCTCAGATTAAATTTAATATCCACAATCAAATCATAACCTAAAAACATCGATTTCCCTTATCTATTATCAGAATATTCGAGATTTTGTTGAAGTGTAAAGAAAATTTACGGTGCATGACGCATATGACGCTCGACGACGGACTCGATTATTCGGCGCGAGGAATCGATTAGGCAACTGATAACCTGGTTATATGAATCATTTATGATGCCATGTCCAAATTAGGTAGGTACCAACCTAGCATATTACAGAAATGTACTTCGAATGATTGAGTAGGATTTATAAAAACGGTTATAGATCTAACCTTTAGGGTTGTCCATAACACTGGCTTTTACCAAATAATATGGGATTTGATTCTCCATTGTATGGTCGACACATCTCTCGCATCAAAATTTGGCAGTACCTACCTACTTTATCTACCTTCATTGTTTCGTCCACGGCGTGGGTAGACGCTTATTTATTCAAGGTGTAAGTAAGTAAGTACTGTAAGAAAAATAAACTAGTGTCCGTGAATAAATGAAACAATAAATTCAGTTGACATTTTATTTTGGCAATGCAAACAGCGATAACACAACATATCATATCTGACGTCGAATCGTTTGTTCCATCGCATTTCCATCGTTACGACTAATTCACTTTGTGCTGTTACAAAAACAACGGGACAGTTCGTTAATTAACTACGGTTTATTATCGCGATTACATAATTAAATCGAATTCTTAATTGAATTCCGTCTCACCCTGTCTGCTTTAATGCTTTTCTGAATAACGGCTAAACAGGCGATTATGGTTTCGTTACTTTATAACAATCGGGTCCATTTTTCAAACGTGTACCTATTCCCTATTCTGAAAAAGTGGTGTCCAGATTATGTTACGGATGCCAAGCATTTATTGAACTAATGACGCATGGGCGCATTCAAGATAATTTTCCGGAAGGTGCATCTGCGTCTACCTATACCTTCATATACCTACTATTAAATTTCATACCTAAACAACACATTATGGCCTATTTCTTCAAGGTGTTCTTTTTTGTCTTTGTAACCTCTTGTGCCCGTGTCTAATAAATGGTTTTTAGTTTATTTATCTGTTTCTATGATACCTATTTACGTCAGCAAATGAAGCAATACCTAGATCACAACATTTTTTTTTAAAAAACTTTGTCATCTTTGCGTATTTCTTTCCAAGTGTACCCCTGTGCACCCTCCTTCCAGCGCCCATTTAGCCAAGGTTTACCCGTGCGAAGCTTGGTTCATTTCGTAAATCATTGGTCTAGGTACATGGCTGAGGTTTTCTATAGCAGACAGTGCAAGACGTCGTCTGTCAGCAAGCGAACACTAAATCAACTATTCTTGATGCTATTCATTTATATACATTACGAGTACAAAATTCGTCGCTACGATCAACGATCCACGGTTCCAGTTTCCTGAACTATAAGGCCTGGCGCGAGCCACATTATCAACCACTCCATCTAACTTACAATATACCATTTATGGTGGTGAAATTAACAATACGGTTATTATAGCCGGAAGGAATTACAAATCATTAGAAGAAAATATACACCATCACACCTGTAGTTCCTCTAAGGGGTAAGCAGGGGTTCAATAGGGGCATGCGTGTTGCCATTATACCGGGCACATTCCCCTTAATACTAGGGGGATTCGTGCCAGTTAGCTCCTCACTGTCCCAGTATGAGTTGGATAGAATAAAAAGGCTTTGTAATTGTATTATAATATGATATGCCTAATATTTCCATAATAGAATGGCCCTGCATTAAGAAACTAGATCTTGATTCCTTCTAGACAGTAACCGTATTATTAACATCGACCATTATTAAGCCTAATTCTCGTTAATTATTATCAATTAACATTAAAACATAAAGTCAAAATCAACAATCAGGTACACAGTAAAACAAATAATTTAAAACTAATTATGGCCATACAACTGTCCGACTGCCTTGTATTGTAGGTATCTAAGGCTCGATTCGAAGAGACTAATTTTAAGTAACAATCCATACTGCCAAATACTGGTACGTTAATCACAAGAGCCGACGGTGATAACTATATCTCAAACCACTTAGCCGGAATATTTCAGTAGCATTTAATGATTCGGTCGTTAGATAGGCTCTGTTTTATATTGGGACAAAATACCTTTAACGAGGTTGGTGTAAGGAAATTACTACATACCTCCCTATCCCTCCAGCGATGGGAAGCGTGATAATATAGTATTTAAATTACAGCCTGGAATATAATATTCTGCGTTATTACAGTATTATGATACAGACTTATCTTACTGTTATATCTTAACATTTTATACCGAAAATAAAATACATTTCCCAAATTATAACATTTCTTCTATCTAGCATAAATCACACAAAATGTTATGCTGTTATAAACAACAGTTTTTGTTAAATGTTATTTTTACATCGCTACTCTAGTCTTATACGATTTATTTTCAGAAGTGTTCGAGGTCTAAACATATGTCGCCACTTCTCGAATGTTGTTTATTTATAATAATATAATTGGCATATGAAAATAAACTATTTAAATAGAAATCCAGGCCAGTTACATAGCTACACGCCGTCGGTAAACGGTAAAATTACGGAAACGTGAGGACTTTTTTCTGTAACCTGGATATTTGATACTTACTTCAATCTTCGTTCGTTCACTCGTGTGAGCTAGTGGCCAAGTCTACCATCAGAGTTTTCAGACCGCCGAAGGCCTTGAATATATCTTATTAATTTTAAATGGCGACATACATTTAATACTTCTGAGCAACCTATTCGTAAGCATAAGCGATAATTACAGTATCAACAACTTGGGTTCCTTTGATACGGAACATTACTTCGGCTAGGGGTTCCCAGTAATTAAATACATACTAATAACGATGAAATATTTACAGATACATTCTGATACATCGATGGAGACGCACTAATGTCTTTTGACAGTCACTCATCAGATCATCGTCCGACATCCCAGTTACATTCTAGTTTCATCCCAGTTACATTTCAGTTGCATCCCAGTTACATTCCGGTTTCAGTCTACATCCAAGCGATGGCCGGCGATCCGTCGGAAGACAGGGAATCCAGGGACTGACGCACCGACTTGGAGCGAGCCTGCTGTCAGTAAAGAGAAGAGCTGGAACACGGCCCGTCCACACCTTGAAGCTGTTGGTCCGCATTTGTCATAAGCTGGAATGGAACATTTTGGCAAACAGTGGGTTAGTTTTTGGTACATCTACAAAATGTAGTATATGCCTGATATACTAATGTAAAATACAATGTTTTCAATAGCAAATGTGTCGATAGAATTGGGAAGGTATACAGGACCTACACAAAAAATTAAAAAGAAATATTAGCAATGTGAGTTTATTACATTACCTGCTAGTGGTCCTATTGGCCCTTCCAAAGATAAATGCTTGTATTAGGCTCACGCCAATTGCCCAATTGCCTAATGCAATGATGGGTATCAAATTGTTAAGTTGACGTTCCCCTCATAACCGGAAACACGATACCCGTCTTAGGGGGGGGGGGATTAGGGTGTTTTGTAATTGGTGCTTTAAAAACTAAATTTATGAAAGCATTGAAGTAGAAAAGACAATTCTGAAACAAATTGTTTCGCATTTCAAGTGCCCGACCGGCGGTCAGTTGGATGAAAAATTGACTTGGGCTTTATAAATTATCAGAAATTATTAATAAATTGTTATTTTATTATGGAACATCAACTATAGGCAGAAATATCGCTTAATTAGATGTAATTAGAAAAATAAGTACGATTTCATATCTGGTTTCAACATATAAGGAAACTAAAGCGTCACATATGGATGGTCGAAGCACTTATATGGAGGAGGGTCACACACGGCGTTGCCTTGGCAGGATTTCAAGGGAACACCTTATAGGACTTAAAAAGCATTATACCTACGTTCTGTGAGTGACAAGTGTGTTATGATTTGAAGTATGTTTGTAATATCCAGTCTCACATCTACTTGATTCTTTAAAAATATGGCCCACCCAGTTTGATAGGTATTTCGCCAGTTTCAAGTAATAACCACTTGGAAAACCGTCTCCCATATTTCCATCATATCTCTTTGATTTACATTGACATTTGGGTGCTCACATTCTGTTAGCAATTAAATAAGTAAGTAAGTACTTACAAACTCTTGTTCAAACCCCTTAAAAAAATTCGCTGTGCCTTTTAATAAAGGTATGAAATTTGTTATATTGCAATAACATTTGTTTTTATTAATGTCCCTCTCAAATAGATCCTCGTCGATATTACTTTCTCTTCAAGCAGCAGTGAAACTGAAGATTACAGTGTAACCTGTGGCGCCTTCGCTACGGACAAGAGGAATGATCGTACTTCTCTTATCTCACATACAGATGGTAGCAGTCCATCCGTCGAGTTGTTCGGCGACCGGGGCGACGGCGTCGGCGCGTGCTTCGGGACTTCCCGCCCGGCTGCCATCTTGTCGTGCAACTGAGCGAGACGCATGCTCATCTGTCTCCTCTCCTTCTGTTCTCTTTCCCTCTCCCACCTCTTCGCGCTGTAACTCCTGATCGAAGATGAACTGCTCTGCACGGATGTTAGACTTGGACGTCGCGAACCTGAAAATAAAATGAGGTCAGTAATGCGGTTAATAGAAAAGGATGGATGATGCGTGTGCGTTACTGCGATGTTCTTCTTGGTGTCAGTGAGAAGCAAATATTTGTAGTTGCTTTAGATTCGTTTGAAAAACTATTAGCTGTGTGAAGAATTGTAGAAGCCTGAACGTGAACTGTTTAGTTGTTTGGTTCATTGTGTTAATTTACTTATTTATAAATACATGGAAACCTCGCATAAGCAGGTGAGACATGGTACAAACATAATTTCATAATAGGTAAATGATGAGGATTTTAATGGTAGTACACAGCATTGATTTAGCTATCAAATCATCACTTAAACTATACGTAAACAAGTTTAATAAACCTGTTCTTATACTTACATAAAAAGGAATTCAGGACCTCACAGATTTTAACATCAATTAAATATATCAAAAATACGTACGTAGTGTGTTAATTCACTGAGTTCTAAATCAGATTACCAAAATGTGAATAATGCTTCATGAGGTTTACATAAGGGGTAAGTATATATATACAGCGAATGAAAGCCAACGCTCACATGCATAGCCAGTGAGTCGATAAGCGAGGCAGCGTGCTTAGCCGATGAAACTGAAGCTTTAGCCTGAACAAAGCTTTGCGTACAGTACAGACAGTACCACATGTCTGTCAATCGCAAATATCAGGACTCTAGTAATAGTCTGTTCTTAAGTTTTAGAGTATGAACATTCTAGGACCATGTTTATTATGTTAAACGCTTTGGACGATCCTAAAAGATTTTATACTTCAATTTTGTGTGTGCTGCAAGGTACTAGGAGATCAGTGTTAGCAAGAGTAGGTTTTAAAATTGATAGTCAGATTGTAAGCTCATTGAAGCGATCAACGTGCATGCAGCACTGTTTGTGTCTAGCGAATTTGAAATACATACTTCCATTAATTCTACTGTACATGATACACTTCTTGTTGTATTTACATCTTCAGTTTCGTTAGCGTTACAAACATAGCGTGTAGGATATAGATACACAGAAGGAGGGACCATGGCCATCTTGCTCGCGCCGCCGGGAGCGCTTCCTGCGACTGGTGCGCCACGATTTCTCATAAGCCCTTGCCAATCACGAGTAAAGCTCATACTTACATCAAGCTATACAATACGATGCACTCGTTACTGTTATTGGCGTCCAAATATGCCGAATTATTGGGGAAAATGATACTAATAATTTTATTCATGGAGGCGGGAAGTCAATGGTGTAATTGGAAATGTTATTTTGTTTTTTGAAGTCGTTTTGATTTAGAGTAGAGTGTACCTTACCTCTCTCGTGTTTCTGTTAAGAAATGATACATTTCAAAAAGCTTGTATACTTTACTAATTATTATTAACATGGAGCTACCTAAGTACCTAGACATGGATTTTGCGGAAAATAATTAATTAATTAACAGGCAAATATTAATAACCTACGCTACTTGCATTATTCATCAAATATGTATATAAATATCTTTCCCTGTCTCGCGTCAATGCGAGCGGAGTCAACAGAGGAAATATTTTGATTTGTCACCGACTACCTAATTAGAATTACTGTAGTCAACAATAACCAGTAGGTATAATCCAAAGATCTTACCTGTCCTTGACTGACTTTAAAAAGTTACATAACCAAAACTGTAAAGACTTTTTATATGAGGTCGATGTTTTTTTTAAGACTTCCTAAAGAACCTTATAGTAATCGATGCAGGTAAACGATGTGAAAAGACTGGTAAGTGTGCATGGCTCGGAAACTCAGGACAATAAATGTAGTTTAGACTTACGGGTTACGAGCTCCGAGAGATGTTAAGGATAAGGGTTGGTTCGAGCATATTTGGACGGCGTGGCCGAGCAGTCGCAGACGGGCGTCTGTCCGTGGTCGCTAACACCGACACGCAACATCTAACGGACGCGGGCGACAGCGCGACATGCGTATTGCGGCACTCCTCGAATGCACCGAGTACTTTGCTAGAAGATAGCCACTGATTCTTTGATACTGATGTTTTGGTTTTATGAAATTGAGGGTGCCATTTTGCTATAGGTACTCGCTCGGCTGACTTAAATTCGATAACATTGGAAGGTGTAGAAATAATAGATGAAATTGATTAGGTATCTCTTTCCAGTGGAGTTCTTTTAGTAAACAATTAATTGGTATATTAGTTGGTAGTTCATTCCTAAGAAAAGGGTAGTTATTTAGAAGTGCTATTGATTTTGTAACAATTTCTCAAAAAGGTCACAATTCTCACCATTTTTACAGAACATGGTGGAGGTTTCTTCAGAAGTTAGCAGGTTTAAGGTACGATACGATACAACGGGCAGCGGTGCATTCGAGGGTGCCGCGCACAGCCGCCGCCCGGACACCGAGACGTGCATATGATGGGCGGCGCTGCATACATTATCCAGATCACCTTTGGCGGCGCACTTAGGCGGGTGCGCGCCGCCCTCCCGCCTTACGGCCTTCAGGTGGCGCGAAATGAGCAAGATGGCCGCGTGGCGCGCCGCACCTGCGCGCGACGCCGACACCGGCACGCCGCGCCGCGACGCGCGCCGCGACCCGCCCGACTCCAGCTCCAGCGTGCCGCTCGTGCAGCCGCTGCGCGACGACGCGCGGGACGACGCGCGCGTCGCGCTCAGCGTGCCGCCTGGGACGGAACACCGACACTTCACAATCAGCCCGTCACAGGAGATGGCGCAAGCGTATCAAAGATAATGGATGTGACACTACTAGATTTTAAGGCATGCTCACACGTCACTTCAGGGAAATATTAATGAGATCCACTAAATTTACTATTCATTGTAGGTACTGTATTCGAATGTTCAATACGTTGGCATCTTTGTCGTGTGAACGCCTGTGCCAATGCGGCATGAGGGAGACATTTCAGTAAACTCACAAACAAGTAAGTTCGAACACGAGTGACTTCTAATCGGACCCACCTGTATCATTAAGCGAGTACAAGCAGGGCGGTGTGAGCCTGGCGTCGGCCAGGTGCGTCGGGTGGAACCGCGCCTTTGTGTACAGATGCAGCACCATGCACAGCAGTCCCGCCAGCACGAAGATGCCAGACGCCACGCCTAGCAGCGTCGGCATGTCAGCCGTCAGCAACACCAGGTCTGACGATAGAGGTTTCTATTAACAGCCGGTTAAGGTATAATTTGGTTCGGTATGGTCTTTCATCAACTGATCCCTTGTTGCCCCTAATGTGGAGGATTTGACCATTTTATGCGGATTTATTTTATAGTGTTACCTTCAGTGCAGAATATCCTGTGCGTGGGTCTGCTATGGCTGGTGCTGTGATAGCCGGCGTCGCACTGGCAGAACGCGTTGTGGTTGACCTGCACGCACGAGGAGTGAGCGTCGAAAGCCTTGCACGTCTGCCGGTAGAAACACTGCTCACCGAGCTTCTTTGCTGTTGGGCAGAAGGTAAACTTGGTGATGTGAACGGCTATTGGGAAACTAACTTTATTTAGATGTTTTAAAAGTCCGAATTAATACAGTACATTCATAGAAGCTGATATGTAAATGCACAGTGATGACGGACTATACGCAACTATAATAAATCTCTGAGTTTTTAGGCTAGAACAGGGGTCGGCATCCTTTTGAGTCGGAAGAGTCAAAAATTACAATTTACAAAATTTCAAAGTTTTTAAAGAGCTACAATTTTTTTTTCCCGCCAACAATAAATAGTAATTGCATAAATAAAGTTTTTTGATAAAAAAACTAATCTATTCTCTAACTAATCTAAACTAAAAAGCGAGTACAAGTGGCTGTAAGGAATGTTGCCTTATTCTCGTAAAGATTTTTATAGTTTTTTTTTTATAAAATAAATAATATTTGCGTATGAATCTTAAGAGCCGCAGCTTCACATCCATAGAGCCGCATGTGGCTCGCGAGCCGCAGGTTGCCGACTCCTGGTCTAGAACTTTTCAAAACTGGCAAGGTTCTCAAACGATAATTACCTACAGTAAACTAGTACGTCGGTGAATATAATCACAAAGTTCTAAAATAACACAATTGTCGAAACTTCTTGTAAACGTCGAGAATGCCTACGAACCATTTTGTTTCTTGAAACTTTTGGAAAGTCCAACTCTTTGAAAGAGGTGCCTTCAGGGGTCGGTGGATAACGGAACGATTGTTGAGGAAATGTTTAAATTTTATGGCTTCACAAACACGTGTGACCGTGAAGGCTGAATGGAACGCTTTTGGAAATTTTGGACAAAGTTCTCCGATTTTGTTAGGCTTCTGAGAGCTCGAACGTGTTCATCGTTTATGGTCATTTTCTAATTAAATTTCCAGACCCCGTCGGTAAAGCTTGTCTCCTT
Organism: Notodonta dromedarius; assembly: GCA_905147325.1. Lineage (NCBI taxonomy): Eukaryota > Metazoa > Arthropoda > Insecta > Lepidoptera > Notodontidae > Notodonta > Notodonta dromedarius. Next base: position 1,026,182 of record LR990167.1, read on the forward strand.
CCATCCAGGGCAGCCATTTTCACCTTATTACTTACATCTGGCTCCTGTAGCTTATTCTTCTTAGCATCCTCGTACACTTTATTTCTACGGGCATCTATGATCGTGGAACTAGGATACCATGGAAGCGTGTATGATATTCCTGTGTAGCCAAAATAAAGGATGTGGGTGGGATGCATACGTTTAGCGCATCCAGTGGTCGCGCCGAGCGAGACTGAGTGCTTGGGATCGCACTGGCACGTTGAGCTGATGGGGTCGCAGTATACGTGCTGCAGCTTCGAGTTGCACGCCGAGTCGCACGGCGAGCCCAGGTACATGCCTTTTTCTGGAAATTGGAGATAACACTCTTAAGAACTTCATAAACCATCACCCTTAAATTCCCAGATAGGATAGGCAACGGTGCACACAATGTTACTTTTGGGGCGGGCATGTTTCCTTTACCGTTTACCATTTAGTACCTAATGAAATGAATGATGAAAATATAATATCGTCAGACAAACACATCGACTGTCTGGTCCTGAACTCGCTTGTATGTATAGGTACCGTGCGGAGAAAAATATAAAAACAACTCCATTCGAGTCACTGCTGGAAAGTATGACACAACCATTCCCTAAAATTCCACTGACAACGGGATTGGAATGCGAATCGAAACTTCTTATAAATCTGACATATATTCTGATAAAATTCAAGGAAAACCGTTAGTGCTCACATAAAAAGGAATATACTGTAGATACTCTAGTTACGAGTTTAACCTAGTTGTAGAACATCGAGCGATAAAAATCACTAGCTATAGCTGCCCAGCTACGCCTGTCTGGAATTTTTACTCTCGCGCTATATATAAATCATGCATTGACTGCATTAGAAGATGAAAAATGTTTTGAAGCGTCAATTGCGTTCGTGGACTGAGAGGCAATTACTAGCCTGGCCATTTAACTATTAACGCCATTTCTTTTCTGTCTCAATTAAGAGATTATTGCTTTCCCGTGTCACGCCAGCACACACTGTACCAAGCAAGACTATAGTAGATAATATATGTATAAGCAAAGGTGTTAACTCAGCAAGGAAAAATATACTTCTTCATGGTAAAGTCTTCTAAAACGGTGACCACTATTAGAAGTCGACCTAACTACACTCTCATTCAGGGAGAAGTTTTAATAAAAAGACTGAAGAAGAAAATTTGTAGAATATCGTTGAATAACACGATACCGCTGAAGGTGGCAGTTTGTCGATAGTTTTACAGGTACTCCATTACCTACAAGTCTGCTCTTGTTACAAAGACGATGAAAGTATTTTTTAGCGCAAATATTTGCGCATGTTTTTAACGAAGATTTCTTCCATTACCGACTAAGTATCAGTCCGCTGTGATACAGATTGTAGGTTGAATTTTTAAAAGATATAAAAAAAATCTACTTTTCGGATTACATACAACTGTGTGACCTCTCTCTTTACATTAAATTTTAAATTACCCTAAACATGAAGAATCCGTAGACATGTCAGATGACCTGTTAATGTTAGGTTAGTAGTTAGTAGTATGTTAGGGTAGTTAGTTTTCCTAGGTAACTAATTAAGTAACAACCACAGCAAGATCAATTTCCTAATTTTATGGGATTATAAACAATCAAGGGTAGTTGCAAAGCGACTTCTAGTTATAGTATGTATTGTTCTATTCAGCAAGAGACTGGAAGTGCCGTGGGCGGGCGGGATGCGGAAGTCAGCTCTACCGGAAGCAACTCGACTGTTCAATCGAGGACGCAGCCGCCCTTGGAACTCATTCATATGGTTGCTTTTTATTGGTGCCATGACATGAATTATGTAGGTTAAGATCAAGATCTTTGAATATCCAACAATGAAGTTGTTCGAGTTAGTTTCTGGTGTGAATTTAGAAGCGCGAATAGCGCACTTTTACGTACAAACCCCTCTCCCTTCCTATCAATTGATCCCACTTCCTTACAGGTTAGCAACGTGCGAGCTATGCCTCTGGTATTGCAAGCTAGCATCTATACCCTACGGTAACTGCTTTACATGAAGCGAGTTGTACGCTCGTTTCCCAAATTTTGTTACATAATAAATGTTCCTTGTAGGGACTACGGAATCCTAAAAAACGATTGCCCACAATTATTTCTATTCTATGTAATAGACTAGGGATCGTATTCACACATATTACTATGAAGCCTCACAGCGCGCGAGAAGCGCAAACGCATAGCGCATCGGAAAATGTCAAATTTCTAATACAAAATTCGTCCCTTATTTAGAGAAGTGTTGTTCGTGAATACGCCCGATAGACTGTTATAAAACCGATAGCATTGCATTTAAATACAAATTTGCCATAATATTACCAGCAGGAGTTTTTAAACCTACATTGCCTCGCAAGTGTTGCCCTGTAGTACCTAACTAAAGTATACAGTCGGTTAAAGAATACCGCAGAGAAGGATAAATGATGTGGTTTCCACACAGGCCTTGGGAGACGAGCTTTGTTTATGAAGGTTTATTTTAAAATACATTTGCTTACTTTAATAGAAAAAGCACCTAATTATAAAGTGTGTAGACACATAACAGTGTAACCACCAACAATAATTGGTACTAGGTTTGTTTTTGCGGTGCAAAAGGTACAAAAATCTTTGTCTGTTATTTCTCTCTTTATTTCAAACGTTAACACAACGACACAAGAAGTATACAGACATGTTTTCTTCATTATGCTTTTCCCAGTTTCATGAGACAAAGGCTTCGTCTCATGTCGCACCTTTTGTAATGGACCCACTGACGCCTCACGTTTTCAAAGCTGAAATGAACCGTGTTCTTTGGAGTTAAGGTCTATAGTACAAGATTCCGAAGATACGTCTTGGAATGTCAGTTAATATCTCTTGAAGGTAGTGTAGTGATGAGACGTTTAGTTTGAAATATCGACGTGACTCATCTCGAGTGATTAAAACTACTGTATTGCAAGTACTAATCTAAGGTCCATATTGATAAATCGATCTCAAGTTTGATACCAATCTTGTAAATGTCATTATTATGTGACACCAGTACAAAATGGTCTGTCAAAACTCTACTTAAGTTATATTTATGAATACAGGCCTAAACTGCTAATCTAAATATTGAAGTCCCTGCAAATAAACTTATTACATACATGAAAGGAAGCAAGAAAACAGTTGGGTTTTGAAAATAGGATTTATTTCCAAGATATTAAGGAACTTTTTCTATTATTTGAGAATTTATCATGCAGCTTTACACCTTCAATAAAAGATATAGTCATTGCTTGGTGTTTATCAGTCTTACGAATGGCAATAATAAATTAGTTCATAAGCTTTACTGTTTTTTTTTTATTATTTTTTTTATTTAAGAGGTTTTTATTACGTAAACTCGTTCATCTACCAATATTAATATTACCATATTTACTGGTTAAATAAATAATTTACTGTTTAATTGAGACATACAATAATATAGGATGTTATTGTCGGTTTTCTTGATACCTTCTTCAATATTGCAGAGGATCGTGTCCCACACCTCCCTACCTACACCACATCACTACTTGGAGACAAGAATTTCGCAATATCAGAGAGTAGCATTTTAACAAGTCAGGAAACTCGTGTCGCGATGAGCGTTCGTGGTAATTTTGAAAGAACGTCAGAGGTAACAAAATTTATATTGAAGATTCCTTGTGAAGTTCACTTGATGTCTCTGGCGTTGGATAATGTCACGAGCATGAGCTTTGATCCTAAAACTTAGGGTCACATGGGGAGGGGCGAATCAGGAATGTAGTTAAATGAAGGTACGTAAAACTGAAATAATACGAGTTCTGAATGAAAGATGTGTTGCAGTCTAGGTCAAGGGGTGGAGGGGGTCTGCAGATGCCCCCTTAGCCCTTCCTTCTTGGTACAACTATGCCTACGAGTAAGGGGATCAAAACTAGCTTATGCTAAGTTCCAAGGTTGTGTAAGACTACCTGCGTCCCGATACGAACGACGTTATAATCCCTAAAGGGATTAATTCCATTTAATTATTATTATTGGCAAATTAAAATAATTATTGCATTTCACTCGTCTGTTGAATTTTTTAAGATCGCTTTGGTAATTAGTTAATTACCAAAGCGAATTATAAAGTTTTATATAGGTACTTATTTGGTTAAGTTTTTACACTGTTCCACAATATAGGGTATTAGGGGCATCGTATAGAAAACTGATACCAACATGGCTAACCATGCTAAAATCAATTTAACAATACTGTAAAATTTTAGCATAATTCAATTTTAATGAATTGACGGAAAATTCCAACTCGGATGGGTCCAGAATCATGACTTGAATCCATTGTATTAATTTTCGGTACGATGTCCGTTACACCCTATATAATGTACCTAAACTAGCCAATAAACGCAAGTTGGCACGAAAACAAGACTGAAGAGCCAGTGCTACTATGAAAACGCCAAATATGGACGTTTAAAGTTAATAATGTGCAAATATTAAAGCAACATCTGGCAACAGTGGCTCTTTGCCAGCTCCCGGGCCCATGACACGGTCAGAGTTGCCAAATGTAAGCCAAACGAATAAAGAGAACGATTTTATAAATTATTTATTATTTTACCTTCGTCTATTTGGCCGAGGTTAACTTGTAATACATATAGCATTACACCTCTATTCCCTAAAGGGGTGGGTAGAGATATACTACAGTGAACCCATATTTCGTAATAGAGGGCGAGCGCCTCTATACCGTATACTCATAGATAAGAGTTTCACCAGATTCTTTTTTTTTATTACTTTATAGGCAAGTATTTGACCACAATCTCACATGATGGTAAGTGACGATGTGGTCTACGGTGGTGCAGACTTGCCTGTATAGTAGGTACCTGTTCACTCTCAACTCGGAAACATCCAGGTTATAGTCAATCGGGAATAAAGACGTCGGCAAGGTAGAGCCAAGCTGTAGCCAATTGGGTAGTACCACCCTCTAACAGAAGATCGGCGGAAAGTAGCTTTTATAACTGCGTCTCGTACGATGAGTGAGAGAGCTGGAAGCCCAACCTCCTTCCTCCTTGTCCCTCTGTCCCACTCTTTAGGTCGGCAATGTGCGAGCATTGCCTTTGGTATTGCAAGAATCTATAGGCTACGGTAACTGCTTAAGATCACGCGGGACGTAAGTACCTACATTTGAGTGAATTACGGAATATAGGTATTACGTTCCAAGATTACAAATTCAGCTAGATGAGGCTCATTAACCTTTTCAAAGTTATCTACTTAAATATGTATAACCGTAAAACGTCAAAGGCAATAATATTTTTATACATTTCGTGTTCAAAATAATGTTTTGTCGGTAGGTAAGTACAGTGTTTACCGTCAGTTGGCGAAAATATTCGAAGGTAAACGTATTACTGTAGGCGAGAGTGGAGTTTGAATTCCGCATTACATTCCGCGAGCGCGTGTAGGTACGGCATTTAACTAAATTGGGTCATATTATGTAATGTATTCATGGTTCCATTTTGTTTGAGGCACATTTTGCTCGATGCGTCTCGTGTTTCGAGATGTGCGCAAATAAAAATCCGATTTAAATATCCAAATTCGGCATATGGAAAGAAAACCGGGAATCATTATAATTTCGGAATCTCTGTTTGTCTGTATAATAGTAATCTTGAAATTGAAATGTTTTTACAGGATCCTTTGTGGTCGCTTTTTAGGTATTTGGGTCGGTTTTGATAGCTTATCTGTTTAGCTATGGGGCCGGGCCTCCGCTTCCCTAGTCTGTGACCGGTGGAATGGCCAAACGAAATAACCACAAATTCGGGAAAAGTCCTGAGTGGATTGTCGTGTTTTTGGGTGACACTCGTCCTGTGTTAATGTTTCTGTCTTTTAGAGTCAGTTTGATTGATTGATCTGATTTCAAAATGCTTGGTCAGTAGAGTATAAAATGTAAAAAATACTCTATAAATAGAGTCTTATTTATCATGAAGGGTTTGTTTATTTGACAACAAACAGTCTAAATTGCCTTATATAATGCTGAATTAGTCTAACATTTAACAATAAATAAAACTTGGTATTTACGCAAAAGTATTCCGTTTCGTTTTATGATAATAAGTACTTTAAAATAACTTGCCCGGTTCTTTGGGAAATCAAAACGTTATCCGCGAGTTTTCGATAGGATGGTCACCGTTTAAGCGTAACATAAACCTATTTTTTAAATCCGGCATGGACGTGGATTTGTGGGGTCAAATTAATATAAAGTAAGTGTGGCTATACGAGTTCCTGTTAAAAGACCGGCATTGTTTTATTAGGCTACTCTTAATATAATATAATTAAGACTTATTGAGAATTATGTCTTCAGACCCTATCACAGAATAGTAAAAATAATAGTATTACAAATCACAACGTAGATAATAATACTGCTTCATGGCTCTATTAAGATTAAGGTTCTATTATAATAACTATTCATGATAAACGTCAGTACTATAAAGATACAATTTGTAGTCATCATTTTCATGAAAACTCCATGAGATACTTTCACAACTTTATGCGGTATCGAAAAGTCTTTATTTTTCAAAAGCCCGCTCTAAAGTTACATAATGTATCGCCTTGTGCACCACCGACCTTCAACTGTCGGAACTTGGAAAACAATCGATCTAAATACACCAGCCGAGTCGCATCGGATCGGCAATTTTATTATACGTTATTGGAAGGCTGTTTGTCCGTCCCTGGCGCGATGCCAGCCGTTGCATAATGTTCCGAACATCGCTGCATTCAGCTGGGCCTCATAACACGGTATCACGAGCTAATGTCTTTAGAAACAGCCAATTCTTAAGAAAAGGAACGATAAAAATATTTTTTTTTAAGCTTAACGACTTTTTTAAAGGTTTAAATTGTTGTTCTGAATGTTATACGCATAAATTAGCTTCTAATGATACAGCATAAGCTTACTTGAGAATGGTATCCGATTTGGTATCTGCTCAGTGTTCCTTGATTACAAAGCCTGACAGATCGGACTTAAATATTAGGCCGAAAAATATTTTTTTCATTACTCATACACTGAAAGTAGGTCTGAAGTTGCCTGAGGAGCGGGTTGAAAGTAATACTTTTCTGGCCCGGGAGAATCACTTTCAACTGACAGCTGTCAAATTATAAAAAAAAAACTAGTTCCATTTCTATGGAACCATGTTCAAACTTTTTCTACAGTCACTCAATTACAGCACGATGTAAAATTGAAATAACATAAAGTTGAGTATTAAATAAAGAATATATACTTTTAAATGACTTAATTATAATTTAGTTTCAACAATTTCTTTAAAATAACATAGATTTGGTCAAAATATTTAAAAATGAAAATTAAAAATACTGGCTAAATAATGAAGTTGGCCGGCCAACGCAAAAAAAAACAAAATAGGCGGCAATCCGATCTTTTTTTTTTCGAGTTGTAGAGTATTGTTCATGCTTCCTTGTATTATTTCTTTAGCCAATTCCTGTTTTTATTTTTATTTTCCTTGTATTCGTAATGAAAAGCACAGTGTTTACCTCGGGTGAAAGACTTATTTTGTCCCTCGAACTATTAGCGCCCTCGCTACGCTCGGGCGCCAAACCCCGTCTCGGGAAAAATAAGTCACTTTCACCACTCGTGTAACAATGTACTAATAACGTTTGACATGTCTCGTTCAGGGTCAAACCTCATCGCCATCGTTGGACACCATCGTCGACCCTGGCTTACAGGAGTAACAGTGATGGGAGTGTGTAGCGATCTGGTGCTATAGAAAAACATACTAGGTGAAACAGAAAGGGTATACAATTTTTTTGCAACTTTACTTTGTAAATCTAAATCTATCTGCTTTGTGGAACAGTTGAAGTACTAAAGGTTTTATAGACCTATGAAATCTGTCAATAGCTGTATACTGTATCCCTATAAAACTTTTTGTTTTTCAAGTTTCCTCCAAAGCTGATAGTTTTAGAATTATATACAAAGTTAAGTTTTGAAAAAAGAACCTTACCTTAACCTTTCTGTTTCAACCTGTATATTATGTAGAAATGCTATTAAGTACCTGATATATTGATTCGGTCTTCATCGTAGTACTCGACCCTGGGTGCAAGTTCATCGTCGTCGTCGGCCAGCACGTGCTCATCGGGCAGGTCCTCGGGGCGGCGCGCGCGCGTCGCATTCGGCGCGGCGCTCACGGCCAGCACGCACACCACCGCCAGCGGCAACACCACCTCCATGCCGACATCACCGCGCACCGCACGGTGACGCCACCTGCCGACAGACCAGCGCCTTCCTTAACACTTCCAACGCCAATAACCTACCAGTCTACCTACGAGCCTTCTTGTAAATTAATCTAGGTGCCAGGAACGCGCCTGCCGCGTTCATTTATTTTAGCTCCCAGTGGCGGTAACGGGCCTCTTGCGTCCACCGAGATTAGTATGGAGGCATCGGTAAGGAAATCGTGAAAGTGCTGTGGCGCACTTTTCTTAGGTGTATGGGTGTATTTTACTCAAATCAATGCGTTGAAAAGAAACCTGTCCCCATCAGGAATTACGTTCAAACATTTGGCAATAGCCTAGCGATTAAGTGCGTGTTTCTCACGAACGAGAAAACACTCATAGTTGCATCATTGTAACAAATATATGAAAGTGCAAGGAGAAGAAAAACAGAATAAGTATATGACACAAATATAGCCAAGTTGGGTCACTCCTAACCCACCCTTGCTGGTAGCGCTAACTACCCACACAGCGAAGAGTTCCTAAAAGTAGTATATATCTATACAAATACTAATAATTATGTGGTGACGTAAGTCATCATATTTTTAAAAGAAAATGAACCAGGTGCACAACCTGTTGCTGATGGTGTGTCTATAATGTGTTTGTTACAAAACGCTGTAACTTTTCAGCGCCACGATGCGTGATACATGATAATTCATCATTTCCAGCGTTTTTTTACAACTTGATAGTCACGTCGAGTGTTGAAAATGTATTGTTTCTGTCTAAATTTTCCCTGTTCACGAAATGAACTAACTCACATGAAGTGGTTTAGATAATTCAATGAAACGAAACATTACTTTAAGTTATAAATGCTTCCTAACAGTTTTTTTTCAGCGCCAGAGAATTGGAAGGATGAAATTAAGTCCTCGCTTAGATACTGAGGTGAGTTTGGTGCGTTAAAATTACAAGATACATAAAATATAAGCAAGTTATACAAGCGCTTCTAACATACACATAATATACATTAATGTCTACGGATTCTGCAAACAATTATAGTTCTCGGTTGGCGACTTGCACGGTGGAAAGAATTCGGTAAGCAGTAGCTGTCGAATCGGAACGATCGGTAACATAGTCGTATCGAATCGGTTATTCCTAATCGCCTAAAAGAGATTTATGATACGGGATCAAATTCATTCGGTTTATTCCTCACCGAAAAATATGTTCGCGAAAATAAAACCGACAACAGCTTTAGCATACGCTACTTACCTACATGAAATAAAAACATATTACGGCTATCAAAATAAGATTACATCATGTACTAAATTAGTCATGTGATTAAATAGTACATAACAATTAGTAATCTTGTTGATCGGAGTTGTTCCACGGGCGTGCGATCACGCGATTCAAGTTAATATTTTATTTTACCATAACTGACTCTGAAAATGTTAGTTAATTATGTCACCGGCTTAATTAACCTATTATGTTTTTAGTTTTGAATTTGTGTGGGTTTTGCTTGACTCATCTTATCCCTGTTACTCCTATAAGCCAGGATCTACCTTTGGTACCTTCGGAACAATATTATTCTGAAGAGTCATCGAGAGAGAGCGTTTGCGTAGTCGATGATGAATGAATGATGGGCACACATTGAGAATCTTTGAATGACACCATCAGATGCTACATTGGTAGCTACAATAATTATAAATAGGTAATTGTTTGTGCTCGGTATTTTCCGAGGTTATTATTTCAGTTAATATTTATCCTTAACGCAAATAAACACAATTTAAAAGTTTTATAAATAACATTTATCCATTTTCCCGTGGTTAACTGAATCAATTTACGTAAGCATACCCGTAGTTCGTTTGTTTAAAGAAACCGTTCCTTCTCAAGATTCACTCCAATTAGTGCACCCAGTCAGAATTCTTTAAAGCCACAAAGTGAGTTTTAATAGACGACTCCTGAGAGCCAGAGAGGTTCCCAGGGCACGAGGTCGAAAACCAAACGTTAAGCAATGTTTTGTCGAAGTAGTGACCTATGTCTTAATGTAAATGTAGTTATTAACTCTTTAGGGTCACACAGTTCTCACACAAATCGATGGACAGCCGATGTGCTATCGATTAATGATAGTATGTAATCAGTCTACATAGGGCAACGTTCGGTCCATCTATCTATGGGCGTCCAGTAGTATAGCCCCAACTCAGGATTCCACCCCACCACTAGCGTCGCGGGTAGCAGGAGAATGCTAGTGGCGGAGGACTGGTCAATGGGGGAGGCCTGTGTCCAGCAAGGGGATGTCTTCCTGATTGAAGTCTGGATTATATTCACATGTATTCGATTTGGAGTCTAGACTAGTAGTCACCCGTGGTCGAAAAACCATAATTCATTTAAATTTTTATTTTGAACGTTATTAAGTTTCTATTGTCAATTATTATGTACAAAAACCAACCTTCTTGATTGATAATGGCACGCAGAATGCACTATGGAAGACCGCCTTTAGAAATAATAATAAAAAAAACTGTCACCGTTTGTCAGTCAGACAGTTACCGAGTGGAAGTTACAAACGCATGGTAGTGTGTGTAATTATTTATTTATTAGTTTAGTGTATTTTTAAGTATTATTATAAAAAAATATTAGCATTCTGCACTCCTTCTCCATATAAACTTTAACTTTGCCAAAAATCATACTCCACCATCCGGGCAATTTTTGTAAAGAGGGATACAAAGTTTTTGCATCACGTATTAAAATAATGGTACCGGTGTAAGTCAATGACCAATAAAACGTTATATTCAAAATTCGAATGTAAAAGTTGAAGAATAGGTAGTAGGTAAGTAATACTTTTATTCCCAGCTCTGGTCGTGTCACTACCCCCAATGGCGTGTTGGCGTGACGTAGCTAGACCGATGGGTTTTTTATCGCCTTCGAATGAATAATGATCATGGAACATTATCCAACAGCCTAGGGCTTGCGGCAATTCACTGGATAACTTTGTATATGATGTTGGTAACTACCTACTTACCTATAATTTTATCATACTTAGGGAATTCTCATTCAAACACTGAAGTATCTACCTACCTACTTAATTTTGAAATTTGTTTCTTATTGTAAACATAAAAAATAATGATTATGAAGTATGATTATTTATATTATGTACTCAAAGTATAGGTAGTATTGCAGGTCACAATAACTCATAAAAGGGGACCAATTTTACAGTTAAAATAAAATACATACAAAAAAAATACATACAGACGAACATAGTTACCTCCTCCTTTTTGGAAGTCGGTTAAAAACTGAATATAAGCGCCTAATCACTCTAAGGTCTACTTTAAACGGCAACCCATCCAACACTATAATTGTCTAGTGTAATTTGAACCCCGATGTTCCGCAGAAAACCCTGCTCCGTTCAGGAATTCCCGCAATAACACGTGACTTTGATTAATATCATTTTCTATTTACCGTGACGGGGGATTTTTATGTAGGAAAAGCAATTTGTATAATAAAACCCACTTGAAAAGTGGTTTGCGAACATCAGAGTCTTGGAATATGATTTATTTGGTAGGTTGTTAGTTTTTGAAGGTGTTTGAAGACTTGGGTCTACGCGGCTCACTGGGATTTTTTATATAACAAAGTGTGCAAACAAGCGCATGACCCGCCGGATGTTAAGCAGTTACCGTAGCATATACAGATGCTTGCAATTCCAATGATAGTATTCGCACGTTGCAGTTTTGAAGGGGTTCTCTTCATTTGACGACCGCTTGGCGCAGTGGTTCAAGCGTAGGCCGCTCGGCTCTCTGCACATGGTGGTTGCGGGTTCGATCCCACCGGGCAAATTTCTGAAATGGCCTTTTCGTAATTTGCCATAGCCTGGGTGCCACTGAGATCGCCCCCAGTCCATTGTACGGTACCCATAGTACAAGTATTGCTTAGTTTGGGACCATGCAGTTGGTGTGTCGGACAGGCAATATTTATTTATTACTATTTAAATAATGAATACGACAGTTTTGACAGTTTTCCAGGATACTGTCAAAAGTGACGTATTCAGATATGCGATACGTCAGTTTTGACGTATCGCAAGTGAGTGTGAGTCGAGTCGAGCGACAGCGCTTTACAGAGTGCTACTCCCGGATTAACAATCAGTATATAACCAAATTGTTTGTCCACCGCAACGCCGGTAATGTATATTATGTAATAAAAGTACCTACGGAAAACAAAATTGGAAAATGCAAGCATTTTGGCGCAATGCAGTGGTAGAGCGTCGCTTAAGTCTTTGGTAGAGCTAGGATTTGTTACCTAAACGGCCCATTTACAAGGAATCTTTTACTTAAATACTTACTGCCGTGGAAAAAGAAAGAGATTTCTGCTCGTCGAGCTCAGGCACTTAAACAAGAAATTAAATGACAGGCGTAGATGCCTGTTTTTAACCCCGACGAAAAAAGAGGGGTGTTATAAGTCTAACATGGGTATCTGTGTGTCTGTCTGTGGCCTGGCATCGTAGCGCTCTAGCGGATGAACCGATTTTAATTTTGTTTGTTTTTGTTAGAAAGGTATTCTGATCGAGAGTGTTTTTAGCGAAAATCGGTTCAGCCGTTTGAAAATTATCAGCTCTTTTGTAGTTTAAAAAGTCATCGCATCGGGGGTTTTTTAACATTTTCAATGTAGAGATCATCATTCGGAAAGGATCTTATACCATGATTAGCAAATAGATCGGGGTTAAGTAGCTATTATAGCTGCATTTCGTACGATAAGTGCGAGAGTCGGAATCTCAACTCTCTATCCACAGTGTGTGAGCAATTCCTTTGGTATTGCAAGCCAATCTATAGGTTCCTTAAGAGCAGACGGGCGATTGCTATCCGCTGTTATAACTGTTTAACATCAGGCTTAGTAGTTTGGGCGTAGGCTTGTTTCCCGACCTTATTCTGATAAAAAGCTATAATAGCTTCTTTTCGCGGAACTTCTGTGAGAGGGTGGTACTACCCCGGTAGAGCCAGTCCGCGTGATGTGAGCTGTAGTCAATTGGCAACCGAAATATTTGCCCGCTCTTTATATAGTCAAGAATTTTATAACCCTTTTATGATAAAATGCTTGTAGATATATAACGGTTTGGACACTCGTTTTGGGTAAGTATACTTATACAGCTAAACATAGCAGATACATATTCCTGGACAAAGTCTGACCTATATAGGTAATATTAGGCACAGGATGTAAAAAGGTCCGGCCCACGAATACGAATTGTCTAATTTTGGGCAGGCGCACTTCTTTATTTTAAAACTCAGTTATTTAAATTAATTTTTTCAGTGAACACTGTATTAACTTTTTTATAAACACAATCGTTTACTTTTCAATAAAGTAGCTTATTGACCCACTTTTATTATATATATATTCTGTATCTATGTACTTTGCTTTTTATTTTAGATTAAGTATATAAGATTTGAACTATATTTACTTTATTTTTTACTTTAGCTGTTTAGCGACAGTAAAAATGTTCTGGAAAATTCCGCAACATTCACGGTCTAAATATGAAAACACTTTAATTTTCCTCATTTACTTTAAGAGGGGTAATATTCCCCCCTCCGGTGATTACCTGAGTGACCTCAGTGTAATTTGGGCATGCCGCAGGCTGGCTGTTGATGAGTCGGCACATGGCCAGAGTCGATTAGAGGCCGGGCAGTTTCGGCACTCGGCCCGAGTAGCTATAGAAGGGCGGATTTAAATTGTCGATTTCAAAAGCTCGGCTTGGATGTGTTAGGCAATTCCCTCTTTATTTCGAACCAATTGGGCAGCGCAAAAGAGGGTTGTTACAAGTTAACACCTCGGCATATAAGTATATAAGTGATGAGCCTATTTCAACACATATAGAGGGGCCGCTCTCGTACCTGAGAGGATCCGGGTTAGACCCCATTTTCGCGATTAAACAATTGACGTGAGCCCACTCCTAATATAACCATAAGCTTAGCTGGAGGTGCTAAACATGGGACTGGTCACGCAACATACTCCCACCACTGTTACTTCTGTAAACCAGGGTGATAATGCCAATGTTTGGAAATCGACGAGTTCCAGGTTAAAGTCAAATTGTCTTGGAACCCGCACCCATTTCATCGAAAGAAATAATAGGAGGAGTTGGGAGAAAATTATCCACTTCACTCCGTTGCAAAGCAGGAGACAAAAATAACTGTATGGATTAATTGCCATAGAATAGAAGTAATGTTATAAACTAACCTGCCTAGTAGGTAATCTATGTTCTTTTTAAAAAGGGGTCACCAGACTACACCAAGGTGGGAATAAGCTAACTAATCTTGAAACCTGCAAGGAATTTCATTGAAAAGAAAATGTCTGTGCAATGGAAAGATTGCAAATCGGGAGACAAACGGTAATGTATAAAATAATTTCCACAATAATTGAGGAGATTTTGGAGTTCCTTTTTTTAACCCATGATAAACTTTATCATTGAAACATTGCTAGAGCTAAGCGGAAGACATGTGGTTGAAGGTTTTAGGACAATCTGAATGTATGTGAGGTTATTTTCATACGTTGTTAGGTAATACTTGAATTCTTTGAGTGAAGTTTGAGGGCTCGTTACGAGCTTTTTATAAGCTGCTCTGATGACTATATAACCACAATAGTTTCTCTAATGACCGTTTACCTTTATTTTACTTTCGAATCCGAAGGTCTTATAAAATCTAAGTACCAAATATGCCTAGTAAAATTCTGCATGAAACGCTTCAGAATCTATAGGGCCATTAAGGCTTTGCAAGCAATAGTATAGAAATCCATCCAATAGGTTAATTTAAAGAATCACATCGCTTTTTTATTAAAACATAATATTATATGGATTGACATGAATGAAACAATTGTAAATATAATGTTCCGATTGGCTGATTGCACAAATCGATTACAATTAAAAAATCGAGTAACAAAACCAATACTCACCTACGCCGGTAGATGTTACGCAAGACCGATATCACATCACAGCTTCGCGCGTCTTTTAGGACCTTTGAGTCAAAAACTATACATTTAAAAATAGGAATGATAACTTTCGAAACACTAATTGCAAAATGTTTCATAAATCACAGCACCAAAGCAGTCATTGTGTCACTGGCACACCAGAAAAATATATACCAAAATAATGATGTTCCAAATTGAAATAAATAATGGATCGGTTGCGCGTTACTTTGTTCTTTTTTATTTTCGTGTTATATAGGGGGTTTATTTAATTTTGTCTTGTTTCTTGCGTAGGGGTTGATTTTGTGGAAGCGTCGCGTGCATTCGGCCGCTCGGGCTGGGGCGGCGGTGGCGCGGCGCGGTATCGACAGGGCGCGCCGGCGCGGACGTTGCTCCCCTCATCGCAGGGCCGGACTCGGGGCCGCGGACGGTGTCTTGCATAATATCATTGGACGTAGTAGATATAAACTATATTTTTATGTAATTTGTTTCTTATAAACTGAACTATTTTTAATTTGTTGAACTTTTATATTAAATAAAATCAACTAAACAAACCTATAAAAAAACCATAAACTAGACATTTGCGCGGAACATATTCAGTAAAACTATGTAAGAGACACAGACCAAAAATTCAAACCATAATTCAATTTATTGGGATGTTTAGAAACCTGCACTGTTTCTCCATATAGAAATAATAATAATGGAAGATATTAAATCGACATTAAATCTTTTACCAATGTAGGTCAACATAGAACAATAAAAAAATAAAAAAATCCGCCACGTCACGAATCCACCCCTTAACGTCTGAAAAACTACGGAGGTCCTACTCGCACGGAAACACCCGAACATTGCCGAGATTCCTCGAAGCCGAACCTGTCTGAAGTTACAGTAGCCAGAGTAACTTGATCTCGCCAGTCTCCTTAGAAGACTCCTTAATAGGGTGGCAAGAGCGTGATAATGTTCACGCGTGGAGTTCCAATTATCATGGTAATGGTTGATGGGGCATGCGCGCACCTACATCGATGGATCGGGTAAAACCAGGTGTTACCAGTCTGGCATTTATTAGGATATAAACATATCATTTGGATTAGGTCCAAAATTGGATGGTCTGGGTGTCTTAGCCGTGCCAAATGAAACCATTGACCCTACTTGAGATGGGTAATGGAATAAGATTTTGTTGGAGAAAACTATAATGTCAGTAATGGGCTTTGGCAATTTAGTTGACAGTATTCAAAGGTAACTTCGAAATTTAAAAAAAATGCGAAGTTCCCTCAGACATGCAGGTTTCCTCGCGATGTTTGTCCATAAATTAAGCAAGTATTGAAAATTATTTAAAATCTTAAATGTTGAAAAAATCTAGAAGATCGTACGACGAGCGTGCGTACTTACAACCTAGCTATCAATGATGCAAGAAATAAATAACACTATTCAATAAATATATTTATTTTCTATTACCTACTTATTTACAATTTACAGAACGCAACTGAAATTTGAGAGTAAACGAGCAACGCGTGATAACGACGTCTCAAATAGTTTAAGGCTGGTATTATTAAAACGATCATAAGTCTGAGAGCGTACTAGATCGCGGTCTCAGAAATGTCATTGTTTTTTCCCTCCTCGACTCCACGAGTTTTGTTACTGTTTTCAGTCACAATTTTCAGATTTCGTTGCGTGTTGGCACTTATTTGTATGTTTTCCCTCTGTAAAATGTCTCTGTTATGTTACATCGTTCTCAAATAGCTCTCACATTTGAGATCTTGTTTCATTTTTCAAGTTTCAGACCGAGATACATTAGGCGATGATTACTAAGGTGTCTTGGTTTATGGTTCAAAGTCGAGTCTGACAGTGCCGTATAGGTCTTGTGTAGGCGGATTTCCATTATTCTGTCCTGAAAAAGATATAAGAAGACACATTTTATAACTGGACACATTTTATACTTTAACCAACTTCGCAACAGGAGGTTTCCAAGTCGATTCCGATGTTTTTTATTTCCATGTGTGTTACCGAATATCGTGAATCGATTAAATAAAATCTGTTCTGTTGATGGTAACTCTTGTTGGTACCATATTTATTTTAGGAAAATTAGTCCTATAAGAGCGAAATGCTAACAATACTCTAACAATCGCAGTTCAAACCACGGGCCATGGACCCGAAAGTCATATTATAAGGCCCACCCTTCTGTGTCTGATGGGGCTTACCCCGTCACATACTTCCACCACTGTTATTGAGGTTTGACTCTCAGCGAGTAAGAGTATACAGAGATACAGCGATTTTTTTAAGCCCTCAAGGAGTTTATTCCAAAAACGGAATAAACAGATTAAGTCAAGCTTCAAATCATGTCAGTCTATTCCACATAGCATGGGAGCGATAGAATTTGATTGATGGAAAATGACATGGAATACAAAAAAATCTAAAGGTACTTTCCCTAGATACTTCAAGTTGAAATCTTATACGTCATCGCACCTATCCTATTCGAATATTGTAAGGGTGACCGTCTAAGTGCTGTGCCTCAGCTTAATCTCGCTTAGCTTAAGTTGACAGAAAATGAAGAGATCTCATTGGTCAAAGCGGGCGGGCCTGCTTCATAGCACAACCAAGTTGACGGTTACCCTAACGGCGGAATACTGAACGCTACTAAGATTAAGTCCCACTCAGTTATTTAAGGCCCGTATTGGAAATGTCGAAATGTCATTCTTATATCATACCTGTACAATGCTACTGTACTGCATGTCAAAAGTGTACTCAAGATCGCTCTTAGACTTGGGATTGATTTACGTATAAATACGGGCCTCAAAACTACTTAATCTGTCATTATTGTACGGCGCATCAAAATGCAGATCAAAATCTCAGATTTGAGTTGCATATGAGTATGCAGCGGAAAGTTTCGTTACTTACTTCGTTTCTTGCATTTAACCTTCCGCGTAATCAGCAAGGTCAGCCCAACTCCAGTGCCAATGATACCTGCAGCCGTTCCAATTAGTTTAACCAATTCTATCCATTCCGCTTTTTTTCGCTCCTTTTCTCTCCTCTCCTCCTCCCTCATCGAGGCCTTGGAAAGGTTTTCATCATCATGTATGCCTGTGTGGGTTTTGTTTGTGTTTGTGCTACCAGTTTCTATGTTAGTTTTTGTTCCTGTGGAATTATTTCCTCTTGTTGCAGCTGAGTGCGTGGTACTAATTTCTCCCGAACTTGTTTGTGTAGTACTGGGTTCTGTGGCGCTAGCTTCTGTAGTGCTATCTTTTGTGGTGCTATCTTCTGTAGTGCTAGCTGTCGTGGTGCTAGCTTGTGTAGTGCTAGCTTCTATAGTGCTAGCTTTTGTGGTGATAGCTTGTGTAGTACTGGCTTCTGTGGTGATCGCTTCTGTAGTGCTTTCTTTCGTGGTGTTAGCTTGTGAAGTATTGTCTTCTGTGGTGCTAGCTTCTGTAGTGTTATATTTTGTGGTGCTAGCTTGGGAAATATTGTCTTCTGTGGTGCTAGCTTGTGTAGTACTGGGTTCTGTGGTGATCGCTTCTGTAGTTCTATCTTTTATGGTGCTAGCTTGTGAAGTACTGGAGTCTGTGGTGCTAGCTTCTGTAGTGCTATCTTTTGTGGTGCTAGCTTGTGTAGTACTGGGTTCTGTGGTGATCGCTTCTGTAGTGCTATCTTTTATGGTGCTAGATTGTGAAGTACTGGCTTCTGTGGTGCTAGCTTCTGTAGTGCTATCTTTTGTGGTGCTAGGTTCTGTAGTACTGGCTTCTGTGGTGATCGCTTCTGTAGTGCTATCTTGTGTGGTGTTAGCTTGTGAAGTATTGTCTTCTGTGGTGCTAGCTTCTGTAGTGTTATATTTTGTGGTGCTAGCTTGGGAAATATTGTCTTCTGTGGTGCTAGTTTGTGTAGTACTGGGTTCTGTGGTGATCGCTTCTGTAGTTCTATCTTTTATGGTGCTAGCTTGTGAAGTACTGGGGTCTGTGGTGCTAGCTTCTGTAGTGCTATCTTTTGTGGTGCTAGCTTGTGTAGTACTGGGTTCTGTGGTGATCGCTTCTGTAGTGCTATCTTTTATGGTGCTAGCTTGTGAAGTACTGGCTTCTGTGGTGCTAGCTTCTGTAGTGCTATCTTTTGTGGTGCTAGGTTCTGTAGTACTGGCTTCTGTGGTGATCGCTTCTGTAGTGCTATCTTGTGTGGTGTTAGCTTGTGAAGTATTGTCTTCTGTGCTGCTAGCTTCTGTAGTGCTATCTTTTGTGGTGCTATCTTGTGTAGTACTGGCGTCTGTGGTGATCGCTTCTGTAGTGCTATCTTTTGTGATGCTAGCTTGTGAAGTATTGTCTTCTGTGATGATCGCTTCTGTAGTGCTATCTTTTGTGGTGCTAGGTTCTGTAGTACTGGCTTCTGTGATGATCGCTTCTGTAGTGCTATCTTTTGTGGTGCTAGGTTCTGTAGTACTGGCTTCTGTGATGATCGCTTCTGTAGTGCTATCTTTTGTGGTGCTAGGTTCTGTGGTACTGGCTTCTGTGATGATCGCTTCTGTAGTGCTATCTTTTGTGGTGCTAGGTTCTGTACTACTGGCTTCTGTGATGATCGCTTCTGTAGTGCTATCTTTTGTGGTGCTAGGTTCTGTACTACTGGCTTCTGTGATGATCGCTTCTGTAGTGCTATCTATTGTGGTGCTAGGTTCTGTAGTACTGGCTTCTGTGATGATCGCTTCTGTAGTGCTATCTTTTGTGGTGCTAGGTTCTGTAGTACTGGCTTCTGTGATGATCGCTTCTGTAGTGCTATCTTTTGTGGTGCTAGGTTCTGTAGTACTGGCTTCTGTGATGATCGCTTCTGCAGTGCTATCTTTTGTGGTGCTAGGTTCTGTAGTACTGGCTTCTGTGATGATCGCTTCTGTAGTGCTATCTTTTGTGGTGCTAGGTTCTGTAGTACTGGCTTCTGTGGTAATCGCTTCTGTAGTGCTATCTTTTGTGGTGCTAGGTTCTGTAGTACTGGCTTCTGTGATGATCGCTTCTGTAGTGCTATCTTTTGTGGTGCTAGGTTCTGTAGTACTGGCTTCTGTGATGATCGCTTCTGTAGTGCTATCTTTTGTGGTGCTAGGTTCTGTACTACTGGCTTCTGTGATGATCGCTTCTGTAGTGCTATCTTTTGTGGTGCTAGGTTCTGTACTACTGGCTTCTGTGATGATCGCTTCTGTAGTGCTATCTATTGTGGTGCTAGATTCTGTAGTACTGGCTTCTGTGATGATCGCTTCTGTAGTGCTATCTTTTGTGGTGCTAGGTTCTGTAGTACTGGCTTCTGTGATGATCGCTTCTGTAGTGCTATCTTTTGTGGTGCTAGGTTCTGTAGTACTGGCTTCTGTGATGATCGCTTCTGTAGTGCTATCTTTTGTGGTGCTAGGTTCTGTAGTACTGGCTTCTGTGATGATCGCTTCTGTAGTGCTATCTTTTGTGGTGCTAGGTTCTGTAGTACTGGCTTCTGTGGTAATCGCTTCTGTAGTGCTATCTTTTGTGGTGCTAGGTTCTGTAGTACTGGCTTCTGTGATGATCGCTTCTGTAGTGCTATCTTTTGTGGTGCTAGGTTCTGTAGTACTGGCTTCTGTGATGATCGCTTCTGTAGTGCTATCTTTTGTGGTGCTAGGTTCTGTACTACTGGCTTCTGTGATGATCGCTTCTGTAGTGCTATCTTTTGTGGTGCTAGGTTCTGTACTACTGGCTTCTGTGATGATCGCTTCTGTAGTGCTATCTATTGTGGTGCTAGGTTCTGTAGTACTGGCTTCTGTGATGATCGCTTCTGTAGTGCTATCTTTTGTGGTGCTAGGTTCTGTAGTACTGGCTTCTGTGATGATCGCTTCTGTAGTGCTATCTTTTGTGGTGCTAGGTTCTGTAGTACTGGCTTCTGTGATGATCGCTTCTGTAGTGCTATCTTTTGTGGTGCTAGGTTCTGTAGTACTGGCTTCTGTGATGATCGCTTCTGTAGTGCTATCTTTTGTGGTGCTAGGTTCTGTAGTACTGGCTTCTGT
Source organism: Notodonta dromedarius (assembly GCA_905147325.1). NCBI lineage: Eukaryota > Metazoa > Arthropoda > Insecta > Lepidoptera > Notodontidae > Notodonta > Notodonta dromedarius. The sequence continues at coordinate 1,047,263 of LR990167.1, forward strand.
GGTAATCGCTTCTGTAGTGCTATCTTTTGTGGTGCTAGGTTCTGTAGTACTGGCTTCTGTGATGATCGCTTCTGTAGTGCTATCTTTTGTGGTGCTAGGTTCTGTAGTACTGGCTTCTGTGATGATCGCTTCTGTAGTGCTATCTTTTGTGGTGCTAGGTTCTGTAGTACTGGCTTCTGTGATGATCGCTTCTGTAGTGCTATCTTTTATGGTGCTAGCTTGTGAAGTACTGGAGTCTGTGGTGCTAGCTTCTGTAGTGCTATCTTTTGTGGTGCTAGCTTGTGTAGTACTGGGTTCTGTGGTGATCGCTTCTGTAGTACTATCTTTTATGGTGCTAGATTGTGAAGTACTGGCTTCTGTGGTGCTAGCTTCTGTAGTGCTATCTTTTGTGGTGCTAGGTTCTGTAGTACTGGCTTCTGTGGTGATCGCTTCTGTAGTGCTATCTTGTGTGGTGTTAGCTTGTGAAGTATTGTCTTCTGTGGTGCTAGCTTCTGTAGTGTTATATTTTGTGGTGCTAGCTTGGGAAATATTGTCTTCTGTGGTGCTAGTTTGTGTAGTACTGGGTTCTGTGGTGATCGCTTCTGTAGTTCTATCTTTTATGGTGCTAGCTTGTGAAGTACTGGGGTCTGTGGTGCTAGCTTCTGTAGTGCTATCTTTTGTGGTGCTAGCTTGTGTAGTACTGGGTTCTGTGGTGATCGCTTCTGTAGTGCTATCTATTATGGTGCTAGCTTGTGAAGTACTGGCTTCTGTGGTGCTAGCTTCTGTAGTGCTATCTTTTGTGGTGCTAGGTTCTGTAGTACTGGCTTCTGTGGTGATCGCTTCTGTAGTGCTATCTTGTGTGGTGTTAGCTTGTGAAGTATTGTCTTCTGTGCTGCTAGCTTCTGTAGTGCTATCTTTTGTGGTGCTATCTTGTGTAGTACTGGCGTCTGTGGTGATCGCTTCTGTAGTGCTATCTTTTGTGATGCTAGCTTGTGAAGTATTGTCTTCTGTGATGATCGCTTCTGTAGTGCTATCTTTTGTGGTGCTAGGTTCTGTAGTACTGGCTTCTGTGATGATCGCTTCTGTAGTGCTATCTTTTGTGGTGCTAGGTTCTGTAGTACTGGCTTCTGTGATGATCGCTTCTGTAGTGCTATCTTTTGTGGTGCTAGGTTCTGTAGTACTGGCTTCTGTGATGATCGCTTCTGTAGTGCTATCTTTTGTGGTGCTAGGTTCTGTAGTACTGGCTTCTGTGATGATCGCTTCTGTAGTGCTATCTTTTGTGGTGCTAGGTTCTGTACTACTGGCTTCTGTGATGATCGCTTCTGTAGTGCTATCTTTTATGGTGCTAGCTTGTGAAGTACTGGAGTCTGTGGTGCTAGCTTCTGTAGTGCTATCTTTTGTGGTGCTAGCTTGTGTAGTACTGGGTTCTGTGGTGATCGCTTCTGTAGTACTATCTTTTATGGTGCTAGATTGTGAAGTACTGGCTTCTGTGGTGCTAGCTTCTGTAGTGCTATCTTTTGTGGTGCTAGGTTCTGTAGTACTGGCTTCTGTGGTGATCGCTTCTGTAGTGCTATCTTGTGTGGTGTTAGCTTGTGAAGTATTGTCTTCTGTGGTGCTAGCTTCTGTAGTGTTATATTTTGTGGTGCTAGCTTGGGAAATATTGTCTTCTGTGGTGCTAGTTTGTGTAGTACTGGGTTCTGTGGTGATCGCTTCTGTAGTTCTATCTTTTATGGTGCTAGCTTGTGAAGTACTGGGGTCTGTGGTGCTAGCTTCTGTAGTGCTATCTTTTGTGGTGCTAGCTTGTGTAGTACTGGGTTCTGTGGTGATCGCTTCTGTAGTGCTATCTTTTATGGTGCTAGCTTGTGAAGTACTGGCTTCTGTGGTGCTAGCTTCTGTAGTGCTATCTTTTGTGGTGCTAGGTTCTGTAGTACTGGCTTCTGTGGTGATCGCTTCTGTAGTGCTATCTTGTGTGGTGTTAGCTTGTGAAGTATTGTCTTCTGTGCTGCTAGCTTCTGTAGTGCTATCTTTTGTGGTGCTATCTTGTGTAGTACTGGCGTCTGTGGTGATCGCTTCTGTAGTGCTATCTTTTGTGATGCTAGCTTGTGAAGTATTGTCTTCTGTGATGATCGCTTCTGTAGTGCTATCTTTTGTGGTGCTAGGTTCTGTAGTACTGGCTTCTGTGATGATCGCTTCTGTAGTGCTATCTTTTGTGGTGCTAGGTTCTGTAGTACTGGCTTCTGTGATGATCGCTTCTGTAGTGCTATCTTTTGTGGTGCTAGGTTCTGTACTACTGGCTTCTGTGATGATCGCTTCTGTAGTGCTATCTTTTGTGGTGCTAGGTTCTGTACTACTGGCTTCTGTGATGATCGCTTCTGTAGTGCTATCTATTGTGGTGCTAGGTTCTGTAGTACTGGCTTCTGTGATGATCGCTTCTGTAGTGCTATCTTTTGTGGTGCTAGGTTCTGTAGTACTGGCTTCTGTGATGATCGCTTCTGTAGTGCTATCTTTTGTGGTGCTAGGTTCTGTAGTACTGGCTTCTGTGATGATCGCTTCTGTAGTGCTATCTTTGGTGGTGCTAGGTTCTGTAGTACTGGCTTCTGTGATGATCGCTTCTGTAGTGCTATCTTTTGTGGTGCTAGGTTCTGTAGTACTGGCTTCTGTGGTAATCGCTTCTGTAGTGCTATCTTTTGTGGTGCTAGGTTCTGTAGTACTGGCTTCTGTGATGATCGCTTCTGTAGTGCTATCTTTTGTGGTGCTAGGTTCTGTAGTACTGGCTTCTGTGATGATCGCTTCTGTAGTGCTATCTTTTGTGGTGCTAGGTTCTGTAGTACTGGCTTCTGTGATGATCGCTTCTGTAGTGCTATCTTTTGTGGTGCTAGGTTCTGTAGTACTGGCTTCTGTGATGATCGCTTCTGTAGTGCTATGTTTTGTGGTGCTAGGTTCTGTAGTACTGGCTTCTGTGATGATCGCTTCTGTAGTGCTATCTTTTGTGGTGCTAGGTTCTGTAGTACTGGCTTCTGTGGTAGTCGCTTCTGTAGTGCTATCTTTTGTGGTGCTAGGTTCTGTAGTACTGGCTTCTGTGGTGATCGCTTCTGTAGTGCTATCTTTTGTGGTGCTAGGTTCTGTAGTACTGGCTTCTGTGGTGATCGCTTCTGTAGTGCTATCTTTTGTGGTGCTAGGTTCTGTAGTACTGGCTTCTGTGATGATCGCTTCTGTAGTGCTATCTTTTGTGGTGCTAGGTTCTGTAGTACTGGCTTCTGTGATGATCGCTTCTGCAGTGCTATCTTTTGTGGTGCTAGGTTCTGTAGTACTGGCTTCTGTGATGATCGCTTCTGTAGTGCTATCTTTTGTGGTGCTAGGTTCTGTAGTACTGGCTTCTGTGGTGATCGCTTCTGTAGTGCTATCTTTTGTGGTGCTAGGTTCTGTAGTACTGGCTTCTGTGATGATCGCTTCTGTAGTGCTATCTTTTGTGGTGCTAGGTTCTGTAGTACTGGCTTCTGTGATGATCGCTTCTGTAGTGCTATCTTTTGTGGTGCTAGGTTCTGTAGTACTGGCTTCTGTGATGATCGCTTCTGTAGTGCTATCTTTTGTGGTGCTAGGTTCTGTAGTACTGGCTTCTGTGATGATCGCTTCTGTAGTGCTATCTTTTGTGGTGCTAGGTTCTGTAGTACTGGCTTCTGTGATGATCGCTTCTGTAGTGCTATCTTTTGTGGTGCTAGGTTCTGAAGTACTGGCTTCTGTGATGATCGCTTCTGTAGTGCTATCTTTTGTGGTGCTAGGTTCTGTAGTACTGGCTTCTGTGATGATCGCTTCTGTAGTGCTATCTTTTGTGGTGCTAGGTTCTGTAGTACTGGTTTCTGTGATGATCGCTTCTGTAGTGCTATCTTTTGTGGTGCTAGGTTCTGTAGTACTGGCTTCTGCGATGATCGCTTCTGTAGTGCTATCTTTTGTGGTGCTAGGTTCTGTAGTACTGGCTTCTGTGATGATCGCTTCTGTAGTGCTATCTTTTGTGGTGCTAGGTTCTGTAGTACTGGCTTCTGTGGTAATCGCTTCTGTAGTGCTATCTTTTGTGGTGCTAGGTTCTGTAGTACTGGCGTCTGTGGTGATCGCTTTTGTAGTGCTAGCTTCTTCGGTGCTCACTTCTGTTGTATTAGCTTCTATGATTGTAGTTTGTGTAACACTAGCTTCAGCAGTTCTATCTATTGGATCAGTTTGTGTTACATATGGTGTGTATTGTTCAGAAGCACTTTCTTGAATATTCGTAACATTACTGGGTGCACAGATTTCCTTTTTGCATGTGGTATGATCTGAGTAAGAGCAGCCTAGACCGTGGAATCGTTTATCGGCCAGATCGTAGCCGCGTTTTTCAATAACATCGAAGGGGTGCGGTTCGGTCCAATTTATTTTAGTTCTGCAATACAATTTTACTAAATTTTTGCTTATAAATGTATGCATATGGGGTTGTTAGGAGTATCATGGGGGTAACACTACCGATACAACAATTAATAATTTAGCCCTTTTGATGTCCCACTCCTGGGCACGGGCCTGCCTTCACTACGAGGGGGATTCAGCCACCATGCTGGCATAGTGCAGGTTGGCGGATTTCACATGTCTTTCAAAAATTGATTAAATTTTCTATGACATGCAGGTTTCTTCACGATGTATTCCTTCACCGTAAGCAAGTGATAATCAAATTAAAATTATGTTTTTTACATGGATTTCGATAAACTCCGTGGTTTGAGCCCAGGACCTGGTGCCCGAGAGTTCCATTCCAATGAGTCCCATTTTCAAATACTGTAATTACATTTTAAATAAGTATATGTATATGTAAATGGTCCGTTCCGGAAACATATTATGTATCTGACACCATCAATATTCGTAATATTTTTCCTTCCTCCCACGATGGACAAAGGAAAGTTCTGCTTTAATACATTACACAATAACATTAACTGTGCCATTGTGTTTTACTTTTTATACGATATTTATATTAAAGGGGTAAAAATTAATCTATATAAAGCCGAGGACACGGTCAAACGCTTTGACTTCAATATGAGTTGTTTGATAAAACCGTTTCATGCCTGTTTGATGGATCGTCAGGCAGTTTCAACCGTACGCTCGATCCGTTCACCACATGTTTGACTGAAATATTTTGTAATGTGTCACCTTTGACAGTGTTCCTATAGAAAAACTGTCAAATCTGACGCAGTCATTTACGCAAAACGTCTGACGTATTGCGAGTCGAATCGAGTGACAGTTGTTAGCAAAGTTAAGCCACCAGTCGTGCGAGTTTCCCTTGGTATTGCAAGAAAGAATCTATAGGCTATGGTAACTTTTTACTATTAGGTGGTACTGTAAGCATGATGCCGACTATGTTAGGCATATACCTTACCTTATAAGATAACTTTGTTGTCCGTCTATCTTTTTTTTTGTGTTAATGGCCTCTTTCCATTGAGTCAGGCCCAATGTGATTCTGCCAATGTCGACGTAGTAGAGGTCCGTATATCTGTCTGTCTATCTGTTTGTCTATATGTCAAGATCCTTTTTCACGGAAACGGATAGAGTTATCAAGTTGAAATTAACATCAAATTCTACGTGGTCCCTTAGAGGTGTAAAAATATTACTGCAGTCAAAAGATACCGCCATTTATGTCGCATGTTTTGATACTTTTTGCAAATTAACTTATCAAAACAAAGGAATCAACGCATAGCCCAAGCGGATAGTGTTAGAATCATGAAATTTTGACAGTAGGTACATTTTGAAATGGGTACGGCAGCCTACATTGGCCTGACGTGCACTTATCCGGTTTTTTAAACACTGAATCAGACCATTTGTCCGTACCCAGGGCACTAAGCTAAAGGTATACTCACATAATAAGGGGTTGCAAGGATCGGAAACCAGAATGTAAACACTCGCTCATGATCAGAACGTATTGTGTGCGGTTGGAGTCGCAGCCTCTGAGAGCGAAGACCACCTGGACAAAATTGCTTCGTAAGAATCTCACATGAACGATCATGAGGTTGATTCTCACGTCGTTTTATAAATTTTATTTTATAAATCTATACAAATAAATAAAATTGGAGTGTCTGTTTGTAATATCAAAATAACACCTTTTCACTGAATGCATATGAAAGTACATACGACACCTATAGCAAAAACGCGATTATTATTTTTTTTTGTCTGGCTGGCTGTCTGTCTGTCTGTCTGTCTTTCCGTCTGTCTGTGTGTTTGTTCTGGGTAATCTCCGAAACGGCTGGACCGATTTTGACGGGACTTTCACTGACAGATAGCTGATGTTATAAGGAGTAACTTTGGCTACTTTTATTTTAGAAAAACAAAAAAAATACAAATGGGTCCGCGGGCTCAGAACGCAGGAGCGGGAGCGGTTAAGTTAAATTCCACGCGGACGAAGTCGCGGGCTCAGCTAGTTTAGTAATAAATTTGGTAACTGTCGAAGTCCATCTTAAAGTCAAAGTCGAATTACAACTAAGTTATTACACTTAGAAATTGTAGATTTTACATATTTTACTTAAGTTGAGATCGCAAACGTTTCACCGGTGCAGCCTCGGACTTACCAGCAGGCTTTTGGATAACTAGGTAATTAAATTCACTTCAAAAATAGGAAAACATCGACGCAGAAGTCTGCCACTGCTATAAGATTACACACAATGTACTTACTATAACACTCAACGACGCTAATGTGTGGAATTTCATTTTTCCATATTTAATTTTACACATCACAAAGCTGTTATTTATTGAACACCACCGCTAGCACTGATCATGAACATGACACGTCATTAGATTCATACTATAATATTCTATTTTAATAAATACTGTCACAAATGTATTTTCCTTGTCCATGTAGGTGGTATTGTAATTGATGTTTTCTGAATAGAATGTTGGAAGTTTGGAAGTAGGTACATTCAGTCCGCGCAACTGCAGGTTTACCTACTTGTAATTCGAATAAGGCCTTGCAGTGTGTGATAGAACAGCTAAAATGAAATTATCTGACTACCCTGTAAGTATGTTCCGCGAAAAATATTTTTTTCAAAATAAAGAAGTTCCATTCTCGAGTCAGGTATGTTTTCTTTTCAAAATCGATGACATAGTTCCATTGAACTTATTTAGCTATCTTTTATAGTTTCGGAGGTATACTGTCATGTATATATGCGTACTGTAATTATTATAATATCGCTATATAATAATATTATCGCCGGACACCGGAACATTTCACTCATAAAGTGGGTCATTGATCTCGCGAAACGACACTTTCTGACGGCTCTTCCATAATATATACTCGTACATACATAGAAAATAATGTTTGTTTATCATCATTAAAAACATATAATAAATTAATAAAGTAGATATCTTTTATATACTTACATCCGAAGTGCCATGTGGAATCCTCGATATTTGATTGAAAATAATGATTATTGATATTGGACGTTTTTTTTTTATTTTCTAGCTCGTTATGTTGCCAGTTTGCCAGGAAACTTTAAAACAGGAAACTACCTATAACGCAGTTTGTTTAGTGATTACATCATGAACATGTTTTTATTTTCCCAGTGAAGAGTGTGGTGGTCAGGTAACAGTATACTTCCGTGGCTCGAACACAGAATGGTTTTACCAATGGCTGTAATTAATTCACAAAATCACTGCTAAACCTACGGTAATTAAACAAGTTAAGTTAGTATACCTAAACGATATACACAATTATGTCTTGTCTTCTCTGTAGTTTGTTAATAATGTTTTTTCCATAGTGCATATTAGCTGTAACAATTGCACATGCAAATCCCGGAGACAGCGTTAGTCATGAGCGTTGGTTGAAACAATTAGAGCTTTGCAACTATGCAATAGAGCATATATTAGATAATGGCGATTCATTACACTTGTTATTAAGGGTAGGGCTTCACGGCGAGCGGTCCCGTCGCTTGAGTTACATAGTAATTTTAATCGCTAAAACTCGCTCATAGTCTTTACGTATTATTTTTAACCGACTTTCAAAAAATGAGGAGGTTATATGTTCCTCTGTATGTAGGTATGTTATTTTATGCATATTTACCGATTACCCCGTTAATTGTGGACCGATTCGTGCGGTGCCACTATATTTACATCTTTATATTCACGTTTGAGTCTATCCCTACTGAAATTGGCACCAACACTAAATTAAAGAAATTACAAGTTCCCTAGTTATGTGCTGCATTTTATTGCTCCCAGGTTTTTTGGCGTCGATTTAATTTTTTTTTCAAATATTTTTTATGAATAACTTAGTCCTGTTGATCTAAAGAAGTAACAGTGGTGGAAGTGTGTGGCGGGCCTAGTCCTATAATATAAACAAGAAACAACTTTGGTCTTCCGCTTCTAGGCGGAATAATAATTACAATGTGATTCATCATCACATTGTAATTATTGTTAATATTATAACAATTGCTCAGTAGTCATTTAATAATATAGGAGCTCATTAGTTAATGTAATAACATTTGATTCATAAAGTGCTTAATAAACTTACATTAATACAAGATAGACTAATTTAGCAGGTATGCGTGAAAAACAATAGATATCTAATTTTATACACAGACCATTGAGTCCAAGGAATATAATTACTCCAATTGAGGAATGAGTCGATTTAACCAAAATCAGATAATTATTATCAGAATCTTTAGGCGGATTTTTCTAAATGGACTTAATACTGTTACAGTATAAAAGGTGGCTCATAAATCATTTAATTAAGTAACTCCCCAATAGTTAAACAATTAGCTAATTGCTGACCAATCTATTGTTTATTTCTTCATTGTGTTCCCCGCCCGCACAGAGACCCCGACTCTACATGGACAGCATTGTTAGTAGTTTAGGAGATAGTGTGCATCATATCGTAGTTGCTCGACTGTCCCAGTGGTGGTGCAGTTTGACAGATAAAAAAAAAATATAATTCCACCTTCGGCGGAAAAAAAATATTAAAAAAAAAATGTTCTTATTGCTAAGCTTATCAATGTGAAGTGATCAATATGTATGTGAGGGATGTTTTGGTTTCTCTGGGTGCGGTGTTAGCGCTGTTCCTGATATGTGAGAGTGAGGCCCTGGACTCAAATGGAGAAGGTGTCTGCGTTGTCAAGTTAAGGTGATTTAGTTCAGAACTGGCGATAAAAAAAAAATATGACATGTAAAAAGACAAGCCCGCTGAGTTTCTTGCCGGATCTTCTCAGTCGAGGTCGCGTTCCGATCCGGTTGTAGATATAAGAAAAAAAAAATGTTAAACTGACAATTTGTAAGTGCCCCCGTAGGCCTACACAAAATAAACGATTTGCATTGAATTGAGATTCATCCGTTCTCTTATATTATTTGGCCTCTGTGGTACCCTGATGAAATTAATTTATTGACAAAAATCTTCCAAATTCAGGGGGGATAGAGGTCATGGTGCACTAAGGCTAGTACTATATTTTATACTTAGGCTCAGTGCGGGTTAGTGGACTTCACTGGTTTTTGACCAGGTTTCCTCAGACCTATTCGCACGATGTTCATTTCTTAATTACCATAATCGTGAGTTTGCCGCTACTAACTTTCGTCCGCGCTACGCATCTCTATCCCGTGCTAATCTTATCCGAAACTCTCCCGCGATACTTCTTGCATTGAAATTTATTTACGTTAATGTTGTTCATTAACTTCCAGTTTGCCACAAGTACGAAGACAATCCTATAACGTATATACCAACAAATGGTGTGGGCGAAGGAAATGCATCGCAAGGAGATACAAAACTGAGGTTTGTAATTGTCATTGTAACTTACATCTCTATATTATTATTGTTAAAATGCGACAGTTGAATTATAATGTTGTCTGTAACTCATATCGAATAATACCAGATACTTTCCTGCACACTACAATCTGTTTACGTAGCGTTAAGTTAAAGTGAGCGTGTTCCGTCCCTCTCAAACGTTCCATAAAAAGGATGACAGTGATAGCATACTATCTCTATGGTGATACGATTTCGTTGGTGATATACGTTCGTTTTTTACCATTGATAGACAATTACAAATTAATGTCCTGCACAGATTTTCGCGGCTAATAAGTATAGATTGGAATAAGATCTGTTACAGAGTGCTCAAATTATTCCCTGGTAGCCTATGTTTGAGAGTAGAACGAAGTTCTTAATTTATTTTTATTAACCCCCGACGAAAAAAGAGGGGTGTTATAAGTTTAACATGTGTATCTGTGTATCTGTGTGTCTGTGTATCTGTGTATCTGTGTATCTGTGTATCTGTGTGTCTGTCTGTGGCAACGTAGCGCCCAAGCTGATGAACCGATTTCAATTGTGTTTCTTTTGTTAGGTAGGTATTCTGATCGAGAGTGTTCTTAGCTATGTTTCATGAAAATTGGTTCAGCCGTTTGAAGATCATCAGCTCTTTTGTAGGTTAAAAAGCCACATTCACGGCCAAAACCAACTTCCACGGCTCGAATCCAATCGAAATTTGAGATTATTGGATTTAGATTTATTATATTTTTAAATGATCGTAATAGTCTGAACTGGCTTTTTACAATATTATAAATATGAAAAGTTTCCCAGATTCTGGAAAAAAAAATATATTTTATCAATTTTTATATGAGATTTGTGTATGAACTAAAGACGTGTCATAAGTCACGTGTCAAATGAGGGACACGCGCATGCGTTAAACTTTGTTTGTTTTGTTAATGGTCATGGAATATTACGTTATAATAATTCTAGAGGGCGCTGCTCCGCCATTGAGAAAAAATATAAAAAAACAAATCTAATTTAAAATAATTTTAGCGTTATTGAAAATTCTTCCCCTGGGCTGCTCCCATCCACCTCAACCAGAGTTATTACATGAAATTGAATCATAATTGATAATATTTTACTAGGAATTAAACCTCCGTGGCATCAATATTTAGATTCGTTGTCTATTCTAATGTCAATTATTATAATGTCATAACAAAATAATGACTCATACCTTTACGCAGAGTTTCTGTTGATTATTGTATACATTTGATGAAAAAGTCGTCGCATCGGGGGTTTTTAAATTTTAAATTTAGAGTTATTACTACCAAAGAATGTACTATAATATTATTATGATAAAAAAAAATACTACTACACTTCTTATAAGAGTGTGTTTAAAGATTTTTTTGCAAAACCAACCCAAATCTCTGTGACTCAAATAACGTACACAATACACATCATTAATTATTTGTAGTCGGTTCATAGGTTCAAGCGATTTTCAAAGATTATATGGACGTATTTATTTCAAATTAACTCTATTTTCCAGACGTACTTAACATGGACAAACCAGACTGTATGCTGTAACGGCTGGCAACACAACAGCGAGCTGGACGTCTGCTCTCCGATATGCAGCACGGGATGCCGCGGCGGCAGGTGCGCAGGGCCCGACCTCTGCCAATGCGAACCACCTTTATACCTCGACCCGGAACTGCAAAACACCTGCATCATCCCCGCCTGCACTCCATCCTGCATCAACGCCGCCTGCCACGCGAATAACACCTGCATATGCAACGAAAACTTCAACAGATACAATTCTACACACTGCTTCAATTGCGACAGTGGTTACACAGCAGATGAGAACCTCAAATGCTTGCCGGTCTGTGAAGAAAACTGCGTCAACAGCGTCTGTAGCGCTCCAAATGTGTGCACATGTTTTGAAGGCTACAGACTGAGGAGCGATTTCGTTTGCGAACCGATCTGCGATTGCGTTAACTCTGCGTGTGTAGCACCTTACACGTGCTCGTGTTTTGATGGTTATCTGCGTGTCAATAGTACCACATGCGTTCCAAAGTGTGAGAACTGTACTAATGGAGAGTGCGTATCTCCAAACAATTGTTCGTGTCATGATGGCTATGAAAGGATTGATGGTGTCTGCAAGCCTCAGTGTTCTGTATGTGAAAACGGATTCTGCTCGGCCCCCGGCGTGTGCGCGTGTAGCGAAGGGTATGTGAACAGCTCGAAGGGGTGTGTTAAACGTTGCGACCGCGAATGTAAAGGGTCCTGTCGGGACGGGGTGTGTGTGCAGTGGAATTGCTCGTCGACGCCTATTCAGTGAGTATATTTTGTATTGACTTAAAAAAAAACATATAACCGAATTGAGAACCTCCGCCTTTTTTAAGTCCGTTAAAAAAGAGAAGGTTCTGTGTTCATCTGTATTTTTTATGTATGTGCATCGCTTTCTCCGTTTAATGTGGACCAATTTTTTTTTAGGATCTCCAGTTTGTGGTTGCCCCTATAAATTTCATAAAAAAATCTATGGGACTCTCTAACTACATAAACAATTTGATAAAATTTCCACCTACCACGCTAGGGCAACTTCTGAGGTACCGACCCCAACTTACGTGAACTGGCACCGACTCCAAATGAAAGAAATTATAAAGTCCCTAGTTATTTCTAGCTTATTAGTACACCAAGGTTTTTTCAAGACAGTTTATTTAAGTATTTATATTTTTTATCGCCTACATGTTCTTAAATTAACTGCAAACTCCGTGATTATACTTTTCGCCCGCAAAAGTAACCAACTCGTTACACCATATTATTTTGGGCGTCGGTGCCTGCGGTTATTACTTTGAATCTGATCCATGAAGGGTTTGTCCACCAAGCCGTAATCCAGTTGAGTCGATATTGCATGTTTGGGGCGATAGACTTACGTCAGTACGATTCTCCTATATCCAATTTTAGTTACAAAGTAAATGTTCGAAACGTTTGGAGTTTCTCTGAACACCTCTTAGCTTACGGTCGCGGTATTTACAAACTCATTCGCCTCTGAGGTCTGCTGACAATGTAAACAGTATATACGATCTTATTTTAATAATGCATGATATTTTACATAGCGCCGTTGTAGTCGTCAATTCTAAAGATGATGAACTAGGTACCACAAAAAATACCTGGTGGGTTTATTTCATAACGGCCCTTGGATAAAATTACTTTCTACCAACCAACAGAAAAGATTTGTAACATACAATTATTATTGTGGTAGCGTAAGTATATATCTTCTTATAAACTTAGGCGCTTTGCAAAAAAATACGTGCTTAATGAAAGACCTAATGTAATAAGCGACAGGGGCCATGGCAAGCGGACTGGTGTGATTGATCGGCAGTTATCAGAGTTATAGCGGCCGCCCCGGCAGGACGTCGCGGCATGTCCTACATACTCGTCGCTATATTAAAGTGATAGCCGATTGGTTAAGCAAGTATCTTGCGGGCACAAGGTCCTGGGTTCAAACCTCGGCTCGTAATTCTGGGTTTTACGAAATCTATGTGCGAATCATAATTTCAGTAAGATTATCGACTGCTTACGGTGAAGCAATACATCGAGAGGAAACCTGCATGGTTTAGAAAATATAACCAATTTCGTAAATTGGACATAAGAAGTCCGCCAACCGCACTGGTTTGACACTTTGTTAATTAACAGTATTTATTATGTTTATATATAGCCATAGGTAGCTAGTTTAAAGGAGCCCACCCGTGTTATGCAGAATTTGTTCGGCATGTGCGTGATTCATGAGCTGCTAACAGGATGTCCCGCTCAATATTGTATGCACTAACACGTGCATCATGACGTAGTCAGGACATGCGTGTACGCACTTTACAAGGTTATACGTTATCCCAGCTATTGCTAGCAGGGCGTGATAGTGTAGCTAAAATACAACAAATCTAATTCACCTGTGTAATGTAAATTTGGTAGTTTTCCGCGGTTTCACGCTTGAAAAGCGTTATGCATCTTCCAGGCATCTATTAGTAATTTTGTGAACTGCTTTGTAACGTCCACTGTGAAAAAGTTATCTCAAAGATCAACTAGATGGCGCAAGTGACTTATTTAGGTGACTGCATAGTGCGAAGTCCAAAAACTTTTTTGTGCATCCAAAACAAGTGAAACTTTGTTCCTGACAGGAATCCCCAGACGGCATTTTTTTTATAAAGACCTCAAATCGAAACTGAAAGGCTTATTGAAAACAAATAATTTATTAAATGTGTTTTACCTCAATACGAGCTCATTGTTGACACCATAATAAATTGAATTAATCATAACATGTCCAAAAATGCTGAACATAAGTACCTACGAATAACAAAGTGGTGGAGTCAAAGTTGTTGCATCTAACCTCTTCTATTATAACATCTTGCAGTTCACACCATTATAAATGACAAAATAACGACTCTTAGAAACAGCTAAGTGGGACTCAAACATTTGAGCACCATTTGTAGTATATTGCCAGTATTTAAACTTTACACGTATTTAGTAATAAGTACCTCATAATATTATATTTTACCATTTGATAAACCTTTGTTGGAAATAAGTTACTAAAGCTACGTGTATTTAAATAAGAGAGCATATTATCGAAACTATAAAACCAGACCACTAGCGCCATCGTGGCATTTTCCAAACTATTATTTAGCCTTCTACAAACTACTATTCAGCGTTCAATAATTTTTTACTTACATTGTTTTCTAATGTACGATGCGTATGATACCGAAAGTTCAATAATGCTATACTAGATGGCGTAAGTAGACCCATGGCCGTCAACGGGTTACTTAATTTTGTATTTTTTACTTATATAAGTGCGTGGGTACTGTATCTGATGTATACTTATATATAGTAATAGAAATAAATATAGAAAATAGAAATATAGAAAATAAAGAGCGGAAGGTTAGCGTGGTATGGACATGTTAGCGAAGAGAGGATGATCATGCGGTCAAAAAGACGATGGGTATGAGAGTGAGCGGTAGTCGGGGTAGGGGACGTCCTAAAAAGACGTGGATGAACTGCGTGGAAGAGGGTATGAGCGAAAAGGGAGTGAGTGCAGAGATGACGGACGATAGGCTTGAATGGAAGAAGAGAACATGCTGCGCCGACCCCACCTAGTGTGGGATAAGAACAAGGTGATGATAACTTATATATAGTATACAAATCATAGTCTCTTGTTTAATACGAATCATGGAATTATTAGACCATGATCCGAAGTGGTACCTAGTAGTAGTCTATGGTTTAATTTGATGTCTTCAGGTACCGTACAATTCTAGGGGTGATCCCATTTCCAATATTTGTGATGACGGGGGATCGAACCATCGCACATTCGGTGCAATGAGCCCCGCGGTTTCCCTTCGAACTGCTACGCCAAGGGGTAGTGAATTCACAGTTTATTAGTAATTTAGGATAATTAATGAGAAAGTTCATAATACTTTGTCCAGACGCTTTACGAAGTAATCATCATACGCCATCTGGACTAACATGGCCGGATAGGATGGGTTTATAGATTACACACCGGAACTAGCCGGTCAGCGTTTCCTCCGATATCTACTGTTGAAGCTACCGCGGGATATGGTCGTGATTTCATATTTCGGTATCATTCATTAAATAATTCAGTATGCCTACTAGAGTGGCGTCAATCCCAGTGACGCCCACATCAGGATTAATTACGAAAAGGCTATTTCCGTAATTTACCTGGCGGGAATCGAACCCGCGACCACTTAGTGCAGGGAGCCATTATGCCGCATAGCAAAACCGCTATCGCTCAAAATAACCACGAAAGTGTAATGATGCAATTACCTACTTATTTATTACTACTTATTTCACTATGTAACTTATATATTACTAATTTTAGAAATAAATAATAACGGTCATAGCCGATTGGTTGAGTACGCGTCTTGCGGGGCACAAGGCCCTGGGTTCATACCCGTACTCTGGGTTTTCCGAAATCTATGTGCGAATCAGAATTTCAGTATGATTATAACTAGCTTACGGTGAAGGATAGAGAATCTTCGAAAGACATGTGAAATCCGCCAACCCGCACTGGGTCAGCGTGGGCGACTACGGCCTGAATCCCCCTTGTAGTGAGGGGAGGCCCGTGCCCACGAGTGGTACGTCAAATTGACTAAATTATGATGTTATATTATATCATATTATTGTAATGTTATAATTAGGAAGGCAAGGCCGCCGTTACACTTTAATTAATAACTAGCGGCCCGCCCCGGCTTCGCACGGGTACATTGCGGTTACATTATTCGAGTTTTAGTAAGGATCCCTAATTTTTTTGAAAATATATTATAGCCTATGTCACCCGGGGATAGTGTAGCTTCCCAACAGTGAAAGAATTTTTCAAATCGGTTCAGTAGTTTCGGAGCCTATTCATTACAATCAAACAAACAAAGTTTTCCTCTTTATAATATTAGTATGATGAAATTTGGTTAAAAGGTATCAATTATAACATAATAACTAATTATCTTTCATACGGGAAATCATCAAAGCTAATTAAGATTTCGTCATAAATGAGGTCTCAGTTGGTTATAAAGATTACCTACACACCTACCCAAAAAATAGGAAGAAAATAAAATACCTTATTAATTATTTATTAATTAGACATTTCTGATAACAACGACTTTACTAAATGAAAAGTAACATCGCAGTGAATCTAAAGTGTATTTTGCGGACTTTTTAAACGATCTTGGCATGCCATTTACTATGATCAATATTTAAGTATCTTTTTATAATATAGAACGACTAGTTTCCTAAATGGTATTAGGTAAAAAACAATAATAATTTAACATATAATAATATATAATAATAATTTAACATTAGTTAAATTATTATTATAATTGAACTAATGTTAAATTATTATTATAACGACTTTTAATAGTTTTGAAAGATGAATTACATTAAAAAGACATAGTAAGATTGGTTACCAAATCCGAATCTTAAGGAAAAATACAGTGTAATACACATTTCATTTTGGAATTATATAGGAAAAATACACAGGACTGAAACAGGGATGGAGGAAGACAAATTGCTAATTACCTATAAACCGCCGTTGCAAAATATTATTAACTATTTCTAGATACGCGCAGTTGATACGTCCTCGTGACCGGATATGAATATAACAAGTATAATTAACAGTATATTGTATTTTCATAAAGTTTTCCTTGCAAACGTTTGCTGAAGGAATTATCTACGGAAAATATCCTAGTTTTATTTATATATCTCATTTATTTACAAGGGCAGGTAACGGGAGCGCCTACCCTACACTCCGCGACGGTGTAAAACGCTATTCATTTGTTATTGACGTTAACTTAAGTAAGAAATATGTAGATTTGTTGATCGTCTGTAGATGCCTATGATAAAGTGACTGTGATGTTTTCTCGCAAGACCATTATCTCCTCTAAAATCTTTCTGGCATTCCAATTTGCACCTTATTTTACACAATTCATCGGATTCATTGGAAAGTATTGCTTATATACGATAGAAATCGTTAACATAATATATCTCGTTATATTGTTATTGTAATTTTTCATGGGTTTATAAAACTTACTACTAGCTTTTAGACTCGATTAACCTTGTTAAGGTCAAATAAGTATATGTCATGTTCAACAATAACACCAGATTAATTTAACAACAAAGAATCATGTACTTACAAACGAGCATTTTAATTAAATAACATGAAATATCGTTCATTATTTATAACGAGTATGAAGCGATAATAGCTACAGGTTGATGTTATTCATACTTAACGGACTAAGGGCGGCTGTCCCCTTAGTTCTGTTCTGAAGCGGGCTCGCCCGCTTCGACCAATAGGATTACTTCATTTCCTCAGCTGCACTCGGGTTGGTCCATTTGACAGGAAATGAAGCGATCGTATTGGTCGAAGTGGGCGGGCTTGCTTCATAACACGGCCAAGTGATAACGGTGATGTTATTAAGTAAAACAGGAGAAATCCGTTGTTCTAATCCTTATCTAGGTCTGTAATAAAATGGTGGCCGAGAACACCAATAATGGTCGAACAAAATTTTTTTCGTGACCCGCGAACCTAAATTGCAGGCAAGTGCCGTTTTATTATAGAAAACAGGAAACGTTGGCCTCACACGTACCGGCTATAAAGCCTAGAACGACTTCCACATGCACCTGGATCTTTATACCTAGCCTGGCGTGGCCAATCGCGATGTGTCGGCTTCAATCTTCGATGAAAACAAGTATAATAGGATTTGAAGCGACGCTTCTACACGGAGGTTCGGGGCGTTCACCGCGGGGCCACTCTATCCGTGCTAAGCGTCAGTAGAGTTACACGATCTATTATATAGGTATTCAGAGTGGCAGCTGCGGCGCCCTACGCTTTATACATACGTACTAAAAAGCTTCGCTTCTTTCGGGCGTTCATAGACGGCTCTGTTTTTTTTTCCTTAAATATATTTTTATTGCTACACCATGAAGGTTTCCTCACAATGTTTCCTTCGCGGGAAGCAACCACTATAAGTAAATAGGTATGTTTAAGAAAATGTAACCGTTTCTCGAAAGATATGTGAAATTCTTCGCTGGAAGATTTATTCATGCCCCCATCCTCATGAGCATTGAGGGGAGGCCTGTGCCCAGGAGTGGGATATATGTTTTTCAAAGTTATCTCAACGTTAGAACGATTTGGCAAAGCATATTCAATTTACAAATATATAGGTAATTGGTTCGCAGTAACAGTAGGAACTCGAAGATGGAAGTTCTATGAAATCAAGTCGATAACATTTGACTGACAGCTATTCGTCTGTTTATTAAATTTTATGAAATAGGGAATGACGAATAATAGGCAAAATTATGATATGTGTTATGAGTAATAAAGCCATTTGCGAGTAGGCATACAGTTGGTAACAACGAGCTGATAACGGTTCGGCGATTATTTGTGAATTATTGTATTTATTCTCGAACCGCACATAGTTCGAAACGTGTCTCGTTACCTCCCAACCTCAGACAACATAGTGCCATAGTTTAACGAACATCGTTGCGTTCTTAAAAGCTGATTGAGTATTCCTATCTCGAGCGTCACGATTCAAATTTATTACAAAGCGCCGGACGTCTATAAAACTGTTCATCGTCATGCGAAATGTCATTGTTCTCGACTCCCACTAAGCATTAAGATGCTCACCTAAACCTATCACAAGCCGCGGGCTTTCGCCGTTTGCATACACACGCGGACTACCCACGCGAGTGCTCCAAAAGAAAACATCCCGTATATAACAGAAATATTCGACTTTTTTGATTAAATAATAATTGCTTAAACATAATGATTACTGCTGGCGGCATAACAACATGTTTTAAGTTTTCTACGGTGACGTGACGAGTGCCGCGGGAAGTGCTTGTTGATATAAAACTTATCGCTGCGCTGCGTTTACGCCGTTCATTACAGTGTTAAATTAATGTGTTATATTATATAAAACAAGGCAAATAGACCAGTGTCGTGCATTCGTGTAGAGATCGTGTGTATCGCTGCAAAGTTGTTTGCGTTCAAAATGTTCGCTCCGAAAGCTGTGCAAGCCGCGCTCCTTGTGTCGGCAGTTCTTTGCCTGATTGAGTTATGTGAGCCTGTGGAGTTGGGTCAGAGGGGAGTCTGTTTAGTAGAAGTGAGGTAAAATACATATTTATTATAAACCGAAAATAATAGATTTGTCTTATTTCGTTATTTGGTGGGCAGTTCATTTTATATTATTACTCAGCATCCACATGCAAGTCAAAAGTCTTGTTGGACATAGTCGCAACACATTATAAATATTATAATTATTACCTATTTAGTACGTTTGACAAAGACATTGACAAACATTCATCCACTATTTTACAAAAAAAGTCGCCCTGAGTACCTATCTAATGTCCAAATGTTTTGTATTTTACTTCAGTAGCTTCGGCTCTGCAGTAATGAGCCAGTCAGTCAGGGTTTCTCTTTTTATATTATAATCTTATATAGCTATATAGTTTAATAAACTATGTACCTAGTTAACTTGATGAAATAGTTCAGTTATTCTATATTATTATTATACCTTTTAATTTACCAATTCTAGTTTACAGCATCAGTAACTCCTTGATATGTTACGTACGATCATGACAACAATTTTATATAATATTACTTACAATGCATAACAACGTCACATCCTATGTTATATACCTACGGATACCGAGCCGACTCTTTGTAACAATCGGTTGGCCACATTTAGCGGTAAAAACATGATAACGAAATAATATTTAAGTATATATAAATAGCTGTGCCCCGCGACTCCATCCGCGTGGAATGTGTACCACCCTTAACATTTAGGGGTATGAAAATTTTAATATAAGACTAGTTTCTGCCTGCGACTTCGTCCGCGTAGACTTAAATAAAGTATTATATGTGTTAATCCAGGTTATAAACTATCTGTGTTCCAAATTTCATCCGAATCCGTTAAGTAGTTTTTGCGTGAAAGAGTAACAAACATACATCCACACTCACAAACTTTCGCATTTATAATATTAGTCCAGAATGATCAGATGTATCAGTTTTCGTTAATATGCCCCTTACACCCTGTATACTATATAATGGCAAAGTACCTAACTATCGTATCAATACATAGTATAAAACTAAGTCGCTTTCCGCTGTCTGTATGTCCCTATGTATGCTTAGATCTTTAAAACTACGCAACGGATTTTGATCCGGTTTTTTAATAGATAGAGTGATTCAAGAGGAAGGTTTTTATGTATAATACTAGAGGCATAATATAATAGAGAAACGCTCATAAAAAATACCCGTGCGAAGCCGGGGCGGGTCGCTAGTAAACTATAATTCGCTGGGTTTTATATTACTGTGTTTAATTTATGTAATTTGTTATGCGCATGTCTGCAGTATATTCGAGGCGTCAGATCGTAAATATTTGGAGGGGTAAGTTGGGCTCTTATCATATCTGCCCTAAACTGCCCATGGTTCGGTAGAAGGTTTTTTTTATTAAGTTTTCCCGTAAACGATTTACAGGACAATCGTGGGAATATATAAGTGATGCCTTTATAAGTTCCTTTGAACGATTACATAAATACGGAACCCTAACGACGGTGAAGTGTTATATGCCCATGACGCAGCCAACTAGCTTAATTAGCCGTTAAATCAACAGCCTAGCCTCTTTACCTACTAAACAGCGCCGTTCAACTAGCGGCCTGAATGATATTCAGCCGTAGCGTCAACATTTGATAAACTGGCTAATGCTTAGGCCACTGCACTGTAATATATGTTGACATTTAAGTACTACAAAACTTTTTCAAAATACTACCCAAGCAGAGCGACCAGGATGGGTTTAGGTTCGGGTTTATTTTTTTTTATGATCCCACAGGAATCCTATCCGGCAAGTAGGTTCAGTGGATCTAAACAATTTCGTAAAATACCTACCTAATAAAATTATTCCATCAAAGTTGTTGTTTGCCAACGCCATATTGACAGTTTGGTGAGTTTCGGCGCTAGGTGGCAAAGTGGAACTAAATTGAAATGAACAGGCTAGGCAAGTAATTAAATATCATCCATCCAAGTCATTTGCCTAGCTGTTTGTACAAATGGCTGAATATCATTCAGGCCACTAGTTGAACGGCGCTGTTTAGTAAAGAGGCTAGGCTGTTGATTGAACGGCTAATTAAGTTAGTTGGCTGCGACACCCACATCTGGGAATTTGGAAGTATTAATTTCATTTTTGGTGATGACCGTCACTTGCATTAACGTGAGACTCTGTGGTGAGCGCTGGAACGATTATTTGAGCTGATTCGATTCCAACAATGTACCTATAATGTAGGTAGGTAGGTTTGTATCTTCTTCCCACAAGCCATAATCGAGCTTAAGAAAATTGTCCCGCAAACTCATAGGAGTTGCAATGCGCATGGTAAATTTTTAAAAATGAAACGCTAAAGAATTGTCGTTCCAGCACTATCTTACAGTTTGTACTGTGGAAACATTGCTATCCCTGTTTTTCGACGGCATAAAATGTCAGTGCGGAGGAGGATATCACTGTCTTCATAAATTGAATAAGAGTAACAGCACGCTTTCTCGATATCGATACGAAAATATTCGAGCAGAAATAGTGAATTCTCGCTCGGTATTTAACATGCTTGCGTTAAGGACGTTTCCTCTGTGGGTATTGCTTAAGGTAGTAGAATTATGATGCTACGCTAGGTATTCACTTCCCACAATGGCCCAAGACTACGTCATGATCAGTTTTGTTATTGATTGACGTCTTCAATACAAATAAGGTTCATTATTAATAAGCCAACGACGTAGTCTTGGGTCCAATCACGTCACTTATTCACCTATCTCTATGTTGTAGCTACTCCAGTAGGTATATGTTTTTGTAATAACTTTTTTCTTTTTTCAGTAAGGAGGATGGATCGAAAAAGGTACATTTAAAATAATTATCACTTGCTAGTGACTTTTGGACACGAATCCATATGTTTAACTTTGCAGTTGCATCTGAGTTATTTATTCAACCTATCTTTGTATAGCAACATAAAATAATGAACCTGCAATGTATGTTCATATTATTGTTTTTTGATGGATAGTTCCCTTACCGTAGTACATTAGAACGAAAATAGTCGACTTTTTCGCTTGGTAAAGCTTTTTGATGAACAAACATTATAACTACAGATTTTGATAAGCTTGTAGTTATAATGTTTGTTCATTGATCAAATTCATTCATTTTCAGAACGTGACAGACTGCTGCGTAGGCTGGGATTACAACAGCGCTACAAACACGTGTAAGCCGACTTGCGTGGCTGGCTGCCCAAACGGCACCTGTGTGGATGCATACAAATGCATATGCACTCCCCCCCGAGTGCTCGAAAATCACGCGTGCGTCTTACCCGATTGCGACAAGCCATGCGTCAACGGCATATGCACATCACGAAACTCATGCACTTGCAAGAAAGGGTACAAGAAAGCAGACAACTACACTTGCGTACCAGAATGTACGTCGCCTTGTGACAACGGCGACTGCGTTGCTCCAGAAGAATGCAGATGCCACAACGGGTACAACAACGAAAATGGAATTTGCAAACCGGTTTGCAAAAGAGGATGTTTGAATGGAATTTGTGTAGGACCTGACAAATGCGAATGTAATAACGGATACGAACTAGAACCGCATAGCCACATAGCTTGCAGAGCAAAATGTGACAAGCCATGCGTCAACGGAACGTGCACATCACCTAACTCATGCACTTGCAAGAAAGGGTACAAGAAAGCAGACACCTACACTTGCGTACCAGAATGTACGTCGCCTTGTCACAACGGCGACTGCGTTGCTCCAGAAGAATGCAGATGCCACAACGGGTACAACAACGAAAATGGAATTTGCAAACCGGTTTGCAAAAGAGGATGTTTGAATGGAATTTGTATAGGACCTGACAAATGCGAATGTAATAACGGATACGAACTAGAACCGCATAGCGATACAGTTTGCAGAGCAAAATGTGACAAGCCATGCGTCAACGGAACGTGCACATCACCTAACTCATGCACTTGCAAGAAAGGGTACAAGAAAGCAGACACCTACACTTGCGTACCAGAATGTACGTCGCCTTGTGACAACGGCGACTGCGTTGCTCCAGAAGAATGCAGATGTCACGATCAGTACAAAAAAGTAAATGGAATTTGCAAACCAGTTTGTGACAATGAATGTATTAACGGTATTTGTACGGAGCCTAATAAATGTGCGTGCATCGAAGGGTACAAATTAGGCGTCGGCAATCAATTTAATTGCACGCCGTTTTGCGAAAATAAGTGTGTCAATGCGAAATGCGTTTCTCCTAACCAATGTAAGTGCGAAACGGGATACAAAGAGACTGCAAAATGGTGGGAGTGCGAGCCTCAATGCAACAGCTGCCATTATGGAGCATGCATTGCGCCAAATAACTGCTCATGTTCGGAAGGATACGAACGGATAGATTCGTTTGGTTGTGTTTCTATGAAAGCGTAAGTATGAGACAATATTCTTATTAACTGGTTACATTATCAAGTTATCTCTTGTAGTTTGTATCGGGTTACAATAGCTTTACTCTCAATATGTAGATATAATTATCAGATTAAAACACGTTGGTTCAAAAAATCTTTTCACCCCCAATTAACAAAAGAGTCATGTCTCATACACTTCTCAAAATTTGTACTAGTTCTTCTTGAATATTATTTGAACCGACTTCTAAATGAAGCTTTCTCTTTTCATTAGGCCAATGGATATGTTATAAGGCAACACCAAAGTAATGGCAAATATTCAAAGAACTAGAAAATATAATAGTTGCGTATATTCTTCTTTTACTAATCATCTACATGCCAGCCACCGTATATTTACCTAAATTATAGCCTCGAACTTTTGAAACGCCCTGTATTATAAAAGGATAACAGGATTATAAATTATAATTATAAAGTGTAGTTATATTTTAGCCACCCAAGACTCAGGCCATTGTTATCAGTAAGCATGGCGCCTACAGTACGCTCCCATTTTTAGACGTGATTGCACATTGCCACGTCACTGTAATTATTATAGGCTAATTATCGAGCCATTGTATGATGTGATATCGAATTCATTGCAAGGCATGGTAAATTGCTCCTAAAACCATAACTATGTAGGTACACAATAAAATAATTCGTCTTTTGATAAAGTTACCACGGTTCTCTACGGGAGACTATCGATTTCCCTTCATACTTCAAACCTCGCTTGGCACATGAAAAAATGGCTAGATATTAATAATAATAATAAATATCGCCAGACTGACACACCAACTGTATGGTCCTTAACTAAGCTACGCTTGTACTTTGGGTACCGTATAATGAACTGGGGGCGGTCCAAGGTGACAATCATCAAAAGGTCATATCTGAAATTTGTCCCAGCGGGAATCGAACCTGCACCTACTAGTACTACTACCTACTTCTACTAGTCAGCTGAGCGGCTTACGCTCAAACCATTGCTTGCTCCAAGCGACAAGAAAATGGTTGTCAAAATCATGAGTTCGTTAGCGGATAGTTTGGTTAAAATTACTGTTATATTTTTTGACATATCGGTAACAGGGATCAAATATTGAATACCTCCTATCGTCCTATGCGTCCCTCGACTATTCTAACATTTTGTATTTTTTTTCAGAGTGGACTGCAATGTCAACAGTACATGCCCATCGCAGTGCGATTATGACGGCGAGCAATACTGCTGTGATAATGGAATACTCATTGCTCCGTGCTTTAACCCACTGGATGAAACACCCGCCGAAATCACCGGGTAATCATTCTTACCTCCTTTTAGGGTTCTGTAGTCGGACTAACGAACCCTTATAGTGCATCAATGCGTGCGTCGGACGCACAGTCTTACGCATAAAGGGAATGACTGCTTAAGGAGAAATTCTCACTCTTAGCATAAACATTTAATTGAATAGGAGCGTCTAACAGAGTGGCTCTAGTAATAACATTCACTAGTTATATTGCTTCTTACGAAAATTGTATTGTTGTTTAGTTTGGCTGGTCTGGAGCTATCGTGGACGCTGGGCGGCGTGGTGGGCTTGCTGATGTTGATGGTGGTGGGCATCGTCATGCAGAGGATCTGGCACAACTCGAAGCAGTATAACGAAGCGAAGCAGATTGATACTGGTCAGTAGATATTTACTGTTATCCATCTTATTATTCGTTATTGTCTTATTATCGTTTGGCTTTGCTTTTCGCATTTAGCCATTCACACTAAAGGGGTAAAACAGGGAATGGAAGTTTGTATGTGAATTTCATTTTGAGATCCATGGATTAAAATAGAGATAGAAAATTTGACTCCACGTATAATAGCTTTCTAAAAAAATGTTTAATGACGCAGTGCCTAAATGCCCTAAATCATAAAACACATAGTACCTTTAAATAAATATCGCCGGACTGACACTCCAACTGTATGGAGACAAACTAAGCAACGCTTGTACTATGGGTACTGCATAATGGACCGGAAACTAACCCAGTGACATCCATACCTGGGCAAACTACGAAGATACCATTTGGAAATTTGTCCTGGCGGGAATGGAACCCGCAAACACCCAGTGCAGTGAGCCTAGCGGCCTACGCTCGAACCACTGCGCCAAACGATCGTAATATTTTCTTTGATATGGTTATTCCAGATATGGGCAACGGCAGTGTCGTGTACACGCTCCCGCATACTCTGCTGCAGTCCAGGATACCCGAGGACTACGAGCACGACGAGGAGGCAGCAATGCACGATCGGAACACCGACACTCTACTACGTAGAACGGACCCCGACGTCGAATCAGTCGAGAACATTCGATTATAAGTCATCAATACCTGACAAAAATCAAGAATTTTCAAACTGAGACAATCTCTTATTGATATTATAAGTTATTTTTATCGATATAATTAATTTATGGTGCTACAAAACGATAGTGGACATTGGAACAGACGAGAGTCATGGATTATAAGTCATCAATACCTGATAACAATCGCGAATTGGATATGGATCCAACCACACATACTTCTGAAAACTGAAACCAACCTACACCCACGTCAACTGGGGTTGATTTTAGTCTGCAGGAGTCAGTGTGGGTTGGTTCCTTTTTGCAAATGTATGTCCAATTTATCAAACGGAGACAATCGTGACAATTTATTTATGGTGCTACAAACGAAAGTGGATGACGTAACAGTCGAGGATAATCGATTATAAGTAGTCATCGATACTGGGTAACAATCGAGAATAATATTCAAATGGACACAACCGTATTTTAATTTAAGGATTTTTATCATATCGAAGTAATTTACTTTTGAAGAACTAGGTACAAACCAAAATAGGCCATATCGATGTTTGACTTCAAATTCAATACCTTTTTCGATAAAAAGTGTTTGAAAACGATTGTGAAGCTAGCAAAAAACGCATCGGCGATTGAATTAAATAAAGGAAGGTTAAAAATTAAGATAATTCGACGTATTCTTTGCTGGTTGTGATGGAGGAGCTAAGGAATCCGTCGAATTACAAGTCACCCTCAATAATATTTATCAACAGGTTTACTTAAATTTTTGTTATATATCAAATCAAAAACAGTGACAGACCCTAGAACGAGGTTAAATCATCCTAGGACAAACGCCGACAATACAACAAGAACAACAGAAATGTCAACAAAAACTAGTAAAAAATTGTTGATTAACATTCTATAGGTATACCGGGCCTAGCCCATGTATTGATACATATTATAGTCATTTATATTGTTCAGCATACAAGCGTGTTTTTATTATTATTTATTATTAGAAAATAAATATAGGATAAATATGTTATTATGCTGCAGAGGCTAAAAACCTCAAGTGGCGCAAATATAGTGGCCTTCCTGGAGGCTATTTGTTTGAGCCTTTTGGGGTCGAAACTTTAGGCTCATGGGGCCCTAACGGGCGTCTCCACTACGAGCAGATAGCAGCGCGACTGTTCGCCGCTTTACGTGACCGGCGGGCTGGTCTGTTTTTCGCGAAATGAATAAGCCTCGCTATTCAGCGCGGAAATGCGGCCAACCTCTTGGGCACTTTTGGCATCGACGACGATGTGGAAGCACTTTTGTATACTTGTTGAAACAGAAAGGGTATACTTTTTTTTCAGAACTTAACTTTGTAATTCTAAAACTTGAAAAATAAAAGGTGTTATAGGGATACAGCTGTTGACAGATTTCATAAGTCTACAACGCTTTCAGTACTTCAACTGTCCCACAAAGCCGATAGCTTTAGATTTACAAAGTAAAGTTGCAAAAAAAATAAAATACACTTTCTGTTTTACCTAGTCAATAAGTTTATTTTATTTGTATTTATATGTTACTTTCAGTTCGTTTATAAGTATTTATAACACTGTACATTGCAGTTATGTACAAAATTTTATAGATGTTAAGATTAGGCGTTATTTACAATCTTACGGCAGACGCGACAACATTGTTCTATGCCAATCTATAAATCTGCCAAACTGTAAAGAAAGAACGCTGTTGTATGAATGTAGCCTTACAGAGTACTCTACAGAGGGTTTGTGGCTATGATATTGTTATCACAATGTTTAAATTGAAAACGTTATCAAATTAAAGAACAGCAAACGCGTCAAGATAAGAGGTGTTACTCTTAGCAGCGATCTCAGCCAACGCGCTCCAGATTTCCATTACAGACAGATTTCTGTAGAATAATTTATTCCTCTGCTTATTTTTTACGAGTGAAAGTTATCTTCTATTATGCTTCTAGGCTTTTCTCTACTATTTATTAATGTAATTAGATATATAGGTGTCATTCGCACGTCAAAGATAATTGTTAATTAATATTTAACTAGGATATCAGATCAGGTGATTTCAAATGATGAAATGCCTGTTCCGTAGCCATTATCTTCAGCCTGTTGGTGTCCACTACTGCACGGAAGCCTTCCTCAATGCACACCACTGAGCTCGGTCTTCAGATTTCAGCAACCAGTTGGTGCAAACCCTTCCCGCACCCTGCAGGTCCTCACTTCCTCATCCGGGGCACCCTACGTTGGCCCAATGATGGCCTCCATAGGATAATTTATTTTCTATGTTTGTTTTTCCAAATTATGGCAAAAGAATTAGGGTCTATTCAGAGTAGGTAGCTGCACCCAGACGGCAAGCAGGCTGCATAAGTCCTGTTTGGGGGTAGTTTTGATGCAGTTGATATCATGAACCAAAACTATGAACTGCAGCAGTCCGCTTGCAGTCTGAAAGCAGCTCATCTGAATAAACCCTTAAGTATATATACAAAGTATTTTTAATTAAGTATATTATTTACTTACAATATTTGAATTTAACGACTTAATTGTAACTGTGATGCCATAAATTAAAGAATAAATTTATTTTCGATGTATATATATTGTTTGTTTAAATGAAAAATACAATGACTTAGAGCTTACAATGAGCTTAGAACAGCTATGATCTGCTTGTGTTAGTAATCTGACTCATCAGGACACAATCCGGTGGGCTTGATGCGGTTTTCTTATCTGAAAAAATATTGAGATGAGAACCTGTACAGGTTGCCTTACTTTATTAGTATGGCAAACCACAAACCACATCAAATCATTCTTCTACCATTACCGATTCGAAATGCTAGACGCCAAGGTTTGACCCTGGAGAAGTCTCGGGAAAGACCTATATTGTCTTGGAACCTGCCCGGGTAGGAGAAGTTTTATAATAAGTCCCCGAGAAAAGTGGGTAGATTACCTATCCACTTACCTCCGTTGCAAAGCGGGTGACATAAATAACTGTATAAGGCGATTGCCGCAGATTAACTAAGACTACTATTACGATAATAAGGTGAAATAAGGAAATAGTGTATTACCATTAACATTATAATTCAAAGCCCGTCGTTTTCTGAAGCAGACCAAAACTGCACCTATCGCAATCAAGATGATAATAATTGGGACCAGCAAGTAGATCCTGTAACAGAAAAATAATTCAAAACCTTATGCACCCTCATCAATATTTTGTAGAACGGAGCTGGGTCAAACCACTGACTCTAGTTACAGATAACAGCACAGAAAAATCAATAGTGTAAAACAATGTGAACTGTTCTTTACAATGTTTTCAAATTAGCGGAGAAAAAAAAAATGATTTCGAATTTCGATACAAAATTTATAACATTTAATTAAACCCAAGTAGTATTATGGACTGTTGACACATTCTGTATAATATGTTTATATAACAACTCTGTATCCTTGTACACAGAGAAAGGATTCATTTCATCCGATTCAAGCGCAGTCACTTATTTCTTTCTTTAGTCCTGCGTCAAAAGCGGAGCGTTTGAAACGTAATCGCGAGCGTTTGCTTTTCTATTACGATTTGAGTAGCTAGCGTGGTTAGGGCCCTGTTACTCTACGGAACGATTTCGCCATCGCTAAGTACTTACCAAAAGTATTTGTTCGAGTTGCTATTTGCAATTACACAAATAGTCTTCTCACATATCCTTTGCGACCCCGAACAATTGTAAAAACAATCACAATCACCACCACTTGCACTGACATTCTTAGCTTCATAGAGTTTATTGCAAATACATTTTTTCGGAGCGATGCAAGATCCCTCGCAATTCTTGCAATGAGGAACACACAAAGGTCCTCCCATGTTCTTCAATAAATTTGGTTGGAAGTCGTATCCCGGAAGGCAAGCGCACACGTTTGGACTAATGCATGTGCCATTACCACAGGGGCGGTCACATCGCGCGACGCAGGCCTGACAAACGCCGGTGGAATGCATTTTTCTCCATCCTGTACTACACGCACATTGACCGTGTTCTTCTGGACAAGTACCATTGGTAGAGTTAGAGCATATTGGTTCACATTTCTTGCTCTCCAAAGTATAGTCTGATCTACAACTGCAGGTTCCCGGCGCTGTGCAGTTTGCTCCTCTCGGGCAGCCTCCTCGACAAAACGGGAGACAGTCGTACTTATCCCGACGATTTGGTAAGTAGCCAACCTTGCAGCTGCATATTTCCGATCCACTGCATTTTCCGTTAATGCAAGGTTTAGAACAGTGTGGCGGTGGGTAGAGACTGAAATAAATTAATGGGTTGAAAAAACAAGGTTCTAGAAAGTTTTTTTACTATTCATATTTTTTTATTTTTTAGTTTTCGTGTTCTCCTCGGCAAGGCCTTTCATTTGATACCCATACTGTGGTAGAGCAAGAAAAAATAACTAGTCCGCTATCTTGGATGATCCGCTATATTGGAATTAGACGTCACATAGCTAAGCATGCATTGTCATCCAAAATAAGCGTGTATACCAAATTTCAGCTTCGGTTATAGATCGGTTAAAGATAATTGATTTAAAATTCAGTTGCAAGATTCCACCCGGACAAACGTAGGTACATTGCAAGTTAAATAAAAGATTTTAAAAATAATTAAAAGTTTCAAAAACCCCATAGGAACAGAAAATCTTTTGCTCTGTAAGTGGTAATACATTCATCATAGCTATTATTTTTTTGATGTATAGCTATAATAGAAGTGATGGTGGTAAGCAGATTTTTTGCAAAACGCACTTGCTACGTTCTTCTCAATTTTGCACTTAAGGCGCAACCTTTATGAATCAGGACAATGAGATATCGTGGCGCGAATCAAAATCCACATCGGCTTCACTTTCAAATCAATTGGGCTGTTCTTTATAAAATGTTCTGTGTACTCACCTCAGATTTCTTGTGGCCTTTTGAGGTTCCGCACTCACATCAATAAAAATGTGAAAAATAATTAAAACTAAGAGCCCCGAGAAAATGTGCCGTATAACACCCATTTTGGTAAATGATTTACATAAAAATGATGCCGGGATTTCGCGATATCTAGTACCGTATGTGACTCAATTTAAAGTAAACCGTTGTACACGTGTAAACGTGTAATACTTGTACTAAAACTAGTCTCCGACAATACATAATTTTTGTGTTCTATTTTTTTTCTAACTCTCATTATAAATATGACTTGACAATGTGACTCTTGAATTGAGGTCCATTGCTTTAAGATGTGTTAGTGTCTAGAATGCAAACGGTCCCGAGGTTGGTCTCCAATAAGATGATCTTGTAAAAACTAATACGAAATATCCCATGGTGGAATGTTCATGAATGCTGCAGACCATGAAAGGTGGAAAGAGATAAGCAGAGTGACTCTTGTGTGAGCGAGGCCCATCAATCATCGAATGAAAAAGATGGAAGCCATCGGTTATTTTCTTCTTTTAAAAGTAATTTCAAGTGAAGTGGGACTTGTTGGCTAGTCGTATGAAATCATTGCACAAATGTAAAACGATCTTTACAGCTTATGACAATCAGCAACTGGATTCCAACTTCCGTCCGTTATCATATTTTTCAATGTAGGGCTATGTGATTTTTTTCCTCTTACCTAGTCATGATGAGCCTATGTGGATCCATACCAGCGTTCAAGCATGTTAATTAACATTCAATT
This sequence comes from Notodonta dromedarius, assembly GCA_905147325.1. Taxonomy (NCBI): domain Eukaryota; kingdom Metazoa; phylum Arthropoda; class Insecta; order Lepidoptera; family Notodontidae; genus Notodonta; species Notodonta dromedarius. The sequence goes on from LR990167.1 coordinate 1,078,918, forward strand.
TAGGAATGCTTTGTGTCCAGAAATATTCCTGATTCGGGAACAATGGCGAAAAGGGGAGGCTTTAGGAGCGAGATAATATAAATGTATTTCTATTGATATTCGCGTGATTGTGGCTATTTATATGTTTTTTAATCAAATAAATTTGAGTTATAAGTTACCCATATCGCAGTGATTTCAGTAAATGAGTATTTTGAAAACTTGGTAGAATATATAACTATGTAAATGGCAATAAAGTCATTCAAGTGGTTGAGAAATCGTACAGCTTAAATCTTATTGAGCTGTCGTCCTATTGGTCGACGATCGAGGAAGAGGTGAATTGCAAACTTGGATAGGACGATAGCCGAATGACTTTTGAACGCCAACGATTTTTGGATAGTGTGTAAATACACATTATCCAAAAATGAATCAGGCTACTGATTGGGTCAAAGAGAATATACCATACTACGTAAGAGGATGGGTGTTAAAGCACTGTTAAATCAACTTTAAATCATCATCGATAAGTTTTAATTTCACTGCAATGACAATGATATCATGATTTCTCGAAGAATTATCTTGCAAACAATACCTGATACGTGAGAACGGAACACTTTTACGCTATACTTTAAAAGATTGTGCTCAAAGTGCAGTATTTCACGCTCGCTAGGTATATAGTTGCTAACGTCTTCGTAAGGTATTTTTATGGATTATTTTACAACGCGGTAATGTTTCATATAACTGACATTGTTAGGAAATAGTTAGGGATCAGTGACTAAGGGAAACTATAATATCTGATCAGGGTTCTATGGTTTTCTTTCTTTGGATTAAATTCGGGTGGGTTCCAAGGCAATTTAGCTTTTCCCGGGACTCGTCGAGGGTCAAACCTCGGCGTCATCATTGGACAATAGATCGATCCTGGCTTACAGGACTCAGGAGAAACACTGGTAGGAATGTGTGGCGGGACTAAAAATAATATCACCATCTTATAAACAGAAGCGCTCGTAGCGATAAACACCGTGAAATGAGAGCTTCCTTTCTTTCTTTTCAGAGGTCTTCAGGCGTCGTGAAAACATCGACGCCAGATTTAGCTACTAGCTCATACAAGCGATCGAGTCATGTATAATAATAATAGGTACAACACTCAATTTATAATTAAAGTAAATCGCATACTAATTAATGCGTAATTAATAATTATAGAAGTGATTGGTTCAGCTAAACATTTCTTGTATACCCATTAATCATTGAGGAAAACAGAGTACCTAAGCAAAGTCAAGGTAAAATAAAGCCACCAATTGTATGAACTCGTTCAATTTACAAAATATTAGTAACTGTTTCCCGTAAATGAAGTTTATTAAGTAGACTGGCTGAGCCCGCGACTTTGTCCGCGTGGAGTTTAACTTAATAAACTTTCCTCCCCTATTTTATCCCCTTGGGGGAAGAATTAATCAAAATCCTTTCTTAGCGGATGCCTACGTCATAACATCTACCTGCATGCCAAATTTCAGCCCGATCCGTCCAGTGGGTTGGGCTGTGCGTTGATAGATCACTATGTCAGTCAGTCAGTCACCTTTGAGTTATATACTCGTATATTTAGATACACAGAACCTTCAGAAATTTAATAAACCCCTAAAATAAATTCCAAGATAATTTAACTTTTCCCCGGGACTTGTCGACGGTCAAACCTCGACGTAATTATTGGTCACCATTGTCCATGCTGGATTACAGGAATTTCCCATTACTCAGTATATAATTAAAATAATGCTTCTCGATTTGTAAACGCTGAGTATCCGTTATCTCCGTGCTATTTCCAGTTTTTTCAATCTAATTGCTGTTTAAATGTTCATATTTTTTTATTGAAGCGCTAAATACAATTTTAAAATCATAGACCGACTCCAAATGAAAGAAATTATAAGGTCCCTAGTTATTTCTAGCTTTTTAGTGCACCCAGGTTTTTGAAGTCAGTTTTATTTTTTTTATAAAAAAAAATTTTTTTCACGATTTTTAGTATAATGTTTTCTTATATTTACGCGAATACTACACATTGAAATAAAACTATTTTTACGGATTATATCGCGTTTATTTACTTTTTATGTTCCCGACGTTTCGGTTGCTTTACAGCAACCATGGTCACGGGTTACCAGTATACAATAGTAGTCTTTGGTCACGGGGGGACTGAGGTGTTAGACGTCCTGATGTCATAGTTAAAAACTGGGTACCTTCAAAATTTAGTTGGTGTTTGCGGTCCGATCCACGCAGAAAGTGCTCACTGTGTCTTGAGGTCTTGCAATGGTACGCTTGGTTTTGGATTTAATTATATTAATTACTGGATCCCAAGTTGGTGGTAGCACCCAGCCATCTTCCCTATTGAAATTAGGATGTTTTTTAAATTTCAATGAATCAATGCTACGTGAGGCCATACGTGAGGCCCGTAACCACGGTTGCTGTAAAGCAACCGAAACGTCGGGAACATAAAAAGTAAATAAACGCGATATAATCCGTAAAAATAGTTTTATTTCAACGATTTTTAGTGCTATTCTACTTATCGAAATGCTGGCAACCGTAAACAGTCCATATCTCTCAAACTACTGAACCTATTTATATGAAATTTCCATGGTATCACCAAGGGATCCTGACAATAAAGGCCACACATAGTATACCACTTATACCAATATATGGCACTTATAGCCAGAATGCATCTCATGGCAATTCCACTAAGCCCAAACACGACTAGGTTATATTGTGGTATTACGGAGTTCCGGCCCCTACCTTCCAGTTTCTTCATCATCTGATGATGAAACCGGAAGGTAGCTAGTTTACTGAGACTATTTTAGTGACGGCAACCCCCACTGAAAAGTCACAGGAAAGCAAATCACGTAATTTCGTTTACTTGGATGATGATGTATTTTTTCAGTTATTTTGATTTTAATGCCAAACTACTGAACCGATTTTGATAATATTTTTATGGGACCAATCTGCATGGACATCCTTTCAAATGAAAAAAAAAAAATTCGATACGGTTTATAAATGACGGAGTTATGAGGTAACACCATAAAAAAAAAATTGCATACACACGAATTGATAACCTCCTCCTTTTTGAAGTCGGTTGAAAATAAATTGACATCGAACTGAATCTCCGTTGTATCCTTTATAATAATAATAATAATATAGCCCTTTTATGGTCCCACTTCTGGGCATTGCCCCCCCCTAATACGAGAGGGATTCAGGCAATTATTCACCACGCTGACCTAGTGCGGCTTGGCGGATTACACACGTCTTTTGAAAATTGGCTAGAGCTTCTAAGACATGCATGTTTACTCCCACACAATGGTTTCCTTCACCACCGTAATCAAGTGATAATCATATTTCAATTATGTTTCGTAAGTACATAGGTTTTGAAAAATGCAGATGTGTGGGTTCGAACCCAACACCTTGAGCCTGCAAGACGTGTGCTTAACCAATCGGCTATAACAGCCACCTATCTGTCCTTTACTGCACTTAAATGAAGGATGTGGGTCAAAAATCTATGGTTTAACAAATAAATGAATTATATTATGTTGTAAAAATATTATTATTTTTAGTTGGGTAACGCTCGGATTATTGCTTTTATCGAAACTGGAAAAGTACGTTTTTCCCTGTTTACGTAGATAAAGGGTTTAACTTTAGGTGCGCGCGTTTACCTCGTGCATTGAAATAGTAACAAATGGTATATTAATCACAATCGACACCAGACCGTTGGCAGGCGTGTAGAGAGCAGGTTCATTAAAATGGATCCTCTATACATTTTGTTAATTATATCGGTGAGTTCTTTTTTCGTACATAAGTATAGGTGTTATATTAATTAATCAATAGTAGGTATATTATAATAATCATAGTATTTTATGTAGAATGATTGATGCAAGATAATTATTATTCAGGAGCATATCTAAATATATATAACTCAAAAGTGACTGACTGACTGACTGACTGACATAGTGATCTATCCACGCACAGCCCAAACCACTGGACGGATCGGGCTGAAATTTGGCATGCAGGTAGATGTTATGACGTAGGCATCCGTTAAGAAAGGATTTTGATTAATTCTACCCCCAAGGGGATAAAATAGGGGATGATTGTTAAGTTAAATTCCACGCGGACGAAGTCGCGGGCACAGCTTTTGTCTATATAAATCTATATCTGTAAAGGAGACATGGTACATGTCGTGTTCCTTTTAGTCTCTAGATAAAAGATAAGAACGGATATTTAAAAAAATCCACTCCTAAAGAGGTCTAATGGGGACTAATGTTGTTGCCATGAGGTTTTTGTACATTGTCATCTTTGACTCAAGTATAATGATTGTCATTGAAATTATAGATTGTTATTTTTTTTTCAGTGTTCTAGCATCGCGTTTACGGATTCCCAAAAAGTTGATACATTGTAAGTACTTGACTCACTGTACCCTAATATACCTACAGGATGTCACAAACGTCTCAAATAAGAGAGAATTGTAGGGAGGCGGAGGAAGAGAGATTGTACCTGTGCTTGTGCACAAACATACACACTAGAATATTTTCTGTTTAATTGGCAAGTTTTCGCTAGAGACCGACTTTCCTCTTGGAGGATTAATTATTAATATTATTATGTACCAAAACTGTGATATCGGACTTCGAAATTTGAAGTTTATACACGACATTTTATCTATTTGGGCCAGAATGGTCTAAGATTTGGGCACTTGTACAAATAACTTTTTTATGTTACAGAATCGATCAACTTCGCGACATTTGCATTTGTGTTAAGTAAGTACCTACCCAACTAATTTCAACATTTATTGTGATTCATAATTAAGCTTTATTAGGCGATGACAGACATGAGCCGGACTAAAGGCAGAACCATAGATAAAATCAAAGAGATTATAGTTCGCTCGGCTCAATGTACCTACTGGATGGTTACGGGTTCGATTATTACATACCTGGGGAAATTTTGGAAATGGCCTTTGCATAATGGCTCGTTACGGTCACCGTCAAGGGAAAACAGAAAATAATTTTAAAGAGTCTACATACAATTCTATGCCTTTGAATTTCTTATTGAATCGAACGTGCCGTTCCGGACAACGCTAAATTTCAAAATCTTTTCATTCACGTATAGACCAGGGCTGAAGCCTTTGAAAATGGGAAAAAGTGAAAAAAAAAACATTGGAAAAAGAAGAGAATATAACAAAAATGATAGGAAAATAATTTACGGAGGATCTGAGATCGGGAAGTGGTTAAATGGCAAAGTTGTAGGTAATAAAAAGATCTACAACTTTTGTATTTTTTATCATTTAACTTTCTTCCATAGGACTTGTAGTTTTGCCGGAAATCGAGATAAACCGTCTTTTAACCTTAAAAACTCACCCCCATCCACTTCCCCCGACCTCAGATCCTCCGTAAACGATTTCCCGATCATTTTTGTTATATTCTCTTCCTTTTCCAATGGGTGTCATACTACTATGTTTTTTTTTGTTTCAAAACTATCGACCCTGGTCTAGTAGGCAAATAAGTGCTTATGAATACTGAGAATCTACCGATGAAAATCAAGAAAGAAGACTAATATAATAAAAGTCGGTGTATATTCTCAGGTACGGCAACGCAATGTGAGCAGGCGAAACCATTGTCGCTAGAAAATATTACAAAATAATACCTACACAAGTAATTAAATATAACCAAGCACTATTTAAATGAGAATGCTAGTATAAGTAATATCAGAGTATCATCCACCCCTTCTCAGCTCATTGTTTACTGAGAAGTATAATAATATGAATTTAATATCGTGCTAACTTTTATCCAAATAATCCTTCCCTAATATCTGGCCGCCCTTAGCCTGGGCCTAGTCAACCGCCATTTTCGGAGAGGTATAATGCACACTTTACAATAAAAATCAATGGTAGGCAAATTATACAAGCGTCTTTTTAGTATGAATATTCGAAATTCCCTTGCTCGCTTATAGATTCGGACACACTTGTGCAAAATTTCATGTTTCTAAACCAACTTGTTTAAACTGAGGGTTGTTTATCAGTCAGTGTGTTCGAATTTTAAATACATCCGTCTCGGTCCTGGGTGTAACTGGAATTACATTTTGCCTTCCCATATTAATTACTAGTTTATGCCCGCGACTTCGTCCGCGTAGTATTTAACTTAACAAAAATTTCGGGATTATATTCGTTTTTGCGTGAAAGAGTAACAAACAAACATACATCCACACTCACAAACTTTCGCATTTATAATATTAGTAGGATATATTATATATATCATATTATATAGTAGGTATGTTGTCAGGGAATATTTATTAATTTAATTATGTAGGTATCTATGTAGTCTGCCGTTAATACTCGTACATTGGAAATACCCAGTATAAGAATCTTATTGTTAGCAATTTACATTGTTAATCTAATTTAATATATGTCTTGTTCGTTTGTCAGTGGGCTTTCCTAAAAATAAATGAATTTACATTTACTTAATCAATGTTTACACACAAACTTAAACGAACAGAGCTATTGATTTATTGTGTATGTGTAAAGATAATAATGTTTTCTTTGTTTCCAGTGTTCCTCTAAAACCACAACATGCGGTAAGTTTGTCTATTCCGTTTTCTTTCTCCCATGTCGAATTCATACCTAATTGTTTATATAGCGACATGACCTATCTCTTTATCAAAATCAAATCCGATAGAAGCCGGTCAGAAAAAGGAATTATATATTTTGAATTTAACCGTAGTTTGTTCGCTCGTATGAGCACTGAGCACAAGCCAAATCTGGTATCGGAGTTTTTAGGCCGCCCGAAGGCCTGCGACACAGTTTGACTACAATGATACCGAAAGAGGTCAAACGCAAACTCAACTCAAAATTGTCTCAAAATTGTCTCAAAACTAAAAATTAATATGAGCAGGCCACACCATCATAAATACCAATTTAACATAGGTTATTGGTTAGGCCGCTTATTGGTCTATACCAATTTCATTATAAATACCATAAGCGGCCACCCATCCAAGTTTTAACCGCTACGAACGCTATTGTTTTGAGAACGAGGTAAGTATAGGTACCTATAGTGAAAAATCCCGCCTTCATCTGCATGGCGGGCCGTTCCCGCTAGGCTACCACAAACTAAAGACCCATTGTAGGTAGCTAGGATTGGATTATAACAATGTGTTTTTAGCTATAATTGAGTTATAAATAAAAATACGTTGATAAATTACGTATTTGTCCTTGCCGTTGCGTTTTCCTCTTACTGATAGCACTATAATATTATATATAATATAACCATTTATTTTGTGAATAATTTTGGCTGAATAATATTTTGTTCCAACCCCTAGAGGTCGGTACCAAGGGTGCCACGATTTTTTATGATCGGAAATCTGCGCTAGCGAAACTTCGCGTAAAAGCTAGTTTCTAATAAATTGATGAATCTTGACCTTGACCTTGACCTTTTTTACGTTGGAGAACCCTATACGGGTCCCCTGCCGTCTCAGGGGAGGCGGGAGGGGATTGTGGGAGTCCCTACGCTATGACAGCGCAGGTATAATCCTAGACTAACGGTGTACCGCCCGCCCACTGCCATGAGCGCGGGGCCACGGGACCATGATAGCATGCACCGCGACGTAGATGATCTTGCCCTGTCCACTGACCTCTTGCAATATTTTCCACTATAACTTTAGACCATTATACCTTTGTGTTTGTATTATTGCAGGGTTTGGCATGTTCGTTAGGTGAATTCCCCCCTTCAGCAAGCCTTTGGTAAGTAAAGCTAAGTTTGATTCGGGATCGTTTGTTTGATTTGATCGGGATAAAGAGTTGAATTATTCAAAAACCTCTGCTTAACACTTAAATAATAAGATAAGGTGTGTGAGTAATTGTTACATAGTATTTTATAGTATACTAGCTGAGCCCGCGACTTCGTCCGCGTGGAATTTAACTTAATAAAAAGCCCGCTCCCGCGTTCTGAGCCTGCACGACAGACCCATTTTTTATTATTTTTTTATTTTGTATTTCTAAAATAAAAGTTGCCTAAGTTACTGCTAATAACATCAGCTATCTACCAGTGAAAGTCCCGTCAAAATCGGTCCACCCGTTTCGGAGATATTCTTTGATGTCATGTGTTTTTATTTTTTTACGCGGAACACTAATTGTTTTTTCTAAAATTAAAGTAGCCTAAGTTACACTCTATAACATCAGCTATCTGCCAGTGAAAATCCCGTCAAAATCGGTCCAGCCGTTTCGGAGATTACCCGGAACAAACACACAGACAGACAGACAGACAGACAGACAGACAGACAGACAGACAGATAGACAGACAGACGGACAAAATTTTTTAAATCGCCTTTTTGCTATAGGTGTCGTATGTACTTTCATATGCATTTAGTGAAAAGGTGTTATTTTGATATTACAAACAGACACTCCAATTTTATTTATTTGTATAGATAATTAGGTAATAACATGTTTACAAAAAAAACTAACTCCAAGACAATTTGCAACTAAAATAAACACATTTTAATATATTTTAATAAACTTCAAAGATTTTTTATTATTTTCCAGGAAAAATAAACTTGAAACTGCGTGCAAGACTTTACAGTGAGTATTTTTTAGAATTGTATTTGTATATCCTAGCACCAGGTATCTAAGAACAAGTCATTATCTTCATACATACAATCTTAGCTAAGCCAACGACGACGATTTTTCATTTTCTGTACGTAAGTAATGTAACTGTCCAAACGAGAGTCAAAAGTAACGACAATATTAGAATTCTCGCTATTGGCTGTTCTTACTTTTTAAGTTTTCCGAAAAATATAATTAATTAGAAATTAGCAAAATAAGAACGGCTTCCAAATTACAAACATTATAATTGCAGATATATATTGCGCCTTGGCAACATGTCACACACCCCCACGTATTTATAAGTACCACACCAATCGATCAACCGTTGATCAAAGATCGATTCCAAAGTGGCTTTATGTAGAATCTGTCGATTGACGTCGATTCATCTCATTCTACCATCGATTGACAGTTGATATCTTGCCCTGGTAGCACCCTAAACGTGTTTGACCGTGTTTGGGTACATATCCAAATCAATCTTAGGAATGTCTATGTTTTTAAAATACGGAACTTAACAATCAAATATATTTTCTTTATTTTTAACAAGAGTGTATAAACGCCTTTAATGTTGATATTATATTCATGAATACACACATATTTGTTGCAGATTCGAACCTAACTCTACTACTACAAACGACACGACCACCGAGTCAACGCCTTCTTCTACAGATGGAAACACCACCGAGTCAACGCCTTCTTCTACAGATGGAAAGACCAACGACTCAACGCCTTCTTCTACAGAAGGAAAGACCAACGAGCCAACGATTTCTTCTACAGATCGAAAGACCACCGAGTCAACGCCTTCTTCTACAGATGGAAAGACCACCGAGTCAACGCCTTCTTCTACAGATGGAAAGACCACCGAGTCAACGCCTTCTTCTACAGATGGAAAGACCAACGACTCAACGCCTTCTTCTACAGATGGAAAGACCAACGACTCAACGCCTTCTTCTACAGAAGGAAAGACCAACGAGTCAACGCCTTCTTCTACAGATCGAAAGACCACCGAGTCAACGCCTTCTTCTACAGATGGAAAGACCACCGAGTCAACGCCTTCTTCTACAGATGGAAAGACCACCGAGTCAACGCCTTCTTCTACAGATGGAAAGACCAACGAGTCAACGCCTTCTTCTACAGAAGGAAAGACGAAAGAGTCAACGCCTTCTTCTACAGAAGGAAATACCAACGAATCGACGCCTTCTTCTACAGAAGGAAAGAGCAACGAGTCAACGCCTTCTTCTACAGAAGGAAATACCTCCGTATCAGGGTCTATTATTAAATACGGAACGACTAACGGGTTAGTGTCTACTACTACAGACGGAACGACCACCAAGCCAGTGCCTACTACTACACTCGGAGCAACCACCAACTCAGTGTCTACTACGGAAACATCGCGGTAAATACCTTTGTTGCCTTCCTTCTCAGAGTATTATAGTACAGTACAAACGAATGTCCGAAGTCTTACTTAGGGTTTGAATGAGTATCGGACATATAATTAAATGTTATAAAAATTTGATCGAACTTAAATCACTTTTTTTACAAATACTTAGTTAGGGTTCCGTAGTCAAACTAGGAACCTTTATAGTTTCACCTCCGTATCTTCGTCTATCCATATGTCTGTCCGACGTCACAGTCATTTTATTTCGATACCTTGAAGGCTAGAAGGCTGGCATAAAAATGGAGTAGGCATATACCGCTATAAAATTGTATAAGTTAAATATTAAAAGCAAAGTTATTATAGGGTACTTACCTCCCGTACTTGGGAAAGGGGGCGGAAATGTTTACTCACCCCCTCGGGCGAGGTGTCGTTGGACAGGTATTTTAAATTCAATTTGAGGTTTCTGTGACAGATTTTAAAATTAATTCCCTTTTAAGAAATTTTAAGTGGAACATATTAAACACGTTTGTTGCAAGATTAATCCTCTAACTCACATTATAGATGGATTATTAAGCCTGACCTCCCACCTAACTGTGCTTTGAAGCTGGCCCGTCGGTTCCTTAGCTTGACCCAATTAAAACTTGCTTAGTAGCAGAGTTACTGATTCAAATGTTGGTCGTTTCAGTGCATCAGCACCAGAGGCACGGTCGAAGGCGGACGAGAGACGGCACACCACTACCGTGCTATTGGTCGTGCTGTTCTGCTCCTTCGTGGGCGGAGTACTCTTTGCTCTGGTTGGCAAAGTGCTCCACAACCATTATAGGAAGAAAAGTTACGGTATGTGCACTTAAAAGAAGTGGCTTGGGCTTGCACTATGGGTACTGTACAATAGTATCGTCCCGAATTCAGCAACCCTTGTATATTGTAAATATTCATCACAGTGGTTGGCTCACACAAGGCTATTGCTTACACTGTCGTTCGTTTTTTGTTTCAGTTATCCCACCAGATCAGCATGAGTTATAAAAACAAAACCTTAAAGTAAATATCAATTGGTGCTGTTTCATTAACAGTGCTGCAAGTCTTCTTTAAGTCAAACAAGTCTTCTTTCAAGTTCTTCTCATTACGTATGAACGTGACAAGAATATCTTGAGTTATGATCAAAATTAGTTTCATCGTGATTTGATATCATTGTTGGCCTTGGGCGTTATACCCTAATCCACTTTAAGCGTTAGAGGGGTAGGATAGCCTAGTGGTTAGAGGGGCCATCCTCGTAGCTGAGAGGTTCCGGGTTCGATCCCCATCCTGAACATTAAACTATTGACGTGAGCCCACTCCTAGCACAAGCATTAGCTTAGTTGGAGGGGCTAAAGGGAATACTAGTAATGTGATAAAAAACACACTTTGCTACTAATCTCAAAAAAAAACTAAAAACTTATTATTTTGTAACGTGTATTTACGGTCGAATAGTTACACACTGAAATATCTCTTAGTGTCATCAGTAATTCGACATTCGAAAGAAGAAGACAAAGTATGGTGTAACTACACAACCGCTAATCCACGTTTATTAATGATGAGGCTAATGTTTGGCCAAGCATGTAAATGTAATTATTATTTCTTATACTTACAACTAAGCATTCACACGGTTGATCCGGCACCGATAATTTCCATACTGTTTACTGTGCCCAGATGTCAAATACGGCCATTATCTGTCAAAATGTATACACAAAACGGTGTCTTCTTTGTGTGAATAACCGCTAACTCTAACCCAAAAGAACTTGTATCCGCACCACTTCTCTTGTAAATGTCTAATAACACTACAAAACTCTTCAATACGTTAACGTATGTTAAGTATGTTTTGTATTCGATTTTGGTGTGGTTAATCGATTTTTTGGGTAAAAGTTTTCTGTAAGACTTATGCCGCTTGATCCAATGTCATTATACTGCAGCATAACTATTATTGGAATCAAGTAAAATCAGCTCACGAGTTAAGGTCCAATTAGTCAAATTACGATCCGTGGTGCCTAACGACTGGTCTTCAATCAGCTGTAACAGTCTTGTTTCTATGGCAATCAGCCCATACTAGCAATTTTGGTCTCCCGATTTGCACTGGAGGGAAGTGGAATTTCTTTCTCTTCCAACTCCTCCTATTATTTATTTCGATTGAATTCGTGCGGGTTCCAAGACAATTTTACTTTTCCCCGGGACTCGTCGAGAGTCAAACCTCGACGTCATTATTGGTCACCATTGTCGATCCTGGCTGACAGAAGTAACAGAGGTGGGAGTGTGTGGCGGGACTAGTCCCATAAACATACTGCGACATGGCAGGACGGCCCTTTTACTGCACACGTTGCCGCGGCGGTCAGTTCACACGGAGAAGCGAACGCGGCAACATGTCTTGCACAGTCGAGACGAAACAAGACAGCACTGCCGTATTTGGCATCATACGCTTGCTCACGTTCAAACGGCATGACGTCATGACTGTTGGCAAATTGGCAATAGATCAAATCAAATGGCTTCTCCTTCGAAAAACTTACCCAACACACGGTCAAACCTACTTGGTCATGCTCACTCAATGTAAATTTATTTAATTACTTAGGTATATTTATTAAATAATAAATACCGCCAGACTAACATACCAACAGTATGGTCCCTAAGTCAGCAACGCTTGTAACTATAGGTAGGTACCGTACAACGAACTGTGGGCGATCCCAGTGATACCCAAAAAAGGTATTTCCAAATTTTTGTCCTGTCAGGTATCAAACCCGCAACCACTCACTGCAGTGTGCCGAGCGGCCTACGCTCGAATCACTACGCTATCGCCGTTCATAATATTAAACATAAATATGTGAATTAAACATTAGACTTTTCAATTAGATTTTTAAGTATTTTTATAAAAAATAAATCAGTTATCTATTCACATGAGAATGAATGTTTATTTCTTGACATGTGCGTTCCTCTTACGTCGTTCTACCCATTGCGATGAAAGTAACAAATTGTTATGCGTGCGCCCGCTAAGATTGAAGGCGCGGGCCCACCGCGGCGCATGGAGAGGTTGCGCACGTGTTAAGCTTCGCTTTGTAAGAAATTGTATGTGGTAGTGTCCACTGCAACCCACGAAGAGGCTACGCATGAATTGACGTCATTGATACATGCGTGGCTTGCTCGAATAGGCGGTTACATAGCTCAACGCTATCAACGTGTGTCTATTGCAATGGCACGTGCGTAGCCTCCGTGCGCCGTGCCACGCCACGCTATACATTATCCGTGGGTCTTCGTGTACTCCCGTGGAAACATTGACCCACGTTGTCAAACAAATTAATACACGCAGCTAAAATGCGTGTCTGTGTACAGCTTGCGTCGCGGTGGGCCCGCGCCTTTATAGCGATGTACAATCGAGCACCGAGACATAAGACTGGAATCAGTAAGTAATTTCTTGCAAATTATATTGATAAGATAATATTTTTATTATTAATGATGTTTAGTGGTAAGCTTTGTAAGTATCTTTTGAATTGCTGGCAACTGTAAATATCTCTCAAACTACTAAACTGATTTTGATAAAATCTCCATAGGATCACCTGCAGAGTATATCATCATAATACTGAAGGAGTGTCCAATAGCAATTCCATCAAAACCAATTAACTAATTTGAAGTAAGTTATCAGCAATTTAATAGGTACGTAGTTTACCACGAAAAATCGTGAAAAACTATTGAACCGACTTCTAAACAACCTGGGTGCACTACAAAGATAAAAGTAACTAGAGACCGCAAACGCGCCTTATTAAATTATTGTAGCAAATACTGCCTCGCTGACTGCTCGTCGATTCCTGTCTGATGTTCTCTCCCTACCCCCTCTTATGCATATTATGCCGTACATGTAAAAAAGGCCACGCACTATCCTCTCTAAAATGGCCTTAAAACAATGTTCTCTTCGGTTATTACCATGTTATTACCATTATTTTTAACAACGATGTATTTTGTTCAAAACGTTCAAAAAAATAAATAAAGCATTATTGCATTCAACACACACATTACTTGGAGCAAAAAAGAGGGAAAATATAAAAATATTGCTACGGTCCCAGTTCAGCATATTATTATTATTGATTGTTGGATGCCCTGGTCTTCCATTTTATCCTATACGAGTAAAACGGAAGCTTGCCCACGGGATTGACGAGGAAGGAAACCAACTTGGAATAACCCATGCAATTCAGGAAAATATTGTCCACATAGTCCACAATATGTACGTCCTGTGTAGATAACGTTTATGCCATAGGTAGTGTTTATTTGGAAACTATAGGTGATAGTAGCGGGTAATATTTGTTTGGTGTTTAATGTGTCAGTTAAGGTTTTGGCTGAGCGATGGCTGGATCGAGACCATTAAAATTATATAAGTATTTAGATTTTTCCACGTGATCGTTGATTTTATTTTATAATGATTTTTTTGCAAGTTTTATTATCATTACCAGTGAGTGTGTTTATGTAACTTTTTGGAATTGTGCAGTTTCCTGATAATTACGTAGCAAATTATTATTTGTTTAACCTTTAAATATTATATCAATAAAAACTCGTTTAATTTTGAATGTCATATGATTTATTGTTTTCTCATATTTACGCGAATACTACACATTGAAATAAAACTATTTTTCGGATTTTATCGCGTTTATTAAATTTATGTTCCCGACGTTTCGGTAGCTTTACATCAGCCATGTATCAGCCGAGATCCATCACGTCATGCAAGTATTGCATGACAACAAGCTTCGGATCCCCCTCATGTTGAGGGGAGGCCCGTGCCCAGCAGTGGGACGTCAAAAGGGCTAATTTTTTTTTTTTTTTTATTAAGCTTCGGATCCCGCGCCACCATCACAGTGACCGAGTGAAACCAGCCATAGTCGAGCGTCTACTTGCTGTACTACCATATATAAGAGGTGTCACAGACAAGATTGGCTACATCTTGAAACGTGCTTCAATCAAAACTTATTTCAAGCCACCAAAGAAGATTAGTCAGTTCTTACCACCTGTCAAGTGTCACATTCCTCTACAAGATGCAGGGGTATACAAACTCGATTGTGAATGTGGGCTCTCCTACATAGGGCAAACTAAAAGATCGGTAAAAACCCGCGTAAAAGAACATATAGCTGACGTGAAACACCGGCGCTCCACGAAGTCTGCAATCTGTGAACATGTACAGGACCGCACCCGCCATTATATCAGATTTGATAAACCACAGATCCTCGCAAAAGAACACCGATTCCGACCAAGGATGATACGTGAGGCCATTGAAATTAAAAAACATCCTAATTTCAATAGGGAAGATGGCTGGGTGCTACCACCAACTTGGGTCCAGTAATTAATATAATTAAATCCAAAACCAAATGTACCATTGCAAGACCTCGAGACACTGTGAGCACTTTCTGCGTGGATCGGACCGCGAACAACAACTAAATACGAGTGTACCCAGTTACTAACTATGACATCAGGACGTCTAACACCTCAGTCCCCCCGTGACCATGGCTGCTGTAAAGCAACCGAAACGTCGGGAACATCTATATTAATAATTCCGTTCAGGGGTACGGTAGACTCGATTGAAACCTTACCAGAATAATAAAACATAAAAAAATAATGATTTCGAGTCGACAACATATATCCGCAAAATTCGGATTGTCGAGTATTTTGTTAAATTCTAACGGTGCATAAGGCGATCCTTCGCCATATTGGCAGTTCCGTCAAGTTTGGCACAGTACCGCTATATTTTCTATGAACGAATCCCTGTCAGTTAGTGTCAGTGTTCTCAGTGTGTAAATGAGTCTTTATTCGAAATATCTATTAAACTGGGTGGGCCATATTTTTAAGGAAAGAAGAAGAAGATTGAGCTTTCAGAACAAACAAATTCAGTCTTCATGTTTTTAGGTTTCGGTAGTCCCTACGAAGAACCCTGATAAGATCATCCAGTCCGTCCGTCCGTCCGTCCGTCCGTCCGTCCGTCTGTCTGTCCCGACCCGTCACAGGGTCATAACTTCTACAGTTTTCGACGGATGTTGATGTAATTTGGTACAAAAATACTTTAAGAGTAGATCTCACTTTCAAAAAATATAAAATGTAGCAAAATTACTTTTTTGAGGTACCTCGAACATCGAAAGCGGGGCAAATTTTTTTTAGTTACCCAATCATGTGGGGTGTCGTTGAAAAGATCTTTTCAAATAAAATGGTGTTTCCATACAACATTTTATCATCAATAATTCCGTTTGCGAGATTTTTAACTTTTAAAGATTGAATCAAAATTTACGTAATGAATTCCGACACTTCTTACATTTTTCTATTGCTAAAACATTAATAAGATTATGCAGTCGAAAATGGATACATTGTTCACCAATTTCAATGAAATAACAGCAATAAATTTATATTTTATGTTAATACGTGTATTTCTGAAGTGTTAATGCACGTGGATAGATGTCGGTAGTATAGTATAGTATAGTAGTCTATAAACAACAGTGGGTAAGATTAGTTACGAAATAAATATCGACATTACTTACATTTTTATGTTGCAAAAATATGAATAAGATTATGCAGATGAATTTGGATAAATTGTTAATAAATTCCAATTAAATAACCGCAATAAATGTATGTTTTATGTTCATTAGTCTATTTCTTAGTATTTAATGGTGTCGATAGATGTCGGTAGCAGTATGTATACAACTTTAGTATCTATTTCAACCTGGGGTGAAATTTTAAACAGATTACCTTCAATGACTCGGAACCCTTCATTGTGCATGGCTCGACATGGCACTTTTTCGTATTAATTTCTATGGACAATGCTATACGAATCTATGCCTTGCCTAATATTCCTTGAAAACCGATAACTACAAAAATATCTACCTACGTTCTGTAAAAGATTGTGTATTATGAGTCACATTTTACCCGAGCGAAGCCGGGTTTTCATCTAGTAAAGTTAATAATCGCGATAAAATCCGGAAAATAGTTTTATTTAAATGTCATATGATTTTTCAATTTCAGTATGCCACCATTGCGTTCGAAGCTCTTGCCACGGACATTACAACTGTGGATTTGTAAGTATGCTTGCTAAACATTTCTGTTTGATGCCTCTGTAAGGTGTGTTAAGCTGCCAAATACGCATATTTAGCTGCTCGAACCAAAATGTAACACAATAGGGCACTGGTTATTTCTGATTAGTAGGCACTTACGGTATTTCATGTCATAATTCTACAAAACGTTCACATTCCCGTGATAAATTTATGTCATGTCATTAGTCAATCAACTTTCACACCCAAGCTGCCATGCAATGTTCTAAGAAAGAACTAAAATAATTCAATACCTAAGTTTGGGTTCAGGTAACATACG
Source organism: Notodonta dromedarius (assembly GCA_905147325.1). Classification (NCBI taxonomy): domain Eukaryota; kingdom Metazoa; phylum Arthropoda; class Insecta; order Lepidoptera; family Notodontidae; genus Notodonta; species Notodonta dromedarius. The sequence continues at coordinate 1,096,224 of LR990167.1, forward strand.
CCAAAATATATTTTGTTATTAAGAAATGTTGTTTCGTATTTCTACAGGCATTTTAAGCACTAACATTTTATTTGTTGTAGCAATTTAACACCTGAAACACTCAAAGTGACACCAACTGGAGATGAGAACTCAAAATATGCAGTGACACCAACTGCAGATGAGAACTCAACATATGCAGTGACACCGAATGGAGATAAGAACTCAACACACGCAGTGACACCAACTGGAGATGAGAACTCAACACACGCAGTGACACCAACTGGAGATGAGAACTCAACACACGCAGTGACACCAACTGGAGATGAAAATTCAACATATGCAGTGACACCAACTGGAGATGAGAACTCAACATATGCAGTGGCACCGAATGGAGATGAGAACTCAACACACGCAGTGACACCAACTGGAGATGAAAATTCAACATATGCCGTGACACCAACTGGAGATGAGAACTCAACATATGCAGTGGCACCGAATGGAGATGAGAACTCAACACATGCAGTGACACCAACTGGAGATGAGAACTCAACACACGCAGTGACACCAACTGGAGATGAGAACTCAACACACGCAGTGACACCAACTGGAGATGAGAACTCAACATATGCAGTGACACCAACTGGAGATGAGAACTCAACATATGCAGTGACACCAACTGAAGATGAGAACTCAACACACGCAGTGACACCAACTGAAGATGAGAACTCAACACACGCAGTGACACCAATTGGAGATGAGAACTCAACGTATGCAGTGACACCGAATGGAGATGAGAACTCAACACACGCAGTAACATCAACTGGAGATGAGAACTCAACACACGCAGTGACACCAACTGAAGATGAGAACTCAACACACGCAGTGACACCAACTGAAGATGAGAACTCAACACACGCAGTGACACCAATTGGAGATGAGAACTCAACGTATGCAGTGACACCGAATGGAGATGAGAACTCAACACACGCAGTAACATCAACTGGAGATGAGAACTCAACACACGCAGTGACACCAACTGAAGATGAGAACTCAACACACGCAGTGACACCAACTGGAGATGAGAACTCAACACACGCAGTGACACCAACTGAAGATGAGAACTCAACACACGCAGTGACACCAATTGCAGATGAGAACTCAACATATGCAGTGACACCAACTGAAGATGAGAACTCAACACACGCAGTGACACCAATTGGAGATGAGAACTCAACGTATGCAGTGACACCGAATGGAGATGAGAACTCAACACACGCAGTAACATCAACTGGAGATGAGAACTCAACACACGCAGTGACACCAACTGAAGATGAGAACTCAACACACGCAGTGACACCAACTGAAGATGAGAACTCAACACACGCAGTGACACCAATTGCAGATGAGAACTCAACACACGCAGTGACACCAATTGCAGATGAGAACTCAACACACGCAGTGACACCAACTGAAGATGAGAACTCAACACACGCAGTGACACCAACTGAAGATGAGAACTCAACACACGCAGTGACACCAACTGGAGATGAGAACTCAACATATGCAGTGACACCAACTGGAGATGAGAACTCAACATATGCAGTGACACCAACTGAAGATGAGAACTCAACACACGCAGTGACACCAACTGAAGATGAGAACTCAACACACGCAGTGACACCAATTGGAGATGAGAACTCAACGTATGCAGTGACACCGAATGGAGATGAGAACTCAACACACGCAGTAACATCAACTGGAGATGAGAACTCAACACACGCAGTGACACCAACTGAAGATGAGAACTCAACACACGCAGTGACACCAACTGAAGATGAGAACTCAACACACGCAGTGACACCAATTGGAGATGAGAACTCAACGTATGCAGTGACACCGAATGGAGATGAGAACTCAACACACGCAGTAACATCAACTGGAGATGAGAACTCAACACACGCAGTGACACCAACTGAAGATGAGAACTCAACACACGCAGTGACACCAACTGGAGATGAGAACTCAACACACGCAGTGACACCAACTGAAGATGAGAACTCAACACACGCAGTGACACCAATTGCAGATGAGAACTCAACATATGCAGTGACACCAACTGAAGATGAGAACTCAACACACGCAGTGACACCAACTGGAGATGAGAACTCAACGTATGCAGTGACACCGAATGGAGATGAGAACTCAACACACGCAGTAACATCAACTGGAGATGAGAACTCAACACACGCAGTGACACCAACTGAAGATGAGAACTCAACACACGCAGTGACACCAACTGAAGATGAGAACTCAACACACGCAGTGACACCAATTGCAGATGAGAACTCAACACACGCAGTGACACCAATTGCAGATGAGAACTCAACACACGCAGTGACACCAACTGAAGATGAGAACTCAACACACGCAGTGACACCAATTGCAGATGAGAACTCAACATATGCAGTGACACCAACTGAAGATGAGAACTCAACACACGCAGTGACACCAATTGCAGATGAGAACTCAACATATGCAGTGACACCAACTGAAGATGAGAACTCAACACACGCAGTGACACCAACTGAAGATGAGAACTCAACACACGCAGTGACACCAACTGAAGATGAGAACTCAACACACGCAGTGACACCAATTGGAGATGAGAACTCAACGTATGCAGTGACACCGAATGGAGATGAGAACTCAACACACGCAGTAACATCAACTGGAGATGAGAACTCAACACACGCAGTGACACCAACTGAAGATGAGAACTCAACACACGCAGTGACACCAACTGAAGATGAGAACTCAACACACGCAGTGACACCAATTGCAGATGAGAACTCAACATATGCAGTGACACCAACTGAAGATGAGAACTCAACATACGCAGTGACACCAACTGGAGATGAGAACTCAACACACGCAGTGACACCAACTGAAGATGAGAACTCAACACACGCAGTGACACAAACTGAAGATGAGAACTCAACACCCTCACTGACACCAACTGGAGATGAGACCACAACCCACGCAGTGACACCAACTGGGGATGAGAACTCAACACACGCAGTGACACCAATTGGAGATGAGAACTCAACATATGCAGTGACACCAACTGAAGATGAGAACTCAACATATGCAGTGCTACCAACTGGAGATGAGACCTCAACACACGCAGTGACACCAACTGGGGATGAGAACTCAACACACGCAAAGACACCAACTGGAGATGAGACCTCAACACATGCAGGGACACCAACTGAAGATGAGAACTCAACACACGCAGTGACACCAACTGGAGATGAGAACTCAACACACGCAGTGACACCAACTGGGGATGAGAACTTAACACACGCAGTGACACCAACTGGAGATGAGAACTCAACACCTTCAGTGACACCAACTGGAGATGAGACCTCAACACACGCAGCGACACCAACTGAAGATGAGAACTCAACATATGCAGTGATACCAACTGGAGATGAGACCTCAACACACGCAGCGACACCAACTGAAGATGAGAACTCAACATATTCAGTGATACCAACTGGAGATGAGACCTCAACACACGCAGTGACACCAACTGTAGCTGAGAGCACAACACCTAAAGTGACACCAACTGAAGCTGAGAGCACAACACCTAAAGTGACACCAACTGAAGCTGAGAGCACAACACCCTCAGTGACACTAACTGTAGCTGAGAGCACAACACCTAAAGTGACACCAACTGAAGCTGAGAGCACAACACCCTCAGTGACACCAACTGAAGCTGAGAGCACAACACCCAAAGTGACACCAACTGAAGCTGAGAGCACAACACCCAGATTGACACCAACTGAAGCTGAGAGCACAACACACGCAGTGACACCAACTGGAGATGAGGACTCAACATATGCAGTGACACCGAATGGAGATGTGAACTCAACACACGCAGTGACACCAACTGGAGATGAGAACTCAACATATGCAGTGACACCAACTGCAGATGAGAACTCAACATATGCAGGGACACTAACTGAAGATGAGAACTCAATACACACAGTGACACCAACTGGAGATGAGAACTCAACATATGCAGTGACACCAACTGGAGATGAGAACTCAACACACGCAGTGACACCGAATGGAGATGTGAACTTAACACACGCAGTGACACCAACTGGAGATGAGAACTCAACACCCAAAGTGACACTATTTCTAGCTGAGAGCTCAACACCCAAAGTGACACCAACTGCAGCTGAGAGCACAACACCTGCAGTGACACTTACTGTATTCAAGAGCACAACACCTGAAGCGACACCAACTGAAGCTGAGAGCACAACACCTAAAGTGACACTAACTGTAGCTGAGAGCACAACACCCAAAGTGACACCAACTGCAACTGAGAGCACAACACCCGCAGTGACACTAACTGTAGCTGAGAGCACAACACCCAAAGTGACACCAACTGCAACTGAGAGCACAACACCCGCAGTGACACTAACTGTAGCTGAGAGCACAACACCTAAAGTGACACCAACTGAAGCTGAGAGCACAACACCTAAAGTGACACCAACTGAAGCTGAGAGCACAACACCCTCAGTGACACTAACTGTAGCTGAGAGCACAACACCTAAAGTGACACCAACTGAAGCTGAGAGCACAACACCCTCAGTGACACCAACTGAAGCTGAGAGCACAACACCCAAAGTGACACCAACTGAAGCTGAGAGCACAACACCCAGATTGACACCAACTGAAGCTGAGAGCACAACACACGCAGTGACACCAACTGGAGATGAGGACTCAACATATGCAGTGACACCGAATGGAGATGTGAACTCAACACACGCAGTGACACCAACTGGAGATGAGAACTCAACATATGCAGTGACACCAACTGCAGATGAGAACTCAACATATGCAGGGACACTAACTGAAGATGAGAACTCAATACACACAGTGACACCAACTGGAGATGAGAACTCAACATATGCAGTGACACCAACTGGAGATGAGAACTCAACACACGCAGTGACACCGAATGGAGATGTGAACTTAACACACGCAGTGACACCAACTGGAGATGAGAACTCAACACCCAAAGTGACACTATTTCTAGCTGAGAGCTCAACACCCAAAGTGACACCAACTGCAGCTGAGAGCACAACACCTGCAGTGACACTTACTGTATTCAAGAGCACAACACCTGAAGCGACACCAACTGAAGCTGAGAGCACAACACCTAAAGTGACACTAACTGTAGCTGAGAGCACAACACCCAAAGTGACACCAACTGCAACTGAGAGCACAACACCCGCAGTGACACTAACTGTAGCTGAGAGCACAACACCTAAAGTGACACCAACTGAAGCTGAGTGCACAACACCCTCAGTGACACCAACTGAAGCTGAGAGCACAACACCCAAAGTGACACCAACTGAAGCTGAGAGCACAACACCCTCAGTGACACCAACTGAAGCTGAGAGCACAACACTCAAAGTGACACCAACTGAAGCTGAGAGCACAACACCCTCAGTGATACCAACTGAAGCTGATAACACACCACGTGCAGTGTCACCAACTGCAGTGACAAATACTATCAATAACATCAACAATAACTCTTCTAGGTAAAGTACGAACTTAACGTTAAAAGTATTAACTTATTGAAATCACTGTAAACGCACGAAAATATTGATCTACGGTTCTACGCTGGCAAACCTTTAGAGCCGCGGGATTCATAGTCATCTACTCAGCTGACCCAGTGCAGCTTGGCAAACTTTCCTATGTCCTCAAGGTGTGTGCCTGCACTATCGTACCTAATTTTTATTTGGGTTCCGTAGTCCGAGGCACTTTATAAGATCATCCAGTCCGTCCGTCCGTCCGTCCGTCCCAGTCCGTCACAGTACCATAACTTCTACAGTTTTTGTCGGACGTTGACGATGTTTGGTACAGAAGTAAGATGGCAATAGAACTCTTTTTCAAAAATATAGCAAAGTTACTTTTTTTGAGGTACTTCCCCGAGCATGGAAAGGGGGGGATATTTTAATATTTTTTATCTACCCCATTACGTGGGGGCATGTTTGAAAAGGTATTTTCTAATGAATATTTTATGATTGGAAATTTATTTTTCCAAGTTTTTAAACTTTTAATTATGAAATCACAATGTATGTAATGAATTCCGACACTTTTGTGATTGTTGTGATAATCCAACTAGTTAGCCAAAAATAACATTTTTGTTATTGTGTTGGCTACAGAACCCTACATTGTGCGTGGCATAACACGCACTTGGCCAGTTTTTTCGATTTATGGCATAATGGCAGTCCGATCCTTAAGGATTTATTTGTCTTAGTCACGATTTCAGTTGGGACTATAATATTATGAAGTCTCTTCCCGTGATAGCTAGGTCACGTGATTGGCCCAACACTACGTCATCAGCTATGGTGCGGTTAATAATGCTCTATATTTGTATTGAAATTGTAATCACTGAAAACATTAATCGTGACGTGGTCTTGGGCTTGTTGGGTCGTCGTGAGAGGGAAGAGAATTTTCCTCCTAAAGGGCTTAACCGATTTTGATGACTTTCTTAAATAGTGGCGTCACCTAGATAGTTCTTACCCGGAAAGTTGGACTCGTTAGGTGGCGCTGTTTTGGACACCCAGAAAATTAAATCTATATACACCTCTTCCGATTCTTGTAAAATCATACTTTTTCTGCATAGGTATTCTTAAATGAATTTGTAGAACCGCTTGTTGGGTGACTAACAGCGATAGACTTATTGCGACTTTCGCTAAAGCAAAACATGATATTTCCCAGATTGAACCAGGCGGAAGAGGGTCAGAGGCTGCAGACGACTGTACTGGCGATTACTGTTACCTGTTCCATTGTAGGCGGCATCTTCATTGCGATTTTAGGCAAAATCATCTATACCCGTTGTACGTCGAGAAAAAAAATTGGTAATAATATTTTTGATATTTATATGTATATGGTGGTTATTTAGATTTAATGCTGTAGGTACTCTAAAACTGGCACAAGTAGTAAAATAGGTACCGATTGGCCACTCCCTAGGCCACTCCCTTTATCACTGATCATTACTTGTACCTACCTATGTTATCAGTTATACGTGTGTCCCGAAGAATGGATCGCGATACGCGATGTTTACTTGCTTCCGCCACCAGGGGCCATATTACGTAAGCTACTTAAAACCGCAATAGAAAAGCAAACGCTCGAATTTGCTTTCAAACGCGAGGCTTCAAACGCGAATTTGCTTTCAAACGCCGTTTGAAAACAAATCAGCATTCAAATGCTCGAACGCGAATGTTTGAAAGCTTTTCTATTGGGTTCTAAGTAGCTAACGTAATAAGGGCCCAGATAGCTTGGTAGGTAAGTAGGTAAGTACTGTAGGTACCTACTTACCTAAGTATAGCTACTTAAGGTACAGTAACCTCATCGGTACTTTATTGTTGGTCATTTTTATACATTTTCGTAAGTACCTATTCTACTTACCTATTATCTTATTGTGTTTTTGTTTCAGTATTTTATGAGGTTCCATAAATTCAATCGGAGGTGATCAATAATTCAACTAAGTCTAATTTCTATGAAATCATACTTAAGTAACTTAGAAAACTTATAGTTTTTATTTCAGTAAGTAATAAAAATATTAAAAAGCTTTTTATTATTTCTCAATTTCTCACAAAACATGTATTAGATATAAAACTTTTTTACAAACGTAAGATTTACATGCATAATTATAAGTATATTTCCAGTCTATCCAAAGTATTTCTATTATTATATATTATTTATTTTAATTTTAAGAGATGATTATTTTTTTTATATTATTTTTAAAGTTAATTTAAACATATATAATGGGATATTACTGCGAATTTATGTTTTTGTATTGTTTATGAGCAAATGCCTCTATATAGGCCCTTTTATTTCAGTACCTAACTTATATTAGGTTTTGCCAAAGACTGCGTGTGCTAGTTGCATAAATAAAAAATTTAAATACCTTTTTCATTACTCATACTCTGAAAGTAGGTAGGTCTGAAGTTGCCTGAGGAGCGGGTTGAAAGTAATACTTTTCTGGCCCGGGAGAATCGCTTTCAACTGACAGCTGTCAAATTATAAAAAAAAAAACTAGTACCATTTTCACATTTCTATGGAACCATGTTCAAACTTTTTCTACAGTCACTCAATTACAGCACGATGTAAAATTTAAATAACATAAAGTTAAGTATTAATTAAATAATATATTATTAAATGACTTAATTATAATTTAGTTTCAACAATTTCTTTAAAATAACATAGATTTGGGCAAAATATTAAAAGATGAAAATGAAAAATAATGGCTAAATGATGAAGTTGGCCGGCCAACGAAAAAAAAACAAAATAGGCGGCAATCCGATCTTTATTTTTTTTTTGTCGTAGAGTATTGTTCATTCTTCCTTGTATTATTTCTTTAGCCAATTCCTGTTTTTATTTTTACTTTCCTTGTATTCGTAATGACAAGCACAGTGTTTACCTCGGGTGAAAGACTTATTTAGTCCCTCGAACTATTAGCGCCCTCGCTACGCTCGGGCGCCAAACCCCGTCTCGGGACTAAATAAGTCACTTTCACCACTCGTGTAACAATGTACTATTAATTGACACTGGCTTAATGCGCTTTAAAAATATGCTGTCAATGACATTGACAGACATTGACAATAATTGACGGACTGCTATTTCTGTCAGTGACGTCACGTCGATCAGGCAATTACATCAAATTGTTTGTTGCTTTTATTTCTATCGAAATAAATATTGTACTGATGCATAGAAAGTAAAAGTTGTGAATTAAAACGCTTTAATTTTTAAAAGCAAATCATATTGTAATAGGAATAAATAATCTGATACTCCGGAAGGTAACAATAAGCGATAATGCCGTAAAACATTCATAAGACCAAAATGAACAAATTTAATATAAAATCTATTTAATGGTTTATTTATAATGACATGTGTACATTTTATAATATATGGGAAGTGCTATCCTTGTCACATCTGGTAGGTAAACATTAAATTCTTTACTAAAGCGCGATCTCAAACATCATTCATTGTTTGTGAGAATCCATGGAAGAATTTATAGACATGATTCGCCAGCTGCCCTGTCTATGGGACACGGCATGCAGTGAGTACCGTGACATGGGAAAAAGGGATGCAGCATGGAGGAGAATTGTTAAGGAGTTGAAGTGCAAAAATATACCTGACAGTAAGTTTTTTGTTACTTCTAATATTGCTTGTGCTTATTAGTTGTGCATATGGCATAGGAACATATGTTTTTTTTCCGTTTGGTGACGTAAGTACTATAGGTTTCATATTTTATTGGGTTTCCTAAGTATGTTTTCATTCTGTGGTTTCTATGTATTTTGGTTTGTGTTAGGTATAAAATATTGCATAGACATTAAATAACATAAAATACTTTGTTTATATTTTAGTTAAAACTGCCAAGTCAGAATGGAAGAAGCTGCGGGATTGCCACAGAGACTCGATGAAGAGATCTAAAACCTCAAAGGGATATTTGGTGAACAAATGGAAATATGCAGAGTTAATGCAGTTCCTTCTACCTTACATGAAGTCGCGGAAAAAGAAACGTCGCTTGTCGGCTACTAGTGAAGAGCACGACGAATCTTCCCTTTCACCATCCGACTCGTTCCTAGTCCAACCTTCTACTTCCAACACAGACAATTTTAACTTTATACCCGAGTGCATGACCAGAGACATGGAGGAAAGTGAAAGGGGTCATAAGTACAAGAAGAGAAAAATAGACAGTGAATTTGGCGAAGTGATGATCAACATTGACGATCGAACAAACCAGTACACAGAAAAAACCAAGCATCCATTGGACTCCTTCTTCGAGAGTATGTGTGAAACAACCAAACAGTTCCCAACATGGTTACAGTACAGCGTCAAGAGAAAGATATTTAATGTTATATCTGAAGCCGAGGACACGTTTGAGACGTACAAGTCCCGAGAATCAATATATTAGTATCTATTAATTATCTTTATTGGTAGGCAATTTTGGTTCTAGTTACAATGCTGTCTATTATGATTTTATTTGCTACCCATATACCTCGGTAGCAAAGGTGTGACAACTGATTAGTTTAAGAACTGGTTTTAACTACACTAGCAAGGGAATCCAATAGTCTGTGGTGTTGGGAGAAATGTGAATAAGTACAGGCAAGAGACCTCACTGACTGAAACCTGAGTGCTGTTGTTGCAGCTGTCACATGTTTACCGAACATGTAATGAATAATGGGACGAAAAATACATGAAATCTTAAAGGTAAGTAACTTTGTTTAGGAGTTGTAGACCACAACTCACAAACTTTATGGTACTACTATGTATGTATATTACCTATCACAAAACGTAGCTGAGCGGTCTGTATATTGAAGATATTCTTAAAAAAATAATTGAATAATAGAATAAAACTATCTTAAAAAAAACTGGGTGCGCTAAAAAGCCAGGCATAACCAGGACCTTGTAATTTATTTCATTTGGAGTGTGGGCCAATTAAATTCAAGTAAGTAGGGGTAGGTTCCTACCTACATATGAAGTAGTCCTAACATAATGTAACGATAGTGGTCAAAATGGGTCCACAATTGACGGAGTAATCAGTGATAATACGAAAAAAATAATACATACAAACGAACATAGAACCTCCTCCTTTATTGGAAGTCGGTAAAAAAACCGGACAAGTACACATCAGCACATGGACAATGAAGACTCCCTAATTTCTGGACCCATTTCAATAGCGAAGATTTATCTATATATTATCTATTCTATACAATTCTATACATATTCTATACATTCTATACAAATAAATAAAATAGGAGTGTCTGTTTGTAATATCAAAATAACACCTTTTCACTAAATGCATATGAAAGTACATAACCCACCTATAGCAAAAACGTGATTTAAAAAATTTTTGTCTGTCTGTCTGTCTGTCTTTCTGTGTGTTTGTTCCGGGTAATCTCCGAAACGGCTGGACCGATTTTGACGAGACTTTCACTGGCAGATAGCTGATGTTATAGGGAGTAACTTAGGCTACTTTAATTTTAGAAAATCAATTAGGGTTCCGCGTAAAAAAATAAAAACACATGAAATCAAAGATTATCTCCGAAACGGGTGGACCGATTTTGGCGGGACTTTCACTGGTAGATAGCGGATGTTATAAGCAGTAACTTAGGCTACTTTTATTTTAGAAAAACAAAATAAAAAAAAATAAAAAATGGGTCCTGTCGTGCGGGCTCAGAACGCGGGAGCGGGCTTTTTGTTGACTTAAATTCCACGCGGACGAAGTCGCGGGCTCAGCTATCGTATCTATAACCAAAGTAGTGAAACACAAGAATCAAAGTTGTATTTGCGGTTGATATTTGAATCTCAGTGTTGAGTTTATTCTGAAACGACGGGAATTAACTTAACTTTAACTTGGTCGGCTGTAGCTTGTGATTTAGTGAACTCATTTCTCGGGTTATAATTTTAATTGCAATGTAGTGTCGTGTGCTAGTGTCATCATTTTCTATAGATTTTCTGCACAGTGTTTCAAGTTTTTACAGCAAGATCTACCTGAAGCCACGTTTTCAGCTTAAACAAATTCGGGACCCCAATACAAACTGTTTACCCTTATTTCACACACTTAGGGGTGGAGTTTTATAAAACGCTCAATATTATATTTTTTATTTGCAATGAGTAACCTTAATTTTCATGGCTCTAAGTTGAGATTTTTTTTTACCCATACAAACTTCATCTTTAAAATTTTACAAATTCCTTCCTTAGTGGATATTTACGGTACGAAAAGGTACCTACTGTCCAAATTTCATGACTAACAGCGGTTTGGGCTGTGCGTTGATTCCTTTGTTTTTATAAGTGAATTTGCAAAAAGTACCAAAATATGCGACACAAATGGCCGTATCTTTGGATTGCGTTGTCTTAGAAGCCTATTTTTTGACATCTATAAGGGACCATAGCGGTTGATATTTGATATTAATTTCAACTTGATATCTCTATCCGTTTCTGAGAAAAAGGGTCTTGACAGACAGACAGGCGGACAACAAAGTGATCCTATAAGGGTTCCGTTTTTTCCCTTTAAGGTCCGGAACCCTAAAAACATAAAAAATGGTTGTTCCTAACTACGCCCAAATCATTATACCAAGCGGCTAAAAACCAGGGTTGGATGAAATGCGATTACGTTTATGATTTTTACAAAAGTCTAGTTTTTCATTTGTATTTCACGTAAATTTGAACGCGGCATTTGGTGACGGAACTATGGGGAATTCCCGCGCGGTTCATTCCATTTTCGATATTTCACTCATTAAACTTTCTTATATTGACAACGAGGTTTTCGATTATGTTTTGTTACCTGACTACGGCTAAGCCAAAAGGAAGGGTTATGTTTTTAGTAGGCTATGTATGTATTATTTTTATGTTCCACCGTAGCTCCTAAACTGCCCATCCGATTTAGATGGGTAAGGTTTTAATCGATTCTTTATTATGGTCCGGGTGATATAGGCAACATTTTATATGAAAAAAGTAATGTTACATCCAAAAATGAGATGTCGAACGAATGTGGAAAAAAAGTTGAGTTCATAAATTGGTATAAATGTAGTTCAAGCTATCTATCGGCAGTTCTGAATATGTATATTTCGAGTAATTCTGTCGAGCTACAGTTTATTTAACCGGTTTTATATGTTAACAAAAATGCCTCGCTTATAGCATGACACTCGCCACCTATATAAGTACTTATTGCTCCTATATCATACTTAATATTATAAAGAGGAAAACTTTGTTCGTTTGATTGTAATGAATAGGCTCCGAAACTACTGAACCGATTTGAAAAATTATTTCACTGTTGGGAAGCTACACTACCCCGGGTGACATAGGCTATAATATATTTTTAAAAAAATTAGGGATCCTTACTAAATCTCGAATAATGTAACCACAATGTACCAGTGCGAAGCCGGGGCGGGCCGCTAGTATAATATATTTACCTTCTTTCCTTTCTACGGCGAAATGTGAGTGCACTTAGTGCACCACTGCTTCTAATCGCTTTGGGAAATACAAGCTTGATGGTGTATGAATTATGTACGTAGGTATAGGGATGGATGTGCAAAATGGTACCTACTCAGTATCTCATTATCACAACAAGTACCCACGCTTATGACGGATGCAGTCTCATCACCAAGTATTCCAGAAATTATAATACATTATTTTATTTTATAATGCAGTGTCCATAGGTTTGATTAAAATATTGGGGATGGCTAAATTATATAATTGAAACAAAAAAAATCGTCTGTTCATAGCATATAGGTACTTCTTTTAAAAGAAGGAGGTTAATTTTTCGACTGTATTTTCTTTTTTATGTATGTTCAACGATTTCTTCGGCATTGTGTTACGATTTCGAAATTAGGTGCCACTATCTTTTCACTGCCTTAGGACTACTTCTTGGGTAGGTTAACTTTAGTTAATTGGGACTGGTCCCACCACTATTACTACTGTAAACAAGGATCGACAATGGTGACCAATAATGACATTTAGGTTAGACCCTCGACGAGTCCCGAGGAAAAGTTAAATTGCCTTGGAACCCGCACGAATTTAATCGAAAAAAATAATAGGAGGAGTTGGATGAAAAAAATTCCAATGCCCTCCGGTGCAAAGCGGGAGACAAAAATAGCTGGTATGGGCTGATTGCCATAAAAGCAAGACTGTTACAGCTGATTGAAGACCAGTTGTAAGGCACCACGGATCATAATTAGAATAATTGGACCTAAACTCGTGCGCTGATTATACTTGATTCCAATCATAGGTATGGCAAAAGCGCCTGAACGCACGGAAAGGGTCCCTGGTTTCCACAAGTTCTGTATAATAAAGTGCTCCAGATGTCACTTGCAGGCTACTTAACATAGTAGTCCGTTCGTTTTGCCAGAGACTTCAATCTCACAGGATGTGATGTGCAGATTGTTCATGATCATTTTGCGGCGTCGAACATTGACAGAGAGGGAACTAATGTGAAGTAGAATAATTTGCTCCTAAAGTTACCATGCCCAGTCAGTAATTGAGCCACACAGTGGTCCACCTCCTCCAGACGTTCACGAACGCATGGGAAGGAATGGTGGAGGTGGTGGCCCTTAGTTGTTGTATCCCATCTAGCTTGCCATTCGGTCATAAAAGTGAGGTGCCTACCGCTACTTACTTGAATTGGAACCGACTCCAAATGAAATAAATTGCAAGGTTTCTAGTTATTACTAGCTTTTTAGTGCACCCATTGTTTAATTTTTTTTGAAATATTCTGATAAGCTAGTTTAATTATAGTGGTCTACAGAATAAAAGAAAATGGGTAGATGAATGGTCACCCTACATTTTATCCTATTCTTGTAGGCACCATGTTTCCAATCAGTTATTATTAGACCGTTATTCTGAACGCTTCTGTAGAAACTTAAAATGATTATTAAACATTTAACTTGGTTTTTCATGTTGTTGACATTTGCCATTGTGCATTGTGAAAATCAAGGTGTATGTAATAAAACTCAATTGTAAGTACCTACTTAATAATTAAAGTTATTTATGGAACATCTCTTTTCAACAAAATTAGAACTGCACATGCATCGGATAGACGCTGAACGCTGAGTCCATGAACGGAGTATTAGAGAGTCCATAGTTTTATTTTCTTTCTTCAGCGTCCACGACGCGACGTCCAAATAAATAATTCTAAATTGAAAATTTAAAAACCCCCGATGCGACGAACCTTTTATCAAATGTATACTTTACCTAGTTCTACCAAATAATTAAGTTTGCGATTTGCGTAGCTCCCGTAGCTCAGTATTCATAGCTCATCCCGCAAATTCATCTGGTACAACTAGTTTTGATACCAGATTATGAAAGCGCCATTTACAGCATTAGTTTTGGCTTCCTCATTTATATTCTAAGATAACCAATGCAATGTACAATAATACAATAATCAACAGAAAATCTGTATAAAAGTATGTGACATTATCTTGATAAGACATTATAATAATTGACATTGAATAGACAATGAATCCAAATATTGATGACACAGCGTTTTAATTTCTAGTAAAGATTATCATATATGATTCAATTTGATGTAATAACTCTGGTTCAGGTGGACGGAAGCAGCCCAGGGGATGATTTTTCAATAACGCTAAAATTCTATTAAATTAGATTTTTTTTCTGTATTTTTTCTCAGCAGCGCCCTCTATAATTATTATTGCGTAATATTCCATGACCATTAACAAAACAAACAAAATTTTACGCATGCGCGTATCCATCATTCGAAACGTGACTTATGGAACGTCTTTAGTCCATACACAAATGCCATATAAAAATTGATATCTATTTTTTCCAGAATCCGGGAAACTTTTCAAATTAATAATATCGTAAAAAGCCAGTTCAGACTATTACTAATTAATAATAATAATTTTAGCCCTTTTGACGTCCCACTGCTGGGAACGGGCCTCCCCTCAACACGAGGGGGATTCAGGCCATAATCCACCACGCTGGCCCAGTGCGGGTTGGCGGATTTCACATGTCTTTCGAAAATTGTTTAGGCCTTCTAAGACATGCAGGTTTCCTCACGATGTTTTCCTTCACCGTAAGCAAGTGATAGTCATATAGAAATTATGAATCGCACATAGATTTCGAAAAATCCATAGGTGCGAGCCGGGATTTGAACCCAAGACCTGGTGCCCGCAAGACGCGTGCTTTCACCAATCGGCTATCACTGCAGACTATTACTATCATTTAAAAATATAATAAAGCCAAATCGTTTCAGCCGTTCTCAAGTGATGCAAAGATATTCCAATGAGCCCAAATTTCGAATAGGTAGATTCGAGCCGTGGAAGTTGGCTTTGGCCGAGAATATGGCTTTTTAACCTACAAAAAAGCTGATAATCTTCAAAAGGATGCACCGATTTTAATGAAACATAGCTAAGAACACTCTCGATCAGAACACCTATCTAACAAAAGAAATAAAATTAAAATCGGTTCATCCGCTTGGGCGCTAGGTCACCACAGACAGACACACACATACACATGTTACACTTATAACACCCCTCTTTTTTCGTCGGGGGTTAAAAATGCACGATACGCAGCGATCCTCTCTCCTTCACAGGGCGCTGTTACTGGCTGGCCACTATTTTTTTCTATCAATATGTCCCACAGCTGGGCAAAGGCCGCCCCTCTAATCCATGTTCATGGCTATAGTGGGCCAGTCTTTCATGTGGAAGTCGGTCACTATCGTCGAATTACATTTTCAGATTGTCTGTCCGGGAGTGGGAGCCATACACGCGGCGAAGGGTAGAAACATACATGTCTTATGCGGGTGGATGCTACCGTTACGGCTGCGCCAGAACACGATGGCGGATTGTCAATAGTGAAAGACTTGTTACAGTAAGTGTTAAAGTTCCCATATACTATTGGTAAGGCTGTTGGGGAAAAAATTCTCACCAGTCTTACTGAGTCGTAATGTAATCTTTAGTCTTACTGGTAAATATTAGCCGGGAAGACTGCTGTGAAGGAATTACTTTATGTAAATTCAAAAAAAATTCAAAATTCAAAATTGTTTTTATTCATGTAAGCCAACAAAGCATTTATGAATAGTCAGAATCTACCACCGGTTCGGAATGCTGCTTCCACTGAGAAGAGCCGGCAAGAAACTCAATGGTTACTCTTTTCAATGAATGAAAGATAGTGTACATTCTCAGGAACAGCATAAAAAAAAAAAATATGAGCAGGCAACACCATTGCCACTAAATAGCTAATAGTAAATAATAATCATATATGTAATAATGTAAATCAAATGAGAATGCTAGTTTAGTGTGATGTGCATACCTACTCATACTTACATCAAATGAAACGTTTACGAACCAAATAATAATTGATAAAACAGGGGTGGATATTATGATAATTGCTTTGGTGTGATGCCTTCCATGCTAAGTAAATAAATAGTATTTAACGACAATGTTGTTAAGAGGAAAGTGAGTGGACCAATCCCCGCAAGCAGCGCCCGCGCACGAGCATGACTTGAAAAGCGGCATCACTCTCCTCAACCATAATAGAGGGAAGAGGGTGACCCGCTCCACAAAGCCACCGCAAACAAGGACATTGAAGTGAGCATGACCAACACCTCACCTCAGAGACAACAGTTCAGAAAGGATAATAAGCATGAGGCAAGACCCGCTACAATTAGACATAAATATTACTTTGTTAAAATTATATTTAAAGTGGCTACATGATGCCCATATTTTAAAAGGAAACATTTGTGTCAAATATGTCAATAGTGCTAGATTAAGAGAAGGAAGAGGGAAAATATAGGAATGAACCATAACAAAAGATTCTAGTTATTCCCGTTCCGGTGGAGCTGGACCAGCACCTAGCCAAGCATCTTTATCTTTCAAATAATCGTCTAGTGTGTAGTAAGCCTTCCTGCATAGCGTACGTTTTACACACGTTTTGAATTTGGATTCACTAAGACTGATAATGCTTAACGGTATTTTATTATAGAACTTAACACAGTATCCCATGAAAGATGTGTGAATTTTTGCTAGCCGAAAGTGTGGTTGATCCAATTTGTCCTTATTTCTAGTATTATAACGATGACTATTACCCAGCTTTTTAAATAGATGTAAGTTTTTTCTGGTATACATTATGTTCTCATAGATATATTGACATGGAACAGTCATAACATTTATTTCCTTAAACAGTTCCCTCAGCGAATCGCGACTTCCTAAATTATAGATGGCCCTAACGGCCCTCTTTTGTAAAATAAAAACCGATTCGATGTCAGCTGCTCTGCCCCACAATAGTATACCATACGACATGACACTATGAAAATAACTGAAATAAACTATTCTTGCAGTTTCGACATCGGATAGCTGTCTGATTTTTCTGACAGCGTAGGCGGCGGAGCTGAGCCGCTTAACTAAAGCTGTTATATGTGGGCCCCACTGTAATTTAGAGTCAAGCGTTATACCTAAGAAAACAGTGTCATTAATAAATTCAAGTTTTTCTGTATTTAATACTACATCGCATTCACTACTTCTTACATTAGGTAATGAGAATCTTACACATTTAGTTTTTTTACTGTTTAATACCAAATTATTAGTAGTGAACCAGTTATGGACTTGAACAATAGCATTATTCACGTCGTCCAAGTTATTTACATGTCTACCTACTTTAAAAATCAAAGAGGTATCATCAGCAAATAACACTATTTCTGCCCTTCTCTGTATTATCTGCGGTAGGTCATTAATATATACTAAAAATAAGAAAGGGCCTAGAATTGATCCTTGAGGAACACCCATTTTTACTATAGAGCCTAAAGATTTAACACCATTTATTTGAACATTTTGCCTTCTGTCCTCTAAATATGATTTTACAAGTTGGAGTGCTCCATTTCTAACACCGTAATGTTCCAATTTCAGCAAAAGTATTTCATAATTGACGCAATCGAATGCCTTTGAGAGGTCACAAAAGATACCAATTGCATCCTGTGAGTTTTCCCATGCGTCAAAGATATGCTTAATCAAGGTTACACCGGCATCGGTAGTACAACGGCCTTTGGTGAAACCATATTGTTGATCATGCAGGATGTTGTTTGCGTTAAAATGATGTAACATTTGGGTAAGCATTATCTTTTCAAAAAAAAGTAATTCTTGGCAACCCACTGTAGCTATAACTTTTACATTAATAGCTGCTCTTTTTCATTATTAATTATGAGCAAGGGCGATTAAAATAAATATGTAAAAAACAAGTAGGACAGGGCGAACATGTAACCTCCTCCTCTTTTGGAAGTCGGTTCAAACAACCAGCGCTTGAGCCCGCAAGAGTTTCTTGGCCGATCTTTCAGTCGAGTTCGCGTTCCGATCCTGTTGCAGATTTAAGAAAAATATGTATAAATGACAATTTTAGGCCCCATATGCCTAAATAAAATAAACCTGCCTAAATAAATAATAAAATAAGTCAAAACTTTGAAACCGCTGACAGTATACTTTTATACGAGGCATGCCTTTTAAGTTCTGTCGTTTCCATAATTCCCGGCAATTTTGAATTTGGAACTGTTCTATATTCGAATGTGTTTAAATTTCGAATCTCAAAACAGTTGAATGTATTAGGATTAATGTTATTGTTTAGTCACAGCGTCGATTAGAATCTGTCAGGTTACGTACGAAAATGAATCTTTCTAAGGAAAATGTTCGTGCAATAATTTTCTACAACTTTAGAAGAGGCCTGACACGGCTTCAGTGTTTTGAAGAGCTAATATCTGTGTTCAGGGATGAAGCCCCATGTCTGCGGACTGTCGAACGCTGGTATTTAGAATTCCAGCGTGGACATACTAGTGTTAGTGACAAATCTCGCGAAGGTCGCCCAAAATCTGCATTCACTGAAGATAACATCATTGGAGTGAGACAAATAATTCTCGAAGATCGTCATGTGACGTATCGAGAGATAGAGGCTCTATTAGGCATCTCAGGGACAACCATTCAGAAGATCTTGCATGAAGCGCTTGGTGTAAGAAAGCTAGTTTGCCGTTGGATACCGCATCTGCTTTCCGACGATCACAAGGCGGCCCGCGTCAGATGGTGTAAGAAAACTCTGCAAAGGTTCAACCGAGGAGAGTCAAATCACGTCTACGACAACATCAGTGGTGACGAATCTTGGATCTATGCCTACGATCCTGATTCCAAACAACAATCTACAATCTGGGTCTTTCAAGACGAGCCAAAGCCGACTAAAGTTGTTCGTTCTCGAAGCACTTCAAAGAAGATGGTGGCCACGTTCGTTAGAAAAACCGGCCATGTTGCGACTATTGCACTTGATGATCGTAGAACGGTTAACGCAGAGTGGTATACCACAGTTTGTTTACCACAAGTCATCGCCGAACTTCGAAAATCTAACTCAAAGCGAAGCATCATCCTGCACCACGACAATGCAAATTCACACAGCGCTCGTCAAACGATTGAGTATTTGAAGCAGGAAAAAGTAGAAATTCTTGACCATCCTCCATACAGTCCTGACCTAAGCCCTAACGATTTTTTTACATTTCCTAAAATTAAGAAAAGTCTTCGTGGTCAAAGGTTCCAGTCCAGTGAAGAAGCAGTCGACGCTTTCAAGTCAGCCATTTTGAACACCCCCACTTTAGAGTGGAATAAATGTTATAATAACTGGTTTGACCGAATGGAAAAGTGTATTAAACTACGTGGTGAATACTTTGAAAAACAATAAAAAGTACTATAAGGTTCTAGTTGTGTTTTTTTCTTCAAACGACAAAACTTAAAAGGCATCCCTCGTATGTCGTCATTTGACCAATTGGTGTGTACCTTGACTTTTTTTATTTTATAAGCCTTTTATTTAACTTGGGATCAGAGAGGTGTTAACTAAAGGAGGCGTGACGTGCTTCATTTTACTAATAAAAAATTCTGTCAGATTTTGGGGGGGACGAGGTAACCACTACAAAGAAATTATGCACAATTACTAAAAAAAAAAATGTGTCATTATGAATGCACACTTAAATAAATATTCAACACTAGTAACTTTTACGCACACTAATCGGTCAAATACGTCAACATGCAAGAATTTACGAGTATAAGACACTAAGTGCAATAGGGAGAAACCAATATCGATATTTCTAATTAGATATATCGATAGTTTTACTTGCTCATCATCACAAAATATTGCATAGACGTGTGCATTTCTTCATCTAATACAAAATATGAATTATTTTGTATATTATGGTATCTTATACAGTACGATGGTTTATCGTTTATGCAATACTTTAAAAAAAATCCCTCGCTGTGGTAATGAAACATTTAAAATAAATAATATTTTACGACAATATACGAGGTGAAACTTCTATTGCATCACTTATATATACTACACGTGTATATATCAGTGTAATATTTTTTTAGAATCATGTGAGTAGAAGTATAAATAAAATATTTACGGCATCAGCTAAAAAATAATATTGGTACGGCATTATCTACTATTTTTTCGTCGTTTATTAGATAAACATTGGAATTGCGACGAATCAAAGTGTACTGAACAAATAATACTTGTGTTCCCAACTCCTCCTTCTATTGCAAGATTTTTCCCATTTGGTTTTAATTGAGGGTATTTGGGAAATCTGGAAAAATAGTGGAATAATGATAAGTTAAAAAATAACAATAAGTAATTATATTTTTACTATATATAATTTAAAGTAAAATAAAATAAAAACTCCAAAAAATATAATTTTATCGACACACGTCCACAATCATAAATTTATCACTGCCGCAACACTATTCAAAATGGCGAACTCGAGATACCATACTACACTTTTCAATTATTTCGTACTCGATTGTTTAATCGATAATGTTTTCGATTTTTATGACATTTTATATTTTAATTATTTTATTAGAAATAAGGGATTATTTACTCCAAAAACACTTACATATGAAACGTTACTCCGTTTTTTTGTAGATTAGAGGTGTTTGACCTCTTCTTGCAATGGTTTATAGCGCAGGTCGGCATTTTTTATGGAGCACCTTTCACATCAAAAACGATACTGACTTTGATTAAATCGATTCCACAAACAGTTTTTATAAACGTGTTAGAACTTCTTGTTCTTATACCTTGGCAGAGGGGAATGATCATGTAAGCTTAGTCCATAGATAAATGGTCTAAGCTTGGGATGTATATTTCTCCGGGTGGAATCTTGCAACTGAATTTTAAATCAGTTATCTTTTACCGATTGAGCTGAAATTTGGTATACACGCTTATTTTGGATGACAATGCGTGCTTAGCTATGTGACGTCGTTCTAATTCCAATATGGCGGACTAGTTATTTTTCTACACTACCACAGTATGGGTTTCAAATGA
Source organism: Notodonta dromedarius (assembly GCA_905147325.1). Lineage (NCBI taxonomy): Eukaryota > Metazoa > Arthropoda > Insecta > Lepidoptera > Notodontidae > Notodonta > Notodonta dromedarius. The sequence goes on from LR990167.1 coordinate 1,118,091, forward strand.
AAGGGCTTGCTGAAGATAACACGAATTCCAATACAACGTCACGTTTAATCCACAGAAGCTTGTTATTTTTGCATTAATTTATTTAAATTGACATTTTAAAGTTCTTGTTAGGTCTTCATTTTTTCACCTTGCACCTTCTAATAACTATGTTATTTCTTCCAGAAAACGAAGCTTGATGTAACAATGCTTTGCTGTCAAGGATACAAAGAACTGGAGCGTAGTTTCCGGTAGGTATCTACTTATAATAGGGAATGTCGATGGGTCGTGAAATAGCATCAAACTTTACAACAATGAGGTTTTAATGACTAGAAATAGACACGTATCTGTTTAATTCAATTTAATCATGTTATAAGTTAGATAAAAGCTTCGGCAAATTTTCAAATTAAAAACAAAAAATTTTTTTTGATGTCTTTGACACACACAACAAGTAATTTTCTAGTTTGTGGTTAAGCGATACTAAGAGTTTTAGCTAAAACTAGAAATAAGCTATTCGCTTAACCTAGACTTATGACGTCATTGCAAACAAATGGTGTCGACACTTAAACATTAGGTGGCTTGAAAACTATTGGACAAATTTATATAATTTACACAATTTTTAAAGAAGTAGCTATATGGTGAGCTGATAAAAACAATCTTCTTCCCTATTACAATGGGAAATTGATATGGTGTCACCAATCGATCAATCATCGTTTGAACTTTGCTATATCTAGATACTGTCGATCGATGTCGACTCGTCTTGTGCTACCGTAGCTGTGGAAACATCCTTAAGCTGTTAGGTAATCTTTGCCCGCTGAGTTTGTTGCCGGATCTTCTCAGTCGACGTCGCGTTCCGATCCGGTTGTAGATTTAAGAAAAATATGTAAAAAATACAGTTACCTATGTAAGTGCTCCCTTAGGTTTAACGCTTTAACAAGATAAACGTTTTGACTTTGACTTTCCATCTTTTAAAGACTATAGTAGAATCGAAATCGCCTGTGGTCTCATGTAGGTATGTCACTCATCCGGTGCAACATAATCACAAGTGATAAAACCCAATTTTTCACGACAGTCATTTTAATTTTTTTTCTTGGTTGAAATCATGACTGTGATTTTGTTAAAATGAGTTAGTAGTTTAAAAACACAACTTAGTTTATTGCAAACTATTGATAGTAAGGCTTGATTACATAATGTAAAATAAAAAGATATAGTAGAAAAATAAAAAAACTCATAATAATGATTGATGATCTGCAGTTCTGTCATTATGGCACTAGTTCTAACTAAAATTATACTTTTGCCGCCATAGTAAATTATAAGGGTTCTCATAGAACAACTCCATATCTTTATTTTATTAAGTTTTTTGTATAAAATTAGGTAAGCAACTAAGCTGCCTATAATACTTCAGGGAAGATTTAGAAAATTAAATGTTACAGGACGGAAAATTATTAAAAATAAATAATACATTTGTGTCATTGAACGCACAATATCAAATTTGTAACTAAGAGCAATATTGTGTCATAACTACGTCGTTGTGGTACCTGGATGCGATCATAGGCACGAATTCCATTTTTTTTTTGCATTTAAAAGGATGTCCGTGCAGATTGGTCCGATAAAATCATTTTATCAAAATCGGTTCAGTAGTTTGGCATTAAAATCAAAATAACTGAAAAAATACATCATCATCCAAGTAAACGAAATTACGTGATTTGCTTTCCTGTGACTTTTCAGTGGGGGTTGCGGTCACTAAAATAGTCTCAATAAACTACCTACATTACAAGCACAAGTGACCATTTGGTCAATAATGGTACTAGACGGCGAAAAAAGCGCTAATGCATCAAAGATATTGCCGCCACCTAGCTTAAACTACGTTAGTTAGAATTCTGACAATTAGACACATCTATGTATTGGGAACATTTTGCCATTAGTAACTTGAAATTGAAAAAAATGCAATTGTGACTTTGTTGCACCGGATGATCGATGTGTGTTTGTGTCATTTTAATGTTCCACTTTAGCGCCAAGACTACTCTTCGGTTTTTGATGAATGAGATGGCAATCGTTGCGTTATTATGCTCCGGGTGGCATAGACTACATTTTATACGACCAAAATCAATGTGGTGTTTTTCAGACGAGTGCGTAAGTAAGATTTTCATGTATTTATGACTGTTACTGTTTGCAGCTATCTTAAATGCGCTCCAATATGCGTACCAGCGTGTAGGAATGCGTTTTGTCGAGCTCCTGGAGAATGCGAATGTAACCCAGGCTATGTCCGCGACCCGCATGATGTCCGCAACTGCCTGCCATTGTGTCCCGAAGGCACGTGCGACCACGGCACTTGCGTCGCGCCCAACACTTGCACGTGCAACTTCGGATACACGATGACGAACGGCACTTGCCAACCAATATGCACGGACCCGTGCAATAACGGCAAGTGTGTGGCCCCTGACACGTGCGAGTGCCACGTCGGCTACCGAAAATCGAGCAATAACGTGTGCGAGCCTTACTGCTCGACCGGTTGCGAAAATGGAACCTGCGTTGGTCCAGAAACGTGCCGGTGCGATCCTGGATTTAGCGAAGTGGGGGGCAACAACAACTATACCATTAAATCCTGTGCACCAGTTTGCACAGATCCGTGCGATAACGGAACGTGTGTGGCTCCAGACACGTGCCAATGTCTCTCTGGCTACGAGAAATCCGAGAGCGCCACTTGCCAACCTTTATGCTCGGAAGGTTGCGAGAATGGAACGTGTGTCGCACCGGAGACCTGTCGCTGCGATCCAGGTTGGACTGCCAACAATGCCACCAATATTTGTGAGCCTGTTTGTTCCGAACCGTGCGGCAACGGAACATGTTCGGCTCCGGACACATGCAAATGCTTTCCGGGATATAAATGGAACTCAACGTGCCAGCCGAAATGTACTGCCGGGTGTGCTGGCGGAGAATGCGTCAGCCCTGACGTTTGCCAGTGTGAGACCGGCTGGGAATACAAAAACGGTTCATGCGTGCCAAAGTGCAAGTATGATTGCGGTAACGGCACTTGTATAAAGCCAGACGTGTGTCATTGTTTCAACGGTTATCGCCTCGACGTGGAGAAGCTGCTGAGAGGAAATTTGACGGAGGTTATGTGCATCCCGTCTTGTGTCAACTGCTCGGGAGCTTGTGTTGCTCCTAATAGGTGTTTAGTCGAGGTGTCTACTACGGAAGCAGAGATGGAAGGTGGCAATTACTCCGCTACTGATATAACACTTGCAGATGACGATAATGTCTCCTACGATTATAAATCGTCTGATAATGAAACTCATTTTACTAAATACGATAAAGAATATCTTCTAAATACAAGTGACGGAACGAGTGCACAGAAGTTACATTGGTAAGTTGTGGAGTGATTGATGATAACCTAGTATTGTTATTACCACTGGACATTATTAGACATACCCTCTATACCTACCTAAATTAACTGTTACTGCGATAATATTTATTTAGTCATTTGGAAATTTCCAAATCGAATGTTTCAGCTTAATTTGGCATAGCGATTCCGATATCATAAGCTCGAATTTATTTTAAATGTTTCCGTGATACTAATTGCCTACAGCAAACAACACAAAACGAATTGGAGAGCCTAACATCAGGGGTGCTACTCTTCGCAACGATAACTGAAAAATCGTGACATTCGTATTGGCGAATCCTTCTACAAATTCCATCTTTCATAATTTGCATCATAATTTTGTATTATTCGTTCAGTATTCCATACGACGGCAAAAAATATGGAATTTAAAGTAGGAATGTCATTACGAATGTCACGATTTATCGATTATCGTTGCTAAGAGTAGCAACCCTGGTGACTTAAAATCATTCAAAACAATTTAATGTCGTTTTGGGGTCTCGATTTCATTTCTTTATTTTGAATTACTCTGAAAACTTGTACTAAGTGGGAAAAGCCGAGTACGCCAAATTCGTTGTTTAACTTGTAACTACTCATGTACTATGGGTATGGTGACACATCTTTATTTCTTATCTATTCAAATGGTTTTTTCAGGCTCGAACAACACTGGACATTTATCGCTTTTCCTGTGTTACTCATTGTAATAATCACAACAGTGGCGCTTGTCGCGTTTAGATGGAGATTTTTGAGGCACTACCTTAAAGGAGAATCTTATACAGTTCAAGGTAAGACTGTGGGTACTTTTAGTGAAATACAAGTTGTATCAAAAGGCCGAAATAATGATAATCATCAAATTTGTGTCGGACATAGAATTTATTACATTGAATATCGAATACTTACTTTTTCATTATTTGTTCCCCGCCATTAAAAAAGGAACTCAAGTACCTAGGTAGGTACCAACTGTGCAATATTTTTACAAACTACTTCTTGACTATTGGTGCGTGGCTGCCACTCGTAAATGTAGTTTACCCTGTTTTCTAGGACATTGGAGGTGCCCTAAAACCGCCAGACCAAATTTGTGACAAATATTCAAAGGCCTAGAACTCATAAAATTTCATAGATTACCTACTTACCTACTACCTATTATTGTCATCTACCGTATTTAGCTCAAAGCCTCCTGAAATTACTGCTAAATTCAATTCGCCGCTTTACAAGCGTGATTATTTAATAATAATAAAAAATAGCCCTTTTGACGTCCCACTCCTGGGTACAGGCCTCCCCTCAACACGAGGGGGATTCAGGCCATAATCCACCACGCTGGCTCAGTGCGGGTTGGCGGATTTCACATGTCTTTCGAAAATTGGTTAGATCATCTAAGACATGCTGGTTTCCTCACGATGTCTTCCTTCACCGTATCCAATTGGTTATTTCTATTCTAATTCTTACAAACTGTTTGCAGGTAACATTGCAGACGCTCAGAGGACATCATCTTTTGTCGATGTCTCGTTTTCAGCCCTCGGAAAGAAAGATGGAATGGACGCCAAGTACTGAACGTAATTTTTGTTTGTACTTAACTGAGTAAAATTATTAATATTCATGCAATAAAATTATAAATGTTCGCCTTTTGTATTGTGTACCTAATTTTTCACCTATACATAGACAAACCAACGGCAGTGCGACTGCACCATCTACCATCTATGATGAGAAAGTCAATCAGATCAATTCAATTATTATTAATAACTACCTGAGCCCGCGACTTCGTCCGCGTGGAATTTAACTTAACAAGAAAGCCCGCTCCCGCGTTCTGAGCCCGCGCGACAGGACCCTTATTTTTTTCTAAAATAAAAGTAGCCTAAGTTACTCCTTATAACATCAGCTATCTGCCAGTGAAAGTCCCGTCAAACAAACATACAGACAGACAGACAAAAAAATTTAAAATCGCGTTTTTGCTATAGATGTCGTATGTACTTTCATATGCATTCAGTGAAAAGGTGTTATTTGGATATTACAAACAGACACTCCAATTTTATTTATTTGTATAGATTAATTACTTAGAGAATTGATATCATATATTATAGTAAGTATAGCTCTTTCGCAGTTGGATGCTAGATCGGGCCATATTTATCTGTGAAGTGCCTACCGTGCTTTTGCGTTTCTCGGCGCTTGCATAACAGTTCTGAGTGATCAGAGCAACATTATGTATATTATATTCCTAGCTGTGCCCCGCGACTCCATGCGTGTGGAATGTAGACCACCCTTAACATTTAGGGGTATGAAAAAGTAGCCGATTCTCAGACCTACCCGATATGCACACAAAATTTCATGAAAATCGGCCGAGTCGTTTCGGAGGAGTATGGTAACTAACATTGAGACACGAGAATTTTACATATAAGATAACTATCGCACACTAGTTTAATTCATAATTATTAAGTATATAGTATTATCATTTTCATAGTTAAAAACTACCTATATCGATTTATCTATACATGGTTAGGTACTGCTCTATTTCGATCCTGTCTGCGGTGGGTGTTTTCCATACAATATTTCCATTGACCTTATCGCTCATGAGATGTGAACAAGGTTGTATGTTTATAGGGATTTGTTTTAACGAAATGGCTGTCATATTGCCATCGCCTTACCTTTGAGGATCGACCCGAACTACCTACCTTCAGATCTACTTACTACAAAGAAAATTATACGTTAGGTACTACACATAGAATAAGGAATACGACGAAGGACTTCAGGGTAAGCTCAAAATAAGCGATCAAACACATTACTAATATTTTATTGATGTCCCACCTGTTGTGTGTGATAACATTGTATTTTTCTTTTATAAAAGACTATTAGGTAAGTATATTTTTCCATAAGGTTTATAAGTCTGAGTAATTAATAGTCGGGTATTTCGAAAATTAGCTGCTCGACCTCGTTGACAGGTTTGTTGACTTCAGTTTTGTCGATTGATCTTGCCTTCCTTGGTACATACACGTATTTGTGATTCGAACGTTGGCCATGATTGTACGCACTGTCTGCGCCTTGATTGGAACCTTCATACGGGGAAGGTTGGTTCTGGTAGTTTTCGTTAGCATACGACGGGTTCTGCTGATTGCCGGGGTAGTATTCAGAGTTGGGATAATAATTTTGTGAATAACCAGGATTACCGGGGTAGTGTTGTTGACTGTTAGGGTAGTAATGTTGATTACCGGGGTACTGAGTCAGGTTTGAATTGGGCTGGTTTGAATTAGGCTGCTGGTTATTAGGATAGGATTGTTGATTGTTTGGATAGTATTGATTGCCAGGGTAGTAAGTCTGATTTGAATTGGGTTGGTTTGAATTAGGTTGGTTTGAATTAGGCTGTTGGTTGTTAGGATAGGATTGTTGATTGTTTGGATAGTATTGATTACCGGGGTAGTAAGTCTGATTTGAATTGGGTTGGTTTGAATTAGGCTGTTGGTTATCAGGTTGGGGCTTGTGCTGGCTATCAGAGTAAGGTGGACGGTAATTAGGTTGTTGATAATCTGTGTAACTGGGGTTGTAATTATGTTGGTTATCAGAAGAGTTGGATGGATTTTGTCTTGGGTAGTTGGCCGGTTGATTACCAGGGTAATTTGAGGGTTGGTTGCCAGGGTATTGGGATGGTTGGCTACCAGGGTAATTCAATGGTTGACTACCTGGGTATTGAGAAGGTTGCGGACCTGGATAATTTGATGGTTGACCACTTGGGTAGTTAGTTGGCTGATTACCCGGGTAATAACCTGATTGTTGACCATGGTACCCTTGACTACCAGAAATGTTAGCTTGTTGTTGTCCAGGATAATAAGACTGCTGATAATTAGGATAATTACCGGGGTAGTTAGGCCTTGGATTACCAGGGTAGTTTTGATGTTCGTATTGTTGATTAGGATAGGGTGCGGGCCTCGTGGGGTAAGGGTAGTAGCTTTGTTGATTGTGAGGGTAGGCATTGGGTTGTTGTGGTTGTTGATTGTATGACGACTGTACTGTTGTAGTGTTGAGGTGATCGCAAACATTCGGCGCGACGCAGTTACCATGCGGCTTGCAGTCGCTGTAAACAAATATATAAGTAGGTAAGTAGGTACTTTTGACAACCCTAAATACAGTCGGTAATTAGTCGTTTAAAATATACATCGGATATTGTGTGCAAAAAGCACAAAATATACCTTGAATGTTTCTAAACTCCGAAGTCTAATATTTGTGGCGTAAGGCAGAGAAGAAAAAATAGTATGAAATATTAATAACTGTATTCGTCTGTATTTATGCGTATTTAAAATTTATTTGGAAAATATTTAATCGGTTGTCTTATAATTGCTAACAGTGAAATAATTAATTTGCAAAATATATCTAAAGTTGGCCAAAATACTATCGATTAAAGTTGCCGAATCTGTTTCCGATATCGATTCGAAAGTTTTTAAAATACCTCCGCGTGCCGTCCATAGCTAGTTAAGTACCCTTACTTTGCACACTGGGGCTTGCAGTCTCCTTGTGCGTTTTTCACGTAGCCTTCAGCGCATCTGCAGTCGTTGGGCGCGATGCATCGACCGGCGCCTTCGCAGCGCTCGCAGGACGGGACACAGGACCCCTCAGCTCCGGACTTGTACCCCGAACGGCATTCGCAAGTGTTTGGCAATGTACAATTTCCTAAAAAAAGCGTCATTTAAAAGTTACTAGCTGACCCGACAGACGTTGTCTTGTCTTAACTTTGAATATTGAATTCAAATTGTTCCGCTCGTCTTTATAATTTTTTTCTTTCATAAGTACCTTCTCCTGACAATAATAAACACAACAAAAGACTACGCGAAATCGTTCCATCCGTTCACGAGTGATGGGATGACCAGGAAAAGGAGATTCATTTTTAACCGTATTCTATATATTATAGTATAGATAGAGTAGGGTTTATTCCGGTGTGGCTATCAACTTCGACGACACCATTTTTAAAATTTTTGTATTTATTGATAAAATTAAGCAGACTTCTGCTTCTGAGGTTCAGTTAACATCATTATCGTCTTTTAGTCTTGAGGACGTCTCAACATTTCACCTACTTCGCTCGCTAGTCACATCTCACGTTTTCCACACAATCCAATCATCTCTTCGGTCTTTCTTTCCCTTGCACCTATTCAGTCTTAAATTCTGAATTCTCCCATCTTCCATTCTAAAGATAGTATTGAAGATTCTTACCATACCCACCGCAGTTCTGCTTACAAATTGGAACACAGAACCTGCTCTCTGAGTCGAGTCTATACCCATCTCTGCAGACGCACTCGCCGCCAGCGCATCGTCCGTTCTGGCAGCCGATGGGGCAGGTCGGTATGCAGAATCCGGCCAGGTTCCTCACGTGGTCAGGGTAGCACGTGCAGGTGTCGGGGGCCGTGCACAGCGCGTTCACACACTCGTTCGTGCACACGGGATCGCATATTCGGAAGTTGTGTATGTTCCTGATGTAGCCTTTACAACAAGTTCGGATGCGGCTGAGGTCGGAGCGAGACTGAAATGGTAGATATACTTGTACAATAAGGAAGAGTTACTTTATTTGATTCTGTATTCATACAAAATAGAAAAAGCATTAAAAATATAATCCTATAGGTAACTTTATAAAAATGTCTTAGTCTTAGTAATCTGGCGTAGCATATTGGTTTTATTTTACTCACTCCATTGCCGGCGGGCACGTGTCTCGGGTCCTTCACCAAGCTGGCTGTCCTGGGAATTTTAGTTAAAGGCTTGTGTTATTTCATATCGACTTCCCATTCAATAATAAAACTGTTAGTAGATACTTACGGTACTTCGATGTAACAGACACCTATCTCGTAATTTACGGGTCCTGTCAAATTGTGCCTTCCACCGTACACCTGCTGCGTATTGTTAAAATACCTGGTTGAACAATGATTAAAAGTTATAGTCCATATTGTTATATAGCCTTTCCGTAATTTCCCCTAGTCTGGGTGTCACTGGGATTGCCCCCAGTCCATTGTAGGGGAACCATAGTACAAACATTGCTATATTTATTATTATAATTATTTAACCTGCCAATTCTCATGAACTAAATTGTGACATCTAAAATTAATTCTGTCTTACCCATACCGTTATTTATTTGGCAAGCAACACAGTTTGTTTAAGTTTAGCTATTTACTTAGTCGAATTGAGTAAAAATTATTGGTATAAATCAGTTTTAGGTATCAATCCATCACTGACGATAATTTATACAGCCCTCATCCTCTACACCCGAAAATTATATGACTGGGAGAGATGCAATATCTGACTGGGTGTCTCACCCTATGACTATTGATTTACCTCCCGCTGCCCAATTAGATTTGAAAATAACCATGCTGCACAAATAGCATCTCAAACACGCGGGACTTAAACGCCGCTACGCAAATGCTTTTATTCAGCTTTGACTCAGTGTCCGTTTGGGACTGTTATAAAACTGGCTTACCGGATCAGATTGTCACCAGCCCTGTACTGGTAGCCGTGCCCACTGTTTCCGACTCTCGCAGTCTTCGTGAACTGCGGAGTTGCGTATGCGCATGTCACAACCAGCGCTAGTACGAATAAACGCATTTTGACCTGAAATTAAAAAGGAATCATGGCGGACGACCGCTTGGCGCAGTGGTTCGAGCGTAGGCCGCTAGGCTCACTGCAAATTGCGTTCAGTTCAAGTCGTGCGTTGCGTTGCGTTGCGTTCAATTGGTTGCGTGTTCGATTCCCGCCGGGGCAAATTTCGGAAATGGCCTTTATGTAATTTGCCCAGGTCTGGGTGTCACTGGGACCGCCCCAGTCCATTGTACGTTACCCATAGTGCAAGCGTTGCTTAGTTTGGGACCATACAGTTGGTGTGTCTGTCTGGCGATATTTATTTATATTTATTATTTATTCTTTTTTGGTAATATGTACACAAAATTGCTTATTAATTGCTTATTTTGTGATATTTAAGCTGATCTCATTCAATCCACTTTTATTACAATATTTATAATCAATCAAAAGTTCGCCTCAAATTTGAGTGCATAATTTAACGCGCCATACAAAAAAATACATATAACGAGGTTTCACACAGCTAATTGGGACTTCAATATTTGTGTTGCGTGCCTATTTAAGTATTCTGCCGTAAAATAAGTTATCTTTACATTATGTAGAGTCATAGTTTCCAATATTGGTTATTAATTCAAAGTCACCCTGTATAGCAGATTAATCTTCTGGAGGTCTGTTTACTGTAATGATACAATCGAACTTGACTTACTGACTCGACTGTGCTTCTCACGTGTTGACCGGGCTCCGTTTACTGTTAAACTGGGGTTATTATTTAGCAACGCTGACTGTGATAACAAATCCAAGCGCGAGTAGTTATTGATAGTCGGGTTCTGTATCTTAGTTGTTTTATTATATTACATCAAATTCGGCAAACAAGCGTATATAATAACCCGCCTGATGTTAGGCAGTTACCGTAGCCTATAGATGCTTGCAATACCAATGGCATTGCTCGCACGTTGCCGACCTAAAGGGGGTGTGGGATGAGGGAGAGGTAGGGATGGGGGGGGGGGGGGGTTGTGATCCCGGCTCGAGAGAACCGGGATACCGGGGCTGCGTTTCGTATGATGATTAAGAAATCATCGTACGAAACGCAGCTATAATACAATTAGGTACTTACCTACCTACTTTACGCCGACCTTCTGTGACAGGGTGGTACAACCACGGTCGAGCCAGTCCGTGCTTGAGCTGTACTTAGTCAATTGGATACACTAGCTCTACCACCGTAAAAGTAGTTAAGTGTGCAGCTTAGTTTAGGATCATCAGATTTGTTTGCTTGCCTGACAGTATATTTAAAATAAATTTAATATTATTAATCTTTAGTTGACGACGTTGGAACCAGAGAGATCTAGGGCACAACAGTCCGTTTCTGAGAAAACTAAGGAATAGCGCGTTGCTGTCAGAAATCTATGGGGTTTTTAATATTTTTTCGTAGTTATATAAAATTTGTTAGTTTTGTTAATTATGCAATTCTGGTTAATACAGAATGGCATCTCTGGTAGAAATTACACTCATTATTGGTAAAATTACAATTAGATCAATCTGGTTCCAACGTCGTCATTTTTATTTTTTTTACAACGGATCCCTAAGTCCGTTTAGCTATGATACCGTTCAGCGGAAATAATGAGATAATGTAGTCTGTTTTGCAATATTTTGATGAAAACACAGCTACTTAACGAGTAGGTACTTACTTAGTTTAATATCTATAATGTTACTTACATGTTATTATTATGAACTCGAATGTAATTAGTCGAACGAATATGTAGGTAGTTACTCAAATAATTAGTTGTAACATTTTAATCATCGTAAACAAGTATTAACACTTCCAGGAAATTGTTTATTATCTACGTAGGTAGGTAGGTACCTAGATTCTCATGTTTATACACATTGCTTATAGTAGGTACCTATCTAGGTTTGTCTATTGATAAAGTTAATACTAAGATTCGAATTAACGTAATGTTATAGCTAAATGGAATACTAAGCGATAACCTTATAACCCAACCTGGGTACCTACTTGATAGCAATTATCTTACGCTGCAATTTATTTACAAAACCATGAAAATAAAACAATAAATGAAACTACAAGAAACATTTTATTTAATTAACGTAAAATTAATAATAATCTCAATAATTAATACGTCGCACAAAATCTTTGGTGTAAGCAAATTATTAATGTAATACAACGCCATCTATGAAAACATTCTACAACTAAGACAATATTAAGTGCCAATAATTCATAGTCATAATTCCGTAACCGCTTCTCCGTTTAAGTTCATTATCTCAACGGCGTGTTCTGACGGTGGTCTCCAACATGGGATCTCGGCATACAAAGGCTCAGCTGTGTCTATCATATCACATTTGGCTTCGCATTTTAGAGCCTCTATAGCGGACTCTGTCACGCTAGCCCTAAGATAACGTAGTTCGCTGCAGTCATTCAAAGATGGCGCTATTGAGCAACGAGTTTGTACTGTTCCAAAATCATGACTTCTCCTTGGTAAATGATCATAATGGCACTGTAATATGCCTGAAAAAATAAGAATTAAAGTTAAATTATAAATAGGTACTTAGATAATTTTTACAGTTTCAATTATTAAAAATTAATAAATTAATGTAAGTTACCTCTAAAGTTTTCCAGCATAATAGGAGAAATCGTTTGTACAACGACCGGCCTCATGAATTGTTTTAAATTCCTATCCAATGTCGATATAGGTTGATAGTGGCACTTTTCCGATATTGGTGGATCTGTAATAAATAGTAAAAATAAAAATCAAAAATAGTATTGGCCCATGAGGGGATCGAACCCGCGACCTTCGCGTTATTAGCACGACGCTCTAACCAACTGAGCTAATGGGCCGATGGACTAGCGTTTCAAATTGATAATCTATTACGTTTTTCTTGCTTTTTCCAGCCCTTGTATTGTACCTCAAGCCGAGCTGACTTGCCTCGATTCTGTGCGACCTCCAACCAAGGATTGACAATGCTCGACGCTTGCCAAAAACCCATAGAACAGCTTCACGTTATGGTAAATGATTTATGTGTATTACATATGACATAGATGACATGCTTACAATATGAGACTAACAAACCTGCTTTTCAGACTTAAAAGGGCTTCATGCTCAAAACCAATAAATTGAATTAAGTAGGTATGTATAGTTGCGACCTCAAATTAAAGGGGTATAAATGTTGCGTTAGTACGAACGAAGGAAAACTTACCGGGCAATGGCGTATGAAATATGCTTCTCACATACGGCGGCGGCTCATCATCATTATTATCAATCATAACCTGCATTCTTATATCGTTTATCTTCCTTACGTCTTCGTACCTCGGCTTCTTGCACCTCTCTATCATCACAATGATCACCGCTACAGTGATCACTGTCATCATCACACCCCCTGCTATACTGATCACGGACACTAGATCAACTGATGATCTGTCTGCCCCCTTGTCACCCATCACAGCTGTTATATGCTCCGGTTCTGTTAAAATATGGAATTCTTCATCATCGATCGGTTCATTAGTCGATGATGTTGTTAGAGGCTTAGTAACGTTAGTCTTTTTGAAGTCCTTTCTTGTTACTTTTGTGTATGATTTATCTTTTGGTGTAACTGCATTTGTAATTATTTCCGTTACTTTTATTTGTGGTGTTAATACAGTGGTATCATTCATTTTTGGTGTTACTGGATCTATTTCTTTGACCTTGGATTTTATTTCATCTTTAGGTTTATTAGTTCGGTGTAGGACAGGTGTATTAGTTCGATTTTTTGACGCAGCGATAGCAGTATTATTTGCTTTCTCTGTTGATGCCGAAGTACTGGATACATTATATGTTTTAGTAGATGTGGCAGAGGTAGAAGAAGTCATTGCGTTAATATCAACCATGCTGTTAGTTCTATTAATAAGAAATTCAGTAGTGTTCTTCATAGAATTTGTTACTAAGATGGCAGTTTCAGTTGTGGTAGATACAGTGTTTGTTACAGAAGTGCTTGGTTTACGTGTAGTTACAATCGCAATGGGTAATGTCGGTCCAATGGTAGTAATATTGGATATGTTTGTAGGAGATTTTATGTATTTTCTTGTTGTACTTATTGCTTGAGGCATTGAAGTGGTAGCTTTTGCCATTGGCTTTGTAACTTCATGTTCTGTTTTGTTAGCCTTACTTGTCATATTTCTTTGGGATGGAAAAAACGCAGTCGTCAGTGCTATCTTCTTAAACGTTGAGTAAGATACGGATGTTGGTATTATTGATACGATTATAGTTTTCGGTGTAGTGTTAGTTGGCGTCGAATCCTTGTTAGCACTTCTGTACCTAGGGGATTCGTGTGTAGATTTAACTTTTGTCTCTATTATCGGAGATTCACCTTTTTGCGCTGGCTTAATCCATATTTCTTTCGGTTTAAACTTCACTGTGGTTGGAATTGTTCTTATAGTTGCATCCTTCTTAGTGGTTTCAGTTTTTAATGTAGTTTCTTTGGTCGTTAAAGACGTCGTTAATTTTGGTACCTCAGTAGTAGTCATTGAATCTAATGACTTTTGTTTTTCATCACTAACTTCTATTGCTTTTACAGCTATAGCTGTCTCTGTAATGATGTCTATTGGCACCTCTGTTCTGTTGTAAATAGGGTTTATGACAATTCTCCGAGTAACTTCCTCTATGGGTTTTAGAACTTTTGTACTACTAATGGTAGTGTTATTGGTTTTGTCGAGAGATATAACAGGAATTTCAGTATATGAGTCAGTAGTTTTAAATGCCTCTGTAGTTTTAACGATATTCGATGGTTCCGTAGAGATCATCAAAGATTTTTCACCTGGCTTCATAGCAGCTGCTGCGGTTGATGTTTGTAAAATACCTGATGTTGTCAAAGCAGTCACGGTACTTGTAATTGGAAGTCTAGTAACAGATTCAGTTGTTGTTTTACTAGGGAGAATTCTCGCTGTAGAACTTGTGGATATACTCGTCATTATAGTACTAATGGCAGCTCTAGGTGTGGTATTAGGAGAAGTGGGTTTATTAGTGAGTGTTGTTAGTTGTTCTTCTAACGTCGTGGTTGACGTAGTTGAAGGCATGCTGGTGTCACAGCTGCAAAAGGAAATTTAATATTTTTATTTTTAGACGCCTGCAGATTTGAAATCTCAATTTTTTACGTGAAACAGTACATGGATACAACTATTTCGTGAATCACAGGTAATGAGCGCATCGCTGGCATGATTTATTTTTCAAGTTATACGAAGTTCAGATACAGATTGGACTGGCCGAAACGAAAGCCTGTTACCGGTTGGAGGACAAAATACAGTAAGTGGCAACCCACCTCTCACCTTGCCACCCGTCTAGGCACTCACACTCCCCAGTCAGGGGGGAGCAAAAGCCGTTTTTGCACTTCTGGCAATCGTGTATACAGTTCGGTCCCCACTTGTTGTCTGGACAGTCTGGAATAGATAGTTGATTTTAAAAATGAACCTTATTCGCATTGTAATTGATATCTAGATAACCCCCATCAGTAGGTATATTATTATGCATTCTTAGGTCACGTAACGAGTACCTACAATTTTTTATGTGACCATCGCTCAAAGACTGTTTACTGACTGACATTTACGGGGTACGGCTTCTCTCTTTGCAGAATAGCTTAAAGTTTAAGGTATATGCTTTTTACCTTCAGAACAGCCTGGTCCAGTTTTACCGTTAGGACATATTGGCACGCAGGAGACATCCTGCATCTTGTATCCGGGACAGCACACCGCCACCTCTGCTGTTCTCTCCTCCGTCTGAAATTTCAATAGCATTGACGTTTAACCAAGAATAGTATATTGAAATAAAACTATTTTTCGGATTTTATCGCGTTTATTAACTTTATGTTCCCGACGTTTCGGTTGCTTTACAGCAGCCATGGTCACGGGGGACTGAGGTGTTAGAGTTAATAAACGCGATAAAATCCGAAAAATAGTTTTATTTCAATGTGTAGTATTCGCGTAAATATAAGAAAAGAATAGTATAGTTGATACTGATCTTGGAAGTAGAACAGTGGGCATTCGTAAATTTGATCACCTATAAAACGAACAACCAATAACGATAATTGATTTATCGCTCTCGCTATTGGCTCATTTTATAACGATAATCAAATAGCGTCAGTGCAGTGCCACGGGAATGTGTTGTTTTTATGTTTGGCAGCACAAATTATCTTATTAATAGGTAACTCTGTGTTTGATTTTGAGTGATCGATAATTATTGGTAATTTTCATACATTATTTCCATTTGTAATCACTTTAGAATTAATTTAAATAACTACTCTACCAAGAAGCTGAACTTGAACGAAATCCATTTTAAAATAACGCCATGACAATCATGTCCACATACCTAATGATTGCTTTGAACGCGGCGGTAATTAAGGTTAGTGACAGTCACTTTACAATCGATCTAGTTTTTCTCAAGGATATCCCTTTATTTAAATTGACAGTTAACACGAACTGTGTTCCCGTAGTAATTATCTAGTAGTAATTATTTGGTTAGATCTTCTAAGACATGCAGGTTTCCTCACGATGTTTTCCTTCACCGTAAGCAAGTGATAATCATATAGAAATTATGATTCGCACATAGATATCAAAAAATTCAGAGGTGCGACGCGGGGTTTGAACCCAAGACCTTGTGCCCGCAAGACGCGTGCTTAACCAATCAGCTATCACTGCTGTTCTCAGCTCAGCTCAGCTTCAACTCTTGCATTATACTTGGTTAATTCATGATCCTTGGGAGGTTTATACATCGGTTAATAGAAGACCGATATGTGAAGACGATCTTGGGAGATCTGTTCCTTAGTGAACCTCTTCCAGCTGATAGATGGCTGGGAAAGAAAGCTATGTGTCCTCACCTCTCGCCTAGTAAGGTCTTGCATCTCGGTGTTCCATTTGGAGCATCTGGGCGGCATTGAGAAACACCACTCGTAGGTGCGCACTGACATCGGCGCACGGTACTTCACCAACCTGGTAATGTTGTACCTAGAAACGCAACAAAAGGCGTTTAAGTCTAGAACACGATGGACAACGAAAAAAATCGTACGAAGACCGATTAGAGAATGGGCTGATGAATGTGGGTCTAGAGTTTGGGAGGCCAAAGTACTTCGCAAAGCGAATATTCGGTAAATATTAGCGTCGCCGCAGCCTTACTTGCGTGTGTTACCGATGATAATATTTAAGACAGTTTTTTTTTACAGGCATTTACAAATCTACCTTTTTATAGCGCGAGGTCACGGGCAGAAACTACCGTTGGCAATTATTAACGCCATACCATTTCATAGAGCCACACACTCATTCATAGAGTCACTCTTTATAGGGAACAAAAGTATTAAATTGTTTAAATGAGTTGGAAAAAATACTTCTCCGTTGAAAAATCCTCAGGTTTCTATACTCACTTCTGCTTCACCATGCACACGTTGGGTCCATCCAGAGCCACCACCCTCATCACCGCTAATATTACGGTGAACACACACCATAACCTAGGCTTTATAGTCCTCCTGTCGTGGTCAATGAATATCATCATTTTAACACTATCGCCGAGCCATGGCGCCGCTTATCCCGAGTTCATTTCGATGTAACCTCTGTAATGTGAAAAGCTTCGAATTACAACTAAAAGTCGTCGTTTCTGTACCTAAGTATAATAAGGTGAGCTATAAGGTAGCTATAGATATTAGAAAATTGTTTGGGATAAGTTACTTTTATTAGATTCCGATGGAAAAAAGGGGTGTTATAAGTTTAACATGTGTGTATGTCTCAGGCATCATAGCATCCGAAGGGATAAACGGATTTTAAATTAGTTTTCTTATTTCCAAGTAGATAGATATTAATATCTAAGAAAAGAGTACAGTAAAGATTAATCTTTAGGTACTGTACTTACTCCCAAACAATTACTATAAGTATAAGAAAAAAATATAAAATAATTTATAAGATAAGAATTGATAAGTCATTTTAAACTTATTATGATGAGCGCGTATCTTAATCGTTAAATTATTGTGCCAGCTACCATCGCAATCATATATGTCGCAACCAGTTGCAATAGAACTAGTTTGACTAATTGGCCAACCACTAACCGTTTTACAATCCAAAATTTAGTACGAAAACGAAGCTTATGCTAGCTTAATTAATTTCATACTAAAATAGGCTTAATCCAGAATCCCACGGTCTTATGAGGTGAGTGAAACACACAAACAGATATTTCTCGTTCATAAAACCATCGGTTAAAACAAATTGACTGCTAACTCATAACTTTGACGTTCCCGGGGTCAACTAACTCGGGCCCGGGCAGGACGGGGGCGAATGCCGAGCATGTGAATTAATTGTCGTAACTGTGTGATAAACGTTTCGTAACAGTACAGCTACTCTATAAAGGGTGTTTAAAAATACCGAGATAATAAGTTAGGTACCTAATTACATACCTACCTATACGATCCGGTTGTAGATATAAGAAAAAAAAATGTAAATTGACAATTCGTAAGTGCCCCAGTCGGCCATAACAAAATAAACGATTTGAATTTGAATTGTAGATGCCGAGTGAAGACAGACCATACGTAACTACTTATCATAATTTTCTGAAGCACGGCCCTTTGAATGGTCTTGAAAACATAATAAAATGCATTTTCGAAGATACCTAGCAATATTTAAGAAAAGGGATGTAATTTTTTTTGGTTTATTTTTGAGTTAGCTGGAAATAAACAATTGAAAAACTGAGTTTATTTCCAAATTTGCAACGACTAAATTTTATGCCGGATACTCGTTCAAATACCCAAGTATTATTTCGGATTTTTTAAGCATCCTGTATGCTGTTATATACGATAGTAATACTCCACTATGGATAATAGTGACGTAATATTCGTGTCTCTGCTCATTGACGTCATAATTATGATATACTTAGGAATTTCTCGTGTGATGTTGACGACCGCTTGGTGCAGTGAGCCGAGCGGCCGACGCCTACGCTCGAATGGCCTACGCGCATGGTTGTTGCGGGTTCGCCGGGGCAAATTTCGAAAATGGCCCTTTCGTAGTTTGCCCAGGTCTGGGTGTCACTGGGTTCGCCCCCATTGTACGGTACCCATAGTACAAGCTTGGTTTAGTTTTGGACCTTAAAGTTGGTGTGTCAGTCTGGCGATATTTATTTATAGCGTATTATAGCTTAAAGCGTCGATAGCGAAGTGACTTATGAGTCATGTGGCATGTTTAAAAAACCGCTCTCAGATCGGGGAGGTTCCGGGTTCGATCCCAACCCTGGCCATTATTCTATTGACGTGAACTTTCTTCTAGAAAAGCATTATTAAGCTTAGTTGTTCGGGCTTACAGAATTACTAGAAGGTAAAGTGATAATTCCATATTGAGTAATATTTAAAAAAAATAGTCATATTATAATTACGAGCTCGTTCGGCTTCCATTCACAATCAGAAAGAGGTCGATGTCTTGATAAAGCAGTTGTGACGCGACAATCGTCGCATCCTGTGCAATTACGCATACAATCGCGAAACGGAGCGTCCTATTGCACACATGCCCACACACGTGCAAACTAAAACTGAGAACGGTCTTGAGTACGCTTTTGTAATGTCACGTTGTACTGATATGACATAAGAATGACATTTCCAAGATCGCTCTCAGACTTGAGATAGATTTAATGATACGGGTCTTAGTGCGTGTCTATTCGTATGCGCAATCTCTTTACACAAATTTTCCTGGACTAGGCTACCATAGGCATAACTCTGCCAAAGCTACCTATTTGGCTATCTACCATAAGCGTGGCAATCGTGTATGGGAGTTCTCTTAAGGTCTATTTTACATACGAAGTCCCGTAGAGCGGCGTTGTATTCGCGTGTCGGCAATTCAATTTACACTGTGTACAATTTAAATTCGTAATTTTCCGCGGGACTTTATACATGGATGAGACTTAAGTTTGCGTTAATAGGAACATAATTATTTGTATGCACACATTCTTAGTTCCAGTTAGTTATGCTTGTAATATTTTTGCAGGCGCTATCGAGTTTTGTTGGCATTGTTATCAATCGGAGAGAGGCATTTACTTGTTTGTAAATACCGAAGATAAATACTAAGCAACATCGCATGAGGTTTGCTATGGATGGGTGACCATTTATCATTGCTCATTTAGCACCGTAGTCCAGAACTAAGTCACAGTGAAATAAATAACTCAGTTCCCCCTTAAATCCTAGTCCTTTGCTTTCAGTGGGACCTTTCAGACGGCCCGTATTAATAAATCGATCTTAAGTCAGAGCTATCTTGGAATTGTCATCCTAATGTCATCCCAGTTCAAAATGTCATGTCAAACGCGTGCTCAAGATCACTCGCAGACTTGAGATCGATTTATTAATACGGGGCTATAACACCAATTTAAAATTTTGCCTGATGGTAATCAGACGCATTGCGTGCATTGATGCTAGGATTATATTTTCCAAAGCAGCGTCTCAAGTCGACTTGCTGGATAGCAAGACTGTATAGTCAAGTGTCATCATTAGCTCGGTCGCGAAACGTGTCTGAAGAGCGCCGTATGTACCGATAGGTATCCATATGCCATATTATGTATGGTCACTGCTTCTGTATAATAAAAAAAAAAAAAAAAAAACAAAAAAAGACTTTTATTCCACATCAATGATACAAGTTCTGTTGGTGTTAGTAAATTACTTAATTAAAAAGAAAAAAAAAACACTGCTTCTGTATACTAGGGTATTATTATTAGTAGTGTTAGTATTATTTTTCCTAGGCTCGCCGAGATTCAAGCTTCTTTGAATGAAATAAACAAACCGTATGACACCTACGGCTATGGACTAGCCAAAGATAACACTTTCAGTTTCTACTATCTGTGTCGATGATTTAACTTCGAATATAGATATTCCACAGAACCTCTTAGAAACGTGTGATATTTTATAAAATATTTTATAATGACACGCATTTTGTTAGAAATAGGTAATCATATTCTGAAATTGACTCTCGCACATTGACTTAATATTTTAGAGCATTTTTTGGAAAATTGAAAAATGCATTATTATGTTAATGATTAAATTGTATACACTTATTGTTATAATTATTAGTTATTTATTATGTCTTGTTATGGTAGTGCATGTAGGATAAGTGTTGTAATAATTATTAATACTACCTACCCTCTATACGTGTTACATTTTAATAAGCAATAAATGGAGCAAAAAATAACTCAATGGAGGTACCCAAGGTAAATACAACTTTGGAAGGCCACGTAAAGAGTAAAGAGAGAGAAATGTCTATGAGAACCGCTAACCCTACTGGATGTGAAGGGGTAATAATGTCCCATTATTTTTATAGGCAGCCCCGACTAACGGAAGAAGATTGTTTGGCCGGAGGGGCCCATTGTGGCTAGTTACCGTGAGTGTTCCCTGACAAAATATTATACAAGCTTATTGTGATTGATTGAATTTAGTTTTCTTATCTTAATCAAAGGGTTTGGTGAGGGCTCAATTGTTAAGATTGAGAGAGGTGACATGGACAAGACGATATCGAAAAGACTACACATTAGTAAAAAAAATCGTTTATTTATATTGTTGGACTACATAAACAACTTGTACTCTATTGGTATTGGTGTTTGGTTGAGTAAGTTTATATCTATATACAAATAAATAAAATTGGAGTGTCTGTTTGTAATATCAAAATAAAACCTTTTCACTAAATGCATATGAAAGTACACCTATAGTAAAAACGCGATTTAAAAATTTTTTGTCTGTCTGTCTGTCTGTCTGTGTGTTTGTTCCGGGTAATCTCCGAAACGGCTGGACCGATTTTGACGGGACTTTCACAGGCAGATAGCTGGTGTAATAGGGAGTACTTAGGCTACTTTTATGTTAGAAAAACAAAATTTAAAAAAATGAAAAAATGAGTTCTGTCGTGCGGGCTCAGAACGCGGGAGTGGGCTTTTTAGTTAAGTTAAATTCCACGCGGACGAAGTCGCGGGCTCAGCCAGTTTATTATAAAAATCGGGCCATAGTATTTAGGTAACTAATTATTAACACTGAATCTCTTAATTATGTAACTACAATAACGTAATTACCTAATGACAAGTACATAATATGCAGTATCGTATCACAGGATGTGAACTATTTAGATAGGTGATACGCTAATTACGCAGTGTACATTAGAATTTTGTTAATTATTAACTTTGGGATGCGGTTTCAACTCCCACTCACTTATTTGGTGTGAACCCACACTTCGGCCTGTATTAATAATAATAAACCAATCTCAAATCTGAGAGCGATCTTGGACATACATGATATATCAAAAGCGAACTCAAGACCGTCCTCAGACATACGGCTTATGTATTACATTCAAAATTCAAAGGACTTCATTAATACTTGCCTAGCCAAGGAAGATTGTTTGTATAAACTTACCTCATGTTGTTTTATCTAATCTGACTGACTGACATGACTTACCACGCATAAACTAAACCAGTGGGTATAGAAGCTTGAAATTTTGCACATGAGTTCTTTATACAACGCAGGTGAGCACAAACAAATAACTTTTGAAAGTCTAACCCCTAAAAGGGTTAAAAAGGGGATGAAAGTTTGTACGGAAATTTGTACGGTATAAAAGAAGGCAGTAAAACCATTATCTTCTTGAATAACGAGGAGCAACACGAAAATTAAGATTATTTGATTAAATTAGTTGTTTTTAAACTTTTGCCTTCATTTATTTTGAATTAACATTACGGTTTAAGAGACAAAATTAACCATGAATTTATAAAATAGCCGCCCGAATGTTGGTGAGTATAGACTTGAACTCGAACATTATTACAATTTCGTACCGCTTCTCGTTGGCAGTGGTATAGATTATTACTAGTTGGCAGTGTCATAGGTAGATAACTATAGTTCTTTTAAACCCTTGCCTCATCCAACATCAACTTTAAATACAAACACTATTATTAAAGCAATGAAATTGCTTACTTATAAAAGTTACACCTCCAGCCATCATTACACCTGTCTTCCCCGAAGGGGTAAGCAGATCACTACAGTACATTCACAATTGGCCAATGGTATCGTATAAATAAATATCACCAGACGAACACACCAACTGTATAGTCCCAAACTAAGCAACGCTTGTACTATGGGTACTGTACAATGGACTGGGGGCGATCCCATTGACACCCAGACCAGGGAAAATTACAAAAAGGCCATTTCCGAAATTTACCCTGACGGGAATCGAACACGCAACCACCCGGTGTAGTGAGCCGAGCGGCCTACGCTCGAACCACTGCGCCAAGCGGTCGTATAAAAGCTTACGTTCTGTAAAACGATCCAACTGGTACGTACCTATTCATGAAAAGATCTGTTGCACTGAGAATATAAAAGACGTCTGGTGAACTTAATTTTTAATTCGTACCACTTAAGTAGGCTCTTAATTAATGGATGATTGCATGTAAGAGCGAGACATGCAATGTTACTTCATTCATTTCATGCGTTCATTCATTATTATGTCGTTACATGGCTATTATAGTGTATGCTATAGTCATTAAAGCAATTAATCTACTCGTAGCAGCGTCCGCTTGTGGCCTAAATAGCAGATGTTTTGGAGAGTTGTTAAACATGTTGAGTTACGAAAATACAGCTAAAAGTATATCTACCTTCTTTCTTAAGAAAAAAATTGATAACCTTTACGCCTAAGAGTTAATTAATCATTTTTTTATCCTGAAGGATTATTTAATAGCTAACGTAGAGTTTCTTCATGTACAAGTAAAGTAAAGTAGGTATTCAAATATAGCTCAACTTGTGAAGTAAAGAAGCCGTTACTTTAAATTCTAGACGTTACTTTGCTATTTTAAGTTTACTTAAGTTTAATAGGTACCCTCTAACGCTTAATTTATTACACCTACATACC
Organism: Notodonta dromedarius; assembly: GCA_905147325.1. Taxonomy (NCBI): domain Eukaryota; kingdom Metazoa; phylum Arthropoda; class Insecta; order Lepidoptera; family Notodontidae; genus Notodonta; species Notodonta dromedarius. Next base: position 1,141,847 of record LR990167.1, read on the forward strand.
AAGTGAAAGAATATTTTATAAAAAAATACTACTCACAAAAATATTTACAAAGGAAACACACACCCACGATGGAAGTTCACAAAAAGTACCAGGATAGCATGAACAGCTAGAGTTCGGAACGCAAAGGCACAGGCACATGTGACGCGGGTCACAGTTGGGTTACGACTGGGATACGGGAGGAGCACAGATGGGACGCGTTTAGATAAAAAATATGTCGATAAGAACCCGCTGGTTTTTGCTTTTACTAGTAATGGAATCCTTTTAAGCGTAACGTAATTTGTTTTTTGTATATCTTTCGGGAGAAACAATATTTGTTTTTGTAGGAATTCTCGTCGTGTTTCGATACTTTTTATATATATACTAGCTGAGCCCGCGACTTCGTCCGCGTGGAATTTAACTTAACAAAAAAGCCCGCTCCCGCGTTCTGAGCCCGCGCGACAGGACCCATATTTATTTATTTGTTTTTCTAAAATAAAAGTAGCCTAAGTTACTGCTTATAACATCAGCTATTTACCAATGAAAGTCCCATCAAAATCGGTCCAGCCGTTTCGGAGATTACCCGGAACAAACAGATAGACAAAAATTTTTTTTAACGCGTTTTTGCTATAGGTGTCGTATGTACTTTCATATGCATTTAGTGAAAAGGTGTTATTTTGATATTACAAACAGGCACTCAAATTTTATTTATTTGTATAGATACACAAAAATAAAGAACTTGTGCATGAACTTAGCTACTCAATTTATAATTACACTTTAAACTTGTAACTATAAGTTTTTCATAATGCAACTGTCCACTTGAATACATAAGATTTCTTGAATTAAATGAATCACTCTTTACGAGATATTTCGTTCTATGTATCAACTTATTATTCAGAGGGAAACTTACGAAATAAAGAAACATCGAAATTGTGAGCGAAAAACTGTCGGAGTCACGATACTTGAATACTAATAACGATGTTACTAGGTAGGTAGGTAGTTCGTAAAATTATAGCACTATTTAAACTTTAGTCTTTCATTCGAAATTCAAAATGAAGGAAATCATCATGGCCATATTATGTTACATCAAATAAAACTATACGTATACTAAAACTATCGATCTATAGGTAGGTATGAATTCATATATGTACAAAAAATTCTATCAAAAATGTTCCGTCATTCAAAAAGCTGAGATAAACACATTTCTTATACCTATCAGAGTTCGACGTCTTGTTACTTAATTCATCCGTTATAGTTGTGATAAATTTATTCAATAATATTAGAAATTAAATCAGTTTTGATAGTTTTTCTATAGGAAAATGTCAAAAGTGACGTATTCAGATATGCGATTCAGTTTTGACGTAATTGTGAGTCGAGTGTGAGTCAAATTAATAAGGGCTGGCCTCAGGATAACATGAAACGGTTGTAACGTCTTCGATCGAATAACCGGTGTGTAGATGCGTGTCGCCGCCTAGTCGTCCGGACCGGGGATGATAGAGCGTATTTTTGTACAAAACACGCTACATATTGCTCTTGCGAGATTGGGCTCACTGAAGTTTTGATAAGAGGAATATAAATGGGACGATTAATTTTATTACGGATTCTGGGATTATTCCTTAGATATATTATTTGGGTTAAATAATCGTAGTACACACCATTTACGTATGTAAAAGATTTTAAAGAGATAACTGGTAATCTGAGGTTATCATGTTACTAGTAGAGCTGAGGCCTCGTTCATCCAATCTTCTTGTGGACTCGAACTTGCAACTTGTTACTATAGCAGAACTCCATTGGCCGTAAGACAATTGGCGTTTCGACCTATATTCTCGGTGACTGTGAGAAAGTCGAAAAGCTTTTTCCTCTCTTTCTATTTGAAATGACTCCCAATAATTATACCGAAATTTAATGGGCCAATTTATAATTAATATCAATATTAAACATAACACAGAGAAACTAAAGCTATTAGGATAAATAGTTCTTAGTTCCGTTAAAAAACACCCAATTTACAACTATTATTATAAACAAAGGTACCAGGTATACATAAAGTTGAGGAAATATCACCGAACATTGTCCGGCGCCTCAAAGTCGATGCCCACTGCGCCCCTATCTCTGATCTCCTGAGTGTTCCCTTTCCGGCTAATTATCGGCAGGATTGTTTTGTCTTTTGTGAATAAACCTGTCATCTTATTTAAGCAATGCATTGAATGAAACCTTTTTATTTATTTATTTATTGATATGAAGACCAACAGCTAGAAATAACAATTATAGATACAAGTAAAGAGGTCATATAGCCAATTATAGGTCTTCACGCATAACAGTTGAAGAAGTAGCAAAAGTGTAAACAAAAATTTAAATCTAAGTAATTATAACAACCTAAGCTCTGCAGGAAGAGTCGCAAAAAGTAACATTAGTTGTTAGGTTATTATTTAAGTCCTACAGGAAGAAAAAAAATGGCTTAGGCACCGTTTAACCGTGTTAACATTACATGTGAAGACATCCAGATCGCATTGCTTGCATATCTCACTAATATACTTGCTTGCTCGCACAATGTAAGTGTGTCCTATCTGCTACTTATGACATGATTATAAAACAGATTTGTTATATAAGTACTAAAAAGGTCAGCGACAAGGTACTGCAACCGGTGACCATTTCACCCCATTTGTTTGAGTTACTATAAAATTATAATATAATTATCTTACTATAAAATTTTAGTTATAGAATTTTCTCTACAAATGCGGATCGCGATTTTTGGCAAGAACGCGGTTTCGATACCAAGTTCAAAGCATGGTAGGTACACCCTTAGACTATAAAACATATTTTATATATCTACATAATTTCTTTCAGAGATTGGTAGACGTGTACACATATTTCGCATTCAGATTTGTATCATTTTATCGCAATATAATTACCATTATTACTTACGACTAGATCCCAAACGCGTGAGTAAACGACAGTGTAACCACCCACTATTCGATACTAAATGTAAACAAGGTACCAGGCGATCATAAAATACGGGAGGCAACTCTGGCGCCACGAAGGCGGCGGCAAGCCACCCCATCTGTGGTGGGTTTATTGTCTCGCTGCTTATCGGTAGGGGACTGACAGCGATGCGGGGAGATGGGGGATGGACGGTACCTATTCCTATATTGATAATTGTGAGTTTGTGTATTTAAGCAGGTCGTCTGTTAATAAATTGAACTAAATAATTAAGTCACTCAATCAAATTTAAATCAGTATAATCGTAGGTAGGTATGCAAATGGAAAAATAGATTCGAATGTTAGTCGATGTATATATTGCGTCAATTCAAATTCGTGGTTTTAGCAACTTTAGGGGCCCTATCCAAACCGGTAGTATCAAGCACGCATGATATCAGAATGCGAACAATGTATATAGCATGTTCAGTTTCATTCTTATTTAAAAAAACCGCAAGCTCAGCTTACAGCTCATTAGGTCATCAGTTGGTAATGAGGTTTATCTTGGAATGTGTGGGAGAGAGATCCCGCTGTTTCTATAATGTTACTGCAAAAACATTATTAATTAAGGGAACACAGATTATTTTTGTATTTATAAATTCCTGTTGCAATAAAAATAAGTTTAAATATACTTTATAAGTATTTGGGTTATTAATAAAATGAGTAGATATTGAAATAGATAGATATTATATAATTAATATTAATTATGTTATTAGTGACAGTTCTGATGGGGAGACAAATTGTTGAATGGATACGATCAATTATGATTTAATCTGTAACAAACAACCCGCATGGGGTCAGCGAGGGGTACGGTGATTATATGTTCGTTAAATGATCTACGGATTTTCTGTTTAGGGGAGATTGGGAACATATTTGGAACTTTCCATAGACACGTACACCCCTATATGCAGCGTTACTTGTCAAATAAGAGTCTGTACAGCCCCAATCTATTGCAGACAGACCACGGTTATTTGCGAGCGGCTGTAATTTAAATAGTAGTATTCTTTGAATAAAAATAAAACTACATTACTGGAATATTTTTGAGTCATTTACTGATACAATAACATACCGAAATATCACGTTAGTTATTTTATTTACAAAAAAAAATTAATTAATTTATATACTAAGTTATAAAACGTTATTTTATCTACCCTGAAAGAGAACTGTATTTACTTTTTTACAATATTTCTTGTCTTTTTCTGAATTTTATATTATATTTTACTAGCGACCCGCCCCGGCTTCGCACGGGTGCAAGAAACCTCTAAAATTACCTAATATATTATGCATGTATTATACATATAAACCTTCCTCTTGAATTACTCTATGTATTAAAAACCGCATTAAAATCCTTTGCGTAATTTTAAAGGTCTAAGCATACATAGGGACATACAGACAGCGGGAAGCGACTTTGTTTTATAATATGTAGTGATGCTCTGGTTAGCATTTTAATATCGTTTATTTACATCAAGGATTTACATACATAACCTAATCAATACCAACTGTAACAATATTCAAGTATTCTTTTCGCTTATGTTACATAAGTGGGTACAAACAAATATATTATATTATTACAATATATTTAGAGACAAAGTAGGTAAGTACTTTTCTTAAAAAAAAGTTAGAAAAGTTGGAATAAGAAACAAAATGCTACATTTAAAATAATTACAAATAAAATTATTTAAGCACGTAATCTTTACAAATGATGCTGTGGAATAACATCTTCACCGCCATCTCAAGGCAATGAAGGTGGTGATGAGTGACAGCGTCAGCAGTGTGATGAAGCTGGTGACGTCATAGTGGCGGTGAGCTGCGTTGTAGAACCCTCCGTACACTTGCAGACCGGCCGTTTCAATACTGAAATGTTCAATAAATATGTCAGATATTCGTACATTGAAAAATAATCCTTATGAACAAGTGATCTGTTAGTATGAAATGAGAAACTGACTGACTGATTAAACGGCAAACAAGCGTACAATTATACGCCTAATGTTAAGCTATACATGCTTGCAATATCAAAGGCATTGCTCGCACTTTGCTGACATGGGGCCTGGGCTGTAATAATAATAATAATATCGCCAGCCAGACACACCAACTGTACGGTCCCAAACTAAGCAAAGCTTGTACTATGGGTAACCGTACAATGGACTGGGGGCGATCCCAGTGACACCCAGACCTGGGCAACTTACGAAAAGGCCATTTCCGAAATTTGCCTTGGGCGGGAATCGAACCCGCAACCACCATGTGCGATGAGCCGAGCGGCCTACGCTCGAACCACTGCGCCAAGCGGTCGTCCGTCTTTCTCACTCATACTAAATAGCGATAATAAATAACTACTTTATGCCGATCTTCTGTGAGAGGATAGTACAACCCTAGTAGAGTCAGCTCGTATATGAGCTGTACTCAATGGGGTACAGCTTGGCTCTACCACCATCAAAGTTATGTGTCTAAAATGTAGTTAAGTCGTGATTTGAATTGGCATCACCTACCTGAACTTGCAGTAATCCCCGTCGTAGCTCCAGCCAAGGTACTCCCCAGTCCTGAGGTTCTCGCTTCGAAGCCAGTCTTCTAACGGCCTAAAGTAGTCTCGCAAAGCTTCGCCGTTGAGTCTCCCTTCTCCAATCGTCTCCTGCAGGATCTGTGTCCAGGGTGCCGAGGAGCCACGTTCCATGATGCGCCTGGAATTGAGGTTACAGACATTTTAACATTTTATACTATACTAGCTGAGCCCGCGACTTCGTCCGCGTGGAATTTAATTTAACAAAACAGCCCGCTCCCGCGAATTGAGCCCGCGCGACAGAACCCATTTTTTTAATTTTGTTTTTCTAAAATAAAAGTAGCCGAAGTTACTGCTTATAACATCAGCTATCTACCAGTGAAAGTTCCGTCAAAATCGGTCCAGCCGTTTCGGAAATACTCTTTGATTTCATGTGTTTTTATTTTTGTACGCGGAACCCTAATTGTTTTTCAAAAATTAAAGTAGCCTAAGTTACTCCCTATTACATCAGCTATCTGCCAGTGAAAGTGCCGTCAAAATCGGTCCAGCCGTTTCGGAGATTACCCGGAACAAACACACAGACAGACAGACAATTTTTTTTTAAATCGCATTTTTGCTATAGGTGTCGTATGTACTTTCATATGCATTTAGTGAAAAGGTGTTATTTTGATATTACAAACAGACACTCTAATTTTATTTATTTGTATAGATATAGATGTTATAAAGTTGTTTTCATATACAGGTTTTGAAACAGTCGGTAGAGTACGCGAGTATTCGGCGGTAATTAGACTAATTAGCTCAGGTCAACTTATCATATAATTCAGTAAGACATTTCTAGGCCTCTACATAACATAATCGAGATACGCATTACGTGAACAGTGTCATTTCTAATGTAATCTAAGTAGGCTCCAGACCAGGCTTATATAACCTGGGGTTGGCGTAAAACAATACCGAACTAAGTCTGATACCACTTGTGTAATGCCTCGATTGGGTGACCAATATTTCCTGGAGTTGGATTATGTATGCATGGTGCAGTGTTCCGGCAGTTTGGGGTCGGTTTACCTAAAGCTATACTCTTGGTCTGTCTAGGTTCATAGATTGAGTAAGAACTTGTCGTATAACTCACTCTGCGTGTTGTGGAGCTATTGGGCATATAATTAAATTTGAAATTCAAACACATTTTTTTGATATACTTTTATTTCCCCCTATTTCAATATAATAAAAATTTACATAATACTAGCTGTGCCCCGCGTTACCGTCCGCGTTCTGTTGAAATTTTTCCTGAATTTTCTTTGCTATAAACCTCACGGAGCCCGAGACCTTTCTAACGAATGCAAAACCGTGGAAATCGGTTCGTGCGTTCTGGAGTTATAGCGTCAGGAAGGAAAACCCGACTTATTTTTATATAGTAGATAATTGACTGGTCCCGCCACACACTCCCACCACGGTTACTCCTGTAAACCAGGATCGACAATGGTGACCAATAATGACGTTGAGCTTTGACCCTCGACATCATAATATAATGATTAATTACCTACTATCCAATTTAATTATATTTATTCTTGAATAATGGTGGGTGTTACTCCTAAATCCAGCTAACACTGTTTACTAAGCCATTGGACGTGCTCTAAGGCCGCAGCACGAAAGTCGAGACAAATATTTAAATGACCTTAACTTAGATAAAATTATACGTTCGGGCTTCGGAGAGCAAGTTAAGCTGTCGGTTCCTGCTATCGCAGTCGTTAAAGCATGTCAAAAATACGACACTAGAGTTAGGCACCAGCTTCATCAGTTTAAAAGAACATAGCACGGAAATGGAAGCTAGAGGTTTCTGTTATCTGACAAATTTAGTAAAAGTTTCATCATGCAACTTGTATTGACAGAGATTGCCTACCTACCTGCCCATGACCTACCTTCTATAAAGATTTGATTACCCAAACATAGTCCACATGCTTATTAATCCATCATAACAAGTTTAATTAACACATAATTTATTTGCAAAACATGGTCTGTAGTCTTGCCTAATTCGGAATCACGTAACATTATTTTCTTTTATGACACTTAATACTCCTAATATAGCTGTATTACAATCTCACACAGCCGTAATACAGCTTGACGATAATCCTTATTTGCATAGTTACATAATGATGGCAATCTTATGTTGTGTAGGTAGTTCAATTTGTAGCAATTGGCGGTTTAAGACGGTGTAGAAATTTCTCGGTACAGTTTTTATGTGGGACACTTCCAACTAAGCTAATTTTTTGTGCTGTCAGTTAGTTACTGTCAATTTTATGGGCAAAATAGGTATCGAACCCAAAGCTTCTGGGTCGTCCTCTCGGCGAAGGTCGGCGTAAAGTAGCTATTATGCGTTTCGTACGATGTGTGAGAGAGCCGGAAGCCCAACGGGGAAAGGACGGTCCCCTCCCTCCACCTTGCATTGATATTGCAAGCATCCATATGCAACAGTAACTGCTTAACATCAAACGGGTCGTAAGTTTGTTTATATTGCTCAAATACAAGTAAGGCATAGTTACTTCATAGAATGGAACGAGAATTTGTTGTCACAGCTTTACAATCTATCGCCACCTACGGCAAGAAATGCGAAGCATGATTCAATAAGATTCTCACAGTCGTAAGCCCGTGTTTACACCGTACAGTGTAAATAGCTGAATATAAAGCAGATATGGATCTGAATGCTGGTTATGTAAGTGTCCGGCGTCTATGGGACTTAGAATGTATTCGGGGTGCTAAAATGCTCAATATTTTGAGAACAGACCAATAATTTCGATTCCGCCGGGGCAAATTTCCGATATGGCTTTTTCATAATTTGCCCAAGTCTGGGTGTCACGGGGGCTCCCCCAGTCCATTCTACGGTACCCATAGTAAAAGTGTTGCTTAGTTTGGGACCATACAGTTGGTGTGGCAGTCTGGCGATATTTATTTATTTTAATAAACTAAGTTTTTGTTATTGAAAGTATTGTAAATTATTGAATTCCTTGCCGTTTCTTCCTAGTGGAAACATTCCGAACCGGTGGGAGATTGTAACTTGGTTACAATTGGTTGGGTTGGTGGTATGGATCAAATATTTTTTTAATGGATTTTGAATGTATGAGCAAGATAACAAAAGAATTACTGCCTTTGTCAGTCACGACTAAACTGAATGGCATTATGGTGTAGTGCGCTTCCATTTGCAAGTAACTTGCATGCAAGCATGGATCAACCACCCTTTGGACTGAGCACTCGAGGACAAAAGTTGCCGAAACATAGGTGTATAACATTTACGATTGACCAATCACGGCCCATCATTAATTTCATTAGATCACAATGCGTTGCCTTCGCTCCAGACCCGCAACTTTTTTGGAAATATTTTGATGTAAGTTACTGTGCATGCAAGAGAATTACAAGAACGCCATCGAAGATAGCAGCATTTTAGCCGCTATCAGTCCAGTCGAGTCCGTCAGTTTTCGCAACAGCACTGACCCATATGGCCACGCTTCCTATAGTAACTTCGAATAATGGTAATTAGGTCTGCGCGGTAGTCACGAATAGTCACGATTGCCGATTGAAACTTCGATTTGCATTTGTGTTTGTTGCATGCTCTACAAATAGCACAGTTGTTGAGATTATGCGTAGGGATTTAGATTTAGAGGAAATTACTTAATTTTATACCTTACTTGACTCTATCATGTTTTTATTGGTTAAGGCGAGTCGCTAGCGCCTACGTAAAATATTTGTTTTGCAAAGTATCCGTTGGGCGCATGGTATCGGGTTAGAATTTGAGTATTAAGGTGAAGGCGCCTGTCTAGCCCGCGCAGTTCAATTTTTTGAGTTCGTTTAGAAATTTTTCAAAATCTGACAATAATAAAAGACAAATTTTGTAATTCGCGAAAAAGACCGTGTGCAGTGCATTTATTAATACATTTATTTTACTCTAAATATTATCACGGTGGATATGATACTAGTAAATCACTAAATATACAAAAATTGCCATATTATCTGGATAGCTGTCGTTCTTGAAATGTTTTAGAGTAAGTTGATGCACTGCACACGGTCTTTTTCGCGAATTACAAAATTTGTCTTTTATTATAGACAGATTTTGAAAAATTTCTAAAACAACTCAAAAAATTTGAACTTCGCAGGCTATATGGGCGCTTTAGCCTTAAGGTGAAGTTTATTCCATATAAAGTGCTGATTATAATGATTATAGGGCTGGTACACACGGTCTTCAGTTATTTAAATATATTTTCTGGTAAAACGTCCGCGATATGATATCAACTAAACAAAATTTAATAATGTGACCCGCATCCACCGACAATTGGCCACATCCGTGAACGGAGACGCAATTGTCTGCACCATGCTTTATTTATACATACAGACATGCGGATTCCAACTCTAATGCAGAGTAGTAGAATTGAAAGTCAATAGTTCTGATTTTTTATGTTTGAAAATTGCCATGCAGTAGAATTTGAACTACATCACTTGTGCATAGGGATCAGATTAGTTCAATGAGATCTAATTTAACAAAAAAAAAATCCGTTTGGTAGATAAGGGATCTTATTTTTGTAGGGATAAAGTTTAAATTTATCTATACGTCTGTTCTGCTAATTAGTGATGAAGTAAATTGATTTTTATTTGAATTAAAATGCATTTTTGTGTTCAGCATTGCGTTAATTTTGAAACAGAGCTAAAAGTAATTACGTGACTAGGTAAGTACATATATTATTATTATTTTTGGGGTCTTTGGGAGTATGATAACTCGTTTCTTATTATGTTAATTGCATAATTCAAATTAACTTAGGTATGCTACTCACTCAGATACGGCCATTTGTGTTTGCGTAATTAATTTTGCAACTTTTTGTATAAAAATATGTATTTTTTATATATTGCTTGATGTTAAGCAGTTACGTAGCCTATAGATGCTTGCAATACCAAAGGCATTGCTAGCACTTTGCTGATCTAAAGGGAAGAGGGGTGAGGGGAATCTACCGGCTCCCTCACTCATTGTACGATACACACCTTTAATTAGCGATATGTGGGAGCACCGCAGAGCTCCCCTGCCCAACCCTTAGGGGATACAGGCGTGTATATACTATAATTCGTGATAGGTCAGTCAACATTAATTCGTGATAGGAAAACAATAAAATTCAATTTGGTATAAACAAAGACATTTATCAATAACAATAAACGCAATAAGTTAAACTCGTGTTTTAATTTGACCTTACCTGAAGAACCAAGGTGACTTTATATAGAACTAGCGGCCCGCCCCGGCTTCGCACGGGTACATTGCGGTTATATTATTCGAGTGTTAGTAAGGATCCCTAATTTTCTTGAAAATATATTATAGCCTATGTCACCCGGGGATAGTGTAGCTTCCCAACAGTGAAAGAATTTTTCAAATCGGTTTAGTAGTTTCGGAGCCTATTCATTACAATCAAACAAACAAAGTTTTCTTCTTTATAATATTATTATAATAGTTTTTTTAGATCGTGTTATGTTTTAATTATTGCACTGTTTCAGAGGTCCGAAATCATAGTTTCACATAAATAATACGCGTGTATAGGCTGTACTGAAATGATACGAAATATAAATAATATTCGATTTCAAGTCGTTCATTCGGGCGGCCATTTATTAAGTAAGTCCGTGATTCATTCTGTGTCGGAAAATATAAATCAAATTCCAAATTCAAATCGTTTAGGTATGTTGTTTTGGCCTACGGGGCACTTACAAATTGTAATTTATACATATTTTTCTTAGGTCTTCAACTGGATGGGAACGCGACCTCGACTGAGAAGATCCGGCAAGAAACTCACTTTTTAATATTTTTTTTTAATCGTCAGTTCAGTAGTAGTACTCACGTCAGAATCCTCCCAGCTTCCGGGTTCCTGTAGATGTCGCATTTGTGGAGCGGCCTGCTGGGGTCCCCCGGGATGAACTGCCCGGTCCGCTCGCAGAGCGCCCGGTGGATTTGGAACTGAAGCACTGTACTCACGAAGTACCTGCAGACAATATGGAAACATTATGAATGTACATTTCAACAATAAAGAATTAGTGGTTATATTTCGGTGCGCAAAATGATCAATGTAGGTACCTACTCATAGGTACAATGCAATCAAAGTGGCTGCCATCGGTCGTAAAGTTTGATTTATGAAATGCAAATATTAAATCGTGTAACAAATCATTCACGAGTTAACAAGGTTGCGCCATTTTAATAACAATATTAATATAGGATGTTGATTATTTACATCACCGCGACCGCAAAGGTTGATTTTTTATTAAACTATAATAATAAATAAATAAATAAATATCGCCAGTCTGACCCACCAATTGTATGGTTCCAAACTAAGCAACGCTTGTACTATAGGTACTGTACAATGGACTGGGGGCGATCCCAGTGACACCCAGACCAGGGCATTACGAAAAAGCCATTTCCGAAATTTGCCTCAGTGGGAATCGAACCCGCAACCACCATGTGCAGTGAGCCGAGCGGCCTACGCTCGTAAGCTAAGTATTAGTTATTGACTAAGTAGGTATTAACCAAATAAACTGTAGAAGTGTTAAGTTTGTACCCAGATTATATTTTCTTTCCGTGGTATCCCTCGTCTCTTGTTATTTATACGTTCTTCCTTTTATGTTCGCCTAGTACTTCAATAAATAGGTGTTTCAGGATTTTGGCATATGGGAATCAATGGTTTCTGCCTACCGCGTTTCTGCGAGTATTACAGGTGTGCGTATGTATGCATCTGTAAGTGCATCAAGAACTGATACTAATAAAATTATTTTTCTGTGTAAAAAAATTTTGCATAATAAATATTGATTTGAAAATAAACTTCTATGAAAATAAATCACTGAAAAATTGACAGCGTGAGGGCTGTGCATTTAATTTAGTTAAGTTTAGTTCGTCTGCGAACAAAGTTATCGTTATTGCAGAGTTATATTTTCTGTGAGAGCACCTAAGGAATTCCATTGCGCACTCGCAATCATTAGGTAATACATTTTAATGGTGTATATTGGTCAAACTGGCTCGTTTCTTAAGGTTGGTAGCAGACGAACGATTTTTGTAAGAAGTTATTGAAGTATAATTCACGCATTTTTTATTATTCTTTTTTATTTTTTATAGAAGCCCGTTTTTTTATAAAGATGTATGTTAATATGCCTATATAAAAATAAACTAGTCTTCTTTCCCCAGTCGTCACTGGAGAAATAAGTCATAAAAAGTTTATAGTTTATAGTTTAAAGTTTATAGTCATAAAAATGTGGTAAGGACACAAAGCCAATGTAAGAATACCTAATAATTACATTATAGTACATTTGAACGTTTGATTCCACAGCACAAACTACAGAATATTATTTATGTAACTCACATGTTATTATCATTTAAAAAACATGTCTCATCAATATATAGGAAATTTGAAATAAACAATGGCATTAAAGGTTTAGTATTTTTCGTTGGTAGAACCGGGGTAGTACGACCCTCTCACTGAAGCCTGACGTAAAGTAGTTATTATAGCTACGTTTCGTACAATGAGGGGGACAGCCGGAAGGCCAACCTCTCCCTCCCTTCGTCCCACTCCCTTCAGGGCGCCCACGTGGAAGCAATACCTTTGGTTGGTATTTCATGCATTTATAGACTGCGTTAACTGCTTAACATCGGGCAGGTCGTACGATTGTTATGCAGACTTTGTTCTATTAAAAAAGAAAAAAAAACTATACTTTCATAAAACTTTGTTGCTTGTCACCCAATCATTACTTAGCAAAAATGTCGCGCATTGTCAGTGTCGCAGTTCTGCACCAAGCCTAAGCGCTGTGGTAAATAATCGCTCGACAGTTTAGAGGAAGTCTGGCGGTAGAAATTATAGGCCATTTGTGTTGCACCCGTTTTGTGTGGTCACCAGTCACCACCGACAACTTGCAAATTAACTAACGCTGGCAGTATTTCAATGATTAATTAATCACGAGGAAAGAATACACGTACCTATAGTTGTTAGTGGAACAATTTTGAATAATAATAATAAATATCTCCAGACGAACACACCAAATGTATAGTCCCAAACTAAGCAACGCTTGTACTATGGGTACCGTACAATGGACTGGGGGCGATCCCAGTGACACCCAGACCTGGGCAAATTACGAAAGGCGATTTCCGAAATTTGCCCCGGCGGGATTCGAACTCGCAACCACCATGTGCAGTGAACCGAGCGGCCTATGCTCGAACCACTGCGCCTAGCGGTCGTCAATGCCACTCTTATTTAATTTTGATTGGCTAATCTAATAAATATTAAGTAGGTAAAGAAACGCTGAAGGATTACTATCCTACTTATATTATCAATGTGAAAGTGTGTGTTTGTTACTTTTTTTTTTTTTTTTTAATTGACTATATGTTGTTGGCTAGAGTGGCCATAACAACTTCACCTGGACAGAGGGCGAGCGCAAATGCGCTCCAGCCAGGGGGGCAGCTAGCTCAAGGGCGCCACAAGGGACACGACCTCGGCTTGGGCCGCTGCCAGGAGAGGTGGCGAGGGTAAATCTACCACCGGATCGGAACGCGACCTCGACTGAGAAGATCCGGCATGAAACTCAGCGGGCTTGTCGGGTGCCAAGGTAAGTAGACGCACCTTCTAGCGGAAGCGGGGGTTCGTCGACCTCGCCGGCGAGGTCGGTGTCTGGTGGGGGTGTTTGTTACTCAATCACGCAAACATGGTTGAACGGATTTGCAGGAAATTTGGCACACGGATAGTTTATAACGTGAACGAACATATACCATACTTGACTTTGAGGGGAATATTAAGCCCAGCCAAGGGCCTTCTTGTGCTTTACACACAATAAAACTTGATAGTTGATACTAATTTTTAATTAAGAGACCATTAAGTTTCATGTCGGATTTTCTCAGCGGAAGCAGCATTCCGAACCGGTGGTAGATTCTGACTACTCATAAGTGCTTTGTTGGCTTACATGAATAAAAACAATTCTGAATTTCACTTCACATTGGCTAAACGCGAAAAGCGAAGCCAAACGAAAAAAAAAACCTTAAACATCCAATCAACAGTCGTCAAACGTCAAGAATGAATGCGAGCAGTACAGGCTATCATTTCTCTGGTCCATTTGGTAGCGGGTGAAGAAATTGCCCCCGTTCTTTGCTAGTTAAATTGTTTCAACACTCTATGGTATCGCTTGTAATAGGCGTTGTGTAAAATGTGCGAAGTTTCCCATCTGCCCCGTCAATGTGGACGTTGGGAAAAAGTTTTTCATCGTCCCCGGCCGCGATGACTCCGGGAATAATAATGTTACCAAATATATCCCATATTTTGTTAGAGTTATACCAGACACACTCGTCAAACTAAGTAACGCTTGTTATTAGGGGTACCTATTGTACTATAGTGTGTCTTGGAGCCATCTAAGTAACACCTAGAGCTGTATTCATAAATCGATCACATGTCTGAGAGCGATCTTAAGTTCGCTTTCGAAATGTCATTTTGTACTGGTATGACATAAGAAAGTAATACCCAAGATCGAGACTTAAGATCGATTTATTAATACGAGCTTAAGACTAGGCAATACAGGACAGCATTTCCGAAATTCGTCCCGACTGGAATCAAACCCACAACCACCCGGGGCAGTGAGCCTAACGGCCTACGCGTAAATCAGTAGAACAAAGCACTTAATACCTAATTAAAATTAGATATTTATGTTCATAGAAACCGTCAGTTCAGACTGCATTAACACGATGCTAAATAATCGAGCTGTCAGTCTGACCGATTCGATCGACCGGATCGAAATCGCTACGACCTCCTAACTCGTCCACTATGATATATTAAGTGCTTCTTTTTACCTAATAGTAGTCACTTCTAGGAAATGGAACGATTTTTCTTTTTAGGCGAATTACCACATCGTTACAACTTAATTAGTAATTGATTAAGGGTGTATTTGGAAACGGCGTTATTTAAAAAACATAGGCATTAAATCCGAACGACCGGTGGTGTCAAGAAAATTGCAGGTTTTTGAATGCTAAAGGAGACCAATAACGTGGATTACGAAAAACTGCTACAATGCATCATTGTTTTACGTATTGCTCTGTCCCCCTCTGTGGCCTACACAGAATGTATGTGGTTTTTTTTTATCTTGGATATCCTAGGTCAGGCTCAGCTTATTTTGAAAATCAATTCCTATTTCTGTATTGTTACTTTTTAATTTACAGTAGATACTTAATTACTTACTAACAATATAACTTTGTTTGTATTCGGATGAAAACTATTTAGAATACAATAGAATAACTCTTTATTGTACCTACACCAGAATTCGAATTGGACAAAACATAAAGAAACATAATAACACAGTATTTATAACGTATTTATTTCACAAAGAGACTAAACAGTGATATGTATGATTTAAAATTTCTCTATTTTTTTACTTTAAAAAATTTAGAAGATCCCAGTTTGACAAGTAATTTTAATTTGTATCTGTTGAGTAATTTATAAGGCTGTTCCAGCGACTATTAAAGCGGTGCTTCAGCGCTTATTGCGGGTAGTGTGCTCGCGCCCTAAATGGTGCAATAAGCAAGTAGGTGCTATCAATCAACACAAATTATCCAACACTTTTAATAACCAACGCAATTGTTAATTAATTGAAACTGTACTGGATTTGTGTAACAGAGGTGTGGTCCCAATGACGGCGAGAATGTAGCATCAAGTGTATTAAAAAATAAACAGAAATTGTTTCGACTTGCTTTAAAATAACGGCACGTTTGTTAGCTGTTTTTACCATTTGTTAGCTTTAATACCATTTATGTATTTACCGTTTTTAAAAAAAATGGAGGTTCTATGTTCGACTGTGTGTTTTTGGTGGAATTATCCCAATTTCTCAGTCAATTTTGTACCTATTTTTTTTTGCTACAAATGTTTGAAATTATAGGATTCCCAGTTATTTCTTGCTTTTGGTGCACCCAGGGTTTTTTTAATCGTTTTAATTAAATTATTTTTTATTGTATAATTTAATTACCTACCTACATAATTTTAAAAAAAAATTAAATAGGTATCTTGTATACAATGTACTTAAATATAATTTTTCGATAATAATAATTAATTAAGTATCCTTCATAATATGATAATTGTATGGTTTAATTTAAAATGGTGATGCGTTTCACGCATTAGATTTACCCACTAAATTATTTTTGTGGAATATGAGCACCCGGATAGGTAAGTCGATTTCAACGAGTTCTTTGTAATTAATTAGTTTGGTTAAAATTAGACTTACAAACGGTTAACCTTTATATTGTTTTCTTATATTTACGCGAATACTACACATTGAAATAAACCCCCGTGACCACGGTTGCTGTAAAGCAACCGAAACGTCGGGAACATCAAAAGTAAATAAACGGTTAACCTTTGTTATTTTTCAGTGTGATCTCTAAATTCTTCTGAATATAATTTTTTATGAAAAAGAAATTAAAAACGTTCGCCGCTCTCACTACCAGCACACCATAATTATTATGTCTAATGTTTGGGGCTGAAGACGGATGTTGCAATAAAGAATTATAAATAAAAATAAAGAAAATAAAAATAGTGCAATTATTATTCGTACTAGATTGTAATCAACCTACAGAATACATGATTCCAAATGTTCAAAAACATAAATAATTAATATTTATTTTGAATGAGAGTTTTTCATTTCATATTATTTAAGTGTAAAATGAATGTTGAAAGTCACCAATATATAAAAAATATATATTTAGAGAAAAACAAATTAGTAGCAACCCAATTTAATTATTAATTATTATAGACCATCCATTAATTACGAAAAGTTAATTCGTAATGAGAATAATTTATGATCATGGAACGCATTTTATGGGGTCAATATCAAACCGATGGGTTTATTGATACGTCAATATTTTACCATGACGTGTCAAATTACGACCGATGTAGAAACAGTGTTGTAATGATTTATCGCAATAACCATACAATAAATTAACTTTCAATCTTTTTAGATCATTTAAAACCCCAAATTCGATAAAATCTCGAATAGCTAGGTAGTACTTTATCATAATATAAATTATTATGATAGGTCCCATCTTAGCTTCGAAATGCGCGAAAGTCAATACCTACAAGGTTTAATAATAGCTTAGTGGTAAAAGAGATCATCCTTGTACGTAACTGAGTGTTTCCAGGTTCGATTCCCTACAGTTCCATTAAATTATCGACGTAAGCCGACTCCGTTTACAAGCATTTCGTGACTTCTAATAAAGTTATTACACTCATAATTATTTAATTATTATAAATTATTAGTTATAAATTATTAGTTGTTACATTACTACTTAGTAATCTCAAAAACAATGATGTAAAGTATATTTTTGTTTACCAAACTTATCAAGTCCAAAATGATTTTGTTTTTGTATGTTTCATTTTCAACCGACTTCGAAAAAGAGGAGGTTCTCAATTCGTGTGTATTATTTTTATTTAATAACTATTTAGAATATATATTGTTATTAGTTCCCCATGCTTTATTAAGTTTAATATGTTATATAAATTGATTATGTAAAATAATTTAAAACAAAAGACGAATAAAATTAAAAAGATATGCCATTTTTTATTAAAGACGGCAGGTAAGGAAAATTACACTTTACCTACATTATTAAGATAATATAAAGGAAGTCCACGCTACCTGCTACAAGTCGTTTAATAGCAAAAAACGTTGCATAATAACGGTTGCATCTCGGAAAACTCGTAGTGTTGCGCAACGATTTATCACCAGATGGCGTCTGGTATGCGTTTGCGAAACCGTTTTATAGTATTCCTGTAACGTCCTTGCCATAATAAAATTATGTTTACGTCAGTTTGCCAATAAATTAATATTAAAAAATATATTGATCAGCCCTATTAATGCTCCACTCATGGATATAGGACTCCCCCCAATGCGAGGGGGATTCAGGCCATAATCCGCCATGGTCGGCCCAAAGCGGATTCGTTCAACTGCAGTGAACAAAATAAAAGACAACTTGGTAAAATTTAGTAAAAAATATTGATAATATTGGAATATTGGATTTTAGGGATCCGTAGTGCCTACGAGGAACCCTTATAAGGTCGTCCAGACCGTCCGCCTATCCGTCCGTCCGTCCGTCCTAATCCGTCATGCACAGCACAGTGCCCTAACTTCTATAGCAGTACGCCGAACTATGCATCACTAATTAGGGATAGAACATTTCACAAACGCTCACGAGATTATAATCTTATAGATTTACCTATTGGGGTGACCATCCATCTGGCTGTAAGACCAATAAGATCGCTTCATTAACTCAGCTTCACTCAGATTAGCTAAAGTATTGACAGGAAACGAAGCGATCCCATTGGTCGAAGCGTGCGAGCCCGCTTCACAGCAAAGCCAGGTGGACGGTCACCTTAATGCCTGCAATGGTGGTCGCTCGTTAGGTTAAGCTGACGAAGAGAATACAATACAATACAATAAGTACGTTTACATTATAAAACCCTCGTCAGTTTACGTCCTTGCGATCCTTTCGTGTAACTCGATCGTTAGGCGCTATCGTTTTGTCGTTTCAAATGTATTACGCGTGAAAGAGATGCAAATGTAATAACTGAAATCAGACAAGGATGGAAGGAAGGTAATTAGGGGCAAAATGCAATAAAGATATCTTTGAGGGTTTTGAATAAGGTGGAATATAACGATGTTATGAATTTAATGAAATGTTTTGAGAAAAACATTTTCATTTTTGCATCCTTCCAATTCATCCTCCTGAATTTTTTAAAAGTCTTTATATTTTCCAGTATATATACAGGATGTTTCGAATACTTAGGGGTTTGGATGAGTATCGGGCGTAGTTTACCCTGGTTTTGGTGACACCCAAATCCAATGTAGCATCCAATACGAGCGTTGCTTAGTTAGAGACCATACAGTTGGTGTGTCAGTCTGGCAATTTTTATTATTATTATCCTCGAGTAAATCGCATGCGGAACCACTGGTAATGTTATAACTTAACGCATTCAACCCGCATTGTAGTTACTAAAAGTAAAATTGACGTAATTTTATATATGTCTGGCACTTTATAAGATGAACTTAAAGTGTTTAAATTATTTATTATGTATGTCGCGACATTTATTTAATTCCATATCCGCTATTATAAATCACACATAAGTAAATAACAAGAGTAACAGGTCTTATAGAGGACCGATGTTATAAAATATATCATGTTACGACCATCTGTAAATTGTAAGCATGGTTTTTACGAGAATATAAGTCATATTAAAGTGTTGTAAAGACTTTTAGAGATAAAGATTTTTTTATTGGCATCGATGACAGTTTGTTTGCCGTACAAACTAAACAAAACGTAACAATCCCACTCCCCATCAGGCCGACAACGTGCGAGCAATGCCATTTGTATTGCAAGCCTCTATAGGATACCGCGGAAACTGCTTAACATCAGGCGGGTCGTACCTACTCCAGTTTGCCGACTTTAGTTAGGTATATTAAAAAAACTAAATTTGTATTTTGTTAACTAAAATGCTGACTTCCAAATTAGACTGTTTCACTAGATGTAACGTAGTAACGTTAGACAATTGTATTTACTACAATCGTGGTGATCAATATAATGATTAGATATTTATGGGATTAGATTTTTTTTTTTATATACCGCCAGACTGACACACCAACTGTATGGTCCCAAACTAAGCAAAGCTTGTACTATGGGTACCGTACAATGGACTGGGGGCGAACCCAGTGACACCCAGACCAGGGTAAATTATGAAAAGGCCATTTCCGAAATTTACCCCAGCGGGAATCGAACCCGCAACCACCATATGCAGTGAGCCGAGCGGCCTACGCTCGAACCACTGCGCCAAGCGGTCGACCGCTTGGCGCAGTGGTTTAATATTTATATTTATCTTCTCTACCTATTAATTAGCTTCTAAAATATGTTATATACTTATAGCGTTACTGGCAGACATAATACTTTATCGTATCGTATAAATCGGATCGTCGTCGTGTTGCAACGTAAAAACGTATCAGATTCAGTCCTCATCACGCATGACGTCACCCCTGTTTCTCAATATTTAGCAATTTAAATAAATGATGGCACGAAATAGTTGTAATGCGAAGGTTAGAGAAATTTTGTTTTACTGACCTAGATATTAAGGTACCTATTTCATGCGGCCTTACGCGCGGATACCACATTACGAAATAACGCTTCTTTGCGTGTTAAGATAAATTAAGTTTCGTTGTCCTTGAGATCTTAATCAACGAAAGAGTTTGCGACTTTATTAGCTTAACAAATTATCATTTTGGCAGATTTGTACAAATGATTGCGTATTTCGGCCAAAATAAAACAAACCTTCCTTCGTGTATGATAAAAGTTATTTTGGTTTTGCATATTAACGCAATTTTTTGTCACAAATTCACCAACAAAAGGGTGGTCAGAAACATTCCAAATAGATGAGTTAATAAAAACGAATTCACAAAAAAAAAATTATTAAGATCCCTAGAGCTCCGTGATGAGGCCCTATTGGATTATAACGGTTTCTGTCGATAAAAATGATCGTATCGACCGATACCAAGTATTCGATCGTTAGAAATTTTCTCCAAACAAAAACTGGATCCACTGGATTCTATTGCCGCACTTATAATAATAAAATGCACATTTACATAACTGAATTACCTGTACGGCGGTTGGCTTAAAGCACGTACCAAATATGGTACGCAATGTGGTATGTTGGTACGTGCGAGAGCGAGGTTCCTCAGTGCACTACAATATATGTTTGACCAAATGTGGTAAGTATTAAGATAATTCTTGCAATACGAAATGTACTGTTATGCGGTCTTAAATAGTGAGGTAACTGAGAAAAAAATAATTATAAACATGTTATATAACCAAATAAATTGCAACAATAATCTATATTTAGATTATATTAATGAATCTCTATTTCCTTGGTCATCGCATCACGCGTGAACGGATGGAACGATTTCACTGATTATTTTTTTGTTGTGTTTATTATTGTCAGGAAAAGGTTCTTATGGAGGAAAAAAATAAGAAAGTTGAGAGGAACAATTCTTATTTAATATTCAAAGTTAAAACAGGACAACGTCTGTCGGGTCAGCTAGTCTCTAATAAAAATATTTATTAATGCATTTATTGTAATAATCCTGACCAATACCAGAAGATATTCTATTGACGTTATGACATACAACATTTTGTATTTACAATTTGGTCGAATATAATGAACCTACTTGTACACAATGCAGACCCATCATCATAACGGCCACCCAATGACCTGCTTGCATTTAAGTAACACTCAGTGTAATTTGACACATCTCAAGTTGCCATATATGTATAAGTTACACTTAAAAATGTAAGCTAGTGTCATCTTAGTTATGTAAGTAAAGTTACGAGTAACCGCGCAACGAGGCTTGCACGGACCGGTTCAGTTAAGGTCGGGTATACTGTTAGCGATGAAGAGATTTATAGCAAAATGCAAGCATAATGATACGTAACATTACAGATACGTGAAATAAGTGGTGGCTCGACTAACGATGATAGCCAATCACACTACTATTTTTTGGGACTGGTCCCGCCACACACTCCCTCCTGTAAACCAGGATCGACAATGGTGACCAATAATGACGTCGAGGTTTGACCCTCGATGAGTCCCGGGGGACAGGTAAATTGTCTTGGAACCTGCTGGGCTTTAATCGAAAGAAATAATAGGAGGAGTTGGATGGAAAAAAAATCCACTAGTGAATTATAGTAAATCCTTCAGTGCCATATTTTTATATTTTGTCTCAGAGTTCTTCGCTTTTTAATCATTTTTTAGTAGTGCAAAATTGTAATCCTACTTGTAATGAATGAGTTGCCAAAATACATTATTTTCCTGCAGGTTTATCCACTGAAATACCTCCTATACCAAATTAAATCCCATCGTGTGTTGCTTATAAATCGAACTTACCACTCAAACAATATTGAATTGCTTACGGGAATACGTCAAATATTTACCTGGAACAAAAAATAAAATAATGATTAAAGAATTCATAAAATTTATTATTCATTTATTCATTGCATATTATTATATCAAATAAAAATAGAGCATAATATCGCTTAGCTCGCTAAGGAGTTAAGTTGACACATTCGCGATAAAAATCTAATCAATTATTTGTTTACCGTCATTTATGTTCGCAGCATGCTTAATATTATGCAGTATTGCATAACATTGACCAATTTTTGTGTTGTTATAAAACCAGTTTTCTATTTATTGGCATTTTCGAATGCCTAGTAATTGGTTTATTTTTGAAATAAAGTTTTTTAAATGCCGCAACATTTTATTATTGAATTTATGAATTTTATGAAATTATATTTCTGCATGTTAAATGTCTAGGTTGAAAAATGGATTTGGGTTTAAATATTAGGTTCAAATTTGAGTACCTACTGCCAAATAACTACTGAACGAAATTTGACGCATCTCAAAATATTCATCAGCAGTCACTCACACGGTTAACCCGACACCGATAAATTCCATAAATATGATGTATTGTATATGGCCAAATATGGCCATTATCTGTCAAAAAGTTATAAAAAACGGTGTCGTTTTCATCGATTTTTTTTGGCAAGGAAGCGGCCTTGCCTATACAGTCATTAACAGGATTGCAATATAATATAATTATTGTTGTTTTTTTCTAATTTCAGCACCATTGTTTAATCTTATTGTCACTTAGGCAATTATTTCGCACACTGACCTATAAATTACGTTTACGCTACGATTGTTTTTTGGTTTACCCGCATTGCGTATTACGTTACGCGCGTAAATTGTATATAACTTGCGAACCAGTACGCTTGTTAATAACATCGTTAGCGTAAAAAATGATTTAGATCATAGATCAATCATTTGTCGATGCGCAAGAGCTGTTCAAAGTATTTATAGGTTTGCGTGCAACGTGATTTTGGTTGACTTAAATTTATGGCTGGTAAATAAATATGTATGCCCGTATTTCTCAAAGGCGTGGGGGGAGATGTAGGTAAAACTAGGGGTAGGATGACCACTTCAGGAATAATAATCATGACTTTATATGTAGGGGACGACTCCTTGGCGCAGTGGTTTGAGTGTAGGCCGCTCGGCTCACAGCACATGGTGGTTGCGGGTTCGATTCCCGCCGGGGCTAATTGCGGCAATGGCCTTTTCGTAATTTGCCTTGGTCTGGGTGTCACTGGGATCGCCCCCAGTCCATTGTATAATAACCATAGTACAAACGTTGCTTAGTTTGGGGCCATACAGCTGCAGCGTACGACTAGCGATTATAAAAAAAAATATAGGTCTGTGTATATTGTCTATGTTTTATAGAATATAGTCAATTCCTTATGGCGTGCCCTTATGACAGTCCCACGTTATGACATTTACAGACGTCAGCCTTGATCGTTGACATTAACGGGGACCGTTTATGTTCTTGTAATGTGAGGTCGTTGACATTTTATAGGTTAAATAATTAACATAGGTACTTTAAGCTATCTGTAGTTTGGTTAGAAGCGAAACTGTACCAGGAATACAATACAATACAATACAATAACTTTTATTTGCGAATATAGGTAGGTATATGTGCTTATGCTATATTCCACCAATTGGCATGCAAAATTCAAATTAATTAAATGGGTCAATGAAATTAAATTAAAATTATTATCATTATTATATTATACATTCATTGAAATTCATTCAATACTAAACAATTATAATAATAATCTAGTTTTCCTTTATAAAATTCGTCAACAGTATAATAGGCCTTATCTATTAGGAAATTATTTAACAAACTTTAAAAAACATTAATACTATTTGTCTTTCTAATTGATATGGGCAGCTTGTTGTAAATAATTGGCGCCATACAGAATATACTAGTGCGCATCAGATGCGTTTTACTGGGCAAGTGGTGCAGGGTATGTTCACGATAAATAAATAATCGTCAATCTAGCATAATAACTGTAAGGCACTAAGCAACTTTTTTTTTAGATTACTAGTAATATGCGTAACCTAAAACCTCTCAGCTACGAGGGTGGCTCCCCTAACCACTAGGCTATTGATGCTTGAACTATAATGGGTATCGTACAATAAACTGGGAGCGATTATACTTAGTGATAAAAGCCCCTTTCCTACGGAAATTATCCGACAAAAATGTATATACAGAACGGTGTCAGCTTCTCCGTGTGAATTACTGCTAATAATGGAATAGACAAAAAACAAATCAGCCTATCTTAAAATGGCCTTCATGTGGCTATATTATTAATTTTAGTGATCGATACACATGCCTAATTACCTGTTTTCACAACGGATGCGAATGAAATAATCAATCAATCAATGTATTCCGAATATCCGGTTGGCATTTCGCAAGGACTTCCATGAGGTATATGCAATTACCAAAATAATAGGCATTTCGGTATCAGCATTTTGATTTCATCGTACTACAATATACAAATAACCCTGGAGTTGGCTTCTACAGACGTAGATACCTGTCTGATAAATATATAATTATGGGCATTGGCCATAAGGGTTGCATTTTGTTAGCGTTTCCTTAGCTAACTTATGTTTTCTGCACGAATGT
Organism: Notodonta dromedarius; assembly: GCA_905147325.1. Lineage (NCBI taxonomy): Eukaryota > Metazoa > Arthropoda > Insecta > Lepidoptera > Notodontidae > Notodonta > Notodonta dromedarius. Next base: position 1,166,859 of record LR990167.1, read on the forward strand.
GCACACATACGAGTTTGCGACCTCATCTGGCATTGACGGATAGATGGCGCTGAATGCGACGCCTCAATACAACATACAGATTGTATATAGAAAAACGGAATCACGATATTAAAGTTCACAAGCATATTGGCGCAAAGCGGTCGCGCCGCCGGGCATAACATCCGCATGGCCGGATCTAAGCCGACCATAAAATAAATTGACATCTGCGATGAATACTCAAAGTACCTTTTTAACGTGGGGAAATCCTGGGCAATTTATCTATTGACGTGTGCACACTGCTAACACAGACATAAGGCCTAGCTGGAGTGGCTAACGGGAATGTTAGTATTGTGATAAACTCACATTGCTGTATCGGCTAATCTCTAAAAAAACAGTGCGGTCTAGAGACGCCCGAAAGAAGCGAAGTTTTATAGTATGAAGCGTAGGGCGCCGCAGCTGCCACTTTGTATACCTATATATATCGTGTAACGCTACTGACGCTTAGCACGGATACAGTGGTCGCGCAGCGAGCGCCCCGAACGCCCGTATAGAAAAGCTTCAAAATAAATGTTAATTAAAAACAAATGAAGGTTAAAAATGTCAACAATAGCAGTGTTGGTGTTCTCATAGAGTTTTTTTGTATAGTTAGGTATTATTGCTCACGTATCGTATCTCAAAGCCCACAAACATACATTTCCCGAATCTCAATGCAGTTGATTAATGTGTACACGTTCATTTGTTACCCAGAGCGGTATCGCTCATGATAATCTAGTATGTAGCTCAAGTTTTAATTACTTTATATTGCGTTATTGCGATGTGTCATACTGTGCCGCAGATCTACGAAGATATTATAATTGTTATGGAGCAGGCGTTAAAATATAACCCTGCTCAATAGATATTAATATTTTGAGAGATAACTATTTAATTTTACCGCGCTATACAAAAATAATTATTAGTAACGACATCTCACCTCTTAAGTGGGACTCAAACATATAAGAAGAATATATCGTCGTAACCCGATTATTACATATTAGATTTTGTTTTTGTTTTAGTTTTTGAGATTACACTTCGAATATTATATCCGTACCGTATGTGGATCTCAGAACGAAACTTACATACAAACTTCCAGCCCCTATTTTACCTATTTCACCCCTTCCAGTTTCAGTTTGGCGGCAATAGGTATAGTATGTGTCCTTTTCCAAGGTCAAATTTATTCCTATACCAAAATGAATCGAAATTGGTTCAACGGTTTAGACGTAAAAACATTACAGAAAGACGGACAGAGTTACTTTTGCATTTATAATATTAGTTAGAATTTGTCGTGTCCATCAATTATTGGCGTCGTGTCATGTGTTTCGCTACCGGAACTGGGTAGCCGGACTCGTTTGAAGGGCGCGCGGTCACCTCTCTCCGCGTCGACGACACTGCGCTTGCGCGTGCCACGTTGGTTTCTAAACGTTTGTTTATTTATTAGTATATTTTTTTACCGGTCAGACCCATACAGAAACTAGGGTAAATGCCAAGAGTACAAATATTGGATGGTGGTAGAGACAAGCAGCGGCCAAATTGACTGCCTCTTCTATACGGGCTGGCTTGACCGGGGTAGTACGAACCACTCACAGAAGATCGGCGTAAAGTAGCAATTATGGCGGCGTTTCGTACGAGAGAGCTGTTTAATAAAAAAAACTGCGTAGAGTTTTACAAAATACCAACTTTTTTCAAACACCTCCTTTTAACGTTTCACGCCAGGTATTTTTCGAGTTGAATTGACTTTCGATTTTAAAAACTACAAATCTAAAGATAAAGTTACAACAATTTATATGTGAAAATATGTAGTAGTACAGTAATAGTTCGAATGAAGAGTACCTAGTAACGAATGTCACCACACACTCCGATAATCGCATCGGAATCAAGTGCGCGCGCAGGCGCCGCGCAACAGTGTCGCAAGCGGAACCCAGCGTCGAGCGCAGGAAGCTAATATTTAAAATGCCTATTTGTTGCAACACGATGTGACACTGACTGCAACTGCAGTTGTATATTAAAATCGGTGAATTGCGAGATAGTTTTCAAATAGAGATGAAAGGTTTTGGTATCAAATTTTCATCCCTAACCGGGCCGCAAGCCTTTTCTTCGCAATTTTATGTTATTATTATAAGAAAACAACATGTAAAACTGATGCATGTAGGTAATATGTATACAATAAATAAAACTATAAAGTGCTCTTTACAGAACCGTCACTTAAAATTTCCTGATTTAAAATTCAAATATCACTGTGAATCGAACGCTAGTGCTTATGATCAAAAGCGGCAATTGCTCGCATCATGCCAACATTAACATAAAGTACCTATTACAGTTTCATACGATGATTGAGAGAGCTGAAAACCGAACCCCCTCCCAGCCCTCTGACCCACTCATCTGCAAGTCGGTAACGTGCCAGCAATGTATTTGGTATTGCAAGCATATATAGGCTACGGTAGCTGCTTAACATCAAGCAGGACGGCCGCTAGTTTGGCAACATTATGATAAAAAAAACGAATAACTAAAACTAATCTTAAATTTATCTTAAGTTGTAACTAGTTGCGTAAGTAGTATTTTCATTCAAAGTGTTAGTCGATTCTTATTTCCCACGGCGCAATTAAGTCCACACGTTCTAGTACATGAACGAGTATACAACACATAGTACATACTATTTTATTCACAAATCGTAGGCGACCGGTAAAAGTTCAGTGTGAACGAAGGACGCATGACCGGATATTGCGACACGTCTGATTCTGTAGATAAATATACTGGTTTATGGTATAATATTGGCGCTGCTACGCTATTGGTCGTAGCCTAATTGGTATAAACGCCCGACAGATCGCTTTAGCCACGTTTGGCGCGGTCGGACCTTGGATGGGTGACCGAGTTCTAACTTCAGAAGGCATGATGACATTTTCACATTTCTTAAGAGCTGTCAGAAGACTGAAATAATACAAAGTCTTTTCTCTTTAGGTACTTGTTTAATGTTTTTAAAATAACATGAATTTTATGTAGAGTTATCTCTAGGTAATTGGTGTCCCCACCCTAGGACACCACTCTACATACAAGAAAAAGTCTCCATCCAAGTATGTGTCAATGTGGATAAAACTCAAAATTGTAAAACCAAGTTTGTGATTGTTTTTTATAAAATGCGATGCAATCATTTCTATGCGACATTTTCGGGTATGTAGTGATATCCTAGAGTCTTATAATGTTTTATTTAGGTATATATCTATACATTTATTCATAAATTGTCAGTTTCACAAAACTATTATGATAACCAGACTAGACGACTAAACATTATCATTATTTTGGACTAAACATAGATATTTAAATGCCAGATTATGTTAATATATGAAGCAGATTGTGTAGCTATGTGTGAAAAGTCATTTTTATTAATGAAACGAACGCGGAAATCTGGCTACCTTGAGCTTTATAAGGTATGACAAAATTAAATTAAATCAGCAATTCAGTGATTTATTCCGCTTGTCAAATGTTAACGAGGATTATTATGAGTAAATTAAAATAATTTGTAATAATAAGAATAAAAATAATAATATACTTAATTTGTCAATTGATTTTCGTGGAAATGAAATGATCATTGAACAATGTTAAATAAAGTAACAAACAAAAGATAATGCAGCTGCACGTGCTGTACTATTGGCGTTTTTATACAATTAAACACCAATCCAATTTTGTAAACTTTGACAACTCAATTGAAATAACAATTGCAATAAGTAATAAAAGGCATCGAACGGAATACCTAGATTAAATACTATGTTTACATAATATTATATCCAGGCAGTTTGAAGATTAAAATAATCTGAATACTGTACCTAAACCACCTATTCTCTAGTCGGTCCCTGATACCCTGGTTTCCTGTTTTGATTATCGAACAGGAGATAACGTAGATGACGAATCATCACCCGGTAGAGAAAACCTCATAGGGGTCAAAAATATTTATTTAAAGAACATAATTAAACTTTTTAGAAAACAAAAGAAGTTACAACGTTTCCACTGCCCACCGACGCGATAGTCTTTGTGACGTTTTTACTTTTTAATAACAGAATTACTGCCCGGAAGTGTCCGCTTTAAATGTATCACCCTTTTTACTTCGACCTCGGCGGCATTCTGTTTCCTGACTCTGATCGGTTGACCTCAATTATCAGTAACAGGGTTTACATGTAGATGCATAATTATATGTAATTATGACATATTTGTGTTATAGATGTCACAGTAAAAATCCGTATTAAGTTAAGAAGCGTTTTGGCTAGATATAACTGGTTTATACTCAGTATAACTAAATTTCAGTTAAAACTTAACTAGACAGTGGTTTAGGTTACTGTAATTTTTTTATAACCACTAAGAAATGGTTATTGGATTATTTCGCTCAAAAATATTTCCGAGCTTATACTAGTTATGTTTAACAATTAAATTTGTAAAGTAATACATTTCGATTATAACCAGGATTTTTTTTACAAGTGTAACAGTAAAATACACACAGCAAAATAAGATATAACAGAACGAAATGCGTTCTAACATATATCTAATGTAGGCTTAAATTAATGTTGGCACGAATATCAAAACATAATGATGATAAAAAATGACCGTCGAGAAGCCATTACGATAATTTACACAAAGTTACGACGGCTTATGATACAAATGGCGATCATTCGATACACTTAGATCATTATCTTGATACAGATCGATGTGAATCAACAATAATTTAATTATGAAGGACGTTTCAGCGTAAAAAAGTCCTACTTTCCGCTCGAGCCTAGAACAATAGCCCAGTTTTGTACACCAAACAATGTAGATATTCCCATATTGATTGCCGTTAAAATGATTGATTGGTTTAATTTCGAGCGGTATTACATCAAAGCCGTTGGCGAGAGATTGATGGCCTTGCTTGATAACAATTGAGTAATCTTTATATATAAAAATCCGGTGTGTGTGTACGTATTTCTTCTCCTTCATAGCTCAAACGATTTTGATGTTTTTTTTAATTATTGGGCCACTTGGATGGTTCTCAGTTATCAGTTACAAAATAAAATCTATGCTTGTGAACATACGGTTATAAATTTTACACGAATTTTGATAGGAAGCATTAATCATCTCTGGATTTTAGATTGGGTGTAGATTATAATGTATCACTTTCAAGTGGCAATATTACGTTAAAACTTAGCAACAATTACTTTACAAAACATGTTTCAAAACTGATGTGGTTTTTAGTGCCGTTGTATTTTTTTTTGTTTATTTTAAGGGCTATGGTCGTAATGGTTTTCACAGCAAATTTTCCTTTAATGCACTGCCTACCTTTTGGGGAATATCTAGACCTACAGGAAAAATATTCCCCTATATGTAATTGTCAAACTGTAACTGGGCTGGGCTGTACATAGAAGATATTTTCATAAAATAGGTAAGTAAATAAAGTATTTTGTGTAACGAAACTTTTCTAACGGAGTTTTCATAATTAAATAGCTTATGCTTAAAAGGTAGAATACATACATTTTCGGTATATTTATTTATTATGGGGGTTGAGCTGCTGAACAGTCTAAAATTTCTCTCGAAAATCCGCTCTTGCGCGGTAGCGGGCCAAAACTAGTAATAGATAATAATTGCACAGATTTATTTATAGAATTTTATCTATTGTGGTCTTTTTATTTAGATAATGTTGCAATGTGAGTCTATTTATAGTATAAATAACATTTATATGTATGTATTTGGTGTGACAGTGCACCTATTGATCCAATTATCCAAATTTGGATATCTCAATGACTCATATGACGACCGACATTTTAATTTCATCATTGAAGCCGCCTCCACAGTATCTAATGTTTAAAATTATTACTATTTATTAAAATTATTCATTTTCGACATTTTCGGCTAGTGGGTTCAAATCACGAAATACTATTTTATGGCCATTTCGAACCCCTAGCTTGAATTGTAATAACCTCATTGCTTCTGTGCTCATTTGCAGCAATATTACAAAAACTGACATCCGTGGTGATATGTAGCGAAGTTTGGAAATATACATTTCATAATCACTGCATAAGAATGCATAAAATCTAGATTGCTATCTGGCTTTTCACAATTTTCACAGGGTTTGCACAAAGGCCTCGTCGCGTGCCGGCCGCGTGGGCGCACGGTGGCTTTACCACACTACAGGGGTCTAATATCTTCTGCAATTATTGTTCTTTGTCTCACCCAAGGTTGCAGGTAGTTGGTAGGTTGCAGGTACAATAACAATGCGTTTGTGAATGTGTATGACCCAGTTACGCTGATGAACGAATTGTGTGGAGTTGGATAATATTACTCTTTGCATTATTTGGATATATTTAATCTTAATTATGTATCAACTTACATTGACACGATTGTAAATCGCGAAGGTAACAAACACAACTTATTACGTCTATGGCGGGGGTAGGTGGGTAGTATATGCGTTTGGAGAACATGTTTGTTGGTGGTAGAGTCATAAAATTGAATACGGCTCATATAAAGACTAGCTCTACCAGGATAATACCACCCTTGTACTGAAGATCGGCTTAAGGTAGCCATTATAGCTGCGTTTCGTACGAAGAGTCAGAGCTGGACGACCAACCTTCCCTTACTTTTTGTCTCAAGCCTTTTCAAGTCGGCAAAGTACCTGCAATGCCTTTGGTTTTGCAAGCATCTATAGGCTACTGAACTGTTTAACATCAGGCAGTTCGTACGTCTGTTTGCCGACTTTTTTCTATAAGTAAATGGAATTGCAAGAAAGGAACACCTAAATGTACCTCGCTAATGTTTATAGTAAAGCTAAAAATCAGGTTTATTTCAAATATATTTTAAATGAAGTAGAGTCACAGTGTGAAAAATTGTCAATGATTTCAGTCACCCTGTATATTGTTCTGCATAGTAACTTTAATTCTCAGGTACCTATTGAAATTCTAGCTCTATTACTTATCTAATTATTTAGTCTGCTAATTAATAAAATGAAATACCGAGGTCGAATGTATTAAAATTAAATATTAAAATGTCGCATTTGGTTCATTATTTTATAACGACATTCATCCTAATTTTGTTGAGGTCGGGTAGTTTTCAATGTCTGAAAGAGAATGACTTATATGGAGCGGTCAAGAATAGTGATATGTTAAGATCAAATTAATTCTTTGAGAATGGATCTAATATAGATTTCTTTATTGGGTGTTTCCTTTCTAATTAAGCAACCTTATGAGAACAATTGACATTGGCATATTGTTATTAATTTAATAACATCTATACAAATAAATAAAATTGGAGTGTCTGTTTGTAATATCAAAATAACACCTTTTCACTAAACGCATATGAAAGTACATACGACATCTATAACAAAAACGCGATTTAAAAAATTTTTGTCTGTCTGTCTGTCTGTGTGTTTGTTCCGGGTAATCTCCGAAACGGCTGGACCGATTTTGACGGGATTTTCACTGGTAGGTAGCTGATGTTATAAGCAGTAACTAAGGCTACTTTTATTTTAGAAAAACAAAAAATAGGTCCTGTCACGCGGGCTACGAACGCGGGAGCGGGGTTTTTGCTAAGTTAAATTCCACGCGGACGAAGTCGCGGGCTCAGCTAGTTGAATATACAACTTAAATAGGAATAAGTACCTACAACAGATTGGAAAATTCACAATAATCAGAGAGATTGTACCTAAGCGTATTAAACAAACATCGCCAGACCAAGCACTTAGATTGGAACCACACAGTTGGCGTATTTTTATTATTTTTTATGTAAAGATATTATAATACTATTTCAGACCCAAATTTATTATTAACATAATATGGTATATACTTATACCTATCGTTGCGAAAAAATATTTTGTGTGTCATTTCAAGTACCGACATAAGATGATATATTTCAACCAGTTACATAATTAACAGTGTACGCTGACCTCGTTTAGAAAGGTTCACAAGTTCAAGTGTTTTTTAACCATAACGGCCTTGCTTAACTTTTTGAGCGTAATAACCGTAATGATCATTGTTTAACATAACAAAAGGTTTTAAAGCGACTGCTAAAGTTAATCTGATGGTAACAATATACACGGGTTGCGGTCATAATATAAGCTTTAAATAATGTTATTTAAATAATAACTGTTTATCTAGTAGAATTTATGTTTTAAGTACGTACTTAAAATGCGAATTCTAATAGGTACTTTTAATTATTTATTTTATTTTAATACAATTTTGACAGCCGCTTGGCGCAGTGGTTCGAGCGTAGGCCGCTCGGTTCACGGCACATGGTGGTTGCGGGTTCGATTCCCGCCGGGGCAAATTCCGGAAATTACCTTTTCGTAATTTGCCCAGGTCTGGGTGTCACTGGGATCGCCCCCAGTCCATTGTACGGTATCCACAGTACAAGCGTTGCTTAGTTTGGGACCATACAGTTCAGTTGGTGTGTCAGTCTGGCGATATTTATTATTATTATTTATTAATTATATTATTGGGATTTCTAAATATTGTCTCCCCTTTACTTACACAATTTAACTTTTCCCCGGGACTCATCGAGGGTCAAACCTGGACGTCATTTTTGGTCACCATTGTCGATCCTGGTTTACAGGAGTAACAGTGGTGGAAGTGTATGGCGGGACCGGTCCCCTTTACTTATCTGACTTTAATGAAAAATCGCAAAAAAGGATAACTACTTTAAACACATTACTATTAATTTGCAGTTTAAACAATCATTTAAGAAATTTTAAATTAAGGTGAAGGCGCCTGTCTAGCCCGCGAAATTCAAAATTTTCGAGTATTTTTATAGTTTATCCAAAATCTGAAAACATTTAAGACAACATTTTGTGATTTGCGAAAAACACAGTATGCAGTGCGTTTATTAATACATTTTTTTTACTCTAAATATTATCACGGTGGATATGATACTAGTAAATCACTAAATATACAAAAAATTGCCAGATTATCTGGATAGCTGTCGTTCTTGAAATGTTTTAGAGTAAGTTGGATATATTAATAAATGCACTGCACACGGTCTTTTTCGCGAATTACAAAATTTGTCTTTTATTATTGTCAGATTTTGAAAAATTTCTAAAAGAACTCAAAAAAATTGAACTTCGCGGGCTGGATGGGCGCTTTAGCCTTAAGAACATTGTAATATGACCTAGACATAAATATTTTATCTAAATAAATCAACCTGTTACTATCCGATCACCACAATTATATGAGAAAAAACAGTAATATCCTGTGTTAAAATTAATCGATTTTTTCGTTCGATCGTCGCGTTCAATGTACCAATTTAGGGTAAAATCGGCGCCGAGTTCAAGGTCTCTGGTGACCGGAACTGGCTTCTATGTAGGCCTGGGGTCAGGGTCCGTTTAACGAAATATTATAATATATATGTGCATAATCTATTGCCATTAAAATTAATGACCAAGTTTCTGCAACTCTTTAATATGAATCGCGTGTAATTTGTTGATTGATTTATGGATTTTCATCAGACAAAAATCTAAGTTTGTTTTGTACACTTGCGTAAGGGAACTAAATTTTCATATCAATAATCATCAAGGTTTTAAATAAATAGTACGAATGTACAATGTTATTTAAGTAACTATCTATAACTATCTATCTATCTTTATAGACATATAAAATTTAGGTGTGTGTGTGTACGTATTTTTGTCATCCTAAACGGCTTGATCGATTTTGTTTTTTTTTGTATATGTTGTCAACTGGATGGTTCTTAGCTGGCGCTGTTGTCAAAATCCAGAAAATAAGCTAGCCTCTCTGCAGGCTAAAGCTAGTAATTAACTGAAACTGAGCTGTACATGTTCGAGCGTCACGAAAAAACTACTGAGTCGATTTTAACAGGGATTTTACTGTTAAATAGCTTTATAGTTAAACTTAAAGGATAACACATTGTTACGATATATCTATTCGGCTTCAAAAATCTGCGTATGGGAAGCTTGGGTGCAGTTTAATATAAAAAATATTCTTTAGCAAAACAAACAATCTGGTATTTTTACAATACCTTGTGATATAAGTGACAATTTGCATAGTAGTTAACAACTTTGTAACTTTGCTTTACGACTTAACACAAATTTTCACTCAGTCGCAAATATTTGCTGTTTATTTTACACATCTTATAGCCATTTGAACAAAATTGAAATAATTCAAAGTTTCAAATAACAAGCGTTTTTGTAAATTAACGCAATGCCCTGTACACATCAAAGGAAAATACATTAACAGTATTAAATAATGTATACAGAAAATACCATTGCCGAAATTTTATGTACACTTACGAAAAAGTGTATGTACCTATATCGTTAAAATATGTTAATTTAAATTTAATTTCTGGAGTAGTTCTATAAATTTATAAAATTACTTTTTTTTAAAGAAAATAATTGATTAATCCACAACCTGGCTCCTGGACTATGCAGACATCGCTACACTTCACGCTTGATCGACTCGGTCGCCTTTCGAATAGCCGCTGTAATTATAATTCTGTATGTATTTTACGACCAACACACAGACAGATATACCCACCTACCTTTTATTTGTTTAACAAGAGCGGAACATTATGGCAGTTTTTGCGTAAATCGGGTCACAAATAGATTTATAGACACGACGTCAGGAGATCCATTATTGGGGGAAATATTTATTGTTTGTTTGATTTTATTCGCAGCAGTCAGTACTTATATTATGGCGACGACAGACATAAGCTGAATATTAAAAAGTAATCCTGATTTTCAGATGATTTTGCGTTGAAGATAGTTTTGCTCGGGTTGGCGTAGGTCTATCACCGCTTTACAGTGAAAAAAAAAACAAAGCCATGATAAAAAATACCCCCAGTTAGAAAAATAAGTACGTTCTACTACTTACTTATTCAAATTTGGGAAACATCATCATTCACCTGTAAATAAACTGGTAAAAGAAATGTGATGGTCTATCTCTTTTCTAGTTTGTTGGTAGCGAGTCATTAGAAGTAAGGTATAAAGGATTTTAGTCATAGAAAGAAACTCATCTCTATTTTTTTGTTTTAGGTTATCTTTAGCATTTACTACGGCCGATGCGAAATAAATAAATAAATATCGCCAGACTGACACTCCAACTCCACTTGTACTATTGGTACGGTACAATGGACTGGGGGCGATCCCAGTTACACCCAGACCTGGGCAAATTACGAAAAGGCCATTTACGAAATTTTCCCCGGCGGGAATCGAACCCGCAAGCACCATGTGCAGTTAGTAGAGCGGCCTACGCTCGAACCACTGCGCCAAGCGGTCGTCAAAATATCGCGCAATATTAAAACATAACCTTATTAGATTTATGAACAACGCTATACGCAATGCCCTAGGCTCTGCAGAACTGCTGCACTCGCAATACGAAAATTACTAGTTCATGTTATGTAAAATATTATCTCGAGTGATGTTATTGGTGACGAAAGACGCTATGTTTTAGTGTGGCCAAGTAATTACAAGACCAGCGCAACTGGTTGAAAAGGAAATCTTTAGAATAACTATTTCTAACGGCCGTAGGCTAATGCTTAGTTTTATGTAACAGAGTAAGCATTATATGTGCCAATCTGGGACACAGAGACGGCCACGTAACGTTGTATGGTATCCTCCTACCCTTCCCCTTTTATTTTTGAACTAACTCTTGCTGGCGACTTCGTCCGCGTGGATCTTGGAACGGAATTTGCGTACAAACTTCCATGCCCTTTTTTATCTCCTTAGGGGTAGAATTTCCAAGATCCTTCCTTAGTTAATGTCTACGGTATAAAAGGCGCCTACTGTCTAAATTGATTAACTTTACATGGAGTGACAGCCTTTCAAGACCCAAGGGTATTAGTATTTGTTTTAGTCATTTTGTTTTTTTTTTTTACAGTATTTTATATGTCTACCGGTCTATTGTACTCGTATGTCTCGTATTTGTATGACGGTCTGACAAAGATATACTACGTCAGATTATTTTATTTCGGTAAGACATTGTATATTAAACCTGAGCCTATCAAATATTGTTTTCTTAGTTACTAACTATGACATCAGGACGTCTAACACCTCAGTCACCCCGTGACCATGGCTGCTGTAAAGCAACCGAAACGTCGGGAACGTAAAGTTAATAAACGCGATAAAATCCGAAAAATAGTTTTATTTCACTGAGCCTATCAAATTCATATCGTCATATTATTATTATCTACGCCGTATTATCATAACCCTACGTAAAAAGATCACGTAACTTTTAATCTATTATAAAACATTTTTACTACGTTGTTAAAAGTAATTTGTTAATAGAAGAACAGTAACAATTCTGGTTGTCAATTTACTTCGGCTAGTTAAATAAATAACGCTTAAGACACTAGAATCAAAGCACTTGATGCGTATGTGTGCTCCACCATCCAATAGTAACAACATTCTTAGAGTTTTTTTGTAAATAAATACACAAGAAATTGTGTTTTGATTGTTATTTAAATACATTAGTGTAATTACAACAAAAGGAAGTGACTGGAAAATAAAGTGTTAAGGTCGAAAATGATCTCGGAATGCGACCGCATTCTTCACTGTAGGTCAAGAACCACAAATTCAATATTTTCGGTAGGAAGTTTGCTTACTTAAGAAGATTTTAATTGAGGAAAACTAAACTTATTCCTTCCGCCTCTGTATGTATATAAACTAAGTCATAAAATCTTAATACATTCATCAAGACTATAATTTATTTAATTATTAATAATACGAGAATTTTAAAGCAGGTCTTAAAATTACTAAAATATTATTATTATTATTTTCAAAGAGTTTTTGAATAACCTGTGACACATTCCAGTATTTCTCTATCTATGGTAAAAATATATCTAAAGGAATTAACACTGTGGACTACGTAAGAATCTAACTGCAGGTTTTAATAGCGAACTAACTCTTATGCGATTCCTGTATATCCAATATTATTTTTAATGGTTTGTACTTTTGACGAAAACGCATGAATTATTGCAAATAGACCCATATGCCTGTGTCATAAGAGTCATAGCAGTCGTCTTCATGAAATGAATGAACTTTAAAGTGTATGCACACATTAGATCCCATATTTTGAGTGTCTCTAATCAATCTATTTAGTTTTACAGTCGTGAAGTTAAGCATGTAATGAAGCAATTCAAACTTAACATAATTAACCATTAAACCGTCAAATAAAATGATGTATACTTATTTATGTTCCTGCCAACATTATTATCAAATATCCTAAAAGATTGCCTGCGGATACATTAATCATTGAGCTAGAACACTTTGCAATATCCTACATCGATATTTGGTAAATCGATATTAAAAATCGGTATAAAAATCGATTGTTTCCGTGTCTCGATTTTTATCTTGAGCCGCAAGGACCGTACCTTTTCAATGTTGTAGTTGTTTCCTGTATAATTTGCGAATAGGCATTTATGCTTTATTGGGTTTTATGACACTGTGCGTCATACGCGGCAGTTAGTAACGTGATTTTACCCAATTCGAGGGAAAAGAAAGAAGGAAGTCTAAACATAAACATAAGTTTTATGACGTATTGTCAGTCTAGCGGGCTCTACTCAATGATAATATTCCTTCTGGGTGGGCTTCAAGGCAAGTGATTTGAAAATGCTCGTCTAAAATACCGAGTCGTCATAAAGAGAAAACCTTAGAGTACAGCGGGCAATTTTATTGGAGGGTCATTTCAAAGTGTGGGAATTGATAACGCGTGTTTCAACTAGTTCCGAGATCTCCGCAGTTAAAGACTTCAACGTGCGCTGATTTTTGAGCACTCTGTGCATGCTTCACTTTGTAGGGTCGGCAAAACGCGCATTTTCAAATATATTTGATTATTTATATCTTCTACAGTTTGCTACGTCGTCTACACTTCCTCAAAGTAGAGTCGAAGCAAATAAATTTTAGCTGGCCTATTCTAATAACCCTTTATGTCTAACGTAAATATTTAAAACACGAGATTTTAGCATATTATTATTGCGTCTTAAGTAGTGCGATTTTGTAATAGGTATATTTTTGTAATCATGAATAATTTTTTTTTTTATATCCGGGTAGAGAAAATAATAATATTAAGAATGTAGGTAAGTAACATTGAAACTAAATTTGGGTTTGGAATGATTCGTATTTTAAACTGGTCTGAATATGCAGACTTTTTCGGCAAAAATATAAGATTGTTTTAAATTGGTACCATAGGGTTTACGGCCCATACTTTTCAATAGTGGTAGAATCTAATTTTTTTACCATTTTAGAAGAATATTGAAACAGTACTCAAATATTTGAGTCACACTTAACGTCGTTACTTTATTAACTGTCATCTGCAGTATGTACCTACCCACTCTAATGGTATTGACGAATAAAAACAATTAACTCTGTTTAAATTTAAACTTGAACACTTGATATAAGTAGATAGGTTTTAAGCAAGAGTTATTATCTAAAATCTTATGTTGTTCGAGGTTAACCTACCTACTCTTCAAGGGTCACGGGGTGAAAATGTTGATAATATCATTTCGGCCCTCGGAACTGACCTAATGACCTTGAATACTGTCGTCTCTATCATTCTAAGAAAATCTAAAAGGGTCCGTTTTTGCGAGGAAAAAATATATATTTGAACTTATTATTCTTCGGCCCATGCCGTGTTATTATACAAAAAAGTTAAATACAAGTTAGGTATGACTAATTTGACAATTGAATTTGACATAACTCGTGTTTATCTCGAGTTTTTTTTTAACTCAGTTAATTTTTTTAACTGTCAAAGTATTCTGTTCGTAATAATAACATTATGTTTGTGTCGTTTACTGTTATAAATAGTAAACAAAGCAAATTCTTTGTTATGTAAAAACTTGGTTTATTTTTATAACTGATTACAATGAGTACTCGGTTCGAGCGGAAATACCTTTCAATTATTTATTCTTATACCTACTTATAATAACTGCGACTGTAGCCTTGCTTACATTTTTAGATTCAAATACGTAGGTACTAGATAATTCATGAAAATGCATGTCAAACGATCGGATTGCAATATTTTTTAAGATTTATATATACTAATACTTACAATGTATTATTATGTGAGTATTGATAGTAAGTTTTACAATCCTTCCACCTACCTATAAGCCTAGGTAATTAGTTGTGAAACATAAAATAGTATTAAATAACGGATGCAGTTGTTAATCGCTACAGGATGGAAATTAATATCAACAGGAAACACTAGCATCGAAAAATTAAGTAAAATACGCATAGGATCCACAGATCCACGTGATCAAAACGCACATATTCTAAACCCTTAACGGCTCAATATCCTATTATCCAAAATCACAACTAGATGACAAAAAATATTAAACATAAAAACAAAGAATTCGATTTTAAAATTTGGAACGTACGGCGCGTCTGTCTCCCGTCCAATGGGCGATCGAATACGAAGGACTTGCGCACACAGAACAGAGCGCACAGCCTATTCCAGCAACTAGAGGGGCAATGGCGAAAGTATCGCCAAATAAGCAACTATAAAAACACACAACACAGCCAATACGGTATCCAGTTCGATTCCCGTCACCAACCACCGTTGAAGAGGCATTATGAAAACGACGGTGAGTGATGTGTGGTGAAGTGTAGTGCAAAAGTGTTGACTTCAAAAAAGTGTTAACGAACCAGTGTATCCCGTGCCTTAGTGTAAACAGTGATAATTAAGGGCCAGTTACACCATTGTCTTTTCAAGTGTTAACGTATCTGAGTACAAATTTAATTTGGTGTTCTTCATTTGAAATAGCCAATGGTGAAACAGGTCCTGATGTATGTGAATAAAACGGGATGTGACACACTTTTTTGAAGTCAACACTTTGCGGAAAAATCTCAGGCCATTACTAAAAATAATATAATAATAATATAACTGGAATTCTCAACAAATAATCTAAATTCAAATAATAAAAATACTAAAAATTACTCTTTGCTCGAAATCAATTCAAACGATTTAAAATTAAGCGAACTAATTTGTACTAACCAACCATAGTCAAGCGGCGATTATAGTATAAATCACCAATGCAAGCTGTTTAAGTCTATTAAATCGAACTTCGTAACAGCTCATCCCATGCTATTACGTCACAATAGCAAATTTCTCTTGATCTAGACTAACTGGTTTCCCTTACAACCAGGAAGGCCGTCCGGGAAACGAGCCCAAGTCAAAGTAATGCCTTGTTAGAGCACGCGTCAGTTGCGTAAGATTTAATTTTTAACTAGTAACACAAGGAAATCGTCGCACGCGCAGCCTGTCGATCATGAAGTCCTAAGTTCGATTCCCGGGCAAGAAAGTTCTAAAAATTTCCAATAATTGCATTCCCTACATTATTGGGGCCTAATAATAATATGGGCACATTTTCTACGCCTCTGCCACTACTAAAACAGGTGTAATTATGTATGCATATAAATATATCTAAATAATAATACATAGTCCACTAAACTAGAATTTATATGACACCATATCACAGGGTATATGGCATGGTAATGGTCCAAGATTTCAAGATTTGACATCTGTAAACAAAAGAAGAAAGAAGTTTTTTTCCCTAACTAAAATACAAAAGTCCATCCGTTGATGTGTGTACAGCCCTACTTAAAGCAATCAGTAAGACGATAAATCGGTACTGAAAATCAGTAAATCTTAAAGCTAATGTATTCAGTAAGTTAATGTTTCACAATAAAGCCCTACCAATAAATTGAGATTGTTGATAAACAGTAGGAATTCGTAAAATTTATTTAAAGCGCAGGCGCCTACTGAATTGCGCAGGATTGGATTTATCTACTTTCCGTTTCACGAGATCTACTACGTTTTAATTTACGATGTAACAGAAAACGCTTAATTTATAGCATAAAAAAAGAAGGTGGAATGTAAGATTGTTTTTCGAATGGCTTATTTTTTGGTTGGCACCTTTCCCTATATTCAAATTTATTTCCTGTTTACGTCGTAAAGTTGGAATATTTATGAGTTACTTCAAACTTACGTAAGGTACAGTTACGTCTAACAAAATACAATAATGTTAGTGGTGTACAAAGTTAATCCTTTAATTACTGTTTACCTTTAAAAGGCTCTCCTGCATTTTAGAACCCCTGAAGAAATTATAACCACATAATCTGACTTGATAAATTGAACAATATATTTCACTTTACACATAACCAAAAGTTCTTACTTACGTTTGTCATAACTGGCTGTCATCAACTCGCACTATTTTGCAAAGAAATAATATTTGACAAAATAACTATTTAAGATTTACATAAAGAACACAAGCAAAAACAACGCACTCTAAAAAAACTGTTGACGCATCGCGTAAACAAAAATATGTACATCATTAGTTGCGATGCAGTTAGGTAAGTAGCTACGACCCATTGCTTACGTTACGAAAGCACCATAAAGAGGTAAAATCCCACGAGGCATGAGGCACTCGGGAGCCTCTGCCTCGACCTCGTTCTGTACACTTACTGATTAGCATCTTTATATATCATACTCTATGAACAAATAGTGTGTTTTGGTTCAATTTTTCTGGACTATACTTATCTAGCTTGAATACAAAACGTGGAAGATAGGTAGGTCCTACAGGGAAATCTCAAATATTACTAAATACCTACTGGTTCTACTGGTGAACATCTGAGCAAGCCAGTACTATTTTAGTTGTCGTTTGTTGACAATAGAATTTTCATCATATAATTTATTAGCTTATATTCTAAACTATGACGTCACATAAGATTTTCGAATTCTACAGAGTTTTTGTTGATCGATATTAATAAATTTGATAATCGTATCGTCACGATGTAATCAAACAAGTCGGTCACATCTTGCCGTCACCATTATCACAATAAATGCATTCCTAGTAATACCAACCGTATTTCATAATGGCGAACAAATCTTGCGTATTTACTATGTTGAATGTTAAACAGAAAATTTGGGGTATCTTCTGCTCAAAATATAATATATTTATATCTTTCGATAAAACTCGCCAAAATATTAATATCATAATGGCTTAATACCGGCTGTTTGTGTACTGTGAACAAAATGGGTTGTAACTATACATTTAAAAAATTATATTGAAAGTAAAGCATATTTTTATTAGTGATGTATTTTCACTTAGGCCGCGAAAGATATCGGATATGAAGAAAATAATACAAAAATGTAAAACTCTTATCACATCTCCCATTTAGCAACGGAGTATTAAAAATAGTACGTAAGTTTCAAATTATAATACTAATAGAATATTAAATTATGATATTAATCATTCGCTTTTGTTCCAATTGATTTCCTTGTCTAGTGAAGTGGACCTTAATCTTTGCCGTTTTACAGATCGAATTTCATCCCACGTTACGATTTCCCACATTCGACACCGTTTCTCAAACATTCCCACTCGAAACCATTGGTTCTCAAACAACGCAAGGTCGATTTAATTAGCCCTAAATTGACACGCGCTTTGTGCAATGATAGCACAATGTATTTACACACATTTTATTACATATCTGACGACCGCTGGGCGCAGTGGTTTGAGCGTAGGCCGCTGGGCTCACTAAACCGGGTGCTTGCGGGTTCGAATCCCGTCTGGGCAAATTTCGGAAATGGCCTTTACGTACGTGAAGACGACAGCGTAACATATACTTAAAAGTAGAGTGAATCGCGCTAGCCTTAATAGGTCTTTGCTCGCTGATCTAGGCTTGTGGGATTGTTACGCCATTGCTCCAAGTGGACGTATCGATTATAGTGTCGCTCAACGTGATATTATTTAAATTAGTATTGCGCTGATAGATGTGTAGGTTTAGCCAACATTTTTGCTATGATTTCATTACCATAACATTTCATGTATAAATTTGCTGCTATCAAACTAGGTTCTACTATTTAATGTATAGAAGACTTTGAAATATGTGTCAGATTAAGTTGACTATACGAGTACGCGGTCCAATGTAGCGTGATAAAAATGACAGCTGTCAACTCATACTGCAAATCGGTCCAAATGTCTATTGTTGATTACTGTCGTCGAGGAATAATTTTGTAGGTCTAGAATTTTCTTTATGTTTCAAGGCTCATTTATTATGAAACCGTGTCCTTGCTCATATATTTCGTGTATGTTTGACTAAATTTGAATATATTAATTAACGTTTATTTTGAGATTATAAATATTTATCGCGTCACAGCAAGAGCATCCATACAAATTTCATCATGATATTTTTTAAATTTGAAATTGTTAACGTTGAGCAATAAGACTGTGCCCACAAATATTTAATTTTAAAAAAATAATAATAATTAAATACTATTAGGTAATAATGTATATTAATATGGCGCTCATTAGGGGAGGCCTATGTCCAGCAGTGGACAATTATAGGCTGATGATGATGATGATGATGATGAGGTAATAATACAAAAAGGGATCTTGCAACTACAAAAATAAATTGCAGTCGTTTTTTTCCTCAGCGTAGAGTTGGTGATCAGCATTTATAAAAATGATAAAATTCTCTAAATTTTAACGTAATAACGTCGCTTATTTCCAATGGAATAAAAAAGTAGTCCCTTAATTATCTGTGTTATTGTATTTATTGTTGTTTTATAATGTTTGAGGTAAACATAATCGACATTGCAGTTCAAATGTTAGTTAATAAAACATATTTTTCATAGCAATGTCCGTATTAACAGCTCACAACGGTTGCGCAATCTCAATAAATAATAATTTATTCGCATATTGTTGCAATTACTTGCCGAACCGTAACGGAATAATCACTCGATTATCTAACTCGATATAAATTATGATCGGTTGACATCGTTCCAGTAGATGCTTGCCGGCTACAAGTAGTTATGGATGGGCTTATTTCATTTGTATGAGTAGTCATTATCACGATATTGATAATTAAGTTCAGCAAACTTAAACACCTACTGTACGTTCAATTCTTTATATTCTTAAGCGCCAAACATTTAATATGCGTATGAGGATTTTTCTTAAACACATACCTAGTTGATTTCTTGTTTTTCGTACGCACCATATGTTCGATCAATGTTCATGGCAATTAATTATAATTAGTAAATTATCGTCACTTACTCCATGTTCACTGAATTTTTTTTTCAATTCAGGGGAAATGTTCGTATATTCGTTTTTCTAATCGTGGCTCGGCGCCGGTGTGTCACTATCATTAGGATTTTTTATTTGCAAAATCTAAGTGTATTCTTTGTTTTGTTGCAGTTCTGCTTAGTTTTCCTGCTGGTAGCAGCAGCGGCTGCCAGCGAGAAGAAGACGACAGAAAAGAAAGCTGAGCCATTGGACAAAAAGTTGGACAAACGTGGTCTCCTGAACCTCGGCTATGGCTACGGCATCCACGGGCTCGACGTCGGGTACATCGGCAGCGGCCATGGTCATGGTGGCGCCTACAACTTTGTCGACGACGGAGCGTTCGCCTCCGGCGCTTACGGCATCAACCTCGGCCACCAAACCGACGTTACCAAGACCATCACCATCGTGAAAGGCGTCCCCTACGCCTACCCCGTCGACAGACCGGTGCCTTACCCCGTCGAGAAGCACGTACCATACCCCGTGAAAGTGCCCGTGCCCCAGCCCTACGAGGTCGTCAAACACGTGCCCGTTCACGTGAAGGAGTACGTCAAAGTCCCCGTCCACGTCCCTGCCCCCTACCCGGTTGAGAAGAAGGTACCTTACCCCGTCCACGTTCCCGTCGACAGGCCCTACCCCGTGAAGGTCCTTGTCCCTCAGCCCTACCCCGTTGAGAAACACATCCCCTACCCCGTCAAAGTGTCCGTGCCAGCGCCCTACCCCGTTGAGAAACGCGTGCCATACCCGGTGGAAGTCAAGGTCCACGTTCCCCAGCCTTACCCCGTTATAAAGCACGTTGGTGTCCCGGTTAAGGTGCCCGTCGACAGGCCTTACCCCGTGCATGTGCCCGCTCCCTACCCTGTAGAGAAGCCCGTCCCTGTGGCTTACCCTGTTGAGAAGCCCGTGCCTTACCCCGTCCATGTGCCCGTCGACAGGCCTTACCCCGTCCAGGTTGATAAGCCTTACCCCGTGCCCGTGAAAGTGCCCGTCCCAGAGCCTTATCCCGTGTACAAACACGTCGCCTACCCAGTTGAGAAGCCCGTGCCTTACCCCGTCAAAGTGCCCGTTGACAGGCCTTACCCCGTCCACGTTGAGAAGCCCGTCCCCGTAGAGGTGGAGAAGCCCGTGCCCGTGCCCGTGAAGGTGCCCGTGCTAGTCGGTAATGCCCACCAATTCGAGGGTCACAACTTCGGAGGTGAGGGCCACAACTTCGGTGGTGAAGGCTACAGTTTCGGCGGTGAGGGCCACCATTACGGTGGTGAGGGCCACCATTACGGTGGTGAGGGCTACTACAGCCACTAGAAATAATTTAGCTTTAATGAAAATGTGTTCTAACGCGATGTGTTTCGACTTAATTTATATTATGACTCTCGCCCCACGGCCGGGACACCAGCAAAAACCATCACCTTTTTTGTAATATTTATATGTATACATGTCATGTATGTATGGACGTACGTGTACGTAGTGATATAAAGGTTACCATTTTAGGTTTAAGAGGAATGTAAAAAGTATGAAAAAAATAAAATGATAAAAAATGTATCTATTTTTTTATTGGTTCCTATTTCGATGAAGTGGTGTGATACAAATTAGTTTCACATATCATATTTTTAATAAAAATATGAGATATATTTATAATCTCTAAATAAATAGCCAGACTAAGACACTGACTGTATGGTCCCAAACTAAGCATCGCTTGTACTATGCGGACCGTACTGAGTGGTCAGGACAAATCCTAACACAGGACATATTACGAAAATATCATTTCCAAAGTCTGTTCATCCAGCATCCGGTGCAATAAGAGTCTTCAGAAAATGCTTGGGAATGCCTTTAAAATACCTACTGTAATAAAATATACCTATTACAATAATAATTGCAGTAAACATAGGTATACATTTTTTTAGTTAATTTTTTTAAATTTCGATACAATGGCTTATACGTAGTCAAAATATCAATAGGCAATAATATAAGGAAATGTTCCGAATAGGTAGGTTCATAAGGAAATGAGCGAACAGTGTAACTAAACATTCACAATGCTTCGACCTTCTCGACATTACCTGTGGTGGGTAGGTAGTCGTTTTAAATTTTGTTTGAAAGAACGAGCCGTAATAAATTTACAATTAGTACTATTTTTTTATTATATAACTAGCTGAGCCCGCGACTTCGTCCGCGTGGAATTTAACTTAAGAAAAAAGCCCGCTCCCGCGTTCTGAGCCCGCGCGACAGAACCAATTTTTTCATTTTTTTAAATTTTGTTTTCTAAAATAAAAGTAGCTTAAGTTACCGCTTATAACATCAGCTATCTACCAGTGAAAGTCCCGTCAAAATCGGTCCACCCGTTTCAGAGATTACCCGGAACAAACACACAGACAGACAGACAGACAGACAGACAGACAGACAGACAGACAGGCAGACAGACAAAAAAATTTTAAATCGTGTTTTTGCTATAGGTGTCGTATGTACTTTCATATGCATTTAGTGAAAAGGTGTTATTTTGATATTACAAACAGACACTCCAATTTTATTTATTTGTATAGAAAACAACAAAAAAGTTGTAGAGTTTTTTATTTAACAAAGTTGGCAAACAAGCATATGACCCTCCTGATGTTAAGAAGTTACCATAGCTTCTATGCATGCAATACCAAAGGCATTGCTCGCACGTTGCCAACCTGAAGGGGAGTAGGGCAGAGAAAAGGAAGGGATGGCTTCCAGCTCATGTACTGTACCCCGGCCTTCTATCAGAGGGTGGCTACCCCAGTCGAGCCAGCCTGTATTATGATCTGTTGTTAATTGGCTATAGCTTGGCTCTACCACCATTACCTTTTTAAAACCAGCTACTAGTGGATACAATTGCTTTAAAAAAAGTACCTAATCAAAGAAATACCGTACAGTTGAACAGGTTTAGAATACCCAGTTTTGACAAAAGTCAACCATCATAATAAACTACTTAAGGTCTTATTTCAATAATGCAGTATATTTTGCATAGCGCCTTAATAAATCACCGCCTTTCTTTCTCAAACTCATATATTAATGCGATTTTTTGCAGGAGTGTTAAGAAACTTTCAATATTATTCTTCATTTATTATCACGTGTAAATTTGAGCCAAGGATAGCAAAGTTATTAAAAGACTAGCTGTTTGAAAAAACTCTGTTCGAAAGACAGCCATCTGTTTTTTTTTGTGATACTTGCATCACCCAGCATTAACTAAGGCGACACGTAAAATATCGCGCATTATTTAAATAAGACCTTCCATTTAAAAGGTAAATAAACAAAATTATTATGTTGCAACCAGTTACATAAAACACATATACCTAGTTATTATACATAGTATTTATTATACACATGTTACTACACAAAGAGTTCTTTGTCCTATTGTTGCACGCAAACTCACACGCACTCCGTGCAAATGAGGACAAAAATACTTGCACAATACTAAAATAATAATATTTGGCATTAATATACCTACCAATTGTGTTGTTTTAAATTACAATTCTGTACTGATACCGAAGAAAAAATATTACTCAAATAAATAACCCATCGTGTGGTGTTTCGATTATAATATAATAGCAACATTTTCAGTTTTTTGTGGATGTCTTTAAAGTTGTTAAAAGCAATAACCACAATCGACCCTTTGATAAGGTACAATACGCGCTATGTAACATGATAGATGTGTATAAGTGTGGGGATCGGTACATTCCATAGGGTGTGAAATGTTGTGTCTGTTCGTTCTGTATTTACTGTGTATAAAATTATAGTGTGCACTTTTCACTGTCCCCCAGTGTTCAAAGTGTTCCAAGTTTGTTGAGAAAATTTAATAATTTACCTACTGTTTTCATTTTACGAAACCCTCGAAGCCGGTGTGAACATAATGTAATTTTATTTAAGACTCAGTTAAGTAAATTTTCTATTTATCTTTGAAAAATATCAAAATTACCTGGCCAAATAAATTTGGCATCGCTAATTCTTCTTAAATATTATTTATTTATAATAATATAGCCTGGCTTAGTAAAAAACTAAACTCTAACCTCTGTAGACCGATATTACACCATATTATTATACATTGGTAAGTAGTAAATACATCACAATGATGCAAGCCCTCTACCAGCGGTATAGCGAACTAACTTCGTTGTAAAATACATAAAACTTTCGCGTATACGCCGCACAGATTGTTGATAAGAGTTGCCAGTAGAGGGCATTAAGGTAGCTGTGCATTATTAGCTATGCCTTTGAATCGTGAACTAAGATTTTAGATACTAACACTAAATTTTTTTGGGAATTCTATCTCAATTTTACCGCTTGCCGCGATAGTGGTTCAAGCGGAAGCCGCTCGGCTCATTGCACGGAGAGATTGCGGGTTCGACTTCCGTCAGGGTGAATTTTATTGGGATTTATTTGGTACTAATAGCACCTAAAGGCAAACATTGATTAGTGTGGCACTATTATAATATACTTAGTTGGCTTAAAGAAGTATTTTTCAGGAATACGATATTCTGTAATGCCATTTTTTTTTGTTGAAGTTGATACCGAAATTGATTTCACACACAAACTATAGGTACTAAGTTAAATCGTTAGTCTAAATATATATAACTCAAAGGTGACTGACTGACTGACTGACTGACATAGTGATCTATTAACGCACAGCCCAAACCACTGGACGGATCGGGCTGAAATTTGGCATGCAGGTAGATGTTATGACGTAGGCATCCGCTAAGAAAGGGTTTTTATTCATTCTA
The DNA here is from genome assembly GCA_905147325.1 of Notodonta dromedarius. NCBI lineage: Eukaryota > Metazoa > Arthropoda > Insecta > Lepidoptera > Notodontidae > Notodonta > Notodonta dromedarius. The sequence goes on from LR990167.1 coordinate 1,191,611, forward strand.
CCCCCAAGGGGATAAAATAGGGGATGAAAGTTTGTATGAAACTTTGTCAATTAAATTCCACGCGGACGAAGTCGCGGGCATAGCTAGTATCTTACAAATATGAGTGCTTAAACTTGATACATAACCAAATTACAAAAACTTTGCGCCATAATTTTGAAATGTGAATCGTAAAAATGTGTGTGAGATTTTATTTTTTGAACCGGCGGAGCTACTCCCACTGTTGCAAAATTGCTTTTTCAAAATTCTGACATCTAAGGCTTCAACCGAATGTCGCGTATAATACGCGCTCAACGCACTACAAAAATGTACTCTGTACAAATATTCCTTAAAGATAAGATATTATTGGCAAGGAACCTGCGCATTTCAGTTTTTACCTGGCATAACGTTGGACATGCTTTCGTATTTCAAAAAAAAACCTTATAAGTAAATAAAGTTAACTTTTACTTTGGCATAACGAACACCACTAAAAACAATGGAGTAACGATCTGGATCAATTTGATATAGGTTTGCAAGAGATTGCAAAAGACAGAGAGGTATGGAACGTTATAGCGGGAATTGTGCCCAATATTGGGGCAGTAAACTACCACGTGCCAGTGCCTCCCCTGGTCGGGATAGGTGATTAACCGCTGGGCACTAGTAGGTGGGGAGTGGGGATGTTCGGGCGACGCGTATTAATCGTGCGTATATTACGCGCGTGTCAGTGAGGCCTTTATATTTCAACATTGTGTTGGAGTACGATTCATATTTTAAATGAAACAGTGGTGGCCAAGGTCTATCGGTCGTTTTAAAAACAAGGTGCAGTTTAACCTCTGGGATTTCTAAATGGAAGCATACATTCCAAAAACACATTAATGTCTAAAAAATATGAATTATTGTCATATTGTACCTAAGTATAGGTAGAGACAAACTCTAGCTAATTGTCTGCAGCTCATCTATACAAATAAATAAAATTGGAGTGTCTGTTTGTATTATCAAAATAACACCTTTACACTAAATACATATGAAAGTACATACGACACCTATAGCAAAAACGCGATTTAAAAAAAAATTGTCTGTCTGTCTGTGTGTGTGTTTGTTCCGGGTAATCTCCGAAACGGCTGGACCGATTTTGACGAGACTTTCACTGGCAGATAGCTGATGTAATAGGGAGTAACTTAGGCTACTTTAATTTTTGAAAAACAATTAGGGTTCCGCGTACAAAAATAAAAACACATGAAATCAAAGAGTATCTCCGATACGGGTGGACCGAATTTGACGGAACTTTCACTGGTAGATAGCTGATGTTATAAGCAGTAACTTAGCCTACTTTTATTTTTAAAAAACATAATATTAAAAAATGAAAAAATGGGTTCTGTCGTGCGGGCTCAGAACGCGGGAGCGGGCTTTTTTGTTAAGTTAAATTCCACGCGGACGAAGGCGCGGGCTCAGCTATAATATATATGGCTTGTCTAGACCGGGATTGTGCCATCCTCTTATAGAAGATCAGCATAAAGTAGTTATTATTTATAGCTGCGTTGCGTGCCATGCGTGAGAGAGCTGGGAACCCAATCCCTATCCCTTCCTCTCCTTCTGTCCTACCCCTTGAGGTCAGCAACATACAAGCAATGCTTTCCGTATGGTCAGCATCAAGAGGCGACGGTAACTGCTTTACATTAAGTTGGTCGTACTCTTGTTTACCAACTTTGTTTAAAAAAAAAAAATATATTATTTTTAAAATGTTTGACTATTTGCACATTTTTTTTCAATCCTACAGAACAGATTTAAAAACTAAATAAGTTCATACGATGCGTGGGACGGTCAGTAAATAAGTATTTTGCAAACGTAGTGGCTATGAGCGTTGTTTCAACACGCAAGTGATGGATTATTTTAAAGTAACGGTATATTTATTTTCATTCCGTCGGTTACGTCGCGAGACCCACCTTTCACAGTGTTCTACTAAAACTGATATAAGATCTACCATATTGAGTAACGATATTGACGCACTTACTTCTAAGATAAAACAATTAGGGACTAACAAAGGTTGGCATCAACTGTGACTACCCAATTGTTTTATTTTATTAATGTTTGTATATAGTAGAAAGGACCTCTTTCCATCGTGCTTTACATTTTTTAATAATCATCAATATTTATGCAATTTTAAGAAAAGTCGCATTGCGTTTAGAAAAGCGGCGTGGCATTTTCTACGTTATAATTATTGAATAATACGTCAAATCCATTTGTTTAACCTCTTATCTGCCTCGATAAGGCGGTAAAACCCACATGTTTTAATCAAACTTCACAAACGTACGCATCCAGTATAAGATAATAAGTAAGTACCTATATTATCTTCTTGTAAAGCTGCTCGCTAAAATAACCTTTATTTTGAATACAGAAGCATTGCACAAATATCTACCAGCCACAGCTAGTATTTACCTAATTACCTACTTAATGAGTTTTGACACCAAACAATAACATTTACGACAATTTAACAATTAATTAAATTTCATTGCGGCCAGCTCGCGCGAGTTTCTAAATCATTCGGGTATTTTATAGGGTTATCACTTTGCATACAGTCATTACTTTTGTTTTTTGCACTTGGTTACGTAATAAATAGAGTAAATGACGCGAAGTATTAAGTACTATAACTACCTACATTCAGAAAAAAATGGTTTTTAACTACATTTATACATAGCGATCTATTCTGGCGTAATGTAAGGGTGACTGACAACTTTCAGATTGAAGCGATCCTATAGGTCGGAGCGGGCGGTTCCGCTTCACAGCACAGCCGAATGGTCCCTAATTGTCACAAATATTAAATCATTTCTGAGATACCTCCGAACAAGATGAAATAACATTATGTAAATGTAACAAGATAAACAACTAAGATGATGCAGTGAGTGATACTCACTGTTTCTTAGTGTCGTTTTCTTGTTAAGTACGTTTGTTGAGTTCATATCGTTTAATCAAAAATATTTTTTGTGAGTGAAAGCCCTAATAGACTATAAATTTATTTCAAATACTTTACACAATTCTTGCTTAATTTACGATATTACGAAGTTTATGAAATTAGCTATACAATATTAATGAGCTTATTACAAATTACCAATGTACCATACCTACCTACTAAAATATTGCAGCATAAAGTATCTCTATTAAAAATGATATTATTAACATAGGACTGGCGATCTCCGAATTTTTTGGTACGATACTACAAGTGGGTACATTGGCGGCTTCGCCTTGGTGGACGCACTCAATACATTTCTGCGTGTCAGAGAAGATAAAGAGTTACGTGAAAGAAAGAGAGACCCTTGTAGGTATATTTTAATTTTACACACGCAGCGGTGGAAGAGCTGAATTGCACTCTATTGTGTGGTAGCTAGGGTCGCCATTTATTTAGTTGTCTCTAAAGAGAGCGACATCTGTTCGTAAAACTAATATTACTTGTTTTCTTCGACACAATATAGTAACGCACATTTTTTAAGTAGAGGTACCTACAAATTACGATACGAGGTACTTACAAGTAAAAAATAATTGTAAGTATTCTACTTACAAGTATTTTTTAAGTATATGAGGACTTGTACCTCATTTGGTTTTCTGTAATACATTTAAGCGACCCATTTGATCGTGGTATGCCAGTATAGTTTGTAAAAAGTCAACGACAGATAATCATCATACCCACCACCCAAATATGATAGTAAAACAAATCGTTTTCTACCTTATATAAAATCAACAAAATGTCACCGATTTTACGAAATAATGAGCAATTCTGCGTTACGGCATACAATATCGAATTCCGCGACTAAATATAGTAGGTATGTTAAATGTAGTATTCACTTATGTTTAAATACAACATATTAGTAGATACTGTGGCAACTAAAAATCTTACCACCGTCATTCAGCGTCATTTATAATCTCATAGGAACTATTCATATTTTTATCATATTGCTATTCAGATTTAGAATACATTTAAATTTGGTAGAGAACGTATCCTCATAATCAGAATCCTTTGCCTTTAATTTGTAAACAATGGGGCGTCATTCTCACAACTTAGAGAACGGTATTGTGACCCAAATACGCTTAAAATATGTCATAGTATACTGTCGTTGCCGTCTTCATTGTGTGAAAGTAGCCCATCGGTCCCTATACATCGTTAAAATGTCACAAAATTATAACTCTACCACTGATTCAAAACAATTACGGTCCCAACTACTGGTACCTATGTAGGTATTTTCGATACAAATAATTACAGTGTAATTTCTGTCACTTATAAATAGTACTCTACATACCAACAATAAGGGACAAAATCCAATAAAGTCACCTTTAACCCACATCATTTCGTACATATATTAATTTCTTGCAATCATCAATAAAGCAATAGTAGGTAGGTCTAATCATAGTTGTCGATCATCAAAGGAGGTTAACCAATCAATGTCCTTGAATGCAGTGATAGTTATATACATACGTATAATGCATACCATTATGCATATAAACCTTTCTAATTATGTAATATTAAGTAAGTAAATGCAGATTGGATAATATGTTTTAGAGCTAGTGTATAACTACTAACAACCTACTGAAATCATCACTTCAGGTAATTATCGAGAGGAAACCTGCACATCTTTTCAACATACATTGGGAACATTGAGACCGAAAATGCCATTAGAGGGATGTCCCCTTCTTCCCCTACCGTTTTCGGGGAATACAAGCGCGTTGTTGTATACAAAAACTACCGACAACCACTACCATCTACGAAATACTGACAACCACCGCTCCCGCGTGTCTTGTAGAGTCAACTCGAGACTAATTCAAACAATGTTAATTACACAATGGAAGGAAACAAACATTTCCAATCAGAGAACGTTACGCCCTCCGTGATATGTGGGCCGCAATATAATAACTTTCGTAATAACTGTGATTCGGTATCAAATCATTGTAACACTGTGATTATGAGTTTGCCAATCTTTAGCGCAAGTTGTGAGTGTAAAGCGATAAGAATTAAATAAATATTATGAGTCTCATGGTAAACAGAACAGATACGTATATTACTACAATTCGTTTTAAAGCAAATCATTTATTTTGTTAAGGGCTAGGGGGGCACTTACAAAATTGACATTCTTAAATTTTTTCCCTAAGTCTACAACCAGATCAGAACCCAACTGAGAAGTGTTTTTTTAAAACAGTATTCGCCGATGTTAAGTGGAAATTTGAAGCGAAAGCGAAGCTCCTATACGGACCTTTGAGGCGCTCGCCGCACGGCCACTCTGTCCGTGCTAAGCGTCAATAGCGTTACACGACATATACCTACATAGCTTTATTTATACAGAGCTTTTAACGCTTAGTTTCTACGCTTATAATTACTATAAAGCTTTCGGGCGTCTCTAGACGGCACTGTTTTTTTTTTGTATGGCAGACTGAAATAGGATTATGTATTGGTTTTTCGACTGACAGGAGTCGTTACCCACTTAGCGCATGAATATGATGGCCCAGTACATTGGCGTGTCAACCTGCTCTCACTCTGCAAATTTCATACATTTCCATTCATTCCATCGTAATACAATTGGTCATTATCACAATCTTCGTTCCAGAAACCGATAGTCCGTTAAATCCTTGTCGGCTGACATGTTGACGGAGAGACTGAACAGTTTTATAGAACAAAGTTGGCCTCCATTTTGGTTTTCCAATGTGGACGGTCGCATTTTTGTATTGTATTGTTATTAATTGTGTTTGTATTGCTATTTGTTACTTGACATTGGCGAAATACCTATTAACTTGGGTGTGCCATATTTTTTAAGAAAGAAGAAAGTAGTATAGAACAAAATTGGTAAACAAGCGTACGCCATGCCTGAGGTTAAGCAGTTAACCTAGCCTATAGATGCTTGCAATACTAAAGGCATTGCTCGCACGTTGTTGGCCTGAGGGGGAGTGCGACAGAAGGGGGGGTGGAAGTCCGCCACGCCTGATGTTAAGCAGTTACCGTAGCCTATAGTTTTTGTTTAGCTATATTTTACGACCGCTCGGCGCAGTGGTTCGAGCGTAGGCCACTCGGCTGGTGCGGGATCGATCGGGACCATCGCCGCACATGGTGGTTGCGGGATCGATTTCCGCCGGGGCAAATTTCGGATATGGACTTTTCGTAAACTGCCCGGGTATCCTGGGATCGCCCCCAGTCCGTTGTACGGTACCCATAGTACAAGCGTTGCTTAGTTTGGGACCATACAGTTGGTGTGTCAGTCTGGCGATATTTATTTTATTAATTTGTTTTTTCTTTAGTAACCTTATCGCATGAACCACAAAACGCACATTACAATACAACTCCTCTTGACAGTCAGTCTGATATGCTCCACATACGAACAGGCAGTGTGGACATCTTGTCGGTGACATTGCACCACTACCCGCAATGCGGCCATTTTTAACACCGTGGCGGCAACCGTTGGGAAACTATAATACTTGTTTGCCGACATTGGAGGTGCTGTAATGAGCTGTAGTTGACAGGATCACTTTCACGCAAAGGAACATGCATTCTACTGCGCTAATAATAAAGAAGCAAATTCAATGGTTATGCGTACCTCAAAATTAGGTGTTATGATAAAAGGTTCCCGTCCGGTCCCCACAATTAGTACGATCTAATTATACCAACTCGTTGTATGGAGCTCTCAGATCATTTCACGAATACGTGTGAATTATTGCAAATTGACCCATATGCTAATTGGCATAAGAGACACAGCATGCCTCTTCGTGAAATGAGCGAACTATACACCCGAATCTATCTATACTTAGTTTCAAGTCTTTTTTTATACAACAAAATCTTTATTATAACAATCCGGTGTGCATCCTCATCAACGGCTTGACCGTTTTCTATGTTTTTGTACTTGCTGGGTCACCTGGTTAGTTCTTAGCTATTGTTGGTCTCCATAGCTGTGATCGACGTCGAGAAAATAATCTATTGATGATAGAGAGATATATTTTTTGACGACCCCTTGGCGCAGTGTTTCGAGGTTAGGTTGCTCGGCTCACTGCACATGGTGGTTACGGGTTCGATTCCCGCAGGGGCAAATTTCAAAAATGGCCTTTTCGTAATTTACCCAGGTCTGGGTGTCACTGGGATCGCCCCCAGTCCATTGTAAGGTACCCATAGTACAAGCTTTGCTTAGTTTGGGACCATACAGTTGGTGTGGTCGTCTGGCGATCTTTATTTATTTATTAATCTATTGAGGATAGAGTTTAGCTCTAGTCAACTGACCACAGCTCATAGGCAGGCTGGCTCTACTGGGGTAGTACCCAGTACACAGCTGAATTTCATGCAATGAGTGAGAGAGACGGAAGCCCAAACGCTCTGTCCCACTCCCCTTCAGGTAGTGAACGTGCGAGCAATTAATGGATGAATAAAATGATTAAATTTGCAGTGCAGTAATTTTTTTTACAAACCAATCCCTTTAGTATTGCAACAGGATGCAACAAGAGGTCGCCCGCTTGTTTTCCGACTTGGTTGTATATTCAAATTCAAATTAAAATCGTTTATTTTGTTTAGGTCTACGGGGGCACTTACAAATTGTCAATTTTACATTATTTTTTTCTTATATCTACAACCGGATCGGAACGCAACCTCGACTGAGAAGATCCGGCAAGAAACTCAGCGGGCTTGTCTTTTTACATGTCATTTTCTTTTTTTTATCGCCAGTTGCTTATAATCAATACTTACAAAGGGTAGTAGATATTAATATAAATATTATAATAGCTCCAGTGTGTTGCCTTTTAATATTACCAAGAATTACAAATAATTCGGACTAGTAGGGCAAGACACGCTACGCTTTGACATTATTATTGACTGTCGAGATTTGAGCTGCTCAGTCCCAAGCTGATTTATCATCCAAATAATTCAAGATTTTGTAATAACCCTTTGCACTGAGTTTAGTTTTAATTAGGGTTTTAAACTTATTGATAGGTAAATCTCGGATTTCATTGGGAAGCCTATTGTAAAAACGTATACATTGCCCCATAAAATAATCATTTATTCTGTGGAGACGAGTTACATGTACGGATAGCTTGTGCTTATTCCGTGTATTAATAGAATGAGCGTCGCTCCTTTTCTCAAAATTATTAGCCTTTTTTTTAAACGTACATGAGATTTTCATAGATAAATTGTGACACAACAGTTAGAATATTTATTTCTTTAATTTTTTATCTGAGGGAGATTCTTGGAGCTAGATTGTAAATAGCTCGTATAGCTCTTTTCTGCAGAACAAAAATGCAGTTTAAGTCAGCAGAGCATCCCCAGAGCAGTATGCCATATGACATAACGCTATGGAAATAACTAAAATTCTAGCTGTTTCAACGTCGGTTAAACGCCAGATGTTTTTAACAGCATATGCCGCACAGCTGAGTTTACCCGACAATTTTTTGACATGAGGATCCCATTGCAATTTAGCATCTATAGAGATCCCTAGAAAGACAGTTTCCTCCACAAGGTCCAATTCTGCTCCATTTAGTCGTATATTGGTTCCTACTTGTCTCACATTTGGCGTTGAGAACTTTATACATACAGAGACTGTATGTGTAAAGTATAAAAACAGAGACTGTATACAAAAAAGAAACTAAGCCAGCAATTCAATTACGCGGGCAACAGTTACAGTAACAATTCTAATACGCTCGCCCCACATTAGGATAAAAATGCCATCGGAGAAGTGTGGGTGCACTTTTAATGCAACTCTACCTTCCCGTACAGGGAACTCTACATTAAATCCTACTAATATTATAAATGCGAAAGTTTGTGAGTGTGGATGTATGTTTGTTACTCCTTCACGAAAAACTACAAAACGGATTTGGATGAAATTTGGAACACAGATAGTTTCCGATAATTCCGATAATCCCGAAATTTTTGCTAAGTTAAAATACTACGCGGATGAAGTCGCGGGGCACAGCTAGTTATTAATAAAATGTTGAACCGGACAAAAATCGCGAGAATGATAAAGTCATTTAATTATCCTATTTTCCTGTTCAACTCAAAGCATCGATAAGGAATTGCCGTCTGGAAACACAGCAACAAGATAAATCACTGGTTATCATTAAAAACAACTGCTAGAAGTATCATTCTCAGAATAGTCACTGGTTATCATTAAAAACAACTGCTAAAAGTATCATTCATAGAATAATAACTGCCACCGAACCAATTAACCTAACCACCTCTAACTTATCTCATAATGACAGAACAATGACGTCCGCAGTCTGATAGTGTGACGACCGCTTGGTGCAGTGGTTCGAGCGTAGGCCGCTCGGCTCACAGCACCGGGTGGTTGCGGGTTCGATTCCCGTCAGGGTAAATTTCGGAAATGGCCTTTTCGTAATTTTCCCTGGTCTGGGTGTCACTGGGATCGCCCCCAGTCCATTGTACGGTACCCATAGTACAAGCTTTGCTTAGTTTGGGACCATACAGTTGGTGTGTTTGTCTGGCGATATTTATTTATTTATTTAGTGTGCTAATTTTATTACAGTGTATTTGCTGCATATACTACAACAGATTCTCCAAGAACTAAACACGGCAACCCTTGAAGTTGAATTATCTAAGAACAGGTCCAACACACAGCTCATAACCAATAGCTCGTAACGTAGGGTCGCGGTGGACGGGCAGATCATACAATATGTCGACGATACGTGTAGTATTTGGGCCAGATAGTCTTGTTCAAAAACCGGCAAGACAAGGAAGTCGCAAGACGGATCAATAACGCCCGGAAGAGCTTTTGGGCCATGGGTGATATGACGAAGGGTCACTTTCCAGTATGTCTTAAACGTTAACTCGTCGACATATTGTGTATCTTGGCCGTCCTAATCTACGGTGATCAGACCTGGTCACTCACTGTGCTACACGAATCCAAACGCCGAATTAGTCAACGAGGAATGGAGCGCAGCATACTACATGTTAAAAGGACGGACCGCGTCATTAATACTACCCTGCGCTCATCACTCGGATGGCTGACGTGGGCGACAAAACAGCAAAGCTGAAGTGAGACTAGGCCGGCCATGTGGCACAAATGAATCCGCAAAGGTGGGCAAATCGTATCAATACCTGAACTCCCAAAGTTGGTGTGTCAGTCTGGCGACATTTATTTATTTATTTACTAGCTGTGCCCCGCGACTTCATCCGCGTAGTATTTCAACTTAGCAAAAATTTCGGGATTATCGGGTTAAAAAGTATCCTATATGTTAATCCCGGTTATAATCTATCTGTGTTCCAAATTTCATCCAAATCCGTTCAATAGTTTTTGCGTGAAGGAGTAACAAACATACATACATACATCCACACTCACAAACTTTCGCATTTATCATATTAGTAGGATACCTGCAAACGTGCCATAATGATCGGTCATAATCAGCCACATTGCGTTACGGTCAAAGATTTTTTAATAATGTTTAATTATTAAATCTTCTTTGGTTGCGCTTCACAGGTTGTAAATGTGCGATGACGATCAATTTAATTTAATCAATATTATTGTATGCACTAGCTTTCGCCTGCAGGTTCCCTAGCCTAGATTATATTTTCTTATAATCGACAACAGCCCCCATACTGGGCCCAACTATAGCTAAGTATCATCTAGGTGAACCTAAAAAAAAACATAAAAATAGGTGAAGTATTTTAGGAGGATAATTAAGAACACATGCAAACCAGAATTTCATATTGTGTAAATATAGGAATATATACGTATATATTACTATTTTATTTAGGTGTACGTAGCTAAAATATACAATGGGGATTTTATTAATAAAAAAATTAAGCTCGTATCAACAACCAGCGATAATATTCATAACTATGATGACATTTGAACAGATGTTTCTTAGTATTTACCTTAGTATTATCTTAAATAGATGACACCAAATAGGTAATTAATACTTTCTTTTTTTATGTGTATACTAGGTGACTCGACAGACGTTGTCCTGTCTTAACTTTAAATATTGAATTTGAATTGTTCCGCTCAACTTTATAATTTCATAAGAATCTTCTCCTAGCAATAATAAACACAACAAAAAATAATTAGCGAAATCGTTCCATACATTCACGCGTGATGCGATGACCAAGCAAAATAGAGATTCATGTTTATGAAACACATTCAGATTTTCCAGGACTTGTGGACATGTCCTGGAAAAAGTTATCCTTCACAGTAATCACAAATATTGTAACTATAATTCGTATAGGGGAACATTTTTGAAATACAAAAATATAATCCTCAACTAGCTGAGCCCGCGACTTCGTCCGCGTGGAATTTAACTTAACAAAAAAACCAGCTTCCGCGTTCTGAGCCCGCGTGACAGGACCCATTTTGTTTTTCTAAAATAAAAGTTGCCTAAGTTACTGCTTATAATATCAGCTATCTACCAGTGAAAGTCCCGTCAAAATCGGTCCACCCGTTTCGGAGATAGTCTTTGTTTTCATGTGTTTTTATTTTTTTACGCGGAACCCTAATTGTTTTTCCAAAGTAGCCTAAGTTACTCCTTATAACATCAGCTGTCTGCCAGTGAAAGTCCCGTCAAAATCGGTCCAGCCGTTTCGGAGATTACCCGGAACAAACACACAGACAGACAGACAGACAAAATTTTTTTTAATCGCGTTTTTGCTATAGGTGTCGTATGTACTTTCATATGCATTTAGTGAAAAGGTGTTATTTTGATATTACAAACAGACACTCCAATTTTATTTATTTGTATAGACTAGGGTTTATATTTTAAATCTGACAGTCGAATGCGCGCCGTATCGACGGCTGATTCACCATGCCTATTAACCATGTCTTTCAATATGTATAAATAAACACATTAATTTTGCCACAAAGTCAAAAATCTTGCAGCAATGAAGTTTGCAGTCGTCTTGTTCGTATTTTCAGTCCTGCTTGGACTAACTAAGGGCGAGGCTGGTAAGTAGCTTGCGTGTCCACATTGTCTTCTTTCATCAATTTGTAAATCTCGAGCCTTAGATATTACAATATTTTCTACAATGATTGAATTTTTCATGTGAAACCTGTAGTACAGCGAGTCAGGGAGTGAGACCTGAAGGGAGGGGAACGCAAATGCTTCCCCGATTGAATCTAATTGTTAATTTGGAGGACCGCTTGGCGCAGTGGTTTGAGGGTAGGCCGATCGGGTGGGTGCGGGTGCGATTCCCTCCGTGGCAAATTTCGGAAACGGCCTTTTCGTAATTCATTCCATTGTACGGTACACATAGTACAAGCATTACTGAGTTTAGGACCATACAGTTGGTGGGTCAGTTTGGCGATATGCATTTATTATTTTTAATTACTTGCAGAATTGTGCGAAAATGACAAACAATGCAACCAAGTGGGTTGTGCATATTGCGACACGCAAGGTTTCCGGTGTCGGGGATGCTACGGTGAATGCAACTCCGATGACTATTGTCACGGCAAGTACGAGACCGTCAGGTCCAACTGCGCCTGCTTATATCAGCAGTGTACTTACGGATGTAGTAATCCTGGATTGACGGCGACCGGCCCCGCCACCGGCGCCGCCGCCCCTGCACGCGGTCGCCCACATATGGTATTATAAAATCTATACATCTCCAAAAGACCACAATTCGACGTAGTTTTTGAAAATGGAACCAACCAACACACACTTTTGCAAACTGAAACCAACCTAGAACCACTTACACAAGGTTGGTTTTGGTCTACAGCAGTGCATAGGGGTTGATTGTGTTCTGTAAAACGGTATCCAACTAGCGTTGTTAAGTAAAAAAATAACCGAAAACAGTTTTGTATTGCCCATTAAAACCTTTTTACATACTGGCCTGTTTGAAGTCTTGATTATAAAAAAGTAAAACAAATTGCTTTGCTATATTAAACTTTATGTCTTGTGTGGATTTTTTTAAAAGTTACACGTCAGTGTAGTAAAAACATTCGGAATGAGTAAACATGTATCATTTACTTACCCATTAATAAAATGTTTCATTATTTTAACACGATTTATTATATTGTGACTCAAAAGTCCGAAATAATACTTGGGTGTATGGATGAGTGTCGGTCATAAAATTTACTGGTTAACTTTTTTAAATTTAATATTATAATATTAACACTAAGCTAATTTTCTACAACTCTTTCTTGAATATGTTGCTATTAGTGGCTGTTACTGGAAAATTATGACAAGCCATGCAAAAGCCCAAAAATCGGTACATATGATAGTTATAGACATAGAGACTCTCCTTACATTAACATATCAACTACTCATACGTACCCACATTTTTTAATGATTAATTCGTACTTTTGAGACATCCTGTTTTTAATGAAGTCAGCTCTGAAATTAGGGTAGATACTGGTGCTTTTTATTTCAAGGGTTTCACAATCCCTATGAGTAACCTATGTATATTTTTTACCACCCTTCAACCGAAGTCTTGGCTGACAGAATAGATATCGCTGGTACTCAAAAAGGTAGCTACTTATGTCGTTAAGTTGTGGTAATTTTTTATTACCACTCAGAAAAATACAACCCTTTTGCAACCCCGTGAAGACTAAGGAAGTAATGTACACTATGCGTGATCCGGTAGGCAGTAAACTCTACATACAAGTGACGTCACAACCATCAATTATATTTCTTTTTCTTTTAAAGCGTTAATGTTATCTATAGAACTCTACGTCGACCGCTTGGCGCAGTGGTTCGAGCGTAGGCCACTCGGCTCACTGCAAATGGTGGTTGCGGGTTCAATTCCCGCTGGGGTAATTTCGGTTGTGGCCTTTTCGTAATTTGCCCTGGTCTGGGTGTCACTGGGATCGCCCCCAGTCCATTATACGGTACCCATAGTACAAGCGTTGCTTAGTTTGGGACCATACAGTTGGTGTGTTCGTCTGGCGATATTTAAATTTTATTATTACTCTTTTTTAAGTCTGGATGAAAAATGAAGTGTTCCGTGAAAACTGAAGTATTTTCATAATTTTAATACTATTATCACTTGCTTATGGTTCCGGTACAACATAAGACTGGGCCAGCGTCGTGGATTATGACCTGAAACCCCTCGCATCAAGGGAAGGCCCATGCCCAGGAGTGGGACACCAAAAGAGATTTAGTGGCAATGGTGTTGCCTGCTCATATTATTTTTTTATGCTGTTCCTGAGAATACCATCTTTAATTCATTGAAAAGAGTAACCATTGAGTTTCTTGCCGGATCTTCTCCGTGGAAGCAGCATTCCGAACCGGTGGTAGATTCTGACTATTCATAAATGCTTTGTTGGCTTACGTGAATAAAAACAATTTAGAGTTTTGAGTTGAATTTGAGATATTTAATATTTTTTATATTAAACAAATTGTAGAATGTAGGTATTGTAAAAGTGGAATGCTTTATAAAGAAATTTGACACACTTTTATATAAATAAAGTAAGTGAACAAGCGTACGATCCGCCTGATGTTATTAAGCAGTTCCCGTAGCCTGTATATGCTTGGAATACGAAAGGCATTGCCCGTACGTTGTCGTTCTGAAAGGGAGTGGGAGAGAGGCAGTAAAAGGGGGTTGGGCTTCCAGGTCTCTCAATCATTGTACGAAACGCAGTTAAAATCCAACGAAGCTCTGTCATCTAAGCGTCATAACCCTACACACAAAAGTATGTTTGCCTATAGATACATTTCTGACAGATAATCACCCTATTTGACATCTGGATATAGTAAAATGTATATAAATTATCGGTGCGGGGTTAGCCGTGTAAATTTATTTATTTATTTTCTCAATACATACAAATATCTTTACAGGCTAGACCCAATGCGATATTACTGGTAACTGTACTTTAATATTAGAAGGCAATATAAGGTAGCATCATTACTAAGTCCATATGATAGGTAATAATCGATTGACATCATCAGTGCAAGCGAGGAAAAACAATAACAACCATTGTTTTGTTTAACGCGAAATAAAATGAAGGTTATCGGATGTTTTATATTTATTGTACTGTTTATACTCAGTTACCTCATCCATGTACATTGCCTGAGATAAATTAATAAGACTAAGTATATTTTTCTTATTAATAAGACTATATTGCTTATTTTATGAGAGTTGAGATAAAAACTATCGGCTATATTAATGATTTTCTTATCCAGCCGTATTGCAAAAATAAATTTTAATTAAGAGAATACTGTCGTTTATCAAAACACGTGGTTAGCGTTTGGTTGTTAAGAAGCAGAGTTAGCAAAGTTGCCGGATGCACACTTTGGAAACATGGAAGGCATGTCAACCGGATATGCCGGAATTGAATTGAATGATTGACTTATAGATTCCATATGCGAATGTCATTTATTAACAAAGATTATCAGTAGGTAATTGAGTGCAGTAGGATAAAATGGTGAGAAAATCTGGATGTCTGTTGTAAGGAGACCCAACCCGCACCGAGCTGACAAGCTACACATGACATCACAAAAATAAAAAGCTACTCTCGATACGTGGCAATAAAGTGCAAAATCGACTGATTCGAGTGCCCTCGTCCCCGCGCTGCCGCATCGTAAGAGTTTTAACGAAATGAGCCCAGCCTGATTAGGTGAGGCCTATAAGCTTAAAACCCTTAAGTATGAAGGTTACAAGTAAAATCTGATGAAGCCATATTAAGCAACTAATAAGACATAATATTTTGGTCATAACAAATTAATGTCGGCAAACAAGCGTACGACCTGCCTGATGTTAAGTAGATACCGTAGTATACTAGGTGAAACAGAAAGGGTATACTATTTCTTTTGCAACTTAACTTTGTAAATCCAAAACTATCGGCTTTGTGAGACAATGAAAGACTTATGAAATCTGTCAACAGCTGAATCCCTATAACACCTTTCGTTTTTCAATTTTCCTCCGAAGCTGATAGTATTAGAGTTACAAAGTTAAGTTTTGAAAAAAACGTATACCCTTTCTGTTTCAACCTGTTTAGATGTTCGCGCGTTGCTGAGCTGAAAGCGAGTGGGACGGAGGGAGGGAAGTGGCCTTGCGGCTGTCTCACTCATTATACGAAACGTATCTAAAATGGCTACTGTACACCAATTTTCTGACAGGTTGGTACTACCTCGGTCCAGCCAGTCCGTATATGACCGGTAGTCAATCGGCTACAACATGGCTCTACTATCATACGCCATTGTGAATGGATTATCATTTTTGTAGATAGCTTTATATTGTTTTCTATTGCATGAACAGTTAAAAATACATAGAAAGTAAAATAACTACCTACTAGGTACTACTTATTATGTTACTGCAGCCGGTTGGTAAGCCAGGCCCTACCAATACCTATTTGAGTTATGCTTATCATCTAGGGTCGTATTCTGTTGCATATGAGATAACCTTACGAGAGTCCCGAGGAGGTATAAATGAACGTGCCTTTTTATGAAACGACACAACAAGCTAAGGTACCTTTGAGATCATACATCGAAGCATCTTAAGATTTCCTCAACCATGAAGTTCCTGGGTATGCTGTTGCTCCTCGTGGCCGTGGTGGCCATAAAAGCAAGTCCTCAGGGTGTAAAGATCGACCCGGTGCTTAAAGGTGAGTTTTTCGAATTTATAAGTCTACTAGCTGAGCCCGCGACTTCGTCCGCGTGAAATTGAACTTAACAAAAAAGCCCGCTCCCGCGTTCTGAGCCCGCACGACAGGACCAATTTTTTAATTTTTTAAATTTTTTTTTCTAAAATAAAATAGCCTAAGTTACTGCTTATAACATAAGCTATCTACCAGTGAAAGTCCCGTCAAAATCGGTCCAGCCGTTTCGGAGATTACCCGGAACAAACACACAGACAGACAGACAGACAGACAGACAGACAAAAAAAAATTAAATAGCGTTTTTGCTATAGGTGTCGTATGTACTTTCATATGCATTTAGTGAAAAGGTGTTATTTTGATATTACAAACAGACACTACAATTTTATTTATTTGTATAGAAGATGTATAGATGTATAGATAATGGACTAAGAGCTTGTTTGCCCTCGTCTTGAGTAGGAGCGTGTACTGTATAATGGCAACACCCCCCCCCCCCCCACTACAAGTTGAGATCACAACACCATCGGTGACATGTGGGAGCACCGCAGAGCACCTCTGCCCACCCCTGCGGTCAACACAGGCGTGATGGTGTATTAATAACTTGAGCCCCTTGTATCTGATTTAGTGTCCTTCCAGTTTGAAAATTAAATTTCTTTGTTGGAAGCTTTAATGAAGACCCAAATTTAACATTTTATTCTGCAGCTCAACCACTTATGGTTAGAACGTTATTAAGGCTAAAGCGCCCATCTAGCCCGCGAAGTTCAAATTTTTTGAGTTCTTTTAGTAATTTTTCAAAATCTGACAATAATAAAAGACAAATTTTGTAATTCGCGAAAAAGACCGTGTGCAGTGCATTTATTAATATATCCAACTTACTCTAAAACATTTCAAGAACGACAGATATCCAGATAATCTGGCAATTTTTGTATATTTAGTGATTTACTAGTATCATATCCACCGTGATAATATTTAGAGTAAAATAAATGTATTAATAAATGCACTGCACACGGTCTTTTTCGCGAATTACAAAATGTGTCTTTTATTATTGTCAGATTTTGAAAAATTTCTAAAAGAACTCAAAAAATTTGAACTTCGCGGGCTAGACAGGCGCCTTCACCTTAAGTGCTTTAATTCTAACCATAAACCCCGTTAAAACTGGTTAAACCCTTTTTTCCCTGATGGTCGAAGTTAAGGCAAACAGATAACCAGGGCGGAATTCTTAAACATTTGATTTGGACTCAGAGACTTTCAAATAGACGGTTGCACCCATTTTTTTACAAAAATATATTTACTTTACAGACACAGCCCAGCTACAGTAAACCCCCAAATTTATAGAAGGTTGCTTTGCAGTTACAATTTTCAAACACTTTTTCTTTTGAAAAAAAAAATGCTTTGTACAGCCCAAGACAATAACATTTTTATTGATTTCTTTTAAATAACAATCAGTGTACCAAATAACCTTTCTATTCCATTTTCTATTCACGTACTAATCGTGAGTCTTATCTTGCATGTGGCAGTTAATCTTATACAAGAAGTCTAAAGCAAGAAAGAGGTCAAATTATTTGTGTTCTATTTACGGTTACAGCGATATCCGCTAACTCTTGCGACGTGGACGACGACTGCCCCAGAGGCTACGGCTGCAGATGCGATGAGTTTGCGCACGTCTGCATCAGATGCAGGGAGTGCACAAGTGACCAGGCTTGCAGAGACAAGTACAGCAACTCTGATTCTTCATGCAAGTGCACTAACAACCTTTGTAAAGGTTGCGTAGCCTGAGTTAACATTTACAAAATAGAACGTCATGCCGATTTGATTATCCTTGATTAGATGAATTTATCTTAACATTGTATATAACCGTAATAAATGAATATGCATTATTTTATTTTTAATACGTTTCCCATGAGATCGTTCTTCTAAACCCTCAAATATTAGCATTTTAACAATTAAAAGAACAAATCAATAGTGATCTGTGATCTAGACCGGGTCAAATATTCCCGACTGTTAAAGATATATTACTAAGCAGAATTCTGGACTACTGAACTTGTTTTTTTTCCACTTTTAATTTAAAGTTTAGTTTTTAAGCAGTCGGTTATTCATAAGTTATTTATTTTATTTATCTCAAGTCCACAAGCGGATCGGAACGCGTGAAGATCCGCCAAGAAGCTCTAAAGGGTTTCATTTAAAAATAAAAGAATTGAAATCGCCGGTTGCTTATAGTTATTATTTACAAATACAAGATATTATTTTAAATAGAATAGCTCCAGTGTGTTGCCTTTTGATTCTATGTTATAATAATTATGTGTATAATAAGTAGAAAAGATTTCCCAATGCACTTAAGAATAATATTATAGGAAGTGCTATATACTTATTTTGCTGGTTGGGACTTTATTTTGAGCCAACATGCTACCAGGAATCCCGCAATGAAAGCATTCAAAACCTATTTGAACTTTCTTTATTATCTAGGGTCATATTTGTTTACATATAAAAAAACCCCCACGAGCGTCATACGAGGTGTATATAAACGTGCATTTATAAGAAACGACAAAAACAGGTGGACGTGTCTTTGAGATCTCGAACGAACATTAATTTTCCTCAATCATGAAGTTCGCGGGTACCCTGCTGCTCCTTGTGGCCTTGGTCGCGATAGAAGCGAGTCCTCAAGGTAATGACAACAGCAAAGTTCCTGAAGGGGTGTGTGCCATATTTTAAGTCTATTATTTATTTATGATACGGGCTCGGCCCCCCTCGTATTGAGTAGGATTAAGCTCTGTAATTATAATGTCTAAATGCTCTTCCCCTTTTATAACTTGAGACCAAAACCAATGGCTTAATTTGGGTGTATTACCTTAACTTCACAGACACAGCTCAGTTACAGGCTTATAAAACTACAGATGTACGCGACAAATTAGTGCACATAACACCCTAAATCCAAAAAAAAAACAATTTAGGATAAGGACCCACCACTCACCCTTGGCTTGTTAACCTCCAAAATTATAAATCAAATAGGTTGATCGATAATGGAAGAGGTCAACAAAACTTAACTCCGTCGGTCGAGTTTGTCAGTCATGAGTGTCAGGGACCCTAATAATGTGCAATTTTCCGCGGAACAAAGCGAATTAAAAATAAAATTCGACACGTGTTTCGCCTCTGAACGAGACATCCTCAGGAAAGTTGGGCTACGAATGAGCTCATTCGTAGCCCAACTTTCGACATGCACTCAATAGTGCATGTCGGGCCAATGCCTGTTTTCTAAAATACATTTAATGTACAAATACGTTTTTTTAAACGTTAATAAAAGTATTGCATAAATACTATAAACAAATACTGTGATAAATCATTACCTTTGAAATAAAACTATTTTTCGGATTTTATCGCGTTTATTAACTTTATGTTCCCGACGTTATACTAAACGACTAAATATGAGGGTACCCAGTTACTAACTATGACATCAGGACGTCTAACACCTCAGTCGTAAATATAAGAAAACAATAAATCATTACCTATTGTTTTCTTATATTTACGCGAATACTACACATTGAAATAAAACTATTTTTCGGATTTTATCGCGTTTATTAACTTTATGTTTCCGACGTTTCGGTTGCTTTACAGCAGCCATGGTCACGGGGGGACTGAGGTGTTAGACGTCCTGATGTCATAGTTAGTAACTGGGTACCCTCATATTTAGTCGTTTAGTATAACGTCGGGAACATAAAGTTAATAAACGCGATAAAATCCGAAAAATAGTTTTATTTCAAAATCATTACCTTCCAAAAAATTTAGTAGATCATCTAGGGTCATATCCGTTAGCACATGAGATAACCCCACGACCGTCTCGAGGTATAAATATGCGTGATTTTTTTAAGAAACCACACAATCAAGCTCACGTTCCTTTGAGATCATACATCGAAGCACCTCAAGATTTCCTCAACCATGAAGTTCATTGGTATCCTGCTGCTCCTTGTGGTCGTGGTGGCGATTGAAGCAAGTCCTCAGGGGAAAACTGTCAGCCTGGATGCTCAACGTAAGTTTACTATATTTTAAGTATGTAACTGTCGACCGCTTGGCGCAGTGGTTTGAGCGCAGGCCGCTAGACTCACTGCACTGGTGGTTGCGGGTGGTTGCCTAGGTCTCGGTGTTACTGGGATCGCCCCCAATCCATTATACGGTACCCATGGTACAAGCATTGCTTAGTTTGGGACCATACGGTTGGTGTATCAGTCTGGTGATATTTATGTTTATTTCTAATAGTTAAAGAGCTCGTTCACTCTCGTCTTAAGTAGGAAGGTGCACTGTATGATAGCAATAGGCTCGCGCTACTGCAAGTTGAGACCATAACACCATCGGCGACATCTGAGAGCACTGCAGAGCACCTCTGCCCACCCCTACGGTCAACACAGGTGTAATTGTATATTAATAACCTGAAACTATTGTATTCGATCTAGCATGATTTCTTTCTATTTGGGGGTAACTCTTTTGAGACAAACATAATTACACCCGAGGACTTAATTCTTATCTGTTAAGTGAGAGTGAGTCTTTTACATGTGGCTTATGATAAGATACTGCTAAATATCTTAATTGTGTTACAGCGCGGGCTGCCTACAGATGCGACGTGGACGACGACTGCCCCAGAGGCTACGGCTGCAGATGCGATGAGTTTTCACACGTCTGCATCAGATGCAAAGAGTGCAAAACCGACCAGGCTTGCAAAGACAAGTACAGCAACCCTGATTCCTCATGCAAGTGCACTCACAACCTGTGTGAAGGTTGCGTAGCCTGAGTGAACATTCACAAATTATATTAACACACTGTTTTTTTTAATTGGAAGAAGTTACCTTTTCATTGTATTAGAAAGGTGTTCGTAATAAATTAATATTTAAAAGAATATATGATATTATTTACATTCGTCCCCAGTTATATTATTTAAGACTGTCAAATTATGAATACCCAGAGGTTAGGTCACCCAATAAACGTGCAATCGCAGTTCTGGCTTATCAACACAAATAAATAAATGTAAGTCTGCGAGATCTACTGATTTTGAATGAGTATTGTTGGTATCGAATATAAACATATTCATTGAATTTTGGGTTCCAACTCTACAGTACTGATGTTGTAGGGGCACTAAACGAAAAAAATGAAAAAAAATCATATAGCTTTATTCAATAGTAAACTAAAAGACAGAAAAAAAATATTAAGGACGGTATGTAAGGGGCTTTTTGAGAACTCTTTAGATAGCTCTTGAGTCAAACAATGCGCACTCATAAGCCACAAAATGATACAAAATCTAGTTTCAGAATTATGCGTCCAGACTTAACCAGCGACCGGTTTTTTTTCACCTTTTTCGGTGCAGACTATCCCCAAGGACGTTCCTTGACTCAATGGCTCAAACAACCCCAAGGCCAGCATGTCTTCGTTCAGATGTAGAGCCCGTTTTAATAAATTGATCGATTAAATGTATTATATGTATTCAATACATTTTATATTAGTATTGGCATAATCCAGGATCGACAATGTATTGAAAATGTCTAGAAAGGACACAACAGGACTAGTTGTTTTCATCGTGTTTCAGCTCAGGACTATCTCTGCCTATTATTTTAAGTAATAAAGGTTCATAGTGGCATATTCAAGTTCCCAGAATGATGAAGTTTATCGGTATTCTGGTGCTCCTCGCAGCCCTGGTGGTAATTATAATTGGTTTAATTACCTATCGGTTTAAGCATCGTATTAATAAATCGATCTCAAGTCTGAGAGTGATCTTGGAAATGTCATTCTCATGTCGTTAGTAACAATACAAAATTACACGTCAAAAGCGTACTCAAGAGCGCTCTTAGACTTGAGATCGATTTATCGGGCCTTAATACCTATTAAGGCCCGATAAATCGAAAACGAAACAAAAATAGTAAAAATAAATAAACCGGCTTCAAAACCCTGAGTGCACTTAAAAGGTAGAAATAACTGTTGAAGTTATCATTTATTTCATTCGGTCTTCAATTGACGAATGAATCGGTAACCATACATAAAAAAACCCGGACAAGTGCACATTAGGATATGCACAATGAAGGCTTCCGGACTCATTTCAATAGCGAAGATTTATCGTATCTATAACCAAAGTAGTGAAACACAAGAAACAAAGTTGTATTTGCGGTTGATTTTGGAATCAGTCAGTCAGTATTGAGTTTATTCTGAAACAACGGGGAATTAACTTAACTTTAACTTTGTTGCCTTTAAGTCGTGATTTATTAAACCCATTTCTCTTGTTTTTATTTTAATTGCAATTTCATGTTACTTTTAGATTTTCTGCCCAGTGTTTCAAGTGTTTACAGCAAGATCTACCTAAAGCCACGTTTTCAGCTTAAGGCTAAAGCGCCCATCTAGCCCGCGAAGTTCAAATTTTTTGAGGTTTTTTAGATTTTTTTCAAAATCTGACAATAATAAAAGGCACATTTTGTAATTCGCGAAAAAGACCGTGTGCAGTGCATTTATTTGTATATCCAACTTACTCTAAAACATTTCAAGAACGACAGCTATCCAGATAATCTGGCAATTTTTATATATTTAGTGATTTACTAGTATCATATTCACCGTGATAATATTTAGAGTAAAATAAATGTATTAATAAACGCACTGCATACTGTGTTTGTCGCAAATCTCAAAATGTTGTCGTACATGTTTTCAGATTTTGGATAAACTATAAAAATACTCGAAAATTTTGAATTTCGCGGGCTAGACAGGCGCCTTCACCTTAAACAAATTCGGGACTAAATAAAAACTGTTTTCACTTATTTCACACACTTAGGGGTGGAATTTGATAAAACGCTGAAAATTATATTTTTTATTTGTAATGGTAAACTTCATACTAATTTTCATGTCTCTAAGTTGAGAATTTTGTTTTACCCATACACAATTTCACCCCCTATTTTATACACTTAGGGGAGGAATTTTATAAAATCCTTCCTTAGTGGATATTTACAGTATAAAAGGTACCTACTGTCAACATTTCATGATTCTAATACCAACTGTTTGGGCTGTGCGTTGACTCCTTTGTTTTGATAAGTGAATTTACAAAAAGTATCAAACTGTGCGACATAAATGGCCGTCTCTTTTGATTGCGTTGTCTTAGAAGCCTATTTTTTTACACCCACAAGGGACCATAGCGTTTGATATTTTATAATATTAATTTCAACTTGATATCTCTATCCGGTTCTGAGAAGAAGGGTCTTGACAGACAGACAGACAGACGGACAAAAAAGTATAAGGCTTCCGTTTTTTTTATTTTACGGTCCAGAACCCTAAAAACACCAGACAAACATAGAACCTTCTTATTTATGTAAGTCAGTTAAAAATTACGGGGTATAAAATTGACAAATAACGATATATTTAGAAATCGAAATAGATGTTGATTCATAAAATACCTACTCGCAGTAGAAAATGCCAAGATGTGAAATGGTTTCAAAAAGTTAAACACGGTATGAATGCGCGCCCAGTTAACTCCCCCTTATAAAATTTTACAAGACACGCGTTGTTCTCGTGTTTAACTTTTTTAATAACACCGCAAGCGTTTTATTAAATAAGTACCTACATGCAAGGATAACATACGTAGTTTCTGATGGAAGTTAATTTTAGATTTTTGGGAAATAATGTTTTGTGCACAAGAAATTAATTATACTCGTATCAATTAATTAAACTCTTTTCTGTTAAACTCCAGGAATCGATAAACAATTGTTGTTCGAAAAAACCCAATGATACGTTATCATATTTACGTACTGAGTAATCACATGTTTAGCAACCGTGTTTTTTTTCTTTTGTTTTGTTTGAGATATTCAATAGTTATTAGGTAATAAGATTATTTTGTTTGTTATATTTTGGACATATAATATACAGTTTTCATAAATTAAAGCATCCTCATTTGACCAATCATCAAATGTATTCAAAAAATACAACCGATTGAGAACCTCCTCCTTTTTGAAGTAGAATACTTATGTAATCTATACAAATAAATAAAAAATATCGCCAGACTGATTCACCAACTGCATGGTCCCAAATTAAGCAACGCTTGTACTATGGGGTACCATACAATGGACTGGGGGCGATCCCAGTGACACCCAGACCTGAGCAAATGACGAAAAGGCCATTTCTGAAATTTGCCCCGACAGGAATCGAACCCGCAACCACTGCACCAAGCGGTCGGTATCTTTATTTTAAAAGCTTCTGAACTTTACATTGAAGACAACGTCTGTCGGGTCTGCTATTAATAGTTTAGAATAACTAGTATAAACAAATACCGTGATAAATAATTATCTACCAATATAATTACGTTATGTTTATCACCATGTCATACGAGGTGTATATAAACGTGCATTTATAAGAAACGACACAAACAGGCGGACGTGCCTTTGAGATCTCGAACGAACATTAATTTTCCTCAATCATGAAGTTCGCGGGTATCCTGCTGCTCCTTGCGGCCTTGGTCGCGATAGAAGCGAGTCCTCAAGGTAATGACAACAGCAAAGTTCCTGAAGGGGTGTGTGCCATATTTTAAGTCTATTATTTATTTATGATACGGGCTCGGCCCCCCTCGTATTGAGTAAGTTTATGCTCTGTAAGTATAATGTCTAAATGCTCTTCCCCTTTTATAACTTGAAACCAAAACCAATGGCTTAATTTGGGTGTAATACCTTAACTTCACAGACACAGCTCAATTACAGACTTATAATACTATAGATGTACGCGACAAATTAGTGCGCATAACACCCTAAATCCAAATTTATAGAAGGTTACAATCAATTTACAATTGCATGACAACATTATTTGCAAAGCAATTGAAAGTTTTTTTTATGGAATTTGGGTTTGCCTTTTGCTTACCAAACAGTATTTATATTCCATGGTGATTTGTTTGATACCCTAAGTGCGCTATTAAATCCAAATTAGAATTAGAATACATCATGTTTAGTGTTTGATTGATGTTCTATGTGTGATATTATCACCATTACCCCAGTTACACGCAGAGATTGTATTTCTCATCGTTTTCTAGAACATAATATTATATTAACCACGAAGAGTTGAAGGATTATTTAACTAGTAGTAGTAGAAGGTAAGAGGAAAGAAGAACTTCCTCTTGTTAATTACATTTACAGCGCGAGCGACCATCCCGTGCAAGGTGGACGGCGACTGCCCCAAAGACTACGGCTGCAACTGCGATGATTTCACTAAGCTTTGCGTGAACTGCAAGCAGTGCACCTCCGACAAAGGCTGCCGCGATATGTACAGCAACGCCGATACCGGATGCCAGTGCTCCTACGGGCTTTGCGTCGATTGTTTAAAGTCTCCTTGATTGCATACGAACAATTATAAATGCCTTTGTTGTCAGAACCTCTCTTTACATTTTATGGAACGGTGTTGGTAATAAATGATTTGTTTTAAAATATATTATGTTTATTGTTCTCCCCTTGGTGTCATTATTTAATACACTCAAAATAATGTTTTATGACCATCAGTCACATAAAACTTTGTTGTTGGCAAAATCATCGACTACCTATCGATGAAAGCCATATTTAAAATAACTCTAAATTGAAAATTTAAAAACCCCCGATGTATACTTTACCTAGTACTTCTTCCAAATAAATAAGTGAGCGAGATTTGCGTAGCTCCCGTAGCTCAGTATTCATAGGTCATCTCGCAAATTCATCTGGTATAACTAGTTTCGATGCCAGATTATTAAAGCGCCATTTACATCAGTCGTTTTGGCTTCCTCATTTACAATCTAAGATAACTAATGCAATGTACAATAGTCAACAGAAAATCTGTGTAAAAGTATGATACATTATCTTGTTATGACATTATAATCATTGACATTAGAATAGACAACGAATCTAAATATTGATGCCACGGAGGTTTAATTCCTAGTAAAAGATTATCAATTATGATTGAATTTGATGTAATAACTCTGATTGAGGTAGACGGGAGCAGCCCAGGGGAAGAATTTTCAATAACGCTTAAATTATTTTAATAAAACTATTTTTACGGATTATATCGCGTTTATTTAATTTTATGTTCCCGACGTTTCGGTTGCTTTACAGCAACCGTGGTCACGGGGGGACTGAGGTGTTAGACGTCCTGATGTCATAGTTAAAAAACTGGGTACCCTCAAAATTTAGTTGGTGTTTGCGGTCCGATCCACGCAGAAAGTGCTCACTGTGTCTTGAGGTCTTGCAATGGTACGCTTGGTTTTCGATTTAATTATATTAATTACTGGATCCCAAGTTGGTGGTAGCACCCAGCCATCTTCCCTATTGAAATTAGGATGTTTTTTAATTTCAATGGCCTCACGTATCATCCTTGGTCGGAATCGGTGTTCTATTGCGAGGATCTGTGGTTTATCAAATCTGATATAATGGCGGGTGCGGTCCTGTACATGTTCACAGATTGCAGACTTCGTGGAGCGCCGGTGTTTCACGTCAGCTATGTGTTCTTTTACGCGGGTTGTTACTGATCTTTTAGTTTGCCCTATGTAGGAGAGCCCACATTCACAATCGAGTTTGTATACCCCTGCATCTTGTAGAGGAATGTGACACTTGACAGGTGGTAAGAACTGACTAATCTTCTTGGGTGGCTTGAAGTAAGTTTTGATTGAAGCCCGTTTCAAGATGTAGCCAATCTTGTCTGTGACACCTCTTATGTATGGTAGTACAGCAGGCAGACGCTCGACTGTGGCTGGTTTCACTCGGTCAGTCTGGCTCGGTGGCTGGTTTCAGTCGAGCGTCTGCCTGCTGTACTACCATACATAAGAGGTGTCACAGACAAGATTGGCTACATCTTGAAACGGGCTTCAATCAAAACTTACTTCAAGCCACCCAAGAAGATTAGTCAGTTCTTACCACCTGTCAAGTGTCACATTCCTCTACAAGATGCAGGGGTATACAAACTCGATTGTGAATGTGGGCTCTCCTACATAGGGCAAACTAAAAGATCAGTAAAAACCCGCGTAAAAGAACACATAGCTGACGTGAAACACCGGCGCTCCACGAAGTCTGCAATCTGTGAACATGTACAGGACCGCACCCGCCATTATATCAGATTTGATAAACCACAGATCCTCGCAATAGAACACCGATTCCGACCAAGGATGATACGTGAGGCCATTGAAATTAAAAAACATCCTAATTTCAATAGGGAAGATGGCTGGGTGCTACCACCAACTTGGGATCCAGTAATTAATATAATTAAATCGAAAACCAAGCGTACCATTGCAAGACCTCAAGACACAGTGAGCACTTTCTGCATGGATCGGACCGCAAACACCAACTAAATTTTGAGGGTACCCAGTTTTTTAACTATGACATCAGGACGTCTAACACCTCAGTTCCCCCGTGACCACGGTTGCTGTAAAGCAACCAAAACGTCGGGAACATAAAATTAAATAAACGCGATATAATCCGTAAAAATAGTTTTATTTCAATGTGTAGTATTCGCGTAAATATAAGAAAACAATAAATTATTTTAAATTAGATTTGTTTTTCGGTATTTTTTCTCAATGGTGGAGCAGCGCCCTCTAGAATTGTTATTGCGTAATCTTCCATGACCATTAACAAAACAAACTAAATTTAACGCATGCGCGTATCCATCATTTGAAACGTGACTTATGGAACGTCTTTAGTTCATACACAAATCTCATATGAAAATTGATAAAATATCATTTTTTCCAGAATCCGGGAAACTTTTCAATTTTATAATATTGTAAAAAGCCAGTTCAGACTATTACGATAATTTAAAAATATAATAAAGCGAAATTGTTTCAGCCGTTCTCAAGTGATGCAAAGATATTATTCCAATGAGCCCAAATTTCGAACGGATTCGAGCCGTGGAAGTTCGTTTTGGCCGCGAATGTGGCTTTTTTACCTACAAAAGTGCTGATGATCTTCAAACGGCTGAACCGATTTTCATAAAACATAGCTAAGAACACTCTCGATTAGAATACCTATCTAACAAAAGAAACAAAATTGAAATCGGTTCATCAGCTTGGGCGCTACGTTGCCACAGACAGACACACAGATACACAGATACACAGATACACAGACACACAGATACACAGATACACATGTTAAACTTATAACACCCCTCTTTTTTCGTCGGGGGTTAAAAAAGAAGAAGAAGAGTGTGGTATACTCTTTAGTTGTAATATTATTGTCTATGCCTTCCTGTCAATAAAGCAGTTGTGTCGTTGACTTGGTCTTTGATTGCTGCTATTCTATACTAATATTATTAATATCTTACTATGAGTAGTATTAATATTCGTCCAATAGGATAGGCACAAAGGTTTATGAATAGAACTTTAACAATACCAGGAATAAGCCGATCGAACTGATGCCTATTGAAATCGTTATATGAAGCTGAGGAGACAGCTAGATAATTATGTTCTTTTTAGTTATAGAAATGATATTCAGGACGGCCGATAGAGAGCGCTAATGGAATTAAAAAACACATATCTACTTCTATTACACCATAATTTTTCTGTCGCTTGATATTGTACTATATTTTTATTTAATGATACATACATAAACCGCTTAAAACATAACCCTTCGTATTGGCTTTGTCGGATAAAAGTCGGATAAAACTTCGTATGACACGCGTGAGCATTGGTCACTACACACTTGGCTCGATCACAGCACTAGCTTTTAGCTCGAGTCAAAATAAATAGGTACATTTGGACATGATTACGTCCCAGTACCCTATCCCGACAGCTTTTAGGGTTCCGTAGTCAAACTAGGAACCCTTATAGTTTCGCCATGTCCGCCTGTCCGTCCATTCGACGTCACAGTCATTTTATTAAGAGACTATTAGGGAACGAAGGCTTCAGATTGGTACTAAAATAGAGTTGATGTACCGCTACAAGTCTGAGTAATATGTATAATATTGAAAGCAAAGTTATTCCAGGGCGCCTGCGTACATGGGAAGGGGGAGTAAAATAATGAGGTATCATTGGATAGGTATTTTATAATCATGTTAAGGTTTTTTGATAATTTTTCTGAATTAATTCCCGTTTAAGAAATAATGATAGAATTGCAGAGGTACGAGACCCGCCGCAGTAAATGTTTCACAGAAAAAAGGGTACCACGTTTATTATTAGGGTTCCGCTTTATTGAAAAGAGACTGAACGGAACTAAGGTGTCTACGAAACTCGATTATATGCGTGGCCCGACAGGCACTATTGGCCTGCTTTTTTTTAAATATATTTAATGTACAAATACGTATTTTTAAACTTTAATCAAAGTACAGCATAAATAATATAAACAAATCCTGTGATAAATCATTATCTACCAAAAAAATTAGTATATCATCTGGGGTCATATCCGTTTGCACATGAGATAACCCCACGAGCGTCCCGAGGTATAAATATGCGTGACTTTTTTAGAAACGACACAATCAAGCTCACGTTCCGTTGAGATCATACATCGAAGCACTTCAAGATTTCCTCAACCATGAAGTTCATTGGTATCCTGCTGCTCCTTGTGGCCGTGGTGGCGATTGAAGCAAGTCCTCAGGGGGACAAGATCAGCCTGGACAAGGTCAATCTGATTAGTGGAGGTGGAAGTAAGTTTACCATATTTTAAGTCTATGATGCTTTAATACTAAGAGCTCGATCCCCTCGACTTGAGTAGGAGCATTGTATAATGGCAACAGGCCCGCCCTACTACAAGTTGAGATCACAACACCTTCGGCGACATGTGGGAGCACCGCAGAGCACCTCTGCCCACCCCTGCGGTCAACACAGGCGTGATTGTGTATTAATATATACCCTTGTTTTTGACTTAACATGTTCCGTTCAGTTCTCAAATTAATAGATTTTTTGAGTAAAATGCTTTATCGAAGGTAGGTAACAATTTTATTTTTGAAATGAGTAAAGACGTTTGTACACTCATTCGTACTCAGTTCATATCCAAATTTAACATGGTTAAAATTTTCTAAACTTAATTTGTGTTGTTTTCATATTATGGTATGTAAGAAGCTAGTCAGCTTCTAACCGCGGTTTTCAGGTGCAAATTTAAAATGTTTATCAACCACCAAGTGTTCAATACTAATTATATATTTTAAGTAGCCCCATTAAAACTGTTTAACCCCCTTTTTCTCTGATTCTTGAACTTAAGGCAAACAGATAATCAGGGCAAAATTCTATATACTTTTGATGTGGACCTGGACATTATCAAATAGCCTGTTGCATGCATTTTTTACAAAAATGTCTTTAATTTGCAGACACAGGTCGGTTACAATCTTATAATAGTTTGAATGTACGCAACAAATGCGGATTAGTCCAAAAACAACTTAAATCCCAAATTCATAAAGTTACCATGGACTTACAATTATATATTAAAACACTTTTTCTTCTGAAAAATAATAATCTTTACACCCAAGTACCTACATATCTTTTATCTTGAGTGAGAATGAGTATTTTACAAGTAGTTAATGGCGAGATAATTAATTAATTCATTTATTCATAATAATAGGGGCCGCCTACAAATGCGAAGTGGACGACGACTGCCCCAGAGGCTACGGCTGCAGATGTGATGAGTTTTCAGGAGTCTGCATCAGCTGCAAGGAGTGCAAATCCGACCAGGCTTGCAAAGACAAGTACAGCAACCCCGAATCTTCATGCAAGTGCACTCACAACCTTTGTGCAGGTTGCGTGTAGCCTGATCGAACATTCTCAAATTATAACGACACAACGATATTATGTTTTTTCTTTTATTTTGAAGATTTTACCTTTGCATTGTATTAAAAAGGTGTTCGTAATAAATAAATGTACAAAATAATATATTATATTATTTCAATTCGTTCCCCATGGTATCGTTATTTAAGACCGTCAAAAAGAGGGATCATGAATTAACCTCTAGGTATTAGGTCACCCAATAAATCTAAGAGTCCTAATGTCCTGATGTTGTCGGGGCACTAAAAAACGAAGGAAAAAAGTTAGAAAATGATACAAAATCTAGTTTCAGAATGATGCGTCCAGACTTAACCAGCGACCGATATTTTTTTCACCTTTTTCGGTGCAGACTATCCCCAAGGACGTTACTTGACTCAATGGCTCAAACAACCCCAAGGGCAGCTTGTCTTCGTTCAGATGTAGAGCCCGTTTTAATAAATTGATTTTAAGTCTCCGAGCGATGTGGAAAATGTCAAATATATTGAATATATTAGTATTGGCATAAGCCAGGATCGACAATGTATGGAAAATGTCTAGAAAGGACACAACAGGACTAGTTGTTTTCATCGTGTTTCAGCTCAGGACGATCTCCGCCGAATATTTTAAGCAATACATGTACTTAGTGGTTATTCATAAACACGATAACCAGTCAGCGTCGACTCACAAGGCATAAACTATGCGCTCTATGATCGAACAACACAAAGCACCTGGTGTACCTTTGAGATCATTCATCAGAGCATATTCAGGTTCCCAGAATGATGAAGTTTATCGGTATTTTAGTGCTCGTTGCAGCCCTGGTGGTGGAATTAAAATTTGTTTATTTACCTATCTGTTTGAGAATCGTATCAAAAAATCGATTTGATGTCTGAGAGCGATCTTGGAAATGTAATACTCATGTCGTGAGTAACAGTACAACATTACATGTTAAAAGCGTACCTACCTAAAAGCACTCTCAGACTTGAGATCGATTTATTAATAGGAGCCTTAATACCTTACAAAAATAAAACCAAACAAATGTTTGATGACGAAACGTCACGTCATGTGGCGATAAAGGAGACTTTACGACCACTGGTCTGAAAGTTTTTTTAACAAATTCTGACATTTGTACATGGTTTAGTAAACGAGATCACTAATGAAAAAAAATGGAATTCACAAAGTTGGGTACACTTAAAAGCTAGAAATAACTGGGTAACCTATAATATATTGTGTACTTATTTCATACGGTCTACAATAGACGAAAAAATGGGTGACCATACATAAAAAAAAACATTCCAGACGAACACAGAACCTCCTTCCTTTTTGGAAATCAGTTAATAATTACAAATTTTAAATTGTCAAATAGTGATATATTAAAAAATCGTAATAGACGTCAATTCATAAAGTACCATTAGAAAATGCCTAGATGAAAAAAGTTAAACACGGGCCCAGTTGAATTCGCCCTGTAAAATTTTACAAAACACGCGTTCTTCTCGTGTTAATAGTACATTGTTAAATGTTAAAATAAGTATTTCACCCGAGGTAAACTCTGTGCTTTTAATTACGAATACAAGGAAAGTAAAAACAAAAACAGGAATTAGCTAAATAAATAATACAAGGAAGTATGAACAATACTCTACAACTCGAAAAAACATATGAAGATCGGATAGCCGCCTATTTTGTTTTTTTTCCGTTGGCCGGCCTGGTTCAATAGAAATGTCAAAAAATAACTAGTGTCTTTTTAATAATTTGACAACTGTCAGTTGAAAGCGATTCTCCCTACGGCGGAAAAGTATTACTTTCAAGCCGCTCCTCAGGCAACTTCAGACCTACTTTCCGACTATGAGTAATGAAAAATAGATTATTTTCTTTGTAATATTTAGTTCATGTTGTATAAATTTTTCATTAATAAAATATGCTCTTCTGAAATTTGATACACGTAAACACGTATACGAGAGACCTTGATTATCGGTCCCTAGGTGATAAGAACGAATATTTTAAAATTTAACTCTTACGGGTCTTTAAAATTCTTATTGCGTGTTTCAATTGACATTAAACTAAGTGTGAAGACTCTATAAAATAATTAATTAAATATGTAATTCGAAATTTTTGGTGAAGCATACATAGAAATAGAAATGTCAAAAGTTTCAATAATTATGGATTTGTAACATCATGGTTCTACCGAAACTGACAGACCTATAATACTGTAAAGATCCATATTTTATTCTGAGCTGGCAAACAATAATATTCATTTGAGGTACTTTTACTAAGCCCTCTTGTATCTCAAGATTGGTTATAGTTACATGTGTATAGGATATAGGGATATAGCATAAAATATAAGGTTGAATGAATGAATGAACATAGTATTTAGTTAATTGGTACATGTGGAATAATCAAAGACGTATTATATCATTTCTTGGTATTTTGACAGGGAATGACACCAGAGGGAGAAGGGAAAGGTTTCCGAAGTTTATCACTACGGGTAACGTTGAGTACTTATAATATTCCTTCAATGCTTATCTATATTTTAAAACTAATATTGCTTCTGATATTTTGACTAAAGTTTTGACAAGACGTTATCTTCGTCTGTTAATAGTTTGTATAACTCTAAATTGAAAATTTAAAACCCCCGATGCGACGACCCTATCATCAAACGTATACTTTACCTAGTTCTTCCAATAATTAAGTTAGCGCGATTTGCGTAGCTCCGGTAGCTCAGTATTCATAGCTCATCTCGCAAATTCATCTGGTACAACTAGTTTCAATACTAGATTATGAAAGCGCCATTTACAGCATTAGTGTTGGCTTCCTCATTTATAATCTAAGATAACCAATGCAATGTACAATAATCAACAGAAAATCTGTGTAAAAGTATGTGACATTATCTTGTTATGACATTATAATAATTGACATTAGAGTAGACAACGAATCTAGATATTGATGCCACGGAGGTTTAATTCCTAGTAAAAAATGTCAATTATGATTCAATTTGATGTAATAACTCTGTGTCAGGTGGACGGGAGCAGCCCAGGGAATGAATTTTTAATAACGCTAAAATTCTAGTACATTTGATTTTTTTCTGTATTTTTTCTCAATTGCGGAGCAACGCCCTCTAGAATTATTATTGCGTTATACTCCATGACACAAAACAAACAAAATTTAACGCATGCGCGTATCCATCATTTGAAACGTGACTTATGGAACGTCTTTAGTTCATACACAAATCCCATATAAAAATTGATATCCATTTTTTCCAGAATCCGGGAAACTTTTCAAATTAATAATATCGTACAAAAGCCAGTTCAGACTATTACGATCATTTAAAAATATAATAAAGCCAAATCGTTTCAGCCGTTCTCAAGAGATGCAAAGATATTCCAATGAGCCCATATTTCGAATAGGTAGATTCGAGCCGCGAAAGTTGGCTTTGGCCGTGAATATGGATTTTTAACCTACAAATGAGCTGATAATCTTCAAACTGCTAAACCGATTTTCATAAAACATTAGCTAAGAGCACTCTCGATCAGAATACCTATTACCCATCTAACAAAAGAAACAAAATTAAAATCGGTTCACCCGCTTGGGCGCTACGTTGCCGCAGACAGACACACAGATGCACAGATACCCAGATACACATGTTAAACTTATAACACCCCTGTTTTTTCGTCGGGGGTTAGAAAATAGTATAAACAAATACCGTGATAAATAATTACCTTCCCATATAAATAAGTTATGTTTATCATGAACGGACATGTTTATTGCGCATGAGATAACCCCGCGGGCATCCTGAGGTATAAATATACGTGCATTTGTATGAAACGACACAAACAAGCTAAGGTACCTTTGAGATCATACATCGAAGCACCTCAAGATTTCCTCAACCATGAAGTTCATTGGTATCCTGCTGCTCCTTGTGGCCGTGGTGGCGATTGAAGCAAGTCCTCAGGGGGACAAGATCAGCCTGGACAAGGTCAACCTGGTTGGTGAAGGTAAGTTTACCATATTTGAAGTCTATGATGCTTTAATACTAAGAGCTAGTTCCCCCTCGTCTTGAGTAGGAGCGTGCATTGTATAATGGCAACAGCCCCCCCACTACAAGTTGAGACCACAACACCATCGGTGACATGTGGGAGCACCGCAGAGCACCTCTGCGCACCCCTGCGGTCAACACAGGCGTGATGATATATTAATATATCTAGGCCCTTGCTTTTGACTTAACATGTCCTGGTCAGTTTTCGGATAGATGTTTTTGAGTACGAGGCAACGCTTGTACTATGGGCACCGTACAATGGACTGGGGGCTATCCCAGTGACACCCAGACCCTCGTAAGATGCTTTAACGAAGATCGGTATAATGAATGAATATAATTTTTGAAATTAATAGGCGTTTGTACACTCATTCGTACTCAGTTCATATCCAAATTTAACGAACTTAAAATTTTCTGAACTTAATTTGTGTTGTGTTAATATTTTTGTATGTAAGAAGCTAGTCAGCTATTATCCGCGATTTTGCAGGTGCAAATTTAAAATGTTGCTTAACCACCAAGGGTTAAAGCGTACTTATATATTTTAAGCCTTACCGTTAGCCCCGTTAAAACCGGTTAAACCTCTTTTTCCCTGATACTCGAACTTAAGGCAAATGGATAATCACGGCAAAATTCTAAATTCTGTTTATTAGAACTTGGAGATTATAAAATAGCCTGTTGCATCAATTTTTATCAGTATATTTAATTTACAGACACAGTTCGGTTACAGTCTTATAATAGTTTGAATGTACGCAACAAATGCGGATTAGTCCAAAACCACCTTAAATCCCAAATTTATATAAAATTACAAATTTACAATGGACTTACAATTATATTTTAAAGCCTTTTTTCTGAAAAATAATTAACTTAAAATAAATAAATAAAAGAAATATTGCCAGACTGATACACCAACTGAATAGTCCCAAACCAAGCAATGCTGGGGGCTACTGTGACACCCAGACTAGGGCGAATTACGAAAAGGCCATTTCCGAAATTTGTCCCGGCGGGAATCGAACCTGCAACCAGTGAGCCCAGCGGCCTACACTCGAACCACTGTGCCAAGCGGTCGTCTATACACCCAAGTACCAACGTATTTTGTATCTTGAGTGAGGATGAGTATTTTACAAGTACTTCATGGCGAGATAATTAATTAATTAATTCTTAATAGAGTTCTATTGACGGTTACAGTGCGTGCTGCCGCCTCCATTAAATGCGACGTGGACGACGACTGCCCCAGAGGCTACGGCTGCAGATGCGATGAGTTTGCGCACGTCTGCATCAGATGCAAGGAGTGCACAAACGACCAGTTTTGCAAAGACAAGTACAGCAACCCTGAGTCCGCATGCAAGTGCACTCACAACCTTTGTGTAGGTTGCGTAGCCTGAGTGAACATTCGCAAATTATAACGACACAACGATTTGATTTTTTTTTAATTTGAATATTTTACCCTTTCATTGTGAAATGTATTCGTAATAAATGAATATTTAAAAGAATATATTATATTATTTAAATTCGTTCCCAATGGTATCGTTATTTAGGACTGTCAAAAATAGGGATTAGGACTAACTAGAGGGTAGGTCACCCAATAAACGTGCAATCGCAGTTCTGGCTCTTCAACACAAATAAATTAATCTAAGTCTGCGATATCTGCTCATTTTGAATGTCGGTGTCGAATAGAAACTTATAAATTGAATTTTGGGGTCCAACTCTACAGTAGTCACCCTTCGTACACGTTTAACCTTCGTACAGTAGCTATTACAGAATAACCAAGCGTCGCACAAGCATACATTTCCTAGTGTGCATGGGCTTAGTGCTCAGCATGGTACCTGCGGAATATCGCGCTGGTCGCACCACCACTAGTAAAATGAGAGGTCACAACACATTTTCGCGCTCAATGAATATTGAAGCGAAGCTTATTTACGGACGTTCAAGGCGCCCGCTGCCCGGGCACTCTATCCGTGCAAATTGTGACGTAGCGTTACACGTTACACGATGACGTCAGAGCTGCGGCGCCCTAAGCTTTATACTAAATATGGCTTGAAGGTTAGATAGAACATTGGTAATAATTTAAACACGGGCCCAGTTGAAATCGCCCTGTAAAATTTTACAAAACACGCGTTTATCGTGTTAAACATATTTTACAATAACATCACATGCATTTTAATAATTTTTTATTTACATGCAAGGATAATGTAAGTGCCTACTTTCTGATGCAAGTTAATTTTATTTTTTGGAAGAATGTTTCGTGAACTAGAAATTAATTAAATCGGGCATTCATATCAATTAATTAAACTTTGCCTGTTTAACTCTAGAAAACGATAATAAATTGCTGTTAGAAAAACCCAATGATACGTTATCGTATTCACGTTCTTAGTAATCACATGTTTAGTAACCGTGTTATTTCTTTAGTGTTATTTGAGATAGTAAGTAGGTAAATAGATTATTTTCTTTGTAATATTTTATTCATGTTGTATACATTTTTCATTCATAAAAAATTATCTTCTTTATTTGATACACACAAACAAAATTTAACTTTTCCCCGGGACTCGTCGAGGGTCAAACCTCGACGTCATTATTGGTCACCATTGTCGATCCTGGCTTACAGGAGTTACAGTGGTGGGAGTGTGTGGCGGGACTAGATACACATAAACACGTATACCAGAAACCTTGATTATTGGTATCTAGGTGATAAGAACGAATATTTTAAAATTTCACTCCTACGGGTCTCTAAAAATCTTATTGCGTGTTTCAATTGACATTAAAGTAAGTGTGAAGACTCTATAAAATAATTAATTAAATATGTAATTCGAATTTGTGGTGAAGCATACATAGAAATGGAGGTGTCAAACGTTTTAATAATTATGGATATGTAAACTCATATATACATCATGGTTTCACCGAAACTGACAGACCTATTAAT
The DNA here is from genome assembly GCA_905147325.1 of Notodonta dromedarius. NCBI lineage: Eukaryota > Metazoa > Arthropoda > Insecta > Lepidoptera > Notodontidae > Notodonta > Notodonta dromedarius. Next base: position 1,229,689 of record LR990167.1, read on the forward strand.
ACTGTAAAGATCCTTATTTTATTCTCAGCTGGCAAACAATAATATTCATTTGACGTACTTTTACTCTAAGGTACTTTTTTAAGAGGGCTTACTTATATCTCGAGATTGGTTATAGTTACATCTGTTTAGGATATAAGATCATAGCATAAAATATAAGGTTGAATGAATGAATGAACATAGCATTTAGTTAATTGGTACATGTGAAATAATCAAAGACGTATTATATCATTTCTTGGTATTTTGACAGGGAAAGACACCAGAGGGAGAAGGGAAAGGTTTCCGAAGTTTATCACTACGGGTAACGTTGAGTACTTATAATATTCCTTGAATACTTATCTATATTTTAAAACTGCTTCTGATTTTTTATTGAGGTTTTGACAAGACAACGTCTATCTTCGTCTGTTAATAGTTTAGAATAAATATTGTACACAAATATCGGGATTAAATAATTACCTACCAATATGATTAAGTTATGTATATCATCAAATGACATAAAATGATTGTTTGCACATGATATAACCCCGAGTCCCGAGGTATAAATATGCGTGATTTTTTAAGAAACCACACAATCAAGCTCACGTTCCTTTGAGATCATACATCGAAACACCTCAATATTTCCCTAACCATGAAGTTCATTGGTATCCTGCTGCTCCTTGTGGCCGTGGTGGCGATTGAAGCAAGTCCTCATGAGGAAAATATCAGCCTGGTTGGTCAAGGTAAGTTTACCATGTTTGAAGTCTATGATGCTTAAATACTAAGAGCTAGTTCCCCCTCGTCTTGAGTAGGAGCGTATACTGTATAATGGCAACAGTCCCGCCCCCCCACTACAAGTTGAGACCACAACACCATCGGCGACATGTAGATGCACCGTAAAGCACCTCTGCCCACCCCTGCGGTCAACACAGGCGTGATGGTGTATTAATATATCTACGCCCTTGTTTTTGACTTAAGGTGAAGGCGCCTGTCTAGCCCGCGAAATTCAAAATTTTCGAGTATTTTTATAGTTTATCCAAAATCTGAAAACATTGAAGACTACATTTTGTGATTTGCGACAAACACAGTATGCAGTGCGTTTATTAATACATTTATTTTACTCTAAATATTATCACGGTGGATATGATACTAGTAAATCACTAAATATACAAAAATTGCCAGATTATCTGGATAGCTGTCGTTCTTGAAATGTTTTAGAGTAAGTTGGATATATTAATAAATGCACTGCACACGGTCTTTTTCGCGAATTACAAAATGTGCCTTTTATTATTGTCAGATTTTGAAAAAATTATAAAAAACCTTAAAAAATTTGAACTTCGCGGGCGCTTTAGCCTTAACATGTTCCGTTCAGTTCTCAAATTAGTAGATTTGTTTGAGTAAGATGCTTTAACGAAGGTAGGTATACATTTTATTTTTTAAATGAGTAAAGGCGTTTGTACACTAATTCGTACTCAGTACATATCAATATTTAACATACTTAGTAAAAAAAATCTAAATTGAATTTTTGTTGTTTTGATATTTTTGCATGTAAGAAGCTAGTCAGCTACGAACCGCGGTTTTGCAGGTGTATATTGAAAACGTTGCTCAACCACCAAGGGTTAAAGCGTACTTATATATTTTAAGTCTTACCATTAGCCCCGTTAAAATCGTTTAAACCTCTTTTTCCCTGATTCTCGAACTTAAGGCAAGCAGGGCAAAATTTTAAAACGATTGATTTAGACTTGGAGAGTATCAAATAGCCTGTGGCATCAATTTTTACAAAAATATATTTCATTTACAGGCGCAGCTCGGTTACAATCTTATAATCTTTTAACCGTTATTTCATGAACTTTGGGTGAATTTACAAGAACAGCTACATATAGAATTTGCTATGTTAAATAAAAACAGTTAAATTATCTTTAATTTTTAAGTTTGCAACAATATCGCATTGGGTCTAGCCTGTAAAGATATTTGTATGTATTGAGAAAATAAATAAATTAATAAATAATAGTGTAATATAATGTTTAGTTATTTCATAATGTGTATTAATTCATAACAATGGACTATTGACGGTTACAGCGCGGGCTACCTTTGCCGCCTACAAATGCAAAGTGGACGACGACTGCCCCAGAGGCTACGGCTGCAGATGCGATGAGTTTACGGGAGTCTGCATTAAATGCAAGGAGTGCTCAAACGACAAGTCTTGCAGAGACAAGTACAGCAACCCTGATTCCTCATGCAAGTGCACTCACAACCTTTGTGAAGGTTGCGTAGCCTGAGTGAACATACACAAATTATAACGACACAACGATGTGTTTTCTTTTTAATTTGAAGGTTATACCTTTTCATTGTATTTGAAAAGTGTTCGTAATAAATGAATATTTAAAAGAATATATTATATAATTTAAATTCGCTCCCCATGGTATCGTTATTTAAGACTGTCAAAAAGAGGAATTATGACTACCTAGAAGGTAGGTCACCCAATAAACGTGCAATCGCAGTTCTGGCTTTTCAAACAAAATAAAAAAATGTAAGTCTGTGAGATCTACTGATTTTGAATGAGTATTGTTGGTATCGAATATAAATATATTCATTAAATTTTGGGTTCCAATTCTACAGATCTGATGTTGTAGGGGCACTAAACAAAAAGATCTCGCCAAGTGCCATGTCGAGCCATGCACAATGAAGGGTTCCGAGTCATTGAAGGTAATCTGTTTAAAATTTCACCCCAGGTTGAAATAGGTACTAAAGTTGTATACATACTACTACCGACATCTATCTACGTGCATTGACACTTCAGAAATACTCGTATTAACATAAAATATAAATTTATTGCCGTTATTTCATTAAAATTGGTGAACAATGTATTCATTTTTGACTGCATAATCTTATTAATGTTTTTGTAATAGAAAAATGTAAGAAGTGTCGATATTTATTACGTAAAAAATCTTACCTAATGTTGTTTACATACTACTACCGACATCTATCCACGTGCATTGACACTTCAGAAATACACGTATTAACATAAAATATAAATTTTGTGCCGTTATTTCATTGAAATTGGTGAACAATGTATCCATTTTTGACTGCATAATCTTATTAATGTTTTTGTAATAGAAAAATGTAAGAAGTGTCGGAATTCATTACGTAAATTTTGATTTCATCTTTAAAAGTTAAAAATCTCGCGAACGGAATTTTTGATGATAAAATGCTGTGTGGTAACACCATTTTATTTGAAAATACGTTTTCAAACGACACCCCACATGATGGGTAACTAAAAATAATTCAATTTACTAAAATGGGGTAACTAAAAAAAAAACAATGTTCGGGGAGGTACCTCAAAAAAGTAATTTTGGTACATTTTATGTTTTTGATAGTGAGATCTACTCTTAAAGTATTTTTGTACCAAATTACATCAACTTTCGTCAAAAAATGTAGAAGTTATGACCCTGTGACTGGTCGGGACAGACAAACGGACGGACGGACGGACTGGATGATCTTATAAGGTTTCCTCGTAGGGACTACGGAACCCTAAAAAGGAAAAATTTCAAACGGCTTTTTTCAATAGTTAACTAAAAGACGGAAAATATTTATATAAGGGCTCGTTGGAAAGTTCTGGAGTCAAGGAATGCGCACACATTAATCACAAACTGATACAAAACCTATTTTCAGAATTACATTTCGTCCAGCGACCATACATCACTGCGACCATACGAAATGCCATTGTTACGTCATACATCACTGGTCACCATTGTCGATCCTGGCTTATAACAGGAGTAACAGTGGTGGGTCTGGGTGTGTGGATTGACTTGTCCCATAAAAGAAGCCTTCGGTATGTCGGGCTGGTAATTGAGGCATTATAACTGACTAGTTGCTGCCCACGACTTCGTCCGCGTAGTATTTAACTTAACAAAAAATTGGGGATTATCGGGATAAAAAGTATCTTATATGTTAATCCCGGTTATAAACTATCTTTGTTCCAAATTTCATCCAAATCCGTTCAGTAGTTTTTGCGTGAAGGAGTAATAAACATACATCCACACTCACAAACTTTCGCATTTATAATATTAGTAGGATTCTATTGACCAGAAAATAAGTCACAGATAAAAACTCCCATCCAATCAATGCCACGTAGTTCATAAAGGCAAAGTTATGTTGCCGCACTAATTCAAAAAAATAAACCTATATTCAAACTAGGTACTGGAATTTCTGAATGCCACCAATATACTTATACTATTCAAGTTTATATACGAAACAGTTTTTCCTTTTGAGGTGCAAAATCCTTTAAAACAATAGTACATAGAGTACACGAATAGTACACGAGTGGTGAAAGTGACTTATTTAGTCCCGAGACGGGGTTTGGCGCCCGAACGTAGCGAGGGCGCTAATAGTTCGAGGGACAAAATAAGTCTTTCACCCGAGGTAAACACTGTGCTTTTCATTACGAATACAAGGACAGTTAAAATAAAAACAGGAATTGGCTAAAAAAATAATACAAAGAAGTATGAACAATACTCTACAACTCGAAAAAAAAAAGATCGGATTGCCGCCTCTTTTTTTTTTTTTGTTGGCCGGCCAATTTCATTATTTATCCATTATTTTTCATTTTCATCTTTAAATATTTTGCCCAAATCTACGTTATTTTAAAGAAATTGTTGAAACTAAATTATAATTAAGTCATTTAAAAATATTAACTTTATGTTATTTCAATTTTACATCGTGCTGTAATTGAGTGACTGTAGAAAAAGTTTGAACATGGTTCCATAGAAATGTGAAAATGGAACTAGTTTTTTTTAATAATTTGACAGCTGTCAGTTGAAAGCGATTCTCCCGGGCCGGAAAAGTATTACTTTCAACCCGCTCCTCAGGCAACTTTAGACCTACTTTCAGAGTATGAGTAATGAAAAATAAGTTTATTAAAAAAAGTAGTTACAAAAAAACATATACATACAACAGTAGGTACAGGCAGGCATTTAATCATTGTTTTGTTTGAATAAGATATAAAAATATTTGCTCATTTTCCTTATCCTTTTACATTGGCCAAGATAAGGACGCTTCTAAATTGGTTTGTTTTATTAAACACAAAGAAGTTATATATTTATTTTAAAAACGTTATTTTAGTACAAAATCCAAGTTTACTTGCAATTCGAAGTATTCATGGAGGGTATAATGGAGAGGCTAAAATGAAAGAAATCTCACCCCAAGTGTAGTGAAATTTAGTAGAATTCCATGCATTTTATAAAAATAAAAGTTAGTGAAAGAAATAACTTATTGAATGTGTTTGAATTCAATCGTAACTTATTGTTGAAACCATTAAGAAAGCGGTATTGATCATACAATTTAAAAAATGATGATCAAATATTTGGACCACAAAATTTGAAAATGTCTAGAAAAAAATACTGAAGAAATAACAGACAGGACACAATAGGATTAGTTGTTTTCACGGTGTTTCAGCTCAAGACTATCACCGCCTATTATTTTAAGTAATAAGATACTTAGTGGTTATTTATATACATGATAACCTCTTTAGCGTGGACTCACAAGGTATAAATTATGCGCACTATAATCGAACAACACAAAGCACCTGATGTACCTTTAAGATCATACATCAGAGCAAATTAAGGTTCCCAGAATGATCAAGTTTATCGGTATTCTGGTGATCCTTGCAGCCCTGGTGGCGACAGAATCAGTTCTACAGTTAAATGGTGAGTTTACCGTATTTATAACTTAATAATATCATAGATCTTTGTGCTGTAGAAATTATTTCTCGTCGGCTGCTACACCAAGGCCAACGACAAGCGATACGAAAATGTATAGATTATTTTATTGAATTACTTGTTTATACGTTTCGCCTCCATTTTTTTTGCCTTAACTTAAGCACTGATTGAATTTTTAAACGGTTTTAGTTGGCTCGAATAATATTTATAATATTTGATTGTTACAAATCTTGTAATGGATTTTTAATCACTTCTGCTAGACCGTTCTCATGTTTTTTTTTACTCCGATCCAGTCTCTGAAACTATAGAATGTTTTGACAATTTGAACCTTTGATCTTCAAAACCTGAAGCCTGAGTAGTGCCCGCCTAAACCTTGAATTTAGAGGACATACTGATTTTAATTTTGTTTTATCTCAGCCAAAATCAGCAATTTTCTGCCTTAAAGACCAGTGCTAACTGAACGACATTTTCGTTAAATAACTAGGTACCTATTACTAGTGTAAAGAAACCCTTAGCCATATTATTTGTATATCCACGAAAAAGTTCTCGGCACTTTTCTTGTAATTCTTAGTCAGATGGTACCTACTTTATAGCCTTTTAAACTTCAAGAAATTTTGGATCTACTTCATCTTTAATTATGTTTCAGTGCAAACTAACCTGAGAAAAATTGCTGCCGTAGGCTCCCTCGACTGTTTGAAAGATGAGGATTGCCCCGAGGGCTTCGGCTGCCGATGCGATAGGTTCTGGAATCGTTGCGTGAATTGCAACGAGTGTACAGTTGACAAAGCATGCCATATAAAGTACAATACCACCGAGTCCGGATGCAACTGTGTAAATCATCTTTGCGCCGGGTGCAATGTAAACAACTCGTAGGTTTCTTGGTTGCACATAGAGAATACCATCCATTCGATCCGTTTGGATTTGAAAGACATAGGATTTGGAGGTGTATGTAATAAATAACCATTTAAAAAACTTTAATTAAAATTGTAAATGTTTTTTTTTTGGTTTGTTTAAAGTTTGTAGATTTTTTTTTATGTGGAATTAAAATTTAGATGTTCGTGATATTCTCTTTGTACATTTTCTTTGCCATGCCATGCTAACAGTTACGAGCGCGGCTAATATGCGCATATTACGTTCCTCGCATATAAACGTCGCGTAATATACCATCACATTTTATTTTATCGTAGCACAAAGACGATGAAAACATGTACCACAGATAGAACTACAGATATAAAGATATCAATATACATATTATAATTTTGCAAGGTAATTCCTCAACGCGGCTTGCGGTAGAAGTTATAAGCTGAAATCGTAATGTACGGAAACAGCGTTATGTCCCTTCATGCATCTGTTAGTAGTTCTTTAAACTACTTTGTATCGTCTACAGTGAAAAAGTTGTCTCAAAAATCACCTAGATGGCGTAAGTGGATAATATAAGTTATTCAGGTAACTGAAAAGTGTGAAATTTTATGAACTAATATGGAATTAAAGTTAAATAATACTTGAAATCACTTTTTATTAAGTACAAATCCTTTTAGGGCATTGCACTGGTCTCCTTAAGGCTAAAGCGCCCACCTAGCCCGCGAAGTTCAATTTTTTTGAGGTTTGTTAGATTTTTTTCAAAATCTGACACTAATAAAATGCAATTTTTTGTAATTCGCGAGAAAGACCGTGTGCAGTGCATTTATTAATATATCCAACATTTCAAGAACGACAGCTATCCAGATAATCTGGCAATTTTTTTGTATATTTAGTGATTTACTAGTATCATATCCGCCGTGATAATATTTAGAGAAAAATAAATGTATTAATAAACGCACTGCATACTGTGTTTGTCGCAAATCACAAAATGTTGTCTTAAATGTTTTCAGATTTTGGATAAACTATAAAAATACTGGAAAATTTTGAATTTCGCGGGCTAGACAGGCGCCTTCATCTTGAAACCTACCTAGGAAAACAGAGCTCAACCCTCTTATTGTATGTTACACTAATGCTGTTATTTCTTACCTATTATGTACACGACTTTCTGTTTCTGCTAATAAATTAAAGCTGGGTGAAACTGAGGAAATATATTAAAAGGATTCTAATTTAAGAAAATTAAAGGATTCTATTTTTATAACGTTTATTTTTGCTTTCTAATATTTTATGTGTAGCAGTGGACAGCAACAGGCTGATGATGATGATTCAGAAGGCATTGTTGGCCTCGTCTTTAGTCCACATTCTTTATTTATACTTACTTGCATGTTATAATGTAACATTTTTATTATAGAACTAGCTGTGCCCGCCCGCGACTTCGTCCGCGTGGAATTTAATTGACAAAGTTTCATACAAACTTTCATCCCCTATTTTATCCCCTTGGGGGTAGAATTAATCAAAATCCTTTCTTAGCGGATACCTACGTCATAACATCTACCTGCATGCCAAATTTCAGCCCGATCCGTCCAGTGGTTTGGGCTGTGCGTTGATAGATCACTATGTCAGTCAGTCACCTTTGAGTTATATATATTTAGATATATTTAGATATTTATGGGTTCCGTATTTTACTGGGTTTAGATGAGATTAGGCTTAGAGTGCTTCTGACGGTTCTCAGGATATATTCAAAGTTTAATTGAAGTCCACACAGTCAAGAGGCATTAACATTACACAGTAATATTTTTCCTTATTTACATTTATTTATTTATTTATTTTCTCAATACATACAAATATCTTTACAGGCTAGACCCAATGCGATATTGTTGCAAACTTAAAAATTAAAAATAATATAACTGTTTTTATTTAACATAGCAAATTCTATATGTAGCTGTTCTTGTAAATTCACCCAAAGTGCAACAGAATAAGTCCAAGTATATATATTCAATATCAGCTTATCATATTTATTAAGTACCACGTATGGTTGTTACATTTGATACGGTGAAATTGAAAAAACGAGATTAAAAAGCATGTGTATATAAAAACAATAATACAAAACTATTGGTCCGGGTTCCGCGGGTATAAGTTCGAGTTTGTTTATTTACATTGTCCTCTTAACCGCAAAGCATCATGTAAGCCTCATTATATTTATTTGCCGTCAGAATAGATAAATAGCCATGGTACCCATGCTCAAATGAGCGTAAACCTGAGATCTTCTCAGTGGAAGCATAATTCCGAGCCGGTGGTAGGTTCTGACAATTCATAAGTTCTTTGGCCTACATTTTTTTTAAAATTATGAGTGTCAAAGTTGCATAACCCTCATCCTCTCTCTCTCTCTCTCTCTCTCTCTCTCCCTCTCTCTCACACACACTCACGTATACTAAATATCAGGTTAATGTGTGTGTGTGAGAGAGAGGGAGGGCGAGAGAGAGGGAGAGTGATATATATAGAGATAGAGAGAGAGAGAGAGAAATTGAGAGTTACACAACTTTGACATTCATAATTAAAAAAATATTTTCATCATGTAGGCCAAATAACTTATGAATTGTCTTAATCTACCACTGGTTCGGAATTATGCTTCCACTGAGAAGATCTGGCAAGAACTCGCCACTAACTAGCGTCTCTGTAAAAATGCATTGTAAAACGCACAAAGCTCCTATCCAGCCACACGGGAAACTGACAATGCATCAGATTAAAGTTGTAGACTCTAGCTTCTAAAGTACTGAAGATAAGTGAAACATCATCTTTTGAATACGGAACCCTTATTCTGAATACACCTGTTGCACTATCATATAAATTAAAGGAGACTGAGCCAGTTAGTCTGACGCGCTGAGGACATTCAAGGGACAACATGAATTTCTTCGGAGTACTATTGGTTGCAGCGCTGGTGGCTGCTGCGGGGGCTATGAATCCCAAGAGTGGCCGTAAGTACAGTACAATAATATTGGAACCAAACTTGACTAAACTTAGCGTATTGCCATCCCTCTCATGGACGTAATGCATGAAGAAGACAGTATTAGCCGTTCTGACAAATTGAAGTCGAAATTGTAGCCAAAGTCAAAATTACCTTTGACGACCGCTTGGCGCAGTGGTTCGAGCGTAGGCCGCTCGGCTCACTGCACCGGGTGGTTGCAGGTTCGATCCCCGTCAGGGTAAATGTCTGGGTGTCACTGGGATCGGCCCCAGTCCATTTTACGCTACCCATAGTACAAGCGTTGCTTAGTTTAGGACCATATAGTTGGTGTGTTCGTCTGGCGATATTTATTATTATATTTAATTAATGTTCTTTATTATGTACTTAACAGGGTGTTCTATGAATATCAATCGAATTTGGCATATTTTATATTAATTATTGAATAGGTAGTGTACTTATTATTTTATGACGTTATTCAAGTAATCAAACAAAATTATTGTAGAAGGTCTTCGCTATTAAAATCTGATAAATGCAATGTGGGGGAGTCACCCAAATTAGGACTTGCCATCCATCTCCCAAAATATTATACTAATTATAATATTTTACTCGTTATTATCCCTGGATCCTCAGAATATCCTCTAGGGGATCAAAATTTAATAATGTATCCAAAGAGCTAAGGAATTGTAGATAGTTCAAATGCACAACTGCAGGTGGACGTAAAAAAAATATGTGAGTTGAACTGAAAATGTTCCTCTTTTTTTAAGGCGATGCGTTCAGAAGTATATTTTTTATTATATTACCCATGCAATAAGTAGGGACATATCTTTGTTGCTTGCCTTTCATACTCAATAGACCGTACTTACTCGTTTTTTTTAAGTAGCATACTTGATGTTTTTCTATTAAGACCACACCACAATTTGTTTTATAAGTTTTATATTTTTTACAGGTAAACTGACAAATATACGTTGCAGTGACACAGACTGTGCAAAAAATATGCCAGGCTCTACTCTATGCGGCTGTAATACATTGTTTAATCTGTGCTACGATTGCAAAGAATGCTCCTCCGATCTTGAATGCCAGTGGACATACTACGATCCGAGCGCACGATGCCAATGCGAGGGTGGATGGTGTGTTGATTGTAATACTTTGTAAACTATTACAATCTCACCTTTGTGTAAAACTAACCACGAACAATAAACGATAACCATGGCATTTGATTATTTATTCCCTAAAACCACACGGAATGTACTATTTCGGAATGTACTATTATTTTGTACTATCACGGAATGTCATACTTCCCTGGAACATAAGGTGAGCTCAGGTAAGCTCGGCCATGGGTGAAGACCGGATGAAATTAATTCCCGGCGAATTTGGCCATGTTTTATAATGTCGTCAACATTTTGCAAGACGCCATTTTATCCTGCCGCGACCAGTAGTTCCCGCTAGTCGCTCCGACAAGTTGGACGTGTGCTACGCGCCAAAAAAATGTTAATGCGATCTTTCCTTCGCCAAATGTTAGTCCGATCTTCTCTGAGCTCACCTTATGTTCCAGGGAAGTATGGGGCATGGGGGGGAGGGTGTTAAGGGAGTCCGCCTACGGACACCTCTTTAGCCTAAATGGAAAGCTATTGTAAATGTATTGCGATATTTATTTTGGTAGTTATGTTTTAGGGGAGCCCCATGAACACAATGGCCGTTACACAGCTCGTTATAATTAAAACAACATAATCACAATAAAAGTAAAACAATTAAATAACAATAACGACCTTGGACTGAGAGTCGGTACAAAAAGCACTCAGCGCTAGCGTTTACTTACGAAACCGCAGTTAAGTGTGGCTCGCGTCTAATGGTATACCCACTAGTTTGCATAAACGCTGCGGTAAAAAAAACGCTGACCACCTGCTTAATTTCGACGCTTTATACATATAAAAAACCAGGTAATTATGTCTCAGCTAAGTAGGACTAAGTACTCAAATAAGCAGCATTATGAACCTCATTTCAGCACTAGTTTCATTATTTATCTTAGGAGCAGCAGTGCACTAGCTGATGCACAACGTATTTTGGTACCGTTAGGAAGATCCAGACTGGAATAAAATCCACACCTATAAGTATTTGTATAAGTACCTATTTTAGAAGCTGTATGTTTAAATATCGTAGACCAGATATTAAATACTGTCATTTAAACGAACCTTTAATGATGGGAATGCTAAAACCATCTATACTATTCTAACAGCACAATATAATTGATTGCATATATATTATTTTGTATAAGTACAATGCCATCAGATTTCAAAGTTCAATGACGTTAAAACAGTCAAAATCAGTTTATCAGTTTATAAATTTTGCAATCTAGATAGAAATACATTACACAAATTGCTATACATTAATTTGATACTTCTCGTAAATAATTTAATCCGTGACGCGTCGTTTAAACACTCGTATTATACCGAAAAATCAACTATTATTATCTGCTAACAGTCGCACCTTAGGTTCAATTGTAAGTAGTCTTTAAAAGGTTAACAGTTATAATATAATACCTTAATAGGGCCTTGGGTAATATTTTTGTTTTAAAACAATGTCTTTTGAAGTAATAATATTAAATCGATTAAAATTTCTATAAATTGTGGGATTAATTCCTAATCAAGATTGTAGTACATACAACGAAAAATACAATATTGTTATACAAAACATTTAAACAAAAGTTAATAATAATAAAGACACAATTTCTTACATGCCACACAGCACCGGTAACTTTATAAAAAGATTGAGGCTAATCACGCATTATGTCAACAAGTTACATCAGCGGGTTAGCGGCATGCAGCGGGAGGCATTTCCATAAATAGTGTCAAAACTTCATTGGTGGATAAGAATAAGATACAGTTATCTCGTTCTTTACAGAACATAAAATATTATTTTCTATACCTATAGGAAATAAAAAAAAAACTTTAAACTATATTTAGATTTATTTTTAAGAGGAGCACTATCATTATTAATGTTGAAAGTAAATCTTATGTAATGCCAAATTTTCCCTTTATTAAAATAATGTAACAAATAACTAATTTAAAAAAGTATAGCCATCCTTCACCTCCAATTGGAGAGATAACATGAAAAAAACTATCAGCAAAATAGGACGTTCATTCAGATCGGTCGTTTATAAACCCTAGTGCGTAACTCAGTGTGGATTACGACAACTTTATCGCGATCCGATAGAAATGTACCACATTAACAACCGATACACCGTCTGCGTAGGTACTAACATTCAATTGCCTAATATACGCCTATATAAGACACACAGATAAATTTCTAATCTCAATAGGCCTACGTGGCGAGTGTGTTGCAATAATTTTATAATTTTGTTATTGCGGTTTCCGTCCTGCAGTAGTTGAGATTTATTATTCAACTAGTTTTTGTCGGCAGTTTAACTCCTATTTTTAGGATAACGACAACAGCGCCATTTACCGGGTCCAACTATACCTAAGAACCAACCAGGTGACCCCATAAGTGCAAAATAATCATCAAAATCGGTCAAGCCCTTAAGAAGGAGAAGACTAGCGTATAGCATTTACATGCGGATTAGCATTTACGACCGCTTGGCGCAGTGGTTCGAGCGTAGGCCGCCCGGCTCACTGCACATGGTGGTTGCGGGTTCGATTCCCGCCGGGGCAATTTTCGTAAATGGCCTTCTCGTAATTTGCCCTGGTCTGGGTGTCACTGGGATTGCCCCCAAACCAACGGTGTATCCTCTCGGTCGCATGTGTCGGGGACTCGGTAACGCAATAAGCTCTCGCATCCCCGACGCGACTTGGCCTGGTAAGGCCCCCCTCACTGGGGGCGCGTCAAAGGACGCGCCACTCCGACCTCAGGCGCTGTGTTGACACACGTAACACAGCGCCCCCTCTCGAGCCCATGCTGTAATGGCAGGCACCCCCGTGCCTGCCACCAGAGGCTCCGCGGGGAGCTCCGCTGATCACGCAGTGCTCCACCCGCACTCCCGCTCAGCCATCAGGCTGGGCGACCAGGCCCAGGCGGGAAAGTCGGGGGATGCCAAAAGGCTTCAACCCCGACACTGCTGCGAGCCCCCTCCGGGGGAAGGGGGCTCGGGTTAAGGCCCTCCGCCAACAGCAGCCCACCACGGGCCCTATCGCCACCCCCAAAATGGCGTCGCCGCCCTCCCACCCCAAGTCGCCCGCGCCACGCTACAGTCCTCTCTGATAATAGAGAGGTACCGAGCACGGCGCGAGCGACTCCCCCTGCCGGACTATCCGCCACCGTCGACCACCACAACAGGGATGCTGAAGAGGTGGTCGGCGGTGCCCAGGGCACATAGTACAAGCGTTGCTTAGTTTGGGACCATACAGTTGGTGTGTTCGTCTGGCGATATTTATTTATTATTATTATTCATTTAAATTTTAGATTTTGTTCTCCAGATCGACCCTCAATAGCTATAGGCCCTATTAATAAACCGATCTCCAGTCTGAGAGCGATCTTGGAAATGTCATGCCAGTACAAAATGACATGTCAAAAGCGTAATCAAGACCGCTCTCAGACTTGAGACCGATTTATTAATACTGGCCATAGTATATTGATATTAGGAAGAATAAATAGAAATCAATCAAACCCCGTTGAAATATTTTTAACCGTTTCTTCTTTCACCTTTCCCGTGACACAAACCATAAAAACAAACAGAAGAAGATTCCAAAAACACTTTGGCTTTAGAGATCTTAGCCTATTAAGCCCATTTAAAAAATATCTTCAATGTTAAGACACTGCTTGGTTACAGTTTTATAACAGTACTCGTATATACTTAGACCAATGTAACAATTAATATATTGTCCTTGTTGATATACAAGAGCGATATAAAAGCGAAAATGTATCATCAACTGACCCATTCATAAAATATATCAGATACTTACTATAAGACCTAAGAATTGGAAATTATGAGTGTTTTTGTCGGCCGCTCATTGTTGCCTTTCGGCTACAGTATAGGTTAAGCAACTATTTTATTGATTGTGAGTTTATTGAGAATGAAAGGAAAGGTCGACATTACCAATATTCCCGCGCTAGTTCTAACATAAAGTTATATATTTTGTTACAATGTAAAACCGTCCGTTTCAAGATACCAATACGGGATATTGACCCATGTTGCAACTACTTGGCCGCTCTTATTCAATTTCCAACTCGGTTAATAACCCCACTAATATAACAAACTAACCTTGCCTAGATATCTTTACAATATTTGCACTTTTTAGGGTTCCGTAGTCCCTACGAGGAACCCTTATAAGATCATCCAGTCCGTCCGTCCGTCCGTCCGTCCGTCTGTCCCGACCTTTCACAGGGTCATAACTTCTACAGTTTCTGACGGAAGTTGATGTAATTTGGTACAAAAATACTTTAAGAGTAGATATCACTTGCAAAAATATAAAATGTACCAAAATTACTTTTTTTGAGGTACCTCCCCGAACATCAAAAGAGGGGATATTTTTTTTTTAGTTACCCCATCATGTGGGGTATTGTTGAAAAGGTCTTTTCAAATAAATGGTGTTTTCATACAACATTTTATCATCAAAAAATCCGTTTGCGAGATTTTAAGCTTTTAAAGATTAAATCAAAATTTCCGTAAAAAATCCGACACTTCTTACATTTTTCAATTACAAAAACATTAATAAGATTATGCAGTCAAAAATGGATACATTGTTCACCAATTTCAATGAAATAACGGCACTAAATTTATATACGTGTATTTCTGAAGTGTCAATGCACGTGGATAGATGTCGGTAGTAGTATGTAAACAACATAGGGTAAGATTTTTTACGTAATAAATATCGACACTTCTTACATTTTTATGTTGCAAAAATATGAATAAGATTATGCAGACGAAATTGGATACATTGTTTATAAATTCCAATTAAATAACAGCAATAAATGTATATTTTATGTTCATTAGTCTATTTCTTAGTATTTAATGGTGTCGATAGATGTCGGTAGTAGTATGTATACAACTTTAGTACTTATTTCAACCTGGGGTGAAATTTTAAACAGATTACCTTCAATGACTCGGAACCCTTCATTGTGCATGGCTCGACATGGCAGTTGGCGAATTTTTTGCTTTTGAAATTATTAAGCAGTGGAAGAGCCAAGATAGAGCCAGTTCACTCCAGCTCGTATAGGGACTGGCTTGACTTAGTTAGTACCACCCTCGTCAGGATAGGAGTTTAAGCGGTAGCCTTAACCGGAATCGGTTGGATTGGCATCACCAACCTCGTCATTATGTACTCAATAAATGTTTATTTCCTTCTTTTTTTTCTTTCCTTCTTGATTTCTTTCTTACTTTTACCACGACCCAATTAGCGAAGATATTTTCTATTGTATATAATCCCCCTTCATCACTTTCTGATCTTTATAAGACCATACAAAACAGGCAAACTAAAAAGGTACTTAGCCTCATATTGTTTTCTTATATTTACGCGAATACTACACATTGAAATAAAACTATTTTTACGGATTATATCGCGTTTAAATATAATCCGTAAAAATAGTTTTATTTCAATACTTAGCCTCATGCTGAATATCTAAAAAAAAACATAATAAGTATACCAGTGTCAATGAATTCCACTGAAACCCAGTCACAGCTCACATCCTGTAAAAGTCTTAACAAAAGTTTCCGAGAAAATCCGCAATTATTTTTAAAACGAAATCTAACAAACTATATAAAAAATCACCTTTGTCTGTTTGTACCTATGTATATAAATATAGAAACCGGTAGTCGTTTTTGACATGCAATTTCCTTATTGCATTATTTAAAACCTTTTTTCAGTACAAAATTCATTCACACTTCAAAATGTAACGACTATATTTACCATGACAATCCTATTCCGAGCCTCGTGGTATTGAAATTTATAATGTAGACCTTTGTAATATGATATAATATTGCGCTAATGTGATAGAGGTTTTATTAAACGCATTTTTTACAGGAGGATCTAATGCGTTGGCAAAAATTAATGATTTTTATCTGAGTCAGTATCAGAAATAGAAAAAAAGTGATCCGTTTTGTAGGAATTAAAAAAGAAATACACTATATTTGGTAGAGTCTGTGTAAATTAGAAGCCGGATTGAATAACAAGTGATGAGTCAGCTTCACAGTGACCTTCGGCTGAAAGGTTTATATAACATGATCGACATTGGTCAGGCAATGATCATTTTCTATAATATTAATGTCAACCCTCTTCAAAAGTATGGTGAACAGGCTTCTTCTGGGTGCGCTCACTACATCGTCCTCCTCATCTTTGCACCAGCGGCAAGATGAAGGTCAAGAGCAAGCCCATTTTCAATAATAAAACAAAACAAATCAGAGAAAGGAGATTGGGCGAATTAGTACTGGGAGAAGTAAATTGTTTTTTATGAACAAAGCCAGCATACACGACCCGCCTGATGTTAAGCAGTTATAGCCTTAATGATAGGAGGAGATGGGACGGGAAGGGGTGGTCTTCCGGCTCTCTCACTCATCGTACGATGCGCTCTATAGTAGTAGTATGATAGCTACTTTATGCCGATCTTCTGTGGTGTTACTACCCAGGTCTATGAACCGGTAGCGAAACGGAACTCGCCAATCAGATTTGATCGCTTTTTGCGCAAAGTTATAGTTGAAGTATCCCAACACAACTATCATTACTATATTTAGATAACATTCGTTCAGTCTCCTATAGACATTTTGATAGTCAACTAAACACATTTGCGCGGGTATAAAGACAATTTAACTTTTCCTCGGGACTCGTCAAAACTTGGGATCATCATTGGATACTATTGTCAATCATGGTCTATAAGAGTAACAGTGGGAGTGTCAGGAGGCACCAGTCTCAATAGAAAAAAAAACCTGTGCGGCCGGGGGACCCTTGTCAGGAACTAAGTTTTTTGGCAAATCTTTGGCATGCACAACATTTCAAGTTTTGTTGTTAAATGTATATTTTAAAATTTTTGGGTATAATGATCACTTACGCCTTCTATTGATTTTTGAGATAAATTTTTCACAGTGGAGGTTAAAAGTTTCGTATAACGCTTTTTAGTGTGACGATTTCTCCTATTTTACCCTAAAGGAACCTCATTCCAAAAAAAACCTGTGATGATGGACAGTTAATGATCAGTTCAATCAATTTGTTTGTACTGAATAATTATTGGCGTATATGACAAAGTTGCATTTTTTGGATTTTTTGCTATTTCATATAGTTTCGGATTCAGCCAATTAAAGTTGAAAAAAATATCGTGTAAGTGTATATTTTAAATAATATAAATTAATCAATTAATTAAATTATTATGCAGGTTGATAGGATAAGATGTTGGTTGGTCTATAAGAGATGAACAAAACGAACATTCATAGCATTTGTATTTTTTATATTCTATTAGTATTACGGCTATTATGTCCGAGCATTGAAATTATTATCTTAGATATCTGAACTGGTATTTTTATTCTACTTTTTATTTTTATTGTGTGTAGAGATTAAGATATAACACTGTCCAACATAACTTTGCGTTTAAAAAAAGTGAATTTATAATAAAAATAGTCTTCACTTTAATATTTTATACGTCAAAAAGTTTTTGTTTGCTAGTTTGACTGGGAATCACACAAATATGGGTAGACGAATTGATAATACAAAGTAATAATACCTGTACTTTGTGGAAACTGAAATAACTGTCACTGGGATCACCCCCAGTCCATTGTACGGTACCCATGGTACAAGCGTTGCTTAGTTTGGGACCATACAGTTGGTGTGTTCGTCTGGCGATATTTATTTATTTACCTTTGAAGCTTGTTTTTTGTTAAAATAGCTAAGTAAAATATGCTAGAGATGATACACCTACCACAAAAATAATCTGATGGGTTTCTTTCTAACAGCTGACCTTCGTTTAAATTACTCGCTATCAACTAGCTGTACGACCGACATAAATTATTTATACCATCAGATTTTAGTATCATCTCTAGAATATAGATATGAAGGGTTCCTGCAGAATATTGTTAATTATTAAAACCTTTATAATATTTTTTCCAGTACACTCTTTTTTTTGAGAAAACATGACTACAAAAGACTGCAGAGAAACAACTGTGGAGAAAGACAGAGAGGGCGTTAAACCAGCAGAAAAAAATCTCGTAACTACATCTCGTTATAAATGGTCGGGTAGATTTCAATTATGATCTGTAGTAGGTAATCAAATTGAATTTTTCATCCATAAAATTATGGATTACGTAAAATGTCAGGGACATTGAGCTTGCGGAGTGAATACGCCCCCGATGACCACGGCGACCACATTAAACATATAACAATAGATTAAACTCCCAAATAATTATCAATTCCTTAGCTTTTTATATCTCAAATAATAAAACTCTCATATATAACTAAGGTGATAGAATACGTTGTGAGGAAACCTGCAGATCTTGCTTAAGACGTGTGTAGTTACCCAACCCGCACTAGGCTAGGTTGGCGGACTAAGAACCCAAGCCCCTTTGTATTGAGGGGGAGTATACCCAATGTAATGGCAGTAGGCCCGCCCCCACTGGGATTAAACACCATCGGCAAAATGCAGGTGCACTGCTGTACACCTCTGACTACCCTTCAGGAATGCAGATTCGACAGCCTAGTAGCTAGAGGGTCACCCTCGTAGCTGAGAGGTCCCGGGGTCGATCTCCATCCTGGCCATGAGGCTATTGACGTAAGCCTACTCCTAACACAAGCATTAGCTTAGTAAAATGTGATAAACTCGCATTACTAGTATTATAAGAATACTGGTAATCAAAAAAAGATTCATTCAATCGGTCGATTTGTTTAGTGCAACCACCGCTGCAACTAACTTCTTCACCTTGAAACAATCCAGATTCATTGCATTCTCACCTATAAAATGATGCAATCTCTTAAATTACGGTTTAGGCCAATCACATACTGATCATAAGCGATAGCCACTTGTGGCTTTTGTGGGTGTTGTGGCAAGCCACTTGTGGCACACCATTATTTTTGCAAATACCAAATGCCTTTAAATTTTTGCATAAAAAGAAGTTATATTATAAAATACTTTTTGTTAATTAGAATAAAATATTTAAATTTGGCATATAAAACTAACACCCAATTATAAGTAAACAACTGGACTCTTAAGTCGAGATCGTGTTGTATGTCGCGAAAAGGAGCACAATGGTGATGGGGTCATTTGAGTCATCGGCCAGAAAAGCGTTTTTAATACTCACAAATAAAATATTATATACGCATAATGAACAAATATTCTTAACGAGAAAAGGTCTCCACCTTTTGACCCATACCTAGTCTTAGAATGTCGACATACTGAGAACGATTACCTAAAACATAATACTGCAAGAGCCACTGGTTACACAGTGCAAGACATTCTTGTAACCAAAGAGGTACTTAATTAATTATATACTAACTGACTAAAGAAATAGATGATGAAACAAAAATACCTACTCTTTAACATCTCAACTAATAAAACTAATTTTGAAAAGTATTCATAAAAATACTTTTCATATGACGATACATCATTCACAACGACTACTCACTTGTTGGCTATTACAATTTTATCGTATGCAAACACCCTATCGAATCCATTACAACCGGATTTTAAAGAACATGTAGAGGATGTATTTAAATGAAGGCTATAAAATGTTTTACTAATATAAATCAATTTCATTTTTCCACAAGCACGCAATTCACTAATTTATATGAAGATTTTGCTTTTATTGGTTACTAGCTGAGCCCGCGACTTCGTCCGCGTGGAATTTAATTTAACAAAAAAGCCCGCTCCCGCGTTCTTACCCCGCGCGACAGGACCCATTTTTTAAATTTTGATTTTCTAAAATAAAAGTAGCCTAAGTTACTGCTTATAACATATCTTATAGCTATCTACCAGTGAAAGTCCCGTCAAAATCGGTCCAGCCGTTTCGGAAATACTCTTTGATTTCATGTGTTTTTATTTTTTTACGCGGAACCCTAATTGTTTTTCAAAAATTAAAGTAGCCTAAGTTACTCCTTATTACATCAGCTATCTGCCAGTGAAAGTCCCTTCAAAATCGGTCCAGCCGTTTTGGGATATTACCCGGAACAAACACACAGACAGACAGACAAACAGACAGACAGACAGACAAAAAAAATTAAATCGCGTTTTTGCTATAGGTGTCGTATGTACTTTCATATGCATTTAATGAAAAGGTGTTATTTTGATATTACAAACAGACACTCCAATTTTATTTATTTGTATAGATATAGATATAGATTGATTTACATGAGGTCTGTCGGGAACATAGATACGATTAATTTTATCTAGATCTATTATGTAAGGCCTGAACCAGTAGAGACACACTACTTAACTAAAGGTGGGCTGGGTGGTCATTACACGTGAGTTTCCTACATCATATTCGTGTCAAACACCAATAATCTATTTTTGACAAATGGAATATAAGGAGTTTGAGGAATAAACCTTCAAATAATGGTAACAATAATTATAAGAAATCTCCCAGGATCTCACATTAGTACGCCATGTAATGAAAGAACAATGCAATGAACTCGATAAAATGATCCGAACAAAGCTGGTGGAAAGAAGCTAGGCAATATACAGAGCGAGATGCGTCACCTAGGTATATATTAATAAATCTATCTCAAGTCTGAGAGCGATCTTGAGATCGATTTATTGTATACCATATGGCACTGCCAGATTTATCGACTATTATAATACTATAGAAGCACATGTTTACCAAAAAATACAACGTTTCCGGTATTACCGGTATTATTTAACAAAGGTTACTGATATTTACACAATATTTTAGTAGGTACAGAAGCAACAATGGAAATATCAAGAGGTTATCCAGAGATCCTTTAAATTAAATGTATTAATTATGTATATTGTTGCGAATCAAGAAAATATTTTATACTTAATTTTTAGTATTAACTCACGTGGGCAGTGTCCAAATGTCATTGCCGACGCGATAAGGAGTGTAACATTTTGACCACATCATTTGATGCATTTGACACATTTTAATGAACACATCTGCACTACTTGGACGATGAAAACTGCAGAGTAGTAACTTCCCGTTACAAAATTGAATTAGGAAAAACTGATTTGTTTTTTTTCCTTATAAGCACATAGTTTTTTAATCTCGCTTTTAATATAGGTATAATATTATTAAAGTAAACTGATTTTACGACACCAATGCTTGAATATTGATTAAGCCAGAAGAGCGTTTTTTTGATGTTATTTCGATTATATAAGAGACCATACTAAGAAAATAATGTTCGGTTTTAAACATTAATGTATCATCAAAATTTCAAATTCATAATAAATTATTATACGGATGCCAAAAGCTGTATTGGAGCAGAACATCATAAAATACGTTTCATTATACTTAAACTAGTTAAGCTAGAATATTGGAAATGAATACTATTACTCATAAATATCAAAGTAATAAATGTCATCGGTATTAAGCTCACATTTGAATATAAGAGATGGTTCAAAAATTATATTAAAAGCTCAGAACATACTTAAATATGTTAATGACGTGGTAGGATCTTTATGCTAGGCAAGAATAACATCGTTAGACAATTTGCATTTTTAAAGAGCCAAAAGGATGATGTTTTAAGTAGGTACCTTTATCTCTCAAAAATATTAACGGACATAGCTCTACACCTGTGCTATTTTTGTCCTGAACATTTAATCTATACAAATAAATAAAATTGGAGTGTCTGTTTGTAATATCAAAATAACACATTTTTAACCCCCGACGAAAAACGACGGGTGTTATAAGTTTAACATGTGTATCTGTGTATCTGTGTGTCTGTCTGTGGCAACTTAGCGCCCAAGCTGATGAACCGATTTCAATTTTGTTTCTTTTGTTAGATAGGTATTCTGATCGAGAGTGTTCTTAGCTATGTTTCATGAAAATCGGTTCAGCCGTTTGAAGATCATCAGCTCTTTTGTAGTTTAAAAAGTCACATTCACGGCCAAAACCCACTTCCACGGCTCGAATCCGATCGAAATTTGGGCTCATTGGAATAATATCTTTGCATCACTTGAGAACGGCTGAAACGATTTCGCTTTATTATATTTTTAAATGATCGTAATAGTCTGAACTGGCTTTTTACAATATTATAAATTTGAAAAGTTTCCCGGATTCTGGAAAAAAATGATATTTTATCAATTTTTATGTGAGATTTGTGTATGAACTAAAGACGTTCCAAAAGTCACGTGTCAAATATTACGCAATAATAATTCTAGAGGGCGCTGCTCCGCCATTGAATAAAAATAAAGAAAAGAAACTAATTTAATATAATTTTAGCGTTATTTGGACGAACTAGGTAAAGTACACATTTGCAGAAAAGGTCGTCGCATCGGGGGTTTTTAAATTTTCAATTTAGAGTTATCACTAAATGCATATGAAAGTACATACGACACCTATAACAAAACGCGATTTAAAATTGTTTTGTCTGTCTGTCTGTCTGTCTGTCTGTCTGTCTGTATGTCTGTCTGTGTGTTTGTCTTGTGTGGGTAATCTCCGAAACGGCTGGACCGATTTTGACGGGACTTTCACTGGCAGATAGCTGTTGTTATAAGCAGTAACTTAGGCTACTTTTATTTTAGAAAAACAAAATTAAAAGAATGGGTCCTGTCGCGCGGGCTCAGAACGCGGGAGCCGGCTTTTTTGTTAAGTTAAATTCCACGCGGACGAAGTCGCGGGCTCAGCTAGTTTCGAATAAAAATAAAACAAGACACTAAAATGAATGCCACCCCATTGCTCTGTTTATAATTTATTTAAACTGAAATAACCGTCAATGTTCACTGGTTCTACGCTATAACTAGCGAAAGATTACATTAGCAAATAACGAAAAAGGTTATATAAATTTTGTTAATTAATAACTTTTCTCGTTATTCGCAATTATCATGGTCAGTGCAATCTGATAAAACAAGTGTAGTCTGTAATTACAGCCAAATTATAGCAAATGTTATTACTTCGTCTCGTTATTAAAAGATGTAGGTGTTTTAGAAATCGAAAAATTATTTTAGAATATGTATTATTTTAGTAAATGTATGTAAGTCATGCGAATACAATATGGGTATTTGAAATACTCTATAACTTTGTGAGTTTGCGACACAACAATTGTGCTTCCGTAATCCATGTTACATTTAGTAAAGGCACCAATAAATTATACATTCGTCGTTTATATGCTGTCCAATAAGTTATCACATCTCAATATTTCCTCAAAACGATGTCTACGTTTACCGCATCATTTAATATGTGGATCGCTTGCAGACGACCTTGAAAATGTACGAAGAAAACCCATTCAAATAGATAGATGGTTAGACGATTACGTTAATGGTATTGAAATTATATCATTGCACTGAGAACCGGTCGCTTCGTATCTCGGTGCCGATATGGAACATTTCGGCTTACCGCTCGATACCTAACCCCTCGAAAGCGAAAGTGTAACATGGTCCTACGGAGTCGCCATTTTTTTTCTTCGCTCGGCCGGCTCCCACCGCATATATATATCGCCGCTGAGAACCAACACGCATCATTCGCATTCAGGACCTCGCTGCCTTCAGTGCAACCTACTCGTGTAGCATCATGAGACCCATGGTGTGTTACCAACGTTCCGAAATTAAAGTGACAGTGTTTATCAGTTCAAATTATAGGATTGTGACAGTGCCGCTCTGGATAATTCACCCTTGTACCACATACGATTGTGCAACACTGAAATTGCGCATAACGCTTTGTGTGACGTTAACTTAACCGCTCATTTAATACGGGCCTGGAGCATATTTGTACCAGATAATTAGCCAACTGCATTAATAACTTTCGATTAGCCATACAATCACATGTGTCCTAGTTAGGCACTAATCGTGTTTTTTTGTCAACAGCTAGTGGCCGCCAGTCTGGTGGCTCTCTTGGCCTTCGCCTACGCGGAGGAAGCCAAGAAAGCAGAAAAAGAAGTGGCAGTGACCGACAACAAGGAGGCGGCCGCAGACGAGAAGAAACATGAGAAGAGAGGTCTCGGTTGGGACTTGGGTTATGGCGGCGGCCAGGGAGGATGGGACGGCGGCTATGGAGGCGGCCAAGGAGGCTGGGACAGCGGCAGCTATGGTGGCAGCTACGGTGGCAGCTACGGTGGCGGATACGGCGGCGATTACGAAGGACACGGTGACTACCACAAGACCATCACCGTTGTCAAGAAAGTCCCTGTCCCTTACCCCGTAGAGAAACACATCCCCTACCCCGTTGAGAAGAAGGTGCCCGTTCCCGTGAAAGTGCACGTTCCCCAGCCCTACCCCGTTGTTAAGCACGTACCTTACCCAGTCAAGGAAATCGTCAAAGTACCCGTCCACGTACCCCAGCCCTACCCTGTTGAGAAGAAGGTCCCCTACCCCGTACATGTCCCAGTAGACAGACCCGTCCCAGTCAAGGTGTACGTGCCTCAACCTTACCCCGTTGAAAAGAAGGTCCATGTGCCCGTCAAGGTGCACGTCCCCGCTCCCTACCCGGTTGAGAAAAAGGTTCCCTACCCAGTGAAGGTCCCAGTTCACGTGCCCGCTCCTTACCCCGTATACAAGGAAGTGCCCTACCCCGTCAAAGTCCCCGTCGACAGGCCTTACCCCGTGCACGTTCCCAAGCCTGTGCCCTACCCAGTTGAGAAACCCGTCCCCTACCCCGTAGAGAAGCCCGTGCCGTACCCCGTTAAGGTTCCCTACGACAGGCCTTACCCCGTGCACGTCGAGAAGCCCGTGCCTTACCCAGTCAAGGTGCCAGTGCCCGCGCCTTACCCCGTCGAGAAACATATCCCCTACCCCGTGGAGAAACCCGTGCCGTACCCCGTCAAGGTGCCCGTCGACAGGCCTTACCCTGTCCACATTGAGAAGCACGTACCCGTCCACATCGAGAAGCACGTGCCTTACCCCGTGAAGGTACCCGTACCCGTTGTTGTCGGCCACGGACATGGTCACGAGCATGTACATCATGAGTCCTGGTAGGCTGCAGGGAGTAAATAACTGAATGTGATATATAAATATAAGCTTAGCACATAAAACGAGCGGGGGACGTGAAATGCCCCGAGGATAGTGGTCGCGAGACCAGATCCACGCAAGTATTACACGGCCCGCGAGCGAACGCACTGAAATAAATACTCTTTTTGTAGATAACTGTTTTTGTTATATTTTTTTAATCGATTAACGTTACGGTTGAGTTTATGTACCTGTTACTTTAAGAGCAAAAATAATGTTTTTTTTTAAATTCTACTACTATTTCGGTTGAACGAACTGATTGTGAAAAATAAAGATGGCCGCCAATGTGATTATTAATATTGTTATTTTATTTTCCTTAGTAATTATTTATATATTTTATATCATAACATTTTTAATTATGATATAAATCTATAAAAAATGTGCTTCTTACTTCTCTAATCTTTAAATATAATAAATATAATTTGTCAGTACATATTCGAAAATCCTAAAGCGAAAATTTCTAAGATATTTCAATCGAATACACAAAATCTGCGTTGATACAACTGATAAATAAATTTAAACATAATACAAATTAGCGCTGATTATACTCCATTGTTTCGTCCTCTGTAATTATGCTACCTGGTGTTTATCCATAAGTGGTTTGGATTTGCGAAATGCATAATAATACGACCCAGATAGCCGGAGCATCGCAAGCGGCTATCCGCTAGTTACGCCAATGACGAAATGTGGTACATTTTCACTCTTGACAATAAGAACACGATACGCGATCTTTGGTTTGCGTAATGCTGGTATGTTTATTACGCAGCAGTAATCTTGTACACACACATTTGGTCCGAGTGCTCTTAATACCTCAATCTTATGCGCCATGTTATAAAGATAATTATTTGTCAGATTTAAATAAGTAAATACATTTTCCACCTTAGTTTCAGAATATGGGTAAAATAATGCCTACTTAAATTAATAATACACGATACATAAAATCCCCTTTATTCTAATTAACAAAAATTGTAAATCAATGTAATTGCTTCATCAAAAATAATAAATTAAACATATTATACACCAAATATGAAAAGTTCATTGCATAAAATATGTACGAATGCATTAATGTATATATCCAAGATTGTTTAGTGATGTGTTTCTAAACTGTTTACCTGGTATATAATACTTGGTTTACAAGCTATGTGTACCGAATTACAAAACGTCATTACGCGAACCGGTCATGCAGTGTAACAGAGCTATTATTTAATGACGGCGCGGGCGTCAAAGCAACCAATTAATAAACCGAACGTACCAATGGAATGTGAAGACATGTCATAACTTAATTTTGACGGTTAATTTTTACAGATTGCTTTTAATGTTTTTCCTAAAAATACCAAGCTCGACAATCTCGCCGAGTCTTCTCAGTCGAGGTCGCGTTCCGATCCGGTTTTTGTGAATAGAAAAATATATGTCAATTCGTAAATGAGCTACACAATTAATCGATTTGACATTAGCTTCATTTTGACCTTTAGCTACAGCCCAAAAGCCTTACTTACATTTTTGCAGTGTATATATACCTACAGCAGTAAATCCGAAAAATAATGATGAAATCTCGCCACAAAATTTTACATTTCACCCGCGATTTCCCGCGTAAGAGAGTGAGTTTGTCGTTACAGAGTAGCACTGCTACTCAATGACTTTCATAACAAGAAAAAAGTAAACGATCTCTAATAAAAAAAATCCTTATAATAGGGATCTGTGTCGCTGTCACCAAAACGCGGTATACCGCGGTATACCTACCTACAATTTCCTACAATTTACCTATCGAACGTGCTTCGTATGTAGGTACCCACCTTACAATAAGTCTCTACATTACGAAAGCGTTATGTCTCATTTTACGTAAGTATTTTATAAAGGCATGGAGCATAATTTCGTTATAAACAACAAAATTTACTTTTATAACATACTTGCAAAATCCTGAGAGTAATTCCAGTACTTTTCTATAAGTAAATAAGGTATCTGCTATGTCTGGATATCGGATTTTGGAGTGTGAATACTTAAAATGATTATCATTTTGCCATACAAGCTGACGTTATTACAGATAAATGGTATCATTTGCGTGAAGGAAATATCGTGAGGAAACCTGCTGTTGCGAAAGAGGTGTGAAGTTCACCAAACCGGACAGGGCCACCGCGGTGGACTATGGCCCGAATCCCCTCCCTTTGAGGGAGGATGAGCCCAGTGTGTTATAATATTATTATTGTATTTATTATATTACCTACACTGCGCATCAACTTTTTTTTCTATTGAAATTAATAACCATTGAGTTACTCCGCCGGATTTTCTCAGTGGAAGCAGCATTCCTCGCCTTTGGTAGAATCTAACTATTCATGAGTGCTTCATGGGCCGATATGAAGAATTATTTATCATGTTGAAGATGATGATGATACTTACTTAAGCATGAAATTAAATTTCGCCTTCCCACATTGGGTGCTACTCTTAGCAACGATAATCGATACCTAAGTATATCGTGACTAAATCTACAAATCCTACCCTAAATTCCATTTTTTTTGCCATCGTATCGATACTGAATGAACAATACAAAATTATCGTTTGTTCAGACGATATACGACGGCAAAAATAAGGAATTTAGTGTAGGATTCGACACTACAAATGTCACGATATATCGTTGCTAAGAGTAGCACCCCTTATATTATGGAACATCGAAGGTAATTAATCGAAGCTATGGTGCAAGCGGGCAACATTAATCACGAATCGTATTGAGTTTGGGCACAACGAGTAATCGGTGTACAGGTTATTCAGATCCAGGCCATCAAAGTTAGCATTTACGAAATGTCAATCATGAGTCATGACATAATCTTTATAGGTACCTACATATCTATTTCATATATATTATTTTAAAAGGTTCTGAAACCCACGCTTTATTTGTCATCTAAATACAATATTAATATAAGATACAAATAAATTCCAAACCGTAGACAATATTTTAAAATATGTCTGACTCTACATTAATTTTCGAATCGAGTGATTTAAATGAAAATAAAGCTTTAAGGCTAAAGCGCCCATCTAGCCCGCGAAGTTCAAATGTTTTGAGGTTTTTTATATTTTTTTCAAAATCTGACAATAATAAAAGGCACATTTTGTAATTCGCGAAAAAGACCGTGTGCAGTGCATTTATTAATATATCCAACTTACTCTAAAACATTTCAAGAACGACAGCTATCCAGATAATCTGGCAATTTTTGTATATTTAGTGATTTACTAGTATCATATCCACCGTGATAATATTTAGAGTAAAATAAATGTATTAATAAACGCACTGCATACTGTGTTTGTCGCAAATCACAAAATATGGTCTTAAATGTTTTCAGATTTTGGATAAACTATAAAAATACTCGAAAATTTTGAATTTCGCGGGCTAGACAGGCGCCTTCACCTTAACACTATCGGTTGCTCAGGCTGTCCCATCCCCTTCAGGTCGGCAACGTGCAAGTAAAGCCTCCTGGTATTGGCTATAGGCTACGGTAACTGCTTAACATCAGGTCGTGCACTTGTTTGCCGACATTGTTAGATAAAGAAAGCAAAAGTTATGTTATCCCATTTTTCATTTAACACTTATAAGAAACTATTATTTTCTTGCCATGAATGAAATAAAAAATAATTTTAATAAAAATCCAGATTAAAAATTCCCGTGGAAGTCAGAACTACTATCATTATGTACCTTCATATTAATTTTTAAATTTAATAACTCATCTTTTGTACACACTTATACTTAATAAAGATAATAAATAACATAAAGACACCGGAGCACAAAAAAGGACGAACTATTATACCACAGGCAAAACTTCAATTTGTTGATTAATGTCGCTAAAGTTATTTAATTCTTGTAGACTCATCGTTTTAATATAAATACCGCCAGCAATTTAGAAACCGTCCTGTAGACCTTGAGACTACAAGTAATGTGAATTTAACAACGAATTTTTTCAACGACATAGGAAACAGACAGGAATTACCCAACATAAAAACAGCATACCGAGAATTCGCAAAGATATCGCACAAAACAATCTACTAAAAATCTTATAAATTACTATATTTTATGACATTTACCAAAATACGTTGAGAATATTATAATACTAATTGACGCTAAAATAGAATCCTGGTCGTCTTTAATATCCAAACTCGTTTCGGACTCGTAATCCGCTGTAAGGTAGCATATTTTAACGATGCGTCCAGATATACGCGACATTCGTTGCCTATACTGGTGTGCTACTCTTAGCAACGATAACTGATATATCGTGACATTTGTAGTGTCGAATCTTACTCTAAATTCCATTTTTTTGCCGTCGTATATCGTCTGAACGAACGATAATTTTGTATACGATATATCGATTATCCTTACTAAGAGTAACAGCCCTGACTGGAATTCTTATAGCGTTGACAGTAGACATATATCGCTAATACGGAGGTATAAGCATTGGATTTGAG
The DNA here is from genome assembly GCA_905147325.1 of Notodonta dromedarius. NCBI lineage: Eukaryota > Metazoa > Arthropoda > Insecta > Lepidoptera > Notodontidae > Notodonta > Notodonta dromedarius. The sequence goes on from LR990167.1 coordinate 1,259,683, forward strand.
AACGCCATAAATCCGGTAACATTATTTTTCCACTTGTGGTGCGAGGTAAATACACACTGCAGTGTTATTCTGAAATCCGCGGATGAAATGTTAAATTTCAAAACAAAATTTGATAAATATAAGCTCGCATTAAAAAACTAGCAACACGAACTAGCAATACGAACGAGATCACAAGCAAACAGTCATTCACACGATGAAGACGACACCGTATATTCTATTTAATACATTTTGGCACCCGGATATAGTAAAATGTATGGAAATTATCGGTGTTGGGTTAACCGTGTGAATGATCGCGAAATCACGCTTATAAGAGTTTAGGTACAGGTGTATATCGTGCTTGATATCTTCTTCGCTAATATCTATGTGGTGGCCACAAATCACGAACTAACTATGCGAATACCACTGCAATCTGAACAGGTTTGAACTGGTGACCTTAAACCTGTGACACTGATCTTATTTGTTCTTCCTTGATCTAGATAACTTTACAATGTTCGATCACACATTAAAATGTCAACTGCAGTAGCCTCCGAAGGCATTGTATATTTATAAATAATGAAGTCAAATTACCACCTCACTTCAGACGTCTCACGCAACTGTCATAGAGTATGACAACTGGGACCACCTGCTTAACATGCTCCTCGCGATATACAACTTAGAATACCACTAAAAGTAAAAAAAACTGTACTGGCCAATTGGCATCATAACTAAGTACGTAGTTTTAGAAAACTTGAATAGCGAATATATTTGCAATCATTAATTATTTTTGGTAAATTATTTCACAATATATCAATTAGGAATTAGTAGTGTGTATTATTAGTAGTTATGAATTTATTTTAAAACTAAATAGGGCCCGTTTTGATCCTGAGTATCAAATAGGTATCAAATAGGAATGACATATTCAAGATTGCTTTATTAATACGTTCCTTAATTCCATATTGATAAAACACCTTATTCGCTACGGAGAGTCAACAAAATTACAGCTCTTACAAGCTTAATAACCATTAATTATCACCTTAATTATTTCTCATCTCGCACGGACGAACATACCGGATAGATAATCGCAAAACAAGATAATTAAAACATTTACGACCGCTTGACGACCGCTTGGCTCTTTGGTTCGAGCGTAGACCGCGCGGCTCACTGCACCGGGTGGTTGCGGGTTCGATTCCCGTCAGGGCAAATATCGGAAATGGGCTTTTCGTAATTTGCCCTGGTCTGGATGTCACTGGGATCGCCCCCAGTCCATCGTACGGTACCCATAGTACAAGCGTTGCTTAATTTTGGACCATGCAGTTGGTGTGTTCGCCTGGCGATATTTATGATTATTTAACATTGTAATTTACTAAAAAACAAGTCCGAAAAATTAAATTTTACAAAATAAAATAACAATCTCATACATCTAATCATATACCTAGCGTAGTCTAGACAGTTGCGAAATTGATAAACCCGTTTGAAACAGACAATCAGATAGGCGGGCCTGCATTATTGGTCGATGTGCCAATGCGCTTTCGAGTCCGCCACAAATCTGCATTCGCGTGTGACTCCTTCCAATTAAGGACCTATGTACACCACGTTTTTTAAACGCGCCGCGCCGTCGCCGCGATACGCACGCGAGTCAGACGCAGCCTGTACACTTTTGTAGTATAAAAGCGCGCCGTCGACGCACGTTTCTTAAACGCGCGTCGACGGCGCGTTTAAAATACGTGGTGTGCACAGGCCTTAAGGTGTATTATACATTAATGTCAATAGTGTACGTCTGCCTCGATTCGCGTATAGAGATAGAACTAGTGGATTACAACACGCACTTGTTATTATTTTTCTGTGTAAAATTAAATTAATAATAATAAATAAATTTTGCCAGACTTAATACACCAACTGCATAGTCCCAAAGCAAGCAACACCTGTACTATCAATACCGTACAATTTTATTGACTTTATCAAAGCGTGCAATGGACTGGGGTTGTTCCCAGTGACACCCAGTCAGGGCAAATAACGATACGGCCATTACCGAGAATTTCCTCCGACGGGAATCGATCAAGTGAAATTATGGTATAAAAGATGATTCTGTGCGTCCGCCATTTTACCTCTATCAACCTTTATCTCGTAAAACTGTTACACTTCCACGGTTACTTCATGGACTGGGCCTTTTATAATTAGCATTTTACAATTGCTAATTGATTAATTTATTCAATATTGAATATTTATATTTCTTTGGTAGAGAATAGCCAAGCGGCTGTCAACGATCGGAGTATCTTGCTCCCTGTTGTTTAATTGCACTGATTATTATCTATATACCTACTTACTGAACCGGTTACACATTTTATTGTATAATTAAATTGTTTTTTTTTTTATGAATCAGTAAAATATTTCGAATTGAATTAAATGAAATTAACATCAGAAATTTATCGTTAATGCAATTATACTCGTATTAACAAAATATATATTTTTAATTTTAAAAACCCTATCAAAACATTCCTTTATAAAAGTAAACTCTATCGATAAGCAGTGATAGCCGATTGGTTAAAGCACGCGTCTTGCGGGCACCAGGTCTTGGGTTCAAACCCCGGCTCGCACCTCTGGATTTTTCGAAATCTATGTGCGATTCATAATTTCTATATGATTATCACTTGCTTACGGTGAAGGAAAACATCGTGAGGAAACCTGCATGTCTTAGAAGGTCTAACCAATTTTCGAAAGACATGTGAAATCCGCCAACCCGCACTGGGCCAGCGTGGTGGATTATGGCCTGAATCCCCCTCATGTTGAGGGGAGGCCCGTGCCCAGCAGTGGGACGTCAAAAGGGCTAAATTATTTTATATCGATACAGATTGGACAAGCGGTACAGCGAAAAACATTTTTTAATACAAAATTATTCGCGTAGTATGCTACACAAGCGTTAAGTTATGCACTTATGAACAGTCAGAATCTACCACCCCCGTTCGGAATGCTGCATCCACTGAGAAGATCCGACATGAAAATCATTAGATACTATTTTCAATAGAATAAAGTTGATGTACATTCTCAGAAATAACGCGATGTGGCCAGGCATCACTATTGTCATTAGAAAGTAAATCTAATTAAATTTTATAGAAATTCTAATAGAAGGAGAGTTTTTCAGCACGATAGTCTTTAATACCATTGTATAGAATAGACATTAAAAAAACTTAAACACGTGATGAACGCGTGACTTGTCAAATTTCTTCATAGAATTTGACAAGACAAACGTTCATTACCTGTTAATTTTTTTGTAATACTTAATTCCGTATGCGTTTAAATCAGTGAAGTACCTACATAAGAATTATGTAAGTACTGTCACTAATAAGGAAATAATATTATCTTAAAACAAAACGTACAGCAAAATTAATAAAATCTAGAAAGAGATAATTAATTTAACTTTTCCCTTTTCCAATTCCAGACATTGATAAGGGCATTGCTATCGGTTCAACCCAACATGATAAATCACAGGTTATCATATTCATGTTCAATATTAATCACATGTTTTTTATCTGAGTTTTATGTAATTAAGAAAGTAGTTAAGGCTAAAGCGCCCACCTAGCCCGCGAAGTTCAAATTTTTTGAGGTTTTTTAGAAATTTTTCAAAATCTGACAATAATAAAAGGCACATTTTGTAATTCGCGAAAAAGACCGTGTGCAGTGCATTTATTAATATATCCAACTTACTCTAAAACATTTCAAGAACGACAGCTATCCAGATAATCTGGCAATTTTTGTATATTTAGTGATTTACTAGTATCATATCCACCGTGATAATATTTAGAGTAAAATAAATGTATTAATAAACGCACTGCATACTGTGTTTTTCGCAAATCACAAAATGTTGTCTTAAATGTTTTCAGATTTTGGATAAACTATAAAAATACTCGAAAATTTTGAATTTCGCGGGCTAGACAGGCCACTTCACCTTAAGTAGTTTTGAATTATATAACAAAGTCCCCAAGCCAGCGTGCGACCCGCCTCATGGTACCGCATTTACCGTTGTTTATCGACGTGCAGGGGACGTGCAGGGGAGTGGGACTGTGTAAGGGGAAGGGAGGTTGGTCTTCTGGCTCTCTCACTCATCATACGAAACGCAGATATAATAGCTTGTTTACGTCGATCTTCTGTGAGGGCGTGGTACTACCCCGGTCCAGGCAGCCTGTAAGTATATGAGCTGTAGTCAACCGGCTTGGCTCCACCACCTAGACTACTAACTAACTTTACTTTATTGAAGTGAATATAAAATGTAATGCTCTAACTTCGATGAAGGTGCTCCCCTAACTAAAGCAAATAAAAATGGCGCGGCCGGGGGATCCCCGGAACGAAGTACTCTGTGAAGTGTTGTGCATGGACAACAATTTTAAGACTTGTTGTATTAACAACAAGTCTATATTATTAAATACTAGCTGTGCCCCGCGACTTCATCCGCGTAGTATTGGATTATTGGGTTAAAAAGTATCCTATATGTTAATCCCGGTTATAATCTATCTGTGTTCCAAATTTCATCCAAATCCGTTCAGTAGTTTTTGCGTGAAGGAGTAACAAACATACATACATACATACATACATACATACATACATACATACATCCACACTCACAAACTTTCGCATTTATAATATTAGTAGGATATTTATTACATTTTTGGGTTTTATGACAAAAATATTGATTGAAAAGTAATAATTTAAAATAAAAATATTAAATTTCACTCTAACTCTATATTCGTTACCAAAATATTCAATAGATATAACTCACTTACGCCATCTAGGTTATTTTTGAAAGAACTTTGTCACAGTGGACGTTACAAAGTAGTTGACCAAATTACTAACAGGTGACGTAGAGAGGGAGACTCTTTTGAGTATTTTTCGCTTTTTTCCATAGTTACGGATTTTGCCACCCACGCTTACTTGTAAATTTCACCCTGTATATAAATAACTACAGACAAACCCGCGGGGGAATAAAAACTTACTTGAATTATCAAAAGTAATGTTTATCGTTTGGAGTTCTATTTTAATTACTTACAAGATAACCCCAAACTCGAACCTCAATACTCAGAATGAGATATAAATATGTTCATTTTGACGGAGCGACACAAACCTTTGACATCGCACATCGTAGCATCTCAAGATTTCTTCAACCATGAAGTTCGTGGGTATCCTGCTGCTCCTTGCCGCCCTGGTGGCGATTCAAGCAAGTGCTCAGGATATTAAAGTCAACGATATCAGCCCTGGCAGTAATAAAATAAGCCCAGCACCTGTTGGTAAGTTTACCTTTTAAGTAGGTATCTATGTGTAATTAATGTACCTACAGTGCCTTATATAATAGAATAAAGCTCACGTTTTATTACAAGTTGGGGCCGAAATACCATCGGCGTCATGTGGGAGTACCGGCGTGCACCTCTGCCCACCCCTTCAGTGAATACCACCTTGATGATGTATTAATAACTTAAGAATTGTAGAGAGTATCTGATATAATTCCATTTTAAATCAAAATCAGCCCAGCAAACACCCTCTCCATTCAATGTGCTCATCTTTTGTACTTGTACACTAAATACAAGTATTTTCTTATGAATGAGAGTTAACGAATCTTCTTCAGCTTTTTAAACTACATTTCGAGCGTAGGCCGCCCGGCACACTGCACATAGTGGTTGCAGATTCGATTCCCGCCGGGGCGAATTTCGGAACAGCCTTTTCGTAACTTGACCTGGTCGGGGTGTCACTGGGATCGCCCCCAGTCCATTGTACGGTACCCATAGTACAAGCGTTGCTTAGTTTGGGACCATACTGTTGGTGTGTCAGTCTGGCGATATTTACATTTTTAATTATTTTTTTGTCTGTTCCAGGGACAGTTAAATCGACATATGCTTCCTACAAATGCGACGTGGACGACGACTGCCCCAGAGGCTACGGCTGCAAATGCGAGGAATACCACCATGTCTGCGTATTCTGCAAAGAGTGCACAGACGACAAGTATTGCAAAGACAAGTACAGCAACCCCGATACCTCTTGCAAGTGCACCCACAACCTTTGTAGAGATTGCATAGCACTGGTTGAGTGATCATTCACAAATTATAACGACACCCCGATTTGATTTTGTTTAATGTTTAAATTATATTATTATTAATATTATGGTAAAAGTCAAAGCGTTTATTTTGTTTAGGCCTACGGGGGCACTTACAAATTGTCAATTTTACATTTTTTTTCTTATATCTACAACCGGATTGGAACGCAACCTCGACTGAGAATATCCAGCAAGAAAATCAGCGGGCTTGACTTTTTACTTTTTTTAAAATTTCTTTTTTTTTGTCACCATTTGCTTATATAGTTAATAATTACAAAGGGTAGTAGATATTAATATAATAGCGTCAGAGTGTTGCCTTTTGAGTTCACCGAGATTAACATAAATTTGAATAATAGATATTATTAAGTATTATTTTCAGAAGAACCCCTCTCTACCGTGTAGTTAAACTCTGTTGGCAATAGTTGAATTATTTATGAGATGTGAGTGGTAGATTTTTGAAATGAACACCCTTTTAAAATAAAGTTGGCCTGAAAATTGATATCCGAGGGTTGGCCTATAGCTCATAGGATAAGACCAAATAATTTTTAAATATCTTATTATTATTATTTTTTGGATAAAACAAGAAAAACAGATGAGGTTAACTAAATTTCAGCTCCTTTTCATCGTTCTATCATCATCATGGCCAATTGACAAAAAAAGGGTGGTACGACACCCTTTTTGACTCTATGTTTTCGGCCAGAATTGCCATAACAACTTCACCCGGACAGAGGATGAACGCAAAGTGCGCTCCAGCCAGAGGGGCAGGGGGCAGCTAGCTCAAGGGCGCCACAAGGACACGGCCTCTGCTCGGACCGCTGCCGAGAGAGATTGCGGGGGTAAAAGTACCAGTACCACCCTCGGAAGTACTAAGCTCTTGCGTAAAGTAGCTATTAAAGTTGCAATTCGTAATAAGAATTCGAGCCGGAAGCTCTATCCCACCTCCTGTCCCACTCACCAAAATAAAATAGTTTTAAGTAGATACTGTTTTTTTAATTATTTTTTTGTGGATAACGGCCGTATTTGGCACCCCGATATACAATAATATATGCATGGAAATAGTCGATGTCGGGTTAACTGTATGAATATTTTTCTATCTGATATAACTTCAGAAAAATCGGAACTCTTATACTAACTTACTTCCCGAATTATCAAAAACTTAGCTTATTGTTTTTTTACCTAACGGCGGAGTAACGCTCTCTAAAATTTAGTTCTGCGTAATATTTCCTATTCCCTCGATTTTTTTTCCTGTATTGTCCATGACCATAACCAAAACACAATATGAATTGCCCATTCAAAGTATCCATATAAAAAAACCTTGGTTTATTAGAAAAGCTATAAATAACTAAGGACCTAAAATTTGTTTTATTTAGAGTCGGTACCAATTCAAGTAAGTTAGTGGTAGGTATCTAAGAAATAATCCTAACGTAGTGCAACGGTAGTGATGCCGACTAATTACTGTTAGTTTGGATAATAATAATAATAATTATGCCCTTTTGACGTCCCACTCCTGGGCACGGGCCTCCCCTCAACATGACGGGGATTCAGGCCATAATCCACCCACGCTGATAGTTTAGATAATATACAAATAATTATTATAAAAGTATAGACGAAAACGGAACGTATAGCAGGATAAAAAAAGATAATAATAGCGAGCGAGGACAGAATATTTACAAACGCTAAAATTATTTTAAGTTTTATTTTGTTCTGTTTTTGTTGACGTAATGGCGGAGTAGTGCCCACTAGATTTGTTATTGTGTTATATTTTATGACCACAAACAAAACAATAGTGAGTTACGCATACTCGTCATTCGAAACGTGACTTATGGAACGTCTTGAGTTCATACAAAAATCCCATAGGAAATGGATATTCAGTTCATCCCAAATCCAGGAAGCTTTTCAAATTTTCAATACCTTAAGAACCTTGTGCGGACGGACTATTATGAAATCTTTGAAACAAAAATATATCCAAATGGGTCCAACCGTTCTGAAGCGAAGCAATATTAGCAACTAATAGCATTTAATTTTTATTTGAGTACACATAATGATTTGTTTCAATAAATCTGTAGTCTCATTCGCTTATCGCTTCAGGTCACATGATTATTGCTTAAAGATAACCCTGTGCTCGAGCGTCCAACCACAACAAGCTTAGGGTATAAATATGTTAAGTTTGATACAACGACATAACCAGGCTGACGTACCATCAAGACTTATACATCGAAGCATCTTAAATTTACTCAAATATGAAGTTTGTGGGTATGCTGCTGCTCCTTGTGGCCCTGGCGTCAGCAAGCCAAGGTAAGCAAGGTAGAAGCGAGTCCTCAGGGTGCTGACATCGGCCTAGTCGCTCAACGTGAGTTTACCATAGTTTATAATGGACTTAATGCTCATTCTCCCTCGTCTCCCTCTCCCTTGTCACAGACAATACGGCTGAAATCATTAAGTGGCTAGGCTGTTGATTGAACGGCGAATGAAGCTAGTTGGCTGCGACATAGACATTACATAAATGATAAACACGTGACTTGTCTAATTTCCTCATAGAATTTGACAAGACACGTTCATTACCTGTTTATTTTTTTGTAGGGCCTAACTCCGTACGCCTTTAAATCAGTGAAGTACCTATATAGGTACAAACTTACAGCAAAATTAATACCTAATATCTAGAAATTCATAATGAATTTAACTTTTTCCTTTTCCAATTCCAGACATCGATAAGGACATTGCTATCGGTTCAACCCAACATGATAAATCACAGGTCATCATAGTCATGTTCAATATTAATCACATGTTTTCTATCTGAGTTTTATGTAAGTAATTAAGAAAGTAGTTTTTTTTTCTATTTATTGGGGAAAACAAACAGTGACCAAATAAAGTATTATAAAATTAGTTAAATACAATAGTAGAAGTAAATTGGCCACCAACATCGTTTACCACAGATTAAAAGTAGATAAGTGGCCGTGCATGCAAAACGACACAAATTCGCTTACAACAAACATAGTTACGAGTACAATATAGAAATAAATACATAAATAGGTAGGTACGGATTTAATGTGCTTAAATGAGTGAGGTCCTTAGAACCTCGAGCACTTTATTTTTAAAAGATTTTGGGTGCTCTGCCGTAATGTCAATAGCATTGAATGACTCATTGTATGATTTGACTAAACTCTCTAACTCATCATGCGAAACGCAGATAATAAGCTTGTTTACGTCGATCTTCTGTGAGGGCGTGGTACTACCCCGGTCCAGGCGGCCTGTAAGTATATGAGCTCTAGTCAATCGGCTTGACTCCACCACCTTGACTACTAACTAACTTTACTTTATTGAAGTGAATATAAAATGTAATGCTCTAACTTTGATCAAGGTACTCCCCTAACTAAAGCAAATAAAAATGGTGCGGTCGGGGGATCCCCGTCAGGAACGAAGATCTCTGTGAAGTGTTATGCATGCACAACAATTTTAAGAGTTGTTGTTAATAATATATTTTATTTCATTTTTGGGTACTATGACAAAAATATGTATTGAAAAGTAATTTCAAATATTAAATTTCACTCTAACTCTATATTCGTTAACAATATATTCAATAGATATCTCACTATCCAGTAACCTAAATAGCTCATTTAGACCATTTAGGTTATTTTTGAAAGAACTTTGTCACAGTGGACGTTATGAAGTAGTTGACAAAATTACTAACAGGTGGTGAGGTAGAGAGGGAGACTCTTTTGAGTATTTTCGCTATTTTCCATAATTTCGGATTTTGCCATCCACGCTTACTTGAAAATTTCACCCTGTATATAAATAACTACAGACAAACCCGCGGGGGAATAAAAACTTACTTGAATTATCAAAAGTAATGTTTATCACTTGGAGTTATATTTTATTTACTTACAAGATAACCCCAAACTCGAACCTCAATACTCAGAATGAGATATAAATATGTTCATGTTGACGGAGCGACACAAACCTTTGACATCGCACATCGTAGCATCTCAACATTTCTTCAACCATGAAGTTCGTGGGTATCCTGCTGCTCCTTGCGGCCCTGGTGGCGATTCAAGCAAGTGCTCAGGGTGTTGAAGTCAACGATATCAGCCCTGGCAGTGATAAAATAAGCCCAGCACCTGTTGGTGAGTTTACCTTTTAAGTAGGTATCTATGTGTAATTAATGTACCTACAGTGCCTTGTATAATAGAATAAAGCTCACGTTTTATTACAAGTTGGGGCCGAAATACCATCGGCGTCATGTAGGAGTACCGGCGTGCACCTCTGCCCACCCCTTCAGTGAATACCACCTTGATGATGTATTAATAACTTAAGAATTGTAGAGAGTATCTGATATAGTTCCATTAAGATTTTAGACAAAAAAATATTTTTGTTATTTTTTACAATGGATAGGCGTTTGATATTTGATATTAATTTCAACTTGATATCTCTATGCGTTTCTGAGAAAAAGGGTCTTGACAGACAGAGAGACAGACAAACAGCTCTCTGTTACCATACTTTATAACGCCATTATAAGTAAATGATAATGTTACCATAATTATACCATTTTAAATATAAATCAGCCACCCATCAATCACCCGCCCTATTAAATGTGTTTGTCTTTTGTACTGAAAAAAAAACACACTAAATAAAAGTATTTTGTTATGAATGAGAATTCAGCGAATCTTCTCCCGCTTTTTAAAGTACATGACAACGAGACTATCACGTAATTAATTTTTAGTATGTTCTATCGACAGGTCAATCGACGGCATATACTTCCTACAAATGCGACGTGGACGACGACTGCCCCAGAGGCTACGGGTGCAAATGCGAGGAATACCACCATGTCTGTGTATTCTGCAGGGAGTGCACAGACGACAATTATTGCCAAGACAAGTACAGCAACCCCGAGTCCTCATGCAAGTGCACTCACAACCTTTGCAGAGGTTGCGTAGAGACTGCTTGAGTGATCATTCACAAATTATAACGACACCCTGATGTGATTCTCTTTAATATTTAAATTATATTATTATTAATAGTATGGTCTAAGTCATAGGCAAGTCAAAGTCAACGCGTTAATTTTGTTTAGGCCTACGGGGGCACTTACAAATTGTCAATTTTACGTTTTTCTTCGTCTGAGAAGTTCCAGCAAGAAAATCAGCGGGCTTGTCTTTTTACATTTCGTTATATTTTTATTTTTAATCGCCAGTTGCTTATATAGTAAATAAATAAAAAGGATAGTAGATATTAATATAATAGCTCCAGAGTGTTGCCTTTTGCGATTACCGATAATTACATAAATTTTAATAATATTATTAAGTATTATGATCAGAAGAACCTCTCTCTTCCGTGTAGTTAAACTCTGTTGGCAATAAATAATTATTTATGAGATGTAAGTGGTTGATTTTTTTAAAATTAACACCCTTTTAAATTTAAGTTGGCCTACAAATTGATATACGAGAGTTGGCCTATAGCTCATAGGATAAGACCAAAGAATATGCAAATGTCTTACTATTAAAAAATATTTGGATAAGACGAAAGAGGTTAAGATTAGGTCGACGTTCTTGTTTGTAACTGAATTTCAGCTTCTTTTCATTGTTGTATCATAGTCTACGGTGTTAGGGTCAAGCTGTGGCTAATTGACTATCCTACTAATATTATAAATGCGAAAGTTTGTGAGTGTGGATGTATGTATGTATGTATGTATGTATGTTTGTTACTCCTTCACGCTAAAACTACTGAACGGATTTGGATGAAATTTGGAACACAGATAGATTATAACCGGGATTAACATATAGGATACTTTTAACCCAATAATCCAATACTACGCGGATGAAGTCGCGGGGCACAGCTAGTAGCTCATATATGGGCTGACGTAACCGGTGTAGTATCACGATTTGTATTGAAACCAAGCGTGCCAAATTTTTAACACCTACTGTGACGTCACAGGTGACGGGAAATGACACCGATGCCGCCGATGCCCCTCCACCCGCTACGATTCTCTCGAGTGATTATCTCGCTCATACTCATATTTTTATATCTGTAGTCGCGAGGACTGTAAGCTATCGGCGACCAACCTTGACGCTTGGTCGGGGTTTTCGGACACGCTAAGTACATACATTTGCGTTATCTATGTAAATCTATATCTATGGTCTTATTATTACAAATTCTTTGAGTACCACCCTTTTTATGACCTTATGCCACAATTGAAAATGGTTTTAGATACTGTTTTTTAACCCCCGACGAAAAACGAGGGGTGTGTATCTGTGTATCTGTGTGTCTGTCTGTAGCCACGTAGCGCCCAAGCTGATGAACCGATTTCAATTTTGTTTCTTTTGTTAGATAGGTATTCTGATCGAGAGTGTTCTTAGCTATGTTTCATGAAAATCGGTTCAGCCGTTTGAAGATCATCAGCTTTTTTGTAGGTAAAAAAGCCACATTCGCGGCCAAAACGAACTTCCACGGCTCGAATCCGTTCGAAATTTGGGCTCATTGGAATAATATCTTTGCATCACTTGAGAACGGCTGAAACGATTTCGCTTTATTATATTTTTAAATGATCGTAATAGTCTGAACTGGCTTTTTACAATATTATAAATTTGAAAAGTTTCCCGGATTCTGGAAAAAAATGATATTTTATCAATTTTTATATGAGACTAGCTGTGCCCCGCGACTCCGTCCGCGTTCTGTTGAAATTTTTCCTGAATTTTCTTTGCTATAAACCTCACGGAGCCCGAGACCTTTCCAACGAATGCAAAACCGTGGAAATCGGTTCGTGCGTTCTGGAGTTATAGCGTCAGGAAGGAAAACCCGACTTATTTTTATATAGTAGATTTGTGTATGAACTAAAGACGTTCCATTAGGTCACGTTTCAAATGATGGATACGCGCATGCGTTAAATTTAGTTTGTTTTGTTAATGGTCATGGAATATTACGCAACAATAATTCTAGAGGTTGTTGCTCCGCCATTGAGAAAAAATACAGAAAAACAAATCTAATTTTAAATAATTTAAGCGTTATTGAAAATTCTTCCCCTGGGCTGCTCCCGTCTACCTCAACCAGAGTTATTACATCAAATTTAATCATAATTGATAATCTTTTACTAGGAATTAAACCTCCGTGGCATCAATATTTAGATTCGTTGTCTATTCTAATGTCAATGATTATAATTTCATAACAAGATAATGTCTCATACTTTTCCACAGATTTTCTGTTACTATTGTACATTGCATTAGTTATCTTAGATTATAAATGAGGAAGCCAAAACGACTGATGCGATGTAAATGGCGCTTTCATAATCTGGCATCGAAACTAGTTGTAACAGATGAATTTGCGACGTGAGCTATGAATACTGAGCTACGGGAGCTACGCAAATCTTGCTCACTTAATTATTATTTGGAAGACCTACTAGGTAAAGTATACATTTGATGAAAAAGTCGTCGCATCGGGGGTTTTCAAATTTTCAATTTAGAGTTATTATTAGTATTTTGTCAGATAACGGCTGTATTTCGCAAGCTTATATACAATAGTATATTATTATGTATCTAAAAAGTCGATGTCGGGTTAACTGTATGAATAACCGCTTAGGGGTTGAACATTCAAAGACGCTGAAATACCTACTCTTATAAATAACAAGAAAATAATATTTTTGTATCTGATATAACTATAGACTGATTTTCATGTTTATAACTTCAAAAAAATCCGCACTCTTATAAAAATTTCTTCCCGTATTTTCAAATACTTTACTTATTGTTTTTTTACCTAATGGAAAATCGCTCTCTTAAATTTAGTTCTCCGAAATATTTACTATACCCTCGATTTTTTTCCTGATATATTGTCCATAACCATAAACAAAACACAATATGAATTACCTACTCAAAGTATCCATATAAAAAATCTGGGTGCATTGAAAAGCTATAAAGAACTAAGGACCTAATATTTTGTTTTATTTAGAGTCGGTACTTATTCAAGTAAGTAGGTGTAGGTATCTAATAAATAATCCTAACGTAGTGTAAAGATAGTGATGCCGACTAATTACTGTTAGTTTAGATAATACAAAGACAAATAATTATTATAAAAGTACAGACGAAAACGGAACGTACAGCAGGATAAAAAAAGATAATAATAGCGAGTAGAAACATAAAAAGGAAGGGGTGATTTAAAACAGAAAATCTAATTTTTTGACATTATCTTATTATACCATTACAATTTTACATTACATGTACATGAGAATAAACAACGAATCTAAATCAATATTTCAAGGTAACAATTTAACGAAAATTTCAAGGTATTTGGTTATAGCATGCGGACTCCGCCAGCCCGTTCCACTCAGGACGGGAGGAGCCTAGGGGTCGAATTTCCAAAAACGCTAAAATTCTTTTAAGTTTTATTTTTTTCTGTTTTTGTTTACGTAATGGTGGAGTAGTTGCCGCTAGATTTGTTATTGCGTTATATTTCATGACCACAAACAAAACAAAAAAGAATTACGCATATCTATCGTTCGTTAACCGTTCTCAAGCGAAGCAATTATTAACTTAGTACCTGTATTAATAAATAGTTTAAATAAATCTGTAGTCTCATTCTCTTATCGCTTAAGGACACATAATTATTGCTTGAAGATAACCCTGTGCTCGAGCGTCCAAACACAACAAGCTTAGGGTATAAATATGTTAAGTTTGATACAACGACATAACCAGGCTCACATACCATTAAGACTTATACATCGAAGCATCTTAAATTAACTCAAATATGAAGTTTGTGGGTATGCTGCTGCTCCTTGTGGCCCTGGCGGCAGCAAGCCAAGGTAAGCAAGGTAGAAGCGAGTCCTCAGGGCACTGACATCGTCCTAGTCGCTCAACGTGAGTTTACCATATTATATAGTGGACTTTGCTTGTTGGCGACCGCTTGGCGCAGTGGTTTGAGCGTAGACCGCTCGGCTCACTACGAGTACATATGGTGTCTGATTTCCATTATTTTTTAAAAATAACATTTCTTTTTGTAAATTTTCACTGTTTCATCCCGGCACCGATAAATTTTCATACAATTAACTGTAACCGGATATCAAAAACCAGAATTAACTGTCAAAAATGGATTTAAAAAGGGTGGCAGCGTCCTGTGAATTATTGCTAAGGGCGATGGCGCACCCATCCGTATTAAGTTTGTTTTCAAATCTTAACACGGTTAATATAGTTTTAGCTTTATTTTATGTTTTAGGGTTGAGTACTCTCATAGTTTCGCCATGTCCGTTTGTCCGTCTGTTCCTCTGTCCGTCCGTCCAGCGGACGTCACAGTCATGTTATTCAGAGACTAGAAGGCTAGAAGGTTGCAAATTGCCACAATATAGTAATTTTTTACCCTCGGGATGAAAGTAACTCGAACTATTAAACGCCGTCTCGGGACAAAATAAATCTTTCACCCTTATACAAACCGTAAACATTGTGCTTTTTATTACGAATACAAGGAAAGTAAAAACAAAAACATGAATTAGCTAAAGAAGATCGGATTGCCGCTTTCCCGCCTATTTTGTTTTTTTTTTCTGTGGCCGGCCAGCTATTTATCCATTATTTTTCATTTTAATCATGGAAAAAAATGAAAATATTTTGCCCAATTCTATGTTATTTTAAAGAAATAGTTGGAACCAATTTATAATAAAGTGATTTAAAAAATATATTCTTAATTAATACTTAACTTTATGGTATTTCATTTTTAAATCGCGCTGTAATTGAGTGGCTGAGATCGTTGTGCAATGCTTGCCTATTGTTGCATAAAAAAATATATATGAAAATAGAACTAGTTTTTTTTATAATTTGACAGCTGTCAGTTGAAAACGATTCTCCCTCGGGCTGAAAAGTATTACTTTCAACCCGCTCCTCAGGCAACTTCAGACCTACTTTCCGAGTAATATTAATAAAAAATTAGTTTATGAAACGCTATAAAACTGTGTATAAATATTGAACGCAAAGTTACTCTAGGAAACTCACAATCACATCAATAAAATAAACGTTTATTATTAGGGTTCCGTATTAATGAAAAGTTGCCAAATATCTACGGATCCCTATAGTATGCGTGGTTCAACATGCAGTTGGCCGGTTTATTTATCTTTAATTTGGTCCCCCCTCTCTCAGCAACGTGCAACCGATGCTCTTGGTATTGCCAGCATTTATAGGCTACTGTAACTGCTTAACATCAGGAGGGCTATGCGATTGTTTGCCGACTCAATAAATTCAGATTCGTACATAAACTAAAGGGTCAACAAGAGCATCTGGTTTATATTAAATATGTTTTATCGACAGCTGAACTATTTGATTCCTACAAATGTGAGGTGGACGACGACTGCCCAAGAGGCTACGGCTGCCGCTGCGAGGAATTCCACCATGTCTGCGTACATTGCAAGGAGTGCACAAGCGACAAGTTTTGCAAAGACAAGTACAGCAACCCTGAGTCCGCATGCAAGTGCACCTACAACGTTTGTAGAGATTGCGCTGAGTTTGTTTAAGTAAACATTCAGAAATTATAACGAATTGATGCTCTTTAAATATTACAATTATAAATTATAGTGAATCATAGTAACAATATTATTCCTATAATTTAAAGAACCTCTCGCTCGCCTCTCGAACCGTGTAGTAAAACAGTGTTCGTAATAAAAAAGTATTTATAAGATTTATATAGTAGACTTTTTGAAATAAACACCCTTTTAAACTGAGGTCGTTGCGGCCTGAAAACTGATTAACGAAATGCATTCATTAATTCACCGTGGTTATCGTTTGAGTAAGTTATGGTCTTATGTTAATGCAAACATTCCAAAACAAAGATGTTCTTTTTTCGAATATTTTTTGGTTAATTCGGACTATTACAAACATTAAAAAATCCATGTCAGTCCAGCCGTTCTCAAGTGATGCCCTATTCAGCAAACAACATTTTATTTTTATATATATAAATAAAACTGTTTACCTCATTAGCGCTTATCGGTTAGGGTCATATTAATATTGTTTGAAGATAATGCTGCGCTCGGGCGTCCAATGTAAAGCTTAGGGTATAAATATGTTAAGTTTGATAGAACAACACAACCAGGCTGACGTACCGTTGAGATTAACATATCGAAAGCATCTAAGAATTTCCTCAAAATATGAAGTTCGTGGGTACCCTGCTACTCCTTGTGGCCGTGGTGGTGATAGAAGCAAGTCCTCAGAGTGATGACAGCAGCCTAGTCACTGAACGTGAGTTTACCATATTTTAATTATATGACGGGCTAAGGGCTCGTTCCCCTCGTATTTAGTAGGAATGTGCACTGTATAATGGCAACAGGCTCGCTCTACTACAAGTTGAGACCAGAACACCATCGGCGACACGTGGGAGCACCGCAGAGAACCTCTGCCTCAGAGCAGGTACAAGCATCTCTGCCCAGCCCTTCAGTCAATGCATAATGCACGATAGTGTGAAAGTTTCTCATATGCCTTCATTATCTACATAAGAGCTGATAATCTTCAAACGGCTTAACAGATTCTCTTGAATTATATCTAAGAACACTCTCGATCAAGAAAGCTTTCATATAAAAAAAACCACAATTAAAATCGGCGCATCCGCTTGAGTGCTAAGATACCACAGACAGACACACAAATACACATGTTAAGCTTATATCACCCCTCTTTTCCGTCGGAGGCTAAAAACGTAAGCTAGTGGAAGTAGAAGGATTTATTTTACAACGACTAGCATAGTCTGGGTGGTATATTTTCGAACTGTGTGAAGGTACCTTAAAAACTTTCTTCTGAATACAATCGATTTGGTATTATAAAGTATTATAAACTGGATTGCATGAACTTGCGAAGAATATTCGAGATGACTGCGGAAAGTACAATATCCTACTAATATTATAAATGCGAATGTTTGTGAGTGTAGATGTATGTTTGTTACTCCTTCACGCAAAAACTACAGAACGGATTTGGATGAAATTTGCAACATAATCCCGAAATACTACGCGGACGAAGTCGGTGGGCACAGCTAGTAATATATAAATATATTTAATAGTTTTGATGATTCTGAGAGTGATTGGTGGATTGAGACTGAAAGTGTGGTAGTATCAGCTATGGACACAATGGGACATAATATGTTCATACCTTCAGCATAAAGAAGTCTTTTTGAGTTCGTCAGATATAAAATAATGAACAGCAACGAGGCAAGCAACGAACCCTGCGGTAAGTACGAACAACCACACAACCTGAATCCCAACCATCATCACTTATATATTACTCAACCTGCTTTATATTTGGCTTTGGCCCGTAAACTGGTGTAAGAACCGGGAAAATGAATCCCAAAATAATAATGTTTAAAAAGTGTGTATTTTTTATGAATTTTGGCATCAGCATCCCTAATAAAAGCAACTCTTTTCTTGTAGGAGAAAGTTGAATGGGACTTTTCCAGTCTTTGAAACTACAGAACAAGAAAAACTTCTTTTTTTTTATTAAAACTTACTGTAAGTTAGTTTATAGGTAGTTGCTATACTGTAAATATTATTTAAATAAAATTTCCATACATAGGTGCGCTAGGGGTACTAAAACGAAAAAAATATTCGATTTTTATAAAACTTTGTTACAGCGGTAGCTAAAATTATAGACTATATTTATCGTTAATAAATATTCAGGGTTTATTCCAGCCTTTTAAACTACAGGAATAGAGTTCGTCTAATAATTGGTAAATTTTCGTCAACAGGTCAATATAAATGCAATGCAACCAACGAGTGCCCCACAGGCTACGGCTGCCGTTGCGATGAATACAGTAAGGTCTGCGTGCATTGCCGGGAATGCACAGATGATGAAAGCTGTCGCGATAAATACAACAACGATAGCACCGATTGCAAGTGTAAACGTCGCCTTTGCGTCGGTTGCATAGAGAAGTAATCTTCTTTATAATGAGACACCGGTATGATATCTGAGACCACTCTTTTTTACTCAATAACTTTGTGATAAAGTAAAAATATTAATATTAATATATTCGTAATTTTATTTCACTCACGTTAAGACATAGTAATATGCGATTAATTTTTCGAGTTAAAAATAATACTATTATTATTAATTAATAATATTTAGCTATTGTATTTATGGTGGATCCCCTCCAGGTCCATGAAATTCATTTGTTATTAAACATATAATTTTAAAACCCTTACAATATCACACACGTTTGATAAGTACGGTTATGATAGGTAAGTTAAGTACCTAAGGAGAAGACGTCTCGATGGAGTAGTAGGTAGTAGTATGACAAAGGTATGTAACGGACAGAGTTTTTAGTTTAAATCATTTATAATTATTTACTACTAAGTATACGAATTGAAACAAACAGTCATATTAAAATTATACCAAGTCACATACAACGTTCAACAAATGACTACATATTTCTTCCAAATAATCTGACAAAATGTTCGTAGGAAAGAAAATTAAGTTAGCACGATTTGCGTAGCTTCTGTAGGTAGCTCAATATGAAGTTAGCACGATTTGCGTAGCTTCTGCAGCTCAATATTAAGTTAGCACGATTTGCGTAGCTTCTGTAGCTCAATATTAAGTTAGCACGATTTGCGTAGCTTCTGTAGCTCAATATTAAGTTAGCACGATTTGCGTGGCTTCCGTAGCTCAATATTAAGTTAGCACGATTTGCGTAGTTTCTGCAGCTCAATATTCATATCTCATCTCGAAGATTATTCTGGGCAGACCTTATTTTGCTTCCCTTTGCTACGTTAAATTTGGATACCAGATTATGAAAGACCCATTTACATGATTAGTTTTGGCTCCATCATTTATAATTAAATGTTAACAGTCAACAGAAAATCTAACTATTTGACATTATCTTGTTATGTCATTGCGATGATTGACATTAGAATAACTTATAACTCTAAGATCATTAAAATAAACAAATTTATATTTTTTTTTTATTTTTCAAAATGGACGGTCACAATTTTGTATTGTATTGTTATTAAATGTGTTTGTTATTGCTATTTGTTACTACTACTTTACACTGGCGAAATACCTATTAAAAAGCCCTATTTTTAAAGAAATAAGAAGAAGAATTTGACATGAAATTGTGAATTAATTTTTAATTTACCTACAGCACGCGGTCTCCGCCAGCCCGCAAATACATAAGTTGCAAGCCGCAATATGAACTAGTATTACAAACAGTTAAATATTACATAAAGGGGGGGGGGGCACACATAGGTACACGAAACAGAGGGGCATGTTTATTTAATTATATCTAACTTTTCGAGTATATTTGGAAAGGTACCATAAAGTGGAGTCCAATACTATTTTTCATTTATATTTGCAATAAAGATTGAGAATTTGGAGAGCCATCAAATTTTTCATTTCGGGACATGTTTTGTGCGTATTTCTATTCCATAAACAGCTTTATGTGTGAATCTGTTATTTATATATATCATATTACACATATCTTTTAGTTTACCAACCATATATTATAATAATAAAATATTTAATAATTTAGCCCTCTTTGACATCCCACTGCTGGGCACGGGCCTCCCCACAACATGAGGGGGATTCAGGCCATAATCCACCACGCTGGCCCAGTGCGGGTTGGCGGATTTCACATGTCTTTCGAAAATTGGTTAGATCTTCTAAGACATGCAGGTTTCCTCACGATGTTTTCCTTCACCGTAAGCAAGTGATAACCATATAGAAATTATGATTCGCACATAGATTTCGAAAAATCCAGAGGTTCGAGTCGGGGTTTGAACCCAAGACCTGGTGCCCCGCTAGGCGCGTGCTTTAACCAATCGGCTATCACTGCAATTACCATATAGTATAAATAAGACTTTAATAATCAATAGCAAAAACTATTTTTGCGGTTAAAAAAAACAACTGAGTAGAATTTGCAGCGTAAATTTTATTTTAATCGGTTCAGTAGTTTTGGCGTGAAAGCGCGACAGACAGACAGACAGAGTTACTTTCGCATTTATAATATTAGTAAGGATTATCATCCATAAGGCTATCTACTCACACAAATGATAACCTCTGTCTGGAGCGGAGTATCACAAGGGACATTTCGATGGAATAACACATACAGGCCAGAGTATCTTTGACACTGTAGCATTATAAAATTAATAATTATGAAGCTTATCAGTATCCTGGTGCCTCTTGCGGTACTGGTAGCGACACAAGCTACTCCTCAGGCTACTGAACGCAGTTTAGTCCCTACTGGTGAGTAAACTTCAGTTTGAACCTACACCTGACCGAAAAAATATCGGAAATTCATTTACTTTTCAAAATTGCACGTTGAATCAAGATAAGTACTTAGTCTATTGATTTTTTTTTTTGTATTCAAACTTTTTGGCTTCAATAAAAAGAGAGGCAATAATTATATTTTTAAAGGTGGCGGTCTATTTCTTATGCTTCAAATATTATGATCCTTATCAAAGTCGAAAATTAAATCCAGGTGGTATGTAAAGTCATTCAAACGATGGGTCATAAGAAGATCATTACAATCATTTTGTTACAATGTTTAAAAAAAGCTACCACGTTGCAATTTTGTTCAAAGGAATTACAAATAGTTTTACTTTTGAAAATGCTTCATTATGTATGTACGTAAATAAACAAATTTTTGCTGTATGGTATTTAAAACAAACTTCCTCTCCAGCGATCCCTGCCTTATTATACAAAACGTAATCTCTTTTTCATGTAAATAAGCAGTATTTTCGTAGTAGGAGTTGAATCTTTACGTCTTTTGAGCTAGAAGGCCAAAAAGGGTGTTTCTAATTACTTCTTAACTCGCATTACAGTATTTGTCCTTGGTGGGCCGTCGTACAATTGCAAAAAGGACAAGGATTGTCCAGAAACCTACAATTGCAATTGCGACCCTTTCTGGAAGCTATGCGTGAACTGCAAGGAATGTCAGCTCGACGAAGAATGTCGCAATAAATACAACACTCCTGATTCCGGGTGCCAATGTGCTCAACGCCTTTGCGTCAACTGCGTAGAACAAAAGAAAGAAGAAAACAGAATGTTATCGTCATCCTTGTCTTAGTGGCAATGTGTGGGGCAAAAAACATAAAATTTTGTGAAATTTAATTATAAGTTTATGTGATTTGATCGATGATTATAATTTTTGACTCGATTACCCTAAAGCTTTTAATATTCGAATTCGAACGAGTAGTCCACCGCACGCTGCTGGCGGAATGTGACATTTTATATGTAAACGAACCTTAATTTTGAACACAACCAAATGATACGATGATGATGTAAAAATACAAAAATGAATTAAATTGAATATTTAACGAATGTTTATACAATATTTACAACGAGCATGTGATGTCTGAGAGTTGTTTACAAGGTCAACGAAAGTGAATGAGGCGATTCGCGGTGATAGCAAAAGTGACATCATTACGAACCGCTACGCAGCCACTGAACGGTCGAGGGGCCCGGCTGCTTTTGCAATGACGGGTTAAAGGCATAAGTGATATGAGACGCATATAATGTGTCATAATGCTTAATGATCTCGTTGGTACATTACAAAAATGCTGAGATTATTTTTAATTGTTACTAGATGAAAACCCGGCTTCGCACGGGTGAAATATGACTCATAATACACAATCTTTTACAAAATGTAGTTAGATATTTTTCTTGTTATCGGTTTTCAAGGAATATTAGGCAAGGCATATATTCGTATAGCATTGTTCGTTGTGTTTAATCCGATTTTCGGTTTACGGTTACTAAATGAAATTAAAACGAAAAAAACATGAAGACAATTTTTTTTTCCGAAACCTCAATCTTCGTCTTTCTTTAAAAATATGGCCCACCTAGTTTAATAGGTATTTCGAATAAAGACTCACTTACACACTGAGAACACTGTGTTATCACTGACACTAACTGACAGGGATTCGTTCATAGAAAACATAGCGGTACTGTGCCAAACTTGACGGAACTGCCAATATGGCGAAAGATTGCCTTTTGCACCGTTAGAATTTAACAAAATACTCGACTATCCGAATTTTGCGGATATATGTTGTCGACTCGAAATCATTATTTTTTTATGTTTTATTATTCTGGTAAGGTTTCAATCGAGTCTACCGTACCCCTGAACGGAATTATTAATAAAGATTCTTATTTTGTTTTGTTTTGTTAAGGTAATGGCGGAGTAACGCCCTCTATAATTTTTTTTTCGTAATACCTATTCCCTATTCTCCTGATCTAAGTATATCTTTGCCATGACCATAAATAAAATAAAATATGAATTACGCAAAGTCGAATGGATGACCATCGTTTGAATCGTAATATCCAAAAGAAGAGAGGACGTTCAGCGTTTTGAAAAAAAATCGGGTAATTTTTATATATGTTTTTTCATTAAAAACTAACATGGACTATTTTATTACAAACATTTTAAAATTAAAAATTACCAAATCTGCCCAGCCATTTTCAAGTGATGCACTTTTCAACAAACGGAGTTCTTTTATGGGACTGGTCCCGCCACACACTCCCACCACTCATTAGAGTTTATCGCTTAGGGTTACATTTTTATTGCTTGAAGATAACCCTGTGCTCGAGCGTCCAAACACAAGCTCAGGGTATAAATATGCTGCCACCAGGCTGACGTACCATTGAGATTTATACATCGAAGCATCTTAAATTTGCTCAAATATGAAGTTCATTGGTATCCTGCTACTCCTTGTGGCCGTGGTGGCGATAGAAGCAAGTCCTCAGGGTGATGATAACACCCCAACAACTAAAAGTGAGTTTATCATACATAATTTAAGGCTATAATGGAATACGAGCTCGTCCCCCCTTGTCTTGAGTAGGAACAATGGAAACATACTCAGCCCTACTATAAGTTGAGATCACAACACCATCGGCGACAAGTGGGAGCGATACGGACTCAAATATATTAAGTTTGCACACATATTTAAGTTTGTATTCGGTTCTTAATACTGTTGGAATAACTTAATCTTTCTTGTATTTTTTTTTAATTTCTATAAGGCCTGCAATAACTTTAGATTAGTGCAAAATACCCTAATCTCCAAATATATAGAAAGATACAATCGATTTACAAGTACGTACGTTCTGAAAAATGCTTCGCAAATCATCAATCACAAATACAAAGCCTAATGTACTGGCTTCGGCCTGTGGACACCAGTAAACCGGTGTAAAAAGCGAGAAAATTAATTCCAAAATAGTAATAATAAAATTATAAATGAGACATTTTTCATGCATTAACAGGTACATTTAAAAACTCCATCAGCCTACCAAAAAACCTGTGTGTTCAATTAGTTTTTTAGGGTTCCGTACATCAGAAGGAAAATATGGAACCCTTATAGGCTTACTTTGTTGTCTGTCTGTCTGACCGTATGTCAAGACCCTATTGCTCAAACGTGGAGAGTTATCAAGTTGAAATTAATATCAAATATCAATTGCTATGGTCCCTCAGCATTATTTTTTTTTCTTTCGGAGCATCAATACTACGTTATTGTTACCTTATTTAGAATTTTACAACACTATTATTGATATATGGTTGAATTATGAAGCGAAGCTTCTTTACGGACGTTCGGGGCGCTCGCTACCCGGGCACTCAAACGGTGAAAAGCGTAACGCGTAATGCGTTTTTTTATGTTACACTCTGCCCATCCTGTTTCAAAACCCTATGCACGCCACTTATAATATATCTAATAACTACTGCAAAGCTTCGCTTCTTTCGGGCGTCCCTAGACGGCACTGATTTTTTTATTAATTTGTGGTTCACCGGAGACTTTCCCGTGCGTCACTCAAACAACTTGCTGAAAATCAGCGCAGAGCTTAGAGCTTTTTTGATAGCACTGTACATGACAGCGATCATTTCACCCTGCATCCAGTGGGGCTAAGTTAGTAATTTTTATGTACAGTACTTCGATATAAATGTATTTACTTTCTCTTTTCCTCCTCTTTCCTTGGAGAATAATTCTTAATAAATTTAAGCAGTTTTAACAGTTTTTATTGGGATCCAATTTCTTAAGGTAAAAGCATGTAAACCAATATAAATGCTTTAAATTACCACTAATATATTTATTGGCTGGTTATTCTTTTGTAATAACTAGTATGTAGATCTAGAATTAAACATTGTTAAAGTAATGTTAAGCCAATCAGTGGCTTTAGGTAGATCTTTCTCTAAAAACTTGAAGCACTGTGCAGAAAATCTGGAAAAATCAGGATACTAACATATACGAAAATACAATAAAACTTATAACGAGAGTGTCACGAGCTACAGCCAATAAAGTTAAAGCTAAGTTGTTTTCCCGTCGTTTCTGAACGAACTCAATAGTGAATGTCAAAAATCAATCGCAAATTCAACTTTGTTTCTTGTATTACACCAAATATGTTATAGATAACACAAATGCTTGCAAATCGAAATGGCTACGGAACCCTTTATTGTGCATGGCTCAAAAGGGACTTGGGCGGTTCTTTTGTTTGGTATAAGTAGGTACACCAAATACGCAACTCTTTTCTTGTAAGAGTAAGTTGAGTGAGTATTTTCCAGGCTTTTAAACTACAGGACAAAAAGATAAACTTCTAGTTAATTGTTGAATTCTTGTCGACAGCTCAGTACAAGTGCAGTAAAGACGAAGAGTGTCCCAAAGGCTACGGCTGCCGTTGCGATGAATTCAGTAAGGTCTGCGTGCATTGCAAGGAATGCACAACTGATGACAGCTGTCGCAATAAATATAACAACGATAGCACCGATTGCATTTGCACTCGTAGCCTTTGCGTCGGTTGCGTACAGAAGTAACCATCTTTATGGATTGTCAATTTGATATATGAGACCTCTTTTTTGTAATAACTTTGTATTAAATTAAAGCATCTAAAATTATTTTTTTAGTTATTTTATTTTACTCCCTTTATGGTATAATTTAATTTCCTCATTGCTTGCGGTGAAGGAAAACATCGTGAGGAAAACCGCACTGGGCTAGCGTGGTGGATTGCGGCCTGAATCCCCTCGTAGTGAGAGGAGGCCTGTGCCCAGGAGTGGGACGTCAAAAGGGCTTAATTATTATTATTATATTTTATTTGGCATAATAATACAATACCCTATGCGACTCCTTCCGTAAGCTTTGCAAAGTTGCAGTAGTTGCAAACAACAAAGGCATCAGTTTCACAAGTGTTTTCACAGACCTGCAATTCAGCTGACATAAAAAAGCATATTTCTGTTGATATTAAAAGTCGTTAGATGATCATAGATTATATTTAGGTAGAAACCAAATTGATAGGGTCAGCTTAAACCAGACTTCACTATGTTTAGGATTTTTTAATACTTTGGAGTATTTAGTAACCTACCCAGTATCAAAATCCTACTAATTATATAGATATGCTTTTCATTACACATAAATAATACATTAATACATTATAAAAGGATAAAAGGAATATAAATTATTGTTACGTATAATGGGTAGGTACACTAAATGCCCGTAAACGTGTAAAAAGGGTTTATTTATGCTCTCCACAAACTTGACAAATACACACTAGTACACTAACACTAGTTACACAACAAGCAGAGATTCGAATCACTTGGCAGTCGCACTGTAGTCCAATTTTATCGCTTAGGTCACTGGTATATTCCTCTTCGTTGGCTTACTTGAGATTCGTTCACTGTGTCTTCCAAGAAGTAACTGTCTCGATGCTCGACGTCTACTCTTTATATACCGAATAAAGATGTGAGCTAGTGTTTTCCTGAACGATCCCTAAATCCATTGTCGGCTTTCCTTTGTATTCGTTCGAGACGGGACGCCGCGCCGATAACGCAAGGGCGTTCACCTTATACCTACAACAGTGCCACCTACAGGGTCCAACTATAAAGCTAATAAATATCCAGGTGATCAAAGTAGGTCAAGCTGTTTACGAGGAGAAGAATTACGAGCACACCCACACCTGCATTTGAAATATAAAAACATATAAGATATATAATATATACTTATTATATATGTAAGAATGACTACAAACAAACACGCAGGGGAATTATAAATTACTTGAGTTATAAAATAATTGTTTATCGCTAAGGCCCCATTTTTATTTACTTACAAGATAACCCCACACGCGAACGTCCATACTCAGGATTAGGTATATATACGTTCATTTTGACAGAGCGACACAAATAGGATGAAGTAACTTTGAGATCACACATCGTAGTATCTCAAGATTTCCTCAACCATGAAGTTCGTGAGTATCCTTCTACTCCTTGCGGCCCTGGTGGCGATTCAAGCAAGCCCTCAGGGTGTTGACGTCAGTAATACCAGCAGGACAGTCCTTTCTGGTGAGTTAACTATTTTTAAGTATCTGTGTAACATGCAGTGGGAATCTGGCCCGTGTAATGGAAATAGGCTCGCTCTTATAAAAAGTTGAGACCGAACTACCAACGGCGGCGAAATGTGGATACAATTCATTGTATATACGCCTACCCCTTGGGTTTAACATGCACCATGGTGTATCAATGAATTGAAACCTTAATATTAGATCTATATAGTTACGTTTGCTTCACTACATAGTATAAAACAAAGTCGCTTCCCGCTGTCTGTATGTCCCTATGTATGCATAGATCTTTAAAAGTACACAACGGATTTTGATGCGGTTTTTTGTAATATATAGAGTGATTCAAGAGGAAGGTTCATATGTATGCACAATATAGTAGAGAAACACTGATAATTTTAGACCCGTGCGAAGCCGGGGCGGGTCGCTAGTTTTGAAATAAATTCAATTTTTGGAATATTTTTCTTAAAATGCATTCACACACAATGTAATGATGCTTGAATGATGCGCCCTCATACATAATTAAAACTACACACATATTACGTTTGTATTAGAATCTTAACACGATTTAAATTACTACGTTTGCTTTCAAAGATGCTTTGCTAATTATAGTAGAAATGCACACTACGTTCACAAAATGAATAATCATACAACCTGAATCCCAACCATCATCACTAACAAATACACAACGTTATGCAGGTACATGCGGCTTTGGCCGTGGGCACCTGTAAACCTGTGTAAGAACCGTTAAATGCAACCCAAAACCCAGGTCACCAAACAACCTCTCCATTCACATTGTTTTTTATTTTGTATCGGTACCCAGTGAATCTTTCATAGCCTTTTAAAAAACAGAACAAGAACTTCTTGTTAATTATTTATTATGTTCTATCTACAGGACAACGCAAATGCAATGATGACACAGAGTGTCCCACAAACTACGGCTGCCGTTGCGATGAAGCAAAAAAGGTCTGTGTGCATTGCAAGGAATGCACAGATGATAATAGCTGTCGCGATAAATACAACAACGGTAGCGCCGACTGCATTTGCACTCGTAGCCTTTGCGTCGGTTGCGTATAGAATTAATCTTCTTTATGGATTGTCAATTTGAAAAATGAGACCTCTTTTTAACCTCCCACAAAAAAAAGAGCGGTGTCATAAGTTGAACATGTGTATTTTTGTATCTAAGTGTCTGTCTGTGGCATCGTAGCGCCCAAGTGGATGAACCGATTTCAATTTAGTTTTTTTTTGTTTGATGGGTATTCTATCGAGAGTGTTCTTAGCTATGTTTCATGAAAATCGGTTCAGCCGTTCGAAAATTATCAGGTCTTTTGTAGTTTAACAAGTAGTCGCATCGGGGATTTTCTAAATATTAAATTTTAGTTATTTGTACCTAATAACTTTGTATTAAATAAAAGCATCTAAAATTAATATCTTAGTTATTTTATTTCACTCCCTTTATGGTATAACTAGCGGCCCGTCCTGGCTTTGCATGGGTGGAAATTCAGAGTAAATTGCTAAGTAGTTCTGAAAAGAACTGCCTTCGTAACCTATTTCATAGATGTGGACATCCCTCTCCCGTAATTCGGTACCCGGCCACGGCGCGGGGGCGTTTATTTTTCTCTTAGTATTTGTTTAGATTGACATTTTTTAATTCGTAATATCTTTTGATTGGATTGTCCGATTTACATAATTCAGAAAGTAATCTACAGGTATGAAAATTGTCTCAAATACTAAATAATTTATTTGGATAAGGATCAATACCAAGGTATAGATAACATGGTCTGATTTTGGTCGGCATTTCTCTCAACTTATAATGTAAAAAAGTATTTATAGCAACGTAAACATAATAGTTGGATATATGGTACCATGAAGTTTTTTGTAGATATATATATATGTTTTTTAATATTGTAGAACGTTTTTTGTTCTCTCATCAATAGTTTCCGTAGCGCATGCGATGAAAGACATTTTATGGAAATTCTTTTTACACCATGGGTTACATTATTGAAGTTTTAGTAGGGATTCCTAATTGTTATTCAGGAAAAATGTTTCATTCTAATGGTGAAAGAATTTTTGAAATCAGTCTGTTCGTTTTTAAGTTTAGTCGTTACAAACATACAAAATTATAATAATATTAGTGTATATTTAATAACATAATTGCTTACGGTGAAGGAAAACATCGTGAGGAAAACCGCACTGGGCCAGCGTGGTGGATTGCGGCCTGATTCCCCTTCGTAGTGAAGGGAGGCCAGTGCCCAGGAGTGGGACGTCAAAAGGGTAAATAATAATTATTATACTTTATTTGGCATAATAATACAATACACTATCCGACTCCTTCCGTAAGCTTTGCAAAGTTGCAGAAGTTGCAAAGAACAAAAGGTTTCAGTTTCACAAGTGTTTTCACAGACCTGCGATTCAGCTGTCATAAAATAAGCATATTTCGGTTGACAATAAAAGTCGTTAGATGATCATAGATTATATTTCGGTTGAAACTAAATTGATATCGTAAGTCTATCTAATAAATCAGTCTTCGTTACGTTTAGAATAGATTTTTAATATATGGTAGTATTTAGTAAGTACCAGCCCTGTATCAAAATCATACTCATTAGATACATAATGCTTTTCAATACATATAAATCATATATTGTCAAAGGATAAAAGGAATGTAAATTATTATTAAGTTTGCCTCATCGCGGGCTATGATGGTCCCTGGTGACTATGGATGTCGACAACAGTGCCACCTGCAAGGTCCAACTATAAAGCTAATAAATATCTAGGTGACCCCATAAGTACAAAATAAATCATCAAAATAGGTCAAGCTGTTTAGGAGGAGAAGAATTTCGAGCACACCCACATCTGAATTTTAAATATGAAAACATATAAGATATAGAGGTAATATATACTTATTATATTATGTACTACAAACAAACACGCAGGGGAATTATAAATTACTTGAGTTATAAAATAATTGTTTATCGCTAAGGCCCCATTTTTATTTACTTACAAGATAACCCCACACACGAACGTCCATACTCAGGATCAGGTATATATACGTTCATTTTGATGGAGCGACACAAATAGACTGAAGTAATTTTGAGATCACACATCGTAGTATCTCAAGATTTCCTCAACCATGAAGTTCGTGAGTATCCTTCTACTCCTTGCGGCCCTGGTGGCGATTCAAGCAAGCCCTCAGGGTGTTGACGTCAGTAATAACAGCAGGACAGTCCTTTCTGGTGAGTTAACCATTTTTAAGTATCTGTGTACTAACATGCAGTAGGAAGCACTGTTTTTTTTGTATCGGTACCCCAAATGCATATCTCTTTTCTTGTAAGTAGAAGTTGAGTGAGTATATCATAGCCTTTTAAAAAACAGAACAAGAACTCCTTGTTAATTATTTATTATGTTCTATCGACAGGACAACGCAAATGCAGCGATGACAATGACTGTCCCACAAACTACGGCTGCAATTGCGATGAAGCAAAAAAGGTCTGCGTGCATTGCAAGGAATGCACAACTGATGTAAGCTGTCGCGATAAATACAAAAACGGTAGCCCCGAATGCAAGTGCATTCGACTCCTTTGCAACGATTGCATAAAGAACTAATCTTCTCTATAATGACACATCAATTTGACATGTAAGACCTCATAATGACACATCGATTTGAAATGTGAGACCTCTATTTTCTAATAACTGTGTATGTACCTCATAAATAAAAAATCGTCAAATTACTATTATCGTTATTTTATTTCACTCACGTTAATAATAGTATTATGTGATGGATGTGTTGAGTTAATAAGAACATCTATACAAATAAATAAAATTGGAGTGTCTGTTTGTAATATCAAAATAACACCTTTTCACTAAATGCATATGAAAATACATACGACACCTATAGCAAAAACGCGATTAAATTTTTTTTTGTCTGTCTTTCTGTCTGTCTGTCTGTGTGTTTGTTCCGGGTAATCTCCGAAACGGCTGGACCGATTTTAACGGGACTTTCACTGGCAGATAGCTGATGTAATAGGGAGTAACTTAGGCTACTTTTATATTAGAAAAACAAAATTTAAAAAAATGAAAAAATGGGTTCTGTCGTGAGGGCTCAGAAAGCGGGAGCGGGCTTTTTTGTTAAGTTTAATTCCACGCGGACGAAGTCGCGGGCTCAGCTAGTTAATAATATTATTTTAAAGAAAATGTGCGGTCGGATGACCCCTACAGTAGTAAAGTTCTCTTAGTTACTTTAGTGTTTCGCATGCACAAATATAATATCCAGTCACCTGAATAAACCACTTACGCCATCTAGTTGATTTTTAGGGATCTTTTTGACAGTGCACGTTACAAGGTACGTATAACGCTGTTCAATTATGCTATTCGTTTCGGTCCTATCGCAAGCCGCGTAAAGAATCTTCATTCTAATAACTAGATGATCCGGTGAAGGTAGTAACTTTAAGTTTTACCTATCTACTTTTGAAATATGACTTTATCCCAGATGATTAAAAGTTTACTAGACTAGCTATGTGAGCATATCACATTCACTAGTTACCTATAGCACTATGGTCAATAATGGTGCTAGTAGAGAGCTTATATAATCGACAAACACACCGAGTTACCACAAAATACCGGATAATTCAACGTGAACGTAAAAAAAGAAAATGCTCGAAAACTACTAAATTGCGTGGAACATACACGAGGGTCTGCAAGTAATACATCGAATTACCAGTGACTCTATATATCGGGTACAATATAGTGGGAGCGATCGATATGATTGAATAACTTAATTTAATTTTAGCATAAAATGCCAATGGGCGATTAAAAAGTCATATTAGAAAAAAACAATGTGAGTTAGAAATAAAGTTCTGAAATGATAAATATTAGGACATATATAGTTATTATAGTTTCATAAGAATTGTTTGCGATGTTTCTATAAGTATTTGGCTTTGCATGCATTTAATTTTGTATTAACACAATTAAGTGATAAAGTTCAGAACTGAATTTCTTCTATAGTTGCAAAGAACAATAGGTTCGCCTTTCATTAGTGTTTAATAGATCTTTAATTCCGATGACATTTAACACAAATTATATTGCCGTTGATAAACTACCAAAGTATTAAAAAACAATGAAATATTCCTATTAATTATGTTGCTACCTATATATATTCCAAGATCAACTAATGACTTTTAGTGTTTAGTAGGTATCTAACTACCTACTATCGTAATGATCCCAATTAGTTAGATAATATACACCTTTTTGCACATAAATCGTGAATTAATGTATTAAAAAAGGAATATAATTATTATTGAGTGTGGTAGTTCAACCTTTGGATGGATGATTTTGGACAAACACTGTATGTCACAGTGAAATATAGACTTATAATTAATTAAGTTTATTATAAATATTAGTTTTAATGGCATAATGTCTATCTTTATGCACTATTTAAAACAAGAGCATGACGTCTGAGAGTTGTTTACCAGGTCGACGAAAGTGAATGAGGCGATTCGCGGTGATAGCAAAAGTGACATCATTACGAACCGCTACGCAGCCACTGAACGGTTGAGGCGGCCCGGGTTATTTTTGTTTAATGTAAAATAGATATATTTATTTCCACATTAAAAACAATAGCTATTTATAAGTTGATAACAGGAGGCACAATTAGAGCTAATAACAAATTATTTTAAATATAACTGAAAGTGGACTGGAGCCTAAACTAGGGCAACCCTGTATTTCGGGACTCCAGGTATCTCTCCCGCGATGAGTTAGTTACAATATAAATATACTTACAGTTTTTTTTTGTGTTGGAAATTATACCAGTTCTTTTTATTAAAGTAAATAAGAGGGTGTGTGTGTTTAGATGTCGGGTGAGTGTGGTGTGCGGCCTGTAAATGGCTTCTTCTGCAATGACTGGTTTAACGGACAGAGAGAAATGAAACTGATAGATGTGTGACTGTGTCTTATATCTTAGTGATCTTGTTGCTGCATTGGAAAAGGAAGGTTCTTCCACTCCAAAAAACTCTTTTCAACGCACAAAATATATTTTATAATTGTGATTTCTACTCTCATCTTTCTATCTTTCTATTCATAGTGAGACCTGTGGCGAAAGACGTTTGGAGTCAGCCACCAATTGTCTATTGCGGAACTTTTTGGACCTCTACTTAAGTACACATTTTATTAAATACTAGCTGTGCCCCGCGACTTCATCCGCGTAGTATTTTAACTTAGCAAAAGTTTCGGGATTATCGAGTTAAAAAGTATCCTATATGTTAATCCCGGTTATAATCTATCTGTGTTCCAAATTTCATCCAAATCCGTTCAGCAGTTTTTGCGTGAAGGAGTAACAAACATACATACATACATACATCCACACTCACAAACTTTCGCATTTATAATATTAGTAGGATTGTAGTATTTAGGAGCCCGGTGTAACTCATATATAGTTGAGGTTTTAAAAAGAATGGTTTCGCCATATATTTCTTTTTAAAACAATCTGTGTCTTAGGACGTGTGTTTCATATTGAAACGTGACCGACAATGTGACCCGATGGGTTATAAAGTAATAAAAATAATATTAATTTGCATAATCTGTTACCAAGCCAGGTGCATCGCGATACCAGGGTGTGTTAGGTTGATTAATTTGTCGAAAAAACCTATGAATAGTAATATGATAGGTATGCACACGTGACTTATAGACACTGTATACAAGGTGACACATAATGGGTATACTTTTTTTTTTTAAACTTAACTTTGTAATTCTAAAACCATCAGCTTTGGAGGGAACTTGAAAAACAAAAGGTGTTATAGGAATACAGCTGTTGACCGATTTCACAAGTCTACAAAACCTTTAGTACTTCAACTGTCCCACAAAGCCGATAGTTTGAGATTTACAAAGTTAAGTTGCAAAAAAAATAGTATACCCATTTTGTATCACCTAGTATAAAGCCGCGTTTACATTGAAAGCGCGGCAGTGGGTGCGGACGCGCACTTGAGCGTTACGAGTTGAATAAACAAGAGCTACCCAAAAGTCCCAAAACTCCGACCTTTCACACTCTTTAAAGCCAGGAGCAAATGAGGATGATCAAATGAGGAGCTGCAAGAACATTTTCTTCACCAGATGTCACTTGTAACCTATGTGCAATCAATTTTCAAGTAAGAACGCGCGAAGTTTGCTGTGTAACCACACCAATCAATCGACCGTCAATTGAACGATGCTCTATGTAGCTGTCTATCGACGTCGACTCGATTCTTTCTACCATTGATAGATGGATCGGTCCACGGTCAATCTATAATTGGTATGGTAACAGCCTAAGGTCCGTATTAATAAATCTATCTCAAGCCTGAGAGCGATCTTGGAGATGTCATTCTTTATGTCATACTAGTACAGAATGACATGTCAAAAGCGTACTCAAGATCGCTCATTAAGGTGAAGGCGCCTGTCTAGCCCGCGAAGTTCAAATTTTTTGAGTTCTTTTAGAAGTTTTTCAAAATCTGACAATAATAAAAAGACAAATTTTGTAATTGGCGAAAAAGACCGTGTGCAGTGCATTTATTAATACATTTATTTTACTCTAAATATTATCACGGTGGATATGATACTAGTAAATCACTAAATATACAAAAATTGCCAGATTATCTGGATAGCTGTCGTTCTTGAAATGTTTTAGAGTAAGTTGGATATATTAATAAATGCACTGCATACGGTCTTTTTCGCGAATTACAAAATTTGTCTTTTATTATTGTCAGATTTTGAAAAAATTCTAAAAGAACTCAAAAAATTTGAACTTCGCGGGCTAGATGGGCGCTTTAGCCTTAATACGTGCCTTTTTGTGATTGTGTTTATGAGATTTAATTAAATAGAAGTAGCGCTAGCAATTTCGACGTGAAGTAGAGCGGTAAGGTAAGTATGCAAACCTCACAAAAATCCCAGCTCGCCTTGTAACAATGCAGTCTTGTGTTTTGTTTCACTTCAGACTTCTCGTTTTAGTCTATTGCTAAGCACTACGAGTATACTCGTAGATCGCACCTACAGAAGCATTATTATTTATACAATTGATGACGCATGTACTTCCGACCTTTTATCCTTATAATGAATGTGTCTGGGTTTATCCAACATTGTTATCGTAATTTGATAACCTCGCTGATGAACAAACAATTTTAACAATAACATATTAATAATTTCTTGTTATAATAACATCTCCAATTGATAAACTGAACAAGAAAATGACACTGATTCGTTAAATATATACCAATTTAAATTAACGGTGGTAGAGCCAGCTAATATTCTGTAGCCAACTGATTACAGAATAGTAGCTGGCTCGACCAGGGCAGTATGACTACAACGACTTTTAATAATTCATCTGGTCTTTAAATCACCAGCCTTTACATAAACCTAAAAATATTTAAATTTAACGATCTAAATGTCACTAAATCTGCGCCTGCGCCAGTGCCATATTCACTAAAGCGGATGTAAAGACACCGAAATCTTATAAATTTGTTTTTGGTAAATGTATTATGTTTTGTAAAAAGTCACAGAACCAAAGTTGTTGTTTATGAAGTCAATAAAACAGTCCTGCAAGTTGCAACTGTATTTTTTCTAATAACCCCGTAGATATAAAAAATTTACTTGGTACAGTCTTTCAGTAGATTTTTAACATCTAAAATCGATTAAAAACCCTGGAGAAATTAAAAGTTTCTTAGTATAAAAAAGTGTAATTTAACTATCACTCATGGAACGCAATTGACCGGAAAGTACACTAGGAATGTACATTTTATGTTTTTTTTCTCAGTAACTGAAGTTCATTCAACCATTCAGTTATGTCACTTGAATAATCAGCTTTTGTAATGGCGCTTAACCCTATGAATTGGGTGACCGAGTGACCGTGAATTGTTGTCGTTAAATTTATTTAGTTAATTTTATTGAGACAAAAAAAAAAAATTGAAAAGGATAAATCAAAGTTCATTTTCATGAATAAAACTAGTGATTAATTTATATTAAATAGGGTAGTGATTTGAGAGTAATTTGAAGCAGCAATTTCTGTAGCAGTCATTTTTTTTCATCCTTGACTGAATTTTGTCAAAAATATGTGTAATTTTCTGTAGTGGGGTAAAAATCTATTTCG
This sequence comes from Notodonta dromedarius, assembly GCA_905147325.1. Lineage (NCBI taxonomy): Eukaryota > Metazoa > Arthropoda > Insecta > Lepidoptera > Notodontidae > Notodonta > Notodonta dromedarius. The sequence goes on from LR990167.1 coordinate 1,296,074, forward strand.
AATTCTATGACGCAGACGAAACGATTAATTAAATGTCATCTCTTAGGCGTTTTAATGTATTTATGAAACAGCAATTAAATTACTGTATCTGGTGATACAATCTACAATTGCCGATTTTTCAAGATATCTTATGACAGTTAGGTATTTTCTTAATTGTAGCTCAGGATTCGGATTGAAAACCAATTCTCCAAGTGACCAAAACAGATCAAATAAGCTGATAAAGAATATCAACAAAAATAATTCTGCATCTCAGAAAATAGAATCCTAAATTCTTTGCATAAAATCATAAAGACCAGTTTTGCATATGGTATAAGGTATTAAGTCCTATGATTAGAGGGAAATACTGGCCCATTGGTATATTATATGAAATCGACAATACATTTCATTTGTTGACTCTGAGGTCTTCCTCAAACGACCATTGATTAAAAGCACTAGATTTCGATAAAAAATGAGTTATTTTTTTATATAACAAAGTCAACAATCAAACGTACGACTCGCCTGATATTAAGCAGTTGCTGTAGCCTATAGATGCTTGCAGTACCAATGACATCGCTCGCACGTTACCGACGTAGGGGAGTGGTATAGAAGGACGGGAAGGAGGGGGAGTTACGATTAGGCTTCCGGGTCTCTCACAGTAGCTTTAACAGTTCCATACGTTACGCCGTTCTTCAGTGATTTTATACCTACCTCTGAGTTACTGAATTGTAATTTGCCCTTTAAAATGACCACCGGTTGCCTTTGCGAAAAGAAAACAAGACTTTTCCTATCTTAATCACGCTGCGTAACACATTCAGCATTATAATTGCAACAATAACATCATTATCATGAGTCTTTATCGTTTTCTCATTCTTGACCCTGACTTAAGACTGATATAGTTGTTACTAACTCATAATAAACATGAAAATATTTAAAGTATCCAGTTCCGATTCGTTACATTGTGTTATAACTGTTTTGTTTTGTAACAAAACATGAACGTTTTATCGATAGTTACACGATTGTGTAATCTAGAGGAATATAATAAAACTTCATGGCTAAACAAATTAATATAGTACCTACCTATTTATGACTAGGTAAGTACCTATATTAAGTAACTAGTTGTTGCCCGCGACTTCGTCGGCGTAGACTTAAGGAAAGTATTCTATATGTTAATCCAGGTTATAAACTATCTGTGTTCCAAATTTCATCCAAATCGGTTTAGTAGTTTTTGCGTGAAAGAGTAACAAACATACATCCACACTCACAAACTTTCGCATTTAGTAGGAAGCCTCTTTACAACATTATTAACGGTAGTAGAGCCAAGCTGTAACTAATTAACTACAGTTCTTATACGGGCTGGCTTTACCAGGGTAGTACCATACTCTCACAGAAGATCGGAATAAAGTAGCTATTATAGCTGTAATTCGTTCGATGAGTGATAGAGCGGGAAGCCAAAACCCTTCTCATCCTTTTACACCATCCCTCTTTAGGTCGTCAACGTGCGAGTAATGCCTTTGGCATTGCAGTCTTCTACAGGTTACGAAAACTGCTTAACATCAGACGGATTGTATGCTTATTTGCAGTCTTGGTAACATAAGAAATTGATAGTAACTAATTTTCTCAGGTTCCTCAGACCTATACAAACCTAATACACGTTAGATAGGTACCTGTATACCGATACACACACAGTACCTTCATATTTTCAAGTTTTACATAAGCAACAAACTACTATAATTATTTCATTTTATGCAAATATATGCGTCATTACCGCCATCTATATTCAAGCAGCAGAACCTACATATGAGCAGGCGTCACAAAAAAAGAACGCAAGAGAAATGAATGTGTATTTTTGGTACGTGCGCAAAAACGCGCTAGTTCGAAGACCCGCCGCAAGCAAGTGGGCGGCGTTGGTGTGCCGTATAAGGTAACGAGTCATTAAAATTAATTTGATTTTAATTATTAATTAAATTATTTCAACAATCTGCGAGCAAATTTAAAATCTTATTTCCTATTCTTATGGCAATATGCCTTATTTTCCTGTGAAATACGTGCATAACCACCTTACTGACTAGGAACTTACCTCATAGCAGACGATGATCGATCACAAGATACTTATGTTGATACGTAACTAAGCAGGCACTTACCTGTAACAAAAAAGAAATAGATTGTTAATTGTATAATCGTTACATAAATAAATAACAGCTTAAACCACATATTACATAGTATATTATGTTATATGTTATAGCAAATAATATGGGAGATCATAATAATAAGTATCCCAAATAAATTAATATTCAGTATCAAGTTCTTTTTAAACCATACAGTAAGTAGTCAGGTCAAAAATATCACTATAATACATATCGATTAACGACCGCTTGGCTCAGTGGTTCGAGCGTAGGCCGCTTGGCTCACCTCACTACACCGGGTGGTTGCGGGTTCGATCCCCGTCAGGGTAAATTTCGGAAATTACCTTTTCGTAATTTTCCGTGGTCTGGGTACCACTGGGATCGCCCGCAGTCCATTGTACGGTACCCATACGGTACCCTACCCATAGTACAAGTGTTACTTAGTTTGGGACCATACAGTTGGTGAGTTCGTCTGGCGATATTTATTATTAGATAATATTTATGAATGACTCTACAACCCATTAGGAATAATCAAGAATTTGGGCTATTCATTTATTTTCAACATAGTTCTTCTCGATCTCTCAATCATAACTATTATAACTTGTACCTATAAAAAACCAGTTCTCATATAACCACAATTTACAATCGGACCTGCAAATCAATCTGCATAATTTACCAACAATATAATTGTTCAACAGGAATTTAGGTCGTTCCGTGTTTTGGCTGCGCTGATAGCTTTCTAGAACATCAAAGTACTAGATTACATTATGTAATTTGTTCTAAAGCGAGGTGCGTTAATTATAATGTTACAACGTTTACAACTTACTGCGTAGGTAACGATTTCGGCACTTTTTGTTGCCACAGTATCCACTTATCGTAGGAAAGTAAGTAAATTTTAATATTCTAAAATATAATTGTGTTATTCCTAAAGAAACTCCGAAGACTAATTAGATTCGCCACTAAACTTAGCTTTTCTTTGCAAAGTGTTTTTAATAATAATTAATTAATCTTCACTACATAATAGGAGTATAAAACAAAGTCGCTTCCCGCTGTCTGTCTGTCCCTAAGTATGCTTAGATCTTAAAAATTACGCAACGGATTTTGATGCGGGTTTTTTAATAGATAGAATGATTCAAGACGCTGGTTTATACGTATAATGCATGCAAAATATAGTAGAGAAACACTGATAAAAAATACCCGTGCGAAGCCGGGGCAGGTCGCTAGTATACATATTATATGTGAATTAATATTTTATTTAATAATAATAATAATGTAATTCGGCAGTATATTCGATGAATGTACTTATACATTTTTTTAGTGAGCAAAGTCCTTTGGCATTGTAATCATCTGCAGCCTCCGATTAGTGAAGACCGATGGTTGTTTTCTGACTTGGTTATACGAGTATACGTATATAAAAGCGGATCATGAAATAAGTAATCTAAGGCGTCAAAAGCCTTGTGGTTAGAGGGGCCACCCTCGTAGCTTATAGGTTCCGGCTTCGATCCCCATCCTGGCTATAAAAATATGGTCGTGAGCCCACTCCTAACACCAGCATTAGCTGAGCTGGCGGGGCTAACAGGAATACTAGTAATGTGATAAACTCAAATTGCTAGTCATCATAAAAAAAAACACGACCATGCCTGAACGTACACCAATTGTGAATGGTAACTTCATGCAACAAGAGCTCCAAAAGGTTGTAAATAACTGAAAGTTCTCGTAGTCTATGATTTATTATAGCTTTTGCACCGAGGAAGTGTTGCACTAACAAGCAACTACAGTTGACAGGGTTGCACAATTGCAACTTGCTTAATACTGTTAGCATAAACCTAAATAATTAAATTGGTATCTGTGTCTTGTCTCTCCGTAGGAGTGAAAGAAGTAATGTTGGCCGACCGCTTGGCGCAGTGGTTCGAGCGTAGGCCGCTCGGCTCACTGCACATGGTGGTAGCAGGTTTGATTCCCACCGGGAAAAATGTCGGAAATTGCCTTTTTGTAATTTCCCGTTGTCTGGTGGTGATAGCTGATAAGCTGTGATAGCCGATTGGTTAAAGCACGCGTCTTGCGGGCACCAGGTCTTGGGTACAAACCCCGGCTCGCACTCTGGATTTTCGAAATCCATGTGCGAATCATAATTTTTATTATGATCATCACTTGCTTACGGTGAAGGAAAACATCGTGAAGAAACCTGCATGTCTTAGAAGATCTAACCAATTTTGCGAAAGTCATGTGAAATCCGCCAACCCGCACTGGGCCAGCGTGGTGGATTATGGCCTGAATGCCCATCTTGTTGAGGGGAGGCCCGTGCCTAGGAGTGGGACGTCAAAAGGGCTAAATTACTTATTTATCTGGGTGTCACTGGGATCACCCCCAGTCCATTGTACGGTGCCCATAGTACAAGCGTTGCTTAGTTTGGGACCATACAGTTGGTGTGTCAGTCAAGCGATATTTATTTTTATTTAAAGTGTACCTATTACAAAAACAAGACTTTAAAATATAGTTTATGTATTTAGATTACAGCGCTATCTACAGGTTCCAAATACAGCTAAGATGGATCCAGGTGACTCTATCAGTATTACAAAAACATCAAACACGGTCAAGCCGTTTAAGAGAAAAATTATTACGAACAGAAGCAGAGGTACACCAGAATGTTTTAATTCTTACATATAAAGACAATGGGAAGATAGGAAACGCATCATCAATTAGTTTCAGCAAAGTTTTTAACTAGTTTTTTTTGTAGCGTAACTAGATATCGCTACAATAATTATAGCGTTACTAATCATACTACATTGTAATTATTGTGCGTTACACATTTTTTTATTACAGGATGTATTTATATTTCGTGAATGTTTGTCATTAATTATGTAGATTAGTTAATTGTGGATTAGTGGTAAGCACCTATACTAGGTGAAACAAAAAGGTATACTATTGTTTTTGCTTTGTGGGACAGTTGAAGTACTATAGGTTTTGTAGACTTATGAAATCTGTCAACAGCTGTATTCCTATAACACCTTTTATTTTTCAAGTTTTCTCCAAATCTGATAGTTATAGAATTACAAAGTTAAGTGTTGAAAAAATAAGTATACCCTTTATGTTTCAAGCTGTATAAATCAAGATATAATGGTATTTATTTCCAAAACATTAAACCTAGGCCACCTATATACCTTACCGTTTCGTATAGGTACCTACCTCATAGGGTCGTATTAATAAACCGATCTCAAGCCTGAGAGCGATCTTAAGCACGCTTTTGACATTTCATTCTGCACTGGTATAACATAAGAATCCCAAAAGGGGCCATAAACACATAATTATTTTACGTGAGGAACTAGTGTTGTGATTATGTCATAAAAACATGATCGATACATGGGAATTGTCATCGCGTACAACAATATCACAAAAAAATAGGGAAGCGAGTTGGCAGTGCGATATATTGTGGTTTTACGAGAGAGGTAACTTGCGTCTAGTACTATCGCAGACAAAAGCGTTAAGTGTATTTTCTAATTTTGCTTAGTGGGTCCAAAATCCCTTCTGATAATATAAAAGATTATTATGAAGGAAACGTTACGTCCTGATTTAAAAGACAAACGAATTTGTCAAAAGATCATGACAATTATACTGTTAATACAGGTATTATAATAACAATCTCTGAAGTTATTTACACTAATTACGCATTTTTACATTTGCAGTTATATGGCGTATAATTGTATAATTATATCACTTTTGTAGTGAAGTGTTATATAAGGAAATTAATAAATATGTATATGTTTGAGGTAACAAACAAATAGTTTAAAGTTATATAAAATATGAGGCATGTTTGGTTTTCTCAAAATAATAATAAGAAAATGAAAATATTATTACCATTTCGCGACACGTTAATGAAAATAATTTAAATATTTTTTATTCAAAATGTTTATTTATTAGTCCGCACGGCCACATATTATCACTTAAATACATATAAAAATATTTAATTAATTGGTGTAGGTACCTACGTACGGAAGTTATATAAGTATTCCACACAAAACTGAGCAGTGAGCATGGAAAAGAGAAATACTAAATGGAAAGTGACCTCCTTCCCTTTCTATCACCTTATAAGGCAAATAGGCAAATTGATAGTTTAATAAATAATTAATCACATATTATTTTGTTTATCACTGCATCTGTACAATGAAATCAACGGAAGAATCAGCGCAGAGCGCGATCACACATCTCGATATTACACAACAATAGTGTTGTTACGTAATCGATAAAATAAAGTATCTCTATAAGAATACTGCATACCCAAGTAATTGGATTACTCAAGAATTACGTTAGTAAAATATTGATAGCTAGAGGATTAGTGCTTAGTATTACTACATTATTACGAACTCTACAGTAATTGCCGACTCGTTTGAATCGATCATTATGTACCTTTCATTGGTGTTGGATAAGTTTGCGAAATGGGTAAATCAAATGCGAATTTAATGTTAAATATAAGAATAGTGTTCTTGTCAAATAAAAGTGAACTCTGATTTGAGAGCTTGAAAGTCTCAAACAGCTTACTATTAAATAACGCTATATTTGTATTTTATATAATCGATAAAAAAAATCTTTCCGTCTATCAAAATGCAATGCCCTTAATCAATTGGTCCTTAGATAGATTGCTTGAGAAAGGTAAACAAAATATCATGATTGCTGGTGCAATTTTTGCTTTTGAACAAACGTCGTTGCCGAGTTATCGATGTCGATATTCAAGAATGTTATCGAAACCGCGTCACTACCTTTAAGTGGTGTAAAGATGTACACGTTTTTCAGGTTGCCGCTCAATGAGGCGCAGCCGAAGTTACGTTTATAATGTTTTTATTGTTATTTATTGTACAAGTCGCTGTGAGCTGTTATGAGCGTATTAGATCATTAGCACTTAAATTTATTACGTATTAAGAGCTTAACCATAGATACAATTTGAATAACACGGTGTGAATTTTCTGTATAGATATTTAGGTATACATACAGGTATGGTAGCTGGTTTTGTAGATGCCTATAGTGAGGACATACTATACGCAACCACTATAATTATGTATTAAAATGTATCATTTAGATATATATTCATTTACGCTTTAATAACATTTATTTGTTAATAATATTGTCATGTAAATATTTAACGTAGACCAAAGTAAATGTAATATTATTATTAAAATTTCTTTGACATACGCGCAAGCGTCTAACGACTCAAGCGAACATTATGAACTCTTGACTTTAAAGTTACTGAAAGTGTCCGGTACTTGATTATGCTCTTTTATACACTTCAACGTAAGTACTATTTTTCTTTTAACAGAACAATTCTTCTGGACCGTACCCCATCCTCTTTGAGAAATCGTCCTGAGTAAGCAAGTTTCAAGGCTATATATATTAATTAATTTAGTACAACTCATATACCAGCTGGATCAACCAGAACCCTCCTACTTACCCTCTCAGAGAAGATTGGTGTAAAGTAGCTATTATAGCTGTGTTTCTTACAATGAGTCAGAGAACCGAAAGCTCTACCCTCGATTTCATTCCCCTCCTGTCCTAATCGCCATCCCGTTGCGTCGTCACGAGCGAGCAGTGCCTATGGTATTGCAAGTATCTAAAGCGACCAATACATGGCCGACTTATTTGAATAACAAGTAATAATAGTGCATTCAGATAACGAGGCGTTCATTGAATTATTTATAGGCTAATACAAACCAAGTCAGGTAAATAAATTATTGTTGTGACTAGCTGTGCCCGCGACATCGTCCGCGTGGAATTTAACTTAACAAAAAAGCCCGCTCCCGCGTCCTGAGCCCGTGCGACAGGACCTTTCACGAAAGGATTTTTTTTTTGTTTTTCTAAAATAAAAGTAGCCTAAGTAACTCCTTATAACATCAGCTATCCGCCAGTGAAAGTTCCGTCAAAATCGGTGCAGCCGTTTCGGAGATTACCCGGAACAAACATACAGACAGACAGACAGACAGACAAACATTTTTTAAATCGCGTTTTTGCTATAGGTGTCGTATGTACTTTCATATGCATTCAGTGAAAAGGTGTTATTTTGATATTACAAACAGACACTCCAATTTTATTTATTTGTATAGATAAGGTGGCATTGACACTACCTATGCCGCATTCGAGGGAACACTATCGATTGTTGCTGCAGCACATCACTATCTATGTAAATAATCTAAACTCGTGACGTGGCGCTCGTGAGAATTTTGGACGAGCAATTGGATTGTGACGTCATCGCGTTCATCTGTGTTGCTGGACAAACGAATGTGTAACCTAATAGTCGGTACTAGCTGGAAATTGACAACAAACATTGTGTGACGAAAAAACACATTTTTATTGTGAAAATAAATACAAGTTGAGATTGTTTCTCCGACATCAGGACCCTAACCTAGATTTTATAATTTGGTATTATAAATACATTGTTTTTTAATGTTGGAACTACACATAGGTATAAAATAAAAACAATAATATAATATCTTCTCGTAGCTCATAAAGATAGAGAAGATATCGAATGCCTGAGAGATTTTATTTGTATATAGACCCATTGGAAAGCTTTCATTAGCTAAACTGAGTGTTAACTTCACAGATGTGATTGGAACAAATACCTACACGCAGATAAGTATTTCGTAACACGTGTCCTGAAAATCCGTTGGGCCGTGAGAAATGTCAGTTAAAACAAACATAATCCTACTAATATTATAAATGCGAAAGTTTGTGAGTGTGGATGTATGTTTGTTACTCTTTCACGCAAAAACTACAAAACGGATTTGGATGAAATTTTGAACACAGATAGTTTATAACCTGGATTAACACATAGAATACTTTACTTAAGTCTACGCGGACGAAGTCGCGGGCAGCAACTAGTAGGTAATATATTTACAAAGTTTCACTTTTATTATAAGTTAAAATAATACTAATGTAACCGTAGCTGACAAACCCTAAATTACTGTGTAAAGTTTAATCTTATTATCGATGAAAACAATAAAGCAGCAACGTTATTATATTAACTCCGAACGCGGTCACTGTTGCCGACGCGTGTAGAAAACAAAATGTACTTTAAGTGTAGCAGTCGGTGACCTGAAACGACTGTGTGGCCTTAATAGCGAATGCAGTGGCGGACAAATTAAAATGTTCACTTAAATTATTTTTCTGACTATGACTTTTTAAATAATCCTACTAATATTATAAATGCGAAAGTTTGTGAGTGTGGATGTATGTTTGTTACTCCTTCACACAAAAACTACTGAACGGATTTGGATGAAATTTGGAACACAGATAGTTTATAACCGAGATTAACACATAGGATACTTTTTATCCCGATAATCCCGAAATTTTTGTTAAGTTACGCGGACGAAGTCGCAGGCATAAACTAGTTTTATATATGTTTGAAAATATAGACTGGTCGGCACTCTGTTCTCTGCGATAGAAAGCGCAGTGCTTAACTTCTCTCTGATATCACTGACACAACTGGCTTCGATTGTCGGCAGCCTAAGGTAACTTAATTTTATCAGGCTTCTGGGTAATAAACGACTGTTCCACAATATCTATTAAGCAGCTAAATCACGAAGTTAGGTAAAACAGTTATATAACTACTGTTTCAATATTTATACAGACTAAATGCAATAAAATTAATAGCGTTATTAATACTTTCGTGAAAGGTACAATCGTTAATAACAAATTTACAAAATCAATTTATAACACACTTCAAACATAATTATTATTATTTCGTTTCTGTCATTCTATTAATTCAAATATCTTATAAAAATCCTTAAAATTGGATTTTTTATAAAACACAATTTGAATTTCTTTTACAAACTAGATTAATAATATGCCTGCAAGTGTACAACTATTTTGGTACGCATCCACCGCTCATCAGCGTGCGCGTGCGTCGCCGTTACGTCGCTATCTAGTTTATGAGCTAATTCATAAGCCCGATGGGTATACATTCAAGTTCTATTACGCTAAACATAGGCTATATTTCCTTTTGAATTGTAGACACAACTGGGCCTGAAGTGCTTTTATTTTTTCAATTAAATCAATACATTTTAAAACAACTAAACTTCTTGTAAATTTGGTACCTAACTCTTTTATTTCATAATGTGTGAAAAATGTTGCATGTAATATTTCTTTGGTCAAGGTTTTATGGACAAAGAGTAAAAGTATTATAATAATAAGAAGAATTTAGCCCTTGTAGCGTCCAACTCCTGGGCACGGGCCTCCACTCAATACGAGTGGGATTCAGGCTATAATCCACCTCGCTGGCCGATTACGTGGCGGATTTCACATACCTTTCAAAAAATGGTTAGATTTTTTAAGACATGCTGGTTTAGTCACGATGTTTTCCTTCACAGTAAGCAAGTGATTCGCACATAGATTTCAAACACCCAAAGGCACGAGGCGGTGTTTGAACCCAGGGTACCTAGTGACCGCAAGACGCGTGCTTAACCAATCGGCTATCACTGCTCATTCTACATACCTAATGAATTAAATATTTATTTTCAAATTCATCAATATTCCCATAACAAAAACAATCATTTAGGCGTTTTACATACACTCATAATGTTTGTTTTTGTGTGATCTTATTTGGACACATGATCATTTACCATGTCTGCATGTACCTTTATATTAAGTGCACTTATTAATTGTAATCTTTGTTTTTTTCGTTGCATTGGTAGATTATTCAATACATGATTATGAGACGTAATGAAGCAGTGTGGAAAGCGGTCTGGTAATGCTAAGATTGAGAAACTGTATCGGCGTATAGGGTTGCTTGTATTACGTCCGTTGTGTTAATCCAGCTGGCCCAAAAAGGCTAGTTTTTGAAAATGTTTACATTCACAAACGATCACGTTCCTGAAAAAAAACTAGCGTTTTCCGTAGCCCGGACGTTGAGGATAACAAGTAGAGTATACCTACTTCTGTATCTATTTTCATTAAAATATGTTCCGCCGTTTTTTCGTAATATGCAGTCAATATGGAAGGATTACGATTAATTCCATACGTAAAATATATATATAACCCAAAGGTGACTGACTGACTGACTGACTGACTGACTGACTGACTGACATAGTGATGTATCAACGCACAGCCCAAACCACTGGACGGATCGGGCTGAAATTTGGCATGCAAGTAGATGTTATGACGTAGGCATCCGCTAAGAAAGGATTTTGATTAATTCTACCCCCAAGGGGATAAAATAGGGGATGAATAATCCCGAAATTTTTGTTAAGTTAAATTACACGCGGACGAGGTCGCGGGCACAGCTAGTTATTTATAATTACACACAACTTTAAAATTGCACAAAATTGCAAATATGTATTCTTATATTGTTTTCTTATATTTACGCGAAAACTACACATTGAAATAAAACTATTTTTCGGAAATTATATTATATTAAATATGAGGGTACCCAGTTACTAACTATAACATCAGGACGTCTAACACCTCAGTCCCCCCGTGACCATGGCTGCTGTAAAGCAACCGAAACGTCGGGAACATAAAGTTAATAAACGCGATAAAATCCGAAAAATAGTTTTATTTCAATATGTATTCTTATCTTCCGAATAGTCTTAATGGGTTCTAAGATAATTCAATTTATTCCCGAGACTAGCCGACGGTGAAACTGTGGGGTCTTCGTTGGAGTTCTCACTACAGGAATAACAGTGGTAGTAGGTGTGGAGGCCTAAGCTTATTTAAAAACTAACAGACAATTAAATAGCTGCTTACTAATGGTGCCAAGCAATTTATAATTGTAGTATATATAGTGAAACTATATCTGTAGAGACGATACTAAAACGTAGTCCAATCACAGCTAGCTAATCTCAATACCACAAATCCTACGAATTAAACATGGTTATTTATTTAACTGCCAACAGTTAAAATAATTTATTCTGAAAATAATATGACATAAGACGGTAATCTGATTAATATATGTATTTTAAAATTGATATCCAACAATGATTAGTTACCTAAGATAAATAGTTAATAAACATCGATCATTATGAATATTTCTAACTCTAGGTATGTTCCGGAATTAATATATGGCTATAATAAAACTAGATAATATATGCATACTTAGTCTCATACGTTAGAAGAAGAGGTTAAAAGATTAAAAAAAAATGACTCATCAAAATATTACTTATACCGCGAAGAAATCTTTGCAAATGATTTTTATGCTATAATTGGTATCTTTAATTAACCGCAGTTTTATTTTGTTCCGCTGTTAACCTAAATACTCGAGTTGTTATGCTTTTTCAATAATATTTCTTCATCCATTCACACTGACCAATAAGCTATAGACCCCGAATAGCTGGGCACCCTCCCTCGCCTAACGTATGCATTGCCACTGCAAATATGACCGCACCTGACATCTTGATTGGTCTATTCACGACTCGACCTTGAACGGACCAATCAAAACTTGCGGTCCTCCCCGATAACTTTTGACGTTTATATTTTCAGACAGTAGTGGTCGTAAACGGTGTCTTGTCTTATTGGTCTGTTTCCATTCAAAAACGAAACAAGGTCGAATCTACTATTATATCATGGAAAATGAACTATAAAAGGTAACTGTCGTTATTGCACCTGCCGTTGCGTGCCCCTAGAGACATGAGTCATTACACTACTATTAAGCAATACGTTCTAATATCAAGGTTAACATTTTTTTGAGATTTGTATACCACATTCGAACTGAGTTAGATAAGCCTGCATTAGATAAGGCATTTCGACGTGCTTTCCATTACTACCTGAAAAGCCTTTAAGGGCTATTAACATAAAAATAATGTGAGGGGTGTGAGGGGTCCTACCAACATCATCATGAGACCCAAGTCAACCTCACCTGCACGTGGTACACCCTGCCGACTAGCTAACGAGGCTCTGACGAACCCTCCACCAACCCGCACTAGACCAGCGTGGTGGAGTATGGTCTAATCCCCCTTTTTCTTTTAACAAAATATGGCAAAACAATTAAACCACAGGCCCCTAGTGCCCGGCAGCTCTGGTAGACCTGATGGTGATGACGGTAGTCAGACGGTCCCCAGAGCACGGGGTGCGAAGAATCTCCGGGTGAGATCGCTTTTCCGTCCAACGACTCAGGCACACACTAAAACGGACACTGATACGCTTAATATTCTTACCTACAACGTTCGTACGTTGATGTCAGATGAACACCTTCTAGAATTAGAAAACGCACTTAAAGAAGTTAAGTGGGACATTATAGGGCTGGCAGAGGTTAGAAGGATAGGAGAAAACATCACGGAAAGGGAACATGATATATTTTACCACTTTGGAGTGCTCAATGGCCTATATGGGGTAGGCTTTCTAGTGGCTAAAAAGTGGAAAAATAATATTATTGAATTCATAGGATACTCCGATCGAATCGCCATCCTAAAATTTGAAATAACCAATAAACACACTCTAACTATTATCCAGGTATATGCACCAACAACAGCTCATACAGATGATGAGGTAGAAGATTTTTATGATACACTTAATAAAGCTTGTGACGAACACCGAGGTACGTGGAACATGATCCTAGGAGATTTTAATGCCAAGATCGGCCAAAGACAACAGCTAGATAATGAACAAATTATTGGTCCCTTTGGTTTGGGCAACAGAAACGAGAGAGGTAACCGACTTATACAATTTGCTTTTGGTCAAGACTTAAAAATTGCTAACAGTTATTTCCCTAAAAAGAATCAACGTCGCTGGACGTGGATTTCTCCAAATGGAGCTACAAAAAATGAAATCGATTATGTGCTTTCTTCAAGCAAATACATTGTAAAAGATGTCAGTACAATTAACAAATTCAAATATAGTTCAGATCATAGACCAGTTCGTGCAAAAGTTGCATTTAATATGAAAATATACAGAAAAATATTATTTAAAAATAAATCCCTCAAAATTAGTAAAGATAACATTCTAAATGACATTGACAAATTTAAACTTGAATTAAACAATTACTTTGATATTTTAAAGACAGATATTGGCCCTCAAGTATATTACAGTAACCTTATTAAAGGTATAACACAGGCTACCAAAAAAGTCCAACAACAAAAAAGAGTAAACAATAAATTCAGTGGAAATACAATACAGTTAATAGAAAACAGAGAAAAGGTAAAAAATAACAGAATAGAATACAGAAAATTAGACAAACAAGTAAAAAGAAGCATCAGAAAGGATATTAGGGATAAAACACTAGACTAGTTAAGTCAGCCTTAGCCACAAATAGGTCTTTAAGAATAGCAAAGCAAGGGATTATTACAAGTAAAAGTAGGATAACAAATTTAAGGGACGAAAATGGAATAAAACAAGGAAGTTCAGATAAAATAATAGAAATAGCCACCAATTATTACAAAAAAATATACAAAGACCCTACCCAACAAGGTAGACATTCAGAATACTGCTGCAAAAATATACCTCCAATCAACATTACGGAGGTCCAAGAAGCCTTAAAACACATGAAATATAACAAAAGTCCAGGAGAAGACAGCCTTACTACAGAATCTATTAAATTAGGGAAATCCGTTCTTCTACCCCATTTAACAAGGTTTTTCAATTCTATTATATCAACTGGTCAGATACCAGAAAAAATGTGTCACGCAAATATTATTTTATTACACAAAAAAGGAGATAAAGCTGACATTGGAAATTACAGACCCATTAGTTTAACTTCGCATTTATATAAATTGTTTATAAAAGTCATAGAAAACCGCATAGCTCCTATACTAAATTCACATCAACCTCCCGAACAAGCTGGTTTTCGCCCACATTTTTCTACTACAGACCATCTCCATGCCGTTAATCAGATAATTGAAAAGACACGAGAATATAATACACCTCTCTACCTAGCCTTTGTCGACTACTCCAAAGCATTTGACAGTGTAACACACAATGCCGTAATGTCTGCCCTCAAAAATCAAAATATTGAACCTCACTATATCGACTTGATTCGAAATATATACAGCAATAGTACAGCCAATATAAAATTACATATTTCCGGTCCCACATTTAAAATAAATCGAGGAGTTAAACAAGGCGATCCGCTCTCACCGAAGCTATTCACCTGTGCCTTACAGGAGATATTTAAAAAATTGCAGGACTCTTGGCGAGCTCGTGGAATTGATATCAATGGCTTTAAGCTGACCAACCTTCGCTTTGCCGATGACATAGTGCTCTTTTCATCCACCTCCTCAGAACTGCAACAAATGCTCCAAGATCTGAGCACGGCAAGCCTTGAGTTTGGACTTTCTATGAACAGAGCGAAAACGCAAATCATGACCAACACCACGAAACGTAGGGTCGAGGTAGATGGGCAAGCAATACAGTATGTCGATGAGTATACCTACTTGGGCCAGATAGTTTCGTTTGAAAACCGGCAAGAGAAAGAAGTCTTAAGACGTATTGAAAACGCCTGGAAGAGCTACTGGTCCATGAAGGGTCTTATGAAGGGCAACCTCCCGATATCCTTAAAGCGTAAACTCGTCGACATGTGTATATTGCCTGTCCTAACCTATGGTGCACAAACATGGTCATTGACGAAACAACAAAAGTCCAAACTCATGGTCTGCCAGAGAGCTATGGAACGCAGCATACTAGGTGTTAAACGGACCGATCGAGTCAGAAACACCATTCTGCGCGATAAAACTCGCATCACGGACGTGGGAAAAAAGGCTGCAAAGCTGAAGTGGGAATGGGCCGGTCACGTCGCGCGCATGGACCCGCGGAGGTGGGCCAATATCTGCACTAGCTGGATACCTGCCAATAACCGCCGCCGTCGGGGTAGACCAAGAAGACGGTGGCGCGATGACTTGGACACTTTTGCGGGAAAGACGTGGCCGGAAATTGCCCTGGACAGAGCCGCGTGGAAGATAAAAGGGGAGGCCTTTGCCCAAGAGTGGGACAGTCTTACAGGCTAATAATAATAATATAATAATAATAACATAAAAATAAACATTTTAATATTGTTTATTTGATGTATGCTATGACCGACTTGGAAATTCAAAGGTTTCGAACAAATAACAATAATAGATAAGTACCTATTACGTACTTATTAATGGTCGGATATCAGAAATATAAAGTAAAAACGTTTAAAAAACTGCTAATAAGTACGGACATGACCGTCAACGACATCTGCCCTCAGGTGGCTGCCCCTTTGGGTAGCTATGTCAGTGACATTTAATTTCATATAATTATTTATTTACATTGTAATTCCACCTCAATGTAACTTATTAAAGTTATTGATAATGTGAGATTTCAAAATTTAGATGTATCTAAAAGGAACCCGATACAGATGGTCATTCAAGTTGCTTACACGTATTATGTCCAGAACTAACGATAGATAGCGCTAGTAGTATTCATAAAAACTTCAATATATTATAAAAGCATCTTTATTTCACTTGGTATATTTTATAAAATTTTGCCCCTTTTGACGTCCCATCCTGTCCAGGAATGGGACGGAAGTGAGCCTCACAGCGAGGGGGATTGAGACCTTAATCCACCAAGCTGGCCCATGTTGGCGGATTTCACATGTCTTCCAAAAATTGGGTTTCTAAGTCATGCAGGTTTCCTCAAGATGTTCCGTGTAGATGTTTCCGTCACAGTAAGCACGTGATAATCATACAGAAATTATGATTCGCACATAGTTTTCGAAAAATGCAGAGGTGCGTGCCAGGGTTTTAACCAAGGACCTGGTGCCCGCAAGACGCGTGCTTAACCAATCGGCTATCACTGCTTATATTAGAAAAATATCGTACTATCTTTATATTGATGAGCTCAGAATTGTCTCTCCTTTCATTAGACATCCCACTCAATACTTTTCCCGATACTCGAGACTTTGCCGTAGTCATGTTTGACCATAGGAAGTCTGCTTTCTACATTTCCCTATTATTTAATCATTCCCACAAAAACAAACGAAGGTGTATTTGATTGAAATTTAATGCATGAAGCGATGTTACACGTAACTGCGGTTTAAGCCTCAATCTTTATTGGGCTAGCCTGATACACACAAAGAATGTTAATGTTGTTTTGAGAACACAAATATGTTGTATTTTACCTGATGGGTAGAGACCGTAGATAATAGACCGGTGGCTTATTTCAAATGAAGTATACTTCAACGCAGGCAATGGAGAAAAAAAACAATACAATATTTTATTTTAATTTTTTTTTGCATGTTTTTTTCGGGGTTAAATAAAATACCCTACAAACAAAGCACCTTGAACCTAGATCATTACTTTTCATTTGAACGCCTGTTTAAAGTATGATTAGCGTGGCAGACAGAGGACAGCTCAATTAGACTGTTGACTGAAATATGTCAATTCTCCAATAGGTAGGGTACTAAGATGATTACATTTATGGAATAGCTTTGAATCCTATAACTAGTACACGCATTATAAGAACCACGTGTCATATTTACGAGTTTTTTTATTATATATTTTATATACCTGTATTTCAATATCAACCTAGAGTCATACATGATAGAAGCTATTATCAACGGAAGATTTAGAAAAATCTACTTACTACTTAATTTAGACTTTTTTAAATTTATCAGAGTAATCTTATATCTCTTGGCTATAGAGTTAGCTTACATACCTATACAAATTATAAAGAGGTAAAGTTTTTTGTTTGTAAGATGTTTGCAAGAGTTTACTGATCCGATTCAGAAAAATATTTCAATGATAAAAAGATACACTATTCTTAAGTAACATAAGGTAAATTTTAAGATTCCACGCCGCTAAAACCGCGAGCGTAGCTTGTAAATCAATGTTAAAAAAATTAAATTGAGATAAAATATAGGTTGATAGAAATTACAGGAAAAAAATCCGAAGATTGTATGATTCTAAATAAAAAAAATGTTGACAGAAACGAAATCATATATTCTAATTATTCAAATCTTAACACCATTAGTTCTCAACTCTCGAACCATCTTTACGCAAGAACGCAGAAAATTTAAAACGGCACTAATAAATTTTCATCACACATCATTTCCTTCACGCATAAAATTATTAAGAAAACAAGGTTAGGTGTCGACCCATCTTGAAAAAAAATTGATCCACGCATACATAGAAATATTGTGTTAGTACAAGCGAAAGCGTTTGCAACATTGGTATATACGAAACAGCTCCCATGTGGTATATAACTGACGAACAAGAGTGGTTTTGTTACACTCACAGCGTAACACTCGCTGAACCACGAGCTAAGCGAAGATGAAGCTATTGGTTAGTATAGTGACGGTGTTATGTGATAGTGAATCGGATGTTCTGTGTTGCAGTGAATTTTGTATCTGGCTCAATTTGCATAAAGCCATCCCTGTTAGAGAATCAAGTTCAAGCTATAGTTTAGTTTGGTGTTCCAAAACTAAATATTCTCGAATATAATTTCCTCGCAATATTTTCCGAGTGGTCATTAATTGTGATTACATAAGTAGGCATTATCCAAGTTAATAATGCAGAGCTTACGTAAATGAGTTTCCTAGTTCGTAACTGCTCTCACAATACTCGGAGAGTGAGCTTCTTGAGATTAATTTCACTTTTCATTTATAGTTTCCGGTTTCACTTAGACATGGATGCATGTAAAAGTTTCAATGATGAATGTCTTCTAAATATCAATTGAATTAACGCGATGTATTTTTATCTTTCAGAGGTCTTCCTTAATCCTGGCCGTGGCGTTGTGCCTGGCCACGGCAGAGGAGAAGGCGGAGAAGGACACAAAGGCCGAACCAAAAGCAGCAGAAGAAACAAAGAGACAGGACAAGCGAGGACTTTCAGAGTACTACGGAGATTTTGGGGACCATGGAGACTTCGGGCACCACGGAGACTTCGGCGGAGACAACCACGGAGGCCACGAGGAACACGTGAAAACAATCACCATAGTCAAGAAAGTGCCAGTCCCGTACCCAGTCGAGAAACACATTCCTGTACCAGTGGAAAAGCACATTCCGTACCCTGTCAAGGTCCACGTACCACACCCGTACCCAGTCGTCAAGACCGTACACTTCCCGGTCAAGGAGGTCATCAAAGTACCCGAGTATATCCCCAAACCCTACCCTGTGACGAAACACGTGCCATACCCGGTCAAAGTGCACGTCGACAACCCTGTCCCAGTGAAGGTTTACGAAAAAGTACCCTACCCGGTCGAGAAACACATCCCTGTGCCTGTCAAAGTGCCCGTACCTCACCCTTACCCCGTCGAGAAAAAGGTCCCGTTCCCCGTCAAAGTACCCGTGAAAGTGCACGTGCCGTATCCAGTCGAAAAGATCATCCACTATCCGGTGAAGGTGGAAGTTGACCACCCCGTTCCCGTGCACGTCGACAAACCCGTCCCGGTGCATGTCGAGAAACACGTGCCCTACCCTGTTGAAAAACAGGTCCCTTACCCCGTGAAGGTGCACGTCGACAATCCCGTACCTGTGCACGTCGACAAGCCGGTACCTGTACCTGTGAAGGTGCATGTTCCCGCGCCGTACCCGGTCGAGAAAGTCATTCCCTACCCAGTAGAGAAGAAGGTCCCCTATCCAGTCAAGGTTCCAGTCGACAGGCCTATCCCTGTACACATTGAGAAGCACGTGCCGTACCCAGTCGAGAAACATGTGCCGTACCCAGTCAAGATTCCGGTACCAGTGATTCAGGACCACCATGAGGGTCATGGGGAGCAATCCCACCACTACGAGCATGGTGGTGAGAGTAACGAAGGCAGCTACGGGGGGTACGATGATCATTACCATCACTAAAAGAACTGATCTCTTTTTATGCTAGCTTTAACTGTTAACTTGTTTAGTAAATTGTTTTTTTTTTGTTTATTGTTACGTAATGACTGCTATGTACCTGTGACAAATGTAAATAGTAAACGAAAGTATTAAAAAAACGTGATAATAATGTTTTTATATGGTCGTTTTATTCATTTGACTTTTAAGGAAAATCATCCCTCATTTTGAAGTAAGAAGAATAATAAATAGGTCTTCTATTCCAGTTTTCAGCAAACATACACTGTTGAATGCTAAATCAGACTCATATATATGTTTTAGGTGTCGATAACGAAACAGTACGGTCGGCTGCACACCTAAGGAAACATTTCCAGTATAAGTTGAGCTCTCTTTTGTCACTGCTGATAAAGAGAGCTCCGCTTATGTTGGTAATTTTCCCTGAGATGTGCAAAGCTGTACAAACATACTTATTTCCACCTTAAGGTGGATGATAGGTGTGCTTATATTCCCCAAAAGGGTAGGGCAAGGTCATCATTAATAGGTTTACATAATTCTAATAAGTTAACACAGTTTTGTGACAAAGATATGACCTCTCACACACTGCAAAAATAAATTACAACAGAAGATTATTTTTGTGGGTCCTAGTATCCTTTTTAGTAATTTTAATGAAACTTGTAGAAATTGCAGCAACCATTTTTGTAATGCCTCCTGTAATTACAAAACGTTTAGTAAAACATTCTAAAAGATATACTGAGAACTACAAATATCATTTGCTGGTTTTGTTTATTTTTCTCCGGGTGTGCCTAGAAACTGACCGCAGACATTTTATTTTAGAATTATGTTTTATGTTTTAAATACCACAGATATAATAAAAATATAGAGCATAAACATTGTATATAACAGTTTACGCGCTTTCACAAGCCAACCTAGTTGCTCGAGAGTAGACCATAACAGACGTAATATTCGAAACAGCAGCAATATGTAATGCAGTAACGAATGTTGCAGCAACAATGTAATCAGTGAACATACTCGTATTACGACAGTTTGTACACACGGCCGTAACGAGATTTAGACGATTATGATTGAGTAAATAATCGTTGATATCAGTAGTACTTGGTCTTTGTGATGACAAAACAGTGATCAAAATAGGTTGTATAAATTTGGGTATCGCACACGAAATTCCACGCATCGTAAAGGAGGTTTACGTTTGAGTAAACGTAAATTTCAGTAATCGGATATCCTGAATAAAAAGGAGAAAATATGGTGTACGACAATCGTTGCATTTGGTTTAGGAGTAATAGTCCGCGCAAGCAAAAGACTTCAACGCGCGTCACTGACCATATACTAGTACTCAGTATTGACCCGACCTTGCAAACTTTCTATGTATTTCATCAGAATTTTTATCATTTTCCAAATATATTCAATAAATTGAATATGTTGATATGGTAATACATGTGAATATAGATTTTGTAATATGTAAAATTAATGGCTACCTTGACCAGATATGCACTAAGTATTTCATCATAATTTTGACAAATGTCATTTATGTTCAGTCTATATAGCCATATTACTAATTTAAATGTTAAAATATGTACAAAAGTACGAGAACATTTAGTGTTTCATAACGTTCTCATAACTACTATTTTTTAAATTTCTACTCTACAAGGAACTAGACAAAAACGTAAAGTAAAAGTACCTACACACTTACTATAATTTCAATAAACATGTTATTAAATTACAAGGAACGTAACGTAAAACCGCCCGTAAGTTGATGGCATCACGTTAATTTACGTAAGCGTTGCGTAAATACGATGCTTCTATAATGACGCAGCAATTATGACTAGTTTTTCGTGTAAAGTTCAGATTTGTTTATGCTTAAATTGAGTGTTGTCTCAGCATAATAAGTATTTTTTTCTATAAATGTAAGCGTTGTGACTATTCGATATCATTGTACCGGGTGGTCGCAGGTTCGATTTCAGCCGCGAATAATTTCGGATATGGCCTTTTTGTGAATTGCCCAGGTCTGGGTGTCACTGAGATCGCCCCCAGCTGATTGTATGGTACCTTCCCATAGTACAAGCGAATCATTTAATTTGTGTATTAAGTATTCTGGGGATGTTTATTCTTTATTATTTTTTTCTTAAAACCACCTTATTAAAACTTAAATCTTAACACCTGAAAAGATGGATTAGAACTATAGAAATGTAAGTCGCTGTAACACAGTATGCAGTAACATAGAAAGCGTCAATATCTCTTGACATTTTCCTGTATCTGATTTCAAGTTGCCGTGAAACTATTATATAACCGCAATACGACAAAACAGTTAATCGGGACATTTCTCAATAAATAATTATTTAGATGAGAAAATAAGCCGAGTTTTTCGTACACTTTGAATTATTTTTGATAATTTATTGGCTTGTAAACATTGATTGTGATTGCGGATTGGTTACGCCATTAAGGTATTATTTTAAGAATTGGTGTAATTGAAATGATTTGGTCAGACGAAAGGTATACTCGGTATTTTATAAAATGTAATTATTATTAAAAATTATTTGACTTTTACAGAGGGTTGGAGATACCACCTATAATAAATAGGTCAGAAAAGTTAGTATTTCCTTGAATAAATAAAATTTTCATTATTTTTATGGTATTTTATTTCGGATGTTTTAGTAGCTAACTCACAAGTACTATAATAATTAGATGTAATTATTAATATATATACGTTACACCAAATTAGACCCGTGGTGTTCTTGTATTCACAAAATGCTGTAAAGTTTCATTCACAACGCAAATACGAAAAAGTCTTATTTCGTAAATTTTGACCGCATTCGCGTTGAAATATGTAATGTTTTCTATATACTTTGCAAAAAAATACAATCATACAATCATTTAAGATAAACATACCTGAACCTACCGAGCCACTAACTAAACGGCTATAAAAGCTCGCCTCCATATACGTAGTAGTTTAATAACGGCATTTTAATCAAAAGCAAAACACGAGATACAGGAAACACTCCTTTCTACTTCCTTTAAACATGAACGTAACTAAAAATGTAGTTACATTATCAGTTAACTGACCAATCATAGCGTCTGTTTTAGGTCGTACGCTATTTTACGTAAATAGCTGTGTCCTGACTAACCGAGAAACTTCGCGGGGCTGCCTTGCCGCAAGCAGCAGTTGTTAAGTGATCAAGGTAAATACTGACAATGACTTGCCAAATTTGGCTTGCTGTCAACCCGAATGATATGAAGGAAGAGCTTTCATGATTTTTCTCTCAGTTTTTTTTATGTAGATTTCCTTCATTATCGATCATTTTATTTGATTTATAATTTTGGAGGTTGATAGGCCGAGGGTAAGTGGTGGCCCTTCTCGCAAATCATTTTATAAATTCGTGTTAATAAAGGCGGCCTCGCGATTTTCCACCATGTGTGGGGACACAGCTAATGGATCATCAACATAGCTGGTGTAACTTACCTTATGTAGGGTATGTTGGCTGGTATGTGGTACTTGGAACCAGGGTCGAAGTCCAGCTCGGAACGGAGGACGGGCGGCTTGATGCCTTGGTACTGCTCTCTAAAGACAACAATTTCAAACATTAAAATTACAGATACCAGTCAATGAAACAGTAAAACTGTTCTGAATTGAACCATACTTGTTTCCAATGGGATTTCCCATCGGGTAAATATGAAGAACACTCCACACAAACCCCCTAAAGAATGATGTTTCAAAAATCATTTTGAGTGCTTCTCTACGTTAATTCGAAAACGACTAAGATCGACATTTATTTAAAAAAAAACTACTTATATTTGGGGGAACATACAGAAATAATAAATCAAACTCATAATTCACTCCACTTTGCGTTTGCTTAAGGTCTTAAAATATATATTTTCATATAAATAAAAGGTGTGTGGTAAACTTAAAAAAGTATAGGTTAAAAGAATGGAGGTAAGATGTAATTCCCTCAAATCACCTAAGTAATATTATTGAAAGTATTACCCTCTCAAAAATGAGGAAGCGTTTTAAATTCCTCATTAATATTTTTCTAAAAGAATAGGTTATGTTTATTTGCAAGAAATAATGAAATCTGGAGCGATTACAATATAGTTTTTTGATGTGAGTACATGTTATTAAGGTAATTGGGCCAATTTGTTGAGACACAAGATTTTGAGCTTTCACAACGTTGGTTGAGCGCGTTATTTAATTTGTAATGCAGTACATTTAAGGCTTCGAATTTAGTACAGAGAAACAGCGGACATTCATTTATAAGACTAAAGAATTACGAAGTTAAAACAAATTTTAGTTTATTTTATTTAAGACTAGCGGCCCGCCCCGGCTTCGCACGGGTACATTGCGGTTACATTATTCGAGTTTTAGTAAGGATCCCAAATTTTTTTGAAAATATATTATAGCATATGTCACCCGGGGATAGTGTAGCTTCCCAACAGTGAAAGAATTTTTCAAATCGGTTCAGTAGTTTCGGAGCCTATTCATTACAATCAAACAAACAAAGTTATCCTCTTTTTAATATCATATATTATTATATTATATTATATTATATTATATTATATTATATTATATTATATTATATTATATTATATTATATTATATTATATTATATTATATTATATTATATTATATTATATTATATTATATTATATTATATTATATTATATTATATTATATTATATTATATTATATTATATTATATTATATTATATTATATTATATTATATTATATTATGAAGTAGGGTTAATTACAAAGACTATTATTTAAGACTATTTTCGCGATGTACCCTAAAGGAAATTGAACCCTTAGACGAAACAGAATAATACGTAATATGGGGCACTTAAGTACAGAAATAAAACATTAATAATTAATAAAATCTCAACGTTAATTATTTGTATCATACTAAAATTGACTAAACCAACTGTATTGCTATCGTTATCAAGTTGATAATAAATAAGCAAAACAGAAGTAAATACCATTAAAAAGTGTAAAATTTCAGAACAATCAGAGTTTTCTATGGAGATTATCTATGGAGACAGTATCATGTATTTAGTATTATTGGTAGCTGTCGGTATAAAATCGAGTGCACTTGTATCGCTCGTACTGTAACCGTACCACTTTTCCTTTCATCCGAGGTTTGAACCGTTACGAGTCAAGGCCGTCTCTCGACCGCAATCCCATCACAACGCGGACGACATACTTGGTCGTGCAACCGGTGCCGATTTGTTTTTGTTTTTGATGCCTTCACCTCATTGAATGATTACCAATAGGTAGGTGATTAACACAGGTATCAAAAGATTGACTTCAAAGACTTTAGTTATATACATATTTAGATAGCTGATAATGTAACAATTGCTCAGTAAAAACAGACTACGTATGTAATTATACTAAAATTTTTGTAAATGTCATATTTTATTTTTCACAAATTTTGTGCATCCTTAGTAAACATGCATAGGTATGCGTAAAACAAAATTCGTGTTCATTTACGAGAAGCGGCCACAATAAATTATATATATACAATAAATTATATATATATATATTTATTTATTTTAATATAAAAATAGTATAACGCTTATCTGTATAAAGTCAGGCAATATTTATTTATTTATTGCGTAAAGCTTGGCAAATGTTATTAGCATATATAAACATGCTGTCTTATTCACATAATTCATCTGAAATCCTCGCCAATTATCTACATAATAGAGTCTAAAATAATCCGACTAATAAATTTAATTTTCATAATTTATGGACGGGCGACCCACAGCGTACAATCAACGCGTCCATTGGGCCGTCAATATTAAGTCACGCTGTTACGAGGCATGATCTAACAGTTAATGAGCGTACAGTTTAAAAAGGAGAGTGTTTTGACGCGGACATATCGATATAAAGCAGTTAGTTACAGGTTTGAAATACTAACAACCGGGTTTTATCGGTAAAAGCAAGATTTATTAATTATCAAAAAAGCTGTTCCTAAAATATGTTAATGATTTAGGTAAGATGATAAAAAAGAGGATGAAGATTACATACATTTAGGATGGTTTATGAAATCATTATATTATTATTTATGATCATCATATTTGCCAATCGATTAGTCTGATGGATCCATCGTATGTTGCTCAGATCACTGAGCCTGATGGTTGCCGTCAAAGCTAAAACCGGAAATTGATTTCTCGCCCTGGTCCTGGGGGGGTATTCACAAAAGAAGGATGGAAGCTGTTATTTCTTACACGGAAACTGTCGATCAACTGTGAATGAATACCCTGGTTTGGGTGTTATTACGATCATCACCAGTCTCCGCCTATATTCCCCGAAAGAGTAAGCAGATGTACACTGTAGTGCACCCAGTTTTCGCTATTGGTATTTTAGTCCCATGTGATCGGGGGTGAGCCTAATTCCATTATACTTAGCACGTTTCCCCTCAATGTGAGGGAAATTCACACGAAAACCCTCACTGACACAGTGCGAACAGTGGCGAACTTCACACATCTTTCGAAACACGGGTTTCCTCACGAATTAAATTACCTTTTAAACTTACCTCAATCTCCACCAATGACAATTGTACTGTTCCTTCCTGACGTCGCCAGTGAACACGTCCCAACGCCACCGGTCCATGACCAGCGCGAATGGAAGGAACGCCAGCTTGTCCATGGCTTGCGTGAACAGGAAGTTGATGTCGTGGGCCGTGTCTTCTATGGAGCGTTGCACCAGGCCCAAGGTCTGGAGATGACGAGGCGAGGACACGGACAGAGCAATAGTTTCACCAATAGCTTCGTGAAAACCTGGAGAACAAAATATTAAAGGTTAGCAAGGAAGAAGACAATCGCGACTGAAAATTACACAAGAAATAATGGTGTGGTTCTCCTAGTCTGCTTATCAGTTACTGCGTAATTAATATAAGTAAAATCCACTAACTGCAAAGACGTAGACCTAATTAGACACATCAAAAGCCTAAGCAACATGTTGGATTTTGAACTTTTGAATCGTTTTTACTATTGTAATATATATGTATTTCTTTTGTAAATAATAACTAAGTATTTTTGTGATTTAGTGACTAAAGCAACAAAATCCTGTATTAACATAACGCTGCCAAAGAGGACAAATCACGCTCCAATTGACACCAAAATGCCGAGATAACTGGGACTGATTTCTTCCCGCTTGTAGCATTTCTACAGCATTTTTTTTCATTTCATCAGCAGTCAAATAACGTCGATCTATGACATGAAAAATGAGTCACCACAAAATTTTTCAAAAACTGTAAATCTCAAATTGATAAAAGTGAGATAAATACCAAATTTATCAAGCAAAAAAATACACGAAATTGGGAAAAGATAATAAGGTTTTTATTTTAATGAAATCAAAACACAATCGAAAAGTTTATATTTTATAATCAGCCAGTATTATGTTTCCGAGAACAAAACGCTTGTATACCTAACAACCTACTTGGTTTAAAAAAAAATATCAATTAATTAAATATGTAGTTTCTGTAAATGAAATGTAAACCAAATAAACAAATCAGTTTGCCGTTCTCTGGCCGACTGAGGAATGTCAAGGATTTAACGGATACCAAAAGGTGATATTAATGACAAAGATTATAAAATAATAATTAAAGATCTAATGGAATGTTAATATATGAAATTAGCGGAATTTGGGGTCCAGTATGGGTCAGTCAGTTCCATATCTTCACAAGATAGAGAGCACCACGCCAGTCCAAGTATTTATAGGTTCTTAAGGTTTATAAACTTATAAAGTGGTCATTGTTCCTTCTGTGTCCGAGTGCGCAACAACCACCGCAACGTATGCGTTTCTGCAGTTTTTTGACTCTCATAACGATTACACGTATCAGATTTCAGGACATATGTCTAGTATTTACGATTCTATACGTACAGTATGAAAATTGGTGTGTTTGACCACGCCTTGAGCCTATGGTTGTCTTTTGTTTATTAATAAGTTCGTTATTGAAGACCGCTTGACGCAGTGGTTCGAGCGTAGACCGCTCGGCTTACTACACCTGGTGGTTGCGGTTTCGATTCCCGCCAAGGTAAATTTCGGAAATGGCTTTTTCGTAATTTGCCATGGTCTGGGTGTCACTGGGATCGCCCCCAGACCATTGTACGGTACCGATAGTACAAGCGTTGCTTTGTTTGGGACCATACAGTTGGTGTGTTCGTCTGGCGATATTTTTCGATATATTTATTGTAGGTTAAACATCAGTCAAGCAATATTTTTTTATGAATACTGAATCCTTAAATGCGTGTCTTGTCTTACCTAACACCCTGTATATACGTTACCTACTTCGTTCTACATTTGATAAGAAACAATCCCTGCGTAATGTAACAATAGCATCTCGGGTTACAACAAACCCGCCAGACCGTAACACATGATTACAACTACTTATATCAATATCCGTCTGTTTGTATCACTATTTATTTTTCATGAAAATACAAACGTTTTAATTATATATTACCACTTGCTAAACGGGGAAGGAAAGCATCGCGAGGCAACGTGCATGTCTGAAAGTAAATCCACTTCATAAAAGTAGTGTGTAGTGCACCAACCCTCACTGGGCTAGCGTGGTATGGTATGACCTTGATCCCCCATGCTTTTAGGGGAGGTCCGTGCCCAGCAGCAGCTCAATTGTCGTATTCAAAACATAACTAGCCAGGACACAATACTAGTCGCACATAAACAGCAATACAAAGTGCCGCGCGCGCGAAACAATGCGCGCTATCCGCGAAGAATCTGCACGCGAGACGCATGCGCATAATATAGGTGACTTCCGACAATAAGGTTGACAATCGCTTGGGGAGTTACGCAATAGGCAGTTTATTTTGTTTGAAGCGCGGCAATGGGTGGTTTTAAATGGGAAATTAATTGAATGTTTTAAAATTAATGGGGCTATTGTAATAGGTATTATTAAAAGGATTACGCAGGAGAATTGCAATATTTTTCAGTGATCGCTACTGACGAAAACTCATGGGGAAAAAGAACCTTCATTGCAATGTTCCGACTCACACCTGAATAGATTTTCTTCTTCAGTTCCGTCTATCTAGATTACCAAAATATACCATGTAATATATCATCTCTTGAAAAGGATAAAATGAAGAACTAATAGCAATAATAATAAGTTTAGTCACGTTCACATTGTGTTAACAGAATTAGCACCATAACCAAATCAAAACCTAATGTTTGAGTACCTAGCGCATTTGGTTAATTTAACGAATTTCATACTAATAATAATAATAATTTCTCACAACAATAGTTGACAAAATACTTAAGTATGTAAAGAGTATGGTTTGTTTTTCTAATTTCGCCTTTTCTAATACAAAATCAATCAATAAACCAAGAAAATACTGAAGATGCAAAACCAGTGCCAGTGAAAGCGGCGCGCACGCGGATGTTAACCTGCTCCGATTGATAAACTCCCGCGCAAAATAATGGCGGAAATAAATACAAGTATTGGCCGTATCTTAAGTTACTTTAGAAGCGCTAGGTAGTTAAATGGAAGAAAGTGGAGTAGTTTGTCTTTCGTTTAAAATTGGAATATTAGTAATAAGTAAAGTACTAACCAGTAATATCTAAAGATTTTATAGTTCCGTAATTTGATTTAAGGTTTTGAATCTATACAAATAAATTAGATATAAATATAAATAAATGGATATGTCTGTTTATAAAGTCAAAATAACAGCTATTTACTAAATGCATACGAAAGTATATTACGGTACTTATAACATTTCAATAAGACCCACGCCCTGACGCAATGGTCTAGGCTTGGATTTAATTGATTCAGACTAGATCAACGGACACTTAAGCACTCGCCTACCTAGGTAGTCATTATATTATAGGAACGCCACTCTAAGAACCAAGAACCATCAGGTAAACCAGTAACTATAGCTTAAGAAGTAATAAATATTTAATAAGTTAACCGCTAACTTTATTTTATTGACACAAATATAATAATAATGCTGCAATGTTACATTAAACGTTAAGGGCTATTGCTGTTCATATTTAATACTATACGGAACCAAATTTCTGTTTTTGTGTAACATAACCAGCAAGACTGCTGAACTTGACCTCGATATGCACCGGCGCAGACAGCACACACAAAAAAGTATTTCAATACAAAGAACTTAAATGTAAAGAACCAAGTAATGGAAGTGGCTTTTATAAAGCTAAGTTTATAACTGCCTCACTTTTTTTGTAGAAATGAGCGTAGTTAGCTAATTGAGAGTGTGGATCGAACCTTAAGCTCTCCGTTACGAGGGGGACTCTTCTAATCACAAGTTACGCCACTATGATAGCGTCGCTACGCTACTATAATAGCGTCGCTACGCCACTATAATAGCGTCGCTACGCCACTATAATAGCGTCGCTACGCCACTATAATAGCGTCACTACGCCACTATAATAGCGTCGCTACGCCATTCAAATAGCGACGTCTCATTTAAGCCTCACGATACCCTTATAATAACGTCACCACGCCGCTATAACAGCGTGGCGACGCCTCGATCAAAGCGTCGTGTCGCCAATTACGTGAAGTCTCTTCCATACATAGATTTGTACGCGAAGCCACAGAGATGCGCGTGGGTTACATAAGAGCGTATTAATTTCCGTGAATTTCCTGCAATACGCACGACATTTGAATATGCAATTCATCTGCTGATGACTATAAAATTTCATGTAGGTACACACACATTTACATCGATACTCTGAGTCCGTTCCGTTCTATTCTAGCATATTATGTTTTAGCCATCCATATAACTGCCAAACTGCTATAAAATGCCCTTTTTGGTATTTAGAGCCAAACGTTGATAGCCGATTTCCTTTTGGCCATCGCTAAGTCATCTCTACAAATGCCTCACTATTATTCTGCGTACGTCTGTAACATAAATCCGTACAGTTGCCCAACACGCTCTGTTCCACATTGAACAATATCGTAATACGCTCTTAGATTTAATTATTACGTAAAATGTAACTTCTAGTGCGTTATTTAACAATTGTCTTACCGTTCAATGTGCAGAATATTGTAACTCTACCGTAAGTTTACACGTTTGCTAGTAGTTCGTCTACGTAAAATTGAATGCATGGCGAATTGTTAGTTAATTGAGGGAGTATTATGGCGACCATACATTTAGCTGTGCTAGGAAACGGGCTCGCCAGCTTTGACCAATATCGAAAAATCGCTACATTTTACTTTGCTTCATCCGGGATATTTCCTTAGCTCAAGTTGACAAGAAATCAAGCTATCCTATTGGTTGAAGCGGGCAGGCCCGCTTTATAGTACAGCCAAGTGGGCGGTCGCCCTTAAGCCACTGTCGATTGTCTATACTAGAATTTAACGTAGATGAAAGCAACTAGCGCGCTTGTAAAGCGTAAAAAATGATACAGCCATTTTGGTGTATTATGTAGTTTGTTCGTAAAAGTAGAATAATACCTACCTATGTATTGTAGCTAACATGCACTAAGCGCCATCTATATAATGAGGACAACACCATGCCTAAGACTTAGAGACATTATCTTAGATATTTTTTAATTAATAAGTAGAGGCTATAACTAATTATGATTCTGGTATGGTGAAGTTATACACTCGAAAAAGGAACCTGGAAGGAAAGGTTAAACTGTTTTTGGTGTAGTAATTCTCCAAAACCCAACAAGCGTAACTTAAATTATTAGTAAGAATGCATAATTACTCATAAGTTGAAAGATAGTTAACACGAATGATTCAAACACTGGTCTTTTATAGCTTGTTCATCGCCTAGCTTACACAGGATTGCAGGTACTTGCTAACTTAATTATGTCGCCCGTAACACAAAACTAATTCAGTCAAGTATAGTTCACCGCATAATGATATCTGTATCGAGGTCCATTGTGGTTATCTTTCTTTATTGTTTATTCTTTTTCAAATATGGTAAGTATTTTTTTTCTATTAATGCACTTAACAATATATTTTTAACTAGCCGTGTGCCCGAACTCCTTTCTTCCCCTATTTCTTTGGGTTTATATTCACAAATATATTTTGTTAATGATCAACTACTTTATTGTAAAAAATACTTTATTGTTATAAGCCTATGATATATTATCATTTAATCACCCTCCTGGCTTGTTGCCTGTTGCCCTCCTGATACTTTTACGCCACTCTTGGCGATGTCGTGTCTTCGTCAACATTTATAATTGGATATAGATAATGCAGAATTGATCCAACCACCAACACTTCTGCAAACTAGAACCAACCCACAATGACTTCCACTGGGGTTGATTTTAGTCTGCAGGAGTAAGTATAGGTTGGTTTCTTTTTGCAAAACTATGTCAAATTACAAGGCTAGCTATGGAAAATGGAATAGACTACTTTTGTAAATTAAAATACGATAAATTATAAATTGTAACTTGATACTATACTACATATCGCTGATTCATTTATTAAATATACTTACACAGTCCAAATATTCTATTACAAAAATTACATCACATTTTTATTTCGGGCCTCCATTGTGAATTTCATAGGTCAAATCAGTACAATGCATGAATCGAACTTTGAATATTATGATATTTACAGTACATGCATAGTTTATGTAATAATATCTGACACAATTGCAATTACAACAATGATTGGCAAATGCCTCATTTTAGCTACTCATCGTCAACAGAGAAAGTGAACACGAGAATTTTAATTTCGCAAACTTCTATCGTTATCGTATCGCCATCGAGAAAACATGCTGACACTGTCATTATAGCCATGAAACCAGTCATGTGGGCGGGACAGAATTAAAGTACTCGGTAACGTAACGTAAGAAGATTCTGCTCGAGGCTCTGGTGACCGCCACTTTGAACCTATAAACTTCGTTTGGTGACCAATTTAAAATTGACAAATCTTGTAATACAAAATTCTGGTGCACGTTTGTTCGTAATTCTTCTCCTCCTAAACGGCTTGACTGATTTTGATGTTTTTTTTTTGTACTTATGGGGTCATCTGGATTATTATTAGCTATATTTGGACCCGGTCGATGGGGCTATTGTAAACATCTAGAAAATAAAATCTACCCTAGCAAAGATGCCAGTGTTGCCCGCTAGTAAACAATAAAATCACGAGGCATATATCTTATTACTATAATTAATAACTTAGCCCTTTTGAAGTCCCAGTCCTGGGCACGAGCCTCTCCTCAACACAAGGGGGATCCAGGCCATAAACCAGCAAGCTGGCCCAGTGCGGGTTGGCGGATTAAACATGTCTTTTCGAAAATTTGTGAGATCTTCTAAGACATGCAGGTTTCCTCACGATGTTTTCCTTCACCGTAAGCAAGTGATAATCATATAGAAATTATGATTCGCACATAGACTTCAAAAAATCCAGAGGTGTGGGGGTTTGAACCCAAGACTTGGTACCCGCAAGATGCGTTCTTTAACCAATCGGCTATCACAACTATATCTTATTACTGACATAAAAATAAGAATTGAAAATAGGTCACACGTAACTTGATGACACACGTGAAACCATACAGTACTTAACAAATTGGATTATTGGGCGCGTTTGAACTTGACTCAAACACTCAGCCACTTTTACACCATAATTGATGCCAAACGACTAGCCGATGGCCTCAGATTGTATGTTTGTATGATAGACGTAAGATATTGGACTGGGGACGAACCCAGTTATACTCAAACTAGAGTTAATGCAAAGACAACTAAAATTTTCCTTCGCACTGCATCTGACTTTGGGTCTACTCTATGTAATGAATCGAGTTATCTATGCCCAACCCACCAGTGCACATGCAGTCCTAACAAATTTATGATCTGATCTTTATTTTATTATGTTATAGGGTCTACAATACTCTGCTATGATTGTAACAGTGCGTTCGACCCTCGCTGCGGTGAGGAGTTTGATTCCTTCAGTCTGGGCGTCGTTAACTGTTCCCTCAGAGACCCACCAGATCATATAGACCCCATAGAGCCGAAGTTCTGTCGGACTATTAAAATGGATAGTAAGTTGCGCTTTAACATGTTAAAGTTACGTATTTATAATCAAAAGAGATGCTGGTTGTTATGACATTCCTTAAGTTATATTACAACTGTCTCAATAAGGTCAAGCATTATTTTTTTTGCAGTATACGGAAAGATCCGCGTGGTTCGACAATGCGGCTATCTATCAGACGACGAAGTGACCAATCACACGTGCCGCCGCGTGGTCGGCAACGGCGATTTGTTCGTGACGTACTGCGCGTGCGACACGGACCTGTGCAACTCGGCTTATACGCACGACGGCCGAGAGATGGCGCTACTGTCAAGTTTATTTGCATTCTGTTTCTTAGTCTTGTAAATATTAGCGGAAATAAAGTTTTGTTTTGTTCAGCTTAATTGGTTCACGTAAGGTTTTTCGTTTAACAGAAACCAAACGTCATAGCAATTACGTCCCAATTTCCAATATCTTTTATTTTTTAGCGCTTGCTCGTTCCGTTTTTTAAACAAATTTAAAACAATAAGGAGGAGGGAGGATCTCCACGATCCGTATGGTTCTTTTAATTACGACTTACGACTGTTTGATCCGTTATAAAAACCGTCTTACATCTTTGGTACGATGAGAATGATTCAAAGAGGTTGACTTACCTGGATTAGCTCCGTCTCGAAACACCTTCGGCAGGTTACTGTAGCCGAGGAAGTATTCAATGTGAGCCATCTCGTGGTGAGCTGTCACCAGGTCTTTCATATCTACGTGGGTACACATCTTGATGCTGGAAGAAGAAAATTGTATATTATTGAGATGTTTTAATTTATTTCATATAACCTCAGATAATTGATTGACTCAGGCGTTACTTTGCGGAAATACATTGTAAAATGATTTGGGAGAAGAACTTACCTCTAACTTTGGCTTGTACTAGACGTTGGTTGGTCCTTGATTTGATATGAGATGGACTCTTAACTAACGGAGATCGGTCTGTGGACCTGCTCATTTTGGAGTTTGATAAGCCGAGAGTGAGTGGAAGTCTTTCTCCTAAATTATTTTCATATAATTAAGATCTGCCCTACAATGACTAGATGTACCCCGTGGCTGCGTGCGTAGAGTGTAAATTAAAATACTTTAATACTTTTACTTTAATTTAATACTAGCGAGAATTTGATAAACCACCCGTCCGCACGTGTTATTATTAACCAGAGATATCGTTATTAGTGAGCCAGTAGATCATACTTTTACGTTTGTATATAATATATCATTATGGATTGAGGAAGTTGACGATTATCTGCCATCTATTTTTTGTTGTTTCAGGACATAATAATGTAAATTTTACACTGAAATCTATCCGATTTTTATCCTCACTTTGTGGCATTGTCAATAGACAGTTCTATGGATTCTTCTGTACAACTACAACGTCACGACACGTATACAGTCACGGATTATGACGCTCTCTTTCTAAATTAATAGAAGAGAATGAGACGAAATCGATTTATCTCACAATTTAGTCACAGACACCCGTGCTAGGTGCATACCGGTAGTCGTGTCGGTTGCAGAAGTCCCACGCCGAGGGCTGGCAGTGGATGTGCCGGTCCGCGGGCTGCTGCAGCACGCTGAGGCTCCAGAAGTCGTGGGGCATCGCCGACATGTTCATGGACACGAAGAACTCTTCGGCTAGTTGGAATATCGTCAGTGGCGTGTAACCCTGCGGATAGAGCACATTTGTTTGATCAGTGTTAAAACGAACTCACTTTCTAAGGCTTTTATTAGTAAATCAATCTCAAGTCCAAGTGTGATCTTGAAATGTCATTCTTATGTCATAACAGTACAAAATGACATATGAATAGCGTACTTTAGACCACTCTCAGACTTGAGATCGAATTATTAATTCACGCCTAAGTCCGTGGAGTGTATTAAAAATTGGCAAACTAACACCCCAACGGTCTGGTCCCAAACTAAGCAACATTTGTGCTATAGGTACTGTACAATAAACTGTGAGCTATCCTAGTGAGACCCAGACCAGAACAAACCGGGAAGAGGACATAAGACTGACGTGAATCGAACGCAGCAACCCGAAGCAGTAAATAAACGGTCGTTAAAACTCTGGTCACAATGTAATACGGGGCGAGCCTATTACTATTACATCGTGCATATTATTATTCCCCCTTAATGAGAGGGGATTCATGGCATAGTCCACCACGCAAAATGGCTATCGAGTCCATAAATTCAAGAGTCAATAAAGTTCATTATTGTTATTATTATTTCTTACCTGCTGCACCATTTCTGGAGTAACATCTACCAAGTGCTTCCCAGGGTATGGCAGAGTGAGGGGTACGATATTTGACCAGCTCTGGCCCCACATATCGCCCAGCACATGAGCTGGGATGGGAGCTGACCGAGAGATCCTCTCAGGGCCGTAGGACTCACGGAGACGACGGCGCACGTATGCGTGGAGGAGCTCGTACAGAGGCTTAATCTGGAATGTAGAAAAGTAGGGCCTTATAAATAAATTTCTCCAGACTAACACACCAACTGGATGGATACATTGTCTGGTGCACAGCCGCTACCGGGATTTGGACTCATCAGCTTCAGATCAAAGTGCCTGGAGCGTTTTCACTGGACCACTGCAACCATATATTTACATTAGAAAGTAAGGAGCTTTTGATACGTATAAAGAAAATTACCTGCTCCCAAACTTCATCAACTTCTTGTCTCATGTTTGTGGACTCGTATGGGAACATCCAGTAGGCAGATGCATCTGTGAAATCTGAAAAGAGATAAAAAATAGGAATAAATAGGAAAAGAGTTGGCATTTGTAATATATTATAGTACAATTAAACAAGAAATTCAAATCTATAAAAATTAATAAAGTCATTTTAACGCCTTTTACTATTTCAATAGCAAAGCACAAAACGACTACTGCTATTAATTCCATTATATTTTTTGCCGCAAATACGAGTCATATTGAAAATATATTTTTTGATATTTCTAAATTCTACAAGGCTGAATTCCTTGAATGGATTAAGAAATACCCGAGTTAATCCGATGAAATAAGGTTTCAATAAGAATCTATTGCTTTTTAATGGGCACGCAATCAGACACTGTTTTAAATAACACTTTCCACCAAGAACCCATATATCTTGCAAACCGGCATACGAACATTTGATAAACATAACATGCCCGGGTCTAGTAGTCACTAGGATCGCCCCCTGTCCAGTTTACAGTATCCATACAAGGGTTGCTTAGTTTGGGAACACACAGTTGGTGTGTCAGTCAGACGATATATATTTATTACTTACTGTTCAACCTAGCAGCCTGATTCGTCAGATCAACGAGTTGTTCATACAGATCCCTGACCCTCCGCCCGGTGACCCTCCTCCACTCGGTCCAGATGTGCTGGAGCTCGTCCCAATCCCTTGAGTGGGACATGACGAACTGCAGATCCGGTTGCAGGTGAAGACCGCATTTGAACGGGTCATTGTATGCGCAAACATCAGCCGTGTTGTACACTGCTAGCATGTCGTTTATAATGCGGTTGTACTGGAAAGAGAATACAATCATAATTGCAATTGCTTACTTGATTTGCACAAGACCAAAACTTTTAAGGACTTTTCTTATTTCTTTTCTTTTCTTATCTGTGACTTTTTTAATTTGAATAATTGATAAACATTTATCAAATGTGTATTCTATTCAATTAGGTTGTTGTCTTTTAACTCCAAACTGTCAATTGGACGCTCCATAGGTTTTTAAGTCCCACTAGTGTTTGAGTCGTCATTATTTGTGATACCTAGAGGTAATAGTTAATGCGCGCAGCTTCATTTGCAACTACAGCCAAGAACGATCTAGATGACACCATAAGTCCAAAAAAAAATCAGTCAAACCATTTAAGACGCGCGGATTTTTATGTGTATACAAATAAGATAGCTAGAAATCTGACGAACATCCAAAAATGAAATAGCTTACTCTATCAAGCTGGTCCGGGGGCAACGCAGATGGCCCGATGATAGACAATAGACGCAATTGTCTAAAGGTGGCAAAGTCCCGGATGGCTCCTTTAGGTATCTGCTGGGCTGCCTCCCATAGCCCTCGCTGGAAGAGAGTGTACCGTTGCTGGGCGTCCAACTGGGAAGAAAAAGATAACAATATTGATTCGACTTATTGGCAAACAATGCGCGTCTGCTTAATACTTGTATACCTGACGGAAGGGCAATATGAATGTGTCATTTTAAAAAGATTAAATTGGATGCAGACTTTGAGATTTAATAACCCTAAACCTTGTACCCATCCGATCTTTATCAATGAGGGTGACACTTCATCGATTCGTTCTTAGGGTTTGGGTGACATAACATGAACCAAATCAATATGACAGATGTTACATGCAAAAATGTGGGGGTCCGTATTGTTTTTATGCTGTCCTATCTTGTGTCTAATAAAAGACAAAAACATTTAGTATGCGACAAGCAACATAATATAAACAATTGTATACCATATTTCAGCGTTTATGAATACTACTAGCGCTATCTATTGGCAGTTCTGAATATAATTCGTACAATTCCGTAGTCGGGGTACATTTTTATACGTTTTTGCTTGTCATAGATACAAGTGTCTTACCCATTCTTCTCCATAGAAAATGTTATTTCTATGGTTTATATGGAATGGTTTATTCCAATACACCAGTGCCTAACAGTGCACACGATTTGACCTACATCTTTATGTTCTCTCTGACCATTATGAAACTCTCTAGCCAAATAACCACAAACAATTTGTCATTGAACTAAAACAAATATATTTTCAAAGACTTCATTCACGTCTTTCTAGTGACATCATATTTAATAAATGGGACTCGACAGTCAGAATGTTAAGTGTTTGTGTGAACCATTTGCGACAACCGAATATGGAGTAGCGAGGTGACATATTGCATTACACCGTCCCTGTAATGTTTATGGGAAAAGAGCCGTGGAAAATAGAGAATTACGTCACTATAGAAGGACGTTTTATACTGTCTGTATGCATGCAGAATGGTAATGTCTCAGACTTTCATATTTTTGGAGATTTCTTACTTAACAATACGAAGGCAATAGATGACATTTGATACATTTATTACGAACTGATATCTCGCACAGAGAATTAGCATTGCCATTCAACGTGGCAATATTGCCAGCTTTCTGGGCACTTTGCTAAGCGACGGCGGTTTGGCACAAGTCTATTTTTTGTAAAGTATTCAAACTCTCAAACCAAATTACCATACTGTGACTACATGCTTGATTTCAAATTTGAATTTTCAACTGCGCTCTCTTTTTTATAAACGATATATTAGTATATGCCTTAGATGGTAGGACTATAACTGCAACTCAAACATACAACTTATGACAAGAGTTTTGAAATCTTTTGATAGCCATTCCTTACCATAATTCAAATCTCGATATATAATAACTTTATTTTTCTATTTATAAAGTCGCCGATGTCACGCGATTATAGCCTCAAGCGCATGATACTTCATTAACAGTAATGACACCGTGATTCATACCATACAGGTAAATACATCACGCGAGCAACGTGACTCAAACAATTGTAATAAAAACTAGCCTGTAATTTCATTCTAGATTCAGTTTGATTACAATATGACAGTATGTCTATGAGTCATCTAGGCTTACAATCATTATTCTTTGATAGTATTCCTAACTTTACCCACGTTTCGATTGGCGTCAAATTTTAAACTGCCATTCTTGTAGTTTAGTTTTTTATAACGCGTGAATTATTGCAAATATACGTATATGCAATGTCATAAGAGTCACAACTCATAGCATGTATCGTCGTGAAACGAACTATATAGGTAACTATCATAATTAGGGATATTTACACGAAGCGGCTCTGAGCTCTAAGGGTAACTGTCCACTTGGCTGTGTTCTGACAAACACAAAGCCCGCCCGACAAAGAGGATCGTTTCATTACCTGATAAATTTAGACAAGCGGGCTGAGGAAATGAAGCGAGTGATATTGCTCATAGCGGGATGCCTGCTTCAAAAGACAGCTAAGTAGACGGTCACCCTTAGACCAAACTACTAGGTGAAACAGAAAGGGTATACTATTTCTTTTGCAACTTTACTTTGTAAATCTAAAACTATTGGCTTTGTAAATCTGGAAAGTCATAAAACAGTTGAAGTAATAAAAGTTTTGTGCACTTATGTAATCTGTCAACAGCTGTATCCCTGTAACACCTTTTGTTTTTCAAGTTTCCTCCAAAGCTGATAGTTTTAGAATTACAAAGTTATGTTTAAAAAAAAATGTATTCCCTTTCTGTTTCAACCTGTATAATAGTGAGACTGCTGGTAATCTGACGATATAGACTAATCGATACCTAGACGTTTCAGGCTTCTACTTACGGTAACGACTGTAAAGCCAAGACCTGTTTAAGATGTCTTCTAAGAGAGTGTTACTCCAGCAAATCATCCGAAGATTACTAATACTTGCCCATTTATTCCATACCAAATTCGTAATTATACCTAGCAGTTTGTAATAACAGAGTAAAACTCAAAGGCTCACTGGTCAACATCGTGATAACCATCTTAAAAACCCGGATGAATAATCATTTTATGAAATTATCCCACAATTAAAGTGTTCACACTTTTTTCGATTTGGTTTAATATAATTAAGGGTAAATACACTTTTCTGAGTCCACTGAGAAGCTATGAATTGGCAAATGAATCTTGTGATATTAATGTCCATTCGATCTCAAATCTGAGAGCGATCATGGCAAAGTAATATTACATCAAGCAGTACACCATTACATCTCAAAAATGTTCTAAAACTTCGATCTCAGTGTTGTTTACTTGAAAACTGTTTAACGCGAAGAAAATCAACATATATGTTTAACACGATTGAATTATGTTATTTATTGCGTTGAATTCGTTATTGATTAGAAATATGATTTAGATATTGAATAAAAATCCCATACTTACATTATAATAATGCTTATGGTAAAAGAAAACATCGTGGGGAAACTGAGGTATTTTTCGGCCTCCCTTATAAACTGAAGTTACAAGTTCAAAATAAATGACTTATTATAAAACAATTAGGTAATTAAAGCCTTGAATCTTGTTCGGATAAAATCTTCACGGTCTCCGAATACGAGTTCAGCTTGTTTCACATCGTTATCATAGCAGGCAATTACAAAGACTTGATACACTCTTAACTCCGACGACGAAGATTTAATTAAATAAATAAATATCGCCAGACTGACACACCATCTGCATGGTCCCAAACTAAGCAAAGCTTGTACTATGGGTACCGTACAATGGACTGGCGGCGATCCCAGTGACACTCAGACCCGGGCCAATTACGAAAAGGCTATTTCCAAAATTTTCCCCAGCGGGAATCGAACCCGCCACCACCATGTGCAGTGAGCCGAGCGGCCTACGCTCGAACCACTGCGCCAAGCGGTCGTCAAATTTTATTTATCTTCTTTCAATATCTTAACCTCATCTTTTTATATTGGACCCTCAGACCAACAGAAGATTTAAACTCGTGTTACTTATGTCAAGTTAACATAAATAAAGATTAAAACGAAGAAAATATTTGCAACTACAATGTTTTCCTTAAAAATGTTCAACCTAGGAAACTGAATTGCTTACCGTGTTATATAACCATAATAAAGTGGAGTTTCCCACGGTATGGAGCTGGTTTTGAACTTGAGACTGTACTTACAAGTTAATTATTGTAATGTTTACGCGCTACCTTGTCACTAACTAACTACAATTTAAGTTAATCGAGGCATAATGAAGTCTGCAGTTAGCATTGACAAATTGTGAATTACTCACATACAGGGTGTCACTTCACTGGTCAAAAATGCTGAATTGTCTGCCAACCACCCGATTTTTTTTAAGGCCGACCAACCCGGACATACAAAGAGAATAACTCTTAATAAAAAAAAAGTTTTTGCATTATACAACAAAGCCGGCAGACAAGTGTACGACCTGCCTGATGTTAAGCAGTTATCGCAGCCTATAGATGCTTCCAATACTAAAGTCGTTTCTCGCACTCGCACTCGCAGTGGGATGGAGGGAGGGAAAGGGAGGCAAGCTGGGCTCCCGTCGCTCCAACTCATTGCACAAAACGCAGCTACTTTACGCCGATATTCTGTGAGAGGTTAGTACTACCCCCGTTGGAGCCATTCCGCATATAAGCTACAGTCAGCTGGGC
Organism: Notodonta dromedarius; assembly: GCA_905147325.1. Classification (NCBI taxonomy): domain Eukaryota; kingdom Metazoa; phylum Arthropoda; class Insecta; order Lepidoptera; family Notodontidae; genus Notodonta; species Notodonta dromedarius. The sequence continues at coordinate 1,338,017 of LR990167.1, forward strand.
TATAAATATATAATATATAAATTCATTTAATATAGGTACCTAAATTCGTTTAAATTTTCTAAGACATCGTCAGGACGGACCTTTCAGGTAGCTGCCTCAATGCCACGCGCGTACAATAAAAATAATGAGGCATCTATTAATTCTCACACAAGCCAGCGTGTGGCCATTGTCAATGATCAGAGGACATTCCCATACCGGTGGGTTTCGCAAACGGGACGTGACGATGGTTTAACACCTTATTTTGGGTAAAATTGAGGAAAATAAATGAGTAAAACCAACATTGGTAATGAGGCATTAAAGAGCAGACCAGCTGACCATTTAGCTCTACAAAATAGAGTACAAAAGTTGAAACGAATGTAAAGCATCATTACTATAGGACAATATTATTGTCAATGAGAAAATCGAATTTCGATTTCCTAAAAACAATAAACATTAGAAATAAAGATAATAATGAACATTAATACAGTAAGGTACCAACAGAAGTTTGACTGAAATGTGAAAAATGAGTTTGTTGAGAACGAGTTCTACCTCTATTCTCTATTCTACGTAGTTGGACCTGGCTCTATCTGTAGAGTATTTACGTAGAGTGCAGGCCAGAAGTAGAGCAAGAGAGACCGTCATCATACTAGTAAATCCAAAGGATTGGTTACCAAAACAGTGAGTTTGGTCATCTGTCATTGTCACTTCAACTGTCAAAGAAGCCAAACAGCTTAACAAACAATAAACCAACACAAAAAAGTAATTCACAACGAAACGAGTTCAAGTTTACAAACAGAAGTACAATCGGGTACAGACGCGATTACCATTGAATATTTGGCACAATTCTTTATGCAATCCATTTACACTTAGCAAGTGGAGTACCACGCTTTAAATTATCATTGCAAAACTGATTCCCAAAGGATTTTGTGCTTTAAGTCGTGGCATTAAAGTCTTTAGGAGATAATTTGAGAGTGCAACTTAATTTGGTGTGAGTATTGTAAGGTCAGGATCGTCTTTTGTCATCAATTAGCGTTGTTATGTGTGTAGGTTGTGTGAAAAGTGCGTACAGTTGAATGGAAAGGTTAAATAAATTGTGTCTATTTGTTTGTATTTGTTGTTATCTTTGTAATTACAAGTATGTTTCTATTTAAAACATTTTACTGTATAAGGGACACTTTGCCTATATGTATTAAGAGGTAATTTATTGATTAATAATTTTCAAAAACAAATCTAATAAATTTACTAGACTGTTATATTTTAAATATAAATGTTAGTAACAAGGTCCCTGATCATGTCAGGGGAGAAGCGGCAGACTGTGCACTCTGGTGCATTCACAAAAAAAAAAACTAGAAATGTTAACGCTTATTCTTATAATTTCCACAAAAAAGCATAACAAAACTAAAACCATTATCCTTCATCATTATTAAATTATAATGATTATGTTTCCACCTGTACCAGAGTGCTCAATAGACCACAGCAACGCAAGCGCAGCCTGGTTACACAAAATATGAATTAAAAAAATCGGGTATTGTGACGTCATATCGCGATGACCATGAATCATAACTGCTGTTCCCAAGGTGAAGGTATTGAGCTGAATTCTTTTGAAAACATACCATTTTTACTAGATTAGGATATAATCCACTTATAATGGACTAAACGTGGACGCCAAGCTTCTAGGGGTATGGAGAGGAGAAGGGGGAATGCAGGGAGAATGATAAGTTCACTTTACATAAGCGGGTGAGCGCAAACAAATGAGTTAGTTAATCAATTACATGATGAAAACAATGTTTGAGTAAAACAATTACTTCTATCCATAACTAATCTTCAGAAACAATAATAAATTAATATCGTCAGACTAACGTACCAACTTTATGGTCCCAAACTAAACAACGCATGTACAATGGAATGGGTGGATCCCAGTGACACCAAGACTGTGGCAAATTACGAAAAAGCCATTTTCGAAGTTTGCCCCGACGGGAATCGAACCCGCACCCACCCGGTGCAGTGAGCTGAGCGGCCTACGCTCGAACCTCTACGTTAAATGTCGGTTTCATGCATGAAATCATGTATAATAGTTCTGATAAGAAACGCTGAAAGTTTATCAAAGGCTGATAAGAATAAAAATATACCAAACCTACTCGTCAAAACTCAATGTGCCACCTATTCAAATCTTCAATTTCCGATGTACGAAAAGAACAATTTTTCCATGAAATATATGGAAATACGAATGAACCTACAATATGACTATCAACTTACTGAACTTCTTTGAAGTGGTTTTGCTTTTTTTATATTTTTTTGTAAATTCTGTGTCACGTAAATCGAACGCAATGTTTTTTTGTGACACATTATATTTGATTGTGTATTTTTGTTTCACATTTTTTTGTCTTTTTGATCGCATAATGTATCAAACGTGCTTACCTCCTTTTTTCAGTAGCTTGAAATATAAAGTATAGATATGTGTTGGGTAGGTACTATACTCTAGATATAAGTCACGCGACAGTAACAACAAAACAAAGTGTGCTAAGATACATCCTACTAATATTATAAATGCGAAAGTTTGTGAGTGTGGATGTATGTATGTATGTATGTTTGTTACTCCTTCACGCAAAAACTACTGAACGGATTTGGATGAAATTTGGAACACAGATAGATTATAACCGGGATTAACATATAGGACTTTTTAACCCAATAATCCAATACTACGCGGATGAAGTCGCGGGGCACAGCTAGTATTTTATATTTTTTTTAGTACACAAAATAAACTAAACTAGTAAAGCTAAATTAAATGCGTTGCCGCCATTGTCATGGAAATATATGGGCTAGAAATCAATAAATATTAGTCGTATAAAAAATTGTTCAAAAGAAATACGTACGTAGGTAACAAAATACCCACCAAATACCTAGCTATTGTCATAAAATCAAAGAGATACATTTAATTTCAAGATTTTTCCCATCGTTTTAAATCAGCCACAACGACCATTATCTTAGATCCTACCATAAACAAGACCAGTGTCATCATTTAAACATGGTCAGAAACCAATTAAATTGATCACAGTCTAACAATAATGATCTACACAATAAAACACAATGAGGAGCCTTGGGACAATGAATTATCTTATTGTTCTTGTGTCCCGGCCTTATAGGTCAAGATATTCGTATAATATTAGGTTAAGAGCTTAGTTCCATATTAACGCTCAAATATTTTTTTTTTATGCTCTTCCTGAGAATTTACACCATCTTTAAGTCATTGAAAAGAGTAACTATTGAGTTTCTTGCCGGATCTTCTCAGTGGAAGCAGCATTCCGAACCGGTGGTAGATTCTGACTATTCATAAATGCTTTGTTGGCTTACGTGAATAAAACAATTTTGAGTTTAAGTTTGAGTTCTGCCATTTTGTTGTGGCTACCATTTTGAATTTGGGATGGGGAAGTGGAAATTGCATGTTACATTAAGTTCTACCATTAAAACTCTTGGACATACAATTTGCATTTGAACATACTATAGCTAGGAGTCGCTAGTTGCTATTGCATATATTTAAAATATTGGCATGGATAATGGTCAGTTCCTCGAGTGGCCGCTGAACAAATCTATACTACTTAAATTATAAAAAAGTAGAGTCATTCTCTATGGGTTTGTTTGTAGGAGTTAGCATCTGGACCTACCAATGCGATGCAGGAAATTATTTCACCGATGGAAATCTACTCTATCCCCCAGTGACACAGGCTATCTAATATATACAGGGGTAAAACCGCGGGGCGCAGCTGTTAGTAGTAGTAGTAGTAAAGCATTATGAAAAAAAAAACAATGAAAACAAAAGCCGTCTCGTTCAGGAAATAGGGATTTAGGCCTGTTAAATTGAGTTTTGGATTTAGGGCTAATGCCAGGTGACGGATATCCTCACGGTTACAAATACTTATTGGCCAACCATCCGATCGATTACAAGTTAACAAAGGTGACCTAAGCACCATCGCAACACCATTGTTTGACAATAGTCCGCAATTACAGGTATTAATGGTGACAGAGAACAATGTGGGATTTGTTCATTTTAGTAGAAGCGTGGTAGCCCAGTACACAAGGCCCTTCTGATTCGAAGATCATGGGTTCAAATCCCGGTAGGTAAGCAACAATGGGCTTTATCACAAATCTATGTATGCAGATCAAATTGAAGCTGCTTATGGTGCACACCTATAGGTAATAAAGCCATACTCGATATGGAACGTTTAATATTAAACTAACTTATTAAGTAATAATAGCCGAATATTTATCAATAATATTTAGCAATATAATAATAACAACAAAAAGCAAAAAATATATTAATATTTATAGTACATTCCGTATCGAGTTCGAAGGAATAATGGATGACCGACTAAAAATCTCTTGTCATAACTAAATATATATAACTCAAAGGTGACTGACTGACTGACTGACATAGTGATCTATCAACGCACAGCCCAAACCACTGGACGGATCGGGCTGAAATTTGGCATATCATTATGACGTAGGCATCCGCTAAGAAAGGATTTTGATTAATTCTACCCTCAAGGGGATACAATAGGGGATGTAAGTTTGTTAAGTTAAAATCCACGCGGACAAAGTCGCGGGCTCAGCTAGTTGTGTAATAAAACTTAAACTAAACATTAGATTTAAGTTTTTATTTATTTTTTCCGGTGTATACGCTGATGTCTGTTTTTTTTTTCGAACAAAGGGCGCCCTGGCCCGTGCCCAATGTAAAAGAGACCGCATTGGATGGAGTATAATTGATGCAAGTACTTACATCTATACAAATAAATAAATTTGAGTGTCTGTTTCTAATATCAAAATAACACCTTTTAAGTAAATGCATATGAAAGTACATACGACACCAATAACAAAATCGCGATTTAAAAAAAATTGTCTGTCTGACTGTGTGTTTGTTCCGGGTAATCTCCGAAACGGCTGGACCGATTTTGACGGGACTTTCACTGGCACTTTTAAGGAGAAACTTAGGCTACTTTTATTTTAGAAAAACTAAATTTAATATATTTTAAATCCTGTCGCGCGGGCTCAAGTTATATTCCACGCGGACGAAGTCGCGGGCTCAGCTAGTACTAAATAAACAAAGCGTTTTAATACCTATTTACATACATACAGTCGCATACACAACGCCTTGTTCGCTCTGAGATAAGTATCTGATCTAATTATTATTAATCTTACAACACCTGTTAGTGTGGGAACTTCTATAGGTCGTGACTAGTACCAACTTGTTGTTTTTATTACATTTTTTTTTATTCAACTGACCTTATTATTGATAGTACAATAGCTGACCGATGAGGTGACTAAGATGATTGTTGAAATAACCATTTTGTTTTTGATATTGACATACTTTAAGTATAGCCTATGAGGTATGTCATAATCTACTGGGCCAGATGTAATATGGCGTCCTTGTAATTAAAGTAGTGCCTAGCAAGGACCATATACTTTATTAAGATATTATCGACAGATATTTTTACAAAAATATATTCACCATAATGTTTTTACATAACAAAGTCGGCTAGCAAGCATAAGACTTGCCTGAACCTGTTAAACAGTTACCATAGACTATAAATTATTATATTTCGGACACGTGCTGAGACACAACAGATATCAGCTACTGCAAATTATTATGATGGGCAAAGTCGCCGGCAAGAGACGAATTGGCCGCAGAAAAAAGTCGTGGCTCTGCAACATTCGGGAGTGGACAGGCATCGCAAGCGCTGTGCAAATTTTCCGCCTTGCGCAAGACAGGAATACATTCCACAAGTTGTTAGCCGACCTTCACTAGTTGGAGAGGCACCGAAAGAAGATAAGAAGATAAATTCTTGGAATAGAAAAGGTAATGCTCGAACGTTGCCATCCTGAAAGGGAGTGGGAGAGAAGAAAGGCCAGAGAGGGGCATCCAGCTCTTGCACTCATCGTTAAAACCGATTCACAAATACAGGAGTTATGCGGTAACATTTTGTATTATTTTTTAAGAAGAACGAAAAGTAATGCTAATCGATCTGGCGGCTCTGTGCGTTTTGGTACTAAACTGACGAAAACAGTTGTTACCCAGTATGTTCGTTCTACCTATAAAATGATAGCGTATAGCTAGAAAAATATAAATCTTTGTTTATTTTTCTGACGATTATTATCTTTCAGATTCTAGAGATAAGAGAACGTCATAAATCACACGTCATAGTTAGAAAACTGCACATAACACGTAATAACTAACATCACAATACCGACTCTCTTGAACGCGCAAAAAGCTTTGAAGATAGGAGTGTGTAGAAACGTTATCCATTAAACAATTTCTCATACATTGTTCCAGCTAGCTGTGTGGGATTGTACGAGAGCCCGGAAACTTTCCACTATGTTTGTATGGGAATGTGTGATATACGAGATTTTAAAATTTAATTGGCATGTTAAATAAATTGTCTGCATAATTGGTTCTTTGTTAATAAGCTATGTCCGTAATCTCTCTTTATTTTAATCTACACAGATATATCAATTGAATGTTAAAAGTGTATCATTGGTAACCTAACCCCAAAAGCTATAATTAATTCACCAATTGAGTCGGAATTACTGAATAACTAGTTAAAATGTCTTCTAAAAACTTATAAAATCAAATAAGTCGTTTATTCATCAATTTCCAAACGGATACCGTGTTATAGTTCCGTCTCAAATGCGCTTAACAATTATCAAATATAACTACCTACCTACCGTTGTAGGTAGTTAGATAAGCTAGCCAACTTATCATTTTCCTTTTTGCGTTTGTATTTTCCATACGAACAAAAAAAATGCTATTCTCAAGAACTTAATTATAGAACAAGTTTTCCCATGGTACTAAAATGTGACACGTCATGAACACACAACCTATAGGTCTACCAGAATCTCATGGCAAATGGGGAAATAAAAATTTGTTGTGTGCAATACTGGGGAAATTGGATTAAACGATCTTGATACTGTTTAAGTTTTATTTATATCTTTAGTCATTAATTAACATGAAGTATACTAGGTATGTGTATGAAGAATGTTGTTATACATCGGGTTCTTAACATAGGAAAATATGACAAAGAAAATAAATCCAATCATATATTACTTTATGTACTAATTTATTATAATGTTACGTACACGTACAGGGGTAGGTACAATTAATGCCGTTAAACGTGTAAAAAGGGTTTATTTCGCTCTCCACAAACTCGACAAATACACAGCACTACACTAGTTACACACAACAAGCACCGTTCCGAATCAATTAGCAGACTCGCAGTATTCCAATATTATCGCTCAGGTCACTGGTATATTGCTCTTCGTTCGCTTACTTTAGTTCCGTACACTGTCGCTTCCAAGAAGTAACTAACTCGCTGCCCGTCGTCGACTTCTTATATATCGAATAAAGATGCGAGCTGGTGTTTTCCTGAACATTCTCGGAGGTATGTAAGTAATAATAATCGCAATCGAACGATCCCGAGACTCATTGTTGGCTTTCCTTTGTATTCGTTCGCGAGTAGGTATTCGCCGCCGTCGCGCCGATAACGCAAAGGCGTTCACCTTATACCTACAATCTCGAACATTCAATTTTTGAGACCTTTCATAATTAATCGATGGAGTACATCTAGACTAACAATGCGTTTTTGTATAAAGCTGATAAAATAAGGATCCTTCGAGATATTTGACCAAATAGTTTCTAGGTCGCAACAATAATATCGGTTAAAAGTTAATAACTCATTCAGAACTAGAAAATGATTCCAAGAACTCCACTTGCATTTCTTGTTCTTCATCAGATGATGAAGATAAAGAGGTATTTATTATAAATCGCTCTTCCAGCATTTCAATTATTTTATCTTTCTCGAAGAAATCGTTTTCAGTTTTCTTTACATGTTCACAACATTTTCGCCAATCCTCTGCACCGATTTGTGAGAAAGCTTCTTCTGTTAATAATTTAATGTCACTTGCAGGCCTATTAACATTTTTATCAGCAACTTTTTGCTTCATTATACCCCAAATCATTTCTATAGGATTCAATGTGCAATGATAAGGTGGGAGCCTTAAAACTTCGTGACCGTGCGATTTTAATACTTCATCTATCTCATATAAGGGCGCAGACATGTTTTGTTTCACTACTTCAAGTAGTTGACATTTACGCCAAAGATCATCATAATGTACATCATTTGCACGAAGCCATTCTTTTATATCAGCGATACGATTGGCTTGTGTGGGCGGTTTGTTCAAACGTACGGAATGATAACTAGCATTGTCCATAACGATTAGTGAAGGTCTTGTCAAATTTGGAATTAGCTTCTCTGTCACCCATTTTGTAAAATTGTCCTTATTCATGTCGTGGTGATAGTCAGCAGATACACTTGTTGACCTGTACACCAGACAACAATTTGGTACAAAGCCATTTTCTCCACCAGCGTTTACAATAATCCACCTCGTTCCAAGTGATATGCTTTTAGATGGACCTGCAATATCTTTGCTTTGCCAGCACTTGTTCACAGAACATGAACCATGAATATAAGTTTCATCTAAATAAATTACATCCAATTTATTTTGCTCTTCAGCTTCGCGGTTTTCCTTTATACGCTTCAAAAACTTATATCTTTGAAGTTTTATGTCATCTCTCTCCATCAAAATGATCCTTTTTGATTGGCATTTAACATATTCAAAACCTATCTCCTTAAGTATAAGTCTGTAAAAAATAATAAAATTTATCATGTTACTGAAACGATAGCTTAGCCAATCATCAACATCAACATCAGTCTATATACGTCCCACTGCAGGACACAAGCCTCATCTTACGAGTGAGAAGGATTATTACTTAATATTTTTCTTACCTCAAAGATTCTCTCCCACCGTTGAAATCAATTTCTTGTCGAAGAATTTGTAACAGTTTCATTACTGTTGGAATTTCCTTCCGAACTGTATAGAATTCATTTACTTTATTCTTTATCAACTGTAAATCGAAACTGTCCAAGTTGATTTTCTTCTTCCCCCCTCTCCTCTTTTTACCAGGCGTGGAAAATACACCATCGTTCGATGTGCCCTCACCTATGATTCGCCGTATAGTAGTACTGGAAACCCCTATAAAGAAGCTATAATTAAGTAAGAAAAATATAAAATAAACTAAAAGTATCAAAACAACTCAGTCCAACTTACCGGTCAACTCTACGACGCGCTTTAAAATCAAAGATTGAGTTTGATTTACGCCTTCTTCTTCCCTTATTTTACGATACACATTGAAAACAATATTTCTCGCTTGAGATCGAAGTGGCTTTTTCGACATTTTCACAAAAACAATAAATTGCCAAGAAGATATCACAAAATCTCAACAGCGGTTGACAAACCTTGTACTTTGATTTGGCAGGTGACAATGGACATTGCCATATGAAAGTCACATTTTTTTTATATTTTTTAATGCCATGAGATTCTGGTAGACCTATACCTACATTGTCTATTTGATAATGATCGCAAATAGTTAAGTCATTTGCCTCTAACGACCCCACGGACAATCGTTTTATATTTATGTTAATACAGTGGGCACAAAGATTAACATAGTTATTTTGAATTCAATATTAAACTGTATAATAATAAGTTGTCTCGAAAATCTGTGGTAGGTTTCTATTAGATCATTTAAAGCAGCACAAGATGCAAAAATAACGTAAAGATTTAAAACACTTAAGCGCCAATAGCTCAGAGAGGCCGCACTCCCGTAAATGAGAGATTAAGAGACATAAAACTATTCCTAGTAAAGCATTTAGCTTAGTTGTGGGAGTTATATGGACTTCTAGCAATATGGTTACCTGCTTACATAGCTAGTAATATTATAAGAAGAAATAAAACTTACCGCTGCATGCTGAGTAGCATCATTGACGTCCGTCTCAAAATTCCACTGAGCTGCTACATTATTCGTACACTCCTTCGAAGCCTGATCATCTGCTTGAGCGAGGAAATCTCTAACCTGCTGCAAATTTACTTGATGGAATCGATCATCGATATTATTACTATCGACGCCCCTATTAAAATCATAAGGATTCGTTCCCACATAATTAGGATCGTCTCGGACGAAATTAGGATCGTTCCTTCTAAAATTAGGATCATTGTTTATATCGATTCTGTCATCTCGATTCCTGTTATCGTACGGTCTTGATGTGGAACTTGGATTCCTAATATTCCCATCGATGTGAGGGTAACCGTTATTGCTAATATCAGGATTGATACCGTAAGGGGTGGAAGATATCGGATATATTCCTGAAGTTTGAGTGGAGCTGATAGGTCTTGCGGTACTGAATTGGAAGTTCCGATTATCAAACTGATTCCCTGGAGCATTGATAGAAGGTTGCGTGCTAGACAGTAATCCGTAACCAAAATTCCTTTGAGTGCTCGATATCGGAGGCAAGTCGAGCTGAGGTTCAGCGGTACAGAACTTGAACAACACCAGTATAACTAGTAACCACATTTTGGAGTATATTATCTGCTGTAGACAGGTCATGTCTGAATGGTCGGTGCTGACCCAGTTTCGCGAGGGTCTGTGCGACCAATGGTGCGTGGTGCTTAGTTGGTATCGCGTCTACGACTGGTGGTTCGTTCGTCGGTTACCTCTGAACTCGGGCCGTGTGAATCGGCTTTTGTCTCCGCCTGTAAGTACCTGCGCATAATAAGCTTGAGGTCACTGTGCGTCACGTCCTACGTTTTTATCAGTGACGTTACGTTTACACGAATGTTTTCAGCAACCTTTTGTGAATTAGAAAATCTAGGTACCTGCGTAAGGTAAAGTGTCTAGTTCCAAAATAAATATTTTTCTTGCTTATTAGGTATTTAATTGAATTCCCAATTCTGCGATGTCTTACAGGTGATAGTAATGACTTATATCGTATTTTTATTTTATCATCAAATGTGCATCTAGGTTGACAAATTGGCCAAAAGCTACCTTCTTCTGACATTGAGAACATTCAATGTTGTCCACAACCCGCGAAATTGTACATAGCGTGTCAAAAGTATAATTAAACCCTGTTTATCATTGAGATTGAGATCACCGTGAAATTAATCGCAAGTACTTGCAGCTAATTCCTCAATTGCACTGTTTAGCGAAACCCGGAAATTATTTCATTTACAATAATCTAGATATACCAGAAACTAGGAAAGCACAGCTTCGTACATAACAGTTAGACAATACTTTTCTATCAATTGATAGAATTGTTGAATTCAAAATAGCCTTTAAAAGCTAGCAATACCAAAGGCGTTGCTCGCACATTGCCGGCCTGCAGGGGTGTGGGACAGAGAGAGGGGTTGGTCGTGCTCCCTTACTTTACGCCGATCTTCTGTAAGAGGGTGGTACTGCCTCGGTCGAGCCAACCCTTAAAGAGCTCTAGTTAATTGGCTACGGCTCGGCTCTATCACCGTAACTTTATATTATGAGCTCTGTCATAATGGGGATACTGACCAGTTTATATCGACAATAAACTTTTAGTAAAACTAAAGACGTAAAATCCCAGCGATAATGAATTCATGGTGTTAAATAACACGTCATTACACTTACAAGTTGCGCAGGCGCGCCCGCCGTGTCCTGTGTGGGCCGCGCCTTACAACGTTTGACAATTAGTGACGTCGCACCTAGGTTTTTAACGGTATTACATATTTTGAAATATAATTATACATTCTTGAAAGCAAATTAGAATTGAGTTATATTGTTGAACTTAAACTTACCCCGTGAATACAAAAAAAAGCTGCGGTTCGTACCGCAAGTCAGCAAGATATAAAACCAGCCCCTTCTCCCTTTCCTGTCACTGTGCCTTTCAGGTTGGTAACGTACGAGTAAAACTTCGTAATACCAAGCATCCAAAGACTACGGTAACCGCTTAACATCAGACGGGTCGGACGTTTCTGTCAACTTTGTTGTATTAAAGAAACCTTTGAAAATATCGGGATTACATGTACGAATGTTCTTTTTAAAGATGTGTTGATGATGAAAAGGGTACATACACATTTACAGAAAACCTTTTCCTCTTTCCAACGTGAGAAGTTCAACCCACACTGTGCCAAATCCCCCTCACATGAAGGGGGAGTATACTCGGTATAGTGACAAAAGTATCACCCCGTAACAATTGGCACCAAAATACCATCGAAAAATCGTGGCACTAGTGTAAGTATCTCTGCTCTCTCTTCGGGATATGCTGGCGTCGGGGAGTATTATTATAGTTTAAATATTCCAAACACGAACGCACAGGCGTGGCTAAAACACCGATGAAGGAGCGAAAGCGTAGATAACGTAACGTTATGGGTTCAGGAAGTGGCGACCTCCTAAGCAGTTATTATCACCTGGTACTTTGTTCGATTCAACCACTTTTTATCCGTAATGTCGGTAACACGCCTCCACCTAAGACAAGGGGGGTTTGAGCTCTTCACGATAGTCTAGTGTGTGGTGAAGTGAATCTTCACCCCTCCATGAATAAGGGGGATTTTGACTTAAGGGGGATTTATAAAATAAAATTGTTCCTACTGGGGTTACACCTCCAATCAATGAACACTTGTGTAAGTACCTTACGCTTTTTAATGTCCCACTCCTGGGCACGGGCCTTCCCATTAACGCGAGGGGGATTTAGTCAAATCCCATAATACACTTGAATTTATCTTTATACCTAAAAATATTCTATAGGGTGCCATCGTTTTCTATAGAAATTACGAGCAAATTACCTAAATATATGAAATACGCATAGAGCAAACTCTTTGTGAAATTATATTGAGCTGTAAATACGTAAAATATACCTCGTTTATTCTTCTTTTGGTAATTAATATAATATGCAAAAAATGCTTAAAAACGTATCAGGGAAGTCAAAACGTGTTAAGTCAGCCGGTTTGCAATTGCAATCAGTAGTTAAGTAGTTATTTTTTAGAACCAATCATAAATTATTTGATCTTTCTAAAACATGACAAATAAATATTTCATTTCGATTTCATTCTATCCTGTATTGTCCCGCTGGAGAGTACCTACAAGCCCCCTTTTTCTATTCCGGCTTAATTATCTGGGTATAATCTGAAAAGTAGGAGTCTAGCTTAAACCACAATCACTTTTATTTGCCCATTACCGCAGTCTGGGACCTACTGGGTCGTATACCACAAATATTAATTCAGAAATTTCCGAAATGGAAAGTAACGCGAGATTAAAATGGTATTATCAACTCTATCACCATGTACTTAGATACGCAATTTTCCCATTGTCCCAGTTTACCGTGGGAATACATGTCTATACAGCTGTATATGCCTACAGTTTATAGGTACATATATGCAGAACCGCAGCCGCGTGCCAAGCACCGCATTATAAGACTCATGACAGTTATTGTGCGAGTTTATGGTGGTACAAGGTTTGTTTTGAAATGTCGCCCTTGGAGGCAGTAGATTAAAAATTAAAGGATTACCATGTGTTCTTGGCCTCAGGATCGCGTAGTGCAGGTTAAATTGCAATTAAATGTTTTTACACACAAGGACGATTTGACAGTGTACAAACATAGATATAAAGATATGAATATCGCTGAATAAACCCAACGACAGTCTATAACATATATACGAGCTTTACCGCCCCCTTACAGAAGTCCAGCGTAAAGTAGCTCTTATAGCTGCGTTTCGTACGATGGCTAAGAGAGTCGGGATCCCAACTCCTCCTCCCTTCCACTTCCTCTGTTCCACTCCCCTTTGGATCGGCAACATGCGAGGGTAGGTACTTGTCGTAAGTCGGGGCGTTCCATGGCGGAGAGTGGTACACCGTTGTATTTTAGTGGGTACTAGCTGAGCCCGCGACTTCATCCGCGTGGAATTTAACTTAACAAAAAAGCCCGCTCCCGCGTTCTGAGCCCGCGTGACAGGACGCATTTTTTTTCTAAAATAAGAGTAGCCTTAGTTACTGCTTATAACATCAGCTATCTACCAGTGAAAGTCCCGTCAAAATCGGTTCAGCCGTTTCAGAGATACTCTTTGTTCTCATGTGTTTTTATTTTTTCACGCGGAACCCTAATAAAAACAGACACTCCAATTTTATTTATTTGTATAGATGTCTACGCCCTCTTGGCGCAGAGACTCCCATACCCCTCTCGCCTCCTCCGAGGTGGGAGGGGACCCATAAAGTTTTTCTAACGGAAAAAAAATCTTATTGTAAGATAGTTCAATTCACGATGTCGCACCTCACATTCACGTTGCTGGCCTGAAGGGGAGTGGTAATTGGGATAAGGGGTGGGGAAAGAGGGGGGTTGAAATTCCGGCTCTCTCACTCATCGTATGAAACGTAGCTACTTTACGCCAGTCTTCTGTGAGAGGGTGGTACTATCCTGCCAGCCTGTATATTAACTGTATTCAATTGGCTGGGTACAGCTTAGCTCTACCACCGTATTCTTTGTTATTAAGATTTATGGGTCGTTGTGTAGCCTTAGGGGCGCTATGACTTAGGTTAGGTGAGGTTCAGGTTTCCCGAGGTGGAAGGGGACCCATAAAGGGTTTTCCCAAAAAAAAAAAAAAAAAAAAAGGTGAGGTTTAGGGTTAGGTTAGGTTAGAACAGTGATCAAACCGAAAAAAAAAAAAATTCTCGAAAATTCGTCTAAGTCCTGGCTCCATAGCCCTCCTAACTGGGAACTGACATAACCTAATGACACATTCGGATTCTGGCGCTTCGCCGGCCGCTGCCGCGGCACGCTCGGCTCGCGCGTTTTGGTCACTGTTCTAACCTAACCTAACCTAAACCTAAACCTAAGTCATAGCGCCCCTAAGGCTACACTCCAACCGATTTATGTGAAAAAGCAGCTGAAATGCATCAAATTTGTCTTTTTATGTTGCACAAAATCTGTTCGTTTGTAATATAAGATGTTGGCAAGCAGTTACATTTTACAAAGGCCTAAAGAATTATAGTTACAAATTTTTTTCCGCACTTTAGATAGACAAAATGACAAAACGACCTTAAAATTACATAAAGATAAACACTTCACTATAATAGTAAAATTGTTTTATATTCATTATTCGCACGACTGCGCGTCAATATAGGCGGCGGACAAGGTCGACAATGAATTATTTGAACGCAAACCTTTATAAACTTTAAAATCATAGAAATAAGAGCTATCTGAAATGGGTCGTTGTAGCTAAAAAAGGGGTCTTGACTGGTTTTGAGATAAAGTATTGAATAAGTTGATAACCTAAATAATTTCGATACCTAATTCTGTATTAAGAACGGGTTATCTTTTTTATTGAAACTGTCAGGTTAGATTGTTTTCTATTTTTTCCAATAAAAAAGGTTATAACCTATTTTGTCCACGTAGTTTTTTATTCGTAACTAGACCCAATAAATTATCGAAGATAGGATTCACAACAATCAAATAATATAAGTTATACATTTTGATATACGAAATCATACTAATATTATAAAGAGGAAAACTTTGTTTGTTTGATTGTAATGAATAGGCTCCGGAAGCTACACTATCCCCGGGTGACATAGGCTATAATATATTTTCAATAACATTAGGGATCCTTACTAAAACTCGAATAATGTAACCGCAATGTACCCGTGCGAAGCCGGGGCGGGCCGCTAGTTTATGAATATACTTATAGAAAAAATATAGAGAATTTTCCTCTGGGACGGGCCGTATTTCGTAATGCTTTAAAATCGGATCATAGAATTTGTATAATAACAACAAGAGTATAATAAAAACATCGACTCACCCACTTATTTCCATCGCACACACGTAATCACTTAACAATCGCAAACAAAAGACAATTTACATGCAATAACAACTCCGAACGGATAAGTGATCCGGAAAAATATGGGTTGCACAAAAACTTATGGGCACAAAATAATTTGTCTACCCGCACAAAAAAATATGACTGATTGTACCAAGTGTTGTGTGACCGCAGATGAAAAATACATGTTTTTGCCTCTATGATTGTAACACGTCTTATTGCTTTTGGGTATTGTAAAAAATTGGGGCACTATTTGAGACCTTCATAGTAATTTTCCATGTAGTATTCATGCTAGTTAAATATTTTTTTCATTCAATAATATAAGTATTATATATGAGAAAATAAATCGATACCTCCCACGTAAGTTGTTGTATGCCACAAAAATGCCGTTTTGCGTTTTTACTGAAAACTATCCTAATTTGCATTATTGAATGCATTCAAAGTGAAAAAATAATGAAAACACGACTTTTTCAAGGATTTTCTAGACGTATATTGTTGTAACTTTTGAACGAGCACGGGCTAGAACGTTGTATATACCTTTGCAATGGTATACGCGGGGTGCGGGAGAGCGGGAACCGCGCGCTCGCTTGTCGTATTTGTCACATAAAACAGACTACGCCGGACTTTCAACCGACCTGAAATGTTGTATAGATTACTTACAACAGTATACGTTGTTAAGCGTTCATGAAAATTGTTGTATGTAATACATGTACCATTATACGTTTACATTTAAATAAAAATAATTGTTGTATGTAATAAATACTACATTTTACTTCGGGAGTTGTTATTCAAAAGTTTGTTGTATGGTGACATACTATATTTTACGTTGCTATTACTTTTTTTTACTCCAATTCGATGTTGTATGTCGAGAGTAATTTCTAAAGTTGGGTCTTAAAAAGCTTTGCTTAATATATGAAATTTTAAATATAAAAAATAAACCGACATCAAATAACTTGGGTGCACCAAAAAGCTAGAAATAACCAGGGAACTTGTAATTTATTTCATTTGGAGTCAGTGCCACTAACATAACACAACGTTAATACGTCTACTTCTTACCTACTACCCCTACTTACTTTAATTGTCACCGACCGAATTTAGATTCTGGTCTGATAATTGTGCCGGTCAGAACCGCAATCGCATTGTGTTTGCGTTTTATGTGTATATTTCTCATAAACTTAATATAACTATAAAACATACCTTTCTCGAAATAGGTACAGAGGTACAAGCAGAGGGTGACAGCTTTCACGCTTTCATAGAACGTTCATCTAAAAATAAACTTATTTATACACCTTTGGAATGGTTTCGCTTGGTTAGACGAGCTAAACAGGATGGAAGACCATATAATATCATAGAAATTAAGCATAGTGATTTTTATAACTAAAAACAACTTTTGAACGGGCGTAATTGGACGTAATCTTCTACTCGAGAGAGCATGAACACCGAGTTCCTTAAAGCGCGAGACCGCTCTTAAATCTCTAGATTATTAAGTCCGATATTTGTCGTTTACGAAGATCTTCTGACCGAATGGCAATCCAAATGGGATACAATAACTAAGGGCTACTTCAAATTGGTTCCTTCCCCTTTCTGTCAATGTTCGACGCCGCAAAACAATCGTGAACATTCTGCACATCACATCTTGTGGGAGTGCAGTCTATGGCACAGCAAACGGACTACTATGCTAAATAGCCTGCAAGTGACATCTGTAGCAGTTAATTACACAGACCTTGTGGAAACCAGGGACAATTTCCGTGCGTTCAAGCGCTTTTGCCATACCTATTATTGGAATCAAGTATAATCAGCTCACGAGTTTAGGTCCAATTTGTCATATTACGATCCGTGATGGCTTACAACTGGTCTTCAATCAGCTGTAACAGACTTGTTTCTATGGCAATCAGCCCATACCAGCTATTTTATTCTCCTGCTTTGCATCGGAGGGAAGTGGATTTTTTTTCTTCCAACTCCTCCTATTATTTCTTTCGATTAAATTCGTTCGGGTTCCAAGACAATTTAACTTTTCCCCGGGACTCGTGGAGGGTCAAACCTCGACGTCATTATTGGTCACCATTGTCGATCCTGGCTTACAGGAGTTACAGTGGTGGGAGTGTGTGGCGGGACTAGTCCCAATAAGGGCGTAACTGGTCGAAAAATATAAATGGAGAGGTAGTTAAATGGACCAACGTGAGCGAGTATGTGCCGAAAATCCTTTTAAAATTTACGACTGCAGTGGTTCGAACGCAGGCCGCTCGACTCACTGCACATTGTGGTTGCGGGTTCGACTCCCGTCGGGGAAAAAATCGGAAATGGCCTTTTCATAATTTGCCCTGGTCTGGGTGTCACTGGGATAGCTCCCAGTCCATTGTACTGTACCTATAGTACAAGAATTGCTTAGTTTGGGACGATACAGTTGGTGTCAGTCTGCCGATATTTAAAATAAAAATAATTATATCGTTACTCAAACAATAATGCTATTACCATTAATACCAATACCCGAAGACGTCCCAGAAATAGTATGGCAGAGCTATGCCCTCTCTATTCCAACCATCTTCGCTTAACAAAGGCAAAATATGATGACTTGATTAGTCTCTGCCACAGTGGAATTATGTCAGCCACTTATCACGACTTTTTCAGGAGTCTATCTTTTGTTGCTGGCTCTCATAATGATGATTATTTCTGATTCAGAATGAATTAGGAGGTAAATTAGTATTTTCTTTTTTACCTTATTTATATTTATTTTCATTATGCGTCTTTTTTTATTTCTTTCGTTTTTTACTGATTTAAGGCTACACTGCCGACAATTACAAATGGTTACCTGATTTATAGTTATCTTCATTTTAAGTTGATCTTATATAAATTATTAAGTAAGTCATTTTTTATTTTATGTTCCATCATGTTAATTTTTATGATTATATATGGATTCTTTTTATTTCAGAGTAATAGGAGACATTACTGTTTTTATCATAAATTCAATTTAAAAAAACATTATTTTTAAATATTTCCTATTACAAAAATAAAGACATTTATCCTAGATCATAATTTATATTTATCTTCTTTACATATAATTTGTTCACGTGCAATAATACACAATCAAATTTTTGACAGATTTATATTGTTATTGTCACATACAACAACTGACGAAATTTAAACTTCGCGGTATATTGTTGTAAGTATGATATACAACAACTGGCGCAGCCTTTACTCCGCCGTAAAATGGTGTAATTATGACATACAACAACTGGCGCAGCCTGTACTCCGGAGTAAAATGTTGTAAGTATGACATACAACAACTGGCGCAGCTTGTACTCCGCAGTGAAATGTTGTATGAACAATATCTCATAAAATATTCATATTTTCTTAAATTATCTTTCAACATAGTCAAGATTACTATAAATTAAACTTATATACCAAATTTCACAAAGATACAATAATAAATGCAGTTTTTAGTGCAACTTGAATCTTTAAAATGCTCTCCTATAAAATTACGGTTTTGGGGATACAACAACTTACGTGGGAGGTATCGAAATTGTCTACTATAAATTATAAATATAAAATATATTTGAGCCTTTTTACAGAATCATAGAAGAAAATTATGGACCTAGATATACTACATTACTAGAGCAGTTTCATTCCGAGTTCACCAACACATTAACGGACCGTTAAAATACTAAACGACAGTTACCAGTATTTTAAACAATTGGTTAGTGATCTAACAATCCAGTAGACTTAGCGAATTCGGCCCATAGACTAGATTTCCTTCCAGATGTTTAAAATGAGTGAGAAAAAAATCAGAACCGAATCACCACTGAGTTAAATAACTCATTCACTCTCATTTTCCTTCGTGGAAATGGAAATTTTGTCACCTCATGCGGTCAGGGTCATTACGACACGCCTATTGAGGCACTTCCTGCCATTGATCAGTTTTTAGTCCACCTACAACAGTGACTGATACTATTGAAAATGGGGCCTACAGTTTTTGCCTATTACAGCAATAGAAGCACCACCAGAAATCACTTCCAGTGTTAAGCAATAGGTTTTTGGTGAAATAAATTCCAATGTTTGGCAAGTGGTTTTAAAACAATTGGGATGATTCACAATATCATCTATGCATTCATACAGGGTTCTGGTAGGTAATTCAACATAATTTTAACAGATTATGATAGAGAAGACCCAGGAATAAGGATAAATAAATCAGACCAAGTAAGTATAAGGCTTATGGCAATTTAATCGTCAATAAATAATATTCAATCGAGGGAGGCGTATTTCTTCAGTCTCGTGTTGAAGCCAGATATCTCCATCATGGACCTCTGTTCAGCTGTGCAGTAAGCTGAAAAATTCATTAGTTAAGACTCAATATTATAGGTCTACTAAGTTAGGACTCTATTCCCTTAAAAATTGTGAAAGACCTTGGAAAACAATAGTTGCTAATTTGTCTAGAGTCTAGATTAAACTAAGAGGAAGCTGCATAATCTTTAGAAAGTGCTATTTGTGTGCATCCTATGACATGAATGATTCTATGCATATGAAGTGGACGGACCAAACAAAAACCATCGAATGTCATCAATGCATGAGAAGGCTGTGACTAAAGATTTGTCAACGAATTGTTAGCCATGCTAACTCTATTACGATGTCGTCAAATAAGAACACAGCTTCTAATATCTCACACTAACCCTGATTGATGCAAGTGCGTTTAAGAAGGATTAAGAGACCCAGGCTTGGTGAATAATGGATACTTACGGACGGTGCTGGGTTCCCAGCCAACAAATTCCCCATTCCTTTCGTTTTCAGCCTTAAGCCAAGCATGCAAAGGTTCGAAGTACTCCAGCACACCACTAGCGTCCATGTTGCGTTGACCAGTTAGAGCCTCCATCGCATCTGGCCAGGGTTTCGACGAGCCTAGTTGAAGCATTTTACTGGAAAAGATAATGGCTTCATTAATTACATTTTGCACAATCTATACTACTTACTAGAAAAATTCGTATTGTGAGTTTGGCTAAAACTACTTCTGCATCCATACTGTTGTTGAGTGTACGGCATCAAGTCGGACGGAAATTCAATTGACGGAAAGTTTCCGAAACAACAGCTTTCTAATTTATATGTAAAAGAAGGATGAACGCTGTAGTTTTTGATACCGGAAACTTTCCGTCATTTGTGAAAAGAATACCCCTACAGATTTTTCAAAGTCAACTAATTTTACGGATACTACTGTTTATGAATGTTGACTTTAGTAGTAGGTGCTATCGTATTAACTGATAATACTTAGTGTGAATATATAATCTTAAACCCATACCTTTTATAGGATAAGAACCATACATAATAATTCTATGACATATCAAAATACAAAATAACTTACGCTAAAGCATTGCCAGCGTCAGTGCTCCTGTAGATATCACAGTTGGATAGCAGTTTTGAGGAGTCTCCAGGAGTATACTCGCCAGCGAGTTGGCACAGGGTCTGTTGGAATTGGAACTGTATGATGTAGGAGATGTAGTACCTGAAGGAGATTAGAGCAAAAAGCATTATTCAAAATGAGCATATAATAAGGTAATTTAAAAATATATATCTTTCAACAGGGTGCGCCAATGTTCACCTAAAATTTCAACTCCGATAATTGGAAATCCGAAAATGTTCTTCCTAACATTTTTCATCCTAACAATCATAATTCCTAAAATAATTGTCTCTAATGTAAAAAAATCCGAAGCATTCAACTTCATAATGTCAGTAGCAATAAACATATATTATACTTTTATTTGTTTTCCTATATTTTCTCAACATAACCATCGTTTATAATATTATTCAAAGTCATATCTATTTTGTTTAGATTTCTTTTTATTCATAATAATCAATATTATATACATTAATTTTGCGTAACTTTGTTTTCACATAACATGTAGGTATAACAGATAAGAATAATAGTACCATGGTACAAGTAGTTAAATACATGTTTTCATATATACATTTCAATTAAATAATCGGTCCTATTCATAATTATTGGTTTAGGTTAGGTTAGAACCGTGACCCCAACGCCAGAACCGAATTGGTCCTTTAGTTATTGGTTTAGATACAGTTACGGTAAACTCCCAGGCCATAAGCATAACCGTAAACGAGTCGTGTTTTATGAATATCATTCATTAAAGACAAACATATTCTAATCAGCCATGTATAGTTATAAATAAACAAATAAAGTAATAATAAGTTTATACCAACAATAACCAAAAATAAAATGGTTTAATGTAAAAATGTGAAAAGTTGTTTTGTTATCTCTTCTACCCACATATATTTTTATTACACTTGGTAAATGTTTCTTTCTGAGTATGAGTGAAAATATTATGGTGAGTATGTTTAGGGATAAAAGCGTTATGATAAAAAACAGTAGGAGTTTAAATATATTTACATTAATGATGTTATAAATTACAATTTTCGGAAATATCAGTGTTATGAGCATCGCCGGTAGCACTACAAATAGTATGAATGAAAACTATAGGATGATTTTTTTTAGGAAGAATGATCATTCGGATTACAAATAGTTAGGAATAACAATTTCGGGTAAAGAAATTTAGGTGAGCCAATATGGACACCTTTCAACATGCAATGTATCATGATACAGCTGATCATGATAAGCATATCTACACTAACTTGCACCGATTTAAAAACCAACCCTGGCTAGACCCCGACCGCTAAAATAAATTGAAGCATAGTGTAAATAAAGGAAAATACGTAATGACCGTAATAAAATAATGTTACCTCATATACTCTACATCAGCAGAAATATGGTATTTAGCAGCAGGATCGAAGTCATCTTCAGACCTCGGTGCCGGTGGTTCGATGCCTTGAAGAGATTCCCTCAGTTGCCAGAAGTGGCAGTTGTAGTCTTGTGAAGTGGTTGTCCCACGGAACACGCCGTAGCGGAACAGATCTAAGATGTACGCGAAAGGAAGGAACACGATTTTTTCCAGACCCTAAAAACATTATTTGAGTGAGACTTATTTATTTCGTACACGACAGGGGTTCAAATTATTACCGTCTCTGTTCGGACTCTTATTTATAAAAAGGCCACACAAATGATCAGCATCATAATAATAAATTACGAACCATTTTGTAAAGCTGATTGATATTAGACTCCAGATCATCAGGACCATCTTCCAGAAGTCCCATCACTCTTAAATGCTTAGGTGTGGCCACCGACAAAGACATTACATCACCAACTGCTTCATGAAAACCTGTAAAAACACCAAACCATAATTTAACTCCATGATCACAAAAGCGTGATCCAATTTGGTTATTTGTTTTTTTCAGTGAATATTAAGCTATGAGGTTCCTTCTTTATTACGCAATTTTCGTTCTTTATTTAATGATAATAAATAGAAGATCCAAAATGAATACCAGGGTTGGCTCCAGCTCTGTAAATAACCGGCTGGTCTCTGTACTGCAGATAATACTGAATATGTCCCATTTCGTGGTGAGTGGTCTTGAAGAACGGGTCTGTGATTGTTGTACATTGGCGGATCCTGTAAAATGTAATGTGTAAATTTTACATAATAGTGGTGTAATCTGTCAGATCATGATGATTAAAAGATATATAATACGACTACTTAGGGCTACAATCTCCAAAAAAAAAACTTTTGCCAACCCTGGACTAAGATATAATGATGAAGGTAGATATATGGAGAGAAATAGATCCTCTTACAAAGTTCAGATATATTTTAAAGTAGACACAAGCACAACGTGCCTAAAATCTTCACCGTCGAAGAAGTCCCAAGCGGACGCGTGGCAAACCATATCCCTTCCATCATCAGGCTTCTCTATAATCGACTTCTCCCAGAAAAGGTCCGGCATAGCGATCAAGTTCAAGGAAGTGAAGAACTCTTCTGCAGTTTTGAACATTTTGAGCGCTGTGTAGTTCTGGAAAACAATATTGCAATTAAGGATTACAGTCTAGCCATGAAGCCCCATTGAAAAAAGAGATCATTTATAATCTATCTCCAAATATTTAAACTGTTTAAAAGTTGGTAAGTTTGACCAAAAACGGTACGCTAAAAAGCCGGTGAAATATTTTTTTGAGAAAGATAAAGTTTTTGTCGACTTCAAATATTGCATTAAGGCTAGGTATATTACTTGTGTGTTGTCACAAAGCATCGGGTTTTAGGTTCCAGGATCATTAATCTTACTCATTATATACTTTAAGATTCTTTGGTATTGGAGGTGTTTATTGGAGATGTGACCTAAAAATAGAGCTGAAAGCTCACAAAAGTGAGGTAGCTGATGACACTCACAATGCAAAAAAAATGTTTTTACCTGAGCAATAAGTGCAGCGGTGATATCAATATCTGCCTTCTCAGGGAACGGCCTGGTGAACTTCTCCACGTTGTTCCAGGTTTGTGCCCAAATGTTACCTGAAATCGTTATTTAAATAGCTGTAGTAGCGTTATTTTTCGCAACACACGTAGTGTCAGAGATGCTGCAACACAAATATTGATGCAACATTTTACAACCAGAAAAATAAAAGAAGAAAATATTTTCCTCATCACACATAACGTCAGAGATGATGCAAATATCGATGCCACATTTTACGACCAGAATAATAAAAAGAAAACTACGTTCAATAATTAATAATATATCAAGGACGTTGTGAGAACACAGATAACAATAATAGGTATAGTTTGTTCATTTCACAAAGACGTGTGCTGTGACTCTTATGACATTGGCTTATGGGACAGCAATCATTCACGCGACTTCGAAAAATGGACTGACGATACTCATATTTGCTCGAGCTTTGAAGAAATCCTTACCTAACAAATGAGCCGGGATTGGTCCTCTGGCCGGAACCACGTCATCGCCATACTTGAGCCGCAAGTGCCGTCTAACGTATGCATGTAGCTGTTGATACAAGGGCTTGACCTGAGCCCAGAGAGCCGAGAACTGGTCTTCACTGTCAGTGGCTTCGTATTCGCTTAGCCACCATTCTGCTACACTGTCGTATCCTGAAATTGAAAGACTTCTACTATAAGTAGGTAGATTATTTTATAGTATTAGTACCTACTGGACTACCGGTAATTATAAAGAGATTACTAAAAGTAATCCTACAAGTTGTTTGCGACCAAATAGACGATTTCCATAATGTTGATATTAGCTGCTATTAGTTTTATTGCGATGCAAAACAGAAGGGTAATAAGCAATTAACAATTTAGGTATTCCTGAGCAAATTAGTTAGACGTCTGACCACGTAGAACGTAGATTATGCCCGGAGCGAGACTAAGCACTTGCCTCGCGCGGCTGTTTGGCATATCAAGACGCTCTAATTTAGATTTAGAATAAGGTCTACAAAATGCAAGCTATAAATAAAACGTTAATCCCAATCCTTGCAACAGAAATATTAATTAATAAAATTACTTCTCAACAAGTGATGACGTCAATGATGACGACATGTGAAAGTTAATTAAAATTACTCTTACCATTAAGTTTTGCCGCTTCATTATCCATTTGGACGTACTCAGTGAAATTGCCTTTGGACGGCGCTCCGGCAGCCTTGTGCCACTCCAACCAGGTGTACTTGAGCTCCTCCGCATCGTTGCTGGTTGCGAAAATGTTGGTAACCTCTGGAACGTATCACAATGCACACAATAAAACAAAACTTCTGCATTCATCATTTCAAGGTAGTCCTGCTAAATTTACACGTTGAAATATTATACACCATTAAATACCTAGATTGTAATTTTAAATGACTTTTAACGGTAAGAATAATTGATTTACCAGGTTCTACGTGCAGATCACACTTCGTTCTATCCTTATAATCGCAAATAGTCGCTTTGGCGTACGTCGACTGCATATTATTGATTGCCGTGATCAGTCTCTCGTTCAGATCCTCTGGCAAGGCTGATGTCCCAAGTTTCGTATACTTCTCAAACATTCTCTTCAGATCCTGATCTTCATATTCATGCCAGAGGTAGCTCATCGTCTCCTTCCAATATTCTTTTTCCTCTTCTGCTACCTCCAAAGAAGTTTGTAACTGAAATAGTGATACAATTATAAAACTTTACTCCATGCAGTCTCAAGTATGATGTACTCTGTATCTTTATGGGGAAGAGTGGGGAAGGGAGCGGGGGGGGCTGTTGTACTTCCAGCTCTTTCATCGTACGAAACGCAGCTCTAATAGTCTCTTTACACAGATCTTCTGTAAAAAGGCAATACTACCTCAATCCAGCCAGCCCGTATATTAGCTGTATTGAACTGGCTACAGCTAGACTCCACCACTTTATAACTTTACTAGCTGTGCCCGCGACTTCGTCCGCGTGTAATTTAACTTAACAATCATCCCCTATCTTATCCCCTTGGGGGTAGAATTAATCAAAATCCTTTCTTAGCGGATGCCTACGTCATAACACAACCTGCATGCCAAATTTCAGCCCGATCCGTCCAGTGGTTTGGGCTGTGCGTTGATAGATCACTATGTCAGTCAGTCAGACTGTCAGTCAGTCAGTCAGTCACCTTTGAGTTATATATATATAGATTTGTTCCTTTAACATTTCAGATTCGATTAGAAATATTTAAAGATCTCACCATTTTATCCTCATTCTGCTTCGTTATATTACTCTCATAGTTCCATGATGCTACGACCTTTTTGTTCCTCGCTTTAGCCATCAGTTCATCCAAAGCCCTCATGTAGTCTCTCCCCGCCGCCTGCTCCGCTGCCCTCTCCGCCGCCCGCCCTTGGGCAGCCACCACGAACACCGAGGCTATTGCCCCCAGGAGGGCGAGCTCGCCGATGATCTTCATTATCATCTAGAGACGAATTTTGAATTGTTAAGGAGAAATTAAGTTTTGTGTAAAATCGACCAATAGAATAGCTGCAAAGTGACGTGATAGAAGAATGTCGCGGAAATGAAAAGATGCTATTGGTTGAATCTTGTTTTAGTTTATTTCAAAAAACTTTTGATACTCTCAGTGATCTTAAAAATCACATTTTACACAATTAAAATTAAATAAATTAATATCGTCAGACAAACACAACCACTCATACTCATTTACACTATAGTCCCAAACTAAGTAAAACTTTTACTGTGGGTACCATATCAATGGCTGGGGGCGATCCCAGTGATACCCAGACCAGGGCTAGTTACAACAATATTTCAATATGAAAATTATTGAAAGCGTTGAAACTCACCAGACTCATCCTACTAATATTATAAATGCGAAATTTTGTGAGTGTGGATGTATGTATGTATTTATATATGTATGTTTGTTACTCCTTCACGCAAAAATTACTGAACGGATTTGGATGAAATTTGGAACACAGATAGATTATAACCGGGATTAACATATAGGATACTTTTTAACCCAATAATCCAATACTACGCGGATGAAGTCGCGGGGCACAGCTAGTATAATATAATTTATTTTATAAATCTCTTGGAACCAATCCGAACAAAATGCGTCTCTACACTATGAATTATTCCCATTAAAGTAAAGTCACAAAACGGGTTCCAATCAAAAGTAATCTTTTATCGACGATACACGAGTCTTCAAACCTGATAACCTTGTTTTTTACTTATTGCTCTTATAAACTAGGTACATACTTATTGTTGTTGTTGCTAAATTGTATTGCTCACTTTATACAATTCGATAGCTTTGACACATTATCCTAAAATGATTGTGAAATAAATTCATAACTAAACTAGGAAATGTATTTTTTTAATTATGATTACAAATATCACTCTGAAATAATACTTTGAATAAAACATCGTACTCCTATAATATAGAGAGCGGTTATTTATTTTTATATTTACTTATATCAATCGAGGTAACGAAATTATTTTGTAGATCCTATAACGCCAACTTTTTATATTTATATTTATCATCAAAAATCACAGATGATTAAAAAAATCTTCACAACTCCAACACACAACATGATCACAACACCAAGCAACAACTGACCTGCACAGGAGACCACAATTGGCAATTGCTCAACGATCAATGAACAGAATAATCTTATAAGCCGTGCATAAATACCGAACGCTGCTTCTAAAAAGCGTACAACAAAAGAACATGTCAAGGATGTCAATATCTCGATACGAATATTCAAATCCAATGATCGCGTTTCGCCAAATTGACTTGAACGAAGCCGTGAAAAAGATTTGCGATGTGTATGAACGATGCATTGAATTAAATAATGTTTACTGATGATGGCGCGACGGCGATTCGGTTCCGTTGTAATTTGAATTTCTTGGTTTTAACAGCATTTCGAATTGAATTGTACACCCTGTGCACAAACATCAGTACTCCTTCCCTGGTTTGTGACAGTTATAGAAACTGTGCTCAAGAATCGTTATTTAGTGCCAGCCAAAGTAAGTAGTACTATTCATTCATTATTATTATTTCATATTTTACCCCGGTCTGGGAGACACTGGTGTTTGCTAATCTATCGGATGCCCTGTACATATTAAAATAAAGAATATATGAAAAAATTATTTACCCAAAGGGAAAAAAAAAAAAGAAAAAGAAACCCTGAAAAAATATAACCTAAACAAGAGCCTGGATCATGTCCGGGGAGAAGCGGCGGCTGTGCACACTCTGTGCACAGTCAACTTAAAAAAAAAAAAAAAAAAACTATCGGATGTAAGGTCTAATTTTAATGATAGATGGTATTTTGTATGGCGCTTTTATAAATCCTTAGATGATGTACCTTCCTACCACCAGAATATAATCTGATGGGTTTCTTTCTAACAGCTGAATAGAACACACGCTACCAACCAAATGTTAAACGTTCCAATAACGCTCAACTTGCACTCAACTGGCTATGCGTCGGTTTGGTATTCCCTTGTCACCGAGAGTTTCCGAGTTCGATTCCCATGCTGTATTCTTATCACAAGTACTACGCTAAATTTTTGGCGCTAACTAGAAAATTACCGTGATAACCAAAAGTGCTTACTTGTAACTACGGGTGAAATATATTTTTGTGCGCCTCTAAGATCATCGCCAACCCTACGCAAAAAAATTGTGTGACAATGACTTCACAATGTCCCGCCTACAAGCAAGTGCGCGATCAACTTATTTTTTCACATTGGGCCTGACTCAATGGCAAGAGGCTATAAACGAAAAAATAAAAAAACTTACATATTTTTTATCATCACACAAATTCGAGGAGACATGCCGAGCCATATCAGATAGCAAGAGACTCGCAGACTTCGGTTTATGCATTCCCATAATCATGTTATTTATTCGTTATTCGTAAATGAGGTACCTACAGATATGTTTTTGTTATTTATACATGATGCGTTTATCAAGGAGTATAATAAATTAAGAATTTTATATTATTATAAAAATAAAAAAGTGCTAGTCGAACATCTTTAGGTCTCTTTCCATTGTCTTTGTACTCGACTTTGTTAATAGATAAATGATGATGTCTTTGTAAATAGAGCCTATCTTCCTTCCCTTTTTTATCTATTTTATCTGATTGATACACCAAAGCTCGAACAGATTTTTTACAACCGTTAGGGTCATTTTTTTCATTTTCTACACAACCTGTATTAGTATTCACATTTTATTTTTTTAAGTGGGTATTGTGTGTTTATTGTGGTTTCCATGTAAAATGGAGTAAGAAAATATCGAATTTCGATATTATAGCAATTTTATGCAAAATATTTTGGTCATGAAAACTACCAGGTACAATATAACTTGTGCAAATAATTTTTTGTTATTTTTGTACCACAAAAAACACAAAATTCGATGCAAAGTTGAGACAAGTGACAAGTCACGTGTTTTTCGTTACCCTGATGGCTACAGCATTACCTGCAAGTGAACTCTATGGACCAAATTAGACACAACACTAAGAACTCAGTACTTACAAACAAAACTCGCTTCGTGGTCTCACTAAAGTAGCCACACGGCATGTTGACCACACAACATTCGACTCTTAAAACTCACAGATTCTGGGAGCAAACTAAAATCTCCAGAATGAGCGGTAATTCAAATGCAAATGAATTAGTATGTCGGCCTGTCATGCTTGTGCGGCTAAAGCCTTTTGTGGCTCAAGAAAACTGTCGTCGACAAACGGATCTGGTTATGCGAGAAGCAGGCAGTGTCTGTAATACTAATGTCAAAGATGATTTGACTATTCTTAATCAATTTTAATTAGTTTGGGAAACATAAATTGCGTACCTAATGGAGCTAAAACTATTTAAAAATAAAAAAAGCAAATTTTCTAAACTATCCAAATTATCCTCAGAATAATATTTGCTAAAGCTATTTCTGTCATATAATACATATCCGGGATAAATAGACACGAGATAAGATATAAGGAAACTAACCTTACTTTTTCATGGGTAAACCTTCGTAAATATTTAAACACTAATCCCCAAAATAGAAAGTTCTAAAAATTCTGTAACTGGTTTACAATTCCTATAAACAGAATAGTCTTTAGTTTTAAGGACAGTGTGTTTTATTTAATTTTTATTGGACCAAAATAATAATTAATCTGGTTAACATACTAACTTTGGTTAAAAGTAAGTCAAAAATGATTTCTGATTCACTGTTGCATAACACCAACCCAAATTAGTCTCGTCAGTGATACTTTATTAGTGTTTACAACCGTAACAAAACATTGTTAGTCAAATGTGAGTGAAGATTTTGTGTATTTTCGTTGTACCACTGTGCGGCGGACACTGAAAATACTTACAACACTGAATTTTATGTACGTCTGACACTAGGTTTGTACTTATTTAATTTGTCGTTCAAATTTCCCTTATGGAATTTGGTAAGGAATACGTTCATCACGTGTTTATCTTTTTTGTATTAGCGTGGTAAGTTTTTCAATTAAATAAATTGTTTTAGCTATCTATCACAAGTTCGAGTTCAATAAGGTGGTATTTCGCGTAACTATAAATGTTTAGTTCGCCAGTATTATAAGGTTATGACTACTATACTTACCAGTAAACGTTTTAATACTTTCTTCTTTGTCTTCATGATACAAAAATATTAGAAATAACATTTAATACAATAGTGGAAGGTATATATATTACTATCACAGATAAAACAGTATGTGGGTACCTCAGATTCAAAAGTGTACTAATTGAGGGTGGGTGCCTTTTTTTCTTCAATAACACCAAAGACTACTATTGTATACTGGTAAAATAACACAACCAACGGGAAGCGATTCGAAATGGTAATTGCGTTTTAGTTCAAGTCGGTCACCAACATCGCACGCCAACATTTAGACGGCCGTTTTATAAATTAGTAGTTAATTCCAAATCGTAAACACCGTTTAAACAACTAATTTACTAAAATTATCTGTTCAGTTTCGTATCGCTTCTTGTTGGCCGTGGTATATCTACAACTGTGTATAACACATTTTTTTCAACTTGCACTATTAGGTAATCGAAATATCTGACATAGTAGTTATAATTAATGAATTGATTAAACTGAAACTTTGTTTTAACTATTTATAAGACAACGCAACAACACAATTAACTAAAACTCCTCAAGTTATTAAAACATCTTCTACACTGTAATTTACAGGACAAGGGAAACCGCTTTTGTACATAAACATTATATTCAACTAGCTGTGCCCCGCGACTTCATCCGCGTAGTATTGGATTATTGGGTTAAAAAGTATCCTATATTTTAATCCCGGTTATAATCTGTGTTCCAAATTTCATCCAAATCCGTTCAGTAGTTTTTGCGTGAAGGAGTAACAAACATACATACATACATACATACATACATACATACATACATCCACACTCACAAACTTTAGCATTTATAATATTAGTAGGATTCGCAGGTTATCCTCACTGGCAATGTCGCAGATGGATTGTAAAATTAGCTGTTTTATAAAAATACCCAATTTACAAAAATCCTCAGAAATTAATCAAGTAACATATATAGATTGACTCTTCTTCAACCTTCGAGTATTAGATTTGCTAGAGTTGCTAGACGCAAGCGTCTACGTAAATACGTAGATGTACTTGGTTAGTAAAAAAAACTAACAAATTATTTATTCCTCAGTTAACCGATAGGGGCTAAACAATACGTAGAGAAGTAAATATGAGTCTCATGGTAAAACTATAGTAGTACTCCGCTACGCTTAAATATACAGTATAGAATATAGATAAGATAGTTTGATGTGGACAGTAAAATAATTATATAAATATATAACTCACCGGCAGTTCCGTTTACTATCAAACACGCACTGATGCCTGATGCGAGATGTGATACCTATTTATCTCAACACCACTTGAATGATAATCGCTGAGTTCACTTATATCACAAAAAATATCTGAAAGTATGTCTATATTGCATTTTAACCTACGAATAAATTTAAGGACGGGTATTACCAGTTTGACCCTTTTGTCTGTTTGTGGTATTATAGCTCTAAAACGGATGGATTTGTATACGGTTTTTTTTTCGTTAGAAAACGATGTAACACATGATTGTTTGCTGTTGTAAATTAAAATCTGTATAAAGATCATAATATTTTACGTATACCCGGGTGTATAACTATTCAATGCTCAAGAAACATTGAAGCCCCCTTATTGCGATCACATAATTGCCATGTCATATTTTGTTACTTCATTGGAGACGCTCTTTTATATACAAATAATGTTATATAACATGTTTTAATGACTGGCAATCATATGCCATAACCCCTGGTTTGCACTGACGAAACATTTTTACACAAATGTATAATGTTGCCCCTATTTTGTGCAAGTAAAAAAACAATGACAACAACATGTTTCATGTGAATATTTAATACATAGAGTTATAATGATGAATTAAATATTGTACTGCAAGCGAAATCGCGGCGATTATCTAGTTTGAAACAACTTACTAATAAATACATGTTTGTCATTGACTCACATAGACGTGTGCAGTTTACATATTGGATATCCAAGATCTTTCCTCAAAATTAATGAACCTCCGATGACCGCTCATATAAAGTATACAATATGCGACCCAAGTACAGTAGTAAAAACCTACGTTTTATACAATGTATGTAAACCTTGACCATTTTTCATATATAGCTAAAGAACAGATATAGTATACTTAAAGGTAACCTTTTTTCTTGAGGGGTACGCAGGAACACACACTATATTATATACTTATGTCTAGCTACGTATGCGTGGACTTAAGCAAATAAAGTTGCATCTCTCCACGCATACTAAGAAATCACCTATACACAACCCCCACGCTTATGGCAAATGACCATAGCTTTAAAATATAGATACACTAGCTGTGCCCCGCGACTTCATCCGCGTAGTATTTGAACTTAGCAAAATTTCGGGATTATCGGGTTAAAAAGTATCCTATATGTTAATCCCGGTTATAATCTATCTGTGTTCTAAATTTCATCCAAATCCGTTCAGTAGTTTTTGCGTGAAGGAGTAACAAACATACATACATACATACATCCACACTCACAAACTTTCGCATTTATAATATTAGTAGGATACATAAAAGTCAAGTCCAGTCTAATTTGTCTGAGTAGGATAATCAGCCTGTGAAAGTGACAGATCAAATTTAATGGCGGTTTTACCGTTTTACCGGCAGCGGTTTTACCGTTTTCAGATGTTTTTTTGTGAAAATTCTTAGTCTTGTGCTCGTAGGTCAGACAGCGCGAAAGAATTTTAATAATAATGTGTTGTTATTACAAATTCTTAGGCCAGCGCTGATAAATACAATTTTTTAAGGGCATTTTGAACAACAGACATTAGCTACGAAAAGTACTACAAAACGCATATAATCTTTTTGTATCCACCAAAGATGACATGAACTATTTTGAACTTCATTATAAGTACATGCTATCGAAATATAGATAAGATTATTTCCAACGTGCCGTTATCCGATTTTATCTTTGCAAAGAATATAGTCTAGCCATCTTTTTGACAGC
This sequence comes from Notodonta dromedarius, assembly GCA_905147325.1. NCBI lineage: Eukaryota > Metazoa > Arthropoda > Insecta > Lepidoptera > Notodontidae > Notodonta > Notodonta dromedarius. The sequence continues at coordinate 1,371,582 of LR990167.1, forward strand.
ATCATAAGTAGATGATGCAACAAATAGATATGTAGTTATTATCATTGGGTTTAGTAACTCCAAACTTCTGTTTTAAATTTTAGATAGGTGAAGAAATACATTTATTTCTCAGCAGTTTGTAACAGTGATGCAAGCTACGTTAGAACGATTTAACCAATCATCCTAGTAGCTACGCGAATAAATACTTGTATACATACTACACTTATTATTTAACTAGCTGTGCCCGCGACTTCGTCCGCGTGTAATTTGAAATTTCGGGTTTATTCATCCCCTATTTTATCCCATTGGGGGTAGAATTAATCAAAATCCTTTCTTAGCGGATGCCTACGTCATAACATCTACCTGCATGCAAAATTTCAGCCCGATCCGTCCAGTAGTTTGGGCTGTGCGTTGATAGATCACTATGTCAGTCAGTCAGTCAGTCAGTCAGTCACCTTTGAGTTATATATAAATATATAAGATGTAAGCTCGTATATTTTATGGTGCCAGAAATGAAGTAGGTACTATTCTCCACTTTGGGGAGCGCGAGAGCACAAGCTTTTACCGCTGGCGAGATAATTACACGGATTATCATGGTTCCCTCTGTGTTAATAGGCAAATTGGGTCCCAAACTCAAATATCCCTAAATAGACCCTACTGATCATGAGCAATAGTGCACCGTCTGGTGGTTAATTTAAGGCTAGTATGAGTAAAAAAATCTCAAGTACGTGAGCGATATCGGAAATGTCATTCTTACACCATACCAGTATCGCCCAAAATTAGTAATGTAACTCGTTTCCAACATCAATCAATCTTGGATTTCTTCATATCATCACGCGTGGCACACGATCGCAATCTACGATCTTATTGGCAAGGATCACATAAAACAAGTATCAAAATATGCGACATAAATGGCCGTATCTTTTTATTGCGTAGACTTAGAAGCCTAACTTTTTTACACCTTCAAGGGACCATAGAATTTGATGTTTGGTATTAATTTCAACTTGATAGCTCTATACGTTTCCGAGAAAAGGGGTCTTAACCAGACAGTCAGACAGACGGACAACAAAGTGATGATGATGGTTCCGTTTTTTCCTTTTGAGGTACGGAACCCTAAAAAGGATTGTTATTTGTTATTCGACCGTTAGCGTATGGGTCAAAAGGGTTACTGTTTTTTTTTTTAAATGTTATCTTAGGATTTTTTGGCGCCATTATTGCAAGAAAATGAAACGCCAAGGTAATCTTATAAAAAAAAGGTTTATTATGAATACTGTGTTTGCCTAATACCTATAAATTAGACTAATTGTAAGTAGTTAAGTACTGTTCATCGTCACGACTCCGCGGGCTCCTGTGACTCGGCAATCTCAGCCTCTTTGGCGCTCAGCGCTGCTCGCTGCTCAGCTGTACAGTATTCTGTAATGAAAAGTATATTATGCAGATTTTTTTTATATTTTAATTCCGGGAATCAATCCATTACATTTTTATTTTTTTAAAGTTGGCCGTCACGGGACGTTCGGTAGATGTGTAACATGTGTAGTGTCTTGTATATGCGCGCACACAAGGAAGTCGAGAGCGGTGGCATAGAGGAGACGTGACGGCATGGGAGATCGTCATGCCATTTGCCGTGACGGCAAATAGGTCGTTTTGACTGCCAAAGTGCACCAATAAATGTTTCACATAAAAAAAAACAACGAACTACTAACGTGTTTTGCTAGGTTCCCATCCAATATACTCCCCGGTCCTTTGGTTCTCCGCCGTCAACCACTCCTGAAGTGGTCTGAAGTACTCCAGCAGCCCGTCCGCCCTCATCGCTCGCTGCCCGGTGAGCACCTCCATCGCATCCGGCCAGGGCTTCGACGAACCCATTTTCAGCATGTTACTTAAAAAAATTACATTAAATAAAAATCACTAAGCAGCCTTCTGGAAGTGCAAAGGTTAGTGAGGCCCTACCTTTGCCCTGAACAAAACATGTTGCTGTCTCTATTCATTGCTGTCATAAAATAGAGACAACAATAAGTTTTGTTTTCAATTCATTAATATGTTGGCTTATATGCACGGGTGGGTTAGTTTGGGAAATTTGCCAAATTCAAATTGCACTTCATTCGGTGCAAAGTATCAAAAGGTCCAATTATACAAATATTACGTAACATAATGATTGTAATACCCAATAGGTTCATCAAAGAGCAAAAGAAAAATAAGCCAATTAAGCCCATTGACCTTTCCCCGCGAACATTTGATCGGTATATTTTTTATAATACGTCGTTAACCCGGACTAAGGACGCTCTTTCAGGAACAAGGCTTCTATAGTTCTTGAATGTGGTCCATGGTGTGAGTTCTTGTTGTGTAGTTAGTAGTCGTATAGTGACGTCATGATAACTCACGCCAGTGCGTTTCCAGCGGCGACGTTCTGGTAAATATCGCAGTCCACCAGTTTCTTGGTGAGATCCTCGGGCACGTACTCGCCAGCCAGCTGGCAGAGGGCTCGGTGGAATTGGAACTGGACTATAAACGAGACGTAGTATCTGAAATCATACCAAGAGATCTATTATAGAAGCAAAACCTTTCATATTGTCTCTAAGTCAGAGTAGGTACACTAGGTACTAGGTTGTCATAACTTTGAAGAATACCGTGAATTTGCGACTAGACTAAGCATGTGTATATATTCTACCCAAACAATTGGTGCTATGATTCGTTGTACTACAACTCAACTACGTATTTGCGGACGAATAGAAGATGATCTAAGAAGTCTGTTTTGCTTATTAAATGTAGGTGTTTTGGAATCTTTTGTACTAGACTGCGGAATCCAAAGGGTTGCTGGTCCGTAATTTTATCGTAACATGCCCAACTGAGCAACGCTTGTATTATTGGTCTCATACCCACAGACTAGACCAAATTACTAAAATACCAATTCTGAATTTACCCTGCTTGCAAACCAGAGGCTCACGCTCAAATGACTAGACCAAGGAGTCTTCAATAATCAATATATCCTCACCTAGCATATTCCACGTTAGCGGAAATGTGATACTTGGCAGCCGCATCGAAGTCTTCCTCAGTTCTATTGGTCGGAGGCTCCACTCCCTGCAGCATCTCTCTAAGTCTCCAATAATGACAGTTGTAGTCTTCTGGAGGCGTTGTGCCTCGGAACACTCCGTAGCGGAACAGATCGAGAGTGTAGGCGAATGGAAGGAAGACTATCTTGTCGATACCCTGAAATACATTAAAAAGACATATGAAAGACATATGTATCAAATTACATTAAAACAATAGGTGGCAGCAATTGAGGCAAAGATGTTACAACTTCATACAATCCATTATCAATAAATACACCATCATCCCTTATTTCCCTGGAAATGTAGGCAGAGCAGAGGTGCACTACAGTACTGTAGGTATTTTGGTCCCAATTTCATAGGAGGCGACACTATTACCATTATATCGAGCATAATCCCCCTCAATGTGAGCGGGAATTCGGACTATAGTCTTCAACGTGGCCCAGTGTGGGCTGGCAAACTTCACATGGATTTTTTTCAATTGCTGGATTTTTTCAAAAGACGGGCAGGTTTCCTTACGATGTTTTCCTTCATCGTTCAGCAAGTCATTTGAAATTTACGTAAATTTCAAATTTAGAAGAAAAAAATTCGACTCTATTAATTGAAACTACTACTATGAATGCCGTTATAAATAATCAAACCACAGTTAATAGAGTGTACAAACCATTTTGTAAAGCTGATTGATTTCTGTTTGCTCATCTTCAGCGTCTCCCGTGCTTAGGCGAACACGACGCAAATGTTTAGGAGATGACACCGATAAAGCTATCGTATCACCAACGGCTTCGTGAAAACCTAAAATATACGCCCAAGATAATATTATTGCAATAACTCTAATCAAATAGAGCAACAAACAAAGAAGAAAAATCAGCCAGTGGCGACAGATATTCTTTGGACATACAAAAATAAATACCGTATTATAACTATTACATGCTATTCCAAATAATTAAATTATTTTTGTTAAAATATAAAGATGTAGAAGAATTTACGTAACGTTCTAATATAGTTTAGTCGTGATGGACTTCATTGCAAACTCGTTTATGAATATATAAGAGTTTGATTATGTAAATACACAAAGGCACGATGAGAAAGCTGCAAGATATTTGACATCTCCTTCTGTTTCCACAAATACCTGGATTGGCACCCTCTCGGAAAGTCATAGGTAGGTGTTTGTATTGCAAATAATACTGGATATGTCCCATCTCATGATGTACTGTCCTAAAATGTTCTTTGTTCACCACCGTACACATTTTGATCCTGGCATAACAAAACACACATAAATTACCTGGATTAGCTCCGTCCCGGAATACGAAAGGTTGGTGTTTGTACTGTAGGTAGTATTGTATATGTCCCATTTCGTGATGTGTGGTTTCAAAGTACTCGTAATCTATTGTTGTACACTGTTTGATCCTTCAAAAATTAAGCCAAATATGTTAAACATGGTAAATTTGATTTTTTTCTTGTAAATGTATGTGCGATATACAGGTTTTAACAGAAAAAGAATACTTTTTTTTTCAAAACTTAACTTTGTAATTCTAAAACTATCAGCTTTAGAGGAAACTTGAAAAATAAAAGGTGTTACAGGGATACAGCTGTTGACGGATTTCATAAGTCTACAAAAGTAGACTTTAGTACTTCAACTGTCCCACAAAGCCGATACTTTTAGATTTACGAAGTAAAGTTGCAAAAAAATAGTATACCCTTTCTGTTTCACCTAGTATAAATACAGGAGCTAGTGTAAGTATTAATGAATATATCCGATGACAGTGGGTAGTAACTGAAAATATAATAGGATTAGGACGCAATAGAAGTAAAAGTTTTGTGACATAATAAAGAAAATTTTGATCAGGCAATTACCTGTATTTTTTTTTAAGGGACTAGTCCCGCCACACACTCCCACCACTGTAACTCCTGTAAGCCAGGATCGACAATGGTTGACAATTACCTGATATGATAGAATACCGATACCAACTATAAAGAATCGTGAATCAAACATTGTATCACATATACTTATCTCGAGAGATTTTCTAAAACCCCAAACCCAAAGTTATTTACCTAAAGTCCTCTCCATCGTAAAAGTCCCAGGCAGAAGCATGGCACACAATTTCTCTATCAGTTGGCTTCTCTATGATGGAATTCTCCCAGAACTTCTCTGGCATAGCTGTGAGGTTCAATGACCTGAAGAATTCATCTGACATTTTGAACATCTTCAATGCAGTGTAGTTCTGTTCCCTCATCGATTGTGTAATGTCAATCTCCTTCTTGTCAGGATACGGTCTCGTGAAGGATTCTATGTTGTTCCAAGTTTGTGCCCACATGTTGCCTGGAAATTGTTTGATTAGTATTATTCCGACTATTATCATATCCTATCATATCCTATCCCAGAAATTTAATTTCATGGATAGGATATGATAATTATGAGAAATTATAATAAAGTTTTATTTTTAATTACTTCGTGAATATCACTTCATAAGGATTCAATTTAAAATGTGTCTGCTATTATCGACCCAGTCCTTAAAGCAGTGCCTGTTTAGTAGGTATTCGCTTCAAGATGTATGAATAGAGTAACCTCATATCTTAAGTAGCGTTACCTAATAAATGCGCTGGTATAGGTCCTTTGGCTGACACGATGTGGTCTCCATACTTATCCCTCAGTCGTTTCCTCACGTACGCGTGCAACTGTTCATACAGCGGTTTGACGTCTTCCCAGAGCTTAGCCAGTTGCTGCTCGAAATCATTCACCTCGTATTCAGCCTGCCACCAATCTGCCACGTCTTTGTAATCTGAAATTGTTTTGCAATTATAACTGTTTTTTTAATCACGTTATAAAACAATTTAGACGACCGCTTGGCGCGGTGGTTCGAGCGTAGGTCGCTCGGCTCACTGCACATGGTGGTTGTGGGTTCGATTCCCGCCCGGGCAAATTTTGGAAATTGCCTTTTCGTAATTTACCCAGGTCTGGGTGTCACTGGGATCGCCCCCAGTCCATTGTACGGTACCCATAGTACAAGCTTTGCTTAGTTTGGAACCATGCAGTTGGTGTGTCAGTCAGGCGATATTTATTTATTATTATTAATTAGGATTTCGATAGTTATTTCTGCCTAGAAAAACTATTAATTTAAGACCTTCGTGACCATTGTTCTCGTTTAGGGTTTTCAAAAAAGGTACTTTTTTATTTGCTCTTATCTGGTTATTCCTAAGATTGTATGATTCCTATAACACAAGCTTGTTTTAATTCAAGCAAGTTGCTTAGTTTGCAAATGTTCAATAACAAAACACATATTTTTTCTGATATATTCTTATCTCATTAAGCACGACGTCATCGCAATACAGGAACTGTGCTGACACATCGACGTTAGTTCTTAGAAGTTATTCAAGGATCTGCATCACAATTATTTTTAGAACATGCCCGTCCTTAAGCCGTTTCCTTTCACTACATTCCACAATTCTAGATGTATGTCCATTTACTAACTGTATGAAGCAACTAGATAATCGGGAAGCAAGTTGCGCGGCTTTTGAAGTTGAGTCGGCAGTATCTTATGCCGTTGTTTTTACTGACACAACATTGACACCAATTTATATGGTTTCCTTTATTTTTGATAGAAGAAAAGAGGAAAAGAGACATCTTCTTCTGAAAAATATACAATTAGCCAACGTCGCGTGATAACAAACAATTACTTATGTGTGCCTAGCGAACACCCCTAACGTATATCGTGATCAAGAAATGCTGTCACTGTCATTTTTATTTATGAAATCTGTGATGTGAATATTTAGTTTTCGGGGCTATGCTGAGGAAAGGAATAAAGTCCAACAATTTTCTACGACATTAAATGTTAAAGTTCTAAAACATACGAAGTCAAATGTGTTTTCATTTGTGAGATGTTCTTAGCAGCTGTTTGTTTGTTTATTTTATTTGCAATATACGAAATCGTTTTTTTTACAATGTACAAATTCAATCAATTCAAATCTTCCATTTGTAAGTTAACTACTTCAGCTTTTAAAACAGGTTGTTTAGAAAAATAAGGAAATGTTGATGCTTCGATGATTAGAGCTACTGAATTAAAATGTTTTGAGGAGAATAAAAACGCTTATACAATCGGAATTGGACAGAAGTATTAACAGACCGAAATTTTTGTTAGTTTAAAATCGTAAACCGGAAACTCTCAGACGAGAACTCAAATATTATTCCTGATCTATCGGTAAAATACCTTCCAAAACCTGTTAGAGCGCATGAGCAGGATTATGAAAGTTGAAGAAGCCACGTAAGGGTCGAGGCCATTGACATTTGCATTGCATATTAATGGTGTGGTCACAATTACGTATCAAGCAGAGTACAAAATACGACTCTGTTAGTTTGACGTTAATGTTTAGATTGACAAAATCATAATTTTAGCCATCTACTTAGTAAAGAACGGAGTTTTTTTTTTACATCATCTTTCAAGTGTCTTTACCGTTAAGTTTCGCAGCTTCGTTGTACAAGTTGACGTACTCAGTGAAGTTGTGGCGTGCCTTTGCCCCAGCAGCTTTATGCCACTCCACCCAGAGGTGCTTCAGCTCATCCGGGTCTTGGCTTTTAGCGAACAGCTCTGTGATATCTGAAATTTTCAGATTTAAGGTCAATTCAATTCATGATGACAATGGCCGGCAAGGAAGCACTAATCCAGGACCTTAAAAAACCTTTGCACAAAATATGGGTAACGATGCGGCTACGATGTCAGAAAAGCTGTTAGCCTAAAATGTATTACCTTGCATCGTTTCTTAAATTATTAATTGTCGAATATCTCAGTTTCCTCTTAACTTACCAGGTTCCAATGCCAAGTCACATTTCGAAGCGTTCTTATAAGAGCAGATCTTCGACGTCGCGTAATTCGACTCCATTCCAGACACAGCTCTCATCAGTGTCTTGTACTTGTCGTCAGGTAGCGCCGATATGCCGAGCTCACTGTACTTCTTGAACATTCTTCTCAATGTGAAGTCTTGGAAATCTTGCCACCTGTACATTTTTGTTTCCTCCCAGGCTTGTTTCTCTTGCTGTGAGAGTTCTAGACGGATTTGAATCTGGAAATAGGAAAAGGATACAGGTATTTAGTACACTTCGTTTCTGCAACCACCTCAAACAAACCACGGCGTCATTGTTCGGATCCTGGCTTACAGGAGTAACAGTTGTGGGAGTGAGTGGCAGGCTTAATCTCATAATTTATTTGTACAGTTTTATAACCATAAAACTGTTTTGCTTTTGTTGGTATAATCATTGTTTTTTTCCTAGTAATACTAGGGTTACTACCACAATCATCTTCTTGATAGCCTTCCACTACTACTTTAGAATGTCTTAGTTAACCTTTTTCTTACTATTATAGCTGATTTAAGTCCCACTCCTGGACAAAGACCTCCCTCTCCCCCTCTTCCGCCATCGATTCCGATGTGAAGTTATTTCTGGCCACGTCTTTTCCGCAAATATGTCCAAGTCGTCGCGGCTTTTGTTTTCTCAGTCTGCCTCAACGACGGGTACCTGAGGTACCTTACTTAACTTCTGGTAGGTACTTTAAAATTAAATACCAACCCATTTCTCCTCATTCTCTTTCGTGATATTTGACGTGTAGTCCCACTCTGCTTTACTAGCCCTGTTTCTCCTCTGGCCGGTTGCCTTGTCCAGCTTTAATATGTATTCCCTGCCCTCATGCTCTAGGGCTTCCAGGTCGGGGTCCCGGCCCTGCGTGGCCACCACAAAGACCGCCACTATCGCCGCTATCAGCGCGGCCCCTCCTCCTATTTTCAGCATCGTCTGTAGAGAGATACATTGATGTTATTACTTCAATATCATTTTGTATTAAGTCTGAAGATGCAGGAAAATCACGTTTAATTGTTTAGGAATTGATCATTATATTTTTATTAACTGATTCACAGTAACATCGATTAGCACGTTGTTCCTACAGTCTGGTTTTACAAGACGTGACTAGCATTTGATTTATGTCGAAATCTTAACCTAAATGTGCTTATTCTCATAAAAATAAAGATTTAACTAAGAACGAGATTCCCTCTACTTATACCCATACCATTTCACAGGAAAGGGGAATAAAAGCTGTAGGGGTAATAATTCTTAAGTAGGATACCATTAGTTGGCTTTGCCACGATAAAAGCTATTACCATAAAAAACCTTTTACGAAGACAGTAAAATGTAAAACTTGGTAGCAATAATTATTAATTCTAAAAATAAATTATTCAACACCAAAATTGTATAAGAAAGTTTTTTATAATTTTGACATCAGTAGTCAAAACTTCAATCATGAAATAAATTGACAATCAACCACAAAACCAAAGATTTCAAGAAAAGGTGAAAAACAAGCAACAGGAAAAGGTGAGTAACATATCCTTTTTGGTCTTAAACGAACAAATTTTTCAAAATACAATTCGCTTTGAGATCCCGGACTTATAAACACTACGTGATTTGTTCCCAGATAGTATGATGAAAAACTCCATAGAAACATGCTCCCAAACCTTTTGTCTATTGAAGCAATAAGGCTCTAGAAAGAGCCACAAGCCAAAAAACAAAATGTAGGATAATCTCACTTAAAATGGGCTTATGTCGCCTTATCGCAGGAAGCCGGTTTATCGAAGAAGTGGACAAACGTGAGGTGTGTCATTGGAAAAACCCTCTAGGTATGTCCAGCCGAGCACGTCTCCCTACTAATTATAACTACATCGACACTAAATTCTTAGTAAAACAATCAAAATAATGATAGTGACTCCTCAGCGGCATCATTCCTCACCATGTTGCCCCAGTTACTTTCCAGATATATAACATCTCCTTTATTTCATGTTATCCTAGTACTTTAAGCTGAACGCTGACTTCAAACACATGAGATCTAATGATATGACAAAAACATTAAAGGAAATCCCCATATAACACAAAGCATAGGCTACCCATGCCCGCCAGAGCCGGCGGCGTGCGTCGGACCGAGACAGTCAAGGACGATGTCATCTTGCGGTCCGCATTGTCTTCAGAATGAAGCGTGGATAATACGGTTTCCATACATGTGGTCCATAAGGCCTCTTTATAGACACTTGAAACGTCTAAAGCGGAGCGTTTGGAACGTAATCGCGAGCGTTTGCTTTTCTATTACGATTTGAGTAGCTAGCGTGGTTAGGCCCTGAACGATGGTGGAGCCAAAATGTAGCTTATTGACTACAGATTATATACGGGCTTGCTCGACCGGGGTAGTACGACCCTCTCACAGAACATCGGCGTGAAGTAGCTATTATAGCTGTGTTTCGTACGATGACCCCCGCCCTCTATAAATGGCTCCTGGGGGGACTGTGAGTGCCCTTACTAATAAGGTATCCACGGGGGTCGGATGGGGTACGCGGGCATGGCAACTAGGAGTGATAGGGACACAGTCCTACCAGAATCTATCTCCCTCCCCCCGTTTTTCTGTCTACAGTTCAAGTGTAATAGACCTTAGCGTAGGTTAATAAAGTACAATACCATAAAACCTTTGCATTAGAATGCATAGAATGCATAGACAACCATATTTTTTTATTTTGCTCGGCGTATAAGGGTTTTGGTCAACCGGCACCAATTTTTTGGTGTCAATCTAAATTAGTTTTAGTAGATTATTTGCATAATAATAACCAGAGTAGGATGCATTTTACGTAGAAATTTTATTATGTGCCATAAAAGTCATTCAAATTCAAAATTGTTAGCTTTGCTTTGGAAAAAAAAATATTTATGTGTAGTACTGTTGCTGTTTACATTATTTCACTAAGTCTTGGATACTCAACATATTTAGCGGCCTCAACTGTTGTAAACATATTAATAAAAAGAAACATACAACGGAATTGAGAAACTCCCCCTTTTTGTGAAGTCTGTTAAAACATGTGAACTACGGGAGTTATGTTTAGCTTGTAGCAACAGTACTGGGCCATATCTGCGTACTTAAAGCCCCACAAGAACTGGATTCCGTCGGGTCACCGACATATCCATTACTTGCATAATTTCTAAATAAAAAAACTAACGGAATGTACGGAGATGCAAAGGCCGTCGCCCCGCTAGCGGGCGTTGGCGCATCTGCAACCTTGTTTTATACATTTTAATACATCGATTAATTCGATGCAGTCTAAATCGGATGGGTATACTATTATTGATGTTACCTACATAAGTTATTGATTTTGTTTACACCTTGCAAGGTCTAACGTCGGATATTCGAGTCGAAATACATTTCATAAAAAATACAAAAAACAATATACATGCTGTACATTAAAAAAAAACTTAAATTTGATGTACAATCTCCCTCAAAAGTTATTTATTTTTGTATTTAAAATTATTTTAAATAACATTACTTATGAGCTAGGAGTATTGTAAGGTTAATGAGCACATAGTGTAAATTCATAAGAATATTATACAATTGTGTAAACCATCAAATAACATTTTCCAAATTTTAATTAAAATTGTTTACTGGAATGTTCTCAAACTTAAATATTTTGGTCTACACTGTTGACCTGAGCAATGAAATTGCAGCATCTTTTTGATTATTTGAACGAATACGTTTTTAAGATCAAATTAAATCCGATTTTTATGTGCTAGAAGAAACTGAAGTCGTTTCAGTAAGAAAGGAGACAATACTATTTTTGTCATCTCGAACATAATTAAATTGTTACATTTTTAAATATATGTACTTATGGTCATTATTTGAGTTTTTAAAAACAACATGTTACAAAGTACTAAATTGAAGAACATTATATTCTTATGAATAACATTGACCTAAAACCTTGGCATAAAATATTATTAGCTGTTATTAATTGCAAAAATGCATATTTTCAAGAAAAACCCGCTCTGAACGATATAAATTTAAAAAGTTGTAACACAAGTACGAGGCGTACGCATCGTTACAATGCGGTGACATTATAAAATAATCTTAAAATGTTAATGCATTGTTCACAAAGACGTTAATACTACTTAAAATAGCAAAATAATCTAACAAATAATCTAAATATTATAATTGTGTAGATATTTAGGTATGCAGAACACGTTATAGAGCATTTCCAAAGACGAACATTAAAATAAATTCCAAGCTTATCATAACGCGTACATAATTATATTCAGATTATGTAGGTAATGTCTTTTTATTTGAGAAACTCAAGCAATTATTTTTAAATAATTGCTATTATTTTTGATTATGATTTATTTTTTAATTCTAACATAATACACAAAAAAAAAGAAAACCAACATACCTGTCAAAAATTTATGTCAATACACATAAAATGTTTTTTTTTTATGTTTGTGATTGTTCGCGGATTTGAAAATTGAACAGCCAGCCGTCGGCTCCGATCGGCCGATGACTGCGAGTGTAGTGTTTGTGTAGCCTCGTTGTCCACCCACACATGTGCGCAGGATTCGATAAAGGGTATTGGTTTCTGTCATAGATTCATAAAGTGCCAACGTCTATAGATATATAATTATTTTCATACTTTGCAAAATCTTCAAATAATACTATGGTGATTACTAAACAACATAGCTATTGATATAATCCTACTAATATTATAAATGCGAAAGTTTGTGAGTGTGGATGTATGTATGTAATAAATGTTTGTTACTCCTTCACGCAAAAACTACTGAACGGATTTGGATGACATTTGGAACACAGATAGATTATAACCGGGATTAACATATAGGATACTTTTTAACCCAATAATCCAATACTACGCGGATGAAGTCGCGGGGCACAGCTAGTATTTAATAATCAAACTAATAATATTAATCAAGTTTTTTTATGTGAAAAAGACACATTAATCTCATGAATGTTGATGTTATGCGGTGCAGGCGTAACGACTTTTGATAATTTATATTTAAATTACTTTGATAGGTTTTATCCATAAATGTACCTAAATAAACCACAATAAAAAAAAAATCGCAGATAAGTAAGGTAACAATAATAATAAATAGTTCAAAGTAATACTACTTAATGTTATTTTGTTTGAGGCAGTTAGCAGAGTCGATTGATCTGTGAAGTACCAAAATCCACATCTTCAAACAATTTTATATTCTTTGGTCATGTATTTACTTGTGTGCTGCAGCAAGACAACTTGCAAGCTTGACTGTCATTGCTCGTACTGTCGCGCACAAAATCTTAAACTTCATCGAAGCATTAATTTTATATTTATTTATTTCTATTTCTTTTTTTGTTTAATACGTGGTTGTTATTGCAAATTCCAACAAAGTTCGTACGTAACGATTAGTTTACACACCTTAACAAATATTACAAGGCCTTTTAGTATGTAAACAATTGGCATGTGTACCATGTATTTGATTTAGCAAATATGCGTCTTAAATAAGTACGCGTTTTTAATCACCTATAAAAAGTACAATGTATTTAGAAGTCAAATTAATGACTCAAGATATTTTAACAAAATAATCTAATTTAAAGATTCTGGGAGTTATAGAAATTGTATTTTTCTAGGAACGTAGATACCTATTTATGTCTTAGTACGAACGCCTTCAGTACGCTCAGCATATAGGTACCTTATAATAATAATCTTAAAACACTCGTTAATAAATATTATGCAATAATTATTCAAAACCTTTAAAAAAAATTGCTACAGAATATCACTTATTGCGTATAAACATTATTTACAAAAGTCTTATTTAAAAATAAAATAAACATGCAATAAACGCGAGCAATTTTAAAATTTACTTGATAACTGTTTTAGACACGGTGTTTTAGATAAGAGCGGAAGAAAAATTATATTAAATCTACATAAATGACTTCTCTTCCCACCTGTACACCAACTAAGCACGTTCGCAAGGTTTACCGTTGACTCATCCACAGTTTACATTTGCGTCGACCTGCAACGGTACCGTGCAGAGAGCGATACCAGCGGCGCGCTCAACACAAAAACTATGCAGTTAGATTTTCTAAATCTCCTCAGTTATCTAGTAATATCTACTAGGTGGAACAGAAAGGGTATACTATTTTTTTTTGCAACGTTAATTTGTAAATCTAAAACTATCGGGTTTGTGGGACAGTTGAAGTACTTACTAAAGGTTTTGTAGACTTGGAAAATCTGTTAACAGCTGTATTCCTATAACACCTTTTGTTTTTCAAGTTTCCTCCAAAGCTGATAGTTTAAGAATTACAAAGTTAAGTTTGGAAAAAAAAAGTATACCCTTTATGTTTCAACCTGTATACAAATTATAAAACTGTACTAAAAATAATGAATAACTTATTCTATGGGTGATGTTGCCTACTTACAATATAATAGTTTTTGTGATATTGTTTTCGGCTAAACCATATTTTTGAAGAAGTACAAAATAGGTTTTGACTGACTATTCTTAGTGAACCCAACGACAACGTTTAAGTCCGTCGTAGACTGATGTATTCATAAGTGTTTTTTATTTAATTCTAGTAATGATAAGAAGACTACCTTCCTTAAATAACTTGTTTCTGAAATTTATCGGTTACATTTTAAGCAATAAACTGCTAATAAAGGAAAGACGAGATTTTGGTGACTGTCCCTCAGAGAAAGTTGTTTATTTCCTAATTAGTTACAGCTTGTTCAAGAAACACTAATATTAATTCACGTTATTTAATTAGTTAATTTGCCAACTTTCTACTAAAATGACAGTCCGGTAATCGGGCCTAGACAATATTGTTAATATCTAGCACAACACATAAAAATAATTTACTTATGTGTGCGTCTGTACCAAATTTTAAAAACTATAAGGTCTTGGTTTGTTATCCTAGTTTTGTCATTTACCACATCATAAGGGTTTTTTTTTAACTCTTTAACGCGTCTATGGAAGTTTCTTAGGAAACATAATTTCCAAACCCTAAACTTAAATCCACTCCAAACACATTAATGGAGATAAAAAATAAGTACAACTTTCGTGTTCACCTGTACTCACAAAATTTAAAGAATAACTTTCTTCATAGAGTATTTCTAGAATGGAGAAGACACTCGCGTTTTGATAATAAGTACCTACAAAATATTGTAATTGAAACGAAAATAATGGTTATTGCCAGGCACATATTACATAACTAACATGTTTGGGGCGTTCCCGATAACAGTGATATTAGATAGTGTCCTATTTCCTCCCACATGCCTGTTTACCCCGAAGTGGTCGACAAAAGTAATCTAAAGTCATTATAAAAAGATTTGTTTATCAATTTCAACATTCCAATAACATGAAATCATTATTTACAAATAGATACATTCAGTCAAGAAAGTATCGGGAATGGATGATTTATTTATGGTTCCAAATTCAAATTTTAGTTTTTTTTGTTGTTGCTAGATTGGCACAACTGTTTTCCATTTTGGTGCGGAGTTTGAGTTGCATCTGTTATTTATATTAAATACAGTGCTGTTTTTAGTTATATCATATCTAGTGTGTATTGCGAATTTCATAATGGACAAAAACATCGAGCAAAGAGTTTGTATTAAATTTTGCATCGCCAATGGAATTTCGTGTTCGGAGTCACTGAAAATGTTACAGAAGGCTTACGGTGAATCGATTTTATCAAACACACGTGCTTATGAGTGGTACAAAGCGTTTAAAAGCATTCGAGATGTGATGGAAGATCTGCCTCGCTCTGGTAGGCCATCAACGTCTGCAACTGAAGTTAACATTGCAAAAGTGAAGGAAATAGTGACTGAAAATCTACATTCAACATTGAGAGAGATAGCCGCCGAACGTTCTGTGTCTCACGAGTCGATCCCTACCATTTTGAATAATGAGTTGGGTATGAAACATGTTTTCGCTCGGCTAGTCCCAAAAGACCTGAATTTTCTCCAAAAACTCAATCGCATGAGAGTCGCTGAGGACATGCTAGAACGAGTCAATTCCGACCCAACATTCATGAAACGCATTGTTACTGGTGACGAGACGTGGGTTTACGAGTTTGACATGCAAATTAGTGAACAAGCTTCGGAGTGGCGCCTTTCAACTGAACCGAAACCGAAAAAACCACCCCAAAGTCGATCAAAATTCAAAGTCATGTTGACTGTTTTCTTTGACTATCGCGGTGTTGTGCACTCGGAATTCTTGCCGGAAGGTCAAACGGTAAATAAAGAATATTATTTGAGCGTTATGCGGCGTTTAAGACAGCAAATTCGACGAAAAAGGCCAGATTCCTGGAAAGAAAATTCTTGGATTTTGCACCACGATAATGCGCCTTCGCACAAGGCCATAATTGTGAACGAATTTTTGCCCAAACGCTCAAAAAATGCCATCGAGCAACCACCATATTCACCAGATATGGCTCCAGCCGACTTCTTTATTTTTCCTAAACTCAAATGACCACTTCGTGGCACCCGTTTTCAATCGGTAGAACACATAAAGGAGAATTCGCGGCGAGAACTGAACTCAATTTCGGAAACAGCGTTTAAAATTTTTTTTGATGATTGTATTATTCTTCGGCATAAGTCTATCGTTTCTGAAGGACCATACTTTGAAGGTGATAAAATAATTTTGGATGAATAACAAACATTTTGTGTATTATTGATCTTTTCTCGGTACTTTCTTGACAGAGTAGTACTACCTATATTTTTACTAACTTTATAAATGTTGTCTGAGCGGGTATCGAGTTCGCAACGCCTCAGTCCACTGCATCATGGAGACGCAACATCAACATGCGTCTGTTACAGAAGCTTACTAGCGATACCTTACTTTTCTCTATGGCGATAATTTAATATTATAAAAGGTCAACTGAGGCTATCTGTTGCAATCTCTATATATAAAAATGTATCTCTATTTCCTTGGTCATCGCATCATGCGTGAACGGATGGAACGATTTCGCTCATTCTTTTTTTGTTGTGTTTATTATTGTCAGGAGAAGGTGAAAGAAAAAATTGAGAAAGTTGAGCGGAACAATTCGAATTCAACATTCAAAGTTAAGACAGGACAACGTCTGTCAGGTCAACTAGTTTATTTATTTATGTATGGTAGGTATGCTTTAAGCTAAAACACCGATACAATTAGAGATGATAGATACCTAATAGAAATCAAACAAAAAAATAGGGATAGCTGATTGGGTCTTGCGTGTAAAAGGTTCGGGGTTCAATCTCCAGCTCGCACCTCTGGGTTTTAAAAAATCTAGGAGCGAACCATAATTTCAATAATATGATTATCACTTGCTTACGGTGAAGGAAATCATCATGAGGAAACCTTCATGTCTTAGAAAATCTAACCGCTCCACACTGGGCTAGTGTGGTGGATTGTGGCCAGAATCCCCGTCGCACTGAGGGGAGGCCCATGCCCAGAAATAAGACATTAAATTAGTAATTATTATTCAAGCAGGTCGCTGAGCAAAATGTGCGCCAGAGGGAGTAAATAATAGATCATAAACAGGAGACCAAATTGCATGAACCTATTACAAGTTTGCAGAAAAAGTATTGTCTATTAACATTAAATAATACGTTATATAAATACTAGAATTAAAAGTCAGAAGTGAAGTGGTTAGAGTGGTCTTCCTCGTAACTTAGAATAGAAGTTCTGAGTTCGATCCCCACCCTGGTTTTTAAACTACTGCCGTGTTTATTGTTTAGTTAGAGGGGCTAACGAAACTACCACTTGTATGATAACCTCACAATCTTTAATACAAAGCATAAAATGAAGTTATCTTCGAAAATAACCACACTCACCTTATTTATTAGTACGTCATAACACCACAAATAAATAACGAATAACACATTTAAATAACACGACGATAATAAACTACACCATGTTTCGACGCGACGTAAAACTTACGTTGAAAAGTGGCGGACTGATGAGGAAACTGGCTAACACATACGGCCGGTTACCATGCGATGGTGGGGAGTAAAAGTTATACAACCGTTTTGTGGTCTCATTATATGCCGGCGACGGGTAGATTTGGAACATGTTTCGGACAGAAGATGGTTGAATCTTCGCTATAGAAACGAGGTGTTAAAACCTTTTAGGGATATCACGGGCCCGGGCGAAATTACTTATTTTATGGACTTTTGAACCTTTTTCCTAGAGTCTCCTGCTTTGGCTTTGGTTATTTAATTCTATCTATACCACTCACGACTTCTGTATTCGAGGAAGCATGATATGTGGGTGTCTTCGGGTTGATTGATGGATGGATAAAGTGGAATAATACTCGCATGCTATTCATGCGTATGTCCATTAGTGTGACGTCAAGTTATTCCCACGCATTACTGGTCGTACAAATTGCAGCTGTCTACGCGACGCGCGAATTGAGGACCGGAACGGAAGCGGGCGCGGGAGCGGAAACCAGTCAGTAAGGGCAAGCAAACTATATCAACAGGGTTTTGAATGCGGCATCTGATTGGTCGTTCAATCCTCATACTGGGCTTTGTATGCAAAATCCACCAATTGAGTTTGAGATGTCGAGAGATTCGTTTTTTTATTTTGTAAGTCATTATGAGAGTAAACATCCTAGGCGGAGGGTGCGTGATTTTTTTAATGAGCACCCAGAAATTTGACCCAATTTGAAACTTAAACTCATCTGATGAATGTTGCATTGCAGTCAAAGTCTACTATGAGATTTTGTCGTCCAATCAGAGGCTGCATTCAAAACTCAGTTGATGGAGTTTGCTTCAATGCAGGGCAGCAGAGAGTGGACAATTTTACCGCATTAAAATTGACTTGTGGTCCATGCGTTTGCAAATAAAAGTTTGATTTTCAGTTGCACCGTGGAACGATGTATGAAAAATCGGGGTGGGTTAGCCGGGCTACCGCCGCTGTATGTCGCACCTAGCGTTCCGATCCTGTGGTAGATATCTAACGCACCTTAAGACCTGAGTACCACCGGCTGATCTTTAGCCAGATATAACTGAAAATCGGCACTGAAGGAAACTCTTCTAAAGGTCATGCTAAAACAGAAATTATAGATCTAGACACCAGCTAAAATGTATAAAACGAATTACCTCATTCATTTGCAAATAAGCATGTATGTTTGTCCGTTGCACGCTTACTTCATTGGGGTCACGCGATTTGTTGAATATTAAACTGGGATTTTAGATCTAAAAATCTATAATCGATACTTACTATAACAAATAAGACGTGAAATAAACCGACGTAGTAGGTAGTTAGATAAGCTTACAACGTTGTTACAAACTTACAAACCTAGTACTTCTTATAATATTTGTACGCAATTAATTTGATTATTGTGAGAAATCATCAAATTATTTGGTAAATTAGATTTATTATTTATGAGAATTAACTTGCGAAACTAATTTATATAAGTCGACTTGTTGCTCCATCTCTTGTTATTTTTTGTAACCGCGAATAGTTTAACTTAATTTGAAATTGTTTTTATAATTTTTGTACCTACTAGTTATCAAAATTATATTATTAGCTGTGTTAAAAGGTGTGTCACAACATTTTTACCTCGACTATTTTCATTAAAAACACAATAAAGTTTTAATTCTTCATAGTGACACCTAGCGTCGAGTAGCTGAACCACTACAAATAATTTATAGATGGCGCTATTTTAAATTTTTGAATCTCGAGGATTAATGCAAATTTATTTTCCACGATGATGCCACTATGAATTTGAAGCTTATACCAGCGACTATAATTTACATAGATAAAAACTATTATCAAAATTATCAATTACCCTATCCAACAAACAATCATTATGCCCACTAGCTATTACCTCGCTTGCCATTAATGGTCAAACTATTATCATTCACGGTGTGCAATGTGGCATTGTGTGCAAGTCTGGCCCGTAATGGTAGCGGGAAAATGGCTGCCACTAAACGCTGTCATTCGTCCTTAACACGTGCGACAAACAATGCAATAGTCGCGGGTTTTTGTACCTGTGTATAATGATATGGGATAATTGGTCCTATCTAACTCAATATAAATAACAATTTCCCGCGTGCGTGCCCGTCGTCATTACTAGGTAATCTCAAAAACTACTGGGAGCTGGGATGAAAATCAAATTTCAATTTGACATCGCACTTAGTAACATTAGGTAGACGTCCGAGCGAGTTTCGAGTTTCGTAGTTTGCACTGGTCCTAGTGTCACCAAGATCGCCCACAGTCGATTGTACTGGACCCATAGTACAAGCAATTCTCAGTTTGGGACTATATACTTGATTTTTTATTAATTTATTAATATCACCAGACTGACACATCAACTGTATGGTCCCAAACTAAGCAACGCTTGTACTATGGGTACCGTACAATGGACTGGGGGCGATCCCAGTGACACCCAGACCAGGGCAAATTACGAAAAGGCCATTTCCGAAATTTACCCTAGCGGTATTCGAACCCGCAACCACCATGTGCAGTGAGCCAAGCGGCCTACGCTCGAACCACTGCGCCAAGCGGTCGTCACTTACCTACTTACTTATTACAGTTGATTTGTTACTCAGGGGATACCACAGACTTATAAATACTGAGAACCTACCAATATTTTTATTTCTAGTAAAGCTACACTTTTCCGCTAGGGGCGCTGGTTCTCAAACGTATGTATGGGAAATTATCGATTCTGTCGAAATTTGAGCGCAGCACAATTTTACATTATGGCTTCATTTTAAACCTGTCTTCTATCATATCATCAAAGGAACATAATTTTACATTTTTATGAGGTCTTACTTGCCTAATTATTTTATTATGAGGCCGAACAATATGATTCTAATATCCGTAATCATTTGCGAGATCCAAAGGTTTTTCATCCGGAAATAGCGCGAACTCACCAAAGGACATCGAACTAAGAAGATGATTCATCAAATAGTACTTAGTTAAGTATTATTTACCTACCACGCACGAGTAAAATAACAAACTGAAAAGAAAACTTTAGATAATCTTATTATATCCTTGATACTTAGATCTGGTGGCTACCTACTTAGTAGACTCATAATAAAAATAGGGAGATAAGAAAATAATTTCTATTTTTTTCCCATGAGAGAATTAATTCTATTGTTTTAGCAAATTGCTTGATTTAGTGCGATTGCCGTGGATCGCGATCGTTATAAAAACAAATTGAATTTCTAAATACGTATTGTAGGAAATCCTTGTTGGACACGCATTGTAGCAATGTTGTATTGTGTTATTATGTAAACGCGTCAAATAAAACTTTTATGTCGATGTTGAATTAATGTGCGAGTGCCGCGAGTAGGTACTACCTATGTGAAGGTACAAATTTACATTGGGAACTGAACATTTCTGACCTTTTTAGATAAGTAACAAAGTCGGCAAACAACCGTATGACCCGCCTCATGTTGCCAAGCGTACGACATGCCTGTAACAAACGTGCGCATTTTTTCTTATATTGATATATATTTATATTTATATGGATGAGGTGTTTTTACTACCACTGGCGACGCCACGTTACAGTTGGGTTACAACTCACTGGACAGTTCAGACATTCGTCCTCTCTTACCAACTTCGCGATAACCAATATTTGTATAGGGTCATCGATAGAAGTGGAGTGACTGATGACGTCACCCCAGTCCAATTAAGCGACATCTGAGAAGGTTAACATTCTATCCCCCCATTCACTGCCGCGAACAGCAAAGCATATCGTAATAACGATACTAATAACGACGACGAAAAAAAAAACAACGAAGTATAAAAGTGAAAATTCGCGATTGTATGTGACGCAAGCGCCGATAAATGTGCTCATTGTCTGTCGGTTTAGAAACCGCCAAGGTCTTGTTTACGTGTTGTTATTGAAGTAATTTATTTTACAACGAGAACTACTTATTTACTTAATCGGTTCGTTGGTCAAGCGAGAACTGAGGTACCTAATATCGATGCTGAAATAAAATAAACAATATCGCGGGACGAACACTCCAACTATAAGTTTCCAATCTAAGCCACGCTTGTACATACTATGGGTACCGTACAATGGACTGGGGGCGATCCCAGTGACTCCCAGACCGGGCAGATTACGAAAATCAATTTCCGAAATGTACCCTGACGGGTATCGAACCGCTTTGCAATTGCAACAACTCAGTGAGTCGAGCAGATTCTAACAAAAATACTCTATTTAATAGATACCTATCTACATAATTCAGTTAAGTTAATGTTAATTAAGTTAATGAATAGATATTTCCGCAAAAATCAAAATAGGTAAGTACCCACACAAGTTATTTGGTACCTACTCAACAAATGGACATATTCAACTAAAAAACGTTGAAATAAATGTGTTCAATAATGAACAACACTGGATACGAGTTTAGATGAAGCGGTTTGCACGGCCCATTGAACTTGTTTCTTCCCACGATACGGCTATCACACAATCGCATGCGTTAAAATGCTGCACAAAATAGACGGCCGATTTTCCTTCCAACTATCTGATCAGACTAGCTTATCGAATTTACCCCACACACATCCGCTTTCATTAACCGATGGTTTAAAAACGTTATGGAACGACTATGAAATCATGACTATTTTGACCATGTTTGTTTGACGACCATAAGATCGTAAACGCCTCGATGCAAACGCTGACTAGGAAGTCCAACCCGGCTAACGAATTGGATATGCAATGAATATTCAAACAAATGTATGGCATGAAGAAAATCTCACCTATTTTTGACAGATATAATACCCTCGCACTAAGCGGAGGCCCAGGAACAATGTGGATGTGTGGATGTCATCATTGGACACCATTATTGATCCTGGCTTTCAGGAGTAACAGTGGTGGGAGTGTGGCGGAACTAGTCTCAAAGAAAAAATGAAGGCATGAAGGTATAAGTAGTTAGTACTAAGACTGATATGAAAGAGGTTGGTATAAAAATCGTAATAGAAAGGAAGAAGATATAATCTTCTGCACCGACCCCGAGGGAATGGTGACGAATCTGATGCTAAACAGTAAGTACTGTTCCAAATTGTAGGAGCTCTCTTTTGTTCATACAATCTGCTTCATTTTATCGTCTCTACGCACGGATTAAGAGCTCGCGTGCTTTATTAATTGTATCTAATTCGATCCGCAACAATCTAGGGCCCTACAGTTGCGACACGGACCATATCCTGTCACAATATTGCCACCAATTTATCGGTGACAACGGCTATCATAGAGCAGAAAATAATAACTAGAGTCCCACACTATAACATAAGTATTTATTCGGATAAAGAAGTTAAGTACATAACAATGCAGAGAGATTAGCTAGATAGTCTTAGGAACGAGGTAAAGAGTGTGAGAATTAAGGTTGAACATGAGATTAATGATGAGGATCAGAATCGAACCCGTAACAAACCAATCTAATTAACAGAAGGCTAATAAAGCTCTATACTCTTTATGCTTACCTTTTATACCAAATGAACGCGGAAAAATATAAAACTAATATCTTAAATCAGCTATAGCAATTTCAATCTATACTTTGCAACAACCTTACCAAATTTTAAAAACACCCATGATCTGCAGATTCTTTGCATCTTACAATTAGACGACACCCAGTACCCAAAACGCTAACACATGAATTGAATGAGGGCTTCGTCCACGCGGGGTCAGATGCCGATCTACTGAACCAATTATGGGGCTGAGGATTGAACAAACAAATCGTTCATAGAGCGATAGGTGTATAATGGCTGACAATTTAAATTGAGAAATTGTTTTTCATTAATACTTTTATGTCGGTAATAAAACCATAATAATGAAGAATTAAATGAGCAAGATAAAGGAAAAGGTATTAAATGATAGGAAAGTTATGGCGTGGCATCTTCGGCGCAAGAATAAGATAAGCCAAGATAATAATAATAACATTGTTCTTAAACTTTATTCATTTATTTAGCACGGAAGGCATTTCACATCGAAGCAATTATTTTTCATACGCGCCTTTATGTTTATTATTGTGTTTAAAAAATGGAAATTGCTGTAAGTTAGAAGTAGGTATGCACAACTCACTAAACTAGCCTTCTAATTTAGATATATAATTTGCATCTAAGTGCGATAATTTTTTTGCAGTACAGGAATAATATATATTTGATTTGATTTAATATGATTAAGTTAAAGGCAATACCAAAGATCTTGTAGGAAGAATTAATTGAGAATCAGGGATGCAATTATATAATTTAAAGGCAACCCTATTCTAAAGAGCTAAAGTTTGCTTCGATACCTGTGATGATGAGGGAACTCCCATCAAAATAAACTAAGGATAGTCTCCCAGGAACCAACTATCCAATAAAAACGTACGCACTGGCATTGAGTTTGTAAATATAATACCAGAACAAGCTCCAAACTCAAAACCACAACTTTGCGTTGCGACGGGTCTTAAAATATACAGCCTTTCCTTTGAAGCTGCTTGGTACAAAAGGGGTTTATTTTGAACCTTTTGATGTGCATGTTAAAATAACATTCATTTCGCGTAGGTACAAATTCATACACCATAAGGTCGAATTTGTCTTACACGTTACCTTGGTAACAAACATTCTTTACAGCGACAGTTTTAAACGGAATCGGATAGGTGGGCCACGGGTTTTCTCAACCGCACCTACCCGTAAGTATTTCACACCAAAATGTTTGTGAAACAGTCCTCCAAGCATCAAAATATTTATAGACTGTTGTCAGGCTGATTGTGGCAATTAATACAGTTGATCTGGCGAGCGTTTTTTGCCATGTTGACTTATTGCTTTTTATTGCCGAACTGGCCTACCGCTCTCTAGATGTAGAATATGAATGATAAAATATATCAGCTGTTTGTTTAAAACAAAGTGAAGAAGCTACATTTGAAATAGAGGAATTCGGATCACAACGAGTATCTCAAATTGATATTTAAAATGTGTTAGTTAAGAGCATTGATTAATTATGATTTGGATAAATAAAGGAATTCAAATTTATTTTAAAAAGGCATTATCTCTAACCGCATATTGGCTGGCAACTGCCCTGGTTTTACTTCGTGCAAAAGATACAAGAACCATAACAATGGTTATTAAAATTTCGCAGTGCCAAGGACATTAGCATAGTTGGCGTACTTAAACGATGAAAATATTGTATCATCGGCTGTGTACATAATAAACGATGTGACACTAAAATAAATATAAATTTATTTCTTTTTTTTTCATTTTCAATCTATCATCTACAATGCTAATTGTAGATCTCTTCGACAATACTTCATTATTTGCGGTTTTGTGGCTTCCGCAAATCTTTTCTGCCAACTTCACCAGATCGTCAGTCCATCTTACTGGTGGACGGCTTTCGCTTCAGCTTCTGCGTCTATTACGAGATCTCATGTATATGCTCTACAATGTATTTTATGTACTTACTGAACTAGGTATTTATGGATCAAAGCCTTGAATTAACTAAAGAGGATTGAGTTTAACTTTGGCTTGTGAAACAAGATAAGATAAATGAAGATCGAATTCCATCATCTTCAGATGCTTCAGTTAGTTAATTTCTTGTCCATTGCTTAGCGGAACTTCTCAATAATTTTTAAACCAATGCAGGCTTTCTGATTTCTAAATTTGGTGCCATGACTTCTTCATTAGAATACATTATACTTTTCTCCAAACTCTAATGTTAATTATGATGACATAAATGTAAGGGCAGACGCAGACCATAGCGATGTAGGCATCAGGTCAAGGTGATTGCAATGTAGGACGCACACAGAGAATATATTTGCGTAGGGTGGATAATAGGTGCGATGATGAAGAGACTAGTCTCTTGTAGACACATACATTTTTTTCCATAACTTAATCATTAAATGAAATAAGATAATGTTTTGGAAAACTTTAATGAACGTGATAAACTGAAATACTTTTTCAAAATCTGGCAAAAGTTTCTTGACAAAACATTGAACACAAACCTTCGAAAAAGGTTATAATTAGAAATGATGATAACAAAGCATAGGTCAGTCAGCTCTAGACTAAAACTGAATTACACCAATTGATGAGGTAGTTGAATTGCCTTAAAACTCTTATTCTAGATACGAAAATAAAGACACTGTTCAAGATATAAATAGACACAAACACAGAGAATTGGCTGCAGATGTCTTCAAAGTCAGTCCAAGTTTGGAAAAATGACTTCAACGAGCTGATTTTGTGACATCACTATCAACCCAAGCGTTAGCAAGAACTGCAATTTTAATTTAGATATCTTTTAAATTAATGTTCATTTTTACGTAATAAATAGGTGCTTGGGTCAGTGGAAATTTAGCTCTATGATTGACATGAGTAAGGGCCATAGAAATCATCTATTTAAAGCTGATTTGAAGCTGTATTTAAGCTCAATTTCTAATCTTTAATATTTGAACTTCAATTTCAAAACACCATTGAACATTGTGTGGTAGTTAATTTTCAATCTAGATTTGACAGCACTGAAGGACCTGAGCCGAACTATGAGTAGCAGAGCTGTTCTGTTTCGACAAACTCACATCTCACACGTAAATCCTCTGGTAGAATTTGAAATTTCAATACATAGTGTACTCACCCGCGGATTCACGCGCCACGAGATAATTTCTACTGCAGAACAAGAAATATTCAAATATATTTTTCAATTTTTTATACGTTTCCCAGTGAAGAATCATTGTCGTGCTCAAGTCAGGTACAGCCACAAGAATCCCTTCGAAAAGTGAGGAACCTATAATAAGGAATTGCTTAACCATTAGCTACTATGACCATTATTTACCCCTCTACCCTAACAATTCACTCTTGCTGCTGCCTACACAGAGATACTGGGTATGTTTGTTCCGAGATCGGTTCGTAGATAACCCTTCGATTTTGTAAAGGCGACCTTTTCAATTGTTAGTAGCAATAAGGTTGAATATCCTTTGCATTTTATGCTCTAAAGATGCTTCGCTTTTATTGTGTAGGCTTCGATGTTTATTTACACCAGAAACACTATATTTAATTAATATAAATTATGAGAGTAATTAAGTGAAAGTATTTAGTTTTAATAATATTTTTAATCTCTGGTTTTTATATACAGACGTTATACCAGTTAATGAGCATTTATTTTATAACAAACCCCGAAAGCAACGGAATCACTGAAGCGAAACACATTAAATAAATAATAGCTGTACGAATTGTTTAGACCAAAGCAAATTTGATGAGGAAAATTTCTAGTTCAACAATAGAAGAACTATGTATTATGAGAGTAAGTATAATTTAATAATGTAAAATTTCATATCCTTAATTTTAAAAATTACTATGTACCTGTGTTTGTTCGTCTTCTCCTCCGAAACGTCTTGACCGTTTTTGATGTTTTTTACACTTATGAGGTCACCTTGGTGGTTTTTAGATATAATTCGACCATGGGTGATGTTGTTGTCGACATCGAAATAAAAAACAAAGCTAGCGACGCGAGAGCAAAAGCTAGCACGTAATAAATCTTCCACGATTTTGTACATAAAAGTACAAAATGTTACTATTGCTCCAGATACGCGGCACGTCATTAATTCAAATTGATTGTTGACGATGACAGACTATATAACACGAATCAATTTATAATTTATTCAAATTGTTTGCATTTGAAATAATTATAGGATGAGGGTAGATACAAAAGTAGCCAAGCGAAGATAAGAGATAAGAGTCCAACATAAGTGAACAAGATATTCTTTAACTTCTGTTATTTAAATGCTACAGTTACATTACTTATATGTTCATATATGAATATGTACTTATATACCTATTCAATAATCTATACATATAATAAAAATGAACATCTATTTCCTTGGTCATCCTCATCGCATCACTCGTGAACGGATGGAACGATTTCGCTAATTCTCTTTTTGTTGTGTTTATTATTGTCAGTAGAAGGTTCATATGACAGAAGTCAGCTAGTTACATATAAAAATATATCAGCTTCAATGATCTTCGACCATGCAATCCCACCGTCGCACACAACTAGGTAAAACAATATCATTACCATAATAGGTACGCAGAACAATATTTTCGCGACTGTCGTATTTATTACCTTGACTTTAGACATGTTGGTAGATTGGTCCAAGTGATCACATTCAGACCGGGGACCACAACACAAATTATCCTTCGCGGGATCCGCGACGCGTTCGCTCGTCGCAACAGCGATACACAAACTGATAGATCGACGTCGCTCGAGTTCTGACAATAATGAAAGTTTCAAAGGTGATATAGATTGTTCAAGTTTATAATTACGTTGGGAAATAAAAGTGAAAATCGCGGTGGAAATGTGCGCCGTTGCAGAATACAATTTGGACGTGGGTGGCTGCTTGACGTTACTTGAGTAATCAATATTTGTTGTTGTAGCTTTTATATACAGTTTGGGAATGTTAAAAGTGTTTACAGTGATTGTACGGAAACAGTAAATAACATCCCGGACTAATTAAAACGGAAATTAAATAGAAAAAGAACTTACAAATCCTTCGTTAGTTAATTTGGAACCTAAAATCGGCAGTTTTTTGGGCGGATCGACAGTGAGAGAGATTGGCTTTCAAATTTTTTCAGGATTATTTGCCCGTATCAACTGTTGTAGACATCTGAAAGAAAAGCTTGGTCATTTACTTACATTACTCGTTACAAAACTGGCCCAATTTTGCAATAGGCTGAAGATCCTGAACGGCCGGTTAAGTATCGAGGACCGAGTTCACCAGCGCTAGTTAGAGCAATAATCGCAGTAATCGCCTGTTACTGTACATCAAATAATCAATTAATGCTCTAACTGTCCGTGTCGATGAGTTTGAGTTTGAGGAGGCTGCATGGTACATTTGGTATTGCAGGCATATATAGACTACTGCGGTTCGAACACTTGTTTACCGAGTTTGTTACATACAAACTTCCTAATTTGAAGGAATGTAGGTACTTACCTATGTTACCAACATAGGCTACGCCTCGTCACCCACTACACGAAATAAATAAAAGACAGAGCGGTCTCTTTATCACTTCTTCTTCCAAAAACTACCTTATAAAGAGTGCTGGTTCTGTCAGTTGGATTTCAGAGGGCGCTCGTTCCATTTTTTATTTGTTACCTTATATAAAAAGCTAGATTAATACATAAAAATAATAAATAAATATATATCTCCAGACTAACACACCAACTGTATGGTCCCAAACTAAGCAAAGCTTGTACTATGGGTACCGTACAATGGACTGGGGGCGATCCCAGTGACAGCCAGACCTGGGCAAATTACTAACGGCCATTTCCGAAATTTCCTCCGGCGGGAACGAACCCGCAACCACCATGTGCAGTGATCCGAGCGGACAAGTAAGTGATTAAGGTAGGGAGGCAGGACTGAGGGGCGGCACAAAGTGAAGTCGCCTATAAGTACATAAGGAAAATCCTACTAATATTATAAATGCGAAAGTTTATGAGTGTGGATGTATGTATGTATGTATGTATGTATGTTACTCCTTCACGCAAAAACTACTGAACGGATTTGGATGAAATTTGGAACACAGATAGATTATAACCGGGATTAACATATAGGATACTTTTTAACCCAATAATCCAATACTACGCGGATGAAGTCGCGGGGCACAGCTAGTATATTATAATCCGGCCCTGACTAAAAAAAGATTCATTAAGTAGGTATTATGATAACGTAATTGTTTCACGAGCGAAAGGAAGTGGTTGCTGCGTAGTGTTATGTTTACAGACCAAATATTAGGAATACCATTCATAACTAGATCGCACTGAGACACAATAAGATTTTGTTAATAATTGTTTTTAATTATGTATATGGCAAGTTTATGGTTTTCTGGAAATGTAGATTTCAAAGTATGGGATTGACTTCAATTGTAGGAACGCTAGAATACAGAAGCAATTTTTGTCGGTTAAATTCTAAGTTTTTTTTTAACAATTCTGTGAATATTTATTTATGTAAATAAAGCAAGTTTTATTTCATTAAATGCTGAGATAATTCCACTCATTGGCTTTTCACACAAGTTGCAGGGTAATAGACCCTTAAATAAATATAAAAAACATTAGTTTTTTTTTCATATTTTGTAATCTGAAAGAATATTGGCATTATGTGTCATGCAAAATAGGTGCTAGTCATCACGGCTTATGAAAGAAAGATATTTTTTTATTACTTATCAAAATATAAACATAACTTTTTATGACGCTTTTAAATAAAACTGCTACCTAGGTAGTATCCTACCTATATAACTTTTATTATCTACCCACTAAACGAGCACGTACGTAGATACCTAATCGTTATAGATATTATCTTTGTAAGGTTTAATAAACAAGCTTAAACGGAGTTACAATCTAGTTAAACGTCCTTTTAAAACAAGGAAGATTTTAATAAGTTTAGGTTTTTATAAAAAGCACGATTTGGAATTACACAAAATAAAAACTTATTTTAGCGCCATCTATATTAATAACCCAGAACAATATTGCAATAAAGCGTCTACCAAGCTTACACATTTTAGCGACAGATGGCGCTATCTTTATGTTTTTTGTTGACAGCTCCCCTCACTCGGCCACACGCGAACGCCACAGTTCGGTAATGGCCGCCGCCGGGGTGGTTGATTCGCGCGCCGTCACAACACGCGTTGATTTGTTGTTTACTTTATTTACATCACAATCATAACCAATACAATCACAGTGAATAGTGTTTAATGTTGTACTATAATATTTGAGTACACGTTCGTTATCTCAAAAGGTGTTTTATTAAAGTTTTTGACACGCCGTGCGCGTTTTGGTAGCGTTGGTATATAGAATGCATCGTCCAGTGTAGTGTTGTGGTAATTGGGATTCCCTGGCTAAATGCTGGGCTACAGAGTCGCTATGTGCAGCAGGCAGCATACGCAGGCGTGTCTGAACACGTCCTTGTCTATAAGACAGGAGATACAGAGGTTCGAAAGCGTGCATCCTTCTATCTACGCACTCTACGACCTTGTGGAGTTGGTACCTGATCCGCTCCTTGCTCAGCAGATAAGGGATCACGTCGTAGCCATTGAAGGTTCGTGATTGTGTGCCATGCGACCGTTTCTACGGGCGACTGGTTTTTGTTTATACTTAGATACACGCTTGATGTTTTGTTGTTTTATTTTTTAGTAATATCTTCTATATCTATGCTTCTGTATACTTCTGTATACTATTTAAAGAAGAATCTTACTGACTGGTTGGCTAATCTATTAACGTATAGCCTATACCACTGGGGTTTTTGACAGTACCTTGAAGACCTTGAAGAACGCAGGCATCATCTAAGTATTTCAGTTTTTATTAATATCCTCTCCTAAAAATTGTAAATTTTATTCCCCGATCCACACAAAGTCGCGGACAAAAGCTAGTAGTCAATAAACGCTTGATAACTTGCTGTTTGAAATATTTGCTACATTTTTTATACATATAAAAATATGTAGGCAAGTAGTTGTAAATGTAAACTTTCACTGATTTATTCCGTTGATAGTAGTCGTGACGAAATCCAGACGGATTTCCTTTTTTTATTGGCTTTAGAAACTTAAACGGATTAACGATAGCTATGTCAATGTCAAGGTTTGTAGGCTACACGCTAGTGATACCTTAGAAGTATTCTAGTGCTTCATAATTATGTAAACGTATTACTTATAGGAGAGGCAAGTTGTCACAGCGTGGTGACAATGCCAGTGATATGGTACAACAGCTGTATAATTATCAAAAATCTTCAATTGCTAATGGATCATATTATCATCTCCAAGAACACTTTCGGGTAACATCTAAAATCTTGCAGATTGATCATCCCTCTGTCCATTTCTGATTGTAATCCGTGAATGCTCACTCACTCAACGAAAGAGAGAGTGAGATAAAGATTTATCATATCTCCTGCCAAATTTTTTCGCAGAGTTCTACATGACTGTATTAAAGTAGGTAACAAAGATATGAAAAAAATCAACAGAAACCATATTCATTTAATAAATAAAATAAAAAATTACCCCAGACGAACACACCAACTGTAAGGTCCCAAACTAAGCAACGTTTGTACTATGGGTTCCGTACAATGGACTGGGGGCGATCCCAGTGACACCCAGACCAGAGCAATTTACGAAAAGGCCATTTCCGAAATTTACCCTGACGGGAATCGAACCCGCAACCACCCGGTGTAGTGAGCCGAGCGGTTTACGCTCGAACCACTGTGCCAAACGGTCGTCCTGTTTCATGGGACCCTCACATTTTACTTAAACAAAATGCCAAGAAGAACATTCCATTGCAAGTCTTAGAAATCATTATAATCAATCCACCAAGCAAGATTATCTAGACTTGTGTTTTGTTTCTAGGTTAACGATCCATGAACGACGTTAGTGGCCAACTAATGACTGCTAACGGTTTGTTATCATCTGAACAAGTTGATTTCGAAATTAATTAGGTATCTATCAAGTTTTCTCTCAAGTGTTGTATTACTTGTCTCTTCTGTGTCATTTGATCTACTATTCTTGAGTAGGTACTAATTAGTTTCATCGATTTATAGTACGATAATTGTTTTTAGTGGGACTTGTTATATTTACTTCATATTTAATAATTAGCTTTGTCTAGCCCTATATGTGGAGGAGGATGGATAAAAGTTAATGTTTGAAAAAAAAACCGAAATGTATTTTGTGAAGCCAATTTTATTGAAATCTTTTTATCATACAAATATTTTTCGTAACAGAAATTTGATGTTACAGGATTTAATGAATGATACGTCAAGTAATCAATAAGCTTACCTGTAAATATATCAACGAACATTTGGGAAAGATATTGCTTCTGAATTTTAACTGATTCTATTTAAACAGCTTGTAATAAAACACTTGTCGAAAATTAAACGGTAGAACAATAAAATTCCAGGATCAGACTACGATACAGTATTGTGCGAGCTGTATTATTTCGCAATTATGTTCAAGGTAATGTGTTTATTGATTGATAATTGTGTTATAATACAGGGTGCCTATAAATAACGATAAGAAAAGTGATACGATACTGGAGAGCAATTGAAACATTAAGTACATATTTTGTATTGCGTTAACAGACAATCAATATGAGTAACAGCAAAGATTAAGAGCATAAAGATGTTTTATAATATGCCGACTGATATTAAATATACACTAAGAGACGTAATGCGAAATGTATTAATTGTTAACACAAAAGTTTTAGAAGATACCTATTTAATACTCAATCAAAGAATAGATCCAGATATACAAATATATTAATTCTGAGTAAAACTGAACAATGGCATTAACTAAGCAAGGCCATAACATCAATCCTCAAATTGGGTAAATAAATAAAATTGCTAAATGAAGACAGTAAAGATCCATTATTAATAGGGGATCTGTTTGGTTCAGATCAACCTTCCCATTAATCATCCGTCTTCATACTTCAATTTAACTTGAGACACCTCAATAATTGGACGATTAAGTAAACGCCATTGGGAAATTTTGGAGGTTTATGTGACAAATTATGGGAAGCGCTCGAAAAATATTGTTTGAAGCAGCAATTATTGAAATAAATTGTTTTCTAGATGGGAGATGCGCTTACTAGCTGTTTGTTTCACTTAAGTTTATTATTACAAAAAAATTGCCTTCAGTCAGTGTGCAACGTTATCTACATAGCTTTTTTTGTGTATACCTATAATATCTTTCAACAACTCAAAGCTATGATACGGTAATGCCTAGAGTAATGCACACCATTACCATGTTTTTGGTTCTTTCGAAGCACAACGTTATAATCTAAGGCTTATTCACAAAATAAGACTATTAGGGATATTTTTCAAAATGTACTGTATAAAACCTATCGTTTGTATCACCTACCATTACAAAACCACCAATACAATAAGATTCCTTTTTGCAGGGAGATGAATCGGACCTGTTAAAGACACGTTCAAACGTGACACCTTCGAAACCTAACAGTTTGATTATTTGCAATATCTGTAGTCTTATCTGTTTGGCGAGTTGCAATGGCATTGGGCAATTAACGCTTCGCTTTTGCAATAACAAATGCGATAAGGAATTAAGAATTCATCAATCAGGAGCTTACAATTGAGTCTAAATCAAATAATTTATTGAATATAATTCAATAAAATTATTTAACAGAATTAACTTATCCGCGAAACCTGGTGTCAGGAATACTGACAGATTTCTTCGCTAAATCGTCTTGCTGATTTTCTTAACGTGGAAAAAGCCAGCCCACTCCTGAACTATGAAGACTCATTGCTGGGATAATTATCAATTATTAAATTCTAAAACGCCGGTTGGAGTGTAGCCTTAGGGGCGCTATGACTTAGGTTTAGGTTTAGGTTAGGTTAGGTTAGAACAGTGACCAAAACGCGCGAGCCGAGCGAGCGAAGCGAGCGTGCCGCGGCAGCGGCCGGCGAAGCGCCAGAATCCGAATGTGTCATTAGGTTATGTAAGTTCCCAGTTAGGGGGCCTATGGAGCCAGGACTAAATTATTTTTTTTCCGTTTTAATCACTTTCTAACCTTTTTGTTTTTTTTGTTTGCGCTGGGAAATGTATTTACGCATACCGTCCGAGACCGGGGGGAACTCGGACGGTACACTGTTGTAACCTAACCTAACCTAAACCTAAACCTAACCTAACCTAAGTCATAGCGCCCCTAAGGCTACACAATGACCAAAACGCCTTTACGAAAAACCTTAAGTAATTCGATAAATCATCTCTTCAGCAGGATCTCATCCCTCGCAGAACTTAGAAGGTATCCTTCCTATAACATTTATCCAGATTATCTAATAGTACAGGTACACATTCCAGGGAAACAAAATAATAAAATGTTCACTTCAGTGTAATGTATTTTGTTAGAAGAAAGTCGAAGCATTGGTCACGAGAGTATTGCCGTCAGTAACATAATCTGTACTATTTCGTAATGTCGCTCTACAAGGGAAGGATTTAATAAATACGAAGCACACAGACAATTAATTATGCTTTATTCGTGAATCTTAAATGTCTTGACTAACATATTAATCAACGTAAATTTTGTCACTAAAGCTGCAATTATTAATGTTAAACACATATTATCTTTAGGTGTACCCTAGAACGATTCATCCTAGGGTATGCCCCACTGAATGTCAAAAACACATATTATATGTACTTGTTTTCTCTAACCAACTAAATACAGATAATAATTCATCCAACTGTAAGCCAGGCGAAAGACGTTCACTGCTGGAGTCCTCCCCAATTTACTCCCACAGGTCACGGTCCACCATTGGCATCCTCCGTTTTCCTGCGTCATGTGTGATGTCATCAGTCTCCCGTTTGTCCCTACACTACATCTCCCGGCTCGCAGTTGCCATTCTAGACCCATTCTGTCTAAAAAAGGCCAGAAATTGTTTCTTTTAAAAACCCGTAACGTCCGCTTGAGCGGGTACGGCCTCCGTGGCTGTCGACTTTGAGATCTTGACAGTTAGCGAATGCGTCGTCTCACCGTCTGCGGTAGTAACTGGAGCGGCAAAAAACACAAAGTACCGTATAAAAGCGGCACGCTCTACTGCCCGGTGGGTTATATAATTCTTTGTTTAAACGTTTGTTATTAAAACTTCTTGGCTTAGCTTCCGTGTTCCGCAGTTGAGAGCCATCGTCTTATTCTTCTGCATATTGAATTTGATCAAACATCTGCATCGTATCCAAGGTTTCTGTGCATGGATATTTATGATTTGAGTTTGCCAAATTGGAAGATGAAAGTGACTAGTTAAGTGCCAACAGTTGTTTAAGTATTTCCTATAATTATTTTTGCGTTACGTTTGGAATATCCAATGTGATCAAAGAAATTAACGTATGTTACATTGATTTAAATTGGTGACGCCATAACATTGTAACCGGGTTGCTAACAACAAAGAAACTTGTATGATTAGTTCATTCATTCATACAACTTTGTTTAAAATCATTATAATTCTCATCCGTGATTGAAATGAGGTACCTAATTTATAGCACAAAGAGCAGCTTATATTTTTTTTAAACCTAATTTCACGATATTATTTCGACATACTATAAAATGTATGAGTTGCATCTATCGAATTATGTTCGCGGTTATAGTTCTCCAACACCACATACGGAATGGATTTTTTAATTAAACAGGCGGTTGGCTGGCAGCCAGCCTAGGGGAATTCACTTCGGGAACTTGGATACACAAGTAGGTCATGTAAGTAACGTAATTTTTGTAGGTGGACTGTTTTAAATTTTAAATTTCCCAATAGCCGTTGCCTATTTCGTGCGGAGATCGGAATCGAATTGAAAATATCTGCGAATCGAATGAAATTCAAATAGACTACTACTGAGAAACACGATAAGTAGATAATTTTGTATATTGTACTATCTTTATTCCTATCCTTTATGTACCTGAAATACTAGTTTTTATACACAATAATATGCGTATAACATTTCCTCGTTGTAATGTGTTACAGTTACAGACCTTGCATAAATGTCATTCAAAAAATTTCATCTTTCAACCAGTCAATAATACAAACATGATTGACTATTGCTTGGTGTAGTACTTTTCGTAATTTGCCCTGGTCTGCGTGTCACTGGGAGCGCATCAAGTACATTATACGGTACCCTTAGTACAACCGTTGCTTAGTTTGGGACAATACAGTTAGTGTGCGAGTCTTGCGATATTTATTTAATTTTATAATTATTTTCTTTGAAGCAAACAATAAATTACATTCCTACATAACAGAATCATTACACATTGCCACGCGACACCGGATATGATTAGTATCTGCTACTGAATCTTCTCCCTTCGGGTTTGATTCGATATTGAAATTCCCTTGCATCATTAATCTCCCAGCGAAGGTGAGCCACTACCCCCTGGCATTTGACGTACGAATAACTAATTAATGTCAAGCGTCACGGAATCCAATTAAGTTGGTATTCGGTCGGTGCAAATACAATTTTAGTTAAAGAAAATTGTTCTAAACATAAGAGCTCAGTTTTGTTATAATAGGAATGATCACCCTTACTATATTAGACTAAAATAATTTTAGATATTTCCCTAGCGAGAATCGAGCGGCCTACGCTCTAACCACTACACCAAGCAATTGCTATTATTTGCAATTTAAAATATAGGTATTAAGTATTTTAATGACACATGTGCAAGGTCTGTAGCACATTAGGACAACGGGGAAATTTTACAAGCAAATTATTGGGGACAATAACGACTCTTTCAGCTACATAGAGTATAGGAATGAATACGGTATACCAGAGAGGTATACTGACAAATAGCAATATACAAAATCATTACCAAAAATAAAATATATTTGACACTGTTAATATGAGTTAGGTACGCACAAGAAACAGGCAGACGGAGATTAAAAGTTAATAAGTTCGTGGAAAAAATCTTGTTTTATTCATTTCAATTGTGTAATATTCCGAGTTTCTTAATAATCTTATTCTTTTTACCCTGCAGCAATCTGCCTTTGAAAAGCTTCTAGGAACACCGTGAGCAGTACCCACACTGAAGAATATTGTCTGAAAATATTATTATTTTCTTCAGACACAGCTACAATATATTGCCGTGAAAGATGACCACAAAAATAATAAAAAATATATCATTAACCGATATAACGAACTAAGCTCGTGCTCGTAACAAACTCTTGATGTTATTCAGCATTTGACGTTTTGACGTAAAATAAAGTTTGATAATTTAACTCAAGTTATAAAAGCCTCGATTTACATGGCTAATTTAACTTTGGACACAAAACAGGCAATTTTGTGAAATTTGAAAGGCACTTTGTTTTTCGTGTACCTGCGTATTTTGTGAACTTAAGTAAAGAGTTACAATAGAATTTCAATTTTCATGAGTATAAGTAAACACGAAAGTTCCCTAAATTAATTTAGTATTAAAATCATGAACGTGTAAGGTATACAATGGAAAATTAACCACAACACAGTAATAATTAATGAAAGACGTAGGTAAACAAAAAGTAACAAAGTAAGTACTCTTCCGAAGAAAGTTGCCTGATGGAACATGTTCATTTACATACATAATATGTTACAGGTATTTTTTGCAGTACGTATGACTGAAAAGAATAATAATACTCTTCATTAATTTCAAGACACAAGAATTTTACAACAACTTGGATGCCAATAATGAAATATCGCTGTTGAAATAAAACTATTTTTACGGATTATATCGCGTTTATTTAATTTTATGTTCCCGACGTTTCGGTTGCTTTACAGCAACCGTGGTCACGGGGGGACTGAGGTGTTAGACGTCCTGATGTCATAGTTAAAAACTGGGTACCCTCAAAATTTAGTTGGTGTTTGCGGTCCGATCCACGCAGAAAGTGCTCACTGTGTCTTGAGGTCTTGCAATGGTACGCTTGGTTTTTGATTTAATTATATTAATTACTGGATCCCAAGTTGGTGGTAGCACCCAGCCATCTTCCCTATTGAAATTAGGATGTTTTTTAATTTCAATGGCCTCACGTATCATCCTTGGTCGGAATCGGTGTTCTATTGCGAGGATCTGTGGTTTATCAAATCTGATATAATGGCGGGTGCGGTCCTGTACATGTTCACAGATTGCAGACTTCGTGGAGCGCCGGTGTTTCACGTCAGCTATGTGTTCTTTTACGCGGGTTTTTACTGATCTTTTAGTTTGCCCTATGTAGGAGAGCCCACATTCACAATCGAGTTTGTATACCCCTGCATCTTGTAGAGGAATGTGACACTTGACAGGTGGTAAGAACTGACTAATCTTCTTGGGTGGCTTGAAGTAAGTTTTGATTGAAGCCCGTTTCAAGATGTAGCCAATCTTGTCTGTGACACCTCTTATGTATGGTAGTACAGCAGGCAGACGCTCGACTGTGGCTGGTTTCACTCGGTCACTGTGATGGAGGCGCGGGATCCGAAGCTTGTTGTCATGCAATACTTGCTTGACGTGACGGATCTCGGCAGCCAGGTGTTGCTCATCACAGATCCCTTGTGCTCTCTGAAACAAAGATTTTCCCACGGTAGCTAACTGTGTTGGATGGTGGTGAGATTCACCGTTTAAGTACCTATCAGTATGGGTCTTTTTCCTATACACGGTGTGGCCTAAGGTGTTATCAGGATTACGGATTACTAAAACATCTAAGAATGCTAGAGTGTTGTTGGCCTCTAACTCCATTGTAAATTTGATTTTAGAGTGTATGGAGTTAAGATGGTCGAGAAATGCTGTTATTTTGTCAGATGGTAATATTGTGAAAGTATCGTCTACGTACCGCTTGTAGAATCTTGGGGTCACAGGTGAAGTGCGAAGGGCTGTCTCCTCAAAGTCTTCCATGAATATATCGGCGACAACGGGAGAAACAGGGGAGCCCATCGCTACACCATCTACTTGCTTGTAGAACTGTTCATTCCACAACAGATACCCAGATGTAAGGCAATGTTTTAATAGTTCAGCATATTCCTCCGGCATGTTGTTCTCTGCTAGCTTCTTTGATACTATAGTGATGCAGTCTGCTACAGGTAGAGAGGTAAACAAAGACTGAACATCAAAACTGACCATAGTTTCATTGTCAGCAAGATGTAGATGTTTAATCTCACTGACAAAATGGTATGAATCCTTTGTATGTGCTCTTGTGTGTCCTCTTAGTAGTGAGAGCACCTTCGCTACGTGCTGGGCCAGACTGTATGTTGGTGTGTCAATCTGGCTTACAATAGGACGCAGCGGGGCCTCGGGCTTGTGTATTTTAGGCAACCCATACAGCTTAGGTGGTTTTGCTCACGAAGGTATCAATGATTTGACGTCTAGATTCAATGCGTCGGAGTGTTTCTTTAATAGATCGGTAGTTGTTTTTAACACGTTTGTAGTTGGGTCTGTTTTGACCTTTTTATATGTTGTTTCATCCGATAGAAGTTCTACAATTTTTGCATTGTAATCTGACGTATCCATTATTACCGTCGCATTTCCCTTATCCGCGCGGAGAATAGTAATATCTGTCCTAGTACGTAAGTTCTTCAACGCTAAATACTGATTCTTAGAAAGATTTTGTTTGGGCACTGAACTACGGCGTAACAACGATGATACGTCCTGTCTTATTGCCTCGGAATCTTCCTTTTTAAAATTATTTTTGGCTAGAACATCCTCGACGCTACAGATAATGTCTTCATAAGGGATCCTGCGTGGCGGCACAGCGAAATTTAGTCCTTTTTGCTGATATAATCCGTAAAAATAGTTTTATTTCAATGTGTAGTATTCGCGTAAATATAAGAAAACAATAATATCGCTGTTCTTAAATCTAAAATCTCGTCAGACCCAAATGAGGCAAGCACTTCTATCTTGGTTTGGTGTTCAATCTATAGTTGCTAGTTATGTATAAAGATAATCATTTTCACTTATTTGTATTTGGCAAACTAAAAGTAGTAAAAAAGGGTGAATTATGATTTACAAAATGTTATTAGTACAATTACTGAAAGTAATGGTAGTAGTTTTGTATTAGGATAACAATAGAATAATAATAAATAAATTTCGTCTCACCGCCATCACTAGTCAACAAAAAAAAACTTTGTTAACTCAATTTGTCATGTTATAATTAATAAGCAGCTCTAGATGCATTGCATGTAGAGCTACTTATTAATTCGTTACTAATTACGTTTAAACTACCGAGTCGAACCGGTTCCCACTCGAGTCAAGAGAAGGCTCAAGGCCACGGTCACGTACCTAAGTGTATGGTTTTTGCCGATGTAGTATTTTCTAAAGGTTGATATTGTTGTGGAAATTAAATATTTTTAGTCACAAAACCAAACGAGCAACATAACAGTGACTGACTAGATTGGGCAGCAATTGGAAGTGAACTGGATTCGTTATACGACATTTCATACCTTATCTTCTGACGCTTTTTTTCTCATGAAGGAAAAGTCAAAGTCAAAGGTTTACTTATTTTTTGTTTAAATTCATGGGGAGTTAGTTTTTTGTTTAAAGTAAATTATTTCCCTGATCAAGAATCTACGCAACACCTTAATTAAAGACTCTGTGAATTAAAGGTGTTGAGTTCGGGCTCTAATTGGCAAACAGCAAAATAAGAATTGACTTCACCTCGAAAAACCCTTTTCTATAATCTACAATGGGCTCTATGAGCTTTCTTTTTAGAGTTTCATTTTGTTTCACCCCCAATATCGGATGCAAAATCATCATCAGATGTTTTAAATTTTAAAGAAGATGCAAAAAGCCAGACGCCATTTATGTCGACTATTGTATTAGAAAAGTTGGCGGCCTATCAGAGAATTCGGCGAATTTTAATTGGTCCGTTCAAAGTCTGTTGTGTCTGTTGCGATCATACATATGCAGTGGTAATGCATAAGCTAGGCGAGTAGGAGTATCCGGTTATGCGGCGTCTATGCCTTATTCTTCTGTGGCTAAAGATTATCGAAAACATAGATCATAAAGAGTGAAGTAATACTTACCACATAAACTCTAGAGAGAATTGGTTTCCAAGCCTGGATTAAGGTTATAATTGTTTCCAATTACAACCTTTGATTTTAGTATATTATTTTTGTATTCCCCCTCCCCAATTTTTAACAAAGATAAATATAACTGTTTTATTGTACATTTTTGTCCACTCACCTCTGAGTGATGAACAACTGGCCGCTCCAACCGGCGATATCAGTGAATCAATAATGCACAATGTAGCTTTATTTGCACAGTCGTGTGTGCGAGTGCCGCATGAAAAATAACAAACAGTTGTTCTGCTGAGTTCTGTATAGAGGTGAATGAGAAATGAATCCTTATTGCAGTAACTAAATAAAGGCTTTCTGATAATTAGCACTTTTAATTCCCCACTCCTGGGCAAGGACCACTCAATTCGAAAAGGATTCAAGATTATTAATGGTCCACCACGCCAACTGAGTGCAGATTTTCCAATTTTGAAAGTAAATCGATTCCTTCATACAATGTTGGTGTATATAGTTGGCTTTAAGTTTGTAGCGTGACTTTGTAGTTTTGATTGATATAGGTGCTTCTAGACTAGATCATGACAAAATTAAATTAGCAACGATATTAATTGACCGAAACGATTTAGTAGTTAATTTAGTAGTGTTTTGCTCGTCATACGCATTAGCTTAGATTTACAGTGGTTGTTTCGATTATATTCAATATGTATGATTCCATTTAGTTAAGTGTTAAGTGTTTGGAACCTTAATTCACATAGCTCCTATATACTGAACCAAAATTTCATCAGATTTTACTGAAACGAACTCGACACGTTGAATTATTGAGCAATTTGTACTTTTTGCGTCCGCCGATTGACTGATGTGTGCACACGATTTTGACTACCAATGAGATGACTAAATAATAGCGTGCACGCATCGTGTGACAATAACGTTTTACTAAATGTAATAATAAAACATAGGTCTATGAGATTGCGTATATTCTGAGATGGTAAATTACGTCTGTTGTTGTTGCTGGATGGATAACTGCGAAAGAAGCACTTTTATGGATGCTAACGACGAATTTGAAGGACAACACATCATTTTAGTTTATCATATTGTATTATAACCCTAAGATTTAAAAGCATACTACCTAGTATTTGTTCTTTACATATAATCTTCTTTTCCCTACATTTATTCTGGGGTTTTTTAGAATTCTCATATTTATGCAATTTTCAATGGTCACGCGATCTCCACGCTGCTCAAAATTATTTGCTTTGGCGATTATCAATTAACACCGAGCAGATGTTACAAGTTTTTGTCTATCACTACACAATAGACACGTGTTGAGGTTTTTCTGCGCGTGCGCTCCGCCCACTTAAACGAATAACTTTAATCCCTCATTTGGCATTTTAAGCTATCGCATGATACCTTTTTTACGGTATTTGCATTGTTTGACAAATATAGACCATTATTAAAAGGGTTTTTTTATATAAAAAAACAGTAGTAGTATATGATTTTTGAGCATGTGTATTGACAATATAAATTTGTATTATAAGTGACTAGCTGTGCCCCGCGACTTCATCCGCGTAGTATTGGATTATTGGGTTAAAAAGTATCCTATATGTTAATCCCGGGTATAATCTATCTGTGTTCCAAATTTCATCCAAATCCGTTCAGTAGTTTTTGCGTGAAGGAGTAACAAACATACATACATACATACATTCATACATTCATACATACATACATCCACACTCACAAACTTTCGCATTTATAATATTAGTAGGATTCATTTACCATCAATTATCACTTGAATGTTTAGTATACCAAAACGTATTACGTCAATATCTTGGGAGTTCATTTGACATGCATGCAAATCGTTCAAAGTATTAATATCAGAAAATCGACAATACCACCAATTTGCATAGGGCAGATAAAAATATTAGCATGTGATATATAAAATGTTGTGCCTCCTGTTTACTTTTAGCTAGATTACATTTGCACAGTTCAGCCGAACGGTCTCCGTGACTGACCCGCTGAGTAACAAAGTCGTCACGATAAACAAATATTTTATTGTTTGCATCTCAAACCCCACCGCGTAGGCGCAGGCTCATCCATAACACCAGAAAACGTATAATTTGCCATCAATAACAATCCACAATTGCGATTTTCAACCCTAAACTACATCTCTTAAAATACATTGTGATTTAGCAGAAAGTGCGCGATAAGTCGACACTGGATTACGATGTAACTAAAGGATATGGATTCCGGTCCTGCCCACGTGTTTACGTTTCTCGTAGGACCGACCACACAAGTTTTGTCTCCAAATATAGCGCGCTCTGTTATCAAGACCGTCATGTTTATAGAAGGGCTGTACGCATGTATTTAGCACCTACTCATTCAGCTTTTACCTGCAAATCGGACTTGTGTGTATTGAAGAAACAGTAAGCCGTCACTTCAAAGCTGCGTATTTTTGCTGAGTAATGAAATATAATTTCTTTCCATGTTCGGAATAAGGAGGGGGAATAGAAAATTGCCGTCGCTTTGATTGATTCTCGGAGATTTCAAATCCGTTATAATGTTTCATGAAATTGAATTGATTACAATGATATTGTAATCATTTCACGTATATGAAGCGAAGTCATTTTGCACGTTGTATATCAATCATTTTTATCTTTAATATTGTAATAATGACACACCTCTTTGAAAGTGTCCTTTATTGGAATATGCCCTAGCCTCATAATACGAGGCATGCCTTTTAAGTTCTGTCGTTTCCATAATTCCCGGCAATTTTGAATTTGGAACTGTTCTATATTCGAATGTGTTTAAATTTCGAATCTCAAAACAGTTGAATGTATTAGGATTAATGTTATTGTTTAGTCACAACGTCGATTAGAATCTGTCAGGTTACGTACGAAAATGAATCTTTCTAAGGAAAATG
The DNA here is from genome assembly GCA_905147325.1 of Notodonta dromedarius. Lineage (NCBI taxonomy): Eukaryota > Metazoa > Arthropoda > Insecta > Lepidoptera > Notodontidae > Notodonta > Notodonta dromedarius. Next base: position 1,415,701 of record LR990167.1, read on the forward strand.
TTCGTGCAATAATTTTCTACAACTTTAGAAGAGGCCTGACACGGCTTCAGTGTTTTGAAGAGCTAATATCTGTGTTCAGGGATGAAGCCCCATGTCTGCGGACTGTCGAACGCTGGTATTTAGAATTCCAGCGTGGACATACTAGTGTTAGTGACAAATCTCGCGAAGGTCGCCCAAAATCTGCATTCACTGAAGATAACATCATTGGAGTGAGACAACTAATTCTCGAAGATCGTCATGTGACGTATCGAGAGATAGAGGCTCTATTAGGCATCTCAGGGACAACCATTCAGAAGATCTTGCATGAAGCGCTTGGTGTAAGAAAGCTAGTTTGCCGTTGGATACCGCATCTGCTTTCCGACGATCACAAGGCGGCCCGCGTCAGATGGTGTAAGAAAACTCTGCAAAGGTTCAACCGAGGAGAGTCAAATCACGTCTACGACATCATCAGTGGTGACGAATCTTGGATCTATGCCTACGATCCTGATTCCAAACAACAATCTACAATCTGGGTCTTTCAAGACGAGCCAAAGCCGACTAAAGTTGTTCGTTCTCGAAGCACTTCAAAGAAGATGGTGGCCACGTTCGTTAGAAAAACCAGCCATGTTGCGACTATTGCACTTGATGATCGTAGAACGGTTAACGCAGAGTGGTATACCACAGTTTGTTTACCACAAGTCATCGCCGAACTTCGAAAATCTAACTCAAAGCGACGCATCATCCTGCACCACGACAATGCAAGTTCACACAGCGCTCGTCAAACGATTGAGTATTTGAAGCAGGAAAAAGTAGAAATTCTTGACCATCCTCCATACAGTCCTGACCTAAGCCCTAACGATTTTTTTACATTTCCTAAAATTAAGAAAAGTCTTCGTGGTCAAAGGTTCCAGTCCAGTGAAGAAGCAGTCGACGCTTTCAAGTCAGCCATTTTGAACACCCCCACTTTAGAGTGGAATAAATGTTATAATAACTGGTTTGAGCGAATGGAAAAGTGTATTAAGCTACGTGGTGAATACTTTGAAAAACAATAAAAAGTACTATAAGGTTCTAGTTGTGTTTTTTTCTTCAAACGACAAAACTTAAAAGGCATCCCTCGTAGTTATACAAGGTGACACATAATGGGTATACTTTTTTTTTCAAAACTTAACTTTGTAATTCTAAAACCATCAGCTTTGGAGGGAACTTGAAACCATATATTTGGTTATAGGTGTTATAGGATTACAGCTGTTGACCGATTTCATAAGTCTACAAAACCTTTAGTACTTCAACTGTCCCACAAAGCCAATAGTTTGAGATTTACAAAGTTAAGTCGCAAAAAAAATAGTATACCCATTTTGTATCACCTAGTATAGTAATCATTATATTCTAAGCCTGTGAGATGTACTGAGTGATCATTTCAAAATATTTCTTAACACTACGCCTACAAGCAACCCATTATTGATGAGTCCCGTATGGTTTAGTGATTGTTATTTCGTAAGCCTCGTAGGTTTCCCAGCAAGGTATTTCAGAAGTAATATCAGTATTGGTTAATTTTATAAGCACCGAATAATCTTAAACCAATTATCATATCGTAAAATGATTCAATTTTCTAAAACTGTGATGTGTTTATGCACTGTGATCTTCCACGAACATTACTGCAAATTAACACGCTTGAGCACATCCAACGGATTTAGGAATGATTCATTGGCTGGCTTCATGTTCAAATTCAAACAGTATGCGAAGATTAAAGGAATCAGTTGCGCATCATAGCAAATTATAACTTACTTACTGGCTATTCCGCTTGCAGTCAATATTATCTTACACAATGTTTTATGGATGGTACATGGATTAAGCTTCCGAAGATTTATTTTTTGTGATAATGTAAATTTGATATAGTTATATAACCAACGTTATTTTGGTGATCCTGGGCACTTAGTTACAACAACAACAACCTATGAACGAGGTAAATTAAGACCATTATAAACTCCATTTACTAAATCTAAAGTACTAGGAGATCATAAAACACAAAGATATCAATAGCGTCTTCAAGTTAAACGTCAGAACATTAACGAATTCGCTATACCGTAATAGTGATGTGCGATAGTGTTAGTTCTTTTATTTAATCGCTGGTCACCGTTACCTCTGCCAAGTGGCAACGGTACTCGATCGTTTCACACTTGGCGGATTATAAGAAATGGGCTTACAAAATTGATGCATTGTTGCTATATAGTTATCAAGCGCTACAGTGGTAAGGGGGCGTCCATTAAGTACGTGAAGATTTTTTTAGAATTTTTCGACCTTCCCCTTCATCCTTGCATCTACCCGCTAATTCCATACTTAAGCGCTCAAAATTGCACTTATTACGTTTTTGAGCTCGAAGTCTGATAGAAGTTTTACCTGCGGGGTTCGGACGAACACGACAAACACTATTGTCTCAGATTTGGCCATATTTTATTCTAGAAATAATTTTTCACGCAATTTTACACAGTTTTCTGCTAGAAAAATAAATACGTGATATTTGCCAAAACTCCCCCTCCCCCCTAAGTGAGATTCGGAAAGATTTAGCGTGATTCCCTACCCCCCTATAATACCTTACGCAATTAATGGACGCCCCCTAACAGTCAACACGCGATGAAGATCAAAAAAGTGTTGTAAGTGTATATTACTGTGGATAAACAACAATGAGGAATGTTGAAGAGAACTATCCATAATTCAAGTTACCTAATACATTGTTATCCTTACTTTGCTTATTTTATAGATCCAGAATCCAGTAATGTTACAAACAATTGTAAACATTGATAGTGGTGAGATTAATCTTAACGTTGCATTCAGCTGATTAAAAAACGTATATCTTCAGAATGGACTGATTCGCAAGTTTACCTTCCTTATATGTATAGTCATAATAGGTACATTGGGTAGTCTTATCTCTTTGGGACCACTTTTGATAATAAGGTCACTTAAGTTGCACTCTAGTCTCTAAAATTGATTGTTCTTGTTGTTAATTGTTTGCCCTTTAAGAAACATATCTTATAGCTTCTTTGAATATATTTTAAGTATAACAGCGTAACTAGAATTCGGATTGGATCGCGACGAAAACCTTTGACACAAGAGGATAAAAACGGCCCTTTGAATTATCAAGCAAATCGCTTTGTGAGGTCCTTAAATGGGGATCAGATTCTCGCAAAATAACACGTGCCACTTTCTTTTTCTTATAGGATAAACTGTTAACGTGAAATGGCAATATTTTCCTTATAAATACTTAAGACTGTTTACAAGTTCACTGATGAAATAATCAAGATTTTAGACTAAATTGTAGTTGATATAGACACATCATATCAGTGACGTAATTAATTCTGTTCTGCTACCATTCTGAGACGTAGATCCTGAAGTTTGGGTCATAGGAAAATGTAATTAAATGAAGTGTTTAAACATTTATTCAGAACAAATAATAACACAACTTGACTAACAAAATAGCCTGTGAGTTCAGTGTGAGTGGACTGAGCTGCAAAAACACATGGCTCCAGGAAATTGATAAATTTTAACAATCAACAAAAATATATATTGTGCAATTAATTAATATTCAACATTTTCATAAAATCCTCAACATGACTTCCACCATAACTCCAGTAGCGCGGATACTCAGTAATTAGCTTTGAAAGTCCCCCACAAAGAGCATCTGCTCTAAGCAAATAAATCTAGATAAAGGAACAAAAGCTTTTGAAGTATTTCCCTTTGGAGTCGATGCTACCGCGAATAACAGCTGGAAGTTAATTAATTATTTTAAAGAATATGGTGACTACAAAAAAAATGTTAAGAATGGACCATTCCTCGAAAGAAATTAGCATTTTCATTTTTTAAAACAATTTATTTCGAGTCTCACACCTTCTTCATAATCTTGACAATATTTTTTTCTCTGGTCATCCTATTAACCTGTTGGTTATTAATGCCAGTTTTAATATTACATTAATTTAAAACTATTTCATCTGCACTATCGTAAGCAATAAACCTTTTTTCATTTCAAGTTACAGTTACTTTTATTTGTTTGAAAATTCCCACAAACAGTCTAATTTCGTAACTTTCACTGAATAAGTGTATATTGTGTGTTTATTCACATACTCTCCCTTTCATGACTTGTTTGGTACAGCTACGACCGCATTCCGCATATAATTAGATGATATTTAGTGATGGACCATGTCGTTTAACATTGAAATACTTACTTAACTGTGATTTAAGAATTTTTCCAAAAGTGTGTCAATATAATCCGATGAACTAGTGATTGCTCTATCATTTCACTACAACTTTAATATTGATTTCAGTTCTTGGAATAAAATATTACAATTCCATAATCATATTTTAATATTAGAAATGTTAATATTCAAATATGTTTCTGAGAATCAAAATCAATTGTAATAATCCAAGTATTCACGTGTTCCATTTCACTCGACACATCGCTAAGTGCGATACTAGGTAACAATTATATTATGTTCATTATGAGAAACATTTCAATGATCACTGAGTACCCATTGTTCTTAATGAATGCCGTGTTTTAATGTTTTTCCTCTCAAGCTTAACAAAAACTGGAAACGGTATTGTTTGTGTATATTTATTATGACAATGTTCTGGCATTACTGTTTACTTTTTACTAATGGCAATAAATTTATTAGTAAACCACTTTCAACTTCATTATCTTTCTTACTTGTTTTGTTAACACATTGCAATTGTCAATGTAAATAATACATAAGAATCTATGAGCGAATGTTTGCTGCATTATGTGTTTCAAACCAATACAATGTCCGTTTTGCTTTTCTTATCTCTAATGTTTACTAGAGCTGATTTATAGTCGTAAAGATTAACGGAGTTCAAACTTATCTAACGTCGTTGAACTCCACCTGCGGGAAGCTCGATAAAGTGTTGTATATTTTTTCATACACAATGTCGTCCGAATAAAACTTGAGGTTTTCATTTTCAGCCCACTGAAGTTTATGGTTGCAAACTTCCTACAATCGCAGTAACTAATAGCTCAACTTGGCTAATTAGTCTGGAAAGTCATAGACCAAAGCAAGTGGGAAAAGTGACAGAAGTTTGCCCTCCAGTGGGATTATACAGGCTGGAAATAAAATGAAATTTAAAAACTGACTCGTGTGATTCTGAAATTATCTTCAGCTGATTCATTGACTTTTTACGTCTGTACGTCTTATCTAAATACGTTGTTATAATGCCGTCAAGTACTTAAGACCCTATAAATAGAACAAATTCTTTCTCAAATTTAGAAATGACATCACTCCATAATTCGCTCGTTTAACCATAAATTGGCGGGAATTCAATTGAAGTGTAACCACTCCGGAATTCTTAGACGTTGACTCAGATTAGTAAAATAGGTCATGTCCCAACGGTTTCTGTTATAGATGTATCACTGGTATTTTTATTTTTATAGAAGTGGGAATTTTTATTACCTGCTCTTCAGACTATGTTATATCGTATTTAATTCTCTTCAGGGCAGAAAGCCAGCGCCTCATATAAAAACTTTTCTTATGTTTAGAGCAGGTACATACTTGTTTATCTCATTCATTTTCATAAAATATAAATGGTGGCCTTAAAAGCAATTTAATGACTCAACCCAAAACACTGGTGAAAGCCGTCCATTGATCATAGTGAATTACTTAATTGTACACATTTTCCTCATAATAAGTAATCTAAATAAGTTTCTTTATTTTACTTAAAAATACATCTACATTTTGTTATACCCAACATATCATCAATTCTGTATTCCAAGTCCATTGAACTGTATTCAATTCTACCTTCGACACGGTAGAAAATACACATAGCTCACCTAAGCTAACACTGCACAAAAGACACAGTAGCCCCTGCCTCCAGGGCGTATGTTAATACTGCTCCAAATTTAGAGGAAGCTTAATTAAATACCCCTGTACGGTAACCAGAGGTAAGTTGCGGAGATACGGTCGTTGCGGCTTTAAATTGTTTGAAAATGGTCTTTGATGTTTTGTAGAGTAATACAAATAAAAGTTGGGAGTATTGTAATGGAGATAGCAATTTGCATGAGGAAGGTGGACCTTTGACTGTTGTTTTGAGTTTTTTGAAAATTATTTTAACTATGTAACTCTTTTAAGCGATTCAAACTTGTTTATGAAAAATATCGGGAGAAAATTATCTATGGCTTTGCGATGAATTAATTTAAGTCTTCAAAATTATGAAGTAGACAATAGTTGGATAGGATTTCTTTTAGTTTTTGGAAAGAAGCAGCAAATGTTCCAAAATATGTAGTAGAAGTTTATCTTTTTTTTAAGTACCTAATACTTCAAAAAGAAGAGAACATTATAGTATCTGACCTAATATTTGGGATCTTAAATCGACTAAAGTTACGAGATAAGTTTGAGTATAAACTTGTTTCCAATTGCGTCCATTTGGCAGCAGTCGATAAAGTATATAACGTCTATCACCAACTTTAGATTTTAGTTTTAAAGACAAAAGTTAAAGAGTTAGTGTAGGTAAGTTAGTGTAGTTCGTTCAAAGAAAGTAAATTATTGACATAAAAAAATAATTAGATACTAAATTTGGAGATTAAATTTACCGTAATGTCGGTGCCAGACTTGGAGAATAAACTACAGTCGCTCTATGAGAGTAGCGATATTAATCCTAATCAGGGCAGCCTGGAAGTCGAACCTAATAAAATTGGAAAATACTACGTACAGGAGAAGATCTGAAACAAGCTTATAGGAAATCCTGATGCTTACTTCCTTAGTATTTATTTTTACCCATTTCCACAAAATGTCTATGAATAGTACCTATGAGTGCCTACGCTACTACTAGCGCTACGTGCCAGTATTAACCTTCACAGTATCATTGACCCTACAGTAAGTTTTAATCATCGCTACATGTCCAGACAACGAAGCAAACTTTTTTATAGGCGCAAATACAGACCTTACTGCGCTGTGTCAAAAAAACCGTCAAAAAACAACCAAGTCAATACGTGACAAAAGTTTGCAAACAAAAACATACTATCCAGCCGCTTAAGCCCCCTTCACAGCCAATTGGTTTCGGAACATACGATACGCCAAAGCGCTTTATGGTGCCAATCGTTGGCAAGTCTCCAGCGGGCTCGTTCGCACCAATTTTGACGAGTGTCGACTGTCGGCCGAGGACTTAAGATGGTTGTTTAACTTGATTTTTAGTGTGAAGTTCAATAACACTCATAATTGGTATTACTTGGATTGCACTACCTGGTTACGATTCGTATTGGTGGTTATTTGTTACTTAAAAGCGTATTAGTAATCTGCTTTCCGAATAAAAATATTATTATTATGACATCTAAAATGTGAAGCGGGTTGTAGGTATTCCAAGCAGTTGAACAGATTTGATGTTGATGTGAGTTTAGGTTTGCCAATTTGTCAATAACTGACTTAATTAGTCGTCTTTCCCTACATCCATAAAAATACAAAATGTAATATAGTACGGAGTTGGAATAGTAATTGCAACTCCGCATCATACAGTGAGAGCCATGGAAGAACAGTTATTTTCATTCATTATATTAATTACTTCATTAACTTACCGGAAAATACCCCTTCATTCATAAACAATAGCATTTATTTACTTCGGTGTCACAAGTTTCATAAACATTAATTACTTAGTTGGAGCCAGAAAATTTCTCATCATTCACTAAGATATTTTCATTAGCAAAATTTACGAGAGCGGGTGGACACTTTTGGCACTACAACCTGCTACTTTCACCTCGAAATATTGAGATATGGCGCAAATAAAAATGAATATCTCGAGGAGAATCTATCTTGCGAACAGTTTTTTTTTATATTTTGCGCACCGATAGTAAGATTGATGAGATGAGTCCCACATCTTGATGATGTCTAACGGCTGCGTCTTGGGCCTCTCGAGACCTCATTCTGACCAAAGTATGTCAAGGGATACGGAGATCTAGAAATAACTATTGTGAGTGGAAACGCTAAAACCGTTGTATTGACTTACATCGATTGTACGAGTATTGATGTTCTAAATGATTAAGTTTAGAACGAACAGATAAGATCATTAACCCTTGTTGAAATAAAAATAAGAGAGCTGTCGCCTTAGTATTTTATTGGTCTTTTTATATTTTCCAGTTCTTTTTTTATTACCTTTGCACTAGGAGAATGTTTCAAATATGAGATCTCGTTATGAAAAATCGTCTGAAAAGATTTTATTTTCGCAAAACATTAGTGTGTACTGTGTATCTTACCGTTCCTTTTACCTACTGGAATGTACTGTTATAATAATAACAAGTCATCCAGTAGAACCTTCGAGACCTAGTCAAAATGTCAGTTGTTCACCTTTTGTGTCGATTAACCCGATTTTACTTAGATAAGTTTAAGCTTCGCCTTTAATTGTTGGAGAATCCTTTCCTTTCACTTTCTGCCTTAATTTAAATGAAACCCTATTGCAATATCATTTTAAAGATAATCAAATCTTATGCTAGGAATGTTTTGATCTCAATTCTCAATGTTCCTTGATCTTCTAAAGATTTTCTTTCTTAATTCTACCTTCAGAGGACTGCTCACACTATGAGAGGTTAAGTGTAACCATACTTAGAAGTCTGAACGGGATTAAAACCCAAGTTGTTCTCAGATGGATTCATAATTTGGGGGACTAAGAAAATATATTCTACAAAACAATAGCACAAGATACGCTTTAAACATTTAAAATAGCGGTCACCTTGAGAGAAAATGATAGTATTGCCACTAAAATTAAATCGAGATAAAGAATTCACACGAGTAAAATTTTAACTGGTAATGCTGAACGATTCAAATGACAAACGTTTACGATGGCCCAATAGCCTTCGGCTTTTAAGACAGTTTTTAACCCTTTATAGTGATCATTTAACTTTTCATTGCGATTACAATCGTTGGGATCTGTCGTTTATAGGACTTTTACGTCTGAAGCTCATTTACAATTTGTTTCTCTTTAGAATCTGAGACAGCTAAAGTTTAAGAGCACTTTTTGTAAGACGTGTGCAATTCTACGAAAGAGCTTAGGAGCTTTTATTTAAAGCTGTATTAACTGGATATATCTGGCTTAAAAGTGTATATTGTCAAATACTTGAGCTGACACTTATGATGTTTAAGAAATTGAGACTGAAAAAATCACTAAACAAATTACCCATCAAATCCAACCAATTTTCGAAAGACATGTGAAAGCGGCCAATGTTAACTGGGCTAACGTGGTGGATTATGGCCTGAATCCCCCTCTTTCTGTGAGGAGGCCCGTGCCCAGGAGTGGGGACGTTAATAGGACTAAATTATTATTATTTATTATTTCAAAAATAATGGCAATTCGTTATTAGGGTATCTTAAAATTATCAGTCTGTCTAGCTTTGAAGCAAAATGAATATCTAAAAAAAAAAAATGTTTACAGATGCTTCAACAAGTCCGATTGACAAGTTTTTTGCCTGCAAAACATTCTTAATAATATCAACAATTTCCATTCAATGCTAATATCAATCTTCGTCATAAAACAACACGAATTCCTTAGCCGCTTAGAACAATGGATGCCTACCTAAAATGTTTATTTTAGAAAATGGACCAGTCGAAATTGATCGATGACTTGACAAACTGTCGTTTGCCATGAACAAAGTTATGAGAACGGTTCCGGGCTAAAATCAAGCATTTTGTCCCATTACACAAATGCCATGTTTCAAATAACTTAAAAAATTGTACTTCTGTATTATCTGCATATAGTAAGTATAATAAAGTGTTTAAATATGTATTTTACCTACATGAAAATTACAATAAGTTTAGGTCCAATTAGTGTAATTACGCTCCATGCAACCAGACAACTCGACTTCAATCAGAAGTAACAGTCTTGCTTCTGTAGCAATCAGCCTATTCAGTTATTTAAGTCTCTTTCTTTGCAACGGAGTGACTTTTCCGAGTAAATCCGTGCGGGTCCTAAGAAAAAAATACCATCGACGAGTGTCCAATGATGATGCTAGTGTTGTTGACTACATCTTTAAAAACTACGAGCATAGGCAAGTTATGACGAGAATAATAAAGATGGATCCACCGGCGTTATTTGCGCAAGATATATTTCGTCAAGTTGGTAACTAAGATAGGAAAAGTTAAGGTATGGTTAAGACATAGCCAATACAAGGCATATACTACTGTGCGCTTCCGTTAGTTCCGAGAGGCACGTTGAGCTGTCAGTTCCGGCGCAGGCCTTCGGACGGATTTAAAACAACAGCACTAGAGATAGCTACTAGTTCATACAAACGATGTAAATTGGTTTCATTTAGCGACCGACGTAAATGTGATAATCAGAATGATATATCTATTTAAAATTCAAACGGCACACATGCTTAGTTTAGCACAACTAGCGGCATAATTGGTATAATCATCTTAGCGCCTTCGCCGAGGTCTCTGAAGGCCAGCTCGGTTTCCCCTTAAGTCTATTACGCTACGTAAGGGCCTATGCACACCGCGTTTATAAAACGCGCGTCGATGGGGCGCATTAAAAAACGTGGTGTGCATAAGCCGCAAGTTGGAACCACAATGATAGAAACCAGAGTGGTTTTTGTAAGTATTTAGATTACTTTTCCCGTGTTGATCTTTTATTTCTCTGTTAAGAATAGATATAGATTCGGTAAGGGTAATTATTATTGTAGAGTCGATGACGTTATCACATTATCATTAGTTTTTTTATTAAATCTGCCACAATTATTACTTCTACAAAATATTCTGTGTTAGGTACGAATCTTCTGAGCCGGCACATAAATCGCCAGAAATTTACACAGAGCGGCCCAACTTCGCAGAGCTATTAGTATTCAGTGTCCATTTCACGGGAAATATATACGTATCTGATACTAGAAGAACCGAATAAAAGCCTCTAATTTATGGACTCCCGGTCGTTCCAAATCTTTTGCTTATTGTTTCTGAAGGGTTTTTTTATATTTTTATTTGCCTCTCCTTTGTTTGAAATAAAATAACGTAGGTGCATTATAGGTACTGTGACAACTCTTCATAGGGTTTACCGTGTATTAATAAAATAATTAATTGGGTTTTTGAAAAATAAATGTGTTAATTGGAAAGATCATAGGTATATATATATAAGTTTTATAACAAAACATTTTTATTTTTTTTATTTTCGCAATAATTCAAAAGTTATTTCAAAATAAAAATTAATTTTTGAATCCAGTACCGAAGACACGCCGACAGCTCCCGAACAAACCCGAGCACGTGTGACGTCATAATGTTAGTTTTCCCTCATTGCAGTTCATATAGAAATAATAAGTACAGTGTTTTAATCTATTTAATTTTGTTGTCATTGTTAAATATTCAAATATTTATATTGAAAATGTCGACCCTCAAAAATTATCGTTCTTGTTTTGTACCATTATGCATGAATACTACAAAAACAACTCCTGAAAAAATGTTTTTAAATGTTCCCCAAGATGACAAACGTCGAAATAAATGGTATAAAATTGGTTATCATAAATATATCCACATCAGGAATATTATCAGACTTTGCCTTAATAAATCCTTTATCACACATAGCTAATCATAACCAACTAACAACTTTTTTAGGAATACTTTTTCAATATTATTGTCTAGTCACGTGTAATAGCCCTAAACGCTGTACTGTTATTAAATAGCTATAACATTATGACGTCACAACTACCAAGCATGGCGCGTTTATAGTCACGTGATCTTTTTTTAAATTCTATCAGTTTTTAATTGAATATAATTAATGGAAAAAATTTTTTTTTTTTGTTTTTTGCGTTAAATATCAATATTATTATTAATAAAGTTTCAAAACACATAAAAAAAATCTTTTTTTTTTTATTCCCAATTCTTTATGTATAACATTTATTATATTTATTTATATTTAAACACGTCTTATTACATCGGTAACCCCAAAGAGAATACAATACTACGTAAGAGGTAACCCCGTTGTCACTGCCAGCGCACCGCAGAGCTTTCAATTTCAAAACAATAATGTTTTCTTAAATTGATTATTTTCTCGTCGGCCAGGAACGCCTATCGCTAGTGGCCAGTGCGCCGACATGGACCTTACAGTACTTACGGATATTAATTATTTAGAGTTATATACCTAGGTGTTTTAAAAGTTTGAAATCATAATTTAGGTCGAATATACCCACGGTACCTAGATGACACGTAAATGCCTAGTTACGATAGGCGATACGTAACTATTATATTATCTGAGTTACCAGCCTTTGAATATTTTGCGGTCTTTTGGGTAACATGTCCAATGGTCTAGAGAACAGTATATGAACTTTTATGACTTATTAGCTGACCCGACAGACGTTGTCCTGTTTTAAGTTTTAATATTGAATTCGGATTGTTCCGCTCACCTTTCTTAATTTTTTCTTTCATAAAAGCCTTCTCCTGACAATTATAAACACAAAAAAAATGAATTAGCGAAATCGTTCCATCCGTTCACGCGTGATGCGATGACCAAGGAAATAGAGATTCATTTTTATATATACGAGTCTAGATAGTGATTTTATTACTTTAAAGAGATATATAAAATTTAGAATATTATTTTCTCATCTTGATTAAGAATGATGAATCCATCAAGTAATAGATTCATGATTTCTCATGTACCTGAAATAATAATGTAGACCATCAAACAACAGTTCTCGCTACAACTAATGCCTAAACCTGTCTGCTCCTTAATTTAATTAATAATACCTGCCATTCAGGAGTTCGCAAAGGTATTGCTTAAGGACAAAAGCGCCTTTGAACGTAATCCCATCAAAGGGCAGCAGGGAACAATGAGCTGACCTAACTCGGACACTTGCACAATTTTGAGCAGCCATTAGTGTTTGAATAGAGTAAGTAAGATTTTTTTGAGGTATGGTATTTCTAATTAGAACCCACAAACCAAATATATTGGTCTGTGGACATGGAAATACCAATCCTTACTGGTTGGGTTGGTTCTTCCAATTCAAGTTCATTAAATAGTCCTATCCTAGTATTACCAGTTACTAAACCTGGGAAAATAAAGAAAATCATGTTTCAGAAATTTGCCCCTACAGTTACTACTGTGTTTTGTGCATTCTACTGAATGCACAAAACACTTATACTACACTAGCGGCCCGCCCCGGCTTCGCACGGGTACATTGCGGTTACATCATTTGAGGTTTGTAAGGATCCCTATTTTTTTTTAAAATATATTATAGCCTATGTCACCCGGAGATAGTGTAGCTTCCCAACAGTGAAAGAATTTTTCAAATCGGTTTAGTAGTTTCGGAGCCTATTCATTACAATCAAACAAACAAAGTTTTCCTCTTTATAATATTAGTATGATGATGATAAGTAACTACAATTGAAAATTTTAAAAACCCCGATGTGACGACTTTTTAAACTACAAAAATGCTGCTAGTTTTCAAGCGGATTTTAATTTAAAATCGGTTCATCCGCTTGGGCGCTACGATGCACAGACAGACACACAGATGTGCACATGTTAAACTTATAACACCCCTCTTTTTTCACCGGGGGTTAAAGATATCCATATAACATCTTATTCCGTAAAAACATTACAATACCAAGACTATCGTCAATCATAACCCCCACATACCTATATTTTCAACACTTTCAACATTTCCCCGTCTAAAATTACTTTCGCATTTGAATTTCACGTGTAACGCGACATGCAATTGACACGGGCTCGGCTAAATACGTACCTAATAAAATATGATATCTTAGCGTTATGATGGAACGATAATCGTGAAGCGTGGGACCTTTAAAATAAGGCTACTGAAAATATACTTCAAAGGCAATTTATAATTGATGAAATTGACGATAATGGAAAAGGAAATTCATGAACTGCCGTTAATTCTACATTGAGAGTTAATGGCTCTCTCATTTGAACTTAATTATGTATTTACTTTACACGCATACCTAATAGGTAGTTTAGATATAAGAAGACATGCTTGCACGATAGAAGATGTTGCTAAAATTTCTTCATAATTTTCATTGGTTACCTTTTAACTCTCAAATTTAAGCCCAACTGTCACTCTGGCGATATATATTATTTATTTAACTCAGCAGTTTGAGACGTCATCGTTATTTATATTTGTTAAACTCTCAAATGTCATATGCCTTCGAATAATCGGCGGTTAGACTGACAGACAATCTGAGTTGATCAAATTAAGTCTAGTAAAGTGGATGTAAGTCAATCCTAAATGTAATATCAAAATCGGTATTTACTCTTGCGTATTATTATATTCCTGGCGCCGGACGGGACGGTGTAGCCAAATATCACCACTATAATAACAGCATGGATGCACTAAAAAGCCCGTGGTTTTCGTTTTATGAGCAGAAGAAAATAAATAAAATGGACCTTACAATACAAGAGTCGCGGTACCCCGATGCGGTCCAATCCAATTTGCGGCGGATTCGTCCAGATATTACCGGTTTGCTCCGCCAAAATGTATCGTGGGATCGTGGTTGGTAGTGCTTATTCCCTTATTTTGCCGTTGGCTGAATGCAAAGCTTTTTGCACGCTACCTGATGGTCGAATATTTTTTTATTGATTTAGAAATTTAATGTAAGTACAAAAGGCTTAATATTGTGTGCGAAGCATATTAAATTTAATATCAATCTTAATATATATAACTCAAAGGTGACTGACTGACTGACTGACTGACCGACCGACCGACTGACTGACATAGTGATCTATCAACGCACAGCCCAAACCACTGGACGGATCGGGCTGAAATTCGGCATGCAGGTAGATGTTATGACGTAGGCATCCGCTAAGAAAGGATTTTGATTAATTATACCCCCAAGGGGATAAAATTGGGGATGAAAGTTTGTATGAAACTTTGTCCATTAAATTCCACGCGGGCACAGCTAGTATACTATAAATTTCTTATTAAACGATATATGCATGCATTGGATAGCAAATTATAAACATTTTAAAATAGGAATTTACTGCTTCAAGCTAGTCAACAACGTTAATTTTGTGCTTTTATATATTGTGTAATAAATAGATTTCTCTTGCGATAGGGAAAAAGGGTGTAACCCGATCCCCATTCGGGAAGATTACAGACAACTCACGTTTGCTCTTAATAAAATTATTAGAAAAGGTAAACCTCCGAAGCGTATCTTGTAGTCCGAATAAATAGTGGCGCGTGCGTGATTCGCCGAAATTGTAACAAATATTCTGCAATGCACGAAAAATACAAAGGAAAGGGATGTCTCGATGTCGTGACGAAAGCAAGTTTTAATCGTCGTAGATAATTCAAGGGTTCTAACTCGTAAAGTTTACGGGGCCATGGAAGGCTTTATTGGCAAGCTGTAGGTATGAGATTCCATTACTGAAGTAGACACCGTTACATGTGGTTCGTAATTTGATAAAAATTGTTTGATGTGGTCGGGATTGTAGTGCTGTTACTTTTGTGGGAGGAAAAGAAATAAACAAACACTGTATCAGGGTCCGATCTT
Organism: Notodonta dromedarius; assembly: GCA_905147325.1. NCBI lineage: Eukaryota > Metazoa > Arthropoda > Insecta > Lepidoptera > Notodontidae > Notodonta > Notodonta dromedarius. The sequence goes on from LR990167.1 coordinate 1,431,147, forward strand.
GCGTAATATTTGCTGAGTTGGACAATTTATGTCTCCTATATATACTGAAGGAGAATTCTGAGCCTATATACACCTAAAAACTCCTGATGGAAATATATCCCTAAAATAATGAAGCCGAGAATCCATTTTGTATTTTGTATTTGCCTCTATTTTAAAAGTTTTCTTTATTTTTACAGGTAATCAAAAACGAATTAGTGAAACATCTGCAGACGGTTACTGCTCACATAATTATAGATTTTTGGCAGTTATGCAGTAATAATGTAAGTACAATAATAATACATCTTAAAAAAAAAAATATGGAGGAAACAGAAACTACAATTGCACAAAATTTTCGATTCATGTAAATCTATCAATAATTTGAATCAACCAAGTCAACATTCCCAATTCTACCTACAATCTAAGGGACAAACAATACTAATCTACCACAAAGTGGGGTAGTAACAGTAAGTGGGGTAGTGGCATAAAAGCGAAGAGGTCTTTGAAGGTACAATGTTCTCGTTAGTGAAATTGTAGGGTTCTCGTACGAATAAGTAGCGCTTGATACGCAGACTAATGAGGACACTCCGTGTAATGTTAATGGTATTCGATAAAGCTTATGACGGATTAACTGGCATATTCTACGGAACAGCCATAATTTATTGGATTTACATAGTCCAGCTTGATTGTTAAATACAACTGCATAGTCTATTAAATAATGGCAGCAAAATCTAAATTAATTCCAGATAGAAAAGTTAGAATTGTTTTAAAACTACCTTTTCTAAAACAAATAATAATACTTGTAACAGCTCTAATGATACAAAATAGAAATATAGTACCTATAGAAGAGGACAATGAACACAGGTCCTTTCTATAGCCTTCGCAGGGGGTCGTTTAAGAGAGAAGCGGGGAGGACGGCGGAAACAAATGAAGTGCGAGGCAGCAGCGCCGAGGCACACTGACGGCAGACATTGAAACATAAGTCGTGTTGGCACCGACGAGAATAATTGTGCGCAAAACGAAGATTTATCGTTGTTTAGTTTCGCTCTTAGTTGGTTCCTGTCTTTTGTAAATGGCTCGGTAATATACTGTGAACTGTGGATCTCTGAATAGTTAAATAGTTGTATTGGGAGAGTAATCAAGCCAGACTAAGATAGCTGGATACAAGCGTTGCTTTAAAAATCGTTTAGTTAGACATTCATACCAAAATATAAATATAAATAATCAATTTAGAATGGCTTTAGGAATGCGGTGTAAGCCAATGATAATCGATTTTAACTTTCCATAAGTTTAGTTGGTATTATTTGTCCCGTACTTACATTATTAATTACAAAATTTAGAGCTAGACTGTGAGAATATCGACTTTATTATTTAACTGTATCCTCAAAAAGTCATTGCTTTAGTATTATTTTTACGAAAATTTTCGTCTCTGAGTAACTACTCGATTACCAAAATTAATGAATTTGAATATCCACATTTCAACTTATTTGGAAGCATATTGTAGTAATTTAACACCAATTCCATATTCAAATTAATTAGCGTAACAACACAATGATAATGTGAACCAATTAAAGACCCTTGTGGCACTCCAAACGTTATTGTACGAATACAGAACATAATGCGGTTACGCCGAATGAAACTATCATAGATCGAGCCCCTGTCAACTAATTTCCATTTGCAAATGGAACTAAAAGCTGGCATTAGCATTGGTAAGTGGTTCAAGTGGAGACGAGCTTTCGAAAGCCATTTTCAATGCTATTTGATTGCGATATTCAGGACTAATTATATTATGGACATTGAATTTTGATTTGCGAATATCGATTTACGCGTATTCATGACTATTTTGATGGGTAGGCATCTAATTTACGAATTCAAAAATTGTCAATACTAGTGATGTTGATGGCAAATTGCGGTATTGAAAATGTTATAGGTGTAGTGCTTGAAGTTTGATTTAGGACTCGTACCAAATAATTAATAGGTAAATTAGATTGATCAAATCAATTTGTTTTAATAAAAGTTTGAGTTTATAACAACCTTAAAAATAAGACTGTGATCTCAAAGACAATAAAACTGAATAATATTCATTTTCAAAGCAACCAACTCACTGAAAATATTTCCCAAAAATCCTTTGATTTCCGGGAAAAGCAATTTTTCTTCGCGTACACATTTTAATCAAATTCGCCATCAAGAATTCCCTTTGACGCGCTATCGCTAGGTATTGAGCAAATGTAGGCAGGAAAACTTTTTTTTATTTTATTATCTCGCACAAAGGTACGCCGGGCCTAAATTAAACAAGTTGTGTGGACGATCAACGGGTCTGTTGACACATGAAAGTAAACTTTAAAGTTGAGGGTAAAACATTCAAATTTGAACGGGAAAAGAGGCTTTTATTTTAACAGAGTCCCTGAATATCAATATTTTGTAACGGGTTAAAACGGTTTCGTTATTTGGATGGATGAACTCAGTGACGTACTCACACACGTAGGTTTTCGTAAATTAATTTTCATATTTCGTGTTTTTCATAACAATACCGATAAACCTTTAGGGGAATTTTAACGGACAAAGGATAATTTGGTTTAAAAATTAACCATTCTATTGAAATGTGTTTACAATGTCTCGCTATTTTAATGATACTGCGAGCGCGGCATGCTATTCATGAGGTTGTGTTTTATTCCCTACCAGACTAGCGGTTGCCTGCGGTTCTGCCCGCGTGGGACTACGATGAAATAAAAGCAGCCTAAGTTACTCCTTTTAACACCAGCTAAATGCCAGTGAAAGTCCACTCAAAATCAAAAAGTGATATACTTAAGTGTAGTTAAAGATTTTTTTTTATGGAATAAAACCAAATAGTCAAAGAACAAAACACAATATAATTTCGATTATGTTAATCACGCAATACAATGTTTAAATTTGACAACTCACATAATTTTACGCACAACGTGGGCGCAAGCAATAATTATTTCCTGGAATTCCGTCTAAACCGTTTGAATATATTATAATGTAAGGTCATTCCGCAGAAGATATGGCCACGTCCTTGGAGTCTTGCCTCCTAGAATTTCGGTAAAAAGATGCTTACTTATGCATGTTGTGTTGCCGAAATGTCGGTGTCTTGAATTAGGAGCTTTATTAGCGATATCTTGTTGGAGTTACTGCTGTTCCATTCCAATAAAAACAAACAGAAAGAGAAAAAATACTTTTAGTACCATTATTTTTTAAAACAATACCCAGCCCGACATGGTGGATAGCTGAATACTGAAAAGCTACTTAAATGCTTAACCCGCTTAGCTATTTGAGATCTCGTTGTCTGTTATTTATTGTTTGGCAAAATCTGGGTGTACCTACAATGGTGTACCTTGTCCTATCATTTAAGGGTTCCGTAGTCCCTACGAGGAACCCCTATAAGATCATCCACTCCGTCCATCCGTCCGTCCTGGCCTGTCAGAGGGACATAACTTCTTCAGTTTCTGACGGAAGTTGATGAAATTTGGTATCCTCAAAAATACCTGGCAGCTTCAAAAATATAAAATGTAGCAAACTCAATTTTTGAGGTACCTCCCCGCACATCGAAAGAGGGGATAAGTTTTTTTGAGTGATGCAGACATAGTATTTTATCATCAAGGCGTTCAGAATAGCAATCATAAAACGAATTGAAAAGCTGACGGCATTTTCATACCACAGTGTCCTTCGCCCCTTCCTGTAAACGTGCATTATATGTAACTGATGTATCTATACAGGTATACGCAAACATATTATGTACTGCATACGGCACAAAAGCATATTTTGCATTACTTTTACGTACAAAGCTTTTAATGCCAATATTTGTTACGCGATTTCTGAATTCTCCTTCCACTCTTTGAGGTTTGTTGTGAGCTGTATCCTTCGGATATTTCGAATAGCTACGTGATTCGGTGTTTTGCTTTTTTATGAAATTATGTCTCTCCGTGTGGTTCCCGGGTTCTCTCGACGGTGTCGTTAGATGGGTAAGGGATGGAGGGAATAAGATTGGTTATTAGATAACAGGAGTGGAACATTATTAACCTTTGTTTACTATTGTTGGAACATACCCTCCAGTAGCTGGTACAATTTTCTGCTTGCTATGATACTAACATTTACCCAAGACCCAGCCAGTCAGTGTAGGCTTATAAAAAGTTGCCTTTAATTATTTCAGAGCCTTTAACCCCTTGTATTAAATTTTATTTAAATCCTTTCAACCATTTTTGCGTTATAGAGCAAATGTACAAAACTACGAAACAGACAAATACACTTAGCTTTAATAATATTCGTAAGGATCGCCAAGCATTTGTTTAGTTTTATACATTTTCCCATCAGTTATATTGATTGGGATTATTTCCTTGTCATGCCAGTTTCAGACTATTTTATCGGCATTGCAATGTCGACCTTCAGTCGACCAATAACCGCAGTGCACTTGCTTCCGTCGATGCATTTGTCGTACATTTCTGTTCTCTTGTTAACCCGTTTGCTGCTTTTATAACCCTTCTGTTTCATATTTCCATAGTATTCTTGCGTATATAAACGCATCTTTATTTTAAAAAAGATTACTAGCAATGTGAGTTTATCACATTAATGGTATTCCCATTAGTCTCTCCAGCTTAGCTTATGCTTGTGTTAGGAGTGGGCCCACGTCAATAGTTGAATGGTCAGGATGGCGACCGAACCCGGAGCCTATCAGCTACGAGGGCGACCCTCTAACCACTAGGCTATTGACGCCTTTAATCTTGATGCCTTTAATCTAGTTATTAACGTTTAATAATAACAGATGATCTCAAAGTACTCATGGCATATCTGAAACCCGCAAAATAATTATGAATGTAATAACTAACTAAGCAGTTCTTAAAACGTTTTTAAAATTAATTGTAAACGATTAGCTCGTGTAAACATACTTACTCAACGTTAACAGGCTTTTATTGCACCTTACATTCTGATCTCTTGCCTAGCGCCTTTGCTGAAACGCTGAGTACCTAACAGAGTAGAGAAAACCAACTATGTACTTTAAACAAAAACACCGAAAACAACTTTCATTAAAAAATATTCAGAGCCAAATCGCAGGCACCCCCTGAATGGGGGATTAAAAATAATATTCCATTCATATCCGACGGTAATACCGCGCTGAAACGTCTGGTGTACTCAGTCCGCCGTTCCCAGAATATGAAAAATGATTTTCAGCGGCTGAAAACCTTGTATCTAGTGATAAGCTTGGACTATCCACGGAGATAAAAAGCTGACCTGTTTTATAGTTCCGTTGCAGTAATGGCTACTTTCCGTTTGGTTAATGAGGGTACGGTAATTTACAATGGAGCAACGAAATTTAATTATTTTATTCAGATAAGAACAATTGTAAATAATCGTTAACACGATAAAACAGCAAGGATTGGTATTCCTATATACTGATATATATATATATATATATACTGATATCTAAATGTGAAAGAAAATCGTCTAGATCGTGCTTTATTTTGTAGACCATTACAATTGATTTTTACAAAAATCTCCGTAAGTTAAAATACCTAGTTCTATTTAAAAACTATTTCTCTACATAATTTCCATGGACTGTTACTTGAAACAGATTCGCCTTATACGTCTGAAATTCTTCGGAACACTACTTAAAGTTGAGAGAGTAAATTGTTTCAAAATGCAAAATAAAAATGTCTGGACAGTCTGCACTGCGAGACCCTGTTACATCACTAATGATTTAAGTTTCCTTAAGCTGGGATTAACTTTTTGTTATTTTTTTATAGAATGTTTAAAATAAAACACTGTAATTTAGTTTGGACTACAACCAGCTTGGCCATGAATATTACATGAGCGTATAGCGGGTTCTTCTTTCAGCCCATGTCCAGTCACCCACCACTGGGTCTTCTCTCTACGTCCTGGTGTCCTCTATGTCTGGTCTCATTCTGACCTGCATACGTGTTTGTTTTCGCCATGAGACACGCATGTGCTGACACACTAGCTCAGTAGTGGTTTCATTTTGGCCGAATAATGATTTTTTATCATTCTTCCTTCTTTTTCTTTAACGCTATTCTTTACGGTCCTGATTGTTCAAGGTACCAAGGCTAACTTCCTTATATCATCATACTATCTGGCTGGTTAGCCTCACTTTTGTTTCCGCATATTTCCACTAGCTATTTAGTCGTTCTTGAATTACAGAAATAAACATATTTAAAGGCAAGGATTTTATTCCGAGACCATCTCAAACGCATTTGACAACAACATTAAAGAAGCCATCTGTTTATTTCATATTCTTTTTCTCATAAAACCCCTTCTTATAACACTCAGTGTCCCAAACGCAAGGATTTCTCCCACATATTTTTAGAACCGCACCCAACATCTTTAGTACACAAATCTGAAGGTACATAATCTTCAAAACGTGATATCCTAGCGAGGGTGTGCGTTTATCTAACCAAGCCAATGTGTCCCCACGCATTTCATGTAGTCAATCTAGTGGAAACAATTGAAGTTGTTTTTCTTTTATTGTATGTATTATGGTAGGCTGTTATATTACGTTAGAAAAAATATGTTGATGTTCGGTTAAGAAAACTTTCAAAAATAATGTTCGCATTTTCTTCTCTCGTAGACGTTCGATTTGGTCCCGCTATAATATATTTTTGTAGGTCTGTAGTATAGAATGTACAGGCTTCCTCAAATGTTTGCCAAATAGAGCCTATGCCAATTGATTGGCATCAATAATTTGATAGCTATAATCCTATCGGATCATTCTGTAGATGTAATAGTAGACAAATCTAAACTTCTGAATAAGTCCACGGACTTCATCATATTTAAGAATCAATTCTATACATAGGCCGTGAACAGATTGAAAGAAAACAATATAAGGTCTTGGCCTTAATAACAGCGGGAGTGAGATAAGAGATACTAAAGTTTATGGCGAAATAACATGGTACAATGGATTATTTTTTATGTTTTTGCTTTTATTACTGTACTTATACTTAAAAGACAATTATTTTGTGAAAAAATTAGGAATTGTTTTTTTTACATTCATGGTTAACGAGTAGGCCGTAATATCACACTTTAAACTAACTTGCAATTATTTAAATGCAAATAAAATCCTGTTGGATGATATTATTATGACATTCTACTTCTGGTTTTCCGGATAACCATTTTTCAACTCTGATACGTTCTCGTATCTTTAATAACAAAAAAAGCAAAAGGAAATATTTTATCAAAATAATTGACGCCGGATCGAACATTACCTGTTTCTTTAATAAAGCTCAATATACCAACGCTGTCATATCGCCTTCTACCTCACTTTTTTTGGCTGCACCCTTATCGCCTCAGAGCCTGCCACGAGGAGATGTGTCTTCGATACAAGATGAGTCCTTTCATGTTCAATCGAATTACGTAAACATCCTTTTGACGTGAGTTATTTTGTGAAATCATCAAGTGTGAAGATATAATTTGATGCGCAAATACGGAGTTCTCAAGTAGAATCTTTTTATTTTGTTAGTGGCACCAAAGGCACTAGACTGGCCGATAAAAAGATTATACTTTTAACTTTTAACGTGTCAATAGCCTACTGGTTAGAGGGGCCACCCTCGTAGCTGAGAGGTTCCGGGTTCGATCCCCATCCGGCCATTAAACTATTGACGTGAGCCCACTCCTAACACAAGCATTAGCTTAGCCGGAGGAGCTAACGGGAATACTAGTAATGTGATAAACTCACATTGCTAGTAATCTTTTTTTTTTGAGAAAAACAAATCTGTTTTGATTGGTTTTGTTTTGATAAACCAGCTGTAAGACTTCCAGTACTGGACATAGACACGAATTACCTTATTTTTTTTAACAAATATTTATCGTATTGGACTTTTGGATTCAGTAAAATCTATAGACATATATCGGTGCCTGGTTTACCGTGTGAATTACCTATACATATTTTACTAAATTTTTTTTTATTTTAGTCTATTCACGAACAGTATTTTTGTATTAATTTCATAGCAACTCCGTGCCTCTTCTATAACATGAATTTTGCACGTCATTCGCGCTAATTATTTCGTAGCTACCAAAAAATAGGGTGTACCTTTAAAACTAATTTCACGAGCGATTTGAGATTTCTTATAATTTTATAAAAAAATGAGAGAAATTCTCTAATGGGAATTTCGGGAAAAATTATAGGGGTACCAAAGAATAGCCTTCAGTTGATCAAAATTTCATTTTTTTACGTAAATATTGCTGTTAACTCTGTTTAATCTTTAGACGCAATAAAGAAGATGACCATCCTTTAGTTTTCTGTGGTGTTAGTAGACGAAGATCCCAAATTTGGTGCCTAGATCATGACAAGCATTGACAAGGCAAATTAGCTTCGTTGGCCTTAAGTGAACAAGGTCAATAAATGGGTCACGTTTTAGACCTGACATTGTAGATACTTACCTACCATTATTTTTAATGTGGAATTGTTAATTTTGCGTAGGTACCTACAAACGAAAATGTAGCGGTTGTAATATTCTGAATATTACGTCTAATAATAATAACAAACTATTATTTACGAGCCCAAGTAATGAACGGTGGAGCGTTAATAGTACATTGTTACACGAGTGGTGAAAGTGACTTATTTAGTCCCGAGACGGGGTTTGGCGCCCGAGCGTAGCGAGGGCGCTAATAGTTCGAGGGACAAAATAAGTCTTTCACCCGAGGTAAACACTGTGCTTTTCATTACGAATACAAAGAAAGTAAAAATAAAAACAGGAATTGGCTAAATAAATAATACAAGGAAGTATAAACAATACTATACAACTAAAAAAAAAAAAAAGATCGGAATGCCGCCAATTTTTTTTTTTTTCGTTGGCCGGCCAACTTCATAATTAGCCATTATTTTTCATTTTCATCTTTAAATATTTTGCCCAAATCTATGTTATTTTAAAGAAATTCTTGAAACTAAATTATAATTAAGTCATTTAAAAATATATATTCTTTAATTAATACTTAACTTTATCTTATTTCAATTTTACATCGTGCTGTAATTGAGTGACTGTAGAAAAAGTTTGAACATGGTTCCATAGAAATGTGAAAATGGAACTAGTTTTTTTTTAATAATTTGACAGCTGTCAGTTGAAAGCGATTCTCCCGGGCCGGAAAAGTATTACTTTCAACCCGCTCCTCAGGGACTTCAGACCTACTTTCAGAGTATGAGTAATGAAAAAAATATAGTTCATAATACATGAACAAAGTGTGGTCGCATTTAATCATGAAGAATAAACCGTGATGACATTATCAACCAAAATTAAATCTTGTGCTCTCATGCAAAAAGTAGAAATTTAATCTTCCCTTTCCGTCTTCTTCGATATGGTAATAAAGATAGTAATATGTCGTCAACAATAGTACTACTTTGATACACATTTTCGTCCTCACATAACAAAGCTTATCTTTAGTGGTGAACTTAACAACAAGGAAAATAATACCAGAATTAAATTATTATCTTCAAAATATACTTAATCAAACGGAAAAGTCAATTAATTGTAACCTTTAAACGATTTCGCATCCAAACAACTTCACTGTGAAATTTAATATTAATTGGTAGTGAAGTAGGGATTCCTTTAAAGCTGTCGTGCACATTAAGCAAATATTATAAAATATTTAACGTCGCTCCAGTCTTTGTCATAAGGTAAACAACGAACACCCATTAGGGACCTTTTAACCTTCAGGGGACGGATGGAACGACTGAATATTGCGATTTTACTGTCGCAGTTAGCCGTGTAACTTACACTCGAAATTGTTTAACAAGCAAGCTTATCAATGCGCACACTTCGTTTGCTAAGCAAGGAAACAAGCATGGTTGGATGAGTTGGAGTTCGGTCTTGTTGGCCTCTTCTATTATTTATAAATTTATTTGGTCTATAATTTTGGAGGTTGACTAACCGAGGGTGAGTGGTAAGTCTTTCTCCCAAATCATTTTATAATGGATTCCTTTGCGTTCCATATAATTTTTAATTTTCTTTTCTTACCATAGATAGTTAGTCAGGTTCAGGTGCTAATTAGTTGTCAATATTTTAAATCTCAATATTACTTCTGAAATCGTCTGTAGTCGCAATGTCTGCATCGGCCCTTTTCAAACCCAGCACCTCCCAAACTGTTACCAAGTCGTTCACAAAACTGAAACTCGCCGAGTTTACAATTACAGGTGTTTTTGTTTGCAAAATGTTTTGCATAAACTTCTTTGTTTCATGTAACACTACATGCGTTTGCAAGTTCCAAGTCAGGTATTAAGGAAGTTGGAAAATGTTCTTTGCCAGTATTATTGGTAACATTCAATTTTCTACTCTTGGAATTTAGAAAAATATATAATTTTCTGAAGTAGAAATGTAGGTAGAGTCCGTTAAAGGTTACTATTTACGTTTTTGCATAGACTTAAAGCAGTTTAGACGATTTCTATTGTTTCCATTTTTCGACAGCATATAATAGAGAGGATAACAAAAGATTCTTTTAATTTTTTTTCGGTTTATGAAGGGGTAAAATGGTTTAAAATGCCTAAACCGTTCAAAGTAGAATTGCGAACGATTTACTCCCCGGCTGTTCTTCACCATGATCAATTAGGTTCAATGGAAATTATGCCTAGGAGACAACCTGATGATAGGCCATTTTGCTTTGTCTGATTCTTAATGGACTAGGCAAGCAGAAACACTTTCGAACAATATATAAGAGCAAATTTAATGTATTTCTCGTCAACCTATTTTCCCTAACATAACCATTATGGCATCTTAAGTTCGACTTTTGCCTGTAGGTAGGAACCTACATTGGGTGTAGCCGACAATTTCCTCCGCGACAAAACTTCCTGTTTATAACCAAACATAATTTGGCCCCTCACACCGGAAACATGATGTGTGAGTAGAGTAGACATAGTTTAATGAAGTTACCTTTTGAGATCTGTTTTATGTAGTTATCACCAGAAGGTGATAACTACATAAAAGTAGGATAGCTAGAAAGCTATCCTACTTCCTACTGAACGGATTTGGATGAAATTTGGAACACAGATAGTTTATAATCTGGATTAACACATATAATACTTTACGTAAGTCTACGCGGACGAAGCCGCGGTAAGAAACGAGTTGACTATAAAATAAAAATTCCCATATTTACTCCTTATAAAATTACCTATCGGCCAGTAAAGGTCCTGTCATAATCGGACCAACCGTTTCGGAGATTAGGCGGAAGAAACAAGCAGACAAACATTATAAAAATTGAATTTTTGTTATAGGTATCGTATATACTTTCATATACATCTACTTAAAAGCCAGTTCATCTCACTAGACGTCAGGTTTTGAGCCCTAATAAATACCTAAAAAAGATTTACAGTGACAGCTTTTTCCAGAATAAAAATGCGTTGTAAGTACAACGAATTTATATTCTGGAAAAAGCTATTTAAATATTTACACTTTAAAGCACTTGAAATATTTACATTTGGACATAAATTTGCAAGCTGCTTAATATTGTATATTTCACGATGAACATTACTTATTTATTCATACATATTAAGATTTTGTTAACACCCTACCTAATCAACAGACTTGAGTTAAATTATTAAAACATGCGAAACCTGATACAATATTCATCAAAAGATTTGATCAGTAGTGCTGTGATGTGACAACCGATGCTTCCCCTCGGGGACCCCGCCCTAGCTGGATAAGCCCCGAGTGGTTTGGGAAATAACTAAGGATTAGGGCATCGTATCACCCATTACCTACTAGCTACTAGTGAAGTTATAAAATCCCGCAGTACGGGATTCCAAAAAAATTAAACGTCGTAATTATTATTATTCGCAACGTCTGAGAAAACATTAATAATATAATAATAATTTAGCCCTTTTTGACGTCCCACTCCTGGGCACGGGCCTCCCCTCAACATGAGGGGGATTCAGGCCATAATCCACCACGCTGGCCCGGTGCGGGTTGGCGGATTTCACATGTCTTTCGAAAATTGGTTAAATCTTCTAAGACATGCAGGTTTCCTCACGATGTTTTCCTTCACCGTAAGCAAGTGATAATCATATAGAAATTATGATTCGCACATAGATTTCGAAAAATCCAGAGGTTCAACCCGGGGTTTGAACCCAAGACTCGCAAGACGCGTGCTTTAACCAATCGGCTATCACTGCTAGTGAAAACATTATTTTTAAGAAATACATTATGATTGTTAATTATTTTTCAACCAATAAAACATTCTCCTATTTGTAACAAACTTCAGCTAAAGTTTCATAAAGTATCAAAGTTAACCATTTTAAAAAATAATGTTTTTTTTTTCTTTTATTTGTAGAAGCCTAGGTTATATTTTCGGTATTCATTTGATTTCTATAATATATATTCGGTTAGTATTTTTTACGATCATCTAATAACAATTGAACATTACTGAAGACTACCTTCAATTCGACAGAATTTGAATTCAAATGTCAGCAAAAAATAACCCCGGGATATCATAAAATCCCGTGCCCCGGAATAGTAACACTTGACATCACTACACTCCACCGCTCCCTTTGTTTCACCTCCATTCAACGATTCCATTTACAGTGGAAGGTAATAAGGCAGTTTGTTTTGATGTTGGGACTTCGTTATTTATAGTTAAGTCCTTCTATTTACTTTAATGGCCGTATCGGTTGTGACAGCAACGTTAACTGCTTAACATCAGGCGGGACGTTAGCCCCTCGAACTAAGCTAAAATGCTTGCACTAAAATTTGGTTCGCGTCAATACGTCAATACTTTTAGTGGCTGGGATAGGGATCGAACCCGAAGAAAATAAAATAAACTATAATAATAAATAATAATTTAGCCCTTATAACGTCCCACTCCTGGGCACGGGCCTCCCCTCTATACAAGGGGGATTTAGGCCATAATCTACCACATTGACCCCAGTGCGGGTTGGCGCATTTCACATGTCTTTCGAAAATTGGTTAAATTTTCTAAGACATACAGCTTTCCTCACGATGTTTTCCTTCACCGTAAACGAGTGATAATCATACAGAAATATGATTAGCACATAGATTTCGAAATATCCAGAGGTGCGAGCCAGAGTTGAACCCAGGACTTGGTGCCCGCAAGACGCGTGCTATCACTGCTTACTTAATAAACTTTAACATAATTAAAATGTTATACTTAATTACTTCCTCGCCTCCACACCTACCGAGCAGCCGCACGCAAATGTTTTGTCTGGCTCCAGATGACGTTATTTCTACGTGTCAGATGTCGAACTGATTGCTCGGGTATACCTTTCTCTGTCTTCCTCACGATATGTGCACGTTTCCTGCTCATTTCATGTTAATATCAGTGTTACCAGATCCAAAAGTTAAAATTATCGAATTTCGCCATCAAAATTATAGTTTTAAAGAAAATTGTGAAAATACTGTCTGCTACCAAACGTAATATTCCTGATGACAAATTGCATTTTGGTACCGTGCTTTTGGCGCTTTCCTCCCTATTCTTTATCTCTCAAAACTATCACTTAGCGGATATCTCCGCTATCGTACATCGTACGAATGACCAAATTATTGTACGGTCAGGCAACACTGGCTTAGATTCAAGTACCAATTGAAATGCCTGGATATAATATTGCAACTCCCATGCGCTACGTACCGACAGACTCATCTATTATATTAATTAACGTGTACAGTTTCAGTATTGGCTACTGCAGCAATGTCCAACTTGGGAAATTAGTTACTTCGGCTCTTGTACTGTACTGCAGCCATAACATAACTTTGGGTATGGACCGGTACTACGTTATATTTTTAATGTTATTACCATTACCGTAAAGTATTTTTTCCTTTGATCATTAATATCAGATTTCCATTTCCAATTTGATTCGTATGTAGCTAGGTATGTAGTCATGTCCAAATCCGGTTTTGGTCTTGCATTGTATCAAGACGCAAGAGTTACGTCTTGTTTTGCAAAAATGCAGGAACTAAACTGAAATACCGAGTTTGGACAACACTATTTGCATTTGAAACAGCGTAAAAAGTTTAGATTATTTCATGATTATTAAGTATAATAATAAGTGTAAATAAATATAATAAATAAGACACGGTACCGAAAGAAACTGATCTCATATCCTTGTAATCATATCACCTTACATTAAATCAGATGAAATTATAAGGGGTCCATTGAATAAAGTCTAAACAAATAAATTGTGTGCCATTTATAACACCCAGCTCCATAAATCACAAAGCCTTTAGCAATATCGATATTTCTTGCATCTCTGCCCTATAAATAATATTCCGTCCCAAAAATAGTAACATAACTCAAAGGAAACACCTCTATAATGTCCCCAAAGTCTTACTAAACACCATTAATCACTTGCGCAAGTAACTTAGCAACTGGTCTGGTCTGCCCACCGAACATGGTACTTACTACTTAGGTACTTAGGAACTCCAGAGGCGGACTTGAAAACACGTGTCTAATGTTTCAGAAGCTCAACTACACTGCAAAATGTGCTTAAATGTTCGGAATAGAAAGCTTAATTGAAATTCAACGTTAGCAGAGCATGGGGAATTTGACGCTTATATTAGCGAGATAGCTTATATAGAGAGATTTAGGATTAGACAGGTTAGTGCTTATTTAACAGGCGAACCGACTAATTTTGGGGTTTTGGGTACCTATTATTATATTTAGAAGCTTTTGTGAATGGTATTATTTTAATATTGTAATGTTTTATTACTGCACTCAGTCGTGCAAAGGTTATAACATATTTTAGCAAGGTAGGTGAATAAATCGTCCCGTGTCGCGTTGTTTATACATCCATCTGTATTTCGAACAATAGATCCAATGGTGTCTGCTTATAAGTGCTAATTATACCATTACAAATGTAGACATTTTTCAATAATTCTTCGCGATTTGTTTGCTTCAAAATATGGCCCCAAGTTCCAAATATTACTCAATAATACTAAACTGTGCTCTTCCACTATTATTTGTATCTACACATGCATGTAATCCACGGCTACTTGGTGACCGCTTGGCGCAGTGGCTCGAGCGTAAGCCGCCCGGTTCACTGCACATGGATTCGATTCCCGCTGAGGTAAATTTCTGAAATGGCCTTTTCGTACTTTTCTCTGGTATTGGTGCCACTGGGATCGCCCCCAGTCCATTGTACGGTACCCATAGTACAAGCATTGCTTGGTTTGGGACCACACCGTTGATCTGTCACTTTAGCGATATTTATTTACTTTCATTATTTTTTAATTCTATAGTTCTATAGTTCGTTTAGTCTATATATCGATATAGTAGCAATTCCACAAAGGAGTTAAGAATGCGCCGATAAATTCACTTCGTTAATTGTTGCGGCGCCAACTAACAAGCGCATCTAACTTCCTCTGGCTCTCAGTTATTTTCCAACTTATTTTATTACTTCTCAGCTAGACTTACGAGGGCAACTTTTAAATGTAAATATGGGGCATATTAAAATTTTACTTCCTGATCTTCATGCAAATAAAAGGTAAAGTTAATGAGTTCCGAAAATAGAACCGGCAATAGGAATTATAATCAAAAAGGTTACACGTGTTCTCGCACAAAGCCAAGATAATGACCAGTCTGAAACATCTCCCTTTGAAGTGTTTTTTGGCAAGAACATAAAAATAAATACAATCCTCCTATAAATATTAGGTGGTACAGCTAATTGATACAGAAAAGTCACTAGAACAGTGTAAATATATTCTTCCATCCTAGTTAAACCTATTAACCTTAAAATAAATGTAAACAATACAGTACTCCAAAAGATCTCTTAGCAGGTGCTTTAAATTCCTTATGCCCTAATTTCTTTTTAATTTTTCTACCAGCCTAAAAAGCTGTTGATTCAGCCCTAAAATTCAGACAGGAACATCGTCGTGATTACCATAATATCGGCTCCCATCGGCCAGAAATCGATTACATAATCGAGTGAATCGAGCTATGACCGCGTAACCAGATCCTTCGGTCGCTTGCCTCTGATATTGTTTCCCATGATATTGTAAGTACCTATATTTTTACGCTTAATAATTTTCTCATTGACCCTCATTGCAAAGTCGATTAGGTACTTATACCCAGCGTTTTTCTAATGTGAGTGTCCTTCAGAAGGTGAGTTTGGTCATAATTTAGGGCTATCAAGATCCTTTATGTTACTCGTATGTAGTCTTGCTTTCATCGTCTGTTTGTCGTTACGAGGTCTTATGAAGCTAATCAAAAGAATATATGTGTGTGCGTCCACTGCTGAACATGAGCCTTCCCTAATGACTTGAATCGGCTTCCTGCAACGCATGTTCATCGGTTCATCTTGTGGCGAATCGTCACACACTACGTCTACTCGAATGTTTAGTCTTCACTTATTTTCATTTCTTTCAGTTAAATTGTGTCATCATCTACTGAACATACGATTATTTTTATCACTCAGGGATCGATTGCGTAATCGAATGGAGCGACCGATGACCGTGTAACCTGAGCCTCTCGGTCGCTCGGACCTACGAGTACCATCGATATTCTCACGCTCCGTTTCAGCGCTGTAACGTGAGCTGACACTAATAACGCTACCTTTTATTGTATTCAAGTAGTTTTGTGACGTAAATAGGATTGTTCTGGCTTTATGTTATGTTGGAGTAACATTTTCGTTACATTCGCTGTCTACACCTGCGTTCTTTTCCCTTTCTTTAGCAGACGAACTATTTTCTGGGATAAGATAGTAATTACTTAGTCTAGACAAGGCTGATTTCTGTTTGTCGGCAGTTTTTGAATTAAACGTTACTTAAACTTTAAGCAAAGTTAAAGTATTCAGACTGTACCTATAATAGAAGCTTTGAATTTGTAAAGTTATTATTTTCTAGTATTGTGACAATGCCTGCTAATATTTGTATAACTGTGTCTAAGAATGAACATCTTCCCACTTTTATGTATTGAAAAGAGTAACCATCGAGTTTAATACTTCTCACATCTTGTGTGGAAGTAGCATTTTGGAACCGTGGTAAATTCTAATATTCTAGACGAATTGTAGGCTTACATGATTAAAAAAAACGCTTTAAAAGCAAAAACGAACATAATATCCCTGCTATAAAACCTATAGTTACATGATCCTGTCACCAAAAATACACGAAATAACACGTATGATAAATGATTATGATTGCCGCCGGCCATCGGATATCAATTACTGTATCGATTGCGACCGATGACCTCCTACCCCGCACTCAAAATGTTGGACCCTTACATTGATTACCACGCTACGGATTGACGGGTCTCGCTATTATTGGCAGGTTTTATATTTATTCTCGCCTTGTATACCATGATATTATTAAGGCACCAATGAATACATTTAACGTTAGTAACTGATATCGTTACTGTTACTCTAAAACCTGTTATTCTGTATCCTTTCTGTAGTACATATCTGACTGATAAAGTTTAAGGTGATATTAGGATATCTGTATTAAGTGAGGAGAAGATCACCACTCAGTTCTTCAGTGTATGTTAAAAAGACGAAAGTGATTAACGCTATCAACCATGGAATAGAAAATATTTGCGGTAATGGGCTCTCCACATGTGCGGTTCTTCATCTAATGGTGAAAAGTACGTACCGAACGTGCTCAAGTGTATGTGTGTTTAATTATATTGCTACCGCTTGGTATAGCTTTCTTTGCTCAGCATATTTCCAAACATTGTCATCGAATATCCTCGTGTGTTGCTTAGAAATCTGTTCATTTGACGTAAGACAAAAAGTAGACGGATGGTTACTGCATATATGATACTCTTATAAGTACTTATTAGATGAATTATAATAATAATTAAAAGTATAAAAGTTTATTTCCATTTTCAATTTTAATCTTATAATATCAAAGTTATTGAAACACTCCTTTTAACTCTGTTAATGCTTGTGTCAAGAGGCGTTCCACATACAATGGTAACTAGAATACTTACATTACATATTAATGAAGTGTAATGGAGAAAAATGTTACAGGTAATGGCATTATAAATAATGAACGGTGTTTTGCAATAGAGTAACAAGTCTTAGTAAGCGTCCATTTCCAATCCAATTTTCTTCTTTTAATTAAATTAGTTGCGTGTTCCAAGAACAATTACCGGGTCTCCGGGACTCACGAAAGGTCAAATCTCAGTGTCGTTCTTGGATCCTCTGTATCCTGACTTACAGAATCAGACTGTAAGGAATATAAAAAGTAACAAAAAGTCTCTCTACATCACTAGCGTCCATCGTGCCGTTGAACACTGTATCCAATTCATTATTTCATGACATTTTTATTGACATTAGTTTAATGTGCATTCATAACTCTTCAATGTATTAATTATAGGCCCGTATTAATAAATCGATCTCAAGTCTGAGAGCGATCTTGAGTTAATAATTGACATGTATTTTGTACCGGTATGACATTAGAATGACATTTTCAAGATCGCTTGCAGACTTGAGATCGATATATTAATACGAGCCTAGTGTTGAATGACCCCATTCAATTTAATTCTGCAAGTGTTATAATGGTGCTAATTTTGTTGTCAGCAAATTTAGTGTAGTAAACTAAATTTGACACAATTAAAATTTTTGTTTTTTATGTAACAAAGTAGGAAAACAAACAGATGACCCACCTGATTTTAAACAGTTACCATCCTACTAATATTATAAATGCGAAAGTTTGTGAGTGTGGATGTATGTATGTATGTTTGTTACTCCTTCACGCAAAAACTACTGAACGGATTTGGATGAAATTTGGAACACAGATAGATTATAACCGGGATTAACATATAGGATACTTTTTAACCCGATAATCCCGAAATTTTTGCTAAGTTAAAATACTACGCAGATGAAGTCGCGGGGCACAGCTAGTAGCTTATATATGCTTGCAATAATAAAAGTATTACACGCACATTGCCAACCTGAATGGGAGTGGGATAGAGGGGCAGGAATGGGGGAAGGGGGGGAAGTTGGCCTATTTTATACATAATGCTTACCAAATCCCTTGTATCCAATTAAGGAGCCAAGAAAAGCACAAATTATCAAAGAGAAATAAATAAAAACCATCCATCCGTACCCGTGTATACAAATCCCGATAAATCCCCTGGATCCCATTTAACTCATCGGCGTTTCCTTTAATATTTCATGAGAGTTTTTAATGCGGAAATCCTTTTGGCATTAAGTTGATATAAACAACACTTTGTTACATGTTGCCATTTTAAGTGGCTGTAAGGAGCGGGACAGAGGGACAGGAAGAGAGTGGAGGGTTGAGCTTCCGGCTCTGTCACTCCTCGCACAAAACGCAGTTATGATGGCTATTTTACGGCGCTCTTTTGTGAGAGGATGGTACTGTCCCGCTCAAGCTTAGTCATTGGCTCTACCATCCTACTAATATTATAAATGCGAATGTTTGTGAGTGTGGATGTATGTATGTATGTATGTAGGATGTATGTTACTCCTTCACGCAAAAACTACTGAACGGATTTGGATGAAATTTGGAACACAGATAGATTATAACCGGGATTAACATCCTACTAATATTAAAAATGCGAAAGTTTGTGAGTGTAGATGTATGTATGTATGTTTGTTACTCCTTCACGCAAAAACTACTGAACGGATTTGGATGAAATTTGGAACACAGATAGATTATAACCGGGATTAACATATGGGATACTTTTTAACCCGATAATCCCGAAATTTTTGCTAAGTTAAAATACTACGCGGATGAAGTCGCGGGGCACAGCTAGTGGTATATAATATGATGATAATAGTAGCCATGACGACATAGCGCCAACGAACCGTGTTAACGTTAAAACAGTAATTACATTGATTACAGTCAATTAACCGGCAATGATACAGCGTTCGGTTTATTATCAGTTGCCATTTGATTTACAGATAGCGAAGCTATTATAATAATTGTTAGTAAGTCAATATGGCCATTATGTACTTAATTGCATGTGTAATTGCTTATTGGTAAATACTAATTCAATACAAGTGTCAAAGTTTGTCTTTAGTAAACGATCGCAATCATACTAATATTATAAAGAGGAAAACTTTGTTTGTTTGATTGTAATGAATAGGCTCCAAAACTACTGAACCGATTTGAAAAATTATTTCACTGTTGGGAAGCTACACTATCCCAGGGTGACATAGGCTATATTATATTTAGAAACAAATTAGGGATCCTTACTAAAACTCCAATAATGTAACCGTAATTTACCCGTGCGAAGCCGGGGCGGGCCGCTAGTACGAAATATTGTGCGATCTTATACTCCAGATACCTTTTGGTGTCATACTATTATGAAGTGTGCAGGAATTAATTATTTTGGGCATTTGATATACCAAGCTTTTGAAGTTGATTGTACCAATACCCAAAACAAGACCCAGTAACAAGACCCCAGCTGCGCCTCTCCAATTGTTATTGTAAACGGCGCTCAACAGAATAAAAATCCACACCGCCGCTGGCCCACTGTAATGAGATAATTTTATAATGAAATCTGTTTTCCATTACGGAGAACATTTGGGAGCGAAGTCTTACAAAACTTTCCGACGAAGTTAGCCTCCGGTACTCCATATTTTCACAATGTTATACCTGTTTTTGTTTAGTTTCGGTATTTATTTGGCGGATTGTTTCTTTTTGAAATAAGAATTTACAAATACCCTTCAAATTCCATCAGAAGTAGAAGAAGGAAAGAGTAATAAAGATTTTTTTGTAGTGAGAGAATTTTGCAGTAAATTCCAGGCGTATTTAGACCCTAAATATGTTGGCTGGTGTGTGTTTACATAACATACGCTTCTCGTTCAGTGGTAGTTATAATAAATAAATGATGCAAGTTGTCTCAACGCAAAGGGTACGTCCCTTTCCGGTACACATAGGCATCTACTTACCTAAATGTTTCTTGAAAATGTTGTTTTCTATTGCAATATTAAATTTACAACTCACTTACCTTCGCCATAATTTATATTTCTAACAAGCAAATAAATGATCCAACTGTCATAGAATCAGACAACTTTGTAAAGCTACGAAAATGAAGACATTCGTGTGACATGAAAAGCCGCAAATGTTACCTGTGACGTAAACAAAGTCGTTTGGCATTCTGTGGTTGTAACAATGAGAACGAATCAACGGAACAACATAATATAAAACTTATCGCAAACCAATCGTTTGCTCGCGAGTGCAGTGTTGCCTCGGAAACCTATTCAACTTATATAAAGATCCTATGCTTCAGTCTTATTTCCTTTTCCGCTTCTCTAGAAACCTTTTAAAAGAACAATTGATATGAACGGTTTTTTTAGGTAGTCCCCATTTCAATTTTCTTCCTATTGCCATAGTATTCTCATACGCTACAATTAGTAGTACCTTTGTTTTTACTATCTCCCTATAAAAATAATCAAGATTGTGCTCCGACGCATTTTTCATGTTGTTCTATAAAATTAAAATATTCTGAGCACCCTCGATCTCCGTTATTTGTGCTATTTTGTTTGTTATTTCTCTAGAAAGCTTTTAAAAGCACGCGTAGTGATCGACCCTTGTTTCAGCATTAGTGGCTAGTTGTTCGTTGTTTTAAACTTTAATTGTTTTTAAGCAATTTGTGTTGAGAGCTTTTGTTCTGCCTTCACCTATGCATTTTCGTGTGCATCGCTCGCTTGAAGGTACTTTGGTGTGCTTTGTTAAATGAAACAGCGGAATCATTCTCGGCTGGAACTACTGCAACACATGAAATCCGAACATCAGTGCCTATGTTTAAATCGACACTATTTTCGTTACAAACCTTTACGTTGTTCTACCCTCACTTACCAAACCGTAAATTTATCGGTTGATACATTTCAGCTTTGTTTTTACCTAAATAATCTTTTTACTCTGCGGTGCACTTTGCACATCTGGTAATGTTCAAGTATGGTTCTGCTTTAGTCTTTACTCAATATTTATTGAGATCGGGATCCAGCATACCCTTATTACCGATATTTACGCAGAGCGTCTGGCTGCTCCGCACATAATGTTTCACAAAACTAAAAAAATATTTTATATCAAATAATCTGTTGTAGATCCAGGTTTATAGTCCTAAAGCCCGTACTCATCTTACCTGAAAATATAACAAGGGTAATATTAATTATATTAGTTTGTAAGGCATAAAATATAATACAAGGGACTCCCCAGTAACCCCATTAAATCTTGACCGTAAACCCAGATTAGTTGGACGAGATTAGCTATTCAAAACTAATTTACATGCCCTGTCCGGCAGCCTTCGTGAATTAATGATAACGGCCTTTATAGAACTCGGTTTAGTGATAATTAATAATTATTAAAATTTTGCTTAAGCTGATGGTATAACCGCACGTCTAGAGAGTAAAAGCTGCATAAGAAATGTTGCAGTATATTGTTTTATTTCGGAAACCCTTCATGCCTTTCTGTCTAATCAGTTAGCTTTAGGAGACTAACTATCAATATACAGCAACAAAAAAAAAAAATTCTCAGTCAATATTGTTGTTTAATGTCTAGATAAAGCAAGATACTATTCGGTACACCGGTATCAACTAGTACTTACCAACTAGGAGCCCATAAAATTAAGAATGTTCCATAAACAAATTTGAAATCCTCAAAGCAAATAAGCAAAACAAATATTTTATGTTCTGCGCTTAGTACCTATAGCATTGGAAAAGTAACCAGCAACAAGCTGGTAAGCTGAAATAAACCATGCTCAAAAAAATTTATTGCTTTGAGTATTAGGACCATCATCAATTTGAATAAAATTATACTAGGAGGTCAAAAAATCAAGGATATTTCAAACAGATCTAGAGTCTTCAAATCAGATGAGTGGAAAACTTTTTTCGACAACAACATCAAACGATTACTCAGACAGAACATTACCATCACAATATTAATACACCTCGTATAAGGCGCTGCAAATTATTCAGCGGTGGTCGCAGGAAGCCTGCCTTTTTAGGTGTTCCTTTGGCAATGTCGATTGCGATTCGATTGTGCTCATCGGTTCAATGACCTAGGTTGTGTTTTACGTGTGAGGCTCTTAAACCTGTCCGCGTTCGTGTATTGAAAGTTTACAATATTCACTAGAAGTTAATGAAATAAATAAAGTACCTAAAATTGTATGTTCAAAGTCAATTTTTGGTTCAAATCTAGTGCTTAAATGACCTTTTAAATAAAGGTCATTATATCTCTTAAACTTATAAACAATATCAATTACAGTAGATCCACGCCTTTAACGTGGGAGATCTTAAGATTATGCAATCCTAAGCAATGTAATTTGCCAAACAACTTTCATATTTGCAAGGGTTTTGCATGCAATAGCAAAATCTTTTACTTAAAACTTTAAGAGAAACAGAAACGTCAAGTGATTGAAGCAATGTTCAAAAAATTATCAATGATTGCTCTCTAGTAGCAACGGAATTGGCCACAAGTGTACAACTTTAGGGTCCGCACTAAATGCCGAACACTACGTGAGAAGGATTCCAAGTGGAACTATTGTCCGGTGCGAACTGGCGAAACGGACGATGACGCAATAAATTGCCTGAGGTCCTGTTTGTTAGAGGTTTTAAGTGTATAGTTCTCTGCGTAGAATCTTTACAGTCTGTAAGATTTTTTAACGTTTTGTCAGTTTAATACTTGATTCATATTTTTACAAGGCCCTTAATATTTTTTTGTCTAAGACACCAAGATTTATTATAAAGAATCTATGCAAGCAGCAGGCTTATTTATAACCTATACGAGAATAACAAACCGAGAAAATGTATGTATACCCACTTAATTAGTAACGAACTTTAAAACAAAATTAATAAAAGTTACCATGTTCAAATGTTTGATCAAAATCACACAACAGACTGCTGTTACTCTTAACATAATCATTAACTTACCTAAAACAAACCCAGTGCCCATTTCAAACAAGACCCGACATAGTTTTTGCCACAAACTACCAACTTTTTGCAAACCCATTTAAAACGGCCCATCGGCAAAAACGTCAAAATCTATAACACTTCCACATCGTTTAGTCCGACATAGTAAAAACATCAACGGTGATAGATGGCGCTACTGAAATATGTTGCTATGCTACTTATTTATCTTAAAGCTAGTGGATCCAACCGTAATTTACGAGGTAAACTTTCCACACATTGTGGCTAAGATGATTTATCCTGCTTTTGTAGTCCGCCCCTTGGCGATTATGGAGAATACCTTGCTTCGTTGTTTTGCTATGAGTCTTAAATAATAATACTCCATGAATGTTATTGATGTCAGCTCATTCAAATAAATCAATAATTTATTAAGATTGTTAGGTTACTAATTATGGCAACTTACTAAGTTTTACTACTAGCAAAGGCTGCTTACAGTTCTATACAAAAATTGGCAACAGAATTCAATTCCGAATATTTTTATGCGGGGTACCCAAGAATCGTCAAAAATTTAAACTACCGCTCGTTCGGAATGTTTTTCCGTTGAAGAATGGGCTTTAAAAAATTTTAATATGAGACAAAAGTTATAAATGCTACTCCAAGGCATATACATTGATTTATATTACAAAGATATTAATTTCCTTTTTACTTTAAACCTTCAATGCAACGTTCAGGCTTCGAGTATAATGTACTGAAAGGATCAATAGGATTTATTTTACTCCTCCATTATTAGCCTAGGCCAATATTCTCTGAAATTCAATTTCAGCTAAACCTTTCTCAGTGTGTTTAGGTAATATCCACGTGTCCCGTGTATTGGTTTTACTTTCTCGAAAAGACCTTATAGAGGCAATGAAAATGTTTTCTTCTCTTGTTAGGGTGTGATCTCAATCGGATTTGTGAACTTTATCGAGTGGCTTCTCGTAGTTTAGAGCCACCATTTTGAAGTAAAAAACTTTAAAATAAAAACACCTTTCTTCTTTAACTTTCTTTACTACACATATTATCTTTCTAAATTTATTTAAATTAAAATGTAAAAAGACTTTTCATGTTCTTATTTTGTACTTTTCATTCCGAAAATCCTTTCTTTCTGCTGCATTTACTTCGTACAACTATTTGCATCTCGACCTCAACCCATTACATGAAAATGAGAATTGTACTGTGATTCACGTAGAAAACATGAAACAGCGAGATTTTTTGCTTTTTTTCTAATTTGTTCATTCAATTTTCCGGTGCACAACAGCTCACACAGCGTGACGTGCATTTTAATTATAAATGTAATTAAAACGCTGACGGGCGACTAGGTCTGCCCGCCACGAACGTCGGCGACAGAATGCAAACATTTAATATAGCGCGGTCACTTGTGACGTCGTTGTGGCGGCCATTTTCGTTTGGATCACGTGATTGTCACGCGCTGCTTTTGGAATCTGGTGTTTTTCCTCGAATTATAGTGTTTGTTTTGTAACAAACTTTGTAAAACAAAACATGCAAATTACGCATTTATTATTTACAATTGCATGCGTCTAGGCCTCACCGAGCATCCGCGTCAGCCAAGCTCCGGAAGGCGTTATATCTGCGTGGTCAGACGTGAAAGTGATTGCTCAGGCGCAACCTTATCTAGGGTCGGTGATTTTCGGGGGTGAAGTCTGAACACAACGTTTTTTTTAAGTTCTATGATAATTTAAATCTTTTAATATACGATTAATTATGTCACGTTATGGACTAATCCATATTATGTCAAATAGATAATATAAGTATGTCATACCTATTATATGTAGATTTTTAATTTTAATAATATTTACTAACATAAAGAACATGTGATGAAATCTTAATCTTAGTAGGTACTTAACAAAAAGTATTGCCGTCTTCTCATGCTCCTTAAATGTGATAAAGGCACCTACTTTTAGATGTGTCAGAATATTTCAACAGTCTTATGTTTAACGCACTAAAAATAATAACCTTTATTCTCATAATCA
Source organism: Notodonta dromedarius (assembly GCA_905147325.1). Taxonomy (NCBI): domain Eukaryota; kingdom Metazoa; phylum Arthropoda; class Insecta; order Lepidoptera; family Notodontidae; genus Notodonta; species Notodonta dromedarius. The sequence continues at coordinate 1,456,923 of LR990167.1, forward strand.
TTAGCCACTATTGCACGTAATATAAGCTCATTTGGCACCATCGTTTAGAATTGCATCAACTCGTTACAACTCTTGCCAGATTCAAATACAACTCGGTATCGCCTGTGACACGGGCCAAACGATAATAGATTTGTCTCTATGGACACACCGCAAATGCTCTAGTTAGAGAGGCTGTGGGTAATACGGGATAATGTTGTAACATAAGAGCAGTATATGTAATGTCTCTACTATTTTATCCTTAAGTAACAGTTGTTTGTCAGTGTGCCTGTGTCAGTCAATAAAACAATTTACATATAAAATATTATTACATACGGAAATTTAATGCGATTTTCCTTAAAATATTTGAAGAAACAAAGAGTAAAATACATTTGTACGGTATAGAACCAAGCTATCGCCAATTGATTACTGGCTCGTCCAGGGTAGTACCACCCTCTCACAGAAGATCGGCGAACAGTAGCTATCAATCAAGCATCTATATGCTTGATTGCCAACTTTGTTATATCCTAGTAATATTATAAATGCGAAAGTTTGTGAGTGTGGATGTATGTTTGTTACTCTTTCACGCAAAAACTACTGAACGGGTTTGGATGAAATTTGGAACACAGATAGTTAATTACCTGGATTAACACATAGAATACTTTACTTAAGACTACGCGGACGAAGTCGCGGGCAGAAACTAGTAAATAAATAAAAAAAAACATTTGGTTTTTATATAACTCTAGAATTAATAAGCCTAATGTATAGTTGCATACATTCATTTTCTTGAACTTATAAGCTTTATTGTTTTCGATGGGGATGCATTAGGATCTAGTTTTTGACAGCTCCTTGACTATTTCGTACGATTTCTCCTCTATCCAAAGGCAACAACCTTACTACGATCCTCCTTTTCCTCCGTAATAACAATAACATGTGCTTCATATATTCTAATACCATTGAACATTTCTATCTCTATCTCTCGGTCTATGAATAGTCACGGTCCATTTCGAGTTGAATCACTGTTTTCAGTTTCAGTTTGCATTGGGCACAGGGGCGACATTATTTATACATAAATTATTCTTCCTTTCAGAACTAAGCTAAATTCGGAAACGGAATAGAAATAATCGTAATTAGTTTAGTTTTTAATAGTTACATACTTTTGTTTATTATTAGTTGTCAGTCTTGTGATTTTGGTCCTTATTCTCCTTAAAAGCTATAAATATTCCAGATTTAATCAGGATATCAGACCAATTTTTACGGAGGATTCTGCTTGATTTGACAATTAATATCACTTATCATCTTATGATAAAAAAGAAAACATTATGATGATTCTTTACAGTAATATATTTTCATAAAGAGATCAATGAATTTTGGAGCTTAATGTCATTAATATAAAATACAATTTAATTAACTCTTCGTATTCTTTTTCATTATGTCCACTCCCCAAGTCTTCGAACAATAAAACTTTACAATAAAGGGTAAATCCTATCAGGAGTGTCTGTCTTGCAACACTGTAAAATCACAGCAGTAAGGTTTCATTTCGCTTTTATTGGCCCGTGGAATCTCTCGGATGGAGCTCGCGAGATTGATTCAAAAGTTGCTTTGTGTAAAACTAGTATCCGTAAGTACTGGTAATAAAATCCGTAGTCTTATAGCAGATATTAAAGGTTTATTTTCTTTTGTTGCAGGTATACTTTAAGCGGACATTTCGTTATTGCGCATCACATAGAGACAGCCGTAACTTCCTACTAATATTATAAATGCGAAAGTTTGTGAGTATGAATGTTTGTTACTCTTTCAGGCAAAAACTACTGAACGGATTTGGATGAAATTTGGAACACAGGTAGTTTATAACCAGGATTAACACATAGGATACTTTTGGCGGGCATAAACTAGTATTGTATATATTGCAAATCATGAGCGTCAGGCGCAGTCCATCTGACGATGCGCATAACGCGGCAAACAACAGGTTATTGTATTTATTTTAGACCGACACGAAGACGTTGGTAGACGATTTTATTTTTTAAACTTGAATCTAGAGGAATCTTGATACTTTTTTTATTTTTATTTCATTTGTTTTTATTATTTACGTTTATGTTTTTTTTTATTAGTTGTATATAAATTGGACATTAAGACATATTTTAGCGTAATTTATTTTATAAATGTGAAAATGCAACAGGATTCCCCTTAATTAAATAACTCAGTCAATCAATAGGTACTATGAAACTAATACGTTATTCAAAGTTTTGCATTTTTCAAATAACATTCTCCAACTTATATGTATTCAGGCACCAGAAATATTTTGCAAAATATTTTTTTAAATTATTCTCTCCCTTATTAAACATAAGGCTTTGATAATTGACAGCATCCCACTCTTAATACATTATACTTAATATTGTAGCACCGCGGAAATAAACAAAGTTAGGATGTTATGTTTATGCGACTCCATCAAAAACATCATCAATATGATGGTTCGTTTTATGGCGCCCGACGTGGGACCAACCTAATGAACGTTCGTGCCTTACGCGCGCACTTCGTTTATTAAAACTGGTGGTATATTTATTTTGAAGGTGCTTGTGATTTAAAGATCTAATTTGAGGACAAAACGTTTCTTAGACGTGACCGGAAGGTGGTCGAAAATTTTAAATCTGTTTCCCGATTGGTTGGATTAGAGTACTAAGAGGCAAATAGTCTTTTAAAAAGACGATTATATTTCGTTCCAATTCTCCATTGGCTCTACCTTTTATTATGTTTCTATCGTAGGACATCTGTGCAATTCGTTTGGAATGTATCCCAACCTACATTATTATATTACTTAATTGAAGAAGGCAATAATTGAAAATTCCTTATTATATGATATTATCGATCGAATATAAAATACTTTTCTAAAAATAGCGTATATTCCAACTCGAAAATAAGTTCCAAAAATAAAAGGTCCGATCTCAAACATCGGTCCCCAGATTCTTACTTTTGGGCAGTTTCTCAAACACGGCCTCAAATTGTTTAGAAGAAATTCCTATCCTTGGAAACCCATTAGTTTCGGCGCTCCAATATAAAAAGGTGGAGGGCAAATAAACTGTTCTTTACTTAGACAGCCAATTTATATACTGCCCGAATGAAACTTTTTTTGGGCGGTGTTTTTATTGAAAAGTAATCAAAGTTGTTGAATACACTATTATAATTCTCTTCATTATTTTAAAGATAAAAAATACTGAACATTACTTTTCTTAAACAACAATTTTTCAGTTATGCAAAACAGTTATCTCCAACATCTTATCTGATATCTTTTTGATGCTCTATCATCCTTCCCGTTTATGAATGTGAAAGGATAAGGCTTTATACGCAAATTGGCGAATAACAACAATTCTTCTACTTCTCAGGAAATTCTAAATAGCAGTGGCAAAGTTTGTTGAGAGTCGGAGTTTCTTGTGAAAGTAATGTTGGAATTAAACCATGTCAGTTTAGATCTTGGAGTCAAGACACGGCGGAGTAGACTATGCTCGGGGCTGCATTATGTGACAACTGCTTCTTTTTGCTAACAGTGTTTCAGTAACATTACATTTTTATGGAACAAAGTCAGCAAACATACGGCCGACTATAGATACAAAAGACATTGCTCGCACTTTTCGGACTTAAAAAGGAGTGGGACAAAAATAGAGGAAGGGAGGGGTGTGGGTGTTCTGAGTTTACTTGCTCATGCAAACGTGAAATCTTACATCCAATGATTTACTTCACTAAAACGATTTATCTCAAATGGAATACAGTTTAAACAGAAATGCTATTTCACGCAGTGCCATATGCAAATTGTCGTGCTTCCTAACCTCTGAGCTCCTTTCTACCTGCATTTTGAGCTTAACTGCAAAGGAAAGCAATCACTTAGCTAACCAGTAGTTTTACTCAGAGCTAGAGCAGTAGATTAAGATTACATGATGTAATGGTACCGACTACATATATGTGTGCATGGTCCGTCGGTCTGCAAGAGGTACACTAAGGCTGAGGGGAGGTGATTAAATTGAAAAGGATATGAAAAGCATACCTACTTGACTTAAAATAAAAAAAACACATGTCAGCGACCAGGTCTTCCAGGTGAAATTAGGGTCAATCGCTGACCAGTCTTCAATCATTCTCCGGTTATCGAAGGGACTGGTGAATAATATAAAAAATATACAAGTTGAAGTAGGTAGGGTCATAGAATATCCAGATATTGCTACACCGATCAACATTCGCGCTCATTATATGGCTTATTATCCTACTAATATTATAAATGCGAAAGTTTGTGAGTGTGGATGTATGTATGTATGTATGTATGTATGTATGAATGTATGTATGTATGTATGTTTGTTACTCCTTCACGCAAAAACTACTGAACGGATTTGGATGAAATTTGGAACACAGATAGATTATAACCGGGATTAACATATAGGATACTTTTTAACCCAATAATCCAATACTACGCGGATGAAGTCGCGGGGCACAGCTAGTAATATGTATATATTTATATACTATTGTTCACAGAGGATTAGTTGGAATTATTGAAAAATAATTTACAATGCATACTTTTATATAGCGGAGTTCGTATCAATTTGTGCGGCTTGGTTTTCTTCTTGCTTTCATCTCCTTTTATGTAAGGTACAGAATAATGTAATGGTGTCTCATGTTTTTTATTAATAACAGGCTCTCTTTCTCATTGTCTTCCTGTTTTTTTCCTACAACGACCAGTCTCAATATTTTTATCACACACAAAAGGAAAACATCGTCAGATAGTACAAAATTCATAGAAAATCCGAACAATTTTTGAAAGACTAATAAAATCTGCCGACCAGCTCCTGGGCCAGCGGTGTGGATTATGGCCTGAAACCCCCTCGAATTGAAGGGAGGTCAGTACCCAAGAGTGGGACATGAAAAGAGCTATTTATTATTATTATTAAGGATAACTTTCTATATTTTTTACTTTTCTCTTGTTTAGTTTACTCTCTTGTGTGTTCTAGTAATATCATAGTGTTCACAGAATATATCAAACCAACGGTGTTCACCGGTTTAAAATTCACAACGCGCTGGATATAAAACGCTCTCATCACTTTATTAGCATTACTATTTTTTCCTATTCCAAGGGTTTGCTTATACATATAAGTTGTTTTCCAAGGACCTGTAAGATCTAAAATAGAATACGTTTGGATAAATAGCTCTTTATTTTAATTTATTGTTACACTAATCTCCAATATTAATCATGTATAAAAAATATATACACTCTATAGGTACAAATTACTTACTTAAAAAAACTTAATACTATTAATTTAAAAATAACAAAAAATAAACTTGTGCCAGACCACAGTCGCTTGGCAAAGTGCCCCAGAAGGCTGGCAGCATTGCCACGTTGATTGGCAATGCTAATTCTCTGTGCGGGATATGGATAATTTATTATTCATTTCTTTATTCATATCATAGTCTTTTGTCATAGATTGCGACCTCCTCGGTCAATTGAAACGAATACAATTTCACATACACCCATCAATAAGACTTATTCAATAGATTGATTATGAAATAATAACCTTCCATACATGTTTCATGAAGAAAACAATCGTCCCTCAGTCGCGTGTTGAAATAAAGTCATTGCAGATAAATAAAACAAAAGAAGGCCACGGTAACGTCACAACGCTACCTACTGTAGTCAGTTTTTTACCCTTTTTAGTAACACTATGTGATATCGATCGCGCATCCATTAAATGTTGTAAAATGACAACGCACGCCCGCGTCATTAAAACTCAACGTGCACCGGTGCCTTTCAAACAACCGTGTGGCGACACGGAGGTTTATGATGTGGAAACGGCAAATGTTCATAAACCAGACTATCTTCCATTTTAGTACATACATTAAAACTGCTTAAGGACACGTCGTTGATAATGATGATCCTTATTGGATAATTATTTTTAATGTCGAAGGTTTAAAGCTCAGTTGTTCTAACTTAACATAAGGGAGAGCTAAAATTATTAATTCGCTTGTTTTTAAATACTTACAAATTAAATGTACACAGTCGCATCAGAGGTCTGACAGAGAGGGGCGAAACTATTAGAAAAAATAAGATGCAAATGTTGCACTTCAGAAAACTGGAATAGTATTAATCCACTTTTTCACTTGCCGTTTTTAAAACTACTTTTCCAATAAATCTTGAATTCTTTATGCTCCAACTGCTTCCAATCTTTCAATTAATCGGTTCTTTGGACGTTTGGTGGAACTTAGTCTTGGGATTTTCCACACCGTCCATTGTCGTCCGTTTTAAGCATTGACGTCCACTGCAAAAACTGTTGATATTAGCAGTTTCATCGTCTACCTTAGAAATTAAGTATTTTTCATTATTTACAGACTTATCATTAACAACAGTTGAAGCTATTTCATTGCAATTAGCTTGCACCGTGGTTTATCGTGCTCACAGCAGACACAATTTGTGTGTATGCAAATATGAACACTATTTGCATATTTAACTAATCTTGGATTAACCACAAAGTATAGCTTGTCAGTCACAAACATAATTTTCTGTCAAGAACCTCTGCTAGTCACACAAGTAGTTTCAGGTCCATTATACGGAAAAGAGTAAACACTGGTTATTGAATTTTAATCTTTGATCAGGCAAAATTCACTCTTCAAGCTTAAAATCTTATATATGAAATGATTTGGGAGAAGGACCCACCACCCACGCCCGGCTTGTTAACCACTAAAGTTACGAACCAAATTAGTTAATCGATAATGGAAGGCCAACAGGACCGTTCTCCGTTAGTTAAGAATCTGTCTGCCATGAGTGTCATCCCTAATAAACTGATAATCTATCCAAACATCTATAAAGACCTATCTAGAACCATTTGGTTTTATCTCCTCGTGGCCGATCCTCAAATGAATGCTATAGACATGTAATATGCATAACAATGGCGGTGGCATCCGCGAGCATGGCATCCATCCTATCATTATTATGATTACGTTACGATGCTTTATTGCCACCGTATAAAGTTTCAAATTATTTGTCCAGCATTTTTGATCATCAACTTTACAACGTGTACTAATAATTCACTGAATGTATTAAATCCATCATTTTTTACCGTTTGTTGGCCATACAGTTCTGATTTTATTAACCGACTTCCAAAAATGGAGGAGGTTATAGTTTTATCTATACAAATAAATAAAATTGGAGTGTCTGTTTGTAATATAAAAATAACACCTTCTCACTAAATGCATATGAAAGTACATACGACACCTATAACAAAAACGCGATAAAAATTTTTTTTGTCTGTCTGTCTGTCTATCTGTCTGTCTGTCTGTTTGTGTGTTTGCGTGTTTGTTCCGGGTAATCTCCGAAACGGCTGGACCGATTTTGACGGGACTTTCACTGGTAGATAGCTGTTGTTATAAGCAGTAACTAAGGATACTTTTATTTTAGAAAAACTAAATTTAAAAAAATGGGTCCTCTCGCGCGGGCTCAGAACGCGGGAGCGGTCTTTTTTGTTAAGTTAAATTCCACGCGGACGAAGTCGCGGGCTCAGCTAGTTCGTTAATAAAATACTGATAGCCAGATTTTGTGCCCACATTTCATTTATTCATACCTTGTTAATCATTTTTACCTTCACAACTGAAAGAGACAGAGCTATACAAAGAAATGAGACATTATCATTTTAGTAACTATAGCAGGTATTTTTCAACACCTCTGGCCCTCTTTATTAAGAGACAGATCGGTTGTCTAAAGGTTTTTAAATCAGGCTCAAATCTACAATCATACTAATATTATAAAGAGGAAAACTTTGTTTGTTTGATTGTAATGAATAGGCTCCGAAACTACTGAACCGATTTGAAAAATTATTTCACTGTTGGGAAGCTACACTATCCCCGGGTGACATAGACTATAATATATTTTAAAAAAAATTAGGGATCCTTACAAAAACTCGAATAATGTAACCGCAATGTACCCGTGCGAAGCCGGGGCGGGCCGCTAGTACATAATAAACCTAGTACACATAGAATGTTCAAAACCCAATTTCCTTTCCGCAAACTCATAGTCAATATTCAAACAAATCGTCAGAAATTTCCATTTGGCATACAGTACGCGTTCACCTGTAACTGGGCGATGTATGCAATATGAACCAGCCCTTTCAGCTATTCCTATGAAAGCCCATTCACGTTGCGACTATTTCAAATATGAACCGAATACTGGACGGGTTATGGAAATATAGAATAAACCTTTCTGTGACATAATATTATGTTTCAGCTTATGATTTCAGAGTTGATAATTCTGAGGTTAGCTTTAGGTTAGTAAATAGTTTTTGTTGAGGTTATCACTCAAAGATTTTTTTGGAGAACAAAGAAATATAGATGACCTATATATTATAATGATGAAGTGAAAGTGTGAAAACCGTAATAAATGAAAAAAAAAAAAGAGATACTGTGCGGATTTTAGCTGACAGGAGGACACCCAATTATGGACCGTAAATTAACCTACTCGTAAATAATTGCAAAATTAAATGAGAACGGTAGCATAATAATCACCATTGACTAAGAGTAAAAAGAAGGAGCGCGATGCTTTATAGAAAAAAAATCAATGAAACACTAATAATAGTATCAAGAACAAAGTTTCACACCAATACTAACATTTAAAAGAACATTCCAGATCCGACACGCCATATTACACGGTACACTTCCCTTCCTCTTTATGTTCACGGAACTACCCTCATAAATGTCGAGACGAACTGGGGCATTTGATAAAACGACTTGGACTAGACTATGTTGTTTGACACCTGAAATTGTTCTATATTAAGCAGTCCTTCAACCGTTCTTTTTCATATATTTTTTCGTTATTGTTTTTCATATTCATTGCGATATCTTACGTTAGTATTTAACATAATTCTTTTTTTGGTCGCACTTAAAATTTGTATCATATCCCAACCGTAACTTTTTTAACGTCAAGAAACCCACAACCATTCTCACCTCTTGCTTTTTCTTGCTTACTATTCCATAATTCATATCAAAATCGTCGTCGATTGTTTAATGGAATCAATCATTAATGGAATTAAATCCACCCTTACAACTTAACGCTTAATTAGCTGTCTATACCCCACCATTATAGGATTACATATTACGTAGTATGTTTCATTCCATTAAGTTAATTACTATAGCGTAGTTAGTGGTTCGTGTTTTAGGCCTTTGTTTAGTGTTATTGATTAGTAAGATATCTTTGCGCTTGGGCAAGTACACTAACTTATTTGGCTGCGTCCTGAAAATCTGCACTCTATTAAATTGATAATTTGTGGTCGATTTTATTGTTAAACAAAACAACATTTTAAGACCGTCCATTTTGCGCTGTACCTATTATAATACTAGTCCTATATTGAATTGTTCTGTAAAACATGATCTGCAATAAAGAGTTGTCTATGTATATTTCTATAATTATTGGATGTGAATGACATCCTGTACTTAATGGGATATATCGATCGACAACGACGATGTACTTTGAATGGGAATGGAATATAGTTTTCCTATGTAAAGTACATGCTATTTTATATTCAGTACCGATAAACATACTACAAAATAGGTCATCTGAAATGTTGAGATAAGTTTGATTTCCCCTTCCCTCAAATACAAAATCAACACATTTTTTAATGTTAACGAAAAAGGTAAACATTCTATTTGTACCTCACAACGGCCCGATCGAGGCTGACTACACAAATGTGGGCAAATTGAGAAATGCGATCGTTCCCGGAACCAATCTGCATACTCGTGCGCGGATTCACTTTATTTTCATACAACCTTGTTATGGCATTGTGTGCATTCCTTATTCTGTATAACTACATAGCACTGGCTATGTTTAACTGATGTATATTATTGAGTCCTATTACTTTCAAACGGTTTCAAAAGATAATTCATCGTAGACTAAAATGGCTTTCGGTTGGCTGTAAGGTTTCGTGTAGAGTTATACAACTTTGCTTAATAAAACCAAAAGCTTCATATATTAAAAAAATTGCAAAACACTTAACTGAATTCTGATTTTCAATGGAAACAATTATCTCGGGCCAACGAGCAAGGAATCTGACAAATTCAACGTCAGAATTCCACATAACCGTGGAATTGAAAAGGATCGTGCAGTCGGGATCCATTGGGCATTTTCACATTGGCCGATAACGACACCGACACGATATCGGCAGAGGAATAACCTACTCCTACATTAGTGACTCGAAGCTTCTGCTGCTTAGCGCGATACGGGTGTACTAAAACGCCCCAGCTCGTGCGGGACGTAGCGCGGACTCAACGTGCTGCATCCGTGTCGCGCAGTCAGATACTTCGTATCGCAGACGATAATGATTTCCGACATCTGCGTTAAACGCGACAGTAGGCGAAGCTTCGTGGCGATAGACACAAATGTGGGGTTAGTGAGGGGTTTAACGACCGCTTGGCGCAGTGGTTTGAGCGTAGGCCGCTCGGCTCACTGCACCGGGTGGTTGCGGGTTCGATTCCCGTCGGGGCAAATTTCAGGAATAGCCTTTTTGTAATTTGCCCAGGTTTGGGTGTCACTGGGATTGCCCCCAGTCCATTGTACGGTATCCATAGTACAAGCTTTGCTTAGTTTGAGATCATACAGTTGGTGTGTCAGTCTGGCGATATGTATTTATTTAGTGAGTAGTTTTATATCATCTGTCCGCCGATGTCGTGTTGGTCGATATCGGTCGATAATATGAAAACGGCCATTGTCAGCCACGGACCGTTTCAAACTAAACTATTTGTAGAGCGTTCAAACTAAATTTATAGTGTCGGAAAATTCCATAAAACTTCAAAATTTGATACGGCCCCGTCTAAAAGTTAGCGAGTTTCGTCCCTATTTAAAAGTTGACCAGTTTATTTTTAGTTTCGAATTTGTTGTGCGGTTTCTATGTTGGGATAACATATCAAACATTTGTGCCAGTTTGTTGAAGAATAGTACTTATTTTATTTCTTACTATTGCAGTTTCATTGGTATTCTTTGATATATTCTGTTTATACCAACTTTCAAGTCTTCAGGCTGGTTTACAAGGTAACATTTTTACACACAACATCGTTAGTATATTTAGAATTTACTGTAGCTCCACGCAAAATATCGTGAATTATTAAAATAAGACAAGTTGTAGATATACATAGACATAGTATTACTTAAATAACATTTCTCAAACCAACAAGAGCCAGGCCGGAACATGTGTAGTGATGAACACCGCTCAAACGTTTGCCAATTAGACTGAAGACGCGAGACAACAAACAAACCACGCTCGTCTCAGAGGAGCTATTACATACCGATCTAATTTTGATAAACTAGAATATGGAACGATTCTATATACTTACCTAAGATCTTAGTTTAATGGTGCACGATATTTTGCATGGCACATTTGAGAGAAATAAAAAATAATAATTTGCCCTTATAATGTCGCACTCCTAAACACGGACCTTCATTCAAAGCACGAAAGATTCGGCTCGTAATCCACCACCCTGCCCAGCCGGTTGGCGAAATTCACTTTTGTTTAGAAAATTAGCTAGATTTTCTTAGACATGCAGGTTTTCTTACGTATTTTCCTGAACCATAAGCAATTGATGATCATATGGGAATTATGTTTGGTTATTATGATCGTCATAAATATGTGTGATTTTTTTATATCTTTTACGCAAAGTTGTGAATATAATACATAGAAATGATGAATCTATGTGTAAATTCCAATGTTTGCCACTTCTTAATGACTGTGTGAAAACTATTTGTCGCGAGCCCGTTATACCGCCGCTAATGTGTGTGCATTTGTCGTCGTTTTACAAATGTTTCCACTGCATCCTGTATAATGAAGGTGGACGAGCTATTAACAGAAAAGAAATTAATTAGGACCATTCATTTTCAGCTAGTTCATCTATCCTGGAACCACTCGGTTACGAAGCGGTATCTGTAACCGCTGGGCTATTTACGCTAGATGGTTATCGTGGTTACCTAATTTTCAGAAATCTATTACAAATATATTTCATTTATATAATACACGTCCTTAATAATTTAATTAAAACCTTTCACGTGTTTGCCTTCAGGCTTCTCATAAAGGGTTTTCATTAGCTATTGAACTATTTTGATAGCGTTATTATTAAATGGCGTGTTTCGTTGGAATCTGTGGTTTGCTTAATAAGAGCTCAAATAATTAACAAATTAGAAATGTAGGCTTTATTGGTTTTCGTTACAAACCTACTTTAAACTCTATTTATCATTATATAAAACTAGCTGAGCCCGCGACTTCGTCCGCGTGGAATTTAATTGTCAAAGTTGCATACAAACTTTCATCCCCTATTTTATCCCCTTGGGGGTAGAAATAATCAAAATCCTTTCTTAGCGGATGCCTACGTCATAACATCTACCCGCATGCCAAATTTCAGCCCGATCCGTCCAGTGGTTTGGGCTGTGCGTTGATAGATCACTATCGATCTTCTCAGTCGAGGTCGCGTTCCGATCCGGTGGTAGATTTACCCTCGCCACCTCTCCTGGCAGCGGCCCAAGCCGAGGTCGTGTCCCTTGTGGCGCCCTTGAGCTAGCTGCCCCCCTGCCCCTCTGGCTGGAGCGCACTTGCGCTCGCCCTCTGTCCGGGCGAAGTTGTTATGGCCACTCTGGCCAACAACATATAGTCAATTCAAAAAAAAAAAAAAAGATCACTATGTCAGTCAGTCAGTCAGTCAGTCAGTCAATCACCTTTGAGTTATATATATATAGATTACTTATTGCGTGTGTTCGTAATTCTTCTCCTCCTAAACGGCTCGACTAATTTTGATGTTTTTGTTCTAATATGGTGACTTGGATGGTTCTTAGCTATAGTAGGTGGCGCTGTTGTCGCCATAAGAAATTAATCTACGCTAGCAAAGCTGCGGGAAAAATCTAGTTTAATATGAAAGAATACAATGTAAAGTTGACACATCATACCTTTTAGAAATACAACCACATCTAGTCGTTAAATGTGAAAATTCTAGTTTTTTTCACTGTAACCTCCCGCGCGGTAAGTGCCATGGACATATTTGTGTCAACGCGTCCACAATATAGGACCCTGCGGCCGAAACGACCTCGTTCCACACGTTTTATTTTCAACTCTCTGTGGCCAAATGGCAACTATGAAGTTTTAGTTAATCGTTGATGTCAGTGGTGAGTGGTGTTTTTGGTAGATTTAAACCTATTTATACTAAAATATTGCCTTTTGAGCCTACGACCTTGAATTACATAATAATGGATGCTTGATGTTAAGAAGTTACCGTTGTCTGTAAATAGGTAAAAGATGCTTGCAATGCCAATGGCATTTCTCGCACGTTGCCGACCTATGTAGAAGTGGGATAGAGGAAGGGGAAGGAAGGGGCTGTGGGCTTCCGGCTCTTACACTCATCGCTCCTATAATAGCTACTTTACGCCAATCTTCTGTGAGAGGGTGGTACCCTGGTTGAGGCAGCCCCTATATGAAGTGTAGTCAATTGACAACAGCTTAGCTCTATCACCTTATAAAAACATCTATACAAATAAATAAAATTGAAGTGTCTGTTTGTAATATCAAAATAACACCTTTTCACTAAATGCATATGAAAGTACATACGACACCTATAGCAAAAACGCGATTTCAATTTTTTTGTCTGTCTGTCTGTATGTTTGTTTCGGGTAATCTCCGAAACGGCTGGACCGATTTAGACGGGACTTTCACTGACAAATAGCTGATGTTATAAGGAGTAACTTAGGCTACTTTAATTAAAAAAATAAAAACACATGAAATCAAAGATTATCTCCGAAACGGCTTGACCGATTTTGACGAGACTTTCACTGGTAGATAGCTGATGCTATAAGCTACTTTTATTTTAGAAAAACAAAAAAAAAATGGTCCTGTCGCGCGGGCACAGAACGCGGGAGTGGGCTTTTTTGTTAATAAGTTAAATTCAACGCGGACGAAGTCGCGGGCTCAGCTAGTTTTAAAATAAAGTAGAGACCAAGCAACCATTGTATGACGTCGTTCATACGTTCACTGCAGTGTAAAAATTCACACCAGTACTTAACAACTTAGTGCCGTGGACGTACTTATTTGTGTCAACTCGCCCACAATATAAGACCTCTGCGGTCCAAACGACCTCGTTGCGGATGTTTTATTTACAGACTCCAGCAAGATGGCGGGACGACGTTTGAAATTTATATAGGGTGTCGCTGTTACGCCGCGGCTTGATACCATAGACCTGTGCTACTAACAGGCATGCATACCCTTTAACAAAAAATATACCTTTTTTAAATGACTCCAAATCTATTAAATCTGTGATAGAGAAATAAATTCAAAAGATTACCACCTCTCCTACCCCTTCGGTGTATATAATATACATGAGGGTGTATTATAAATTATTTAGGGTTTCTAAGGGGTATTAAGGGAAATCGTGAAAGTGAAGTGAATCGTGGAAGTGTTCAAGTGAAATAGACCTTGACATGCGTCAGTAGAGTACAATATCATGTTAACCACAAAATTAAGTGCGCGATCCTGTTACGTATAAGTATAGATATCCATGGTTGTTACATAATAGTAATTTGTCTGTCAAGCTTTTAAGCGCATTCCCGATAGTATGCTAATGAACAGGTTAACCCTGATCAGAACAGTCACCTTACTAGTAATTCCTATGTAAACGATGCCACGTCTGCTAATCATATTCTTATTTCGACATGTTGAACGAAACATAAACAGAAAAAAGTCACTGCCAAATAAGGTGTAAAGTAATAAATAGAATAAAAACTCAATTTCAAAAGTGTTGCAGCAAATAAAAAAATGCCGCCACGTTACAGGCGTTATGCCGTTAGATGTCGCCAGCCGACCGGAAATGACGTCAGTCGCCCTACCGTGCGGCAAATGGAATGCATCTTTTTATTAACTGAGCGCGCGCACAATCAAGGTGGGAAGAAAAAAAATATGCCCACGTTGGAGGAAAAGTGCATGTTGCATTAAGGCGGCACGGGTAATATGAATAACCAATTGTTACTTAGTAGAAATAGGTATGCAGTGTTTGTTATTTTTCAAATTATGAATAAGCTGAATTTTGGACACATTCTTCAGTATGCGATCCTTAAGTATAACATTACTATTGAAATTCCTGTGAGGTGCAGGTACGGAGTGTCAACCTGATACGGATAATTTCCATATATTTTACTATATTATATAGTATCAAATACGACTATTACCTATCTGACAAAAATATAATATAGAAAAACCGCTGACGGCTCCATAGTGTAAGTGACCGCATACGCACCAAACTTACTTAATAAGAAAACCTGACCTGGTGAGAAACCCGTAGCCACAAGAGATGCAGTTCATCGAACTTTCAGGAAGAAATTTAAAGTTCCCAAAACTACTTATAAGAAAGACTTTACTATTAGCTTAGTTTTCTGCTCTTATTCATAATCATAATCATAAATCATGTATTGTACGCGTGTATCGCAGAGAACATACGCATGACGTAGCTGCATTTGATTGGGCAAGTAATATCAACCCTAAAATCCTTATAAGCCTCTACTTGCCCATCCACTGTCATGTTGGTAGTACTTGATTTATCAAGAAGGAGGAAGTAATGTAACGAGATACTTAATCATGCAGACACAGACACCGCGACAATGTTTTACTAGACAATATATGCAGCTCTGTTTCATCCCCGGCCTTAGCTGTAATCACGCCTCATTAATTATTTTAGTGCTCTGAGCCCTACCTATAGTTTACTGTGGAATAGAATAATCCTTTGGTAGACTGTGACCGATTGTAGAGAACCCTCTAGCGGAATATTTAAGTAATTAGTTCTTCTTTCTTTATAAAACATGGCTTCACCTTGGGTGATCCAAATTTTCCAAATATTTTTATGTTTATAAATGTTAGACCTATCATTTAAATACGATGGTGATCAAATTGTGGAATAATTGCTAATTTAACAGTAAATCTTTTGCAATGACACTTAAATTAAATTGCATATTGTTAATCGTATTGTGGAGTTTGACACCTTTTATACGACCTATATAGATTTTCCTGACAAATAACAGTGAATACAAACAACAATCCATAATCATTACCAACCATAGACAATCAAACGCAAAAGTGACATTACAACACAAAATCACCCTTCCAAAATGACCAAAACATCACCGCATCAAAGCACATTAAAATCTAATCACCCCCAACAACAAATAAACACAAGACTATCAACAGCACAGAACTGAAACGGCCATTAAAGGGCCCTCTTAACATTATTAAGGCGCCTGAAATCGGAATTCAAATGTTACCCGTACACTGTTTGTCCGGAGTCCGGACGGATCCGGACGGGTGGACGAAAGTTAATATCCTGTTAGTGTTTGGGATAACATTAATCTTGAGCCGTGACGGGCCTTTAAACGAGGATGGAATACAGTTAGGTAGTCGATACAGGGTTATTGTGTAAAACTGGAAATTGATTTTAAAAACAATCGTAAACGATATTTATATTTTCTCAGACATTAAAATAAAAGTGTGTATAGTAAGTTAATTTCACGAAGAGGGCTATTGCAAATTGACCCATATGAAAGTGTCATAAGAGTCACAGAACGCGTCTTAATGAAATGAACAAACAATAAAAGCCTTATACAAAACAATACGCTTTATTTCACAATTTTGGGCATAAAATATAATCAACATAACTTTAGGAAATGTTACATAACTCTACAGTTTATTTTGTAAGGACACTAGTTTTCAATTGTCACTACTGAAACCTTCGAATTCGCAATTTAAATTACTATGATGAAATGAACAATGGCCAGCTAAAACAATCGCGACCGCTTAGCAATACTTGCGCAATTGACCCTTCTTGTAACTTTACACCGTATACCCTACGGATGACTGTTTTTTTACTATTTTTATATGTAACCTGTTCCTGTATTTGAAAAATGAGTTTCCTTTTTATAGGAATGGTGTGTATTTAACCATTAACTAACTTACCACAGAAAAAATAATATGATGGGTTTCTTTATATCAATAAATATTCTTTATATTGTTAGCATAGTTAGATGATGCTGGCCCTTGATTAAATCATCGCTATCAACCAACAGAAAATATTTCTAACATCACTCTTTTCATGGGAGCGTACATCATCATTAGCATATACTTAGGCGCCATATAAAATTTGACGTGTATTATCAAAATAAGACCTTACAGACCTTACAGTACGGACATTGTTTAACAACAACAGTAGGTATAAAAACTCTTTAATACTCTCCGCGAATTTTCATGAAACGCTCGTGAAAATTGAATATAGCCGCGTTGGTTTGCACGTGGACAAAGTATGCGCGGTCACGTACACCCACTCAGACGACCCGGCACAGCTTTTACGCGTTATAACCATAATAATATAATAATACTACACGCTGACTATCGATGGAAAGTGTTCAGCGCCTGAAAATTTTGAACAGGACAAAGGATATCGTAGAATACATGCAGGGGTGCTGTAAAACTGACAAATAATAATTTGGCTACCACACGTTGAAACAGAAAGGCCAATTTTTTTTCAAAACTTAACTTTGTTATTCTAAAACTATCAGCTTTGGAGGAAACTTTAAAAACAAAAGGTGTTATAGGGATACAGCTGTTGACAGA
Source organism: Notodonta dromedarius (assembly GCA_905147325.1). Lineage (NCBI taxonomy): Eukaryota > Metazoa > Arthropoda > Insecta > Lepidoptera > Notodontidae > Notodonta > Notodonta dromedarius. The sequence goes on from LR990167.1 coordinate 1,474,532, forward strand.
TTTCATAAGTCTAGAAAACCTTTAGTACTTCAACTGTCCCACAAAGCCGATAGTTTTAGATTTACAAGGTAAAGTTGCAAAAAAATAGTAGACTAGGCTAAACAAAAATTCACTGTTATCGGAAAATTTAAAAGAGTTAGCGGTAATTCACAAAGTTAACTTGACCACACTGGTGACGACCGCTTGGCGCAGTGGTTCGAGCGTAGGCCGCTCGGCTCACTGCACATGGTGGTTGCGCGTTCGATTCCCGCTGGGGTAAATTTCGGAAATGGCCTTTTCGTAATTTTACCTGGTCTGGGGTGTCACTGGGATCGCCCCCAGTCCATTGTACGGTACCCATAGTACAAGCGTTACTTATTATGGGACCATACAGTTGGTGTGTCAGTCTGGCAATATTTATTTATTATTATTTATTTCATACGGTCATTATCTGAAAAAAATTTGGTATATAAAAATCGGTGTCGTCTTCATGTATTACCGCTTAGTGGAACTAGGTAACTAGCTTTACCGGGTAATTTTCACACAATCAAATAACAAAACTATAAAGAAGTTTGTCTCTACCTTCCGCAAATAAAATATTTTCCTTGATAATATCTGTTTGTGAGTCGGCGCCGCAATCTATTGAAGTACCTAATTCCGATATCCGCGTACCTTTCCCCCTTGCCCCCTCAATTTAACTGCTCTTTTATAACTCTTCCCGGCCATTAAGAGAGTGGAAGTTAATACGGGGTGTTACAAATTGAACTTTATACAGCTTATAGTCGTATAAGGTTTCGGTTACGTTAACGTATGTTGTGTTAATTTTGCTGAAAGCAGAGATGGAAGGGTAATAGTGTAACGAGACATTAAACCGTTTTTACTTTCTTTACACATTATAGGTGATAGCCGATTGTTAACCACGCGTCTTGCGGGCAACAGGTCCTGGGTTCAAACCCCGGCTCGCACCATTGGGTTTTTAGAAATCTATGTGCGAAGCATAATTACAATATGATTATCACTAATTGTTTTCTTATATTTACGCGAATACTACACATTGAAATAAAACTATTTTCTGTGAACATGTACAGGACCGCACCCGCCATTATATCAGATTTGATAAACCACAGATCCTCGCAAAAAAACACCGATTCCGACCAAGGATGATACGTGAGGCCATTGAAATTAAAAAACATCCTAATTTCAATAGGGAAGATGGCTGGGTGCTACCACCAACTTGGGATCCAGTAATTAATATAATTAAATCCAAAACCAAGTGTACCATTGCAAGACCTCGAGACACTGTGAGCACTTTCTGCGTGGATCGGACCGCAAACAACAACTAAATATGAGGGTACCCTGTTACTAACTATGACATCAGGACGTCTAACACCTCAGTCCCCCCGTGACCATGGCTGCTGTAAAACAACCGAAACGTCGGGAACATAAAGTTAATAAACGCGATAAAATCTGAAAAATAGTTTTATTTCAATGATTATCACTCGTTTACAGTGAATGAAAACATCGTAATGTAACCTGCATGTCTAAGAAAATCTAAACAATTTTCGAAAGACTTGTAGTGAGGAAAGGCCCGTGCCCAGGAGTGGGACGTCAAAAGGGCTAAATTATTTTAATTTATTTATACACATTACACGGGTACCTCAAACGGAATTTAAATATTAGCCTTTCTTGAGACGTTAATCTTGCATTTTTAATGTACCTAATATACTCTCCTTTTAGCAGCTCTACCAAGAGTTTGCTATAGAAATCTTTTCCGTAGACGTTAGCGACTGGCGACTCCTGCCGGACGTAGTATTTAAAAAAGATACAGTTGGCACTGAATTGGGCATTTGACTAATATCGATTTATATTTTTTTATATTAATCATGAGTACCATTTTTTTATTGATAAGTATATTGTGAAATATTTTAATAAAACATTAATTGATTACAAAGTATAGGCTTGTTATTAAAGTTTGCTACCACTACTAATTAATGACGTCATAAATCAGTAGCTAGTACTAACTTAGTTACGTGCCAAAATTTTTTTCGGTAATTTTAAATTAATTTTGAATATTATTTTACTATTATTAATCATGAGACATCATTCATTTATATCATTATAAAATAAAAAACAATATTAGTCAAATACCGTATTACATACACAGTATATAGTGAGCCTAACGAAAGTAGTTCAACGGTAAAATAATTTATAGTATGAAAATGTCATTATTAACAACACACCACAGTAGCAATATCCACAGTAGGCCAACATCGGCCGGTAGTTGAAATATCGCCCTCTCGACGGGACAAATCGAGATGTTTCAGATCTTCTCGAATGATTGCGCGTGACGTATTGTCGCCGTTTGTTACGTGACACACTTGGAGAAAAGGTGACAAGCTATTTGTTTGTTTTAAGAAGGCGTCAATAGCCTAGTGCATAGAGGGGCAGCCCAAGAGGTTCCGGGTTCGATCCCCATCCTGGCCATTAAACTATTGACGTGGGCCCACTCCTAAGCTAAGCATTAGCTTAGCTGCAGATGCTAACGGGAATACTAGTAATGTGATAAACTCACATTGCTAGTAAAAAAAAGACCGGACAAATGCACGTCAGGACATGCACAATGAAGGCTTCCGGACCCATTTCAATAGCAAAGATTTATCGTATCTATTACCAAAGTAGTGAAACACAAGAAACAAAGTTATATTTGCGGTTGATTTTCTAATCTCAGTATTGAGTTTATTGAGAAACGACGGGGAATTAACTTAACTTAAACTTGGTCGGTTGTAGCTCGTGATTTAGTGAACCCATTTCTTCTGTTATAATTTTAATTGCAATGTCGTGTCACCATCCCACGCGGACAGGAGTTATTTTAAAATATTTTTGTTTTTATTATAATATGTAAAATTAAACATGCCTTATTTGTTAGGAGTTTCTAAAATCTTAATCTAAGTTCTAAAATCGCGAAACTAAATTTTAAAATAAGGCTAATTTTTAAATCATTATTAAGATATGGCTTACATCACTTGGAGACAAATTCTGGCTAGTCGGTGTGGGGTACAAACGGGAGACCTCACCTTCAAGAAACATCATAGACAAGCTAATTCACTAACAGGTATCTAGAATGCCCAATACAATAACATACTTTTGTTACATTTCTGATGAAAGTGCGAAACTTTCAGTATGTAAATCAGAATTTTTACTAACGATATTTAAAGATGGTAGAGACAAATTGTTTTCTTATATTTACGCGAATACTATACATTTAAATAAAACTATTTTCCCCCCGTGACCATGGTTGCTGTAAAGCAGCCGAAACGTCGGGAACATAAAACAAGTAAATAAACGCGATAAAATCCGTAAAATAGTTTTATTTCAATGGTAGAGACAATTAGTAGCCAATTAACTTCTGCTACATACACGGGCTGGTACCACCGACCGTGGTAGTACCACCCTGTCACAGGAGATCGGCGTAAAGGAAGCAATTATAGCCGCGTTTCGTACGATGAGACCTCTCACTCTCCTCTTCCCTTTCCTCTGTCCTAGCTCCTACTTCTCTTCAGCTGAGCAACGTGCGAGCAGTTCCTTTCGTATTGCAAGGCTACGATAACTGCTTAACATCAACGTACAACGTTGTTACATTAGAGTTAAATTACCAGAGCTGGCATTGGCACCGTCCTTTAATTAAATAGAACCATATACTTTCCCAAGCGCTTTTACTTAACTGACCTCTAAACTTTTTACCGTCGTTTGTGCCATTACAGCCTTAAAATATCTTTGTACCATTTGTTTATGGCACTTGAACGCACCTGTATCTGTAGGCGAAATTAATCATCTGTCACATTTACCCTTTGTCCCCCCCACCCCCTCATTCATGATTAATTATTTTCGCCAAATATCGCAGGAGCTTGTTAAGATTATTGGTGTTCGCCATTCATCATTACTTCGCTAATGATAAAAGCTTGACAGTCATGGTGAAGTTGTTTCATTTCCTTATCTGAAAAGGGTGTTTATGTTTGTTATTATTTGCTAAAGTATATATTTACTATTTTCTTCTGAGTCTGTATGCCATTCTTTTAGAATTGGAGATAGCTTCTGCCCTGATTTATCTGTATACATACCTACTGCAAAAAAAAACAATTTGTAGAAGACAAGCCCGCTGAGTTTCTTTCTGAATCGTCTCAGTCGAGGTCGCGATACGATCCGTTTTTAGCTGGGGTTGTAGATATAAGAAAAACGTATAAAGGACAATTTGTAAATGCCCCCGTAGGCCTAAACAATTTGTCCAATTTTAGTTATATTCACTACGTAAAAGCGCATCTGTTTCATATTTTCCTATAATTTATATGTACTCATTGGTATTTGTATTCTGTATATCTAAGGTCATCATTTCGTGTTACTGCTTATAGCTCATTAAGTAACCTAAAGGTTAGAATTTATCTTATTGCCAGGATGCCCTGAATTCCCTTAGAAACTGACAAAGTCAATAACGACATCAAAGGTCATTTATTTGGCAGTGGAAAAACAGAATTAATATGCTCGCCTCTCTTTACGATATTAATCTTTTTGATATGGTATAAAAGGGAAAATCCCGCGAAAGTCTTCAACAAATTATCGTTACATAAATAGTTTAGCCAATGAGCCTATTCGCCTCCAAATCAGCTTAGCCTGGATCACTTTCGGCTCACTAATCTTGTTAGTGGCCAGGGATTTAGCGTTTCGCTATACAGTTACAATATGCCTTTTTGTATAATAGACGAAAATACTCCGTCTCGTCGAAATAATTAATTGTAAGAAACTTGCGATCACCAAGGAAAGGCAGGTAAATTTGCAGATAAGCTTTTTTTTCATTCAAATAAATTCAAATATCTAATTATTTTTTTTATTTTATTCCACTACCATTGCAAAAACAAAACATCCCTTATCCGAATCTTCACCCGTGTCGATTATAACGTCTTCACCGTCGGCGAAAATAAATGGCAAACAAAAGAAAGATTACAGGGAGAAAATTGAGATAGTAATTGGCAAAGCCGATCATTATAAGCCTCTTTGTTATATGACTACTTTAGAACAGTTAAGAGACGTCCTATTAGGTTTTTAGAAAGGATCCCTTCGTACATTCAAGCTTCTAAAGACGTACTGACAGTAAAAACGATCTTACTTATTCAACTTATTTATTATTATTTTGAATTGACTATATGTTGTTGGCCAGAGTGGCCATAACAACTTCACCCGGACAGAGGGCGAGCGCAAGTGCGCTCCAGCCAGAGGGGCAGGGGGGCAGCTAGCTCAAGGGCGCCACAAGGGACACGACCTCGGCTTGGGCCGCTGCCAGGAGAGGTAGCGAGGGTAAATCTACCACCGGATCGGAACGCGACCTCGACTGAGAAGATCCGGCAAGAAACTCAGCGGGGTTGTCGGGTGCCAAGGTGCGTCTAGGTAAGTAGACGCACCTTCTAGCGGAAGCGGGGGTTCGTCGACCTCGCCGGCGAGGTCGGTGTCTACTTGTGGGGGTGGGGTTACTTATTCAACTATAGGCAGGCAGTTAAATGGTTTATGCAGATTCTGACATAGTGTCCAGAGCGTGTCCGAATTGTAATCGGAATTTCCTGTACGCAGCACAGGCCGAGTAACAAGGAGTGGACTCTAAGCTGAAAATCGGTTAGATCCAGGGATCTTAGATCCTTTCAACGGTAGAGCTCTCGACTCTCGACAATTCGTGAACGTGACTGACAAAGATATTAAGCCGAAAATCGTTTGAATATATCGAGGTGAAGTTGCTTTTGACGATATACATTTTAGGTTAGTAGTAACCGTGGGAATATAGCTTGTAATAACAGGTGATGATATCGTAGATGTTTAGAAGGGTTCTGGATCTTTCAATGACATAATTATCGACTACAGAAAAACATTGCTTTGTTTGGATGTACTTACATGGGATCAAGTCTATCATCGTACTAATATTATAAATATTATAAATGTGAAAATCTTTATATTTGAATGTTTGTTACTCAATCACGCAAAAACAGCTGTTCGGATTTGCATGAAATTTGGCACACAGTTTATAACCTGGATTAACACAATAGGGTACTTTAATTAAGTCCATTCGGATGAAGTCACGGGTAGAAACTAGTGTTCTATATAAAACTCATAAATGTATGTGACGGAATTGTGTATTTACAAAGCGATTTAATGGCATGACTGCAATAATATTTTTGTACTAGCTGAGCCCGCGACTTCGTCCGCGTGGAATTTAACTTAACAAAAAAGCCCGCTCCCGCGGTCTCAGCCCGCGCGACGGGACCCATTTTTTGTTTTATCTAAAATAAAAGTTACTGCTTATAACATCAGCTATCTACCAGTGAAAGTCCCGTCAAAATCGGTCAATCCGTTTCGGAGATACTCTTAGATTTAATGTGTTTTTATTTTTTTACGCGGAACCCTAATTGTTTTTCTAAAATTAAAGTAGCCTAAGTTACTCCTTATAACATCAGCTATCTGCCAGTGAAAGTCCCATCAAAATCGGTCCAGCCGTTTCGGAGATTACCCGGAACAAACATACACACAGACAGACAGACAATTTTTTTTTAAATCGCGTGTTTGCTATAGGTGACGTATGTACTTTCATATGCATTTAGTGAAAAGGTGTTATTTTGATATTACAAACAGACACTCCAATTTTATTTATTTGTATAGATGAGTTATTACTCCGAACCCACCATCGGGTGGAGGGGCTCCATTCCATTATGTTCCCCTGGCTACAGACTGACAAATATACTTACTTTTATTATTTACAAGCTACTCTCTAGGTATCATGAATTTTAAATTTAAAGAAAAATGAAATCTTTGTTTCTACATTGTAATCAAGCTTCTAGCAATCTAGCCTTTTGATCTATTCAATTATTCATGTTGGTAGATAGGTATTGTTATTATCTGTCTGGATGTTGTATTCTCTTTGGCCTATTAATTACATCGTCGAGTATTCAATAGTCATAAGTTTTTCAGCTTTCCTACAACCATCTCTTAGGTTTTCCTAATGTATCACTTATCAATTTCCCATTGCAATATCAGCTCCGTCACCCTTGCTTGCAATATTTCAACATAATCAGAACCAATGGAGCATCCCTTCCGTTATTGTATATCCACACTTTATTATTAACACGAATACTCCATTTTCTGAGTCATTAGAAATACTATACGTGGAAAAAATCAATCAAAAATTTACTTATTTCTTATGTTTATATTTTTACTAGTTGCTGCCCGCGACTTCGTCCGCGTAGACTTAAGTAAAGTATTCTATGTGTTCATCCAGGTTATAAACTATAGACGTTCCAAATTTCATCAAAATCCGTTCAGTAGTTTTTGCGTGAAAGAGTAACAAACATATCCACACTCACAAACCTTCGCATTTATAATATTAGTAGGATTCGATAAACGACCTTGTTAACTAATTGAGATGACGTTATTTTGAAATTCTGTGAACGAGATCTGAGTTTGATTGGGGTTTTTGAATACATATGAGATTTAAGAAGGTGTTAATGTTTAACAGCCTGAGTTGCTGATATAGCAAAGGCAATTATAGTATTATATTTTTGTTAATAATTATTATTATTATGTCTGTTGTCATCGCTGCAGTCCCTGTTTCAGTAACTTTTATCCGAATATAATTCCAGGAGAAACTCTTGCTCTTGATGAAGTATTTTTCTCCTTCTATCCCCGTCTTTCTGTGCTTTACAATAGCTAACACAAAAGGGCCGCATTAAATTGCCGATGGAAAATAAAAATATCGCCTCACGGGGCGTCTCATTACTTATTCCGTTTGGACGATTTGTTCAGGAGGATTGTTTCGGGGTTCCCCAGTGATTTTCATATTAACTTTAAATATTGTATGGTTATGAATGGTAATTGAAACGCGAGGTATATTTGAATTGTACTCGTGGGATCATCAAGCTTACAATTTTAGGTAATTCAAGGGTTATTTTTTTATTACTACGGTTCATTTATATTTTTATTCTTCCAGCTCACTCACGCATCATACCAAATGCAGCTACTAATGTTTACGATCCTGAAATCAAATGCCTATTATTACATCATCAAAGTATTTTTTTAAGCGAAGCATCTATACGCCGTTCGGGGCGGTCGCCGTGCGGCCAGTCTATCCGTGCTAAGCGTCAGTAGGGTTACAGGATATATATATGTAACGCTACTGTATATGTAGTGGCACCCTGTGGTGGCAGCTGTGGCGCCCCACGCTTTATACTATAAAGCTTCGCTTCTTTCGGGCGTCCCTAGACGGCACTGTTTTTTTTTTTTATTTTGAAGTTAAGGCATTCACAGACATATATTCTGTTCGCAATTAAACCTAAAAACTAATGCTATAAATATAATTACAAAACATTACATAACAAGTAACAACCCAGCCGGGTTTATTGCCTAGACACGTACCTATTATACGCAAAACTACAAACATACATAAACTTGATACGGTACTAAAACGGAGAATCGAGTAAACAAAACAATTCGTACATAAAACTATGTTAAAACTATTCAGTGGAACCCTTCAACTATCTCTGTGGGCCACTTGACAATATATCATTCTAACGCACGCCCGTGTGACTCCATAAATATTGAATTTTGTACGGAACCCGCTTTTTTTTCGTGCGCATATCATACGTGTATCGGAGAAGGGACATGTTTTTATTATTTATTGTGTCCCCTTTTTGGGGCAATTATGATTTAAGTGCTGTTTTATTGTTTCGGATTTCATTTGGATTGTTCCATACATGATTATATAAAATGATTTTGGAGAAATCAAACTCTCAAATCATTTTACAATGGATTTTGGAGTAAATCTTTAATACACCTATAGTGGTATAGCCAAATTGTAGCCACTTGACTACAGCTCATATACCGGCTGGCTCGACGGGAGTAGTGCCTCCCTATCACAGAAGAATATATTATAGCTGCGCTTCTTACGATGATCTGAAAGCCTAGCCCCTCGCCCTGCCCTCTCTCTGTCCCACTGCCTTTCAGGTTGGAACGTGCGAGAAATACCCTTGGTATTGCAAGTATCTATAGGCTACTCTAATTGCTTAACATCAGGCAGGTCGTACGCTTGATTGCCAAATTTGTTAAATAAAATAATAATAGTAATAAATATCGCCTGACTCATTAGTAACTAAGCAACGCTTTACTATGGGTACCGTACAATCGACTGGGGGCGATCCCAGTGACACCCAGACCAAGGCAAATTACGAAAAGGCTATTTCCGAAATTTGCCCCGGCGGGAATCGAACCCGCAACCACCATGTGCAGTCAGCCGAGCGGACTACGCTCGAACCACTGCACCAACCGGTTGTCAAAAGTAATAGTCATAACTTATCCCATACCAAACAACATAGCAACTTCAATCAGATCTTCTGACATTCTGCTCATGTTGCTGACAGCTCCAACGAACTATTGAAACAGTAATCGAATCGTATCCAAAGGGCGTCACACTTCACTAGTTAGGGAGTTCCCGTTACTCATACCGAGGGGTCCGTACCTTATGCCGCAGACCTTTATAGAATACGCTGGTTGACTACGCAGAGAAAGAAGACTCTCTCGTTTTGCTACAGATCCCCTCTGGCTGGAGCGCACTCGCGCTCGCCCTCTATCCGGGTGAAGTTGTTATGGCCACTCTGGCCAACAACATTAAATTTAAAAAAAAAGCTACAGATTGCTTTTATTTGTAGAATTGATGTTTTAGGGATTGGCAAAATACTTAGTCAATCAATCAATTTGATGGTCATTAGTTTGTATATGCACACTGTCGTAACAGATTAAAACTCAAATTATGCAAATTAAAACAACTAATAACCTCTTTGGTCTAAATTACTAGCATCATAAGAAACAACTCTATTTCTACGTCTTCGTCTACAAATCATATAACAATAATTTTGTTATAATAGGTATTTGAAACTTTAGCTCTTTATTTTTGTATTTATTTCTGTTTTTTTTTGTTGTGGTTTTTGTCAATTGTGTTTTTTCTATTTAATAGAGATCAGTACTTAATATCACTGATTTATAGCTGTATTTATAATTATATGGTTTCCAGTTTATATCTCAGAAGACATACATCTGTTCATAATTGAATTGGATAACCAAAAAGAAAACGAAATTTCGAAAATCGCGAACAACCTGGATACAGTTTTTATAAATTCTAACAAGCTTAGATTTTCATTTGCTCTTGTGAATGTTATTACGCTGGTATCTAATTAGTAATAATCTAATAGCCTGAAGTAAATTAGGAACGAAAGTGAAATAATTATCTTATAATAAAACTAGATCATAGGAATAATAAGATAGTAAGTAGATTTCTGAATTTAAACCAAATAATATCTAGAATCAAAGCTCTTACTGAATGTTATTATTCTTGCGGAGGCGGACTAAACATGATCAAACTAATTAGTGTTTATTTGCCGCCTCTCTTGATCCTAATTAATGAGCCAGACAGAAATATTTTCAGTTCTATCAAAATAATTAAGTTAAATATTAGTCAATTTAACTCCGAATTTTATTGAGACAAAATATTGTTGCCAGCCCTACTTCTTCAGGTCGCAAATGTGCGAGCAATGCTTTTCGCATCTATAGGCTACGGTAACTGCTTAACATCGGGCGGGTCGTAAGCCTATTTGCCGACTTTGTTACTTACAAAAGAAAAAAGTTAACCTTTTAAAGGATCACAGTCATCTGGTCACTAAAACCCATAAGTAACTCATAACGAAGAATAATAAATTCATTTTAAGCGCAAAAACTCCGACCCCTAAGCATCGTAATTCAAATTGGATCATGAGACGAAATTACCTTAATTTAAGGAAAATACACAATGTTTGGAATACTCGAACAAAATGGTTTCGACGGGGGGGGGAGGTGGCGCAGAAAAAATAGGGGGAGTATGCGAAATTGGTAAACGAGGGGTGTATTATGAGGTTCATAATTTATGAGCGCGAATTGCACCTGCTCCGGTGGGGGGCAGATTTTGGACCTTATCTTTTAAGATGCAGCCATTTATATACAAAAGACGCTTCTTAAAAGAGAAAACCCTAGAAAATAACAGTCCAAAACAATAAAACCGCTAAATCGCTCCTATACGAAATCAAAGCTGAATCACAACAAGCATTAGACTCAGTTCACCATGACATTTGTGGGGTAATAACTGAAAACATATAACATATGAAACAACTCAAGCATATTAGGGGACTCATATAAATTTATGACCAAAGAGGGCCAGCGAGGGTACGTGACGATAATGTGTCCCTTGCGCTGATATTTTAATTAAAATTGAATTTTCCGGGGTCCGTCCTGGGGCCACTGTTGTATTATACTTATCTGATTATATTAAGTTTAAGGAAATTATCGATGAGTTAATTTACTGTTTGTGTTCTTATTTTTGAGAAAATAAAGAACTTAAAAATCGATATTAATAACGTCTCCTTAAATATCGCCAGACTGACACACCAACTGTATGGTCCCAAACTGAGCAACGCTTGTACTATGGGTACCGTATAATGGACTGGGGTTCATACCAGTGACGCCCAGACCAGTGCAAAACACGAAAAGGCCATTTATGAAATTTGCCCCAGCGGGAATCAAACCCGCAACCACCATGTGCAGTGAGGCGAGCGGCCTACGCTCAAACCACTGCGCCAAGCGGCCGTAGAACTAAATCAATATAATATAATTAGTATTCGTAGAACTCAATTTCAAACCACCTGTGTAGGTACTGACTAATAGATTCTTAAACACGCCGAATATCTAGTATCTATACTGATTGAAATTAGATCTCGATACCGATCATACAGATCAAACTTTTGATTACACAGTATCCCAATTAAGAGATGTCAATAACACTAACTCATTTAACACACGAGAGGGAATTCGTGTGAATTCAATTAGCGGTGAAAGTAATTCGGATGAACTAGTGGGCACTTGGCGCGGCGCGACCGGCTATCCAACCGCCAGAATGATTGGACATGTCAGTTTACTCGGTGCTAGCGTATTTCCAAAAATATTGGCTACAAATTTTACCATTTAGTGACATTAATTTTTATCATGTTAGTGACAAATTGCGTAATTTTAACCTTCAATTTATAATAAACACTGATTAACAATTCGAAAAAACTCTAACATTCATATACGGGATGACTCTACCGGCATAGTACCATCCCCTCACAGAAGATCGGCATAAGTACCCAGCTATAATCGCTATGTTTCTTACGATGAGTGAGATATCCGGAAGGCTAACTCTCCTTCCATATACCCGCTTCCTTTTCGGTCGGCAACGTACCAGCCATGCCTTTGGTATTGCAAGCATCAATACGCCGACTTCACGATAAAAAAAAACGAATAATTCCAATAAAGTCAAAGGCACCTTTAATTTAAAGACAAATCGTACCCAAAAGATATGCAACCATTATGACGATAAGCCTCATTCTTTACTCACTATCTAATGTCTCCCAAATGACCCAAGAAAGTGACCACTAATAGCCGAACGAGGGAGGCGGGGATGGTGACTAATGGTGACCGTTTAGGAGACACTTATGTTCCAACACTGAGGCTAATGACGATAATTTATCCGTCATGGTCGAATATTTTATTTTTCAAGAATTAACCAGTCGTACGTAATTATTGAAAATATCAGCCAGATTCTTAGTCATTTAGAAATAAATTTAAAAAGTAAAGGAAACACTGTTCAGTTCAAACAGAGAACGAAGAGTTCCTTCCTTTCATGATGTAGTTCAGAAGCTCAATTGTCTTAAACCTACACACACAAAAAATCTTGGTTGGTTCTTTTAAAACAAGCCAAGTTGCAATTTTAATAAGAAACATACCCCCAGGCTTCTTATCATGCTATTATCCGCGGTAAACGAAGCTCCAGGCCAAACCGCGTACCCCTCGCTGTAAAAAGAATCTGAGCCAATTGCAGACAACAGCCAAATTAGAGATGGAATTTGCATTTGATTTAAACTTCGTAATTTAATCTGTGTTTTAAGATTCAAAATAGACGGTTTATTCTCAATTGATTCAGAAGTTAATATTTTAAACTTCAGAAAGTTGTTTTCTTTTTTTTATAGGTAAGTAGGTACGGCGTTTACTGGCTCCTTTTTTTAATGCCTACGTAGACACACCGGCAGAGGGTCCAAGTAAGAATAAGTGGCAACCATCGCTCAGGATCTCTGCAACTTAAGGGTAGTAGACGCAGTACTGACCTTTTAGGGAACGATAGACTGTCCTTACACCTTATACCTGTCTTTCTTATACCTGTAGAAGAACCCACACGTTGTACTTCAATAGGAAGTTTACAGGAGGGACTTGTGTATCATGTAGATACTTAAGTACAAAGGCTTGCGTATAAATTTACTACTTATGAATTTCTATATTTTTTTCTTATACCCAATCAAATTTGAAGTTTTAATCCATCCAGTCTATTGAATATTCATAATATCCTGGTACCTGTCACTTCAACACGTACTTGCTTCTCATTGGATGAATACCCCGGTGGGTAGTACCACGGTATCTTATCTCGTGCCACATCGAATGTGGATCCCAAGCAAGCCGTCAATGGCGTAAGCTTAGGCGATGCGATTCAAGCTATAAAAGAGTTGCGATATAATATAATATATTGAAATGAATTCTCCTCTTGCTCTTTTAGCTGGTATTGTTCAAGACGCCCAACTTCGTTTATAAGTGCTACAAAACAGGTGAAGATATGAAAGATAGGCAGCTGATAGTTTCTCTCATTTTTGCTCCGTTATTATCATCCTTGCAACAGATCAAGTTAGTCTTTAAGTCGTATTAAGTAAAGTCAAATTTTATAGTGCTCTCTACATATAGTAGTGGCCACCCATCATAACTCCGACTGCATAATCTTACTTGAGTATAGTTAAGCGATAGTATGGGTGCAAGGGGTAAGAATTTCGGATCACCTAGATAGGTCCCATACAGACTGAACTTCAGAAAATTATAACATGTAATCGATTTACAGTAGCGTTACAATTAGGTCTGCATAATGCTTAGGGAAGCCACTACAAACGGACTAAATTTTCCATAAATATGAGGGGTTTGTCCGCCACATTCGAGTGAGATTTTTAAGATAAATGCTAGCGAATTAGTCGGACGCTGTGGTGTTAATAATCCTTACTATAAAATTAGAATGCGAAAATAATTATGTCTGTCTGTCGCGCTTTCACGCCAAAACTACTGAACCGATGTAAATGAAATTTGTTACACAGATAGTCTAGAGCCTGAGAAAGGATATAGGCTACTTTTTAATGCGAAAAAAGGGTCGTAAGGGGGGTATGAAAATCCTACCCAAAGACACTATTCTACGCTGACGCGGGCACATCTAGTGATGACATAAAAAGTAATCTAAAAGAGGAACGCTTCTACCTACACCTTAAACCCTTTCTAAGGGCTCAGACGAGATGTCCCGCACAGAATCTGACGGACAATGGGGATTGTAGGGACGGCGCGGACGCTATTGTGGCCATGTTAAACTAAACATATAAACATACGAGAGTATTCCTGAGACGGGGACGCCTTGAGAATTAAGAAAAATCATAAACGCATTCTAAACACCAGTTAAGAATACGTTTATAATATAAGATAATTTCTGATTCTGACATCATGTATGTAAGATGGTATTTAGTGCGAAAGTGCGTGGAGAAGGGGTACTGCCAAAACTGTGTTGTTACCCTACCCAATTGAACCTACCCAATTGAAAGGGATTTGAAATTAGTGGTTATGTATACACCTTAACTACTGTACATTAGACCCGTATGAATAAATCGATCCGAAGTCTGAGAGCGAACTTCGAAATGCCTTTCATATGTAACACCAGTACACAATGGCATGTTAAATGCATACACAAGATCGATTTATTTATACGGACTCGGTTCATTTGATTTTATCCTACTAATATTATAAATGCGAAAGTTTGTGAGTGTGGATGTATGTATGTATGTATGTATGTATGTATGTATGTATGTATGTTTCTTACTCCTTCACGCAAAAACTACTGAACGCATTTGGATGAAATTTGGAACACAGATAGATTATAACCGGGATTAACATATAGGATACTTTTTAACCCAATAATCCAATACTACGCGGATGAAGTCGCGGGGCACAGCTAGTGTAAGGGTATAATTTTTCACATGGAAGTGTACAACAAATTACTTGCTGGTAGTTAGTTATATCATAAAAAAAGCGGTGAGCTACGCGACAAGTGAGCACGAAAGTAAATATTTCCTACCGCTTCGGTACAGAGAATCTTCCCGTGTACACCCAACTGCCTATATAAAGGCGACACGCTGTGAATTTTGATAGTGTGAGGAGGGTGTAAAATAGCATTTAGCTGTTTACCTCGCGGCGGAGGCCGCTTATATTTCCGCCCGGCCACTACACGTCATGTAATGCTTCAAGCTATTGGCAGTGAAACACTCCTTGTGTATTTATATGTATTTATTTAGTAGTGAAGAAAATGTAGAGAAAATTTACAAAACTCCCGGCTACCAGGACCAGGACCAGGGTAGTACCCTCTCACAGAAGATACTAGAAATAAATAGGAACCTAATAATTAATTATGTTAGCTTGTTGTGTTTAGCTTGTTGTGCGTCTTGGCTAAGCTGTAAGCACAACAAGCATCTGATCTATACATCTATACAAATAAATAAAATTGGAGTGTCTGTAATATCAAAATAACACCTTTTCATTGAATGCATATGAAAGTACATACGACCCCTATAACAAAAATGCGATTAAAAAAAATTTTGTCTGTCTGTCCGTCTGTCTGTCTGTCTGTCTGTATGTTTGTTCCGGGTAATCTCCGAACATAGTGTACCTAAAGATAGTGGCCCCGGCTCCAAATGAAATAAATTATTTGGTCTCTAGTTTTTTAGGTTATCGGTATATCTAGGTATTATAGGTTTTTTCCCCCTCGTGTTGAGGGGAGGCCCGTGCCCAGGAGTGGGACGTCAAAAGGGCTAAATTATTTATTTTTTTATAGGTTTTTTTTTAATTTGAAGTCGCTTTATTTTTCTATGATATTTTTAGCGCTAAACTATTTACATATTTAATTGATGTTAACCGTAAACAGTTAAATTTCGATGAATTTTTAAAACTGTTCCACAATTGGCATACATTAAAAAAAAACTTACATAAAGTCGAACATAGAACCTCCGCATTTATAAAAGTTGGTTAAAAATTGTCATCATAGGTCCAGCAACACAAAGGGAAAAGACGCAGCTTCCTTCCTTGTTTTCTCCAATAGCTCGGTCCCGCTCGGCCTGAGCCTCTGTTATACTTATAATCATATATTAGGCATAACTCTATGTAGGTAAAAGTAAACATACCTCCTATTCAGGTGGGTATCTCCCCTCAAATCTCGTAAAAGTAAACTGCAGGGACAGGGTTGATGTAGCTCTACTAGGGTTTATACGTTTGCTGGAGTCGCTGTCGATGGCGTCGACGTAAAATATACACCATCACCAAAGGGGTAAACAGGTGCGTCGCAGTACACCCACGTTTTGGCAATAGTGTCTATTACATTTTAAATTTTGAAAAACTTTTAAGGAGACCTCAAAATTATTCTAAAATACTTATTCAACGATTCGCCACTCAAGATCGAGTATACATTGTTTTTTTTTTCGAAGCGAAAATTTCTAAAAAATGTTTTTTTTTTGACTCCCCCTTGCGAAGTACGGAGGTACCCTAGAATAATTGCTTTCAATATTTAAATACACAGTTTTGTAGCGGTACCTACGTAAAATCTATTTTTGTGCCAATTTCCGCCTACTAGTTTTAAAAGTCTCTTAATAAAATGACTGTGACGTCGGACGAACGGACAGACGGACATGGCGAAATTATAATTGTTCGTAGTTTGCCTGCGGAACCCTAAAAAAGTTAAGACAATGTTTAGTTAGGGCGGTGTACTATTTGCCATACAAATATCTTACGTAGGCGCTAGCGACAAGCGAATGGCTCATGGTAGAGCACGGCGCGCCCGACGCATCACCATTAGTACTTCAAAGTCTTGCGCTACAAATGTTTTGCTAAATATAACTTCCAGTGTCACTTTGCTACTTAAATGTCTACTTACTTTGCTCGGTACTTGTCCATTCACTGTTGTTTATGATCCTGAATAATGTGGAACGGTCTGAATTAAAGAACAGACTGAGATATTAATTGTATTTTATAATGACAACAATGGTGTTGCCTGCTCACCTTGCGTTGCTGTTCCTGAGAACGTGTACCAACTTTAATTCTTGTGAAAAGAGTAACTATTGTGTTTCTTGCCGGATCTTCTCAGTGAAAGCGGTATTGCGAACCAGTAGCACCAGTAGTAGATTCTAACTTTCATAAGTTCTTTGTTGGCTTACATGAATATAGATAAGTATTTTGATTCAACCCTAATGTGTTGATATTACTTAACCCAATGAGCTATTATTAAAAGACATCATAGATAAACTATTGTTTGATAATCACTCGGATGTAAATAAGATAAAAATCTTTACACATTTCACTTCCGCGATTCACAATTACATCTACAGCCCCATCTATTATTCATAATCGTTACTACCACTTCGTATCCCTACCAATAGATGGCGCTACTCGAGCTCGTCAGCATAATGTGCGGTGGGTACTCCAATCCTATCAATCGGCAAATTGGCCCGGCTCCCAGAGGCAGACATCTGATTGGGCAGGTAATGAAGCTATCTTTGGAGCGGAATTAGTTACGTACTTACTTGGGGATGAGGATTAGAGTTACACGCTGGAAGGACTTGTGGGCTTATTAAGGTTATTGCAGGAACGTTTTGGGTATGATTGATGAGGTAGTAAACTTATGTAGTAAATAGTATCCTTAGGGGTGACCGTTTGACTTGAACCGGACGAGCTGGCTGGTTTAGCTGGCTGGCTCGCTTCGACCAATAAGATCGATTGATGTTGCTGAGCTGATGAAAATGTAGCAATCCTTATTGGTCGAAGCGAGCGGGCTAGCTAGCCCAGCTAACCCGGCCGGCTCAAGGCAACGGTCACCCTGAGATGTAGAATATACTTACTAAAATCACTTTTTTATGATATTATATTACAAGACTTTTATTGGGCTTTTTCCCGTGACTCGCTGATTATTGATCCTGGGTATGTTCTTGTCGTCTAGGTGTAGATTTTCGCTTACTACAGGAGTAACAGTAGTAGACGACTTAAGTCCTGAAAGAATCATAACCAGACTTTTATTTTACGCTGAGTTGTCAAATTACGAATCAAGTTTTGATATAGGTATCTAAAATATGTACGGTGTTGCTCGTACTTTACATAATCATTGTAAAAATGGCAATGTTTAGTGTAGTCAATTTAAGCAGCACCATTGCCCATCCAATTATCAACCTAAAAATCCACAGCTTAACTCAGAAACTGGCCCGGTGTTCTATATTTCTCATTTAGTTCCACACGCCGCATCTAAATGTGTTTAACATAATTTTCCGGCAGAGCGCGCGGGCGGCGTCGGAGCGCAATCATATGGGGAATAAAACAAATGGCCTTGTTCGGGGCCCCAGTCCTTTGTACTGAATGAAGGGTTCCGTATAATGTATAGAGATGATAATACCACTATCTATTTTTAGAACTTGGCTCACCATACTGTCCCACCACTGTTATTCACGTAACATAAAATTAAACCTAGTGGTTTCCAACGAAGGCGCCAAGATTTGACTATCTCTGGGAGAATCCTATTAAAGGTTATGATTTTCGTGGAAATTGAAACGAAATCAAAAGAACATAGCATATTTTGTTTTTTTTTTTTTTACATTTATCAAAAAAAAACCGGCGCCGATTATTATGAAACTCATTCAACAAGTAACAATAAGAATGCAGTACTAATTAACACAATGACTCGACCCGTGAACGTTAACATCAACAGCGCCGTCTATGACAGGATACAATTGATATTATGTTAATAAGGAAGCTCAGTTCATCCGCAAGTTTTAGTAACCAACGTTTCCTCTCTTGTCTGGAAGTTTAGCTTTATGTTATACGAGTACAGGTTGGTACAAAAGCTTACATTCCTAATTGAGATACAAATAAATAAATATCGCCAGACGACCCAAACTAAGCAACGCTTGTACTATGGATGGGTACTGTACAATACTGGGGTGATCCCAGTGACACCCAGACGTGGGCAAATTACGAAAAGGCTATTTCCGAAATTTACCCTGACGGAAATCGAACCCGCAAGCACCCGGTGTAGTGAGCCGAGCGGCCTTCGCTCCAACCTTTGCGCCACGCATTCCTCGAATATAGAATAAATAAATGATAAGTGATATAATGTAAATTTGAAAATTTAATAGGCTGAATCGTTTTATCATCTCTATACAGATCCAATATGAGCGAACAGTGAATAGACTAGTCGAATTTCGCGAATCGCACGCCTGTGCGCGCTGACTCAATATCTGTCATTTAGGGGTGCTACATCATTTGTTTCGGGGGGTGAAATATATGCAAGTGCCAACCCTATAAGGAAATACGGCTATTATGTTTCAGTTAAATAGAAAGCATGGCAATGAGCAATAAGGATGTTTCAGCAAATGCCACTCGGATTTTTCCTTTAGCAAACATTTTGCTATGATAATGGCCAAATAAGCAAAAAAAGCAAAGCAGTAAAAGCAGTGCTAGCCGATTATTTAAGCACGCGTCTTGCGGGCACCAGGTCCTGGGTTCAAACCCCAGCTCCACACCTCCAGGTTTTTCGAAATCTATGTGCGAATCATAATTACAATATGATTATCACTCGCTTACGGTGAAGGAAAACATCGTGACCTGTGTCTTAGAAAATCTAAAATAAGTTTTCGAAAGACGTGTGAAATACGCCAACCCGCACTGGACGAGCGTGGTGGATTACGGCTTACGGCCTGAATCCCGCTCGTAGTGAGGGAAGCCCGTGCCCAGGAGTGGGACGTCAAGAAGGCTGAATTACTTTTTACTTAATAATTACTATCTATCTATATCTATATATATAAAACTCAAAGGTGACTGACATAGTGATCTATCAACGCACAGCCCAAACCACTGGACGGACAATTTACCATATCTATTATTTTACCATTTTACCTGAATTAATATTTTTACCATTACCATTTTTACACATTTTACAATTTTACCATAATTATTATTTTACCATTCTACCATTTTTACAAATTCTACCACTTTCAATACTTTAATATTTAAAAATCTTAAAAGTTTTACAATACAATATTTATAATATGCACAACTATACAAATTTACTTTACACTATTTTAAGAAATATACCATGTTAAATTTTTAAACAATCGAGAATAAGACTACAACCATATTAGGAAAATGTAATTATCAATGTGTAATTATCTGTAATTATAAATGTCTCTATATTTAATTTTATTTTATAAACAAAATGCCGCATTAATATGTTAAAAAATTACTGTACATAAATAAAGTATTTATGAAAAAATTATTTACACCCTAAGGGAAAAGAAATACCCTGACAGAAAAAATAAAAACCAAGACAAGGGCCTGGATCATGTCCGGGGAGAAGCGGCGGCTGTGCACACTCTGTGCACAGTCAATAAAAAAAAAAAAAAAAAAAAAAAAACCACTGGACGGATCGGGCTGAAATTTGGCATGCAGGTAGATGTTATGACGTAGGCATCTGCTAAGAAAGGATTTTATTAATTCTACCCCCAAGGGGATAAAATAGGAAAGAAAGTTTGTATGAAACTTTGTCAATTAAATTCCACGCGGACGAAGTCGCGGGCACAGCTAGTAATTACTAAGGGCCAAATGAATCAACAAGTACTAATTAGGCCCACAAACAGTCGGGCACACCGCAACTGATGATCGTGGCAATAAACGGACGCACTGGTCCGTGAAGGCCGCGAACACAATGCCGCGTGCTGGAGCCGATTCGTGAACATCGACAACAATACCACGATCAAGATAGATAGATAGCGAATAGCATTAGAATGATCAGAGTGAGACTTAATTAGCTTGGTAAAGTTGGTAATGCTGAATTACCAACTTTACCAAGCTAATGTGTATAATTTCCAGTGATTTTAAGGTTCAATGGTGTTGCCTGCTTATACTATTGCGTGGTTGTTCCTCAGAATGTACCAAACTTTTATTCAACTGAGAAGAGTAACCATTGAGTTTTTTGCCATAGCTTCTTAGTGGAAGCAACATTTTGAACTGTTGGTAGATTCTGACTATACATAAGTGTTTTGTTGGCCTATGTCAATGAAATCCGCCGTTAACGACCGCTTGGCGCAGTGGTTCGAGCGTAGGCCGCTCGGCTCACTGCACATGGTGGTTGTAGGTTAGATTCCCGCCGGAACAAATTTCGGAAATTGCCTTTTCGTATTTTGCCCAGGTCTGGGTGTCACTGGGATCGCCCCCAATCCATTGTACAGTACCCATAGTACACGCGTTGCTTAGTTTGGGACCATACAGCTGGTGTGTCAGTCTGGCTATATTAATTACTAGCGGCCCGCCCCGGCTTCGCACGGGTACATTGCGGTTACATTATTCGAGATTTAGTAAGGACACCTATTTTAAAAAAAAATATTATAGCCTATGTCACCCGGGGATAGTGTAGCTTCCCAACAGTGAAATAATTTTTCAAATCGGTTCAGTAGTTTCGGAGCCTATTCATTACAATCAAACAAACAAAGTTTTCCTCTTTATAATATTAGTATGATTATTTAATCAAATTAAGCGTAACAGCTCTAGAAGAGTCAAAGACACATACAAACATTTGCCCAAGACTTGCCAAAGTAAATAATAAACTAGGGAAAAAACGTTTCCCTGTCAAATTATCTCCCATTCCAATAGTATAGGCAACATTCATACATTGTTAAACCGTCTAACTGCGTCTTCACAGGCCCATAACCCTTAAAGCGAAGATACCCTACTCTAGGGAAATACGTGATCCGGGAAACGCTCATACAATTTGCATGGAATGTGCTCTGTACGAACATGTAATTGCCTGGGCCCTTACAATTAGATAAGACGTTTAGCAGTTTTTGAGAAGTGTTTGTGTATAATTTTTTTCATATAACAAAGTCAGTAGGCTTATGTTGGACCTGCCTGATGTTAAGCCGTTACCATAGTTAACGATCATAACAGTCTTTTGTACGGTAATCGTACACTTTAGAGACCGTCTGATGTCATACTTTTATGACGTATTTAACTATGCGAATATTTTTAACCGACTTCAAAAAGAAGGTGACAATTCCAGTAAGTTCTTTGGTAGGTAAACTTAAGAAGTAGTCTTAACGTAGCGTACCTAAAGAAAGATAGTGGCAACGACTCAAAATGAAATAAATTATAAGATCCCTAGTTATTTCTAGTTCATTTGTGCACCTAGGTTTTTCGAAGTAGGTTTATTTTTTTATTAAATATTTACTTACCTAGCCTTCTCCAACTTTGTTAAATGATTGTAGGTACTAAGAGTGGTCTCAGGGGAGTAAATTTCCTTATTTACTTTCACCGCCTTCCATATCGCCATTCATCCTGTAAGGTGATGTCGTATTTAAACTAAAATCGCACTTTCCTCTCAAATATATGGGGGGGTCATAAAAACCCTATAATAATAGACGCCCTTTGTGCGTCGACAACAACAAGGTCCGTAGGTACTTTACGACGACTTAACAAAACTTTGGGAAAAATAACTTCTCTTATCGGTCATTTCCATACACGACGAAGTAGGCTTGACCGGGGTTGTACCACACTCACAGAAAATTTGCGTAAAGTAGCTATTATTTATAACTGCGTTTCGTACGATGCGACCACTATCTTTACACAACGATATAGAACAACTTCTTAGGCACCTACCCCTACTTGCTTGAATTGGCACCAAAGAATTTGTAATAATTATTACAAATTCTTTGATTGGCACCGACTCCATATGAACGAAATTATAAGGTCCCTAGTTATTTCTAGCTTTTTAGTGCACCCAGGTTTTTTGAAGTCGGTTTTTTTTTTTATTATTATTTTTTTTGTTCTCTAATATAGTTACACGTAGCTTACCTAACCTCATCTAACCTATGAAAATTAATTAATAATTGTAATCATCTCCCTTAAATTGAAATTGTGTAGCATAATTATGCCACTACTCTGGTTCCCAAGATACAAGCATTTTCTTAGTTTGGGATCCACAGTAATACGTCTGTGTTATTGTGATTTAGTTACTTATTAGCAATATACATCTTGTACCTACTATTTCAAATTGTGTACGTAAAACTATTGTTTTATAATAAACTAGCTGAGCCCGCGACTTCGTCCGCGTGGAATTTAACTTAACAAAAAAGCCCACTCCCGCGTTCTGTGCCCCCGCGCGACAGAACCCATTTAAAAAAAAAATGATTTTCTAAAATTAAAGTAGCCTAAGTTACTCCTTAAAACATCAGCTATCTGCCGGTGAAAGTCCCGTCAAAATCGGTCCAGCCGTTTCGGAGATTACCCGGAACAAACACACAGACAGACAGACAGACAGACAAAAAGGCTAAGGCCTCACGCTAATATGCGATATCTTTACATCAATGGACACCGACTTCTACTTGATGAAGACTGCAAATTGTTATATTTGAATGACTAAGATATTTCCAGGAATAATTAGCAACAGACGACATGCGGCTATCTCACGTTACATTTGTGCATACACCGGATGGTCAAACGCCTGATTATGAATAGGTAACTACTAAAAATAAACCAAGGATAAAACTGATAACCAAAGCGTAGAGATCAGCACGAGAAATATAGTTTGAATAAAAATTAATAAAATAAGCCTTTATTGCTGATTTACAATAGGGTAAAATATTCAACACATTTTATTACTGACGATCGGTTTTTCAACAACAAAGATTTCCACCTACGTCTGTAGCGTCCAATTCTGATCTATTGTGGACCAGCAGCTCTTTTGAGGTCATCTTCCCAGCGTTTCGTTTGTCGACATTTGCTTGTTTTCCATCTCTGGGGTACTCAAATATTATTTTAGTCCATTTTTATTTTTTCTCTCTTCGCAAAGTTTAAATATCAATACTTAAATGTTTGTCCGCTCATTATAATTCCATTTAACCCAGCAAAAAATATTGTAACCAAACATATCCAAAATGTTGAGTTATCAAAACCTCATGAGGTAACCCTGGCGCGCATATTGAATAAATTTATTCCAGCTTGATATGAAATCGCACGAAACCAGGTGTTTCGTTTGATTCGCCAAAGATTGAACCGTAACCGGTCGAAAGGTTTTATTAGTTTTTAGTGTTGGACCCTCCGCTGGGGCGGGATCGAGGAGATGTTGAGTGCGTATCGATTGGAGCACCCTGAGAGTGGACATTGATAGTGTAGATGTGTTCATTTTTCCCATAGACCGATTTGTAAACTTCTCTAGGCCGCTTTCTTTTAAGTTGTCTTTGTAATCTTCAACCATCAGCATCTTCTTTCTGTGCAACATGGCAGATACACGTGTATCTATCTAGCTTTGTTCCATTAATTCTGGATTTGTGTTATGATTATCATTTTCATTTCAGACTTTCATTCACTCCAACCCTCTACATATCACTCTAATACAATCCATCCTTATTTGTTTTGTATAGAACAATGTCGGCAATCCAGCCCACGACTTGCATCATGTTAAGCAGATAATGTGACCTATAAATGCTCGTAATAACAAAAGCATTGCTCCCACGTTCCAGACCTGAATGGGACAGATGCTCTCTCACTTATGGTACGAAACGCAGCTATAACAATTACTTTACGACGATCTACTATGACAGGGTGTTACTACCCCGGTCGAGCTAGAGTCAATTTACTACAACTTGGCTCTACCAGCGAAAAGCTTTGGTTTCCCTTTTGCTCTGCATCCATCCACATTCACACTCATCATTATTTTAGTCAGAGCTTCTTCGCACTAAACCCGTTCTTCACAGCTTTCATTGATTTAAATTCCATATTTTCATCATCCCTTTGTAAACCGCTAGTCGTAATGGTCACCGAATTCTACGTGCAGTTAACCACAAATGAACGCTCCAAATTAATATGCAAATTGTATTGTATTGTATTATATTGTGTGTGGCTATATAGGCACAATTCCATTTATCGGTGGCGAATCTTTTAATGATACTATGTACACTGGCACAGTTGTTAAATTCGGGCATAAATGTGTATGTGTAGGTCTAGTTAAATTTCAGACCAGAAATTCTATAATTTTTTTTTATTTGTTACAGGTAAAAGCAGTCTCCAAGATTACAAGCACCAATCATCACGCATCCGACGACCGCTCGGCGCAGTGGTTCGAGCGTAGGCCGCTCGGCTCACTGCACATGGTGATTGCGGGTTCCATTCCCGCCGGGGCAAATTTCGGAAATGGTCTATTCGTAATTTGCCCAGGTCTGGGTGTCAGTGGCATCGTGCCCAGTCCATTGTACGGTACCCATAGTACAGGCGCTGCTTAGTTTCGGACCATACAGTAGGTGTGTCAGTCTGGCGATATTATTATTATTATCCAATACTCTGGACCTACTTCACATAACCTGATTGTGACGTCTATGACCTCTCTTATCACAAGTATTCTAGTACAAAATAACTTGTAATTAGCTACTAACACTCGCTGTTTCCCCGGGGTTCAGCTAATTTCCTAACACATTAACAATGCATGCTGTACGTGGGATTACGCGTGGCTTATGCATTATCTGCCTCTCATTGTAACGGAATCGTTTTGTTATTGTAACTTATGTATAAAGGAATTTTCTTACTTCTTACGCAAATAAATAAAGTCTATTGTGTTCGGTACTTTACATAAGGAAGTGGATTTTGAGCAATAGGGCATATTTATCTTGCATCGAAAATACTTATTTTATGTAACAAACAAGCTTAAGACCCGCATGATGTTAGGCAGTTACCGTAGCCTATAGATGCTTGCAATGGCATTGCTCGCACGTGGCCGACCTAAAGGGCAGTGGGATAGAGGAAGGGATGGAAGAAGAGTTCAAACAAAGCGATCTTTTTTGACAAGGTGTTCTACCCCAAATATGGTTAACCTGAAAGCCCTAAGACGTTACTAGAAGTTAAAACTTTTAATAATTAGGTTCGTCCCAACTGGGTCTGCACACAAATATGGGCAGGTAATTAGGAAAAAAAACACTTTCATTAGTTACCTTCCTATGGAGCTGTGTTGCGGTGATAAAAAATATCTGTTTTTTCCTGTGAGTCCAATGATTACCCCTCTTGATGTGTGTAATTGAAAGAAAGAAAGAAAAAAATATATTTATTGGTACCATGGCAGAGCTATACAAAACTATACATACACAGCTTAGAAATATAAATCGACACATATAGCTAGTTATGTACTATCATACCAGGCCAAAGGGTCAACAGCTCAGCATATGCCAGGGTGCATGCGTGATGCATACCACCTGACGCTGGTTTTCAGCTGCAACCCCAGAACGATACACACACACACAGCCACGGTAAGCACTACATAACTAAGTAAAATAAAATAAAATTAACATTACATATTTATGTAATAATTGGCTACATCGTCAAGTATAACTTATCACCTTAACAACTGCATGTTATTATCATGTACTTACACAAAAGTGTGTCAATATGTCGTTGTATCTTTATCAATGTAGGTAATGCACCTTCCTCGCGCATAATAACAGAGTAGGTAGGTAACTAATAAATTTTATTTAATTTTTTTATTGTAAGTACTTACCTATTTACTGCTGATGAATAAATATAATTTATCAAATACCTACTTATGTAACTTTCCACTTATTTCTTAACAGAGTTCTTTATTAACTCAAAAATAGGTATTTTATTCGGGTCATCTTTTGGCAGAGAATTATAGGTAGAGGTAGGTAGTTAGTTCTCCTTTTTATGAAATACTTGGTGGATTTTTTACTGTAAAGAATCGTTACTTACTAATGATTATGTAGTTAATACACCTAGTATTATCGAACTGACCTAAGTACCTATAAAACCTATGACTTTACAGAAATTAAGTATAGCATGAATATAAATGTGTATATATATACCTACCTAATGTAAGGCTGGAGATACATTTAATATTCCAATTTGTTATCTCCGCTTGAAATATAACACCAAAACATTATTAGGTCTTTATAAATGATTCCACACGTCTCACTCGCACGTATTTCTTCAAGATTTTATTCCTCTTCATAGAATCACACTGACTGAATTGAATACTCAGTAAGCGAGCGAACGAAGGAACTCGAATTTATATTAGGTAGCTACCTACTACTTACCTATTAGAGTTCAACGATCAAGTTAAGTCAGTTTTTTATTATTATTGTTATGATCATAATTTCTTTATATCTTGAAGGTAAGAATCATGAGGAAACCTGCATATCTTGGAAAATCTAAACAATTTTCGAAAGATATGTGAAAACTGCCAACCTGTTTACCTACCTACCTACAAGGCTAGCGTGGTAAATTATGGCCTGATTCCCCCTTGTGTTGTGGGGAGGCCCGTGAATAGGAGGGCTTAATTATTAGGTAAGTATCATTATTTATGAATAACAATTCAACCAAACGGTGTTCTGAAAATAACAACCTTTTGGTAAAACAATTTAGGATAAGGACCCACCACTCACCCTTGGCTTGTTAACCTCCAAAATTATAAATCAAATAGGTTGATCGATAATGGAAGAGGTTAACAAAACCTAACTCCGTCGGTCGAGTTTGTCAGTCATGAGTGTCAGGGACCCTAATAATGTGCAATTTTCCGTGGAACAAAGCGAATTAAAAATAAAATTCGACACGTGTTTCGCCTCTGAACGAGACATCCTCAGGAAAGTTGGGCTACGAATGAGCCAGAACCTTTTGGTATTTTGTGACCTGTTAACTGCATAATGGTAATAGGCTCGGCCACTATTAGGTATAGGTAAGTACATTCCATTAGGAATAAAAATGCCAAAGGTTTACTCAGCAGTGTAACACCTCTGGTACCCCCTTCTGAGGATACAGTCGTGACGGTAATGGTGGCCCGTATTAATAGTTCGGACTTAAGTCTGAGAGCGGTCTCGAGTATGCTTTTTAACATTTTGTTCTAGAATACATTAGAATGACATTTCTAATATCATGCTCTATGCTTGTTGGAACTTCATTACAAGATCACATGCTCATAAGATTGTTCTGATACATAATACTTGCTTAATTATTGTTGGATTCGTAGGTTGTCGTATTTACTCATTCTACATCTTGTTAGATATTGCAACTTTCGCAACTAGATTTCAGATTTCTGGTTTAACAAATTACTATCGCCATCTATCGTATCGATAACGTTTTACAATTGTTGTAAAGAGCGCCATCTATTAAAATGATGGATTACTACATGTAATGCGCAATACATGTGCTGCCATCTTTTAGTAGCATGAAATACTTATTAGATTATAAGCATTGATAGTAGTTTCGCTACTCGTCACTAGATGGCAAAATTAGGCAAAAGATAATTAGTGATTATACTTTTATTACCCCAATTTTAATTTAAAAACTTTATTGCCATTCACACTTCTTAAAACAAATTAATTAATTGGTAATTGTTTTTACACCAATTATTCAATAATAATAATAAACAAATTAGTTAAAAACGATAAAACATTTTGTATACTTAAAAATAAACTATAAAAGTATGCTCCGCCATGACAGTGTTGTACACTGCCGTGACCAGGATTCGAACCTGGGTTACTACGGCCACAACGTAGGGTCCTAACCACTAGACGATCACGGCTACTGGAGCGATGTGAAACTTGTTGAAATTAGCTAGTATATTGCAAAGTGTAGTTTCTTTATGACGTAAGATTATTGCATTTATATTTTACCTACAAACAAAATAACTTTCATGCTGTGACAATACTAATTATTTACCCACTGCCGCTTGACTTATTTGACCGCCCCGGTTATGGCGACCACTTGTCATCGAGGCAAATTTCGGAAATGACCTTTTCATAAAATTTGGTACTAATCTTGTTCTGTCTAGTCTGGGAGTCACGTCAGTGGTAGATAAGTACATCGCCCCCAATCCATTGCACGGTCCTCATACTTAGTACAAGCGTTGCTTGGTTAGGCACCAATAGTCTGTGAATATAATTATACTATGCTACGTACAAAATATGCATAAATACAACTTCTTATTTATTATTTTTATTGCATAACCAAACGAGATAAATCACAAACCGGTGCTCACATCGATAAGTATAGGTAGGTAAGTACAAGTTTCTTGCGCTAACCATGAATACGATGTACAATTTGCATGCACCTACCTACATTCAACGGTCACCCCTCGAGACGCAAATTGTGGTTGCTAACTAGCTGGATTATAATATTATTATGATACTTATACCTGGGACGTGTTCCAAAACTGAGTACTTGCTAAACATGTCAAAGTTGAACAAAATAATAATGGGCATTACATATTTTAAGAAGTCTATCGAAACACAGATAATATTCTAAAAAAAAATACGCACCTTAGTAAATGCTAAAGATTATGTTCAATTGTACCTATTGAAAACAGAAAATCCATAAAAAAACCTAAAAAGAAATAATTTAGCCCTTTTTAACGTCCCACTTCTGGGCACGGGCCTCTCCTCAATTCGAGGGGGAATCAACGCTGGCCCAGTGCAGGTTGGCGGATCGCACATGTCCTTCGAAAATTGCTTAGATTTTCTTAGAAAAAAACCTATACAAGATTTTTTGACAAACATTCAATATCGAGTTAACCTTTAAAATATACCTATGTAAGTACCTACTGAACCTTTAATCTAAAAGAAACGTGGTGTTATAAGTATTTTTTTTTATTGAGGTCCTTCCTACCCCTTTTTTATCTAATTTAGTGCAAAAATAATCCTTGACCAAGCAATGTATATTACCTATTACCTACTTCAGATGCCATAAAAAAAACTCACCAACAAAAATCGTGTTAAAAATGTCACATACTAATTCCTTCACGTAACGCATGCGGCTACATAATAAATGTAGAACATCTCGAGGAGTCATTCAGCCGGGCTTGTTTGTACACAATGTAACTAATAAAATATATCATGTTAAATGCGGGATCATTATCATTATGCAGACGGGTTTGCGCGAGACGGTTGTTGGAACGTAACGTGTGGGGATTCGGTGAAAAGATGACAAGAATTTGTTAACAAGCGGGAACAGAATAAAACTCAGGCTCCTACCGCTGCGCTTGTCGGATTTAGTCAATCTAGAATTCTTACAAAACCTTTTGTAATCGCAACAAAGATGTAGATATGTGATGTTATTATTTCCCGTAATTACAAAATGTTTAGTAAAAAAATACTAAAATGGATATTAGGAGCTATCAAAACTTTTTTTCTTGTGTTTTTTCAGTGCACTGCACCTCTGTCTATCCCTTCGAAATATACAGGCATGATGATGTTTATTCATAACACAGACTAATAAGCCATAGACGCCGCAAAGTCGGGCAATGCCGCTCGCTTACATGCATTGCACGAGTGCCACAGCATAATGTATGACCGCACTATACATTTTGATTGGTCCATTCTCGACTCGACCTTGATAGGACCAATCAAAATTTGTCGTCGATTGCATTCTCATAAAACTTAAGCGGTGTCTTCTCTTATTGGTCTGTGATTCACAACATTGAAAGTTATATTAATAACCCCTTTGTTCAGCCACGATAACTTGCCTGTCTTTGTTACAAACGGCTTGTATCAAATCTGTCTGTTCCCTCCACCCTGGCAAAAAGACCGCCGGAAGCGGTTTCCTTTTTACGTTTGATAAATAGGGCAGCGAAAAAATCCCTTATGCGTCAACTAACATATCATTTATCCCTCTAAGCCCTTGGGCGATGGACCTTTGATTCTTCCGTGATATAATCCTTTTTGTTATTATTTTTGTATAGGACATGTTTGTACATGTTTCGTGTTCAGGACACATGCTTGCATGCTTGATTCTTCTCTAACGGAAGATTGAAAAAATACTATTGTTTAAAGGGAGTACCTATTTTTTCTTATATAGAAACTAAATATTGGTTTGAAGACTGATTATAAAAACTAGCGAAGAAAGAGATTAATCAAATTTTTTATACTTAGATGAAGTTGAAAATAACGAAAATATATTCATAGAATTTGAAATGATACAAAATCATTCTAAATACTAATATAACAATTAAGTTAATGCCAAAATAGCCTTTACTGATACTTATTCAAATGTAGAAAGAGTTATGACTATTAGACACACAGACATTAAATAATAATGCATTGTATTGTATTACCTACCTGTTGTCAACGTCAGCAAAGTGAAATAGGACCTAGAAAACAAAGTTATTCATTATTTTCTGTCCATGGGCTTTCATGCACCTAATAACCACATATTTCCTTTGCATTGAAAGAATCCCTTACTTATTTATTTACCCGCCTGTGTGAACTTTATGGAATACAGAGCATAACAAAATTCTGTCACAAATTGTATTCAAACAAGTTCAGGCGTTTTTGCAAAGTTACAAACACACACTTCCACATTTATTTCAAGTAGGGATAGGGATTTATTAGACTACTCTACAATGTTCCACTATGGACGAAATATAATCTATGGCTCAACTAAATTATTTTTCAAATTATTTTGCTATATCACCTATGAGGAAAACGTTCAACGAGAATTATTTACGACGGCTATTTTTCTTCACTCAATAGCGCTTTTGAATACCGCAAACCCTCTGCATTATCTTTCTGATTTACTAGATCAGATAAAACCAATAAAATACTGATGTTCATAAAGCTACAAAAATAGTAATTTGCACTCTATTCGAATGGAATAAAGCTTATGATATAGATCCGGAAGCTACTTCTAAGCTTGGTACAGATGTAAATATAAGATTGAAAGGTAACAATAAGATTGGATTCAAATAATATTTACTCAAGGAAATATACATTCTAATACAAGGAAATAAAGCATGAAACGAGGAGACAAGAGATATTGGTATATTTGTTCAAGTTTAAAATTATAGGGCGTTTGTTCAAAATGTTTAAGGAACTAAGAAGTTTTCTGATTACAAAACAAACTTTGAAAAGAATTTTAATATAATAAAGCAGGATGGGAAAGCAACTTTGCACAGAGGCAAACAAAAACATAGTTTATTATTGAACGATCATGTTCAATATGGCTGTGATGAAAATGGTGCAATGTTTCTATAAGATAACCTTGATAACAATACCGCTATTAAAACAGTTGCAACATTTCAAATTAGTTTGATGAAATTAAATCCAAACAAACACGGGACTGATGAAATGTTATTTAATAAATAATGATTTCTATTTTTCGAGTAAGTATGATGCAATAGTATTGTCTTTCTATAAAAAAATAAGTACGTAATTAATTTAAGTATTGAAAATTGCAACATTCACGAATAAACTCAAAGGTCGACGTATGACGACGATACCAAGAAATGAATTAAGGAACTCTTTTCTAAAATTTTAATGTCGACTAGTTTTAACTTTAACAATCTATATAAGTCATGTCTCGTGTGAACATTGGCCCTCGTTCATGCACATTCTCATACAATCCTCATCAAAACTGCATTCTCACTTTGACTGACATGACTTGTCACGTTGCAAATTCTGACATTGTCATGACAAGAAAGGGTGCAACCCTTCAGGTCAACAATAACATTTCATAACACGTGAAGGTTAAAACGTTTAGAATATTTTGTTACTTTAGAAAGTCTTTTGTTACCAATTTTTATCTTGTTAAGATCTGGAACAGGTCAGATGGATCAGATTATATCTAATAGCATTATCGATAATCATATTGTTGCTCAATAATATTAAATTTATTACAAGGCACTAACGTTGAATATTCTTTGTCAATGTTTAGACTACGTAAGAAAGAATATCTCAGACACATGAAGTTTTTACAAACGTATTTTTAATATATTGTTCATAGCTTATACCATCTATTTAACCAATTTGTTTTTTTTTTAATTTGAGCATCTTAATTTGTAATGAAATTAGATCTTTGAAACTACGTATTTGTGCTTCTTCTAACATGTTTTTGTTTAAGTAGCAACAGAAAAATTTCCCACAAAATTCAAGTTCCCGACTTCAACATCCTTGTCTGAATTATTTTTAACAGCAAAACTGGTCTCTCCACGCGGAAGTTCAGTCGCACGACGATTATTCGTATTTTAAAGTAAATCTCGAATCTCACATCTGTCCGGTTCATCTTGTTTGTCGGCAGTAGCCTTTGTTAATTGTTTGCAGTCCGCTGCGTCGGCTGCATCTTCTTTTAAATCTTTGTTATCAACATGTCAGTTACTGACGAGAGACGTGTTATGATTTAATTTCAGCATATTTAGAAGTTTTAAAGAACTATTATTATTAATATGTATTTATTTCACTTGCAATGGAAATAGTTACCTTTTAGCAATGTGATATGAATTTCCAGTTTCGTAGTGGAGTCTCGTGTTATCATAATCTATTTTTATTTTCTATTTCTGCACTATGTCTGCACTTTGATGACAAAGTTCTCATATTACTATTTCTGAACAGATACTCTATGCTCTTTTCCTTCTGGGAATAATACATTTTTAACTTTTAATCTAAATTTGCTTTCATTACTTTCTTACCCCTGCATCCAAATTGCAAATCAGTTTCATTGACTCTACGACTATGAATCACAGACAGTATACGGTCCACTGCTTCCTTTATGCAATCTACACTTTCTCCGAACGACTTTTTTGCATCATTCAATCAATTTGTTAAACGATCCATGACCAAATCTTAGTAGCGAGAAATTATACTGTTACTAAAGACCAAATACACGTTCACTATGATTTATGGTGTACACATAATTCTAATGTGGAGTTACGGGTCATAAATTTGTTTAGCGCCTTTGATATGGTTATAATCGTTGATAGTGAGAAAAATCTATTGTGTCTGGTCGTACGCGCATGCCGTGAACTTATTGTAGTTTCCGAGTATTATGATTTATGAGTGCTATTGTTTTGGACGAAGACGTGAAAGATGTTAGAAAATATGATTTGAGTTATAGGTATTTTTTAATTTGGATTTTGTGTGCCTCAAAAATTTTACAACGAGATAAGTATACCTGGCCAAATCATACTTAGTAGCCAGGACAGAATAGTTAAAGCACATCAATAAATAAGAACCTTACTACACTTGCTGTAGTCCTAATTTTTTAATCAATGCTAAATACGAATGCTTTATGACATCTGAAATTGGAATATTGCTTAGATTTAAAACTTTTAGTAAAAACAAATGCAGCAGTGTATTTTAATCTTCTGAGTAAGTATAAATATAGTTGAATTGTTAATAACCGTGTCCCAACGGGATCGCCCTGCACGTTCCGCCCCTGTGTCTTGGGTGCCACCCTTCGCAAATTCCACCCAATAGCATCGTCTTAAAGTTGCGACTTTATTTCCAACCCCTCTAGTCTGGAATTACATAAAAAATTGATCAGAAGCTACCCCATGACTTGCAATCTTTACAATCGGACCGAATTATTTTGTTCCCAAACCGAATCCGACTTTTTACGTTTTTTAATAAACTTGTGTGTTTTTTTCTATTTTTATTGTGCAGATTGAGATATTTATACTTACTCCTGGTTTTTTTCTGTTAAAGAGATTATGCCATCTTTTCTGTTGTTGACACATTCAATTTCGTTGCGGTTTGCTTGTGATTTATCTGCACCTTTTTCGTTGAATTTATTATTTTTTTAAAGTAAGGAATCTTATTTCGATTGATGAATTTATAGCGTTATCTGGTTTATCTTGGGTATCGAGTATATCTTATTTCTTCAATGTTATTATTATCTGGCATTGCCACCACAAGCGTTGCTCTCAAAGAGACCATTTGCTGTGGTGGTCCTGTTATTTTAAGGAGTTTTGAATTTATAAATGTTTTTATCTTCGAATGTCAATGTTCTATGACCTTACTTCTTTGTTTTCTACTCATAGGCATATAAGCACATTGTTATAAGCACATTCCGAAAATATTTTCGATTACAATTGTCTTTTGCCCCAAAAACTTATTTTATGCCTCCATTTGCACGATCAATACCGAGTTACAAATTCACTTCAACTGTCACCAGACAATAGGATCTGTCTGTTTCAATTAGACTTTTATTATATTTTTATATCTCTTAATATAATCTCTTTAAGTTCATTTTCGTCTGCTCTCATTAGCAAGTCTCCAATTTGAGCATGTATCTTATGCAAAGTATTCAAAAGGGTGGTTGTTCAAGGCCGACAGTGTTTTTTTTCAAGGATTACTTTTCTAAATACATTTTAATTGGTACGGTATTGTTGCATTTCTATTGTGTGACGTCAAGTTCGAGATGCGCCGGGTTTTGTCCATCAATCAGTTTGAGTGATGGGAAATATTGTCGTTTGCGGTTGGATTACCGGGGATAATCTTTTGTTAGCCCACTGTGTTGCGCAAATTTTCTGCCACAGTAGTATAATTTTTTATGCTATCGATATGGATTCTTCTGTTTGTTAAAGATGGCACGACACATTCAGGTTTTATCTTCCCGTGACAGCTAAGTCACGTGGTTGGGCAGGAGATTATTGGCTAATAATCAACCTTATTTGTATCTTAGATGTCAATTAAAGACACCACTCATCGTATTGTTGATTTTTGTACTATGGTTAATAATGATGAAATGAAAACAAAACCGGAAATTATGGCAATAGGACAGACTAGGATGGACAGACCGGCGGTCGGACGGCCGGACGGTCGGACTAGATGATCTTATGAGAGTTCTTCGTAGCGATTACGGAACCTTTAAATATATGTATATCTATGGTTGAAATAGATCCTGTAGACAGTCAAGCTGGTACCTATCAATTCAATCAGTGATCTTGGTTGATCGTGTAATATACCCCTTACTTGTAATACTTAGCACACTAAACCTATATTTTGAATACGACTATCCTACTAATATTATAAATGCGAAAGTTTGTGAGTGTGGATGTATGTATGTATGTATGTATGTTTGTTACACCTTCACGTAAAAACTACTGAACGGATTTGGATGAAATTTAGAACACAGATAGATTATAACCGGGATTAACATATAGGATACTTTTTAACCCAATAATCCAATACTACGCGGATGAAGTCGCGGGGCACAGCTAGTGTATAATAATAATGACTTGTAATGGTTTTTGTACTAATTAAACAACAAAGCCAAATTCTGAAAATTTACCAATATGTCTGATTGTGCATTATACAGCCTATTGTTATTTACGTCTTTGAACCCATCAACCAATACACTCTGGGCATTACCTTCGCAATCGCCTCTATGGAATGATAAATCATCTTCAAGCTCATCGACCCTAACCAATATATCTGTGAGTTTGGCATCATTAATATAAATTCGAACAGTTAGTGACGTTTATAGAGCGAAATAGTTCAATGATACGTGGCTCGTATCATTAATATTGCGTTTTATTTTCTTTTTTGTATTTTTTTTAATATTTTGTCTATTCAGTTAATGGTTGTAGCCGATTCTTTGTTAGTTTTTAAGAAATATCATTGTTTAGTGAGATTTTTTAAAGAATCTATTTTTTTGTATAAGAACAGAATTCATAAAAAGTTAATAAAAGTCAAAACGCCACATAACGTGTATTCTGAAAATGAAGTTTAAGTTTTAATCGATAGCTGATGATTGTAAACCTGGGCATTGCGATTAATAATAATCGAAGTTTCATCCCCTTGCATTATACCTAAACAGGGTGCAAGAAGCATCGTAACTAAAACTGATACCATAGATTCAACCCAAGATTCTTCACCCCTCGGAGTTGGAATTTTCCGTCGATATTTTCATGAAGTATGCTCATTTTTTTCAGCATATTTAAATTGATTTTAGCATGATATGCACGCTCGAGCGTGTTCAGTTTTAATTTAAATGGCAGTTTATTAATAAAATAGTAATTTTATATAAATAGTTAAAGTATACTAGGTGATACAAAATGGGTATACTATTTTTTTGCAACTTAACCTTGTAAATCTCAAACTATCGGCTTTGTGGGACAGTTGAAGTACTAAAGGTTTTGACTTGTGAAATCGGTCAACAGCTGTATTCCTATAACACCTTTTGTTTTTCAAGTTCCCTCCAAAGCTGATGGTTTTACAATTACAAAGTTAAGTTTTGAAAAAAAAGTATACCCATTATGTGTCACCTTGTATAAGTTAGTAGTTGTAGTTAGTTAAGTAAATAATATTAATAGTTTTATTTATGCAAAATCACTTGAGATATATTTGTATAATGAATTCATGCAAAAAAAAATTTAAAAAGGCTGCTCAATTTGAGCATAATTCATGAAAATATCAACGGCATATTCCAACTTTTGGGGTCCAAAATCATTAGTTGAATCCATGGTATAACTTTTCGTTACGAGGGGCATCGTACACACTGTATAATCGGGATGTTAAGCATGTTTATATACCGTTTATATTATGTCTTCATTCCAAAGAGCAGTGTCAATGTTATTTATATCCAAGCGTAGCACTAGATGCAGGAGCTCGACCTTGACATAGCTATTACCATACCGCTCTAGCACGTCGCACGTGCATTGTATGACCAGACATCGCGTTTTATAGCAAACTGTACGGAAAATTGTGGTATATTTGACGACCGCTTGGCGCAGTGGTTCGAGCGTAGGCCGTTCGGCTCACTGCACATGGTGGTTGCGGGTTCGATTCCCGCCGGGGCAAATTTCGGAAATGGCCTTTTCTTAACTTGACTCCATTATGAAGATTTCTCACACGTACGCATACGTTGAGCTAGAAATTAGAATTTAGGCAAATATACTTTGTATTCCAAACAGTATTTATTAAATCAGATCCAATGATACACCATATTATTGTCATATTGATACGACGCAGTTTTGCAATAAGGACCATTTTCAATTTTGACAAAACAAAAAAGGTGCTTTTTTGGTATGTAGATTATGTCATCGTCAGAAGAAGAGATTTTAATATTCCACTTACATAATAGTTAGGGAGGGTGTATGTTGTGAGCACGTACAGAGGAAATTGATTTCTCGGGTTCCGTGTTATGCGTTTCATTGTAAAAAACCAGCCAAGCGCATGTCGGGTCATACACAATAAAGTGTTCCTTAGCCAGTTCAATAAGGTAATTATATGTATTTTTGGCTAGCTATGTTTTGTCTGTTATCAGATAAAAGGGTGTATACTATTTTTTTTGCAACTTAACTTTGTAAATCTAAAACTATCAGCTTTGTGGGACAGTTGAAGTGCTAAAAGTTTTGTTGACTTATGAAATCTATCAACAGCTGTATCCCTGTAACACCTTTTGTTTTTCAAGTTTCCTTCAAAGCTGATAGCATAAACATTACAAAGTTATGTTTGAAAAAAAAGTATACCCTTTCTGTTTCAACCTGTATATAAAAACAAAATAAAATATAGCAACAGAACCCACATTCTCTAAACTCCAAGTACGCCTCAACAATTCTGGTTCCTTACATTCTCTGAAACGCATTGAGTGCACTCTCTGCGAGGCGGAGGGCTGCCCCCTAACTGGGGTGTGTAATGTCCCCAGTATAGAGCCGCCGAGTCATGTCCTGATATTGATTTGATGGATTACTGAACACACTAGGGCGAAAAAAAATAGTTTGACTCTGTATTTGGTATATAACGATGAGGGACTACCTACTTCAGGACTATGGCTATTACAGTGAACTAAGTTACTGACAATAATAATCACAACAAAAGAACACACTCTACCAACTATCTAAAAAATAACAATATTCTCTCCCATAATAGTTACAAACTTGCGTATTAATTTACAACACGAGCTACTGACAGTAAACACAAGTCTTACGCTGTCATTTCCTCTAATATCCTATGTCGCGGTGCAAGTAATAATCGGGCGAACTAACGACTTTCCATTCCGACTATCGCGGAAGTGAAAATACTAGACTTTCTAGAAAGGCGCGGTTTTGTTACCCTGTGGTAAGTTAGTTAAACATTTGAAACTTAGCACACAACTATTCTGGCGAGTGAAATACATTTCAAATTCTGATACTATTAACTCTGTCGGTAAGACATAAAGACTTAGCTTTAGTAACGTTAAACCCCTATAACTTTAAAACAAAAGTCTTTGATCAACTGACCCTTCCTCATCTTCACCGCTATTAAATCTTTAACTAAACTCTTAAATCTTAACTCGTACTAACAAAAGTTCAAACTTGAGCGTCAATTAAGTTGGTTAAGTTATTAGAGTGATTTTGCAGGGAATTTCGTATCTCATTAAATTTCGCTGAGTTAACTCAAGTTACCTAGTACCACTCAAACTTAAACTATCGTATGAAATATTTAGTTCATTTTAAGTGGTTGGAATTTTAGGAGATAGAATTTAGCTGGGTGGGTTTGTGTTACATACAAGATACTAGTTTAGGATAGGTAATGATTATTACTTGCTAAGCTATGGAGGCAAAATATGAAACCAAATTCGAAAGACGTTTAAGCTAATCCGAACTGGGGTGTTGTGGATTGTTACGTGGACGATGACCATCCTTCTAGCATTAAGGGGAGGCTTATACCAATCAATATGATATTAAAAGCGGGCTTAATTATGCATTATCGTAAGGGCTGTCAAATTCCTAGCGGTGCGTATATCATTTAAATCTTTTGAGTTCAGGACTTAAGTAGTAATAAAAAAAATAAAAAATGTAGCCCTTTTCACGTCCCACTCCTGGGCACGGGCCTCCGGGATTCAGGCCACGCTGGCCCAGTGCGGGTTGGCGGATTTCAGATGTCTTTCGAAAATTGGTTAGATCTTCTCTAGACATGCAGGTTTCCTCACGATGTTTTCCTTCACCGTAAGCAAGTGATAATCATATAGAAATTATGATTCGCACATAGATTTCGAAAAATCCCGAGGGGCGAGCCGGGATTTGAATCCAAGACCTGATGCCCGCAAGACGCGTGCTTTAACCAATCGGCTATCACTGCTCGTAGTAATAAAAAAATAAAGTTTTAGGTCCTCTATTGTGATAGTATTTGTTTTCCCATTTTTTTTGGTGCAGAATGGGCTTTAAAAATATTAATCCCATGAAAGTGGTAAAGAGTTCTATTAATCCGCGTTCCAGTTAGAAACCACCTTGAAGTCTGCCGGTGACCTATATAACAGATTCGCGGTACAAATATTGTTATTTTTACATATGACGTCAATGATATTTCAGTATCACGTTTCAGCATTATTATGTACGTCCAAAATCCATTATTGCCAGCTTTGAGAATGACTTTTTCAACTGCATTTGTTCTCAAATGACGACGAATTCTGATAACATGTCGATTACCTCAATATAACCCTTATTTCGTTTGCGACAAATTATCTTAATTGATACTTTTGTGCCTTCCTCGAGTTAACTTTTACTCTATCACCCATATCTAGAAAGTCTTCCAGAGTCTTTCAGAATTTTCTTCCGGCTTCTAAAGTTGATAAGAGATAATTATCATTTCAGATTCACTAAAAATTTACAAAGCACAAACGCCAAAAATCTGGCTGAAGAGCCACCTATGTCTGGAAGCGTCGCTCAATGATGCTTTATTGCCAGTCTTTGCAGTTTCTCAGAAGGATATGGCGCCAATCATAATATAAAACACACTAAACAGGTTAATAGGGAAACCAAAGATCTGGTGGGCGGATACTATAAGAAACCGTTTTGTGCAAAAAACACGTGCTACGTCGGTATTCAGAACGCGATCAGATTTGTGGTATATTTTCATATTATGAGTTTATTTACCTTTGATTGACGTCATGAGATACTTAGAAGTTGCATTTACTGACACCGCGTCCAGTGGCTTCAGCGTGGGCCGCTCGGATTACTGCACGGATTTTATTTCA
The DNA here is from genome assembly GCA_905147325.1 of Notodonta dromedarius. Classification (NCBI taxonomy): domain Eukaryota; kingdom Metazoa; phylum Arthropoda; class Insecta; order Lepidoptera; family Notodontidae; genus Notodonta; species Notodonta dromedarius. Next base: position 1,515,473 of record LR990167.1, read on the forward strand.
ATCAGGGCAAATTTTGGACATACCTTGACTTTTGAAGCAAAGCCTCTACGGACGTTCGGGGCCGCGCGGCCATTCTAACCGTGCTAAGCGTCAGTAGCGTTACACGACGACGTCAGAGCTGCGCCCTATGCTTAATACTATTAAGCTTCGCTTCTTTCGGGCGTCCCTATACGGCACTGTTTTTCTTAATTAGTTTGCCTAGGGTGTTATCGGAATCGATTCACTGTAATGAATTGCTTAGCTTAGGACCATACACTTGCTACATTCGTCTGGTTATATTTATCAATGTTGGTTATAATTCAAATAGCGGCACCTAACAATGAATTCACACCCGAGCGATCATCCCAATCACACTTCCCGTAATCATTCACACGTAACTAATTCGATATCTAAAGATCTCGTAAATTGCAGTTAGTTTTGGCTCGTAAAATACTCGAGCCCGACTCATTTTGGTTCGTAAATTATTGATAATGTAGTTTTGGATTGTATACCAAGCCCTTTAGGTTAGGGGATGACTGTAAAGACATCAAAAGGTATGCGTTACCCTCAAGAATTTTGAGGTAAAGATGTGACAATGGTTCGTTTATTCCGAATGCCAACATAAAGCCAGACCCCACCGTATTTGCCCTCCCTTTGCCCCAATAACCTTCAGGTTGGCAACGTGCGAGCAATGCCTTTGGTATTGCAAGCATCTATAGGTTACGATAACTGCTTAACGTCAGGCGGATCGAACGCTAGTTTGCCAACTTTGCTATATAAAAAATAAAATAAAATACTTTTAAAAATATGTCGCCAGACTGACACCATTTGTATTGTCCCAAACTAAGCAACGCTTGTACAGTGGGTACTGTGCAATGGACTTGGGCAATCCCAGTAACACGTAAATAATTTGCAATGTAAAGTGAACAAAGTTAGTAATAAGGGAACTAATTATTTTGCCAAACAAATAATTTACGTAGACGATAACGACAATCGATTAAACGTATGAACACATAGCAGAACTATTAGAATAGGAGTATTGAAGATTTATGAAAATGATAATAGGTTAATAGAACATTTGGTGCGTTAATTTGTAGGATTATCTGAACTTTATAAGCACTCTTTAGAACCTTTGGGTACGAAATCGCGAGAACTATGCGGTCGAAGCAAAAGAAAGCAATAAGAAATAAATATAAGAAAACAATAAAAGAAAGCAAGTTAATGTTCCTATTGCAAGAGTTCTAAATAGGGTTTAAAATTTGAATAATGAATGATAGCATTATCGCGTTAAGTAACAATCTGTGTTGGCTTATCAACCCGTGTCACTCAGAGAGATAAATAATTTCTAACGCAAATACTCCGATGAACTCGTACGCTGAGCTGTCATCAAAGCATTTACCTTCATTTCAATTTCCATTAAGATCTATTACCTTATTTTATTGTGAAATTGAGAAAATATAAAATTTATTATAATACAATTCTTTTGAATGTCCAAATTTATCATCATCATCTTCATATCATGAGTGCCTTGAACTTCTTATTCTGGGAAATATAGAATCCAGAAGATGGCCAGTGTTTCTGGATTTTGTGGTTGAAAAACTTAAATCACTGGTATGAAAAGACAACACCACAATTATTCCGAGCTGTAGTCTTCAAATTGGAAATAGCCCTAATGATTGCTAATTTCTAATCAATCCTATATCATTAACTTTAAGATTCAATTTGCAGTATTCTTCATCTATTAAAAAGTCCACCGTTTCCCTAATTTCCAACGAAAAAACTTTTTATGTCTCCTTAAAATTTATCATTCGGTCCCTTTGGATCGTAAAATCTTTCATTGCCTCCTGTGACCGCGGTCATAAAATTTTATTCTTTGTAAAGATACATTTTATAAATTTCTAATGTCGATTGCAAAGATTTGATGTCTTTTATAGGTTTAACGATGTTATAACTTAGTATGTGATGGTTTAATGATGGTCTAATGGATACTAAATTACCATCTTCTCTTGTTGCAGGTAATTCTACTAACTTCCAATCATAGATCATACTCCTACTTATTGGAAACTAAAGGTCGAGTGCTGGTCCCTAGCAATCTAGAAGGTACTGTATTCTAGAACATTTATTATGATGTTCACCATTATAAAAAAATAATCAATAAGTAAAAATAATTCAGAAAATTTATCAATCAACTTATTTGGTTATTTTTTGTCATTCACAAGCCGAGAGTGAGTGGTAGGTCCTTCACCCAAATCAATTTATATATATATGAGAAAAATATATGAAGAATGTGTCAGTATTATGAATATGATCTAAAAATATTATCCAATTTCTGTTGTACAGCAAAATAACTTTTTTACTTTAGGAGTACTCGTATAAATAATGTAGAATTCACCCAATACTTTCATTTACCCATTATATGGTTATTTCACCTTCGTAAGTAACCTAATCTACACCTACGCGTGTCATGAACATCTTGGCGAAACAATTTGCAAATAAATATGCTCAAGGCAAGTTAGTATGGCCGGTGAAGCTGGCACTTTATTGTAAGAAGAAGAGGGTAGCGGAGCGACTTTGAACAAGAGCGAGATTCATTTTAGTGGTTAGGAGAGTAAGGAAGTAAGAGAGATAGAGAACGAGGCGTCTGCAAAGTCAGCCATGAGTAGACACATTGATGTAGTACTTTATCTTGCTCTTTTTGATGGCGAGAAATTAAGATTTGAAAATCACATAACAGTAGCTGCGATTTTTCAGGAACCAGGCCAAATTAATAATAATGTAATCCAAACCTAAAAGAAAACGTCTGATGACAATACAGATGCATAGCTCTGTTTTGTCTTGATAGCTTTAGATACCTTTAAACATGCGATAGAACCCATTTCCACTCCACTAAAACCTAAAGATAGGTGTAAAAGAGACGCGTTGATAGAAATACTTATGCGACTCTCCGCTTCCCTCATCCACGCTTCAATGGAATACGACCCTAATACAGCCTACATGGTATGCCACAAGGCACTGTTCTAGTTCCTGTACTGTTCAAACTAGACATTCATATAACATCCTACTCGTTATAATACCTAATGAGGTGACTGCTACATAATTTGATGTGTTTATGTTCGTGGGTGGACAGTTGTGAAGGACTACGATATATTTCTCATTTTGTTGGGCTTAGTTTACGTATATGCGTATATGATAATATTATATTGCAAAATTTTATTTCTTGAATAAAACTGTTGTGATCGCTTACATCATTACATAATTTCATTTTATTTGGCATTCCACCTACGGACTTCTCCACAGTCGAATTTACTTACAATCAATACAAGGGATACCTCAATAAAAAGATTATTAATGCTGAAAATAATGATATTGAGATATTGGAGTAAAACGTTCAAAGGAGTAGTTAATTGTTTAACTTGATTACTTGACTTTTATATTGTAGGTATTTTTGGTTCTATACGAGTTTAAACAATAAACTACCTCAACAACACCATTTCAGTTCGTATGGTTTGCACACGGTCTTTTTCGCGAATTACAAAATTTGTCTTTTATTATTGTCAGATTTTGAAAAATTACTAAAAGAACTCAAAAAATTTGAACTTCGCGGGCTACATGGGCGCTTTAGCCTTAATAGTATTCTGGCTTTATTTGATCGAAAAGCAATTTATATTTCCATTGTGCTTACAATTGTTAGAAGTTTATTAGTTTTGTGTACATTGTTTAAATGTAAATAAATTCTGTTTATTTCTTGTCTGTGAAGGTGCTATTGCCTTTTAAGCTTGAGACACTTGTGAAAACAATTTAGTACATTAAGTTTTAAATTAGCTTTGTCTAGGTTAAATGTTATTGATCCATGATCTTTTAAAGTATCTAATATTTTTTAGATTAACCCCGTGCAAACTGATGCATATAGCCTCTCTTATGAGCTGTAGGTAATTGGCTACAGGGTGGTTTTACCACCGTTATAATTCGATAATACAAAACCAAAAATCGTCTTAATACTAACGGGTCATTAAACGCATCTTAAAACGCGTGGGAAAGTTAATGAGAGTGGTACATTTGTAACATGCAAGGATGCAACCGGTTCTATTCCCGATCCAGTCCAATAGGCTGGACGTGGGCGACGACTGCATTCTCAAAACAGACTGACATAAAACTGTGATACGTAATTCAGTATTACAATTTTAATTTCTAAATTTATTGACATAAAGTTAAATATTCTAGAAGCAATGACGTTTGAATAAAATAGTGTTTCATGACAAATAAAATGAGACAAGTTCTTGATATAAGGGTTAAATCTACATAATATTAAGACTGGAAGATATATTCGAGACCCAAGAATGTAGTGACAAAGTTACTTTCTTTACAGATATTGTATGGATCAATGTAAATCTACATTGAACTAAGTCTACATAGTACCTTATTCTAAACTCATAGGTATATAAACTTGTCTTAAATAAAATTCTTCAAATATTATTCCAGAAATAAATCCTTGTAAGAAATTCTGAGCTAAAACCTGCCGCGTCCATTTTAAGAAGACTCTTGAAGATGCGGCATATTTCTTTGCGGAGTCTTATTTTAAGAAACAAAGAAGATGTTATTAAGGTCATGTTATAGTGGTAGATGATGTAAAATGTAAACCGAATCGTGCCAGCGCTAGATGCGGCGATAAGAATTTGCACGACCTGTGAATAATAGTATTCTGTAAATAAAGCAAAGCAGCGCTGCATTTTGTTTTTCTGTATATTGTTTATTAGGAATGGTAAATAGTAGTTCCTCCTATTATATGCGCTAAGCTCTTTATTATACAAGGTGACACATAATGGGTATACTTTTTTTTTCAAAACTTAACTTTGTAATCCTAAAACCATCAGCTTTGAAGGGATCTTGAAAAACAAAAGGTGTTATAGGAATACAGCTAATGACCGATTTCACAAGTCTACAAAACCTTTAGTACTTCAACTCTCCCACAAAGCCGATAGTTTGAGATTTACAAAGTTAAGTTGCAAAAAAAATAGTATACCCATTTTGTATCACCTAGTATACTTACAAATAATTAGGTATTCAAGGCTCCATTTGCGTGGTCTTCTAGAACAAAATATAGCATTTCGTTTATTCCTCAAGGCTCCATTTGCGTGGTCTTCTAGAACAAAATATAGCATTTCGTTTATTCCTGATCAGATATCTCTGTATCAAATATCGTCCAAATCCGTTCGGCCGTTCTTACGTCAGTCCAATTCAAACTCTTATATATTTTTGTAATGATTGTCTTTAGCTAACCCTTTTATTGACTTGGATTTACCAGCCATTGCACACACTTACAATATTCATCTTCAAGTGATTCAAATATGCTTCGACCCTCTTGTGACAATTTTCGCTGCTATCTTAACCCTGTAATCGTCATCCAGCCCTTTCTTACTTCAACATAATCGGACCCATAGCTAATGTATCACGTACCAATGTATAGTATGCAATGTATTTTGTAACAGTTTTTCCCATTGGCTACGGATATTCGCTACGTCTCAGACGTAGGTACTTGTATTGTATCATGCAAATGTTGTCACGACTCAGTCTTAAGACTGGAGGAATCCTGAGCGATGAATAAATAATAGCCATATAGGAGAATTTGTGTTTGATACATAGGTGCCTCTATAATTTCGTTTAAATTGATTTCGACCATTATTGGACTGTCTCAAGGCTTTTTCTTATATTATATTATAGGAATTACCCTTCCATCGACGTTTTGTATTAAGGCTACCCTAATTTCAAATGATTTATTTACCAATAATTGCGTTAGTCGGCCTAAATCATTGATTTTCATTTTTCCAAATGCATTATTTAATTTATTCTTACCTTAAATCGTTACACATTTGTGTAATTTTTTTCAATATTAATTGTTTGTCTCGTGAGCAGTCTGCTTTCGGAATCATTTCACTTCTTCAAACAAAACTACCACAATCAAGATAGGTGTTCCTAGGTGGTGTGTAGGGTAAGTACCCTATTGGAGCACCTTTCTATACCATTAGGTAAGTTGGTGCCCCAAGGTGCTCCAATCATTCATTCAGTTAAGGAACATTATTAAAATGCTATTCGCCACAATAAAACTGAGTGTAAATTAATTAGCACAATACGCCAACAATAAAGGGGAGTGGGCTGTGATCTAGGCGCGGTCCAAATGTTAAATGAACGGAATGCCCATTCTCGTAGGGCTGGCACCTGCCTGTACACATTGAAGCCTGTATATTGTAAGGGCAAGTAGAAATATAAATAACTGTAGTAATTACATTCCGTAGGGATAGAGTCTGCAATATTTATAACTATTTATAACGGGGAGAAATCTCTATTTTTTATTTTTTTCCTCCATAGTGTTGGATGGCTAAGATAATAAGTAAATAATATAAAATTATGATCGAAAGACAACTTTATCACTGGCTAAAGAAGGTAGTACGGTGGCAGAGTCAAGCTGTAGACTAATGCCTACAGCTTATATACGAACGAGCTCGACCGGGTAGTACCACCCTATCACAGTAGATCGGCGTAAAGTAGCGCTACTATAGCTGCATTTCATACGATGAATGAGAGGACCGGGAGTCCAACATCTCCCTCCCTCCCTCTCTCCTCTCCCACTTCTCGTCTGGTTGGCTAGGTGCGAGCTACGGCTACGGTAACTGCTTAACAACAGGCGGGTAACAGTCGAAACCAAACAACTGTACAATCGAAACGAAAACATAATATTCGTAACTAAACATAAAAATTCTTAACCCTTTCACAAAGGTCAAAGGGCCCAAAAAAAAAAATAAAAAAAAAAACTACAGGCGGGTCGTACAAAAAAAATTCTGCATCTTTGAAAGGGTATCTTGATTAAGTATAAAAGCCAGAACATTTACGTAGGTACGCACACTGACAACCCTATATCTTGCGATGATGTATTTAGAGCAATTAGTTTTAGTTGTATGTGCATATTTTAATTTAGCACGTTTGGCTACAATTTTTAATGTCATAGCATTGTTTGTTAATGATTCACGCTTGTTACAGCATCAGTATCAGGGAGATAAAAGCGAATCTGAGCACGATTCTGAAATATCTTTACATCTAGCGTTGTTAGTATTAAGGTAATACTGTGGGAGGTAGATGCTGCTTTATTTGGTTCATTAAGTAACTGGGCAAGGTGACCAGAACATTTTTTATAGAAAACTAGTTTTTGGCCATTGTTGCGCTAGCGAATTTTCTTAGGTTTTCGTATTTCTTTAAGTCCAGTTAGTCTAATTATGATCCGTGGTGCCTTACGACTTCAATCAGCTGTAACATGCTTGTTTCTATGGCAATCAGCCCATATCGGCTATTTTTGTCTCCCGCTTTGCACCGGAGGGAAGTGTACATTTTTTCTTCCAACTCCTCCTATTTATTCTTTCGATTAAATTTGTGCGGGTTCCAAGATAATTTAACATTTCCCCGGAACTCGTCGAGGGTCAATCCTCGACGCCATTATTGGTTACCATTGTCGATCCAGGTTCACAGGAGTAACAGTGATGGGAGTGTGTGGTGGGAGTGGGACCAGTCCCAAAAAGAAAATTGCGTATTTTCTGGATATCAACAACATCGCCACCTACTGGATCCATTTACAACTAAGAACGAATGGTTCCTGGATAGGTGACCCCATGAAACATCAATAACATCAAAATCGGTCAAGTCGCTTAAGCTATTTTGTTTACGTTTCATAATATAGCCTAATTAAGGTTATTATTAATCTCGAAACAGCTCATCCATTAAGGCATATAAGTCGTGAGGGGCATTTTAAACAGGTGGTACAATGGATGGTCGTATATGGCCATCGACCAGGTCCCTCTGCACGCCCAGTAAGGAAACTAGAATGAGGATAATGTATGCTCGTGACTCATAATTTTATAAAAGTACTAGCGACCCGCCCCGGCTTCGCACGGCTCTAAAACTATTAGTGTTTCTTTACTATATTATGCATGTATTTACACATATAAATCACTCTATCTATTAAAAAAAACCACATCAAAATCCGTTGCGTAGTTTTAAAGATCTAAGCATACTTAGGAACAGACAGCGGGAACCGACTTTGTTTCATACTATGTAGTGATGAATTTCTGATTTATTTTCAGTTGACATGGCGATTGTAGAGCCAAGCCGTAGAGATAACTGACTGCAGCTCATATACGAGTTGGCTCTACCAGGTTAATCCTTAGAACAACTAAATGTGTATTCCTTTTGGATGTAGTTACAGTTTTTTTTATTTATCAAACAAAGTCTGCAAACACCCGCCTGATGTTAAGCAGTTACCGTAGCCTATAGATGCCTGCAATACCAATAGCATTACTCGCACGATACCAACCTGGAGGAGAGTAGGAGTTGCGATAAGGGTTTGGGCTGCTGGCTCTCTCGTTCATCGTACGAAGCGCAGATATTATAGCTACTGTTCTAGTACTTTATGCCAATCTTCTGTTAGCGGGTGGTACTACCCTGATTGAGCCAACCTTTATTAATTTATTCGTATGACATTCTTACAATTGTTCACAATAAATTAATTAAAATAAAAAATATTAAGTTATTCTATCTTTTAATTTCTGAATCCATGGGATAGCGTCGTTTTCGAGAGAGAATAGGTCTGTTGGGCAGCCGTGGTACCTTGTGAGTGGGCAGTCTCTAGCTATATGCTCAACATCCTGGACAGCAGCTCCACACTCACACTCCGGTGAGTCCCTCCACCCGCACATTCTTATATGAGCTGTAGACAATTTGCGACAGCCTGGCTCTACCACCGCATAAGTAGTTTTTTAACCGTGATAAAAAAAAGAGATCATAAACGTTTGGTTTGAAACCTCTCTTCTTAATTCTGTACACTCGTGCACATAACTGGTATAATCTTGCATTATTATTATCTTATCTCAAATGTCTTCGCACATGCTGTGAAGGACATTTTACAAGTAAAAAACATTTGAAAAGAAAAAACTTTATTATGAAACTAGCTGAGCCCGCGACTTCGTCCGCGTGGAATTTAACGTAACAAAAAAGCCCGCTCCTGCGTTCTGAGCCCGCGCGACAGGATCCATTTTTTTAATTTTGTTTTTCTAACATAAAAGTAGCCTATGTTACTCCTTAAAACATCAGCTATCTGCCAGTGAAAGTCCCGTCAAAATCGGTCCAGCCGTTTCGGAGATTACCCGGAACAAACACACAGACAGACAGACAAACATTTTGTAAATCGCGTTTTTGCTATAGGTGTCGTATGTACTTTCATATGCATTTAGTGAAAAGGTGTTATTTTGATATTACAAACAGACACTCCAATTTTATTTATTTGTATAGATTACTCTTTTTTGTTCCCTCTTGAATAGAAACAAATGAACATTGTTGCTATTCTTTTAAATGTTGGCTATGTTATTTACCTTATTCTGCAAACATTTCTTTAAATTGTGAAACAGATATTTTTCTAAATGAAAAAAAAAATGTCTTGAATATAAATAAAATAGCAATACTTCTTATTTTACGAAATGTCTGGCTACGATGACTTTGTCATTCTGAAAAAAATTGTGGCACTGCACAACTTGTTTAAATAAAATAAATGTGTTTGCAACCAGACATACCACACGTTATATTTATAGTTGTACATAAAGAAACAAAAAACTAATGCATCATGAAACTAGGCTCTACATAATTGGACCACATTTGACGTGTTGTATAACATTCAGACTGAATAGTAAACATCGATAACTAATCTCCATTCATACCCTCCGACCTTGTTCGCGGTTATCGCGTTACGGTAAATTCTTACAGGCTTCTGTACTGGGGAATAGGTAAACTCTGATAACATAGATAACGTTTGCGAACAACCAGCCTGTGGGCCTGGCCCCTAAGAACATAAAATAGCCGGTGAACTCAGTGCGCCTCGAGCCGTCGACGAGAACAGACGTACCGCGCGCTCTCTGAAAATACCCACAACACCATCTAAATAAGCCAACAGGATACCCCGTGTTCGGAATAGTGATGGGGAAAGAACAATAGTGACATAACTACGAATAAGGAATGGTGCCGACGGATATCAAAACTTACTAATTGATGTGAATTAAATTTACAATCGAATGACCTTGCCATCGAGTAGAAAAAATGGATTAGTCATAGTTTTTTGTTTTTGTTTTAAATTGAAATGACACTGAGATAGGGATGAGAAATCGATTTCTATCAATCGATTGTCTCGATTGAGTGTGGGAAGTGTGGAAATTGTAAAAAGTGACAATGTTGGCGGTAAAGAATTTTTTTATGCCTGAAAAGAGAGTGGACTCTCCGAGGTTTTCGAGGATGCCCGAAGCCTTAATGAGATCAATAAGAAGGAGGTCGTTGAGGGTGAAGAGGACCAAGTCGCTGGTGCTTGTTAATGAGAAACGGAAGTCCGGTGAGTGGTAGCGTATGACATTTATAATTTATTTTTTATTGTAAAACTACATTAAAAATTCAGTGTTGATATTATTTTCTTTATTTACATTCTAGATGAATCTGAGTTTCTGATAATGAAAATGATCTCTAATTAAGTATTTATCTATAGATTAGTATTATAAAAGATTCAGTCGGTGGGCCATTACTTTGAACATCAAGTTAAAGTTGCCTTCAAACGTATTATTTGCCACTAATGACGTCTTGTCTTCAATAATAAAGAAGAACGCTTCATTAGTTAATCATCAACCCATTACATTGTAAATAAACTTAACCTAATAATTGTTTTCTAACTTGTAATCAAAGGTTTAACGAGAAAATCGCTAATTCCTTTGACTTCAGTAGTGTGGTATAATTAGAAAACATTAGAGATTGAATAATTCATAGCACGTACACATTTTGCAAGACAATGTAACAATTAATTTGTGATTTGTTATTCAGATTATTCTTCCGTAAAATTGCTGTTGTATATTTATTCAGATTGGCGCTTACTTTATGATGCGCGTGCAAACTATACCTACGTACGAGTATGTAGTTGGACAAAATAAATTCAGTTTTACTACTTGTATAAGATTTGCTTCCATTTCCAGTACTCAGCTCTAGATAATAATTTTTGATAAGGCATGCGTCAAAAGTAATCGTACCAGTTTTTAAGATTGTTTAAACTTGTCTTTGGATTAGGACTAATCTTGATTTTGCTTTAAAAAGTATTGTATTCGTATTTCATATGATATATAAGTCACGTATTCTATGTACAGGGTATTATACTACCTATTATGTTTAGTATCTAAAATTCATGCGAATATTAAGTGTGAAATGTGTTTTTTTCTGGGTTAGGCTGTAACTTTGACTGGGTATAACGCAAGAGCGGCTGCACAGATATAAATTATACCCGATGAAGAGATATTTTATGCTCTAGAATAACATATAGTTTACTTTGCATCTTCGAAATCCACGCAAATAAGGCCGCAGGCAAATGCTTGTGACATAACTGCAACTACTAAGGTTTATCCCTACAATTCCCTCAACTATCAAACGGGATTCCCTTTAGTACATGCCTCCAATTCCTTTTACAGTAATTTCTTGACGTCTCAAGCACGCAACAACGTCACGTCTTATGACATCATCGTCACCATATACTGTTGATATTATTACCCTTGTGTGTCATTACTTTAAATGGTTACCGACCAGATATTCAGCTTGCTTTAAATTCGGCAGCTGTGGTCATGGTGACTGACCTAGCCCGGTTGGATAAGGTATACTTGCCTTGATGTGGTATTTTTAATCATTCGATTCGAAATGTAAACGTTTTCGGAAATTTTAAGCTCTTGTGATTTTGCGTATATTACTTTTCATTTGGAAAATACTTCAGTGTTATAATAATCTTAGTAATTATATTAAGTATGTTTTACATTTACTAAAAATAAAATATTTTATACATTAGTTTTATGTAAGTATGCATAAATATAGGCGTTTTAAGTTTCCTATCCGTTTCCGATATTGATTCAAAATACCCCTCAAATCATACCATTTTTGGATGGCTATGGTAATACCCGCTATTACCCGGCTTTCTAAAACAGTAGGTTTATATGATTTTTTTCTTATTCCGCTCCAACTCTAATATCCCTATTGATAAATGAGAAAATTCAATTCTAGTTAAATAGGCTTCCAAAAGCAGAAAAATCTAAGTTGTATCATTAGAAGATGTCTGCTCTGACCTTCTTCATACCAAGGCCACTCAGTCAATTCGACTGCGACCAGTTGCTTGTAGTAAATGACTCCAATTATCTTTTGTATAATTCTCTTTACTAGCTTCCGTTTCTTTGGCAAGGCTGTCTTTCGATACAGTTTTACATACTTCATTATGCTCATTGATCTATGTCCGATTCGGATCAACTGATTTCTATTGTAATTTCAGTCGTGGGTAATATCGTTTTTATGTTCAAGGTATTTTGCAACATCTGTTCTTTGCACATTTAATGTTTGTGTGCAGTTGACAATATTTTTATAGCGATATATATTCCCATGTGTTTAACATTTATAGGTCGTTTTATAGGTCACATATGGGTGGTGTTCATGTTGTTTCTGCCATGTTTGTTTTCGTATACTTAACCGCTGTTATATCAGATTTCCTTGACACGATTCTCACAATTCACCTTTTGATGCCAAAAGTAAGTATCACTATGTAGATTTTCTTAATTTTTTCTGTACTATTATGAAATAATGGACTGCAATCAAAATAATTTCTTACGGAACATTTCAATCTAGTATCGATTAATTAATGAAATTCTTCAAAACACACGTTGCAGCACAGATAGTGTTTATAATCTGTGGCGCTCTTATCGGATGCATTCGGGCTTGATTAACTTCAAAACCGATGAGTGCAGCCGATAACACGGTTTTATGTAAAGTTAATTGGAGGGCAGACAGTGCGACGACCGCTTGGGGCCGATGCACGGGGGCAAATGGGGCAAATTTAAACATATTAATTGAATTAACTAGAGTATATCCTACAAATATTATAAATGCGAATGTATGTGAGTGTGGATGTATGTATGTTTGTTACTCCTTCACGCAAAAACTACTGAACGGATTTGGATGAAATTTGGAACACAGATAGATTATAACCGGGATTAACATATAGGATACTTTTTAACCCGAAAATCCCGAAATTTCTACGCGGATGAAGTCGCGGGGCACAGCTAGTTGGTTTATATATGTGCAATTTTCAAATCACCTAGCTCTAAATCATAGCAGCTTTTCCTAATATTCTATAAAAAATCTAATTAGGATGTTTAATATAAATATGTGTGTAACTTTACCAAATATATAAACTTACTAGTCATACTTAACATATCACACAACAAATAATTTGTTATCATCGCAAAGATAATAGTTTATACATTTGGTATTAAATAAAAAAAAATCTAATAAAAAAATAACTTATATATAAAATTCTCGTGTCACAATGTTAGTTACCATACTCCTCCGAAACGGCTCGACCGAATTTCATTAAATGTTGTGTGCATATCGGGTAGGTCTGAGAATCGGCTACTATCTAATTTTCATACCCCTAAATGTTAAGGGTGGTCCACATTCCACGCGGACGGAGTCGCAGGGCACAGCTAGTAAGACTATAAGATTATCGATTTAAAAATAGAATCGATTGGACCTTTCATTTCCGTCGCAACGGCCCAACACTAATTACCACGAATGCACCTGGCGATCGCGTGCCACACTAAATGTCACAGTTTACGTTATAAAACACAATTAAAAACTTGACCCATGCTATTTAATTTAATACCCCCATACCTGTAACATTAATCAATAAGGTAACTAGTAAATTATGATTTTATCTAGATATCACTTTTTCTAAAAAAATATATGAAAAGAACAATACAATTCCGAGGTTTCATAGACTCCAATTTATGTTTCGTTAGATTTAAAACTAGCACAATTTCAAAAAAGTAAATTCTAGAATTGCTGATTCTCGGAATCTACTTACTCTTTTTGAAACTGTACCGCTGTAACCATTGCTTGGTTTAATAATGATATTGTATTTACTTAAAGTAATTGTAAATAACACCTACTTATATGAACTGCATATTTGTAAGTATGTGTGGTGATGTCATACTCATTTAGTTATCTGTTTCAGGTGAATCAGGTTTCCCACTCTGCATAAATACTAATTGCTTTGCGGTTTCAAATGAAAATGGCATACGAGGAAAATAACGTTATATAACACTGTGTTATGTTATTTTACTATGTCGATAGGACTGTACCGTTCCGATGTGGACTTCAATTATAGGCATGTAATTAATTAGTAGGTTATGAAGACCCTAATTAATAAATCGATCTCAAGTCTGAGAGCGATCTTGGAAATGTCATTCTTATGTCATTCCAGTACAAAATGACACGTCAAAAGCCTCCTCAAGACCAGTCTCACCACTGTCACCACTCAGAACAATTTTTTTTTTTTAAAGTGGTCTTTTTTACCAACCGATGGAGCTCTAAAAATATTAGATGATTATCGTTCGCCCTTATGTACCAACAATTTCGTTTCAAAATCAGTTGCGGATTACCCATGCCATTTGGGTGACATCCAATTTGGAATACCGGGAGCAAGCCAGATAAACGGACTCTATGCCAAGCCAATTTGCATTACGTATGTAACTACGGCCCAGTAGGTACTCGGAAATCTTATTTTAGGTACCTAAATACCTATCTGTAGAGACTGTAGAGTATAAACTTCACTCAAATTGAGAGAGTTTGTCAATGATCAATAGCTCTATCATCATGAGTTTTTTTTAATTGGGACTATGCCCGCCACACACTCCCACCACTGTAACTCCTGTAAGCCAGGATCGACAATGGTGACCAATAATTACATCGAGGTTTGACCCTCGACGAGTCCCGGGGAAAAGTTAAATCGTCATGAGTTTACGTACACTAGAGTCGTTAGTCTAAAGTAATTAAATAGCAAATTGTTATTCATCGGCTGACCTGTAAAGCGATAGAGCTGTAGTATTTGCCATACAAAAGTTATACATACTTATTAGATTTGCAATAATCACCAGAATCTCTTGGTGGAGCTATAATGCGGTACGGAAGTTAATAAAGTAGTCTTGACATGCACAAATTTAGGTAACAACATTAATAACAAAAAAAACTTATTTCGAATTATATATTTCCCACGCAAATTGCTGTCAAAGCGAAAAAAAAACTTTTTTAAAAATAGAATGAGACGCTTGTTTTCGCGGGCGCGTCTCGTTTCCCACGAGGTCGTGGCCAGCCAGTGTTTCGCATGCGCATTTTTTTTATTATTCCATGGCCAAGGCTGGGTGTTGCAAGGATAAAAATAATGTATCCTTCAGCACGACTAGAGCACAGAGCGTGTCGACGCCTCACGCTTTTACATTCTACGTATTTCAAATTAATTATAACAGATGTGGGAAATGGTATCTTATTATTCGAATAGGTAAGTTCTTATTAGCAAAACTGACACAAAGCGATAAACATGCAAATGCTCTACTATTCTATGACCTAATAGTGAAGGAATTAGGTCGAACGGACGATTGGATGCACTCCAATTGTTAGGTGGAACACCGGCGCACCCCTTATGAACCTTGAATATAAATTGACCCTTTATACCTTCTAATAAAGACTGGATTAGATTGGGATTTTATGTTTTAGAAGCTATACAATGCAATATTATAAGCAGTGATATCCGATTGGTTAAGCACAGGTCTTGCGGGCACAAGGTAATGTGATCAAACCCCGGCTCGCACCTCTGGGTTTTTAAAAATCTATGTGTGAATCATAATTTCAATTATTAGTTGTCAATGGTTACTGACTGCATGTCTTAGAAAATCAAGCCAATTTTCGAAAGACATGTGAAACCCGCTAACCCTCTCTAGCGTGGAGGATTATGGGCTGAATCCCTCTCGTATTGAGGGGAGGCTCGTGCTAAGAAATTGAACTTTAAAAGGGCTAATTTATTAATATTATAACAGGCTCGTACTGCATTGGGACCAAAAGCACCATCGGTGAAATGTGGGCGTGTGTGCTTTATCTTCTAAATGGCTTGACCGATTTTGGTAAATATTTTTTTATATTCATGGGGTCGCTTGGATGGTTCTCAGCTATAGTTTGCTATACAAGCAAAGCTAGTAATTATCACAAAAACAGTCTATTTTACCGGCACACTATCGAAATTGCAAAAGTTTCGCGCGAACGCCGCCGTACTCATAATAAATTCATTTAACGTCGGCTTACACGGTGGACTGTGGGCCGAGTCATAAGCGTTAGCGATTAGAACAGTCCTGAAGATGACAACTAAACAATTAGTACATAAAGATCGTTTCTGTCTTACGTTTATCCTTGGAGTGAATTGAATAATATGCTTTCATTTCCTTCTATTCTTCGTATAACAATTACGTTTTTTCTTGAGCTCACCGCGAATCAAATCCTCTTCGCTAGACACCATTGCTGCTCCTGGCTTACAGGAGTAGCAATTGTAAGAGTGTGTAGCGAGGGCAAGTACCTTAAAAAAGAGTTTATAGGTATCTAGTTCAAGTTCATCTTGTTTGTTAGTGGATGACACTTGTATAATATTTTATTTTAATACTGCATGGTGCCTCAGCAAATAGTTAAGATGATGTACCTACAACTTTTTCATCTAGGTTTCAATACCTATAATTTGGGTAAAATATGACAAGAACTTATGAAATTGTTGTTCCTTTGGCATATTAATATTCCCCGCTACCGCCCACATGTAGCACCACACGATAACCCAAGACGAGCCAACCTCAGAACAATTTATTAGGGTCAGCCTCAGGCTTATGTTATTGAAAAGGTTCCTACATATTGCGGTGGGCCATCTCGCCCATCACGACACACGCGGGATCAATTTCCGCGTCAAATAAGGCTTGATGCATGGGCGTGGGTGTTTCCAAATTGAACCGTATTCTTGTATAGGTAGAGAGTGAATTATTAAAAATACTTTTTAAGTAGTCTGGGGTGAATTGGAACACAATTTTCATAGCGCACAAGATTGAGCAAATACATAGGTGGTATACAATTTTAAAAGATTAATTGGTTGATTACAAATATTAAATCATCTAACTCCTATAAGTAATTTTCAACACCATGTTTCTAGGATACTGGATACACTAAATACACTATTTATTAACCTTTTATCTATTATAAATATGAAAACTTTCTCTAAATAATGTTTTAATATATTGATAGAGTCACGGTATAGATACAGTACCCTCTGAATCAGTTACCCTTATTCTTCCAAAATAAAAACTGATACAACCATACGCTCCCGGATCTGAATCATTGAGCACGTACATGTTCCCGACAAAAACACTCAATAAAAAGAGTTTAAATCGCTTTACAAACAACATCGGCGCCATAATCAGACACTGATGTAATCGATTTAAAACCAGTCGATTTATTAGCATGGCAGCGATTGCTGCATGGATTTGACTCATCTCCCCGTGACATTGACTTTTATGGTGACTGCAGTGACCTTAGTGGTGCACTCATGCATACACTTGTTTATTCTACCTGTGGCGTCATTGACTATAAATACTTCGACTTGTTTTAATGTAATCAAAACAAGGTTGCACCAAAACGAGTTCGAAGGTGGCTCTTTGCGATATAGGTATAAAACAGGTAGACGAAAAATTTACTAAACGACGCTGTGACTTATTATTGGAAAGCAAACGCAGTAAGTATCAAATAAAACTAACGAGTAAAACTAACCTACACGCAGATTGCAATAATTGAAGGTGTGGTGTTGGTTGGTTAATGTTAAACACTCTTACATGTTGTATTGTCTCTCGTATATTCTTAATAAGTCCTCCACATAGCTTACTCTAATCCCTTATATACTAAGTCAATACATTTCCTTATTAACTAATATGTGTCCAATATCTCATCTACATACCATCACGTAGTACTTACAAGTAGTTTATAACACGTTCTTTGGACGTGTTTATCTCTATATCACAAGATAATAACTATTTTAAGTATCCGAATTATAATTATGACCGCCAATTAATCAATAAATAAATAAAAAAACAATCACAAAGGCCCTGTCGTAATAACTGACATAATAACGGCAACAGCCCAATTAAAAAAACTACTAAAAAAATCCAACAATAACCTCGAAAAAACAATGCAGCCAATAATGGCGAAGCAACGTTCCAATTTCGAAAACTTTAAAAAGCAAAAGAAAACCGCTGGAAATGGAACGCGGAGTGCAAACGGGAAAGCCATTTGCCCGCGCTGAGGTTGAACCGGTGACAACTGACCCCGTTTCACCCTTTTATAACTACAATGGAAACTCGTTAACTTGGTCAAGTGAGGAAATAGCTTGTAACTTTATATTTGCGGTTGCAGTTTTTAAATGCAATATCGCTTTTATGAAAAATTCCTTCACCGTAACGCGCGCACCAATGAGGCAGATAGAGATGCCTGCAGTGCCTCCATAGTTTGCTTGTGGTATTTTAGTCCCAATCTACAACGGCAACAAAGACTTTGTTCGACCCCCGGCAAGTCCCGTAAAGACTAAAGGGTTCCAGAACCCTTACGACTTTAATCGATGGAAAAGATAAGAGTTGTAAGAAAAACACCCCGAAGCAAAGACCACAAACATAGTAATTTTATTCGTATTGTACGCAATAGCTTTAAAATAAGAGAACAGCTACACAATCTACAAAACAAAGGACAAATATAAAAGGGACGTTTTACAGCAACTCCGCGCAAAATCACCGTTTGAGAAAATTAAGTTTATATTTTAATCTAATTTTCAAACTGAACGTCATGAAGAGTGCAAAGTAACACATTTTAGCTCTCGAACGCATTACGCAAACATTCGCGTCGATATAAAAACAAATAAGCCAACAGCGGATGCTAGCAGTACAGGAAATAAGGGCTGGCGCGCAACTTTTGCTTGGTATCTCACGAGATGAGGGCTCAGCCTTGATTTATTCGTACGCTCGGAGTAGTCACTTGCGTCGTAGTAAAATATTAGCAAAATTTTAGTTACTCGAATGGCGATATATTGTACAATTATTTCACGTAGAAGCTAGCGATTAGCGATCGCAAATCGCGCGTAAAACTCATAGTAGAGCTAGAGTGGTTGTTCGAACATTTTACAAAATTTCATCATGTTACCTTTTTCTTTGTGAATTGGATATATTCTATATTCAAAATAATGAAAGTACTCGAATTATTTTATTCCAATAGGAAGATTCCTTGCCAGCCAAACATATTGTCTGTTATAGGAAACTATATGGCGTTTCTATAGAAATGACGAAAGGAGGGTTCTTTAAATAATCTTTACAATAATGTCAAATATGAATAAATAACAAAACAATCAAATTATGTATTAAATCCAGTGCCAACCCTGCATATAACAGAACGACAAATGAATCGAGATATCGAATCTGCGTTAACATATAGATAGGTCACTGTCCTTATCTAGATAGCTGCAATCCGCGATAGAGAATTGCAGTGGGCGTAGTGATGGCACTATTGTTATCGATAAATTCGATATTCTATGTATTGCGATTGTGAATTCTCTTGTTTACGCCTGAAACTTTCTTAAGAATAATTGATAGAATTGTAGGTGCTAACATTTTTAAAATTAAAAATATTTTTAACTTGTTTATTTTAAAATATACAAACAGGTTTATTACACACTACGTAGAAAACGGTAAACAAATATTCTAATAACTTAAGTACACACATTGTCTATTCAGATGTCAGAAGTCAAGAACAAACCTAAGGCAGACTAATAAGTACCTACTCATAATATATTCATGCTCATTATTGTTTTAACTTTTTTAATTTAAAATAGAACTGATGATGAATGATGCAAAGACCAATAAGGTAGATATTAAATAAAACATACCAACACAAGCTATAAACAACTACTCCCACTAAACTGATGAATTCACAATTATGGAATTAAATATTACTATAATAAAATTAAATAACCGCACTTTCCTTAAAAAACATAGGTTTATCTAATAAATAACGGAAATCAATTTGCATAAACCGATTGTTATCTCGGTTACGTAAATTCCGAAATCGATCGTTTCGGTGCGCGCGCGCACGTGGCGGTCCGCAGGAAACGGAAGTCATTGTTTGGCCGGCGGCGCGGCTTGAATCGTAAATCGCGATTCTGTGCCGCGTACGTTTTCTGTATCGATAACTTAAGGAGTTCTATTTTTGTTTTTTTGCAACCCTACACTTCCAGCGCACGGGAATTGGAGCCACCCTTTTAAACCACATTTTTTGGATGCGAATGATACTTATAAATTATTCTCTTTTAATAGTAATAGATTTAGTTTGTTTACTGCGTTCTGTCAGAAATAGTTTCACAATTTATTTAACAATATTACGTCAGTAAACAAACTAATGACAGTACTTTCAACCGATGACGCAGGTAAAGGTATTTATACTTTTTATACGACCGGTATATATACAGGAATAGCTCCCGTTGTATTAAATGTTCATGCCCTCAATTCAGACTAATATTAGGCTTCAAAAGCCAGTGTCGATGGACGAAGGTTCCATTATAATCCGGATTCATGTAGCATGTTGGGTTGAGGGATGGGAAACGCTATATTCGGTTGTTCAATCCGGATACACTGTATTTAGATCGGAGCAAAATCAATATGGTCAACGTAGCTCTATCGCTTTAGAACAGCTGCTATTAAGTCCCATCTCTAGAGATGGAACTTCGCTGTTAGTTGATTGTTTCAAAAATACTTTCGTTATAATTATACCTAATTGTTTTCCGCACAGAAAGTTAAAGTGGGTATTATAAATAGCTGATTAAACTGACAGATGCCTATGTCACTTGTTGACAGGAGTAGAGCAAATTTAGATCAAATTTACAGAAAAGTGAACTTTCAAGCTTTCAATTAGGTAATTAAAAAATCTACTTAGGTTAGAATGGGGGACAACAATTCATTTTATAATTGTTTAAAGGCAGTTTCACATGAGTCTGTCGCTCCTGCTACATATTATGACAAAATTAAATAAAGCCCTACTTACATTAAATATCCAGGGCGATATATTAAGTCCTCAGATACACGTGCAAGCTATCCACCGCTTCCTGCGACAACCGGTTACGTTAACCGATGGTCGCAGATGCCGGTTATGACGCAATGTAAGGAAGAGCCAAGAACCGATTAGGATTTAGAGAATTTGTAGAGCGCAACAAATGTAACAATGTAGTCAATATAGAGAAGATCTAAATCGATAGACGAAAAATAAGAGGTTAAATAGAATAAGAATATGGTCATGGCACCCAATATTAAACATTATTGTTATTCTAGGATAGAATTTGGAACTCATACCGCTATTTTTTTTTCAATGACGCTACCTTTATTGTCTTCTGAAAATTTCCCGAACATTTTATTTCATTCGTCGCATGCTATTACAGCAGAACAGATTAACCTTATTATTGGTTACTAGCTGTGCCCCGCGACTTCATCCGCGTAGTATTGGATTATTGGGTTAAAAAGTATCCTATATGTTAATCCCGGTTATAATCTATCTGTGTTCCAAATTTAATCAAAATCCGTTCAGTAGTTTTTGCTCGAAGGAGTAACAAACATACATACATACATACATCCACACTCACAAACTTTCGCATTTATAATATTAGTAGGATTCATTATTTTTCCTCTATCTCTATGTTCTGACTCTACCTTTGGTAATCACTTACTCAAGTATTCCCAGCTTCCGTTTGGTAAGGAACCCTTAAAGGTGTAGAAATTAAATTCCTATTTATATATTCTTGCGTTTACAAGCAATAAATCTCGACATATAGAATCAAAACATGCAAACACCTTTAATCCAATACTGCAGCTCCCATGTCCCGTGCTATTATTCTCTCAATTTCTCATTACCATACCTTCCTCTAAGATGCCATCCGTCATAATTCAATATCAATTAACGTCATAAAAGAATTGCCATTCAAATATACAAACAACATTCTCATACATAAAAGAAGGCGTGCGAAAAGGGTCTTGTTTTAAGTAGGCGTTACCATGGTAACCGCTGTAATGATCGAAAAATTTCACGTATCAGAAAACATGTGATTAAGCTTTTAAGAAAAAAAAGGAGGGTTCGGTACTTGCTTTGAACTTATACTAGTGATGGGAATTGTAATATATTTTTTGCAGAAAAAGCATTCTTTCTTTATACATTGCATAAATATTGTTTTTTTTTATTACACCAAAACGTACAGATTCTGGTGAAGGTACTGAAAATCAAGAGGATATAAAATACAATGGTTGTCAGAATAAAGTAGCAGACACAAAACAAATATTGACATTACAATCTTATCATTGTGAAACACAAATCCATTTCCTATATCTGTAGATAACAGATATATATCGGTCCAATACTGTTATCAATATACATGAAACTATTATTATTACTGGAGAACTATTATTGGAATAAACCTTACTAATCCAAATCTTTATCGATTTTATTAACTATTCTACTACACACAGTTTAATATATATTAACATATTTGTTTTAGTTAGGCTTGTTTTCCTTTGCAGTCTAAAAATATAAAAATACAATATTTATACTAAATCATTACGATAGTTAACAAATAAATATATTTTTTTATATAAAATGTGAAATCTCACAATAAAAACACTGCAAAAAAAATATCGATGCGAAAAACGAATCGCGTCACATCACTTTTCAAGATTAGGGTTTCGCTCGTGGCCCAAAGATTTCTCGATCTATTCGCGAAGGGTATTCCTCAATGGGTATTCTTATAGCTTACAATAAGTAGCAGATGTGCATCAGGTAAACTGGGGCAGATGTAAGACCATAGAACACAGCCGTTTTGATTCTGGTATTGTTCAATTTAATTAAATTATTTTGTATAACACTTGGGATCGTTGCGAATGTAATTTGGTACATTTATAAGCCATTAGCCGTGACGAGTAGGTTTTTGTGGTAACGGTTTTGTGGTTTTGGATTTGGAATGCGAAAAAAGATTATGTGGTTAGTAGTGGTTGAGGGCACATTCATACGGCAAAGATACAAAAAAAATCCACACATTTGGACTGACACATGAGCGACACATTAAAATGTATAGAAAATTGCTGCTGTCTTTTTCGTATAAATTACACTTAAGACTGTTTGTGTGTTCCGAACACTTATTTTCTATGTTTTTGTTTTTTCATGTATTTATCCACATCTATTTCTAAAAAACAAACTTTAAAACAATGAATAAAAAAAAATCGACATTTAACAGAAACTTGCAACTATTTTCCCACATCACACTTTGCAACCTAAATACCAATTTTGGCCAACCCTATCTTCATCTTGCCATTCTCATTTCGCGGTCCAGCGGTCGTCACGCAAAACACGACGGCTTTTTACCCCTTTTTCTATCATTTCAGCGACGCAGATTTCAAACCGTTAGAGTTTTGATTTGACCCTCGTTTGGTAATTTAATCCTCACCACAGAATAAGTGAACCTTATACAGGATTACATTCGCAAAGGTCATAGAAAACTAACTTAAAGAAGCGACTCTTCGATTTGCGCCTACATCGCAAATAAACAAGGCAATTAGTGGGATTCAGTTAAACTTTCCACTTATAGTGCTTGTATTTTGTTATTATCGATAATGTTGCCAACAGTCAAATCTTTTCAGTTTTAACCCCCGACGAAAATTGAGGGGTGTTATAAGTTTAACATGTGTATCTGTCCAAGATATGATATGATGTCCAGCAGTGGACAAATATAGGCTGATGATGATGATGATGATGATGTGTATCTGTGTAACTGTGTGTCTGTCTGTGGCATCATATCGACCAAGACGATGAACCGATTTGAATTTTGTTTTGTTTTTTTATAAAGTTATTCTGATCGAGAGTGTTCTTAGCTATGTTTCATGAAAAACGATTCAACCGTTTGAAAATTATCAGCTCTTTTGTAGTTTAAATGTCGTCGCATCGGGGTTTTTTCAATTTATCGTTAAAGTGTTGACAGTTTGGCTGTAATTGTTATATCTGTGTACTGTTGCTGTCCCTTACTGTACGTATCACTGCCCTTTCTATCAGCATTCTTTTTCTAAGTTCAGTAACTTAGCAATACTGTCTGGACTGCTCATATATCATCATCTCTGCCTTATTTAGTGTGTCCAGTTTTTATTAAGAACATTTACGTTAGAAAACAGGTAGCTGCAACGCGTCGTAAGTCCCAGACATATGAAGACTTCGCGTGACAGCTAATAGCATTACACTACTATTATATAAATCACCACCTAGTCGTAATAGGTTACATATCTAGCCCTCATAAATGAATACTGTTTCAACATAGCTTGCTACAATTTTCTGCTCTAATCATAACACTGTAAAGTTCAAACTTAATTACTGGGCACTGTATCGGGACTGCGTACATTCATAACATATTTTTTCGTAGTGAACGATGAAGAAGCTGAAAATGCATTTTTTTTTTACGGCTGTCTATAAGTATATAATATAATGTAAAATAATAATAATAATTTAGCCCCTTTGACGTCTCACTCCTGGGCACGGGCCTCCCCTCACTACGAGGGGGATTCAGGCCATAATCCAACACGCTGGCCCAGTGCGGGTTGGCAGATTTCACATGTCTTTCGAAAATTGGTTAGATTTTCTAAGACATGCAGGTTTCCTCACGATGTTTTTCTTCACCGTAAACAAGTGATAATCATATTAAAATTATGATTCGCACATAGATTTCGAATAACCCAGAGGTGCGAGCTGGGGTTTGAACCCAAGACCTTGTGCACGCACGACGTGTGCTTAACCAATCGTCTATCAGTGCTTTAATATAATGTATTATTTTTTCTAGCGTATTAAAGTTTCTTACAGATACGATAGATATTTAACAACTAATGCTAAGCGGTCATTTATACGGTTAATCCGGCACCGATCATTCTTACACATTTTACTGTATCATGATGTGAAATACGCCAATTAACTGTCAAACATGTACAGACAACGGTGTCGGAATCTTCGTGTGAATGACCGATTACGGTCGCAAATATATTTATTTTAATGTCTTTTGTACCCACGCTATACGATCTAGACTTTAGGTGCGGTCAGTTAATATTCCACGCTCCTATACTAACGATGTGCGTGATTTCTAACATAACATTGACTTGGAATTTAATTCCCGTGACTTGCCATCGTAAAAACAACCTTACAGGTATCGTTTATGATAGTATTAGCGTGGGAAATGGGCTAAAGTATTCCTTAATATCTCTCTATTCTCTTAAGTCTCAATCCTAGGCACAGGCCTCTCCTCACAACGAGTGGATTCAGGCCGTAATCCACCACCCAGGCCCAGTGCGGGTTGGCGGATTTCACATTTCTTTCGATAATTAGTTGTATTTTCTAAGACATGCAGGTTTCCAGACGATGTTTTCCTTCACCATAAGCAAGTAATAAACCAATCGGCTATCACTCCTCTCTCAGTTATGAATAGCAGTGATAGCAGATTGGTCAAGCACACGTCTAGCGTGCACCAGGTCCTGGGTTCAAAACCCCGGCCCGCACCTCTGGGTTTTTCGAAATCTATGTGCGAATCATAATTTTTATATGCTTATCACTTACTTACGGTGAAGGAAAACATCGTAAGGAAACCTGCATGTCTTAGAAAATGTAAACAATTTTCGAAATACATGTTAATCCGTCAACCGGCTTTGGGCAAGCGTGGTGGATTACGGCCTGAATCCCCGACATAGAAAAGGCTAAATTATTATTTTTCTTAACTGAAACCCTTTTTTGCTGTAGATAACAGCATCTAAATAACTAAGTACACCATACATTAAAAAGGGCACAAATATCTCGCTCGACGAGTACGCTCCGCAATTTAATGCGAAATTGCACTCATTAGCCGCGTTTGCTGGCTATTTTTAGATCTTCGTAACTTAGATATCGCAGAATACAACTTATGTTTTATGCATTATAGTTGGATTTTGCTTGTATTACAAGTGGTTTTTTTTCATTTGATACTTCGCCTTAAAGCAATAGGGTTGACATTGATCATTCTGAATTTCATACAATAGTTATTAATCAGAGCCTTTGAAGTTGTTTTTTTAATATAACAAAGTCGGATAACAAACGTACGATCCACCTGATGTTAAGCAGTTATCGTAACCTATAGATGTTTGCAATACCAAAAGCATTGCTCACAGGTGGATCCAGCCAGTTTCTAGTTCAGATGGCTGAGTCAGGTTGACGACCGCTTGGGTGCAGTGGTTCGAGCGTACGCCGCTCGGCTCACTGCATCGGGTGGTTGCGGTTTCGATTCCCGTCAGGGTCAATTTCGAAAATGTCATTTTCGTAATTTTCCCTGGTCTGGGTGTCACTGGGATCGCCCCCAGTCCATTGTACGGTCCCATAGTACAAGCGTTCCTTAGTTTGGGACCATACAGTTGGTGTGTTCGTCTGGCGATATTTATTTATTTAAACGCACGGTAATAATATTTCAATAACTCACGTATCAAAGTGACAACCCTTATTGATATTACTCAACGCTAATGACATAGTATCGTTCATTTGAGATGCATCACGCCGCTGCGCCGGCGCCGACCGGGCAGGCGCTACTGTCAAGCGAGCTCCGTGACGACATAGTGCACTCCCCTTTCTTACTATTTTCAGTTTTGTTACTCACTGAAGTCTGATGACTTGGCAATGACGTCAACTCTTTGCAGACTATGAAACCTTGATTCTTAGCGTAGATTATTTTTTTAATAAAAAAATTAAACCTACTTCACAACACCTGGGAGGCACTAAGAAGCTATAAATAACTAGGGAACTTGAATTTCTCTCATTTGGAGTGGAGGCCAATTCAAGGCCTAAGTAGTAGTCCCAACGTCGTTTAATGATAGTGGCAACATAATTGTCAAAATTGGTCTACTTTTGACGGAGTAATGGGTGAACATACATAAAAAATACACATAGACGAACATAGAAGCATCTCCTTTTTTGGCAGTCGGTTAAAAGTAATGATGAACTTTAGTTGTGACCGAACTCCTGTATTAATTTTGGCGTCTAGTAATCTAGTAATAGTCAGTATTTAAAGTTGATTCGTAATGGTAGTAATAAAACGTATCAGTCATATACTAGATCGCTTATAGCTTTACGGATTTCTTTAACTTTTGGTAGCCTTACTTTGAACATGATTGATTTGTCTATGTTCGTATACTTACGTAATACAATATCTGACTTAGAAAACAGTTTTTCTCACTTCTTAGTTCCAGCTTAGGATATTTTTATGAGCACACAGTCGCGGGTATCAAACAAGTTTTAAGTAATTATATTTTTAATGGAATAATGCCGTGATTTAACGCCATTTGACTGTGTCATTGATTGTAGACTGTATAGTTTGTGTGACAAGGTCGATATTGTCACGCCATATTGTGTTCTGAAGGTTAAAAAACTATTGTTTTTAAATGTATATTCATATTTTTTCTCAATACATTTCATAAGCAGTATTATTATATTTCCTCAGAATAACTTGGTTCCTATCAGGTTAACCCTAGAGCGAAATCCATAGTGAAACTCCCGAACAATTCGAATAAAAAACTTGGCTTCTATAACAAAGGCATGTTTATTCTGTAAATAATTTATCTACAGTCTTCCATTTTGGCCTGAAACAACAGAAAATACATTATTACAGAGATATTCTAAAGGTCGGATATCAAAGGAAAACTACAAGCCCTTTGATTAACTTTCTTTTCTCTACAAGGTTTTCGGATTTGCTTGCTATAGGGTTGGCAACTGTTTCTTTTTGAGGCATTCATCTTTACATCTCATTTGTAATTTAAGTAATAAAAAGGACTAGTAATTATCAGAGTCATACAATAGACAAAGTTTATTTGGAAGATACGTTTTTTTAATTACGTCACTTATTTTACACAAGCTCTACTGTCAGTTTTGATGTTTTGTTTGACATTCGTCACTTTCATGTGTTATTAGAAAAGGACCCCTTTAATATGGTATACTGCCAAACCGATGCCAGTGCTACTAGGTTCTTAAGTAAGCCGTAAACTAAATAAATAATAATAATCATACTAATATTATAAAGAGGAAAACTTTGTTTGTTTGATTGTAATGAATAGGCTCCGAAACTACTGAACCGATTTGAAAAATTATTTCACTGTTGGGAAGCTACACTATCCCCGGGTGACATAGGCTATAATATATTTGAAAAAAAATAGGGATCCTTACTAAAACTCGAATAATGTAACCGCAATGTACCCGTGCGAAGCCGGGGCGTGCCGCTATAATAAATAATTGTAATACGAAATTTAAGATGTGATAACCCTACTCCAACTTGAGTCTATGCGGCGATTGGTCCATTGTTTCCGAGTGTGTCCGTTCCATACCGACTTGACCTTTAACCTAATGTGTTTAAGGACGTGTCTGGCCCGTTTATAATGGGCGTAAAACTCGTTAAGTATTTTTTTATATACATATTTATATATTAAAGAACATTGTTCCTTTAATTATATGCGTCGATATTATTTTTTTGGGTCATTTCAAGCCCACACATCTTGTCCGGTGCTAACTGGATTCTTTTCAAATCATAGAAAAAGAATACAATAGAAGTGCAGTTATGCGTACCTACACACGTACAGGACACCAACAGTACATATAAATACAAATTTAAGCAAAGCAAAAAAAAACATTTTCATGGCCTTTACAGATGCTTTGCATTAACACAACACAACACAATTACAAAAGCAAATTTTAATTGGCATAACAAATGGGACTGGTTGAACTTAAAACCGATATGCTGAGCGAGATAGAATATCCTATATGCAAAGCCATGTGCGTGCATCTGGTTTCCGTAGCTGTCAAAATGATAACACCTACTCTAACTTCACTGAAAGGTTTTTCTACTCTATGTATCAAAAATAATAAAAATGTAAATTTCTTATAAGATCTAACCAATTTTCGAAAGACATGTGAAATCCGCCAACCCGCACTGGGCCAGCGTGGTGGATTATGGCCTGAATCTCCCTCGTGTTAGGGGAAGCCCGTGCCCAGCAGTGGGACGTCAAAAGGGCTAAATTATTTATTTATATGTATCAAAAATAGACGCAATTTATCACGACGCGTCTTTGTAATGTAATTACTAGTTTCTGCCCGCGACTTCGTCCGCGTAGACTATTCTATGTGTTAATCCAGGTTGTAAACTATCTGTGTTCCAAATTTCATCCAAATCCGTTCAGTAGTTTTTGCATGAAAGAGTAACAAACATACATCCACACTCACAAACTTTCGCATTTATAATATTACTAGCTGTGCCCCGCGACTTCATCCGCGTAGTATTTTAACTTAGCAAAAATTTCGGGATTATCGGGTTAAAAAGTATTCTATATGTTAATCCCGGTTATAATCTATCTGTGTTCCAAATTTCATCCAAATCCGTTCAGTAGTTTTTGCGTGAAGGAGTAACAAACATACATACATCCACACTCACAAACTTTCGCATTTATAATATTAGTAGGATAGTAGGATTAAGTCGATAAGATGTGATGTGACCCTTTGACTCTTCCTCCGACTAAAATCAATTGTGTTGTTTTTAAGTGTCAATCAAAACCATGATACCACGAATAAATAGGTAGGTAAACAATCGTGGAATTTATGTGACATAATCTAGTAATTCAGTTTAGTTTACATATTAGAATAGATTTAGGTACGCAAATCTACTAGTGAACTTTGAATAGAATTACAAGCAGCTGGTTTTTTTTTTACTTATAAATCGAAGCTCCCGAACATCTCATTTCTCCTCATTACATGCTGTTATTTCTAAATTTGTAGGCGGAACAATATCAAAAGGCATACAAATAAAAATGTGTCCACTTCAAAAAAAAACGGCACAATGAATTTGTAGTAGAGATGAATACGACAGATGCTTCGTCCTTTAATGTCAGATAAGAAGACGTGGTCGATTTATAGGTACGAATACAATCACTTGTGTTAAGAATGGGGCTGGATAGTTTTGTCTGTTTGTCCAAGCATCACGCAGGATCTACTGATCCGATTTGAATGCAATTTTTAGTATTGAGTAGCCTATAATTAAACTTAATATGTATACGCATCATACTATGAGTCTTGGGGTAAAAGGCATATCTTTCTTGAAGAAAAAGAACTCAGAATAATTTTGGCTTGAAAGTTAATCCCACTAAGACACAGGCTGTGATCGTTGGAAGCTCGCGCATAATGACAAGAATTGATTGGTTATCACTCCCTCGAATTATTTTTGATGGAGTGTCGATCCCTTACAGTGATTCTGTAAGAAATTTGGGTGTGGTTGTGGATCAGTGCTTGAGCTGGGCTCCTCAGCTACAAGTCACCAGTCGCAAATTATATGCTGCAACAGCCTCGTTAAAGAGGTTACGCAATTTTCTCCCTACTACCACTAAAACTGCGCTAGCACAATCTTTGTTGCTTCCCATTTTGGACTACGCTGATGTGTGTTATCTTGACCTCACGGAGGAGCAGCTTAACAAGCTTGAGCGCCTCCAAAACCTTTGTATTAGATTTATATTTGGGTTGCGTAAATATGATCATGTGTCTCACTTTCGGACTAAGCTTACATGGCTTCCTATTCGTCTTCGCCGTAACGCTCACATCCTATCCCTTCTGTACACCATACTGTTTAATCCTTCTTCCCCACGCTATCTCAAGGAACGCTTTCAATTCCTTCACACCTCAAATCTGTATTCCTTAAGGTCAAGCGATAACCTCTCTCTTGTTATGCCTTCCCACACCAGTTCCTTCTATGATGGTTCCTTCACTGTCGAAGCAGTCCGCCTCTGGAATTCTTTACCGGTCTCTATCAGAAACGCTCCTTCCTTACACATTTTCAAAGACCAGGTAAAGAAATTATTTCTTTCTCCATAATTACTGCTTCATAATGATTTGTTTATTATTTATTTTCTCTGTGTCTAAACTGTTGCGTGCTATTATCTTCATTAAGCCATTATGTAGTAGGTATAAGTATATGTCATATTATTTTCTTGTTTATTTAATGTAATGTATATGTTTATAAGTTAATTTTATGTAAGTACACCTCCGTATTATTTTTCTTTAGAATCTCTCCATCCTAAGGTTGCCTGGTAGAGATCACTTTTAGTGATAAGGCCGCCCATTTTCCACTTTCTGTGTAAATTATTTAATCATTTGTAAAAATTCTGTCTTCTAGTGGTGGACTAATAAAGAGTTATCTAATCTAATCTAATCTCAGAAGTCGGAACATAAAATGCCAAAAGAACATCCACTGCTATTGAAATAAGTAACTCATCTATAATACAAAAGAAATCCTATACCCCCACTAATAGCTTTTACTTTTGTGTACAGTAATCCAATACTATGTGACTTGCGAAATGAGGAGCGTATCGGCTTACTGAGCTTTAATCAAAGTACGGGGCTTCCGAACAGATAATGTGTCCTGGGGTTTGTTTGGCAAATAGAAGGTTAAACTATTTTTTTTTCCATGACATAGTCGGCAAACTTGCCTATGATCCGCCTGATATTAACCACTTATCGTAGCCTATACGAGTAGATGCATGGAATACCAAAGGCATTACTCGCACGTTTCCCACCTGAAGGAGAGTGGCACTTTGCTATAAAAAATATGTTTACCAACCGTGTTCTGGAGTACTAGGGTACTATAATAGAGGAGGAGGTATGATAGCCCTACCCTAGTCCCAGTTCAATCTATCAGCGGAAGGAAGCCGCGCGCTTCGTTTCCCACGACGCGACTCACTTCCTCAAACGCACACGTTAACTTTATAACAGTAGGTCAAGTTAGTATAGCATTACATTTAAAGGTGATCAGGGATGTTTACTTCTAGAAAATCACTTTTAGAAACCTCGGATTTGACGGAGACGCTTATAAACCTCTCGATAGACCAGCAATGTGAAAATGTTACGAAATAAAACTGTAAGACCGCTGTGTTTATAAGTAGATAAATAAATAAATATCGCCAGACTGACACACCAACTGTATGGTCCCAAACTAAGCAACGCTTGTACTTACTATGGGTACCGTACAAAAGACTGGGGGCGCTCCCAGTGACACCCAGACCAGAGCAAATTACGGAGAGGCCATTTCCGAAATTTGCCCCGGCGGGAATCGAAGCCGCAACACCATGCGCAGTGAACCGAGCGGCCTACACTCAAACCACTGCGCCAAGCGGTCTTCCAATATATATAAGCTGATATAAGACGACATAGTGCTATAGAGAGATGATACTCGTATGAACATGAAGTTTAAAAAATGTATAGTGTCTGATGCAGACAAATTTTCATGCAGACAAATCTTTTAACAAGCTCAAACAAATAAATAACCGGTGTCAACCGGTTTTAACAGATTATTATTTTATTCTTCTTTTATTTTTATCTTACCATATTTAAACAACTAAAAGTTTTCATCTCAATGACAATAATGAGTTAGCATAATGTCTCTTATCTACTGCGTCACTTTAAGCGACGTATGCCGAGGTCAAGGTCAATGTAACTCGTGGTGGTGTGGGCATCACACTCCAATTAACATCGGTTTAATGTGAGGTCAATTAGTTTAGTTTATGTTGATGAATAAGCAGTGATAGCCGATTGGTTAAGCACGCGTCTTGCGGGCACAAGGTCCTGGGTTCAAACCCCGGCTCACACTTCTGGGTTCTTCGAAATCTAAGTGCGAATCCTAATTTCTATACGATTATCACTTGCTTACGGTGAAGGAAAACATTGTGAGGAAACCTACATGTCTTAGAAAATCTAACCAATTTTCGAAAAACATATGAAATCTGCCAACCCGCACTGGCCAGCCAGCATGGTGGATTATGGCCTGAATCCCCCTTGTAGTGAGAGGAGGCCCGTGCCCAGGAGTGGGACGTGAAAAGGGCATAATTATTATTATTATATGTTGATGAATACTCATTATTCAAATTCAACGGTGGTAAAGCCATGCTGTAGCCAGTTGATTACAGTTCATATACGAGCTTGACCGGGTAGTAAGTGCCTCTCACAGAAGATTGGCGTAAAGTAGCTATTATAGCTGCCTTTTGCACGGTAAGTGTGAGCGCCGGAAGGCCAATCTCTCCTCCCTTACTCTCCCCCTGTCCTATTCTCTTAAGGCGGCAACGTGCGAGGAATACCGTTGGTATTGCAAGCATCTATAAGATACTGTGACTGCTTGACATCTGGAACCCCCCCGACAAACTCACCGCTCTCCTAGACTCAGATGTCGAAGAGAACGACACACGCACACTCCCCACCAGACACCGACCTCGCCGGCGAGGTCGACGTACCCCCGCTTCCGCTAGAAGGTGCGTCTACTTATCTAGACGCACCTTGGCACCCGACAAGCCCGCTGAGTTTCTTGCCGGATCTTCTCAGTCGAGGTCGCGTTCCGATCCGGTGGTAGATTTACCCTCGCTACCTCTTCTGGCAGCGGCCCAAGCCGAGGTCGTGTCCCTTGTGGCGCCCTTGAGCTAGCTGCCCCCCTGCCCCTCTGGCTGGAGCGCACTTGCGCTCGCCCTCTGTCCGGGTGAAGTTGTTATGGCCACTCTGGCCAACAACGTATTGTCATATAAAAAAAAAAAAAAAAAAAAATGCTTGTCGTCAGTCGTGTCGTACACTTATTTGAAGACTTTGTTTTATAAACGGTCCTCCGTCTATTGTATACGCCTGCTTCCTACGACGCGTGTGACGTCATCGGACCATCTTGTGATGGCTACATTGTGTCTTGCGGCTCGCGGTCGCTATTCTAGAAAATCTTTGCTCAAACTGCAATCGGTTCTACCCTCTAAAGGATATTCTAAATCGTCCCACTCAATTTTCAAACTAAATCGTACAGGGATAATGTGCAATATGGTTATAACGTCAAGTGCCAAAAACACGATTAACACACGATTTTCACACTTAAACAACGCCCCATAAGGAACGCGCATGAGTGTTAATTCAACCCTTTTCCGCGATGAGCGGGCCGCCCGGCCGGGTCAATAGGACCTCGGGACTTCCAACAGATTTATGACTGGTCGGCAGTAAAATATAATTTAGTACGGGAACACGTTAATGATGCTTTGAACGATTTCGTTCGTTGTAAACATGCAGTTTAATGTTCGGGTGATCTTTGTCCGCGATGATTTAAGGGTTATTCGTGTGAATGGGAATTATCCGCTTTGATAAGTAATACTTATGGGCTTATGTACTTAAACTTTATGTACTGTTTGTTTAGGTCTAATTTCTACAAGCATTTTTGTTGGGTTCGTTGCCCAGTCTGTACTTACTGATATGGGAAACCACATAACAAATCAGTAACCACAAAAAATACCACTAGGTTTGACCGTACGCCGCCGCTCGGCTCACTGCACCGGGAAGTTGCGGGTAAGATTCCCAACTGGTCAAATTCCGAAATGACTTTTTGGGATTTTCGCTAGACTGGATGTCACTGGGATGGCCCCAGTCCCAGTTTAGTATACCTAAGCATTGTTTGCTCGGGTGTGTAAAGTTGGGCTTTATTTATTATCATATCTGCGTATGTTTGCGTCGTTTTCCTGAATTCTGAATTCAAACAAGAGCAGCTAGATAGACCTATGGTGAAAAGCCCCAACCACTGACTTAGCACCTAGCGACCATTTTGACTGTGACCAATGTAACATCGTCCATCGAGCGAGGCACGTGCGAATCAGTCATGGTAGACATTGTTAGAAAGCCCGCAACGTAGGTTTTTTGTCGCTTTGCTATTTTCAAGATTGTATCTTTTTGTGTGCATTCAACTCAGGTCATTGACTTGAAAAAAATGTTTATCGCTTTGCGTCTTCCTTTCGCTCATAGCTCTGTTCCTCCCTGTCGGACCACCATGTCGGATGTACCGTACAATTTACGATAAGTACATACCTAAAAATATTTCACGACCAACGAACCCAAACTCACGGCAAATATTGAACGTGAATGTCTGAGCAGAACCTGGATCCGGAAAATCAACCCCCTCGTACTCTTCGGTCAGTTCAAAAGAAATTGTAACAAAGCTCAGAACTAATCAGCTATTTCAGAATTGTTTTTGTAGTGCCCAATAGCGGCCTCTAGCGAATTAATTAGGAACTATACAGCATTTTTCTGACGTGCAGCGCCTCTAGCGAGCAACTTGCGAACTAAAACATGTAAACAATAATAATTATTTCATTATTAATTCATGTGACACGCTGTAAGGTTTTTTTATTCCTTACAATATATCCACTAAAATTATTTAATTACCTTCATTCACAGACGCGATATAATAAAGAATTAATTGCGTATAATAACCGGTTCATTACGAGTTTATACTTCATTGAAACAATATCGAAAGTGGTTTGTTTATCTGGGCACTAGGAAGTAAAACCATTATGAGTGAAAGTTGTTTATGTTGTAAAACTTGAAATTGATTACTTAGTCATTTAATACAATGTTTATAGATCAATTTATTAAATTACAGTATTTGGTGATGAGACATTCTTTAATAATACTACTCGCCACTAGATGGCGGTAAATGCGTTTAATAATCCATTCTAATGATTCTAGTTTTTGTAGTTTGTGATAATAAAGCAGTTTTCTGTTCTTTACAGATTCATTCGTTAACAGTCAAGAATGGACGTCGTCGCGAGGCGTAACAGAACTTCGTGTCGGAGTATTAGGGTCTCCGGACAGTGGGAAATCTGCTCTAGTCCATCGGTACTTAACGGGTGCTTATATGCAAGAAGAAAGCCCAGAAGGTAATAAATCTTATTTTTATTTAACCTATAAATTGGAAAGTTAATAACTGACATCTATTATCGAATAAACAAACTACGTGTTCAATTCAGGTAACTAAATGTCGCTGTTTCAAATAGTTTCAACTTACACTCATAGATGGCGCTACAGAATAATTTCGTAATACATCAGCAGATGGCGTTAGTTGACGTGAATCGTAACAAGTTCAATGAACTCGTGAGGGCGTTATTACACTGATTGCTCTCATTGCGAGGGTTTGATTCGTGCGTAGGACTGGAAATCCTATTTTATTTACACGATATACAACCCACACACGAATCACGATCGATCATTATCGTCAAAATAGAAAATATTGACGCAGGTAGGTAGTTATTGAGTTGTAGATTGTCTGCCTTTTTTATTGTTTTCATTCCCCAACTAACCTACGGTGTTAGGTAGGTACCTCGTTAGGTATTAGGTAGGTGGCTAACCTATTAGTATTTTATTATTGTCTGTGACAATTAAGTCTATTTAATCACGGAGAATAAACAATCTCCTCCGTGTCTATTATAGGTAACTAATTAGGTAGGTACCTAATTAATTTTACGTATGTTCATACCTACTTGTCATTTGATTTTTGTTTTTCGAAAATAAAAGTTATGAGGTTAGTACCTAACATGTAGAATTACGTACCTTCCTATTTCCTAATGATTTTGTATTTTGTCCCTATCTTACATTATTCCGTGGGAAAATTATCAGCTGATACCCTGCCTGTCACTCGTATCAATAAGCCCTCGACTTTTGTCACCGTTGCGTTGGTAGGTACTATTGATAAGCTATCCACAATCTATGTCGGTTCGTATTCGTACTGATAAATATTTGACATTAAAACTTGTTTCCTAAACAATAGCTCTACACAATATCATTTAGATGGACAAAGCTATGCCACGATTGCAGAATACCTCTTCCTATGTTTGGGTATAAGTAACATGATATTAGTTCTAAATTCTTTGTTCGAAGGTGGGCGTTTCAAGAAAGAAGTTATAATCGACGGCCACAGCTACCTTCTCCTAATACGAGATGAAGGCGGATCCCCAGAGCTACAGGTTGGTATGATACTTATGTGCGTTACACAATTGTTATGTTACGTTACATTACATCTTTATTTATTGCCGGATCTTCTCAGTCGAGGTCGCGTTCCGATCCGGTGGTAGATTTACCCTCGCCACCTCTTCTGGCAGCGGCCCAAGCCGAGGTCGTGTCCCTTGTGGCGCCCTTGAGCTAGCTGCCCCCCTGCCCCTCTGGCTGGAGCGCACTTGCGCTCGCCCTCTGTCCGGGTGAAGTTGTTATGGCCACTCTGGCCAACAACGTATTGTCATATTTAAAAAAAAAAAACTTTATTTATTATTACATCTTTGGACACGTGATGAGAAGGGATGAGAAGAGATGTCATCAATACTCAGACGTAGTAGGTATTCGGCTTACAAACGAAAAACTCACCTGTCTCAGCCAGATTATAAGTAGTTCTTTCATCTCGGTGAATCATTAGCCGCCATAAATCAATACTGCTTATAAAATATTCAAGTAAAGTGGTCGCGTGTGGGCCCTGCGTAAGGACTTGTAAGTACTTCTTGCTTTGAAGGCGAGGAACATCAACTAAACTTCATGTATTTTCAAACAGAGTGAACTCGACTGTGTGCGTTTACATTTTCAGGGTACTTACATTGTGCAAAGTAAAATTAAACGGAAATTAAAACCGTTTAAAAAGTTAATTCGTTAATCACTTCACTTCATTAATAACTGTATATAGGTATTTGAGCATCAGGAAAATAAGATTAAACTGATTTCAACGGAGTTTTAAAACTGCTGAACAGAATTGACTGAATTGCAAAATTCCTGTACCGATGTTAATGTTTGTAACTGAACACTTATCGGAAGCTTCACTGACTACGAGTCTTTAATAGTAAATTGTTACACGAGTGGTGAAAGTGACTTATTTAGTCCCGAGACACAGGGGGTCGAGGGACAAAATAAGTCTTTCACCCGAGGTAAACACTGTGCTTTTCATTACGAATACAAGGAAAGTAAAAATAAAAACAGGAATTGGCTAAAGAAATAATACAAGGAAGTATGAACAATACTCTACAACTGGAAAAAATAAATAAAGATCGGATTGCCGCCTATTTTGTTTTTTTTTTCGTTGGCCGGCCAACTTCATTATTTTTCATTTTCATCTTTAAATATTTTACCCAAATCTATGTTATTTTAAAGAAATTGTTGAAACTAAATTATAATTAAGTCATTTAAAAATATATATTCTTTAATTAATACTTAACTTTATGTTATTTCAATTTTACATCGTGCTGTAATTGAGTGACTGTAGAAAAAGTTTGAACATGGTTCCATAGAAATGTGAAAATGGAACTAGTTTTTTTTTTATAATTTGACAGCTGTCATTTGAAAACGATTCTCCCGGGCCGGAAAAGTATTACTTTCAACCCGCTCCTCAGGCAACTTCAGACCTACTTTCAGAGTATGAGTAATGAAAAGTCAATTACTCACCTACTCGGACTTAAGCTACTGTTTATCGCAAAAATCCTTGCTAGAAAAACTGCTTGTAAAGCTTAGTGCCTTAATAACTAATTTATATACAGCTCTCTCTCTATGTATATCAATCGAGAAAACACAGGTTCACTTCGACAAACGTATCGTATCGTATCTTACAACGGGCACACACTCCCGTCCAGGAGTAAGGATGCTCCTATCGATTTGTGCTGTAAAACGGGGGCTCGAAACCATTCTAATAGACGTTACACGCCGCAAGGCGCCGCCTCTTTACGATCGTGTTGTATCGAATTTACAAGCCGCTTAGCGGGTTTACGATATTTACGAATGACACGACATTCAGTAAGTATCTATCAAAGTAGGTTGGTATGTTGGTAAGTTCTTACCGCAAAGAGATCTTTTGTATTTCCGCTGTATATTTACGCCCTTCTTTAAAAACGTGGTTTAGCGGTTGCATAGTGAAATATGCTTTGTCTTCTTCTTTCAAATGTCAAATTACTAATGCCAGTACGAGATAATTCGGTGTGTAACCATTCACCCGCTATAACATAACACGTTTAATAATAAGGGGTTTAACTTTGAACCGAGTTGAGGTTCCCCACTGTTATAGTGCCTATTGAAAATGTGTACCTAATATTTTCTTTCACTATACATAACTACGCACTTAAATATCAAAAATAATGATAGGCTACTGATTTCAATCACAACAAAACAATAAAGCACTTCACCAGCTTAACGATTCTCGACTAAACTAATCACAAATCGATTAGAGCGCCAACAGCCAGCGCTGGAGAATCGTCGCCACTCGCAGATTAATTAAACCGACGATCAATAACAAAACAATGGTTAAACAACAGACAGTGTTTTGTTTGTTCAAATTTCAAAACTGTTTAAATTTGAATTTAAACAATATTCAAATTTAGAATGGCCATTTTTAATAGATTAGGAATCTAGAGGATGTCTAGACCCTTGGTCTAGACTTAAAGCAGCACGTAGATTTTAACAGGTCACTAAAACGATTCGACTCTATTTCGAATATTTGCACACATTTATTTGAAAAACAAATGCAACACATTTACGTTACATAAAGGTATGATTACATAGATACGAAATTAAATAGATTTTCATGAATTTGTACCTACACCCTGATAAACATTAAACACTGATTCGGATAGAGTGAAAAAGAAGCTAGTTCTTGGGTGAAGTGGAACACTGACCAATCGCTGCGATTTTTTGTTGAATGTTAGAAAGTACTTATCTACCTACCTGGCTATCGTCATGACTAGAGGGCAGAGAGTCATAGAAAAGATAACAGTAACTGCCTACTATCTACTAGAGGAGTGACAAGAATGACCTAGGTACCTACTTACCTTGACATTTGACGGGGCTGAGCCACTCCCTGCTAACATTTCGTATAGTCTGCTATAAATCTTTCCAACCTTTCCCGAAATCCAAGCTCACCCCCATAGGTTTACAACACGCAAAGTGACGTATTATCTTAACCCTTTCGCTGCTGCTCCCCGGGTGTGACGTCACCGCATTAGGCCGGATTGACCCGCGCTCGCGAACCGAATGCCCAGATAGGTATTAAGTAAGTCGTCTAAATATAGAAGTTGGTCCGTGGCCCTTTGGTGAATACCTACCTACCTATTTTACATGAGAATTTTGGGGGCACGGGACTTTTTATTTGTGTGAATATTCGATTGGCATCTGAAATACTGTTGAGTAAGCAAGCTCCTGTCTGAAAGGTTTCTTGCTGCGGTTTCTTGCCCAAAACCACAGCAAAAAAGCGGAAGTTATACCTATAGGAATATTTCTACAAATTGTATAGGTTTGATGTTTAAAGGGAAACTTGGTTTTAACACAATACCTACCTACTTATGTGAGCGACTAATAAAATTATTATCTACCAATATGAACCCAAAATCTTAATCACTAAAGATCATCATGCTTACCAGATAGGTACAAAGGGATCGAGCCGAACCAGCCCAAAACAGAATTACTGCATTCTTCCGATCTAGAAGTCAAACCCAAAACTTTATAAGTACCCAATGAACACGTTTAACTTCAAAACTAATAGACACCACAGTTCTTTCCACTACTCTTGTAATATTTAATTGAAAATATAGTTTAACTAGATGTGCCCCGCGACTTCATCCGCGTAGTATTTTAGATTAGCAAAAATTTCGGGATTAACGGGTTAAAAAGTATCCTATATGTTAATCCCGGTTATAATCTATCTGTGTTCCAAATTTCATCCAAATCCGTTCAGTAGTTTTTGCGTGAAGGAGTAACTAACATACATACATCCACACTCACAAACTTTCGCATTTATAATATTAGTAGGATATTAGAGGTACGGTAAAATAAACGTAGGTATTTAAACTAAAGGGGACATTAAAACCGTCTCTAGCAAGTGCGTTGAAACTGAACAAACCATTCATCGAAACAAGATAATTTACCCTGTTGAAAGCCTTCCTCCAAGCGTCGGTGCCACGCCACCCCTCACCCGTAGCTCATCCCATAATAGTTTTAAATTGGAAAATCCCAGCATTGTTCGGCCCGGCAAATAGAACCGCGCTTGCAGTTGCCCTATTTTCAAGAGAACAGGAAAACTGCACCGGTTAATTGCTTCCAGTTCAGAGTTACGGGGGGTTATGTCAGTTTATTACTTATTTAGATTTTTTTTTTTTCGCTGTGACAAATAAAATATCACCTTTCAAATGTAGCACTCCGGGGCGGGCTTGCCCCTTAAACCCATGGGCCTGCCCTCAGTGCTAGTTACCGGATTTCACTGGCGTTTCAAAAATTGGTTGTTTCTAAGTCATGCAGGTTTCCTCTCGATGTTTTCCTTCACCGTAAACAAGTGACTATTTGAAGGAGTAGTGTTCACCTGCGGATCCGAATAGCTTTTCTGTTCTCCAAGGGAATGCCTGGAATTCCAACACAGGAATTCAAATTAGGAGATTACTCCCAAAGCTCGCGGCTACGTGCACAATGACGTCAGGCGCCGCTGTGACGTCACCGTGTCCTGGCAATTGTCCTGGGACAGTAGCAGCCTGACCTAGTTGCAGTCCCCGGGAGATTACAGAGCGTAGGCTTTCTTGGATCTATGTACCTACTTACAGTCGATAGCTTAGAAATTAACCCCGCCACACACTCCTACTGTTAGTCCTGTAAGCCAGGATCGATAGTGGTGTCCAATGAATACGCACGACGAGACCTAAACATACCGGAACAAGTTCCAATAAGTAACTAACTAACTACTTACCTAACCACCTACTGAAACCTTGATTGTCCATTTTCTGCTTACGTCAGAGACTTGGTCTACGTAGGTACTTACCGAACACAACTAAAATAGCGCAACAGGAAAACTCCCAATCAAATTAACTCCCCCTAATTGGCGGAAAGTCCTACGATACGATGAAAAACTTTAGCACTGTAACATGGATCGAAGAACGCACATTTAGGATAATGGATGCGGCTTATCACCATCACCACCTAATCCTGTAGAAAGGCTTGCTACCTTTTGTCTACGTAGCTGCATAGGCAGACGAGTGCTGTCATTATTATAGGTAGACGTGAGTAGGTACCACACACCTATCTAAATATGTAGGTAATGTAAATAGGTACTTAAGTACATACCCATATGGGTAATGCATAGGTGCATGCAACATTTTCTAGACAATAGGTAATAATGATAAATAATTAGTAGCTACACGTAGGTAGGAACGTGATTAGGTAGGTAAGTATGTCACCTCCATTTTCTTTTGTATTATAGGTATCTAGGTGCCGTAACTCTGCAAAACATAACAAACCTTAGCATAGTAAGTATATTTTATGGATGTTATTAAATTTAACAAAATTAGATCAAGATGGTGAAACCATAGGGCGTGCGTGACGGATGGATGGCGCCTCGGGGTCAATTAAAATTTGTAAGCATATAAATTTAATAAAAACTTGTATCGAAAATTCTAACTTTTTAAACGTTTTAAGGACCGTACCATAGGCGATGTGTGAAACGTGAATAGCCCTTTAATGATTTTTTCTTAAATATAAGTAGGTACGTCTTTGATTAACCTTTATCAAAGTCGTAAGTAGGTATGTTATGACCAATGAAGTTAGTTATGACTGAAAAAAAAAAATCTATGATCCATTGAATGAAAAGAACGAACAGACCGAAATCCGCGAAACGCTGAATGTCATGGGGTTGCATTTCATAGTAGGGTGAAGGTATTTGTTG
Source organism: Notodonta dromedarius (assembly GCA_905147325.1). Lineage (NCBI taxonomy): Eukaryota > Metazoa > Arthropoda > Insecta > Lepidoptera > Notodontidae > Notodonta > Notodonta dromedarius. The sequence goes on from LR990167.1 coordinate 1,558,005, forward strand.
TCGGGTGTAGGGTGGGCTTGCGTGTGGCGCCATCCCGGCGCCACTTTTGTATAGGTACAAACTCGTAGGTGGCTATTTAGACGAGGCTTGTATTGTTGTTATACCTAGACTTGTTAATTTATCAATCGTCAGCAGAACTTACTTATAGAAAGATAAAAGATTTTAGTTGCCTACCTGTTTTATTTTCTTATGCTTAAATATTTTTTGAATTGGTTATATAGGTACCAGAGGCGTATAAGTCTTTTAAATACGATAATTGTACAATTTCAGTGAATATCTCTAGGTAGCTAGATTTTTAGTTAATCGTAGTGTAATTTTAATTGTTTCTATATTTTTGACTCGGTTCTACCGTAAAATTTGCGTTTGAATTATTTAACGTGGCCTATTAAAATGTGGTTTATTTTCTCTACAGCTTCATAAAAGCTTTTAAGCTCTTAAAACAATATGTTTAGCACATCTCTCGGCGTGTTTACAAGCTATTAGCTAATTCAGTGCTTGTTTAATAGTAAAAACTGATTTTGAAAAAAAAAATACATTTGTTTGTTTCATACATACTAAAGTTTTTAAATACCTATGTTTTCTATCTATCCATTATGTATTTATTAAAGTAAGTATGGTTTTTTTTAATATTGCTACATAAAAATTCATCTTCCCTCTTCTATCACATGGAAACTTCAAATCAGAAAATACCCTCAATTTTTATTCATACTCATGTTTTAATGTACGTTTTAAAATATTATGTTATTGTAGCTATGATGAACATTTTCAGTTTACATAGCAGCTGACGAAGTTTGTCATATTTCCTTCAGTAAGTGGAAAACGCCTGTCATATCGATAAAATATATTCATAAATTCGGACCCGGAAGGCGCATGTTACCAACACCTGTGCAAATCGTAAATGCGTTTTATGTATATATTATTACCATAAAAATATACTTCAAAAAGTACCTGTGTTGCAATCTTGGGATTTTCAAAGGAATAATGTCATAATTTTATACACAAGTAGGACTGAAAATCTTCAAAAGTAAAGTAAACCAATCGGTTTACTTTACTTTTTGGAGTATTTTTTTAAATGTTAAAGTTACTTGGTATCAGGGTTCGAAAAAATCCGATTTTTTTCTACGTGTTGCCAGGGTAAACATTAATCTCCAAATTTGTTTGTTCAGAAGACAGGAAAAATCAATTGATATATATTGGCGAACCCTGCTTGTTATCGATTTAAAATAGACATTAAGGCTGGAAAATAATAAAACATACTTATAATCAGTCTTCCAAAATCAATGTTTCGCATATGTAAAAACTTTTCAGTTACAATACTTACCGCAAACTATCGGTTAAAGAATACCGTGCCGTACCGTACGTTGCTCGCTATGTCCGCATAGGAAATTGAATATGCCGTGACCGCTGGAACTAATATATCACTGAGTTTTTAAAAGCCTATACATTTAAAATTGACTATAATGGCCGTTTGGTCTCTAAACCGATAGACCGTTATTTCACATTGAAAGTGCGTTGATCTCATAGGTCACGGAGCACAACGGTTGACTTGCAAAGTTTCGTATCGAAGGTCAAATATTTGAAGATGTAGATAGAGAGACCAAATTTCGATTACCACACCGCGCTTCGAATCTCAATGAACGAGGTTCAAAGAACTGAGATTTTTGAATTCATGAGATGTAAGCCGTCGAGCCGTTCTCAACACCTGGCTTCTTTAGAAGTTTGATTTGTTTTATAAAAAATATTGATTTTTGACATGCAAGTTTTCCTCTTGCGTGAACTTTGTGCACTGGTACTGTCTGTCATTAGTGACTCGCAAAGTTTTATTATACTGTGTAGGTGTATGTACAGATACGTTTCTCTGATCGATTTCTGGGGATGCACCCCAATTCTGTTTCTAATGGCCGGAAGTTTCTCTCAGAATTTATCAGCGCGATTGTTTCGTAAGAAATTGGAAGTAATATATTTAATGTTATCAAATTTATTCGTTCATTCCATCCTTGCTAATGTGCGCCCTTTATATTACTTGCAAAAGTTTCCTGTTGGTAGCTCGATGGGAGTCATTGCTGTACTCTCCCTGTGAAACTTTGACGCAGGAGTAATGATAGCATGCATGTAGGAAACTTTTAACTTTATGTGCCCCTTCATTTATTTTTTAAAACAATAAAAATACTGATGCGTATGATTTTATTATTTTCAGGCCTATTTTTTACGTGTTGAATAGAAATAATTCCATACTTGATTACTTACAGCGGTCTATCAAAGTGATAATATACGATTGATATGAATTTATTATATTTCCGTGTGCGATGATTACGACCTGTTTGCACCGGAGGTATTTATCGGTATTAGTATAGTTCCAGTGTAGCGGCAATACAATACCTAGATCGGTGTGTGTACTCGTTTTAAAAAAATGTGATCCTAACGTTCGTGCTTCTTTGTTTAAAACCTGTTTAATGCTAACAACGGTCCAGAAACGCAAGCTAAGGTATTCTATGTACGTATATAGACTTACTAATGTATTTGTGCCTGCGATGGATCTTTGCATAATGTTTTATGAATGAGGTGTTATTGGTCACATTTACTCGGCTTTTGTGTGTCGATTACGTAAAGACTTTTAAAACTGAACTGAACGTTGGTACTTATGGTATGAAAGTTGGCGTGGAAATCACGTTGCAAGCTTTAGACATAGTATTAGGTATGTAGATGAAACTTGATACTCTAAGAGTTCTAAGACGTTGTATAATAGTCGTATTATTAGTACGGAATATAATGTCAGAATAAGATTTTATTAAAATACTAGCTGTCCCGGCAAACTTTGTTTCGCCATTGAGGCTATAAATGTGCTGATTCAAAAAATGATTAATTAAATATTTACTTTAAAATACAAATATAAAGATTATTTCTTGGCCATGTATTCAAATAAAACTATTATACAGATTTTATCGCGTTTATTTCCTTTTTTATTTTCCCGAAGTTTCGGTGGCTTTACAGCAGCCATGGTCACGGGGGACTGAGGTGTTAGACTTCCTGATGTCAAAGTTATTAACTGGGTACCCCATATTTAGTTTTTGTTTGCGGTCCTATCCACGCAGAAATTGCTCACAGTGTCTGACAACTATTTGCTTGACATGATGTATCTCGTCAGCCAGGTGTTGCTCATCTCAGATCCCTTGTGCTCTCTGAAACAAAGATTTACCCACGGTAGCTAACTGTGTTGGATGGTGGTGAGACTTACCGTTTAAGTACCTATCGGTATGTGTCTTTTTCCTATACACGGTGTCGCCTAAGTTGTTATAATGATTTCGGATTACTAAAACATCTAAGAATGTTAGAGTGTTGTTGGCATCTAACTCCATTGTAAATTTTATTTTAGATTGTATCGAGTTATGATGGTATAGAAATACTCTTATTTTGTCTGATGGTAATATTGTAGAATCTTGCGGTCACATGTTAAGTGCGAAGGGCTGTCTCCTCGAAGTCTTCCATGAATATATCGGCGACAACGGAAAAACAGGGGAGCCCATCGCTACATCATCTACTTGCTTGTAGAACTGTTCATTCCACAACAGATACCCGGATGTGAGGCAATGTCTTAAGAGCTCAGCATATTCCTCTGGCATGTTGTTCTCCTCTAGCTTCTTTGATACTATTGTGATGCAGTCTGCTACAGGTAGACATTTAAACAAAGACTGAACACCAAAACTGACCATGGGTCATTGTTAGCATGATGTATATGTTTAATCTCACTTACAAAATGTTATGAATCCTTTGTATGTGGTCTTGTGTGTCCTCTTAATAGTGAGAGCACCTTCGCTACGTGCTGGGCCAGACTGTATGTTGGTGTGTCAATCTGGCTTACAATGGGCCGCAGCGGGTCCTCTGGCTTGTCTATTTTAGGTAACAATATCTTTGCCATGTATTTTGGTGCTTCGTTTGCACTCTTCATTGAAGCACCTTGTGATAGACTACATTTTTCGTTTTATTATCAGGCGCAAGAACAAATAACGCTGATGGTCTTCCGACCCGTGAACATGCCACAATCAGTACTTGATAAATTTCTTCTTGTGCGTCGTTAGTTATCTACTTATTGATCTCTGAGGTTTGCTCGACGATTCCTCATTGCCAACCGAGCCGTTTCACGGGCTACCTCTCTTTGCTCTTGTGATTGAGAAGCACGAATTCGAGCCATACTACCGCGGCGCTCTTTACTTCCAATTTCTTGTTCTTCAGTTCTTTCATTCGCAATGTTTCGAATCCTAGTTGCATTACGGCTTTGTCGCGAAAGATCTTGCTAATAATAATATCCGTATAATAAGCTAATAGAAATTCGAAACTGACAGATAAACTGTCAACTTAAAAATTTCAAATTATCAAATATTCAACCATATTTAACTATAGACGACATTTTAGCTGTTGGTTCTCCTTTTTTATACTATTTGTAAATAATCAATGGCTAGACTTTTTTTCATTCAAATTTTTTTTTGCTGTCATTGGCTGTCATTTGCATTAATAACACGTTTTCACGTTTTATGTCAAGTTCCACTGGAACGGGATAAAAAGTATCCTATAACCTTCTCCTGGTTCTAAGCTACCGCCCCACCAATTTTCAGCCAAATCCGTTCAGCCGTTCTCGAGTTATAAATAGTGTAACTAACACGACTTTCTTTTATATATATACTAGCTGTCCCGGCAAACTTTGTTTCGCCATTGAGGCTATAAATGTGCTGATTTAAAAAAATGATTAATTAAATATTTATTTAAAAATACAAATATAAAGATTATTTCTTGGCTATGTATTCAAATAAAACTATTATACAGATTTTATCGCGTTTATTTCCTTTTTTATTTTCCCGAAGTTTCGGTTGCTTTACAGCAGCCATGGTCACGGGGGCAGACGTGTTAGGCTTCCTGATGTCAAAGTTATTAACTGGGTACTCTCATATTTAGTTGTTGTTTGCGATCCAATCCACGCAAAAATTACTCACAGTGTCTGACAACTATTTGCTTGAAATGACGTATATATATCGGCGACAACGGAAGAAACAGGGGAGCCTATCGCTACATCATCTACTTGCTTGTAGAACTGTTCATTCCACTACAGATACCCGGATGTGAGGCAATGTCTTAAGAGTTCAGAATATTCCTCTGGCATGTTGTTCTCCTCTAGCTTCTTTGATACTATTGTGATGCAGTCTGCTACACGTAGGCACGTAAACAAAGACTGAACATCAAAACTGACCATGGTTTCATTGTTAGCATAATGTATATGTTTAATCTCACTTACAAAATGTTATGAATACTTTGTATGTGCTCTTGTGTGTCTTCTTAGTAGTGAGAGCACCTTCGCTACGTGCTGGGCCAGACTGTATGTTGGTGTGTAAATCTGGCTTACAATGGGACACAGCGGGTCCTCTGGCTTGTCTATTTTAGGTAACAATATCTTTGCCATGTATTTTGGTGCTTCGTTTGCACTCTACATTGAAGCACCTTGTGATAGACTACATTTTTCGTTTTATTATCAGGCGCAAGAACAAATAACGCTGATGGTCTTCCGACCCGTGAACATGCCACAATCAGTACTTGATAAATTTCTTCTTGTGCGTCGAAAGTTATCTAGTTCTTGATCTATGAGGTTTGCTCGACGATTCCTCATTGCCAACCGAGCCGTTTCACGGGCTGTCTCTCTTTGCTCTTGTTATTGAGAAGCACGAATTCGAGCCATACTACCGCGGCGCTCTTCACTTCTGATTTCTTGTTCTTCTTCAGTTCTTTCATTCGCAATGTTTCGAATCCTAGTTGCATTACGGCTTTGTCGCGAAAGATCAGATTGTCTTGGACGCGGCATCGTATTGCTAATGATAATAAATAATATCCGCACAATAAGCTAATACAAATTCGAAACTGACAGATCAACTGTCAACTTCAAAATTTCAAATTATCAAATATTCAACCATATTTAACTATAGACGACATTTTAGCTGTTGGTTCTCCTTTTTTATACTATTTGTAAATAATTAATGGCTAGACTTTTTTTTCATTAAATTTTTTTTTTGCTGTCATTGGCTGTCATTTGCATTAATAACACGTTTTCACGTTTTATGTCAAGTTCAACTGGAACGGGATAAAAAGTATCCTATAACCTTCTCCTGGTTCTAAGCTACCGCCCCACCAATTTTCAGCCAAATCCCTTCAGTCGTTCTCGAGTTATAAATAGTGTAACTAACACGACTTTCTTTTATATATATAGATAGATTTAGTAAAACAAAGCAAAAATTCCAAGCGAAATATGTAATAATTCCTCTATTTAAACGAATTATATTAAAACGGCTGTAAAACAATAACATAATAAAAAGTTCATAATCTAAAGGCGAATTGCTTCAAGAAAAGGTCACCTTATGACTTTATGGCGACAACAGCCGAACGAAGATCATACCATCTTCGTTTTGATAGAATAATCCTAAACTTACTGCCTACTAATGGGGGGTATGACGCGTATAATATTGCTTTCAGTTAATTATCGAACGAGATGTTATAGTGCAAATGAAACGAGTCTATCCAGCTCTCACTATCACTGAGATTTTAAGTTTAAGCATTTTTCGAACGAACACACGGAAACGTAGAACGCGTCAAGGCCGTACACGCCCGTTATGGTTATTATTACTTTGGCATAAAAACGATCAAAGAATGGATTCGAGAGCTATAACTTTTTATAGAGTAGAACATGTCGATTCATAATTTTTTACTGGGTAAACTGCAAATTCAAATTATTATGCTAATAATAACAGCAATTTATTAATAACAGTTTGTAAAACAAACTAGTACTTTTACCCTAAAGTAAAATGACGTTTCGACATTCGAAATGTTATAAAGTTGTTCATTCATATTCTATAATTACCCGCGCTCGTGTAAGTTGTTATAAATGTCCATTTTCCCATAAGTCGGGGTGAAATCAAGCCAATTATATATTTATTTAATTATTATTAAAAAGTAATCTTGTAAATTATACAACTTCAATTTTCAAATTTTACACAATGAATCCCCGTTTAACCTAATAACATGAAACGTAGGGCTTGTTATCGATCGATTTATTTTTTATTTAACCGTAATGACTCGTATGTTTACGATCCAACAGTCATTCATAAACAATTTAATTACAATGGGGTTCTTTAATTAGGTCGTAATTTCGTGGCGTTTTATTGGCAACGGAACCCTGTCGGGTTTGTTACTGTTTGACTGGACTATTAACACTGTTTAGCCACATTACTGTAAGCTTTTAAACAAAATTGTTATTTCTGAATTTAATTTCGTACACATGTTTCGTCGCCGATCTATTTGAAGATAAAGTTCGAACGACATTTTGAACTTTTATTTGACACAATTATTTATTTAAGGCAATAAGACAGTAGATACGTAGGCTAAGTAGCTTTTATATCCTGGATCCCGGATTTTTTATGTCTTAATCTGTCAATTATTTTTATCCTTTTTTTCCTGTTTTCCAAAGTGTTCACAAATGGCTGACCAATGGTCTTTCGAGTTAATCTCTCAGTCACGTTTGCTTTACTCTTTGAATAGAATCAAAGCCGCGTTAGGCTCATTCGTCCCGGTGTTCTTTGCTCCCAAATAGGGTTCGCAGGAGATGAAATGATCAATCTAATCTCATTTGGAGATTTCAGAATAGGGTCTAAGAGGATTGTAGACAAATTTACGTTAATGACACGTAGAATAAAATGACATTATTGTTTATTTTTGACACGACTGGATTTAAATGAAATTGCTTTTCTTACCAAAGTACAAGTTACAACTGCAGTACCAAAATTGAAATAATATAATAAGTGTATTATGTTTTTGGTTTTATTGCATAAATGTGTTTTAAATAAGAATACGGTGTATTTTTGTGTCTACCGTGTACTAACGAGAGTCTGTCTAACAACCCTAAGCTCTGATGCAGACGAATATGCCTTTGAAGATAGTTTCACAATGTTTTGACCCTTATCTCTACGTGTAATTCTAATTTATTCAATTGTGTCTCTAACCTCATTTAAGGGCATTCATCTTAGTACTTTAGTCTAGGTAATTACACTTTGAATAATGGTGTGAAAGGCGTCTCAGAGATTAAATAAAGTACCTATATATATTTGCGAGTAATAACTAAGGCGTAAATGTTATCTGTTTTAATTATTGCTTTAATTCTATGTTTCTGTAGGCAAGTTCGTATGCTATAAACTAAATTAATAGTGGTAAAATTGAGGACTGTGAATTTAACCGAGTCACTTTATACGAGGTGTGGATAGATACGGTGTTAATAGGAAGTACAAAACATAAAAAAATATTGAAATTATTTACGGTGAAAACATCGCCGTTGTTAAAAAAATAGGGAGGAAAGGCATCCATATTTTTATAGTGTTCTAATTTAGCAGTTGTTTGTCTATAAGTAGTGAACTAATAAGGTAGTTTACTTAACGATACATTTCACCAACTATAAAGCATGTTTTGTTATTTATACGTGGCCGGCAAAAGTATCATGTAGCACGAACAATGTAGGCGAGAGTACGGTCACGTTGGCATATCGGGTTACCTGGCCCGGCATTATTCTTCTATTCATGCTTCGTAAAAAAATGTGTAACTACACTTGACGTCATGTAGTGTTACCGTAACTAAAAATATTTATGTAAGAAAGGGCAAAAGTCATGAAACATTTTTTGGCAATGATTATAGTTAACTTAACTTTTATTTATGCTAGTAGGTATTTAATAAATCACAGTTAATCTCAAGAAAATTAACAGATATCCATTCTATTGCTCATTCGTTCCGCAGGCGTTGCCATATTTTTTATGTATCAAGGATTCCGGATAGGGCAACAACCCTACACAGATAGGCCCTATTGTTCATCTTTAGGATGCATCCCGGCTTTGTGTGGACACGTAAACCTGTTCCGACCTACTCGGAAGACAATAAAAGCCTTGAATACTCTATGGTGATATACTGTAGGACTTTTTATGAGCTGAGATAATAAAGTAATGAGATATTTATATACACGGGAAGGTAGGTTCCTTTTTCTTTTTAACCATTTTTAAATAATTTATGCCATGATCATAAATCAATTGGTGTCTAGTCATTTAAATAATTAATTTAACTCATCAATAACAGTGTAATTTGCAGCGAAATGTAGGTAGCGATCACACATGTTGCTTAGTCAATGCATTGTGTCGGTCTTATTATTTTACTAATAGGAACAATAATATTTTAAAACTATGGAAACTGCACAGTTGTTAAGTAATTCATATTTCATTAGATAAATGCATCCATTGCAGTATTTCTTTTAACTCCGGATACGTTATCATAATTATTTGCGGCATTGTACGGATGTACGAATCGCTCTTTCTGGTGCGTTGGCCCCAAAAGATAATGCGCGATACGAACAAATGATGGCGAAAATGTTATAAAACTAAAATGTCGCTTCCTTCTCGTCGCTACTTCCGTATTACTTAATTATTCAACATTTATTTAGGTATTTAGAGTAAATTGGTTGCTGCCTAGTATATCTACAACCTACATTTATTGTTAATAATATTTTTTTTTATGTTAAAGAAAGTATATCGATTTCAAGAAAATAACTCTGATTTATTTTTATTTCCCCTATTCCAGGGTAAATTGAAACGATTTTGTGCATCACTGAATAACATTGGTCACTGCACGCTTGAGTTAAACACGCGTTCGATTACTTCCTTGCAATTTCGCTTCCCGCTTCGCTTATAGAAGATGAAAGTGCGTTCTGTCTGAACATAATAACACGGTTTTTGCTCAAATTGCCGTGATACAGTTATTATAATCCAATTTACGGGAGGTAAATTACTTACAACGTTTGCATGAAAAATATACTGGAAAATCAATGTAATAACGTTTTTTCTTATAGTTTTTTCAAAACACGATTTATAACATTCTATCACATTTTGTCACCAAAGGCAAGGTCAGGTCGTACCTTCACCTCGCTAGTGCGGGTATTCAACCAACACAGTTTGAACTTAGAGCGTCTGTGGACTGCAGGTCTAGAAAATTGTCCCTTCGAGTCCATTCACCTGTACACCCCGAATCCCTTTAATTTAATGGATTTATCACAGCAGGTTTTTTTTTGTTCATATGAAATTTTTCATAAATCATAATCACCATGTCAAGAATTGGATCATACTTATTTATTTTCATAAAATTTATTGAAAAATGCTATTAGATTGTTTTTATAAGTATTTAATCGGCCGCGCTCAATATGTATATACTATACTCAATTAGACAATATACTTATTTTTAACATTGTAAAAATGTATCCTAAATATATAGATACTAAATAAAATAGTGGTAAATTATATTACCTTTAATTTCTTTCTTAGGGAGATAATAATTAATTGTTTCTACTTTCTTATCGTTATAAAGCAAGTATCTCAAGTGCTAATTCTGGGTAGTCGTGCGCCAAGATGCCAGGATTGCAAGGATTGCATCGAAATTGCACTTTATGCCTCTATCTCTTTTTGTAAAGGGCGGACAGGTTGTGAGAGAGAAACAGAAATAAACTAAGGCTTCGCCGCCCAAGCTCAGAGGCGCCCGCCCTCCCAGTCGCCACCGAAACGCCGCCCTGAGTACACTGTGACGTTACATAAAATCAAGTTTTTTAATGTCATTGCACTATTATACTTATCAAATCCATAAAAAGTTTAAACTCATGGTAGTAATACATGATTCATAAATAATTTCACCTAGTGAGTTAATGGACTTAGGTAACTGTTAATATCGCACATGTTTTATTTTCGTCCTATAAAATAAAGATATTAGCAGGAATACTGTGCATGAAAGGTAAGTAAATTAATAAAATTGCTAATATGAAATAAAGGGTATTATTTTTAAATTGGGAATTTGAGAAGATTCTCTTAAAATATAATTTTGCATCAGTATAGTAACTGCTTTTAGTAGATCTTCAACTATTTTTGTAATATGTACATTATTAGCCCTTTCCTAGAACGAAATATAATACGTGCGTCAAATTTATGTCATCAACCTCATAATTTCATGCGTCATTTGAAGTATTTCACATATTTTGCGGGCTGGTCGCAATATCAGCTCTAACATCAACCTTTCACGGAGATGATTCTATTTCAACATGCGATTTAGTCGTAATCCTATATTTATTGGGCGTATTATAATAATTGACATCTCATTGAACGAAGCCTTGATTTATGTGCGTACCTACTGTTTATTATTCCGGCCCGGTTATCTATTTGTATGTTTGGTACTTTGATAATATTCACGGGCGAAGTGATAAACCGGTCAAAAATATTGTAGATAAAATCGAATTATTGTGTTTATTTTAGCCTTCTTTCTACTACCTTATTTTAATTGAACAACTTTATAACACGTAATTTTAATAAACTCCATGCCTATGATTTAAATGAATTAAATTTCTCCGTAGCCTTTTTAATGAATTCATAGTTAAACCAGTCTACTTGTTTCCATTCACAAAGCGCTGAAATAAAACGAAGCATAGCATAGAGCGCTTTGCTCTGAATATAATATTTTTATACAATAATAGGTTTCCGTCAGACAAAAGGTCTTGTTCTCTAAAGAGCGGGGGTGGGTTTTCCAAGGTTTTTCCTCTCGTGTCATCGTCACGCACTCTGTCGCCGGATGACGGTTCTCGTGCCGTCGATTGTTCAGAGGAAAGGGGTGACACCCTCCTACGCACGTATCTTCATTCAAGTGGAAGCTGAGCCAGTCATACACTTTGTTCCTCTGTGCAAGATATAAACAACTTTTATATTAATGTTTATGGTTAGAAAAAATATGTAGATTAGGATTGTTATATTAGTACTTCACTAGCTCTTCCTATGACTTCGGTGTGGATTTTTGCTATCGTCGATGCCAATATTTATTGTACTAAAGTGTTCTAATCGTATTAGCCACTAGTACACACGAGACTAATAATAATTCCAAAAAAATAGTTTTGTCCATCTTCGTCCTCTGTAGTAAATCTTTAAAAATATTCATCTACAGACACAGCTGAGATACGGTTATATTATAAGTACCTATATCTAGTTTAGAGATGCTAGACAAGGGTTAGTTTAGCAGACAGAAATAATAATGGAACCTTCTTTGAAACAATTTTAGTAAAATTCCTTTGGAAATTTGTAGAAATAGGATTATCCTTTCACTTTCCTTTATAAATAATTGTTATTGTTATTATAGTTTATGTTATACTTGCTTTATATTATTTGTGCTTTAATATTATTGCTAAGTTCACAATTTCTCATTAAATCTTCTTATATTAGGTTAATAATGTGTTTTAATACGTTACTACGTATCGCATAACCCTTCCGTTTTAAATCCCTACTTAACCACCGCCACGTAATTATTATGGGTGTCCGTGTGGAGTGCCCTTTTTTAGATTATGTTATTTTGCAACTGGGGTTACAGTACATTAGGGGATTTAAAAAAAATATATAATGAATTTTGTAAAGTTTGTACAATGTTTGTAATTTAAAATCGATGCAAGTGTATATTTTTTTAAAGATTACAATTTGTGATGTTGTACCATGTGATTGCATAAGCAAAACAATGATTATATTATATAGTAGCTGTGCCCCGCGACTTCATCCGCGTAGTATTGGATTATTGGGTTAAAAAGTATCCTATATGTTAATCCCGGTTATAATCTATCTGTGTTCCAAATTTCATCCAAATCCGTTCAGTAGTTTTTGCGTGAAGGAGTAACAAACATACATACATACATACATACATACATACATACATACATACATCCACACTCACAAACTTTCGCATTTATAATATTAGTAGGATCCTTAAAGAGATTTCAAAAAAATTGGTAGACGCGTGTAGCAGTGATAGCCGATTGGTCAAGCACGGTTCAAAGGCTCGCACCTCTGGGCTATCGAAACCTAGGTGCGAATCATAATATGTGAAATTTTCATGAGGGTTTTTCTCTTGTTACAGTTCACAGCCTGGGTGGACGCCGTAATCTTCGTTTTCAGTCTGGACAACGAGATCAGTTATAATACGGTGTCAAGCTACTTCAATAAGATGTCCCATTATAGGAATTCCGCCGAGATTCCGATCATATTGGTCGGGACCCAAGGTGAGTTTATTGGGGATTCTTTCCCAATAACTTCGTTACTTTTAGATGTTCCATTCTGTTTAATATTATCCCTATTAAACTAATTTTAATCAGTCCTAGGACAAACCTTTTGGCTTTTACTTTTATGAGTCATTAGGGACATAATTAGAATTTTAAATACTACAAAGTTTGTTTTTGGATTTGAAAAATATTAGGTGGGTTCTCAAACTTACCAATACCTATCATAAATAATATTTATTACCAAACTATAATTTCAAAAAGAAAAACTCAACTTTCAATAAACAACAAACATGCTTACCTTATTTACATAATTACGTACGCGATACCAATAGACTGCTTCCTATGTAATGATTGGTTGATCTTCCAGATGCCATAAGTGAAAGTAGTCCACGCGTAGTAGACGACAACCGCGCTCGCAAGCTATCGAATGAGCTGCGAAGATGTTCTTACTACGAGACTTGTGCTACGTACGGTCTAAACGTGGAGCGAGTCTTCCAAGACGGTAAGTGTACCAATTCAAAACGGACTCCGAATATTTATGTCCGATGATGTCAGTCCACTGTTTTTTCTGTACAACAATGTTTTCGGAATTTTATTACCGTTTTTTCATTTGCATAAATGCGTACGTTTGCACTGGGAAACATTTATACTGGTTTATATTGTTTCTATTTTTTGAGGGCATAAAATAGGGATAGCATCAGAAATTGGTGTAGGTATATTATGTTTCGTAAGTGTAAACCACAATTGTATGAAAATTGATTAGGTACTTACAGCTTAGTATTTCTAAAAATCCACATCCTTGTATGCAAAAATAGAACAAAATTTTAAGAAAAAAAATTACAACATTTTATCTGTTGATACATCAATCTGCTATCATTGAAACAGTTTACAACGATAAAATTAAGAACGATCTTTGGCTAACGTCGCACTTTCAATTTTCAATCCATTTTTTATATACCTACTAGCATTTGATACTTTGTTTTTATGATTATCAAAGGGAAATATGACAATGATTTCATCGGCATGTAAATTCACGTTAACCGTTATCATTTCGAGCATAATCATGTTTGATAAATTCAAAGAATCGCTATCAGTCTAATGTGACTTTATGATACCAGGTATTTTGTTTCATTCAGACAGATAGAGAGAGTTATAATATTAGGAATTACATAATATAGATTTTTATGAGTAGCGTCTTTCGTGATATAGCGACGTGATTGATGAGATTATTTACTTACTACTGTGCTTGCGTATCTACTTGTGGAACTCGCCAGGAGCGGTGGGGAGTTCTGGCGCACGCAGTGGCAACACCGGCCCCCAGCCGCGCGGACGTTTCGTTCGTTCATTCTCGTTCGTTTCGCGACTTCGCATTGTTTACATTTTTGACGTTTTTCTAGCGTCGTTTGAATTTGTTATTATTTGGTTTTCATTTATAATTTCTATCGTATCCTGAATGGAAGGATGGAGAGGACACTCATATTTAAGTCCAACATGTCGCCAATATCAAGTTTGAGGCGTCGGAGTTCTTGCTACAACATACAAAGAGCCGAAGAACGCGATCGTAGGAAATCGTCTAAATTTGAATGTGCGTGAAATTTTTATTGTTTGAAATTTCGAATTACCGTTTAGAAATACTGAGATGTCGTGTTCGTTGAGCATCTATATCGTGAAAGTTTTGTGTGCAGTGTGGTGATTTGATTTATGTTTTGCAGCATGTCAGAAGATCGTTGGGACTCGGCTCTCGGCTTCCTCGCAATGTTTATCCGGGGGGTCGAGGCCCGTCACTCCCCAGCCCCTGGTGAATTCGCCAAGCCACAACCATTCTACATTTCTTTACAAGGTAACTTTTATTTTCAATATTTTTATTAAGGTAACTTATTTCTAAGTAAGTACTTACTAACTTCTCTATGTTTTAAAACTTATTACCTACTTATTCTGAAACATTCACAAATCTTTGACTATCTACCCTTGAATAATAACAAATGATATAGTAGGTACTTATGCAGGGATGGCATTTTTCCAAAAAGTTAAGATGTGTATATGAATATGATAGGTATGTCAGTAACTTTTATTATGTGGAGAAAAACACCACATGGCTTGTTTACAAAAATAAATAAATATATATTTGATGTTTAGCAAATTGTGAGTATTAGGGTTGAGTTTACAAACACACTAATGCCTTAAACAATAAAAAAATACACTTTTGGGTACATCTGTAACAGTACATTAATCTATTGGTGAACTCAGCTCTAAGTACCTACTTACTTATATGATTTGTAGTGTTACAAAATAGGCTCCTAATAAACATTAATGTAGCCAATAAATTGATTATAGCAGCTGTTCTGGGCAATCATTGCTAGTGGAACAGTCTTGTCATTGCATAAATCATCATTAAATTGAATTAAGGAACAATCAGATGGTAGATAACACTACCATGGGTGTCACTTCGCTATGTTAAAGAATATCACTTGATGGTGGAGGAGAATATAATGAGGAATGTCTGTCAAAAGACATATCAAGTTTACTAACTCACACTGGGCTAACATGGTTGACTATGGCCTAAATCCCCCTCACATTGGCAAGGAATTTGCCCAGTATAATGGCAACATGCTTGCCCTCTATTGGTGAAAAGTGGGTGCACCATAATGCCTCCTCATTCTGAGAATATATGTGTGATGATGTACTTTTATTGGCAATTGTAAAATGACTACTTAGCTAGCAACTTGCCATACTTAAAATATTTTATGCAGAGACTAGCAACATTAAATTACAAAGTATTGGTAGAGCTACTGGTGGCCACATAATTGGCCAGCTAGCAACCTCTATATGCCATAAATGTGTTGGTATGTTTTTATGCCCATGCATGTTGTTAATGTACTATTATGAAGACTTGTTTATGACTAGGAAAATGTTTAGTAATTACTATACATACTTCCTGCTTGTAAATATTGTTAGCCACTAGCTATGATTATAGATTTACAATGTATATTAATTTTTGTAATGAGATTACTAGCAATATACTATGACACACATTCCTACTCCCCTTAATCTTAGCAACATGCAAGGTGTCTAGGAGGCTATGGTAACTGCTTAATATAGGATGGGTTGTACGCTTGTAGTATAAAAAGAAAAGTAGTTGTTCAAATGACAAATAAGTTTACATTTCACTAATTTTAACTTTCTGTAAACTATATTTAGACAACTGTTTACATTTGTGTAAACAAACATGTTAAGGGTCTATCAGCACCTGTCTATTGAAAAACATGATGCCCCTGGGGTATGCAGTCACAGACAGTTTCACTTCAATTAGGTAATATAATACTTATTTCAGAGAGTAGAAGATTTTTCCATAGGGAAAGAGTATCTATACTAGGTGAAACAGAAAGGCTATACTATTATTTTTTTACAACTTTGTAAATCTAAAACTGTGGGCTTTGTAGGACAGTTGAAGTACTAAAAGTTTTGTAGACTTATGAAATCTGTCAACAGCTGTATCCCTATAACACCTTATGTTTTTCAAGTTTCCTCCAAAGCTGATAGTTTTAGAATTACAAAGTTAAGTTTTGAAAAAAATAGTATACCCTTTCTGTTTCAACCTGTATACCTACCTAGTTAGCTTAAGAAGGTAAACGGTTATAGCCAAGGAATTTAAAGAGACTTAAGACAAAGTAATCTTATATGTTCGCACAGTAAAATTACGCAGCCTTCATAGCTATTTGAGTTGCGTTTGAGTATTTTTTTTATAAAACGAAGCCGGCATACAAGCGTACGAACCGCCCGATGTTAAGCAGTTACCGTAGCCTATAGCTGCTTGCAATACCAAAGACATTGCAGGGAATTGGGATAGAGGGACCGGAAAGGCGGCGCTTTTTTAGTCAGTTCCCATTTTTGTTTTTCTATTAATTGTAAGAATCGCAGCTATAATAGCTATTATACGTCGACCTTCTGTGAGAGGTTGGTACTACCCCGTTTGAGTCAGCACGTATATGAGCTGTAGTCAGTTTCAGTGTCATTAAAACTGTGACTAGTGTTGGCTACAGGTTGGTTGTTATAAAAAATCGAGATAACAAAGAAACTTGAATGACTTTTAAATAGGTAAGTACCGACTTCGCAAAATGTTGACTGCCTTTCTTGTTTTGTTGTTAATCAGTTAAATTTGTATAAGGTGAGCAGGTACTAATTTACATTAATGGCTCTTTTAACACCTTCAATACAAAAGCAAATTCTTAATGCGATTGTCATTAATTGTTTTGGCAATTAAATTAGAGTTCAAACAGTTTTACTACTTGAATTTAAATTTGACTTATTTTTTATTGGACCTATTACAAACTACCAAACTACAGATTAGTGTTGCCAAAATATCGATTGACTATCGATAGTACCTATTGCATTACTATCTTGTCCTCGAATGTTAGCCATCATATCGATTGGGCACGTTTGTATAGACACTTGACAATACTATCTATACAAATAAATAAAATTGGAGTGTCTGTGTGTAATATCAAAATAACACTTTTTCACAAAATGCATATGAAAGTACATACGACACCTATAGCAAAAATGAGATTAAAAAAAAAATTGTCTGTCTGACTGTCTGTCTGTCTGTATGTTTGTTCCGGGTAATCTCCGAAACGGCTGGACCGATTTTGACGGGACTTGCACTGGTAGAAAGCTGATGTTATAAGCAGTAACTTAGGCTACTTTTATTTTAGAAGAACAAATACGCGGGAGCGGGCTTTTTTGTTAAGTTAAATTCCACGCGGACGAAGTCGCGGGCTAAGCTAGTCTATAATACTATTGAAACGAGCACTAGTATCGATAGCTCTATCGATATTATGTCTAGTTTTGGTCATTGTGTAGCCTTAAGGGCGCTATGACTTAGGTTAGGTTTAGGTTAGGTTAGGTTAGAACAGTGATCAAAACGAAAAAAAAAAAAATATTCGAAAATTCGTCTAAGTCCTGGCGCCATAGCCCCTTTAACTGGGAACTAACATAAGTTACCTAATGACACATTCAGATTCTGGCGCTTCGCCGGCCGCTGCCGCGGCACGCTCGCTTCGCTCGCTCGGCTCGCGCGTTTTGGTCACTGTTCTAACCTAACCTTTTTTTTTTTTTACGTTGGAAGATCCTTTATGGATTCCCTCCCGCCTCGGGGGAAGCGGGAGGGATATGTGGGAGTCACCCGCACCACGAAGGCGCATGGCATACCCACTAAAAACCAATAGCGCCCCTAAGGCTACACTCCAACCCTAGTTTTCGATGTCAACTATCGATACATCAACTACCTATCGATAGTTAGGGAACACTACTACCGATCATAAAGGACCCACAGTTTGTTAGTCACAGCTTTTGCTGTCTAAATATTTTTTTTTATTCAATGAGCATAGACAAAGGCAAACGGACAATTACTAAAATAATCAATATTTACTCATATTTATAATAATTTACATCGCAATCCATTATTCGTGTATTGTCAATAATAACAGCACTCACTATGCTATCTAATCTCGGATTTGTGTTATCGTGTATTGCGTAAATCTAGGCGAGTGTACCTTCAATAACATAATCGGGATTGTCAACTCAGTGTTGTATAATCTAAGTGTGGTTGGTTGGTTCAAGTTGGTTGGGGGAGACGCTTAAATGAAGACGTCAGTTTTGACAGTTTTCCTATAGAAAAACTGTCAGTTTTGACGTATTCCGAGTCGAGTGTGAGTCGAGCCGAGTGTGAGTCGAGTCGAGCGACAGCGGCTAACAGAGTTGGGCCCCTTGATTGGTACTCTTTCTGTAACACCTTTTAGGGCCTGTGCACACCACGTTATTAAACGCGTGTCATAGCGACACAGACGCGTACGCGAGTCAGACGGAGCCTGTAGACTTTTGTAGGATAAAAGCGCGCCGTCGACGCACGTTTCAAAACGCGCGTTAACGGCGCGTTTAAAAAACGTGGTGTGCACAGGCCCTTATATCTCACGAATTCATTCCTATATCGATACAGATGGAGATTTTACATTCTTATGTAATTGATAACCGTTTGATTTCCCAATCGATTAAGGTCAATTTCTAAGATGATTTAATTATAAAATTTATTAACCTATGACAGGCCACTCATCATAATAATATATATTTTATGACCCACACATGTTATCTATTTGAACATGTTTGAGTGAAACTAGTTTTACTGTATTTAGGTAGGTATCTCAAGGCTATGAATGTAAATGCATTTTTTTTTCTGACGAGTTACTTACCTATACTTAATACTATCAACGTAGATAGAGTAGAGCCTCACATAATGATTAATTTCGGGCCCTATGTTATTGCAAACATTTAACAGTGTTGCAATTTGAATTTCGCGTTGTGGATCAACGTCGGAACTAACGACGCTTTGTGGACGAATATCGCTTTGTGGATTCACTTAAAAACACAAAGCGTTATGGTCATTTTCAACCGACTTCAAAAAGGAGGAGGTTATCAATTCGTCTGTATGTATTTTTTTACAAGTCCTATGCCACGACCACGACTATGGAGACAGATCATATATGGTCACGATCCTCAGCAGTGAGGGAACGGCAAAGAAAGAAAGAATGCCACGACCACGACTGTCGAAAATCGCGCAGTTGATTAACTTCATAATACACGACGCGTTGTTGATGATATCGCGCAGTGGAACTTAATAATCCCCAACGGATTGTGGTCCTTATGCGCGTCATAACACGGATCTCGCTTTTTTAGATATTACCAAACTTGAGATGCCAACACGTGGTTTGGTCAAATTTCTCAATCATCGATCAATAGTAGTATGCGTTTCATACTATCATCGATAGAATATTGAGAAATCCCATAATGAGATGTGTCGATGTCGATCAACAGTTACCTATATTACGTTCGATCTCATCATCGATCAATGGCCGTTCGATGGTCAATCGTTTGGTGGGGTAACTCCATTAGCTTCTATTAATTAAACTACTTAATTCATATTGTTTACCTGCGTCTGTGGACAATCAGTGACGTCTTTATTTATATTTATAATGGCGTCTCCGTCCATAACTGGATGATTAATAGGCATTGTGCCATGTTAGTTCGCTATTGTCCTATCTCAATGTGCTCACGTCACGAGCCACGACTACGAAATAATACAATGCATGTCATTCTAATTTGTGCTGACCTAAATGGCTATCGAATCTGCATTGATCTTTATAGGACGCTACTTCTGATTCACTAAGGACGGACCGCACCGGCAAGGCGATTGCGATTTAAAGGCGATTCATAAAGGAATTTTCGCTCATGTGATGTGATAGACGCCATATTATGTTTATAATAGGCGTTTGTTTCAACGAAATCGGTGTCGCATTGTAATCGCCTTACCGGTGCGGCCAGGGCCTTAAGGGACAAGGCGCCCCGGCGCATATTCGAACATAACTCGAGTTTGAAACCTGCTTACATTGATCGCGCCATTCACAAAATTAAAGATAACGTCTCAAATAAAAGTGGGATTTGATGAGCGATTCACTATTTGGCCGATAAGTAACCTATACTAGGGTATAGGTACTAAAATAAATAATATTAATAAATATCGCCAGACTGACACACAAACTGTACCTATGGTCCCAAAATTCGGAAACTAAGCAACGCTTGTACTATGGCTCCGTACAATGAACTGGGGGCGATCCCAGTGACACCCAGACCTGGGAAAATTAAGAAAATACCATTTCGGAAATTTGCCCCGGCGGGAATCGAACCCGCAACCACCCGGTGCAGTGAGCCGAGCGGCCTACGTTCAAACCACTGCGCCATGCGGTCGTCTAATCGGCCAAATAGTTGACGTTGACGTGGGGCTTACGTTTTTGGTCAAGTACTAGTCCTAACCCAGCCCAAGTCCGGAGTGACCAAAAACAATAGCCCAGTCACTCTGGTGACATTATCAGTCTCAAGACTTTTGTTAGTGTCACTACAAATATACAAATTATCGCGAATCCGGACAGATAGACCGAGAGACTGTCTGAACTGTCAATGCCACCCTACTACAAAAGTGGCGCGGCCCTGGTGGCAGAAATACTTGAAACTAATCAAGTATTTAATTATTTCCAGGACTCCCTCCCTCGCGGACATCACACGCTGTCCGCCTCGTCCCACCATCTCCACCGGGGCGCGCAGTCCTTCGACGCGTCCTCCAATAGCAGTGGCATCTCCTCCACGCACGTGGTGGAGATCCACAGCACCAATGGGTCGGACACCTCGTCGCGATGGGGCAACTCGCTTGGCAGCCACGGATCTTCATCCGGTAAGGACGTTTATTCTAGATTTTTTTTTATATTGTGCACAGCAAGGGGCAAAATCTAATCACCATGATGCCTGTATTCCCCAATGGGGTACCTGGTCCCAATAAGTATAAGAGGGAGGATCTAGCGAAATTGCAATAGATTTGCCCTCGCACATTAAAAATCTAATTAATATTACAATCCGTGGTAACATCTGGGTCTGATACTGGGCTACCGTATTATTCCATTGAGTATTCCTGAATTTCTTTATTTTGATAGTTTTGTGTATTATTTGTATTCTCTTCCACAGGCCTCGTCTCCATTGCAACGGAGAACAACAACGTGAAATTCACAGCGCCCCACTGCCTCGACAACCTGCAACCGGCTAAAGACAAAGACCTGCCCACACCGTCTTCTACCCCCACCACTTCGAGAAAATCGAGGAGAAGATCCAACCTCTTCACGCCTTCGAAGAAGGGGGACGATAGGCTGAAAAATGGGGAACTGGGGTCCGGGAGAGCGATACCCTTGAAGCAGGGGTACTTGTACAAGAAGAGCAGCAAGGCATTGAACAAGGAGTGGAAGAAGAAATATGTGACGCTATGTGATGACGGAAGGTTGACTTATCATCCGAGTTTGCATGTAAGTCGCTGTTAAGTTCTTAACAATCCTACTCTGACTTCCATCCATTTTTATTGGTTTATGGTTGTCTTCCAACCCAACCCCAATGACCACAGAATAATAGTTAATTCAAATGATCTAAACTGAATTAAATTAATGAGGTTAAAAAAGTAATTTGTACTTACCAGTATTTATTTTTCTAAACGATTTGAGACGACTTCTTACTTTAAATTTAAGTTCCATATTAGAATTTGAGGTGTACACTTCCCTGACTGATCCTGTATTTAATAATAAATAAAATAAATAATTTGGCCCTTTTGACGTCCCACTCCTGGGCACGGGCCTCCCCTCCCTGCGAGGGGGATTCAGGCCGTAATCCGTTCGCGGATTTCACATGTCTTTCGAAAATTGGTTAGATTTTCTAACACATGCAGGTTTCCTCACGGTGTTTTCCTTCACCTTAAGCAAGTGATAATCATATTATATAAATTATGATGCGCACATAAATTTCGAAAAACCCAGGGTTTGAACCCAGGACCTGGTTGGTGCGCGCAAGACGCGTGCTTAACCAACCATCTATAACTGATCCTGTCTTTATTCCAGGATTACATGGAGGACGTGAACGGCAAAGAGATCTCGCTCCAGTACGTGACCGTCAAGGTGCCGGGCCAGAAGCCACGCGGCTCCAAGTCCATCATCACGACGGTGCCCGGCTACAACGGCTACACCAGCCTTGATATACACGATAGTATCGGGGGCCTGTCGATAGGTGAGTCCGCACATGACACTATAAAACCAGGGTCGCTACTCTTAGCAACGATAATCAATATATCGTGACATTTGACGACCGCTTGGCGCAGTGGTTCGAGTATAGGCCACTCGGCTCACTGCACATGGTGGTTGCGGGTTCGATTCCCGCCGGGGCAAATTACAGAAATGCATTTTTCGTAATTTGCCCAGGTCTGGGTGTCACTGGGATTGTACGGTACCCCCAGTCCATTGTACGGTACCCATAGTACAAGCCTTGTTTAGTTTGGGACCATGCAGTTGGTGTGTCAGTCTGGCGATATTTATTATTATTATTTGTAGTGTCAAGTCCTACTCTAAAAATTCAATTTTCTTTGCCGTCGTATATCGTGTGAACGAACGATATTTTTCTATCGTTCGTTCAATAATCGATATATGGGTTGGTTAGTTCGACCGGGTAAAAATAATTATAATCATACATTAATAATTTCATTTCCTCCAGGGTACAAAGAGAAACCAACCCGCGTTACTGATAAAGCTCTGCTATCAGCTTTCGATACATTAAAAGAGCCGGCATCGAGCCGACAATCGCTCGCTTCCGAAGTGGAAGTGGGGTCTACTAACGGACAGGACAAAGACACCCCACACGTCAAGAAGAGGCACAGACGTATGAAGAGTAGCGGCGTTAAGAAAGACGGAGATGATGGTACGTTTCGTCTGTGATAATAAAGATGTGGCCCTCATGACATTTTTAAGAACAGAACAATGGCATGTTTATTAAATGGTTTACCGGGGAGGATGAGAATTTTTTTGCAATTTCTCCCGCTAAGGAAAATTATTTCAACCACCCGGGGACGATGACTCAAAATAAGATGCCGGGGACGATGCAACTTTTTTTATCGCGCTCCCTAATTTCGTCCGCGCGTGGATGTGAGGTATTCTTAAACATTATTTATCTACAGCTCATATTGACAGAAAGTTGTACTGTTGACAGAGGGCGAGTACGCGACGTCGTGCGAGTTCACGATAGTAAGCCTAGACGGCAAGCGCTGGCGCTGGGAGGTGTGCGGCGGCGGGGGCGGGGGCGGCGGCGGCGGCGGGGGGGGCGGCGCCAGCGCGGCGGGCGCGGCGGCCGAGCGCGACGCGTGGGTCGCCGCCGTGGAAGCGCAGATACTCGCCGCGCTGCAGGGCCGGGTGAGCCACACTGCTTTAATTTATACACACTTATTAACAACTACTACGTCTTCTAAAGGTAGTGTTTCATTTTCGAGTAGCGCTCGCGTTATGGGGCATTTTTTGAGTGTGCTCCCAGAATGTTTTGTTTTTCATCTAGAATGAAATTCAGGGTGCACTTAGATCGCTATCGCCGTTTTTACCTTTTGCAGTTTCTGAGAAAAAATACTTAATGATGTAACCGTAACACCATAAGACGATGAAAATGAAGATGTAATATTGTTGACAGACATCCAGGCAGCCGGCTCCCACTGGCGCCAATTCAACGGGCGACGTACGAGCCACGTACTACATACGAAGGGTCCACGGAAACGACAAGTGTTGTGATTGTGGCGCCGCCGGTACGTACTGATAACGCCTTGATGGTCTTTTAACGCCTCATTGCTGTTCATGGACCTCCCTCCTTCTTGGGAGATGGTTTTAGGACAGATTTTGCTTGACATGTAGCTTGATAACTTTTCAGCAAGTGATTATATTTTTTTAAATAAAATTTCCATATTAAAATCCAGTCGGAATTTCATCTTTTGCCTCCTCGTTGCAAGGTCGATAATATAAGTGTTAATTTATTATTTAGATCCGGACTGGGCAAGTCTAAACCTGGGCGTGCTTATATGCATCGAGTGCTCCGGTGTACACAGGAATCTCGGCTCGCATATATCACGGGTGCGATCGTTGGACCTCGACGAGTGGCCGTAAGTAATACTAGATTTTGTTAGTAATATAGTTTGGGATTTTGCCGGGGAGGATGAGAAAAGTATAATCGTCCCCGGCATAGTTTTGTTGGGGGTGGTGGTATAATTTCTCTTACTCCACAGGGCAGATGGTGGCATTTAGACAATAAAATGTTTGTGCTATTCGTTTTGACTCTGTGCCTAACAATGTTTGTTTTTCCTAGATTGAGTCACGTCAGTGTAATGGTGTCGCTGGGCAACGCTCTCGCAAATTCAATATGGGAGGCGGACTTGCGGGGTCACATTAAACCTAACGCAACATCCAGTCGAGAGGAAAAAGAGAGGTAAGAATCGCGTTCGCCGTCTGTATTTTTCTTTTTAATCGTCATTGGTAATAAATTGAATTGACTAAATAATTTTAAAACAAAATACGAAAGGGTAACAATACATCCTGAGAATTTTATAATATTTTTAAATTCGATATTATGTAAGTAGAAATATTTTTTTTTCAAACTGATTTTTTTTGTTTCGAAACTTTGTACTTACTTATAAGGGCATGTGTGTCCAGGTGGATCCGGTTGAAGTACGAGCGGCGAGCGTTCCTGTCGGCGGGCGAGGTGAGCACGGGGCTGGAGGCGCTGCGGGGGGCGGCTGCGCGCGGCGCGGTGGGGGGGCTGGCGCGCGCGCTGGCCGCCCCCCCGCAGCGCGCCCCCCCCGGCGCGCCCCCCGCGCCCCCCGCCGCGCCGGACCGCGCGCTCGCGCTGCGCGCCGCCGCCGCCGCCGGACACCTCGCCGCCGCGCAGCTGCTCATATGGGTCGGTATTGACGGCGTTAGAACAGAGCTGTAGCCATATTACTATAGTTCATACACGGGCTGTACTTGGTAGTGGGTGGTCCCTCTCACAGGAGATCAGCAGTAAAGTACTAATTATTGCCGCGTTTCGTTCGATGAGTGAGAAAGCCGTAATACCTACTCCCCCCTCCTTTCGCCTTACTCTGTCCCACTCTCCTTCAATGCCGGCAATGGTCGGCAATGCCTTTGGTATTATAAGCATCTATAGGTTACGTTATCTGCTTAAATTCAGACTTTGTTCCATTAAAAATAAAACCACGTGATTGATGCGGACGACTTAAGCTCTATTAAGACGGACTACAAGCTCACTGAAAAATCGCATTTTGGATGCGGTTTTTGTTTAGTAGATTTGACTACACCGCGCTGACCCTACAATTTATACAGTCGCATCTTGCCGCACTGGTCTGATTTGTTCTCGGTGACTTTGCCAATCCTTTTCAGAGGAAGCCATTTTTAAATAAAGATCATGGTTGAAAAAGTAGCATTGTCCCCTGCGACGATGCCGAAATATTCCCATCCTCCCCGGTAGGGGCGATTTTCAACGCGGACGATGGGAAAATGTCGCATTGTCCCCGGCTAGCCCGGTTTCACCCTCATTTTTTTAAAGAGTATTTAAAATAACAATTTTTATTTTTTAAAATAAATATGTACTTGCATGAAGCTTAAAAATAACCAAACGTACCATTTCGTTCACAGCATAACGGCAACCCCAACTACCCGGACGCCGACGGCCACACGTGCGTGTTCTACGCCCGAGCGGCGGCCAATCACCTCTCAGGTATCCCCACCCAATACCCCAAGAACCTCCAGCTGACCTGCCCCCTCCACCCGAACCCCCCCTTCACGTCGGCCAACAGCTCGGCCACAAACTCCACATCGTCAACATCGAGTAAAAGTTCAATTAAAAATCCCGAACCGGAATGTAATTGCATTATATTCGAGTTGCTGAACGCACAGTCGGCGAGCAACGCTCTAGTTGAACTCCTAATAGGTCTACAAAACAATCAGTACATGAACGGGTTCGAAGGAATGAACGGAAGTAATTCGTTCAGTCACAGCACGCTAGGCAGGCCCTCTATGGGCCCGAATCTGTCGTTAACGAACGGTAAATGCGGTAGTATAGTTTAATTTTGCGTTGTCGATGAGGTGAAGTTACCGTTTGGTTGTTCGTATGTACCACGGGGTAGCTATTTTTTTAAGATTACTAGCAATGTAATATTATTACATTATTAGTAGTTCCGTTAGCCTGTTAAACTAAGTTAAATGCTTGTGCTAAGGGTAAGCTAACGGCAATAGTTTTATGGCCAGGATGGGGATACAACCTGGAACCTCTGATGTGAGGGCGGTTACGTCCAACCACTACGCTATTGCAGCTTTTGGAGCAGCTATTATGAAATAATTTGTGGGTTTTTCTCAGAGACACGCCGAGAGTCAAACCTTGGTGTCTTCCCTGGACACCGCTGTAGAGTCTCGCTTACAGGATTAACCGTTATGGGATAGTTCTGTTGGATCAAGTCCTGTTTAAAAAAATGTTGGTACTGATATATAACCCAGTGTTTCGATATTTTATAAACTTGATAGTTGGAAAAAAAATATAATTTGTGAAGCACTCACTTTGGTGAATTTATGTATGGTAGTATCATACTATTTTGTTTCTGATGTTCAAAATGATTAGGCAGACAGAGGCTTACGATCGTTGCGTCATCATTTGTAAACTTTTTTTCTCATGCAGCTCGGCTCGCAACAAAAATCTGGCATTCCAACCATTTTATCGGGTCAGAAAGTTGACATTTTCAGCTTTCACTTTGAATACATTTTACTAGTCGTTAAATTGTTATAAAGGGTATAATAGTCTAGCATTTATTAATTTTCAAAATGTGGTCCATACGAACAAGCCTTTAAACGTAAGTGTATATTATTATACTTAATTAATGTATACATTTCATACGACTGACGGTACGCATGTGACGTCTCACTTACACATTTCGCATTAGTTTAGTTACGTGTCTGTCAATTTCGCGTTAATTATTATAGAAAATTATTAAGAGTATAAAAATGTATATTTTGTTCTTTTTAAATCGACCCGATTTGACATATCCGGTTTGTAATAGTTCAAATTTATTAAAATCAAATTGTTTTTAACTGTGGTAGTGTAGCGAATTGAATATTAGTGACATCCCTACCCTAGTGTTTTCAAGTCGCGCGACTTAATTTATTATTCAAAATATTGACACAGTAAATTATTAATATTTTCAATATTATTAGTCAATATTGTAATTATAAAGGTGTAACGTTGAATAAAAAAATATGTTATACACTAACTATGATTCAATCAATCTATAGATAGTCACTTCGGCACATAAAATAAAATAAACCTGGCATAGGTAATGGGTTTTAGACTGAATAAGTTGCCACTGCGCATAGCATGTTTGTAAAAAGATTTGTGTACTCCAGCCAAAATAAAACATACCTACTCTCGTGCATATTAAGGGTGGTATCGGGTTGGCATAATAACTCAAATATTTTTTACAAATACGCTATGTGGTTTGGCAACTAACTACAGCCAAGAAAGAGCAACTTGTATGAACACCTAATTAGGGCTCGCATATACTAACACGTTATGTGTTAGATGAACAACCTATTGTCAACTTTAAACCGTTACGAATTAAGCCGGTTAATGTTTTAAATATACGAATACTTGTCGTAAGTAATCAGATGTCTATAGTTATAATAACCGCGTCACCACTAAGCAACAAAATGTCGTGTGACATTTTGTCGCCTGCAACAAATTCATAACTAGGCATATGTTGGTCAGCATTTTGTTGCTTACGCGGTATACGCCCAGCGGAACGATGAATAGAAAGGGTCAGATAATATAGGACAAAGAGCTGTCTGCGTCTTATTCTAACCTGTAGATTTGTCCCTTTCTGCTCGTCATTCATAGTTCCCACAGTCCCGTTTCGGTAGCTATTACCAGGCATAGTGTACTACAGAATTAATTAATTATAGGAAATAGCTGATTATATTAATTAACAAACATACGTAAATAAATATGGAAGTACTAGTCTCGATATTACGAATCTTATTGTAATGATGATACGATGTTAAATACTTATTTCGTGGCTTTTTCTATACAGGCTACATAACACGTATTTAATATCGTCACACCACAATATACCATCAAAACCGACCCCTTGGCGCAGTGGTTTGAGCGTAGGCAGCTCGGCTCACTGCACCGGGTGGTTGCGGGTTCGATTCCTGTCCGGGAAAATTTCGGAAATGTCCTTTTCGTAATTTGCCCAGGTCTGGGTGTCACTGGGATCGCCCCCAGTCCATTGTACGGTACCCATAGTACAAGCGATGCTTAGTTTGGGTCCATACAGTTGGTGTGTCAGTCTGGCGATATATATTTAATAACCAGGTTCCCATAAAGTCACCGTATAGTGAATAGATGTTTTAATTAAACGTTTAGATACGAGATCTCAGCTCAATGCTATTGTGTAGGGTATAATTAGTATTAGGAGATAATTAGTGGTAACTCCTCACGCTTTACCCCGGTACCCTTGGTCGTGGGCACCATGATTTTTTAACACACCCAGATTTGAGACACGACAGCGTGACCGACCAAGTTCGCATAAAAAGGTACTTACTAGAAAGTATAACAAGTTACTTCTTAACAATAGTTGACTTAACATTGCTTGCGAAAATTGTTAAATTTAGCCTATTATTTCGCTATTAAATCGTAAAAGTAACGAAATAAATCTAGTATACTACTGCTGTAGCAGCCCGACTTCTACCCACCCTGATTTCTTATGTATATATCTAGACTAGATATAAAATATGGGCGATTTTCTTAGTATATTTGTTAAAAAATCATGGGCATTCAACATTCCAATTCATAACTCCCACACGCCAAGGGTGAAATAGTCGATGTGATATACTTAAGGTCTCCCTTTAAACCAAAATGTACTGATCCTTCTGTGCCTACTTTAGGTAGTATGCTTCATGGGCATAGGCCACGAGCTGTGGATATCAGATTATTTTGCGGAACCAGCTCCTGGGCTAGCATCGTATTTCCAATTTGTAAAATATATTTTGTCATTGTGTCGCGTACTTAAGGTTACCGATTCGTGTTGCTGTTTACGCTTTCAAGATTCGTTTTATTAAAAATGGACTTGGTCTGCACCTCCAAGAATATTTATGTTGTTTTGTTATGAAATAAAAAAAAATGTGTTGTAATAAATTAAAACTGAGGCCAAGGCAGTGCCGTCACTAAGTTCAAGCAACACAACAAATAAGTACCTTTTCGGTAATATGTTTTATTATTTTTACTACTTTTCATATTTGCATTTATACTAGTCCATTTTTAAGGTAAAACGAGTATTTTCTTTCTTTGTATCAAAACCTAGATGTGTCGATACATTTTCGAACATCGTATGCAGATAAAATACTTCTTTCAATATACATGTGGATGTTTTTAATAACTAAGGCCCGTGTTTATACATTATTTTTCTCAAATTGGAGAGCGATCTTGGAAATGTCATTCTTATGTCATACCAGTATAAAATGACATGTCAAAAGCGTACTCAAGACCACTCTCAGGCTTGAGATCGATTTATTAATACGGGTTTAAGAGCTCCAATAACAAGCGCGGTGGCGGTTAGCGGTGGCCGTTTGATATACCTATTCGGTAGTAAGAAATTGGTGCTGCACAAACTAGAACTTACTATTACCATCTATTATATTGGCTATTGTCATCTTTCTCATGTTGGTAATTTATGAGCAAAGTCGAAATATTTTAAAGTGTGTCTAATTTAGTTATGTTGTGGTTTAATGACGGAATTGTGGTTAAACTTGGTCGCTATCTACAGCGCCGTCCACCGCGCCTGCTCTTGTTTGAGCAACAATAAGTATCGTTCGTTCACGTTCTAAACTTATGATCTTTAATTAGACTAAGACAATTAGAAATGTCACTGTTCTACTAATTTGAACCTTATTTGTACTATTTCTATTCGGTTGTGACATCAGCACCTGTGGACAAGGCTTGGAATTTTGACAGATTTTCTTCGGAAATTTCTAGAATTCGTGTCAATACAACGTTTTGATCTATAGATGCATCTAGAAAACGCGGTGAGTACAGCACACGCCATGTTCTGATTTGTTCTTCTTTTCGATATTTGAATTCGTTAAAAAGATTTGAAAACTTTTCGATATAACGAAAATTATTCAATCCTGTAGTTGATACTACGTGAATTTTTACATTTACTTATTTGAATTACTTAATAAAAAATGTTGCATTTTGTAATTGTCTTGTAAATGTTACTTATTTAGGAAAGTAAATGTTTTTCACTTTAAAAATAATGAGAATAATAATTTCGTTTTCTTTGTAAATTTAGTAATAAAATCGTTTACCGACGCAGTATTTAAAATGAAAATTGTAAAAACACGTCGTCAGTAGAAATTCTGGGCACCCTGTATATTGTATTTTTATTTTATTCTTTATTTAAGTCCTCTGTTGAAATTTTATTGATAATTTTAAATTATGTTATGTTGCGTTAGTTGGATTCGCAATTTTATTAAGATTTTTTAAAGGTTTTTTTTTTGTGAATTCTGTTTAGGAGCCAAAGAGCTTAATTGTAAATATTGTATTTAACGCAGCTATGGGTTTGCTGTATAATTCTTTCGTTATTGTAATGTTTAAGGAATCCGTTAACGTTTTTTCTTGTGAGAATAAAATGATAAAGACGTATGTGATTGTTTAATTACCTCTAATAACATAAACTCTCTGTGGAATATTCTTAATGGCAATGGGGAAAATAATTTTCAGCTCACCAGTGGCCTAGCAGACACTGATAAAGTAATCGTATCGTCATCGAGAAGGGATACTGTCTCTGTCCTACTTATTCATGAAATCTGTAATGTAAACGGGACAGCACACGCTTACATACTCTGCGTTATCTGTAACTTTGGAGCGGATGTTGGTTGGCGCAAGGATACAGTAGCACCTATTGTGTGTTTGTTTGTTCGATCTTAGCGCGAAAACGGCTGAACGGTTTTGAATGATATTTGGGACTGAGGTATGTCGTGCTTTGGAATAACCTACTACCTACTTTTTATACTCGATATCCACGGGAAGATGACATTGCGTTCTAAAATCTTAAGGAAATTCTAAGAATATGCCAAGTTATTGTATAGTGTGAACACTTGTGGAATGAAACAGTTCAATAATTAATACTCTCACTTTATATTTCGATAGCGTAACGTTGTACAAGGAATTATGTTAACGAATACTTTTTAATGGCGCGTCCTCTCCCGCCTTTTTATCAATCAAAATAGCAGTCATATTACGAACTATTAAAGTTAAATTATTGTTTACAACGCCAAATTAATATGATGATTAACTAAATTATTAATTATGAATTTTAGATATAATAAGGTATAGGTATATCTCTTAGATATCATCGGGAGTAGATATTATACGTCACAACCGCTGGGCGCCTATGTGTTGCTTGATAACAATAGATAACACAATTATAGACATGGTAGGTTTGTAACACGATCGTTTCAGACTCTGCTGTGAAACAACTTTGAGAGGTTTCTAAATACAATATTGAAATTAATATCCATACCGTTGGATAGTAATTCAGCTGTCTGTCTGTACCTACGTTGTACTAAAATATATTTCAGGTAATTAGGTTTTATAAATTTATGTAGGTACCTACTTAAGTACCGACTTCAATTGTATTTATTAAATTTAATATAAGAAATAACTAACAAATATAATACTATATACAGATATAAAATAGCTCAGGTCTAGTAATATAAAATTTCACAAAAAAAAAATTAATTGTTTATAATCATTACGCAACTAAGGCCCGTATTAATAAATCGATCTCAAGTCTGAGATCGGTCTTGAGTACGCTTTTGTCCCGTCATTTTGTACTGGTATGAAATGAGAATGACATTAATAATTTCGTAAGTAAGTAAGTACTTACTACGTATAACAGCTTTTTGTGATGTTGGTACAATCGCGTCTATGTTTTTGACTTACAGCCAGCCTAACAAAAGTTATCTTCTTACTTACTCAAATATTTTTGGTCCCATTAAAGTTAGAGTCCAATATTCATTAAAGGTCAAATTTGCATAGCGCTCTTCACACGACACAATATATTTACCTACATACCACCTACCTCGCCTCTATATGTAATTAGGTACCTTCCTAATGTATACATATACCTAAATACATGAGAACTAAGCAAACTTAATCCACAAGATATGTGAGCGGCGCTTCAGCCGTCTGAAGCTACAAAGCATAACGCAAATTCATCGGATTCAACGACGAATATCCTGCGTGGAAACATACGGGACTATTTTAAGCGCGGAAACGTTTTGGGGGTATACATATAGGTACTTATGTGACAAAGGATATAAGTAGGTCTATCTATTCCAATTCCCAAGATGGATCAAGGATGGATTTCCGGACGGATTTTGAGGAGATAGGTAGGTAGTTGCAATCAGTAATACTTACCTTCTTACTTAATATAAGTACTAAGGAGTAGAGGAGGAGGAACAACAACAATGGGTAAAGTAGATACCTACCTACTAACTATAAGATTACTTATAGTTTTTTTTAATACAAAATAACATTCCGTCTTATGATAATAATATAAATAAACTAAAAGAGGAAAAATATAATATAGAGTAAATAAAGTCTTAGAGAACTTAATCTACTGTAGATTAAGTTTACGATGATGTAGTGAAATAATTGGCGAGAAAAAATAAAAATGTATTTACAGTGTTGTTTTAGTTTATAGTCTTGGTTTTATATTATTTAATTGTTTGCTGCACTCATATTATCTACTATTTGATTCCTACTTACAAATTGTTTCTTGATCTCGGACAACATAATGTATTTATGGTATTTTTTTAGAACTGGCTTCCACGAGACAGGTTTTTACCTAGTGTGGATGCCATCAGTAATTATAGTTATGCTTTTGCCATTTCCCATTACTTAGTTTATAAGAACTTTTCATGTAAACTATTGTGCTGGAAATAAAAATTTATTATTATTATTCCATTTATTTATTTTATATCATTTTATATTTTTAAATCTAAATAAAAATTATTATTATTATTATTAATCTAAATAAAAAAATATTATTATTATTATTAAAAAAATCGAGTGTCGATATCTACATTTCAATATCGAACTAACGTTATATCGTCCAAAAAGTATTAGTAGTAAATATCGATTAGGTACTAAATTATATTTTTGATATTTTGATATATCGATACTTTGTCAACAGTCCTATTTGGTAGTGCTCCCGCGCGTCTCGCGCGCCACAGTCATTTGCCGGCGCGCCACGCGCGCCGCTTTGTCGCGTCGCCATTCGAACCACAAACCACAAGCCTTACCGCGTAACGAAAGTATCGAAAATCCCTCCCCGGCGGGGAGGAGGCGTCGGGGGCACCGCGTGCGCGAGAGTGCTGCGAGGATCGCGCGTAATAAACCATTTATTTGTGATTGTGTGTGAAATATTCAAGCGAATACTCGTTTCGTCGTTTTACCTACTCTTGACGAAGAGCCTTGCCCTAAAATCTAATCATTAGTCGGTGTTTGTCTCCTGTTTTATGCAAAGGTCTCGGGCTATGGAAATAGTGGACCAGTTCGCGACTTACTTACGTACGATTTCAATTAGTTTTTTAGTGTTTTTATTGTTTCGTGTGTGTGTGGATGAGTTTAGACCTCGCGGACCGGCGGCGGCGGCTGATCCTTCCAGTTTTAGTGCTCACGAGTACCTATGGACAATCATAATAGAAGTAAGAGAGAAGGTAAGTACCTAAATAATCTAATACAGTAGGTAGGTAAGAAGACGACAAATAATTTATTTGTAAAGTAAACCTTAAACCTCAGAAAAAGGTAACGAATGAGCTCTAAGTCTTTAGGTATTTTATAGGCACGTGCCTACATGACCCTCCACCAGCCTCCTCCAGCGCAAGTCAGGTAACCTATCGCGAAGTGTTTATTTATTTATTTATTCACCAACTCCTTAAACTATCATTACAGGTGGGTACCTAATGCAATAGAAGGGCCATAAAATTATCATATAAACACTAATTCAATTTCAATAAAACATACATCACACAAAATATACAATCTACATTATATAACACACAACTATATATATACAAGAATACAGGTAACCAAACATATAAATCAACTAAACATTATTATAACATAAAAAGTATAGTAGACCTTTAGCGAATTCACCAAAATGACATGTGAATATATCCGTGTTGGCATGAAGTTCGTTAATAGTACGAAACGCTCGGGTCAGTGCTGTTTTGGCGAGAAGGCTGGTCCTAGCAGTCGGCACGGCCAGCAGCGGCGGGCGCCGCCGCTTCCACACGTAGCGGTCCGGCACACATAAACTCAGGCGCTGCAGCACTCCTGGGTTATGATCAAGGCCACGCAGCAATCTAACCAAATACGTGACAAGTGTAAATTCCCGTCTTACTCTCAACTGATTGTACCCGACCATCCCCAGTACAAATAGGGTAGGGTACATCAACGGGTAAAACGGATATACCCCATACAGTTTATTGTACAAGTGTCTCGTAAACTTGTTCTGTACACGCTCCAACATTACCGAGTACTTAGCCTCATGCGGGGCCCATATTACAGCACTATGTTCCAGATGACTCCTGACTAGTGCGTCATACAGGACCCTGACTGATGCAATATTGGTGAAGTGCCTCGTCTGCCTCAGTACGAATCCCAAATTTCTGAACGCTCTTTTACAAACTTTAGCTATATGAGCGCGAAAAGACAATTCAGAAGTTACAGTAACCCCCAAATCCCGCACCTGTGTGACTCGTTGCATAGGCGCTGCATCTACCACGTACTCGTGAAGTAAAGGAGCACGTGCGCGCGTAAAACTCATCACCGAGCACTTTGACCCGTTAAAGTAGAGTTTGTTTCTGTAACTCCACTCCACTATTATATTTATGTCTTCCTGCAAGCGTTCACAGTCCGACTCACTTTTAACCTCGAGTAGCAATTTAAGGTCATCTGCAAATAGTAAACATGAGCCATGTCTGACGACCTCCGGTAAATCGTTTACCATTATTATGAATTCGAGTGGCCCTAAATTGCTACCCTGACTAACCCCGGACCAGGTGTAATATGGGTCAGATTCATATCCCTTGTAGTCCACGTACTGCCGCCTATTTTGCATGTAACTCGCGAAAAACTGCAATAGATGTGGTGTACAGCCAACTTCTGCGAGCTTTTTTAATAAGATGGCATTGTCAACTGTGTCGAACGCTTTTTTAAAATCAAAATAAGCCGTGTCAACCTGTACACCAGCATCTACCGCCGGTACCACTTGGGTCATAAAGTTAAGCAAATTGGTGGCAGTGCTGCGCGCCGGCCGGAACCCGTGCTGCGCATCCGATAACTGTTCGCTTACCTGCTCCTGTATGCAGCGCTGGATAGCGGACTCAAACACCTTAGCCGGCGTCGACAACACTGCCACCGGTCTATATCCAACGATATCTGATCCCGCCTTACCTTTTGGTACTGGAATCACTCGCGTGGTCTTCCATTGGGTCGGGAATGTTGCCAAATGCAGACTAATATTAAAAATATAAAGAAGCGGTTCAGAGTTGAGTGTTGTGTTATTGTGTTGTGACTTGTGATCACTTGAAAACGAAAGATTGCACGCTGAACATTTACAACATTTTGTAACCCATGACTTCCGACATAAATGATTTATATCATTACTTATAGGTAGGTACCTATTATAGGTAGTCATTAAGTGTAAAAGTTTTCGTTACGATGCCCCTTCCACGAGTATAACTAAAAGGATTCGTAACTACTACCTACGTAGGTAGTAAGCAAAATTTACTTGGATACCCATCTAATCAAAGATCTGAAAATACACACAAAGTTCAGACGGAATTTATGCGTAGGTAGGCCAGGCACATCGAAGGATGGGGAACGCTGTAGGTACCTTCTATTTTTAAATCTACCCCCTACGGACCCGCTCAACACACACTCCCCTACAATCCCACCTTTTCCCCACAAATCCATTACCGTGCCGTGTGATCACTCAAGAGATATTCGATTGAATTTGCGAGCAAATTGGTAATAATAACAGTAATATCGTCGCTCATGGAATGTACCGCTGTAGCTAGGAACGTACCTAATGCTCAAGGAACTTACCTATGCAATCGTCACTTTGAGCTTCCCATTACCCTTACCATCAATGCTTTTATTATAAGATAGGTACCTATGTCAGCTTGCGAAAATTAGGGACGGAAAAAATAGGTATGTATGTGCCTATGTAGGTACCTATTAGGTTGGCACTTGAATAATTTTGTTGACGAACTTACGTAACTTGGATAGGTGTCGCAGTTTAGATGAATTAAGCGGATGAACACACAGACAGACGCGGACAGCGAATTTGTTTTAAGGTGAAGGCGCCTGTATAGCCCGCGAAATTCAAAATTTTCGAGTATTTTTATAATTTATCCAAAATCTGAAAACATTTAAGACAACATTTTGTGATTTGCGACAAACACAGTATGCAGTGCGTTTATTACTACATTTATTTTACTCTAAATATTATCACGTTAGATATGATACTAGTAAATCACTAAATATTCAAAAATTTCCAGATTATCTGGATAGCTGTCGTTCTTGAAATGTTTTAGAGTAAGTTGGATATATTAATAAATGCACTGCACATGGTCTTTCTCGCGAATTACAAAATGTGCCTTTTATTATTGTCAGATTTTGAAAAAAATCTAAAAAACCTCAAAAAATTTGAACTTCGCGGGTTAGATGGGCGCTTCAGCCTTAAAGAATTTAGATTTGAGATACCTACCATATGTACCTCCTTAATTACCTCTACTTAAGTAGTACCTACCTACGTAAATGATTTTGATTTATTGATTTTGTAATTATAAGTAAGTATATAGGTACCTAAACATACCTACCCCCGTATTAATAAAAGTGGATTAGCGGGCGAATACTTAGTTACACACATCGAACTATCTCTTTCTGTCTTCAGTACTTTAACATTCGAAAGAAGACAAAGTAGGCATGGTTTAATTATACAACCGCTTATCCACTTTTAATAATAAAGGGGGTAAATTATACTAATACCTGTCCACTCCACACTGTTTTTCCTGTAACAAGTTTGTAACCTTAGAAAAAGAAGTAGGTGCCTACACAAGTAGTTTGACAGTACAATAATTAGGTAGGTACTTATGTACAGTCAAAGCAATTCGCAGAAATATCCTGTAATAACCACAACTCACAAGGCTTGGTAAAGTATTAGGCGTCCCAATCCTTAATGCTGGCTTCCACAGAACTGTTGGAATATTCAGATGCCGAATACAGGGCTAATGGTACCTTCCCCCTTATGAATTATTCAGAGGAGACTGGCTGGCGTACAATGTTTGGGGTTCGTGCACTGAACAGGACAATGATGGTTTTGTTCAACCGAAATGCGAAGCATTCTGAGCGGCTGGCGGCGCAAGACACGAAATTTAGAATTGTAATTAAACTTTTTTATAAATACCTACGTCAAAGTTAGTAAACAATCGTACGACCCGCCTGATGTTAAGCAGTTACTGCAGCGTATAGATGCTTGCTTGCAATACCAATCGCATTGCTCGCACGTTGCCCACCTGAGGGGGATTGGGACAGGGACAGGGGATGGGTTGGGTTACCAGCTCACTCACTTACCGTACGAAACGCAGCTATAATAGCTACTTTACGCCGACCTTCTGTTATACATGATGATTCTACAAAATAATTGTCACTGTGTTGCATGTTGATATCTAGATTTTCTTATCACTTTAATAAGTATTAAAAGTACCTGTGTAGGTAAGTCTTGTTTGCGTGTGTTCGTAATTCATGTGCTCCTAAACGGCTTGACCGATTTTGATGATTCTTGAGGCCACTTGGACGGTAAGAAAATAAAAACTACGCTGGCAATGATGCGGTAAAAGCTACGTTCAATTAAGTAACTTGTATACCTATTCACGTGTAGGTTAGATGACAAATTCAGCATTTTCTACATTTTCAGTTGTCTGATAAAAAATTAAAATACATGTTTGACGACCGCTTGCCGCAGTGGTTCGAGCATAGGCCACTCGGCTCACTGACCATGGTGGTTGCGGGTTCGATTCCCGCCAGGGCAAATTTCGGAAATGGCCTTTTCGTAATTTGCCCAGGTCTGGGTGTCACTGGGATCGCCCCCAGTCCATTGTACGGTACCCATAGTACAAGCTTTGCTTAGTTTGGGACCGTACAGTTGGTGTGTCGGTCTGGCGATATTTATATAATTATTTATTTATGTAGGTACTTACCTACTTACTTATTTTCCAGAATGCTCACATTTTGATCCCTTATTCCAACCCTTGACCCTTTGATCCATACAAAGCATTTTAATTGGCATTCCTATGTAGTAAGTAAATCCTTTTTAATATCAAATGTGACGTGACGACGAAACCCGGGTAGGTATGACGTCACAAGTCACATCACAACAGTAGCAGTTCAGCAGAACAAAGTTCGAAATTTAAACTGAGTAACAGCAAATAGCATTGTTTTCCATTTGACCAGCCAGTACTAATTACTACGTACTGTCAGCAAAAAAGTTATCTCTTATTGGACGACCGCTTGGCGCAGTGGTTCGAGCGTAGGCCACTCGGCTCACCGCACATGGTGGTTGCGGGTTCGATTCCCGCCGGGGCAAATTTCGGAAATGGCCTTTTCGTAATTTGCCTTGGTCTGGGTGTCACTGGGATCGCCCCCAGTGCATTGTACGTTACTCATAGTACAAGCGTAGCTTAGTTTGGGACCATACAGTTGGTGTGTCAGTGTGATTTAAGTACATAGGTAAGTAGTTTCCTAATCCTAACTACATTTATTCAGATGACAATGTTACTAACGTTAATGTTAAGTTACTTGTACGAAATGACGTCACGCAGAAAAAGAAAAAAAAAATTAAAAAAATATTTATTTATCTCTAAGTCTACATGTTTGCAGGTTAATTCGTTTACAAATGTTGTCCGTAGACTTGAGAAGCAGAAAAATAAATTATGTAAGAGTGCTTAACTTGTGACCCTTAAACTAGGCATTGCCTGTATCTTAAGGGCCTGTATCTAAAGGACAGCCCTCCTTGCTTTGTAGGTACTTCTTCTTCTTCTTCTTCTTCTACTTCTACTTATATTTATACATAATGATTTATAAATAGGTATGTACGTACAAAAGAGTAACAAATAACCTTGGGCTTTATAAATATTCAACATAATTATTATATTTATACCTACCTTAGGAAAATTGGTAAACGAAATTGATTTATAAATGTGGAATACCTATATCCAAAGAAATTGTAATAAACTTCAATTTCATCACAAGGTTTCGATGTTCGCATTCCCTTTGATATTATGAGTAATACAATAATATTTGGCACGTTACAAGCAAATTAAAGTATCCCAAAATAAACGCCAGGGTCGCAGGAAGGTGGGTTCAAGCTTAATGTGAAGAAAAGGGTCAGTAACGTGCGAGCAATGCCTTGATATTGCAAGCATCTATGGGCTACGGTAACTGCTTAACTTCAGGCGGGCCGCGCGATTATTTTGTTTTATGAAAAAAATACTGTAGCGCCTACTTGTTTAACTTGACACAGTGCCTTCAATTTTAGGTGATTCTGAACAATTCGATAAACCATGTACCTACCTACTATCTACACATTCATTTTTTAGGTATTATTTTGCACAGGTCCTGCCTATACTAGGTGAAACAAAAAGGGTATACTATTTTTTTTGCAAATTAACTTTGTAAATCTCTAACTATCGGCTTTGTGGGACAGTTGAAGTACTAAAGGTTTTGTAGACTTGTGAAATCTGTCAGCAGCTGTATCCCTATAACACTTTTTGTTTTTCAAGTTTCCTCCAAAGCTGATAGTTTTAGAATTACAAAGTTAAGTTTTGAAAAAAAAAGTATACCCTTTATGTTTCAACCTGTATAGAGACATTTTTGCTTTTAAGTTCACCGACTTCAGCTATGTATTACTTAGCTACTCTACACGCTTCATATGTACCATTTTCAAAAAAAAACAAGGCTAGCGTGTCAATAATAACAAGTAGGCTTAACGAGTACCGAATTACTGACACCCGGAGCTTTCACCGACACGCGTCCGGAATTCCGAAATTCCGGACGAAATGATACGGAATTCTGTCGGCCATTCGTTCGTACACGGGTGTTGTGTGCGTTGGAATGTTCGATAGAACCTATAATGGCATGGTAAATGTAATGGTTTTTTTGGGCAGCAAATCATATTTGCTACTAGCTGTTGCCAGCGACTCCGCCTGCGTGGTAATTCAATAAAATAAAAGTAGCCTAAGTTACTCCTATAATAACATCAGCAACCTGAACTATAAATATGAAAATTGATAGCTTCAGGAACCATGTTATTTAGGACACGCTATCCCAAAGCTGTCTTTAAATTATTTGTTGTTTACCAAAGAAGTTTCAATATGATTGATCTTACCACCTACGGGTTATCCTACCACCCACCTACCCTACGTAAGTTCTGTCTGTATCATTTTTTTTCCAGGAATAAATCACCTTTTCTTAGGGTAAAGGTCTTTGGATCGCATCAATCCACCGGCCACAAAACCTTTCACAGGCTTGGGTCCTATGAAATATTTTTCGCCTGTCACGACCTTAGAACCAACAATTTCTCAGACCCGCCAACAATAGAAAATCGTGTCGCCATATTTTAAATGTTGTCCATTCTATATAAGGCTATATATTCTCAAGTTAATATTTCATCAAAATATAAATTTATAGAAAAATATTTCGAATTGCTATGGAACAATATCTTGCGATACGATAATGAGAATGGCAGTGGAAGTAAGTAGTTTTGTAAAGTTTAGTTTTGTTTATATACCTACCAACTGAATATGGACTATTACATCGATCGGAATAAATCAAGCAACTTTTCTTAGGTTGTTAAGCTTGTTTCAGTCACTTAACATAACTTCCTATCCCACTTAACATACTTAATAAGTTAAGTATTCTGAGCATTTCAAACCAAGACCCCATCATTAGTATGGCATTCATAGCTGAAGTTTCTAAAGTAGTCTCACAAAGCTCAATGGCTAGTGACATTCAACAATGACCTTTGTGTCCCAAGAGATAAGGGCGACAATTATTGTTGGACATTTGAGAAATGGTGCCCATTTGTCAGCATTTCCAGTCGGTTAGGGCAATTTTCACCTCTTTTCTTTGTGAATGATTCATGTCATGGACATAAAATTGCTCAATTTTTACTTTCATAATATCATTAAATCTTGGCAAAAATAAGTACGAATTACGGTCTGGAGGGGGCACATAACCTGAACAATGTGATAACGTGCTGATTGTTTTGTGTTTTGTGTATCACTGACAGACGTAGCGATACATCATAATTGGAGGCACCAACAAGATAATAATAATTTAATACTTTACATGAGAAGTGATTTCCAATTGCTCAGGGGAGATAGAAATCAGTTATTGCTTTTTTCGATTTCTCCACGGACTAAATACTCTATGGACTCAGCAATAGGAATAACTAGCAACAAAATAAGTATTTAATTCACTGATGGGTTATGGGCTAAATAATTTAAAGATTATTTAAATTAGCAGAGAGAGATGTGTATTATTTATATTGAAAGCACTTTGACAATGTCCGTCAGACAATAACACACAATTCCTTGTATTCATAGGCTCGCTGTCGGAATTAAGTACTTATTTTGTCGCTAGTTATTCCTATTATGGAGTCTATAGGGTATTAGTCCGTGAGGAAATCGAGAACGCGATAACTAATTTCTATCTCCACTGAGCAAGTGATTCCTTCTCATTGTATGACAAGTAGCGGGGCGGGAGCCTAGTCAACGCATTATTATTGATCTATTGAAATTAATCATCTATTGCGATTGGTCAACCGTAAATCGTATACACCTTTTTAAGCGTATATGTTTCGGAAACTTTTGATGCTTCAGTTCAAAACTGCCAATTATTACTAAATCAAATGTTTTGCCAGCCCTCGAAAATGTCAACGAAGTGTGCATGTAAATAAGTATGATATTTGTTCTAGTGTATTTACAGACTACCAAACACGTATTACTAGATATTCGGCTGATTACTTATTCATGCCACACACTCAGAACGATAGGTGATAGAATATTGAACCGATGCCGAGGTCACGAGGGGCGAAACATGTTCAACCTGATTTCCTGTAAGTTTGAAATAATACATTCACACATTTTAATGATATCGTTTATTTTATGAGTTGCAATTCATCTCCATATTTACTATGTTGCTGGATTTTTAAAAATATCCTAAAATGAGTCTTGTCTTCTTATTATCTATTACATTTTTTGTTAAAAGAGGTACATCCGCAATGGTTGTCATCTTAATACAAAAACATATTTGTTCCTTCTTGAAATGCTCTTGAGTATAATCATTATGAGCGTCAACACTATAAAAATAGATTTCCTCGCCTGTACAATTATAATTTGCATAATAATATTTGTTTTTGTATGACGCAAGGACTAACCTTGTTTACATTTTGATGCCACAATCATTCATCATCTTCAATAATAGGCACTTTTTTATCAGCCTGTATTCACTATTTCGTACCGAAAAATTAATCTCCCAACTCAAAACTACAATTAACTTGCCCTATTTTTTTCTCTTTCTTGTGTTCTAAACAAGGCATCGACCAAATTCGCTGGTTCCTCGCCAGTTCCTCTGCATCATCGAAGGTATGAGGCATATCCTTTCTCGCAGTCTCAGGAAGACCAAACGCAATCATCGCTCCTAAGCCAGCTATGCAACTTATTACTATTAACGGCAGCCAGTATAAATAGGTCCTCAGGTACACGATGTATGGAGAAAGAACTGTGGCTAAATAACCACAGATGTGCACGAATGAAGCTCCCGAACCTCTGACTGACGTAGGGAGCAGTTCCGCAGCCCATTGCATAGCGGCGCTGTATGACATATTAACTGCAAATCTTGCGATCACAGCGAACACAACTGTAAGTACTCCGCTGCTGATCACTGTTAGTATAGTAAATAAACATGCTATGGACATGACAATGATAGTCAGCCATCTTCTACCCATCCAGTCCATGATGAAAGCAACCAGAATCATCGATGGGAACTCGGTGAAAGAGATTACGGAAAATGATAGGAAGAAATCGAAGTCCAACTGCCCAATACTCCGGACTAACCCGTCGAATACTATAGCACAGCACATGTACTCTAAACAAATTAA
The DNA here is from genome assembly GCA_905147325.1 of Notodonta dromedarius. Classification (NCBI taxonomy): domain Eukaryota; kingdom Metazoa; phylum Arthropoda; class Insecta; order Lepidoptera; family Notodontidae; genus Notodonta; species Notodonta dromedarius. The sequence goes on from LR990167.1 coordinate 1,601,864, forward strand.
TATAAATATCTTCCTCAGTAGTGGCCTTTTGAAGATTTCCAAAAAACTAAGTGATTCTTCCTCTTCATTTTGAGACAGCGATGATTTGAACTGCTCAATTAGTTTCGGCGGAATTTCCTTCTTATTGATTCGACCGATAAAGAGTAGTCTATTTATAGCTTTATCTACATGTCCTTTAGATAGCAACCACCTTGGGCTCTCCGGTACGATCAATGGCGAAAATATAGCTAGTGCTAAAGGTACACTAGTCACCAAAGAAAATATTTTCCAATGTCCGCAGGCGAGGGCAATCCACGGAAGCAGAGTGATGGTTAGAGAGTAAAATAATGCAAATGCCATGTTTGCTATTAAAGTTCTATATCTCGGTGCTATGTATTCCAGCACAAGGAGGTAGGCCATCATCATGCAGTTGTCATACGCCATGCCCATGAAGAACCTTGAAGCAGAGAATTCAGCGAAATTCCGTGAAAAAGTACTGACGACACCACCTATACAGCCGAGCAAATTACTGGCCACAAGCGCTGGTAATCTTCCAAACCGGTCAGATACCCATCCAATAATGAGCCCTCCGACCATGGACCCAACGAAGAACATCGCTTGAGCATCCGCTTGGTAACTATTTTTGTCGCAAACCCATCCCAGATCACTCGATATAGTTGGATACGGTATCTCTGTCTTGTTAAACTCCCATCCATATTGACAAGGTATTGTACTCCAATTCGCTTCAGGTCTCTCTCCTGTGACCAGCAGTTCGCTCCAATTTGCTGCGTACATTTCACATTGTGAATATCCATAGATGGATTTATCATCTTTAGGTACACCGAGAACTCTGCGTTCTAATTCTGACAGGTTTCCTAATTCCGGTATCCAACACCAATGGTTGGGAGAGACTTCAGTCATGAACATTTGAGAGTAGTAAACAAAAACTCCAAATCCGTAGAATACGGACGTGGAGAAGAACAGTAGTAATTGGTATCTTCCAAACTCTCCGGCGGATGAAAGCAGATCATCGTATTCAACTTTTTTCTGCTTATCTTTAACATCTTTGTCTCGATCCGGTATTTCCTTGTTGTCTGTCCCGTCTACTTTTTGTGATGTCATTTTGTTTACGACATGTCGTCTTCAGAAAACTGTTTCAACTGGTGTGGAGTTCAGTCAGGCGTATTATTATATCTGTAAACGTAAAGATAAGGTTCTAAATTAATTATATTATTGATGTTTGTTCCACAATATGTTTGTTTAAGTAGTGACAAGGAATCGTCCCACTGAGATCGTATATCAAAGGAGGGATTACAGAAGGCTCTATAGGAGATTACACAGTATTAGAAATGGAGATAAGAATATTCCCGCGTTTGTGGAAAACTACCAAATACCCGTGGGTCTCGTTTGAAGAAAATTGCACTTTAATAATATTGAACTGCTGTAACTAAACGGGATGTTTTATTCTTGTCGTAACACTAAATGAGAATTTTGGTCTAATTTCATTTGTAAACTTGACTTAAATAAATATATTGACGTCTATCTGCTGGTTGTAATTAATAAGCAAGACAAATGGTAGAAAATTTAGATCAAGGAAATTGAAATTCAGCCCACAATCTTCGTAATTACAGTTATTTGCTAATTTCTATCATTAATTAAACATGAGCTATAATTATGCATTTCCCGTCCTCAAATGAAGGACGTGATAGCTGCAGAAATAACATACCTAAAATTAAATTCTTTAGGGTTGGCACTTGCAACTTGCCATCTCGACTGAGAAATCGATTTTACGAACGAGAATCAAGCGCTGTGGTTTTTAATTGGCGCCTTTAGAGTATGAGATAACCTGCTTGCCTCATAGAACAGTTACAGTTTACCTCAAAAAACCCTGCTTCACAATTTAATCTAATGCTAACCCTAATAAGACCGTTCTTTTGCAAGGTTTATCATTGACCTAATTTTCTATAGTACAATTTTTGTTAATGTTCATACCTATTTATTTGACTCCGGTATTATAATTATTGTTTTATGGGGGCATTTGTTTGGATTAGTTTTAGTGCTTGGTAAAATATTTACATGATGACGCCACATCTGAAGACGTGAAATAATTGTGCAATCTAGGATTGGGAACATCATTTAAATGTGTGTTGTAAATTTCTCGGTTCAGGCTTGTTACGAGAAGAAATGTCAAACTATTACAAAGATAGGGTTGATTGTCAGTATTATGGCAAGTACCACGTGTATCACGATCCACATTTATTTATTTACTTAAGTTTGAAAAAAAGCGACAACTCTTAGGGCCGTATTAATAAATTGATCTCAAGTGTGAGAGCTATTTCGAATACGCTTTTGACAAGTCATTTTGTACTGGTATGACATAAGAATGACATTTCCAAGATCGCTCTCAGACTTGAGATCGATTTATTATTATGGGCCTTAGATATGTCGCAGCCAACTAGCTTAATTCTCGGTTCAATTAACAGCCTAGCCAATTTACTAAACAGCGCCGTTCAACTAGCGTCCTAAATGATATTCAGCCGTATCATCTGTTACAACATTTAATAAACTGGCTGGCTAATGACCCGGATGGGTTTAGGTTAGGGCTATTTTTTATGACCCCACAGAGAGCCCACCCGGCAAGTAGGTTCGGTGGATCTAAATAATTTCGTAAAATACCTAAGTACGTAATAAAATTATTCCATCAAAGTTGTTTTTTGCCGACGCCATATTGACAGTTTGGTGAGTTTCGGCGCTAGGTGGCAGAAAGTGGAACTAAATTGAAATGAACAGGCTAGGCAAGTAATTAAACGTCATCGATCTAAGTCATTTGCCTAGCTGTTTGATCAAATGGCTGAATATCATTCAGGCCCCTAGTTGAACGGCGCTGTTTAGTAAAGTGGCTAGGCTGTTGATTGAACGGCGAATTAAGCTAGGTGGCTGCGACAGATACACAAGCAGGAAAAAATAATAATAGACAGAATCGCAGTGCAATGAAATTGACGACATCGCAAGAAAAATGTAGGTAAGTTGGTAGGTATGTTTCGCTAGAAAATGTAGTTTGATAGTCTGGCATAGTCCAATAAAGTATGGTAGTAAATGCAAATCGAAGAGATCTAAGATATTATAAATTAAAAGTAGTTATAGCTAATATTCTTAAAAAGTTTGTATACTTATAAAAAAATATTTTGAGAGTGTTTATAATAATAGTCAACCGTATTAGTAGTCTCATCACAACAGATGTATGTACGTAAACCAAATTTAAATATGCGTACTTAATTCTAAAATTTTATTTGGTTCCGATTTTCTATAGATAAGGTTTGTCCTTAAAATAGTAATTATCTTTCGTGTATTTCAAGTAGGTGTTTACCATAATTTTTAAATACACGTGAAAATCTGTTCGTCTACAGCATGTGTCAGAAGTCATTCGTGGTAAAGATTTTTCCAAATAATAAGTTATGATAGCAAAGTAATAGAGTTTGTTGTAATAAGAGTTGACGTGATGAACTCGAATTATTCGGGTCGCGTCGTGAATCCGATGAGCGTATTATTTTCCTTCAGGTTCTGTTTCTGGGTGTGCGCGAAATTGACGTGAGTGACGTCATCGCTATCTGGAAATACAGCGGGCAAATACGGAAAAGTAGAGCTTAAAGATTGTGTACCAACATACGGTACGCTAGGCGATTTTTGGACGTAAGAAAAAAAGTTAAGACAGTTTCTTGTCCTAGTTTGATTTGCCACCCAGGCATTTGTCTGGTTCCCATTCCACCAAGTCTAGCTTAGTTTGCTGCTTAGTTTGTCTAGTGTGTTAGCGTGGCGACAATAAAAAAAAACTAGCTTTTCGCTACAAAAATATGTGGTAATGTTTTATGTTAAACATGAGATAATAAAGAAATAAAAATATGAAAATGTTTCTCGCTTAGAAGCAATCCCAAATGCCAAGTGATAACTCATGGCAGCTATTTCTTTATAGTGACATTATGTATATTTAAACTATAATATTTCGATTACTTATTTGTAGATCGCCATCCATCATGATTTGTGAGAACAAACTTTGTAAATATATTTTAACGTTATATAAAGTCTGGAGATTTATATTATTATATTCAGCTTTATTGTGTGCTCCCTCAATGGTAAACGTAGCCAATTCTTGAAATAAGTGTCCCTACATACAATGCGATGCAATGGCTACCTTCATCGCATCTCTTGCACAGTGGAATTATACCTTAAGGGCTTGGCCACCAATAAAAGGTGCGGATAACCTTTATTTACATAACCCGTGCACAGGTAACGAATACTTCCATCGATAACCCTTCAAAGGGTACCTACCGTACCATTGTTAATCTACCATTAAAACGTGAAGGGTTGAAAGTTGCAACAGTTTACAAAACAGAAAACAATGTAACCCGCAATAAGGAGTAACAGTCACGAACATTGCAGAAAAAAAATCATGAAAAATGTTTGCATACGTAGTGCATGATTTGTGGCAATTTATTATGATTGGAATGTTTGAATGTCGAAATTCGAATGTTTTTTTTTTAAAAAGAGCATTCGAATTTCGTTTTTTTTTAAATACAATTTAATTATATGCCCGATACTTATCTATCCAAACACGCAAGTGTTACCTATTTCTAAATTTTGAAACACCCTGTAGGTAGGTACCTCAGAAGTTTAAGATTGGATAGGACCGCCGAATAGCGCTTTTTGGCATTTTTGCCAGGAAAAGCGTATGTTTGAAGTGAAACTTCGACAGGTTTCGGAGTCCAGGAAGTAGGTATTTGACCCAAATTGTATTAGTTTGGCATCTTTGATGACGTAACCGTGGCGTTGTTTCGGGAGACGATTCTGACAACTTGATCGGATATCAAAAGCGATGATGACGGAGGAGGTTGTTCAACGTGAAACCTTCCGTGATATTTCTGTTTGGTTCATGGATATATAATTATGGAAAACTAAATAGATTAGACTGTAGATATAATGAAAACGTGCCTCTTTTAGATGGCAATAGCTTTGGGTTAGGTCATTTAGAAATTGCTGAAAATTGTGTGTTTAAAAAAATACTTTTTGAAACATAATGTATGTACTTAATCTATTAAAATACAAAAATGTATAGTATAGTATATATGTCGCAGCCAAATAGCTTAATCCGCCGTTCAATTAACAGCCTAGGCACTTTACTAAACAGCGCCGTTCAACTAACGGCCTAAATGATATTCAGCCATTTGATCAAACAGCTAGGCAAATGACTTGGATCGATGACGTTTAACTACTTGCCTAGCCGTTTAATTACCTGCCTAGACTGTTCATTTCTATTTAGTTTTACTTTCTGCCACCTAGCGCCGAAACTCACCAAACTGTCAATATCTCTATATTTTATATTCTCTATGGTCAATATGGCGTCGGAAAAAAACAACTTTGATGGAATCATTTTATTAGGTACTTAGGTTTTTTACGTTTTTTTTTTTAGATCCACCGAATCTATTTGCCGGGTGGGGTTTCTGTGGGGTCATAAAAAAAATAACCCTAACCTAAACCCATCCAGGTCGTTCTGCTTGGGTAGTATTTTGAAAAAGTTTTGTAGTACTTAAATTTCAACCAGTTGCCTAAGCATTAGCCAGCCAATTTATTAAATGTTGTAATAGACTATACGGCTGAATATCATTTAGGCCGTTAGTTGAACGGCGCTGTTTAGTAAAGTGCCTAGGCTGTTAATTGAACGGCGGATTAAGCCAGTTGGCGGCGACATATATATTCACAAACACCGGTCGTATTTTCACCCCGTTTGTCACTCTTTACTATAGAATACAAAAGTCAAAGTCAAAGCGTTTATTTTGTTTAGGCCTACGGGGGCACTTACAAATTCTAATTTTAACATATTTTTTCCTATATCTACAACCGGATCGGAACGCGACCTCGACTGAGAAGATCCAGCAAGAAACTCAGCGGGATTGTCTTATATTTATTTTGATTCGCCATTTGCTTATAGGTATAATTAACAAAGAGTATTAGATATTATTTTAAATATAATAGCTGCAGTGGTTTGCCTTTTGAGATTACCACGAATTACATAAAGTAATTCGGATTATTTGGACAAGACAAGCTACGCTATGCGAGACAATAAAAAAAATTTGCTAACGGCAATCAAATATCCAATCGTGTTTTTTTTTCTAAAGGTGCATAAATAGTGATGGAATTGTATGTAACTCGTAACCTAGTTACAATAAAGTTGAAAATGGGCCGAATATTATCAGTACTATGTACACAAATAGTTCTGGTATAAGGGTCAAGGTTACAATATAGTTCCTTATTTAACGTTCGCGATAATATCATATCCGCCGTAAGGTATAATATTCGGCAGTTAATACGCCCTATAGTGTATCCTTCAGTATCGCTGTGATGGCCACTGCGATCTACTGCCGTGGGTTACAATAGCGAGCAATAACGTTGGCACACTTTAAAATACGAGTATGGACAAAAAATGCACAAATTACTTAAAACTCAAGGCAGCAGAGATAGAAAAAACAGACAGATAGACAACAAAGTGGTCCTATAAGGATTCCATATATTTAATTGACATACGGAACCCTAAAATGAAATCCACGAGCTTTAAAATAAACAGTAAATACAAACATCCCCATTTGCAGCTTTTCCATTTCTTCACAGACAAAAAAGCTACGTCAGGACTGACTACTGGCCATTGGAGAGGCCCACACGAAAGAAGAAAATGCGAAATAAGTCTAGTATTATGTACTAACGTAAACAATATTTTTGCATGGTATAAGACAAAGGTGACTTTGCAATCTTGACAGCTTCTACTGCTTCTAGAAGCGTACAGAGTTCGCCCCGTTGGATGGCTTCGTTGCCCCTATTCCTGCGGTCCCTATTTCTTGCAAGCAAGTGTACTGTCCCCAATTTATTGCGGGCTTACAACAATCTTCCTCTATATCGTTACTGGCGTTATAGGGTCATGCCGCGTGGCCTTTTAGGACGGCCCTCGTCAAACTTATGAAACACTAGCTGTACCCGCGACTTCACCCGCGTGGAATTTAAATTGTTAATTAAGTGGAAATCCCGTCAAAATCGGTCCAGCCGTTTCGGAGATACCTACTCTTGGATTTCATGTGTTTTTATTTTTTTACGCGGAACCCTAATTGTTTTTCTGAAATTAAAGTAGCCTAAATTACCCCTTATAACATCAACTATCTTCCAATAAAGTCACGTCAAAATCAGTCCAGCTGTTTAGGAGATTACCCGGAACAAACATTCAGACAGACAGACGGACAGACAAACAAAAAAAATTACACCTAACAAAAAACCATGTTTAAAATTTTTGTCCGTCTGTTTGTTTCGGGTAATCTCCGAAACGGTTAGATCAATTTTGACGGGAATTTCACCGGTAGATAGCTGATGTTATAAGGAACAACTTAAGCTACTTTCGAGTGACGTGAGTATACACTAGAGCATTTAAGAAGGTACTTGTAACAGAACATCGAGCCGCTCCAATTTATCACCCTTTCTCGAAATGAACTCTGAGCACTTCGCTTGACGCTTTGCTACAAATTAAGTATTTAACAAACCAACCGAGCGAATTAGTGTAACATTTTATCAAGCAATGGCACGACCGCGGACATTTTGACGAAGAGTAAACAAAATAGAAAGTTATGGCTCAGGTAAATGCTCGCTCGCCAAGCATTACGTCGACAACAGCATCCAGCATTCACAGGAACGCTACATTCCATGGAAATGCTCGAGAAAATGCTCTAGTTTATGCTCACCTTTGAACAGTCCACAGACTACTAGTCTCGCAAGCTAGGGTAGCAATTACAAAACGTGTTCGAGCGAAGCATCAAAAGCACCACGGGTCTTTGATCTCTTTAAGTTTATCAAAAGGCAAAGCCAATTTTACGACGAGTGTCCGAACAGAGAACCAATCAAATATTCCATTGCTAATTGCAATGATTGAATATAAACTTTATCTTATATACTTAGACTATCTGTGCTTATATATAAAATTCTCGTGTTACAAGTTACAATGTTAGTTACCTTACTCCTCTGAAACGGTTACACCGATTTTCATGAAATTTTGTGTGCATATCGGGTAGGTCTGAGAAACGGCTACTATCTATTTTTTATACCCCAAATGTTAAGGGCGGTCCACATTCCACGCGGACGGAGTCGCGGGGCACAGCTAGTAATATTTCTATTCTAAGATTGGAATTGGTTATTCATGTTTCTGCATTTGATAGTTCGTGAACTTGTGAATCCCTCCGGCGCTTTTATTATTATACTAGCTGAGCCCGCGACTTCGTCCGCGTGGAATTTAACTTAACAAAAAAGCCCGCTCCCGCGTTCTGAGCCCGCGCGACAGGACCCATTTTAAAAAAAAAATGCGTATAACATCATCTATCTACCAGTGAAAGTCCCGTCAAAATCGGTCCAGCCGTTTCCGAGATTACCCGGAACAAACACACAGACAGACAGACAGACAGACAGACAATTTTTTTTAAATCGCATTTTTGTTATAGGTGTTGTATGTACTTTCATATGCATTTAGTGAAAAGGTGTTATTTTGATATTACAAACAGACACATTTTATTTATTTGTATAGATTGTTACACAGTACATGTAGGGTGACTTCTCAATCGTTGGTACTATTATAAACTATGTACCAGCTTCATTATTGTTTTAGGAACAGTCAATGAATCGATTGATTAAAAATAAACTTAAAATAGAACTGTATTAACCCTTGAAACTTTGCAACATTATTTTCATTACTTACCTGCTACGGCTTACCTACTACCTAAGTTATTTATATAATGGTTATTTTATGTGATTGTAAGCATAATAAATGACTGTGAGATCCATTCACACGAATAAGCCGACACTATTATAATATTTATATTTTTTTGCACAGATAATAGCCGTATTTGATATCTGGATATAGTAAAATAATAGAAAATATCGGTGATTGACCGTGTGAATGACCGCTTAGTTTAAAATCCAACACCCAGAAATATCACCATATCAAACACCATCACAAAAACTCTGGTTTGAAAATGAAACCCCAATTCCCTGACCCATAAGGTTCAGAAACAAACACTAGTGTCAATGGTGAACACATTATTGAAAAAAAATATATAATATAGGTACCTAAGCTTACTTTGACACACGTTTTCACTGAATAACAGCAGTTTAGCATATATCACCCAATGTAATTACTTCTTAAAATTTATTTAAATATTTTTTCTGTTTTGTATATTCATAGGACCGTTTATAATCCGGGACTGAATCCACAATAGCCCTATTTTAATTTAAAACAGGTATACCTATTATACTTAACACGTAAAGCGATAGCGCGAAATTAGGTAGAATACCCAGTCGCTAAGAGTTCCAAATGATTACTGTGACGATATATCGCTACGAAGGTTGAGACCCAAGGTTGGTGTTTGTAGGTACCTATTTTATAATTTATGAGCAACCAATTATAATAATGAATATTTATTTTTTCTTATTTATCTACGCAGTCCCACGCAATGTAAGGATAATATTTAAGTACCTATTTGTTTAGATAGTCAAAATTGTTGTACTTACCTATTTGTTCTTTAAAAAGTTTAGCATGTGAACTTTTATCTTTACTTAAGTAATCAAGACACTTGGTTGTCGCGGGTTATATTTAGTAGGCTTAATGGTTTGCATTTAAGCAAGAAATAAAGAAAATAAGAACTTGAAACTTAGCAAAAATATAGAAGTTGTAAGTTTCGAAAACAGTAGCTAAGCACTAGCTATGTAGTACATACCTATGACGGACGACATAACTGAGTTTTAGCAAACTTTCTAAACGAATAGGTATCTTTGTAGGAACTTTTTTATTTTATTATAATGAAAAAGTATACCTACTACTTATAATATTATCATAATATGAGAAAAAAATAGTACTTTTATGAGTTAATATAAAAGTTATAGGTATAGTTAGGTACTTTATCATCACACCCATTAAGGGACTCCATACGGAAACGAGTATACTTACCTACGTCAAATTGTTCTAAGTAGTACACTAGCAAACTTTGTCACGGTAGATAAAACCTTTAGAATTTTTGTTAGGCAGTTGGTTCCACTTTTCATAAGTTATTAAGGAATTAAATTAAATATTACTGCGTTACGGCACTAATAGATTTTTTGGCATGCGGCGTGTCTTCGCCGCATCTATTATCGCTCTGCGAATAAGCATTAGCCTCAATCAAGTTTAAGACATGCCACTTGATTCTTGGGGAAATTCCTACACTGAGAAAAAATACGACTGCCAATTTGTTATGCTAGTCTGCATAATTGATAGGTATTTGGCTAAATACCGAGCAAGCGAAGAATTAAAAATATAATCCTGACCATAGGCGAAGTATTCAGAGTCACGAGGCTAAATCGTATTGAAGCCGTGGGAAACCCACAACTTTTGAAGTGAACCAATCCTAAGTATACTTTAAGGTAGGTAGGTACTCTTCCCGCGATTTTTAAGGAAGTAAACTCTGTTCGGTAGTATTCAAATTCAAATTCAAAGCGTTTATTTTGTTTAGGCCTACGGGGGCACTTACAAATTGTCAATTTTACATTTTTTTTTTCTTATATCAACAACCGTATCGGAACGCGACCTCGACTAAGAAGATCCGGCAAGAAACTCAGCGGGCTTGTATGTAAGTTAAGTACCGTTTCAAGTAGGTAACTCTGTTGGTGTTAAATTCTTATCTTCATTTTACATTTCACTCCCTTCCATTTTGTGTTATTTTATTCAGTCAAGTGTGAAAGGAATGGAAAACAATTCAATCACACAACTCTTGGCCATTATTCGGCTAATCTGACGATATTATTAACTTATTGCGCCTGACATAATTCTCATGGCAAAATGTAGTTTTAAGGATTTTTGTTGCTAGCCTAGTCTGCTAGGCGAACGTTGTGACATAAAGGTTAAGTGACTTATGTTACTTAAGGTGGAGGCGCCTGTCTAGCCCGCGAAGTAAAAATTTTTTGAGTTCTTTAAGAAATTTTTCAAAATCTGACAATAATAAAAGACAAATTTTGTAATTCGCGAAAAAGACCGTGTGCAGTGCATTTATTAATACATTTATTTTACCCTAAATATTATCACGGTGGATATGATACTAGTAAATCACTAAATATACAAAAATTGCCAGATTATCTGGATAGCTGTCGTTCTTGAAATGTTTTAAAGTAAGTTGGATATATTAATAAATGCACTGCACACGGTCTTTAATTCGCGAATTACAAAATTTGTCTTTTATTGTTGTCAGATTTTGAAAAATTTCTATAAGAACTCAAAAAATTTGAACTTCGCGGGCTAGATGGGCGCTTTAGCCTTAAATGTTATTGTTATAATAGTTATGCTAATTATTTACATAACTATCTCGTGAAATGGCGCAACTCCATCCGTATTTCAAAGTTAAGATTACTTTGTAGAGCTAATTTGAAAGCAACGTTTACAGTTGTTAGCAGACTGTTATGATTTCATGAAACTTTGTTGGCACTGACAGACTTTACTTAACCATTTCAAGTACCTATCTAAATAGGAAATTAAAATTGAGATGACTACCTACAAAAGCTTTTGATTGAATTTCATCAGGAAACTTGAATAATGAGAAATGTACTTAACTAAGAATAGATACAGACATCTAGGCAACTTCAAAATGAATACTAATAACACCTAGGTATTATTAATAGGTATTTTAACCCGGTGGCTAGGTATTTCGCTGATTTTTTTATTCCTAGTTAAGTACTTAGTATCTCTCAGTGTTTTTAATAAAACATTTTGTGTAAGTATTACAACAAATCATACTAATATTATAAAGAGGAAAACTTTGTTTGTTTGATTGTAATGAATAGGCTCCGAAACTACTGAACCGATTTGAAAAATTCTTTCACTGTTGGGAAGCTACACTATCCCCGGGTGACATAGGCTATAATATATTTTCCAAAAAATTAGGGATCCTTACTAAAACTCAAATAATGTAACCGCAATGTACCCGTGCGAAGCCGGGGCGGCCCGCTAGTAATTTATAAATAGCCACGACATTAATCTTCCCTGTAATTAAAAAATCTTTAGTGAAAAAAACTAAAAACAATATTGGGAACGATAAAAATCATTTGCGTTATTTCTTTTTTCTTAATGTTCTATTTCTACAGGTATCTTTAATTACATTGTATCGTTCTCGTTCATTTCTCGTTCAAATAATGACGTCAATATTTCCATCTGACGATCGCGAGACCATCGCCGAGGGGCCCGCTTCAATCTTCGGCCGGAACACAAATTTCCCAAGAGCCGATCCCATTGCAAAGTAATAATGGAAATAAAAATTTATAATAACATCTCACTGGCAGCAGAGCCGTGGACTCGTGGACTGACGGCATATTATAAAGCTGCTATATTAAAGATAAATATTTTCCTTACATTAATACCGTTCATTGAACTTCATTCTCAGGTCGCGTTCCGATCCGGTTGTGGTGATGAAGATTTAAAATGACAATTTGTAACTAAAACAAATCAATAAATAAATATCGCCTGACGAACACACCAACTGTATGGTCCCAAACTAAGCAACGCTTGTACTATGGGTACCGTACAATGGACGGGGGGCGATCCCAGTGACACCCAGACGGGAATCGAACCCGCAACCACCCGGTGCAGTGAGCCGAGCGACCTACGCTCGCACCACTGCGCCAAGCGGTTGTCAAACAAAACAAAATAAAGTAATTGAATTAAGAACTCTTATTACGTGTGATAGTTCTAAAATAGTACCAAAGAGTTATGAATATCCCAAAGGACAACAAATCAACTAAAGTAGTTACCTACTATGGACATTGTTTCATAGCTTATGTGAAGCCGCCATAGGAGCATCGCAATCGCCTTACCGATGCGGCCCCGGCCTTAGAGCTACGACAATTTCTTATGTTCGCCTATGGATAATCCCTCATTTAAGATTTGATCGCGTATCGATATCGCTCTCTTTATTGCGCGATGATGCGTTGCCAAGCCAGTACTATTAGTAACGATAACCGAGACATTCGTATTATCGAATCCTACTCTAAATTACTTTTTCTTACGGCTTATATCGTCTGAAGGAACGATAATTTTGTATTGTTCGTTTAGTATTCGCTAAGACGCCAAAAATATGGAATTTAGAGTAGGATACGACAGGTACGTATGTCACGATGCCTATATCGATTATTGTGGCTAATAGTAGCACCACTGTAATTGAAAGTGGCGGAGGAGGCCTATGACCACCAGTGGACGGCTTCTGGCTGATGGACGGACTGATGAACGCTATAACATACGGTGGGATACAAGCTTCAAGTCTGAGAGCGATTTTGGAAATGTCAAACGCGTATTCAAGATCACTGCCAGACTTGAGATTTGGGCCTGTTACTGGATTCTTTTTTGGGTATAAAGACCATCGAAAGCTTGAAGAGTTTTCAGGCACAAAATCTTTTAAGTCTTGAATAGTAACGTACTCTGAATGCTTTATTTCGTGACCCTATGGGTATTCGGAAGATTCCCTTGCGGCTAGAACGTTCAATATTCAACCGCCTGCGCCGAGGTTGTGATATGAATGAGTAATGTCGCTTTAGCTAAATGTAGCTGTTAATCCTCGTAAGCCTCGTAAGGCATAAATTAATCTTGAAGATAAATCGATTTAAATATCACCAGACTAAGGCTGGTGTCAATAAAACGATCTGAAGTCTGAGAGTGAAATTGGAAATGTCATTCTAGAACTAATTTACATTTACTTACTCAAATTTGGTTTTAGAGTTAAGTCTCTCCAAATCAACCTAACACACCAACTAATGCGCCTTGCAACTAATGCTTTCGTAGTGATGCCAATTTTGTTGTCATTAAATCACGTCTTAACTAAATTATATGACACTAAATATGTTTTTAACCCATGAATAATATTTTAATTAAATACATAATAAGTAATGGGAATGATTGAATTTTTTTTAAGTATTAAAAGTGGTATCAACATTTTTGATATTTTAAAAATGCAGGTAAAGTGAATTTATAGTTACCATAAAAAAACGCCCATTCACACGAAGAAGACGGCACCGTTCTGTTGGTAGATACATGTTTGACATAATATGACCATATAAGACATCTGGCTATAATATAAAACGTGTATAAATTGTAACCATGTGAATTGCCGCTACTTCATTTTAAACCAGCGAAGACTTATTTTTATTATTTTATTTTATTTTTCTAGCTCCTTTTTCTAGAATATCAAAGTACCGGTCTAACTTTTAGTGCTAGACCATTTTCCAGGAGCTTGTTAATTTACAAATGCAGTTTGAAACTTTACCTGATAGCGTGCCAACCGCTCTATGATCGTAAAAGTTGCTCTATTTGGAATACTGTCACGTGCAGTAACTGGAGTTTCAGCAGCTTTAATTACGTGGTTTAAGTTGAGTGCCTTTCATATTAGTTTATGATAGCTTTAATAGGTGAGAACTACAGTTTATATTTTTGATAGCTGAATACGTCGACCTCGTGTTTGCGCCACAATAAACAATTCTGTCAGTGGTATCCAAAATTCTTTGGTAGTACCACAATTTTATCACTCATACATTGGTTATAAAAGACACGGTAGAACAACATTATATTTTTTTCTAGATTTGAAATGTCTTTTGGTTCCGAATCAAACGTGTTTGAAAGCCCCGATTATCCGGGGAGCCTCGCCCGAAGTTGCAAAGTGGGAGACAAAAAACTTCGTAAGCTGATTGCCACAGAAATGTACGAAAAATTGTAAGAAGGCTTACCAGAATGAACTTGCTGGCGAAGTTGGCAAATACGCAACTTAGCGCGGCTTATCGCGAGCGAATGGTCTTGTAACTTCAGGGAAGTTTTACTTTTACAGTCAAATATACATGTACCCTTTTATTAATACACGTGGTATTGCGGGGGAATAGTTACACACCGAATTATCTCTTTCCGTCAAAAGTAATTTGAAATTCGAAGGAATAAGACGAAGCATGGTGTAATAATACAACAGCTTAACCACGCTTATTGATAAGGGGATACCGTTTTCTTGCTAATATTGCTTTACACAATATATGGTATTTTTATAACATTTAAATAAGGAATGTACGAAACCGAATCATATTATACTTGTGCTCATGTATGTGTGTAAAATTAAACTTAAAACACCCCAGTTTTTCCGTCCGTTCCGTTAAAAAATAATAATTCTGATTGCGTTTCGTCTCGTGACGTGCCAACCTATCAAATCGAAATATTCTGTACTAGTTTCTGCCCGCGACTTCCTCCGCGTAGACTTAAGTAAAGTATTCTATGTGTTTATCCGGGTTATAAACTATCTGTGTACCAAATTTCATCCAAATCCGTTCAGTGGTTTTTACGTGAATGAGTAACAAACATACATCCACACTCACAACCTTTCGCATCCTACTAATATTATAAATGCGAAAGTTTGTGAGTGTGGATGTATGTATGTATGTATGTATGTATATATGTTTGTTACTCCTTCACGCAAAAACTACTCAACGGATTTGGATGAAATTTTGAACACAGATAGATTATAACCGGGATTAACATATAGGATACTTTTTAACCCGATAATCCCGAAATTTTTGCTAAGTTAAAACACTACGCGGATGAAGTCGCGGGGCACAGCTAGTTTATAATATTAGTAGGATGATGGTGAATAATCAAAATGTTTATCCCTACAAATCCGTAAAATAGTTGCAATTACTTGCTTATTGAAGCTTGCATTTAAATTGATTGCATTTTTACACAAGGGTCCTAACTCCTATGTCCCAACTTCCCACAGGCGGACGGGGCATCGAGACTAAAGGAAGAGATAATCTCCTTCAAACTCCTCTTATTCTTTCTTTTGAATAATTTTGTGCGGGTTATAAGACAAATTAGCTTTTCCTCGAAACTTGTCGAGCGTCAAACCTCACATCATTGCTGATCCTTGCCTCTGCCTGAGGTAATAGTGGTGGGAAAGCATTGTGGCCGTAATCCCATAAAAGAAACGTTCCAATCATCCGAAACTTGTGCTAATGCGTAAAATAAAGCCCAGTTTACACGCAATCAATAATCCACGACCTTTGCTCCAGGTCATTTCGGAATATTAATAAACTTTATCTCGGACGTTTTCGCATTAATCTCGCGAATTCCGCGCGTGAAATACGACCTATTGAGACGGCGCGATTTTAAATATGGACCTACTTTTGCAAAATGGAACCAACCCACATGCACTTCTGTAGACCAAAATCAACCTTGTGTTAGTGGTTCTAGGTTGGTTTCAGTTTAAAGAAGTGTGTGTGGGTTGGTTCCATTTAGCAAAATAGGTCCAAATATGGATGCCAAAGATCCATTGTTGAAATGCTGAAGATATTTATCGAATAGATGAATGCTGGATGATAATAAATCCTATGCGCATTTTCTTTCAGTCTTTTATTTAAGAAACTCGACGTCGAGATAATCTAACGAAGTTTTCAGTCGACAGTTTCAGTCAGTGGGATTATGTGCACGACTAGTTGATCGATCTATCGAGCAACCAGAGTACAAGTTAACATCTTATGACTTATCTTAAGTTTGTACAGGATTAAATATTCATATTTATTTTTGCTGTCGTAAAAGAGAGACAACAATATGCTTTGTGTGAATGTTCCTTATAGTGTAAACGAGGACTCCGATACATTTTGTCGGTGAATTTAATCTCAATAAGTTGCCTATTCTTAAAATCTCAGAACAATTGGTAGGCAAACTAGCCCACAGTAGTGCGAAAAGGCTACCTATCTACTTACTTATTTATCAGAAATATTTAACGACCTATTAAAACCTATTTAAGACTTTTTTTTTTATTTTCGAGGTCATCCTTCTGTTCCTTCTATTCCGATGTTGGTTTAAACTAAGAACAACTCAACAAAATTTTTATCTCAAACCGTAACACTCAAAATGTCCCGTTTCAGTGACTACAAATGGCGTCTTTAGCATAAACCCTGCCATTGATCGCAGTTGTGGGCCATCATTCCAAATACTTTTAGGGTGCCCTTCCACATGAGCCAAGCGGGCTGGTCGGGCTTTCTGGCCCGCTCGCTTTCACCAATAGGATCGCTACATTTTAATAAGTTAATGAAAATGAAGCGATCCCTTTGGTCGAGTCAAAGTCAAAGCGTGTATTTTGTTAAGGCTTACGGGGACACTTACCTACAATTGTAATTTTAAAATATTTTTCTTAAATCTACAACCGGATCGGAACATGAACTCGACTGAGAAGATCCGGCAAGAAACACAGCGGGCTTGTCTTTATACGTTTTGTAATATTCTGTTAAAATCGTCAGTTGCTTATCTAAATATATATAGCTCAAAGGTGACTGACTGACTGACTGACTGACTGACATAGTGACCTATCAACGCACAGCCCAAACCACTGGACGGATCGGGCTGAAATTTGGCATTCAGGTAGATGTTATGACGCAGGCATCGGCTAAGAAAGGATTTTGATTAATTCTACCCCCAAAGGGATAAAATAGGGGATGAAACTTTGTATGAAACTTTGTCAATTAAATTCCACGCGGACGAAGTCGCGGGCACAGCTAGTAATTTATAATTACAAAGAGTTGGTATTAATGCAGTCGATGCGAGCGGGCTGGCTAGCCCAGCCAGCCAGCCCGCCCGGCTCAACTGTACGTGCACCTTTAACCTCATAAGACACGAGGATCGGTTTCCGATGCGATATTGAAATTCAGAGAGAGAGTGAAAAGTTGTGTGCAGCCAGCGATCGATGTTGAAACAATTCCCTCGGAAACATGTGGTTTGAATTGCAAACTCAAACTCTTAATTGTTTTTATTCATGTAAGCCAACAAAGCATTTATGAATAGTCAGAATCTACTGCCGGTTCGGAATGCTGCTTCCACTGAGAAGATCCGGCAAGAAACACAATGGTTACTCTTTTCAATGAATACAAGATGGTATACATTCTCAGGAACAGCAACAGAATATGAATGATGCAGGAACAACGAAGCTGAAAAGTAAGGCAGTTCCTTTATAGATGATGATTTCATTCTGCGTTTTTTTTTTGTTATTGCATTCATGAACATTGCAATTTCTAGTATAAGCTAAGCTCTTTTAGTAGGGACACCCGTGACAAAGCAACCTCAACTTATGCTGATATTGTTATTTCTAACATCTCAAATGACAGCAGTAATTACTTCTTCAAACTCTCTGAAGGGGTTAAAAAATTTCGACTTTTAAGCGTATAAAGGCACAAAATTTTGTATGACAAATTAGGGTGAAGAGAAAATCGAGGTGGGTAGTTAATTAAAATATCGCTTTATGGACCCGAGTTTTGTAAGGGACACCCTTTGTGGGATTTGCTTAATTATCATTTTATGGAGAGTTTTAGGGGATGAAACAGAATCACTTCCTCATTAGTTATCTTTATACGAGTATATAATAAATTATTCTGTACTTCTCCTTAACGGCTGGATTAATTTGGATGTAATTTTTGTTGTTTGTGTTCTAATTGGTCTCTTGGTGATTTAGATTTGCTATTGGAGCCAGTAGGTAGCGTTTCAATCGGGTTCTAAGTAGGGCAGGAAAACGTTTGCCGGGACGCTAGTAGAGTCACAAATAAATAGGTACATCATGGAAAAGCAATACATCATTATCTTGTTCTCTGCGTGTTATACTTATATCCCACACCCCACGCGTGGGCACACCAATGTTAATATTATTTACTCCGTTTGTTATGACTCTTTAGCGGTGAAGCACCGAAGACTCTATTAAGAGATATTGCGAGGGTAACCGCGGGATTGATATGACGAATATTGAAGTGGACAAGTTTTGAGTGTAGAGCGGAGTTGAAACCACAAAATTCAATGATTCTAAGTGACATCTAAGTGCAAGTTACGATAAGACCATTTCCGAAATTTGCTCTGGCGGTAATAGATATTTTTTGGCTACTCTCTTGGACATTTGGACTTCTGATGGCATTCAACTCCTTGAATGTCACTTTGATAGTTCTATAAAATGTCACCTTCTGTCATTTATACCTTGATTTATACAAAATAAGTAATGGAACTGAGAAAACTTCGAAAATATGCCATGAATAATATCCTAATATCAACATTTAAATTTCTCTAAATAAATGTTTTGTACAAATCAATGTATGTGTCATGCCTTATTGATTGTTTAATAATTAACGAAGACGTTAGCGACTAACGAATCTTGAATAACGTATAGACTAACCTTTAGCTCTATCGAAACATTCATCATAATATAACCTTTCAACTTTCATGAAGCTCATCGCTTACGTAATGAACTCACTAATTCCATCTAAGCTAGGTTAAGTCCCATTCAGACGAGACGATATCTATCCGCTCGGAACTACTCATTTCACTCACCAACTTGTCTATTTGGTTGGACCCTAATGGCGTGTACAGACATGGTTATTCATACCGGTTTTTTTCCATAGAGATGATCGTTTTTGGTATAATTGGTAAATTACAGTTTAGATGTTACGGTTTAGTCTCTACGAGAGTACTTTACGCTCTACGGCACCCAGTACCTCATCCTTAAGTCCGCTAGTCGCTAAGCGTCTAAGTTTTTTTTGCAATCAGTAGTAAGCGCTCATTTGCTACCCGAGGAAATTACAATTTGCCATACAAATATTTAACGTAGATGATATTTACGCTACTTATTTCTTGACACTGCCGAAATCCATATTAAATTACGAGGGCCATATTTTTAAAAGAAAGAATAAGAAGGTGGTATATTTATTATTACTACTAGCTGTGCCCCGCGACTTCATCCGCGTAGTATTGGATTATTGGGTTAAAAAGTATCCTATATGTCAATCCCGGTTATAATCTATCTGTGTTCCAAATTTCATCCAAATCCGTTCAGTAGTTTTTGCGTGAAGGAGTAACAAACATACATACATACATACATACATACATACATACATACATACATACATACATACATCCACACTCACAAACTTTCGCATTTATAATATTAGTAGGATTATGTCACTGATAGGTACTTCTCAGTGGAAGCAGCATTCCGAACCGGTAGTAGATTCTGACTATTAATAAATGCTTTGTTGGCTTACATGAATAAAAATATTTTAGAGTTTTTATTTGTTGAGTTTTATGAATTTCGTTTGGTGCGGCTTGCTTGTTCTGAACAAGGCATTACTTGTAGGTGTAATACCGGGTCGCTCAAGACGTGCTAGTGATTGGAATCGCTTACTCATTCAGAGGATTATGATCTATAGGTACCTAAATATTATCAGTAGGTATTATATAAATAATTGATCTATCTAGTTTAGTACATTGAAATAATTGTGAAAATAATTAGTACAAAATCTCCAAATCAGTACTTATAGCAAGGTTGGTTACCTCGGAAAAAAGGAGTGTAAGTTGAAACTCCGGATTGCACCTTTACTAATATTAGATTTTTTATAAAAATATATTAAATGGTGAATGTAAATATCGTAAGGAAACCTGCTCAACTTTTGAAAGACGTGTACAAATCGCCAATTCGCACTGGGTAATCAGAGTGGCCTATGCCCGAATCCCGCTCGCATTGAGGAGTGTTTCCGGTTCCGGTAAGACGGCCATAGGCTAGCCTCTAAAACGAATTAGCCTTTTTTGGAAGCTTTTGTTTTTTTACATCTTTTTAGTTGTATCACTTGAGGGATTTTACTGTATCATACAATACCATCGGTGAAATGTGGATACACTTTGATAAAAGTGGATACACTACAAGCCGTAATGATTTACCGACTTATGCAAATGTCAAGAGACCCGTCCACAAGTAATCTTTTTTACCAGAATGGCTAGAATGTGATTTATATAGCTTTACTAGCTGACCCGACAGACGTTGTCCTGACTTTTAGGGGTATGAAAAATAGATGTTGACCGATTCTCAGACCGACCCGATATGCACACAAAATTTCATGAAAATCGGTCGAGCCATTTCGGAGGAGTTTGGCAACAAACACCGCGACACGAGAATTTTATATATTAGAAGATAGATATAGACAGGAATTATGTTTGTCTGCGTACAGCAAAGCTTGTACAAGATAGCGGCAAGAATAAAATATGTAAAAAAAGTTGTTTTTTTAATTTTAAAGATTGATCGGGAATGAGCAATGGCAATTGGGCTAACATTGAGATAGGAAAAACGATCAGCATAATGAGGGTGCACTAAAATGCACCTCTGCCTAACCCTAAGAGGAATAGAGGCGTGATGATGTATTAATAGAGTAAATGAAACAAAAAAACAGTGCCGACTAGAGACGCCCGAAAGAAGCGAAGCTTCATAGTATAAAGCATGGGGCGCCGCAGCTGGCTCTCTGTTTACCTATATATATAGTGTAACGCTACTGACGCTTAGCAAGGATAAAGTGGACGCGCGGTGAGCACCCTGAACATCCGTATAGAAGCTTCGTTCGCTTCAAAGATTTGTCGCGTTTATAATCCTATGTACATTTTTTTATGGTCCTCGCCTGTTTGGCAATTATGCAGCATTTATTTATTGATATAAGTCAGAGAGCCGGAAGACCAAACCCCCTGTCCGTTTCCCCCTTTATGCCAGCCACTCCCCTTCAGGACGGCCACGTGTGAGTAATGCCATTGGTATTGCAAGCATCTATAAGCTACAGAAACTGCTTAACTTTAGGGGCGTCGTACGTTTGTTTCACAACTTTGTTAAAAGACTAGTTAGTTATTTGATGATATTTGTCACAACACAATTGCCGTCAAACAACTACCAACTAACCTCTTCCTTGTGCAGTGTGTGACATGTCGCACTACTTTGTATTCATGTCTTGAAGTCCGCTCTGTAACGAAGGTTGTCAGCTGCACGACACGTTGGCAGCCGTTACTTACGCTTGACAAGGGATGTGTTGCAAATTACTGAAAGGGTACCTCCCTTCCAATACGGGATGTTGCTTTACAATTTCCGATAAATGTGTCATATTAGACTCATCCTTTATATGAGGCGTTATTGTAATAATGTTCCTTAGTAAACGCTAAATAGAATGTACCAACCACAAAAAAAACTGATCGTATTAATTTATTTTTTTGTTGGTTGATACATCGCCTCGTTCGTAGCGTTGCATGGCACTGCATAATATTGTGCAATATTGAAAAAGGACCTTATATACTGAAGCATTGAGCTTCTAATTGACATTTATATTTTGAATGCGACCTCACCTGACGAGATCCGGAAAGTAACTTAGACTTAGCAGTTTCAGCTTCAGCAGAAGTTAACAGCAGAATTATAATATGTATCTTTCTTTTTCAGTTACGCTCATCGAGCTGCTTCCAGATTTTGTCGGCAATACGTTGGGTAAGTACTTGTTTGAAAATACTGGCTATATCAAAATTGACACAAATATAAAGTTGCTCATAATTGACAATTGTTCGAAAGTCTAAAAAAAGATATGCCGTTAAGAGTGCCTAGTTGAAATAGGGTACCTATAAATTTGTTTGAACTTCGACAAAAAGCAAATAAAGCCTTTTATTGGTCACGTCGGAACCTCATACCATTATCGAGTTAACCTCTTTCAATATTAGGCGATTCAAACCCCAATACCGTCCACGAAATGTTGTTTAAATTGCGTCCAATGAGGGCCAATTGAATTGAAATTTAGTAAACGTACGATCAAGAAGAATCCTTGTATGTATCGTCAAAATTATAAAATGAATATCTACTTTATTAACATTTGCACCTTGTATACGCTGAAATACCTAAAAATGTACACGAACGTATTAAATATATCGTATTTTTTTGGCAATATCCAGATATAAGTAAGTATAATTATATGAACGGCGATACAGTGGAGGTCGACAAAACATTGCCCATAAATACAGCTTTGGGCATATCGGGGCAATAAATCTTTCAATACGAGACGTACGCGTGATGGGAACACGATGATTCCAATTGCAATCTATTTTCGTTTAGACTTCTCTAAAAACACTCTTAAATATCTTGGTTATGTTCACTAATTTTAGAGGAACAGAGACTACATAATGTAATTCTTTAGATAATGTCTAAGCACCGCCTCCAAATTGCAAAGTACTCTGTGCTCGCACCGTTTTTTTGATGGTGTTATTCAACATGTAACTATCCAATTTTATTTCAGCTTTTCTTTTATTTATCTCGTATATTTTATCCCCTATTATGATGTACGCGTACCTACGTCATTTTGTCACTGTTCTTCCTTTTAAACAAATATTTCCCTCTCATAAATCCCATGACCAGTGAAACAAAGTGCCTATAAAACAAAGCTTGAATGTGCAAATTGCTATTATAAATCAGTGTTTATGACAAGCGGAAATCTATGACTTTGTGTGTCTAATTTATTTTCATTACGGCGATATGGTGAGCGATGTGCAGAAAAACTGGGCGCTTAGTCACACACAATCACCCCATATTGAATTATAAGTAGTTATATTTAGTATCATTTTCCTATAAGTTAAGTATGTAACACTGATTCCTAGCGGATGTAAGTTGTGTAGGTCCGTGATCGTGGCCGTGGCCCGGCGTGAGGAGAACCCACCTATGGACCACAGGTACCTATGTCCAGCAGTAAATGTATTTCGAGCGCCCATCTAGTCCGCGAAATTCAAAATTTTCGAGTATTTTTATAGTTTATCCAAAATCTGAAAACATTTAAGACAAAATTTTGTAATTGGCGACAAAGACCGTATGCAATGCATTTATTAATATATCCAACTTACTCTAAAACATTTCAAGAACGACAGATAACCAGAAAAACTGGCAATTTTTGTATATTTAGTGATTTACTAGTATCATATCCACCGTGATAATATTTAGAGTAAAATAAATGTAGTAATAAACGCACTGCATACTGTGTTGGTCGCAAATCACAAAATGTTGTCTTAAATGTTTAAAGATTTTGGATAAACTATAAAAATACTCGAAAATTTTGAATTTCGCGGGCTAGACAGGCGCCTTCACCTTAACATCGATTAATTGGTGTGGTCCCTTATATTGCGTTGTATAGTAATAATATTAAGTATCGTAGAAAAACATAAAAAAAAAGCTTTTCGTTTACCACACATTTGTTTCATTAAAATTATATTAGGCGTAATTTATCATCGCTCGTAACGAGCTGCAGAACAGTTTGGAATAGACGATCTGAAGCAATCAATCACACGACCCAAGGTAACAGATGTAACGTTTTTGCAACGTAATGTGAACAGTTTCTATGAAATTATGTCGTAACTCGTAATCAACATGATTAACACGACAAACATTATTCCATTGGTTTTTAAATAGGTAACAGTATAGGAGAGAGCCAGCAACCCACAGAATATCAATATGGCAAAAAATATTAAGAGTTACTACCAATCACAATCCACATAACCCATATCTGTTATTTGAATGCTCGGGAAACGATGTATGACTGTATGATTCATTAGATTGTAGGTTGATTCCAGTTTGCAGAATTACTTACTAAGGGATGGTTCCTGTTTGCATAACTACGTCCAGAATATAATATCTCGTTCGAAATATTTTATGAACGGACGGAAATAGTGTTGCTAGATTGCTTTTTAAAGTCTGATATACGATGAAAATGTAGCAGTGGAGTTAGTATAAAATTTCTGTTTTTTTCTAGATTGAATATAACAGTTAGTGACGCGCTTTTATACAGAACTCGTTAAAACTTACGTCGGTAAATGTTGGTTTGTTTGGTAAGTGTGCTTATAGAGAAAATGCAAGCCAAGTATCAATGATTATTTGCTATGAATAGAACAAGTCACAAGAGAGAGGAGGAATAGCACCGACAGAAAAATTATAACGTTTCTTTTTACAAAAGATGGAGACTAATACATTGTTTTGACAGCTGCGTAAATGGGATACACATATACCATCGCGTTAAAGTGAATGGGTGTATTTAGTCTTCCTCAAGAGTATACGATTTTTAACCGACTTCAAAAAGGAGGAGGTTCACAATTGGGTTATTTTTTGTTTTGCTTCATTGTTTTGTGGCGTGATAATTGCGTGATAATAAGCTGACAAACGGAGATTTCTGCAACGTCGATGGCTACTTGTTTTGCATAAACATGAATTTAGAAAACTTTGAATGCAGGCCGTTTCGTAATTTGCCCGAGTCTGGGTGTCACTGGGATCGCCTCTAGTCCATTGTACGGTACTCATAGTACAAGCTTTGCTTAGTTTGGAACAGTTGGTGTGTCAGTCTGGCGATATTTATTTATTTATTATTTAGATATTTTTTGTGTGGGAACATGAATTTCACTTTAAAATTATCCCCAAAGGAGGCGGCTTTATGTAAATAAAAAGTTATCTGTCCTCTGCGTATTAAGCTCAAACAACTTATACTGAACCAACAATTATCCATAAAGTGTTCGCTAGTCTCTAGAGTCTTAATCGGTCCGGAATGCTCAACAAGGCGGTCTAATTGGATCGCATATACTCACGAAAGATGACCCTAATTTTATTTGATTAGCTAACAACTACACGTCGGTTCTGAATCAATAAGGGAGACGGCGTTTGTTATATTGAATGCTATAGGTATGTTAGGGTAAGGTGAATACCTAGGAATTTTATTGTGTTTGGCTTCGCTCTTCGCATTTAGAATAATATTTTCGTGTTTTATAATGTGTCCAGCGCAGGGGAGCCCCTTCGCTGGGCCTAATATACCCACCAAACACTATCAGTAAGGTACCCGACCCTATCGGTATGGCGATACTTACGTTAGTAGTAGTTAGTAGTAGACAAATTATCAGACATTGCGGCGGAATCCGAAAAATCATGTCTCAACTCTTTTGTTCCAACTGCCCTACACTCACACACATTTATGAACACACTAGCTGTGCCCCGCGACTTCATCCGCGTAGTATTTTAACTTAGCAAAAATTTCGGGATTATCGGGTTAAAAAGTATCCTATATGTTAATCCCGGTTATAATCTATCTGTGTTCCAAATTTCATCCAAATCCGTTCAGTAGTTTTTGCGTGAAGGAGTAACAAACATACATACATACATACAAACTTTCGCATTTATAATATTAGTAGGATAAGTAGGTAATGGTTAATGTTTCGAACAAGTTTTGGAAATTAAAAACAAAAATGACGAAATCACATTTGCATTTCCAGCCAAAAAAAATATGGGTGAATGGGTTGAACAGTATACTTTCTTTTCCCAGTTTTTAGTGATGATTGTACCTATTGACGACCGCTTGGCGCAGTGGTTCGAGCGTAGGCCGCTCGGCTCACTGCACATGGTGGTTGCGGGTTCGATTCCCGCTGGGGTAAATTTCGGAAATGGCCTTTTCGTAATTTGCCCTGGTCTGGGTATCACTGGGATCGCCCCCAGTCCATTGTGCGGTACCCATAGAACAAGCTTTGCTTAGTTTGGGACCATACAGTTGGTGTGTCAGTCTGGCGATATTTATTTATTATTGTAAACTGATTGAACGGTGGTAGAGCCAATCTGTAGCCAATTGACTACAGCTCTCCCGGCTGGCTAGATCAGGGTAGTACCCTCTCACAGAGGATTGTCTTTAAGGCTAAAGCGCCCATCTAGCCCGAGAAGTTCAAATTTTTTGAGGTTTTTTAGAAATTTTTCATAATCTGACAATAATAAAAGGCACATTTTGTAATTCGCGAAAAAAATCGTGTGCAGTGCATTTATTAATATATTCAATTTACTCTAAAACATTTCAAGAACGACAGCTATCCAGATAATCTGGCAATGTTTGTATATTTAGTGATTTACTAGAATCATATCCACCGTGATAATATTTAGAGTAAAATAAATGTATTAATAAACACACTGCATACTGTGTTTGTCCCAAATCACAAAATGTTGTCTTAAGGCTAAAGCGCCCATATAGCCCGCGAAGTTCAATTTTTTTGAGTTCTTATAGAAATTTTTCAAAATCTGACAATAATAAAAGACAAATTTTGTAATTCGCGAAAAAGACCATGTGCAGTGCATTTATTAATATATCCAACTTACTCTAAAACATTTCAAGAACGACAGCTATCCAGATAATCTGGCAATTTTTGTATATTTAGTGATTTACTAGTATCATATCCACCGTGATAATATTTAGAGTAAAATAAATGTATTAATAAATGCACTGCACATGGTCTTTTTCGCGAATTACAAAATTTGTCTTTTATTATTGTCAGATTTTGAAAAATTTCTAAAAGAACTCAAAAAATTTGTACTTCGCGGGCTAGATAGGCGCCTTCACCTTAAATGTTTTCAGATTTTGGATAAACTATAAAAATACTCGAAAATTTTTAATTTCGCGGGCTAGACAGGTGCCTTCACCTTAAGTAGCTATTATAGCTGCGTTCCGCACAATTACCTAATGATAGAACTGGGAGCCCAAACCTACTTCCTCCGTCTGTCCCAGTTCCCTTTAAGTCGGCAAGGTGAGGGTCGGCCTTTGGTATAAAATATACTTATATCCGACTTGAGTAAATTTTTGAATACTTAATAAAGTAACATGTTTATAATTAAACTAGCTTTTTCCCGAGGCTTCGCTCGCGTTAAGAAGTATTATTATTATTAATTAAAATTATTTCTTAGCCGATGCCTACGTCATAACATCTACCTGCATGCCAAATTTCAGCCCGATCCGTCCAGTGGTTTGGGCTGTGCGTTGATAGATCACTATGTCGGTCAGTCAGTCACCTTTGAGTTATATATATTTAGAAGAGAAGATAAGTCAGTCAAATTACTTTGTGAAACATCAAGAATCTATTTAAAATATATTTTTAGTACAGTACTATACCAAATAAGTACCGCAATACTATGCGTTTAAAAATAGCACAATCTAGCTATTTTGGTTACAATCAATTTGCCCACAAATATATTACCTACGGATCAAGAGTCCGTGAATCCCAACCCCTGTTATTTCGGACAAAAATTCTGTTATATTGTGTAGAGCCAGCCTTGTGTACAGACTTAGTGAACCACTTACAAATAACACAAACATAAAAAACGAAGGAATGGCCGGACATATTTAAAACACTCAAAAAGATTTTAAATATTCACTTCACATTAAACTTAGATATGGGAGAACCGCGATGATACTTTAATTAATTAAGTTATCGCCACGAATATACGGAGCTATTATAATATTTATGTTAATATCTACTACCCTTTGTAATTATTGAATATAAGCACCTGGCGATAAAAAAAAATATGACATGTAAAAAGACAAGCCCGCTGAGTTTCTTGCCGGCCCTTCTCAGTCGAGGTCGCGTTCCGATCCGGTTGTAGATATAAGAAAAAAAAATATGTAAAATTGACAATTTGTAAGTGCCCCCGTAGGCCTACACAAAATAAACGATTTGAATTTGAATACCTATACCCGTGTATCAATAAACGTGGTATGGCGGTTGAATTGTTACACTCTGAATTATCTCGTTCTGAAATCAGTAATTTGACATTCTAAATAACTCTAAATATACAATTTAAAATACCCCCGATGTGACGTTTTAAACTACAAAAGAGCTTATAATGGCTGAACCAGTTTTCATGAAACATAGCTAAGAACACTCTCGATCAGAATTCCTTTCTAACAAAAAAAAACGGAAATTAAATCGGTTCATCCGCTTGGGCGCTGCGATGCCACAGACAGACACACAGATACACATGTTAAACTTAAGTATATTCCATCTTATTAGCTCAGTCTCTTTCTGTTGAGTGGTTAGGTTTTAAGTAAATCTAAGTCGAAGTCAAAGAAAAATGATTACTTGCCCGTTATCTGTACGAGATCTTACAGCCTCCATTGTGGTATTCGAAAATTCTTGTACATAACATTCGTTTTCAGGATTTACTTTGGGCCCCGGGTTATTTGGTCTTCTGACGTCATCGTGTTTTTTATTAATATACTAGCTGTGCCCCGCGACTCCGTCCGCGTTCTGATGAAATTTTTCCTGAATTTTCTTTGCTATAAACCTCACGGAGCCCGAGAACTTTCCAACGAATGCAAAACCGTGGAAATCGGTTCGTGCGTTCTGGAGTTATAGCGTCAGGAAGGAAAACCCGACTTATTTTTATATAGTAGATTGCATAGGTTCAAAAAATTTTTAATAATATTATTATTACAATTTTTTTGCATAGGTTGTTGTTAATTTCGACTGCTAAGAACATCGGCATGGCTTTACAGCATTTATTATACCACGGCAAACAGGTAGGTACCTATACGAAACAGTATTAATGTTAGACTCCACAACATTCGGGCGGCCATTTATAAGCCGTACTTTAAAAAATATACGGTAAGTTAAAAATAAATGAAGGCGAAACGTTTTAAAAATATAATTTAACTAGTTCCTGCCCGCGACTTCGTCCGCGTAGGCTTAAGTAAAGTATTCTATGTGTTAATCCAGGTTATAAACTATCTGTGTTCCAAATTTCATCCATATCCGTTCAGTAGTTTTTGCGTGAAAGAGTAACAAACATACATCCACACTCACAAACTTTCGGATTTATAATATTAGTAGAAAAATGTAATTTAATAAAATTTATAATCTATTTAAACAATAAAAAAAAAATGTTACACCTGTTGTATACCCATATTACGCAAACATTAGAATTGAATTTAATAAATATGAACAATTTGAAGTGTTATGGAAAGGTTGTAAAGTTGACCAAAAACAATTATTTCTTTTAGATTCGCTTCACTATAAACCTGGCAGGAAGCGATCCTCCATCATATTCCAATATCACTTCATTGACAATGTACTCAAACAGCCTCTCTAATGGGGTGGAGTAAAAGCGCGTATTCTCGTTAAAAGAAAGCTTTTAAAAGTTCTCAGGAACGAGAGCTCTTATACCTACCCTTGTGGATCTGAAAAGGGGCTGGGAGTGACGAGAATAGTGTCCACTTGTAGATAACGATCGTGTTACAGCGGTCCTGACTATTTCACAGGTTTCTATCATAGACTTTTTGACTGACACACCAACTGTATGGTCCCAAACTAACCATAACTTACTTAATAGTAACTAATAAACTTAACTTACTTTCGTACTGACATACAACGTAATGTGTAGGTACTCTAATGAGCTCAAACTCAAACACAATATTGTTTTTATTCATGTAAGCCAACAAAGCATTTATGAACAGTCAGAATCTACCACCGGTTCGGAATGCTGCTTCCACTGAGAAGATCCGGCAAGAAACTCAATGGTTACTCTTTTCACTGAATAAAAGATAGTGTACATTCTCAGCATTGCCACTAAATAAGTAAATAGTAATCGAATCTCACTGAATTTAGGTATTTAATTAGAACGCTAGTTTTGTGAGGTGTGCATAACCTGAACTCTCTAACCTCCTATATTCCCATTATCTACTTTGTTTTCAGGCAGTCTGTAGTTATATCGTCAAACTGCCGAGAACAAACGATCATTCTCGAAGCCGGAAGACTTGATGGATGATGAGCAAACAATGATGAATCATGTCCATGTCATGTAGTCTTTGAAACTAAAGTTATAAGGTTCAAAATTGCATCGGTGTTATATAACACGTTCTTGCCTCGAGTTTACGTTTTTCTTTGCTGCTGTTTATGGTGTTATATTAGTCGTGAAAACAGAAAGCGTTTGTGGGAATAAAACCATAGGTAGATATTTATTTTCAACAAATAATAATAAGATTTGCAAAGTTTCTTCCAATGTTCTGTGTATCTCAAACTTTTAATGGGTCTGTTGTTAAAACTTTTTTGTTCGGACAATTTATTTTGTTTTTTTAATTTGACCGCCATATTGTCTTTTCTTTTCTCTCATTGATTGTTCAATCTAAGGAGATAGCAACACACTACTTTTTTTTAAATTAGATACCTTCATTTAGTATTTATACCTAGTTGTGAGTTCTAAGCAAATAAATTGTATAATTCGGACTTAAGCGAAAATTTCAAGTCAAGGTTTGATATAAAAATTCAATGCTGTTGAATCATGACAGATAACTAAGAAATATTAAGAGCACTAGTAAAAACTATTTCATAATTATATTTACCAGAACACTACACATTTATCATTACATACGCCAGAAGAGGACCACAATCACTCGAAAAATAACGAGTTCCTACAAATAAAGCGGCATACCCATGAACATGATATTGTCACTTCAAACGAACGCCAGAGGATCGAGAGAGGATCCAACGTAGCGTGAAAATTCGCACGAGATGCAATCAATCAATTCCTGTGTCGCGCTCCGACGGATTGGATTCTGTCCTAATCCGAAGTGACTATGTGCACTGGGCTCAAGACCGCGGCCTTTGAAATATCTGTTAAAAATCCAAGTAACACACAAATACAGGGTGAAATCTATATCGTTGGCAATTTTCAAAACAGTATATCTTAAAGACACCAAGGCATCGATTGAACAAAACATTATTTTAAAAAACCTAATAATAGCGCGGGCAAGCAAAAAAATTGCCATGATTACTTAGTGTATTCCATATTCCATTACTTAGTACTGACCTACGGCTCGTATTTAAAAATCTATCTCTAGTTTGAGAGCAATCTTAAACATGTAATTTTGAAGACATTTCCTATTGATTGATTTATACGAGCCTTAGTCATGCATATAAAATAATGCTTCTAGGATCGAAAATTCGCGGTCGATGTAAATTCCAAAATATTTTTAGGTTTTTGGCTGTTGTTTATTTTTATTAAGTATTCTGAATCATAATGTAGTGTCATGGTTTAATAATTACCAACGATATCCAGTCACCCTGTATATTATACTAGTCAAGTTTAAAAAATATATTTTCCGAAAACATAATTCAACTTTATAGCAAAGCCCACCCGAGCGAGGCAACTTAATTTAGTATAATAAAAAGTTTGAGAAATGTCCGTTTAAAAGAGCAAAAAGTAAAAGTCGAGCTATTAAGTTGACTAGTATTTCATTTCTCCGTGTTACAAGATTTTCCCTGAAATAATGAGATTGTCCCTGTCCCTATCAAAGCCAAGGTCCCACTTTAATGAGGAGACATGACTCCCAAGTATAATTGGGACTGTAATAAAATCTAAAGACGCGGATTTCTTTTTAATTCACTATTGTTTATTTGCTTCGTTAGTTTGGGTGCTGAATTTGTTACAAATCTTTTCACAAGAGGTGACTATTAATTTTTATCTTTATGTCAACTCTCATTATTAGTTGTCATCATCAGAAAATAGCACATACCAAATAGCAGTTTTCAAGAGTTTTGTTAACCTCGCGACCTGTAATACAGGTTTTATAACCACCACAGGCACCAGTGATCGATAGCCAAAAACTGACAAATGTTTTACTCCAATGATATTGTATACCACTGTATTTTTGGTTGGTGCCAACAAAAGTGAAGGATTAGGTTATCTGACTATTATACTATTCCCTATCCATCGATCCATCCATCCTTCGGAAGACATCCACTGGGACCAGGCCTCCCTTATGACTGAATCCCCCTTAATGACCGCGACGTGTGTGTTGGTCCACAAGCCTAATTTAAAACCAATTGTAAACCATGTTCTTGAATTGTAAATTCTTGTCGGCCGACATGTTTTGGACTGCTAAGAGACAGCCGTGAATATGTTGAGTTGACCGCCCAAAATTTACTATATACCATGAAGAATTCACGAAGATTACTTTAATGACCGATGGTTATTCATTGGTTTTGGAGTAGAAAACTTGGAGCCCTCTTACAACGAACCTGGAGGGCCGTCTTACATAATATCTTTCGGATCGACTCGGTACCATTCCTTAAGGTTCACTTTAAAACCATAATAACTAGTGATGTAACGAATATTCGCATTCGCATTCGCATTCGCGAATATTCGCATATTTTTTGACATTCGCATTCGCATTCGCATTCGCAAGAATCTATGCGAATGTTTGGCGAATGTTTTTTTAATACAAAAAGGAAATTATGTATAGCTGGAAATTGAATTTTAATACAACTAGCAAGAATTATATATTTTTTCAATAAACTTGCTCGTAGGGTGGCCCTTATTGCACTGCTTTTGGGTTCATAAAGCAGCTTATTAGTGCTTTAGACTTTACATTTTTTAAATCTTAGTGAAGAATCCTAAAAATAGTAAACTTTTTATAAAATAAATAAACAATTTTTCTTATATATTATAAAAAAATATATCTGGCTTTGACCGACCCATAGATAAATATAACTGGCTAAATGCATTTCGCACTACGCATACTATATGTATCAGGTTCCGTAGACGTCCCGCCACTTTTCGATAATACAGAACCCTAAAAATAAAAGTGATGTATTTTTTATTGATATGAATACGTCGGCTCTCGTAACCTATCAATTTCTGCGATATTAATAAACTATTGGCTACCGTATAAATAAAACAGTAAGAAATTCTGTTACTAAATTGATTAAACCGGCATTCAGAGACATCTTAAGCAAAAGTGACATAAACCTTTATTAAATTTTTGGACTGATGAAAAGTTCTTATTAGGAGTTTTAATTCAAATAATTAAATCGTGATTAGACTGGGTGCACAAGCAGTGGTGCGTGGGTTTGAGACTCAGTCCAAACTTTAGATTTTTTTTAATTAATTATATATTTATTTCCTATAATAAACCATTTATAATGTTGTTCTAAGTCAAAGGGTGAATCTTGTTACTCAAGTAAAAAGGCCACTTTGAAGCTCTATTTCGTAAAAGGGAATTAATATTGAAATACTCTCAAAGAAACCTTCGAATTATTTTAAAATACCTACTAAACAATACCTCACTTGAGGGGGTGAGTAAACATTTTTTTGACTCCCCTTTCTTAAGTACGGGAGGAACAATGGAATAACTTTGCTTTCAAAATATAAACGCACAGTTTTGTAGCGATACATAAACTCATTTTTTGCCAATTTGCAGTAATTTATCCCTAATAGTCTGTAAATAAAATTACTGTGATGTCAGAGAGACGAGCAGACGGACAGACCGACGTGGCGAAACTATAAGGGTTCCAAGTTTGACTACGAAACCCTAAAAACTTACGGCGCGCCATCTTGTTGTATTTTTTATTCATGATTGTCTTGAGGCATGCAACTAAATTATAAATAGGATCTTTCTCTATTGTTCTTATTAGTCTAACTAGCTGAGCCCGCGACTTCGTCCGCGTGGAGTTTACCTTAACAAAAAAGCTCGCTCCCGCGTTCTTAGCCCGCGCGACAGGACCCATTTTTATTGTTTTTCTAAAACAAAAGCAGCCTAAGCTACTGCTTATAACATCAGCTATCTACCAGTGAAAGTCCCGTCACAATCGGTCCAGCCGTTTCGGAGATACTCTTTGATTTCAAGAGTTTTTATTTTTTTACGCGGAACCCTAATTGTTTTTCTAAAATTAAAGTAGCCTAAGTTACTCCTTATAACAGCAGCTATCTGCCAGTGAAAGTCCCGTCAAAATCGGTCCAGCCGTTTCGGATATTACCCGAAACAAACACACAGACAGACAGACAGACAGACAAAAAAGCTTTAAATTGCGTTTTTGCTATAGGTGCTGTATGTACTTTCATATGTATTTAGTTTAAAGGTGTTATTTTGATATTACAAACAGACACTCCAATTTTATTTATTTGTATGGAAGATTAAAATATTAACAAACTCATGAAATTTGAATTACAATTAAATTTTATTAATGCAATAATACTAAACTACCCTCATAGCAAAACAAATCTCCTCGTATTAACTTTATGCGACTAACTTCGTTCTTTCAACCTGTATGGGTTCGGCTATGTTCGGCCGAAACGAAATGTCAAACCAGTCTAACATTTTTCGCGCTCTTTATTAACCCTGGACGAAAAAAGAGGGGTGTTATAAGTTTAACATGTGTATCTGTGTGTCTTTCTGTGGCATCGTAGCCCCCAAGCGGATGATCCGATATTAATGTAGCTTTTTTTGTTAGAAAGGTATTTCTGATCGAGAGTGTTCGTAGCTATGTTTCATGAAAATCGGTTCAGCCGTTTGAAAATTCTGCTCTTTTGTAGTTGAAAAAGTAGTCGCATCGGGGGTTTTTAAAATTTTCAATTTAAAGTTATTTGAAAGTCAACATTCGCATTCGCATTCGCATTCGCGAATGTCGGAGCCAAATATTCGCATTCGCATTCGCATTCGCGAATGTTAAAAATCCAACATTCGTTACATCACTAATAATAACCTTTAGTTCTATCCAGAATTACGTCAGTTTTTGCGTCAATCCAGATTACACAAAGGCAACCGTCGGCGCTTTGATGCGGCAATCTACCCGCTTTCATGCTATTCGTATCCACCAGATGTTACAGAGCAACACCTGCCTCATCATACAGGTTTATGACATGAGGGATGGCGAGAAATAATGTTGATTATCATGATTCAGTCGTTATCATAAGACCTATAGGGAACATTAATGATTATAAAAAAGTCGACTTATATCGTCTAGGATTGAATACGCTCGGTCAATGGTTTTCAGGTTTATCTTCGATTCGAATAATACGTAGTATAGAAATAATTTAGATGCCAAATGATTTTTGTAGTTCCTAGTAATCCAATAGTTTGCAGTATTATTATTTTTTGTATTAATTATTTCCTTAACGTTTTGTTATTACAAAATGTCTAGTAAGGCGAAATTAATTTCCTCGGTGTAGCTTAAACTATTGCCAACGATTTCGATGTCACCCTGTAGAGTTTTTAACCGTTTGTAGATTAACCCTGTGTAGAATAAGGTTGTATGATTATGTTGTAACATGTGTACCTATTTCAAAAACAACAAAATGTAGAATAACTTAACGACCCAGTAGATGCGCAAAAAGACACATTATTTCCATTTCAAGTAATTAAAATAAAGAAAAGAGAGTCCATTTTACATTGACGCTTTGCGGCTCACAAAAGAACAACTTTTTCCAATTTTCCGGACCATTTACTTTGGACCAAACACCGACAATACCTGCCGTTACTGCGCCCGGGGAGAATGCCGTTGTTTTTCCACAATACACGACAAATTTACTGCCTATTCGGCTGTTTTCCTCCATTGTGGAATGTGCGCTCGACTGTCTTCTACGCTGTGGCAATAGAGGAACTACGTTTAGAACAGTGAGTAGCCATACACACTCTTGACCTTCAGATTCATCTATACATACAAATAAATAAAATTGGAGTGTCTGTTTGTTATATCAAAATAAAACCTTTTCACTAAATGCATATGAAAGTACTTACGACACCTATAACAAAAACGCGATTTAAATTTTTTTTGTCTGTCTGTCTGTCTGTCTGTCTGTGTGTTTGTTCCGGGTAATCTCCGAAACGGCTGGACCGATTTTGACGGGACTTTCACTGGCAGATAGCTGATGTCATAAGGAGTAACGTAGGCTACTTTAATTTTAGAAAAACAATTAGGGTTCTGCGTAAAAAAATTAAAACACATGAAAACAAAGAGTATCTCCGAAACGGCTGGACAGATTTTGACGGGACTTTCACTGATAGATAGCTGATGTTATAAGGAGTAGCTTAGACTACTTTTATTTTAGAAAAACTTTTTTTTTTAAATGGGTCTTGTCACGCGGGCTCAGAACGCGGGAGCGGGCTTTTTTGTTTAAATTCCACGCGGACGAAGTCGCGGGCTCAGCTAGTGTTTAATATAATATTATCTTTCATATCCTGACATATGACATATGACATATGACGTACTTATGACACTACTAAGTATGTACTTAGACCGCGAAACAAGGAAGAAGAAGAAGAAGACCGCGTAGCAGGGGTCTAGGCGACACAAATTAAACTTGTGCGAGAGACTATAGGAAGAAAAGCAAAGAGAGCGTTCCCATGCCATGATTAGTGCAATGGGTTTCTCTGTGGTCAAATTTATATTCTAACTCCTTGTTTACACCGACACAATCATACAATAATTTTATTTATATGTCTTTTTTTAATAGCCAAAGTAAAAGACAACGGGATTAATCAATAGAAGTTATTGCGTCAGTGTAGACGAGGGATAAGCATACATAGAAAACATCATCTAATGGTGTCTGTCAAGACATGAGTTAAATCATGAGTAGAACCATGGATTTTAAATGTTTACTACTTAGTAGAACTATGAAAAATACATTTTTTTATAATGAAATGTTCTATGACAAAAATGCCACGTTTTGTTCGTGGTTCTGATCAAGTCTGTCTCCGCCATCATGATAATCCGGATCTCGTTGACGTGAGAGTACACTCAGTAGATAAGATGATGTGGAACACCGGATTCAGCAATTGATCCTATAAAATATGCTATGCTAGTTTCCGTAGTCTGACTTAGTCTGGAGAGTCTGACAAGTTCTTTAGTAGAATTCAGTTAACTCAGCAGAATATCAAAAGTTACTGTTTTATAAGGTCAATCAGGGACGCCAGTATTTTTGCCAACTAAAGTCGTTTACAACATTACGTATGTAATAATATAGGAACTTTTGTGAGATTCAGGTTTCCAAATAACAAGTTTTGGGGCGCGTATGCCCTGAATAGCTTTTTGGTATGGGCAAAAATCGAGACTCAGGTAGTACCTACTGCGAAATATTATGGGAAATACCCAGAGTTTTCTCATGTAAACAAAATCAAGTCTGATAAGAAGATAAAGAATTAAATATAAACCAAGTCTGATAATGGTCTGCACCATAATTAGGCTTGACTTATACTCACACTGAAAAAGTGTGCAAAGTAATGGAGAAGTAAGTAGGTATTGGTGAGCAATTCTTAGATAGCTTTCGCTGAGTTTCAATCTTTTATAATAATTGTAGGTGGTGATAATTATTGTCGACTTGTTGACTGGACAGAGGCAGTCTGGCACGCGTTCAATTTTTTGAAATATCTCTATTTTGCGTTACTATAGCCAAAGGTCATAGGTAAATGAACTCTATTCCCTAAAAAATCTCCAGCTTCAATTATTTCCGGATATTCGTCCTCACAGAAGATATTTTCAGGAGACGTTGACATCAAAAGGATGCATACATGATTACAATAAAAAATCCAATTTCCTCCGTGGGATATTGTACTGGTAAATCAATTCTCAGAACTAGGGACCAAGGCTTTATGTTGATAGAATTTCCATATTTTAACCCAAGATTGAAGATGAAGGGTTTTGATTCGGAATGTCTTTGTTCTTAAATAGATATTCTAGGTCTGACTTTTTTGATTACAGTTTTTTTTGAAAGAATTTCAATTTGACGTCTTTATGTGAAACGTATATTTCATATTTGGTTTTGATTCAGTACAGGCTTTTCGAGGCAGACATGAAAAAAGTGTTTACTTAAGGTGGGAAAAGATGGACCATGGATAAGTATATTTTCGTTCCTCAATTAGTATGTTTAATATTATATTTAATATAGGTACATATTTTACTTATTTACTTAATAAGTAAAAATGTACCTATATTAAAATAATGTACAGTCAAGTATATACAAGGTGAAACAGAAAGGGTATACTTTTTTTTTCAAAACTTAACTTTGTAATTCTAAAACTATCAGCTTTGGAGGGAACTCGAAAAACAAAAGGTGTTATAGGAATACAGCTGTTGACCGATTTCATAAGTCTACAAAACCTTTAGTACTTGAACTGTCCCACGAAGCTGATAGCTTGAGATTTACAAAGTTAAGTTGCAAAAAAAATAGTATACCCTTTTTGTTTCACCTAGTATATAATATGGACAATTTTTTTCTTATATTGTGCGAGTATTTCTGTCGGAGAGCACCTACCTTTTCCTAAGCTTTAGTAAACATTTGTGGAAAGATTTTGTGTGCCTAACGA
Source organism: Notodonta dromedarius (assembly GCA_905147325.1). NCBI lineage: Eukaryota > Metazoa > Arthropoda > Insecta > Lepidoptera > Notodontidae > Notodonta > Notodonta dromedarius. Next base: position 1,640,639 of record LR990167.1, read on the forward strand.
CCTCGTTAAAGTACGGCCAACTAAATATAGAGTAGCGCTGTGTTTGTACGAAATTACTCGGACGCTCACAGTATAGTAGTTGAAAAAGTAAGTGACGCGTAAAACATGCTTCGCTACGTTATTGACTCTACTCGTTTGTAATAAAGACTAAATTTTGTAAGCAGCACGAGGAGTCTAGTGTTTATGAATAACGTTTTTAAAATGGAAAAATATGAATTACTGTTTTTTTTCTTTCTTTTTTATAGCGTTATTATTCTAGGTCCTGATTAGCTTCCGAACATGTGATTTAACACGAAAATATGAAATACTAGTTTCTGCCCGCGACTTCGTCCGCGTAGACTTAAGTAAAGTATTCTATGTGTTAATCCAGGTTATAAACTATCTGTGTTCCAAATTTCATCCGAATCCGTTCAGCAGTTTTTGCGTGAAAGAGTAACAAACATACATCCACACTCACAAACTTTCGCATTTAAAATATTAGTAGGATTAGATCCATGAGACAATGAAATCAAAACTTTCGGGAAAGTCAAAACATATAATAAATGTTCAAACACGTAACAGCGAGATTCAAAATTATATAAAGATTCCGGAAATAACTCCGCCCTTCGTTCCCGGAAAATGTGTGGAACAAGTTCACTAACAAAGTAATCCCACTTTGTTCACAAAGTAATCCCACATTCAAATGTCCTCGGAACATCTTTTTTTACATAAAAATAAGTAGTTTGATCTGCATCTTATGGTCGCCCTACAAAAGCTTTTAAGTAAATGACATGAAATAATTAAGTTACTTGGTTGATTTTTTCAATATTTTTATTAGGACGTTTATAGGCATTGATATTCATACTTACTTTGTTATAAGGTGTGTAATGGATTTGCTCATTTTTATATTAATTAATAAGTCAATTGTAATTATCTAAATCTCTACCATGATTTTCGCAGTCGCTACTCGCTAGCGTATACGAGAAGTATTCGATCAATCATTCGGAGAAATAAATATGTCATTCTTATCTCATACCAGTACAAAATGATGTGTCAAACGCGTATTTAAGATAGCTCTCAGTCTTAAGATCCATTTATTAACACGAGCCTAACAATGCCAAGCAAACATTTGACGTAGCGACTACCCACTCTAGATAATGTATAATTTCATGGTAGAGGCACCGGAACCGAAATTTAGGGAGAAATAACTTGAAAAATATTCTCTTTATTTTTTATAGGTTCAATATTTCCTCAATATACAAGCCTGAGTTCTGTTCCACCTGATTACGCTAGATATACATTGCCTGGAATGTTGGCTTTGCGGCCTCTTATTCGATAAGCAAACGCCAATGAACCGTGGCCTCGCTATTTCGGTGGTAGACTAAGAGGCAAGAGGTCAAACAAAAATATGAAATGGCATACAGATCTGTAACCTGTGACGTTTTATATGTACATACGGGTGTATATCGGACAACGGCACTGACGGTGACGCTTACCTCTCCATAAGGTAGTAGACGGTCTTGTGGTCTGTCTGCTTATGGTCGTTCGTAGTTAAAAATATTGCTGAGGACTTGGACTTATTCTGTTGCACTTTGGGTGAATTTACAAAAACAGCTACATATAGAATTTGCTATGTTAAATAAAAACAGTTATATTATTTTTAATTTTTAAGTTTGCAACAATATCGCATTGGGTCTAGCCTGTAAAGATATTTGTATGTATTGAGAAAATAAATAAATAAATAAATATGTTGGTCGGGTGTTAAATGTAATTGGGATTTATTTTGACTAACCATAAGGCTAATTTTGCTTAACCATATGATTGACTTTTCCATAAGGTATCTTTATAAATAAAATGAATTTACTTATAGTGACAGTTTATAATATAACTAGCTGAGCCCGCGACTTCGTCCGCGTGGAATTTTGATCCTTTCTTAGGGGATGTCTACGTCATAGTAGCTTTATGCATGCAAAGTCTCAGCCCGCTCGGTTTAAAATTGACAAAGTTTCATACAGACTTTCATCCCCTATTTTATCCCCTTGGGGGTAGAATTAATCAAAATCCTTTCTTAGCGGATGCCTACGTCATAACATCTACCTGCATGCCAAATTTCAGCCCGATCCGTCCAGTGGTTTGGGCTGTGCGTTGATAGATCACTATATCAGTCAGTCACCTTTGAGTTTTATATATGTCGCAGCCAAATAGCTTAATCCGCCGTTCAATTAACAGCCTAGGCACTTTACTAAACAGCGCCGTTCAACTAACGGCCTAAATGATATTCAGCCATTTGATCAAACAGCTAGGCAAATGACTTGGATCGATGACGTTTAACTACTTGCCTAGCCGTTTAATTACCTGCCTAGACTGTTCATTTCTATTTAGTTTTACTTTCTGCCACCTAGCGCCGAAACTCACCAAACTGTCAATATCTCTATATTTTATATTCTCTATGGTCAATATGGCGTCGGAAAAAAACAACTTTGATGGAATCATTTTATTAGGTACTTAGGTTTTTTACGTTTTTTTTTAGATCCACCGAATCTATTTGCCGGGTGGGGTTTCTGTGGGGTCATAAAAAAAATAACCCTAACCTAAACCCATCCAGGTCGTTCTGCTTGGGTAGTATTTTGAAAAAGTTTTGTAGTACTTAAATTTCAACCAGTTGCCTAAGCATTAGCCAGCCAATTTATTAAATGTTGTAATAGACTATACGGCTGAATATCATTTAGGCCGTTAGTTGAACGGCGCTGTTTAGTAAAGTGCCTAGGCTGTTAATTGAACGGCGGATTAAGCCAGTTGGCGGCGACATATATATAGATATTTAGTTGGTGGGACATGATTCGACATTGTATCGATCGGATATTATTTGTAAATTGTAAGTAAAACGAAAACAAATTACATATAAGGTGAAAAAATATTTATTCAACATCGATAATTTGAACAAAGCTGCTGCTGCTCCAAGGGGTCGAGATTGACCTTTTCTTAAAACAATGTAAGTAACCTTCTTAGTTAACTCTCCTCTTGTTTTTGAAGTCTTGCATCTTTACTTCGACGGTGATCCGAGATATTTCGTTTTAATCTGGCCCTATAAAGATACTGGATGTAATTTGCAACAATATCTGGGACGAATGTTTACAATAAACAAAAAAATATGTGACACTTATAGACGTCAATTGCTTCTAAATAGGTTTTTATTTACAGAATAAGCTTGAAAGTAAGAACAGAAAATCTCTCAAAAATAAAAATAACATTAAAATAAACCCTGCCCGCGTGGGAAGGTGCCAAGAATGCTGGCTGCACTTCCTCGTTGAATGTCCCCTGTGGAGGCAATCATTTTGGGGATTAAATTATTAATAAACTTTTTTGAACTTTGGCTCCATGGGCCTAGGGTTTCTACGGCAAATGGTACAAATACGTTTAACGAAGCGTTCTAAATAAGTACTAAGATTTTCTTACAGTCCACCACCAACGTAGGGTCACAGCGACAATTTCTAACTAAATTTAAACTTGTATATGTAATGTAAATTTAATTTAAACCCGTTATACAAGGATAGGTTGACAAAATTGTTTTCTTATATTTACGCGAATACTACACATTGAAATAAAACTATTTTTCGGATTTTATCGCGTTTATTAACTTTATGTTCCCGACGTTTCGGTTGCTTTACAGCAGCCATGGTCACGGGGGGACTGAGGTGTTAGACGTCCTGATGTCATAGTTAGTAACAGGGTACCCTCATATTTAGTTGTTGTTTGCGGTCCGATCCACGCAGAAAGTGCTCACAGTGTCTCGAGGTCTTGCAATGGTACACTTGGTTTTGGATTTAACAGTCGGGAACATAAATTTAATAAACGCGATAAAATCCGAAAAATAGTTTTATTTCAAAGGTTGACAAAATCTGAATAAAAAAAAAGTACTTTTGACTATATACCATAGCTACCCTTTTTTCATAAACTAGCTCCTGGAGTATAAATCGATACCATTACGTATTATATCGAAAAAGAAACTGGTACCTACCTCCTATCGCAGGGTCAGCTTTTGTCCCTTCAAGCTCAACGACAGATGCCTAGACTTTATATATATTTGTACATAGACTTGCTTATAAAACGTTTTAAGATATGGACTACTTATCTTTTGTTAACAGACTTATCTCCCATTTCTAGGGTTCCCAACCCTGAATGGAACGGGTGATTTTTTAAGGGCCGCAATTGTTGCCCACTCCTGGGCTAACGTCTCACTTTTACTTCTCTAAATATCTCTGTTCTGGTTACTTTATCAAGTAAGGTTTGAAAGAAAGAAAACATGTAGAACATTCGTTCTTTCGATCTCGGCTAGGCTCATGTCGGTACATTTATAAATAGAAAGAGACCAAACACTGGGAAGTCATTACCCAAAACAATAAGTTATTTTCGTCAAAACATTTTCGACGGTATCCCAAGCAAATGCTTCTAATTAATTGTAGGTTGACAGCGAGTACGTAACTAATTGCTTGTACCGCTGAAATTACAGCGTGAATTATGACGTCACACCGCAGGCGGTCGGCGCTAATAGGGAACATATAACCTTTTACGTTCATTTACGTATAAAACCGTAGTCACAAGACGGTATATGAATTTATTGAGTTCATAATGATTTCTTATTCGAGCTTATAATAAAACGTTCGTATTTGTGTCAGAAAACGTTTTGTGAATGTTTATTACAGTCAGGTAAATACTCGAACGTTATTATGAAAGTTATTATGTACCTACACCCGTAGCTTTGATATTGGCAGTATATATATATACACATCGCGTATTTGTACAAACATTTGCGTAAACAAATTAAGCCTTGATACGCATGAAGGTTTGGCTTTGGCCGAATTACGCAAATATTTGTGCAAATATACCATGTGGGCACCATGAGAGTGTCGGCGAAGTACCGAGACAAAGTTGTTTAATAAAATTAAACTAAATAATAGAACTACAAAAGAACACAAAATCAGCACCTACTAATTAAATATAATAAAAAATCACATGTCATAAGATTGGTTATACTCGTATTTTATAGGGCATTAATATCAGAGAAGTGTTATGCATTATTTGTCAGTCACTCAATACAGAATTAGTTTAGGAAGAGAAAGGGGGACAAGTAATTGTTACACTGACTGAACCTTAATTAATGAGTATGAAATTAAATGATGTCAACCGCAAACCGGAATGAACTCTGCCCTGATTGATTTTTAATTACCCATAATATGCAATTAAGCCGCCATTGTGAAGTGAACTCAACAATAGGGAATATGCAAGTTTATTTTTTATCTCTCCGTATACCTGCTTGAACATAAAAAGATAGTAATCTTTAAATTGTGACGACAGTTGTGTATTGTGACATTTGTGACGTCATAGTTTTATATTAGAGTGAAGTCAGCGGTAAAATCGTTGTGTAAATTTCTCGAAAAGTTTTAGCTAAAACTTTTATACGGCTAATCCACGAACTAGAACATTATAAGTTATGCCAAAAAAGTTTGAAAACGAGTAAGTGCAAGAGCAACATTTTTTTTCTTATAAAATTTAAGTTTCTTAACCCCTAGTGTTGCGAACACTTACGGCGGTGTATACATACGATTTTAATGTTCCCGCTGTCGCGTTTTTGATAAAATTGTATGAAACAATATCGTACGCCTTTCTACTCATCAAACCCTATTGTTGCAAAGTTTCAAGCCAATTTAGCACCCATCGTTCGGTTCTCCATGGTCAGTATCAATTTGAAACCTGAAATAACGATCGAAGCTCATTTTGATTGACGTTGGTACGGGTAAATTGATCATTCGGGTTTTGAGCAAAAGGTCAACAATGTAAACTAATCGGTTTAATAAATAATCGCTAAGGCCTCGGCCAAAGGGTCAACTATGAATTTTACCTGAAACTAAGATTAGGTGCTTCCATTTAAGAAGACAATCGTTAGGCTTGCGGCATATTTACGACAACAGTGGTAGAACCCATTGAGGTTGAGGTACATTAGGTACATTAGCTTACATTGTGTGTGAAATAATTTTACACATTCAGGAACACCCTTAAGGAATCACATTGAGTAACATTAAGGAGGACCTTTAAATAATGGGTTATTACTACCTTATCTATTTCAAAATCGTTTTTCCGAATCTTGTGAAGTGTGCTTTCAAGAACTGTTCTCTTGACACGCAAGTTTCCTTACATCTTCCTTTACTATTAAGAAAGTGAAATCTTTGTGAAAATAAGATTAATGGGTAAATAAAACACGAAATATAAACGGATGTAATTTAATTTAGAAAAAAAATTGTATTTCTGATAGAAATTAATATACAGGTGGGTAGGTAGAGGTAGGTACCTAGATAACTTAAAGACTCTTTTATTTTTAGACTTACCAAGTAAATATTTATTCCGACGAGTACATCACTGATTTGATTACAATACATTACATTTTCATAATAACAATCTCGGTGTAAGTTTGTGGAAATGTACTAAGGTTTTCTCTGCACTAGGTATTACTTTATCATAATGAAGTAAATTTATTTACACAATGTTCTGAGTAAATTTATTTTATACAGACTATTTACAATAGATTATAAAATTATTAATGCATGAAATTTGTACAAGATTATACTATACTTATGACGACATTCGTACTATTTTAATATGCAATTGAAATTGAATGAACGTGTCATGACTAAATTACAATGCGTACCTACTTGTGGATACCGAAGTATAAGAATTTATTTCAATTATTAACAATAAAAAAGAGCTGAAACGGTATATTATGATATACCTACAAAATTTATTCTTACAAAAACACTTTACAGAATTGGATATTGTATAAAATATATTGCTGTAATCTCCTTCTACAGCCACACAAAATCCCTAACACGTATAACAACGAGTATAATAATAAAATAACCGTACAAACATACAATTCATTATTATGTTATGTTGAACATTCATATATTTCACCCACCCTTGTATTGTGATCAACATAAAACGTCGTATCACGCAGTTCCAACAATAGAGGCTTTTGTTGGAAAAATAAAGGCATTGTTTTGCGGCATGCGACAAAACGAAAGGGCTACCTATTAATCATGTGGGATAGCTAATGAGTGTAAGTTAATAAGTTTGGTTAATGGAAGTGCTTTTAAAACCTTTGGAAAAAGTATTTTTTTTTGTCTGAAAAATTGAAGACTTTAAATATTTTGTAAGGTGCTACTAATAGGTACTTATAAACCTATGTTCATAAGGTACAGTTATGAACATTTTCATATGAATCGTCCTATTGTTGTCACTATCTTCCAATATCCAAATAAATCACGTACAATCTAGAACACCAAAGATTTATTTTCAAAAGTTACACTCTGAAATCGTCACATTAAATCAGCCAAGCGACTCGACTGCCTTCTTTTTCCACGGTAACGTCATCGGGTGGGGAGACATTGTGCTCAGTGGAAGCGGAAGCGGAGGCGAGCGCGGGCGCCGCCGCCTCGCTCACCCGCCGCCTCGTCAGCGAGCGCGGCGGCTCCCGTCATGTGGTGCAGTCTATTCGCGCGCAAATTGCCGCACTAAGAAGAGTAGCGGCAGCCAGAGCGATTTGCACGCACGCTATGACTACGAGATCGCGAGACGATGGTATCGTGTCTTCTTCTGTGGGACCGTCACTGTGAAATAAATAATGTATGTTTTTTATAGAATGTACAAAAACACTATGGGGAAAATAAAGGAGCAAGTGTACATAGGGGTATTATCGTAACTAAATCTCTTTCAGAAATCCATGGAATGAAGAGGATTTTTCATTATATTTTTAGTTATTATCATTCATTTTCGTAAACAAGCGTCAATCCGTCAAGAGGTTCCGGTTCAATCACGAATCCAGGCTATTAAACTAGTCACGTGGGCCTACTTCTAGTACAAGCATTAGCTTAGCTCGAGGGGCTAACGGGGAAACTATACTAATGTGATGATATCCTCACATTATTAGGAATCATTTTTAATAAATAAAACAAAATGTAGGATCGGCAATGGTGTCCATCGACGAGTCCCTTGAACAAGCTAAATTGACTTGGAACTCGAACGTATTCAATAAATATTCAAGAAAAATAAAGAATATCAAAAGTTGGAAGAAGATTATCCACTTCTCTCGGCTGCAAAAAGAACTTACGCCAGGTAATAAAAGTATTGTTACCCATGATCGATGCCAGGCGGATCCAAGATAGTTCTGCAGCATTGCACGACCAGCGCTATGAGGAGGCAGGCAGCCGCCGCCCACAGCACGCCCGCCGCGCCCGCCCCCGCGCCCGTTACGCCCGCCACTGCGGTCCAACCCCGTGACGTTTGGATTGATACCGCTGTGGGAAAAACAATTTTATTTTAAAAACAAGAACTTATATTTTTCAAATTCAGTATTTCATTTGGCGGCATTAGTACCAGCGAAAATGTTGTCTTAGCTTTATACAAGTCAGTATAAAATATATCAAGTGTGAAAAACTAAACTGCTGGATATTTTTTAGTATTAATTAGCTGCCCGTTTTTGAAATTAAAAGTTGTTTCACATCATTTAACAGTTAACAAGCACCATTCATGTTGAAAATTTCTTAATTAGTTTAAAACTTTTTGTATTTTCATTTTTTAAATATTGCTTTAGAAATCTCGTAATTAAGAACATATTAAATTTCAAGTTTAAATTGCATGAAATTAAATGTTTGATATTAAAGTCAACGAACCAATTCCCTTATTTTTATATGCCATAGATTTGACAAGGACTGCAATATTTTAAACCTGTCAAATTAAATTTAACTTAGGCCTCCATTTTGATTTTCCAAAGTGGACGGTCGCATTTTTTTTAATTGTATTGTTATTAATTGTGTTTGTTATTGCTATTTGTTACTTGACATTGGCGAAATACCTATTAACTTGGGTGGGCCATATTTTTAAAGAAAGAAGAAGAAGAGAACAAATTTAACTTACTAGCAAGATTGACCACACCAACTAGAGATATTTTATTTTATTTTTATCAAACAAAGTAACAGTTTATTGGGTCGTTTGATCATCTTGGCGCGAATTAAAAATGGGTTCTTGTCTTATCTTGTTTTGAATGCGGGTTCAGGTTACCCCTAGCCATTTGACCCTCGAGATTTTAGTGGAAGATATTTTTATCGCTAAACTTACACCAAGTTAATGGTTCCAAGCTGGTGGTTGACAGTATATACTGAAGGCAACACCCAAACCATTTTTAACGCAATTTTTAACAACAATTCCTAACTTCAAGTATACTCATAATGGGTTGTGTGCTTGCAACTGCTAACAAACGAGAAGTATGGCAAAATATCGAATAGATACGGATTATATTGCCATTAGATAGCACCGATAAAATATTTGCACCGACTTATAATGTTGTCCCTATTATATGTTGTGGAAATATAGAGAGAACAATATAAATCAGTGTAAATGTTTGGCGGTTGAAAACTCACGGTTAGAACTTTATGCATTATTAAGGTGAATAGGTATGAGTTACCACACATAGTGAGCACAGGTCAGCAGAATTTATGTTGGGTCAAATTTAGTCTTATCGCAATTTGTTGACATTAAATTTAGACCCATTAAAATATTGATTTACTCACTGAATCAGAATGTCAATTAGGGCAGAATTTTCAGGGAGACTAGAACTGAAATATTCTTGACCTTTGACGATGGAATAAAACGTCAAACGGATTCCCATGGATGTACGGTCCTAGAAAAATCAGTGTACAATATTATTATAGGGAGATCTTGTCGAGTTCACCCAAGTCTACTTAAGTAGCTAGATAAGTTAGGTATGTATAACCCTCCAACCACACTGTTCTTTGTACCTATTTAATATGAACAACTGGCGATTAAAAATAAAATTGAAAAAGTCAAGACCGCTGAGTTTCTTGCCGTATTTTCTCAGTCGACGTCACGTCCCAATCGTCTACTAATCTAAACTTCAAAATACAACTTTCACCACTGCATTCATATTCATAAGGCTGAGGCTGGAAGCTGTCGGGACGGGATTTAAAGGGTTTAAAGCCTTATGGTGCTTGCACATTGCGGTTATTATAAAGATTTATAACATTTAATAACTTCAGTGTAGAAGCACGTAACGATACAAATATGGTTGTGATCATTTTGGGATGAGCTTTTACATTTTGCAGCTAATTTCAACTCTATTGTCGAGCTGAGGCTTGTTGGCCTATCACGCCAGCGACAACACAATCTCACGGATTTTGTCATGCCGAGTCGCTCTCCCTCTTCCTAATTTTATAAAAGAGAAGGTCACAAAATCGATATTTCTCTCATTTTGACTTCACGAGTGGTCATAGCGGCTTGTTTTTTTTTTAAAGTTGGCTATCAAGCGTTCTCTCACTTGATGTTAAGCAGTTGCTGTAGCCTATAGACGCTTGCAATACCAAAGGCATTGCTCGCATGTTGCTTACTTAAAAGGAAGTGGGACAGTGGGATTGCTATAATTTAAAGACTTGTCACAAACCTGCGGCCAAAACGCTGATGCCGCCTGCGGGTATCCCCAACCCCATGTTGAACTTCTGCCTCTCTTCTATGAAAGCCACGCTGCCCATCACCATGGCTGATATACCGCATACGATCTGTAAAGAACCGTATTTATAGTTCACTATCTTAAGTATACCTTTTTCCTTAAAGTACAGGACCTATCATTCCTACTAACCAGCAGAAAACATTAAGAATTTGATTAATAGGATCGCTTCGTTTCCTCGGCTTCACCCACTTAGCTCAAGTTGACTGGAAACGGCGGAACGAAACGAGCGGGCCCTCTTCATAGCACAGCCGACTGAACGGTCACCCTTAGATACTGGAAGAACCTACTGGATTTTTTTTGGCAGGCACATCATTATTAGCATTTGCTATTGCGGTGTACAAAAAAATAATATCGTGCATTATTAAAATAAGACTTAATAAAGTTTTAGGAGAGCAAGTCTCTGGCTCAATGTATAGTTAGGGCAAAATAAAAGCAGACAGTGAGAAGTCAGGTAGGTAAGACAACAAAGATAAAAGTGGGTTCACAAGACTCCCGTCTCTCTCTTTTCCGATATTTCTAGTCTACGCCTGCAATTGTTCTCATACAAGTTCCATTTTCCGTTGAATCCTAGAATCCTTTGGTATTTGAGCAGTATCAATTCAATTCAATTTCCCTTTGTCTTCATCTTAGTATTCTGCAATCTATATCTATATCTATACAAATAAATAAAATTGGAGTGTCTGTTTCTAATATCAAAATAACACCTTTTCACTAAATGCATATGAAAGTACATACGACACCTATAGCAAAAACGCGATTTAATTTTTTTTTGTCTGTCTGTCTGTCTTTCTGTCTGTCTGTCTGTCTGTCTGTCTGTCTGTCTGTCTGTCTGTGTGTTTGTTCCGGGTAATCTCCGAAACGGCTGGACCGATTTTGACGGGACTTTCGCTGGCAGATAGCTGATGTTATAGGGAGTAACTTAGGCTACTTTTATATTAGAAAAACAAAATTAAAAAAAATGAAAAAATGGGTCCTGTCGTGCGGGCTCAGAACGCGGGAGCGGGCTTTTTTGTTAAGTTAAATTCCACGCGGACGAAGTCGCGGGCTCAGCTAGTACTTACATAAGTTTGTGGAAGCTGTACCCGTAGGAATATTGAAAATTACCCTCCCTATACTCCCCCTCTAGAGTACTGTGAAAGGTTATACATAATTTCCAGTTTGAACCACAAGTTTCAACTTAGTTACGGTCTAAATGGGCACTCTGGGTAAAATTGCTGTATAGGGTGGAACTAGGCCCAGATCTAAGACGACTAATTTTGATAAAAGTTGGCAGTAAGCAAATTTATATTAGGTGTATGTCTCAGTATACGATAAGGTGAGAATGGGGCTGCTGGTACTACCTATACGGCCCAGGGCGTCCAAGCCAGCCAATTCGCCTCTGATGACGCCCATATTTTACACAATATTCATATCACAAGTTTTTTTAGTCCGTTGTAATAAAGCCTAGACTATATGACTTGGGCGGGAAGTGGGCAAAACGAAGTAACAGTGCTCGTATAGTTTTAGGGTTCCGTGGAGATATATCAGATTGAATGCTTAGACTTAAACTCCGTAGAAAACATAATGCCGTTCGCACGGATGATTAAATGCCTTGAACATCAATGAAGCATTATTTAATGCATCACTCGATCGAATGTTCATAACAGCGATATATCCGAAATAATCGAAAGTATAATATCAGTATGTATCGTGCGCGGAAACTCATTTCTACTTTCATCCTTAAATTTTATCGTCGGCTCAAAAACCGCCTGGGCACGGGAATCCCCTCTATGTGAGGCGGATTCAGGCCATAATCCACCACGCTGGCCCAGTTATGGTTGCCGGATTTCATTATGTCTTTTGAAAATTGGTTAGGATTTCCTAAGACATGCAGTTTTCCTCACGGTGTTTTTCTTCACCGTCAGCTAGTTATAATCATATTCTAGTTACAATTTGAACATGGATATCGGAAAACCAAGACGCGTGTTTAACCTATCGGTTACCTATCACTGCTTCCATGTAAAACTAGTTTCTTTAGGCAGTGCTTCATATTTAAATCCTCTAAAATTATCTTCAAGTTCACGCTTCGCCATTTCGTTTATTGCTTTCTATGTCTCCGGTTCATTCGGAGTATATATTGGCTTTTTACAGGCCACGCTCAATTCTTTATAGACGTAATCCGATTCAGTATTGACTGAAGATTACCGGACCGGGAAATCCGATTTTGCGGCATCAAATGGAGAGAAAATTTTAGTGTAAATAATTAAATTTAGGTTACATTTGAAGCGGAATTTATCGAAAGATGAAGTGATGTGTGACTCTTATATTTACGCGAATACTACACATTGAAATAAAACTATTATTCGGATTTTATCGCGTTTATTAACTTTATGTTCCTCTACAAGATGCAGGGGTATACAAACTCGATTGTGAATGTGGGCTCTCCTACATAGGGCAAACTAAAAGATCAGTAAAAACCCGCGTAAAAGAACATATAGCTGACGTGAAACACCGGCGCTCCACGAAGTCTGCAATCTGTGAACATGTACAGGACCGCACCCGCCATTATATCAGATTTGATAAACCACAGATCCTCGCAAAAGAACACCGATTCCGACCAAGGATGATACGTGAGGCCATTGAAATTAAAAAAACATCCTAATTTCAATAGGGAAGATGGCTGGGTGCTACCACCAACTTGGGATCCAGTAATTAATATAATTAAATCCAAAACCAAGTGTACCATTGCAAGACCTCGAGACACTGTGAGCACTTTCTGCGTGGATCGGACCGCAAACAACAACTAAATATGAGGGTACCCAGTTACTAACTATGACATCAGGACGTCTAACACCTCAGTCCCCCTGTGACCATGGCTGCTGTAAAGCAACCGAAACGTCGGGAACATAAAGTTAATAAACGCGATAAAATCCGAAAAATAGTTTTATTTCCATGATGTGTGACTCCCAAAAGGTCGATCGATAACGTTGACTGTTACGTAGATGTTGCGACTACAGCTGTACTGGTCACCCGGAGAACTAATTATTTACTTTACCATACAAATTATGTTATTTTTATAATGAGTTGCTTAAGCCTGAAAGGGGTTTCATAGATCTTTAGAAACAGGTTAACCTTTTTTGAATTCTCGCCAAAATAATACAGCTATAGATATTAACATAATTAATATTTACATAATTGTATATTCGCGTTTAGTTACATGCAAATTAGGGACGGTTATAGGATGGTTGCAGTCATTCACACTCCATTACGCGATATCTACAGGATCATTAGCGAATCTGAATGTTCAGCTCGATAAGACGTAATGGACTGGAAATGCCGCTATCAATTCCAATGGAATTTCTAATTGAATGGGAATTGCCTACAATGCTTGGAAAATAATATGAAATTCTGTAAGGAAGGCCAATTTTTTCAAACTTATTTACCTTAGTGATCTGGGATATCAAACCTCATTGGTAACAACTACATTATTGGAACTACTGTAACATTTCTATAATTATGTATTTCTATTATTTGTCCTTTATAGAGTTGTTATTCTGTCGTTATTGTGTCTCTGAACAAGCTATTATTTAGAACAAAAGTGTTTTGTGTTCCCAAAAAATCGATTATTTTACTCCGGTTTTCCCAATCGAAGTCCCCTTCATATTGTTAAATGTTAGAGCTTTTTTTACAACAAAAATATTGTACGCAAGTTTCCACGACAAAAAAATATGCCATGAAAATAAAATGAATTGGTATACCTACTTACTAATATGTTATACAAAGAAGAATAAAATCTTGATCAACAAAATCGAAGATATAAATATAGTTTCAGGATTGACTTAATAAGTAATATATTAAATTAGTTTCAGCTACTTTTTCAGTCGTATAAAGTGAATATTTATGGACCCGATTCACGTGTAATGTTGTATTATATATGACTGGCGCTGGGCGGGCATATCGACAAATAATGAGAAAAGTTCGACATGTCCCAACCCAAGTTATGGTTTATTATACCTACTTACGAAATTCTCAGAATAAGTTTAATCTTTTGGATATTATTTACTTACTTATCTGGTTACGTGAAGATAATGTGCTAACAGTCCTATTCTTATCTCCTTATGCTTATTTTATGTACCTAAATATATGTTTTTATGTCTATAATATAAACAATTGGCGATTTAGAAAAATATAAATAGATTTGTAAAAAACCTGCTGAGTTCCTTTCTGGATTTTCTCAATCGTTACAATTCTGTTACATTTTACACTTACCTATAGTAACAGTTAAATTCATAGTTAAATAAACTTATAAATGGTATCTACCTGTAACACTCGTAGCCGTAGCACCAACGCCAACGGGTAGCCGAACCCGTGACGGAATATCGTGCTGTCCCGATCCCCCGTCAGCGGAGCCGCTGACTCCTTCCGGCGGGATAGCGCAGACTGAAACAATTAATCATTGGTAAGTCCTGACAAATTCTCGCGAAGCAGGATTTGTGGAGTATGAGAGCTTTTGCGACGATGGTTTTAAGTGGGTATCATGGGTTAAAGTTAACAGATATATAAATAGGTTGTCAGTAAATTGGTAGATGATGAGGGTGCCATATAAGTAAGGTGATTTAATATCATTATTTTAAAAAAACTAAACCTTCTCGAAACACAATCCAAACGCACTAAAAATCCAGATGTAACATTGATTAGAGTCAAAACCACTATCTTCCAACATTCAATACTTAAATACTCTTCAAACTTTATTTTGTACCAACGTCAAATAATACAATTAATTAAACATCACTTCTTTGTGCTCTATAGCCGGTATTAACCCCTATACCTAAATATATGGCAGTGACCGCATTACATAAGCGAGAATTTGAATAGACATCGCCATCGCGTCGCAATCGTCGCGATCGCACCTACTTTTCCATATGACAGCTGCTTGGTCGCAACGCAAAATGTCCTGTAAAAACATACTTCATGCTTTGATACATTATAAAAATAATAATTTAGCCCTTTTGTTCGGGTTGGCGGATTTCACATGTCTTTCGAAAATTGTTTAGATCTTCTATAACATGTCAGTTTTCTCACAAAGTTTCCGTCACCGTAAGCAAGTAATAATCATATATAAATTATGATTCGCACTTAGATTTCAAAAAATCCAGAGGTGCGGGGTTTGAACCCCGGAGCCGGTGCCCGCAAGACGCGAGCTTAAGCAATCGGCTATCACTGCTTACATTACCTAAATTAATATTTTAATGAATAAGTATGTCTGCGAACCGCAAGATATAACAAACAAAATAAATGAATATTCGTACGCAATTTACGTGAGCAATACGCTTAAAAGCGAGTTTCTGTATACTAGATAATTACTCTGAAATGCTTACAAGTAATGAGGTAAGCCTTGGTCTTGGGTACATAATTAGCAAATTGCTTAGATGAGTGAAAATCTCTTTGACTTGGTGAATAGCGGGATAAAGGAATTTAAAGGATTACGATGCGAAACCGAATTATACTTATCAGCAGATATAAGATAATTCAGATGCCTTTATTAAAGTGAAACAACTGTTTTATTAAAATAGTGAAAGTATGGAACACAACCACGGACTCATTCATCATCAGAATAATTCCAAAAAAAGTTGTGATGATGCAAAGGAGGCAGAGCATTGTAATACAATGCCTTGAAAATATATATGTAATCCCCCGTATTTACAAATTATTTGCTCTAAGTAATTACAGAACATTAAGGGATTTTAGCCGACACACTGGACAGCCCTTTCATTCGGCATTGCTGCGACAAACATGACACCGTAGCGATGCCAGATAGAGAGTACTGACACGGTTGGCGGCTATTTAATGAAATTTATTTTTATTACATTTATTGGATCATTGTTATCTGAAGTAAATAAATAAATGAAACGAAATGAAAAAATGAAAGATTAAGGTGAAGGCGCCTGTCTAGCCCGCGAAATTCCAAAATTTCGAGTATTTTTATAGTTTATCCAAAATCTGAAAACATTTAAGACAACATTTTGTGATTTGCGACAAACACAGTATGCAGTGCGTTTATTAATACATTTATTTTACTCTAAATATTATCACGGTGGATATGATACTAGTAAATCACTAAATATACAAAAATTGCCAGATTATCTGGATAGCTGTCGTTCTTGAAATGTTTTAGAGTAAGTTGGATATATTAATAAATGCACTGCACACGGTCTTTTTCGCGAATTACAAAATGTGCCTTTTATTATTGTCAGATTTTGAATAATTTCTAAAAAACCTCAAAAAATTTGAACTTCGCGGGCTAGACAGGCGCCTTCACCTTAACCTATTCCTAAATTACCTATAGTCTACCTGAGATTTCTATAATTCTGTTATGTCAATATGCTATGCATCAGTATTTCAACAAGGTGCCACGTCGTACCAGCTTAGATGCTTAACCCGCGCATGCGTGATCACAGTTTACCGAAGCAACCGTTGCCAAACAAACACATCGTGTTACTGTCTAAATTGTTGTGTGTTAAATGTCGGTCTAAGTTTCACTTTGACTAGTAATCCTTGTAGTTTATAAGCACGATATAGCCGTAAGGAAAGCTAGAGACACTTATAAAGAAGTGTTCAAAGAGTTTTTAATTAGAATTATAATAATATGTATAATAAAATATTATAGCTCTACCATAAGTATATACGCTTGCTAGAGTCGCTAGATACAAGCGTGTTCGTAAAATATTTGCCTGGAAAATGATTAGTTTCTCGGGTAACCGATACCGCTCTACAATTTGCGACTACCGAGGGTTGAACTTATTCTTTCAATTTTCATTTATTAACTTCGTCTTCTAAATTAGTATTTTATTGGAAAAAGGTCGACATTGATAACTTCATTACAGAAAGTTCTGTACAGCAAATTATTATATTGTGCTTCTGTAAGTAGAAAATTGAACAATGAGTGATTCAGATAGTGAAAATGAAAGGCCCAAAGAAGTCAGAAATGAATCTTCAGAGTCCAGTTATGATGAAGAAGAAGTACCGGACCAAGAAGAACCTGGGGTGGAAGAGAAAAAAGATGAACCTCTGGTTGAGACTGGTAAGTAAGAGCATGGAGTGAAGTTTAAAATTACTGTGATGGCTAGACAAACGGAATACCAAGCAGTGCAGTGTTAAGTCTCGTTTATTATTATGCAAGATATTAACCAGTTTAAATGTTGCGTCAGTGCAAATAAGAAGTAATATCAAAATGTATAGGGCTTTAGGAACAAATTTTGGGAACAACCTTTCATTTAATACTGTTATGTTCTCATCTACACCCTTCATTTTAAATAACGTTAAAACAGTGCCCTGAAGGTTTCAATTTCCCTGGTTTTAATTTTCTCAGTGTAAAGTAACTTTAGCTATGAAGGCACACAAAGACAATAAACTTTGTTAACACTCTTACACGGTTGTTTGAGGGATAATTGTGGGCACCAAATAACCAAGAAGGATAACTGAGTTGTCCCATGAGTGTTCCTTTCTGGCATCTCAAGTAGAGTGTGAAAAGGGTCTTATTGAATTAGATCCAGTCCCTGAACGTAGGGGACATAAGAACGAATTGTTCTTTAGGGAACTTTTGACCTTTGACAAATTAAGCGATCGTTGTTACCTCTGTCTTATTTAAATTTACATCTATTGGAGAAAACAACAATGAAAACGATCAAATTACACCTATTTTTCTTTGATCGGCGAGTAATTTTGACAATTATGTTTCGAATTATGTATTGAAAGTACGTTCAAACTATTTAGTAATTATTTACAGGGTTATTTGTATATCGACATAATTATCCGTGCCGAATGTTCTGCGAAGTTTATTAGTTTTAAAGATATTTCCATATATATTTTTATTAAAGTCCCAAAAAACGGAATTTAATAATTTACTGAATGAGTTTTAATTAAATAGCTTACTTAATATTGTTGGGACCGTGATAAAGCGGTATTAATCATAAAATTACCAAAATTACTTTTGGGGAACGACAGCAACAAAAAATTGATTACGCACGATTTTTACAAATTACCAAAATTATAAATGTCGTCATTGATGCCATTGTTTTATATACAAATTATCACAAAAACAAAGTTGGTATAGCTATTACATAGCACTGTTCTCGTCCCAATTTACGTAACAGCTGTGGACTATGTCAATATGTAGTCTTGTGTTCATTTAGCGCACGTCGAGGGTAGTGCGACCGTAATTAAACATAGGTGTTGGTTGGGGTGGCAATGGTGGTGAATTTCGTGCAAATAACTAGTGGCTTTTCTGTTTTTAATGTAGAAAATCGCTTGAACATGTTGGACTCTAAAAATTAATGAATGCTCCGAGGTTGATCTTGTAATTTTTACAACTTAGCGACCGCTTGTAGTGGTTCGAGCGTGGGCCGCTCGGCTCACTGCACCGAGTGGTTACGGGTTCGATTCATGTCAGGAGAAATTTCAAACGGACATTTCGTAATTCTTTCTATTCAGGGTGTCGCTAGAATCGCCCCTAGGCCATTGCAAGGTACCCAAAAGAAAAGCATAGCTTAGTTTGGGACCATAAACAAGAAATAAAATCTAACTAGTTTTTGCCGTGCATACTAAAAAGTTAATATATGAACAAACAAAGAGATTTAACTATAATTCGAATGAAGAATATTTTTTTGTTGAATAGACAAACTGTCAAAGCGTTGTCAAAGCCGTACAATAGAAGTGGCCTCAAAGTTGTAGTTGCTATTATACATGAAAATAAGTAACCATAATAAGTTATAAGTTATATCAAAGGTTCGTACTTAGTCTGCGGTATTATATGAAGAGTATATAGTAGTTATTAATGAAAATTTTACACGATACAACAGTTTATTTTAAATATCCTCTTATGAGATGTCATATAACCGCCTGAAGCCGTTGTGGTCTTGAAAATCAAAATTAAGGTGTTTTTTCATTACAGTTGAATCGGGTCAAGTCAAAATGGCCGCGCTGCAACCACAACCCCGTCGTAAAAGATTCGTCCCGAAGTATGATGTGGAGGGTGTGTACACAGTCATATTGGGAGAGGAAACGCAGCTTCAGATAGACTTGGTCATAGGAGTCCACGTAAACGCCCAGTACCCATGGGCTCAGGTCAGCAAAGCCAAAATAATGGATAATATAGAAAACGGTCAAGAACTGTCAGAATTTTTCCCTTTAAAAGCAGAAATAGAAGCTTATGAAGACGAATTAATACTCATGGGATATATGGCTGATGAGTCTAAAGATGTAGATGAATTTTACATCTGCTGCACGAGAGAAGCGAGAGATCATTGCAAGCAACAATCTGATAAATACATAAGACGACAAGAGAAGAAGTTGGAGAAAGCTGTGCAGAAGAAACCGAGGCCATGGACAAGTTTGGGAAGCGAATCCGAAATAATTGAGCTGATACCAGTAAATACAAGGACTCTGATGGAAATAGAGATAAAAGCCAAGTTTCCAACAGTATACCAACCTTCAAAGTTTAAAGTTAGGGACACAAACTCCATTCGAGACGGTTACATCGAACTTACGCCTTATAGACAAAAATACAATAACGTATTTCGTCGCAGAGTCGATTGCGCAATACAGGCCGGCCCGGCTAAAGTGGATGGAATTGCTCAAACTCAATTGAAATATCCACAAAATATGTGGACTCAGTCAATTGCTGATGCTTTAGGGAAAATGCAGGATATAGAAGGTGGTGGAGATACTGGCCAAGTAGGAAATGAAGATGACGAAAAGGAACCATTAAGTTCAGATGATGACGATGAAGAACCGAAAGAGCCTCCGGATGAGGCAGGGCTAGTAGCATATAGAGCAGCCCAAAGACGCATGCGTCGGCCGTCCTACAAAAAGATGATCAATACTTTTATGACATCGAAATGTAATGAAATAGACTCCATATTAGAACTTAACACTGTGATGGATATGTATTGTAATGATTATCCAAATTTAGTAACAACCAAAGCTGTTGATGCTTACAATACCATGACGTTTGAAGAGTATGTTTGTTTCACTGATGTTCGGGCTAAAGACAAGTATGTTTCTAGCGCAGTATTTCATCCAATGTGGTCAGGCATAGTTGCTATTTCCTACTCTGATGGTTCACCGACAGTCATGAAGACATTGAGCACTCGTCCGGATCCAATTCAAAGAGCCGTATATGGTCTTAATCCAGTTATGATTTGGAGTCATATTGACAGTTTATGCCCAAAACTTTACTTAGAATCTCCTCGAGAAGTTAAAGTGCTTTCATTCTGTCCTTTTGACGAAAATATATTGATCGGTGGTTGTATTAATGGACAAATAGTTGTATGGGATTTAACAAATAAATTAGAAAATGTAGAGACAATAGAACTCCTGAGTGAAACCAGAGAGAAATATCGTATAGCTATGAATGCGCACATGGGCTGGATGAAAACAGTTCAAAATAAAGGAATTGTTACTACTACCGTATTGAGCAACCTGATGACTAGCCACTATGGACCAGTGACTGTGATCAAATGGCTTTCCCCAAATTTTATAGTAACACCAACAGGTAAGGCAATGCTGATGCCACATAAGAAAACTTCGACTATATTCGTCACTGGATCTGAAGATGGAACTATTTTGGTATGGAATCTTAATGTCGAAAACATTACAATGTTCGATGGAAAAAAGGTTAAAAAGTCAAAGAGAGTTTTGAAGAGACCCTCCGGACTTCTCATCGATGTCTCTCCATACAAAATTCTAGATCGGAATTTGCAACCGTGCTACAAAATTATATTGGGAATCGCTGGACAGCCTCAAACCATGTGTCTTCAAAGTTTCTCGATGAGTCCGGCACATTTCGAATACATTTATACACCAAGAAACACGGGTACTGGCAGAAAGTATTTTACGTGCAATATTGTACCTGAGAACGAAAGTGATATCAATAAAATTTTATATTGCGGCTCACAGCACGGTGAACTGAGAAGAGTAACGTGGGAAGGCCATGAGTTTAATACAGGTGAAATTGTTAATTCGGAGTTTTGCGAAATTAAATTTAGTTGCTGCATACATGACGGTATTATAACTAGTTCGCAGAAAAATCCTTTTATGCATCAAATAACGCTGACAGTCGGTGGAAAAATATTTGCTATTTGGTCAGACAAATTGTTGGAGCGCCCTTTATTTTGGAAGAAACGCCCTCATCGTTTGACAGATGCTCGTTGGTCGCAATATAAACCGAGTTTGTTGTTTATTACGACGTCCGAAGGTGATCTCGAAATATGGGATATATTATTGAGAAGTGAAAAGCCTATTGCGGTTCAGACTCTATCTGGCAATATGCTCACGGGCGTCAGTTTACACACGCTACCATTAGTCAAAAACATAACTGGTGTAAGCGATCTCAATGGATCATTTAGAATGTTTTTAAATCCGTCTATTTTTATGATTGAAAATTCGAGTTATAAAGGGCGATTCGAAGCGATGATTGCAAGGGAATTAAAAGTGATGTTATCTTTTATTCAATGGCAAGTAGATTGGATGAAAAATAACCCACACATTTTATTGGAAATTAAACGTAAAGAAGGATTGCTGTTAGCTGAAAAAGAAGAAGAGAAACGTAGGCAGAGGGAAGAACTCGAGAAGAGATTAGAGGAAGCAGCTGAGGCTAGAAGATTGGAACAACTAAAAGTGATAGGACCAGAAGAGAGATGGCAGAAGATTATACAAAAATTGATTGAAAGAACGATTGCTGTGAAAAAAAGAATCAATAGAGCAGAATTGATAGAGCATGAAAAACCTTTGAGAGAATTAGAAGCTCAACGTTTGGAGAAAGAAAGAAGAATGTTGGAGATTATGAAAAATCAGAAAACAATATTCAACGACACTGTAGCTATATTATTTCCAGAAGCTATAAAAAAACCGCCTAAAGTTAAAAAAAGTTTTTTGTCTGATAACAAAGTCAAACTGAAGAAGGAGTACCTAGAAGATTATGCTTTTTTGAAAAGTACAGCGTTTCAAACTGTCAGGGAGAATCCATACAAAGTCGCCTTTTCGTGGGAAGCGACTCTCGCTGAAGGCAAAGAGAGGCGACAGGCGTTGTATCCACACGAGGACTTTCTCAAGATACACAGTTCTAGAATTGATGATGAAATACGGGAAGCCGATATTCCTACTGTGTATTCGTTTAAAATTGAAGAGTCTTTAACGGAAGAAGAGGAAAAAGAGTCTGCTCTTATATAAAATGATTGCCGTTGTCGAAATCCGCCATTATAACATATTAAAACCGATATAACAATAATGATGAGGTGAGTATTTAGTTTATATTTGCTTTTCTCATGCGTTGTGGTGATTAGAATGTGATTAATGATATATTATGGTATTAAAATAAACGTATTTGCTTAGATTAACGATGCTCCTTAATTTTTAACCGATTCTAACAAGGAGGAGGTTACTAAGTTCCTCTGTATGTATTTTTTTACAGCCTTATCAAAGTTTTGGTGAGAAAGAAAAATCTGTTTGCTTTTAGGCAAACAATTAGATTAATTGTCTCTTGTGATTTTACTAGAGTTATTCAACATAATAATATTTTTTTTCTAGTTACAAATATTATTTATTTCTGTGATTAACGTATCGTTGAGTTCCACATCATTTCGAAAATTAAGTAGGTATATATTTCTCTCCAGTTTGAATAATTACTGGGAGACTGGTCTGTTTTTACGGCGTTCACGAGGAAGGAAGGAGGTCATTATGGACCGTAATTAGACCTGCGCTATTAACTAAGTAAGGAAATGTGATGAAAGCGGGAGAGTGCGCGCTGTAAAGGGTCGGCCTCGTGCAGTACTTAATGATAAACTTAGCGTTGTAGGCCAACTTTTAAGAGGATACAAAAACCGTTCTAGAGTTACTGATTACAAATTCAAATTCAAATAGTTTATTTTGTTTAGGCCTACGGGGGCACTTACAAATTGACAATTTTACATATTTTTTTCTTATATCTACAACCGGATCGGAACGCGACCTCGACTGAGAAGATCCGGCAAGAAACTCAGCGGGCTTGTCTTTTTACATATTGTTATATTTCTTTTTTTTAATCGCCAGTTGATTATCTAATTAATAATTACAAAGTAGATATTAATATAAATATAATAGCTCCAGTGTGTTGCCTTTTAAGATTACCAAGAATTGCATAAGTAATACGATGAATGGGACAAGTATTAGATATAGTACCTACTTACCACATTAAGCTCCTCCATATCGTCGCAGTTAAACGCTGGTCTGCATAGTTTACGCTTCATAAGTATGGGGTTGTGCGACGTTCTTCAATCAAACTCTATCAGATGAACGGCGATGACATCTGTAAAAGAGACACTGATTACATATCTATACGTTTTATAATAATTTACGAAAGAATGAATAGGAGACGTTAGAAGGAAATTTACAGGACATTTACAATTAGGATGATACCTACATGCATGTATCATCCTAATTGTAAATGTCTTGTAAATTTATTTCCAAATCCTCCAATTTTTTTTTCCAGTAAATTCGTGCGGGTTTCATGACAAGTTAGCTTTTCCCCAGGACTCGTCGAGGGTCAACCTGTTAGAACGCTTTTTGTTTGAACATTGACATATTTTTTTATTTCTGAGCACATCCTTATTAGGGTTACGTACATCAAAAATAAAAAAACGGAACTCTACCACTGAACCACTTTGTTGTGCGTCTGTCTGACTTTCTATTTCTAGAAAATTGGAACTACAAAAAGTGTCTGAACGATAATTAAATCAATCCACTTTTGTCTAACAAGAAAGTAATATAAAATCAAGTTATCTACAAAGTGCTTTCAGCCAATTCCCACAAAAGAAAACACTTGTCTACATATAAATTTATTACACTTTTTCGTGCACTTTTAATGTTTCCACGAAGCTCTTTTATGAAATAAAAATTGTATCTAAACGTTTGAAAGTACGGTAAGTGGTATTTTTTATAATAATGGAAACCCTTTTGTCTCAAATTTCGAAATAATTTTATTAAATAACGTCATTTTTGAAGGGTATAACATCTTTTGTCCGTAGCTTAGGTAGCTTATTTTCTGAATGTCACCAACGGCGTCACCTACCGAGACCAACTATAGCTAAGAACCAACCCGGTGACCCCATAAGTGTAAAATAAAAACATCAAAATCGGTCAAGCTGTTTAGGAGGAGAAGAAATACGAACACACGCACACTGAAATTTTATATCAAAGTAGATGATTGTGAGCTTGATGTCTATCTTCAGGTATCGAGATCAATTGCACTTTTATTATTTGTATAGAAGACGTAAGTCACTTTACGACGGTGGAAGTGAGATGTAAGGGATTTTTTTATTATTTTTTCAAACGTACCGTTGTGCGTGCCCCGGAGCGATTCCCGGGCGCTCGTTTGTCGAATAAAAGATCAGCATTAAACGTTAACGTCGTTCCGGGATCATTTTATTGTGAAAAACGGGTACAGTTCTAACTGTTGAACGGTTCTTTTTATACCTCGCTTTGAATTTATAGTGTGCTAGGTACGTCTCTGCTCTGCATATCCTGAACATAGTTGAGGGCGAACTAGACCACACTTTTAATTGCGACCCATGTACCCACCGGCTTCAGCCACGAGGCAATTCTAGTTTACCCGCGTTCCCACTACTTTTTGGGGGAAAATTTGGTTGAAAAATATGTTTACATATTTTCATTCTCATACATAATATATATGTACTAGCTGAGCCCGCGACTTCGTCCGCGTGGAATTAAAACAAACTTTCATCCCCTATTTTATCCCCTTGGGGGTAGAATTAATCAAAATCCTTTCTTAGCGGATGCCTACGTCATAACATCTACCTGCATGCCAAATTTCAGCCCGATCCGTCCAGTGGTTTGGGCTGTGCGTTGATAGATCACTATGTCAGTCAGTCAGTCAGTCACCTTTGAGTTATATATATTTATATACATCCTTGCGTCATAAATGCGGTTGTTAGAGACAATAGATATACGTAAGTAATACATCAGTAGATTGATAATAATATAAATTCTGCTAAATATTTCGGTTTCGCTCATATTATACAAACATAAAAAGGGTGGCAACACCAGTACACCACCATTTATCTATTTATACAAACGTAAAATGTTCATATCTTCGTCGTTAAGATTAGACAGATGAAAAGTAACCCGAATTAAAATTGCAGTACAATTTTCAGGTAAGCACCCAGAATTTCCGTTTCTCTCTGACTCCGCTTTTAAGAAAAACTGAAACTTTTTCCTGTTCCCTGTACAAAAAGTTATTCTTTTGTTAAGACGGCTGAAAGAAGCCATGTCTTTTGTTACTTTGTCGTTGTGTAAACCTTGTTGTTTTCACTATTGAAACACGAAAAATTAAATGGAACCCGTTTTCTTTTGATGATTTACTACAAAGGCGTAAGGTTACATTCACACTTCAAATATAATAGAAAAACATTCATATATATATATAATGATTTTAACTATTTTCGATACCCGAATTCGGTCAAATTCAAATATATTACATTAAATTATTGTAATTCTTGGTTATCTCAAAAAGTAACACACTGGAGCTATTTACGTTAATATCTTCTAAATCTAATTAAAAAAAATATATATAAAATAATAATTTAGCCCTTTTGACGTCCCACTGCTGGGCACGGGCCTCCCCTCAACATGAGGGGGATTCAGGCCATAATCCACCACGCTGGCCCAGTGCGGGTTGGCGGATTTCACATGTCTTTCGAAAATTGGTTAGATCTTTTAAGACATGCAGGTTTCCTCACGATGTTTTCTTTCACCGTAAGCAAGTGATAATCATAGAGAAATTATGATTCGCACATGGATTTCGAAAAATCCAGAGGTGCGAGCCGGGATTTGAACCCAAGACCTGGTGCCTGCAAGACACGTGCTTTAACCAATCGGCTATCACTGCTATCTATATATATTATACAATATATATATATATATATATATATATATATATATTGTATAAAAATAATAATAATATAACAACATGTAAAAAGACAAGCCCGGTGAGTTTCTTGCCGGATCTTGTGGGCTTGTCTTTTTACATTATTATTTTTATACAATATATATATATATATATATATATATATATATTGTATAAAAATAATAATAATATAACAACATGTAAAAAGACAAGCCCGGTGAGTTTCTTGCCGGATCTGGTCAATCGAGGTCGCGTTCCCGTCCGGTTCTAGTTATAAGAAAAATATGTAAAAACCAGAATTTGTAAGTGGCCCCGTAGGCCTAAACAAAATAAACGCTTTGACTTTGAAATATATAATATAATACTTAAAAACAATTTCCTTGGACAAATGTATGTATGGTAAATTACCGTTTGGCGCAGTAGTTCGAGCGTAGGTAGTTCGATTCACTGCGTTGTGTGGTTTGCGGGTTCGATACTCGTCGAGGAAAATGTCGGATATGCCCCTTTTCGTAATATGACCTGGTTCTGGGTGTCACTCGGATCGTCCACCCTCCATTGTATAGTTCTCATAGTACAAGCGATGCTAAGTCTGGGACGTTATTTAATTATAATCTCTTATTTCTACAATTTCATTGGACCTTATGTACAGTTGCGCCCTTATTAATAAACTTGAATTAGCGGTTGTGTAGTTACACCATACTTTGTCTTCGTCTTTCGAATGTCAAATTATTGATGACAAAAATAGATAGTTTGATGTGTAACTGTGTGTTAGTCTGGCGATATTTCGAAAAAATGAATTTTATTTAAAGTATCTGTTATCATATAACCACGATAGCTGCTCAAATTACGCGAGCCGTAACTTATTGCCATCGATATTTTTATATCATCCACGTAAGCGGCGCGCGAAATTATGTTTGCAAATTAAATTGAAAACGGGAGAGCAAAATAAAACAAAGTGATTCATACAACATTAAGTGTTATGGTCGGTGGTATTAAATATTGGTATTTTTATGTCCTCTTATAACAAAGGCGGCACACGTACGCACGACCCATCTAATGTTCTACTACTACTATACTCCATTTATTATAACATTAGACATAAGAGGCTCGTAGAAGCAGGGATGCAAAACATTTTATTTCCAAGTCAAAACA
Organism: Notodonta dromedarius; assembly: GCA_905147325.1. NCBI lineage: Eukaryota > Metazoa > Arthropoda > Insecta > Lepidoptera > Notodontidae > Notodonta > Notodonta dromedarius. The sequence goes on from LR990167.1 coordinate 1,668,280, forward strand.
ACTTTTATTTAGAGTCATTACATTTAAATTGTTTTAACATAACTTTTGATCGATAAATTTAAAATACTAGCTAAATACTTCGATAAACAAAATAAAAGTACTTTTTATATTATGTTTTACAGCACATTATTTACGTCAATTTCATAGATAACATAGTCCGACAAAATTAGAAATACCCTGCTGTCATAACCTCTGAAGGGATTAGGTAACATTTTAGATTTGGTAGGATTATAGTGAAACGAAAAACGTTCCCGGTATGTTCACCCCTGCTTCTTTAAGGTTTTTAGCATCGACACTAATTTTAAATTGTAATGAAATAATAATTATTTAAATGAAAGGCAATATATTTAATAAGATAACTAATTAATATTATTACAGTTAGGTGTGACAAGCTGGTATATAAATAGATTATAATAAATTCGACGTCAATCGTAACTGTAACTCGTTAATTGTACTTTTATTACAAAGTGGACACTAAAAATAACCTTTTTTAACTTCTGTCTAATGCTATAACAAATGGAGTATAGTTACTATGGCCTATAGATGCTTGCAGTACCAAAGGCATTACTCGTACGATATCGAACTGAAGGGTAGTGCGACAGACGGAAGGGAAGGGCTTAGGATAAACCAGGGTAGTACCATCCTTCCACAAAATATCGGCGTAAAGTAGTAATTATAGTTGCATTCCGGACGATAAGTGGGAGAGCCAGAAGCCGGACTCCCGTTCACATCCCTTCCTCTCGCTCTGTCCCACTACCTTTTAGGTTGAAAACGTGCGAGCAATGACTTTGGTATTCCACACATCTAAAGCTTACGATCACCGCTTAACATCAGGTGGGTCTACAAGCTAGTTTTCCGATTTAATTGTATCAAAAAAGTTACGATTAATACAAAAAACCTTTATTAGAATTGTATTCGACGACTGCTTGGAGCAGCGCAGCGGTCCAAGCGTAGGACGCTCGGCTCATTGCAGCGAGTGGTTGCGGGTTCGATTCCCGTCATGGTAAATTTCGGAAATGGCCTTTTCGTAATTTTCCCCGGTCTAGGTTACGTGGTACCCATAGTCCAAGCGTTGCTTGGTTTGGGACCATACAGTTGGTGTGTTCGTCTGGCGATATTTATTTATTGAATAAATGTTGCACATAACAAATTGTTTATTTCACTACACAAAGGGACGGTTACGGTCGAATTCACCCGAACCCACCTTTAATCTAACTCACTAACTTCGCGGCGTAGTTTAATCAATGAACTTTAAGCAAAAAGCTTCCACAAAACAGTGTTATTATATAACTAACATTGCCTACGTAGATTCAATAACTATAACAAAATTTGTTACCAACCGTAAATTAGATAAGTATCAGCCCTAGGGTGAGCCTAGAGCCCTATTAAAGTCCCACTCCTGGGCACGGGCCTCCCCTCACCACGAGCGGGATTCAGGCCGTAATCCACCACGCTGACACAGTGCGGATATCACATAAATAATAATAATTTAGCCCTTTTGACGTCCCACTGCTGGGCACGGGCCTCCCTTCAACATGAGGGGGATTCAGGACATAATCCACCACGCTGGCCCAGTGCGGGTTGGCGGATTTCACATGTCTTTCGAAAATTGGTTAGATCTTCTAAGACATGCAGGTTTCCTCACGATGTTTTTCTTCACCGTAAGCGAGTGATAATCATATATAAATTATGATTCGCACATAACGCACATTTCGAAAAACATAGAGGAACCAGCCAGGGCTTGAACCCAGGACCTGGTGTCCGCAAGACGCGTGCTTAATCAATCGGCTATCACTGCTTTTTTCACTTTATTTCCTTAGCTTCATTCGGCTTAGCTCAAGTTGACAAGAAATTAAGCGATCCTTTGGGTCAAACAAGAGGATGGTCATATTTATGACAAGCTAGCTGTGCCCCGCGACTTCATCCGCGTAGTATTGGATTATTGGGTTAAAAAGTATCCTATATGTTAATCCCGGTTATAATCTATCTGTGTTCCAATTTCATCCAAATCCGTTCAGTAGTTTTTGCGTGAAGGAGTAACAAACATACAAACATACATACATACATACATACATCCACACTCACAAACTTTCGCATTTATAATATTAGTATTAATATTAGTAGTAGTAGGATAATGATGTCGATTGTGCTGTAACCAAACTTCACTTAAATTAAGTTTGGTGCTGTCAAACGGTACTGCTTGGCCGTATCTGATATCCAGATTCAGTAAAATGTATGGAACACACGTGTAAGTATAACTATGTATATTTGGGTCGTTATAAATTTATAATTAACGTAGTTGGGAATGATATAAGCACCCCTAACTGTTTAGACTACTCTAATTAGTACCAACACAGAACTTTGATCTGAAAGTTTCGACGATTCAGAATACTTAAGGCGCGTATTAATAAACTGATCTCGAGTACGCGTTTGACATGAACATTTGTACTGGTATGACATTTCCAAGATCACTCTCAGACTTGAGAATGATTTATTAATACGGCTCTGTAAGGTGAAGTATCTCTTTGGTGTCAGTTTGGTTTTTTGTCTGCTCGCGCCCTTAACATATTTAGGTACACACTTAATGATGCGAATCCTCGCAAAAACTCGTGACATCTATTTTATCTAATTTAATTGTATGATATTCGATCGCCAATATTTCTGACTTCAACCCAATTATTGCCTACATTTATGAATAGGTTATTAATAGATTGTCAGATCCTTTTATAGTCTAGATCGGGAGTGTTCAATGGAGCCGATCCGGCTGACTAATTGATGAGGTCGCCCGTCAAGCCCTATCTAATTTATATAATGAATTTATCTAAGTGAAATTAAAAATTAATTGATATCTTGAATGTTTGTCAACGAGGCGGGGTTTTTGTGGTCGTTAGAGCTTTGCATAAGTTTAATTAAATATAAAGAAAAAAGAGGATCACAAATACCGATTTCACCAATACATTAAAGGGCAGTTTGAGCGTTAAAATATTGTTACCAGTATGTCAAAAAATATGTTACTGCTCTAATTTTACGTTGTAAATAATTTGATGTGTTAATGAAAAATGGTAGCCGATCTGTTAAGCACACATCTCGCGTGCACAAGGTTCATTGCTCAAACCCCAGCTCGCACCTCTGGGTTTTATAAAATGTACGTGCGAATCATAACTTAAATAATATTATCACGGTAAATCAGGTGAGGATGGCAAACATGTGGCAAATCAGTATTTTTGGTGCTTTCAGATTTGTCTGCTTAATTTTGAGAGGCTATCCAAAAGATTCAGACAACTTCTCAACGAGATTTGTCTTAAACATACGAGTAGCCAAATCTTTCAATTTTAGAAGACTAATTGACTAGCGCTTGGCACAGTGGTTAGAGCGTAGGCCGCTCAGCTCACTGCACTTGGTGGTTGTGAGTTCGATTCCAGCCGGGGGAAATTTCGGAAATGGCCTTTTCGTAATTTGCCCAGGTCTAGGTGTCACTGGGATCGCCCCCAGTCCATTGTACGGTACCCATAGTACAAGCGTTTCTTAGTTTGGAACCATACAGTTGGTGTATCAGTCTGGCGATATTTATTATTATTATTTATTTAGAGATATAGATTCACAGCATCTAATAGCAAAATACGTACCTGAAAGCTCTACTGTCTAACAGAAAACACATAAATATCCCACCAGTTTCCCCCTCTCAAAACAGCTGCTAAATTTATCGATAGTGATATATCCTGACACATAAATCTCTTCTAATACCGCTCTATTTTCACCATAACGACAGTTGACCCTCATCACCCCGACACAAGCTTGCAAAAATAGCGAACAGTGTAATATCACCTTACAGTCAATGTGGCTGCTATGTTCAATGCATTAGGTGCTCATTTGCAATGCCATTAGTGGATTGAATAACCCATTTATACCCATATTTCTATTAGAACATAGTGATGATTATATTTTATACGGGGATGAAGGAGGGCCGCCTTTTTTATGAACCCCTAGAGTGTCACGAGCACCTACGTCGGTGTATAAGATTTGAACGCTCCAAGTGTCGCGTTCCCCTACGGGTGGGTATAAGACGCGCGCGGTCATTGGTTGTTTATATGCTACGTTTAGTAACACGTTAACGATAATAAGGTTTCATAGATCGATTATGTCATAGACTATCTGTTTTTAGTATCGATTCTTGTAAGAAAGGTTACTGTGCGCAAAGAAAAAAAAAGAAAACAAAAATCGTACTTCCGAAATAGTGTAGTATATCATTGGAAGGGTAAATAAAGAAAGGGCTGCCGCTGCGTTTTACTGGGTGAGTGACTCATGAGGGACCCCTCATTTGTGGTGTGAAGAGGACTAATAAGCAACACTATTGCTACTCAGACTTTCTCCACTGTTTGGACTATAATTGAGCTCTTTTTTATAAAACAAAGTTGGCAAACAATCGTACGACACGCCCGTTGTTAAGCAGTTACCGTAGCCTATACATGCTTGCAATATGAACGTCCTGAAGGGGTGTTGGGCATTCAGCTCTCTCAACTGTCCTAAACAAAATATAAATTACCAGATACCCATAAAATCTCATACGAAGTCTGATAAATTCCTACGTAAAAACAAATCTGGCGCTACAAAAGAAAACAGAGCGATCAAAATGAAATCCGTCAAAGTTGTTCGAGAACAATTTACATAATTCTTTATGTGGCGTGAGAAGCTTGTATAATGGTCTGGCCTGTTAAAGAATCTGTCTCGCATCTAAAAAAGTCTTCGTCTTATCGACGTAATCAAAGCGACGAATATGTTATTATAGTACTACTTGGTGATTTTTTACAATAATTATGTCAATGCAAAATGCTTTTAAATATAATCTAAATCATAACAAAGGTACGGTTCTGAGCATTGCTGCAGACAGCCAACGCAATGCCACTGCTGTCAGCGCAGCTTCAGGCACTATTGCGGCCAAAGAATTTGTAATGTCTTATTATTACAAATTATTTGGTGGCGGCTAATGTCTAGGCGTCTTCAGTCGGAATGATTCTGATCACGGCGACACTAAAAATACTATATTGCTGTTGCAACACAAAACATGAGCTGTCGCTCTGAGGCCGGAGTCTCTGACAGTGCTGCCTGTTTTCGTAACTCACTGCAGCTGCAGGAAGTAGCGTCGGCGACGGTCGCAGCAGCATTGCTACTGCTGTCAGCAGTGTTGCACAAATTTGTACCTTAAAGTGCAGTAAAATAAGAACAGACTGATTGATCCCGCAAAATCCAGGTCATTAAACCTAAGAGCCGAGCGGCCTACGCCTGGATCATTGAACTAAGTGGCCGTCTTTCAGACATGACAGAGCATGCATGTTACTTACATAGAATCTACATGAATAACCTTTACATTTAATACATCTTCGCAGATAATAGATCATCATAATGTGACATTGAAGGAAGGCTTCCATCTTTCACACTTAGCGTCAGAATTCCCATCAGAATGCTAAAGCTGTATAACAGAGTTAAGTAAGAGCCGTCAGCTCGAGTTTATTTCACTTTAAACATATTACCGAACGCCATTCTGTGTCTGGGAGTGAAGTAATTCATTTTATTTTGCGCTGATGCTGCATGAACAAATTGAGGCCACAAAAACAGCGGGAAAGACAATGTAGAGGTAAGTTCTGTAAATCTGAATAAATTTGCGTACCGTGATCTCCTTTATGGATCCTGAAATCTGTGTGTTTATTATACAGATGTCAGTATAGAGCAGTTCAATGTCCTATCGGCTAAGACAGGATAAATAAATATCGCCAGTCTACTACACTCACTTAAGAAACGCTTTAACTATGAGTTCCGTACAAGGACTAGAGAGATCCTAGTGACACCCAGACCAAGCTGGGTAACATAAGTTTGAACCATTTGTTTTTGTCTATACTCAATATTAGGGAATTTTCGTCTTGAATTTCACCTGACATTGTTTCATTAATTTCTGTCCTTTTCTTTAACCAATCTAGAAATGGGCGATGTCAATGGGTACTTCTACAAATCACGAGGCAATGACAGAGAAGGGTATACTGAGCTGTCAGTTTGACGTCTGAGACGAAGCAATTAACATCTCCTAGAGTGAGACAATGTATTAGCCTCGAGCAATTGTGTAATGGTCAGAAATTATTTTGATTTCGGAGGAATCCTCTTTAGTCAACTATCCTACTTCAACGACAAGCAGCGATGCTGTTATTCTCGCAGTTTTTATGGCCCCATATCTCCATCGCTCAGTGAATACAAATACACTTCAATACGTTCTGAGCGCTAATGTGTTCCATGATTTGTCTTCCATGTGAAATAGCGGGGTGACGCTCCTGACGCCGGCTTGATAAATTATTTATTGGGATTCTAGCATAAGCTTATTAAGGAATGTCATGTTTTCTTACGACACAGAATACATATATACCTTCAGCTATCTTATGGAAAGTTATGGTGGTCCACTTCACAATAGTCATGGAAATTATTCTTGCTTTTATTAAATTTTCTTGTGGTGTTTTTATCTTCCTGTTTTTACACAATGATTTGCATGATTATGAACACTTGAATGAATTAAATATTGATCTTTAACCGGCTTTATAAAAGGTGAAGCTTATGAGACTCATACTTTTTTCTTTGTGTGTCCCCACATATCTCTGGGCTATCCAAACAATTATTTTTACGACAATTGTTAAATCCATCTTTTAGTCTTGGTCGGTAAGTTACCTGACTAAAGCTGACTACGTAAACATCAGTTAGTTTAACTATCCCTGTAGTAATTTCACCCGCTCCGTTCATAGCTCGACTATACTTAGTTCACATTCTGAATACCGAACTCTACTCAAAATATTCGGAGCGTTACTAATGTGTTTAACAATTTGTCTTCTCTGAGAACAATTTGACGTTAATTAATATAACTAAAATTATTTACCAATTTTAATTAATATTTGTAAAGTATGACAGCCTAGTTGGTAGAATCTTTGCCTTTGTACCAGTGTGCAGGTCCAAAAGCCCAGCTTGCGCCACTAATATTTTCACATGTTAAGTGCAAATCCCATTTTCAATGAAACTACACTAGTTGAACGGTGAAAGAGACCTTCACTTGTTTTGAAACACGTGAGAAGTTTACCAGCACTGAGCTAAGGCTGGCTTTGAACATACCTTGCATTTTCCTAAAGATTACTAGCAATTTGAGTTTATCATATTACTAGATAGTATTGTGTTAAGAGTGGGCTTACGTCAATAGTTTGATGGCCAGGATGAGTATCGAGCCCGGAACTCCTCAGCTACGAGGGTGACCCCTCTAACCACTAGGCTATAGACGCCCTTCATTGAGGGTAGTAACCCTTTTTGAGTTGCGAAATAAACTCGAGAATGGTGACTCTGATATTTGAGACGTTTGAGTAGAACCCATCCTATTACCAGCCGAAATAACTGTAACTTAACAGCTGCTCTTGTGGTTGGCTCACATATCTTTACGATAACGGCTTCTCGTAAAACTGAAAATAATAAAATTCCTTTTAAGGTTACAACCCTAGAGGTTTGAAAGGTTATTATTTTAAGGTACAATTATTATGCTGCCTCAGTTATTTTTTATTCTTATTAGAATTTTATTATTTTTGCCATCGTATAAGGAATACGGGATGTAATAAAGATTGTTTTTGCCTGACAACGGGGAAAATATCATGTTTGTGTAACATTATGTGTTTCTTACCAACTTCTAAAAACGAGGAAGTTCTCAATTTGGACCGTATGATTTTTCTATGAAGGTGAAGTATGTAATTTATAATTCTTTTTTGGTTTAGATTATTTACATAAAATGCAGAATCTAACAGAGTAAAAAGCTACCTTGATATAGTTAGCTTTTTTGTTACATTACTAGCGTTCGCTGATTCGGTCGGTTTTTGCTGGATGTTGAAAACAGAACTTTCATAACCAGCCTATATGTAGCTAATAAATTTAAAAAAAAATCTTCAAAATCCATCAAGCCGTTTAAGAGGAGAATTAAATAAATATCGCCAGACTGACACACCAACTGTATGGTCCTAAATTGAGCAACGCTTGTACTATGGGTACCGTACAATAGACTGGGGGCGATCCCAGTGATACCCAGACCAAGGCAAATTACGAAAAGGCCATTTCCGAAATGTAACCACCCGGTGTAGTGAGCCGAGCGGCCTACGCTCGAACCACTGCGCCAAGTGGTCGTCAATAATAATGAATTATTTTATGTGAATAATTATGAACACATGCATACCGGAATTTAATGTATAAAGACGATTCCAATTTCCTTATTACATGCCAAGTTTCTGTATAATCTTTTTCATTACTCATACTCTGAAAGTAGGTCTGAAGTTGCCCGAGGAGCGGGTTGAAAGTAATACTTTTCCGGCCCGGGAGAATCGCTTTCAACTGACAGCTGTCATATTATAAAAAAAAAACTAGTTCCATTTTCACTTTTCTATGGAACCAAGTTCAAACTTTTTCTACAGTCACTCAAGTACAGCACGATGTAAAATTGAAATAACATAAAGTTAAGTATTCATTAAAGAATATATATTTCTAAATGACATAATTATAATTTCGTTTCAACAATTTCTTTAAAATAACATAGATTTGGGCAAAAAATTTAAAAATGAAAAATAATGGCTAAATAATGAAGTTGGCCGGCCAACGGAAAAAGAACAAAATAGGCGGCAATCCGATCTTTATTTTTTTTTTCGAGTTGTAGAGTATTGTTCATACTTCCTTGTATTATTTCTTTAGCCAATTTCTGTTTTTATTTTTACTTTCCTTGTATTCGTAATTAAAAGCACAGTGTTTACCTCGGGTGAAAGACTTATTTTGTCCCTCGAGCTATTAGCGCCCTCGCTACGCTCGGGCGCCAAACCCCGTCTCGGGACTAAATAAGTCACTTTCACCACTCGTGTAACAATGTACTATTAATGTCTCTTAAACTGACATAATAATAGTTGTTTCGCACATTGTATCCCCCATATATTATCCTCAGAAATATGATCAGCATCTGTTTTGATATCATAACGAACATGTTGACTAGTAGGTTGGTAATCAATCAAAACGATTGACAAGCTGAAGCGCCTGAAAGTGATCTGTTCAGTCTTCATGAAATGGTTCAGTATACATGACGGTATATTACCCAATCAACAAACACCTGTGCCAGTATCTGCCAAATACATGATTTAAGAATTATAAACTCGTTGGGACTAAGCGCTCATTCACACGGAGAAGCTGAACCATTCTATTAATACAAAAGTAAAAAAAAAGACTGATAACCCAAAATTGCTATTATTTATGTAAGCCAACAAATCACTTATGAACAGTCAGAATGTACCACGGGTTCGAAATGCTGCTTCCATTAAGAAGATCCGGCAAGAAACTCAATGGTTACTTTTTCAATGAATAAAAGATGGTGGACATTCTCAGGAACAGGAACACACATGCATATTTGAAAGATAATACGTTAAATACTTTTGAATCTTATATATGTATACAATTCTCGTGTCACAATGTTAGTTACCATACTCCTCTGAAACGGCTCGACCGATTTTCATGAAATTGTGTGTGCATATCGGGTAGGTCTGAGAATCGGTCAACATCAATTTTTTTTTTATTTGGCAAAACAACTTTTACCGGGACGACTAGTAATATATAAATTATCGTTGCCATGAGAATGACTGCTTGTCTAAGAAATTAATTGAGAACAAGTAATGAGTCTCGTTTATAGATTTAAAGTAGGTGGTGTACATAGTTGCATAAGTACACAAAACCTAGGGGCGTTCCTTCCATTTCGTTTTGATTAAAATTTGATCCCTTCGTTCGGGGCAGCGAATCAAATGGTCTTTGTCTCATTAAAAGTATTTATGAGTGGTGTTTATTTGTTTTAAGGGGCACGAGCCATGCATGATCATGACCTGAAATAGGTGTTTTTCAAAACCTCACGCACCAGTCTCTCACTTAGGTAGAATCTAATAAAAGCAGTATTGTAAACTTAAGATTACCTGTGAAGAGAGTTTTTTTTTATATTTAATTTTTTTTTTTTTTTTTATAACGTCTCTGTTTCCGTTGTCAGTAAACGTGATTTATTTTGGTATTTAATCTAAAGAATGACCGTTAATGAACACAGTGCATAATCTACAAGTATTGTTCGATATACAACTGGGTGTAAGAACTCGAGATAGGTTAATAATAAGATATTATGGATACACGGTATGCAGGTTGAGAGCGATTCAAGATAACGTAATTTAACCATCGTTTTTCATTTCTATAAAAAAGTTTTCGTAAAAATTTACGTGAACAATCTTGCAATTCTACTAAACAATAATTACAAAATTATTGATTAAAAGCAATACTTTTTAAATTGTAAAAAACTACTCACCTCAATTAAAAGAATCTTAAAAATATCACTATCGCAGCACAAATAAAAATAACACTTAATTTGAACGTCGAAATGCCAACAATCGAATTCACAAGTACAGTTCCGAATCGAATCGTGAGCTTTGACGTTAGTTCTCACAAGCGTGTTGTAAGCACGAAAGCTCCCGAGCGACTGACTGGCTGGCTGTGGTCCCCACACCATAATAATACATTATTTATTTTCATTTATATCCCCATTTCAGGAGAAATATATACATTTTATTATTCATAAATGAGTTAATGTCACTATATCAGTGTATTTATCCGATTTTGTTAGAATACTCGTAAATCGATATGGTCTGCGGGTTGCGAAAATGGAAATGTATAATAGAGTTGTTAGTTTCTTTGTTTATTTTAGAAATGGAAATGTGACCGTTGCGAATTGATTTTGGTGCGAATTCAACTATTATTATGAGCTTTGTGAATATCAATCGTTGAATAATTTAATTTCCGATGGCCAAAACATTGTAAATATTTTCAAACCGAAATAACTTTTGTAGTTTACTTTGAGTGAACATATCTAAAAGATATTTTATAACAATTAATTATGTTCATATCTTTATATGTTATTAAACTAACAATAAGCAGGCGTAAACTGTTCTAAGAAGCTGGGTTTCGTACGATGCGTAAAAGACCCGGAAACCAGCCCCCTCCCCCTCTGATCCACTTCCTTTCAGATCGGCAACGGGCAAGCAATGTCTTTGGTATTGTAACCATCTCTCGGCCACAGTAACTGCTTAACATTGGGCGGGCAGAACACTTGTTTGCCGACTTAGTGACATTATCCTTTGAAAATAATAATGTTAAAATATTTTTACTCGTCTCCCATTTGATTGATGTATTTTTCATCTACTAGACACCCTTTTTATCTTGTGAAAATATTTTTCGAACGCTCCCGACTTAGCTGCGAGGAGAATTTAATAATATTTATCTTGTATTAAAAGAAGGAACGTTAAAAGGATCTTATTATATTGTTTTTTTTTACAAAAAGATGGAGGTATTATGGGGCAATTATTTTAGCAGCCATGAATAGATATACGTCTTTCTACATATTCTAGATTTAATTATGAGTTACCGGACACTGAATAAACCGTAAACTATTTAACCTTTAACGATTTTACAGCCCAGCAGTTTGTTTGTCATAATGTTTATAAAATAACAATATATAAATGATTATTTATACATTTAAATGTAAATATTGTTCGTATATGCAGCAACTATCATTATTTGCTCGGCTCTGAGTCGGGAGAGTTGTTCAAGATAATTATGTTTGCTTTTCATAGCTCTTGTGTGTTTACTAAATAATATATCGCCTGGGAACGGGGAAATAAGGCCTCCCTAGTGAAATGAATTGCTAATACATATTCATAAATTATTCTATTTCTGACCTATAAATGGAATGAAATAGCAATGTTTTATATGCGTTAGGCCTAAGAATGATTGTTAGTACGCTTTTGACATTTCAAAGAGAATATAAAGACAATTCCAGGATCCATAGAGTTAAAAAATGTAGAGCTAGGTATCTACGAGGTTTTGCGTGAGCTCCCACTTGCATGACGTTAAGGTATACCAATTTATGTTCTTGTCTCTAATTTTTGAAAGCACAAGAAAGAGGCAAAATCATATCAGCCTAATTTCTTGTTCATTTCAAATATTTAAAAAAATGGGTAAGCCATGTCTTTGAGTATAAAATAAACGCACAAATAACATGAGTGACACACCTGTTCTGTATGTCTGTGGTTTATTAACATGTTATCTATCTCAAAATATTTTAATAACTAGCTGTGCCCCGCGACTTCATCCGCGCAGTATTGGATTATTGGGTTAAAAAGTATCCTATATGTTAATCCTGGTTATAATCTATTTGTATTCCAAATTTCATCCAAATCCGTTCAGTAGTTTTTGCGTGAAGGAGTAACAAACATACATACATACATACATACATACATCCACACTCACAAACTTTCGCATTTATAATATTAGTAGGATGAACTGTATTTGTCAAGCGACTTTTAGGGTAACCGTCCATTTTATTTTCCACGGCTTCACTCGCCTTATCTCAAGTTGCAAGAAATAAAGCGACCCTACTGGTCGGACTGGGCGGCCTCGCTTCATAGCACAGCCAGATGGACGGTCGCCCTGGAAATGTTGACTAAATTACCAATCATAAGTTCGATATTGGATAATATCAGACATATGAGCATAATGTTTAATTCAAACACTCAACATAATAGGATTTAATTAACAAAGTTAATTATGAAATTAAAATAATTAAGTAAAATGTCTGTTTACGAAACGAAACTTTGCAAAACTGGTGAGGAAACTCTCCAGAATTTGTGAATCTCGTATCATGTCTGCCGAGTTTAGTATAACAGATATACGAGTACTTTGTTTATTCAAGTTAGAATGGTATTTTATAAATATATTTTTATACAAGTTGAAACAGAAAGGGTGTACTTTTTTTTCAAAACTTAACTTTGTAATTCTAAAGCTATCAGCTTTGGAGGAAACTTGAAAAACAAAAGGTGTTATAGGAATACAGCTGTTGACATATTTAACAAGTCTACAAAACCTTTAGTACTTCAACTGTCCCACAAAGCCGATAGTTTGAGATATACAAAGTTAAGTTGCAAAAAAATAGTAAGTATACCCTTTTTGTTTCACCTAGTATATTATGTATTAAGTTTCACGCCAGTGGAGCCAAGCCGTAGCTGTTATGGCAGCCTAACCCCCTTCCTCTTCCCATCTGTCCAACTCCCATACAGTTCGGCAACTTGCGAGCAAAGCCTTTGGTATTTAAAGCATCTATAGGCCACGGTAACTGCTTAACTTCAGACGGGTCGTATCACGTGTTTGGTTAGGCATACATTATATTATTACATAATAAAAAATAGTAGTTTGAATGGGAGGATAGAAAAAAAACGCCTCATTGCTAAGAACATTATTTTATATTCAATATAATGGTAACAAATAAATTATCAATAGTTGTACAAAACGTATCAATATGTTATCAATAATGTTAATATCTATTCAAATGCTAAAGCGACTATAATAACCTGGCGGAAATTATTCGTTGTACTCTTACAATGAGGATAAAACTTAATATTTTAAATTATCATTATTTGGCGATGGCTTAGTAATAAACGAATAGTTACAAGAGCAATATACAAAAAATATAAACATGTAATATGACTTTTGCATCAATAAAAAAATCTAGAGCGTTTTGTATACTAACAGGTGCGTACAGACGCATAATAATGAACGCTTACCTCAAAAATATGCCTGTAACATAAATTTAAATTGCGGGTTTGTTTGTCAGTATAACATCTATATATATATAACTAAAAGGTTACTGACTGACTGACTGACTGACTGACTGACATAGTGATCTATCAACGCACAGCCCAAACCACTGGACGGATCGGGCTGAAATTTGGCATGCAGGTAGATGTTATGACATAGGCATCCGCTAAGAAAGGATTTTGATTAATTCTACCCCAAGGGGATAAAATAGGGGATGAAAGTTTGTATGAAACTGTGTCAATTAAATTCCACGCGGACGAAGTCGCGGGCACAGCTAGTATTATACAAATCTAACAAAAAAGTATTTCAATTGGGTTTTCATTAAAGGTTCTCTCTTACATTTCTAGCTTGAAACGGCTTACGTATGAAAAGCGTAGGCGGTTCTATGACTGAATATTGAACTCAGCTAAGTTTCAGGACTTGCTAAATTCTTGAAAATACAGACTTCAGTTAACATGAAGGCACTTTTCAGTTATAGTCCTAGTTCAGAAGCTTACAAGTTTATAGATTCTAGAGAATATGTGTAATACTCAATCTATTAATTAGAATATAATAATATAATGATTAAAATAACATTATTTATGTATCGAATATTATGATGCATGTACATAATACATACTGTTGCATATTACATAAAGATTATTGTAAATGTATATAATTTGTACATAAAAAATAAAACTCATTACCCAAACACGAATTATGCGAATCTAAAAACCTTTCAAACTATGCTATCTACGCAATAATGTGTCAAATGAACCCTTTAAAACGGACCAAATTAAACTTTAAACCATAATCTATAAAGTCGATTTACAAATACATAATCCCGATCGCCTAACACACAACTCTCATAACAAAATAACAACAAAAGTCCCAACTGTCAGTTGACTTATTCCACCTTCTTGGTCTTCTTAATCTCCAAGAACTTAAGGATATTTAAGCACCAGAACATAGCTGATACCACGTAGAAGACCTGCAGGGCGGTCCCCACTCCTGGGCTGGCCACACTGCGTGTGAGGAAAGCGAGAGCGGAGCAGCGGATAACCTCCAAGATCGGGGCGTAACGGGAATTATCGAAGAGCATGCCGATAATGGAGAGTGATGCGATGACGTAGGCCACGAAGATCAGCACCGACACCGGCGTCATGCCCTGCAAAGGAAATATAAATAAATAAATATCGCCAGACTGACACACCAACTGCATGGTCCCAAACTAAGCAACCCTTGTGCTATGGGTATCGTACAATGGACTGGGGGCGATCCCAGTGACACCCAGACCAGGGCAAATTACGAAGAGGCCATTTCCGAAATTTGCCCCGACGGGATCGAACCCGCAACCACCAGCACAGTGAGCCGAGCGGCCTACGATCAAACCACTGCGCCAAGCAGTCGTCATAGAAATTAATATCGCGAGACAAACACACCGACGCCTGTATTCCTAAACACTACTATGATGTCTCATAGTGCGCGCGAGCGTACAACCCATTGTGAAATATCAAACTTTACACAGTGTTGGTTCCTCCATAGGTTTAGGTGAGAACTGTCAAGTCTTTGGGTCCCTCACTTAGACAAGTATTGTTCGTGAATACGACCATAACGGCAAGGTCCTAAATTGAGCAGCGTTTGTACTATGGCTACCGTACAATAGGCGGGCGATCTCAGTTACATCCAGCCTAGGGCAAATTACGAAAAAAATCTTTCCTTTTGCGTATACTAAACTACCGTAAACGAATATATTTCTTATTTCTCTCGCGTTGAGGTCTATTCTCAACTGTATCTCATTAATATTATGACGTACGTAAATTTATTTATAATCTAAACAAATAAATATAATTGGAGTGTCTGTTTGTAATATCAAAATAACACCTTTTCACTAAATGCATATAAAAGTACATAAGGCACCTATAGCAAAAACGCGATTTAAAAAAAAATTGTCTGTCTGTCTGTCTGTGTGTTTGTTCCGGGTAATCTCCGAAACGGCTGATACTGGCATATAGCTGATGTAATAGGGAGTAACTTAGGCTACTTTAATTTTTGAAAAACAATTAGGGTTCCGCGTAAAAAAATAAAAACACATGAAATCAAAGAGTATCTCCGAAACGGGTGGACCGATTTTGACGGGACTTTCACTGGTAGACAGCTGTTGTTATAAGCAGTAACTTAGGCCACTTTTATTTAAGAAAAACAATTTTTTTTTTAATGGGTCCTGTCGCGCGTGCTCAGAACGCGGGAGCGGGCTTTTTTGTTAAGTTAAATTCCACGCGGACGAAGTCGCGGGCTCAGCTAGTTTATAATATAAAATAAACATACATTTATGCTTTCATTCGCAATTAAAAGGAATTGTGAAAGATAACTCAACATGTTTTGTTATTATAATGTGGGATAAAATTACTTCGCCTCTAGCATTTGGTTCTATAAAGGTATAAGGATCAGATATATCTACTACTAGGTTGGTAGGTATATTCCGTACTCTCTTCCGCAGTCAAAGGTAAAACTATATGTATTACAGACACAGACCAATAGGTCATAGACGCTGCAAAGCCCGCATTATAGATAATGGCCATATTTGACATCAGGATAGGTACCTACCTACAGTAAAATGTACTTATGGAAAGGCGTCAATAGCCTAGTGGTTAGAGGGGCCCCCTCGTAGCCGTGAGGTTCCGGGTTCGATCCCCATCCTGGCCATAAAACTATTAACGTGTCGTTACTCCTAACACAAGCATTAGCTTAGCTGGAGGGGCTAACGGGAATACTAGGAATATGATAAACTCACATTGCTAGTAATATCTTTTTAATTTTATTAATATCTTTTGAAAATAAAAAGAATTTTTCAATGCCGGGTTAATTGTATGAATAACATCTTATTTGGATCTATTGGTGCTTGAAAATATTTCGTTTTTTTTTTTCATACTAGGCTAATTAATTTGTTTAGTTCTTACCATGTGTTTGGAAGTCAGCTCGAAGAATCCGTACAGAACGATGGTGTAATGCGCCACCAGGTACAAGTTACACCAGGCTGGCAGTTGGACGTCATACTTCTCCCTGTTTTCCACCTGCAACAAATATATATATTACTAGCTGTGCCCCGCGACTTCATCCGCGTAGTATTTTAACTTAGCAAAAATTTCGGGATTATCGGGTTGAAAGGTATCCTATATGCTAATCCCGGTTATAATCTATCTGTGTTCTAAATTTCATCCAAATCCGTTCAGTAGTTTTTGCGTGAAGGAGTAACAAACATTCATACATACATACATCCACACTCACAAACTTTCGCATTTATAATATTAGTAGGATATATATACAATTATAATTATTCACTAGTTGACGCCCGCGGCTTAGTACGCGTGGTACTTCCATGGGAAAAACTGTAGCCTAAGTTACTCCTTATAAAATCAGTTATCTGCTAGTGAAAGTCCCGCCAAAATCTGTCCAGCCGTTTCGGAGATTAAATATAAACGGGCACACAATTTTTTCAATGTTGTATTTTGTTTCATATATTATGCATGTAGTAAAATTCTGTTAGGTATATTGACATTAAAATTAGATACTTCACTTTTATTATTATTTTTTTTGTGTATGGATGTAATGTCAAATTTTAATGGCCACCCAATACTAGGCCACTCAATACGAGGGGGATTCAGGGTATAGTCCAACACGCTGGCCCAATGTGGTTTGACGGATTTCACGTCTTACGAATGTCGGTTAAAAAAAAAAAAAAAACAATAACTTATCAGACTACTCCTCGAAGAAAAATAATAAATCATTATACTTAAATGAATTATATATACGGTTGAAAATGTTAACTCCCAAAAGAATTTTCAACAAATTTATTTAAATTTTATTCGTATAAAACTACTCAGGTCCAATAAACGTACCCACTCCGAGACTCCTTGGGGATGTTATTGAAATTTCTAGACGCTATATTTTGTAAAACCTAATCTAGCGACATCGCTACATCTGCAGGGAACGACTTGTTTCCAATAAAATAAATAAATATCGCCATTGTAATAAAGTAACTGTATGGTTCCAAGGTACACTTGTACTATTGCTACCGTACAATGGACTTGGGATGATCCTAGTGACACCCAGACCAAGGTAAATTATGAAAAGGCCATTTCTGAAATTTTCCTCGGTGGGAATCGAACCCGCAAGCACCCGGTGCAAGTGAGCCGAATGGCTTACGGTCGAACCACTATCGTCAGGCGGTCGTCAAACTAAACTTACAATAAATCAAGATTGATAAAAAACCAATCCAACTTGACCAAATACCCATTCAGCTCGTAATTATATCCTGTTAAATTATTAGATAAAGAAGAATTACTTTGACATTATTAATTATAATTTATTATAAAGTAATAATAATTTAGCCCTTTTGACGTCCCACTTCTGGGCACGGGCCTCCCCTCAACACGAGGGGGATTCAGGCCATAATCCACCACGCTGGCCCAGTGCGGGTTGGCGGATTTCACATGTCTTTCGAAAATTGGTTAGATCTTCTAAGACATGCAGGTCTCCTCACGATGTTTTCCTTCACCGTAAGTAAGTGATAATCATATAGAAATTATGATTCGCACATAGATTTCGAAAAATCCAGAGGTGCGAGCCGGGATTCGAACCCAAGACTTGGTGCCCGCAAGACGCGTGCTTTAACCAATCGGCTATCACTGCTTCATACATAATACATAATTTATTATACAATTGATAAATACCGTAAAAACCTACGCAAATATATATTTCTTATTTATTATTTCATAAAGTAAGCCAGACAATTATCATTATTACGGGCACCTAACCATTAAATGCAGATTTAAATTTGAGACAAAGCACAATTAGCGTTTATTATAATCACTAAAATATGCGGCCATTTGTTGAACCAAAACAGTGACGAACGTGGGTGGTATACTACATTGCACCCCTGCCTAGTCCTTCAGGGATACGCGCTTGATGGTATATTCAAATGAAACATAACCCACCTCAACCTTCATGTCTTCGTCTCCAAGTCGAGGGGTGCCAGGCTCCCAGCTCGGCCCCCAGAACAAAGCCCTGAACTTGTCGCCCCAGTTGTCAAAGCTGCGCATTTTCTCAAACACGTAGTGATTGTAGAAAAACTGGAAGAAGAAAATGACGTTAATAAATGTAGCCAGAAGACCAGGGGCCCATCTCTGTTTATTTATATTAATGGCCTCTTACAATTGGGTCAAGCCCAATATGATTCTGCCAATGTCGAGTAACGAATTGCAATAACAAACACAATTAATAACAGTACAATACAAAAATGGGCTCTCCATTTTGGAAAAATCTCCATTTTAGAAAACCAAAATGGAGACCTCCTCATCTCTGTTATTAACCGCTGGCATCTCGATCGAGACGCAATACGTCACGACTGACATATCGCTTCAGATTTGATAGATTTTGTATAAGGAAACTGTCAAAAGTGACATATGCAGATCGTAACAAAGTTTGGCCCCAGTTATACGGTACCAAACTGAAAAACACTTGTTCTATGGGTAGTATCAAGTAGTCCTAACGTAAAGTGAAGAGAGGTAGGAAATATTTTTTTCATATTGTTTAAGTTGTAAACTACTTATTAAATTGCTGGCTGCCGTAAGTGGTTCATATCTCTCAAATTAGTTACCGATTTTGAATAAAAAATAATGTTCTAATTCGGTCCACAATCGACAGAGCAATCGATGGACATAGAAACGAAACCAAATTAGAAAAAAAAAAAAATATAATACAGCCGAACATAGAATCTCGTCCATTTTGAAGTCGGTTAAAAACGTTGATAAAATGGGAAAGACAGAAATAAAACAATTCTACGAAGAGGCTTACGTTAATACGCGCGTGAAAATGCCACGTGAAAATATAATAAGGGATAATTCTCCGCATCCCGGACAACGTGACTATATACGAAATTTTGGGGAAAAAAAATATGAATTGGAGATAATGCGACGGATTTTCTTTGCGAAGAGTTACTTAAGCTCTTTGAAAATTAATAAATAATGTTCTCGGCAACACCTTTTACGATGTTAAACAATCATAATAAGACGAACACACCAACTGTATGGTCCCAAACTAAGCAACGCTTGTACTATGGGTACCGTACAACGGTCTGGGGGCGATCCCAGTGACACCCAGACCTGGGCAAATTACGAAAAGGCCATTTTGCCCCGGCGGGAATCCAACCCGCAACCAGCATGTGCAGTGAGCCGAGGGGCCTACGCTCGAAACACTGCACAAAGCGGTCGTCAATAATAAAATATTAATTACCTGTAGATGAAGTGGGTTGAAAGAAGGCTGGTTGTATATGAGGCCGTACACGATCTCAATTTTATCAGTTTCGGGTTTGAAGGTGCCGAAGAGGCGGTCCCAAATGATGAGCACACCGCCGTAGTTCACGTCGAGACAGTATTTGTTGCTACCTGTTCAACAAAAGATAAAAGTCTCAATTTGATTGGATCCTCAGTTTTACGTCAAAAGGAATGATAGGTTTGACTAAGTTTTACTTATGTAATTCTTGGTAATCTCAAAAGGCAACACACTCGAGCTATTATATTTATATTTACTTGCCATTGCAATTATTAACTATATAAGCAACTGGCGATAATAAAAAATATATATAAAACGAAAAGCCCGCGGAGTTTCTTGACGGATCTTCTCAGTCGAGGTCGCGTTCCGATCCGGTTGTAGATATAAGAAAAAAAAAATGTAAAATTGACAATTTGTAAGCGCCCCCGTAGGCCTGAACAAAATAAACGATTTGAATTTGAATTGGACAGTTTGTGAGAAAAGTTAAGACTGCGTTTTTCTACGTAGGTAAATGTGTCATCAAACAATTTTGTTGGCAAAATCGTCGACTGTGGCATTAAAAGCCTATATGGCTTATTTAGTAAAAGTGAAGTGATCGTGTTTAAGGTTTCAGGCAAGATAGTTATATCAGGACGAGGACAACGTTCTCAAATTGTTATATAGGCGTAGGAATACCGACAAAATTAATGAGAGAGTATGTTTATGGATGAACTAATTGAATGGAAAGAAAAAACGTAGGTTAATACCGACCAGAAATAATTAGGACTGAAAACAAGCAGCTTATACTTTGAAACGTAAAACAAAGGCGTGTATTTGAAATTCAACATCTGATGTTCACTATAAGTTGTTGAATGTCTAATACTTGCAAACAACTCGCCCAATAATGTTCAAATAATAATCATCCGGAGTTCCGGGAATTTACATAGTCCTTCCAATTTACCGCTCCGGGAACAACGGAGGAGAGGAGCTACCGTAACTCATAACGACGATGTTATAATGGAAATCAATTCAATATCGGATCGAGGGAACCGCGTTGGTTACGAAAATGTGTTTTTTATGGGTCATGTGGTACATTATTTTGTTTGTGCGGATTTGCAAGAATGGGGCGGATATTGCGCACGTTCCTATTACGGTATTGACCATCTTTATATTCTGCGATTTCAAATTCTCTATTCAGAATTCCCACCAGCCAGATAAGATTAAAATATTACAAATTAAAAATATACAGAATTTATATCGGTGTAATATCATGAGAAGGTCAAACTGAAATTTGCATTTTAAAGCTGAATTTCATTTAAACTTTCGCAGGTAATGCTGCTGGAATATTACCGCTGTGTTATTCAGCATTCAAATATACTTATTTGCGCAGTTTTTCGTGAAGCTGTTTTAATTTAATTAATAAAATTCATGTCTTATGTTTGCCGAATGAGAACAGAACTTAATAGGGTGTACGCTGCCGTGGGCTACTCTATTGTATGACTACCGGTGTCCAGTTCAGCATGACTATCATTTATCAGTGGTGTCACAATAATAGCATGAACAGCTAATTGGACATACATGCAGAATTGATCCAACCACCAATAGTTCTGCAAACTGAAACCAACCTACAATCACTTCTACTGGGGTTGATTTTAGTCTGCAGGAGTAAGTGTGGGTTGGTTCCTTTTTGCAAAACAACGCCCAATTGGCCATCTGTGTTTTTTTCAAAATAAGAACAGGTAACTGTGGACTAAAAGACTTACCATGATGAACTCTATGGTGGCTCGGGGTGTTGAGGATGTACTCCAGCGGGCCCAGGCTCTTGATGGCTTCGGTGTGGATCCAGAACATGTAGAGGTAGCTGAACTGGTGGTGCATCACGAACTGAGCTGGCGGGATGGCGAGGGCTAGAGGCAGATAGAAGATCTGGGGACGATAAATGTAGCTGGTCAATAATTTTATTAATAACATTTAGGTGTCCGCTAAATGTGACAAAAATCTACTACACATAAGAAATTGAATACAACAAACAAACCAATATCAAGTTTAAAGAAAAGTTAAACGTAGAAGTATAGTAGTCGTAGGGATCACTAAGATATACCTTAATATGTGCAAGGAATACTCACAATAAACCGTTTACTATTACAGAAAGCGCTTGCTAGTGTTCCACGCGATGCTACGTGTTCCATAAATATGGCTATGAAACCCTCATTTCACGCTCAAGGAGCTGACATTACCATTTTACTGTATAGGTACCACGTGTAGAACACTGCTGGATGTTATTACATTGAGCATATGACACGACTTGTATTATCAACGAGAATGGCAGTACTTTAACCGAAGCTACGTAAATTGAGGTGGTATGAATTGGATAAGGTGAGCGCCATAGCTATATATTCCTGGGTAACCGGCCACTTAGCTGTGTTATGAAGCGGCCCTTTTCGACCAATAGGATTATTTCATTGCCTGTCAACTTGAGCTAAGCCGAGTGAAGCTTATTAAACGCCTCGACGCCACCTTAACTCTAGAGCGTGAGACCGAAGCCCTTTAGAATTATTTTGGTATTGGAATTACCTATTTCACTCACTTTACCGTATTAAAATAAATATTATGTTACATACAAATAAATTAATAAATATCGCCAGACGAACACACCAACTGTATGGTCCAAACTAAGCAACGCGTGTACTATGGGTACCGTACAATAGACTGGGGGCGTTCCCAGTGACACCTAGACCAGGGCAAATTACGAAAAGGCCATTTCCGAAATTTACCCTGACGGGAATCGATCCCGCAACATCGGGGTGTAGTCATCCTACGCTCGAACCACTGCGCCAAGCGGTCGTCAAACAAACAAACATGTTCTTACATATTCAAACATGTATTTTTTTAAACATGTATGAAACAGTAAATATAATATTTGTAATAAGGTACTCACGAATCCACACCATCCTTGTAACATAGACTGCCTGATTCCGACACCCATGTTGAAGTCTTCAGACGTGTGATGCACTTGATGTTGCGCCCAGAGTACGTGGACCTCTGCGCATGGAATAACATTATAAATATTGTAATTTTTCTGACCTCTGGGCAACGAATAAGGCAAAATAAAGGCAACAAGTGATTTTTGCATATCGTATTATTTATTTTAGTATTTTTTTGCTAAAAGTTTTGTAAATACAGCAAATATTTTATGCCTTGTATTCGTTGGAATAACCAGCTGGAATAGTTTCCCAAAACAATCTTCGCTCACCATGACAAGCTCTATGCATCCAGTAATAGCAGAAGTCCACGCCCAGGGCGGCGGCGTACCACGTGAGCGTGTGGTCCCAAGGCAGCTCCACCATCCTGTAGTTCACGTATATCCACGTGTACACATAGGACTCTGCCCCCCGCCATAATAGCCTGTAAGGAAATACTATTGCATTAACAAGACATATCAAAAACTCGCATACGGCTCTCATCTCATATAATAGCCGCTTGAGACGTATTGCCTGTAATTTTGTGTTAGGCGTATCAAAATTAATTAGTTCTCAAATATGGGTTGCATTTGAGTATACAACGGATAGCGTCTGTTACGTAACAAAAGTCGTTGGATAGTGGAGCGGATGCGTTTGGGCATGGATACAGTCGCGCACAAAAGTGCTAGTCGATTGTTTTATATGAATGGCTTGATCGGTTGCGCGACTGATATGAACGAACCTAAGGATGTTACCACGCCTATCGATGGAGCGTTGATCGATCCATAGATCCACGGTTGAAAACCAGTTGTATGATAGGTGCGGCAACACCCTAATGATGGCAAAGCGGTATCACTAGCTGTAGTAAGCTGAAGCAGTAGTAGTAGTTATAGTATTTTTCAGTTGATCGTTTCCATTACCTGCCGCACTCCTGGTAGATGCCATGTGAAATACTCGTGATGCCGTCGTTGAGTCTGATGCCAGGCTTGCCCTTTAGTCTCAAGACTATGTGCTCCAGGATCATGAACATGAAGAAGTACGGCCATGACTGAGGACAAACGAAAATCAATTAAGTTTCTGT
Source organism: Notodonta dromedarius (assembly GCA_905147325.1). Classification (NCBI taxonomy): domain Eukaryota; kingdom Metazoa; phylum Arthropoda; class Insecta; order Lepidoptera; family Notodontidae; genus Notodonta; species Notodonta dromedarius. The sequence goes on from LR990167.1 coordinate 1,692,328, forward strand.
ATTTCTGTGATAAAAATCTATACAAATAAATAAAATTGGAGTGTCTGTTTGTAATATCAAAATAACACCTTTTCACTAAATGCATATGAAAGTACATACGACACCTATAACAAAAACGCGATTTAATTCTTTTTTTTGTCTGTCTGTCGGTCTGTCTGTGTGTTTGTTCCGGGTAATCTCCGAAACGGCTGGACCGATTTTGACGGGACTTTCACTGGTAGATAGCTGATATTTTAAGGAGTAACTTAGGCTACTTTAATTTTAGAAAAACAAAATTTAAAAAAATGGGTCCAGTCGCGCGGGCTCAGAACGCGGGAGCGGGCTTTTTTGTTAAGTTAAATTCCACGCGGGAGAAGTCGCGGGCTCAGCTAGTCTATACATATAAATAAAATTGAAGTATCTGTTTGTAATGTCAAAAGAACAGGTACCTATTTGCATATGAAAGTGAATGAAATGGTACTAAATGCATATGAACTTATGAAAGTATATACGCTAGGTACTTAACAAAACATTTTAAATTTTATTGTCTGTCTGTTTGTTCCGGCTAATCTCCGAAACAGCTGGACAGATTTTGAAGAGACTTTCACTGGCAGATAGCTGATGTTATGAGGACTGACTTAGGCATACTTTTATGTCAACGAAATACCACGCGAGCGGAGCCGCGGGCAGCAGCTAGTAATGAAATATTCGTTTTAGACTCCCAGCTCCCACTCATCGTGCGAAACGAAGCTATTATAGCTAAAATACGTCGATCTTCTGTGTGAGGGTGGTACTATCCCGATCGAGCCAGTCAATTGACCATAATATATAATGTGGGCGTTGATCGTACGACTGTATGATTTACTACACTGTGGTGTTGCTATACCTATAATGTGGTAACACACCGAATAGTTTCGAAACCATTGCAATACGATATGGCAACATTCACTGTGCGAACGGTATGTGTAAAGTGAAACGGTACATAGGCAGTAGGTATAGGATTACAGATTGATTTTAGTGTGACCATTTGTTTGTTACCCGACTAGCGCAAAGCTAAAAGAAAGGGTTATATCTTTAGCAGTACTAAAACTAAAAAAAGAAAGGGTTATAGCTTTATCTATGTATCTATGTATGTATCATTTCTGGGTTCCACCATAGCGTCTAAATTATCCATCCGATTTTGATGAATGTGTTATCAATCGATTCGTTATCATGGTCCGGGTGATATAGGTTACATTTTTATACAAACAAAATCAATATGACGGATGTAATACAGTCAAAAATGTGGGACCCTGAATTCTTTTTATGATGTCGTACTGAGTGGGATGTCTAATGATAGAGGAGAAAATCCTGAGATTATAAATGTAAATCAATAAATATAAAATAGAATCTTTGTCTGTATAGATAGATAACTCTTTATTAATCCACCACTAGAAAACACAAATTATGTATGTCCTTTATAGAATCGTAAACTATGCATTTGATCATGTCATGATCTTCAGCAAAGTGTTGTGCATGAGCCCACAAAGGTTTCTGAGTTGGTACGACCAATCCTTGACAGGGTACAGCTGGTATAATATAAAGGATACAAAGCGACAGAAAAACAATTGTATTCACAGAGTAGGTACGTTTGGTTATATGCTGCAGAGTTCGTAAAGTTATCAATCGTAATTACGAAAAAAATATTTATAGTCTAGAGGAGTACGTAGGAAGTCTCTGATAGTAGTATCATATCATTTGCTTTTGCTATAATGAAGCTGCCTTGGCTAGTGTAGATTTTATTTTCAGGATGTTGACAACATCACTACCTATTGGTATGAACTGTAGCTAAGAACCATATGTACCTACAAAAACTCATCAAAATCGGTCAAGCCGTCGCCCATCTAGCCCGCGAAGTTCAAATTTTTTGAGGTTTGTTAGAAATATTTCAAAATCTGACAATAATAAAAGGCACATTTTGTAATTCGCGACAAAGACCGTGTGCAGTGCATTTATTAATATATCCAACTTATTCTAAAACATTTCAAGAACGACAGCTATCCAGATAATCTGGCAATTTTTGTATATTTAGTCATTTACTAGTATCATATCCACCGTGATAATATTTAGAGTAAAATAAATGTATTAATAAACGCACTGCATACTGTGTTTTTCGCAAATCACAAAATGTTGTCTTAAATGTTTTCAGATTTTGGATAAACTATAAAAATACTCGAAAATTTTGAATTTCGCGGGCTAGACAGGCGCTTTCACCTTAAGAGGAAAATAATTATGAACACACGCTAGAATTTTACATAATTATGAAGATAGGTAGGCATCTATAAATCTCATAAAATTATATGATAATGTCACATGATAATGTCCTGTAATCATTATACTAATAATAATTATTGTAATGTCTGTCTATTTGTCCGTCCGTCTGACTACACGGTCATTTTATTCAGAGATTATTAAGGCAGGAAGGCTGCAATTTGGCACTAAAATAGATTTTGGGTACAGCAACAAAACTGTGTATTTAATAAATTTTAAAAGCTAATTTATTCTAGGGTACCTCCCGTGCTTAGAAAGTGGGAGGGAAAAAATGTATACTCATCCCCTCGATATAATTTTGAGGTTTCTTTGAGAAGTTTACAAAATTAATTTAACGTTTACAAAATGTTGAGTTCCAAAGTGGCCTTTTTACCGGATCTCTACGGAACCCTATTGTATGCGTGATCGGAACGCCCTTGGCCGGTTTTTCAAATCCGTTGATTAAGTAGACATTTAAACTTGTTTTAAAACCCTTTAACATGTTTTTTATTCGAATTATACTTTATAATTTGTCTATGTTTATACTATAATAAATAACTTAATAAACATTTGAATTAATTCAGTCGTTAACTAGTTCTAAATGTTTTTTTTATGGTTTATGTAAATAGTTCAAAATTTATGGATTCCTTCTGAGTGAGATAAATTACGAAATCCGTGTATTTTTACATACAATACACTTTAAATCTCTTTCAATTCTTATTTGAGAATCGAATACTGTCGAATTAGGTCATTTACACAGTTAACCCGGCACCGATAATATCCATACTTTTACTTATATCATGAAGTCACATACCGCAACTACCTGTTAAAAATGTGTCGGTTTATTAACCATTGAAACTGTATCTTCGCTCATATTCTCTCGGAATAATACTTACATCTTGCATAGATCTGTTGAGTAAATAATAAGCTGTCACTACGCGAACTTTTATCAAGTTTTATTCAGTGATTCTCGCGTGATGCCCTGATGTTATGTTCCGCTATACGTACTTATCGGTATTGCGAACATAGCTACATTCTTTTGCGTTTTTTTAATGTCATGTATTGACCCGACCCCTTCAGTTCATTTATATAAACAAGTAAAAGATAAGGAATTCTTGGGACGATGCCTATTTATGTAATACAACATACTATAATTGACAGTGTATTTATTTAAGAGATAACTATTATTACCCGTATTTTATTCCCCGACGAAAAAAGAGGGGTGTCACTTATAAGTTTAACATCTCTATCTGTGTGTCTGTCTGTGGCATCGCCCAAACGGATGAGTCGATTTTGATTTTGTTTTTGTTGTTAGAAAGGTATTCTGAATCTGATCGCGAGTGTTTTTGAAATTCCGTTCTGCTGTTTGAAAATTATCAGCTCTTTTGTAGTTTAAAGTAGCTTATGTCGTCGGATCGCGGGTTTTTCAACCGACTTCAAAAAGAAGGAGGTTATCAATTCGTGTGTAAATATGTTTTTTTTTAATTTTCAATTTAGAGTTATATGTAACAAACTCGGAATACAAGCTTATCCTACTAATATTATAAATGCGAAAGTTTGTGAGTGTGGATGTTTGTTACTCTTTCAGGCAAAAACTACTGAACGGATTGGGATCAAATTTAGAACACAGAACAGTTTATAACTGGGATTAACACATAGGCTACTTTTTATCCCGATAATCCCGAAATTTTTGTTAAGTTAAATACTACGCGGACGAAGTCGGTGGGCACAGCTAGTTTTAAATATATCTGGCCAGATGTACGACTCACCTGATGTTAAGGAGTTACTGTAGCCGATACATGATTGCGATACCAATGGCATTGCTCGCACATTGCCAACTTGAAGGAGAGTGGGTTAGCTCTCTTGGTATCTTGAGTACGCTTCACAAGTCAGTTTGTACTAGTATCACATAAAAATTTGTTTCTAAGATTGCTTCCAAAATCGAGATCGATTTATTTATTGTGTCTAGAGCACTCTTGACGGCACATCCTATCACGATTAGTAGTCACGCTACATTAAATATGTTGTGTTTCGCATTGCTATTATGAAGCGATAAACTCATATCCCACGAGTTAATCCGCGGGTGAAGTGTCAAATTTTTACAACTGTTGACACTTCACCCGCGCATTCACACACACATGAGATAGGAGTTTTTTGCTTCAGAATAGCACTGCTGGCCTGTCTAAGGCTTGTATCGTATTAGTAAACTAGCTGAGCCCGCGACTTCGTCCGCGTGGAATTTAACTTAACAAAAAAGCCCGCTCCCGCGTTCTGAGCCCGCACGACAGAACCCATTTTTTCATTTTTTTTTTAATTTTGTTTTTCTAAAATAAAAGTAGCCTAAGTTACTCCCTATTACATCAGCTATCTGCCAGTGAAAGTCCCGTCAAAATCGGTCGAGCCGTTTCGGAGATTACCCGGAACAAACTCACAGGCAGACAGACAGACAGACAGACAAAATTTTTAAATCGCGTTTTTGCTATAGGTGTCGTATGTACTTTCATATGCATTTAGTGAAAAGGTGTTATTTTGATATTACAAACAGACACTCCAATTTAATTTATTTGTATAGAAAATGCAACAATCCCTTCTTGCTACACTCTTAGTGGTCTTATTTATTTACGTAATGTTTATTTATTCATGTATCAAAACAAAATTGACTTAACTTAATCAAGTCACAGACTTCTAAATACCCGGTCATATTTGACTCACATTTTTAGTTTTTATCAGAGTTACCAGGCATAATAAAAAAAAATATTCCTCTTACATTATATTCACGACATTCTAAACAGACTATACCTACCAAACTTTCCTAAGAAGATTACTATTAATAATATATGAGATTCCATATTACTTGCTACCTTAGCCCCTCAAACCGCGCTAAACACTTGTATACCTATCTACCAGCACTGAGCCAATGTCATTATTGTAATGGCCAGGATAGGGATCGAACCCGGAACCTCAGCTACGAGAACGGCCCCACTAACCACTAGACATCAAATACTAGACTACTGTACTAGATGGTGAGAAGTAAAGTGGATACTTGCGTTATTGTATTACCTTCTAAATTATCGTTGACTAACATTACCTTGGTTACCACAGAGATGACGACATAAAAATATTAAGCAACAAACGTCAACCAATATGGGGTCAATATAAATTGGATTGTAAAATGATTTACATATGTTTAATCGTTTTTTATAAATAATTAATAAGCTGATAAAATAATGAATTTGTTTCAGACGGTAAAAAAATAACAATTTGGTCTGCATTGTGCTAGCGTGGTGGACTATGGCTCGAGTCAAGGGGGGGTGTGCCTGGCATAATTGTAATACTTCGCCCCCCCATTATATGGGACCGAAATACTCTCGGCATTTCTCTGCCTACTCCTTCAAGGAATTCAGTCACGATGGTGTGTTATTTATTAATTTTTATTTTTGTTATGCTTCCCAGATACTTCCAAGAAAATTAAAAATATAGGTAGGGACTTACCCATGTAACAATTGCTAAATAATTAAGAAACTCTATGTCCATGAGCGTACACTAAAATAAGTAGTTATAAAATTAATTTTGAATTTTTAAATAAATACCTGTCTGAAGAAGTTAGGTACGTCTTCCTTCCTCTCGTACATTGTGTCTTTAGGCGAATGGAGGTAGAACAGTCTGCCGATGCCCTTAAGGTGGTCACCGATCACGTCCGAGAAGCCATTCTCCATTGTCGTATTGGCGAATGTAATCTCCGCCATCTTAGATTTAAAATATCTGAAAAGATAACAATTTATTTTCAATCGGTACTCGTAAAGGTCGATCATTATCACATAAGTGGCGCATACAGTGACCGTATCTTATTATGTTAAGCTGGGTACCTACAGTCTATTCCACACTTCCACATACGAAGTCCCGCGGAAAAATACGGAACTAAATTGTATTGTAGTGTATTATATTGCCCATATGCGACTACAGCGCCGCGTCTACGCGGAAACTCATTTAAAACAGACTGCGGGAATCGCTATCTATATATTCGTATATATAACTCAAAGGTACACTGACTGACTGACATAGTGATCTATCAACGCACAGCCCAAACCACTGGACGGATCGGGCTGAAATTTGGCATGCAGGTAGATGTTATGACGTAGCCATCCGCTAAGAAAGGATTTTGATTAATTCTACCCCCAAGGGGACAAAATAGGGGATGAAAGTTTCTATTAAACTTTGTCAATTAAATTCCACGCGGACGAAGTCGCGGGCACAGCTAGTTGTATATAATTATGTTACACATTTGTATGACATTTAAAGTTCCCTAGATGCTCATTACACGCGCTGTACAATTGGCAAGAGGTAAGTACAAATGTTTTTTTGGCCTCTTTCCTTTGAGTCAGGCCCAATGTGATTGCCAATGTCGACGTAGTAGAGGAGACACGATGGAGATTTATTGAACAATCGGTGTTTATTCTAAAGTGGACTTTTTGTTGAGATACAAATGTTTTATGCGATACAAGTGTTGACCTCATCAAATACGAATCGAATGATAGTAATCTTCCATGCATTTTACAGCAGCGCCTCTAGCGGAAATGTCTAGCTTTACTGATTAGCATGGAGGCATTCGATCACTCGTTTGGTATTGGAATACATCCAAAATTCATACTATAACCCCCCCCAAACTTGAGTCATATAAGAAAACTAGCTGTGCCCGCGACTTCGTCCGCGTGGAATTTAATTGACATAGTTTCATCCCCTATTTTATCCCCTTGGGGGTAGAATTAATCAAAATGCTTTCTTAGCGGATGCCTACGTCATAACATCTACCTGCATGCCAAATTTCAGCCCGATCCGTCCAGTGGTTTGGGCTGTGCGTTGATAGATCACTATGTCAGTCAGTCAGTCAGTCAGTCAGTCACCTTTGAGTTATATATATATAGATTAATGAAAATGCAGTGTAAAAACGAACATACAATTTCGTCAATCATATCGGGTTTCAATGTTAACGTGATTATAAACCAGTTTTATTAATTATGTAAGCAAGCATTATATTATGGTAACCTATTTATCATTCAAAATACTCGGAATTGTATCTTATTTAGTTAAAAAACCATATATCACGTAAAGATAATGTTAATTTAATGTAAACTCTGTTAGTAACAAAAGTAGATAGATGCCTTTAAGTAAATGGTGTCTTCAATATCACCTTGGTAATTAATTTATGGAGTAATCTTTTTAGTTTTCAATTTTTCGATGATTTATGACAATAGGACTATATTATTTTTTATAGAACAACTAGCTGTGGCCCGCGACTTCGTCCGCGTGGAATTTAACTTAACAAATAGCCCGCGCCCGCGTTCTGCACCCACCCGCGCGCCAGGCCCCTTTTTTGAAAATTTTGTTTTTCTAAAATAAAAGTAGCCTAAGTTACTCCTTATAACGTCAGCTATCTGCCAGTGAAAGTCCCGTCAAAATCGGTCCAGCGGTTTCGGAGATTACCCGGAACAAACACACAGACAGACAGACAGACAGACTAAAATTTTTTAAACCGCGTTTTTGTTACTGGTGTCGTATGTACTTTCATATGCATTTAGTGAAAAGGTGTTATTTTGATATTACAAACAGACACTCCAATTTTATTTATTTGTATAGATTTGGGTAACAAATGTTCGACTCGCCTGATACTAAAAACCAAAGGCAATGCTCGCACGTTGCCGACCTGAATGGTCGTGCAATAGAGGCGGTTGGGGGAAGGGAGGGAGATATGTTCTTCTGGCTCTCTCAATCAGCGTGCGAAACGCAGCTATAATAACTATACGAGCTTCTACAAGAGGTCGGCACTATCCTGGTGAGCCAGGACGTATATGACCTGTAGTCAATTAGCTACAGCTTAATATATAAACCATTTGAAATGAAATGGGAACACGCGTACCTTGCTCCATAATATTGTTATTGGTAGCCAGCCAAAATGTATTCAAAACTATTTTTAGCATTCCCAATGTAAACACACTTCGAGAATCTAAATATTAATACGTGAAGCAAAAACTTTGTACCACTTTTTACGGAAATTGCGCGGACGGAGGAGTATGAAATTTTGCACACTTATAGTAAGAAGGAGTTCAGAATACTAATATTATTTTTAAATTATGTATAAAAAATATATTAAATCAATAAATGAAACATTACACACACTACCATGCATTTGACACACACACATGACACACTAATTTGTAACTTCCACTTGGTAACTGACTGTCTGACTGACAAACGATGACAGTTTTTTTTTGTTAATTTCGGTGGGCGGGGCTTCCTAAGTGCATTCTGCGTGCCAGTATCAAATAGTCTTTGACAATAGAACTTTAATGACGTTTAAAATTTAGATAAATTATGGTCGAATTTCGACCAAGGGCGACCACCTGTGTGAATAAATACTGAAGCATTGACTATCAGATAAATGCGGATGACGCGTCCGCGCTTTTAGGTAGTGTTGTTTCAGAAAATGCATTTCATTTAAAAAATAGGTACTTACCTATCGGTAGGTAAGTATCGAGTTACTTATGAAGACAATTTTAAATTATTATTTATGTCACTTTCTTTATTTACAGTAGGCATTCTATGGAGGACTTACAGCCTCATTAATCTAAATAACACTATAATTGTCGATTGAAAGTCTTTAATAAGCCTTCACTTAGATAAATGACTTGGTAACGAATTAATATTTAGCAAACAATATAAAAAGTTATAAGAACAAAAATGAGCTACTCTCAAAATTTACCGAAACGAGGGAAGTGCAATCAAATTACGGTAATTTTTACTTTCGGTAAGGTCGAAATTTATTTTTTGAAAATTATTTATTATAATTCTAAATTAATGAACGGTAATGTTCTGCTATTATCACAATGTAAACAGCATTGTTACCGCGTGTTATCAGACTAATATCCTTGAATGGAACAAGCCATTAACCTATTTGTAACTTCATTATTTTACAAGTGAGTTCTGGCTCGTAGTACTATTTCAGAGAAAACTAAAGTCTCGTTTAAAATATATGTTTGATAGTTGGTATTCGGGTGCTCAGTCAATTGCCGTATAAATCTGTTATAGTACAGTCAAGGGCAAATATATGTATACAAGTATTGTTATTAAAAATATGCAGTCATAATAAGATGCACGAAGTTGAACTCATCCAAATGCTGATAAATATGTATAAATTACTCAACCCATAAATATGTACACTTAGCAAGCAATAATTTTGTATATGTCATTTTCATAAACCAACCCACAATAGAATGTCCGAATTCCGTCAAACTTGAAAATTCTATTTTTTTTTTATTCTAAATTTTATGTTTTGTGTGTATTTGGCAGTAACAGTATTTAAATCCCAGTAATCAATATGACTCGATATTATCAATAAATTGTCTTAACTACGTGAAGGAAGACTCTTTACAATTAAGTGGCTGGCCACTTGAAAATGAAGGATTGCCGCACGTCTTGTTGCCTCTAATGATGTATATATATTTATGAATTTTATAGTGTTTCTAAATGTATGCGTTGATAGATGAGGACATAATATTGCACCTTTTGATGTTCCCTAATATCTGATCTCACTGATGACGTCATTTTTTGAGGGCTTAGAACTTAAAACAAATTGAATGTTTAAAATATACACGTAAAACGCCTAGCAGAAATCAACGACAGTGTGAAAAAAACTTGATAATTTTTAGAAATTCATCTACGGGTCATAAAATCAATAATCATAAATGCAAATTAAAAAAAAAAAAAGTTATGGCTGTAATAATCTCGATCGTGATATAAAATAACAAGCGATAAAAATCATTTCATATTAGTAGGTATTATAAAGACAGGCAAATTGTATTAGTGATCATATAAAATATGCAGGAATATTATTACCTACCTATCTGAACATCATCAAGCAGCGTTTATCCACGTTAGTACAGACTCGCATTCTAAAGTTCTTTGGACACGTCTCACGGCAAGAAAACGACTCCATAGAACGGTTAGTTGTACAGGGCCGAGTGGAGGGTACCAGACCACGTGGAAGGGCACCCATGCGATGGACCGATCAGATTAAATCTGCCATTGGCGATCCCTTGCACGAATGCAAGCCAGGATGACGTCAAATAGGGAGAGATGGCGAGACATCGTGAGGCGAACAACATCTGCCCCGGAAAACAATACATGACGACCACGACCGCTCTGTCAAGAGCGTAACGACTTAGAAGATCTGAACATCATAAAATAAAGTATGTATCGAATAATATATAAATCCGAATTAATAACAGCTACCTACCTCAAGAATGTTATATAATAAATTAATAATAATGTGCCAAACTTTTATACATTACTAAAATCTTAATCTAAGTATATATATATATTATATATATATATAATGAATCTATTTCCTTGGTCATCGCATCACGCGTGAACGGATGGAACGATTCGCTAATTCTTTTTTTGTTGTGTTTATTGTTGTCAGGAGAAGGTTCTTATGAAAGAAAAAAATAAGAAGGTTGAGAGGAACAATTCGAATTCAATACTCAAAGTTAAGACAGGACAACGTCTATCGGGTCAGCTATTTTGTATATAATAAAAAATAACCTTTCAAGTTTATTTTTATATTAATATGTATGACATAATTGTGTGCATAGGTAGGTACACAAATGTCCTTGTAACTTTTTTATCTCTAGAATGAATTAATTATTTAGTTATTCCTTATTTAGTTACAAATGTCCCGTGTATTAGAAACACACACCGATGAATACTAACTATTAAACTTGAAAAAGAGTGTAAAATATTTCGTTGCCATGAAAAAAATAACATAATGCTGTTCTGTTTTAATTTGTGTGAGTTGGTATAGGTAGGTAAAAGTCAAACTATTTCACAATGTTCATATTTTACCGTTTTTTTATCTTACCGAAAATCCGGTAAGGCTAGCATTTAATACATTACAGAATTTGAAGATCGGGATTAAAATTGGCCAATATTATGTAACTTAACGGCTTTTTTTAAGTTCGACACTTTGATACACAGTTTCTAATAAGTAGTAGCTTAATGTAATTGCCTATAATTGGAGTACGCTTATTGTCTACTATGATTTGGCTGATTTGACCTAACCGGTTGGGGCCTTTTGCTTTGACCAATAGGATCCTTTCATTTCCTCAGCTTCACCCGTCTTAGTTCTATTTTACAGGAAATGAAGCGATCCCATTGGTCCAAGCGGGCGTGCTAACTTTATTGGACAACCAAGTAGAAGGTCAGCCCTAGTCCGAAGATGATCTTTTGAAGTGATTGTATCGCTACCAGCTTGTACGAGTATTAAAATTAGTGGTTTTTTTACAAGTCGTAAAGTTAGCTAGCTACTCGTATTATTATTTCTTTTAATTAAATACGTGGGGTGTTTAAGACTACTTTGCTTGTCCCCGGGACTCGTCGAGGGGCATACCTCGGCATCCGCGTTGGAATCCATTGATCTTGGCTTAGGACTAACAGAGGTGGGAGAGTGTGGAGGGAGGCTGCCGGAGCTTAACACTCCAAATGATCGAGTTAATATCTACCAATCACGCATCAGTAAAAATGATGCCTAATAGGGGGTTTTTCATATTTATGTTTTTATCTTCAACAAAGTAGGCAAGCACTGGGTAAGACCGGATGTTAAACTTTTAGCATAGCCTATATACTTACTATAGGTACCAAAGTTTTACCTCGCACGTTATCAACCTGAGGAAAGTGGAATAGAGGAAGAGGGTGAGATCTATATAGGCCGGCTTTCTCACGAAACGTTTTATAATAACTACTTTACGTTGATCTTCTGAGTAGGGTGGTACTACCCAGCCTAAAAAAATGTTGTAGTGAATTGGCTCCCTTTGTCCCTTTGTTGGGTCGACCAGGGTAGTACCACCGTCTCACAGAAGATTGGCGTAAAGTAGCTATTATAGGTGCGTTTCGTACGATAAGTAAGAAAGCTGGAAGGAACCCCCTGTACCATCTTTTGTACCGCTGCCCTTTAGGTCGTCACGCCATTGGTAATGTAAGCATCTATAAGCTACGGTTAACTGCTTAACATCAGACGGGTCGCACGCTTGTTTGCCGACTTTGTTATAGGTCCATAAAATAAATAATACTTATTAAGTTGTAATAATAAGAGATAAACAATATATCACAATGGTCATTATAATTAGGTATTGATCACATGGTACAGTAGCTACCTACTTATCTATACATAGGTATAGCTGGGAAGTGCGTGTGTATTGTGTATGTTCGTATTCCGGTCGATCGCATCGCTTGCAATTACTTTAATTATAAGCAATTGGTAAGAGACGAGTTTGAAAAACATGTGTCCAATGAACGTGGATGGATCGACCAAAATTATAAAACGAAATCTAATATATAAAATTCTCGTGTCACAATGTTAGTTACCATACTCCTCCGAAACGGCTTGACCGATTTTCATGAAATTTTACATGCATATTCAGTAGGTCTGAGAATCGGCTACTATCTATTTTTCAAACCCCTAAAATACAGGACAACGTCTGTCGGGTCAGCACTAGCTGAAATGTTAATATAAATCTTCTGAGTTATGACACCAATCATTTTACTTCTGTTATTTTTTACCATTCTTGTGATTAATAAAAACTAGCAAAATGCTAAGTAATTAATGTTTCTTATGGCGGTGAAGGATTTGAGCTGAACCTCGAGAAAACAAAGAATTACCTGTATGGTATTAAAAACCCCCCATTAGTATATAACACCATCAAAATCGGTCAAGCCGTTTAGGAGGAGAAGAATTACGAACACACGCTCACTGAAATTTAATATCCTATTAATACCAAAACGCAATATTATAATGTTATATGTATACTAGCTGTGCCTTAACATTTAGGGGTATGAAAAATAGATAGTAGCCGATTCTCAGACCTACCCGATATGCACACAAAATTTCATAAAAATCGGTCGAGCCGTTTCGGAGGAGTATCAACTAACATTGTGACACGAGAATTTTATATATATATATATAAGATTAATACCGAAGCGCAGTATTATAATTTTATATGTATATTAATACCTATATATAGATACATTATTCTGCGATAAATAATAAAGAAGCTGTGTTATCTCAGCGGTTGATTTTATCTTAATGTAAACGTCTGTGATATGTGAGCTCTAATCTGCCGTTGATCTAAATAATCTTATCTCGCGGTAATAACATTCACATGTCCTATTTAGATTTTTACTTTAAAATAATACTTTGTATTATTATGTTTTTGGAAAATGCAATTTTGTTTGATTTTATTATTATTTTATTAGGTACATATTATTATTTAAAAAAATGTGTTTATATAGGAACTTGAGAGCATTTTAAAATGTTGGCGAAATTTATCTCTTCTTAAAATGATTATGTATGAAAATAAACTTATAAATTATGTAGTTATTACTTAAACGTTGTTTTTAGTTCAATAACTGATAGTAAAAATAATATTAAAAAAATAAATAAAGAGAAACTCACGAAATATAAAAACAATAGTATTCTGCACAAAACGTAGACGTCTTCCCTCAATAAAAGTCCATAATATTGTAACTCAAACACAAAGTTGACACTGTCATATAACGATTAACCGGTAAACGTGGCACTGATCGAGAATGTCCCGAACGCGTTTCGACCGACCGATCGATCGGTCATGCGTGCACTCGCGGTTACTATTGAATGCAAACAGTCGGCGTGAGTAGGTCGCATTTGTATTAATAGCCAACTGCGCTGTACTTTGTACTTAACACTTTATTATTGTAGCGGTCTTTGTGACCGGTTAGCGGACGTCAATTTATGTATTAGATTTTTTTTTAATACATAATATGAATAATAATTTTATTAATGTTTTATAAAGATATGATTCATTTGTTTTCTCGGTTAAGTCAAATGTTAATATGCCACTAGATTACACGTGTTTATTATTTAAAAGGTCATTGTACAAAAGTACTTATTAGGAGGTTATTTATGTAGGACGGATGATAGTAACAAGTAACGTAGAATAAAAAAACCAGCAACGTTCATTAAAATTATTATTCCGTCTACGTGATATAAAATAAGATTGATTGTCAACTTTATAATGAAATATTGGTTGCATAACTTTTTGTTACAGCAACGAAATAAGTACATTAAGCACCTATAGAGAAATAAATTATGTACTCGTATTTTACACTCCTTTAACTTTAGGCAGGGAGATACAAGCAAATAAATAAATATCGCCAGACGAGCACACCAACTGTATGGTCCCAAACTAAGCCATGCTTGTACTATGGGTACCGTACAATGGACTGGGGGCGATCCCAGTGACACCCAGACCAGGGAAAATTACGAAAAGGCCATTTCCGAAATTTACCCTGACGGGAATCGAACTTGCAACCACCCGATGGCCTACGCTCGAACCACTACGCCAAGCGGTCGTCAAAATAGGTAAAGAATTCGTGTAATCATTCCATTGTTGTGCTACTTATTGGCTATATCATATCGTCATGACAGTATTAAAACAATATAAAAAATCATCTTAAATGACGATCGCTATGACTAAAGAAATGAAGCGTAAATTATTATTAGAATAATTAAAATAATAATTAATATAATAATTATTTTTAGATAATAATGATTATTAATATAATAATGATTATTAGAATAGCGTAAAGCGCTATTTACCAATGATATTCTTTAAGGAAGAGCAGTGATAGCCGATTGGTTAAGCACGCGGGTTGCGGGCACCAGGTCCTGGATTCAAACCCTAGTGTGACTCCTGGATTTTTCGGAATCTATGTGAGAATCATAATTTAAATATGATTACCAATTGCTTACGGTGAAGGAAAACATCGTGAGGTAACCTGCATGTCCTAGAAAATCTAACCAATTTTCAAAAGTCACGTGAAATCCGCCAACCCGTACTGGGCCAGCGAGGTGGGTTACGGCCTGAATCCCCCTCGTAGTGTTATGAGGCATGTGCCCAGGAGCGGGACTTCAAAAGAGTGAAATTATTATCATCAGTAATCTTTTATGGAAAAAATAAATTTATATTCAGGTAAAAAATATCTATCGGATCACCCGTACCCATGCAGGCATGTGAAGGGTTAAGTTTGGAGTATTAATATCACGACACAGCGTGTTCAATCACCCGCAAAGAGCTATGTTTACCAGATAATAAACACACATACGTACAACAAAACATTTGAGTTTACGAATCATTATATCGAAGTGATTATCAAAGATAATTTTACGATATCACACACTAAGTTTATAGTAAGTATCTACCTACCCATTTAAGATAAATATAAAGATTAATACATATTAAATTTGAAGGCCAGATGTATACAAATAGGCAAGACATTACAATGCCTATAAGCCGTTTGTTTCGGCTCGTTTCAACCAAAATCAAAGAGCAGAATTATGAAACATTGGTTCTATATAATCTCATAGATGAGAATAATAAAGAAAAAAATCTGTTATAAGAAATCATAAATATTTCTAAGTTTTTTGTTAGAATACATTAATTAAATTTGATCGATTCAGAACGGAGACGTTTCAGACTTGTACACATAGGTACCTATCATAAAAAGTATTAGGTTACTTACATAGAATACCATAGATTAAGAAATTAAATTTTTGACAAGTTAGTATCACTGTAAGCGTTTAGATTACTGCGGAATCGAGATACACGTCGATATTAGATATAAATTTATTAAAAAACTAGATGACCCGGCGAACTTCGTATCACTTTTTTTTATATATTATTTAGGAACAGTTTGTATTGTAAAATTAAATTGTCATTTTTAGTGTTTTCCTTTACTTATTATTCATGTTTCTCACCGTTTAAACCTTCCCTGAACTTCCAGAAATATTTCAAGATCCAAATTAGCCAAATCGTTCCAGCCATTCTCGAGTTTTAGCGAGACAAACGAACAGCAATTTATTTTTATATAAATAAGATAAGATAAGATTGGCTTTGTTTTGATTAGTATTTCTGTGTACTATTGCTGTCCTTTACTGGTGTAAGCTAACTGCACTTCTATAGAAATTGTTTTTCTACGTAGTATAGGTACCTATAAGTGTATCATCTTTCATAAGTTTGATTCCGGTATGCAACGGTAAATGTACGAGAGACATTTTTTATGGCATCTAATCATGGTATAATAATTTCTACAGTCAATGTCACAAATAGTGTTGTTATGGACGTTACGACGACGTTGTATGACATTTGAGAATTAAGTATGTGACATTTGAGAATTAAATTAAGTATTAACCGCACCACAGCCTATGGTGTGGTTTTGGGCCACTTACGTGACCTATCATCATGCGTATCAATCATTAAAGTTTGTTGAACTTCGCAATTCCGTATCTCCAACATACCTACTCTGTTATTTTTCTTTCCATATTATCTATTCTTTATTTATTACTTCAATTTATTAAGATATAATTAAAAATAATGACTTACTCTAATTATGCGGCCGTAGCCATAATCAGAAATCCTGATAACAACGAAAGATAACACGTTAATATATAATAATGTGTATAAAAAATTAAATTATAAAAATAAGCTTACTTTTTTGTCTGTATACATTATAATCCAATTTATGTAGAACGGAGACGTTCTAGACGTCTACACATGATACAAAAAGTTTCTGATCTATTGCACAATATATCAATGTACTTATTACCTATCAACCGATCATAAGTTTATTAATTACTAGTTTCTGCCCGCGACTTAGTCCGCGTAGACTTAAATAAAGTATCCTATGTGTTAATCCAGGTTATAAACCATCTATGTTCCAAATTTCATCCAAATCCGTTCAGTAGTTTTTGTGTGAAAGGGTAACAGACATACATCCACACTCACAAACTTTCGCATTTATAATACTCGTTTATGCCCGCGACTTCGTCCGCGTAGTATTTAACTTAACAAAAATTTCGAGATTATCGGGATAAAAAGTATCCTATGTGTTAATCCCGGTTATAAACTATCTGTGTTCCAAATTTTATCCAAATCCGTTCAGTAGTTTTTGTGTGAAAGGGTAACAGACATACATCCACACTCACAAACTTTCGCATTTATAATACTCGTTTATGCCCGCGACTTCGTCCGCGTAGTATTTAACTTAACAAAAATTTCGAGATTATCGGGATAAAAAGTATCCTATGTGTTAATCCCGGTTATAAACTATCTGTGTTCCAAATTTTATCCAAATCCGTTCAGTAGTTTTTGTGTGAAAGGGTAACAGACATACATCCACACTCACAAACTTTCGCATTTATAATACTCGTTTATGCCCGCGACTTCGTCCGCGTAGTATTTAACTTAACAAAAATTTCGAGATTATCGGGATAAAAAGTATCCTATGTGTTAATCCCGGTTATAAACTATCTGTGTTCCAAATTTTATCCAAATCCGTTCAGTAGTTTTTGTGTGAAAGGGTAACAGACATACATCCACACTCACAAACTTTCGCATTTATAATACTCGTTTATGCCCGCGACTTCGTCCGCGTAGTATTTAACTTAACAAAAATTTCGAGATTATCGGGATAAAAAGTATCCTATGTGTTAATCCCGGTTATAAACTATCTGTGTTCCAAATTTTATCCAAATCCGTTCAGTAGTTTTTGTGTGAAAGGGTAACAGACATACATCCACACTCACAAACTTTCGCATTTATAATACTCGTTTATGCCCGCGACTTCGTCCGCGTAGTATTTAACTTAACAAAAATTTCGAGATTATCGGGATAAAAAGTATCCTATGTGTTAATCCCGGTTATAAACTATCTGTGTTCCAAATTTTATCCAAATCCGTTCAGTAGTTTTTGCCTGAAAGAGTAACAAACATCCACACTCACAAACTTTCGCATTTATAATATTAACCGGCTTACAAGCTACTTTAATATAAATCTGACTCATATCATACTAATATTATAAAGAGGAAAACTTTGTTTGTTTGATTATAATGAATAGCCTCCGAAACTACTGAACCGATTTCAACAATTCTTTCACTGTTGGGAAGCTACACTATCCCCGGGTGACATAGGCTTCCATATAAGGATCCCTAATTTTCAAAAAAATTAGGGATCCTTACTAAAACTCCAATAATGTAACCCGTGCAAAGCGGGGGCGGGCCGCTAGTAAGCCATAAAGTAAATAAGTAATCAAAGACGCCCGCTTGGCGCAGTGGTTCGTGCGTAGGACGTTCGGCTTACTGCACATGGTGGTTGCGGGTTCGATTCCCGCCGGGGCAAATTTCGGAAATTGACTTTTCGTAATTTGCCCAGGTCTGGGTGTCACTGGGATCGCCCCAGTCCATTGTACGGTGCCCATAGTACAAGCGTTGCTTAGTTTGGGACCATACAGTTGGTGTGTTCCTCTGGCGATATTTATTTATTTATTTAAGAAGAAATTAAATAATAATGTGTTATCTATACGACTCTACGCAAAGGCTCCCCTTTTCTTTTCTACATCCGACCTATGACCTAACTGACAGTGTTTTGATTCGGGATATAAATCAAAACATTATAATAACATAATTAAGTTATTCACTCGTTCGGAACATTAAAGTATTTATAGCAATTTTAAATTGTTTTGTTTTACACATTCCGCAGACTAGTTTGTGTTTTCTAACTAATGGGCTAGTTGCTTTGGCTGCCAAACGTCAAGGTTAGTACTTGTTTGTATAATTTGCATTTGTCAGTTTAAGCGACAAGTCGCAATACCTATAATTTTTTTTATTACTCATACTCGGAAAGTATGTCTGTAGTTGCCCGAGGAGCGGGTTGAAAGTAATACTTTTCAGCCCTGGGGAGAATCGCTTTCAAATGACAGCTGTCAAATTATTAAAAAATCTAGTTCTATTTTCAAATTTCTATTGAACCATGTTCCAACTTTCTCTACAGTCACTCAATTATGGCGCGATGTAAAATTTAAATAACATAAAGTTAAGTATTAATTAAAGAATATATTTTTTAAATGACTTTATTATAATTTAGTTTCAACTATTTCTTTAAAATAACAGATTTGGGCAAAATATTTACCATTTTTTCAATGATGAAAATGAAAAATAATGGCTGTATAATGAAGCTGGCCGGCCAACGGAAAAAAACACAAAATAGGCGGCAATCCGATCTTCATTTGTTTTTTCGAGTTGTAGAGTATTGTTCATACTTCCCTGTTGACTCATTTTTTCTTTAGCTAATTCCTGTTTTTATTTTTACTTTCCTTGTATTCGTAATTAAAAGCACAGTGTTTACCTCGGGTGAAATACTTATTTTGTCCCTCGAACTATTGGCACCCTCGCTACGCTCGGGCGGCAATGGATTGCAAGTTTAGACTTTATAGGTTTTATTGGAAACCTTTTAATGGAGTCCCGTCCCGTATTCTCATCAGACCAACGCCCACATTAAATTTGGAAGTAGACGCTTAAATTATTAGTAAGCTTGTTTTGAACTTTGAAAAAAAAAAACAAATTAGAATATTCTAACCGGTCCTATAAGAAGCCACAGATACACGGATGAGTGGTAATTATAATATGATACCTAACATATCTTGTAATTTTTTGCAGATAACAAACTGGTAAGACGAAGATTATGCAGGTGAGTCGGTGAGTCAAAATCATCAATCATTGTATAAGTCTTTTTCTTCGCTATTCCTGGGTGTCGTTCTTATTTGATGGTGTAACTAGATTCCATTTTATTATTTTTATAGTCCCTCAATAGGTACCAACATTATTTATTAATTGATTTAAGAAAATGATCCATGTACCCAAAAAACTGGCAATATGACAGACTGGGAAGGACGTATGGACTGTATGATCGTATAATGGTTTCTCGTAGGGACTACATAACCCTAAAATGAGTTCGAGTTTCTTATAGTTTCTTCTCAGTCTATCTCTCTTGGGATGTGTGGGGGTTTTAATGTTTAAACGGAGAAACTTAAAAAAAATATCATGTGACATCGAAAAATTGTGAAATACTAAGGTATACACCATTATAAAAAAAATAACGGACACAAAAACGATCCTAGGGCACTAAACGACTTAAATCTACTAAGTCTTCCGTAAATGTAAAAAGGTAGTTGGACTTCAAATAATAAAAAAATATATATTTCTAGCCTTTTCTCTTGCGTTGTTCATGGAGTAGATTTTTTGGGCAGATCTGTCCCTCTAAGCGATTTTCAAGTCTCAATGTAAGTAGCATTTTTTATTTATTTTCATGGTAAACGTTCTCGATGCGTTCACGCAGATTTTACTTGAACCCTCTGATAAACAAAGAAGTTTCTAGAGACAAAAAACTTCCTCATATCTAAAACGAACAATAAACACGTGTATATATGTTTATCTTGGGTCCGTCTGAGGTCAATATTGCGGGACATTGTGATATATTTAGCTATTTCCTTCTTCCTGTTACTAAGGTTTATCCTCAAGATCTAGGCGCTCGCTTTTAACCTTACATCCACTTACAACGACCTCTCTTGTAAAGGAAATTGTATTGATTGAGAGGTCATGATTGTTGGATTGACGTTTGATTTGAGAACGAAAGTTACAGTACAAAAATATCTGGTAACTGATATGTTGGCATACACACGGCAAAGAACGAAATTTTGATGAAATGTATGGACATTTCATCACAATTTAATATTTTGAAGGCTACTTTTGTCAGAGTCTTAAATTAGTCTTAATTTTGTATTTCCCAATGTGTATCGGATATCTATATCACGAAAATGTATACTAGGTATTAAATTTAAGGATTGATTTAGCAGAACTGGCACTTATGTTCGATTTCTGAGGAACTTTATCTATCAAGGTCCATCTATTAAACCTTATAAAACAAACAAGAATAGATAAATTGCCACTAAAGCGGCCACTCACACAGTTAACCTGGCACCGATAATATCTATACGTTTTACAGAACCCAGACGTCAAATACCGTCACTGTATGCCAAATTATATGTATAGACAGAACGCTGGTCGGTTTCTTCGTGTGAATGATGTTCTTCAGAACAAGCAATACGGTATATTTTACATAGGAAGTCCCGCAGCAAAATATAGAACTAAATTGTACACTTAATACAAAATATAGAACTTAAATTATATTGCCAACACGCGACTGCAACGCCGCATCTATCGGACTTCGTATGTGAAATAGACTCTTAATGAAATCAATTAGGAGACCTTGTTGAAAATAGATATAAGAATAATTACTATTTACATTATCACAAAATGTTATGCAGGTGGAATGGTGAATCACCCTCAGTATGGCCATCTGCTGGTCTGTGCTATGAAGCGAGCTCGCCCGCTTCGACCCAAAAATTTGCTTCATTTCCGTTCTGTTTCAATTAGCTTCACTCGGCTTAGTTGAAGTTGACAGGAAATGAAGCGATCCTTTTGGTCGAAGCGGGTGCACCCGCTTCAAAGCACAACCAAGTAGACGGTCACCCTTATTCGCCATAGTAAAAACATTATGTTAGCTGAATGAGTGAGCGAAAAACAGATCATTAGGAACACACAAATTACTTATAAGAAAAAATAGCCTTGGACATCAACATCTAATGAGAAATCTGGATCGTCTGTATAATTTATCAGAAAGGTAAATAAATTTATATGCTTAAGGTGAAGGCGCCTGTCTAGCCCGCGAAATTCAAAATTTTCGAGTATTTTTATAGTTCATCCAAAATCTGAAAACATTTAAGACAACATTTTGTGATTTGCGACAAACACAGTATGCAGTGCGTTTATTAATACATTTATTTTATTCTAAATATTATCACGGTGGTTATGATACTAGTAAATCACTAAATATACAAAAATTGCCAGATTATCTGGATAGCTATCGTTCTTGAAATGTTTTAGAGTAAGTTGGATATATTAATAAATGCACTGCACACGGTCTTTGTCGCGAATTACAAAATGTGCCTTTTATTATTGTCAGATTTTGAAAAAATTCTCAAAAACCTCAAAAAATTTGAACTTCGCGGGCTAGATGGGCGCTTGAGCCTTAAGTACTGTACTATGAACCTTTAACTCACCTCTTTATAAACCTATAACATTCCGTTGTGCGTGTGTCCGTAATTCTTCTCCTCCTAAACGACTTCACCCATTTTTATGGTTTTTTTTTTTACTCTTGGGCACGGCATTCACGGCTTGGAATGCTGAGCGGCTTAAGTTACTCCAAGAGAAACGTCTTCACTCTGCCGAGATGCGAATGTTGAGATAGACGTATGGAGTGACGCGAATGGATAAGGAGAAAAATGTGTATCTAAGAGGTAGTGTCAGTTTACGCTATACAATAAGCTAGCAAAGTTTTAGATCAAAGCTGTATCATAATTAAGTAGAATTTCAATAATATAATTTAGCCCTTTTAGCGTCCCACTCCTGGTTACGGGCCTCCCCACAATACGAGGGGGGTCCAGGCCATAATCCGCCACGCTGGCCCAGTGCGGTTTGGCGGATTTCACCATGACTTTCGAAAATTGGCTAGATTTTCTAAGACAAGCAGGTTTCCTCAGGATGTTTCCCTTCACCGTCAGCAAGTGATAATCATGTAGAAATTGTGATTCGCACATAGATTGAAAAACCCAGAGGTGCGAGCCAGGGTTTGAACCCAACACCGTATGCCCGCAAGAGGCGTGCTTAACCCATCGGCTATCATTGCTTAATTTCAATATCAAGTCATTTCTTGTTATCGTAATATTAATGATACAATATACATTGGCGAGAATCATCATTGTTATTTTCCCTGTTTAACCGCATCCTGTAACTAGCATCACGATTCTTAACCAGAGATGTGCCATTAAACATTTAAACAAAGGAACAACGGAACTGGATACGCGTAACATGTCGCGGTAACATCGAGGTATCAGGTACAAGGAGCTATTACCTTCTGGGAAGTGCGATGAGGAAATTTACACCGATTTATGATCAATGAGGTAGATACTACAAGAAATAAAACTCTGAGATGTATGTATTTTCGGTAACTTAGTGTAACCACCATTACCATAGTGAAGTGAAAAGTTCTAAAAGGTCTTTGGTATGTACTACGTTTCCGAGTTTAAATATTTTTTTTCCTTATTGGTCTTTTAAATATATACCTTCAGTGCAAGGAGCTATTTCAAGAGCGTACTCAAATGATATCTCAGAATGGTGATGGATACTTACTGGTACAAAAATAGCTTTTTCCAAATTCAAATAAGTAGGTACATATTGGATTTTTAAAAGCCATAACGGTTATTTTGTTTTACATAAACAAGAGTACGTTTATAAAAAAAAATATAAAATGTTCGATGATATCTACTAATTACATCACATGTAGGTACGTCGTCGATATTGCTTTGGTATTTCACAATAGTTTATTTGGTCGTAACCGGGTCGTTATCGGAGCGTTTGTGCCATGTCTATTTTGTATTAGATATCTGTTACCACCTAAACCTGTTACTATTTTTGTATATTTAACTCTCAAATATATGAGGTGTCGTAACAGGTAGAATATATTTCCCATTATTACCACTCTAACATGTACCAATAAATATATATGTATATCCATATATTAAAAATTCCGGTGTGGGTGTGTTCGTAATTATCATCCTAAACGGTTTGACCGATTTTGATGGATTTTTAATATTATGCTATGGAGTCACTTTGATGGTTTTTAGCTATAGTTGGACCCATTGTCGACATCCAGAAACCCTAGCGATGCTGCAGGCATAAGCTAGTTTAGTAAATAAATATTATAATGAATGTATTATGTGTAGCCTTTTAGCGCTCTCGGGTGCTAATGTATTTTTTTAAATATATGTTGGCTGATCTTGCTGGACATAATATATACTTAACACTCGAAAATAAAAATCAATTTCAAGTTATTTTAGTCCAATTTCTGGTATGTACCTAACGCAGACGGATGTGCACTGACATTTAATTATAATAAAATCGTGTTTATGTATGCAGAATATATATAGTATTATTCTTTGTTCATATTAGATCCATAAATTATTAAGAATAAAATAAAATGCAATAATATTTGATATGAATGATGTACCTAGTCATCAGTTTGGATCTCGAAAATTCAAACTATTGAGTCATTATTTAAATTATAAGTAGGCATAGACCACCCTAACGGTTTCAGTTTGAAATAGTTTTTTTTTCAATAAAATGAAAAATGGCAAAGCCTACAAGATTAACATATAACATAATTAAGCTGTGCCCCGCGGGTTCACCCGCGTTTATTTTGAACAGCCAATGACACTGATAGTGGTCCCTCATCAGTGAGTGAATTTTCGAAGTTCCGGATATCGCATCCAACATACATAGTAACACACAAACAAACAACTTTATAATAGACTACACCATTTTCGTTATTAGAACGATTTCGTTAAACATACAATTCAACATTTTTGTATAATTTTAACGAGTTATATTAAAATAATTGTGTATAAATTGACTTTTATAGTTAAATATTATCTCGATAAGTTAAAATCGACGTTTCAAACTCAATAAAATATAAGTCACGGCCAAAATGTATGAATTAATTTAATGTAAATAAACTATCCTATTCAAAAATGTTATCATGGACGCTTCGTTCGGCGTTCTTAAATATAAGAAAATTTATTTTTTTACTGAAAACTAAATAAGGCTGAAATTAACAAGAAAATCTGTTATAGTATTGGCACTGTGGCAGACGGACGGACGCGACAGGTGGTCGAACCGGCGGATGGACGGGCGGACGGACTGATTAATCTTACAAAGGTTCTGAGTAAGCACTGTGCAATCCTAATATACTTGAAAAATTTAAAAACCGCCGATGCGATCACTTTTTAACCTACAAAAGAGCTGACAATTTTCTAACGGCTAAACCCATTTTCCATGAAATATAGCTAAGAACACTCGATCAAAATACCTTTCTAACAAAGAAAACAAAATTAAATCGGTTCATTCGCTTGGGCGTTACGATGCCACAGACAGACACACAGATACACATGTTAAACTTATAACACCCCTCTTTTTACGTCGGGGGTCAAAAATACTATGGTTCGTCATAAGCTTATAGCCGAAACTTGTAAGATTACTAAAGCAACGAGTTCATAGTGAAGGAAATAGAATTCAGCAACGCTGCCATCTGCATAGATATATGTACTCAAACACTACTCAGATTTGAGTAGTTCTTAATTTACACGTGCCATACAAGAGCATGAGAGATAACAGCGCCTCAAACGGCTAAATGGGACACGTGAGATTGTTTGAGTATTCGGCCAATAATTTATGATACCCTCTACATTCATTAAGTTAATGATTGTGCTGTCATATTCTTCTTAAGTTATTCCATATACACATTACATGATTTTCAACCTTAGAGTATGTATATAAAGTTTATATTCAAAGTCCCGTACGTTGTCACACAATATTGCATAATATTTCTCGCTATACGACATTGACATTGTTCATGTATAAATACTTTCTATAGCAAGAGTTCACGGCGAATGCCATGAACTTGGCACATTTTTGCATGAAATGTTTTTGTTCTCACTATAGCTCTCGAAATTTAGATTGTTAACTTTTGTTTTGTTAAATTGAAAGTTCAAGTGGGACTCTATTATTTGATACGGACCTGTGAAAATGTTTCATTAGTATCCGTACGTACAGTCAACCCCAAAAGTAGATTGGTTTTTGTAATGTCAAAAAAATAATCACATCGTTAAAAAACTTACGCCATAAAGATAATATCTCGGTAGATAATATAGTTAGGTCGATTTTAAGACTAGTTCAAAACAAGTGTCAAAATAATAAAAGTCAAAAAATTGGCTACGTTGGCTATTAGAGAACATTACAGATAACTGATACAGCATTAAGGTAGAGTCTGAAAGAAGATGTAATGAATACTCTAAAATAGTTACAGCTTACGATGAAGAAAAACATCGTGACGAAGCCAGCATGACCTAGAATATCTTACTTCGCTTTCTTACTTAAATTTTCGAAATACATGTGAAATCCACCAACCCGCATTCAGCCAGCATAAATTAAAGCCTGGATCCCCCTCTCAACGAGGGGAGGCCCGTGCTCAGGAGTGTGACATTAAAAGGGCCAAGTATTATTATAAAGTTACAGCTGTTTCCAGCACGAGTCTAGGCTATTTTTGCTAGCCAAAAACACGTGCGTCGCATTATCATTTAACATTAGTACAGGAAACGCACCTATTAAAAAAGCGGTTTTAATAATTTTTGTAAGGTTTCATAAATATTGTTTTTATTTTTATCTCCGTAAAAAAAATCGAATGATAAGCAATTGATACAATACATCATGGTATTGACATTGAGTGGATTGCATGTTTGTATCAGATGTCATCTTTGTCTAAGTGTAACTTACTTAAGTAGGTACCTACAAGTACTGAGCAGTTAACTTGAGATGTATGTACAGTTTATTGAGTACTAGTTTATGCCCGCGACTTCGTCCGCGTAGTATTTAACTTAACAAAAATTTCGGGATTATGGGTATAAAAAGTATCCTATGTGTTAATCCTGGTTATAAACTATCTGTGTTCCAAATTTCATCCAAATCCGTTCAGTAGTTTTTGCCTGAAAGAGTAACAAACATCCACACTCACAAACTTTCGCATTTATAATATTAGTAGGATATATTGAGGAGGTAAGTTTTCCTTTAGGAGTGCTATTGTTCTTGTGAAATCGAAAGGGTCTTTTAAATTCCGAAATAATAAGATTTTTTTCGTGGTATTATATTTGGCATTTACTAAAGCGCTTTGCAAAATATTGTGGTCTAATAAAATAGGCTACAAATGTAGGCTTATATGACATATAAAGTAGCCTCCAGACGGTGCAATATAGCCCACGAACGGTGGAGCAATTCGGTTGGGTCGATTTGGGGACGAATGAGTCCCTACTTACCTATTGACATGCGACCCTAGCGATAGACTCTACCGATCAGCTCTACTGATCAGCACGGTAGTGCTGAAGTGTTAAGCGTTAACTCTACCGATCGTGTCTGTCTGTGAGCTCCGTCACCATCACAAAGCCGGTCTGCATCTCTTAACATTGCCCCACATCCACTTCCGTACAGTTCGGACTCGCGACAGGTTCCATTTGTGTTAAGTCATTCGTATGAATAATAAGTACCTATAACAACATTGTTTATAAACAACGTATCGACTAATGGCGTATTTAGCTTTTGTTTTTTTATTTTTAGATTTTTTGTCCTAGAAATCAGTCGACAACATTATTTTGTCTCCTGTTTATCATAGATTACGCACACATCGCAAAAAGTTTGAAATTTGCAATAACAATCGAATAAATGTTCTCGATTTTTTTATAAGTAATGTTTGTATTAAATTACAACTAATAACTATTCCAATGCTGAGCAATAATGCATTACAAACAACTTTTACTAATAATGTCACAAATAAAGGCCAGTTCAGACCGTAGCGGTATTACGACTTCATGTGAAATTGTGCGCTGAGACGCTCAATGTAACAAATCACACGCCACCTACGGTTTATCTGAATTTAACAAGTATGTATGTAGTTATGTTATATTTACAATAATACATACTCTTTGTAATTACTAATATCAGCAACGGCAGATTAAAAAAAAAAAAATGAAAAAAAAAACAAGCCCGCTGAGTTCTTCTCAGTCGAGGTCGCGATCCAATTCCGGTTGTAGGCTTAGAAAAATATGTACAAATGTCAATTTGTAAGTGTCCCCGTAGGCCTTAACAAAATACACGATTTTATTTTAAATTAATGCAAGTTTATGGTAGAGCACAATGGTCTGGAATTATTATTATAAAATACCTACTAGCTGTCGCCCGCCACTTCGTGTGCGTGGAGCTCGGAACGGACCTAATATTCAAACTTCGATCGCCTAATTTAGCCCCTTTAGTAAACATGGATTAGTGGTTGTGTAGTCACACCATACTTTGTCTTCCTCTTTCGCATGTCAAATTACTGATGACAGCAAGAGATAGTTCTGTGTCCAACTATTCACCAGCTATACCACGGATATTTATAGGGGGTTAGGGTTGTAATTATGAAAATCCTTCATTAGATGATATTTACAATGTGGCACTTACTGATAAAATTTCATGTTTATATCACTTGCAGTTTTAGTTATTTGTTTTTATTTATTGATCAGTCAGTTGCTCCAATTATATTAATCAACTAGCTGTGCCCGCGACTTCGTCCGCGTGTAATTTGACTTAACAAACATTTCTGGATTATTGATCCCCTATTTTATCCCCTTGGGGGTAGAATTAATCAAAATCCTTTCTTAGCGGATGCCTACGTCATAACATCTACCTGCATGCCAAATTTCAGCCCGATCCGTCCAGTGGTTTGGGCTGTGCGTTGATAGATCACTATGTCAGTCAGTCAATCACCTTTGAGTTATACATATTTAGATCAACACAAAACTTAGACTTAAGAACCATTGTAGGTTTCAGATTGATCAGATTGTTAATTCACACCTAGCGTTAGAATAACACCCAAGTTATAAACAACATAAATAATAATGTCAATGTCAATTACATCAATTTCCAGATAATAAAATTTGTATTGCGCAAGAGCATTTGGGTGTCATGTTATTACATTGCGCACAAATTAAAGGCTAGTTCATACTGAAGCGGTACCGTTCTTGTTGGTCCAGAGTTTTGTTATTGTCAATCAATATTGGCCTAACTGTGATCGTTACTCGTGAATAACTCGCATATTTGAATATACCTTATCGAGTACAAACTTTATAGCATCCATAGTTTTTCCTGCATAATGTTAATGAACTTGATCACAGATGACGCAAGAAGACAACAGACTTTCATAATGTGAAACCGGTTTAAAAACTATATTTAACTATTAACCGTTTGAAGGCTTATTTTTATATACATAATTTTTAGTCCATATTCCGTTGTCAGGTTTTTTTTTTGTTAATTTGGATGACAAAAAAATGCGTTGGTGCTAATTCTGTTAGTACACAAGTAAACTTGATTAAACTAAATATTGCTCGCATTCCTACCAATTCCCATGGTCTTAACATGTGAGCAAGAGAAAATAGGTAGGCAATTTACATAAAGGAATCAAATTTATTCCATTTTTTCAAAGCGAAATGTATTGAGCAAAACGGCTACAATTTAAAAAGCTCACAAAACAAAATACGATATTATAATATTAGGAAAATTAAAATTCAAATGAATGCATGAATAGCACTTATAAGTTATGGTTTTTTTCAAAATAAATATTAAGATATACTTAAATAAGAAAAACAGGAAATAATATATACTTACAATAAATTTCCGCTAAAAATGCAGACACGCATTTAAATACAAAGAAATCAGTTACCTTCGCAACTCCACGTGCTAGAATTTCAAATAACATGTTTTCATACGTACAGCTAAATTACTTACAAACAAATAAAATAACCGACACAGACTTAATATTTATATGATTCAGCGTTCCTTTAAATATGTGCATAATTTTGTTGCAACACTGTTGCTGTATTATTATTTTTATGCTTGCACGTATGAATTAGAAACAAATCAGTTGCTACTTATTATGATTCTCATGAGTTACTGTTTTAATAGGTTTTAACCTACTAGGGCTTCTAATGTCACTCGTGGATATACGCCCACTCAGCGCACTACTGCGTATAATACGCGCGTATAATGATAATACTAACTAAACTAAACTGCGATTTAGCGTTTACGACGTGTCCGGTTTTTTTTGTTCAAAAAATCTTCAATCGATAGACACAGCCCACTTACAGGTTAATTATACAGATATTATACATAATATACTTGCGTGTTGCGAGCTTAACCATGGTAGAGCCACGGGTGTGTGGAAAAAAATGCCAGACGGTATCAGATAGGTATAGTACCAAGCTGTGATGTCGCGAAATCGCTACTGACTAGATCATCAACCTCTTCACGTGATGTGGCCTGACATTTAGTAAAATACCGATGTGTATAATGTCCAAGTCATCGAATAAGTGACGCGCCCTTTAGGGAAATAAAAAAAAATCAGGGCCACATAATAGCGATGACTCGTAAAACACGATGGCACGGCATCGCTGGAAAGCCATAAAGAAATGAATTGACAGCAAAATTATAATTATTATGCGGTTTTTTCTATTATGCTCATGAATTTTCCGGTTTTAAACGCTTTCTGATTGTTGGGATAAGTTTTTTTGTGGTTAAGCACGATTTTTATCTTTAAATGTAATATTCTTTACGGCCACAAACTTAATGCTACGAAAGTGCTAAAGTCTTGAGTGGTTTGAGATATTTGTATCTTAAATTTATTAAACTCCATTTTAAAATAATAGTGCTGATTTTAACTCAACTTGTCTCAGCTGACTGCAAACATTTTAAGTGTGTCAAGTTAGTTTATTTGTGATTGGTGGCCAACATATCATTTCAGTGCTGGTCCAAAAATTTGCATCAAACGTTTTCGTTTACAAATATTATACTTTTATAAAGTATATTTCTTTGGCTTCGCTTTCCTAATTAGGTAAAGTGTATCAAGATAAGTATATTTTTAAGTAGTTTATCTACCTATCAAGCACATAATATAGCCCTTTGGCGCTAGGTATAATATAACTTCCAAATACTAGGTATAAGTAAAGTGAACACTTCACTGACAAATTACCTGGGCCCTAACCACGCTAGCTACTCAAATCATAATAGAAAAGCAAACGCTCACGATTACGTTTCAAATGCTCCGCTTTTGACGTTTCGCTGACTCCATACAATATCAATGGTGTCAGCAAAACGTCAAAAGCGGAGCGTTTGAAACGTAATCGCGAGCGTTTCCTTTTGTATGACGATTTGAGTAGCTAGCGTGGTTAGGGCCCTGATTTCTCGAGAACCGAAAATTGGCGACACTCACGCACATTTATGAACATAAATTACGGTTAATCTTCTAATAACATTACATAAAAAATATTATTAAAATTCTAAGAAAAATAAGTATTGGAAATTATAACAAAAACGACATCATTACTTTTCTATTTCCCGCCAAAAAAATCAGGTAAAGTAGGTACCATGAACCATTTTGTCAAAACAATAATTCGACTTCTCTCAAAACATTTTTTCCCTACGGAACCCTAATGGTTTATGTAAATCATAACAAAACAATAGTACTAATTATTCTCATTTGATTTACCGTTCGCTCATGACATTAGAATAGGATAGAGCAATGAACGGCGGTATTGCATCATAACCGGTTAATTACCGTCTCGAACAACATAATCGAGGGTTGCATTAATCGATTTACGCGTCAATTACTCGATAATTTATTATTAATAAAAATAGGCTTTTCATTAGGTATAATAGTATGACGATTACGATCAGTAGTATTGTAGGTTTCTTTGTGATTATTATTTTATTTCACTTTGTGTAGGTATAGGAGGTGTATTTCATTTTTATTATACTGTGTTTATTATATTTTTTATGTGACAAAGTCGGCAAGCAAACGACCAGGGGGGAATTCTCAATCTGACTGTTGTCAATCAAATCAATCTCAAAGTTTCCGATGTCGGAAATAACACTTTCCGTCGATTGTGAATTATAATACCCCCCTCATGTTAAGCAGTTACCGTAAGTAACCTATACACGGTTCGAATACTGAAGGCATTGCTCGCACATTACCGACCTGAAGGCGAGTAGAACTGGTGGAGGGGAAGGGTATATTGGGCTTCCGGATCTGTCACTCATCCTATGAAACGCAGATATATTACGCCAATCTTCTGTGAGATGGTGGTACTACCCCTATTATTCGAGTCCATAGTTATTATATGAATTATAATAATAGTTTTTTTCGTTTTTGTATTGAGTTAGTTGTCAACTCGGTTGCTTTGAGCATCCCGAAGGCCTCCAACATGGCTTGAAAATAGCTAGTTCCATACTTAAACGTTTTATTAGTTCGATAATCTTGTAATCACAAAAAACAATTTTGATGTGTTTCTTCCTAACAACCGACCTTTGATCTAATCACTCGCTATCAACAGCTGTACTAACCGACATTTTACGTTTATCTATATTAATAATTCCGTTCAGGGGTACGGTAGACTCGATTGAAACCTTACCTGAATAATAAAACATAAAAAAATAATGATTTCGAGTCGACAAAATATATCCGCAAAATTCGGATTGTCGAGTATTTTGTTAAATTCTAATGGTGCAAAAAGCAATCGCCATAAACGCATCCCTGTCAGTTAGTGTCAGTGATGACACAGTGTACTCAAGGTGTAAATGAGTCTTTATTCGAAATACCTATTAAACTGCGTGGGCCATATTTTTAAAGAAGAAGAAGATTGAGCTGTCATATCAAACAAATTCAGTCTTTGTGTTTTTTCGTATTCATTTCATTTAGTGCTTTGCATAGTGATTTACTTTGTATGGATTAAGTACAAACATCATGCCGAAAATCTTAAGTATTTCATAAAAATAATGCCTTTTTTCATCATTGTTTTGTTTGATGATACCTAAGAGCCCATCCATAAATTACGTCATACGTTAAAGGGGTGAGAGGGGGTCGACGAAGTATGACATCGTGTGACAAGGGGTGGGGAGGGTTCCGAAATTTTGTGACATCGCATTTTTTTTTTAATCTAATATTTTATATCTAAGTGTTACAACACTAAATTTCAACTACATACCCACTAAAGAACAACATAAATATTGTTGCAACTCTTCCTGCATGACTATACATTTTTATGTGTTGTTACTTTTCATGCCTATATTTGATTTGAAGTTAATTTTATTGAACATAATTTAAATGGAAATAAAACAAATTTGATAAGCGCTGTTTTAAAATTGCAAAATATGCGACATCACTCTAGGTAGGGGGGGGGGGGGGGGGTGGGTCTCACAAATGTGACCAGCCGTGACAAGGACGGGATAGTGGTGTAAAAATCATGAAATTCGTGTGACGTAATTTATGGATGAACCCCTAACCTACGTAATTTTGTTAACAGGCGAATCCAATGATATTAGAAGTAAAATGGCCGAATCTCCTTGGATTTGGCAAACATTGTCACAACTTTTATGATTTATGAAAATTGCAATTGTTACCCATCAAAGTAAAGAAAACGACAGAGAGGTTTATAGAGAATACAGAGAATAAACCTTGATAGCCCTTTATTTTGTTAATTTATGTTAGTTTGTTTTGAAAGTTGATTTTAAATAAAAAATGTTTATGTAAAAACTTATGCATCTTTATAGTATTATAATTATATTAAACACAACGAACGAAGCTATACGAATCTATGCCTTGCCTAATATTCCTTGAAAACCGATAACTACAAAAATATCTAACTACATTTTGTAAAAGGTTGTGTATTATGAGTCACATTTCACCCGAGCGAAGCCGGGTTTTCATCTAGTATCAACATATTTTTGTTGTGGTACCTAGGTACATGACAACTAACGTCATCTTTAGCATTTCCTAAGTAGGCGCCAAGGCAAAAATCGTGCATTATTAAAACCGTGAATATAAGTATGTAGGGATTTCACAATATCTATCTCTTAGGTTCTAAAAAATCTCATATCTTTATGCAAAATATTCTGAAAACATTGCTTTTTAGAATGTAAAACACCATTATCAACATTTTCTATCTCCTTTTTTCTTCAAAGACTTCACATTTGAAAAGCACAACAGAGATTACTCGTTCAAACTTGAAGCTTAAATCAACAAGGGTTTATAAAACAAAGGATTGTTGCGAAAGTTGGCGCATTCATCAAACATTAATCTGTCACCAGGTGCTTTGTTTACAAGATTTAAAATAATATATTATCAAGTTCTTGGACAGGCAAACCTCTTTGTCTATGAGATGACAGATGACAAATGTGACTTCTGTCAAATTACATTTCCAAATTACATTTCCTTCTTCCATAAACCACCGTCAAGGCAACATGCATTTTTATTACGAATCAAAAAATATTTAAGGTGATGGCGCCTGTCTATCCCGCGAAATTCAAAATTTTCGAGTATTTTTATAGTTTATCCAAAATCTGAAAACATTTAAGACAACATTTTGTGATTTGCGACAAACACAGTATGCAGTGCGTTTATTAATATATTTACTTTACTCTAAATATTATCATGGTGGATATGGTACTAGTAAATCACTAAATATACAAAAATTGCCAGATCGTCTGGATAGCTGTCGTTCTTGAAATGTTTTAGAGTAAGTTGGATATATTAATAAATGCACTGCACACGGTCTTTTTCGCGAATTACAAAATGTGCCTTTTATTATTGTCAGATTTTGAAAAATTTCTAAAAAACCTCTAAAAATGAATTTCCCGGGCTAGATGGGCGCTTTAGCCTTAAATCAACAAGGGTTTACAAAACAAAGGATTGTTGCGAAAGTTAGCGCATTCATCAAACATTAATCTGTCACCAGGTGCTTTGTTTACAAGATTTAAAATAATATATTATCAGGTTCTTGGACAGGCAAACCTCTTTGTCTATGAGATGACAGTTGACAAATGTGACTTCTGTCAAATGTACATTTCCTTCTTCCATAAACCACCGTCAAGGCAACATGCATTTTTATTACGAATCAAAAAATATTTAAGGTGATGGCGCCTGTCTATCCCGCGAATTTCAAAATTTTCGAGTATTTTTATAGTTTATCCAAAATCTGAAAACATTCAAGACAACATTTTGTGATTTGCGACAAACACAGTATGCAGTGCGTTTATTAATATATTTACTTTCCTCTAAATATTATCACGGTGGATATGATACTAGTAAATCACTAAATATACAAAAATTGCCAGATTATCTGGATAGCTATCGTTCTTGAAATGTTTTAGAGTAAGTTGGATATATTAATAAATGCACTGCACACGGTCTTTTTCGCGAATTACAAAATGTGCCTTTTATTATTGTCAGATTTTGAATAATTTCTAATAAACCTCAAAAAATTTGAACTTCGCGGGCTAGATGGGCGCTTTAGCCTTAAGTCCAATTTTGGTAGGTTTTAGAGATCATAGGTATTCTCATAAAAAATGTTTAATTACTTGAACATTTGTATTATAAGTAGGGAAGTACCTAAACAATACGAAACATTACTACTCAGCGCATTCGTGTATTTTTAAATTATTTAACCATATGAACACTTTGAAGAGGAACCTATTAGTAATCCGTAAGAGTGAACAACACAAAGCAATATACCTATCTGGCATTCCTTCTTTGTTGTTTGCGAAGTCCCAGCTCACATGTCCAGGGTATTGGAGTCTGAGATTGTCCCTTCCATGGTTCATGGTTCATGTGAGTATCCTTTTGCACATTGGAACCAACTTTGGCGAAATTTTGGTGTGATCCGACCGCCAACATTTTTGAAGAACAAAAGCGTGGTAGATTTTTTAAATTAAATCCTTATAGGCACTTAACATGAAGAGTTCTAAATACATAATAAGATTTTCGTTTGAACGAGTTCAAAAATCGTGTTTGACGGTACAATGAGAAATCTCGACTGTAAACGATCATTGTCAGAACTTCGTCGAGTGTTCAGACGAACGAATATTCCTTTTTATATTATTACTAGGTACTCATGCATAAAAGTTTTAAATGAGAATTGTAGAAATGAGCAAACGAAAACGATGAAAGATTAAATGATGTGCTGGTAAATCAGAACAAACGCCAGTCTCGACTTGACCTTATAAAACAAATAGCCTAAGACCTTATAAACCTTATTATTATTATCTTTCGTCTACGATTTCTGTAGTAGAAATAACAAAACATTATAATGATAGGTTTGTATGCTTATTTTCTCTTGTTTTTTATATAACAAGTCGGCAATTGAGCGAACGAACTGCTGGATTTAGCCATAAACTTTAGAATACAATAGAATAAGTACTATTTATTGTACACCAAACAATTAAATAAAACGAAAATGATTAGGTCTTATAAATACAGTGGGTATGTACAATTTGGCGGTCTCATCGCTGAAACAATTGCTTTCAGACGACCAGCTTGGAAGAGAAAACTAGAGAAGAAAGAGTTATGGGCAGCTGTTGTTGGTGTACTTAAAAAAAAAGCAATGTATACAATATTACTACACACATATTATATAATAATATATAGATGCATGCAATATCAGAAACCATTGCTTGCATGTGTTGCATCGACCATAGATAGTTTCATAACTTCATGAAGCGAACCTATCGGTCTAGCGGCTGGGCCCGTTTTATAGCACAGCCAAGTGGACGGGCACCCTAAATACTCGATAGACATGGTTGTAATTCCCTGCCGCCGACACTCGGCGTTGTACGGCACAAACGCGAAGTTCCGAGTTCAGAACTAGTCGCTGTGGCTCAGCGATGCGTGAAAATCGTGAAAGCAATTTCAAGCTTTCATGACCGGATTGCATTACTTACTAAGATCTAGGTAAAGGAATATAATTTGTCTTTCATACCCACATTTTGCCTGTGGTATTTATTAACGAAACTGCAAATATTTTTGTAAACTCGTAACTGCTACTTATTCGCTGATGATTTGCTAAATTAATACAAGATTATCTTGACACAATTGTCACCTGGTGCCATCGCAATAAAATGTTTTTAAATATCTCAAATGTCATCACATTAAATACATATTGAAATGCAATATTCAAAGCACAAGTTACCATATTTGGGGTAAAACGCTGAACGAACTAAGTCAGATTCGCGATTTAGAAGTATTTATTGACAAAAAGTTGAAGTTTGTCCATTATATTGACAATACAATCAAGGCTGCTAATATGGCGTAAGGATTTGATCTTCGGAACAACAGGGAATTTACGATGGTGTCTTCAGCACTCCTACTATATAATAGTTATGTCAGGTGTAAACTTAACTATTGTAGTGCCGTTTGGTCACCATGTTACAAGGTGCATACATAGAATAGAGAGAGTACGAAAATCCCTTCTTAGTAATTTATCCCACCGCTTTAAACCTCCTAGCCACAACTAATTTTACGACGACAAAGTCGACAATTTCAAACTGCAATTAGCGACAGACGTAACACTCTAAACCTATGTTTTCTTCACAAAATCATGAATGGCAATGTCCCTCTATCCTCACAAATTGTTCGTCAAATATTCATTTTAGGCTGTCCCGAAAGTCCCATCCTCTGTTCACATCCGCCACAACAGTACCAACACAGGCAGGCACTGTGCCCTATCTTCCCTTTATAATGTGTATCTTCTATACAAATAAATAAAGTTGGAGTGTCTGTTTGTAATATCAAAATCACACCTTTTCACTAATTACTTCTACATTACATTTTGGACTAATCATCTACTGTTACAGTTGAATGTTGATTGTTTTCAGTAAACAATATCAATTATTTTTTTTTTACTAAATATTGCCTCTGAATAAAACACATTGTCACAACCTTGTTCGATGACCCTAGACCTCGAACAAGGTTGACCACACTGACATATAACTAGTTGAGTTAACGAGATAAACGTTAGATAAACTTACATAACTTTAGTCATCAATCACTCAATGTTTGGTACTTTGGTCAACTCGCTCGATGTGGGTGGTTACTTCTTACATTACGGTAGGTACGTAAGTTTCAAAGTTAGTTCCTGTAAAATTTCTGTTGGATTCTAAACTAAGGAAATATAATATTTGACGACCGCTTGGCGCAGTGGTTCGAGCGAAGGCCGTTCGGCTCACTGCACCGAGTGGTTGCGGGTTCGATTCCCACCGGGGCAAATTTCGGAAATTGCCCAATCTTATTGTTCGGAACCCATAGTACAAGCGTCGCTTAGATTGGGACCATACAGTTGGTGTGTCAGTCTGGCGATATTTATTGATATAATTATAATGTACATTGTTATAATATTATTGTTAAACTAGCTGAGCCCGCGACTTCTCCGCGTGGAATTTAACTTAAAGAAAAGCCCACTCCCGCGTTCTGAGCCCGCACGACAGAACCCATTTTTTCATTTTTTAAAATTTTGATTTTCTAAAATAAAAGTAGCCTAAGTTACTGCTTATAACATCAGCTATCTACCAGTGAAAGTCTCGTCAAAATCGGTCCACCCGTTTCGGAGATACTCTTTGATTTCATGTGTTTTTATTTTTTTACGCGGAACCCTAATTGTTTTTCAAAAATTAAAGTAGCCTAAGTTACTCCCTATTACATCAGCTATCTGCCAGTGAAAGTCCCGTCAAAATCGGTCCAGCCGTTTCGGAGATTACCCGGAACAAACACACAGACAGACAGACAGACAGGCAAAAACATTTTAAATCGCGTTTTTGCTATAGGTGTCGTATGTACTTTCATATGCATTTAGTGAAAGGGTGTTATTTTGATATTACAAACAGCCACTCCAATTTTATTTATTTGTATAGAAGATAGTTTTTTCTTCAAATAATATACATTGTTATAATATTATGGTTAAATAGTTTTTCTTCTTATTGAGACTAGTCCAGCCACACACTCCCATCAATGTTACTCCTGTAAACCAGGATCGACAATAGTGACCAATGATGACGCCGAGGTTTGACCCTCGACGAGTCCCGGGAAAAGGTTAAATTGTCTTGAAACCCGCATGAACTTAATCGAAAGAAATAATAGTTGCTGGAAGAAAATTATCCACTGCCCTCCGTTGCAAAGCGGGAAACAAAAATAACTGTATGGGCTGATTGTCACAGAAGCAAGAACACAAATCGCAATTGGACTAATTGGACCTAAACTCGTGAGCTGATTATACTTGATTCCAATAATAGGTATGCCAATTAGGAATGACCAGAGTAATATACATAGGTGTAAGATGTATAAAGTTCTTGGGTGTAAGTAAGAATATGACAATGACATCCCTATATCGTGATGGACCGAATTGTTTTTTAACCCCCGACGAAAAAAGAGGGGTGTTATAAGTTTAACATATGTATCTGTGTGTCTGTCTGTGGCAACTGTTAGCTAACGTAATTAACTAATGCATATTGTTTGTAATTGTGTGTTCTTGATTATTTGCCCTTGATTTAATTATTATTTGTTATAACTTAATCTGCTAGCACTCTTTGCATTATAATTAAAAAGTAAAAGGACAGTAGTCGACGTTTTAAAAAAGTATAAATGGATGGTCAGATTGATTGGAACGGAAAAGAGGAAATGTAAATAATTGTGATGATGGGATTCATTTAATAATTAAACTAGTATATTCGTATTAATAAAGTTAATAATGAAGACATAAAGTAAAGACCTGACTTTGAGATTACCCAATATCTACCCCTTTGGACAACATTTCAGAATTGTGGGATTCGCGGGAAATTATAAATTTTCCCGTACTACGTCCACAGTTGGGAATTTTGTGAGTATTTGACTTTATGTAAAACATGAGTTAATTTATCGTTTCCTTTTGTGTAGTAAAATTAGATGCACTATTACTAGGTACAAATTGTCAAAGACTGCTATTATTTTAATAAGTATATTTATGCATGTTTGTGGATGGCGTTTGTTATGATATAGGTATGTAAAAACCTATTGTTGAATAAGGGAACTGGGAATTGGTGGACTCGTGTTGGAGGTAGTTGAGGTTGTGGGTAGTACATATAACTAGATTAATATCTAGTTATTTAAATCTAGTAATCTAAATCTTAACATTATTTTTGTCATGAATTTGTTGAACAGAATATTATGATAGAGCAACTTAAAGCACAGATAATTTGTTTCTGTGTGGTCGACAGATAATGAAAAAATGCGTTCGGAAACACATTTTATGAAAGGGAAAAAAATAAAATTAAACCAAGGAGTTAGAAATTCTTAGGCTAGTACACACTTGGTTATCGTAAAATATAAAAATATGATTAATTAACACAGTGTATGAACATCAGAATGATAGTGATGGATGAATAATTTAAAAATGTTTGGCTGTTGTAGTGTTTTTTATGTTTCAAAAAACCAACTGCAAATTTGTGTATCGCATTTTTCTGCGGAGTTTTATAATTTTCAGGTGAGGAATAACTATGGAGGATGAAATTATTGAATTCGGGAGTGATTATGATCAAATAACTTATGAAATAGATGGAACCGGTCATAATTGCGGGAAGGCCCAAAGAACGGGGTCAAGTGATTGTGACCGAACGATTACCCATAAAATAGGATTTTAATGATTATGGTTGCGAGAAGGCCCAAGGAACCGGGTCGAGTGACCAGAACCGGAGGTTGATTGTGGTTGCGTGAAGGCCCAAGGAACCGGGTCGAGTGACCAGAATCGGAGGTTGATCGTGGTTGCGAGAAGGCCCAAGGAACCGGGTCGAGTGACCAGAATGGGAGGTTGATCGTGGTTGCGAGAAGGCCCAAGGAACCGGGTCGAGTGACCAGAATCGGAGGTTGATCGTGGTTGCGAGAAGGCCCAAGGAACCGGGTCGCGTGACCAGAATCGGAGGTTGATTGTGGTTGCATGAAGGCCCAAGGAACCGGGTCGAGTGACCAGAATCAAAGATTTATATTTTGAAGAAGCGAGAGGGCTCGCTACGAATAGGATGGCCGAGCTGTTAGCTAACGTAATTAACTAATGCATATTGTTTGTAATTGTGTGTTCTTGATTATTTGCCCTTGATTTAATTATTATTTGTTATAACTTAATCTGCTAGCACTCTTTGCATTATAATTAAAAAGTAAAAGGACAGTAGTCGACGTTTTAAAAAAGTATAAATGGATGGTCAGATTGATTGGAACGGAAAAGAGGAAATGTAAATAATTGTGATGATGGGATTCATTTAATAATTAAACTAGTATATTCGTATTAATAAAGTTAATAATGAAGACATAAAGTAAAGACCTGACTTTGAGATTACCCAATTGGACCCCTTTGGACAACACAACGTAGCGCCCAAGCTGATGAACCGATTTCAATTTTGTTTCTTTTGTTAGATAGGTATTCTGATCGAGAGTGTGCAGCTATGTGTAGCTATGTTTCATGAAAATCGGTTCAGCCGTTTGAAGATCATCAGCTCTTTTGTAGGTAAAAAAGCCACATTCGCGGCCAAAACGAACTTCCACGGCTCGAATCCGTTCGAAATTTGGGCTCATTGGAATAATATATTTTCATCACTTGAGAACGGCTGAAACGATTTCGCTTTATTATATTTTTAAATGATCGTAATAGTCTGAACTGGCTTTTTATAATATTATAAAATTTGAAAAGTTTCCCGGATTCTGGAAAAAAATGATATTTTATCAATTTTTATATGAGATTTGTGTATGAACTAAAGACGTTCCATAAGTCACATGTTTCAAATGATGGATACGCGCATGCGTTAAATTTAGTTTGTTTGGTCATGGAATATTACGCAATAATAATTCTAGAGGGCGCTGCTCCGCCATTGAGAAAAAATACAGAAAAACAAATCTAATTTTAAATAATTTAAGCGTTATTGAAAATTCTTCCCCTGGGCTTCTCCCGTCCACCTCAACCAGAGTTATTACATCAAATTCAATCATAATTGATAATCTTTTACTAGGAATTAAACCTCCGTGGCATCAATATTTAGATTTGTTGTCTATTCTAATGTCAATTATTATAATGTCATAACAAGATAATATCTCATAGTTTTACACAGATTTTCTGTTAACTATTATACATTGCATTAGTTATCTTAGATTATAAATGAGGAAGCCAAAACGACTGACGTAAATGGCGCTTTCATAATCTGGCATCGAAACTAGTTGTACCAGATGAATTTGCGAGATGAGTTATGGATACTGAGCTACGGGAGCTACGCAAATCTCGCTCACTTAATTATTTGGAAGAACTACTAGGAACTTACATTTGATGAAAAGGTCGTCGCATCGGGGGTTTTTAAATTTTCAATTTAGAGTTATTACATTCGACGACAACGATACCGGCCCGACATCGCACGGCATTGCGTGGTCATTAACACACTTACGAACCGTGACAGGTAAACGATTGTTACCAGAACATCAAGCAGTTGGTTAGGTACTGCTAAGAAGTCGGTTGCTGTAGACACAAGATCGCTCTTACGATTGGATGATTAAATTGTTCTGGTTTTGTCGGACGTTGTTTTGAACTCGGTATGGAATAATCTCGTTTGACGGTGACGGCGGCCGCGGACCAACGGCCGTATAGTACAAGATCCGGTCTTATAAATATATACCCTCATCTGTTATTTATTAGCGATAAGAAATAAATGATAGATAATATTCACACTAACAGATAGCAAATAGGTTGTCTAGTTAAATTGCGCCCGAATAATATGAAATAGTTAAATTTTAAATACGAGTGGTGAGAGTGACTTTGATGCGTTGCGCCCACAACTTCATGTGGCACATTGATAGAGCGAGTTTTTGTTGATGAAGATTTTTCTAATTACATATAATAGCATATTAATTATTAAAATCAATTATGAAAGCACGCAAACTTACGTTATCAATTCTGTTGGGTATAATCTTTAACTAGTGTAAGTTTTTTTTAAATAACCGGTAAGGGAAACAGATTAATTAAATTTAATAAAAAAATTAATTATTTAATATTATTCGGGCGCAGACAACCTATTTGCAATGTGTTAATGTGAATATTATCTATCATTTATTTCTTATCACTAATAAATAACAGATGAGGGTATACATTTCTTAGACCGTATCTTAGACTAGTAGTTATTCACGGATCATGTGGTTTCCTTTACATCGAATAAAATAATATTTCAATTACTACCAGTAATTGTTTTTTGTAACGAGTTGGGTAATTGGGCTTATTATCTGAATACCCACCATCATCATGGGTAGGTACATCTGATCATTCAGATGTTCCCATTGTAGTAAACAAAGTAATGTTGGAATTGAAACAAGCAATGAGTATTATCTGATGACGGACTCGATAATCTTCTTTGAGATGATCACGTTTGATGTTCTACCTAAATAATCTCTAAAGCTTCACTACATAGTATAAAACGAAATCGATTCCCGCTGTCTGTCTGTCCTTATGTATGCTTAGATCTTTAAAACTACGCAACGGATTTTGATGCGGTTTTTTTAATAGATAGAGTGATTCAAGAGGAAGGTTTATATGTATAATACATGCATAATATAGTAGAGAAACACTGATAAAAATACCCGCGCGAAACCGGGGCGGGTCGCTAGTACCTCATAAATTAATTTATGAACACAATAAATATTACCGACACGAATAAATCCAAACGTCTATTTTCGGGAGATAATACGGAGGCGAGGGATTTATTAATTTTATAAAGGATACACAAAGGATTACGCTCAAACGGGGCGTGATAAGCTCGGATCAAGATATTACTTGTCTCACATGGATGTAACAAACCCAAATGATACATATACATACAGGCTGGGTAGTACTTACCACCAGCACACAGTATATCGGCGTTTAGTAGCTGTTATCGCTCCCTGTATTCCGCTCCCCATCATGTAGACAACGTGTGAGAAATGCCTTTTGTATTGAAAACGTATATAAGCTACGGTAACTGCT
The DNA here is from genome assembly GCA_905147325.1 of Notodonta dromedarius. NCBI lineage: Eukaryota > Metazoa > Arthropoda > Insecta > Lepidoptera > Notodontidae > Notodonta > Notodonta dromedarius. Next base: position 1,736,056 of record LR990167.1, read on the forward strand.
TAACATCAGGCGGGTCGTACGCTTGTTTGCTGACATTGTTATATATATAAAAAAACATAGGGCAAACGAGAACAGTACAGTTCGCATCAAAAGTAAAGTGTATGATAGGGACTTTAGGGGAGCATTATATCGGGGACGTTCCCCACAGTGTGGGGAGGATTCGGGTCATATTCCACCTCGCTGCCCGCTGTTCCAGTGTGATTTTGCGAATTTCACATGTCTTTGGAAAAACCTGCAGATTCCCTCGCGATGGTTTCCTACAACCAGTGAGTGGTAATTTAAGATGGAAATGAGAGTCTCACGTAAAATCCGATAATCCCAGAGGTTAGATGTTGATTCTTTATTTATTAGAACCTAACCTATTACTTAATTACCTCATTATTTGTGATGCCTTATGCATTAACCTACATTGTCCTCACACCTCTAATTATACCTGCTGTAATTGCAAACATAATTTAGAAAAGAGAAAAGAAAATATGTATTCATGGAGTTTCTTGCATGTTCTTCTTCATAGGATTTGGTTTTGGAACATGCACCTAGCTGTAGACTTTTTAAAAGTGCCAGTTGATCTGGCCTATTTGAAATAAGAATATTTGAATTCGAACCAAAATATGAATAGGGTTTTATTCAAAGATTGGTATTTATTTATATTTTGATACACATAACTACAATGTACTCGCAGACTCTCCTCACGTTTCATAAAATTCTATAGGTACCAGGTTTCTCATTTCGTTGAAAGCATTTGCAAGTTTCAAGTTGATTGAACAGAAATTCTTGCGAAAATAATGCCTAGACCCGAAAAGGTTTTACATTAAATTGTTTGTTTGTCCTTTGGGATGTGTTTCTTATGGAACGCTTTTTAATGTAATGACGAACATTATTATTTTTTGAGAGAATTAAGGAATATTGGAGACAGGAACTTATCTGTCCTGGGTATAATGATATCAAGAACTTTATACATAACACTGGATGTTTTAACACGAACAATGTTTTGAAGCAAAAAAATATGACCTTGAATAACGTCACGTGTTTGTTGCTTCTCTCTTTAGGGTGACAACATCGGATCTCAAGTTTAGGACTGACGGTTTCGGGCCCATATTAATAAATCGATCTCAAGTCTGAGAGAGCGAGATCTTAGAAATGTCAATGTTTCTTATGTCATACCAGTACAAAATGACATATCAAAAGCGCAGTCAAGATCGTTACAAGACTTATGTGTTAACAATGTACACTGCTTATTAGATGCTACGCATATTTTAAAGCTTACTAGAAATGTCTGATTATAGGTACATTAACAACGCCGGACGGAAATGTCATTTAAATTTATTAAAGAACTTCACATGGTGCAATTGAAAGAAGGGTTAAAATTGTCCAAAAAGTTACAGGTGGACATGTCAACTATCATAGTATAAAAATAAATACATATATGTACGTCTTGCAGCGCAGACACTCAGTTCTTCTGTCGCTGATGCTATTGATTTCTTGTGCAACAGTGGTGATCCCAATTTCAGTGGAAGTTAAGCTACCACAAAATTTATTAGAATAGTAAATAGATTGTTTGATGATAATGAATAGTCATGTCATCGTGACTTTTCTAATCTTAATCACATCACACCTGTTTTTTGTAGTGTATTGTTATTAAATGTGTTTGTTATTGCTATTACTGGAACATATTTTTAAAGAAAGAAGAAGAATCAATAATTTATAAAGCTTCCAGGTCACCGCAATCAAAAGATACAACCATTTAAGTCACATCACATATGTTGATACGCGTTACAAATTCACTCATCATAAACAAGTAAAAAAAAATGAAACAAGCCAGTGAAACCATTTCCAAAATTACTTAAAATTTAAAAATATAAATATGCGGTATGTATCAGCTAATATATTTCAGCTAACTGTGGAAGTCCCGTCAAAATCGGTCCAGCCGTTTCGGAGATTACCCGGAACAAACCGCTTCAACCCGCTTTTTTGTTACCTATGTATTGTACGAGTATCTACTTGCATATGGATTTAGTGAAAAGGTGTTATTTTGATTTTGATATTACAAACAGGCACTCAAATTTTATTTGTTTGTATAAATAACCCAACCGGCATTCGAGCTTACGCGCGTTCTCTGCGTGACGGTCTAACTGTCACTAACTCACAGCGCGGTACCAGCGCGAGCACGTATGCGAGCCGAACGCCGCGCCAGCTCGGCTCCTGCCTAGGGTCGAAGTGTGCAGGGGGCAAAGTGAGGTATACGCACCCGTCATAAAATAGGTACCCATTGTGATTGTGGTACTTATAAACTTAGCATAATCACAATATATGGTGGGTACTCATATTGTTAAGGCTTGAATAACCTTTTTGGTATATAGTTTCTCTTTTGACTTTATGGTGTTTGTAGCCTAGCAACAATAACAATATAGATTTTCATTAGCACATTTTCTACAGCATTTTTACTTTATCAATAACCCATTGGAGCAGGCTTGGGGACCGAACACATATAAGTGTAATAAGATGATTGACTTTGGAACATATGATTAGTATAATACTTATGTATCCTTCCTTACTCAGAAAATCTGAAATACAGTGAGATGATGGTCACCCTTCTTAGGTCAAATGTTCATGTAAAAACTAAATGAATATAGTACGAAAAGTACAACATAAACTGTTATATCATTAATCAATAGCCACACAATACTAATAACAATCATTTATTGATGTTTTATTATGTCTCCCATTAAAAATAATATAAATATGGTTAAATACGGTGATTAGCGTAAAATACAATTACCCGTGTAACTTAATGTTTGAGTTTGGTATCCATACACTTCTGCAATTTTGCACAACACAATACATCGTTTAAATTACAAGAATACACTTTTATTTAAGCATTAAACTAATTTAAAAATGCGAAGTGCTTGAAAATCTTTGACAGTTTGGCCATAGTGTCAAATTGAGTATTCTATCAGTGTTGCTAAATTATTAAAATAACAGCTACCGACAATCAGGAAAGTGAATGGTTGATATATTTTTTGGTTTTCTATATAAAAATAAATACTGAAGTCAAAAGAGGATTCTCAAATTGAGCATATGTAATATGTAAATAAAATCCATAAAACAACAGACACGAAAACCATGGACTTGCGAAATCTTGGCTCATCACACGTTAGTTGGGGTATTTTTTTGTGTTTATCATGGCAATTTCAGATGAAGTGTGAGAGGGTCAGAGCATACGTATGTATGTAAAAAAACCTGTCTTCACTCCATAGTTCTACGTGATATCTCCAGTGGTATTCTAACCTTCTTGAATGATATCTAATATACAGGGTTTCAGGGGTATCATAACGAGAAAACTGATACCATGGATTCAACTCATGATTCTGGACCACAGATAAGGATTTTTTTTAAATTCACTATTTTAACATTGAATTGTTTTCCATAGGTACTACATACCCCTAAAAATCGGCATAGATGATGTCACAGACGTACCTGCGCAAAGTCACCTAAATCATAATTCTAGTAATACCTACTATTATATCGACGGGAGAAAGCAGAAATGTCGTAACTTGCATTTTGGGCTAATTGACTTTTTACCATATTCTTGTATAAAAAAATACTGCTTCGAATGGTCTGGTCTCGTTTTCCTACCATTAATTTTTTTATCGATACCATACATAAAATAAACGACATACAGCTTTATGAAACGTGTATCGAAGGTTTATATTTAAGATACAACAAATCCGTAGCCAAAAAAACATCTAAATGAAACGTGTATCGAAGGTTTTTTATACAAGATACAGCAAATCCGTAGCTAAAAAAAAACATTTTTGTCTAAGTTGTCCATACATTTTATCTCATAGATACAACATTTTTGCAGCCTAAAATTGAAACATGAATTGGCGCAACTTATGCAAAATCCTTGATACACACACTTTACGACAATTTAGACAAAAGCATCAGATAGGCCTTAGATTAATATAAATACATACCAATTTTCAACTTTCTATCTCATTAAATATATTAGTTATGAATTTTTGAAATAGTTTTTTGGCTCTGGTGTAAAGTTGTGTTTTTCAAGTTACGACAATTCCGCTTTCTTATTATGAAATAACTATAAAATACCTATTATGAAGTGAAAAAAATAAGTAATAAAGCCATTTGTGGTTGTGTAGCAATTATAAAATCATTAATCAGTGTTTTGTTCCGCTGCTGTTACATATTTTTTTATCGAGTTGTGCAATTGTAATAAAGATAATAAGTTTAGTTTTGTTTCTTCTTTCACCGTCTGATTTAAAAATTAGTTCTAGTCAAGTAAGTATCTACCTATAAAAAAATGGTCTGATTAGTTGCAATCAAACGTGATGAAACTTAATTTATGGGTAATTATGAAATGTATCTTACTTGAATTTTAGTTTAGGTACTTGTTAAGAAAATTTGAAAAAATATACTTTTCATTACTCATACTCTGAAAGTAGGTCTGAAGTCCCTGAGGAGCGGGTTGAAAGTAATACTTTTCCGGCCCGGGAGAATCGCTTTCAACTGACAGCTGTCAAATTATAAAAAAAAATTAGTTCCATTTTCACATTTCTATGGAACCATGTTCAAACTTTTTCTACAGTCACTCAATTACAGCACGATGTAAAATTGAAATAACATAAAGTTAAGTATTAATTAAAGAATATATATTTTTTAATGACTTAATTATAATTTAGTTTCAAGAATTTCTTTAAAATAACATAGATTTGGGCAAAATATTTAAAGATGAAAATGAAAAATAATGGCTAAATAATGAAGTTGGCCGGCCAACGAAAAAAAAAAAATAGGCGGCAATCCGATCTTTTTTTTTTCTGAGTTGTAGAGTATTGTTTATACTTCCTTGTATTATTTTTTTAGCCAATTCCTGTTTTTATTTTTACTTTTCTTGTATTCGTAATGAAAAGCACAGTGTTTACCTCGGGTGAAAGACTTATTTTGTCCCTCGAACTATTAGCGCGTCACTTTCACCACTCGTGTAACAATGTACTATTATTATTAGACTGCTTCACGGAGTTGTAATATAGTGGACTGCTTCTTATAATCTTCTGCAGCTTTTTATTGCCAGAGCGTGAAAAAATATTTGATTTAAAATCTTAATTTTCTTTTTATTTGATGTAATTATGAGTAGGTATGCACAGGCACACCCCACTAAACTAGCTTTCTCATTTTATTTACATACCTAAATCTGAGTGAGATTTGATTATTATTTACTATTACTTATTTAGTCAAAATGGTGTTGTCTGCTCATATTTTTGTTGCTGTTCCTGAGAATGTACACCATCTCTTATTAATTGAAAAGAGTAACCATTGACTTTCTTGCCGGATCTTCTCAGTGGAAGCAGCATTCCGAACCGGTGGTAGATGCTGACTATTCATAAAGCTTTGTTGGCTTACGTGAATCAAACAATTTTGAGTTGGAGTTGAGTTTGAGTTTAAAATGTATTCAACTAACGCCATCTCTGGTAGCACTTGAACAACTAACTAAAAATAGACTTCACAGAACAAACCTTCCGGAGGAAACTGAACCAGTCAGTTTTATTTTTACTGTTTCGAATTTATGTTGGTAGATGGCGGTAAATTAACAATTACATTTTCTTAGTACTTACTGATAGCATGACGGGCAACAGACATTCAAGAACATAATGCAAGAGGTCTCATTTTTATAATGCACGTCGTTTCTACCACGAAAAACTAATCTTATGAAATTATTTTAAACTGCTAATCTTTGATTAAATCAATCACTAAGTACTAATAAACAGGGAATATATATACCATCAGATTTTTTTGTGCTAGGCTGGTACATCCATCACCTTTAGCTTTTACTAAAAAGCTATGCAAAAAGTTATGATTAATATTAAGTACAGTGAATAAATAAACTGTGGTCTACGACACGTCACATTTAAAACTAGGGACCCAATATAAAAATGGAGATTAGTCATGCTAATAAGTTAGTTACACTAAAGACGTCAATAGTCTAGCGGTTAGAGGGGCCGCCCTCGTAGCTGAGAGGTTCCAGGTTCGATCCCCATCCTGGCAATCCTCGACGAGTCCCGGGGAAAAGTTAAATTGTCGTGGAACCCGCGCGAATTCAATTGAAAGAAATAATAGGAGGAGTTGGAAGAAAGAAAATTACAAGCATTAGCTTAACTGGAGGGGCTAACGGGAATACCACTAATGTGATAAACTAACAATGCTAGTAATCTGTTTGATCAAAAAGAAAAAAAAACATTGTAGTAGCGAGGTCAACGTGCAACTTATGAAATAACAATATCAAACTTTTATGAACAAAGTTTGCAATATCGACGTTATGATAATGTGTTATGAGTTGAAAATAATTAATTAAGTTTGGAGTCGGGTCGATGAAATCCTGTGTTAAGTATACATCTAACAGGTAGATTTCAGCCGTTCTAGGTAGTAAGTTGGCACCTTATGTAAATCTGGACATATTTGAATTGTTAGCGTTAACAGTTTTAAACATCGCATGGTGAGGAAACAAGTTATTCCAAAAAACAAAGTCCACCCGCCAGCTTGACCCGCCTTATGTTAAGCAGTTGCTGTAGCCTTTAGACGCTTACGACTGTGAATACCCCTCCCCTCCGATGAATTATTAAAAGTTGCAGAACAAAAGTTGTTGTTTATGATGTTAATGTAGTAATGTTAATGTTAATGTAATAATGTAGCCCTGAGAATTCGTTTGTATTTTACCAATAACCCTATAGAGTTACTTACAGATTGCAGATTGATGTATTCAATACCTATAGTTATCTTATCTTCTATTAAAAAGGTTAGGAGGCATAGGTACAGTGTGTAAGGTATTATATTAATTATATTTACTAATTAACTCTAGAAACAATGTGATATTTTATTGTTTTCTTATATTTACGCGAATACTACATATTGAAATAAAACTATTACACCATATCACGTCAAGCAAGTATTGCATGACAACAAGCTTCGGATCCCGCGCCTCCATCACAGTGACTGAGTGAAACCAGCCACAGTCGAGCGTCTACCTGCTGTACTACCATACATAAGAGGTGTCACAGACAAGATTGGCTACATTTTGAAACGGGCTTCAATCAAAACTTACTTCAAGCCACCCAAGAAGATTAGTCAGTTCTTACCACCTGTCAAGTGTCACATTCCTCTACAAGATGCAGGGGTATACAAACTCGATTGTGAATGTGGGCTCTCCTACATAGGGCAAACTAAAAGATCAGTAAAAACCCGCGTAAAAGAACACATAGCTGACGTGAAACACCGGCGCTCCACGAAGTCTGCAATCTGTGAACATGTACAGGACCGCACCCGCCATTATATCAGATTTGATTAACCACAGATCCTCGCAAAAGAACACCGATTCCGACCAAGGATGATACGTGAGGCCATTGAAATTAAAAAACATCCTAATTTCAATAGGGAAGATGGCTGGGTGCTACAACCAACTTGGGATCCAGTAATTAATATAATTAAATCCAAAACCAAGCGTACCATTGCAAGACCTCAAGACACAGTGAGCACTTTCTGCGTGGATCGGACCGCAAACACCAACTAAATTTTGAGGGTACCCAGTTTTTAACTATGACATCAGGACGTCTAACACCTCAGTCCCCCCGTGACCACCGTTGCTGTAAAGCAACCGAAACGTCGGGAACATAAAAAGTAAATAAACGCGATATAATCCGTAAAAATAGTTTTATTTCAATGTGATATTTTTATATATATACCGGGATAAACTAACCGCTAACCCGACACGAGCTAATTAATCACAGTCGAGCGCGGCCCGCTCGGGTCACGGGTTCGAACCTCGCTTCAGTACCTACCACTGAGGTAGGTAAAAAGTTATTATGAAACTGATACATTTACTAAAGTCCTGAGTGTAATAACAGGACTCTAGCTGCGTTTCGTACGACGAATGAGAGAGCCGGAAGCCCGGAAGTCCAACCCCCCTTTCTTACCTCCCAACCATACCTTCCCTCTGTCACAATCTTCTTCAAGTGGTCAACGTGCGACCAAATGCCTTCGATATTGCAAGCATCTATAAGGCTACATAAACTGCTTAACATCAGGGCCCTAACCACACTAGGTACTCAAATCGTAATAAAAAAGCAAACGCTCGCGATTACGTTTCAAACGCTCCGCTTTTGACGTTTTGCTGACACGAGCTTCACGATTTCTACTGACATTGACATGGTATGGTGTCAGCAAAACGTCAAAAGCGGAGCGTTTGAAACGTAATCACGAGCGTTTGATTTTCTATTACGATTTGAGTAGCTAGCGTGGTTAGGGCCCAGGTGCATTGTACGCATATTTACCTACTTTTTAAGTATATAAAAATTCAAACTGGGTATTCTGTTTTGCCTTCTGTTGTCATTTATTATCCGCATATCAACCTGTCACACGCCTTCATGCAAGAATTCCCTAATGGGGTAGGCAGTTCGCTGATCGTAGATATTAGAGGGTTAATGCAAGGAGGATTTACCCCATAGTCCACCACGCTAGCCCAGTGCGGGGTTGGAAAATTACAGACGGCTTTCAAATAATAATATAGTTTCCTCACAGTCTTCCCATTTTGACGTTCATCTCTATAAAAAAAGTTATCCGTTATCTATTTGAGACACACATTCTTGCAGCCGCAGGTACATTAACAATTGATTTCCAAGCATGCAGGTCACAGGTCGTTTCCACAGGGAAATTCCAGAGTGGGACATTAATTATTTAAAATAATGGCGTTTGCCGCGGCCCGTGAACCACCATGGCGCCGAACGCAGTCTTTCATTTCCCTGTTAGGTCAAGTACTTATTAGCTGGTGGGTGACACTAATGACTGAAAGACATTAATACCAACTACAAAAGGTTTTTTTAGACTGCAGTAGTCTTCTTTGCTGCCACGTGTTGAAGCGAAGCTTCTATACGCACGTTCGGGGCGCTCGCCGCGCGGCCACTCTATCCGTGCTTAGCGTCAATAGCGTTATACGACGACGTCAGTAACGTTACACGATATATATAGGTATACAGAGTGGCAGCTGCGGTGCCCTACGCTCAAGTATGAAGCGTGGGACGCCCGAAAAAAGCGAAGCTTTATAGCAATAAAGATTTCGGGCGTCTCTAGACTGCACTGTTTTTATTACGCACCAATCGCAGAGCAGACCACCTCTGACGATGAAACTCCGGAAAGATGGTGTTTGAACGGGGGGAGTTACACTGTCATACCTTACTTTAAGTATACATTAGGTATTATAGTATTACAGTAATATAAAAAAAATCACCATCCGGATTGATAGACTGGCGTGGTCCATATAATAAAAAGTCATTGTTGTCACTGAGCTTTTATGTCCAGAGTACCTACTTACTTAAGATTGTCATATGATCCAAATATGCAATTCTTTTCATTGTATGGGTTTCGCTAGAAAAATTAAGGATACCATGTGTATCAAGCCTTTCAGTAATAACTGTGGCGTTATTTTTAAATTGCCGAGGCAAAGTATGACAACGGGCATTTAGGAAATATGGGTCGTTTTATGAAATGAGGATGTACGCTTGTAATTAAAATGCAGGTTGAATGAGGCGAATCAGAAACATTCATGAATAAATACGTCCCCACCAACCCTTCGCAAAATCAAATAGATTTGAGTATATATCCAGTTTAATACACCAAATGTTTGGTCCCAAAGAAACGCTAGGGTACCGTGTAACGCCTGAATTGGAATATGCAGTGGAATGAGCCATTTAGTGGCGAAATATATAACATTTTAATTACTTTGTTACGAAGTTCCTTTACGCGGCAAGCCGCGGTAGGAGCTAAATGACTGAAATCGTCACGCTTGAAAAGCGTTATACGTAACTTTGTAACGTCCACTGTGAAAAAGTTCTCTAAAAATCAACTAGATGGCGTATGTCAGTTATTCAGGTATCTGGATCGTGCGACATCGAAAACTTAAAACGTTGTGCATGCAACGCTCCTGACGGACCGACACACGGCTGCACAATTTATTTTTACGAGACCATCTTTGGTGAAATAATTTCCCGAATATAGCTACCTGTTAAGTTTTATTAAAATATTCCTGTTAACCAAAGCGCTAATTGTCTACCACCAGTTCAGGCCAGTTTGGGCTGCTGCTTTCACTGAGATGTTCTGGAAAAAACCTCACTCTATTAAATATACCTAATGTAATTTGATGTGTTTGTGTTGTTCTTAACCGTGAGTTTGCACTGGACGAAATATGTAGGTACACGAAACATGTTGTTGTCTCTATTTATTGCTGTCATAAAATTGAGATAACAATATGTTTCTTGAACATGTTTCGTGCAGCGCGAACTCACGGTAAAGCAAACAACAATTTTTTTTGGATAATGCTTATTCTCAAAAACAGAACACAGCTCAGTTTTCTGGCTTCAATCTACCGGTATTCAGATCAGGAGTCACGTAACTATGCGAGGGGATGAAAAACGGAAATATTTTAATATACTTACCGCATCCCGGCGGAATATTAATACGGGATTCTTATAGAGAACTGTACAAGAATATGTAAATAGGAATCTTCATATCGGCACTTGATTATTCTCTATAGAATATTAGACTATATACATACCTTATTGGGTTAAAACGGATTAAGGTAACGTTTATTCTTCAAATTATCAAAGACAGTTGACAGTTTTTTTTAGGATATCCGCCAAAATGTTAAATTTACAATCATTTCTATGCCTACTGGGCTGATATAAATAAATCAAACTCAACCATAGACTCGAGTCAACCAAGCTTGGAATGTTTGTCTTAGTACAAAATTATATCTCAAGAGGGTACTGAGTTTTCATAAAGATGCAAAGGCCAAAAAAAATTCAAACTCAACTCTCTGGTATTTTCTGAGATTTATTTATTTAATTTATTTATACGTTCATGAACAACTTTACAGATCAATATCTAAGGCTTTGTACAGTGCAAAATAATCTTAATAATAATAAAAAAAAACAAGGAAATTCTATACAAAATTAAAAGAGACGTAAACAAAAAAAAAAGCTTATCTCTCATCCATCTTCTCACAAAATCCTAGACATGCACGACACACATCTATCCATCTCCCAGCAATAATTTGATAATTGGGATTGTTTAGTATTTGCACCACGTATCATCCTTCTCTCGATAGTACAAATAATGATTACGTATTACTTCCTTCGGCCAATAAGATCTTAAAGATTTCGCTGCATATTTAGTTAAGACGGCACGTTGCGCCTTCGAAAATCAACAGAAGAATCAATCGTCAAAATCATTAGCATCATGCATTATTATCTAAAGTGACGTTAGAATGGAACCTCATAAAATTTTAGTACTTATCACGTATTTTTGTTCCCATTTTTGATCTCGTTAGGCGCCGTTTACCCATTTTAAAGCGAATATCTTAATATCTTATTATACCGCCAACACAAATTAATCACTATATTGGAGACGCTAAAGTAGATTTTACATTGTGCTGGTCTCGGTTGATGGCCTGCCAAACACAGAGAATCGATAAGTTTATTTGGCTGTAGAGAGTCTTCGAGGAAGCCAGACAGACGGTTGGGGTTTATTTTAATATTTTTTATAGGTCTGGAAATGATAAATATATGTTTTGGAAAATGAATTTTAGACTTTAGGCATTCGATTAAATTTGAGAGACTTGGATTAGTGACCCTAGTAACTACTCAGAGTAGTATTTACATATAAATGTAGTTAGTAGACTTGGCAAAACATACTAATCATGATACCCAACTGGCAGCCTTTACTGAAATACAAATCGACCAATGGGAACAGCCTCTATATCCTCACAATAGACCCCATAATAGCGTCTAAGTATAACATCATGGGTACTCGTAAGTATTCACCATTTACTACCAGGGAAAACGTTCGAGTATATTTTTTGATTGATCTAAGATTTCTCAGGTTTTTTTCTTTCCCGAACGAACGCTGTCATCATGACAGATCACGGGATCAACCAAAGATAATATAATACTGGATCAACAATTATTAACTCCCCTACATAAGAGCTTGGTAAGAAGTCGATTAGTTATCATAAATCACCCAAAAAAGTCTGTGTACAGCAATCTGAACATCTTATATAGATGTAGAGATAATATTAATTTTGAGATTTGTCGAAAAGCGGAGAGATAAACTTTACACAAACGAAGAAATGCTAATATAAAAATAGTTTTTTAACTCTATCGTGAGTTACACGATCGAATATTTGTACTTATAGAGAGTTCTGGGTGACTGTGTACTGTAAAAATTACATACAAAATTTCTACGGAGCATTCAGCGACATTGGACCATATAACTTATGGTAGAACTCGTATTAACATCAAAACTCAAGCCAGAGTAGAGAACCATAGAAAAGTAAGATATAACTACTAGAAACGACCCTGTTGTTATCGGCTGTTAATAAAAGTACATAAGAAGAGTCACTTCTATTAGATCACTGTTTGTGAGCTAGAGTCTTTTTTCTTAAGTTCCCACGAAACTACCCAGAACAATAAACTAAGTTATCGTTTAACTTTGTAAGATAAACCACATAAAAAGTTCTAGAAAATTCCTGGATCAGACTCTACGAACACAATTGGATTAGGGACACACACAACTGCGACACGGGAAACGTGAGATTGGACTTCATAAAGACTAATTTGTCCTGACGTCACGTAACAAGTTTGGACATTAACAGAGCTCTACCAAGAGTTCATATTATGTTTACTAGAAATCGTTAGTCGATGGTGAAGCCGATTCTGTTGATATGCAACTAAACCTAACCAAACTAATTGTATTGCCATCCTTCCCATGCCTATAGAGTATGAGCGTGACATACTCTTAAGTTGCGTCAAATTTAAATTAGTTTTTATTTGACGGCAAAAGACTAGCCGTATAATGAGTCAGTTAATTTCACGAAGATGCGTGAATTATTGCAAATTGACCCATATGCTAGTGTCATAAGAGTCATAGCATGCGTCTTTATCAAATGAACGAACTATAAGTGTCTGCGACACTACAGTTTCCTAAACACAAATTTACGTAACGTTACTTTTGCGAAAATGTGTAGCAACCCACTCACGTCCCGGATTTAATAATCAGAGACACTATGCTTTCTTGATAGCAATACAATTATAGATATCGATAGGTATTGTAGCTCTGCCAAGAGTGTTCGCGTATTTTAAGCTTTTTGCTAGTGTCTAGATACAATCATAAGTTTATAAAATGCTGTATCATATTGAGAGTAATCTTTAGTTAGATTTATATTTCAAACTTTATCAATTTGAAAGTTTTAGTCCTGTATCCTTTTGTCCTAAGGTTTAAAATGTAAGCAGCACTGGTTGATAGAAATGTATAATTTACCACAAAGAGGTCTCGATGTCTGAAGCCGATGCGCATGTGCACTACATATTTAGGGATGTGACGTGATTTTACTCGTAATTTGCAATGTGGTAAAAGCATTGGTAAAAGTTATTTCGTGAGGTTTGTATATCTGGCTGATGTAGATAATAAAATTGCTTTAGCTAAATTTGTATGGATATTTATTCCAAATGATTATGTGAAATATGTAAATGACTAAAATGTTGAGTTAAATGTTGGTGTTAATCCAGTAAAACATGTACATAATAGATTGATAATTACTAAAAATTGAGTTACATATTATTCAATACACGCACACTTGCAAAATAATTCCCCTTTCAATGAAATAATTCAGGTAAGTAACGTAAAAGTAACTTACAGTCGGCTTCACATGTCAGGGAAAATTCCCAGCATAAGCTCAAATTTTATGATTAACGACACCCGTGTTAAAGAGAACTCAGATTATGATTAAAACGTTCCCTCATAGGTACAAGCGACTGTACCCGACGAAACCTGAAATCAACATTGCCTACGTTCTTACTTTACTTTACTACGATTTTGCCGACACTTCCCATCTCTAGCGTGTGGGCTAGGGTAGTCAGCGGCCGTACGGACGCGGCCTCACCCGTGTCTCCGCCCTACCACTCCGCATACCCTGCAACACAAATTAGAATCAGCCCTAATATTGCGAAATTCAAAAATGATAATTGAGAAAAGTGGTCAGTGATAGCCGTTGAGTGTTTTCCGTCAGGCGTGCGGGCGACATTAACACATGTGGCAGAGAGGTATAAGATCCAATACCGCTTGGCACAAGCCCGGGTAGTTTTGTGTATAAAAGGTCTTTGTACGCCGGAATGACACGGTGAGTTTTGAGACTAATTGTAATACACCGTTGGGTTCATTATGGCTGGCTATTATATTTTGTATTGACGCTTTTTAGTTGCAAGATAAAAATACTACAATAAATACAGATAAGTATTTATTTGACTTTTGTTGCGAATGTTTTATATTACTATTTATTCCAAAGAATTGCATGTGTTTGCAAAATATTTAATAGTTGTGTGAGATTCTGACGCAACAATTCATTAACAGCTACCAAGCCAATTCATCCAATTTATGTTATTGCTAACGATACTGGTATGATAGGGTACTTAGTGACAAATATTAGCTGAGGTCATCACTAATAAGTGAGTATTTATAGTCATTTATAAGTAGTGATTACGTACTCTCCGCATGGATTTCTAACTTTCATAAATTACTTGGAACGTCGTCTTGTCTTCTTTGAAAAACACACAGAAAACTATATCACCCGTCTCCGCATTTAGTCACAAAGGTAAGGTCAACCCTCGGTGAATTTTGAAGCGGTCTTGATGTATTATTTACTCCCAACGCAACAAGAGGATGTCATAAAATTTGACGTATATTTTTCACAACAATTTTTTTTTTTACACGGGAAACCGGTATCATATTAAACGTCAGTTTGTTCCAGTGAATCAATAATCGCACCAGAGGTATAATAAAATTAATTTCACCAAAAATGAAATAACGTATTCCTTAAATGTGATAAAGATAATATTTCTAAAATTTCATTTTGTGAATTAAAAAAGGAGAGACGTTACTGTATTAATCACACCCGCCGCGTCATCGCTCACAATGCAAACCCGTATATTTTTATTTTCTTCCATGTAACGTTATGCGTTTTTCACTGGCAATGTGCCAGTTTGAAAGCCACGGTTCAAACCAGGCCGCATTGTGCCTGGATTAAGAGAAAGGCGACAATTAGGTCACTTGCACCGCTATAAGTTGCCTAGATTTTTAGTCTAGGCACAGTGTTTAATTACACCTTTTTACATAAATTGTATGCGCATACTTTTGTGGTGGAAAGATTTTCTTAATGGCAGCTAAATGACTTTGGGGCTCCTATTTAGTGGGCATTTACAGTAACTAGTTATACAGTTCTAACCTAGACTGTAACTAGTTCAGTAAATGTTACTGTATGCAATATGTTCTGTAACCGTGCTGTGTTACCGTCCAGTTTTTAATTTTTATTTTCAATTAGTGCCTGCAGCTCCGCCCGCTTGTAACTTGGATAAAAAGCTATCTGCCGGTGAAAGTCACGTCAAAATAAATCGGTCCATCGATTCCGGAGATAAGCCGGAACAAATGGACTTGTTTTTTTTTGTTATAAGTACCTTATATTCTATCATATACATTTACTGAAAAGTTATTATTTTGATATCACAAACGGACACTTCTATTTTATTTATTAGTATAGATTACGGTTTTTTACTGTATCAATATCCTAGTATCCAAACGCACATAATATTCAGTAAAGAATATATATAGCAGATATGCATGACGTATGCATACAGGCCTCGGTTCGCAAATATTTACCAGCAAAATGGTTTCCAGGGAAGCCTCAGCTTTTATAGGGTGTGTGTATCGTGACACTCTATTTATAAATCATAGAGGTCGGCTTCTGGAAATTCGTTCCTAACGGATCTTTGAAGGTTAAAGTAGCTCAAAAATATCTATAGACAATTTAATAGTTTTAAAGAGTGTTCTTAAAATGTATTTTGATAGTTAGGTAATATCTCTAAACAGTGGTTTTCATTAGACCATGTGACTCCATCAAATTCATGGTCTTTAAAAAATAAGCGTTCCTCTTTGGGACTAAGGAACCCTAAACATTTTTGTGTGATTTTATTATAAACATAAGATATTCGTAAGGTCCACATTTTATTGTTTAAAAATATTGAACCAACGATGAAAGAAGTTTCCGTACTGTTGAAACATCGAGCTACCTATTGTTCTTTCAGGATTTTGATTAATCGAAGTAGTTAAAAAGTATGCGAGCTTATGACTCGTCGATCTCATAAACTATCGACTAAACGTTTCACTGAACGGCATTCGATTTCGCATAGTATTCCCCATCAAGTTATATTAATTATTGTTAACCAAATGCACTCGAAATAATACAATGGTTTATAGTTTATAACAAATCGATACCTCCCTCCTTTATTATTACTGTACGCTACATTCACGTACCAAATGTGACTTGTCATTTACCAATGCTGTAGTGTATATTTAGTAGCTCTACCATGAATTTATAAGTTTGGTAGAGACACTAGACTCCTTTGTAAAGTAATACGCATATCCAAACACCCTAAAAATTTGTGTAAAATAGGGGACAGCAGGGGCTAGACACCAGCGAATAGTTAGCTCGAAACTAATATAAGAGCGAGGAAAGTTGGTTCAACACCCTGATATAATATTGATAGAGCAGGCTTCATTCGTGACAAACAGACCCGTCTCTATTTATCTGGTTAGATATACTAACGTAGCGCAAATGCGGTGAAGAAACTGAAAAATACGGACTATTTGTGAACTTTTACGTCATTTTTTTGTTTATTTTAACGTAATCAAACCTGTTCACCACCTATCTTGCTTTTCATAACCGTATTACAATGAAAATAAAAATTATATAACCAATTTAATTAGACAAAAATGGATATAAATATAGCTATTTTAACTGTACCTACATCTTTTAGGGAACTCTACATACAATCGGTGAGTAGAAAACAATAAAAACAATTTAGAAATCTAGACACACCTCCTAAAAGGTACCTACTATAAAATATATATACCTTAGGTATTGCAAGTATATAAGATAGTCAAGTCACGTTCGCCAAGAGATCCCTCCCTCACCCCCCTCTGGAACTTTAGACTTTTTACAATAATGATGTCATGAGCTCTCCTCTACTATAGAGTTCGGGTTACGTATACTTCAAAATATTTGTTTTAGACCTATTTTCAACCTCATGCAGCAATCCCTGATTGCTGCATGAGGTTGAAAATAGGTCTTATTGTAATAAATTACGATATTTTGCATCGTGCCTTGGTAAATGCAAAAAATGATGTACACACCTCAATAAAATTATCTGATGGTAAGTATAAATCTTTTCTGTTGGTTGGTGGTGGTGATTTAATCAAAGGTAAGCTTACATAAAGAAGCCCCTAAGTTTTTTTTGTGGTAGGTGCATTTTCTTCAGCATCTACGTAAGCGCCATGAAAAATATCGTGTCTTATTAAAATATCCCTTATTTGTAAAATGGACTGTGCTATTTTTGGATAAGTAAGAATAAAAATGAGATCCACTTTTGAGAGAACAGAATGTTGAAACGTTAAGAAGGGATGGCCTAAGTATATTTAAGCCACCCTTAATATAAAATTAAGTTCAGTAGGTACTTTTGAGGCTTGCTTTCAACCGCTACTGCGGCTTAAATAAAATTGAACCTGTGTTTATTCTTGTATACTTTACTTTTGCTCTAAATTCTATCTATATCTATACCTAGGATCCGGATAATTACTTAAAATTGTTATGATATTGGGTCCAACCAATGAATTTGTAATAATAAGACATTATTACAAATTCTTTGGGACCAACTGAAAGCTACTTTTACGAATATAATTAGTAATTTTAAGATATATACATTAGTGCTAGTAAATTCCATTATTAAATTAAGAAGATGAATGTCATATTAAAGTAATGGGTAGTCAAGGTAAACTTTAAATGTCAAAAATCTTTACGTTCTACAACATTACTTATACTGTGGTTTTGAATTTAAATAACTAGGTACTTACGAAATGGGGTAGATATATATTTTATAGGCAGGTACCTATCAAAAATATATCTGCACCATTTCGCTTTTACAACAATCTTCAAATGCTATTTTCTTAACAGTCTTCGACGGGAACGGTATTAAGCTACTTAACTATATCTATACAAATAAATAAAATTGGAGTGTCTGTTTGTAATATCAAACTAACACCTTTTCACTAAATGCATATGAAAGTACATACGACACCAATAGCAAAAACGCGATTAAAAAATTTTTTGTCTGTCTGTCCGTCTGTCTGTCTGTCTGTCTGTCTGTGTGTTTGTTCCGGGTAATCTCCAAAACGGCTGGACTGATTTTGACGGGACTTTCACGTGCAGATAGCTGATGTTTTAAGGAGTAATTTAGGCTACTTTAATTTTAGAAAAACAATTAGGGTTCCGCGTAAAAAAATAAAAACACATGAAATCAAAGAGTATCTCCGAAACGGCTGGACTAATTTTGACGAAACTTTCACTGGTAGATAGCTGTTGTTATAAGCAGTAACTTAGGCTACTTTTATTTTAGATAAACAAAATTTAAAAAATGGGTCCTGTCGCGCCGGCTCAGAACGCGGGAGCGGGCTTTTTTGTTAAGTAAAAATCCACGCGGACGAAGTCGCGGGCTCAGCTAGTTATTAATAAATAAGCATCGGCGCTACTTCAGTAACAATAAAGTATTGATCCAGTAAACACCCAAGTTACATCGTAGAGTTACGAAATTTTGTCGGCGCCAAACTTCGACATTACACTTCATTAAAATTAATTGTATATAGAAGTTGTTAATCAACACGTAACTCATAATCACGGTGCGAGAACATGTTTCAAATTTGTGAGAATATACCTATGCCTTCTGTTTATTAAGTGATAGAGGTTGGCACTTATGTAGCACTAATACTCACCCGCGACCCCGCCTGCGTAGAGTTCGAGGATGAAAGAAGCTTCTATTTTATGCAAAGCCAAGGTAATACCCTAATTACTATACTAAATTTTATTAAAATCCGTTAAGCCGTTTTAATGTATTGCTCAGTCAAATGCAGTTTACAATTTTTCATAGGCCATTGGATGTGTTCTGAGGCCGCAACACGAAATTTGTGACAAATATCCAAAGGCTCGTCTGTCTTCACAAGGAGTCTACATATCAGCTACTGTATTCATATACTATTCATATACACCTTTTTTCTATTAGCATGTAAGACTATCCCACTCCTGGGCAAAGGCCACCCCTTTTATTTTCCACGTTGCTCTTTCCAGGGAAACTCCGGCCACGTCTTGGTGGCCGTCTTTGTTTTTGTATTTGTGTTTCCTTTGCGGGAAAATACATATACACCTATATTTTCATAAATTATGCTCGAATATTTCCGCATTCAAATCATTGTATAATATATTGATAAGTATAGATGTACTTATCAAGTGAATTATTACCATAATTTGAGATATAAACTGCAATGAAACTTAAAAGACAATACGCTCGAGCGCGCATTTCATGCTAAAAACAGTTTGAAAATGCTGAATTTTTTTTGCATAATTCATGAAAATATCGACGGAAAATTCCAACTCTGGGGGGTCCAGAATTGTGAGTTGAATCCACGGTATCAGTTTTCGTTACGATGCACCATACACCCTGTACATACCTTACCTTAATTATTATTTCGGTATTTTGAAACATACCGTATAGTAAGGACTTACATTATAATTTAATAAAGCATGTCCATCGCATGTCACCGAGGTAAATTCAGAACTAACCAGGTTGTTTTCAGTGATTTCCCTCGAGGTATTTGAATTGTCAATTTTGTTATGGTAGTAAGCTGTTATTACATTGCTGAATAATATCTTAGATCAAATTTAATAAGCTGTATTAGCTATGGATCCAGACAATTTTGTTGATGGGTTGATTGGATTATAATGAAGAAAAGTGAAAGTAGTACCGCTTTTCTTTATTGTATTAGGTAAAGTAATAGCCGAATTATGATTACAATTTTAATAAAATGACAAGGATTTAATTGGTTAATCTACCGTTTTAATCAAACTTAAGTAACCTTTAAAAAACTTTTTTTTTTTAAAGAAACATTATAATGACATGCAAGGCAACTAAAATAGCAAGATGATAATGACGTAGATACTGAAGTAGGCACCAAAAATCCAGTAAAAAAATCAAAATCCTATTATTCATGTACACCAATAAAGCACTTATGGCCAAGTTACAATCTAAAATGGTTCAGAATGCTGCTTCCTCTGAGAAGATCCGGCACGAAACTAAATTGTTACTCTTTTCAGTAGGATAACAGTTAGTGTACAGTCTCAGACACGGCAACACAATTAGATCAGCCTACACAATTTGTTCGTAGGTATTTCATACCTAAATTATTCTGATTTAAAGTCCATATTGAAATGTAAAGCAAAATATCTTCATCATTATCATTTTATTACTCCGATAACAACCCTAGACTCTATTACTCTATCTATGAGTGTTTATGTATTTTATGTCACAACGCGGTACCAAAGAGAGCCTTGTACGGACTCGAGCTTATACTTAGCTATGTTAAATCGCTACTAATGAACGAGAAAATTAATGATCATGACGGCGATGGAGAAATGGCGAAGTTGTATTGCTTAAAACGGAATAAATATAGTTATCAACTTATGTGTAGGGTTATTTATATATCAAAATCATTGAGATTTTAAACAACGCCATATTAGTAAAAAGAAAATCAGTTCAAATATATTTCGCTTTTATAAATTAATGTCACGCTGATAATATTACCCAAACAAATATCCACCTGATTCGGTTAAAAATTGATCTTAAGGCTAAAGCGCCCATCTAGGCCGCGAAGTTCAATTTTTTTGAGTTCTTTTAGAAATTTTTCAAAATCTGACAATAATAAAAGACAAATTTTGTAATTCGCGAAAAATACCGTGTGCAGTGCATTTATTAATATATCCAACTTACTCTAAAACATTTCAAGAACGACAGCTATCCAGATAATCTGGCAATTTTTGTATATTTAGTGATTTACTAGTATCATATCCACCGTGATAATATTTAGAGTAAAATAAATGTATTAATAAACGCACTGCATACTATGTTTTTCGCAAATCACAAAATGTTGTCTTAAATGTTTTCAGATTTTGGATAAACTATAAAAATACTCGAAAATTTTGAATTTCGCGGGCTAGACAGGCGCCTTCACCTTAATCAGATCTTATCTTCAAAGTTTATAATGAAGACGGATTCTGAAACATTTCGTTTAATCGTATTATAACTGAAGGGGCGCTCAGCAACCGGAAGTGACGGATGGGCGGCGGGAAGTGACGGATGGGCGGCGGATATTACGTTATCTCGAACCGGACATCGTAGCCGGCTGCCAACTCGATTAGTTGTTAGTTACCAATTTAATTAATATTAAAGGTTAAATAGTCGACCGCTTGGCGTAGTGGTTCGTGCGTAGGCCGCTCGGCTTACTGCGCCGGGTGGTTGCGGGTTCGATTCTCGCCGGAGCAAATTTCGGAAATGGCCTTTTCGTAATTTGCCCAGGTCTGGGTGTCACAGGGGTCGCCCCCAGTCCATTGTACGGTACCCATAGTACAAGCGTTGCTTAGTTTGGGACCATACAGTTGATGTGTCAGTCTGGCGATATTTAGTTTATATTTAAATTAAGTGTGTTTTCGTACTTAGCCAGTGTGGTGGCCAATCGACTTGCCTCAAGCATTTAATACTCTCAGCTAATCGAGGGTGGTCACAGGTGAACTACTACCCTTTTGGGGAATAAGGGCGCGATGGTACCTAGTCTATGTGAAAATTGATCTTTGGGATCGCTCCGTCGTTTATATGGATCGGAAATGACAAATTTGTTGCTATACTATCATCCTCAGCTCTTCTTTCTCTAGGACCCACAGATGCAGCTTTGATGCAATTATGCAGGGAGTAAAAAAAAATGTGCTTCTTCTAAACACCAATGTAAATTATATTAAAGTTAGAAAGCACTTAGTGGTTTGTATGTACATATCTCTTGACGCCAGGATGGCTAATACCTAAGAAAGAAAAGCAATTTTATGATAAGATTAAAAAAGTTTTACGTAAAATACTAAATTTAGGGATTTCTTTCATTCTAATTTCGCAAAAGCTTTCTTAAATTCTTTGGAAATCCAAATCTCGCGATCCTTTTCTTCGCTTAATACATTAAGGCACGATGACGTCTATATATCACCGCACAGCCCTTCCATTAAACATTCCGTTCCCACATTCCCTGAGGATTACGAGTAAATTTCAAAGAAACAGTTGTGTACACAACGATACATATTCCATTAAATTTCGCTTAAATTTCATTGAAGCGATGCATGATGGTAATCAAGACGGTCATCTCTTGAGATGAGATGACGTTTTCATATGAAGATAAACGATGTAACCTAGTTTTTAAAAGTAACATTTTATTCGAAATAGTTTTTTTATACAACAACCTCGACAAATAACGTACGATTCGCCTGATGTTAAGCAGTTACCGTAGCTTATAGATGCAGGGGCGGATTTACCAGCAGGCTGAGTAGGCTGGAGCCTAGGGCGGCAGATTTATGGGGCGGCAAATTTGGGGACCGATTTTTTTTGCTACCTCATAGAAATAAAGATTAATAAAAAATATTTATTCACGTTTACCGAATGTACATTATTGTTTAAGTAGCATACAGAAAGTAGAGACCAACTACAAAAACTTCTGGAGTCCATAGACAACATTTTTAGAGAATTTAGCTTAAAGATAAACAAGACAAAAACAAAAATTAAAGTAACTTCCAAAAATACACGCTTACAAATACACCAATTATTCTAAATTCCAATCCAGTTGAGCAAGTAAAAAGTTTTAAATATTTAGGTAGCTCCATAACACATGATGCCAGATGTACAACAGATATAATTACCCGAATAGCAATAGCAAAGGGAGCATTTAACAACAAAAAACACTTATTCCGCTCAAAAATATCGAAGAAGATCAAGAAGCGCTTTATTAAAACGTACATCTGGAGCATAGCACTTTGCGGGTCAGAGACGTGGACAATGACACAAAGAGATAGAGAAAGATTAGAAGCTTTTGAGATGTGGTGCTGGAGGAGGATGGAAAGAATAAGCTGGACGGAAAAGATAACGAACCAAGAAGTACTAGAAAGAGTAGATGAAAGGAGAAGCCTGTTGACCAGCATTGAAAATAGAAGAGGAAAGATGATCGGGCATTTGATACGACATGACGCTTTTATGAAAACAATCATAGAAGGGAAGATAGAAGGCAAGAGGGGAAGAGGAATACCTAGGAGAAGCTATTTTGACCAAGTGAAGGAAAAAGTGAAAGTCGTGTCGTATCAAATGGTCAAGGAACTGGGAGAAAATCGCAGTGAATGGAAAAAACTCCACCGACAAGAGCATCGCTCTTAAGTTGATGATGAGCATACATTACCCCGCCTTTATTAATCGTACATGATTGAGCTTTGATTAGCTCAAAAATAAACCAAAAAATATTTTACGTGCAATTTCAACGAAATTTTTGGATTGTAAAAATAATCTAGGACATGACAATTGTAGAGGCAAGGGCGGCAAAAACTTTACAGCCTATACCTTGGAAATTTGTAAATCCGCCACTGTATAGATGCCTGCAATGCCAAAGGCATTTCTCTCACTTGCCGATCTAACGGAGAGTTGAACGGAAGGAGAGGATTATTTTTTTTGAATTGACTATATTTTGTTGGCCAGAGTGGCCATAACAACTTCACCCGGACAGAGGGCGAGCGCAAGTGCGCTCCAGCCAGAGGGGCAGGGGGGCAGCTAGCTCAAGGGCGCCACAAGGGACACGACCTCGGCTTGGGCCGCTGCCAGAAGAGGTGGCGAGGGTAAATCTACCACCGGATCGGAACGCGACCTCGACTGAGAAGATCCGGCAAGAAACTCAGCGGGCTTGTCGGATGCCAAGGTGCGTCTAGGTAAGTAGACGCACCTTCTAGCGGAATCGGGGGTACGTCGACCTCACCGGCGAGGTCGGTGTCTGGTGGGGAGTGTGCGTGTGTCGTTCTCCTCGACATCTGAGTCTAGGAGAGCGGTGAGTTTGTCGGGGGGGGTCCAGCAACACATGCCGCGGCCTGCGGCGGCATGTATCTGGCGCGGGAAGGAGAGGTATGGAGGGGGTGGGCTTTCGGTTATCTCGCTCATCGATATAAACTCAACTGTTAATAGCTACTTTACGTCGATCTTCTGTGAGTGGGTGGTACAAACCTCGCTCGAGCCAGCCCTTATATTAGCTGTAACTGGTAACATTTGGAATTGTATTGGTTTATTGTGGAAAAGAAATATATTTATTATTACCTTTCTGACTATTCCTAACTGACTTTCTTCCTTATAGAAAGTCTAGTCCGTCCCAGACTACACGAGGAGGACGAATGTTGACACCATGTTGTTGCGGATTTCATCGCCATTTCTATAAAATTATTATCAAAGTTAAAAGTTGAAATGAGCGCCATCTGTTGACTAGCTTGGTGAGTAATAAAATATATCCCTAAGTTTTTGTGAATGACATTGAGTGACATTTAGATGTCACTCACATTGAGTACGGTTTAGAAAGAGAGGCAACAAATCAGGGATATACATTGTACCGTAAGAGAGTACGGCTCATAAAATAAGTGGTACTTAGATGAAAGATAAATAATTAATAGTAATGTTAAAGCGCATGATTTCCATGGCGGTAGATTGGAGACGACTTGTTACCTACTTAGCTATAGTATTGTTTGTTTGAACCCAATGGCCGCGACGCACAGTTTTTGGTGTAACGCTTGTGTTTTACCTGCTCGTGGGTCGTGTAGCGTAGATTGAATTAATTTTGTGTTCACTATTTATTCACGCAAACAAGTCTCGGGCGAGCGACTGTCTCGATATCACCTATTATTACAGTTGAACTCGGGACTATCGGTGACCTTGGCTGCTACTTGACACGCAAGCAATATTCGGTTTAATCGAGACATATCGATTGATAATAGAGTTTATTTCCGATTTTACGTATTGACTTTAAATAAATGAATTATTTATAATTACTAGTAGTCGCCCGTGGTCGAAATTCGACCATAATTTATTTATTTTTTTAGTTTAAACGTTATTAAGGTTATATTATCAACTATTAAGTACAAACCCCAAAACCTTCTTGATTGATACTGGCACGCAGAATGCACTATGGAACTCCCGCCCTCCGAAATAAAGAAACAAGAAACTGTCACCGTCTGTCAGGCAGACAGTCAGTCAGTTACCGAGTGGAAGTTACAGATGTGTGTGCGTCAAAGCATGGTAGTGTGTTTAATTATTTATTTATTAGTTGAATGTATTTTTAAGCATGATATTAGCATTCTGCACTGCTTCTCTATATAAACTATAAGTGTGGGAAATTTCATACTCCTCCGTCCGCGCAATTTTCGTAAAAAGGGGTACAAATCTTTTGCTTCACGTATTAATACATATATAGATATGTGTGTTCTAAATATGTCTGTCATTGGGCAGTTAGAGAAAATTGAACGTAACCAATAGCGTTATAAGGTTGCTAAGACAATATACAATTTATGCAATCGTATGTCTTTTATCAACTTTCGCCGTCAATAAATCTGAAATGAATATTTAGGTGAATATTGCGATACTGCATATTTTATTGATCATACTTTCAACGAAAAAAGTACGGATTGTTAGGTCTTTTGAGTTGTCTTATAAAATTCAAGATTTTTGTTTGAGGGTGGCAATAACTTGAAGTCAAAAAGGTCTGATGCTAGTATCTTAGAAACGGTTAAACCCAAGAAGCTTAGGTTAAACCCAAAGAGTGCTCAACAATTTTATATCTATGGCTGAATTATTTCTCACCAAAACTATCCGAGTACCGTCTCAAATACACCAACCGTTGAAGTCGGTCCATCGGTTCGGTAACATCAGACAGAAAATTCAATTCAATTTATTTTATTTCGTATATCTATACTTCCATATGTGTTGGTGACAA
Organism: Notodonta dromedarius; assembly: GCA_905147325.1. Lineage (NCBI taxonomy): Eukaryota > Metazoa > Arthropoda > Insecta > Lepidoptera > Notodontidae > Notodonta > Notodonta dromedarius. The sequence continues at coordinate 1,762,090 of LR990167.1, forward strand.
TTCAATCACAATCACCGGATCGGCAACAAGCGACCTTGCCTTTGGTATTGCAGGCATCTATGGGCTACGGTAACTGCTTAACTTCAGGCGGGTCATACGCTTGTTTGCTGACTATGTTTGTCATACTATCATCATACTAATATAATAAAGAGGAAAACTTTGTTTGTTTGATTGTAATGAATAGGCTCCGAAACTACTGAACCGATTTGAAAAATTATTTCACTGTTGGGAAGCTACACTATCCCAGGGTGACATAGGCTATAATATATTTTTAAAAAAATTAGGGATCCTTACTAAAACTCGAATAATGTAACCGCAATGTACCCGTGCGAAGCCGGAGCGGGCCGCTAGTTGATTATAAAAGTACATCTTTTTGTTTCGTCTCATACTAAAAATAAGTCATAATTTCTTCTACTTCTCTTCATTACATAATATCTACGTACTAAAAATGATGCTTCTCTGTTTGACGGCTTGCTATTTACCCCATAAATTTAGATACCTAGTGGACAGTAGCCATCTTAGAATAAGCTGCTGCCTATTCAATACCAATACTTTGAAACATAGGTAACTCTAAATTGAAAACATAAAAACCGACCTATGCGACGACTTTTTAAACCACAAAAGAGCTGATAATTTTCAAACGGCTGAACCGATTTTCATGAAACATGGCTAAGAACACTCTCGGTCTGAATCCCTTTCAAAAATATACAAAATTAAAATCGGTTCATCCGCTTGGATGCTATGATGCCACAGACAGACACACAGATACATGTTAAACTTACACCACCCCTCTCTTTTCGGTGGGGGTTAAAAAGGATGGTTTCCTGTTTGATAGCTTGCTATTAACCTCATAAATTTATATACCTAGTAGACAATATTCATCCTAGAACAAGCTGCGGCTTATTCAAAATTATACACTACTAGCTGTGCTCCGCGACTTCATCCGCGTAGTATTGGATTATTGGGTTAAAAAGTATCCTATATGTTAATCCCGGTTATAATCTATCTGTGTTCCAAATTTCATCCAAATCCGTTCAGTAGTTTTTGCGTGAAGGAGTAACAAACAAACATACATACATACATACATACATCCACACTCACAAACTTTCGCATTTATAATATTAGTAGGATACACAATACTTTAAAACAAAACATGTCAGCGGCAACGTTGTCACGGCACAAGTGCACATATTAAAATATTCGTGACCAACATTGGCCTAAATTTTAAACAGTATCTGAATGACCAATCGTTTGTTCAAATGTATGTGCAAACATCACCATTTAAGTTTTTTTCTACTAGGTAATGGGAAAGCCTCACGCTCAGGCTGGTCTCGTAGGCGCCGCGCACTGCGGTATCCTGAACACGCATGCGTGGAGTTCACAATTGAAAAACAACCTTATTTTTGTGTATTATAGTGCATTACAGTGTGATCCGATATAGAATGTTACTGTGGGAATTCCGAAGAATGGTTGGTGATTGAAAAAAGTGTGATTTCACGATGTATTGTAGGTTTAACAATGGCTTGCTTTTCAAGAAGTTTGCTTTGAACATTTCTTACTCCATATTTTCAGTGTTTGTTAAGACCAAGACCAACACACATCTGCATGTTTCCGAACTAAGCAAAGATTGTACTATGGCTACTTTAATAGCACCCCAGGCAGACTGTCAAAACATTAAGAAAAGGCAATTTCTGAAAGTTGCTCTGATGGAAATCGAACCCGCAAACACCCGGTGTAGTGGGCAGAGCGGCCTACGTTGAAACCAAAAGCCAAGACGTCATATTATCAAGTAATGTAAGGAATTTGATCAAAATAATTGCACAACATTATAAGGAAGTTCATACCAAATTAGTGTAATCTTTTATTTCTAATCCACTGACAATTAAAAACTACAGCCATTAGTTGATGTAATGCCTCAAATTCATAGTTATCTTCTATATTTACAAAACGTAACAGTACTACTGTACTGTTACGTTTACTGTCATGTTACTACATGTATGAGATTGATTCTAATGTCGAAAAATTGTTTTTGACTGAAGGGAAAAGTTTCTCACATAATGCTCATTTATCTGTTGCGTTTGCGACTTGTTAGATTCAAGAAATTTAACGGTGATATTTAGTTACAAAACCAAATTGACTTATCGTGGAATAACTGCTTTCGCAGGGCTAACCTCGATGAGTGGGCTGTATTCTGTCAATTTATGAGGATTTGGAATGGAAACACTATCATTTTAAAGTCCTGTGAGTTCTGGCACTCTTCACTCGATTTACCAAAAAAGCTCAAACAAAAATGTTTTTAATTGAGACTACATCATTTTGATGGAATTCTCATGTCAATTGGTAATGGAATAGTTCCTATTATCGCATGAATTTCGTCAATATCGCCTCGATATACTGCCTTTGATTACACAATAATTTTCTGCGCAAAATTAATGTTCGTCTGATGTCACTAGATGACGTCATTTGTTAGGTCACGTCGAAGTTTTATAGTCATAGACGAAAAGGTCGCATCTCGAGTTGTGGCGTTCTTCTATTGAGCTAAAACAAATTGTTATAATTTCCAAAGGACCCGATTTGAAGCACATTTCGACGACCGCTTGGCGCAGGATGACCGCTTGGCGCAGTGGTTCGAGCTTAGGCCGCTCGGCTCACTACACATGGTGGTTGAGGGCTCGATTCCCGCTAGGGCAAGTTTTCGATCTGGCCTTTTCGTAATTTGCCCAGATCTGGGTGTCACTGGGATCGCCCCCAGTCCATTGTACGGAACCCATAGTACAAGCATTGATTAGTTTGGGACCATACAGTTGGTGTGTCAGTCTGGCGATATTATTATTGTATTCCATTTAAAAATAATATGACGGTAGAACACAGGCTACATAGACATAAGTACTTAAGCAATACTTAAGAAATACTTACTTACATACGAATAGAAAATTCATTTCATGATATGACCCAAACGCGTCTAATACCTATATTCAGTTATCAATAACAAGATTCCGTATATATAAAGGCTAACGAACCGGGACTATAACAGCTCATTGTAATTCAGGCCTTAATCCAATCTTGGTAAAGATTATAATTATTTGTGATTTTAACGAAATTAGGGTTACTTAGGTACGCGTATAATAAAAGGCTTTGTGCGAGTGCGTGAGGCACGCACAATGTAGGCACGAAACTATACCTATTGCAGCGTTTTGCAATCCGTGTATTTGACTCTTTGGTGTTAATATTATGTGACAACTATAGCTCGGCCAACGAGAAGCGATACGAAATGGTAATAGTGTTCGAGTTCAAGTCGATCATCGTAATGTAATAATAATTAAAAATATATGTATTTAATAATTAAAATTAAATACGGGCGAAACGTTAAAAACGACTTTTCAATATAATAATTTTCGTATCGCTTCTGTTTGGCCGTGGTGTAAATGGTGGTGAGTCAACGTTGATTATTTTCAGTTTATAGAGTGTCACGATATTATATTCAAAAACCTTATCGTGAATCAGAAATTCTATAATTAATTAGGACGTACCTACTATCTCATGGTGAGGTAGCCCGTTGATATTCTTTACTTACATTTTAATTAAAAGACAGATGTTTTGTATATTGTTTTCTTATATTTACGCGAATACTACACATTGAAATAAAACTATTTTTCGGATTTTATCGCGTTTATTAACTTTATCTTCCCGACGTTTCGGTTGCTTTACAGCAGCCATGGTCACGGGGGGACTGAGGTGTTAGACGTCCTGATGTTGTAGTTAGTAACTGGGTACCCTCATATTTAGTTGTTGTTTGCGGTCCGATCCACGCAGAAAGTGCTCACAGTGTCTCGAGGTCTTGCAATGGTACACTTGGTTTTGGATTTAATTATATTAATTACTGGATCCCAAGTTGGTGGTAGCACCCAGCCATCTTCCCTATTGAAATTAGGATGTTTTTTAATTTCAATGGCCTCACGTATCATCCTTGGTCGGAATCGGTGTTCTTTTGCGAGGATCTGTGGTCTATCAAATCTGATATAATGGCGGGTGCGGTCCTGTACATGTTCACAGATTGCAGACTTCGTGGAGCGCCGGTGTTTCACGTCAGCTATATGTTCTTTTACGCGGGTTTTTACTGATCTTTTAGTTTGCCCTATGTAGGAGAGCCCACATTCACAGTCGAGTTTGTATACCCCTGCATCTTGTAGAGGAATGTGACACTTGACAGGTGGTAAGAACTGACTAATCTTCTTTGGTGGCTTGAAATAAGTTTTGATTGAAGCACGTTTCAAGATGTAGCCAATCTTGTCTGTGACACCTCTTATATATGGTAGTACAGCAGGTAGACGCTCGACTGTGGCTGGTTTCACTCGGTCACTGTGATGGCGGCGGGGGATCCGAAGCTTGTTGTCATGCAATACTTGCTTGACATGATGGATCTCGGCAGCCAGGTGTTGCTCATCACAGATCCCTTGTGCTCTCTGAAACAAAGATTTACCCACGGTAGCTAACTGCGTTGGATGGTGGTGAGAATCACCGTTTAAGTACCTATCAGTATGGGTCTTTTTTCTATACACTGTGTGGCCTAAGGTGTTATCAGGATTTCGGATTACTAAAACATCTAAGAATGCTAGAGTGTTGTTGGCCTCTAACTCCATTGTAAATTTGATTTTAGAGTGTATGGAGTTAAGATGGTCGAGAAATGCTGTTATTTTGTCAGATGGTAATATTGTGAAAGTATCGTCTACGTACCGCTTGTAGAATCTTGGGGTCACAGGTGAAGTGCGAAGGGCTGTCTCCTCGAAGTCTTCCATGAATATATCGGCGACAACAGGAGAAACAGGGGAGCCCATGGCTACACCATCTACTTGCTTGTAGAACTGTTCATTCCACAACAGACACCCGGATGTGAGGCAATGTCTTAAAAGTTCAGCATATTCCTCCGGCATGTTGTTCTCTGCTAGCTTCTTTGATACTATAGTGATGCAGTCTGCTACAGGTAGAGAGGTAAACAAAGACTGAACATCAAAACTGACCATAGTTTCATTGTCAGCAAGATGTAGATGTTTAATCTCACTGACAAAATGGTATGAATCCTTTGTATGTGCTCTTGTGTGTCCTCTTAGTAGTGAGAGCACCTTCGCTACGTGCTGGGCCAGACTGTATGTTGGTGTGTCAATCTGGCTTACAATAGGACGCAGCGGGGCCTCGGGCTTGTGTATTTTAGGCAACCCATACAGCTTAGGTGGTTTTGCGCACGAAGGTATCAATGATTTGACGTCTAGATTCAATGCGTCGGAGTGTTTCTTTAATAGATCGGTAGTTGTTTTTAACACGTTTGTAGTTGGGTCTGTTTTGACCTTTTTATATGTTGTTTCATCCGATAGAAGTTCTAAAATTTTTGCATTGTAATCTGACGTATCCATTATTACCGTCGCATTTCCCTTATCCGCGCGGAGCTGCTGTAAAGCAACCGAAACGTCGGGAACATAAAGTTAATAAACGCGATAAAATCCGAAAAATAGTTTTATTTCAGATGTTTTGTGTCAATCATGTCCAACTTAAAAAAAAAAAAAAAAACCCCCAATGCGACGAATTTTAGACTACAAAAGAGCTGATAATTTTCAAACGGCTGAACCGATTTTCATGAAACATAGCTAAGAACACTCTCGATCAGATTACCTATCTAACATAACACAGATACACAAAAACACATGTTAAACATTTTGTCGGGGGTTATAAATAATAATAAATATTAATTTGAATTGTCTATTTTATATTTTATCTTTCACTAAACGCCTATACTTAAGTATTTTTTACGAAACTACGAATGCACAATCAAATTCATTCATCTTCGAAATGTCGCTTAGTGATCGTATTAAAACTCGCTTAGCTAGGTCTTGCGACCCCAGGTAAGGCACAGACCCATTTCGAACTGAAAGAAACTAGGCACAAATGTGTAGATAATGGTTATTCGATAGGATTGCGAAATGTGTTTTTGTGACCTTTGTACAAAGAGTAGGTTATTCACAAAAAAAATGGTCTTAGTAAAGAATAATATTGAGAAAGTTTGTAATTTTGTTTTTATATATCAAAGTAGGCCAACAAGCGTACACGCTTATGCTTAACATAAGGCGGGTTACAACCCGCCTTATGTTAAGCAGTAACCGTAGCGTATAGATACTCGCAATACCAAAGGCGTTGCTCGCACGTTACCGACGTGAACGGGACTGGGACGGAGAGAGGAGAAAGTCTGCCGACTCTCTAATCATCGTACCAAACACCGCTATTTTTATTTTTTATGTTTTTTCTTGTCTCTTTGACTGTTTATGTATAAACACACACAGTCATTGGCTATTGCTTTTTATTCATTCGACTTCTGAAATGAATCTTGTGACTGAAAATAAATGATATTTTAATTGATAACGTCCTCATGTTTATAACAATACACACATCGTAACAAAATATATTTGTACTGCCAATGTAAATGGACAACTTTCTATATTTGAGAGTAAATATTTTGAGCAAAACAAAATATTATTTATTTCACCTCCACGTAATACAGCACTGCTGACCATATGTCTGGTATGTTGCTCATATCGTAGCTCCATCTACAAAAGGGTCGTCCTATATAAGAAATTGTGTGTTGCAATGCGTATTTTAAATAAATTCCGTCCAAGGGAATATTGTGGTAGGAACTTTTTGAATATTTATAAGTATTGGGACCTCGCTCTGTGGTCCTCGAATTTCCACACTGCCGCGCATTTCAAGATTTTATGATAAACGGGTCTCTTTTTCTGAAATAAAGCAGTATTTTTACGTTGATATCATTTTTACTTGGTTTTCATGTTATAATAAATTATGAATAATTATACTTTCAATTATATCATCACTAGCTTATCGTGAATGAAAACATCGTGAGGAAACCTGAATGTCTTAGAAAATCTAACCATTTTCGAAAGACATGTGAAATCCACGGACCTGCACTGGGCCAACGTGGTGGATTATGCCCTCAATCCCTCTCCTGTTAAGGGGAAACCCGTACCCAAGTTCTCTGACATTAAAAAGGGCTAAAGACCTTAAACTGACTGGAAATTGACAGTTTTCTTCCCCAAATATAAATTGTTTTTTTTACAAGTCCTTCCTTATGACGTTATTCGAATGAAATTCTGCATCAAAATCCTCTACCCTTCATATTCTGACCTTCAAAGTTTCGAGGATAAACATAAACCCCTGAATTTAACTTTACCCTTGATAACTTTAAAGTTTCAGCATAAAATGAACTTCCATCATTGATTACCCGAAGGGACTTTTCTCATGATATTAGTTGTTTTAAAAGTGCCTTTAGGTGAGAATATGGGATGGCTTTATGATCTTATATACCTATCCCTAGCTAGGGCGATATTTATATTGGTGTGTTTGGCGTAGCAGCTAGTCTAGCACACATAATTTTCCGTATTCATTCAGAAAGCTTGCAGCTGGTGCTGACTTAACAATGCTTATAAGCGCTGACCAGCGCCTATAATAGGCGTATAATATAGTCGCCAAACTTTGAACCGAACCAGGGTAGATAAGCGCCGTCCAGTTCCGATCTGCACCTAGACGGCTATTTTGCTGATCTTGCAACACATAATATTAGTGTTGGTCATGCTCACTTCAATGTCCTTGTTTGCGGTGGCTTTGTGGAGCGGGTCACCCTCTTCCCTCTATTATGGTTGAGGAGAGTGATGCCGCTTTTCAAGTCATGCTCGTGCGCGGGCGCTGCTTACGGGGATTGGTCCAATCACTTTCCTCTTAACAACATTTATTTTATTTACTATTTGGTACTTAGCATGGAAGGCATCACACCAAAGCAACTATCATATTATCCACCCCTGTTTTATCAATTATTATTTTGGTTCGTAAACGATTAATTTGATGTAAGTATGAGTAGGTATGCACATCACACTAAACTAGCATTCTCATTTTATTTACATTATTACATATATGATTATTATTTACTATTAGCTATTTAGTGGTAATGGTGTTGCCTGCTCATATTATTTTTTTATGCTGTTCCTGAAAATGTACACCATCTTTCATTTATTGAAAAGAGTAACCATTGAGTTTCTTGCCGGCTCTTCTCAGTGGAAGCAGCATTCCGAACCGGTGGTAGATTCTGACTATTCATAAATGCTTGTTGGCTTACATGAATAAAAACAATTTTGAATTTCGAATTAATTATATTATTATTGTAATTTTTCATACTATTTAGACAGATTTATTTGCTTTTACCGGCTTCTTTTATGTATATAGCATCTTACGTGCGCCGGTGTGCGCGCCTACAAGCGCTGGTATGTTGGCGTTTGCTGCAAGCTTCCTATGTGAATACAACATTTGGGCCCAAACTAGACAGCAATTGACTAATATTATGGCTACCATACAAATAGACAGGGAAGAATCCCGATATCACTCAGACCAGAGGAAAATAACCAAATGGCCATTAACTAAGTTCGCCCTGGCGGAGTTAAGTCGGTAAACACCGAGTGTAGTTTACCGAGTGGTCTGCACTCAAACTGCTAGATAAGACGATTATAATCCAGATGGTAATAGGGTCATAGGCCCTATATTTAGTGGGTATACATGCCTCGCTCGTTTAACCTCCAAAATTGTTACTAATGATCTTTAACCGCTCTATGTCATTACCCCGATGATGGATGACTTATTTTGGTGGCAGTCGTTTACTGAGCTTGAAGATATGGTTGTATGTTAGTTAACATAAATCATGATATTTTTTACCAGTTGGGGATTAGTTTTCAAATAATACATAGTTCCATGCAAAACGAAACATGTTTATTTTACATTTTTTTTGTAAGATTATCAACTAAGCCGGCTATGTCGGAAATTGTATATTATTTATTAAGCCTTCACACAAGCTTTATGGTAGTATGATTTTTTTTTGTTATAAAACCTATTATATTATCATAAGAAAGCGAAAATGTCTAAGAAATGTGAAAAAATATGTATTTATAATAAGTCTTATCTGACACTAATTGTTAACATGATTGATAGGTATAGTTAGTCAATTTCACGAAGACGCTTGGATTATTGCAAATCGACCCATATGCCAATGTCATAAAACTCATATATTTCTCTTTTCTTTAAACACACATATTTTGTTCAGCACAATTCACAGAATAATTTCATAAGAGGATTATATTTAGGGTCATTTGCAAAGCGGATTACCCCGGGTACTTTGCGAAAGCTTAGTTCATTGATAGTATTCGTTCTAAAAGTATATCTATTATTTTGTCTAGCTTGTTTGACAAAGTGCTGGGACATTATGTGAGTGTTCGAACATAACGTATACTATTAAGACTGATTAACTTCTGACTTCTTTAAATGTCTAAACATCAATTAATCCCAACAAAGATAGCAGTAACAACAATGTATATTCTTCAGTTCGTTATCGAACCGATCGATGTTCGTTTGGATGTTTGTTCAGTAAATACTGGTCTCGTTTTAGTTCATTCGACCTAGCTAACTAACCTTTTATCTTGTTAGCGAAAATAGAGTTCATGTATCATCTGTGTGTAAATAATACCTATAGCAAAGAAGGAATAGCCAAAATACTTATATTGGTAACACTTAATAAATAGTGGTTATACTCGTATAAAATACCAATGTTTATTAACAACAGAAGGTGTCTTGGGAAATCAAGAGTGAGTCTTTATCTCGATAACACGTTCGCGTCTCGCTTGTAACAGAAGTCACATGAGGTTTGAGGTTTTAGTCATTTAAGTAATTTTTTATAAGAGAAATTCAATATGACTAAGTATTTACAATATTTTTAACTCCCGCTTTGCAACGGAGGAAAGTGGATTTTTTCTTTCAACTCCTCCTAAGTATTTTTTTTTTATTAATTTGTGCAGGCTCCATGACAATTTCGTCCAGGATCAAAGTTTAGCGTCATCTTTGGGCACCATTCTTGATCCTGGCTTACAGAATAAACTGTGGCGGGAATAAGCAACGGGCCATCTCCTAATAAAAAATACTTGTTTACTAAACACTAGGAACAACCCTAGTTAACCGAATAAAATGATTAGCATCATTATACCTGTCGCTTTCACATAAAAGATCCGTAAGGCAACGGCTTATCTTATGATGTAAATCTAGATAATATAAAGCGGCTCGTAAACATTGTCAAAGATCCTTAGGACCTCCAACCCTCGTCGACATTAGTTCCAAGGTTTATGGTATAATGTGTTTCATGAAGTAGGTAAATTATGTATGATAACTTAAAGACATATTTAAGGGCGGACTTGTATATTTATTTAGTGTTGAAAAACATAATAATATTGGCGCTTTGAAGACGTGTCTACTATGGCCTCAGACGATAAGAATAACTTAGACGGACCGCTTAGAACTATTAATTGATGCAAGTTAAAGTAATACCAAGTAGCAACATAGCAATACAGTATTCTTTTTTAGATTACCTCATGTGTATTTTATATTTTTTTACGCGACAATACGGGAATTTTAATACGGGACAAATATAATAATATTTTTTGTTTATGTGATTAGATGTACAGTCCCGACCGCGAGTCGGGCACCAGCGTATCTAAAAAAGAACACCTGGATTGATGCTATTTGGTATTACATTTTCTGAATACACTCACGAGTTCTACGCGCTTCGTCTACGTTTTTTCTCGTCTGAGGCTATCGCATAAGATTTCATCAAATTTATTTGAAATCATATATAAAAACACTGGAAGCGTCTGTCTTTGTTTTTTGTCTGAAAGTGCTAACATTATGACAAAACATCTATTTGTCAATATTTTAACTAAGTATCCTTGATTCTTTAGAAAGTTAATATATCACTGCTATTTCAAGCTGAATCTTTAGTAAGGTAGTTAATCACTAAAATTAGGTCAATCGAAACGTAGATACTAAATGCATCCAGAAATACATCCCCAAATCATTTAGCATGTTCTAAATGATTTAAATTGAATTCGAGCCGATATTGTTCAAGCCTCTAGAGAACTACCTCGTGTTAAACTTCAGATTTGCGGCTAGACAGACAAGGTGACGTCATTTGGCACATAGCCAATACAGTTGGCATTGAAATTATACGTCAGGTTACACGGTCCAAGATATATAACGGATGTGGCGCATATCGTTTCAGGGCTGGAGTTGGCTGAAGGTAATCTCAGTGGGAATTAAGGGCGTAAAGGTATAGCGATGAAATTTTATAAAGAATGCAACCCTGTGCAGAACAGGCATTTAGATAGTTTGCACTTGGCGTGGGATTCAGTCTGTTTTGAGTTTGAGGCAGGGTCGTTCGTTCTTCGGAGGCCCCTTAAGCCATGTCGAAAGCCTTCAGGCGGCCAGAATAATTTATCTTGACGACCGCTTGGCGTAGTGGTTCGAGCGTAGGCCGCTCGGCTCACTGCACATGGTGGTTGCGGGTTCGATTCCCGCCAGGGCAAATTTCGAAAATGGCCTTTTCGTAATTTGCCCAGGTCTGGGTGTCACTGGGATCGCCCCCAGTCCATTGTACCATAGTACATACAAGCTTTGCTTAGTTTGGGACCGTACAGTTGGTGTGTCTGTCTGGCGATATTTATTTTTATTATTTTCATTTTATTTATCTGTCACCAGAGCTAGCCACTACCTCATGTGATAAGAAGATGAATCACAGGTGTAATGAATTAATTACTTAGTACAAATTCTAAATATTACAGCTTGTTTCCTTTGAGTAAAGTTTCTTAACTTCAATATTTAGGGCGTTGCCCTACGGTTCCATTAGTTCTTTTCTACGTCCACGGAGGAGGATAATAATTTCATTCTTTACTGTATGTACCAAGCAGTCATCTCCATTACGCTTCACTAAGAGTAATTTTGTGCAAAACAGGAAACCGTCAATTGAACCTAAAACTGTTTGCAAAATGAATTAATATTTGCAAGGTCGGGCTATATCGGGGAACGCAATAATTCGTAATTGTAACAATTACGCTTCTGAGAAGACTTCTTGGCGTAAATAAGGAAGTGTATATGTGTATGTGTGTGTAGGAAGAATAAGCGGTGCTAATACGATACGTTATAGTTTGACTCGCTTATTCGTATTTACGATAAATAGAATCAAAACAATTGCTACGCACATAACGTTGCTTTTCGGTCGGCAAACAATCGTACGCCCCATATAATAATCCTTACTAATATTATAAATGCGAAAGTAACTCTGTCTGTCTGTCTGTCTGTCTGTCTGTCTGTCGATCTTTCACGCCAAAACTACTGAACCGATTTTAATGAAATTTGATACACAGATAGTCTAGAGCCTGAGAAAGGACATAGGCTACTTTTTAATGCGAAGAAAGAGTTTTAAGGTGTTGATAGGGGGGATGAAAATTGTATGGAAGTATCGTAATTTTTTGAGCTAGAAGCTTGAAACTTATTTTGTTGGCTGTTGATTTGATTTGATTTGTTGATTGAAACACTGCAAATAGCTCATTAAAGTATTTATACGTATGTGACTTATTTGTTAAAAAATTAGCCTAAATAATTAAAAATGCTACCCAAATACACTATTCCACGCGGACGAAGTCGCGGGCATAGCTAGTAATATAATAATTTAGCCCCTTTGACGTCCCACTCCTGGGCAATGGCCCTCCCCTCAACACGAGGGGGATTCAGGCCATGCACCACCACGCTGGCCCAGTGCGGGTTGGCGGATTTCACATGTCTTTCGAAAATTGGTTAGATATAAGACATGCAGGTTTCCTCACGATGTTTTCCTTCACCGTAAGCAAGTGATAATCATATAGAAATTATGATTCGCACATAGATTTCGGAAAATCCAGAGGTGCTAGCCGGGGTTTGAACCCAAGACTTGGTGCCCGCAAGATTGGGCTTCCGGCTCTTCCACTCATGGTACGAAACAAATCTACTCTAGCTACTTTACGCCAATCTTCCGTGAGAGGGTGGTATTACCCCTGTTAAGCCAGCCAGTATATGAGCTATATAGGCAATGGACTAAGGCTTGGTGTTCACAACCACCACCACCAGCGCCGAGCGACGCCGAGTGACGCCGAACGCCGCCGAGCAGCGACGTATATAAGACGGTGCACGCGGCCTTCGCCCTCTTTTACCCTCGCCACCTCTTCTGGCAGCGGCCCAAGCCGAGGTCGTGTCCCTTGTGGCGCCCTTGAGCTAGCTGCCCCCCTGCCCCTCTGGCTGGAGCGCACTCGCGCTCGCCCTCTGTCCAGGTGAAGTTGTTATGGCCACTCTGGCCAACAACATATAGTCAATAAAAAAAAAAAAAAAAAAATTAATTTCATTACCTTATACGTTCACCACATTCGCATTATTAATGTTTAAAGCGAATAAAAACCTTATAAAACTTATAAAAAACCTTTATTACTAAGTTCAGCCTTTATTCAAACTACTACATAGACCCTTCAGCGCAGAAAACACCAAGAGTAGGTACACATCAAGTACAAACCTCAACACTTGGCTTTACCAACGTAAATAATTAATTTAGAAAACGTCTGACATACATAAAACATTTATTACTCACAATATTTTCATTTATGGTGACAGTTTTCTTCTGGTCACAGTTTTCTAATGCATACTGATTTACAATAAGTTACTCCAAGATTAATATCAAGCAATTTCAAATTCGTGAGTACGCAGCTTGAGTCAAATGGTCATTCGCCTACTGAACGGCGGTTTATAGCAACCCCGTGACCTAAGGGTCACGCATTGAGCCCTAATTTATGTAGATTTTGTCGTCCACCCGTCTCCACTTTCTTGCCAGTGATAATGGGCATGTAATAAAAGCTTGTTTGCTATTTAAATTTGAGATATGTAGGTACCATACCTACATAATGAAAGTTCTTGAAAGTTTATTTGGCTGAATACTGAAAAGTCTTAGTTTTAGCTGTTTGAGATGTCGTAATTTTTGTTTTTTTGTTATGGCAAAGATCTCAAATTTAATGTGAGTTAGAGTATTCTGTGGCAAGTATTTGTCATTCTTCGACTTCGGTGTGAACAAGAATCGCCAGAGAGTTTTGCTTTGTAATCTGCATTTTGATTAAATTAATTGTAATTTATATCAAACTTGTGGATGCCTCGTTACTCATTGAGTTAGTAAAAAAACCTCGTCCAACCTAACAAAATGTCGATGAAAAAAACTCACGTTTAGTGAGTTTCATCACTTTTCACGTTATGAGATGTCCGCTCGGATTCCAATTACAAGAATATGCCACGTCATACCATCTGGACCTTCGAAACGAGTTTTCTGAAACTTGCCGGAATATTGCTGGCATCCGGGACCCAGACACAATAACCCAGTGTAGGTACCAACATAATATGAATACATAGATGGGGCGTCGGTAAAATTGAGGCTCTGCTACCTACATTGTATTCTACTGTTCTTTATGAACCTCTCATTGTACTGAGCTGTTTATAATCTATACATACAAATAAATAAAATTGGAGTGTCTGTTTGTAATATCAAAATAACACCTTTTCACTAAATGCATATGAAAGTACATACGACACCTACGGAAAAAACGCGATTTAAATTTTTTTTGTCTGTCTGTCTGTCTGTGTGTTTGTTCCGGGTAATCTCCGAAACGGCTGGACCGATTTTTACGGGACTTTCACTGGCAGATAGCTGATGTTATAAGGAGTAACTTAGACTACTTTAATTTTAGAAAATCATTTAGGGTTCCGCGTAAAAAAATAAAAACACATGTAATCAAACAGTATCTCCGAAACGGCTGGACCGATTTTGACGGGACTTTCACTGGTAGATAGCTGATGTTATAAGCAGTAACTTAGGGCACTTTTATTTTAGAAAAACAAACATAAATGGGTCCTGTCGCCCGGGCTCAGAACGCGGCAGCGGGCTTTTTTGTTAAGTTAAATTCCACGCGGACGAAGTCGCGGGCTCAGCTAGTCTTGCTTAAAGCTTTAAGATACAATTATTTGACTAGTGTAAAATTACCATCACGGTTACAAATATCAGGAAGTGGACAGGGCCCTAACCACGCTAGCTACTCAAATCGTAATAGAAAAGCAAACGCTCGCGATTACGTTTCAAACGATCCGCTTTTGACGTTTTGTTGACACCATACCATATCAATGTCAATAATAATCGTGAAGCTCGTGTCAGTAAAACGTCAAAAGCGGAGCGTTTGCTTTTCTATTACGATTTGAGTAGCTAGCGTGGTTAGGGCCCTGGTATCAAGATTTTTCAAGATCTGTACAGACGAAATCTGGACAAAAGAAAGTTTAAAGGAACCGATTTCCCAAAATCACCTGTGGATTAATAAATAGATGGCATGAAGTATTTCAAATACCTGTATTCATAATGTACTTATAAATTTCAGGTATTTGATTGGCATGTGACGCGAGCGCTGTGAGCGGCATGCGAGGCGCGCGCTCGAAGCGGGCGGCGGGCTCGCTCGCCGCGCTCGCGGCGTTCGTCGTGATCAGTTCTGCTCAGCAAACGTCCAAGGGTAAGCATTATTATCTCAAGAAGAGTAAAAGCGTAAGCAGTCATTCACACACGGTAGCCGACATTTTGACAAATAAAGGCTGTATTGTGATTTGGCTGCAGTGATAATGTATAGAAATTATCGGTGCCGGAATACCATAGGAATTATCGCTAACGTAAAAACCTTTTTGGTCTCGACCAGAATTGAGTCCGCAACCATCCAGTGCAGTGAGGCGAGCGATATACCCTCGAAATACTAGACCAAAGCCGCATCATTCAAATTGAATACGTTGTTTGAATTCAAATTTATAATACGTTGAAGCAAGATTTTGATTCCTAAATAATTGGTAAGAAAGGGTCTAACAGTAACCACAACAATCGCATGCCCCACTGCGGTTAAACGAACTTCGACCTGCAAAGGTTAAACACAGTTAATAGGCATAAAGTTGATTAAGGGAAAAGGGGCAATGTGGTGTGTGGGTGTCAGCAGAGTTATGCCTATAAAACACGTTTATATTTAGAACCAATTATTATTTTAGAATGCTACATGCATTGATGGAATCTACATTCCACAGTTTACAGTCCAAACTCTACAGTCTAGGCGATTTGAGAAAATGGTTATCAGAAACCTAACATCTAACAGCTGGTCTAACCTTAAGGCATTACTGATAGTCTCATAAGCCGCATATTTTCAGAAGACTTGAATTAGTACTGTATACCTACAATTTGTAAGAATACAAATTCGTCTCAGAATGTGGTTAATGCAACTAATGCATACAAATGCCTTCCAATTCAAAGTTAACCGCTAAAACGTCGCTTTGCAATCACTGTTACGGCTCCTTTATGAGTTCTATCACTTTTATGTCTGTGATTAGCATAGAAATGACCCATGCGTAAGAGAATTTTTTTTTTCATTTTCGTTACCATTTGCGCGATCCTGACTTCTGAGCCCTTAGGTATGGAAACTAATTTTGACCTAGACACGTATTAATAAATCAATCTTCGGTTTGAGAGTGATTATGAGTACGCTTTAGACTTGTCATTTTGTACTGGTATGACATTAGAATGACATTTCTAGGATCGCTCCCAGACTTGAAATCGATATTAATATCCCTACTTACTCATACATAACATTTGACCAAATTTTTAAGATTAATCTTTAGTCAGTCAGTCAGTCTTTTAGAAAGTATGTACTGCTGAATAGTCAAATGCTACTTAAATCCTTCAGCCCCACTCAGTAATTTGAGACTTTATTATCTTTATCAATTTGTCAGGGTCCTTCTAAATTAAAGAAGATTCGAGAATTTTATGGTCAATTAAATGTATTCCGCTTTGATTTCAGAACCTGCTTTCTACGGTCAGAATTGCACCACGACGGCTGACTGCCAGTTCCAGGACTCCCAATGCGACGAGAGTCTGAAGGTGTGCCAGTGCCAGCCCCACGTGCCAATCAGCAACCAACATGATAAATGCGGAAAAGGTAACTTACTGCCACTAGCAGGTCGCAATCTGCCATTCACCGGCCATTCTCCAGAACACATTATCTGGCTTCGCACTTAGTCTGTCACTGATGACTCAATATGTGCAAGTGGTTTCGAGGATCCTACTGTGTCTGTGTCCCTTGTATGTGAATGCCAGTTCGGATTTGAATGCAGCCACCCTTCCAATACTTATTCAATAGAAGGAGAAGACAACCAGCCAGTTCTTTTGGTGATGATAATGCTGTCTGCAAGTCAGCTGTGCTCCATGACCTTAAAAATTATACTCATGATACCGCTTAGGTACTTGGCTATTTTCTAAACAGGAGTCGTATAGCAAGTAGCATCGATTCTAGCAGTAACTGTAGTATAACATATATGCTGTAGGTATAGGCTGTGCTGTTGACTAAATATCATCTCTGTGGAGCCATGCTATTCGTTCTGAAAAAGCGACAAAGTCAAATCTATCTATAGTGTTCAAAAAATGTTGCCTTCTTATCTTACACTTTTATATTATTTTATGTACGTGCCGTAAATATGACTCGATGTTACGTTGGGCAAAGGTGAGACTGATCCCAAATCTACGAGAGAGTGTATAACTTGACCTTATATAAAAAAGTCCGTTGGGCAAGCTTTTATAAGACTTCCTTTCGTGACACAAACGTGGGTAAGCGTAAGTAGATGGTTTTATCGGATTGACAAAAATACATTTCGGCAGCACAAATGTTACTCCAGGAAGTATGTACTTCTAAATTATTATTCGAACCAAAAGAAGGTCCCGTTTATTGATTCGGGTTCCATTGTTTGAGCGTTCCAGAAATATTTTTGTTATTCTTAATAAGGAAGCTGTTTCGTTTTAATATCTACTCATTGATGATATATTATATCATTAATCAGAAAATATAATTACCTTCTCTTAACTTTAGTATTTTTTCTGCAGTTATATGCTCCATAAGCTCGGGAGCTATTGCTTTCTCTTTCTCCGGCTATCGTTATGTCTGCATGGTCAGACGTCAAACTGATTGGATTACTTAATAGTATATATTTTATTATTGCCATTATTATAGATACAGTTCCTTCTCAGTTTCTCGTACTATGGCTTTGCTCTATGACATTTAAAATTACCCACCTCTCATTTTTTTTTATCTGTATACTTATCTCATTATGATAAAAGTGATACCAAATTAATCGAACAACGAAAACAATATCATCGGGAATAAAATAATAAGCTTTTATTTTAATGAAAACAAAACACAATTGAAAGTATTATGTTTCTGAGAACAAAAATATTGTATTAAGGTGAAGGCGCCTGTCTAGCCCGCGAAGTTCAAATTATTTGAGTTCTTTTAGAAATTTTTCATAATCTGACAATAATAAAAGACAAATTTTGTAATTCGCAAAAAAGACCGTGTGCAGTGCATTTATTAATACATTTATTTTACTCTAAATATTATCACGGTGGATATGATACTAGTAAATCACGAAATATACAAAAATTGCCAGATTATCTGGATAGCTGTCGTTCTTGAAATGTTTTAGAGTAAGTTGGATATATTAATAAATGCACTGCACACGGTCTTTTTCGCGAATTACAAAATTTGTCTTTTATTATTGTCAGATTTTGAAAAAAATCTAAAAGGACTCAAAAAATTTGTACTTCGCGGGCTAGATGGGCGCTTTAGCCTTAAAGACGATAAGAATGGAGACGCCAGTTAAAAAGCAACTTTATGGTAGCCATAGCAACCTAATACGGATTTCAGGAGCGTGACTCGACTCTGTTGACTGCGGATAAGAATGGTAATAGTGTAATGCTGAATCGATAGCTGTTAAAGTTTGGAAAGCTCTTTTGTTAGCTGAAGCTGAACTGAATTCATCAAAAACCAATAGTATAACCTGAGTTATTTTAATAATGATGTTCAAGAACAACTTGGTAATTATGAGTTAAACTTACATGCAACTGATGGTGTAAATTATCAACAATGAGATCCCATGTTATATGGCTCGAAAATTTTTGATTTATCACCGACTAATTATTAAGACCATTTTCCCGTTTTAGTAACATAAAGGTCTTTCGTCCAACCCCATGTTTAATGTGTCAAGGGCGTATTAGTAACTTAATAATTACTAAAATGCTGCATAATATTAGTAAAGTTAGGAGCGGGGACAGTCACGCGACATGCAATGTGCAAACATCGATCCGGGTCTTTCCTTTTACGACTTGTTTTGCGTCCTTTTTGGTTGATATTTATCGTCAACGTTGCAATCACACGCGACGACGTTTATGTATAAAGGGGAAGTATATGTTTTAATAAATTATCCACAAAAATGTTTAATGTTTTCGGCGGAAAACTCCGCCTTTTATTTAAAGCCAGTCAATCTGTTATTCTTTCTACTTTTATGCGTATTCAAAAAGGTTTTACGCCAAAATTACTTTTCGGTTTTACATCGGAATCTCGCAAATAAGTATGAATAAAAACTCACAATTTTCTTTGAAGAATTCAATGCCAAGATACCCATTCTATACAGCTATTCATTAAATGTGAAGATTTTTTCCAAGAATTCTCGAGAATCATTTGTTTTTATAAAGGAACTTAGCAAAAACGTTTTTACTGTCTTTATGAAACATTTCAGTTTTCCTTTTTGATTCGACCAAAGAAAAGGACAACAGAAAGCAAAAAATTGATAAGAAATTTTATAAACAACTGAATAAACAGTTTATACGTAGATGACTTTCTCATGAATCATTTGATGAATATTAACTTATTGTGTATCTATTTAGCTTTTTTAGGAAAGCAGTGGTCATTAAAGTTAAATTATATTTACTCACGAAACCTGAAGTATTTTGTTTATACCTGCAGTAATTAAGTCTTAGACCAAATGTTATGAACATGACGCTTCTTGTTTGTTAACAAGTAATTTCTATGGAAATAAATTACTCAGCTCACTTTGCGTGACGTATCAAGCCATATGAAACGATTAGTGTACTCGGATAACATATTCTTGAACATTTACAAGAAGACGGAATAAAAACCTCCTTGCCTTTTCTTCTTTCCTTTTTTTCTACAAAACACAGTTACCAACATGGTGAGTGAATTCGAGTTCGCTCTTGAGTTTACTTTCAGAGAGATTTATTAATACCGAACTAAATAACCTAGAAGTTAGGTATGTACTTATGTAGTTAGGGCATAGCAGTTTCAATTCATTGGACATTATGAAGCTTAAAAATTATGCTCTTTTTTTTCAGCTGCCATTGTTAACGAGGATTGTGGCTTCAACGAACAGTGCCAGGAAGCGGATTACCAAACAGAATGCAGGAACGGGAAGTGCGCCTGCAAGAAGGACCGCCTGGAGAGGACCGGCGCTGATGGGATCATTGTTTGCATTCGTAAGTACCTCTTCTATTTCCATAGAATACACGAGGCTAGACATTGAAGCCAGACTTTGTGTAGACAAAACTGTGGCTTGATCCACAGACTTATAAACACTACGTTTAAGCTTGATCTTTTAATTGTGTTTTAGATTTTCCTTCCTACAATAATCACGCTTGCAAGCTATTGTTGAATTCCGTCTTGTTGGTTCATATACAGGCTGACCTCTCCTAGAAGACGCTATTGTTGCTAATATAGCTACGTTGTATACTATGAGAGAAAGAGTTGGAAGACTAACCCCTCTCCCTTTCTCTCTCTTTCTCTCGGTCCCACTACCCTTCAGGTCCGTGCGAGCGATGTCTTTGGCACTGCAAGCATCTATTAGGCTCAATAGATGCTTGCAATGCCAAAAGCATTGAAGGGACCGAGAGAAATAAAATATACGAAAATTTGTAAATGTACCATAGGGTAGGGTTAAATTATTGCTAATTTCAGCACTAAATGGCCACCACGGAGACCAATGCTCGACGACAGCAGATTGCCACTTCAAACACGCAATATGCCACGAGACTCATAAGACTTGCCAGTGCCATCCGGATATGCCGCTCACAAATTACAATGACCAATGTGGAATAGGTATGGCACAGAACTAGACAGAGGTGAATGGTTTAGCCGATGGTATTGAATATGTTTGTGTATTATTCTGTTGTTATAACAGATCATTGGCCCCCTTATTAATAAACGTCGTATAGCGGGTGGATTATCTCTCTTATCTCATTCTCTTTCGAAGAATTATCTCTTGTTAGCAATTTGACATTCCAAATAAGAAGACAAAACATGGTGTAACTATTCAATGGCTAAAGCACGTTTATTAAAAATGGGGATAGGGTGTGCTATGGGAAGGACATCTCAGCAAACACAAATTACTCGATCAAATCGTAGCCAAAACACTTAAGTACTTTGATCTAGTTTATTTATTACTAGCTGTGCCCGCGACTTCGTCCGCGTGGAATTTAATTGACTAAGTTTCATACAAACTTTCATCCCCTATTTTATCCCCTTGGGGGTAGAATTCCTTTCTTAGTGGATGCCTACGTCATAACATCTACCTGCATGCCAAATTTCAGCCCGATCCGTCCAGTGGTTTAGGCTGTGCGTTGATAGATCACTATGTCAGTCAGTCAGTCAGTCACCTTTGAGTTATATATATTTAGATTTAGTTATTTGAAAACTCGCTAATGTTGTTGATAATTACAGGCGATTATTGTCTTAAGAAAAGCTGGTTCTTACTATACTACGGAAATTTCTAATCTTTCAGCTGCCAGCATCAACGAATCGTGTACATTCAACGAGCAATGCGAGGCGGGTGTTTTCAAGACGGAGTGTCGTAACGAGCGGTGTTCTTGCAAGTACGAGATGGTGCCCAAGATAACTGCGGATGGAGGCATCGTTTGCAGTCGTGAGTTGTTCTTCAATATTACTACTTATATAATTAATGGTAAAAAAAACAAATGGTTGCGTCTAGATATCGCGAGGCAATGAAATGAATTAAAGAAAGGGATAATAATAATATCGCCAGACTGACACACCAACTGTATCGTCTCAAACTAAGCAATGCTTCTACTATCGGTACCGTACAATGGACTGGTGGTGATCCAAGTGATACCCAGACCTCGGCAAATTACCAAAAGGCCATTTACATAATTTGCCCCGAGCCCAGCGGCCTACGCTCAAACCATTGCGCTAAGCGGTCGTCTATAATACCCGAGCAATCAGCTTGACGTCTGACCACGTAGATATCATCCTGAGCGAGATAAAGCATTTACCTTGCACGGCTGCTCGTTATGTGTGGACATTCCAATTAACAGACTGAGAGAGAAAGATCTAGACTCGCGGTAGCCTGTCAAGTCAAGTTCAAGCGAACTTTTCAAGGTATATCTTACACCACTCTATCGTATTAGACTCCGATACCTGTCAATCCGATCCGATCCAAAATTGATGGACTAGATGGTATTTTATTGTTATTGAATGCAATGCCTACAAATATCTAATAATGTAACTATATTGTTCTAAGAGGTGAAAATCGACGAAGGACCGCACAGAACGTTGGACCCCGCGATGATCGGAGTGCTTGTCGGTATGGCGCTCATGTTCGTCATCATCTGCGTCGTGCTCCGCTTGTTCAGCAGGTGCGTCTTCTGTTACATCATCATATTCATTGTTAGGTTCACTACAATGTTGTCTTCTCTATCATCGTAATATTCATAATGTCATATTCTTTCATTACCTCTTGATCTTAGACCGTACCTATTGATAAAATATACTTGTTTGAGTAAGAACATTATAAGCTTTAATGTGTCTGGTTCTCTACTGTATCTCTAAGTCATCTAAGCTGTATCAGATTTTTTATCTGTCACTTATTTGTAAAATGCAAGAAAAATAAGCCGCTCTGAATTTAGGTTTCTTCCAAGTATTCGGCCATCATGTTTTAACTAACGTTGAAACTTTATACTATTTCTTGTATCCTGATTCCAGGGCTCGGTGGAGGGAAAATCGAACCATCTTCAATACTCCCAATCCTCGACTGATGAATGTATCCTTGTTGAGAGACTCCAAGCTGCTGCATTCACAGGATAAATCTGTAAGATCTTTTTTCAATGGTACATTTTATACAACAAAGTCACCAAACTATCGTGCGACCCGCCTGATGTAAAGCAGTGAACCGTAGCCTTTAGATGCTTGATACCAAAGGATACCAAAGGCATTGCTTGCACATTGCCCTCCCGAAGGGGAGTGGGACAAATGGAGAGGGAGCATTCTTACAATAAAATAAATATTCCTTGACTTATTCTGTAATAAAATGACTTCACTGCCTCTCCTTATGATAGCTGTCTGGTGAACTATGATTATAAATTCAAATATTTTTATTTAAAATAGGCCAGATTAACTGGCACTTTTAAAAAGTCAAGAGCTAGGTGCATGTTCCCAAAAATATCCTATGGAGAAGAACATGCAAGAAAATCCATGGATACATTTTTTCTTTTTTAAATTATGTTTACAATAGGTATAATTAGAGGTGTGAGGACAATGAAGGGTAATGCAAAAGTGTTTGATGCTGTGCAAATTATTAAATGATGTATTTTGTTATGTTTCAGGATCGTCGCGGTTCCCGAGTGAGTGTGCGACCGCCCTCGAGACAGGCGAGCCAGCAGGAGCTCAGACCCCACTCCCCTACTCCAGGTATTGCAGAAGTTTGAATAGGTACATGAAATTCCAAGTAATAAGTAGCCAGATTACAGTGTTGTGAGTGTAAACAACTTTCATTATAAACAACTTTTCCTTCAGACACGGCGTCAATAGACTAGTGGTTAGAGGGCCGCTCTCGTAGCTGAGAGGTTTCGGGTTCGATCTTCAACCTGGCTATTAAACTATTGACGTGAGCCCACTCCTAACGCAAGTATTAGCTTAGCCGGAGGGGCTAACGGGAATACTAGTAATGTGATAAACACACATTGCAAGTAACCTTTTTTTAAAACAAATACACCAGCTTCTTGAAGTAACTTACCTACTTAGGGTGTACACATATTTTAAGAGACCCAGAAAAGTTGTTTGTGATATTTTTAAAGTTATAAATGTTCTGATGAATATTTAGCTACAGAAGTAAATTATAGTAAATAAAACTTTATGGTACTTATTTGAGAAAATAATTATTGAATATGTATAAAAAAATATTAAACATACGAGTACTTACAAGTTTAATTTGTTGAAATTATGGTTTACTTCTGTAGGCCTGTCTAGTTACATTTTCTTTTACTGCACCAATGTTAAGTAAAAAACTATATAAATGTGTTTTGTGTTAAGGTACTGTTGGTGTATCTGCATTTTTATGTTTATTTGATGTAATACACAAATTAATTAATTAGAATGGGCAAAATTGAGTTTAATCCCTTGTGTAAATTTGGCAAAAAAGGTACATTTGAATTACTTTGTTTATGTTAAAATTCCTAACTGAACACACTTGAGAACTTTGGTACGAGTGGACCCAACACATTACCCTTAGCAACACCATACTAGTTAGCCATATTACTTCAAATATCTTTATTATTTAATATTGGTAAGTGCCTAAATACCAAATTACCGTCAATTTGCCCATTCCCCATCACGTATAACGCTGACACTCATAATTATTTCATATATCAACAGCACGTCCTCATCCAAGCCATCAGCTACACCGAAAACCCTCAGGTTACATTGGATTTTATTTTGCTTTGATGCTCATTCAACTTAGAAACTTAGATGCACACTGTTATGGCTTACATTTGCATATACTAAGCCACTGAGGTAGTCAGAATGATTTGTATTGTAGTAAGTGCGACCATAGATTTAGTAATTAAGACATCTTATCCGAAAGTAGCTCACTTTTCTACTACATGGTATTTCTTTGACTTAATTGTAACTCGAATTACTATTATTGTTTCCTGATCTTTTGACTGTTGCAATAAATAGATGAATAGCAATACTCTGTACTCACATTTTCTACTATTTCACTCTATTTTTCATTAACTGACCTCAGTACATCCACGATAGAAGTTAACAATAAATAATAAAATGGGTGTCAAAATTGTATTAAAATCAATTAATTCTGTCCTAAAAAGCCGACTGCTTTCAATTCGCTAAACTTCATCAGCTATAGAAATTTATCTTAGTGGTTTATTTATTGAACTAACCAGAAATGTAAATAAAATACAAGAAATATATACCTACATCATGACATCAAATCAGTGATGCATGTAATAATTTGGAATAGTTGTGTTATGTTCTTAGAAAAGTATGATTTAAACAAGTACTTAATACTAGATGATTATGATAGTGTTATGAAAACTAGATTTATTAACAGTAAGAAACGGTTTCAGTATTAGTATGGAAACCTTCGACTAACATCTAAAGCAATACATAGAGTTTTTTTCACCTAGAAACAGACAGAAATAGCATGCTAAGCTACTTCCAATTCGAAGCTACAGCATGCTTGTGCTTCGCTGCTGATTGATCACGGATTTCAGTCGTATTTACTGGAATTTCAGGGTCCCGTCGTGGGTCTAGAGCGAGCGGGCACTCGGCGACGTCCCTGAGGTCTGCCACCCTGAGGTCCCCCACCACCCCGGGACCCACATCAGTCACTGTGGAAATCCGCGCTCCAGACGCATAAATGGATGATAAACTCTCAAAATTGTCACAAACAAAAAAACGCGACACATAATATATTAGAACAAAAATTATATTGATATGATGCTTTGTGTCACTTGAAGCGTGATTATATAGGCAAATACTTACGGTATAAAATTCAGTCCAGCATATAAATGATTTGTGATATATTATACCAACGGTTCAACATAAAATTAGGCTTGTATTCATCAATTTATATAGCAATAATGTGCACCAATTGTCGCAAACTCAGCCACTTGAAAAGTGCCTCGAAAGTACATGAAACATTTTGATTCACTTTATTTATAATTTTCGAATGTAAGCTAATATAATAACACAAAACTAGATGATAATATAAAAATAAACAAAATATATTGTAGTTAATTAATTTCACTTTCCTGATAAGTAAGTCACGTTAATTAATGGAAGTAGAGCACAGTTCAACGATTTTTAGTGATTAAGATAATTTAGAATTAGTTATTTTAGCTTTTTTAGCAATAAAAATACTGCTTTTTGGCGAAACCATTTTGTAGATTGATAGTTTGAAACGTCGATTATAGGTAAGCCCATTTGATTTACTCTTTTTCATAATCCTAAGTACCTATGCTAGACATTTACTCCCTGCCTTAGAAGTAAAGTTTAGCTTATATAATATTATGTAAGCCATGTAGTTCTATACATTTATTTACGGGGACCATTCTCCTAGAGCGGGAGTGATCAGAATTTTTGAAATACGGTCGATATTTGAATAACAAAGGTGGGAAGCTTCAACGCCGCTTTCTATATTCTAAGACTTTTGAATTTTAGCTTTAAGAGCGACGATAGCTTTTCATTAACCCATTTTTTTGAGAGAGAGAGTTGTGAATCGAAGTTAAGGACTTTAATTACTGTTTTCTTTAGTCTAACTAGTGTCTTATACGTAAAACTGTGTAAATAGGGGAAATTTACACAAAATAAATAAAAAATAACATTATTTCGTAAGTTCATTGCACCTCTGAAGCTTTGACCAAAAATTTATGCAAAACGCACAATGTGAGTAAATTTTGTAGATCGGCGGAAACCTGCGAATTTCGTGATTAAAAAAAATAATTATATAGAAATTGAAAAACAAAAACACTCATGCAAATGTGTGGATAATACTTCAATTAAGGGGAAGAATTGAGGTATCGTCGATACGAATCCATCATTAATATTATATTAAAGGCAAATTCATGTGTAAGCTGTTATATTTAAAATCATCAAGACAAATATGCTCACATCGTGAAAATGTATTTCGAACACTGTGCTAGACATAAACTTACTGAAAATGTATGCCGTAACTTAATTATATAAACTTTTATTAAAACATTACTTATACTTCCGAATTGGTCTTTTATTTTAAACTAGCTGTGCCCGCGACTTCGTCCGCGTGGAATTTAATTGTCAAAGTTTCATACAAACTTTCATCCCCTATTTTATCCCCTTGGGGGTAGAATTAATCAAAATCCTTTCTTAGCGGATGCCTATGTCATAACATCTACCTGCATGCCAAATTTCAGCCCGATCCGTCCAGTGGTTTGGGCAGTGCGTTGATAGATCACTATGTCAGTCACCTTTGAGTTTTATATATATAGATATATGCAACCTTACCACCATTGAAGTAGAAGTTATATTGCTCTGTTTCTTGTACGTATACGGCTCGACCGATGTAGTACCAGCCCCTCACTGAAGATGAGAGAACCGAAAGCCCTTCCTTCCCTTTCCTCTGTCCCACTCTCCTTGAGGTTGGCAACGGGAGAGAAATGCCTTTGGTATTGCAAGCATCAATAGGCTACGGTAACTGCTTAACATCAGAGGCTTATTTGTACGTAGCTAAGAATTATCTGCCTCAGAGGCAAATAAAAGGCACATCAAAATAATAAGACACATTTTTTCTCTAATACATGAGAAATGTGACCTCGGCTCTGCACAACGGGCACGCGGTGTTTCTATACACCGGCAACAAAAGTAGGGAAGCAAATATCTCATAGTAGCCGAGCAAACAAGCCCGCAAGCCTTGAATAAGACTGGAAACACACAGGGACAGCGGTTAGCGCGCGCCCGTAGCGTTAGTATACTTTTGGAAAGAGTCATGATGAAACAAAAATACCTATTCTCTCTTGATATCTATCTAAATGAAATTTATCCTACTAGGAATTGTTTTTTATTCATGTAAGGTAACAAAGCATTTATGAATAGTCAGAATCGATCACCGGTTCGGAATGCTGCTTCCACTTAGAAGATCCGGCAAGAAACTCAATGTTATTATTTATTACTAGCTGAGCCCGCGACTTCGTCCGCGTGGAATTTAACTTAACAAAAAAGCCCGCTCCCGCGTTCTGAGCCCGCACGACAGAACCCATGTTTTCATTTTTTTTAATTTTGTTTTTCTAAAATAAAAGTAGCCTAAGTTACTGCTTATAACATCAGCTATCTACCAGTGAAAGTCCCGTCAAAATCGGTCCACCCGTTTCGGAGATACTCTTTGATTTCATGTGTTTTTATTTTTTGACGCGGAACCCTAATTGTTTTTCAAAAATTAAAGTAGCCTAAGTTACTCCCTATTACATCAGCTATCTGCCAGTGAAAGTCCCGTGAAAATCGGTCCAGCCGTTTCGGAGATTTCCCGGAACAAACACACAGACAGACAGATTTTTTTTTTTTAAATCGCGTTTTTGATATAGGTGTCGTATGTACTTTCATATGCATTTAGTGAAAAGGTGTTATTTTGATATTACAAACAGACACTCCAATTTTATTTATTTGTATAGATTATATCTAGTTTAGTGATGTGTGCACACCTGCTCACACTTTACATCAATTTAAATGTTTATTCAACATTTTGGTACACAATGGAGTAAATAAAAGCCCTATAATCAATTATAAAAAAGTCTTGATTTATTGCAATGCGAACAGTTGACAGTTTAAAATGGAATGGGAAGATTTGATGACCATTGATAGTTAAATGGGTGCGCCTTTGCGCCTGATAAAACTTATTAGCAGCTACGCGCGCTATTGTTATAAAGGCACTGTGCGCCGCAACATCATCCCGGCCGCTGGAAGAGTGCTTTGAACAACTTGAAGACCTACAGCAGTAGGCAGCGGGCACAGGCGAGTGAACGGCCGGCGCTACATACGCCCCTGGTGGTTTGGATGTCAGCTACTCTTGATATTCCGCCAATTCAACCAAGGTGCCAATTCAATTGGGGCGCGTTGTCAACCAACCAAAATAATTATTAATAAAACAGATGTGGATAATAAGATAACTGCTTTGGTGTGATGCCTTCCATGCTAAATAAATGAATAGAGTTTAACAACAATGTTGTAAAGAGAAAAATGTATGAACCAATCTCCGCAAGCAGTATCGTTTGTATTATGAGCACTAAGTATTCAACGGGTTGGGAGCAATCCGAGCGACACACAGATACCAGGATAAATAAACAAAAACTACTCGCATTTCTAAAATCTGTCCCGACGGGAAAGGAACCCGCAAAACTACATGGTGCAGTTAGCCGAGGGATCTACGTTCAACCCATTATACCTACCAGTTTAAAATTATAACAACAGACTTCACAAACAGCTATTACCAAAATATTATTTTTCGTGACGCGCCCGTTTCAACTAATGTCCCGTATGATTTCAATTGTGTAGCAGTCAAATAGCTTATTCTCGGAACTGGGACACCAGCAACTTGCTATATGTCTAGTGTAGTTTGACAGTCATAACCTCGCTTTGAATTTACATTATTTATTTTATTACACTGAGAAAAAAATATCATTAAATTATTATTGTATATTTAAGTACCTATCCCTTTTCGTATTTGTCACTAAATTTATGAATGGAAGGCATTATATAAATCTTTGCTACAATTACAAACAGCTCTAAAAAAATTTATTAATAATCGGCGATCTTACTTATGTTTTTTGTAAAACAAAGTCGGCGACCCTGTTGTTAAGGGGATCCTGTAACCTATCGATGCTTGCAATACCATAAACAGAAGAAGGAAGGGAGGGTCGTGCTTCCGTCTTTCTCTCTCATTATACAATACGAAGCTATAAAAGCTACTTTACGCCGATCTTCTGTGACAAGACGGTACTGCCCCGATCAGGCCAGCCACATACGAGTTGTAGTCAATTGGTTCCACTTTGGATCTAACTTGAAATATTTGGTAGCCTTCTTAATTATAGTATCATTTGTATCACCATTTAAAAACATAGGTACTAACACTGTCCAATTGTAATTCAAACAATAACTGCAATTACTCATTCATGTAACATTCATTGGCTAATTGCATAAATTACAGAACGCAGCCACTTTCAATATGAATGCTAATTTGTCTGATCAATATTTGGTCGTATTACCATCATTGAATGGACATGCAATGACATCAGGTGATAGCTCCCACAGCAAAAATATACACAGAGTAATTTATTGAAACACCTTTACCCGCCTTGTTGATTAGTGTTGTTAATTAGAGGTACCTATGCACCTACATGCAACGCCTCAGACACCCGAATATTTTTTTGTTAAGGTGAAGGCGCCTATCTAGCCCGCGAAGTTCAAATTTTTTGAGTTCTTTTACAAATTTTTCAAAATCTGACAATAATATAAGACAAATTTTGTAATTCGCAAAAAAGACCGTGTGCAGTGCATTTATTAAGACATTTATTTTACTCTAAATATTATCACGGTGGATATGATACTAGTAAATCACTAAATATACAAAAATTGCCAGATTATCTGGATAGCTGTGGTTCTTGAAATGTTTTAGAGTAAGTTGGATATATTAATAAATGCACTGCACACGGTCTTTTTCGGGAATTACAAAATTTGTCTTTTATTATTGTCAGATTTTGAAAAATTTCTAAAAGAACTCAAAAAATTTGAACTTCGCGGGCTAGACAGGCGCCTTCACCTTAATTAGAGGTACCTATGCACCTACATGCAACGCCTCAGACATCCGAATAAATTTTTCTATAATAGCTACAGCGGGCTGGCTCTCAAAGAATATCGGTGTAAAGTAGCTATAGTCCATCCCACCATCCCCTTCCACCTCCTCTATCCCAATTCTCATTCTCCTTCTGGTCGGCAATGTGGAAGCAATGCCATTTGTATTGCAAGTATTCGAATGCTACGGTAATACCTAATTATTCAATTCAAAATTCAAAAAATTCAAAATTGTTTTTATTCATGTAAGCCAACAAAGCATTTATGAATAGTCAGAATCTACCACCGGTTCGGAATGCTGCTTCCACTGAGAAGAGCCGGCAAGAAACTCAATGGTTACTCTTTTCAATGAATAAAAGATGGTGTACATTCTCAGGAACAGCATAAAAAAATAATATGAGCAGGCAAAACCATTGCCACTAAATAGCTAATAGTAAATAATAATCATATATGTAATAATGTAAATAAAATGAGAATGCTAGTTTAGTGTGATGTGCATACCTACTCATACTTACATCAAATGAAACGTTTACGAACCAAAATAATAATTGGTAAAACAGGGGTGGATAATATGATAATTGCTTTGGTGTGATGCCTTCCATGCTAAGTAAATAAATAGTATTTAACGACAATGTTGTTAAGAGGAAAGTGAGTGGACCAATCCCCGCAAGCAGCGCCCGCGCACGAGCATGACTTGAAAAGCGGCATCACTCTCCTCAACCATAATAGAGGGAAGAGGGTGACCCGCTCCACAAAGCCACCGCAAACAAGGACATTGAAGTGAGCATGACCAACACGAAGTGACCATTCTGATCTTAAAACCAATTTGCAAGATTCAAAAACTAAACCTAAGTAGGAAATTACTGGAAATTACTTAGGTATAAGTAATGACTTTTTTATTGATACGGGCTTAAGATTAAAAAGCTACTAAATGGGTTCTTGATATTTATAGTGACCAAGGTTTCACGAAGCCAATTTCCGAAACTAGCTAATAAAAAGATCTGCAAACTGAAGCGGTAAGGTATGTAATATTTTACAAAGGTATGTCGCTGATTGGTATCCGGTTAACATAAATTCTATCCGTCGGTATTAGATTGCGGTGGTCCCAAACAAGATTTGTGCCTCGGTTTTGGGCCCATTCGATATGTTAGGTAATTCTATTTTCATATTACATACCAAGGAGAATATAACGCTGTTACATGCCTGCTTTATTTTTATTTGGGTTTTTTGTTCGTTTTTTTTTTGCTAACAAAAATTGCTCTATTTTTAATAACTTATATATTAATTCTGCTCAGAAAATATATATATCGTGTAACGTTACTGACGTCTGACGCTTACCACGGATAGATTGGCCGCGCGGTGAGCGCCCCGAACGTCCGTATAGAAGCTTCGGTTCAAAATGAATCTACAACATACATCTTAGTAAAGTCAATTAACGAGTGCGATGAAGGTTCACCCTACTTCCATAATAATAATTGTGAACACTGAGATAAGTCTGTCACTAATTATAGAGTGTGTCACACATACTTGTGAGTGAATTTGGTTCAAAATAAGATGTCGGGTATACAAAAAACATTTTGTCAGAAGTGGGATTCGAACCCACGCCCACAGAAGTGGACTGCGACCTGAACGCAGCGCCTTAGACCGCTCGGCCATCCTGACTGTGTGATAAAGTGGAAATAGTGCTATCATATCATGAATAATATGTCTACCTACTCGTTATATTATTGGTAGTTCATCTTTATACCATGTCTGTGACTATTCGTGGAATTTATTTCAGTCTCCTGTCTTCCCGAATCTCGGTACTTTGATAACATGAATTGTTTCGAGGTTATTCACCTTCAATTAAAATAAAGGGAGGTCCACACGAAAATAATTGACGTTAAATCTTTTTTTTTGGTTCATTTAGCCATTATTCTATACCTATTAATAGCGAGACTGAAATACCTTCTCTTTTTTAAGTATATCTAAGTAGGTATACTACAGCCAACGAGAAGCTATACGAAAACTAATAAATTATTTGATTAAGTAAAGAACTATTATTTTTGACGACCGCTTGGCGCAGTGGTTCGAGCGTAGGCCGCTCGGCTCACTACATCGGGCGGTTGCGGGTTCGATTGCCGTCATTTTTTTTTTTTTTTTTTTTATGGGACTAGTCCCGCCACACACTCCCACCACTGTAACTCCTGTAAGCCAGGATCGACAATGGTGACCAATAATGACGTCGAGGTTTGACCCTCGACGAGTCCCGGGGAAAAGTTAAATTGTCTTGGAACCCGCACGAATTTAATCGAAAGAAATAATAGGAGGAGTTGGAAGAAAATATTTCCACTTCCCTCCGGTGCAAAGCGGGAGACAAAATATATGTAGCTGGTATGGGCTAATTGCCATAGAAACAAGACTGTTACAGCTGATTGAAGACCAGTTGTAAGGCACCACGGATCGTAATATGACTAATTGGACCTAAACTCGTGAGCTGATTATACTTGATTCCAATAATAGGTATGGCAAAAGCGCTTGAACGCACGGAAATTGTCCCTGGTTTCCACAAGGTCTGTGTAATAAACTACTCCAGATGTCACTTGCAGGCTATTTAGCATAGTAGTCCGTTCGTTGTGCCAGAGACTGCACTCCCACAGGATGTGATGTGCAGATTGTTCATGATTGTTTTGCGGCGTCGAGCATTGACAGAAAGGTGAAGGAACTAACGTGAAGTAAAATAATTTGCTCCTAAAGTTGCCATGCCCAGTCAGAAATTCAGCCACACAGTGGTCCACCTCCAACCACGCTCTCTCCAGACGTTCACGAACGCATGGAAAGAATTGGTGGAGGTGGCGGCCCTTAGTTGTTGTATCCCATCTGGATTGCCATTCGGTCAGAAGATCTTCGTAAACGACAGATATCGGACTAAATAATCTAGCGATTTTAGAGCGGTCTCGCGGTTTAAGGAACTCGGTTTTCATGCTCTCTCGAGTAGAGTAGTACATTGCCGCGCGTCTTTGGACCTCCAGGTCTACTGGGAGCACACCAGCGAGAACTGGCAGGGCCTCGGTACTGACCGTGCGATATGCTTTACATAGAAATATTAACGCCAAACGTTGGCTTTGTAGTAATTTACGCCGTGCCGCCCCTATTGTGGCCCTGTCGGCCCACACCGGTGCGCCGTAGCACATGCAGCCTAAGTACGTAGCCCCGTATATAATCTTTAGCGTATTAAAGGAAAGTCCCCAAGTTGCCGTAGATATTCTCGTCAACGCATAAAAATTACGTTTCGCTTTTTCACCAACAGTTTTAATATGCTCTATAAATGGGAAATTCCTTTCTAATACTAATCCGAGGTAGCAAACCGATTGTTTTCTCTTTATTGTTGCGTTGTTAAACTTAATACGTGGCGGCGCTTTTAAATTCCCTTTTAGGAGGAGTTGGTAGGTTTTTTGGGGGGCGAACGTGAGACGATTTCGCTCGCCCCACTCAGAAATTAAGCGCAGACATGACTCCGATTGCCGTCAGGGTAAATTTCGGAAATGGCCTTTTCGTAAGTATTTGACCACAATCTCACCTGATGGTAAGTGTTACCTGCATTAAAAGGAAGCAGCCAACAATATTTCAGAAAAAGTTTGAAAAAATTCTGAATATAAACATTCAGAAAACATTCAGATTAAAATTCTGAGTATTTGAGATACTTGTAACATTTTTAGTTTAAATTGGAGTGAACAATAAATAAAATAGTTCGAATTTTGATTGTTTTTTTATTCAATGCCCGATACTCATCCAAAATATGATTACGGACTATTGAAACAACGTAAATACGAGGCCGTACACCAAGCACACAATCTCCAAAAAATGCAATTTACAAACCGATATGACAGCTAGCTCCAATAAATTTAACCCCGCCCTCACCGCGCGCTAATAACTTAGATTATTTATCCCAAATTTATGTCCACCAAAGGGTTATCTATGGTGCGTTGAGGGGAATTTATACATTCGTATGACCGTGGCGGGCGGAATTCGATATCCGGTGGGTACGGTCAGTAGCGTTAGCAAATACTTGGAATATAAGCGCCGTATTAATAAAAAGATCTCAAGTTTGACACGGATCTTGTACGCTTTTGACATGTCATACTGTACTGATAGGTATGACATAAGAATGACATTTCCACGATTGCTCTCAGATTTGAGATGATTTTATTAATACGCGCCTAAGAGTAAGACCCGTATTAATAAATCGGTTTTAAGTTTGTGAGCGATATTAAGAACGCTTCTTACATGTCATTTTGTTGACATAAGATTGACATTTCCCAGATCGCTCTCAGACATGACGTGCCGTACAAACATTAAATTTGTTATGACTAACTTTACTGTCATTCTTCCCATAGTTGTAGCGTGTGAGCAAGTCAGAAATACTTTTAGAAATGTTACATAACATACTAGCTGACCCGACAGACGTTGTCCTGTCATTTAGGGGTATGAAAAATAGATGTTGACCGATTCTCAGAGCTACCCGATATGCACACAAAATTTCATGAAATTCGGTCGAGCCATTTCGGAGGAGTTTGGCAACCAACACCGCGACACGAGAATTGTATATATTAGACTAGCTGTGCCCGCGACTTTGGCCGCGTGGAATTTAATTGACAAAGTTTCATACAAACTTTCATCCCCTATTTTATCCCCTTGGGGGTAGAATAAATCAAAATCCTTTCTTAGCGGATGTCTACGTCATAACATCTACCTGCATTGCAAATTTCAGCCCGATCCGTCCAGTGGTTTGGGCTGTGCGTTGATAGATCACTATGTCAGTCAGTCAGTCACCTTTGAGTTTTATATATATAGATAGATAGTTCGTCCATTTCACCAAGACGCGTCCTGTGACTCTTATGACACTATACTCAGGTATACCTACGCTTTATAAAGCTTCGCTTCCTTCGGGCGACCCTAGACGGCACTGTTTTACTATTTACATGGTAATTTGGAATTAGTTAAAAAAACACATAAATTATAATCATATTTTTTTGTACTTTTATTTTGTAGGCTGTAAAAAGTGAAAGAGTAAATTCATTTTATTTTTGCAAAAACGTGTGATAACGAACGAGACCAACAAAAAATTGGCACCTAAAGTCGCGTGAAAAATTGTTCACGTGAAATTTCAAACAAAATTAATTTATCTTTTGTACCGCTCATAATAAAATTCAGACAGGCTAATAAATTTTATTTGAAACTTTCCGAGACTTGCCCACCCGGGCGATTTTTCATACGGGGCGTAGGTAGGTACCTATAATCAGATATTTTAGATTAATCGTGAACTAATTAATATTGATGGTAGAAGATAAAATGGATATTAATTAAGATAGGTATGACAATTAACAAAAGTAAACTATTATACATTTTACAGATGAAAAAAGAAGAATGTACTTACCTGTTCCAATAGTTAGGAGATAACTCAGATATTTTTTCAGGTTAGATTTTTAACGATATTTTCAGACATCTTTCAAGAACAGTATGCAAAACACCTCATTTTGTTGACGCGGCTTCACAATTACAGTTTTGTTCACTATTCCGAAGCAGGCATACTAGCGTACGACCCGCCTGAAGTTAAGCGGTTACCGTAGCCTATAGAGACTTGCATACCAAAGTTATTGCTCGCACGTTGCTGACCTGAAGGAGAGAGGATCAGAGGGGCTCCCAATTGAAGACCCGGTGCCCACAAGACGCGTGCTTAACCAATCGGCTACCACTGCTGGCTTTTTTTATATTATGTATTATTATTTCAGGGCGTATAATTTACATCGAGTAATTTAATTTAATGCTACACGATTTATTATATTTGATGATAATATAAATACCTCCTGGATTCAGACGCAAGAATAGATCTGTTTGCGGATGAGCGGGTGAAGATTCTTTTTTTTATATAAATATAGCCAGACGAACACACTAACTGTATGGTCCCAAACTAAGCAACGCTTGTACTATGGGACCGTACAATAGACTGGGGGCGATCCCAGTGACACCGAGACCAGGGAAAATTATGAAAAGGCCATGCCCGAAATTTACCTTGACGGGAATCTAGTGCCTACAAGTGTCGCGCGTATTTGGACCGTCCGCCGTACGAAGGGACCTCCTTCGCCCGTCATCAGTACCTTCTCAAGGCTCTTTCTTACGGGTAATGTGGTGGCCAAAGAACTCGAAACTACTTTGTGGGTATGTGGTAGAGAGTCTGGTACCGATTTTGAGCTCCGAGAGTGTACTTTGGTCTTTACATAGGTACGTGGCAAGTACATAAAAATTACGGTGAAGAAAAACATTGTAAGGAAACTTACATGTCTTACAAAATGGAACCAATTAACGAAAGGCATGTTTAATCCGCCAACCCGCATTGGGCCAGCGTGATGGATTATGGTTTGAGTCCCCCTCGTATTGAGGGGTGACCCGTGCCCAGAAGTGGGAAGTAAAAAGTTCTTAATTGTTATAATTATTATACGTATATAAAATATATATTTACCATAGGAGCGCTTAGACAAGCGACAAAGCGCGAAAGTCGATCTAATTACCAATCTCAAAGATCAAAGTGCGCTAAGAACGCGGCAGCAGTACACTGGTATACAAAGGCAGACATATTGGGTACCTACTATGGGTCTTTGCTTGTTAACAATGTCTAGAAAGAAATAGTGATTTTGAAACGAGTTTTGTTTGAACGCGCTATCATAGCCACCAAACTACATGAGAACCACTGACAACCGATACGGTGGAAAATTCGCGCGCATTACCTGCAATTGTCTCTTAGCTAAAGTAGAAACACTTTATCGACTTAACTAGACACATTTCCTAAAAATAACTCTAGAATGCGATTAAACTACAGATTTTTGGCTGAGATACTTAATCTTTATAATAATATACCTACAGCTTGGATTACATTTTCATTGATAGTGTCGACATTTGCTAAAATTTTCCGCAGAAGTCGTTCATTTTATTGGGAAAATTTTCGCCCGATAATTGGTAGTCATAGCGGTTATTCGCACAGTTAACCCGTCACCGATAATTGCTATTCATTTCATTGTATCCGGTGTCAAAGACGACCATCATCTATCCAAAATGTGTAGTGAGAACAGTGTCCGCTGAATGTAATTGGTAACTTGGTTCGAAATTTATAAAATTCCGGACATTTCGGAAATATTTTTTCATAAATTATTTTCGATATCTAGAAATCATAGTACTTACCTTCCAATTGTTAGGAAAGTAGCAGAGCGAAGCTTTTGTAACTCTATATATTAGGTTATGCAGTTTGTTAAAACTCTATTTGGTGTTGTCTTTTACCATTGTTTTCTTTGCTAGCTTTCGCCTTTTGTTTCGTTGAGTTTTCGCTGCAGTGTCTTCGAGAAAGGTGAACTAATAATTTCTGAAGCAACAGTTTCTTGTTACTGTTACACTACTTAGACCTAGAAATGAAAAAGAAGAAGAGCATTCGGACGGCATTCGTCTATCTTGTATCATACTAATAATAATCATACTAATATTATAAAGAGGAAAACTTTGTTTGTTTGATTGTAATGAATAGGCTCCGAAACTACTGAACCGATTTGAAAAATTCTTTCACTGTTGGGAAGCTACACTATCCCCGGGTGACATAGGCTATAATATATTTTCAATAAAATTAGGGATCCTTACTAAAACTCGAATAATGTACCCGTGCGAAGCCGGGGCGGGCCGCTAGTATCAGATAAAAATGTCGGTCTAAATACCTACTTCTTCCTGAATAAATAATTTATGTATTAGTATTGTTAAGCTTGTTTTTGTTTTATAATAATTGTAATCGCAATGATATACTATGTTTTTGTGTACATGCAATGATCTTGATTTTTAATAAGATAGGTATAAAAAGTAGCCAATCTTTTCAAACATTTATTTGAACTTCGAACAAAAATGTATACATAGTTAGATATTTTAATTTTACCGGGACTGTGAATGTTACCATTCCTGGTTACCTTTTGAGGTCCTGGAAGACGTAAGGTAATGTTATTATGTAAATAATAATGTGTTGTCAGAACACAAACTAGTGTTGTAAACCATTTCACAGTCGTCTCGCACACTCTACTACGTTATGTACGAGCTGTAGCGCTGTTGTACGCTCTTCAAAAGGCAGGCGCATTCAATCGCTGCCATCGAGATGGTAAAACATTTTGATAATTATATTTCACACTGCTGATACTTAAATTGATTCATTTGTAACACTGAGAAAAAAATACGACAGTAAATCATTATTATTTACTAAATATTTTATAACTAGATGAAAACCCGGCTTCGCTCGGGTGAAATGTGACTCATAATAATACACAACCTTTTACAAAATGTAGTTAGATATTTTTGTAGTTATCGGTTTTCAAGGAGTATCAGGCAAGGCGAAGATTCGTATAGCTTCGTTCATTGTGTTTAATAATTATAATACATTAAAGCTGCAAAAGGTTTTTACATTTTTTTTTTTTTTTAATCAACTTT
Organism: Notodonta dromedarius; assembly: GCA_905147325.1. NCBI lineage: Eukaryota > Metazoa > Arthropoda > Insecta > Lepidoptera > Notodontidae > Notodonta > Notodonta dromedarius. The sequence goes on from LR990167.1 coordinate 1,801,056, forward strand.
CAAAACAATCTAACATAAATTAACAAAATAAAGAGCTTTCAAGTTTTATTCTCTGTATTCTCTGTAAACCTCTCTGTTTTAAGGACTGTCTTTTTCTTTACTATGGTAAGACACAATTGCAAATTTCAAAAAATTTAAAAGTTGTGACAATTTTTGCCAAATCCAAGGAGATTCGGCTGTTAACAAAATTATGTAGGTTATATCCCAAGAGCCAGCGATAGCCAGACGTTCCATATTTTATAAAGGCTGTCAATTTCTCAGAGCATGTCCCCAACACAGGTAAGAACGATCATCGAGTATGGAGTTTGGATTGTGGTTACTTGGGCAGTTAACAGGTAGTAAAGGTGTATAAAATAGTACCTCAAATTCGTTATGATTGAATTCGTCGTGATTGCGTTGAATAGAAGCCTATACTATGACGTTGAATAGAAGCCTATTCTATGATGATAAGCTTTTATACTATGACGAAAGTATACTCATAATTTATTAAAGTTTAGGGGTGTCTGGCAGGGGGTTGAAACCGCACTAAGTGTCCGGCCATGGATGGCGTGATTTCTAATGTTATTCCAAAGGAAATATATAAAAATTAAGCTTTATACTATAACGAATTTGAGGTACTATTTTATACACCTTTACTACCTGTTAACTGCCCAAGTAACCACAATCCAAACTCCATACTCGATGATCGTTCTTACCTGTGTTGGGGACATGCTCTGAGAAATTGACAGCCTTTATAAAATATGGAACGTCTGGCTATCGCTGGCTCTTGCTCTATTAGGTATCATCAAATAAAACAATGATGAAAAAAGGCATCCTAATATTATCCTACTAATATTATAAATGCGAAAGTTTGTGACTGCGGATGTATGTATGTATGTATGTATCTTTGTTACTCCTTCACGCAAAAACTACTGAACGGATTTGGATTAAATTTGGAACACAGATAGATTATAACCGGGATTAACATATAGGATACTTTTTATCCCGATAATCCCGAAATTTTTGTTAAGTTAAATACTACGCGGACGAAGTCGGCGGGCACAGCTAGTTGTTTTTATGAAATACTTAAGATTTTCGGCATGATGTTTGTACTTAATCCATACAAAGGAAATCACTCTTACGTAGTATTGTATTCTCTTTGGTAAATCACTATGCAAAGCAGAACTAAATGAAATTAATACGAAAAAAACATGAAGACTGAATATGTTTGTTCTGAACACTCAATCTTCTTCTTCTTACTTTAAAAATATGGCCCACCCAGTTTTATAGATATTTCGAATAAAGACTCATTTACACACTGAGAACGCTGTGTCATCACTGACACTAACTGACAGGGATGCGTTCATAGAAAATGGCGATTGCTTTTTGCACCATTAGAATTTAACAAAATACTCGACAATCCGAATTTTGCGGATATATGTTGTCGACTCGAAATCATTATTTTTTTATGTTTTATTATTCTGGTAAGGTTTCAATCGAGCCTACCGTACCCCTGAACGGAATTATTAATATAGATTTATGTAATGCCTTGTATCAAAAATTATATGGTATAATTACAAAATGGAATTAAAAATAATAACAGGGATGTTACGAATCAACAATCATTTGTTGACATATTTTTTTCCCAGTGAAGTAACTTACATTATTATCTGCTATCCAAAGACATGCTCTACCAGTTTCCTCTACTCTACTTGTTTTACGATCACTTCTAGCTAGCGCCCACCTTAAATAATTCTATGGCATATTTTACAACGCCTCTATCTGCAATCCAAGATACTATAATTTGCCATACATATGTTTTACTAGTGACTCTCCAAACATTGTATACTTATGGTAGAGGCTGTGACACGTTTTTGCGAAGAATATGAAATACCTAAGTATTTTACGCGTAGTGTCGAATCTACTCGCCTTACCGCTCCAGCTTCCGTAGCCAACTTTGAAAGCGGCAACAGCGCTCGCTGAAAGAGGCAAGAGACCATTAGTGAAGGGCCCCTGACGTCGGGTGAGGGCTTGACGAGGACGTAACGGCCTGCCCGAGGACCCGCCGACAAAAACCGAGGGCTCGTGTGGAGATCGCGTTTTCAGACCTCTGACACATTTAGGGCTCTTAGATTTTTTTGTCCGCTGGCATTTTTTCATCGAAAACAGTTAATTTTGTGTTATAAAAATGATAATTATAGTTGGCCTGTTACTTAAGGCTAAAGCGCCCATCTAGCCCGCGAAGTTCAAATTTTTATTAGTTCTTTTAGAAATTGTTCAAAATCTGACAATAATAAAAGACAAATTTTGTAATTCGCGAAAAAGACCGTGTGCAGTGCATTTATTAATATATCCAACTTACTCTAAAACATTTCAAGAACGACAGCTATCCAGATAATCTGGCAATTTTTGTATATTTAGTGATTTACTAGTATCATATCCACCGTGATAATATTTAGAGTAAAATAAATGTATTAATAAATGCACTGCACACGGCCTTTTTCGCGAATTACAAAATTTGTCTTTTATTATTGTCAAATTTTGAAAAACTTCTAAAAGAACTCAAAAAATTTGAACTTCGCGGGCTAGATGGGCGCCTTCACCTTAAGCGATATTTATTATTTATTTCATTTGGTAGGTAAGTACATATTTTTGAAAGGAAAATTTCTGTTCAAAGCTCAGCGCAAGCCGCGCGTTTTTCCATTAAACAAATTAGGTATATTGTTAATTTCATGGTATTTCAGAAAGTGGTAATCAAAGAAAAACACAACAGGGTTGCTCTAACCGCTTTCATCCCTTAATTGGATCCTCGTTCGGCGGCAAATTACTGTGCAAGTATTAAGAACAGATGTCCGCCGTTGTTATATGTTGCTTTGTAATTATGTCAATTTGTGGAGCCGGTGTGGTTGGCACAGGTTTGAAAAACTTTAGGTTTGATAAATGTTTTTTGTAATTTCGTTTTCGTAAATGCTTCTCAACTTATATAAAAAATTGGATTCAAATAGTTTTTTGGTAAATAAATATCGCCAGACCATTACACCAACCAAAAAAAAAGCAGTGATAGCCGATTGGTTAAAGCACGCGTCTTGCGGGCACCAGGTCTTGGGTTCAAATCCCGGCTCGCACCTCTGGATTTTTCGAAATCTATGTGCGAATCATAATTTCTATATGATTATCACTTGCTTACGGTGAAGGAAAACATCGTGAGGAAACCTGCATGTCTTAGAAGATCTAACCAATTTTGAAAGACATGTGAAATCTGCCAACCCGCACTGGGCCAGCGTGGTGGATTATGGCCTGAATCCCCCTCATGTTGAGGGGAGGCCCGTGCCCAGCAGTGGGACGTCAAAAGGGCTAAATTATTACACCAACTGTTTGGTACCAAACTAAGTGACAGTAGTACTATGTCACGTACAATAGTCTGGCGCGAACCCAATGACACCCACACAAGGGCAAATTACAAAAAGGCCATTTCTGATTCCTACCCGCAATGTAGTAGTATGAAAAAAACTTGACATTCTTCAATTGATCCAGTATATACCCACCTACGATCGTGTGACCTGTGTGTTATGATTATTTTCATTACATGAATTTAAATATATAATTAATGTTGTCGTTATTACCATAAATATTGAACTTAATTCCAAAATGGTCAGTTTCCTAAAATGGCCACCTTCCCAGAACGGCCACTTTCCCGAAATGATAACTTTCCTTTAATATATCATGTGTGAAATTGCACCATAGCACTCCACCTTTTATGAAGTATTAGTGAATTAAAAAATGGAATTTCAGTGCAGCTTTGTAAGGACTTCCTAATTGGATTTCCGCCTGTATCGCTTGCCGATACGAATTCAGATTTCGGCGATTGAAAAACTTTCGCTGTGTTGTTTTCGATCTGCTCGCGAGAGGGTTTCAATATTTTTGCGGATACCTATATTAGTAGATACGGGTGAAATTTGTTGTAAGTCCCAGTAAAATACCGATAAATTTTGCATTTATGCTAAGTATATACTGTATCCCATGGGACTGATGATTGATGACAGTTAAGTATCTTTTACACTAGCAGAGCCTATTGCTATTACTGCACATGTCTATATATTAATACGTGAAGCAAAAACTTTCAACCGCTTAATACGAAAATAGAGTATGAAATTTGGCACACTTATAGTTTATCTATATTATCTTCTCTATGAAGGAGTGCAGAATGCTAATATTTTTATATTATAATACTTAGAAATACATTAAAATCAATAAATAAAACATTACACACACAACCATGAATTGATACACACACATTTGTAACCTCGACACCGACTGACTGTCTGACTGACAAACGGTGACAGTTTTGGAGGGCGGGACTTCCATAGTGCATTCTGCGTCTGGCACGCAGAATGCACTATGGAAGTATCAAATAGTCTTTGACAATAAAACCTTAAAGACGTTTAAAATTAAAATGAATTATGGTAGAATTTCGACAATTGTAACGGGAATACTAGTCCTACTAATATTATAAATGCGAAAGTTTGTGAGTGTGGATGTATGTATGTATGTATGTATGTATGTATGTATGTATGTTTGTTACTCCTTCACGCAAAAACTACTGAACGGATTTGGATGAAATTTGGAACACAGATAGATTATAACCGGGATTAACATATAGGATACTTTTTAACCCAATAATCCAATACTACGCGGATGAAGTCGCGGGGCACAGCTAGTATTTATAATTTATTGTATTCTACTTGAGCCTAATTCGATTCAATTCGATATTCACCTTACGGAGTCACCTCACTACGTGTTAATTTACCTCCCAACAGATTACCTACGGCCGTTAATCTCGTCGGTGATTACAACTTAATCCGATTCCATCTCGATACCTATATTGTGAGCTATATTAAATCGATATTCCTACGTCGATTATAATTATGGAAAGCCCCTTGTGGTGATCACAGTGGTCGCGATTGCATCAAGCTTAGTGATGTAACATTATAGTGACGTAATGTCGTCTTTAATAATATAATAGAAACTAGCTGACCCGGCAAACGTTGTTCTGCTATATATATTATTTCTAGGTATAACATATTATACTTTAAGACCTTTTCTCAGACCCACCGAATTTATGCGAAAAAAATTATAAAAATCTGTCTAGCCGTTTTGGAGGAGTTTGGTTACAAACACTGTGACACGAGAATTATATATAATACTAGCTGAGCCCGCGACTTCGTCCGCGTGGAATTTAACATAACAAAAAAGCCCGCTCCCGCGTGCTGAGCCCGCACGACAGGACCCATTTTTTCATTTTTTATTTTATTTAGTTTTTCTAAAATAAAAGTGGCCTAAGTTACTGCTTATAACATCAGCTATCTACCAGTGAAAGTCCCGTCAAAATAGGTCCACCCGTTTCGGAGATTACCCGGAACAAACACACAGACAGACAGACAGACAAAAATTTTTTAAATCGCGTTTTTGCTATAGGTGTCGTATGTACTTTCATATGCATTTAGTGAAAAGGTGTTATTTTGATATTACAAACAGACACTCCAATTTTATTTATTTGTATAGATATATATAGGTAGATTCGTGAAACTATTGTTATAAGTATAGGTTACTTCATTGAAATTCGAAATTTTAAAGACAAGCATATTCACATTTCCAAATTTAAAATATCCTACTAACTAAATCGTATTAGCAGGATAAATATTCTTTGAAGACACACAACATTTCAATTGAGCAGATAATGATATGACACAAATAGAGGTAAGAGGTAAGTATTTAGCTATTTAATCCGATAATCGATTACTGTTACCCATTGTTTTGCTACGGTTTATAGATTAATATAATATTTTCAAATTTCAATCCCGAATAAACCCGATTCGAGTAACCGTCTACAACACTATAGTCACAGAACGCATTAATCAATAGTGGTTCAATCTCCGAGCGATCCCTATCCGAGTTTCCGACATTAATAATGCAGTCAGGTCATTGAATAATTGAAAGCTTATCTCGCTTCGTTGCTGTTGAGCCTCGGACACACTATTATGAGACATTCAAATTTACCAGTAGACTCGCTTGTATATAGATAAAAAAAGTTGTCTTGCCCTATCTAGAACCCGATTATAACGCCACCTATCGGGCCCACTTGTGAGTCTAAACCGTTAAAGGAACTGCTGAAATACACTGTGAAAATTGCATAAAAATCGGTCGAACCGTTGAGGAGGAGTTCTGTGACAAATACACGTACAGAAGAATTATAAATTTATAATGAAGATAACGCTTCAAACCACTGAGTGTGACATTTGAGTACCATTTTCGATGTCCGAGAAGTTAGCATGGCCATTTTGATTTTGTATAAAACTAAGCTCATTTCGCCCGGCTTGCCCCGAAACTTATTTCCGCCACTACTGCACTGGGAAGGTTGCTGCCCAATGTGGGGGGGCCAAGTTCACGTGCAGGCGTCTGTACTCCGGAATAATCCAGAGTATGGCTTTGTACGGGGCCCCCACCTGGGCGGATACTCTCAACGCCTCAAACAAGATCCTATTGCGGAGACCGCAGAGGATAGGACCATTGAGAGCCATAAGAGGGTACTGGATGGTCCCTTGGACGGCAGCCACGCTCCTGGCGGGTGATCCACCGTGGGAGCTCCAGGCTAAAGTATTAGCGGTAGTTTACGCCTTCCAAAATTGTTGACGATGATGAATAAAATTGAGAAGATGACGATGATAATGGAGAACATGAAGAAAATGAAGAAGATGAAAAAATGAAGAAGTTGATGATGATGAAGAAAATTGAGAAGATGACGATGATGAAAAAAATTAAGAAGTTGACGATGATGAAAAAAATAAGACGTTGACGATAATAGTAGAGAAAATGAAGAAAATGAAGAAGATAAAGATAATTAATAAGTTGAAAAAGATGATGAAAATGAAGAAGTTGACGATTGAGTAGCTGAGCGGCGAGCGCCCCAAACGTCCGTATAGAAGCTTCGCTTTACGCCACGAACGTCCGTATAGAAGCTTCGCTTCAAAAGATAATTCGGTCAGGATAACATTTCTTATTGATTTTCCATTCCTTTTCTTCCACCATCCATTGCCAATACCATCTCAACAGATTCGACCGTGCGTGCGTCGCCGGTCGTTTGTCACGAAAGCCATCCATCTTCTCGTTCATTCGTCAATGACGCTTACCGATGCGTACGCGTGTTTTTGTTTTGCGTAAACATGGGAGCGTCTTGTATCGTCATTTTCTTACATCCTGTACTTACTTGTTTCACCAGAAAATGGATGCAGATCTTTCTATTATTTTAAAATATTACTAGATAATAAGGGGCGTATAAATATGTGTAAGTTTGTCGCGAAAATATCTACGGTATTAGTACTGGATGGAACGATATTCACTAGTGTTTCCCATACCGAAACTGCCCGTTAGTCTTGTTGTTTTTTTCTTGGTCTTGCATTACAAATCAGATTCTATAGTCCTGCCGACCCTTTGAGCAAGCATGAGAAAAGTCTAGCGAGATGATTCTCCAATAATAAAATGTATATTTTGGTCTTGGTCTCGTGAAAATACAGGACCAAACCGATTTGGGTAACACTCCTTTTGTCTATGATTGATGTTCAAAAGCTTTTATCGTCGGTTATTTACCTAGATATAATCTCAAATTCCTGACTGATAAATTCTCAATATTTTCTTATCCTGAAAATCTTAATTATATAAAATTTAGCTGTGTAATATTAATAATACATAATTTGAGTAGCGGGATTTAAAAGCCCGTATTAATAATTCGAGTATCAAGTTTGAGAGCGGTCTTGAGTACGCTTTAGACATGCCGTTTTGTACTGGGATGACATAAGAACGACATTTCCAAGATCGATCTCATACTTGAGATCGATTTATTAATAAGGTCCTTAGTAAATTATAGAATTTGTCTTTGAACATAATACATTGATCACTCATGTTTGGTCACAAAATTTTCCCACGTGCTTACCGTTCAATAAACATAGATCCAAAATCCAATCTCGATCTAATTTCGCGTCATAATTTCTAGCTTAGCAGATTAGTCCATCAGATATTGTCAGGTGCGCAATTGGAATTGCTATTATACAACGCGAATCATAGTTAGGTATGTAGTTGGTCATTAATATCAGGATCTTTACTAATAGTAATCAAATGGACCATATAAATATGTTATCTCGAGCCAACCATAGGTATGTAGATATAATATTAAGTACTGGTGACATGTCATATACAAGACTAGCTGAGCCCGCGACTTCGTCCGCGTGGAATTTAACTTAACAAAAAGCCCGCTCCCGCGTTCTGAGCCCGCGCGACAGGACCCATTTTTTAAAGATTTGTTTTTCTAAAATAAAAGTACCCTAAGTTACTGCTTATAACATCAGCTATCTACCAGTGAAAGTTCCGTCAAAATCGGTCCAGCCGTTTCGGAGATACTCTTTGATGTCATGTGTTTTTATTTTTTTACGCGGAACCCTAATTGTTTTTCTAAAATTAAAGTAACCTAAGTTACTCCTTAAAACATCAGCTATCTGCCAGCCGTTTCGGAGATTACCCGGAACAAACACACAGACAGACAGACAGACAAAAAAAAATTAAATAGCGTTTTTGTTATAGGTGTCGTAGGTACTTTCATATGCATTTAGTGAAAAGGTGTTATTTTTATATTACAAACAGACACTCCAATTTTATTTATTTGTATAGATTACAATTGATTTACAAAGGGGTTACAAATACGATTGTCATTAAAAATGTTTTGTTAATTGACGACCGCTTGGCTCAGTGGTATGAAATGTTGTATGTTTGTTACTCTATCACGCCAAATCGGTTGAAAGGATATAGATAAAAGACCCACAGAAAGCCTGAATGAAATAGGATACTTTATTTTAGTCAAAGTTTTTAGTTTTAGCATTTTAGGCAGAGGTTAAGCTAATGCAATTTACTTATCAATTCAAAGGGACGGTATATTTTGGGTCTACATAGTTGATAACTAGATTTCCAGTATATAAGACTGAAATAATATAGGTATATTATAATAACCATAATAATATACAATAAATATATACTAGTTGGCTACTTAGATCTTATTTATTATCGTGATTTGACATATTAATATTCCAGATATATAGATGCTCATTTTGCACCTAATGCGTTTCGTTAAAGTCAATATCTCAAACCATTCCAAATTGCAGCACGTGCATTGAACATAAACACAGATAACAGACAACGGACTCTGCAAATATATTAGTACCCGAAAGAATTGTGTGGACATCCAGAAATAGATCCAATTTATATTTCCACTCGACATAAATGAAAACCGTATTGTCAATACTAGGTATTAATTAAAAAATAAATTAATGGTAAAAAAATATTTTGTTAAACAAGCTGTTTAACTGCCCTTAAAAGAAGAAAATAAACTTTAAATTAAATCAAACCAATCAATTTAGTACATGCATTACACAATTTGTTTCTTAGGAATTTTGTTTTATTTTTATTTTTTTACACACCAACTGTATGGTCCCAAACTAAGCAACGCTAGTACTATGGGTACCGTACAATGCACTGGGGGCGATCCCAGTGACACCCAGACCTGGGCAAATGACTAAAAGGCCATTTCAGAAATTTGCCCCGGCGGGAATCGAACCCGCAACCACCATGTGCAGTGAGCCGAGCGGCCTACGCTTGAACCACTGCGCCAAGCGGTCGTTTATTTAATGATATAAAAGCTTGTCGCGAGATTTGCATATTTTACGGGAAATATTTTCTTTTATAGAATTGCTTATAATAAGTATGCCAAGCAAGACTAGTTAGTAAACATTCATACAAAACATAATTTTGTCTCTATTTTATGACAGCAAAAAGTAGTTTATCCAGTTCTTGGGTAGGGTTGCTTGATATAGATATTTTTATACTGACTAGGAATGCGAAAATAACATTATTAATATGTGGTAACGCCAAGGTTTTTTAACAACACGTAATGTTGATCTATGCATAAACAAAGGTACTTATAACAATTTAAACATCTATCTTTGGGCGGTGATGAAATAGCACCGGGGGTATAAAACTGACTAAAAACCTTCTTATCAGACCTTTCACTGAAAGCCCGTGCTTCAAAGTGAAGTACGTTTATGGGATAATTTTACCCTCAAATTTTACCCTTGTATTGTAGTTCCAAGCATCCCTTTTAGTATTTTTTACCAAAATTTTCGCAAAATTGTCTCCTTTGTGTCGTCATTTTGTAACCCTTTAAACTTTACTTATTCCAAATGTCTTATCCCCGATAACCTAACGTGAATCTAGAGGAGGTCTTCAACATGGAACTATTCAAATCACGAGCACGCACAGCTATTAATATTGGTCGCGCAGGCGCTGGGCGCTGCTTAAACAAGTATAAACTAGACTTAAACCTTGGTCCTAGACTACTCAGCGAAGCGATATTAAATCTTAGACGATAGAAACTGAGAATCTTGAGGTATAAGTTTCCTTTGTTGTACGATAGTTGTGAATAAATATAAACTAGCTATTACTTAATACGTAGAAATGATCTGACGGTCTAAAATTTAGCATTATTTTTAAAACATGTGCTGTAAGATTAGAGTTCACATTTAAATGATTTTTTTTAACTTCTTATACCGTTTTATTTAACTGTTGCAATAGGATAATATGTTTCGTAATTCCCTCACAGATAACTACATAGATACCGGGATTCACTTTTGTTAGCGAAAGCATAAGAGCGAGCGCAACGAACGTCTGATATCTCTTTCGGCATTCCACCTTCCATCCGAAATTACCATAATGCCTTAGAACCCTTTTACTTGCCCCCATAGCTAGGAGAGGTAAGGATACGTTCACACCTTTGTTAACTTATAAGATTATACGGCTTTTTTTTAAAAAAAGGTACCAGCGCTGTGAAGTCACAATTCTAGTAATCCCGTTTGCCTAAACTATAGATAAAAAAAACTTACGCTGTTTTTTTTTAGAGAGATAGACAGGTCGAAAAAAAGTAGACTAGTGCATACGTGTGTTAATGCGAGATAGACAGACGATATCATTTGCGAACACGCTAGCTGCCTGTCATTAGTTATCATCACAAAAATAACGAAAATATCCAGTTTTTCCCTAAATTGAAACCTTATTAGCCTTATTAGCCCTAACACTGGACTCAAATATTTTAAATCTAATTTCTGAATGTAGTCGTTACCTGGCATTTCCGTATGTTAAAATGCAGCAGCCCTCAAATAAGTGTTGTCGATTATTATTGGCTGTGTGACATCAGTTGCTCCTAGATCTTTGAACCCTGTAATTATTGCGGTAAGTCTTAGTTCAGATTGTTAAAACCTCAATTGAAAAGCAAAGGTGTATTTCAGGCACAGCTTCGCAAAGCAATAGTACATTGTTACACGAGTGGTGAAAGTGACTTATTTTTCCCGACACGGGGTTTGGCGCCCGAGCGTAGCGAGGGCGCTAATAGTTCGAGGGACAAAATAAGTATTTCACCCGAGGTAAACACTGTGCTTTTCATTACGAATACAAGGAAAATAAAAATAAAAACAGGAATTGGCTAAAGAAATAATACAAGGAAGCATGAACAATACTCTACAACTCGAAAAAAAAAAAAGATCGGATTGCCGCCTATTTTGTTTTTTTTCGTTGGCCGGCCAACTTCATTATTTAGTCAGTATTTTTAATTTTCATTTTTAAATATTTTGACCAAATCTATGTTATTTTAATGAAATTGTTGAAACTAAATTATAATTAAGTCATTTAAAAGTATATATTCTTTATTTAATACTCAACTTTATGTTATTTCAATTTTACATCGTGCTTTAATTGAGTGACTGTAGAAAAAGTTTGAACATGGTTCCATAGAAATGGAACTAGTTTTTTTTTATAATTTGACAGCTGTCAGTTGAAAGTGATTCTCCCGGCTCAGAAAAGTATTACTTTCAACCCGCTCCTCAGGCAACTTCAGACCTACTTTCAGTGTATGAGTAATGAAAAGGCTATTTGCACGCCTGTCGTACCAATTTCGGTGTGATCACACCCTACGCCTCTTACCGAAACGACCTTAATTAAATGTCTACAATAAATATAAACAAAATTCTCGCATTATCTCCAAACACGGGACTGTAAAAACATCGGCTTGTTACATGTATTTACAGTCACAAGTGGCGAACCCGCCTTGGCGTATGCCTCGAATATACAGGGGTCCACAAACAAAACAGCCAATTTAATATTTGCCAACCTTAACTCCGTAAGGGTATGTCAATAGGGCGTATGTTGTAACAATGGACAAGTCGGGCTCCAAGTGTCCCGAATAAACATCGATCTCGCTAGCTATTTGTCTTGGAGTGAGGGCTGCAAATAATAGGGATCACGTAGACGGGACATTTTTGGGGATATAAGCACCCATGTGTTCGTGTGACGCTGAATTAGAATAGCAATCTTTGTGTGAACATTTTAAATAGTGACTCAAGAATATGAAAACCCTGGAACATGTAATAGGAACTGAAATGTGTTTGGAAAGACTGGTACAGTATTATAAACTATCATTTTAAAACCACTCGCGTTAAAGTAACGGCCGTATACATAGATCATAATGGAAAATAATAATGAAATTTCTCAATGCTTTGTGCGTTCTCACGCACTGTGAGACCTCATAGTCATGTTTTTGAATACGGGCATAAGTGTAAGTGTCCGAAATAATGGCAATGGCGCCCCCTGTTATATTGGGACTGAATAATTTAGGTAAAATGTGGGTGCACTGTAATATGCCTCTACCTACTCTCCTTTTCTTCTTATTCTACGGGCGGTGTCCACAAATCTACGTCAGATGCGCCTGTTATGTGTGATGGAGGTTGAAGCGCTGGTCATTCAACCCATCCAAGTTCTGCCAGGAAGTTCCCCATCTTTCCTCTCTCTGCCTCGCTGTCTCTGCCTACCCTTAGTCTTTTGGTAATTCAGACGCAATGGATGGTGATTGTAGATAGATGGCACACCGCCATTTCACGACCGCTTGGCGCAGTGGTTCGAGCGTAGGCTGCACGGATCACTGTACATAGTGGTTGCGGGTTCAATTCCCGCCAGGGCTAATTTCAGAAAGGGCCTTTTCGTAATTTGCCCTGGTCTGGGTGTCACTGAGATCGCCCCAGTCCATCGTACGGTATCCAAAGCACAAGCTTTGCTTAGTTTGGGTCCATACAGTTGGTGTGTCAGTCTGGCGATATTAATTATTATTTTCATTTTTGAAGAATTTAAAACCATCTATACTCCTTTTTTAATCATTGACACACCTATTAATAATTAAAAATATTATTATTGTATCTATCAAGTGGCCCGTCTACTTCATCGCCAGTAGTTCTAACCTCAGTACATACTCAGATCAAATAAGCTTTACAACCACCAGCATACCAGCTGTCAGTCATCCAATCAACCGCAGTATTTAGCCTATGCATATCCTTTTGTGGAATAGCAAAACGAGATGCGAGAATCGATTGGATAATGTCGAGGTAGGATGGCTTTGCTTGTGTTTCAAAGAAAGTAATATGAACTAGTGCAGTAATATAATAATGTTATCAAATGGTACAATGGTTACAAGAACATAATAAAGTTCCATAATATAGTTCCATGCCATAATAAAGTTGATTGCACTGAAATTATTAACAATTTATATTATATTATTCCCAGAACTGCACATCAACGTAAAGCAAGGGCGCGCAGGCTATTCGCTATTGGAACCTGTAGGACCAATGCTGGCGTGCGCGCTCCTCTGCGTAGACTCGTTGAAAATTATAATAACCGATTCGAGGAAATTGATATATTTGTTCTGTCTGCATACAAATTTAAAAAGAGAGTTATTGAGTTGCTCAGTGGTGAGGAAGATGAAGCCAACTGAGCGGCTCACTCGCTCACTTATTCCCTTATTATTATAATAATAATTATTACTCTGTTTTCCTCTTTTGTATGTTTTCATTATGCACTATTTATTTTTATTACTTATTGTTTTGCTTTCCCAATTCTGACGTGCGCTTTGACGCTTGATCTATTTGTTTTAAACATAACTTTAAACTACCTAACGCAACTGTCTACCTACCTGAGGAAAATGTAGTTGATTGTGCATTTGTGTATCCCGTACTTAACTAAAATTGTGTTTTAACTGCCATAATGTACAATTGTTTGTTTTCCCAAATAAATAAAATAAAATAAAATAAAAACAGTAATCGGCGTATAGTAGCTTTAACATTATAGGTACACAGGTGATTAGTATTGAGGCTTGCTTTTCCAAGTTTAACTGCAGTAGCTCTTTAACCAATCTTGCTAGTAATTTAACTCCAAATGAAAGAAATTACAAGGTCCCTAGTTATATATAGCTTTTTAGTGCACCCAGGTATTTTCGAAGTCCGCTTAAATTTTCATTAAAATATTTTTTCATGATTTTAGTGGTAAACTTCGTAGTGAATTCCTGGTGACCGTAAATCGTCCCTATCTCTCAAACTACTAGCCAGATTTTGGTGGAATTCCTATAGGACCTCCTGGAAAGTATTCCTTTTAAAAAAAAACGGTCTCCAATTGATGGAAAAATCAACGAACCTACATCTTACTAATATTATAAATGCGAAAGTTTGTGAGTGTGGATGTATGTGTTTGTTACGCCTTCACGCAAAAACTACTGAACGGATTTGGACGAAATTTGGAACACAGATAGATTATAACCGGGATTAACATATAGGATACTTTTTATCCCGATAATCCCGAAATTTTTGCTAAGTTAAAATACTACGCGGATGAAGTCGCGGGGCACAGCTAGTACAAAATATAATAATAAACATACAGGTGAACATAGAACCTCCTGTTTTTTTGGAAGAACGGTTAAAAAGAGTATTTAGCACTTATAACCACCCTGCGACTAGCATGCGATTTCTTATTGAGCACTCAAGAAAGGCCAGGTGGATTGAAGAGAGAACCAAGCACGCAACGCGGTCGCCGGGACACGCAAACACGCGATCATTGTGATCGCTTGATCACGTAAACACTGACACGCTGGAACGGTTTACATGTGGGCTCAAAGAAAATGCTTAATTTTTTGTAAAACTAGTTCAGCTATGAGTTTTACGTCCTTATTCGCTAGCGTGTACGTTACATATTTGTATGGCAAATTGTGCAGCGCCTCTATCGTCTAACCAAGGACTTAGGTCCATATTCCTCTTTTTACCCGACTACTGCAAAGCTAAAATCAACTTTTTTTACGTTTCATTATTTAAAACGGTATAAAATAATAAGCCATCAGGCCCATCCACAGCGAAAGCAGGTAATCAGCAGTCAGGGCTAAGGGCACATCTCCGAAGCAACCTCTCTCCATTATCGTTCGGAGCGCCGACAATGCGAAGGAACCCCGTTATTTATGAGGTAATAACTGTAACCTGCAATGCTTTTAACCTTTATAATTATCTTGTTTTATTAACTGTTTTGCATAAATTCTCAACACGTTTAAACTCAAGCAAAACAGTGTTTAAAGATAATAATTCGAGGTTATGAAAAAGGTCCGAAATAACATTTGGGCATAGAATTCTATACTTAAAAAAAATTATCAACCTTTTATTCCAACCAATTTAAACAAATTGCCAGCACTCTTCTTAGATGATGTAACAAAGTCGGTCGCCAAGCGTATGACCCGCCTAATGTTAAGCTGTTATCGCAGCCTATGGATGCTTGCAATATTAATGGCACTACTCTTACGCTGCTGACCTGAAGGGAAGTAGGATAGAATGAGGGCTCTCCCACTCATCTATTATAATATTTATATTAATATCTACTACCCTTTGTAATTATTGAATACTAGCTGTGCCCCGCGACTTCATCCGCGTAGTATTGGATTATTGGGTTAAAAAGTATCCTATATGTTAATCCCGGTTATAATCTATCTGTGTTTCAAATTTCATCCAAATCCGTTCAGTAGTTTTTGCGTGAAGGAGTAACAAACATACATACATACATACATACATACATACATACATACATCCACACTCACAAACTTTCGCATTTATAATATTAAGTAGGATAAGCGATAAAAAAAAAAAAATATGACATGCAAAAAGACAAGCCCGCTGAGTTTCTTGCCGGATCTTCTCAGTCGAGGTCGCGTTCCGATCCGGTTGTAGATATAAAAAAAAATGTATAATTGACAATTTGTAAGTGCCCCCGTAGGCCTAAACAAAATAAACGCTTTGAATTGAATTGAATTGAATCATCGTACGAAACGTAGATATAATAGCTACTTTATGCCCATTTTCTGTGTGAGGGTAGTACACCCCGGTTGATCCAGCCCGTATATGAACTGGAGTCAGTTGGCCAAAACTTGGCTCAGAAACCGTAATAGGTACTACCTATAAAAATACTTTTTCTTGAATTTTAGTGGTTTCTATCCGTAAATGTAGTTTACGTAATGAGACCTTAGAACAACCTCAGGAAGTGGGAGGTTTGTAGGGAATTTGACTGCAGTCAGTTTGAAGACAGTAAGTTGCTGACTTCTTATAGGCACTTAAGAAAAATTTCCGCATATTGAAGCTTATAAACACTTTAAAAAATATATAGCCCGACATGTTTGAAGCCGTCGCCAATCCTCTGTAATCCTGCTTTATGACATCCGAATCCTTGCGATATTGCTGACCAAAGCAAATATAGTTTTAGGACGAGCGACAGTTCAAGATCAGTTGAACGTAGCTTTGCAAAATGAAACCAACCCACACACACTTCTGCAAACTAAAACCAACCTAGAACCGCTAACACAAGGTTGGTTTTGGTCTACAGCAGTGTAAGTGGGATGATTCCCATCCGCTAAACGATATCCAGTTTTAGGGACCATTCCGTTTCACTTTTGTAAACATTTTATCACACTACTCTTAACGCTTTTGGGCAAACAAATTCAACAACCATTTTAAAGAGGGTTTTTCTGTCTGTCAGTAGTATTATAACTTTTTTCACATATAACAAAGTCGGTTTACGTATTCCAACTTTGTTATATGTGAAATAAGCTAGAATACTGACAGAGAGACAACCCCTCTTTAACCGACTGATGCTAAACAGTTACCGAAGCCTATAGATGATGTGAGTAACGTGCTTACTTGCACGATGCCGACTTGAAGAGGAGTTGGTCAGAGGGATGGGAAGGAAAGAGGTGTTAGGCTTCCGGCTCTCCCATTCAACGTACGAAATGCAGCAATAATCTCTTCTGTGAGAGGGTGGTACTGCCCTGTACTAGTGATGCAATTGGCTCAAAGTCAAAGCGTTTATTTTGTTTAGGCCTACGGGGTACTTACAAATTGTCATTTTAATTTTTTTTTCTTAAATCTACAACCGGATCAGAACGCGACATCAACTGAGATGGTCCGGCAATAAACTCAGCGGGCTTGGCCTTTTACATTTTATAATATTTTTTCGGCTGACCTTTGGCACTACCACTGTTAAATTTCCACCATTTGAAAGCAGGTTATACTTATATTCAAGCAGGATAACAAAAAAACAATAATTGTTGAACTTGCTAGACATTCTAAAAATGTGTACTCCAGCAACCAAACCAACCATTATATCTGTAATGTTGGCACTATCACGGAACCCTTTCATCGTTCGTGACGTCATGTTGTCATCACTGTTCCGGCGTCAATGCGCACGCCAACCGGATATTGGGTGGTTCACGGCTGTGACGACTTCCGATGGCTGTCGATGTTCGTGTCGCGTATAGTCGGATGGATAAATGTTTGGGAGATTTCTATCGCCTCCTTTTTCAGGTTCGTTAGTATAAGATAAGGCAATCCGAACTGTTTTCTTGTAATAATACGTATGTAGATCTACACTTTTAAAGATATTTCAGAGATATAAATAGTTTGTTAACTTTTATTGTGCTTATTTCAAAACAAAACACGTATTTTCATAATAATTAATACCGACCCTGTTCCCAATGCCGGTGGGGAACTATTTTTATACTATTAAATTTATTTAATTTAGATATTTTTTACTTAGATTTAAAAACATAAAATGATAAAAAATAAATAAATGGGATAATAATAATAATTTTGCCGTTTTGACGTACCACTCCTGGGCACGGGCCTATCCCCACTACTAAGGGATTCAGGCCGTAATCCACCAAGCTGGCCCAGTGCGAGTTGACGGATTCCACATGTCTTTCGAAAATTGGTTAGATTTTCCTAAGACATGCGGGTTTCCTCACGATGTTTTCCTTTACCGTAAGCAAGTGATAATCATATTGAAATTACGATTCGCAAATAGATTTCGAAAAACCCAGAAGTGCGAGTCGGGGTTGGAACCCAAGACCTTGTGCACGCAAGACGTGTGCTTAATCAATCGGCTATCACTGCTGCTTATTATCATGATGAAAGAAAATATATGTATGTAAAATATATTTTATGGTTCAAAATCCTGTGCTTTCCGTGATATTTCTTTCAAGCGTATCAAAGCCTTTTCATTTCCATAAACATCAGATGAACGGAAGTCTGACTAATCAACCGCGGATGTCGATTAGACGGAAATTAAAAACTGTTTTGCTATAAAATACCAACTGGTTCCAATGTTCTACTGCAAACTGAATTTTATTTCCTTGTTTTCAAAGTTTTGATTGCAAAGTTATATCGGTACTGATTGACAGGTTATTGTGTATTAGCAATTAATCACTTAGTTTTACATAAACCATACCACTTTTTATTACGCATATATGTCGCTCAATACGGAACTATTGAATGCGCCCACACTTTGTATGCCACGTGAAGTCGATCGGAATGAAAATATTAGTGCATGTAAGTAATTAGCGGATCCATTAGCTATTTTAAATTATTACTTATTAATTTTCCGTGCGTATGTGTGATTGAACTACGCATTTTTTTTTCAAACAAGCTTTAAAAACATACTCGTATAACAAGTTATTAAAATAACCGTCGGGCTGGTCTGTTTTTCGCGCAACGAATAAGCCTCGCTATTCAACGCGGAAATGCGGCCAGCCTCCTGGGCACTTTTGGCATCGACGACGATGTGGAGGCACTTTTGTATATATAATTTTAATTGTTATTATTATGTTTTTATAAAAAAAATACTGTATACTGCAAATATTATTTAGATTTAAATGAGTATTGATGTTTCCAGGTATAATGTGTATATGTTAGTTATTAGGCGGATGATTTTACAACTGTTGATGTAACACAACTTAAGGCTGAGGCAATACATATTATTATTTTTTTATACATAAAACTCAGCAAACAGGATACGTAGACCCACCCAGATCCACCAGATATTAATCAGTTCTTGCTAGACCAAAGGCTTTGTTCGCACGTTACCGACAGAGGGAGGGAAAGGGGAAGAGTATTGGGCTCATAGCTAAAAACGCAGATTTAATAGAAATCCCAATTTAAAAAAAAATAAAGTCTTCAAGTTTCACCATCTACTTTATTACCTATCTTGTTTCAAACTGGATTAGAATTCACTTACGTATTTGATCCCTATAACATTTTATATACCTAGTTAAAGCTTCACGCGTTTATACTTATGTAATTTGATTCACTTTAATCTTAAAAAAACCATAGCCATAAAATAAAATTTAACGGTCAAGCATTTCTTGCAATTTACGACCCAAGTGCAAATTACAAGTGTTTTATGATCAGCGCACGCGGACGTGGTAAGACCAAGGTTTTAAGAAAAGAGGCCGATACACAGAGTGTTTTTGACTCTACCTATACTAAAGCTGACACAATTATTAAAGAGGAAGCTATTTCAAGACCTATTTAAAAATGTCTGTTGATACTGCACCAATAGCATATTTCTAATTTCTGTATAGCTTGTTGTAACTATAGTTAAAAAAATGTATATCCTTTCCGTTTCAACCTGTATACAGGTTGAAATGGAAAGGGTATTCTTTTTTTTTCAAAACTTAACTTTGTTATTCTAAATCTATCAGCTTTGGAGGAAACTTGACAAACAAAAGGTATTATAGGAATGCAGCTGTTGACAGATTTCATAAGTCTACTAAACCTTTAGTACTCCAACTGTCCCGATAGTTTTAGATTTACAGAGTAAAGTTGCAGAAAAAATAGTATACCCTTTTTGTTTGACCTAGTTTATGTTATGTTACCAACATGGCAGTGCTGCACTAAAAGCGTCATGAAAGATCGAATTCACAAGGAAACTTGGCTCAAAAACACATTGACGTTTTCAGTGGGATTATACATAGCAATAATAACGTTACGAGTCCGCAATTCAAGTCAATTTGTGGAATTGGCGGCACTTTGCAAATTGCCAAGGAATAAAAATGCGTTTAATGACGGATGGGGTCGTGTTCAATGGAATTCCGAATGCGCTTTAATGACCCGGCTGATCAGTTTTATAGACGGGTATTGAAAAGGAATTATTGTTATGAAGAATTTTATTAAAAATCGCTTTATATGTACCTACTGTGTTTGGGTGTTCCATCATTTTTATTATTATTATTATTATTATTGGATACGAAAGATGTTGCTTTATTACAACCCGGTATCTATACAAATAAATAAAATTGGAGTGCCTGTTTGTGATATCAAAATAACACCTTTTTACTAAATGCATATGAAAGTACATACGTCACCTATAGCAAAAACGCGATTTAATTTTTTTTTGTCTGTCTGTCTGTCTGTGTGTTTGTTCCGGGTAATCTCCGAAACGGCTGGACCGATTTTGACGGGACTTTCACTGGTAGATAGCTGTTATTATAAGCAGTTACTTAGGCTACTTTTATTTTAGAAAAACAAAAAAAAATGGGTCCCGTCGCGCGGGCGGGCTTCGAAGTCGCGGGCTCAGCTAGTAATTAATAATCATATTTTCAATATCTAATAGTAATAGATAATGGAGGGAAAATAAAATGTTTGATTATACTTCCCCCCCTTCCGTCCATCGTATTTGGTATTGCAAGAATCTAAAGGCAATGGTAACTGCTTAACATCGGGCGGGTCGTACGCTCGTTTATCGACTTTGTTTTATAAAAAGAATACTCTGCCTACTGTTATTTTTATATTATATTATCTAAATATGGAACAAACACTCATTTCACTCCCCGATCCTGGGATATTACCCGAAAAGCGGCCATATTGGAAATAAGGTAAACGGAAAGACAACAAATTGTAATTTGTATGATAATGAAGTAGAAACATGGGTGTCGTGACAGGCCTGTGTTTAGTGACTCGCTGTCTTTAACTGACTCTTGTCATGAACTGAATGGCTTCATTTTTTCCAACTTCAAAGCAGTTGAGGTCAACTCACAAGAAGACAAGAGCATATCAAATATTTTAAGTTGTATTTCCTCAATGGGGTCTATTGCATTATCAATCCGTATCACGTATTGCGTTCCTAAGGTTTGCTTCAATATATCGTCAATATTGATGTGAGATAAAAAGTTATACTCGCGGTGATTTGTGCCTACTACTGATGGTGTAAACCCCTTAAAAAGCTTAGGATAAGTAAGCCTATCAGAAGTCACCATTACTTAATTATAGGTATTTTCATGAATTATTATGATTATATTATTATGTAAAATTTATTAGGTAACATTGGTCCTTAAATGTCTACATCGTTTTTTTTTCAATATCTCTTTGTAATGATCCAAGTATTTACAAGGAAAGTTTCCCATTTCTAATCCCGGGAATCCTTTAAGCTCTAACAAGTACCATCATCGCAACCTACATTATTTTCAATTTGCTAACCATTCCCGTGTTTCTGTTTATCACAAAAATATACTCAAACAAAATTTGTTTAAAGCACATATTTATAAAACACGGTAACGCGATCGGCACGTGTGAATTCCATAATCGGGTTCTCATGTTACTTTGTAATGAGTTTATTTTCAGGGCTGAAAAGATAAAAGGCTCTGAACGTCGATATTGAAAGGTTGAAATTAAGGTTCGAGCGGGAGGTAGGTACTCACGTTTTTTCGTAATAAAAATACCGAAAATATTTGAATGCAAAACGGTCTTGATCGAGATGTCTAACGCTGGGATAATGATAAAGCGTATTGTTAGGGTAAAGTTCTCGTTCAGAATTTGCTCAATAAATGATTGGTATTTATTATTTGCTGTCTTTTCGATTTCTTTCATAAGTATGTATTATTCGAAATTAAAAGCAATGAATTAAATGGATAAGTTGAAAGGTCTGTCGATAGGGACCAGGGCTGGCTTTAGCCTATATACCGTCCGGGTGCAATCAATATCCTGGCGCCCTCTCGTAGACGCACGATCAAATTGGAATTCTGACAGCGTTATTATAAGTGCAAATAAGTAAATATCACCACACTGACACACCAACTTTATGGTCCCAAACTAAGCAACACTTGTACTATGGGTACCGTACAATGGACTGGGGCGATCATTTTTTTAAAGATGACTAGCATGTGAGTTTAACACATTAACAATATTCCCGTTAGCCACTCCAGCTAAGCTAATGCTTGTGTTAGGAGTGGACCCACGATATATATATATAATAGTTTAATGAACAGGATGGGGATCGAACCCGGAACTTCTCAGCTACGAAGGCGGCCCCTCTAATCGATAGTTTATTGACGCCTTCCTATATAGATATTATGGTGGCTTCTTGATCTTCTCAGTCGAGGTCGCGTTCCGATCCGGTGGTAGATTTACCCTCGCCACCTCTTCTGGCAGCGGCCCAAGCCGAGGTCGTGTCCCTTGTGGCGCCCTTGAGCTAGCTGCCCCCCTGCCCCTCTGGCTGGAGCGCACTTGCGCTCGCCCTCTGTCCGGGTGAAGTTGTTATGGCCACTCTGGCCAACAACGTATTGTCATATCAAAAAAAAAAAAAGGTGGCTTCTATTTATACAAAACCCAGTTAGCTTCCTCATAACCCAAATATCAGTGATCTTGTAACCCTAACCCTATAATTGGGGCGTTAATGGCAATATTCAGAGTCCCCTGACGCGTCAGAAACCGGGCGACCGTCCAGGGACGGCGTGTTGAGGGGGGAGGGCAGACGCGCTCATCTGAGAACGAATGACTGGGTACCGGATGGAATATGAATGGAATGAGCGCTTGGAATATTTTATGTCGGTTTTGTTATTCCTTGTGTGAAAATTTCGGTCAGGTGATGGGAGATACAGTTTCTCGGAATGGATATGATGACTAATTATTTGTTTTTATTGCAGACTGAATGTAAGGTGTGTCTTAAGATAACTACGTCTGAAATAAATTTCAAAGTAACTTTTTAATGTACAAAAATACAGTCATTTCAAGTTTCGAAAACAGTGCTAGCTAGTGATTTATGTCGTCAGAACTGAGTAGGTAATAATTTAATATTCAGGAAAAATATATTTCACAATATGGCAAAAATAATTGGAGTTAATATATTCATTATTAGCCATCATGAGACTGGGCAATAAACAGTACTAACAAATCGATCTCGATTCTGAGACGAAACATGGAAATGTCATTCTGATACAAATTACTATTTCAAAGTTCACTCAAATTTGAGCATCAACAGAGTTGATACCAATTTAAAATGACTAGCCTCAGACGCTTTTTTTAAAAATTGTGAAACTAAGTTCTTAATAAATGCAGCACTAGGAATTTCTTGCTTTTATTATGTTACTAGCTGACCCGACAGACATTGTCCTGTCTTTTAGGGGTATGAAAAATAGATGTTGACCGATTCCCAGACCTACCCGATATGCACACAAAATTTCATGAAAATTGGTCGAGCCATTTCGGAGGAGTTTGGCAACAAACACCGCGACACGAGAATTTTATGTACATCCTAGCTTCTGCCCACAACTTCGTCCGCGTAGACTTAAGTGAAGTATTCTATGTGTTAATCCAGGTTATAAACTATCTGTGTTCCAAATTTCATCCAAATCCGTTTAGTAGTTTTTGCGTGAAAGAGTAACAAACATACATCCACACTCACAAACTTTCGTATTTATAATATTAGTAGGATTTTCTTAGAATAATGTGTCGACTCTAAGAGAACCTTTACACGTGCTGTGCTCCAGCTAGACATTCAGAATAATTTACAGGCTAGTCGGCTCACTGCACTGAGTGGTTGCGGGTTCGATTCCCGTCAGGGTAAATTTCAGAAATGGGCTTTCCGTAATTTCCCCTGGTCTGGGTGTCACTAGGATCGTCCCCAGTCCATTGTACCCATAGTACAAGCGTTGCTTGGTTTGGGATATACAGTTGGTGTGTTCGTCTGGCGATATTTGTTATTTATTTTTCGAAAAAGTTTTTCCAAAAATAACTTTCTTCCCTTCATCCTTATCAAATCGCTGCACACAAGCACTATTGCCCCGTAAAACATATAATAATCTATTAATCAAGCTAGAAGCGGACGTTAAAGCCGCCAGCAATAAAGTCGGGGTGCGGGGCGTGAAATTAATAAATCCATTATGACACAATGTTCCCGCGGTGGCTTTTTCTGTCTGCGACAACTGAGGATTTATTGCAAGTGGATGGGTGTGGTTGACGCTATGCGGTAACTTACTGGAAGACTTGGAGACTTGTTAGAAGACTACAATCTATTCTCTTTATTAGTGATACTAGATAGATAAATAAACTCTTAATTACACATAATGCATATATAATTATACTTATTATAAAATGATACATTTAAAATAAATAATAAGCCCTAAATAATGACCTTCAAAAATTGTATGCGACACTGAGGCCTTCATTAATAAATCGACCTCAAGTCTGGGACTGATCTTGAGTACGGGTATGACATGTCATTTTGTACTGGGTATGAATGACATTTCCAAGATCGCGCTCAAACTTGAGATCGATACGGGCCTCAAACAACAGAAAGTTATTATACCTAAATGAAAAAAAATACATTACATGTACAAATATGTATATTGATGTTACTTTAACGTGACAATTTTAACTAGTCCAAGTCTCATTATGACACCCTATTGCGCCTGTATTCCCCAAAGGGGTAGGCTAAAGTGCAATGCACCGATATTTTACTAATTATGGTATTTTTGGTTCTAACGCAATATAGGGGGCAGGAAAATTCAAACTCAAACTGAACATTATTTTTATTCATGTATGCCAACAAAGCATTTATGAATAGTCAGAATCTACCACCGGTTCAGTATGCTACTTCCACTGAGAAAATCCGGCAAGAAACTCAATGGTTACTGTTTTCAATTAATAAAAGGTGGTGCACATTCTCAGGAACAGCAACAGAATGTGAGCAGGCAACACCATTGTCACTAAATAAGTAAATAGTAATCAGATCTTACTCAGATTTAGGTATTTCATTTAGAAAGCTAGTTTAGTTAGGTGTGCATACCTACTTACACTTTACTTTGTATATTGTCTATTTATTAGCATATTGCCATTATACCTGGCACATTCTTCAGAATACGAGAGCGATTCGGGCTGTAGTCAAATTATCAAACTTTACACGTACAGTCACGATGAAAGGCGGTTCGTGGTTTGAACCTGTACTACTTGAGTTTTAAAGCATGCATTCGACCACTGGGCTGTACCCAATTATGCCAATACTTTCGTACGACGGTCACAATTCAAGATGGCAACTGCGTACAATGTCGCCGCCGCGAAAAGGGATAATGTAGCCAAGTTGACAGAGCGCAATATGGGAGAGGCGCGTATAAGTAATGGCTGCTACAGACATCGGTGGCTTTGTCTGAATTAATGTTACGTCAGATTCCCGCGACCTTGGCGCGCGCGACGTGGAAATATTAGACGTGCGTACTGTTTCGGGAAGAAAAATGGCGAACGGATATGGAATAGGATTTAAGCTTTAGTATTTAGTATTAAGAAACGTGGTTCAGCGGTTGTATAGTTACACCATGCTTTGTCTTTTTCATTCAATTGTCAAATTATTGATGACTGAAAGAGATAGTACGGTGTGTAACAATTCGCCCGCTAATCCGGGTTTATTAATAAGGGGGTATACTTGGCCCTTGGAAGGTTCAGACGTGGGTCAAGCACATAGACTCTACATTTGGGATCTACGACCCAACACAAGCCTTATCAATAAATATTTGCATGACAAGTTGTTAGGTCGTCGAGTGTCCTAAGGGTTATTTTTTATGAGTCAGGATTGATAATGGTGTCGATAATGAGTCCCTCGGAAAAATTAAACTTAGAAACCGCCCGAATTTAATTGCAAGACAAAAAAGAAATGGGGGAGTTGGAAGAAAATTATCTTCTTTCCTCCTTTGAAAAGCGGTAGACAAAACTTACTGTATTGGCTGGTTGCTTAGACCATTTAAAGAGTAGCTGGTTGTCATAGAAGCAAGAAGGTTCAATTTGACATACACATATTTTATGAAACTACTAGCGATCAGCAATTCCTAGAACGTATACACTCATGGTAATAGACTAACAACGATCAACACAGTAGCACGGTGATTATTTTAGACAAAGGTTGCTAATAAAACTCTAAAAACAGGGCCAATTGGTAGTGCTTTAAAACTGTTCTCCGTACCAAATTAGTTCCAAGTTCGTGACACGTACAGTATAAGACATATGAGCCAAAGATTCATTAGCGAAATACAAACAGTTCACAACATCTGGCCCCAAGACATTTGCCGGTCCCGTTCACAAAATCCGATATGCTAGCAGCCAATTTAGTATGTAACTTCATAAGATGGCACCAATTAATCGGTATTCGATTGGATCTCCAATCTGTTTCTATGCTTCGCCATTTCCAGCTAGAATGAGATACAAAATTGGATTTGCACAGCAATACCTATTCGACGGCTGTTCTATTATGAAGCTGTAACTTAATAAGGGCACGTCTTGAGTGTCCCTGAAGGTTTTTTGCTTGTTATATTTCGAGTAAAGAGATTTTGTGTAAGATAATGGGATTCAAAGTGCTAACTATAATTAGATTATAGATAAGACTACCGCTTGACGCGGTGGTTCGGGTGTAGGCCATGGTTGCGGGTTCGATTCCCGCCGGGGAAAATTTCGGAAATAATCTTTTCGTAATTTGCCCAGGTCTGGGTGTCACTGGGATCGCCCCCAGTCCATTGTACGGTGCCCATAGTACAAGCGTTGCTTAGTTTGGGGCCATACAGTTGGCGTGTCAGTCTGGCGACATTTATTTATTTATTATAGTCATCTGCTAGCTCTAAATGGCAGAGTTATTTTTAGGGTTCTGTAACATATATCTGTCCGTGTATTGTCTATCTATCAAGATACTAACATGTAAACGTAATTTTAATGAGATAGGAAACTGAAATGCAGTTTCGGAACTCTTATCGTATGAAAAGCAACTATTATAGCTAGTTTACACTAGTTTTCTGTGAGAAAGTGGTACTACCCCGGTCGAGACCGTATCAGAGCTGTAGGTATTTGACTGCAGCTCGGCTCTACCATCGTCCCTTGAAAGGGACTTTATACTAAGTATTTTTAAGTGTTTTTTCAATTATGAATTTATTTACTTATTTCAATTTTATAAGAACGGTCTAAATGACCAATTACACTAATAATACCGGTCTAAATGGACCGACGATCTGGTGAGAGTCGCGGGGAGCCAGATAGCGGGCAACCGTCCATTGTGGCGTTCCATGGGGGAGGCCTATGTCCAGCAGTGGACGTCTTCCGGCCGATGATGATGATGATGACTAATAATACAATATAACAACAATTACAAACAAATTAAAAATATAAATCGATCTCGCAGAACTTCAAGCATACCAACAGAATCTTCACCAATTCATCCGCAAACAAATCTATACTTGCGTCTTAATTATACACTCTATTTTAACTTACCCACTCGACATTATACCTGAAAATAATCGGCCCTTGTTATAATAATGGGACCATTAAGTACCTCTTGACAAGCGAAAATTTTGTATGCCTTTAGTTTTTTTTTATTTCGCAAGGGTCCTAACGATCGTAATAAAAAACGAATTAGTGACCCCACGGCGTCGGAATTTTGGGAGCTAAGCATAATATTAATACTACATGAGTATTATTTTCGGTGTTCAATGAAAAAGTGACCATGTATAATATTTCAGGCGCTTACCTTCGCATAAAGATTGGCAAATTCTAGACATTACCTAATAAAAGATAATAATAAATAACGACAGACTGAGACACCAACTGTATGGTCCCAAACTAAGCAACGCTTGTACTATGGGCACCGTACAATGGACTGGGGGTGATCCCAGTGACACCCAGACCAGGGCAAATAACGAAAAGGCCATTTCCGAAATTTGCCTCGGCGAGAATCAAACCCGCAACCACCATGTGTAGTGAGCCGAGCGGCCTACGCTCGAACCACTGCGCCAAAAGTCGTCAAATATGTTTATAAACATAGCCAGATAATTGCATATAACAAATAACAGTAAATATCAATAACAAGAAAATTTGCTCTTCAGCCCCATTACTACACTAGCCTCCCCTTAACGATGGGTTTCAGGCCACCAGGCCCAGTGCGAGTTGTCTGATTTCACGTATTCCGAAAACCGGTAACATTTTCATTTTAATAATTATCAGCTACTATATAAGCACCTAAATTATTATTTGAGACTTTAAAAACAACATGTTCAAGTCATTTATTATTGAAAACATATTATAAATTAAAACCTATAGCATCGTCTTTTGTCGGAAGTTAAGAAGAAGTCTTATTTAAGGCCTGTGCACACCGCGTTTCTAAAACGTGCGTCGACGGCGCGCTTTTATCCTGCAAAAGTCTACAGGCTGCGTCTGACTTGCGTGCGTATCGCGTCTGTATAGCTACAAACGCGCGTCGACGGCGCGTTTAAAAAACGTGGTGTGCATAGGCTCTTACATTACAATTTCCCGCTCGCCCATCTTCAGAGAGTATTTAATCGACAGCGCGCGTCACGGCGCGGGCGGCGCGAGCCGCGTGACACGCGCTATATAAATATGTGTACCGAGTGATATTTATTAGGGTCATATTACATACATAAGCGTGACTCCGTGAGCGTGCAGGGACGGACTATGCAGAGGTAATAAATGAGTAACGACACTAAATTACTTGAACTAACAATTGCTGTATAATGTGGAAAAGTTTAATTTTAAAGTCATTTAATCATTTTGTTGTACGTAAGAAAGTCGCCAAATAAGGGTACAACCCGCCTGGATGTTAAGCAGTTACCGAAGCCTCTAGCATGGCATTGCCAAAGGCCTGCCGAATTGAACGCAAATGGGACAGACTGACAGATTGAGATTGTAGCACTATTTATAATTAGTAGTTATTTCTTGTACGCAAAAAAATATTTACATCATGATCTATTCATTAAAATTAATTGTATGATAACTAGTTCATCCAAAATCTTGTAGGTGCGTGGTCAACAAATGTCCTTTGCATTAAAGGTGGAACAAACTTTTAATCGTCTTTTTATACATTGAGAACTTCGGTGGATAAACGCGAGAGGGCGCTAGCAATATCACGTCATAATTTTACTTGAAACTCTAAAGTCTAAATAACTTGCGGTGCTTATACTCGGACAGGCTGTCAACTTTCATGCAGGAAGACTACTGGCCCAAGTGTGTGGTGTTCAGGCGCTTTCGGGGGAGATTGCCGCCGTCATCACCCACAGTTTAGTTTTTATTTGTTATATTAATATGTATGTTAGTTTATAAGGTATTTATCTATGGGCCTGCGATGCCTGAATATAAATAAATAAATAAAGTAAAATAAATTATACGTATGGAACATAATTTTGATTCGGTTGTTAACTCCGGCCCTGTCCGCCCCATTTGTATTCGCCGCCCGTGCAACGTAGGGATGGCCCAAATACACGGGACGTTTATATCCTTACCTTAACTCGCGACCTCTATCTTCATGACCCTCAGTCAAAATATTAAGACTCGCATTATGGGCCGTAGAGCCATTGACGAAATCGAAAAGCCTGCCTTGTATTGGTGTTTTTATTTTATTTTATTTTAGAGGAAATGTCGAGAAATGGCTGTAATATTTTGGATAAACAATCATCACAAAATTGTTAATATAACTTATTTGATATATTCTCAGCATTCTGAGAACTTATTTTAAAAAAGTAAAATAAATCATTTTGTCCTTTTAAAGTCTCAATCCTTGGCACGGGCCTCCTCTCATTACGAGGGGGATTCAGACCATAAACCATCCCAAAGGCTCGGTGCGAGTTAGTGAATTTATCATAGCTTTCGAAAATTGTTTCGATTTTCTAAGACATGCCAGTTTCCTTATGATGTTTTCCTTAACCGTAAGTATGTGATAATCATTATTGAAATCATGATACGTACATACATTTTGATAAATCCAGAGGTGCGAACTGTGGTGTAACCCAGAATCATGTGCCCGCAAAATGCGTGCTTAACCGATTGGTTAATTTTTGTTAATCGGTTGGCCGATTGGCCATCACTTCTTTTTTGATAACCGAGACTTGGCCAACTGTGGAATAATATAACGAACTATAAAACAAACGACCAAAAAACTTATACGATTACATTTATATTGAGAAATAGTTAAATTTAGTAAACCACAATTAATCTTAAATAAAATTGATTCATAACTATGAGTAAGTGTAAAACATTAATAAATATTCCGTATTCACCCTGTATAATTGTGTAAACAAAACACGCTCACTAGTGTGAAACGTGTCATGCCCATTGCATATTCGCTCTAAGCAACCATTTCCCAGCAATATAATCCCCACCGGTCAGAATAATACCATGATTTAATACCTAGTTATTAATCATCCCTGGTACCGAACTATTCAGCGACCCGCCGAGGATTGCCGTTAGTTTCCAAATTTGAAATTTGAAATTAGAACCGTATTAACAATATGGCGGATGCGTACGTTTAAATTTAGAATTTCGTTGCTCTCTCCCAGTTGGTTTGCGGGGAATTTTGGTTTAACGGATTAATAGGCCCGATGTTTGGAATATGGGAAATGGTATGTATCTGCGTTTCATGCCACTAGAGAATAAAGAGGTCTGTGGTCTATGACTCGTATTTGTGTTACGAGCGACGGGGTAAACAGGTAATAAACCGGTTTCAAAATTCAGTGAATTTGAATGCGCTTGTTTAATTCTAAAACTAATTTTTAATTGCTTATTGTCAGAGTTGACATCTGCTTTGCATTCTGCATTAGCTATTTTACATAACAACTTCGTTACGTAAAACAGCTGAACAAATTCTGCTGGATTGCCATTATGATACCAAAGCTTTTTAGAAATCCTATCCAAGCAGAACCTTATTCAGCTGTTGTACTTAACGGAGCTGTTATGTAAAACAGCTAAGTAAGCAATTTATCAGCGACATAGGGAGGTATATTAAACTGACGATACTTCAACAATATAAGATACCTGAGTAACTAAGTCATCACAGACAGCTTAAATAACAAAATTTGAAACAGTGAACTTTTGGAACAACACAGTACCTGAAAATGGAGAATACACGGCCAAAGTTCGGAGCCAGCGCCACACATCGCGATGACTAAGTTTCTAATTGCTCCCACTTAACTGTAGGGGCGTCCGTGTACAAACATTGAGTTTGTATCATCCTGTGAGAGGATTTAGTACGTAAAGCATGATTTGCAAGGTAACGAGTGTTTAGTACTAGGCATAGCTTGTCTAGTGGTTACTCAAAAGTACTGCCCATTCTTGCAAAGAATACGACGGTGAGAGCGTATGAAATAACTACGTCAATAGCTCTTAAAGATTCCTAGCAGGTGTATATACAATCGTTTACAGCAGCTCTACCATTATTATTACGCTTGCTAGTCGCTACCGAGATAATATACCCCTACTTAACGCAGACGCAAGCGGCAATCGACTCTCAATGAATGTATGAGCTCGTGGTACACCCACAGTTGTCTAAACATACCCACCAGGAGCGGGGACAGTCATCAAAACTGCAGCTGCTCGGTTCAGTAACTTTTCTCATCCCGCTACAAGATGAAATAACTTGAACCGGGCCGCCACGGTCTGAGTGTCATTCACACTTACTGAGGTAAGTAGAGCTTTGCTATGAACTTAGTAAGTATTATTATGTTTGTGTGCGATGATAAACATAATATTTTTGTTGTAAAAAATATATTTTTTTAATAACATCCATTTGAGGATTCAGATTTTAAAAAAAAGTACGTAGGTATATGATTTATTTAAAAAAATTAAATGTTAAAAACACTTCATCATTCAGATCGATGACTGAGTTTAAAGGTTATAATCACCTTTTAATAGTTCTTAAAAGTAAAAGAAACTGTAAAAAAAATCTATCTCATATATAGCATATCCATATATCATTTACTAAAACGATTACATTACAAAGTAGGTAGGTACTTGTTTTATACAAAAAGGGTTCAATTCAATAATCCATTGTTATAATCGTCCGTGGACCGACTAGTAACTTTTCTCATTTTGCCCGAAGTTGCGTCTAGCTGTGGTCCGTTTGCAAAACTTGTGCAATCGCGTTGTATTAGACTTATGCATAGTGCTATTTTTATTTCCGACGTTTATGTGTTAAGTGTCGGGAGATGAACCTGAAAGTGTCTTGAAAAAAATGTGGTGTACTATGGCCCGATTTCCCCTCACACTGAAGGGTATAGAGTCTTCATTCTGTATAGGAAACAAAATATAATGTGCTCTATTGACCGTTCCAATAACGCTCGACTTGCATTTGACTCGCAGGGTTTTGACATTACGATCGATTTTTTTTTTAATATGGGTCACCCAGTTAATAAATAAATAAATATTGCCAGACGAACACACCAATAGTACGGTCCCAAACTAAGCAACGCTTGTACTATGAATACCGTACAATTGACTGGGAGCGATCCCAGTGACACCCAGACCAGGGTAAATTACGAAAAGGCCATTTCCAAAATTTACCCTGACGGGAATCGAACCCGCAACCAGCCGGTGCAGTGAGCCGAGCGGCCTACGCTCGAACCACTGCGCCAAGTGGTAGTCAATAGGTAAGTTGAATAGATATTTCGCCAGTGTCAAGTAACAAATAGCAATAACACATTTACGAGTAATAACAATACAAAAACAAAATGGACCTACGATCGGGTCGAAACTTCGAAGTCCGCTAACGACCGCTTCTCAAGTCAAGTGAGTCGAGTCGAATCGAGAATAGGTCGGCACTGGTGTGTGAGTGGTTAGTGAACTACGGAATCCTACTAGTATTATAAATGCGAAAGTTTGTGAGTGTGGATGTTTGTTACTCTTTCAGGCAAAAACTACTGAACTGATTTGGATGAAATTCGGAACACAGATAGTTTATGACCGGGATTAACACATAGGATACTTTTTATCCCGATAATCCCGAATTTTTTGTTAAGTAAAATACTACGTGGACGAAGTCGGCGGGCACAGCTAGTATTGTATAAACTGACGTACCATCCTTTTCTCGAAGCAGTTCAGGCCATTTTCGACCCCCTATAAGTTCGTTGTGCATAAAGCTAGAAGCCTGAATTTTCAGTAACCAATCAGGCATTGTATAAACACGGTATATTTCAAATTTCATTCAATTTGAACCAGTAGTTTAAGAATTATAACTAGTCTAAAATCTTAATTTTGTCACTGATTGACTGACCGATGATCATCAAAACTCTAAGGCACTTCAAGCAATCATAGAAGCTTCAAATATAAGTTTAATGCTTGATATTCAGAAGTCCATTCACCTAACGTCCATTCTACTTGTATGTAGGAACCAACACGCGTGGGAAACGGCCACATGTCCCTATATCGTTTTAATGTAACTCGCCCATCAATTAGTAAGCTTTACAGCACGTAGAGTAAACACATCAGGTATAGCGCAGACGTCAGTGATGGTGCTCGTTAGTCGCAGACTAGACGTGTAATTATTATAATAGGAGCGTCAGCAAAACAACACCACTTTGGCTTGAAAATACTTTTTTTTTGGTTTAGAAAGCCAAAAAAAAATGCGATCGTAATCATCGCTTCGGGAATCAAGTATCAAATACAATGTATGATAACTTCTCCTGGGAGCATTTATTTACTAACGGTAACTGGTTAACAACGGGCGGCTCGTACGCTTGTTTTCAAACTTTGTTGTTCTAAAACTTACGACGTTTGACGCTTGACCACTTGAAAATAGCTAGCATCAAAAGCAGTCTCACATTTTGTAAATTAAAATTGAATTATATTTCTTACCATAGCTTTTTTTCTCCTTGACACTTTCATTAAAAACCAAGGTAAGGGTATTTACAGAAGGTCTACGTTATCTAGAAGACTCAGTGTAATGTTGTACATTCCGCTGCTAGCGTTCCTAAGGATGTCTAATTGCTGACATTCGTTCTCGAGTCACAGCCCGACTGGGGAGCCGATGACTGGAATATTAATAAAGTGAACACACCCGACACAGTGACAGTCGACGATTCAATTAGTACGTTTCTTAGGGTGGATATTAATTATTTTATGGAGAGGGTAATACTCAAGTCTGGACTATCTATACAGGGTTACTAGCTATTTGTCATATTCCTTGGGGGTGTGATAAGAAGAGCTAAAATGTAACGAATTTTACTACACTACGTTGTTATAAGAAATTTCGTATTTATCTAGATATTTTCAATCAATAACTCTCTCACTGTGTGTAGCTAGCAATGTCACTGAATATTTTCGGCACCAATTCTGGTTGAGCACAAGATGTAAAAATGAATAATTAAATTCTGTATAATGTTGCATTCAGGTGACAATCAAATCTTAATCACGGACAATATTAAAAACCATAGATAGAGAATAAAAAAGATCCCTTGATCACCATAAGAATATAATACCTCTATAACCTGTACCTATAGAACCTTCTTTGAAGCAATTTACCGGAAGTAAATCAAGATAAGTGTACCAAGAAAAGGGGACAACTACTTATACAGCTTTATTGCGAACAGTTAAAAGGGTGAGGACCAATCAGGGAACGGCGTGGTACGTTGCAAATCCGATTACTTGGTAGAGCTATTGCAGAGGATTAGAAAGAGTTGGTACAGCGAGAGCTATGGGCGAAGTTATTCTTTTCCTTACATGTTATGGGCCAGATTATGCTCATTATATATTACGGCCAAATATAAATTCGGGGTCGCAAAATAAGCGAACAGGCATCAAAACTCCCAGTTATTTCGCTTCTCGAATTTATGACAGAATTGACAACCGGCCCAAGTTTTGGCAAGCAAGTCTGCAACCTTCATTACGGTCACAGAATATCTGATGTTATAGCTAAACTATCTACATCGATGTCTGAAACTTCTCTGAAGCAAAATATAACTTGACCTCCTTGAGAGACTCCTCACGTAAGTTGTTCTCAATTAAGTACGAGTATGTGCATTATGTTAAAGATAATATTACAATACACTTAATTTAGAACTACCAAAGAATTTATGATTAAACACCTTACTTAATTCAAACTAAGAAGTTTGACCTACATATACTTATGTGACCTTTAGGGTGACCATTTGGCTGTGTTATGAAGCTGGCCTGCCCGCTTCGACCAATAGGATAGCTAAATTTCCTCAAATTCCTCAGCTTAGCTCAAATTGTCAGGACTTACGCTTGTATATTACTTAAAGAGGTAGGCACATTTCGCCAATAAAGCTTATTGTCATAAAATTACATTTTATATTACTCTCCACATAGTTCCGTAAAAAAGACATAACTTATAGATTTTTGAAGAACTAACTGCAAATCCATTCTGTGATAGAGTCTAGATTGAATTCTTTTTTGTCTCTACGACAATCAAAAAGCCATACCGAATCGTTTGCGAACGTTTTTCCAATGAAACTCCATCATACGGAACGTGGGAGGTTGCGGCAAAGTTCAAAACTATTGTGACTGTTTTTGGTCGTTTTGTCATTCAATAGATGCCGCGATAATTGATGAATGGAATGCCCTTTTTATTGAAATTTTATAATAGCAGGTAACTACTAATAAAAAAAAAATATGTGGGCTTAGGTGATGTAATTGTGGCGTAATAGTTATCATTGCACTGAAGCCTATTATTGTAATAATTTCAAAAACATACTTACTTCTTACACAGTTAAATAGATGAACTATTTATTACACACCAATATAAAACAATAATAAAAAGGACAAGCAATAGTGTGACATGATCGCATGCTTCGATCTCTTCTTAGCAAACTTTTGATGGAGGATTTCTTATCAAGGAGCAGTCGATATAGGTACGACAGTGGAACCAAATTAATAAGAACATAATTTTCTAACAAAAAAAACACACAAACTAAATTAAGTCCAGACTAAAAGGTTACACAGGATTAATATTATTTCCTTTTCATGCACCAGGACCGTCTCGTTTAATATACAGCCATAAAGTTCAACCTTTTTGCTTAACAATAGATAGTCATAAACATTTGGGAAAGATGGTCGGGTTAAGTGTCCAGATACCGACGAAATAATAACTATTAGAACTCATTGTTATGGTTGGAGTTATTTTCAGCAGTTCTTATTTTTTTCTGTATATTTAAAGAAGTACTTTTTCAGTTTCTATTATTTCAGTCGCATACCGACCACATTACATTACATCAAAACGTAGTCTGCCTTAATCACAATCCGTCCTAAACGTAATCTGTCTGAAACGCAATTCGTCCAAATCGCAATTTGTCTAAAACGCAAATCGTCCAAAACACGATCCGACTAAAACGCAATCTGTCTAAAACGCAATCCTTCCAAAACGCAATCCGACCCAAACGCAATCCATCCAAAACGAAATCTGTCTTTAACGCAATCCTTCCAGACGCAATTCTTCCAAAACGCAATCCATCTAAAACGCAATGGATTTGGTTAACACGCACTAGACCAGCGTTGTGGACTGAGGCTAGAAATCTCCTAGCATTGGGGAATGTGACCGAAATACCATCGGCAAAATATAGATGCACTGCCAACTCCTATTTATCGTGCACTCACTAATTTAAGTGAACTGAGTGAGGCATATCCTTTGAAAAAGGATTTATCAAAGGGCATATCGTTTCAGAAAAAATAATGACATTATATTTATATACTTTACATTTTATGAAACCAAGTTACCCAAAACTTTTTTACGCTCCAATTTTAAATACCCGGGATCGTAAACCGCGATCCGTGTCGTCGGTTGCAATAAAAAATAAAATAAAAACAAAAAACAACCCACTATCGGTAAATTGCGAAACAAAAGTCGCGCGGCCTGTAAAAAGCGATGGAAACGGAATGAAAGTCACAGTTCACCGATCGTACAGAGACTGGAATATACACACCACGCATACACCTCACCAACACTCCACATATCCACAAGCACAACTAATACACACATGTATGAATGCTCCTACCTGATACCTAAGTAAACAGTACTTACTATCCATAGGATCATTATCGTAAGTGACAAAGGAGGGTGGGGATCTTGTGATCTGTAATACAAAATTGTCAAATAATAACTATTACGGTTACAATGTATATCACTCTTGGTTTTTTGTGAGGAGTAATAAATAAATTTTCACACGCGCAAGCTAACCGTGAGTTCGCACTGGACGAAACATGTTGGCGAAACATATGGTTGTCTCTATTTTTTGTTTTAATAAAATAGAGACAACAAAATGTTTCGCCAACATGTTTCGTCCAGTGTGAACTCACGGTAAGTTCACGTGAAACATTTTTTATCTTAATATTTTTTTTTGGTTAGGTTACCTTCTTATCAAAGTTCATGGATGAATCACCAAACGTTAATTTAAATGTCAATCCTATGTTCCTTTCGTTATAATCTAATTTCGGCTGCACACATTACTAATGAGTTTTATAAAACTTATAGACTCTATTCTAGTAACAAACAAATGTTTAAAAAACAGTAACTTGATTACGGAGTTCCCTACAGTCACGAATTATATTCAGAACTACCGATAGATAGCGCTAGTAGTAGTCATAAATGCTGAATCATAGGTAGTATAAAATTGTGTTCCTGTCGCTTGGTATATTTTCTATGGCACTATTATTTATATTTAGGGACTAAAAAATGTATCTTCTTTTATTAGATATTTCACTCACTACGATAGCCAAATAAAAAGCCTATGTTACTCAGACCATTATAACAAATCGATTGATACCGCGTTTATCAAAATCGGATAAGTAGTTTAGACGCTATGGAACACATAAATAATAGCATAGACTGCTAAACACATAACCCTTTGTTTTGGCTATGCCGAAGTTGGATAAAAATAACTTATTGGTGTACAATTTTATTTTGTAACCGTTCAAATTGTATCCATTAATAAATTAGGTACATACATCATTAGGTCACTAACGTGTTGATGTACGCATCAAATTAGATCGCCGGTGACGTCACTCGGCACACGCTAATGATAAAGCCGACGTGCCTGGTCGAGTGACAGCGCGACTAATTGGACAGTGCGGTCTTTACTGTATTTTGAAACAGGCTATGGCATGGCACATTTTAGCAACTCAATTTGAGCGTTCACTAAACAGATTCTTATTATCATGGTATTAAGGTTGGTACAAATTAATGTACCTATAAGAATGACATGTAAATATTATCCATCATATTTGGCAATACTGATACGCTACGCTACAATGTTTATGTCTCACTTAGCTTAGAGACGTCGTTATCCCTCCCTTTCATGGTTGTGACGCTTCAAACTCAAACAGCACTTAAATTTGTATTACATGATTAAAAATACCTACTTACTAAGTAAAATATTTATGCAATGTTTGATTAGTTTATCTCTAGTTTAACATCGGAAACCAGTACTTTTTTATTTCAGTGTTGTCTCCATTTTTTGTTAGGCTTCTTGTAGATTCTGGGTATATTTGTCCATACATTTCAAACCATCTCGTTACTCGCATCTGAAAATATTATCAACTGGCAACAGCTTCGCTCTACGACTTTAAAGTCTGTACAATATTTTCTATGTACCCCCGTAGGCCTTAAAAAGTAACAGTTTGAGTTTGCACCACAGAATTAGCGCCAAAGTCTTAAGTACTCTGACGATATTGTGATCCAGTCCACATACGAGTGACTGACACAAAAAGAAAATAACTTTCGTCCCAGTATCGTATTACTCTTTCATCCGCAGAAGATCCACGGAGTAAACTAGCGTAACTCACTCTGACACCAGAATACAGATCGTAACTGAACTCGAAGCCACTCCGAGTGAATTATACTGAATTATCCGGTGCTATCGTAAAAAGTGCGTTACCAGTCTTTACGACCGTATTTGGTTGTATATTTGTGGTTGGGGGATACTATTTGTTTTTTATTGACATAAAATGTTGTTACTTTAGTTAGTTTCATTTAATAAATATAGTACTCGTGTAACTTTAAGCAATTTGCAATTGCAGGGATGTATCTCTTATAAGCGGTGGCCGCGAGGAACATGATGATTTAAGGGCTGCGTCCAGATGTCTTGTAGGAAAACAGACAAGGGTATACCCAAGCAATCAGTGTGCCCAGTGCCGTGTGACCAAGCGTAGACGTTATCCGGAGCGACACAACGCATCTGTTTCGCGCGGCTGCTCAGTGTGTGTGGACGCTCAAAAAATCGTGTAAAATGGGAACTCCTTGAAACAATCGCCCACTAAACAGACTGCAAACTTCATACACGTTGATACGAAAATCTGTCTCCACATTTACACAGCGCGTTCTACATTCAATTTACCACATTTAACACATATATCGAGAGTAACAACCTCCATGACGATCAAAACTTTGTAACTGGGTAATAAATCGATGAAAATACTTAACAAAACACTGTATTTAGTTTAAGAACATACAATTTCAATAATCATTTTTTTTTTCAAGGTCAATTCGCATTGTCATTGGTAAGTATTCAATTCGAACGAAAAAAAACTTCCCATCGAGAACCGATGGTAACAGCCCCCAATGTCGGTTGTCTTATAATAAACATATCCAATGTTTTATTGAAAATTGTGTGGAATAAATTCCACACGAGTTATAAAAAAAGTATATCTTCGCACTGATGAAACATGTATATAAACATAATGTACAATAATATCATGTTTTATTGTGTAGAAAATATGAATTGAATTAAGTACCTATTGCAAATACATTTCTTGATTGTAAATAAGAATAACAATTGATCTTAAATGTTTCATTGTATTCAGACATAATCTAAAACATTTATCTAACGCCTATAGGTAAAACAATCTTAAAATAATATGAAATTAATTTGAAATTAAGATGTAAAGTTTGAAATTTCCAACACTGAACCTTCTCTGCCTTGTTTCTAAGACGTGCATTATCACACCGTTTTACTTACCTAATTAGATTCTCCTTAGGAACAATAAAACTAGGATATATTCGGGTAACACAGCGGGGAGTTTAATTAACCGTGCAGTTAAAACTCATAAATCTTTTTATGCAATTATCCCGGCGTCGTAACTTAATACATCTTAATATCTCCGCTCCTTGATATTTTCTCTGTATTGCTGGCGATAGTAAAACAGGATCCGTTGAGGATGTTTATTAAAAAATTTAATTAAAATTGTAATACTCGCGGAGTCAGCACCTAATCTTTGGATTTACTTTTTATAACGTCTTTGGATAAAATGAATTTTTTTTGAACAAACAGCCGTATACGTTTGGTAAGCGGTTGACTACCGCTTGGCGCAGTGGTTCGAGCATAGGCCACTCGGCTCACTGCACATGGTGGTAGCGAGTTCGATTCACGCCGGGGCAAATTTCGGAAATGGCTTTTTCGTAATTTGCCCTGGTCTGGTCTGGTGTGTCACTGGGATCGCCCCCCGTCCATTGTACGGTACCCATCGTGCAAGCGTTGCTTAGTCTGGAACCATACAGTTGGTGTGTCAGTCTGGCGATATTTATTTATTTACGTACGGACAGATGCCCATGCAATTTACATCGATCCATGTTGTTGTCTCTATTTGCGGTTGTCAAATAATAGACACAAATCATAAATTGCTGTAGAAGTTCCGATAATTCTGTGCGTTGCCGTCCAACGGTAAATAATAAAAGCGGCTATTTAATAAAGCGAGCTTTTGAGCTGTAAAAGATTTTACGGCCGCGACTGCAGAGCCAATTAGAAGCCGAAATGTGTGCTGGCCAGCGAACCATAAATTGTTACATTTTAATTTAAGTCCGAGCCCTACTTGCGAAAAGTTTGTTGAAACTTCAAGCGGCGGTGGTGTGAATTTATCGCTTATTTTGATGTGGGTTCGGTGATCGGACTTGTAGGGACAGCGGTACAAAAGCAACAGGCTTTTTTGAACAACTTTTTTCTTTGGCTAATAATTATTATTCTTTGTTACCAGCACGACAACCCGCCTCTATTTTCTGAGGTGTAGGCAGAAATGCCAGTGTACCCATTTAGACAATGGAATTTTGGTGTTGGCTAGCTTAGCCTCCCCTCCTTAATGCGAAAGAATTTCGGTTCATAGTCTGTATAGTCAGAAGCCGGAAAAAAATATGACAAAATAGTCCAACATTATATGTCCTACTTGTTTGAAGATGAGATCACTGGATAATAATCTTAATATTAATGTTTCTGCCAAAAAGCTTCAATAAATAAATGAGCAACCAAAAATAAGCTCCGAATTTTTATTCCATTTACTTACCTACTTATTTACTTGTTATTTTGGCTTGATTTTACGTTACGCAAATTTTTTGCTCATCTAAAAAGCCTTTTTACACCGATTGAAGAGAGAGGATTTGAATATGAAATCCGCATCAAATATGCACAGTGGAAGAAGAAACATTTTCCAAGACGAAGCAACTTCGCGGGCTGTCGATGAGTTTAGGTTTTATTTTTGTATTGAACATGAATTTTTTAAGAGTTGAGTGTTGATCATTAGCGTTAGAAGATAAGAGGCAATCTGCGAAAAATGTATTTTCATCTCTTAATATCTGTTATTTCAACTGAATAAACAAATACATTTTATATTTTTGATAGTGAGATCTACTTTCAAGGTATATTTAGCTGTACCAAATTTGATCAACTCCCGTTAGGAACTGTAGAAGTTATGAACCTGTGACAGGCCGGGACGGACGGGCGGATGGACGGGCGGACAGACTGGATGATCTTATAAGGGTTCCTCGTTGGGACTACGAATCCCTAAAAATTTAAAGGTCGCGATAGCTACTTTACGCCGGTCTTTTGTAAGAGGGTGGTACTACCCAGGTCGAGCCAATTAGCCATAGCTTAGCTTTACCACTGTACAAGCTAAACAGAAGCAATATCAGTAATAAGGTGTATTATTGCATATTTATTTCCCACACCCATAATACAAGAATAGCTGTCTACCTTTCATTGGCAGCATTAATGAGCAATCAAGAAAACAATTTACTGTCAGCAATAGTCATCTCTAATATCTAAGAAAACACGGGGTGTATTAATGGGAAAAGGGGGGGTTTCGTAGGTATTAATATTATCCCCTGGCGTTCGTATAAATTGATCCGAGCCGTCAGGGCAGAATGCCGAACAATAACTGGATAGAGTGTTAAACTAGACTGCTTTGTTGGAGCAATAAACGTTGGATTTGTGTGGATAATAAAATAATATCAGAGTCATAAGATCGGATGGATATCTCCTCGGAGAATGCTCTTGAGTGTGTTCTTTCTTAAGATAATTGTCATAGATTATTTAGGTTTATTGCCAATAAACAAGACGAAATTACGTTTATTTTTATAATTGACAAATAGTATAGTTACAAGTGAGGTATTTTAAACAGTGATGCCTACTCTACTATTGGTACCGATTCTGTTGGCACGTAACTAAAATTGACTTCACTAAATGTATTGCCAGCCTTGTCATAATTGAAGTCCATAATCGAATCCATTGAGTTTCTTGCCGGCTCTTCTCAGTGGAAGCAGCATTCCGAACCGGTGGTAGATTCTGACTATTCATAAATGCTTTGTTGGCTTACATGAATATAAACAATTTTGAATTTTGAATTTTGATTTTGGAAGAGTGTTAGACATATAATATACATTTATTACTACAGAAATACGTTGTCTACTAGCTATGACATATTTAGGCGTCGTAATCTTTGTCAATATAGCCGGTAGCTTTGGTATTAGTTTAATCTGTGACCTTAATTTTTTAATAACCATAGCAGATTGATGGATTCACTACACAATCATTTTATCATACATTATGACATACATTTTATAAACATCAAATCAATTTCAACAAGTTTGGATCCTCTTATGGTCTCTTATGACTTAGATCAACATAG
Source organism: Notodonta dromedarius (assembly GCA_905147325.1). Lineage (NCBI taxonomy): Eukaryota > Metazoa > Arthropoda > Insecta > Lepidoptera > Notodontidae > Notodonta > Notodonta dromedarius. The sequence continues at coordinate 1,844,234 of LR990167.1, forward strand.
GCAACAAAGGCTATAAAGTGAATAGGAAGAGAAAATAATCCATACCTTGTCCACACAATACTTTCGTGAGACGCATCCCAAGGCATCCACTTAATTTGTTGACCGCTTCCCTTAATACCGAGGCATAAACATCGAATATCCGAACGGACCTCCCTCCCTCGCGGCGTGAAATTAAGCCACCCCTCTAATTCTTATCGTTAAGTTTTATCAGTTTATGGGGTGTGTTAAAGTGTTAAATTTTATTGCGAATCGATTTTCAGAGTTAGTGCATGGTCGGATTTGATTGGTAAAGTTCAGGTTTTATAGTGTTATATAGGGTGATGTTATTGGTGTCGATTTACATTTTGTTGGTTTACAGTTAGACTTGCCTGTATTGGACATCCTTTTCCGTGTTCGTGGTATATGAGCGAGGTGGAAATACTTTTGATTGGCATTACTTTAGAATCTGGAGCTGTGAATACCGATTTGTCATAGACAAAATCGTTTATTTTGTTTAGACCTACGGGGGATTTACAATTGTCACTTTTAAATATTTTTAACTTGAGTCTACGAAATATCAGCAACGCTGGCGACAATGCTTATTTCGAATTTAATATCTAATGTGTTGATATAAATATAACGTAAAATTATTAATTTAGAAGTTAACTTTTACCGAAACCCGCTAAGCTGAATGGGTTGAATTTAGTACATTGTAACCTGAAACTGTGGGACCATAACGCTGTCCCGCTAGTTGCTTTAGTTGGGGGTGAGTGTTGGCGATTTGTGATCACATAAAAGTACCTACTTGGTTCACATATTGTTTTCTTATATTTACGCGAATACTACACATTGAAATAAAACTATTTTTCGGATTTACTAACCATGACTAAGTTACTAAGTACTAACCAGTTACTAAGTACTAACCAGTTACTAAGTACTAACCAGTTACTAACTATGACATCAGAACGTCTACCACCTCAGTCCCCCCGTGACCATGGCTGCTGTAAAGCAACCGAATCGTCGGGAACATAAAGTTAATAAACGCGATAAAATCCGAAAAATAGTTTTATTTCAATACCCACTTGGTTTTAAAATATCTACACGAATACTAGTTCAGTAAGGTGATACCACAAAATATGTATCGTATTAATAATAATATCAAAAGACTAATACACTATCTCTCTTTTTAATTAACGTGGTATAGTGGGGAAATAGTTACACAACGAATTCTCTTTCTGTCATCATCATCATCATCATCAGCCGGAAGACGTCCACTGCTGGACATAGGCCTCCCCCATGGAACGCCACAATGGACGGTTGCCCGCTATTCGCATCCAACGGCTCCCCGCGACTCTCACCAGAAAAATATTTTCTGTCATCAGTGATTTGAAATTTGAACGAAGAAGACATTACATGGTCTAATTATTTATTTTATTTTATTTTATTAATGTTGTAGAAGGCTTACAGACAAATAAAAAAAATCTATGTTTAACTTACACTAAATTACAATAATTGTTTATTACAAGCCTCCATATATAGGATTGAACTATTACTTGTAAAACTAAAATAGGTAAGTACATGAGATACACAATATTAAATTTAAAGAAGAAAACAAAGAGATATAAAGATTAGATATGGCTAAAACTTACACTGAGTGCCGCAAGCTGTAGGGTCAGAATCAGAGTGCAGAAAAAAATTTTCGTTTGTTATAACTAGTTTTCATTGACGCTTATACAACCGCTAAACCACTTTAATATAAGGGGGTAAAGTTTATGTTTCCTAAGCAACGGAGATCTTTGTAACCCGGGAAAATTACTCTGATTGTAGCGAACGATGTCTGAATTTATTATGCGGCAATCGGTTGTACCTACCCTACGCTTTGGTGTTCAGACGAGAGTCTATTGTGATATGTGTATTACAAATTACCTACCAAACTTCGCAGATAAACAAATTACTTAATAAGCTCAAATTCCGAATAAGTCAGGGGTGCGAACGAGCTAAGTTCACATGTGTAACTTATTCCCGTATGAATAAATCGATCTCAAATCTGAGACCGATCTTGGAGATGTCATTCTTATGTCATACCAGTACAAAATGACTTGTCAAAAGCCTACTTAAGATCGCTCTCAGACTTGAGATAAATTTATTAATACGCGCCTTAAAGGCCTTAGTCGCGTATACTCCCACCCCATACCTACAGTACGTACTGATGTTACAGTAACGAAAGCCATTTTGAAAACAGATCCATTTGGTGAAACCCCGTTCCATTACCGTGATTTATTCAATTATTCAACAACAAATGAATTACGGTGCCTTTTTTGTTATGTAAAAGCTCTGGCGGCGAAAAAAAGGATTTTACGACGTGGCAACCCGGGTTGAGGATAGGGGGTTATGGGATGGACTAGTTGTTTGTTAAAATTTATAAGAATGGCTTTTGTAAGATGGTATGTACTTAGTCCTATGGATTTTCTTAAATAAGATTTATATAAGTAAAAGCTGTCATAAGCGCTTGAAGTTATAAATCAAGTAATATATATTATACTTTGTCGAAGATGGATTATAATTAAGTATTTTATAAAACCGCTAGATAATATAGCTCGGATTAATTGTAAAACAGCTAAAAATATATTATGTAACTATATTATATTATTGATTATAAATACCCATTGGGTTGGTTAGGGTTATTTTTTTATAAGTACCCAGAATTCTTGCGCGTGCTATCAAGGTTGGACAAACCAGCTAATATTTAAGTTGTTTTGTAAAACTGCTAGAGGTTTTGTAAGATAGTAAATTTTACAATTCATCTGTGAAATTAATTATATATTAATTAGTGTGTGGGTATATATGGATCTACCGTCGTAAATAATACCTACTCTTAATTCCAATATAATAAGGCTAGATATTGTATTCTATTAATAAAAATTAATTGGTAGACGAGTTTAGGTGAAGAAATTCTAAGAAATGTAGGTTTTTTTAACATGCGTATTTGATACAAAGAGACGACCTCAAGGAGGGATACTAAACCCGTTAAGGGTACCATTTTGAATTTCAAATACTGACGCGTGAAACCACTCACTGGGCTAGTTATTTTAACATTTTGCTAACAGACAATCCCGAGTTTCATAAACTAGGTGGGTGAAAAAATGGTCAAGTTCGAAATTGGTGGTTGAAAAAAAAAGTTGGTAAATGAACAGTTTACAAATAAATAATTACTAACATTTAAAACAAAACCTTACTGGAGGCAATAATATTGGATTAGAGCTTACTCTTACAGTGGAATATAATAAATAACTTAGGGATACGTATGGGATGAAAATAAATAAGTATACTAAAATAAAATGACGATTTGACGACCGCTTGGCGCAGTGGTTCGAGCGTAGGCCGGTCGACTCAATGCACATGGTGGTTGCGGATTCGATTCCCGCCGAGGCAAATTTCGGAAATGGCCTTTTCTTAATTTGCCCTGGCCTGGGTGTCACTGGGATCGCCCCAGTCCATTGTACGGTACCCATAGTACAAGCGTTGATTAGTTTGGGACCATAGAGTTGGTGTGTCAGATAGGCGATATTTATTATTATTATTAAAATGGCCCTTTTTAATATGTGTTGACTAGGTGAGATCTTGTAGCTATTACTATAACAATCTATAAAGTAGATAAATTAAAAAAAATTATTAACATTTTAATATTTATTGTATACGGATCCCTAAAATACTATAGCCCGAACTAAAAATATACTTTTGTCCAAAAAATATTCGTGAAACTTAGCCAATTTACCTCCAATTGTTATAAATCTGGGTACCTTCATTTTGCGGGGGAAATTTTACAAAGAATGTTGATTGGTTCCATCGATTAGCCTTTGGAAAGTGGAATGTTCAGTAATACACTTGTACTAAAGATTAATGGCCTATGAAATTTTACTTTAAGGTGCAATCTGATGTGTGAAAAAAATATTGTTAAAAGTAAAAAAAAAACGTGTAGAAACGTGACTGAAAATATAAAATCTGAAAACTATCAAGTTGTTTGAAAACAATTATGCACTAAAAATTATATTTTATTACTAGCTGTGCCCCGCGACTTCATCCGCGTAGTATTGAATTATTGGGTTAAAAAGTATCCTATATGTTAATCCCGGTTATAATCTATCTGTGTTCCAAATTTCATCCAAATCCGTTCAGTAGTTTTTGCGAGAAGGAGTAACAAACATACATACATCCACACTCACAAACTTTCGCATTTATAATATTAGTAGGAAGTAAGTAATTAGTATTTTTATTAAGTAAACATTGTAATAACAGCAAATATTTTCTTAATTCACTAAAAGTTTAGTACAATACAAAAAAAAATTGCAAGATGATGTTAATATTCTTTCATTACTCATACACTGAAAGTAGGTCTGAAATTGCCTGAGGAGCGGGTTGAAAGTAATACTTTTCTGGCCCGGGAGAATCACTTTCAACTGACAGCTGTCAAATTATAAAAAAAAAACTAGTTCCATTTCTATGGAACCATGTTCAAACTTTTTCTACAGTCACTCAATTACAGCACGATGTAAAATTGAAATAACATAAAGTTGAGTATTAATTAAAGAATATATACTTTTAAATGACTTAATTATAATTTAGTTTCAACAATTTCTTTAAAATAACATAGATTTGGTCAAAATATTTAAAAATGAAAATTAAAAATACTGGCTAAATAATGAAGTTGGCCGGCCAACGAAAAAAAAACAAAATAGGCGGCAATCCGATCTTTTTTTTTCGAGTTGTAGAGTATTGTTCATGCTTCCTTGTATTATTTCTTTAGCCAATTCCTGTTTTTATTTTTACTTTCCTTGTATTCGTAATGAAAAGCACAGTGTTTACCTCGGGTGAAAGACTTATTTTGTCCCTCGAACTATTAGCGCCCTCGCTACGCTCGGGCGCCAAACCCCGTCTCGGGAAAAATAAGTCACTTTCACCACTCGTGTAACAATGTACTATTATTAATAAAAAAGTTTGCAAGTTTACAAAAAAATGTTTCACACCTTGTCATAATCTGTACGTACCCTAAGTTAAGTGCCTTGAAGTGTAATCATTTACAATAAATTATTATTTACCGTTCAGTTTCAGGGGGCACCGGCTTAATGAGGTAATAACTCCTGAATAATGAGCTTTTCTTACTGGGTTTAATCTGCGAAGGATATTTTATAGAGAAGTCATAATTTACAAAATAATTAAATGATTTTCTAATCTCCTATTAAGGAAATATATTTACGTTTACTCAAACTAAACATAGGTAATTGAGTTGACTTAAGTTATGTTTATGTGTAAAGTAGTTATTATTGATTTATTTATGTAAAACTACTTAATATAGATTTTTATAATTATTTCAAGTTAAAATCAATTTAAACATTCTGAAAATTTTCACCAAATATCATTAAAATATCGACGGAAAATTCCAACTCTCAGCGGTCTAGAATCATGAGTTGAATCCATGGTATCAGGTTTCGTTACGATGCCCCTTACACTCTGTATATATAACACTAGCTGCCCGCCCCGGCTTCGCACGGGTACATTGCGGTTACATTATTCGAGTTTTAGTAAGGATCCCTAATTTTTTGAAAATATATTATAGCCTATGTCACCCGGGGATAGTGTAGTTTCCCAACAGTGAAAGAATTTTTCAAATCGGTTCAGTAGTTTCGGAGCCTATTCATTACAATCAAACAAACAAAGTTTTCCTCTTTATAATATTAGTATGATGATAACATTCATATAACTCAATACCCAACTGTCCCACATACTAATTGAGCCGCCGTAAATGTAAACCTGTCAGGTCATCACCATGACATCTGTTGTTACAGATGTCATTTCCTCCATATCTCAACAAAGCGACACACGCCAACAATTTTTTCCCCCTTTTTAATTGACTGCGCGACGAGTCACAAAGATAAATGAATGAGAAACTAAGCCTTTTTGCCCGCCTTTCTAAAATGAACTTTGTGTTGTAAAAAATAAATGTGATTATTGTTGTTTGATTAACTCGGCGGGGTGGTGGTGACGCGTACATGTATTTTGCGGGGCCTGCTTATCCCCTATTGTGTTGAGCCATTCATAGTCGCGTGTGATTTAGATTGGCGCTAATTAGGTCGATACACATACTAAACTTAACTAAAACGAAACCGAATGTCAATCCTACTATATATATTATATTATATATATCCTACTAATAATATAAATGCGAAAGTTTGTGAGTGTGGATGTATGTTTGTTACTCCTTCACGCAAAAACTACTGAACGAATTAGGATGAAATTTGGAACACAGATAGTTTATAACTGGGATTAACACATAGAATACTTTTTATCCCGATAATCCCGGAATTTTTGTTAAGTTAAATACTACGTGGACGAAGTCGGTGGGCACAGCTAGTTTAATTATAAATGGAATAGAATGGCATTTTGCCTAGCTCCTATGAACAAAACAGACAAAATATTTTTAAGACATGTGTCAGTTTTAGTTTAATCGCGCTTTGACGACAACAGAATTGGCATCATACCCGCTATTGGTTAAATAAAGTTTCAGAATAGATGATCGTAGTTTTGTATTTTGAAATTTATGACGTATCATTAGTAACCCCTCTATTTTCTGGTTTCGACTGTAAAGTAGGGGTTGGCAGAAAAAAAAATTACAATGGTAGAGCCAAGCTATAGTTAGTTGGCTAAAGCTTATATACGGGCTGACACAACGGGGGTAGTACCACCCTGTCAAAGAAGATGGGCGTAAAGAAGCGAGTTGACGGGAACATAATGTAATGAGTTATAGATGAACGTGTTTCATGTTTGTTCTACGTATTTTTTTTATTTATTTTTTTTTTTCGAAATAGGCAAGTATTTGACCACAATCTCACCTGATGGTAAGTGACGATGTGGTCTACGGTGGTGCATACTTGCCTAGAAGGTACCTGTTCACTCTCGACTTGAAAACATCCAGGTTATAGTCAACCGGGAACAAAGACGCCGGCAAGGTGTTCCATTCCATTTCAATATTACTTCATGATCTCATGAAATATTAATGAAGTTGGAGTTCGCTATTCTGACTTTGCTCTTTCAACTTTTTCTATGTTTGTCAGAAGGAGATATCTAATATTCAGGAGCCTGAGAGATACAATAGGCACGACTTTATCAAAAAAGTCAAAGAAATAAAACCCAAAACAATTCTGGAACTTGCCAATTCACAAATTTAATTTTTTAGTCTTTTTTTGGAATCAACTCGGACCCAGATGTGTTCGAGGGGGGAGGCGAAGGGGATGGGAAGGGGCGGCAGGGGGAGTCACCCTCGCTTCAGACACACAACTGAATTATGCAAAACTTTTAATTGTCCTTTCAGTCTACCTTCATTAAAATTCGAGGTGTTTTGTTTGAACACAAAAACTTACGTGTTTGGCTGGCGCCCCGTCTTTGTTTGCGAAGTTTCAAAAAGTAATCATGACAGGTGTCCGGTTGCATAGCATCTGTCATAAGTATCTGATCGGATAATTGAAAGCCGTATAATAATCCTACTAATTATATAAATGCGAAAGTTTGTGAGTGTGGATGTATGTTTGTTACTCCTTCACGCAAAAACTACTGCACGGATTTGGATGAAATTTGGAACACAGATAGATTATAACCGGGATTATCATATAGAATACTTTTTAACCCGATAATACCGAAATTTTTGCTAAGTTAAAATACTACGCGGATGAAGTCGCGGGGCACAGCTAGTAATATAATAAGTAGGAAATATCGTTAAAATAGCACACCCAGCGCGATCCCAGTGACACCTTAACCAGGGCAAGTTACTTAAAGGACATTACCGAAATTTGCTTCGACAGGAATTTAACCCGCATCCACCCATCGTAGATTCACTTTGTAGAGCGCAGCGAATCATTGTTCTATGGATAGAGCAGACACTTTACCAACATCTGTCATAACGACATCTCTATATATATAAACTAGCTGTGCCCCGCGTCGCCGTCCGCGTGGAATGTGGCCCACCCTTAACATTTAGGGGTATGAAAAATAGATAGTAGCCGATTCTCAGACCTACCCGATATGCACACAAAATTTCATGAAAATCGGTCGAGCCGTTTCGGAGGAGTATGGTTACTAACATTGTGACACGAGAATTTTATATATAAAATATCGATGTGCTCGTAAACGGATTGATGAATTTTAAGAGTAAAACCTGATTAACACTAGTGGTAGAGCTCAAGACATAACCTGTTTTGTACCTATATCGTAACAATTCTAAGAAAAAAAACATATTTTTTTTTTGTTTATGAATCTGCAATCAGCCCTCTAGCTATAAGCAGATGTTTTGGTTTGTTATAACATGGTGTGCATGACTCCAATGAGCATGTCAAGAACGAAAAAAACATAAGGAAATGACGTGTCATTGCTTAGATAATATGTAATACAAAGGCAAAATGAATTTAAGAAATGAAATCAGACAGCAGACTTTTCTCGGATGAGATCAAATTAGATTAATAAAATGTACCTTTCATGATATGAGGAAAACGTAAAAGGAACATTGTTTGTTTTTATAAAATAACCAGCTTATGTTCGCAGGTTCACAAGCAGATATTTAATTTTCTAGATATTGACAAACTTCGCCTAGTGGGTCGAAGTATAGATAAGAACCATCGAGGTGACGCCATATGTACAAAAAAAACATTAAAATCGGTCAAGCCATTCAGGCGGAAATGAATTACGAACATACCCACACCTAAATTTAATCATCATACTAATATTATAAAGAGGAAAACTTTGTTTGTTTGATTGTAATGAATAGGCTCCGAAACTACTGAACCGATTTGAAAAATTCTTTCACTGTTGGGAAGCTACACTATCCCCGGGTGACATAGGCTATAATATATAAAAAAAAATTAGGGATCCTTACAAAATTCCAATAATGAAACCGTAATGTACCCGTGCGAAGCCGGGGCGGGCCGCTAGTATAATATAATGAGATAAGCTTGTTAGTTACCATACTAAAAACATAATCTTATTTAACCCACTGAAAGTTTGGTAAATTTAATTTTTTACGCTCATTTGAACATGATCCCTGTCGGTTTCACTAAACTATGTGGAAAACCTTTACAGTTCATAAACTAAACTAAACTAATTAAATACAAAGTTATGTTAAAGCAATACCATACTAAGTCATGTATGAAATAACATTGACGAGATTAAAATATATTTTAGTGATAAACTTTGTTAGGAAATCCTAATTTTCTGTTAACCCTTGTAATTTGTATAACAAGAAAAAGGGATTAAGCGCCGTTTCAGACTGGCGTTTTTATTGCGCATATGAGCTGTTATCGGTTTGCGCACTTGCATGTGGACCACATTTTGTGCTTCAAAACACCGAACGCATGTTTACGCATTTATCCTGCGTATTCATTCGAAGCGGTGGGCGCGCGAGGAGGTGTCTCTCGCAGCTCGGGCTTATTATGTATATTTATTAATTATTTATTGATGTGAAACATCTACTTATTAGCACACTCTATCCGAATTACTTATGTAATTCTTGGTAATCTCAAAAGGCAACACACTTGAGCTATTATATTGATAGTAATGTGGCGACCTCACATTCACGTCGCCGACAGAAACGGACAGATGGCGCTAAATGCAGCGCCTCAATACGATGTACGGATTCTTCATAGAAAAACTGAATCACGATAGTAAGACTTGCAAGCATCGTGACTATATATACAAGACCCCGAGAATAACCAGCGGGGCATAGCGGCCGCCCCGCCAGGCACAACACCCGCCTGGCTGGAAGATCTTCCCTTTTCCGCTAAAGTAATTATTATTAATAACTACATAGGCAACCAGCGATTATATATATAACAATTTTTTTAAGACAAGCACGCCGAGTTTCTGGCCGTATCTTCTCAGTCGAGGTCGCATTTCGATCCGAATGTAGATGTAAGAATAAAAATGAAAAATTTACAATTTGTAAGTGCCCCCGTAGGCCTAAACAATTTGAAATTTTAATTTGACACAACCAAGAATTTGCATTTTAATTTATAGCAGTAATATCGACCAGTTTGCCGTCACGGCAAATGGCATGACGCTCTCTCATGCCGTCATGCCCCTCTTCGCCACCGCTCTCGACTCCCTGTTTCATATCTGCCGGTTCTGCAGTGACGGCCAACTTTTTTATGTATTTTAAGTATTTCTAAGGTATCCTACTTAATTAAAATAGATTCATTAGTGTATAAATTTATATAAGAGTTCGCAATTTTCTGAGATTTCTATCGAAAGATGATTATTATTTCACAAGTTGGTGACTTGAACAAACAGCGTTTGTGTAAGATAACAGATTTCTGGAATTATGTCTAGACGGTGAATGGCGTTGGACAAATAATCTCTTTATGTAAGCATTTTTTTTCTAGACAACGTATAAAAAACATTATTAGTATGACCAATCAGAAGTACCAAGTAGTGTATCAAGTAGAGTAGAGTAGACGACCTCTTGGCGTAGTGGTTTGAGCGTAGGCCGCTCGGCTCACGGCATTGGGTGCTTTCGGGTTCGATTCGGGGCAAATTTCGGAAATGGCCTTTTCGTAATTTGCCCAGGTGTGGGTGACACTGGGATCGCCCCTAGTCCGTTGTACGGTACCCATAGTGGTGGTGTGTCAGTCCGGCGATATTTATATATTACTAGCTGTGCCCCGCGACTCCGCCCGCGTTCTGTTGAAATTTTTCCTGAATTTTCTTTGCTATAAACCTCACGGAGCCCGAGACCTTTCCAACGAATGCAAAACCGTGGAAATCGGTTCGTGCGTTCTGGAGTTATAGCGTCAGGAAGGAAAACCCGACTTATTTTTATATAGTAGATTATTATTTAGAAGATACTAAGGTACACTGGTTTATAAAGTTTGAGATTTTTTTATATATAAAAAAGTCGGCAAGCAAGCCTATGAACTGCCTGAAGTTAAGTAGTTACCGTTGCCTATGTATGGTTTCAATACCAAAGGAATTGCTCCCACGTTGCCGCCAAGAAGGGGAGTGGGAGCGAGGTTAAGGGAGGCGGGTTGGTCTCCCGACTCTCTTACTCATTGTACGAAACACAAATATAATGGCTTTTTCACAAAGATCTTCTGTGAGAGGTAGGAACTACCCCGGTTTTATTCAATTGAGTAGGTACAGCTTGACTCACTTTAATTATTTATTTATTTACTAGCTGAGTCCACGACTTCGTCCACATGGAATTTAACTTAACAAAAAGCCCGCTCCCACGATCTGAGCCCGCGCGAGAGGACCCATTTTTTTAAATTTTGTTTCTCTAAAATATAAGTACCCTAAGTTACTGCTTATAACATCAGCTATCTAGACACTGAAAAAAAAAATACGGCCGGGGAAAAGCGGCGGCGGTGCACACATAGTGCACAGCCAATAAAAATAAAAAAAAAACCTTATGGTTTTTCTAAAATTAAAGTAGCCTAAGTTACTCCTTAAAACATCAGCTATCTGCCTGTGAAAGTCCCGTCAAAATCGGTCCAGCCATTTCGAGATTACCCGGAACAAACACACAGACAGACAGACATTTTTTTTTAAATCGCGTTTTTGTTATAGGTGTCGTATGTACTTTCATATGCATTTAGTGAAAAGGTGTTATTTTGATATTACAAACAGACAATCCAATTTTATTTATTTGTATAGATTAATGTTTAATGTTGGTCGTTAAACCTATTTATCTTTTGTGTCTGAATTATTATTTTTTGTTTCCCTTCTCTATAATTCAATACACATATTTAAAACTATATGCTATGTATAGACAGAGTATATAATTACATAGGGTGTAGTTAACTTCTCGAAGGATTCCTGTATCAAGTAGCAGGAGTAAAACCTTTAAAAAAAAAAAAACTTCTCGAAGGATGAAAGAAGTTAACTACACCGTATGCCAATTTCAACGGGATCAATGAATAACACGAGGAACTCTTTGTTAAATACTAACTACGCTTTGTAGTCTACAAAGTTTACGCAAAGTTTAAACCTTTGTGGGCGTTCAAATTTCACTCGTAATACAACACAACTTGAAAATTACAATTTATTTAAGTAATGGATACATACTTTGAGTGCTGTAATTAATCAAATGTACAATTACATTGCTATTTGGATAATGCAGAGAAAGTATTTCAGAGATTTGCTAGAAGACTGCTCTGAATATAAGTTTCTTCACAGTGGATACGAATAATCTTTATTAATTGCAATCTTCCATCAACTTAATTGAGTATTTATATTTGTCTAAGTTGCTACTTTCAACGATCTAATTACTAAAGTGTAGTACGAGAATATGTATCCATTATTGCATTTATTTCAGACTAGCTGAGCCCGCGACTTCGTCCGCGTGGAATTTAACTTAACAAAAATTTAATTTTATATAGCCTGCATCTCAAAATCCTTTCTTAGGGGATGTCTACGTCATAGTAGCTTTATGCATGCAAAGTCTCAGCCCGCTCGGTTTAAAATTGACAAAGTTTCATACAAACTTTCATCCCCTATTTTATCCCCTTGGGGATAGAATTAATCAAAATCCTATCTTAGCGAGTGCCTACGTCATAACATCTACCTGCATGCCAAATTTCAGCCCGATCCGTCCAGTGGTTTGGGCTGTGCGTTGATAGATCACTATGTCAGTCAGTCACCTTTGAGTTTTATATAAAAGGTGAAACAATAACATAATGGGTATACTTTTTTTTCAAAACTTAACTTTGTAATTCTCAAACCATCAGCTTTGGAGGGAACTTGAAAAACAAAAGGTGTTATAGGAATACAGCTGTTGACCGATTTCACAAGTCTACAAAACCTTTAGTACTTCAACTGTCCCACAAAGCCGATAGTTTGAGATTTACAAATTTAAGTTGCAAATAAAATAGTATACCCTTTTTGTTTCACCTAGTATATAGACTGTCACGCCAACTGTATGGTTCCAAACTAAGCAACGCTTGCACTATGGGTACCGTATAATGGACGGGGGCGATCCCAGTGAAACCCAAACCTGATAAAATTATGAAAAGACCATTTCCGAAATTTTCCCCGGCGGGAATCACACCCGCAACCAGCATGTGCAGTGATCCGAGGGGCCTACGCTCAAACCACTGTGCTAAGCGGTTATCAAATATTAACAAGAGTAACTGTTTAACTGAAATTATTATGACTATTAAAATTCCAAGGAAAACGAGCAAAATAATATTAGGAATGTTATATATTTCAAAGTAGATTATTACACTTTGGAATGTAATTTTTAATTTGGCTGGTACCATTGAAATCTACACGCGGCTATAACAAAAATGTTGCATATCGTGCCAGGTCCGAAAAAATCCTCCTCAATGAATTACAGGTAATAAAAGCCGGCCACTGGGGAAGTTTTAGTGGGTAAGAATCCCACATCACACAGGCTTCTCCCACGAGAGGTCCAAACCTTCCATAAGATCCCCAGGGATCTTTGGAAGGTGTTTTCCCTGTCAACAAAAAATAAATAGGTAATATATAATAAAAAAAATTTTTGGTCGAAGGACCCCCGTCGGGAACGAAGTTCTCTGTGAAGTATTTTGCATGCACAATTGTAAGTTTAATTGATTGACTCAGGCGTTACTTGGCGGAAATCCATTGTAAAACAATTTAGGATAAGTACCCACCACTCACCCTTGGCTTGTTAACAAGCCAAGGGTGAGTGCAAGCCAAGGGTTAGTGGTGGGTCCTTATCCTAAATTGTTTTTTTAATTGTAAGTTTTTAATGTTGCACTACCCGGTCACCTGAATAATTCGCTTACGCCATCTAGTATATTTTTAGAGAACTTTTTCACAGTGGACGTTACAGAGTCACTTATAGCTTTTCAAGCGTGACTCGTAAAGGAAACTTCATTCAAACGAACAGAAAACATCGTAAGAAAAAAACAAAATCAAGGTTCAACAAAGTGCACGTGAAAACACAATCAGTACTAAATCGACATGATAATTGCCGGGAACGACGCAAGGCGCTCGCGTGAGAGGTCGCGTGTCCGACTTGATTAAATTCTGCTAGAACAGGTCTGTTTGGTTATTCACAGCCGTAGCAACAACGTGCCGATAGAAAATACAAGCTATTTTCATTGCTCACCCTGTTACATGGCGTGACTGACTTACTTTATGCATTTGATAAAGTGTTGTATGGTTTATGTGGAGGAGTAATGGTAGATAACAATGTAGACCTAGTTTAGTTGGGACAGTAGGTTCATTATTTATTGAAATTATGTACAGAACTGAAGTTTATTTTAAGAACTCTTAATTAAAGGGTGTCAGTAGGTGGGTGCCACAAGGGTTTGTAATTAGATTTCTGAGTTAGTGCCGATATTAAAGGTCGTTTTTTTCTTGACCTCTGAATTTGTGACTATAGGTACTAAAGGTCGTATTTTTTTGTATACAGCTTCGCCTTGCTTTGAACGTCAAATGATACAATTTTTAAAGTTAACTTTTAGATTCTAGTAAATGTTTTCAGAGGGATGAAAGAGGTAAAAGGATTTTATTAAATGAATAGAGCAAAGTAATCTTACCTATCTAAAAGGAATATCCAATTTGTTACCTTTTTCGCATACATTTTCTGTACCACAAATCCACTGATCTTATGAATATTGTGCGTACTTTATATTTTCGGTTATTTTCTTAATCTCTCGGCAAATCCGCTTACATGCTAAATCCTTTGTGAACTGAATGTACGAAATCCCTTTAGCGGATGTTGTAGCCTATACTTTTTCCACCGAACAGCGAGTTTTGCGATTCATTTCAACGTCTGATGAAGGTATATTTTTTTTTAATATGTAATACTAAATAATTTAGCACGTTATGTGTATATAATATACTTTATTACAGAGATATAAAGCCACTTGTAATTTCCTTTTTAAGACTTAATCGCCCAAGCCTATTAAGTAGGTATACTAAACTATGCCCATCAGCGATGCGCCAGACTGATGCAATGAAGCAAACCCAGTGATCGATTAAAGTAGCGAAGTAAGCGAGTAATCGATTCTAGTTCCATATCGAGTATCATGCATTAGTAAGGGAATATTTCGTAATAAACATCGAAGTATTCTCCCGCCTACGCTACTGCGATCCTTTCGTGTACTATTCAATAACATCCCCAATATAAATTTATTAGATGATCAATTTTTATCATGATTCCCGGAAAATATTCTTGCCCAAGGTGTTGCTAGCCACTCCTGAACTGCATTATATATGAACGCCATAAATTGAGAGTGTAGCCCGGCGTTCATAAAAAATGAATCCATTTCTATTTTTATATTCCACGCATCACAGACACGACTATGGGAGAGGTGGCGTCGAACAAAAAGCGGAAATTTCCGTGTTCGATGAATCGGAAATATTCAATTACACAGCTGTCCCGGGCTTGCATTCTAATGGACAAGCCGAAATAGGGTTCCGCAACAAATCTAATCAAAGTTCAGTATTACGAGTATTTACGGATTACACTTGGATCGTTGACACCCTTGAATTTTGAGGCCTTGAAAGTTAGGTCTATAAGGTATTGATTAGTTCGTGTACGGAGGTTGCTATGTTGTTGAAGTCACTGTAAATGTATTAGCGGTATAATTGATTGAATTCCTTTAATGCGAAATACAAAAAAAAATAGAACTCAGGTTTGTCAAAGCAAATGGAATAGTAAAGTTTGTAGTACGCTCGACTCGGTAACAAGGGGTGTTAGTTCGAAACTGGACTCTCAACTCTGAGATTTGAGGTTGTTATGTGGTCTTTTTTTCAATAAAGATTACCCCTTGGTAAACGGTAAAGGTTGAGCATGGCGAAGAAACTTGCACGCCTTGAAAAACACGGATGAACTGGGCCATCATAGACACATCGAATAAAATGTTCACGCTATAATGGCAATATGCTTCTTTGACATATGGGTTAAAATACCATCGCTAATATGTGGATGCACTGCAGTTCTGCTCACCAAGGTATACAGACATATTTGGGTATTTTCTAGAAATGTCTATAACTATTTGTTGATAGACGTCCAAGTAGGAATTATAAAATGTAATACTAGGAACCTTGTTAGTGAAGTAGAACACTTAAGTAGTCGCTAATAAGATACTTATTGCCGTAAACGGAAACAGAAATATCAGGGTGTGTTTATTTATATAAAACTTAATAGGTGGTCATATTTATTAAAGGACACACTAGAGCTCATATTAATGAATCAATCTCAAGTCTAGGAGCGATTTTGAGTACGCTTTTGTTATGGAATTTTTACTGATATGACATAAACATTTTCAAGATCACTCTAAGACTTGAGATCGATTTATGAATACGGGCACTAGACTTCACAGTATTTTTTTAATAAGGCATCGTTGTCTATGTATTCACAATATTTTGAGTATATCTTGTGAACAAAAAACTAATTAACATGAATGGGCAAGTTTTAATATCTAATAATATTTTTTGTAATAAGTAATTAATCGGTTTCAACTATTTAAATTGGGTAATTAGTTTTATTTTATTTATATCCAAGTTTATTTGGTTTGGTTCACTTATTAGTGGGGAAAACTGGTCCACCCGGTTTATTTTTGTTGCCCGCAGGTAAAAAGTGTAGATTAGGTATCTATTACCTGCTAACAATACCTGCTAATTTTAGAAATATTACAGATTTATAAATGAACGTCATTGAGGCCATTTTGGGTTTTTAATATATAAAGGACAGGCCTTTCATTTGGACGGAGCATTTCAATTAGGCTTCAGTATGGGCCTGAATGTATACTCGTATAAAGTAATTTTGCTGTATAGAATTTGTTTTCTCTTTGTTGGAATGTTGATAAGAAAATTTCTAGTAGAATTTTTAATTATAGTAGCTTATACCTATAGCTTCGTTTCGTACTATTCATGAGAGAGTCGGACACTTAACCTCCTTTGTCGCCGTTTCTCCAACTTCTCTTCAGGTCGGCAACTTGCGAGTAACGCCTTTGGTATTCGCAAGCATCTATTGGTTTGGGTGACTTTAGCATACTATCGTAAACTTTTTGCTGACTTTGGTATTATAAAAATCGCCAAGTGCTTGTCGAGCCATGCACAATGAAGGGTTCCGTGTTATTGAAGGGGATCTGTTTAAAATTTCACCCCAGGTTGAAATACTAAAGTTGTCCACATACTACTACCGACATCTATCGACACCTTTACATACTAAGAAATACACTAATGAACATAAAACATATAAATTTATTGCTGTTATTGCATTGGAATTGTTTAATATATCCATTTGCGACTGCATAGTCTTATTAATGTTTTTGCAATAGAAAAATGTAAGAAGTGTCGTAATTACTTACGTGAATTTTGATTTAATCTTTAAATGATAAAAATCTCGCAAACGGAATTTTTGATTATAAAATGTTGTATCAAAATACGACTTCATTTGAAAAGACCTTTTCAAATGAAATCATGTTGCCCCCACATGATGGGGCAACTAAAAAAAAATATCCCCTCTTTAGATATTCGGGGAGGTACCTCAAAAAAAGTAATTTTGCAACATTTTATATTTTTGAAAGTGAGATCTACTCTTAAAGTATTTTTGTACCAAATTACATCAACATCCGTCAGAAACTATAAAAGTTATGACCCTGTAACGGGTCGGGACAGACAGACGGACAATCGGACGGACACACGGACGGATTGGATAATCTTATAAGGGTCCTCGTAGGGAATACGGAACCCTAAAAATAAACAATTTATGAACTTACGACACAAGACGTAAAAATATGTGTCAGAGTTTTATAAAACTACCCTAGCGGTCACGTGATCGACGCCAAAACCGGCGTCCTATGCGCTGTTTAAAAGTTTAATATATTATTTCTTTTAATTACAGAATGTTGAACAAAAATCCGTGTTGCTAATTACGGAAGGAATGTGTAGGTACCATAAATGGAATACAGGTAGTTATGCAGAGTACTTCGGCAAACCGAAACCGACCTACAATCAGTTGCACTAAGTTCGTTTTGGTCTGCAGATGTGTGTGTGAGTTGGATCCATACTGCAAAACTATCCGATTGGGGACAAAAACCGGCTAATGGACGTTTTACAGTGCCGTTCCAAGAAACCGATGAACTGGGGTACTTTTGCGCCAATACAAATACCCGATAATAGGTGCGTAATGACGTCACCACGGTGCACGTCATAACGATAAAGCTGAATACACACCGGGATGGTAGCTGCAGGCAGCGCGCGCCCCTGTGAGCCTGCCACCTTCTCGAGCTTTTCAGGCCATACTAGTCTTATAAGTATGTGCATAAAGTTTAAAATTATTTCACACTGAAAGTGCTCGCCATCCCGGTGTGAATAGCGCCTAAATCTAAAACACGAAACCATAAATTAGCTGACTAAAAAGCAAAAAGAAATCTTGACTTTTGTAGTCAAAGAAAATGAGATTGGCGTAACAGCACGTAATAAATTACTTACTTATTATTTGTGTCTTAAAATTAATTTAAATTAAGATAATATAATATTATAGATAATATATATTAAGATAAGAATTTTTTTATGTCTGCTACATTATAATTAGAAGACGAGAATCTAAAAAAAAATACTATAAATTTATTATTTTTCCATTAACGGCAATGGTTCTCGCAAAATTCTGAGCGCAATACATCAAATTACAGGTGAAGCAAATTGCCATTGTCTGCAATAAACGCGCCCGTATTATTTATAAGTCTTAGTACGTGACACGCATCTCTCGTTGAGAACTATATCTTCACAATATTGGCCCGCAATCCATCTCCAAAACATTTACAATGGGAACAAAAAAAAAACTGTTTTGTAAATGGATCAAGGGGTGGTTAGAAAACTTGGGTAGAATCGCCTTGGCGGAGGCACTGCCGTGCCTTCAGAAAAGTTTTTTTTTACATTAAGAAATTTATGATTTCCAGTTGTATATTGCAGTAACAAATAAAATAAATTCAAAACACGATATTCAAGAAATAAATACAATCGATGTTTAAATTTTCACACAGGTAGGTAAGTAAATATTTTTTCACCCAATGTGTTTGGGTGTCATAGTAGCTTGTGAGAAATATATTTCTCACAAGCCACTCTGACACCCAAACACATTTTGTTAGCAGTGAAAACTATTTTGCAAAAGCAAAATACATGCAAAAAGCTCGCGACTTTCGCACGACCTGAGACTGAGCCTGAAACTTTTCTATTCGGAACTCAAATAGGGGTTTAATCTAAGACACGGTAGATCTAATGCGATGTCACGAAAAATCCAATTACTGACGCCAATTCACGCATTCTAATGTACGACTGAGGCGCGGCGTTACAAAATCTAATCAAAGTTTATGGTTGCCCTCGCGGTTTTTGTCGGTTTACCTTGGGTTAGGGATTGGCTTTGGTGGGGAGATCTGCAGGGAGATAGGATATTTTTATTTAATTTCCCTGTTACATTCATTTTCATTTTCTTTTTTGCTTTTAAATTCTAAATTCTTGAATCAAACTCAATTGGATTCACATTTTATTTAATTGTTACTTAAAAGAAATTGCCGCCAAATTTTGTTTGGGTTGCAATCTAGTTTATAACCCAAAGTATACATTATAAAAAACCAAGAAATCATGTCATAAAATGTAATGAAAGAAAATACCTTGTAACGCAGACAGTTCAATTAATATTATTCCAGACGTTTCTAGTAGTTGTAGGTACATTTTAAGGGTATAAAAACATGTTTATTAGTTTATTAGATTATACTATGAATCCTTGTAAAAATACAGAAACCCCGCCTCGCTTTCTCTTGTAATGTAAAATGGGTCTTACAGTTTATGCTATATCACCGAGCTCAATATACGTCTGGATTACATTCTATTGTTCAACTTAAAATGTACATGGTGTTCCATTGGTCGTTACAAATGGTTTTATGGTGGTGATGCGACCGATGCCGTTTATTTTAAAAGCATGGTACAAAGCCTTGTTTTATTTTGGCGATTCTAAACATGTTACAAATATAATTGTGATTTTCGTAGTAAGCATTTGATCAGTGCAAGCTCCATTTTTTATAAGCTGATACTACCAAACCCCCCTCCTCCCCACTCACAATAGGGGTGATATATTTTTTACCCCAATGCCTGTATATTCATAGTCTGTAACATTACAGCTTTCAAACGGACAGACCGAATTGAAAGCGATGTTTTGGTTGATATTCTAAAATTCATCTAGGAATTCATGGGTGGTATCAAATCGTAATTATTTATCTCACGGACCGTTAAATAAGGTACTTAAATAACAAACTTCTTGTAAGATCACTTGTGTGTTATTCAACGTTTCGTATGTCGACCGAAAAGGATTTGTATTTCATCATCATCATCATCAGCCTATACTTGTCCACTGCTGGACATAGGTCTTCCCTAATGAGCGCCATAGCGCCCTGTCTTCAGCTTGCCGCATCCAGCATCTGCCTGCAGTCTTTCGCAGATCGTCATCCCACCTGATCGGGGGGCGTCCTACACTACGCCTGCCGAGTCGAGGTCTCCACTCAAGAACACGTTTACCCCAGCGGTTGTCGGTTCTTCGCGGGATATGGCCAGCCCACTGCCACTTCAGCTTACTAATTCTTTGAGCTATGTCGATAACTTTGGTTCTCTGTCGGATGTATTCATTGCGAATCCTATCCTTCAGAGAAACTCCGAGCATAGGTCTCTCCATAGCTCGCTGAGCGACCTTAAACTGGTGGACCAGCCCTACCGTGAGTGTCCACGTCTCGGCTCCGTAGGTCATGACGGGTAGGACGCACTGATTACTGGACTTTCGTTTTCAAGCATTGCGGTATGGATGACGAGAATACTCGACGTAGTTTCCCAAACGCTGCCCAGCCCAGCTGGATCCTCCTCTTGACCTCCTTTTCAAAATTGTTTTTACCTAACTGCAGAATCTGCCCAAGGTACGTGTACTCGGAAACAATTTCCATCCTTTATTTAAACATAAATCAGTATTTATTTAAATTTGTACAGCTATCTCCAACAAAAATAACCCAATTTTCTTCTGTTTTCCTTTCATTACCAGATTAGCATGAAAATCAATTAAAACAATCTAAAACGTAAGCTTCGCAGTCTTAAATTTAAGACGTCCTCAGTTAGTTTGTACAGAGAACCTCACAAACTTGTTCAATTTATAGACCTTATACAAAATTCTAGAGGTGAGACCTTTACAGTAATAAAATAGATTGCTTCATTTTGTCATTCTCTTTCTAGAGTGTCTGGGTTTTGAATATTTTGTGATTTGTTTTGATAAAATGAGACTGGGCTTTATATTAATTCAAAATAATATTATTTTGTTTGAGACCTACTTTTAAAATGTTGTAATAAATACTTTGTTTAGTTAGAAACTGATTACATTATAACACGCATTCGAAACACAATTATTTTCAGGTACACAGGTAGTCAGGTAGTCGATAATATTTTGTAAAACTCTACCTTTTCGAATTACATACTAAAATCACTGTAATGTGTTTGTTAACTACTAATTCAAACTAATGAACACTGATACAACTTATTATATCAATGTTCATTGGTCTGAGTTAGCAGATTATGAAACTTATTTCATATAAGAGAACCGATTACCACAACATTTTATAAAGAACCCTCAGTAATTATAGCAAAGTCTACATTGTGTTTATTCACTGACATGACTTTTACTAGTCTTCTAGTCTGGTCTGAGCGTAGGCCAAAACAAAAACAAAACTAAACAAAACTAATATAATCTCTACATCAAGTGACCCACTTTTCTAAAAAAAAACTAAATAAAATTTGCAGCGTAGCAACAGTGGAAGGAATTTCAGCAATGTGACCACATACCTGAAGAAGTAACCGGAAGTAGGCTGCGCGGCACCGGAACTGCTGAATGTACGTCGGCACATTGTTAATAAGGGGCGGCGGGAGTTTCCGGTGAAGTAGTGATGTAGTTTGACGAGATAAAACGATGTCCATCTTTGATAAAAATAGTATGATGGTAAGTACCTACTTGTAACTGGTTTCTTGAATCTATCACTAGTATAACCATTTTTTTGCTAGCCTATGGTACTGCCTTGCTTCCGGACCTCTTTTTCTCTTTCACACTGCTTTGTTGTAATGTTGAGCCAGTCTTTTCTACAGACGTACAGTGAGGTTCATAAGAAGCAATATCAATCAATACTATTCTGTTTGTTGACAGCAACAATAATTAGCAATAATAAATAAAATAAACCGCTTGGCGCAGTGGTTCGAGCGTAGGCCGCTCGGCTCACTGCATCGGGTGGTTGCGGGTTCGATTGCCGTCAGGGTCAATTTCTGAAATGGCCTTTTCGTAATTTTCCCTGGTCTGGGTGTCACTGGGGTCACCCCCAGTCCATTGTACGGTACCCATAGTACAAGCGTTGCTTAGTTTGGGACCATACAGTTAGTGTGTTCGTCTGGCGATATTTATTTATTTATAATGATCATTAGCGTGCTACTTTCCTCATTAATTCTGACTGTACATACCTATTCGAATTAGTAGTCGATATAAGATTTTCTATATTCATGAATCGCGTGATAATTAATTAATTAAGCTTTGTATCATCAAAATCAGAAAATTCATGCCATATTAATATGAGTTAGCCTTAATTACTCAATTGTTTTTATAAAATGTATGACTGTTACCGCTCTACTTTTTAGACCACTAAACACTCTTTACCTCATATTTTATAAAAAAATAAAATATAACATACTTGATATCTTCAGAGATTCAAACAGCGAACAACACTACACTATTTTGAACAGAATTATGGAATAAAGGCGGTGAGTTGGGAACAAGATGTAATGTTTCCTAAGTCCTGACCTTTTTAGAGTTCGCTTATTTATAACATCGGGATTTCTCCACGCTTTCCCCATTTGTTCCCTTATTGTGGTCACACTGACGTCATATTATATAGTATATATATATAACTCAAAGGTGACTGACTGACTGACATAGTGATCTATCAACGCACAGCCCAAACCACTGGACGGATCGGGCTGAAATTTGGCATGCAGGTAGATGTTATGACGTAGGCACTGCTAAGAAAGGATTTTGATTAATTCTACCCCCAAGCGGATAAAATTGGGGATGAAAGTTTGTATGAAACTTTGTCAATTAAATTTCACGCGGACGAAGTCGCAGGCACAGCTAGTATATATATATATAAAAGTAACACACGCCTTTCATGCCTGCCTGGGTAAAATTTTATGACAATAATATTCTACGTCAAGCATTGTCTTTTCACTATGCCCCAAGACTGTGTCACGATTATGTTGTAATTAATTGACATCTTCAATACAAATATCAATTAACTGCAACACAGCCTATGACGTAGTCTTGGGCCAACCTCGTGACCTAACTGTCACGGGAAAAGAATACCTGGATTCATTATTCTATTACATTTAAGCAGCTTTATTGTTGGATTGATAATGATAATAAGTTACTTTTAGTATATCATATTTAATCCATTTTGTTGTAGGATTGATCCAGTTTGAGAAAGATTTGGTGAGTACAACAGCAATTTAAACATCGTAAAGTTTTGTGAGTATTAAGTACTGTTTAAATTGCAATATGTGCGATTACGATATGATTTATATTTATTGCAACGCAAAGGGAGAAAATCTATTCAAAGGTTGCGCTCACCTTTGATATGGAAATGCAGTTTAAATCAAAATACAATATAGAGGTTTCCCAGCGCACTGAAAGCAGTTTAATTCAGAAAGCGACATTGCTAAAGAAAAAATAAAAAAAACTGTAAATTGAGGAAAAATTTACTCAGTTTTCAAGAACTGTTGTTTGAATTCATAATTTTATTTGAGTGTCAGTATTTCTTTGGTTGACTGTACCTAATCTCTAAGCGACTTCATTGTGTACCCAACGAATAACAATTAAGGTCTACTATTGTATGCACAGTGTGTTTACTATGGTCAACTGCTATTTGCAACATGACATTTACAACGATTGTAAACAATTCCTATTGCCGGTTTAATAATCGTACTTATATTTTAACTTAAACTGGGGCGGGGTTTCAATGGTTTGCTACCAGTTTTAGCCTAAATAATTGACCCACTGTATTTCTTTTTTTTTGTTATTTTTCAGCGACATAGGCACGATTTCATGGCGAAAGCCCACGCCTTACAAGACATCAAGATTCAACATTATTTTTATAACGTCTTGGTGAATATCAAGAATGAAATTTACCAAACAAAAAAAAATCTGATTGTATAAATATTTCTGTTTTATTAGTAGGTATCATAGCTGATTCAGCCGTTTGAAAGAAACCCATAAATTTTTTTTCATGTGTTGTGAGAATTTAATCTAAGTATTATTATAATTTTTAGTATTATTTAAGGTAATTATTAATAATTTGATAACCTCAGAAATATTAGCAAGCAATTTTCAAACTAAAGAAAGACCATAACTTGATATAATAGATAGATCAATGTTTCAAAAGCACCCAGGTATGTGCGATTCGGTAATAAGTCTCAGTAAATAGTCCAGCGTCGTCTCGAAACTCGAGAGAAATAGCTTTAAACGGCTCCGGTTCGTTGGTACGCCGCCACCATATAAACTGGCTTGCGGAATTATTTATGTTAGCGCTGGAAAGAATTTGCATGCAACTCCCGTAGGTTCTGCAGTTTCGAACAATCGATCAGTTGAACTCTACGGCTGATAAGTTTATTTACACAGCTATTTGGATTCAGTTACATTGAGTGATTTAAGTAAACCGTTTTTATTTAACAATAATAATAATAAGGACAAAACATGACTTACCGTCAAAATCCAATCTGCTGTCCCTAAGTCCGTTTGTCGACGATGATGGCATCCTCTGTGTTGGCGGCCGTATTCAGAACTCCGATGAAACCTGCAAAAGAAAAAGCCAATATTATTAGAGCCTTGTGTTGCCCCCTAGCTGTCTCATGATGGTAATTTTAGGGACCCATCTCGTGAGCTTCAAGTCACCACCTTCGGAAGATAGTTGGATAATACTGATTATGGCATGTGTCCGATTCCTTTGCAATAGCCCAATCCTAATCCCATCCAAATTCCATCAATAGATCCTTTTTTATTTTTCCATATTTGCAATAGTTTTTGCACCTGTTGGGGTCAGGCCGCTCTATTTGTCCCATCATTTGCAGTGGTTGACCTCAACGTGTGCTTTACATGACAATAAAATTCTCATAAAGGGCCTCTACATGTTGGACCCATGCCCCCATGCAAGCCTTCCAAACGACCGGGCAGTGCCCATGATTCAGAGAGACAATAATAATAATAAATATCGCCAGACTGACAGACGAACGAACTGTATGGTCCCAAACTAAGCAACGCTTGTACTATGGTTACCGTACAATAGACTGGGGGCGATCCCAGTGACACCCAGACAAATTACGAAAAGGCCACAACCCGCAACCACCTGGTGCAGTGGTCCCATGCTTGAACGTAGTGGACGTTAAGCGGTCATAAAATAAATTTAAAAGTGTGATGTCAAACATTTCAAAACAAAAATCTAAGCTATAATTTGAACAGTCCAAAATCACGTTTCTCATGTAGTCGGTGCCCTTGCCAACGGTCTCCCTCCACTTGTAAGGGCGGCAATTATTATTTTACGTTCACCAATATACAGGAAAATACATTTTGCGGGATACTCTTGATTCACGAATAATCTTGACATAATACTACATACTTTCAAACTAGATAGGGTTATGATACTCGTATAGGAGCCAAAATGCGAAAAATATTACCCTGTGCATTCAGTTTGAGACAGCCGTTTTCGATCAATTTAATTTTGTAAGGACCCAAACTAAATAAATAACTTATTTAATGAGTAACTTATTTAATAAAAACTTATTGTTGTCACCATTAAAAATAAAGATGAAGAAAGAAAATAATTTTATTTAAAATCATAAAATGTTCAAAAATACCTATATTTACAATTAATGGTTGTCATAACGTAATAGTAATTTTGTATCGCTTCTCATTGGTTGTGGTACAAAGTCGAAGATTTCTTTGGGCCCGTATTAATATATCGATCTCAAGTCTGGAAGCGATCTTAGAAATGTCATTCCAGTACAAAATTATCTAACAAAAGTGTACTCTAGACTGCTCTCATACTGAAGGCTAATTTATTACGGGCCTATAATTGCGTGTGACTTATTGAACTATCATCGAAAACCAAAAGTTCCTTCCCCGTATCGCGTGTCAGAATTGATTATCACACAATAAACATGCCGCTGCCAACTACCCACTTTTTACTTCATGCCGCTTTTTACATTTTTTTTTATCAACCCATCGAAAGCCTGTTTTTGTTTGTTTGTGCTTTACTTTGTACTTTCCAGTGGATAAATAGGTCGTGTATTTGTAGTTGCGCTTTTCAGGTGTTATCGTGTCTACAAAATAAATTAACAATGACTAGCTTTTTATGCCTATTTTAAACATTGAAATTTTAAATAGCTCAGTTACAGCGGCTTGGTAAAGCCGCAGTGTGTTTTAGCTCAAGAACGAGAAAGAAAATTTATTTGATATGAAAGGGTTTTTAAATACGAGTACGTATATAAAAAAAATTGTTAGTTTTATTATTATGCTATTTTATTATTAGTGCCAATTCTTTGTTGCCATATTGATAAATATATTATTTTCTAAAATATTATAAGACTCCAAATATATTCGCTATAATATCAAACTATTTATTTATCTATTAAAGTGAAAAAGTTAAGTTTCCTGACTCTCTAATCCCAAAATCTCCAAAACTAAGGGCCGTATTAACAAATCGATCTCAAGTCTGAGGGCAAACTTTAGTACGCTTTTGACATGTCATTTTATACTGGAATATATCTCCAAGATCGCTCTCAGACATGAGATCGATTTATTAATACGGGCCTCAGACATAATGCAGACTTGAATGAAGTTTGTCAGACTTGGAGACCTTTACGGTGATCACTGAGAAAGGTGAATCCTCTGGGGAAACAGTCAGTTCCAGATAAGTAATAATCTGAACTGCCAACCCCCATCATTCTATGGAGATTGACTTAATATCGTATTCTACCGGACTCCGAACATTTTCCGTTACACTTGATAAAATAAATCAAACATTCATAAAACTATAGCAAAACTCTAAGATTTCGTAACTCGATATACCCAAGTCCGTTCCGTGTTGAAAAAGGTAGGATAGGAAACTTCATAATCATACTTTTTCATCTCGGGAAACTTCGGAAATATGAAGAAAAAAAAAGAAATATAAATCAATATTACACAGGTTCGTAGAACAAACGGGGAACTATTCCTTTGTAGTTTTTACCTGTGTTTTTTCCAAAGGAATAATTAAATTCGGTTCTTTGTTGTTCTGGCCAGTTCTAATGTGATTCTTTTTGTTTAGAACAGAAATGAATTATTTAAAATCTCACAACGTCTCTATAAAAAGCGACAAAAAGATGTTTGAAGAAGCACAGCACACAGGCACAGCCCTAAAACTTATCAAATTTCCCTGAGCTGTGAATTACTATACTAGTGATGTACTTTACCTAGAATAATGCCTAGAAAACGATGTAGGTATTATTTAAAGATACAGAAACGTCAAAGTTAATAAACGTCTTTAAAATTTAAAAGAGTAATAGTTTCTTAAATCACTTTCAAACTGTCAAGTTTATGATATACTTAATGTTATATTGCAAAAAATATTTCTTAGAAAAAAATATTAATAATACTTATGAAACTTGTACTTTGAGGGTTTCACGGCTATAGACAATCCCTTTAAAGTTTCTAGTTACTAAGTACCCTTGATTAATTGAAATAAAATCACTGAAAATTTTAAAAAAGGCTTTGCATTTATTTTTCACCGGGACCACTTCAGACCGTTTTGGTATATTATAATACTAGCTGTGCCCCGCGACTTCATCCGCGTAGTATTTTAACTCAGCAAAAATTTCGGGATTATCGGGTTAAAAAGTATCCTATATGTTAATCCTGGTTATAATCTATCTGTGTTCCAAATTTCATCCAAATCCGTTCAGTAGTTTTTGCGTGAAGGAGTAACAAACATACATACATACATACATACATCCACACTCACAAACTTTCGCATTTATAATATTAGTAGGATGGTGTTTCAAAAGTGCAAAATAATAATTCTGGTAGAAATATAGTTATTATATTTTCTGAGTTACCTACCTGCTTTAGAATACACATTTTCCCTTTGACTAAAAGTAAATCTATAACCGAATACCTATTGAGAGAGACTCTCCAATCTACAGATCCGATATTCTGCTTGTTTAAATTTAATAGGTCTTAAATTAAAGTCGTTTACTGACTTTAAGTCATAATCAGTACTTTCGTACTCAATTATTACAGTTAAGTACATAACAAATTTTACAGCCGCATAAACCCCGATTTAATGATGAAATCGTATTTTGGCTTTCACATTTTGGGCAAAGGAAGGAACGTCTTAAAACAAATTCATAGATTAACGATGTTATGCTACGTTTAATAATAATCGGTCTAAATAAATAAATGAAAATCGCCAGACGAACATACCAACTGTATGGTCCCAAACTAAGCAACGCTTGTACTATGGGTACCGTGCAATGGACTGGGGGCGATCCCAGTGACACTCAGACCAGAGAAAATTACGAAAAGGCCATTTTCGAAATTTACCCTGACGGGAATCGAACCCGCAACCACCCGATACAGTGAGCCGAGCGGCCTACGCTCGAACCACTGCGCCAAGCGGCAATGATAGCGCAATGCAGCTATCATTGCTAGTTTACGCCATTCTTCTGTGAGAAGGTGGTACTACCCCAGTTAAGCCAGTCCGCATATGATTGGTATTAAATTGGCTTAGCTTGGCCCTACCACCGTGTGATGTCAGCCGCGTCTAGGCATTGTGGTACAAAAAATCGTTTAGGTTCCTATTACTTTTAACCGACTTCAAAAAGGAGAAGGTTCAATTCAAGTAAGTAGGGGTAGGTAGGTACCTAAGAAGCTGTCCTAACGTAGTGTTGGAACCGACTTCCAAACTTAAGAAATTATAAGGTGCCTAGTTATTCCTAGCTTTTTAGAGCACCCAGGTTTTTGAAGTAGGTTATATTTTATTATTAAAATATTTTTTAAAAGCAATATCATCATTGTTTCAAGTACTTAGCCCGTAAGGTATAATATCCATTGAACCATAATGACCACACTAGATAAAATATGGCTAGAGATAAAAACATCCGCAATTTGAAAAGTCCATAAAGAAAATCGCCTTTAGTGAAACTGGTACAAATAAAATCTCTCGTATTTCTCCTCCTGCAATCTTGTGGTCATCCGAGCGAACGTGCGCTAAGCCGAGCTGCAACAATAAAACGAGACGTCGGCATGTAATTAATCAGCGGGTTAGTTATCTGATCAATAGTTTGATGCTGACTGATGTTAACTACATAATATATAAAGAGTCAATAGCCTAGTGGTTAGAGCGGCCGCCTTCGTAGCTAAGAGGTTCCGGGTTCGATCCTCATCCCAGTCATTAAACTATTGGCGTGAGCCCATTCCTAACACAAGCATTAGCTTAGCTGGAGCGGCTAACGGGAATATTAGTAATGTAAACTCACATGCAAGTAATCTTTAAAAAAGAGTATGATTGGGAGGCGACTGCTTAGGAGCTTATATAATTCAGGTAA
The DNA here is from genome assembly GCA_905147325.1 of Notodonta dromedarius. Lineage (NCBI taxonomy): Eukaryota > Metazoa > Arthropoda > Insecta > Lepidoptera > Notodontidae > Notodonta > Notodonta dromedarius. The sequence goes on from LR990167.1 coordinate 1,873,895, forward strand.
TGCCTGTTTCACCTCGTTGTCTGTGTACATGTCTAACTGTAGTATAATGCCACAGCATCCAAACAGATCAAAATTATGTCAATTTTAATATTTTTTGTTCCATAGTTGATATATCTGAGAAGTTATAAATGAACCATCTCGGCGTTTCAAATCTGTAAAACCTAGAATAAACGAAAAAATCCAAATAAATAGTTGTATAGGTACCATTTTGGCGCAGTGTTTCGAGCGGAGGCCGGTCGGCTCACTGCATATGGCGGTTGCGGGTTCGATTACCGCCGGGGCAAATCTTGTAATTGGCCTTTTGGTAATTTACCCAGGTTTTAGTGTCACTAGGATCGGCCCTAGCCATACGATGTACGGTACAAGCGTTGCTTGGTATGGGACCATACAATTGGTGCGTCAGTCTGGGGATATATATTTTATTTATATAATTATAACTAGAGTTGAATACAATTCAATTATTTAACAAATTTCCATTCATGAGCAATACAGCTTCAAAATAACCTGTAATTACGAAACGACCAGAATTTCCAATTTCAATAAAACTGTAAACTTTAATTTACAAATATGAACTCTGTTATAACGAAATAAATTCAGTTTTCTCATATAATATACCCCCAATGATCGAGAAACCCAATAAATATTCTCAAGATTTCTAATTAACCTAGTTGATTGAAAAGATTAATTAACCCGTCGGTAGGGTTCACATGATATATGGCTAATTCTGGGACACGTTTATAAAACGTGCCACCGAAATTATAAATTTATGAACCAAATATAATAGATCAATTAATCTAACGTAACTCAATACCACAACCACTATTTCGAAAGGTATTTAATGTGTCTGGCTTTCTTACTAATTAATACATCAAAATTGGATATAAATATACCAAATTTACGTCTGTAAAGATATATGAGATAATGAATTGAATTTTCAAGAGTAACATTTCGGCCCATTTTAGTAAATCGATCTCAAGTCTTGGAGTAATCTTGAGTACGCATTTGACATATCATTTGGACTGGGATGAAATTAGGATGACATGTTTAAGGTCGCTCTCAGACTTGAGATCGATTTATTAATACGAACCATAAATTTATTTAGGTAATGTAGGTAGGAAAATTCCATCAAAAACACATTATATGAACACTCGTTGTTCAAAATATTTAACAAAGAGTTTGATAGTATTAAATACGCCTCCGAGATGTATTATTTGTAGCTTGAAAATGAACAAAATATATTTATTAAATTTTAGGGAATTTAATTATTTATCTTTCTTTTCACACTTTATGACATATACACCCATATATGTAAGACCGTCACCGAAAACTTTTTTATAATTGTCTTCTCATCATGAAGGTTTATCTTATAACATTATGTATTTTTTATTGTACGACACAAATAGTCTGTCATTAATTCTGCGCCCCTTGACATCATTATTTATTATTATTATTTAATGCTTCACTTTGGTATTCTGTTCTCTTCTTGATTTGTATCAAGCATGCTTGTCGAGAAATGTTGACCGTCTAGCGAGGCCTTTACGTCCACACAAATACTCCAACGAATAATATAACCATCCTTGGCGCACCTGCAAGACCGGCATTCGCCGTCCGGCCGCTGAGTCGAGCAGTCGTCGGAACTTGAATAAGCCGATCCCACCCGATCGCGTTCGGCCGCGAGTGCGTGAGTTCGAAATTCGAATTCGGTGTTTATGTTCCAATTTCGTGTTTTATGAGACATTTGATTTTGTCCTGGGATTCCAAGACGGATGTGCCGGATGGAGGAATATGTGAGTTGACGCCTATGTTAATAGGATTGTTATTTATAAAATATAACGCGCTTATTTTACGTTTACGTTTTTTTATATAATGCGGGGCATTTACGGTGTTTTGTATAGTCACCGAAATTTAATAAAAAAGTAACTATTTCTGTTACTTACTTCGTTTTAAAAGATTTACTATAAAGTTTGTGATTTTAAAAATGAATGTGTGGCAAATATGAGTATGTGTAAATATCCTCATAATATTTAAAAAATATTCTATAATTAGTGGAGCATCGGATAAGCAATACATTGCAAGTGCTTTGTAACTTAGATTTTTTTCTCCCCCTGTCAGGGCCTTAGTTGGTCATGAAGTGATCAGTTTCCTTTTGTCAAATAAGCATTAATTTTTTTTATTAAGAAATCCAGAAACGAACGAAATAGTTACATTGATAGTGGCATTATTTTCGTAGCTTCTATCTACGGCGTAGCAAGTGCTACGAAATGAATCGCATTCATTTCAATTAAAGCCTCGCTAGAGATCATTATAAAAGGCTGTAAGTTTACTTTAGATTACAAGCATTCCTTTTGTTTTTCGTTACTCTTTTAATATATCTAAGGACAATTGCATCTAAATTATTCTAATAGTCATATCAGATGCTGATATCGGTTTTTGATAAAACTAGAACAAAATAAGGTTCAAATTCGGAAACATTTCTAACTGTCAATTAGCTTCTGCTAATTAACAAATGGGTAGGCTTAATTTTTGAACCTCCAACGTAGTGTAAGGGGAAATATAAGTTAGTCTAATTTGGTAAATAATAATATGTTTGATACAAATTGGAACGGTCATTTTTGCTATAAGTAAGTATACAAAATTAGGGTGATTACACTCGCACCCCTTTTTGCTCTGCGAGAATTAAAATTCCTCAATCTTCTCAAAATACATAAACGTTTAGCAAACAATGGGAAAAAAATGAGAAAAATACATTCCAGCACGTGACAATGATGAATTGTGTAATTATCTCCGACATTTTTGGGGTATTCAACCGGGTTAGGCATTAAGCCGGAGAGGCATTCAAACGGTTTGGCCTGAACGGCTCGTTTTTCTGACTCTTTTTGTTGGAGGAGTAATTAAAGTGGCCCAGGTTGATCAGGGTTGAATAACAAAAGGGTAAATCTGTTCTGTATAATATAAGTTGAGCTCCAATTTTTTGAAGAGCCTAAAATGTATTGGACTTTTCCAAGACATGCAGGTCTTTTCACATTTTTTTCCTTCACCGGTATGCACGTGATAATAATTTTGAAATTTTGATTCAAACATACAGCCTGGCGCTACCATGGCGACTTTAAATCAACACACGTATAAGGCTTCGCATTTTCAGATTTTCGAGATATTTAAATTTTATTAAACATTATTGTTTATTGAATTATTCAATATTTTCTGAAATACCATTTTGGAGCAGCCTGTACGTAAATAACTCTATCGCAGAGGTCACCTGCTGAGGTCACGGATAATAACATTTCTGCAATGAAATTAAAACGTAAAAGAAATACTATTAGAAATAATAATAATACTATTAGCTCGCCCCGCTCCGAGTTGTAGGTAAGAGCGTAAGAGTAGCTGAATGAATCGGATTTCAAGGGTGATGCCAATTTGATTACTTTATTTATTATCTATTTTGTACGAAACATTTTTTTTTTCTATTTATGGACGTTTCTTTTTTTTATTACTATTATGATTATTGACCACTAGCTCTACCTGTGTGTTCAATTAAAGTCGCCATGGTAGCGCCAGGCTGTATATTTTGAAAAAGTTAGAGGTGTGAGCCGGGGTTTCATCCCAGGACCTTGTGCACGCAAGACGCGTGCTTAATCAATCGGCTATCACTGCTGGTTTTTGTATGCAGGCAAAATTTTACTTCAATATACGAATAAATTCAAATTCATGTCTTATAACTGTGTATCTCCGTGGCATGCGTTGTTATACAAAAACTTTTCCAGCCAAAGTCAAAGTTCACCGTTATTGTAAGCATAATTTGATTTCCAAAGTCCAATATTGAATTTCGAAGGGAGTTTGTTCCCGTTACGTTTTCTTGTGCTGGCAACATTGATTTTCGCTGTTTACTTCGTTATGTTGCTAATGGTGTGTGATGTTACCTAAATGTTTTTGTGTTGTTAACATAAAAGTTTGTTACGTGGTAGAACATTATAACTGAGTAGGTATATATAATGTTTCGGAGAAGGCAGATAAAAATTAAATCGGGATTGGAATTAAATCGGGATGCAATATCACAATACTAAAGATAGGCATGAAGTAGCCATTAAAGCTGTGTTTCGTACGATGCCTGATAGAGCCAAAATCCCAACCCCGCATCTCTTCCCCCCACTCCGTCCGACTCTCATTCAGGTTGAAAACGTGCGAGCTATACTTCTTGTATTATAAGCATCTATAGACTACGGTGACGGCTTAACATCAGGTGGATCGTACGCTTGTTTTCCGAATTTAATCTATTACTAGCGGCCCGCCCCGGCTTCGCACGTGTACATTACGGGTACATTACGGTTACATTATTGGAGTTTTAGTAAGGATCCCTAATATATATAGCCTATATTTTTTAAAATAAATATAGCCTATGTCACCAGGGGATAGTGTAGCTTCCCAACAGTGAAAGAATTTTTCAAATCGGTTCAGTAGTTTCGGAGCCTATTCATTACAATCAAACAAACAAAGTTTTCCTCTTTATAATATTAGTATGATAAAGAACCTGTTGTTATTACTGTAATATTCAAAAGGCTTACTTTACGTGTGCAAATCCTCACTACTTCATCTATTTACTTATTGTAATCCCCGCTCGTTGTACATCGTATAAAACCGCGTTATTACATTGTACATAAACTCACAAGATATCGGGTTTTAGGCCAAATCTGTTCGATAACCATGTTTACCCAAGATCAATGTAATACAAATTCAGTTATCCACTAACATAATAACAATATTATGTTCGTGTCTTTGTTTATGTTTGTTGATTATGAAATACTAGCTGTGCCCCCCGACTTCGTCCGCGTAGTATTTAACGTAACAAAAATTTCGGGATTATCGGGATAAAAAGTATCCTATATGTTAATCCCGGTTATAAACTATCTGTGTTCCAAATTTCATCCAAGTCCGTTCAGTAGTTTTTGCGTGAAGGAGTAACAAACATACATACATCCACACTCACAAACTTTCACATTTATAATATTAGTAGGATTTATGTTATATATTGTTGGGTGTTACATATTTTATTGTAGAGTGTTTCTTTCAAAATTATGACGCACAAACCGCTTTGGATTCCGCACAAAAAATAACTTTCAACAAACCATATCCGAGTTAAGAGACGGGGCGGAAGCGGAAGCAACACATTACGATCGGTCTATCGAAAATAATAACGCATTGTGATTGGTCGATTGTAAATCTTATACACTTTATGAAGCGTATGTATTTTGAAAAAAAAAACAGTTACTATCTATTTAAATAAGAATGGGTGATGTTTAATTATCTGTCTATCATATCTGGGTTCGATCTTGTATTGCTTATAGAATAGGTATTTAAAACAAAAAAATATAAATACAATTTACATAGAGATTAGGTTGTGTTAAAAAATCCAATTTTCTCAGATTGCCTTGAAATTAAGTGAAAGGAAACAATTTACTTTGCCTATCCGGAATAGGAAACTAATTGCCTTCAAAATGCAAAACAATTTCTGTATAATCAGTGGAGATTCTGAACAAAAGCTTGAGATTCCAACATTCCTATACTTTGGGGAGAGAAGCGAATGGTTATTGGCTAAATTTGTTACAAAATATATATTTTTAACTAAGTACTAAGCTGGGCCGTAAAATAAACGTTAAGTTATAGACTTTACGCGCTGTTCAGAGGGTGGATTTTTAAGTTTCTCAAAATAATAACTTCATAATCTACATCGATGTAGTTAAGATAGTTTTTTGATTATCTATCACTTATATTTAAAACTTTGTAACGTAAAATTGTTAAGGCTAAAGCGCCCATCTAGCCCGCGAAGTTCAATTTTTTTTAGGGTTTTTAGAAATTTTTCAAAATCTGACAATAATAAAAGGCACATTTTGTAATTCGCGAAAAATACCGTGTGCAGTGCATTTATTAATATATCCAACTTACTCTAAAACATTTCAAGACCGACAGCTATCCAGATAATCTGGCAATTTTTGTATATTTAGTGATTTACTAGTATCATATCCACCGTGATAATATTTAGAGTAAAATAAATGTATTAATAAACGCACTGCATACTGTATTTGTCGCAAATCACAAAATGTTGTCTTAAAAGTTTTCAGATTTTGGATAAACTATAAAAATACTCGAAAATTTTGAATTTCGCGGGCTAGACAGCCGCCTTCACCTTAAGTAAATTCTTATGTAGATACATGTCTAAACGACCTGAAAAAAATAGTCAAGGATTCAATTGTTATTCAACAAATATAAAACGACATTATTCAAATCCAATCTCAATGTCCGAATTCTTACCCAAAACTATTTCGAAACCCAAATCCATTTAACGCAAACCGAATGTGACCACACATTAGCCTCAAGCGATAAATCCCGGACGGCCGCAAGAAAACCAACATTTTCTTTGTACCCACAATGAATTTAAAGTGAAGACAAACAGGATCACCGGCGCTGCTGGGTTTTAAATCGACCAAGTGTTTAACAGTGGAAAAATACTTAGACCAGCCAGACTTTTGATAGAGCGTATATTTCTCTATTTTATATAACGAAGTCAGCAAATAAGCGTACGACCGTCCCGCTTCATGTTAAGCTGTTACTGTAGCCTATAGATGCTTGCAATACCAATGGAATTGCTCGCACGTTACCGAAGTATGGGAGTGGGATCGAAGGAGAGTTAGAGGAGGGGTTGTTCTTCCGGCTCTGCCACTTATCGTACGAAACGCAGCTATAATAGTTACAATACCCCGATCTTCTGTGAGAGGGTGGTACTACTCCGTGAGCCAGCCCGTATATGAGCTGTAGTCAGTTCGCTACAGCTGGCACTGCCGCCGTAAAAACGCATCGTCATCGTAAATCATAGCAAAGAAAAAAGAAAGAAACATGTCTGTTTTGCATCGATACAGGTTTACATCATGTAGAAACTAAAAAACAACATATTTTAATCCACCATTCTTGATGTGAAATACCGTCACGGCAAATGGCATGACGCTCTCTCATGCCGTCATGCCCCCTCTACGCCACCGCGCTCGACTCCCATGTGTATGTGTGCTCACATACTTTACACTTTACATGTTTCAAATCTACCGGGCGTCCCGTGACGGCAAACCTTTTTGTATACGAAATTAAGTACTTTTTGAGGTATTTTCAAATCTGTCACTCAAAACAAATCTGTCAGCTCAAAATCACAAAACTCATAAAATCATGCAATCACTACATCATTAGGAAGCAAAACTAATAGGTATAGTGGGATGTTGTTTTTTATTTAATTTGTAGGTAATAGCGGATGAAATTATTTCGCGGACATAATTTTAGATTTTGAATTTTTATTCAGAAATTCCTAATATTAAGTACTTACAACTCAAAAATATTACTCATAGCACATGATTAGTCGACTGTGCATGTCATCACTGGAACAAAGCAGGTGATAACTATCTATACAAATAAATAAAATTGGAGTGTCTGTTTGTAATATCAAAATAACACCTTTTCACTAAATGCATATGAAAGTACATACTCGTACGACACCTATAGCAAAAACGCGATTTAAAATTTTTTTGTCTGTCTGTCTGTCTGTCTGTGTGTTTGTTCCGGGTAATCTCCGAAACGGCTGAACCGATTTTAACGGGACTTTCACTGGCAGATAGCTGATGTTATAGGGAGTAACTTAGGCTACTTTAATTTTAGAAAAACAATTAGGGTTCCGCGTAAAAAAATAAAAACACATGAAATCAAAGAGTATCTCCGAAACGGGTGGACAAATTTTGACGGGACTTTCACTGGTAGATAGCTGATGTTATAAGCAGTAAATTAGGCTACTTTTATTTTAGAAAAACAAAATTTAAAAAAATGGGTTCTGTCGCGCGGGCTCAGAACTCGGAAGCGGGCTTTTTTTGTTAAATTAAATTCCACGCGGACGAAGTCGCGGGCTCAGCTAGTTCATTAATAAGTTAGAAGGCAATTTAAAGTTTATTGTAAACTAGCAAAGTCTTGAATAAATTGAAACTTGGTGAAATATTAAACTAGACAGCTTTCTTGTTATAAATTTAGGCTTCAACCTAACTCTGAATACCTGAGTCAAATTCGATTTGACATAATAATAAACGACATACCAGAGAATCAATAAAATAGTTCGGAGCACCCTAAACTAAACTCTTCGCTGTCTCATATAGATACCTTTCTTATGTCCTTTATTACCTTTTTATTAGAAAAATCCTCCCCGAGCAATAGGAAATACCTTTGAAAGGAACGCGAGTCACATCATATCATTCACCCAATTGTGTTAGGAGACATAATGTAGGTAATATTAGAATGTAGATACAGAGAGCTTATACGACTAAGCAATATCGCAAATAGGAGAGATGGATTATTTTCAATGTCATGTCATATTGTGGTGTTTTAAGAACGTATTATGACATTATCTTTATATATAAATAATTATTAGCTACGTAGGTATGTTAGCCACTGAACCTAAATGGCTGGACTGATTTTGATGTTTTGGTGTGTAACTCTACAACTAGATCGGAACACGACCTTGACCGACAAGATCTGGCTTAAATGTGATGTGATTTTAACTATAAGCAACAAATTATAATAACAAATAAGTAGGTAATCAAGAATTTAAACGAAAATAATAAAGATACTACTTACCTAATTATAAATTTCGTCAAAATAACAGCCAGCTTTTTAAGCTTATATTTTTAAATTCCAGTTTATTAATATATTTTTCATATTTATAAAATTAATTCCCAAAAATAAAATATTCTTAAATTCTTAAAATTCTTTTTAAAACTCCGTGTTTTTGACACCGCGTACTAACGCCCTTGTTTTTTTTTGCCGTAAAAAAGGGATATTTTATTGCAGTAACCCTTTCCCGGAGCGCCGTAACAAAACTCATAATATTTTGTCTTCACATTTTTCTTTTATAACCTAAAATGGCTTGGTCGAAGTTTCCTGGGTAAAAAAATGGAAATATGCTCCTTAAGGCTAAAGCGCCCATCTAGCCCGCGAAGTTCAAATTTTTTGAGGTCTTTTAGATTTTTTTCAAAAACTGACAATAATAAAAGGCACATTTTGTAATTCGCGAAAAATACCGTGTGCAGTGCATTTATTAATATATCCAACTTACTCTAAAACATTTCAAGAACGACAGCTATCCAGATAATCTGGCAATTTTTGTATATTTAGTGATTTACTAGTATCATATCCACCGTGATAATATTTAGAGTAAAATAAATGAATTCATAAACGCACTGCTTACTGTGTTTTTTGCGAATCACAAAAAGTTGTCTTAAATGTTTTCAGATTTTGGATAAACTATAAAAATAAATTCGCGGGCTAGACAGGCGCCTTCACCTTAAGTCATTCCTAAAATAGACCCTTTTAGTTTACTTTCTGTGTGGTCTCCAAAATACCTACTCTTTAAAATAAAACATATTTTTCCTACAATAACATTTTAGCCCTGACGGAAAAAGAGAGTGTTATAAGTTTAACATGTGTATCTGTGTGTATCTGTTTATCGCATCGCAGCTCTCAAACGGGAGATCCGATTTTGAATTATTTTTTTGTGCAAAAGGTTCCGCCCCAAAAATGAAACGCCCTGTCCACTTGAGCTAAACTAGGTGAGCTAAGGAAATGAAGCAATGACGACCGCTTGGCGCAGTGGTTCGAGCGTAGGCCGCTCGGCTCACTGCACATGGTGGTTGCAGGTTCGATTCCCACTGGGGTAAATTTTGGAAATGGCCTTTTCGTAATTTGCCCTGGTCTGGGATCGCCCCCAGTCCATTGTACGTTTCCCATAGTAATAGCTTTGCTTAGTTTAAGACCATACAGTTGGTGTGTCAGTCTGGCGATATTTATTATTATTTATATTTATTAATCCTATTGATCGAAACGGGCCCACCTCATAGAACAGCCAAGAGGACGGTCACCCTAAATCACTCTAAAATCTTAATGTATACCATTCCGGTGTGCATTTGTTCATAATACATATCCTACTAAATAAATAAAAAAAAAAAAATTTCCCCAGGCGAACACACCTACTGTACGGTCCCAAACTAAGCAACGCTTGTACAATGGACTGGGGGCGATCCCAGTGACACCCAGACCAGGGAAAATTACGAAAAGGCCATTTCCGAAATTGACCCTGACGGGAATCGAACCCGCAACCACCCGATGCGGTGAGCCGAGCGGCCTACGCTCGAACCACTGCGCCAAGCGGTCGTCAAATGACTTGACTGATTTGTTTTTTTTTTAAGTTATGCAGTCTCCTGGTTGGTTTCTAGCTAATCACGGTAGATGGCGATGTTGACAATATCCAGAAAATACGCTAGCGAAGTTGAATGCAAAAGCTAGTAACAATATATTATTGAAATCATACCCCGCAAACAAGCCACAAAGAACCATCGAACATCATGCGATACGGCTGTGCTGTATAAAATAGACCCGTGACCTGTAAACAAGGCTTACAATGCATGCAACTACTGCATACTTTTTCGATCACGACAACTTCAATTTAGACGTTGTTTACTTATTAATAGAAATGAATTTTCTTTATGAATATGTGTTATTACAATATCAATGTTAGGCCAAATGTAATGATATCACCATAGCATTGAAAAAAGTAATTGAAACCCAATTGCAATTCTTTTTTAATTATTGTACTAATTGAATTGGCACAGTGGTTCGAGCGTAGGCCACTTGGCTCACTGCATATGGTGGTAGCTGGTTCGATTCCCGCCGGGGAAAATTTCGGAAATGGTGTTTTCGTAATTTGCCCAGGACTGGGTGTCACTGGGATCGCCCCCCCATAGTACAAACGTTGCTTAGTTTGGGACCATAAGGTTGGTGTCTTAGTCTGGCGATATAATAATAATAATTATTATCTAATTACCCAAATCTAGGCGTCAGTAGACTAGTGGATAGAGAGGCCGCATTAGCATAGCTGTAGGGGCTAACGGGAATACTAGTAATGTGATAAACTCACATTGGTAGTAATTTTTTAAAGTATTATCATCTAATGTACCGAAGTTGTTGTGGGCGTCTCAAAAATGGAACGAACGAACTTGAGTTCGTAACGAAATATAGATTTTCGTATGGATACATAAAGTGTTCTTAAGTACGGGAGCTCGTGACAAAATATGGCTTATTTCCGTATGCCGTCTGAATAATATTTTATTTATAGAACTGTCAAGTTTCAATGCTTGTAGGTTCTCGTACTATACACTTTCACGAATTAATAACAACTAATAAACTAAGTAATGATGAATAAATAAAATTTGAAAAAGATTTACATTTCGGGAAATCATCGTTCAAATAATAAACAATAACTTGATAAAAACTATATTGAATTGAGAAAACAATAAAGCATTATGATATTCAATATCGGTGTAATATGGCTATAACAACTGCTTTTCGTACGACGAGTGGGAGAACGGGAAACCCAACAACACTACCCCTACTTTCCCATTCTTCTATCCCTATTTCTACTACCGTTTAGATCGGCAATGTGCAAGCAATGCAATTGGAACTGTGAGCATCTATAGGCTACAGCAACTGCTTAAAATAAGGCGGGACGCACGCTACAAAAAACAATGTCAGTAAAAATGCAAATAACAAATTTAAGTAACTGCAAAATCATGTTGAAGTTGTAAATTACATAACTTTACCATTTAAAAGTACAACTTAAGTTCGAGTGCAGTCCAGTCGGTTGTGGTTGAAAAGAAAAATAACCAGCCGACAAGTCCAATTTATAGCCGGTTTTTCGTTTGAACCGGTTACACGCTATTTGAGTTTCGGCTAGAAGAAGCTTTAGTGCATATTTACGAACTTACTAAGTTCTGAACTACTACTACGAAGCGTAGCATAACTACGGCGTAGTATTTAGCTACGCCGTAGCACTCCAGTTCGTAGCCAACCGATTTCAGTTTTAAAAGTTTTAACGGAAACTAATTAAGTTGTTGCCTTTAAGGCGTAAAATGTTTGTTTTAACATTTATTATTGGAATAAATTCGCCTAAGCGTTTATATTTTGAAACATTAAATAATAATTTAATGTTTTGTATGTTTATTCGAAACAAATCAAATTAGTTCAGTTCTAAATACCAGTAATGTTAGATATTTGTAAGGTTAATCTACCTCTGAATTAATTATAACAACATCACATATACCTATTATACCTATCCATAAATGAGTAATCTAAATGGCACCATAGTACACCCACATATCAATAATGATATAAATAAATCCTACAAATATAATAAATGTGAAAGTTTTGAAGTTTGTTAGTCAATCACGCAAACACGGTTGAATGCATTTGGCTGAAATTTGGCACATAGATAGTTAATACAAAGGATACTTCACTTAATTCTACGCGGACGAAGTCTCTGACAGAAACTATTAATATATAAATATCGCCGCGTAACACCAATAGTATTGTCCAAAACTACAAGATGGATCACTCATCAGTTTGGGCATTAAATTCAATTTTACCCAGTATTTACCTGTCCTACCTCTACACAGTCTTGTCTACCTAGCACCTTAACCTGTCAAGAGCTTAAGAGCAGTGTATTATAATGTCCATCACTGATTAAACAACCCCATCATATAGTTAACCCTACTCAGGTCTCTCACACTTCACTAAGAACTCATTTTGATACATTTATCATCAAAATGAACCTTGGTATCTGGAATATCATAACACATTCATCATCTGAAGTCTATTTATCCTATTATTGTTGCGATATAGTTTAGTTTATTGTAAATCTATTTTCACATTTCACATAATAAATAAATGGTATTATAACTTACTTAAATTAATATTTAATATTTATTTTGACTCAAAATTTGTTACAATTAATAGTATATGTCTATCTTCATGGTACCGTTCGTGCCCTCCGTGCATGATTCTTACGTAATTTTAATACGTTTTTACCACGTGGAAAGCAATAAAAATATTATTAATGACTACACATTTATACCTTTTATTATAATATATATATTTATACTAGGTTAAACAGAAAGGGTATACTATTTTTTTGCAACTTTGCTTTGTAAATCTAAAACTATCGGCTTTGTGGGACTGTTGAAGTACTAAAGGTTTTGTAGACTTATGAAATCTGTCAACAGCTGTATCCCTATAACACCTTTTGTTTTTCAAGTTTCCTCCAAAGCTAATAGTTTTAAAATTACAAAGTTAAGTTTAGAAAATAAAAGTATACCCTTTCTGTTTCAACCTGTATATTAATAATTATTTATATATATCAATTAAACTTACTTGTTTCTAGTAAACAGTTAATTCAACTACACTACTCACGTTCCTCCTTAACCTAACAATAGACCGAACATTTCTCCTAATAATTAACCTAATTCGGGCAAGTTATTCGAAATTCGACTATTAGCCGTGGAGTTAAGTTTTATTATTGCAATTAGAGTGACCTGCCTTAGGTAATGACAGGGAACGGGACGGCGACGGCAAATTACAGGCGAATACTGGATAATAACCATGTATTGTGTTCTTGTTACGTAATTAGACGAGAAGCTATCTTATGAGTACCTAGTAAGGAGTATTTTTGCTGAACTGATTTTTAAACCCCTCGAAGCCCCATTTGCCGCCAAACTAAAATATACGTAATGGTCATCATGAATGTACGAGTAAGTGTTTTATTGCATAACTAGCTAACTCGACAGACTTTGTCGTGTCCAAAATTCAATAACTTTGTTTGTTTTGAGAATTTTTGAAAAACTATAAGAATATGGTAAAAATGAGAACTCTTTCCCGACTAAATAATAAAAACCACGTTACGATTACTACCAGTAAAATCATTTTGAAGTATGATATCCGGCTGATTCACTGATCGTACGAAAGACAGCTATAATAGCTATTTTACGCCTATCTTCTGTGAGCCTGTTCTGATCGATCGAGCCAGAACGTATATGAGCTGTTGTCAATTGGCTAAAGCATGGCTAATACCGTCTAGCTCCAATGTTGGTGCTATAGCTATGGAGTCTACCACGTTTGAACCTTACAATTGTAAAAGTACAATTCTGAAATATGCTGCCCATAAATCTTCGCCTTGAAATTATAGTCATAATGGCAAGATCTCTCGTTCTAATTGTTTCGTTCTTCCATTTATCAGTGTCAATAAAACCGAACAATCGCAAAATACGCTTTGACATCAGAACATCAAACTCTTATTATTCACAGCGTCGCTCTGAAATATATAAAATGTTGATTTTTTTTATAATTCAACTTTTCGATGGCCAAAATTCGACGTTGAAAAATTTTAGCTTATATTTTTGTTCTGCCATTTTTCCGCGGGCCTCCCCTCTGTGAAAAATGTCCAAATAACAAGATTAATCCGACGCTCCTCGGTTGAGATTAAATTAAATCGCTTCCTCGCCCAGCCCCCACGACTATATAGTCCCTTTAATACGCATTGTACCGATGAGAACTCATTCTGTTTTTGTCAGTTTTCATGTTTCTACAAAAGATGTTATACTATTTATATTTCTCCACGGGTCTCGTACTTGCGAACATACGATCTGTTGACGCGGCCGTTATTCAGTTCAAGTTTTATATTTTTATTAATAGTTTTTATATAAATACTAGCTGTGCCCCGCGACTTCATCCGCGTAGTATTTTAACTTAGTAACAATTTCGGGATTATCGGGTTAAAAAGTATCCTATATATTAATCCCGGTTATAATCTATCTGTGTTCCAAATTTCATCCAAATCCGTTCAGTAGTTTTTGCGTGAAGGAGTAACAAACATACATACATACATACATACATACATCCACACTTACAAACTTTCGCATTTATAATATTAGTAGGACTTCATAACAATTCAATAACGTATAGGTACTTACCTCTACTGTTTGACATTAGCTCTACAAAAATATAACGGATGTAGTCACAGATACAACATGAGAGAAAGAGACAAAGTGGATGTTTCTCTAATTTTGAGATTTCTCAGTGTAACGTTTTAGTCTTGCTTGCATTAATGATTAGCATATTATTAGAAACTAATAGCGTTATTCCTTTGAAGAAATGACAACTATCAACCTTACTACAATTTAATTCCAGCAATGACCATTACTTCAACAATTTAACTGGCAGCGTATAAATTAACTTTGACAAAAACTACAAGGAAAAAATCCTATCACAATCAATACATCCGTCGTGTCCGAGAGCCGTTGTTTTGCGCGCTGTTTTATTCTTTTCCACTCGGTGCGGTTATGTGGGTAGGAGAATTGTCTAACCATATAGCCTTTCCCAGTGTTGACTACTTATGTGATTCGTCAGTGCGTGCCCGCCCACAACCCTCAGACCTATGTTTCCGTCCATAGTTGCGCCACCGCCCAAGCGCCGCACTTTTAACAGCTTGAACCCATTATGCCCTCGTTATGTAAATACTTTTAGCTTATGTACATACCTTTACATAATGTTTGTTGAACGTCACTTCGTGATATAGTCTTATAAACTCTGCTTTATACAGATTTTTGGCAAATAACCAAAGAAAAATATACAATTGACATATTCTTGACTACTCTTGACATACTATTGTAATATCCTACTTAATATTATAAATGCGAAAGTTTGTGAGTGTGGATGTATGTTTGTTACTCCTTCACGCAAAAACTACTGAACGGATTTGGATGAAATTTGGAACACAGATAGATTATAACCGGGATTAACATATAGGATACTTTTTAACCCAATAATCCAATACTACGCGGATGAAGTCGCGGGGCACAGCTAGTACATTATATTTTATTGATATACATAGTTAAAGTTATAGGAACATTAGAATTATCTACAACTTTCAGTATAACAAAAACTACACTAAAACATATTTCTTCAGTATATATTACGAACAGCATACATATGTCATCTATCCAGAAAAAATACATTTATATCCTTTAAAACTATGTCTTAAACCTTGTGGTAATAAAATTCAAAATAGATCAACTTCATTACCAGCGTGAAAGGTATTAGACGAAGCTTGGCACCCAATGTCTGGCTTAAAACATGAAAACATTTACATACGAAGATACCTAGACGTCCGTCATTTATATAAAGGTTGTACTTCATATACACTCTCATCCTTTCGAGCCCTTTTATGTCGGCAGTTAAAGGTTTAAACTGCCCTTTGGGTGGGTAAGGAAGATAAGATAACATATCTAATTTTGTGCCGATTTGCGCTCTTTGGTATCTGTCCGGAGAATAAGGGAGTTATTTCACAGAGACTCTATGACGACGGTATGAACCAGGTTTAGTGAGAAAAAAAAATCTATATTAAATTATTTTCCAAACGTTTTGTAATTACTGCTAAGATTTATGTAATGCCTCGTATTCGTGTGTAATTCCAAAATGTTTAGTAAAAAAATACTAAACGGGATATAATAGGAACTACAAAAGTAATTTGTTATAGATTTTTACAAGAAAGTCACCGCGGCAAAGTTCTAATATAATAAATAATCATTTAGCCTTTTATGACGTCCCACTCCTCGGCAAGGCCCTCCCTTCACTTCGCGGGGAATTCAGGCCGCCAGCCACCACGCTGACCCAGAGCGGGTTGGCGGATTTCATTATGTTAATCGAAAATTGTTTACATTTTATAAAACATGCAGGTTACTTACCTTACGCTGATTTCCTTCACTGCCAGCAAGTGATAATCATAATATAGAAATTATGAATCGCACATAGATTTCGAAAAACCCAGAGTTGTGAGCCAGGATTTGAATCCAGGACCTGGTGCCTGCAAGACGCCTGCTTACCCAATCGGCTATCACTGCTGCTCAAACAAAACAAAGTTATATGTTATTGCAGAAATCTTGAAGATGATATTATTATAAACAAACAAAGTGAATATAATACTCGTATCCATTAGGTAGCCGCTTTCTTCGGGACTTCACATTTTTACGATTATTTTGAAAGCACTCCGGGGGTCTCAGCCTCTTGCCTGAGTTGTAAACTTCGGGCGTAATATTTTCATTACTATTTCATCATTTTTATGCAGAATTATTTGTGGCTCCGCGTGGGGATGAGAGCTAAAAAGCTTTCTTATTATCATGACATTGATTATGTACCTACTCATTTCCTGGTAGATGTAGCTAGGCATTTTCGCAAATAGCTATTGAGTATTTTATACACACTTGTTTAGTTTATTTTTCACAGCACCAAAATATAATTATCATACTAATATTATAAAGAGGAAAACTTTGTTTGTTTGATTGTAATGAATAGGCTCCGAAACTACTGAACCGATTAGAAAAATTATTTCACTGTTGGGAAGCTACACTATCCCCGGGTGACATAGGCTATATTATTATTTTTTTTTAATTAGGGATCCTTATTAAAACTCCAATAATGTAACCGTAATGTACCCGTGCGAAGCCGGGGCGGGCCGCTAGTAATTTATATAGAGGTAATAGAGGTGAAACCATAGATACAGAGCATTTTTTTTAATTCACTTAACCCACGCTAAAGTCGCACAGTACGAGAAAGTAGACTAAACCTTATCTGGCGACTCTCATCTTTTTAATAAAATTGACCACGTGAATTTGAGCCATAATTAACTCGCTTAAGGCATACAATTCAGTGCCATCTCTCGTCTAAAGACTTCGCTTGTACATTACACCACGCACCGAACCCAGCTTAAATTATAAACGAGTTGGACACGCGCACCTGTGCCGGACTCTTCGCTGCAGTAACGCCTTGTTTATTTTTACGTCAGCATTAACTCCCCAAGGATTAGTGGTCAAGATTAGTTGGCGGACGTGACACGGCTTCTTATGAGGATGCTAGATGCGAAATCGTTGTTGTGTTAGTTTTATTGGGGTCTTCGAGCGGGTACAAGTTCGTTGTATCTTATGGCTCTATTATAGAGTTGCAATTGAAATAACTGGGTGGGATTTTAAATTAAATGGAAGTCGTTTTGGGGTTAATTGAAAATATTTTGTATACAAAAAGGGGAAGGCACTGGTAAACGGTTCCCTTGATGGTAAGTGGTTACTGATAACCGTCGTCCAGGACATCTTACATGCCATTAGCTTCTCTAGCTAAGCTAAATGCTTGAGCTAAGCGCTGGCTCATGCCAATAGTTTAATGGATCAAACCCCTTAATTTATCGGTTATGAGAGCGGCCTCTCTACCTCTAAGAAATTGTAATAATAAGTGCTCTACTCCATAAGCTGTTTCAAATAGTAGGTATTTTGTTGACACTGCTAGTGCGGCTGCCCGCAAGCCAGTGCGGAGCGGGGCTTCATCTAGCTAGCCACATGATTGCAATGCACGCTGTACATTCCATTTGCGAGCAGTTTTATCTTTGCGGTTACGATTGCGGCTAGCCACACTACATCTAGCCGCATCCCCAGTAACTTCATAATATAATGCGTTTGAACCCTAAGGCATACATCAATCTACTCACGAACACTTTCCCTGAAAGCCCTATTCCACGAGTATCTTCACAATTCAGGCGCACTCCGATCCCCGCAGACAGTCAATGTGAAACGCTCTTGACATCAAAAGTCGCTTAACACGTCGCGTGATAGGTCAAGTTTGCGCCCCATAAATGTATAACTAGCTTTATTTACAACGAAAATCAATGCGTTTCGGTACGTGTTAGGCTGTGGATGCCCAATATTCATTATTGTTTGGATGATAAATTAAAGGAGGAAATTCAGAATGTTTTCGTAAGAGTGCCTTGTACTTCAATGTAGCGATCACTTGACTTGGTCTATAGTGAAACACCAGATTAACATTGTAGACATAATAGAAAATTGGACCCATTACTAATTAAAGGTACTAATTGGCCTATGAAGACCTACGGAAGCGAAACTTGGTCCCTTACAGTTGGCCTACTGCATAAGCTCCAAGTCACGCAGCGAGCTATGGAGAGAGCTATGCTCGGAGTTTCTTTGCGTGATAAGATCCGGAACCAGGATATCCGCAAAAGAACCAAAGTTACCGACATAGCTCACAGAATCAGCAAGCTGAAGTGGCAATGGGCAGGCCACATCGCTTGTAGAACCGACAACCGTTGGGGAAGAATGGTTCTCGAGTGGCGACCTCGAACCGGAAGACGCAGAGTTGGACGGCCCCCCACTAGATGGACCGACGATCTGGTGAGAGTCGCGGGGAGCCGTTGGATGCTGATAGCGGGTAACCGTCCATTGTGGCGTTCCATGGGGGAGGCCTATGTCCAGCAGTGGACGTCTTCCGGCTGATGATGATGATGATGATGAATTGGCCTATAAGAATAAAAAGATATTGAATTTTTAATTTGGGCGTGATTTTTACATTTGGCCGGGCAAAATGAAAGAAAATTAAGTCCTTACCGCAGTTCCTAATGTCTCGTTCTTTGATCAACAAAACCCATCATCGTAGTCCATTTGCTTGTAAAAAGGCTTGTCGAAATAATCAGTGCTAATTGGCTTGTTCGTAAAATATTCAACAATTGTTGATACGTAGCAACTATGAACACAAAACCATTTCGTAAAAAGCCACGAGTATTACACGAAAGAAATGTATTTCCGCACTTATTCGCCGAAGTGAAACGCGAATAGGTCGGGAACTTTTAATTGGATAGTCTAAAAGAATATTTCCTTCCATTCGGATGAAGTTAGTACTTTGTTTAATAGAAAAACGTTGACTGTGGGTTTCGAAGACTTCTAAAGTTGTTGTTTATCTTTAAATTTTTCCTTTTGTTATATTTTTCATCTTATTAGCTTTAAATATTAAAAATGTACTATTTATTCTATGTAAAATAAACGACTTAGGGCCGATTTCACCAACCCACTAACGGATCGTTAGAGCAGTAAACGATTACTACCAGTAGGTACCTATATCAAACAATCGTTTACTGTTCTAACAGTCAGTCAATGTGTTAGTGAAATCGAGTCGTAATCTTTTCATTTTGTAAATCCAAACATATTAAAATATGAGGAGTAAAAATGCTAATACAGGTTGTTTAAAAAGTCTGAAATAGAATCAGGTATAGAATTTAATGCAATACATTGTTTTATCCACATTTAAATACTTTTTTTTTCACGCCATGCAAATATTTGACATTATTTATTTTACTATTCACGGCTATTTCTCATAAATACAGCATATACTGTTTTTAGAATATAAGATGTGTTGTGTAAAGCCTGTAGTCCTAACCCTAGCGTACCTATAGTCTTGTCTGCCTTCATTCCGCATATACTACCAATTGTATATTTACCTCAATTATACTACTCAATTATAATTACTTATTTATTAAAATTACAACAATGCTTCGCATGTCAAAAGCCTTTTCAAGCGTGAATTGAAGCCGAGCCACTTGATATAAATTACGCTAAGTACACAACTAGGTTGGTACAACAAGCTAGTTTAGCCTTTGTTACTACAGGACATGAAAGGAAATAAGATTTTAGTTGCTTAAATATTTGTACATTCTGTATTAACTAATGAGGTCAATGACATACAATTTTATTATTATTACAGGCTAATAAGCTGTAATAATTATTACGGTGGTAGAGCTGTGCTGTAGCCAATAGGGGCTAGCTCTACCAGAGTAGTGCCACTCTCTTACAGAAAATAATAATAATAATAATAACAAATACTACACATTGAAATAAAACTATTTTTCGGATTTTATCGCGTTTATTAAACACCGGCGCTCCACGAAGTCTACAATCTGTGAACATGTACAGGACCGCACCCGCCATTATATCAGATTTGATAAACCACAGATCCTCGCAAAAGAACACCGATTCCGACCAAGGATGATACGTGAGGCCATTGAAATTAAAAAACATCCTAATTTCAATAGGGAAGATGGCTGGGTGCTACCACCAACTTGGGATCCAGTAATTAATATAATTAAATCCAAAACCAAGTGTACCATTGCAAGACCTCGAGACACTGTGAGCACTTTCTGCGTGGATCGGACCGCAAACAACAACTAAATATGAGGGTACCCAGTTACTAACTATAACATCAGGACGTCTAACACCTCAGTCCTCCCGTGACCATGGCTGCTGTAAAGCAACCGAAACGTCGGGAACATAAAGTTAATAAACGCGATAAAATCCGAAAAATAGTTTTATTTCAATAATAATAAAGATTTCTTTGCAATAGTCAATCCCCAGTCCATCCAAACTCGCATCAATAGAACCGTTTTTCTCTTTCAATATTTGCAATAGTTCCTGCATCTGTTGGGGTCAAGTCCCTCTATATGTCCGATCATTTGCAGCGGTTGACCTCACTCATAGTACGAAATTAGGCATAGTGGCTATAACGCTGATCTTCTGTGAGAGTGTGTACTACTCTGATCGAACCAGCCCGTATGCTGTATTATCAATTGGCTATAGCTTGGCTTTACCCTATAATGTGGGTGGAATACAAATTCTATCCTAACAAAGATCCTAAATCTTAAGAGACGTGATTATTTTCGGCCTCGTCGAGACAAAATCCACCCTTCAGAAGTGGGAATCGACCCTCATTACCCGCAGAAACTTACGTACAGTTAGCAAAAAAACTCATTTGCACTCAAACACACAACACAACAACAGTTGTGCGTCCGTCGCTCACAACAACGATCGGCATGTAGTGTGGTTCAAAATAAAGGCGAAAGCGGACAAAATCATTTTTTTTACCGCTTATATTTGTAGCCTATTCTCCGCTTTTACATTAGTAATTTGATGCCAAATAAATAGGAGAAATATTGATCACAAAGTCACACAAAATAAGTTTTCGGTGGTCCAAGTATTGAAACTAGTTATTAAGGTTCACCTGTTGCTGACTTCACAAGCGATGCGATGCGATAAAAGAAGCCACTAAAATTGAAATTTCATTGGAAAACATAACATTTAAACTTGTAACCACACTTCACTCACTGTCAATTCCGAGTAAGTACGTACCGCTTCAAATTTATTTTTGTATAAATTCAAATCTCGAACATTATTACTTAAAATAACATACAATAAACATAACAACAGTCGCCCCGCGGCCGTAACTCGGCCCAGACGCTCGTTCTAGTGGCTCGAGTAACTCGTGTCGAGTGCCCATTTGTCCGTCACACTGACCGTTCCGAGCACCGGCCGAGTGTTATGTCGCCTATATTTGTTTTGTTTAGTCCGCTCCAGGGGAAACGCTTGTAAAATTTGCGCGAACATTTTGATGGACCCGGCCACTGTAGGGTTAATTGCTAGTGCTAACACTTTTGGCCAGAACTGTACTTGATGCGTGTCGTTTAAAAGTATTATGTTTGGGCTACATATTAAAGTTCAAAATACATGGGTTTATTTATTGTTGCTTCGCTCATTAATCATTAACATCTACTGCTATGATCTTGATTCTGTCTACATTACTTATAAAAACGACCTTACTTGATAGTAGGGTCGTTTTTATAAGTAATGTATGGTATTATACCTACTAACATTGATATGTTAGTAGGTATAATATTCACTCTATACGAAAATTAAAACCTATTTAATTGATTGAAGCGAAGCTTCAATACGGACGTCCGGGGCGCTCGCCGCGCGGCCACTCTAACCTTGCTGTCAGTAGCGTTACACGACATAACTGTATAAGTATACTATGCGCCGCAGCTGTTTTAAACGCTTGGTTCCTATGCTTTTTACTATAAAGCTTCGATTATTTCGGGCGTTTTTAATTTATAAAGAGTATTTATATCTCTAAAAAAACCCAAAGAAAAAATAAGTTACTTAAACGTAGGTACGGTCAGACATCTCAGGGATTATTTCCAGCAAAAGCTAAGCTTCCTTAGTTATTGACACCCGTGATAAAGAAAGCTCAGCTTATGCTAGAAACGTTCCCCGAGAGGTGCAGTCCTAAACATAATTCACGTTGGGATCCCATTTATCAAACTAGCGCGATATTTTTAAAGGCGTATTCGCGAGATAATAAACATATTAATAACAGTTTTAAAAACTACAAGGTAATTTCTTAAATAATATGACAACTATCAACCTTACTACTGACTACAATTTAATTCTAATAATAACCTTTACTTTGAACAATTCAACAGACAGCGTTTAAATTAACTTTGACAACAACTATAAGGAAACCTTCCTATCACAACCAATACGTCGGTCGTATCCGAAAAGCCAAGCGCAGAGTGTCCCGCTGGTTGATTTGCGCGCTGTTTTATATTTTTTCACTCGTCGTGTTAGGTGAGTAGGAGAAATATCTAACAACAGTTATCTAAAGTAATTAGTACTATTGTTATAGAATTGTTGTTAAATTATACTCGGGAGAGTATTTCAAGCCGTCAATTTAGGTCGGGCAGTTGTTCCAGAGTTTTGAAGGGTAGAGGTAATTAAAATGACTAATATCGCTGTTTCCGCAGACAGGTATTAAACGATATCGTATTCATTATTATCTGACATAAAGGGAACATATCTGGGCCCTAACCACGCTAGCTACTCAAATCGTAATAGAAAAGCAAACGCTCGCGATTACGTTTCAAACGCTCCGCTTTTGACGTTTTGCTGACACGAGCTTCACGATTTCTACTGACATTGATATGGTATGGTGTCAGCAAAACGTCAAAAGCGGAGCGTTTGAATCGTAATCGCGAGCGTTTGCTTTTCTATTACGATTTGAGTAGCTAGCGTGGTTGGGGCCCTGTTCTAGTGTGAAAGTTGGGTATGAATAAATAAACTCTCATTGTGGGCGAATGCTTTGTTATTTTTATAAAGACCAGAATATTCTTTTTAGTCAGGAAATAATTGTTGCCCAGTGAATAACTAGATTCTATAATTTCAGTATTTTATTCTTGCTTAATTTATTTGGTAGAACGCTCGCGGGGTGTACGTTCAAACGTCGGCTCTCAATTATGGTACTTACAAATTTTATGTGAGAATTTTATTCTCTACAAAGATTATCACTTTCTGAACGGTGAAGGTTAGATGTGGGAAGTTCACCAGCCCACGCTGGGCCAGCGTAGTGGACAGTGTCCCTGATCGCTCTAGCATTGAGTGTGTCCTATATCGGAAAAAAACCCCAGAGAAATTACATTCCTTCGGTAAACATCTTTCTTTATTTAGAGTACCTTTGGACTCCGCAGTCCAGTACAAAAATTTACAATCAACCAATCATAAACATTAATAATTTTCAAGAAACCAATCACAATGCGTTTCCTCCGCTCTTGACCCATGAAAATACAAATTACTATTGCAAAAATGTCTTCGAAACAATATCCAAGACCCGACTCGCACTTGCCCATATTTTACCAGCTGTTCAAATAAAAGTAAACCCCAGCGGATGTTGACTCGGACCGCGGTTACTTCTGTAAATACGTAGTTCAGTTTCTATTAAACATAAAACGCTGGAAAAACAAACCGCAGGACGGAATTTTATTTTCTTTCCTTAGATATTTTATTCAGTATATTTTTATTTACTTTGCAGAAGCAACAGATAGCTTTTGACAAACGTTTTGTAGAGATGCGCAGTCCATAAACAGGCAATTAGGTGGCTAGCTTATTACTCTTTCAAAATATCTTGATCATAATGATAGTACTGCTCTGTCAAGAAAGTACCGGGAAAAGATCAATAATACCCAAAATGTTTGTTATTCATCCAAAATTATTTTATCACATTCAAAGTATGCTCCTTCAGAAACAATAGACTTACGCCAACGAATAATCCAATCATCAAAAAAAATTTTAAACGCTTTTTCCGGAATTGAGTTCAGTTTTCGCCGCGAATTCTCCTTTATGTGTTCTACCGATTGAAAACGGGTGCCACGAAGTGGTAATTTGAGTTTAGGAAAAGAAAGAAGTCGGCTGGAGCCATATCTGGTGAATATAGTGGTTGCTCGATGGTATTTTTTGAGCGTTTGGACAAAAATTCGTTCACAATGATGGCCTTGTGCGAAGGCGCACTATCGTGGTGCAAAATCCAAGAATTTTCTTTCCAGAAATCTGGCCTTTCTCGTCGAATTTGCTATCTTAAACGCCGTATAATGCTTAAATAATATTCTTTATGTACCGTTTGACCTCCCGGCAAGAATTCTGAGTGCACAACACCGCGATAGTCAAAGAAAACAGTCGACATGACTTTGACTTTTGATCGACTTTGGCGTGGTTTTTTCGGTTTCGGTTCAGTTGGAAGGCGCCAATCCGAAGCTTGTTGACTAGTTTTAGCATTACAAACTACTCGTAAACCCACGTCTCGTCACCAGTAACAATGCGTTTCATGAATGTTGGGTCGGAATTGACTCGTTCTAGCATGTCCTCAGCGACTCTCATGCGATTGGGTTTTTGGAGAAAATTAAGGTCTTTTGGGACTAGCCGAGTGGAAACATGTTTCATACCCAAATGATTATTTAAAATGGTACGGATCGACTCGTGAGACACAGAGAGTTCGACGGCTATCTCTCTCAATGTTGAATGAGGATTTTCAGTCACAATTTCCTTCACTTTTGCAATGTTAACTCCAGTTGCAGACGTTGATGGCCCACCAGAGTGAGACAAAACTTCCATCACATCTCGACCGCTTTTAAACGCTTTGTACCACTCATAAGCACGTGTTTTTGATAAAGTCGATTCACCGTAAGCCTTCTATAACATTTTCAGTGACTCGAAATTCCATTGGCGATGCAAAATTTAAGACAAAATCTTTGTTCAATGTTTTTGTCCATTATGAAATCCGCAATACACACTAGATATGATATAACTAAAAACAGCACTGTATTTAATATAAATAATAAATGCAACTCAAACTCCGCACCAAAATAGAAAACAGTTGTGCCAATCTAACAACAAAAAAAAAACAAAAAATTGAATTTGGAACCATAAATAAATCATCCATTCCCGATACTTTCTTGACTGAATATATACTAATATTGATCCACGGACATATCACACATTTACAAACAAGCATTATTACTTATATATATATATATATATATAACTCAAAAGTGACTGACTGACTGACTGACTGACTGACTGACTGACTGACTGGCTGACATAGTAATCTATCAACGCACAGCCCAAACCACTGGATGGATCGGGCTGAAATTTGGCATGCAGGTAGGTGTTATGACGTAGGCATCCGCTAAGAAGGGATTTTGATTAATTATTTTTGATTGTTAAGTTAAATTCCACGCGGACGAAGTCGCGGGCACAGCTAGTTTTATATATAAGATTATGGCTTTTTAGACAGTAACACGTACATTAACTGAGGTTTTTTTGTATTGTCGCAGGTAATCTAAAGGAGAATGGCCGCGAGAAACGCCCACTACAGTACCGACGGTCTTCGTCATGTAACACTGTAATATGAATCTAAGTAATTTCGTCGTGGCCATCACCAGCCTGCTCTGGCTCAATCTGACTGACGCTAAAATTGGTGAGTATATGCATCATACCTCGTTTGCACTTAAGAAAAAAATGCCATTTGTTATGTACCTGCAAAAAGAGAACATTAATCGGTGTAAATATTTCTGCAGTGTAAAATAAAAGATATGGCTCATGCCGTCACTCTCGCGCGGAAATTTAAAATCAAAGTATTTCATGGATTTATAAAGGCTGAATATTCTATTTACGGAGCTTAGCGGGATCGCTTCAGAGTAAAAGGGTCATTCTCGTTTTGCAGACTTCAATTAACTTCATTCAATGAATATAATCGAGTTCATTTTTTATCCGAGCTTCCCCGTTCAGTGAGATTATATTTTTGAAGTTTAATCGGATGAAGAGATATAATAAGAGTTTTGATTACAGTTTGACGTAGATCTTTTTCATCTAAAACCACACTGATTTAACCATAATCCGTATTTTGTTTTGGTTAATCTGGTTCTGGAATTCAATTTTGAGATACTTAGCCTATAGATGATTGCAATACAAAAGGCATTGTTCGCACGATTCCGACCTGAAGGGGAGTGGGGGAAAGGTATATTAAATAATAATAATAAATATCGCCAGACGAACACACCAACTGTATGGTCCCAAACTAAGCAACGCTTGTACTACGGGTACCGCACAATGGACTGGGGGCGATCCCAGTGACACCCAGACCTGGGCAAATTACGAAAAGGCCATTTCCGAAATTTGCCCCGGCGGGAATCGAACCCGCAACCACCATGTGCAGTGAGCCGAGCGGCCTACGCTTGAACCACTGCGCCAAGCGGTCGTATGGCTTCCTGATCTCCCAATCATCGTGAAAAACGCAGCTATAATAGCTACTTCATGCCTGTCTTCTGTGAGAGGGTGGTGTTACCCCGTTCAAGTCAGCCCTTGTAGAAGATTAGTATTGAAATTTTAGTTACGATGAATCCACTGGCACATAATTATTTCAGTCAAAATATTTAGAAATACTCCTTATCTTTCGGAAAAGATCACAAAGTTTCTAATACAATTCTCCCAAGTTGCAGTTTCTCCATAATATAACTACATTATACCGCAAGTATATCCACACGAGCTCTTTAATGAAGGTTTAGAAAATGTTATAAGCGCACTTGGCTTTGGACGACCGCTTGGCGCAGTGGTTCGAGCGTAAGCCACTGGGCTCATTGGACTTGGCAGTTGCGGGTTCGATTCCCGCCGGGGCAAATTTCAAAAATGACCTGTTCGTAATTTGCCCTGGTTTGGGTGTAACTGGGATCGCCCTCAGTCCATTTTACGGTACCCATAGTACACACATTGCTTAGTTTACGACCATACATTGGTGTGTTAGTCTGGCGATATTTATTATTTATAGATACTGCATAGCTATGGCGATACATGACCGCTATGAAGTCACTCCGACTTTCTAGAGTGCCTCTGTTGAACCCTATTTACGATAGGCATTAATAACTGGAAACTCCCTCAATGACAATATGCAACGAAAAACTATAAACTGATATTTTATTCCAGGATACTTCTGGCACATCACAGATCTTCATTATGACCCGTTCCACAACTCCCCGGAGCTGCATAGAGGTGCGTACAACCCTCATATACAGCATGTTTTATGCTGATGACTTTTTTGTTTATGTGCGGATTGTGACATCAAATAATAAAATCAAGTAATAAAACAAATAAAACATCGTTAGTGATGGAATTGTTTATTTTAACGGCACTCGGAGTGATTTTGTGTATATTAAAAAATATATATTATTATTATAGACAGCCGTGATACCCGATTGGTTAAATACGCGTCGTGGGCACTAGGTCCTGGGTTCAAACCCCGACTCGCATCTCTGGGATTTTCGAAATCTATGTGCGAATTGAGCAATTGAGCAAGTGCTCACGGTGTCTAATCAGTTTTCGAAAGACATGTGAAATCCAGTAACCCGCTTTAGCCAGACTGGTTAATTACGGTCTGAATCCCCCTCGTAATAAGGGGAGGCCCGTGCCCAGCAGTGGGACGTTAAAACGTGGGGATAAATTATTTATTATAAAAAAAAAAGTTGAGGTCAATTGACGTTGTATTTAAGTGTGATTTTGTAAGTAAAATTATATAAATCGGTTCTAGAGTACAGTTTATTTCTAGAATTCTGCAACAATATTGAATAATATTACACGTTTTAAATTGCATAACACAAGCTTTGTATATTCAAACAAAAATGACCGCACTGCTTTTTTACTTTTCGCCAACAATTTGGGATTCTTATTGTGACTCTTGACACGAATAAAATGAAAGATATCAGGAATGAGTAAGACTTATATAATATTGTTTGTGCCTAAATTATTTACTTACGAATAATAATTGGAGCAAAGCGTCAAGCATTTAGCGGAGCGTCGATAATATACGTATTGTCTAATTGCATCAAGCGTGTTTTCCATCACAATACCTCGATACATCGGCCCGTATGGAATAAACCTTATCAATTCACGGCCCGATGGACACATTAGATAACACAATAAGCTGTATAATAGCAATAAAGGTAGAGAAAATCAAGTGTCAAACCGTATCATAACGGTAGATTCTGACTATTCATATGCTTAGTTGGCTTACATGAATAAAAAAAAAATGAGTTTGAATGGAGTTTATCCGAACACTAATAATTTCGAAAGCTTACCAAAAAATATGCACATAAAAGAATATAATTTAAGCTAGGAGAATCTTTGTTCAGTAGTAAATGTATTTTGGCTGATTATGATAAATTATACTTGTCTATGCACATGCGTTAAATTAAATTCAAAAGCATTAAAATTGCTGTTTACTAAAACTGCCTTGTTTCTTCTCATCTCTCCTCTTACTTTCTATGATACCCTAATATCACAATCACATTGCAAATACAAGTAGTTACGCATAAAGAGGATAAAACAATATATTTCTACATAACCATACCAATAACGACATCGGAAACTACAGTCAGCGATGCCTATTGATATAATAAACATGGCTTGTAGATCTTCTTTCAAACAAAGGAAGAATCTATCAGCACATCTCCATAAAAATAATCTGCTAAGTACATATTATATTAATTTGTTGTATCTAAGGCTGTAGACACAACCGAGGCAACAACGAGCACAGCCACCGCAACGGGAGGCATCGGGACCACACCTGTGACAGCTCCTGGTCCCTGATACAGAGCGCCGCCGCTCTAATGGCGGAGCGGCATCCTGACACGCTGGAGTTCGTGCTTTGGACCGGGTACACTTTCCACTATGTACAGTCAGGGAATTAAAAGGTTAACCACCTTAGAGTCGACTTTTGCTTGCACGAGTGCAAAAAGCAGTGCTGTCAACATTTTAATAACATTGTCAACTTATGCTTGTCACCATGTTACGTGTGTAGTATGTGACATTGAAAGACCCTGGGAATTACAATAGTTTTAATTAACATAAAAACCAAAGATGATATAATTAATTACTACGTATATCAAAAATATTAATGGCAGCTCAAACCATTAGACAAGTTAATAAAAACAAACAACTTTGTTCTGAGTAAATTTTAACTTTTTTGCCGAACAGTCAGAACATAATTTTCTATGCAACTGTCTGTTCTATGACTTAGTTTTAAAACGTAATATGTGCTCGCAACACGGTAAATGAATGAATTTGAAAACTGGTTAAGGATTTAATACCCCTACTGTACAACACTCCCTATACATGTATGTAGCAACCAAATTACGAATGTAGCCGTGTCGTAGCGATACGCCTACGGGCTACGCGTAGTACGCTTTTAGTAGGCTACTGCATACCTACACACTCAAGATCAATAGAGAATCTATATATTAATACGTGAAGCAAAAACTTTGTACCACTTTTTACGAAAATTGCGGGGACGGAGGCGTATGAAATTTGGCACACTCATAGTTTATATAGAGAAGGAGTGCAGAATGCTAATATTTTTATATTATAATACTTAGAAATACCTTAAAATCAATAAATAAAACATAACAGACACTACCACGCGTTTGACACACACACATTTATAACTTCCACTTGGTAACTGACTGACAGTTTTTTTTCTTTATTGCGGAATGCGGGACTTCCGTAGTGCATTCTGCGTGCCAGTATCAAATAGTATCTGACAATAGAACCTTAAAGACGTTTAAAATTAAAATTTAAATGAATTATGGCCCTATTTCGTCCACGGCCGACCACTAGTTTGAATTAAAACAGTTTTTTTTTACTTTGGCAAAAGTTTTAGGATTCCACAAAGAGGTTGACATATTTTTTTTGGTACCGTACAACAGACTGGGGGCGATCCCAGTGACACCCAGACGAGGGCAAATTACGAAAAGGCCATTTCAAAAATGTACCCCGACGGGAATCGAACCCGCAACCACCCTGTGCAGTGAGCGGAGAAGCCTACGCTCAAACCACTGCGCCAAGTGGTCATCAAATAGACTGCATATTTATCTCATTTGTTCTTCCACCAGGGACATCCTATCATCATCAATGGAACATCTAAGTGAAGAGTTCAAGCTGGAGGCAGTGAGGAATGTGACTGAGTTACTAAGTAGAACATTTAGCAGTCAGTTCGTGTTTCCAGCCCTGGGTCACAACGACCCGCCGCCTTCGAAGAAATTAGTCCATATGTGGAGCCAGTGGCTACCAACTGAGGCACTGCAGTCATTTGAAACTGGTAACCATTAATACCCTTATCCTATCGATACCTTTGTCGGTGAATAGGTGCTAACACCTAAGTGTGCAGCGCTGTGTTAGCTTAATTGTACTTTATTACGTCGATGCAAGAGTCGCAATTTATTTAATTGTCTATTCGAGGATGAATAAATAAATATCGCCAGACTGACACACGAATTGTATGGTCTCAAACTAAGCAAAGCTTGTAATATGGGTACCGTACACTGGACTGGGGGCGATCCCAGTGACACTCAGACCAGGGCAAATTACTAAAAGGTAATTTCCGTAATTTACCTCAGCGGGAATCGAACCCGCAACCACCATGTGCAGTGAGCCGAGCGGCTTACACTCTGATCACTGCGCCAAGCGGTCGTCAAATATCTTTTTGCATGTAATCTGTGGTTTATTCAGGTGGGTTGGCGAACTTCGCACATATATCGAGAACTGGTAGAGTTCTTTCAGATATTCAGTTTTCTCCACGATTTTTGCCTACCATTCAGCAAGTAAAAAATCTATCTTATAAATAATATCACTCATGAAATTAGAAAATTCTAGAAGCACAAGCTGGGGTTCGAATCTGGACATCTTATCTCGAAAGACTAATTTTTATTGAAACTTTGTTTTAGGTGGATATTACACAATTGAACAGTCACACAGCAGGCTCAGAATCGTGGTGCTGAACAGTGTGTTGTGGGCTGGGGGGGCGGCCAGGACCGACGGGCCCCATAGGGGCCGGGCGCAATGGGAATGGCTTGAACACATACTCTCTAAAGCTAGAAGAAGAAATGAAATGGTAAATTATTCTACAGGACTAATAGGGTTATTGGATGGATTTTTTTTCGAAATTTGAAAGCTTGTTTTATTTTTATCTTCAAATTAAAAAAAAAGTTATATCTCAGTACTATGCAACATATTTTATATTCAAAGGTGCAACTGAAAAAAATATAAAGTTATATCAAAAATTAAGGTACAGTATTTCGTCATTAGGAATCTACTTATCAGCTACCGTATATGTGCTTAAGTTATTATTTAGAACTTATGAAACAGTCTCTATACTTTTACTTAAGTAGTTTTCTTAATATTGTATGGAATTGTATGTAATGTAAACCACACATTTTTCGCAAGCAGGTTCCTGACGATATTTTCCTTCACCGTTCAACAAGTGATCTCTATTTGGAATTAAGGCTCTATGTGTAGTGAATAAAGGTTATATTGTCCCAAGGTCTACTTAGTAGCCCACGCAGGCCCAGGTGTGGAAGAGCGGCACAGCGCCGGGAGCTCCTCGGCTGCCGGTGGGGGGGAACTGTCTCCCAACGCGAACGCGAGGCTCGTACACGTCATCAGGTCGAACAGTGACGTCATCGCTGGCCAGTTCTATGGACACCGGCACGCTGACACGTTCAGACTCATCTATAGTGACGGTTAGAAGACTCATGTTATTTCTAACCAACTTAGAAAATTAAGGTCGTTTTTCCCCCGAAGTTTGAAAGTGCGTGTTTTATTTCAAAAACTACACTAGGTACCAATTTATCTTAATCTTTCACTGGGGCAATGGCATATACATATTGGAAGGTTATATAATATTACTAGATGACCCGACTGTCGTTGTCCTGTATTTTAGGGGTATGTAAAATAGATGTTGACCGATTCTCAGACCTACCCGATATGCACACATAATTTCATCAAAATCGGTCGAGCCATTTCGGAGGAGTTTGGCAACAAACACCGCGACACGAGAATTTAATATTGTAGGTAACAATTGTGAAATAAATAGAAATGATTAAACATATCGGCCTTAAAATCAAATTAAGAGTGCTAGAAAGCTAGAAATTATTTTTTCACTCCATTATTTGGAGTTGGTATCAACTATCTACTTATGGGGAACCAGAAATACTACTTTCAAAACTACTACAAGAACTACTAACAAGGCAACCAGAAATTTGATGACCGCACATCGTTCGTAATAAATTTAACAAAATACCTATGTTAGACTTTTATTAGGTATACTTTAGCAATGAAAATATTAGTGAAACGTCTACGCCTCAGTTAGATACATAACTGTTTTCATGAATGATTTTTTAACAACTTTTCTGAAAATGTATTCACAAATTTCTCTTTTAAGTACATACCGTTGTAATAATAATGTGAAGTTTCAATTTTTTTCTTCCAACATTTCATTTGAATATTTCTTTTCATTTATTTTAGTAAGGTTTCCTTTCAATAAATATAATTATATTATTACGTAGGACGGCCTGTCTCGTGGGCATTCCTGGCGCCATCGGTCACACCGAGAGGAAGTGTCAGCACCACAAATCCGGGATTAAGGCTATATAAATTCGACTCTAATAATGGGAAGGTAAGAAACATTTTGATAAAACTACATAGGTAACACGATTGTCACCTTGCTTGGATGATTAATTAAATGGATGGTAGAGTCTTATCATCTATACAAATAAATAAAATTGGAGTGTCTGTTTGTAATATCAAAATAACACCTTTTCACTTAACGCATATGAAAGTACATACGACACATATAACAAAAACGCGATTAAAAATTTTTTTGTCTGTCTGTCTGTCTGTCTGTCTGTCTGTCTGTCTGTGTGTTTGTT
This sequence comes from Notodonta dromedarius, assembly GCA_905147325.1. Lineage (NCBI taxonomy): Eukaryota > Metazoa > Arthropoda > Insecta > Lepidoptera > Notodontidae > Notodonta > Notodonta dromedarius. The sequence continues at coordinate 1,907,535 of LR990167.1, forward strand.
CCGGGTAATCTCCGAAACGGCTGGGCCGATTTTGACGGGACTTTCACTGGTAGATAGCTGTTGTTATAAGGAGTAACTTATGCTACTTTAATTTTAGAAAAACTAAATTAAAAAAAATGGGTCCTGTCGCGCGGGCTCAGAAAGCGGGGGCGGGCTTTTTTGTTAATTTAAATTCCACGCGGACGAAGTCGCGGGCTCAGCTAGTTTGTTATAATTTTAACTTTGTACGGACATTGGACATGTTCTGCTATTCTTTTGTTTCCAGAGTGTCACCACCCTTAAATGGTTCATGGTTCATTGCTGTCATCTTGCACAATATTTTACAGATAAACTGGCTGCTGAAACGCTTCTCAAACGTTTAAGTGACAGACGTCAGTGTCGCTCTTATGGCGTGTCAAAATTAAGCATCTTTCAATTGAGCTGCAATCGCACTGACAAATAAGTTACAATTAAATTAGTTTCTAGTATTTTTCTTAGTATATTTTTGTTTTTGTGAAACGGCAAAGATTTATGTATGTTTCGTATTACATTTTTTCAATGAAATTACTAAAAAAATAAATAAAAACATTAATAAGGATACTAGGAATTGTAAAAACATGTAAAATATGTTTTTTAAAGAGTTCAAATTGATAGCTTATTTTGAATAATTCTTCCCAGGTGTTGGATTATACGCAGTATTACTTAGACGTAACAAACTCGAGGGGTGAGGTGCACTGGGCGGTCGAGTACAACCTCACTCAGTACTACGGCCTCAGGGAGGTGAGCCCGGCCTCACTGCATGCCCTGGCCGAGAGGATAAGGAACCATCATGACCGAGGATTATTCACCAAGTAAGTCCACCAGAAAGTGTCTTGGTGCCTACCCTCACAGTGAAACAGCAAAACTATAACAATACCACGAGACGACCGCTTGGCGCAGTGATCCGAGCGTAGGCCGCTCGGCTCACTGCATCAGGTGGTTGCGGGTTCGATTCCCGTCAGGGTAATTTCGGAAATGGCCTTTTTGTAATTTTCTCTGGTCTGGGTGTCACTGGGATCGCCCCCAGTCCATTGTACAATACCCATAGTACAAGCGTTCCTTAGTTTGGGACCATACAGTAAGTGTGTTCGTCTGGCGATATTTATATTTATTTATTTTACCATTTCATTTGTAGAGCCTACTGCTATATACGAGCTGGCTCGATCGGGTAGTACCACCCTCTTACAGAAGATCAGCGTAAAGTTTATTACAGCTGCGTTTCGTACGATGTGTGCGAGAGCTGGAAGCCCAACCCCTTTTCCCTTCTCCCTCTGTCCACTCCCCATTAGGTGCAATGCCTTTAGTATTGAAAGCATCTATAGGCTACGTTAACTGCTTAACATCAGGCAGGTAGTACGCTTGTTTGATGGCTGGGCTAGCTAGACCAGCCTGGCGTAGGTGGACGGGCACCCTAAATATTATTATAATATATTATGTATTTTTTTTTACTTAATAAATGACTAAAAAATCTGTGATAGCCGATTGGTTAAAGCACGCGTCTTGCGGGCACCAGGTCTTGGGTTCAAACCCCGGCTCGCACCTCTGGATTTTTCAAAATCTATGTGCGAATCATAATTTCTATATGATTATCACTTGCTTACGGTGAAGGAAAACATCGTGAGGAAACCTGCATGTCTTAGAAGATCTAACCAATTTTCGAAAGACATGTAAAATACGCCAACTCGCACTGGGCCAGCGTGGTGGATTATGGCCTGAATCCCCTCGTGTTGAGGAGAGGCCCGTACGTCAAAAGGGCTTAATTATTATTATAAATGACTATGCTTATTTCTATCATAATAATTATGTATATTACTATGATATAATCAACTATGATTATTACTATAACCAGGTACTTAACAGCCCTAAGGGTCCGGCACACTTCAGAATTAACGGACTGTGACTCGGCCTGCGTGCATTTCCACTACTGCGCAATCACACGCGCAGATTACACGGACTTCCGGATATGCTCGCGCAGCCCTGCCTCGGCGCTAGCGTCACGCGGCGCTCACAACTCCGCCGCCATCTTGCTTTACGCCATTTTGATTTTGGTTTCGTCGTAATTTTGCATAAAAGAATTGTGATCATGAACTATTTGTTTCTTTTTCATGTCGGCAACAAACAACTTTTGCAGTTTTATTGGAAATACTACTTGATGTGCAAAAATGATCATGGCTAGGGACAGCCAGAGAATTTTAAAGAATTGTAGGAATTGTCTTGCTGAGAAGGTCTTCTGTTACTTATTTTATTACCTACCTACATAATTATTATCATTGAACCAGGTTGATAGACTGGATGATACAAAAATGGCTTGAGCATAGGCCACTAGGTTTACTGTACCGAGTGGTTATGGGTTTGTTTGGGCAAATTGGGCCTGAGTGTCACTGGGATCGCCCTACACCCATTGTATAGTATTCATAATACAAGCGTTGCTTGAGTTGGAACCACAATTTGTGTCTTAAGCCCGTATTAATAAATCGATCTCAAGCTGAAAGCGGTCTTGAGTACACTTTCAACATGTAATATTGTACTGGTTTGACATAAGAATGACATTTCCAAGATCAATCTCAGACTTGAGATGGATTTATTAATACGCGCCCACGTCTAGCAAGATTTATTTATTTATTGAAGTACTTATTTTGTAATTAAGATATCCTTTTCTGTTATTTTCTTCTATAATAAGCGAATTTAGCATGTAGTTTTTTTCTAGAAAATTTCATTAAATAAATCGTAAAAAAACCGTTGAAATGAATGAATGAACTTTCAAAGATCATTACTTCGATTATTGTAAATACATTAGAGAACGCTTTTATTTGTAACAAAAAATTGATTTAAAATCATAATTATTGAGTGTAATTAGAATGTTTATTGTGATCTTCGTCGCTAATTTGATTGTGATATACTTAAGTAATCAAAACATTTTTGTATATAACGGTAAGTGAACTGAATCAGTGTAAGTAAATAAATGAGGATAAAACATTGAATGACGTTTTATTTGTTTCACCAAAACCAAGAATATGAGGCGTCAGCCAGAGCGGTACATATATCTACATTACCTAAGTAAGTATATAGCAACCGGAAGAACTACCGGAACCTACCCCTATATGTCATTTAAATTTATACATCAAAACTAGCTGTTGCCAGCGGCTTCGCTCTTGTGGCACTTTGATAAAATAAACGTTGCCCAAGTTATATTATAATTTTTTAAAACAGTTAATAATACATGCAGTAGAAATAAATCACTAAAGCATTAAGCACGACTCTACAACGATAACTATTCACATAGTGCTTACATTTTATTCAGTAATGTACGATTTCATCTTTGAAATGAATGCTCAAAAAGCTAGGATAAATAATAAATCCCAATAATAAATAATGAATGGCGTCCCATTGTTATGCCCAAAGAAATTGTAACAATAAGTACATTATTTATTAAATATTATTGGTTATGTCCAAACAAAAATGTCTCCCCGGGCTGTATAATATTATCCCAACCAAAATAACTAGATATGACATTTATAAAATATTTTCTAAGCATCGACCTAGCACTAATCTGAGGGATATGCCTGAAACGAACGGAGAAAATGGGTCATCTGTACTTTTCTTTGAAAGCTGTACGCTCGACCAATCCAACGAGGCCCCTGAAACATCGCAGTTCGGTCGAATATTCCAAAAAAGTTGTGCTAAAACAGGGGCCGAGTCAAATTGGTTGTGAATACGTAGTTTATGCCGTATGAATACCTTTCGATGTGCAAAAGGGCTAAGTCGTGGAAAAAAGTGGTGAAATGGTAGTAAGCATTTATGGGTTCGAGAAAGGGGCCTGAAAGGGAAGCAATGTGTCGGAGACCTTTTGTTGTGTTGAGTGACATTTGGAGCATGCGATGATAGGTATATTGTATGGTAAATAAGTAGGACAATAGTAGGGGTTAACCCTTTTTCCAGGAAAATTTATCGCATTTCCTTAAAATAAAATGTAAAGTTCTAATCAAGCATTTAAGTAAGTAATGATATAAAAAAGTAAAATTTACGACATTTTGCCAAATAAGTGGGGGAAACCAATACATTCAGAATGTTGACTATCTAATGGTGCCCGTCCACTTGAGCCAGGCTCGCTGGCTGGGCTTGCTAGCCCGCTTGCTTCGCTTTATTTTCCTACTCTCATTAAAACTAAGCGATCCAATTGGTCGAAGCGAGCGGCTTAAGTAGATGGTTCAAGCTAGCTAAGAACAATTACATTATTTATAACAATTCTAGGAATGGTCCCATATAATAAAAAACAGCCTACATAGCAATATCTAAGCTGTAAAAACACAAAACCTCAACAATCCTCGGCACCCATGTTTATCGGTCCTCCAAAACTGACCACACCAGTTTTCTAATTGAATTCGTTGGGGAATTAATGAGATTCCAAACACGGCGCGGTGCGGTGCGGCCGCGCCGTAGATTTCAGACTCACAATTAAATTAGGTGCCTAATGATCTAAGAAAAGGGCCGACTTTTAAGGGGTAGGTATGGGATGTTTTGCATGATTACGCATTATTTCCCGCTTGCATTATGAAGGTTCTGGGTTCAAGCACCATTCCGTCCTTGTCCATAGAATAGAGGCTCTTCTTCTTCTTTGTTAGTGGCGTTTGTAGCTATTTGCCACAATTCTGCCAGTGTCCGTGATGCTAGTGTCATAAACTTAGGTGCATATAAAGAATAGAGGCTCTGTTAACCGCTGACACTCGACTATAAAAAAACTGTCAAAACTGACGTACTCAATACTTCAGTTTTGACGTATTGAGAGTCGAGTGTAACTTGAGTCGGTTATCAGTGGTCAACAGAGTTGGGGCCCAAGTTACTTTTCACATTTCCGTAATATTTGTTAATATTCTTAAGCTGGAGCCAATTGACTACAGCCCGTGCTGGCTCGACTATTATAGCTGTGTTTCGTACGATGACTGTGGGAGCCGGAAGTCTAACCCTCTCTTTCCCCCCCTCTGTACCATTTCCCATCAGGTCGGCAATGAGCGAGCAATCCCTTTGGTATTGCAAGCATCCACATAACTAAAGGCTAAGTAACTGCTTAACAACAGGCAGGATGCATGCTTGTTTGCCGACTTTGTCCTATAAAACAGTATATCGGATTTGTTATAATATAAAGCGTTTATCATTACTATTATTATTCTATAATAAACTAGCGGCCCGCCCCGGCTTCGCACGGGTACATTACGGTTACATTATTGGAGTTTGAGTAAGGATCCCTAATTTTTTTTTAAATATAATATAGCCTATGTCACCCGGCGATAGTGTAGCTTCCCAACAGTGAAATAATTTTTCAAATCGGTTCAGTAGTTTCGGAGCCTATTCATTACAATCAAACAAACAAAGTTTTCCTCTTTATAATATTAGTATGATTATTATAGTATGATTCAAGTTGCAACTCACTGGCCCTTAAGAAATCCACTTCACAATGTTTTTGCAAACATTATTGTCGTACGATGTCAGTCTAAAGCAACGGAACGTAAAGATAATAAAAAGGTAATGTATATGAGGATTAAATGCTCGCTAGCATGGCACATTTTTAAAATTTGATAAAGAATATTACAGAACTATATTTGGCCTGCAATGGACCGTTCATTTACCCTGCAGAGAATATTGATAAATAAATATTTATATACTGTTTATTTTTTATAATAGCCATGTCAAATTATTTAGTGACAATGGTGTTTCCTGCTCACATTCTGTTGCTGTTCCTGAGAATGTACACCATCTTTTATTCATTGAAATGAGTCACCATTGAGTTTCTTCCCGGATCTTCTAAGTGGAAGCAGCATTCCGAACCGGTGGTAGATTCCGCCTATTCATCAATGCTTTGTTGGCTTACATGAATAAAAACAATTTTGAGTTTTGAGTTTTGAACTTATCACATTAGGCACTAGTATACCCCCCATCCCCGTTAGCACCCCCACCCAGGGTAATATTTGTGTTAGGGGAAGAGGATATGGATCTAACTCGAAACCTCTCAGCTACGAGTGCAACTGCTCTTATCATTAGGCAATTGACGCCTTCATGTCAAATATCGAACACGCTTCAGTAAATACCACTACCAAAATGATCTTCTAAACAATAGACAACCAAACCCATTCCTCCGTGATCGGTAAAGAACAAAAGATTGTTGAAATAACCTAGCGCAGCGCAACATAGCGCAGCGTTCCAGTGGAAACGCCAGCGTACATGAAATATAGTATCTGAAACCTTCAGAGGTCATTTCCGCCGCTACAATGGACGCTAGCGGAGGTTTGTTTGCTCGATACCGAGATGGGTTTTGTTCAAACATTTTGAGAATTTCTAGGAAACTGAGATTTTAGAATTTAAACCAACTGGTTTATATTGGTGTAGCAAACAAAGAGACCGGTATTATACACATATTGGACCAATTTTATAAGAATATGCATATAAAATAATACCTATTACATATACCCATTTTAGACTACCTGTGTTGAAGAAAAGAAACGTTTCGAACATAACTAGTTCTATTCTTTTTTTCTTCTTGAATAAGGGTAGCGTTCGATTGTAGTTTTTTTTTTAATAAAAGCTAGCAGGTTTCGCTATGAAGAAAAAGAACACGAAGCGAATTTTATACCGTGTACGTCTAAGTAGCTACCTATTGTCTCCGAAACAAATGAACTGTTTGAATGGTCCCAAACTAAGCAACGCTTGTACCCTAGGTACCCTACAATACACTGGGCGGCGATCCCAGCCAAGCGGACATTACGAAAAGCCCATTTCTGAATTTTGCCCTGGCGGGAATCGAACCCGCAACCACTACGTACAGTGAGCCGAGCGGCCTACGCTCGAACCACTGTGGTAAGCGGCCGTCCGCGGTTTTATTTGATAACTTGTACAATAAGTTCCACACCAATGAAGCTTGAAGTTTTTTAAATTTACATTGCTGTTGCTTTACCATCATCCAAAATAAAGTCTACTCTTGCTCTCTGAACATAATTACTTTTAGCCCCAAAATGACAGCTTCATGGAAATGCCACTATATATATATAACTAGCTGTGCCCCGCGACTTCATCCGCGTAGTATTTTAACTTAGCAAAAATTTCGGGATTATCTGGTTAAAAAGTATCCTATATGTTAATCCCGGTTATAATCTATCTGTGTTCCAAATTTCATCCAAATCCGTTCAGTAGTTTTTGCGTGAAGGAGTAACAAACATACATACATACATACATCCACACTCACAAACTTTCGCATTTATAATATTAGTAGGATTATGTTCTACTATGTAATAGTAATCTGTTCTGTAGCTCTATCAAGTGTTCTACGAATGCTTTACACTAGTTGGTTGACGTAAAATACAGAGCTCCGAGCACGAAATATTTACCGTAGCGTAACTACTGGCTAGAATGACAGTTTTAATAAATACGAATGACAGTGATAACATACTTTCTCGACGACGATATGATAACTTTATGAGTCACTTTAAAGGTTTAGAAAGAGACAATTGGCTATTAATTGGCTAGCATCGGATTCGTAGAACTGACAAAATAGCGATGAAACTTACAAAAAAAAAACAAACGGTGACAATACTATACTATACTACTATTTATTATTCACTTATTTAGTGACCATGGTGTTGCCTGCTCACATTCTGTTGCTGTACCTGAGAATGCGCACCGTCTTTAATTTATTGAAAAGAGTAACCATTGATTTTCTGGGCTTATCTTCTGAGTGGAAGCAGCATTCCCAGCCGGTGGTAGATTCTGACTATTCATAAATGATGTTGGCTTACATGAATAATAACTCTAAATTGAAATTTTCCCGATGCGATGACTTTTTAAACTACAAAAGAGCTGATAATTTTCAAACGGCTGAACAGATTTTCATGAAACATAGCTAAGAACACTTTCGATCAGAATTCGTTTCTAACAAAAAAACTGAATTAAAATAGGTTCATACGCTTGGGCGCTACGATGCCACAGATAGATACACAGATACACATGTTAAACTTATAACATCCATCTTTTTTCGTCGGGCGTTAAAAATGATTTTGAGTTGAGCCAAAGCCTAAGCTACCCGATTGTCTCTTTAGAGCTTAGTGTCGCACGTTATACTTGTTTGACACATCGTATACACACGTTACGCATACGCTCGTGACCAGCGACTCCAGCGAACGTATGAAATCATGGTAGAGCAACACTGCAGTACGCTAAATCCGTTAGAGTAGTACGAGAGCGCGCAGTGTTCGGCCGCCATATTAAATTGGCCGGTAAAAGCGGATTGCTTCTGGTTTATTAGCGGGCTAATTTGATTTTATGTCCAGCCGCTGCGGTCTCCGCGGCGGCCCGTGACTGGAAAAGTAAACAAATGAAGCACGTTTTGGGCGTGGTAACCTATTTTGAACTTTATTCCTTAAAGCGTTTGATGGGGTTAGATTGAAATTCGCATTGAGGCAGTTTGAAATAAGGCATGTTGTTATGTATTGAAAGACTTCGTGTGATGTATGAAGCTGTGGCCCAAACGCTCCCTCGCAGGGAGTTTGTCCAGTAATAAGCTTTCGACCCCATTAATTGGAACTAAGAGTAGATATGCGGAGGAGTGCAATTCTGCCTACTCTTTTGAGGTATTAAGGTGTATCTTATCACAGTCTATAGTATACAAGGTGACCCATAATGGGTATACTTCTTTTTTCAAAACTTAACTTTGTAATTCTAAAACCATCAGCTTTGGAGGGAACTTGAAAAACAAAAGGTGTTATAGGAATACAGCTGTTGACCGATTTCACAAGTGTACAAATCCTTTAGTACTTCAACTGTCCTACAAAGCCGATAGTTTGAGATTTACAAAGTTAACTTGCAAAAAAAATAGTATACCCATTATGTGTCACCTTGTATATACAAAAGTTGAAATCACGAATTTTCACGTTTAAAATATTAGGTTTAAAATATACGAGTATAATGATAGTTTATGACACTCAAAACGAACGTTATCATAAAAACACAAGATTAAAATAAACAAGTTTCCAATTCCATTGTATTTCTTTAAATAACACGAAGAGGACATGTTTCTCGTAACAGTATCGAAGCAAGAGTTTAACAACGTCTAGTAACTAGAAATCAAAGTTAAGAATAGCTTTCCTAGTGTATCTCAGAAATAAGACAAGGGTTTTAGCTTACAAAAGATATAACGGCGGTATGTTTTGTGAGTATTCTGTAAGATTATTATATTAAAAAATAAAAATAAAACTGTCAGTGAATTATAGTTGTCTTTAGTCTGGGAAATAAGTTACTGGTGTAAAAATGTCACACAAAATATAACAACACTAAATTAAAAATTTGAAAAACTTCCGATGGACGTGTTTTTAAACTACAAAAGAGCGGATAATTTCCAAAGGTCTGAACTGATTTTCATGAAACGTATCAAAGAACACTCTCGATCAGAATACTTTTCTAACAAAAATAAAACTTGGGCGCTACGATGCCACAGGCAGACACACAGATACACATGTTAAACTTATACGGGCCCTTTTTTCGTCGGGGTTAAAAAATGTGATTGAAAATAGTGTATATTATTGTCAATACTATACCTTTTATAATGCTATAATATTTTATAATACAGCAGGACATTATGTGACTGTACTGTTCGTACAAGCTAGGATACCAATAAATATTTTTTGTTGATTAGAACAACTTATTTGAAGCGAGTGATTTAATCAAATGTCAGATATTACAAGAAAAACTGTCTGTATTTTATGGTAGGTCCATCATCTTCAGAATTTAACAAGGCGCCTTGCAAAATATTACTAAAATAAGACCCTATATTATAAATTGGACAGCTTAAATCGCTTCAACATGGCCGAACCACATTTTGTAGCGAGGCTTTTATACGAATGTTCGGGGCGCTCGCCGCGCGGCCACTCTATCCGTGCTAAGCGTCATATCGTTACACGATGACGTCAGAGCTGCAGCGCCCTACGCTTTATACTATAAAGCTTCACTTCCTTCGGGCGTCCCTAGACAGCACTGTTTTTATTATTATTTTATTATAATATTACAAAAATAAGATCTATAACAAATGCAACCAATGCCTTAAGCTGTGCACAAAAACTAAAATGGAAATGGGCACGCCACATTGCAAGGCTAACAGACCAGAGATGGACTGTAAAAGTAACTCTGTGGAGAGGCCCACAAGGGAAAAGGAACAGAGGAAGACCACTATCACGCTGGGAAGACGAGATCAAAAGAACCGCTGGCTCAAACTGGAGACAAATAGCACAAGACCGAGACAAATGGGCATCTTTGGAGGAGGCCTTCACCCAACTTGGGGTTCTTGCATAAGAAGAAATCATATAATAAAATTAACATAACTAACAAAGTGAAATAAATGAAATCTAAGTTAACTAACACATGCCCACTATAAAATAAGATAACCATGTATTTTTTATTAACTTTTTTTGCAAGGAATAAAAGGCTTTTTTATTTTTATTTTATTTTATTTTATTTATAATATTACAAGCGTACGATTCGCAGTTTGTCGACACCAAATAAATGACCAAAGCAAATACTCATTTTCCCAACATTATCACTAGAGGAAGCAATCCAAACGGTATTATTACAATATGAAATTCCCAGGCGGGCCCGGTGACATGGGTAGTGAATATCCCAACCCCTACGCATTGGGAATACGAAAACGACTACCAATGTAGTATAAACCCATGATTTTATTGCATATTAGAAAACAAAGTTCCCATGTTTATGTCTCTCGATCGGAATTACGGCTGCAACATTCGTCCGGACTCAAATTATTTTGTTTAATCACCTTTATGTATAGGTACGTTCGTTCAGAGATTCTCAAACTTTTCTTAGGCTACCCCCCCCTTTACAAGAAAAAATAAACCTACCCCTCTCTCCCATGAAGTATATTGACAGAATTTACTGAAAAAAGTAAAGTAACTATAGTTAGCAAGTAGCGGGCTTCACTAACAGCGGTTGCTCATTCATATTGTTTACTACCTACAAGTCTCTACCTGCTTACAACATTCATAGTATCTATATACTACCTACTTGGCTTGACTGGCACTGACTTCAAATAGATAAGTGAGTAGCGCTAAGAATCATTATATTAATTTATTTTTCGCTTTTGAGTGCCTATTTTTGTGGATTTGAAGTAGGTTATTTTTTTTTAATAATAATATATAATTTATTAATATTACTAGCTGTGCCCCGCGACTTCATCCGCGTAGTATTGGATTATTGGGTTAAAAAGTATCCTATATGTTAATCCCGGTAATAATCTATCTGTGTTCCAAATTTCATCCAAATCCGTTCAGTAGTTTTTGCGTGAAGGAGTAACAAACATACATACATACATACATACATACATACATACATACATCCACACTCACAAACTTTCGCATTTATAATATTAGTAGGATTTAATAAAGCGGGATCCTTCTTTGAACATTTGGGAATAATTTGTGTAAGCCATAATATTATGTAAAACCAAAGTAATACTGATGTCCACAAAGACCCGCAGGGACCGGAAGTGACGTCAAACGTTTGACAATGAAAAACAATTCGGCGCACCGCCGCCAGATGGCGCTCGTTTAACTTTTTGGACTTACATAACGGGTGGCGATATAAATCGTGGTTATTAATAAATCTGTGGCGTTTCATTGGGTTTAATTCAACACTCAGCCACAGGCTTCGTTAATTCAAATCCTCTATTCATACATAATCATCTTTACAGTGGTAGAGATAAGTTGTAGCCAACCAACTACTACTACTCTACCAGGGTAGAACCACTCTCTCACGAAATTTCGGCGTAAAGTATATCGACTTTTATACGTACGTTTCGTAAGATGAGTGAGATAGCCGAAAGCGCAACTTCCTCCTTTCCCTCTATCTCACTCCTTTTCAGGTCAGAAAGCGTGCAGTGCCATTGGTATTGCAAGTGTGGCGACTTCACATTCACGTCGCCGACAGAAATGGACAGATGGCGCTAAATGCAGCGCCTCAATACAATGTACGGATTCTACATAGAAAAACTGAATCACGATATTAAGAATCGCAAGCATCGTGACTATATATACAAGACCCCGAGAATAACCAGCGGGGCATAGCGGCCGCCCCGCCAGGCATAACACCCGCCTGGCTGGAAGATCTTCCCTTTTCCGCTAAACAAGCATCAGCTATAGTCTTTAGTAACTTGTTTACCAACTTTGTTACATAAAAGAAAAAAAACATTTTGTTTTGCTTACAGGTCTGACGACCGTTTGGTGCAGCGGTTCGAGCGTAGGCTCTCGGCTCACTGCATATGGTGGTTGCGGGCAAATTTCGGAAATGGCCTTTTCGTAATTTGCCCACATCTGGGTGTCACTGGGATCACTCCCAGTCCATTGTACGGTACCCATAGTACAAGCGTTGCTTAGTTTGGAACCATACAGTTGGTATGTCAGTCTGACGATATTTATTTATTATTGTTATTATTAGTTCTTATAAGCAAGACTGTTGGAACTGATTGAAGACCAATTGCATTTTTTTATATAAACCAAAGTCGGCATGCGAAACGACCGTAATTACAACGGCCTAACTGTGATTGCAATCGGATATTACTCGCAAGTGGCCGACCTAAAGAGGAGAAAGAGCGAGAAGGTCGTGGGGGTTGGTCTTCCAGCTATGTCACTCCTCGTACAATAAGCAGCTATAATAGCTATTTTATGCCAGTCTTCTTCAGCCAGCTCCAGTTTGGCTCTCCCACCATCTTATTAAAAAACTAGCTGAGCCCGCGACTTCGTCCGCGTGGAATTGAACTTAACAAAAAAGCCCGCTCCCGCGTTCTGAGCCCGCGCGACAGGACCCATTTTTTAAATTTTGTTTTTCTAAAATAAAAGTAGCCTAAGTTACTGTTTATAACATCAGCTATTTACCAGTGAAAGTCCCGTCAAAATCGGTCCAGCCGTTTCGGAGATTACCCGGAACAAACGCACATACAGACAGACAGACAGACAGACAAAAAAAAAATTAAATCGCGTTTTTGCTATAGGTGTCGTATGTACTTTCATATGCATTTAGTGAAAAGGTGTTATTTTGATATTACAAACAGACACTCCAATTTTATTTATTTGTATAGAAAATTACGCCATAGAAAAAGTATTCGTAATCCACCTCTAACTAAAACCCATCAGATAGAAGAAGGTACTTTATCAATGGTATAAAGATATCATTTTTCAACCCCCCCACAGACCGGCTGTATCCTTTTCATCGGGTTTTACAAGCCATGAATCCGATACGATATCTCATTGGCAAATTTAGCGTAAACCATCAAATAGCCCCAGGCGCACTCTTGTTGCTTACGAGACATTCGATATCTTTATTTTATTGAGGTTATTTATAAAGGTGTCATGCAGGTTTCGGGGTGACGGTGAATCATGGTGATATATCTGTTTTTTTTATCGAAAATAGTATACAAGGTGAAACATAATGGGTATAATTTTTTTTTCAAAACTTCACTTTGTAATTCTTAAACCATCGGCTTTGGAGGGAACTTGAAAAACAAAAGGTGTAATAGGAATACAGCTGTTGACCGATTTCACAAGTCTATAAAAACTTTTAGTACTTCAACTGTCCCACAAAGTCGATAGTTAGAGATTTACAACGTTAAGTTGCAAAAAAAATAGTATACCCTTTTTGTTTCACCTAGTGTTAATAATATGGTACTTAACTTTCTTCAATTAATTACAGCAAATAATTAATGATTACATGGTATTAAAATAATAATGAATTATAATTTAGCCCTTTTTATGTCCCACTCCTGGGCACGGGCCTCCCCTCACTACGAGGGGGATTCAGGCCGTAATCCACCACGCTGGCCCAGTGCGGGTTGGCAGATTTCACATGTCTTTCGAAAATTGTTTAGATCTTCTAAGACATGCAGGTTTCGTCACTATGTTTTCCTTCACCGTAAGCAAGTGATAATCATATTGAAATTATGATTCGTACATAGGTTTCGAAAAACCCAGAGGTGCGATTCGGGGGTTGAACCCAGGACCTGGTGCCCGCAAGACGCGTGCTTTAACCAATCGGCTATCACTTATCTTCTACATAAATCTTATTAGATCATCGTTTATTAATTTCCTATGTTATTCTAAATTAATATTATAGAATAACACCCACAACAGGTATTAAAAAATCTACTTTGACTACTTGATATCTATTTGAATTTACTTTGACAGTAGATACAACGCGGATTTGTTCTAAAAATGCTTTGTAAAGCCATTATTAATGTCACCAATACACTCAAAAATGTGCACCAGTAAAGCCTAATTTTGTCACGATTTTATCAAATTAAATTTAAACAGCATCAAAAAACTCAACCATACCTAGCTTACGCTTCCCCATTTTCCTATAACGACACCCCTTAATGGTGAGATAAGGAATAATCCAGCCCGATGATCGGCACATCTCATAAATTATTCATCCGACAATTAATAGCGGATTGGCTGACAAGACCGCGCCACACGACAGGTGTCTCAAATAGATTACATCTTAAGAAAATTTTAATGAATAAAGTTTTAAGTTTCTGGAGGCAGCCCTTTGAAATTTTGCAGCTGACGAACTAGTCGAGTTTTGATGTAATACTTTCTGAAAATTTATTAATTTGTTATTGGTTTCATGGGAACAAGTTTTTTCATACTTCGTTATCTCTATTTGGCTCACTGTCACTATATGCCTTACGTTTCCCCCCTTCCGATCCCTATATCTTAATGCCATTGGTATTGCAAACATCTATAGGCTACGGTAACTGCGGTCATGGACTTGTTTACCAACTTTATTTAAAAAATCACCTCTTTGCATGTTTGGCAAAAAAAGTACTTTTGCTATATTTTATGTTTTTGAAAATGTGAGCTATTCTTGGGGTAAATTTCGTCAACTCCCGACAAAAACTGTAGAAGTTATGGTACTGTGACAAACTGCGATAGATGGACGGACGGACTGGATGACCTTATAAGGTTTCCTTTTAAGGACTACGAAACCCTAAAACTGGTAATATCAAATCACATTTTTAGTGTGAAAATGATGGCGTTGCACGAACAGCCCGTTCGTGGGGGGCACCAACACATAGCTAGAGGCGCAAACTGCTGGGTCAATAATGTTTCGTGTTCCAATACTGCGTAAGTAAATCTCCGACGTCGGGCCATGAGGTGTAGACAACCATTGAAGCTTTTGAAGATGAAATATATATTCTTGCAAATAAATATAAATCGGTGTATCACTACTCGTGTCATGCGTACCTAATTAGTGACGCATCAAAAAAAACAATTTTTCTTGAGTTAATTACCTCACGCTAACCCCGTTCACGCGAGTCCTTGCTCAATAAACCAGCGTAGCTAAGTACACTTCATGTAAGTACCATATGCTAGCGTTTTTTTTTTCAGGGAGTTACTCATTAGGAATTTCTTATTTATTTATTTATTTATTTAAACTCTATGCACATGTAAAAAAACACAATGTACAAAGGCGGACTTAATGCCTTAGGCATTTTCTACCAGTCGACCTTAGGGTGGTGCAGAAACAACATGGCGGGTGCAACTTACATGAGAGAAATATAGAGAAATTTATACCTATATACATATATTGATAAATACATAGATACATACATATATATAAAACAAAATTGTTAAGAAAAAAAAAAAAAAAGTCCAACGAATTACCGCTGTGACAATTCTAACAACTTTTTGCGAATGTGCTCTCGTGCCTTCACCTTAAAAGACAACCGACTTTTTGCCGTCCTGATATTCCTGATATTCTTATCTAAAATAGAAAAATAATAGGTAGGTAAAGGCTGACCTCTAACTAAAACCCATCAGATAGAAGTAGGTACTATATCAATGGTATAAAGATAATTCGACTGTTAAAAGGCGAATTGACTTAAACGCCACTTTGGGCGAAAATGAGTTATATATATCGTTGGAATCAGCGAATTTTTCTGCGTCTTTTGAGCCGGGTTTCATGCAAGTCGGAGCAATTTTTTGGCGCTTCATTCCATTCTAAATTTGGGTATCATTTCTGAAGTCGCGGTTTTAAGCGACATAAAAAACAAGGTTTTTTTAAAGGTGGGTATTTAAGTCTGTTTAAATGACCCATAAATTTATTTATTTCTTACTTGAGCCTTTTCGCCTTGATTACTTTTTCTAATATTAGACTTTTCAATCTTTTTTACCTGATTTACAATTAATAATGCTAAACTTTAAAGCATTTTACGTTGATCAGGTGCATTTAAGTACGTCACTTGAATCATTTTACTCTGAATTTATATACATAGCGATGTTGCTTCAGTCGTTTTACCTTGAACTAATTCGGAAGACTATGTCACTTAAGCTTTTCTTCTCTGAACCAATACAGATGTTCCATATCGCTTCAATCCATTTTCCTCTCTTCAAATTCTGTAAATCATGCATTTGATGCTTTTTTATATGATTCCTTTTCCAAAACTTTGGTGTTTGAAACATACGTCAAATTAATGCTATGACACCTAAACCTATCTTTTTATAGTAAGAATAAATAAATGGGGCTCATTAAATCATGGCCAATTTCTAGGGCTATATTTTAATGTGTCGTATCATCCTACACAAATCTTTCGCTGGTACCCTTGAAGCACATACCTAACCAAAGAACGTGTTCCTTTGTAGGCGGTTCAATCCAGTAATTTAGCGGCGAGCATTGAATTCATGCAAGGGTCCCGCCGAAGCATGATTTGCAGTTTATCGTATGTTGAACCATACGCGTTGCCTGATGCCCTCTATCTTATCTATGGAGTCATGTTCCTGTTTTGAGATGTCTCTGAAGAATTTTAGAATGTGAGTTAGGACTGTAGCTGACGCTGCTTCATTCCAAGTACGTAATATTCCAACTAGGGAACACAGGTCGACCATGCTCACAGCATTTTTCTCCAGCACCAAATCTATAGAGTGTCTATATTATGCAGCGCAAAGGAATATGGCGAACATAAGTTAAAGGCTTTAGTGACATTTCTGTTCCTTCATATTTTCTCTAGCTTCTCCATTGCTGTTCTAGTTTTTGGCTGTTTTCACTTCATCTATGCAGCCACTACTGACGATATTAAAGTGCTAAGGTATAATATCAGACAGGACCACATCATAGTTTGCAATCTGAGTTTGTAACTGTTGTTAACGCGATCCACAATCATAATTTTGGTCTTGCAGCTGTTAATTTTCAACTCGAACTGAAGCCCCAAACGCTTCAATTTGAAAAGCAACTCTACCATATGGCAAGCACTAGTTGGAAATAGTGTGGTGTCATCTGCCAATAAGACCATCTGTCTAATCTTCAAATACAATTCGCATTATAAGTTCGGAGGATGCGATAAACAAGAGCGGCACATCCCTCGCCAACACCTGAACACCTGCACTAGAATGGAAGCTGTCGACGATTGGACGTCATCCGCCTGTATTGAAACTGTTCCTCCTTCATAGATATCTCGTAGAGTTAGAATTCATTTCACAGCGCCAAACGCTTTTGTAAAGACATCAAAACAAATACAAGCCAGCTTGTTAAATTTTCAGGCCTTCTCAATGATCTGAGGAACTAGGAGAATTTATTCTTAAGTTTCCTTTCCCTTTTCTAATCCAGCTTGGTCCAGCACAATTTCTTTTGTCAGATAGCTGGTCACTGAGAATAAGTAATATAATTTTGCTTGCGTAGGATAAGTATAAGTGTAATAAGGCGGTAATTGCTGCATTCATTCGTTATTTTTGTGCAAGGGAATGAAAACTGTTTGTCTTGAAATATCTTGTTGTAAATGGTGTGAAAAATATGGGTGCCGTTTTTTCCTAAAGCTCCCATTACTTATTTAAATGTTTGATAGCACCGTATACTTCCAACTTGAGAATATCAGGCTCCAAAATTGCAATATAAGATTTTGTGGTATAAAAGTTTCGCAACCTTGAAATGGAATTGGCAGTAAATCTTCTCATAAATTGTCATCTTCATCTTCTCATCAAGTTTTGATAAAACATCGCCATTATCGTTCTCGATAGCTCAGTTTTTAGAGGTTCTCGCGAAGAAGCGGATCTTCTGATAAATATCCTTAGATGTATGTCTATCTGTGTGCGATTCAATTTCTTTGCAAATATTGCGAAGTAAAATTTTGCACATATTTGCTTCAAAAATTTGTTTATATCCCTTACAACACCGCTGTTCCGTTTATATTATGCCTCTTTTCAATTAACTTTAGGTTTTCATCAGTCATTCATTGTTATTGCTTGCGTGTTTCATTGGTGGCCTTGGACCTTGAGATGGTATTCTTTATTAAACTTTTTGGTCGGTCTCTCATCAAGTCTGTGACTACATTTCTTCTCTGTTTTTCAAGAGATCTATCTAGATCTCTTGAAAAACAGAGAATACACAGTATCTACTGTGAGCTGATCCACAGCTCCAGAAAGTGTGTTGATTTTTTTTATACATTTTTTCCATCGATTTCAATTCAAATGTACTCGATCTGGGTGTCAAAGTTCTGATGATGTCTAATTATATTATAACCTTCGTGTATGGTTTTGAAATAGACCAAATCATTCTCAGTTACAAATTGTATTAAACAATGTCCCTTCGTGGCGAGTCTCAAGCCCATTTTCCTACGCACTTAAGTTCGTGGGAATTTTCTCCTATTTTGGCGTTGAAATCATATCTCTTAGGGTATAACCTCGCCAGTTATTGTGCTGATGGGGGCATAGATCTGAATTCTGTTTAGCTTTACTAGCTCTTAGTTTAATACTGAGTACTCTATCGCTAACTGTACCATAGCCTTCTCCATTTTGGCTTCTGTTATTAATGCCCAAAAAGTAAAAGGTGTGGCAGCGGTGAGCAAGTGCCCGCTGCTTTATCAGTCAGTTTCACTTAGTTCACATATGTAAGCCACATATGTACCCACAAAGATTTCAAGTATTTTAAGTTTTTCTTGGTCGAGTAAACTGAGTAAATTCTATGTTTTGGAAACCTTACTACCAACGCACATTAGTCTAAGATTATTATAAAACCTTATATCCATTATTTCTTATTTTTTTAGTGATTTGGTAAAAATGTCTACAATGAACACGACAGCTTAAAGTCCATAATCCCCAAAGTTACATCGCTTTCTATGAACTGAAGTCATTTGTTTAAGATTAAGGTTGTATAATAAGTCATTTTTCCCGTTCCTAGAATAAGATGCTTTAGCTGTTAAATTCTTTTGCGGTAATCTATTTTTCATAAGTCTTCTACATAGATCATTTTTACTCGATCCATTACGAGATTCCTTGTGATTTTAGTCATTTTTCCCTGAACGATAGGATATAAGTATGGCATATAAATCTTTCTACCCTGATCTGGTACTGACTTTTCCTGAACTTGAATCACTTTGCGTTGAACAGAAAATAGTACGTTTTGACTCAATCGACATCTTACTCGGTAAATAATACTCAAAAATGAATGAAATATATATAACATTGAAGAGTCTTAGACACAGTTTTATTGACTTTCACTGATTATTGAATTAAACGCATACTTTAAGAGCAATGAATTTTTTTCCGTTTTTTTTTTCTTTAAATCGCTCTCCTGTAAAATTACCAAAATGGCGCTTGAGTCAATTCGCCTTTTAACAGTCGATCATTTTTCAACCCCCCCACAGACGAACCAAACCAGCGTAGCTAAGTACACTTCATGTAAGTACCATATGCTAGCATTTTCTTTTTTTCAGGGAGTTACTCATTAGGTATTTCTTATCTAAAATAGAAAAATAATATGTAGGTAATTGGCTGAATGGTTAATAACATAAATAACATTGGGTGGTCATTGAGATGTCATGAGCACAATTTTTTTTCCGCCACTTATAAATTAAGAGGTGTATTTGTCTAGGAGTGGGAAGAAAAAAAGGCGTCTCTTTATTGCAGTAACTATGTTACAAAGAACTTGCCAAAACCAGCATCGATCACAAACAAAACGAAGGCAAACAATGTCGCAGGTCGGCCTCTTTGGCGTGAGTTTTTAGGTGACACTGACAGATAATGACAGGTCAGATCAATCCAGCGACATCTGGTGAACGGTAAAAGTTTTACCTTCACTCGCGATCTCCGTGCATATGTACTTAACGGATACCGCTATTTCTATTGCCCCAAATCGAACCATGAAGCAATAAACAGCAACACAACGGATATCGGTCGCGTGCCACGGCAACTTAATGCACTATTAGAGGCTCGTGTATTGAACATGTATGAGTGTGTATGGGATGTGTATGATCATTCGCATCGCTTATGGCGTTTTGAATTGCCGCAAGTTTATATCAACGAATGGGAAATGGAATTTGTTTTGAAACGGATATTCTATACGGACGTTCGGGGCGCTCGCCGTGCGGCCACTCTATCCGTGCTAAGCGTGAGTAGCGTTACAAGATATATAATATAGGTGGCGCGCGACGCAGCTTTTTTTAACGCTTAGTTCCTACGCTTTGTACTATGTATAAAGTTTTGCTTCTTCCGAGCGTCCCTAGACGGCACTTTTTTTTTAAATAACACCAATTATTCTATTATAAACCTGTGATAGCCGATTGGTTAAAGCACGCGTCTTGCGGCACCAGGTCTTGGGTTCAAACCCCGGCTCGCACCTCTGGATTTTGTGAAATCTATGTGCGATACATAATTTCTATAATGATTATCACTTGCTTACGGTGAAAGAAAACATCGTGAGGAAACCTGCATGTCTTAGAAGATGCAACCAATTTTCGAAAGACATGTGATATCCGCCAACCTGCACTGGGCCAGCGTGGTGGACTATGGCCTGAATCCCCTTCGTGTTGAGGGGAGGCCCGTGCCCAGGTGGTGCCCAGGAGTGGGACATCAAAAGGGCTAAATTATTATTATTATTTTACCAATTATTCTGCTATTATCAAATCACCTACGCAACATAGTTTGACTTCTGTTACGACCGTGGAGGATAGTCATACAGTTAGCGGTAATTCACACGAAGAATCCGACAGTGCTATGTCTCTACATTTATTTTTCACAGATAATGGTCGTATTTGACATCTGGATACAGTGCAATTATGTTTAGACATTATCGGTGCCGAGTTAACCGTGTTAGAGATTATGTACCAATATCAACTATTGAAGAATATCATTTTTTGGCAAAGAGCACGTTCGGTATCATACTAATATTATAAAGAGGAAAACTTTGTTTGTTTGATTGTAATGAATAGGCTCCGAAACTACTGAACCGATTTGAAAATTTTTTTCACTGTTGGAAAGCTACACTATCACCGGGTGACATAGGCTATAATATATTTTCAAAAAATTAGGGATCCTTACTAAAACTCGAATATTGTAACCGCAATGTACCCGTGCGAAGCCGGGGCGGGCCGCTAGTATTTTATATACTGGCATAGAGCTTAACTGAGTAGGTTCCTGGGGTAGTGGGGCGGTGCGGAAGGGTTGTGCGGTATTAAGTTACGCGTCATTTGACACACCCCTCCCCCATCGTAATACTACCTCGTAATTATAATAAAAAATATATTTGTATTTCTTTTTTACGATCTGTCTGTTTGTTCCGTCTAATCTCCGAAACGGCTGAACCGGTTTTGACAGGACTTCACTGGCAGATAGCTGATTTTATAAGGAATTACTTGGCTACTTTAATTTTATCGATGTACTAAGCAGGCTGCGGGCAAACAGCTAGTCTATACTAATATGATAAAGAGATGTTTGTTTTCATTGAATATGCTCCGAAACTACTGATTCGATTTGAAACATTCTCTCACTATTGGGAAGCTACACTATCCCCGGGTGATATAGGCTATATTATATTTTTTTTTAAATCGGGAACTCCAATAATGTAACCGTAAGGTACCCGTGCGAAGCCGGGACGGGCTGCTAGTCGCTATTAATTTAAAACAGTTCCCAAAGTAATCCGTAATCACTGTTTTCACAATATAAAACACGAATTATTATCATGATGCAAACTTGGCAATTCAGAATAAAGTTAGCACAGTGTAAATCCCAGCTGAGGTGAGGGCCGGAGGCTGCGCTCATTAAATAAATTAGTTCCATCTTGGAAGCGGAGCGACGCAGTAGCTTTACAATATTTTTATTGAAGAAAAGTTTTATGTTCAAGGCTGTGGTGACGGATATACCTTGTTTGATTGGCTGTTTATAAGATTAATGTTAGAAATGTCAAAATGTTTCGATCTTTCTTACATAAGGTCACACATTACGTTGTTGGTACAGCCGGTTAGTAGTTAGTCATTTAATTAATATTCAGTTGTTAGAAAGAAATCTATCAGATTTTATTTGTGGTCGGTATATAATTGTTCGCATAAACATAGGCGCCATGAAAAATGAATACAGATAAACAAACCTGTCATAAATCAAACCTCGATAACATCCAAAACCCCACACCGCCACTTTATATAATACAAAAAGTTGTTCAAAATACATAGGTACACATACATCTCGGCCGTCTCCCGAGGCGAGCTAAATCTCACTTTATAAATGATACAAGTTTTAATTGTACGGCACCGTGTCTCTTGTTATGTAACGCTGTTGACATGTTGGCCGATTTGTAGGGGAACAAGTTGGTCTGAATTGTTGAGAATTTATATTGTGGCAGATGCATTAAAGGGTGTAATGTTGTACTATCTAGAATCATAAAATATTGTTGCTTAATAGATGGAAATAAGACAGATAAATCACTTAAGGTCACAGTAGTAATCCTACAAAGTAAAATTAAAAACAGTTATTTTTTGTTAATAAATCCAGCAAATCCAGTTTATGAAATGCATTATTTTTTATTAGTATCCTCGAGTGTCCAAACTAACCTCGCGACTAATGTAAAAAAGGGTATTCCGTATTTAACATAAATTATTTTCGTACCAAAAATACGTGCAATATATCGTGCGTTATTCAAATAGTACCTGAAATCTTATTTAACTAGTAAAAACCTTTTCATATTTAATCAAAGTACGGTTGAATTCAAATCGGATTTCAGTAAGGGGTTAAGTGGATTCGGTTCAATTCTAAATAGTTTATCAAAAATATTCTCTATACGGTGCGAAATACCAATCATTCAATTAATAGAGGGTTCTTTTATAAAATAGCCGATATAAGCTTTTCGACTTCACCCAATTTTAAAGCGTATGTTTGTGTTTAAAAAGTCTAGTTATTTAATTACTGCTATTATGCAGTAGATGTGAGTTAGATTTGATTTGTTAGGACATGCCGTACGACACTTGAATTTGAATTGTGCTTTTGATCGGTCTATTAATATTCTATGATATAGATCTTATTATTCTAAGACCACACTAAAGTGTGCCCGACAAATAGCATTTAAGTTCATCCCCTATTGCATGCCACATACAAAAAATCGTTGTATACTCTTTGGAATCTTCAGGAATGACATGCGTTTCGTTATAAAATATGGAAATTCAATAACCAATCCGTTCTCCCGATCAAACGCCAAAACCATCCCAATACCTACTACGTCACAAAACGATATACAGTTACCGTTTGCGTCGCGTCGCAAACCGTTTCGTTTTCAACTCGTGAAACTGATACTCGCAGATAACCGGGGTTAACCAGCTCCGCGGCGCGGAGTGTTGTATTTGTCAACGTCTGCCTTCAAATAGCGACCATTAACATCCGCAAAGTGAGACGCTCGTCACGATTGTCGTTCACGACACACAGCTGAAAGAAAATGGAGAGCCGAGCCTTTTGCTGGTTCTTGTTTTAAAATAAATAAAATAAAAATGAATATCGCCAGATTGACACACCAACTTTATGGTCCTTCACTAAGCAACGCTTGTACGTACTATGGGTACCGTACAATGGATTGGGGGCGATCCCAGTGACACCCAGACACCTGATCAAATTACAAAAGGCGATTTCCGAACTTTACCCCTACGGGAATCGAACCCGAAACCATCCGATGCTATGAGCCGAGCGGACTACGCTCAAACCACTGCGCCAAGCGATCGTCAAGCGGTTTTACTTGCATAAAATGCAAACTCGCGTTGTAAATTGTCATAGCATCTGGAGCTATTAATGCTACAGGTAGAGATAGCCGAAAAGTAGGCAAAATTCATAAAGGCAATCAAAAATTATGTTTATAAAAAAATAATTTAAATTAAAATTTCAACTGACTTCAAAAAACCTGGGTGCACTGAAATGCTAGAAAACACTGGGGACTTTGTAATTTATTTCGTTTGTAGTCGTTTTTCATAATCGATCCATAATTGAAGGAATAATCATGAAAAATTACATGCAGACACACATTATAACCTCCTACGTTTTGGATGTCAGTTAAAAAGTGTCCAAGCTACGTGTCCGTGTGTCAGTTGTCTGTATAATGTGCGTAACTGGGCGTTATTCCATCCGTGATCCCATCGAAATGATTGCCTCCTTATACAGAATTATGTGTCTGTGAGGTCGTTCGGTTGTCGCGAGCCGTTTACTAATTGCTGTGCGATATTTGAGACATTTCTATGACATTTTATTATTATCTTTATACTTACAAGCATACAATTCTGTTGTAAGTGTGTTTGTAGTTCTTTTAAACGGTTTGCCCGATTTTGATACCTTTTTAACTTATGGTGCAACCTAACTAGATGGGTCTTTGTGGGATCTGGCAGGTGGTGCTAAGTTATTTTGATAAAATAGAAATGTTTTTATCTTTACAAGTATAAAATTTCGATGCGAGTGTGTTTGTAATAGTTCTTCTCCTAAACGCTTTTACCGATTTTGATATATTTTTTTAATTATGGTGCAACCTAGCTAGATGGTTCTCTGTTGGATTCGGCAGGTAGTGCTGGATTTTTAATAAAATATTTTTTTTTATTTCTTGCCGACCTGTGCAAGTCACCCTGTATAATATATTTTAAGTAGATTTATTAATTACAAATTAGTTTTACAATCCCGTGCACATTTATTTTATCCCGCCTGGCGCAAGATCAAAGATCAAAGCAGTGATCACTGACTGACATCAAAGAAGACGAGCTTATCACAGCGCACTGTGATGAATAGACGATACCTTGT
Organism: Notodonta dromedarius; assembly: GCA_905147325.1. Taxonomy (NCBI): domain Eukaryota; kingdom Metazoa; phylum Arthropoda; class Insecta; order Lepidoptera; family Notodontidae; genus Notodonta; species Notodonta dromedarius. The sequence goes on from LR990167.1 coordinate 1,932,617, forward strand.
TAGTCTTAGTACAATTAAGATAATCTTAGTTTCATTACCTAATTGTTAAATTTGTGTTTCAGATTAGTTGAAACTAGTTTTATCCCGCGATTCCGTTTGCGTTTATCTCGGAACAGAATTTAAACACAACCTTAGAATTATTCTAAGTTCTGTTTGATGAAAAAAAATTAATAAAAAAAAGTATTTTAACTTAACTGACTGAAATTTCGAAGTAACTCAAATTAATCCATTAAGGCCCGTATTAATAAATCGATCTCAAATCTGAGAGCAGCCTTAAATACGCTTTTGAGTACTCTTGACATGTCATTTCGTACTGGTAGGACATAAGAAAGACATTTCCAAGATCGCTCTCAGAGTTGAGATAGATTGATTAATACGGGCCTAAGTATTACTCGTCAGTCCTTAGATAAACGCCGATCGTGTTTATACTTAATACGTTGAATGCAAATTCGTTCGCTCACATTTTCCGCGCCGTTAGGCGGCACTCCGGCCGTCTAATCTGCGGAGATGAGAGAGGCTGTGCTCTCGCTTCTGGAGTTGCCGATGCAGACGTACAGTACATATAACTTGTTTGTTAAACGCTTAAGATGTTATGCTACTTACCTAAATTGACAGCAAAGGTTAATTATGCTCGAAATGTTTTTTTTTTCTATAAAAGTTTACTAGCAATTTGAGTTTATGACATTACTAGTATTCCCTTTAGCCCCTCCAACTAAGCTAATGCTTGTGCTAGGAGTGCGCTCACGTCAATAGTTTACTGGCCAGGATGGGGATCGAACCCGGAACCTCTCAGCTACGGGTACGGTCCCTCTAACCACTGGGCTATTGACACTATATAGGCTAGTTTATACTCGTATATATTACATTCGTGTAGACATGAAGCGTCAATAACCTATGTGGTTAGAGGGACCACCTGTGTAACCGAAAGGTATCGGATTCGATTCCTAATTGTGAACTTACTTCTACAAGCATGTAGCTTTTTGTGAGTGAAAACGGCTTGACCTATACACTAAACACTCATATCCGGGCGGATTCGACAGGGGTAGCACCACACCCTCACGGAAGATCAGCGTAAAGTAGCTATTAAAGCTCCGTTTCGTAGAATGAGTGATAGAGCCGGAAACCCAACCCCCTAGCCTTCCCCTCCCCCTCTCCCCCAACCCTTTAGGTCGGTAACGTGCAAACAATGTCTTTGGCCTTAGCAAGCATATTTAGACTACGGAAACTGCTTAAGGCTAAAGCGCCCATCTAGCCCGCGAAGTTCAAATTTTTTGAGGTTTTTTAGATTTTTTTTAAAATCTGACTATAATAAAAGGCACATTTTGTAATTCTCGAAAAAGACCGTGTGCAGTGCATTTATTAATATATCCCACTTACTCTAAAACATTTCAAGAACGACAGCTATCCAGATAATCTGGCAATTTTTGTATATTTAGTGATTTACTAGTATCATATCCACCGTGATAATATTTAGAGTAAAATAAATGTATTAATAAACGCACTGCATACTGTGTTTTTCGCAAATCACAAAATGTTGTCTTAAATGTTTTCAGATTTTGGATAAACTATAAAAATACTCGAAAATTTTGAATTTCGCGGGCTAGACAGGCGCCTTCACCTTAATATCAGGCGGTAGTGAGCTTATTTGCTGACTTTTTAAAGTAAAAAAACATTGGCGATTTATTAAATTAGTAGGTGCCTCCGTTAAACAGTGAGCAACTAAGTAATAGTATTACTATTATATAGTATACTATAGTATACTATAGTAGTACTATTTTGTACACTTTGTTTTAATAATAGTTATATTCACTTGCTGTAGGTATCTACTTACCGTCCAAACATCTAAGTTCACGTAAGTAAAAACATTAAGTTTCCAGCTAAGCCTGGAGCGGTGGAGTCCAGACTAAGCTCAGATTAGTGGAACTTTTGACCTGTACTGGATTGTACACCTATCATGCTCTTGTTACACTTGTGCACGAAAGTGTTAGGAAAATTTAAAATGCGAAAATAATATTGTACGGATCTTTCAAAAATGTCAAAAGAAACAAATGCAGCATTCAGCTAAAATACTTATTAGTAGGTAGGTTAGCTTTAGGTTAGCGTTAGGTTAGTCAACGTTTTAGGAACAAAATGTTTTGGAACTACAAACAATTAATATTTAAAGAAGGTGTAAATAGCTCATTAATTTTTGATTTCATAATTTGATATGACTATATTTTGTTGGCCAGAGTGGCCATAACAACTTCACCCGGACAGAGGGCGAGCGCAAGTGCGCTCCAGCCAGAGGGGCAGGGGGGCAGCTAGCTCAAGGGCGCCACAAGGGACACGACCTCGGCTCGGGCCGCTGCCAGAGGAGGTGGCGAGGGTAAATCTACCACCGGATCGGAACGCGACCTCGACTGAGAAGATCCGGCAAGAAACTGATTTCATAAGTGTAGTTTAAGTAAAAGTAGTTTGTTTTGTTTTATTTTTTTGGTGCAGGCTTTGGATCCCTGTTATTAGGGTAACGTATAAAATGTTTATTTTGTTTGTATATATCTCTCCATTGTTATATATTTTATACCCAGTTGGGATCCTTTAAAAATAAAAAAATAAACATTTTATAAATTAGTTCATTGAACACTTGGTGGTTCCGTTTCTATTGCCGTTGGCCATATTTCATGACATAATATTTTCGTAATGTACCTCTAGTCTGAGTATTACTGGGATCGTCCACAGATTTGTACGGTACCCATAGGACAAGTCCCACTTTGTTTGTTGTATTTGTCTGAAAATTGCATGATATGAAAGTAGAAAGAAAGAAAAAAGGTTTATTGCAACAAGCACATAGAGGGAAATAAAAACTAAATATAGAACAAACACAAAGACTGTGCTCGCCGCAAATGGTTCCAATTCAGCAAAAGATTGGTTGACAGCAACCAACGCTGGTATTCTATCGGAACCGTCTGGCGACATCACGGGCGTAAACCGAAACCACATTAATATAAATTATAGTAGGCAACACAGTAAAAATCGTCATTATGACAGTATACAAAATCATTGAATGTGAAAAATCACAGGTGAAATAACAGTGAAAGAAAAACATATTCATAATTTCACGATATATTGTATCCAGTGCACTTTCTGAACACCATATTTATCAAATGTATTAATTGTCATAATCCCGTAACAAAGGCTACATTTCGGCGGCCACAGCTCTCCGAAATAATTCATTTCATACTACGCGCTGCGCCCGCTGTAAATAAAACTTGATATTTCAATGTCTACTTGTTACACAGGTATTCATTGAGTAGGGCTGTCTATGCAAAAATAAACTGAATTATTCTAGAAGTAAGAAATAGCAACCAAAAATAGCTTAGGTATATGATTAATAAAAGATTCTATAGTTTGCTTAAAGCACAGGTAAAGAGCACAAATGGGTACTTTTATTCTCTATGCAGTAAAAATCTGTGCTCATGAATACTTCCTCAATTACAACTTCCTTATGTGTTCTATTTAAATGAAAAGAAAATTTTTCTTTTATGGATCGTATTTGATGCCATTTAGTAAAAATTGAAGATGATTTTTTTTATGCACGTAATTTCTCCCATTTGGTCACGACCCCATTAGTACTTAATTAATAAAGTAGAAAGAAAATACATTGATTTAATATACGATTGATAGTCAATCATGTAACCAATACTTTAGCGAACAACGACAACTAGCGTATGGTTATTAGTTAATAACAAAAACATTTTAGAACAAAGTTTTTGTATTACAACCAGCCACACCCAGTCACAGACCAGCATTATTCCATAATTTTTACTTTTCACCTACTTTACTGGTATCAATTTAATCAACAAGAAAGTCTCTCCTAGATCCCACTTTACCGTAGAGCAGGGTTATACCCAAGCGATTCCGTTGCCCGCTGGCCTGTTCTCTCTTAAATTAAAACTCGCAACCCTAGTAAGACATGCAAATTAAGACCCTCCTGTTTCTGTTTTAATACGGTCCGATGATCAATAACTTTCAGCGTTCGCACTGAAAAAGTTGGAATTAAAACCTGTCGATGGCAAGCTTAACCTTTCATTGTTAAAATGTAAATTTTAAGCTCTATCGTGTGCACTGGTTTATTGATACTGGCAGCATTGCGATAATGTTGATCTGCCGTTTAAAATTTAATTCTTAAAAATAAAACCATTTAATTTTCGAAAAACTAGGTTTTTTTATCATGCATGTCTGCCATAGATATAAGATATATTTTAACTGTACCGTGAGTGTTACGCTTGCTAGTGCCTTTGTGTCACCTTTGTGTAATATTTGTATTGTATCACAGCGCCTCTATCGGCCATCATACCATGAATCAGTGAGGATACCTTGATAGAGATAAGTACGCCACCCGACTTTAATTAGGTGTAGTACCTCGGGTACCATTTACACATGCATTTTTTTTTTAAGAATCTACTTGGCATGCGTACTTCGACCCGCCTGTTATTAAGTATCTTACCGGTCTTGAGAACACTTTTGACGTGTCCTTTTGTACTGATATGACATTTTCAAGATGGCTCTCAGACTGTAGATTAATCTATACAAATAAATAAAATTGGAGTGTCTGTTTGTAATATCAAAATAACACCTTTTCACTAAATGCATATGAAAGTACATACGACACCTATAGCAAAAACGCGTTTAAAAAAAAAAATTATGTCTGTGTGTTTGTTTCGAGTAATCTCCGAAATGGCTGGACCGATTTTGATGGGACTTGCATTGGTAGATAGCTGATGTTATAAGCAGTACCTAACTCAGGCTATTTTTATTTTAGGAAATCAAAAATTTTTTAAATGAGTCCTGTCGCGCGGGCTCAGAACGCGGGAGCGGGCTTTTTTGTTAAGTTAAATTCCACGCGGACGAAGTCGCGGGCTCAGCTAGTTTATTAATAAAACCTATAGATACTTGCAATACCAAGGGGTTTCCTTGCTCGCATGTTTCCCACCTGAACGGGAGTAGGATAAATCTACACCAATAAAAAATAATCACAATTAGTGAATATTATATACCAATTGAAAATTAATAACGAATTTAAATTCGCGGTTGCGGACAGCGTCATTTGCAACGGGTTCCGCGCGTGCGGTCCTCTATTTACGCTCACGGTACCCTGATTACAGCCGATACTAATGGCGGCTGGTCGGGGTGCGGTCTACGAATGTTATTTTGATTTGTTTATGGTATTTATTTTATGATGACGTCATTGCATATTATTAATTACAATGTAATATGGGTGTATGTAATATGGCTTCTATGGATCTGAAACATGGATTTGGTAAGGTACCGCCCTTCCTATGGATGTGTACCTACAAGACAACTTTTTGAAATATATTATACTAGCGGCCCGCCCCGGCTTCGCACGGGTACATTGCGGTTACATTATTCGAGTTTTAGTAAGGATCCCTAATTTTTTGAAAATATATTATAGTCTATGTCACCCGGGGATAGTGTAGCTTCCCAACAGTGAAAGAATTTTTCAAATCGGTTCAGTAGTTTCGGAGCCTATTCATTACAATCAAACAAACAAAGTTTTTCTCTTTATAATATTAGTATGATTATAGTATGATAAAAAAATCTGCAAACAAGCCATCGTTTGATGTTAAGCAGTTACCGTAGCCAATAGATGCTTGCGAGTGGGAGGGGGGGCTTCCAGCTCTCTCACACATCGCACGAAATGCAGATATAATAGGTACTACGAGAATTTAGCAAACATACATAATTTATTTGGCAGTACCAATTCTACAAACAGCCCACAAAGCAATTTGTTTTAATCAATTTCTATCTATATATATGTATATAACTCAAAGGTGACTGACTGACTGACTGACATAGTGATCTATCAACGCACAGCCCAAACCACTGGACGGATCGGGCTGAAATTTGGCATGCAGGTAGATGTTATGACGTAGGCATCCGCTAAGAAAGGATTTTTATTAATTCTACCCCAAAGGGGATAAAATAGGGGATGAAAGTTTGTATGAAACTTTTGTCAATTTAATTCCACGCGGACAAAGTCGCGGGCACAGCTAGTATCTATATATTTTTACAAATATCATTTGGATTTGGGATTCAGAACGAGATAATAATATATGAATTCATAATATGAATTACGGTATCAGCATGGCAGCAAGATAATGTCCTGTCATATCCATTATTCATTTCACTTTGAATGGCGGTTAAGGATGTTTACATACTTACGACATACGACATCACTAGTTATGCGATTTGCGATTATATTAATTATTCATTATTAGTTAAAATAAAGCTCCCTGCATGCTCTCGACAGAGATTTCACCAGTAATGCGATCAGTGATGACACTTTTTAGGGTGCCGTCGTCAAAATAGGAACCCTCATAGTTTTGACATGTCGGTATGTCCGTCTGTTGGACGTTACAGTCATTTTATTCAGAGACTATTCGATATATAAGGCTGAAAATCGGCACAAAAATAGAGGTTATGTACCGCTACCAAACTGTGTTTTTTAAATATTTAAAGAAAAGTTATTCTAGAGTACCTGCTGTACTTGGGAAGGGGAGTGTAAAATAATGTTTACGGTGAGTAAACATTTTTTTACACTCCTTCTTCCTCCACTCCACTTCTTGAGTCGTTAGATAGGTATTATAAAACGATTTTGAGGTTTCTTTGACAGTTTCTTTAAATTACAACTAGCTGTGCCTCGCGACTCCGTCCGCGTTCTGTTGAAATTTTTCCTGAATTTTCTTTGCTATAAACCTCACGGATCCCGAGACCTTTCCACCGAATACAAAACCGTGGAAATCGGTTCGTGCGTTCTGGAGTTATAGCGTCAGGAAGGAAAACCCGACTTATTTTTATATAGTAGATATCTGCAAACAAAGGTAGGTACATAGCTTATACAAGTAGACATTGCTCGCACATTGTTGAACTGTTGGGAGTGATGTTAATCGTTAGCTGTTCTTATAACTTAATAAACAATAAGGACGGACAAAATAATTTAACTTTAAAAAGTCGTAATGCCTGTTCGCGCCTTATTTCCTTATCCAAAATCATGTTACAAGACACTCCTCTCGTTTGGCTGACATTACATTTCTATTTAATAATTTACTTTTGGTCCTCTTGAAGGGCCAGGGCTAAGTATTACCATCATTCACGTGTTCAATAAAATTATTCTTTAGGATCTTGTGTACGTGTGTGTGTCTCTCAGAAGATCACCGTAGAGTAGCTATTATGATGCGTTTCGTACGTTGAGCAAGTGAGCCGGAAGCTTAACCCTGTTCTCCTTAATCTCGCACACTCCCCTTCAGATCAGCAACGTGCGAGCTATGTCATTGGTATTGTTACGATAACTGCTTAACATGGGTCGTACCGACGCTAGTTTGCCGTATTCGTTTTATAAAAGCTGAATCGAACCCATGTTTGACAATTAGGTAGGTAAATACTCGTACCTATATATGTACCAACTATTAAGACGTAAGTACATCACTCAGATTGACTTACCTCAGCTTTTAGGGCGGATATCCACTAGGGACGACCCTAGTTAAGTTCTCGTTAGCTACTAATGAGTCGAATGGATCTTGATTAACGTCCGTCTAACAATTATGTATCTCAGTCACATAATTACTGTGAGTTGTAAGCAACAAAGTAGATAAATAATTACATTTCGAAATGTCCAAATCTTAAAATGCCCACAACGTAAAATTATCACAAAATGTAACTAACCTTGGCGCAGTGGTGAGCGAAGGCCGCTCGGCTACACATGGTGGTTGCGGGTTTGATTCCCGCTGGGGCAAATTTTGGAACTGGCCTTTCATAATTTGCCCAGGTCTGGGTGTCACTGGGATCGCCCTCAGTCTATACGTTCGGTTTAAGCGACTGTGAAAAGAAATCATCCAGGAATATTTCCGTGCCATTACGAGCGTAAACACACGGGACTGCGTTAGTTCGCGCCGAGCACGGTTGTGTACTCTAACAATGACCTTACCAAACATAGTGACGGTTTATCAGAAGTGCAGATATAATGGAGCGTAAGTCACAAGCGTTAGCGGAAACGGATTTATAAATACTAATGCATGTCTTACACTATAGCTATATATCTCTCTTTTCCTTAATTTATTTTCTATGAAATGAATTACATTAAATACTTATTATACTAGTGAGTAGTTTGTCAGTTTTTCTATAGACAAATTGGACAAAACTGACGTATTCAGATACGCGATACGTCAGTTTTGACGTATTGCGAGTCGATCGGGATGCTTGCGGTTCACAGAGTTGGGCACCAGTTCATATTTAATAGCATCGCTTCCCATGGTGGGGTACCCAAATGAAAAAAGAAGACAAAAAATAGAATACTATTTAAAAAGTATGTCTATATTTAATACTATTTATTGCAGTGATAGCCGATTGGTTAAAGCACGCGTCTTGCGGGCACCAGGTCTTGGGTTCAAATCCCGGCTCGCACCTCTGGATTTTTCGAAATCTATGTGCGAATCATAATTTCTATATGATTATCACTTGCTTACGGTGAAGGAAAACATCGTGAGGAAACCTGCATGTCTTAGTAGATCTAATCAATTTTCGAAAGACATGTGAAATCCGCCAACCCGCACTGGGCCAGCGTGGTGGATTATGGCCTGAATCCCCCTCATGTTGAGGGGAGGCCCGTGCCCAGCAGTGGGACGTCAAAAGGGCTAAATTATTATTATTATTATTTAAAAAGACTTGACCAATAACCATTTGTTTCCGCTCGCGCTCTCACTGATCTCCCATGACATAGACCAAAAACGAAACACAGGCACTAACACGATATTGCTTTTTCCAGTATAGGACCGTTCCTTTAACATGTAAAACACGGCTATGGCGGTAACGCGGGCGTATGGAGATCGGGCCTTATGTCATGACCGAAGTTTGAAGCGGACTTTAACTGTTGATCTGTGTGCTTTATGGTGAAGAATAGGCTTTTTGAAATAGAGTACCTATTCAAATGTTGGAAATTTAGATCATGTCGAACAGTCAACATCAAAAGCGTTTGGAACGTGTTTCAAAATCAGTGATTATTTATTCTATAAGGTTCATACGCTCAAAGATTGTATTGATTCGTTTGAAACTGGTGTAATTAATGGTATTTGACCGAACTAACTAAAACACCTTAAATAACCAATTTTAAAAGTTACCATTTTCCCAAGATGACCACTCGCCAAAATGACTCGTTCCCAAAATAACCACTTCCCGAAAATGACCACTTTAGCATTTAGGTGCCTACCTACATCTCAAATTTGAGTTGTACAAATGTGAGGATCTTCTCAGTTGAGGTCACGGTCCAATACGGAAGAAATTACTTAATAAAGCCAGTCCAAACAACACGTCATTACTTTCGTAACCCATACCATCCATTTTAACCAAAATGGCACCGGTCATATTATTATATCTCACAAAACATGTTCGCACATCACTTCTCCAACACATAACCCGCCACTCAATATTCCAATAACTTGTCACACGTTCAAGTAAAAGAAAATGAAATTCCAACACGCCAGACACATCCCAAATTAAATAAAGAGACCCGACAATACAGCCAATGTTGAGCTCTGTTCAAACACAAGCGGGAATCTCGAATAGCCCAATAAGCTATAAATAAATAAAAATAAATAAATTTAGCCACACGAACTCACCAACTGTATGGTTCCAAACTAAGCAACGCTTGTACTATGAGTACCGTAAAATGGACTGGGGGTGAACCCAGTGACACCTAGACTAAGGTAAATTACGAAGAGGCCATTTCCGAAATTTATCCTGACGGGAATACAACCCGAAACCACTCGGTGCATTGAGCCGAGCGGCTACACTCGAACCACTGCCCCAAGCGGTCGTAATAAGTACGTAATTATACCATGAAAAACCACTCAATAATAATCTGGAATTGCCAAAAGAATCACATTCATTGGAGTCTGACACGAAGAGGTCTTTAAAGTAATCCAACACACAGCAGTAGTTGCCGCGCGCGACCGAACCCGCTCAGTTCTGAATAGACCTTAGACGTAACACGTACAGTGTGATAAATTCTTTCATTTATAACGTTCTCCATTAATTTATACAGAGCTCCTCCCCCGTGGCGTACTTGCTTGGGATACGGTTAGATTGGCTATACATTTTAGTAATTAATTCATTACTGAGTCTATGGAAACGCGTATCGTAATGAACGTAGGTTAAAATGTTTATATACATACCCAGTAAATGTATGTTTTATTCGTCACTAGTTTCTGCCCGCGACTTCGTCCGCGAAGACGTAAATAAAGTATTCTATGTGTTAATCCAGGTTATAAACCATCTATGTTCAAAATTTCATCCAAATCCGTTCAGTATTTTTTGCGTGAAAGAGTAACAAACATACATCCACACTCACGAACTTTCGCATTTATAAAATTAGTAAGATTTTCGTCACTGCTTTAGGGAGTTATTTGAATAATCTTAGAAAAAAAAACACATTATAAGGTACTAGTATTTCCTATTGCTTCTCCAGATAGGCTGTCTTGTGTAAGGATTGGGCCCACAGTATAGGGATCAAATGCGAAACCTCTCAGCTACGAGTGCGGCCCGTCTAACCGCTAGACTATTGAAACTATTAAATATTTCAACTTCGTATTTATCTAAGTCTTATAAGCTCTACTATGGTGTTTCCTCTGAAGTCATCAGCGTATTTCCCATCAACTTGAGCTAAGCCGGGTGAATCAGAGGAAATAAAGCGATCCTATTGGCCAAAGCAGGCGAGCTCGCTTCATAACACAGCGAAGCGAAAGGTCACCCTTAACCATTTGCACTTCCTCTCTTCACTCACCGTAAAAACCCTTTATTCACGTAACACAATACTTGAACAAGTATAATGTCGATACCTCACGAGTATATAACGAGACAAATTTAATCGTGTCTCCGTCCCGCAGTTTGCACAAATATAATTCGCGAAGGCATTGAGTGTAACAACGCCCGACGGTAACACAAAATGTATGGAAATTCAGTTATGTTTCACATTCGTCCGATAATTTCTTTTGGCATTTATTTAGTGTCAATATTGCGTTGTGTTTTGCTTCTTGGATAACGCTCTATTGAATTTGAAGTTACACGAATTACTGGGCCACTGCACAGTAAATTTTCATTGTTTGTTAAATTAAAAATAAATGTCGACCCCTGTTGCAGTTAAAACTAAGCGAATTTAAGGGTTTGCGTATATAAATTATCTACTTCAGCTACAATATTTAATTCAATATTAAAATCAGATTTTTATAAATGACATAGTTCTATAAAATCTAGCAAATCACCTTTTTAATTTATAAATTATATAAGAAATAAACCTATAAAATACATTTCAATTTAAATATTAAGTAGTTCAATAAGTTAAATCATGAGAAACTCTACAATACCTACATACAAATCACGGTCTCTATACAAATCCCCACGCAATAAATCCCAAAAACTATGCCGCGAGAGGCTCTACATCATCATCCCCCGTCAATATCAATTCACAATATTTCTTATCTGTTCACCCACCGAAAATCCCATGGCTGACATTATTTTCCATAAGCGTACGCCATAATATACGGCTCAGAACTGACGTGAGATCCCCGTGGAATGCTAAAGATAGCATCTGTATATTATACCTATTTTATTTAAACTACTAGCTGAGCCCGCGACTTCGTCCGCGTGGAATTTAACTTGACAAAAAAGCCCGCTCCCGCGTTCTGAGCCCGCGCGAAAGGACCCATTTTTTTAAATTTTGATTTTCTACAATAAAAGTAGCCTTAGTTACTGCTTATAACATCAGCTGTCTACCAGTGAAAGTCCCGACAAAATCGGTCCAGCCATTTCCAAGATACTCTTTGATTTCACGTGTTTTGATTTTTTAACGCGGAACCCTAATTGTTTTTCTAAAATTAAAGTAGCCTAAGTTACTCCTTAAGACATCAGCTATCCACCAGTGAAAGTCCCGTCAAAATCGGTCCAGCCGTTTCGGAGATTACCCGGAACAAACACACAGACAGACAGACAGACAGACAGACAGACAGACAGACAGACAGACAGACAGAAAGATAGACAGACAGACAAAAAAAATTTAAATCGCGTTTTTGTTATACGTGTCGTATGTACTTTCATATGCATTTAGTGAAAAGGTGTTATTTTGATATTACAAACAGACACTCCAATTTTATTTATTTGTATAGATATCTGAAGTGTTAAAGTATAAATTTAGAACAGAATAATAATAAGCTAATAATAATGCTGATTCCGTATTGTATAGACGTCCTTATGAAGGTCGTGCCATATTTAAGCGAGGCAGAATACAAAAACAAAATAAGATTCGCCATTATGCACGCATCCGCCACGGAGCAATAATGAAGAGAGGCTGTTAATCTTGCTTCGACTGCGACCGCTTTATTAGACACCGGGACACCGGTGTATAGAGAAATATACGCCATTGGGGAAAAGTTACAACCAAGATGGTTACTTACTGGATGTGATTATTCTATGACGACCAAATACTTCAATGGTCAACTATAGAAACTATTATAGGTATTGTTGATTGAGTTATGTCGGATAAATACATCGGGTGATGGCGTTTAAAATAAGTTTTTATGAATTTTATTTTAGAATTAGTTCCATCCCTATAAACCATATTTTTATGAAGAGTATCCTAGTGGGAAAAGTAAAATAAATAAATAATATCGCAGACTGACACACCAACTATATGGTCCAAAACTAAGCAATGCTTGTACCATAACTACCGTACAATGGACTGGGGGCGATCCCAGTGACACTCAGACCAGGGCAAATTATGAAAAGGCCATTTCCAAAATTTGCCCTGGCGGGAGTCAAACCCGCAAACGCCATGGCCTACACTTGAACCACTGCGCCAAGCAGTCGTCAAAAGGAAGGATCACAAATATCTAGAACGAGTTATTTATCTCGAGCGAGATAGAGCTGGCTGAAAAAGCTGAATGAGAAGGTCAATATTACGCATGATGGTTGCACGAGAAAGGGATCGAAGGCTCAAGTAATTTTCAAACGTAATCGTATCTCCACAGATAAAATATGACGTCGCTGTTATTTTTATTCATGAAATCAGTGGTGTGGGCGGGATGGAATATGTAACGCTAGGTAAAAAACAGTGGTGATAGAGTATCAACGCAATCGAAATTAAAATACTATTGTTCTTCTTCTTTGTTTAAAATTATGGCCCATCCAAGTTAATAGGTATTACGCCAGTGTCAAGTAACAAATAGCAACAACAAACACATTTTTTATTAAATTGTGTTTGTTATTGCTAATTGTACAATACAAAAACGTGATCGTCAACTTTGGAAAACCAAAATGGAATTAAGCCGATTCCAGTTTGGCACTTAACTCCGTAATCACCGCTTAAACTTACACAGTCGAAATTTATGGGGGGCACTTTAGTTCTCGCCCGTGCATAGGTGGAGGTGACTCTAGTATAAAGTACCTCAGTGCGGCCAACTCTACCTACGAGCCGGGACAGCAGGGTGATCGACCTTTATAATGAGCTCTAGTCCTTTAATCATCAGATAGAAACTTCATCAAGTTTTCCAAAAATATATCACACAATAATAGTTACTGATATTTTTTTATATTACAATGTCGGCTGACAACGCCTACGATGCGCCTGATGTTAAGCTGTTATCGTAGCGTATAGATGCTTGCAATACCAAAAACATTGCTCGCACATTAACGTCCAGAATCGGAGTAGAGCCTTTCGGTTCTGAGTATGGTAATATACCTTTTATCGTTTCTACTAACATTAGGTATGGATGTTCTACGCGGTAAGCGTCAAAGATATTTCCAACGTTTATGAGCTAGTAAAGATTATTACCACGGTTATTCAGGTACAATAACAGGTAGTCGTTAAGTTATTCCTAGTACACTTTACTGCTTGATGGCGGTTAAGTGGAACTTGCAAATGAAGGCTTTGTTGAGCGACTTAACTTAACTAAGCTTCGAGTATAAACTAAAAAAACCCAGCAGGTTTTTTGTTCACATCACTACTTGAGTTGAGACCACGAGGGATACGACCGCTAAGAAGATTCCAAATACTTTGGTACAATGACTATCGTCAGACAATTATCAACTTTATTTTCCCAAAATAAACAACACTTCTGCTATAGGTAGGTTTCTCAGAAGAGAAGAAGACAATAAGATACAAAATAGAAATTGAGTAACGAATTTATAAAAAAATTTGCGTGCACTACTGCACCACCAAGATAATCATCTTAGAATTAGTTGGGGCGATGCAGATAACACTGGTTTAAAAGACAAAGCTGATCAAACAGAGCAAAATGATAATTTCCAAAATTTCTAGATAACTTCTGGATCGTTACAGGTGGCACAAGACAGTATGCTAAACTATTATAACAATTGTTGTATTGTATTTTATTTAGATATAATAAGGTATATTCACGATGAAACAAAATGGGTATACAATATTTTTGTAAGAGCAAATAGTGTTGCCAATATATAGCGGTCCAAACGTACGCCTACATGACTTTTAATTTTTAAATTTCTCCCAAATCCGATAATTTTAGAATTACCTACTAGAAAAAAATTATGTTTTCTATTTCATGTTACCGTGTATCCTACTAATATTATAAATGCGAAAGTTTGTGAGTGTGGATATATGTATGTATGTTTGTTACTCCTTCACGCAAAAACTACAGAACGGATTTGTATGAAATTTGGAACACAGATAGATTATAACCGGGATTAACATATAGGATACTTTTTAACCCAATAATCCATTACTACGCGGATGAAGTCGCGGGGCACAGCTAGTAATATATAAAGGTGGGAGAATAATTAGTAATCGACAAACTTGAAAAACTTATGTATAAACATACGCATATGTATTAAAAAAATCATCAAAGTCGGTCAAGCCGTTTGGGAGGAGTAAAATAATGAACATGCACACCAGAATTGTATAATCTAAGATCAAGATAACCAGTGGTACTCGTATAGTATAGTAATAGTGGTGGTGATTAAGATAGTGGCAGTTTCAAGTATATATTGTACTAGCTGTGCCCCGCGACTTCATCCGCGTAGTATTGGATTATTGGGTTAAAAAGTATCCTATATGTTAATACCGGTTATAATCTATCTGTGTTCAAAATTTCATCCAAATCCGTTCAGTAGTTTTTGCGTGAAGGAGTAACAAACATACATACATACATCCACACTCACAAACTGTCGCATTTATAATATTAGTAGGATTATGTACTTAAAAATTACGGATTACCTCAAATAAAATTCTCCCAAACTTATTTATCTACATTGATGACAAATCTTAGTTATAACAATAATACACCACCCATTCAAAGAGACCACATCAAGATAATAAATAAGGATTATTTTTAATCCTTATAGATTACTACCATATTATTATGTTTACACTTGTGAGTACATTCCCGAGAACTTAGCCTGAGTTACGTAAGCAGGCTAGCGACCCATATTACACAATAAACCAGCTCTTTGTCCACAAATTAACTCGCTCATCTCACACACTTTATTATGTAGATAGCAAGTCCTTTTTTTTTTTTTTTTTTTGTTTGCGCTGGGAAATGCATTTACGCATACCATCCGAGACCGGGGGGTCTCGGACGGTTATGTGGGGCTCCTGGACGTTGGTCCAGACTACCCACTAAAACCCAGCGGTCTGCCCTCGCCGCCGTTACCATGGAGCGCCACAGGATCGGACATGCACTGTGACGCCCCGGCGGCAGGCCTGGCATTGCCAGGCCGCAGACATCAAGACGGGATAGAGCTCCCCCGTCAAGGGAATTATTTGGGCAGGGGGTCCCCCGACCCCCAACCCAACATCCCGTCCCTCCGCTACGGCGGAGGCAGGAGGTGCGCATAGCGCCTCCTCCTTCTGCCCCGCCGTGCTCTCCGGATCGGGTCAGCAGAGGCATCTTCCTCTCTGACCCTCTCCGCGGCCTCCTTCTGCGACATTACTGTTTCGCAGAAGGAGACCATTGCCTCCCAGCACCTCTTGTTGCCGAGCATGGCCTCGACTACGCTCGGCAACGAGAGATCCCCTCCAACGACACTCCTGAGGTCGTGCCTCTGCCGCCCCCAAGCCGGGCAATCCTCTAGCGTGTGACGCACTGTGTCCACGGGTGCGTCACACGCGTGACAGATGGGAGTCGCCTCCCGCCTGGCTATCCTGTGCAGATACTCACCGAAGCACCCGTGTCCGGAGAGCACCTGCACCAGCCTGTAAGTAAGCGGCCCACGCTTTTTAAGCCAGGCCGCCAGATGGGGACGGACTGCCTCCACTGTCGTCCGACCGTATTGTGAGGACGCTAATTGTTCCCCCCACCTCCGCTCTACCTCTTGCTGAGCCCGACTTCTTATGCGCCGTACCGCATCCCAGTCCGGTACGGCGCCCCTCACCCGCTCAGTATCTCTAAAGGTGTAGACCACTGCTAGCACCTCAGCCTGGAGCTCCCAGGGAGGATCACCCGCCAGGAGCGTGGCCGCCACCCAAGAGACCGTTCGGTAGCCCCTAATTGCTCTCACCGCTATGATCCTTTGCGGTCTCCGCAAGAGGATCTTATTTGAGGCGGTGAGAGCCTCCGCCCAGATGGGGGCCCCGTATAGTGCCATACTTCGGATTATTCCGGAGTATAGGCGCCTGCACGTGGACTTGGGCCCCCCCACATTGGGCAACAGCCTCCCCAGCGCAGCAGCGTTGGATACGAGCTTCGGGGCAAGCCGGGCAAAGTGGGCCCCGAACCCCCAGCGTCCATCTAATGTAAGGCCCAAATATTTCATTTGGGCCCCCACTTTTATGGCTGTCCCGCGGATGATAATTTGAGCGCCCCGTGGGGGCCCTCGCCGCGGCCCATGAAAAAGGAGAACCTCCGTCTTCTCCAGAGCGACTTCGAGACCCAGCTGACAAATGCGGTCCACCACCAGCGTGGTCCCGACTGTCGCCCTACGAGCCACCTCCTCCCAGTTCCTCCCCCTTATTGTGACGAGGGTGTCATCCGCGTAACACAACACCCTCATCCCGGGCAGGAGTGGCCCTCGAAGGAGCCAATCAAACCCGATGTTCCACAGCGTAGGTCCTAACACTGACCCCTGTGGAACACCTCGCTCGACTCGCTGCCGGCAAAGCTCCCCGGCTCTCCCCTCCCATACCACCTGACGGCTCTGCAGGTACGCCATCAACAGCCTCTCGAGGTAGAAGGGCACTCTGTGATAACGGAGTGCTTCCCCTATAGTTTCAAACGGGAGGCTGTTGAAGGCGTTCCGCACATCTAAAGAAACCGCCAGGACAACCTCCCCTTCCTCAACTGCCTCCCTGGAGATGCTCCTCAACTGGCTCAGAGCGTCTATTGTCGAGCGACCAGCCCTGAACCCCCACTGGGTTTCCGATAGCCCAGGCCCAACTACTTCGAGGTGCCGGATAAGGCGGGAAACGAGAATTCTCTCAAAGAGTTTCCCCACCTCATCCAGGAGCACAATAGGCCTATAGGCCGACGACTGATCCGGAGGACGCCCCTCCTTCGGGAGAAGGCAAACCCTGCCTTCTTTCCACAACTTTGGGAACTGTCCAGCGCGGAGACACTCGTCGAACAGTTCCCGGAGCCGACTTCCTAGGAACTCGGAGGCCACCACAACAATTCGACCCGGCACACCGTCCGGCCCTGGCGCCCTCCGCCTTGTCCGAAGTCGTTCCAGGATGCCATCCATCTCCTCATCCCGAACAGGAGGGGCAACCACCAGACCGTCCTCTGCAGTCACTTGGCGGGGAGGCGCCATCCTAGGGGGGGTGAAGTTCTCCACCGCTCTCGGGAACAAACCCCCCATAATCCTCCCAAGGAGATCCGGAGGAAGAGTCTCCGTCGCTGGGGTGGCACTGCCTTTGAGCTTCTTCCGAGCTGCACGAAAGGGCCGCCCCCAGGGGTTTCGGTCAAGGTCAGCTAGAATCTCTTCATCCGCCTGCTCCTTGGCTCGACAGATGGCCACATTGAGCGCCTCTTTAGCCTGATCAAGGGCGTCCTTCAGCCGGGCCTCCAACACTGGATCGCGTCCATCATGCCTTCGACACCGCACGTACTCTCTACGTGCAGAGTTGCAAGCCGCTCTGAGCCCTGCGATTTCGGCGGACCACCAATAGAGCCTGCGACGACCAGTATGGCGCCGAGCCCTCGGCATGGCCGCGTCGCAGACCCTAGTTAAGGCTCTGCGCATACGGTTGGCCAGCTCGTCGACGCTGTCATCCTGACCGGCTCCACCATAGACCCAACGCTGGACAATGGCCGCTTCTTTCGCCATTTCCAGATCTAACCGACTCAGGACCCAGCGAGGGAAATGGCTGGGCCCCCTAGGAGTGCCCGTCAAATCTAGAGGGGTGGAAATTCCAAATCGGATATACCGGTGGTCCGATAAGGTCTCCACCCCTATTTCAACCCGCCAGTCGCAGATTCTTTGTGCGACAGCGGGGGTGGCGAATGCAATATCCACCACGGACGCCCCCGTATGTCGCACGCATGTATGGACTTGCCCCCTGTTTAGAAGGGACAGGCCGCCTATAAGGGCCCAAGCCAAGACTGCCCTCCCTCTGACGTCAGTCCTAGGGTTCCCCCACTCCCTGGCCTTTGCATTTAGGTCGCCGATTACAATAATAGGTTTCGATGACCACCTATTGAGGGCATTCCTGACGGAGTCAAGATAAGCCTCAAACTCTGCCAGGCTGCGATTAGGGGAGAAGTAAGTACCCACTATCACATACCCTCCCCATTCAGCCACCACATACCCAATCCCCCTCTCTAAGATTGAGAGGGTAGTATTGGAACCGGATCTTATGGTGACTGCCACCAAGCCATTCAAGTCCCCCGCCCAGTGCGATTGCTGGGGGACATAATAGGGCTCGCAAGCCACTGCCACATTAACCTCCCACTCCGCCATGGACTGCAAGAAGAGATCTTGAGCCCCGGCGCAGTGGTTCAGATTCGCCTGGAGGAAAGTAACATGTGGTGTTATATTCATTCCGACATGTTACCTTCCTCGCGCGCCTGTTCACGTCCAGTCTCCATAGCGGCCGAGGTCCGAGCAGCCGCCTTTCCTTTCGTGTGAGGGGGGTTACACTGTGCCCCCCCCATTTGGTGCCCAGAAGGCTTACCCATATCGGAACACACCGCGCACCTCAATGTTGCCGTGCATCCCGTTGCCTTGTGGCCTGCATTACCGCAACGGAAGCAAAGGGCTCCACGATCCACTCCAGAAGGGCACATCGCCCTAGTATGGCCGATCCCCATACATTTAAAGCAGCGCATGGGGCGTTGCTGTAGTGCCTCAACCTTAGCTGAGCTCCACCCAACTAAAATTTTGCCTGCAGCGACCAGAACTTTTGCCGCCTCCACCGGGCACTGCACCACCACAGCGCCCATGCCTCCCGGGCCAGTCCGCACTTCCCTGGCTCGAATCAGCTCCGCTGCACAACTCCCAGTCCTTGCCACTGCAGCGACCACTTTCTCTTTGGTAGCCGAGTCGTCCAGACCAGAGATCCGAATTTCAGCGGACTTCGTAGGCCGGGCGACGTCGGCCATCCCCTCTAGTGCAGTGCGGAGCTTCTCCGCCAACTGGTCAGCCTTTTCAGTGGTCTGCCCCTTCGGCAGCTCGAGAACCCTAGCCCCAGTGGCCGAGCGGCGGAACTTTAAAGAGTCGATGCCCAGCTCTTCCAGGTTTACCCTCTCCTCCGCCTTAGCCAAAATCTGGCTATATGACACCCCCGCAGCGCTTGCATCTTCCCGCAGCGTAATTACTACAGCTGCGGTACGGGGAGGGACAAGCTTTGGAGCAGCTGCACGAGGAGCCGGGGCAGTGTGAGCCGGGGCATTCGCCGCACGGGGAGCCGGGGCATCCGTTAAATGGGGATTCGCCGGAGGGGCTGACCTCTTCCCCTTCCCCTTCCCTTTCTTGGTGACAAGCGTGAACCCATCCTCTTGGCCCACAGGGGTAGCCACTGGAGCAGATGCTGTAATCGGATGATCGGAGGCCGATGAGCTTCCAGCTTTAGCTGCTCTCGGCCGCCCAGCTGTCTTCGTCCGGCCTGCCGATGGCCCAAGCCGTGCCCTTACTGGCTCCTCCACCTCCGACACAATTGCAGCCGTCTGCCGCCTACTATCTGCCGCCAACGGTGGGCGATGTAGAATCGCTGGCAGTAAACGCTCCTCGATTCCAGCAAATCGAGCATTCACCATTTCGCCCACCGAGACAACAATGGAGCGCCTAAACTCCTCCATCACGTCACCATCAATCACCTGTGGGGGAGTAGGCAGCGACGTTCGAGTGGCCGCCATTGAAGCCCTCATTTCCTCAAACTCACGTCGATGTGCCCCCAGTTCAGTCTTCAGGGAGTCAATCTCCCTGCGTAGCAGACAATTATTCTTCCTGAGACGGCGCGTCTCTTCCTCCTCTGGCCTCGAAACAAGAATGTCGACGATCTCCTGCATCTTCGTCGCCGCATCCTTCAGCCGTTTAACACACGGTCCCTGGAGATGCCCAGACTTTTTCGCCACCTCCAGGATTGTTGTAATGTTATGGCCAGCCAACGCCCGCAATTCCTCCGCTGGGAGCGCCTCCGCATCAAAGCTTCCCGGGATTTCCTCCTCTGTGAGGTCCAAGACCGGCTTTACCACCTCCTTGCGGAACGCTTTGGACCTCAGCGCTTTATCAAAAGCCACCTCCTTGTCTTCTGCCTCACGAGCTCTGAGCTCCGCCCTTGCACGGGTCAGTCCCGACCCACGTTTAGCCCCAGAAGTCTTTCCACGGCGCGTTGTGGGTATTTTCGGCGCCACAACACCCATCTCACTGTCTGAGCCAGAAAGTTCTGACTCCACCACATCACACCTCCTCTTCCCCTTCCCTCTACCTCCAGGAATGTCTGACTCAGAGCCCATCGCTGAGCCCCAGCCCAAAAACACCTGAACAAATAAACGCCACTGGCATCGGTGGCCCTAAAAAAGGGCCCTATAAACAAGCAGAAACCTCACACAAGCTCAAAGTGGCGGAAATTAATCAACGCAAACACTTCTACACGTGTATCCGCAAATGTCGTAGTTAACCGCAAAGACTACGACGTCACAGTGCACTTTAGCCGAACACCGGTCTGCCACTCCGTTACGGTGGTCAGAACCGGGTCGTTGCCCAGGGAACGCGACGAGGACGCAAGCACTGTGGGGGGTTCCCCGATAGCAAGTCCTGAGCCGTGACGTCACCATACAAATTAAATTATGAGCCGTCGAACATTGGCTTGGCACTTAAAATTTCACCAACCGAGACGGTTTATAAGCAACTATAATGTATGAAGGTCCCTTAAGACCCTATTGTTGTGGTCCAAGTGATAAGCTCAGAAAAGCTCAGTCCTCTTGCGCACTAGTTACATTGCGCCCTTTTGACGTCCCACTCTTGGGCACGGGCCTCCCCTCACTACGAGGGCGATTCAGGCCGTAATCCACCACGCTGGCCCAATGAGGGTTGACTGATATCACATGGCTTTCGAAAGTTGGTTGGGATTTTTAGGACATGCCGTATTCCTCACAAAGTTTTCCTTCGCCGTATTCAAGTGATAATCATAAATAAATTTTAATTCGCACGTAGATTTCGAACAGCTCAAAGGTACGAGCCGGGGCTTGAACCCAGGACCTTGTGCTCTCAAGACGCGTGTTTAACCAATAGACTGTTACTGCTGTTTTTTCTATTTGTCTGTCCTACGTAAAAATTGCTTTCTTTCGTTACACAAGATATAAATTGATAATATATATACAGTCATAATTATGCACCTATCAGAAAACATTTCCAGCATTAGCTGACATCTCTTCATCACTGGTGTCAATAATAAAGAGAGTTCAGCTCACGCTAGCAATTTTCCCTGAGACGTACAACCGACTATAGTCCTAAAAAAATAAATAAATAAAGGCTTGTATTAGTAAATCGATCTCAAGTGTGAGAGTGTTCTCGGATATGTCATTCTTATTTCATACCAGTACAAATTACACGACAAAAGCGTACTCAACATCACTCTCAGACCTTGAGATCGCTTTATTAATGCGGGCCTAAGACTAAGCTGGCCTCCTTCAAAGATTATGCCTCACTCTATATTTTTTTTTGTATTAAGGTGAAGGCGCCTGTCTAGTCCGCGAAATTCAAAATTTTCGAGTATTTTTATAGTTTATCCAAAATCTGAAAACATTTAAGACAACATTTTGTGATTTGCGAAAAACACAGTATGCAGTGCGTTTATTAATACATTTATTTTACTCTAAATATTATCACGGTGGATATGATACTAGTAAATCACTAAATATACAAAAACTGCCAGATTATCTGGATAGCTGTCGTTCTTGAAATGTTTTAGAGTAAGTTGGATATATTAATAAATGCACTGCACACGGTCTTTTTCGCGAATTACAAAATTAGTTTTTTATTATTGTCAGTTTTTGAAAAATTTCTAAAAGAACTCAAAAAATTTGAACTTCGCGGGCTAGATGGGCGCTTCAGCCTTAAGTGGGAATATCTATTATGCTATTGCACACTATTTTTAACCCCCGGCAAAAAAGAGGGATGTTATAAGTTTAACATGTGTATCTGTGTGTCTGTCTGTGGCATCGTAGCGCCCAAGCGGAAAAACCGATTTCAATTTTGTTTTTTCTTGTTAGATAGGTATTTCGGAGATACCGTTATTCCGTATGTCTTATGTTATACACCATCCATACCGGGTTACCTCAAAACTTTCGGACTTACGCGCACGTTTGGCGAAACGTCAATAAATCTCGCTCGTAACTGAGTTGGGATGATGGTTATTAAGTAATGTTACCATTCGTGATTTCGGCCCGCGCCGTATTCATCGCGAGGGCATTAATTTTCCATGAGTAAGCGTTTTAGTTCGTAAAGGGTAAGGATGAGGCCCCGAAAGAGGAGATAATGCTACACTGCGCTTTGAGAAAAATTGCTATATTTATTGGGAATTTAAAATGACAATGATCACAGAATAAAATTACTAAACTAAGTACGTTTGACGACCGCTTGGCGCAGTAGCTTCAGCTTAGGCCGGTCGGCTCACTGCACTGGGTGG
This sequence comes from Notodonta dromedarius, assembly GCA_905147325.1. NCBI lineage: Eukaryota > Metazoa > Arthropoda > Insecta > Lepidoptera > Notodontidae > Notodonta > Notodonta dromedarius. Next base: position 1,955,757 of record LR990167.1, read on the forward strand.
TCGCGGGTTCGATTCCCGCTAGGGAAATTTCAGAAATGGCTTTTAAGTAATTTCCCCAGGTCTAGGAGTCACTGGGTTCGCCTCCATACGGTACCCATAATGCAAGCGGTGCTTAGTTTTAGACCAACATACTAGTTCGTCGAGCTACAGCGTTAGTTTTTTCATCAATTAGAAAATGCGTGCCAATTGCGAAAGTAAGTAAGGTTTGTTTTTAGTTTAGCAAAGATTTATAATATGCGGCAGCCGGTTGTAGCCTTTAAAAATGGTTAATTGTTTTTAAGTCACTAATATATAATCTTATAATATAAAATTCTCGTGTCAAAATGTTAGTTACCATACTCCTCCGAAACGGCTCGACCGATTTTCATGAAATTTTGTGTGCATATCGGGTAGGTCTGAGAATCGGCTACTATCTATTTTTCATACCCCTAAATGTTAAGGGTGGTCCACATTCCACGCGGACGGAGTCGCGGGGCACAGCTAGTTCATATATGAAATATAATTTACATAGATTAAGATTTATTTTTAGTAAAATTAATAGACGTAGGTACGGTATTGCCAGCGGAGCGAGACAGCACAGCTCCATTTCGTAGCCTCAACCGAAAGCTTTGATTGGCTGTCCATCCGCCTGTCTAGTGTATCCTGTTTATGACGGGTGGTGTGCGTTGGGCGCGGCCAGTAATTGGTGTTGCTTTGAATATTTGATGTTTAGTTCCTATTCTGATTAATGAGGTGAAATGTTGTTTGTGGATCATAAACCTATGATTTGTGCCATGTTTGAATAGTGCACGCTTGTAGTCTCTGTATCAATGGTAACTAATTTACACCATGTACTATACCAATTTAATTAATATTTGCATGGATAGGTAAAAGCTTAGCTTTTACATATAGCTGTTTTTAATACTTAGAACAAACCTCCGGAGTTAGATATCTGGCGCATCCTCTTTCGAAAATATATAGTTAAAAATATAGTATTGTTATAAAGAAATTTTATCCGAACCACAAACAACCATTTTTCACCGACCTATCTCAGTTTTCCTCGCTGAAACTTGCAAGCGAATCACGACATTAACAACACGCCAGAGGGCGCAGGGAGCGACAACTATTTTCTTTGCGGACCACAAAGACTAAAGTTGTATGCATTTCTTGTAACCGCTTGATGGTGTATCCATGGAATTTTCAAGCTGAGCTATAGCTCAAAAATATTACACTCGCTAGTCGGTAGCGTCGAAGTAAAACATTTGAAAGAAGAATAAAGAAAAAAATATACTTACGTATATCCTACTAATATATTATAATTATAAACTAGCTGTGCCCCGCGACTTCATCCGCGTAGTATTGAATTATTGGGTTAAAAAGTATCCTATATGTTAATCCCGGTTATAATCTATCTGTGTTCCAAATTTCATCCAAATCCGTTCAGTAGTTTTTGCGTGAAGGAGTAACAAACATACATACATACATACAAACATACATCCACACTCACAAACTTTCGCATTTATAATATTAGTAGGATGCGAAATTTTGTGAGTGCAGATGTTGTTTGTTACTCTTTCACGCAAAAACTACTGAACGGATTTGGATGAAATTTGGAACACAGATAGTTTATAACCTGGATTAACACATAGAATACTTTACTTAAGTCTACGCGGATGAAGTCGCGGGCAGACACTAGTATTATAATATAAATATACGTCGATTTTCTGTGACAGGGTGGTACTACCCCAGTCAAGCCTGTCCATATATGAGCTGTAGTCAGTTAGGTACAGCTTGGCTCTACCACCGCTAATAGTGTCAAATGCTTTACTACACTTGATTGTTATTGTAGCTAACTTGTGGACATTGGTTTATACTAAGACCACATGATATAAGTCCACTCGATACAAGTTACCTGGGCCCTAACTACGCTAGCTACTCAAATAGTAATAAAAAGCAAACGCTCGCGATTACGTTTCAAACGCTCCGCTTTTGACGTTTTGCTGACACGAGCTTCACGATTTCTAATGACATTGATATGGTATGGTGTCAGCAAAACGTCAAAAGCGGAGCGTTTGAAACGTAATTGCGAGCGTTTGCTTTTTTATTACGATTTGAGTAGCTAGCGTGGTTAGGGCCAAGGTATCACGTACTAACTACACACAAGAGAGCATCGGAACGCAAACTATTTCTTCGTGGACCGCAGTGGCCGCGGCTTTGTGTTGTTGTTATCTGAAACCATATTGTGGCTTGCATCGCACTGAAATATTTTCGAACAATGTGGATCAGATTTAGTCATTTCTACAGATACCTGAGTTTCTCCACACGTTGACAATTTTTTTATATAAATAAAGTGATATTGAATTCTGTGGCCACATTGATATGAGTGGCTTAGTAACCATAATAAAAATAATTATAATAATAAAATCGACGCCCCCAAGCAATAACTCCGTAATGTCCTATTATGGGGTTTATGCTGTTATATCAAATTTGGCATCTACGGACTAGAATACACCTTACCAATTTTTTTCTGATTTTTTCTAATGATATTTACAAAGATATCATGACACACAGGTTTATTGTTGGGAAGTTTAAAACAAAAATATTTCGGCAATAAAACTGTTATAAGTCTTTACAAAATATATTTGTAGAATATAATTTGGTAAGCTACGCTTACTGGGTTATTGGCGTAAATAATTTTCAAGGAGTTTTTGGTAAACGTCAGAACGGGGTTTTTATTGAGCTTATTTAAATATTCGTATTCCGCAATATATATTTACAACGTTATTTAAGTTTGATACAGGCTCATTAATTCAAATTCAAATTCTTTATTTCAGACCTGAGTCCATAGTATTAGTATACAAGATAAATTAATTAATAATGTTAGTAAAAAGGCTACCTATCTTACAAATGGTATGGGTCGTTACCCAGTGACACAGCAGAGGGGCGTCCCACTGATCTGAGAACACGCTCAGGAGACTATTAGTGGCGGTGCGCAGGCGGCCTGTCATAGATGCGGTCCTCTTTCTTATTATGACGTAGAAATCGTCAGTGTGCGCCTCCGCAAACTTACCGGATGCACTACAACGCCACGACAGCCCCAACAGTATTCTGAACGCGTTATTATATTGGACACGAAGGTCGCTGTATGTCCTTTGCGTAAAACGGGTTCAAAGACTGCACGTGTAGAAAGATTGACAGAAGGCTTAAGAAGAGTGACTTTTACCTGATTCGTACAACGTGCAAATCTTTGAACCAGCATGTTACATCGAACAGCCAGCGACCTGCGCTCCCTCTCTATATCCAAATTATCCTTGAGATCATCAGTGACCCAGTGACCCAAGTACTTAAATTTAGTCACCAATGCTAAAGGAGTGCCACCGAGCGAGACACCGGGGATATCAGAATAACTTATGGCACTCGCTTTAAACATAATGAGTTCACTCTTTTTAACATTGTACTTGAGCCCATGGGCCACTGCATAGGATTCACAAATATCTACAAGTGTTCTCAAAGCGCCAATCGATGGGCTCAGCAGCACCATATCATTGGCGTAACTAATATTATTCAAACAAACGCCATCAATATGGCCTCCAATTTTGGTGCAGCTAAGCTCACTGATCAGCCGGTTCATTTATAAATTAAACAGGCGGGGTGAACTTAATCCCCCCTGCCTCACCCCGCAATCCAGCCTATACACATCCGATTGAGCTTGCCCCCATCTGACACTGTTCCTCTGGTTGTAGTACCAGAAGCGAAACAGGGATGTAATTTCCTTCGGTAGTGTTGTATCACTCCGCACTTTATCCCATAGTTTATCATAGGACACCAGGTCGAACGCCTTTGACAGGTCCAAAAAACAAGCAAATACAGGTGTTTTTCGGGAGGTATAATATTGAATAGTTTGCTTGAAGCGCAGAATGGCACTTTCCGAGGATAGCCCGGGATTGAAGCCAAATTGCGCGTCATGCAGTTCGATGTGTTTCGCCAGCTGTTGATCAAGCAAACTATCCAAGACCTTCGCGAGTATTGTGGCTAACGAAATAGGCCTGTAATTGGACACGTCAGAGGCGTCCCCAGTCCTGTCCTTAATTATTGGTACTACCGTGGTACTACCACTGTATGCATAAGGTCCTGCGGCAAATAGCGGTGATTGAGACACAAATTAAAAAGTAACGCAAGGACCCTATACAAATGTGGCCCTGCGTGCTTCAGGTGCTCGACGCTAATGCCATCGTGGCCTGGCAACTTACCTTTTATCATTTTTTTTATTAGTGTTGAAATCTGTTTATCTGTAATCATTACGGCAAGCTCACCAGAACCCGAAAATTCCCCTTCATCGAACTCCCGCTGCCCCGTTAGCAAGGAAGACTGAACTTTAAAATGTCTTTGAAAGAGGTTGGCAATATCTTTTGGTTCACTCAGACCCGACACACTCGCAGGGAGACTCGGCTTGGGATTTAATTTGTTAGTGTACTTCCAAAACTTTGACTTTATTAACAAAATACTGGTCTGATAATTTTTGATGAATTTTAGTTAAATTACATTCAAATAAAACAGGATAATGATCAGACTGGTAAACCCCACATGAGACAAATGTTTTATTAATTAAGTTTTTGGCTGCGCTAGTTGTCAAACAATGATTTAGTCAGCGTCGCGAGCAGCTAGCCTGACAAACAAACGTATGTGTGTCCTTCGGCAGAAGCTCATAGTCGGTGCAAAACCAAGTCTGCTCATTACAAACAGAAATAAGTTCACTAAAAAACCGTGAGCCAGGATTGGCATTAAAATCCCCCAGTATAATTACACACTAAATATTATAACTCTTATCGCAACTAATCGATCACTTAAACACTTCACTGCTGACACAGATCGATACCTCCCACGTAAGTTGTTGTATCCCCAAAAACGTAATTTTACAGGAGAGCATTTTAAAGATTCAAATTGCACTAAAAACTGCATTTATTATTGCATCTTTGTGAAATTTGGTATATAAGTTTATTTTATAGTATTCTTGACTATGTAGAAAGATAATTTTGGAAAATATTAATATTTTATGAGATATTGTTCATACAACATTTCACTGCGGAGTACAAGCTGCGCCAGTTGTTGTATGTCATACTTACAACATTTTACTGCGGAGTAGAGGCTGCGCCAGTTGTTGTATGTCATATATACAACATTTTACTGCGGAGTACAGGCTGTGCCAATTGTCGTATCTCATACTTGCAACAGTATACCGCGAAGTTTAAATTTCGTCAGTGGTTGTATGTGACAGTAACCATATAAATCTGACATAAATTTGAGTGTGTTATTGCACGTGAACAAATTTTAGGTAAAGAAAATACAAATTAATTATTATCTAGGATAAATGTCTTCATTTTAGTAATAGGACATATTTAAAAATAATGTTTTTTTAAATTGAATTTATAATAAAAACAGTAATTTCTTCCATTACTCTGTAATAAAACTAATCTAAATGAAAACACTGATAAGGTTATTTAGAAACAAAATAAAAATAACAAAAAATTAAACATAGCTCACTCTCAACGATATTTTAACATAATAAAATCTTCTTTTAAGAACAAAAAATATAATCATAAAAAATAACATGTCGAAACATAAAATGAAGATAACTAGAAACCAGGTAACCATTTCTAATTATCGGCGGCGTAGCCTTAAATCAGTAAAAAACTAAGCAATTAAAAACGCCGCATAATTAAAATAAATATAAATAACTTAAAAATAAAATACTAATTTACCTCCTAATGAATTCTGAATCAGAAATAATCATCATTATGAGAGCCAGCAACAAAAGATAGACTCATGAAAACACTGACTCACATCACTGAAAAAGTCATGATAAGTGGCTGGAATAATTCCACTGTGAAAGAGACCCATTAAGTCATCATATTTTGCCTTTGTTAAGCGAATATGTTTGGAATAGAGACGGCATAGCTCTGCCATACTATTTCTTTGACGTCTTCGGGTATTGGTATTAATGGCAATAGCATTACTGTTTACCAAATCGTAACGATATAATTATTTTTATGTTAAATATCAGCAGACTGATACACCAACTGTATCGTCCCAAACTAAGCAATTCTTGTAGTATAGGTACAGTACAATGGACTGGGAGCCATCCCAATGACACCCAGACCAGGGCAAATTACGAAAACGCCATTTCCGATTTTTTCCCCGACGGGAGTCGAAACCGCAACCACCATATGCAGTGAGACCAGCGGCCTGCGTTCGAACCACTGCAGTCGTCAATTTTAAAAGGATTTTCGGCTCTTCTATTATGTCGGTCCATTTAACTACGTCTCCACTTATTATTTACGACCAATTACGCCCTTCTTAGGACTAGTCCTGCAACATAGGTTTTGCCATGCGCTTGAACGCACATAAATTGTCCCTGGTTTCCACAAGGTCTGTGTAATAAACTGCTCCAGATGTCACTTGCAGGCTATTTAGCATAGTAGTCCGTTCGTTGTGCCAGAGACTGCACTCCCACAGGATGTGATGTGCAGATTGTTCATGATTGTTTTGCGGCGTCGAACATTGACAGAAAGGAAAAGGAACCAATTTAAAGTAGTATAATTTGCTCGTAAAGTTGCCATGTCTAGTTATAAATTGAGCCACACAGTGGTCCACCTCCAACCACGCTCTCTCCAGACGTTTACTTACGCATGGAAACAATTGGTGGTAGTGGCGGCCCTTCGTTGTTGTGTCCCACTTGGATTGCCATTCGGTCAGAAGATCTTTGTAAACAACAGATATCGGACTAAATAATCTACCGATTTTAGAGCAGTTTCGCGGTTTATGGAACTCGGTGTACATGCTCTCTCTAGTAGAAGATTTCGCCCAATTACGCCCGTTCAAAAGTTATTTTTAGTTATAAAAATCACTATGCTTAATTTCTATGACATTATATTGTCTTCCATCCTGGTTAGCTCATCTAACCAAGCTAAACCATTCCAAAGGTGTATAACTAAGTTTATTTTTAGATAATCGTTCTATGACAGCGTGAAAGCTGTCACCCTCTGCTTGTGTATGACCTTTTTCGAGAAAGGTATGTTTTATAGTTATGTTAAGTTTATGAGCAATATATCTTAGACCATTTACACCTCTCTGCAATTTATATATAACACGCAAAGACAATGCGATTGCGGTTCTGACCGGCACAATTATCAGACCAGAACCTAAATTCGGTCGGTGACAATTCAAGTAATTAGGGGTAGTAGGTAAGAAGTAGTATTAACGTTGTGTAAAGATAGTGGCACCGACTCCAAATGAAATAAATTACAAGGTGGTTATTTCTAGCTTTTTAGTGCACCCAAGTTATTGGATGTCGGTTTAATTTTTTTTATTTGAAATATGATATATTAAGCAAAGTATTTTAAGACCCAAATTTAGAAATTACTTTCGACATACAACATTAAATTGAAGTAAAAAAAAAGTAATAGCAACGTAAAATATAGTATGTCACCATACAACAAACTTTTGAATAACAACTCCCGAAGTAAAATGTAGTATTCATTACATACAACAATATTTTTATTTATATGTAAACGTAAAATGGTACATGTATTACATACAACATTTTTCATGAACGCTCAAACGACGTATACTGTTGTAAGTAATCTATACAACATTGTAGGTTGGTTGAAAGTCCGGCGTAGTCTGTTTTATGTGACCAATACGACACGCGGGCGCGCGATTCCCGCTCTCCCGCACCCCGCGTATACCATTGCAAAGGTATATACAACGTTGTAGCCCGTTCTCGTTCAAAAGTTACAACAATATACGTCTGGAAAAACCTTGAAAAATTCGTGTTTTTATTATTTTTTCACTTTGAATGCATTAAACAATACAAATTAGGATAGTTTTCAGTAAAAACGCAAAATTGCATTTTTGTGGCATACAACAACTTACGTGGGAGGTATCGAGATGTAAACACAGAAAAGTAAGAAGAGAAAATATTTATGATGAAGAATTAGATTAAATTTTATATAAATGTTGACTTTGTTTGATTTATTTGATTATTAATAATTGTCCACATGTCATGGTACAATAAATATTACTTCAAATTTAAAGAAATTAGTGTATTTTTTGTTTAAACCCTTCTAATTTCATTTTTAAATACTTTGATAAAAATCTGTATTTACTGTTACCTATAACAGTGGTTTTCAGAATTAAGTCGTAATAACAATGTAATACATCAATACCGTATGTAAAATTATTGAATATTACCACAATAACTCTGTAAAAGACGTTATGAATCATTCCTACGATAAAAAATAACACCTGAGAAGTCCATAACAAAATGTTACGAAATATTTTATTTGATAAATTTACTGCAATAATCTCGTAAGTACTAAAACTGCTATATTTAATTTATAGAATGTAATGTATTATTTATTTTGTTTAATTACAGGGTAATTAATAAAAGGAATTTCTTAGTAATGGTGCAGTCATATTTGACAAAAAAATAGGTTTAATTTGATACATAAATGACTTTAATAGTCCCACTCGTTGAGGAAATATTCGAAAAAAAACAGTAAATCATTTTTCCTGTAAAATTTTGATTTTTCGATTACCGAGTTATTGCTTGGGGGCATCGAAATAAATTGCTAAATCAAAATTTTAGCGGTCAAATGAAATGGTTAATATAATACCCAACTGTTGCCGTTGTTGTTGTGTTTAAAGTAATTAAACCTAATGATGTTTTGGGATATTTATTATTTTGTGACTGACTTTTGTTTTATTATTTCTTTGATGACGAAGACAATACAGGTATGACATGGTTTGAAGCACTAAAATCAGTTTAATGATTTAAAGTCTACATTTTGATTATACATTTTTATATGATGATGTTGCAGTTACTGAACCTATCATAATTTGCTCATTAAATTCAATGTCATCCTGAATAATGGCCCGACAAACACACAATTGAATTGGTCTCGGAAAAACTTAGTAAATTATGTGACAGCAACAGGACAGCAAGCATAAAATGAACAAGAGACCAGGCCGGTAACACATAGGTCGGGTTTATCTCGATGCTATTAAGTGCACCTTAATAAGTATGCTTTAAGTTACATTCCTAAAATAACTGTTCAACAAAATTGGTGGAACAAGAAAATTTAATCCACTTTAGAATACCTTCAGACCACAAGACTACGAGAAACTTACCGCCAAATACTAGACAGCAAGCCAAACTTGAGTGCTGTTTAATTTTGACGCGCCATGCACGTAATGAGAGACAGAAGTGTCTCAAAGAGCCAAGTGGGTCTTAAACTTTAGAGTAGCGTTTCAGTCACGTTTAAGTATTCGACCGTGAGTACCGAAATAAATGTTACCCAAAGATTGCATTTCCTCGTCACATCATTAAGCCACATAAATAAACAGCAGAACAAACGAAAAGACTTACCAAAAAAAAGGTACGGGTTATATGAAAAATAATGTTTTATGACCATTAATCTCCAGGGTTTGTAAAAGGGCGTGGGGTCACAAAGGTGCGACGAGTAATGGACTTCTGTTGTACCGAGTTCGGGTGAGGACTTGCGATGTCTCACCCCTTGACGACATTACGTAAAACATAATAGAACGGGAGACAGGAACGGAAAAGTTGGTGATAATCGGCTCACCGCAATGCGTTCGGTGATAGATTAAAATAAATGAACTGGTAAATTAAATTAAAATACTTTTTAACACGAAAATGAAGGAATAAATTATAATGTTTATTATTTTTTGGTTTAATACCGTACTAACTAACCCCTTTCATTAGGTTATAAAGAACTTTTGAACCACAAAGTGGCTAAAATACACAGACAAGGCCAAGTCTGTCATTTGAGATCAGAGAGTTAAAAAAAAATCATGTATTGGTTGGTCTACTTGGCATTCAACAAAATTTGTGACCGTTGAATGGCCAATTTAAATCTATATAAATACATATTCTAACACCGAAACAACGATTGCAATGGATTCATTCGTTTCTATCGTCAATAAAACGTCGGATTTAAATTTACAACCACCGTACAACGATTGTATAAATAACCCCCGAACTATCGCTGTTACGAAACAAAAGTACCACAAACACGAATCGCGGGCTAATACCCATTTTTCCCGAGCTTTTTCCTCTTTCAAACGACACACAAATTTTCTTTTTTTCTGTGCCCCTGCTCTCGCGTTATCGCACTGAAAAGTTTTCAACTACAATGCTTCAGGCTTCAGGTAAAAAGAAGAGAACTGAAACTCGATTAATCATTTTATAGAAACAATCAAAGCTTGCTTCTTAATTAAAATAAGATTTGCGCGCATCCTTAGGTAGATCCCCAGCCTTAGTTATGAAGTCAATTCCCAGTGTTATAATATTTAAGAAATTAAATTTCTTTGTAGTAATTTATATTCTATTATTAAAAATATTCTGTTCACGAGCAATAAAACAAGGAATAATATTTCCCGTGGGATGCCTAATTCTATTAAAAATATCGTCCCGGGCGGGCGCCATCACATTGAGGGGATGCCTGTGAAATGCTTGCGGTGAATCTTGCTCTATTCACAAGATTAAATTCAAGACAAGACGGTGGGAATGCGAGCACGCACTGGGATAGTTTAACGTCGCGATTAATAGAATAACATACTTTAGTTTGCTTTTCATTCTTACTGATAATTACTATTCTAAGCTGGAAAATTACTTTAACTATAATAAAGCTTCTGATATTATAACATAGTTCAGATGATGAACCATTAAAAATGACCCAATAGAGATGTGGCAGAGACCTTCCAAACAGTTTCGCGAACGAAAAAAGAACACTTTATTTTTAATGTTAATATTTTTAAGATCATCTAAATACTTAAATACTGAGAGTATAGTTATTCTGACGCAAGACCAAATAAGTTGGGTAGGTATACTGTAATCAAATACCTTCAAGCTACTTTCCTACGCTTGCATTACCTCATTAAAAAATAACTCCTCGAAACCGCAGCGTTGCCTCAACCTAGTGTGTACCAACAAAATCTCCAAGTGACGAACGTCAACATTTATCAGCGTCGCGCGACAAACGGCAGCAATTAACATTCCGCAAGCATTGTTAGCGACAGCGGCTGCGCCTGCGATGCGGTGCAACTATTGTTCGACGGTGACGGACGCGCCGAGGTGGTCAGATCCAGCGTGATTAATGTGTGACGCGAGCTAGTTTGGTAGTTTGTTTTATGGCTGAATCATGAAACACTACTCAAATGTACAAGGCCCGTATTAATAATAATAAATCTACCTCAAGTCTGAGAGCGATCTTGAGGACGCTTTTGACTAGTTTGTACTGGTATGGCATTTCCAAGATCGATTTCACTCGGACTGAAGATCAATTTATGAAATAAAATTATTATTTATTTGAAATGTCATCAGCTCAATTTGTTTGTATGGTGCGTTCAAATTAAGCTGATCTCAAATTTGATTTCTGTTTAGTATTTGGCGATTAGTTATAGCCCTTTCTGAATTTGGAAACTCAAATGTCTAATCTTTATTATATAAAAATTCCGGTGTGCTAGTGTTCGTAATTTATCTCCTACTAAATGGCTTGACAGATTTTGATGTTGACATAATTAACTTGAATATCGGCAGACAGACACACCAATTGTATGGTGCCAAACTAAACAACGCTTATATGATGGGTAACGTACAGTGGCTGGGGGCGATAAATTACGAAAAGGTCATATTCGAAATTTTCCCTGATAGGAATCGAACCCAGAACCATACGCTCGAACCACTAGCCTAAGCGTTTATGAAAGGATTGATTACGAAATATCTTTCATAAATTTTCGTGTTTACATCAATCAAAAAAAGTATCAAGAAAATATTCGAGCGTAATTAATCACACGATAGAGATACTTTACAATATGTTGCAAAGTATTTCACAAAACATTATCCAGTACGAACATTCTTTAAATCCGGGAGTCGCAGCTCGTTAGTCGCCAGATCCGGAGTTCCGCTAATCTGCGCCCAGCCCTTTGTCAGTGTCCCGACTAAGAACTGCTATTAACTACGGATGCTGGGTACTCTAGCCTAGTTAACATTGTAGCTACATTAAAATTTACTTGGGTTTTTATTAAAGGAATGCTACTTCAGTTCATATATGTTTTAATCAGTTTTAGGTGATAGTCCTCTGTTGTAACTTCATTATTGAAGGCATTAGGTTTGTTATAATACTACGCTGCTGTTTTCGTAGTAAAAACAGAGCATAGCATAACACGTAGGAAATTCTAGCGTAGTGCTACGACAAAACCATTATTCTGTTGTATTAAAATCAGGATTAAACTAGATTTGACTTATCTAAATGTTTGTCTACTTTTCTCGTAGGTTACGGCTGTGGGATGGATTATACCGATTACAACAGAATCGCTACCAAGAATCGAATTCAATATTCACATAATTTTGGAACCATATTCACAGACATTACTATGAGGTCTTACAGTGAGCTCGAACGCACGAGAAATGTCATACTTTCTTAGTATTGTTTGTGTAAACGGCTGTTAGTATTGTAGCTCATTGAGCGTAGCGAGCGTAGCACATTCATTTTGTCATACATTAGTCGCGTAGCAAGACGCTACGGCGTAGCTTTATCGTAGCAGTAGAGTCTAACGAATACCTCCAATCCCTAACGATGTAAATAAATAAAAAACTTGTCCTTATCTCGTTTTAGAACAATCCGGTCAACGTTTAATGACCCTTTGAACATTCAAAATGTTCTCTATCTAGTCTGTAAAGAGAAACTATTGAGCGAACTCAACATTGGTTGAACGTGACCTAAACCGAGTTACTACCGAAGTTTAGAACCAAGGCTTAGCCGTAATTTATGCATGAGTTTAAAAATAAATTAACCGAATAAAAGTTAGAAATCGTAGAGTTCTAAAGACCTAAGTAGTGTCTTCATTAGTCTGCTCATTTTATTCATATTAATAATGCTTAATTACTAATTTACCCAGTATGATGAGAATTGCTAGGAGAACGACATTCTGATATAGCGCCGGTTTATTCGTAGGTCACTTTTCTTGAAAACTTACATAAAAAAATGATCAAGTGCCAATATCTACAAATGGGAAAGTAAATAGTTGCTTCGTTTCATCTTAAAATCTAACTTTACAGCAAGCTTTGTAATTTTTTTTCCAACTCTCCAGTCGCCAGGTGTATGACGGTGAATTATAACAGTTGGCAGGAGTTACTGCGAAACTGAAATTAACTAAATTCTACGGGGACTGTTAATTTCATTGCACACACTGTAGCTTCGTTGTGAGAACTTTTTGTTGGGATTTTTTGTTAATGCCTCCCGCGCGGAGTTTCTTTGGATTTTTTTTTCTATGTAAAGAAAATAGATAACATTTGATATGGTCGTTTATGTGGTATTAAATTAGCTATTTAGTCAGTTCAGATGGTTCTTGGATAATGTCACTGTAACCTTTATATACATATATATATATAACATAAACAACGTTTATAATAGTAATAGTCAAGTCACTGCTAATGCCACGTTAAACTATTAATGTTATAAGTGACGTATGCAAAAAGGAAGCAACTCGATTAAAATGTAGCTAAAGCTCAATAAATGCTACAGGTATTATATATTAAATAAGAATAAATCACAAATAAACTAAGTATTTCTGCTATTAAAAAAATACGGAAGTAGTTATTATAACAATGTTTGTTTTTTCTTAACTCGTTAAGTATAAGTAAATAGTTCATGCAACTCATTCATTTTATGTGTGATGTCCACATTCAGCTGTCGCACTGTACAGGTAATCGGGGGGAAAAACGAGAAGCGGAGCGTTCTTCCGTTTAAAAGTCTTTATCGAACAATGTATTGGCCAGTCCGTTTATGGGGTATGTTTTCGCATCGTCTGCCTGTAGTTTTACCAATCTGGAATTATTGAACCGTTTCCTGTGTTCAATAATACTTAAATGTCCCCGTCATCAAGTCTTGAGGTGACCCTGACTAAGCGACAATAAAAGCAAATCCAATGAAAGCGGTTCCAGCTATACTATTAGGACTATATACAAGAAAAATATGAGAGTACAAAAATGTACATCAACTTACACACTCATTCGCGTTATGATAATACCTTCATTTTTATTGTAACTATAGTCCACAATGCTGGTACGATATATAATAACCTAAGTAAATCCTTTTTATATCTATAAGAGTAACCGAGGTAAGATACAATGTTTTTTTTTTAATTTCTCTCGTAAAATATTTGCATAAGCAAACTCGCGAGTAAATGCTAGTGCAATACAAATGTTCAGGAACTTTTAGCTGCACATTACACTTTTTATTTTCCATGCCACTTTGTATTTCCCTTTTCCTGTGTCTGGATTTGCGAATTCTGCTCCGGTTTTGTCGCTTAGTTTTTTAGTCATGTTATAAATTTTCTTAAAAATAAGCGCCCTCAATGTTCATATCTCACTGTGGGCTATTGCGGTCACTAAAGGGTTTTGCAAACTGTTAATTTTATTTTGAGGTTAGTGGTACATTCTTTAGTGTGAACTCCACCCATCTTTACCCTAATCAATGCCACTCCACCCGCATGCCATCTTCACCCGCCCTGACCCTCGTGTTTTATTTAAAATAATATTTTATCACTATACTGTTCAAATTAAAAGATTTTTTCCGGTACGATTACAGAAAGGCATGGATTAGAGAATAAATTAGCATGGCAATGGGACTCATTATTGGCAAAATAAGGGAAATACCAACATTCCACCCCTGTCCTTTTCACCTTTTTTCAGTCAATTTACATTCTGGTGCTTGTTCTATGAATGAGAAATTATAGCTAAACTGTAGTGTTTATCTAAAAATATTTCAGTCTTGCTTATTACGTTATGACCATAAAAATGATGGAATCATAGTATAGTCAAGTTTTTTTTTGTTATTGCCTACCTAGGTCTTACTGCCTACCTGCTGATGGATGGTCCACCTAATGGTAAGTGGTAACCGTCTCTCAAGACATCTGCAACTTAAGGGGAGCAGACGCGGAGCCGGCCTTTAAGGGGTCTGTAGATTTGCTTTTTTAAAATTTTAGTTGTGTTGTTAGTAGTGTGTGCCAACAAAATTAACACCATTGTCGCTTAGTCCCACCGAATCGTCGAAAGGTGTTAAACGTGTTCAGATACCATTTTATTTCTAGTTTCTAGTGCCACGTACCGCGGTTCAATCATCGCATGGTCTCTGCGGGGTGTGGTGGGGCTGAGGGGTGCACGGGATATTGGCTGGAGCAAAGAGTTTGAATTACCACATTTACCTCGCGGGGATTACTGGTTACCGCTACTATTTGTTGTAAAATTTTCTAGCTATTCCTTCTTGATTCTTTAATCCCTGACGAAAGAGGGGTGTTATAAGTTTAACATGTGTATCTGTATATATGTGTGTCTGTCTGTGGCATCGTAGCGCCCAAGCGGATGAACCGTTTTTTTTTCGGATAAGGTATTCTGATCGAGAGTGTTCTTAGCTCACCATGAAAATCGGTTTAGTCGTTTGAAAATTATGAGCTCTTTTGTAGTTTAAAAAGTCGTCGCATCGGGGGTTTTGAAAATTTTCAATTTAGAGTTATTTTATTTAGGGTTTATTCAGATGAACTACAAGCACGAGGTCGCCTTCAGTCACCGACTGCATCCGGATTTCAGTTCGCTTGCAGTCGGTTAACATTTTTGATGACTTAAGTGGATACTCACTAGAATTCAGTTATCACGTTGATGTCACGTCACGCATATAAGTGTCACGTGTCAAATCATGTTGCATCGAAATTTGTTTTCGTGACAGTGTCATTTTTATGGGCACGTACGAGTAGATCACGAGTTTGGGAGCGATCTTGGAAATGTCATTATCGTACAAAATGTCATGGCAAAAGCGTACTCAAAACCGCTCTCAGACTTGAGATCGATTTTTAAATACGCGCCTAGGATAGTGTGACTAGTCATGACTATCTACAAATCAGTTTCGAGAAGTCGTAGTAATAAACCGTTTTCAGCAGCGTACGTACAGTCGGTGAGAATTTTAACTCGCCCATAAATGCTCCGTGTGGCAATGATCGTAAAGCATTTTCACTGTACCGCGCACTGTACTTCGATCCAGATCAAACCGGTTCCAGCCAGTTCAAAGCGGTTACATTCGATACTTTAAATGATATTAAAACTCGTTAAACATGCGTGATTTACCGCCACGCCCGTATGGGTACACAGAACCGGTAGGCACATTTTTCTAATGGTATTTTGATTTCTATTCCAATGGAATAAGAGGCGAGTCTAATGCGATTATACCGGGTACATTCCGGGAACTGGGACCGAGGGTGGGGAAGGGAGGGGCTGTTGGGCTTCCGTCTATCTCAGTCATCGTACGAATCGCAGCTATAAAAGCTACTTTTCGCCTACCTTCTATGAGAGTGTGGTAATGCCCCAGTTGAGCCAACCCGTATATAATGCGCTGTATACAGGTTGAAACAGAAAGGGTATACTTTTTTCAAAGCTTTACTAAGTAATTATAAATTATCACACGGGGTTACAGCTGTTGACAGATTTCATAAGTCTACAAAACCTTCAGTACTTCAACTGTCCCATAAAGCCGGTGGTTTTAGATTTACAAAGTAAAATTGGAAAAGGAAAATAGTATGCCCTTTCTGTTTTACCTAGTATAGTCAGTTGTCTAAAGCTAACCACCGTAATAATTTAACAATATTTTAATATCTTTCAAATCTTGAATTTCCACACAAAGGCACACGTCACAGCCTTTTAACATTCAAACGCTGTCAGGATCGTCCCAAAAGTGACATTATCGGGACATCTCCGTCCCGAGCCCGCTCAGTATTTGTAAGGGGCGTTCAAAACTCACACAGATTTGTACCAACTGATATTCCAGCCTTTTTCAATGTCCGATTTCTATAATACACAACTTTTTCTTTTCAATCGAACCGTGCAAATGGTATCTGATTGATGGTGGGATGTCGGACGTGAAAAATGAATGATTTTTTTCGTGTCTGTGCCACGGTTCTTTATACGTGTGGGTTGATTTTTTATTTTGTATTAAGGCAATACAATGGTTGGGATATGATTGTTGGAAATAAAAAAAATCCGTATTGAATTGTTTATTAATATTTCTTTGTGATAATTTATTTATATTAGGAAAATTAATTACTATGAAGATGGGTGGATAAGTGAAGCATTAAGTAAGTTTTTAATTATAAAATTAGAGCTAAAGTCGTGATAGAATATTAATGTTTAGCGTGTCAATAACTATTTATTTTTAGACTAATTTTGTCTGGATTTCAATACTGCAAATGCTTGATAGCCAGCTTTGAATACCTGAAATCAAAATATATCTAAGCATTTCTAAACAAATTTATCGCAAACCTATCTAATTTCAATTAAATTAAACAACGAATAAAATCACAATCTTCGTTATGCGGACATGCAGACCAACAAAGCACTTATGAATAATCAGAATCTACCACTGTATTTAAAAGGCCTTAAGGCCTATGATTCAGTGAACCATAATGAAGATAGACTTATAAAAATGTTTAGTAAACATTCAGAAAGCCTTCTAACCCTAACTTCCTTGCTTTGAACCTTAGAGAAAGGACAGTCAAGTCTCTAATCTTTTAACCTACCGTACTCATAGTTAACATTGATAAATCCTCTCCCACAGCAGTCTTTATACCGAATTCCTTGTTCATATAACACACGATTATCAGATATTTTTTCCTGTCACTGACGCTCAGACTAGTCCAGTCGAAATTGAGTAGTGCGTTTTTCAGTAATACTGTCTGAAATAATAAGGGATACTGTAATAGCAAAGTTAGAAGGTTTAAATTCTTAACCGCACGGTTAAGAGGCTCTGGTTTCGGTATCCACTCCTATCACAATCTATTAGGTTCGATGATTGAGAGAGCTGAAAGCCCAACCCCTCCCTGTCTCCCCCTCAGTCTGTCCCGCTCTCTTTCAAGTCGGTATCGTGCGAGTAATGCCTTTTGTATTGCAAGTACCTATAAGACTACAGTATCTGCATAATATCAGGCGGCTTGTACGCTTGTTTGCCGATATTGTTATTTAAAAAATAACGTTGTAAAACAATGTGCTCGCGACATTGAGCGCGTTGACAGCCAATAACATCAATAGTCCCAAATTAAACGACCTCTGTTCGGGTACTAACGAATTTCAGAGAATAAGACCACAGAATATATAAGCGACAAGTCTCCATAGGTATTAAAACTTAAAAGTAAGTAGCAGATTATGACGCTTCTGTACTAAGTATTAGTTGTCCGATTTTTTCTTTATCTACCTCTATTTGTTTTTAGTTTCCATTCATTTTTTAGGTTCTCACCTTCGTTTTGAGTTGTTCTCCAAACCAATTATAAGCAAAACATTCAACGAATGCCGGTAACATGTTTGAGAAGAATGTCCATTTAATTTCCTTAAAAACAACAATGAAATGTATATTATAAAATAAAATGTTATATTTACATTATAAAGTTTAAATTAAGTAAGCAAGCCCCCATCTATACCACGACCAACGAGAAGCGATACGAAATGGTAACAATGTTCGAGTTCAAGTCGGTCACCACCGCTCTCCAACGTAATTCTTAATTCGTGGTTCATCCCGTGCCGGAAACGGTAATTTTACTGCTCATTGTATCAAGTGGTTATGGGTTCGATTCCCGTCAGGGTCAATTTCGGAAAGGGATTCTTCTTTAGTTCACTCTTTATCTTGTTGTCGCCGAGATCGCCCACGAGTTCGAAAACTTAGCTAAGTAGCTTAGGTAGAGATTATACATTACTTCACTTGTTAAGAACAAGAAAAGGGAAATTGACAATAAAACGTTCAGAAGAGGAATCACAGTCGGCCACTTGTACATGTCATTCAGAGTGTTTAAATATCTGAAACAGACAACATTAAAGCCGTCGATAAAATATTTTGATAAAAACTAAACAAACTCCAAAAAAAAACCAGGGTTCACTAAAAAGCTAGAAATAACTAGGGACCTTTTAATTTATTTCATTTGGTGTCGGTGCCATTTTCAAGTAGGTATAGGTTAGTTACCTACCTAAGAACTAGTCCTAACGTGGTGTTAAGATAGTGTCACCGAATTTTCAAAATCGGTCCACAATTTATGGAGTTATCAGGGAACATTCAAACATACGACATAGAAGCTCCTCCTTTTTCGGAAGTCGGTTAAAAAGAGACACTCTTATAGGCTATAGTACGATAAAGAGAGAGATATATGATTACATGACGCAATTTGATAACTAATTATGACCACTATGCGCGCTACGTTTGCTGCTGACAACAGAATATTATGATACACACGACTGCTATTCAACATTAGTTATCCGTAAATCAACTCATGAGCTGGCATCTTGTATTTCAGCTCTTTGTCGAAACAATGCAACTGCCCAGAATCCAAGCTGCTATAAGTGCGAGCTTGTTTACAGAAAACCAAATGAGAGCGTAACGATAGTTGATCCCATAACTAGACACATGGCTAGTTCTGTGGACTCCCTAGATCCTAGAAACCAAGTATAATAGTGAGCCATGGACTCCCTCAGGGATCCAAATAGGGACTACAAGTGCCATGAACGAAACAAAGAAGACTAATGCTACTTACTTCATCAGCTTCCGATGTCCTTTATAAAATTTCCTCAATCCCTCGTTCAAACGCTTCGCATATTCCGCCTCCGTTTCATCTCTACCTCTACACTCTACTTTCAACACCTTCCGCAACCCATCGCTCGCCACGCAAAAGAAAAACACGAGGAACACAAACCACAAGTCGATAATCAGTAATGTAAGCGCAATCACTGACATGTACGTTGTGTGCAAAATCAACCCAATTTCATAGAATGGTGACGTCATCGGCATCAAAATGGAAGTGGTTTTGGACATCGTTATTCTGGCCCCAATTATGTAATACCACAAAGCAGTCACTAAATACATTAGCACTGGAAATAACGCCGAAGCCATTTGTATGTTGACGATAATTTTTATGTTGCCCAATATATGTTTAGATTGAACGTCTGAATTTATTTTGGCCATTTCATATAGTGTTGTTTTAGCTAAGACATAAACTTCTCTAAACGTGTCACGGGTATTGGTGAAAAGTAGATATTTTATTGGAAAAGTGCAAGTGAGCATTATTGTGAAAAACCCTTCAGCTTTTAGAGTGGCGTCAGTGGCTTCTTTCATGATGTCTATCGTCCCAAAGATGACATAAATAATCAGGAGAGTGATGAAAGTATGCTGCAAAACTTTGTTCTTCCAAGACCATTTGGGGTCTAACACTTGCTGGCCTAGTAAGGTTTGTACGAAGAGGGTTGGACTCAGTGCGTCGTCTACCTCGTTCCTCACTCCCACAGTATTCGTGTAATCTTTGACAGTGCTTGAAAATATCATTTTCGTGGAACAGTTTAGAACGTGCGAAGTTAGCGAGGATTGTGAAATGCGGGCGGGCGCGGAAGTATAAACGGGGAGAAAAGTGAAACTGGAAATAAAATATTCAAGATGTTTATAAAATGGTATTGCTTATAAAATTTAAATAGCTTAGCATTTCGTACTTTTGATGTCTGATTTAAATTTTTATATATACTTACATACACATTCAGTTTAAATTATAATATTAATAGCTGACCCGGTTGACTTCATACCACCTACGATTTTTCCTTTGGGTCATTCCTATGTTTTTTTTCCTAAACCATCTCCGTATTAAGGCGAACAAAACAAACAAAATATTTGTAAGACTGGCTATTAATAAAATCGTGTTTATAAATCCATAGTCATATTTGTAAGTATTCTCGTGTTTAATCTAATATTATGAAGCAAGCAATTAAGCTTCAAACTTTGCACGCTGCACATAAGAGCTACGAGCAAAACTAATAAAGTAAGCAAAAAGTAATGCAGTCTCATGATAGGGGTTGTATAAAATGTTAAAATTTTAATCATAAAGCACTTTGTTGTTCGACTGTACGTCAGATAATAGTCTGTGTTATTATCCAATCAAGTTAATTAATCTTTCGCCGCCTTATTTCTGTAATGCCACGGTCCTATGCAATTTCAGCCATTTAGCTTTCAGCGCAATCGGAGCCAGTTATAATTTTCAGCTTTCAGAATATTATCACTAACATAAATTATACTTTATACACATAAATGGAGAGTTTATTTTTCAAAGACCGCTTTCTCGTTGAAGCTAATTACACATCATCAGAAGCCATTCTTGTACTTAGCTGAGGAATCACAGAACAGTAGAAAAATAGTTAATGTGATGGTAATAAAAACGCCATTAAAACTGAGATTTATTTGATAGAAGTGGGTAGGGTCGTTTTATTTTGTAATTACTTAAAAGACTTCAAATAGTAAGCACTCAGACGAAAATAATAACGTAGACAAAGCCCGCGTAGAACGAGTAGAACTAATAGGTAAAGCCAGCACAAACAAAACCAAACAGTAATTATCAATCCAGATTTTATCTAAGATTTTCTCATATCTTCTTATACCTATATGAATATTTAAAAAAAAATCTGGATAGATGGCTTCTTTCTGGCACTTTTTCTGGCTTCAATCTAGTTCTACGCGACCCTTCTACTTTATTATTTTCGTCTGAGAGTAAGCATGTATTGAATTTATTGCCAGTTTTATAGGTTGGCCTTTGTATACACGCAACATAAAGACTGAATTAATAACAAAACAACTTTATTTTTCATATTTTAATTTACTCAATCCGCCCCCAAAATACTCATAGATAATATGACCCATAGATAACAATAAATAAATTAACGTAATAAGTAAATAGTACTTCAAAGTAATTACTTCATCTCAATTGTTCGTGTCCATATTATGTCCGTATTCCGCACCCATAATACCGCAGTTCATTTACGGGTTGGCTTGACCAGGGTGGATGAATTAATGCATGGATGGATGGATCGATGGATGGATGGATGGATGGATTGATGGGTGGATGGTTGGAGGGATGGATGTATGGGGTGGATGGATGGATGGAATGACCGAACGAACGAAGAATTACCATTAAATGAATTAATTATTAATGTATTGATTGCCTTCCAAAACACAATACATAATACAATGCTCCGTGAAACCAATTCCTTAGTTTGACTGTGGAATGACGTAGTACCACACTCTCACAGAAGATTAGCGTAAAGCACATATTATAGATGCGTTTCATAAGATGAGTGACAGAACTAGGGGTGTTACTCTTAGCAACGATAATATAATCGATATATCGTGACATTCGTATCGTTCGGTCAAACGATGTACGATGGCAAAAAAGGTGGAATTTAAAGTAGGATTCAACAATACAAATGCCACGATATATCTATATATAAAACTCAAAGGTGACTGACTGACATAGTGATCTATCAACGCACAGCTCACTGGACGGATCGGGCTGAAATTTGGCATGCAGGTAGATGTTATGACGTAGGCATCCGCTAAGAAAGGATTTTGATTAATTCTACCCCCAAGGGGATAAAATAGGGGATGAAAGTTTGTATGAAACTTTGTCAATTTTAAACCGAGCGGGCTGAGACTTTGCATGCATAAAGCTACTATGACGTAGACATCCCCTAAGAAAGGCTCAAAATTTCACGTGGACGAAGTCGCGGGCTCAGCTAGTCAATTATATTATCGTAGGTAAGAGTAGCACCCCAGTGACACATAAAGGCCACGCTTACGGCCAATGACATTGTTGTTTTCAATTTTTTTTCATTGCGTTTGCCGTGATTGCGTGACACGTGTCGCGTGTTAATTAAACAACTAAAGGATTATAAAACTTTATGGGTAATTAGCAGTGAAACTTATAAGAATAAATAATAATCTTTATTAGGTACTAGCTGTGCCCCGCGACTTAGTATTAGACTTAGTATTGGATTATTGGGTTCTAAAGTATCCTATATGTCAATCCCGGTTATAATCTATCTGTGTTCCAAATTTCATCCAAATCCGTTCAGTAGTTTTTGCGTGAAGGAGTAACAAACATACATACATACATCCACACTCACAAACTTTCGCATTTATAATATTAGTAGGATAGTAGGATGGTCCCGTGGAAATCTTTGATCGAGACGAGTTTATGGCACAAGGAATGTTAGGTATAATACTACGCTATTACGTCTGTTATTTCCGGGAGGGGGGGGGGGGTAAACATCCAACCCCCCTGCACTTACAGTTCACCCACAAGTGGCTGATGGTATTTTAGTCCAATTTTAATAGGGGATAAGCTTATGGCCATTATAACAAATAAAAATAAATAAATAAATATCGCCAGACGAACACCCCAACTGTATGGTCCCAAACTAAGCAACGCTTGTACTATGGGTACCGTACAATGGACTGGGGGCGATCCCAGTGACATCCAGACCAGGGAAAATTACGAAAAGGCCATTTCCGAAATTTACCCGGACGGGAATCGAACACGCAACCACCTGATGCAGTGAGCAGAGCGGCCTACACTCGAACCACTGCGCCAAGCGGTCGTCAACATCATAACAGACAAGTTATTAGACAATACGCTAATAGAGCCTGTTGACTACAGTTTAAACAGGCTGGTTCGGGATAGTACCATCCTCTCACAGAATATCGGCGTAAAGTATCTTTTATAGCTGCGATTCGTACGATGAGTGAGAGAGCCGGAAGTCCACCCGACCTCCCTTCCTCTGCATGGAAAGCACGGTTTTTGTTAAGGCTAAAGCGCCCATCTAGCCAGTGAACTTCAAATTATTTGAGGTTTTTTATAAATTTTTCAAATTTTGACAATAATAAAAGGCACATTTTGTAATTCGCGAAAAAGACCGTGTGCAGTGCATTTATTAATATATTTAACTTACCCTAAAACATTTCAAGAACGACAGCTATCCAGATAATCTGGCAATTTTTGTATATTTAGTGATTTACTAGTATCATATCCACCGTGATAATATTTAGAGTAAAATAAATGTATTAATAAACGCACTGCATACTGTGTTTGTCGCAAATCACAAAATGTTGTCTTAAGTGTTTTCTGAATTTGGATAAACTATAAAAATACTCGAAAATTTTGAATTTCGCGGGCTAGACAGGCGCCTTCACCTTAAAGTGACAAATACACGAGAACACAAACGGTAAGCACGCTTCCTGATTGGCGCGGGCTGCGCGGGAGCGGGGCGGTAAGCGAGCGGCATACCGCGTCGCAGGTCGGACAGCCAGTAAAAGCCTGCATGCCGAGCGCACACCGCGTGTATTTGGTAAACAAAATGGCGATTCTGCCAAGATCCTACTGTTTTATACCGAAAGCATACCGACAGTATACCGCCTAGTGAGGAGATCTGAGCGACATTAGTAAAGTCGCGGTATAATATAAATTACTGCATACCGATACCGCACCGCCAAGTCAGGAAGCGGCCTTACGTCTCGTCGTCGCGCGTGAAAAAAATTATGATGATCTTGCGATACCTATTTTATTTCTGTCAGGCAGGGCCCGTTAAGTTTTAATAAAGCATACAGTTACTAGCTGCTGCATTGTAACTATTTCTAAAACAATGAGGACTTTAAATTTTACGACAAGACACAAAATGAGACATCGGTACGCAATTCATAAATCATAACACACCATAAACAATCTCCCCTTATCCCACTCCAACGTGCGAGCAAAACCATTGCCATTACAAACTTCTATAAGCTACCTACATATGCTTACATCATCATCTTTTCCGACTTTGTTATAAAAAAAAAACATGGCTACTTTAAATTTGTGGCCCAGTAACGTTAGTAAAATTGTCTAGCCAAATGATTGTATTATATGATTGTATTAAATACTGCTAACTGGCAATAACTTCAATTTTCTTCGCTATGTTGTTTTGTACATGTAATAAAACATAAATACACAATAAAGCCTCGGCCACTATAAAGTAATATATTATTTAATTGGTCAGTGTTTACAGTCCTTATATACTTAACCACTGTTTCAATAAAACCAGCAACCGTGGTTATAACCCGTTGGTTATAAACTTTTACAATTATCATAAATTCAAAAGCCAGATAATTTCCGCGAGTCGATGTTGAAGCTAGAAGCAGTAAATAAGCATGCACCTAGGTGTCGCGGGAAAAGTGCTGCCTCCTGATTAGATAGGTACGGCTGTTTTTCTAAGGCAAAAATAAGGGGGGAGGCAGAACTGTAAGGGTCAGATCAATTTCAAGCGTGTACATTACCGGCACGATGGAGGCGGGCGCATTCCTCCGGTGGTATGGCTGGGTCCTCAGGTCCTTCAGCACGGGCACAACACTGAAGCGCTCCCAAAGGGTTTAGAGTTCACACAACACAAATACACAGAAAATTAGATAGATTTCACCCGATTAAGAATTTTAGGCACAGGAGCATGCGCGAGGACATCTATGCCACACGGAAAACGGTCAGTACAGTGTCATGTAGGGGGGAAAAGGACAGCAGCACAAAACATCACATTAATTGGCGGTAGACAGATGACGGTAGACGGGACACATTTTAACTAGCTACCTACATACGAGTACAAAATTCTAAAAAAAATACTAGGTGTTGTTTCCACAAGATCATGTTGCAGAAAAATAACTTAATTTTGTACTGTACATTACTATACTTAAGGGATATTTTGTAACAACATGTACTTTAATGAAGGCGGATATCGGAAGACGATATATATGGATGCGGCAGAATGTTCAAAAAAACAAACATAGGTCTGATTTCTTGTTAAATTTGGAAAGATGTTAGAAAATAGAATATACATAATATGGATGTGGCAATAATTCAAAGGTTGCCTATATGCGCTAAATCAAATTGAATTCAAACTGTTTCGCATTTAAAATATCATAGTTTACATCCTAACTATGATATTTTAAATGCGAAACAGCTTGAGCCCAAACACGGCCATCATCTTACAATTAAACCGATATCATCTTCAGCTCGACGTGCGACCTGGAAAGACCGACTGCAGTTGCCTTTGGTATTGTAAGCATCTATAGGCTACATTAACTGCTTAATATCAGGCGATTCGTACGCTTGTCTGCCGACATTATTCCATAAAAACATAGATTAAGGTCCTGGCGATCAAGTCTTTACCAAAACCGGTTATTGAGATGCGATATCAAGTTATTTACAGTATCTACTATAGATTATTTAACAACAAAAGATTCTAGGTCATTTACCACCTTATTTACAAACATGGATTAGCGGGCAAATAGTTACACACCGAACTATCTCTTTTTGTCATTAGTAATTTGATATTCGAAAGAAGAAGACAAAGCATATGGTGTAACTATACAACCGCTAATCCACGTTTATTAATTAGAAGGTAAGAGTATTACTTGATGAGTAAAGTTGCAATGCAGTGACAGACCAACTTGTTGAATTTTCATTAGTTTCGTGAATGAATGTTAGTCCCAGTGCTAATACCCGAGGCGAGCTTATGACGACGCACACTGTGGTATTTGACTCGATTTTCGGACATGGTCTTTTTATTGCAGAATTAGATAGTATTATAGATTTATAACGTTAGAGTAGAACTCCCGTGTGTCAATTTCACTTATTTTCAGAATTATGAATTTTTAAAAAAGACGCTCTTTTTTTCGGTGAAATTTTTTTAAAAATTACTGCTCTCAAATTATATGATTATTTAATGATTTGATTTCAGTGTATATAAGAATGTCTAAAGCTGCATTTTATGAAGTAATTTTGGTAATTATATATGCAGTGGAACGCGAGTAATTAATTATTTTAACATTTTAATTCTTATTTTTTTACTCCTAAAATAAGCTGTAGTAGCAAATAATTTTGATACATCTAGAATATATATGCCATGAGCAATATGTATAAAAAAAACCGAAAGCTAATCTCACTTGGTATAGAAGATACAGTGACTTAAGTTTTTTGAAAATTTTCGGCGAAAGCTCGGATGATTTTCATCGAAAATTTTAAACAAGTTATTAACATGCAGTACTATAAAATAAGCTTTTATTACCTTTTCCTCAATTAATTCAGCACTGAGAAATTGCTGATTGTCTTCTGCCAAACCTAAGCGTGTGCTTAGGTAGGTAGATGAGTATCCAGCACCTAATTTTCAGCATCTGTCCTTGATTCTTTATTGATGTCAGTATCCATTTCTAAATATTCTTCGTTGACGTTGCTGGCATCTAGTGGTTTTATTAAGGCTAATGCCTGCGGTGGTAGTGGTCATATTTTTTCTGCCTGTTACGCATTCGTATATTTGAAATTAGTTGGTCGGACGACTCCAGAGCCCTGTTAAACAAATCGATGATAGTTGTCATGCGATTAATTTTTCGACAATGATGTTCTCGATCAAGTCTCCAGAATTTATTTCTTGATTCGGCAGCTTGCTCGGATAACATGCCAATAGGTAAATTCGTAGATTTCATAATATTTGCGCCGTGGACCAGTATTTTATGTATTGTGACGGGCATGGGATACCATTCGTAGTACGAGACGTATTTATATGCAAGTGTCCTACAGAAATGATTGAATTTATCACCATCTGTCGGCAAGCCGCTAGACAGCACTATTAATATAGTGTGCAGATCATCAAGGAGCCACTCGAACCCCTGACTGCCAAAACTTCTAAGGGTCATGAAATAAAGGCTTCATGCAAACTGTATTTGGCCGCCATTGACAGGAAGGTATTCAATGCAATTCTAGGCACACCTTCACAGTTGCGGTGCCCTTACTGTAATTTGACTGCCACACAATTTAATAACTTGCACGAGGCTTACGCACTTGGATATAAATACGTCTCGTACTACGAATGATATCCCATGCCCGTCACAATACATAAAATACTGGTCCACGGCGCAAATATAATAAAATCTACGGATTTACCTATTGGCATGTTATTCGAGCAAGCCGCCGAACCATGAAATCAATTCTGGAGACTTGATCGAGAACATCATTGTCGAAAAATTAATCGCATGACAACTATCATCGATTTGTTTAACAGGGCTCTGGAGTCGTCCGACCAACTAATTTCAAATATACGAATGCGTAACAGGCAGAAAAAAATTACCACTACCACCGCAGGCATTAGCCTTAATAAAACCACTAGATGCCAGCAACGTCAACGAAGAACATTTAGAAATGGATACTGACATCAATAAAGAATCAAGGACAGATGCTGAAAATTAGGTGCTGGATACTCATCTACCTACCTAAGCACTCGCTTAGGTTTGGCAGAAGACAATCAGAAATTTCTCAGTGCTGAATTAATTGAGGAAAAGGTAATAAAAGCTTATTTTATAGTACTGCACGTTAATAACTTGTTTAAAATTTTCGATGAAAATCATCCGAACTTTCGCCGAAAATTTTCAAAAAACTTAAGTCACTGTATCTTCTATACCAAGTGAGATTAGCTTTCGGTTTTTTTTATACATATTGCTCATGGCATATATATTCTAGATGTATCAAAATTATTTGCTACTACAGCTTAGTTTAGGAGTAAAAAAATAAGAATTAAAATGTTAAAATAATTAATTACTCGCGTTCCACTGCATATATAATTACCAAAATTACTTCAAAAAATGCAGCTTTAGACATTCTTATATACACTGAAATCAAATTATTAAATAATCATATAATTTGAGAGCAGTAATGTTTTAAAAATTTTCACCGAAAAAAAGAGCGTCTTTTTTAAAAATTCATAATTCTGAAAATAAGTGAAATTGACACACGGGAGTTCTACTCTAACGTTATAAATCTATAATATTATCTAATTCTGCAATAAAAAGACCATGTCCGAAAATCGAGTCAAATACCACAGTGTGCGACGCCGCAAATTCATTACTTTCTCATTAGAGCTACTTTGCATTTATGAGATATTCAGATAGTACAAAATAAGTATTAAGCGATGGCCTTAAGAATGGGGAAGGGGATTTGTGCATTATTAGGCTTTACTAAGAATAATTATCGTTACATAATTTAGTATTTTATTCATGAGAAAAAAATATGACAACGACCGATTTTTTGGATTTTTGATGTAATGCTTACTAATCGTTTTGTAATTACAAGGAAGGTTTATGCAATGCCTCGTTATCATAAATTATTTGCTGTAATTACAAAACATTTAGTAAACACATAAACTGCTCTACTTTATAAAGGAGACTGGGAAACATCGTCTTCTTATCTTTATCCATCTTCGCAATTGTCTTCTAAATTTAAGATATTAATGATGATAACGCTGAGTTATATATTCCAGGCAAAAACTCGATGATTATTAACGTAACAATTGCATTTTCTATAACTGATCAGGGTTACTTAAAAATGACATGCAGCTATCCAAAACTAGTCATGGACACCACGGCGCATAGAATGATATAATTTTCACGTTCCCTAAATTAGAGGCATCAGACGAAATTTTAAAGAGTAAAGGTGCATTTACACCCATAGTAAATGCAAGAATGTAAGATTACATAAGCAGTCCGGTAATATCGTGATGGTTTTATCATCTTGCATTTGTAAATGCAGTCTTGCTTTTAATCAACATATAGCTACTCTCTAATGTCGGCCAGATTCGGACTATTAGCTTTTATCTTGCATCGCGTCTAGCGTGATCATTAACTTTTTGAGAAATAGGTTTATATAAATAAAGGATCAATATTTATAATTATGGAATTTGCTCTCGGAGACCTAACTGGTAAAATATTGTATTTACAGGTTCTGTGACAGGTAATAAAAATCGAAATCTAAATAGTACGTTCAATAAAAGTGATTTGACGGTTTTTTTTGACGTTTGTTCTTGCATTATTTCTTGCATACCACTGCATTGCTAGTGTAAAGTAGCTCTTATTCGACAAATGGCATCGCTCTGCCCGGGGCCGGGTCAGGTCGTGATAAACACGGAGTTGGAACGATGCAACCGGGACTAAAGTTTGTCGCCCCCAATTAATTAGTATTTACTCTGGAGCCGTACGTGGAGCGCGGAGCTTATTGTACATAGACTACCTTAATAAATGTGTAAAACTTGGTTAAGAAATTTAAAGTAAGTTAAAGGGGTCAAGTAATTAAGTACTAGAATAAAAGCGCTTCCTAAATAACCTTCTTGCATCAAGGATATATTACTAGGATACCTTAAGGCGTTATTCACACGACATAAGTAGCATTTTTTCCATACATTTTGACTGTATTCAGCACCATAGCTTAGAGGTTTATTTGCACTAAAGAGGGGAATCGACACTTTTAAATATTAATAATATTTTTAATATTTATTTTGTAGGTAGGTAATGTATTTCCTTAAGGAAATCTACCCGCAAAATTGTTATTTTAACAATTTTGCTATTATTTTGCGTTATCTTCCGTGAATCGATTATCTACCTTAGGGATTTCATCAGATTTTCTATTTTTACCATTTGTGATATCTAAATATATATAACTCAAAGGTGACTGACTGACTAACTGACTGACTGACATAGTGATCTATCAACGCACAGCCCAAACCACTGGACGGATCGGGCTGAAATTTGGCATGCAGGTTGATCGTATGACGTAGGCATCCGCTAATAAAGGATTTTGATTAATTCTACCCCCAAGGGGATAAAATAGGGGATGAAAATTTGTATGAAACTTTGTCAATTAAATTCCACGCGGACGAAGTCGCGGGCACAGCTAGTATACCTATAAAACTCCGGCGCATAACACACGATCAATCACTGGCAGTCAATGTGGAGCCTACGTGAACGAGCGGAGAACTTTATTCCAAATGGATTTATTTCGACTCCCGATCATTTGGTTATGCTGAGCGTGTATTTCCTATGGTAGAGTATGTTTGTGAATAGAGGCATCACCAATCCTACTAATATTATAAATGCGAAAGTTTGTGACTGTGGATGTATGTATGTTTGTTGCTCCTTCACGCAAAAACTACTGAACGGATTTGGATGAAATTTGGAACACAGATACATTATAACCGGGATTAACATATAGGATACTTTTTAACCCAATAATCCAATACTACGCGGATGAAGTCGCGGGGCACAGCTAGTACCAATATAAATTTCTGATCTGAATTGAGACACAGAAATTAAGGACAGTATTTCAAGTCTGGACCGTATTAATATATCGATTTCAAGTCTGGGGGCGGTCTTGGAAATGTTATTCTAATGTCATACCAGTACAAAATGTCATGTATAAAGCGTAGGTACTCAGGATGACTCACAAACTTGAGATCGATTTATCGATACGAGCCGAATACGTGTACGAATTAAATTTTATTGACAAAACAGTATTGATACTCTTCAAACAGTCGTTTAGCAATATATTTCGACGTTTTTGCCTTAGCTAGATGGTGTGAATTTCTAGATAGTCGAAATTTTTCGTGCGTTGCGTTGCTGCAGGAATAAAAAAAGAATAGCCACCCGTAGTTCGACTCTATTAAAACATGCCAAGCTCGTACCACGACTCTGCCACGATACCGCCTTGACGTCATCGCGACGCAACTGCGACTCTTCTGTGATCGAGGCCCCTTACAAGGACGTATTATGTAGATAACCATTTGTAACTCAAATAAGTATAAATTCGGAATAAAGTTCATAAATAGTTTTATTTTAAGATTAAGTACTATCACATTACTAGTATTCCCGTTAGCCCCTATAGCTAGGCTTACGCTTGTCTTAGGAGCGGGCTCACGTCAATAATTTAATGGCCAGGATGGGTATCGAACTCGGGACCTCTCAGCTACGAAGGCGACTCCTCTAACCACTAGGCTATTGATGCTTAAAGTTACATGAGAACTTGTGTGCTGGTCCAACCAAAATATATCACACCAATGCCAAAGTGGTCCCTCTATACCTTTCAATAGCTAACCCACGTGTCCGCAGGTAATGCATCGCGCGGCTGCGATCTATCATTTATTTCAACGTCAGAAATCCATTACGCGGCATCGTTTACCCGTCTCGCTCTATCTGAATAAAAACACCGATGAACTTGTTGCCTCGCGATGTAGACGGTTATGGAATAATGCAGATGTGGAGAAAGGTACATTCTAGTTGTCCGGTAAGTTTGTTTTTTTTAAAGGAACTTTGTTACTTGGTTTTCATTTTATTATGTACTTATTTTATGGGACTAGTCCCGCCACACACTCTCACCACTATAACTCCTGTAAGCCGGGATCGACAATGGTGACCAATGATGACGCTGAGGTTTGACCATCGGTGAGTCCCGGGGAAAAGTTAAATTGTCTTGGAACCCGCACGAATTTCATTGAAGAAAAAATTGGAGGAGTTGAAAGAAAATTATCCACTCATTATGTACCAATGTCCAATTATTATGTAGGTATTTATTACCTACACCATAGTACATCAAAAAGTTATTCTATTATATATGAAAAGCGGTCCAGACACTATAAAAAAATAATGACATCAATATTACTGTAATTTGATTGATCGGTAATGACATAAAACATTCTCCCTACATCTTCCAACTATCATTCATCGTTCCTCATTCCTTCACAACACAACACTGTCCTGAGAAAGATGATTCGCTTCATTCACACGGAAGAGGAGGCAATGTATTTTCTTTACGACCGCTTGGCGCACTGGTTCGAGCGTAGGCCGCTCGGCTCATTGCACATGGTGGTTGCGGTTTCGATTCCCGCCGGGGCAAATTTCGGAATTGTTTTTTTCGTAATTTGCCCAGGTCTGGATGTCACTGGGATCGCCCCCAGTCCATTGTACGGTACCCATAATACAAATGTTGTTTAGTTTGGGACCATACAGTTGGTGTATTAGTCTTGCGATTTCTATACATTTTGACGGTATTTGCTTGTTGAATACGAGTGTACTCCATTACATTGAATTTCATTTCGCCGAATCAGGTTTCATCGAAGCACTATTGACTGGAGATACATTTTCTAGAGTAGGTACCTTTTGATCGACTGACGTTTTGTCTCAGTACTAATTGGTCGATAATACTTATTATCGATCAAAATTTGTATAAAAATAAATATATGTATGAATTCACTTTTCAGTTTTTAATAACGCTGTTCATTCTGACAGCTAGTATAACATTGTATTATATAAAATACTTAAACAAAACACCTATCCCACCCGTAAAGTTAACCGTTCCATTTAACTATTACATCAACAAAACTTCGAACACGATTAACGGATTAGCGCCGAGATGAAACGCCTACGGTTCGCGGCCTGCGGGCCTATGGTTACGCTCTGTTTTACTTTGTAATTGAATAATTTGTTATTTGAGACTATGGAATAAATGGACGAAGTTTTGCAAAATGGAACCAACCCACACACACTTGCAAACTGAAACAAACCTAGAACCACTAACACAACGTTGGTTTCAGTGTACAGCACTGCATGTCGCTTGATTCTGTTTTGCAAATCGATATCCAAATATGATACCGCATTATGTAATAAGGCCAATACACAGAATAATGTGTAGAGAGATGTGTGTGTGATGTTTTACTAGGTATATATTGTTTTCGTTACCTATTTTTAGTACCTATATTATTTAGCTTTTAACATTTTAATTTAAATGTCCCCATTTGAATGTTACTCTTAGGCAAAATATAAGCCGGCTTTCAGGAGACAGGCTTGTCCTAGTGTGGACGCCACAGGTACTTACCTTCATCCATTATTTCACTAACCATCATAAAATATATATATAATTTTATAGAGAGAGGCAGGAATACTCCCCATTTTACATAGACGGTAGAGTCTTAGCCTCATTTTTTGGGATTCCTAAGTAGTTACAAACTGTAGTGGCATTAATGGGGAACGTAGGTAGGCCCCCCAAGGTGGGCCGACGTCCTAGTGACGGAAACAGGAAACTGCTGGAGACCGGTCATTGTGGACAACTATAGGGGATGCCTATGACTAGGAGTGGACGTCTTTCGGGTGAAATGATGATGACGCTAATGAATCGGGAGAAGAATGTAGAGACCGCTCGGCGCAACGCACCCGGTGGTTGCAGGTTCCATTCCCATCGGAGTAGTGATTCTTTCGTAATTTACCCTGTTTTGGTTGTATGGTACCCATTGCAATTTGTATTTCATTTGTCTTACACTGAGAAAAATATACTAAAAGGGATACTAGGAACTCCAAATATCATTTCTTTTTATTTTTTCGCAGAGTATTATTAAACAAATAAGTTAAGTGAACTTAAGTGTCATCGACCTTTTTCAAATGGTAACCTTCAGCGTTCATTCACACAAAGAAGCCGGCAGACACGGTTATGTCTATACATTTTTGAAAGATAATATCCGTATTCGACAACGGTATACACTATAATATATATAAATTATCTGTGCCAGGTTAACCGTGTGAATGGCTGCTAAGTTACCTCTGAGTTTAACCTCTCTAAAACTACCTAAACACGCCGTGAATTATATAGTAGGTGATGCGTGTTGCGGTTGTAAATCGGCGTTAGATACAACGAAGCAAATCCTTTTTACGAGATTTACCGACGGGATTCAGGGGGTCGGCCGCTGCCACGCTGCTTGGGTTTCGGTTGGTGGTGTAACAATTGTGAGGAAATTGCATTTTCTCCTTTTTTTACTTTAACCAGTACCAATGAAACCAATGCCTGATATAATAGGTATGTTTGCTGAGTTAAGTTACTGGAATGAAAATAAGGATCATACGCAAAACGTCAAATACGCATAAATTTTGTGCAGTGTCAAATATACGTCCTATGTCAAACACGCAAAATGTCAAGCTCCCAAAAACTCATAAACGCAATTTGTCAAAAACACACAAATGTTATTGGTCTCAAAAGTCAAATGCTATTACAATAAAAACAAAGGCAAAATAAAATCAAAACCCGTAAATAAAACACTCGCTTACTGTGAACTTCGTGTTATTTACGTGACAGGACATTAAGCTGTCGATCCCGGCTGTCACAGACGTAAAATTATGTTGGAGGCCTTCAAAAGACCAAACTTTGGCAACCGCTGTCATCTCGATCGACTCGCAATACGTCAAAACTGACGTATCGTGTATCGCGTTTTGACAGTTTTCGTATAGAAAATCTGTCAAAATTGACGTATCGTGTATCGCGTTTTGACAGTTTTCGTATAGAAAATCTGTCAAAATTGACGTATCGTGTATTGCGCTTTGACAGTTTTCGTATAGAAAATCTGTCAAAATTGACGTATCGTGTATCGCGTTTTGACAGTTTTCGTATAGAAAATCTGTCAAAATTGACGTATCGTGTATCGCGTTTTGACAGTTTTCGTATAGAAAATCTGTCAAAATTGACGTATTCAGATACGCGACACGTCAGTTTTGACGTATTGCGAGTCGATCGAGATGACAGCGGTTATCAGAGTTGGGTCCCTGATTGGGCAAAGAGATTAAACAATAAGAAGAAGGAGCGTAAACAATCCCGCTTGAATAACCTCTTCTGGCGATATCGAAACTCCAAACTCTTGTAACTTAAACCACCGGGCGAGTCAAAGGTCTCCAAGAGTAAAGCCAAAAGCTCGGCTGGAGCAAAGGTACACATTATCTTATCCCTACCTTGAAAAAGGAGGTATTTTTACTCTTTAGACGACCGCTCTCTAATTTTGTACAAAAAAGAAATCGAAGCTTATAATTACAGGAGCTGTAAAACTTTATTTGAGAGACTGAAATGACTAATTAAAGGGCAATTTAATGAAATTAAAAGTCTCAAATGGTAATTATAGAATTAAAAATGACGAAAAAACGCTGAAATTGTGACTCGTAGATTGTTTGACAATGGCGCCAATTCTATTTATAAGCAAAAACAAAATTTGACACACCTGATAATATTTGAGACTTGCTTGTAAAATTTGGCAATTCACTTTTAATACCTATTTTAGTAGAACAACGATTAAAAATATTTGTATCAAAATGCTCAAAATATAAGACTTTAGTACATGCTTAAGATCATATACCTACCACAAAAAAAGTGGTAGTAGATTTTTTGTGGCAGGTAAATCAAGTTAAGAATTTACAGGCGCCACGAAAAATATCGTGCATTATTAAAATAACATCTTATAATAACTGCTCATGAGCGTAAACAGATAGTGTAAATTAACATTAATTAGTTAAAAGATGACCCAGTCTACTGAAATTTGATTACAAACTCTAGTTTCGGAAAAAGGTGAAAAACTAAAGGCAGGTTCCCATCCGCGGGCGGTGTTGATTAAAGCCAGCTTTGAGCGGCGGCTCATCATTATTTTTCTCATTAGCGCGAGCTGTCGGCACCGATTAAAGATGATGAGGGATACTTGGATCGTGCACACACTGAATCATTATAAGTAAGTATTTCATTATTATTTTGTTCCAATCAAATAATAATTGATATCTTCGTTATTATGAAAAAGATATCGTAAGTTGAGTAAATTTATTTACTTTTTCATTAACTACACATTATTTGTACCGTTTGTCTCGAATTCCAATGTCTGCATCTCCGTAGAACACAAAGACCAAGGATGAGTTTCCTGATAAAAAAAAAAGTAATCAATATCACGTATGAAGATTATAGCTGGGAGTTCTCAGTTACTAGGGATTGTAATAAAACAATAGTGATCAAATTACAGCTTAATGTAAACTAGCAATTATGTATTTAACAGTTATATCACAATTAAACATAGAAAAGGCATGTCAATACTACTGAACCTACTACTGGTAAGGAACAAAACCTTTTGTAATAGTTTACCAATCGCGGAAAAAAAGTTACCTATTTATCACCGCTCTGACGCCGCGTGTGTACGCAGCCTTACGGCGGCCTCGTTAGGAACTATCGGGCGGCGGGATAAAGCTCTTATTTGTGAACTAATCTGAGGCCCGTGTTAATAGTGATAAATGATCGGACAAATAATTTTTGCCGTTTCTATACAGGGTGTCTTCGAAATGGGGAGCTGGCAATATTTTTTACTTTTACTCTATAAATTATTCCCATTTTCGTATGAACATTAATCAATAAACAGATCGATTAAAAAGTTAATAAGTAAGTTATATTTCTGAACATAACACGGGAGTTAACCTGTTATGTTGTCTCAGTAGGTTGATGTAAACAACGTACTTAATTATGTAAAAAATATTTATAAGCAATTGTTTATTGATTGGTCCTTAAATAGTCGGATTGAATCGGAAATGGCAAAAATGGAAATGGGTAAATTTCGATCTGGGTGTCACTGGGATCGCCCCCAATCTATTGTACGGCTCCCATAGTATAAGCGTTGCTTAGCTTGGGACCATGCAGTTGGTGTGTCAGTCTGGCAATATTTATTTATATATTTTAACAGAAAAAGAGTGCAGACAATTATTCTTGTACTGAACCATGATATTGTGACTGTAATTTCTTGTTGTTATTTTTAATTGTAAAGCCAACAGTAATAATAAATATTAGTTAGCGTCCAGACATTTCCTTAATTGTTGTCTTAATTGTTTTCAGTTCTCAGAATTTCTTCAGGTATTCCCGTAAGAAGTTCAAGGAAGCATTAGCATTCGTTGTCGGCACGGTTCGGAATGTCATAACTGAGTCCCGCATTAATCCCGGGATAAAACTTCAGAGTACCTGGTGAACTTCCCTGAAATATTTTGATGGAATACGGAGTGCAAGGATATTCATATGCAGACAATATAGGTACGGGAGAAACCCGCGACCCTCGGCTTGCCAACCTGAATTTCTATTATGACTCAACCACATTGATTGAAAATTCAAAAGGTGATAGTACAGTCAAACTGTAGCCTACAAACTGTTGACTACATCTCATATACGAGATGACTCGACCAGGGTAGCACCACCCTCACACAAAAGATCAGCGTAAAGTAGCTATTATAGCTGCGTTTTTCGTGATGAGTGAGATGTGATGATGTTACAGCTTGGCTCTATCACCATTACCAATTTCTCACCTTTCTGTCTATTTATTCCACTCTTTTTCAAGTCGACAACGTGCGAGCAATGCTTTTAGTACTGCAAGGATCTATAGGCTACGATAACTGCTTCATATCCGGCGGTTTGTACGCATTTTTGCCGACTTATCTTACTTACTTATATTAAAAAGAAAACCTGACTACAAAGCTCGCACTACCACAGGTACAGGACAGTACAAGTACCCTACCTTAACATCCATTTAAATTACTTTTTAAAGGCTTAAGCGCCAGAAAATAGCGAATATAACGCACATCCCTATCAGATGGGCGTACCAATAAATAATAACGCAAATACTCAATTAACACATTCGCGCTCTGGGCTACAGCCTCAAGATAAGGCCGGCCTGACGGCGCCTCAGATAAAGCCAGCCATTATTTTTCTCATTAGTCCGAGCTGCGATAGCGCCTCCATTATGTCGAGGTGAGGATCGCTTGACTAATCTTTCCCTTCATTGCGTGAGATTAAAGGATAACTGGTGTTATGGACAATTTGTTATTTTTTCGAGACGTTTAGTAAGTACCTACATGTTTACAAGTACAAAAGAAAACTGCATTGAATATTTAACCCTTCCAATGATCCCCACCTCCGAGCCCCCTCTGCCCCAAGTGTCGCAATATTTCTGAAGCATGATTTTTTTTTTCGTGCCTATCAGTAAAGTTTTTTTCAAGAATGCATACTGAAAACATCAAAGACTTGACATAATCAATCTATGAAACCCAATTATCGTTGAAGTGTTACTAAACGTAGCAAGTAAAGAACCAATGACCGCTCGCGTATTATACCCACCCGGAGGGGAACGCGACACTTGGAGCATTCAAATCTTATACACCGACGTAGGTGCTCGTGACACTCTAGGGGTTAAACATAGACACATATAAAAATAAAATATTTAAAGGTGTTAACTGATTTCCGAAATTCAAACACGATTCTTTGAGAGAGCTTAAGCAGTTACGGAAAACTGTTGTAGTGGTTCCTAACAGCTAAGAAATACATATGAACTTAAGTAGCATATGAATAATCAGTAATTAATTTGGTTATTTATAATCATGTGGACATAACGGTCATTTAGCGGTGTTTAATAATGATTATAATTATGATTTATAAGACAACTAGCTGTGCCCCGCGACTTCATCCGTGTAGTATTGGATTATTGGGTTAAAAAGTATCCGTTCAGTAGTTTTTGCGTGAAGGAGTAACAAACATACATACATACATACATCCACACTCACAAACTTTCGCATTTATAATATTAGTAGGATAGTTTAGGTAGGCTATAAAAAATAGGCCTCCCACAAGACTACAAACCACAGGCACAGATGATGAAAAAAGCAGAAGTGATTTCACCATACTAAAAGATAGCACACAAAGAACCTGAATGAAAATTTTATTTGAAACAAATTACATTCGAACAAAGGTACATGAAATTGCAAAATGGAATGAATACGTATCATGCGTACACTCGCGTCGACAATCGAAATCGTCACGTTAATTGCGAAACGGTCCGAGTATCTAGTGCGACGCCGGAGGCGCCCCCTCACGGTCAATTGATATTCATTAAAACACTCCCAATTAACAGCTGCGAGCGACGGTCGATTGAATTGTAAAACATTTTCGGGAGACTGGGATCGTAATGAGGGATGGTATTGTAACGATATCAAATTCGTAAGCAAGAAAAAATACATTTAGAATATTTTTTTAAACAAAGTACAAATTAAAAACATCCTAATTTCAATAGGGAAGATGGCTGGGTGCTACCACCAACTTGGGATCCAGTAATTAATATATAGATATAATTAAATCCAAAACCAAGCGTACCATTGCAAGACCTCAAGACACAGTGAGAACTTTCTGCGTGGATCGGACCGCAAACACCAACTAAATTTTGAGGGTACCCAGTTTTTAACTATGACATCAGGACGTCTAACACCTCAGTCCCCCCGTGACCACGGTTGCTGTAAAGCAACCGAAACGTCGGGAACATAAAAAGTACATAAAAGCGATATAATCCGTAAAAATAGTTTTGTTTCAAAGTATACCTACTAGTTATGTGAAGTTATGAGGTTATACCCTCCACCTAAGATATAGTGCGGTTGGAATCACGTCAATAGTTTAATAACCAGGGTGGGGATCAAACCCGAAACCAGTTACGAGGGCAAGGCCTCTAAACAATAAGCTATTTGACGTGTGAGAAGATAGGTCAGTCATCTTAAAAAGAGATTTTACTCCATACAATATCGGAAGATTAGTTCCAAATCTTCATTTCTTGAGACCAAACTCTTCAAGTTGGACAGTTCAAGGAATTACGAGTGAACCTACTCGTATGTAGTCGGCCTAAATAGATAGGGCTTTGTACTTTGAAATCTAAATGTGGTTCATTTGTTTTTAAATATTGTGCACACACAAAAT
Organism: Notodonta dromedarius; assembly: GCA_905147325.1. NCBI lineage: Eukaryota > Metazoa > Arthropoda > Insecta > Lepidoptera > Notodontidae > Notodonta > Notodonta dromedarius. The sequence continues at coordinate 1,996,053 of LR990167.1, forward strand.
ACTTCCTTAAATACTAGATGCAGGATACATTTTACCTTAATTTTACCATTTCTACATCGTCAATCTCAATACTCGTTGTCGTCTGTCACCTATTTCGTTTGTTTCGCTTTGTCGCGCACAATTAGCAATGCATGAATTTATCACTCCCATTGAGCCGAGCCCGCCGTCAAATTGATTTTATTGTATCCAGCTTAATAATAATAATAAAGCGCTAGCGCTTTGTAAACTAGCTTTTAAACACTCAGTGGATTCATTGTTATTCACTTATTATTGTTATACTATCTTTGAGATGTAGTTGCTGAGGTAACCGTCCCGAATTCGATGGAACTATTGAGTTAAATAAATTGTCTTGCATTTTAATAGCTTCAGCGATTATAATAATTGATACATTAATTAGATAGCTACTGTCAATCGCTAATTAGGTTGCTAAGTGCTATTAAGTAATACACTTGTGAGATGTTTGTCATGGTGATGGCATGTTTTGACTGGGCTTGGTGGAGGCATTACCGTGCCAACTTCATTGAACTTTAATTTTTCAGCAAATTGTGGTATTAGCTTTAAATACATAGGTTTATATTATTTGTGCATTATATATTAATTTAGTTTTACCAAGTTAATATAATTTGAGTGTCTGTTTTTTATATAAATAATAGTTTTAGTAAATGCCAAAGAATTTTTAATAATAAGACATTTATTACAAATTTTTGGTAAATGCATTTGAAAGTATAGCTACCTATATGTACTTACATTTTTTTTTGTCTATCTATTTATTCAAGCTAAGCTCCACAACGGCTGGACGGATTTAGACGGGACTTTCATTGGCTATTATAAGGAGTAACATAAAATGCTGTTATTTTACCGAATAACCACTGGCGGAGCCGGGGGCAACATCTAGTTTAATTATTTTTATCTGGTTTACTGCGAACACATATTTTTGAGAAAAGAAAAACAAATAATAACACATAACACATCGTAGGCAACAGAATAACATATATATGTATGGGACATAAACATTTGAGAAAATTTTCAGCAGTCCACAATTAATTAAGCATATTTGTAATTATTATATTGTATCACATAATAGGAATAAATAAATGATCTGTACACAAATAACAGTTTAATTAAATTACGAAAACATGTAATACCGAAATATTTATTGAGATAGTAAAATTTAACAGATTCATTTAGAATCCACTCCAAACTCTGAACTCTGTAACGTTCGTTGCTAAAATGAATACCTACTCAATTTGGAGGATCATTTAATCGAGTTATGGAATTATGTTTTTCATTAAATATTATGGATTCATATTCGTTAAACATTTGTATTATTTGAGAGCTAGGTATTTTCTTATGGCTTTGTCTATTAGTTGTAACGGAATGCCCCCTATTAAAATCAATATATTATATAACTCAAAGGTGACTGACTGACTGACTGACATAGTGATCTGTCAACGCACAGCCCAAACCACTGGACGGATCGGGCTGAAATTTGGCATGCAGGTAGATGTTATGACGTAGGCATCCGCTAAGAAAGGATTTTGATTAATTCTACCCCCAAGGGGATAAAATAGGGGATGAAAGTTTGTATGAAACTTTGTCAATTAAATTCCACGCGGACGAAGTCGCGGGCACAGCTAGTAAATAAATAAATATCGCCAGACTGACACACCAACTGTGTGGTCCCAAACTAAGCAATACTTGGACTTTGGGTACCGTACAATGGACTGGCGGGCGATTCCAGTGAATATATGAAAGTATTTGTACACAATACAGTCTTATGCTCTATTTATATATAGAGCTCAGCATTAGGAAGAATAAATCAGTGGTGGTACTCTACATTACACGAGACTTCGCTTATCTGGCGCACGACGTATCAGCACTCATGAATAACGCAGCACGGCTTGAAACAAAGTCTAAACAGTCTCTCACTCTATGTTATAGAGTTGAGAAACATCCGATGAGAGTTGGTGCAGTAGATTTCTGAATTTTCAATAGAGAATATTAACAAAAAAATTGATGGTAAGACGATGAAATGGAAGTCTCAAAAATATATTATTTTTTTGTGCAGAACAATCCCGCAATTTGCAATACACAATTGAAACGCCTGAAAGAGTAACCACAGAACAGAACTAAGTAGAGACTCTCGAATGAAAGAAAGTCAAGATTCTCAAATTTGAAAGCTGCTAACGCTGAGATAAAGATTTTGTTTTTTTGTAGTTCCTAGTATTATTTTTAGAATTCACTAAAGGTTTTGTAATTACAACTTATACCTATTTAATACAATCACAAATTGCTAAGTAAAAATTAAAATATAAAATGGCTTTACTGAAACTACAAATGTTTGTCAAGTATTTTTTTCGGCAGCCCTACTTCTGTACCGATGAAAAAAAAATGTTTTCATTCCAAATTTATTTATACCGAGGTGTCTGCGTGGTTTGTGAATAATGAATATGTTTGGCCGGCGGCCGCGGCGCGCTGCGAAATGGCAATTTCACATCGAATGACGCTTTTATTCCTCTACAGTTTAATATTCATCGCAGCTTAATGTATTGTTACAATGCAAATTCGACATGGAAATAATTATAAGTGCACGAGGTGGTATGTTTGTCATAAACAGGGTAAACGTCAACCTGGGCCCTAACCACACTAGCTACTTAAATCGTAATAGAAAAGCAAACACTCCGCTTTTGACGTTTTGCTGACACGAGCTTCACGATTTGTACTGACATTGATATGGTATGGTGTCAGCAAAACGTCAAAAGCGGAGCGTTTGAAACGTTATCGCGAGCGTTTGCTTTTCTATTACGATTTGAGTAGCTAGCGTGGTTAGGGCCCTGGCTGTGCTATACGTCCCCGCCCGCTTCGACCAATAGGATCGTTTCATTTTCTGTCAAGTTGAGCGAAGCGGGTAGGTAAGCTTTGGAAATGAATCGGTTCTATTTAAAAATAGCCTTAGCATACTCACTCCTAGCTTATAAATATCATCGGACGCCTGCATGTTGACGCGCCTAACAAAAACTGACAGATAATGACGTCTCAGCCTTTGGCCTTTGTCACTTTAGCCCCTCCGAACTACAAAGGTAAATAAATAGATAAATACAGCCAAACTAACACACCAACTGTATGGTCCCAAACTTAGCAATGCTTGTACTATGAGTTCCGTACAATAGACAAGACCACGTTACATTACGAAAAGGTAATTTCCGAAATATACCCCATTACCCAGGTTGCCATTTATACCCCCAATAGTTAGATCTCAGTAGACGGCAATCGCTCTTTGTAAATATTTTCAAGCAGTCAATTCTGGGTAGATTGAAAGCCAACCCCACCCAATGGGAAAAGGCTAGGAAGAAGAAGAAATGTTAAGTCAGGACCAAAAGTACGAATCGGAAAAGCGTAAGTGCATTCAATGCGCTATCAAAACAATTCTAATAACACTTTCCCCGACCACTGGCGCTCGTAAAAACGTATTGCAATCGCTGCTTGCCTGCCGAACTGAACTGTGGACATACTTTGGGCACAGACTGAATATAACAGATGTACAATAAAAAAAAACTTCGAAGTTCTCTGCACAAAAAAAATTAAGTTTTGTTGTTAAAAATATTTAAGTAACCAGCCACTTGAACAAATTACTTACGCCTGTTACGCCATCTAGTTGATTTTTGAGAGAAGTTTTTCATAGTGGACGTTACAAAGTTTCGTATAACGCTTTTTAGCGTATAGCGTGACAATTTCTCCCATTTTATCGACCATACAGGAACTTTAACATGACAAGGAAGGACTTTAATTAACAAGATTGATAAATTGTGTCACTGGCAATAAAATCAACTGACTAACTGACAGATAACCCACGCTCTAAACCGTTGGGTCTAGAATTATGGTATGTTGCTCTGAATTTCCTTATAACCAGAATGTGGGTGAAGCACGAAGAGAGGATTTTTGAAAATCCCATAAATAGGGGATGAAAGTTTGTATGGAAGTTGGATCGGGAACTTATATTATGGATGTAGCTTTTTAACATAACAGATGTACTACACAGGTCATTGCTACATTGGTCATTTTTATATTATTGCACGCTTATATTTTCTACTCTGTGGCTACTGAAAAGCGCAAAAGCTTTGATACTTTGACCACAATAATACGGTATTAGGGGAACCGTTTGGATACCATTCACTAATGTGCATATGAAATGGGCTATATGGTGTGGGCACAGAACGACTCATTACAGGGAATGAAGCACATCAATAGTATGAAGAGTATTTAATTTACATTAATTAATAGTTAATATTAATTAGATACATTTTCACGAAATCACAACAATATATTTAATGATATCTTGAAATATATAGAATCAGTACCTATCTGCTAAACATTTTCTTTAAAAGTCCACTCAAATAAAATTTCGCAATACACGACTGAAACGCCTGAAAGAACCACAGAACAGAACTATGTAAAGACTATTGAATGAAAGAAAGGCAACATTCTCAAATTTGAAAGCAGCTAACGCTGAGATAAAAATAATAAAATATATTTTTTTGTAGTTCCTAGTATTCCTTTTAGTATTATACACAAAAGGGTTTGTAATTACAACAAGGATTTAATACAATCACAAAATGCTGAGTAGTTAGTAGTAGTAATAGTGACCATAAAGTTCATAGAGAGAAGGAATAACAGCCATTTTGTTTCTTCCAACATAGTTAATATACTTAATAAGGTCCTCTTTGAACTATATATCCCATTGTTTAACTTTGAAACTTGAAGTTTCCATGCCTTTGTATTCTAAACACTGTAATCTATTCTTGACAAATTTACGCAAGAAGAGAATAGGAACACCTGTTTTTGTGGTTCAACACCAACTTTACTTGATACCGCACAAAACCAACTTAACTTTGCTGCACATTAAACCGCTATTTCTTGAAGTATAAGAGTGTGAATAGCTTGTGTTGGTGTAAAATGCTGGTTAACAACAATGGCTAAGTTTCTTGCGAAGTTAGAAGTAAACTAATCTCCTAATGGCGTAGAAAGTTGGCGTCGTTTCGGGAAATGGATGAGACAATGATTATGGTGGGGATTGTATCGTATACATTCTGTTTCACATATCTTGATCTTGATATGGAGGTGATATTTTTCTTTAAATTATATTGAATTAAAAGTAGTGATAGCCGATTGGTTACGCACGCGTCTTGCGGGCATTAGGTACTGGGTTCAAATCCTGAATCGCACCTCTGGGTTTTTCAAATGTATGTGCGTATCACAATTTCTATACTGATTATCACTTGCTTAACCGTACAGATATTCAACTACAGAGATTTACAAATCTTGTGATCAACTATCTGTCAGAAAACTTTATATTCTAAGGGCTATTCTTAAATTGCATAAGTCTCTGAAATTTGAACCTCAACATATAAGAAGAAACGACATTGTACTTCGAACAAATAGTACTAGATTATATTATTATGATCACTGTATCACGGGCTCATGGCTTTGTATATTATTATTATTATTAAGGTGATGGAAAACATCGTGAGGAAACCAACATGACTTAGAAAATCTGACCAATTTTAAAAATAAATGTGAAATCCGCCAAACCGCGCTGGGCCAACATGGTGGATTACGGCCTGAATCCACTAGCTAGTCATGAGGGGTGGCCCATGGCCAGGAGCGGGAGTTCAAACAAAGCTATTTTTTTTTTATATAACATTGACTAAGAGTTCAACATACGCCTATTCTCTTCGAGGAAAGAGTCTACCTATCTGCTGTAGTCTACTTTGCCGGACACGCTGCAGCGCTTCCACAGTATTATTTTAATGTTGAAGCAATTTATATAAATTTCAGTCAAAATGTTTTACTTATATAAATAAATGAACTGTTTTGGTATTCCAAATTTTAGTCTGTATTATCGTAATTGGACCTAAGCTAATTTGAATTTAGTAATACGAGCAGAGGATTTTGTTTCCCCCATTGAAAGGAATTTGTAGTTCACTCAACTGCAACAAATTTTCAGCTCATTAAAAGTTGCTTGGTTTGTTTAGGTTGGGGACTGGGGGAACATTATCTGTACTGTAACTTCGCTTCTGTCAATGTCACAAAAAATACTTTATGGCGAGTTCAGAGAGAGAGAGATTGTCTGAACTGTCAAGTGTCAATGTCACCTCATTGCAATGTGAGGCCGCACTGGTGGTATAAAAAAGCCTGGATTTCCTGAACTATCAGCTTTATTTGTACATAATTAAGGGTACCCAGGGTTCACTTGACCCGGGCGGGTTGGCTGGGCTAGCTTTCGACTAATAGTAATTTTCTGTAGCTCATTAATGAGAAGCGATCACATTAGTAAAATGCTAGCCCGGCCAGCTCGCCCGGCTTTAGTGGACGGGCACCCTAATTCTGGTCAAAATCACCGAGCAGGATTTGTCGTCTTGTCACCCAATAGACGTTTTGTTACACTCAATAAAACATTCCCAGATTAGTTTGCTAGTTTTTCTGTCTAAAAGTGTACACTTATTTTATCATGTCTATCTGTTCCAGAACTGTCGATGGAATCTATATTAATAATTCCATCAAGGGGTACGGTAGACTCGATTGAAACCTTACCTGAATAATAAAACATAAAAAAATAATGATTTCGAGTCGACAACATATATCCGCAAAATTCGGACTGTCGTGATAAACATTGTTGTAATTATAATATACGGCTCAGTCCCCCATATTTTCTATGAACGCTTCCCTGTCAGTCAGTGTCAGTGATGACAGTGCCAGTGTTCTCAGTGTTTCCGTACGAGTATTCATTTTAGTTAGTTTTGCTTTGCATAGTGCTTTACTTTGTTTGGATTAAGTACACACATCATGCCGAAAGTCGTAATGCGTCACATTTCACCCGAGCGAAGCCAGGTTTTCATCTAGTACATAATAAATTACAAAGATCCAGAATATAATCCTACTAATATTATAAATGCGAAAGTTTGTGAGTGTGGATGTATGTATGTATGTATGTATGTATGTACGTTTGTTACTCCTTCACGCAAAAACTACTGAACGGATTTGGATGAAATTTGCAACACAGATAGATTATAACCGGGATTAACACATAGGATACTTTTTAACCCAATAATCCATTACTACGCGGATGAAGTCGCGGGGCACAGCTAGTTTAAACATATTCTTTTAAAATAAAATGTACGTTATAAATGAGACGCGGGAGTTGAGATCCCCTGTGATACGTCACTGAACTATGATGTAGAACGTAAACTGTTGCGATGACACTATATAGTGCCGTTAATATACCTACTGCTAAATGCTCAAAATTCAAAGTCAAGGAAGTCGTCTAAAACCCAATCCATTTTTATTAATTATTTTGCTGGAAGCGCTAAACCACACAAGTCTACGTAACATTCTTTGTACACCAAATTGTTAATTCCTTGGGTGACCGATAGGGGGCGCTGCACGATTTATCATACAAGTACTTTACGTAGACCCTACAGACTTAAAATAACTTTTAAGTCACAAAAAATACAATGAGGTCTCAGTGCGCGCGAACGTGCTGCGCATTGAGACATGACGTCAATCTTTATATTATTAGTACCTTGCTTGGACAAGTATATTTTGTGAATACGGTCGTTAGTCACCTTCAAGATGAACGTAGACTTTAATTAGCTTTCTAAACGAAATCGGACATATTATACCTATACTTTATTTCGATGGTATAACAAAACAATATAAATTGTCTAGATACTTATGATATTTCTATTCCCACACAGTTACATTCTCTGGTTCGTACTGCCAGTCCCGGGCGTTTGGAGGCGTGAACTTTTGAATGGAAACATTGAGGTCCCGTAGGAAACGGACAACAACTTCAGCACTTCCGCTCCGAGACGCGCCAAATGGATTTACTTCCTATTCTTGGATCACCAATACGATCCGGAAGACGTCTTAGAAAATATAAACTCTATTGACTCTACATATAAAAATAAGATTCAAAGAACAATAAATGAATTTGATTTGATTTGAAATAAGAGCCAGGTTTGGTAAATTGTCTTTTTATAGGCCAGTTAATTGATTGAATATGAGCTGCTAACCTGTATATGATACGAGCTACCGGGCGGCTGGAGTAGTACCACCCTCTAGTGTAAAGTAGCCATTATAGCTGCGTTTCGTACGATGAGTGGGAGTCCACCCCTCTGTCCATTCCCCTCCCTCTTTCCCACTCTCCTTCAAGGTGGCAACGTGCGAGCTATGCCTTTGGTATTGCAAGCATCTGTAGTCAGGTGTATATTTGTACCACTCTACTGTCTAGTAGCTCTACCATGAGCCCTACGCTAGAGTCCACGTGAAATTCTACAAGCCACACAAACACTACTAGAGACTCTACTCGAACACAGTCTATGGTAGAGCTACTAACTAGCTATACTAACATAATTAAAATAATAATTTTGTGAGATAAAAATAACAAAAGTTTATAAAAGCTTGGACCCCAAACTACAATGCGCTAAGCCAATAACAAAGGCATGTTCAATTAAGTTAGTTAGGATAAACTTTACACCCCCCGGACATTATTTTTCCATTAGCATGATTTAATGAAAAAAAATGCTTATATTATTGCGTTATAGTATTAGTATTGCGGCTTGAACTTGTGTGATTGTTATTTAAACGTTACTATTATAGCAAGAGAACTATGCTTAGTTGAGATGAATTTGCTAATTAAATAGTAGTTTTTTCACTATAGTTGGTAAGCAAAGAATTTATTATTACAAATTCTTTGTTGGTAAGTGACAAAAAAATGCCTTGGATACGTAGGATCAATAAATTCAATCATTTTAAAAATCTCTTGGGTCTTAAAATTAGATTGTATGCTGAGGAAACACAAGAAAATTCACAAGGAAAATAATGTTTTTAATAATTGAAGTAATTTAATTTAAGTTATAGAACAATAATTATATGAAAGAAATGGAATAATAAAAGACATAATTTAATAAAACTTACTGTACAGTAGGTATTTTGTAAAATTCTAAATAATTTAACGAAAGAAACAGAAGCAAATTTTAATTACAATAACTTCCAAGCTTACTGCAAAGTTACTACCAACTTTCTAAGTTGACTTCATGTATTGTCCTCCAGAAATGTCGGCAAATTAGCGCTTGACAAACGACGCTACTAACTTCAGTCTGTAACTTAAACCTGTAACTTACCTGTAGACACACAGACCCTTGCTTTGAGACAAACTTTGAATGCTGACACTTCTAATTGGCGATGAGAAATGGGGTACGGACTTTGTTTCAAATTGTAAATCTTCGTACATTTTGTAACAATCGAGAATATACGAAAAGTACAATTTTGAGGACATGGCCCTGAGAACTAAAGGCTTTATTCTAAACTTGCTGAGCCCGCGACTTCGTCCGCGTGGAATTTAACTTAAGGCTAAAGCGCCCATCTAGCCCGCGGAGTGCAAATTTTTTGAGGATTTTTAATGGCACATTTTGTAATTCGCGAAAAATACCGTGTGCAGTGCATTTATTAATATATCCAACTTACTCTAAAACATTTCAAGAACGACAGCTATCCAGATAATCTGGCAATATTTGTATATTTAGTGATTTACTAGTATCATATCCACCTTGATAATATTTAGAGTAAAATAAATGTATTAATAAACGCACTGCATACTGTGTTTGTCGCAAATCACAAAATGTTGTCTTAAATGTTTTCAGATTTTGGATAAACTATAAAAATACTCGAAAATTTTGAATTTCGCGGGCTAGACAGGCGCCTTCACCTTAACAAAAAAGCCCGCACCCGCGTTCTGAGCCCGCGCGACAGGACCCATTTTTTTTAATTTTGATTTTCTAAAATAAAAGTAGCCCAAGTTACTGCTTATAACTTCAGCTATCTACCAGTGAAAGTCCCGTCAAAATCTGTCCAGCCGTTTCGGAGATACTCTTTGATTTCATGTGTTTTTATATTTTTACGCGGAACCCTAATTCCGTTAAATAAAAACATCGCCCTTCCTTTTGACTTTGCCGTGGTCGCGTAAAAATAATGTCCATGGCAGTTTGAGTGACGCAAAAAACGTATCCAAGACCTTAGAGCAGATTAATCCATTAAACCATGATGCTACATTATTATTTTATTTAGAAATAATACTAACAGAATTGCCATAACATTAATCAAATAGAACCAGTGAGAAAATTGCAAACAACATTACAGAGCCCGGCCGTAACCACGCTAGCTACTCAAATCGTAATAGAAAAGCAAACGCTTGCGATGACGTTCCAAACGCTCCGCTTTTGACGTTTTGCTGACATCATACCATATCAATGTCAGTAGAAATCGTGAAGCGCGTGTCAGCAAAAGGTCAAAAGCGGAGCGTTTGAAACGTAATCGCGAGCGTTTGCTTTTCTATTACGATTTGAGTAGCTAGCGTGGTTAGGGCCCAGATCACTGCATCAATACGAAATACAATTTTCGATAGAACTATTGCGTACCTATATTGAAACGTATATTTGAACAGGCGTCCGGGCCACGCCACCAGTCCACCACACAATAGCGGCCCAGGAACAATAAATCTGTACAGGTTTCGTATCTGTTGCACCATTGTCTGCGGAACTAGGCCACCGTGCTAGTTTATTCAAGATCTGTGGCATTTGTGATGTTCTAGCTATTGATTTATGGATGAATGACTTAATCTTTGGGAATAAATAATAATGCCAGCATTCTGCTGTTGTCAAATAACAAGTAAGAAATACTCTCTCTTTCAATTTATTAAGGGGCTTTGAGAAGAGAGATATTCTAAGTCATTAAATTATTTTAATAAAAACAATTTTATATTTTAAAATGCAACATTTTATTTATTAAATTACTTAGTCTACAAAAAGTTGTTGAACCTCGCATAGAAATAATAACTCTCTTCAGTAGTTTATTTTTGGGATCATGAAGTTTAGTCTGTTTTATGAAGTTTTAAAATATTTAATAGAAAATAATTATACATTTTTTTTCTCTCGTTTAATGTGTAACTCTCATCAGTGTACAGTATCATCATCTCCTAATTGGCTTCCAGTGTACACCCGTAATGGATACTATGAAATCGTTGAACTGATCCTAGGGATCGCTTTATTGATCTAAAACTAGATTAAACTAGACTGACAAACAGGCACATGAAACGCCTACTGTGTTTAGATTTATTGTTAAGCGTTGCCATTGTAAGGGATGTTAGGTTAATTCCGCTACAGATACGTATCGTATTGCTGAGATTTAGTATCAGACTGAGATCCTAAGATACATTGTGTCTAGCCGTTGAATAATAGATATACACCGGTAAAGTTATTTGTAACTCCGTTATTTGTAACACCGGTAAAGTTATAAGTATGTATAAGTTATCGCATGTTTTGACATTCTATCTATTCTGGGCACAATAGGAATTCGTATGATTCGTTTTCAATACATAAATTGCTTCAATAGAATTGGATCTGGATTCCAAGAAAATGTATTAAAGTAGGCGCTGAAGACACTCCGATACGTGGGATTACTAGTACCTGGAATGAAACCTGCTTAAATGAAAATCTTCATTAATTTCATTAGATAATTTTTAATGCTTTCTAATGCATCAAAGTCACATTAGAATTACCTTTGTGAGTACAAAAGAAAATAATTAAAGATAGGTACATATTGCACGCTAGCCAAACGTGCTTTAAGTAAGGTATCATGATATACTATCTTGAGTCCTATCACTGCCGAATAAGGTACATTCGATCTAACATCACGCAGTGCGGTAGACAAGCACCCATCGTGTGCACTAACTACACGTGCTCTATATTTTGCAGTCAGGGGCAATGAATACACAGGTTGACATACATAAACTATTCCAACATCCTCGTACTAATACGATAGCCCTCCGTCCCATAAATACTAAACTCGGGACACATCCTCCCAAAACTGTCAAACAGTCTCATCGGGAGGCGAGTGAACTGTGACCGGCCGCGAACTTGCGCGATACAACTTAATACCTATCTAATAAAGTGGGGTGATATCGTAAAGTTCCGAGGATCTATTGCGGTGCGATGCTTTTTTATATAGCCGGGTTTGATGAAGCCGAGAGTAGATAAAGGACATGCTGGCGGAATACGTTTCGAGATTTGAACGCTTCTCGTATAGGTATTCAAAGGTCAAAGGCTAGTGTCTGCTACAGTTAGTGTCTGTGTTGAAGTTGTTTAATGTGGACCTCCGAACGGACCCTCAAAACTTGGCTATCCCTCTCCCATGCCCCATAGTGCGCAGCCGAGTTTGGGTCACTTAAATGAAGACGAATGCGTTCACTTCATTATTGCGTGAATTTAATTCCGCCATGTTTAGGCCATTCGTTTGAATTAGAGGCCGTGACAAATTAAGAATCATTGCGTTTTTATACTTGGGAGGCTTTGTTTTGAGTTTTAAAGTGTTTGAAGGTAAGAGAGGTATCTAGGCAGGTACCTACATCAATGCAAGTAAACAAATTTAAATATATTTTTGTGTAGTCAGACCTGTACCAGGCTGTACAATTAATAAATAGATATAAATATCAATATGATAAGAGCGATCTTGGAAATGTTTTTCTTACGTCATACCAGTAAAAATAACATTTCAAAAGCGTATTCCAGATCAATCTCAGACTTGATGATTTATAACAAAACACACACAAAGGAAATACCAACATATTCTGAAACTAGCATAAGAAAGTGACGTCGCATCGTCGTTAAAATTCGATTTTAACTTTAACGATAAGACTAACGAGGTCGTGCAACGAAACGAGATGCTGCAAACCGTCTTCATATATTTACCTTCCGAAAATGATCTACTAGACATTAATAAATAATAACTATCGCCAGACTGACACACCAAGTGTATGGTCCAAAACTAAGCAACGCTTGTACTATGGGTACCGTACAATGGACTGGGGGCGATCCCAGTGACACCCAGACCTGGGCAAATTACGAATCGAACCCGCAACCACCCGGTGCTGTTAGTCGAGCGGCCCACGCTTAAAACTACTGTGCCAAGCTGTAGACAAGGTCTAGCATCCGAGTACAAACTTTGTAATTAGATTCTCTGAAGGGGTAGGTAAAAGTGCACAGCATTGCGGCCACTTATCCTGATGGTATTTAGGTCCTATTTCCAAGGCCAGTAAGGCCACATTCCACCATTTTACGAGTGGGATTTGACCCACAGTCCGCTAACCAACGGATTTGACGGCTGTAGACCCAAGCTGTAATCAATTGACTACCTATAATAGCTCATGTACGGACTGGCTCAACAGGGGCTACTATCGCACCGTCTCAGAAGAACGGTTCTTGTGTATACGCAGCTGTAACACCTAGGTATTAAAGATGTGTTTCGTGCGATTAGCAAGAAAGCTGAAACCCCATCCCCTCCTCCCTTCTCCCCCCTTTGTCCCACTCCCCTTCAAGTCCACACGTACGAGAGTCAACCGACATAACCTAAGAAGTCTTCGAATATTCTGAACCACTTTTGTTCAATTTATAATAATTACCCATTCTCAATTTGTCTGAATCTCACGTCACTTCAACGTAATTTGAAAGCGCTCTATGATTTATATCCGTTCTTTGTTCGTGTCCCTTATCTTTCCAATAAACGTGAATTATCGCCGACCACTGCTCTGAGCGTGGAGCGTATATTTCACAAAGATTGTCTAATTTAAAACTGTTCCTGGATTGTTAATTTTAAAATACTCTCAGCGTTCCTTATTTAAACTTCAAGCAAGAACCTAGGGCTAAGTTTATTTTTTCTAAAATTTTCTGAGGTGTCAAGTGTGTAATACTTTAGGTCCGTATTACTAAATCTATCTCAAGTCTGAGAGCGATCTTGAGTACGCATTTGACGTGTCATTTTGCACTAGTAAAACATTTCCAAGATCGCTCTCAGATTTAAGACCCATTTATTAATAGATTTAGAAGCCTTAGTGCTGAAAAGTTAAAACAAATTTCGGTGAAATTTATTATTGTAAAGTACCTAAGTATTTTTATTATTTTTACCACAAATGGCAGGTCCATAATCTTAAGCATTAACTAAGGAGCCACGCAAAATACCGTGCATTATTTAAATGCGACCTTTATATACCAGTGACCTTTAGGTACTAAAATAGCAAAGGATTTTCCAGTTTTAAAATTATATATTCAGCAAAAGAGTTTTTAAAAGATACCTACAAAAATAATGTTCCATAAATTTAACTCATGGCCGTGACAGCTTCAATAAAGTCTCAAGAAGTTTCCTCCACAGTCTCACGGTCTCAGGCGGTGAATTAAAAAAAAGTTTTCAATAATAGGAGCTTACAAAATTTCATTGTCTATTATGTAAAAGTTTGTCCATTTCGTTTGGAGTCCACTTGATTAAATATCTCACGAAAAATGTAAGCTTCAACTCCGATGTTTAAGATGTACTCCGAAACTTATTATAAACTAGCTGTGCCCCGCGACTTCATCCGCGTAGTATTGGATTATTGGGTTAAAAAGTATCCTATATGTTAATCCCGGTTATAATCTATCTGTGTTCCAAATTTCATCCAAATCCGTTCAGTAGTTTTTGCGTGAAGGAGTAACAAACATACATACATACATACATACATACATCCACACTCACAAACTTTCGCATTTATAATATTAGTAGGATTACAATTAAGGGAGACTGTACTCGGATTTGTCAAGATATGGTTTATTATTTATAAATGTCAACTTTTATTCTTTATTAACAAACATAAGATGGACTTATAGTCAGTACTTATACTAACTGCAGTGATAGCTAATTGGTTAAGCACGCGTCTTGCGGACACCAGGTCCTGGGTTCAAACCCTGGCTCGCACCACTGGGTTTTTCGAAATCTATGTTCGAATCAAAATTTCTATAATTATGATTATCACTTGTTTACGGTGAAGGAAATCATCGTGAGGAAACCTGCATGTCTTAGAAGATCTAACCAATTTTCGAAAAGCATGTGCAATCCGCCAACCCGCACTTGGCCAGCGTGGTGGATTACGGCCTGAATCCCCTTCGTAGTGAGGGGAGGCCCGTGCCCAGGAGTGGGAAGTCAAAAAGTGCTAAATCATTATTTATTTTTAAGACGGACTTCTTGTCATGCTGTCCACATACCTAAAATAAACGCACTAGTCTACAGTACATTTGATCAAGATTTATCCTGATAACCACAGATATTAATAACTGCCCCAGTAGACAGGATGACGTCTACAAGTTCCTATATCCGTGAATCTCTATTAATTACATTATGTTCTAAATTGTATGAGAGTCTTGGTCTTTTGACCCCCAGCCATATTAATTCCCATACATTTTGTGTAACAATTTGAATGTATTTTTGTAAACTGTGATCTTATCTACTGACTTCTTCAAGAAAGAGTCATGAAGTCTTAATGCACACATTACAATTACAAGTACAAAATGGTGTCAACTTTGTTGGCACACAACTATGCTGACTAAACTAAATCCTTCTTAGGGTCTTTACGTACGAGAGTCGGCAGCATTTTAGTTGAACGAGACTTAGTTTTCTCAGTCGTATTTCTCGTCCAACAGAATAAGCAACAATAAGTAAAATTAGAAGGTCGTTGTTTCAACAACATCGCCAGCCACTGAGGACAGTAGAACAAATAAATCGAATTTACTATCCCCTAGCTCGAAGTTTCTTTGTACAAAGGTTGTGTTTTCAAGTTAGTTGGGAGTTATTGTGAGCGATCTTAGATTATGCGACACTATTTAAATGTAAATTGATTTTATAACAATCCAACTTGTCTCTTATTCGTGGAATTTGATTTGAATATTAATTTTGAACGTTATTTCGTACCTGTCTCCTTGTATTTTACTGATTGGATAGAGTAGAGTAGTTAGCTACAGCTAATGAGACTTATTCAATTATTAAGTAAAATTTATGAAATATTTATTTTGGCTGAGATATTGATGATTGTGTTTATTTTATTTTATTCTAGACCTACTTGAGGCCATATTCAGAAACGAGACTTGTCTGATTAAGGGACCAACTCTAATGAAAGTTTGTTATTTCTCAAAGCGCTGTACTTTTGCATGTTTATATCGGAATACTTAGCCCTGTCATCAGCAAGATTCACAAGATTCGCACTAATATAACCCAATCCAAAGATAGTCATAGAAAAGTCAACCCTTCGGCCGCTACCCCTGATAGGTAGGTACCAAGTCAAAATAGTCATAACCGTAGAAAAGTCAACCCGTCGGCCTCTATCGTCGCTGTCGGCCGTAAACCCTTCAATGCATACAAAAAACTTCATTTTCAATATGGTGCCGGCGCGGGCGATATGTCCCGGCTCGGGACCGGCTATAACATGTTTTACGTCTGTATGCCGATTCCGAAGGGTTAAGCGTGGTTTATGACTTGACTATCGATTTCAATGTGAAATGTTTGTGTTTCTGGATTGTGTCGAGATATATGGTTTTTGGAAACAACGCATCACAAAGTAGTGAACATAACTTTAGAAGGCATGCTATTTTTAATGCGGTTGTTTTGTTGGTTAACTCTTATCAACCTAGCCCTAAGGATGACTGGCTACTTGGCTGTGCTATGAAGCGTTCCCGCCCGCTTCGACCAATGGGATCACTTCATTTCTTGTCAACATGAGATAAGCTGTGTGAAGCTGAGGAAGTTAAGCGATCCTTATGGTCCAAGCGGGCGGGTCGCTTCATAGCACAGCCAGTGGACGGTCACCATAAGGGGTAAAAAATTTGCCTCTACTAGAACGCATAACCTTATGAATATTACTTGCCTCTATATTTAAGTAAGTGGTAATTTACAAAAGAACAACGATTTTATCAGACATTTTATCGTACCTATATGGAAGCCGGATATGGCCATTATCTGTCAAAAAGTATTAACTTACAAGTAAGTAGGTAGAGTACTTATTGCAAAGCACTGACGCTTCATTTGGTTCACAAACAAAAACATAGTCTCTGAATATGTATTAGACATAATGAGAGATAAAATGCTGGCTCTGGAAAGAAATAAAACCTTTTATTTAATGTTTGTAGAAACAATCCCTGCTAGACTCTACATATTATCGTGATATTATTAATATGATAAAGCCCACGTTATACTCGTAGGGTCTATGAAAGTAAACTTAAGCAACATTTTATGTTATGAAGAGAATTAGGAATTTGTTATAACTGATGTTAAAGAGCTTTTTCCCTCAGATTCGCTTGCGCAGATTTCCGATTCCAAAAAAACAGTTTTGCAGCGCGACCTCTTATGGTTATACCACGATGGTATGTACTTACTGTCTTAAGTCCAGCCATAGGCTATCTTATAGTGAAAAACCCATTTAAATCGGTTCATCCGTTTTCTCATGATACTCGCACAATTGACAAACGAACTAGAATTCTAAAAACACTTGATTTGGATTTAGAGATCATCCAATATCAGCGTATCCATAAAGCGCAGGAACTAAGCGTTAGAAACAGCTACGGCGCGCCTATGTCGTGTACGCAGACTGACGCTTAGCACGGATAGAGTCGTCCGTATAAAAGTTTCGCTTCAACATTAAAATCGGTCAAGTTTAGGAGGAAAATAATAACGAGCACACGAACACCGGAACTTTGCTATGTAGAGATAGAACTATGTACTTATACTTTAGATATTTCGGAAAGCCATCAAATGACCCCATTGGCTGACCCCAAACAAAGCCCCATACAAAGAAATTATTGCACCCTAAAGGCATATTAAAACTGACGCACACATCCACCAATCTATTACCGTCCTAATCTTTATTGCTGTGTATTATATCTACAACAATATCGACAACATTTTATGGCATATGTCCTCGGGGTGCAGTTCGGCATCATTAAACAACAACATGTTATCCGGACTGAAGATGTCAATTGAATTTGAACTTTAATATTAGAATCATACAGTATAATTATCAGGAGAATTTTCTCAATATATAATTTTGTTCTAGAACTTGTTGTGTGCAGCCCTATTGGTGTTTACGATGGACAGGCTGAGAAGCTATCGGACCGTTAAAATTTATACTAAGAACGTAACTTAGATTGGTTGTAACAACGACGCGATGTTAGTAAGATAAAGTGGTATTTCATTTTGAACCTTTGCGGCGATTCAGTGGTATCGTTTTTGATAAAGTAACTAAAAAATCCTATATCAAAGGTGTGGTCAATACCAATATTTCGATCGAAATTAAGCACTATGATGATATCGCCAGATAAATACTTTTGAGCTAAGTTAAATATTAATTGACATATTCTTATGTACAGTTTAAAACAGAAAGGGTATACTTTTTTTCCAAAACTTACTTTGTAATTCTAAAACTATCAGCTTTTGAGGAAACTTGAAAACCAAAATTTGTTATAGGGATATAGCTATTGACAGATTTCATAAGTCCACAAAACCTTTAGTACTTCAACTGTCCCACAAAGCTGATAGTTTTAGATTGACCAAGTATTTTTCATTACTCATACTCTGAAAGTAGGTCTGAAGTTGCCTGAGGAGCGGGTTGAAAGTAATACTTTTCCGGCCCGGGAGAATCGCTTTCAACTGACAGCTGTCAAATTATAAAAAAAGCTAGTTCCATTTTCACATTTTTATGGAACCATGTTCAAACTTTTTCTACAGTCACTCAATTACAGCACGATGTAAAATTGAAATAACATTAAGTTAAATATTAATTAAAGAATATATATTTTTAAATGACTTAATTATAATTGAGTTTCAACAATTTCTTTAAAATAACATAGATTTGGGCAAAATATTTAATGATGAAAATGAAAAATAATGGCTAAATAATGAAGCTGGCCGGCCAACGAAAAAAAACAAAATAGGCGCCAATCCGATCTTAATTTTTTTTTCGAGTTATAGAGTATTTCATACTTCTACTTTCCTCCGTTCATACTTCCTTGTATTATTTCTTTAGCCAATTCCTGTTTTTATTTTTACTTTCCTTGTATTCGTAATGAAAAGCACAGTGTTTACCTCGGGTGAAAGACTTATTTTGTCCCTCGAAATATTAAACCCCGTCTCGGGACTAAATAAGTCACTTTCACCACTCGTGTAACAATGTACTATAAATTTGCAAAAAAATTTGTATACCTACCCTATCTGTTTCACCTAGTACATTTGCTATCAACTAGAGGATAACTGCTCTGAATCCGCGCGGCGCATAAAAAACTACGTCATTCAACCAAACGCTGATAGTTAACCATTGCCCTCAATCGCTGCACCTAATGAACCATGTTTATTGTTTAGTATATTCGCGAGAGGGATACAAACAGAACTATTATATATTTTGTCCTCTTCCAATATGAATGTAGTGAAATTGCAAAACTGTAGTGTCGATGTAAATACGTGCACGTATTACGTATCAGTGGACACTAGCTTTTGGTTTACGTTCAAAATCGGATTGGAAACGGCAACCTTCAGAACAGTTTTAGTAAATCACAATAATGTCTACAGTTAAGTAGAGTCCGCTGAATACTATAACCACAAGATAATGAGATTGATATGATACTAAATATGTTTGAGACGTGGTAACAAATGGATATCTTCTTTAGCGTAGATAAGTAGGTGTCTTTATGTTAAACTCCGGCGTCATTGTTGGACACCACAATTAATAAGTAGGTATCTCCTTATTTTTTTTATGACTGCTTGGCGCAGAGTTTCGAGCGTAGGCCGCTCGGCTCACTGCACATGGTGGTTGCAGGTTCGATTCCCGCCGGGGTAAATTTCGGAAATGGCCTTTTCGTAATTTGCCCAAGTCTGGTTGTCACTGGGAAACGTTGCTTAGTTGGTGTGTCAGTCCGGCGATATTTATTTATAATTATTATTTTTTAATTTAAACAAAAATATTCACATTCCAAATAAAATGGCGCCGTTAAATCGTCACTGACAATATTTTATCGCTATGATTGACTCAGGTAAGTGCCTACGGAAGTGGAGATCCTTAAGCCAATTTCCGTTTAGCACCAGTGAAACAGTATTCACGGGAAATTGGTTTTGAATTCCAAATTCATTGTGATCTTTACGTTACAAACTTATAAAATCTACCTATAGGTCTATACCATGAGTATATATAGGTATGTTCGTTAGTACTCGCTTGCGTCTACATGAAATATTTTGTAAGGCAAAAGTTAGTTCCTTGGGATATAAACGTTCGTCGACATATATAGAGACTGGTGGTCGATAGTAGAGCTCATAGTAGAGCTACTAGACGGCACACGCCTGCGGTATGTCATCTAAAAATACAGCGATCAAGACTCTGAAAAATAACTTAATTTAAATTAAGACTAATTAATTTTTTTTTAAATATTCATTAAGATAATGGAAGGATGGCAGCGTACAAACTAAAATTAAGACTAACAAAAGCTGTCTTACCTATGCATTAAGAGAATGGAAGGATGACAGCGTACGTATAGTTTTGTCAAGTTTAGATTATTTACCAACAGAATTAGCGTAATTTCATGTAGATAGATAGGAATAAAGAGCCTTCGTGGTAGAGTTTATGTAAGCCGCAAGCGCGCTTTGCACTGTTGGGTGCAGTACTTGGGTATTTTGGATGTAGAATAAACTTGGAAAACTTCATACATTCAGGCAAAGGCCAGACTGCATAGCCTTTAGACATGGGTAAAATATTCAAGGTTCTTGGCTCGCTGTTCCTTAATAAGATTTCAGAAAACTTTAGTGGTGTATTAAAATTGGTAAAATATGTACCTATGCTTACGTATCGTTAAATGTATTTCCATACAAGTGTAGAGTTTCTCGATATAGAGTCTCTAAAGATTGAAGATTGCTTGGAGGTTTTCATAGAGGTAGATAGTATATAGTTAGGCACTTATTTACTCACTGTAGATATGTTGCAGAAACTTCATTCAATGTTCTCTTACATCTATAATAGGTAAGAGTTAATCGCATTGTTAGTTCGGTTTATAATTACGTTACGAAGGTTTGCCATAAGTAATTCTTATAAACTTCCTCTTGCCTTGACGTGGTAGATAGGTACTATTACTTAGTTACCTATTTATATTTTTATCTACCACAGGACTTTAGAACATAATTCTAATAGGTTACTTACCCATCACTGATAACATTTCATTAAATGCTAAAATCATAGATTATAAACAGAAAAGTTGTCCAAAACTCGTAGATTGTCTTCCACCTCGAACTATTCTGGCCCGAAAATAAAATAGTGATGTGCATTTGTTTGCCGCAACCGCAACAACGAATTCGTTAACGAACTTATTATTCCAAATTCGAATCGTAGCCCGCAAAGCCAGCTGTAGCCCACAGTAGTTAGAAGATACAATGTGTGGACTGACAGGCAGGTAAATACTGCACACTATCTGAATAATGTTCAGTTCAGACGGGCGACTTTAGCTCCAGTTTAGGGACACAAAAAAGTTGCCTAATATTTACTATACAATTTCCCAAAACTTACTTACCTACTTGATTTTATCCTCAAATGTAGGTAGGTAATATAGGTAGGTTATACTTATTAGATGCGACTCTAGAGAGGGGAAAACCGGACTTATCAGGTCTTCATATTTTCTGCAGTCACTCCATATTTTTTTTACTTTAATTATGAATGTGAAAATGATTCGACTTCTTGTAACCTAGTGATGTTCTCATTAAAATTCTCTATAGGTAATATTAAATTTCACCTGTTTCACATTATTTGTTACAACAACGACCTGATCAATTTTTATCTATACAAATAAATAAAATTGGAGTGTCTGTTTGTAATATCAAAATAACACTTTTACACTAAATGCATATGAAAGTACATACGACACCCATAACAAAAACGCGATTTTAAAAAAAATTGTCTGTCTGTTTGTCTGTATGTTTGTTCCGGGTAATCTCCGAAACGGCTGGACCGATTTTGACGGGACTTTCACTGGCAGATAGCTGATGTTTTAAGGAGTAACTACTAGCTACTTTTATTTTAGAAAAACAAAATTAAAAAATGGATCCTGTCGCGCGGGCTCAGAACGCGGGAGCGGGATCTTTTGTTAAGTTAAATTCCACGCGGACGAAGTCGCGGCCTCAGCTAGTTTTAAATACAAATTTAAATAGGTCCCTATTACAAGACCGGAACTTTATCAGTCTGTGCAAGACCATTAGCCGCTGCTGGAAGTGCGCTTGCGGTTTTTATTAAATTGCTCACCTCGTTTACGTTGACTGTGTAATGGCGCTGCTGTTGTTATACCTTTATATACCTGGTTCCGTAATAGAAGTGTGTCTATTAACATTAACTGTGATTTAAATAATACTATCGATCATTTGAGAATAATAATATTAAACAGGTTGTATAATATATCATGATCAGCCTAGTATTTTGCCTTGCTGGATATTATTAATGGTAGCTAAGTCATGAAAAAGTTTAAAAAAATATTATAATTTTATTAAAATATGTAAATTATGTACGTATACAAAATAAATAAATGCCATACGAGATAAAATAAATGCCATCAAAATATCCAAGTCTATCTGATTCGTTAACCACAATTAACACTTGGTACCGAATTATATCATGTCAAACAAATAAATAAGATTAGCCAAAATAATATTATTATTATGTAAATGAATTAACTAAATTATTGGAAATTTCAGATCACAATTTTTAAAATTCGTCGATTTGTGTCGAAATAAAGTTCTAATACTTATATCTAATTATACCTTTCAATGCCCAAGTATAACACTATACGTAGTTGCCAACTAAAATAAAATTTAAAACCCAGCTGCACTCCCATTACTTCTGAAATCGAACGCACCCTCCATCATCCCATCAGGATGTCTAACTAGCGCTCCGGCTTGTCCCACTTTATTACTATACGCTGGCAATATGACAATATCATGACCTCTTTCCTTCAAATACTTTACTGTTTCTTCACTAAACCGATCTTCAAGCTTCAAACTATCATCAGCATCACCAGAAATTCTTCCATAGACCCATCTCGGGGAAGACACAGAGTTCTGCAATTCATATTTTTGTATCACGTACCTGTGAAAGATAACTGCTTGTGTTTGAGGCTGCCCATCCCCACCTCTGGTCCCATAAATCATCACACGTCCATCATGCAATTTAGCTGCAGCAGGATTCAAAGTATTATACGGCTTTTTACCAGGCTTCAGAGACAACAAATGATCCTGATCTAAGGAAAATGATACTCCTCTATTATGCCATATTATACCAGTTTTTGGCAGCACCAGCCCGCTACCCATTTCATGATAAATGCTCTGAATGAATGAAACGGAAAATCCTTTGTTGTCCATCACTCCCATCCAAACCGTGTCTCCGGGGCCCTTCCCTTGTCCTATAGAAGCAGCCTGGTCATAGTTCACTTGTTGAGCCATTTTGAAAAGCATTGAACTCGATAGCAAAGTTTTCGGGTCAACCTTCATATAACGCGGATCAGTGATGTACTGGTCTCGCAATTGAAAAGCCTGTTTTGTAGCTTCAACTGTTGCGTGAATAAACTGGCCCTCATGTTGACCATCAACGCCTAACTTGTCCAAAACTCCGAGGACCGCCATTGAAACTAATCCTTGAGTCGGTGGTGGAAGGTTGTATATCTCGCCGTGGCTATGCAATAACCGTAAAGGGACTTTTCTAGTCGGCGAGTAATTCGCAAGATCTGATTCCGTGATAGGCATGCCTAACGATTCCATATCATCGG
Source organism: Notodonta dromedarius (assembly GCA_905147325.1). Lineage (NCBI taxonomy): Eukaryota > Metazoa > Arthropoda > Insecta > Lepidoptera > Notodontidae > Notodonta > Notodonta dromedarius. Next base: position 2,019,743 of record LR990167.1, read on the forward strand.
CAATCACTTTCGCCAATTCGCCTTTATAGAAACTGTTTAAGCCGTTTTTGGCTAAACACTTCAACGACTTGGCTAATTCCTTTTGGCGAAAAATTTCTCCGACCTTAGGCAACACGCCATTGGGTAAAAAGATTCTTGATAAGGAACCCGAAATATTTCCCGATTTCTTTTCATTTTCTATAGCATCACAATGTTGCTTTGTTAATGGAAATCCGTCTTCTGCATACCTGATAGCATCAGCCAGCAATTTGGCAACAGATATTCTTTGGTAACCACATTCCGAAACATATTCTAAAGCTTCTTGCCACCCTCCAACTGTTCCAGCTACTGTAATGGCTGACTTGGGACCTTTGTACGGTATTTTCTTTAGGCCTGCGAAGAATTCTCCATTAGCTAAGGAGCCTGCTGCCCCACAGGCTTCGATGACTAGAGGGTCGTCGTGAGGAGGTACGATCAGCCAGAATCCATCCCCTCCTATTGAGTTCATATGGGGATATAATACGGCGATACTGGCCGCAGCAGATACCATCGCTTCCATGGCAGTTCCACCTTCCCTGAGGATGGATAATGCGCTCTGTGTGGCTAGATGATGGGGTGTCACCACCATTCCTTGTGGGGCAAAATTGCTTTCCATTTTTGTCTTGAGTTTACTGGTCAGTTTTCTTTGAAGTTACTGTCTGGAACAAGAAAAAAGTACTAATATTTAAAATACTGACGAGTATATTTCTAGCTGAGGGGTAGGCAGAGACCATATTTAATGTAATCTTGTTATGAAACACCTCTTTTGTCAACGCTTTTCATGATTTTGATTGTTGGGAAACTTACTTACCATATTGATATTTTTAAATTAAGAATTACACTTACACTTTTTTCTTGATGATTACGTCTGGGGATCACTTTGTTGTTTTACTAAATTATGCAACGCGTAGATTAAAACAACTTTCTGCCATTCAACATTATAATAATAGGTAGGTTGGTAGGTATAGGTATCCTACATGTCCTAAATACCTTCTATACACAATAAGAAACGTCTGCCTAGGACAATTAGGTAGGTAGACTAACTTTCCAGCTTATAAGGCGACTTTGAGCTTTGAGACTCTACATTCCATTTATATACTCCGCCTGCTTCCACTAGGCATGTGCCTACTAACTGAGACCGGTGGCCTTTTTATTGACGTATTTTGTATTGCACACTAGTGCACAGATAATATTAAACTGTAATATTGCTCTTAATTAGACCGGTTAATTATTTAAGTAGGTATTAAAACCGTAGATAAATAAATTATCCTACATTACCTACTTATAGGTACCGTCACGCCTCGATTCCTTTCCTTGTAACTACCTACTAGTACTACTTACCTAGATACCAGTATACCACTACACAAATTTGTGTATTTAAGTATTTACTTATCTTACTACCTAAATACATTACTTATGTTATGACAATACAATTTAACTACCTACTTACTGGATGCTACAACTAACGTCATCTATACTTGAATCTTATTACTAACTAACTGTGTGGCTAATTTTGGAACTAAAAAAGGTTCTACAAAGCTTTTCGGCACCTTCGTAAAGCTTCGTAATATTTTTTATAAGTAGGTCGGTACCTACTTCCCTAATAAATCTTCGTTTATTTTATTTTATTTGTAATATGGGATAAGTATACCTATTATTAAAGTATAATATTGTATCGTACAACTTATTTATTGAAATTTTTAAAGGGTTGCCATGTAAAAAACATGCACCTCAAATAATTATACAATAAGGATCTGGAGTACATCTCTATTACGTCAAATTCGCAAAAAAAACTGTTGTTAAACGGCTAAATTAAAGAGCGCAAATTATGTTAAGGTTAGCATACAAAACAAGAGACCACATAAATAGTTTGCGTTGACCAACCGGGCAGCTGAGCGAGGGATCATGAGATTCGTGCGTGTTTAACAAAAATAGATTTTGTAACATTTTTTTGTATCGTGACGTGTATCACGGCGCTGTCACTGTATATACAATTGTTGTCTAATTAAACATTACAGTTTTTATTAAGAAAAAGTAGTGTAGTGCTTTTAAAACACTGTAATGTTTAAAACGTTGTCGAGCCCTCTAATCACTCAGGCCAGCTGTCAAGAGGTGGGTAAGTTTATAAATTTAATAAACAGGCTTAATTAAGAGACAATCTGACCAATTGTGTTGTATTTGTGACTTAATTAAGTAATGTTTCCTGTTTGCGGGTTTTGTGTTACATTGCATGCCCTTGATTTGTCCGTCCTTGAACTAGAGTGGAACGTCAACCACTGCTGTTTTTGTAACCTTCGCATGCCGGGAAGATTCAATGTCATTCCATTTTCAAATTTATTCTATTATAAATACATCAATTTACACACGCAATAAGTTGAAGATTGTTAGATAACCAACCTAACCTCTATGACCTTACAAAAATCACATAACACAAACAGTTAACTACTATTAGGAACAATATTTCTATTCTTGTATCTACAAAAATTATTATTAACTTACTTGAAAATACATTGAGTGCTGTAATTTTTATTAAAAATGCACTAATGTCAGTCTTCAATGAATTAAGGTGTCTGTGTGGATAAGAACATGTGAAATTGTTATATTACATTGTGTGCATAAGATAATAATTCTTATCTGTTACGTCAACTCAACTGATGGCCATCACTTCAGTTCAATAGGATTCTCCACAACAAAATGACAACTCGTCGGGTAATTTGAAACATTTTTTAATTACCTAATAACTCCCTATTCAAATCTAGTTGTTTGAAAAATGTTAATGTGATTCTATATTTGAAATGTGTCTGTGAAGTTGTTAGTGATAAAATTGTGCTGAGGTTATCATTGGATATTGTGTCATAACAGCTTCTATATATGGTTTGATATTTATTTTATCTGGCTTTATTCTATCAGTTTCTCATTTGAATTGGTAATTTATTTTTAACTACATACCACCTTTTGGCTTTGACATGAACAACCTTCTTGCATACTGGCAGTTAGCAAGCAATGTAACTAAGAATTCTTGACTGAGTGATAACTAAAATAGGGTACCTAGTGATGATTGGTACCTACCTACTCTTGTTATAATATAGCTATATAGTAGTTGCCATAACCATTTCACTTTTTAATTCAAATAATCATTATTTACTCCACTCACCAACTGCGCAGAACACAGCTGTCCTCGGAATAAATAACAGTGACATTACACTTGGGAATTAAAAGTAATCTGAATATAATTTGGATATTAGCATATTGAAGATGTGTTTATTAACATAATTATGTAATGTAGTGGATTAGTTACATATTTTGAAAAACAACCATATCTAGTTGAGAGTTTATTATCAAGTATCTTCTAAAATTCCTTGCTTTTAGAAGACAGTTCTATAGATACGCGCTAATAACAAAAAAAAAATCCATAACACATATTGTGCAATAACAAGTCAACTTCAAACAACTTGCTACTGCAAAATGAACTTTAGCTTCCTGCTGATAAAGTCTAGATTGCAAAGTCACCTCAGTTGTGACCTTAGAACACCCAATTTATGTTAGAAAAACTACCAACATTAATATTATAACTCGCTAAGTAGTTGGCAGCCTTGAACTTTTTATGGACAACTTCAGTGATAACAATACTTACTGATATACTTATCTCACATATATTTTGCCCATAATAATGACCCATAGCAACAAAATTAAGCAAATATAGTCAGTAGTAAAATAATGTGTGCATTATTGAATTATTTGTACTTACAATAAACTTGTCTAACGACTATTATTAATAACTAGCTATGTGCCTCATGTGGTACATACTTTTTTTTATAATTAGGTACAGTATATACCAATATGCACCACTATCTTCACACTATGTTAGGACTACTTCTTATATAGGTACCTACCTACCCTTACTTGAATTGGCACCAACTCCAAATAAAAGAAATTACAAGGTCCTTAGTTATTTATAGCTTTTTAGTGCACCCAGGTTATTTGAAGTATGTTTAATTTTTTTATTAAAATATTGCAAGTATTTTTTCATAACGGTGACTGGTGATTTCTTATCAGATACTAAGGTATCAGGTACTATTAAAATGTTACTTAAAGTACTAGTAAGTACGAATACACTTGGGACTTTAAATGCCCTTTGTCATCCGTTACCCCCAGTCATGTTATCAACTGTCACCCAATTTAGGCAATTTGACACCCAATTGTGTCCATCGTCACCCATAACAAGTGAGTAACCGTGAGTTTGCACTATCGAAACATGTAGGTACACCGATTTATATTTTTGTCTTTATTTTTTGGCAGCAGAAAATAGGGACAACGTCGCTTCTTAATTGGTGTAAAGGTTTCTTCTGTGAAAACGAGATGATGTTATGACTTCACTTGAAACTACAGTTAGGTACTTAATTAATCTTATAGAAAAAAAATATCCTCAATAAATGCAATTGGTACTTATAAAAGATACATTAATTACATTTTTAAATTACAACATTTAATTGATAAAAACGTGTCTTATTAATAGCTAATCAGTCTTATAAAGTGGTAAATAACCCAGTTAAAAGCTGTTATGATCAATAATTTGCAGACGGTAAGTCATGTGTAGGTAATGGGTTTGTTGCACCGTGTATCGTATGACGAAGAAAAAACAACATCCTACTAATATTATAAATGCGAAAGTTTGTGAGTGTGGATGTATGTATGTATGTATGTTTGTTACTCCTTCACGCAAAAAGTACTGAACGGATTTGGATGAAATTTGGAACACAGATAGATTATAACCGGGATTAACATATAGGATACTTTTTAACCCAATAATCCAATACTACGCGGATGAAGTCGGGGGGCACAGCTAGTAATAAATAGTATGTAGGTCAATGGATAGGATCAATGTACATGCACTATGAAGACTGTAAGACCATGTTTTTTTTCTTTGGAAAACCCTTAACGGGTCCCCTTTCTCCTCGGGAGAGGTTGGAGGGGTATGTGGGAGTCCCCGCGCCAGATTCATGGTCAAAACCCTCCTCTAAACACTGCAGTGCCAGTCTAGTAAATTATAAAGACAGGTACCATTATTATACTCGGGATTTCGTTTAAATAAAATAAAATAAATAGTTTAGCCCTTTTGACATCCCACTCCTGGGCACGGGCCTCCACTCACTACGAGGGCAGTGAGGTCGTAATACACCACGCTAGCCCAGTGCGGGTTAGCGGATTTCATGTCTTTCGATTTTTTTTTTTTTTCATTAGACATGTAGGTTTCCTCGCGATGTTTTCCTTCACCACGAGCAAATTATAATAATTATTGTAATTATGATTCGCACATAGATTTCGAAAAACCCAGAGGTGCGAGCCGGGTTTGAAACCAGGAGCCCGCAAGACGCGTGTTTAACCAATCGGCTATCACGGCTTTTTTCTTATAGAACAAAATTGGCCTGATGCTAAGCTGCTAAGGTAGCCTTAAAAGTCTTCACCCAGAATACCCATTACCCAGTATTACACTAACAAAGATAAGGTTGATTATAACACGACGCTATTGTTCACAGGGGGCTGGTTATCTAAAAAGGGCGGACTCGGACCGTCTCCATGACATATTCCTGAAGTTCGCGACGGTCGAAAAGGAGGGTGAGAAATACATCACCAGTGAAGATTTCGTCCGGAAGTTCCTTGGGCTATTCCACGAAGGTAAGAGTTTAGTGAGTTCATTCCACGAAGGCGCGTGGATTATTGTAAATTGACCCGTATGCCAGTGTCGTAAGAGTCACAGCACGGGTTTACGTGAAAGACCATGATAAAAAATTGGAATACCATTACCTTTTGCGACTCTTTATCTCTCTCTGAAAATACTCTGAATCTAAATATATATAACTCAAAGGTGACTGACTGACTGACTGACTGACTGACTGACTGACATAGTGATCTATCAACGCACAGCCCAAACCACTGGACGGATCGGGCTGAAATTTGGCTTGCAGCTATCTGCATGCCAAATTTAACGTCTATACGTTATTACGTAGGTATCCGCTAAGAAAGGATTTTTATTAATTCTACCCCCAAGGGGATAAAATAGGGGATGAAAGTTTGTATGAAACTTTGTCAATTAAATTCCACGCGGACGAAGTCGCTGGCACAGCTAGTCAAATATAAATCCAAATAAAATTTACACTAGAGGGAGGGGACCCTAATTAAAACAAATTAAATTCGGATATCATGGTAAGTTAATATTCTGTTGTCTGACCCATAATATGATTGCGTGTACCTAATATCTAATATGGATTACTATTTTATCAAAAAGTCTACACTATCCGTGTAGGTATTTATGTTTTTATTATGTCACAAACTCACAACACAATGCAACCGACGCGTGCGCATGGTGTGCAACTACTGCCCATGACGTCATTTACTATTAATGCGATTAATTGTAAGACGATATCGACGTATCGATACCGCGATAGACCGATAAGGATGTACTCGATCATGGATCGTAAACACCGAGCTTGACATTGATAGGTGCCCTAATGAATGATGTAACGATTTTTATCCAATATCGTCGAAAGACTTTGTTAGTTCCTTGATAGGGTTTAAGTTGTTTTACAGAAAACAATCTATACAAATAAATAAAATTGGAGTGTCTGTTTGTAATATCAAAATAACACCTTTTCACTAAATGCACATGAAAGTATATACGACACCTATAGCAAAAATGCGATTAAAAAAAATTTTGTCTGTCTGTCTATCTGTCTGTCTGTCTGTCTGTCTGTCTGTCTGTCTGTCTGTCTGTCTGTCTGTCTGTCTGTGTGTTTGTTCCGGGTAATCTCCGAAACGGCTGGACTGATTTCGACGGGACTTTCGCTGGCAGATAGCTGATCTTATAAGGAGTAACTTAGGCTACTTTTGTTTTAGAAAAACAAAAAAAAAACGGGTCTGTCGCGCGGGCTCAGAACGCGGGAGCGGGCTTTTTTGTTAAGTTAAATTCCACGCGGACGAAGTCGCGGGCTCAGCTAGTTATTAATACAAAACACGTTCAAACGATGAATCCAATAATCTACTAGGTGAAACAGAAAGGGTGTACGTTTCTTTTTTGCTACTTTACTTTGTAAATCTAAAACTATCGGCTTTGTGAGACAGTTGAAGTACTAAAGGTTTTGTAGACTTATGAAATCTGTCAACAGCTGTATACCTGTAACACCTTTTGTTTTAAATTTCCCTCCAAAGCTGATAGTTTTAGATATACAAGGTTAAGATTTGAAAAAAAAATATACCCTTTCTGCTTCCATCAGTTAATTACAAACAAAATAAAAAAAGGAAGGGGACCATGCATTAAAAGAAGGTAGTGCTATTACCTCGCTTTCAGGAGGTGTCATGTCAAGAGTCTGTCCTCTTAATAGGGATGTCGACTTATACCAAATTTTTGTATATAGTATTTTATACCAACTCACAAGGACCATATTCTACAAGGATATTCGCCATGAAAGTTCGCTAAAACTAGTGGGGTCGCGATCTTTTTCTGTTCTCTCGTGCTTATTTATGACGGTGACGTCATTCTTGAACTTGGGGTTCAATCCAAAGCAAGGTTTGGTCGTGAGTAATCAGCAATCCCAACTTGCAGATGACTACAACAAGGAATCAGTCAAGCTCATCGCGGGCATCGTGGACATGGACAAAGACGGGTTCATCTCGTTCTCCGAGTTCCAGGCCTTCGAAGGGCTTCTGTGCGTGCCCGACGCGCTGTACAAGACCGCCTTCCAGCTGTTCGACACCAATGGCAATGGGCTCGTTGCTTTTGGTGAGTAGACACATATTTAAATACCCCACAATGATATATTTCCTCAAGGGCTGCAGCACTATGGTACCAACGGACTGGCGCGTATAATACGCGCTCAACGCACCACCACCGCGTATAATAATAATATATTAGCGTATGACAGACGCGCGTATAATACGCGCTCAACGCACCACCACCGCGTATATTACTAACATCTTGTGATAGTGTGATAGTGACAGACGCGCGTATATTAATAACATATTAGCGTATGAGAGACGCGCTTAACACACTGGCATCTCGATCGATATTTAATTCTGTCATTTCTGTAGAAAATCTATCAAAAAATTACGTATTCACATACGTCACGTTAAGTTTGACGAATTGCGAGTCAATCGAGATGCGAGCGGTAATAAATTTGGGCCCCAGGTATAATTATAATAATATCCTTTTGATGAACCAGAAACCATTAACTTATATTTGTTGGGATTTTTTCTGTGTCGATTCCCATATCATTACGAGAATACTTACTTCTGAACCGATTTCAACTGAGTTTTCATCATCTAACTTAAATTAGATACTTTTATCACACTACGACCGCTGAGAGGCAAGCTATAGAGTAGAATTATGAATGGTTGTATGAGCCGGAGTCTTGGCTGGTCCTCTACCCTTATCTTATTGTACTCCATCAATGAAAATGTACTCAAAAACATCTTAATTCACAGACGAGTTCGCAGAAGTCATGCGAAAAACGGCCCTCCATCAGAAGCTGCCGTTTAACATGGAAAGCACATTCGTGCGGCTCTACTTCGGCAAGGACAAGAAGCGCCTAGTGACGTACAACGAGTTCTCCCAGTTCCTCCACGACTTCCACGAGGAGTATGGAGTGGAGGCTTTCAAGAAGTGCGATAAGGATGGTTCCGGTTTCATAACGGCGGCGGACTTCAGGGATATCATGATGAAAGTCAAGAGTCATTTGCTCACTAAGGATTTGAAGACTAAAGTGATGAATGTAAGTGGCGTTGACATCTTGATGGTTATGGGCTCCTGGTAGTTTCAGTCTTTAAAGGATTGGAAAGCTCAAATAGTTGAATATTAAACCTCTACTCAAATGTTTAAGTTTCACTTAAGCTGTTAGCTGTCATTCTTGTATTGTGTGTCAAAATTGAGTGGTCTCAAATTTGAGTTGCGTTTTGAGTACTCGGCGAGCAGATTGTTTTGTAACACTTGCAAAGTATATATCCGGCACGACGTATCTCTTGGGTGTTTATGATTTTTCTAAGGGATTATGTCCATAAAAGTAGTTATGTTTTGTTCATAATTATATTTTTGTTGTAAGTTTGTTCTTGTGTACATTCATAGAAACACAGCTTTAAAACGACGGCTACTTTCTTTGTAAAGCATTCTGTATTATAAGAACGATTTTCGTACAGCAGTAACAATTGTAGAAGTATCAGAAGTAAAGCGTCAATAGCCTTGTGGTTAGATCGGCCGCCTTCGCAGCTGAGAGGTCCTTGGTTCGATCCTCATCCTGACCATTAAATTAGCATAATTAGCTTGGCTGGAAGGCCTAACAGAAATACCAGTAATGTGATAAATTCACATTGCTAGTATTTTTTTCAATGCATTAACTCATGACTTCCTATATTCCAGGCAACTGGCTTTCCGCAAGGCGAACGCAAGATCAGTTTCCCCTACTACATGGCTTTCAACTCACTCCTCAACAACATGGAACTCATAAAGCGAGTGTACCTGAACGCAACTAATGGCTACAGAACGCAAGAGGTCACGAAAGAGGAATTCCTTCATTCAGCACAAATGATGAGCCAGATCACGCCTTTAGAAGTCGAAATACTGTTCACGCTGTGCGACATGATTCATCATACTAATGGGTGAGTTTTTAGTGAGTTTGTCACCTGTAGTAGTGGTTTAGTCGTTTCAAATATAGCACGGAATATTTATCCTACTAATATTATAAATGCGAAAGTTTGTGAGTGTGGATGTATGTATGTATGTATGTATGTATGTATGTATGTTTGTTACTCCTTCACGCAAAAACTACTGAACGGATTTGGATGAAATTTGGAACACAGATAGATTATAACCGGGATTAACATATAGGATACTTTTTAACCCAATAATCCAATACTACGCGGATGAAGTCGCGGGGCACAGCTAGTCATGAATAAAATCAATCCCCACGTTTACATACGAGGAAACGAGAGATAATATATAATAGATTACTTCAATTATCATACTTACCATCATTACGACGACCGCTTGGCTTTCATCACAGATGAAAGAGATACATTATTTCGGCTATTACTTGCAATAAAGAAACTGGCCGTTAGAAAATACAAATCAATATTTGACAGCTGACATTTCTTAACCAATCGATGAAATCCAAAATATTCCACATGATAGCTGCAACAGTGTGTTTTAAATACATTGTTGACAAATCTTTTCCCGTTTGGCACTATGTTTAGACTGTGTCCATCACTGTCAGCTTTGACCTCAAACCCGTTCTCAATGTCACACAACTCGAAGATAACGTAACACTTAGCACGTTTGGTGCTATATCTTATCTGTATCTATACTGTACACACAAATACTACCGCCGCTGTATCTTACGTACAAGAATAGGTAGACTATCTTAGCGGTTTTAATAGCAATACGAGCGTTTCCGGTCGTTCTTCGGAGGACACATTATGCTGTCGGTCCTAGCTATCACAGTCTTTGAGTCATTTAATGACACTCTGGCTCCCAAGATACAAGCATTTGCTTAGTTTGGGATCCACAGAAATACGTCCATGTTATTGTGATTTAGTTACTTACTTGCAATATATATATCATCATCATCTGCCTTACCTTTTCCCATTATCTGGGGTCGGCGCAGTATGTCTTTTAACAATATATCCTACTAATATTATAAATGCGAAAGTTTGTGAGTGTGGATGTATGTATGTATGTATGTATGTATGTATGTATGTATGTATGTATGTATGTTTGTTACTCCTTCACGCAAAAACTACTGAACGGATTTGGATGAAATTTGGAACACAGATAGATTATAACCGGGATTAACATATAGGATACTTTTTAACCCAATAATCCAATACTACGCGGATGAAGTCGCGGGGCACAGCTAGTATATATATATATATATATATATATATATATATATATATACTAGGTGATACAAAATGGGTATACTATTTTTTTTGCAACTTAACTTTGTAAATCTCAAACTATCGGCTTTGTGGGACAGTTGAAGTACTAAAGGTTTTGTAGACTTGTGAAATCGGTCAACAGCTGTATTCCTATAACACCTTTTGTTTTTCAAGTTCTAGCCAAAGCTGATGGTTTTAGAATTACAAAGTTAAGTTTTGAAAAAAAAAGTATACCCATTATGTGTCACCTTGTATATATATATATATATACCTCTTGTACCTACTATTTCTAATTGTGTACGTGTAACTACTGTTTTATAATAAATTTATTCTTATTTTGGAGACCTTCGGGCGGGCTAAAAACTCCGATACTAGATACTTGCGATCGAACGATTAGCTCTATGAAGGTTTACGTAGCGGTATACCTATTATTTATCTTAGATTCTAGGAAAAGATGAAGAACCAATGGACACCGTTAGGTATATGGTTTTCTGAAGGACAAAACTAAACTATGTAGAATGAACTTACTACCTACCTATGAACCTATGTTTAAAATGATAAAACAAGTCGGGCGGTGAAACTAATTTCTTGTAGCTTTCCAGCTTTTAAAGTTTATAATAAGTGCCTAATCTCGTAAGGATTTGAGTTTGAAGGTTCACAGAATAGGCACGTTTTCAAACTCTTAAAATTTACTTTACTATTGCAATAACATTATTTAACAAACTTCATAATTTTACAAATTGGCCATAAAATTACGAATACGGAAGTTGTGATAGTGTTATTGCGTATTATTTTGATTGCGCTCAACTTTTGTAGTATTATCACTAAACTAATTAATAAATAAATATCGCCAGACTGACACACCAACTGTAACCAAACTAAGTAAAGCTTGTACTATGGGTACTATACAATAGACTGGGGGCGATCCCAGTGACACCCAGCCCGGGGCAAATTACGAAAAGGCCATTTCCGAAATTTGCCCCGGCGGGAATCGAACCAACCACTGCGCCAAGCGGTCGTCAATACTTTCATAGTTACGAAGATGCTAGTAACGCGACTCCTAGGTAAGTTGTAAATATAACGACAATGAATTTCCATAGTAGAACTACTGAAATTAGCACTTGTCACATCTCATAAACGTATTTGTTCATGTTACTCGCGAGTCGCCAACCCGCGTGTTGATAGAGAACAACGCAACCTATAATCGCAGATTATCGATTTTTAAATCGCGCTGTGTATTTCCGCACGCTATGCGAATGATAACAATGACAAAATAGTTTAACCTAATTAATTTTATTGACATTTGATTATTGGAAACTCGATTTTTACTCAATCTAGAATATTGCTGGATAACTCCACACACAATCCTCTCCTGGCAGCGGCCCAAGCCGAGGTCGTGTCCCTTGTGGCGCCCTTGAGCTAGCTGCCCCCCTGCCCCTCTGGCTGGAGCGCACTTGCGCTCGCCCTCTGTCCGGGTGAAGTTGTTATGGCCACTCTGGCCAACAACATATAGTCATATCATAAAAATAAATAAAAAAACCACACACAATTCGCTTTTTCGGCATCAAACCGAGCATTAACCCATATCAGCCAGAAAACGTTCACGCCTGGGCGACAATTTATCAATTTTAATAATAATATTAGTGTTGTATTCTACTCTAATAATAGTTTGATTTTACCTATTAATATTACTATTATAGAGGGGACGAGGGGAAGGCGAAAAATTGGGTAACTAGCACACCTCCCGGCCGTGGGAAGTGCGTGAATGATTTGATTTTTATTTGGAAAGCTTGATTTTGGATTATCAAAATTACGATCCTATTTGGAATAGGCTATTCTGCACATGACGGGATTTGTTCGCACTTTCTTAAACAATAACTACTCGATACCACTGATTTGACTGTATTAAACTGTGTGATACTGTAATAATATTTGATACGTAAGACTGTTACCTACTGTTAAAAGTTTGATATTGATTTGCTACTTAACTGAGCTGGAAAACGTCTTTGACTTTATTTAAAGAAAAACATACACACGAATTGATAACCTCCTCCTTTTTGAAGTCGGTTGAAAAGCATGAATAAATGCTCTGATCATTTTGATTGGAGAAAAAAATATTTTCATAGCGTGGTTTGATGACTAAATTGCACTAATAAAACATTTACTTTCAGTGGTTTATTATATTGTTTTTATATTTCTTTTTACATAACGAAGTTGGCAAACAAGTACTCCCGCCTAATTTTAAACCGTTACCGTGGCCTATAAACTTTTTATAATATAATAATTATAATATATCGTGAGACGAACACACAAACCATATGGTCCCAAACTAAGCAACGCTTGTACTATGGGTACCGTACAATGGACTGGGGGCGATCCCAGTGACACCCAGACCTGGGCAAATTACGAAAAGGCCATTTCCGAAGTTTACCCCAGCGGGAATCGAAAATTGACCTAATGACATTGCTTGACTCTACCTAGTACAGTGCAGCTCTTTTATTCGAGGCCGGACGTCAGTTTGTATAAGGGCCTGTGCACACTACGGTTTTTAAACGCGCGTCGACGGCGCGCTTTTAACCTACAGAGCAGTTTGATGTCGTCTGTATCGCTAAAAACGCTCGTCGACGGCGCATTTAAAAAACGTGGCGTACACAGGCCCTAAGACAGGCTTTATAAATTAAATGCACCTTTCTTTACAGCCGAATCGCGTACAATGATCTGAACTCTATCACTCCTGAACAGTACTTCAAACAAGTCACCCGACGCATCGCCGAGATCAAAGCCGTTACCGTGAGTATTTCCATATCTTTCTCACACATATCAACCGTCCTTTATTAACACAAGGGTGTTTTCCAGCAGCCGACTGTGTATACAATTTTATATACTATATTTCACGTTGCATGCATATCAAGTTGCAAGAGAAACAATAAATAATTACATTATTTAGTGTAGTTTAATCACTAGTAAAACTGCACGTTTCCACTAGGGACGCTGTTGTACTGTTGAACAACGTGTGGAAAGGTTCAATCACTCGCGCCTAGTTTCTTCATAAACAAAACTAAAATGTGAAGAAATGAAGCCAATTTACCCGTTTTTTTTACTTTGGCTGTTACTTGGAACGAAGAAAAATGCTTTGATTATCGATTTCAACGTAACTTGATATGCGTGTAACGAATAACGTGTATATTAACTTAGACTTTATATCTATAGGTGTAAGATTGTGTTTTGTTTGGAAACGTCACTAACTGACAGGTATATTGTTGTTTCTTTCTATGCGCAAAAGGAAGAGGTAAATATGTTACCGCGATGTCGGTATATTAAGTGTTTGGATTGGATAATGGTGAGTATGAAGGAGTTTATGATGTTTCTGTCCTTTTCTTTCTCAACTGGCAATGCTGATTCTCTTGGTGCAAAAACTTAATTTGGCTAAACTAAGAGCCTGTGCACGCCACGTTTTTTAAACGCGCCGTCGACACGCGTTTGTAGCGATACAGACGCGATACGCACGCGAGTCAGATAAAATAGGATAAAAGAGCGTCGACGTCGCGTTTAAAAAAACGTGGTGTGCACAGGCCCTAAAAGTATTGCCCTACTTTTGCCAACGACACCGTGTAGAACAGAGACTGTAAAGATAGTACCTTATTCTCATATACGGCAATATTTTTTTGTTATAGGTACCTATAGGGAGTTAAAGTCTTAATTTGTGGCCATCAGAATTGGCACCATAAATCCACTTTTTTCAACTGTACTTATAATTGTAAGGCATACAAAATATTCTCATTTTTTTAATATAATAATCTCCGGGGCACTGGCCTTCCCTCAATGCGAGGGGGTACAGGCCATAACCCACCACACTGGTCCAGTGCGGGTTGGCGGATTTCAGAATGATTTGAATGTCAATAATAATTATGTGATTGAAATCAAATACATAGGATTGTGGTAAATACCAGGTGGTATGTTTGTTGCAGAGTCCTGAAGAACGAAGCGTTTTCATTCAGATCTTGGAGAGCACCTATAGGTTCACACTGGGTTCTATTGCTGGTGGTAAGTTCAAAAACAAATACACTATCGCGTTTTTATCATCGGAGGATCGTATCTTCTATCATCAATTACTAAGTAAGGGCCCGCCGCTTTCCTCCACTCCGGTCCAAACGAGCGGGCTGGCCCAGCTGGCCCGCCCGGCTCAAATGAACGGGGACCCTAATACTTGTGTCCAAAGCTTTAAAAATTGAACATAAAAAAAATGTTGGCCGCCACGGGACGCTCGGCTGATGTGGAACATGTATAGTGTAGTCAGTAAGTGCCTCCTGTAGGCGTAAACAAAATAAACGCTTTGACTTGTGACTTAGTATGCGCACGCACATACAAGTGACTCGAGGGCGGTTGCGTAGAGGGGGCATGACGGCATGAGAGAGCGTCATGCCATATACCGTGACGGCAAATTGGGCCCTAACCACGATAGCTACTCAAATCGTAATAGAAAAGCAAACGCTCGCGATTACGTTTCAAACGCTCCGCTTTTGACGTTTTGCTGACACGAGCTTCACGATTTCTACTGCCATTGATATGGTATGGTGTCAGCAAAACGTCAAAAGCGGAGCGTTTGAAACGTAATCGCGAGCGTTTGCTTTTCTATCACGGTTTGAGTAGCTAGCGTGGTTAGGGCCCAGGTCTATTTTACTGTCAAAGTGAAGATAGATGCCAATAGACGCCAATAGATGTTTCACATCAAAAATAAATTACCTTCCCCAGCCGTCGGCGCGTCCGCAGTGTACCCCATCGATTTAGTGAAAACCCGTATGCAGAACCAACGCACAGGGTCGTTCATCGGCGAGGTTGCGTACCGGAACTCCTGGGACTGCTTCAAGAAGGTCATCAGGCACGAGGGCGTGTTCGGCTTGTACAGAGGACTCGTGCCGCAACTGATCGGCGTGGCCCCTGAGAAGGCCATCAAATTGACGGTATGATATATTGTGGCCTTTTGTATTTTGTCCAAGGAAGAATGAGAGCGATATTGAGAACGCTTTTGACATGTCTTTTGTACTGGTGACAAGACATTTCCAAGGTCGATTTTAGGCCCGAATTAATAAATCGATCTCAAGATCTTGAAGATGTCATCCTTATGTCATTCCAGTACAAAATGATACTTCAAAAGCTTACTCAAGACCACTCTCAGACTTGAGATTGATTTATTAATATGGGCCTAAGATTGCGATGTGACTTATTGCCTGAGCGGGTTATCAAATCGTATGATACGGCCGTTGTAGAGGAAATTTGACATTTAATATTAGATGGGAAGCTGCGAACTGTTGTTTGAATTAAACAGTTTAACATATGGGGCTGATGATAAAGGTTTCTGACATTTTAAACATGTCCTTTTTATAAGCCTATATGTAGTTGTATTACCAAGGTCGGTTTTGTGGGAAGATGATGGTATTTATCAAGGTGTGGTTTGAAAGATGATACTGGCATTTATCGAGGTGGGTTTTGTTTGCAGGTGAACGATCTCGTTCGTGACAAAGTGTCAGACAAAAAAGGCAACATCCCACTTTGGGGGGAAGTTCTTGCTGGTGCTTGTGTAAGTACTTATAATTATTATTTACATCAACGTGACGTTGTTTTTGTTCTTGTACGCAGATTTATAGGAAATAATAATAGATAGACGACCGCTTGGCGCAGTGGTTTGAGCGTGGGCCGCTTCGCTCATTGCACCGGGTAGTTGCGGGTTCGATTCCCACCAGGGCAAATTTCGGAATAGGCCTTTTCGTAATTTTCCCTGGTCTGGTTGTCACTGGAATCACCCCCAGTCCATTTTTCGGTACCGTACAGTTGGTGTGTCAGTCTGGCGATATTTATTTATTATTATCACCTATCTATATTTATAATCCATATATAATTGATTGACTCAGGCGTTACTTGGCGGAAATCCATTGTAAAACAATTTAGGATAAGGACCCACCACTCACCCTTGGCTTGTTAACCTCCAAAATTATAAATCAAATAGGTTGATCGATAATGGAAGAGGTCAACAAAACTTAACTCCGTCGGTCGAGTTTGTCAGTCATGAGTGTCAGGGACCTTAATAATGTGCAATTTTCCGCGGAACAAACTTCGTCGCTCATTCGTAGCCCAACTTTCCTGAGGATGTCTCGTTCAGAGGCGAAACACGTGTCGAATTTTATTTTTAATTCGCTTTGTTCCGCGGAAAATTGCACATTATTAAGGTCCCTGACACTCATGACTGACAAACTCGACCGACGGAGTTAAGTTTTGTTAACCTCTTCCATTATCGATCAACCTATTTGATTTATAATTTTGGAGGTTAACAAGCCAAGGGTGAGTGGTGGGTCCTTATCCTAAATTGTTTTTTTAATCCATCCTACTAATATTATAAATGCGAAAGTTTGTGAGTGTGGATGTATGTATGTATGTTTGTTACTCCTTCACGCAAAAACTACTGAACGGATTTGGATGAAATTTGGAACACAGATAGATTATAACCGGGATTAACATATAGGATACTCTTTAACCCAATAATCCAATACTACGCGGATGAAGTCGCGGGGCACAGCTAGTATATATATAAAAATGAATGTTTGTCTGTATGTCCTTTATAGAATCGTAAACTATGCATTTGATCATGTCATGATCTTCAACAAAGTGTTGTGCCTGAGCCCACAAAGGTTTCTGAGTTGGTACGACCAATCATAGACAGCGTAGCAACGCGCGCAGGGTACAGCTAGTTATTTATAAAAATGATGTCCTTTCTTCAACCCCCAGGCCGGTGGTTCGCAAGTAGTGTTTACCAACCCCTTAGAAATAGTGAAGATCCGTCTGCAAGTGGCCGGAGAGATAGCCGGCGGCGGCAAGGTGCGGGCCTGGGCCGTGGTTAAGGAGCTCGGCTTGTTCGGACTCTACAAGGGCGCGAGGGCATGTCTGCTGAGGGACGTGCCATTCAGCGCTATTTACTTCCCCGCTTATGCTCATGTTAAGGTATTTATAAATCATTGTATTAAACCAGGGGTTTCCAACCTTTTCTTGATCAGGGACCAGTTTTATGTTATTCTTGTTAGCAGGGACCTCTGGATAATTAAAATAAAATGAAATAATCAAACCGAAACTTTAAATAAAAATTCAAAAGCTAGTTACATAAAAACAAATAATAATATGTTTTGGATAAACTTCTGTTTTGTTGTTGTATGACATAAACTTGTTTTAATGTGATTTATGAGCTTGTATCTTCTTTACGAGTTCGGCTACCCTAAGACTAGTATTGTTACTCAAAGCTACGCGCAAATCATCACTAACTTTTAAACGATTCCTCGCCTTGCTGTTAATTACCAGTAAAGCAGAAAATCCTTGTTCACACAAATACGTTGTCGAGAAAACCATAAAATAGCGCAAGGCGATTTCTCGAAGTTTAGAATAGGAAATTGCCTTTTTACACCAAAACGACTCCTTCACTGCACGGCGACCGCTATGCCGTTACCGCCCGCCAAAATTAAAATCATTAGCGGACCATATTTTAGCTTCTGGGGACCACTGGTGGTCCACGGACCACTGGTTGGGAACCTCTGTATTAGACCCAAGCTGTAGTGAATTGACTACAGATCATATAGGTGGGCTGGCTCGACTGGGATAGGATCCCCCTCGCATGCAAGATCAGTGTAAAGCTAGGTAAGTCAAAGCGTTTATTTTGTTTAGGCTTGCGGGAGCACTTACAAATTGTATTTTTTTAATATTTTTATTGTTATATCTACAACCGGATCAGAACCCGACCTCGACCGAGACGATCCGGCAAGAAACTCAGCGGGCTTGTCTTTTTACATTTTGTAATATTATTATTATTTTTTATCGCCTGTTGCTTATCTATATATTAATACGTGAAGCAAAAACTTTGTACCCCTTTTTACGAAAATTGCGCGGACGGAGGAGTATGAAATTTCACACACTTATAGTTTATATAGAGAAGGAGTGCAGATTGCTAATATTTTTTTAAATTATGCATAAAAAATACATTAAACTAATAAATAAATAATTACACACACATGCGTTTGAGATACACACATTTGTAACTTCTACTCGGTAACTGACTGACTGTCACACACAGTTTTTTTTTCTTTATTTCTGAGGGCGGGACTTCCATAGTGCATTCTGCGTGCCAGTATCAATCAAGAAGGTTTTGGGTTTTTGTACTTACTAGTTGACAATAGAACCTTAATAACGTCCAAAGTAAAAAAAATAATGAATTATGGTTGAATTTCGACCACGGACGACTTACTAGTTGTTATAATTTTAATAATGAACGATTATTTGCATGGTTCCCTAGTAAATACCACTAAACGTGACCGGTCCGTTGTCAGGCTAAGTTCGCGGACGAGAACGGGTACAACCACCCGCTGACGCTGCTGGCGGCGGGCGCCATCGCCGGCATCCCGGCCGCGTCGCTCGTCACGCCCGCTGACGTCATCAAAACGCGCCTGCAGGTACATTGTTTCGGACTATTAAATCACCCATTGACCGCACATTTTATAGTGTTTCACAGGTCCGAAATTATAATTAAAGGAAGTGCATAATTTACTACTACGGGATGCCCCACTATACAAGGTGAAACATAATGGGTATACTTTTTTTTTCAAAACTAACTTTGTAATTCTAAAACCATCAGCTTTGGAGGTATCTTGAAAAACAAAAGGTGTTATAGGAATACAGCCGTTGACCGATTTCACAAGTCTACAAAACCTTTAGTACTTCAACTGTCCCACAAAGCCGATAGTTTGAGATTTACAAAGTTAAGTTGCAAAAAAAATAGTATACCCTTTTTGTTTCACCTAGTATACTACTATTATTAATACTTAAGGCATCAAATAATTAGTGAAGTTTATATTCATAGTTCATGTTGAGTAATAATGTAAAATAGAGTGTAGGGTATTTAGGGCGCTGGGATTTTAATTGAAACACAGTGCGTGGTGGTTACTATGGTGGTCCGAGACGGAAGAGAGTTTATTTTTCTAATAAATGTTGCAAGTTCAAATAAAAACATGCACATAAAAGAATATAATGTCGGGATTGCCAACACATGTTAGTAGTTCTAAGGTATTTACAGTATAGGCCATAAATGTGTTAGTAACGTTTCGTCTTACGTGTCAGGTGGTGGCGCGAACGGGACAGACAACATACTCGGGTGTACTCGACGCGACACGGAAAATATACGCAGAGGAAGGTTTCAGAGCGTTCTGGAAGGGCGCCGTGGGTAAGTACTGTTTGTTATTCTTCATTATTTGTTTTGACGACCGCTTGGCGCAGTGGTTCGAGCGTAGGCCGCTCGGCTCACTGCACATGGTGGTTGTGGGTTATTTCCCGCTGGGGTAAATTTCGGAAATGCCCTAATTTGCCCTGGTCGGGGTGTGACTGAGATGACCCCCAGTCTATTGTACGGTACATAGTACAAGCGTTGCTTAGTTTAGGACCATACGGTTGTTGTGTCAGTCTGGCGATATTTATTTATTATTTATTTTATAAACTGCCCTACCTTTGCCCTTGTGGAAAAACAAAATTAACCAACTTCAAAAAACCTGGGTGCACTAAAAAACTAGAAATAACTAGGGACCTTGTAATTTCTTTCATTTGGAGTTGGTGTCAATGCACCTAGGGGTAGGTACCCTGTCTAAGAATTAGTCCTAACGTAATGTAAAGATAGTGTCACTGAAATTTCAAAATCCGTCCATAATTGACATAAAAACATAAAAAAACATAGAACTCCTCTTTTTTATTTATTAAAAGCTTTTGTTTAACTTGCAATGTATGTTTGTCCGGGTGGAATCTTGCAACTGAATTTTAAATCAGTTATCTTTAACCGATTGAGCTGAAATTTGGTATACATGCTTATTTTGGATGACAATGCATGCTTAGCTATGTGACGTCATTCTAATTCCAATATGGCGGATCATCCAAGATGGCGGACTAGTTATTTTCTCTGCACTACCACAGTATGGGTATCAATTGAAAGGGCTTGCTGAGGAGAACACGAAAACAAAAATAAATTAATTATAAAAAAAAAAAAAAAGTTTTAAAAAGCTTGTTTTTTAAAAGTTTTTTTAAACAATTTTTTTTTTGGATTTTGGTCAGATTGATGTTAATAAATATGTTTGTTCCAGCGCGTGTGTTCCGCTCGTCGCCGCAGTTCGGTGTGACTCTAGTGACGTATGAAGTGTTACAGCGTTTGTTCTACGTGGACTTCGGAGGATCGTGAGTCACTCCTTTAACCAGATATATATTATCCAATACTGTAGTGATTGTCCTGTCTTCCTTTTTCCTATTATTCATTTAGAAGTGTAGGTAACTATTGAACTTCTTGCCGTATCTTCTGATTGGAAGCAACGCTCCGAACGTTCATAAGTGCTTTGTTGGCTTACATGAATAAAAACAACTATTTGAAAAAAAAAGAATAAATTGATTTATTCCGATTACTGAACTGAACAGGAAGATACTATTAGGATATATCATTTCTACTTAGGACAGCAGTGATAGCCGATTAGTTAAGCACGCGTCTTGCGGGCACCACCAGAACTGGGTACAAACCCCGGCTCGCATCTCTGGGTTTTTAGAAATCTATGTGCGAATCATAATTTCTATACGATTATCACTTGCTTATGGTGAAGGAAAACATCGTTAGGAAACCTTCATAAATCATTTTCATAAGACATGTGAAATCCGCCAAACTTCATTGGGCCAGCGTGGTGATTTACGGCCTGAATCCCCCTCGTAGTGAGGGGTGGCCCGTGTCCACGAGTGGGACATCAGAAGGGCAAAGTTATTATTATTATTATTATTGTGGATAAAGCTTTGTCCACCGAGGACTAATCTGTATACTTTGACCTTTTTAATGTGCCTTTATGATGTGTGTGTGTAATGTGTGTAATGTGTGCAATCCTCCCGGCAGTCGCCCGTCGGGCTCGGAGCTGCACGTGGCGACGCCCATCGAGGAGGCGGTGAAGAAGCCGCACCACATCGGCGGCTACCAGGTGGCGCTGCCCGTGCTCACCGGCCTCGAGACCAAGTTCGGCATCTCCCTGCCGCGCTTCTCGCACGCCAAGCCGCCGCCCACCGCCCCCGCCCACTAGCCCACTAGCCCACCCGCCCACTAGCCCCGGGAGACGGTAGGTAATATATTATATCAACAAGTGCGCCAGTTCTTTTATATTGCCTTATATTGATAATAGTAACGCACCTATTTCAAAATATATTTATTTCTACTACTTATCCGGTTGAAGAATACTAATCGATAAGAATTAAAAACCCCCGATGCGACGACTTTTTAACTACTAAAGATCTGAAAATTTCCATACGGCTGAACCGATTCTGATGAAACATAGCTAAGAACAATCTCGATCAGAATACTTTTCTAACAAGCAATAAAATAAAATAAAAATCGGTTCATCCGCTTGGGCGCTACGATGCCACAGTCCGACACACAGATACACGTGTTTAACTTATAACACCCCTCTTTTTTCGTCGGGGGTTAGTAATGAGCGATAACGTATGTACGGTATGTCGTTGATAAGCCGTTACGTGACGTCAACACTTATAATTTAACGTACCTATAACTTGAACGTATCTACCGTCTCACTGGTTCTTTAAAAAAATTGTACTCATATCAATTAACTGCTATGCAATAACAAGATAATTTTATACTCTAATTAAGTGCACATAAAGTTCAAATTCTATAACGCGTTATTGCATAACAGCGGGCAGTGTTTTGACTGTTAACATCCTAATGTAGTGAAAAATAATGGCTTTGATGTCATGTGAAATGAAGCCAGTTTGTTAATGCAATTTTGTAAAAACCCTGTAAAGTGTAACGTAATAAGAACCCTAAGGCTATATGCATAAAAAACAACTTTAAAGGACAATGGGCCTATATTAAGTACTACAAGAACTTTTATATGACAGATCTAATGAGATGGTCAGTGGCCATAGTCTTTTGTTAACTTTAATCATGGTGTTTGGCATGGCATCAAAACGGTAATAATATAATATAATACAGTTTCTAGGAAATACAACTCGCTTAGTCCATTTGCACCTCATATAATTTTAAACAGATCCTTCGGAACGAAGGTTGAGTTTATACCTATTTTTTTTTTTATGGCAACAATATTAATACAGTTAACTATGAAAGGAAAATTAAAAAACTTAGTACCTACATATTCTAATAATATATCTTATATGTATTATGAAAAGGTCTTATTTTCATTATGCATATTTTTCTTGCCGCATATTTTTTTTTCTTTGTGGGATGTCTATCATCTAGCATTTACTAAGACGCCATGAAAAATATCGTGCATTATTAAAATAAGAACTTGTGTATAAAAGTGAGAAAGTCAAGGACCCAACTCTACTAACCGCTGGCACTCGATTCTTTATATTTTTTTTTATATTAATGGCCTCTTTCCATTGGGTCAGGCCCAATTTGATTCTGCCAATGTCGACGTAGTAGAGGAGGCTTTATTCACTCGACTGGCAAACGTCAGTTTTGACAGTTTGTCTATAGGAAAACTGTCAAAACTGGCGTATTGGCATGTGTGTTGCTGGTGCTCAGTAAGAAGGATTTACTCTGCGCACACGTAGTTCCTTGGAGCTAATATAATTACATATTATAGACGGCAGGCAGCCCTAATAACATCCATAATTTTATATTATTACAGTCCGGTAATATTTTCCGCATTTATAATGTTTTAGTCGTCTAAACCTTTCATGTTGTTAACTGTAATAATATAAGCCAATAAGTCTAAAGCGAAATCGAAATCAATGTCGAAATTTTATTGTTGTTTTCTATTTGTTATAAATTTCTATTAAAATATGTGTAATTGAAATAAAATTGTGTCTTTCATATTGTGTTGTCGACGCATACATTGTCTTAATAATTTCTACGTGTTTATATTTTTTTATTATGCGTAAATCGTTGTCACTTGCAGTCGTATTACGTTTGAAATACGTATGATTTTTCATTGATAGTGAGTTAATTATAAATAACATTAACGATGTAATTATTGTTTAGTACTTTTGTCTGTACACATCTAAACACAAGTATATTGCTATACTTTTCATACTTTGCATATCTTTGATGTCGAATTAAACTTAGTGTCTCAGAACTGACGTCACCCTTATTAATATCAAAAATGTTATTATAATGTAGTCATTACATTGTACAGAAATATAAAGAATCAGTGTTATAAATAAATAGAATATTGAGATTATGTATTATCATCCTTATTTCTAACGACATAAGGTTTAAATATCGATGTAAGAAAAATACTATTCTGGCTTGGACACATCCGTAATTAGCTTGACTATGTGCGTATGCGTATGAAACTGTATATCGTTGCTGTTAAAGTTGAAATTGAAATACCAAGATTGTAAAATATTCCTTAGCAATACATTACCATGCAATAATTTATGTTAATTGCTCACGCCATACTAGTTTTTAATACCAATAATAATTTATTATTCTGTATTATAGAATACGTTAGGCCAACATAACAAGAGGCTTTCTACCGAGATTATTAGTACTTTCTGCCTAAATATTTGCAATTAAACTCGATAATTTCAATAATGTATGCCTTGGCACAACATTAGCCGAATATAAATAAAAAAACATGTTAAATAGGAGTACAAAAGCAAATGATTGACATAGTAAATTTCAACTAAATATCGCTTAAAAGCAAATGGTCGACGAAATACAAAATATCACTATTTTAAATGACGAAGTTTAAAACGTGTCTACGTAAGTTTAAAAAAGTTTTGTATAACTATTAGATTAAGTCTAAATTGCATTATTCTTTAATTTAGATTTGGATTATTTAAGGAATGCGTAATCCTAACCCTAATTCCGTTGGTTCACGCACTGACTAAATGGCGTTGTATCCTTCTCTTAGAGCCGTTGTAAGCGAGGCTAAAATTTCTAAAATGTCTGTGGCCGTAATATTAGGTGAAACAAAAAGGGTATACAATTTTTTTTGCAACTTTAATTTGTAAATCTGAAACTATCGGCTTTGTGGGACAGTTGAAGTCTTGAAGGTTTTGTACACTTATGAAATTTGTCAACAGCTGTATCCTTATAACACCTTTTGTTTTTCAAGTTTGCTCCAAAGCTGATAGTTTTAGAATTACAACGTTAAGTTTTGAAAAAAAGTATACCCTTTCTGTTTCAACCTGTATATCGATCATAGTCTAAGAGATCTTAAGTACGCTGTTGAATTGTAAGTTCGCTCTCAGACTTGAGAACGATTTATTAATACATATATCTATTAACGCCTCATATAACATAGCCTCTTGAGTTACATTTAATTCGTATAACACCACAATAAGGGCAATTGATTCTGATGTTATCAAAAGTATGTAGACACATCTAAAAATATTTTTTATATTTCTCATAGATTACAACCACGAAAAGGATGACAACACAGTTTAGTTTGTGCAACAACAAAATTAGGGACAAACAATAATTAAATTACAAAAAAATAAACAAATGCTTTTATCACGTCCTCATTACATCGCGGCCCAACATTTGATTGCACAATTTTATTACCTAGAGCTGTAATGTTAAGAGTTAATGTTGTATGACAACGTTGTATAAAGTGAATCATAGAGTAACGAAAGTGATAGAAAGCCGATGTGACTATTATATTTATTGATATTGTACATTTTTGTGTTAAAAATAAATCGAATAAAGCCCACATTGCATTTTATTTCTACACAACCTGTGGCCGCGACTCCGAGGTGTGAACATTATCATACTAATATTATAAAGAGGAAAACTTTGTTTGATTGTAATGAATAGGCTCCGAAACTACTGAACCGATTTGAAAAATTATTTCACTGTTGGGAAGCTACATATCCCCGGGTGACATAGACTTTATTATATTTAAAAAAAATTAGGGATCCTTACTAAAACTCCAATAATGTAACCGTAATGTACCCGTGCGAAGCCGGGCGGGCCGCTATACTGAATAAAATATCAAGAAAAAGAACACACTCCCACACCTGTAACCTGTAACCCAGGATCGACAATAAGAAAAGCGAATAAAATAAAAATACACTTCTATATCAAATCTTTATTTACGCCATTTTGAGCCTTATTTTACAAATCATGTCGACATTTACAACTTAGCGACGCAACAAATTGCATCACCGTATCGCCAACGTGATTCTTCACGAAGGTAATTAAAATCTAAGGATTCAAATAAAAACAATATAATACATAGAAAAGACACAGAAACGTATTTATTATTATAACTTAACAATTTTGTGATCGTAGGTACTCTGAATAAATAATAACTAACAAAAACCTCTATAAAAGGCGTTTGCAGAGCTCGATATAAAAATATTGACAATTTGTCTCACATTTTACTACATTATATACAACAAGTAAATCATGAACCTATACCTGAGAAGCATAACCTAACCTAACACGTCCTAACTATAAAACAAAAGTGTTACAAAGTGTATTTGTTTCTTTATATCACACAAAATCTGTTGTTCTTTTGTGACAACAAAAAAATAGAGACAACAGATTTTGTGTGAAGGTTTTGTCCAGTGCACACGAGGGTTAAGCAATCGTAATCTTAAAATATATTGTTATGTTGTGTTCTTTATAAGGTCAGGCTAGACAATGCACAATATTTTGCATGGCACCCTAGTAAAATGCTTAATACGATGTACCTACCACAAAAAAGTACTTTCTCTCCACACGTAGTTACAAAACTTTAATTAATATTATGTAAAATTGTTAATATAACGAATTTTTAATGTGGCAATTTTTTTTTCTTAATACAAGAAATTTGAAAAATGTTAAGTGTAGGTACGTAGGTACCTAATAGTTCATTTTATGTATTTTTTTAAGAATTTGGTACATAACAAAATATTGACGCAAATCAATAATGTAAGACTTATGCTCCTCAGATAAATATTTGAGGATTAAACACACGCTAAAACCGCATTAAATAATACTTAGGACAAGTTAACAAATTATTCGATTTGCCATGAAGGTGGAGGATCTTATCTGATTGAGGTTTTAAATTAATAAAAAATATTTCGTGTTTAATTTACTGTCAACTTTAGATTTTTTAACTCAAATTTAATCCCGGCAAGAAATTGTCAATTTTAATTAAGTTCATCTAAGCATGCGCTTTTATGTTTTGCATTAAATCTACTTTGGTGAAAATTATATTGAGCGTCTAATATACCTACAAATAAATAAAATATAAACAAAAATAAACCGTTCATAAAAATTATGTTTTATTGATAGACTCGAACGGCCATGTGAATATCGAAGAACATAATATTTTCGAAAATTCAAGAAAAATATTCATAGTTGTTGAATAAGTATTCTGTCGAAAGCTGCTGTATAAATAACCTACAGCGATTTTAATTTTTTTATAAGATTACAATTTCGATTTAAAAAAATGAAAATTAGTGCATTTGCGATAAGGATCTCCGAGAACGTCGTGAAACCATTTAAAAATCCTAAGAAAATTAAGCTATCACCAAATAAGATTGTATCCACTACAGAACCATTGCACCATAACAAAATAATAGCGATCATTTCGACGCAACGTGAGACTCGAACTTGAAACTTGGTTTAAGAACAGAGTAAATTATAGTTTATTGAAAATTATAGTTTAAGAAATGAAATGAGAAATAAAAATACAGTCTCAGCAATAAGAAATCAATGAAAACTAGAATTCTTCTCATAACAAGCTCTCTGTTTGTGATCATGAAATTATTATGCTACATGTAAATTCGGAATCATAATCTCTTTGCCACATATTGTAGTAGTATAATCTAAGTGAACCACCCGCTAGGCAAGCGTGGAAGACCGGCCTGAATCCCTCTTGCATCGAGGGGAGGTCCATGAGCTGTGGAAGCTTTGGAGTAGTACTTATATGACACTTGCGCTAGGAGTTTAGCTCACGTGAGTATAAAAGTTGGTGCTGGGATTTGAACCCGTGATCTATAACAAAATCACAATACTCCCTTTCACTAAAGCAGTATCAGTAATCTCTTCTAAACTTATAACCGCGACACACCTCTGGTGACACAACCATGCATCCATAAAGCGTTTTTATTTTTATTATTTCAAGACTTAAGGTGGCTTTAGACCTCCGCTTTATATACGAATATTCAATACACGAACCCGATACCCGGGTCGGACGGCCCAATTAGAAAGGTGTTTACGATTTTATGGTTGTCTAAAACATGATTACTATGATCCATTTTTGTGGTAGTTCTTAAACTTTCAATAAATGTATAGAGTGAAATCGACCCTAGTCGGATCAGACATTTAGAAGCAAAATTACCAGACGAATGTAAAACAAGCGACCCGTCCCGGCCTCGCACAGCTTTTCCCTACTATTTAAAGATTTAATTCGAATTAAATATACTTATAAACCTTCCGAAAGAAATTCTCTAAATGATAATGAAAGTCGCATCGAAATCCGATGCTTAGTTTAGAAGAACTAAGCGGACAAACAGACGCGAAGCGCGACTTTATTTTATACTATTTAGAGATGACATACCTATTCTCTTGTCAGACGATCGAGCTAACAGAGTATATAGTCACTTCATTGTCACTTAGTGGACTTAAGTGGACACAATCGAATATGTAACGTAGAAAAACTAACTTCTACAAACGTCTTCGCTAAACTTCACCGAAATTCGTGTGCATAGTTTCTTTAGCGTGTTTCTGTGCTTCAACTTGTCCGGTGAGGAATTTGTCACAGACCATACATTTGAGTGTAAACTTGTTCAGGTCTGTAAACTGTCGGGAGGACTTCGCTTCGTGCGCAAGCTGTTCCGCTTCACGGTATATCTCGACGTCTTCCGATGGGAATATTGTTTGGATGCCACCCTGGAATTGCGCAAAAATATTTTATTTCGCATGAAATCTGGTGAGTAATTATATTATCTATATATATAAAAGAAAGTCGTGTTAGTTACACTATTTATAACTCGAGAACGGCTGAACCGATTTAGCTAAAAATTGGTGGGGCGATACCTTAGAACCAGGAGAAGGTTATAGGATACTTTTTATCCCGTTCCAGTGGAACTTGACATAAAACGTGAAAACGTGATATTAATACGCCAATGAGATATTTATTTATTATTTGTTATATTAAAATATCATATCAGATTTAATAATAGAGCATTCGATTTCAACAACATACACATTTCACCAAAGATATTACGCACCTATGTCTAATATATAAGTAAATAAATTTCATACAATACCAAATTAAATTCAATAAGTATACCCCAGGTGTTATGTTGTCTATTTTTTGCTGTAAAAAAATAGAGACAACAGCTTGTTTTGTGTGATGTTTGGTCCAGTGCAAACTTAGGGTAATACTCACATCAGATTGCTCCAAATACAAGGGGTCGTAATGCACCCCGTCGAATAACAGGAAGACCCTCTGTCCATAGTTCTTGTCTTCCCCAAACCTGTTTATGATCGCGTTCAATGTGTCCACTACCGCCATTTCTAACCCGTAAAAACGGGATAGGATTGCTACCTGTAATAAATAAAATAACCAAGTATAATTTTCGGCACGAACATCGTTAATCTATACAAATAAAAAAAATTGGAGTGTCTGTTTGTAATATCAAAATAACACCTTTTCACTAAATGCATATGAAAGTACATACGACACCTAAAACAAAAACGCGATTTAATTTTTTTTTGTCTGTCTGTCTGTCTGTCTGTATGTTTGTTCCGGGTAATCTCCGAAACGGCTGGACCGATTTTGACGGGACTTTCACTGGCAGATAGATGATGTTTTAAGGAGTAACTTAGGTTACTTTAGTTTTAGAAAAACAAATAGGGTTCCGCGTAAAAAAATAAAAACACATGAAATCAAGGAGTATCTTCGAAACGGCTGGACCGATTTTGACGGGACTTTTACTGGTAGATAGCTGTTGCTACAAGCAGTAACTTAGGCTACTATTATTTTAGAAAAACAATATTTAAAAAATGGGTCCTGTCGCGCGGGTTCAGAACGCGGGAGCGGGCTTTATTGTTAAGTTAAATTCCACGCGGACGAAGTCGCGGGCTCAGCTAGTGAATTAATAATATTAACTAACTATTGGTGACCATTTTCATTATTGTTTCCAGAAACTGTGTCCTAAGTCCTAGGTCAATTTTTTTGCTATCAACATGGTATTAGGCAGGGAACGGCCGACAAAATGTTAAGATATGAGGTAGACTATCGTAATAAATATGAACTCTAGCTACGATGCAATAAAGTGCAATTCAACTCACACCGCTGCATGCCTAAAATTACATTTCTGACGCGCGGCAAAGCATTGAGTGGTCCTACCAAGGCGAGTAAGAACTTTTAGCTTCGTACCTAAGGCGCGGAGTGTGCCAGGCCTGCGCTGGGTCCATGGTAGACCATATAGCGTCAATATCCTAGTAGTTAGAGGGGCCGCTCTCGTAACTGAGTTTCCAGGTTCAACCTATCCTGGCCATTAAACTATTCACGTGAGCCCACTCCTAAGACAAGCATTTGGTTAGCTGGAGGGGCTAACGGGAATACTAGTAATGTAATAAACTCACTTTGCTAGTAATCTTTAGAACAAAAAAAAACAATGTTTAAACTTCGCAACATCAAGAAGTGACTACGTTTTTTACGACTACGAATTTAAAAGGGTGTAATGACCAGCACATCACCCTTCATATCATGAAACAGGCCGTTTTGACGTCAATTTGTGGACACCACCTGTTGGTAGTCCCAACATTACTTTTTTATGTGCACATTTTGATTTGTAACTTGCAACATTGTATTTAAAAATAAACTCTTTTCCGTCTTGGACTGCCATAGAAACCACCACGCTCTGTGTTTTAATTAAAATCCCAACGACCTAAAACCCTACACTACAGTCTTTACAAACTTTTACACCACCTGTAGAAGAAGGTCCCTTACCTCAATAGCACCTCCCCAAGAACTTGGCTGCTGTATCCAAACACAGTACTCAGCGTTTGGTCTGCCGAGCACTGCTTCATTATACGTCTCCACATCGCTAGCCACCTCCATCGCTATGATCTGCCTCATCAGTGTGTGTACAGATGTGTCTATGTTGCCATTTAATACAAAACCTGGAAAAGCAGTTGATAAGATTTGAATCATATTTTTGTTAATATCCTTTAAGTATATCTTGATAAGGGTCAAAATAATTTTATCTGCCTAGAATAACACTCTGTCAGTCAGTGCACCTGATGGTAAGTTAAGTGGTAACCATCATCCAGGACATCAGCAACTGAGTAGGAGCACATGTGGTGCTGGCCTTTGAGGAACCAGTAAACTTGGCTTTTGAAGAACCCCATGTTGTAGTTTGTATTAAATTTTAACCTTCAGGTATCGAGATAAAGTTTTGGATTTTCAACATTAAACATTGTGATTGTAGTAAGTAGGTATGAATTATATCAGAATTACAAATTACATTAGTTCATTGAAACGGTTTGATTAGGTATATAGACCTATAGGTATGTGTTAATTAAAACTGATTATTAACTAACAGCTGCTTCCAATTTAAATTACTGTAACTATCAGATGTATGGTTACCTAATCAATTGCTTGATAGTCTAATTAGAAAACCTACTAAGGCCCAAGAATACCAACACATTTAGGCCTAATCCTAATTAGCATACAAACAGTTCATAGGTATAAACCCTATCCTCCTCATTAATAAACCTGGTATAGGAATAGTTATACACTGAATGATCTCTTCTGTCATCAGTAATTAGACATTCACAAGAAAAAGACAAAGCATGGTGTAACTTACCTATACTTCCGGTAATCGAAATTTATTAATAAGGGGGCATATAATAAATAAATAAATAAATATCACCAGACTCACACACCAACTGTAGTTAGTGGTCCCAAAATATGTTATGCTTGTACTATGGGTACCGTACAATGTATTGGGGGCGATCCCAGTGACACCCAGTGCAAATTACTAAAAGTACATATCAACTTAATGGTAACTAATTATAATCATATTTTTGACCTACAAAACAATGGTGCAGCAATATAGAATTTGAGGAAGATTAAAATGAGATTACTTACTAAGAAGAGACATTGGTAGTCTCACAAGGGAATATTTGCCTAGCGATAGCACGAAACAGGTTTATAAAGCTTACCTATACTTGTAAATAAACAGGAATTATCAGACGGGACCACCTTCTTCATAAGAATGCCAGGTCTACACGGGCCAATGTTCTCGTGTGGCGCGACCCCGTTCTCCACTGGCTTCGCCTCAGGCTTGGCTGGGCTTGCAGCACTCGTGTTTTTCTCTTCGACAATAAGAGTCTCACCAGTTTTCAAACCTATTTCACTAATTTTCTTATTATCGTCACTTGTATCTAAATACTTCGGAGGATAGCCACACAACACACAAACTCTCTCAACGCTAATATCCGATATGCTAGACAAAAACATCTTCAATTCCCCCACGGTACTATCAGAGGTCAAGTCTTTAAGTATTTGTTGACCATTTTTACTTTTAACTTTAAACGCCAACGCGGCCATTTTATTAGAATTTTAGATATCTAAGCGGTTTGATACGTGTTCACTGTAACTTTATTATAATTAGGTCAAAAAGACGCAACAATAGTGAAATAAATAATTACGAGATTTCTGATTGACTTTTTCTTTTTGAAAATGACAGCGAAACACAAAAGTGTGACGTTATTCAGTTTATGTTGCCATGGCAAACAAAAATAATGTTTCCATTATTCAAATCAAAAAGGCTACCATCAGATTTGGCTAGATTTCTTGAAAATCTGGCAGGTACCTACATAAAGTCGATTTTATTAGACAAAGTAAAATGATAGCTATAAATGATACAGTTGCGTGCGTGATTTTTCTTAACTTTTATAATGGTATCGCGTTGATATTATATTTGTATAAAGGCGTCACGACACGCGACGCCCTTACATTTTTATAGTGGCGCGGCTTCGCGATGTTTCTATAATTTTTATGGTGACATTGACACCTTTATTATTTTTATAGAGGCATCATGACGCTCTATATTTTTTTAAGTTATCGTCGCAATGCTTGTATAATTTTTATAGTGCTGTCATGACTTTTTTCTAATTTAAGTTGGCATCGCGGTTTTTCTATTATATTTATTTTATGATAACATTGCGACGCTTTTAAATTATATGATGGGGTCGCAACGCTTTTATAGGGGCGTAGCGACGCTTCTATAATTTTTATAGAGGCGTCACGACGCTTCCCTATTTTGTTGGTGGCGCGGGCGTCGCGACGCTTCTATATTTTTTTAGTGGCGTTGCGTCGCTTCTATATTTTTTTGGCGGTGCGATGCTACTATATTTTTTAGTGTCGTCGTGACGCTTCTATATATAGTATAATAGCTTCGCGACGCTTCTAGAATTTATATAGAGGCGTCGCTGTGCTTCTATATTTTTATATTGGCGACGAGACGCTTTTTTATTTTTATAGTGACGTCGCAATGCCACTATAAAAATAAAATATAATATAATAATTTAGGCCTTTTGGCTATATTATATTATTATTAGTAGTGGCGTCGCAGTGCTCTTATATTGTTATAGTGCCATCATTTTTATGTTCATTATTTATTCTAGCTGAAAATTTGCAACTTTTATTCACAAAATTAACTCGATTCTTTTTAAATGAATGTAGCTAAATTATCATTTAACTTTTAAGTTTATTAATGGATTTACGAAATCTGTAAATAGGTTCCTAAGTGATTTGTGATCCAAAGGCGAAAACAGTAAAGCAAGACGTTTTTTCTTTTTTTGTATTTTAATAAAAATAACATCCTAAATATAAATATTTAATAATTATTAAGTTACAAAACACTAGCTTTAATTATTACAATATTTTTATTATGGCAATAATCCAGTAACCAAGTAGGTATCCCATTTTGGCACGATGTTAAAAATTACTGTACTTACAACATTCATTTAAGTAATTATAATAATATCATATAGGTACTTTAAACTTTCTTGAACTATAGGCATCTACTGAAAAAGATCGTGGCTGGCTAGTTACAACATACATTTTCATAAATTTAGGCGTGAAATTTAAGTACAAAACATAAATAGAATGTAAGTCCCGTGCAACATGGCAAATAATTTTTACAAAATCTTGAAAGAATTTAATTTTATTTTAAAGATTACAGTCGGTTCGCATCAACGCAACTGTTCCTACTTTCACTATGTACTATTATGAAGGTACTTAATAATATTTGGTATAAGTGCTTTGGCATAGTTACAATATTAACGAGTATTTGATTCATAGAATGGATAGGTACGTACTTACTTACTTAATTAAACATAATTGAGATTGGGTATGCTGATTTCGAAAGTGGTCTCTACATATCTAAATGTGCCCATTATTATTGTAAGAAAAAAATATGCTCAATATTGTTGATTGATATGAATTATATTGAACACCTAAGTCACATTTACTCTTTACATCCTTATTAATAATCTTAAAATTACATATTGTCTCAAAAGTCTATCACTATTATCATATTATATAACTCAATGCACATCCTGATTATGAGAACATTCAGCTAAACCTGAACAAAAACTACAAAAATGTAAATGTTTATTAAAAACACAATTATAATTGCTACACGATTATCCTACTGCATTATGAATATTTCTTTGGTAAGAAAGCTTTCATTATGACATAATCTTCACTGATTTATGAAAACTTCACGGATACACAATCATCTCACGCGAATATTTTGGTAACCACTATTTTTAAGTATGACTTATCAGACTAGGAATATTCATTTATTTACATTTTTTTATTCAGTCGTATCAAATAACAATCGAACTTTTTATTCATTGGTTTAGTTAGATCACTTAGACCGCGTCTCATCACATGGAAATAATCTAAAATAGAATAATTATAGGTCTACCAGAATCTCATGGCAAATGGGGAAATAAAAATTTGTTGTGTGCAATACTGGGGAAATTGGATTAAACGATCTTGATACTGTTTAAGTTTTATTTATATCTTTAGTCATTAATTAACATGAAGTATACTAGGTATGTGTATGAAGAATGTTGTTATACATCGGGTTCTTAACATAGGAAAATATGACAAAGAAAATAAATCCAATCATATATTACTTTATGTACTAATTTATTATAATGTTACGTACACGTACAGGGGTAGGTACAATTAATGCCGTTAAACGTGTAAAAAGGGTTTATTTCGCTCTCCACAAACTCGACAAATACACAGCACTACACTAGTTACACACAACAAGCATGTACATCATTTGCACGAAGCCATTCTTTTATATCAGCGATACGATTGGCTTGTGTGGGCGGTTTGTTCAAACGTACGGAATGATAACTAGCATTGTCCATAACGATTAGTGAAGGTCTTGTCAAATTTGGAATTAGCTTCTCTGTCACCCATTTTGTAAAATTGTCCTTATTCATGTCGTGGTGATAGTCAGCAGATACACTTGTTGACCTGTACACCAGACAACAATTTGGTACAAAGCCATTTTCTCCACCAGCGTTTACAATAATCCACCTCGTTCCAAGTGATATGCTTTTAGATGGACCTGCAATATCTTTGCTTTGCCAGCACTTGTTCACAGAACATGAACCATGAATATAAGTTTCATCTAAATAAATTACATCCAATTTATTTTGCTCTTCAGCTTCGCGGTTTTCCTTTATACGCTTCAAAAACTTATATCTTTGAAGTTTTATGTCATCTCTCTCCATCAAAATGATCCTTTTTGATTGGCATTTAACATATTCAAAACCTATCTCCTTAAGTATAAGTCTGTAAAAAATAATAAAATTTATCATGTTACTGAAACGATAGCTTAGCCAATCATCAACATCAACATCAGTCTATATACGTCCCACTGCAGGACACAAGCCTCATCTTACGAGTGAGAAGGATTATTACTTAATATTTTTCTTACCTCAAAGATTCTCTCCCACCGTTGAAATCAATTTCTTGTCGAAGAATTTGTAACAGTTTCATTACTGTTGGAATTTCCTTCCGAACTGTATAGAATTCATTTACTTTATTCTTTATCAACTGTAAATCGAAACTGTCCAAGTTGATTTTCTTCTTCCCCCCTCTCCTCTTTTTACCAGGCGTGGAAAATACACCATCGTTCGATGTGCCCTCACCTATGATTCGCCGTATAGTAGTACTGGAAACCCCTATAAAGAAGCTATAATTAAGTAAGAAAAATATAAAATAAACTAAAAGTATCAAAACAACTCAGTCCAACTTACCGGTCAACTCTACGACGCGCTTTAAAATCAAAGATTGAGTTTGATTTACGCCTTCTTCTTCCCTTATTTTACGATACACATTGAAAACAATATTTCTCGCTTGAGATCGAAGTGGCTTTTTCGACATTTTCACAAAAACAATAAATTGCCAAGAAGATATCACAAAATCTCAACAGCGGTTGACAAACCTTGTACTTTGATTTGGCAGGTGACAATGGACATTGCCATATGAAAGTCACATTTTTTTTATATTTTTTAATGCCATGAGATTCTGGTAGACCTATACCACGTACCAAAAGCAAACGTAAGTAATAATGGTATCACTGCAATTCCAACATGGATAAAATTTTAGGATCAAAAAGGCTTGTACCCAGGGCCGTTAAACTAACTACTACAAAAAAACATGGATAAAGTCTCCAAAGGGCTTGTACCCAGGACTGTAAAATTAATTAAGAAAAAAAGAAAATATAAAATTCAAAATTATGGCAAGACTTACATAGACAGTGTTGCTACAAATACGGTACTAAAAAATACGACAAGATTCCTTTCGAAAGCAAAAATTCCATTACAGCCGATTTTGGGTATTATGATGCGGTCTCCTATGGCGAGGGTGTCGCGGCAGCGGCCAGCGTCACGTGGGGCGGCGCACGAAGCGCTGCGCCGGCGCACGCAGCCCGCGCCTGCCCACCACCAGGGGGGGCATGCGCTCGTCCTCCTCCTCTTCATATTCCCCACCTTCCAGACTATCTTCTTCAGTACTCCACTCGGGCTGCACTATTTGGTAAGAAGCCGAGAATCCCTTGAAAACAAGGGAGTCATCCGTCCGGAACCTGATCAGTAGAGCTTCAGAGGTGGATACTATTTCTGGAGGCATCTGAAAGTGAAAGGAATTTTATAGACTGCACATTGACAAGGGTGGCTGACTGTAGAGTAGGTTTGGCAGGACGGCATAGAAACATTCATTACTTTAGTAGGTAGGTACCAGCTAAAACTTACGTCAACTATATTCTGACGTAAGTTTTAGTCTGAGTAATCTTCAAAGATATTTATCTACCTCATTGGGGGTAAGTAAGTAGGTAAGTACTTACCTACTATGACATTTTACTTTGTGCCTGACCCTTGAGCCTTATGTCTCTAAATATTGGCCCTAACAAAAGATAAGATCAATAGGTCATAATTCTGATGTGCCAATAAAATTAAACCACAATATTAACAAAATGGAAACATTGGCAAAACGGTCGTTCCAAACATGTAAAGCACCTCTTCGAGCAATAATATTTTGATGCCTTCTATTTATTTTATACCTAAATATAGAAAACGTATCAGTCTTCCAATAATTTCGTAATTTCCACTCACCTTTGTTCCACAGAATGTGCCGTAGTTTCCTCCACTGCCGTCCAGCCCCCCGAACACCTGCACATAATCGTACCGGCAGTTGGTCTCCGGCTCTAACTCGAAGGTCAGGAAGGTGAGCTTCACGAAATAATTCCTGGGAGCCTCGATGTTCCAGTCGCAGTTCGCTCTGGACTCGTAAGCATTGTCTCCGTAGCGAGCGTGGGAGTATAGATGCTGGACTGATTCGGTGGCTGCTAGATAGCCGCCACAAGCTGCGAGAAGTTTAGAAGTTTAGTTTAGCCAAAACCTATAGGTTTGAAACGAATAACTAGGCTTAGGTAGGTAGTTACCCATGAAGTTTCAGTTGACTTGTATGTTTAATAATTATGAATGGTCCATTTTTGATAAATTTTCAGCTTAACAATTCTCTATAGATCCTGTTACCTCTAGCATAAAATGGTTGCTATGCAGTGCAACTTCTTATGGTGGTGGAGTTTGGATCTCTTTGCATTAGGGAGAAGACCGCGCTTAGCAATAGGTATGTCAAAATGGCTACAATTATTTATTACTAGTGCTAAACCGCCGTTGCCATCCATAAGATAATGCTCTAGAGTTATCTAGGTCAAAGACTTACCAGTAGAATGGTTTGCCAGAAAACCGCTCCTCTGCACAGACACGTCCGATTTGAACACCACGTACATTTGGTTCTGGGACGCTACTATCGGATGGGGCAGCCTGTTGCCACAGAACGAACCCAGCGACTTATCATCCGCTGATGCTCCGTCGTGTATTTCTACATAGTCGTAGGCACACTCCTGAGAAACAAAGGATTCTGAATGATGAAAGAAACCTGCTCGTCGTTTAACCCCTAGAGTGTCACGAGCACCTACGTCGGTGTATAGGATTTGAATGCTCCAAGAGTCGCGTTCCCCTACGGGTGGGTATAAGATGCGAGCGGAAATTGGTTTTTTATTTGCTAAATTAAGTAACACGTCAACTTTGATAAAGGACTTTTTCAAAGCACGTCAACGATAAAATGATTTCATAAATCGGTTAATGTCAATTGTTTTTGTATCGATTCTTGTAAAAATGGTTACTGATCGGACAAAAAAAAATCATTCTCCCGAAATATTTAGACACTTGGGGCAGAGGGCGCTCTCGGAGTTGGGAATCATTGGGTTAAAATACGTTTGTTGTTCGGCAATCTGCACTGGACCAGAGTTCTCCTCATGCAGTGCATTGCATTCAGTTCTTCATTATTATATCTACTATGTCCATCTAACTTTAGCTACTTCTTGAAGAAACACATGAGGTCTCATTTATCTTTCTACTTACGGGATGCGGCTCTAATTCGAATCTCTGGAAGATCAATTTGATCCTGTGGCCAGGGGTCGTGGAGAACTGCCACACGCAGTCTTTCCTTGGAGGGTATGTGGCAGGATAGTTTGGACTGCAGACAAAATAGAAGAACATAATCCATCTTCTCTTTTGTCGCAATTATTTTCATACACTTGAATAGAAGTAGAGTTACCTGAATATAGTCCCATAGGGCTGCGTAACATCATGCTTGCATCCCCCTTCCTTGCAGTCATGGTTATTAGGGTGCAGTGTGAACCCGCTATAGCAAGCGCACTCATACCCCCCGAGGGTGTTCCGGCACTCATGCTGGCAGCCCCCATTATTCTCGGCACACTCGTCATTGTCGATGTAATATGCAGCTGCGAATCCGGTCCGGTGAACTGAACCGTCTGATGTGAACTGGGGATGTTTGGTTATTTTTAGACTGTATAGGGAACTGGCTGCTGATTTCAATACAATTTCCATGCCACGGAAAATCAGTTCATAACCAAACTTGGGGCCCAGGTACTCTACCATACGGATCATCACGGATTTTGATGATTGAAGAAGCGTCTGTTTGACTCTATAAAACTAAGCCCAGAACGACCCATGCTTATGCCATCACTAAAGTTAAAAATTGGATATTTTCCATCAGCCTAACGATTATTGTAATTCTAGGATAGTTGGC
The DNA here is from genome assembly GCA_905147325.1 of Notodonta dromedarius. Classification (NCBI taxonomy): domain Eukaryota; kingdom Metazoa; phylum Arthropoda; class Insecta; order Lepidoptera; family Notodontidae; genus Notodonta; species Notodonta dromedarius. The sequence continues at coordinate 2,059,372 of LR990167.1, forward strand.
ATCGCATACAGACGAATAAGGACCCATTATATAGGGTGCTGAAGTTAATTACTACCTGAACTCTTAAAACAGATCCATCCGAAGTGACCGGTGGTGGTAAAGCTGATCCACAAAACACGCCATGCCTTCTCAGAACGTCGGCACCCAGCTTCGAATGGACGGTCACGCTGTCGTACTCACATTCCTTTAAAAATAACCATATTATTACTACAAGGTGAAACATAATGGGTATACTTTTTTTTTCAAAACTTAACTTTGTAATTCTAAAACCATCAGCTTTGGAGGGAACTTGAAAAACAAAAGGTGTTATAGGAATACAGCTGTTGACCGATTTCACAAGTCTACAAAACCTTTAGTACTTCAACTGTCCCACAAAGCCGATAGTTTGAGATTTACAAAGTTAAGTTGCAAAAAAATAGTATACCCTTTTTGTTTCACCTAGTATACATACTTCCTACACATAATAATGCCAGGGTGTTATCCATAGAGAATAAGATATCTTAATGTAATATTCAAAACAAAAGAATACAGTTTAATTTACATGTGAATATTCTCGATGTTTGATCTCATCTGGCAATGGATTACCAACTTCGTATTAACCAGGATGCAACGTAGTAGGACAGTTGTTGCTGATGAATTAAAGAAACTACCTGGGATGTAACCCCACTATAGGATCTTTAACTGTAAAATGGTATGTTTTTATTATTTTTCACCTGCTGATACATATTATTTCCTTCCAAATCGAAATGCGTGAAGTTGAGCGTGATTCTGTGCTGTGGTGGAGCGACAATCTCCCATAAGCAGTTCTTCGAAGGAGGGTATAGGTCAGGGAATGATGGCGAAGTGATGGTGCCGTTGGGTGCGTATAGAGAACCTCCACATGCATCTGGAAGAAAGTACCCCACAGTTATAAAAGTGCTTTGGCTTGATGATTTTTTTTTCGTCTTTTCATTTGCCAGATTTTTTCTGACAAACACCAAACGCGGGTCTACCCTAACCATGCCCTTCAATGCACTGCACAAGAAGTGAGCATAGAGTCTTAGACAGAAAAAGGCTTACTTTCACATTTCTTCCCATCAGAATGTAGCTCATATCCAATGTCGCAGGCACATTCGTAGCCGCCCAGTGTGTTGACGCAAGAATGGCTGCAGCCATGCTCTATGGAGGCGCATTCATCAAACTCCTTCATGAAAGTCGCTGAGAAACCAGCCTTTTGGACTGTGCTGTCAGATTCAAAAATAACTAGCAATTTGTTTGACGTCGACCTGAAAAGTGATTAGTTAGATAAGTCAACATTCTCTGATTTTCCTATATCTATTCTAATATATATGAGGCTCGGATTTCTGAATGATTTGGCTGCATTACCTTGCAATAAATAATAGTCAAGCTAATGCTGAACAAGTCTTACAAACTAACCTGATGTCAGGAGGAATTTTATGGCCGCAGAACATGCCAATGAGAGGACTGTCCATGGAGTCTCCATCTCTAACCTTCACTTTGTCGTAAGAACACGTATCGTGGTTCTCCACTTCAAACGAGTGGAACCTTAGGGCCACTTGATACTCCTGTAAAAAGAGTTAAAATTAAATACAATACCATGCTTCCTTTAGCCTCGTTCAGTAAAGCTGTTGGTCTTTATTGGCCATTACTTTCTGGCCACTTTAAAGGTAATTTTCGAATAGGATTACCATTCAAGCGAACAATTTGTTAAGTGGGCAGGGTGTAGAGTTCTTCGTCTTACCTGTGGCACGGAGAGTCTCCAAACGCACAGCTTATTAGGCTGGTAATCGTCGGGATAGTTCGGCGATTCGAGATGTCCACTGCTGTCCACTTCAATGTCACCACCACAAACAGCTGTGAATTGAAACACACCATAAAGTTAGATTTCGTCCTCTTTAATCGTGATTCTGCAGTCTCATTTTTTCTTCATTATCTCCTATGAATTTGTAAGGAGGGCTACTTGGGGCTCGATTTTGTTCTTGCATGCTAGCTAGATTTTGGATGGTCAGCGCGGGCAAGTGTGCGATAGTGCGTTGATATTCACCTTCATAAAACGCCCTGAATCCTCTATGCGGCTTCGGTCTCGGCCCTGGCTGGTATACGACCGTGAGCCTGGACCCTGTGGACTTCATCATGGGTCCCTTCCCGGAGCCACAAATGCGGCCCAGAACTGGGGCGTTAGGCATGTACCCATCTCTAACCTCCACCCATTCGGAGCGGCAGTCTTCAGATTTGTGGATGTCGATTTCTGTAACAAATATTGTATTTAATAGAATTCGGATGACTATACCACATGATATAACAGGTACTAATGAGGACACCATGAAGAAGTTCAATATGAAATCAAATCTCACTATAGAAACATTCGGACATTTTTAATTAATTTCCAAAAATCATAATAATCGCTAACCTAGGTAAGCATTGTTCCAATATTCTCTCTACAGCACTCCAAGGACTACACATTAACCGGATTGCTCCAGGAATTTAATTAAAACTGTATCCTAAACCAATTTACTTCAATATTCAAGCTCGTAAATTAATTCTGTCGCTGAACCACAATCGTAAACTAAACTTGTAGTGGCCATCGGGAATTTACGACATCCCGTCATCAATAACCAGTTTACCATGGCATTCCGACTGTCTGCCATCCTCTGGTTTAGAAGAGGATTGAGAAGAAAGGTATGAAATCGGATGGGTCTGGGTAAATTGGGGGTTTTGTAAAACCAGCTCTCTAGCGATTGTCACAATAATTAATTTGTCAATATTAAAACTAGTAGTAGCTAGCTTATCAACTGCTAGCCTAGATTAGTTGCTTATTGCTTTAAATTTCCTTATTCTGATTAATAATCCCTTTATACAGCTTCATTAAAAACGTTTTCGCGTGTGTTCAAAGGTCGGTTGACCAAAATCGTTCGTGTACTTTGTTTTTTAATACAGCTTAGATGTTTCTGCGTTTGCCTTGACTCGCTGAGATGTCAGCTACTTACTATATCCAAAAGCCCTAACCTAACGAAGGATTTACAATTAAATTGTGTTACAATGTTTTTTAAGGAAATTACATTTTTTCACAAGGTCACACACAGATTTAGCTTTCCCAGGTTAATAGAGAGTCGAACCTACGTCAATTTTCATTTCACCCCTGGCCGGCGGGGCAGGCGATCAATCAGCCGGCCATTTCACCAGTTAATTGCAAACCAAATAGTTGGCCCGAAGATAATTTGTGTACCGAAATTACTTACGCATGTAAATTCGACCATGTTGAAGGAGTTTTAATAAAAATTAGATGAACATATTTGAAAAGTTTACGTAAAAAATTTTGTCTATAATATAGTAGTAACGTACTCGTATCGTCTTCGAGAAAGCATGCTATCACTGTCATTTGTATTTATAAAATCCGTAGTGTAAGTGCGACAAATGATTGTGTGGCGGGACACGCTTAAGTTTAAGTATCAACTGTGTAAAATGGATTGTGCTCTAGCTTGTGTTTCTCTGGAAACTACTCAGACTCTGGTCATAACTTCCTAGGTTCGATTTCTGGGTCCGTAGCAATGTTATTTTAACAGTATTGATTTAATAATTAATACAGAACAGGTGGGCACTCTATCGCCCAGATTCTTCTTTGCTAGTAACAGCCAAAGTGATTTAGTGACTTATTGTCTTTACAATTTTAATTAACTGTTACTTTTAATTTAGTTGTTCTTAAAGGAACTAGACCTAAATCATACTCCCATTTTACCTCTTTACCAATTTAGAACAAAATAAAGATTTTCCCTAGTCTAAATCAAGTCGGGTGGCTTACAAACCTACGAGGCTTACACTTTGTCTCAGACTACATAATACACGACCAGACCAATTCGTGGAGCAATAAATCTTTGGCATCGCCTTTGTTTTGTTGGTCTCGGCTATTATCTGTACCTACTACTTACACACGTACCCTATTATTAATAATCGTGGTATAGCGGGGGAACAGTAACACACCGAATTATCTCTTTCTGTCATCAGTAATTTGAAATCAGAATGAAGAAGACAAAGCATGGTTTAACCATATACCCGAATAAGGGGGGTAGTGTCTTCCTACTTATTAATTTCAACAATTTCGATAACAGCGATACTTTACATTTTACTGAAAATCTACTAAAAATTACGTCGCTTTTCCTTACTTAAAACAACAAAATTAACCTAACGAACTATTATAATCAGACAAAATAGTAAATCTATGAATTCATATACACGCAACATAGGTTAAGTATTCTGGAGGAACAAATGAGAAAAGAAATCTCGACCGAAATCTCGTAGTATGTGCCACAAAGATTTATCGCCTCGAGTGACCGACCGTAGGGCACTTAAAATAAAAGCTGGCAATAAATTCATTAATTCACCGGAATCCATTTATATTCTCTGCGGACAAACGGAATGGTTGTATTATTTGCATGTATCGGACCCTATTTTACTCACATATGGGCCCGTAAGCGGCGTGTGTCCGCTTACTTGAAAAAGGGTCGCTTAAAGCGCTTTTTTGTGCGAGGTTAATGAACTTTGCAGTGTTTTGTTTTTATTTGCAATCGCTTATTTGTACTGATGAAATAAAAAAATATATTTCTAATCAATTTATTCATCGAATTTGCTTCGGAAATAATCTGAAACATAATGTAGAGTCATAATTTAAAAGACGTGTAATTAGTAGTAGTATCTTTCATCTTCTCTTCAGGAATCGAGGTCATGATATGATGTACCTATCTATGTATCTGGAAAACTATCCCGGTCATAATCTACACCAGAATTATATGGAGTGAGAGTGAAATATATTTTCTTTACATAGCAATAAATCATAGAGGTTGCCTCGTTTGATAGAGCGATGGGTCGGCGGCGGGCCGAATGCTCCCATTTCGTGTCCATTGACTCAGAAACGGGAATCAAGTTCGGGAACAAGTTATCTTGAGTTATAAAGATGATAATGTTGAACATTCGTCTCTAGTGTAATGATCTGGTAGGAGTTACCAGAATAATGATCTTTCGTGACACATACCCAGGCACAGCCCTCAATAGATTACGTGGAAAATTTATGGTTGGAATGGATTTGCCATTTTCATAAATATTTTATCTCCGTGACTGGAAACTTATTTCGTTAGCGTTTGCTAAGAACATTATTTGTGGTCAGTAAGTATTCAGGATAGGAAACCTACACCAGTAGGTATTCAAACACTATAAGTGTAGCATTAGCAAGTGACTTTCTCGTCTTATTTAATATTCTTGATTATTTAAAGTACCTATTTCTGTTGCCTTCATTAAAGTAACAAAAGTTAAAAATAATTTGTATTTATTGATAAAATCTTTTTGTTAAAAAATATAAAATCGTATAACAAATAATAAATTAGGCAGTTATCTATAACTAAGTAGCTCTAATAATTCCGGGCAATATCACTGAGAAAAAAATATGACAAAATGATGTTTGCAGCTCAAAGTATTATTTTTAGTTTTTTTTTTATAACTAAACATTGCAACTACACCAAAGATAGTGATACCTCGTATTCAAAATATTTGCGCTGGTCCCATAAAAAAGCACAGTCTCCGCGGGCGCCCATTCCACTGTTGGACAATATCCTACTAATATTATAAATGCGAAAGTTTGTGAGTGTGGATGTATGTATGTATGTATGTATGTATGTTTTTTACTCCTTCACGCAAAAACTACTGAACGGATTTGGATGAAATTTGGAACACAGATAGATTATAACCGGGATTAACATATAGGATACTTTTTAACCCAATAATCCAATACTACGCGGATGAAGTCGCGGGGCACAGCTAGTTGGATAATAAACGGTTGTCCAAACACCCATTTGTCTGGAAGCATAACGAGATACCCGCCCTCAGAGTACATCGCGTCTAGTATGAAGGATTGTGTTCGGTTCGGGACAATTTGTTGATACAAATGGCACTCTACAGAGGGAGGTGTTGATGTGCCCACCTTTCTGTAGCTCAACCATGAGACTATACATTCACTATTAAAATAATGTATTTAATATATTACGTTAGGAACTAACAATGTCGCAAGTATTTTACGGAGACAATAAGCAGTAGGAATTTAGAACGTAAAATTCATAGTAGTTATTAGATAGAAATTGGGAAGAAATATGGAATTGAAGAACAAGCTATATTTAAGAACTATTATAATAATAATAATAATTAAGCCCTTTTGACGTCCCACTGCTGGGCACGGGCCTCCCCTCAACATGAGGGGGATTCAGGCCATAATCCACCACGCTGGCCCAGTGCGGGTTGGCGGATTTCACATGTCTTTCGAAAATTGGTTAGATCTTCTAAGACATGCAGGTTTCCTCACGATGTTTTCCTTCACCGTAAAGTGATAATCATATAGAAATTATGATTCGCACATAGATTTCGATAAATCCAGAGGTGCGAGCCGGGATTTGAACCCAAGACCTGGTGCCCAAGCAAGACGCGTGCTTTAACCAATCGGCTATCACTGCTAAGGACTATTATTATGTGTAAATAATAATAACGATAACCATGATATTTGAAGTAATCTATACATTTATCTCTCGTTTCCTTCCTTATATTTTTTTGAACTCTTCCCGTTGCATTTTAACTTTCAAGGTCATTCAGATCGAAAATAAAAATCTTCAAATTTTTCATCTAATAATCTGAGTACCAACTGCAAGGTTCTTAATGTTATTATCGGGAAAAGCTTCAGCCGGGTCATTATGTTAATACAGCCATTTTGTGTGCAGGAATAAAATTAGCGTGTTCAATGACAGTTCGGGGTGTCTCGAGTAGGGGTCCTCAAGTGAAATTGGGCTGCCGGGGGCCCTCGGCAAACACTCTACTGTCTTCTTCCAATGCTCTTTAAGGATGGAGACGAGATGGTACTTGATAGTTCAGGATGTATCTACATCGATCTTACATGCATGTACCTGCTACATAAAAGTCGGTAACCATCCTGAGTAGTGGCCACTACCTCATACGAACGAATCGAACGAACAAAATTTTACAATAAGTAAGTAAAGTTTGCGATTGTTTTTAGGGTGACCGTGTACTTGGCTGGGTTATATTTTTAAAAGTTTTTTAACCCTGTAACATGCAAGCATACAGAAAAAATCCTTAACTAAGTTATATTCGCGTTAAGTGCTTAGATATATATTAAACTAGCTATGCCCGCGACTTCGTCCGCGTGGAATAGTGTCTTTGGGTAGCATTTTTAATTATTTAGGCTATTTTTTTACAAATAAGACACATACGTATAAATACTTAAATGAGCTATTTGCAGTGTTTCACTGCAAAGAGCTATATTTCCATACAAACTTTCATTCCCTATTCCCTATTGTTATTTTACACCCTTGAGGTTAGGACATTTACTAACTTTGAATGTCATATTTATTTATATCCAATCAACAGCCAAAAAAATAAGTTTGAAGCTTCTAGCTCTAAAAATGACGATACTTCCATACAACTTTTCATCACCCTTTCCACCCCTTAAAACTCTTATTTCGCATTAAAAAGTATCATATGTCCTTTCTCAGGCTCTAGACTATCTATGTATCAAATTTCATTGTAATCGGTTCAGTAGTTTTGGCGTGAAAGAGCGACAGACAGCCAGACAGAGTTACTTTCGCATTTATAATATTAGTAAGGAAGTAAGGATGTGTTAATTATAATATTATATTACATGAAAACGACCTTTATTGGAGTATTGAAATAAAACTAGAGGGTTTTGAGGGTACCCAGTTTTTAACTATGACATCAGGACGTCTAACACCTCAGTCCCCCCGTGACCACGGTTGCTGTAAAGAAACCACAACGTCGGGAACATAAAAAAAAATAATTAAATAAACGCGATATAATCCGTAAAAATAGTTTTATTTCAATGTGTAGTATTCGCGTAAATATAAGAAAACAATATTTATTGGAGTAGACACGTATTGTGTAGACATCATACTAAATCGCCTTTGGAATCTTTTTTGGGAATAAAATGAATTTTGAGAACTATTTTAAGATTCAGTTCATGGATATAAAGTTAATAATGCACGCACTCACCAGTGATATTGAGGACCACCCGTTCCCCGTGCGTTGCGACGATGCGCCACTCGCATCGGTCAGGGGTGGCCGGGAGAGCCTCCGAACCCCAGCCCGGAGAGTTGAACCAGCCCGAGTTGCCCAGAAGAGTCCTGCCGCATTCTGAAAGAAGACCATGGCAATTCAAAATGTTTCAAAAAAGCAATAAATCTAATATTCGATTTTCAAAGTCATAAGGCCCACAAATAACTTATGAATTGTCTCTCAAACTGAGAGGATCCGGCTAGAAAATCCGAGGACATTCCAATCAATGACATGGATTCGGGCCGTCCACAACACTGGCCCAGTGCGGGTTGGCAAACTTCACACGTTTATCGAAAGTTGTGCAGGTTTACTCACGATGTATTCTTTCACCGTTCATTAAAAGCAGCAACCATTAAAAATATTATATTCTAAGGCAGTCTAATCCACCTTTTGTTCACGCTACCTGTCTCTCCTCCAAGCCATGAGTTGATTGAAATGGGGCTATGACTTACTTAACTGTAGACTATGATTCAATTTATTTCAATTAGTTTATCATTTCGCAAACAAACATTAATATTGAAATTTCAATCGTCATGTTAAAATCAATATACATAATATCTTCTCCATCAGAATTTTTAACCATAGATTATTTTTACATTATTTTAGACTTACTGTCACATTTATACAACAGGTTCGTCTGCGCTATATCGCTGACGCTCAATCTGACTCTCTGCCCGATCTCTGGTCTCTTCTTCCCGTGCACCTCGAGAGGCAGTATCGTGTCCAGGTATGTTCCTTTGCTGAACGTGTTTCGGGCGTAGTGCATAATGGAATCGTAATCGTAGGTTTGCCCTAATGAATTAACTTCTTCTTCTGTTAATTTGTTGAAGTTGTATTCTTGACCTGCGGAATTATTTTTTTTATGTTAAACGTAGCTAATTTGAAATGCAAACCTTTCTGTCCAAATTACTTTCAGTATAGTTTAAACTGTGCAACTTTATTAATAGTTCTATAATACACCTTATCAGAGTAATCATATGAGGTACCTTTAATTTACAATCTATACTACAAATAAATAAAATTGGAGTGTCTGTTTGTAATATTAAAATAACACCTTTTTACTAAATGCATATGAAAGTACCTACGACACCTATAGCAAAAACGCGATTTAAAAAATGTTTGTCTGTCTGTCTGTCTGTCTGTCTGTCTGTGTGTTTGTTCTGGGTAATCTCCGAAACGGCTTGACTGATTTTGACGGGACTTTCACTGGCAGATAGCTGATGTTATAGGGAGTAACTTAGGCTACTTTAATTTTAGAAAAACAATTAGGGTTCCGCGAAAAAAAATAAAAACACATGAAATCAAAGAGTATCTCCGAAACGGGTGGACCGATTTTGACGGGACTTTCACTGGTAGTTTGCTGATGTTATAAGCAGTACTTTAGGATAATTGTATGTTAGAAAAACAAAATAAAAAAAAATAAAAATGGGTCCTGTCGTGCGGGCTCAGAAAGCGGGATCGGGCTTTTTTGTCAAGTTAAATTCCACGCGGACGAAGTCGAAGGCTCAGCTAGTACTTAAATAAGACATCATGTATAATTATATAATTTTTGCTATTCTTCGATTGAATTCATCATTGAAATTAACTTTACTTATGTGCAGAGTTAAAAAACAATCCACACCTACTATTCCCATATCATATTCTTCACTAAGTCCCATATCATATTCTTCACTATTTTCAACCAATTACATACATGGAAGTGTTTAAAATCAATTAAATTTCCTACCTTCCCTTTGAGACTCCGTAAACGACAAGATAATACTCGCTAATAAAATGCAAAGATTGAATAGTTGCAAGCGATGTAATCGGCTTAGTATGACCCAATCAACACCTGCTGACCGGACTATGCAATTATCTTGAGGATTACCATAATTAATCAGACGTTGTACATATAAGTTCAAGTAATAGGGGACTGTGTGTGTATATTAAGTATGTTGTTTCTAAGGGTGCATTGGTTGACAATAACTAGCCCCTAGTATGTTGAATTGAATTAGAATGTTATCAACTGGTTTCTATCGACTTTACCGTACCTATCTGATTGTATTATACCATCATAAATAGTTTTATTTTTATCAAGTCCTAAAACGCGTTAGGAAATTGACTGCCACCTGACATTTAGTTAATCGTCTGAACATTCTTTGTCAGCCGCCGCCTACACGATATTTTTTAACGTAAAATCGATGTGTTAATATTACCCCGACCGTGTAAAATGTCTTTAAAATTATTAGGTACCATCAATAAAATCATAATAGACTTAAATATAGCTGTAGTACTCATACTCCTTCAAGTAAATACACAGCTTTCTATTAAATTCTCAGCTATTAGCAGCATGAACTACATAAAAGCGGAACTCCAACGAGGTGCCTGAGTTTCTCGGCTATCTGGTATAATTGTAAAGGAGCTCGCTAGTTGTTGTGAGTTGAAAAGACAGCCCGCGAGCAGTTTTGCAGGAACAAACTTGAACCGTCAGCGAAATGCTAATGGAGTTTAAACAGCAAGACCTGAGACATGCTCTGAATTGCCGTAGGCTTTTGACTTCGTTGATATGCACTTTATTCTATATAAACGGTGTAAATGTTGGATTTTTTAATTAATTCACAGGTACTATTTATTGTTAATGTAAAATGGTTACATAATCTGTGGTAGAAACCAGAAATATATTATGCATAAAAGTTAAATTATGGTGTACCACAAGGGTCAATATTAGGTCCAATATTATTTCTATTTCATTGACACTGTCTTATTTTATAAAACGATCCTATGATTTATTAGTATCTGTACTACAGATTTGTATGTTGTGCCTTAGAATATTAATAAGCTATTAGGTCATAATCCGATAAATAAATCAATGTCAACGGGACAGATGCACAAGGAAAATAGATTCGATTTAGATAAGCTCTGGTTATAAAGCCAGTAAATAAGGAAGTGGCGTTTCTATGTAGACTAGGATATAATAGGGCAAAATATATTGTTTGGGATAGTAGATTTGCGGAAACTAATTAATGCAATGATTGGGGTAAGGGAGTCGGTATTCGGTTAGTTCTCGCATATTAAAATAGTTAAATGAAGTTATTAAATCATTCATTGAATTTAAATGAAACTGAGGTAGCTATGTATTTAAGATTAATCTTTAAGATTTATTTTAATAACATTCTTAATATAATTCTGTTGAAATATCTATCGCAAAACACGCGCCAAAGATTCACTACGAACTTACGAGGCACCTTAACTATTTAAGCAGCCTTAACAAAAACAATACCTATCTTTTAAACCTTAACGAGATAACATTATAGTTGAATGTCACTCGTCCTTTAAACTTAGGATAGTTTAATGAAATATAAGTGCAAGTCACCGGGGTTAGAGTCTAATTTTCAATGTTCTGAAGTGTACATTCAGGGTATTCAACTACACCCGAGATTTCGGCTTGCTCACTTGGTATTTTAGCTATCTGCGTCTGAGCTGACCTGCATAACGACCTAATTTATCAACTGTTAACGTTTCTTTTAGAATTTACGATACCGTTGTGAACCAAAGTTGTGCTATTTGTCGGGAGTGTCTCAGAAACAGATTTTAGAGTTATAAGGAGGAAGACGAAGTTATTATTAACTAGCTGAGCCCGCGACTTCGTCCGTGTGGAATTTAACTTAACAAATAAGCCCGCTCCCGCGTTTTGAGCCCGCGCGACAGGACCCATTTTTTGTTTTTCTAAAATAAAAGTACTAAGCCTTAGTTACTGCTTATAACATCAGTTATCTACCAGTGAAAGTCCCGTCAAAATCGGTCCAGCCGTTTCGAAGATTACTCGGAACAAACATACAGACAGACAGACAATTTTTTTTTATTTCGCGTTTTCGCTATAGGTGTCGTATGTACTTTCATATGCATTGAGTGAAAAGGTGTTATTTTGATATTACAAACAGACTCTACAATTTTGTTTATTTGTATAGATATCCACTCTATTATGTTGTATGGGTATTCCCAAAAGGAAATTGAGACTGCCTAAAAATTACGACCAAACTAAAACTCCCTCCCATTCCCATTTCCACTGCTTTCCTTCCCTCTATCCTACGTCCCTTCAGCTGGGCCTTTGGAACATATATAGGCTCCGGTAAGGCAGGTCGTACGATTGTTAGCGGACTTGGTTACCTACATTTTAAAAATACTTAACACAGCGAACACTATTGCTATGTTGCTCATGAATTAGCACCATCAACAGAACATATTAATGATATTTTATGAACATTAATTCGTCTATGAATCATAGTTCTAAGTAAGTAGTATTTTTAAAATTCAACTACCTAAAGAAATTGCTTTTCTGACTTAAATTTATCTACGTTTAGCATACAAGACATTAATTAAATACATTACTAACACCATAATATCCTAATTAGTACACCGGGCCGTTGTAATCCTGACAATTTAGGAAGTAGGGCACGTACTATAGATAGTGTTAATGGTCAATGACCAACCTCCACTCTCGGATTATACTCAACACTGCGGTAAGATAGCGCTATTATTCCCAATTGTGGGATGGGATATATAAATGGGCTATTTAAGTCGGGATAGCATTTTAAACCCTAATTTAAGTTGTTAAAGTGCTTTATTGATTTTAATGTATATTTAATAGTGTAGGAATAGAATAAGGTAATTGTGAAAGAATAGGAACGTTTCATTCGGGAAATATGATAATGATCTCTTTGTAGGTAATTCATTGGTCTTGGTCTGGCGGTTATTACGATCACTCCTAGACTGTCGTATGGTTCCAAATTAAGCCTCATGATTACAATGAATACCATACTATGAATAGGCAATTCCAGTCTCATCCAAACCAAACCAGAACAGTTATCGAAATACACACTTTAAGCCTTAGAGTATGACCGCACCTAACATTTTGATTGGTCCATTGTCGGCTCGACCTTGAACCGACCACTCAAAGCTCGCCGCCTTCCCCGACACCCCGCCAACTTTTAATAATAATAAATATCGCCAGACTGATACACCAACTGTATGGTCCCAAACTAAGCAACACTTGTACTATGGGTGCCGTACAATGCACTGGGAGCGATCCCAGTGACACCCACAAGTGGGCAAATTACGAAAAGGGGCATTTCGGATTTTTACTGGCGGGAATCGAACCCGCAACTACCCGGCGCAGTGAGTCGAAGGACCAACGCTCATACCACTGCGCCAAGCAGTCTTTTTGACGCATTCATTCTCATACAATAGTGGGCGTAAGCAGTGTCTTTTCTTATTGTGGAATAGGTAAATCATCATTTTGGTACAACGCGGTCTCAACAATGCACAAATCTGTACCCTATACACACCGAGTCCCTGACCTATTTTGGAACGTGAAAGGCTAAAGAAATGATATTCAATGTAGTCCAATAATGCACAGGAAGAGGGTTCATGTTTTGGTTCCGGAGCGCGGCGCTGTTTATGCGTCAGACGTCACGTCACGTCGTCACGCATTGGATGTGGGACGAGCGTGTCACTGTCACGCGGGCCGAGTTTACACCGGAGCGTGATGGGGAGAAATCGTGAATTCGTATTGTTTTTTAGTGCTCCGTCCGTAGTACGTAAGAGGAATCCTTACAAGGTCACCCAGTCCGTCCGTCCGTTTCAGTCTGTCACAGTGCCACAACTTTAACAGGATTTTTTGAATTACATTACTTTTAGTTGTCATTCTTTAGAGCTCTATGCCTCTATATTACCTAAAGGAACATTTATTATAAGATCATCCATCCGTCTGTCGGTCCGTCCATCTAGCCATTTGTTTACAGTAATAAAAAAAGAATGAGAGAAAATAGTATTTGATTTGTATAGAATACTAGCTGTGCCCGCGACTTCGTCCGCGTGTAATTTAACTTAACAAAAATTTCGGGATTATTCATCCCCTATTTTATCCCCTTGGGGGTAGAATTAATCAAAATCCTTTCTTAGCGGATGCCTACGTCATATCTACCTGCATGCCAAATTTCAGCCCGATCCGTCCAGTGGTTTGGGCTGTGCCTTGATAGATCACTATGTCAGTCAGTCAGCCAGTCACCCTTGAGTTATATATTTATTTAGATTTAGGTAAGTATTCTCATCATAATTATTACAGGGAATCCAACGTTGATTTACCTAGAGTTATGTGACGGCAGAACACGACCTCGCCTCCTAAAGATTTTAGCGAAGATGTTTGTAATGAATTCGGGTCAAGTATACCTACATGGGGTCAAGTCTACAGCGTATTGTGAGCACCAACACACATACGCGCTGTGTGTAGTGGCCCTTATGGGTACTGAGTTCGGGATTATAATCAAATTACTCGGAATGTATGTGATGTTTAAGGTCGAGTAATAGGGAGTTGTGTTGAGTTTGATTTAGTGGGGAAACGGATATATTGGTGAATTGTTGTCAAGGTAACGCGGGTAAAGGATTTTCATAAAATAATTGGACTAGGTACCTACTTAAAATAGTATATGATACAATTTCTCGTTTCGTTATGACAACGTATTGTGAAACTATAGTTTTAGGATCATTCCTAGGATCCCTTTTTGACTACGGGGGCAATCGTGCAGTTTTCTTTAGTTCAAATTTTATAGTTAGTTTAGTTACTGTTTTAGTTATATATATTTTGTTCTTGTTGCAATAACACGTGGCACGTATGGTCCCAAAAAGGTGGGCAAATGCCATCACAAATTGGATACCAGACGACGGCAGCCGCAGCCGGGATAGACCCCAGAAAAGATGGCGGAACGATTTGGTCACCTATGCGGAAGATACGTGGCCCGAAACAGCACAAAACCATATTTTGTGGAGAATTCAGGGAGAGGCCACTGCTCACAAGTGGGACACACAAACAGCCTAGCAAAAACAAAAAAAACAAGTGAGTATGAATACGATTTCGTACAGCAGATAATTTTCCAATTTATACGCATAAAGACTAGAAAATTCCCGTTTGAAATTAAACCCTATTAACATGCTAACAGCTAGAAAATTCCCGTTTGAAATTAAACCCTATCAACATGCTAACAGCTGTTATCACCAGAATTTATCCACGAGATCCAGTAAATTACGTTCCTAGACTAGCAACAGGACCTTGGTTGGTTAACGACAGGATTGACGCGGTACAATTCATGCAATCTCTCGGTTTCCCGGCGTTGGAGCTGAACAGGGAAACTGTTCATCAAAATCTATTTGGTTTTGTGTCACTATGCTAGTAGATAAAGACAAAAGAACAATAATTTCTCGTCGTTAGTACTAGTCATGATAAAAGACTAGGAAATGATTATTCTAGGCTATCATCAGTAATGTTTTAACAATGATACAGCGTCCTCTATCCCACTCTCCTTCAGGTCAGCACCGTACGAACAATGCCTTTGGTATTGCAAGCATCTATAAGCTACGTTAACTGCTTAACATCGGGCAGATCGTACGCTGGTTTGCCGACTTTGTTCTATAGAAACCTCAAACTCAACTCAAACTCAAAATTGTATTTTATTCATGTAAGCCAACAAAGTATTTATGAATAGTCAGAATCTACTACCGGTTCGGAATGCTGCTTCCACTGAGAATTAAAACTCAATGGTTACTCTTTTCAATGAATAAAAGATGGTGTACATTCTCAGGAACAGCAACAGAATGTGATCAGGCAACACCATTGTCACTAAATAAGTAAATAGTAATCAAATCTCACTCAGATTTAGGTATTAAAATTAGAACGCTAGTTTAGCGAGGTATGCATACCTACTTACACTTTACATCAATTTAAATGTTTACAAACCACGATAATAATATAAAACAGAGGTGGATAAGAAGATAATTGCTTTGTTGTGATGCCTTCCATGGTAAATAAATGAATAGAGTGACTACAAAACTCACCGAGCATGATATTGTCCCTAATAATCTGCACGTGTCTGTCCCGATCGGGCCTGGTATGCTCGTGCCAGAAGCCAACCACGTGGCCCAGCTCGTGCACCACAATGCCGAACTTGTCGCAGTTCTTGCCAATCGATATAGCTTGAGCACCACCACCACGCTTGCCGACGAACGAACAGCATCTGTAAATAAAGAAAGTTTAAAAGACAGTCCATAGTTAGTAGGCAAGAACGCAGACAAGGCAGACAATGTATTTGTTTTTAAAGACATACAAATTTTAGGAAAAGAGAATACAGACAAGACAGGCGTTACAGATAAATAAAGGTCAGTGTTATTTTTTGCATTCTAATGATCCGAGTAATACTTAGACAATCTAGTAAGTAATATTAAAAATAATTGTTTCAAACTTAATAAAAATTACTTTAGACCACCCCTAGCGGTTGTGCAGTATCACCATACTTGTTGTCTTCTTCTTTCGAATGTCAAATTACTGATGGCAGAAATAGATAGTTCGATGTCTTACTATTGGTCCGATAATCCAGGTTTATTAATAAGGGGGCTACTGTATTGCTTAACACAACCACTGACTGACATCATAGATGATGATGCTAGGTATTTATTTTTATCTAGCAAATAAATCCAGTCGTTACACCGGTTCGCGAGGACCAGGCGGTGACAGCATTACACAGGATGTGCATACCTCTGAAGGCGGTTTAAAGAGGTCACTAACAATGGGTGTCAAGGTCTAGTTTTGTCTAATGTAAATGAACTGAGTTGGCATGCAGAGGATTTAAGACTTAATAAGGAATGTGTTAAAGTCTAAACTTGTAAATGCTCGTCTTGAGAAACAGCTGACAATATTTCCTGAGAAATGAATTTCACAGTACGCAATAAAATTTGAATATTACACGTATAATATTGTATTTAACATACTATGTAAGTATACGAGTGATGCAAATTTAGAAATATTTTTTTGGCAAAAAGAGTTCGTATGTTTGTAACATTATCAAATGACCTTTTCTTAGATATTGATCAAAAATACTCAATATTGATCCTTATTGAACAGTAAGCATTATTAAATAAAACATACCCGCAAGGTCTCTCCGTAAAAACAATATAGTCTTTATGTAATTCAGAATCCCTCTCTACAAATTTCACGCAAGTGAAATTCTCCCAGTGCCTCATGGCTTGCTTGAAGAGAGACTTGTGTGCGCCGCTGAAGTTACCATCGATCTCGTATGGGATCACGCCGAACTCCCAAATCCTCTCCTTGCGGTTTGTCGCCGCTCTTATAGAACGGTGTCGGGATTTTGACTGCAAAAAAATATTATGATGATTCTGTGTGTGTGTACTTCAACATCTATATATTAATACGTGAAGGAAAAACTTTCAAACGCTTAATACGAAAATTGCGCGGACGGAGGAGTATGAAATTTGGCACACTTATAGTTTATATAGAGCAGTACAGAATGCTATTATTATAATACTTAGAAAGGTATTCTAATATAAAAGTATAAGTATAAGTAATGTAGATGAGCGTTTGAATTAAATTAGACTTTTAACTCTGAGATGATAGCTAGCTTTAATAGATAGTTTGTGATTGACGTAGTTGTCTACTGAAAAGATTTCATTCGAACTTCGATTTTAAAACCAATTATTTACTCATAAACCTATTCATTCAACCCACCATACTTCAATTCAGGGAATTGAGACGTCAGAAGCATTTCAAAATAATGAATTTCTAAAAATTTCGTAAAAATATCATTTCTTGAATCCCGTTTACAATGTTACATCTCCGAACAATATTATAATTAAAGCCCTACGTTACCCAGACTTGGCTAATTAGACCTGTCTGCTATTATGCAGATGCCTGTAATGAGGGACGGCCCAAAGATACAATTAACCAATTAACATAATGCCCCCTAATCTGTTTAATCACTGAGTGGTAACAGTTATAGTAACCGTGCAGAGTAATTGTTAAGTAATAAGATTACCATCCATGACATAAATATTACCAACGTAAGCTTTTTCGATTTGACGTTTTTTTACGTTGGTAATTTTTGCATGAGTTTCTTTTCGTTTCACTTTTTGTTTTTACAAATTGAATCTTTTATCATGGGTACTAATGCTTATCATACTAATATTATAAAGAGGAAAACTTTGTTTGTTTGATTGTAATGAATAGGCTCCGAAACTACTGAACCGATTTGAAAAAATCTTTCACTGTTGGGAAGCTACACTATCCCCGGGTGACATAGGCTATAATATATTTTCAAAAAAATTAGGGATCTTTAATAAAACTCGAATAATGTAACCGCAATGTACCCGTGCGAAGCCGGGGCGGGCCGCTAGTATCTCATAAATGCCTCTATTGTCAATCATTCTCAGTCAACTCCACGTTACTCACCTTAGTATTGTTAAAAAAATTACTCTCCATTGCCTCTAAATCCTCATCTTCTTCACGAAAAAACCAATTATTAAATTTCTGACTTTCTGTAGTGGTTACAGTCTCCTTTGGCGGTGCTTTAACTTCAAATCTCTCTTCAAACTCATGTTCTGGTACTTCAAACTTGTCTTGTCTTCTCTCACTGCTATTGTGCTTCTTGTGGTGACGAAAAAACTTCTTCCTAACGAAATGTGATTCAGTTTTGTTTTCTTCTGCAAAAGTGTTCAGTCCTAGTCTTTCGTTTGAGTGTATATTTCTAAGGCTGGAAAGAAATATTAAAAGATAGTTGATAATAATTTATCCCAGAAAAAGCAGATATTATACGTGTCTGAATTGTAAGCTTATACATAAATTAATAAATGTACAAGAATATTCAAACAGTAAAGTGGATTGTAAGTCCCTCATTTCAATAAGCTATGCAGATTATAAAATCTAAACTAACTCCTCTGCCTTGGTATTGATACCTCCTTCCTCATTTGTGTGATTCTTACCCGAACTGCAGTAAGCGAATGGACTCATGTTTAAAAACTTTAACTAGTTAATAATATTTAAGTTTAAATTAACAGATTATATTTGATTTGTTTTAAAAAGAAACACTCAAGTGTATTAAATAGGATAAAAAAATGGCTGATTTAATTTTATTTTGAACTCAACATCCTTTGAATTTCAATTTTTATAGAGCCGTTTGTTACAGCGCAATTATGAAACACGCCAGAACGAGGCTTATTCAGGACTCTAATGATCAGCTACTTCATGTAGATAGAAAAATGAAGCTGAAATCTAAAGTACGAACTAATGAGCTTTTATTATTGCACGGAGGATTAAAAGAAAACCAGAGCGTTTATAAGACGGAAAGTCGAATGAAAATGAATTTTGGAAACCTAGTCACGATTATTATTAAAACTGTATTTTACCAATATATTAGAAGAACAATGTAAATATAAATAAAACCATACCGTCTTCTATTACCATGCCTTCTTTTTCGCTGCCTCATGTTCCTTCGTAAAATACTTTCGTCCATCAAATTCTGCAAACTCGGAGTAGGCCTCAATAAATTAGTTTCGAATGACTTCATTTCATCAGGTTCAGTCTTATTTATCACCTTATCTTCTTCTTGTTCATTCGTAGATAAAACCCCATTAGTGGGAGCAGGACCTACTGTTACGTTTTCAGGTATGTCTTTGAATTTTAAATTATTATTTGAATCTCCAGTAATTTCTCTACTGTTACTTTGTATCTTGTTTGTTATTTCATCTATTTTACTAGAAACGTTTGATAGTTGTATATGCGGATATAATTCGTCTAAATTAAGAATGTTATCACTGGATACGTTCACAACTAGAACACCATCTTGTTCTAAACTCTCCGATTCTGTAAGGTTATCTTGTATACTAGATTGGTTCAGATTGTCTAATATTGTTTGATTAGATGGATTAGGGTAGTTTAGTAACATTTCTTCTGGAGGTAATTTGCCGTTTTTTAATAGCATAGATTTGTCTAATCCTGCTGGTAAAGTCTGTAAATAAAAAGGTTTAAAAGAACATAAGAAAGATACACGTTTAAATCCAAAGCAGTCAAATTAACCATCAAGTGAATTACCCAAATTACATTTAAATTTCAAACCATATTTAGTTATTTTCTAATACAGCTTCTAAGTTCAATTTAAACTCAATTTCGATGCCACTGGCGTCATGAGTGCGGTATTCGAAATATTTTTGCAATTTTTCTGACGCTGCGAATATTGAATTCTGTCATCAACGTTGATCGCAACAGGTGGTAATTTAACTTTATGCCTGTGACAGACAAGTGATTGACGTCATAAAAATGCCTATTCCTTTTTGGCTGCAGACACGCGAAAATATAATACAAATGTGTATATTCGTATTAGATGAGTATGTGCAAACTATATGATGATGAATTTGTCTTAAAGGATGGTGGAGAGTGACTTGCGCTTCAGATTTCCACAAATATTTGTGTTGTCATGCCATACCATGATTGCTCTTAACATGCATGAAAGTAGGTTTTTTTTTGTTTTGGACGAATGACGCAAATATTTGTGTCAAGTGAAGTACCACTTTAAAATCCCAGTCAACGTAATAAACCGTCTCTTCATCTTCCTGTTTAGAGCTTTTGTTATAAGTCATTACCTTTGTCATCAGCACTGCATCATTATATTTCTTTGGCTTCTCCTGTGACAGTGGTAGTGGCTGCTTGGTCCTTTTCCTCAGTATATCAGGGAGCCCTTCCTCTTCCACCTGCAAACCCTCAAGAAGCACCTCCTTCTTCAGCCTCTCCACCTCTTCTTGCAAGGACTTGTTGATTTTAGCAGCCGGAGTTTTTGAAGGAGGCTTTAAGTAGTCTATGCTTGGTATCGCGATGTCTCCTTGAAAGTTATCTGTGGAAGAATAAATTGTTTGATTTCTGCTTTTTGCTTTCTAACCGCCGTTACGCTAAAATTATGATTTTAAATTGAACTATAATGTTGCATCGTTTATATACCTGTGTATATACCTATCGACAAATGTTCCGCGTATGGTCACTATAAATTGGATTCCAGAACAAACAAAATTTAAACAAGTTTGTTAGTTATTTGTATTGTTTGTATCGAAATTCAATCAACATTATGCAACCAATGGAAACTGCAACATTCGAAATTCGAATTTAGTATTCCAAATTCAAATTGAGGCGGAACGCGTCACCGAATGCATGCGGCAAGCGATGGCAGCCATTAACAATACTACATCTGCTGCGATCATAAAATTTAATCGCCGACCCGTGTCTGTGTCCCAGATGCTGCCTAACGCTGGCTGGCAATTAATTAATTGCGCGCGTATGCTTACACTGCGCGTATTGGACATGACGGTTTACGATAGGTACGGTCGCATGAATATTCATGGTGCGGCCATGTTTGAGAATTGAATTTGATTACCTACGGGAGAATTAGGCCTTTTGCACACAAAGTTACTTCTCAAAGGAACTTTATGAAGTATTATATTAACAACTGAGGAGTCTCTACGAAGGTCGCTCACTGGGGCCGGTAATTGCGATACGTATTTAAATCCAGTGGCCTGTAAATTTCGATATAAGTGTTAAGTACTTAGGTACCCATTACATATAAGTTTCAGTATTTTTTATAAATTTTCATTGCACTAATGTGCATCAAATCGGTTTAACATTACTTAGTTTTAGAATATTATATTTAGGCCCGCATTCATAAATCTGAAGTCTGAGAACAATCTTGAAATTGTCATTCTTATGTCATTACTATGAAACGACTTATCAAACTCAAGATCGCTCTTAGACTTGAGATAGATTTATTAATACCGTCCAGTCTCTGTGCATTGTATGTGATAGTTTGTGAAATATTTTGTAGTATTTTCTGTACGATTTATTGTATTTCAAGTAGCGTTGTATGCGAACAGCCTAAGTGTGAGGGTAGATTTGAAATCAGCTGTTAATATAATTTCAGTTTGCGGGATATATAACGGTTTCTTCATTGAGTAATTAATTCTTGTTAATTGCTTTGAGAGTTTCATAAGCGAGAGTTAAATTAGGATCGCAATGTCTGAGATTATGTAATCGCATTATAATCATGCTAGTTATACTAGGTGAAACAGAAAGGGTATACAATTTTTTTGCAACTTTACTTTGTAAATCTACAACTATAGGCTTTGTGGGACAGTTGAAGTACTGGAGGTTTTGTAGACTTATGAAATCTGTCAACAGCTGTATCCCTATAACACCTTTTGTTTTTTAAGTTTCCTCCAAAGTTTTAGAATTACAACGTTGAGTTTTGAAATAAAAGTAAACCCTTTCTGTTTGAACCTGTATATATAGATAGGTACGTTATTATTTCAGTACCTGGAAAAATATATTGTTAGTTTATTTTAAAATACGTCCAAATACAACGGATACTCGAACACAAGTCAAATTTGAAAGCAGATCAATTTGAAGCGCTGTGCACAAAATCACTGTATAACTATAAAAGTGACCATCTACGAAGCGAATGAAGCGAAGCAATTGCTCGAAGCGGGCAGGCGAGCCCGTTTCATAGCACAGCTAAGTGGATGATCACCCTAAGGTCTCAAACAGATAAGTACGTGGTACCTACGTTTGAGTAGTGTTTAAGTATTCAGCCGTTGCAGTCATTTCCTCAATATTTATGTGCCAACAACAGCCCATACATTTCCCATTTTAAAAAATATTTCAATATCACGGATATTTATTTCAAATAACTCCGGGGATGGCCCTCACTAGGGTTGCCACTTGGCCCGACTCCAAATAATGTTAAAATTGGATAAGCCCCCTTGAAGCCGAAATACTTTTAGCTTGA
Source organism: Notodonta dromedarius (assembly GCA_905147325.1). Taxonomy (NCBI): domain Eukaryota; kingdom Metazoa; phylum Arthropoda; class Insecta; order Lepidoptera; family Notodontidae; genus Notodonta; species Notodonta dromedarius. The sequence goes on from LR990167.1 coordinate 2,082,132, forward strand.
TCAAATGTATATTCGACATCGAATGTGGATAATACTCTTTAATTTAATACGGCTACTTTGTTGGTCTATCGATTACCGGTTCGTGTACGATTTATTCTGAGTTTTGTAAATAAATTCTTAGTAATGTATAATAACTATGTTTTAATAACCTGGTACAAGCTTATCTTACATTATAATGGGACCTATATGTGGTACCTAGAATACTATGGCCAATATTTGAATTGCGAATGCTTTGTTTACGCTCCAGAATTTTTTTGTTAGCCGTTGACAGCCCTAAAGACAACGAGGACGCTTTATATCGAGGTGCCAGGGGCAGGCGGTATGGCCCCTCACTACGGCTCACTTCACAAGACATAATATGAACTCTGATATAATATGTCAAACTATACTGTCTGTACCTCTTGAAATTTCAACTCTAAACACCAACATTACAGTTTCAAATCGTTTAAGTTCCTCATTATAAGTTAATAAATTTTTCATAGCAGTGTTATTTGTAAAATTCTGAAATTTCGACTCTTAAACAAACGCATCAAAGTCCAGAATTTGATAGCCTAATGAAAACACGTCAACACATATCGTTATTTATAAGAAAGCGAGCTCGTTTTTAGAACAAATACTCATGAAATATTTTATTCGCTCTCTCCCCATGTTTACGAGACGAAAATGGAAAATAAGAAGAATGCTAATGTTATTGATTAGTATACGATTGCGTAATAGAGGTATGGTGTATTTTTGAAGCGTTTACACACAACACAACAATTTGGTAAACTTATCGGGCAATCTGTTGGAATATATGAGATTGCAACGTTCACGATTCTAGTTGTTGGTTTTGCTACGAGTGCTACGACGCCCGTAGCAAAGGCTACGGCTATTTAATACAGGGGCTATTCATTAAGTTGTTTCTATTATAAGGACAGGCTACTAGATTAATTTGAGTCCACGCTGTGTTCTACCACTGGGCACGGCTTACTATTAATGCTATGGGATTCACTCTGTCCGAGGGAGGGGTGGCGGAATTCAAAACGTAACCTTTTGAGTAGGGACTGTAAGCTCTACCATAAGTATTACGCAGGTCTTTGTAAAATATTTGCAATGGCAAATTAAGCAGTGATAGCCGATTGGTTCAAGCACGCGTCTTGCCGGCACCAGGTCTTGGGTTCAAACCCCGGCTCGCACCTCTGGATTTTTCGAAATCTATGTGGGAATCCTAATTTCTATAATTATGATTATTACTTGTTTATGGTGAAGGAAAACATCGTGATGAAACCTGCATGTCTTAGAAGATCTAACCAATTATCGAAAGACATGTGAACCCGCACTGGGCCAGCGTGGTGGATTATGTCCCGAATCCCCCTCATGTTGAGGGGAGGCCCGTGCCCAGGAGTGGGACGTCAAAAGGGCTAAATTACGTATTTATTTAAATGGTACAGCGTCCTTTCTAGCGAAGAACTAACTATAGTGATAAACGACTCTAGCAAATGTCTAAGTGATGTGGTAGAGTTGTGTAACATGTTTATGTAGAAACCAGAATACATGTCAGTTTATCAGTTAGCTTCAGGTAAACATAAAACTACAACATGTTGGTGTAACTTTATCGCGAAGCAAACAAAACTTAGATTAGTTGGAGGCTGAATAGATTACTCTAACACAAGCGCGCGTGTCTGGAGACCAGATAATATTCGTACATGATTTTCAGAATTCCCATAAACTTTGACATGGATTATGGTAGGTACACGACGCCTTTGAAGTTTTGGGATGAACTGAGCGATAACCATCTTAAGCACAGAGGCCCGTATTAATAAATCGATCTCATGTCTGAGCGCGATCTTGGAAATGTCATCCTAGTACAAAATTATATGTCAAACGCGTATTCAAGACCACTCCCAGACTTGAGATAGATTTCTTTATTTATTTATTATTCCAGCACTCACAGTTTTCCAAACCGTGCTGAGAGTCATGTTACAACAAGTATGTACTAAAATAAAATTATTAATTGCATTTTAAAATCTATTCAGTATAAATAAAAATTAAATCTAATAAATTAATTAAAATTGGCTAAAACATAATAATTATAAAATTTACACGATATTATTTAAATTGGCATAGAATTGTTTAAAACAACGTATGAATTCCCCTAGTATTTACTAATACGGGCCATAGACACCCATCTGATGGAGATACGGGTAATGGAAAAGTTGAGATTTAGTTGGGACAGATGATCCTAAACTAAGCAGCGCTTGTATTAAGGGTACTATACAATCGACTGGGGTGATACCCCGATATTACCCAGTCCAAAGAAAATTACATAAATGGCAATCTCTGAATTTGCCATGATAGGAACCGCGTTCAATCACACGTTCAAACTCAAAAGATCCAGCGATCGTAGTTTCAAGATTTTTCCCAGCTTCTGATTGCCATGACTATTTTAGATTGATAATCGGGCTGTTTATTAGGCTTCGTTCCTTAGGAGTTAAAACATATTTAGACCACAAGACCCACATGTTATTCAGAAACAATTTCCATACTGTAGGGTGTCCAAGAGCCATATACTCGTACACATTGATCCAAACCGCTCAGTGAAACAAGCCATACGTGTTATATGGTAGTCGTACCGGTGTGACAGAATTGTGTGACCATGTTTCCGAATTGGATGTATTGGCCTCCTGTCCCTACAGACCAGGCTAACATGACCATTATGCATTGATTTCAATGTTAAACTAGGTTACGACCTTTTAATATTAACTAGTATTCCTGTTGTAAAGGTCGAACTTTGACCATAAAGTATTTAAGTCCCGGCCTCCAAAAACTATCACCGTTTGTCAGTCAGACGGTGTGGAGGTTACAAAAGTGTGTGTGTAATGTTTTATTTATTGATTTTAATATATTTCTAAGTATTATAATATAAAAAATATTAGGATTCTCCACTCCTTCTCTATATAAACTAAAAGTGTGCCAAATTTCATACTCCTCCGTCTGGGCAATTTCGTATTATATAAATAGATTTATTAGTTCAAACACTTTTATAAGCCTCCAAAATGAATTATTTCAAATCTCGTTAGCCGCATACTGCTATGCACCAATATAATCCGGTTAATTCCGGGTATTATCCACCGAGATCCGGTAATGTGCATCTAAGTGGCGTGCCTGCATAAGGCTTCGCTTGCAATGTGATTCTAGAGCCAAATTTGGAAATGGATAGTGAATAACTTTTGCAGCTTAATTCTGCAACGAATTTAAACTGTAACAATAATTATGATTAAAGCAACTTTCAGCTAATTTTACATGAAAATGTTTTAATTTTGAATTAATATTCTGATCAGCAGATTTTGTGTGATACTCGATCTAATACAATAACATAATAAAAAGTCTGTTTTGACCTAATAGACCTTGTCTTTTTGTATTTCAAAAATACAAGTATAATATATTCATTAATTGTGTATTTGGATAATTTAAATTGTATATTATCTAAATACTCAGCTGTAATGTGGGCTTCACAAAATGATCTATCATCATGCAGAACGGTATAGATCAGTATTACACTGGTGGCCGGACAGAGGAAGTCTCTGCTATATAATGGTCTTTGTTGTAACCAGGGCGCGGCTTTGCAGCTATTGTTATGTAGAGACTAAAAGTAGAGACAATATGTAGGTGTCTCAAAGTTATATTCCTACCGGTTTGATAAAAATAGTGGTTTATTATATAGCTCTACATTTTCTCTATGTCTTATAAAACTCCCATGGGCTATAAAACTTTGATAGCGCTCTAGGTACTTCACGTTAACTTTCAAAACTAAAGCTATAACATATTTTTTTATCTAGTAAACTCTCTCTACTAAGTTGTGGGAGTGAATATCACAGCTCTACGATAAGAGCAATGTGTGAGTGGTAAACTTGGACCGTTGTTAGTTGTGAAGTGCATAATACATAATATATAATAACTTACTTTGGTAGTTGAAGGAGGAACTTGTCTTTGATATGATGTCATTTTGTTTCATATTCTATTTTTTACCAAATACGTTCAAATTTATGGAATAAACGTTGCCATCTCAACCGTATGATTGAAGACTTAAGAATCAGGGTTTCATCATCATCTGCCTTACCCTTTCCTGTTATCTGGGGTCGGCGCAGTATGTCTTTTCCTTCCATTCATCGCGTTTTCCCGTCATACTCGCATTCACTCCAACCTCGTTCATATCACTCTGAATACAATCCATCCACCTACTTAAGAATCAGATTTTATTATGTTTCTATTCCGAGACTTATAATCGTACGACCGACTGTAAGATTCAACAGAACAATTGCCGAATTCTGAAACAATACCTACCTGAATATTTAAGTCCTACTAAGTTGTATGAGACGTGGATATTTTTATTGTATGGCGGGTCAATGTGTTTAAGCAGTGTCTTCAAATATTGGGCGGTTAGACTTATAATTTTGTTGACTTAAATATTGCATTTCACTATCATGACAATTTCAATTCTATTGAAGTCAAAAAAAAATGACAAAAAAAAATGTTCGTGCTTGGTTCACTCCCGTCGACAGCGCCCCGACGCGCTCACAAAGGTTCGCATCACGGCTGGATGCAGACACCGCCTTTGTTCCACACCCGACAAGCCTCCGATGCTGATTATTATTCCATGAAACTGGGTTCTACGACGTTTTTACCTTAATAAAAATACCTACCGATTTTCTAAGGGAAAAACACAAGTTGCTTGATACTCCTAAAATTAATTTCTTATAAATCATCTAGATAATGCAAGTGTGTTACTATGTCCCTAGTGCGTCATAGTTTATGCTCACCTAAGTGAAGCATAATTATTACGTCCTAGGGTCCGGCAATTTGCATGGTCTGCAAGTGATAAAATAGACCTTAAGTACTTTTTTTATCTGTAGCCATAGGTGCAGATATTTGATGGAAAGTGAAGATTATGTAGTCTAGAATAGTGAATCTCGACTTTATAGAAACCAGATTACATCAGTAGATACTGCGCTTGAATATAAGAACTGCTAAAAATAGTCTAATTTTGTTATTCGTAAAATCACCTGTCAATTAGAAGTTTGTTGAAGTGTTTTTGACTGTGCTCCTCTGCTCTTTTCCAACATGAAATTGGATCAAAAACTTTTAAACGCGCCTGAAGACATCCACGCCGTTAATATGGCGTAATTGACACGAAATTGTCGTCTGCAGACGAAAAGGTAATCCGGATTTACCCGCATCAAATAATAATTGGAACCAATTTGCCGGTTACCAATAAATGCTGATCGGATTACGTCGGTGGTTCAAAATATTTTTATCCGATTAATCTGTTCTGTGTTACAATTTTGCTGACTCGACAATTGTTGAACCACGTGTTCGAATATTAGAATGGTGACTATGCGACACAAGGAGAATAAAAAACACTGCATACCAAACATTGACAAAACATGTACTTATTGCAAAATTTGAATTAAAGACGAATGTATAGCATAGACACTACCTATTCTAAACTTTTGATCTTAAAGTATAAATCTAAGAACACCAAAAAAAAAACAATTTTTGATGCTAACATTCTGCTAATGAATAACATTAATAAAAATAATGTAGACTTCTAAAGAAAAGGCATAACAATGTTTTTATTAAAATATTCTCAGAAAGTTTTAACGATGTTAAGCTTAAAGGCTGCTTCTTTTTCATGCTAATACAGTTTTATCAATTCTTAGTCATTATAAACTTCGTAATAGGTTATCCGTTTACATTGTTTTTGTAACCGTATAAGATGATACGGCCAACCTGTACCTTTCTTTTTAACTATAAGGAAATAAAAAGGAAGACGGGGTTTGCAACCAGATTTGTTTTTTTATGGTATGAATGAGTCGAAAACCTTTGCAATAAACAAATGCAATGATAAATCGCTGTTTACGAACAATAGTTATACGCTGTTGATGACCGCTTGGCGCAGTGGTTCGAGCGTAGGCCACTCGAGTCACTGTACATGGTGGTTGCGGGTTCGATTCCCGCCGGGGCATATTTCGGAAATGGCCTTTTCACAATTTGCCCTGGTCTAGGTGTCACTGGGATCGCCCCCAGTCCTTTGTACGGTACCCATAGCACAAGCGTTGCTTAGTTTGGGACCATACAGTTGGTATGTCAGTCTGGCGATATTATTATTATTACTATTGCAAATGGTGTTTACCGTTCATTGGCTGTGCATTTGGCAAGATATTTCATTTGCACTTATATTGTAAGTTTTACTGTAACAGTCGTTGGTATACCAAAATAAATAAATAAACTATTCGTTGCAGTTGGTCAATCAATTTTTATTTGTTACGATAATTGGAATCATTTAAGACTAAAACGCGCATCTAGCCCACGAAGTTCAAATTTTTTGAGGTTTTTTAGATTTTTTTCAAAATCTGACAATAATAAAAGGCACATTTTGTAATTCACGATAAAGACCGTGTGCAGTGCATTTATTAATATATCCAACTTACTCTAAAACATTTCAAGAACGACAGCTATCCAGATAATCTGGCAATTTTTGTATATTTAGTGATTTACTGGTATCATATCCACCATGATAATATTTAGAGTAAAAGAAATGTATTAATAAACGCACTGCATACTGTATTTGTCGCAAATCACAAAATGTTGTCTTAAATGTTTTCAGATTTTGGATAAACTATAAAAATACTCGAAAATTTTGAATTTCGCGGGCTAGACAGGCGCCTTCACTTTAATGTGAATACGCTCCACCCAACAATTTCCTTGTGCTTCCTGTTACAAAAAGCACGTACACAAGTTATAATGAATAGACAGGCGTATTGTGCGCGACTGTACAACTGCAGTGCATCACAACACGTGTATTGATGAATGGAGCCGCGCCTGGATTGATTATTGCTTTGTACAGCTGAGCACAAAAGACTGTATTAATAATTTCTAAAATAAAAATAAAAACTCTCATTATTATTTCCTGCTTGTTCAATAGCGGAAAAACATAGCCAATAACCACTACTACTAATTACTATAATTGTGCTAATTCTGTTGTCTACAAATTACGACCACTGTTAGGTAAGCTCTCTCTGTCATCTGTGGTAGGTCTGTTAATACCACACTATTATACAAAAAGTATCTTCACAACCACAACATAAACAGCTCGTTTAAACAAAGCTTACAGGCATGAAGCCGGCACGTCTGGGATTGCAAAACAATTCAGGAATTTGGTATTTCAATGTCAAACGCTCGCGAGCTTTGTTTACGGTACAAATGTTGGATGTAATTTACATACATTTATCTATGTAGGCAACGATGTTCACGCTTGTTTTAATTACGTAATGTTTATTTGTGTACCAATTTAAGGATTGGGGATGGAGCTTAATTATTCATTGTCTACGAACACCTCATTGATATCTGTCAGAGAGGGACAGTGCTATACAAAATATAAGAGTGTCAACTGTCTGTAAGACTGTCAATAATATACCTACTAACAAAGTTTTGTTAAAAACTATTTTTTTCATAACACTTTTGTATACGCCAGTATCATAGTACAGTATCCTACAGCGAGACAGGCGGACTAGTTCCCACAACGGACGGTGGGGACTGTCGCGTACATTAGTGGCGAATACCGGACAGTTGCTGGTCGTAAAATGTGCCGCTTGCTTCCGGCTTTTGTAGTGATGGGTGATTATATCGATACATGTTTTAAATAATCCAAATACACCAAGCATAAATAAACTAATCTACACGTTTTGCACGGAACTACAGTGCCGCATTGCCTAATTAGTTTTATAAGTAATTGCATAAAACAATGCTGTTGGTTATAAAATACCTTAAATTTCATGTGGTAAGCCGTATTTTTCAACGTATTATAAGCATGGAGGTGTTTTCGGGCGATGTGGCATATCCACAGGGTTTAATAGCTAACAGATAAAATGTTAAGTACCTACTTAATGGATCGAATAATGTAGGATCAAATACGTAAAAATGACATTTTATTGGTAAAACTATAGTCATGATCACAACACTATTCACAAGGTATTGAGCGACCGATACAACTTTATTGTACCAACATAGGTACAATATCGATAAATGAGGAACAGCTTTGCGTGGCCATGTCCACACATCATGCGGTATTGTATCGCGATGCGACCACAGGCATACCTTCTGCAAACACCTTAAAACCGTCAATATAGGACTCAATTTCGTTTACCATTACTGCATTTCCTTTGTGGTTGGTTGGGAGACTTACAAACTTGTGACTGCGTTTAGGAAAGAGTTTATTGGGTCCAAATAGGGTTGAATTTAGCTTGGTTGTGGTATATAAGGGTTCACTACATCAACTCCACTCGTGTCTCCTGCGTTTCAAGTGTGTCAACAGACTTCTGGTTGCGAGTGCTTCAAGGTCTTTGTTTGAGTACCGTTCTAATGTATTAAAGAACAGTTTGAGTTACCATCGTCATAATAATCGATGTAAAGATGGCCTCTTTTATTAGGTAATAACAAAATGTGTCACGAAGGAGGATTGTAACAGCGAGATCTATTGTAATTTTCATGTCAAAGTCAAAGCAGTCTCAGTGGAAGCAGCATTCCGAACCGGTGGTAGATTCTGACTATTCATAAATGCTTTGTTGGCTTACGTGAATAAAAACAATTTTGAGTTTGAGTTTGAGTTATGAGTTTGAAAAGTCAAATTATTTATTTTGTTTTGGCCTACAGGAGCACTAACAAATAGTTATTTTTACATATTATTTATCTTAAGGTTTCAATCGGGTCGAAACGCAACCTCGACGTAGAAGATAAATATATAAGTAGTAAAAAGTATACCCATATACTTTTTACAGTGAACGTTTACGACAATAAAGGTAAGGCACTTACCACTTATGTAACCCTTATCAAGCGTCACAGAAATTAAACGGCGAAACATGAATAAATCGAAATAAAAACGTATCCGTACAAAGCCTTGTAATTTCATTAAAAGGGGATTTCGCTGAAGTATTTCGGGTCATAATTTTCACAAACAAACAATGACAAATGGTCCATGTTCGCTGGCAACCCTTTGAGGTTTTTTTTCGCCTGGCAATGAAATATGAGGGTAGTTGCAATAATTCACGCTTAGCGCTAATTGGTTGGTCAGCGCAAGAGTAATGAGACGGCTGAACATTTGACTTTAACCTCTTTCGTTTGATCTTAATTTTGAGTGACGGGTTAAAGCTTTTCTGAATAATTTCTAAAGGCCTTTTTGTAGGAGATTATAATAACATTGATCTCTTCTGGCTTTATTACATACTAGCTGTGCCCCGCGACTTCATCCGCGTAGTATTTTAACTTAGCAAAAATTTCGGGCTTATCGGGTTAAAAAGTATCCTATATGTTAATCTCGGTTATAATCTATCTGTGTTCCAAATTTCATCCAAATCCGTTCAGTAGTTTTTGCGTGAAGGAGTAACAAACATACATATCAAGATACTTATTTATTTTTACTCGTGTTGTTCAAGTGCACGTGAGTCGGAAGCGACTTGGGCATAATATGTTGCAATATAATTTTCCCTCAGCGTTAATTGGTCAGTCGGCGTAATGAGACACTTAAGGACGAGTGTGCGTAAATTGTGACCTCGTTTAGCTGTATCCGAGGGCCGGCTTAAACTTAGTGCACATTAATTTGTTTGAATTGCGACTTGGCCCATATTTTTAAGCTAAATTTTTAAGTAAAGATTTGTACTAGACATTGGGCGTGAAATTCAAATTCAAATTCAAATCGTTTATTTTGTTTAGGTCTGCGGGGGCAGTTACAAATTGTCAATTTGACATTTTTTTCTTATATCTGCAACCGGATCGGAACGCGACCTCGACTGATAAGATCCGGCAAGAAACTCAGCGGGATTGTCTTTTTACATTTTGTTATTTTTTTTTTTTATCGCCATTTGCTTATTTAGTTAATCGCGTCGATATCGGCGACCGATGACCACAGAACACAAAACGTGTTCTGGGTTGAGTAGCAAGGGAATAAAATATAATATTTAATAGGTATAACGCGGGGTTATAAAAATAAAGTTTATCTCACGAGACTTTAATAAATAAACTAATTAAATAACAAGACTACTGATAAAGATTGTTTTTCACACAAATATTTATAGAAAAACCTTCGTAATCGGAATATTTCGTACGAATACGTCTTTAACAAAGATAAAGTAATTGATTGCAATTTATTTTAGACTTTACTAATCGCAATAGGATATGTTGATCCACCCACATAATATAGTCTCTACCACATAACTCTACTCTAAAACTATGCGATAGTTGCTTTTTATAGATAGTTCGTTCTTAACAATTCCCAACAGACATTGAATAATGAACTCCAAATGATTAATTAGTTGGCCAAAAATCTCAATAGCCAAAGTAAACGTCAATATTATTAAGTTATTAACCCGTTAACAGACGAACGGCAGTTAAAATTAAATGGAGTGTTAAGTTCGGTCGTTTATCATGCGCCCCGGGCGCGGGTCAAGCGCGCCGCGGAAGGGTTAACAAATGGTCCGCACCAATCAGGCTTAAGAGATTCCCGGTTAACTGTATTGGAGTTAACTTCTCATATACTTTCTACCATATAATGTCGCGTGATTTAAATCTATACAAATAAATAAAATTGAAGTGTCAGTTTGTAATTAAACTACACTTACAACTCTAAATTGAAAATTTACAAAACCCCCGATGCGACGACCTTTGTATACTTAGTTCTTCCAAATAATTAAGTTAGCGAGATTCGCGGCTCAGTTTTCATAGCTCATATCGCAAATTCATCTGGTACAACTAGTTTCGATGACAGATTATGAAAGCGCCATTTACATCATTCGTTTTGGCTTCCTCATTTATAACCTAAGATAACCAATGCAATGTACAATAATCAACAGAAAATCTGTGTAAAAGTATGTGACATTATCTTGTTATGACATTATAATCAATAGAATAGATAACGAATCTAAATATTGATGCCACGGAGGTTTAATTCCTAGTAAAAGATTATCAATTGTGATTCAATTTCAATAACTCTGGTTCAGGTGGACGGGAGTAGCCCAGGGGATGAATTTTCAATAACTCTAAAATTCTTTTAAATTTGATTTTATTTCTGTATTTTTTCTCAATGGCGGAGCAGCGCCCTCTAGAATTATTATTGCGTAATATTCCATGACCATTAACAAAACAAACAAAATTTAACGCATGCGCGTATCCATCATTTGAAACGTGACTTCTGGAACGTATTTAGTTCTCTTACGTAGTATTGTATTCTCTTTGTTTAGTTCATACACAAATCTATACAAATAAATAAAATTGGAGTGTCTGTATGTAATATCAAAATATATTTTTTTAACTGAATGCATATGAAAGTACATACGGTACTTATAACAAAACCGCGATTTAATTTTTTTTTGTCTGTCTGTGTGTTTCTTCCGGGTAATCACCGGAACAGCTGGACCGATTTTGACGGGATTTTCATCGACAGTACTTTTATTTTAGAATAATAATAGGGTACCGCGTAAAAAAATAAAAACAGATGAAATTCAAGAGTATCGCCGAAACGGCTGGACCGATTTTGACAGGATTTTCACTGGCAGATAGTTAATGTTATTAACAGTAAATTTAGCTACTTTTATTTTAGAAAAACAAAAAACATAAAAAATATCACAAATGCTGCCTGTCGCGCGGGCTCAGAACGCGCGATGTAACGGAACAGACTTGCCCGTGGTTCCGTCTCATGCACAAATATAAATATAACTATACATTTATATAGGCTTTTAAATAAATAAAGGAAATAATTAAATATTACTTTAAATTTAAGCAAATAATCTGTTAATTAATTTTATTATTCTGAAACAACTAGTTAGACTGACATATTAATTGATAGCGTAAAACTCCCCTTTGGAAGTATTGAGCGTGGCGTACTTCTCATTGTTAAGTTTAAAGAATTGCATTCTGCGTGATACTATGCAAAAATGCGTACGAAATTAGGTATAATGTTAGGCTTGGAGCAGGTCGAAACTTGTCCAAGAGAGCTCAAGCATTACCATATTTGGTTCGGCGCCACGGTGTCGGCGTCTATTTTTAGCTCTCGTCGGACGATAATTAAATATATTTGAGGGTAGTTTGAGAAGAATGCAGGAACAAGCTAGAGATGAGGTTAGCCGCTAATTTACGTTTTCGATATTGAGATTCGGTAAACGTTCGGACATTCATATTATAATCGATGAAAATTACTTCCATACAGGTAGGATCTAAAACAAACTAGAAGCAGTTCGATAAACAGATTCACTTTAGTGGAGGAGTTAGAAATAGTCTATATATTTTATGCATAATTCACTTAGTAGTTTTGATAACTAGAATATTGTTTATATCCAGGATATTAGCCAAAGTCTGAGGAAACACTACCAGTAAGAATACCTTATTATTAGACTATACCTTCCTATATAAAGATTGATCGAATTACGTTCGGTATTGTGAGATTGAATTCGTAGAAATTCTGACTTTGCGCGTCTCTAGTTTATAAAAATATTGAAGGTAGGAAATATACATGATAGCGTCAGGTGGCGAGATTATAAAAGGCCTTGCACAGCTAATTTCGTGGTCATTCATTTAGAGCTCCCAAGCTAAACACAAGTATCAAGTTTATAGTTATTCGCGTTCATAGATTTAATTTATATTAATATATACCATCTGAATGTACTCAATGTTTAATAAAGCAAGCCTTATGGGCTGGTTTTGTTGAATATTGTAGGTGTATTTTCTAATGGTATCGTTGTAGTTAAACGGGGAATCTCGGTCGGTCATAGTGTTTATTCTAGCCATTTTTATATAATAAATACCATCCGGAGGTGCTCAATGTTTGATAAAGCAGGTCTTCATGGGCTCGTTTTATTGAATGTTGTAGGTGTGTTTTCTGGTGGTATAATGTAGATATACGGGGATTCGTGCTCGGATATTTTGATACTTGTGTGCGGCTTACTTTGATCCATGGTCATGGTTCCATGGGGTGTAATGGCGCTGGTACGCTGGTGTTCATTGCATCGTCCTCTCATTGGTTAGGTCTGGGTCAGTTGGTGCGCTCCAGAAGTCGTTTTTCCCTTGCATTGGGCTCGGCTAAGCACCCCGTTCTGGTGTATTCTATGTACGTGGGGTGAGGTTCCCGTCGAAGTGGGAGCAGGCTTAGGCAACTCACTACCTGTACTTAGAGTCATCCGTTCGGTCTATCTATATATATTTATATTTATACACAATTATTGTCCCTGGTCCGTTGGAAGTCCACACCCCAGTCAGCCCGGCTTCGGCCACGTGGATAACCGACACGTAGGGAACGTTAGAGGTTATAGAATTCCCCTCGAGCCTAACCACCTCAACCCCTCAGAAGCTGTTAGTTAGGTGTCCATCATTGCACCGTGTTGGACAGCTCAAGTAAATGTAAATGTGAGTCGCGAACTCTAGTGTTGCTTGATTTACACACAAAGATCGAAGGTAGTTAGATGTCTTGGTTAGAGGTTATAGTTTCCCATCGAGCCTAACCACCTCAATTCCCAGTAGCTGTTAGTTAGGTGTCCTTCATTACACCGTGATGGACAGCAAGCACAATTAAAAGTAAATGTGAGCTCAGAGCTCTAGACCTGCTTAAATTACACACAAAGATCAAAGTTAGGTTTCTTGGTTAGGTGCTATTATTAGGGAATTCCATTAGGAAAGGGACGATGCATCGGACTTTATGAATAGGTGATTAGGTAAACCTAATGTAGTTTTATTACGCTAGTATTGTACACGGATTAATAGGTATTTATAATTTATGTAGGTAGGTAAAGCCTTAAGTATAAAGACGCGGTATGTAGAATAGAATAGGAATATACTTAGGTGTTAGGAAGGTGGATAGATAGGTAGGTCGTAATATATTTAAGCTTCAATTTAAATATAGGCAGGGCCTTTGCTTCATCCATGGAGTTTCTTGCCCGTTCTTCTCCATGAGATTAATTTTGTGAATGGGTGGTAAATTCTTGAAGTTTTGAAATTCACATTGCTGATAAATATATTTACTTCATTGAATTGTAGTATTTAATCAATATTTCATTGAATCCTGTACTTTTGAATAATGTGACCATATCGTTTGTTCAGTAATGAGATTCTGGATGGATGGATACTGACTGATAAGTCTATATATTTTAATGTAATGTGTCCCTCATGTAAAGCTTGATAGTTTTGGTTACACTGGGGGCGGTAGACCCTGTTGGCAATCACTAAACAGTAGATGATAGAGTTGCTAACCTGCAGTCACTGACTAGACTTAATGGCTAACACATTGACCGGAACTCATTAGTTTGATTTCGCCTAGGCAGTAGCCTTTTAGTATTCTCATCACAGTAGATGACTGAGATGCTAATCTTCACAACAGAAATCAAACTTACTTCGTTTGACTTTGACTCAGTGATATCCTGAAGATCTCTTGCTGTCCAGATGATTCGATTCTTATTTGTTGAGTTAATGGATTTACTACAATGATACTATTGATGATACAGTTATTCAATGTGTACTCTTATTATAACAAATAATTGTCATTAATGATATATCAAAATATTCACTCATAATAAATAAGACAAGTCAAGGAGGGAATACAGATATGAGACGTTATCCCACAGTACAGGGCGGGGAGGGGCCCTGTACCTTGTCATAAACAAATAATTGTTGTATTCATAATCTTTTAACTATTGAAATGTCATGTAGAATTGATCTTATCGCTACAGAGAAATTATTATATTTAACTCTCAGAACAACCAGCTTGTTACATCCATAGCTTCATTAATTACTTATTTAACAATGAAACTCGTTTAGTTAAGTAGGTACAGTATTGAAGATTTAGGTTTAATTAATCAGGGTATTTTAAGTAGGTACTGTAACTACATACGTCATAAGAATACCAATCTTTCACTAAAAGAATTTAGGTTACTATCCAGGGTTTCACTACGTTAGGTCCTATAACCACTAGACAATACGGATCACATGGCCATATCAATATTCAAACCCAGATCACAACCAAACTAGTTATAGATAACTATTCACATAGTGAATTATTAGATGCTTAATTTGGTTAGGGTTTATAGTTATATTCATAGGTTTATTTATAGTTAATTATAATTTCATTACTTCTATATATTTATATTATTATATTTAGCATATTTATATTCATATATTTAATTAGAGAGAGACGAAAGAGATTGGGTGGTTACAGCGAGCGGGCTTTTGCGATAGGTATATAAAACACGAAACATCGACTCGCAAAACAGAAAAATTACGAACATTTATGTTAAATTAAATTTTTGTTAAGTTAAATTCCACGCGGACCAAGTCGCGGGCACAGCTAGTAATCCTACTAATATTATAAATGCGAAAGTTTGTGAGTGTGGATGTATGTATGTATGTATGTATGTTTGTTACTCCTTCACGCAAAAACTACTTAACGGATTTGGATGAAATTTGGAACACAGATAGATAATAACCGGGATTAACATACTTTTTAACCCAATAATCCAATACTACGCGGATGAAGTCGCGGGGCACAGCTAGTTAAATATAATTTGCATTTTATAATACAGTTTCTGTGGGTGATAGAGCTTAGAATTAAGGCGACAATGATTACGGTGGTAGAGCCAATCTATAGACAATTGACTACCGCTCATATAGAGGCTGGACTGGAGTAGTACTACCCTCTCACAAAAATCGTCGTAAAGTAGCTTTAATAGCTGTGTTTCATACGATGAATGAGAGTGCTAGAAGCCCCACCTCCCCTTCCCCTCTCTATCCCAACTCCCTCTCCTCTTCAGATCGTGCGAGCAATGCCATTGGTATTGCAAGCATCTAAAGGCTACGGCTACTGCTTAACGTCGGGCGTGTCGTTGCGTTTGTTTGTCAACTTTGTTGTATAAAAAAACATTTTGGAAATTGTACTTGACAATAACCATTCATATTTAACTTCAAGGCAAGCTTTAAAATGGTATACACGGGTTGCTTTCATTCTAAAATGGGGCCGCCTAAACACCCGCTAAACGCACTATCAACGCTTTCGTAGGTGACTCGAGACTTAGATCGGGTTTGACAATCGCCCTGTTTAAAAATTACATTTACATAGCGCGTATAACATATTACTATTATATCTTCAGTTATAATATATTTGAATAAAGCTTAGAGGTAACTGGCTTATCATCGTTACTGGGTTGCAATAAGGTGCTTTATTCTTAATAAGAACTGTGGCTCTAGGTGTATGTATTACGCACTAAATGATACTCCCATTATATACGTAATACTACGCTTGGCGCAGTGGTTCGAGCGTAGGCCGCTCGGCTCACTACACATGGTGGTTGCGGATTCGATTCCCGCCGGGGCAAATTTCGGAAATGGCATTTGCGTAAATTGCCCTGGTCTGGATGTCACTGGGATCGCCCCCAGACCTTTGCACGGTACCCATAGTAGCATAGTACAAGCATTGCTTAGTTTGGGACCATACAGTTCACCAACTGTCAGCCTGGCGATATTTATTATTATTATTATACCTACTCCCACCATTTGTACTGCTTTCTTTACAAAATGTGCGTGGAAATATGCGATCTCTCTACCTACATGTCGAGATGTCTGTTTAGCATTTTTCTCCGCTGAAATATGGGATTGCGGGGGACGGACATACATACGCTTTGAAATTTCAGCCAACATTCACATATTATATTGTATGTATTTGAAGATGTGTGAGAACGGGCTTCAAGTTTTAGCCAACCCTCACCTGTGTCGTTTGATTGAAATGTGTGAGAATGTTTATCGCACGAGACAATGTACGACACAGGCAACTCGTGAATTCTATATTTGAATTGAAAATGTAACAAATGCTTCATTCCGTTATAGATTCAGAAAGTTTTAAACTTTAAAGATACCTTATATTGCTTCCTTTATTAAACTTCCTGTCAAAATTACGTTATAACTGTTTGGGGTACCGTGGGTAGCTTCGAGAAACCTTATTTGTTTATTTAATGATAAAGGTTTCTCGAAGTAAAACTGAAGGCAGTTTATATAGTTCATTGCCCTCTAAGTTTATTCTGTGTCAGAAACCGTAATATTTATTAAAAATTAATTAAACACAACTAGTTCGTATCACTTCTCGCTGGCCGTGGCACCTTTAGCATTAAATGGATTGTTGGAAAGTTTAGATGGATATTGGCATCGCTTTATTTCTAGTTTCTACAAATGTTTGGCCGAATAAAATACCTTTCTAATTATTTAATAATAAAAACGTTTATGCAAATATATATTGCCGGTATTACAATAAATAGATCAGGTACTATGTGTATGGAAATGACAATCACGCCAAAAGTCAAGCTCTTATTTGGTAGTAGCAGTGTGTCAGACGTATGTCACATACCATGGTGTCGGGAGGCGCATCAATCCGCGTGAGGTTGGAACAGCAGCTGTGATTAATAGTGACTGCCGTGTCACTCGGATTTTACGAGACACCATTCATAGCCGAAATTATTTGGGTAAACCAACCAAGGCAGAACGGCTAAACATAACATAAAATCTCTTTATGACAGACAGCGGGATCAAAATAATATTCTTTATTATCAAGGACAAGGCATCACTTGAAACAAGTGGAAGTGAAAAACTGGTGTGTTTATTTCGTGTAGATAAGTACTTAGCATGGACGAAATAATATAATATTATGGTTATACGGAATCATTTGTTTTAAAGTTTGATTCATACTTTACTTTGGTTTTGATCTAAATCATGTCACACACTTTACACTTAAAATTGCGCACGTGTTACTTGTGGAATGATGGCTTCTTAAGTGTTTTCCATTGCACTACAACATGAAATTCGTTAAAATTAAGTCTTAGTACCTACCCTTACTTGAGTAAATAGTAGTACTAGGTGTCATTTCATGAAAAAACTTACAAGATCCCCAGTTATTTCTAGATTTTTACTGTACCCATGCTGTTATGAAGTCGGTATATTTTTATAATAGTATGGACTGAGATAGAACAAACTTTAATAAGCCTATTTTCAAACAGTGCATACACACCTTTACCTATTTAAAATTCATTGAGTCAGGTTTACAAGCGTGTGACGCCATGCCTTATCTCCCATCTCTAAACGTCTGCGTTTACGACTCCCACTTTACTTTACTTTTCACGTAGGTACTTGTTTACGCATTTTACTTACCTTATTTGCGATACAGATTATGATTGGAAGTAATTGAAATGATGGTACTAAAAGGTGAGCTTCACAAATCCTCATCATAAATAAAACTGTTTATTCTTGGGAAAAATAGGTTTGTAGTTGTTTAGACGCAAGCAAGTCTATTAATATTCTTTAAAAAGTTTAATTGAAACAAGCCCAGTAGCGAGATTATCGCGCAGAAATATGCAAACCCTGTTAAATAGTTGCCGTGGTGAAGTTTACTAGAAAATAATTTCGAAAGGGAATTGGAAATTTTAGATATTAACTTGGACAGAAGAAAGTATCTACGTATATACACTATGAATATAATACAAGAAATATAGAATTAGGTACCTATTTTTTATTTGTAACATCTTATATATACCTACAATTGTCGTGTCACAATGTTAGTTACCATACTCCTCCGAAACGGCTCGACCTATTTTCATGAAATTTTGTGTGCATATCGGGTAGGTCTGAGAATCGGTCAATATCTATTTTTCATAATCCTAAAATACAGGACAACGTCTGTCGGGTCAGCTAGTATTATATAATTAACTACATTAGTAAATATAGTAGTATTGTAAATATTATAAAAGGATAATTTTACCCTTGGTTTGCTGTGTTTGTTTTTGTCTTAAAATAGAGATGATGGATTGACGGTGGTAGAGCCAAGCTGAAGCCAATTTAATACTGTTCAAATATGGGTTGGCTCGTCCGAGATAGTACCACCCTCTTACAGAAGATCGCCGTAAAGTTACTATCGTCCCACTTCCCTTAAGGTCGGTAACGCGAGAGCACTGCCTTTTTTTATATGACTATATGTTGTTGGCCAGAGTGGCCATAACAACTTCACCCGGACAGAGGGCGAGCGCAAGTGCGCTCCAGCCAGAGGGGCGGGGGGGCAGCTAGCTCAAGGGCGCCACAAGGGACGCGACCTCGGCTTGGGCAGCTGCCAGGAGAGGTGGCGAGGGTAAATCTACCACCGGATCGGAACGCGACCTCGACTGAGAATATCCGGCAAGAAACTCAGCGGGCTTGTCGGGTGCCAAGGTGCGTCTAGGTAAGTAGACGCACCTTCTAGCGGAAGCGGGAGCACTGCCTATGGTATTGCAAGTATTTGCAAGTGCGCCCGTAGGCCTAAACAAAATAAACGCTTTGACTTTGATCTAGTTTACTAAGAAAGGGTTGAGTATGTCAGTTTTATTTATTTTCCGTAGTCCACTAACCACTCGCCCACCCGTGTCGACTGATTTTCGACTTTTCTGGACTCACTCGACTCGAGAAGCAGTCGTTAGCGGACTTCGACATTTTTGGCTCTATCATTAAAGTCAAAACCATCGTAAGTAGAATAGTATAGAATAGAATAACTCTTTATTGCACAATAAAGTTCGGAATATATCAAATAACATAAAAAACAATAGTGTACATTGGGCGGTCTTATCGCAGACTGCGATCTCTTCCAGAACTACTTAAAATTATAATAAATAAATAATAAATATCGCCAGACAGACACACCAACTGTATGGTCCCAAACTAAGCAGAGCTTGTACTATGGGTACCGTACAATGGACCGGGGGCGATCCCAGTTACACCCAGACCAGGGCAAATTACGAAAAGGCAATTTCCGTAATTTGCCACGGCGGGAATCGAACCCGTAACCACCATGTGCAGTGAGCCGAGCGGCCTACGCTCGAACCACTGCGCCAAGCGGTCGACTTGGTCTCAGAGACATGTTGGCCCCTGTAATTTTGTCGTAGGTCGTAGATAAAGCTTCAGAATATAACAATACTTACTCTGACATTCCTTAAATATAATTAGGTAGAAAAAATGTGTGTTCTAAACATCGTTATAATAAGTATACTACTTTATACACAAAGCCTTTCGTTCATAACGTGAGACGGTCACGGGTCGGTCGGGCTGAGCCGTAACGAGCTCTGTGACACAGAACATTTTTCACCTTCCCCGCCGAGTTAATTTTGTGTAAACAGTTTAATTATATTTTGTAAGGCACGGGTTTTGTTGACGAAAATAAGGAGTCGCTTACCTATGTCTTCAAATGAAAATCATGATACGTTTTTTTTATACAAAAGAGCAGATAGCTGGCTACCACTTAAAAATATATTACATTATTACTTTTTAGTGTTAGTCTCGGGTCGCGTCGCTCCATATATTCCGCTGTGTACCGAGTCATTTCCAAAGGTCGTTAACAATGTCAGGCCACTAAAGGAGCGCGGCGCAGTTTTGGCAAACAAACCGTGAAAGGGCCGCAGCAGATAGCCGGGATTCTCATGGCCAGCTTATAATTCCCGCTGATTACCTCCGTACGGAATTTGACACAATTCCATTGCGGCACGGTCTAGGTTATAAGCGTTAGCGACTCGCTATGCTTCTATGGGAAGGACTAAATAAAAATTATTTACATGCGTAGAAAATACCGCCCTTATAACACAATCGAATGATTGCATAGTAAGCAATTCATACAGGATTATCCCGACGATTCAAGATATATCTTTTGTAGCATTATTAAATTATATTCGTTCAGAACTGTTTGTATTCGCGTATTGGCCTGTGATATTTACGCATGAACATGTACTGTTTTCTTTATTCCTAAAGTCTACATTATAAATAATAAATAATAAATAAATATCGCCAGACAGATACACCACCTGTACGGTCCCAAACTAAGCAAAGCTTGTACTATGGGTACCGTACAATGGACTGGGGGCAATCCCAGTGACACCCAGACCTGGGCAAATTACGAAAAGGCCATTTCCGAAATTTGCCCCGGCGGGAATCGAACCCGCAACCACCATGTGCAGTGAGCCGAGCGGCCTACGCTCGAACCACTGCGCCAAGCGGTCGTCGAATCATTGTAAGTCGTGACTTTGCTATTGATTCAGTATCGTTACTAGAGCATAAGCGCGTCCATCTCGATCACATGACCGATTCCATAAATAATAATGTCAGTAACGGCATGCTTTCTCGATAACAGTACAATGACACACCCCTCCCGTACCGCTCCACTACCGCAGTAAGGAACCTACTCGGTTAAGCTCTATGCCTATATTAAATCTTTAACGCCACGCTATAAGCGTATGCCTCGTACTGCCAGCTTCGCAGAACGCCAAGCGCAGAGAGGGACCGTTTTTATCGCCGGCCGTTGATATCTGTTTTAGCACTTTTTAATGGTTCCTCCCTGCTTGAGATTTAAATACCCTATATTGTCTGCCTTTTAGTCCGGGCAATAGTTGAAGCGTTTCAAAGTTGAAAAGTTTATCGTCGTTTGAATATTCCTCTTGGGTATTTTTAATACCCAACGCAGAGGTGTTATTTTAAAATATTGTGTCTGTCTGTATGTTACGTATCTTCCGAAAAGATGCTGCCACCTACATTGCAATTTAGGTACTTATATCAATCACTTTACGTGTAAAACATGTTATATTTTCAGTGCAAACAAAAACAAAATTGCTGGTGTAATTTTATTTTGATATCGCAAAAAGCATTGACAAACACTCACCAAAGATGCTATTACAGGACCCAAAACTGAATTTATATTCTATTTACCAACGGCGAAGGCTCTATTTACTCTGCAAACAAATACTTTTCCCTTTCTTACTGACAACCGTGTAAACAAACCGGAACAGCTGATGACATTTTCAACCAAAAGCAAAAAAAGGAGTTCAAATCTTATTTGTCTGTCTGTTGCATCGTAGCTCTGGCAGTCGATTTTGATGAGGTTTTTAAAAAAAATGGGGTCGCAAAAGTTTTTGATTGCCAAAAATATGTAGCTACTAAAAATATGTGGTTGCAAAAACATGGTTGCTAAAATACGTGGTTGCTAAATATAAACGCATCACAAAAAACCGTAACACTGATGGATAAACCATCAATGTTTATCGAAACGAGATGGTTGTGTCACACCAAATTGGAAATCCGGCTCTCTTTATACGCTATCCCTCATGAATTGAACTGTAAAAAATAATACCGTTTTTTTCACCAAACCCACCAGTGGGGGCATGCAAAAACTATCATGTTTTTAACAGACTTAAAAATTGATGGCACCGTATTTTTGCATTTATTTTTTCACTAGATGTGCCCCGCGACTTCATCCGCGTAGTATTGGATTATTGGGTTAAAAAGTATCCAATATGTTAATCCCGGTTATAATCTATCTGTGTTCCAAATTTCATCCAAATCCGTTCAGTAGTTTTTGCGTGAAGGAGTAACAAACATACATACATACATACATACATACATACATCCACACTCACAAACTTTCGCATTTATAATATTAGTAGGATTTCACCTTAGTCGGTGTTTATTTCCTTTTCATTTTTTTCCTATTTAGATTTTTCTATAACCGAGCCAAATATCGTTTTGCATCTTTTGCCCTGAAGGCGGAGCTGAAAGCTATTTAGGGGAATATTTTACGATTTCCGTTTAATTAACAACTACAGAATTCACCCCTTAGCCTTATTGTTTTAGAACTTTATGCTGTAGTAAGTCGCGGGCGTTGTTCTTGGGCAATTTAAGATACCTATAACTAAATCTAAGGGTACACGGACGACCGCTTGGCGCAGTGGTTCGAGTGTAGGCCGCTTGGCTCACTGCACATGGTGGTTGCGGGTTCGATTCCCACCGGGGCAAATTTCGGAAATTGCCTTTTCGTAATTTGCCCTTGTCTGGGTGTCACTGGGAGTGCCCCCAGTCCATTGTAAGGTACCCATAGTACAATTTTTGGTTAGTTTGGGATCATTGTGTTATTCTGGCGATATTTATTTATTTATTTAATGGAAAAAATAAGTTGATTAAATTGCGTGATTTTTGCAAAGTGATGTTGTTTCATAATTGAAGAAATACATGGTTACGTGTAAAGCTATTTTTGTATTTTATACGCGTCTGGACTTGTTACGAGCGCCGCCGTTATGTCTCTACTTTGTTTGAATAGGTAGAAGAAGTTTATGAAAATACAAATAGTAGAGACAATATAGTATCGGTGGGAACTTCCGATTGGAATGCATTCGATGCATATTGCGGTGCCAACTTAAATAATATAATTATTCGGTCCCGTTTGTATGTAGGACAGGCACTCCTAGATACAAAAGGAACTCTATTATTTATGAATTTAAGCAACTTATAGAATACTTTCCTAAAAATCACATATTCATTATAAGGATAGTGCTACGTAAAAACACAAAATTGTAATATATAGAAAATTAATCTTATATTTAAAATTCTCGTGTCACAATGTTAGTCACCATACTCCTCCGAAACGGCTCGACGGATTTTCATGATATTTTGTGTGCATGTCGGGTAGGTCTGAGAATCGGCTACTATCTATTTGTCATATCCCTAAATGTTACGGGTGGTTCACATTCCGCGCGGACGGAGTCGCGGGGCACAGCTAGTATTTTATAAAATTAATTAAAATAGTTAAACTTACCAGCTTTACAAGGATCCATTCCAAGATCTCCCGAGTCCTTGTGTTCGAAACTCGTTGACAATAATTCATCTATGGTGTACTTGTGGGATTCCTCCCTACCCTCCACCGAGTTCACTTGCATGGTTGAGCAAATTAAAATCGTCATTATCACTCCGGCCGCTGTCGCGGATGCTCGTCTACACCGGAAAGTCATGTTTGTTAACATAATTATTTACACTTTGTTCAACACTATGGCATAGCTTCAATTATGGCATTTATCTGAAACAAACAAACAATTGTATTTAGTAAAAATGCACAATCCCTCCTAATTTAATTCTCAGGTAGAGCATTGAAAATTAAAATATGAAACAGTAATATTCAAGCATTTTATTATTATAGCTGCTTTTCGTATGATGGGTGAGAGAGCTGGAAGCTGGAGCTCTTACCCTCCATCTATTCCACTCCCCTTCAGGTTAGCAATGTGCAAGGAATGCCATTGGTATTGCACGCATCTATACGCTAGGGTAACTGTTTAACATATTTGTTACAAAATGACTTTAGGACAACTAAATAAAATTACATTTCTTCATAATTAATTCATTCACAGGTAAGTGAATAAATAAATTAATAAGATTTCACTCAATGAACGAAATTACATTTTCAATACGCTCAAGAGTGAAACGAATAGCTTTAATTATAAGGGTCTGCATTAACTCCCATTCAAAAGCTATTCAAATACATAAAAGAGTATTAATGTGTAAAAGTTCAGAGTAAAAGCTGCCAAATAAATTGGTGTTGAAGCAATTTTCGATGTAGACTTTGATCTCGTAAGGTTGGGGGAGATTAATCGATACTATAAACGTATTTGTAATTATGTATATGTCGCAGATGGATTGTAAATTTTACTGGTTTACAAAACAGTCCAGTTTTGTAAACAGCATAAAACGTTAAAACTCTAGTAACAAAATCCATATTCGACATTATATTTTTGCGACCACTTAGCGCAATGGTTTAAATGTAGGCCACTTGGATCACTGCACCGAGTGGTTGCGGGCTCAATACCCGTCAGGGTAAATTTTTAAAAGGCCTTTTGCTATTCGCCCTGGTCTGGGTGACACTGAGTTCACACCCAGTCCATTGTACGGTAGTTATAGTACAAGCATTACTTAGTTTAAGACCACACAGTTTAAAAAATATGATATCTATTTGAGAACCTCTTTACTAGCTAGTCTAACGGACATAATATAAGCTCTTGATAGAGCTACAGACTCGTATCAAAGTATAATCCCGCTACAGCCGCAATGTGGGCTGCAGCGTGCCTACAGAGGGCTCTACGAAAGGAGAGCCGCTATTCGCGGTATCCGCCATTAGTGCAACTAACCGACGCTGCCTTTTCTAGCTTTTTACATTTCGACTCTACCATGATTCTCTGCCATGATGAGAAGCCAAACAGTTTTCTAATGTTTAAGCTTAAAATTTTCAACGGACACGCTCGCTTTTAAAATTGTGCCTACACACACACACACACCCATACATAACGCAGGTCTTCTCAATTGTGTAAAATCATGTAAACTCCGTACCTAATGTAACTTTGTATTGTTAATACATTTATAGTATGCAAGTAAGTATATATGTACTAAATACACTGGGCCGCAAAGAAAGCGGGTCGGTAATAAAAGCCTCAATAACTTCCAAAATATTGAAGCTAGCTTTATCAAATAAAGGCCGTATTATGGATAATTTTATAGTGCTTAAATCAAAGTCATTAAAGTTTGAAGATTTTGAAGTTTATTTTGAATAAACGTAAGTTAAGTAAAATTGTAAATTTTTCTCTAAATTTCGAAAGTGCTACCGTATCAAATATGCAATTGAACAGTATTTATTTCATAAAGCTAACTCCAATATTTTGGAAGTTATTGAGCTTTTTATTACCGACCCGCTTTCTTTGCGGCCCATTGTATTGGAAAAGTTTCAGATTTCTTCTTGGATTTAATATTAAATCGTCACTCGTGACGTAGTAAAACACGTGTTGTTACAACTTCCCAATGATCTGTAGCTCTACTATAAATTTTACGCATGCACTCTATACACCCGAAAAGTTAATAATATTCCATGTAGCAGTATCTGTTGCAGTCGTCAGAGCGACAGGAACAGTGTTGCAGAGGACAATATAAAAGCTCTGAACTCGAGACCACTGTAGCCATTTGACTACAGCTATAATACACGGGTTGGCTCGAATGGATAGTACCATCTTCTCACAAAAGATCGGCTAATAGCTGCGTCTCGTACGTTAAGTGAGAGAGCCGGAGGCACAGCTCACCCCCTTCCCCTCTCATTTTCCCCATTTCCACTCCCCTTTAGGTGGGCAACGTGCGAACAATGCCATTGGTATTGCAAGCATCTATAGGCTACGAAAACTGCTTAACATCAGGCGAGACGTACACTTGTTTGCCAACTTTCTTTTATGAAAAAAGAAACTGAAAATAATGCCCACAGAGGTCACCAATCTTTAATAACAAATCGTACAGCCGTAATGATTTTTATACCGTCTGACATTTATTGGTTCCGATAAAGTCTCGGTAACGTGTCGTAAATCGCAACATGGTTGTTACATGTTTGTTACCCCTGAAGCTTTATCTTTAAAGCCTTTATTGCTAAGTATTGGAATTTCAGATTTTTATTTATTATATTTGTATGTAATCTTTGATGGTTGTTTTATTAGAACTATGTCTGATGTTGAAACAATTAAATTAGCCTCTACTTGCAATACTAAAGGTATCGCTCGTGCTTTGCAGATCTGAAAGGGAGTGAGACATAGGAAGAGAAAGGTTGGGCTCGCGGCTATCTCACTTATCGTAAACGCAACGCAACGCAGCTGTAAATACTACTTTATGCCGATATTCTGTATCGCCAAATAAATATCGCCAGACTGACACACCAACTGCATGATCCCAAACTGAGCAACGCTTGTACTATGGGAACCGTACAATGGACTGGGGGTGATCCCAGTGACACCCAGACCTGGGCTAATTACGAAAAAACTATTTCCGAAATTTACCCGAGCCGAGCGGCCTACGCTCGAACTACTGCGCCAAGCGGTCGTCAAAGGTGTGAGAGGGTAATAGTAGTATCACTCGGTTTAGCTCAAATTGACAGGAAATGAGGCAATCCTATTGGTCGAAGCTGGTGGGCACGCTTTATAAGCACAGTCAAGCAGACAGTCACTTAAAAAGGTTTGCCGTTTTGAAAATATAGAGCTTAGTTACACGTGTAGTCCTTTTAATTAATTATGTATTTGTATAACATTTATGTGTAATAAACTGTTTCTAAAACAGTCCACACAAAAGATGTGCGTGATCCGTCTTCATTAGCCACGTGAAAGCAATTTTATCAGGTCGTGTCGTATCGTGACGTCAAAATTCCCGTTTGTATTGCGACCCGAAACTTGAACGCGACTAATTTCGGTTTCCTTTTTGCGGGTAGTTTCATAATGTCACCGTGTACTCCATTATGTGTGGGGAAATTCATTATCTCTGAGGCACTAAGAGGGACTATTGTGTGTATATCGTAAACTGACAAATATATAGGATAGATTGAGAAAGAGAAAGAAAATTTAAATAGGAAACCACCCAAACGCGTAAGAGAAATGAGTATTCAACTCATTTTTCTCCCGTTAACATAAGTGGGATCCACCCTACGTGGGTAAATTAGATCGTGGAGGCTGCCAAAACGGGGAGACGTAGACTATAGCCGTCTGGGCTACAGGAATTAGATAAAGGTTCGCACCCTATCTTTGTAACCCTTAGGGGGTAAACGAATGGATTGTAGGAACGGTAGCTACTGTTATTGAAATGTCAAAGGTTTTTATTGATGAAACCCTTTTTGGGCTCACAGATTTTGGTCCGTCGATAGGATTTCAGAAACGTATTGAACTCGTCCCTTGTACTGATGATACATTTAGAAATTATATACTAATTTTGGGCATTATTTTGTGTTTATTTTATTATTATTTGTATGTAGGTTTTGGCTTTGTTCCGCGGAAAATTGCATATTCATGACTGACAGACTCTTGACTAATGGAGTTCGGGCTTGCTGGCCTCTTCTGTTATTTAACATAGAAATTCGAGAATAAAGAAGCCGGAAATTAACTTCAAAATCACACACCGATTCCTCCTCATTATGTGGATTATAATATTGCATAGTGATTTTCTCTCACCAAAAACCGAGTCGATAATCTCACTGTCGCGGTGTACAAAGCGTTGAGAACTATCTCAGCGAAGTTAGCGGAAACTTCGGATCTTCGTAACTACCGCCACCACTAATCTCCACATCAAAGGGATCTTTGGTGTTCCGCTAATTTGTTTGTTATCACTAATGAGGGCATTATTTGTTTTTATGTATTTAAATATTTCTGCTGACCATAACACAAACTTAAATAGATTATTTTATTTAGGTCCACTTACGAATTGACTTTTTTTTTCGTTTATAAATGGATCGGAACGACACTTTGACTGTAAAAATCCAGTTCCTATCTTTATTAACATTATTGTTTACATCTTAGGATACTGTGGGGATTTTCCTGTAACTATAACATCACCTCATACCTAAGTCTGAATTGGTCACCGCAAGGTTTATCAGTTTTTTTACATACAAAAAGAATATTTAGCCACAACAGGATAAAGTAGCGTTTTGAACTCTGAGAGATAAGAGCAGAGGGTCAGGGGCGGGAGATACGGACTGACAAATATAATGTTGTATTTCTTTTCTAAACAAATCGCCTACGTAGATATCTTCAGATATGCGCAGAAATGAGGTATCTAACAGAAGATGAATTCGTTGTAGTAGACCCTGTTCACGTTTAATGATCGCACGAACATAATAAATCACGATACCACCTAGGGCCTGTGCACACCACGTTTTTTAAATGTGCCGCCGATTCGCGTTTTAGAAACGTGCGTCGACGGCGCCCTTTTATCCTACATAAGTCTACAAGTTGCGTCTGACTCGCGTGCGTATCGCGTCTGTATCGCTACAAATGCGCGTCGACGGCGCGTTTAAAAAACGTGGTATGTACAGGACTTTTATAAAATATCTGCAGACTTTCGTTTAGAAGATAAACATTTTAGTTTGTCAAGTTCCTTTTAAATCCCCGACGGAAAACGACGAGTGCTATAAGTTTAACACGTGTCTCTTTGTCTATGTGTATCAGTCTGCGGCATCGTAGCTCTCAAACGGATGACCCGAGTTTAAAGTACTATTTTTTTTAGTTACAAAGGTGATCTTGATTGACAGTATTGGTTAAACACTTTCTGTAGAAAGGATTAGCAACAGCACCACCGACATAATAATATCAGAAATGACAGAAATTAAGTACACTTGGAGAATTATAGGTTAGGGAAATTAAACCTTAAGATGACTAACACAGAGTGGTGACTTATTACTACATTAAAATAAAGTATTCTTGGAAAACACCGATCACAACTCGCTCAGCCTTGAAAACAATGAAACATTACATGTAGGGAATACCTAACCTAACAGACAGATGAAACTGTATATACCTATACATTTTAAATACATTTTTGATTGTTTTACTTAAGGTGAAGGCGCCCGTCTAGCCCGCGAAATTCAAAATTTTCGAGTATTTTTATAGTTTATCCAAAATCTGAAAACATTTAAGACAACATTTTGTGATTTGCGACAAACACAGTATGCAGTGCGTTTATTAATACATTTATTTTACTCTAAATATTATCACGGTGGATATGATACCAGTAAATCACTAAATATACAAAAATTTCCAGATTATCTGGATACCTGTCGTTCTTGAAATGTTTTAGAGTAAGTTGGATATATTAATAAATGCACTGCACATGGTCTTTTTCGCGAATTACAAAATGTGCCTTTTATTATTGTCAGATTTTGAAAAATTTCTAAAAAATCTCAAAAATGTTGAACTTCGCGGGCTAGATGGGCGCTTTAGCCTTAATATCAAATTTGTACTGTGGTGTAGGTACAATCAGGAGTTATTCTATTATATTTTAGGTGGGAAACAAACCTGAAAAACCCGAGCGTGATAATATTTTACTAGGTATTGTAAAATGTTATACAATAGCTCTACAGTAGAGCGCTCATATGGTACACTAGCTGTGCCCCGCGATTTCATCCGCGTAGTATTGAATTATTGGGTTAAAAAGTATCCTATATGTTAATCCCGGTTATAATCTATCTGTGTTCCAAATTTCATCTAAATCCGTTCAGTAGTTTTTGCGTGAAGGAGTAACAAACATACATACATACATACATACATACATACATACATACATCCACACTCACAAACTTTCGCATTTATAATATTAGTAGGATGGAGAAACTAACAACATAGAACATTTTAACAGTGGTAGAGACAAACTGTGGTCAATTGACTACAGCGCATATAGGGGCTGGCTCGATCGGGGTAGTACCACCCTGTCACAGAAAATCAGCGTAATGTAGCCATTATAGCTGCGATTCGTACGATGAGTGAGAGAGCCGGAAGCCCCCTTTGCCTCCCTCTATCGCACTCTCCTTCAGGTCGGCTACTTAGAGCAATGCCATTGGTATTGCAAGCATCTATAGGCTATGTTAACTCATTAACATCAGGCGGGTTGTACGATTATTTGACGTTTATCTATACAAATAAATAAAATTGGAGTGTCTGTTTGTAATATCAAAATAACACCTTTTCACTAAATGCATATGCAAGTACATACGACACCTATAGCAAAAACGCGATTTAAAAATGTTTTGTCTGTCGGTCTGTCTGTCTGTCTGTCTGTCTGTTCCGGGTAATCTCCGAAACGGCTGGACCGATTTTGACGGGACTTTCACTGGCATATAGCTGATGTTATAGGAAGTAACTTAGGCTACTTTAATTTTAGAAAAACAATTAGGGTTCCGCGTAAAAAAATAAAAACACATGAAATCAAAGAGTATCTCCGAAACGGGTGAACCGATTTTGACGGGACTTTCACTGGTAGATAGCTGATGTTATAATCAGTAATTAAGGATACTTTTATTTTAGAAAAAAAAATTGAAAAAAAAAGGGTCCTGTCGTGCGGGCTCAGAACGCGGGATCGGGCTTTTTTGTTAAGTTAAATTCCACGCGGACGAAGTCGCGGGCTCAGCTAGTGTAACATAAGAGAATAATATTAATGGCTACTTAATATTGTTATGTCTCTCTGTATCACGGGCTCTGTCCGGTCCTTTAGACCATGTCCGGTCTTTAGCTCTGTCCGGTCCATGGGGATATGGGTCCAACTTGTAGACGACCTTTGTGAGAAGTTTATTGTCATGTAAGGCACATGGTGAGGTCAACCGCTGCAAATGATGGGACATTTAGAGCGACTTGACCCCAACAGGTGCAGGAACTATTGCAAATATGGAAAGAGAAAAAAGGTTCTATTGATGGAGTTTGCATGGACTGGGGATTGGGCTATTGCGAAGGTATCGGACACCTGCCATAATCAGTATTATCCGACCATCTTCGGCAGGTGGTGACGTAATCACGTAATCATACGATGTAATCATAAGACGGCTAGGGGCAACACGGGTGTGGGCGGCTCAGGGATGTAGAGAGGTGTGCTGAGCTTTCTCCGAAGCTCCTCGGGGCGTTATGTCCTTTAACCCTTCCACCCCTGGAGCATATATTGTTATTATTATTTAGTAAATTATAAATAAATACATTATTAAAACGGCACGTCCGTTCTAACTACGCGCAGTCCTAATCAGACGATGTTCTTTGACCTCATAGTCATTTTCATTCAACTATATCCCCGGTTCACAATAAAGGAATATCAACCTTGCACAGTGTGGATATGGCAGAGTTTTCTGTCGGCAGTACAGAGAGTTGGGATGTTATAGAGCGGGAATCATCATGGAGCATCGGTCAGTACTATCAGCGAGTGATAACGAGAGATACATTCCAATAATAAAGTGGGTGCTTTCTTTGTATTCCGGCATTTACGGTATTGTGATTATTTGCTGGAAAAATAACTGAAAAAGCACCGATTTAAGTATGGTGATGATAGAAATTTGCGGAGTTTAAATAAATAAAGAAATATATATTGTCAGACCAATATACAAACTGTATGATCACAAACTAAGAAACGTTTGTACTATGGTTATACCGTACAATAGACTGGGGATCATTCTAGAGACATCCAGACAAGGGCAAATTTACTCTGACGGGAATCGAACCCGCTACCACTTGAGCCCGGCCTACGCTTGAACCACTGCGCCAAGGCCGCCAAGCAATTGTCAAATTTGTCGTATACCCTACAATAGAATTAGCTCTGTGGGGTCACATGTCAAGTTAAGAATTCATAGGATTTGAGAGGCATTATGAGAGGAATTAATTGAGGGAGGTTCTCTTTTTTTAAAAACAAACAAGATTACTAGCAATGTGAGTTTATCACATTATACTAGTATTCACTTTAGGCGCTCCAACTAAGCTAATTAATGCTTGCATTAGGAGTAGGCTCACGTCAATAGTTTAACCCTTTGGCATCCGTGACGTTTAAGTCGCGCACATCCGTCAAGTCCCGCGGTCATATCCCTTATCGCGGCGTCAAATTACAAGTGTCGTAAAAAACCTTTAAAAAACCCTCTCATTCAAATTCTATTGGCACTATCGCGTTTCTGATGACTGTTTTAGTTTCTTGAATAAAGGGGCCGTGTGGAATATAATGCCAAACAAGAATAACATTACTTCAAGCAAAAATATACCACAGCTTTTTAGAAAAACGATTTTAATTAGCCTGCGTCCTGCAAACACAGTACTGTGCCACCGGCAATTGCCGGTATTAGCTAATAAAAGTAGCATTCATGTGCCACCGGGAACCATGAGGTTAATGGCCAGAATGGGGATCGAACCCGGAACCTTTCAGTTACGAGGGCGGCTCCTCTAACCACTAGGCTATTGACGCATTCAGAATTCGCAATTGTGGACGGCCGCTTGTGGGGTTAGGAGTGCGAAAGCATTTCGGTAATCCCACCAAAGAGTGGGAGTCTAACTGCCGTGGGGGTTTTAGTAAGTAGGCTGCAAGAAGTCCGATTTAACCCGCCTACCTCCCCGGGGCTCCATGAAGATTTCCCCAGATTAAAATAATGTCAAATGATCTCATGAGTGATTATGACGATGGGTGGGTAAAAATAGGTAGGTAGATAAAAAAAATGGTAAATAATAATTTCAGTATTTAATTACCCTTTACCTGTAAAGGTAATACTCGGCATTATTAATTTTTTCACGTTACATAAATATGGTAGGCAGGCTTCACCACTCGAGCGTATTAAATACCAGTAACCAGAGATTCTACGTATCAAGCTTTTGTAAGTAAACTAATCTCCATTCCGATTCATTAAAAAAGAAACAAGTACTTATCCAAAATCTTTAAATTTGCAATCTCAAAAACCAAAACACATTATCTTCTCACTTCGACAAAAAATAAAGTACCCACCATTTGGAAAATCTAATCACAAATCCACTACCACGGTTCTCCCGATAGTATGTCACTTCACTGTCACTTATCACGCGGGAGCGCGATCACTCGTCGGACTCCCGAGGGCGACTGGCGGCGGCCACGATACGCTCGGGAGAATCACTGTGGGTACTGGCACCTACTATAGTTGCTGCACTTTATAAAAATAACATCACTAGTTTCCCGAAAAAGATATCTTGAAAGATAGGGTTTATTGTATCTGCCTACACCTAGTATTTTGCCGAAGATGGGGGCGCGACGAGACGAGAGGTGGCTTGAAACCTGCAGCCTACCTTTTTTATGTAAGAATTATTGAACAGGGCTGGCTCATTCTTAGTTCACAAAATCGGCCTATCGATTCTACGACGAACTGCAGCCAGCATTCTTGGCACCATCCCACGCGGGCAAGGGTTATTTTAATATATTTTAATACACAATAATCCTAATGATGCTTTCAAATCCAAAATCCCATGATAGAAAAATAAACGTTATTTTTCTCAAGTTAAAGGCTGTCCTTGCACAATAGTGATAATCAATCATCGTATCCGTATTGTCGACGTAATGGCATGATACGCGGACTTAATACACTGAGGCTAGCTTTCGGCTCTTTCCAGGGATACGCATGCAACTAGTGACATCTACTATATAAAAATAAGTCGGGTTTTCCTTCCTGACGCTATTACTCCAGAACGCACGAACCGATTTCCACGGTTTTGCATTCGTTGGAAAGGTCTCGGGCTCCGTGAGGTTTATAGCAAAGAAAATTCAGGAAAAATTTCAACAGAACGCGGACGGAGTCGCGGGGCACAGCTAGTCCATTTCTAGAAACTTGACGATCACTTGGCGGAGTGGTTCGAGCGCTCAGCTCACTACACCGGGAGGTTGTGGGTCCGATTCCCGTCAGAGTAAATTTCGGAAATGGCCTTTTCGTAATTTGCCGTAATTCGAGTGTCACTGGGATCGCCCCCAGTCCATTGTACGGTACCCATATTACAAGCGTTGCTTAGTTTGGAACCATACAGTTGGTGTGTTCGTCTGGCGATATTTATTTATTTATGTACTAGCGGCCCGCCCCGGCTTCGCACGGGTTACATTATTGGAGTTTTAGTAAGGATCCCTAATTTTTTGAAAATATAATATAGCCTATGTCACCCGGGGATAGTGTAGCTTCCAAACAGTGAAAGAATTTTTCAAATCGGTTCAGTAGTTTCGGAGCCTATTCATTACAACCAAACAAACAAAGTTTTCCTCTTTATAATATTAGTATGATACGTGGCTCGATAAGACACGGCGTTACCATATCAAGTACTATCATTGAGAAGCCCTAAAACTGTAAACCCAATTAATTCCACTGCAACACTTCTCTCCGCATCTGTACGCAAATGGCCTTTATTTAACCGTGTGTCAAAACTGTTCACAACAAGCGGCCATGTTAAAGTTTATCGCGCGCTGTAAACATCGTTTGCATTACTCGGAAGATATTGTTAAGTAATTGATAGCAAATAATTTATCGCCAATTAGCAGAAAATATGTACCATAAATTGCATTCTAACCTCTTTATAATTGTGGCCGGTTCGAATCTGGAACACTTCAAAAGTGGGGATCGCTTCGCGCATTAAGGTATTTTGGGGCAATTTCGCTTGCGCTATACATTTGAAGCAAAGGGACACTCTTTCTCCTGGCGCTTGTTACGGGACACATACCTAAGGGTATATATAGCTATATAAACCTGAGCTCCCGCTTGCATTCCTTCCACCGCGTCCACCTTCTGTTTATTACCATACTACCCCCATACCATCTGTTTATTACCATACTCTGAATTGTAAAATAAGTTTGTGATAATGTTCGTACGTAGTTCCGCTAACAATTAATTAGTATTAAGTCTTAGTATGTTTCGTTGTACTCTTATAAGAAATAAATGTCTTAAATCAGTAAACCTGAGAAGAACCACTAGCAAAACATTAAACATCTAAAATAAAAATGTGGAAATGTAAAAAATAATAATTTGTTAATTCCTTTTAGTTTTAGTGACAATGGTGTTACCTGCTCATATTCTGATGCTGTTCCTGAGAATGTACACCATCTTTTATTAATTGAAAAAAGTAACCATTGAGTTTCTTGCCGGATCTTCTAAATGGAAGCAGCATTCCGAACCGATGGTAGATACTGACTATTCATAAATGCTTTGTTGGCTTACATGAATATAAACAATTTTGAGTTTGAGTTTTATTGCTTGTGGTCCAGATTCAGTTCATGTCCGCCACAACAAGAACACTGTGTGCAAATGTGGGGATCGCTTCGCGCATGAACGTGTAGTGTGGGGATTGTTTTGACCATTTACAATAAGTATTCTACACCGTCTTGAGTACAAATCTTCGAAATGTAATTCTTATGTCATACCAGTACAAATTGATATGTCAAAAGCGTACTAAATACCAGACTTGAGATCGGTTTATTAATACGGACCTAAGGTTGTGGCATTATTAAACGTCTTCACAAAAAGGAGGAGGTTCCATGATCATTTATGTATGTTCACCGATTTCTTCGTCAATTGTGTCTTACAACTTCTTAGATCTACCTTTACTTGCTTAAATTGCCACCGACTCCAATTATAAAGACCATAGTTATTTCTAGCTATGTAGTGCGCCCAGTTTTTTTTTAAATTATTATTATAGATGTGATTGGAACACATGACCGCCGCTGACTCTCAAAGCGGTCCACATATTCACGCATAGTGTGCAGTCCTTAATCACTTGTTGGCAACAAAACATATATTTATAACTAGCTGAGCCCGCGACTTCGTCCGCGTGGACAAAAAAGCCCGCTCCCGCGTTCGGAACCGGCGCGACAGGACCCATGTTCTTAAATTTTGTTTTTCTAAAATAAAAGTAGCCTAAGTTACTGCTTATAACATCAGCTATCTACCAGTGAAAGTCCCGTCAAAATCGGTCCAGCCGTTTCGGGATACTCTTTGATATCATGTGTTTTTATTTTTTTACGCGGAACCCTAATTGTTTTTCTAAAATTAAAGTAGCCTAAGTTACTCCTTAAAACATCAGCTATCTACCAGTGAAATTGACGTCAAAATCGGTCCAGCCGTTTCGGAGATTACCCGGAATAAACACACAGACAGACAGATAGACAGACAGACAGACAGACAAAAAAAAAAACGCGTTTTTGTTATAGGTGTCGTATGTACTTTCATATGCATTTAGTGAAAAGGTGTTATTTTGATATTACAAACAGACCCTCCAATTTTATTTATTTGTATAGATATGTTTATGTAAGCACCTACGAATAAACGATTGTGAAGCGAGTAATCGTGTTTCTATACCGCCACTCACAGTTTCCAAATAAATTGTGACTGACAGACAGACGGTACTATATTCTTCGTTTTCCTCGTGAAACATCTGACTGTTTTATGTAATACAATATATATTTCAAGGTACTAATAAATGTCCATGTATCTGTCTGACTGACAACTTGACATGATTTAAGTATCTAATGTTTTTTTATTTGGGCCCAAAAATGCATGCATAGTACGAGTTTGATTCCCAGTTCTGGTCACGATTCTAGAACGGTTCTTTTTAGCATACCGTTATAAATATTACAATGACACTTGCAACACCAGTAACAAATAACCTCTTTAACATTTTATTTTTTTATGACAAAGACCGTAAACAAACGTACTACCCGCCTGATGTTAAGCAGTTACCGTTCCTAGCGCCGATGCTTGCAATACCAAAGGCATTGCTCGCACGTTGCCGGCGTTAAGGGGATTGGGAAAGAGGAAGGGAGGGAAATGTGTGGGATTCTGACTCTCTCACTAATCGTACGAAATATAGGTATACTAGCTGTGCCCCGCGACTTCATCCGCGTAGTATTGGATTATTGGGTTAAAAAGTATCCTATATGTTAATCCCGGTTATAATCTATCTGTGTTCCAAATTTCATCCAAATCCGTTCAGTAGTTTTTGCGTGAAGGAGTAACAAACATACATACATACATACATACATCCACACTCATTAACTTTCGCATTTATAATATTAGTAGGATAAATATATTTTTTTTCTTAAGATTACCAGCAATGTGTGTTTTTCACATTACTAGTATTCCCTTTAGCCCCTCCAACTAAGCTAATGCTTGTGCTAGGAGTGGGCTCACGTCAATAGTTTAATGGCCAGGATGGGGATCGAACTCGGAACCTCTCAGCTACGAGGACGGCCCCTCTAACCACTAGGCTATTGACGCTTCTATATAACTACTTTTCGCTGAAACTTCCGTGAGGGGGTGGTACTACCGTGGTGGAGCTAACTCGTATATGCCCGCCCATGCAATTATTACAACCCAAGCGATTGGACTTTACACGATACCATAGATAAAAATTAAGGTAGAGTTTCTTTACTGATGCTCATCTGATGCTGCTCTACTTGAAGTTTTAAAAGGATTTACTTATACAAATAATGCAAAATCCGTTTGTCTAGTGTGCGCATAATAATCCAAGAAGAACATTAACAAGCGTAATAATGCAGACTATCGTGAAAAAAATATAAAAGTGAATTGCTTTTGTTAAAACGTCTAGTCGCGATGGCACCTCAAATAGATTTTTATCAATAAATACTGTATAACGGAGGACCCTCGTCATACGGAATCGGACATCAATCGATACGGAAGTAATACGGTATTTTGTACGCTTTTATTTCTATTATCACGTTTTTTTATTGTGTACTAGTGACGGGCACATTGATCCCACTTTTCACGGGGCTTAAGTATGAATGCGATTGAGTCGATAACAATAAGTGTACTTACCTATTTTTTACTAGCTGCACCCAGCGGTTTCACCCGCTTGGGAATTTAAAATAAATAAGTATATGTGATAGTAATAATAATAATAGTATTCTATCAGCGGAAGATTCCAATTGATTAGTAAGTATTTCAAGAGATTATCTCTTACAAACAAAAAAGAAAATTTATAAGAAATATTTGTAATTTTTTACTTGTAATTTTCTCCTTCTAAACGGCTTGACCGATTTTAATGATGTTTGTGCTTATAAGGTCACCTGGGTGGTTCTTAGCTGTAGTTGGACTCGGCAACTGACGCTCTTATCGACATCCAGATTTATGTTTTGGACTGGATTTTATTTTCTGTCTAATACTAGTTTTTGATTGCATCTTCACACTAGTGAATCAAAACTAGTATTAGTTTTGATTATCTAACATGAAATATGCAGGTTAAGCTTATTTGAAAAAGTTAATAGTTAATAGTATTTACCTTGAATACCTCTTTAATATTCCAGCTTGGAAATAAATTAAATAAATTAATGGTTTAAAAAAACCTTTTAAAAACAATCTTTTAAAAAGTTTTTTTTTACTATTCATTTATTTTGTAGTTTTCGTGTTCTCAGCAAGCCCTTTCATTTGATACCCGTGCTGTGGTAGTGCAGAAAAAATAATTAGTCCGCCATCTTGGATGATCCGCCATATTGGAATTAGAATGACGTCACATAGCTAAGCATACATTGTCATCCAAAATAAGCGTGTATACCAAATTTCAGCTCAATCGGTTAAAGATAACTGATTTAAAATTCAGTTGCAAGATTCCACCCGGACAAACATACATTGCAAGTTAAATAAAAGCTTGTAAAAAACACTTCAACTAAGTATAAGAGGGATCTCTTTTTAAAACCGCCCCCGCGTCGCTACCGTTTCATTTCGTCATTAATGTGACGGCTCGTCATTGCCCTTCGCACGGGTATTTTTAATCTAATTACATGGCGTCTACAAAAATAATCGTGAATACGAATGGTGATGCCGTGTGTTAGGAGTAGGCTGGTGGCGCAGTAAAAGCTACTCTTAAGCGATGTGGTACTTTATGTAAGGTCTTATTTTAATAATGCAAGTTTTTTTTGCATAATTTTATTAAAGCACAATATACAGCTGTATTTGCTACGGCAAAATTATATGCCCATATGCTTCAAGGATTACAGAAAATACCTAGCACCCAGTAGAAAGTTATTTTAAAATAGTTTATAGTTGCTTATATCAATAAACAAGTACCTACCTAACTAGTAACCCTTACTCTCAACGAATTAAATGTATGACGAATTTTGCTATCAAATGTCAAACCCTTTCGAAAGCGAGGTCTCAACGGCAGTTAAATTTAAACGTGCCTAATAAAAATAATAGAAAAAGCCACAAATATTTGCATCGCAAAACACAAACACAATGGAACGCTGCAAAATGGTAACGATTAAATTCAAACGGTTGAAATCATAAAACAAATAGCTGAGATCTCTCTCGCAGTGGAGTGTCGGCTTTAATGGAGTGTGAGCGACGCTGCGACAGATAACACTGGTTTATGCTTCTTTAAAAGTGCTGTTGAGTTTCAGTGCTTAATGAACTTTATCTAGATAGCAATAGAAGGCTTTATTGTGCACGAGAACACTATTACAGAAAGCCTATTTTTGTTTTTTTTTTATTTAAGGCTAAAGTGCCCATCTAGCCCGCGAAGTTCAAATTTTTTGAGATTTTTTCAAAATCTGACAATAATATAAGGCACATTTTGCAATTGGCGAGAAAGACCGTGTGCATTGCATTTATTAATATATCCAACTTACTCTAAAACATTTCAAGAACGACAGCTATCCAGATAATCTGGCAATTTTTGTATATTTAGTGATTTACTAGTATTATATTATATCCACCGTGATAATATTTAGAATAAAATAAATGTATTAATAAACGCACTGCATACTGTGTTTGTCGCAAATCACAAAATGTTGTCTTAAATGTTTTCAGATTTTGGATAAACTATAAAAATACTCGAAAATTGTGAATTTCGCGGGCTAGACAGGCGCCTTCACCTTAAGGAGCTCAAAATAATAATTGACGTTTAAGTTACGCTAACATTTTTAAATTTCTGATTATTTAGAAATCGAGTACTAAACAGTTGCAACATTTGCAACAAGTCTCGGGTTATTGCATTTATAAGTTCCGTATTAATAAAATGATATCAAGTCTGAGAGCGATTTAGAAAATGTCATTCTTATGTCATCTCACTCATTTCAAACGCGTACTCAAGATCGCTCTCAGACTTGAGATCGATTTATTAATACGGGCCTAAGTGTTCCTTTTTCCTTTATCGAAAGTGTCACAAGAGGTGTCACTGGTCAATTAAGGTAAGTAGGAACTTTTGAAAAGCCAAGCCAAGTTTAACAGAAAAAGGTACGCTTTATCTATGACCTGTCACTATTATAAATTGTTAAAAAGTAAACGGTTTTACCGAAGAAATGAAATTCTCCCCTCACGCCACATTTTGTAAGCAGAAAGATTAATGTTTTAAAAGTATACAAATCGTTAAAAAGATTACAATGACTAGTTGAATCCATCTTAATCTCTTTAAGAATATTTTTATCAAGGGATAACCATTTCTGTGGCGGATTTTATTCTTTGAATGTGATTATATTTTCTTTTTTTCTAACTTTGTGATTACTCCGGCTCTGGTATAATGACCCTTGTAGAATTAGATGTAGAGTCCACTTCCCTTTTCATCTTTTATAGGAACAAATGTGGCAGGGGCTTAGTCCTTATACCTTAAGATACGTACGTATTTATCTTGTTTCTTATATATTCGTAATACCTAAATTATTACGTCGGACTTTTGAGACACCTGATAGATAATGGAAGTGAGTTTTTGCGAGGCGCGGCAACACCTCCGCCATGTCGAGTCAAAAAAATAGGTACTACAGTGTCCTATTCCTGAAGTGTTTCGGCGCACTTTTGACCCCCCTCATAACTTGGTACGATTGAAAAATAGGTGACGAGAAAGAAATTTGAAAAAATTAGACATGACTCAATTACATAGTCTGATAGGTATTTCTTTTGTAACCTGATTTACGCTTAAATATAAAACTTCAATAAAAATGTAAATTCAGCCCCGCCAAAACTGTTTAGACGTCTGGCGCGCTTTCATGGCGGAATAATGAGTCAACCGTCGTCTTTTTATTTCCGGACTATTTGGAAAGTGATTTCATTTCTTGTTAAAAGTTTAATCTTGCTGCTCGGAATACACTGGCTTCGTATTACATCTTCTTTTCATTAATTTCCTTTTTTAAATAATCATATACCTATTAAGCCACAAGGACACAAATGGCGTAGCTCTGATTGAAATGTTTACCCATCTATATGCATGTTTCTTATAGAATCCTGAACATTCTGTCAACTTGTCTAGATCCAAAAACCATGTTTAAAAAAACCCTGGTACTTATAATTAAGTTGTAAGTCTGATCAATTAGCGCCTACAATTAATTAATCTATAACTCAAACTAATTGTGATGAAAGGGTATAAGCTCACCTAAATTAGCTCCTAATCATTGAAAATATAGAGTCGATTAATGGAGGGGATTGTAACGAGGTCAATAGCATGCTAATAACTCCCAGAGGACCCGCGCCACACCAGCAATTACTTCAAGTAATCAAATTGAGCCTTGCAAAGCGGGAAAACAACTAAATCTTAGTGAAAAGTTTAGGGATAAGGAAATAGCAAGGTTTATTGAAGTGGTTGAAATTGTGGAACACTTATTATAGGACCTGCCTTACATACGGATGCCAAACTTGGATTTTTGATTCCGTGGCAAAGAGAAAACTCAACTCATGTCAAAGAGCCTTAGAAAGGAGCACATTGAAAATTCGATTATTAGATAAAACATACAGCGATAAGGAAAAAGACCAAGGTAATTGATGCCGTCACCTTTGCTCTAAAACTAAAGTGGAAATGGGCTGGACATGTTGCCAGATACACAGATGGGAGATGGACTCAGGCAGTCACAGCATGGAAAGGTCCAAGCGGTTACAGGCGTAGAGGCAAACCAAAGGCACGTTGGAAAGACGAGATAGAATCGGTAGCCGGCAAAAACTGGATTCTCACAGCAGCAGATAGAGACAAATGGAAAGCTCTGGAGGAGGCCTTTACCCACAGAGGGGTTCATGCAACCAATATTAATCGAATTTAAATATACTCGTATTAATAATTAATTCAATCAATATTTCTATTTTAATATTTTTTATTTATTTGATATCTACATTGCACTATTTTCAATGAATGAATTTTTGAATCTGTAAATTACGATTTTTTTGACATATTATTTAAATTATTCAAATTCTTATTTACTAATAATAATGGAAATCATGAAAACAGTTAGTAATTATAATAGTATTGTCGTAAACAGCCAAAACTGTATCAATGAAATAATTTATTATTATTATATTTTTTTTAGATTAATACTTTGCATGTTTCTTTGTATGGTTTGCATGAAATAAAGAGGCTTTTTATTTTTATTATTTATTATATTATAGGACTTACTTGTGCAATTTTCCACGGGACCTTTGTCCAGATTCCATAACTCCACTTAAAAATTATAGAACAGATTTTCTTACGATAAGAAAACCATCGTGGCAGGCAATAGTTAAGAACAGATATGTGTGGAGAAGTAATAGAGGAAGCCTTTGCCCAGGAGTCGGACATTTAAAAGCTTAAAAAAAGCCATAAATCATTCCTTCCCTTACATTCCATTCCTTGTTTATTGTATGGTTCCCATAGTATTACAAGTTTGCTTAGATTGGGAGTCAGTGGTGGAGACAGTTGGTGTGTTAGTCTAGCGATATTCATTTTTAAAGAAACAAATATTACCTTTCAAGCACACCTCTATAATAATGGCCACACCACTATGTTAGACCCAGATAAAAGCAAGTTACGAAATGATCTTGTTTATTTACCGAGGCCGAGATACCCTCTAGAGCCGAGCTGCCTACGTTCAAAACTGTTGACCAAGACCGCAGACCAGACTGAGCGATTATCAAAAATATACCTAACATTATACCACAAACGTCAAACAACTCTACCGGAGTTCATTCAAACAACTGGAATCCAAATGGATCCCTTTCAAAGCATTCCATCTGGAAGATTACTTACTGAACGGCAAAAAAGCTGAACCAACAAAAGACAACACCATTAGGAAAACAATCTGAGATAGCACCACAAAGGCTGATATCCGCAAACGAGAAATGCTTAAGATGTTTCAATCTGAAATGGACGTTGATGCGGGTTCGATTCGGTCTAGATTATTTTGGGCAAAAACTTGTAATTAACTTACATGTATCTTGGAAATTGGATGGAAACTGTCTTATCTGTAGGTAGGTAAACGTAAAACAAATCTTAAAAAAAATTGCTGTTCGTTTGTCTCGCTAAAACTCGAGAATGACTGGACCGATTTGGCTAATTTTGATCATGAAATAAGTTGTGGAAGTCCCTACAGGGATGGTTTAAACGGTGAGAAACATAAATAATAATTAGTGAAGGAAAATAC
Source organism: Notodonta dromedarius (assembly GCA_905147325.1). Lineage (NCBI taxonomy): Eukaryota > Metazoa > Arthropoda > Insecta > Lepidoptera > Notodontidae > Notodonta > Notodonta dromedarius. The sequence continues at coordinate 2,125,635 of LR990167.1, forward strand.
TTAAAACTTCAATTTAATTGTTCAATACAAATTGTTCCTTGTTATGACAAAATTGATGTATTAGGTCTCTTTAGAAATAAAAAAATTGTCACTTGGTTGTCAAATATTTATAGGTGCGTTCAGAAAGTAAGTTGTATTCGTCTGTTCCTTATAGTCCAGCACAGAATGGAGTCAGCGAACGACAGAACAGGATACTCTCTAAAGCTGTATTGGGAACAACTCCGGAGGAAATGTGGACAGGAAAAAGGTAGACGTTGGTAATTTTTAAATATTATATGCTTTATTTATTTATTTAAACTTTATGCACAAGTATAAAACACAATGTACAAAGGCGGACTTAATGCTTTAGGCATTATGTACCAGTCGACCTTAGGGTGGTGCAGAAACAACATGGCGGGTGCAACTAAAACGAGATAAATTGAGGAATTTATACTTATATACATATATTGATAAATACATAGATACATATGTGGCGACCTCACATTCACGTCGCCGACAGAAGCGGACAGATGGCGGTAAATGCAGCGCTTCAATACAATGTACGGATTCTTCATAGAAAAACTGAATCACGATATTAAGTCTCGCAAGCATCGTGACTATATATACAAGACCCCGAGAATAACCATCGGGGCATAGCGGCCGCCCCGCCAGACATAACACCCGCCTGGCTGGAAGATCTTCCCTTTACCGCTAAACTGGTGACCCCGACAACGAACCTACCCTCTGAAGAAGACAACTCAAGCACGGACATCACATCACCGCCCTACATTCGATGGTCAGCCAGCACCTGCAGTCACGCTCACACAAACAATCCAGTGCCACCCAGGACTACTACAGCCGACTCACCGCGCTGCCAGTTCTGCAACGCACACAGCACGCCAGCAAATGTCACCTAGGACTACACCACAGCCGACTCTCCGTGCCAGGTTTGGTTCTACGACACACGCTCATCAGTCTCGACTCACCGCAGACCACACGAGCTTACTGGCATCCTTGCAAGGGCACTCGCCTCCTTGGTCTCGACTCACCGTAGACTACGAGCATATTCGAGCATTCCACCTTGCAAGCAAAAACGCACCTCGAGCAGACGCAGCAATTTACAAAGACTATCGACCTCCAGTCTTGGAGGGGAGTCCTGTGGCGACCTCACATTCACGTCGCCGACAGAAGCGGACAGATGGCGGTAAATGCAGCGCTTCAATACAATGTACGGATTCTTCATAGAAAAACTGAATCACGATATTAAGTCTCGCAAGCATCGTGACTATATATACAAGACCCCGAGAATAACCAGCGGGGCATAGCGGCCGCCCCGCCAGGCACAACACCCGCCTGGCTGGAAGATCTTCCCTTTTCCGCTAAACATACATACATATAAAACAAAATTGTTAAGAAAAAAAAAAGTCCAACGAATTACCGCTGTGACGATTCTACCAACTTCTTGCGAATGTGCTCTCGTGCCTTCACCTTAAAAGACAACCGACTTTTTGCCGTCCTGATATTCAGAGGGAGCGCGTTCCAAAGGAAGATCGCCTGGACAAAGAAGGAGGAGCGGATAAACCCGCTTTAGCGTATTAAGAGAAAGAAGGCAGGAAATAATTGACACTGATGAAGTAGAATCTTCTATAGTTAGTCCATGTGAGTGTTCGGATGAAACCCATAAACCCTCATCGTCGTATGTTAACTTGCCTACTTCATTCATAGACCAACATAAGTAACAGTTAAACTTATGCCCGTATATTAATTAATCTATCTCAATCCTGAAAACGATCTTAAGCACGCTTTTGACAAGTTATTTTGTACTGATATAACATGGCATAAGAATAACATTTCCAAGATCGGTCTAAACTTGAGATTAATTTATTAATACGCTCCTATATCACTTCACAATTGTATCATCCTACTTCTACTAATATTATAAATGCGAAAGTTTGTGAGTGTCCACACTGTATGTTTGTTACTCCTTCACGAAAAAACTACTGAACGGATTTTTGATGAAATGTGGAACACAGATAGTTGATAACCGGGATTAACACATAGGATACTTTTATCCCGATAATCTCGAAATTTTTGTTAAGTTAAATACTACGTGGACGAAGTCGGTGGGCATAGCTAGTCAACATTATAAATAGGTTAAGCATAGCTGGCCTAGGCGTGATCTGCAAACACTGCAGTCCGTGTTATCTAACACTCGCGATATGCATCGCTTTGATCCAGCGATTATTAACCCTCGCTAATTGGGTAAGATGAAAGAAAGCTATAGATATCGTCTTGTGTTTGGATGTTCTGCTTGATATTTTGCAAAAAAAAAACATCTCTTAGAGTTAATAGATAGGTATCGGAAGTAATTCCGTGCGTGCCTTGTGTCACAGATTATTGCGATGTATACAAAAGTATTCAACAATATGAAGTATTTCTACCTTTCTCCTTAAATATTCCGAATGGGCGGTAGAGTTTATAGCTTTACAAGGCATATTTCTCCAAACCAAAGCTAGTATTGTCATTGAAAATCGATGGCAATTTTTCGTAATTATTTTTTACTTTATGTGATGTATGTATTTACTTAATTGTTCATATGAATAATATTAATATATTCAATAAACCTCTATGACTCTTATAAGGCTACACTGCATTCCTCTGATCTTGAAAACAATACAAAATGAAGTAGTAAATTATCTATAAATAGCGCTAAGACTCTACAAACATAGAGACAGTTTGCCGAATAGCTCAACTGAAGCACAATGGATTGAGGCTGCTTCTGAAGGCCTTAATATCACCAAAAGAGAAGGCTGTCACACTTAAGACGTATTTGATACGTGTATGTAGGCAGCTTATATTTTTGAAGAAAAAACTTAAGTAGATAGGAAAAAAAGGTACTTGTCCACACAATGTACAAAAGAAAGGACAAAAAGACAAATGCTGATTTAAACTGACTCTATGGCCGAGATAAATAGTCGTTACTAAGCCGAGGCTTAGTTTTATGTATATACCTGTATAGATAGATAGATAGATAACTCTTTATTATCCACCACTAGAAAACAAAAATTTACAAATTATGACATAATTTACACAGAAAGTGGAAAATGGGCGGCCTTATCACTAAAAGTGATCTCTACCAGGCAACCTTAGGATGTATTATATAATGTAAACGATGCTTATGTATTCTGTAACAATATTAATGCTGCTCTCCATCAAACAATTAAGTATTCAACTACATTATTAATAAATAATAAATAGGTGCCTCGTAAACAAATTAAAATTAATTTGTCAATGTCGCCAGCAATCAGGGCCATCTCCTCGAAAAGTAAAATTGCCAATTTCAAGGGGTGTACCGACGGTCGGTGTTGCCAGGGACGCACCATTAATTTGTTTTAAACAATCAGGTGCATTTGATAGGTCGTGACAACCCTAGCCGCAGGGAGAGCGGGCGAATGCGGTTATTTCGTGAAAATTGTTTAATAAATATTGTAAATTCGACAGACTACAAATAAATACTGCCAAACTAACACACCGACTATATTATGGTCTCAAACTAAGGTACTATAAGTGCCCTTGTACTATAAGTGTCTTAGTAAGATCTGGGGGCAATCCCAGTGACACCCAGATTAGAGTCTAATACGAAAAGGCCATTTTCGAAATTCACTCCGCCGGAAATCAAAGCCTTTTGTCGAAGCCACTAGACAAGGCATTGAATTTTGTTTCATATCCATAAAAAAGTCGGTCAATACACCCACCTGATGTTAAGCTGTTACCGCAGCCTATAAGTAAATGCTTGCAATACCAATAGCGTGTCTCCATTTAGAATTCAAATTATCACCGATGCGCACAATTTTCCCGAACATTTGTTCCCACACGAAGACGTTTTTTCGTCGCTCAATTTCTGTGGAGATTGCTCGAGGATTACATTTAATTACTCAAGTTGCCGACGCGTCTGCTGACGTAATTATTATCATAACCTCTCCAGGCGTTCTGGTGAAATATTAAGTATGAAATAAATCATTTCTGTTAGGAATAACGTGTTCATGAGATGGTGCTTATTAGAATTAATCTGGTTTTATTTGAAATTGTAATTTTCAAGAGAACAGTCGATAAAGACGTTTTCGTTTTGCGTTTTGTGACAGTAGTAGTCTAGCCAAGCTGTAGCGAACTGACTACAGCTCATATACGGGCTGATTCGACCGGGGTAGTACCACCCTTTCACAGATGATCCGCGTAAAGTAGTTATTATAGCGGGGTTTCGTAGGATAAGTGATAGAGCCAGAAGTTCAATGCCTTCCCTTCCCGGACCTCTGTCTCAGTCCGTATCTGGTCGACAACGAGCGAGCAATGCCTTAGATATTGCAAGCATTGATAGCTGAAAGCCACTAGCAGTAGATAGATGAGCTAGCAGTGATAGCCGATTGGTTAATCACGCGTCTTGCCAGGTCCTGGGTTCAAACCCAGACTCGCACCCCTGGGTTTTTTAAAATCGATGTGCGAATCATAATTTCTAAATGATTATCACTCGCTCACGATGAAGGAACACATAGTGAGGGATCCTGCATGTTTTAGAAAATTTAAACATAATATTTCGAATGACATGTGAAATCCGCCAACCCGCACTAGGCCAGGGTGGTGGATTACAGCCTGAATCCCCCTCGCAGTGAGGGGAGGCCTTTGCCCAGGAGTGGGACGTCAAGAGGGCTAAATTACTATTACTTACTACATGGGTTAAGGTAACTGCATAACATAAGGCGGGTCATACGCCTATTTGGCGACTTTGTTTAAAAAAAATTAACAGTGCGATACTAAATACCGAAGTTTACGTTTAGTATTCGATTGCTTCCTTCCCTCCTAAACATACACACACAACATCGCGAAAATCGACAATACTTTGCAAAAACCTACCTAGCACGAAACTCGAGCAAATAGTAGAAAAAGAAAACAAAATGCCTGCGGCGATGTTCAAAAACTTTCCGAGTTCAACACAGTCCTGTTTCGTCGCAATTTTTCTTCGCGACATTTGAAAGATACTCGGTAACAGATAAGGAAAAACAATGGAGTGGGAGGCAGGCCGTGTTCGGACATGTCTCCAAAGTTTGGAAGTTCCCGATGGCCCTATTGACGGCCGTCGTGGGATCGAGATCACAAACCTTGCACAGTTTCAAAGGTCCGAATAATAGTTTCGATACATATACCGCAACGATACATATTTGGACCACCGCTTGGCGCAGTGGTTCGAGCGTAGGCCGCTCGGCTTACAACACCGGGTGGTTGCGGGCTCGATTACCGTCAGTGTAAATTTCGGAAATGGCCTTTTCGTAATTTTCGCTGCTCTGGGTGTCACTGGAATCGCCCTTAGTCCATTGTACGGTACCCATAGTACATGCGTTGCTTAGTTTGGGACCATACAGTTGGTGTGTTCGTCTGGCTATATTTTATTTATTGGCTGATATATTATTGATAATTCGACGTATTTCTTGCAGATAGAGGAAGAGATCTTGTTATAGTGGAGCTATTGCATTATAGTACTAAAACACGTCGGTATAGGACCTATGTAATAATTGAATCATCTATATATTAATACGTGAAGGAAAAACTTTTAGGTCTTTTTACGAAAATTGCGCGAACGGAGGAGTATGAAATATGCCACACTTATAGTTTATATAGAGAACGAGTGCAGAATGCTCTTATTTTTTTTAATTATGCATAAAAATGCATTAAATCAATAAATAAAACACTTTAACATCTATGAGGAAAAACGTAAGACGAGGCAGTATGGTCATATTGACTTTAGCCAGCTCCACAAGGAGCGAAGAAAAAAAAAAAAAACTTTACACACACTAACATGCGTTTGACACACACACATTTGTAAATTCTGACAAACGGTGACAGTTTTTTTTCTTAATTCGGATTGCGGGACTTCCATAGTGCATTCTGCGTGCCAGTATCAAATAGTTCGTGACAATAGAACCTTAATGATGTTTAAAATTAAAATTTAAATGAATTATGGTCGAATTTCGACCACGGGCAACCACTAGTAGTAGTAATATTAATTCTAAATAGGCGGTTCAATTATCTCTATAAAAAGTAAAAAGAATCTAGCTCTATATCTTACATAGCGGCCCGCCCCGGCTTCGCACGGGTATATTACGGTTACATTATTGGAGTTTTAGTAAGGATCCCAAATTTTTTAAAAATATAATATAGCCTTTGTCACCCGGGGATAGTGTAGCTTCCCAACAGTGAAAGAATTTTTCAAATCGGTTCAGTAGTTTCGGAGCCTATTCATTACAATCAAACAAACAAAGTTTTCCCCTTTATAATATTAGTATGATACTTATCCAAGAACTAAGATTTTCAATTAAGTATCAAGAACATTATCTCAATCAATCATCAATCTCAGTGCTGTTGCAATTTTTCTTTAAGTACTTTCAAAGAATCTAGAGACGTCTTAGTAAAGTTATCAATAATAGAACAGCAAAAACGTTGGATGTTGAAGTTCGGACAACAGTCTCGAAAGTTTGCTACTTAGTTAGCACCCTTTTGCGGCCGGCTTGATACCGAATGTGTTGCTACGTGACTGAGAATGTAAGATTGTTACTTGAAAAATTGCATCCGAGGAATCTATACAAGGTGACACATAATGGGTATACTTTTTTTTTTCAAAACTTAACTTTGTAATTCTAATACCATCAGCTTTGGAGGGAACTTGAAAAACAAAAGGTGTTATAGGAATAGAGCTGTTGACCGATTTCACAAGTCTACAAAACCTTTAGTACTTCAACTGTCCCACAAAGCCGATAGTTTGAGATTTACAAAGTTAAGTTGCAAAAAAATAGTATACCCATTTTGTATCACCTAGTATAAGATGCAAAGAATTTGTATAATAAGACATTATTATTACAAATTCTTTGATAAGATGTAATGAGTTCTAACATTTTAAAAATCCAGATTCATATTGAATACAAGAAGATTTGAGAACGGGAAATTTGAGCACGCGAGAAGATTTGCGGAAGAGGCATTTAATACTGGATAATTCGAAGTCTTGATTAAACCATCACATAGATAAAAAAATGTAAACACCTCCAATGCGATGACTTTTTAAACTACAAGAGAGCTGATAATTTTCAAACGGCTGAACCGATTTACATGAAACATGGCAAAGAACACTCTCGATCAGAATACCTTTCTAACAAAAGTTAACAAAATTTAAATCGATCATCCGCTTGGGCGCTACGATACCACAGACAGACATACATATACACAGATACACATGTTAAACTTATAACACCCATTTTTTTTTCCTCGGGGGTTAAAAATCGGTGCCAACTGAAAAAAAATATAATAAATATAGTGAAAACGCCTTACATCTAAAAGCGGTATGTACTTGTAATGTTTGTACTATTGAGGGTAGTCGAATATACTTGTAGATCGGGCAGTCTGTTACCGAGCATTAAACTTGTACTAGCAAAATGGTAGTTTGCTTTCAATAATAATCCCCAAACAGGATACTACTAAAAGCTTAAGATGGGAAGTATATAAAGGAACGGATTAGATACAACGAGGGTGTAGGTGCTAATAATAAAATAATACTTTCCTCGTAGCATTGCTAGACAAATCCCAATAAAATATACCTAAATAATAAAATGTAGGCCTGTCACAAACAATGTAAGGGTTGCCATTGGAAAAATCGGCCAGTTTATCGATACATAATCGATATAAATTAATGGGCTGTCAGTAGCAGGCCGGACGGCTTAGTGGTTCACAATCAGTTCAATACAATATTTCATGTGTTTTGTGTTGTGTGTAGAATAGCGATCGGTCATGAGCGAGAATTTCTTTTTTGTAACCGAATATTACATGCTCTAGATAGAGTTCGAGTTAATTGTGGAATCCCGTAGTGCTGTCATCTAATAATTATGTAATATTACCCCTTAAATAATAATAAGTAATAATTTAGCCCTTTTCGACGTCCCACTCCTGGGCCCGGGCCTCCTCTCACTACGAGGGGGATTCAGGCCGTAATCGACCACACTGGCCCAAGGCGGGTTGGCGGATTTCACAAGTCTTTCGAAAATTGGTTAGATTTTCTAAGACACGCAGGTTTCCTCAAGATGTTTTCCTTCACCGTAAACGAGTGATAATCATATAGAAATTATGGTTCGTACATAGATTTCGAAAAACCCACCTCGAGCTTCGTTCGGCTCGCACCTTGAGCCGGGGTTTGCCCGCAAGACGCGTGCTTTAACCAATCGGCTATCACTTCTATTAATATTACCCCTTAAAATATGTGAATACAAAACAATAGGTAGTAGGGTAGTTAGTTAGTGCACCACCTTGTTGTCAGTCTAAAACTATACCTACTTACAATGATGTAAGTACTGCACATGAATCTTTCACCTTCCTACATTAAGGGTAAGTATGACATTTATACTCAAGAAACTACTATCTGAGAGCCCCCAGGGATTCCTGGGGGGCGCAATAAGTGTTGAAATAAACTCACCGCGTTGATTCGCTCCTGAAATAACAGCTTAAAGGTTAAATACGACTTTTATTTATCTAAGGGAGAACAGAACGAAATGCAACTTTAAGAGGTTTATAGGGCAGATAACGAATTGCTTAAGAGATAATAAACACATTTTTTAAAATAAGTAATTCTGTTAAATTACAATGTTTTTTTTTCATATACATTTATAATCTACTAGCTGAGCCCGCGACTTCGTCCGCGTGGAATTTAACTTAACAAAAAAGCCCGCTCCCGCGTTCTTAGCCCGCATGACAGGACCCTTTTTTTAATTTTGTTTTTCTAAAATAAAAGTAGCCTAAGTTACTCCTTAAAACATCAGCTATCTGCCAGTGAAAGTCCCGTCAAAATCGGTCCAGCCGTTTCGGAGATTACCCGGAACAAACACACAGACAGACAGACAGACAGACAGACAAAAAAAAATATAAATCGCGTTTTCGTTATAGGTGTCCTATGTACTTTCATATGCACTTAGTGAAAAAGGTGTTATTTTAATATTACAAACAGACACCACTTTTATTTATTTGTATAGATGATATTGTATTTACTTTTTACCTTTCTTAAAAAAAAATATACTACTTAATTCGGAATTTAAAGTAACCTCTCCCCACCTTACAACCACCTATACGACAATTTAATATCTCCATTCATTCAAACACTCGTTCATTCACTCTAATTCAGTCTTCACATTTTATTTAAAAACTATACTTGCGTCATTATACCGTAGGGCTCTCGGAAAGGTCTCACTCAGTTTCAACACAGTGGAAATTTTTAATTAATCCCGGATACATGCCGTTGAGCTATGGGGAAGTTCAGTGTAATTAAATGCAGTTTCTTTTTATCTTTACAGGATGTTTCAACAGTAAAAACCAATAATTTTGGTTCATATACGTTAGCTGAGTTTTGTTGTGTGAAGTAAAGATATACTACTACTACATTATACTACTACAATTATAGTACCTAACTATAGAGTTACGGACCTTTGAATATTTGTCACAACTCTCGTTTTGCGGAAACTAGAAAACAGTGTAAACTGTATTTGCGAGTTACAGCCATTCAAGATAAAGGTTGTATATAAGGTTTTATAGCATAGCCATGTGGACGGCCCCCCTTATTCAAAGCTCCACGTAAGCTGTGAACACATTCACGAAACTATACCCCGCTCGTTAGTTAGCCATAATCAAAGTAAACTAATATAAAGTAACGGCCAGACTATTAGCATATTAGGCCGCGTTTGGCCAAACGATTAGTCGGCTGACGTGCCGGCCTCGCTCAAGGTTGATTGGTTCCGTAAAATTTGGATTAATATTTTAAGAGTGGGTTAAATAATATAAATAGGTAATTTTTTATCAACACTAGTCGTGAGGTTGATAACCTATTTATTAGTATAGCCCACAGTCGCTCGCGCAAGGGTGCCCGTTGCGAGTATTACAATTTATTTGCTTGCTACAGTATTCTGGTTTGAGTTTTCTTTGTGATTTATCAGTATTTTTAGGGTTCTGTAGTCCCTACGAGCAACCCTTATAAGATCATACAGGTCCGTCTGTCCATCCGTCCGTCTGTCCATCCGTCCGTATGTGCGCCCGTCCGTCCGTCCATCTGTCCGTCCTACTCTGTCACAGGGTCGTAACTTATACATTTTTTTTCGTTTACTTACATTTAATAATATTTAGTGACAAGTTAGCATGAATTATCATACGTACTTTGATTTAACTAGCACCATAATATAAGTTTTTTAGTACGAAATTCGAATCAAGATACACATTTTAAATGCGCCCTATGAATCGACGTCGAAACTGCACTATCATCTGATAACGTCGTTGAGTAGAGGCATTAGCATACTCAATAGAATGGATGCTGTACTTTTCTTGGTATCTAGCCAGGCCTGACTGGAACTTGCGATTCGGAATCGCAGCCAAATGTAGAGATTTGCGACTGTCGTCTATATTTTATAGTTACTGTTCTAACCTTGAAGTGGAGGACAAAGTGTCGCTTGGATTTTTCTTTCAAGCTCTATTCTTTTTTAATTTAAATAAATAATCATTATTTTTAGTTATCACATTCTCAACCCGTTCGTCCTATTATCTATTTTCGAGACAGATAGCTTGAAACAAAATACCTGGGTTCATATATTATATACTATATAAAACTATAAATCGTTGTTCTGCCATATTAATTATTTCTAGGTAAGAAATATACTTAGACCTACCTACCTACTCAGACCTACCGAATATACACAAAAATCGTTCAAGCTGTTTCGAAGGAGTTTGGTTAAAAAACACAGGGACACGCGAATTTTATATATAATATATAAACAAATACTTATAAAGCCTATAACTTGCCAGACCGCGAGTTAACCCTCGGGTGAGTAGTTTATTTAGTTGGTTTATTTTTTCCAATTCGAAGCACTTTATTACTTCATCAGGTTGTAACTATTTTCAGGAACCTAGTTCTATCAACACACCGTACGAAAATAGCCTGAGACACGAGGTCTTTGGTAAACAGACATAAAACAACACCCGCCTTTATTACAAGGCACGAGGCGGAGGCTGCGCCTCGATAAAAGTCGGTATTTGTCCGTCGCGTCGATCGCGACAAACCGGCCCTGGATTATCTTGGATAGAGGAATTCCAATAATATTTCACTGGCCGCCCACTGCGGATGAGTGGCGGGGTAAATTATGGACGGGGGCGGATTTCAAATAGTTGAGCAGATTTGGTACAGCTTTCCAACAAATTTCCGTCGAGAGGGGAGTGTGACAACTAGTGCAAAAATATAACGTCTATATTAGAAAAAAAATACTCCTAATTTTTTTTTATTAATCGCCTTTTAGCGGAAAAGGGAAGATCTTCCAGCCAGGCGGGTGTTATGCCTGGCGGGGCGGCCGCTATGCCCCGCTGGTTATTCTCGGGGTCTTGTATATATAGTCACGATGCTTGCGAGACTTAATATCGTGATTCAGTTTTTCTATGAAAAATCCGTACATTGTATTGAGGCGCTGCATTTAGCGCCATCTGTCCGCTTCTGTCGGCGACGTGAAGTGAGGTCGCCACAGCCTTGTTATTGCAGCAAAGGTTTATGTATTGACATAACGTTTATTAATACTACGATACTTACTAGGAGCTAAAAAAAACATTTGCTGTTGTAATATTAATACCTCCTTATTAATACACGCGGTTTTGCGGTTGAATAGTAAAACCATGATTTGTATTCTTCTTTTGAATGTCAAATTACTGATGACGGAACGAGATAATTCGGTGTGTAACTGAATAGTTACACACCGAATTATATCATTCCGGGTGAATACCCGCTATACCACGTTTACTAATAAGAGGGATAGTGTATAAGTTTAGTCTTAAGACGGCTTTTCGTGCCCTTAGTAGCACGAAAAGAAGTACTTAAGAACTACTTACTACATAATTGATTCTCTTGAAGATAGTTATCAGCGATTTCGAAAAGCAACTCAAATTTTAAAGCTGCTCAAAGTTGAGTTATCGTACCTACATAAATATCTGATAAGGGCGTCTCAAACATCTAAGTGGTCCCACTTAAACATTCGAGTAGCATTTCAGTTGTCGGCCGCGAGTCTCTTAACTTAGGCCACAGCTCGCCTGGTGCGGACTATCTAACACCGGACCTTTGCATTCGGAAATCTGGCTGGCTTTGACGTCCCATTAATTTGTGCAACTTCCGCCAGACGGCTTTTCGATTCGTAATTAACGTTCGCTATATTGATTGCTAGCCATAACAGTCCCGCGGATGAGTTTTAAAGGAACATGATTGAGGAAAAGCAATTTGGACCGTCCAAAATATTTGCTAACATTTAGTTTTTAACTATTTATTTTCTAAACATAGAGCGTTTTAAGATATCAATTTTAATATTTTGACGGTGAAGTCATTTAACGATATTTAACTTGTCATTATGTCGATCATCAACTTAAAATTTATATTCTATTGCCACCATTACAGACCAGCCACGGACAAAAATTCTAAAACACCTACTCTAAGTTGTATAAGGTCAACCAATGGTCGACTAATTACAATGCGTAGTTTTCGCTTCCGACCAACCCGCAACTTTTTTCAGGATTATTTCTATGCATATTATTCCTAGTACGAAGTTTAAGCGATGGATGGTCTGTCGTCGCCTCCCAGGTTAAAATAATATGGAACTGAAGAAATATTACAAGCTAAAGAACAGCTCTCCCAACCCCTTCTATCCCTTTTAAGGACATAGACGTGGAGCTTTGGTATTACGTTGAATACTTTAAGGTAATTGTTGATGGTTATTAATAAACAAATTACTTTCCACAGGCCTACACTATTAAAAAACAATTAGTTGGTTGTGAATTTTAATGTGCAAATTCTGCGGCTAGATATTATTGGTCGTTAGACGGTAATAAATTATACCTTAGCCTCCCTTAGAATTCCTGTAAGGAATCTTAATTTTACCTCCACAATTTTGACATTATAATATCGCCAGACAAACATACCACTGCATGTATAAGACCATGCAGTGGTATGTTAATCTGGCGATATTATGGGAACGGTACAATGGACCGAGGGTGATTCCAGTAACGACCAGATTGGGACAGATTAAGAATAGACTATTTCCGAATTTTGCTCCTATTAAGAATTGAACCTGCAATCCAGTTGTCGTCAAACATAAAACTACTTATATAACTTTGTTGCGCAAATTAAAAAACCTGCAGTTGTGATGGTTGATGCTATGTAGGTACTAATAATAATAATAATAATAATTTATTTATTGTACCAAAATTAAGTTTACATAAAACATGCAGAATCCTGCCTCCTAGATTAGCGCAAGCTATGGCCTAGGAGACAACTGGTACTGCAAGCATCAAGCTTCCAGCATATTTTTTACAGCGTTTGTTAAGCTAATTCATACAATAATCAAATCCAAGACCATTCAAGTTATCAGCTTTAATACTAACCTTGGGAGAGGCTTCTCGCATAAATACAATAAACTAGCATAAAACTACTCTTCCGACATACGCAGCGAATGAAAAACAAGGCCACGGGAATTAAATTTGTGACAGACATAAAGAGAAGTACTAACTGCATACCTACACAAACTTTACGACCAACGGAACATTCAAAACTCTACGATTTACATCGCAAAACGTGAAGTGTGACGTAATAAGTATTTGCCCGAAATCTCACCCCAAAAATTAGTATTCCAAAATTGTCGGTCCAAAAGTGCGTATAAAATCCTAAACCAATAAACTGTAAAACGGTACCTTTGAATTGCCGACCGCACAAAAGTACCAGCTATCTCGAAGATTGAATTCCCCTAGCCCAGTCGGCTGAACAAAACACTCAATTTAAGATCAAGCACTTTTTTATTGAGCCAATATACTGCCTTAATTTGCAGTGTAAAGAACCTATTCTTTATTTCTTTTAATTCGCGTTCTGTTTACAAACTAGAAAAAAGCTTGAACATGACCATTATGGATCCATTATTGGTGGTCCTGGGTAATATTTTGGTATAAATTCTTCTGTAGCGGAACCCGGTACCATAAAAATAAGATTCGCTAATACAGTCTATTATCACAGATTCGCTAATATAGTCATCCCTGTCTTTGTTTTATTAGATTTAAATCCTTAAGGAGTTATGATGTCTTTCACATAAGATCGTCTCTAAAATCCACACTGTTGTTAGATTTATCGTAATGTATCTTTGTTATAAACTATTTCAAATGCGAGCTCACTATATAAAATACAATACTTTTTAATCTGGAGCACAAATCCGACCTCTTTTAATCCCATTACAGATTAAAAAACAAAAATAACACTGGCGGCAAAACGGCATAAAAAAATCCACGCACCAGCATCAAAGGCATCCGCAGATATTCGTCCTATTTGCTTGAAGTACTTCGGATTACGGGGAGAGTATTATTTTTTCCTCCGAACAATCCACGACAGTTGGAAATTGAATCGAAGGAGATAAGATCAGTTCTTTCCATTACCTACAAAGTGGGTGGGACTCACCTCGATCAAGGAAAGATTAGAATTTAATAGGGCACGTGAAAATCCTTGGGGTTCTTAACATTTCCTATATTTCAGTAGGTATCGTCATTAGGATCACATCAAAATTACTTATACCTATAAGTTGGTCAGTATCTACTGGTAATGCAATTTAAACATAATAATAATAATATATGATCCTATAAATGGTTATAGAGAGGTAGGTATACAATACACTCATCTCTTTTTAAGCTATTCAATTATGAATTACCTATTAAATATTTTTTGTAGTAGTACAAGAAGATTTTTTTTGTCGTAGTAACAATAGAAACTAAAAAAAATACTGAATAAGTGAATAAGAGTCATAAGAATTTACTAATTAGTCGCAAAAATTACTGAACTGGTTTTATTATGTGCTTAGGAAAGGAACTAAATACTTGTTAAGCCGGTACGAGGTCGGGTTAGATCGCGAGTGGTTTTATATTTGAGAGAAAACGTCGAAAATAGCGTCTGCCAACGGCTTACTTCCAAAACTTTCAGTGTATTAATATTAAACACATTTTAGAACACCGAAGCTTATCTTAGGTACGGAAATCCGGCAAATCCGGAAAACATGGAAGACATAACACCTCCAATGCTTTTATAATACTCATTTGAAGTTATGATAATGAGAATAATAATATTATTCTAATGTTAAGGCAACATTTTCAGGATTTTTATTTTTACTTTAAGGCATTCACTATAGCGTACAAGCATTGGGAAATTAGTCACACTCCAAAATACCGGTTTATTAAAAAATAATTGACCAGGTAAGTACACCGTGTAAGTCACCACCAGATTTCAAGGTACAAACACGTAGGTATACGTTTATGTGTAGTGGTCATAATTCATCATAATATATTATCTATACAGAATTAAGTATGAGGTAAACTTTTCCTTAAGGCTAAAGCGCCCATCTAGCCCGCGAAGTTCAAATTTTTTGAGTTCTTTTAGAATTTTTTCAAAATCTGACAATAATAAAAGACAAATTTTGTAATTCGCGAAAAAGACCGTGTGCAGTGCATTTATTAATATATCCAACTTACTCTAAAACATTTCAAGAACGACAGCTATCCAGATAATCTGGCAATTTTTGTATATTTAGTGATTTACTAGTATCATATCCACCGTGATAATATTTAGAGTAAAATAAATGTATTAATAAATGCACTGCACACGGTATTTTTCGCGAATTACAAAATTTGTCTTTTATTATTGTCAGATTTTGAAAAAATTCTAAAAGAACTCAAAAAATTTGAACTTCGCGGGCTAGATGGGCGCTTTAGCCTTAACATCAGAGTCGTAATAAGGCATTAAATATTACAAATTATAATTAGAAAAAAATATATATCATTAAATAAATAAAAAAACAATCTAATATACTCACCAACACGACAGATAGCACCACACGAATTCAACTTAGATCGCGACTTCAACTTAGATCCAGCGGACGGACCGGAGGAAGCGCGCGCCCCTCTCCGCGCTCGAACCAGCTCTGAGCGTCACTGCCGCCCGCCCTGCGCACCGGCTACGACGTACTGTAGTTAGTAGCAATTTGCTACGAATTTTCGTAGCTTACGAGCTACGACGCACGCCAGACTACGAAGAATACGAAAAAGACTCAAAGCGATTTGATAAGTATCAAAAAAGGTTACAAGGTCCAATACGTTTTGTTGTATATAGGTTTGTCCATACGCTATGCTACGCGCTTGTGTGTAGCGGCTACTCTATTGTAGTAAACGGCAATACTAAAAGTCTAAACAAACACGAATTCCACGAACTAAAGAACTTGTCGAGCGCGTTTTAAGGTAAAAAAATATTCAATAAGCTCTCAAATCTTAAATTTTCATCACAATCATAGCGGACCAAAATATTAAGGGCGTTGAAACAAACAGCTGTTTCATGGCATTGTACCTATAAGGTCGTGGCTTTATTAGAGCAGAGATGAGCGGAGCGGACACAGTATCAAAAAGAAAACTGAGCCACGTCATTCGTTTTTCGGCATGCTATAAAGTTGCTTGGAATTTGGAACGGATTGATATATGAGTTAATACACCATCTCACCTGTTTTTCCGAAAGCGGTAGGCAGTGCTCCACAGTACACACACATATTAATAGCCAATGGTGTTTTGGTTCCAATAACAGACGAGTCTATTGCCATTATTTCGGGCATTTCCGGACATTTCCCAACATGACGAGGGGGATTCGGATGGTAGTCCACCATAGGGCTCGGATATTAGGTATGGTTATTATTACTGACCTAGTACTTATATACGCCTGTTCATACTATCTCCCATGGTCGTACTCAAAGAATTTGTAATAAATGTCTTATTATTACAAATTCATTGGTCTAACCCCATTCCACCACCACCATGAAATGGTACTCGCGTCTCGCGTGTTCGTTTACGTTCAGTTAATAGTATAAAAAAACAGCAGAGTGTGCACTTAAACTGATGTATTAATTAATGAGAAATTCAAACCTACAACAAAATGGCACGAAGTAATTATAGGCAATGTACGCGTTTAGTTACAACACTGTCACATACTTAAGTACCCTAAGAATTAATCTATACTTTACTAAAATCTTTCAAACTAAGATTACTAACATTTATTTGGTACTCGCTTCGCTTTCTCCGTTCCAATAAGAACACAGTTTAAGAACCTTTATTCGACGCGCTATTCACCGTCCCGTCATTACGGAGGTGAGAAAAAAATATATTTTATCACCTTGAAGGCTATTGAAAGTTTTTGTAAAGATTTTTTGGAACGGATACATTTTATAGGTCGGCACTTAGAAATGTTGCTGTTGTATGAACGAAGAATTGATGTTGACTGGATCTTATGGGAATTGGGCTTTGAGAAGGCATCTAAGAAGCTGGTGGAGAAAAGTGGTCTTGTTAATGAAAGGCATGTGTGCTTTATAGGTTGATCACATTGCTTTACGAAAATTATGTTTATAACGGGAGTTGAAATGTAGATCCCTAGCACGATACGACGATTGCTTGGCGCAGTGGTTCGAGCGAAGGCCGCTCGGCTCACTGCACATGGTGGTTGCGAGTTCGATTCCCACCGGGGCAAATTTCAGAAATGGCCTTTTCGTACTTTGCCCAGGTCTGGGTGTCACTGGGATCGCCCCCATTCCATTGTACGGTACCCATGGTACAAGCGTTGCTTAGTTTGGGACCATACAGTTGGTGTGTTCGTCTGGCGATATTTATTTATTTTATTTATTTATACTCATACATTATCCCAAGTATTTTTTGGACTTTGATACAGTGCCATAAATCCAGAGGCTGCCGTTACATAATATAAAATAACAACAAAACATGAAGCATTTAACAATTTGATAGATTATATTTAATCAGTAACAGAGTAATAAACAGAGAATCAGTTCACTGAGTTTATTTAAGTAGTTATTCATGCTTTCTGTAATCATTTAGCAACAACCACAGACTAGACAGTTCTCAGCAGCAATAATCAACGGTATTTTTTTTATTCACTTTTGTTCACTTGACATTAGCTTTCAGTTGCCTACCTTCAATAACTCTAAACTGAAAATGTCAAAACCCTTAATGCGCCGACTTTTCAAACTACAAAAGAGCTGATAATTTTCTGACGGCTGAACCGATTTTCATGAAACATAGTTAGGCACACTCTCGATCAGAATACCCTTTTAACAAAAAAAAAACAAAATTGAAATCAGTTCATCCGCTTGGGCGCTACGATGCCACAGACAGACACAGATACACAATGACATGTTAAACTTATAACACCCCTCTTTTTTCGTCAGGGGTTAAAAATAGACGGAATGTTGCCAGCAATTTGGCATAGATAACTAATTGTTCTGTTTTATGGTTTTCAGATGTACTTTTTTTATTATTTACTAGTTTTTCTAAAATTAAAGTAAGTTACTGCTTATAACATCAGCTATCTGCCATTAAAAGACCCGTCAAAATCGGTCCAGCCGTTTCGGAGATTACCCGGAACAAACAGACAGGCAAAATTCGCGTTTTTGCTATAGGTGTCGTTGATATTACGAACAGACACTCCAATTTTATTTATTTGTATGTATTATGTAGGATATGTATGTATGTATAGATTGACAATTTAACTGATTTTAACACATTACTTTTGAGAAGGTAGTAATGTTCTTTATTGTCGGTCCAATGATGCATCTTAATGTTAGGGTAAGAACTCAGTGCGAGCGAAATGGCAATTCCGCACTATCTCCAAGATACATTTCAAGTTGCCTTGCTAATTCTTGGCAGTACGAAATATTTCGTTACCGTTTACTTCGTCGCCCAACCCTCGCTTGCCTTAGGATGCATTTAATTAAAGCCCAAAATTAACGGACCCAAGGACTGGGGCAGGGCGACGCACTTCACTGCCTCTCCCCTGCCCCTGCAGACCCCAGCAAATATCCGGGGATTAGCGAAAAAAGGACTATAATTATTACTAATGCACCCGGATTATCATACTAATATTATAAAGAAGAAAACTTTGTTTGTTTGATTGGCTCCGAAACTACTGAACCGATTTGAAAAATTATTTCACTGTTGGGAAGCTACACTATCCACGGGTGACAAAGACTATAATATACTTTCAAAAAAATTAGGGATCCTTACTAAAACTCGAATAATTTAACCACAATGTACCCGTGCGATGCCGGGGCGGGCCGCTAGTGCTAAATACGTTTGTATTATACGAGTAATCTCCACATTTTCAAGCGGGTGCCAAGATAATTTAACTTTTCCCCGGGACTCGTCGAGGGTCAAACCTCGACGTCATTATTGGTCACCATTGTCGATCCTGGTTAACGGGAGTAACAGTGGAGGCAGAGTGTGGAGGGACCAGTCCATTTTAAAAAAAGGTAAGTATACTTACCTACTTAGATATTGTGGTCTTTAGATTTGAAATGAGTAACTCCGTAGGCGCGAAGGCAGTGAGGGGGTAGGGTATCGGGTGCAAGTGCCCGTCCATGACTCACAATCGAAGAGCTTTATTTCCACCTTATTTAAACAAAAATTTTATGTTTTGTTTATTAAGAACAATATTTCTGGAAGATACGTATTTGGCGGAACAGGGATAATCTTCCTGGCGGGTGGTTGGTAAGCCTGGCGGGGCGGCCGCTATGCCCTAAATTGTTCTTGTAGGGATCTTGTTTATCCTACTTAATATTATAAATGCGAAAGTTTGTGAGTGTGGATGTATGTATGTATATTTGTTACTCCTTCACGCAAAAACTACTGAACGGATTTGGATGAAATTTGGAACACAAATAGATTATAACCGGGATTAACATATAGGATACTTTTTAACCCAATAATCCAATACTACGCGGATGAAGTCGCGGGGCACAGCTAGTATAGTTATAATGCTTGCGAATTTTTATATCGTGATTCAGATTTTCTATGTATAACTGCACATTGTATTGAGGCATCGCATTCAGCGCCATCTATCGTCGGCGTCGTAAATGTGAGGCAATGTCACAAAAATTTAGACACATTCAACGTAGCCCTAAGCTATATTTTCCACTAGCTGTGCCCCGCGACTTCGTCCGCGTAGTATTTAACTTAACAAAAATTTCGGGATTATCGGGATAAAAAGTATCCTATGTGTTAATCCCGGTTATAAACTATCTGTGTTCCAAATTTCATCCAAATCCGTTAAGTAGTTTTTGCGTGAAGGAGTAACAAACATACATCCAAACTCACAAACTTTCGCATTTATAATATTAGTAGGACTAAGATGCTCTACTAGGGTGGTACCACACCAATTGGTCGACCTTCGGGGAGAATAAGATTAGTTGACATTGACCGAAAGTTTTATATTTGAGCTAAGTACCTACGTTCGATCGATCATCGATCGATGTCGATCCGCAGTGATCGATGGACAACACCCTTACCTAATAACTCTTAATTAGGTAGGTACGTAACTCAGCCATTCTCGGTAAATGGGTAACTAGAATACCTACTTATCTCTTATACTAGGTGATACAAAATGGGTATACTATTTTTTTTGCAACTTAACTTTGTAAATCTCAAACTATCAGCTTTGTGGGACAGTTGAAGTACTAAAGGTTTTGTAGACTTGTGAAATCGGTCAACAGCTGTATTCCTATAACACCTTTTGTTTTTCAAATTCCCTCCAAAGCTAATGGTTTTAGAATTACAAAGTTAAGTTGCAAAAAAAATAGTATACCCATTATGTGTCACCTTGTATATAAAATTCTCGTGTCGCGGTGTTTGTTGCCAAACTCCTCCGGAATGGCTCGACCGATTTTCATGAAATTTTGTGTGCATATCGGGTAGGTCTGAGAATCGGTCAAATCTATTTTACATACCCCTCCAAGACAGAACAACGTCTGTCGGGTCAGCTGTTTATGTATAATCAAACCTTTTAGACCCAAAAAACAAGACCGAATAATAATTCGCAACAGAATATAAATAAATACCTACCTACTTACTTACCAATTAAGAACTTTACATTTCAGCTGTACCCTTTTCTAGTGAACAATTTGTATCGGCGTTTTCAACGAAAATTAAATTAATTTGGGTTCATTTGGCGCGCCTTTTAACAATTAATCGGCTTTATGAGTAATTCCAGGGTAAAGTTGCCGGCAACAACCTCTTTGGAAGTCTCAAGGTCGTGTAAATTTATATTTTATACTTAGGTACACTATTTTATTCAAACAACTAGCCGTACCCTGCGCTTTGCTACGCTGTCAAAGATTGGTCGTACCAACTCAGAAACCTTTATGGGCTCATGCACAACACTTTGCTGAAGATCATGACATGGTCAAATGCATAGTTTACGATTCCATAAAGGACATACAGACAAACATTCATTTCTCTATATACGTATAGATTACTTAATAGTTAATATATAAGAACGATCCATAATGTAGAGTATAATCACTATTAAAAAGAACTGTGTGTAGTTACAGTATGGCTACTTCTTGCAGGACTTATGACTGTAACCTGCCTCAACGTAACTCAAATTTGAGAGCTAATTTTGACGAAATGTGACCTGGACTGCCAGTCTGCTACTCATTTTTTATTCAGATCTCATAATTGAGTTCTTCTTTCCTTGTACTTTATCTACAGGAAATTGAAATTCCATATTAGTAGGCTCCCCTTACCCCCCTTCTCCCAAAACTGGGTAGGCCCGTGACTAATTTACAACCTCGCGACTACAGCTCGCTATCACGTCGTACTTAAGTGGGTACTTATTAAGCTCGATTAATTTGGTTAAGGGTACGATCCAAACTGAAACTTCGCCGCCGGCTTGCAGTCCGAATGCAGCCCGTCTGAATATACCCTAATCAGTAGTTAAGTATGTACCTAGGTACCTATTATACCTACGTACGCTATCGTACAAAACGCAAAGATGATAAAATTATTTCGCTCTTATTACATGGAACTCATCGAACACGCGTGATTACGCTGCAAAAAAATATACTTTTAAAAATAGAATATTATGCGACCGGTAAACGCAATAAAACGTCAATTTCAATTTCTACAATGTACCGGCCTGAATACACCGTGAATTATCTTATCACAAAATAAAAGCAGCAAACCATTCAGTGGATAGTGACTTGATAAAATTTCAGTAATCTAAGCCTTAGTATAACATAACACCGGTTAAAATTGAAGGATACGTAAACTGTGTTTAGTTGAAGTGTTTCAATAGAACCGGTCGGACGTGTGCGCAATGGACAGTGATTTACTTATAACTGCGTTCAATCTTCTCTACATACAATCTAGAAACGCAATTATACGCTCTTGGGACCTTTCTGACGGATGGCTGCATAGTATTCGTAAATCAATAAGTAAGTAATGTTGTAAACCTTTTGTTAATTTTATGGGCACAGATAAATAAACATAAACAATAGGCAGTATAGTAGGCACCTACCTAGTTTGTAAACTAGTACAAACTGGCTTCGTTTTACAGAATAATAAGAAGCGTGATAATGGTTGATTTGGATTTAACCAAAGAATACAGTTCACTAAGGTTACCAACTATTGAAGCTAACAACATACCTTTACTCGGACCTGAACATTACGGTAAATTAGTATTATTATAACTATATTATATCAATTTTTAAAATTAAAATAATAAATCTAAACATCTACTTTATGTTTTGTAACTTGTTGTAACGAAATGTATTTCCAAATTTCTGATTTTATTTTCTCTGAATATTGGTAGCTTTACTTGTTTGTCAAACGTGTGTCAAACTGTTATGTCATGCATGTCTACTTTTTTATATATATTTTAACGGCCCTGGCTACAAGCCCTTTTGAGCCTCGTGCATGTCATTTCACAACAGTGTTGCCAACTTTTCTAGTGCCCATTCAGGCGCTGTTGTCACTAAGCAACCCTGTCAAACTTGTTTACCTTTGTGTTTATTTCATTTATAAATTATTGAAAAAAATAAGTTAAAAAGTCAGCTTTTCGATATACAGGGTAGGTATTGATATAAAAAGCTTCTGTTCGTCTTAGGACCGTATTAATAAATCGATGACAAATCTGAAAGCGATCTTGGAAATTTAACATAATTATTATTATGTATCTCAAGTATTAGGGCGATATTGAGTACGCTTTTGACATGTAATTTAGTACTGGGATGACATAAGTATAACATTTCTAAGATATATCTCAGACGTAAGATCGATTTATTAAATACGGGCCTAAAAACAAGGGCCCTATTTAATAAATCGATTTCAAGTCTGATAATGATCTTGAGAATGTTTGTCATAATTACCCTTTTTTACTGTTATTTATGACGTCATTAATACGGGCCTAAGTATTCTCGTTTACATTTTAAACAAAATTTAGTTTGTCATCTGTTTGTAATTCCCCAAGGGAACTTGGTATTGAACTCTATTTACCAACGAGAGTCCAACTTACACATCGGAGTATTATATTTTCTTGCCAAACTTAATGATTAACCTAAAAAAAATAATTACTGAAGCTGATCGGCGCGTTTTCGCTGAAGAGTGTTGACAACACAGTTTCATTCTTCAATACTCGCATTCGCATTTCGCAATGACATAAGGCAGACAGAAAATGGCGGCTACAACGAAAACATTACGTGTAGCTCCGGTTGGAATCGGTTTATGTGAAACACCGGGCTGCAAGTCTATCGCACAATTACAATGCCCGACATGCATAAAGCTCGGTATACAAGGGTCGTACTTCTGCAATCAGGAGTGCTTCAAGAAATCTTGGAAAACCCACAAAATTATCCACTCGTTGGCGAGTAAGTGAGGTTATGTCACAATACTTGCGGTGTTGAGTCTCAGTGATAATGTGAGTTTTTTGTTATAGAGGGTGAGAGCACAGATGGGTCTCCCTCGGAATATAACCGGTGGCCGTCGTACAGTTTCACTGGGAAGCTGAGACCGTACCCACCGGGGCCGAAACGGACGGTTCCGTCGCATATAGGCCGCCCGGATTATGCCGACCATCCGACGGGATTCCCTGCTTCGGAGAACGCCGCGAAGGGTTCAGGGCAGATCAAAGTGCTGGATGATGAGGAAATCGAAGGCATGCGTGTTGCGTGCCGCCTCGGGCGGGAAGTTTTGGATGAGGCTGCGAAGTGAGTACGATTTTACTATTAAAAATGACAAACAAAACAAACGAGACCGGATTTCACTCCAGCTCGTGATAGGTAAAGATGCTAATTCTGTAGTCAAATCATTGTGAGTAATTTAAGTTAGATAATACTTAAAATTTATCCTTTCCTGGATGTTTCTAATAAGATGAGAATATAAAGTAAAATGTCAATATAATTTAGTCTAGACTAACTGGCAGCATGATAAGCAAACAGTGATAGCCTAATTGGTCAAGCTTACGTCTTGAATGCACAAGGTCCAAGGGTATATTAAATATAATGTGCATTATTTGCAAATCATTATTTCAGTATGATTGTTTTCACTTGCTTGCTATTTTATGGTCTGAGTCCCCCTCGTATTGAGGGGTGGCCTGGGCTCAGGAGTCATTAAATGAGCTATTTATTATGATTAAACCTCTGGTTTTAAAGCATGAAATGTAACTTTGTGAGCATTCGACTCGGTTTTTTCCTTTTAAAATTGGGGCTACTGTTAAAGGATAATGTTTGTCCATGGAAATTGTGACTTGAAGGATCTGCTTCACCATTTTCAGAGTGTGTGACATCGGTGTCACCACAGAAGACATAGACCGCGCGGTTCATGAAGCATGCATTGAGCGCGAGTGCTATCCAAGCCCGCTCAACTATCACAACTTTCCAAACAGCTGCTGCACCTCTGTCAATGAGGTCATCTGCCATGGAATACCCGATCTACGTCCGCTGGAGGTTTGTTATAACACATACTAGGTATCATACGGCCAATGAGATGTGAGAAAATAAATGAAGGTGAAACATTGTGAACAAATTTTGTGAAATCTATTTTAATTTCGCTTTTTGTTGGCTGTGGTGGTGTAGTAAATTAATGTTACTTACTGATTACCTGAGTTCTGTCATTCGATAAAGTACAATTTATAAATTACATTCCAATAAATTTACTTGAATATTTATCTGTGTTTAGTTGCAGAAAATAACATTTATATTTAATTTCATATTCGACGAATAGGTTATTACTTAATTTTTATTAAAGTGGCATCCCATTGTGTGTGTATTCGCAGGTCTTGCCGTCTCTAAGGACAAGCTTTTGCGTACGTCTCTGGATTCGCTCATATAAATTTTAAACATTTTGTTTTTAGGACGGCGATGTGTGCAATGTCGACGTCACAGTCTACCACAGGGGCTTCCACGGTGATCTGAACGAGACATTCTTTGTTGGCAACGTGCCAGAAACAAGCAAGAAACTTGTACAGGTCACGTACGAATGCTTACAGAAAGCGATAGATATTGTGAAGCCCGGAGAGAAGTATCGAGAGATTGGCAATGTGATTCAGAAGCATGCACAGGCAAACGGCTTTAGTGTGGTGCGGTCCTACTGTGGACACGGGATACATAGACTGTTCCATACTGCGCCCAATGTACCGCATTATGCCAGTAAGTTAATATTTTTATTCATGTATATTCTGACCAATTAATAGGCCCCAATGGCAGCACTAACCAAGCCTTGGACTAAACACTCTTGGACCCTCTGGGACGTATGGAAGGACTTACGTAGGTGCTCGCGACACTCTAGGGCAGTACCAAACTTTAAATGTGTGTAGATTTGCCAATTTTAATGTAATTATGCAATAAACAAATCTATTTACCTTTAAACCTCGTTAGCACAACATGCTATGTTTCAGACGAGTTTTTAGTCTCATATGATTGTGTACACGTTATTCAGAGAACAAGGCTGTGGGGGTGATGAAGCCGGGCCACTGCTTCACCATCGAGCCGATGATTAACGAGGGCGGCTGGCGCGACGAGCAGTGGCCCGACCACTGGACCGCCGTCACCGCCGACGGCTCGCGCTCCGCACAGGTGATGATCCTTCATCACCATGATGATGATGGCGCATGATCATTCATCACAATATACACAATACAGGGTCGCTTAACGTAGCATCCAGGTGGAGTTTTGATCGAAAAAGCGTCAATAGCCTAGTGGTTAGAGGGGCCGTCCTCGTAGCTGAGAGGTTCCGAGATCGATCCCCATCCTGGCCATTAAACTATTGACGTGAGCCCACTCCTAGCACAAACATTAGCTTAGTTGGAGGAGCTAAAGGGAATACTAGTAATGGGATAAACACACATAGCTAGTAATATTTTTAAAAACAAAAAAAAAACATAACTGAGGGGGTTTAGTAGTGTGAGTTTTTACAAATTACGACCAGTAGTTATGACCAGTGAGGCTGCATGTCACAGCAAGTGCTTCTCTGAAATTCAACTCGGCCCTGTGAATGATTTAAAATCCAAAAACCTGGGAAATGTCCCACTATTCCTGAAATTTGATTAAACGTGATGGTGATCACGTCTGATGATCAATTCGATTCTCATCTTTATCGACTCAAATAAAAGATGTTGAAGGCCGCTTGGCACAGTGGTTTAAGCGTAGGCCGCTCGGCTCACTGCACCGGGTGCTGGATGTCACTGGGAGCGCCCCCTGTCCATTGTACGGTATCTACAGTACAAGCGTTGCTTAGTTTGGGACCATACAGTTGGTGTGTCATTCTGGCGATATTTATATTATTATTTTTTCTTTCATAAGAACCTTCTCCTGACTATAATAAACTCAACATGAAAAGAATTAGCGATCTTTTCATCCGTTCACGCGTTTGCCTGGCATTTTTATTATTTTTATATGTATTTCTCTATTGCAGTTTGAACAAACACTCCTAGTGACGGAGACTGGTTGCGATATACTCACGAAACGCGGCACCGGCCGGCCCTGGTTCATGGACCAGCTCGAGAAACTGAACAAGTCGTAAGGCACCCATACAACGCTCCGCTGAGGTGAATTGTCATTATAAACTAACGTATATAATACTATCTGTGAATTTACTGCCTGAACACCTTTGGGATCATTTTCGTATACCTAGCGGAACAGCTAGCCGCTGTCATGTGGGGTTAGTAGTTTGAAAGGTATTCAATTTATTTATTTTATTAACAAGAACTTATTTAAATACCGATCCGGTGATTAATATTTCCATACGCACATTTATCAGTAAAGCGTTACGTTTCCACTAGAGGCGCTAAAATACGTTTTTTTTTTTTTGGTAATTGCATGAGTTTTATTATAATACTATTTGGTACAAGTCTTGATGGCATCAAATCACAGAGATATAAGTTTCATCAAATAACGATCTAGTGATCGATATCTTTTACAACAGCGCCCCCAGCGGAATTATGCAGCTTTACTGCTGAATGCATGGCGATAACTTGATCGGCGAGATTTTTGGTTTTCCAACATGGACGGTCACATTTTTGTATTGAATTGTTATTAATTGTGTTTGTTATTGCTATTTGTTACTCGACATTGGCAGAATCACATTGGGCCTGACCCAATGGAAAGAGGCCATTAATATAAAATATCTAATATAATATATAACTTGATCGGCATTTGAATACGGTAAAAACTCGTACTAACCCCACAGTTTGAAAAAAATGTTTGGCCAGGGAGAATTGTCTATAACATACTTTTACTTTACATATTTTTACATAAGATAGATTTTTAATACCTTGAATGATTCGAAATAATGTGAACCTACATATTTCGAATTGAAGTGAAATGAAAATTTATACTAGGCACCAATAGCCATGCCAATCTGTCCTTTGACTCTGACCATTGTACTATTTAGTTAGGCCTAATTCTATATTCACCTCAGTTGATATTTAAGAAAGTTCTAAAAAAATAACTAACCAGAAAATTCAGATTGATAGAACTAAGGCTTTTGTCTGACGAACCAACCTAATTTATATTTTCTCTATACAGACCTTGATTTGTAACATTTTATTGTTAGGCACATTTATTTATACCAAAACTATGATTTATTTAAGCCGTTAAACCCCCTATAGTAACTTCCCGACTGCATAGGCATATCTTCACGCCAATTCCTTCGAAGGTATGCAGATTATAATTATTTTAAGGACGAATTTGTCACAAGTTATCGTCTACCGTGCAATGTTGTGCATAATTTTTTGTATTGTTTATTTTTATATAAGTTTAGAATATTATTTGTGGTTTTAGTCTGTCGAGCAGTTTATTTGGAAGCGACAAAAATGTTGCCCAACATGTTGCCTCATGTTTAAGACTTGTGACACCAATACTTCGCTAGAAGTCAGAATATGTTGGCATTAATATTATCCGCATCATTTCATCTCCCAGTAATGTGTCAGGCTACATATTACATGCTAGGATAAAAAGGTTGAAATTTTGTAAATTGTAATAGTGATTTAAAAAATAAAGGATTTATAAAAATAGTTTTGTTGTTTAATTTAATCAAAATAATAACGATTTGGCATTTATATTACTTAATAAACAATAAATACTTATACTAAATGCACTTAGTTAAATTAAAAATACAAATTGTGTGAATATTTCATGGGTTTAGACCTACTGTTATCATCTAACGAATTAATTTTAATTTGTGTTATTTACATACATATCGATATCGAATACTCGATAAATAAGAACGCCATAATATATTCGATATCATACTCTGTTATTTACGCAATAATCCTATGGCGCGCTCTATTTCAGACCAAAAACGAGTGAATAAAAATATGAAAAATATTAGTGCCTATGTAATATTTATAAAACAAATAGCACCATAGTATAAATATTTAGATTTTTTATACGTAATTACAAGAATAGTTTTTACTAGTTTTGACCATTCGCAAGTTTTTTTGGCCTTTTTGTTGGTATTTCTATCCTCAGACATAAGTTTTAAGAAATTGATTGCAGATTGGTCTTTTAAATCGTTTTCTTTTTCAAGTTTTTTATCTCCAGCAATCAATACGGGTTATAGGTGTTGGACAGTGTTGCGTCTATTTAAGCTTACCAAAGACATTGGTCCTTCAAATTGACATACCTGGATCCATAATGGGTCCTGGACATCCTAACCCTCAAAGTTCTGAAAGGTAAGGATGTCCACACATAGTCTGAATACTAGTCATCATATTCTTCAAAAAGTGGTATGTAATCGTCACTTCTGCTTCTTAACTTGAGCCCAAATTGTGTGACCTTATTTGCGTCAATGCCTTGGCTCTGCGCCACTGTTTTCACTGTCGCTGCCTTCCAATTATCTGGATTCTTTGATGTGTCCTTGACATGTTTCATTGTAGCTAGTTTAGCTATCACTGCATCTTTCTGAAATTTGAAAAGTCAATTTAGATTGTGCAGCAGACTGTATTACAGTTTATGAAGTTGGAATTTTAAAACATTTGTAAAAAGGAATCAAATAAATTGTCATCTTAGAAACATTGTAGTCTGTAGTGCGACAATCACCTCTCCTGATTTTTATTCGCGCAAATTCTTCCAAAAGAGAAATTTTAAACCATTTATCACCATTTGAAATTAAACTTACTTGTGCTGGGTTATCCACATAACTCGCATATATTCTCAAAATAGGCTCTCCAGTTTTATCATCGAACGTCAGCTTAGTTTTCGGTGGAATTTTGGCTTTGATCACCGTTACTTTTTGCGCTGGATTCGTTAGAACACTTGATACATTTGAATCATTTGTATCTACTTCAGCAAACAGTCTTATAGGCGCTCGCTTTGATATCAAATTAGCTTTTTCTTTGTTGAAGTCAACATCCTCACTTACCGTAGCTTCAACAATTTGTCCAGCGTATACTGCACCTTCGTTTGTCACTTTTGGTTCTTTATCGTCAGTTCTCAACAATGTATAAGCTACATTAACAGGCTCCTCTGGTTTTCTGAACGGAACACCTAATATCGGTTTTAATTCTGTCTTATTCTCGATTTTGTCTTCATTTTGCACGAAAAATGCCGTAACATCTGGGACTAGGGCTGTAGTAGTTGTGATATTTTCAATTTCTACCTTATTTTCTTGTGGTTTATCAATTTGAGCTAACGCGGCTGCAGCTCTTACATCATTAATAGCTGAGTAAAATCCATTAGCGATTACATTGCCAACGCTTTGACCAACCTGAGCGTAGTAAATAGGAGTCGTATTCTGTTCTTCTGTATTACTCTCTATAACATATTTGATTGTTGTAGTAACAGGTTGTGATGCAGCTACTATATCTAGTGTGATATTTTGCGGTTGTGGTTGTGGGGTGGTTTCCTCAATATTCACATTGGGAGCTTTGAATGTCTGAGGGATTAGAGTTACGAAAGTGCTTTCTTCTGCCTCTCTTTGGACCACGTTCTTTTCTGGAATATGTTTATGTATCTGATCATCAACTATGATCACTCGAGGATGATACTGTGATGCTTGAGCTTGTAAATGGACGTCATGTATTTGAGGAGAATCCGCCGGGTAAGGTATGAATTCCACCGCAGGGAATCGTTGCAACAAGTGGTTTTGGAGCTTTTGCAGGAACATTGGATCTTGGTGGTATAAAGCATTTGGGGGTATAATAATGCCTTCAGCTCTTGCGTTTAACAAATCCTGTTGCGACGGGAGTGCATTGAATGTCTGCAATATTAGAAAACACGGTTTAAATTTGTATTGAGTACCTTTGGGTTTAAAGAATAATAGCTCTTATTCACTTACTTGCATTGGATAAGGGTGGGGTTGAATGACTTGAGGCTGTGGCATATTTATAGGCAGTCCGAATTCGGAAGCAACTTGCAAGGCTGCTCCGTTTCTTATTAACGTTTGCAATTCTGGCGTTGTTAAGGACTGAAAAATAGTATGTTATTATACTACCTATATTCAAAAATAAAATAAATATCGCCAGACTGACACACCAACTGTATGGTCCCAAACTAAGCAATACTTGTACTATGGGCACCGTACAATGGACTGGGGGCGATCCCAGTGCACTCAGACCAGAGCAAATTACGAAAAGGCTATTTCCGAAATTTGCTTCGGCGGGCATCGAACCCGCAACCACTGCGTCAAGCGGTCGTCATTTAACTATGATGTTAGGGGGTCGGGGCATTATTTTACTACGCTGGATAAGTTTTGGTTGGTGCTGACTTCACCAGACTTTGAGAAGCTAGGATACCTATGTATGTGCACTTACTGTGGCTTTTGAAAATCCTATAGGAGTTTCTATTTTAGCCATTGACAACTCTGCTTCCTGGTACTTCTCAGTCACTTCATACGATGGTTTTGTCTGGAAATCAATATTGGCTAGGATGAAATACTATTTTAACGATACAAGTAAAGACTGCTTAGTCTGGTTTCAAAGTAAGGCGCTAAGCTCACTATTAAATTAATCAAGAGTCATTCCCCAGGAGGTAAATTTTAGAAATTTCGTATTCGTAGTTTTCTTACTGTGACGTGGGATTTCCCGTTTGTTTACTATATGGGACCTACCATGCAAGATGTTCCAAAAGTCCAAATGAAATTTTAGGTAGGTAAGTACCTGCATATTATTTATTATAAGATAGTTGATATTATGTAGTGAAGACATACATTCCTGGTGGTCCCATATCGCTTCAGGAGTGAGAGATACGGACAATTTACAGTTACCAGCAATTCAATACGTGGTTTAGCACTAAAAATCACGAAAAATCTAAAAAATATTTTCATAAAAGAATTTAACCGCCAAAAAAACGTGCACTAAAAAGCTAGAAATAACTATGGACCTTACAATTTCTTTCATGTAAATTTGGAGTCGATACCACTACCTTTACACGATGTTAAGACAACTTATTAGGTTCCTACGTTCGTAGGTAGGTACCCCTACTCACTTAATTTGGCACCGACTCCAAATGATCATTTGAAGTAACAGGATACCAAATTTTGAAGACAGATAACACGTAACGAAAATATTTACTGAATTATAGGCCTTTGAATATATGTTACAATTTATTTCGTGTTGCAGCCTTTAGAACACATTCAATAGATAAGAAAATAGTACTCGTATACACAGGTTTTACGAATAGCATCCACCAATATTCAAGAAGAGATAGGTAAGTACATAGTTAGTGTATTTATTACTTATACATAATGTCCCTGTTGTTCAACTCACCTGATCTAATAGACCATCTGAAGTATCGATGACCACGATTGGCTTCTCTGAGAGGCTGAGGTTGGGCGCTGGTATGGTGTGGATCGCACCTGAGGGTCACACTACTCTGAACCAATTGTCTTCGTCCACAGTGCGAGTTGGCAGTCACAAGATATCGACATAAATTTCAATGTACTTAGGCCGTTACTAGTAAACGCAGCCTGTCGGTAAGCATGAGCGTATACTGAGACGCAGTTCACGCAGCGCAGGGCAGAGCAGATTTTATAATAACTAGTATTCCCGTTATAATGGTCGAAATACGACCATAATTAATTTAAATTTTAATAGTCATTATGGAAGTCCCGCCCTCCAAAAACTGTCACCCTTTGTTGGTCAGACAGTGGGTATGTAGGTTACAAATGTGTGTGTGTCAATTCATGGCAGTGTGTGTACCTAATGTTTTATTTATTGATTTTAATGTATTTCTAAGTATTATAATATAAAAATATTAGCATTCTGCACTCCTTCTCTATATAAACTATAAGCGTGCCAAATTTCATACTCCTCCGACCGCGCAATTTTCGCATTTTTCGTATTTTCGGTTGAAAGTTTTTCCTTCACGTATTAATATATAGTTGAACCAGCTCAGAGCTGGACTCGTTGCGACGCAGGCACATGTGACGCATACCTGTGTCACTCCTGTTCTGCGGCTCTTTGTGGTGACAGGTGTGGAGACAGGTTTTTAAAAAAATTGACACTGTCATTTGTTTAGTTCAGAAAATCTGGTTATAGGTAAGTATCTGTGCAATTTAGCTGCGATCCAGAATAAGCTCGTCTGCTAATTCTGTTCTATGCTGTGCTGCGTGTCCCCTGCATCTCAGCATACGCTTAGCCTAACTATTGTGACACATCGCATCTGTGGACGCTGTTTTTAGTCGTGTTTAGTGCACGAAAGTGGCACGTAATCGCACGGGAAAAAGGTGCATAATTAATTATCTAAGTGCGTGTTAACAGCTAAGTAAGTATCTAATAATGAAGTGGCGCAATCTCAGGCCATGCGTGCTTTGGGATACTTGGTCTATAGGTTCGTACCTACCGTATGAAAAATCAATGTGTTTTTTTCAATGGCTAAGCTATAAAGCATTGGAATTGAAAATTGGGAGATCCCTATTCATATTGAAAATGTCAAGGAGATTGCCATTTATAGAACACATCTCGTCGTTGGCATAAGCTATTGAACCAAAACATCTGCGCTGAATTCCGAAGCCAAATTTTTCTCTCAAAATCCTCTTTCGCTTGGCTTGCCAAGTTCCACAAAAACAAATTTCAAAGCAATCTTGACACTCTTTATTTGAACTAATAATATTACCGTCTTACACACATATCACGGAACAATCACCCTTTGAATCCAACACATTAGGAGAAAAGCTTCCGAAGTTCATACGCTTAATAACGGTGTAACCGTGAGTTCGCACTGGACGAAACGTACATGAAACATGTTCTTGTCTCTATCTTCTGTTGTCATAAAATAGAGACAACAGTAGATAATATGTTTTGCCAACATGTTTCGTCCAGTGCGAACTCACGGTAAGATTTACGATCGACCAATCAAAACGCGTTGTCTCTGCTCCTGACAAATCACAATGGCGTTGCCTTCGCTCCCGCCCCGCAAAAGTTATTCCTAGCATCTAGCATCGGCCAAAGGGTGTTTGTTCAGGATTAGGATAGCAATATACTTCCATAGACCAGTCCAGTTTTGTGTATGTACCTACTAACAGAAGATAAAACGATCGCCTTCAAGATCTAATACGCAACAGCAAGCAACTATCCTTTAAAAGTGGTTTACCGAATAGCAATAAAGTGGTTTACCGAATAGCAATAAAGTCAGTGCAGTGCATTAGCAAGTCAACCTGTACCACCGTCAGCGTGCGCGGCGGGCGGCGCGGACGCAGCCCTCACGAACTCGTACTCGGGGTTCGTGGGCGGCAGCCGGGCCGTCGTCTTCCAAGGACCGTTCGCGAACATGTTGCGCGTTGGATTATAATGTTTCACTGCATATCTAGAAGTCAAAAGGTGATAGTCAGGCCCTGTTTCAAAAGAGGATAATTTTCTTTCAATCCTCCTATTCTTCATTCCCATTAAGTTCCAAGACAATTTAGCTTTTCCCCCGGGACTCGTCAAGAGTCAAACCTCGGCGTATTCAAGGACACCATTGTCGATCCTGCCTGGCTGGAGTAGGTAACTGTGGCTGAAGTGTGTGGCGGGTCTAGTCCCGTTCAAAAAAATCCTCATATGGCGTTTAGGTACCAATACTCTAAATAAATGTTACGTTTCGACAGACAACGGGAAAGGTATTTCTGTTGTACCTGGTGGTTGTCAACAAGAAAAATAATCCTCTTAGTCCCCAGGGGATATCACATCAGGCACAAAGTGGAATAAAACGTAATGTTTCTTGCCTGTGCGGTGGGTTCCTATACAAAACGTACGGCGCTCTATGCGAGGCCGCTTGCACCAGTCGCGCCTGGGTCTGCATCCAAGGTCTCTGCATCGTCAGACCAGGCCTGAAGGGCGTGGGCGACCGGAGCCTGTTGGTCGAGCTCATCCGGCTGATGTAAACCGCGTGCGTTATTGAACATAATGCCATGTAGATTATGTGAGCCTGGAAAAAATGTAAATAAAAAATATTAGCAGAATAACACAAGCTGAATGGTCTCAAATTAAGCAATGCTATGCTATGCCATGGGTGCTGAACAACTGACTGGGGGCAATCCAGTGACACCCAGACCAGGTCAAATAATGATAAGGCCATTTCGAAATATGCCCTGGCAGGAATCGAACCCGCCAACACTCTGTTCAGTGAGCCAAGTTTCCTGTGCTCGAAGCGCTACGCCACGTGGAATCCCGCTAGAAACACCCTCCCCCCCTCGCCCTCGTAAGTACTAGGAGCGCATAGGTCTCAAGGATGAGGGTTGGCCATTAAAAAAAATATCGCTCCAATGAATCCGTTTCCGTATCAACGCTTCAACCTTACAGAGCTTAACATCTTCAACTGCTAACCCTATATCACGACGGTACAAACAGGGAATAAAATACCACTTTTATGAATACAAGTAGGTATGTATATAAATAAACGCAATTACTCTGTTACAAGACAGCATTCCGTACATGTAAGGCATGAGGGAAAGATGGCGCTGGTGTCAGCGGACCGGTCCGTCGTGAAAATAATTCTCGGTAAACTTTTATCCTACCGAAAACGTTTGTGTGGAAAGCTGGCCAAGTGTCTGCTGATTAAAGTGATTCTACCGAAATATGTTGAATGGCATAATCTCTTTGGTATTTTTAGGGCGCTTCCCAACCAAACGAGCTATGCCTTAATTATTGTAGCCCCTATTTTTTGACATCACAAAATACCTAGAGACAACATCAGAAATAGTTGTAAATGTTAATCAGTGCAAAAGAGGTGTAAGAAAGCTTGCACCTACGAAATCGTTATTGATTCAAATTCAGATTGGCTTAGCTCGAATAGATTCCTGTTACTAAAATAATGCGAGACTTTCTATTTTTTAAATCATCTCACCTAATTATAATTTAAAGACGCTTGTGGCAATTTACAGCCCTTGGCCAACACTGCCGTGTGTATTGATGTTGTAGAACGGCCGGTATGCGGATTGGATGAGAATACAAAGTGACACATAATGGGTATACTTTTTTTTTCAAAACTTAACTTTGTAATTCTAAAACCATCAGCTTTGGAGGGAACTTGAAAAACAAAAGGTGTTATAGGAATACAGCTGTTGACCGATTTCACAAGTCTACAAAACCTTTAGTACTTCAACTGTCCCACAAAGCCGATAGTTTAAGATTTACAAAGTTAAGTTGCAAAAAAAAATAGTATACCCATTTTGTATCACCTAGTATAAGGACCAAAATCGTATGGCAACCTGCCTGCTTTAGACCTATTGCTGTGACGAAAACCTTATTTATTAATCACCCAAGTCTTATTATATAATTTGAAGACATAAAATACTTTTAATTAGTTCGGCTTCGCCCGCATTCATGCGTGACAGCGGCTATTAGAGAGTGACACTCGTGCGCAAGTCACGTTATAACTTTGATACCTACTTATTTACTCAGATATTTTACGCAATAAACAACCAGTATCAGCCTCATGCAAAAAAGCATAAGAATAGTACTGATAGGTTATTATGTATTTTTTCAAGCAAAATAAGGCCATGATAATCGAATTTCGAAATTGAAATCGAAATCTGTAGGTAACTCCAAAGGCAGGCAGGGTTAAACAAAACAAATGAAGTCAAAGTTCCTGGTAGGTATCGTATCCTTTTTTCATAAACATGGTGGAGCATTGTTGATAGTGTTTTAGTAATCATCATGACAATTTCCGGCGACGCCTTTATTGTTGGATACGGACGATTTATTGCTATCCAAATTGCTAGGTCTAGCTCGAGGAAATATGAATGGCCGATGTATAGAATTACGCGGTCGTTCATTTTAACATTAGGTGCTGCTTTTCCTAGGCTCCAATTGGACAGAGCTTTCTCGATGTTTGATCCAAAGAAATTATAATAATCTCTTATTATTGTGGGTCAAATGAGCTGGACCCTAAGTTTGCTAATTTAAAGCGAAAAATCGGTAGGTAATCCGTTAATTTCCTCGGCAGCTGAGATTTTGCCAGTGGACTATGGATAATAGCTACTTTACGCCGACCTTCTGTGTGAGGATGGTACTACCCGGTTGAGCTAGCTCGTATAAGACCTGCTGTAGTGTATTAGCTTCATCTTGCCTCCTCTACCCTTACCTACCTACAATATCCACATCCTACTTCCTACTATATTAATATATTATTATAAATGCGAAAGTTTGTGAGTGTGGATGTATGTTTGTTACTCTTTCACGCAAAAACTACTGAACGGATTTGAATGAAATTTCGAACACAGATACCTGGATTAACACATAGAATGCTTTACTTAAGTTTACGCGGACGAAGTCGCGGGCAGAAACTAGTTTTAAATAAGTTCACTTAGACAAATGTAATATTTTACTTATAAACAAGTTATCTACAACTTCACGGTAACAGCACAGCGGGGTAAATAAAGCAGAACGCTAACGGGGCTCTTCAGTCCAGTTGCCGCGGCTCCGGTATAGGAAATTGCTTTTAAATATCATACTCATGTTTCCCGGTGAGCCGAGGTATACTCAATTGATGATAGCCGACAGCTGACAGCTGTGTTGACGGGCTGGCTCTAACGTGGTAGTAAGACCCTCTCACAGAAGAACAGCGTAAAGTAGTCATTATATCTGTATTTTGTACGATGTGTGAGTGAACCAAACTGATTGCTGCATACCTAATCAAGAACCTCACGCACAGTCCACACTCATTTGTCTCACCTTTCCCCATGGAAGTTACAGTAATAATAATGCCACCCTGTTATTTTCCAACGATGGCCCAAGTGTCCTCATGTTCGTAAATTTTGTTTTATACCTAAATATCGCCAGACTAACGCTCACTAACTGTATGGCCACAAACTAAGCAACGCTTGTACTATGGGTACCGTACAATGGACTGGGGGCGATGCATGAGACACCCAGACCAGGGCCAATTACGAAAAGGCAACTTCCGAAATTTACTTGACGGGAATCGAACCCGCAACCACTCGGTGCAGGTAGCCGAGCGGTCTACGCTCCAACCACTGCGCCAAACGCTCTTCAATGATTAACATCTTCAATAAAAATAAGCTTTTATTGCGATAACGTAGGCCCGTAGCAATAAACCGATCTCAAGTCTGAGAGCGATCTTGAACAAATTACACTTGAAAAGCGTAGTCAAGACCGCTCTCAGACTTGAGATCAATTTATCAATGCGGGCCAAGGTAGCTTAGTTTGGGTAATATAATGGGGTTTCCCTTATATCAGAAATGAAATAGCCTTGTCGTAATCTTCCCTATTCTGGGTGCCACTGGGACCACCCTGTCCATTGCATGGTACCATGGTAAAAAAGCGTTGCTTAGTTCAGGACCCTGAGTAGATAACAAAACAGATTAAAATCTACAGATGATACAACATGGTGTTCGCGGTATTGGCATCTGTCATTAGCGCCGAGCGATGTGAAATCTGTATGGACCGGTCTGACCTGCCGCAGTTCTTTCTAAAGAGGCTATATTCTATGCATTGGATTTGATGTATGGAAAATGTATTAGGTACCTACGTGTCTGCGGCACCTACCTACTTATCTACCGCGAACGAAGTTGATTTATTATAAACTAGCTGTGCCCGCGACTTCAACCGCGTGAACTAGTGTATTCGCAAACTTATAAAACATTCACATAAACCTTACATATTTCTGTATAAACTTTATTTATTTATATCGAATTAACTGCCTATAAAATAAGGTTCAAGCTTCTAGCTATACTTCCATACAACTTTTCATCCCCCCCCCCCTCTCAACCCCTTAAAACCCTTTTTTCACATTAACAAGTAGCCTATGTCCTTTCTCAGGCGCTAGACTCTGTGTACCAAATTTCATTTAAATCGTTTCAGTTGTTTTGGCGTGAAAGTGCGACAGACAGACAACAGACAGAGTTACTTTCGCATTTATAAAATTAGTAGGATTGAAGACGGAAACGACCATGTATGGTGAGCTCAGAATCCTCCTCAAATATATTATAGCTACCCAACAAACAACGCGTTGA
This sequence comes from Notodonta dromedarius, assembly GCA_905147325.1. Classification (NCBI taxonomy): domain Eukaryota; kingdom Metazoa; phylum Arthropoda; class Insecta; order Lepidoptera; family Notodontidae; genus Notodonta; species Notodonta dromedarius. The sequence continues at coordinate 2,164,449 of LR990167.1, forward strand.
AATCTTTTGCTAGTCTTGTTTTTTTTTCAGTTTAAAGGTTAAATTTTAGGAAATTACAAAAATTATAAAAAAATATTTTGACCTTAAAATTTAACAATTTGTGGTTCTAAGGGTGGACGGGCTATCCCTGTGGGAGTTGCGATGTCACGGACAGAAGAGAGGTGGAGCTTCCACCCACGTTCGTTTCTATGTTTGCGATTAAAACTTCGAGTACCTATAGTTTATCTACTGATGCGAGCGATAGATACGACTGTCTCTTCACCAAATTACAACTTTTTTGGGAACTAAACCCATAGACCTCTTACGTCCACCATTCTATGAGAATGCAATGGTCAAAAGTTGGCGGGGTATCTGGGAAAACGGTTAATTTTTATTGGTCCGTTCAATGAACCGTGAATGGACCAATCAAAATGTCAGGTGCGATCATACATATGCAGTAGCAATGCATAAGTTAGAGCGGGGGTGCCCGGCTATGCGGCGTCTATGACTTATTGTTCTGAGACTAAACCACTGGATCCTGTCCGAGTCTGCCCCGTTTGTGATGTGTCGTTAAGATCAATCACCTCAAGGCTATCAACCTGACTCAGTAATGAACTTGGAACGATTGGAGTGTGATAATTGAATTTCTCCTGTTTGTTGATACAAGATGCGTTTAAACAGCTTTTGCACTAGCGTTGTTTGTGATATCATGATATTCATGAGTGTTTGCTTTAAACTCGTGTTTTATCATCGCACTATTCTTTATATATATTTGCAGAAAGATCCTCCTAGATTTTTTATTGGAAAAATATTTTCGTAAGACCAAAACACACCTTTACCCATCTTTAGATATGAAATAAGAACAATAACATTTATATTTCTACTTAGTTTAGTATACTTTTCAGTATACTTCAATATTCACCGAATTCATTATTGAAACATTTTTGTTCTGTCATATCTCGGTATTATGATTGATTTTGACTATGGGTTTGTTTAGGTAGGTAATCAAAATAATAAATTATCAAATGGATTAAGGTACCAAGCGTTGTAGTTAAATACTTATCTATACAAATGTATAAAATTGTTTGTAATGTTAAAATAACAGTGTTTAGTAAACCCATATTAAGAAATTATACTAAGTATAAGTACGGTACTTAAATAGAAATAAATAAATATGTGGGTCTGTCTGTCTGCCTGAATGACCCACTGGCAGATAGCTGATGTTATAAGACGTAAGCTAACTACTAATACTAACTAGTAAGTAAGTTACTAAGCTGTAAGCACAACAAGCATCTGATAATAAATGAATAAATAAAGTAACCTAGGCTACTTTTATTTTATCGAAGTACCTACCACGCGGGCGGATCCACGGCCACAGCTAGTGCTTAATAAATTCGGTTATTTCAAATAATTAATACTAATTAAGCCTACCTTCATCGTCGATCTTGATCCCGACGGTCACAGAACACTCAGTTCAAATCACTAGATCACTGCGATTTCACTTCAATCACTTGCCCTACACAATCAGAGACAAATTTCTAACACTACCGACACTCGGCAGAGGCCTGTTAGTTGTGGAAGGCGAAATAGGTCACTGTTCGTCTTTATATTTACCCCCACTGGGTATCGATTACTGTTGGCTTAGCCAGCTTCTACGATTATCGTAAGCCTAGTACCTAAGTGTCTATCTAGTTGAAGGTAGGTATTTTATTTTCCCCATATTAACAATGTTTAATCCCAAAGTTACAATTGATTTACAAAGGAACACCAATACCAATTTTATTTTGAAAATGGGTTTGCATTTAAATGGTTTTTAATTTGGAGGTGGTTTGTCATTGATCATAGATATTCTAGTCATTTAGGTGGGTATGCTCCCCTAAAATATTTGTAAGTAACATGATAATCAGACATTTAATTCTTATTTGAATAATGCACGAACTTAAATTACACTACATCATAAAAAAATAACCAAATAGGTACTTACAACTCGTTTTGCCGTTCTGCGTTTTTGTTTGATGAGAATCAATTCAAACCTTTATAGGATAGAGGGTTTTAAATTGCGATTTTATTTTGTTTTTCGTATCAACAAAGTAGTAATCACAGATTTAAAAATAAAACACTTGGTACCTGCCGTTAAGGATTATAATTAGTTCGAATTAGAAAAAGGTTCATTAGCCAACGAGTTACATCACTCATGCATACAGTGAGAGCGCTGTGTCACGCGACGGTCGCCGTCTCCTGCGCACGCGATGTCGCGGCTCACTAGCGGCCAATTTCACAGCTATTTGAATATGAGATTAATGATCTGATCTTCTTAAGGTTCAAAGGAGTTAGCAGTGTTGCATGTATCGTGGATTGGACTCAGGTCAATGCCGGTGCCTATAAACAATCGATATTTAATGGTGGTAGAGCCAAGCTTTACCCAACTGACTACAGCACATATACATGACGACCGCTTGCCGCAGTGGTTCGAGCGTAGGCCGCTCGGCTCACTGCTCATGGTGGTTGCGGGTTCGATTCCCGCTGGGTTAAATTTCGGAAATGGCCTTTTTGTAATTTGCCCAGGTCTGGGTGTCACTGGGATTGCCGCATTGTACGGTACCTATAGTACAAGCGTTGCTTAGTTTGGGACCATACATTTGGTGTGTCAGTCTGGCGATATTAATTATTATTATTGTAGGAGCTGGCTGGCACATGAACAATGAAAAGCAGCTGTTATAGCTCCTCTGCGTTTTGTCCGATAAATCCGGGAGCCGGAAGTTCAACCCCCTTGTCATTTCCTCTTGCTATTTCACTCCCCTCTAGGTAGGCAACGTGCGAGCAATGCCTCTGGTATTGCCAGCATTTATATAGGACTAGCTGTGCCCGCGACTTCGTCCGCGTGGAATTTAACTTAACAAAAAAGCAAGCTTCAAGCGTTCTGAGCCCGCGCGACAGGACCCATTTTTTTGTTTTTCTAAAATAAAAGTAGCCTAAGTTACTGCTTATAACATCAGCTATCTACCAGTGAAAGTCCCGTCAAAATCGGTCCACCCGTTTCGGAGATACTCTTTGATTTCATGTGTTTTTATTTTTTTACGCGGAACCCTAATTGTTTTTCTAAAATTAAAGTAGCCTAAGTTACTCCCTATTACATCAGCTATCTGCCAGTGAAAGTCCCGTCAAAATCGGTCCAGCCGTTTCGGAGATTACCCGGAACAAACACACAGACAGACAGACAGACAGACAAATTTTTTTTAAATCGCGTTTTTGCTATAGGTGCTATACTTTCATATGCATTTAGTGAAAAGGTGTTATTTTGATATTACAAACAGACACTCCAATTTTATTTATTTGTATAGATACGGTTAACGCTTTGCATCGTACGCTTGGTTTCTGACTTTGAATCTCTATTTCCTTGGTCATCGCAACACGCGTGAACGGATGGAACGATTTCGCTAATTCTTTTTTTGTTGTGTTTATTTTTGTCAGGATAAGGTTCTTATGAAAGAAAAAAAATAAAAAAGTTGAGCGGAACAATTCGAAATATTCAGTAAGTTGAGACAGGACAACGTCTGTCGAGTCAGGGAGGAAGTATAAAAAAAAACCAAATGGTTGATGCATTTTCTAGGCTGGCAATATTTCTTTCGACCATTACCCAGCATATCCTAAGGTCAAGGACCTGTGCCTTAATTGCCAGCTGTAAAGCCTCAATCAGAAAGCGTGCGTAGTGAAGCCAGACCGTCCAGGAAGGTGGTAATGACACTTCTCATTACCAGCGCCTTATGTAAACTTATGGCGCTTTCCTCTTGACGGTGCAATGGAATACAGTTGTAGGAAATGAAGGGGTCGGTGCTATACCTTTATATACCTGCTTACATGCTGCAACTATACAAATAACAAGTGTCTGGCAAATAAACTGCGGTTTTTCAGCAGCAGTATTTTAGAAATTCATTAGGCTTTTTTTTGAGCACCTAATGTACACAAATCATAACAGAATACAATTTGTTTTAACTATGACCTGTGCTATCTTTAGATTACTGCGGAATCACTGAGGATAATTCACGCGGATTTTCCACGGGAGACCGTATCACTGCATAAATTAAATAAACTAGTTTATTTGTAGGTACATAAGTGGAGTAGCCATTATGTTCCTTCCCTTCTTCGTCTCTGTATAGTGGATCAGTCTTTCGTAAGGATGCCCACTTCATCCTGCCATCTCTCTTCTTAGCTTGCCACGCTACGCCTTATGATAAATAATCGCATAGATTGTCCAGTATTGTCTAGCGGCTAGACTCTAGCCAGTTGCAATTATAACCGTAATATTAGGGCAGATCCATTTAATTTAACCATCTAATTATTAACTAGAGATCATTTCCACCAACCATTTCTTATTAAATTCAGTTATGTTACTTATAAATTACTGTCTACCGATATAATATAAATTACGCCTATTAAATAATCATATCAAATTTCCACACTTCTATGTCTATTGCTTGTAGATTTGATCCAGGCGCTTAGAGTTAATACCTAATACCTACTTTTTACTGGTTGTTTTATAGCGGTGACACCAGCAGAAGAATAATCTAAGAAATTTTCCTGATTTTAGATGTTTTCGTTGAATATTTGTTATCATGTTTGTTGGTTCTGTCCCTGCAATTAGGTAGGTACCTAATACTACCGTGCATTTTTTTTGCGAATTCTCATTATTTGTTCTTCCAATCCGAAAATTTGTCTATACCTACTTATAACCTATTAGTATAACATGAAGCTTTTAATCGCGACTCATAAGTATATTATAAATATAAATATTGGCAGACCACACCAACTGTATGGTACCAAACTTAATACTTGTACTAAGGATTGGATGGTGATTGCGAGTGATTGAGACAGCCAGATAACGGCTAATAACTTCCGAAAAAATATTTCCAAAATCTACTCTGACGGGAATCGAACAAGCAACCGCTCTGCAGTGAGCCGAGCAACCTATGCTCTAGTCACTACGCCAACCGGTCGTTAAGTTCTATTACGAAGTCTTCGACATTTTCATCCGGAGTTGTCTCTATGGCCGGACCGGGAACAGAAGGGATTATAAAACCTTGGTCCACCCCATACGTTAGTTTTTTGCCGGTTTGATAACCTTCACATTTCATGTTTATTCAGGTAAAGTAAGGGCAAATCTATGATTGTTGTAATAAAGGCACAAATAACACACATCCCTCATAATTTATTTACAAAAAAAATATAATATATAAAATTATTAAATAATTATTAATTGAGCAATATTTACAGAATACAGATAACTTTTGTTCTACTAAAAACTATGTCACCATTTTTTACACATACTCGTACACATCATACAAGTACCTACATACCTGCCTGAAGTAATAGGTAAATAGACACAAATTACTTCGATAACACTGTGAACATCTTCAAATCTTTGCAGTTGTCTATTCAAGTATAAAATTTAAATAATGATTGGACTGTCATCAACACCATTCACTAGGACTACATTTTTATTGGACACGAATATCAACACCTTTTTAATAGTGTTTTTGTATACAAGTTGTTTTGAGTAATTAGATACTTATAAACTAAAGATCAACATTCTAGGTTAAGCTACATTTATGAATATTTTTAAGCTTTTATGGCTTATAGTTACAATGAGTATGGTTAACGGAAACTGGACGGAGTATTTCGCGAATGTATAAATAAATTATCCTTGATAATAGTAATGCTGCAAGTCTTCGGCGGTCAACGCTTGGTGCGGAACAGCGACCTCTGTAAAAATTATAAAAAGAAAATATTAATATTTGACCCAGACAATTTTTATTGAGTAAAGTAGCTGATCTGCTCCTCCAGACGATTTCTAGACCAAATGGGTATTAACTCCTCTCCTCTTGAGTTGCAGATGTCCTGGCCGAAGGTGACCATTTACATCAGATGAACCGTCTACCAGTGTGCTCAACTTGGAAATAAAATAACCCCAAAATTATTTTTTTTATCCATTTAAAAAGGCATAACATAAAAAGTTTGTTCTTTAAGGTCATTTGTAATGCCATTGTAAATGGTTTTTAGAAGCATTGGATGATTTATACATAGGGGTAAATGTGTGCAGTATCGTACACGGTTCCATTAATTGTGACCAAAACTGAAACTAGCATTGCCGTTACGTAACTGTCATTGTTATTGTCAGTTTTGCAAAGACAATAGCGATGTTTTTTACCTGAACAGATTAGTTATTTACTAGCTGTGCCCCGCAACTTCATCCGCGTAGTATTGGATTATTGGGTTAAAAAGTATCCTATATGTTAATCCCGGTTATAATCTATCTGTGTTCCAAATTTCATCCAAATCCGTTCAGTAGTTTTTGCGTGAAGGAGTAACAAACATACATACATCCACACTCACAAACTTTCGCATTTATAATATTAGTAGGATTTACCGCTGTTAATCTCTATATGAGTACCTACATACTTCACAGTGATAGTAGAAACATTAAAGTTATATCAGAATATTTATATTACAACTCTAATCTCATTATAAAATATTTACGTAATACCTATCTACTTTCTACTTAACTATAAGAAGATCAATATATGTCAAAATGTTAATGCCACAAGAATGATTTATGATTTACTTCACACGTCGTCGTTTTGAATTACAGTCAGACTTTCTAGGCTAAAAGTAATATGTAATTTATGATGGAATGAAAATAATTGCTCAATGTGAAGTAAAATAATAAATTATCCGCCAAAAAAATGTTGGCTTTTTTTACTGAAAAATTCAATTTTGCTTGTGTATAAATGCGTGTGTTAAATTGTTTTCGATTGAATTGAGCATGTTTACATCTTTAGTTCAAATAATTAAATTTTGACAGATATCGACTTGTGTAAGCGATTGTACTAGCAGCTACAGATAGGTACATGCATAGATGAGATGTGAATGAGAAAGTTTCGAGTATGTACAGTCGTTTAGTCATGTTATAGTAGGTATATTCTATGGAACACCAAACATACAACTCACTTCCCCTGGGGCCCAACTCTGTTGACCTGTGGCAATCTGACCGACTCGCGATACGTCAAAACTGACGTATCGCGTATCTGAACACGTCAGAATTTCTCAAAAAAATCTATAAAAACTGACGTATCCACATACGCGATACGTCATTTTTGACGTATTGCGAGGCTCTCGAGATGCCAGCGGTCAACAGTTAGGCCCCAGGAAATGAGTCGCAAGTTTTCCATAGAACACAAGTCTGTCAGTCACATACCTTTGGTCAGTCAACATTCAGTCAGCCTTGAACAATCCTGTTGCCTCGTAGGAAGTATCTGTAGTCATTTCTTCTGTTCTGGTCGCTTTCTTTGGTAGTCTGTGGCTTTTCAGTGGTTGTCGTGGTCGTGGTCGTGGTTGTGGTTGTGGTTGTGGTGAGTGGGTCGGGAAGGAAGTCCGCGGGGAGCACGCCTATCTCATTATCAGTGACTACGGGAGTCGGCAGGAAACGTACCTGACCTTTCCTTATCATCTCGCTGTATGTGTCTAAACTGTTCAATTTGTAATCTTCCGAGGATCTCTGATGTTCGTTCATGTACGCGGCATAGACTTTGTTCAGATTTTGGTTTATCTTCTGAATTTTATCTGCTGTCAGTTTTTTTTTCTGGGCGATCGGTGGGGGCGCTTGTTTAGCCGAAGTGTAATCGTAGGGGGGGTAGCTGTCACTGGGGTTGTAGTCATACGGATCCATGGCGGCTGGTGCTCCGTAAGAATCGACGGCTCCCCACGACATGGGTTTGAATGAGGGGACGGGTTGGGGGGGCGGAGGGGCCTGGTACGTGTGGGGATCGTCAATGGTGGCCGGGGCGGTGGAGAATGCGCTTTTAATGGCGCTGTAGACTGTGTGAAGGATGGATGGGGGTGGGTCGAGGGGTGTGTGGCCCGAGGGGGCGGTGTGGAGGGTCTCGCTCGGCGCGGCTTCGCCCAACGGCGTCAAGAATACCAGCCCGGCGTGTAGCCCGTTCAGTGTACCACGGCCTGTCTCAAAAATGTGTCCATCTTACCGTATGTATGCTGTCGTCTCTATTTTTTGACAGCACAAAATAGACACAACATCATAGGTCGCTGTGAATATTTCGTCGATGCAAACGAGCGGTTTGAGCTTCTACTTGGCGGATAAATCACCCACCGGAGACGGATGGATCGATAAGAAAAGAAATGGACAGTTCTTCCTTATAGTACTGTCTCGCTCTGTTGGGCGGTTGATCTGACCGTGTAAAAGAGCCTTTAGATGACCTGTTTTGTTCCTGGTACGATTACGACATTATGGAGATGATTGTAATGGTGTGTAACAATATATCTACTTTATAATGATTGTGCCATTTATAGGAAGTCGTATATTGCTTTGATATTTGCAACATGTTGAGCAATTAGTTGCCCAAAATGTTGTTCCTTTATGTTAAAAAATAAAAGGCTAACATTTAAATGGCAAAATCACACTCTATCTACTTCAATTTATTACCAAAACTACTAAATACGTATCTACTAATTGCCATGCGTACTATAAAACTATAATTAACGTCACATCTACAAATGTTGTAAACTATCCTACGTCATATGCGCGCGATGACATTATACAGGGCGTATTAAAAGTCCGAAATAATAAGTACTTAAAGGTATGAGCATCGAACATATAACTATATGGAATAAAATTTTAATTGAAAGTGGAACACTTTTCCGTCAATAATGAAAAAATAACGTATTTTAATAAACTTTTTCGTCTATATTAGTGGCTGTTACTCGTAAATGCAGAACACTGTTTTTCTAGGCCACTAGATGTTGAAAAACGAAAGTTGTGACAACTATTCAAGGGCCGGTAACTCAGAAACCAAGATATATACCTTATATGATATATACCTTTATTATTATTTCGGACTTTTGCATCACCTGTATATTAAAGCCCGCGTAATGCGTATAATAATACCTAGTTTGTGGTATTTCCTTAGCGGTTTCCGCATATAGTTTCCTAAAATATAGATTGGTATGTATTATTAGTGTAGTCACGGTTTCAGGTAAACCACAACAACAGGATATTGGTGGAAATAACTATATTAATAGATTTCATCATTAGGTAGGTACCTACATTATTATCAGAGAGTGTAAATGTTTGATTTCCTAAACCAAACATGAAATTCAGGTATTTGAGATCCTTTTTAGTATTTTTTTTATTTATCTGTATTGCACGATAAGTGGCCTCCTAAGATGTATCTTACAAGCGTTTCAATAAATCTATCCGCTAATGGGAATGACATAAAGTCAATCATTTCAGAAACAGCATCCAACAAAAAAAACCTTTGACTCTCAATACATAAAGTAACCGGAACGTAAAATATATCGCTACTTCAATTTTTTAAGTCATATTATTTGTATAGGTCACGCGCACAAGCTAAAAATGTTAAAATTATAATTGCTTACCATTTACAAATTTCATGTACTAGTTTCTTTAGTAGGTATAGCAATCGATTCGGTACAGTAGCGTGGGATCTTTATAAATGGCAATATATCGTGTAGGAAATATTGCCATACTAGCTGAGCCCGCGACTTCGTCCGCGTGATATTTAACTTAACAAAGCCCGCTCCCGCGTTCTGAGCCCGCGCGATAGGACCCAATTTTTTTAAATTTAGTTTTTCTAAAATAAAAGTAGCATAAGTTACTGCTTATAACAACAGCTATCTACCAGTGAAAGTCCCGTTAAAATCGGTCCAGCCGTTTCGGAGATACTCTTTGATTTCACGTGTTTTTAATTTTTTACGCGGAACCCTAATTGTTTTTCTAAAATTAAAGTAGCCTAAGTTACTCCTTAAAACAACAGCTATCTGCCAGTGAAAGTCCCGTCAAAATCGGTCCAGCCGTTTCGGAGATTACCCGGAACAAACACACAGACAGACAGACAGACAGACAGACAGACAGACAGACAGACAGACAGATAGACAGACAGATAGACAGACAGATAGACAAAAAATTTTTAAATCGCGTTTTTGTTATAGGTGTCGTATGTAATTTCATATGCATTTAGTGAAAAGGTATTATTTTGACATTACAAACAGACACTCCAATTTTATTTATTTGTATAGAGTATAGATATGAAGCCAAGCTTGTACCCAACTAGTCAGTTGGGTACACCCAACTGACTACAGTTCATATACGGACTCAACCGGAGTAGTACCACCCTCTTACAGAAACCGGCGTAAAGTAGCTATTATAGCTGCGTTTCGTACGGTGAGGGAGAGAGCTGGAACTGCAACTTCCTCCCTTCCCTTCCCTCTATCTCACTCCCCTTGAGGGCGGCAACGTGCGAGCAATACCATTGGTATTACGAGCATCTATAGGCTACGGTAACTGCTTAACATCAGGCGGGTCGTACACTTGTTCATGTTCAGCAAGACGTGATACCTACCTATCATTGTCGAAATTAAATCTTAATTTCAATTGTTTGCCCTTTTAAGCTTCGCATACAAACCGTGATAGTGTTTTTTAACATTATTAGAGGGACTCGTCACGGCTTTGTGCGTGCTTTTTAAAATTAAGAGCTGTGACGAAAACTTGTCAGTAAATTATTCGTTTTAATTTGCCTCATAGATTAGACATAAACGCGTGTGCGTATCCCATAAGTTCTTGCAATTGAAGTTAATAATTGGACTAAAACCAACCTAGAACAACCAACACAAGGTTGGTTTTGGTCTACAGCAGTGTATGTGGGTTGATTCCGTTCTGCAAAACGATAACCAATTATAATATGTTGACATAGAAGTCGGAAGTCCGGACCGCATTGTGCGATGACAGAAGATGTTTACAATAATATTAAGCCTAGATTTAAATATTAATATTGCCTTAATTTCAACCAACTTCCTATTTCATAACACAATTGTAATGTTGTTAATCTTATGTAGGTACTTTAATCAATGATGTAACCCAATAATCTGACGAGATCTAAATAGTGTATCATCAACTATACTTAACCTCCTCTCTCACCGTATTTGGTAAGTGTTATACAACAGTGCACCAGACTTCCTATAGAGCCACATACTTATTTAATACGGTGGCGAAAACTAGAACTAACTTTATCATTACGTAATTAATATATACTTTGACAGATTTACTAAGACACTAGCGATGCGTTCGACGGAAAAGATAACTTTGTACAGTCTTTCAAATACAGCCTTTGTGAATGGCAACTGAGCCGTGACGTTTTGAGACCTCATTTTTTTAACTAGCAATCGAAATGTATGTAATTTTAGGATGTAACAGTGACAGGTGTTGGTACAATGTGTTGGAACATCCTTGCCAATTTATTGCAGCTATTACAATCAGTTGGATTGCAACAGTAGGTACGAAACCTGTAATCAAATTTGTTGTTATTTTTTTACTGCCGCAGTATTGTGTAACGCTTGTTTTGGATTCATACAGTGTCATAAATACGAGGAGGCATTCACATTTTTGTACTTTAAAAGGTGTTATGCAATGCGAGCAGCTCGGCTGAATATGGATTTATTTAAATTACGTAATTATTTTTAAAAATAAATGTATTATCTTACGTCTATTTAAATTCGAAAGCATAAAATATAAATATAAAAATTAAAGAATTTATTAAAAAGACAAAAACACTGTCCTATCTAATTACTTCATTCAAATTATATAAGGCTAATTTATAATTAAGTTCTGTCGTAACAATCCACTAATAGGAAGTCACTCCACTGGTATTTAATATCCGGTGCATAGCGCCATCCATATTACATGCGCTTCATTTTTTTTTTTTTAATGACTGTAATAATATAAATTATGTTGCTGGCCGAAGTGGTCAAAACAAGTTCACCCAGAGAGAGGGCGCGCGCGAAGTGCGCTACAGCCAGATGCTAACCTAATAAAAGTATATCAGACGTTTACAATCTAAAATGTATAACGTGTTGAACAAGTAACAGTAAATAATTAGTTTACTTTCATTCATTCTATCATTCAGCAAGAAATCAAATTATTAATTGTTAGTGATCACAATTAATGTTAATGATTAGATATTGTCAGTGTTCCTTTTAGCGCTTATCAATCCAATACAAGATAAAAGCGTCTCCTTTTTCTAATAGTCTGTCTAATAGTTAAGCATACACTGGCCACCTCACTGGTGTCATCCGATCATAACCCATCCCTTCAGGTATCCAACGTGCAGGCAATATCTTTGGTATTGCAAGCATCAATAGGAACGCTTAAAATAAGGCGGGTCGTGAGCTTGATTGCCGACTTTTTATTAAAAAAAAACGATAATTACGTTCAAGTCTACATTTTCTTTTTACCAGGTCAAATGACCCATCCTAAAGTATCTATTACGTACCAATAACAGACGTTCGCGCGACACCACGCTGCGGTCACAACCAGATCGACTGGACTCGTGACATAATACACTTTCACTAAAAACCAAAGGCGGGTTTAAATCTTAGTGCATTGCATTGTCGACGCTTCCTTGAATGCTTCGTTACATCACTATCTGGTACATTTCTTACACTTCTGTGTTTCTAAATAGGTCTTTTCTTAGCATTCAGCATCCAGGTCATTGGATTTCAATGATAAGACAGGTAGTTGTCTTATTTTGAATCAAACTTTGCAATACGTTCTTTTGTTTCGAAATATGAGGAACCTTTTTCTGTAACTGTCTCTTACAGTCAACCTGCTTGCGTTATGGCCTCAAAATAACTAACCTTTTTAGGACATTTAACGTTTCCCCGGGACTCGTCGAGGGTCGAACCTCGACGTAATCATTGGTCGCCAATATCGATCCTGGCTTACAGGAGTTACAGTGGTGGAAGTGTGTGGCGGGACTAGTCCCATAAAAAAACTCTTAATAGGGTTCCGAACCCCGAAGGGTATGAGCGGAACCCGATTGTAGCGCTAATTGCCAGTCTAACTAGAAGAAGTCTAACTAGTTCTAACTAGAAATGGTCTTCCCAATAGTCATTCCCAAAGTTCGTACGCCTATCGATATCTTTATCGTATATATTCGTCGAGATATTTCGACACTACTATTTCCGTTTGAAAGGGAAAGTTATGCAAATGAACGAGGATGTAGGCAACGGTTCGGTCACACCGAACTAACCGCACGAAATTATTTTGGAAATACGTCAACATGGGCCAATGGCGCCGCTGCAGATTTTGTCGTCTGTATTGCTGTCAACAACACATTTCTTATAAAGATTACTAGCAATGTGAGTTTTATCACATTACTAGTATTCCCGTTAACCCTTCCAGCTAAGCTAATGCTTGTTTTAGGAGTGGGCCCACGTCAATAGTTTAATGGCCAGGATGGAGATTGAACCCGAACCTGTCAGCTATGAGAGTAGCCCCTCTTATCACTAGGCTATTGAAGTTTCATTCATTTTCCGTTGTGTTCAGTTTAGTTTAGTCGTGAATTTATGACATCATAATTGGCATTACTGTCTGTCGAAGCAGTGATAGAGTTTTGTGTTATTTCACAGTGTTGCAGAACATTCCAAAGAAGCAATGAAATATTGTTCTGCAATAAAGAGTGCTGAGTAAGAGCGGTATCGGCAAGACATGGCTGATCAGATGAAAATAAACAAAATAATAATAATATAAATAGAAGACAAACAATGCAGACGAAAACGGTGCTAACTCGGTTGGTACACAAATAAAACTTGACTAAACTATGTATATTGCTGTCCTTGTCACGGTCGTAATGCATGAGCAAGACACCAGTATTGTCAAATAGAGTAGTCGTAATTTGTTGCCAACAGAATACACACCAATATTAAAAAAATGAGTTTAAAAACATAAAAGTAGAGATAAAAATATTTCATTAGAAAGAAGAATAGTAAATGTAATCAAAGTGCAGATTTTACAAAAGCCATTGGATATAACGACAGAGAATCGCGAGGCGTGAAGACTTACGAACTGAGTGTCTTACCAGAGCTCATTGACAAGGTCAAAATAACGATACATGAGTTCCTCCGACGGCCACGGCATCGGACTCTCTGTAACAGTCTCTACAACTGACGATAGCACTATCATTTCTGAAACAGCAAATTGTCCATTAAATACATACCTACAAATGATAGAAAGTAAAGGGTAAATGGAAAAATATCGCCCTAGAAAGGGTTTTCAAAGAAGCTTCATATGTCGCCTTGGTAGAGTTCGTAGACATTGAACAATAAGGAATGAATACTGTCTGACTATCTCTATGTCATGACATCCTTTCATATCTTGTAGCGAGTAAAATGTAATTATATTATACTTATACTAGAGTGAAAAGAACTAAATGCTTTAATTAAAGCTTGAACACTATTTTATAGAAGGGGTTTTGTATCTACATAAATTATGTGTACCTTATTCGTGGTCTTTCTGGAAAAGTATGTTTATCTAAATGCAATAGGTAAGTGATGATGGTAGAAAGGGGTCACGACTATGACCAAACAAACAATCCAATATTTCTAATAGCCCAAGTCTGTTAACCGCTCGTATCTCCTTCAACTCGCACCCAAATCGCAATACGACAAAACTGACGTATTGCGTATCTGAATACGTCAGTTTTGAGCTATTGCAAGTCGAATGCCAGTCGAGCGTAATGCAAGTGGGCAACAGACTTGGATCCATTACTTACATAAAACATCTATTGGTATCCAAAAGTAAAAGTTAAACCCTTCAATAAACAAACAAGAAATATAACACATTGACCCCTGGATCATCACAGCCGCGAGTGACCGAGCTCTCAGATGAAAGTGGACTCTTATATAACACTGTTAAAGTCTTATTTTTGTTACTTTAATATAATGTGATGCAGTTTATAAACCAATAAAGATACCACTTTTACTTAAGGTGTCAATAACTTTATACATACTTTAAACAAGCTATTAATATAAATAAATATCGCCAGACGAACACACCAACTCTATGGTCCGAAACAAAGCAACGCTTGTACTATGGGTACCGTACAATGGACTGGGGGCGATCCCAGTGGCACCCAGACCTGGGCAAATTACGAAAAGGCCATTTCCGAAATTTGCCCCGACGGGAATCGAACCCACAACCACCATGTGCAGTGAGCCGAGCGGCCTACGCTCGAACCACTGCGCCAAGCGGTCGTCGAATATAGGTAGTACAATTAAATAAACTTTCGATGAATCGTGATCGATCAAAGAATTTCGATTAATTTGTGTTCGAAGTAACGTAGGACACATGAATTAGCCAACAACTGGTCACACGAGAACGCATGACTGAAAATAAGCCAGATTAATTAGCCATCCATTGTGCTCAAGAGTTGTGTCGTAAATATTTTAAATGATGCCTTCCATTATCGTGTTCTGTTGCAGTTAGGTCTTTAGTTTTGAGTATACAACAATGGCGATGTCAAGAGCGATATTCTGTATTGAATTTATTTTGCTATGTCTTGATGGAACCGCAGTAAACACGTACAGTCCATAACGTATAGATAATCATGTTACTATCCATGCATACTAAGGAAACAACTAGATTCAATGGCCAGGCTTATGGTCAGTGCCTCTTATGCGCCCGGTACGAGCTCCTATATCTACACCCTTGAAAATTTGATCCTAGTCTAGTAATTTCTGCGCCCTGTGCCTGGGCAGCGCTGGCACCGCCCTAGTGAGGGCACTGCTTATGGTCAAAGCCCAAATAGAGGGGTACCATACAGAGGGGTATTTACTCCTATAGAAACCCAGTACAGACTAACTTATCTGAGGTTTTTGGAATACTTCTAACTGAACACTACATTAAAATTATTCAAATTCACAATATACTTACTTAAATTAAATAACGGCGCTACATTTATATTTATTTATGTAAATAATTATGCGGTCTGTGGCCAATTGCAACAACTACTTATTAAATTATAAAAAATGCAAGAAAATATTATTTTAGAATCTTAACAAAACACGACTAAATAGATCTAAAAGGAACTAAATTAATATTGCCGTTTTTATATCGGTGTGGTACCAGCAGAATCGGCACCTTCATTAGACTATTCAAATTAATTTCCCAACACATATCAGCAAGCTATCTTTGTGCATTCAAAAATAGACCTAAATCACAACCAATTCTATTATAACAACTATCTAGTTTCCCACGTATTTAGATCACATCCACAAACTAGCTGTGTGAGTTGATCGGAACAAAATCACATAATTACATTTCCTCTACTAATCATGACGCAATTTGTCCCATATTACGTAATGGGTAGGGTGCAAGATATCATTTGACGAACGTATTTTCAACGAAAAACAATGTGGTAAATCCATTGTATCATATTCTATTAATTCTGACTACGCTTATGCTGTACCACGTACCAAATGATATTCCGGTGCTGATATCATTAATCATAGGAAAAAACATTATATTTCGCAAGGATTGTGCCTCTGTATAACAATACGGCACATGTTATAAGTAAACCTCCTCTGGCTGGAGCGCACTAGCGCTCGCCCTCTGTCCGGGTGAAGTTGTTATGGCCACTCTGGCCAACAACATATAGTCAAATAAAAAAAAAAAATAAGTAAACCTGAAACTATTCGGTAAACAATAATAATAATATCGCCAGACTGACACACCAACAGTATGGTCCCAAACCAAAGAATTTGTAATAATACAAATTCTTTGTCCCAAACTAAGCAACGCTTGTACTATGGGTACGGTATAATGGACTGGGGGCGATCCCAGTGACACCCAAACCAGGGAAAATTAGGAAAAGGCCATTTCCGGAATTTACCCCAGCGAGTATCGAACCCACAACCACCATGTGCAGTGAGCCGAGCGGCCTACGCTCAAACCACTGTGCCAAGCGGTCGTAAATGTATCTATAGAACACCCACGCCTCCCTTTCGGGTAACACATGGGTGACGGTACTTTTAATTTTACCAAAAAGGATCTTGCTATCCAAATTTCATGTTTAGGGATTACGTAGTTTTAAGTTTAGAAACTAGACTTAGGTAGTTTTAATTCGACAACAATTTGTGATATCATTATTTTATAACTTAGATAATCCGTCACCATTCTAATGACTGTATTGTTCTATTGTGATAGCACCATAATGTTAATAATTTCCTATATCAATGTTAGGAACTGCGACGGGGTTTATGTAACTTTATGTTAGGCGACTGCTTATATCACTCAATTATAAACTAGTTTTATTGCTGTACCAAATATTTGTTACTACTATCCATTTATGTGAATAGGTGTGACCGCGTTTGAAATAGCCATTTTATTTTTTTCCCCGTGGTAATCAATAACTGATGCTGGTAGGAGACTATAACAACCAGTCGCTCTCAACTAATTCTTATATATTTGGAGAGTATTCGTTTACAACATTTATAAGTAGAATCCTCTATTCCCTTGAACTACTCAGTTTTTGTTTCTTTTCTACTAAGTACATTATCAAATTATAATCTGAAATGTATAACACAACGAAATACTTTATCTATTATACTAGTAACTTACCCAGAATGTATTACAACTTATATTCACAGTCAGTGCCATAGAGACGCTTTAAAATGTAGTGTAAGTGTTGAACGCTATGACATAACACTGTACTCTACATTTTAAAACGTCTATAAAACGTGGTTTCGTTCTAAAATGGTCATAAACTATAACATAATACGACTTAAATTACTATGATAATCTTATCTTACCGTCTAACTGTGCGGGATATTTGTGCGCTGCGTAGCCCGTGGGAGCAGAGGGCGCTGTGAAGTGTGCAGGCGCTGTGGGCGGTCCGTAAGCGGTGGGTGGACCGTACTCCAGGTGGGCTGTGGGCGGTGGGCCATATACTGGCGCTGCTGGAAGTAGCAGGATTAACAAAGGTTATAGATCATTTTTGGAGTCGACGACACTCGGTGAGGACAACTATCCTGAGACATACGGCGGAAGTGCATCCACCGCTGCGCTGTGAGCACTGTCAGGGTGCTGGAGGAGACAAAAATCTGCTTCCCCAGAATAGCAAACCCGGGCCATTCCGTAAGATATCCCGAAACTTTAATGTGCCTTTTTGAAGCGAAGCTTTATACTGACGTTCGGGGCGCATGCCGCGCGGCCACTCTATCCGTGCAAAGCGTCAGTAGCGTTACACGATATATATAGGTATACAGAGTGGCAGCTGCGGTGCCCTACGCTTTATACTATAAAGTATCGCTTCTTTCGGGCATCCCTAGATGGCACTGTTTTTTAATGACAATATGTTGTTGGCCAAAGAGGCCATCACAACTCAGCAAGAGAGCGTACAGTGCGCCTCAGCCAGAAGGCAGGAGGCGTCTAGCTCAAGGGAGCCACATAGGGCACGCCCTCGGCTTGGGCAAAGTGATTCATGTGCTGAAGACTGTCATAAATAACTCAGTTCTTCCCTACAAGTGTTCAGGCACCTTAGGCTTCCTTGAAATCGACCATCTCGTAAAAAAATAGTAAAAATCCAGTTATCTAGTTAATCTCATGAAGTCAGAAGATTGTGCCATAATATTATTGTCTGAATGTAGCACAGATATCAAAACCGACAATTTTAGCACAAAGATTATTAATGAGATATACCTAATTAATGAGTGGATGCAATATAAAATGAACCTGCTTATTATTGCAGATATCCTAAAACGTCGATGGTAGCTGATTAGTCGTGATAATATATCGCCACGCTCTATTTCTATATCCTTTGAATTTCATGAGATGATGCAAGAAAATCCACAATATCCTGACCAACAATTATAACATTCAGTTTATTTATATTTAAGTAACCTGACTTGGGAAGACGATCTGCCCAAAGGATGGAGGAGAACAGCAATGGACAGGCAAAGGTGGAGGGAACTTGAGGAGGCCTATGTTGCCTGACCTGGTAACTGATATTTAACGCTAAGTTATATACATATAGGAAATATAGAAATAAGTATAGTTAGTATAGTATAGTTAAATATAGTTAGTGTAGTTTATGTTTTATTACATTACAAATTGTGCAAAGGTCAGAGTAAATAAAGGCTATTTTTTTTTTAACCTGACTTGACAAGTCAAGTCCCTGACCTTGACATAACTCGTAGGAAAAGAGTAGGTAATTGTTTTATGGCAACAAAACTCACCAGAGGGTTTCTTATTGCTAAGTGCGGCGGAGCTGACAATTTTCTTGCCCAAATTGCTGACGGCGTCTCCCTTCCCAGAGATGACTTTCCCAAGGGTTGCGGCGAGGGCCCCCCCACCCTTGATCAGTTGTCCCTTGAGGATCGTCACCCCTCCGGTGATGGCTTTCACAGCTTGAAATAGCGTGAACAGGATGGACTTTTTCAGGCCCCAGTAGTCGTATTTCTCGCCATGCTGTGGAAGAGGTTTTGTTGAAACAAAAACTTTAACTAACTTCTATCTATACAAATAAATAAAATTGGAGTGTCTGTTTGTAATATCAAAATAACACCTTTTCACTAAATGCATATGAAAGTACATACGACACCTATAGCAAAAACGCGATTTAAAAATTTGTTGTCTGTCTGTCTGTCTGTCTGTCTGTGTGTTTGTTCCGGGTAATCTCCGAAACGGCTGGACCGATTTTGACGGGACTTTTACTGGCAGATAGCTGTTGTAATAGGGAGTAACTTAGGCTACTTTAATTTTTGAAAAACAATTAGGGTTCCGCATAAAAAAATAAAAACACATGAAATCAAAGAGTATCTCCGAAACGGGGGGACCGATTTTGACGGGACTTTCACTGGTAGATAGCTGATGTTATAAGCAGTAACTTAGGCTACTTTTATTTTAGAAAAACAAAAAAAAAAAAAAAAAAAATGATTTTTGTCGTGCGGGCTCAGAACGCGGGAGCGGGCTTTTTTGTTAAGTTAAATTACACGCGGACGAAGTCGCGGGCTCAGCTAGTAATACTATAAACTTTATACCCTGGAATAATAACGTAAATAAAATTCTTCAGCCCCGATAACTACTTTCGCGAATAAAGCTAGTTTAATCATAACTGTAAAAATTTTAACTATACATTTATATTCTATATTACAATATAGACGTCCGCTTGTCGTAGTGATTCGATCGTAGGCCACTTGGCTCACTGCACAAGGTGGTGCGGGGTCGATTCCCGCCGGGGTAAATATCAGAAATAGTCTTATTATAATTTACCCTGCTCTGGGTGTCACTGGGATCACTCCCAGTTAATTGTACCTACAACACTAATAGTACAAGCGTTGTTTAGTTTGGGACCATACAGTTGTGTGTCAGTACGTAAATATTTATTAACTAGCTGAGCCCGCGACTTCGTCCGCGTGGAATTTAACTTAACAAAAAAGCTCGCTCCCGCGTTCTGAGCCCGCGCGACAGGACCCATTTTTTTTCTAAAATAAAAGTAGGCTAAGTTATTCCTTATAACATCAGCTATGTGCCAGTGAAAGTCCCGTCAAAATCGGTCCAGCCGTTTCGGAGATTACCCGGAACAAACATGCAGACAGACGGACAGACAAACATTTTTGAAATCGCGTTTTTGCTATAGATGTCGTATGTTCTTTCATATGCATTTAGTGAATAGGTGTTATTTTGATATTACAAACAGACACTCCAATTTTATTTATTTGTATAGATTACAAGCAGATTTTTTTCTTTCATAAGACTGTTTCTTCTAGTAATTTCTCCTGACAATAAAAAACACACAAAAAAAGAATTAGCGCAATCGTTCTATCCGTTCTACGCGTGTTGCGATGACCAAGAAAATTGAGATTCATTTTTATATATAACTAGCTGAGCCCGCGACTTCGTCCGCGTGGAATTTAATTTAACAAAAAAGCCCGCTCCCGCGTTCTGAGCCGGCGCGACAGGACCCATTTTTTTTTCTAAAATAAAAGTTACTGCTTATAACATCAGCTATCTACCAGTGAAAGTCCCGTCAAAATCGGTTCAGCCGTTTCGAAGATACTCTTTGATTTCATGTGTTTTAATTTTTTTAAGCGGAACCCTAATTGTTTTTCTTAAATTAAAGTAGCCTAAGTTACTCCCTAAAACATCAGCTATCTGCCAGTGAAAGTCCCGTCAAAATCGGTCCAGCCGTTTCGGAGATTACCCGGAACAAACACACAGACAGACAGACAGACAAAAAAAATTTCAATCGCGTTTTTGTTATAGGTGTCGTATGTATTTTCAAATGCATTTAGTGAAAAGGTGTTATTTTGATATTACAAACAGACACTCCAATTTTATTTATTTGTATAGATGTAGATTTAAAACTTAACAAAGCAACGTAAAACCCCATACAGTACATTACGTAGTTATAATAAAACGTATAATTTCAAAGCTGAAATTATAAGCATTACCTTTGACCTATTTGTAAGCATTACCATGACATCAGTGCTTTTATAATATTTAGGTTTACCTAGAATCAAATTCATAAAATGAGCAATGTATTGATAAGCTTTATTGATGACACTCACGATTACGTAATATTGCTTGGAATGCCTGCAGGATAATTCACGGCTTATGACTTACCTAATTAGGTGTGCAATTAATTTAGTTGAAACAAACGGCTTAATTGCATTTAGTCAGTATAATTAGCTCGATTTCATTTCAAATACCTAAACCGTTGGGATTTTCCTACAAACTTTAATCCCATATAGTCATTACCAATAAAAATATATTTCTTTCTTTCTTTTCTTTTCTTTCTTTCATTAAAACCCCTTGTGGGATGAATTTTCAAATTCCTTTCTTAGTGCTCATGTAAGGAATTCCTATGCAATTACAATTTAACTACAAAAATAACTACAAAAAGCGTTTGCTCTCTTATTTTTTTCTCAGTGTAACACAGAAACAGTCCGTTCGCTACATCGGCAATATATCTTCAGCCTATCTAAGAGAAGAAGAGCCTCTACATGGCTTAATCCGCCCCTTAATAATGGGACATACTATAAGGGTGACCGTCGACACGAGCCAGGCGGGCTGGGCTAGCTAACCGTCCCTTCCTCATCTCGTTAAAAGGAAGCGATCGACGTTCATCCTCATGCTGAGGCCGCACCGGCAAAGCGATAACGACGCAACGGCGATTTCTAAACAAATTTTCGCTCATATGACGCGACCGCCATATTATACTTGTCAGGGTTGGATCGCTATTTTAAGTAAAGTAAGAGTTTAGGAGGTTGGAATGCTTTGGACACGTGATGAGAAGGGATGCGAAACATGTGAATAAAAGAGTGATGAATATGAATGTGGATGGATACAGTGCGAGAGGAAGGCCCAGGAAAAGATGAATGGATCGTATTAAGAGTGATATGAACGAGGTTGGAGTGGATGTAAGTATGACAGAAAAGCGCGATGAATGGAAGGAAAAGATATACTGCGCCGCCCCCAGATAATGGGAACAGGTAAAGCAGATGATGAGGGGATTGATCGCTGTCGCCTAAAAATCGCCTTACTGTTGCTGTCCTGGCCTCAGAGCCAGGTATAAAGTTAAAGGTATAAAGGTCAAAGGTTCACACCGGTTCGTAAGAGTATCCAGCATGTTCGTCCCCGTGACCTCCGGAGCCGCTGGAGGCGGAACCCACGAACGCCGACGCCTGGCCCAATAAGCCCACTTTACTCTGCAGACCTGAAGACGCCTTCGACACCACTGATGACAGCGCATGCGCTGATGATCGTTTCGTCCTGCGAATAAAAAATAACGATGATTGTTTAAATATTTATATTTGATTGTTTTTTCTGATGTCATCCACTCAGCCTGTTGGATACCAAGCCCAAAAATAGAAGTTATCAAAGCTCTACTTGGTAATCTCAAAAGGCAGCAACACACTGGAGTTATTATAATATCTAATTTTCTTTGTAATTATTATCTTATAAGCAACGGGCGATTTTAAAAAAAATCTTAAAAGACAAGCCCGCTGAGTTTCTTTCCGGATCTTCTCAGTCGAGGTCGCGTTCCGATCCGGTTGCAGATATAAGACCTAATATATAAAATTCTCGTGTGGCGGTGTTTGTTGCCAAACTCCTCCGAAATGATTTTCATGAAATTTTGTGTGCATATCGGGTAGGTCTGAGAATCGGTCAACATCTATTTTTCATACCCCTAAAAGATAGGACAACCTCCGTCGGGTCAGCTAGTAAATATGTAAAAATGTCAATTTGTAAGTACCCCCGTAGGCCTAAACAAAATAAACGCTTTGACTTTGACTACCTCATAATCTCCTCAGCCGCCAGACCCTCCGCCAGGGTCTCGAGCTGCTCCGGTGACATTCTGCTGATGGCTGCCATGTCGACGATGTCCAGATACAGTTGGGGGCCTTGGGAGGGCGCCGGCGCCGCCAAGGATGATGCCAGACACGCCACGCAGAACCATAACTGAGAACAAATAATTATACAGGATGTTATAAAAGTCCGAAATGTATAAAAATTATAATATGAAGTCCGAAATTATGAGCTGAGGCTAATTTTTTTTTTATTTATTTATTTATATGACTATATGTTGTTGGCCAGAGTGGCCATAACAACTTCACCCGGACAGAGGGCGAGCGCAAGTGCGATCCAGCCAGAGGGGCAGGGGGGCAGCTAGCTCAAGGGCGCCACAAGGGACACGACCTCGGCTTGGGCCGCTGCCAGGAGAGGTGGCGAGGGTAAATCTATCACCGGATCGGAACGCGACCTCGACTGAGCTTGTCGGGTGCTAAGGTGCGTCTAGGTAAGTAGACGCACTTTCTAGCGGAAGCGGGGGTTCGTCGACCTCGCCGGCGAGGTCGGTGTCTGGTGGGGAGGCTGAGGCTCAGTCGTAACCCAACTTTCCTGAGGATGACTCGTTCAGAGCCGAAACACGTGTCGAAAATTACTTTCAATTCGCTTTGTTCCGCGGAAAATTGCACATTATTAGGGTCCCTGACGCTCATGACT
This sequence comes from Notodonta dromedarius, assembly GCA_905147325.1. Classification (NCBI taxonomy): domain Eukaryota; kingdom Metazoa; phylum Arthropoda; class Insecta; order Lepidoptera; family Notodontidae; genus Notodonta; species Notodonta dromedarius. The sequence goes on from LR990167.1 coordinate 2,188,297, forward strand.
GACAGACTCGGCCGACAGAGTTAGGTTTTGTTGACCTCTTCCATTATCGATCAACCTATTTGAGTTATAATTTTGGAGGTACCTACTACCTTAGTACTTATATTTTCAAGTTTTTTTTCTGTATTTTTAATACTGTGCCTATTAAGAGTGTTATTTTATACAAGATTATTCCTATTTAGGAATGTTATCCTAGAAAGCGTATTAAACTTTGTATTACCTATAGGTAACCTCAAAAAGAACATTTTTTATTTTATGCAAAACTAGCCGTAAATCCTGGCATCATAACAAACTATTCCTACAGTAACATCACTCTGTCGATCGTGGTTATGATGAAACCGCGACCGCGGCGAGCCTTGGCAGTGAAAGAAAAGCGAAAGTTTTTGTGCGCGTGCGACGCCGCCGCGCCGTGACGTCATCGCGCTCAATTTCCGCTTATTGAGGCCACGAAGGCAACGAATTGACCTGCCATAAGACCATTTTAGAATACAAGCGCATATCACGGGACATGCGAGGTGTATACTAGCAATGTCAACGCTTTAATAACCTAGGGGCTAAGTCTGTTAACCGTTCCAATATCGCTCGACTTGCGCTCGAGTCACAATACGGTCTCGGTTTTGACATTTACGACAGAGCCAAAAATGCTTCTCGAGTGAAGTCGAGAATGCGTCGGCACATATGGGCGAGTGGTTAGTGGACTACGGAAAACGGTCAAAACTGACGTATTGCGATTCGAGTGCAAGTCGAGCGATATTGGAACGGTTAACAGACTTAGCCCCCAAGCCGTTGGCGGATGGCAAAGAGGGCATTTGCGTCTCCAGGGGCCCAACTCTGTTAACCGCTGGCATCTCGATCGACTCGCAATATGTCAAAACTGACGTATTGCGTCCCTGAATATGTCAGTTTTGTCACTTTCCCTATACAGGTTGAAACAGAAAGGGTATACTTTTTTTCCAAAACTCAACTTTGTAATTCTAACACTATCAGCTTTAGAGGAATCTTGTAAAACAAAAGGTGTTACAGGGATACAGCTGTTGACAGATTTCATAAGTCTACTAAACCGTTAGCACTTCAACTGTCCCACAAAGTCAATAGTTTTAGATTTACAAAGTAAAGTTGCAAAAAAAAAGTATACCCTTTCTGTTATACCTAGTAGAAAATCTGTCAAAACTGACGCATTCACACACGCAATACGTCAGTTTTAACGTATTGCGAGCGATCGAGATGCCGGCGGTTAACATAATTGGACCCCAGGTCGACGCAGAACGATCCCGACCTGACCACAGTGTTTCTATCAACGTGCCGCGAACTATACCCACCACAGATATAGATTTACATAGATAACGCAAATGCATTTACTTCGCGTGTCCGAACCCCGACCAAGCGTCAAGGTTTGAACGCCGCTAACTTGTGAGCGAGCGGGACCACAGATATAAAAAATATATGAGTATGAGCGAGATAATCACTCGAGAGAATTATAGCGAGTGGAGGGGCATGGGCGGCATCGGTGTCTGTCAATCGGTTTGGATTTCCCGTCACTAAATTTCGGCTGTGACGTCACAGTAGGTGTTAAAAATTCATTAAATATTCAGCACGCTTGGTTTCAATACAAATCGTGGTACTTGCGTTATCTATGTAAATCTACATCTGTGATACCCACCTACTGAACTATAGTTGCGGTAATATTCCAAAAACCAACTCGAGCGTCGAGGCACAATTATCGAGTTTTAAAGGAAACCGCTCAATTGCACGTTAGGCCCTTGTCATAAGAACGTCAATCGTGCAACTTAATTTGCGAGCACTGAACCGTCATAATAACCTGGCGAGGAGTCAATGGTTTCCTTTGACGCATATTTACATCAAACAGTGGGCCGAACGTGTTGTAATCGGTTTACGTAACGCATTTATTCGCGTTTCAGTTTTGTCAGGAAAAAGTTTCGAAATATAATTCGGTGCAGACTGGTAGGTAAAGTTCAGGTGATATTAAATTGGTATGTCACATCTCCTTAAGTGGCTCTTAAGTGGTTTAAAAAATATAACTAGCTAGTAGTCACCATCAGGCTCTGTCAGAACACCACGTTGCACCAATATTATCCGGTGGTAGAGCCAAGCTGGCTGAAGCTAATAGACTACAGCTCCTATACGGGCTAGCTCTACCTGGGTAGTACCATCCTGTCACGGAATATCGGCGTAAAGTAGCTATTATAGCTGCGTTTTGCACTATGAGTGAGATTCTGAGAGAGCGCAAGCTCGACCTTTCCAACCCTGTGTCACTCCCGCCTCCAAGCCGGCAGCGTGCGAATAATGCTTTTCGTATTGCAAGCATCTATAAGCTACAGGAAATGCTTAACGTAAGGCGAGACGTAATCTCGTTTACCAGCTATGTTATAATCTATAAAAAAACTAAAACACTATACAAAATACTTATAACATGATCAAATACTATGACTTTGGACATTCACTTTTCGAAAATTTCTAATAAAACCTTATGTAACATGGATGTGATGACGAATCAAAAAACATTTTAAAAAACATTAAAATACTTGAGTAAAAAATCATAGTTATAATCAATCAATAAATTACATAGAATCAGGCGGACATCCGGCATCTTGTAATCGTATTGTAAGCTCAGACCAAAGCTGTCTACGTCCAACTAGTAATACTGGATGAGTGAACACTCCTTTGAGCTTCTCGTTACCGACTGTGGTGTCAATCCCATGAAGAAGAAAGCTTTAATAGTGTGTAAAAAGTCATTATAACTTCAAAACATAGTAGATTAAGGCTAAATCGCCCATCTAGCCCGCGAAGTTCAAATTTTTTGAGTTCTTTTAGAAATTTTTCAAAATCTGACAATAATAAAAGACAAATTTTGTAATTCGCGAAAAAGACCGTGTGCAGTGCATTTATTTTACTCTAAATATTATCATGGTGGATATGATACTAGTAAATCACTAAATATACAAAAATTGCCAGATTATCTGGATAGCTGTCGTTCTTGAAATGTTTTAGAGTTGGATATATTAATAAATGCACTGCACACGGTCTTTTTCGCGAATTACAAAATTTGTCTTTTATTATTGTCAGATTTTGAAAAAAATCTAAAAGAACACAAAAAATTTGAACTTCGCGGGCTAGATGGGCGCTTTAGCCTTAAGGCATGTATTAGGTAATAAATCTATCTCAAGTCTGAGAGCGATCTTGAAATTGTAACTCTTATGTCATACCAGTACAAAATGTCACGTCAAACGTCTACTCAAGATCGCCCTCAGACTTGAGATTGAGTTATTAGTACGGGTCTAAGTCAAAAATAACAATGAACTAGTTCAACGACTATTTAAATAGTCACATATTCTATATTGTATCTATATATATTAACATGAATGTTTATCTGTGTGTCCTCTATAGAATCGTAAACTATTTGCATTTGATCATGTCATGATCTTCAGCGAAGTGTTGTGCATGAGCCCACAAAGGTTTCTGAGTTGGTACGACCAATCTTTGACAGCGTAGCAACGCGCGCAGGGTACAGCTAGTTTATACGAGTACTAAATACATCACGTGTAAATAATAAAGATAAAAATTTATATTATATTCCGGAGTGTTTGTGTCCGTAATTCTTCTCCTATTTGATCTCCGATAGGTGGCTCTGCTTTTGTTAACATCCAGAAAATAAAATCAACACTAGGGAATGGGCAGTAAGACCTAGTATTGCAGATAAAGTTAAATATAAAGTACATAAGAATAATAATATAAATAATAATTTAGACTTTTTTGACGTCCCACCCCTGACAACGGGCCTCCCCTCACTACGAGGGGGTTTCAGGCCGTAATCCACCACGCTGGGCCAGTGCGGGTTGCCGGATTTCACATGTCTTTCGAAGACAGGTTAGGTTATCTAAGACATGCAGGTTTTCTCACGATGTTTTCCTTCACCGTAAGCGAGTGATAATCATATAGAAATTATGATTCGCACATTCATTTCGAAAAACCCAGAGGTGCGAGCCGGGGTTTGAACCCAGGACCCGCAAGACACATGCTTAACCAATCGGCTATCGCTGCTGTATAACTAAATAATTTTATCTAATTTGGCTACGTCACGTTTTGAGAATGACGCAATCATTCATCTTTGACCTGACTGCAAACCATTAAATACCTACATGCCGCCCGCTTTCGTAACCCAAACTTTCTCGGTGACTAAGTAATCTTTTTAGCGACTTCGGTGGCAACAATTTTAATTTCTCTGTAGGCCGAAAGGTCAGGAATGTGTAACCTTTTCCACTGTCATTGCCCTTTGACTTAAGGTTGTAATTAGCCTGAAAATACTGATTTTCTTAATTACTGTATGGTAGCTTTACTATGCACCTAATTTAACCGGTTTTGGTTTGATAGTTATGTCGGAGACATGATTCTCTATAAGCAATTTGACAGGAATTGATATTCCATTTTTAAGATTCACCCACAGTGGTGTATTACAAGTTATGTCTTCCAGTAATTTACACAAGCAATGTTCTATGTAATTTAATACATGGAGTCCTAAGGAAACGACCACATATAGTATTAAGCTCTCTGTTATTAACGCGAGGCGATCACTACAAACTGGTTTTACTTCAGAAAAACTGCAGACTACTTTCTTTCCTTCGATTCCGGTCTGTTTGTACCTGCTATACCATCACACCTGAATTCTCCAAAGGGATAGTCGGATAAGTATGCACGGCGAAAGAAATACGACGGCGAATGATTTTATAGTTGCTTGTACGTTCTTTATGTATGTGTTTACTAATTGTTATGTAATTACAAAACAGATTTGTGTACAATTCATACTTTTTTTTTGTGTGTAATTACAAAACTTTCTTAAAAAAAAATAGGAGCCACATTAAGCACTGTTCGCGCTATTTTTGTCTAAAATGTTTGTATTAGAAATCTGAATACAGTAAAACATACAGAAATTATCGTTGCCAAGTTAGCTGTGTTAATGACCGCACTAGGACAAGAAACAAAACACTGCAGTGTCATTTTGACATTTCCCACAAATGTGCACTCCGCAGACCTTTCGTGTTCTACGTGGTGAAAGTCTGAGTTCACTAGCGTAGCTACAAACACACACTACACTCCTTGGCTGACACATAGATAAGTACATAAAACACGGACTTACAGATAGGAGATGATGGATAGTCGTTTTGTTTTGATCTTGGCTAGAGCTTTTGACATACCTACATAAAAAATCTTGCTTCTGTCACAAAAATTACTGTGGGAACTTTCATGCGTCCATGTTCTCTATTTATTTATAATGTAGGTCGTATTTAACAACACGTTCATCTACATTGTATTTCTTACATAATACGTTTACTAACATATTTCATACATCCGGACAATGTAACACATAATATACATGTATAACTTGTCTGAAGATTGTTACAGTGTGTAATGCGTGGGGTTTTCCCGGCAGTTCGCATGATAAATAATTTATGTGTCTAGGGTTCCGTAATCCCTGCGAGGAACCGTTTTAAGATCGTCCAGTTAGTTTGTCCGAAATAGTTGTATCCGTATCAGCAAAAAAAAATGACTTAATTTTTTTTATATTATCTACTTAATAAATACGCTAAGAAAAAAAGATACGACAGTAAAATGTTTTTCCGGTTCCAAGTATCCCTTTTTGTAAAACATCCAGTAATTACTTATCTTTTCTATAATTACAAGGCGTTTAGTAAAAAAACTAAATATAATTCCTACAAGGAAATACGCACTTTTTTTACATATTACCTACATTGAGGACGTATTTGTTTTTAATTTATTATCTGAATGTAGGCATTTAGAGTACAAAAATGTACTATAAAAGAAGTAATACTTACCTAAATAAGTACTTTTAAATCATAGGTAACGGTTTCATGATAAGGAAAAATGTATGAGTGTGTATGATTTTACCTGTCAAATCAGAACATAACACTCTTCATAGCAGTCCATTAGGGTGGGGACGCTTTCTATCGATAAACCTAAGGAATGATGTTTATAATTTCGTCCACACCGGCCGGTGCTATTCAGAAAGCAAAACGACTTCTATTTCAATGTTCGTTACGTTACATGTCAATGTACGGAGGTTATTATTTTTAAACTACTTACTATTACTATTAAATACTACTTATAAAACCTATAATTTATAGTTTTTTTTCTAAACAACGGGCATATCACAATAGAAAAACGATTAATAATTATAGGTATTCTAATTATAAAACTGAATAATTGATAGTATGCCAAATTTTGTTTACCGGACAAACATCCAAACTGTGCTGGGACTTAGACTTTTTTAACTAAATTTATTAATGCAAAAAACAAATCACAATTGGAACAAAATAACAGGTAAGTATATAATGAATTATTATGAATTTCATATTACTTATAATGAAGTTTTGACAGGAATTGACTGTGACCACTAAACCCACAGGCTTTACTATTCAATCTTGATGTTATATTCGAGGTGAAAGGCCATATCTAATATGGTTGTTTTCCCGTTCACATATTGATGGTGCAGTTTAAGCCGGTTAATGCAATAAATCATTGCATGATGTAATTTTGTTGCGTAATATCAGACTGGTGGCTGGGTGTCATACAATTTTAGAAGCCTTTCAATCCATTTTTTTTTTCATCATTTTTATTTCATACTTATGCAACTGTTAATATTTAATTAACCTTTTGGCTTTATAAAATTATACTAATATTAAACAACTTTCTTAATGTAATCAAATTTATTTTGTCCTCATGCGAATTTCAACTTAATTAACGAAGCCACAATCTATACAAATAAATAAAATTGGAGTGTCTGTTTGTAATATCAAAATAACACCTTTTCACTAAATGCATATGAAAGTACATACGACACCCATAGCAAAAACGCGATTTTTAACATTTTTGTCTGTCTGTCTGTCTGTCTGTCTGTCTGTCTGTGTGTTTGTTCCGGGTAATCTCCGAAACGGCTAGACCGATTTTGACGGGACTTTCACTGGCAGATAGCTGATGTTACAGGGATTAACTTAGGCTACTTTAATTTTAGAAAAACAATTAGGGTTCCGCGTGAGGAAATAAAAACACATGAAATCAAAGAGTATCTCCGAAACGGCTGGATCGATTTTGACGGGACTTTCACTGGCAGATAGCTGATGTTATAAGCAGTAACTTATGCTACTTTTATTTTAGAAAAACAAAAAAAAGCAAATGGGTCCTGTAGCGCGGGCTCAGAACGCGGGAGCGGGAGCGGTTAAGTTAAATTCCACGAGGACGAAGTCGCGGGCTCAGCTAGTTAATAAAATAAAAATTATTATTACCGAATGTTGCATGCTAATTTATACATTTATTTCGGTATAGACAAGCAATAAATTAAAGTATATCCATGAAATGGTTCGCGTACAAAGATGACATTCAGGAAATTATATTCTGAGAATAAAGTGAGTAAGTTGAGAATGTCAAAGTTTTTAAATGGACACCAAAAGGTAAAAACATACTGTAAAAAGGTTACTTCACGCATTTCATTAGGTAATACTTGTATGCCATGCAAAAGAACAAAACGAAGACTGAAGCAACAACCATAAGTAGGTCGTTCAAATTAACGTCTTTTGTATTTTTGCTTACATATAGGAATTCTGTCTTTCTTTTAATACAAACGCGTGAATTACAAATAGGTTGGTAACCTGAAGTAAGTTGAATGAAAAGTAAAATAAATTCATTATTTAACACAATTACCATTTTTTCATAACTTAAAATAAGAAAGCCACTTTTGAGCCACTGTATAAATGGCCGAAAATGATGTATGTCTTGAAAGTGACTTCTATACTAACCACACAACAAAATTTCTAAATATTTTCGAAATTTATTAGAAAATAGTTATCTATCTAAGTAAACAAATACATTAATCATACACATCAACACATATTATTAAAACAGGAAATAAAAGCTTACAATCATACGTAATGCAAGCAGGTTAGTAGTCAAATAAATCTAAATTATCATTTAATTAGTCAAATTTACTAATGTCGTATTAGTTTTATGAAACTCTACAATAATAATACATTCACTTGATGGTTAAGAAATACCCTTGCAACGTGCCTCTACCTAGTAAAATCAAAACGTCATTAATCCAAGAGAATGTGTGACTAAGAGTAACATTCTAAAAAATATATAGTAATTAATATATTCACCGAATCACTCGTGTTTAAAAAATAACATTCTATTGATTTTTGATCTCTATGTAATGGTATTAAAATTATAAATCAGTAGACAGAGCTGTTTTTAAAATGCGGTATTTCAAAAAATCATACTATTTACACAACGTGGAATAAAATCTTCATATAAAAATCACATTATTATTCAATTGAAATCGACGATTTCGCAGAAACCACTCAACCGGAGATCCTATCGCGTAACTACTATGCTATTTTATATTGGAAATAAAATGGCAAATTGTTGTTATTTGCTCAATTTCAGGGAAAGTATACTCTGTATTCGTGACTAGTAATAGGAAAACACATGCCCCATCATTTAATTAGCGTAAATGTTATAAAGATTAGTTCCTTTTATCAATTGGTACAGAATCTTGTAAAATATGTACCACCAGCGACCCGCTCCGGCTTCGCACGGGTCTAAAATTATCAGTATTCTCTACTATATTATGCCTGTATTATATATATAAACGCTCCTCTTGAATCACTCTATCTATAAAAAAAACGCATCAAAATCCGTTGCGTAGTTTTAAAGATCTAATTTATTTTATTTATTTATTTATTAGAACGGTCTAATTAACCAATTACACTAATAATACAATACAAAGAAACAACAATTAAGTATTAACAAATTAGAAATATAAAACGATCAGGCATCTATCTCACAGAACTTCAAGCATACCGACATAATCTTCACCCATTCATTCATCCGCAAACAAATCTAAACTTGCGTCTGAATCCAGGAGGACATTAAGCGCAGTGAGGGTGCGGGGTACAGGGACATCACTCGGGCAACGGTCCGGCAAGCAGGGACGGCAAAAAACTTATGCTTCCTGACACGACTGTAATTTTCAGGAGTAAAGAGTCGGAGCAGGACACTGCGCAAATCAGGTGCATCGATCCTTCCAGAGATGATTTTGCATGAATTTGAAATTTGGGCGAATGCTCTCCTGACTTCAAGTGAGTTAAAGCCAAGAGAGCCAAGTACGAACTTGGTGGGGTAAAGATATGGGTAGTACCCATGAATACGCTTATACAAAAATCTTAAAAAGGCTTTTTGCACTTTTTCTAGTATACATAGGGACAGACAGAGGGAAGCTACTTTGTTTTATACTATGTAGTGATTATGCACGCATTATAGGGTTGGTGTGCACTACGTGGATCAATATAATCGTCAATGATATTTGGCTCCAATAAGAGGTAAGCCTGTTTCCATTATATATACCTACCACGCATTGGGACTCAATCAATGGCTAATTTTTACTGTAGGTACCTAAATAAACCTGTATTTTCATTAAAATATTAATACTTGGATTTTATCCATACAGGTGTTTTAAAGGTCCGTAATAGTAGTTTTGGTACTTAGGTACTTATACAATTTCGTATATCCAAATGCCTAGTTAAGACAGACTACCTACATATACCACACATTGTGCATACAACATGAGATATGACAAAATGTGTTCGAATTTCGATCATGTTTTTATTATACCATTTAACTACATGTCCAATGCTCTTTCCAGCCCCCGATTATTATGATATCGGGCATTTGAAGTACTGCAACAATGCATAAGTTTTCCCACAACTTTCGTACCTACTACGGTTTATACGGTCCTATCCTAATAATTACAGAATTCTTAACTCTGAGAAAATATATCATTCGATAATAACGTTAACGTTTTCCAACAAGTTCCCACATTTTTTTTATATCGTGGCATCGTTCGGCACAATGACATTTACGCAGAACTGTGGGTAACTATGGATACCTACTTACTCAGTAATTATTGAACTTTATACAAGTTCAATTCCGTAAAAACTTTCATTCCTAATCAACCAGTTTGTGGAATTAATTTTCAAAAATACTTAGTTAGTAGGTACTCACCTACGTTACATAAGGAAACCTGTGCAAAATTTCATGACTAGATTAACCGACTTAGCCTTAAGCTGCGCGTTGTCTGTCAGTCCACTTGTATGATATTGTAGGTATGTAAAAGAAGATTTTATCTCCTGTATTTATTTTGAATAATTACTTGACAAACGAGTAACATTAAGCAATTATGTTCTACATTGCATTTAAGAAAGTGACTAATTCCAAATGCACTATTGTTTTAAAACCCTAGTACCTTACATGTATTAACTTGTAAGTGTATGAACTTGATGGCAAATATACCTATATAGTTTAAGTAGTGTCTGTAATTGCATTAATATCACCAATTAAGTATTACGTTCCTATAAAAAGTAATTCAGGATATAACCAAGTTTTACAACAGCTAATGCAATACTATAGGTACCTAAAATGCAAAGAACCACCTAAAGCCTAAACACACTATAATACAAAAACAATAATAATTCTCACCTTCATATTGCGGGTGTTCATCATCCTACACAATCGAATAGCGAAAGTCACTAAACACAGTCACCCCACACGAACACCAGTGTCAACACAACTTTCACATAAAAATAACAATATCGATAACACTAATATCGGTACTATCCCGCCCCAATTAAAAAATGGCGTCCAGGAATACGGTTGACGTTTGAAATAGCGCGAGATTCTAAATTCGAATGCACTTTCCCGCGCGCGTGCGTTCACCGGTAAGACGCTGTCACTCTCACTGGCCGCGCTGCGAATGTTTTCTTTTTATTGTGGTACAATCCCCTCTTGCCAATTATCGCATAATGTCGTTATCTCAACGTTATTGGGAGCGGACGGATGCTACCTGCAGGTGAAGGCACGGTAATAATAATAAAACCTGACAGATGAGTTCACATTACTTGTGAATTATTTAGTCATTATTTCCTTATTTGTCTGGAAATTAAGATTATACTTTTTCTATCTATACCTATAGAAACTGACAATAGACGCCGCCTCATCATTCTTCCATCGATCGATGGACCCAAATCCGCTATGCCGCTTGCAGTTTAGTTGCATTTATATCAACTGTATCAAAATCGCATTCAAACTACAATTCCGTTGTCGAATTAAGGTCTCTACGCGGCTCGTGTCATTAGACCGTAAGCTCGATGAAGTTAGTGAGATTATTATAGACTAGTTTATGCCCGCGACTTCGTCCGCGTAGTATTTAACTTAACAAAAATTTCGGGTATATCGGGATAAAAAGTATCCTATGTGTTAATCCCGGCTATAAACTATCTGTGTTCCAAATTTCATTCAAATCCGTTCCGTAGTTTTTGCCTGAAAGAGTAACATACATCCACACTCACATACTTTCGCATTTATAATATTAGTAGGATTGTTTCAAAACGTATTTTGTATTACTTCATTTCTATTTTATTTTTGCGACCAATTAATTATTAAACATTATCCTTTCGTCACACGAATGCCTATCTAAACAGCTATCCCCGGTTCAAAGGCCATTGCGGTGGTCACTTGCTGTTATGATCAAATCATGGTTTGAGTTATGTAGGTACCTACCTATGTGTTTTAGTACGGATAATAAGTCAAAACACGCCTTATCATTAGCGAATCTGTAAGTATACCTACTCGAGGAGAAAACTGCTCAATTTAAAAGCCACAAAAAACAAAAGCCAACCCGCCTCAACCAGCGCGGTTATTATTAGTTAGTACCTACTAGTGGGTAGGTATGGGTTTTATCACCCGTTTTAAAATAATTTCATAATCTGTCGCAGATGTGAAATTATATGAAAATTGGTATTCATTGCTGTCAGAACTTTTCAAGTGCTATCGGTCTATTGAGACAAACCGATTTGAAAATTGCAGTTTGGATGTTATTTTGTTGCAGTTGACATGACTGCATCGAAGCTGCCGACCAACTGCATTGAGTGCATTGAGACATTACCTAGTACCTACTGCACGTGGCTGACTGCAAGCGGGCTGTGCAGTCAGTTGGCAGTTATACAAACTGCATGTTAACTACAATTTTAGAGCTGAATTGCAGTCTAGATGCTTCTGCAGATGGTCTGAACAGACCCTTAGCCTCTAAGTATATTTATATTTGCGACTAGCGGCCCGCCCCGGCTTCGCACGGGTACATTACGGTTACATTATTGGAGTTTTAGTAAGGATCCCTAATTTTTTTATTAATATAATATAGCCTATGTCACCCGGGGATAGTGTAGCTTCCCAACAGTGAAATAATTTTTCAAATCGGTTCAGTAGTTTCGGAGCCTATTCATTACAATCAAACAAACAAAGTTTTGCTCTTTATAATATTAGTATGATAAGACCGCCCAATGTACACAATTGTTTTTTTATGTTATTTATTAGATATATTCTGAACTTAAGTGTGCAAAAAGAGTTATTCTATTCTATTCTATTCTATATTAGTGTATAAAAACTAAAATATTTTGAGTACCTACGTACTCTCGGAGGACCAATATAGATTAATTTATTTCTAAGTTTTCTTCACAGAAGTCCCCTATAACTAAAAACATAAAATTCGCCAGACGAACAAACTAACCGTGTGGTCCCAATATAAGCAACGCTTGTACTATGGGTACCGTACAATGGACTGGGGGCGATCCCAGTGGCACCCAGACCAGGGTAAATTACGAAAAGGCCATTTCCGAAATTTATCCTGACGGGATCGAGCCCGCAACCACCCGGTGCAGTGAGCCGAGCGGCCTACGCTCGAACCACTGCGCCAAACGGTCGTAAGTCTGAGTACGCTTTTGACGTTTTTTTTACTGGTAGGTATAACATAAGAATGACACTTCCAGATCGCTCTCAGACTTGAGATCGATTTCTTAATAGTGGCCCTATGTTCCCATTACATTTCGTCCATCATCATCTTATGTGATTGGCAATCATTAATCATTGCATCACAAACAGTGAAGGTGTTCCGTAATGCTGTATGTTAAAAGAGGCACGTTCTGTTTTATTTTTATCGAATTGGCAAATTTCGGAAATGACCTTTACTGCTTTATCATACGACTGGTTTTATATTTAAGTAACAAAGTCAAACATGCGACTACCCGCCTGATTTTAAGCAGTTACTGTAACTGCTTATCTTCCATTGTTGCACTCAACACTGGAAGATAAGCTATTATAAATGCACTAGCAGACCCGACAGACGTTGTCCTGTCTTCACTTTGAATATTGAATTCGAATTGTTCCGCTCAACTTTTTTAAACTTTTGCTGTCATAAGAACCTTCTCCTGACAATACCTAATAAACTCAACATGAAAAGAATGAGCGATCGTTCCATCAGTTCACGCGTGATGCGATGACCAAGGAAATAGAGATACATTTTTATATACAACTAGCTGTGCCCGCGACTTCGTCCGCGTGGACTTTCACATTTATTCACCTTTTAAACCTTCGGTGGACTTCCACAAATAATTCAAGACCAAAATTAGCCAAATCAGTCCAGTCGTTCTCGAGTTTTAGCGAGACTAACGAACAGCTATTCATTTTTATATATACTCATAGATATATAGATTAAAAGTTCTGCACATTTCAGGGTAGCTTACATTTTTGGCATTTATATGTTACACCTGTGTATCGTGTGCAACATGTTATAAATACATTTATATATACATTATTTATTGATTGCCCAATCGTCCCACATTCACCCGGCGGGTTATCTAACCGACATCCTAGTGCGGATCCGTAGCCTGCGCAAGAGTGGAATAACGAAGGTGTAATTGGAGAGCTGTAAGTCTGACCACGCCACGCAATGTGGGTTTTTGGAGAGGAAGTCCGATCAGTGGTCGTGCGTATAAAATACCTACAGTTTCATATTCCTATCCTTTATCCAATATGTGGATGTTCCGCTTACATAATTTAAACATAATTTAGCCCTATTGACGTTCCACTCCTGGGCACGGGCCTCCCCTCAACACGATTCAGGCCATAATCCACCATGCTGGCCCAGTGCAGGTTGGCAGATTTCACATGTCTTTCGAAAATTGGTTAGATCTTCTAAGACATTCAGGTTTCCTCACGATGTTTTCCTTCGCCGTATTACCACCGTTCCGCTTATTAAATATAAAAATACAATGTAGCAATAACTCAAACCGCTAAGCAGACATTAATGCCTACATATTACAGTTCGCTCATCCGGTGCAAGACAGTCACAATTGCATTTTTTTCGATTTTAAGGTAATAATGGCAAAATGTTCCCAATGCGTTGATGTGTGTGGTGTATTATTGTCAGGATTCTAACTAACGTAGTTTTAGCTAGACAGTTGCAATGTCGTTGTTGCATTAGCGCCTTTTTTTCGTGGTCCCGTAGCAACATTGACTGAATGATCACTTGCGCCGTATGCTAGGAGCACAACGACGTTAAAGTAAGTTGTGACATAAAATTTCTATTAGTTACAAATTTGATCATGTGCGTTTGTAGTAACTAGAATGACACAAATGTATTTTATTTATTTTTAATGATTTTTCTGTCCTGTAACATTTAATTTTCAAAATCTTTCCTGAAGTATATAGACAGCTTAGTTGCTTACTTAATTAAGTACTAATATACTTAAGAAAGTTAAGATATTGAGGTGATCTATGAGAACCCTTACAATTTACTATGGGGTTATGACTACAAGATGAAACATAATGGGTATACTTTTTTTTTCAAAACTTAACTTTGTAATTCTAAAACCATCAGCTTTGGAGGGAACTTGAAAAACAAAAGGTGTTATAGGAATACAGCTGTTGACCGATTTCACAAGTCTACAAAACCTTTAGTACTTCAACTGTCCCACAAAGCCGATAGTTTGAGATTTACAAAGTTAAGTTGCAAAAAAAATAGTATACCCTTTTTGTTTCACCTAGTATAATATACTATTATTATAATTTTTTTTGTTAGATTTAGTGCCACAATGACAGAACTGCAGGTCATCAATCATTATTATGAGTTTTTTTTAATATCAGTTCTACTTTATCTTTTTATTTAGCATTATTTAATCAAGCCTTACTATCAGTAGTCTGCAATAAACTAAGTTTAAACTACTTATTCATTGTAACAAAGTCAGTCATGAATTGAACGATGAAAAAAAATAAAAATCGCTGTCGTGAAACATGCGATTTTATCAATTGTGACTGTCTTGCATCGGATGAGCGAGTTGTTTTGGGGAATTTGTCCCGCCTGACATTAAGCAGTTTCCGTTGCTTATAATGCATGCAATACCAAAGGTACCTATTGCTCTCACGTTGCCAACCTAAAAAAGAGTGGAATGGAGAGATGGGAAGGGATAGAGATCACAGCGCAATTCGAATTTTCGGCGTATTTCACACGTCTTTTGAAATATATGCAAGTTTCCTCACGATATTTTCTTAGGCTATAATGAAATTAAATAATAATCTTTAAAAAATCATGTGGTATGGGGTTTAATTAAACCATTAAATACGAATTGTTTGATGACATCAATGAGTTGAAAATGTGTTTTAATGAACGTTGGCATAATAAAAAATATGGAAAAACCGAAAGATAAAACTTCAATTTACAAGACTGGATTCATTGTGATCCAAAATGCTAACACGTAATACTGAATAAACCCGAATTGCACAATACTTACCTATTGGAAATATTGGATTATCCCACCACAAAGTCAAATGTAAGTTTCCCATTACGTCACATAATCAATAAACATAATATTATATTTTTCAACAACTTTTCTCGTAAAACGGCTCTTATTGCACCGCTTTTAAGTTCATAATGCATCATATTACGCTCTTGTACCTTTTACTTTACATCACCGCACTAGTGCTTTTTACTTTACATTTAAAGAAACAATTTAACAAAGACCTAAAGAATAGTAATTTTTGTATGAAAAATATACTGTGTTAAAGTACCTAAGTATATGTACCTATTCAAATAATACAACATTAAATTTAATTGCAAATAGACACATATAAAAAAAACGATTTATTATATTTTACATATTAGATTACACTGTTTGGCGGATTTGCCAGGGCCACAGACAAAAAAATATTGTTGCGCCTTGTTTTTGTTTTCATAAATGCTAGAATTCCACGGTTTTGAAATCATTATTTTACATTTAAATTATTGTAAATACTCTACATGTATCATCATACTAATATTATAAAGAGAAAAACTTTGTTTGTTTGATTGTAATGAATAGGCTTCGAAACTACTGAACCGATTTGAAAAATTATTTCACTGTTGGGAAGCTACACTATCCCCGGGTGACATAGGCTATAATATATTTTCAAAAAAATTAGGGATCCTTACTAAAACTCGAATAATGTAACCGCAATGTACCCGTGCGAAGCCGGGGCGGGCCGCTAGTTATCAATATAATACGTACCTACTTAATCAATCATTTGTTCACCGACGTTGATGTAAAACCGAAACAAATTAATTAGTAGCATTTATGTGTGATTCCCATATCACTAGCATACCCATTAGTCTCCAATTAAGCTAAATAATAATAAATATCGCCAGACTGACTCACCAACGGTGCGGTCCCAAACTAAGCAATGCATGTATTATGGGTACCGTGCAACGGACTGGGGGCGATCCCAGTGACACCCAGACCAGGGCAAATTACGAAAAGGCCATTTCTGATATTTACCCTGACAAGGAATCGAACCCGCAACCACCATGTGCAGTGAGCCGAGGGGCCTACGCTCGAACCACTGCGCCAAGCGGTCGTCTGTGTAACCCAGGACCTCTCTGTAACTGCAAGGTTATTGATAGTATAATATGAGGTTTAACTAACAAAGATATGAAAACAATAGATTTAACAAGATAATATAACAGTTTTTTCAACACTCGTTGAGTAATGTGGCTTATATTGTCACATAAAAATGTGCTAACAATGCTATATGTCAAACATAACACATAAGAACACAATTGTGACAATTTCAGTAGGAAACAGGGTGAGACGAACACGGAAGATCTAAGGAAGTAAACGTGAAGTTAACTTTAAGCGAGAGACTTTAAAGTTGCAAATTGTCTGTGGTTGAGCGTTGCAAAAACCTTGCGTACTCGACGATTTAGACTCGTCCATTTAAGTGTTAATGATAATAATGTGACAGCTTTTTATTTAGAGTATCATACGCTTGATGACCAGGGGTTATGCAAGGGAGTGCTAAGTAAATGGTAGAGGTTTTATTCCCTCATTGAAGGAGTGTCTTATAGTAATACAAAATCATGTATGTATTACAATATGACGTAGGTAGAATTGTACTTCAGCAGTTCAAACTTTTTCCATCCTACGAGTATTCCTACTAATATTATAAATGCGAAAGTTTGTGAGTGTGGATGTATGTATGTATGTATGTATGTATGTATGTATGTATGTATGTATGTATGTATGTTTGTTACTCCTTCACGCAAAAACTACTGAAGGGATTTGGATGAAATTTGGAACACAGATAGATTATAACCGGGATTAACATATAGGATACTTTTTAACCCAATAATCCAATACTACGCGGATGAAGTCGCGGGGCACAGCTAGTATATCCTACTAATATTATAAATGCGAAAGTTTGTGAGTGTGGATGTATGTATGTTTGTTACTCCTTCACGCAAAAACTACTGAACGGATTTGGATGAAATTTGGAACACAGATAGATTATAACCGGGATTAACATATAGGATACTTTTTAACCCAATAATCCAATACTAAGCGGATCAAGTCGCGGGGCACAGCTAGTTTTAACTAAATCGACACTAGGTTCAAGATTGTCATTTATTTTGATAGCTACTAAACGCTAGCTGGGGGCAGGCAATCCCGAAAAAGCAGCTTTTTCTCAATAGGCCAGGCTGGGTCATATTTTAACATCATTTATATCAGGCGATCCAACCTCGAGAGGGTCAAACCTTGACGTCATCATTGGACACCACTGTCGATCCTGGCTTTCAGAATTTACAGGAGTAGGTAACAGTGGTGGGAGTGTGTGGCGGGACTAACTATAGTCCCATCATGTACCTACTTAACTGGTAGGTATAGGTAGGTATGCCTCCATAATTTCTAGGGATGTAATTTCCCGTGTTTTTGCTTATATTTTCACCCTCAGGGCAAAACCAGCCCCATCAGGCAGGTATCTAGATGCAACAGCTACCTAGCTTATGCTGAGCCAGACTCCTATTTAGTGCAATCTCAAGACAGACTAGATTCGTGACTTAAGTATATTTATTTTGTCTTTTGTTTTTTTTTACCCAATGTGTACTATATATACTGTACAATGTACTGTATATATATATTCTTACATATTATTTCTTTATTTATATTTCACTAGCTGTGCCCGCGACTTCGTCCGCGTAGTATTTAACTTAACAAACATTTTGGGATTATCGGGATAAAAAGTATCCTATGTGTTAATACCGGTTATAAACTATCTGTGTTCCAAATTTCATCCAAATCCGTTTAGTATTTTTTGCCTGAAAGAGTAACAAACATCCACACTCACAAACTTTCGCATTTATAATATTAGTAGGATTCATACCAAGTAGTCACTGGTGACGTAACACGAAGTAGCAACACCTGGTTATAACGTGACATAAACGTCACCAAGAATACGTCATAAATCCATTCGCAGCGATAATGGTATGAATAATTCGATGCAGCTTTGCAAACTGGAACCAAGCCACACGTCCTCCTGCAAACAAAAACCAACGCTGGCAGCAGTGATTGTAGGTTGGTTTCAGTTTGTAGAAATATGTGCAGGTTGATTCTACGTTGCAAAACTACAACTGTTCCCATTATTCATACCATTTACCCTAACAGCGCTACGTAATCTATTATAATGGATGACGTAGTGACAACTGTCTGTTTTATACAACTGGTATAAAACGGACGAGCAGGGTCAATTCCCCATCAGTAACAATTCACACTTCATTAACAGCTTTACGCAATAAAAAGCTAAATAAGTTAGTTTAAAAACCGCGAAGCTTACCAGTCCAGCTACTTGTAATTTGTGTAACAGATTAAATTAATCATGGCGTCCATCTCATTTGCGATATTTTCGGTAAACATCGAACTCACTTCTCTATTTTTCTGTAACATATTCCATGGCTTTAATTCATTAATTAAATTATCTTTTAATTATAGATGTGTCTCCTAACTTTCGTGAATAGTGTGCCGACAACCAATGGTGGTAAGTTAAAACAAATAATCTGCCATAATACTACCTGTAATTTAATTTATTTCAAAATTATTATAACTTGGGTTCGATTCCCGTCAGGTAAATTTCGGAAATGGCCTTTTCGTAATTTTCCCTGGTCTGGGTGTCACTGGGATCGCCCCCAGTCCATTGTACGGTACTCATAGTACAAGCTTTGCTTAGTTTGGGACCATACAGTTGGTGTGTTTGTCTGGCGATATCTATCTATCTAATATAATCATAATTTGAGTACTTATCATTACTTATAAAGTTATTTATCTCTCAGAGAGATCGAACGACTATCGATTGGAAAACATATATACATGTTTATGAAAACCGTGGGTGCACCTTCCTGCTTTTCCCAACTTATTCGTAGCATACCTGTACATATAAGTACAAATGAAGTGTCTATTTTTAATGTCAGTATTACAGTATTTTACTAAATGCATAATTATGAACATACTAGCTGTGCCCCGCGACTTCATCCGCGTAGTATTGGATTATTGGGTTAAAAGTATCCTATATGTTAATCCCGGTTATAATCTATCTGTGTTCCAAATTTCATCCAAATCCATGCAGTAATTTTTGCGTGAAGGAGTAACAAACATACATACATACATACATACATACATCCACACTCACAAACTTTCGCATTTATAATATTAATAGGATTACGGTACAAAAAATGTCTGTCTGTCTGTTTGTTCGGCCTAATCTCCGAAATGGCTGGACTGATTTTGATGGGAATCTCACTTGCAGATAGCGGATGTTACAAGGAGTAACTAAGGCTACTTTACTTTAACGAAGTACCACGCGGGCGAATCCGCGGGAAACAGCTAGCTAGTATTAAATCAAATAAAAAAGAAAACCCATGCATTATTAGAAAAAAGTGCGACATAGAATCACTTATTCATGCCATTGAACAATATCTTCGAACACACATTATTTATTATTCTATTGATTATTTTTACAATTTATCAACAGGTATTAAACCGATAGTTCCCGAAAAATGTATAGGCTTGGACTTCTGCTCGGAGACACCTGACAACTACGACCGGATACAAGCACGGATCAACAGTCTAATGCCCATAGATATGACAACGGTACTCATTTGATTACTAGCAACTCGGAGAACCCAAAGTCTGATTAATAGCGCGCAATAGTACCAAATATTATACTTATTAAGTTAAACAAAAAGAAAACAATAAAAAAACAACTTTAAAATAAATAGACTAGTCCCAGACCGCGGTCTCGCTTGGCAAAGTGCCAAGATAGGTAGCAGCATTGCCGCGTTAAATGGCAATGCTAATTCTCTGTGCGAGATATGAGCCAGCCGTCTGGGTTTTGTTAATTAAGACAGTATGAGAATTTTAACAATCACAAAGCGATGAAGGGATTGTGTTAAACTAATTTTAAAAAACTCAATTAACTTTCCATCTGGTGGAAAACATGTTGTTCGACAGTGATATAACGGACTACCCATTTTTGGGCCGAATATAATAATTAGGTAGGGGAGAGTGGGTAACAGTGAACCACTTTTTTTCTTCAGCTTATTATTTCCTTCCTAAATGATGCTAGTCTCTTGTTTTTCAAAAAATCCATACGTGACATCATTCAGCTACAAATCGAGCATATGGTTAAGACCCTGACTTTGATAGATTTGGTTTAAAAGCTTGATTTTTGAAGAATGGGAAATGATCCAGTTTACCCCTTGTTTGGGTTACAAGGGATCAACACAAGGGTTACAGTGAATCTGTGGGGGCACAGTGGATCTCTGAGGATTTTTAAATAGTGAATCGTTTAAATTATTACTTTTATTTAAAAATGTAAACAGTATTTCAGTTACAAAGATAACTAAATTATTAAAGATTTATTATGAATAATATTTACTTCTTTGAAATAGAAATCAACATAAATAAATCTAGGAGAACTGAACTTTTTAGTAACCTACCCAACAAATAGGTACCACTTAAAAACTTAATAAATTGTCTGTCCCAGCCAGACAGGTTAAACCTGGTATTAGTCGATATGCAATAGCTTTAATTTTACACCTTGATTTTAATAGCCTGCTGCATAACCTGAGGGTTAGCAGCCGAATGGATTTTCCGCTCACTGTTTCGTGGCATTTTGGAATCAAACAAAAAGAACAAGATGAAATGAAACGTTATCATGCCAAATAAATCCAAGTACGCCTCTGTGGAGTACAATGAATTGCTATCCGCTGTGACCCAAAAGCAAATTAACCACTGATACCCATCGATTGTTAACGACAATAAAATTGCAAAAAAAATTCGAGCCTACATTTAGAAAGAAAGAGATTCAAGAAATGAACAATAGAAATACTCATTGTGGTAGGAAAATATTAATATATTCGGAATATAGACACACATCCTTGCAAATCAACTTTTAAAAAGTCCTAAAAAAATACTTTAGTAGTCACTTTCTGTTCTTACCGTGGTAACGTGAACACCACCTATCGTAGCGCAGCGGAGATTGGTTCAGCGCGGGGGCAATGTAAATAGCTTGCGCCTGTCTATTTTCTATGTTTGTGAGACCAAAACAGAGACAGATATGGCAGTTTATTCACTGTGCCCCTTGATCCACCGTTACCCACTCTCCCCCATCGTTTTCCGGTGGAATTTTCTTCCGGTTCTCTCAAACATCGTACAAAAGCAGGTTTAAAAACCAATTTACATCTCCTAAGGTCTGATCTTTTGACACTTATCAGCACATTGGGCACCACACCTAGAAATTTGATTAAAAGTGGATGTTCGACTAAATGTTTTGTCTCATGTTGCAGGGTGTGCAAGACAGGCTGGGAAACGAGGGCAAGAAAGTATATTCTCCTAAAAAAGACTGGCAGAACTGCCCGACCGTGGAATATGTAAGATTTTATGGCATCAATTCATTTACCATAAGTTTACTAAGTACTTGTGTCTTTTGTTATGCGATGTTTATTTATTCTTCTGTTTATAGGTGACAAAGCCCAAATTAGCCAAGGACCCGAACGATACCAATAGCTATAACGTTTTAGTGCAAACTGAAAAGTTCGAACAAACTTTTTTGGCTGTCGAATGCCCGTAAGTATTATCTGTACTAATAAATTTAGATTAGAAGTGTCTGTTTGTAATAACAACTTTTTACAACATGCATATGAAAGTTTATACGGCACTTAATAACAAAAAATCCATTTTTTCGTTTTATATTGATGTCTGTCTGTCTGTTTGTTCCGGCAAATCTCCGAAACGGCTGGACCGATTTCGCCGAGATATGGCATACTTATAGCTGATATGATAAGGAGGTGTAACTTAGGCTACATTTATTTAATCAAAGTACCACGCCGGTGGAGCCGCGGGCAATAGCTATTTATATTTTAAGAGGTCAATCAAGTGCTCGAACGCACGATGCGCAGGTTCAAACCACGGAAAACTAGGAATTACAAAACTCATTTGTTGTCATAAAATTTTATCTCAGTGTACCGCTTGTAAATTTGAATGTCTGCAATCTTTCCATTGCACTAAAACATGGGGTTCTTCAAAATGCATGTCTACAGCTCCCTTAAAGGCCGCCACAGTGTCTGCTCCCCTTAAGTTGCAAATGTCAGTTACCCCTAACCATCAGGTAGACAGGCTGCCAGTGTGCCTACCTAGGCAAAAAAATGTAGAAATCCTATACCCCTCATTAATAAACGCGGTTTAGAGGTTGTATAGTTACACAATGCTTTGTCTTCTTCTTTCGAATGTCAAATTACAGATGACAGAAAGAGATAATTGGGAGTTTAACTATTCTTTCGCTATACCACTTTTATTAATAAGGGGGATGGAGTTTTAAATTTATACTATGACTAGCTGTGCCCCGCGACTCCGTCAGCGTTCTGTTGAAATTTTTCCTGAATTTTCTTTGCTATAAACCTCACGGAGCCCGAGACCTTTCCAACGAATGCAAAACCGTGGAAATCGGTTCGTGCGTTCTGGAGTTATAGCGTCAGGAAGGAAAACCCGACTTATTTTTATATAGTAGATATTATATTTATTTTTACAGGGCTAATAAAATTAGTGAGATGATTTCTGAAGTGAAGCACCAGTGCTTCCCCGACCTGTTCACGGAACAGAAAGTGAATACTGGCATGCACTCAAAGTGTGTACAAAGGTATTCGACTCGATTGCTGTACACTTACGATCACCATAAGAATGAATTAGTGATGAAACCTTATAAGATACCGATATTCTGTTCCTGTAAAATAACGGATTAATATCATGGACGGTTACCTCACCAGATAACCTAATATACTAGAACATCACAAGTACCAAGATGAAAACATAATGTATTTACCAAAAACCACAGCGATAAACGCACAATTATTTAAATAGATCCTAGTAGTTTTTTAGTATTTGTTACTAAGTTTGATGTAATTACAGCATGGTTAATGTAATGCCTCGTATTTATAAATTATTTGCTGTTATTAAAATATCCCTACACTAATGTTAGAATTTCTTCTGTGTATACCTATGAAAATGTAATCAATAAATCATCCTGAAAAAAAATACTGATTAAAATAATTTACCGTGGCTTTGGTTAACAATTTTATTGTATGTTTAAGACTGTTTTAAGTCTATATTCATAGGACAATAAGTGTATACTTTTATAAATATTTAATAAAAAATAGCAGTAAGAATATTCAATCGTTTTTATTACACAGTGTATCCACGAAATGGTACTAACACAGAGTGTTCGCGCCGAAGACATTCGGTGCTTACTTTTCTATTATTAATATAATGTAGGTAGTCTTAAATTTTTCTATTAAATCTTTCGCTGCACGACCGCGAGCTTTAGTACTGGATCACCGTCGGTTGCGTTCAGTCGCGTGTGCCCAACTCTGTTCTCTCGAGGAGTTTCCACGCCACCGCTTTTCTGGAGTCAGTGCACCATCAGCACGACTTCGTCCACTTACATCGAAGGACCGCTAAGGATCGAGCTCTCCTACCTTAAAGAAGAACGCGCCAGGTTGGCTCCGTATCGAGGTGAGTGGTTGTGCAGCCTTTCTAAGTTTAGGGCTAGATCCTGTTTTCCCGCTAATTACCTATGGAGATATAACTATTAGACCATAGCGTCAACATTTTCTGGCCTTCGAGCCGATCACCCGCTTAAATAAAATATTACTTTTACGCTGTATGCGTCCTTGTATAACCTCCGCTAGGGTACCTACACAGCTCGTTATATTTTTTTGTGATAAGTACTATTTCTACGTATTCATTCACTTGTACCGCTTTATTCTATAAAGAGTAGCACATTTTATTTGTTTGTGTTCCATTTCCCAAAGGATTCAATGTGATTTTCGTAATTGTGTTTTTAATATTTTTTTCGTTATTGCGTGGGTAGGCTAATAAACTGGTCCCACAAAGCGTACGACGTGCATACCATTGCACCTGCGTTGCTATACGCATATATAATTTCATTTGTTCGTTTAACTTTAACTAATTTATACTTAACTCTGCATCATGAGTAAAGATAGTGGGCAGACTTCAGATCCAGAACGGAATCTTAGACGACTAGGCAGGAAACGGGATGCAATATTTGCGCGCTTACAGGCAATTTATGATTTATCTAAATTAGATTTAAAACAAGAAAAAAATTCTGACCAATTTCTCGCTGCTATGTTTACCATTGATTCTCTGCGGAACGATTTTGAGAAACTTATCGATGATATTAATTCATATAGCTTACTAGTTAAGGCAGATTACGAACCTAACTATCAACGTTGGTCGTCGTTTGAAGAATTATATTGCTTTTGCAAATTTACGGCGCATAAATTAACTAATAAGCCGTCTGATACTTCCTCCCCCTTTGTTAGCGATATCACAAGAAAGGCTCACGTTAAACTGCCGAAATTAGAACTTGTTAGTTTTTCGGGTTTACCCACTAGCTGGCCTACGTTTTACGAAACATTTAAAACCACTATACATGATAATCCCGACCTTACTAACAATGAACGTATACAATATTTGATGGGCAGACTATCGGGCCGTGCACTCGCAGCCGTGTCAGGTATTACTCCGAATGCTGTGAATTATGATATGATTTGGGACACGCTGGTCACCAAGTTTGATGATAAACGTTATTTGGCCTGCGCGTACTTAGATCAGATGTTTGATTTCAAACCGCTATCAGCCGCCAGCTCAAAAAACTTAGACTTATTTTTAGAACAATTTGCTTCTGCCGTATCGAGTCTAAAATCGTTGAAATTAGACAATTTAGCCGACTTTATTCTTCTTCATCTTTCATTGAAGAAAATAGACTCGGAGACGTCCCGCGCCTTTGAAATGTTTAAAAGAGAAATTAAATTGCCCACTTACGAAGACTTAATATGTTTTATCCGTGACCAAACTAAAATATTGGATCGGACTTCGAACATTAATGTCGTTAGTAGGCGTGCGAATAGCACCACGAGAAAAGATGTCTCAAGTTCTAAGTCTGTGCATTCATTCGTAGGTGCCGAGTCGCAGGAGCAAATACATGATGAAAATAAGTCTTGTTCGTTTTGCAAGCTATCTAATCATTTAAATTTATACAAATGTTTTAAATTCCAAAAGATTCCGATTGATGATAAATTTAACTTTATATCGGAACAGAATGGTTGCACAAACTGCCTTAGTTTGTCACATAATAATTCCGCTTGTAAATCTGTTCAACATTGTCGTTATTGTAACTGTAGGCATCACTCGTTGTTGTGTAGAAAACAGTTGACGAACACTAGCGCTCCTGCATCGTCATTGGCGCGCCCCGTGGCCGGCGGCAGCGCCGTCCCGTCGGACGAGGTCCGCGCGGCTCAGACTGGCTTATCAGCTGACCCTCTAGTGCAAAACAACGGCGCGTCCGCATCACATGTTTCGTTATGCAATTATAATAGCCTGCGTAAAACCAGTAACACCTGCCTCTTAGGTACGGTTCAGGTGTTAGTATCTGACTATGCCGGTGTATTACACAGTGCCCGTGCGCTAGTTGATCCCGGGTCACAAAACAATTTTATTACGTCGACTTTCTTATCTAAACTCAATATGAATTACAACAAAGTATCGCGCGCTGTCGTTAAGGGAATCGGCTCTGTACCTAATCCTATTATGGGTTCCGTAAGCATTCATTTATTCTCACATGATGACAAAAACATTCATATATCTCTTGACTCCTATGTCATTAATCAAATTACGGACAACTTGCCTTCCGTGCAAGTTGACACAGCATCATTAAATTATTTAAGCCATGTTCATTTAGCTGATAAAAATTTTCATTCGCCAGGAGAAATAAATATTCTTATAGGCGCCCCGCAGTTTTCAGACATTTTACTTTCGGGTCGCGTTAACGGCCCGCCCGGACTACCTACCGGTTTCGAAACAATTTTCGGTTACATCATTATCGGAAACACTCCGGTTTATAGTTTGTCTTCCGACACTATTTCTTTATGTGCTTTCACTCCCGAGGAGCCACAAGTCGATCATTTATTGGAACGGTTTTGGCAAATTGAGGAGGTACTATTTGACCGTCCGGTTAACTCTGCCGCTAAAGAATGCGAAGAGATTTTTAAAAATACCGTATCTCGCGACGTTAGCGGCCGCTACTGTGTGGCCTTACCTTTTTCGGCTGACGCCACTGAGCTGGGCGACTCGTACAAGACGGCCAAACGTCGTTACATGTATCTCGAGCGTAAACTGAGCGCAGTCCCGCAACTACGTTTAGAGTATATCGCCATTATCGAAGATTACTTAGCGAAGGGTTACATCTCACTACTCCGGGATGATGGTTTGTCACCGTCGGGTTATTATATACCTCATCACGCGGTTTGTAGGAGTGACAAAGTAACTACGAAGGTTCGAATGGTTATGGACGCTAGCGCTAAGACCGAGTCAGGGAAGGCATTGAATGACGTGCTTCACCCGGGCGAGAATCTTCAAAATGATTTATTTTTAATATTACTTGACTTTCGTTTATACCCCGTGGCTTTCACAAGTGATATACACCAAATGTTTTTACAAATCGGTGTTCATGAAAATCATAGGATGTTTCAAAAGTTTTTATTTCGTGTTAAGGATTGTTTACCACTTGATACATATCATTTTAATCGTGTATGTTTTGGGTTGAGAAGTAGCCCCTTCCTCGCCATGCGAGTTTTGAGACAACTTTGCGTTGACGAACGTGCATCGTATCCACGCGCGGCTGATGTTGTGACGCGTAATTGTTACATGGACGACATTTGTTATTCCGTTCCCACCGTCCAGGACTCCTTACGGCTCAGGGATGAGCTGATAGGGATGTTTACGGCCGGGGGCTTCAAGCTCGTTAAGTGGTCTAGTAACTCGCAAGAGTTATTAGATTCACTGCCTGACGACTATCGCTTTACTTCTAACGTTAACTTCGACGAAGCCAATAATAATCTAAAGGTGCTTGGCCTCGAATGGTCTCCCGCTTCAGATGAGTTTTTGTTCTCTGTTTCCATTGAAAGCCGTCCATGTACCAAGCGCAACATATTGTCCGTTATTGCTCGTCAGTTCGATGTTCTAGGTTTAATTGCACCAACGATCCTTTATGCAAAGATAATATTGCAAAAACTTTTTAATCTAAAACTAGATTGGGATGATAAACCGCCCCAGAGTATTATCCGTGTCTGGGAAAATTATTTACGTGAATTACCCATGTTACAAAATATTCGTATCAAACGCCATCTAGATGTGTTTGAAGATTCAGCGTTATCTATCATTGCATTTTCTGATGCCAGTGAAAAAGCGTACGGTGCCGCTGTATACGTCAAGGTCCAGGACAACCTCAGTGCCTCGGCAGTGGTTAATCTTGTGTGTGCAAAGTCCAAGGTTGCTCCTCTTAAGACTATATCGGTAGCCAGATTAGAGTTGTGTGCCATGTTACTAATGGCTAGGCTCGTTCGGCGTGTTATAGACACTTATAAATTGCGTCACGAAATTAAAAATATTTTTTGTTTCACTGACTCCATGGTCGCCCTATATTGGGTCCATTCCGATCCACAGAATTTAAAGACCTTTGTCGCCACGCGTGTTACAAAGATTCTAGATAATCTTCCTGCAGAAGTTTTTTTCCATGTTCCTGGGTCCGACAATCCTAGCGATTGCCTATCACGAGGCTTGTTACCCAGCCAATTGGAATCACACCCGCTATGGTTCACTGGTCCGTCCTGGCTTTGCCAAGACATAGCTGCGTGGCCTATGACGTCGGTCGATATAACCGCTGTTGCTGAAAGGTTGCCGGAGACCAAGGTGGTTTCCTTACCGGTCTCATCTGCCTCCGGGTTAATTTCAAGCAATAACCAATCCAATTCTGTTTGTAAGAAACCGAGTCTTCGTGCTAAGGATTCAGAATCCCCGAATCCGCTATCGCTTATGTATATAAGTTTTTAGGTAAACTACCGAGATCAAAATTTGTTACTGCAGCTGACTTAATCTACGCTGAGCAAATGCTTATTAAGGTACTTCAGCGGTATTACTTTGCTGAAGAGATAGATCTTTTAAAGGCAAATAAATGCTGCCGTTCTCCGTTGAAAAGACTTTCACCCTTTATCGACGATGACGGTCTCTTACGGGTCGGAGGGCGACTTCGTAACGCTGATTTAACATACGAACAGCGGCACCCTTTGTTGTTACCGCATAGAAATCACGCAGTTGATCTGCTCGTGTCTCATTTCCACCGACATAATTGTCACACCGGACCAGTGGCGTTGATGTCTATACTGCGTCAAAGTTACTGGATCCTGTCGTGTAGAAACGTCGTACGTCGTATCACACACGATTGCAATTTTTGTTTCCGTACGAAACCCAAACCATTACAGCCTTTCATGGGGGATTTGCCTGCGTGTCGCGTGAATGAAGCAAAGGCCTTTGCGCACACAGCCGTTGATTATGCTGGACCTCTGAATATTATTCCACAACGTAAACGCGGTGTTCGTTCCATCAAGGCTTATCTCTGCATTTTCTGTTGTCTCGTTACTCGCGCGGTTCATGTAGAATTGACAACAGATCTTAGCACAAACACCTTTCTTTCGGCATTTAAACGCTTTCTGGCGAGAAGAGGTGAGGTCCATACTATGTACTCAGACGCAGGCACAGTATTTATCGGTGCAAGGAATGCATTGTCGGAATTATATGCTTTAGTGGATTCGGACGAATATAAAACTGTATTCAGTAACGAGTTGGCCGAACGAAAAATCACTTGGAAAATTAACCCACCGCGCGCTCCGCACTTTGGCGGACATTACGAAATATTTGTAAAGGGTTTCAAAACACACTTGTATAGGGCTATCGGTACTCAGTTGTTAACATATGAAGAGATGTTGACTGTTCTAACACAAATTGAATGTGTTGTTAATTCGCGCCCGTTGACACCGCTTAGTGAAGATCCGTCTGAGCTGAGCGCACTAACTCCATCCCATTTCTTAATGTCAACCCCGTTGAGAGGCCTGCCTGCTTATGACGTTACCGCGGATAATATTACTTTATTACGTCGCTATGCTTTGTTGGACCAGATGGTGCAATCGTTTGCTAAACGCTGGAAACGTGAATACCTTCATCTCTTGCAATCCAGAGGAAAATGGAACACACACTCTGTCCCGATTAAAATAGGTAGTGTTGTGGTCATCGTTACTGATAACGTTGCACCTCTCTCTTGGCCTCTTGGCATTATTATTGAAAGTTATCCCGGTAACGATGGGATCAGTAGAGTGGCTTCTGTTAAGACGTCGACAGGAATCTATAAAAGACCTGCCGTTCGTCTTTGCCTTTTGCCTTCACAGTAGCGTATCTCCGTGTCCCCCGGCTATAGTTTAGTTTCTTTCTTTTCTTCCTTTAAACCTGATGGTTTAAGGCCGGGGGCATGTTCGCGCCGAAGACATTCGGTGCTTACTTTTCTATTATTAATATAATGTAGGTAGTCTTAAATTTTTCTATTAAATCTTTCGCTGCACGACCGCGAGCTTTAGTACTGGATCACCGTCGGTTGCGTTCAGTCGCGTGTGCCCAACTCTGTTCTCTCGAGGAGTTTCCACGCCACCGCTTTTCTGGAGTCAGTGCACCATCAGCACGACTTCGTCCACTTACATCGAAGGACCGCTAAGGATCGAGCTCTCCTACCTTAAAGAAGAACGCGCCAGGTTGGCTCCGTATCGAGGTGAGTGGTTGTGCAGCCTTTCTAAGTTTAGGGCTAGATCCTGTTTTCCCGCTAATTACCTATGGAGATATAACTATTAGACCATAGCGTCAACACAGAGACATCCCAACATCATGGAACATGCAATTTATTTAACGCACCTTTAACTATTTGACAACCAATTGACAATTTTTTATTCCTAAAAAGACAAAAGACATAACTTTTTTCATAGCTAGTAACAGTTTATATTGGTAAATTACATTGACGTTTTTAGTATTTTCCTTTACTTATTATTTATGTTTCTCATCGTTTAAACCGAACTTCCACAAATATTTAAAGATAAAAATTTGCCAAATCGGTCCAGCCATTCTCGAGTTTTAGCGGGACAAACGAACAGCAATTCATTTTTAAATATAAAGATAAATAAGTAGGTCCACTAAGTATGTAGGTCCTTAAAAATATAAATGAGCAACTAACTCTCCCGATGTTTTCCTTCACAGTTTGCTAATTTGATGTAATAGTAATGTAGTTAAAATTTAAGGTAGTTAGTATGGTGATAAGGTGCCTTACCTCTCGGCCATTTGCCAATTCCGCCGGAGAACACTAAAAGATCTCTCTCTCTATCTGAATCAAAATTTATATATTTCTTTATTAGAACGGTCTAATGAACCAATTACACTAATAATAAAATACAAAGCAACAACAATTAAGTATACACAAATTAGAAATATAAAACGATCAGGCATCTATCTCGCAGAACTTCAAGCATACCAAAATAATCTTCACCCATTCATCCGCAAAAAACTCTATACTTGCGTCTGAATCCAGGAGGTCGTTAAGCGCAGTGAGGGTGCTGGGTACAGGGGACATCGCACGGGCAACGGTCCAGCAAGCAGGGATAGCAAAAAACTTATGTTCCTGACACGAGCGTAATTTTCAGGAGTAAAGAGTCGCAGCAGGACACTGAGCAAATCAGGCGCATCGATCCTTCCAGAGATGATTGTAATTTGGGCGAATGCTCTCCTGACTTCAAGTGAGTTATAGCCGAGAGAGCCAAGTAGGAACTTGGTGGGGGTAAAGATATAAGTAGTACCCATGAATACGCTTCTACAAAAATCTTGAAAACACTTTTTGCACTTTTTCTAGTAAAAGAGCATATATGGCCTCTCGTGAGGATTCCAGACAGACACACTGGTTTCCAACTTGGTTCGGACCAACGCATTATATAGTGTTTGGATTACATTGCTCAGAACGAAACCTAACCTCTTACAGGACTCTCTGGCCCAGCGCACTCGCTGGAGGCGCGGCGAAGAGCAATTTAATATAAACCTTAACTACCATGACATACGGTCGCTTGAATAAATTCGCACGCAGTCCTCGGAGCGCCCTCAAGCTACTACAAGAGCATACGCGCTACTGCTCATACATACCGTATGTCAAGGTAGTTAAGGTTTATATTAAATTGTTGTCTTCAATTGCTCGGCCTCTAGCGACTGCTGTAATATGGTCATGGAATGTTAACTTCTGGTCAAAGGGACATGAAGAAGTGAGATGGCCAATCTTCTCAAGACTCTATAAAAACTTAGCTAGGCTTTTGATGAGTCTGTATGCATATCCGGTGCCGCAATACTTACTTCATTACAAGCGTCTTCAACGTAATATAACACCATTTTTATGACTAAAATGCACCAAACATCGTGCAACGATTCATAAACGTTGATTTGTATCTTTATAAGTCTGTGCTTTGTATCAAATTAATTTCTTCTTCTTCTTCTTCTTCTTCTTTGTTAGTGGCGTTTGTAGCTATTTGCCACAATTCTGCCAGTGTCCGTGATGCTAGTGTCATAAACTTAGGTGCATTTAGAGTTTAGATAAGAATATGGCCAGTGAAGTGGTTGAGGCAGAGGGTCCTTTGATCTACTTAACCGATAACTAAAACAAAATACGAAACAACATATAGTACAACACTATTCGTAAGTTAGTTGAACAGGCAAAACGAAAATCGTTTAAAATTTCTTCTTCTTCTTTTTTTTTAAATATGGCTTTCATCGTTAGGTAGTCGATGATTTTGCCAACAACAGAGTTTTATGTGACTGATGGTCGGTAGGTCTAGGTGAGGCTATTTAAAAAAAAAAATCTAAAAATTTGAAGTTGGATTGTACGGTTGAATATCCTACTAATATTATAAATGCGAAAGTTTGTGAGTGTGGATGTATGTATGTATGTATGTATGTATGTATGTTTGTTTGTTACTCCTTCACGCAAAAACTACTGAACGGATTTGTTGGATGACATTTGGAACACAGATAGATTATAAGCGGGATTAACATATAGGATACTTTTTAACCCAATAATCCATTATACGCGGATGAAGTCGCGGGGCACAGCTAGTTATACATAATTTAGTTTGATAGACAGATTAACAACTTAATTTGGATCGCTGTTTTTGACAAGCGTATGTCATTCGAAAGGTAAATTTGCGATCGCAGTGCAATCCACGTATCTGTAAAAATTTTGTAGAATACCAATTTGCTTTGCGTTAATATGCGATAGAGATAAATGTGCGAAATACTACTTTTAAAACATTCCATATCGCTCGTTACTCGCAACTAAACTTTGACTGCGATTGGATTGTAGCTGGATCGTTGTACATTAGTAGAATACGAAAATGGTCAAAAGCTGCAATGCAGTTGCGTTGCAATTTCAATCTAGTCATATTTAATTAGTGGAATTGGCCCCCAGTACCCTGACTACGGAGTTGTAAAAATGTTTTTCAGAACTGCCGATAGACAGCGCGTTTATGAAGCTCCACTACTAAGTGAAGCTTCATAAATGCAGAAATATAGTTTAAAATTGTTTTCCTGTCGCTTAGTATATTTCTTATTGTATTAGTCGACCGCTTGGCGCAGTGGTTCGAGCGTAGGCCGCTCGGCCACTCATGGTGGTTGCGGGTTCGATTACCGCCGTGGCAAATTTCGGAAATGGCCCTGGTCTGGTCTGGGTGTAACTGGGATCGCCCCCAGTCCATTGTACGGTACCCATAGTACAAGCTCTGCTTAGTTTGGGACCATACAGTTGGTGTGTCTGTCTGGCGATATTTATTGTACAGTCGAGGGCAAAGATATGTATACAAGTATTGTTATTAAACATATGTAGTCCTAATAAGATGCATAAAATTGAACTCATCCAAATGCTGATCCTACTAATATTATAAATGCGAAAGTTTGTGAGTGTGGATGTATGTATGTATGTATGTTTGTTACTCCTTCACGCAAAAACTACTGAACGGATTTGGATGAAATTTGGAACACAGATAGATTATAACCGGGATTAACATATAGGATACTTTTTAACCCAATAATCCAATACTACGCGGATGAAGTCGCGGGGCACAGGTAGTAAATAATATGAACACATTACCCAACCCATAAATATACTTACAAATACCCATAAACACACTTAGCAAGCAATAATTTTGTATTTTTCATTTTTTACAGATATTTTCACAAACCAACCCACAATAGAATATCCGATATCCGTCAAACCTGAAAATTCCGTTCTCAAATTATTTTTTGTGTGCTTTTGTCAGGAACAGTATCTAAAGGCCAGTTATCAATATGACTCGATATTATCAATAAATTGTGTTACCTACGTGAAGGAAGACTCTTTACAATTAAGTGGCTGGCCACTTGGAAATGAAGGATTACCGCACGTCTTGTCGCATCTAATGATGTATAATATTTATGAATTATATGGAACTTCTAAATTTATGTGTTGTTAGATGAGGACATAATATTGCACCTTTTGATGTTCCCTAATTTATTATCTCACTGATGACGCCATTTTTTGAGATTTTGTTGTGTATAATACATATCTTTGCCCTTGACTGAACCTACTATATTTATATTTATGAAAACAGACATTTGAATTTATCAATAGTTATTTTCAGAACTAACTAATGACCACCTGTTCGATGCCGAGACGGGCCGCTAGTATATTATAATAGATTACTTGGCGGGAACTGTCAAGGTAAATAGTATGAATAATGATTAATACCATTAGTGGTGTAAATTCTGTTATTCTTGATGACGTTAATGGCACGTCATAACCCCGTGTTGCTATTTCAGGTGTCATGCCACCTGTGGATGGGATGAATCTAAAAGGGATGAATGAAAAATAAAGAATGAAATAATAACTATACCTACCTACATTTGGTAAATAAATCCAAAAAACAGTAAAATACACAATAAATATAAGCCACGAATCTTAGACTAAAGAATATACAAATCTGTGCCACGAATCTAGTCCGTCTTGAGATTGTACTAAATAGGAGTCTGGCTCAGCATAAGCTAGGTAGCTGTTGCATCTAGATACCTGCCTAATGGAGCTGGTTTTCACCTGAGGGTGAATCCTTAAGCAAAAACACGGGAAAATGACGTCCCTAGAAATTGTGGAGACATAAGTACCTACCAGTTAAGTAGGTACATGATGGGACTATAGTTAATCCCGCCACACACTCTCACTCCTTTATCTCTGTAAACTCTGAAGACCAGGCTCGACAGTGGTGTCCAATAAGAGAAATGGAACTAATGATCGAGTGTGGATGGTCTAGGAATTGGGCTATTGCAAAGGAATCGGCCACCTGTCATAATCAGTATTATCCAACTATCTTCGGCAGGTGGTGACTTGCCGCTCACTAGGTGGACCCCTAAAATTACCATCATAAGACGGCTAGGGGCAACACGGGTGTGGGCGGCTCAGGGGTGTAGAGAGGTGTGCTGCGTTTTCTCCGAAGTTACTCGCGGCGTCGTGCCTTTTAACAGTTCCACTAATGGAGCATATAGCGCTAACGTCCCTCTCTGGACAACCAATTAAAGCAAGCTAGAGTTGAGAGTCCTCTGCGAGTCGATCTCCATTCGGCCGGGCAAGACACGCCCAAGTGGGGGCCCTGACCAACTCAGGGGATAGGGGGCTATTCTACTCATGAAATCCAAGAGTATCTCCGAAATGGCTGGACCGATTAAGAAGAAATGTTCACTGAAAGCTTTCGGGCTTTTGCGATAATAGGTATATAAAACACGAAACATCGAGTCGCAATAAAGAAAAGTGAGATTAAATTTAGCATAGGTACTTCTTTATTAACTTTGCGTAAGCTCTGCGAACGAAGTCGCGGGCACAGCTAGTTTATATAATACTAGCCGAGACCCGCGACTTCGTCCGCGTGGAATTTAACTTAACAAAAAAGCCCGCTCCCGCGTTCTGAGCCCGCGCGACAGGACCCAATTTTTAAAATTTTGTTTTTCTAAAATAAAAGTAGCCTAAGTTACTCCTTAAAGCATCAGCTATCTGCCAGTGAAAGTCCCGTCAAAATCGGTCCAGCCGTTTCGGAGATTACCCGGAACAAACACACAGACAGACAGACAGACAGACAGACAGACAGACAGACAGACAGACGGACAGACAGACAAAAAAAAAATTTATCGCGTTTTTGTTATAGGCGTCGTATGTACTTTCATATGCATTTAGTGAAAAGATGTTATTTTGATATTACAAACAGACACTCCAATTTTATTTATTTGTATAGATATAAGTAGATTTGGTTTGTTTTTCGGCCGTTTGATTTTTCAGCCGTGTTGGAACACGTCATCGTCACAACGTCCATAGGAAAAACCTATTAGTAGCTTCGGAATAATGCAGAAATGACATAACGTCATCGCTTACGTCAGATTCTGTGATGTAAGTAAATTTACCGCGGTTATCCAAATAGGGAAACGCAGATTAAGCTGGAGTAACCCACATTTAAGCCCAGAGGCTAGATTCGTACGATCATTGTAAAAATCGTTTTGTTAAAACGTAACGCAACGTCATATACGGACTAGCTCGATCTGGGTAGTACCACCCTCTCACGTTAAGTAGCTATTATAGCTGCGTTTGGTACGATGAGTAAGAGAGCCAGAAGAACAACCCCACTCCCTTATTCCCTTTGTCCCACTTCCCTTCAGTGTGTTAACGTGCGAGCAATGCTTTTGGTATTGAAAGCATTTTAAGCTACGATAATGAGTACAGAAAATACCTATGACGGTGGTCTGTAGTAGTCTGTACACACGAAAGATCAGCGTGCATTATTTTTCCTCGTCGTAGCGACGCATAAATACGTCATCACATTGAACATGCTTACGCAACGCAACTACCTGATAAATAATAATAATTATTTATCCCTTTGACGTCCCACTCTTGGGCACCGGCCTCCCCTCACTATGGTGGGGATCAGGCAATCAGGCCGTAATCCACCACGCTGGCCCAGTGCGGGATATCACATGTCTTTCGAAAATTGGTTAGATTTTCTAAGACATGCAGGTGTCCTCACGATGTTTTCCTTCACCGTAAGCAAGTGATAATCATATAGAAATTATGATTCGCACATAGATTCAGAAAAACCCAGAGGTGCAAGCCAGGTTTTGAACCCAGAACCTGGTGCCCGCAAGATGCGAGCTTAACCAATCGGCTATCACTGCTGTTACCTGAATCAAATATAAAAAAATGATAATTCCATGGAATAAACACACAGTGACTTTACATAACCTATTTAAAGAATAAAAACTGATCAAGTGCGTATCCTGGCACGTACTATGTAGGGTTCTATAGCCATTTCATTAACGAAATAATAATTTGACTCACTAGTTTTGTCGATCATCATAAATATGTAAGAATTGACGGAATTCACGTGAGTAAAATTTTGATAAAATCATTAATAGTTAAAAATTCTCAAACGCAATTTCTGCTATTAAAATGTTCTATGGAAATACCATTTTATTTGGAAATACATTTTCACGGTAGCAAAAGAAAAAGTATCCCCTTTTTCCGTTTTCGGGGAGGTACCTCAAAAAGTAATTTTGCTAAGTACATTTTATGTTTTTGAAAGTGAGATCTATTTTGTAATATATATCTGTACCAAACTTTTGAAGCTATGGTACTGTGACAAACTGGGACGGACGGACGGACGGAAGG
This sequence comes from Notodonta dromedarius, assembly GCA_905147325.1. NCBI lineage: Eukaryota > Metazoa > Arthropoda > Insecta > Lepidoptera > Notodontidae > Notodonta > Notodonta dromedarius. The sequence goes on from LR990167.1 coordinate 2,225,728, forward strand.
ACGGACTGGATGATATTAAAAGGGTTTCTCGTAGGGACTATAGAACCCTAAAAACTATGCCATTTGTGTTCATAAATATCATCAGGTCTGAAATACCTAAATAAGGAAAATGGAATCACATAAATAAGGAACACAAAGCACGAATAAATCATTGTATCCCAGAGTCCGATACTGTAAACAACTGTAACAGCAGCTGACCCCAGCCATTTAAATACTTATATTTATAAGTTAAAAACAAAATGGAAACCTTCAGTGCTACTAAGTTTTTGGTAAGTTTTTATATAAACTACTTAAATGTACCTATGAGCAAAACAATGTTTTAGTCATGCCAACTGCCCCTCTAGCCAAGTGGCTTCGTCTACATTCGTTTCTACATATCGCTACGCTTCATGTATGGCTATGGCATAAGTCACGTGACTTACTTATCGACTTGTAACGTCATTTCCATACATTTAAGCGTAGCGTTTTGTAGAAACGCTTCTAGACGAAGCCACTTGGCTAGGGGAGCTCGCGTGCCATCCCCGAGAATATTGGGGGAGGTACAGTGAATATTCTCAATATTACCGAGCTCAAAATCATACCGAACGAACGGCACATACTTATTACAAATTATTTACCTCCTTAACTCATTTCAGGTGGCTTATCAGCTGATTGCTCCTCTTACAATGGTTCTAACAGAATCAGGTGAATATACTTATAAACTTTTTTCACTGAATAAATTACTTGTTTACGGTAAAGGAAAATGTTATGAAGAGTCCTGCATGTCTTAGAAGGACCAACCAATTTACGAAAGACAAGTGAATTATACCAACCGCACCAGACCACGGTGGTAGATAAGATATGGCCTGAATCCCCCTCGCATTAACGGGAGGCCTGTGGCCACTAGTGGGTCGATAAAAGAGATAATTGTTATCATTATTTTTTAAATTATTGTGATTTTTAGCAAGTTAAAACTGTCTATGTGCCGTTGTGAATTTCATTTACAAGAATCGATTGGCGCAATTAAGTAATTTGTTATCAGTGTTTTAAAGAACTCTATGTTATTGCCTTTCAGTCTCGATGCCAGCAGAGTGTGGGAACCTGCATTACTGTACTGTCAAAGGCAAAGAATATCCCGATGAATATATAAAGCAGCTAAATGAAAACAATAAACTGCCACAAATGGTAAGAATTGCATTTAAACTACCTTCATCTGCATCTCTTTCACTTTAATAAGCATAAATCTAAATAGTTGCGGTTGCGATAAGAGCCTACAGTTCCGGAGAAAATATTTTTGCCTTTATAATGTAAAGTAGTAAGTTAGTGTGTGGGCCTCGCCCTGACACAATAATTTGTATTCATAAAAAAATAATCTGGTTTGTCGGCTTCGTCCAGTCAGTGGCTTCTTACAAACCGAGCCTTTTTTTGGCCGAAACCGAATGTACATTCGGCATTCACAATACGCAACTACAAAACGTAAGCCGATAATCTAAACAATAAGCGAAAGCCACTATACTTACTCATAACTAACAGCCAAAATAGAATTGAAATGTTTACGCATCTTCCCTGCGTTTACGCACTCGCGCAAATGTTTATCTAGACGCACGGGAGTACTTAAACTTTAAATTATTATTACTCACAGGTTAAAAAAATGGGGGGAACCAGAGATATTGGCCATCGTCAAGGCGACGACCCCACCGATGCAACTGCAAAACTGTGTCCCTCTAAGGCGAATGTAAGTAAAACATCTTCATCATCTCTATATAGAGCGACGTTCTATGGATCATCCATCGAATGCCAAACTCAATGGACCTACTCAATGGACCTAGATAAATAAATAAATATCGCCAGACGAACACACCAACTGTATGGTCCCAAACTAAGCAACGCTTGTACTACGGGTACCGTACAATGGACTGGGGGCGATCCCAGTGACACCCAGACCTGGGCAAATTACGAGAAGACCATTTCCGAAATTTGCCCCGGCGGGAATCGAACCCGCAACCACCATGTGCAGTGAGCCGAGCGGCCTACGCTCGAACCACTGCGCCAAGCGGTCGTCATAGGCTTAAATTTCAATAGAGCGCAGCCCGAAAGTTTTAAATGGCAGTGGATAAACAGCCAAAATTTATAATCAATCTTGATCAAATTATTGTGATCTAAAATTGATTGTTACAATCCATTTCTTTTTGGTGAAGTGTGCCAAATAGCAATCATAGGTTGGGTTTACGATGGAACGCGTCGCGGGCGGGAGATCGACCTCAAGATATGTAGCAATCCAAGAATGATTTTAATTTGAATGGAGACGTTTAGGGGAAGGTCTAGGAAGCCTGGTTAGGGTGATCTTTGCCCAGCAGTGGGACGAAATAGGCTTAAAAACATTATGGTACTGCTATACTCCATTTTTGGTATGACCTCTTTGATGTGCGCGTAAGCAATCAGCGGAGAGAAAAACTATTTAATAAAACAAAAATTTTAAATAAGCACTGCTATAATCTTGAGCAGCGCAAATACCATCGCTAAAGTGTTAGCACCCTTTCCTTAACATTTAAGTACCCTTATTTTATAACTAGTTGCTGCCCGCGACTTCGTCCGCCAAAGTATTATATGTGTTAATCCAGGTTATAAACTATCTGTGTTCCAAATTTCATCCAAATCCGTTAAGTAGTTTTTGCGTGAAAGAGTAACAAACATACATCCACACTATATAATATTAGTATATATAATATAAGTAGGATTTGTTCGTGTTGTTGAGTTATATGCACGAGGTTGGAGTGAATGTGAGTATGACAGGAAAGCGCGATGAATGGAAGGAAAAGACATACTGCGCCAACCCCAGATAATGGGAAATGGTAAGGCAGATGATGACGATTTTATAATTTGTTCGCAGTATACCGCGGTGTATTACATTGTGGATGAGAAAATGAAAACGCGTGTGGTAGTGCAGCTGGCTGGCGTCCTCGATCAGATGTTTGGACTGGCGGCATGCGAGTAAGTTTATTTTCCGTGATATCGCTAGACAACTATTAATACACCAATTGTATCGTCCCGAAGTAACTCTTTATTTATTTATTTGGTTTACCAGCGTTTATATACATTACTTCATTCATAATACACATTCAGATAAACTTAGAACTAAATGTAATAAACAATTAAAGGTAAACACCACTTGTACCACTAGCTTTGATTACATAGATTCAAGGTAATAATTATTAAAAACTAAATAAAAGAGAAATCTACTAAAAACTTAAAGATAAACAATAACAAATTGAAAAACAGATACTAGTTAACTCTTGACTTGCGGTTCAGTACCATAGACAGAGGTGAGAGCATGTGATGCGCAGATTGTATGTGATCGTTTTGCGGCGTCGAACTTTGACAAAGAGGCGAAGAAACTAATTAAAAATTGATTAAATTGCTCTTAAAGTTGCCATGTCCGGTCAGATTTTGAGCCACACAGTGATCCACTTCCAGCTGCGTCTCCTTCAAACGCTCAAGATCGCAAAAAAAACAATTTACAGGGGGTTATGGCACCCAAATTATGTCCCTTAAGGCTAAAGCGCCCATCTAGCCCGCGAAGTTCAAATTTTTTGAGTTCTTTTAGAAATTTTTCTAAATCTGACAATAATAAAAGACACATTTTGTAATTCGCGAAAAAGACCGTGTGCAGTGCATTTATTAATATATCCAACTTGCTCTAAAACATTTCAAGTAAGACAGCTATCCAGATAATCTGGCAATTTTTGTATATTTAGTGATTTACTAGTATCATATCCACCGTGATAATATTTAGAGTAAAATAAATGTATTAATAAACGCACTGCATACTGTGTTTTTCGCAAATCACAAAATGTTGTCTTATATGTTCTATAAATGTTTTCAGATTTTGGATAAACTATAAAAATACTCGAAAATTTTGAATTTCGCGGGCTAGACAGGCGCCTTCACCTTAACTTTGACCATCTATCATCCATGTTGACTAATCGTCACCCAGAACATGTCTTTACTTTGACTGACTGGCATCCAATTTGGACCAACAGACACCGACACAGCCAGAATCGGCCGTTCTGAAGGTACTGACTGTACCTGTATTCAAACTGCTCATTTTGATATTTTTCAGAAAACCTGGTCCTGTAACAAAAGGAGCCGGTCAGGTGACAAGGAGAGATATCAATCGTTGGAAATTTTACTGTGAAACTATTTACTACAAATTCGAGTTCTTGGTGCTCAGTGAAGACAGGACCCGACTAGAGAAAGCATACAGTATGAGTGGGGTCCCAGTATCCTGTGCGTGTAGATACAATTTCAGTAAAGAAATGAATAAAGCAGGCTTCTATTCCGAGTAGTGTTGCCCAAATGCCAGACCAAGACAACGACAAGACTAACAGGGTCATTTACGGCACTAGTTACTAGAATTTGATTGGAACAAAATGTTGTTGTTCGTTTTGTTCTATGCTCTCTGCTGTACTGCGAAGGTTTTGGGAGTGTAACAAGAACTGCCACATTCATTGAATTGAATTTTTCATAAGAAAAGTACTTTGCCATTGTAAATAGATTTCTAAAAACCTAGCTTAAGACCTTTATAATTCGGGGATACATTCGCACGGAAACAGAGACTCGTCATAATAGTCTAAGCACGAAAATGATAACTGACAACCCGTTAAATAGGTATTTGTCTGTCGATGTTTGTTAGCTATTATAAATGGTTATTATATTAAGTGCTTATTTATGTATAGTTGTAGTTGAATAGTACTAGATATATGATGGACAGGGGAGGTGCTGGCATTTCCTTTGCTATTAATCAATATTTTAATGAATTCTTGTGGCTATGCACCAATAAATTAGTAAGTAGGTACCTAACCTACGATGTTGGTATGCTTTGCACATTACTTAGTAGATTAGTTTTTATTATTTATTAAATAAAATAATATTATGTACCTTTATTTATATTCGTAAATATAAGTACATCAAATAAAAATATACAACTTATTTTCAAAGTGTTATGTTTTATTTTCACGTTAAAGCTGCGCTTTTCGCATTTAGCCAGTGTCAAGTGAAATAATATAGCTAAGTATAAGTATACATTTTATTTATGCATCGACCACGGCTATGGTCACAGAGATATATGTGGCTAGGGCCCGTATTAATAAATCGAGCTCAAGTCTGAGAGAGATACTCAAGAGTACTTGACATGACATTTTGTACTGGTATGACATAAGAATGACATTTTCAAGATCGCTCTTAAACTTGAGATTGATTTAATAATACAGGCCTAGGGATAATATTATAGAAGAGGTGGATATTCTCCTGACATATTACTAGACTTCTTGAGAAAGCCGAAAAATAATATTTCACCACTTTTGTTGCAGTCGCCCGCCCACAACCACGCATATATTTTGAAACAGAAAGGGTACCTATACTTTTTTTTTAAAAAACTTAACATTGTAATTCTTAAACTATCAGCTTTGGAGGAAACTTGAAAAACAAAAGGTGTTAGAGGGATACACCTGTTGACATATTTCACAAGTCTACAAAACCTATAGTACTTCAACTGTCCCACAAAGCCGATAGTTTGAGATTTACAAAGTTAATTTGCAAAAAAATAGTATACCCTTTTTGTTTCACCTAGTATTGTGAGATTTTGTTTCAATATTGCACAGGTATTTGCAATTAAAGTTTGTTCAAAACAATAATAGTAAGGGAGAGTAGGGTGGCTCTTTCTCTGTTGCACACGCGCTGACTAACATCGGTGACGTCACAACACCAATAGTGGTGTTCTGTTCACCTTTTTCTCGACAAGAAACTGGGGGTTAATTAGGTAAAATTTCTAAAAGATGTTTATGTAAATGTTAGTATTTTTGCCAAGTTTACGTGTATCCTGTGTATCCTGATCAAAAGTGGTATAACACACACACATTTGATAAGAATTGTAGGTTCAAAAAGGGTACAAACAGGATTTTGTCTGGTTTCTCCAGAGGGAGCAGTTACAGCCATTCGTGCCACGCGGCCGACCGAGTCCCACTTCAGCTTTGCTGATTTCTTGCTGATTTCTCACCCACGTCAGCAAACCGAGTGATAGAGCGCAGGGTAGTGTAATATGCTGTGCTCCAATGATCGTACCAATAATATATTGTCCACCGCCCACGGCGCCTGGCGCATCGCAACGGCAAAGCAATTTAAAACACTTGCTAAGATACTTTGGTCAGGAGTTTGATAGCAAATACGAATTGGGGTGAAACATAAAACGCCTTTGCCAGGGTGTCGGGGAGCAACGACCATCCGGCGGAGCTCCACAAGGGGCACCGATGCATTTATTGACCATCTCAGAGGTATGACGCCAGTCACCGAAGAGCTACCATTACGTAAATTATTTTCTGTGTTACGGGCCATTGAATATTTGTCACTACTTTGGTTTTGCGGCCGTAAACACATCCAATGGTCTAGAAAATAAAGTAAACTGCTTGCAATACCAAATGAAGGGCTGTAGGATACAAGGAGGAGAAGGGAGACAGGGTTGGGCCTCCGGCTTTCTCACATCGTACGAAACGCAACTAAGATAGCTACTTGGTTCCAATCTTCTATGGAAGGGTGGTCCTTACCCCTGTAAAATAATAGGTCGATCTAAATAAATGACAATGTAATTCGATCATAGTAATATGGTGGGTGATAAAAAACTTCACGATGGTAGAGCCAAGCTGGTAGGTACAAGGCCAAGGTACGGGTTGGCTCGACGGGGTTGTACCACCCTCTCACAGAAGATCAGCATAAAGTAGCTATTAAAACTGCGATTCGTACGATGAGTGAGAGACCTGGGCCCTAACCACGCTAGCTACTCAAATCGTAATAGAAAGGCAAAAGCTAGCGATTACGTTTCAAACGCTCCGCTTTTGACGTTTTGCTGACACAAGCTTCACGATTTATACTGACATTGATTTGGTACCACACTCGCGATTCTTAGCGTTTGACCTTGAGCTTGCGACTGACTTCGTTTTTTTTAAAGTAAAGTTTATTTGTGATGATTTGCTTTACGCATTTAGCCAATGTCGAGTAAATATAATTTTCAAGTTTTATATGAAGGTCTTTGTCTAGGCCTAATATTACCAGACTTATGTTTCACTACTATTCATCCAATTGCCCCCACTCACAGAGATTTTTTTATGAACATTGGCATAAAGCCAAACGTAGTTACAAATAAAAAAAACTACAAAGCGTTCGATGACATAAGCCACTCGCGAATGAGACGCTAGCGTGGTACCAAATATTGGCCAAGCGTTTGAAACGTAATCGCTATTTTTTGCCTTTCTATTACGATTTGAGTAGCTAGCGTGGTTAGGGCCCTGGTAGCACAACCATACACCCGACCCGTCTATCGTCTATCGTCTACCCACTACCATTCAGGGCCCTAACCACGCTAGCTACTCGAATCGTAATAGAAAAGCAAACGCTCGCGACTACGTTTCAAACGCTCCGCTTTTGACGTTTTGCTAACACAAGCTTCACGATTTCTACTGACATTGATATGGTATGGTGTCAGCAAAACGTCAAAAGCGGAGCGTTTGAAACGCAATCGCGAGCGTTTCCTTTTCTATTACGATTTGAGTAGCCAGCGTGGTTAGGGCCCTGGTCGGAAACGTGCGAGCCTTTGGTATTGCATGCATCTATTAGCTGCGGTAACTGCCTAACATCAGGCGGACCATATATGATTGTTTGATGACTTTGTAATACAAGAACAAACTATAATTCTAGGTTGGTATCGATCCCTATCACTAATGCAATAACCCACGAAAGAATTAGATTTTACCATTTGCGCACGCCGGTGCGCACGCGAACCGCGCAATTTGCCCCAACTGCGCAAGCCGTCAATTTAATCAACGCCTTAATTGCTCAGCAACCAGGTGTAGGTATGCAAGACAAGGTATGAGGAGGCTTTGGCTGAAAATCAGGTGTAGGTATGCAAGACAAGGTATGAGGAGGCTTTGGCTGAAAATCAGCGTTGGAGGAGATTTCGTTCCCCTCCAGCACATGCTGAGCCAAATGCCTTTCGGTACAGCTCACACTGTAGGAAATGCAGCTTACTGACCTTAGGTTTATATATTTCACTTAGTTTATAATTATGTGCTGATATTTGATTTATTATGTGTTCCCTGTGCTGAATAAATATTTTTCATTTCATTTTTCATTTCATTTCATTTCATTTTTCATTTTCATTTCGTTTCATTTTCATTTATTTTTCATTTCATTTCAATCAGACCTTGATATATTTAATACTACATGTATTCATTAAAAAGTGTATAAGCTTCTTGAGCGATCAGTAGTATTAATTTAGCTTGTTGTGCGTCTTGGCTAAGCTGTAAGCACAACAAGCATCTGATAATAAATAAATAAATAAATTTCAGCTCAATTATTTTATTTATGCCTTCACAGTTATCTAACTTACGTCTGAAAACAATAAATACCTATGACGGTGGTCTATATACACAAAAGAATGGCATGCATCCTTTTCCCTACTCGTAGTGACACACAAATAAGTACGTCATAAGATTTGATATGCTTACGCACTGAAAAAGGAATGTTTACTGACAATTCCTTTATTGGGGACATGGACTTGTTAAGGAAAATTGTTCTGAAACTACCTGAATATAATATAGAAAACCCCACGGAGAAGATTTTTGGACCAAACACACAAGCAGATATGCAATCTGTTTTGCAAAGCTAACCTTATTAGGTAGGTACCTATGGTAAGCCTTATAAACTGAAAATTGATTTTTTTTACCCGAGTACGGCGAAATCATAACGAAGGTTTAATGTTTTTAGTCTATGTAAGTATGTACTTATTTATGTGTTTGTATATTTTTTATGTGCCACCATAGTGGCTAAACTACCCATCCAATTTTGATGAATGAGGCGTCATTTGTTTCGTTATTATGGTCCGAATGCCATAGGCTTCACTTTATACGAACAAAATCTATATGACGGATTTTACGTTCACGATAGTGGCACCCTGAGTTTTTTTATGGTTGTATCAAGTGGGATTTCTTATGAAAGAAGAGAAAATTCTGAGTTCATAAATATAAATATATTTCATATAAAATATACCAATGGCCCTTTATATTTTACCGTTAAGAATACTACTACTAGCGCTCAATACTATATTATGAATACACTTGTAAATCCTACTAATATTATAAATGCGAAAGTTTGTGAGTGTGGATGTTTGTTACTCTTTCAGGCAAAAACTACTGAATGGATTTGAATGAAATTTGGAATACAGATAGTTTATAACCGGGATTAACACATAGGATACTTTTATCCCGATAATCCCGAAAATTTTGTTAAGTTAAATACTAGGCGGACCAAGTCGCGGGCAGCAACTAGTATAATATAATTGTTGCTGTCATATCTTTTTGCTCAGATCAGTTAAACCTAAAATTTTCAGACTCTTTGTCGCAATCGCTGAGGGGGTACTTGTTTTTTCATTTGTATTATATTGTAGGTCTGCGTATTCAAAAATTAAATGTTGTTAAACCCAAACTAAAGTTTAAAAATTATAACGCTACTTGTACCAGAGAAAAGACGCAGACGTCGAACTAAGTGCGGCAGATGCGTGTGTGGCAAGTTCAGATAATAATATGACAGTGACGACGAGGCACGAACGTCGTGCCTTTCCGGTTTCTACGCCATTTCTGAGGTTAAACCTAGTGCTTAATAATTCCACGGTTAGGGTCTCATTCACACGGTTTTTTTCACGAATTACAAAATTTGTCTTTTATTATTGTCAGATTTTGAATAATTTCTAAAAGAACTCAAAAAATTTGAACTTCGCGGACTACATGGGCGCTTTAGCCTTAAACATGTTTCACATCTGCCGGGCGTCCAGTGATGGCCAACTTTTTTAATAGTAGATAGTTAGTTACCTTTAAAAATTTCTTGGATCAAAGTTGCAATATAGGTTGTATGTAAGCCGTGACAATAATTGAAGAATATGCGTTCTAAACTGCATATTTTTTTCATTTAAGTTACCGTTATAGGTTGAGTACTAGTTTTAGGTATTGGCATTTGGGATAATAATCCTACTTCCTACTAATATTATAAATGCGAAAGTTTGTGAGTGTGGATGTATGTATGTTTGTTATTACTCCTTCACGCAAAAACTACTGAACGGATTTGGATGAAATTTGGAACACAGATAGATTATAACCGGGATTAACATATAGGATACTTTTTAACCCGATAATCCCGAAATTTTTGCTAAGTTGAAATACTACGCGGATGAAGTCGCGGGGCACAGCTAGTATATGATAATTACTTACTTAATTTGCTCTTGTGTAATTCCACAACTGAGTCAAACTGACGGGATTCCCTTGACGTTCAGCGAGGAAACCTGCCGCTGAACGTCATTTTTATTAGACTATAAAATTATTCTCTGGCCTTGGCGACGCACACTGAGCGAATTAAACGCTCTCTATTACTAGACAAATATACTCATTAATGTGACACCATAATGTCTTATTGAGACTGACCATGAGTAGAATAAATAATTGTAACCTTTATTTTCGTATATTTAGAATAGGTACTCGTTTTTTTGCTTAGTTTTCGGATAATGGCAAAGTCAAATCGATTATTTGGTCGCGTAAAAAATGTGTCTTCCTTGAAATAAAACTTTTTTCGGATTTTATCGCGTTTATTTAGTTTGTTATTTTCCTGACGTTTCGGCCGCTTTACATATATATAAACACATTTACATTTTTATAGTTTTATTTCAATGTGTAGTATTCGCGTAAATATAAGAAAACAATATGTGTCTTCCTTCTTTAAAAAATGTGGTCGCACCCAATTCCAGTAAGTAGGTATTTTGCTAGTGTCAAGTAATAAATAGCAATAACAAGTTCAACCATTAGCAATACAATAGGGGCAAAATAAATTAAAGCGAGTGCCCTTTTTTTGGAATCGGTAAGTACCTACTAAAACGGCAAAATGTCTCCCGTAGGTTGAAACTGCTCCTTATGTTCCAAAGTGTCATTTTGTTTTTGTGAAAAATAGTAATTGTCACCTGACGTTTACACAAAGATTTCCTGCTACGTTTAGTGTGTGCGTATGGTAAAACGCAGATGACGCCGTTCACGCAGCGCAGGGCAGAGCAGATTTTGTTACGGATGAACAAACGCAACGCTTCGAACGCAGCGACGCGACGCGACGCAGGCATGTGTCTCTTTGTCTAGTTGGAATAATACGGGCGTGACCTGTCTGCGTCAACGTGGCAGCCCTGCGTCTCTTGCCTGTCAGCATACGCATAGCCTTATTCGTGTTTCTACACGGTGTGCGCATAGGAAAAGCGTGCGGACAATGATACGTCTCGCGACTACAAAAGAGACTAGACAATCTCAAACAACCTCCCAGTAGCCACAGAGCCATCACGGGGAACGCACGTCTCGAGTACAAGACCGGTGATCGAAAAGTGCAAAATGTTTGTGGGATTTTACTTTGTTCTCGTAAGTACCTATTTCGTGTCAGTAATTGTTTATGTATGTGCATTTTTAACAACGGTCACGGTCGAGGATCTGTGTTTTCTTAATCGATGTTTACCTCAAAGCATAAGTGAATGGGCAATGTTTTGGTTTTCTTAAACGGATAATTTTATTGTGTACCTAATTTAAGAATACCACGTAAATACTTGTTACATTTTCTTTTAACTTAAATACTCAATACAACCGTGTTAGTATTATGTGTAGATATTCCAACAGAAAAGGCAATTAAATTGCCTAAAGTATTTTTATAATTGTTACATAATACAAATTTTAAGCTCACCTACATAAGTGGGGACAAAACTTAAACATTTAAAAGCGCCATTCTATTAATAAATATAATTTATGCGAAATTCATACTCTCCTTATGTAGAGCAGTTTGCGTCAAAGATTTTTTTGTTTTTTTGGTCAATAAGGAAACGTATCTTGTCAATGTATTAATTAAACCACGTAACTAGTACCTACGTCGTATTTCTGCACTTTACAATGTATTGACACTAAGGCTACATTCACATAACTCATTCATGATCACGCATTCTTACGCTAAAACAGTTTTTTCCATACATTTCTGCGTAAAGTCAAATTGTGACGAAAAATCGTTGTAAATGACGAGTAATGGATTAAACAAGCCGGTCACACATATGCAACTACCCCAATGGGCGTATCTTTCCTAAAACAACTGAAACGCTTTTCATCAAACATCGGCTATCACTTGCTCACCATAGATATAATCCGAAAATACCTGTTTTAAAACTAATCATCTGTTTGGGACCCACCAGGCCACATAATAAATTATAGAATGAAGAAGACACGAGTGATTATTTTTTAAATTATCGATTCACCTCTCGTTCAGAATATTAAGCAAATCGTTGTGTACTTGTGCGGGATCAGTCTGAGTTAGCCTGCGGTCATTTACACGAATAAGACTATACAATAAATTTCTCAATAAAACGATTTATTTATTACTAGCGACCCGCCCCGGCTTCGCACGGGTGCAATAAATTATCAGTGTTTCTTTACTATAATATGCATGTATCTATACAAATAAATAAAATTGAAGTGTCTGTTTGTAATATCAAAATAACACCTTTTCACTATAAATGCATATGAAAGTACATACGACACCTATAGCAAAAACGCGATTTAAAAAAAAATTGTCTGTCTGTCTGTCTGTATGTTTGTTCCGGGTAATCTCCGAAACGGCTGGACCGATTTTGACGGGACTTTCACTGGCAGATAGCTAATGTTATGAGGAGTAACTTTTATTTCAAAACACCAAAAAAATGGGTCATGTCGTGCGGGCTCAGAACGCGGGAGCGGGCTTTTTTGTTAAGTTAAATTCCGCGCGGACGAAGTCGCGGGCTCAGCTAGTTATACATATAAACCTTCCTCTTGAACATCGAAATTCGTTGCGTAGTTTTAAAGATTTAAGCATACATAGGGACATTCAGACAGCGGAGAGCGACTTTGTTGTATACTATGTAATGATTACTAGTGGTCGCCCGCAGTCGAAGTTGACCATAATTAATTAAGCCCAAAAACCTTTTCGATTGATACTGGCAGGCCGAATGCACTACTTCACTTCACTTTTTAAAAAATATGGCTTTCATCGTTAGGTAGTCGAAGATTTCGCCAACAACAGAGTTGAACAGAGTTTTATGAGACTGATGGTCGGTAGGTGAGGCTTTTTTTTAGAAAATGAGTATCTAAAAATTTTGAAATTGGTTTGTATGGTTGAATATACTTAATTTAATTTGATAGACGGGAAAAAATATGATAAATTATAATAACAGAATGCACTATGGAAGTCCCGCCCTACGAAATAAATAAAAAAAAACTGTCAGACAGCCTGTCAGTTACCGGGTGAAGGCTACAAATGTGTGTGTCAATTCGTGGTTGTGTGTGTAATTAATTTCTTAAAATTATTTTTTTTTAAATATTAGTATTCAACACTCCTTCTCTATATAAACTATAAGTGTGGGAAATTTCATACCCCTCCGTCCGCGCAATTTTCGTAAAAAGGGGTACACAGTTTTTGCTTCACGTATTAATATAATGATTTTAAGACACCGTTCTGTAGGTAAGTATATACATTTTTGTCAAATGGTTGTAATTGATATCTGGATGGTATGGTATGGTTATTTCCGTGAATGGCAGCTCAGATGCAGTCTAAATAAATTCGACCGTGATCCATTAATTCAACTGCAATGAATCCGACCTCTGACAATATTTGAACATAATAATTGCTCTGATGAAATTGCCCTGAAAGGAGACAAAGCGCCAATAGAACATCAGTTAAAATATCTTTACAGCGACCCGTCTTGGGTTTGACTCCCACCACTTTGACGTGAGCTAGTGGTCTCCCCGTAGACACGAGTAAGTAGGCAGAGTAGGAATGAATGAAATTTTAACCTCACACTTTTATGAAAACAATTCAGCCCACAACTGGCCAAAAGTCTCCGTTATTAAGCTCTCAACACAAAATTATGGGTACTCTATACAGACAGAGAGAGATCCTAGTGACAACCAGACCAGGGCAATTTACGAGAAGGCTATTTACAAGATTTACGACGACGGGAATCGAACGCGCCATCGCCTGATTTAGAGAGTTTATGCTCGACCAAGCTGTCCTCAAGTAGGAAACAGGTTACAGGCCAGTTCAGCGCCAGGTCCAAAGAAAGTTGGCTAATGCATGGAGGAGAAATGCAGAAACTTATTAATACACACTTTCTCATAACAAGTCTATTTGGTCTATGCTAACTATGTACTTAGCATAGAACAAATATTCTGTTACACTTCGTAACAAATTAAACCATCCTTGATATAGCTACTGGTGGGTTTTTGCAATGAAACACATTGGAGCGCGCTTCACCCGAATGGCTTTACATAAAACTGTTTGTATGCAAAATAATGAGACTCTACTTTAATTAGCTCTACATATATTAATAAACAAAATGGACAACGAAGGCGGCAATACAAGTTTAATACAACGAGTGACAAGAGTGGTGTCTACTATGAATACGTACTTAAAATAAAACAAAGACTCGTACATTTGCGCTGTAATAATACGCACTATTGGATTCTAGATGGAACTATGGAAACTCACTCTCATCTCATCAGTATGAAATATATAATGCAAAACAAAGAATGTATGTGTCTTAAAGAGTATATCTGTCTGTATGAATGAACACACATACATGTATTTGGTACTCTATCATTTTATCGAATGATCACGAATACTTTTAAATCTGGAGGAACTGTTTAAAAAAGTTGTCAATACCCAGGCAAAGTCGCCACAATGCAATGACAGCCTATTAGAATTAAAAAACAATCGTAATAATTATAAAAATATATAATAAATACTAGCTGACCTGACAGACTTTGTCCTGTCTTAACTTTGAATATTGGATTTGATTTTTTCCGCTAAACTTTCAATTATTTTTTTCTTTCACAAGAACCGTCTCATGACAATAATAAATACAACATAAAATAATTAGCGAAATCGTTCCATCCGTTCACGCGTGATGTGATGACCAAGGAAATAGAGATTTATTTATATATATATATATATACGAGTAGATCTATAGCTCTGTGGTAAAAATTACGACTTTCGTGTATGAAAGGCAAATTACTAAGTAACTGACTATTACCTATTGGATGTCGAATGCAGCCACACGTAGTTGCACATAAGAGGTTCTATTGTTTTCTTTATTTTGTTACGTTCGACATACTATACATTATAAACTCGCCTATGCGAGAAAATAGTGAAAATATTGCATGTGTACATTAGTATCCACCTCGAATAATACATGCGAGTCGCTCGACAAATTGACAATTAGAAAACGTGCCTTGCATAATTAAAATGTCTCTTATTCATTGCTTCACATCTTTGACAAAGGATGCACACCCAGTCGACTTATACGACGTACCTACTTACGATATTAGGTACTTATCTTTTTGATATTTGGTGAATAATTAATAAAAAATACAGCTTAAATTACTTATATTTAATTCATTAAATATTCTTCAAATTATTTTACGAGGTACCCATAATGTTTGAATTTTATAAGTGTTCATCCTACTTGTTATAACTGCAGAAAGACTCTACATAAAAAAGGCCCATGGTTTTTTAAACAATCTAGTACTTAAATGTCAGGTTTGCAGTAATTACTCTTAATTTTTACCGGCCACAGTGGGGCAGGTTGTGGTGGCCGGCCACCGTGAACTGTTCATAATTTGCAGTAGGTACCCACCAGGAATTATTTCCATTGTAAATTGTACAATCCGAGCAAACAGGTACATGAATCATCTGGTATTATTGTGTAAAGTAGGTAATAACTTTACACAAATTCAGTTTCTTATATTATAGTTACTAGCTTTTGACCGCGACTTCGTTAGCGTGGATGTCGAAAGGAAATTCACATTCCATCCAATGTTTAAGGGAATTTTTCAAAATCTCTCCTACGATATAAAAAAATCTGTCAATATTTCATGTTTCTGATACCAGTAGTTTAGGCTGTGCGTTGAAATATTACTCAGTCAGTCAGTCAGTTTACCTTTTATATCAAGCGTCAATAGCCTAATGGTGAGAGGGGCCGCCTTCGTAGCTGAAATGTTCCGGGTTCGAGCCTCATCCTGACCATTAAACGTGAGCCCACTCCTAACACAAGCATAAGCTTGGCTGGAGGCGCTAATGGGAATACTAATAATGTGATAAACTCACATTGTTAGTAATATTTTTTTTTAATATAATAAATACTAAATAGCCTTCACAAACCGCACATAAGTTATTTTTTCGACTCTGGCTATTGTTTTGTTCGCCGCCTTTTGTTCAATAAAAATTACAAAAGTTAGTACGTATCTACTTATTTATTTTCTTATTTTTATTATTATATTAATCCCACAGGTAGTGGCGTGTAGTCTACACATGGCAAATGGAGCGACCACTAAGGAAACTACCACTAAGGCAGCCAAAGGTGCTAATGCTAAAGGTAAGGAACCCTAAGGGCCAAGTCACACTTGATACACCTGACTAATTCGGTTCATTTTGCGTTACGTCATTACGCTGGTTATCTTCATTCCCCTCCCCCCCCCACACACACACATCGAGTACATCGTTACATCGAGCGTAAGGGCGACTGTCCACTTCACTGTGCTATGAAGCGAGCCCGCTTCACCCAATAGCTTAATATCCTCAGCTTCACTCGGCTTAGCACAAGTTGAAAGGAAATGAACGATCCTATTGTTCGAACATAATCACGAATGCACTTATCACTATTATGTTCTAATATCTTCATTTAACGTGTCAAATTTTTAATCAACCGACTTTAAAAAGGTGGAGGTTGTCAATTCGGTTGTTTTGTTTAAATGTTTTTGTTTTACTCTATTGTAACGCTTCAATATAATTATACCTTATTATCCGAGGCTCCACGCTTTAGTTTTGCATAAATCACTACAAATGCTATGAAATCATTAGTCCATGTTTATAGCAGATTATGTAATCAGTATCGTTTGAAAGGTCTTATGTACCTGTTGTTGTATGAGGAAAACCTACATCGGTTTGCATGTACAGACATGACATGACCCCGACAGTTTATATAAATATGCCTATCTATAAAATTATTACTGTAGATAATTATGATCTAACTAGCTGTGCCCCGCGACTTCATCCGCGTAGTATTGGATTATTGGGTTAAAAAGTATCCTATATGTTAATCCCGGTTATAATCTATCTGTGTTCCAAATTTCATCCAAATCCGTTCAGTAGTTTTTGCGTGAAGGAGTAACAAACATACATACATACATACATACATACATACATACATCCACACTCACAAACTTTCGCATTTATAATATTAGTAGGATGAAAGTAATGATGATTCAATTGATTCAATTGAATCATCAATACTTGATTCAATAATCAATTCCAACACCCGTAGCTAAAAACAAGTCTATACTTGTTCTTGAGCGACTTTAAAATTTATTAGTCATCACAATATGTCATACAGTATAATGATAGAGCCAAGCTGTAGAGCCAACTGACTACAGCTGGTAGGTATAGTAGTACCCCCCTCTCGCAGAAGATCGCCGAAAAATAACAATTATAGCTGCTTTTCGTACGATTAGTAAGAGAACCGGAAGCTCTCGTTATTATTTTGGTACCCTGCAGTGGAATGAGGTGATCCTAGACTCCTAGACGAAGGCATATTATGAAAAGATCATTATTATGAAAATCGATGTCTTCATAGTATGAACTTATGAATACCTTAATTTTCAGAGGCCGACTACACTCCCATTCAGTTCCCCGGCCCCACGAACGACCTGAACAGCCGGTACGGTGCAGAAGACAAGGATATCCCAGACGAGTGCAAGAACCAGACTTATTGCTCCGTGAAGCCTAAAGACTACCCCCAAGATTACTTCGATACTATGTTTAAAGGAACGGTAAGAAAGAGCCGCAGCATTCTGGGAGCACTGCTCGGCTGCGGACCCCGAAACGCGAAAGCCGAAAATTCTCGCCATAATGAGATTCCAACTTTTGTCTTCATTTGTTTTGTTTTGCTCCTAAACACCTAATATTGCATATATTATACAGGGTGTATGGGGCATCGTATTATTATACAAATCAGTTTCAAGTAAATTTACATAAAGAAATCTGTGATTACTATTTTACGCATAAACTGCAATGTAATAATTAATCATTAATTAAAATATCAACGGAAAATTTTAACTACAATTGAGTTGAATCCATGGTATCAGTTTTCGTTACGATACCCCCTTACAGTGTAGGTATTTAAATAAATAATAGTTTATTCATTTATAGTGTATTTTATTTTAATTTTTTATTGGTTTTATCCAGCCAGGATTTCTAATGAATGAAGACTGGAATACTTTCTTGAACATGTTCGCCAACTGCAAACTTGTGATATCAGCTTTTCTTATGAATATTATTATCTCATTACAGAAAGCCACGCCGCCGGTTCTCATTCTGACAGGCAACCGGCAAGGAGACCCCGACGACAAAACTGGCTGCGACTCCGATGTCTCGGTACGCTTTCTATTTCATATCTATAAGTTATTCAACTCTATATCTCATATTATACATTCTAGTTAAGTCTGCGTCTATGTTAAGCTAACGTTTTCATCATACTGAGAAAAACAAATGATTTTTGTAGTTGCTAGTTTACCTTTTAGTATATTTTTACCAAATGCTTTGAAATTACAGGAAAAAATATCATGAATGGTACGAGGCACTACAAAAACCTTTGCTGTAATTACAAAAATCGATACTAAAAGTAATACTAGGAACAACATATATTGATGTTTTATCTTTGTGCATGAGAGAGTTAAATGATACATTAAAGAGTTGGTATACAGAGTTAATTGAAGAAAACTTTTAAGATTCCATTGCTCGTGGTTACTCACTATATTTAACAAGTTTTTAGACCCATGGTTAAACGGATCATACTTACTTATTTATAAATTTGTGGGTATTCTGTTAAGTTAATCGCTCCGTGTCTAAACATCGTTTTTCACTTTTCAAAGCAACATAAAATTTGAATAATCGAATAGATTATTATTTCAAGATCTCAAACTGGTATTGAATAATTTAAGCCACAAAATAATATTTTTTTTTTTATTCGACTCATGGATTTATTTATTGCGTTACGAGTATAAAGAAAAATAAATGGTATCTGCGAATACTACGCTTTATTATTATTTCTCCCACACTAAGGGGAGGCAAGTGCCTATATAAGTTCAATTTTAGATAACTTTTAAGTCTTGTTGCCATGCCGGGACCTCGTCGGTCTTCAAGAATTTACAGACCTAGAATAGTAGATTTTTTTTCTTCCAACTCCACCTATTATTTCTTTCGATTAAATTCGTGCGGGTTCCACGACAATTTAACTTTTCCCCGGGACTCGTCGAGGGTTAAACTTCGACGTCATTATTGGTCACCATTGTCGATCCGGGCTTACAGGAGTTACAGGAGTGTGTGGCGGGACTAGTCCCTAAAAAAAAGACCTGGTAACTAGATAGGATAAAATAAATTCTTAGCTATTCACATATTAAATAACGTTGCATAACTTATTAAATGAGTACACGGAAATTGCTCAGCGCGAGGTCACCGGTCGTGTTTTCCTCTACATACATAATTAAGTTGATCAATACTAGAATCTGTTACATAGTAACTAACTCTAGTTATTAAATTGTATTATTAAATTCATAAGACCGGATGTTTTCGGATTCCTACGCCAGCGTTTCTTGGGTTTGGTGAATATTATAATAAAAAAATTATAGAACCGTATACAAGGTGTAATAATGGCATAAGATATTTAAAGAGCGCCATTGGTAGTTAAAAATACTTAAGCTAACATTCCCAAAAGAAAAACGTGCGCTCGGAAGCACGAACGGAAGCAGTAAGTAAATTATGAAAAAAAAATGCCATTAGGGGTCTGTCATCGTTGAGCGCTGCAATTGTGGGAATTTATTACGCGGTCCATTATAATATGTATTGAACGGACTATGAACCCCATATCAATAAGCGTGGAGTAGCGGTTGTATAGTTACACCACGCTTTGTCTTCTTCTTTCTAGTGTCAAATCCGAATGATAGAAAGAGATCATTCGGTGTAAAACTATTCCCGCGCTATACCACGTTTATTAATAAGGTTTTTTTAACAATATGGTTCAATTAATTTTGTTTTTATTTCCAGTACGAGCCGTTGTACAAGGTCCGCAGTAAACGCGGCTGGCACACCGTCGCCCAGGCTCCAAAAGAGAACTACGTCCAAATGGTCCGCCTTGAGAAGTGCAAGTATGTAACATCGCACGCAACATTTAACATTGTTTAACTAAATCAGCACGTTGGGCATCGGGCTCTGTCACTCATCAAACGAAACAGTTATAATAAATAAATATTGCCAGACTGACACACTAGCTGTATGGTCCCAAACTAAGCAACGCTTGTACTAAGGATAGCGTACAATGGACTGGCGGCGACCCCAGTGACACCCAGACCTGGGCAAATTACGAAAAGGCCAAAATTCAAATTCAAAATTCAAAATTGTTTTTATTCATGTAAGCCAACAAAGCATTTATGAATAGTCAGAATCTACCACCGGTTCGGAATGCTGCTTCCACTGAGAAGAGCCGGCAAGAAACTCAATGGTTACTCTTTTCAATGAATGAAAGATGGTGTACATTCTCAGGAACAGCATAAAAAAATAATATGAGCAGGCAACACCATTGCCACTAAATAGCTAATAGTAAATAATAATCATATATGTAATAATGTAAATAAAATGAGAATGCTAGTTTAGTGTGATGTGCATACCTACTTACATCAAATTAAACGTTTACGAACCAAAATAATAATTGATAAAACAGGGGTGGATAATATGATAATTGCTTTGGTGTGATGCCTTCCATGCTAAGTAAATAAATAGTATTTAACGACAATGTTGTTAAGAGGAAAGTGAGTGGACCAATCCCGCAGCGCCCGCGCACGAGCATGACTTGAAAAGCGGCATCACTCTCCTCAACCATAATAGAGGGAAGAGGGTGACCCGCTCCACAAAGCCACCGCAAACAAGGACATTGAAGTGAGCATGACCTTTTCCGAAATTAACCTCGACGTGAATCGAACCCGCAACCACTATGTGCAGTGAGCCGAGGGGCCTACGCTCTAACCACTGCGCCAAGCGGTCGTCACTATAGCCACTCTACGCCGATTTTCTATGTGAGAGTGACACTACCCTGATCGAGCCCGTCCGTAAATAATGACCTGTAGTCATATGGCTACAGCTTGGCTCTACCACCGTCTTATATATGTTTTTTTCCTCAGAGATATCCAGTCTCCTTGTTTTGATCGGTTCACAATTCCGTCGGATCTGGAGACCTTCTGCAAGCAAACCCTCAGCGTTTGGGAGTTCGTGGTGTTGAATGACGACCAGAGCGGCACGGAAAAGGTGCAAGTAGAGTTGCCAATATGCTGCTCATGCCATTATAGAGTTAAGGGGTTGTAAGACTTAGGTAATCTAAGCGTAAGGGACCGACACTATGGACTGTTTGTCACACTGTGAGACTTCATAGTGATGTTTGTGAATACTGGAGTTAGAACTTAGCCCATATAACGCATATAGCATTAAAATAATTGATTCTTGTACTTCTTATTTTTTTTATGGAATGGCTATTAGCTTTAACCCGCGACTTTGCACAGATTTTAAAACTATAAGTACTTTAAGATAATATTGAACATTTTTAAGTAATGTAAACCATCCTCTGCTCTCCCTGGGATCCTTCCCCGTCAAAAATAATCACTACTTCAATTTCATCTCCTCAATTGGAACCAGTCTTGATATATGAAGCACTTAGTAAACTGTGACCCTACTCTCATTTGCAGAGTAGCATAATTTATATAATTTAGTAATTAAATTATATAAATTGTGATTTTATCAAACAAACTTTAAAACCTTCTTTGGTAGAGTCTGCCAAAATATTTTTTAATAATAAGAGTATTCAAAATTATTTGAGTCTGTTTATCACAATTATCATCGCCTCTAGTATATAAACTATGCTACTTATATGTATAGGTAACTAGCTGTGCCCCGCGACTTCATCCGCGTAGTATTTTAACTTAGCAAAAATTTCTGGATTATTGGGTTAAAAAGTATCCTATATGTTAATCCCGGTTATAATCTATCTGTGTTCCAAATTTCATCCAAATCCGTTCAGTAGTTTTTGCGTGAAGGAGTAACAAACATACATACATACATACATATATCCACACTCACAAACTTTCGCATTTATAATATTAGTAGGGTTATTAAAGAAAATTATATACTTAATTAATTTGATAGGTAAAACCATGCCATGTGGCATTATCTGAAGGAAAATAAAAGAGTTTATGTATAGGGAAATAGCACACAATTATTATTCATATAAATTAAATTAAATTTACAGCATAAAATAGATTTTACAATAGGTACTACCTTAGTAAGATCTCCTTGCGAATAATGCCTAAAAGTTTTTGAGACTATTTATAATATTAATAAATAAATTTAATGATGTTAATAATACACTATTATTAGGAATTTGTTATGTATTTTACTCAATGTTTTTTATAAATTGCTATGTATCTCTATGTTGTAGTCGTTGCTTTTATTAATGAATAAAAGACTAATAATTTCATAAAAAAGATAAAAAAATAATGTATATTCATAATAATATGTTTAGCGAGACTATTTCTTAATTATTTATATTTTTTTAGGTTAATTTTGCTAATAGAAATGTAATAGTATTTTCAAATAATATTTTAAATAATGTAATAATTTTGGTAACAAGTCTCTTATTAGTATAACTAATTAGCTTTATTGCTAATAGATATAAGTTTAAATTTAGTAAGATAATAAATCATGTTTCTGCTAGTCAAATTCAGCTTTTAAATAATAAAGTTTTCAATATTATTTATTTGTTTGTTTTTAACCTTATTCATATTATACAATGTGTCCAATAATTTACTCTAAAAACATTACAAACCTATAGAATGTACAATTTTTTCAATAAAATCGTTATGTATGAGGTGTCTAAATATAGCTAATTATAAAATATAGCCACACATTGTGTACCTCCTACTTTCACTTGTTACTTTTCTTGTAATCTCAACATTCAGGCCAACCATTATTCTAAAATGCTATGGAAATAGGTACTGTTGAGAATTGATTTTTGCACAATTTACTCCGCTATGTAGTGAACATAAAATAATTTTACAGAAATTGAATTGATTAACCTATGTAATCATAGATAATCACCAACAACTTTATAAAAGACGTGGTACAGCCTTAAACGAATAATGTTTGTGATAGAGAAGTCTTCCAAAATGTTTGTGGGATCCTATTTCGTTCTTGTAAGTGATGAAATTTCTTGTTTACATTGATTTTGTAGTATTATTTTAGAAGATGAGTGGCATACTAAGATCAGAATTACTAAACTTGTGCTCAGTGCATCGAAATTCACACATCTGTAAGGGTGACCGTAATCCAATCCCTTTAGAATCCCCGACAAAAAAGAGGGGTGTTATAAGTTTAACATGTGTATCTATGTGTCTTTCTGTTGCATTGTAGCGCCCAAGCGGATGAACCGATTTTAATATTGTTTCTTTTGTTAGAAAGGTATTCTGAGCGAGAGTGATCTTAGCTATGTTTCATGTAAATCGGTTCAGCCGTTTGAAAATTATCAGGTCTTTTGTAATTTAAAAACTCGTCGTATCGGGGGTCTTTTTAAATATTCAATTTAGAGTTATGCTTTATAAATTAAGTAATGTATTTTTCAAATTACAAAAAATAAACCTGCGCTCAGCCGCCGTCGCTTGGCAAAGTGCCCAGAAGACTGGCAGCATTGCCACGTTGAATGGCAATGCTGATTCCCTGTGCGACATATGTGCCAGCCCTCTGATCACCAGTTGCCTCGACGAGCCTTCCCAAATCGCAAAAAATACGATGGGCGCCCGGACCTCCCACGGTCCCAGAGTTGCTCTATATTGTTATCTTCCTATATATTTTTTATTTTACAGCCTTGTATCCTACTAGTGGTGAGGTATGCCAATGCAGGTAAGAAATTTACTTATATACGCTTCCTTATACCCAAGCTTTACTTGCGTAGTACCTACTAGTGATGTAACGAATATTCGCATTCGCATTCGCAAGAATCTATGCGAATGTTAGGCGAATGTTTTTGAAAAACAAAAAGGAAATTATAAATACATAGATATGGAATGTTAATACAACTAGTAAGAATTAAATGTTTTTCAACAAACTTGCTCATAGGGTGGCGTTTATTGCACCGCTTTTAGGTTCATAAAGCAGCTTATTACGCACTAGTGCTTTTGCCTTTAAATTGTTTAAATCTTAGTAAAGAGTTATCCTAAAAACAGTAAATATTTTTATAAAATAAATAAACAATATTTATTAAAATATTATAAATCAATTTCATTGTAAATAAAACATTATAAACATTCGATTTACTATAGTTCAAATAATATAATAATTATTAACGACTGCCAGACCCACAGATAAATATAGCCGGCCAGATATTGGCTACCGTGTAAATAAAATTGTAAGAAATTCTGTTACTAAATTTATTAAACCGGCATTCATAGACATCCTAAGCAAAAGTAACATAAACCTTTATTTTCTTTTTGGACTGATGAAAAGTTATTATAAGGAGTTTAAATTGAAATAATTAAGTTGTGATTAGGCTGGGTGCACAATCAGTGGTGCGCGGGTTTGAGTCAGTCGAAACTTTAGATTTTTTTAAATTAGTTATATTTATTTTGAAGAGTAAAGAACTATTAATTTCTTATAATAAACCATTCAAATTCAAATTAAAATCGTTTATTTTGTTTAGGCCTACGGGGGCACTTACAAATGTCAACAAATGTCAATTTTACATTATTTTTTTTCTAATATCTACAACCGGATCGGAACGCGACCTCGACTGAGAAGATCCGGCAAGAAACTCAGCGGGCTTGTCTTTTTACATGTCAATATATTTTTTTTTATCGCCAGTTGCTTATAATCAATAACTACAAAGGGTAGTAGATATATAAATATTATAATAGCTCCAGTGTGTTGCATTTTGATATTACCAAGAATTACAAATAATTCGGACTAGTAGGGCAAGACACGCTACGCTTTGACATTATTATTGACTGTCGAGATTTGAGCTGCTCAGTCCCAAGCTGATTTATCATCCAAATAATCCGAGATTTTGTAATAACCCTTTGCACTGAGTTTAGTTTTAATTAGGGTTTTAAACTTATTGATAGGTAAATCTCGGATTTCATTGGGAAGCTTATTGTAAAAACGTATACATTGCCCCATAAAAGAATGACTTATTCTGTGGAGACGAGTTACATGTACGGATAGCTTGTGCTTATTACGTGTATTAATAGAATGAGCGTCGCTCCTTTTCTCAAAATTATTAGCATTTTTTTAAGGTACATGAGATTTTCATAGATAAATTGTGACACAACAGTTAGAATATTTATTTCTTTAAATTTTTCTCTGAGGGAGATTCTTGGAGCTAGATTGTAAATAGCTCGTATAGCTCTTTTCTGCATTTATAATGTGGTTCTAATTATAAGGACGAATCTTGGCTACTCACGTAAAAAAGGCCCCCCTTGAAGCTCAATATTTCGTAAACGGGAATTAATGTTGAAAAACTGTCAAAGAAACCTTTAAATTATTTTTAAATACCTACTGAAGAATACCTCACCCGAAGGGGTGAGTAAACCTTATTTTTAATCCCTTTTTTACGGGAGGTTCAATGGAATAACTTTGCTTTCAAAATTTAAATGCACAGTTTTGTAGCGGTACATAAACTATGTTTTTGCCAATTTCCAGTATCGTCTTATAGTCTCTGAATAAAATTACTGTGATGTCAGAGGGACGGGCAGATGGACAGATGGACGTGGCGAAACTAAGGGTTCCGAGTTAAACTACGGAACCATAAAAACTTACGGCTTACATCTTGTTTTATTTTTTATTCATCCTACAATTCTCTAGGTCTTAAACAAATTCATGAAAAGTGTTTTTTTTTTCAATTAAGATTGTAATATTTAATAGTACATTGTTACACGAGTGGTGAAAGTGACTTATTTAGTCCAGAGACGGGGTTAATAGTTCGAGGGACAAAATAAGTCTTTCACCCGGAGGTAAACATTGTGCTTTTCATTACGAATACAAGGAAAGTAAAAATAAAAACTGGAATTGGCTAAAGAAATAATACAAGGAAGTATGAACAATACTCTACAACTCGAAAAAAAATAATTAAGATCGGATTGCCGCCTATTTTGTTTTTTTTTTCGTTGGCCGGCCAACTTCATTATTCAAATTTATTTAAATCTATGTTATTTTAAAGAAATTGTTGAAACTAAATTATTATTAAGTCATTTAAAAATATATATTCTTTAATTAATACTTAACTTTATGTTATTTCAATTTTACATCGTGCTGTAATTGAGAGACTGTACAAAAAGTTTGAACATGGTTCCATAGAAATGTGAAAATGGAACTAGTTTTTTTTTATAATTTGACAGCTGTCAGTTGAAAGCGATTCTCCCGGGCCGGAAAAGTATTACTTTCAACCCGCTCCTCAGGCAATTTCAGAAGAGTATGAGTAATGAAAAATATTTTTTACTTGCAAGTGTGTAGTAAAATGTCGTATGAAACGCCTTGGCTCCATATGACAAGCCAGTCTAACATTTTGCGCGCTGTTTATTAATCCCCGACGAAAAAAGAAGGGTGTTATAAGTTTAACATGTGTATCTGTGTGTCTGTCTGTGGCATCGTAGCCCCCAAGTGGATGATCCAATTTTAAATTTGTTTTTTTGACAGAAAGGTATTCTGATCGAGAGTGTTCTTAGTTATGTTTCATGAAAATCGGTTTAGCTGTTTGAAAATTATCAGCTCTTTTGTAGTTTAAAAAGTCGTCGCATCGGGGTTTTTTTAAATTTTCAATTTAGAGTTATTTGAAAGTGAACATTCGCATTCGCATTCGCATTCGCGAATGTTGGAGCCAAATATTCGCATTCGCATTCGCATTCGCGAATGTCAAAAATCCAACATTCGTTACATCACTAGTACCTACCTATTACTTATTTGGAGATAAAAATTGCATTTAGAGAAAGAGATTAAAAAAAAATTGCTAGATATAGGTAGGTACTCCTAATTAGGTACCTACTTATGAAAATTATTATTATTAAATAATAATAGGCTTCTTCTCGAGATACGCGTTGGCATCGATAGTCTTGGCGCCGGCCGCTATCGCCTTGTACGAGCAGTAGTAGCCGGACGGGTCCGCCTTGTACACAAAATATATTATGATACTTTTTACGCACGTATATAAATTATAATATCACAGATACTATACCTAAAATAAGTTTCCAGATTATACGCCCAAGTAAAAAGTATTTTTTAAAACATCGGCAAGGTGTCGGCCTTCTAGATAGCCAGCAATAGGTTATTATTTACCAACAATATTGGAAAGGTCTTAATTAACATAATATATTTTGAAATAATAGCCTTTACCCGACTACGGCAAAGCCAAAAGGAAGGGTCATGTTTTTAGTAGTCTATGTATGTAACATATTTGTATTCCTCCGTAGCGCCTAAACTACTCATCCGATTTTGATGAATAAGGTGTCAATCAATTCGTTGTTATGATCCGGGTGACATAGGCTACATTTTATATGAACAAAAACCACAAGACGGATATTACATCCAAAAATGTGGACGACCCTATTTTTTTTTCTGTCGTAACCAATTTTGTACCATATTCACTATGATTTATAATTTAAGTACATTGAAGAAATAATTTTCACTTTTATATATGTAGGTACAATTATACCTATTTAGATCCGTACTCTACCGCGGGACTTTTTATGTAGAGACTGTAAAACATTGTTTTATGTTACCATCTATCATTTTAATATTAGTAGATAGTGACAACAGCCGTGTGTATTTTTTTTCTAATGTGCATATAATAATACATGAAGTTAAGTAAGTACTTATTATCTAATATTAAAATCCGGTACCTGCAACGCCGTACGACTCACGTGACTTGGGAGTACCTACAGATGATGTTCCGGATGCGTGCAAGGATAAAACCTACTGCTCCATTAAGCCCGACGATTATCCACAAGAACTCATCGACGGACTGCTCGAAGGAACGGTGAGCATCTTGATATAAATGTTATACTTACAAATAAATAAAATGAAAGTGTCTGTTTTATTGACGACCGCTTGGCGCAGTGGTTTGAGCTTTGGCCGCTCGGCTCACTGCGCACATAGTGGTTGCGGGTTCGATTCCCGCTGGGGTAAATTTCGGAAATAGCCTTTTATTAATTTGCCCTGGTCTGGGTGTCACTGGGATCGCTCCCAGTCCATTGTACGGTACCCATAGTACAAGCGTTGCTTAGTTTGGGACCATGCAATTGGTGTGTCAGTCTGACGATATTTATTATTATTTATTTTTATGTCTAAATGACACCTTTTTACTAAATATGCATATGAAAGTATAATGTACTTAGACGGTAGGTACATATAGGTATTAACAAAAAAAATTGTCTTCCTGTTTGTTCCGGCTAATTTCCGAAACAGCTGGCCCGTTTCTGACGGGACGTTCACTGTCAGATAGGTGATTTTATAAGGAGTAACTAAGGCTACTTTTATTTTATCGAAGTGCCACGCGGGCGGAGTCGCTTTCAAAGCCGAATTACTTTCTTATTGTAGGAAAATAATATTTTTTACTTCAGAAAGGTACACCGACTATGGTCCCGGTCGCGGTGGCAGAGAGTCGAGATGGGGATCCCGACTACAAAAATGACTGTCCCTCTGAAGTTACAGTAGGTATTCCTTTGCTCATAAACTTAAGGTTCGTATTATTAAATTGATATCAAATCTGAGACCGGTCTTGAGTTCGCTTTTGACTTGTCATTTTGTACTGGTATGACATAAGAATGACATTGCTATAGGTTATTTTGCCACTATATCACTACTTGCTCTAGGTTCGGACAACGTCGTAGGTACCTACCCCTATGTTTACTTGAATTGGCACCGACGCGAAATGAAAAAAAATATTACAAGGTCCCTAGTTATTTTTGAGCTTTTTAGTACACTACGGTTTTTTGATGGAGATTTTTCTTTTAATTTCACTATTTCTTTGCTCTATCATAATATTTTTTTGGATACAGCTCGTAAATTACATTAGATAGTATTTGGTTACGCGCGCAGGAGATCGATCAAACGATATGCAGCTATCCAAGATTGATTTTAATCTTGGATACGAGATGTCACTAATTCATAATAATGATTACAGTTCGAGCCATTGTACAAAGTAAGGAGCGCCCGAGGCTGGCACACCGTCGTTCAGTCTCCAAAAGTAAACTTCGTTCAAATGGTCCGCCTTGAGTTGTGCACGTAAGTTTACAAGTGATGGCAAATTTCACAAGTAGTGTGTGAAAAATCATTTACATAAGATTTTTTATATAGCATCTGCTATCGACATAGGCAGACTGTTAAAAATAAAAGCAATTAAATGGCAAAGCGTTCGGTACTGTCCTTCAGGAAGTACCGAAAGGTTTTCATGATAAATCATCGATAGGTGACTACATAGGATTAAGTGTACTAGTGAAAATTCACTATGAATTAAATCATTGACTGTGAAAAATCACAAGTAAATTAACAGTGAAAGAAAAACATATTTTACATAAAAAAATGTATTTTCATGATTATACTAACATGAGCACGGACACTGGCCGGGCATGCCATTCACATGCCATCAAAACTATCGGTACTCAATAAATAATAAATATCGAAATAAATATCGTCAGACTGACACACCAATTGCATGGTCCCAAACTAAGCAACGCTTGTACTATGGGTACCGTGCAATGGACTGGGGGCGATCCCAGTGACACCCAGACCTGGGCAAATTACGAAAAGGCCATTTCCGAAATTTGCCCCGCCGGGAATCGAACCCGCAACCACCATGTGCAGTGAGCCGAGCGGCCTACGCTCGAACCACTGCGCCAAGCGGTCGTCAAAATTAAGTAGTATCGATACTATCGATATTATTGCTCGTCATAAATAGTGTTGATAATCATTTTCGAGAGATACCACCGATGGTATTGTCACATGTTAATACTACATAATATTATAATAATATAGTCCTATCGCTAGTATTACAATTAACAGTATGAATAGACAATTGATGATGATAGTTAGCTAACACTAGAAGAAACAATTATGAACCCACGCACCAAAAAAAATATGTGTTGCGGTGTTTGTTGCCAAACTCCTCCGAAATGGCTCGACCGATTTTCATGAAATTTTGTGTGCATATCGGGTAGGTCTGAGAATCGGTCAACATCTATTTTTCATACCCCTAAATGTTAAAGGTAACCCTTATTTTTTTTATTTTTTTTTTTGACAAAATTTAAGACAGGACAACGTCTGTCGGGTCAGTTAGTTTATCTATATATGTCCACAGGAATACGGAGACACCCTGCTTCTCACGATTCTCCATTCCGTCTGATCTTGAAACGTTCTGTAGACAAAGCCTTAGCGTTTGGGAGTTCGTCGTCTTGAATGAAGATAAAACTGGAACCGAGAAGATCCAATCGACGCTTCCTATGTGCTGCTCATGTTATTATAAAGTCAAAGGACTTTAAATTCTAAGGCAACATCAATAAAAGTTACATTTCAAAAGCTTTTTCATTATTGTTTTACCCTTAAAATTCACACAGAACAGACCTTCACATTAAATAAGTCATATGGAAATCGTTAATAAATGATAATTAGACGTTAATTACGGTATCAATTCCATTAGTGTGATTAGGAAATTGATAGGTTGATAAAAAAAGGATTTAATCCTACTAATATTGTAAATGCGAAAGTTTGTGAGTGTGGATGTTTGTTACTCTTTCAGGCAAAAACTACTGAACGAATTTTGATGAAGTTTGGATCACAGTTTATAACCGGGATTAACACATAGGATACTATTTATCCCGATAATCCCGTAATTTTTGTTAAGTTAAATACTACGCGGACGAAGTCGCGGGCATAAACTAGTAAATTATAATTAGACGTTAATTGAGGTATCAATTCCATTACTGTGATTTGTAAATTGATAGGTTGATAAAAAAAGGATTTAATATTGCATATGGGTACCTAATTCATTGAGAAATAAACTAGATTCTAAGTCACCGATTGGTCACAGATGGACCTCTAATGAATTAGAATAATTAATTAATACTACTAATATTATAAATGCGAAAGTTTGTGAGTGTGGATGTATGTATGTATGTTTGTTACTCCTTCACGCAAAAACTACTGAACGGATTTGGGTGAAATATGGAACACAGATAGATTATAACCGGGATTAACATATAGGATACTTTTCAACCCAATAATCCAATACTACGCGGATGAAGTCGCGGGGCACAGCTAGTTATATTATAAATGCTATCATAAAAATTAAGACGAAACTCATCGCCAGGTGTGTAACTCGCTTTGTAGGTACACGCGGCAACATATCAGACAATACATTCCTAGTCTGATCTCATATTGCATAGGATTTCCGTATAATGAGAGCTCAGCTTATACTGGAAATGTATAACTTAATACCAACTAAAAATAAATCTTTAAGATTTCGTTTAAATGACACATTTTCAGTGCGACATTTCCGTGTCTTTGGTATTACAACAGCTCATCCGAGATGAGAAGCGAAGTCTATAGCGCGAATCGCGAACCAAAGGTAGGTAGGTACTTTACCTACCTGATGTGATATGAAAGAAATAATGACAAAAAAACTTTATTGAGGCTAGCAGAAAAGTAAAAAATTATTACAAATTCTGCTCGTCAGCGCTCGTCTTCCATTAGGCCCGGAATGGAATGGACTCGTACATTCCATATGGAATCCTACTAATATTATAAATGCGAAAGTTTGTGAGTGTGGATGTATGTATGTATGTATGTTTGTTACTCCTTCACGCAAAAACTACTGAACGAATTTGGATAAAATTTGGAACACAGATAGATTATAACCGTGATTAACATATAGGATATTTTTAACCCGATAATCCCGAAATTTTTGCTAAGTTAAGCGGATGAAGTCGCGGGGCACAGCTAGGGTATAATAATAGTGTAATATCGCCCTATCAGACGACAACGTAACGTGCGTCATCGCTCTTATCCCTAAAGTTAGGCTACTAACTACTATTTTAATGATCTAGTTAAAATAACCTTTATGGTTTTTCCTAACGATATCATAGGTACATACCAAGTTAATAATTGCATGCTGGACTTTGTCCTTAATTCTTTCCTGTGTCGGTAAATTAAATAATATTATAATTGTACATAATAGGGAATGCCGTTAATTAACTAATAGTATTAATAAATATTATCGCTAAATGACGTAGGTCTAAAATAACTAAGTAATGAGAATTCTGGAAAAAACATCACATCTTCCCCGTATGATATTACCATTACCTACCATTCGTATACAGGGTGTATCAAAGGTCCGGAAAATTAATTAAATGAAATACATAAAATAACATTACAAGGTGAAACACAATGGGTATACTTTTTTTTTCAAAACTTAACTTTGTAATTCTCAAACCATCAGCTTTGAAGGGAACTTGAAAAACAAAAGGTGTAATAGGAATACAGCTGTTGACCGATTTCACAAGTCTACAAAACCTTTAGTACTTCAACTGTCCCACAAAGCCGATAGTTTGAGATTTACAAAGTTAAGTTGCAAAAAAATAGTATACCCTTTTTGTTTCACCTAGTATATTATAAACAAAAAAAAAACAAATTTGCTTGTGTCCCAGAAAACAAATCACTTAAAAGATTAGGAAGTTATATACTTAAGACGTAAGTTGGTAACTTTTTATCAACAGGTTATTAAGTACTTACCTGTTTGTAAACAAACAAACAATTAGAAAGCCGAGCTGTAGCCGATATGTTGATGCTCAGTGAAGACAAACTACAATTACAAACACAAACTATCATAGTTTCTGAGTTACGACACTTTGAATGTTTGTCACAACTTTTGTGTTGCGGCGCATGAAAATAGTGTAATCTGGATTTACGAGAAGCAAGCAGCCCCTTATAACCAACTAGCTGTGCCCCGCGACTTCATCCGCGTAGTATTGGATTATTGGGTTAAAAAGTATCCTATATGTTAATCCCGGTTATAATCTATCTGTGTTCCAAATTTCATCCAAATCCGTTCAGTAGTTTTTGCGTGAAGGAGTAACAAACATACATACAAACATACATACATACATACACACATCCACACTCACAAACTTTCGCATTTATAATATTAGTAGGATAAATAAATTGTGAAAATATTGAATAGGACTCGAGAATTGAAAAAGATAAGATGTTTTTAATCTTCTTGTTTTACCATTTGGTTATAAGTCGCATCATGTGTATTTCGGACTTCTGAAACAACCTGTATTACCTCACACATTAGGTTGACTCGCAAAATTGGAAATTAAACAAAATTTGGCCAAGAATGTATACTCTTGACCAAATTTTGTAAGTATTTACGAATTGACAAAATCTTCAAATAATAAGCTTATATGGGAAGTATTAAGTACCTAAATTAGCATTAATTGTAAGAGCTGTGCGCAATACTGTAGTATAGTTACCTAATACCTCATAATACCTAATACCTTTACATACGATAAGGGAAACCACAATAAACAGTTTCAATGTGGTTGAATATTCCTAATGATTAAATACATATAATCCTTATCTACCTACCTACTTCCCCGTTCCATACACCTACTTATCTGACTCATAATAAATAATAATTTGAGCTCTTTATCGTCCCACTCCTGGGCACCGGCCTCTTCTAAAGACGAGGGGGATTCAAAGGGATTTCACATGTCTTTCCCAAAATAGGTAGGCACTTAAATTATCCAAGACGCCGGTTTCCTAATTATGTTTTCCTTTACCGTTAGCAAATGATTAAGTATCGTATTGAAATAGTGATTCGCATCTAGATCTCGTAAAAAACCCAGAGTTGTGAGTTGGGTTTAAACCCAAGACCTTGTGCTCACAAGACGCGTTCTTAACCCATCGGCTATCACAGCTGCTGTTCAAGTAAATAAATATTTCCGAACTATAAATAGGCTACATTAACACATTAACTATAACGGTAAACTAGAAACGATTCGAAATATTAATAGATAATTAAAATGCTAATTGAATAATTTTCTGTGTTCCAAATTTCATCCAAATCCGTTCAGTAGTTTTTGCGTGAAGGAGTAGAAAACATACATCTATACTCACAAACTTTCGCATTTATAATATTAAGTAGTAGGATTAACTAATGTTAATCCTACTAATTGTCGGTAACTGTAATAGTTACCGATACAAAATAAACAATGAATTTAAGAAATGCCCCCCCGAAAGTGGTTTGAAATTCAACATTATTAACATTTTGTATCACTAGACCTTGGACCATAACCAAAGAAAGCAAGACAACTATTGTTTTAAATTCAGGTTGCAATGAATATGCGTGAAACTGCAATAAACTACAATAATAATCTCTGCTTGTTAATGATCTTGAACATTGCTTGCGGAATCATAACCGAGCGAAAGCAGAAATTAATAAAGGCGTCACCACACTTTGAAGCTATAGATACATTTATATCATTGTTACCTACCAGGTACTGTCTGTGTACTGACGTACTAAACGCATTGTTATAATGCAGGCTCATTCTATCAATAATACCCTAACGTAGGAGTACTTACAAAAAATATTTATTATATAAAATTCCGGTGTACGTGTATTTGTAATGCTTATTATCCTTAACAGCTTGACCGATTTTAATGATTTTTTGTCCTTACTTAAGGGATAACCTGGAAACTTCTTTGCTATAGTTGGATCTGATAGGTGGCGATGTTGATATCCAGAACATCCGCTAAAATAGGCCAAAAGCGATGTTATATAAATATTATGTTTGAGGGGTTAATATCGGTAACGTGTTTTCAGGTTGAGTTTCAATATTCGACAGTAAGAATCAAATAATATTATTGGTAAGTAAGAGATAAGTAGCATAGCACATGCACATAATGATGCATTCAGATGTACCAATTGTGGTAAACAAAGGTGGAATTAAAACAAGTAATTAGTAAATGCACAAAATGAACGTTATCTGATGATTCTGAAACAGGCTCCATTCCTTCTATTTGGACTCTGTATTGACAGAAACTAAACCAGGAGAGGATGTAACTCATGTATTTCACCTTTGTGTCAGACAGGCCTTATATAATTATTTTTTTCAGTTATATATCTAATTATATAGCATATCTTTAGCTTACCTTTCACTGGACTGAAGGCCAAGACGGGTTCTCGTTAGCTAGGAGTAAATTTGCGGTACTTTCTCTCAGAAAAGCGGCACACTGGGATTCGGCCCAGCTTTGTTGTCACAGCAACATGATAAGAGCCGCAATAAATTTGCTTTGTGCATAGCAATTCGTTGAAAACTAGTCTAATGACAACATGACTAGAATATGAACGTGGTATATTATGTTTCTTACTATCTGTTGCCTGCGGCTCCACCCGCGTAATAAGTATACTTTGATAAATTGAAAAAGCTTATTTACTCCTTATAGCATCAGCTGTGTGCCAGTGAAAGTCCCGTCCAAATTGGTCCAGCCGTTTCTGAGATTAGCCGGATCAAACAAGCAGAAAGACAAAACATTTTAAAAAGTTTTTTTGTTTTAATTACCCGTATATACTTTAAATATGCATTTACTAAAAAGCTATTATTTTGATATTACAAACCAACACTTCAAGTTTATTTATTTTTATGGACGGATAAGATTTTAGTAGTACCTAATGTATTTAATATTTTTTGTATCGATGTGAATGTCCTGTTTTAATATTTTTTCAAAGCATCCCACAGTTGCTAATAGTGCCCAGTTACATTTGAAGGCTTAGAGGTTGAATAACTTTCCCGTCAACAATATACCTCTACCAAGTACTTTCAGTAATATATAGGTCTGATAACATTTAGAAATACTGCTGGGTATCAGCCTCGTTCCTAAATTACAAGTAGGTATACACTTTATCAAAGAAAAAAAATCGCACATATTTTTTGTATGCATAATTATAAACTCTACATTTTGAACTCGCAGTTTGTAGATCCGAATTTTGGCCTCCGACTAATGCCAAAGTCATTAGCGTAATGACAGGTTGCATGTCGTTATGTTATGTTGATGTGTGATTAGATACTGAAAAAAAAGCCGGCAACACACGAGCAAAAAGGTAAGAATTCCCAGAATTATTTTGTATACGATTTTGGAATATTGCTGAGTAGAGCAGTACCTACTTTAAGTACCTAATATTAATAAAATAGTTTGTCAATGGGGGTGTTGAAGCAAAGCTTCTATACGGACGTTCGGGGCACTCGCCGCGCGGCCACTCTATCCGTGCTTAGCGTCAGTAGCGTTACACGAAATATATAGGTATACAGAGTGGCAGTTGCGGTGCCCTACGCTTTATACTATAAAGCTTCGCTTCTTTCTGGCGTCCCTAGAGGGCACTGTTTTATTATAGAAGGCAGTTACTTATTTCATTACAATAGTCTAAGGAAAAGGGAAAAGAAGCAATAATATTAATACTTGATATTATATAAAAAAACTGGTCTACTGTGCCAATATTTTTTGACGAGCGCTTAGCGCAGTGGTTTGAGCCTAGGCCGCTCGGCTCACTGCACCGGGAGGTTGCAAATGCATTTCGGATTTTGCATTTGCATTTTGTAAATGCATTTTCGTAATTTGCCCAGGTCTGGGGTGTCACGGGAATCGCCCCCAGTCCCTTGTACGGGACCCATAGTACAAGCGTCGCTTAGTTTGAGACTATACAGTTGGTGTATCAGTCTGGCGATATTTATTATTTATTCATTTAGTAATACAGAGTTACTGGCAATTCGACATATTCCTTGCAAGATAACATAGGAGAGCTATTATTTTTTTACTCCAATAGAATTTGAAATTCAGTATTTTTAAAAATATATTCAAATTTGATAATCCAATTGATAACCCAAATAATTTTAAATAGCAAGTAACGGTATAAGCAATCTCGTAGATACAATATATAATGGAGCTAGATACAATAATGAAAAAAGATATTTATATGGTATAAACAAGTAAGAACAATTTTTACATATCCGCGAATTTTATTGCGATGTTGTGCGAAACTCAAGACATTGTAGAACCATTGCTCATTTATATAGATTGCTAACCGATAATCCTATTGAAATTATGATTCGCACATGTATTTTGGTATTTGAACCTAAGACAATGTGCTCGCAAGAGGCAAACTTTACCAATCGGCTATCTCTGCTTGCCATCCAATATTGTAGGTAGACGCTAGTGTGTAGTGACTCTATCGAACATCTATACGTAGAGCTCAAAGTACCTACATATCCACTAGTTAGAGTCATTAAGAAATTTAATTGAAGTTCCGTAATTATTGCCGGCCGGCATTCCGGAAATATTGATATTTATTTTCATGTTTAATACCTAGAAATGTTCACACATTCCTGTTACTGCAGTTGCAGAGTTACGGGAAATACATACAAAATGTTCACACATTCCTGTTACTGCAGTTGCAGAGTTACGGGAAATACATACAAACTAACGTATAAACCAGGTGATAATTCATAAGTATAACAAAGCAAATAAAATCCAACTGACTCATCTCCATCAATTCCAATTCAGAATGGAAATATTTGAGATGCGACATATCGACGTAAGCACCTACCAGTTCATTGACATTGACAGAACTATACAAATAAATAAAATTGGAGTGTCTGTTTGTAATATCAAACTAACACCTTTTCACTAAATGCATATGAAAGTACATACGACACCCATAGCAAAAACGCGATTAAAAACATTTTTGTCTGTCTGTCTGTCTGTGTGTTTGTTCCGGGTAATCTCCGAAACGGCTGGACCGATTTTGACGGGACTTTCACTGGCAGATAGCTGATGTAACAGGGAGTAACTTAGGCTACTTTTATTTTAGAAAAACAAAATTAAAAAAATGGGTTCTGTCGCGCGGGCTCAGAACGCGGGAGCGGGCTTTTTTGTTAAATTAAATTCCACGCGGACGAAGTCGCGGGCTCAGCTAGTACTTAATATAATTTGAGTTGTTCCTAAGTATTATATAA
Source organism: Notodonta dromedarius (assembly GCA_905147325.1). NCBI lineage: Eukaryota > Metazoa > Arthropoda > Insecta > Lepidoptera > Notodontidae > Notodonta > Notodonta dromedarius. Next base: position 2,263,992 of record LR990167.1, read on the forward strand.
TAATAATAAAATAATATTTCAGCCCTTTTGACGCCCCACTCCACGCTAGCCCAGCTAATCTACCACGATAGCCCAGTGCGGGTTGGCGGATTTCACACGTCTTTCGAAAATTGGTTAGATTTTCTAAAACATGCAGGTGTCCTCACGATGTTTTCCTTCACCGTAACCAAGTGATAATCATATAGAAATTATGATTCGCACATAGATTTAGAAAAACCCAGAGGTGCGAGCCGGGGTTTGAACCCAGGACCTGGTGCCCGCAAGACGCGTGCTTAACCAATCGGCTATCACTACTGTTAAATACGAGTAGTAATATTTAGTACTATTATTTATTTATATCAGAATTATCCTACTAATATTATAAATGCGAAAGTTTGTGAGTGTGGATGTATGTATGTATGTATGTTTGTTACTCCTTCACGCAAAAACTACTGAACGGATTTGGATGAAATTTGGAACACAGATAGATTATAACCGGGATTAACATATAGGATACTTTTTAACCCAATAATCCAATACTACGCGGATGAAGTCGCGGGGCACAGCTAGTTGTCCATTAATGTTAGTAACTTCGATTGACATTGATTAGTCACTTCTCTTGTGATGCGACAATGACGATGCTATGACGTCAGTGGGAGAACTCCAAGTGACGTAGCCAATGGGAGCTAAGTATCTACACAGTCACAGTTCAATGTGTACTAAAAACAACTGAAGCTCAAAACCCCTGTTGTACCTATATGTGGCTACTGCACCGATCAATCAAGTGTCGGTCGGTTCATCGATCTACAGCTTCTACAGAGACCAACGATCAATCGATCATCGAACAACTGTCGATCTATTGGTGTGGTAATGAAATGAGATGGCGTCGATCGACAGTTTCTACATAAGTAGACCAATGATCGATCGATCATAGAACGGCTTGCACTTGCAACGCACATTGCCGACCTAAATGGGAGAGAGAGGGGAAGGGAGTGGTTGTTCGTCCGACTTGTCCGACCGGGGTTTTACCGCCCTCTCACGGAAAATCGACGTAAACTAGCTATTATAACAGCTGTTAGAATAGCTACTTTACGTCAATCTTCCGTGAGAGGGTGGTACTACCCCGGTGGAGCTAGCTCATTTATTTATTTATTTAAAGATAAAATGGAACGGCCAGAGGCCAATTACACTAATTAACTACTTGACTACAGATACATTATAATTTCTAAATATCATTCATCCTTCTCACAAAACCTCAAACATACCAACATTATCTTCGCCCATTCATCCGCAAACAAATCCATGCATGCGTTGGAATCCAGGAGCTCGTTAAGTGCAGTGAGGGTGCGTGGCACTGGCGACTTAGCTCGGACAACGGTGCGACAAGCGGGGACAGCAAACAACTGCTTCCTGCCGCGTATTTATCTTGCCGGACATAATTTAGCATGACGTTATAATTTGGTCGAGCGCTCTTCTAGTTTGAAGCGAGTTGTAACCGAGAGAACCTAGTAAGAACTTGGTAGGGTACAGATATGGGTAGTTACCATGGACACGCTTGTAAAGATACCTGAGAAATGCTTGTTGTACTTTTTCAAGTAGAAGGGCGTATGAGCTCTCGTGTGGGTTTCAGATGGACGCACTGGCTTCTAAGTTGCTCCGAACCAATGCGTTACATAATTATTATTCGAATGACCGAGTCTTTTCGAAATTCCCTTGCATTCCTCAGGACAAATCCAATCCAATCTCATATAATGTGATGTAGTTAAATAGGTACAACTTGGCTCTATCACAGTGAACAATCTAAAAAAATATTTTATGCAAAAGTCCATTATTTTATTATAATGAACCTTTTACATTTTCCATTACTATAACAATTATTTTTTATAACATTATCAAATATTACTAATAAGTATGGTGATTTATAATAAAGCAAAATAACAAGCGCTCATAATTAAAACATTAATTAAAATTAACGACGGTATCCGATAATATCATATCAATGACCTGAGCTTGTAAAAAATTATATACTATTTTTTTCTTATATTTACGCGAATAATACACATTGAAATAAAACTATTTTACGGATTCTATGGCGTTTATTTACTTTTTTATGTTCCGTTTCTTTACTAAATATGAGGGTACCCAGTTATTTATTAAGACATCAGGACGTCTAACGCCTCAGTCCCCCCGTGACCATGGTTGCTGTAAAGCAGCCGAAACGTCGGGAACATAAAAAGTAAATAAACCCGATAGAATCCGTAAAATAGTATTATTTCAAAATAATACACTAATATAATAATAATGCATTACCTTTACTATGATATTCCATGAATAAATTATTTCTGTATTATAATTATCTCCGGAGAGCTAAATAGTATTGCCGTCTAGCTCCGCTTGTTAAGTGAGTAAACCCAATTTCAATATTATTTTTTTCGATATAGCCAAGTATTTGATCGCAATCTCACCTGGTGGTAAATGACGATGTGGTCTACGGTGGTGCATACTTGCCTAGAAGGTACCTGTTCACTCTCGACTTAAATACATCCAGGTTATAGTCAACCGGGAACAAAGACGCATGCAAGTTGTTCCATTCCTTGGCAGTTCGCACAATAAAAGTGGAAGCGAAACGCTTGGTACGAACTGAAGGAATGTCCACGAATTAGGTATCTATAAGCAAAAATACGGGAAATGATGTCCCTAGAAATTGTGAAGACATACATACAGATTTTTGTTAGACCCATTATTTGCTATAAATGAATAAATAAATATAGCCAGACGAACTAAATAAATATAGTCCCACCAACAACAGTATGATCCTTAACTAAGCAACGCTTGTACTAGGGGTACCGTACAATGGACTGGGATCGCCATCCCAGTGACACCCAAGGCAAATTACGAAAAGGCCATTTCCGAAATTTGCCCCGGCGGTATCGAACCCGCAACCTCCATGTGCAGTGAGCCGAGCGGCCTACGCTCGAACCACTACGCCAAGCGGTCGTCAAACCAAAGTCAAAGTGTAGGAAACTTCATAATTACGGGGCAGGTATGGTAGGTAAAAATTACAGTTTATGGACTCATGCTAGTGGGGATGGATGCATGTCGATTGTGAAACAGGGGCAATAGAAAGTTATAACTCAAACAATACCTATTACTATTTCTTATCGATCTTTTCCTATCATTGGCCTTGGTCTATAATGGGTTTTATAGATGGTTTATCGCTGGTATGGTCTCCTCCTGTGAGGAAGTGATGTCGCAGAAAGAGGCCACGGAGTGGGTCAGAGAGAATGGCTCCATATCAGACCCGCTCCAACGCAGACGTGCGGGGAGGAGATGGAGGCGTTCTGATCGCCTTCTACCTCCCCTCTAGCCGAAATCATGGGTCCCCCGACCCATTGAACGATTTCAGCCCTCTGGGAGACGACCTGGGTGTGACCAGGACGTCCCCTTTAGAGCAGGCGGCCTGGCACGAGGCTAGGAAGACACGGTGCATGCAAACGCAATCCCGTATGGCGCCCCCCTCATAGTGGATGTGGTAGGTACACGGTTGGTTTTAGTGGGTATACCAGCATCCTGCAGGTACTCCCACAACGTCCCACATACCCCTTCCGTCTCCCCCGAGGCGGAAGTTTTCCAACGTAACAAAAAAAAGGTCTTATACCACCTATATAATATTATATTTCTGTGCCTAAATCTCGCCTAGTCGCAAGAAATATAAGAAGGTAGGTCTACTAACAAAACCTACATTGATAAATTGAAATTTAAAAGTTCGTTACCATGGATAATACCATTACCTACGTAAATCAGCGATATAGTTGAAACATGGTAAAACTAATGAAGTACATATTATTATTTAAGGAAAATTGAAACATTTTACTAACAGCAGTGATGTAAACTAGTTTATCGACATTCATGCATTTAACCAATTTTGAACTTCGAACTCGGAAAGCGAGTAGGTCAGGCACAGACCACCATTCAAATGCAAAAAAATCACATCCAATAACACAAGACCTGTCCCGTCTTACAAAACGTTCTTTATTCAAACGCGAGGAGGAAAATTGAAAAGCGAACGTCTAGTTCTTTAAGTAATGGCCGCGTTGAGAGAAGTCGATGCAGTATGTATGTTGGTTCTGGTCAGTTGTCACCCGTCCGCGGAAACGGGCGTACGCGGCTCGCGAATCGATATCGGTACTTCTCGTATGCCGCATACCTACGTCGCATTATCCCGTAAATATAAAGAACCGTTCGATAATATGTAATTATTGTGTAACCACTGCCCACAGTGGTCGGTCTTATTAGGAAAATAATGTTTTTGAGTGTCACAAGTCCATAACTATGGCTCGAACGTTGCATTTACTCATCTGTATATCAGCTGCGGTGAGTATTTATTCGTATATAAACTAGAATAAAACTAGTTCAACTATTTATGAGCGTCGATTAGTGATGTTTTTATAATGAAGCTACTCGGTCGGGTATATTGTACAAAAAAAAATCTAAACACTTATTTAGGTACCGCAAAAAATATCTTGCTGTACCTATTTCTGACTCGTTTATATTCTTCTCACGGCTGTGCATAAATACCTGAAATTACATACATTTTCAGAAAGACTTCTGGCCTTATAAGGCAGACTTCCGTAGGATACTCTCGAGTTTGATTCCCACTTTATCGATGTCGGACCACTCTTAGCTTGGTTGAATATTTTTCTAAAATAAATAGATATGTATAGTCATAAAAAAAAAAAAATATGGCAATTATGTGATCTCATTTTATACTAATACAGTAAGACCCGTTTAAGGTGAAGGCGCCTGTCTAGCCCGCGAAGTTCAAATTTTTTGAGTTCTTTTAGAAATTTTTCAAAATCTGACAATAATAAAAGACAAATTTTGTAATTCGCGAAAAAGACCGTGTGCAGTGCATTTATTAATACATTTATTTTACTCTAAATATTATCACGGTGGATATGATACTAGTAAATCACTAAATATACAAAAATTGCCAGATTATCTGGATAGCTGTCGTTCTTGAAATGTTTTAGAGTAAGTTGGATATTTTAATAAATGCACTGCACACGGTCTTTTTCGCGAATTACAAAATTTGTCTTTTATTATTGCCAGATTTTGAAAAATTTCTAAAAAAACACAAAAAATTTGAACTTCGCGGGCTAGATGGGCGCTTTAGCCTTAAGACGATTTCACAGGGACACACACAACCAAAAACGCGTCTTAAGCGGGAAAGCGTTTATACGGGATATGGGAATGTTTAGAAAAAAGGTCGAAATTGGTGCATCATATGTTACGTTTTTGAAACATCGTGGATTTTTTCACTTTAGCAGTCTCAAGTAAACGTAACTTTTCTGACCCATCAGAATTGGCACGGGCCAGGACAGTCAGTCTCTCTTTATTTGCTTTATTACCACTATGACAAGTTTCTCCCTTGAAAACAATGGATTTATTTGGCTTAAATTTAAAAAATAAACTGAATTCTTATGCGTTAAAAATGTCTCGCGTTTCGTAACAACAATTCAGGACGTGTTGTCATCTATGTATCAACATCTTGTTGTGCCACTGTCTCCCGCGACATCCCGTGACCTGCTACCCGCTGCCACAGGAGACAAATAGGTACGCGTATTAGGCGTATTAAGGGATGCGAATCGTATTAAGCGTTAAGAAATGTATGAAAACATGTCTGAAGTTGCAGGGCCGGCGTAAAATGGCGTATTATGCGTGACCGTATTAAGCGGGTTCTACTGTATATACTTTTACGAGTATTCGCGAGTAAACTAACACTCGGCTGTCGGCGCACTAAACTACTCGGCTGTCGGCGCTATCGCAATGCCATACCAAAAAAAGAAAAATCACTTTCTGATCTATCAATTAATGTTTTTTTTAATTACGTACACATAACGGTGTCTCGAAAGTAAAAGGTGTCACTTTCATCGCGCATGCGCCTTGAACGTGCGCGAGCGCCGATAATGGATGCATTGCGTCCGCAATTACCTGAACAATTAAGTAAAGGTACTGCTGTTGTCTTTATTATTTTTCTTATACCACGGCATTGTATAGAGAAGCGATACGAAAATGTTTAGGTGATTTTCTTAAATCAGTTTTTAATGTTCGCTTTTATTTATTTTTAATTAACATAGTGGTTTTGAATTTATCGCGCACTGATAACCGCTTTAAATGTCTAATTTTCTTTAAATGGTATTCAACAATTTTGCCGCCCTGTGCGTCTCACACGCACTTGGCCGGTTTTTCTTACATAGTTTTATCGATTCCGGATTTACGTCCCTCAGGCGGAATATCCATGAATACATACAAATAAAATCAAATTGAACTGTTTGTTTGTAACGTCATAATAACAGCTTTTTACTAGTACCTAAATGCGGATCTTTTACATAAAATAATCAATTTTCCAAATGTTGGTCTCTCTGTCTGTTTGTTCTGGCTACGGCTGGACACAGGTCCAGTCAAAATAGTTTGCCGGGACTTTTATATGAAGTAACTTAGGCTACTTTTATTTTATTGAAGTACCACGCGGGTGGAGTCACGGTCAACAGCTAGTTTATTTATACTATATTTCTCGCATTACCTTGAATTACTAACGATAGGAACCTACCTACCTACGTCATCTATACAATCGCACGAAGACGGAGATGAACACAGCCTGTTGCAATGGAATCATTAATAACCGACGTAAACAGGTACTGCCTGTGACCCATGTCCTTATCATAATGTAGAGTTCCTATGTAGTGAATGGCATACTCTTTCACTCTTCTGATTGTTTTTGTTTAACTTTGACTACCCTGACGCCTTTACAATTTGTATCATTATTGTATGCTGCATCAAATATAGACCACTCTCAAAATCAAGTTAACTGAGTAGTTACTTATTCGCCGATAAATTGACTGTCATCCTTTTACATGGGCAATAATATGAGCAAGACAACATGCACGGCCAATCGTAACAAGGTAGAAAGAGATAATACCAATTCTGTCTACCTCATCGATGAATTCAGTGGCGGATTTACCAGCAGGCTGAGTAGGCTGGAGCCTAGGCCGGCAGATTTTTGGGGCGGCAAATTTAGGGACCGGTTTTTTATCAAAAATATTTATCATCCTCATAGAAATCAAAAATATTTATTAATGACGTTTTATTGTTTATTTATTTATTTATTTGGCTCTTCAACAATGAGGACATTATAACGATTACAATAGATCAATCCAGACTTAAGTTTAAGTGCCTCTTTACTTAAAGAAGAGCACTACATGCACTAAATTGTACGCATAAACAACCATGGAAACAAAAAGATAACAAAAAAAAGAAAAAGAAAAAATAAAATTACAATGAAAAATTGCAATTTAGAATTATACACATTAAGTTAGATATGATATCTGATAGAACTCTGCAACAAATTTTGCCGATGACTATTTTACGTGGAATTTAAACAAAATGTTTGGATTGTAATAATAATCTAGGACATGACAGTTGTAGAGGCAAGGGCGGAAAAAACTTTCCAGCCTATACCTTGGAAATTTGTAAATCCGCCACTGGGCATCATGATGACAGCGAACTTGATATGGAATTCAAAGTCGTGACAGTAAACATCAATGTTTGAAGCTTTTGGCGCCAGCCCGCGATCAATATTCAATCTTGTCAAACCAGATAATTAACATCCACTTTCGTTTGCACCGGTCGCCGACACCGGTTCAAAGATTTGCTCTCGGCCCACACGACCCTCAGATCTGCACCGTCAGGCGAGAGTTCCCGAATATTCGGTCATCTAAAAAGCGCTTTACCTATTCAGAATCTGTAAAACATTATGTTGTTTTTGTATGACTTTACCCGTTTTAACACAACAACTGTCATTTTACTGCATATCTTAATCTTACTTTCAAATGTGTTATAATTTGATAGGTAATACTTTCATATAGGTAATATCTTTTACAGTGAATAATGTACCAAAATAATTGTGATTAATTGTAGTTGTGATTAGGGCTAGAGCTTGAGCCCGTCTTAATTCGATTTTTATAAGTATAAGTTAGTTAAATACGTTTTCTAATAACCTTAAAATTTAGATACCTATAGTTACTACACAGGACGGTGGCTAGTCATTTTTTTTTAAATACCTAGTGGACATACTTATATTATACTAGCTGTGCCCCGCGACTTCATCCGCGTAGTATTGGATTATTGGGTTAAAAGGTATCCTATATGTTAATCCCGGTTAAAATCTATCTGTGTTCCAAATTTCATCCAAATCCGTTCAGTAGTTTTTGCGTGAAGGAGTAACAAACATACATACATACATACGTACATACTCACAAACTTTCGCATTTATAATATTAGTAGGATAAATTTACTTAACAAGTTTTGTCCCAATTACTTATAGGATAGAATATTTTTTACAGTAACAGCGAGACAGCGTCGAAATTCAAAGGCCGAGTTGGTCCGAGACCATACGAATCGCATGGAAACAAAATAACCAGTTTCAAAGAATTTTGTCATTGCTAATATTTCTTTTGTCACATTATTTAAGGATTTCTTTGTAGACTTGTATTATAACAATAAAAGTAAAACAATGGTAGCGAATAGGCGATTATTGTGCTAAATTTATTTGGAAACTGTATGTCACTCCTAATAAGTAAAGACTTGTATAAAAATAGATCTGAGTAATAATCCAGACAGATTAGTAATAGGTAAATCCAAGAAGCTGATATATAACACTGGAGTTGTTGTCTAGAACAATAGAGTGAAGACAAGTTTTTTTACCTTTAGGCCTGTTTTCTATTCCTTTCACACTTCATCTGCAATTTCCAAGATATACACAAAAAAATCCAATCGTAACGTGTGACGAGCCAAGATTTCGTAAGTTCAGGGTTTTCCTATCTGATTTTAAATGGATTTCATTTATAAATTACATAATATGTGTCAATTTCAGAACCGACTTTTACTTCAGTTTTTATTGTTATATAAAAATCTAAAATATATCAACCGTTATTTTTCCTGATTGTAGGTAGCTGCTGTTTTAATTTGGCATAGGCTCAAAAGGGCTTGTACCAGGGCCGTTAAGCTAACAATTAAAAAAATAAAAACGATTTGACACTATGGCCAATCTGTCAAAAATTTTCAACCGCCTCGAATATTTAAATTGGTTTAATGCTTATAAACAAAAGTGTATTCTTGTGATTTAAACGATGTATTGTGTTGTGCAAAATTGCAGAAGTGTATGGAAACCAAACTTAATGTCCAAGTACATATTTCTTGGCTTCTAGGCATTATATGTAAGTAATGCAAACTCCAGTGTTAGACGACCGCTTGGCGCAGTGGTTCGAGCGTAGGCCACTCGGCTCACTGCACATGGTGGTCGCGGGTTCGATTCCCGCCGGTGCAAATTTCGGAAATGGCCTTTTCGTATTTTACCCTGGTCTGGGTGTCACTGGGATCGCCCCCAGTCCATTGTACGGTACCCATAGTACAAGCTTTGCTTAGTTTGGGACCGTACAGTTGTTGTGTCTATCTGGCGATATTTATTACTATTATTTATTATATTATAATCTTCTTGGGTAAATCATAAATGCACCACCCAGCCTGAAAACCGTAATTAGTACCTTCTACCATCTCTGTCATTTCACGTAGAAATGGGAGGGATGCTGCGAATGCTGCTTCAAGTATACACAGATGTATGTACTCTGGTGGTAACGACCTTGCATGTTTACATTTACCGAACCGGTTTTTTAATTAACGCCATAGTGACAGAAGCATTTGGTCCGCTCGAAAATAGTTTGCAATAATACGTCAAGCAGATATAATAACTCCTTTACAAATTAAACTGTAGCTGTTGTTTTTAGAATTGAAATTGGAACGACCATTGCAAATAAGCTTGATAGGTAGTTGTTTGTTTATTTTAGTTAAGTTCGGTGTTTCACCGTAATTTCGAACCCGATTTTATTGGATATTTAAAAAGAAAGTCGTGGTTTCGCTGCTCTTGATTTTATTTTATTCATTTCTTAATGGTTGGTTTCCACTGTAACAGAAAGTAGGTACCTACCTCACTTTATGCGATAAAAATACTTCTATATACCTACATACGCACCTATATGGAATATTATTTTTACTTCATCTGTGTTATTGTATCGACCTATAATTAACTAGCGGCCCGCCCCGGCTTCGCACGGGTACATTACGGTTACATTATTGGAGTTTTAGTAAGGATCCCTATTTTTTTTTAAATATAATATAGCCTATGTCACCCGGGGATAGTGTAGCTTCCCAACAGTGAAAGAACTTTTCAAATCGGTTTAGTAGTTTCGGAGCCTATTCATTACAATCAAACAAACAAAGTTTTCCTCTTTATAATATTAGTATGATAAAAATGTTCCATACTCAAACTAGACTAAGTAATCTATAGTTTTACTCAGGTACCTATCTACTTACCTAAAATAGTAAAATTTCCGGTTTTATGTCCTGAAATAACCCATTTACCGGTAGATGTATTACTTACTTCGCTTCAGTTAACGTTTCAAATTTAAGTTTATGTACCTAAAGTAGGTATCTAATACAGTAATAATAAATATCGTTTTATTTTTCCTTTTATGTGACATAATTGGAACACTAACAACGCGTCGTTATATTAATCTAGGTACCTACCACATTACAAATTATTTGATCCAACATATTAGGTACCTATACTTACTTAATAACGTCATTCAACATAAAATTCGTCATTACAGACAGACTCATCAATTGGAAAAGCATTTACTTGATACATTATGTACAACTAGCTGTGCCCCGCGACTTCATCCGCGTAGTATTTTTAGCAAAAATTTCGGGATTATCGGGTTAAAAAGTATCCTATATGTTAACCCCGGTTATAATCTATCTGTGTTCCAAATTTCATCCAAATCCGTTCAGTAGTTTTTGCGTGAAGGAGTAACAAACATACATACATACATCCACACTCACAAACTTTCGCATTTATAATATTAGTAGGATTTGACGACCGCTTGGCTTTCTAATCAGATAAGGACCTTCAATTGTTTTTGGGGGGTATATAAAAACAAATTAAAACTACCTACATGCCTACTTACTACACATAATTTTTTTATATTCCATATTTTCGTAATGATTTTTACCTGCTAGTAAGTCTTGGAAATTGCCAGTATCCCAATAGGTACCTACAGTTTTTATAAAACTGATTCACTGCAGATAAATACCTACAGATATTTATAAACTTAATCAGTAAGCGGTTGTTCACACGGTTAACCCGCCACCGAAAATTTCTATACATTTTACTGTATCTAGCGTTCTAGCGTTAGTATCTGACAAAAATGTACCTATAGATAAAACGGAGTCGACTTCTTCGTGTGAATGATCACAAACGGAACCAATACCTTGGTATAATAATTATTTATTATTTTAATCTCTTTTATAATGCATCCCATTTACGCATAATACCTATTTATTTAAATAGTTAAACGTTTGTATGCTAACGTCATCTATTTGATATTTCCCCGTGCGTTCTGTGAAACTCGTTACTGTTGCCTAGTATAGCTTTATGCAGCTTCCGAGAACTGTAATACAGGCAAAATCCTACTAATATTATAAATGCGAAAGTTTGTGAGTGTGGATGTATGTATGTTTGTTACTCCTTCACGCAAAAACTACTGAACGGATTTGGATGAAATTTGGAACACAGATAGATTATAACCGGGATTAACATATAGGATACTTTTTAACCCAATAATCCAATACTACGCGGATGAAGTCGCGGGGCACAGCTAGTATATATTAATTGCGAAAACAATACTTCAATAAAGCAACAGGTGGCTGCTCGCAGGTTTTATTTAGTCTCTTGGTTTTTTCTCCCTTTTCAATAAAATGGGACAAGCGTGCATGAGTGGCTCTGCTCACGTAGCTACAAGAAAATCGGCAAAGTGCGTGCCGGACCACGCATACTATAGAGTTCCGTAGACGTCGTTGCTTTTCAACAATAACGTGATGGTTCATTTAAACTATTAACCCATTTATAATGTGGTTCAGGAATTGAATATGAATCGTGCAACTGACGTAAAGAAAAGGCCACATTGAAGCTCAATATTTAGTAAAAGGGAACTTATTTCGCAAAACTGACAAAGAAATTACTCATTTTAAATGACTATTTAAAAAATAAAATAAATCAAAACTAATCAACAATACCCTACTCGGGGGTGAGTAAATAAATTTTCCAGCCGTTTCAGAGATTAGCCGGAACAAACAGACCGACAGACTGACAGACAAAACTTATGGTTTCTTTTTTGTTATAGGTACCGTGTACGTAATGCATTTATTATAAATCTGTTGTTTTGACATTACAAATAGACACTTCAATTTTATTTTTTTATGTATATAGATGTTCAAATATCTAAGTACGCTGGCTCTATTCTTGTCATACCTCTTCGGTACACTTTCACTGACACACCACACAACGTACGATGCTTTCTTATTAAATTAAAAAAAACTCCAGAATCTTCTCAAGTCTTCCGTCGCTATTGTGACCAAGCATTTCCGTATATTGTAAACATAACCTTAGTCCTTATTTACATAGTTTCGTAATTACCGGCCACCACACACCGCCATGAACCTTGAACGGATTCCACGAACGGCTTGCACTTTACGATAAAGCTGTATAAAAACAGCCGCCAAACAAATTACTCGATTTTTGCATAGTTGTTATATGTTCGTATTTCATTTATAATATACTTAAGGTAAAGGCACCTAATTCCGCGGTATTTTCACCATAACTAGAAAGAACATTAAAAATTAAGTATCTATTTATTATACCTTTCTGTAGGATTGGCTATTTTTATCAGAAGTATTATGTATCTTATTATTGAAATATACTCACAGTTTGATAATAAAAGTTCAATAAAAATGTTAAATTATTTAAAAATAAAAAAAAGTCCGAGGCACCTAATTCCGAGGTAAAAATCCTAATTCCGATGCATTTGGTTCCTAATTCCGAGTGTACAAAATATAAAGGAAATAAGGTGGGGAGAATGATACATGATGATCAAAAAATTGGATTTCAAATCAGTCTCTGTTTCATATGATTAATAAAATGGCTTTACAATATGTAATTCAGTTAGATATTAAATAACATTATTTTAAACATTAAATCGCTACTGGATGAATGAACACTCTGTATGTAACGTATGCCAATACCACGGAATTAGGTGCTCATATATCCTAATTCCGCCTTATACACATTGGAATTGAGTTTTAGTATACGAAATAAAGTTTCCTAATTCCGAGTAATAAAAAGTAAAAGTTTTTTAAATCTCATATAAATAAATTAATTTTACTTTGTAGTTTATGTCAAAAGGTAGCTTTAAAATTGTAGTAACTTCAATGGTTACGTTACGACATATTAAGTAGTATGTCTTTTTTGTATGATTGTTTGTATGGTTCTATATAAATAATTTAAAAAAGGTCAATAGTTTTCTTTTCTAATCCATTTTCGAGTAATCAAAAACTATAACATACTTACTTAAGTAGGTACCTGCAATGTATCCTCCTTACAATATAAGCTGAATTAGTGCTGGACTGTTTATGAGGAATTTATTCGTACACCAACTCTTATATAGCCAGCGGCAGAGATCACTGGCTTTGTTAATCCACCCCTTTAATTGACCCCTAATTAATTTCAGATGACAGCGTCGGTGGCAAGTTATCCGTTCCCATTCAACTGGACAGACTACGAGGACCCAGAAATTACGTATGTCCAACCACATTACCGGAGGAACGCTAGATCAGCTCATGGAACGAGCGAAAAAATTGCCGCAATAATTTCACGAGCGTCTGTGGCAGATTTTGGCGACCAGAGGTCTTATAGAATCATGAATCGTGCTTCACCAGTTGCGATATCTCGGAGAACTGGTAAATATTTTACTTTAACATCTCATACAGTTCTCCTGGCAGCGGCTCTCCTGGCAGCGGCCCAAGCCGAGGTCGTGTCCCTTGTGGCGCCCTTGAGCTAGCTGCCCCCCTGCCCCTCTGGCTGGAGCGCACTTGCGCTCGCCCTCTGTCCGGGTGAAGTTGTTATGGCCACTCTGGCCAACAACATATAGTCAATTAAAAAAAAAAAAAAAAAAATCTCATACATGTAGATACTTATGATGCAAATGATGCCAATCCAAGCGATTCCTATTATGGCGACCGCTTTAACTCCTATCCTGACGAAGGTGAGCTCTCGTGTGGCTGACGTAACCGATCTTCTTGTTGAATATCCGCACGAGGGACACGTGAGCACACCGTTTATATAATTATAAGTTATAGCCGCTGGTGGTAGCGCTTTCAGCTCATCTCTTTTAGTGTCAAGCCGGATAAGTCGATTCTCCTCAAATTCTTGAACCTTGGTCTAACCAAGGTTCTCCACTCTGGCTCATGTACTCAGTAGGTATTATAAAATAATGACGCTGATTCTGTGTACTACACAATGTCAATATCGCTGGCCTTCTCACAGTCCTAGTACGTATACTCGTATGAACCAGACTGCAATAGGTCACTGGAATAGTTCGAGTTGTCGGATTTAGTTCATTTTTTTCATTTTTAAAGTTTGTTTCTTTAGTACCTAATTGCAAATAATATAATATGAAATTATGACCATACAATCAAACAATTTGTGTCGTAAACTGAACAAGAAAGTTAAATAAATTTTACGAGGGGATTATACTTAGTTATATGTCTAATTAAAATATAGTCTAAATATAGTTGTTTGTGTAAATTAGATCAGGTTTTTGAATTTTTAAATGCATGGATTGACATTTTTGTATGATCTTAAAATAAAAAGTAGGTAACTTTTCCTGAGTCATTCTTTTTATAAATACGTCGACGCATCGATTCCATAACCACTTGTTTCATAGAATCCTCCTATAACGATCAAGGAAAGTATTCAATTTAACTAAATTCGCTCAGTAGATGCATCTATATGAACGTGAAGATGCAACATGTAAACATAAATTAAACTAAATTATCGTTAAATCAAAGCAAGCTGCACCCGCACAAGGCCGTACAGTTACCATTCGTTTGCAACATACTGATTATTTTAGTAGGTATCTTACCGCGTCACAACCGCCAATTTCCTCCTTTTACATACACTTTATATGGGCAAACAACTTTAACTTTTCGGCACGCGTTATCAACATTCAACATAATATATATGTCAACCATTGAGAAGTTTCTCCGGTAAATCAAACTATATTATTTCATAGTTGAAGTTTACATTCGATTAAATTATTCGATCTGGGTAAAATACTATTGTATGATATATAAGTCAATTCAGCTAGTACTAACATAAAATGCCTTCACAAATTTTAAATTGCAGTTAAGTAACTACCTATCTGAGTAAATTTAGAAGTATATTATTTTCTTCTCAGCTATAGTTTATACCGGTTCCAAAATAGGTATTTACTGCATCTCTTTATTCAAGCAAATGCCATTCATCATAACGCAGTGTTCCCTTCGTGAAGACCCTTAAAAACCTTTTAGAAAGTATCGCCGAGTTAATAATGCATGATATTTTTATATAAGAAATTTTCGAAAGACACGTGAAATCCGCCAACCCGCACTGGGCCAGCGTGGTGGATTGTGGCCTGAATCCTGAATATTTTCACGACTTCAATTCATGGTAAATAGAGACACGCAATTTACTAAAGGACACCACAATAAAAAAATGGCAGTGTCTCATTAGAAAGTAACATGAGTCCAGAGAGTACCATTTTCAAATTCCAAAATTTTGTTTTAATTATTTTTATTGTGAGTCGCCAGTTCCTGAAACGTTCAGTCTGCCCCACGTATAAAGGATCGCTTGCTAAAATATTACCCACTTATATTCCAGGGAGCGCTGACGATAGAGTCCTATTTCCCGGGCCTACTTCAAGAAATGGCGCGGAGACCCGAGTGCTACCAGAGGATTGTCAGAAACATAAACTATGTGACAACGTGCCTGACTACCCTGTAGAGCAAGCGAATGCGATTATTGAAAGCGTGAGTATTATACCGTTCTCGCTTTGTGTACGAAATATGGGCAAGGTTGCCAGGTTTCATCTTCCTTTACCCCAAGTTTAAGTTCAATTTACTTACCCTAGATTTTGCACTGAAAAAATGCTAAATCAAATACAAAGTAGGAAGGAGAGCACGAGAGCAGAAAGACGTCATGACGTGGCACCTATTGTACATAGCTATATTATTAAAATAAAACGCGTAACGATATAAATTAGGTACATTTTATAAACACCAAAATTTACTTGAAAATTCGTACACTGATAATATCCAGCTGTATATTTTTACTCTAAATTGATAGTAAAATAGTCCTAACATGGCAGCTTCGAACATGCTTAATATATTGTTATATGGTTCCATTGTCTGGTCTTTCCAGCTTGGTGATGTGTTAAAGTACCTCCCAATGGACGAGCTCGACGCGTCAGATATACCAGAAATCACACAGAGAGTAAGCGAAAACCCTGTAAACGCGGAGTTGTGCGAGTTCTATACAAAGGTAAGTTAACCGAGGAGGACGGAAACATGTTATAACTAGCCTGTGAGTACTTCAAGTGTGAAGTCAGGAGAGCATACACCCAAATAACAAATTCATGCAAAATCATGTCTGGAAGGATCGATGCGCCTGATTTGCAAAGTTTCCTGATTCGACTCTTCCATCACCCCCTAAAAATTATGGTCGTGTCAGGAATCATAGGTGTTTTGCTGTCCCTGCTTGCTGGACCGTTGCCCGAGCAATGCCCCCGGTACCCATGTACCCTCACTGCGCTCAACGACCTCCTGGATTCAGACGCAAGTATAGATTTGTTTGCGGATGAATTTGTGAAGATTCTGTTGGTGACCCGTGCGAACCAAGGGTCGCTAGTGAATTATATTTATCAACAAAGGTCTCTTACTTCGCGTACCTCTTATTATTGTCTTCCGATGCCCGGCATCGTCTTGCGTGGGTTCACCGATGTCGCCGATGTACTTTTCGTATCTATACAAGTTGAAACAGAAAAGGTACACTGTTTTTTTCATAACTTAACATTGTAATTCTAAAACCATCAGCTTCGGAGGAAACTTGAAAAAAAAGGGGTTATAGGAACACAGCTGTTTACAGATTTCACAAGTCCACAAAAACTTTAGTGCTTCAACTGTTTCACAAAGCCCATAGTTTTAGATTTACAAAGTAAAGTTGCAAAAAAAATGTGTACCCTTTTTGTTTCACCTAGTATAAGTATAGCTTCGTGTTTATTTACTGTCTGTAGGATAATATAGGTTGGCTAGAAATTAATAATGCAATGAGCGTTTAATTTTTTCACAGATCATCCATCCAGAACGCGGGCTTGACAAATTCAACAAGTCCTACAACATAGTCAACAACAAGAAAAACCCAGTCCAGGGTATTCGAGTTGAAATTTGCGCGTAAGTACACATGCTTTAATAATCCTTACTTTATCTAAATATATATAACTCAAAGGTGACTGACTGACTGACATAGTGATCTATCAACGCACAGCCCAAACCACTGGACGGATCGGGCTGAAATTTGGTATGCAGGTAGATGTTATGACGTAGGCATCCGCTAAGAAAGGATTTTGATTAATTCTACCCCCAAGGGGATAAAATAGGGGATGAAAGTTTGTATGAAACTTTGTCAATTAAATTCCACGCGGACAATTAAGTCGCGGGCACAGCTAGTATTATATTATAAATGCGAAAGTAACTTGCCTGTATGTCTGTCTGTCGCGCTTTCACGCCAAAACTACTGAACCGATTTAAATGAAATTTGGTACATATAGAGTCTAGAGCCTGAGAAAGGACATAGGCGACTTTTTAATGCGAAAAATGGGATGTAAGCGGTTGAAAGGGGGGGATGATAATTTATATGGAAGTATCGTCATTTTTAGAGCTAGAAGCTTGAAACTTATTTATTAGTCTGTTGATTCGATATAAATAAATATGACATTCAAAGTTTGTAAACGTTTTACCCTCAAGGGTGTGACACTATCCCACGCGGACTAAGTGACATCGCGCGGTAGGAACCGTAAGCGATAGAAATGTGTAAGACGAGCGATCCGTGTCGTTTATTGTATATTTTTATTCAATTAAGTATTGGTAATTATATTTTTCCCTCATCGTTGTTTTCCAAGTTTTCCGCCTATCAATAAGTAAGTAGTAGGTACCTGTTCAGTAAATGATTGTATCCCATGAATTTTCACCTGAACATTAATTACACGACTAAGACATACAAAGCCGAAAGTTCTGAGTGTTCATTGGCCATGTTAGTAGCAGATGCTACGTATGAAAACCTATTTAACATGATTTGCAAGCTACATATGTATAAATAAATATCGCCAGACGAACACACCTACTGTACGGTCCCAAACTAAGCAACGCTTGTACTATGGGTACCGCACAATGGACTGGGGGCGATCCCAGTGACACCCAGACCAGGGCAAATTACGAAAAAGCCATTTCCGAAATTTACCCTGACGGGAATCGAACCCGCAACCACCCGGTCTAGTGAGCCTACGCTCGAACCACTGCGCCAAGTGGTCGTCAAAATGTATGAAATGTTCCATCACAACGTGGAACTGCTTAGTAATTTGAAATGTTCTTTGTTTTTCCAGGGAAACAGAGACACCATGCAAGAGCTTCGTATGTTTTAAACAAGACTATGAAGCGCGGTGTGTTCAAAAATTCACCTACCGCCCAATGTTGGTGTTCGAGGGGGACAAGAAATCTTTCATCCCGATCGCTGTGCCGAGTTGCTGCGCTTGCCTCGCCAGGATCGTCTAAGTCTTTTCATACTAATAAACATAATACCTATCCATGTGTGTAGGGATGGCAATCCGGCACCAATTTCAATCCGGTCGGATCCGGCCGGGTTTCCATCAATCCGGCCGGATCCGACCGGATCCAGCCGGATTGGTCACATAGTACTTGTGGTACATAGTGGTAATTTCCCTTCCAAAATTAACTGTTTAAAACATGTTTAAGTGTACCATAAAGATTATAAAAAGCGGCCAAGTGCGTGTTGGACTACGCATTACAATAGGGGTCCATAGACAACATGCAAAAAATACCACTGAGCTCAATATTTCGTTACGGGAATTAATTTTGAAAATGTTTCAAAGAAACCACAAAATTATTTTAAAACACCTATACATGTGTGTTCCAATTCGTTTTATACTCGTAGGTAATTATGGTAATGACCACGTGGCAACTTGTGTGGTGACTCCTTTTATTATTTATTGTAATGTCCCGTTCACAGAGATCTTAGAAGTGTGGTTTGTAACACTCACTAACAAATATAATGAGATAGGTTGGCGAAATATTTTGGTTAGCAGTGCTATAGAGTACTTGATATTAGTACGTGATGCCAATGGTGGTTATCTTATACAAATCGCGAATGTTAAAAGAAAATAATGTACTTAGGTAAGTACTTAAGATTCTGTGAACTGGACCCCAAGTCTGCTAATTTAAAACCAATTTAAAAGCAATGGTCAATATTATCTTCATAAATTCTTCTTCGCAACTTCTCAGCCAGTCCTCTGGTCGACAACATGTCCAAAGCCAAGAATTTACGTGTGTCAAATTAGCTATTGTCAAGTTCTCAAATAAGCAGACTTAGGCCCCTGTAATGTTGTCAAAATTAAGTAACAACAAAGTACCTATAAGTAGGTACTTATTATTTCGATGATTACGACCAGAGACTTGACAGTTCTCGCTTTAAATCTATGGTTACATACAACTCTATAATTATTATACCTATCTAAGTACCTATACTAAGATTGAATTTCCAAAGAATTTGAAAACAAGAGAAGACTGTCTTATCTCTGTTATATGTCTCTCTGTAATTGGTACGTTTAAACTGATCACACCATGTTATTCCATTGTTTGAAGCCCAAGCAATCGCCATGACGGTTAGAAGTTATTCACACTAACGATGACACTTTGTTTTCTATAAATTTTTGACAGTATACAGATAAAATATATTTTTAAATCGGTATCTGGTTGACCGTGTGAATGACCGCTGTGCTAACTGCGACTGGGTATTGCTCAATTCGATCGATACAGTAAATGCATTGCCTTTAAGGCTTTTATACCGCAAGACATTAATATCTTGTAATTAAGTATAAGTTGATACTTATTTATTTAGTTATACAATTGTGCTACTTAATTCTGTTGGTACCTACACAAACTAAACTTAACTAAGCGGATTGCCGACCGCCATTTCTTTAGTTGTGTCAAATTTAGTTTAGTCATAATTATTAGCCAACAGATTTAGCACTATTAACCCTCAAACTTATCTATAGGTGTTTAATCTATTTACTAAACATTTTTCGGTACCCACAACGCACACGCTAGTGTAAGTACATAAATTGACTAAGTAGTCGTAGTAGTATACCTTGGCGTAATTAATTAAGTCATCAACTGTGAACTATTAGGTAAGTACCTACTAAGCCGACGGATCGCAACTTAAATTTAAGAGCACATTACGCCCGATACGAAAAATGCAATATGTTGAAGTCTCAAACAAGATCTCAATATTTGAGTAAGTTTTGAGAGTAGGTAATGCGTACAATACGGAGGCTATATAAGTTGGCCGCCGCCATTAGGTTGGTACAAATGGTTTCACAGAAGGTAGGTAGGTAAATGTTTTTTGTAATTGTCTGGGTGTCACTTCACCCCAAGCGCATTGTACGGTACGCGTTGTAGGTACCTACCTACCTACAAGCGTCGCTGAGTTTGGAACTTACTATCACTAATATTTCTTTGTTTGGAACAATAGGTACAGTTAATGTGTTGTGGTGATAATTTATTAACCAAGGTGCTTCTTTATTTATTATTTCGACGCCACTAGAACTAACTTAAGGCTTGTCTACTTAAGCGATTAAGATCCATGTCGGTCTCCTTACTAAAAATTTACTAAGTAAGTAATACCTGTAGGTTCAATTTTAATTAAAATCGTCTAGTTATAGTCACATACAAATGTTTTGTGGATCTTCATTTGAACAGTCATTTCTATAAATAGTGTTATTACTTAATTTAAAAATAAATGATTTATTATAAACTGGTTTTTTTATGTTAGGTATGTACCTACTACTCGAATGTACATAAATACTTACCTTAGCTGACACGACCTTCACATTTCGATAGTATGTCTGTGAGATGTCAATAAAAAGTCTAAAGTCCGTCTCACGAAAGAAGTCCTCCAGAC
Source organism: Notodonta dromedarius (assembly GCA_905147325.1). NCBI lineage: Eukaryota > Metazoa > Arthropoda > Insecta > Lepidoptera > Notodontidae > Notodonta > Notodonta dromedarius. Next base: position 2,285,212 of record LR990167.1, read on the forward strand.
GCGGCGCCACAGTCATGCGACGAAATGTTGTTAACCTCCATTATTTCAGACTCCCCAAAAACTCAATGTTTTATCACTGTAGGATGAATTCAATTTTATTATTACAGTAGTTTATTGAAATTTATATACATGAAAACAGTTAAATATAATACATTGACGTCGTAGCGAAAATTAGTTCCACTTATTGCCGTAGGTCTTCTTTCGTGAGACAGACTTTGAACATTAGGTATCAAGAACTTTATAGAAACTTCTTGGTAGGTATACTAACTCACTTATAACTTTAACGTCTGTGCTCATGAGATGGTTTTGCTAGGGATTGAAAGTAAGCACCAATAAAAACTTTCCAGAATTAAAATCCTAAAGGTAGAATTTGTTACAAACACATCACATCAGAAGTAAGTAACAGTTAAATATTTATACCGTCGGCATGTTATCCTCTTGTATATTCTTACTGTAACCAAAAAGACTGGGCTTCATGACATATCACAAACAAACCAATGGCATAGGCAAGAACTTTATACATAACACTGGATGTTTTAACACGAACAATGTTTTGAAGCCAAAAAATATGACCTTGAATAACGTCACGTGTTTGTTGCTTCTCTCTTTAGGGTGACAACATCGGATCTCAAGTTTAGGACTGACGGTTTCGGGCCCATATTAATAAATCGATCTCAAGTCTGAGAGAGCGATCTTAGAAATGTCAATGTTTCTTATGTCATACCAGTACAAAATGACATATCAAAAGCGCAGTCAAGATCGTTACAAGACTTATGTGTTAACAATGTACACTGCTTATTAGATGCTACGCATATTTTAAAGCTTACTAGAAATGTCTGATTATAGGTACATTAACAACGCCGGACGGAAATGTCATTTAAATTTATTAAAGAACTTCACATGGTGCAATTGAAAGAAGAGTTAATAATGTCCAAAAAGTTACAGGTGGACATGTCAACTATCATAGTATAAAAATAAATACATATATGTACGTCTTGCAGCGCAGACACTCAGTTCTTCTGTCGCTGATGCTATTGATTTCTTGTGCAACAGTGGTGATCCCAATTTCAGTGGAAGTTAAGCTATCACAAAATTTATTAGAATAGTAAATAGATTGTTTGATGATAATGAATAGTCATGTCATCGTGACTTTTCTAATCTTAATCACATCACACCTGTTTTTTGTATTGTATTGTTATTAAATGTGTTTGTTATTGCTATTACTGGAACATATTTTTAAAGAAAGAAGAAGAATCAATAATTTATAAAGCTTCCAGGTCACCGCAATCAAAAGATACAACCATTTAAGTCACATCACATATGTTGATACGCGTTACAAACTCACTCATCATAAACAAGTAAAAAAAAATGAAACAAGCCAGTGAAACCATTTCCAAAATTACTTAAAATTTAAAAATATAAATATGCGGTATGTATCAGCTAATATATTTCAGCTATCTGTGGAAGTCCCGTCAAAATCGGTCCAGCCGTTTCGGAGATTACCCGGAACAAACCGCTTCAACCCGCTTTTTTGTTACCTATGTATTGTACGAGTATCTACTTACATATGGATTTAGTGAAAAGGTGTTATTTTGATATTACAAACAGGCACTCAAATTTTATTTGTTTGTATAAATAACCCAACGAGCTTACGCGCGTTCTCTGCGTGACGGTCTAACTGTCACTAACTCACAGCGCGGTACCAGCGCGAGCACGTATGCGAGCCGAACGCCGCGCCGGCTCGGCTCCTGCCTAGGGTCGAAGTGTGCAGGGGGCAAAGTGAGGTATACGCACCCGTCATAAAATAGGTACCCATTGTGATTGAGGTACTTATAAACTTAGCACAATCACAATATATGGTGGGTACTCATATTGTTAAGGCTTGAACAACCTTTTTGGTATATAGTTTCTCTTTTGACTTTATGGTGTTTGTAGCCTAGCAACAATAACAATATAGATTTTCATTAGCACATTTTCTACAGCATTTTTACTTTATCAATAACCCATTGAAGCAGGCTTGGGGACCGAACACATATAAGTGTAATAAGATGATTGACTTTGGAACATATGATTAGTATAATACTTATGTATCCTTCCTTACTCAGAAAATCTGAAATACAGTGAGATGATGGTCACCCTTCTTAGGTCAAATGTTCATGTAAAAACTAAATGAATATAGTACGAAAAGTACAACATAAACTGTTATATCATTAATCAATAGCCACACAATACTAATAATAATCATTTATTGATGTTTTATTACGTCTCCCATTAAAAATAATATAAATATGGTTAAATACGGTGATTAGCGTAAAATACAATTACCCGTGTAACTTAATGTTTGAGTTTGGTATCCATACACTTCTGCAATTTTGCACAACACAATACATCGTTTAAATTACAAGATTACACTTTTATTTAAGCATTAAACTAATTTAAAAATGCGAAGTGCTTGAAAATCTTTGACAGTTTGGCCATAGTGTCAAAATGAGTGTTCTATCAGTGTTGCTAAATTATTAAAATAACAGCTACCGACAATCAGGAAAGTGAACGGTTGATATATTTTTTGGTTTTCTATATAAAAATAAATACTGAAGTCAAAAGAGGATTCTCAAATTGAGCATATGTAATATGTAAATAAAATCCATAAAAAAACAGACACGAAAACCATGGACTTGCGAAATCTTGGCTCATCACACGTTAGTTTGGGTATTTTTTTGTGTTTATCATGGCAATTTCAGATGAAGTGTGAGAGGGTCAGAGCATACGTATGTATGTAAAAAAACCTGTCTTCACTCCATAGTTCTACGTGATATCTCCAGTGGTATTCTAACCTTCTTGGGCATAGGCAACGCTCAGTGTTGCCAGACCGTACGATAATTATAGGGGCGTATGATATTTGCCTATCGGTACGATTTGCGATAGCGGATAGCAAAATAATGTAAAACGTACGAAAGTTTTGAACAACGCTTAAAGTAAAACATATTCGTATGTTTGTCACACCAGAAAACCTGTAGACAAAATTGAAGTCAGTTTTTTTTGTGTTAATGGCCTCTTTCCATTGGAAGTCATAGTTGTGATTCATGTTGGTATTTGTCAGAAGTCTGTTTGCAGAACGCCAAAAAAATATTTGTTTCTTTTTAAACTAATATTTTTTCTTATTTTCCTTTATCCTGTGGAAGGGGTGCTGACTGAAGTTGAGAAGTCAAAATATGACGCTGTACGATAATTTTCGTGGTGACCTACGATAATTACAACATTTGGATCTGGCAACACTGGCAACGCTACTGTCAATGCCAATGTCAATTTTGGCATATCTGATTTGTCGATCTTTCTGTAAAATTGGTGAAAAAAAAAAACCAGCAAAGAGAATCTGTGGAATGTATACAAGATGAAAAACAGCTGTGCTCCCCATATCAACCAAAATTAGTGAAAAACACTCAAATAATGCTCATTCCTTTAAATGGGAAGTCGATTGTAGCCTTATATTTATCAATCGTACGACCGTGTGTCGTATTAGCCCAGAACATGTCTTCCGGCTGTGCGGATGCCGGTAAGTCTTTCTTTCATTATTTACCATCAAACATAAGTATATTTAGGCTTGACCGTAGCTTAGTTTCCTTCCTTAGAAGGAAATGAAGCCCGATTCGCAATCGATAATGATTACATTAACAATAATTATGAATAAATAAATATCTCCAGACCATACACCAACTGTACAACGGTCCCCAACCAAACTACCCAACACTTGCTTATACTATAGGTACCTTACAATGGACTGGGGGCAGTCCCAGTAACATGGCAAATGGCAAATAATGTAGAGGTAATTTTCCAAAATATTCTCTGACGTGAATTGAAGAACAATTTTTCTAGAACCAGCAAGCACAATAAACGGGTCTAATTCTATTGATATCACATACATTTTTAACTCTGCACTCTTGTGCATAAGCGTTCCAAAATACCTACCCTTAATGAACCTAATAATCAAACCAAACTTGACTAAAACAAGCATCATCCTTCTCAAGGACATGATGTAAGAAGACATAAATATTAATTAAGTTAAGGTAAATGTATACAGGTTGAAACAGAAAGGTTATACTTTTATTTTCAAAACTTTACTTTGTAATTCTAAAACTATCAGCATTGGAGGAAACTTGAAAAACAAAAGGTGTTACAGGGATACAGCTGTTGACAGATTTCTTAAGTCTACAAAACCTTTAGTACTTCAACTGTGCCACAAAGCCTATAGTTTTAGATTTACAAAGTAAAGTTGCAAAAAAAATAGTATACCCTTTCTGTTTCACCTAGTATTAGTTGCAGAATAAACACGATTATTTATGATAATAATATACCTATGTCATATAATATATTTCAGATAAATACTCAGTGGCTTATGTAACAGTCCCTAGCGTTGATGTTGGCAAGACTATTGGACATGGCCTAGTGAAGAACAAGCTGGCAGCCTGTGTGAACATCATACCTCAAGTCACCTCCATATACGAGTGGGAGAATAAAATCAATGAGGACAGCGAGGTAATTGCATCATCCTCCTATACTTTTTTATTTCTTTTTTAAATTTACTAGCAATGTGAGTTTATCAGATTACTAGTATTCCTGTTAGACCCTCCGGCTAAACTATAACTTGTATTAGGAATGGACCCACGTCAATATTTTAATGGCTAAGATGGGAGAACGAACTTGGAAACTCTTTGCTATGAGGATGGGCCCTCTAACCACTAGGCGATTGATGCCTTACTAAATAAAATAAAAATAAAACTTATTTATTTATTTATATGGTGTATGTTTATTGTTATTATTCCATTTTCATTCCAGGCACTACTTATGATTAAAACCCGGACATCCCAAGTGGACAGGTTGACAGAGTTTGTCCGCAGCAACCATCCATATGAGGTCTGCGAAGTCATCTCACTGCCCATCAAGAATGGGAACCCACCCTACTTGAAATGGATCGGGGATACCGTACCAGAGACACAATGCAGTGGATGCAAGGATTAGTGTTAGTCTAATTATATAAGCTATGATTTTGTTATGCTGCTTCTGGTCTAAAGCAGGCGATTCATCGGCGACTGAAAACGCTAGTGAGTCAGGGGTGTAGTTTGTCTATTTCATGAGGACCCGTGCTGTGACTCTTATGACACTATAATATGGGTCAATTTGCAATAGTGCACGCGTCTTCGTGAAATGAACGGCCTATATAGACAAAAAAGGAGCAACTATAAAACCGCGGATACTTTCAATTAATGTTCATCTCGCTCGCTGGCTCGCCGGCGGTTTTAATCGCAAATGATCACCCGCTTAAGGCCCAGCGCACACCGCTGGAAGCGCGGCGGAGAGCAATTGAAGAAAACAATTTAATTTAAACCTTAACTACCTTGACATACGGTCGCGTGAATAAATTCGCACGCCGTGCTCGGAGCGCCTCCAAGCTACTACAAGAGCATACGCGCGATTGCTCATACATACCGTATGTCAAAGTAGTTAAGGTTTATATTCAATTGTTGTCTTCAATTGCTCTCCGCCGCGCCTCCAGCGGCGTGCGTTGGGCCTAACTCATTATTTCTTAAGTGCAATGTATAGTCTTACAAGCGCGGCTAGTGGATTCTCAAAACAAATAAACTGAAAAAATACCGCCATATTAAAACCAACTCTATGGTTCTAAATAAGCAACGCTTGTATTATGGGTACTAGGGATTGCTCCCGGGAATTCCCGGTACTGGTTTTTCCCGGGAATTCCCGGTATTTTCCTCCTTCTATCTAGTACCGGTACTGAAAATAATTCCCGGGAATTTCGGTACTTTCGGGACTTCATAATTTCATAACTAATATTTTCAAATATCCATACCATTTCGACTTCCGTTATAACCGAAGTCACCACAGGCATAGCGAATACGGACTAGGACGTACGGTTTCGTATATTATCATTTTCGAAATTTCGAAATTAATACAACATTTTAGTAAATGTGATTTTGACATGAAATATAATAGTAAAATCTAAACAAAATATTTAAATAACGTTTTAGGGTAATTTTCATTAAAGCAACAAAAATACTATCAATTAAAAAAAATACTATCAAAAAACTACTTTTACAACAGTTTCGCTAGTGGAAAATGTAGATTTTATTCAGCAGCTCGACTCCTAAAGGTAAAAGGGTGAGATTATGTACTCTATGTTTTAAGTTTAACCACTGGCTATCTTAAAGTGAAACCCCTGTTGAAATCGGATAAGCCATTATCCCAAGATGCCCGAACATAAATAAAAGAAAAACATTGATCGGCGATGACATCGGCATTACTAAGCGTATACATAAGGTGGACCATTGGCCATTCGAGAGCAAGGCAAATTCAACGATGTCATCAAATGAGTAGAAGGCGGCGGAAGGTTACTAGAATAGTGCCTGGTGAACATTGGAACAAAAACTGATAGGAGTCCTCCAGCACCATTGAAATACGACGACCGCGGGAGCGAACTAAGCGGTGCAAGTCGTAAAAGAGACAGAAGTGGAGGATACTGAAGGGAACCTACGCCAGTTGGTTCAAATCAAAATGGCTAAAGGAGAAGTAAAATAATCGAAACAATGCCTTTATCAGACATTGGTTTCAGTCCTGACCTGCTAGTCTATTCATCAAATTATTAGCTACCTGCACGATGTCGTCACTTCATCATGTTGGTGGTTTGCTTCCAGCTAGGGTATCTTTATCATTTTGATTATTTTGTCAAATCGCCCACTGCAGACGTACTGCCTAGTTTTGCATTATGATCAGCAAATAGGATCTTCTACTGTATCAGATGTATGAGAAACAGGACCAGGAAAGAGATGCAAAACATTCGTGTCTCGATGATTTTGTTGAGGCGTCTACTTGTGCGTCGAAGTTTCGGCTTCATTCGTAATGACTTACATTATCCATCATCAGCCAATTACTTTTTAACGACGCCTCTCGCAATATAAGACACTGAAGTCATTTTCAACTCCCTGCTTCTAGTTCCTGGTGTCCAAATCCACTCCAAATGGCCGCTAGGCCGCATCTTAGGTTCGAAATTTCGAAGTTAACACGCTGCCAATTGAAAAATGGTCCGAAATTTCGAAATTAATTTCGGATTCGTTCACAAAATAAGTCAAATACTTAATATGACATGTAAATAATTACATTTTGATTAAAAGAAGCACAGATTAGACTGTTAAGTATGTTTTTTAAATAACTATTCAACGTTTGTACTGGGTACCGAATTTCCCGAAATTCCCGGTATATCCCGGTAGTGGCTTATGCCTGGTACCGGGAATTGCCTAGCTCTCCTCAGTACCGGTACTGCAATCCCTAATGGGTACTGTACAACAGGCTGGGGATGATCCCAGTGACACTATGCAGTGATCCGAGCGGTAAATTGTATGTATGTATTATGAAACTGCATTAATACAGGTATTTCAAAAGTCCGAAATAATAATTGGAGGCAGCTCATATGTATAGCCCAGTGAAGACAGATTATGTGTACCTATCCATATTGTTTTCTTATATTTACGCGAATACTACACATTGAAATAAAACTATTTTACGGATTCTATCGCGTTTATTTACTTTTTTATGATCCCGACGTTTCGGCTGCTTTACAGCAACCAAAGTCACGGGGGGACTGAGGTGTTTTTTTTTTAAAGTGATTATGCTCTATATGAGCACAATCTGCTGCTTCTCCTCCAACATGGTGGTCGGAGACCTTTTTATTGGGACTGAGGTGTTAGACGTCCTGATGTCATAGTTAATAACTGGGTACCCTCATATTTAGTGACCATGGTTGCTGTAAAGCAGCCGAAACGTCGGGAAAATAAAAAAGTAAATAAACGCGATAGAATCCGTAAATTGTTTTATTTCAACGTCCTATCCAATTTTCTGAGTTATACGGGTCTTTGAATATTTGTCACACCTTCGTGTTGCGCCTTGCGGCCTTAGAACACAAGATGGCTTAGAAAACAGTGTCAACTGCATTGTCGAGTAGCAGCAAACCATATTCGAGAGAAAGTTCTTAAAAAGCTGCAAAATACTTGCTCGTTTCATGTCATTTTTTTATTGTAGAAAAATAATAATTTTAAAATTGTGTTCAAATTTCTATCACTTAATTCTTTACCTGATACTATTCCAAACCCCTATGCATTGTTTCGGACTTATGAGCCTGTAGTTAATAAGCTGACTCCGCATCGAAGAATAATAATAATAATAAATATCGCCAGACGAACACACCAACTGTATGGTCCCAAACTAAGCAACGCTTGTACTATGGGTACAATGGACTGGGGGCGATCCCAGTGACACCCAGACCAGGGAAAATTACGGAAAGGCCATTTCCGAAATTTACCCTGACGGGAATCGAACCTGCAACCACCCGATGCAGTGAGCCGAGCGGCCTACACTCGAACCACTGGGCCAAGCGGTCGTCACTGGGTTGACCCTTATGCGTTTTATTATTGCGCAAATTCTTTAAATAGCGACATCTGGTGTAAATAAAATTAATGTTTTCTTTTCCTCCTCAATGTTTATTGCAAAGCCGAATCTAAAAATTACTTTATCTTATATTTTTAAAGAACCGATCAGTCAAAATATTTGTTGATTTAGTTTTAATAACTAAGTACCTATGATAATATTGTTTTCTTATATTTACGCGAATACTACACATAAAGTTAATAAACGCGATAAAATCCGAAAAATTGTTTTATTTCAATACCTATGATAAGCTAAAATAAATTTTCTAACAAAAACTGTTTTTAACATTACTAGTTTAAACCCAACAAAATTTTATCAACAGTCGAAATCTGTAGAAGGGCCTATGATGGATAAAAAAAAATAGAAATGTATACTTGATTAGCAGCAGAATCACATCACTACTGGAGTCTCGTAATTCCCATTGCATTCAATAGTTTTCCTACATTTTATCGTCACGCTTGGCAGGATATACTTAAATTATGTCTAGCACTTGGCAATCGCCCATTCTCGTCCTTCACTGAACCAGGGCGCCTTGGAGGCTCCAGTGTGTACGTAGGTACACCTCCTTGCAAGTTTTTGCCTATTTGGGCTTCTGCCAGAAACTACATTGCTTTCGGAATTCATGTGCAAATGTTACTTTTGCCACAAATGTCTAAGTACCTACTTACTTATTGACATATCCTGTCACTTACGCACTTAACAGTTCCTACTTCCTTTTTGCGTCCACGGGAGTTATGAGACAAATATTTGAAGTAATGGTGGCAAATGATAATACGTTCTATTCACATTATCTTCCCCCTGAAAGTGCACAGCATCCACGGAAAACGTCAAATTCTCACAATAAAGTGGAGAATTCATTTTCAATTCGTCATCTCATCCATATTTAGCGACGACCCGCATAATAAAATATTAGGCGAAAATACTTGCGCATTGCACAGTAGCGTGTCAAGGCACTACCTTACGTAAGTCGCAACTGATCATTGTTACACAAAAACTACCATTATCTACTAATTGCCTCATTTATATTAACTGCGAGCATACATAGATAACAGCGTGTGTAAAAGAAAGAAAAGAAAAAAGTAGACATTTCAAAGCGAAACCGAAACACATCTTCGTTCGCTTCTAACGGCCAATCGTAGCGGCCGAAGAGGCTACGAGTTTCGTAGCGGCCGTCGACGCAGTAGGGCGGTGTAGCGGCGTAGCTCACCACCTCCGAACACGTCGTGAACTCTCGAAATTTGCATAACAATCGCTAAAATTGCATTCATCGTTCGATCTGTTATGGCATCGATAAAAATCTATAAGGAAACATCTGCAATCATAAAAGCGGGTCGGTGAGGGCGTCAGTTGTCGTCGGGAAGGTGGTCGGGGTGGCCGGATGGTTGGTGCGGCTCGGGCTCGGTAGTGTAGCGCGGCGGTGTCGGCGGTTGCGCGGATCGATCGGGCGGCATCGACCGCGCGGGCGGGGCGGCGCTCAGTCGCGCGCGACACGCCGTGCGAGCGCGCGCATCGCTTCACGTGCATGGCGCGCTTGCCTGGATGCCTCGCGCCCTCGGGGAATGGCTTCGTCCGAGGAAGAGACGACTACCGCTGCACTCCCTGAATATGAATGCCTCAGTGTACGAAAATGGTGGTGCTTCCTGCTGTCGTCAATCGTCACGTTCATGGCGGGGCTGCTGGTGGTGGTGCTGTGGCGCGGGTGCGCCTACATGTGCTGCCGCAAGGAGCCCGACCTGGCCCCCAACGACCCCAAGCAGAAGGAGCAGAAGGCGGCGCGGCAGGGCAAACAGGAGTTCGAGGGCACGTTCATGACCGAAGCGAAGGACTGGGCCGGCGAACTGATATCCGGTCAGACCACCACCGGAAGAATACTGGTGAGTTGCACGCATTTTTAAGACTATTTTTAAGTGTAAGTATAAACAGTCTTATACCTACGAGGGTAAGCTATAAATTGTATGATTACAATTATATCAACTAAGGCGGTACTCAGATATAATAATGTCTTATTTTAATAATGCACGATATACTGTATGGCGCATTAGTTGAAGAAGATGTACCTACCTCAAGAAAATTTATGTAATTGATTTCTGTGGGTTTCAGAGCTGACTGATTAAATCTCTCGCTACCAACGAATCAAAAAGATTTACCATTTTAGCAAATAGATCCTTTTGGAACTTGCTGTACACACGGACATACAATTATTTTGAAAGGATGATTTTATTCGACAGTTTGGACATAGAAACATTATTTATATATCGTGTTAAAATAACTCGAATCTATAGTTAACTACACATCTCGTTAGTCTATCAATTTCATGGATGGTCAAACCATTTTCAAAAATATGTTGATACATAATTAGGTACCTACCTACATTTATTTTTTTCTTTGGGGAGATATTTTTTCTGTCTTGTGTGAATTTCGTCCAATACCCAATTCTATTCAAACATTATCTCATTGGTTGCCGATTGCACGGAGTTTCCATATCTATTCTACCCTCATTAGGTGCTATAAAAATAACTGTCCGCATTAACCCAAATACAGCTTGGATTGTTTCACACGCCCTGGTATATAAATATTGTGTTAAAGTCGTGGTAGCTCAGTGGGAATGGTCCCGGCTTGTGTTCCGAAAATCACGGGTTCTAATCCCGGTAGTGGACGAGCACCAATGGATTGCTCCCACGAAATATAAATAACTCAAATCAAACTCAAAATTTATTTTATTCACGTAAGCCAACAAAGCATTTATGAATAGTCAGAATCTACCACCGGTTGGAAATGCTGCTTCCACTGCTGAGAAGATCCGACAAGATACTCAATGGTTACTCTTTTCCCTCGTTACCTCGTTCCCGAAACAGAAGTGCCCATGGCGGTAAACACCTGGTCGCTAGTAGTATTTACACTTAGCGCTTCCGTTCTGAGACACGTTAAGCTGTCGGTCCCGGTTATCACAGTCGTTAAGCCTCTGAAATAGAGGCTTCTGGTCGTCGCGTTGAAAACTCCGACACCATAGTTGATCACTAGCTTTATGATCTAAATTGCGATACTATGGTCATTATATTTTCTAAACTTTGTAAACGTATAATAAATGAATCAATAATATTACCTGACAAACATTTAACCTGACGAGCGCCCACAAGCCACACCGGAATGTATTCAGGGTGTAAGGGGGCATCGTAACGAAAACTGATACCATGGATTCAACTCATGATCCAACTCTGGGGCGGTCCAGAATCATGAGTTGAATCATGGTATAAGTTTTCGTTAGGATGCCCCTACATCCTGTATATGACGCGTCACAGGCTTAAAATCACTTGTATTCGTTCTGGGTCGTATCCTTCATTGCTGATGATCGTGTGACGGTATCTTCAGAGACCGAATCTTTTCTCGCACTTCACCATAGACTTAATGAAAAGATTTTTTAAGTTAGTAGGTCCTGTATCTTGTCGCCCACGTAATCGCGTCATCCACGCCTTCAGTGTTACCAACAACAAGCCATACCAAATTAACGACTTCTGGGTTGAAATAACTTAGAATGTGTACTGTATGCAAGTGATAGATATTCGTGCGGGTTCCACGACAATTTAACTTTTCCCCGGGACTCGTCGAGGGTCAAGCCTTGACGTCATTATTGGTCACCATTGTCGATCCTGGCTTACAGGAGTTACAGTGGTGGGAGTGTGAGGCGGGTCTAGTCCCATAAAAAAGTGATAGATAACTGTGTTTTGATTTTAAGTATGGATCAACTCATTAGTTTGTCTGTCTAAGAAATTTTCATCATTCGGCACTTGGTCTTGGTTTAGGGGTCACACGACCTCATTAGGTCCTGCCTCATGAGTCCTTGCGACCACAAAACTAAGGCCCGTATTAATAAATCGATCTCAAGTCTGAGAGCGATCTTGGAAATGTCATCTCAGTACAAAATGACATGTCTAGCGCATACTCAAGATCAGTCCCAGACTTGAGATTGATTTATTAATACGCGCCCTAGAAATATTTTTTGGGTAGTAGTTTCATAATACTGTTTCAATAATTCCAAAGATTAATTAATACTTAACTCTATATGATTGATTCGTCGAACTAAAGTCCGCAGTTTCTTGGTAAATGTTCAAAGCGTTAATTACAAGTGAAGCACATATCGGAGTCGTTTCATGAGCTTGGTTCTATGGTTTAATCGTAAGCAGTTAATTAGAATTAGTAAATTCCCCAAACTTTATTGCCATCATAACTTGTTTGTGTTATGTGGTCTAATTTAGATCTTTTCTCTTTATTATTCCTTATTTATTAGACCTCTTATAGTCTGACTGAATATTTTTATTTCTGACAGGCGTTTCAACTCCAGCAAATGGATTTTAGAATTAAAATTTGACGACCGCTTGGCGCTGTGGTTCGAGCGTAGGCCGCTCGGCTCACTGCACATTGTGGTCGCGGGTTCGATTCCCGCCGGGGCAAATTTCGGAAATGGCCTTTTCGTAATTTACCCTGGTCTGGGTGTCACTGGGATCGCCCCCAGTCCATTGTACGGTACCCATAGTACAAGCTTTGCTTAGTTTGGGACCGTACAGTTGGTGTGTCTGTCTGGCGATATTTATTTATATTTATTATTTAAAATAATTATCACGGGCAACAAAGATTGAAATATCATAGCCTTTTGAAAACAGGAGTAATCTCGTACCATTTGGTTTTCTTACGTCATCGCTTGTTCTACTGCCGTACCACTGTCCATCCACCTTGCTTCATGTACCTACTCCTCTTAATTTTCATCCACATGTCTTCACGTCACACTAAGGCCCGTATTAATAAGTCAATTAAAAGTCTGAGAGCGGTCTTAAGTACGCTTTTGATATATGTATATCATTTTGTACTGGATTCGCTCTCAGACTTGAGACCATGCGGGCCTTAGTCACACTTTTCTCATACCGTTACTAGCCTAAACGATTCCTGTATCTTGATTATTGTTATATCGCCTGGCGCTAGCTAATTAAATTCTATACATTCCTTATCTTCGCGTGACTTACAAAAGCTTAGCGGAGGAGATCCATCTTTCTCCTTGCCTTATTCGCCATAGACAATATACATTTCATCTTACTCATCTAATTAAAATTCAACCATTGATACTCACCAAAATAACAAATTTCGCAGTGACTCACAGCAAGCAATGACCTAATGCGCTTAAAAAAGACCAAAACAACGTAATGAGATTACTAGAGTACTACTATTGAATGTGTTAAGTAGTCGTCAGGGCCGAAAAATGAGTAGCTAATTGAATACATCAATCGTCTTTATAGAGGCTATCCGTAACATAAAATCTCCTACGGTACTGTCACGCACATTAGTTAAGTGTATCCCACGCGGAAAAATAAACCCACCATAGTAATAAATAGCTGTGATAGCCGATTGGTTAAAGCACGCGTCTTGTGTTCAAACCCCGGCTCGCACATCTGGATTTTTCGAAATCTACGTGTGAATCATAATTTCTATATGATTATCACTTGCTTACGGTGAAGGAAAACATCGTGAGAAAACCTGCATGTCTTAGAAGATATAACCAATTTTCGAAAGACATGTGAAATCCGACAACCCGCACTGGGCCAGCGTGGTGGATTATGGCCTGAATACCGCTCGTGTTGAGTGGAGGCCCGTGCCCAGGAGTGGAACGTCAAAAAGGGCTAAATTATTATATTTATATATTTTTAGTAATAAATGGGGTGTTTAGACGCTGGAAAAATACGGAGGCACAATTTCGACTCAAATACATAACTATACGTTATCTCCGATGCAGATTATCCATACGATACTTTTAATGTTCCATGCTGTAATTGGCAGAACGTAACACTAATTACTCAACGTGGAATTGCAATTCACTCAACGATATGTCGAACCCGCAAACACGTCTAATGCCCGCCTTGTTTGTGGATATAAAACCGGGCATATCGGTGGATATTGATTGCGGCGAATAGCAACGCTTCGTTTTGACGTGATAGCATTTCGTGGTTTTAATGCGGTCCTATTGGTCGATAAATACTTCATTTCCTTTCAACTATACTTATTTTGTTCCCATTTCCTAATTTTCGTATCGGATTGTACTTCTATCGATTTGGATGGTGTTTACACTAATTGACTGCCGTTTTTCTTATGACTAGCATAGCAACTGTAGGAGCATTCTTTCGTCGACCGCTTGGCGCAGTGGTTCGAGCGTAGGCCGCTCGGCTCACTGCACATGGTGGGTGCGGGTTCGATTCCCGCCGGGGCAAATTTCGGAAATGGCCTTTTCGTAATTTGCCCTGGTCTGGGTGTAACTGGGATCGCCCCCAGTCCATTGTACGGTACCCATAGTACAAGCTCTGCTTAGTTTGGGGCCATACAGTTGGTGTGTCTGTCCGGCAATATTTATATTTTATTTATTTATTCTGGTAATTTAGTTATCTTCATAATCGAGGTGTTTCTGCTTCGATCCTGGCCACTGAACTAGACCGCACTCCTAGCTTTTGGCTTTGTTTGTTTATTGGTATAAGTATTTGTTTTAGTTTCTAAAACTTGTGGTTCTTCTACTTATAATGTGTAATGTTGGTGGAATATTAACATTGAATAACTTTATCGATTTGTATGAGGGCAATTGAAACTAAAGCGAAAAAACATTATTTTTCGGTTTGTCCCAGGGAGTCTGGTTACTTCTCGACAAAGTATCCACTACTCTACATTAGGTCTGGCCAAGGGCCTTTGCCTGCTCGACGCATAAATGAATGTTGAAAATATATTCCTTCTTGACACTGGCTGAATGCGAAAAGCCAAGCCAAAACGTAAAAAAGGGCCACCCATCCCTAAGCGGTGTAAGTAGGGCGCGCATCCCGAACGAGTTCGTGACGCGAGTCGGACCGTGACCTAGTTTCAGGTATCGATGCGACTCGCCCGGTTCAAGTACAGTTTCCCTTTCGTTAACCATTGATGCGGTGTACAAAGGGAGGGCATAATGCTATGCTCAGGGTGGGATAGGACGGGTTGTATGTAATTAATGGGAGTGTGAGGGAGATGTATGTAGATAGATGTGTAAGGAATATAATAACCCTACATATTAATAACGGTATAAACCGGTAGGTATATCAGGGTTATTGTTAAAACATTGATACCAATTATGTTGTCGTCAAATCCGGACTAAACTAAATTTGACACATCTAAAAGTAGTTCGGTTAACAACCTTTCATGACTATTCAGTCTCAGAACAAAAGTTGTTGCTTATTATGTTATACGTCAAAAGTGACGTATCTCGTATACGTCAGTTTTTTTTTATAGGTAATCAGCTATAATAGCTACTTCACGCCGATCTCTTGAGAGTGTAATACCACCCCAGTCGAGCCTATAACTCTATCGACTACAGCTTGGCTCTACCATCGTAAAACGTGTATATTAGCTAAAAACTTGAACTATGTTAGAAACAAAGGCAACGACCCGTGATTAATGACGAATCTCCATTTTTTGGTCGCATCGATGTATCCTTGAAAAGATATCAACGCATGCGCACTCGTCTTGTTTTTGCGCAATTTTTTACTCGCTCACCGCCCATTCGTCTGACAATAGTTTTTCGAAGTGTTTGATAAACAACTTGACTTATGAGACTGGTTTGGTACACTTTGACTTTGGGAGATAAATAAAGTCGTTTAAGTCAAAACTTAATTATTATTATTATAATATAATAATACATTTTTATACCAAAGGTATCGACGACGAATTAAGTACCTTAAAACTACATTGAAACATAATTTTATTGAACCACATACATTCATAAATAAAATTTCGGTGTACGTGTGTTCGTAATTCTTCTCCCCTAAACGGCTTGACAGATTTAGATGGATTTTTTGTACTTAGGGGTCTCTTGGATGGTCCTGAGCTATAGTTGGACTCGGTAGGTAGCACTGTTGTCAACATTCTGAAAATAAAATCCACGCTAGCGAAGCCGCAGCCAAATACTGTAAATAATTAATAAATAAAAGTAAACCGCATTATAACGGTAGAGTTAACATAACTAACAGTTAAATATGAACTCTGTATCGCGTGACCGCTTGTCCTTGTAGTAACGCATTTGTGTTTTTTTATGACAAACATACATGAATGTACATAGTACATCATATATAATTAACAATTATTACACTATATTGTGGCGTCCCCATTGGTTTTCAGGCAATGTGTAACATACCCGCTTATTTTCTTAACACATTAAAAAGCAGGGAATAGCTACTTGAAATATTCACATTGTTTCATAGAAA
Organism: Notodonta dromedarius; assembly: GCA_905147325.1. Lineage (NCBI taxonomy): Eukaryota > Metazoa > Arthropoda > Insecta > Lepidoptera > Notodontidae > Notodonta > Notodonta dromedarius. Next base: position 2,301,960 of record LR990167.1, read on the forward strand.
TACAAAAAAGTCGGCAAACAAGTGTACGACCCGCCTAATGTTAAGCAGTCACGGTAGCGTATTGATACTTGCAATACTAAAGGCAATGCTCGCACGTTGCCGACCGGAAAGGTAGTGGGATGGTGGTGAAGGGCGACAAATTCTTGGTACCTAAGCTTCATCTTTACTCCATAAACTGATTTTGTTACTTATTTTGTTCAATATGTTCCTGCCTAGATAATAATATATCTATACAAGGTGACACATAATGGGTATACTTTTTTTTTTCAAAACTTACTTTGTAATTCTAAAACCATCAGCTTTGGAGGGAACTTGAAAAACAAAAGGTGTTATAGGAATACAGCTGTTGACCGATTTCACAAGTCTACAAAACCTTTAGTACTTCAAATGTCCCACAAAGTCGATAGTTTGAGATTTACAAAGTTAAGTTGCAAAAAAATAGTATACCCTTTTTGTCTCACCTAGTATATATAAAAATGAATCTCTATTTCCTTGGTCTTCGCATCACGCGTGAACGGATGGAACCATATCGCTAATTGTATTTTTGTCGTGTTTATAATTGTCAGGAGAAGGTACTAATGAAAGAAAAAATAAAGAGATTGAGCGTAAAAAATCGATTTTAATATGAAAATATATATAGACAGGACAACGTCTGGGCGGGTCAGCTAGTAAATAATAAATACCGCCAGACTGACACACCGGCTGTATGGTCCCAAACTAACCGTAACTACCGTACAATGGACTGGGGGCGATCCCAGTGATACTATGGTACTTGTATTTGTCTCACAGCATACATACAATTATTCTCAACGACTTTATAAATCTTTCCTTCCCGGAAAACCTGTCGAATATCAAATGAAAATGTCTCGCAATACGAGAAATACACGTGCAGAATATAAGTTAGTAACATAGACTGTGCCTTCACTGTGACCTATTAAACTTTTAACTCGGCGTGGACTGTCCTCGCACCCAGTTAGGAACTATTTTCATGTTACATAACAGCTCGGCTCAATTGTAGTGTGAACAGCATCGCTTTGCGCTACCGCCGCCGCCCCGCCCGCACTGTACGCGCTAAACGCGCTAAACGTATAAAGACACGGCCGATTTTGCGTTCAGCATTAACAGATTATGGAGCGACAATTTACCTTATTAATCTTAACCTTTTGGTTTTATAATTATTAAAAAATGTTCGTTCAGTTCGCAGAGTTTACGAAAAGTTAATAATTCTGTTAATAAATAATGTTTTACGTGGATCCTTATTTTTTGTTTTTCTAAAATAAGAGTAGCCTAAGTTATTACTTATAACATCAGCTATCTGCCAGTGAAAATGCCGTCAAAATCGGTCCAGCCGTTTCGGAGATTACCCGGAACAAACATACAGACAGACAGACAGACAAGAAAAAATTAAATAGCGTTTTTGTTATAAGTACCACATGTAGTTTCATATGCATTTAGTGAAAAGGTTTTGTTTTGATATTACAAACAGGCTCTCCAATTTCATTTATTTGTATAGATAAACTTAGGTTTAGTTAGATCGACTTGTATATCTAAATAAAAAGTGTATAAAATTATAAAAATTCCGGCACTTACTTCTCATTTTAAAACAACTCAACACTCACCTCTAGCTTACGTCACGTAGGTCAATCGATATTTCCCGTCTTCAATTCGACCTTTAACTTGGATTCTATGCTTGTATACAACGTATGTCTTGCATATCTAAGTTAGTCGCGTCACGTATCTGAATAAATGCTTTCTGTACCTACCAATAAGAGCTAGGTATAATATTGAGCATGGTAGATGGAACTGCATAACACTAAATCAAATTGTAACCGAGCTTTGTCTGTTCATTGAAGATATTTTTAAAATAAATGGTGCAAAAGACTATTTGAACGTCTCCGGAACAAATGAAGTGTTTTTTTAGAATTATTGTTATAGGTTACATTTGGATTTACTTAATTTATATCTCAGTGATTAGTAGATGGTTTGGATTTAAATAATATTTATGAATAAGCGGAGTCTGCGTCTATCAAGATAAAGACAATAGGGATTTCGAAAATCACTACTTCAATTTTTTTTAATGATTTTAAAAACTTTGTACGAAATAGGTTTGTAGAAAAACCTTACTTTAATTACTGATCCGTCATGTTATTCCAATATATAAGTGCCTATATACCTTTTACATCAAACTGAAGTCACCAAGCGAGTTCCCAATTTCGCTTCATCCATCATATTTTTTTGCCACTTCAAGCCACCCTTCGATTTCGCATCGAGATGCCAATCACTCCACTTTTTCCTGCTCTCCAGTGTTAATCTTCGTCCTTTCTGGACTCGTAAAAAATATTACTAAGCGGTTTTTTATATATCGTCGTTCGACGTCCCTTTCTAGGTTGTGAAACGAGTGAATATAATACATTAAATCATATTTTTTCATAATTTAAGATAACACTTCCTATTTCTTTTAAACTACCTCTGAAACAATAAAGAAAGGAACCCAGAATGATTTTCATAATGATACATCTTTCTCTATTCATTTAAGGCTAAAGCGCCCATCTAGCCCGCGAAGTACAAATTTTTTGAGTTCTTTTAGAAATTTTTCAAAATCTGACAAAAATAAAAGACAAATTTTGTAATTCGCGAAAAAGACCGTGTGCAGTATTAATATATCCAACTTACTCTAAAACATTTCAAGAACGACAGCTATCCAGATAATCTGGCAATTTTTGTATATTTAGTGATTTACTAGTATCATATCCACCGTGATAATATTTAGAGTAAAATAAATGTATTAATAAATGCACTGCACACGGTCTTTTTCGCGAATTACAAAATTTGTCTTTTATTATTGTCAGATTTTGAAAAATTTCTAAAAGAACTCAAAAAATTTGAACTTCGCGGGCTAGACAGGCGCCTTCACCTTAAAGTATTGTCAACAACTACTGTCGCGGCAGCAGTTGTTTGCTGTCCCCGCTTGTCGTGCCGTTGTCCGAGCTAAGTCGCCAGTGCCACGCAACCTCACTGCACTTAACGAGCTCCTGGATTCCAACGCATGCATGGATTTGTTTGCGGATGAATGGGCGTAGATTTTGTTGGTATGTTTGAGGTTTTGTGAGAATGATGAATTATTTTTAGAAATTAAAATGTATCTTTAGTTAAGTAATTAATTAGTGTAATTGGCCTGTGGCCATTCTATTTAAACTTTAAATAAAAAAATAAAAAAAAGTAAGACCCTCGTGTCGGTGTAGCTGATAAAGTTATTTCCATCTCTCTCACTCTAGGGCAGCCTCTTTAATTTCCTTTACACGATATGACATCTTTTGTTTTGGCTCCTGTAATTTATAAACGCGGAACATTAAAACTTTTTATTTACAGAGTGCTTTATACATATACCCTAAATTGATTTGACTTCTGAAAACTGAACCTCCTGAACGTATCAACGTCGGAATGGCTTCCGCCCTATATCTGCCTCGCCATTTGTAGATTCAAAAATAAAACCTTTCAACCGCCATATTTGGGCAGCTGTCTGTGTCAGGTGACCTTTGGAAAGTGGGTCTTATTGGCTATTCGTGGACGTTTTAGAGATCGATTCTGTGTTGCATGGAAGGTCGCAGTGTTTGAATTTGACTATTTCTGGAGAGGTCGTTTGAGTGTTCTTGAGACTTTTAGCAAATTAACTATTAAATAGAATGTTTCTAAATTCAAGCATATTTGTTTCCAAGGCACGGTGTTATGCTGTGTTCTACTAATTAAAACAAAAATGTATAAACTATTTATACTAATATTATAAAGAGGAAAGCTTTGATTGTTTGTTTATTTGCATTGAATAGGCTACGAAACTACTGATACGATTTGAAAAATTCTTTCACTGTTGGGAAGCTACACTATCCCCGGGTGACATAGGCTATATTATATTTAAAAAAAATAGGGACCCTTACTAAAACTCCAATAATGTCACCGTAATGTACCCGTGCGAAGCTAAAGTAAAGCGATTACTTCCATGCATTACTAATGATAAAATAATCAGGATATCTAACCTAATGTTATGTACCTAAAGATTATAATTCGTCGGCAACTCACTGCTTAATATTCTTGCCGATTGGTTTGTAAAGTATTCTATCACCACCTCTCTAGTATCCGATCCATCATTTATTATCTCCTTCACTTATAAACTATATTTAAGTGGTCTATATTTTCTTACGAACTTCCAAAAATACGTTCCGCCGATCAATCAATATCCCCAATTGCGCTATGTATAACTTTGGGTCCTCAAATCACTGCCCCTAAACAAAGGGATCGTTTGTCTCGCGTTTATACAGACACAGACTGCTTCACTGGCGAGGCTATTACGCATTCCATGGGCACATAACATTCTTTATAATTTTTTTTTATTAACATTATTGCCTCAATACTGGCTTACATAATGATTTTGAATTGGGCCGCTTTGTTGAGATTAGTCTTTCATTGCTGACACGTGGAAATTTATATTCTTTGTCTCTTATCGCGTGATAATTATATATAATCATTTATTTATTTAAAGTTAAATAGAACGGCCAAATACACTAATTAACTAAAGACTAAGTAACTATAACTAGTAAATACATTTTATCAAAACTACTATTTGTTTGTTTAATAAAAAAAAAAATGTTTAATAATAAATTAATAAAAAATATATATATAATATAATCTTGCCATGTACGTGACGAGCGTGATAGTTGACCCCATCCCCCCCCTTTGAACCCGTACTATCACCTAAGGGCCCTTCCTGGTCCTTAACGACTTAACTGATAATTATTTTATTGTATTTTTATTTATTTTATTACTGTTGTAGAAGGCTTACAGGCAAATAAAAAAACTATGTTTAAGTTACACTAAATTAACAAAAATTGCTTATTACAAGCCTCCATATATAGGTTTGAACTATTACTTGTATAACTAAAATAGATAAGTACATGCTATAAAAATATTAAATTTAAAGAAGAAAACAAAGAGAGATAAAGATTAGATATGGCTAAAACTTACACTGAGTGCCGCAAGCTGTAGGGTCAGAGTCGAGTGCAGGAAAACAATATTTTTTGTTATAACTAGTTTTCAATGACGACACGCTAGTACAGAACAAGTTAAAATCCGTTTGTAATCCATTTGTATTTATGTGCAATGAAATTGTAAATGGAGGATAAAATGTATTCAATATTTCATTCAGAACTCATATTTGAGTCCTACTCACCTTGCAGTGTTACCTGTGGGAAATTCCTGATTTGCTGCGTAAGCTGAAAGCTGGATACAGCCATGAGTTAAGTCATACCTGGACGATCTATTAACTCCTTTATCCTAGACTGTACAATGTATTCCTTTGGAACATTTCGCGTTTTATATTTTTTGCTAACCCTCATTCAGCACATCCGTCTTTTGCCCTATTTATGCTAGACGTTGTGCTCCAGTTACTCCGTAACTGAAGTGCCAATTATTCAACGACAAAGACCACTTTGTTATTTCTTTAAGATATTGGTGAAGAAGATTAATTGTTGGGTAGTTGATACCATTGCTTGTAGGATAATCTTTTTAATTATTAACTACTAGCGGCCCGCCCCGGTTTCGCACGGGTACGAGTACATTGTGGTTACATTATTCGAGTTTTAGTAAGGATCCCTAATTTTTTTGAAAATATATTATAGCCTATGTCACCCGGGGATTGTGTAGCTTCCCAACAGTGAAAGAATTTTTCAAATCGGTTCAGTAGTTTCTAAGCCTATTCATTACAATCAAACAAACAAAGTTTTCCTCTTTGTAATATTAGTATGATGATACTATAAGCAACTGGCGATCTAAAAAAAATTAAATATAACAAAATGTAAAAAGACAAGCCCGCTGAGTTTCCTGCCGGATCTTCTCAGTCGAAGTCGCGTTCCGATCCGGTTGAAGATATAAGAAAAAATGTGAAATTTACAATTTGTTAGTGCCCCCGTAGGCCTAAACAAAATAAACGCTTTGACTTTGTTTCTCTACAACATTTGAGTTCGAGGTCTTCATTCGCAAACGAAAAGAAATAATGTTATAAATGAAGATAAAAAAACTTCCTTTGTCGGTACAGGTAAGAACACAACACCTTTCAAATGAAATGAACACAAATTCAAATGAACTCCGCTATCAAGATCCCTCGTAAGGTCAAGTGTACCTATTTTAAAATGAGAGATAGCTGGCTTATTTAAATGTATCCATTTTGAGAATTTCCTTTTGTACGGACTTGTAATATTATAATGGATCTTAAGGGACCACGAAAATAAATCACAAACATTTTCCAGCTACATTTAACTAATAGATGTGTTACTATAATGTGTCTTGGTCATGGAAGAGGGAAGAAATGTTATTAGATTAACACCGTTTCCTGTCCCTTTGTAGCATCGTAACTCTCGAATTAATATATTTGCATCAAGATTAACTCGTGGTGTTTAATATTTCAAATTCTCTTGGTATAGCTTTGCGTTGCCTTATTAGGTTTTAGGTCGAGAGTTAATAGGTTCATTTTGTCGATCAGTTGACAAAGCTTCTTATGTAGCTCGAGCCTTGTATAGATGGCTGGCTGTATAAATTCTATACAAATTTCATCACTCAAACATACTATACCTTCAATACGGTAAACAGTTTTGAAAAGATTAGGCAAAACATTTTGTGCCTAGTTTTTGGGTCACCTATTTTACCACTTCCACTCCAGTTGTGACCAATGTTCTAAATATGGAGCCTATTTGTTGTCAGTGGCACTGATCGATGTTGAATGGACCGATTTTCAACAGTAATTTATTTGTGATACACCTTTAATCCCAGGATATAGGGTTCAAATTCATTCTTCGCTAGTACTTTTGATAGCCGATTGGGTATTGCTTTCACATCTGGGTATTTCAATATCCATGCGCGAATCATAATTTTAATTATGATTATAACTTACCTACTTGAAGAATTAGGCATGTCTTAGAGAATGTAACCATTTTCGAAAGACAATTAAAATCATCCGACCAACAGACGAAGGATGAACAAATATGTACTTGAACTAACATGTTTGGCTACACTTGGGATAGTAATAAATCTCAGTCAAAATCAAACGTTCAACAATCCCGAAGATGTATAGACCAAATACAAACCGCTTCAGCCTTAAGTCCAGTCTTATCGCCGCCGTAAAGTCTGCGAGGGAGAAAAACAAGGCAAGCCAGCCATCTCGGCCCTAATCCCACAGAAATAGGGGAAATAGGTCAGTGGGCGGGGACTATCGATCGCCCGGCAGTTGTGCCTTCGCAGGAGCTTCGCCCCGCAGCCGGGGCCTCGCTGCGCGTCCTTGAAAGGAAACCTGTGAATTATGTATCCCCGCATTTATTTATAGATGTGCCATTGAATGTGCCTTCTGTTTTGTTGAGAGTGTCGGGTTGAACTATGCATTTTGTTCGACTTCTTCACAATAATGAAATATAAAATTTGTTTTTTTTTTATAAGATATGGCTCTGTCCTTTTGGACAATTCTGCCAATGTCAAGTAAGGTCAATACACGGTATGCACTGGAGAGTTTGGCCAGTGTGAAGCGAAATAAAAACCAAAATAACGAATTGATGTTGAAAAATCACCACACATTTACGGGACAAAATTTTATTCAGGATTTAATTTTGACAATTCATATACAATCGTTTATCTATTTTGAATAATTTAACTATATAACCACGTTTAGCGTTCGTAACTTATAAGTAAGACGAGCGACAACCTGACTGCAAGCTAGTCCGGATGCAAATCATCTAAATAGACCTTAACCCTTTCATTAATATTGCCAGACTGACACCCCAACTGTATGGTCCCAAACTAAGCAACGCTTGTACTATGGGTACCGTACAATGGACTGCGGGCGATCCCAGTGACACCCAGACCGGGGAAAATAAGGAAAAGGCCATTTCCGAAATTTTCCTCGACGGGAATCGAACCCGCAACCACCCTATGCAGTGGGCCAAGCGGCCTATGCTGAAACCACTGCGCCAAGCGGTCATCCAATGATGTTGCTTAACGGCTGTACAGTTACACAATGATTTTGTCTATAAGTCTGCATCTGAAGTCTACAGCAAAATTCAGAACAGCAAAATTATGCTCTCTTTATTTAGGTAATTGGTTACCTAACTACACATAGAAAATAACTCTAAATTGAAAATTTAAAAACCCCCGATGCGACGACTTTTTCATCAAATGTATACTTTACCTAGTTCGTCCAAATAACGCTAAAATTATATTAAATTAGTTTCTTTTCTGTATGTTTTCTCAATGGCGGAGCAGCGCCCTCTAGAATTATTATTACGTAATATTTGACACGTGACTTATGGAACGTCTTTAGTTCATACACAAATCTCATATAAAAATTGATAAAATATCATTTTTTTCCAGAATCCGGGAAACTTTTCAAATTTAAAATATTGTAAAAAGCCAGTTCAGACTATTACGATCATTTAAAAATATAATAAAGCGAAATCATTTCAGCCGTTCTCAAGTGATGCAAATATATTATTCCAATGAGCCCAAATTTCGATCGGATTCGAGCCGTGGAAGTTGGTTTTGGCCGTGAATGTGGCTTTTTCAACCTACAAAAGAGCTGATGATCTTCAAACGGCTGAACCGATTTTCATGAAACATAGCTAAGAACACTCTCGATCAGAATACCTATCTAACAAAAGAAACAAAATTGAAATCGTTTCATCAGCTTGGGCGCTACGTTGCCACAGACAGACACACAGATACACAGATACAAAGATACACATGTTAAACTTATAACACCCGTCGTTTTACGTCGGGGGTTAACGAGAATGTTTCCTAAAAATAAAAGATGCTTTCGAAAAGGAGGTTGAGTAACATTCACGAAAGCAATTTCTGAACGACATTTTTCATCCGTTGTTCTCATTATCCATGGCTAAACACAATAGCCATTCGTCTGCCCTCAACTAAAGCAAGAGAAATTAGCCAAATTTGTCAAATATTGTGAAGCAAGACTGAAGAAGCATCGTCCGAAGAATTAGGAAGGTACCTACAAGTATCACTGAGAAAAAAAATAATGTCAACAAAAATATTTTGTAGTTCTTAGTACTAGGTACCTATCCCTTTAATAAAATATTTGTTATCACAGCAAATAGGTAATTTATGAATACGTGGCATTACAACAAAAAAAGTAAAATCTGTTGTTTTCGTAATTTATTTCTCAGTGTTACTAGGTACATTTATAAATTAGTATTTATACATTTCAAATATCAAGACCGCGAAGTTCAAATTTTTTGATGATTTTTAGAAATTTTTCAAAATCTGACAATAATAAATGGCACATTTTGTAATTCGCGATAAAGACCGTGTGCAGTGCATCTATTAATATATCCAACTTACTCTAAAACATTTCAAGAACGACAGCTATCCAGATAATCTGGCAATTTTTGTATATTTAGTGATTTACTAGTATCATATCCACCGTGATAATATTTAGAGTAAAATAAATGCATTAATAAACGCACTGCATACTATGTTTGTCGCAAATCACAAAATGTTGTCTTAAATGTTTTCAGATTTTGGATAAACTATAAAAATACTCGAAAATTTTGAATTTCACGGGCTAGACAGGCGCCTTCACCTTAAACACTTTTTAGCTCGGGCAATAATAGATCGGGATAATAGTACATTAGTTGTTCTGCAAGTAAAACAAGTAGGTAGTTATCACATTATATCCAATCTTCCAATAAGAGGCGATAAAACCCATGACGTCATACAGCCATCATAGGATAGTTTTCTATTCGACCTTACAGAGAACCGCAGACTAGGCGCCATTTTCACGGACACTGACGTCATCGGCGGCGCCATCTCACTCACAAACAAGTGGCTTAAGTTACTCTTAAGGCTAAAGCGCACATCTAGCCCGCGAAGTTCAAATTTTTTGAGGTTTTTTAGTTTTTTTTCAAAATCTGACAATAATAAAAGGCACATTTTGTAATTCGCGACAAAGACCGTGTGCAGTGCATTTATTAATATATCCAACTTACTCTAAAACATTTCAAGAACGACAGCTATCCAGATAATCTGGCGATTTTTGTATATTTAGTGATTAACTAGTATCATATCCACCGTGATAATATTTAGAGTAAAATTGTATTAATAAACGCACTGCATACTGTGTTTGTCGAAAATCACAAAATGATGTCTTAAATGTTTTCAGATTTTGGATAAACTATTAAATACTCGAAAATGTTGAATTTCGTGGGCTAGACAGGCGCCTTCACCTTAAGCATTTTTATATTTAACTATTATTAACAAAATAACATAGTATGTAATTTATATATTCATCATTTTTATAAATAACTTTTTTCCATATGGGACTATTGGCTAAAATGGTTTGCGTGATTTAATGGTAAGTATGTAGTTCGTAGTGTCCTATTCTTGGTGACCATGGGTTTATTACATATAATTGAAGCACGTTTAATAGCGCTATGATGTACTTTATTAACTATTAGCACTTAAGTAGGATGCAGATAATATTGGCAGGAGGTACTCTTAACCGATCAAGATTAACTTCACTAATTGAACTCATGTTCTGCTTTAGAGCAAGGGCGTCGATACATTTAAGGTCTAATTTTTAAAATGCACGATATTTTGTATGACGCCTTAGTAATACAATAGATATGCACTTATCACAAAATAAATATACTGATGCATTTCTTTGTAATAGCTGACCTTTGGATTTAATAATTTATCAACCAACAGAACATAATATTTAACGTTTCTGTTTTTTTTGGACTAAGTAGATAGGTGATAGGTACATCTTTTTTCGAATTTACTAACAGGTCGTGTAAAATATCGTGCATTATTAAAATAAAACCTTATTCAGTCAGACTATCCATACAAATTCACGCAAACATTTCTGCTTATTTTTATGGATCGAAGGCTTTTTATATGATATTCTAAAAGATTACAAGTATTGTGAGTTTGTCACGTTACTATTATTCCTGTTAGCCCCTCCAGCTAAGTTAATTGCTTGTGTTAGGAGAGCCAATAGACGCGAGCGGCGAACTTACCACCAGTGGTCAGATTTAATGGTCGGACGGTCCTAACTAAGAGGAGCGGAAGTGAAGTCATTTAGGAGGTCCGGGTCCAGTCTTGGATGCCTTCTGATGACGACTGATGGACGGAATTGTAGTGCTTCTGAACAAAGGGCGCAAGTGTGTTAACCACTTGAAGCTCGGTCGACTTGCAATCGACTCGACGATACGTCAATTTTGACAGTTATACACTGAGTACACTAACCACTTGACGACCGATTTCTACTGGTGGACTCTATTAGCGATCGTCGGCACGGGTGGGCGAGTGGTTAGTGGACTACGGAAAACTGTCAAATCTAAAGTATTGCGAGTTGAATGCAAGTCGAGCGAGATTCGAGTGGCTAACAGACTAGCAGAGCAAGTGTGTCAGTCGAGTAGTATCGTAATGCGTGTGAGTACCGCGGGTTCCCACTTCGGCAGCAATGACGTCACCAGCGTACGTTGTCAAATTGGCATAGTAAGCGAGTTGGCAGACCGCCACCACAGCTGTCTTCGAATGTCCCCTTAGGATTATTAACAGTATTATTTATAAAACTGTATTTGTTTTGAATCATAATCAACCGCCGTCGCACGTGACTCCGGTTCGATTATGAACTTGTAGTTGACACCTGCGGACTTTAATCTCTTTGGATTATAATCTGTTATAACATTTCGTTTACTTTGATATATGTATGCATTTTGACGCTTTGGTTTTATGTACTGTTAAATACAAATATAAATGCGTGTACTCAAACCAATTTTAGATCCCTGTCTCATGTTCACTTATCTCTAACAATATAAACATTAAATATATTAGTAACTAGTTTCTGCCCGCGACTTCGTCCGCGTAGTATTATATGTGCTAATCCAGGTTATAAACTATCAGTGTTCAAAATTTCATCCAAATCCGTTTAGTAGTTTTTGCGTGAAAGAGTAGCAAACATACATCCACACTCACAAACTTTCGCATTTATAATATTAGTAGGATTTAAATGTTATTAAGTCGAATTAGAAACAAAATCTTGAAGGCAAAGGCCTTGCTCTTACTCTCCCTCTGTCCATGCGAGCGATGCCTTTGGTATTGCAGGCATTTATAGGCCCGTAACTGCTTAACTTTGTTGCTGTTGTACGCTTGATTGCAAAAGAGGTGTTAAGATCATAGCATATGGCAATCAGTAGTATCTCCCTTCCCCCTCAGGATATGAGCGTGAGTATTATAAATATATATTCTAAACCCACAACAATCAAGTACCTAGTGTATTAGTAAATGGTTGATAGAATTTCATATAATGAATTACGCTGAAAACATGTTTACAGTCAGCAGCTACAATCACTCAATGTCAGTCAGTATTTTATTTTTGCGCGCAAATAATCTAAAGAATTTATTTACTTGCATATAAATTATGCCATAGGCTGTGCCCATTATATCCCAAGATATAGTAGGTGTGTCTTCAAGGCAATAGCTATTTAGGCCAAGCTACTACTAAGTTTAATACGTGCTTTGGTAAAAAGCTATTGTAATAGACGACTGTGTGGCTAGTTTGTAAGGCCAGTACCGCACTGGTAAAGCGTTTTCGATGCGATGGCGATTTATGATCAATGATGATAGAGTCAAGCTTGAGTAAGTCTACAGCTCATACACGGGGTTGCTCGACCAGGGTATTAGCACTCTTTCACAGAAGATCAGGGCCACTATTACGTTAGCTACTTAAAACGCAATAGAAAAGCAAACACTCGCGTTCGAGCGTTCAAGCGTGAATTTGCATTAAAACGCGAGCGTCCAATCGCGAATTAGCTTTCAAACGCGAGCGTTCAAATGCGAATTAATTTCAAACGCTCACGTTTTAAAGTTTTAAAGAAAATTAGCTTTGAAACGCTCGAACGCGAGCGTGTGAATGCTTTTCTATTGCGTTTTAAGTAGCTAACGTAATAACCCTTATTACAGGGGCCTAACTCTGTTAACCGCTGACTTCTCGATCGACTCACAATACGTCAAGACTGACGTGTCGCCTCTCCGAAAACGTCAGTTTCGTCTTCTTCTTTCTTTGAAAATATGGCCCACCCAGGTTAATAAGTATTTCGGCAGTGTCAAGTAACAAATACTTAGCAATAGCAAACACATTTAATAACAATACGAAACAACAATGTGACCGTTCACTTTGGAAAACCAAAATGAACCGTCAGTTTCGTCAGTTTTTCTGTAGAATATCTGTCAAAACTGACTCATTCGGATTGGCGATACGTCAGTTTTCACTTATTGCAAGTCGATCGTAATGCCAACGGTTAATAGAGTTGGGCCTCAGTAAAGAAACTGTTATATATAGCTGCGTTTGGTATGATTAGTGAGAGAGCCAGAAGGCCGATCACTCATCTGTCCCACGTGCGAGCAATGCCTTTGGTATTGCAAGCATCTATATGCTACGGCTACTGTTTGACATCAGGCGATCCGTACTGTTGTTCGACGGCTTTGTTATATATAAACAAAAAAACATTAAATCTTGTCTTAATGACGACCGCTTGGCGCAGTGGTTCGAGCGAAGGCCGCTCGGCTTACTGCACATGGTGGTTGCGGGTTCGATTCCCGCCGGGGCAAATTTCGGAAATTGACTTTTCGTCATTTTCCCAGGTCTGGGTGTCACTGGGATTGACCCCAGTCCATTGTACGGTCCCTATAGTACAAGCGTTGCCTAGTTTGGGACCATACAGTTGGTGTGTTCGTCTGGCGATATTTATTTATTTAATTGAACAAGTACATACAGAAATTCGGCACGGATGACGTAATCCCAGTAAGAAAGGTCATTCCTATTGGCACCGTTGGAGTCACACCCACGGGCGGCTCCGATATTGATCTGATGTCAGTCACCCTGCAACATTCTAAGTGGATTAAGATCCGATATCCAGTCGCAGGTACTATGCGGAAATAGGTTTCTATTTACTGGCTTTTGTAATGATTTGGTGTTTGAATAAATTGGCGAGGAAATTTCAAATGATTTGATGCTCGGCTCGGTGTACTGGCTGGTTGTAGATTCGATTCGCATGCGGATAACTTTCAGAAATGACCTCTTTCACAACTAGCAAGTAATCGAGATACAGCCTATATTGTAGCTTAGAGGTTTTGAGATAAATTGATGACAAAAGCGGTCGTATGTTGCATAATAGCTGCTATTAACACTAATAAGCAAATAGGGCGATTCTGTTGGCACAAAAAGAAAAAATCACTAAACTTACTGTATTGTCATCCTTCTCATAGTTGGAACGTATAAGCAAGACAGAAGTACATTTGGATGTGTCAAATTTAGTTTGATCGTGATTTGATTACAACAAAATTGGCATCAATACCCTTCTAAAGTTCGCATCATACAGAAATCATGAAACTTACTAGCTGTGCCCGCCGCGACTTCGTCCGCGTAGTATTTAACTTAACAAAAATTTCGGGATTATCGGGTTAAAAAGTATCATATGTGTTAATCCCGGTTATAAACTATCTGTGTTTCAAATTTCATCCAAATCCTTTCAGTAGTTATTGCCTGAAAGAGTAACAAACATCCACATTCACAAACTTTCGCATTTATAATATTAGTAGGATGTATACGAGACCTTGGATGCAAATGCTTTGGAAATTTATGGAGCAAAAAATTTTCGCTTTAAAATAAGGAATGGACACAAAGATATTAAGCCGTTTGCGAGCAAATGAAATGATTCAGAGAATAAAGTGGAATTCCGTATTTTTATTGCACTTAAAAATATGATGTAAGATAAATTGGTGCAAGTAGCTCCATGTTCCACAAGAGTATTTAAGTATTTTTTTAAAATAAACTGCGGATTACGAAAATTTGCTCAAAACCTTGTCAGCTTATTTTCATATTCCGCTTTCGATTCATCGATTCGTCATTATCGAATCCAATGTTTATCCGAATATTTACCGTATCAACACCAGTGTTGTGGTAAACCGCACGGACTGACGGCAGATCCTAGATTGTTTATTACTTATGATTCGTTATGCCGTATACATCTGTCACCTGGTACGCACTTTATTCTAATTTCTCTAAGATTCTAAAAGAAGGATTCTCCAAGAAATAAATATTTACTTACTTTAAACTTCAGGCTACAGAAAAGGTGGCAGTTAATATACTCTTGTTACAATTAATATGTTTAATTTATCTGGGTTCTATCACTTAAGCCCGTTATAATATTATAATTGTTCAAAGTATTTGCTGAGAATACACAGATATTGAAAGCCCGAAGGTTTGCGAATGACTAAATACTAGATTTACTGTGATACTAAATTTATCAAGATGAAGGCAAGGATGTATCTTTTTAGATACTTAATTATGGCTACAAATGTTTTGAAATATATAAATAAATAAACAATAGAAAAAGTGGTAGACGATACAAATTAAGAAATAAATAATTACTTACCAGACTTGCAATACTATGCAGATACTCGTATAGGTAGAAACCATACATCATTTAAAGAAGACTTAACATTACCTAAAGACAATTTAAATAGGTTGGTATTTCCAAACAACTGAAACAAAATTGTCAGTAGATGCTGTTTTATGGACCCAGCAAGATACTTGTAAGCAGGTACCATACCATATAAGGAACCTACTAACATAATTTTTAAACCAAGATAGACCATGGAAGGCAATGGCATTAACTATGTTTTTACCTATTAAGCTTAATTGCAGTTAAACATACAGTATATCCATATCTATCATTACCTCCGCGAATGTCTCCCGATAATCTAACACAACCGCATATAAATCAATAGTCAGATCAACCGCGTGGCGTATCATCAAGACCAAAATCCACCGCTTACTCGCACCACGCGAACGTTCTATATTTACCGGAGTCTATATTCGTAGCGGCCGTGTCACATAGCGCGACATCGCCGTCGCATTATTGCTTCAGTAATTGGACGCACGCGATTTTAGACTTTATTTACAGAGGCGTGTAGTGAGCTAGAGTGTGTTTGCAATGAGATGTGAATGTATATAGTTTGATTGGAAAGCTACTGTAGCAAAGATTTGATTATCTTGTCCGTCTATTCAAATAGCTAGGAGCAATGCGATAATCGTAAAATAAACTATTTTATACATATTAACTGATTACATGTAGTGTCAAAGTATAAGA
Organism: Notodonta dromedarius; assembly: GCA_905147325.1. Classification (NCBI taxonomy): domain Eukaryota; kingdom Metazoa; phylum Arthropoda; class Insecta; order Lepidoptera; family Notodontidae; genus Notodonta; species Notodonta dromedarius. The sequence continues at coordinate 2,318,162 of LR990167.1, forward strand.
TTTTTTCGCTAACGACATCAGTATTTCCAAAAATGTATGGGGACTAAAATGTTCACTGTATTAATGAGTTAATATTTGTTCCTTGGTCAATAGAGACTGTAGCAAGTCACTTTTCTTGTATACTGATAAGTCATCTATCGTTGAACAATACAATCTTTCTATTCAGGAGCCAAACGTGAAGAAGGCAATGAAAATGAAAGCTGTAGGTTTCTTGTATAACAAAATTTCAGAGTACTTACTCAAGGATATATTGTCAATAAAGCCTACAATCGTGTGTATTTAATGTAAGCCGATGGGTACGTGATTTATGTAGATACCGTCTGTCTGGGAAATGTCAAGGAGAAGCTTACAGTTAACACGTATTTGAAATTTCTACTGAATTGGCTTAAGTTTTATTTGTTTAATTAAGATAGATGGGGCTTAACGTGAGATAACCATTGAATTCTGTAATAACGAATTGAGCTTCATTTCCTACTATTTGTACATACTTACTAGGTTAGGCAAAATATGGCATAAACTCATTATGAAATAAACAATATTCTATTCTATTATATCTTATTATACTATCTTTCATTCACGCAACACAAAGATTTTCTTTTTTCACACATCCATGTTGAATCAAGACTAACTTTTATCTTCATTTTATTTCAGCCTACATTCTTCTGTCATGTCACATAAGAGTTCATAGAAAATTTAACTAGACGTTAAACTGAACCTTGTATCACCAAGCATTAGTTCATCATTCGCCAGCTAATATAGTTTATTTTACTAACTCTAATTTATTTTTTGAGGTAACTTCAAATTTTAAAATCGTCGCATCAACTTGGAGATTATGACTCAAAACGACAACAACTAGAAGAACAGAAAGAAGAAAAGCTTCAGATTCGTTGGTAAAGAATATTTTTGACCATCTAGTTGCTTACTACTATGTATTTACAAAAAACATTGGAACAACGATAAAAAAAATCAAACAAAAAGATTTGGGTGCTCAACATACAACGAAATTCAAATTACATTCGTGTAAGGCAACAAAGGGTTTTCGTGGACGAGCCGAGAATGAGTACAATAGAAACACATTACACTTCCTCTGAGACACTACCGTTGAAATTACAATTCAGAAACATTATCGCATGAAAAAGTGATTTATAAAAAGACAAAAGCTGCCTACATGCATATTATTAAAAAGCCAAAGAAATACTTGTTACTTAGATGCCATGTTCTTATTGAAATAAGTTAGCTTTTTTCTAAGATTTATTCAATGCTAATTAAACTGCATATGAAAATTAATTGGTGCATATCGAGAGTAGTTTTATCTACACATTCAATGACATAATTCAGAAATAAAAGTTGACAATAAATATCACGTTGTACAAGTGTCAAAATTCTTGTTTAGGATTGAATTTGAAAATCGAGCTTACAAAAGGAAAGTAGCTTTCGAACACCTGCAGCAGTAGTAAATCATGTAACCTATAAAATCCGAACACGATCACAATGTAAGCGAACTTTCATAAAAAATGTACCAGCGGTTCAGCCCAATACGGTCCTACCAGCCTACCACTAATTTACGATATCATTTTCAAGGTTTTCGAACCATTGCCATTAAAATCAAGGTTTAGAGGACTTTTTTTCAATTGCACAGATTCTATGGGTAAAAGTGGATTGATTATAGCATCTCTATTGTCACACTAATTATTATTGAATACCTTACGAGAAATAACGAAAAGTTGTTCTGGAAGACTCCAGAAAAACAGGGCAGCATAAATCATACAGCGTTAATTCTATCTCAGATTAATAATAATGATACCTAAATATACCTAGATATAGCAGGGTAGCTACTGCAATATAAAAAACCCTTACTTTGACCCAAAAAAACATTAACGAATAGTTACCGCTCGTATTTCCTGTTAAATCCGCCACATTTTAATTGCACAAAGCAAAAATAAAATCTAAGATATATCACATTCGCTAATACGTTAGTTTACGATACCCGGAAATAAAATTTGAAAGCGTTTGTTTACGTCGGACATTCAAACAAAAGCTATAAATACGTCGTCTATATAGAAAAGCGTTTTCATAAGTGCCGGTGGTGGAGTAGCATGTCTATTTTAATAGTGACACAAAAACCGCTTCCTCCAGCCCAAATGACAAATGATAGATTATAAATAACGTTACTTTCGTGATTTTTTAACGAGCGGCATACTTTTAATGGTTTATTCCGATTGTATAGTATCCGCGCGTTAAGGCTAATAAAACAATAGTGACAGAGAGTAAGCATTTTATGCTTTATGTATCATTTTCTTTATCAGTAAAAATATTGTAGATCATGAATCCTAAATTGCGATTTTCGGGTTGTTGATTTTTTTAGTTATCATGTTCATAGTAACAGCAAATATTATGTGCCCGATAAATGGTAATAGGCTCACCCCTGTTGTTTGTTGTTTGGGGGCTATTGGTAAAAATTGGGTGTAGCACAGTGCACACGTACCTACCATTTTTCAACTACAACAATGGTTTTCCTTATTGTCATGAGCTATATCATGAATTCATGTCCCATGTCTTGCTAAAATAAAATAAAAAACTGATACTATCTTAGTTGGATACAAGTACCTAGGTGTTTTATTGATACATTTATTTAAATCATAACGTCATATTAACTGACATTGATCTATTTTAATTGTTTATTTAGTTTAGTACAGTTCAATTTTATTAGTTTCCAATCATAACATCAAATGCAAGTTATTTAGATAATTTTATATTTCCGTATTTTGTATCAATACATAATATGCCAAGTTTTGACATCGTATGTTTAATATCGACAAATGCAAAGTCCTGACTGAAAAAAAAATGTTTTACGCATAGCCTAAATTGATAAAAGGAATGTCGATGTTGTTTTATCACAAAGGCTTATATTGGATATAACTAATCTGTGTTGAAACTTAATCCTAACTTATACGTAGGAACTGCATAATGAATAGTTATAAGTTGCTTTATTCCTGTTTTTCTAAACATTCAAATTTAAAGGAATATTATAATACACAGCTCACCCTAAAATAATTATTTATTTTTTGCTCTTCTAACACATTTGGATTATACACAACGTAAAATTAATTTAAATCTGTGAAAATGACAAAAGACACTCCGCGTTCACGCTTTGTTTGTTTAGCATAAAGCCCATTGGTATTAAACGATTAAATCTGTCCAATGTAGGAAAAAAGCGTCGGTCGCAAAAAATACCTATAAATAATTTAAGGGAACCCATTAAGGATATACGAGGGGTCATGTTTGACCTGTATTTCAGCTCGTACGTGGTCCCAGATTGTCGTGTTGGTCGCCGTAAAATCTAATTGTTCGTTTTGTGTAATTGCTTGTGGAAACGTAAAATGTACATTTATCCCTCTAGCATGACCGTGATTCAATATGTGACTGGACATCGAACCTCATGTAAACCAAAGTGTTAGATGATTGATATAAAAACCGCTTGACGACCGCTTGGCGCAGTGGTTCGAGCGTAGGCCGCTCGGTTCACTGCACATGGTGGTTGCGGGTTCGATTCCCGCCGGGGCAAATTTCGGAAATGGCCTTTTCGTAAGTGACACCCAGACCTGGGCAAATTACGAAAATGCCATTTCCGTAATTTGCCCAGGTCTGGGTGTCACTGGGATCACCCCCAGTTCATTGTACGGTACCCATAGTACAAGCGTTGCTTAGTTTGGGACCATACAGTTGGTGTGTTCGTCTGGCGATATTTATAATTTATAAAAAACGGGACAAAGAATGAAAAAAAAAACATTTTAATTAGATATATAGATCAGTTTTTAGAATGAAGACTGGCCTCTTTGGTATCTAACCAATAGAAAGCGACACCACTAGTTATATCATACGCCCGATTTACGCCCTTCAGTTCCAGTCCACGATTCATTACCATTTGTATTTCTGTAGCTCGTTTGTTCAAGTGGGTTTTAATTTGGACCAAATCTTGAACATTTTTATAGCGTGGCGGTATCTACGCTTATAGACGTTAATGGGTTGGACATTAATCTTGTAACGTGTCGTGACTATTCTTTAATGTGGTGGATTCTGCGTGTGTAATTTCAGCACGTTATCATTTAGCTAACAGCTCTTCTTGAAGAAGTAATGACGTCACACATAATTTTCATTAAACCAAACCAGACAGATAGAATATCGGATGTTTCCAATATTTACTTACCCGTCTACGAAGCTCTAGATACTAGTCATAGTAGAAAAACAGTGCGACTAAATAAAAAGTTGAAACACAATAAACCTCTCCGATAGGCACTCATCATATCTTCAAAACAAAACCACATGCAATCGATCATTTAACCGGCGAGAAAATAAACAGTGAAAGATCAATACTTCAAAGACTCAATCGTCAACTCCACAAATTTTCGAATGAAAATCCCAGACATTGCTCTTCTCGCTGTGAAAATAAATACAGGATTTGTGCGAACTTGTAATAAAATACGTAGATTTATATTTTTGTTATCGAACTCATCTCGATGTGAAAGTAACAACATCCATCGGATATTTAGATGGAATTTTAAAATAACTTAGGGAAACGGATAAGCAAACGTTTCATTGCATTTATGATTCGGTGATTAAGATTAGATTTATCCATCAGCACAAAGATAACCACTGCTAGAGCTTAGCCTCCTGCAATGACGTCCACACGTACAGGATCCTTCGCCACATGCATCCACCGGCTTCTTTCCGTTTGGGAGGGGCCACCGCCAATCTAAAACATTAGCCCTTTCTTTAACACTAGATTTAGATATATCGTAAATAATAAACAGTTACTTTATAATACAACATTGTTATTGAAAGCGAATATATTATTTACTGTTTCTTAAACCTTTGTCGTTTGTACGAAAACAAAACGAGCAAATATTCGAGCAGTCTCGTTTATCCATCTCTAGATATTCGATTTATGTTCTTCACATCACACGTAGTATAGCGTATAGTACAGATCCCAGGCTTACAATATATTTAAGAGATTCTCCGGGGACATGTCTGTCTCAGCGAAAAAGGTCGCCCGACTCGAAAAGAGGTCGAACATCAAATCTCCCGGCCAATCTGACGATTGCTCGCCAATCCAGGAGTTAATCTTGAGACAAATATCTACTCTTTTATCTGTTGGGTTAGGGATGGAATAAACCTTCGACGAAATGGGCCTTTTGTTTAGGGTAAAAAGAATTGATGCACCGAGTACCTACTGTCCTATATTTTGTCCAACTTGGGTACAAATTTCCTTGATATGTTTACAAAGTCATGGTAGCTTAGCTAGTAGCTTTTAGTTAATATATTATACTATCCCGGATGGGTTATCTAATAAATCACGGTCAAATTTGCATTGCATCAAATAAAGATTCTTTGAAAGCGAAAAGCGACCGGAATCCTCAGTGAGCCACCTGTAAGTACTAACAGGACGACGAACCTCTTAAAAGTACTTAAGAACACATCTCCTATAAATTTAGGATATGGTGACTGGTCTCCATAAAGCATCCGATTTTTTATATTTTATGTCCTAAACTCGGTCCGTGGTCATTAGGAAAGTTGTATGACACCGCTAATTGCGCAGGCGTCGAAACTTTGCACATAAATATCGCGATACTATAAAACTTTGAGGGTGGCTGGCTTTTTTTTCGTGGCAGGTATGTAATATGGCACGCCCACGAGACTATATCGAAATAAATACTTTAAGAAATGAAATTGCGGGATACTTTGTCATAGCAGTACAAAAAAACTTGTCAAACGCGTACTCAAAATCGCTCTCAGACTTGAGATCTATTTATGAATACCATTCTAAGTCTCTATAGAATTATATTGATGCGGATACTATTGGTACTGAAACTATATTTGAGTATAGAAACTGTACTGCTATCCTTATCGTGTTCGCAGGACATACATATTTTAATATGGGTATTATTTAGTTCAGTCCCTCCATCATTAATTTGTTCTTTATCACGGCTCCATCCTTTGCTTTTAACCGATCTGTATGCCTACTTCTGAACAGGCCTACTGAACTGAAATCTCATTAGACGTTGCAGGATGAAAAAAGAAATTTCACAGGTCTCAGAAAATGTATTGAGACATAAAATGTATGCTTCGCTGGGTTTCGTTATTACGAAGCTTGAGCGTTTGAGAATCACTCATGTGGGCCTGGCCACGTGAAAGTGTTTAACTTCAAGATGTACCATTTATGTTAGAAAGGGTAGAGACAACTGTTTTTCTTCTAATTACAATTTAAATTCTGACACACTGACGGACAGAAATGTGCATAGGAGTAATACATTATCTTCTATAATATAATGTATGAAATTAAATTTCAGTAGATGAAAGTTAGTACGGAAGTTTGTAATCCTGAAAAAACATTATTTTTTTCAGGATTACAACTTTCCGTAATCCGTATAACCATATTATGGTTATACAGATTAGGTTTAAACTAGTCCAGTGAAACTACAAACCAATTATAAAAACGCCTACCATACAACACCGGAAAACTACCTACAACATTAAAAATATTCAATAACAACAATAAAGCTCATATTTCTATAAACGCTAAATAACTGCCGCGTAATAATCACAAAAGCTTTAATTTACTTGTTAGGGAACAATAGCCTTTAACGCCTTCACCTATAAAAATCATGTTCACAAAATTTCGGGTTGATGAACTATAAATGGAATGAAATTGCTATTATTTTTTCCATTTAACGGCACAAATCTGGGACAATAAATCACCCCTTCCTCTGCTGGCGGGAAACTAAATGCCCAATGACTAATCAGACTTCGTTTTACTAAGATATAAGTATTTCTTGCTAAGCTTTGGAAAATTACAGAAAAAATTTGAAGATGTACTCAAAATACACTGAGAAAATTATTTTTATAGTTCCTATAATAGTATAATTATTTTTAGTATTTTTTACTAAACGTCTTATTTTATTTTAATTTTTCGCTTTAAAGACATTACTGGCAATATGTTTATCACATTACTAGTATCCCCGTTAGTCCTCCAGCTAAGTTAATTGATTGTGTTAGGATTAGGCCCATGTCAATAGTTTAATGGCCAGGATTGGGATCGAACTTGGAACCTCTCGGCTACTAGAGCGGTCCCTCTAATCACTAGACTATTGACACCTTTCTGCAGCCTCGCATTCATAACTTATTGCCACACACTTGACTGTTCTTATCTAAAGCAGAGTCAGCTTAACATGCCTCTTGAATTACCTACCTAATTCTTCAGCTAATCCTATCGCCATGAAAAAGACTACGTGGATAAGCCATCCACTTAGTCTTGCTCGTATAAGTCCTTGCTTCTTAAGCCGCTACTCAATGCAAGTTCCTAAACAAATCTCAATAACTTTCGCAAGTCAAGGCGCTAACCTTCCGAGGCGCGACTGGGACGCTTCGGGTTAATTGGATCTAGTCTGTTGTAACTGGATTAGCCTTGCGTGCTCCACACGCCTTGTAATCTAATAACAAATATAAACCAGCACATTTCCCTATATTTGTTATCATATTAGTTAATCCCTGAATGGAACATAACGAACAAACTGTAACTACTGTTAGTTTTATTTGTAACTAACTTTTGCTGCGATTCCGCCTGCCTGGTACTTAGATAAATGTGTAATATAGTCTCAGTTACTCCTTATAACATCAGCTATCTGCCACTGAAAGCCCCGTCAAAATCGGCCCAGCCGTTCTGGAGATTAGCCGGAACAAACATACTGATAAACGGACATTTTTTTATTTTTTATTTTTATGAGATCCGCATATATTTTCATAAAAGGATGTTTTTATGATATCACAAACAGACACTTCAATTTAATTTATTTTATTTGTATATACAAGCTTTTCTTGTGTGCATAGTAAAATATTTTCTTGTTAAGCTACTAGAGACCAAATTTGATGTCCTTAGGTCTCGTAGTTTCGGTGATTTCGTGATAAGTCGTTCACTTTTTCAATTTTCTTTTCTTCCGAGAAGGAGAAAAATATAAATTATAGTTGCATCAGACAACTTTTAAGTATTACTACCTATACAAAATGGCATTAAGTGCTTTACCTAGAACTGTTTTAAAATATTGCCTTATATGTTGCAACTTGGTAATACCATATTATTATACCAACCAACCAACGAAATAAAAAAAGCCTGTTGCACCTACAAACTTGTTATCTGATAGATTATAACTCGAAGGAATAATGACAATAATACTAATGAAACGACTAGAAAGCTGATGTTGAAGAGGTACCTGATGAAGAGGAGAACTACACGACACCGTATCGTGGTCCGAAAAGTGTGCGGTCGATGTATAAAATGCCAAAAGTAGGTTTGCAGAAAATAACCAACTCATACTTCTGCAAACCAAAACCAAACCTAGTTCAATTAGTAGTAGGTTGGTTTCATATTGCAGGGAAATATGTCCAAATTACAAGTTATAATATAGGTATTCTCTCTTTTCTTCATGGCCGTAAAGAGTTTTTCAGAGACAACGAAGCATGAACGGCGCGCTATGATAAAACGACCCCGATGCCCTCAACAATGTTAGACGTGTTCCAGCATTTTATGAGTCTAGCTCATAATAGGGTCTAGATAAGTGCTATAACTCCCTACGTTTTATGCGCTAAGTCTTAAATAAAAAATGCGAAGTAAATTCCCTTAATATTAAATATACTTACATTTATAATTTACTAGCTGTGCCCGCCGACTTCGTCCACGTAGTATTTAACTTAACAAAAATTTCGGGATTATCGGGATAAAAAGTATCCTATGTGTTAATCCCGGTTATAAACTATCTGTGTTCCAAATTTCATCCAAATCCGTTCACTAGTTATGGATGTTTGTTACTCTTTCAGGCAAAACCTGAAAGAGTAACAAACATCCACACTCACGAACTTTCGCATTTATAATATTAGTAGGAGTTTATGCCTTATGCTAAATAGCCTGCAAGTGACATCTGGAGTAGTTTATTACACAGACCTTGTGGAAACCAGGGACAATTTCCGTGCGTTCAAGCGCTTTTGCCATACCTATTATTGGAATCAAGTATAATCAGCTCACGAGTTTAGGGCCAATTAGTCATATTTCGATCCGTGGTGCCTTACAACTGGTCTTCAATCAGCTGTAACAGTCTTGTTTCTATGGCAATTAGCCCATACCAGCTACATATATTTTGTCTCCCGCTTTGCACCGAAGGGAAGTGGAAATATTTTCTTCCAACTCCTCCTATTATTTCGATTAAATTCGTGCGGGTTCCAAGACAATTTAACTTTTTCCCGGGACTCGTCGAGGGTCAAACCTCGACGTCATTATTGGTCACCATTGTCGATCCTGGCTTACAGGAGTTACAGTTACGTGTGTGGCGGGACTAGTAAAAAAAAAAAAGTAGGATTTTATGTCAGTTCTCATACCAAACATAGGTACTATAAACAATACCTTTGTAATCGAAACTAATATATTATGTAGGTATGATATAAGGAAATTTTGGTAGGATACGAAGACAGAATACTTAATTATGTTTTTATTCATCTCATGCATTTGTATTAAGAGTCTCAGTATTTCATAGGATCGTTTCGTTCCTCAGCTTCCCTCGTCCTAAATGAACTTCACAGGATATGAAGCGATCCTATTGATAGAAGCGGGAGTACCCACTTCATAGCACAGAGGACGTTCACCCTAAGTGATTGGACACAAACAATATAGGTAGTTAAACATCCGGATTAAAGGCTCCACCTGACATTTGGGTACCCATTATAAAAATCAAGTCTTTCGATATAAAACCTCCACATATCTTCAATTTACTAGTAATGAGGTTATGAAACCCAGAAGGCAGTGCCCCAAGTGGCGAGCTGCCAAGTTGGGTACGTTTAAGTGACAAGTTAATGTGACTCGCAACTTGGCCTCATCGACTTCAAAGCGGACCGCAATTCAGGAAATGATTTAAACGCTGTGTTGATAGAACATTTTTCAGTTGCTTTGTCTTCTTATATATAAAATTCTCGTCTCACAATGTTAATTACCATACTCCTCCGAAACGGCTCGACCGATTTTCATGAAATTTTGTGAGCATATCGGGTAGGTCTGAGAATCGGCTACAATCTATTTTTCATACCCCAAAATGTTAAGGGTGGTCCACATTCCACGCGGACGGAGTCGCGGGGCACAGCTAGTATTATTATAAAAAGAAAACTGTGTTGCATATATTTTTCATATGCTTTGCAGTGGTAGAGGTAAGCTGTAGCCATTTGACTACAGCTCTTATACGAGCTGGTTCGACTGGGGTAGTACCACCATCTCACAGAAGATCGGCGTAAAGTAGCTATTATAGCTGCGTTTCGTACGACCTGTGAGAGAGCTGGAAGCCTAGCGCCCCCTAACTTCCCCTCCCTCTGTCCTACTCCCTTTTTTTTTTTTTTTTTTTTCCTCTGTCCCACTCCCCTTTTAAGAACGGCAACGTGCGACCAATACCATTAAAATCTTTGGTATTACAATCAGGCTATGGCAACTGCTTAATATCAGTCGGGTCGTAATTTTTTTGCCGAGTTTTATATATAAATAAAGTAATCATTAACGACCGCTTGGCGCAGTGTTTCGAGCGTAGGCCGCTCGGTTCACTGCACATGGTGGTTGCAGGTTCGATTCCCGCCGGGGAAAATTTCGAAAATGGCCTTTTCATAATGTGCTCTGGTCTGGGTGTCACTGGGATCGCCCTCAGTCCATTGTACGGTACCCATAGATAGTACAAGCATTGCTTAGTTTGGGCCCATACAGTTGTGTCAGGCTGGCGATATTTATTATTCATTTTATTTAATCTCTAGGCATGCATCTTATTCTAGCAAGTAAATAAACACATTTATTTTTATTTTATGTATTTACCCAATCCCGTTATGTAGATTTGCTGTATTTTGTTGTAGTTATAAGAAATATACTAAATAGGAAATATGGCCGGCTCTTCCTGACTCATCAAATCACGTCACAAGCTGAAAGCTTTTCGTATGGTAATACGTGCGGCTTATCTCATGCTAATGAAAGGATCAGTGCGTTTTTTTTCCTGGAAAATAAGTTTTCAGCGGAGTGAAGTTGGGAGTATAGAACTCTCACACTCTATATTCGGACTCTAGTTATGGTCTCTCTCAATGTAATCTTACATTTTATACTCCTTAGTTATCATTCTTCATTTTTGAAGCTTCCCAAGTCATATAAGTATACCTAATGTAGTGTAAGATAGTGGTACCGAATCCAAATTAAAGAAATTATACGGTCCCTAGTTATTTCTAAATTTCAGTACACCTGGTTTTGTTTTGTCAGTTTTTTTTTCACCGTTACCGGCGATCAAAGAATTGTTTAATTATTTGGCGACGATTTGTTGCACAGTACTCTTGTTCGTTTTATGCAGCCATTTCCAAATACTAGATACCTATAGATAAAATTAAGTAATATGAGTATTTAATTTAGAATTTAAGGAGCTAGGTTCTCTATGCGAAGCTAGTAAAATAAATACTCCATAGTATGGTTAGTACCTAAGTCAACTAACTATCTAGCTATCTTTGCATACTAAACATTATTTGGGATACTCTTTCAAATGTCAGTCTCCATACGTGTCAAGATGATTCCATCAATCATTCAAGACAATGATATCACGGCCTGTTCTTACAGCTCCTATGCCTGTTAAACACTGATTCACACATAATGAACATGCTCATGCATTAACGATCTCGGTGCATGAAGTCATAAAACATTATTAAGGTTTAGTTCACACGTTCCGACTACTAAATACCGCATGATTGACATCTTGCGACAAAAAGTCAAACGAGGTACTTATTCCAGACTTTTTCATATAAAACAGTCTTTTTTTTTTTTTTAATTGACTATATGTTGTTGGCCAGAGTGGCCATAACAACTTCACCCGGACAGAGGGCGAGCGCGAGTGCGCTCCAGCCAGAAGGGCAGGGGGGCAGCTAGCTCAAGGGCGCCACAAGGGACGCGACCTCGGCTTGGGCCGCTGCCAGGAGAGGTGGCGAGGGTAAATCTACCACCGGATCTGAACGCGACCTCGACTGAGAAGATCCGGCAATAAAACAATGTCGGCAAACACGCGTATATACGATCTGCCTGATGTTAAGCAGTTATCGTATCCTATAGATGCTTGCAATACCAAAGGCATTGCTCGCATGTTGACGATCTGAAGGGGAGTGGGACAGAGGGGGGTCTTCCGGTTCTCCACCCATCATACAAAACGCAGCTATAATGGGTACACGTCGGACTTCTGTGAGAGGATGGTACTACCCTGGTCGAACCAGCCCCCCTGTATGAATTGCAGCCTATTGGCTACCGCTAGCAACATTTTTATTAATTCAATACAATCGTTAGGTATTTAATACCAAACTGAGCAAAACGATGTTATAAGTTGCTAATTCTGTTATTAATTATTGTTATTTTCCTTGCGTCACGTGTTCTGAATGCTTAGCTAAGGTTCGTACGTAATGTGATATTAAGTGCTAGTTATTTATTCATCACTTGACTTCAGAAGGGGCTGTGGAACTTTTACATTCTAAATTTGTGTATAGGAAGCTATCAATATGAATATACAATTATAATTTATCATTCATCATATATAACATCGCCAAATATTGGCCAGATTGTCGGTAATGCGTGCGTGTCCTTAATATGGATTTCACGACCCACAATTATGGGAGGTGAGACGCGACCTCAGACAAATAACACAAGACACTGCTTACGTCCGCGATTGTATGAGAATGCCATCGGAAAAAGATAGCAAATTTCTAAAGATCCATTCAAGGTTAAGCCGTGAATGGATCAATCATAATGTCAGATGCGGTCATACATATGCAGTGGCAATCATTATATTAGGCGAGCGGCGGAGGGGCCCGGCTATGCAGTGTCTATGGCGTATTGGTCTGTGGACGCGACGTACCGAGACGGAACCTTGGGCATACTAATTGAATTTATTGAGAGTTAAATCAGCACTTAATTTGAAGCTATTTTATCGCTATGACTAATGGCTAGCTGTTGGCTAAGTCGCCAAGCCCAACCCCTCCAGGCCACAACGTGCAAACAATGCCTTTAGTATTTGAAGAATGAATAGGCCATGTTTTTTTTTTATATGACTATATGTTGTTGGCCAGAGTGGCCATAACAACTTCACCCGGACAGAGGGCGAGCGCAAGTGCGCTCCAGCCAGAGGGGCAGGGGGGCAGCTAGCTCAAGGGCGCCACAAGGGACACGACCTCGGCTTGGGCCGCTGCCAGGAGAGGTGGCGAGGGTAAATCTACCACCGGATCGGAACGCGACCTCCACTGAGAAGATCCGACAAGAAACTCAGCGGGCTTGTCGGGTGCCAAGGTGCGTCTAGGTAAGTAGACGCACCTTCTAGCGGAAGCGGGGGTTCGTCGACCTCGCCGGCGAGGTCGGTGTCTGGTGGGGAGAGAGTATAGGCTATGCTATAATACCTAACTGCTTAGGTATATGAGGCGAATCGTACGCTTGTTCGATAACTTTTTTTACATAGAAAAAAAAGCTTTGTGTCAGATCCTGATAGCTTGCCAGCATTATTTTACTTGAGTGAAAATACCCTGGTACATGCCAAAGATCTGAACAAGACCCGCTCCGTATCTTGTTACATTGATCGTGGACTCTAGGATGTTTAATATGTATTTGGACCTGTTTATCTCGTCATCTCCCTCGCGCCAGCTGAATCTGACCAGAGCAACTGCATTTCCGCGTCGAGATTCCATTTGCTGATAAGCTGGCGGGATGCCTAAAGCTAATTCCAGATTGACCATATTTTTAAATCCTAAATAACACATTTTCGTGACTGCTCAAAATAGTTTAGGGAAGTATGTCATGAGTAAGAGAGATTGGCATTTATTATAGTTGACTTAGAGCATGGTCTTATTTTAATAATGCACTATATTTTGCTAAATGAAAAATGATGTTCCTGCTACCACAAAAATATATCTGATAGGTTTTTTTTTTCTAACAGCTGATCATTCGCTACCAACGAGCTGTACCAACCAACAGTCTATATTTTTTTGTGGTAGATACGTGTATCTGATGACGTGTCATTATTAAGCAATAGAATATCGTACATTATTAAAAATACACTATTCACTGGTATATATTTGACGACCGCTTGGCGCAGTGGTTCGAGCGTAGGCCTCTCGGCTCACTACACATAGTGGTTGCAGGTTCGATTCCCGCCGGGGCAAATTTCGGAAATGGCCTTTCCTTAATTTGCCCTGGGGTGGGTGTCACTGGGATCGCCCCCAGTCTATTGTACGATACCCATAGTACAAGCATTGCTTAGTTTGGGACCATACAATTGGCGTGTCAGTTTAGCGATATTTATATTTTTTATATGATGTATAGTGGTAGGTTCTCTGAAATATTCTGTGACTAAAGCGTGTTTATATCTCCATTTCAGGTAGTATTGGTGTTTATCCTGAGTATAGCATCGCTCATCATATACTTCATCGACGCATCCAGGTAACGAATCTACCATAGCCCTTACACATTAAATTATTTCGCTAAAATATTAACTAACAAACGTATCTTAATAATGCTGAATTGAAGGAATCCGTGAGTCACAACTCATAATAAATGTGGTGGAAAATGTTTTGCTGGAATAGTTATATATGTCGAGCTTATTGTTTTTATTTAACAGCTGAGTTATTAGATTAATCGCTTCCAGTGACGATGTTTCTCGTTTAGTTCTGTATGTCGTTTCGTTGCGAATGGTTTCTGTGTCTGTTTCCAGTGAAGAGGTTGAGCGGTGCCAAAAATGGAGCGACAATATTACTCAGCAGATCGACCTTGCCTTTAACATATTTTTTATGGTCTACTTTTTTATACGAGTAAGTATTTTATCATAAGTTATTATACAGGGATACTGGTGATTCGATGTATTCCTTGCTGGCTACGAGCTCCGCCATTGTGTCATTACAAAATTCAGTATTTTTCATAGATATTTTCAAATTTTGTGACTAATAAAATTCTAAATTTTAAACTGCTGAGTATTTTATTACAGTGTCAACAATTAGTTTCTTTTAATTAAAATTCACTCAATAAGTAAACTCTTTAGTTTGAGTATTTACTTATATATAAAAACACAAATGGAAATACTTACTTATCTCAAATATTAGTAAATTTCCCGGCACATACAGGGCGGTCAGACTTTTTCTATTTTAGCTCCGCGATTACACCCTGCAAGAAAAACATTGAATTACAAGTAACCCTGTATATCGTTGTGGGTGTTGTTGTTAAGGGTGTCTGTCCACCTGGCTGTTTCGACCAATAGGATCCCTTCATTTCCTCAGCTTCAGCCAGCTTAGCACAAGTTGACAGGACATGGGGCGATCCCATTGGTCGAAGCGAGAATTAAAAAAAAAACAATAATTCATTCATTTAACTAATATGTGCATTCTCTGTTTCAGTTTATAGCAGCTAGTGACAAACTATGGTTCATGCTCGAGATGTATTCATTTGTAGATTATTTCACGATACCCCCATCCTTTGTATCAATATACCTGGATAGAACATGGATAGGTGAGTATTGTGTCTTCTTAAATATTCTCAATTAAGGATATTTCACTTCCACTTATTTTTGCACTACAAGTTTATTCTCAAATATAATTTCATTGAAGATTTCAAATACACATTATATATTACGATTCATTATAGAATTAACAGTAATTATTTCTGTCATAATAATTAAAGGCATCAATAGGCTAGTGGTTAGAGGGGCCGTCCTCGTAGCTGAGAGGTTCCGGGTTCGATCCGCATCCTGGCCATTATACTATTGACGCGGGCCCCCTCCTAATACAAGCATTAGCTTAGCTGGAGGGGCTAACAGGAATACTAGTAATGTGATGAACTCACATTGCTAGTAATGACTAGACTAAACTATCGTAGAAAATGTCTCAGATATTAAGCCAATTTCAGACCGTTAATCATTAGTCATGGTTTTGAGGACAGATCACTTCGTCAACAGCTTGATTTGGGTCGTATGGTAACTATGTGTTCTTCTGTTCCAGGGCTGAGGTTCCTCAGGGCTCTGCGCTTAATGACCGTGCCTGACATTTTGCAGTACCTCAATATATTAAAGACATCAAGCTCAATACGGTTGGCGCAATTAGTTTCTATATTTATATCAGTGTGGCTGACTGCTGCTGGTATTATACATTTGGTGAGTGGTTTCAATGCAACTGTGTTTAATATCTGTGGGCTTAGTATAGACGCTTTATCTCGATCTAATGCGCGTGGTCACAAACATTACTATACGAGGAGAGGAAACAAAAACGCGACCGTCCACTTTGAAAACTCAATCTGGAGACCTTGTGTGTCGTTAAAAATCCCAAGTAATCGTAACACTTTTGACAATGTTTTAAAGTTCATAAGTCATTTGATTTACTTTGGCCTGTATTAAAAAATCGATCTCAAGTCTGAGAGCGATCTTGGAAATGTCATTCTTATGTCATTCCTGTACAAAATGACATGTCAAGTGCGTACTCAAGTCCGCTTTCAGACTTGAGATTGATTTATTAATACGGGCGTTGGGCATTACATTTTTGACAGTTTGTCTTCTGCATACTAAGAACTGAAGTTTGGCAGACGCTCTTGAACACATAAGCCGCTAGTATTTTATAATTCAACAGTTCCTATTTATTTTAAAAATATAAGTAATAAGCCAGTTACGATGCTAAACGCGTAGCTTGAGCCAAATATATACTTTGAATATCTAAACACGTAGTTCCGGAAACTGCGGCCTACATCTGACTTAAATTATAGCAAGAATTATTTTATTTTCTAATTGTTGCTAACCGTATAGGTAACAAGTCGCATATGTCAATGAACCCCAAAGCCTCGTAATAACTCTGATAATTTCCTCCATTCCAGTTGGAAAATTCCGGTGACCCACTGGACTTTGAGAACGCCCAGAAGCTGTCGTACTGGACCTGTGTGTATTTTCTCATAGTCACCATGTCCACAGTAGGTTACGGGGATGTGTTCTGTCACACAGTACTTGGCAGAACCTTTTTGGTTTTTTTTCTCCTCGTTGGCTTGGTGAGTTCCGCTTTTATCTATCTTCTCTATGACTATATTAATATATTCTAATGATATTCAAACGATTAAAGTCACGATATACAGACTAATATTTGCAAGGAGAGGCAAGTCTCGATACTGATGGCATTCAAACACAAAGTTCGATTCGAAACTAACGTAGACACGGCCGACGGCCACGCTTGCGGTTCCTTGCATTGAGCTAAGTTAATAACAAAGCAAAAGGAAATATAACATTCGCCATACAACGATAACGATAGTCGACACGGGACTTGCTAGACGAGTGGTTGACCGCACAGCTCGTGGAATGATCTTACGCCTGACTAGTGCACCTAGAGCATGCAGCGGCCGGCCGGGCGGCAGGCGCCGCCGCCGCCGCCGCCGCCCCTTTCCCCGCCCGGGGAGCTCTGTCGCCGATTAAACGAAGCTTCATTTCGAGCGATGCATGGGTGTCTTTTGTTTTACTTTTGCTTTGTTACGTGACACTGACCACGAGCGCGCCGTCGCCGCGCGGAGGACCGCGGCGCGGCCCGCGCGGTCCGGTCCGCGGCCGGCGAGCCCGGCGAGCCCGGTGAGCCCGGCGCCGCCTCCCAGCCCCCTCCCACCTCGCGATCTCTGCATGCCGCACCTGTGCCTGGCTGTGTTCAGTTGCTCACATCACCGGTAGACACACACTCGTTCCTTTTATTTTATTATTTTCGCTCCGCTACCGGCTACACTTACGACTCATAGAACGTAACCGAGACTCGAGGTGGACATTGTCGTGCACCACACGATGGTGTCCCCGTGC
The DNA here is from genome assembly GCA_905147325.1 of Notodonta dromedarius. NCBI lineage: Eukaryota > Metazoa > Arthropoda > Insecta > Lepidoptera > Notodontidae > Notodonta > Notodonta dromedarius. The sequence continues at coordinate 2,336,044 of LR990167.1, forward strand.
GCCGGACTCGATGTTCGATCGACACCGTGGTCTGTTGCAGGCAATGTTCGCTAGTAGCATTCCCGAAATTATAGAGCTGGTAGGAAGTAGGTCCAAGTACAGTGGCGAGCTGAAGCGTGAACATGGAAAAAGGTATCAGTTTGATAATATAAATTGATCGCCGAAAGTGAGTGCGATTCGTATCGGGGCCGTGCGCGCGCGCCGGCTCGGCACGAATCGCCCGAGCTCTCGACGACCGATGTGGATCATCACCTATAAGAAAGCTTGCTCAGTGCCGTCAGTTGTATTGTGTCATCTACTCGTGTTCACTCGCCGGCCTGCCGGCGGGCGGCGGGCGGCGCGTCGCCCGCGCGCTACGCCGCCGCTACGCGCTACGCGGCGCTACGGCTGCGGCCCGCGGCGTAGCGCCCGGGCGAGGCGCGGCCTCGCAGCCCCCCGGCCCGGCCGGCCCGTGCTCGCGTCTACCAAGCGTCTATACCGAATGCCCACCGTTTTAGTTTAGGTACCGGTCGAACCGATTTCTTTTTAAGTTCTGCTCATCGATTAGTTAGCGTATGTATCCTTAGGCTTTGCATGCACCCGGTCACGAGTCCCGTCACGGCTTGCGCCGGTCACGGTTCCCGCCGCTAGCGTAGCTCGGCACGGCACCCAAGTCCCGCACACCCACACCACAGCCACAGCCACCACGCAGACAGACGACACTCAAGCCACACAGCCTTGTGCGAGCGCGAGGGTACGCGGCCGCGGGCCGGGCGGGCGGGGCGGGCGCGCGGGGCGCGGGCGGGCGGGGTCTCACCTCACGGTGTTTGCTGTGTATCGTAGGCTGTGTTCGCCAGCTGGATCCCCGAGATCACGGAACTGGCGGCGCAGCGGAACAAATACGGCGGCCGGTACAACAAGGACGTCCGCCGCAGGTACCAGGCTCTCACGCCCCCGCTCCACGCGGCTTCCTGCCTTCCTACCTCTCACGGTTTCGATCTTGGTTGATTGAATGCGGAGTTTGCTAATGAAATTTATTAATCCTTCACTAGAATCGGTCTCTCGGTGCCGTGGCGCATGCTCGAAGAGTTAGCTCCCGGCGGCCGCGCCCCTCTCCCCTATCTAGAGAGACAGGCGCGCGGTCGACCGACGCACTACTACATGCCTTTTTTCGTAAATTTTACTCGAGATACCGTTGAGCTTTTTAATCCTTCTAACGAGACTAGATCTGGAGAGAGCCGATGTAAAGTATTGTAATGCTGTCGATGACGTAGTGTTTGGTTTGTTCGCTTGCACACGATGCCTGCCGCCACGCTGTAGCGCTAGCCGGCACCGTCCGCGCCACACAGCCAGTGCCCGCCCGCCGCCCGCCGCCCGCCGCCCGCGCGGCCGCCGGGCGCGGCCCGCCGGCCCGCGCCGGCGGCCCGCTCCTGACGCTCTCATCGATGTCAATGTCTTGTTTTGTCTGTCGGCGTTTAGGCGATATTTGCCAGTTGTATCCCAGAGATAATTGACTTAATCGGCACTAGACCCAAGTACGGCGGCACCCTCAAGAATGAGCGGGGACGCAGGTGAGCCGCTGTCTTCACTCCGTTCCGTTGAATGTGTTCCGTGTTGTGAAATCTATTCTTCCTTTTCCTCTCTTAGCACGCTTCTGTGTTCTCACTTATCTTAGCGGGACGCGAGTCCCGCCAGTTGTCTTTGTTTTTATGAGTCGATATTGATTGTAAATTACCTTTGAATTTGAGTTCAGTTGAATAGTGAACAGCAGATAGTGGCTAGTGTTATCGCTCGTCATTATAGGTATCATGATTATGTTGTTAGTATACGTAAAGGAATGTTAACGTAAAGCTTAGTTATGGAGAGTTCAATGTTGAGTGGTACCGTACCGTAGTGCGTTGTTGGAGTTCTGGTGTGCGATGCGATGCGATGCGATGCGACGCGGCGCGAGTCGGCAGCCCCCACGGCCGGCCGGCCCGGGCGCTGTTGAAGCCGCCGCCCTCCCCTCCCTCCCTAGTGAGTGCCAGCGCCTCCTCCCACTCACTCCTGCCTGCACGACTACTTACTGTTCTGTACATGTACCTACCTGTTCTTAATGTTGACCCTCTTTAATGTTTTATGATCTGTAATGTAATTTTGAGTCGACCCCCTCGGTTTATTTAGTGTAATGTATTTACGTAAATTCATAGAGCGTGGCAAGGCTGTGTGCATTGAGGACATTTTTAACGCAAAATTAGTTTAGTTCGACATCATTGGACATGATCGACATCATCTAGCAGCGATACACGAATCATTTTTGATAAATTTATGGATTGATTTTTGGAAATTGTTTGCAATGTTTTATGGGATCGTATTAAAGAATAAAAGGTAGACAGATTTAATTGTTTTTATATGAATATAAAAATGAAATCAGTTCCTTTGCCACACCTTAGATGAATAATAGTTTTGCATGATTGTCTATGTAGATATGACCGGTTTGCGTTTTTATTTTGTGTTGTTTTCCTTTCTTCTGGACTGTGATGATTTTCTTCCGATACTCCTCGTTTGTTTTGTGTTCTAACAACTTAACTCATTACCTTACCGACTGTCGACTGTCACTTTCAACAAACGCTCATATAACAGTTTCAAACTTATCCAGAACTGCGACTCTGATTCCATGACACGATACATTATAAAATTCCGATCACATACTCGTAAATACCTACATCCGACTCTTGAATACATGAAACTGTACTGAGACACAAGCTTTTAGGTGTTGTCATATTATTTTTATCTAAACATAACAATGAAATACAACCTACGTCCGTAGGTACAAGGTATGTATAACATTATAAACGAAAAACCGCTTATACGCACTTTGTATTCCGCAATTAAAATATAGACAAATAAATTTATAAAATACAAAAAAACGAAAGAACTAGCATTATATCTTTTAAAAAAACAGTGTTTAGGTAAAAATAGAAACACAACCTACTCCAAGGCATCACAATACCAAAATACTCCATGTAGCGTATGTTACTTTTGTATGACCCCGAAGCCACTCCGATGTCCTGCAAGCGACCCCATACTACCTGACCCCATAGTCGTCGTCCATTTTTAGGCTTCCGTAGTCAAACTGAAGAACCTTTATACCTAGTTTCGCCGTGTTCGTCCGTCTGTTTCTATGTCACTGCCATTTTATTCGGAGACCATTAGGACTCTATGGCTGCAATTGGCATATTTATACATACTTGTTACCTCTGCAAAGATATCCTACTCAAATTATGAGAATAAATATTATTGTGTGTCTACCCTAAACCAAAAATAAGGGCCGAAACAACATACCGCCCCAATGGTTTACAACAGATATTTTATAATCATTACGAGGTATCTTTGACATTTAAAACAAAAACGAATACGAAATAATGAACTTTAAAGTAATCTATTAAGTGATTGCCAAGATCACTTCCAACTCCTAAATAACTGTACAATACAATTTAAATCTAGATACTAGCACACAGTACGATTTTTTTGCGGGTTCACTAGCCCATTAGCCGACCATGTGAAAAGAAGATAGTTCCCGTTGTTTCTGAACAAACTGAATAGTGAAAGTCAGAAATCGCAAATACAATTTTGATTCATGTGATTCACGACTTTAGTTAAATATACGATAAGTTTTCGTTATTGGATTGGCTACGGAACCCTACCTTGTGCGTGGACCGACACGCGCTTGGCCGGTTTTATTTTATTTTATTTTTTATAGTGTGGTAGATAGTTACACAAATCCTGAACGAAACTGAGCTTTCTAGATAAGAATGTTCATTTATTTGTGGAGCAAAATTGAATTGATTGTGATAATTTCATTTACTGTCATTTTATTCATCTATTTCGGATATTAAATTAAAATCAACCACAAAAAAATGATCGTATATAGTAATTTATAAAGATTTATGTTTTTAAATGACGTCATTGTTTTTTTATTTATTTTTTATAATTTTCTTAATGTTATCTTTTTAAAAAAATGATTTCAAAACGAAGGCGTCGTTCCAAATGTGTAGATTTTTCACGCTTATATCACTTATTGTTTTGTTTAACCCTGTTGTGACCTGTTTGTTATTTGTGCAAGTTACTTTGTTCGGTCCCAGGTGTTAAATAAAACTTCAAATTGCTGTTTCTTCTACCTATTCTTCTATTTCTAAGACTAGCTTAATATAAATTTTGCTTATTAAAAAACAGCAAATGTACCTAACTTCTTTGTAAACTCACAAAGCTTACAAATAATTTTAAAAGGCTTCTATTTTCTGGAAAATCTCGCTTCTGAGGCTTCTTTTACGAACTGCAAATTATTTGTAGTTGCACCTTTTGTAGTGGTATCTTTAAAACGTTGAAACTATAATATTGTGTTACGTTTTCAGGCATATTGTTGTATGTGGGCACATAACATATGAATCAGTGAGCCATTTTTTAAAAGACTTCCTACACGAAGACCGAGAGGATGTCGACGTCGAGGTTGTTTTTTTACACAGGTCAGTAATACACACAAAATGTCTAATTATCTTTAAATAAACATAGGCAATAGTTTTTATTTTATATTATGAGAACAAATATCGTGCAATGAGATTAATCCAATACCTAATCAAAATTGCCAATGGCATCGTATGTTCTTACGACAAGATTGCCTAATCAACATGTTAGAGGTAAACTATGATCATGAATCGTGAACCGATCCTAGCGAAGTAGTGGATGCGAATAATAAGTGAGGACCTCGACACGGTATTGCCGTGCTGGCGGCGGTCCCGCATGATCCACCGACGCTTTCAGAAAAGAGCCCGACCTCGAGCTGGAGGGGCTCCTGAAGCGTCACTACACCACCGTCGAGTTTTTTCAGGGTACAATGATGAATGCCGTCGACCTTGAGCGAGTCAAGGTTAGAGTACAAACATAGAGCAGGCATTAGATAATCGCACGGCCGTTCTCATTGACGCGTCTACGTGATACAGTACCTTTTGTTTCCTTCATTTATTTATGTGCATACAATACAGGATATTTTTCTTCTGTAACGATGCTGTTTCATAGTCACAGTAGGTATAATCACTTTGGTAACTTTATCTTGTTAATTTGATGCAATCATTGCTTGGTGCGGCGGCGCGGGCCCGGGCCGCGTGCCGGCGGGCCGGGCCCGCTCCGCCCGCGCTGCGTGTCTCGGTGACTAGCGTGCATGGTAAGGCCCAGGCGGCGTCCGGCACCCTGCTCGCTGTCGCTAATTCGGCGTTGATGACAGGAAACCGCCCGACCTGGAGCTCGAGGGCCTGTTCAAGAGACACTTTACCACTGTGGAATTCTTTCAAGGCACCATTATGAATCCAATCGACCTACAGAGGGTGAAAGTAAGTAGCACTGCACACACGGAATCGTGATTTGGGCGTGGTGTCGGTTTGAAGCTGTAAAAACTTTATATAGAAGTAGAGCGATGCTCGTTCACTAACCTTTCCCGAGATATTGTCGGCGCGGTGTTCGGTACCCTTCTGTGCTGACCTGAACTATCTGTGCCTATCGCTGCTCGGTGTTGGGCCCGCCGCGCTCTGCCCCGTGGCCCGCCGGCCCGCCGGCCCGGCACCACGTCATGTCTGATTGTTCCAATGAGTGTTGTTGCAATGCTGGCCCGTGTGTATCCTCGATATCGATTGTACTGTACGCTACGATGGCATATTGGCATTAATGGCTGCCGACGAAAGGATTTCCGTTTCAAAATTACTTAATTTCTTAATGTAGTATCGAGTACAGTTATCGATTGTCGATTTGTTCGGTAAGTTAACGGCATGGCTTATTGGAATGGTTGCGATTGCCTGCATGCGTCTTTGCCACACTCAAATTCCCACCTGCTTCTTCTTAAATGGCGAGTACGTGGTTAAAACAATTATTAATATCTACCGTTGTCTCCGTAACCATCTTTTCTGCTACAGTTCTGCATGCTCTTATTTTTTCATGCCACCCTACGCTTTTACTAAATTAGTTATAAATAGAAGACTAACCCACCTCTTTATTCCCTTAAATGCTAGCGAATTAAATAGTTTGACTTTGTGTGTACCCACATTTTGCTGGTAAGTGTTTCAATGTATACCAATTAATAACTAAGGCTTTTGGAGTTCGTTATTTAAGAAATCGCTATAAATTTAAAATCCTTTTACAATCTTTAAAGCCAAATACAATAAAATTGTCATCAATACTAAGTTTACCAAAGCCCAATCCAGGGATTCCATGCTTATAACGCTGTAAATGCCATGACCAGAAAGCTTTTTAATTATCTCCTGCAATGGTCTCCGAAAAAGGCTACATTATTATAAAAATGTCTAGGTTCATGAAGCAGATGCCTGCCTGGTGCTTGCCAACAAGTACTGCCAGGACCCCGACGCGGAGGACGCCGCGAACATCATGAGGGTCATCTCCATCAAGAACTACTCCGACGACATCAGGGTCATCATCCAGCTGATGCAGTATCACAATAAGGTTGGATCGCCGTTTTTTAGAAAGTTGCTCCTACTATAAGATCCTGAAAGTCATAAATGGTATCTCTAGGTTTAAGACCTCGAGTATATTTGTTGAAATAAGGTCTTATATTAATAGTGCACTATACGTTTTTATAGTGCAATAGTAAATGCTAAAGATAATGTACCATCCACAGAGAAACTGTTAATGGAATTAATCTGAAACCAAGCCCTTGATAATAAAATATCGCCAGACTGCCACACCAACTGTGTGATCCCAAACTAAGCAACGCTTGTACTATGGGTACCGTGCAATAGACTGGGGGCGATCCCAGTGACACTCAGACCAGGGCAAACTACGAAAAGGCACTTTCCGCCAAGGCAATTTGCCCCAGCGGGAATCGAACTCGCAACCACGATGGGCAGTGATCCGAGCGGCCTACGCTTGAACCACTGCGCCAAGGGGTTGTCAAAAAATGATACAAGCAAAATTGTGATAAATCTCCCATTGTAATCTGATTTCAGGCCTATCTCCTAAACATTCCTTCGTGGGACTGGAAGCAAGGTGACGACGTGATTTGCCTCGCGGAACTCAAGCTTGGTTTCATCGCGCAGAGCTGCCTCGCGCCCGGCTTCTCCACCATGATGGCCAACCTCTTCGCCATGCGGAGCTTTAAGACGGTCAGTCTCATCCCTACCTTCACTACATCCACTCGTTTTAACTGTGCCAAAAGTACTTTCAGAGACTCGCAGAAACCGTTGCCCGGAGAGGTCTCAAATTCAATCTCTGAACGTACTCTTTCTAACCTTACAATGCGGCATTTCCACAGTCCCAAGACATGGCTATATGGACTAATGACTACATGCGAGGTACCGGCATGGAGATGTACACCGAGACAATAAGTCCAACGTTTATCGGGATGCCGTTCAAACAGGCCGCAGAGTAAGTGGGCAGCGAACGAGACGCTTACAATACTGTGACACGAGACAAAGTCACACACCAAACTCTTCTATACTGTACAAGTGTTTGAGCATACCATCAATCCCTCTATTACAGGACGACCGTCACTAACCGTTGAGAACCGCATAGCTTATCATTTTAGTGTTTTTGTCCATTTTGTTTGCAAGCTTAAAGTCTGTGATTTGGAATATCAATGTTTTTTTTTTTCGATTTCATCATTATAGGGTACTGCACTGAATAACTTTTAGCTAACATGGAAATAGAATATAATTGATTTAGGGATACTAACCTGGATAGAGATATAACATAGGCGGCGAGCGAAGAGGACGGCGAGAGGAGTGAGGGCGCGGGTCGAGGTCGCTATGACTAACATAGCACGAGCTTTAGCGTCTCCTATTGGTTGATTGCAGTCCCCCGACACTCAAGCTTGGCAGAACGATTACCTCCAGGGTACTGGCTGCGAGATGTACACCGAAACACTGTCGACATCCTTCACGGGAATGAGTTTCCCGCAAGCGAGCGAGTAAGACCCCCCCTCCATCCCTGGACCCCGCCTGCACCCCCGCACCGTAGACAGTGTTTGCCAACTTGCTAAAATTAACTGAGTGTGCTGGCTGAATAATGAATTTATAACCCTAGTCCACCCGTAGGTTGGATTGGTTTAGAACTAAAAATAATCTTCCGATTTTTCAGACTAGATTGTGCATGTTGAATGGGTAAAATATTAGACGATTAGTGGTATGTATTAATAGATTACATTTCATATCGACAGATCATCCTTGTCGGCCTTTATTTTATTTATTTTTGGTTTACCAAGACATTTATAAGTTATGCCTTTCTCTGATTCTAAATCCTCATGTCTTCCGGAAATTAGTTCAGTGCAGTAAGATAAATAGGAGAATGTAAATAAAATATCATCAATATATACCATGCACATCAGCTTCAGAGCACTATTCATTAACAGTATCTAAGTAATGTCTAACTTACTTATGTACAATAAATTAATTGGCAATACAAAATACTGGTACAAGACTGATCTTAAATTGAACTATCCGTACCAAATGTGTTAAAATTAAAATCATCATGTTTATCCACTTGTTCGTTACAGCAATCATTGTGTAGTACGCTTTCCCCTTCTATCGCTTTCTGTGACTCTATGTCGTGATCGATACTAAACATGACACACTACTTATGTACAAATGCACTGTATATATAAATATTATATAAATAAGAGCATGCATGGCGAAGCATGATTTAACGGATGTAATTGGCTAAGTCTAAAAATATGAAGACGTTGACTAAGGGCCGTATTAATAAATCGATCTCAAGTCTAGAGGCGATCATAAGTACGCGTTTGACATGTCATTTTGTAATGGAATGACATTTCTAAGATCGCTCTCTGATTTGAGATCGATTTATTTATACGGCCCTAAGTCCTGCATCTTAAGACCAGGGGTCATCTCTGGTAACCGCTGGCATCTCAATCGACTCAATCGACGAGTGCGAGTCGATCGAGAAGCCAGCGGTTTACATAGATGACCCTACTTGATTCTAAATACGTATTAGCGATACAACTTTGGTACCAGGATCACATAACGTTTATATATATTATTTTATGACTCAATGTAGTCATAACTAGCTTATGAGATCAGAAATCAATCAAAATGGGTATGAAATTTGAGCATGTCTAGATAGTAGTGAACGATCAACTTTCTGAGACCTTGAAAAGTATTTTTCAGTAACCAACTGTAACCCTCAACATATTGCATCAATTTACTGTTTACAAGACTAACCTATAGATAAAATCTAAATCGTAGCCGTGAAAGAACTCTGAATATTACTAATTGTTGATAACTACTAAACGCGTCACGGTACATCATCTACAAATGCTCTCCTAGGTTGTGCTTCACGAAATTGAAGCTTCTGCTCCTGGCAATAGAAATCAAAGGTGAAGAGGGTGCCGATAGCAAGATCTCCATCAATCCTCGCAGTGCAAAAATACACGCCAACACACAGGGCTTCTTTATAGCGCAGTCGGCAGATGAAGTCAAAAGGTAAAGTTTATAAGTAAAACTTCCTTAGAAACATAAAACTAACAATTTAATTTATACTAGCTGAGCCCGCGACTTCGTCCGCGTGGAATTTTGATCCTTTCTTAGGGGATGTCTACGTCATAGTAGCTTTATGCATGCAAAGTCTCAGCCCGATCGGTTTAAAATTGACAAAGTTTCATACAAACTTACATGCCCTATTTTATCCCCTTGGGGGTAGAATTAATCAAAATCCTTTCTTAGCGGATGCCTACGTCATAACATCTACCTGCATGCCAAATGTCAGCCCGATCCGTCCAGTGGTTTGGGCTGTGCGTTGATAGATCACTATGTCAGTCAGTCACCTTTGAGTTATATATATTTAGATTACTGTATTGTAATTGAAGAGGAAAGTTGGAACAATGACCCTGAATCATCTTTCTATTTTTTTGACTACTATTATTATAGACGACCACTTGGTGCAGTGGTTTGAGCGTAGGTCGCTGCACCGCACCGGGTGGTTGCAGGTTCGATTCCCGCCAGGGAAAATTTCGGAAATGGCCTTTTCGTTATTTGCTCAGGTCTGGGTGTCACTGGATCACCCCCAATCCATTCTATGGTACCCATAGTACAAGCGTTGCTTAGATTGGGACCATGCAGTTGGTGTGACAGTCTAGTCATATTATTCTATTTTGTTCCACAGAGCATGGTTCTACTGCAAAGCCTGCCATGAAGACATCAAAGACGAAACACTCATCAAGAAATGCAAATGCAAAAACTGTAAGATCATCTTATTACATTTATAAACTAACGACATACAATATACAAAATGTTAGCGAGACAACCTGTATAGATCAAGCTACACCTTTGACTTTTTATTCTTACATAACATAAATTTATTCTGTGACATTCTTTCTGGAGAAATTATTATTCAATGTTGTAACAAATTCACGAGCTGTCCTGTTATATAATTCACAGTGAACACGTTTCTAAGTACATAAGTAATGTCACTTGTTACACTGTAGGCCCCCAGCCGATGCGGCTACCCCAGCCATGGGGCCACACAAACTCGCTCGACCACACACTCTTTACTTTCTAACTTATCAGGCATTAATGGATTCTTGTTCGGCTAAACTTTTAGTGACCGCGCACCAGCGGAAGGTTGGAGCCGACTTAGGTAACTTGCACCACACCTAACCTCACAATTGACGTTTTCCGAATTTATTTTTCGTGTCTATAATTTTTTGAGTTGCTTTAGTGGTGTTGCGTCCGTACCTCACAGACTGGATCGGCTGCAAGGCATTATCTTGACCCGTGCTCGTTCACACCCTATTTAGCGATCATTGTGTATGTCCGCTCGCTCGTGAATGGATACCGCCACAGATAAAGCACTCAGACACTTCACCATTTTTCTATGCCTTTTGAAATATCGCTCTGTTCTGATTTGTATCGAGAGGATCTAGTGCATCATACAATGTCGCACGGCAACCACGAACCAATCAGGATACGTCGACGCATTTTAGTCAATTGCCAAAATTAATAGGAACACCAGTAACCGGTGCGAAACGGCGAGTGTCGAACACAGATTGATATGATGCACTTCCGAGCCGAGCACAGACAGTACATTGCATGTAAACATTAAATATTATGTAGAACTAAATCGCAAACAGCCAATTGCACCGTCATTGTACCCCGAAACACTTAGATAATAATATAATGTGAATCCACGAAAGCATGTCTCAGAAAAACTGAGTGAAGAGTACAAACCGCTGATAAATTGCCCTATCGAGTGAGCTTTGAAGGACAAAGACTTGAGACGACAGTTCCGGCTTGTCTGTGCGAATGACAGTGACTAACGTGAGGAGATAACTAAAATACTGTCACTACTCATTACATCCATCCATGCTTTTGATAGGTTCAAATTCTGAAAAGGAAAATCAAAGGATTTGACACTATCAATCATAACGAGATTAATTCACGAGATTTAGGAGCGTACCCATTCGTGTTTGTCAGTTTTTGGATTTTTACAGATGTCGGAATGATGATGATGCAGACTGGGATGGTGAAACAAAGTCTTAATACGTACCGTGGTCTCGACGGTACGGAAGGGGAAAGATAATAATCCGTATTACCGTACCTTACACACATATATAGTTTGTTTGCATCAACTAACCATTGCTATGGACAAGATGATATTGGGCTACAATATACGCTAATACACGAATAAACGATACACGCAGCTAGCATAGCGCAGCTAGATTACCACACAAAACCTATATTAACTACAGCTCGCTTTGTAAAACGAAAATAGGGTAGAGTAACGAGATATATATAAGACACAGTTCACGTCTCCAACCCCTTCAAGAGATTTCCATTGATTTCGATTACTAACATGCTCAAATTCTACCATTTAACCGTCACTACTCCCATTAATATTTTCCTTATCTACAAAACTTTGGGCATTGGTAATCAGAAGTGGTACATCAAATGCGTCATCATCAACTACTTTCTAACCAACGAGGTCTATCCGCTTTGCATCTCTGTCTGCATAAGTGCCTATTATTTGCGTTTCCTATGTAACACCCACAATAAAAGCAGGTTGATTGAATTAGATTGTATAACAGTGAGCTTTAAAAAGTATTATTTCTCGGTTCAGTGGCTACGTTCAGGAAGGGCGTACGAGCCGTCCAGATGGTTGGCAGGGCAAGTACGTAACCCAAATGTGTACGATTCAGTGTAAATGTCAATGTGATGTTTTTTTAATTAGCGAGGGGCTCCCGGCCGCCGTTCGCGCAATAGCAAACTCGTGTCCTGTTTATCAATGTCTTGTCTTTATACCTATACGTTACTATATGTGCATTTAATCAGCAGTTAGATGTTTGCTCTCTATTAGCCGGTATAAAAACATCGAGAGACATTATGTGATGTCGTTTATTTATTTTGGTGTTGTTGTTATTAAGTATATTATTATATCGAAATATGTTTTCCTAGGAGTATTTTGATCCCTAATTTTACTGCATCGACATAGTCCCTCTGATATTGATGTTGTGAAGTTATAGATTTTTAATGAAGTTCATTTGTAATTTTATAACGCTTAAGATTTAATGAAAATAATTGTTGATGAGACCCCGCTTAGGGAACGTATTTAGCTGGTCCCGGTTCTATAGTACCGTGAGGAATCGGCAGGCCTTGGCTGCTGGCTCCGTTTTCGTCGTAATATTGGTATATTCACATTTTATAGTAAACACATCCCTATAAACTTTCCGTTATATGAACTCTTAAGTTCTTTAGTACGCTCGTCGTCATTAATATCCATTCATATGTTCATGATCTCATTTACCTTACATTAGTCATTACGTTAGGGTTCTAAATCCATTAAATCCAGATATAATACATTGTTAGCACGTAGAGCTTGTCTAATAATTAGTGTTTTCGTTGTGTGTATCGTAGTTATTATGTATATTGCATGTGTGGTGTAGGTATGTTAAAGTAACATTAGATAATGTAGTTAATATAACATTGATTTTATGTGTAATAATTTATTATGATCTAGATCGGTTTCATCTTTCGTCAATTATGAAGCTTTCAATGCTATCACACAGCTTTGCCGATCTGACTTGATAGGTACGCTTTATTAAAAAATTGCCAATTATGATTTTAAAATTTTAATTCGCGCTACTTGCTTTCTTAAAAGTCGTAGATGAAACCGATTTTCATGTTATTTTTGACAAATAATAAAGTCGTAACTGAGCAACCGTGCCACACGCTGTACTATATAACGCGTGCTGTCTGTACCTACCGTATTTATTGAGTGGAGTGGAATGCGAACTTATGCTGATGTTTTGCAGATGATCACCATCCTCCCCCCACCTTCACGCCGCCAGAGTTGCCCAAGAAGGTCCATGTTCGAGGTACATCTCAGGCTCAGAGGGCCGAGTGTTTTTGTTTTTCTTTTCTTTTCTTTAAATCATCGCCCCAAACCATCCGACGAGCTTCGTCCTAGGTTACCGGTACCTGCACCTAGTTGCTTTATCACGCATTTATCATAGCACTGAAGTGGGGTTCTGTCACTGGTTTCGGAGGCTTATCCGGCATGATCCCGGCCAATCTGTAGATACACGACCCACTCTCGCATCTCCGTGCGTGACCACTTTGTGGCACTTTTTCGTTACTGACCGAGTTTGATTTTGTAAAAAGGGAGTTGTTTTCTTGTGTTATTTTCCGCCTTCACTTGTTGAAAGATTTATTGAATTGTTTCCATCGATCTACGCTTCTTGGTAAACTCTAATGCGGATGTTATCATTGTGGTTTGTACCCCCCAGCCGTGCATTGCAAATATATATCATGGCATTGCATTTGTCCGTATGATGATACCTGCCATTATGCGTGGCATTGCCATTTTTGTGTCGCATAAAATATCTTATATTTTTTCCAAAAGTATTATGAATAAAAATAATTTTGTAAATTTTCTAAAATTTTTTTTCCAGAAAAATGCCTTTTCAAAATTGGCAACGCCACATTGAATGTTATGTGGGTACATCCCGCTTTTGTTGTAGAATTTGCATTAAGATAAAAAGTACCTACTTAATTTAAGAGAACATTTTCAAAACAGAAAAAAATAATATTACTTATTAAAATTTTAAAAGATCAGTAATGCTTAAAAATCGAATCCTAAAAGTACACAATTGGCTTTAAATAATTTCGTATTTAGCATTTATTAGAATATTGTTAAATATTCGAGTACATTGTGTTTAATTGCTTTACAGGCGAAATCGCAAGAGAGAGGGGTGAAGACACTAGCTGTAAGTATAAATAAACAATTGATATATTATAATATAACAATTTAAAGACAGGTCAACAAGTTATCGTCAAAATGTAACGTTGTCAAAATGGTGCTCATAGTTCGGCAACTTCCCAGAAGAGTCGTGGAGAAATAAAACCCTAAAATGGAAATGAAAATAGAAAATATATATCGACCTACTTACTTTGAAAATTCATCATAACACAGCACACAGATAGAATCTCTCTTCCTGAAGTCTTTCCATTGCACTATAAGATATTCCTCAAAAGTCTACAGTGTACAATCTGCTCCCTTTGACTTGCAAATGTCTTGGGCGACATTTTTCCAAATTTTAAATTTTAATCCTTAAGTATGCAGTCGCACAGTGTTTTCCCAGCACTAAGGTATACGGCTAATTATTCTAATTATTAGCTACGATCTCTCTCCTTCATTTCCACAGTGATAAGTCGTAACCACCGCAGCGCGGCGCCAACCGCGCTGCTGTCGCCCATGGCGAACCAGCTCATGAACACCACAACACGGCAAGTCAACAAGGTGAAGCCCAACGTGAACAGAGCACCGCCGGACACGTGAGTACAAGACTTACAACATAGTTCATGTTTGTATATTTGGTGTTATGGCAATACACGATTTAAGTCCGTTCAGGTGTTTTTGCCATACTTATTATTGGAGTTAAATAATCAGCTCACGAGTCTAACTCTAATTAGTCTAATTACGATCCGTGGTGCCTTACAACTGGTTCAATCAGCTGTATCAGTCGTGCTTCTGTGGCATTCAGCCCATACAGTTATTTTTGTCTCCCGCTTTGCAACGGAGGATGTTTTTTTCTACCAACTCCTCCTATTACTTCTTTCGATTAAATTCGTGCGGGTTCCAAGACAATTCAACTTTTCCCCGGGACTGGTCGACGGTCAAACCTCTTCATCATGATTGGTCATCATTGTTGATCCTGGCTACAGGAGTAACAGTGGTGGACACAATGAAGTTAAATGGTTAACTCGTCAGCACTCTGAGTTTACCTTCTATGTCCTCATAGAGGATATGGTGGCTGAAATTTCGATTCTCACCATTTACATAAGCCTCGTTTGCATAGTTCAAGTTGGCAAGCTAACAAGTACCAAGACTATGTTACAAACTTGTCTACTTCCTAACTTGAATTATGTAA
This sequence comes from Notodonta dromedarius, assembly GCA_905147325.1. NCBI lineage: Eukaryota > Metazoa > Arthropoda > Insecta > Lepidoptera > Notodontidae > Notodonta > Notodonta dromedarius. Next base: position 2,351,444 of record LR990167.1, read on the forward strand.
TGGGCTTTCATGTTTATGGATAAAAAACTCACTTCTATAGTTGTATACAACAATTATTGTTCTAAAACATATTCTAAGAAAACTATAAGGTTTAGAATTTAATGACTTAAATAATGTTGCTTATCAATCGCATATTGCCATGTTATTTTGAAACCTTGCTATACATACTTTGTGTTATCTGAAGCCAAGCAAAAATTTACTTTACAGTCACCGCTCAAGACGCAAAAAGCGTAAACTGTTTTTTTTTTGTGTGGCTTCAGATTCCGTACCAATAAAATAGGCTGAATAATAATGGAATAATAATTATAAATGTCTGCTATAAAGCCTGTTCTATGTCCTTTTTTTATCTATCGCAGCTTGACATAGGAACTGAACCTTCTATGATACAATTAGCACGTGCACGGAGCACTTTATATTCTTTCGCTGCACTTTATAAAAATGGAGAATCTTTGAACCTGTGTTACAGGAATCCTCAGGATCCAGATACCAATTACCAGGCCTATCATCTAGCCTACGAAGTGAAAAAGCTCATGTAATTCGATATTATATATCAGTTAGATATATTTTTATTATCAGTAGTTTTTTTGGATTATGCAAATTTTATGAATTTTCTTATTGCGAGTTCAGTCGGCTGCGTTCGGGATTGGATTTGTTACGTAAAGTGTACCTTACACATTACTAATAGGTACCTACATTATTCACTCCTACTCTGCAGGATGTTTGAAAATACCGAAATAATGTTTGAGTTTGTATAAAAAAACTTTTAATATTCATACTCATTTTTTCTAATAAAAATACCGCCAATTTTAAGAAATTGTCAAAACGAATGTAAGGTACTTGCGCCTTGTAAGGCCCATTTTTTGTAATATTGAAATAAATTAAAAAATCAAAATTATTTGTGAAAACAAACTTTAACAAAATATGACTCATTTATTTGTGAATACAATCAACATACAAATCAACATATTAGATAAAATTTCTTTAAGTAAACAATTGTTTTTAAAAACCTCTAATGTGGGCCTTTTTAGGAACATAGGTACTTATCATGGCCCGACATTCATAACGTAATTTATAAACGCTATCAAAACAAAAAATATGTATAAACGTAAAACTTCACCTAACATATGAGATTCTTGGTAATCAGTCGGTTACAAAAGTTTTTTTGGTCATAAATTGCACGGTGGGCCATCTTAGGCTTAGCAAAACTTAATCTACCTACAAAACAAAAATCTCTAAATAAAATCAATAAATAACACTTTTGAGACGTGAATCTAACTATTACGTGTGGTAATAACAAGTTTTATTTTTAGATATTAACAAAATATTTTTCTCCACGATTTCGGTGGGCCTTATTAGGAGTATAAGAAAAATAATAGTGAAAAAAGAACAGAAAAGTAAGTATTTAAGTTATTTAAGTTGCTGTTCAGTCCATTCACCACGCTTCTTATTGATAGGTTCCATAATGTAAAATCTGAAAATAAATTTAACTAAAATTTTAAGAGATGAGAAAAAATACGATTTTTTAATTTAGCACCACGCAAAGTGGTTACGTTTAAAAATATAGATTCGAATGAACACAATAAAGATGTGAAAACTTTTAATTTCAAGCCTAAAGTAGAATAAATAAGGTAAATACGTTTAATAAATTCCAGTGGTCCATTACAATACTAATAACTAAAAAATAACCAAAAGGACTTCGTATAAGTTCCAAAGAAACTATGATTGTCTATAGTCCTAATAAGGCCCGGGCCATCTTGGGAACCCGTGTGGTGGACCTTTATAGGGACTTTATCCGCCTACAAGAACTACTTCTTTTAAAAGGAAATTAATAAAGAACACAAACAACACTTACCTTCTCAAGAGTGTCCATAAACCTAAGTAACGTTGTATTAAAACAAAATACGAAAACTATTCGTTTTTCTAAAGAACTACTAAAATATTTGTGAGCATGAGATTATAACTCGTATACCATTTTTAACGGTACTGACAAACTGTCAACAACTGCAAAGTTGGCGGCTTCCTGCCTTTGATATGAACTTGCAGTTTTGTCTATGTTACTAACCGAACATGGGCGCGAAATTTAAACTCATTTGAACTTATAAAAGTAAGAAATTTTGTAAGTGGGCCATCTTAGGAACTGGGCCATCTTAGGCGCAAGTACCTTACGTAACTTTGCAAAATTTATAAAAAATAGAGTGTAAGATTTTTACATTGATTTCTATTTAAAGGCTGCAACAGGAAAGTTGTGACAAATATTCAAAGGCTCGTAAATTAGAAAACACAATAGTAACCTATGTAGTATATATAATATGCATTTATGTAATTGGTAGAGTTATTTCCAAAATTGTATTACTGTTAATATACATTTCAATATTTAAGTAAGTGATTAAAAAGAAAACATCACTACAAATAATTCCGAATATTCACTGATCAACTGTACTCGCAATAAATTCTATCAAGTAAGTAGTGCGTAGTGCTTGCAACACTAGTTATTATAATTATGTTGGAATTAGGAATATATATTTTTTTTTTATTGCGTATTTAGCACTTCGATATGGCACAACCCTACACATACCGCATGCACTTATATGTCACAGATTATATTAATTAATACATACCTAAATACCTACACGATTTTATTAGACTGATATACCAATTTTACCTAGCCTTCACTATTATCACAATACCTACCTAGATTAGAAATCACTATTTTAGAACAGTTTATAGGTTTTGCCGTCCGCAATCAAAAATGCCGCTAAGTACCTAAATATACTGTTTAAATCGAAAGTAATTTAACAATTTCATTTGACTCCCATATCGGAAGTAATCATTGTATAAGTTCTGAAACAATAACACGGTTGCAGCCTTTTAGATAACGGACTAAGAAAATATTGCCTTAAATCCCAAATTTCCTTCCAAATAGAACCTTAATTCTTGCCTAAACTACCTAGATTAAAATGAATATCATAATAGAAAACAAATAATACTTACTACACTCGATTCAACACATTTTGCACCAGTGACAAATTTGCCAATCTGAGGTTTAGTAAAGTGTGTTCTAATCACCACAGGCCGACGAGTAGAAGCAGTGGTGGGAACCAAAATAGCAATGGCGTCAGCCTGCCCGCGGGGCTGGCGGATGACCAGTCGAAAGACTTTGACTTTGAAAAGACTGAAATGAAGTACGACTCCACGGGGATGTTCCACTGGAGCCCTGCTAGGAATCTGGAGGACTGTATATTAGTAAGTAGATATAAATATTATCAAAAAATATAACATTCAAATTTGTCCAATTGACTACAGCTCATATACGGACTGGATCGACTGGGGTAGTACCACCATCTCACAAAAGGTGTAAGACACTATTATAGCTGCGTTTGAGTGAGAGAGCCGGAAGACCAACAACCACCTCCCTTATCCTCCTATCCTACTCACATTTAACTCGGAAACGTGTTAGGAATACCAAGCATCTATAAGCTGGTAACTGCATAACATCAGGCGGGTAGTACCTACACTTGTCTGCCGACGTTGTAACAAAACAAAAAACTGTGAGATGATAGTACTACCCCGGTCGAACCGGTTCGAAGTCAAGGTTTGCTTCACAGGATCGAAATCAAGCGGCCATGACGGTCCTCAACGGGCACGTCGTGGTGTGTCTGTTCGCGGACCCGGATTCGCCCCTCATCGGTCTGCGGAACTTGGTGATGCCGCTGAGGGCGTCCAACTTCCACTATCACGAGCTGAAGCACGTTGTCATCGTGGGGAGTGTCGATTACATCAGGAGGGAGTGGAAGATGTTGCAGAATCTTCCGAAGATTTCTGTTTTGAATGTGAGTAGGTAGTTGTTTAATCAAAGAACGAGAGCGGACCTGCAAAAAAATTACCTTTTCTTAGTTGCATTTTGGCTGGATAAGAGAAGATCTTCCAGACGGGCTGGCGGTATGCCTGGCTGGGCGGCCGCTATGCCCTAACGGTTGTTGTCGGAGTCTCTTATATAGGGTGGCACATCGAGAAGGGTCAGTATGAGGACCTCAGAAACTAGATGATATGGAAATATCATGTTCTAAGAAACCATTTTGACGACCGCTTGGCGCAGTGGTTCTAGCGTAGGCCGCTCGGCTAAGCACTTGGAGGTTGCGCGTTAGATTCCCGTTAGGGAAAATTTAGGAAATGGTCTTTTCGTAATTTTCCCAGGTCTGGGATCGCCCGCAGTCCATTGTACGGTACCGATAGAACAAGCCTTCTGCCTTGCTCAGTTTGGGACCATACCAGTTGGTGTGTCAGTCTGACTATATTGCGTCTATTTTAGACATTAGTTGCAGAGACCCTTCTTGAAGTATCTCTTTGTTTCCAGGGTTCACCGCTAAGCCGGGCCGACTTGCGGGCAGTGAACGTCAACTTGTGTGACATGTGCTGCATCCTATCAGCCAAGGTGCCATCCAACGATGACCCGACGCTGGCCGACAAGGAAGCTATTCTGGCTTCGTTGAACATCAAGGCTATGACGTTCGACGACACGATAGGCGTGCTGAGCGCGGGCGGGCCGGCCGCCGCCGCCGGCGCCGCGCCGCCGCCGCCCGGCCAGCCGCCCGCGCCCGTGCTGCTGCAGCGCCGGGGCTCGGTCTACGGCGCCAATGTGCCTATGATTACAGGTCAGTCGCGTCCACCACCCCTGCAGCTCCTGACGACAAAAGACTGGTCAAAAGTCAAAACTGTGACTGTGTGAGGTACCCAGAGAGAAGATGAAATTCGCATCTCCTGGATTTTAACGCATGCATGGATTTCTTTGCGGATGAATGGGCGAGGATTTTGTTAGTATGTTTGACGTTATGTGAGATGAATGAAATTATTATTATTTTGTTTTTTATAACGTATAATGTATTTATTACTTATACTTAATTAGTGTAATTGCCGCTTAGTCGTCTGATTTAACTACTTATGTAGTTCTAATAGTAATATGGACCTTATGCTCGATATTAGTTACATCCATCAAAATATGCTTACTTATGAGGAGAATAAGACAATATAACTAATCCAATACATTTTATAAGTAGTTGTTTAACTTATTTTTGATTCTCCAGAGCTGGTGAACGACAGCAACGTTCAGTTCCTGGACCAGGACGACGACGACGATCCTGACACGGAACTGTACCTGACGCAGCCGTTCGCGTGCGGCACTGCCTTTGCCGTCAGCGTGCTCGACTCTCTTATGTCTACCGTGAGTAACTTCTAAAGTAATAATTTAATATAATTTAGCCCTTTTGACGTCGTGGGCACGGGCCTCTCCTCAACACGAGGGGGATTCATGCCATAATCCACCACGCTCGCCCAGTGCGGGTTGGCGGATTTCACATGTCTTTCGAAAATTGGTTAGATCTTCTAAGACATGCAGGTTTCCTCACGATGTTTTCCTTGACCGGTTTGAACCCAAGACCTGGAGCCCGCAAGACGCATGGTTTAACCAATCGGCTATCACAACTTCTAAAGTCGGGGTTCTATTTGACTCCTATCGGTGGTCTTTTGCAGCGTTTTCTAAGATATCTTCTCTAAGAATGTGTCGTGAACTTTAGGTCCTTTAATACCCTAGTATTAGGAGGTAGCCTGTCTTTAACTGATTTTAATTAGTTGGTGTTGTTGCACGAAACTCGGTTCTTGGTGCAATTCGTACATATTTCCCCATAGTCTATTGAGACTGTTGGGAAATAAGTTTGATGGATGATGAAAATGTGCTGGATCAAATTGGATTCAGATCGCAAATAAAAAAATATAAAATAAATATCGCCAAGCTGACACACCAACTGTATGGTCCTAAACTAAGCAACGCGTGTACTATAAGTACCTGGGTACCGTACAATGGAGGACTGGGGGCGATAACAGTGACACCCAGACAGGTCATTTCAAAAATTTGCCCCGGCGAGAATTCGAACCAGCAACCACCATGTGCAGTGAGCCAAGCGGCCTACGCTCGAACCACTACGCCAAACGGTCGTCAAATGATGACGGAGTCTACACTAAAATGTCCCGAATTACTAAAAAGACTGGTATGGATAAAGTTTTTCTATACCAGGAGCGATGCCGTTGCACTGTTAATGGTTTTAACGATTCTTGTTCCAGACGTATTTCAACCAGAATGCCTTAACGCTGATCCGGTCGCTGATAACGGGCGGCGCCACTCCAGAGCTGGAGCTGATCCTCGCCGAGGGAGCGGGACTCCGAGGCGGATACTCCACGTCTGAGAGCTTAGCTAATAGGTGAATACTTTTACACCATTTTTATGGACCTCAACTCTGCTATATCTTATCTCTGCTATTTCAAGGCGACTTTCAGGAAATTAAATCAAAAATATTTTTTATAAATGTACACCTAGTCTAGTCAGTCGAGGTCGCGTTCCGATCCGTTCGAAGCTATAAGAAAAAAATGAAAAATTGACAATTTGTAAGTGCCCCCGTGGGCCTAAACTAAATAAATGCTTTGAATTTGAACAAAGTAACTTATGAATAGTCAGAATCTACCATCGGTTCGGATCCGATATAGGCCATGTAAAATGAAGATCTCACGGGGAGTTTATGTAACCATAGTTCGAAAAATTCAATTTCGTCTCTTCGGTAGGGCAACTTATTTGGGGAGTGTGGGATTGGTATTTGCCATTTTTTTCACAACAGTTTTCACTATCAACAACACTATCTTACCTTGTGTCTATCTCACGCATACGAGCTTTCATTTTTCGCATTGAAAAATTGCATTGTATATCTTCATGTCATGAGAGAAGTAATAAACCAACCGCCCATGGTATTTCAGGGATCGATGTAGAGTCGGCCAGATCTCCCTGTACGATGGCCCTCTGGCCCAGTTCGGCGAGGCGGGCAAGTATGGGGACCTGTTCGTGGCCGCGCTCAGCACGTACGGCATGCTGTGCATAGGCCTCTACCGGTTCCGGGACACCTCCTCCTCGTGCGACGCGAGCAGCAAGCGATACGTCATCACGAACCCTCCTGACGACTTCTCCTTGCTGCCCACTGATCAGGTACGACTTCGACTTCCTTATAATTCAGTTCTTAAGTCCTAGATTATATTTGTACGTACTTCGGACCTATGCATACCACGAATTTTAAACGTGCAGTAGACTCGATACGCACGCGAGTCAGACGCAGTCTGACGACTTCAGACTGTAGACTTGTAGGATAAAAGCTTGCCGTCGACGCACATTTCTAAAACGCGCGTCGACGTTGCGTTTAAAAACCGTGCACATGCCCTTAAAGATGTTTACATTGGTAAATTGTTCGCAATTTCAATGGCTGATCGTTGCCGCCCACTCCAGATGTGAAACTTCTTCATAACTGAACCATAAATTGGTTTGTGACTAAATTTGTGATTGGTCATTTTTATAACAAGACAATTGGCATTTAATATTCATATTAAGTTATATTAGAGATAACTCATAACAATACGTACAGACCTACTCATTGCATAACTCACAATTTCCCTTCAACTTACGTTTTAAGTGGTGGAGCCACAGCTGTAATTCTATGACTATAAACTTCTTTCTGCACTAGTGGTCAATTGAGACACTTTTTTAAAAACATTAAACATCTTTCTTGATGAAATTAAGAAATCTTTTCAAGCAAATCACAGTACCTGATTCTGGTCTTAATATGCATTGTTTTGTCTAGGTGTTTGTCCTAATGCAATTCGACCCTGGCGTGGAGTACCGGTCGAACCGGCGCGCGGGCTCGGCCACCGGCAGCGGCGGCAAGGACGACGCTTCCTGACTATTGCTGTGCAGCGCCCTCACGGACGGGCCCTACTCCTACATATAGGCAGTAGGGCCCGCCGGACCATACCACTCCGACAATCCTGCCCGTGCACTCACAGTTACGGCATCACTCCCATATTTGACCTCAACCTTCCCTGGTCCTTCAAATCCATTTGATTGAGTAGTGTTATCTTATTTCACAACAGACTGTGATTTTGGGGCATGGATCAGAATTGAACCGATTATCTCGTTTAAACCCCCACAACATCATAAACAGAATGACACAGTATTTGTTGAAAATGTTGCCCTTTAAAATGTAGTAGAAAGGGATGCAATAAAAGTGCATAACACTACTCAATATCCAAAATTCGTTGTTTCGGGAGTGTTGCTAATCTATCACTGCCCCGTTTTGTTTTGATTTTGGCAATGTATCTTCTAATTAGGTTCTACACTCACAATGCACAGCAACCTTACACTTTTCAAACGCACTCTTGGTTCATAGAATAGCATTCATTTGTGTTACCGCTGACAGATTAACATAACGGTTTCAAACATAAACTTGGAACCAATAAATGTATTGATACGAGAGGCTTCCTCAGACCGACTGAGTTCTGACGTCAATGAATTAAATAAGCAAGAATTAATTCAAACTTTGATATAAGTACAAAACCAGTCGGTATGTGGAAACAAAAATAAAGAAACAGAATATAGAAATAAAGAACAGAATCTCTAGAAAGCGCTATAAGATGTTAGGGAAGCTTTCGATGTCTTAGGATTTAATAGGCAGCAGAATTCATTAGCGCTGTTTTCAAAAGAGTAACTACCTATAACAATTTTAAAGAACAGTTAATACAACGTGTTGAGACACAAATAGGGTGAGATGTTATACATAATCAACAATACTGAACAATCTCAAATGATGGGAATACTGCAATGCCGCTGAAGTCAGCAGAGTCATAATGTTCTCAAATCGTAGTTGTCTTTAAGATTAGGTCTTAAGCGTCCGAACCTACGGCAAAGTCGAGGTTCAAGGTCTGATATCGGATTCGGAAAAAACTCCATCTCCTTTTGCCATCATCATGATCAGTTGCGCAATTAAAATGACACGACTTCAGCGGCACAAACGGCACACAAAACGATAAGTCTAAATACCAATGTGACTCGTTATTTTACAATTTGACAATTTTAATTATTGAAATAATTTTATTTAAAAGTCAAGGTGGTGGATTTTAATTTTAATTTATTAACACAGTTTTGGGTATAACATACACAGATGCATACAATAACGATATGATGTTGATCCATATAAGCCTTCTGATTGGCAAATACCATTTGTTACGCGACCAATGAGCGCGCTGAATCAATCTTAACCAGGCCAACTAGGTTGTTCTGCCTAGGTAGAGCAACCTAGGTGGTTTAGGTTATTATTATTTTTTTATTGCCATCCGGAATTCCTCCCCAATTGGTGGTGTTTGCTTATTTGCGGTCCTGGCAAACATCTTATGTCTGTGGCAATGGCTTCTATATCCTTAATGACCAGAGAATAGAGGATATATGAGAATAGAGAATATTATCTTCAAAGGTAAGATTACTCATGTCTCCAATAAAGACTTTAAGAACCATAGTGGCAAGCAAGTGGCAAGCCTTCCTTTTCAATCTCTTAACTAATCACCCATCTACAACGTTCTAAATACTTTTAAATATACCATCTCTTTTTGTCCAAGTTTCTTTGCCATGTTGGTAAGTATTTTTATCGTATTTTTCTCTATTTTTATCTTCGAAAAGAAAATCTACCGCAGTTTCCCCGAAGGTCTAAGGTCGTATTTGTAAGCGAATTGCTCAGTATGGAAGAAACCTTTTAAACTTTTAATTGCATGACTTTGTGCATATGGTATTAGGAGTAGGCTATCGCTTTTCTTAGATTTATCCATTCCTTATTCAGTAGTTCTTTTTTCTCTCACTTTTCACGTAATTAGGGCGCTATTTGTAAAGCTGAATAGACATATGTAAGCATTTAATGTAATTCATCGACTGATTGTTAAGCAAATCAATTCACCGTGTTTACTTTGTGATCGTACGAAGTTATGTTAGTCATTATTGTTTAAGTTTAGTTTTTATATGAATTCACATTGAATTCTTCATTTAGTTGTAAGACTTTCAGTTGTATTATGGGGTCTTAAATGCACGTATGGTAGTCTGCATACAGTTCCATCTATTGCTCATTTTTTTATATTATTATTGTTTGAATTATAATTATTATTCTAGGATAAACACACAAAAGTCTATAATATTTTTCGTGCTGACAAAATGATATTTTAAAATTACCCAAAGACTCTACATCCCAACCAAAGAAAGTTAAATGTTCTATTGATGATTACACGAAGAGTATTATCGACTTAACAAGTACATTCAACCTCACCACATTTATAGAACCACGTTTTGTTTCTTTTTTTTATTTAATAAATTTAATAAGCTACGTTTTATTTTACTTTTTGTTTTCTTTTATATTTTCCTGATTTTATTTCGGGGGGATTGTCAAAGTGGACGTGTAACATGGCGCTGCACACGTATAAACCAATGAACTGAAACAAATTATACGAAAATATTATATGCCGATGCGTGATTGGTTCAAATAGAATTCGAGGATGGTTTTTATGTTGCAAAGAACAGAGTGCGATGTGTAATTTTGCTGTAAATGTGTGATATTATTTCCGAGACGTTGTTAAAATAGATATTGGGCTTCTGAAGCCTGCGATGTATTTAGTGTTAACTCCGGGTGCTTTGACGATTGTGGACTTTCATAGTTTACTATGTTGATTGTATTAGATAAGATACTTTAAACGGCTGCACAACACAACCGGCTCTGGTCGCATTCAAAATTGTACTCCACGTGCAGTTGGTTAGAGATCATTTTTAGAATTTATTAGGAATTAGTTTCGCATCACCATGTAGAATCATTACAGTGAATCGGTTAGTAATACAATATGACGCAATAATTATAACTAAATTACCTACAAGATGTTTGATGAATATAAAAATAGGAAGACCCACGATGTCCACCGAGCATCGCACGCGCTAGCACCAAATTAATTTAAAATAATTCCTAATAATTAATGAATACCTCAACTTGATAGTGAGTAATTGAATTTAAAGTTTTGTCAAACATCCTGTACATAGATATCTTTGTCACGATCGCATAGAAATCACTTCATTCAAATAGAATAGGCAAAACCGGCCTTAATTACAAATAGTTTAATGTGGGTGGAACACTTGTTCGTGAATGTGTGGTCTCGTTGATAATTCTCGCCTAAGAGTACTCGATACCGAGTGTGAGTCAGTGAGTTCTAACGTTGTCATTTCAGTCCAAAGGCAAAATACAAACACCCCAGTTCGTAAAGGAATTGAATGCAAACATACTGCCATATTTATGTAAAACCACTACCTTTATCAATATAGTGAACAGTGACCTAAAGAAAAAGTAAAAGAAATATATCCAAATGAAATTAACTGAAGGTAGTAAAATAAAATTGTATTTACTACCCACAATTCCTCCTCAGTATCGAAATGTACTTCAAACTTGTAAGCAGTGATTTATTATGTGTGAAGGTCGATTTTAAATTAAAAACTAAGTACCTACACAAAAACGGACCGGGCATAAAGAAAATTGTACAGTTACGAGATGGTTGTGCACGATAGAATATTATTTATGTAATTAAAACTTGTCGGTCTGTCCAAAATATTAAATTAAAGGAAATCATATTGGCTTATTCGGCCGAGCATTAGAATTGGCTTCGCCAGTGTCTGTCAAAGTACGGGGCGCGTTTAGTATCTACTGGCCACTTCCCGCAGGCAAGTATAGTGGTTTAGTTGTAATTTGAGCTTGGTACGAGTATATCGGTAAGTAGTGACCTATGCATGGAGCCCTAGCCAAACTAGGTACCTAATATTTAGCGTACCACCGCGAGCTACATTCGACACTCAATTTTAAAATTTTTAGCTAGAATGTTGTAAATAGTCAAATGTAATTTTGTATGTTACATAAGAATTTTTCAATATACGTCTCCTTTGCATTAAAATAGAAGGCTACGGTTACATTAAAAACGTTTATATTCAATACTATCGTGTGTAGTTTGTTGTGAATTAGGCTTCGATGTCACTGTATGCTAGTTAGGTATAGAGTTCGGACGTCTCATTGTAAAAATGTAAAATACACGCTATTGATTTGGTAAATATGAATGGTAAATAAGTATTACTTAATATTAAAATGACGATTTTTCCTTTAATATTTTTATACAGCATTGCAGTATATTTATCGCAATTAAAAGTTTATAGAGGTGGGTCAGTGTGCAATTTAAAAGAAGTATAAAAATAGTGTTTAAAATTTGTATAATCGCCTTAACGAGAGAGAATATAGCTGAGTCCTTCTGCGTGTGTTTTACCATTATTGTTTAAATATGCAATGTGTATGTACCGAATGTATGTCACGCGACTTCAGCTGTTACTAGATAATACTTTAATAACCGTACACGTGTCAAGCGAGAAGCGCCGACAAATGCGCGCGCGCCATCGAGGGCGGACGTTCGAATCCATTTAATTCAAAACACGACTATACTATCGCGCAGATGTAAATTAAAATATGATATCGCTTGACAGATAAAGCACATAGACGTAAGAATCTTATGAAAAATTGAATTAAAGGTTGCAAGACTATTACTTAATGGTTAAAAAAATATTTTAATTCACACCTGTAGTCAAGAATTATCCCATACAAGCATTTGCATTATTTGAAGTCGTAACTCAATTTGTATTAATAATCAGGTTTACACACACATATGCGCTATTTAGTGGTGGTGATCTCGCGAAGTCTCGACAAACGGCACGAATTTACAAAATCCGGTACTTGATATCTATTATACGTCCCTTGAGGGCATTGATTTAATGTTCAAATTCCAATATTTCCATTATACAGTTTACACAATTTTTGTTGACAACGGGCGAGTATACTAGTATCTGCGAACTATTGCAGGAATTTACCTATTGTCAACTTGACATACCAAGCTGTTCACACAGGACTAGTCCTAAGTACTTGTCACCTTATCAACTTGAATAGTTTAAACGCGGCATATGGCTAATTTTCAAATCATACGGCCGTACCTATTCACAAACTATGAGTTCTCACATTGCGCGCGAACGCACAACATATTGAGAAATGCCAAACTTTGTGTCGAGTTGTTCCCCTACTCAGACATGTATTGTTTGTGAATACGACAGTCAGTATCGGTATATTAATTTGAAACAGTAGAAATAAATACCGTTTTCAATTAATTAAACTAAAATAACTATCCGCTTAGTTTCTCTCTCCGGTTCAATGACTCTACTAAATCAATCTACACTAGATCGATTACCACTAACTTTAAATTTTAAAAATGCCTACAATGCAAACTTAGAAATCCATGTTCAGTGTGCATTAAAATCTTAGAATTAACAACATTGTTGACTATTGCTAATAGCTTGAGGTTGTTAATGTTTTTAGAACGGACAAGATGAATTTTTCATGTATTATATATAACGTATATGTGTGTAAGGACATACAACGTAGTGCGTTATGTATTCGCAGAGGTTTTGTAGATGTGAATTATGTTATGGGTGATTAAAATTAAATTCTGTTCTACTTTTATTAAGGTTTAATGTCCATCAGAGCCATGAATTTGAGCGATGAATTATTGGCAAAACTGTAAATAGGTACCTACGTCATCGCGCAGAGCAAGACGTAGGTATGCAGTAGCTGAACGCTTAGCTATAATTAAAGTCCATAGATGTAGTCAAATAGTTACTGATAGTTATTCTAATACGAGAAGAAGTCTTAGAATTTGGTCCGAATCGTTATTGAAAACGGGTTCTGAAACTTTAAACGTCTGTATTTATGAGAATTTATTTGTTTATGACGACCGCTTGGCGCATTGGTTCGAGCGTAGGCCGCTCGGCTAGTGAGCCGAGCGGCCTACTGTGCAGTGGCACATGATAGTTGCGGGTTGGATTCCCGCCGGAGCACATTTCGGAAATGGCCTTTTCGTAATTTGCCCAGGTCTGGGTGTCACTGGGATCGCCCCCAGTCCCTTGTACGGTACCCATAGTACAAGCGTTGCTTAGTTTGGGACCATACAGTCGGTGTGCCAGTCTGGCGATATTTCTTTATTTATTACATTAATTTGGAAATTATTTCAGCGTTAGCAATCGAACATGTCTTACGATTTGGTACTAACAGTGAAATAAACAGTGAAATAATTTTCAACATAACTTTAAACTTACAAAAATACAGACGCTTAGAGGCGATAGGCATGGATGATAGTGAAGAGTAAGGTAGTTAAACAGCAATAGACCCTAACATCCGCCGAATAGAGTTTCTATTTAGTCGGCTACAAACCCTGCAATATAATAGCGTTAATATTTTGTATGTCCTTATAATAAGTCTTAAACGCTCTATAACGAATGTTCGCTAGACCCTTTTATAAGCTGAATGCCATCTTAAAGTGTTGTTACACTTGTCCTGTCTTAATAAAGTAGTATCAATATATAATGATGGCTGTGAGATAAATAATTGTAACAATTTAAATTTATATTGTGTAAATGAAAAGATAAATATTAAAAATAGCAACATTGATGCTCGGTCGCAACGACACTGGTTCTCAATCTTTGTTTCTGTTTGCGATTATAAAAATAAGTCGTATGTAAACCTTTGAGCTTTACTAAGGTTTATTTAAATGCGCCGATTGTTACCTTAAACGCTGCTAATAATTTTCGGCATTGCATGTATTAATCGGTTTTATATGGTTTTACAAATCATTTCTCAGAACAATACCACTATAAACCGATTATAAATTTCCATAAATGGGAGCGAAAGTTTTTACGTTTCAAAGGCTAATAAAAATAACTTAAGATGTGACCCACAGAAGGTTGGTACAGTGCTACAAGCTTAATTTGGCCGGTGGCCAAAAGAAGAACTAAAATATTCATTACAAAAAAATGACTTGACAATCTTGTATCGACACTAGCGACGCTCTCACGAGCCAAATAAAGTTTGTAGGACTGTAACGGAAGCTGTTTAACATCAGGCAGGCCGTAGGACGCTTGTTAGCCTACTTTGATAAATATATATGAAAAAATAAGTAACTAGGTACTTAATTTAGCGCCTTTCAGGTAACATTCGGTAGTAAATCTGAGTTTATTTGTATTGGCACTGCTTACCTACTCTTGGCTCGTAATGATAGGTTGATGAAGTTGAAGGCTCCAATTAAAAAATACGCTCGAGAGCTGGACATTCTTGCGATTTATTTTAGAAAACGTGCCATGTGCAGGAGTGAATAAAGTTTGTTTTTACTTTGGCAACATATGATACGCGCGTAGTTATTTCACGCACCATTCGGTTGGAGTCTCTAATCTGTGCCAACACAAATAAAAGTCAAATTTTATATTTATTTTAGCGCGAAAACATCGTTCAACGGGTTGCCATTTCATTATAGCAACAACTGCTCTATTTGGCCTTAACTTAAATTCAAAATAACATGCATATCTTTAATTCCAAAATATCCTGTTACTTACAATTTAAATTCTACCTTTTTTTTTCTCTATTGGCAACCCAACCATTCAAGCTCACAGCTTTCTCCGCAGTTGCTCAAATTTTCAGCATATATAATTATAACCCCATTATATCACCGCTTCTAGTTAACCATTTACAAGAAACCACCATTTATAAATCACATAATATTACATTGCTCTCGTCATAGCGGCCATTTTGTGCACCTACCTAAACAAGATGGCGCCGGTACACGGGTAATGCAATATTATAAGACTGTTCGAAATGTATCACACCACAAGAACAAATTATTTAATATTGTTGATGTTGATTGTTAATAAAATGCAAATAATGTAAATATCAAAATAAATTCTGTATTTGTATTTGATTTGTTGCTTTCATTTAAGCCCTCAAGCTTTTTACCAGTTATACTTTTACCAGTTACACAATTCGTTATACTACAAACCACCTTTTGAACTCTGGCTGCGACCAGCGCATGCGACATCATGTGAAGCATTTATTAATTGTTATAAAAAACAATAAAATGATATAACAAAGCATTTTTGTGAGCAGAAATTGCTGTGTTTCGAACGATGAGTGAGAGAACCGAAAGCCTAACAACAACGAATTAAATTAACGTTTAAATTTCAATCAAAACCAATAAAGCATATCACTTGGGATCATAGAGATAAGATAGATAAGTACCTAAGTAGGTATTTCATCAATTTAATTTAACTTATGACATCTGTTTGTTATTTTTTAGAATGTATCATCTAAAGGATGTAAGTAGGTATAAAAATAATATATACAGTTTTATAAACAAAATATATTCGTAACTGTGACAGCATTCCAATATTTAACAATTCAATTCATAGGTACATTCAACAGACTCTTCAGTGCTGACGCGAAAATTAAGGCACCTGACACGTCTCAATCTATAGACTAGTAAAAAGACTAGAAATACAATTCAAATGTTAATGTAATGACTACCTACCTCAGTAAATCATGGTTTAGGCAAATACAATTAATATAATCAAAAACTTGATATTACTTGCTTACTTTTCAAATGAAAAAGTGGTCCTTTTTCAGTTTCATCTGCCCCTTGGTCAATGTGAACAGTTCGAAATTAATCAAATAACATATCCCATTTTCTTATCAGATATAGAACTCATCTCAACAAAAGTTATTGTTCTCAATTAACCCGAGACGCATCATATACAAGTGCTTCAAAAGACCGAAATAATAATTCAGGTGCATATATGGTGGCTTATATGTAGGCTAGTGAAGATAGGCTATATTATATAACCATCATATTTTCTTAGTTATGGGCTCTTGAATATTTGTCAATACTTTCGTGTTGAGGCCTTAAAGTACATTCAATTGCCTAAAAAACATTGAACTGTATTTGCGAGTAGCAGCCACCAATATTCAGGTTTTGATAAAAGAATTTGCATAGTAAGTACTTGTGATTTCTTTTCATATCCATTTAAAAAGAAATTATTAAAATACTTTTTTTTATGAATTTTCATTTAATGCCTTATATAAGTACCCATCCATATCCAAACTAACATTTTAGACTTTTAAATCAGCATTTGAACAATATTTTCTCTGGGTATAGTCACACATTAATGCCTCACCTTGTCCAATTGAAATAAGCTTTTGGAGCTACTTCTTCTAGGTTTCATATTGTGTTTCTTTGCAGAACTGATGGATACAACTTTCTTTTTCTCTTCATCTAAAAGCAAAGGTGGTAAGGACACCTTCCTAATACTATACTGGTGTGGGGTACCATTTGGTAGCCTTGTGTAATCATTCTGAGGCATTTCAGGGGTGTACAGGGGCTCTAACCTTGCTAAGTCCCTATGTCTGGCTGTGACAACCCTATTATTTAAAAGTGCATTCCGCTCCGATGCACTAAGAGCTGTATTCCCATGATTCCTTGTGTCCAATGAAACATAGGACTTAGCACTATTTCTATCACAGTTTATTGAAGATTCCGGTCTCGAGTTCCTCATCCACCGCGAGGATACTATTTCAGACCTCAAAATAGACTGGTTCTGTCTTTTCCTGTAGGATGGACTTCGTATCTGAATTGGAGTGATCTGTAGGAGGGAGCAGAATGATTCAGATAAGTCTGGCTCGTCATTATACGTAGGGCAGAAGGACACTTTTTCTCTGCTAAGTCTCGGCTCATATGAGTCTTCAATAATCGATACCCTCGGGGAGTTCTGTGGCGTGACGTCGGTGCTACTCTGTGACAGACGCTCCTCGCTCTCACTAAATTTCTCGTAATCACTGTAGTGTATAGCAATAACTTCATCGTGTTCAATTTGTCTACAAGAGAGCCTTTTTTCTGGTAACCGTATTGCTTTGCCCACAATTCTGTAAATCAATACATATTTAAATGGTAAATCACAAGGTTATATCAGGTTATTCGCTTTTCTAAACTATTGTACATACAAAAGTATGTCGATTTTTAGATTGGAATCTGAACCTTCTGTGTAGACGCATTATGAGTGAATTTTAATATTGCAATTCAGAACTGTATTGAAACTCTCCATATCATTCCTAGCTTTATTGACATGGATTCAGCGCCATCTGTCATAGAAATGTCTTTGAAGGTGCCAGTAGTAAGTTAAAGAACACTGGACCAATTTCAACAAGGTGTTTTACTATTATATTCTATTCTTATGTCAACAATACCTGAGTTGTGGATGAAGCTGTCTCCACTGCTTACATTCCTCAAGGATCTGAGGCCTGATGCTTTTCTCGCCGTCCTCATTGTATAGAGTCCTCTCGATCCTGTCCCACTCATCAGCTAATATCTTAGTTGCCTCAGCAGTGTTTCTACGTAACGCAGACCCAGAGCTACTGTCACTCTCCTCACTACGAAAGTCAGGGGAGCCTAAAATGAAAGTTGAACAAATGATTTCATACAAAAAGAATATCTTTGTTACTCGCGATCCGCGCTTGGGACTGTACATCTAATAATAATGAAAAATATATTTATTAACATCACATTGCATCATACAAAAAGATAAATACACATAGCAAGTCAAAAATAATCTGGATAGATTCTGTTTGATTCACTTACTAGTTCTATGTGCAGCCTCAAAGTTAGTTGTTTCTTCTGAGCAAGTTAATTATCTAGTTTTAGAGAGTAATATTGGCTGTGTTAGTAAATATTGTTTGTCTGGTGATTACAGTAACACGACTCATAAATTAATCTCATTTACCTGTTTCACTCTCCGAAAAAAAATCCGAAAAAGGTGTCCCAGCTCTGTCCAAACTATTCACGTTGTAAGGGTCGAATGAATAGTTTAAATTCCTGTTCACGTAGCTGCTGGTATTCGCAGACAACGGAGGCAGCTCCTGGCCAGATCGGTAGCCAAATTTCTGATGATTTATACTGGGCAAATTGTCGATAAATTTGTTTATATTTTTGTCTCTTGCAGATAAATAATTTCGTGCAGACATAATCAAAAACTATACAAAACGAGATGTGTGCCTAATCCCATACTTTAGCTACACTTAAACTTAGCAATTTTAATATTAACACACTCTCATTTACAGAATAATTTATGAATATTACTATTATTTGCTTGGAAAGCAAACACAATTGATTATAATTTTCGATTGATTGATTTGACAACAGTTTCTTTTATTATTGTGTAGTCTATGACAGTTTGAATTTTTTTTCTCCTCGCTCGCTTGTGTAGCAGGCTAAAGTCAATAAGACGATAAGACTATACTGCCTCGTCTTCTCATCTTATGTTTTTTCTCATAGATGTGGTAACATTCAACTTCATTCGTATTTAAAATAATTTATGTGGATTCAGATCAATCATTCTTCAGTTTTTGCAGTTAGAATTTCTTTCCTATAATGGTTTATTTGAAAACAAAAAGCATACTATTGTCAGACAGACTCTTTGTACCGAACTTATTGAATCATGGAACTTAGCACTCCATTTTGGTATTTTAAATTGGACGGTTGCATTTTTATTTTGTATTATTTTAAAATGTTTTGTTGCTATTTGTTACTTGACACTGGCTAAATACTTATTGCATTTGTGCCGCTCATAACCTATTAAAAAATGTATGTAGCTGTCTGTCAATGTCAGACAGGTTGTCAGGTTTGCAGCTGTCTGTCAGTCAGTGAGTCGCGATCGATTTCTTACCACCCACACTCACCAGGGACCTAAGAAATTCGCAAGTTCAGAAAAAAACTAAATTAAAACTACATTGAGAATGTCGAAAATTGAAACGAAAGCGGGTGACAAAGTTCAGGATGAGGTAAGCAATAAAAAAAATAGTTTTATTACATACACTACCTAATCATTTCTAGCGTTTTGCCGCCTTTATTATTCTGAAATAAATTCCTTTGTGGAGTCGTAAATATTGTTCATTGTTGATATTTTTACGCACGTAGCTGTAGATGAATAACACTGTCGCGGCGCTTTATATTTAGAAATTAAATTGAAATGACGCAATGCGACAATCTCAGGCGACAATCAACACGATATCAGCTGTAATTATTTAATTCAGGTACTTCTAATTATGACTTATAGCCTGGCCAAGGACGGGAAACCTATAAACACAGTATATAATATTTAAACGATGACTACGGATGGGTTTCAAAGGAAGTTTGATACTTCTTGAAGCCTTGAAGGTGGTAGAGCCAAGCCAATGGAGTTTCTTGCATGTTCTTCTCCATAGGATTTTGTTTTGGAACATGCACCTAGCTCTTAACTTTTTAAAAGTGTC
Organism: Notodonta dromedarius; assembly: GCA_905147325.1. Taxonomy (NCBI): domain Eukaryota; kingdom Metazoa; phylum Arthropoda; class Insecta; order Lepidoptera; family Notodontidae; genus Notodonta; species Notodonta dromedarius. Next base: position 2,371,534 of record LR990167.1, read on the forward strand.
AGTTAATCGGGCCTATTTGAAATAAAAATATTTGAATTTAGAATTTGAATTTGCTAGCTTGACCAGGGTAGTACCACCCTCTCACAGAAGATCGCCGTAAACAACTTTGATTGGCAAAGTGTGAGCGATGCCTTTGGCATTGCAAGCATCAATAGGCTATGGTAACTGCTTAGGATCAGGTGGGTTGTACAATTGTTTGTAGACTTTGTGATATTAAAAAATTCCGCTTCACATTATCAGACAATACTGTGAGAAGGCAGTCTACCTGCCACTCCACCCGCCACAACCATTTATTTTTTGTACTCTTTCTAATCCACAATGGTCATCTATATCTATATAAATGAATATAATTGGAGTGTCTGTTTGTAATGTCAATAATGTAATGTCAAAGTATAATGGTACTTATAAAAATTGTCTGTCTGTTTGTTACTGTAAATCTCCGAAAAGGCTGGACCGATTTTGATGGTACTTTCACTGGAAGATAGCTGATGTTATAAGGAGTAAGCTTGTGCACTTTTAATTTATCAAAGTACTAGGTGGAGCGGTGGGCAATGGCTAGTTAATTTTAAATCTTTCAAAGTAGCATTAAGTATCTCATTAAACGAAACAAAATAAAATTCGTTCTGTTGTCAGTTAAATGATAAATTTTATCTCAAAAGATTGACATGGTTAAGAAAATCTCTTAGACTATTGTTATTGAAACATTCAGTACATTGCAATAACAATTGAATACCTACCTGCTTATTTGAATAAAAATGAAACAAAAATCTTTAGATGTTGTGTATAATATTAGTTGTTCAAGGTGAGTGCTATTGTGGCCAGGGTTGAGTGATTTAAATCAAACTCGTAAATGGTGAAGACTATTAAATAAATCACACTTCAATTTGATAAAAATAAACTCTGTAATAAGTACTAAAATATTTTATATCTCAGTGTAATTGAGACATATTCACACAAAGTAAAGAGTTTTACACTTTTTTATGCATTTTAGGTTGTCACTATTATAATAGGGATATTGCACAAATTTTGCAAATATCATTTAGATGGGCCAAAACATGGACATTTAAAATTTGGAAAACATTAAGTACAAGTGAAACTTACTACTATACTTATGAAACTGATTATTATTCATCATCCCCATTTACATCATATTATGCATAATAATCTATAGCCAGCTCACTTACTATGAAATAAGTATACAATTAAAAAAAATAACTTTATTCTTTCCTACCCTGATTGTGACCCTTTGTTGTCTCCAGAAAATCCTGATGCCCTACGCATACATCCAGCAAGTACCAGGCAAGCAGATACGCCAGAAGCTCGCGTCGGCGTTCAACTTCTGGCTCAAAATCTCAGATGAGAAACTCAGGGCTGTGGGAGAAATAGTCCAGATGCTGCACAACTCCAGCCTGTTGTAAGTAACACTACCATCAAGCCTGTAACCCTCTAGAGGGTATCCAGAACCATTTTGCCAATGGTGTTTCGGTCCCTATGTAATAAGGGCGAAATTGCCTTTATTCTGGAAACATTACCCATCAATATGATGGGAATTCGGGCCATAGATCGGATTCAATTTGTGTCAGGTTAAATGTTGAATATGTCCTTTTCTTTATTCACCCTTGTCTGTTACTGTCATCGGCTCCAGTCCATTGTACTGAGTTCTTAATTCTTATACACTGAGGAAAAAATGATGACAGTAACTTTTTTTCGTAGTCCTAGTAGCCCTTGTAATCATTTTCACTAAACGTTTTGTAATTTCAGAAAATCATTTATAGTATAAGCCATTACAAAATGTTTAGTAAAAGATACTAGGAACTACAATAATTAAGTGTTGTCGTATTTATTCTCAGTGTAGTTTGGGACCATACAGTTGGTGTTTGGTATTTTGGAAAAACAATTTTTTAGCCTACTGTTATTCGTATAAATTATTATACGATTATAAGTCAAATACGAACAAAAGAGGAAATCGAAGATTGCGCAGGCGGCGCGGCGAGATGAAACTGGCATTCCATATTTCCATCACCTAGGTATACGTGGCAATTTAACGATGGTGTCTACAGTGGCGGATTTACCAGCAGGCAGAGTAGGCTGGAGCCTAGGGCGGCAAATTTGGGGACAGATTTTTTTTTTGTTTTGCTACCTCATAGAAATCAAAAAGATTTCTGCATGACGATTTTCTGATATTTTACAGATAGAACTCTGCAACAAATTTTGCCGATGACTATCTTACGTGGAATATCAAAGAAATTTTTGGATTGGAATATTAATCTAAAGTAGCAGTGATAGCCGATTGGTTAAAGCACGCGTCTTGCGGGCACCAGGTCTTGGGTTCAAATCCCGGCTCGCACCTCTGGATTTTTCGAAATCTATGTGCGAATCATAATTTCTATATGATTATCACTTGCTTACGGTGAAGGAAAACATCGTGAGGAAACCTGCATGTCTTAGAAGATCTAACCAATTTTCGAAAGACATGTGAAATCCGCCAACCCGCACTGGGCCAGCGTGGTGGATTATGGCCTGAATCCCCATCATGTTGAGGGGAGGCCCGTGCCCAGCAGTGGGACGTCAAAAGGGCTAAATTATTATTATTTTAATAATAATCTAGGACATGGCAATTAGAGGCAAGGGCGGCAAACACTTTACAGCCTATACGAGGCATGCCTTTTAAGTTCTGTCGTTTCCATAATTCCCGGCAATTTTGAATTTGGAACTGTTCTATATTCGAATGTGTTTAAATTTCGAATCTCAAAACAGTTGAATGTATTAGGATTAATGTTATTGTTTAGTCACAGCGTCGATTAGAATCTGTCAGGTTACGTACGAAAATGAATCTTTCTAAGGAAAATGTTCGTGCAATAATTTTCTACAACTTTAGAAGAGGCCTGACACGGCTTCAGTGTTTTGAAGAGCTAATATCGGTGTTCAGGGATGAAGCCCCATGTCTGCGGACTGTCGAACGCTGGTATTTAGAATTCCAGCGTGGACATACTAGTGTTAGTGACAAATCTCGCGAAGGTCGCCCAAAATCTGCATTCACTGAAGATAACATCATCGGAGTGAGACAACTAATTCTCGAAGATCGTCATGTGACGTATCGAGAGATAGAGGCTCTATTAGGCATCTCAGGGACAACCATTCAGAAGATCTTGCATGAAGCGCTTGGTATAAGAAAGCTAGTTTGCCGTTGGATACCGCATCTGCTTTCCGACGATCACAAGGCGGCCCGCGTCAGATGGTGTAAGAAAACTCTGCAAAGGTTCAACCGAGGAGAGTCAAATCACGTCTACGACATCATCAGTGGTGACGAATCTTGGATCTATGCCTACGATCCTGATTCCAAACAACAATCTACAATCTGGGTCTTTCAAGACGAGCCAAAGCCGACTAAAGTTGTTCGTTCTCGAAGCACTTCAAAGAAGATGGTGGCCACGTTCGTTAGAAAAACCGGCCATGTTGCGACTATTGCACTTGATGATCGTAGAACGGTTAACGCAGAGTGGTATACCACAGTTTGTTTACCACAAGTCATCGCCGAACTTCGAAAATCTAACTCAAAGCGACGCATCATCCTGCACCACGACAATGCAAGTTCACACAGCGCTCGTCAAACGATTGAGTATTTGAAGCAGGAAAAAGTAGAAATTCTTGACCATCCTCCATACAGTCCTGACCTAAGCCCTAACGATTTTTTTACATTTCCTAAAATTAAGAAAAGTCTTCGTGGTCAAGGTTCCAGTCCAGTGAAGAAGCAGTCGACGCTTTCAAGTCAGCCATTTTGAACACCCCCACTTTAGAGTGGAATAAATGTTATAATAACTGGTTTGAGCGAATGGAAAAGTGTATTAAGCTACGTGGTGAATACTTTGAAAAACAATAAAAAGTACTATAAGGTTCTAGTTGTGTTTTTTTCTTTAAACGACAAAACTTAAAAGGCATCCCTCGTACCTTGGAAATTTGTAAATCCGCCACTGGGTGTCTATTAAGCGCCATTAAAAATGTCGACTCTATTTAGACGGGAGCCGCAGAATACATTGAATTTTAATGTAACCACTTCCGTTCTACCGAAATCCATAGTAGGTACAAACACAATGTAGTATTGACAATATCATCTCATCAATTATTCGGGGAGGCTACGATTCCATGTAGGAATAATTTGTTATTCATGTCATTCTTCGAAACGAGCTTGTACCTCTCGGTAGACAATAGTAAAAATATTATAAGAAACAATAAACGACTCACATGCTAATGCTCGTTTGGCCAGGCGCTGATGCAGGGAGATAGGGGGAGTGGTGGGTAACACAATCCCCCCCTCCCAAACGAATCCTATATTGAGGTTTTTTTTTTTTTTAATGGACTATATGTTGTTGGCCAGAGTGGCCATAACAACTTCACCCGCACAGAGGGCGAGCGCAAGTGCGCTCCAGCCAGAGGGGCAGGGGGGCAGCTAGCTCAAGGGCGCCACAAGGGACACGACCTCGGCTTGGGCCGCTGCCAGAAGAGGTGGCGAGGGTAAATCTACCACCGGATCGGAACGCACCTATATCGAGGACCCGCGCCCCCACTATTTATAGTTATTACTAGCTGTGCCCGCGACTTCGATCGCATGTAATTTAAATTGTTAATTAAGTGAAAATCCCGTCAAAATCAGTCGAGCCGTTTCGGAGATACTCTTGGATTTCATGTTTTTTTTTTACGCTGAACCCTAATTGTTTTCCAAAATTAAAGTACCCTAAGTTACTCCTTATAACATCAGCTATCTGCCAGCGAAAGTCCCGTCAAAATCGGTCCAGCCGATTCGGAGATTACCCGGAACAAACATACAGACAGACAGACGAAAATGGTTTTTTTATAAGTACCGTATGTACTTTCATATTTTATGCATTTAGTGAACAGGTGTTATATCTAATTTTTGTTAACGTCTGGTGCTTGCCAATATTGTGAAAAGATTTTGCACAGGATCGACGACATCCAAGACAACTCGATCCTGCGGCGGGGCATACCGGTCGCGCACTCCATCTACGGCGTGGCCAGCACCATCAACGCCGCCAACTACGCCATGATCATCGCGCTGGAGAAGACTCAAGAGCTTGGACACCCTATGGTGAGATACACAGACCAATAAGCAGTGCCGTAGCTGTGTAACCGAGGGACCTGGGGCAAAAATAATATGTATGAAACACCCACAACCTCCTCACTACACAGACCGAGAAAATGACAAAATATATAGACCTAGCTACAGAAATAAAGAGACAATGGCAAGTAGATACAGTAAAAATTATACCCATAGTTATCTCCACAACAGGTGTCATCCCAAGTACCCTCCATACTAGCCTCAACACACTTCAAATGCCCAAATCCACTTTATCACTCATGCAGAAAGCAGTTATCCTGAATACCTGTGAGACGACAGTCACATGCAAATTCTTCCAAAGCTCTTCATCATCTTAGACCCTAACTATAGCTGCTAGCTGAAACACTTGGTCAAGGCCCGTGTGTCATTTTACCCCTCAAGCAGGGAGAAAAATTAAACAAAAAGCACAAAATAATAACAATAGTATTGCCAGACGAACACACCAACTGTATGGTCCCAAACTAAGCAACGCTTGTACTATGGTTACTGTACAATGGAGCGGGGGCGACCCCAGTGACACCCAGACCTGAGAAAATTACGAAAATGCCATTTCCGAAATTTGCCCCGGCTGCCCACTGCGCCAAACGGTCGTCAAGGAGCTGAAGGAGCTCAAAATGATGTATCTGTTGTCTCTTGCTCATCGTACGAATCGCAGCTACATTAGCTTCTCTACGCCGATGTTGTTGGCAGGCGACTGCTGTGTACACGGAGCAGCTGCTGGAGCTGCACCGGGGACAAGGCATCGAGATCTACTGGCGGGACAACTTCCAATGCCCTTCGGAGGAGGAGTACAAGGAGATGACTATCAAAAGTAAGATGTTAGAGCCCCATTTAACTTCTCCCCGGGACTCGTCGAGGGTCAAACCTCGACGTCATTATTGGTCACCATTGTCGATCCTGGCTTACAGGAGTTACAGTGGTGGGAGTGTGTGGCGGGAATAGTCCCTATAAAAAAAAACAATTTGAGCCCCATAAGCTGGTTGTGCCAAGCGGTGCCTATTGACGACAGCTCATATAAGGGCTGGCTCGACAGGGGTAGTACCACCCACACACAATATATCGGCTCAAAGCAGCTATTGTACGAAGCGTGCGAGACCCGGAAGCCCAGCCCCGTCATCCCTCTGTCCTACTCTCCTTCAGGTAGGCAATGTACAAGCCTTTGGTATTGCATGCATCGATAGGCTACGATAATTGCTTAACGTCAGGCGTTGTTTTCCGACTTTACATCTAAATATATACTCGTATAACTCAAAGGTGACTGACTGACTGACTGACATAGTGATCTATCAACTCCCAGCCCAAACCACTGGACGGATCGGGCTGAAATTTGGCATGCAGGTAGATGTTATGACGTAGGCATCCGCTATGAAAGGATTTTGATTAATTCTACCCCCAAGGGGATAAAATAGGGGATGAAAGTTTGAATGAAACTTTGTCAATTTTAAACCGAAGTTAAATTCCACGCGGACGAAGTCGCGGGCTCAGCTAGTATATACATAAAACTGCAATACACTTAGATTAATCAAAGGCAATTTAATTAGGGTGCCAACAGAACTAGCACCATTGTGCTCCAATACCTTGTGTTGTGTGCCCCAGAGACCGGGGGTCTGTTTATGCTGGCCATCCGTCTGATGCAGCTGTTCAGCGAGAACAAGTCTGACTTCAGCCAGCTGTCCGCCACCCTCGGCCTCTACTTCCAGATCAGAGACGACTACTGCAACTTGAGGTTGCAGGAGGTAAACACATACCCATTCTTCTTCTTCTTCTGCGGGCGGTTTCCCCCAATCGACGTCTGTTGCGGCTGTTTTGTGTGTTGGAGGGTGGTGAGCCAGTGATTCCAGCCATCCTAGTTCATCCAGGAAGTTCCCCAGCTTCTTAATGTCGCTGCAGACTTCCTGGAGGCTGGCTGGTGCGGCCGGTAGCTCGCCGGTATGTGGCCACTCCGCTGCATTCCAGCAGGACGTGAGCACGCATACCCATTTTAACCGACTTTTTACCTGAAAAAGCCAAAAGGAAGGGTTATGTTTTGAGCAGTCTATGTATGTATCATTTGGTGTTCCACCCTAGCGCCTAAACTACTCTTCTAATTTTGATGAATAAGGCGTCAATAGATTCGTTAATATGGAACGCCCGACATAGGCTACATTTTATACGGACAAAATTAATTTGACGAATGTTACATCTAAAAAGTGGGGTCACAGTTTTTTTTTGCACAATTTTATACTTACTATATTTCAGCGCTATCTATCGGCAGTTCTGAACATAATTCTTGTAATTCTAACTGCAAATGAATTAAATTAAATGGTTCCTAGTTATTTCTGTGTTTAGTGCACCCCGGTTTGTTGAAGTTACTTAAATTATTTTTCTGTAAATGTATTTTTTAATCTAAAATGTTAAAGCCTAACACAAATAAATTTCCTGGGAGTTTTTTTTTTCTGTTGGTTGGTACAGATGGTTGGTAAGAACCCATTAGATTACGTTCTTTGTAGCAGGTGCATCATCTCTAGCATTTACTAAATAGCGCCGCGTAATCGTGCATTGTTAATAGGACCTTATTGAGCAATTATTAACGTTTATATTCCAGTACTCTGAGAACAAGAGCTACTGCGAGGATCTCACGGAGGGCAAGTTCAGCTTCCCCATCATCCACGCCATCAGGAACGACAGGGGCGACAACCAAGTGCTTCGTATCCTTTTCTAACAGGAAATAGAGAAAGAGATAATGGTACCCGTCCCTATAGACACATAGATGGATTTGTTTGCGACTGTCTCTACAAATCTTTACGCTGCAATGTTTTTTTATACAGGGTGTAAGGGGCATCGTAACCAAAACTGATACCATGAATTCAACTCATGATTCTGGACGCCCTAGGGTTGGAATTAAACTTAGATATTTTCATGAATTCCCCCTCTAGTTTTCACGTAGTAATTCATAAATACAGTTATCAATATAATTTTGCAAACGCCGCGCGCCATATTTGTATATATGTAGCTCGAAGAAGCCCGAGATTTCCCTAGAGGATATCGACTACGTGACAAAAACCTAAACTGGGGGGCTTAGGTTTTTGTCACGCCGCCCCTGTGACGAAGTGTGGTATTTTGAAGACCTCCCCCCTGAATGGGTCACGTAGCATACTACGTAGTATACTACTCATAGGTACGTTCTCTAATAGTCCTTAGTCCACGCATCAGACATCTTGCGGCAGCGGCCTCGCGACGTGGAGGTGAAGAAGTACTGCATCACGCTGCTTCAGAAGCTGGGCAGCTTCCAGTACACCAGAGACATACTGAAGGACCTCGATGCACAAGCGAGAGAACACGTACGTATGCTCTCACTATACGGCACAAGTTCTCAAACTTGTTTGGTCTGGGTGTCACTGGGATCGCCACCAATCCATTATACGGTACCCATATTACAGGCGTTGCTTAGTTCGGGACTATACAATTGCTGTGTCTGTCTGGCGATATTTTTTTTATTTTATTTAGTACAAAATCTCAATTTTTGTGAATGAATACGTTGGGCGGGCGGCAGGTGTCGCAGCTGGGCGGGAACCCGCAGCTGGCGGCGCTGCTGGACGAGCTGCTCAACTGGCGCCGGGAGACGCCGCCCCGAGCGCTCGACAACCATCTATAAACCACACTTCTACGAATAAACATAAGATACAGGTTGAAACAGAAAGGGTCTACTTATTCTTTTCAAAACTTAACGTTGTAATTTAAAACTATCAGCTTCGGAGGAAACTTGAAAAACAAAAGTTGTTATAGAAATACAGCTGTTGACAGATTTCATAAGTCTACAAAACCTTCAGTATTCCAACAAAGTAAAGTTGCAAAAAATAGTATACCCTTTTTGTTTCACCTAGTATACACCGTTTATTGTACTAGTGGTCTACTCCAATTTTAAGACCGGTATCTATAAATAGGCTTTAACTCTTGATATGTAATTTTGAACCGTCAATAGTCTAAGTTTGGGGCCGCCTTCGTAACCGGGATATTACGAGCTCGATCCTGGCCCTATGAGCCCCTATTACAAGCATTTGCCTTAGTTGGAAATACAAACGGGATTACTAGTAATGTGATAACATAGACCAATAACCATGGACGCCGCATAGTTGGGCAACCCTGCTCGCCTATCACATGCATTGCCGCTGCACCGGACATGTGATTGGTCCATTCACAGCTCGACCTTAAACGAGCCAATCAAAGTTCGCCGTCTTTTCTAATACCCCACCAACTTTAGAGGATTGCATTCCAATACAATAGTGGACATGGTCTTTACCTCACGTTCTATTTATTTTCCGAGATAACGAAAATAAATAAATTTGAGTGAAATTTCTGAGCTCGTAGTCAAGAGTTAAAATCCATTTATAAATACGGCCCTGTACACTGCATTAGTACAATAAATCTGATATGAAACCAAAAAGTAAGTGACATTTCTACTTGTCATATTACCGAAAAAAAAAGAAAGTGGTTACTACACTTTATATTTTTTTTATTTTTGTTTGCACTCTTTTATTTGTTAAACAAATTATAAATTGTATTGGACGATCTGCAGACCTAACATGGTTGGCTGTGACAGCAAATGAGGGTTTGTCTCTTTCTCACCTGTGAGTGAAGAAAGAGAGAGCGATATGAGATAATTCTTGACAGTTTTACCTTGAACCACGATTAGTTGATATTCGCTCATAAAGATAGAGCATTCCTGTATCATGTACTAGTTAAAAATCCAACCCACACTGCGCCAGCGTAGTATACTATGGCATGTATCCCCCTCGTATTGAGGGGAGGCCGGTGCCCTATAGGCCCTATATACATTACTATTTTATATTTTAAGTTTAAAAGAATATTAAGTATGTCCAATGTGTGCAATGTTATATAACTATTACTAACATAATGTGATGGATTGTTTTAATTATTAATTAATTAATTTATAGGTATTAAATAGTGCGTAGCTGCAGGCTTTCGTCCTTAAGTGACATGCAACGATTCTATGTGAATATAAATAAAGTATATATCAAAACTACACAAATAAAAATATGTAGCTAACCAGCTACCTGCTTCTTGGTATAGCTCCATTCAATTCTAATAGATAGTCACTTGACTAAAAATGAATGGACCCCATTAAACTGTTGGTTACGTAATAATGCATTCCGTATTTGTGATTGGAGGTAGAAAGATATTTTTTAAAAAGGCTACGGTATAAAAGACAATTTTTTTTCCACAATGTATGTTATCAAATTTCCTTTTCGTTCTCTATTCGAATAAATACAGATAGCTACATAATTGCACTGTCACGGTAGCTTTCATTATAGTGCTTGTTGGTACGTGATGTTGTCATGAATCGATATCGATAATTATTAAGATATATTGATGTTAGTTGTTTTTATTAATCGCTCCAATCTTCCCCTTCAACTGCAGTTAAGTTCAATCGCTTTATCGCTTACTTACGAGCTCTGTACTTATGTTTGCACAAGGTCTAAATTCGCACGTTTTTAACCTTATTTTTAGAACACGGACCAACCACCCTTTAGCTTTGTTTAATAATTCCGAAATAAGTTACGGGGCGGGAACGGAAGCAATGCCATTGTGATTGGTCGGGAGCGGAAGCACCGCATTTTGATTGGTCTATCGAAAATAATAATGGATGGTGATTGGATCGTAAATTTTATACACCTTATCAAGTGTATGTATTTCGGAAATTTGTCATAGAGTGCGGAGGACAAAGGCTGTTTGGTCCGCATTATTGAACAACATTTTGAATCTCTATAAATGGTCCTATTTTTTGCTTGAGCATTGTATTAATTAATAATTATATTATATTCTAATTAATCGCCTAACATTTTGGAACGCAATCGATATGTCTACTAAAATTTAATCGTGTATTTAAATTTTAATTAATCGACAAACTTTTTGGATAATTATCGATTTACCAACAATTTAATCGGTTATAGATTGTCTATTTATCTCGCTTATGTAGGAGGCGTTTAATGTGAATTTTAAAATGCCTTTAAAAAAACGACCAAAAATTACACCAGTCATAGATTTAGATGTACAATGTTAGATTTTGATCGCTTAGCGAAGTTTCTAGTGAGGTATTGAATATAATGTTTGTGCAATTGGAAAACATAGCTATGTTTTACATAAAACACAACTCATCGAGCTGTCAAGCCCATTCTTATTAGTGCTCGACTAATAAATGTCAGTGTCAAACAATAAGTCAAATTAATTTCCATTGTCTTCACCTAGTCGACATGAGCAAGATCACATTTGGAAAGGAAAAAAACTACTTGCAGAAAAAATAACGGTGAAGTAGGTATAATTTTTGTTAAGCTACATTTTACAAATAAAACCTATATATCTGTGTATCTATATGTTTAGTAGAATCGTAAATAGATTAAATGTTTCATTATTATCATAGAACTGATTAGGTAAAATGACAATTCATCCTAGTCAGTTGTAGCAATTGCATGTTGAATTCTGTAAACTGCTTAATATTTAAATTAGAATGTTGACTTATTTAACGCGGCTTATTTACTATTAAAATATAAAAATAACATAAAACATGTCTCACCATTTATTGCATTAAAAAAATACGCCACATTGCGATAAAAGACAACACCCATGTTTCTCTTTGGTGCATAGATTATAAATTCCTGGCCGCCATATTGATTTGCTGCTAGCGCCATCTATAAGTTTGCACCTATATAAGTGAATGGTGAGATGTGGCCTTACATTGGTTTTACATTTTTGTAAAAAATATTATCTTCATAAGTATTTGTAGATTTATTTTTTTTCTTTATACTTTGTTATGTACTTAGAGATATTAGGTAATGTTAAAGTTTACATTAATGTAATATAAAAAGAAATAAGGCTTGAAACACATGTTGCATATCAACTTTAAAACTCGCTGCTATTGAGTCCACATAGTAACGATGCGCCATGTTGTAAAAAAAAATCAAAGCTATAATTGTGTTAATCATAATCTCCATAGACCTAGAATTTGTCACGACACGTATGTCACGTACGAAGTTTGTCGCTTAGAGTCCACGCGACGCTATTTGGGCTACAATAAAATTAACCTAATGATTATACCAACAAATTTTGGTAGTCGATGTCGTGGCAGACGTAGGCGCCAGTTCAGTTGCGTATACATTAAAATGTAAGCTACTATCGTCTAGCACTAGAACCTTAGAACGATACAATTAGTCTTAATATCATACAGTCGTCGAAGCGACCGCTTGGCGCAGTGGTTCGAGCGAAGGCCGCTCGGCTCACTGCACATGGTCGTTGCGGGTTCGATTCCCGTCGGGGCAAATTCCGGAAATGGCCTTTTCGTAATCTGCCCGGGTCTGGGTGTCACTGGGATCGCACCCAGTCCATTATAAGGTACCCATAGTACAAGCTTAGTTTGGAACCATACAGTTGGTATGTTCGCCTGGAGATATTTATCTATTTAAATATATCAAGCTAACGTAGTCTTTCACTCTGCCGCCCACTACCCATAAATCTCAAGCCTGAGATCGATCTTGAGTACGCTTTTGATTGTGTACTGGTATGACCTAAGAATGACATTTCCAATATCGCTCTCAGACTTGAGATTAATTTATAAATACGGCCCTTAGACGACTGGATGATAATGAGGGTTGAGTTCACCAACAAATAAACGGACCGTTAGAACACTTAATTATTACAAACAATAAATTACTGGTATAAAGGTCCGTTAATGTGTTGCTGAACTCCGCCCGGAGACAGAAAATTTACTTGCACATTCCATGAAAGTAGACATTTTCAAACGATCACAAAATTACAATGCATGTAGTTTTTAGAGGTTGCCTCAGACCTAAAATGTACTTATTTAGACTAAATTCTGGCCAATAGAGACAATAATTGAATGAATTGAAACTGTGCTTTGACTGAAATGCATAGCAGTGTTAAAGGTATTCAGTATTTCATGTTTTCAGTGGGCATTCTACATACAATTGGTTATATGTATGATCTTGCAATTATGGCATAATAACGTCACCTAGTCTTTTGACTGTAAAACTTAGTGTTTGTAAACAATGGTGGCGGACATTGCCGTCTTGCTGTATATAAAGTCGAAAATCCTCCGTTGCGTGTTCTATCAAACTTAACAACTAATTCAGGAATACCAGGTGTCGCAACAAAAAAAATAACTACACCTATTTTTGCGTCGGAGGTTAAAAAAGTATTATTAAAACTGAGTTCTTAAATATAAACTGCCAAATAGTTCAAAGTTTTTTGTTGGGAATGTCGTGTTGTTTTTTTAAATAAAAGATATACTTTTGTGTGTTTTTTTGTTTATTTTTCTCCTTATTCGGTTTTTTTGTCGCTGTTTTCGTAATATAAGATAGAATATTCTAGAATAAAAGCATAGACCTTCATTAATTACAGTAGATTTGTATGTAAGTACTAGTAAAAGTTAATTCACACACCTTGTCTTCCAAATTTACGACAATAATTCGCTTAGTAATTTTTATTGATTCAGAATCATAAAAGTGATAGTGGGTAGCGTAAAAAATAATTTTATAAGTTAACATTTTATTGGAGGGTAGTTTCAAATATCAATAAATACAACTTTATTAAATGCCACCTATTGTGCAGTAGCTGAACCAAACTCGCTGTTATTTGACACCGAAAGTGCGAGAGAGTGCGTAATACATCCGCTCTACTCATGCGTCTCTCGACCACGCCTACGATTGTAAAATACTGCATATCTCTTCCTATCCTATGTCTCCCTAGTTTATTTGGACCATGCTTTCAAAATAAATAATGACATTATGTCGTGTATTTGAGAATTATTTCGAACTAAATACTAGGATTGCATGACATTAAAGGAGGTTGGTTGGGATGGTAGAAACCTGTAAGTGCGAGTGAGCACGCAATATCTCCGCGCTGCTCACACATCTTAGGCCACACCTACAACAATTTTTCTTTGCGGCATCTCTTTCTACTTCATGTTTCCCTGGTACATTCAGACTAAGCGACGTCTATCGTGCAGTAGTTGAACCAGCAATCTTTACGTACGTAAGAGTGAGAGCGCGATATCTCTGTTGTTCTCACACGTGTCATGGCCACGCCTACAATTTATCCCTATCTCCTATCTCTTTCTGTGTTATGATCTCCTAGTACTTTTTAAGGCTGCGCAAATAATTTTTAAACGTGACTTTTATCTGCCTACCCACAAAATATACATTTTTATATCTACCTACTATTTTATCAAAAAATTTCTTTAAAATCAAATAAAGCTTTATGTGAATTCTAAATTGTTTTTCATTGTGTATTTAGGTAACTACTGCAAAGTACTTTGTGATAAACCTACCCTGTTTATTGAATATACCTAATTGGTAGGCTCAAATCACATATTAACTGGTTAAAGATGAGTTAAATGAAAGACTGGATAACGTTTATGTATTTTATTCTTTTTTTTTACATTCGTCACAAACTACAGAACTGCGACTCTACTAGTCAAGGTTTTCGTTGGATCAAAAATGCTCCTGAACAGTAAAATATCAACATAAATAAAACTATCATTACAATTAAAATTATGTTTTATATTAATTTATTTTTCCATAAATCGTCACAATAAAAGAATATTACATTTAAAAAATCTAAAATCATATACAAATAATCTCTCTTATTGAAACTAACAGACGAAAAAAAAGTCGATGCGGTTTTTAATGGAAAAAATATGATGTCTGTATCACAATGTTATGGACACTTAGTTCCCCAGTAGATTCACTAAATATACATAAAAGTTTTATTTTAAGCTTTTTATTTGTTTCAAGAAAGCAAAAGGTTATAAAAGGCTACTCGGTACTAAAGCTTCCGTAAATCGCAAATTATTTTGCTACCGTCGATCATACGAGAAATGTGTTTCCATCGACGGCGAATATCAAAACTAGACTCGCGACAAAACCTAGTGCTTTATTGAAATATTTAAACGATACTCTCCATTGACGCAGAACATGGCTTCTCTTTTAAACTCGTTTTGTTATTTATTTCAATCTCAATTGGCGTAATTCTGTTGTCTGTACATTACGAATAGAATAACTTTGTCATGATCATGAGGAAAAAATGGATACATTTAGTTTGTCTACCAACAGAATTAGCACCATTATCATCGTCTAATTTATTTAAATTGTTATTTTGGGCGAACAACAAGACAATTATCTAGTTATATTAATGAAAGTTGAAAATTATTATAACTTAGTGTAAAGTTCTGACTCAAATGCCAACTTATACCATTTTTTCATACCTATATTGTATCATCGTCTACCAATGTTACCGAAATAGTAGATACTAAGATAGCGGTACTTTTGACACCTCAGTAAATTATTTTTAAATACAAACCCTACTTAGCGTCAAAATTAAGAGAAGCATGTTTCGCATTAATGGAATGTGCACATCTATAAAATATATTACAATTTAATATCATAGTAAAATTAATACGAATTCATTAGCACACTATAGTAAGAATTAATATTAAAACGTACACCGTTCACACAAACACGCAAGAATTGTAATTTTATTGGGTATTGTTTTAGTATTATATTTTTGTACTAGTGATGGGCCTGCCATCGTGCTAGTGGTGTTAGTCGATTTACCGGTTTTTACGATGTTTTTTTTGATAACGACATAAAGTCACAATTCTTGTCGGACAACAGTCAGATTACAGACATACATTTTTTATTCTGTCTACATCGATTCTTTGTGATTGTATAAACTGGTAGGACGAGCATACATAATATTGTTTGCAGTCCTTAAAAACAGAAGATACCTAATTTCCTTCTTTTTAAAAATAAGTTTGAAGGATCATTTTTGTTTAGCACCTAGACACTGCCATATTTGAATATTATTGTATCGTATGAACAATTATTTATGTTGCTTACATCACTTATAAATTTTATAAAAACATTTTTAGTTTATAATTGCGCTACAGAACAGAATAATACACACTCGTCTTCATATATGGGTATACAATCACAAAGCGCCGATAGGACAGCGCATAGTGCGTAGCCAGCTGGCGCGTGCGCGAAGCGGTCGGGGCGGGCGGCAAGCGGTGAGCGATTGCAGCGAGCATCGAGCGATTGCGGCGAGCGGCACAAGCGACGCTCGCTTATTGGATCCAGCCCACCACGTAGCTGCGGCTGCGGGTGTGCTGGGTCACGCGCTGGACGCGGCCACCTGAAACACAGTCCAGTTTGACACTTAGTTTTTTAAATCAAAGTATTTGCTGTCTCAATTTTTTGACAACACCAATAACCTATATCGGTGCTAATGTTTGTGTGCAACCAGTGCAAACCTACGGTAAGATAGTGTCGACTGCTTATAATATCTTAACAAAAAATGCAAATCTGTAATTGCAGACCTCAAACAAAAGGCCGCACCTGCGACCACTAGACATCGAGCAGCAGTTTATAGACTCTCATTACATCAAGTTTTAAATCACTTAATAATTCTCGGACAGCTTGAAAGTTAAAGTGTGATACCAAACTTTTCTTGCGTACATTTTGTTAACATTTTTAACTTATTTGCACAAGACTAAGATAATAGTAGTAGGCTTGTAGTAGGTAATAAAATGAACACAGGCTAGATTTGAAATATTAAAGTCTTGTATAGGGTGGAATGGACAAATGCAGTTTGCATGGCATACACAAATGGGCATCTTATGCACGGTCTGGTACAAACCCATGCAAAATGGGGCGTCAAACATAACATTAAATACGAGTAACACAGGTACCTACCTTATTGTAGGATATTTTTTATTAATTTTTACTCAACCAACAAATTCTTAAGAGCAATTAAATTATCCTTTTCAGTAATATTCACAAGAAAGTATCATGTAATTTCATCAAAATATGTATTTGTGTAATTTTCTTTAATTCAATCTTGACTTTAGTGATGGCAAGATTATTGTTTCTACACTTGAATATTAGACTTTTTTGCAAAAAATGTCATCGAATCTTATTCACAATGATTTTCATGTCAATGATATTTTCTGTTTCATTGAAAAACAATGATCAGTCGTTTTATATGGCTATGATAGAAAAATGGCGGCGACACATAAATATTTATGTGCATTTAATGTAGTGTAAGGTTCAAAACTTACCCCGGGGGACAGTTCAAGGCTCTAAGCGCTGTTCTGGCTCCGTCGGTGCTGGCGTACTGTAATGCATACACACCAACAAGTGTCACATATTTTATATACATACAACACATACATTATATATCACTGACGTTCGCTATATATTATACAAATAATCTATATTTTGAATTGAGTATATTAAGTCATAACGTTTTTTTGTTTATCGCAAAACAAAAATGGGTTTTAAACCAAAATAATGTTCCCATTTTTGGTCAAAAGTAATTTAAGTGAAAATAGTGTTATTAATGGCAAATTTTAACTGCCGTGCAGCATGGAAGCTATACAAAAAAATTAAACAATTTGTGTACCTATACCATTCTAAAGTTATAGCGAACATCAGTAAGAAGATAGTTCAATTAGGAATATGTAGAAACAGGGGAAAAATATAAAAAGTCTCATTATAAATTGCAGGAAATGAAATCCATGCTTCAAGTATCATTGTTTTCATCATTTTTAGTATCAGTACATCATTCAGCATTCGTCTGTTAGTACTCACACGCATGCGTGTAACAGTTTAGGTTCAAGGAAAAAACATATTTATTTCGTTATCTATGGTTTAAAGTTAAAAAATGCTAACAAACATTATGACTATCCTGTCGCAATTGGGGCCCCACAGTTCCAATGGCTCACTAAGCGAAAATCTTGATTAGCTGAAGCCTTTTACGCTGTAAAATATAGTTGTTACCCGAAAATAGTAGCACGTAGCACGCATTAATCGTGAACGGCCATAGAGCATTCGCGCCAAAAAAATTATGTTTACCGATTTTATGCGGCCGTTTCTACATATTATCATTTTCTACGTTCCCCTCTCCGCTAAAAATTAAATTGTTACCTGTTATTAAATTTGCATTATAGAAAACACATTCAAAAACATTATATTTATTTAACTATGAGATATTTTAAGTGATAGTTTGCTTGTTTAGAAATTAATTCCATAGATAAAAAATACTTATAGAGAAAGTTACAAGAGTAAAACGTGTTAAAGATTATAGAATAATGCCACTATGTCGACTCTGAACATCAGTGTCATATACTACAGATATATATTTTTTATTAATAATAGTGCAGTTTTATAGAAACTATATAGTTATTGGAATCTATATTTGTCCACTATGGCATTAATAAAAGCTTTAAAAAACTTGTGACTCTTGGTAAGAAGTTATTAAACATTTTCAAATTTAAAACACATTTGTATTTTCAATATGTTCACTACATTTACATTCAAATAAGGTCTGAAAGCGAGTGTTAATACTTTTATCGTACTTAAATTAAGTTTATAACCCTAATTACAATCAAGGAATTAGGCTAAAGTAGAAATAAATCTCAATTTAATTAGCAGGATTTCTAACGTTCTTTTTTTAATTCTATAAAAGTAAAAGTATACAAGTGTGGACAAGTATAGGCTGATGATGATGATGAAAAGTCACAAGAATTGTATGAAACAAATCGTAAATCGATAAAACTGCACGTTGGTGTATGTGTGAGTGGTAACTCATCAAACCGACACTATTATTGTAAATAAGCTGAAACAAAAGCGTAGTGTTTGTTATACGGCCGTGCTAACATCGTGTACCCACTGGTGGGGGCCTGACCTCGGCAATTCTATTGTCTACGCGCGCCCTTTTGCAGATTAAAGAATCTGAACTGTAGTCGCAGCGTTAGGTCTTTCCGTACTGTAATGGAACAACATATATTCTCAACTACTGGTAACACACTGTGGATTTTTGTAATTGTGTTGTGTTCGTGTGATGTGGATTTGAACAATTTTATGCCAATTTGCTTGGTGATGATTGATGGAAATGATCGTGAAATGTGTACCCAATTTATTTGCCTCAATCATTTTATTGTTTCTTGTGATGGATTTTTTTTTAAATCTGCATCCCCAACAATAATGGAACTACTTAATGTTTTCTTATATTTACGCGAATACTACACATTGAAATAAAACAATTTTACGGATTTTATCTATTGCAAGACCTCGGAGACACTGTTAACACTTTCTGTCTGCAAACAACAACTAAATATGAGGGTACCCAGGCATTAACTATGACATCAGGACGTCTAACATCTCAGTCCCCCCGTGACCATGGTTGCTGTAAAGCAGCCGAAACGTCGGGAACATAAAAAAGTTAATAAACGCGATTATTCCGTAAAATAGTTTTATTTCAATGGAACTACTTAATTAATAACTTAAAATGTATCAAGATAACCAGTCCCAAATTAACACTTTTTTTAGTAAACCGTCCATTAAAATAGTTCCCCATGGCAAAAATACTTATTATATACAGAAGAAAAGATTATTTCCATGAGTACAAAGAATCCGGTACGCAGTCATACTAAATTCGATCGTTCTGAGACCAATACGCCAGACAATTCTTAGTACCACAGAATAATGTAGAGTGCATCCCTTCTTCTATACTTACTGAACATCTCACAAATATTAATTATAAATTATGTTTTTTGAATATTGTTCAAATTCACATTGTACATGTGTGGGTGTGTATAAACCTCTGTATACATAAAACACTTCATGGGGGCACGCGTGAGTGTGTGAGTTGCATTTGATACGCGATTACTCACGAGTGCGGGTTGGGGTTTATATCTGGAGGCTGGGCCATAACGAATCTCTCCACTTGCTCTCCGGTCGGCAGTTGTACTTTATCTTTATCTTCTGATCCCTCTTCTAAATTAACCGGTATTACTCTTTCACCGTTCATACTATTTTCCGTAGTTACCGGTTTTTCAATGTCGGTTGTTGCCGGTTTTTCAATGTCGGTTGTTGCCGGTTTTTCTTTCTCATTCGTTATCGGTTTTTCTGTACCGTCAGATCTTAACGTGACTGTTTCTGTGACCGTATTGACCGGTATTTCTTTGGCTGGTATCGTGAGTGATGTCTCTACGGTCTCGGTAACTATCGGTTTCGCCTCTTCTTTAGTGGGCGTGACAGATTCTGCGCTGGGTGGCGTCAAGTTGAAGAAGCTATTGTCGATGCCGACGGCGGGCGGTCGGCCGCGGGGCAACCGCAAGCTGAGCGACGCGCTAGCTCGCTTTAGCACCCGGCAATCTGATCACGATAATCGATTTCAGTTTTACATACTACTTGTGTTTAATCGCTAATCGTTATGGGATAATCAAGAACAATAATCGAATGCAGTAATAAGTAAACAAAAATGTCATATAGAAATTGATTAAATGAATACTTTTACAGATCGATTGAATAAATAAAATTAATCAATCAATTTTTTTCTGTACATACATACTCAAACTGTTGAACATTACAAATCTATGGTTTCCTACAATATAAACGCAAGTAGTATTGAAAATGTATCTCCAGTTACTAAACGATTGATCCGTCTCGATGGTTTTACAATCGCTTTTACAATCCAGCCGCTTCAAGCAAATCGGTAGCTTCTCTCTTTCCAGCGCAGTGATCCCCGAAGCGCGTTAGACGCAAGCATCGTGTGTCGTCTATTTACAGTATCTTCTTGTGTCGTTGGATCTTGACTGTTAATACAAGCTGAGGATGGTCTATAATCGCATGATGCGTCATATGTGCACATGTGGACAGTGAATGTGTTAGGTGTCGTGATGTACTGAATCATTTTGATTACTCTGTTTATGTTTGATCTGAACGATTTTCTGAGTCTAAGCATGAATCAAGTTATATTGTATACCAACATTAGGCTGTAAACAGACAACCAAGTGGCATTCTATTAAATTCAAAGACGGAATTGATTACTAAACTCAAAAATTGAATTAAGAACAAAAAAAAAACCGGAAACATCAAATCAAATCCAAATCTCCGATAGATTTGGATTTTCCGACTTTTCCGACATAATATAATATAAATAATTTTAATTCTGTCTTGGTTTTCCAGAAAAAAAATTTTCGGTTGTCTATACCAACCTTAGTGCCAAAGATAATTAGAACATTTTTTTCTGAAAGTAGTACGCAAAACGTTCTGAAATGTTGAAAACAATTAAAAGTAGTCCTATTGATAATTACATTTTAATTCAGTACACCACGGGTATGTGCTGGGGAATATAAACTGGTCGGTAAACTGTGTGATATTACAATCGGGCGACGTCACGGCGGCGGCGGGCGCCACCTGTGCAGACGCCGGTATTGGATCAGCGTGTTCAGACATACTAAACTTATATACTAAGACTATCATCTGTATACAGGTTGAAACAGAAAGGGTATATGTACTTTTTTTCACAACTTATCTTTGTAATTCTAAAACTATCAGCTTTGGGGGCAACTTGAAAAAACAAAGGTGTTATAGGAATACAGCTGTTGACAGATTTTATAAGTCCACAAAATCTTTAGTACTCCAACTGTTCCACAAACAAATAGTATATATACCCTTTCTGTTTCACCTAGTATATAAAAATGAATCTCTATTTTCATTGCCATCGCATCACGCGTGAACGGATGGATCGATTTCGCTAATTCTTTTTTTGATGTGTTTATTATTGTCAGGAGAAAGTTCTTATGAAAGAAAAAATCAAGAAAGTTGAGCGGAACAATTCCAATTCAATATTCAAAGTAATTCATAAAAATATCGACGGAAAATTCCAATCCATTGTATTCGTTTTCGTTACGATGCCCTTAACAGCATTTATATTTAATAAGTTATTATTTAAGATATACATAACGCATCTCCTTGGCAATTCACACTACAAATCTAACGCATAGTAAAGTAGTCCAGACAAAGAATATCAATCTTATACATTTTAGTATAAGACATGTTTTGTGGAAATGCTTGGAACAGTCGTCCTATCTAGAGAGACAACATAGTTATGACAAATCAATGCATTTTGATTTTATTGAATTATATAATAAGGTACAATTTATCTGAACACGCCTTCTAAACATATATCCCTTTATACACTATTTATCTAATGACATTTGAGTATAATGCATGTACTTGATAACTACTGTGTAAATAATGTTTTGCAACATGAACAGCTCGCATTGCATTTTGAACTTTGCGCTTCAGAATTACGTGTGACATTCTTACGCAAGTTTCGGTTGCCAATGTATTTTATTGAATCGTTAAAACGTTTATGATGATGGTGTAATTTGTGTGTTAGGATGGTACTAACTCGTGTATACAAATATAGACCATAAATATTTTTAGATAAAGCAGACATTCCGGTGGTCTCTGTGCTTGCAATATGTTGTATCTTTTGAAGAAAATTCAGCCTAAAAATATTTAGAATCTCGTTTGCAATAAGTAATGATTGATACAAATCCTGGAATAAACACATTAAAAATATTCATCTTATAACAGATCTTAAGCCAGTTCAGAGATAATGACATTCATAGATAGCTGGTTGATATTAGGAAATAGATACCCCAAGCTATAGAATAAAAAAATCTCTCCTAAAGTTAATCGACAATAGGTTTGCGGTGGAAACGACGATTTATCAACAATAACAAATTTCATATTACTGTCACTTGCAATGAATAATTCTCGTAGATTTATGCGAGTACCAAGAAATATACCAAGAACTTCGATAACTGATTATGTATTATATTATCGCATGTTTTTAGCAAGAACAGCACGGGCATATCGCAAAACGGAACCAATAGAATAACCTATTTTGAATACAGCTCATTCTATTGTTCAACGTTATCATACCCGCAGCACGTGCTATAGGAATATGAGTTTTATGATCAAAATCTCGTTTACACCGCGGCTATTGTGGCGCAGCAGGCGCACGGAGCACTCACTTCTGTCGATGTTCCTCTGCAGGTGGCTGGCGATCCTGTGGCGGGCGTCGCTGTACTCCAGGTGCAGGCCGAGCCGCAGCAGCCGCGGGTTCTGCTCCACCAGCGATGTTATCTCCATCTCTATCTTGTTGCCGAGCACTTGCGACCGCTGCCGAAACAAACCGAGCGATAACGAAATGTACCGGCTGGAATTTTTGACAGGCAGTGGATGTGATGAATACGCGCGCTGTCTTCGTGAAAAGAACTATCTATAGTAACTTTTGAAACTTTTAGTATACAGGTATATTGTTTTGACAACATGACAAAATTATCTCCATCCAAAGTTTGTCTGGAAGAGATCGCAGTCTGCGATAAGACCGCCCAATGTACACTATTGTTTTTTGATGTTATTAGATCTATTCCGAAGTTTGGTGTACAATAAAGAGTTATTCTATTCTATTGGTTATTTGACTTATCACAGATATAAATAAAGCAGTGATCAGCGTCATGAATTATGGCCTGAATCCCCCTGGCATTGGGGGGAGGCCCGTGCCCAGGAGTTGGAACGTAAAAAGGTTTATATTATACAGTTTTGAAGTGGTACCAAACATCTATTTTTATGTCAATTTGCAGCCTTCTAGCCCTTATAGTCTCCGAAAAAAATTACTGTACCATCAGAAGAACAGATAAACGGACATGGCGAAACTAGTATAAGGGATCGTAGCTAGCTGGTGTGTGTAGTAACTGTACCTGGTTGGAGGCGCGGAACTCCTCGAGGATGGGCGCGTGCAGCAGCGCCTGCACCAGCAGCAGCAGGCCGGCGGGGCTGATGAAGTTGGTCTCGTGTGTAGTAACTGTACCTGGTTGGAGGCGCGGAACTCCTCGAGGCTGGGCGCGTGCAGCAGCGCCTGCACCAGCAGCAGCAGGCCGGCGGGGCTGATGAAGTTGGTCTCGACGCTGAGCACGCGCAGCGAGCGGTTGTCGCGCAGCGCCGCCGCCAGCGCCGCGGCCGCGCGGTCCCCGAGCCCCACGTTCACCAGCGACAGCACCTCCAGGTGCGTGTTGCTCTTCAGCCCAGAGAACAGCTTCTCGAACTTCTCCTCGCTTATGTTCTGTGGTCGGTCCGGTCATTATTCATTTGTCCATCGAGATTTAGCATTACCAAGCATTAGCTTAGCTGGATAGGTTACCGGAATTACTAGTACTCGCATTTATTTATTAACTCGCATTGCTAGTTATCTTTAAAAACAAAAACAATATCTACGTAACGGAAAAAAATCTATAGTAGTTTAAAAATGCCATGGATAGGGAATAAAAACAAAGTCGTCGCGACACGCTGGGCACATGGAAAACATTGAAACTAATTAAATTGATATGGCATATTGAAAAAATATATTTTTTAAACATTGTTTATATTAAATCAAATATTATGTGTAATTTAATAAAAAAAAAAAAATTCAAACCGAGTTAGAACCCACGCACCGCTGAATATTCACGCGGCCTATTTACTACCGGACCATATAAACGTCGTTTAACATGGCGAAATTATAAACTATTTTGTTGAAACCTTCGTTGTATTTCAACGTAACGTAAGCACTGGCCTGTTTTTATAGTTACCATATTTAAATTCTGTGTAATTTGTATTGGCAATTATTTTTACATTCAATTATTTTATGTCTGTCAAACACAAAGTACATAAACATCTTGTCTGGGCTTCCTATATGTTTTTGTTTAATCAACCACAATCTGCTTCTCTGTATAGGACTCAAGTTCCTATATATGTATTTGATAGCTACAGATAGGAGCCTGTTATAATCAAAATAAAACTTTTCAATGTTGTCATAGGAAAACATACCTTAATATTATTCAAATTGAGATCAGTCAAGTTCTGGTCATTCTCTTGTACCCTTTTGATAGTTTCATCCGGGTCTGTGTCGTTGGGGGGGTCCATCGGATACACCTGCAACAGATACACTACGCCTTATATGATGCTCTAAATCCTTGTTTTGAACTCACGAAACATTGTCGTCTATATTTTTTATTGTCATAAAAAAGAGACAACAACATGTTTCAGTGTAATGTTTTAGGATGTGCAAACCTAGGGTAACATCTTCACTTACGACCAGATTCTTCATGAACATCTAATGTAAAAGCAACAGCTAATACTACCGGTGGTAGAGCCAAGCTATAGACAGGGACAGGGGTAGTACCACCCTCACAGAAGCTGCGTTGCGTACGACAAGTGAGATAGTCGGAAGCACAACCCCCCTTCAGGTCTGGATTTGGTGGCATACCTTGGTTGTGGTGGCGAACCTTATTGGGTTTGGTGGCGGACCTTGGTTTTGGTGGCGAACCGTGAATATGGTGGCATAGCCTTGTTGGGTTTGGTGGCGTGCCTTGTGGGGTTTGATGGCGGCCTTGGGTGGCGTACCTAGTTGGGTTTGGTGGCGTACCTTGGGTTTGGTGGCCTTGGTGATGCCGTCCCAGCCAAGCCCGACGGGCTGGCCCTTATTCAGCAGCGACGCATGGTACTGGTCCTGGTTCATCATCGAGTGGAACCCGAGGATAGCTGGCAAACACAAGATCACTTTAATATTATAATTATTCATATTTGATTGTATGCATCTGGATATAAAGACTCGCGCATGCTCTAGAGGTATTTATGTATTTCTTTAAAATATAAAACAATCTCTAATAGATGAACAAATAAAGTTAATTTTCAATGTTTTGAGATGAAACCCAGCTATCAGGTTTTTTCTTATTGCAATGTAGGCTATTGAGACCTAACGACTTATTTTGCTCTCGTGTTCCTTGGGGACTCTGGGTGCTCGCTAAGCACTTTACATGCGCGCGCAGTCGTGGCGAACAGCCAATCTACAGGTTGAAACATAAAGGGTATACTTTTTTTTCAAAACTTAACTTTGTATTTCTTATACTATCAGCTTTGGAGGAAACTTGAAAAACAAAAGGTATTATAGGGTGCAGCTGTTGACAGATTTCAAAGTCTACGAACCTTTTAGTACTTCAACTGTCCCACAAAGCCGATAGTTTCAGATTACCAATGTTAAGTTGCAAAAAAATAGTATACCCTTTCTGTTTCACCTAGTATATATATAAAAATGAATGTTTGTCTGTATGTCCTTTATAGAATCGTAAACTATGCATTTGATCACGTCATGATCTTCAACAAAGTGTTGTGCATGGCCCACAAAGGTTTCTGAGTTGGTACGACCAATCTTTGACAGCGTAGCAACGCGCGCAGGGTACAGCTAGTTCTCTATAAATAAACGGGCTGCACACTCGCATCCGATCACACAATAAATTATCAAACATTTTAATTTAATGCTGCGAAATGTTTTATGGATTTCATTTCGGCGGTAAGAGCACATATTTTTGTGTCACATAGCTCTAGCACAGTTGCATTGAACCGTGGACAATGCTGGCTGCTCGCCAAGACGTCATAATCCCAATGTTTCTGCGTGTAATAATTCCCGGCGTTTTCACATAAACTAGTGATAGTCAAGAAATGACATTACTTTGTGCCATCTTACTGTGTCAGTCGGACTATGTCGCGGTGCGGTCGTAATATTTGGATCGCTTTGAAACTGTGGCACTAGGATTGTGTGAACTGGATTGACGACGATTGCCAGATTTTTTGTACAATTGCAAAAATATTTTCATTTTTACATTATAAGTACCTACCTACCGCGAAATATCTATCTACTGTTCTGAACTGAAGTGATATTAAGTTACACATTTGAGCGGCCAACATGGCACATTTTCGTCGTACTGGTAAAATGCACTTTAGATGGTACAAATAAAACATAAATTCGCTTGCAGCGAGTGGAGTGTGTTTTGGCACTGACAGATGGCTGCAATTAATTTCATTTTTTACTACTTGAAGTTGCAGCTTTGCAAATAAATGTTGTACTGTAAAGGCCGCCAGGATTTTATTGCCACCAGGACGGCGCTACGTTGCAGTGGGGTGATATTGACATTTGACAGTTCCAACATTCTCTCTTTTCTCTCGCGATAATTAAAGTCGATTTTTTTGTTACACGAAATAAAATGACAGTGAAACGCCACTGTTCTGTGAATTTGAGCCTTATGTGTTCAAATTCTATTAAAAAGTGACATTAGCGCATATCAATTTACTTTATCGAATAAAATCGACTTCAGCATTTTTAGTAACACTGACAGAAGTGAAGAGATAGATAATGTCAGCACCTGCAGATCACAGCCGACTTTGATAAGAAAACGTGAGATAAATCGATTTTGTCTCATCCTCCCATATGGATTAAGACAGAGTGATATAAAGTTTTGTCTTGGTACGTGTGCAGGGCCGGATTATCCCTTAAACAATGTAGGGGACCCTACATTGTTTAAGGCACTTCGAGAAAAAATCATTTTTGCCATTTACTTATTTGTTTCATTTTTTATTGAATATGGTGATGGCACACCTTCGTAATTTAATAAAAAAACAGCTAAACTATGAATAAAATTGCATTGTAGTATAAAATAAATACTTTAGGTAGGAAAAAGGTAAGGCTGCATTGCCTACGGGTTCCGACATGGTTAACCCGGCCCCGCGCGCGCGCTATCCCTGCTGGTAAGCTCAGAATGCGCAGCCGCCATTGGCGAAGCTGTGATGACGTGGTAAACGTACACTATTGTTTTTTTTTTATGTTACTAGATATATTCCGAACTGTAGTGTGCAATAAAGAGTTGTTCTACTCTATTCTAAAAGGCACGTCGCACTCACCGGCGAGGTCAATGATCTCCTCCTGCGAGGCGGTGCCGAGCGCCTGCTCGTACTCGTCGCCGAGGTCGATGGTGATCTGCTCGTCCGCCTCGCGCACCTTCTCCGGCGGCGGCGGCGGGATCCACTGCCGGCGGAACAACACACACTGTTAGGCTCAACAGCCCATACCAGCTATTTTGGGGCCTATGCACACCACGTTTTTTAAACGCGCCGTCGACGCTCGTTTATAGCGATACAGACGCGATGCTAACGCGTGTGTGTATCGATACATACTGCTCTGTAGGATAAAAGCGCGCCGTCGCAGCGCGTTCAAAAACGTGGTGTGCACAGGCCCTTAGTCTCCCGCTTTGCGCGCGCCGGAGGAAAGTGGATTTTTTTTCTTCCAACTAATAAAATAAATATCGCCAGACGAACACACCAACTGTATGGTCCCAAACTAAGCAACGCTTGTACTATGGGTACCGTACAATGGACTGGGGGCGATCCCAGTGACACCCAGACCAGGGAAAATTACGAAAAGGCCATTTCCGAGATTTACCCTGACGGGAATCGAACCCGCAACCACCCGATGCAGTGAGCCGAGCGGCCTACGCTCGAACCACTGCGCCAAGCGGTCGTCAAACTCCAACTCCTCCTATTATTTCTTTCGATTAAAATCGTGCGGGTTCCAAGTCAAATTAACTTTTCCCCGGGATTCGTCAAGGGTCAAACCTCGACGTCATCATTGGTCACCATTGTCGATCCTGGTTTACAGGAGTTACAGTGGCGGGAGTGTGTGGCGGGACTAGTCCCATAAAACACTGTTAGACTCAATTTACAGCGCCGCGGAATGGAATGGATGCGACTTTTTGCAACTAAATTGTACATACCATAATGAACTTTAGGTCAATTGTGTAAAATACAAATTAAATACGAGCCAAAAAAAGGTCGCGCGTCTGCCGGGGAACCCTCGCGCATTCTCGAGAACTCCCCTAGCTACTGTCAGTGTATTTAGTTTGTATGTTACACAATTGATATAAAGTTCATTATGCTATGTACAATTTCGTTGCAAAAAGTCGCTTCCATTCCATTCCGCGGCGGTGTAAATTAAGCCTTAGGCCCGTATTAAACTCAAAACTCAAAATTATTTTTATTCCTGCAAGCCAACAAAGCATTTATGAATACTCAAAATCTACCACCGGTTCGAAATGCTGCTTGCACTGAGAAGATCCGGCAAGAAACTCAATGGTTACTCTTTACAATGAATAAAAGATGGTGTACATTCTGGTGGGGGTATCCACAGCTGACGGAAAATTACAGATGTCGTAAATGATAACTTCCTACCTTCTTTTACAAAGACATGACTAACTAAAAAGGTTCCTAGTTTGACTACGGAACTTTAAAAAGGGCGACTTGGTGCTGTATAATCTGTGACATAAGTGTTGTTTTCGTATACATGTTAGCTCTGGTTGTTGATATCCCCATACCTTCTTGCCGCGGACGACGCCGGCGACGTAGGGCTTCACTTCGGGCCGGTCCGGCGTCTCGAGCGCCTGTTTGTTGATGTGTTCTATTAGCTTCTTGCGGTTGAGCGGCCCTGTTGGATCCTTCTCGCATGCGTAGTTGTTCCTTTGCGATGGCGGCAGGAAGTTGTCCTGGAAACATGGGAAAACATGTTTTATAAATTAGCAGATAAAGTTCGATTTAGGTTGAGGCGTTAGACTGAAACTTTTTTGGATATGGTATTCCAACCTTTTTTCTTTATCAAAGCCTATATATACAGCCTATAAAGATTTGCAACACCAAAGGCATTGCTCGCACGTTGGCGACTTGAAGAGGAGTAAGACGGAGGGAAGGGAAGGAAGGGGTGTTATAAGGGAAGGAAGGGGGGTTATAAGGGAAGGAAGGGGGGTTATAAGGGAAGGAAGGGGGGTTATAAGGGAAGGAAGGGGGGTTAATTATAAGGGAAGGAAGGGGGGTTATTAATGGAAGACCGTTGGGCACAGGGCTAGTGAAAAAATCATTACTACATACTGGTGCTGATCTTGTCATCCAAAAGGTACAACGAAACTAAATTTAACGGGAATAAAAATATCACTGATTTGCTCATTCACTCCCAATCATGAGAGGAATGGCAATACAGTGTGTTTTGTGTGTGGACCAGCACACTTAGCTCTATCTATATTAACTATAAAAAATACCCAGTAATCAACTTCTGGGTTAATTCAATGTCATTAAACAGGTAAATTGATATAATTATTGACATATTAGAATCAAATTAAGTACTTGGAAATATGGTACAGTATTATAGGTATCACAGATAAGAGCCGAGAACTCAGCTGATAAGACAAACAATGATAATCTGTTATTAATGTGGGTATCAATAACTTAATGGATTTATAATATACCTCACGGCCTTGCGTTAATATTAAATAATAACCTCTTTGGAACAATATACATACAACAAGGTTACAATTGATTAAACATGATTTCATTGAAATACTCAAGAATTGGTAGGTATTCTTTTTTCGAGATTAGACCCGCCACACAATCCCGCCACTGTTACTCCTGTAAGCCAGGATCGACAATGGTGCCCAATGATGACGCCGAGGTATGGAATTGGTAGTTGTGAGAACATTTTGAAATGGTCTCTGTATTTTGATAATTGCTGTTTATTAACAACTAGCTGAGTCCTGCGCGCGTTGCTACGCGCCTTTGTGGGTTAATGCAAAACACTTTTCTGAAGATCATGACATGATCAAATGCATATTTTACGAATCTATAAAGGACATACAGACAAACATTCATTTTTATATAAATTCACAATCACAATAGAGGATTTTTAATATTTATAACAGAATATGGCTTCCATCTCTCTCTTATAGTACGAAACGTAGAGGAGATATTAGGATAGGTATACAATACATATAAAAATGCATCTCTATTTCCTTGGTCATCGCATCACGCATGAACGGATGGAACGATTTCTCTAATTCTTTTTTTGTTGTGTTTATTATTGCTAGGAGAAGGTTCTTATGAAAAAAAAACAAGAAAGAAGTGGAACAATTTGAATTCAATATTCAAAGTTAAGACAGGACAACATCTGTTGGGTCAGCTAGTAAGTAAATAAATAAATATCGCCAGACCGACACACAAACTAAGCAATGTTCTTGTTTGAGTTTAACTGCCAGTGATAACTGTCTAGCTTTACTAAATTCAAGAGTTAAGATAACAATGTACACTTTAAGGCTAAAGCGCCCATCTAGCCCGCGAAGTTCAAATTTTTTGAGTTCTTTTAGATTTTTTTCAAAATCTGACAATAATAAAAGACAAATGTTGTAATTCGCGAAAAAGACCGTGTGCAGTGCATTTATTAATATATCCAACTCACTCTAAAACATTTCAAGAACGACAGCTATCCAGATAATCTGGCAATTTTTGTATATTTAGTGATTTACTAGTATCATATCCACCGTGATAATATTTAGAGTAAAATAAATGTATTAATAAATGCACTGCACACGGTCTTTTTCGCGAATTACAAAATTTGTCTTTTATTATTGTCAGATTTTGAAAAATTTCTAAAAGAACTCAAAAAATTTGAACTTCGCGGGCTTGACAGGCGCCTTCTACTTAAGTAAGTACCTAATAGTTACACAGTCACATGCTTAAGATAAACAAATCAATGAGATCACCAAACTTAAAATTTTCTACGTATTCCCAGGAACAACATACTACACAATTACTTGACTGATCTATAGAACAAATACCACCAATTTGAATATGTAAATTGTTTAAAAAAAAGTATAAGTTGTTAGAATGTAACAATTGATGGATATGCAAAACAATTTGGTCACATGTTCATGGTTACTGGAGCATTGAAAGTTATTATAAATAGGTTAAAATAACATCATGAATTTAATTGACTTCTTACTTTGTACTTTAAAAAGTCTTGGAAATAGCTTATTTTTATTCAGCAGCTACTGTAATTTATACTAGGCGAAACAAAAAGGGTATACTATATTTTTTGCAACTTAACTTTGTAAATTTCATACTATCAGCTTTGTGGGACAGTTGAACAACCAAAGCTTTTGTAGACTTGTGAAATATGTCACCAGCTGTATTCCTATAACACCTTTTGTTTTACAAGTTTCCTCCAAAGATGATAGTTTTAGAATTACAAAGTTAAGTTTTGAAAAAAATTGTATACCCTTTGTGTTTCAACCTGTAGATCAAAACCAAAGGGGTAGCTTGCATGATGCTGAACTGAAGGGGAGTAGGACTGAGGGAGAGAAGGACTTGTGGCTCTCTAATTCATCATCCATAATGCAGCTATAAGAGCTTCTTTACGCCAATCTTTTGTGAGATGGGGGGCACTACACTTGTTGAACCTGCCTGTATATGAACTAGTAATCATTTATGCGTAAATATATGTGTAGAAGCATGGAATTTGCGCAATTGTTTTAACACAGATGAGTACTAAGGACTTTGGTAAATTCATCCCATAAGGGGGTTAAATAAAGAATGATAGTGTTTAAGGAAGTTTGATCTCACACTCTACTAGTGTTTAATATTGCAACATCAAGTTTTATATGTGAAAAGGAACTTAGATTTGGTAGGTACCAATGAATCATGGACATAATTGTAGCTTCAACAACACAACTTGGGTTAGTACTAGAGAATGAATCCTATAAATATGATTTATATTTTACTAGCTGTGCCCCGCGACTTCATCCGCGTAGTATTGGATTATTGGGTTAAAAAGTATGCTGGTTATAATCTATCTGTGTTCCAAATTTCATCCAAATCCGTTCAGTAGTTTTTGCGTGAAGGAGTAACAAACATACATACATACATACATCCACACTCACAAACTTTCGCATTTATAATATTAGTAGGATAGAAGTTGATTGTAGGCAAGTTCATAAAACCTTTTAATGAACATTCAATAAATTATTTATAAGTCAAAGTAGTTGATGACCAAAACTAATGAATTTTGAAAATCAATAATCATTTTATTATTGTTTAGGTATTTAGTTGTCCACCAAATGTAAACAGGAACTTGCACACTCAGGACATAGTTTCACACACATTTGGCATCAATCCAAGGTTGGAGGATACCCATTCATAAATTCCGATGATTAAAGTTTACCAGCTTTGGCTGACAAACTATTTTTTTTTCCAAGCCAAGTGCATTTCAATATAGAAACTCCAAGGTCAGTTGTGTGAACTCTATGGATGTCGCAACAATAAGGTGTTTCTTTATGTGTGAATGTCAGGTGAATTATCCATTATCAGTGGCCTTCACAATCAATTGAGGTAGTCGGTGATCAGTGTGAATGTGGGTAGTGTTATACTTTTTAATATGATAGCCAACATCTACCTACATTTCTGAAATGGTCACCAGATTATAATGAGATCATGTTTTAAAGTTGATTAGGTAATAATAGTGGGTAGGTTTATTTAGAGATGAATTTAGTCTTATGATATAATACATACCTATATGACTTAAATAGAGCTCAAGAACACCATTTTAATCAGACTTGATTAAACTGTTTTATACCTATTATGTTCCCCTTATATGTTCTATACCATAGTACTTAATCTATTTTTTTTTAAATGGGACTTAGTAAACGATCCTAAAGATATTATCTACAAGTAGTTACTCCAATAAAAATACAAGTTTACTTACATCAGGATCAACTTCCTTGGCCAACATTGTGAGTTCCTCCTGCGACAGCTTGGCGAGCAGCTCGTCGACGTCCACCTCGTCGTAGGCGGACAGCTCCCGTCCATACAGCTTCGCAGGAGTCGTCATCGTCGTGGTCTTCGTCGATGACGATTTCTAAAACCACCAAACACACTTCACTCAGCAACTGATTTTTATCAACGTTTGAGGTTATTATCCCTCAGCCTGTGCATTATATACCGATTACAGACAATTTTATCACCGCATTACGTAAGAAACACAGTAAAACATGAGTAAAACAACGTAAAATAAAGATAAAACATTAATATTTGACAGACACTTTCGGCGTTCACCACACCCACAAATAAATTTAATCATTACATTTTCAAAGTATAATTCGTTTATATGAATTTAAATTCAATAATTTGACTTTTTTGTATTGTAATAATAGATTTTAGCTAAAATTTCTTACATTTAATTAGATTTATAAACTTTTTCTTGACAAACGATAAATGCAGCCCACGTCACAAGCGCCCTCTTCGAATGACAACACTGCACTAAATAAAAAAATACTATCCAAGTTAGAGCAGAGCAGAAGTAGTAACTGTCAACTGGATATGGAAAATTTCGTAAGTGTAACAGAGAAAGATAATTAACAACAACAGACAGTGCAGTGGAGCGGCTAGAGAGGGGACCGAAGGAGAAAATAAAAAAGTAAAGTACCGGTTTCTTATCAAGGCGGTAAACATGAAACTGTGAGTGAGACTAAAATATAAACTGTTCCTACCTACCAAAGCCGAATGACGAAACTAAAATACAGCATACAAGAACTTATTAATGGATGCAGTTAATGGATAGGACGTAATAAATTTCTTAATATTACAAGGTTTCATTCAAGTGGTATTGATGTAAGAAATCGTAGAACGATTTAATATGGTAGATATGTACCTACCCTATACTCTTTAAATGGTCTAAGACCCTATCTATTATCTACCTCCCCTAAATAAATAATTTAGTTATCTGCATTAGTTACTAGGTAGACCTACTGGTGGTACAGATAATTAGATAGGTATTATTTTCTATGAATAAATAAACCTAGAAGGCTACTTATAAAATCATATTTATTAGGTAACTTGGCGCTGATGCGTCTACGCCCGTCGGCTCATTATCATCACAGCTCAGTTATAATGGAACGATTACGTCATGTGATACAATTCCGCGGCACCAAGCCTATCCCACTAGTTGAACCCATGACCTTTGTAATTATATACCGCATACAATATACCTTTTTATTAGGTAGGTAGGTACCCAATGGTCTTATGAACTAGGATTAACATTCTGATTCTGAATTTCAGAATAGACACCTTTGTACTTTTATTTCGTAATAGATCCGCGCGAATATAAGCATAATACTCTCATCTAACAAAATAGGTAGGTAGGTAGGTGACAATAAAACTTTATCAAGGTCGATTAAATAATACATTTTCATTCGTAAACTTTGCTTAGGTATAGCTTGCGTCTGGTATAATCTGTCTATACAAACACACGTGTGTGTGAATTTGAATGTAAACAATATTCTGATTCATACGGTTTAGTAATTTTCCTTGCTTCTTACTAAGCTATGTAGATGGTGAAACCAAGTAAATAAGCTAGTAGAAAAGTGTGCACACATCATAACGTCTTATATTTACGTAAGTACTTAATTTCCTTGCCCAGCTTGTGCCTAGCGGTGCAGACAGCCAATTGATCGTGGGTTACAGGAGTAACAGTGGTAGGAATGAAAGGCGGGACTATTCCCATAAAAATACTTTGAAGGAATAAGATCATCAAAATCCTAAGATCTGACTTTTTAAAATAAATTGATCATGACTTTTTGTTTTGACTTCTACTTAAAGAGTTACGTGTTGTTGTGCAAACAAAACTAAAGTATAGAATCACGAAACAGTTATTTGAATGAATTCTAACGAATGATTTATTTTGATGAAATCAATGATGGTGTTAAGGTCTCAGCAGTCACGAGTAAAAATAGAAAGGACGTGGCTTTTATTATTGAAACGTGCGTAGGCATGATTGAATCTTGTAGATACGTTTATTATTATGTTCACGTAGGTACACTATTACAACACTTGTAATTATTAAAACTCTATTAATAATTAGATTCGTTGAGTAATCATGCTTGATTGAAGTCAACAAATTCTACTTTCTTAACAAGGAGAATAATCATCCCTTTTAATTTCCTTATCCCACTTCTGGGCTCGGGCCATCCCTCCACGCCAGAGGGATTCTGGCCAGAGTTATTATCCAAATATTCGAAAATTGTTAATGAACACCATAATTAGAACAAACTGTACACAAACACCTACCTTAAAACAATTTAGCAAGTCTTCGTAACCCCTTAAGCAATCACGACCGTTAATTTGAAAACAATAGACCATTCAATGCTCCTCATACTTGGGCGTAAAGAGAGCGTCAGTCGTCGGTAAGCTCACATTACATAGCAATTAGCACTAGACACATGCCCATTGTACACGATTCGGTATTAATATGCAAGAGAAAGTGTGATGGAACTGATGGAAACGGTAACGTTTGAGGTTAATTTTTTATTCAGTTAGGAGCCAGCTCGGTCGATCATCGAAAGGTTTTTAATGGTGGACCATAATAAAATTATTAAGTATAAGGATTTCAATGGCCATTGCTATGAAGTGGGTGAACTGAAATCCCAACTCAAAAACCAAAAGCTCAGCAATGTAACAATGTGGTAGGATAGACATCCTACTACATTGTTACATTGCTAACCAGACGGTTATAGCCAAAGAGTGTGTAAAAGCTTAAACCTCAGTTTATTACAGCGGAGATTGCTTTTAAACAATAACCAATCACGGTTTTGTGGTTTTATTTTTTATAAATACATATTTCACACCGTGACTTTTAGTGGTACGATGCTTGGTCCCGATGTTCCTGGATGACTAGCCAGCCGTCATTGTAACGTGCAACATTTATTAGCAGTCGGGCTGTCGAGAGTGGTCATTTAGAAACGACCAAAGAAGTTAGAACTATCTGAAGTTCATGGAAACGACATCTTAACTCAGGAAGACAAGAGTCAGTAGTGATTGATCTGAATCGATAAACGTTTGTTCCTGTTGACCACGCGACGGCGACTGCTGGCGGAACGCCAGTCCGCTATAATTGGTGGTCGCCACACCAGAGACAAGCGGTATTCTTAGCCGCCCATTCGGCCACTGGCCTTCCTACCAATACAAATGTTATTCTAATGAAAAAACTAATAAAATCGTTGCTCGCACTTGACCTAATAGCGAGCGAGCACGATTAGATAAACAAACTTTTTGCTGAATAAAAAAAATTGAAATGGCAGGCAAGTGACAAATTTTGACAAGAAGAAAAAACTGGAAAAAGATTCTTAGGAAAAGGTTTGTTTTTAAAATGCTTAGGAAGTACTTTGTTACTGGTGGGTAGTTGACAGAATTTGACAGGACACTGTAAAATCTGTATTTGTCAGTTCATAGTCCAATTTTATTATTGACAAATTTCATCATAGTAAAATATGAATTAAATTTATAGGTATGTCTTTGCCGTACGGTCCACCGCAACAGGTGTCCCCTTTAATAAGGGGTCTAAGATGGGCATTTTTTATAGCTGGATTATTCTACGCACGCGGCAAACAGACTTTGTATAACTCCATGGAAGCATCATGGCGCGAGGAACAAGCACAGAAGAAAATCATCCGCGACAAAGAGTTAGCTATTTTGAAGAAGAAAATAGCAGCGGAAGAAAAAGAGAGTGTAAGACTCTTGGAATCTGGGAAATTGTTTGACCCCCCGCCGTCACCCTGATGGAGTGAGCTTTAGAAATAAAGTTATCTTAATTAAAAATAAAGCGGTGTTATAAGTAGTAGTGAAGAGTTTTTACTGAAATATACCCGATTGATAAAAAACCTAAAATATTTTAAAATACTGTAAGTTAGTATTCCCACATTTCTAATGATATTTTTATACCTAAGCTTTTTGTGATACACCTGTGAATAGCACCTTCTGTATTGTTGAAGTAATTTTTCCGAGTTTGAAAACTCTATGTTGACAACAAGTCGATATCTCCAACTCTCATATAAACTTTCGACGCGAAAGTCGTGAAAAGCTATTTCACTGTTCCATAATAAAACACCCGCACCATTGTTGCACGTGTTAAATAAAACTATATTGACATTCACACGAGAGTGCGACACTTTCTACGCTCGTCTGGTACCTACTGGTGTATCATTGCGTGTAGACAAGAAACTAGTTAGTGCGACATGTTTACAAACACTTTGTGTTTTGTATTTTTTCCACCACAATAGGTGAACTGAAAGTTCAAAACTATTGCCTGGGTTATATTTTTTGAATTAGATTTTATTTTTTGAATATCGATTTGATTAATCCCCTTTTTG
Organism: Notodonta dromedarius; assembly: GCA_905147325.1. NCBI lineage: Eukaryota > Metazoa > Arthropoda > Insecta > Lepidoptera > Notodontidae > Notodonta > Notodonta dromedarius. Next base: position 2,409,423 of record LR990167.1, read on the forward strand.
TTGGGATACAAAAGCCAGTAATAGTGGAATGTCATGCGGAGTCATTGTATCGGAGGATTCAGTGGGAGAAGGCCCGTGATCCAAGTTTAGCAGGCTTTGGCATGAAATATGTTTCGTTATTGTCACGATTATCCCACTTACCTACTTGTTTCTTTCTATTTGCTGTTCGATCTATAGTATCTAGCGTTTCTAGCTGCTTGGAATCTTCAACTTACTTGTATGTATTTTTAGGGATTCAATTCTTATAAAAAGAAATGATACCTAAGCTACGTCAGTCCTGCGTGTAAAGTGTAGGAATTAAATGATTCCATCGTTAACGGCAGGTTAACGGCTTGATACATTTTGTCGGAAATCGATTAGTCATAGCGTGTAATAACATATGCTAAGTATGTCAACAGGTTAGTGCTGCTGTGACACGCAAATAAAGCTTTAATTACCGGTTCTTGTCTCCACGTGACCGCTTCTTTATCGTCCAATCGAACCGAAGCGGACACAGTCATGGCGGCGAAAGCTGGCTGGCTGATACGTTTTTATCGTTGGCTAAGTGGCTATCATTCGAATCGTCTTGCATAAACCGTATTTTATCCGGTACATCGATAGAGCATAATAATTATATAGATTTTTTCCGGTCTTACCGCTTCCGTCGGTTACGTTGTTTGTTACGCGACTTTACACGAGAACGATTAGATACTTATTTAAGTCAGCAAACCAAACCATTCCTTATTAATGCCACACCACACAAACGGGTATGCTTGACGGGTTACACTCGACTCTCGACTATTAAATCAATAGCTACTTACCTAATTTGAAAAATGACGAGAGTCTACTATATCAATCTATCACCAACTTAGACTATCGGTCTAAGATCCCCTGGGATCAATTACCTAAATTATTTATAATCAATTGGTAGGTATTAAGAAAGCTATCAGTGTACCCCAAAACGGTTACGGGAACTAAAGATTTTGGAAGCCACACACACAGCTTGTAATACCTATCTTGTCGAGGTTTTTGTAATCGTGCGAATACATGTCAAGTCTTAAAAGAGTCTACATGGCTTAAACACATGGCCATGCCATCTACTATGGATATTACTGCGACGAGAAAAGTGACACTATCTATCCCAGCCGTTTTGACGGAACTTTCACTGGCAGATAGCTGATGTTATAAGGAGTAACTTAGGCTACTTTTATTTTCGAAAAACACATTTTTTTAAAATGGGTCCTGTCGCGCGGGCTCAGAACGCGGGAGCGGGCTTTTTTGTCAAGTTAAATTCCACGCGGACGAAGTCGCGGGCTCAGCTAGTCCTATATAAAAAAGGTATCTAATTAAAGTGGATACATGAAGCGTGCACTGCATTTGTAGAAACAACACGGCTTATACTTAAGGGGTTGTGTGCATATACCGTGGACACCGTCGGCGTCGTTATGGTATAATGGCCCACATACCATGGAACTGACTAGAAACCCTACTGGCGACTTCGATATGGATGGGCTATTAGTGGTACTTTACTTAGAAAATTCGGGGCGGGCCGCTAGTAGAAATAAAATTGGACGATTTGAATTGGTGGGATTTATATTAGGGCCGTACTCATAAATCAATCTGAAGTCGTAAAGCGACCTTTGTCATGTCATGTTGTACTGGTATGTAGGTACGAGTATGACATAAGAATGACATTTCCAAGATCGCTTTCAGACTTGAGATTGATTTATCTTAAATAAATATAACTCAAAGGTGACTGACTGACTGACATAGTGATCTATCAACGCACAGCCCAAACCACTGGACGGATCGGGCTGAAATTTGGCATGCAGGTAGATGTTATAACGTAGGCATCCGCTAAGAAAGAATTTTGATTAATTCTACCCCCAAGGGGATAAAATAGGGGATGAATAATCCCGAAATTTTTGTTAAGTTAAATTACACGCGGACGAAGTCGCGGGCACAGCTAGTTAATACATATAAGCCTAAGTGTGCTTTGATACTGTAAGTATAGTCTAATATTCTTTCATACTATTCTCTAGTCGCAATAGGCATCCTGTTGTAGAAATGCATTATCTAGGTACTTAAGTATTTACTTTTGTGCATAGAATAATCAATTTGTGATTCTGCATGCATTGCAATACAAACAGTGTGGGCTACTTTCCATTTTAATCTGTGGTGAAAGGATTTTTATTAACTATTGCAAATGTACTTGCGAGCCAAAACGGATTTAAATTCGACATAAGTAATTAGTGTTTATCCTGTGTTTAACGTTTTTGCAATAACACCGGACGGTAGGTATATACCTCTAGAGGCTTAGGCGCTTAGTTCGCGGCCGCACCGATAAGTCGATTGCAACCAGTGATGAAACATTTCACAGGTAGCGTGTGAAAAAACATATTATAGTATATAGATATAGGTTTTCATAAGTAGCACTTGCTACCGACATAAGTAGAAACTGTTAAAAATCATTGTACTTAATTAAATCGCTAATCGATTTTATGATCAATCAACGACCAGTGACTTCATGGGATTACGTGTCATAGTGAAAATTCACTATGAATAAAATCGTTGACTGTGAAAAATCACATGTGAAATAAGTGAAAGAAAAATATAATTTCACGGAATGAAAATGAATCGAAAGTATCATTTGAAAGTATCATCATCTTGCCTAATTGCGACGAAACGATGATTTCTTTCGAAATTTTCACTTATGTGACACCGTAATTCCGCCACCATTATAATCTTTGTAGACGTTTGATCGCTGTCGCGTCGCAGTCGCGTTGCCGGCGGCGCGGCCTTAGTATTTGCGTTGGTAGGCAGTCTGTTAGTCAACACCGCGTAGGTTACTTGACGTAAGCGCGCACAATAGTTCTGGAAATTTGAATGACCTATATATACAGATATGCAGACGAAGCCTTATTCACAAGATTCTCTATCGATCGAGACAAAACGTTAAGGGAAATTGTATATAAGTAAATAAATGAGTTACTGCTTCAAGCTTACGTAACATCGGCCACGCTTTGACGGTTTCATTGCGAAGGCGTTGATGAAAAACTGAACACAATAAGTACTAAACTAGACGAAATTATGAGGAAATGGTGTCGCTTTTTCATACAAGTTGTTATATTTGTAAACGATAGGTAGATATGCCGGTAGCGTTGTGCGAATACATAACCTTAATTATGTACCTAGACCTAGAGGTAGTCGTGAAAATAATAGGTCTTGGATTTAAAATATTCAATAAGTGGGTACCTTACCTACGTATTAATGTTTATTAAGTAACTAGCTGTGCCCCGCGACTCCGTCCGCGTTCTGTTGAAATTTTTCCTGAATTTTCTTTGCTATAAACCTCACGGAGCCCGAGACCTTTCCAACGAATGCAAAACCGTGGAAATCGGTTCGTGGGTTCTGGAGTTATAGCGTCAAGAAGGAAAACCCGACTTATTTTTATATTAAGTAATAAAATTAAAAATCTTTAATTGGTATTGTTCCCGCGATACTTTCAACTGATAGGTTAGCATAACATGGTCTAATGAATGAAGGAGAGTTCCTGTTCCTACCTATAGATACTTAGATAATGAGCCAAAATCGATATACCTAGGTAGAATGTTTATCAACGAATTTGGACAAGTTTTTGTTTAGTATATCGTAGGTGATGTACATTGTTTCTGATTTAATACAAATAAAGTATACTCTAAATGGGAAGCATGTAAGTACCTAATGTTCCTAATTAATGCCAACATAGATCTAGTATCCAAAGACGTACTTCTACTGTTACTTACGACGTACTATCTATCTGTTTTCATCTACTTAAGCTTCTAACTCTTAGCCTACATAATACGATATCGATCGGCTCTCGTGCGGAATGACAATCGCCATTTCCTATTGGTAAGTAAACTAAGAAAGTATTTATTGCTCAACAGGGCAATCCGGACGCACGGCTACATAATATCAAGCCATCCATTTCCAGTTAAAACCTATCCTGACCTATCATTGTATGAAAATCCTATACAATGCGAGATCAGCTTATACTGGAAATGTACCACCGTAGCGTCTAAACTACTCATCCGATTTAGATGAAACAGATGTCAATCGATTTGTGGTTATGGCTATGACATAGGCTACATTTAATAATAACAAAACCAGTATACGGATGTTAGACCCACAAAAGTGAGTTGAATTGTATTTGCAGACGTATCGGGTGCGATTTCAAATGAAAGAGAACTTTCAGATTTCATAAATAAGTATACTATAATAATAATAAAATAGAGGCATAAAATAATGGTTCGAGCCGTAGGCAGCTCGGCTCACCACACCGGGTGGTTGCGGGCTCGATTCCCGTCGGGACATATTTCGGAAATACCTATTTCATAATGTCCCTCAGTCCGTTGTACGGTACCCATAGTACAAGCGTTGCTAAGTTTGGGACCTAGACCCATAGTTAAGTGCTAGAACTAATTCCCACTTATGTTATATTTATTTAAAAATAATTTGTCCGGTTGTAAGCAACAATATCAAAGAAAGCGGTAGAATTAAATTATAGTGAAAGTTCTGTTTTTTTTATACGTACGGAACATTTTTATGATTTGTTTTATTGAAATGATTTTAAAAGTTTCATAGTCTAATCGCAGTGTTGTGCAATACGAAATGGAAAACCGGTGCAATTTTCTGCATTTACATTAGTACGATAAAGCGAAGTAATCATATTCGACCTCAATACTCGCATCAGTTAACATTTAGCGACGTGCATTGCAACTTTGTAATATTACCTAATACCTATAACAATACAACTTTCGTATTTAGAATTTCAGAATTTGTAGTAATGCGTGCCGTGGTGTATGCTCAATATACCTACCTAACAGGAAGCTTACCAACGTTTTAAATTTCGAACGAATAAAATTATTAGTAAATTCGGATATAAGTACTTAGGTAATAATAATTTACAAAATGCCACAAAAATATACCTAAGTACCTACTTGATTTTGCTTTTGCATAGAGTGAGAAATATAGGCCTTCCTTTATTATTGTAAGTAGGTACCTACATATTATTACCATGTTACTTACCCTACTCACGAAACCGGTTGCATTTGCATGTAACGGAACGCAAAGTTGGTTATGCAAAATATTTCATGACCGCTGACAAAAAAATAAAACTCGAGCAACCCGTAGTGGCCATAAAGCCAGTCCCCGGATGCGTAGATGACTGTCCGTAGATAACGGCTAATCTTAAAACCACTCCAAGTAAGTGTTATGTTGTAGTTTTTGCATGCTTACAAAAATGTTTCATTTCCGTAGTTTGTGTGTTGCAAAAGGTTAACTACTACGTATTTAATATTGTAATGGTATATATTAAAAGTAGGACCTACTGACTGACACACTCATCATGATATATCTACTTATACCTTAAACACTTGAGACTTAAAATATGGCAAGCGTGATCCTATCGGCATCTTCTAGGTGCTCACCAAAAAGCATTTTAATCTGCGCACACTTAGTAGCAAGCAAAAACTCCTGTTTATAAAAATCGGACGCAACGCAATTCAGCTTATACATAAACGTGCTACCTATTAAAAATACAGAAAAAATAAATAAAAAAGGAACAGTGGTGGATTTTTTAATCGTACATGATTGAGCTTTGATTAGCTCAAAAATAAACCGAAAAAATATTTTACGTGCAATTTCAACAAATTTTGGATTGAAAATTTTGGATTGTAAAAAGAATCTAGGACATGACAATTGTAGAGGCAAGGGCGGAAAAAAGTGCACAGCCTATACCTTGGAAATTTGTAAATCCACCACTGGAAAGGAACATAAACGACAATCGCATGGCGGGCGAGGCACAATGGAACTGCAATGCGCGGCACCCATTCCAACCGCTATCACAAAGTACCACTTAAGTTACTCATTCATTCCTTACGCTATCTACTTCCCGTCGAGAGTCAGTTGGGTGTAACCATGGGGGGAAACGACAGTTCTTATACCTATAGTCAGTTCGTTTCACGAAGACACCGGAATAATTGCAAATTGACCCATATGCCAGTGCCATAAGAGTCACAGCACGTGTCTACGTGACATGAACGAACTATACATTGAAATTGCTTATTTATTTATCAATTTCAAAGATGTTAGTCAAAATACGAGTCCGTTTATACAAAATGTGCTCCCACCATCTATTTATAAACGGTTTACAACATTATTCTAGAGTTTAGCGTCTAAAGCTATGCGTCTGCGCGGCGGTTATAAATTTGAAAGCCATTCAACTCTGACGGTCATAAAGATTTTATTATTTTTATTGCATAATCATTTTATTACTCCAGGCGTTACATGACACATACCTACATTACAGCAATTATTGATATGAGTCCTCATCAAAACGATTATTTTTTTGTTTAAGGCTAAAGCGCCCATCTAGCCCGCGAAGTGCAAATTTTTTGAGTTCTTTTAGAATTTTTTCAAAATCTGACAATAATAAAAGACAAATTTTGTAATTCGCGAAAAAGACCGTGTGCAGTGCATTTATTAATATATCCAACTTACTCTAAAACATTTCAAGAACGACAGCTATCCAGATAATCTGGCATTTTTTGTATATTTAATGATTTACTAGTATCATATCCACCGTGATAATATTTAGAGTAAAATAAATGTATTAATAAACGCACTGCATACTGTGTTTTTCGCAAATCACAAAATGTTGTCTTAAATGTTTCCAGATTTTGGATAAACTATAAAAATACTCGAAAATGTTGAATTTCGCGGGCTAGACAGGCGCCTTCACCTTAAGTATAGTTAGTCTCTCATATAAAAATACATTTCATTATACGTAACTTAAATAGTTTGTTGTGTCATATTGGGAATCACGTAATAATCGATAACAATGGTTGCAATTAGAACGTGGCTATCGTGAGTCGATCGAACGCATCGAATTGATTCGACGTATTTCACTCTCACGGCACGTAATTCTACACTTGAAATTGTTGATAATAACATAGAAAAAGTAGGTATGAGTAACTAACAGAATCGAGCACTGGTCTCGTATAATAATAACAGTAATGTTCACATCAATAAGTATTTATAATAAAAGCAAAAAGAATATGCATTTCACATAGCCATGCGCATCAAGTTTTATAAGGCTTTTTAAATTATAAGTAAGTATTTAATTTATGTTATAGGCTTTTCAGTTCATAATTAGTTAGTTAGTTCATAATATTGGTGGATAAGTTTTGGTTTCAAACTTGTACTCCTTGAATACGTAAACACATAGATCATTGACGTCATCATTGACCTCATATTCCAACGGGAATCCGATGTCCTAATTATGTATAACTGAATAAATGAGCTTTATATTCAGACACAATTTTGTTATTGACTACTTTCTGTCACGCATGGAAAAGAAGAGGACTGGCTACGAGCCATCGTAGACTGGGCATCAGACGGAATAAAGAAGTACCAACTTACTAGAATTGAACACAGAAATTAAGGCAGGTAACCAACTATATGGACCGATGAAATTCAGAAAGTGGTGGTTTGCCGGATCTTCTCAGTCGAGGTCGCATTCCGATCCGGTGGTAGATTTATCCTCGCCACCTCTTCTGGCAGCGGCCCAAGCCGAGGTCGTGTCCCTTGTGGCGCCCTTGAGCTAGCTGCCCCCCTGCCCCTCTGGCTGGAGCGCACTTGCGCTCGCCCTCTGTCCGGGTGAAGTTGTTATGGCCACTCTGGCCAACAACATATAGTCAATTCAAAAAAAAAAAAAGGAAAGTGGTGGAGATTAATTGGATAAAAATTGATTTGTCTCTAACTATCCTTTGACTATTTATCTAGAATTACTTTGTCTACTCAACCGTGCAGACTTCTTTCAAAATTTTAAATGTAAAAATGTTTTGCAAATCCTCACATGCCAACTATGTGGCCCATCAAGCTCTGCTGCTGGCAAAATTATCGACTACTACGATGGAAGCACTTTTTCTTTTTTAAGTAAAGTGAAGTGCATTGGATGAAAAAAACATAAGGGGACGTCCATTAATTGCGTAAGGTGTTCTAGTTGGGGAGGGAATCACGGAAAATATCACGTATTTATTTTTCTAGCAGAAAACGGTGTAAAATTGCGTGAAAAATTATTTCTAGAATAAAATATGGCCAAATCTGAAAAAATAAAATGGAATATTTGAAGAATCTCGCGTGAGATTAGGGAGGGGCGAGGGAGTTGAAGAAAACCTTACAAAATCTCACCAAGGGGGAGAGGGGATCGAAAAATTCTCAAAAATGCCTCACGTAATTAATGGACGCCCCCTAAGCCCATAAGGAACGGTGACCATTAGAAGTTGACCTACACTCGGTGTTATGTAGCAATGATTTTAAAAAGGAAATAGATGCGTCGCTAAGTAATTAAATAAAAATAACACTTAAAAGATGATGTTTGAATTATTATGCCTACTACCATAATTGGAAAAACCGTAAATCCATACAAATGTAGGTGAAGTGATAGTTGTTACCGCCACCAATGACCATGCAATCTGTGCTAAATATTTAACACTCATTATCAAGATGATACTGCACGGTTCTATATCTTCAATTTTTATAGTAGGCTAAGCACAAAGGTAGGTAATTAAAGCGTATAGTTTTACAAAACATATTGTTATAGCTAATAAGTATTAAATAAGTACTTCTAGTTTTAAACCTTAATATATATCGGAGTATTATTTAGAATCCACCATGGCGTATTGCATAAATACGTAATATGGTTCAACAATAAAACGCACGTGGCGTGGAGTAGCATTATGGTTATTGTTATTTTAAAATTTGATTTTTTTTTTTATATTGTAGGGCAGGACAAGTTATTTACGATTATGCAACTAACATTATTCTCAAGATATACTATTACTAGGAATACTTATTATTTATCTTACAATACATACTAAAATTCCAAATAAATCGTTCTGCAAACTAGATTGAAATAGTACCTAAATTCTATTTATATTTTATACCGTGTGATTTCTGACTGCAGTATAATAAACATAGTCTGGACATTCCTTGCCTTGGTCGCGACATTATAATGAAGGTTAGAAGATATGCCCACGCATCAACAATAATATTTTGACTCGTTTCCTAGTTGTAAATAGATCTAGGTTTGTACCGGCCTAATTTATGTTGGATTTATGCTATTCTGTTTGTCATCCAGTGGTGATTTTGTGGATCTAAATAAATGACGATAATAAATATGAGAGAAAGAATTTGTTACAAATCATATGACCTAAACCTATTGACCTACTTCCATAATATAATAAAGGGCGAGACTATGACACTTACAAATGTGGGACATTGCTACTAACAATTTCTTAGAAAAAACTAATAACTCTCCAAGATCTGGGAATCGTTCCTCTCCTGTTCAGAATGATGCGACTGTGACTATTACACCAACAAAGTAGTCAAATAAACCCAGCTCATACATTTAGGTGACGTATAATAAGTATGTCCATAGATTTTCAATCAAACAACTTTTCTTTTCACTCGATCGGTGAATGTAAATAATAATTTCTTTGGTTTTGAATATTAAAAAAAAAACTTATGCACCTACGACCATTAACTTGTATATTGTAATGTAAGTAGGTATTTACATAACAATATACCTAAATAGCGGCCCGCCCCGGCTTCGCACGGGTACATTACGGTTACATTATTGGAGTTTTAGTAAGGATCCCTATTTTTTTTTTAAATATATTATAGCCTATGTCACCCGGGGATAGTGTAGCTTCCCAACAGTGAAATAATTTTTCAAATCGGTTCAGTAGTTTCGGAGCCTATTCATTACAATCAAACAAACAAAGTTTTCCTCTTTATAATATTAGTATGATGGTAATGTAGCAACAATTACAAAAGTACCTAGGTACTTGAATTATAAGTAAATACTATGTGGGTCTAAATCGATTTGAACCGTGACAGAATAAAAGGTACTTACCTATCTGAAATTATTTGCTGGAAGTGGCTGGAACCTCGTTTGTTTATTTACATTAGTTTTAACCTACTTTTTACAGGTACCTACCTATTAAAAAGATACGCGCGCGCATCAAAGGAAAACTTTGAATCAGTACCCACAAAGATGTAATTAAAATTAGATGACGATGACTAAGTACCTAGTAGTATTTTTAAAATAATTTAAGTAAGTATGTTTTCTACCTTTGAAATTTAATGGTTTATCACTTCTTCTACACAGTTTAGACCAGTGGGAACCTTTTTAGAAAAACATTTTTATATGTATAAGTTCTTAAAAAACTATAAGCAGACAATAAAAAAAATAATTAAGGTGAAGGCGCCTGTCTAGCCCGCGAAGTTCAAATTTTTTGAGTTCTTTTAGAAAATTTTCAAAATCTGACAATAATAAAAGACAAATTTTGTAATTCGCGAAAAAGACCGTGTGCAGTGCATTTACTAATACATTTATTTTACTCTAAATATTATCACGGTAGATATGATACTAGTAAATAATAAATAATAATAATAATGAAATGTTTTAGAGTAAGTTGGATATATTAATAAATGCACTGCACACGGTCTTTTTCGCGAATTACAAAATTTGTCTTTTATTATAGTCAGATTTTAAAAAAAATTTAAAAGAACTCAAAAAATTTGAACTTCGCGGGCTAGATGGGCGCTTTAGCCTTAAGTAATAAACTCTATTGTACTCTAAGGTAGGTTCTAATAATTACGTTAAATTAGTTATTCAGATTTCCGGCGATTTGTGACACCTATTTTGAATTATATATAACTTACCTATTACTTAGGTATACCTAAGTAGAATTTATGCTTTCACCGTTCAGACAGACACCCAAACAATGTAAGTATTTAAATCATTCCTGTTGGCACTGACTGTAATTACACAATAAATCTTTAGCTGAATAATTTATTACATTATAACATCTAGGTAAGTACTTATTATAAGGTTGATTTGTTAATATAAATAGGCGCGTCGCATTATCAAAACCATTAAGGAATAAGTATACCTACGAACTACTAACCTACCTAACCTACAAAGACAAAATATTATGTTGGATAGTTTAAAAGAAATAAACTTGATATGGAACCTGATTTCAAGTTTGGCGTTTGCCTAATATGGATAAGCTAAAACATGACCAGTGTAAACCCGGCCAATCAACTTCCTGATAAGGTTGGTCCATAAAAGGCAGAACACGAGTTATAATTAAACCTTACTTTAAAAAAAAGATAGTAGTTGGCATACAAAAGTCACAATCTTAGAATTATAGGCGGGCATGTCTATTTGAAAATATAAGCACGCATTACGCGGAAACCACTGAACCAATTTGAGTAAAACTGGACATTCTAGGAGCTATAAAACGAAGAGTTAAATGATGAACGGGGGCATAGTAGAACACAATAATATAAGTACCTAGTATTCGAGTACGTAAGGCCCGTAAATACTTAAATCTCAAGTCTGAGAGCGCTCTTGGAAATGTCATTGTTGTGACGGTAACGAAATGACGTGTCAAAAGCGTAGGTACTTATGATCGCTCCCAGACTCGAGATAGATTCATTATACGGTCCTAAATAACTTAATCTTAAGATTTGACTGTAATTATTCCTACTTGTGCATCATCCCAAATATACATTAAGGTACTTATAGGTACTTACACACTTAAGTCTGTCATGGTCATCCTAAAACAGGCAGGTACTTTATCCAGCGCCCAGCCATTACTCATTTGACCCGCCCGTCAAACCAGAGACAATTTGGCAACCATAAAGTTGACCATAATTCATGTGTAAGTAATTATAATAAACAACACCTAATTAGAGTTTGATTGGTGTACAACTCGAGCAAACGTGACAGGATATGTAATGGAGAGGAAGAATAATTTATTGGATTGTTGACTTCAAAACATGACCGACCATAGATTAAAAATAAATAATACTAGGAAGAACAAGAATCATTTGAAGTCGTATTTTTTTTAAGCGAAGCTTCTATACGGAAGTTCGGAGCGCTCGCCGCGCAACCACTCTATTCGTGCTAAGCGTCAGTAGCGTTACACGACATATACCTATATAGGTATACAGAGTGGCAGCTGCGGCACTTTTTAATTAACGCTTAGTTCCTACGCTTTATACTATAAGCTTCGCTTCTTTCGGGCGTCTTTAGTTCTTAGTAAAATGCCTAGGTAGGTACTTATCGTGTCATCACGTCATTCCATATATTTCACAGCAGCACCCCTAACGGATATTTTACTTTACTGAATGTATGGAGACGTTCGATCACGATCGATATCGAATACATTCAAAACTCATACTAACCCCACTTTCCTTGGCTGTACTACCAAAGCTCTTAGGCCCGTTTTCATAAAACGATCTCAAGTCTGAGAGCGGTCTTGAGTACGCTTTTGACGTGTAAATTTGTACTGGTATGACATAAGAATGACATTTCCAAGATCGCTCACAGACTTGATATTGTTTTATTAATACAGGCCTTAGTATATCTGAGTCAGTAGCTCGGAAGGAACGATGCTTCAGATACAAACATTTAAGTAGCTTAGTTGGAGAAGCTAACGGGATTATTAATTAGGTAGATCGATCTGCTTTTTTAAAAAAATAGTTATAATGTAATAACTCAAACTTCAATGAGCTAACGAAATCCAGATCTGTCTGGAGTCACCGAAAGCTGTTTACGCATCGACAGGAACGTTGGGAAATGCAATTTTAATGCGGGATTAGCAACCGTGACGTACTCACGCCGCAACCAACTCGTGCGCAATCCTAACCCCTCGTTTGTAGGTACTGACGAAACATTTGCACAGATTTATAACTGTCCCTATTTTAAGCTGTCAAACAATAGAGTTAACAATAGAAAAGATTGCGGTTAGAACAATCGCAAAGCACTGGGTAAAAAGCTTCTGTAACTCTACCACGAGTTTCACGATTGTTAGTTGCTAGTGTGTATTTTAAGTTAACTACCTATTTGTATACCAAATGGTACAGCCTCATGTTGCCACTCGATAATTGATAAATTGCCACGGGTAATTTTGTGGTGCCCCTATGGGCACTTGTACTATTACAAGCGTTGCCTAGTTTGGGACCATACTGTATAGTTTATTATTATTTAAGCAACTCTAGTACTGTCGGTACCGTACAATGGACTAGGGGCGTTCCCAGTAGCACCCAGACTTGGGCAAATTACGAAAAGGCCATTTCCATTTGCCCCGGCGGGAATCGATCCCGCAGCCATCACATGCAGTGAGCCGAGCGGCCTACGCTCGAACCACTGCGCCAAGCGGTCGTCATGTAACTACCTCGATATGTGAGTACTTTGCATATGTCAGAGGAATCTGCCGTCGGTTCACCCCACAGAAAACTCCGTCTTCCCAGGAATTTTCATGAATCTTAAATGATTCATGAAAGTTCCAAAGAGAATATAACACTGTGTAGTAAGTTCGCTCATCCTTGAACTGACAATGCTGCCTACGTACGCTACTAACAGATTATTTTACGTGTTACCGCGACATTCGTGACTTATCTTTACAAATAGATATTACGTGTGGCTTTCGAATGTTGTGTTATGACAATTTCGAGTGAAATCATCTCAGATTGTTCCGATGGAATCGCTGGTTCGGTGTCCATCGCCGCGGGACTGAGAGCGTCACTCTCGCGTCTGCTATTTCTCCCCTCAATGTAATCTAGACGCGTTCGACTCGGTCAAACGGGATTATTAACCCTACGCTTTTATCACTAAACAAACGTAAGTTTGACCTTTATGATTCATACATTTCGCTACCGATCTCTCTATTTACACACAACCTTGCTTTAAATATTTATTTTTGAACTGCTTTTTATTTGATTTCCAAAAATGTACGTATCTCGGTGAGGCGGAGCAGTTGGATCTATTTTAGATTCAGCTGCACGCAATTCAACAACGTTATATTTCCAAGTGTTCCTCTCGAACGATTCTCATCTTTATACCCTTGTGTTTTGAATTCTCTTTTGTTTGCATGCTCGGGAATGTAAACAGAAAAAATGGATTTTATATTGGCATTTCAATGTCCTTCCTTCCCTTGTTTATGTGACAAAAATGAGCAATTCGATAGTTTTATAGTCGCATATATTATTAGTTGTGCAGAAGAAATTTTATTACGATATCGAGGCTACATTCGTTTGAAAATGAGAAAATGATCTCGTGGTTACGACGTAGCAATAGCAAACAAAATAAGGAAATAACAATCTTAAGATCCGTAATAATAATTAGATCGCAAGTCTGAGAGCGGTCCTAAGTGCGCTCTTGACATGTCATTTTGTAGTAATATGACATACCTACATCAAAATGACATTTCCAAGATCGCTCTCAGACTTGAGATCGATTTATTAATACGGGCCTAAGAACCTACCTAAACAGGGTCTGCCTGCGACGGCTTAAAATTAATAGAATAACATTTTAGCGTAACGATTCGTATAAAATGCTTTCAGGTTACCTATTAAAATGAGCTGAATATAAAAACAAAAATCACACATACAATCCTACGGGGGAAAAAATGGCGGCTATTGAGCTGTCAAAATTGATTTTTAATTTTCTTTTTTAATCTCCCTGTCTAATGTTTGGCAGTAATGCACGCTCGAGCACATAGCCCATTGTATAGGCAGTTGGCTCGGGCCGCTAGTCTCCGGCAATTAGCACTTTTCCCCGGCTGTCATCGAACCCGTGTGATGAAACTGTTTACAGAGACGACTGTGTGCAACAATGCCGCCATTCAATATTTGAACCTATTTTTTCTGTGATTTGTTCTTAATTTATTGGAAAATGTAGTTTGGGTGAAACAGCATTAAACGGCCAACATACTATATATCTGTGGGCCAATATCACTTCACCTTTGCATATCATCTCTTTTAGAATGTTACGGGAGCACCTTAGACCATTTATCTAAGCCCTTTTGACGTCCCACTGCTGGGCACGGGCCTCCCCTCAACATGAGGGGGATTCAGGCCATAATCCATCACGCTGGCCCAGTGCGGGTAGGCGGATTTCACATGTCTTTCGAAAATTGGTTAGATCTTCTAAGACATTCAGGTTTCCTCACGATGTTTTCCTTCACCGTAAGCACACATAGGTGCACTTCTATCGCATTATTTATCTAAGCTCTATGGTCCCATCAAATCGAAGGGTAGTTTTAAAAAGTTTTTATCCTGCTACTGCATTTACAGATATAAGTACTTAATGGATTTCTATTTTTATTTAGGGTCAGCGTTAAGTTAGTAGGTATGTATTTTTTAAACATGCTCTAAACGATTTCACAACATAAGTACCTATACACATTTTTATTGGAATGAATCACGAAGTTTATCAGTCTATCCAGTGTGTGTCTATGCTAATATGGTGTACGTAACCAACTCCCAAATATACATTCTCCCGTACAGGACGCAGGTCGCTAACCCCGGCAGAGGTGAATGTGAATACATTCCAGACTCCCATTGGGATACCCTTCAGTTTCTTAGGTAGATGTATTTAACGTCTAAACCGGCAGTTTACAGACTCGCAGATAACAATAATAAACTTTTTAGAAGTGTAGAAATTTCTGCATGTTCTGCACATAATTTTAGATAACTTTGAATAACCTTTGTTCGATTTTGGAGGCCATAAGCACAAAAGTAAATTTTTCATTCCCTAAAACCCAAATAAATTATCTATCCAGAATTCCCCTGTTTAACTCGAACGATAAATCTATTATTGTGAGCTTCCTTAATAGATATGTTAAAGAAGATTTTGTAGCGGCTGCGCGTTCATTCAAGACGTTATCTACCCATGATATAGGAATCCAGGGTCCAATGCATCGAGTGTTCATCAACGACCATCTAAGCCCGGATTCCAAAAAGCTACTAAATAAAACCAAGTCCCTGGCTAAAGATAAGGACTTCAAATATGTTTGGGTGAAGCATGGCAAGATTCACGTCCGTAAGCAGGACGGATCTCATGTTTTTCTAATTGGTAGTGAAAAAGATTTAAACATCTTAGCATAGTCAATTGTATTTTTCAGAAGACTATGTTTGCCCATATGCGTAGTTCTTATATTGATTTAACATGGCCTGTTCATTTATTATTAATAATTTTTACCTGTTTAAAAATGTGCCCAAGGTTTAGCTCCGCTTTCTTGCACGAAGCATTAACACCTCGCTATTGTATTATTGTACGCACTATTGTTCTATACTGCAGCTGTGATCGCGCAATGCATAAAATTATGTCTAACTTGCTCGCACCTACGGGGATTTTAACCTATTCCTTTCCTTTTCTCACGTTCATTTGTTCGTTTATTCTTTACGACGACTATCTTTTACTGACAATTTTTCCAAGTCCTACCTACATTTTGAATAATGTATTATGCTTTAGTAAATTATATTTCTATAGGTATATTTTAGTGTGGCTAATTATAAATCAATTATACTTAT
This sequence comes from Notodonta dromedarius, assembly GCA_905147325.1. Lineage (NCBI taxonomy): Eukaryota > Metazoa > Arthropoda > Insecta > Lepidoptera > Notodontidae > Notodonta > Notodonta dromedarius. The sequence continues at coordinate 2,425,833 of LR990167.1, forward strand.
ATATGTATTCAATAATTGCTGCTTTAAGTAACCATGGATAGCAATGATAATAATAAAAAACTTAATATCTACTATCAAAATGTACGTGGACTTCGTACTAAAACGGATGTTTTTTACCGTCAAATATGTTTAAATTCATATGATATAATCATATTAACGGAAACATGGCTAAGCGATGACTTCTCTAATTCGGAATTGTTTGATGATAATTATATTGTGTGGCGTCGTGATCGAAACTATTGCTTGACTGGTCAGCTCCGAGGAGGAGGTGTATTGATTGCTGTTCGTAAGCCCTTATCAGCTACTGCTCAGCCATTGTTCTACTCTTCAGCTGAGGACTTATGGTTGACTGTATGTATGCCTCAAAATAATGGTTGCCATTCAATTAAACTGCACATTTGTGCTATTTATTTATGTAAACAAAACCTAGGTGGTTCATTTTCAAATCAATTGTCAAATTTTTTGTCGAAGTTAAGTGAGACAGTGTTAAAATATCCGAATGATAAATTTTTGATAATCGGAGACTTTAATATGAGCGGAATAAATTGGCTTTTTAACACTATTGACGGTACTTATCAACCTTCTGACAATTGCAGCACAGATGAGTATTTGTTGATTGACGAACTTCGCCTTTTAAACCTTAGCCAGTATAACGGAATATTAAACAAACAAGATAAACTCTTAGACCTTGTCTTATGCAATGAAAAGGTTTCCGTATCTGAGTGTTTCGACCCATTAATTCCCGTTGACAGCTACCATCCTGCCCTCGCTATTGTGACTGATTTTTCCATATATAATTACTTAAAACCAGCGTCTTTTACCCAATTTAACTACTATCTAGGTGATTATACTACTATCAACAATGAAATTTTATCCGTTGATTGGTGTAGGGAATTTGATTCGCGTTCATTGAATGATGCCGTTGATTACTTTTATTCTACAATAGCTGACATTCAAACGAAGTATATTCCATCTAGAAAGACTAAGCTCAACACTTATCCAATCTGGTATTCTTCGGACCTCAAACGTTTAATAAAGGAAAAGTTTAAATATTTACGTAAATTCAGAACGTATGGCAGACTTTCTGACCAAGCTACTTTTAAGCTTCTACGGGATAGGGTTAAAGCTGTTGAAGCTGATTGCTACATAAATTATCTAGCAGGTACTGAACTAGCTATTGAAAATGATCCAAAGCGATTTTGGGGCTTTGTAAAACATCGTTTAAAATCTAATATGATACCTAATAACTTTAACTATAGTGGGGCAACCCTAACTACTGGTGAAACCATTTGTAATGCTTTTTCTATGCACTTTCAAACTGCTTTTTTAAATTCACATAATACTATTAACGTATCCTCTAGTAATCAGGCTAATTGTGCATCTAGTAGTGCTACTTCAAATTGGTCATCACACATTCATTCAATTGAGGTAAATTTGGAATCAGTAGAAAAACTATTGAGTCACCTAGACCCGTACAAATCAGCAGGACCTGACCATTTATCGCCCAAGTTTCTCATCAGATGTGCTAAGACTATAGCCTTACCAATCACTTTACTGTTCAAAAAATCTATCTCTACGTGCACGGTGCCTCCAGTCTGGAAATCCGCCTTTGTAACCCCAGTCCACAAGAAAGGTATAAAAACTGAAATTGAAAATTATAGGCCCATATCCAAATTATGTATTTTAGCCAAAATATTTGAAAGAATAGTGTATGACCAGGTCTACGCCGCATTAAAGAGTTCATTTAGCTCCTCACAACACGGTTTTCTTAAAGGTAGATCTACTGTTACCAACTTACTGCTTCTAAACGATTATTTAACACGTGAAATGGATAATGGTGCCCAGGTTGATGTCGTGTATACGGACTATAGTAAAGCCTTTGACCGTATTGATCATGAAATACTCAAAATTAAGCTGCATGATAGTGGTATTAGGGGCAATCTCTTCAGGTGGTTTTCTTCATATCTTGATAACAGATCACAGGCAGTTGTTGTTAGTAATTATATATCTAGTTGGGTTCCAATCCCAAGTGGCGTCCCGCAGGGTTCTCTGATGGGTCCCCTGCTGTTTATTATCTATGTAAATGACATCGGCACCTGCGTTCAAAATTCACATCTACTATGCTTTGCCGACGATATGAAGATTTATTCTTCAGTATCGTCGTCCGAGGACGTGGAGTCATTGCGGTCTGATTTGGCGCGTCTTGATCATTACTGTCGAAGTAATAAGCTTGATCTTAATCCTAATAAGTGCTCGGTTATTTCGTTTAGCAGGAAAATTAATCCGATGGTAGCCACTTATAGCCTTATAAACCAAGCAATTCCAAGGTGCGACGTTGTGCGTGATTTGGGTGTTTATCATGATTCCAAACTTTTATTCAACGCTCATATTGACAAAATAGTGGCTAAGGCGTCTAAGTCGCTTGGCTTTATTATGAGAATGTCTTGCTGCTTTAAACAAGCCAAAACTTTTAAGATTCTCTATTGTACGTATGTGAGGAGCCACTTAGAGTACGCCTCTCAGATCTGGAATCCGTGCTACGATAAATATACAAACAGGCTTGAAAACATTCAAAAACGATTCCTACGTTTCCTTTGCTATAAACTTAAAATTCCTTATAGCTCTGATAGATACCTTTCCCTGTGTAAGAAATTTCATATTCAGCCACTTATGAATCGTCGTCAAATTGCAGATTGTACTCTCATGTTTAAGATTCTAGCAAATGAAATTGATTGTCCTGATATACTTCACAAATTATACTTTAATGTACCGAATAGATCAATTAGACATAATCCACCGATCTCAATCCCTTTTTCTTCCTCTAACTATAGGCAAAATTCATATTTGGTGCGAGCAAGCAGAGACTTTAATAAACTGTGCAAGGACTGCTCTTTTGATCCCTTTGTTACTAGTAGTAAACAAGCAAGAAAGCAGCTAAACCTTAAGTTCTTCCAATAAATTCTGTAATGTTCTTATATTTTCTCTAATTAGTTCTGGTATCTCTAGGTGATGTGTGCTATTAAGTGTTTGCTTAAGACTCTATTGTACTTCTCTACTGCTATACGTGAAAACCTTTAATTGGCTTTCTATTGCTAGAATTAATGCTTAATAATTTGTATGTAGCTGTTGGTTTTCCATAAATAAATAAATAAATAAATAAATAAATAAATAACCCCACATTTATTACTAAGACTCATATCAATAAATCTATCTCAAATCTAAAACCGATCTTGGTAATGTCATTCTTATGTCATACAAGAACGAAATAACTTGTCAAAAGCCTACTTAAGATCGTTCTCAGGCTTGAGATAGATTTATTAATACGGGCCTAATTATCCCTGTATTAAGATATCTTGAGCTACGCTTTTGACGTGTTATGTTATGATATTAGATTGACATTCCCAAGATCGCTCTGTCTTTAAATAGTTTTATTAATATGATCATTGCAATTCAATCACAAAATATGTAGTAGGTAAGTACTGTCCCAGGGCGTACCGGCCAACGACTTCATAGGATCAATTATTTAAAAGAAAAGTCACTGTGAATACTTAACATTATTGATAATGAAAATTCACAGGTGAAAGAAACAGTAAAATAAATAATTTCACGTAATGAAAATTCATTGTTATTAACAATCATTTCCATGCCTAGTGTAGTAGGTAGCTGCTTAGCAGCGGCGGATTTACCAGCAGGCTGAGTAGGCTGGAGCCTAGGGCGGCAGATTTTTGGGGCGACAAATTTGGGGACCGAGCTTTTTATTGCTACCTCATAGAAATCAAGCTCAATAAAGATTATTTATTCACGTTTACCGAATGTACATTATTGTGTAAGTAGCATACATTACCCCGCCTTTATTAATCGTACATGATTGAGCTTTGATCAGCTCAAAAATAATCCCAAAAAATATTTTACTTGCAATTTCAACGAAATTTTTGGATTGTAAAAATAATCTAGGACATTGCAACTAATTGCCTAAAGGCAAGGGCGGCAAAAACTTTACAGCCTATACCTTGGAAATTTGCAAATCCGCCACTGCTGCTTAGTTTATTCCAAGCCAACATTGTCTCAAGGAAACTAATATTTCAGTATGTGGAGCAACCGATGCAATGAATCATGCAATGTTTACACTGTATTTTCTAAATTAAACATTGTTTTCCAACACCGACCAAAATTAGACGTGTATTAAAAGTGTTGAGTACTTTGTACTTGGTTGAGTAGATGAACTTACTTTACCTAGTCCCGTACCTATTAATAAATCAATCTCAAGTCTGAGTGCGATCTTGAGTTCGCTATTGACGTTTCATTTTGTACTGGAATGACGTTAGAATGCAATTTCCAAAATCGCTCTCAGACTTCTTAAGATCGATTTATTAATACGGGTCCTAGTCTCCTAGCCTAGGTACGTATAGTAAGGAATAGATTCAGTTTGAGAATAGCATGACTAAACACGGAATTTGATTCGTTATAATAGGTAAAATAAACGAAAAACTATATGTCCTAGGTATTTTAAAATTCTCACAACATTTTACACTTTTAATCGGTAAAAATTCAAGCGGTAAATTTTCGCGAAGTTGTTATAACGGATAAATTATTAGACATATGAAATAACTGGTCCAACTTCAAAGGAAAAAATGTGAAAACGCGAAGCATTTATAAACCTCATTATTAATATCTTTGTACTTGAGGACAGTACATTAATTTGATTACTCATTTTACAGCTGAATACGGAAATGCATTCTCCTTCATTTCCTTGAAAAGATGAGCACTCACGACGCAAAATATGGCTTCATTGTTTCACAACAAAGGACTGTTATGTCTTACATTATGATACATGGGCTTGGATCCAATTGTCTCACGTCCTGACACGACTTTGTATCACGCTTGACGGATATCGCGGCTTTGTCTTGAACTTGAACTAAAGACAATTTAGAAGCGATTTACGACATAAAAATATACTTAAGTACTTAACCAAGTTTTAGGAGACTTCCAAAAGTGATAATTGACATTTCAAAAGTACAGTTGTTGTCAAAAGACTTAAGCATAGACCTTTTCTTAGACTAGAAAGATGTTTTTTTTGTTATAAATATCTTGGCACGGTGATTACTTTGCTCATTAAATGGAAACCAGGGAAAATAGTGTAGACCAAAGTATCTAGATAAAAGACGTGATTTGCGTAGATTACATAAATTAGCGTCATCACAAAAGGCCACATGTAAGAATCCAACCTAATTATCTCTTCACGAGACACTTATGTTATATGGGGCATAAAGTAGAAAACTATTAAAATAACTGTACCATCGTGTCCAGAGCCAAAACTTACTGGCAGCTTTAATTATTTGTTTTCCTGTGCTAAAAAAATAATAATTAAATGAGTGTTGTTCAGTTTCTTATCGATACAGCAGAATTCTTAAAAAAATATAATACAACGAAAATTCGCGACTAGTGGTTGTCATAAAACGACGAAGATCAAAAGCTTTTTTTATTATTTTGCACAACATTTTTGGACTGACAGCTCAGTGACGGGGAACTAATAGATTTTCGGGAGAAATCATTATTTTTTATTTTTCCGTGAAATGTTAAATGTGCACTTTCGCGTTGCAGAACTAGGATGACCTGCAAATTCCGTCAAAACATTTCTAATGACGTGATTATTTAATATTTTTATTGCGTAATTTAAGAGCACAATATATTACATGTGTGCGTCAGTTGATTTATAAAAATGGTGACAGTCGCCGGCAGAGTGCGCCTTCACCTTGATATGATCGCTGGTTTGTATCACGGGGAGTCTACATTGACAGCGCCCGTGACACCCGCGCTGGACTTGTCCAAAATAAACACATCTAACAATGATACACGGCCGAGACGCAATAAAAATATACTTGTCGCCACTCGCTTTCTCTTTCATTCAGGAAGATGATACTGGAGTCTACCGTCATTCCAGTGGAATTCTTTGCTTTATCACCTGATTTTAAGTGAAACTGTCGCACGATGCTAAAATGCGTCTTTGTGGTAAAAATATACTTGCGACGCGAGTCACGATCAAGGCCGCTCTGAACTGATGGTATAGACTTACTGGCGGCAAGCGTGTCCTGGTGGTGGTCGTCGTGATGGTCTCCACCGTCTCCTCTGTCTCCATGACGTCGTCGTCGTCTTCCGGCTTCCCGCTCCATGGTCCGAAAAATTCCGTCATGTTTAACAGGGATCTCTTCAACCACAGCACTGAACTCCGAATGGCCTTTGACACACATTCACTGCACTTCACACAAGCGCACTGACACGTTATAGTACACACACGTACTTATAAAATAATGATTAAATTAGGATCGCCTCAAAATTCGGTTTCGATGTGTCCTTTGTGGCCGTTGGCCACCGTACCCATCTCCGAAACAATATAATTATCGCGAAGTAATTTCCGGAAACATCGGCAGGAGTGTTCTCTGCCGCTACACTGCGGAGACGGCCAGAACTGATGCTGTATAAAATCCTACTGGAAAACTGAAATAACCGCCGCGAACAAAAAGCACCAGCCAAAACATTTCACGTGCGAGAGTATTATTAGTTGGACGATCTAGCCGAAAGAGTTAAGTGTCGCTGTGGCCTTTAACATTAATAATTGATTATATTTATATCATTTTGATTTTCCGTGTTTATATTAATTGCGATTCGAGTCGGCTTTTGCTATTTTATTCACCGTCGCGGGGCGCACGGTTGAGAAAATTTACTTTGACACAAATGGTTCCTTAATGTCACCTTTGAATCTTTTGTTGAGCTTGCGCACCGGTACATTTTCGCGTCGAATTTTCAAGTTTCAGAGTCTTGTCCTAATTTGTATTGGTGTGCTTTATGGTGCAATTACTCCTGCGACTCCAACATATTATCAGAATTGGCTCAACATCAGAGTTTTTTATGACATCTAAATTACCAGAAAGTATTTATATCACTGCGAATGGCCGCAGTTCTTTATATCCAGTGCTTATTTTGAACCATGTGAGATATTGTAAGTTATAAAACTGCCTGTGCTGCAGCTTATTTTTTAGTATTTGTTTAGACAGAAGTGTGCCAGGTTGCTCAATACAAAAAAAAAGTTTATGCGGTATTCAGGGTCTTGGAAGAAATATAACATTTGTTCTAATCGCAATAGCTTATAGGGGAATTAGCAAAATGAATTTCACACGCTGTTATATCTATAACAGCGTGTGAAATTCATTTTTTCATTCATTTAACAGCGTTAGAACAAAAGCTTGGAAAATAATGAGCTTTTTGGTGCTGGAAGACGTTATTGTATGTAGCCGTCCAGTGGCGGCGTCAGCGTAGGCGCTGACAGCTCCTCCACTTAATATAAATACGCGGTTCTGCTAACAGACCGCGATAAATCCGTAGCATGTTTCAGGGATTATCGCCCGAGTTGCTGTTTTAGCGGCTTATCGATAGAGTCCTCTATCGAATGTAGGCTCATCACTAAACTTAACAAGATACGTTCACAGTGCAAAGAAATGTAAATCGTATAAGATAGAATATAAAGTAGAGTTTCGAATCAAATTAAGATTTATGGGTCATTCGCCAAATATTTTCGTTTTTTTTTATGCAAGATTAATTGAATATCGTAATGCCGAATAGAATCAACCCACATGCACTGCTGTAGATAAAACCAACCTTGTGTTAGTGGTTCTAGGTTGGTTTCAGTTTGCACAAGTGCGTGTGGGTTGATTCTATTTTGCAAATCTACGTCCAATTGGTGTTGCGAATTTGCGATCAAAACTCTTTTCATGTCGTTTGATGATTTGTAAACATGATGAGTAATAGGTAAATAGTGTGATCACTCGAAACCCAAGGCGTTAATGAAGATAACGCTTTAAAGTATTAATTGTTTTGTGCAGAACTGTGCCAAGATTATCTCGCTGGTCACGAGGAAATTATGGCAAGGAGAAAATAATCCGACTTCGTATTAAACTCGTAAAAACCCTAATAAATGTAAAATATGAATGTTTTTCATTTTACAAAAATATTGAAATAAACAGTTTTTTGGCAATTGCATTGGATTAGAAAATATGTAAGTAGAGTACATTTAAGACGAAGGGACAAAAGGTTGCAGATGTGCGTTTCTATTTTTTTTTCTCTCATTTCCTAAGTAACGAAATTTTGTCAATATGCCAAAGCAAAATACTAAACATTAATGAATTAGCATGTAATTATGCATTTTTGCTCATTTTGACGTATACCTTCTTTAATCAATATGTATCGTACCTATCTCGTGGTATGTATCGAACTTCATTTTTAATAGGTCGTTAATTTGAGTTTCATTACTTCTACAAATACTAGGTACCAGACCTACCTATCAGACTACTAAACTTTCTTCACTTTTGGCATTGATTGTACTGTCCACAGAAAAGAGGAATACCTACCACACATTTTGGAGGTAGGTATTTCTGTTGTTATTAGGTATTATCAGGGAAAAACACAGCGTGTCAGTCATATTAGTTGTTTTTAACGTTTCGCCTAATTAACATTACGGTTTCCGACACAGAACTACCTAACTATGAATTTACAAAAAGGCCGCCCAAATTTTGGCGAGCCCGTCGCGTCGGTGACAGACTTAAACTCGACTATTATTTCCATTTCGTATTGCTTCTCGTTGGCCGTGGTATAGGTACCTAACTACCTATTTTACCACTTTCTAGTTTAACTTCTTCAGTTGACTAATTGACTACTTTTAATTTAATTACAGTACAACACTACTTATGGAATGTATAAAGGCGCTTGTGACTGTAATAGGTTTAAAAATAATAATTTGTAAAACTTATATATTATTTATGATGGCCAATGAAACCCCACATCCGTTTCCAACAGGAAGTCATACTCACGACCACGTGCGCAGTTTCCACATCTCCCCGCTTGGCGGCGCTCCGTGCCAAGGCGACTTACCTGCAACAGAAATAAAATATAATTTACTGTCGAAATAAATATTTGGAATTACAGAGAGGAATGGAACGTAAAGTCGCGTGACATATTTTATTTGGTACGCTCTTGTGAAAATTATATTTCTTGGCGATTGATATGCAGTAGACTTTAGACCTTCCCAGATCTCGTTTGAGGCACTTAGGACTGGTATTTTATTATATTACTAGCTGAACCCGCGACTTCGTCCGCGTGGAATTTAACTTAACAAAAAAGCCCGCTCCCGCGTTCTGAGCCCGCACGACAGAACCCATTTTTCATTTTTTTTAATTTTGTTTTTCTAAAATAAAAGTATCTACTAGTAATAAAGCTATCTACCAGTGAAAGTCCCGTCAAAATCGGTCCAGCCGTTTCGGAGATTACCCGGAACAAACACACAGACAGACAGACAAAAAATTTTTTCGTGTTTTTGCTATAAAGGTCGTATGTACTTTCATATGCATTTAGTGAAAAGGTGTTATCTTGATATTGCAAACAGACACTCCAATTTTATTTATTTGTATAGATTTGACCTTTTCATAGTCCGTTTTTTATATAAGGACGCGGGGGCCTAGATGGGGGTTTCAAAGTATCAACGACGCGACGTCACATACTAATTGTTTCATCCCAAATCCTCCAACCAAAGGTTGACTAGATAGAGTCGTAGCCCACGATAAGGCCGTCTTATAATACTCTTTGAGGTCGTCTAACGCGTACTTAAATTATAATACATATTCCTTTTACAATAAAATAGTCCATGCGTTATATTTATGTGTAATAAATACAAAGTTTGTCTATAGTTACAAAAAAGAGGAACTTATTTTTTTGATGAAAATCTACTAATAATTGCCGTTTTCAAAATTTGAATAAGAGACAATTATCTAAATATTTTCTAATCAGTGTACAAAATTGTACTAAATTAAAAAATAGGTAGTTACATAGCATATTTTTTACGCCACTGGGGTTAGGTTAGCTTACCTATATTACTACCATTTTCCCAAACGTTTCGAACAAGTCCAGTCCCTAAATTTTGACCACTTATTTTTATATAAATCTACCAATTTCTATCCACCACCGGAACTGGCAACCCTGATGGAAATAGACCAAATAGACGCGACAGCGAGCGTCCCTGTCATTGGGCGAGGACGACTAGGCGGCGCACCTGGCCGCGCCCGTGACCTACCCACTATAAATACAGGGGAACATCCGCAATTCTTGTTTTTGCAAGTCATTTCATGAGATTTTGTTTTCCTGTTTAGATGTAGCATTTAGACATTTCTTCGAAAATAGTCGACCATATTCAACACAACTTAGAGTAGCATATTATTTGGCGAACTATGGATCGCATCTAGAAAGAAATTAAGCAAAAACTTTATTACTTATGGCTAGCAAAAAAAAAATTATGCTCGTCGCAAACGGACCCAATTCAGCATGTCCTGGTTGACAATAACCAGCGCGGGTCCTCCATTGGGCCCGTTTGGCGATTTCACGGGCGCAGACCATTAAAAACAACAAACAAAATTAAATTAAAACCAAAAGGGCTCGTACCCAAAACTAAACTACCTATCAGTTGGTAGATATGTCTACATCGCATCAGCGTAACTAAACCTACAAAACCGTTCTAAATACTACCCATTGATGAAACTATTGAATAATGCATGGTAACATCAATTTTTCCGCGTTCAGCGAGCCGTGTATTCATAAATATACTAGTTTCTGCCCGTGACTTCGTCCACATAGACTTCAGTTTAGTATTCTATGTGTTAATCCAGGTTATAAACTATCAGTTTACCAAATTTCATCCAAATCCGTTCAGTAGTTTTTGCGTGAAAGAGTAACAAACATATCACACAAACTTTCGCATTTATAATATTAGTAGGATTAATTAGAGAGATATATTAATGAGAGTTATCTTGATGTGGCCGCTTTGATGTCTATCGGTATTGGTTTTGGTTGGTAAACGAGCTGCTAAGAAAATAGCTATAATTTTAAAAATGTTTACAGGTATCTATCAAAGTCGATTCGCCTGATGTTACGTAGTTACCTACCGTAGTCTATAGATACTTGCAATATCAGATGCATTGCTCGCTCGAAGGGAGGCCCTAGGAGGCCCTAGGAGGGCCCACGTTTTTGTTCAATTTTAATATTGACAAGTTTATTTTTTTTACGTAAAAAATTACTTTAAAAGCACTTTACCCTATTAAACTTCCAAACTCTGTGTTTGGGTTTGAGAGGAAGTAATGCAAGTAATCGAAAGTAATTGTTACATCGTTTTAAAATAGGACTCTTCTGAAATATAGTTCTAATGAATATACCTAGTCCGGTGAGCCACGAATTCCCTAAGAACACGTTTCTAGGCTGGTTACCAGGAAGAAACTAGCGTTTTAGCCATACAATTTAGGTCATACAACGACGCGACATAGTTCTGGGAAAAGATGGTAATTTTTAAAATACTCTTCATACCTCTTTGCTATCTAACGTTATAATGTAAATCGTATAATACTAAGTCGCTATGCGCGTCTGTCTGTCTCATTCAGTTTATTAATAGCAATTAGGTATACCAAAAAAAATCGTGCGAAGCCACGGTGAGTCGTAGTTTAGCTAAGTCTAGTTTAGTAAATTTTTTAATAAAGCGAAAGGTGTACCTATCCGACCCTGATTATACGTATTTTCAGCGTTGGTATATATTTTAACATGCGCTTACTGATTATATGTAGATTATAGGTATAGATTATGAGATTTATATAAATAAAACTTTACGTCAGTAAGACTGTATATTTTATGTTTCGCGCCTAAAAAAATTACTCACAAAACAACCTCGGTATTTTTCTAAGGGAAATAAATTCGTAATAAATAAATATTTCAAATATAGCGCTAATCTACGCTACTGTAACTGTACACTAGCGTAACGTCGTCAGCGCCGCTATACGCCCATCGTTTAACGCTGCTAACGACGCTACTAGCTATGTTTATAAATCACAAAAAATCACCAATTGAAAAAAAATAAGTTAATACCAATGAGTAGGTACTCATTCGTACTATCACTTTGTGGTTTCCCCGCGACAAATAGGAAGTAAAATTATCATCATCTTTAATAAATTAATGTTTCCCTGTACTCCATAATATTACAGCGCTCGCGCTCAACTGGACTTTTGGCAATCGTGGGCGGGAATGAATCACTATGCACACTGGTCGCATAAAGACGTGTCTTGGACAAAAACAATTACTTACCGTCTATTTGATTTCTGGAATTGACCTACTATAAAAAATAATTGGCATTGTATGCTTTTAAATTAAAAAGTTAAATGCTGTCATTTTTGCGCGCCAAGTTTTGTCTACAACACTTGATTTTTTTTCTGTAACTATTAAAAAATACTCGTCACTAATGAGCCGCTTGGATGATGTTTACTTTTAAACTAAAATATTTAAAATGTAAGCCGTCTTCGTTTAAATTTAATTACATACCGTTTTGCATTATAAATTCATTTATCTAATATGATATGTCAAGATTACTCATAAACGTGTTTATTTGAAATGAATAGTAAAAATGAAATTGTACTTATTTATTAATATTGTGACTTATGCAAATGAACCGTTATTGGTACAGAAATAATAATGTTCGTTCGTATATAAATAGCTGGCTATTTGCGTGTTCGCCTCATCATTTTTTTTGGTCATGATACTTCGCGGTCATGAACTCATAAAAATGCGTGGCTTTGTTTTATTTTAACAGTGTTTTAATTAAGCATGGTGCACTGTGTGGTACAAACAAAAACACAAGGATCTTGGCGTAAAATCGAAGAGTGATCTCAACTTTTATTTTGCAAAAAAGTTATTAAATATTAATAAAACCGATATTATCCATTAAATTTCCACGCCAGATCTAAGTATTTACTGAAATGAAAAGACAGGACTATTTATATCATCTTTAACAGTGAGACTATTATACACAAAACAATAGGCTCGCTGTCATTTTTAACACAACGTCCAAGAACAAACGGAAACACCGCATGACATTTTCGTATATCACGTGTATGAGATGAATGCGTAAACGTAAGCCACAATACGAATCTCTAGCATATTGTAACAGATAAGCTGCCTAGGTATTTAGTAAGATACTGTAAGTTCAAAATTATTAAAAGAATAATGGTAAAAATTGGTGGTAAAATATCAGGATCATCTTGTTGTCTGTACACAACCACAGCCTTACATTCTCATAAAAATATTAAGCTCAGGATAAGAAAATCTTAGTTAATGTACACACAAATAATCTGCTGTTATACTTATGTATCTAAGTAGATATCTTTGGTTAAATAAATTTTCGTTCTGCCATTCGTTACTTACATCGCAAAGTCCTAAACATACTTAGTGTTCAAAATAATTGGGTACTACAAATTTACTTATTTATCTAAACTAATAAGATGAAGAGGGGAACGATCCCGCGCCCACGCGTTTTGTCAGAGCGTGGCGTGCCGCGTCAATATTCTTATTTTCATATTTACAGTCTTACTTTCATGTCTATAAATACAAAAATCGTACTGACAGTACCTACCTACCTAAAACTTGTATAAACATGTAGATTTTACATTTTCCTACGATATTTTTTTAAAGTTCCGTGTTGTTTATGGTAGGTAGGTATGGTAGGTTGGGCACATTTATTTTTATATACCTATATTATAGTCAATGGGACCCTGGCCCTTCGGGAGCTCTTCAATTACCGAAATTCAGACGTGCTTAGCAAAATGTTTGTGGTATAAACTCATGAAACTGTGACACTTACTTCAATTTACTCATACCTACTCATTTTTATTAATGCACTGAGGCTTTCAATTTCAAAGCTTGAAATATACTTACATAAGCATAATGTATCTAGGTATTAAGCACAAAAATCTACAAACCTATTAGTAAGCAAAAAATATGATAAGCCCATAATACTATTTATTTGGCTAACAAACCCGTTGTCCCACTGTGCTACGCTGATGGTAAATTATATTCGGACAGCTGCGAGGTGAAGTGACGCGCCTGTTTATGCGGTCAATGTGGGTTAGTGCATGTAGCGGCATCTAGCGGACGGGTTACGAACTAGCGTTTCCGTTGGCGCCCGCAACGGAATGGCGCTGCGCGTTCGGTATGAAATTTGGGATTATAAAAATGTAGAAGTACTCTAACTGTACTTATGTTGTAAACGTGGTACTTATATTAGAGTTCGAATAAAAATTATATTCAATTTAGAAAACTGTATCCCGGAGTGTACCCATCGTAAGCTGTTAAATTAATATTTTAATATGAATAGTTAATGTTATAGGTATTTTTTTGTAAGTAGGTAACTTATTATATCTTATTATGTTATGCCATAGTTATTCTTTTTAGCCCTTTAAAATAGAAACCTACCTACCTTTCACACATTACGGAACCTAAATGATTACACGGCTACGGAAACTGCATTTTATAACGGCATTTCATTCATTAATATGCATTAAACACGAGTATTTATCAACGGCGGATGGATGTCCGGTTACACAAACGCCGATCAACTTAACAGCCAAATGTCTGGTTAACTGGATTAGGTACCGCTTGACGGATGTTTATTACCTATGAATTTAGACCGTAATCAATTGACGTCATTGTTTAGTAGGTAAGTTATTACATGTCAAATCTATTGTTTTACTAATCATACTACTGTATTTAGTACTACTTTATACGTCTATTGATTTCTTTGAGACTCATCAAGATAATTATCTGGACCGTTAATTTTACAAATCAAGTGAGAACGTAGCTATTGACACTGTTACTTTTTCATCATAACTTCCTAGTGGCTTAGCATAATAAGTAGATATACCTAGAAATACTTGAGTAAGTAAGTACCTATGCCTTCGTAATTATGATTTTAGTTAGGATCACTGGTTAATTAGTCATTAATTTTGTTTTGTTAATCAGAGTTTAACAATCGTTCGAGTAACCCGCTGTCAGTGGCCGAGTTATTTTAAAACGTGGCCGCACGTTTAACGCGTTGTTTTATAGACTTTTAGTGTTACGGTTCTGTATCGATCGTATTTATTTTATTTATTTCATTTTACATCCTCAATTCTGTACGAATTGACCTAATTTTGTGGCATTCGCTTAGGTATATTAATTTTAATGTCCGTAAAAAAAACTTGTCGTTGAATTTTGGGGACTGGCTTAGTGCCGCGGTTAGGTAGGTGTTTATTGTAACTAAAAAAACTTCTATAAGTATGTATGGTGTTACCGAAACACGTAACTTTCAACAAGGTACACTTACTACAGTAGGTAGGTACTTACCTAGTTAGACGCTAGTATTAAAATGTTTCCTAATAAAATAGATTACGTTGTATAATACCTCCTTTGCTTGCACGTCACAGTATGTAGGATCCTTAAAAACAAACAATAGTTGCCATGGTTTTGCAAAAGAGATCAACTCACCTCCAGAGCCACAGACCATGAACTATTAGGCTGGGTTGCACCAAAGTAACAGTCAAAGTAAAAGTTTCAACTCATTTTGGACCTAACTGGTACTTTAACCGAAATTTCGACGTTTGTTATTGTTAAAGTAAGATGGTGCAATCCAGCCTTAGTTTGTTCATTTCACGAAACACGCGCTGTGACTCTTATAACACTGGCAGTGACAATTTGCAATAATAAACGCGCCTTCGTGAAATTAACAGACTGTAGGCAACTATAAAAGAATGCTATCAAAATAAGAAAATAACTAACCTATAAATGTTTCACTTTATTGCCAATTTTGGTAGATGCCTATAAATTCAACCCACCGCCATCACAAACACAAAACAAACCCGTCCGTGACCATGATCGTAAATCTAATTATACTTAACCCTTATCTAGTGACAGTAATGCAATCAATCAGCCCAATCAAACGATGACAGCGGCCGACAAAAACATCTATCGGCATTCGGTCAAGTACCTAACGAAACATGCCAATATTTTCCCTTCAGGCTGGACTCGGGTTATAAATCATTCAGGTGATTAGTGTACGCCACGCCTATTCGTAAATCGATAACCATGAAAGTATGAGAGTAAAATAATGAAATGACCATGCAGAAATGGGCCAGTCGGTGCCAATCGTAAGCCAAACATGTTTGGCACGTATATTCCAAAATACGCTACGAAAATGTTTTGCTTTCATTTATTTTTAAATAACCACGATTTTTTTAAATTCCCTCCCGTATCTTGGCGAGCCCGCCGCTGACCGACTTGAACTGGAACATTATTACCGTTACGTATCGCTTCTCACTGTTCTGATATAGACAGCTATATAAGTAACTAGCTGTGCCCCGCGACTTCATCCGCGTAGTATTGGATTATTGGGTTAAAAAGTATCCTATATGTTAATCCCGGTTATAATCTATCTGTGTTCCAAATTTCGTCCAAATCCGTTCAGTAGTTTTTGCGTGAAAGAGTAACAAACATACATACATCCACACTCACAAACTTTCGCATTTATAATATTAGTAGGATATTGTCTGAGAATTGAAAAAGTGCTCTTTTAACGTTTCGGCATCATCTCATAGGTCAGTTGATAAATCGATCTCAAGTTTGAGAGCGGTCTTGAGTGCGATTTTGACATGTCATTTTATACTGGTATGACATAAGAATGACATTTCCAAGATCGCTCTCAGATTTTAGATCGATTTATTAATAGGGGCCATAGTAGCCTAAGTAAGGTTTCTTAAAGGGACTGTGGCTGTCACAAGGCCAAAATTGTCTAATCCTGTAAGCCAGAATCTTTTAGTTTAGTTTGTTTAATATATTTTCTAAAAGGCATCTAAATATCTAAAATGACATTCGTGTCTGATCTGATGCCAATGGCACGCATGTCTGTTCTATCCTACCCTATCTGTTTGCTAGGGACCCAGAATCGATACCTAGCAATGTGAGGTTGTCACCACATTCAGAGGCACAACAAGCCTCTGACAACAGTTCTCGCTTCCATTCCAATATCACATTACCAAATACTAACAGGCTCCATTATAATATTTTATGATGTAATTATCATAATAAATTATTATACCATCTGACTACCGCACATTAAAACCAATCGAATCTAAAATGTTGTCACATAAATCTGAATGGTGCATAAGTAGAGAAAGTGTGATATCCGAAAAAAGTATCCGTCTGTAGAGTAGTTTGAAATAAGAACATCGTGTCTGCCGTCAGTAAGTTTTTACGCTCAAGTTTCACTTTTAACTGTTTACGAATGGTTTACGATCACGCTTCACGATTAATCAAACGTGCGTATACTAGAACACCTATATAAAAATCGTATGTAACGAATTGAAATCGATATTTTTTCATGCCGGAACTCCCCTAAATGCGATTATTTGGGAATCGGTTAAACCGATAACTATTTTATTTTATGCCTAAGTACCTCGCGTTTATATACCTATAAGATTGGCCTCTATTTCTAGTATATACAAGGTACTCTGTGCTCGCGTTCTTCGATGAACGATTAAAACGAAACAGTGATCTAGCATAGACAATTAACAACCGTAATGTCAGCCGCGCGTTCACAGATCATAAAGTTTAGTCGTTTGACACAAAGCACTGCGGACCAAGATCATTATGCTAAGGTTAAGGAAACACGTAGGTACCTACTGTATTAAGTAGGTATTATAATATACAGGATATTTTCAAAAGCCCGAGGTTTATATGACGAATATATTGAAAATTACAAAGACCTTATACAAATTTTCGCTTCGCTTGACACCCGTTTGTGAAATACGTTCGAAAATGCAATGACGTCGGCGATTACAAATAAACAACAAAGATCTAAATAATGCTACAGCCTATTACGCATTCGAAGTCCCTTAGACGCGGCCCCACAGTCCCGTGTCAGCAATATAATTTACACTGTGTACAATTTCGTTCCATATTTTTTCGCAGGACTTCCTATGTGAAATGGACTGTACTATATTATCATGTCAGGAAACCTAATAATACGCAATTTGCCACGGAACAAAGCAAACTTAAGGGATAATAAAATTCAACACAATGTTAAGGGTCTTAACGAGGCATCATCAGGATAGATGGGCTGCGACTCAGCGATGAAGTATCGTTACAAGTCGTGCGTAAGTCTAAATCCATCTCATTATAAGGTGTGCTAATCTAGGGGAAAAGCTAGTGATGGAAGCCGCACGAATTCAATCGCAATAAAGGAATAGGAGTTGGAAATCTACTTCCCTCCATTGCAAAAGGTGAGGCAAGATAAATCCGTATGTAAACTAATAGCCTGAAACAATAGTGTACCAACTGGACGAAGCCCAGTGATGCCCTTAGGCTGCTCCTTCCAACTGGGAGTCGTTTTTTAGCTCTATTAAGGGTGACCGTCCAATCGGCTGTACTATGCAGCCGACCCGCCTGCTTCGACCAATAGGATCGCTTCGTTTTACTGAGCTTTGCTTAATTTGACAGGTCTCTGTTAAACCCAATATTACACTGTCTTATCACTACATAGTAAAAAATGTCGCTTCTGGCTGTCTATCTGTCCCTATGTATGCTTAGATCTGTAAAACTACGCAACGGATTTTAATGCGTTTTTTTAATAGAGAGTGATTCAAGAAGACGGTTTATATGTATATGTAATACATGCATAATATACTTAGTAGAGAAACACTGATAATTTATTGCACACGTGCGAAGACGGGGCGGGACGCTAGTTAGGTATATAGATAAGCCTCTAACAAGATAACATGGTTGGTATGGTAGAGTACTGCGCTCGAAGCTCGCCAATAAAATTGATCCATCCAAATGCCCAGACGGACTTATTCCAAGACACATTAATATAGTTATAGCGCCCGAATTCGCCTGATGTCGCAACACTGGCGGACGGACAACGTGGGCGTTCGTCTCGTATTTAATCGTTAATTAGTCCTCTCATATAGCGTTATGCAATTAATATATGAAAATAGATAGTTTTGTGGACGACACATTAATTATTATGTTGTCCTTCACCGTATATTGCCGGTAACACACCCTCTAGCCAAGAGGATTGTCTAAAGCGTCTCTACAAATGTATGGGAATGACATACGTCACGTGATCTGGTGATCGACTGCTAATGTCATCTCCATACATTTTAGCATATCGATTTGTAGAAACGCTCGTAGAGTCTGTTACCGCCAATTGACTCATCTCTATAACGCCATATAATAAGGCTCCTTTTCATTTGGTCACACGTGTCCTATTAAGTTGGTCTATAAATATCTAGTGTTTTGTTTGTCTAGGTAGGTATGTTTCCGATACACGCAAGTGTGTGTAAGTGTCCTATCGACGGAGTTACGGTTCCGACGAGATCATTTATTGGTCGAGCGATAATCCCGTCGACATATTAATTAGGAAGCTGTCTGCTGTCATCCATATGATGAATACTTACTTGAATATTATGTGAAATACCCAAGTCTCTCAAGACATTGTTATCAAAATAGGCTACTAAAATACAAGAATAATAATAATAATTAATGCCCCACTCCTGGGCACGGCCATAACCTCAATGCGAGGGGGATTTAGGCCATAATCCAGCAATCTGGCCCAGTGTAAGTTGGTGGATTTCAATTGTCGTTCGAAAAAATTGTTAGTTTTTCTAAGACATGCAGGTTTCCCCACGATGTTTGCCTCCACCGTAAAAGCATGTACGATTCGCACACAGACTTTGAAATATTCAGAGCTGCGAGCGTTTGAACCCTGGAACTTAAACGCGCAAGACGCGTGCTTAACCAATCGGCTATCGTACTATAAAATATAAGAATAAGACATTTAAAATCAAACTACCAAGAGTCTTCCCAGGTCCAGTATTTCTAAATTCTAAGTAACAGTCCAGTATAGAAAAGTCCCCGCGCGATAAAACTTTCGGCTCAACATGAGACCTTATGAGAGTGTAAATAAGCACCTACAGCAGGGCACCCCTGTGTACCCCTTCTAGAAATATAGGCACAATGGTATAAATGAGTAGAAGCTGCTTAGTAACAAAAGTTCCCCATTCCCACTCCGTGTCGGCATCTCTCATCGCCAATAATGGCGCCAACACGTCACCAATACCACAGCTTCCCCTAACGCTTATAGCTAGGCCAACGACCCCACTGACTCACTGGAGACCAGAGACATTTGGGTCGAACGTGAAATAGTTCCCAAAACATTTCTGTAATTAGTAGCCCGCCAGTTCCTAGTTTAACTAAGTTCGGGATCCGGGTAAAATTTTTGACTGTAACGAAGGCCAATTGCACAATAAGTGGCAGATAAATTAGCTTTAGCGATTCAACGATGAACGCGCGCCTATGTCTATCTCATATTTTGGAATATTAAAACCATAATACAAGGTATTTCTTTTTTTTTTAGTACATGGCTCTGTCCTTTTGGACATTCCTTTTATTCGGCAAGCAAGCCAAGCAACCAACAACATAAAACGGCGGGCTGTCAAACACTTGACAGACAAACTAAAAGCCCCTAAAGCTGCCATACACTACAATTTCAAAGAAATGACGAAATATAATATATTTTTCTGGTGAGAACATCATTAAGTATTTAAGAAATTGATAATTTTTTCAACCATTTCTTTTGTGAGATTCATTTAACCACGAGCCGTTTGGCGTAATAACTCATAGGCCTCAAAAAACAGTAAATATGTTACTGCTATTGTTGTAACTTGTAACACTTAATGATGTAAATTGTAAATGATCCATATTGTGGTTTCGTTGTGAGTTCAGCGAAAGTGTTGCGAAATAATGTTGCAAGTATTTCTGAAAACAATTCACGAGTTTTCCTCAAAACTGAATCTCCTTCGTTTTTAATAAACCACATCCCGGGGTTAATATCGGAGAGTGTTGTTGCACTTGAACAGTAGAATCATCCTTTTCGGCCAAAGCTCATTAAGTTCTTTTTTTATACTTAGGTTCCTAATATATAACAAAGTCTGCAAACAAAGGTGCGGCCTCTTGTTAATCTATAGATTGCAATAGCAAAGGCAACCTCAAGCTCGCATGCAAGCTCGCACGTTACCAAACTGAAGGGGAGTCAGAGAAGCCATTGTATATTCAGAAATTTGAGACATACAAAAGCAGACCGATCATGGAACCAACATGGAAGCGATGAGTGTTCGATGTCATCGATCGAACATCGTTATTTCCCAATGTAAATATTTACTCAAACCGAGTCAACGTCCCAGTTGCGTTCGGCAACAAAAGATGAAATCCCACTTTTCCGATAAAATTTAAGGCTGGACTATTTTCGTTTGGGTATATTTAAATACGTTTTGATCGCGTTAAAGGAAGCGTGTATTTAGAATAGCTTTACATTAGTCACGTGCCAATGACCTTAGCGGGCGAATGCACAAAGAAACTTGGTGATATATTGGTGCTCTTACAAAGTATTTAGGTGCGTTGTACGCACGCTAAAGCTCTTAGGGAATGTGGTCAAATACCGCTGAGGAAATGTCACAAAGCGTAGATTTGTACTTGTTTTATTTGGCGCCACACTTTGCCTGTTTGTGTTGAAAAAATTACTAAAATTATAATTTTTTTGCCGATACTATTACAATTTTAGTGGGATATGCGTGCGTTCGTAACATTCGTATTGTTATAACCCTTATTTGTATGTGTATAAAGCGCATTCGGCACTCTTGCATATGACGATGTTTAATCTCAAATGCAACTCAGCAGTTTTGTCATTTTATCTAATCAATTTAAATTTAATTTCAATGTTCATAAATCAATCAAATCAGTCAGTATAAAGACATCGCGGAGTACGTCACAGCCGCTTTTAAAAGTCTGGAGTCCGTCCGAATATAAAAGTAGTGTTCTTTCTCGAATAAATGTAGTGTATTGCAATTGTAGCTTTTTTAAAGTCTTACACTGTCAGCCTCCTCAGTACGAACATAGTAGCTACCTACTTCAAATATTCCACTATCAAATCATTTGCCAGCTTCCGCCCACGCTACCTATGCCCTTACCAGTAAGAGCTTCCATCGTTATCAAAGATAATCACCACACCCATGACGTCGAACCCATGACCCAACCGTCTGACCAGCCTAGAACCGCAAATTCTCAAGGTGTAATGACGTAATGAACTTCGTAAGGTCGATATGCGAAAATACACATATTTTTTTCTCTATTACGAAACGCCCGCGACGTAGGCAGACAATGCAGATTACCTCGACATTGGGAGACGCGCCGCGGCGACGCTCTATTTCTGAACTCGCTCACAGCTCGTTTTTCATCTTCATACATTGTAAACGTATTGCATGGGATGGGATGTTTGTATTATCTAGAAGACCAGTTTGAGGCTGTGGGAATTTTACTTTACTATTGAATCCCACAACCAAATTACTTATCATCATTCCCATTTCTTTCTATTTTGAACTATAATTATAATATATAAGGTCCTATTTTCATAATGCGCGAAATTTTGAAGATTTATAAGTACCATCAGATTTTTTTTGTGGTACGTATATCATCTTGAGCATTTAATAAGGCGTCGCCGTTTAGTTTTTTCGTGTAGTTAGTTGTTGTAGTTGTTGTAGTTGTGTAGTTTGATGACGCTTTATCTTCTATTGAGTAGTAAGGTAAAAGCGAGACAATTGGCGTCGGTTTGAGGAAAGTGAGGGTCTCACAAAACATCTTGCAAAAAATAGAATTTTAAAAAGACTGACAGGGTCTGTAATGACCAGGCTAGTAAGCAACATCATTATATCAAAAAGTTTGCCTACCTATCAAAATACTGACTCCAAAGAGATTCATAAATAGATGGCATCCAAGGAGCTAAACGCACGATTCTGTGTCAAAATGGCTCAGAACTTAATGAAATCAATAATAAAATTGGAGTAATTAAATCATCTTTTTTAAAACCTGGCTAAATAAAGCTTTAAAAGCTAGAAATTTTATTCTAGCTTTAAAAGCTAGAAATAAATAGGGACCTTATGATTTGGAGACTACAGACTTATTTAAAATAAAACAAATTCGGTCCACAATTGTCACAAAAATCGGTGAAAATACAAAAAAAATATACATACAGTCGAACATAAAACATCCTCCTTGTTTGAAGTCGGTCAACAATAAAGATTGAGACTTTTCTAAACCCTAGTTCGCACTGACGACACCTATATACCGATTTATGTGGTCTCTATTAAATGAAACCAAAAATAAAGGCAACAACATGATATGAGTGAATTTCTCGTCCAATGATTCGTACGGTAATGGAAACAGTGTTTACTTGGTAATAGGTAGTCCTTACCAACCTAATTCAAGTTTTCGTCCGTTGATTATGACCTATTGATGTTCGACCATTTAACTTTTGAAAGTACGAAACCCTTCAAAAATATATACTTATAAACATTGCTAACAATCAAACCGTTGGGCATCATAAATGAAATATCATACCTACTTATAGAAAGTTTCGTTCACTCAATCAGTATGTGATACTGTGAAAAGTCGTAGGTATATAACTCAAGGATATCAACTAACGATTGTAAACAAGAGAAAATCTCACCAAGGAGATAAAAGCCCTACGATAGGCATCACACCGTAATCGCGTGTTCGAGATATATGGGAACATTTCCAACCAATGTTGTTAGGAATTTATATATTGACTGTTTATATATTTTCGTTACTGTTTTCAATATCCGTGGCCTCAGCAGCTGTTAGTTGTGTGTCATAATAAATTTCTGGAAATTAGATTTTTTAACGGATGCCGGAATCCATTAATGTGATCCAATTTAGATGTCTTAACTCCAATTGAACTATTTTATGGATTTTTTGAGGTACCTAGGTAAGTACATCATCTTAAGAATTTACAAAGGCGCTATGCATAATTTCGTGCATTATTAAAATCCCTGAGCCTTTGCATTACCTTTTAAAAATAAATCTAAATTAAAACCTTTAAATGTTATCTGAACATAATTTGGGCACGTAAACTTAACATTGGGTCACTACTGAGATTAAGTCCGGTTAATGCGTAGTATGTAGAAAACCGAATAACCAAATTCACTATTCGAGAGAATTTCAGCCGATTTTCTAGATATAAATAAGATTACAATGTTGTTTAGAATCAGAAACGTCCTGCCTTCGCCCGCCTCTGTTGACATTGAATTAAGTTTTATCGATGTCAAAG
Organism: Notodonta dromedarius; assembly: GCA_905147325.1. NCBI lineage: Eukaryota > Metazoa > Arthropoda > Insecta > Lepidoptera > Notodontidae > Notodonta > Notodonta dromedarius. Next base: position 2,449,897 of record LR990167.1, read on the forward strand.
AACCTATTAACATTTTATATAAAATTGTGCGGATTTAGTATGTAGTTAGTTATATGTACCTACGTACTCATACGATATTAAGGTGACGCACGAAAACAATAGTTATTCGCCGGAAATTAAGAAGGTTATTGAATGGCTCGTGAATTGGTCTTGTACTTTCTTTTGTTCCTACAATAATAGTTTCCATGGCTTGGTACCTAAACCGAACTTGTATACTTATAATACCATTTCGTTTAACAATTCGCTGATGTCGTCGCAAAGGTAATGATACCGTTATTTTCATAATCCAAATAATAAATAGGTAGGTACCTATATTGCCAAACTAACACATACCTATATTCCCAAACTAAGCAAGGCTTGTAGGGCTAACGAAAAGGCATTTTCGAAATTTACCTCTGGAGGGAATCGAACCCGCAACCACCCGATGCAGCGGTTTGAACCACTACGCCAAGCGGTCGTCAAAAAATAGATACCTACCTACATTTTTAAGGCGTATTTATTTTTCTCAGTGTATAGGTAGTTAAATTTGCTGTACATATCATACAGGCATGATTTACTAAGTATATTCCAAATTTCCTAAATAAAGCATGCTCTTACTGGCGCCCACGTTGGTAGGTAGGTAGCTAGTATGTTCCACGCTCATCATTGCACCGCTCCAGAACATTCTGATTGCAAGTTAGGGTTGTTGAACGTAAATTGGCGTGGTGAGTTAATTTTAACCGCGCGTCCATCATGTTCGACGTGCGTTCGGCGCTCGGGTCAACGTCAACTTGCGGAAGCATCGGCGTTGGGTCGCGAAGAGCGAAAATGGAACGCAGCGGATATAATTAAAACAGTACGGACAAATCGTTGGCGGGGGATTAACGCGCGAATTCGGTCAGCCATCGCTCGCCCATGTCCACTGGGCATGGCAATGGTTGCTACTTTCAATTCATTTTCATTACGTGAAATTGTTTTTCTGACACCTTTTCACAGTCAATGATTTTATTTTATTTCATAGTGATTTTTCACTGTTACATAATCCCATGACATCACTATTGGTCGATGATAATAAAATGATCATGAAAGCCGGGACGGTACCGAACGCTTTGCGATTTTTAACAGTTTCCGCCTATGTTTGTAGCAGGTGCTACTTATGAAACCTGTATAATATGATTTTTCACACGCTACCTGTGAAATGTTCCATCACTAGTTTCCACCGTTTGTTGTTGGAATGACAGCTATGGGTTATGTTCGGTTGTTTGTGGACTTTGAGAATGCCGGCCGGCTTGCGTGGAAAATAGGCCGTCTCGGGCGCTACGAGCTGGTTTACATGTTGGCCAATCCGTTGTTAGTTATTGTAATACATAAATCAGCAATAACAACAAATTCATTGTTCTTTAAGGCTAGATTAAAGCCAGCAAATTGTCAATCAACCAAATCATTGTTCGATTTAAAACTTTAAAACCTTTCATTTCATTTAGCAATAAGATTAACCTTAAAATAATAAGACCAACGAAGATGCCCTCATCTTTGTTACCTACCCACAAAGTATGCGTATTTTTGTTTTCGCAATAAAGCTCGTTTAATACGCGTCGTAATACCGACCAGGCACACGCTGGAGCGCGATCAAACAGGCGGGATGTTCCTTGCTCGTCAATTAGGCAAAATCACATTTGGCAATGTTCCCGACACACTTGTACCACTGTGTTTGATTCGCAGAACGCGCCGACCATGCCCTTATTAGGTGGTAATGCGATTTGAACACCTATTGCAGAGGGATTGTTGAACAAATAAACACCTTATAAAGCTGTAGGTGTCGAGAATCGGGACCTATATTCGCGTGTCCTAAAACGAATCTTGTAAAAAACCTGATTCATGGGCAATCGGAATTCGTGCCGCTGGAACCGTGTTTAAATGTTTTATGTGAATAAATACCGTTTGAAGCTTTGTAGGTGAGCTTGGAACAAAGAGAATCTAAAGGATAGTTGGCAGGTTTACAGTTTGTATTCATTTTGCGTCGTCATTTATAATAACAACAAGTAATTGAACTAGTTGCTCGCTGAGTCTTGAAACAATATATTGTACCTACCTACTTATTTACGAGATCTTTCCGAAAGTAAGTCATAACATAGCAAAATAATTACAAGGATTTTTGATCTGAGTACCTAATGCTTTGCCAAGCCATTGTACCTAAATGGATAAAAGGGATATACACTGTCGTCTAAGAAAAACACTATTCAATTCGAAGGAAAAAGTACACTAGTACAGAACTTAAACGATGATCCAATACAATTTACTAACAATACCAAACTAGATTTTATCTGAAAGTTTACGAGCTGCAGTTGCGTTGTCGGTCTCCTCAACTGAGTGCGTTCAAAAACTGCGGCTTCTGAAATAATTGGCAGTCGTCATGACAGATTAAACTCATTAAAATCGTTAGCGATGCACTTTCTGTATTGCGATGTCCTTATTCCAACAGCTTCATTTATAACAATATTTTGATAATAAATATATCGGTTTTATTGAGACGCGACGGACAAATTATGATCTGATTGCCATATAAATTGTATTACATTTAGAAGATCGATTACTTGTACTTGCATAAATGTATAAATCTTTGTAAGTAGATAGTTAGGTATCCAGAATGTTTACGTCATACTTTTATGTTTATCTCCGTATAGGTAACTAGTCGCGAACTCTCTAAACAAAATGACTGTCTGCAAATGATTCTACAAATCTATACTTCCCAATACTGAATACAGAGATTTTTAATAAAATAAATGAGAATGATAGGTACACGCCAGCACGTACTAAGCTAGTATATTGATTGTACCTGTCTAAATAAATAGACCGAAGAATATCCCAAGTAGAAACAGTGTCATGGGAGTGACTAATGCAATGATTAAAGAAATCTTGCTGGATAAGATACATACTACAGGCTAACTTTTAATTTAAATAGCTTCCATTCAAATTATTCTGACCTACAGGCAACACTCAGACTAAACTACATATGCGTTGATTGCTCAATGCCGATCAACGGAACAAAAGTAGATGCAGCAGCGCATCGCTGACTGATAGCGCTGTCGCCGCTTGACACTCACCTACCATTCTCATGCAATCAGTAGTTACCTACTTTTATAAATTTCCTGGCCTTGACTGTTTACTATCACATATCACCAGTGGATTTACCAGCAGGCTGAGTAGGCTGGAGCCTAGGGCGGCAAATTTGGGGACCGTTTTTTTTTGCTACCTCATAGAAATCAAAAAGATTTCTGCATGACGGCTTACTAATGTTTTACAGATAGAACTCTGCAAGAAATATGCCGATGACTATTTTACGTGCAATTTCAACGAAATTTTTGTATTGTAATAATAATCTAGGACATGTCGCGGCAAAAACTTTACAGCTTATACCTTGGAAATTTGTAAATCCGCCACTCCATATCACATCGACTTCATATTCTAGAAGAAAAAATAAATGTGCATCAAAACAGTTCCCAGAATCCGTAACAGATGTTTTTCAAACGTTTTTACACGTTACGTCACAACTGCTTACAGATGAATGAGTTTTAGCTGAAGATTAATGAACGTAACCTCTAAATATAAACACAATGGACATCCTGGCTTGATCTATCAACACTCAGATCGAATTGCCGGGAAACTTGCAAATTTTGAAATTACATAGTTTCTCCTAAATTCGTTTGTATAAAGGATCTCTGAACAAACAACGTACCTATCTACATAGTAAGAATGTCGAAATTTAAAAATGCCGCATGCTGTCACCATTATAATTAGCAACATTTACATATGAAACCGATACCGATTCAAGCTTAGATTTTTTTACAAAAGCAACCTCAAAAACTCAAACTCAAAATTGTTTTTATTCATGTACCTAACCCAACAAGCATTTATGAATAGTCAAAATTCATCACCGGTTCGGAATGCTGCTTCCATTGAGAAGATCCGGCAAGAAACTCAATGCTTACTCTTTGCAATTAATAAAAGATGGAGTACCTACATGCTCAGGAACTGCAACAGAATGTGAGCAGACAACACCATTGTCCCTAAATAAGTAAATAGTACCTAATCAAATCTTACTCAGATTAAGGTATTTAAATAAGAAAGTTAGTTTAGTGAGGTGTGCATAACTAAGATGGCTTTAAAGTCAGTTCAACGTTTACCTAAGCTTAGGCCCGTATTCTTAAATTGATCACAATTCTGAGCGCAATCTTGGAAATGTCATTCTTATGTCATACCAATACAAAATGGCATGTCAAAAGCGTACTCAAGATCGCTCTCAGACTTGATATCAATTAATTTATAGGGCCTTAGTTAGTCTCAGTAGGTATACTAGGTGAAACAAAAAGGGTATACTATTTTTTTCGCAACTTAACTTTGTAAATCTCAAACTATCGGCTTTGTGGGACAGTTGAAGTACTAAAGGTTTTGTAGACTTGTGAAATATGTCAATAGCTGTATTCCTATAACACCTTTTGTTTTTCAAGTTTCCTCCAAAGCTGATAGTTTTAGAATTACAAATTTAAGTTTTGAAAAAAATAGTATACCCTTTCTGTTTCATCCTGTATTGTAAGACTTTTCCAAACTAACCGCAGCTTGTACCAAACATTGCGAATGGCAACCTAATAATAATTACACATGTTTTAATACACCCACAATGTTCTGAGAAACTCAATTCCAGGGCGCTAATTAAACGTTAACGTTTCAAACTTACAATGTAGGTGACATGAAATTAAGTGAATCATCACTCAAACGAATGTAGACCCTATTGAATGGGATATTTCTGAAGCGATATCCTCACTCTTACAAAGAATGTGTCAAGATATGTAAGAGCAAACATTGATACGCGTGCAACGACCAATAGAGTTCCAAATTCAAATTGCAAGACGCAGAACATTCTTGCGTATACGCACATTAAGGGGATTCCACACGAAACCAATTAGAACAGGGGGCGGATTGTGAATATCTTCGGAAGGTTTTTGTGTCGGAAATAATAGCTTACATCCTTCTTCTAATTCATTTGTAGAAGAAGGATAAAGGAAGCTGTCGTTTCCGATATCGGAAACTTTCCGTCAATTGCGAATATCCCCTTGATCTGATTGGATTAGATTTAATCACTAATTAGATCGAATTGCCGATCAAATTGTGTGTGGATCCATTGGCGATAAATCACAATTTGAAATCGCCGTAGTGATATGTCGATTATTACAAGAACAAATTCCAAAAAAGTGTAATGCAAGGCTTTCCCGTGGCTTGTTTGGTTTCCTTTACTTGAATATGGAACCCACTTTCTCGCGTAAGCAAATCATCTTCCTTTATAGATGGAAAATTGCGGAATCAACTTGCTATTAATTAAGTATTCATTCATTATAATACATTTCGTAATTGATTCTTGTAGCAATCAATCGGGAACTGAATTGATATCGTGTGGACGGTCGATCCGATCAAGCCCAATTCAATTACCGTTCAAATCGTTGTTTGGAAACCCCTCAAGGGACAGTGTCATTGTTTTTTTGTGTGTGTAAGCTTTTGTATAATGTTTATGTATAGTGTAGTTTTATGTAGGTACCTGTGTAAAGTGTGTCTAGATGTGTGTAAACTATTATATCTTATTCTTAACTATGTTAGGCTCATTAGAGCAGTTTCATTGCAATTAACAATTGAGATTTATGTAGTTGCGAGCGTAGTAGAGCAAGCGACTCTAAAATCTTGCGTTGACATTAACTACTGGGTTTAATGAGTGTCGTTGTTCCTAAGTTTGTCTATTATTGTGGACAAGTAAACAATGGTGACTAACATCTTATTTAACAACGACAAACTGATAAAAATAATAATGCGTTTTCTACATTCATATCGATGCAATAATCCCGCAGATATATGACTGCTGTCACAAACAAATATAGGTATAGTTACTTTAATGAGAAAGCGATTACTCACGAGGTCTGAAACATATCTGATGCTGAGCGGCAGCTGCTCGCGATCCGTCATTCAGGTTTAATGCTCTGTCCCTTTGATGAGTTTAACATAATCGGTTGTCACGAAAAAAACAAAGCCATTTGCCAAAAAGATTCATCCAAATATTTTTGATCTCTTGAATCAGGTATGCGAGGACAGTGATGTCAGATAAACATACCGCCGTGCTCGCAGGAAACTGTTCAAGAAACGTGGAGGTTTATCCAATCCTTGTGATGCATCCGAACGATTCATTTCTAATTCCTAATGCTTACAAGTAGTTGCAGTTACATCGGTTCCGCACCCGAAACAACTGTAAAGCCTAACACAAGTGGTTCGGACGCACACATTAATGCTCGCATTCGTATTGTGAATAAACATCGTAATGTAGCAGATAAACTAGGATGGGAGCCAAGACGAAAATATGCCGCGGCGCGTTTTTCCATTGGATTTTGCGCTTTGGAAACCAACAGTAGAGTCGCGTCCGACAGACTTCATTGTTACACAGATGGAATATGTGATAACAGGAAATGCTATCACTTGTACTGGCGTCGGATGGAGCACAGCACGCCGCCAGAGTTAACATTAGTCATGCTCGAGATTCACGCGTAAGAAAGTATATCAATGACGACACTTTCCTCTACGACCGGCGCGCGGCGCACGGGTTGCGCCGCCCGTGTCGGCTCGGAGCCGAGGGTGCGGTGTTGTGTTGTGGACGATAGAAAGCGTGGGTACCTATCTGTTCAGTGTATGTGTTCATTGTGTGGAGGTGTCCTGCGTTTGTGTATGTCTTGCAAGGTCACACGTGGAGCTCAGGTCGATGCACACGCGTCAAGGTGGGCTCGGAAATTTTCATTCAACTGGCCGTTCTATTTACATCGGCGATCGGCACGAATTATTGTAAGTGGCGCATCACGCGCGCACTTCCTCCACTGACGTAGGCGATCGGACCTTCGCGCCGCATCGGACGGTTTACGAGCGAGCGCCCCGACGCCCGGAATACACCGGGCGGGCAGGCGCCCGCGCCGCGGCGACGGCAGAGATGGGGGAGCGAGCGGAGGTCGGCCGAGGGGCGGCCGCTTCGGGATGTGTTTACGTTCGTGTTCACTGTCAAACGTGTTATCTGTTATGTGAGCAGGTGCGTCCGGCGGCGCTGGCGTCGCGGTGCTATATTTGTGTCGCGCGGGCGTTACATAAAACTGTCGTGTGTCGATCCTCACCTCCTCTATCTTGAGGCTGGTGCGGACCACCTTGCGGGTGACCGCGCTCTCGTACGTCTCCTCGATAGTCTCGGCCATGGTTCGCGGGCGCACGGGCAACGCGCGCGGTAGTTGCGCCGGTACTGAGGATCGCCCGGTTATTTTTAGTCGCGCGTGGTGGTGTCACAGGCGGCGGCTACGCGTACAGCTGCTGCGAGTGAGCCGGTGGCGCGGGCCGAGCGGGGCTGGGGACTGCGCGCCGCGCCCGCGGGCGCCGCCGCCGCCGCCGCGACGCCGCTTGAGATATGGATCATCGCGCGTTTAATGGCCCCAACTGATAATGGGATAACTAAAATCTAAAGCTTTGTGTCACATAATAATGATTTGCTGCGACGAAGCAAATCATTCTTCTGAGAACTAGAGGCAGGAAGTAGCACGGAAATTCCACATTTGCCGTAATTTAACATTACAGGAAGAGGGTAGTTCCGAACAAATCCGCAATATGGCTGATTCACAAAGATTTATGTTATTTATGACGCTCGATCTCAAACATGTTATACTCGAATAGGTAATTTTAAAACGGTTTAATCTGCTGTAGGTAGGTAAGGGGCTATATAAAAATTGAAGGTATGCCTATAATCAGTTGGTTAGATAAATAGGTAGGTAGGTATCCGTTAGAAAATAAAACCATTTTAACTAACAAATGAGTATTAAACAGTAAATGTAGGCAGTATTGCATTGTCTTTGATCAGTAAGACCGCTTTATTGAAAAGCCATTCCTGCGATTTTCTGTCTGCAATATCGTCAGCAGGGTCCACCAATTTCGCAAAATTTTCTGTTCTACCCTCTAAATGTATTGTACCCAAAATAATTTGAATAACTTATTTCCCAAATACAACTTTAGGCACAAAGTATAACGTAAGTAAACAGAATATTCGCACTGTAATGCAGAAGCAATTAAATACATTTTGACAGTAATTTGTGAACACTATACCACGCTTTTACCACAAATGATACACGTAGCGCCATCTACATTTACGTTTTACAAACCACAATAGCATTATAATTTACGTTCATTAAAGATGGATGTGGCGCCATCTAGTTTAGGGCTTTTTTGCGATAGGTACTAGAATCATCTTTAGCATGTACTGAGTCGCCATGTTTTTTATATAATAATTAGGTCGACAAGCTAGCGTGTGACCCGTCTTATGTTAAGCAGTTACCGTAGCCTATAGATATTTGCAATACCAAAGGCATTGCCCGCACGTTGCAGACCTGACGGGAAGTGGGATTGAGGGACGGTAAGGATAGTTGGACTTTTGGCTCTCTCTCTCATCTAAAGAAATGTAGCTGTATTAGCTACTGTACGGTGATCTTCTGTTAGACGGTGGTACTACCCCGGTCGAACCAATCCGTATACGAGATATACGTATTTTTAAAATAAATCATGTCGTTAATACTTAAGGCTAAAGCGCCCATCTAGCCCGCGAAGTTCAAATTTTTTGAATTCTTTTAGAAATTTATCAAAAAATGACAATAATAAAAGACAAATTTTGTAATTCGCGAAAAAGACCGTGTGCAGTGCATTTATTAATATATCCAACTTACTCTAAAACATTTCAAGAACGACAGCTATCCAGATAATCTGGCAATTTTTGTATATTTAGTGATTTACTAGTATCATATCCACCGTGATTATATTTAGAGTAAAATAAATGTGTTAATAAATGCACTGCACACGGTCTTTTTCGCGAATTACAAAATTTGTCTTTTATTATTGTCAGATTTTGAAAAATTTCTAAAAGAACTCAAAAAATTTGAACTTCGCGGGCTAGACAGGCGCCTTCACCTTAATACAGATTAATTCTTTTTAAACCGTTTCACAGTTCATAGGCTTATATCAGATGTCTGAAAGGGACCATATACTATGATACCACCACCATATCTTAATTGGGTACAGTTTTTCAGAATGGAAGCAACCCGCATGCACTGCTGTACACCAAAACCAACCTTGTGTTAGAGATTGTAGGTTGGTTTTAGTTACAGAAGTGTGTGTGGGTTGGTTCGATTTTGCAAAAATACGTCCAATTTTTTGTATAACAAAAAAAAACTCAAAATGCATTATTTTTTATTATTATTAATATCTCATTACACATTCATGTAACGTAGTTACGACTCGCGGTAGTATAAATTACATATAAATATGTTCGCCTAAGTCTAATTACATATAATTTCGAGATACTTTCCTTTATACATATCACGGGACAGCGAATCCATGGAGACGATGTTGTAGGCACAGCCTGGTACAGTTTGACGTCTTGAAATGTGTCATTTTAGTCCTTATACCGTATTAAATAAGGTTGAACTAATAATATATTAACGCGTAACGCGTAACGCTTTTTACCGTTTTAGTGCCCGGGCAGAGAGCGCCCCGAACGTCCGTAAAGAAGCTTCGCTTCAAAACACTTTAAACGAACAAAATATACAAATATTTAACAAATATATTGATGTCTCCATGGATTTCGCTGTACTATCACTTCTTCTAATACTTTAAAAACATTACATTTTCTCGCTCCATACGTGGTTGTGTGCGGCGTTTATTCCACTTGGCTGTAACAAAAACGATTTCGTTAAACCTCTAGAAAAGTACGTGTAAGTGTATTCTGTAGCTAGACAATTACAGTTTTATTCCAAAAGAGTTTAACATTAGCTATTATATCTGCTGCGTTTTGTACGACGAGTGAGAAGTCAGCAACGTGCGAGCAATTCATTCGTTTGGTACTGCAAGTATCCATAGGCTACGGTAACTGCTTAACAACAGGCTAGTCTTAATCATGTTTGCTGACATTTTTCTTTAAAAACATAATGCACGGCATGAAATTTTGTCGCAAAGCGATTCTCAGCGCATTTTATTAAATTTCATTTGTATTGTACAATATGTACTATGTGTACCATAGACCAATAAGCCATAGACTTCGCATAGCCGGGCACCCGTGCTCGCCTAACATATGCATTGCCATTGCAGATGTATGACCGCACCTGACATTTTGATAAGTCCATTCACGACTCGACCTTGAAAATTCGCTATCTTCCCGAGACCTCGATAACTTTTGACATTCTCATACATTAATGGACGTAAGCGATGTCTTATCTTATTGGTATGTGATGTGATACTAACATGACACGCATGGTGTTGGTGAAGCCAGAGCCTTGCCGCCAGCCGGTGACGACGACCACGTGGTCGCCGGTCTTGATGAATCCGCGGTCGCGCCCGAACTTGAGCCCGCATTGTACGCGGTTGTCGACGTCCTTTAGCCAATCACCCGCCGCCGGCTCTGTAGACCAATTTTTATATGTTACACTTTATAGATGTAGCTCCCAGAGCCAGAACTACGTGACAAGTAAGCAGGGTTACTGTTTCCTTTTTAAAATTCCCTAATATTTTGCGATCTTAGGCTCCTACTAATAAATCGATCTCAAGTCTGAGAGCGGTCGTAAGTACGCTTTAGAAATGTCAATTTGTACTGGTATGACATTTCCAAGACCGCTCTCAGGCTTGAGTTCAATTTATTAATACGACCGCTAGTGACCTCCAACAACCTTTTAGTTTCAAAACGGGTTAGTTCTCTCTGAATGAATTAGGGTCCTTGGTAGTTTTTCTGCCTGCCGTAGAAACATTTTACAAATTATATTTTCGGCATGGTACAATAAAACCAGACATTCTTCTCCCGTGACCACCAGGTCACGTGAGTGGTGCCCAGGCTACGCTTTAGGCTAATAATGAACCTCATTCGTATCGAAGATGTCAACCTATGACAACACTGATCGTGACATAGTCCTGGGTCATCATGGAAAGTGAATACTTAGCAGAGTATTATTATCGTACCATGATATTAAGGAGTAGTGTTACAACAAAAGCTAAGCGTATGACCACAGATATAGATTTACATAGATAACGCAAGTATCACGATTTGTATTGAAACCAAGCGTGCCGAATTTTTAACACTTACTGTGACTTCATTGGTGACGGGAAATCCAAACCGATTCAAAGACACCGAGGCCGCCGATGCCCCTCCGCCCGCTACGATTCTCTCGAGTGATAATCTCGCTCATACTCATATTTTTGATACCTGTAGTCGCGCGTACTGTAAGTTAGGGGCGACCAACCTTGACGCTTGGTCGGGGTTTCGTACACGCGAAGTACATGCATTTGCGTTATCTATGTAAATCTACATCTGTGCGTATGACCGTCTTGAAGTCACCACAACATCTACAATTCTAGACCTATCTGAAGTAAGTGAAAATGAAATTGAATTGGTAACAGTACTAATTTAGTGAGGTTAACAAGACGAGTGGGGTCCAGGCAGTACCTTGGTAGACGATGGGCAGCACGCCGCGGTAGAGATGCGCCTGGCGCGCGGTCTGCGCGTGGCGCGTGACGGCCAGCACGGGGCAGCGCGGCCGGTACTTGCTCAGCAGGTGCGCGGACTTGCCGCTCGTCGTGATCACCACGATGGCCGCCGCCAGGCACTTGGCGGACGCCTCCACCGCCGCGATGGCCGTCGAGTGCGCCGGCTCTAAAGGAGCCTTCATCTGGAATTTGTTGAAGATAACAATCATCATCATCATCTGCCTTACCATTATCCCATTATCTGGGGTCGACACAGTATGTCTGTTCCTTCCATTCATCGCGCTTTCCCGTCATACTCACATCCACTCCAACCTCGTTCATATCACTCTTGAAACAATCCACCAATATTTTCTTGTAGGAGATAACAATATACGTAATGTATGTTTATAATGGAGGAGACCTATGTTCAGCAGGGGACGTTTTCCGGCTGATCATGATGTTTATAATGCGTGGACCCCGTAATTTGTAATTCGGCACGCAACGATGACATTGTCAATGGAAATAATAGTAAAAAAATGAAAATGTCTTGGGTGTCACTGGGATCGGCCCCAGACCCTTGTACGTTACCCGTGGCACAAGCGTTGCTTAATTTGGGACCATACAGTTGGTGTGTTCGTCTGGCGATATTTATTTATTTTTATTAACGAGTATTCTTACCTCTGAAGCGAGATCATTGAACAGCTGTTTGTGCCAAATAGCGGCTTCCGCCTCCTTGCAGATGTTGGCCATAGTCAGCACACACTCCAAGGGATAGTCGCCCTTAGCCGTCTCTCCCGACAGCATCACGCAGTCGGCGCCGTCCAAGATGGCGTTCGCTACGTCGGATATTTCGGCGCGAGTCGCGCGCGGTTTCTTCACCATGGACTCCAACATTTGGGTGGCGCAGATCACTGGTTTGCCAACCTGGTGGGGAAAATAAAGATTTACGATAAGGTCCATATGCAAGCTTATTTGCTAAAGTCCGGTCGCGGAACACGAAGAATTTTGTACATTAACCTGTTATTACCTGTCTCTGTCACTCGCGCGTAAATCTAATACGTCTCGCTCACACAGTTGCCGTGACCGCCGTACTGGGCTCAATAACTAGATCGATATTTTAATATGTTTAGAAGTGATGCTAACCACAGATTGTATAGTGAATTTCCTCACAACTACGTAATCATAGTTTCCTGGAGGGTCCTCGTACATTTTTTTTTTAAAGATCATAAGTCGACAAAACTATAATTGTGCCAGTATTTTCCCCCAAACATTCCATAAATCATGCAGTTGACGACCGCTTGGCGCAGTGGTTCGAGCGTAGGCCGCTCGGCTCACTGCACATGGTGGTTGCGGGTTCGATTCCCGCCGGGGCAAATTTCGGAAATGGCCTTTTCGTAATTTGCCCAGGTCTGGGTGTCACTGGGATCGCCCCCAGTCTGTTGTACGGTACCCATAGAACAAGCATTGCTTAGTTTGGGATCGTACAGTTGGTGTGTCAGTCTGGCGATGTTTATTTGCTAATGCTGCAACCACATGTTAGCGCCAATAATAATATGTGGTGGCCCAATAGTTCGTCTAGGGTAGACACTAACCAAGGTCTTCACTTCACGGTGACACCAGCTCGCTTTATTAGTCTAAGTTAGATTGAGACAGTGTGAAGGGCGACCCAGCCCACTAGATTTGGAAGTGAGTAGCCACTTACCCTGTTGCATCGTGCGATCATGGTCTTCTGTGCCAGGAACACCTTCTCCGGCGGGATCTCGATACCCAGGTCTCCGCGGGCCACCATGATACCGTCTGATGCCTGCAAATAATATCACATGTAAATTTCAACAATTCTAAATACTACTCAATACGTGATGTTGTTTATGGTGTTATAAACACTAGCGGCCCGGCCCGGCTTCGCACGGGTACATTACGGTTACATTATTGGAGTTTTAGTAAGGATCCCTAAAAGTTTAAAAAAATATAATATAGCCTATGTCACCCGAGGATAGTGTAGCTTCTCAACAGTCAAATAATTATTCAAATCAGTTCAGTAGTTCGGAGCCTATTCAATGCAAACAATCAAATCTTTCCTCTTTATAATATTGGTATAGATTATAGCCCTTTAATTAAAATAATAGACAATATAACTAGAGACAGGAACAGCCAAAACTATATTATTTTCTTAATTTCTTGGGTAATTATAGCACTGTGATAACTTAAATCCTGATTCAACGGATTATTGTAGATGCGTTTCACTCCGGGGAATTGAGAGGATCCCAAGAAATAATAAAAAACGGAAATCCATGGCAGTTTATTTAAGAATATAACCGTTGTAGGTCAGATAAGATCATTTCTGCAATAAATCAGTTTATATCCAGTGATAACTGGCGTTCAGTTAGCGCAATCGTGGTCCATTTGAACTGCTGCAAGTGGGGTCACGTGCAAACAATTTGCGCGTCGCGGCAAATTGATACCGTCCTGATTGATCACTTTAAACATAAAATACGATGTGTTATCACTATCACTATATCTATATATATAAAAATGAATGTTTGTCTGTATGTCCTTTATAGAATCGTAAACTATGCATTTGATAATGTATGTATGATGATCTTCAGCAAAGTGTTGTGCATGAGCCCACAAAGGTTTCTGAGTTGGTACGACCAATCTTTGACAGCGTAGCAACGCGCGCAGGGTACAGCTAGTATATATTATATATGTCGCAGCCAAATAGCTTAATTCGCCGTTCAATGAACAGCCTAGGCACTTTATTAAACAGCGCCGTTCAACTAGCGGCCTAAATGATATTCAGCCGTATCGTCTGTTACAACATTTAATGAACTGGCTGGCTAATGCTTAGGCAACTGGTTGACATTTATGTACTACAAAACTTTTTCAAAATACTACCCAACCAGAGCGACCCGGATGGGTTTAGGTTATGGTTTTTTTTGACCCCACAGAAATCCCACCCGTCAAGTAGATTCGGAGGATCTAAACAATTTCTTAAAATACCTAATAAAATTATTCCATCAAAGTTGTTTTTTGCCGACGCCATATTGACCAAAGAGAATATAATAGAGATATTGACAGTTTGGTGAGTTTCGGCGTTTGTTGGCAGAAAGCAGTGGCGTGCACTCCATAGAGGCATAAAGGCACTGCCTACCCTGAGATTTTATGATTAAATAATAATAAATAATAAAATCAAACAGAAAAAAATATTCGAAAATAAATAATCATATTGATTAAATATTTGAAAAAGCGCGCGCAGAATGCTGTCTTGTGCAGTCCAGTGCTCCCCCCGCTGCCCCCGCTCCTTTCGCGCCGGCAGCGCCGCTGCCGGCTCTAGGCGTTCGCGGTGGCAAAAGCATGCACTAAATATGCCTCAAAACTTGTACTAAAAACGCACACATACACACCACTGTCCAATATTTCTATGAATGAAAATGTTCGGGATTTAGGCTCTGCCTTCTGTGGTAATCCGACAAGTTTAGAAGTTGGAATCGCAATGTAATTTGTTGGCTTAAAGTTTACAATGCGTTTTTGTTACCTTATAGCTGGTATTTAGTATTGAATAATATTATTGTGGAGTTTTTAGACGCCATTATTGCTAGTTGTCTTGTGTTTGTTTACATCGTGCTTAATAATTTGAATAATTATAAAATCCTCGTTGTTATGGATAAATTATTTGTGACGTAGGTATGTGTTAATGAGATAGGTAACTACATAAATTAAAAGGTGTTTTATCAATTGTCTTATGCTGTAGAAAAAGTGAATACATATTGTATTTTAAACAGTGAATGCGTAAAAAACTTGAATTTGACACAGATGAAAGTTAATAAATATTACGAGACAATTAAGTATAATGCTAAATTTAACGACTCATTTTCTTGGTTGACGGGATACCGAGATCTTTTTATCGCTAAAGCTTATTTATAAGTAGGTAAGTACCTAAACATTTAGGTAGGTAATTACGAAATACGCAAGCACAACATCGCCATGCCGTGTTGTCTAAAATTTAGATTGAAAAATAACAATGTAGATAAATAAGTTTGAGAATTTTATTTAGGTTGGGTAGGTAACTAACAGTTTGACTGCTTTCGGTTACACTTGCGGGAAGTACCTACTTACTTAGGTAAGTATTTTTATTAGTCTACCTAGGTATCTGTACTTGTGAATATCTGCATGAATAAGTAATTACCTACTTCAGCTAATAAAACGTATTTTTAAAGGTCTCTTCGGATAGGTACCTATATCAATATCTATGTAGGTACTTACTAACAACAAAATATGTCCTATTTCGTTCAATAGGTACGATAGCCTAACACATTAATCCTGGACTAAGCTAGCAAGCAATAGTTCAAGTTACTTACACAGGTAGGTTAGCCTATGCCTAATTTAAATTATTTTTATCTTATACTGCCTACCCTGTTTCAAAACCCTATGCACGCCACTGGCAGAAAGTAAAACTATATTGAAATGAACAGGCTAGGCAAGTAATTAAACGGCTAGGCAAGTAATTAAACGTCATCGATCCAAGTCATTTGCCTAGCTGTTAGATCATATGGCTGAATATCATTCAGGCCACTAGTTGAACGGCGCTGTTTAATAAAGTGCCTAGGCTGTTAACTGAACGGCGAATTAAGCTAGTTGGCTGCGACATATATATAGTATAAAACAAAGTCGCTTCCCACTGTCCCTATGTAAGCTTAGATCTTTAAAACTACGCAACGGTTTTGATGCGTTTTTTTAAAATAGATAGAGTGATTCAAGAGGAAGGTTTATGTTTATCGAATTGGGTCTAGCCTGTAAAGATATTTGTATGTATTGAGAAAATAAATAAATCAATCAATAAATGTATAATACATGCATAATATAGTCGAGAAACAATGATAAAAATATCTGTGCGAAGCCGGGGCACGTCGCTAGTTTGAGATAAAGCTTATTTGTTCATCATATTACAAAGTTAATACACTGCCTTCTAGTGATACAAAGTTGTAATCTTTACGAAATCCAATTATTTGTTTTTTCATCTCTGAGTACTAGTTGTATGCTGTACTAGTTCCTAAAATAGACTCCAGAGTGAGCTTTTACAAAGAATTTAAACACATATTTATTTACTACTGTTTTGTCAAATTTATTTGTTACAGGACTACTCACTTTTTGGACACCGAAATCCAGCAGGGGTATTTCAAATCATTCCAATCGGAATGGGATTCGGAAACTTTAAACGTCCGTATATTTGCCAATTTAAGGTTATTAAATATTATTTCCCAGTTAATAATCGAATGATGTCCGACGATTAATAACAGTGAAATAACATTCAAAATAGCTTTACATTTTTTAAAAATAAAGACGTTTAAAGTTCCCGAATCCGTTTCCCGATATCCATTCAAATGATTTAAAACACCACCACAGTAGAACACAAGTTTCCGAAACGAATACGCTTTAATAGTGTATAAGATTGGACCAATCGTAATCCATTATTATTTTCAATGGACCAATTATAATACGTTGCTTCCGCTCCCAACCAATCACAGTGATGCTGCCTCTACTCAGCCCCGCTACTATTTGCGGAATTATTATGATGCAAGTCAGAACTAGTGCAGAGTTAATTATTTTTTTTCTCTGTTTCCCATATACAGCGTTCTGTTTTCAGTAGCACTGTTGCCAATGTTTTCGGTACTTACGCCAATGATCTCGTCGAGGTTGACCATGCCCTGGTGGTTCTCGATCTTGGAGATGATCTTGATGTTCTTGCCCTTCTCGCCGAGGACGCCGCGGATTTCTTGCAGGGCCGCGCCGTTGCGGATGAAGGAGGCGAAGATCATGTCCACCTTGGATGATAAAAATTGATTTATTAATATAAGGTGATAGAACCAAGGTATAGCCAGTTGACAACAGCTCATATACGGGCTGGCTCGACTGGGGTAGTACCACCCTGACACAAAAGAGCGGCGTAAAATTGAAATAAATGCTGCGTTGCGTACGATGAGTGCCGGAAGCTCAACCGTTCAACAACTCCATTCCTGTTCTATCCCAAATCCCACTCCCCATCAGGTTGGCAACTTGCGAGCAATGCCTTTGGTATGGCAAGCATGCTTAACATCAAGCGAATCGTTCAACCGACTTTGTTACACAAAAAAAAATGTTTTTCCAAACAGAGACAACAACATAGATAGGTGTACCTATTATATTTTTTCATATCATATAAGGTGTAATTTATCGCTGGTTCGTATCTTTGACTGAGCATTACTCAAGAACGGCTGGACGGTTTGATGGAAATTTGCTACAAACGTAAATTATGCGTGTGGAATAACTTGTACAAACTTTTCAATATCGAAACCCAAGCGGGCGGGGTCGCGGGAAAATCTAGTCATGTAAACACTGACATTGTTATTGATAGAGTAAATACTACACATGATATACTACATTGTATTGTATGGCAACCGATAAGTTATCTTGGCCGCTTTCAAGGCCGTTGGACCAAGTGGTTTGTGAGGTATTATTAACTGTCTCCAGGAGATAGTAGCGAAGAACTAGTAATGACTAGGCATGGAAATCATTGCTACTTTCAATTCATTTTCATTACGTGAAATTATATTTTTCTTTCACTGTTATTTCACCTGTGATTTTTCATAGTCAATCATTTTATGAATAGTGAATTTTCACTATGCCACGTAATCCTATGAAGTTGCTGGTCGATGATTAATCATAAAAACCGCGACGGTACCGAACGCTTTGCGATTTCATTGCAATGATTTTTTAGTTTCCAAATATGTCGGTAGCAGGTGCTACTTATGAAAACCTATATAATATGATTTTTCACATGCTACCTGTGAAATTTTCCATCACTAGTAATGACAATTCGATTAATTTCGGTCACAGAATATTTGAAACGGTTTGAATTTACTGGGATTCCGCCATGCTGAAGAAAATGAAACCACTCGGGTGTATATCGAACAATAGATTATCTTGCGTGTTTGCTTTGTTTGCTTGAAAATAAAGTTGATGCCTAACCGTAGAGAGACTATAAACTAAGGGTGACCGTCCATTTGGCTGTGCTAGGGAGCGGGCCCGATTCGATTCAGCCAATAGGATCGTTTAATTTTCTAATAGGAAAAAAACAATCCTATTTTGGACAATTCGGACGGTCACCCTTATTCTTATCGTGACGTGTTGATCCAAGTACGATCTATCTATGTACCTATAAATAAATAATAAATGTTCTGATGATAAGGCAGTAAGCACGCGACCTTATTACTATTACGATTGATGGATCACTTTCAGAGACAGTGATCAGACCTCTGACGTCAGAGATTATTACAACCGCTAAACACGGCTAGACGTCCAACATTAATTATATTTAGTACGTGAAAGCGAAACTTTTTCTCAATACGCCAGTCAGTCTGGCTCATATTTTTCAATCATTTGTATTCACAAATTTCTATGGACATCGTTTCGTGTACCATTTTGCTGAAAGGTTAAATTTTCTTTGTTGTTTTTCTTACAGTATTAACCGTCATATTTTTTTAAAGATATGTTACATAGTTTCAAGCGTTTTTCGACCTAAAAATATTCTCCATTTGCCTGAGGAATGCCCGGACGGTAGCATTGGCTAGATAAATATTGTCACGCAAAATTACCTCTAGTAGCGACCTTGTTTTACAACATATATAACAGGTACGCAATAGTTAAGCTATAACTCGAATTTAAGGTTTATTACATAGATACAAAACGATCAGGTAACGTGCGCGTGATCAGATAAAATTACGTATTTTTATGATAGATTTTCCATGATTACGTAAGAATTCACGGATAAATAATGTGATAAATAAGGCCACTTGAACTTCCGGATAAGGTATACCGCACATGTGCGTTTAACATGTTGTCTTTAACTTAATAGTCTACCTTCATACTCACTGTAGGTTTTAGTTTAAAGAAAACCCCCGATGCGACCACTTTTTAGACTACAAAAGAACTAATAATTTTCAAACGGCTGAACCGAACACTCGATCAGATTACCTATCTAACAAAAAAAAAAAAATTGAAATCGGTTCATCCGCTTGAGCGCTACGATGCCACAGACAGACACACAGATACACAAATACACATGTTAAACTTATAACACCCCTCTTTTTTTGTCGGGGGTTAAAAACGAACTAAAAACTGACGAATGACGGATGGACAGACAGGCAGACGCAGGAACGGACGGACGGACGCACTCGTAGAGACTACGGAAGCCTAAAAATTTTATCAAGCTACTTACGCCTTGTTCGACGCCAAACAGGAGGTCAGATTTGTCCTTTTCAGAGACGGCGGGCAGGTCAACAGGCAGGCCGGGCAAGTTCACGCCCTTCCTGGATCCCAGCATACCTGAATAAGAATTATGTTGTTTCAATGCAAATATGAAAGGTTCCGGGTGCGATCCCCATACTGACCATTAAACTGTTGATGTGGGCCCACTCCTAACACAAGCATTAGCTTAGCTGGAGGGGCTGATGGGAATATTAGTAATGTGATAAGCTCACATTGCTAGTAATCTGTTTAAAAAAATTAAATATAAATTGGTAGCTTTTTTTAAATGCAAGCTATTATTAGTGTTCCCGTTAACCCGTCCAGCTAAGCTAACGCGTGTTAAGAGTGGGCTCAATGATTGGAATTGGAACCATACCACCAACCATGGTGCTACTGTTTAAAAAAAATACACCTTAAATATTTGTATATGTGAAGAACGAGAAAAGTTTTGTCACAGTCTAGTAAATCCTACATAGTCGTCCGACGAACACCCGAGTAACTTTAATAATCCACATTAGGAATCATATTACTGTCTCTATTATTTACTACTTAAGTTTAGTTATGTACCTATCAGCATTCAGCGCCTACAGTAACAACCTACACACATACGTAGGTAGCTCAATTATTTCGGAGGTTTGGAACATCCTGTATTCTTACCTCCATTCTCAATAGAACAGACAAGAGTATCAGCAGTCGACGACTGGCAGATGACGGAGATCAGACCATCGTCAATGAAGATCTTGTTACCGGGCTTCACAACATTCGTGATGTTCTTATAGTCCAAGAAGATGACGGAGGCGGAGCCACGCTCCTGGTACGAGGGGTCTGTCGTCAGCTTGATGGTATCACCCTTCTTCAGTTCTACTTCAGCTGAACCGCCCTGGTGGAATATTAGATGTTTGGATATTTATACTTAGCATATACGGACATTTTGAATTGATTATGGTTTTGTTCTTGAGAAAAATCCTATCAGGAATATGAGGCCGAAATATACATGTCAAAATCTAGGTACTCCATTCTTCAAAATGAAATCAGCTCATAAGGCCATACAATTACAGAGAACGTTATCTAAATTATATCCATTCGCAGTGAAAAGAAGTTATAATATTTTCTTGACTTTACTAAAGCTAATGATAGGGCCGGGCCAATCATGATTTGCGTTAGGTATTTCGATTTTAATAATAGTAAATTATTATTTGCTTTAAACATTGTCATTTTTAATTTTATTTTGTTTTATAAAATCTGAAACAAATATTTAATTGTTTCTATTTTAGATACTCGAATGAGGGGTTCCTCAGGGCTTAGTTTTAGGACCACTTTTTAAAAGCTGTGTATGAATTCATCATTCCCTCCACTCCCAATTTTGAAATAACTTAATAACTAGTACTTACGCCTTCAAGGAGTCCAGTTCTGATCTCCGGGCCTTTGGTGTCCAGTGCGATGGCGAGAGAGAAGGGCATGCCGAGCTTGGCACTATAATTCTTCTCAGCCTCGCGGCAGTTGCGGATGGTCTCGGCGTGGTACTCGTGAGAGCCGTGGGAGAAGTTCATGCGGGCGATGCTCATGCCAGTCTCCATCATGCGTTCGAGGACAGCAACGTCGCGGGAAACGGGCCCTAAGTGGAAAAAGTGTTGCGTGTGGCTAAATTTTAAACGTTTGATGGTTTTCTTTGAAAGGGGCTCACCCGATGTAGCTTGATTGGACTGGTAAGACGTTATCAGTCAATTCACTTTTGTCAGTGTCACTACTAATGCTCATTATTGCGAGGTGAGTATCAGAGTGTTTGAACCGTCACTTCAGTTTAATTTTAAAGGATCGGCCTAACACGGGGCACTCGCTAGCGTTAGGTTAATAACCTCTCACAATGCACCACGGCCCACCACCGCAATGCATAACGGCTCTAAATCGATATCGTATTTAAGTCTTATGATGGATATACGTGCACTATCAAGATTTTTGACAATATCGCCTTGCAGTGTACCTAGTACATATTTATTATATTATGAAACTCCAGTTGCTGCCAGAGGCTCGCTAGTTTTAATAGAAATAAGACAAATTAAAATTTTCTAAATTCGTTTATTTTTTATTCAAGTCGACCAACAAGTCACTTAAGTATAGTCAGAGCCAGAATCTACCACCGAACCTGAAGCAAATGCCATATAAATCGTTACAGCCCTACGACGTAATACCGAAACGCTACTCAAATCTTCAATCACTCAGCCGTTTGAGACATCTTTATATGAAATTTGCGTTGGAGTATTCGGCGTTAAGTCCCACTGCTGGGTAAAGGTCTACACACCCGTTTCTGGGGGTAATTGCAGCTAGAATTTACGAAAATATGTCGCAGATGTCGAAATAAACCTTTTAAAAGTATTGAAACTATCGAAATGGGACGTCAGCGCCATCTGTAGGCGTTTCAAAAAATCCAATTGCGTTAGCTGTGATCGGCGGTAAGCACATTACGATTTACACCTTCGAACAGTGAACACCAAAGAATGTTTAATAATAAGACATTATTAAAAAATATTTGGTCAACATGCATAGGGGTAATTGTTATTGTGCCATTTAGATAACTTAGGACAATGTTAAAGTCCTAAGCTGGGTACTCACTTAGCAGTGTAGCACGTAACGTATCAGATACGGTATCAAGTGAGTACGTAGGCACGAGCCCGCTGCGAGCCGCTCGCGCGTGGAGCGCTGTAAGCTCGCAGTGACCCGCCGAGTGGCGGTTTCACTGCGAACACAAAGGCGGCTCGCAGTGTGCTCGTGGACGGCGTCACGACCGCTTGTGTAGTGAGTACGTATGAATATGAACGCAGCACTAGCCACCATTTGAGACATGTTGTCGGCGTGACGTCGTTGCGAGCACTGCGGATCCGGCAGCTCGTAGCTAGATACGCGGAGGACCGTGGAAGAGCCGTACCCACTTGCAGGTTGATACCGTATCTGATACGTTACATGCTACACTGCTAAGTGAGTACCCAGCTCTACATAGCCCACAACTAGAGAAAGGAAACGATTCATACTTTTTTCTATAACATATAATACCCCGTTATTAATAAACGTGGATTAGCGGTTGTGTATAGTTACACCATGCTTTGTCTTCCTCTTTCGAATGTCAAATTACTGAAGACAGAAATACCTATATAGTTTGGTGTGTAACTATTCGCCCGCTAATCCATGTTTATTAAAAAGGGGGATAGAGAATGATACTAACCAATGGTGCAGATGATCCCGGACAAACGCACATAGGAAGCCTTGGAGTCGATGTCCAGGCTACAGATGTGCTGCAAGTTGGAGCCCATGTTGGCGGCCGCCAGCTGCACGGACGGCGTCTTAGCGGAACCCGCCTGGGGAAAATAACCGAATTAGACTATCACACTGTCTTATATCGCATCGCTTTACTTTCCTCGTATCTCGAAAATATTTTTACATAGGTAAAAATAATAAAAAATGAGCCCTTTTGACGTCCCACTCCTGGGCACGGGTCTCCCCTCAACATGAGGGGGATTCAGGCCATAACCCACCACGCTGGCGCAGTGCGGGTTGGCGGATTTCACATGTCTTTCGAAAATTGGTTATATCTTCTAAGACATGCAGGTTTCCTCACGATGTTTTCCTTCACCGTAAGCAAGTGATAGTCATATAGAAATTATGATTCGCACATAGAGTTAGAAAAATCCAGAGGTGCGAGCCGGAGTGTGAACCCAAGACCTGGAGCCCGCAAGACGCGTGCTTTAACCAATCGGCTATCACTGCTTGTCAATCGGGTATTACTGCTTGTTTAGATAGGTAACACATATTAATATAAGTACGTATGTAATTACTGAGTTAGACCGTCCGATATCATCGCTTTACTTCCCTCGTATCTCTAACATTTTAAATTTTAATTAATTATTCATTAAATTTAAATTTTCCATTGCAGTGCACTCTTTTTAACATCAGTGGAGATTTGAGATAACTGCCACACAAAACTAGCTCATCTACCTAATATTTTATAGCAACATAATACCTCCTAATACCTACTGCATGGTAGAACCTACTTATATTTTTATATTAGCACTTCTCAATGCAACAAGTGATGGATAAGTCACAATGGTTCCATGTTCTAACAATAAATATGCTTCCTACATCTATACATATTATTATACAAATAAAGACAATTGAAGTGTCTGTAATGTCAAAGTTACACCTTTTGACTATATGCATATGATTCATCTCCGAACGAGCTGGACCGATTTTGACGGGACTTTCAATGGCAGAAAGCTGATGTTACAAAGAGTAACTTAGAAACTTTTATTTTATCGCAGCATCGAACTATTTCACGATAAGTAGGTATCTACTTACGGTTAAAGCCATTTGAATAGTTAAATAGTAGGTATATGGTTCTGTAAACTGGAAAATAAATAGAGTAGCAATGGTTATTGTTTGTCTTTTTATTTATTCTACATGGTTACATACAATATATGTATTCTTAACCATATAAACATAACCAGTTAAGTTATAAGACAAGGGACTAGGGAGTATCTGAAATAGGCAGATCTTAATGGTTTTAAGGTAAAACCAGTCCACATAGGTATCCACAACCAAGTATTATAATATTGGCTAATAATACTTACTTGGAATACTTGAGGATGTATACCATGTTCTGATGGAGTGTGGACGGTACGAACAGTTAAGAAGACATCTTTTTAGGTATAATAATATTTCAGTACACAATGTTGGTGCATGTAATGGTGCTCTGGCAGCTCCAATGTCTCATGCAGCCAAAGCACTATACAAACTATATTGTTCAATTTTTGATTAATTAAGCTTAGTATATACTAGGTGATACAAAATGGGTATACTATTTTTTTTGCAACTTAACTTTGTAAATCTCAAACTATCGGCTTTGTGGGACAGTTGAAGTACTAAAGGTTTGGAGACTTGTGAAATCGGTCAACAGCTGTATTCCTATAACACCTTTTGTTTTTCAAGTTCCCTCCAAAGCTGATGGTTTTAGAATTACAAAGTTAGGTTTTGAAAAAAAAAAATGTAAAAAATTGTATAAAGTAATATGTGTCTACGGAGCGGCATCGTCAAAACTGACGAAGCTCCTTAAATAAAGATTTAAAAAAAAAAACTTGAAATTTTCATGGCATGCAGGTAGGTTATAGTGTAGTCCAATATGACATGAGAATTTTATAAATTGACCCCTATGCCAATGTCTTAAGATTGACAGCATCACAAGAATTATTGCAAATTGACCCATATGTAAGATTCATAACATCATGAAATTAACAAGGAACTTCCTTATAATGGGTAAGATTATAGATCCCAAAAGGTAAGAAAAAGATTAACAAAGAAACACCAAGGTTATTGTACAAAACCACTGTCAACAGGAAAGCAACATAATTTTTAGCCATACCTACATCTGTCAGTCATATGCAGTGCAGATAATGAAAGAGTGTATGCTAGCTAGGTACAAACATCATGTTTATGACATCACCTGGGTTGGGTATAAAGGATGTCTCTTGTTACAGACAAACGGACACCATAGGTAGTTAGAGCAGGTAGTAACAGAACATTACTGGTTGAATGGCTTGGTAGGTAGTTACAACCAAAGTCATTTAGTTTTTTTTTATCATAATAAAGTATCAAAAAGCAGTGCATTTATTTTCAATGTAAAATTTTACATAGGAAAATTGCTTTATTTTTAATTGCGCCATTTATAAGTTAAACACTTAAATCAACCTAAGTTCTTCTCAAAAAAAAAGTACATTACCTATTTTTTTAAACTAAACTAATTAAGTCTGGCTGATATAGAAAATTTACAGGAAAGCTAAGAGCAGAGGTAAACAATAGTACCTAAGTAGTTAGGTATACTCAAAAACAAAACAGAAATCAGCTGACTCAACATGACATACAAATCAATACCTAATGTCTAATGTAAACAAACCTAATCAAACACTAGACACCTATTTATAAAATGTAATGTTGTAGATAGGTACTCAGAAGCTAAAAAACTACTAAGATTACCAGATAAGCTTTTATCATTAAACTATTGGATTTAAGGGGATAGATAGGAAACACACTTGAACTTTTTGAAGGTCATGCAACCACCTTTCCGTCAATATCAATCAATCAATACCTACCTACCTACTTAACTATATTTTTATACATGGAACTCAGTGAGAACACAAGGTATGTATAATCTTATTTTAACCTTGAAATCAGATACGAACATTGAATTCTTTGGATACGGCTGTTAACGTAACATTCAATTAGAACAAAAACTGGCGTGAAAAATATCGTCAAGGTAACCAGACATACTGAAACACGTTCGGTTCACGTAACCATCGCGATCGCGACACTAAAATAGACGTAATTGCATCTTTACCTCGACTTTACCGTCGTAGATCGTCGGCCAAACCATCTTGGAGGTACTGTAATGAAAGAAATTCGCACTGAACACTACGGGAGGTCGCGCGGCCGGCTTTAGTGATCTTGAACTGCCCTTCCGAGCGGAAAACCGAACCCCGCACTGCGCGCACTGAGCTGCGTACTCGTACTCGGCGCCGAGGAGCGAACGGCGCGCGCAGGACAACGTCGCAGCTGCCACCGTGGGGTGAGCGAAACCACCGAAACCAACTAGACCTTATTATTACTAAATTCGGCTCGTATAACGTCTCTATAAGTGAGTTATTGAGTGGGAATTGCAAGTATTCAAGTTCCTTGGTGCGGCCGGTAACGAGGCAGATTTTATTCTAAATTTAAACATTTGAATGCTTGCCAATATGGTTTGTTAGATGGCGTTTAGAGCCACCGAAACATTCACATTGAATATAACGAGGGCTACACAAAATATAGCTTTTTTGCTTTGATAAAATCAAAGCTTTTTTGTGAATAAAATTGCTTTCATTTTCCTTTCACAATTTTCGCTGAATTTCTTTCTTACAGCTGTTGCCACAAGTGACACTTATTTTTACTTCCGCTTCCTTTGGTATGGGAACAACAGCTTTCTTCCGTAAATCTGATATCCGGTTTGTTTGTGGAATACAGAAAGGAGCAGAGGTAAAGAACCTTTGATATTTGTTTAAGTCCCTTGTTTTCATGTTTAAGGTCGTAGTAATGTACAACCCCCTAAAAATTAACGCCATCGAAAGAAATTATAATCAACTTAGACTTATCAGCTTTATTTTGCCTAATGTCCATGGTTTTAATTAATTTTAAATGATACCCATTTAAATTCAAAAAGTTTGATTACTATAGGTCTACCAGAATCTCATGGCATTAAAAAAATATAAAAAAATATGATTTTCATATGGCAATGTCAATTGTCACCTGCCAAATCAAAGTACAAGGTTTGTCAACCGCTGTTGAGATTTTGTGATATCTTCTTGGCAATTCATTGTTTTTGTGAAAATGTCGAAAAAGCCACTTCGATCTCAAGCGAGAAATATTGTTTTCAATGTGTATCGTAAAATAAGGGAAGAAGAAGGCGTAAATCAAACTAAATCTTGGATTTTAAAGCGCGTCGTAGAGTTGACCGGTAAGTTGGACTGAGTTGTTTTGATACTTCTAGTTTATTTTATATTTTTCTTACTTAATTATAGCTTCTTTATAGGGGTTTCCAGTACTACTATACGGCGAATCATAGGTGAGGGCACATCGAACGATGGTGTATTTTCCACGCCTGGTAAAAAGAGGAGAGGGGGGAAGAAGAAAATCAACTTGGACAGTTTCGATTTACAGTTGATTCCAAATTTGACAAGACCTTCACTAATCGTTATGGACAATGCTAGTTATCATTCCGTACGTTTGAACAAACCGCCCACACAATCCAATCGTATCCCTGATATAAAAGAATGGCTTCGTGCGAATGATGTACATTATGATGATCTTTGCCGTAAATGTCAACTACTTGAAGTAGTGAAACAAAACATGCCCTTATATGAGATAGATAAAGTATTAAAATCGCACGGTCACGAAGTTTTAAGGCTCCCACCTTATCATTGCACATTGAATCCTATAGAAATGATTTGGGGTATAATGAAGCAAAAAGTTGTCGATAAAAATGTTAATAGGCCTGCAAGTGACATTAAATTATTAACAGAAGAAGCTTTCTCACAAATTGGTGCAGAGGATTGGCGAAAATGTTGTGAACATGTAAAGAAAATTGAAAACGATTTCTTCGAGCAAGATAAAATAATTAAAATGCTGGAAGAGCAATTTATAATAAATACCTCTTTATCTTCATCATCTGATGAAGAACAAGAAATGCAAGTGGAGTTCTTGGAATCATTTTCTAGCTCTGAATGAGTTATTAACTTTTAAACGATATTATAATAAATTAGTACATAAAGTAATATATGATTGGCTTTATTTTTTTTGTCATATTTTCCTATGTTAAGAACCCGATGTATAACAACATTCTTCATACACATACCTAGTATACTTCATATTAATTAATGACTAAAGATATAAATAAAAATTAAACAGTATCAAGATCGTTTAATCCAATTTCCCCAGTATTGCACACAACAAATTTTTATTTCCCCATTTGCCATGAGATTCTGGTAGACCTATACTACTACTACTGCCTCATTATAAGGGTAATTTTTAAATCTCTTTGGTACTTTAAAATAGTTTCGTGAAAAAAAATGTAACCAAGTATAAAATTGTAGGCAAATTAATGCAAAAACATTTTTAAGTGTTAGCAAAATAACCCTTCCCGGATATACAAATAAAAAGCAAAGCTGGTTCTAGATCCACAATGTCCTATATTACCATAACGCATCTCGAATTTACGACATTTTCGTGTTTCTGGACATTTCGTGTTTAGGATATTTTACCTCCATGAAATTGGACATTCTTCATCATTTAATATGACATAGCAAATTATTTTTTTCGATTTATTTACTACTAGCTCTGTTGCTCGCGGCACCGCCCGCGTGGTACCTACTTTCATAAAATAAAAGTAGTCTAAAAGTAGTAAAATTTACTCCTTATAACATAGGCTGCCTGTCAGTGAAAGTCCCATCAAAATCGGTCCAGCTGTTTCGGAGATTATCAGAAACAAACAGAGAGACGGACAGAAAGACAACTTATTGAAAATGTTTTTGTTGTACCGTATTTACTTTCATATGCATTTACTAAAAAGCTGTTATTTTGTTATTACAATAGACACTTCAATTTTATTTATTTGTATAAGATCCCAGTAGCAATAATTAGCAGTACAATAAGAAAAATAAAGTAGGTACTTAAATACATTTCTACATCTATTTACTTATCTATTATCTTGTATGGAATATTGGGGTTTTGACTGTACTTTAACAACCAAGCACGATACTTGCCTGTAATTTTGTAGGTTATAATACTAAATACCTACACTTATGTAAAAAATATGCATACGTACCTAAGCCATTATAGTATTTTATGATAGTACTTACTCAATAAAAAGCAATATCACGAAAAACAATTAATAAGTGTAAAAAATCTTTGGTTTATTACATTAATTTGATAACTCATCGTTAATATTTCAAAGGTTGTGAAGACAATTGAAATAGCACTCAACTTCATTAACCCCAAGTTTATCTACCAGCTAACAACTAAATGATGTATGACTTTTATATGTTGGACCCATCTTGCATGTCACACGTCAGGACAGTGTAATAATATTTTAAAATTACCTACTTTTAAAAGCCGGCAGTCATTAAATAAGTAACTTTGGAACTACATAAATAACTTATCTGAAGTTTATGAAATGCTTAATTAATTGGTGAATACTTACAAATGCCATTTTCAACGTTATTAGGTACTCAAAAATCTTATTCAGTAACAATTAACTTTCGAGATCACTATTACAAACTGCTATGTGCAGTTTGACAGCGCATATCAAGGACTTTTAGAGGTCAACCCAATGTCATAGACAAGCTCGTGGGCAGGTAGTCGTAGCAATTTTAACTATATTTCCTTACCGGCAAAAATAATGGGCGTTCTAATCATTGATTATAAAATTGAATTACATGATAAGACTGCCTTCCATATTAACATCATGGCATGACTGACACTTAAAAAAAACGAATAATTTGGATACTTTTAAAATTTGTATTATAATCTATGGTTTTTCTTACAATAACTTGATTTTCAAAAATGTTTACAATCCGTCTCCGACCAGACCACGGTCATAAAAGGATCTTACAACAATGCGCAATGTGGCTACGACTATAATTACGCGTGGACTTAAAATACGGCAGTTACTAACACCTTTTTTTTTGTTAATTAATCATACGCTATTTTCTATTCATAATTTAATTAAAAGCGATGTAATTTTAATATAAATATCATAATTACATCTAGTTTAATTATAACAGGATTGAATTTGACTTACTAATATTTTCTTTTTTTTTCACCATGTAACAAATCAATATTTAAATTAACTTACATCCGAGTATCCGCCTCTAGATTCAACAGCTTTCATATTGAATAACCTCGATAAAAATAATAAATAAAATTAACAGACACCTCTACACATCCAAATCCGCCACAGTACTGGTTCCCGGTCACACGTCGTTATCTTGGAAATGATAAAAACTTACCTACCTACTCCCTTATCTCAATCAATATAACCCGCATTTACCCGTTTCCTATCTTATTAATTTTAAATTGTCTTCTTGGATGTTCGTAAGTATAATAAAGAGTTATATATAATTACCAATACTTTAACCTACTTACACCATATTGTACTCATAATTTTTTGTTCTTGAATTTAAATTATTTTTGTTTTTAACTAGTAAACTACCCCAATTATTTTTTCTTTATAAAATCTGATATCTATTGTTTGGCTCTGGTATACAGTTTATGCTATGCTTTAAATATATTATTTTCTCACCTGTAGGTACCCTGATGATGAGTGTCGGTGTTCCATCCAATTTTATAAAGTAGCTAAACTAGTTTTGGTGAATCATAGTTCGAGGGTTGCCTGGCACTTCAGTTACCAGCTACATACATACACATCGAGACCCCGTCCGGTTTCATATTCTGTAATTTTATCCAAAACAAATATAACTACTACGCGGGTATCAGAGTATAAAAAAGCTTCTGGTAGGCATATGATCTTTTATTAGCCCCGCAGCGTTATTTTCTTCCCTTTGGTTTCGATTTTCGCATTTAGCCAGTATCAAGTAAAATATTATTTTCAAGTTTTATGCTACAAGCATATCATGGTTTTTGGCTAGGCCTTATAAAACCCTTTCAGTAAAGTGGCGGATATTTTGCTGACAATGTACTTACCAGACTTCTTGGCGAACCCGCAATCATGCACCCAACAGTACACTTTATAAATCAAAGAAACTTACTTACGTATTGGGATTACGCACAGGGAACTTCTTATCCATGTTCTTTAGATTCGTTTTTCCATGATATACTTGCTATCTCATTATCTTAACGTTTGGTGGTATTAAAGTTAACAAACCAATATTTTGTGTCCTCGCAACTAGGATACGCTAAGACGAAATCAATCCAATAGATATTATAAATAACAAAACAAAGATCATTGAACTTATTTTTATTATCCAAATCCAATTTACAATGAAAATGAACGATAATAATAACATTTTGTTCATTAATAAAAACAAAACTGTAGCCTACTGACAAGAATTTTACCTTTTATAAAGGTTTGGAATGGCATGCTTTGATAACAAAAGTGACATGGATTGTGAACTCAACTGGCTGATCGATGACTGTAGTGGTGACATACTTGGCCAGAATTTAAAAATTAAACCCTAAAACAGAGTCTTGACACGCAGCGCGGGGTTCTTCACAATTATTTTGTGCACAGCTAATAAATAAAAGAGCATAAGTACGTTAATCATCCCTTAAATTGACATGAATCAGGCGTAACCTTGAGCTGAGCAAGGGCACAAAGAATTCACTTCGGTTCAGCTAGAATACATTATAAATTAAATTAAAAATTTCAACGCAAGTCCTGTTAAATAAAAATAAAACAATGAAATAATTATAATGATCGACGACTTCACAGTCATTATCAAAATACATAATAATAAATCATCAATACATTCACCAACATTCGCCATCTGACCATATTAAAAAATCGATCTAAGTCTGAGAGCGGTCTGTCAGTCGGACATCATTTTGTACTAGTATGACATGAGAATGACATTTTCAAGACCGCTCTCAGACTTAAGATCAATTCATTAATAAAGGCCTTAGTATACTAATAATAATTTATGTGACTTTCATTTGCTTTTTTGTGATCATTGCAACTTGATGGTATTAAATTTCGTTTTAGGAGTTCAATCATAAGATTATGAAGTCATGTCACTAATATCTTTTTGAAAGTAAATAATGTACAAATACTATTAGTTTCGTAACTACCAATATTTCAATTAATGACTAACGAAATAGGTAACATACGTTCCTTTTAGATAATATAAAACGAATTTTAATATTTTGTTATGCATAAAACGACATTAGCGTAAGTAAATGTACAGAGAACAGCTCATATATACTCTAAATACTAGACATATAAATAAAACTAGATACAAGTTTAGCTGCCACATACAAAAATACGATGGTAGCGAAGGCTAGCCGTTCGTAGCACAAGGCTTAGTTTTAGCGAGGACGAACGCTGAAGGCAGAGCTCTCGATCGCACAAACCAACAAAAGACAGTCGACTTATCTGTGCATAAACCGTCATTAACTATGTTATGAAAGCCGACTTGCTGACGTATGCATATGCCAAACCGCCTGTTCGTTTCGTCAGTTTGGCGAACCCTATTGACAGCAGCAGCGTCACAAAACCATTTTGTACCCGGTGTTGTATATATTCATAATTTTTGTACTATATTCTGTATTACAATAATAATAATTTGTTTACATTTATAGAGAAAGTATGAAAATGGTACATTGAGTATAACGACTCATCGGCGGCGGCGCTTTGAATGCTATGTATATGCCCAGATTTAAGTTCGTCCTCAAAAATGTATTAAAATGAAGCAGTCGCGTTTCACAGCAAGCAAAGTTATTATTTATCGTTGTAGTGTCGAAATTAATGTACTGCTAATTAAGTTTTGTGTGCGTTAGTTCAGCGTGAATCGAATCGTAGCGAACCTAAAGTCAATTTATTTATTAGGCTACGTAAAATGACAGCTCCACATGTCTCGGCTCCGTGAATTTGAACCTTATTTGTTCTACTTTTATACAAAAGTGACATTAGCACCTGCCTATTCACTGTAGTCGAACTAAAACTGACCAAAAAATAGCACTTTGGGTTCATAAGTTCACAGGGAGTCGCCAGTATCAGCGTAGAATATTTAAATGGGAAATGTAACTTACTCTGCGGCTGATAAAGCCAGTGTAAAAGTTCCCATACACATTTTTCTACGTAGACAAACGAGCGAAACACATGCGTAAAAGTCATGAGTAGAGCTAGTTCTGAACATACAGTACTAGAAGTATTAAGACGAAGTTCAGACGATCGTCCGACTACGTGAGAGCGTTGACAAGATTTTATGAATCATTGGCATGGTAGATAGACCATATACTTGTCATAAACATAAATAGTTATACCCTCGTCTGAACTTAGCCTAACTATATCACTATGTTGATACCAGACAAACTTCTGGTTTCTTCTTACATTTTGTGTATAGATTTATAATATTCAATCACAACTGGGTGTTTGACTAATATAGAATTAAGTATATTTCATATTAAATTAAATCATAAGTACCAATTCTTTATTGTTATTTTGTGAAATTCTTTTCAAAAATATGGAATGATTGCCAAGATATTAACTAGTAAAGTTTGCTAAATCTACAAAGTTGCGACTTCGTTAGTAGTAAGGGGCCTAGTACTGTAGTTCGAAACTTTAAACACAATATGAGTTCTTGACAATTTTGAAGATATCTCGAAAATTATAATTCCATTTTTACTTAGCAATCCTGAGACATCTATAAAATTTTATATTCATATAATTATGCAATAAAAATATTAGTCAAATACCGTATTATATCAGTTTTATTTTCGTGAACTGTTAACGAAAAGTGTTCATAAAAATATATATTCTCGTTTATAATTTTCGATATCACTCTCTATTAGTGCATTAATTTGTAGGAAATGTTATTGTAGAATTCAAATTGCTCTCAACACGACCCGTGAGAGGGGGAATGGCTGCGAACGGAACGCTTAATCGTCCTAGCAGTAATTAGTAATAGTTTATAAAACATCTTCTAAATAAATCCTCGCTATAATTGACGGGACGCGCGGCGTTGGACCATGGGTTCATTGGAACAGCATGTAATGGCTGAATAACTGTAACAATTACACTTTAGGCCAATAAATACGCGAACATCGCAGTAAATATTAAATACAGATATAGAATCAACTTCGATATAATCGGTATACATCGGAAGGTACATTCGATCTATCATAACTCGAGTTTATATTGTCAGGTTGTAACAGGTGAAAATATCGCGAAACGTTTTCATATACTTTACAATAGGTCTTATTTTAATAATGCACGATATTGTACGTGACGCCTTAATGAGTCCTAATGATGATGTAACCACCAAAAATTAATTAAAATTTGATTAAACTACAGAAAAGATTTCTACCACTCGTTTATTTTATTGTGTTAGGTATTATCATCTTTATTATTGACTTGGGGGCCATGCAAAATATCGTGTATTATTAAAATAAGACGTTATACAGGTTGAAACAGAAGGGGTATACTTTATTTTTCAAAACTTAACGTTGTAATTCTATAACTATCAGCTTTGGAGGAAACTTGAAAAACAATGGTGTTATAGGGATACAGCTGTTGACAGATTTCATAAGTCTACCAAACCTTCAGTGCTTCAACTGTCCCTCAAAGCCGATGGTTCTAGATTTACAAAGTAAAGTTGCGAAAATAAAGTAGTATACTCTTTCTGTTTCACCTAGTACATTTAGCTCGATCTCTATATACTAATATAATATTTTAGCTACATATGTAATATCACGTCGGGCGGACACGCGTCACGGTCCGGGCCTACATCCTAACTTGTCTTTTAAGCGTCTAAACGGAACAATTCACATGACGACGGGTAAGTGCTAACATGTACGGAGTGCGGACCGTTTCAATAGTGCACTCAGTCAATTCACGACTTTATACATTTAAGTTCAAGGTCGGATTTCGGACAGCGGTACCGAATCGTTGTGGTAGTAACCCAACACCAACATTACTCCCACTCTCCTGAAGATCTCTAAATTACCTCCGCACCCCTGTCTTGACCAACCCCGTGCACTACTAAAATGAAAGCTAAGGCCCATACCTTACAACACATTATGCGATCAAAGAACGCGGATGATCTTTGAACTTGCAATCGGTGCGGAACATGTATTTTTCTGGTTCATATGCCGATCTGGATCAAAATTTTTACATGAATCTGTATACGCCATACTTCGCCGAACTGGACTTTATGGACTACCAATCAGAGCGAGCTGTCCGCAGCTGTAATATGTGCGTGTAACTCTCGTGTAGCAGACCACGGCCTGTCGGTTCGAAGACAGCGCGCGTTCACCGATCGCTAGTGATGGGGCTGGTGTGAGGTTGGTGTAGGTGCTAATGGCGCGCTAGACGCCGCGGGCGGGTGGCGGGTGGCGGACGGGGCAGCACTAGCCGAGCTCGCTCTGTACGTAGAACAGTAAGTAGGGGGTGGCGGCGTTGCGCGCGCGCGGCTCGGCGGCCAGCAGGTCATCGAACTCGACGTCGGAGATGGGCCGCACCAGCTCGTCGTCGCACGCCAGCCACGCGCCCGCGCCCGCCTCCGCCCCCGCTCCCGCCTCCGCCCCCGCGCCCGCCCCGCGCGGCTCGCAGCACTCGCGCGCCGTGCAGCCCGCCGGCACCGCTCGCGCGCGGGAGAACAGCGTGCGCATGAACCCGCCGCCCGCTGCAATTAATAATAAATACTCGTAAATATAGCCAGACTGACACACCAATTGTATGTTTTATAAAATCCTGAACGTCCTGAATGGTATCTCTAGGTTAAAGATCTCGAATATATTTGTTAAAACCAACACCAGAAACATGCGCTTACTAATAAATAAGGTCTTATATTAATAGTGCACGATATTTTTCATGGCGCAACAGTAATCGGTACAATTCGATTATCAGGATACAAAGTACGTCGTG
Source organism: Notodonta dromedarius (assembly GCA_905147325.1). Lineage (NCBI taxonomy): Eukaryota > Metazoa > Arthropoda > Insecta > Lepidoptera > Notodontidae > Notodonta > Notodonta dromedarius. The sequence continues at coordinate 2,485,895 of LR990167.1, forward strand.
TCGTTTTCATAGAATCGTGTATCATCGGTGCAGAGGGTGGAGAACTTCGTAGATCATGATATAATATGTTGGCAGTATGACGAAGTGATACAGTAGAGGCAGAGCGTGCGGCGTGTTACCGGGCTGCGGCGGCGGCGCGTCCCCGGGCGGCGCGTACGCCACGTAGTGCCCGCCCGACAGCGACTGGCCCAGGTGCATGATGTCGTGCTATACAGTAGAGGCAGAGCGTGCGGCGTGTTACCGGGCTGCGGCGGCGGCGCGTCCCCGGGCGGCGCGGCGCGCGCGCAGGCGGGCGGCGGCGGCGCGGCGCGCGCGTACGCCACGTAGTGTCCGCCCGACAGCGACTGGCCCAGGTGCATGATGTCGTGCTATACAGTAGAGGCAGAGCGTGCGGCGTGTTACCGGGCTGCGGCGGCGGCGCGTCCCCGGGCGGCGCGGCGCGCGCGCAGGCGGGCGGCGGCGGCGCGGCGCGCGCGTACGCCACGTAGTGCCCGCCCGACAGCGACTGGCCCAGGTGCATGATGTCGTGCTATACAGTAGAGGCAGAGCGTGCGGCGTGTTACCGGGCTGCGGCGGCGGCGCGTCCCCGGGCGGCGCGGCGCGCGCGCAGGCGGGCGGCGGCGGCGCGGCGCGCGCGTACGCCACGTAGTGTCCGCCCGACAGCGACTGGCCCAGGTGCATGATCACCGCCCACAGCGTGTACCTGCGCGCCACACACACACACACACACTTTATATCCACGTTAAATAAACATGCTAAACCCCGCATCAATAAATAATCTCAAGTCTGAGAAAGATCTTGTGTATGCTTTTGTCATTTTGTACTCGAATGACATTTGAAAGATCGCTCTCAGACATAACATCGATTTATCAATATGTGCCAGTCTCGACCATAAGGTCTGACGAGGAGACTAGAACCTAATTCATGCATTATCACCCTTAGTAAGCGGATCCACAACCGTATGCGCTAACTTTAATCGACAGCCGTGTGGTAAATTACAGCGCTCGGCCGAACCATGTACCGAGTGAACCTCGTGAGATTGCTCGTCACTATTCGGCTCGGCACTATTCAACTTTAGATTAAAATAAATAAATAAATATCGCCAGACGAACACACCAACTGTATGGTCCCAAACTAAGCAACGCTTGTACTATGGCTACCGTACAATGGCCTGGGGGCGATCCCAGTGACACCCAGACCAGGGAAAATTACGAAAAGGCCATTTCCGAAATTTACCCTGACGGGAATCGAACCCGCAACCACCCGGTGGAGTGACCCGAGCGGCCTACGCTCGAACCACTGCGCCAAGCGGTCGTCAAATAATATCGAACAAGTGATATTTGAAGTGTGTACCTGTGGACGGGCGTGTGGTCGAGCGGGCGCCTGGCGCAGGGCTCGCAGAAGCAGGGCATGGAGCGCGGCGTGGGCGCGTGGCGCGTGATCTTCTCCATGCCGCCGCTGAAGCGCTTCAGCTGCAGCACCAGCAGGCGCGGCAGGCGCGAGTACGCCACGCTGCGCCGCGCCTCGTTGTAGCGCAGGCAGCGCTCGCACCAGTACTGCACCACCACAGGTATAGGTTTACATAGGTAACGCAAATGCATGTACTTCGCGTGTCCGAACCCCGACCAAGCGTCAAGGTCTGGTCGCCGCTAGCTTATGAGCGAGCGGGATGTATAAAACCACAGATGTATAAAATACTAGCTGAGCCCGCGAGTTCGTCCGCGTGGAATTTAACTTAACAAAAGAGCCCGCTCCCGCGTTCTGAGCCCGCGCGACAGGACCCATTTTTTTGTTTTCTGAAATAAAAGTAGCGTAAGTTACTGCTTATAACATCAGCTATCTGCCAGTGAAAGTCCCGTCAAAATCAGTCCAGCCGTTTCGGAGATTACCCGGAACAAACATACAGACAGACAGACAAAAAAAAATTAAATCGGGTTTTTTCTATTGGTGTCGTATGTACTTTCATATGCATTTAATGAAAAGGTGTTATTTGATATTACAGACACTCCAATTTTATTTATTTGTATATATAGATAACGCAAATGCATGTACTTCGCGTGTCCGAACCCCGACCAAGCGTCAAGGTCTGGTCGCTGCTAACTTGTGAGCGAGCAGGACCACAGATATAAAGAATATGAGTGTGAGCGAGATAATCACTCGAGAATCGTAGCGGGCGGAGGGGCATCGGCTGCGTCGGCGTCTTTGAATCGGTTTGGATTTCCCGGCACTAATGACGTCACAGTAGGTGTTAAAAATTCTGCACGCTTGGTTTTTCAATTTCAATACAAATCGTGATAGTTGCGTTATCTATGTAAATCTACGAGGGCGGGATGATAAGTAACTAGCCTAATAATAAAACACGCATATATTAACTTTCCGCGATAAAATTAATTTTATTTTTCGACATAGTCTCCGTGAACCTCTACGCACTTATTCCATCTTCGTTCTAAAGCAGTAATGCCTTCCACAAAATTATTTCTTTCGAGGCCTGCAAAATACTCTTCTACAGCGGCTATGACGTCATAATTTGTGGCAAAATTTCTATCCGCCCAAAAAAGTTTTGAGATTAGGGAATAAGTGGAAGTCTGATGGCGGTAGATCAGGCGAATAAGGCGGGTGAGGCAGCAAATCATACTTCAAGTCGTTGATTTTTGCCATGGGTTTTTTGCGCAAGCAATTGCGGCACCCAACGGGCCGATAACATTTTCATATTTAATTCCTCACTTAGGATATGATGTACCCGTTCTTTTGAGATAGCTGTAGTGTCAGCTATTTCAGATAACTTCAATCGTCGATCTGCTAAAACGATATCCTGTACTTTCACGACCATTTCCGGAGTCGTGACGCGGACATGTACGACCGCGTTTAAACTCAGCCACCCAGTTTTTTACTGTGGCATAAGAAGGAGCACATTCACCCAAAACATTATTTAACTGGTCATAGATATCTTTCTCCTTCATGCCCTTCATATGAAGAAACTTTATCACCGCTCTTTGTTCAATTTTATCCATTTTGAAAACAGTTGCCGAAATATATTTTCAAATGACAAAAAATCAATAAAATTTTCATGCCACCAAATTCAAATTTAGAACATAGGTGGCCAGAGAAACAAATTTAAAAATGACATATATATTATTTTTAATTTTAACTTTTTAAATAGCAGTGGCTAGTTACTTATCATCCCGCCCTCGTATATCTGTGTGTACCAGAGAGATGTTAACTAAAGGAGGCGTGACGTGCTTCATTTTACTAATAAAAAATTCTGTCAGATTTTGGGGGGGACGAGGTAACCACTACAAAGAAATGATGCACAATTACTAAAAAAAAATTGTGTCATTATGAATGCACACTGAAATAAATATTCAACACTAGTAACTTTTACGCACACTAATCGGTCAAATACGTCAACATGCAAGAATTTACGAGTGTAAGACACTAAGTGCAATAGGGAGAAACCAATATCGATATTTCTAATTAGATATATCGATAGTTTTACTTGCTCATCATCACAAAAATATTGCATAGACGTGTGCATTTCTTCATCTAATACAAAATATGAATTATTTGTATATTATGGTATCTTATACAGTACGATGGTTTATGCAATACTTAAAAAAAAATCCCTCGCTGTGGTAATGAAACATTTAAAATAAATAATATTTTACGACAATATACAAGGTGAAACTTCTACTGCATCACTTATATATACTACACGTGTATATATCAGTGAAATATTTTTTTAGAATCATGTGAGTAGAAGTATAAATAAAATATTTACGGCATCAGCTAAAAAATAATATTGGTACGGCATTATCTACTAATTTTCGTCGTTTATTAGATAAACATTGGAATTGCGACGAAACAAAGTGTACCGAACAAATAATACTTGTGCGAGTAGGTTCCCAACCCCTCTTTCTATTGCAAGATTTTCCCATTTGGTTTTAATTGAGGATCTTTGGGAAATCAGGAAAAATAGTGGAATAATGATAAGTTAAAAAAATAACAATAAGTAATTATATTTTTACTATATATAATTTAAAACAAATATATAATAAAACTCTAAAAAATATAATTTTATCGATACCCGTCCGCAATCATAAATTATCCCTGCCACAGCACTATTCAAAATGGCGAACTCGAGATACCATACTACACTTTTCAATTATTTCGTACTCGATTGTTTAATCGATAATGTTTTCGATTTTTATCACATTTTATATTTTAATTATTTTATTAGAAAAAGGGATTAATTACACCAAAAACACTTACATATGAAACGTTACTGTGTCTTTTTGTAGATAATAGGTGTTTGACCTTTTCTTGCACAGGTTAACAGCACGGATCGGCATTTTTTACGGAGCTCCTTACACCGCGAAAACGATGTTGACTTTGATAAAATCGATTCCGTAAACAGTTTTTATAAACGTGTTAGACCTTCTTGGTCTTATACCTTGGCAGAGGGGAATGATCATGTAAAACTCGTCCATAGTTAAAAGGTCTAAGATGTGTACCACATTGCAATCGCTTTATTGTTCATCTACCGAGGTCTTTTTGGTTACTTTAATATTTTACGCACAATTTTTGTATAAATTTTTGATGTATCAAAATATGTACTACTAGCGCCATTGCCGCATCTAAGGATCTTAATATGTCAATGAAATAAAATAGGGAGGTATCACTTTTTACTTAGCTGAAAATATGTACTTAAAATTTATTAAACAATTCATAGGAAGTCTATCACTGGTTCATAGGTTCTTTTTTTTTAAATGAATTGCAATTGGACGTAAAGTTCGACATTAAGGCTGAAGCGCCCATCTAGCCCGCGAAGTTCAAATTTTTTGAGTTCTTTTAGAAATGTTTGAAAATCTGACTATAATAAAAGACAAATTTTGTAATTCGCGAAAAAGACCGTGTGCAGTGCATTTATTAATATATCCAACTTACTCTAAAACATTTCAAGAACGACAGCTATCCAGATAATCTGGCAATTTTTGTATATTTAGTAATTTACTAGTATCATATCCACCGTGATAATATTTAGAGTAAAATAAATGTATTAATAAATGCACTGCACACGGTCTTTTTCGCGAATTACAAAATTTGTATTTTATTATTGTCAGATTTTGAAAAATTTCTAAAAGATCTCAAAAAATTTGAACTTCGCGGGCTAGACAGGCTCCTTCACCTTAATCGACTAATTCGTAAGCACGAACCGAAATATTATGAAAGAAAGTCAACAACAATGTTTCAAGTCAATGTTTGCATGAAAGTTTAGCAATAGGAGCTCATTTCAGAAACGATCAACACACACATTTGAGGATGGTTGACCCTTACAAGTCGGGGCGGGCTGCACGGTAGTACGCGCGAGCACACATTCATTAATTTATTTATTTATTATGTCCCTGTCTTTTTAACAGGTGTGGTGTATGATATACAGGATAAGGAGGTATTTTACAAACCTTTAGTACCGTTTACCTGCCAAAGACACGGTACCCCAAACTTCATAATGGTCCATCGTTCTTACCTATGCTGGGAGCACGCGCTGACAAACTTGCCGCTTTTATAAAATAACGAAGTTCTGGGGTTCACAGGCTCTTAGTCCAGAATCCTTTTTTTTTTTTTTGATTGACTATATGTTGTTGGCCAGAGTGGCCATAACAACTTCACCCGGACAGAGGGCCCAGCCAGAGGGGCAGGGGGGCAGCTAGCTCAAGGGCGCCACAAGGGACACGACCTCGGCTTGGGCCGCCGCCAGAAGAGGTGGCGAGGGTAGATCTACCACCGGATCGGAACGCGACCTCGACTGAGAGTCCATAAAGCTTGTGTATGATGTGTCTATAAGTACAAGGCGATAGGTGCGGGCACCTTGTTCTGGTCGCGCAGGTACTCGGTGGAGAGGCAGGCGGCGCGGAAGGGCGGCTCGTCGGGCTCGTCGTCCGCCACGGGCACGCACAGCTCGCACACCGCCTGCGCGCGCTCCGTCACCGCCTCGCACTCCAGGCACATCGTGCGGACCACCATCGTGCCTGACGAACACACACACACACACAAACACACATTTCATTCATAGTCAAATCGTTTATTTTGTTTAGGCCTACAAGTACACTTCAAATTTAAAATAAAACAAATATTATCCTTAAATCTACAACTGGAAAGTAATAGGACCTAATCTCAGAAGATCCGGCAAGAAACTCAGCGGGCTTGTCTTTTTAGATATTGGTGGAAAATAATATCAGTAAGCCAAAGAATGATGATCATAATAATTATCAAAACTTGAATAATTGTTTGCAATGCCTTTCTGGGTGATCAAAAATTGAGATACATGGTAAGTACCTACATTCCCTAGTAACATATCACGAACTTACGATCTCAGCTCGACATTGCATTTCTTTTATTACTATATAATAATGTTTTATTAAAAAAAATATTACTAGCAATGTTTGTTTATCACATTACTAGTATTCTCTTTAGTCCCTCCAACTAAGCTAATGCTTGTGTTAGGAGTGGGCTCTCGTCAATAGTTAAATGGTCAGGATGGGGATCGGACCCAGAACCTCTCAGCTACACGGACCCTCTAACGACCAGAATTTGTTATAAGTTACCTTCAAAGTCGTCGGCGACGAAGTCCCACCCGGGGCGCGCCCGCTCGTCGCGCTCGTCCCGGGGCGGCTCGGGCGGCCGCTCGTCGCTGGGCGAGCCGCGCCGCTCCTTCACTTCCTTGCGCTTCTTCCACGACTTGCGCAGGCCCAGCGTCGCCTTGCCGCTGTCGCCCTCCGCGCTCGGCTGCCGGACCCCGTTGCTGGTGCAAATACACACAATTATTATATACAGGTTGAAACAGAAAAGGTATACATTTTTTTCTAAGCTTACCTTTGTAAATCTAAAACTATCAGATTTGGGGGAAGCTTGAAAAACAAAAGGTGTTATAGGGATACAGCTGTTGACAGATTTCATAAGTCCACAAAACCTTCAGTACATTCAACTGTCCCAAAAAGCCGATAGTTTTAAATTTACAAAGTAAAGTTGCAAAAAGTATAGTATACCCTTTCTGTTCCACCAAGTCTAAACAAATCTACTAAAAACTATTACTTATATTATGCAGATAGCGGCACAGTTTTGAAACTAAATAAAAGATTTGGCATTATGTTGTTGCTGTCTGCAGTAAATACATTTTAAATTCAATACAACCGCAGAATAATGGCATGAGCTCAGGGTAAAGCAATAAGTTCTTGTCCCTATTCTAGTGGACGTGGGGTAAGGACTTGTATCACTCGTCCCTATTATAGTGGCCGTGGGGTAAGGACTCGATCACTCGTCCCCATTATAGTGGCCGTGGGGTAAGGACTCGATCACTCGTCCCCATTATAGTGGCCGTGGGGTAAGGACTCGATCACTCGTCCCCATTATAGTGGCCGTGGGGTAAGGACTCTATCACTCGTCCCCATTATAGTGGCCGTGGGGTAAGGACTCTATCACTCGTCCCCATTATAGTGGACGTGGGGTAAGGACTCTATCACTCATCCTCATTGTAATGGCCGTGGGGTAAGGACTCGTATCACTCGTCCCCATTATAGTGGACGTGGGGTAACGACTCCATTACTCGTTCCCATTCCAGTGGCCTTAGGATAAGGACTCATTACTAGTCCCTATTAAACTACTTACGCTATTACTGTCCATGAGGTAAGTGCGCTATTACCTGTCTCCATTCTCTTGGAGCTGCAGCCGGCCGGCCCTCGCGCTGAGCGCCCGACACGTCTCACGGATATTGTCCAGTATGCACACCAGCAACTCGTGCGCATCTTGCTGTCTGTTACCTGCACATTGCAAGAACAATCCATTAGCCCTTTAGATATCTTTAAAGACTTGACATGGGGATTCCGATCATTATAACGCCGTGAAGTTGAATTATCAGTGGAACTTAATTTCGCGGTATGCGGAAAAAAAATACAGTTCAAGTATTTATTTATTTACGTGGGCTAATATTTTATGATAAAGATTAGGGCCTGTGCACACCACGTTTTTTAAACGCGTCGACAGCGCGTTTTTATTTTACTAAAGTCTACAGTCTAGTCTGAAGTCGTCAGGCTTCGTTTGACTCCCGTATGAATCGCGTCTGTATCGCTACAAAAGCGCGTCGTCGGCGCGCTTAGAGAAGGATTTGGGAGGCAAGGGGGGGGGGGGGGCATGAACATATAAAGCAAATACTCTAATTTACTGGCATAGAGTTTAACTTGAGCAGGTTCCTGCGATAGTGGAGCGGTCTACTATAAGCCGATAGACTTAAGTAATTTTCATAAATAACAATTGTTTGTTTTAAAACGGGGTCTTGTTGGATAGATCGACAGGCAATTTAACTTTTCCCCGGGACTCGTCGAGGGTCAAACCTCGACGTCATTATTGGTCACCATTGTCAATCCTGGTTTACAGGAGTTACAGTGGTAGGAGTGTGTGGCGGGACTAGACCCATTAAAAAAAAAAAGATAGACTGGCAACCAAGTTATCTTACAAGGAAAGCCCCAAACATTTAAGTTTTATTGTAGGTAAGGTATGCAAATCAGTAACCTTACCTTCGAAGGTAGAGTTAACATCTCTAAGGGCCGCCAGGAAGGCGTCCGCCGCGAAGGGCTCAGGGTTCGAGTCCCCGGAGCTGCTGTTCAGACACTTGCTCTCCGCCGCGCGGAGGTTGAAATATGTCTCGTGGAGCTTTTCCGTCGCTATCTGAGAATTCATCGACCTTATCAGACAGACAGACAGACAATTTTTTTTTAAATCGCGTTTTTGCTATGTGTCGTATGTACTTTCATATGCATTTCGTGAAAAGGTTTCCTAAAAGGCTATACACAGGAGTCTCCACAATACGATTTAGTGTGATTACTTTAATAATTTACATCTAAAGTATTGAGTACTAGCTTTTGCTCGCGACATCTTCCGCGTGGATCACGGAACGGATTTAAATACAAACGTCCATCTCCTACTCCACCCCTTTCGGACGGAATACAGCCAGAGAGATAGCGCCCTTATCACCAGACCACTGAAGGGCTAACCAGAATTCGTGACGTTTTCAATTTTTGGGTTCAAAGTGCAGTACTGCTAAAACAATCAGATTGAACATCAAACCTCTCAACACATCACAGCATCTGTTCAGATTATGTTTCATGAACTTATTATTTCGTAATTCAAAGCAATACATAAATAAATAAACAAAAAGTTTTACAAAAAAAATTATTTGTAGAAAACGTTAGTAATCATTATACAATCCATCTGATACTGCAATCTCGGATGCTGGTATCAGATACATGATTTATCTCATACATGGCTGTGAAATATGATAAGTGGCACACAATCATTATACACTTTCTTGCGTTGAAAGTAAGTATCAAAATTTACATAATATATATTTACGAAAGCAGTTAATGCTACCATCAGCATCAGCTATTCACTTGTAATAAGTTTATTTTTATAATAAAACCTGCTATTCAGAAACTATACCTGTATTTTACTTTTGCCCGCATTACTATCTGATTGTCCTAGAGACAGTAAGTCCTTGCTGCTCCATGACCTGGTCCCGGAGGAGGCCAGGCCGGCCGCGCTCCGGCCTAGAGAAGAACTCTTCAATCGAATGCTGCCGAGCTTCTGTTCAACACTCGCCAAGTCCGAGACAAGATGGTGTAAGTTGTGTAAAAAACGTGGCGCGTATCTGAAATTAAAAAGTTGTCTGAGACATGGACGACCGGTTGGCGCAGTGGTTCGAGCGTAGGCCGCTCGGCTCACTGCACACGGTGGTTGCGGGTTCGATTCCCGCCGGGGCAAATTTCGGAAAAGGCCTTTTCATAGTTGCCCATGTCTGGGTGTCACTGGGATCGCCCCCAGTCCATTGTACGGTACCCATAGTACAGGCTTTGCTTAGTTTGGGACCATACAGTTGGTGTGTCTGTCTGGCAATATTTATTTATTACATCTAAAATTTCCTCTTAACATAGTGGGACCAATATACCATCAGTGTTTCATGCAATGAATGGCAGAGCTGGAAGCCCACCTCCCCCTCCCAGTCCCAATCCCCCTACAGGTCAGCAAGAAGCTAGCAATATCTTTATGGGCAAGCATCTATAGGTGGTGAGTGGCTTAGCATCTGAGGCCCAAGTCTGTTAACCACTTGAATATTGCTAGACTTGCCCTCAACTGGCTATTAGTCAAAGTCAAGGCGTTTATTTAGTTTAGGCCTAGGGGGGCACTTACAAAAAGTAAATTTTACATTTTTTTCTTATATCCACAACCGGATCGGAATGCGACTTCAACTGAGAAGATCCGGCAAGAAACTCAGTGGGCTTGTCTTTTTATATTTTGTTATATTTCTTTTTTTTAGATGACCAGTTGCTTATGTGGTTAATAGTTACAAAGAGTAGTAGATATAAATATTATAGCTCCAGTGTGTTGCCAAGTAACTGACTCAGTAATGCAATAGAACTGTAAACGGTATTTAAAAATAATAATTGAAACACAAATCACCTTAAAGTATAGAGCACACTGTTGAGAAAACAAGTGTTCCCTAAATTTGATAATGTTGCGATAGGAGTCTTTCGCTGGACACTCCCTGCGCTCTGGCCGTCAGTTGGATGGTGGCCATTCAACATGGCAAACGATGACGGCTCCACTATCACCAGTTCTGGTTCAAATATCCTCTCTACAACATAACAAATAAGACTTTTACTGCACAGGTCAGGGATGCTACTCTTAGCAATAATAATCGATATATCATGACATTTTTTGTGTTGAATCCTTCTCTGAATTCCATCTTTTTGCTGTTGTATATCGTCTGAACGAACTATTTGATTATTGTTGCTAAGGGTAGCACCCTTGTATTAACAAACCTATCTTAACTCGTAAGAGTGAACTTGGAAATGTCACACTAACAAACCAACCACAGGCTCACCCCTGGTTTGCCACAACAAATCATTTACACCAATTCATGGTTGTTGTCACATATTTTGATAACACAGAATACAGACATAATAGATCAGTGTATGTTTTGGCAGGGCAAACTAGGGCCAAGGACAACCAAATAGGACTCTAGTTTGATGAGAGCAGTTATTAGCAGTTTGCCTTTGGTACATATTGGAATTTGAATTAACAAGTTATGAATCATGTTTAGTTTAGTTCTGAGATTAATGAGAGGCTGTATGCTTGGGGAATCAGTGGTGAAAAAAAACATTAAGATAATAATTATGGTTGTCTATATCAGAACTTGTCATATGAGTAGGTACTTACTAAGAAATCCTTCCTAATTAAGTAACAAGATACATAAAACAACACCATGCCTTGAGTTTTGTTAAAGTTTACACAGTTATTTCTGTTATAATATCATGTAATCATCTAGGACACACAATAATACATTTGGCAAGTGAAAAAACAGGCGAATGGAACAGTGAAGTCATGATGCAATAACTAAATTGACACACACAGCAAAAACTACTCAGGAATTTCCGAATACGAGTTGTGAGAAAATAATTGTACGTCGTAGCGAGCGGTACCGGTCCGTTATACAATACGTACTCACCTGCTGGCTTCGATGTCTCGCCCAGAGGCAGGGGTTTCAGCTTCTTGGCCGCAGATAAAGTACTCGAATACACACCCTTCAATGGCCTTTTTAACGGCTTATTCTCTTTATTATTGGTAGTAAACTGTTTACAAGGTTCCGTCTCCTTCCAATTCTCGGACGGTTTCTTATTTTCGGTGCTCAAATAAGTTGCATTATTTCTGTTTAGTGATAGCGAAAATCTAGGTTTGTCCACTCCTTTTTTCTTTTCAGTCACAGGGTTAACTGGCATCTTCAGCATACCTGCAAATTTAGATCGTAAGTAGCAATTAAAACGTAAAATCCGGAGGCCACTTCGCAACTTTCTCATGCCATGTCAAGGATATCACCTGTTTTTTCACTTTTATCAACTGATCTACTTACGGTAAAGTTCTTATTAGGTACATTGACTTACATTATAATGTAAGGCAATGTAATTGCATCAGAAACTAAGATATTATAACTGCAAATTTGTAAAAATAAACCGCGAATAGCCCCATCGGAAGCAGTCAGCCATATTGAATTATTTGACTGATTGATTGATTGACGATGTGATGGATTAATGAATGGTCTATGTTTGATGCTCTATGCTTCAATGTCATGTGTACTCGTGTGTCATGTTGGGTCTGTCATTTTACATTCACAATACCTTGGATCATACGTCAATTGGTAAGTTTGTATACAAAAATTGTATGATCACAGACTTTAAAATACGAGTATGATGTATGCCAAGTATTGCCAAGATTTTCTTTGTCGTGGCCATGGATATTAGTTAGCATCTGCTTCGTAAGCATCTTAAGTAAATGTAAATTAAGTAAGTTTTTAAGAGTTATTATCTGCCGGTCTTATGATGGGCACGTAAGTATTTTCCGTATTTTTTGATTGAAAAAATCTTAATTGACATAATAACAACTATTCGATATATAATTATTATAACAATTTCACTTTCACGCTGACTCTTTTATGTGATGCTGTCATGCAACCGAGTAAAAGAGACACTGTGATTTGATCTCATGTTGTTTGATCTATACTGTACACCATCTATATTAAAAGTAATAATATATTATCTATGGCTTACCTGTCACTTTAAAAAATACCGCCAATAACGAACGGGTAATTTATTAATGAACATACTTATAATTACTACGTTTATGCAGACAAATCATTTGCTGAAAATTTCGAGCCAAATTTGCACATATTCTAACAGGGCCAGACTGAATCACCGTACTTCATTAAGCCGCCTAGCCGAGCAGAGAGTGGCGATATGATAGTAAAATGATAATATTTTATTGAAGACGAGTTCATGTCCGTGACTTCGTCACGCAGGAACAGTCAATTTTATATTGCCTATACTAGCTGTGCCCGTGACTTCGTTCCCGTGGAATAGTGTCTTTGGGTAGCATTTTTAATTATTTAGGCTAATTATTTTATAAATAAGACACATACGTATAAATACTTTAATGCGCTATTTGCAGTGCTTCACTGCAAAGAGCTATATTTCCATACAAACTTTCATCTCCTATTCCCTATTGTTATTTTACACCCTTGACGGTAAAACTTATACAAACTTTGAATGTCATATTTATTTATAGCGAATCAAGTCAGCTCTAAAAATGACGATACTTCCATACAACTTTTCATCCCCCCCCTTTCAACCCCTTACAACCCTTTTTTCGCATTAAAAAGTAGCATATGTCCTTTCTCAAGGTCTAGACTATGTGTGAACCAAATTTCATTTAAATCGGTTCAGTAGTTTTGGCGTGAAAGCGCGCCAGACAGACATACAGACCGAGTTACATTCGCATTTATAATATTAGTTTAGTAGGTAAGGATTCGTACCTATAAGAAGATATTTTCAGCAAAATGAAATGAAGGTATAATTATATTAAAAGTATATAGGTATATTATTTATAGTATACTTAATACATTAAACATCTAAATCTTCCCAAAAATTGGTCCCGACTGTAAAAAACATAATATGACTTAATAGAATTCTAGACTACTGGACTTGTTTATTTTTTCTTTTCAGTTTATATTTGAAGTTCACTTTTTAAGCAGCTTTTAAGGCAGTCGGTTTATTTTCAAAATTTACTTTTTTACGTGAGTTACCTACGAAGCCATAGTATGCGTGTTCAAACACATAGCATAGCATATGGCCGGATTTTTAAGTAAATTGCAGGATTCATCCAGAACCACATTATAGATGGTTAATTGGAGGAAATCAATAATTATTTATTTTAAACAGTACATATTAAATTAATAAAAACAAAAAGTTTGGACTGAGTTTCGAACCCATGCATTGCTGGATACATTTTGAACCTCCAGCACTGGTCCCATAGTTTCACCTCTCTCTGTTTTGGTGGAGTTAAATTTTCTTCACTCTGAAAAGAAGATCACATTGAACTGAGATATACTTGGAATATTAAAGCTGTAGCATTTCGTTGCATGTCGTTAGAGAAAGGACTGAAATCTGACGACAGCGCCAACTGCATGCCTGGGACAAAGTCCACTTGCGTTAGATGTGATCGGCGGCGAGCACGTTACGATTTATATATTATAGGTACTAGCTGACCCGACAGACGTTGTCCTGTCTTTTAGGGGTATGAAAAATAATAAGATAATTACAGTTATTTGATATTTTTGAACAAAATGTTTTATTATTAATCAAAATAGAATTGGTTCGTACGACTTAATATAAAAATAATACTAAATTCAATATTACGTAATGGTCGTCATGTCCCTAATTAAATCCCAATATAATATAGTTGGGGTTCGGGGTCCAATCAAACACGTGTTGTTAGGTTCAAGTTCGGTGTAATACTAATTAACTTACGTACTAACGTACATTATATACTTACACACTACACCCAATATAATGTAGTTGGTAGATCAATCTGTTTAAAGGACGAAGATAACAAGCTTACCCTCGCCCGTGATTAAATCGGCACAGACTACCCGCAATCCGGCGCGTGGGAGCCGGTTAATAAACATTTATTCAGCGATCGGTCCGAGTGGACCGGTCCAATACAAATGCAAATTGCGCCACCGTCAATTGTCGCACTGTCAATATTGGACGGGAAACGATCCGTCTTCTCCAAGACTAGGACATAAGAGCGATAATAATTTAATCATATCCGCTTGTTGCTTGCGATGATTGAACAAAATTTAATACCTCTTTGTCTGTGATAGGAAATTGTAGTTACTTACTAAGTGTAATGATTAATAAACAAAAGTGCCAGTAGTATGGCACTATAGGTACCGACCTTCGTCACCAACGTCGTAAGCGAGCGATTGCAAACATTCTTGAAGCGTCCTCACTAAAGAATTTCAGGACCGAAAGTTGGAGTTGTAAGACATTCCGAACCCGCGGGCGCTTCCACAAGTCTGAATTGTTTCGCAGCCATTGCGGAATCAAAAATACGGTGCAGTCAACATAAAAAGTGGCTTGCTATTTGAGTTATCAAAAGGATTCTCAAACATGTCATAAAAGTATACGATCACTGTACAACATATTGTGTGATCATTTAGGCTACGTTCCACTTGGCGATCACAACGCTCAAAATGATCCTTTAGCCGTTCCACATAACGACCGCGGTCGTTGTGTTCGCGGCGAAAACGTCACTCATGACGTCATGACTTACGCTCACGCGAAGCTCACGACGACCCATCTAACAAGGTGGGTCGTAGTGATCGTTGAGAAAATTAGCGGGATTTTCAAAACTCAGAACATCAAAGATGGCGACCGCGGAACGTACGTTATTTCATGCGGAAAGAGATATTTTAGTAGAAGTGAATGTTAAAGAAATTTTGAATTACATTTGAACGTAAATTTATTAAATACACCACTAATATTAAATATAAAAAAATAAATAATATTTTTTTTAAATATAAGTCGATTTAAACAATAGTTATTTATGTTTGTTTTCAAGGCTTATAGATTATAACCTAACCTCTTAAATCTTTTGATTTCTTTATACTAACTCGCTGTTTGTATTATTTACCTCCACGCTCAAAACGCTCTATAATACATTCCACTTGAGTTTACGACAGTAACGCCCACAAGCAAGTGGAACGGGAAAAACTGCGGTCGTGAGCGTGATCGTTGTGATCGCTATCTGGAACGCACCCTTAGAGACCTTCTAGTGTCATACTTATTATGACGTGTTTAACAATGCGTGCGAGTCTTTTGGACGTTTCAGATATTTTGATGTTGACTGTACTTTTACACATAAGCCAGGAAGTGGGATTAGGTACATTAAATAAAATAGTACATATATACATTTTAAGTGCGTACTTATTGGACGATCTAATAGTTTTACGCGCTTCCAGCGTTTATAAAAGTGGGCGTCCACTTCAAGCAAAAGGATCGCTTCGTGACCTCTGCTTCACCCGGCTTACTCAAGATTACACAAAATGAAGCGATTCTATTGGGCGAAGCAGGCGTACCAAGTGGACGGTCACCCTTAAGGGCCTAATCAAAAATTTTAGGAATATCCAGTTAAATCCTCTAAATTGCCTCTCAGCTGCCTTGATCTCTACTACTACGTTTAGTTTTAAAGTTAGATGAAAAACTAGTTAGATATAAAAAAAATATCTAAGTAATTAATTAAATGAAATTATAATTTTAAAAGAAATGTTCTGTTGTTGTTTCCAGCTATAAATAAAGGCTCACTCGACACGGGTTCAACCGTATTCCGTTGAAAGAAATGAAAATATTTTTATGAAATTTTAGCTTCCAAATGTTGCTTGATTAATGTACAGTGTGTGTTTTCATTTATATTTTAGGGTTGGCGCGTCGTGACATGTTGTGGACCGTTCCACGAGCGCGGACCGGGTAGAGAACCTTCATTCTTCATTCCTGCGCTGTTTGGTACCAACTACGAAGGTTTCGTGTTGAAAATAATTTTCACAAGGACATTTGGACGCAGTTTTGCATTGCATGCTTGTGCGAACTAAAACCAACTCCCAGCCACTCACACTAGGGTTGGATTTGGTCTGCAGCAGTACGTGTGAATTGGATCCATTCTGCAAGATTGTAGATATTTAATTACAGACTTAACTAACCAGCCCGTGACAATGAATGGATTGCCAAAATGCTAATTAGATCGTTAATCAACCAAAACCATGT
Organism: Notodonta dromedarius; assembly: GCA_905147325.1. Classification (NCBI taxonomy): domain Eukaryota; kingdom Metazoa; phylum Arthropoda; class Insecta; order Lepidoptera; family Notodontidae; genus Notodonta; species Notodonta dromedarius. The sequence goes on from LR990167.1 coordinate 2,502,595, forward strand.
CCAATAATGAATGAGATTTTGCGAACCTTCATAAAAACCTCGTTGACTGCTATAAAGTTAAACCAAAGATCTTTATAGGTATTCCCAAAAAAATCTGTTCTGCATGTGTTTTGATGGAACGCTTCTATACGGACGTTCGGGGCGCTCGCCGCGCAGCCACTCTATCCGTGCTAAGCATCAGTAGCGTTGCACGATATACTTACTCGTATATAGGTATACAGAGTGGCAGCTGCGGCGCCCTACGCTTTATACTATAAAGCTTCGCTTCTTGCGGGCGTCCCTAGACGGCACTGTTTTTTTTCTAAGTAATTCTTCTCCTTATAAACGGGTTGACCGATGTTGATGAAATCTATTTGTGCATATACTAGGTGAAACAATAAGGGTATTCTATTATTTTTGCAACTTTACTTTGTAAATCTAAAACTATCGTCTTTGTGGGACAGTTGAAGTACTAAAGGTTTTGTAGACTTGTGAAATCTGTCAACAGCTGTATTCCTATAACACCTTTTGTTTTTCAAGTTTCCTCCAAAGCTGATAGTTTTAGAACACAAAGTTAAGTTTTAAAAGTAATAGTATACCCTTTCTGTTTCAACCTGTAAGTATATAACGTCTCCTGAATGGTTCTTAGCTGTAGTTGGATCCGGTAAGTAGCAATGTTGTCGAGATCTAGAGTATAAAATTTTCGCTAGCGAGCCTTGGGGCAAGCAGCTACTTAAATACGAAAACCCTTGGGTAACATGTTTGGTTGATAAACATTATGTAGGTATCGAGCTTGGCTTTCATATAAGTAGTTCAATTCCTAGAAGCCTTCTACAGTTACGGTAGGTAGGTACTTAGTTGAGTTAGAGTTGCGAACTTGGGGCTTGTCGCTGATACAAAAGTTCCTCGGCACAGTCCACAGACTCCCATTTATCATTGTCACTCAGCTCGCTACAAGACCGTTGAAGTACCAAATACGAATTAGTATCTAAGTTTAAGTAATTATTTAGGTACTTACGTAGGACTACTAAATTGTCGGTAAGTACCCATTAGAAAATATTAGGTAGCTACCTGCACCAGTGTCAGGTTCGTTTTGGCCAACATTTGGGCCACACTTAGTAAATATATGATTTAGGACTTCTTCCTGGAAATGGAACTTATGTGGTTTTATTACTTTTCTTCGGTTGGTAATCTGACCATGAATATTTTATGTGTGAACATTTCGCGCTTGTCATCATTGGTTGTTTTGTTGGTTATCCTCCGGTATATTCTTTTACGCTGCTTCTGGTATAATAATATTATTATCATCATGATTATAGGTTAAGTTGTACGGTACGCAACTAAGCCAGAAAATAAATTATACCTACATTTTTCACTTTGTTCATTTATTTTAATAAATTTTCACATTCAATTTCTAACAATAGATACATGGTTTTATTATTATTGTTACTTATTACTTAACATAAAAATATAATTATTTACAATTTATTTCCATAGTGTAGGTGTATATTATTTACAATTTGCCTATACGTATACAAGTCATGGTCACTGGCAGGTGGAGGGATAGAGATCTCGGGGTCGCTGCCCGGTGCGTTGGTCCGACCAGATCCGCACCACACTCGACACCTCCGTCTACGATGCCATGCAGGTCGCCGTCGATAGGAACACATGGCGAGCCTTCATAAAAGAAAAGGCAGTGGGAGGCGGTCACGACCCTCAGAATTGAGGAATACGACGCCAGGAGGAGGATACAATTATTTTTTTGTACGAATAGAGACATTTATGATAGTGGAGCCATGCTGTAGCCAGTTGACTACAGCACTTATAGGTACGTACTGGCTCCACCAGGGTAGTACCATCCTCTCACAGAAGATCGGCGTAAAGTTCCTATTATAGCAGCGTTTCATACGATGAGTTAGAGAACCGAAAGCCTAATCTGAGGGGGAGTGGGACAGGGAAGGGAAAGGAGTCCCCTCCCACCTTTCCTACTCCCCTTCAGGTGGGCAACGTGCGAGCAATGCCTTTGGTATTGCAAGCATCTGTAGGTTACAGTAACTGCTTAATATCAGGCGAGGTGTTGAAGGTGGCCACCGGGGAGGTTTAGGTAAGAATCTCACATACCCCTGGCCTGTTCCACTAGAGGTTTAGGCCTTTTTCGAAGATTTCCTCCCCGCTAACAAAAAAAGTACTGCCCCAGGCCAAATAAAAATGAATAGGCTGGACTCTCCTTTACATTTTGTATATGTACCTAGAAGATGTTTAGATTGTCTTATTTTCCATTACGATTTTTAATAACATTAGCAAAACTTAATTACCTACACTGTACAAAAAATATGAGGTAGGTAAGATGAGTAAAAGAAGTTGCCCATTTTATATAATTTTAAAATTAAATGTGGGATACAAATTAACAATGTTTATTTTGGTAATAGATAGAACATTAAGAAAGTAATATAAAATATACACCTAATTGATGTTCCGAACCAAATTCGAAGATCTTATATTAAACTCACTTATTTTAGGTACTAATCTATACAAATAAATAAAATTGGAGTGTCTGTTTGTAATATCAAAATAACACCTTTTCACTAAATGCATATGAAAGTACACACGACACCTATAGCAAAAACGCGATTTAATTTTTTTTTGTCTGTCTGTCTGTCTGTGTGTTTGTTCCGGGTAATCTCCGAAACGGCTGGACCTGGCTTTTTTGTTAAGTTAAATTCCACGCGGACGAAGTCGCGGGCTCAGCTAGTAGTACCTAAAACCAATGATACCTGTACCTCTTATTACGTTATAATAATATTATAGTTTAGACATTTATGTACATGAGTGTTGCAATAAATATACTTACTTATTTATTTACAATTTATTTATTATGATTCTTTCTAACCCATAGATTATCGTTTTTAAAACATTTGAGTCGGGTTTATTACTTTGTCATTATAATAATTTTGATGCGTTTAATATTTTTTCGTAAGTAATAAAATAGCCAATAATTCACTAATTAGATCAAACTTATTTATATTTTTATATCCAGTATAATTTACCAAATATTACAATTACTTTTGACTAGTAGAGTAGGTACGAGCTCGGCTTTGGCGTCACATCGCGCAAGAGAACAATAATCTTACAGCGCCATCTATCGTAATAGCTATTAGACGTGCCGTTCAAGCGTATAGGTCCTGTGGGGTACGGGGGGGTCGCGGCGTGCGGGACGCGCGTCATATCCACGTGCGCTCTACCGCAGCGTGGTTCGCGTCATTCGACCCGCAGTCAGCATGCGGACCGGACGCGCCGCGCCGCTGTCAGGCACTGCTCACCATCGTGTTGTTATAAGTGCTATGCATCGAAATGCGTATGGTGCCTGTTAGAACAAAATAATGTATTATAATTTTATCTTTATTTTCCAGAGTATTTGGTATCCGGTCACTTGCGGTATTCATTTGTGATTAGTGTAAAAGTACGTCAACGGGTTTCAGTTTTTCAGAAAACCATCGGAATGTTTTAGATTTAGCTTATTTATACTAGTAAAGCAGATTAAGGCAAAATAATAAAGAAGCGATAAATAAAATGTTCAAGTGAAAAACACGAGCCTAACTACATAAGTTATTGTCAAAGCCATCATGAGTATGTCATGTGTCGAACATTGATAAAGTCAGACAAAATTGTCAATCTTGGCTCACATGACTCTTACTTGTGTATTTTGTTTGCATGAAGCAAGTGGGGGGAGCCAGGTGGATTTTTGATGAATTTTGTCGTCTTGTATATACCTACGAAGAAGATTTACTCATCAAATAGGTTTATTACAATAGATTTTTGACTCTATTGAGCAGAAACCAAAACTCTAGGATTAAACACATAAAGGTTAAGATTTGGTGATAAGGAGAGGAGAAAAACTCGAAAAGGAATAGAAGAGAAGTAGTAACATAACTATGACTACTAGACTATTGGACGTACACATGAAAAATGGCTAAGATCAGATAAGGAACTCAACACATGTGCCAGTATCGGCGATATCTGAACCTATTTCAAAGAAACAAAACTTCTAGTAAAGCAGCTACAACGAAATAAGAAGAATGAAGAATAGGTATCAGCTTACTGGTACCGTTCTTCCGGCTGGGTGAGAGTGAGCGAACAGATCTATCCAGGCGCTCCGTTCCATAGGGCCTGCGCCTGTCCAGACCACTGTCCCCGAAAGCTCCACAACACCAGAAGAACTTTTTGAAGCCTCTTCTAAATCTGTAAGAGTATCATTGTCAGCTGATGGGCTTAGCAGCGCTACACGTATTATCATTGTTATTATTTCCGGGGATAAAATGTTTTTGTCTGACTGTCTATGTGTCAATATCGCAATTGCAAAACTAGCAGACCAACGAATATTAATTGGAGCATAATAATCTTCAGACTATCTAAATCATCGGCATTGATACCATGGATAACGCAGTAAAAGGCGTGTGTCACTGAAAAGTGTTATTTACGGCTCTAGAAAATAAATACATTAATTACACAGGTATACAAAAAAATTTTTTTATTTTGGGTCTCTGTTCTAATGCTTGTATTCTGATTCCAAAGATCGAAAAACACTCGGATATGCATTTTTAACTCTTAAAGTTTGCTTTTGTCTGATTTATGTTGATAAGTACGTTTTGATTTTTTTTATTTTATTTATATGAGCAATACGTGGTAGCACTTTGATTATCTTAATTGTATATTGTGCATTATGTCTGAACGGCACTAGAGAGTGTTTACTTGTCTATTACTATTATAAAAAGGCTATTACAGTTGTAACAACCGTCTTTTATGTCGTATTTAGTTAGAAAATGGCACCAAGACAGTGTAAACAGGATGTTGATTCATTCTGTTTTATTTGCGGTAGGCGATTTTAAAATGGTTGGTTTTCTGATGGATTCCCATCGGCGGATACACTAAATATCCTTGTCACCTATGCTTATAGGATAGCAGAGCAGATTCAGAACATTACCAACGGCGTGTATGGCCTGATCGACTTGAATTTCATGTTGGAAAACATAATGTGAAAGCGAAACCAATAGTAGAGCCTAAATATATATTTATGCCACAGTTATATATAAAGTTAGGTCTAATGAAGTAATAACTGAAAGCTCTAGATCATAATTCTAAAACTTTTGCATATTTAAAGAGATTATTTCCCAAATTATCTGAAGCTAAAGTTAAAGCTGGTAATTTCGTGGGACCGCAAATAAAACAAATAATGAGCAGCGGTGATTTCACAGAATTCCTTAATGCTCATGATAAACAAACAAGCCTGGAAGAGTCTGAAAGGAGTAGTCAATGGTTTTCTTGGAAACCACAGACTAGACAATTATGAAGAGTTGATTCAAAATATGCTTGAAAGTTTTAAATTGATGGGCTGCAGAATTTCCCATAAACTCCATATGCTACATGCTCACCTGGACAAATTTAAAGATAATATGGGTGCCTATTCAGAGGAGCAGGGAAAACGTTTTCACCAAGATGTGATGGACTTTGAACGACGTTATCAAGAGCAGTACAACGAGAATATGATGGGAGATTACATTTGAGGATTAATACGAGAAAGTCCGGATACAAACATAAAAGATCCATTAAAAATATTCATTTTTGAACTAGATTGTTTGTTATTTTCTATTTGTTTGCTATAATTCTTGTATAAAAAAGACTTTTATGTTCAATAAAAGCTTTTCTCATTGTAATTTTAAATAAAATTACAGAGAAAATATGAAAATTTGTAAAAAAGTTCAAACTCCGTAAAATTGCTCTAGTTTCTACTAAAGCAAACTTTGATTTGAACAGATATATTTTTATTTATTTGTAATATAGGAGAAACCAAAATTTCACATTCAGGAGCCAGACCCAGAAATCGTGTTGACCGGTGTTATTAATCCTCCCAAAAAGAATTGAACCTTACAAATTTGATTAATCATCAGTACAAATTGGAAGACATTTCCAAGTTAGCAAGCAGGGATCGTAATGGCCACCATTTATCTCAGATCTCAGCAATCGTAATCTGTTAAAGTTTCTAACACATAATCTTGGATTATGTGGTTATAGTAATCATTACATTGCTGAGGTTATATTTAGAAACCATTTGGAAGGTATAAACAAAGATCTTAGAAATGCGTGCTGGGTATTAATAATAATAATTGATTAGCCTTATCCTGGGTACAGGCCTCCTCGTTCAGGTAATTCAGGTAATAATCCACCAGGCTAGCCAAGTGCGGTTTGGCGGATTTAACATGTCTTTTGAAAATTAATTATATTTTCTAAGAAATGCAGGTTACTTCACGATGTTTCTCTTCACCGTACAGTATTAAACAAAATAATGATTGTAGCGTCATTTGAAATATAATTTGGCTGAATATTTATTTACAAAGAGAAAATTGATTTCCAAATGAAAGTTTGGTTCGGGTAGATAAGTTATTTTAAGACATAAAGAAACATTCGGAGAAATCCCGTTGTGAAAATAGGGATCGAGTTACAGTCCGGTTAGATAAATTTAACAAAAGGGGAATCAATGAACGTCCCTCTTAATAACTTTAAGAGTTCACAAAGCGTTTGTTCACGGTCGACTGTATATAATCTTACTTATGTACCTACCTTACGTAATTCAAATTTTTGCTATCATCAAGTTTGCTTTTTCAATTCTTTATATTCAAGAGCAACAAACCACTGGATTGGATGTTCTATTATTTGCACTGGTCTGGGCTGTGCTACTTAGTCATTACATAATACCATTATAATTATTGTGTTATACTGTTCTAGTAGTATCTGTTACCAAAATCAGAAAGAGTATTTATTCGTGGTGCCTTTGGGAGATTAACTGGGTACACCACGGTTAGTAGTTTATGTTGGTGCCGACGTACCAACGTTTGAAATTTGGCAAATCCAAAAACTTACTTGGAGTTCATCCAGCAGTATATGATGGGATTGTACATTGAGTTGCTCATCGCCAGCCAGTAGATGCCCAGGTATATTTCCTGGATGTGCGTGTAGTTGACCACTTCCGGGTAGTATGACGTCACCACGAAGTAGACGTGGAACGGCAGCCAACACACGGCGAATATCACCACGACTACTATCATCATTTTTACAACCTGTTGGGATAAAATATTGCTCACTAGAATCTTGTTTGGTGTCTTCTCCTATCTTGATCCTATCTCTAAGATACCGGATTCTTACTAACCCACACAAATCATCTATTTCTATACACCCGGAAAATCATTGACCGATCAACATTATCTCCAGAGAATTTGGGTCTTTGTTATATTTGAAACTCCATCAGTCTTAAAACTTTTGAGAGCTTAGACGATCGCATCGAGAGACTTACTTAATCCCCCTGATCCATACTTAAATATTCAACTTAATTATAAAAAAATATTGCAAAATAGAAAATTTTAATAGATAGATTTAGCTAAAAAAAAATTGCTTCTAAAAAAATATTCTTTAAAGATTTTCTTATAATGAATACGGAAGAGAGAACCCAATCTGGAATTCTTATTTTTAAATTAATAATCTGATTTGATTGCGCAGCTATTACCATCCTTCGGTGTTCTTAAAGGAATTGATTTCCCAGGGGCACCCTGACCCTCATTCAAGTATTAAGCACATGAAAATGCCAAATATTCTTATGATTTGTGTACAAAATAAACTTTGATACTTGTGCTACGATAAACGACTTCCATAATATCAAATCGTGACCAAAAAGTTACAAGAAGTCCCAAAAGAAAAATCTAAGGATATACTTGATACAAGTAATGGCTTAAACTTTGACAAAGGTGAAACTTTGTATTGGAAGATGAATTGGCAGACGCCCTAGGCCATCAGGTCATTAAAGTCTAGTGTCGTACTCGAGATTTATTAGTTGGAAGTTATAAATACTTTTCGTTCTATCTTCGCACAGAGCGCTAGACATTGATAATAATATTTTTTTTTTTCTTAGAAAAAGAAAAAGAAACGACAATATTTTCCGTTGCAAACTGAATTTCTTACTCCTCGATTCTTCGCTCGATCTTTCATTGTTATATTACTAGTACTTCAAAAACGAATTTACACACCTTTAGACTTAAAGTAGTCTTATGCCTAGCATAAAGTTTTAGGTAAGTACTACTATATATTACTAGCGGTTCCGGCAGACATTACCCATGCTCTACCTGGAACCCGATTGAACCGCCAAATGCCGGTAAGTACCGGGTCATATTGTGAATCTAAACCATAAGGGACCCACAAAACAGTAAAAAGTGTCATCAAAATCCGTCCAGCCGTTTAGGAGGAGTTCAGTGAAAAACATACGTACATAAGAATTATATCTGTATATATAAAATCCTCGTGTCACAGTTTTTGTAACCAAACTCCTCCGAAACGGCTTTACCGATTTTTATGTTTTTTTTTGTGAATATACGGTAGGTAGTGAAGTATATTTTCATACCTAGGAATAATTTCTAAGGCAGAACAACGTTTGCCGGGTCAGCTAGTCTATACAAATAAATAAAATTGGAGTGTCTGTTTGTAATATCAAAATAACACCTTTTCACTAAATGCATATGAAAGTACATACGACACCAATAACAAAAACGCTATTTAAAAAAAAATTGTCTGTCTGTCTCTCTGTCTGTCTGTCTGTCTGTGTGTTTGTTCCGGGTAATCTCCGAAACGGCTGGACCGATTTTGACGGGACCTTCACTGGCAGATAGCTGATGTTTTAAGGAGTAACTTAGGCTACTTTAATTTTAGAAAAACAATTAGGGTTCCGCGTAAAAAAATAAAAACACATGAAATCAAAGAGTATCTCCGAAACGGCTGGACCGATTTTGACGGGACTTACACTGGTAGATAGCTGATGTTATAAGCAGTAACTTAGGAAACTTTTATTTTAGAAAAACAAAATTAAAAAAATGAGTCCTGTCGCGCGGGAGCGGGCTTTTTTGTTAAGTTAAATTCCACGCGGACGAAGTCGCGGGCTCAGCTAGTTATAATATAAAGGTTTAGCATACCCGCCGTTTGCTCTTGACGTTGTCCAGTTGTCTCTGGGTGCATTCTCCGATGGACTGCGACCCCCAGAGCTCGATACCAACTCTCGAGTAGGTGAACGTCATCAATATTATCGGCAGGAAGTATGTGAGTACCATGAAACATACGTTGTACCTGTTAAAAATTGTTTCATTACAGTTGTGTTGAGTTAAGTATGGGACCAAACTTTTTTTTTTTTGTTAAAAAAGATTACTTGCAATGTATGTTTATCACATTACTAATGATAAACACTCTTTCCTCTCCCTCCAACTAAGCTAATGGCCAGGATTGGGATTGAACCCGGAACCAGAACCGGAACAGTCCTATCACAGTACGAAATTAGTTGTAATCTTCTGGAGTTATTGAAGACCTATATGGATATTTTCGTGGGAGAATCGTGGCTTATGATTGCCCTAAACCAGGGGTCGGCAACCTTTTTGTCGGAAGAGTCCTACATTATAATTTACAAAATTTTAAAGTTTTTAAAAAACAAAATAAAGTTTTTTGATAAAAAAAACCGAATCTTTTCACCGAATTTATTCATAAGAAAAATATCCATGAAAAGCGAGTACAAGTGGCTGAGAGATAGAAATGTTGCCTAATCCTCGTTAATTGATTCAGAACGATTTTTAAAGTTTTTTTTTATAAAATAAGTAATATTTGCGTATAGAACTAAAGAGCCGCAGCTTCACATCCAAAGAGCCGCATGTGGCTCGCGAGCCGCAGGTTGCCGACCCCTGCCCTAGATGGAGTGGTATTAGAAGAGGAAAGGCGAGGCGTTACTTTAGACTTGAGGTAGTCCTAGGCTAGCAATGAACACTTACCAATACTCCATTTCGGATCTCGTAGTGATCCCGTCAGGCCATTCAGAGAAACACACTCTCCTGCAAAACACAACATTAAATATACAACTCCATCTTTCACTACCATTTTAAAGACTGCCAGATAATAGTTCTGTCGATTCCACGGTTTCGGTGGCAAGAGTTTAATTGTGAAATTTCACTAAAAGCACTGAAGCGTTCTCCCCTTTTTACGAGTTACACCACCGAAGTTTGATACGTTTGTGATTCGATTTTACGGTTGAAACATTTTGTTATTGACGGGAGAGTGACAGTTTTGTGGGGAACAGAGAAACAATCGTTGGGAATGTTTATTTTTTGTAAAAAAATATTGGAACAATCATGAGAGGTAAGTCTGGCAGGGTTTTACCTGCCAAAACTTACCCACTTACTTAACCTATTTCCCGCATTCATTAAGTATTTTTCGAGCCTAATTCTCAGTTACCACCACCCCAAAATCTTTGCTGCTGTATTTTAAACTTTAAAGCAAGCTTTTTCATACGACTATTATAACAAAAACACTCCTGTAATAGCTGGTTACAATAATTATGTAGTTATAAATCCGATTTAATATTCAGACCAGTTACGAATAGATGAAATGATATGTCGAACCTAGCTTACCAAGAGCAGTTACCGACTTGAACCAAAAGGCTCTTTCTGAATAATAAGCTCATTATGTGCTTTATGTTAAGTGAATACGAATAAAGTGTTACTTAAGTATATAAGGTCTTATTTTAATAAGGTATAGCGCCTTAGTCAATGCTAACATGTAAACTACAAAAAAAAATCCGATGATATCTACTCTAGTATATTTTTTTTCTGTTGCTTGGGCAGCTGGTTAATATTGCCAGTGATTTATTCGAAAGATCTGCTGTTAGAAAGAAACCCATAAGTTTTTTTAAAAAAAATTGCATTTAAGAACTTATAGTGATTTGTTATGTTATGAGCGGTCGCACAAGGATCCTCTGAAACATTTTCTCTGGTATATTCACCTTATTGAACCATCGGGCAGCAAGTCCATTTCAGTGGTGAAGTAGACCAGGTTAGGTGTGCTGAGGACGGAGCTCCACACCCATATGGCTGCTGTGATGCCGAGTGTGGCTCGCTTGCCCAACCTTGGCCGGAGTGGGCTAATGATGGCCACGTATCTAGAAAAATACATGTAGCTAGAGGTGTTCATGCCGAGTACAAGTTATTGAAGGCATCACACCAAAGCAATTATCTTCTTATCCACCTCTGTTTTATTCATTATTATTGTGGTTTGTAAACGTTTAATTTGATGTAAGTATAAGTAGGTATTCACCCCACCCGACTAGCTTTCTCATTTTATTTAAATACTTAAATCTGAGTGAGATTTGATAGTTATTTACTATACTTATTTAGTGAGTTTGACTTTGAAGACTGCCGAAGTTTGTTGGTCGTGTTTATTGGAACGAAGTTGCTTAACGCGGCTTGTGGTAGGATTTAACTGGCAGAACCTGGCCTTCGGGCGGCTGAAAACTTCAACATCAGATTTGACCACTAACTCAAACGGTGAGAAGGAGAATATATTAATGGCTTGGATCAAAACCGGGAGTTCTCGGGCACGAGGATAAAAGGGATGCCCCTTTTATCCACCAAGATGTTGAATTCACCCGGATTTCATTAAATAATTAATATTTTATTTGTGCTCTAAAAATCCTATATTATGCGTACAGTTTTGGAAAGTTTGATCATAGGTATAAGACTTATGTGGAGAGAAGATTATTTTATGAGCCCTCTAAACTATGAGGTAAATTTTAAGCATTATCAATTGACCTTACCCTACAGGACTTTTGCGAGTAATTTCTCTCCATACCTTGCTTCAAAAACGATTTTTAGTCACATCTATTAGAAGGGTAGTCATGCAAAGGTAGGCTTTTGCCTACATTGTAATTAAATTCAGGGAGCTAGATATAATCTAATTATATTTGAATACGATGTAAAGGAAATGAGGAAACTAATTATCCTTACGTACCAATTGAACGGTGATAATAGGTATAGAGAAGTGTTAAACTAGCATAGTGTACATAATAGGCACCTAGAATTCTACAGGGTTACTATTTACTTGTAATTCATGGATTTCTTGCAAAAAATCGCATGGAAACCTGTCTATCCGTTTGGGAGCTACGATGCCACAGACTGACAAAAGGGTGAAAGTTATAAAACCCCTGTTTGCGCAAAAGAAAGGCTATAGGATACCACGTAATTGTCAACGCAAGTGACATGGTGCCTCCGACCTTCCGGCATTAGGGACGCTAAAAGCGTAGACATGGCATATACCTAATGGATTTGCTATGTATATTATTTTGGCTTTATCCTTGTAACATGTCTCGAAAACTGCTGAAGAAATATGCGGAGAATAAGGTTAAGAATAATTTATTTTTTTATGTTCACGAAAATATTGACCTTGTGTTTATTATTTTGGAATATTAGTACCTACCTACTTTTTTTTTTTTAATAGATTATATTTTTATACACTTTTAGATGGTTTTAAGAAGATCAAAATAGTACCAAAACCGCGGTTTTTCTGTTGTTAATTTTAACTTTACTCCCATACTAAACTGCCTAGACAATTTCAAATTATTATTTCATAAAAGATATTTCAGAAGGAGTTAAACATTTGTCTTGGCTTCGTCGCTTATTAAAGTAAATAAACTTTTAATTAGAAAAGCTTAAAGTTCAAAATATTTTCGTGATCATCTTATATTATATCAGTAACCCGTCTCCCGGGAGATGACGGCCGGCGTGATGAGGAGACCTGCGGGGGAGGTAGGGGAAATAAATGGAGCTCGGAAATATGAATTATTGTGAATTGCTGACGTGGAGAGGGAAAGTATACCTAATATTAATGTTTGCACCTGAATTTTTATAAGATAGGTATGTATACCTATGTATAAGAGAGAAAAAGCTCTTTTTCCGACCTCGCGATGATTAGTAGGTTGAGTGACTATACAGGAAGAAAAAAACATTTTGTAGTGTCAAGTTGGAGGCACATACGAGTGAATGAGATGCATATTGCTTCTTTTGTCGTGCTCAGCGTATCCGTTTTTAGTTCAACCGGAACATTATTTAGTGTCAATCATGATAAGTTTAAATGGTTGTGGCAAATTCTTGATAAAAATCTTTAAATTATTGTTGGCTTTGCTTTTAATGGTATTTTTGTGCACCTAATGTTGCTGTGCCTTACGGGTGTACGCATCACTGCACTTAGTTCTATGGTATTCTTTATCTAAGGTAGTGTTATTGGCAGAAGTGAAGTGACAGTCACCTCAGTCCAATGAGGCGACATCTGGTGACCTAAAAATTAGAATATCCTCATTTTTGAAGAGAAAATGTTTACAGCAAACTCTTACCTGTCAACACTGATGGCCAATAGTGTGAAAACAGAAGCCGTTATGCTGAGCACTGCTATGAATTGGCAGAACTTGCAATAAAAGTGGCCGAACGGCCAGTCCGAGTTGAGCATGTATGTGAAGTTGAAGGTCACGTTCAGGGTCGACACCATCGCGTCCGCCACTGACAGGTTCACTAGTGGAAGATAAAAAAAAAAATTAAACCGACTTCAAAAATAACTGGGTGCCCTAAAACGCCAGAAATAACTAGGGACCTTACAATTTTTTTCCATTTGGAGTCGGTGCTAATTCAAGTAAGTAGGAGCAGGTACCTAATAAGTCTAAACGTAGTGTACAGAATTCTGATAATGGCCCTGTTTTCCGTTCTTAGCTGTATATCTAAAGGCTAGATTTACGTGTCGGGCTAAATTCAAGCGTATTTTTGGTGTCGGCATCATATGAGGATATTAGGATATGAGTTAAGTAGTTAATTTGTTTCCAATACCTAAGCGACACCTTTCATTTGCGCTATCAGCATTCGCATAGCGTTCAGAAAACACCCTGTTTTATCTTACCCAAGAAGTAATTAGTGACGCTCCTCATCCGTTTGTTGGCAAGCACTATCCAGATGACGACCAGGTTGCCGACGGTGGCCACGACGACCATGCCAGCGAACAGCACGGTCCACAGCACCTGGCGCCACCACGGCAGGATGAACGACTGGTACTGCTGTTGGTACAACACAACCACATTAGAATTCCTCGACACGGGTTGTCTATATTGTAAATTAGCTCATCCGACAGACGCTGTCCTGTCTTAAGGTGAAGGCGCCTCTCTAGCCCGCGAAATTCAAAATTGTCGAGTATTTTTATAGTTTATCCAAAATCTGAAACATTTAAGACAACATTTTGTGATTGGCGAAAAACACAGTATGCAGTGCGTTTATTAATACATTTATTTTACTCTAAATATTATCACGGTGGATATGATACTAGTAAATCACTAAATATACAAAAATTGCCAGATTATCTGGATAGCTGTCGTTCTTGAAATGTTTTAGAGTACGTTGGATATATTAATAAATGCACTGCACACGGTCTTTTTCGCGAATTACAAAATGTGCCTTTTATTATTGTCAGATTATGAAAAATTTCTAAAAAACCTCAAAAAATTTGAACTTCGCGGGCTAGATGGGCGCTTTAGCCTTAACTTTGAATATTCGATTCGAATTGTTCGGCTCAACTTTCTTATTTTTTTCTTTCATAAAAAACTTATCTGACAGTAATAAACACAACAAAAAAATTATTAGCGAGATCGTTTCATTCGTTCACGCGTGATGCGATGACTAAAGAAATAGAGATTTATTTTCATATATACAAGGTGAAACAGAAAGGGTATACAATTTTTTGCAACTTTACTTTGTAAATCGAAAACTATAAGCTTTGGAGGAAACTTGAAAACCAAAAGGTGTTACAGGGATACAGCTGTTTACTGATTTCATAAGTCTACAAAACCTTTAGTACTTCAACTGTCCCACAAAACCGAAAGTTGTAGATTTACAAAGTTAAGTTGCAAAAAAAATAGTATACCCTTCTGTTTCATCTACTAGATGGCGTTCAAAACTCGGGCGCCTAAACACTTGTCAATAACGAGAAAGTACTGGCAGGTGAGACCTTATTCCTAATAAAAGAAAATGGAAGCGAAGCGAAAACTTCTAAAAGGTATTTGAGTCTGTCAAAATAAATATACGCTATATCTACTATATTTAAACTTTTAAACAAAGTGAGTAACCACCCTTGTTGAAAGTACGCACCATGGAAATATGTAACTATGTTAAGTATATAGTAAAACTTACTAAAAAATATTTGGGTAAAATTAACAAATGATCCTTTCACTTTTTGGAACCTTCCTGCGTAATTGATAAAGCCTTCATAACTATGTACAGGGGCTAATTTAGGTACAGCAGGTGAGTTAAGAACGGTTCGGGCGAGGAAATATCTAATGCAATTATAATGAAGCTGTCCTGCTAAGCTCCTTTGAAATAACATTGATTTCCCGTATCTAAAGGCCGACAAGTTTTTATTTGACCATAAATCCGGAATAACGACCTACGCCAAAATAAATAAACAAACCAGAAACATTTAGAATTCAACCACCCTTTTTGTTACCCATAAAATTTATCAACAAAATCCAAAACTCGATAAATTCCACCAAAGTTGTTGTAATAACGCAATAAACAC
Source organism: Notodonta dromedarius (assembly GCA_905147325.1). Lineage (NCBI taxonomy): Eukaryota > Metazoa > Arthropoda > Insecta > Lepidoptera > Notodontidae > Notodonta > Notodonta dromedarius. The sequence continues at coordinate 2,518,030 of LR990167.1, forward strand.
AAATGTTTCGGCAATAGTTGCAAAATATTACAAGACAATATTTCCGAAACGAGCGCTTAGGGCCGCAGATGTCTTTCATAGCCGGCGGAAGGGTAGCGATTAGGGCGCTTTCCTGATCAATTAGTTCAAGGGTACCTCAAAGGTACTTAAGTCGGGAATTCGAGAAGTAATCTGGATCCCTTGTGGGTCATATTAAGACGAGGGAGGAGCGTGTTCAGTTGGGCAACTGGGACCAATCCTTTTTGTGTAAAATATTGCGAGTTCCACGTGATACATAATGTAACGAATGCCTTGCTTTTGTTGCTTTTCTTTTATTTGGTAGATAGCGCTTTTATGAGGATGTAAGTACATTATGAGAACAATCTTTGTGTTGCCTGTTTGTGTTTTTTTTCAAGTACAATTAGTTACTTAAGCAGATTGCATACTCTAAGTTTGAACATTTCTGTCGTCTCCAAGCAAATACTAAATTAAATTTGACATGACTAAGGGTGACCGTCCAATTGGCTGTGCTATGAAGCAAGCCCGCTCGATTCGCCCAATAGGTTAATTTTATTTCGTCAGCTTCAATCGGCTTAGCTTAAGTTCACAGGAACAGCTAATTGGCCTCTAAAAACCATAAAAATATTTCCGTTTTGCACTTTAGTTATGAGCGTAAGAAGAATGGCAATGTATAGTTTGGTTTAGTTTAGTTCAAAACTCTTAAAACCCTTCTCAAAAATGTTTCCACTCACCTGTGTAGTGTTAATGGTGTTGTTGACGTATTTGTTGTTGACGTCATCGTAGAAGGTGACGTAAAAGTTGTGTTCTGAGCTGAACGCCGTCGACCGGTTGGTTGTGAGGGTGGGCACGAGGTCGTCCAGCATGGTAGCATGGGACCGCACCTGGGAACAAAACAACAGTCCTTTAGCATACATTACGGGAATCAAAAAGCTCGCTCTCAGTTTCGAAATCGATTTATTAATTTTGACGACCGCTTGGCGCAGTGGTTCGAGCGTAGGCCGCTCGGCTCACTGCACATGGTGGTTGCGGGTTCGATTCCCGCCAGGGCAAATTTCGGAAATGGCCTTTTCGTAATTTGCCCAGGTCTGGATGTCACTGGGATCGCTCCCAGTCCATTGTACGGTACCCATAGTACAAGCTTTGCTTAGTTTGGGACCGTACAGTTGGTGTGTCTGTCTGGCGATATTTATTTATTATTATTATGATTATAATTAGAACCTAAGAAAACTTGGCAGGTAAACCTACTGCGTAGAAGAAGGGTTGGTGGATCCGAAAGAATTGGTTGATATCATTCATATCAAGCTATTAAGTTATTTTTATATCAGCAAGACCTTAACATCTGCTGTTAAGAGCAAAACAAAACTTTGAAAGGAACTTTTAATGTGGGAAAGTCTTAATAAATGAGTACTTTCCAATATTTCTCCTACACTTTAGCACAATCCCAATTACATTTCAGCTCGAACTCCGCACTCTCAAAGACAGCTCCTGAAAGCCTCTCAGAGTTTTCAAAGCGCCATTAAAAGTTGAAGTCGTACGAGTTCTGACACTACACGTATCCAACTAAGCTGCATCGTTGAGATATAATTTTATGTGAAGCATTTCCGTAAAATTCAGTGGTTATCAAGGATTATAGGATACTGATTCTAATACCATATTTATTTGCAGATGTTATTAGGTTACGGCTGAATAGCCTTCGGTGTACGCGAAATAGCTCATTCTACATTCTTGTAAATCTAGGTCCTTGGAAATAGGGTTACTAGGTTTGGGTAATTGGTGTATCGACCCTAAAACTGCTTACAAAACCGCGATAATCATTTCGGGTCACTGACCTTTTAATTAAAGGGTTAGCTTAGCTTATAATGGTTCATGGAGTCATTATTACCATTTGCGTCTGCCTTGCGAATATTAAAACTACTAAAGAGGTTTTGTGTCTATTTTAATCATATTTCTAAGATCACAGTATACAGGGATTCAAAAATCCCAAATAATAATTTAGGTTAGTACATAAATAATGGCAAGTGCTTACACGGAGACAGATTATACGCAACTATATTTTTTGTGTTACTTGCCTTTGAATATTTGTCACAAGTTTATGTTGCGGCATTAGAACACATCCAATGTTCTAAAAAATAGTGTAGGAATCACTAATATTTATAAAAAAAATATAAAAAAAATTGCCCTTTTGACGTCCCTCTTCTGGGCACGGGCCACGGCTCAACACGAGGGGGATTCATACTCTTAATAGTCAAAGGATTCAGGCCATAATCCATAATAATGCCACTAATATTTATGAAATAATAATTACTATATAACTAATTAAATAGCCAGGATGTTAATCGAACCTACAACCTTCTAGTTAGTAGGGTAGCCCCTCTAACCATTAGATTAATGACACTTCATGTGACCTAGTCATAAGTTCAAAATCAATCTCCCCAGTCCATTGTACGGTACCCATAGTACAAGCATTTCTTAGGTCGTGACAGGATACGCTCTTGACAAGTCATTTTGTACTGGTATGACATAAGACTAGCATTTCCAAGATCGCTCTCAGATTTGAGATCGATTTATCATACAGTTGGTGTGTCAGTCCGGCGATATTTTTTTTATTACTTATTTATTTAATGACTAGCTGAGCCCGCGACTTCGCCCGCGTGGAATTTAACTTAACAAAAAAGCCCGCTCCCGCGTTCTGAGCCCGCGCGACAGGGACAGGACCCATTTTTTTTGTTTTTCTAAAATAAAAGTAGCCTAATTTACTGCTTATAACATCAGCTATCTACCAGTGAAAATCCCGTCAAAATCGGTCCAGCCGTTTCGGAGTTTACCCGGAACAAACACACAGACAGACAGACAGACATTTTTTTTTAAATCGCGTTTTTGCTGTATGTTTCATATGTACTTTCATATGCATTTAGTGAAAAGGTGTTATTTTGATATTACAAACAGACACTCCAATTTTATTTATTTGTATTTATAGATATCCTCAAATTTCTTACAGATGGCCAGACACGTAACCAAGAAAATATTTCTATACCTACTCAACAAAACCACTTCTGCCAGTTGGTACCACCATAAAACGAGCTGACAACATCGGATATTCCTTCGGGTCCGCGTTTAATAGATAAACGGACACAATACTCGCATGTGGGCGCGGCTATTATGAACATGCGCGGGGATGGGAAGCTGTCAGGGCTCCATAAAGCGATCGCGACCCTCGATTGTATCGCTGTGCGGGCTACTGTTGCCTAACTATCGATAGTTGATGTATCGATAGTTGAACTTGAAAAGTAGTCACAATATCGATAGCCTGGAGATAGTGTTAATACTTGATTACGAGCAATAGTATACCGATACTATTGAGTACTGATAATATCGATAGTACCGATACTATTGAGTACTCATACTATCAATAGTACCGATACTATTGAGTACTGATACTATCTATAGTATCGATATTATTGAGTACTGATACTATCGATCGTACCGGTACTATTGAGTACTGATACTATCGCTGGTATCGATATTATTGAGTACTGATACTATCGATCGTACCGATACTATGGGGTACTCATACTATCGATAGTATCCATATTATTGAGTACTGATACTATCGATCGTACCGGTACTATTGAGTACTGATACTATCGATAGTGTCGATATTATTGAGTACTGATACTGTCGATCGTACCGGTACTATTGAGTACTGATACTATCGATAGTACCGATACTATTGATACTATTGCTCGTCATCAATACTATTGGCTGGCACTATGGCTAGGCTATCGATATTGTGGCTAGTTGTCAAGGTCAACTATCGATACATCAATAATCGATATATAGTCAACACTAGATACATCGGCTTCTTGTGACGTGCGTGGGCGATCGGTCCATCATGTAGGAGTTCATCCTTAACTAAGTACGCATTCTGGCTCATGGACGTAATTTTATTAGGTACCTATACCTTTTATTATACAACAAAGTCGGTAAACAAGCGTACGACCTGCTTGATGTTCAGCTGTTGCCGTAGCCAATAGATGCTTGCAATACCAAAAGGCAATGCCGACCGAAGTAGGAGTGGGGCAGAAGGAAGAGAAGTGAGGGGTTGTGCTTCCAACTTTCTTACTTATCGTGCAAAACGCAGCTGTAATAGCTAAGTCACGCCGATTGTATGTGAGAGGTTGGTGCTACCCCGGTCGAGCCAGCGCGTAGGTATATGAGCTGCTGTTGTCTATCTACAGCTGAAATGAACAAATGAAATGCAGCAAACTCTCCCTATTGATCAGAACAAGAGTAATCAATTATCTATACAAATAAATAAAATTGGAGTGTGTTTGTAATATCAAAATAATACTTTTTCACTAAATGCGTATGAAAGTACATATACGACACCTATAGCAAAAAAGCGACTTAATTATTTTTTTGTCTGTCTGTCTGTCTGTCTGTGTGTTTGTTCCGGGTAATCTCCGAAACGGCCGGACCGTTTTGACGGGACTTTCCACTGGCAGATAGCTGATATTATAAGGAGTAACTTGGCTACTTTTATTTAAAAAAAACAAAATTTAAAAAATTGGTCCTGTCGGGCGGGCACAGAACGCGGGAGCGGGCTTTTTTGTTAAGTTAAATTCCACGCGGACGAAGTCGCGGGCTCAGCTAGTTTATTTCTAAAAATAAAGTTTTTTAATGAGTCTAATCACGGTTACAGTTATCTCAATCAGTTGAGAATCGGCTCAACTCGGATCAATCTTCAAAATCTCATCCCTGATAAGTGTTCACGTGATCCCATTATTAGTTAGAAGCATGTCACGATCGTGGCTACCAAATTAATCAGTTTTAGATATTACGTTTGATATTATTGTTGATATTGTGCTGTGTATCCAGACTTGTATAATTAATGGTTGATGTTATTAGTGAAGACATGTTAGGCCTCCAAGGTTCCTTGTAAATGAATGCCTTGGGAGCACGTGGTCTAGACAGGATTAATTGAACATGTAACATAAAAATAATTATAATTTCAGTTTGCGTTGGAATCTTGGAAAGGGAATTATGGTGATATTCATGATGAATTAAATCTTTCAATTTAATTTAGTTTCATAAAATGCTTGAAATAGGTAATTAGTGAACTTATAATTTATTTCATATTTTGGAGTCTCCGTTTAAAAGTATATACTTAGGTACCAAAACTATTATGTATTCAAATCAAAATATCCAGTAGTTGCCTAATTACATGCTTGTATCGATGCATACCTGGTTTCGGACTAGTAATTAAGTATTCAGTATTAAACAATAGCAGTTTGTCTTCTAATTAGTACATATCCATAGACGGAACAATGTTAGGTACCTACATATTACAAATACGTAGCTAGGGCGTGGAATATGTATCGAATACTTAATGAATCAACGTCTCGACTGCTGGAAAAGTGGGTATACTCATCAACATAAATAATAATGAGTCTTCTAGGTTAATGATATAGATATCATTTCAGAATGAACTTGGATATTTACTGGCTGACGTGGATGAAATGCCCCATTTAGGTATGTGCTATGGAGTAGCTGAGGACGTCTGAATATATAGTACCTACGTTAACACGTTGACGGTATTTTTAAGAGTGTAGAAATATTGTGATTTATACTAAAGGGACTTACATGAACAATTGTACCCACCTTGATAAGTTGGTACAGAGTGTTAAACATAAAGTGGGCGTTTTTGGATTACACATCTTTTTTTAAATAGTTGTATGGTTATTGTATCATATTTTTAAAATAAATGATTTAATATCAAAGGTCTTGAAAAGTTTATATTCAAATAGTTATCTACGTCTATGTATGTAAATTATCCTACTAATATTATAAAAGCGAAAGTTTGTGAGTGTGGATGTATGTATGTATGTATGTATGTATGTATGTATGTATGTATGTATGTATGTATGTATGTTTGTTACTCCTTCACGCAAAAACTACTGAACGGATTTGGATGAAATTTGGAACACAGATAGATTATAACCGGGATTAACATATAGGTAGGATACTTTTTAACCCAATAATCCAATACTACGCGGATGAAGTCGCAGGGCACAGCTAGTAAAACATATTTTAGCAAGATTTTAACTATCTTCGTCTCGATATTGAAGCTGTTGTTGGTTTAAAATCAGAGAAAATTATGACAAAGATGAATATTATTTTCTTTGTAAGATTTGTAAAGAGAAACTATAATTAATTAATTTTCCTGCAGACTTTCTTTATCTTCAATGACTTTAATAGAAACCGCTGCAGGTACAAAAGAAAAACGCTCATTTATTTTTATGATAATAGATTTCGAATTGTATTCAAGCTGAATAAATATCACGAATCATACTTGATGGATCTTCATATAACTAATATTTGTTTAAAACCAATACTGACATCAGTCATAAAACGGTATTTATAGATATCAATCTAACTTTTATAAAAAAAACACAACACTGCAAACCATCGTACGACCTGCCTTATATTAAGCAGTTACTGTAGCCTATAGATGCTGGCAATACTAAAGGTATTGCTCGCACGTTATCGACCTAAAGGGACCGAAGGGTAGGTTGGCCTATCGGCTCTCTCATAATTTTTAAACGGATGAACCGGATCTGATGAACCGTTTTTCATGAAACATAGCTAAGAACACTCTCGATCAGAATAAGTAGGTATATACCTTTCATACAAAAAACTAAATTAACATCAGTTTATCCAGTTGGGCGCTACGATGCCACAGACAGACACACAGATACACATCTTAAACTTATAACACCTCTCTTTTTTCGTGGGGGGTTAAAATGGAAAAAAATAAATTATGATCAACTCAGAAGCGAGAACGCATGAGGATTACAAGATGGACCCACCGATGGCATCACAGGCGTCGCAGGAAGCCGACTGTTGCAAGTGCGGGGTAGACGACCGCTTGGCGCAGTGGTTCGAGCGTAAGCCGCTCGGCTCACTGCACATGGTGGTTGCGGGTTCGATTCCCGCCGGGGCAAATTTCGGAAATGGCCTTTTCGTTATTTGCCCAGGTCTGGGTGTCACTGGGATCGCCCCCAGTCCATTGTACGGTATCCATAGTACAAGCTTTGCTTAGTTGGGGACCGTGCAGTTGGTGTGTCTGTCTGGCGATATTTATTTATTTACTGAGATGTGTGGAAGTCTAGGGGGAGGGGCAATATGCAGTAGTGGCCGACTTCTGGCTGATAGACGGATGGCACAGAGCCCAAGCTTTCACTAATGATGTTCTTAGGACCGTATCGATAAATCAATATCAAGTCTGAGAGTGATCATGGAGATGTCATTCTTATGTCAAACCAGTATAAAATGATACTCGTATATCAAAATCGTACTCAAGACCGCTATCGGAATAATAATAAATATCGCCAGACGAACACACCAACTGTATGGTCCCAAACTAAGCAACGCTTGTACTATGGGTACCGTACAATGGACTGGGGGCGATCCCAGTGACACCCAGACCTGGGAAAATTACGAAAAGGCCATTTCCGAAATTTGCCCCGGCGGGAATCGAACCCGCAACCACCATGTGCAGTGAGCCGAGCGACCTATGCTTGAACCACTGCGCCAAGCGGTCGTCAAATATTGAGATATATTTATTAATACGGGTCATAGTCTGTTCTAATATTAAAATACTTTACGGAAAATCACAAAACGTTGTTGGAGCACAATTTGTATGGAAATGGAATTATTTAAAACGTAGTACATTGATATCTACTTATCTTATCTACCCTTATGTAGGAAGGGGTGGATGAACACTCCACTCGCATCTCTGTATCTTTGGGAAACGATACGTATAAAAGCTATCTATCCCTTATTTCGCTTCAACAACGAACCGTACACAAGATCCATGTATAAAACACGGCTTCTACATCGAACCGACCTGTTTTTACGTCAGCTAAACGTACATTGCGGTTTTACTGGGCAATTTGTATACCATTCGTTTATAACGTTAAATGAATAGCGCGATGTATGGAGAAATGAAATTTCGGTGTTGGGATATACCCTCGGTCTTGGTAAAGTTATTTTTGGTCTCAGGAGGTTGTATGGTGTTTTATTTTTTATATATTTTAGACATATTTTATCTTGGAATATTGTATATCATGTCATAACCCTATTTTATCATGTCGCACAGTTAAGTGATAGTTTGGCTTTCACATAAGTTTTTCAGCCGCTCTCTCGAGACACATGCGAAGTTTAGGGTACTGTTTTCTTCTTTCATCACTATTCATGTTTGCCAAATCATTTTTGTTCCTACTTGTAACGTTATAAGATGTATTTTGGTAGTATTTTGTATTTTCACTTCTGTCTTATCGCAATTGCCTTTCCGGTGCGGCCCCGGCCTCAATAATAATAAAATTAAATGATCGGTAAATAAAATAAACGTTTTAGAGTTTCTTTAATTATTGCGGATTTTCGGCGAATATTTGCATTTTGGTATAGGCTACGGCCCGGACGAGGTATCACAAGAGTTTTATAACAAACATACTAGTTTACTTACACAATATTTTTACGGCTGGAATTTTCGATTTTGAAATTGAATAACAATAATCGGTATTTTCATTTCTCGGATGATCAAAGTTACGGAGATACCACGCTTGATTGGAAACAAACTTGGGGTTGAAAAAATATTCTGTCTACATTCGATGCTTAAAACAATATAGGCAAAGGTCTGTGTTTATTCTGGTTGGAGGGAAGTCTGTCAAAACAATAACCGTTACTCCCCACGTTGCCCTCTGGCGTTTTGATATTGAACACACCCTGTGAACTAACGGTGCTATTATACAGAAAGGGTATACTTTTTTTTTAATCTTAACTTTTTAATTCTAAAACTATCGGCTTCGGAGGAAACTTGAAAAACAAAAGGTGTTACAGGGATACCGCTGTTGACAGATTTCATAAGTCTACAAAACCTTTAGTACTTCAACTCTCCCACAAAGCCGCTAGTTTTAGATTTACAAAGTAAAGTTGCAAAAAAAATAGTACTTTTTCTGTTACACCTAGTATGTATAGGATTTTTATAACTCTAACGTATTAAGAACCAAATCCCGCTAGCATTCGTACGATTAATGATAGCGGAAAGCCCAACCCGTTCCACCCTCTGTCCGACTACCCTTCAGGTCGTTGACATGCGAGCAGTGTCTTTGGTATTGCTAGCTTCCACAGGCTACAGGAACTGCTTAACATAAGGCGAGTCATCGTATGCTTTTCGCTGAATTAGTTGTGAGTATAAAAATAAGTTTTGTATCGTAGTTACAATGTTAGCGTATTCACCATTTTGAAGCATCGAAATTGTAACATTTCGCATGCATAATATATTAAAACACGTAGGTATATTAATTCGCGGGCTGTCAAGTACATGAAAATATACGGGACGAAAGGATGAGAAAGGCGAAACTAAAATTAAAATATTGGGAGGGATGCGCGTTCATGATAAAAATGGTGTTCACAGATGTGGAAGACAAATGCCTGTGGAAAAAAAACATAAATCACACATATTTTTGCAAAGGGAAACCGTAAGAAAATACAAATCTATACAAATAAATAAAATTGGAGGGTCTGTTTGTAATATCAAAATAACACCTTTTCACTAAGTGCATATCAAAGTACATACGACACCTATAGCAAAAACGCGATTTAAATTGTTTTTGTCTGTCTGTCTGTCTGTCTGTCTGTGTGTTTGTTCCGTGTAATCTCCGAAACGGCTGGACCGATTTTGACGGAACTTTCACTGGCAGATAGCCGATGATAAAAGGAGTAACTTAGGCTACTTTAATTTTGGAAAAAAAAATTAGGGTTCCGCGTAAAAAAAAAAAACACATGAAATCAAAGAGTATCTCCGAAACGGGTGGACCGATTTTGACGGGACTTTCACTGGTAGATAGCTGATGTTATAAGCAGTAACTTAGGCTACTTTTATTTTAGAAAAACAATATAAAAAAAATGAGTCCTGTCACGCGGGCTCAAAACGCGGGAGCTGGCTTTTTTGTTAAGTTAAATTCCACGCGGACGAAGTCGCGGGCTCAGCTAGTTACTAATATATCTGTGCCAATTCTTTTGTCATTTAAGGTGAAGGCGCCTGTCTAGCCCGTGAAATTCAAAATTTTCGAGTATTTTTATAGTTTATCCAATATCTGAAAACATTTAAGACAACATTTTGTGATTTGCGAAAAACACAGTATGCAGTGCGTTTATTAATACATTTATTTTACTCTAAATATTATCACGGTGGATATGATACTAGTAAATCACTAAATATACAAAAATTGCTAGATTATCTGGATAGCTGTCGTTCTTGAAATGTTTTAGAGTAAGTTGGATATATTAATAAATGCACTGCACACGGTCTTTTTCGCGAATTACAAAATGTGCCTTTTATTATTGACAGATATTGAAACATTTCTAAAAAACCTCAAAAAATTTGAACTTCGCGGGCTAGATGGGCGCTTTAGCCTTAATTACGACTAAACTAATTAGAACACATTTGGGCTTCCGGCTCTCGCACTCATCGTACGAAACGCAGCTATAATGGTTACTTTACGCCGATCTTCTGTGTGAGGGTGGTACTACCCCGGTCGACACAGCCCGTAGGTATATGAGCGGTAGACAATTAGCCACAGATTGGTCTTACCACCTTGAAAACCTTGCAGTAAGCCTGCCCCACCACTGCTCGGTGGGGGGTGTTATAATTCGGTCACCCATGTGGGTCATACACATAGTCATGTTCGGGTAAAAAACCTCCAATTGGTGGAACAAAATTCGCGATTTTTTATTTTATTTTAGAATTCGGACTTTTTAATAATATTGAAATGTAAAACTACATAATGAATTAATATTAAAAAATATTATTTATTTGCCCCAAAATCCCCCTCTGTGGACTGTTCAGATTCGTAGTCATGGTGTTTGAGGTATTGTTTATATTTTTCTTATTTAATATTTTGGGTAACTTTCAATTATCATTATAATGGTAACAATAATCATATATTTAACTATGTAACAACAATTAATTTAATCGTTTCAATATAATTCTTAATAAACATACGGTTATACGGATCTGCGTCTCGTCCGTGGACATAAATTTCGATCTCATACAATTATCTACGACACTACCATGTATCGATATTTTTTAATATTGGCAACATTAATACACTTGCATATGTAAGACAGGTTCGGACTACTCCATAAATTTATAAATAAATTGGGAGCATCCTCAAGTAATATTGATTCAAGCTCCATTAAGGAAGTATATAAGTCATTTTTGTAAAACTTATTTTTTTCGCCGAAGTTCCTTAATTGACTGTGCTTCATCCTTAAATCCATTTGACTTCCGGATCCTGGGGGATACAATGGATGAAAACCGTCCCTTATAAAAACCCAATGTTCGAAGAGCCGATAGATTTAATTAAAAAATTAGATAAGGAAGGAAAACCGTTTTATTTGTAAATAAAAAAACCGGTTTTTTTTTGGAATTTTAATATAACCGACTCACAATGGGAATGGGTGAAATGGCCATTTATGTGATTCGGGTGTGTGTAATGGCCCGGAGCGTAAGGTTTTTGCGTGTTTATTTTTTTATATTGTTCTTATTGTATTATTGAAACTAAACCGATTTTAGTGGCAAACTTTTGATCATGAAAATCGGTCGTTTAGTACGTTTGCTTTAGTTTTTTTAAACCCCCAACGAAAAAAGAGGGGTCATCTAAATTTAACATGTGTATCTGTGTATCTGTGTGTTTGTCTGTGGCATCGTAGTGCCCCAGCGGATTAACCGATTTTAATTTTGTTAGAAAAGTATTCTGATCAAGAGTGTTCTTAGCTATGTTTCATGAAAATCGGTTCCGCCGTTTGAAAATTATCACCCCTTTTGTAGTTTAAAAAGTCGTCGCATCGGGGGTTTTAAAATTTTTAATTTAGAGTTATTATATAACAAGGTCTGATAATATTTTATTCATTGAAAAGAGTAACCATTGAGTTTCTTGCCGGATCTTCTCAGAGGAAGCAGCATTCCGAACCGGTGGTAGATTTTGACTATTCATAAATCCTTTGTTGGCTTACATGAATAAAAACAATTTTGAGTTTGAGTTGAGTGTGAATAGATGTACGGGCCGCCTGAAGTGTAGCAGTGGTATCTATAGGCCACTACCTTAGCCTACATGTTTCCAATCCAAAGACATACGCGCGTTCTGGGACTGAAGGGGAGAGGGACAGAGGGAAGAGAAGGGAGTAGGGGTTGGACTTCCGGCTCTCATTCATCGTACGAAACGCAGCAATAGTAGCTACTTTACGATGATCAACTGTGAGAGGGTGGTACTACGCTAGTCGAGCCATCTCACACGTTTATGTCTCAATTGGCAACACATGCTGTTGCTCTAACACCGAACAAAAACCGGACAAGTGCACGTCAGGACATGCACAATGAAGGCTTGCGGACCTATTTCAATAACGAAGATTTATCGTATCAACAAGGTGAAACATAATGGGTATACTTTTTTTTTCAAAACTTAACTTTGTAATTCTAAAACCATCAGCTTTGGAGGGAACTTGAAAAACAAAAGGTGTTATAGGAATACAGCTGTTGACCGATTTCACAAGTCTACAAAACCTTTAGTACTTCAACTTTCCCACAAAGCCGATAGTTTGACATTTACAAAGTCAAGTTGCAAAAAAAATAGTATACCCTTTTTGTTTCACATAGTATAACCAAAGTAGTAACACAAGAAACAAACTTGTATTGGCGGTTGATTTTTAAATCTTAGTATTGAGTTTATTCAGAAACGACGAACTTTAACTTGGTCGGCTGTAGCTCGTGATTTAGTGAACCCATTTCTCCTGTTATAATTTATTGCAATGTCGTATCATGTGCTGTAAGAAAGGTTCTCAAGTGGCGCCCTCGAACCGGAAGACGCAAAGTTGGACGGCCCCCCACTAGATGGACAGCTGGTGAGGGTCGCGGGGAGCCGTTGGATGCAGATAGCGAGCAACCGTCCATTGTGGCGTTCTATGGGGGAGGCCTATGTTCAGCAGTGGACGTCTCCCGGCTGATGATGATGATGATGACGATCATGTGCTAGTGTTCTTTTTAGGGTATCGAACCTTAAAAGGAAAAAAACGGAACCCTTATAGGATCACTTTGTTGTCCGTCTGTCTATCTGCATGACCCTTATTCTCAGAAACGGATAGAGTTATCAAGTTGAAATTAATATCAAATATCAAATGCTATGGTCCCTTGTAGGTGTAAAAAGATTAGGATTCTAATACAACGCAATCAAAAGATATGGCCATTTATGTCGCATATTTTGATAGGTACTTTTCGCAAATTCACTTATCAAAACGAAGGAATCAACGCACAGCAATTTAAATGCAAAAAACACATGCTGTTGCTCTAACACCGAAAAAAGGGATGAAGATATGATTTCACGCGAATAAAAAAAATCCTCATTCTTTTCCCCAAACCCCACTTACGGTATAGTATCAAAACCCTCTTAAATCTGTGTAAACACATTCATCTAACCGCATGACCCTTGCATTTACATAATAAGTTTTAATAATCACGTTTTTTTGCCTCACGGTGGGTATTCTCATGAATATAAAATTAATATATTCGTTTTAAACCGTATGGATCTATTTGAAGTTATTTGAGAAGATTAAGCTTTATTCTAAAGTTCATTTTACTTTAAGCGTTGTCTAGATTGCTTTCAGCCTTTGGAACAAGTTTAAAGTTCAATAGGTTTTGACCTTTCGTAATTGTTACGAGGGTAGTTTAATAAATCAATTCTGAAATTCCAATATATCTGTTATATTAATTCAGGTTCATATAAGGTAGTTGATATGTAGTTGCCTAATGAAGACAGATTATACGTAACTTTATAACAGTATATCCTTCTAATATTATAAACTAGCTGTGCCCCGCGACTTCATCCGCGTAGTATTGGATTATTGGGTTAAAAAGTATCCTATATGTTAATCCCGGTTATAATCTATCTGTGTTCCAAATTTCATCCAAATCCGTTCAGTAGTTTTTGCGTGAAGGAGTAACAAACATACATACATACATACATACATACATACATCCACACTCACAAACTTTCGCATTTATAATATTAGTAGGATGGTTTCCTCGCGATGTTTCCTTCGCCGTAAGCTAGTGTTAGTCATATAGAAATTATGATTCGCACATGGATTTCGAAAAACCCAGAGGTGCGAGTCAGGGTTTGAATCCAGGTGAACTTGCTGCCCACAAGACGCGAGCTTAACCAATCGTCTATCATTGCTATACGTAACTTTAAAATATCGCCAGATGAACACACCAACTCTATGGTCCCAAACTAAGCAACGCTTGTACTATGGGTACCGTACAATGGACTGGGGGTAATCCCAGTGACACCGAGACCTGGGCAAATTACGAAAAGGCCATTTCCGAAATTTGCCCCTGCTCGAACCACTGCGCCAAGCGGTCGTATTATATTATTGTAAGTATTATATTTTCTGTGTTTCGTGCCTTTAAATATTCGTCACAACTTTCATCTTGCGGGCTTAGAACACATTCAAATAGCATAGCATACAATGTAAGCTGCATTTACGAGTAGCAGCTATGAATATACAAGAAACGATTGACAAATGTATACGGTCTACCTCACAGAGGAAGTACCGCGGAAAAATAAGAAACTATATTGTAGACAATAAATTATATCACGGACACGGCACTAGAGCGCCACATCTACGAAACGCATCTAAGGGTATGGGAAATAGGGTATATAACTTACCTACTACATTACCACCTCATATTATTCTTAGCTGAGCCCGCGACTTTGTCCGCGTGGAGTTTAACTTAACAAACTTTCATCCCCTATTTGATCCCCTTGGGGGTAGAATCAATCAAAATCCTTTCTTAACCTACGTGCCTACGTTATAACATCTACCTGCATGCCAAATTTCAGTCCGATCCGTCCAGTGGTTTGGGCTGTGCGTTGATAGATCACTATGTCATATATATACTCGTATAGATTCATAAATGACTATCCGCTTACATATTTGCTGCTCAAATATAACCCGAATTATACTTGCCATATTTTTTATTTTTTTATTTTGGGACTAGTCCCGCCACACACTCCCACCACTGTAACTCCTGTAAGCCAGGATCGACAATGGTGACCAATAATGACGTCGAGGTTTGACCCTCGACGAGTCCCGGGGAAAAGTTAAATTGTCTTGGAACCCGCACGAATTTAATCGAAAGAAATAATAGGAGGAGTTGGAAGAAAATATTTCCACTTCCCTCCGGTGCAAAGCGGGAGACAAAATATATGTAGCTGGTATGGGCTAATTGCCATAGAAACAAGACTGTTACAGCTGATTGAAGACCAGTTGTAAGGCACCACGGATCGTAATATGACTAATTGGACCTAAACTCGTGAGCTGATTATACTTGATTCCAATAATAGGTATGGCAAAAGCGCTTGAACGCACGGAAATTGTCCCTGGTTTCCACAAGGTCTGTGTAATAAACTACTCCAGATGTCACTTGCAGGCTATTTAGCATAGTAGTCCGTTCGTAATAGTAGTCCGTTCGTGTAGTAGTCCGTTCGTATAGTAGTCCGTTCGTATTACTTGCCATATTAGCGAGCTTTGCGAACACTTAAAAATACATGATTCAAGTACATAGGTACTTATGTCTGTAATTAATTCGCGCAAATCAGTGCGCATCCTGTCCCGGTAATATTAATTACTCCTCTCGCGCCGCGGGAATTTCGTCGAACCTTCGTAAAATTGATTAAAAACCAACCTGCTGGCGTTTTTTCCTAATCCTTATTTGTTGGGATTAATGTCCAAAAATGTAATGATGAAACGGTCGAGGAAATTGAGTGAGAAAATGTATTTTTATATTTAAAAATAACACCAAGTGACTTCTCATTAATATTGTCTTAATGTTACGCAAACTAATAAATCTATATATATAATAAAAAATATAGCTTTATAATAATAAAAAAATGATAAAATCGAAGGCGTATAACAACAGGTAAGTATATACAGTACCTACAAAATTAAAACAATCTATGGTAAGTACAGTTGACCCAAGAAAATTGTCAGTGCCTTTGAGACGTTCGTGTGATTGGGACCCATTCTGGAGTAACAGCGCGGAAGTAATCGCGCGGAAATCCGCTGATAACCAAGTGCTTCTATTGGCTGAATGAAATGACGTCATTTTTGCGACCACTTCCTCCAAAACATTAGTAAAGCGTGGAAAGCTACAGCACAAGATTGTAAGAAGCCAATTTATTTTTTTCGATCACAAGTAAAATACCATGATTCCCCTAATCTGTGGTACTTAATACTAATGTAGAGAAACACTGTTGAGTAACTTTCTATTCCATATTAGTCCTTATGTATAATACATATACGACACACGAATATTTTAATTAATACTATGTATATTAAATATAATAGTTAGCCACGGACTGAAGCGCAGTCTACATTATTTTAGATCTTATAACGACCTGTCCAACAAAAAAATGAAATGAATTTAGATTAAATATTAAATAACAGTGCAACTTTACAAAAAGGAAAATAACCCTGCCTTAGGTACAGTTATAGGAAACTAAGTTTACGCCGCATCCATTTATCTTGTCGAGATAAAAAGTATTGCTCTAGAAGCGGTGTAGCGAAGGCAGTGTCTTTCTTTTTGCAATCTGTCGGGGTAACATCTAAGGAAGAAATTAAAGACTTAAAGCAAGTCTGCGGATCGCGATCTTATCCGCCCGTGAAGAAATACCTACCTAAACCTCCAAGACATATTTAGAAAATACGGTGAAAAATACACTTTAAGTTTATTATCATAGGTATTCATATTCTGGTGATTAACTATGCTACTTATATATGTTTTAAAAGTCTAAATTAATAATTTCGATACATATTCAGTAACGAATGTTTAGATGCCTAGTGGAAACAGACTGGGAGAAGGACCCAATGACCCAACACTCAGATTTCCCCAAATCCTTTACCCAAATCATTTTCAAATGGATCCCCGCTGAGTAACGCCCGAGTCAATCTATTATAATATGTAACTATTATATTTTCTGATTTACCGGCCTTTGAATATTTGACACAACTTTCGTGTTGCGGACTTAAAACATATTCGATTGCCTAGAAAACACTGAACATGACAATAATTTATTAGTAGCAGCGACGAATATGCAAGAAATGTTTGCGGAAATTTCATCAGTTGTTTTACAAGTGCTTGAATATCATTCAAACTGTTAATATAATTTAATTCAATAT
Organism: Notodonta dromedarius; assembly: GCA_905147325.1. Taxonomy (NCBI): domain Eukaryota; kingdom Metazoa; phylum Arthropoda; class Insecta; order Lepidoptera; family Notodontidae; genus Notodonta; species Notodonta dromedarius. The sequence continues at coordinate 2,535,331 of LR990167.1, forward strand.
TTACTCGATACTTATCCATACCTCTGAGTATTATTTGAAACATTATAGACTCGAATCGTATTTTAAAATATTGAATTAAAAAAATACGATTTCAAAGTCACCCTGTGACTTCCTTGAACTGATTCACTAACAATTTTGAACTTAACGTTATACTCGTATGACGGTGAGTAGGTAATAAAGATGTTGTGAGTTAGCTAACTCCACGAGTCACGCAATATCAGTGTAGGTGGACAGTATAAACGAGGATCAAGTGAACGGTAGCACAATAAAACACTCTGTAACACTGGCCTTTCACATAAAACCTTTGTTGAAGTGTACTATATAAGTCCTGTAGCTCTACCATGGGTTTATACGCTCGGTAGAAGTCATACGCATCTACATAATATATTTTAATGCTTGCGTTCCGATCCGGTGGTAGATTTACTCTCGCCACCTCTCCTGGCAGCGGCCCAAGCCGAGGTCGTGTCCCTTGTGGCGCCCTTGAGCTAGCTGCCCCCCTGCCCCTCTGGCTGGAGCGCACTCGCGCTCGCCCTCTGTCCGGGTGAAGTTGTTATGGCCACTCTGGCCAACAATATATAGTCAATTAAAAAAAATAAAAAAAATTTAATGCTATATTTGTATGGAAACTTATTGTCAGTTCCTCGGGTGAACGATAGCACCTTTATTAATAAATGTGGATTAGTGGGCGAATAGAGACACTCCCAACTATCTCTTTCTGTCATCAGTAATTTGACATTCGAAAGAAGAAGTTTAAACATGGTGTAACTATACAACCGCTAATCCACATTTATTAATAAAGGTGGAGGGATATCTAGAGCGATTGTTATAATCATCCTAGGGGATCATATTCATGGTATACACAATTTATCAAACAAATATTGTATGTGAACATTAGCAACTTAGCGAGAGTAAAATTAATAGTAAGCTGTTGAACCCGTTATAATAAAATGCAAAATATACCACCATATACTCAAATGTACTTAAAAGTTTGAGAGCGGATAACGGCGTCTCAGCAGCGCGATCTTGACATTAGAATGACATTTCAAAGATCGTTCTCAGGCTTGAGGTCTATTTAGTCAAACTAAATATTAAGTGCATAAATATAAATAAAGTACCTATTCGTGTTCCTTGGATAATCCACCACCGTTCGTTGCGGCACATTCCAACTAAGTCGAAGGGCAAAGACATCTTTTATTATATGGAATTCAATATCTGAACATTCCGGTAAGCGCGGAAAATTCCGATGTGCGCAATAAATGCTCATTTCGATTGTTGTGGGCGGGCATCTTAAATAAGCCATATTCGACAATGCTCAGGAAGGTATATGAGCGCTTTTATATTTTTTTCGGGAGAAATGGAGGCTCGCTGTTGACGTAGGTACGCGTTTCTTGATTACAAATCGTCGTCGATATTCAAATTGTGATGAGATGTTTTCTGTGCAATTTTTTCTGAGAAATATCAATCAAGTACCTGATATCTGTTAGTTATTAATATTGTGTAATATTCATTTTACTACATTATTATTTATTACTTATTATATTTTATTAAAACATGCGATACGTCGATATTCTTATGGCAGTGACAATTGATTCTATGCAGTTAAAAAAAAAAAACGATTTAAAATTTAAAACACATTTATGAATATTACCAGATCTCATATTTCACGTAGTGTAGAAAGCTTTAAGGTTCGCAATCAAGAGATATTTGTTTATTTTTAGTTAAACAAAAATATTAATTGTTGATTGGATTTAAAAATAAATTAACAATAGATTAATTTACTTAATCTTCTGTTGAAATTGTAAATCTTGTTTTTCTTCAATTTTAATTGATTATTTAACAAGTTCCTTAATTAGAAATTGTTGTTTAGTTTAACAAATAATAAACACTTTTGTTTGAAGTTTATTAAGTCACTCTAAAGTTTATTATTATAGAAATACCATAGATATTTATATGTAACATTAAACTCCCTCAACATAGTCAGTTAATTTGGATATGTTTTACCTTAGAACTTTCTTACGCTGTTCTATTACCTACGTTATTTCAGATGAGTTTGAGCACAAAATCTAATTTAATCATAATTGATATATTATTCATTGTCTTTATTTGAATTAAATTTGAGTAATAAACAAAATAAATTACTAAATTATTCATCAAACAATCATTAATATCATTGTTTACTAACGAACGTTTGTAATGAACATGCTCTCTGAATTTTTAGGCAAGAAAAATCACCTTCTATTTTTTAATCAACTCGCAACCAAACTTTTTCGATGGAGTTATTAAAGTCTGGGAAATCAATCTTCATAAAATATTTTGTAGGTCTGAAAGTCCCAAGTTGGGCGCCAATAGATTTATCACGGCGAGCGGGATTCGTTCACCGTGTCCCTCGTTAAATCCATTGAAATATTTGTTTGGCAAACACATAAACAAGTAGCTTACCGCCGAGGGTGCGGACGGACGGACAACTTTTATATCTATCGTGTGGGGACTTTAAAACGCGGATTCAATAGAATTCAGTATACGAGTGGGTTCAGCAATGAAACTGGGTGATACCGATAGACTCGAAACGACGTTTAATGCTGCGTTCGTCTGTGGATTTTATCCCCTGGAATACGGCCATTCGGATGGATGCCGCGAAACGACCCAGGTACTCGCCGCAAGGTTGGACCGTGTTTGAACAAACGTTTTGGGAGCCATTTCGTAAACTGTGCGGGTAGAAATTGCTGTCATCAAATTGTTACATATATAATCGAATGATCAACAATTCACATAAGAATTTGATGGATATTGTAATATGTTAACTAAACCAATCAAAGTCGGCAAACAAGTGTACGACTCACCGAATGTTAAGCAGTTACCGTGGCCTATGCTTGCAATACTAATCAAAGTGAAAGTCAGAGCGCTTATTTTGTTTAGGTCTAAGGGGGCACTTACAAATTGCCAATTTTTTTTTTCTTCTTATATCTGTAAACAGATCGGAACGCGATCTCGACTGAGAAGATCCGGCAAGAAACTCAGCGGGCTTGTCTTTATACATTTTTTTTTGTAATCGCCAGTTGCTTATGTATAGTTAATAATTACAAAGTGTAGTTTTTTTTTTATTGGGACTAGTCCCGCCACATACTCCCACCACTGTAACTCCTGTAAGCCAGGATCGACAATGGTGACCAATAATGACGTCGAGGTTTGACCCTCGACGAGGCCCGGGGAAAAGTTAAATTGTCTTGGAACCCGCACGAATTTAATCGAAATAAATTATAGGAGGAGTTGGAAGAAAATATTTCCACTTCAAAGCGTACTAGATATTAATATAAATATAATAGCTCCAGTGTCATGGCATTGGCCTGCGTTTTACCGACCTAAAAGGGTAGTGCGGTAGATAGAGGGTAACCAACTATCTCACTCATCGTAGAAACGCAACCATATTATTATCTATTTTACGTCGATCTTCTGTCAGAGGGTGGTACTACTCCGATCAAGCTGTCCGTATATGAGCTGTCGTCAATCAGCTACAGCTTGTGTCTTCAACCGTTGATGTTATTTTTGTTATTATAACCATCCATATACTCCAATAGAATTAATTAATTATGTACACACACCTTTCAGAAGAATATAATAATAATAATTTAGCCCTTTTGACATCCCACTCCTGGGCACGGGCCTCCCCTCAACACGAGGGGGATTCAGGCCATAATCCACCACGCTGGCCCAGTAAGGGTTGGCGAATTTCACATGTCTTTCAAAAATTGCTTAGATCTTCTAAGTCATGCAGGTTTCCTCACGATGTTTTCCTTCACCGTAAGCAAGTGATAATCATATAGAAATTATGATTCGCACATAGATTTAGAAAAATCCGGAGGTGCGAGCCGGGGTTTGAACCCATGACCTGGTGCCCGCAAGACGCGTGCTTTAAACAATCGTCTATCACAGCTTTTTATAATACAAAATAATTTAATCATTGTCACACATACAATTGGTTTCAAGGTTGCCAAAGAATAATGAATTACAATACAATACAGTAGTTATACTGGTAAATGAAAAGCGTTTCAAAGCTCAATTCAATCGTCTAGACATACGCCTTCCATGAAGTCATGCAAAGTATCAATAGAAAATCAATAATACCTAATTTTATCACCAATTCTTGTTACTTGTCGTGAAGATGTGAATCCTCTGTCAATTTTGTGTGTTCGAGTAGGGTTCCCGCTGGGGTAAATTTCGAAAATAGCTTTTTCGTAATTTTCCCTTGTCTGGATGTCACTGGGATCGCCCCCAGTCCATTGTACGGTCCCATAGTACAAGCTTTGCTTAGTTTGAGACCATACAGTTGGTGTTTCAGTCTGGCGATATTTATTTTTATTATTATTTATTAATTTATAGACGGATATTAAAATTTGACCATTCATTATGTATGGGGCTAAATTTGGACATACCCACCAATATACAATTCCATTTTTCTGTATTTTAATTGAAAAAAAATATCGTTACACAATATTCAATTCATAAAAACTAAAAAAAAACAATAGTTAAAATGATTAGCTAGATAAATTATACGGCAGCTCTATAAAGAAATGACTGATAGAACCATAAATAAATAAATTTAATTGTATAATATTTTCCTCTATTTTATTGGGCACAAAGCCTGAAAGTAAATAAGTGCTCACCTTAACTTAGATCTATTTTTTTCCAGACCTTGTTTTTTAAAAAGGTGTTAAAATGACGTATAAATTACATTATTTACTCTAGAGCTTTGGTAATGGAGTTAGTCGTTGATTAATTTAAATTAATTACTTTCTAGCTGAAATTTAATTATTTCTTTCATACAATAGAAAGGCTATGTGTCAAGGCCAGGCACACTAACTGAATTTATTATTTAATAAATAATTTGTTTCAAAGTTATTAACAGTCGGTTGAGTCATCGAGATCGATCACTCTGTATACAAAACATATCAGTAAATATAAATCAATAATATCTGTTACCCTTTGTAATTATTAATTATATTAAGTGAAACAAAAACGGTGTACTACTTTTTTGCAACTTTACTTTGTAAATCTAAAAGTATCGGCTTTGTGGGACAGTTGAAGTAGTAAAGGTTTTGTAGAATTGTGGAATCTGTCAACAGCTGTATTCCTATAACACCTTTCGTTTGTCAAGGTTCCTCCAAAGCTGATAGTTTTAGAATTCCATGCTAAGTTTTGAAAGAAAAAGGATACCCTTTCTGTTTCAACCTGTATGTATAAGCGTTATACGTTATACGTTTATAAAATTACCGTTTTGAAAGTGCCCCGTAGGCCTACACAAAATTAATACTTTGAATTTGACATTGACTTTAAAAAGACGTCATTAAAGCGCAAAAAAATTGCAACTTACCTATTTAGTCTGGCAAAAAAGAGTATGACCTGGTGACAGCGTTTAGTATATTGCCATCAATTCACTAAATGCACTAAAATTTTTTTAACCGACTTCAAAAAGGAGGAGGTTACTATGTTCCTCTGTATGTATTTTGTTTTTTGTGTATGTTCATCGACATTTTTACGTCTATTAGTCATAAGAAAACACCTAGTAATATTTTTGAGTCGCACGCAGAGATATGTCACTCTAAGGTCGCACGCAATGTAAGCGGTGGCCACACGTGTGATGTAGGCGCTTCCATACTCTTTGTTGACCTTTATATTGAGTATAGAGGCGTCAAAACACATTGGCTCTGAAATTAATAGCTGGTAATTAGGTTAGGTCAAATATTTCCTTTATCGGTCACTGTCGCGTGTCGCCGGTGACGTCACGAACGGTGGCTATTGCGGTTTTAGGGGATGGTGTTAGGTGTTTGTGTTTTTATAACGCTGGGTATTTTGGGTGGGGCTTAATAGAGTAGAGGTAGATTTTATATTAATATTTCAGGTAAATGTCACGTGATTTAGGGAATTACCGCAAAATACTTTCACATTGACACTTATGTACCCACTCAAGTAGTTTTCTATGTCACCCTGTATATTAAAGAGATTAAAATTTGAAAAAAAAATCAAATGAAACACTTTCCATTTCAAATTCGATTTTTTTATATCAATGCATATGTTATCTGTGCTGCCTTTTAAAATAATAGTCAAACAATCTGAAAATCCGTTGGATAATAAACTCTTGTCACGTTTATGTGTTAGAGGCAGTTATTTAGACAGAATATTCCGTAGGTTAAATATTGCCCTTTCAAATGTATTTCTATTCAGTAAGTATTCAACCGTTATTAGCCTTTAGAATGTGAATTACCACACAATAGCTATACGGGTAAGTGGTTTAGTCGCCCACGGCGACAATGCGCGTCTGTTTCGACCAATTGGAGCTTGGCTTAGGGGTGGTAAACTAAAATAGTGATTATATGCAAAATAAATTAAGTTCAAAGTTCCTTGTAATAGTGCTCAGCAGCTACGATGCAAGTTTGATATTAGTTAGGTTTCAGTAAAAAACATTAATACGCGCGCTGTAAGTTGGCCGCCCAGGAGTTAGTTTATTTTGATTAAGCAAACGGGGGTACTTAGTTTTACATAATTTTTCTTAGAATCATCCGGATTGGGACGCCACCTGGGCTGAGAAGTTCCGGCAACAAATTAGCAATACAACGTTTACTATATGTATCGTATGAAAAACATTTACTGCGACGCCATTTTGAGCCAGCTGACCAACTACAAACACGCGTACTGTAGGTTAGAAACCATGTGGTTTATTGAAAATTGTAATAATAAGATATTATTATTAATAATAAGAAATAAAGATTTTTTAATAATGAGACATTATTATTAAAAATTATTTGGTTGAACCGAACTGAATGGTTGAGCTGAAGGTTTGAGAATTTTACCAATTAAAACTTTAATGTTGGAGTGATAAGTTAAATATTTTAATATAGTGACAATAATAACTTTATTTAAGTGTCTACATTTACTTTTTGTTAGGTAAGAAAAATATGTCTTCATGTGGTGCTTCCTAAATATTTAATATCGGTTGGAAATTAAACATTTTCCATTTGAAAATTTCACGTTCCATTTGGAACCTTCGGTCTAAAGACAATGGCACAAAATTAAATTACAGTAAATTATTTTCCAGGCTATATTTCAATAATGCGACAGCCCTAATCCCCATATGGGACTGTTCCAATAAGGACGGATAACGGCAGGAACAAAAGGAGTTATTGTGAGGTCCCTCGAGATAGCTGGATATTGGGGAAAATTTGATTTATTGTCGAAAATCTTATAAGTACTTAGTGTAAATTATAAATAGATGCCTTCTTCTAACCTATCCGTCGAAGAATAGATATAGACTAGGACATTATAGGAGACTGAATTCGATAGTATCTTGACACCTACATTGAATGATATTATTTTTATTCGATTGTGCGTGTCTAGTAATTGAATATTTAGGAATTATAAAAGCGTCGTAACACCTATGCAAAACCGTAAGAGCGTCGCAATGACACAATAAAAGTGATAAGAGAGTCGCGACGCTTTTATAAAAACCGCAAAAACGATACAAGCTTTCTGTGCCCACGCATTTAGAGTCATACTCTAGTTTTAAACTTAGTTCTTATGTACAAAACCTTTGTAGATTATAACTTGTTCTGTGAGCCAAAACAAATAAATAAATAGGTAAATAAATACAAGCGTCGCGACGCCACAGTTAAAATTATATGAGCATCATGAAGGCACTATCTTCTATACAAATAAATAAAATTGGAGTGTCTGTTTGTAATATCAAAATAACTCCTTTTCACTAAATGCATATGAAAGTACATAGGACACATATAGCGAAAACGCGATTAAAAATTTTTTTGTCTGTCTGTCTGTCTGTCTGTCTGTCTGTCTGTCTGTCTGTCTGTGTGTTTGTTCCGGGTAATCTCTGAAACGGCTGGACCGATTTTGACGGGACTTTCACTGGTAGATAACTGATGTTATAAGCAGTAACTTAGGCTACTTTTATTTTAGAAAAACAAAATAAAAAAATGGGTCCTGTAGCGCGGTCTCACAATGCGGGAGCGGGCTTTTTTGGTATGTTAAATTCAGTAATTAATATAAATCGTCGAGATGCTTCTCCATAAATTTAAAGGCGTCGCGACGCTTCTAGAAAAATGATCGCGGCGTCGCGAATTTTTAATAACAATTATAAGAGCATTGCGTCGCAACTATAAAAATATCGAAACGTCGCGACGCGTCAATAAAAATTATAGGACTTCGCAAGTCTTCGAAGTCTCTATACAGTGGCTTCGCGAAGTCCGTACCAGTCTGTCACAGTGCAGGATTTCTAGTCATGTACTGCACGGACGGACGGATGAACGGAGTAAATGATCTTATAAGGGCTCCTCATAGGGACTTAGGAACGCTAAACATGGTGCTTTTATCTTTTCTGTAGAGCGTAGTGACTACTTCAGAAGTGCGTCTGTAGTCGATTTAATCGTTCCACGGAGAGCAACAGGTGAACAATGTGGGACGACTCTATCCGGTTGTTTGGGCGAGGTCTCGTGGGCGTAATACAGATACTCCATGGGGAAATTAGACATTCGAGTTGAATTAGTAAATGGGTGTGGATTATAATTTTACTTTTATTTTTACTATGTGATTGTCAATGGATTTAAAAAGCATAATTGTAGTTAGGTACTTTTTAAATATATTTGAGAAGTGAACTAAGTTATAATTAGGTACAATTAATATATCTACTTACATTTTTTTGTAGGTAAATTGCAACCTTATTTTGTGGCGAAATATTTTTATATTCGTATGAATTTTGTAAATTATGTCTTATGAAATTTGATTCGGATTTGATCGGACGCTCTGAAGTATCTAGCTAGAGCCTATAAACTAAAGCTCTTATTGAAGTTATGGTAGTAATTCGTAATACCTAGGGTAATTTATCAATCATTGAGTAATTTGGACACAAAACGGGGCCTAAATTATTAACTAACAAATTTCAAACCCATATCATACCATTCTGAGGTGGAATATCATTTCACACGCCAATAAAATTCGCAATTACAAATTTCATCACGTGGTGGTCATAGTGGTGGAGCTTAAAATGGTTAAGATATTTTTTCTCAAGCATCAAAAGCATAAGTTGGAAAAGTAATGGGACGGGCGGAGTGCAGGCGACGGCAATAGCTAAGTGCAGTCCCGACGTCTCACATTGGTAAAAATGAAAATGTAAGATACTTACTGCTTACATAAGCTCTTATTAGCGGAGAACACTGAATGACTATGCAGTCCTGGTACATGGTTCTTCTACTTTTATAATAACTGATATTATCATTATATCTCTACGTGTATCTCTACATTTTCTGATTATTATCTTTGAAAAGAGACAAGTCGTAGGCTTTCTTTAAAAACAAGGTTACATTTGTGTGTGTGTTTGTAAATTAACATTGTTGGCAGAAGAATATAATCTAAACGTTCTGTTTAGTATGTGTCAAGTATGCTGAGACGAAATGGCTGACTAATGTAGCAAGATCAGAAGTTTGGCGAATTTTAGCCAATAGGTATAATTTATTATTTATTGTATCAAGCCAATTAAATGGTAATAAGTTACAATGCAGAAATGTATTTTACAGCCCACTGGATTGGCACGAACCAATTATTCAATAGCACCTGCCAATCACACTTAAAGATGGCCGCCGGGCTGGTTATAAGCATGTCACTCAGCGGATGCCAGCGGACACTGGCAAATTCAATAACACTCAATTGACACGCCGCCGATGTGGAACTTTTTGACGTCACAAGTCGAAAAGTTGAGGTCTGTTAGTGAGTCTCTAAAAATAAGATCTTATCTATTAATTAATTAAATCAAAAAGCATAGGGGCCTCATTCATTGGTATATTGTAAGGTTTCTGAAATGTTTTAAGTTTCTTTTTGTAGATAATTTCGGAGTCTGTGTGTAAAATTATATCCTTTGAGTTGATACATCTATAATGTAAGACATAACTTAGCTAGCGATAACCTAGTTTGATAAAATCGAATGAAAATAATACTGATTCCCACTACTGGGCAATAGTCTCCCCCATTCACACTCATTCATATTTGTCCTAAGCGGTAGATCATTCTTGTTATTATGATTTTCGTCAATTAGTTATACAACATACAGTTTGGTATCAATAAACTTAGTAAGACTTTTCGTATTTTAGCTCTTATAATTCCGATTCAGTGCAGCGTTTTGTTATCTTGAGTTTATTTTTGTTGTAAACTCCTGAAGAAGGAAACAAACAAGTTAAAACATAAATCTGATAAATCGCGCTTCCATCAGATTGGAAGTTGGGGCAACATAAATGTTTTTTGCATCTTTCCAAAGCTATTTAACATTATGATGAAAATTAAAACAAAAGTCGAAAGATGTTCGATTGAAAGAAGCTGATATTTAAGTATAGTAGTATGTCTCAAATGACTCATGTCATTCAAAATAAAGTATATGTTATAAACTTATCATCTTTAACATCTCTTAAGAAAATTGTTCGACATAACTTAGCCCAATTCGGATTGTAATAAGATTTATTTTAACAAAAAATAATAATATTTAAACGGTTTTTTATGATGTGTACAATGGCTGTCCCGGGAAATTACGATGTGTTTAGGTAAAGAGATATGTCTGTCCGGGGACAAGTTAATATCAACTCGCTTCTGTCCCATCTCTCATCCTGTACAGATTTATCTCTAGTTTAATATCACAACTTTTAATATCGCGCAATTCGTTACAAGAAATATTATTTTTAAAAATTCTCCTCTCTGGTTTCTGCGTAGAATGTTTTTTATTTTTTATTTGATGTGGCGGGAAAATATAGACCTAGGTCTATCAATACCTAGGTATTTCAGCCCTTTGACTGTACACTTCCTGTCATAGGAAAATATACATGGGTAAACTATTTTTACAATATTTTTTTACCCCTTATATAATGGTCGTGGGAATGGCCTCGACTTGTGTGACGGACGGTAGCGGACGTGTACCAATGGACTTATGTCACGAAAAAATGTGTATTCGCATACCGCGTACCCAAAAAAGGACGCTCGAGGCGGTAAACAACTAACTGGATGGATGACTGCTGTGGCATTTACAACAGAGCGTTTCCGTTGGTGCTTCGGAAAGCGCGCTTAACTGTGGGTTCCGGCTGTCACAGTCATTAAGCCATATTGGAGATCTTCGGGCAGCCTGCAAATTACGCCACTATAGTTGTTCATACTGGCTATACTAGCTTTACTGGGCCAGGGTGGTGTATTACGGCCTGAATCCTCCTCGTACTGAGCGGAAGCCCGTGCCCAGGAGGGGACGTCAAAAATACTATTTTTTTTTAGTTGGCCACTAGCTTATTCGCTTTTCGATATCCCTCATAAATATACGGAGTTGGATAATAATTTATATTTGATAGGTAAGAGAGACAAGAGACATAGACATTATTTCATGATAGACTCACCACCATCGATACGATAATACGATTCCAAAGAACCAATATAACAGACATGAAAGCTAAAATTGGATGTCAGGGAGGAACGATAAAAGCGACTTTGAGTTGTAATGCGACACTGATTAGATCGTTAATAAGATATCGATGTCGGGGATGTAATTAGTGGGAACCGACTGACTGATACTGTCGTCAGGAATCGATTTTGGATTCGCAATGTTAGCACGAGCAAACTGAGTAATGTACAGACATCTATTTAATAAACGCCGTACGCTCTTCAAAAGGGCTGGTATGAGGTACCTAATAAATCGATCTCAAGTCTAAGAGTGAATTTGAGTACGCCTATAAATAGCTATTTCGTTCCGTAATACATCGGAATAACCTCTGGTTTGTACTGATGAAACATTTAAACCGATTTATAATGTTGTCTTTGTGTTGTGCCGTCAAAAACGGTTTTGACGACCGCTTGGCGCAGTGGTTTGAGCGTATACCGCTCGGCTCACTGCACCGGGTGGTTGCGGGTTAGATTCCCGTCGGGGCAAATTTCGGAAATTGCCCAGGTCCGGGCGTCACTGGGATCACTCCCAGTCTATTGTACGGTACCCATAGTACAAGCGTTGCTTAATTTGGGACCATACAGTTGGTGTGTCAGTCTGGCGATATTTATTAAAAACAAATAAAGACATCAACATAAATTGGGGTAAATGTTTCGCCATTGCCAGTGCAAACTTACGGTAACACTTCCAAGTTATCTTTCACTTTCGTACTGTCGTCGTGTAAACAGGTCATTATTTATATACTTCTAGCTACGTACTTCTTCATAAGAAATCAATTGTAAGTTCGGTATATTTTTTTCAAAATTACTTTTCATTTTGTCAAAAGATTATAAATTAAATTGCGTCAAATTATTTAAGCCTAATGGAAATAAAAACAAAGACCTATTGTCTTTGTTTTTATGTCACAGTGTAAACAAGTAGGTTTACTACTGAGACTATACACACCGATACAATTACAATTCACTGTGTTTATTAAAACGAATAATTATGATCAAAAAGAATATCCCACAGACGTGTTATAAAGTACTTTTACCATGTATTTTTTGGGTGATCTTCTCATTTCTGTAATCAGCGTACTTCATCATAGTTTATGGTTTTATATTTATAACTAAATAGCATAAATGTAATTTATTTTCCTCAGCTACGGGCAGGGGAGACAAAAATAATGCTGATAAATTGCGACATCATAATAGAATTTTTACTCTGTAGGTATCGTTGAAGAAATTACGTTGGTTCTGTACAGTTACCGACTGACATATCATTTAGATGAAAATAATATTGTTTCATATTAACATAGTAGTGTTGCCTAACTACTGATACAGCTGTCGATAGTATAATACTATTGATGACAAGCAATAGTATCTTTAGTCAATATGTTAGTCACTAATATACTGTAATACCAATATTCATTGTTATTGTATCACAACGGATACGCGCTATAATAGGGATACTATCAATAGTATTAGTATAATTGTAGTAACTTTTACCCGGGTCTCGTCGAGGGTTAAACCTCGACGTCATTATTGGTGCCCATTGTTGATCCTAGTTTCCAGGAGTAACAGTGGTGGGAGTGTGAGGCGGAACAAGTCCCATTTAAAAAAGTACTAGGACTATCGATATTGTGACAAGTTTTCGAGGTTACGATGGTACTAATTGGCAACCTATCCATAGAAAATCGATAGTTGGTTAACACTACTGCATAGTTTTCTGTTACATATCAGAGCATGGGGGCCGAGTCACGTTTAGTTTTGTACCAACAGCATTAGTACCAATTCCGTGTTGTGGCGGACACACTTTCATTAAGCAGAGCCAATAAAACATTTTTATGACTTCTAACAAATTATATTCCTCGGTGAATTGTAAAGGGAAAAGTTACTTATTTAGAATTACGAGACCCATTATACTTTGAAGCATAACAACTTCATTGAGAAGTCGCCTTTTTACGAATTGTATTCCTACAATAAATTGTATATTGTTCGAGCAACAAAAGTTACAAAGTATTAAATCCCGGAGGTAGCGCAGTATTATTCACCCTAAACTCTTAAAACTTTTAAAGTACAATGTCTAATTATTTTGTTGTTTCATCTTATTTAAGAAAGTGTTATTACACCTATTTTTTTAAGTAAAAAAAGTCGGCAAGCAAGCTTAATATACGTCTGATGTTATCATAGCCGGTAGATGCTTGCAATCGCAAAGGCATTGCTCGCACGTCGCTAGCATAAAAGGGAGTAGGACAGAGGGTGGGGGATTGGTCTTGCGGCTGTCTAACGCATCGTACGAAACGCAGCTATAATATGGTACTACCCTGGTACAGATGACCCGTATATAAGCTTTAGTCAATTGGACACCATCTCTACCACCATCTACCAAAAATGAAATAAAAGTTAAAGTTAGTAGATAATAATTTGATATAAGACCTCGTATTAGCCTATCAATGAGATTAATGTTTGATAGATGAAATTTTTTTCAACGCGAAATTTAATAGCCTTCATCCATTTTCATTTCTGAATATTTTTCACTGAAGTCACCTTTATCAATTTTCATCGATATTAACTCGATTTAAACTTGATATTATTCATGAAAGCGGCTTACGTAATCGCATTTCATGTGAAATAATTTTCAATGAATGACAAATGATTCTTTTAAAAATAATAATGTCATTAAATTATGACTTGCTTCGAGTAAATGTGAACGGTATTCGTTTCAGCAAATTGTTTTTTTTTTGTTCCACGAGACAGGTTTTACAGAAGGCAAGTTTATTTATTGGAAAACTTCAAACAAAGGTAATGCTAGACTTTCAACAATATTTGGTACCAATACCTTAAGTAGGTAGGTAAAGCACCCACCTACTGAGAAGGTTGGACTTTGTTCGGAATTATACTTTTGTCTTTAGTTCACAATGTGGGGGAATCGGGATACAATCAATTTTGTTGCGTAAACTGAGCTACGCCTGCGACAATTTGGCCCATGGGCGTTTAGCAAATTGACCCGGACTGCGAGCAAATCTCTCTTATTGAGTTACTTCGGCTCGATAGGACGTGTTGTTTTATTATTATTTTTTATTGATACGAACGGAAATCACGTTTAGATGATAAATTACAGATTTAAGCCTGAATGAATTACTAATGGTAAAAAATGTATATACTTACAAGCTTTTTTAGTTATAGGATTTGATGTGACGTTGTATTAGTGTTCGTTTTCTCTTCAGCAAGCCCTTTCATTTGATACCCATACTGTGTGTGTTAGTGCAGAAAAAATAACTAGTCCGCCATCTTGGATGATCCGCCATATTGGAATTAGAATGACGTCGCATAGCTAAGCATGCATTGTCATCCAAAATAAGCGTGTATACCAAATTTCAGCTCCATTGGTTAGAGATAATTGATTTAAAATTAAGTTGCAAGATTCCACTCGGACAAACATACATTGCAAGTTAAACAAAAGCTTGTAAAAAATGACGTCTTCTCCTGCAACACGATACAACATATCTCGTTCAATTCTGCCTTGAGTTTATACGAATTCTTGAGGTCGATTGTCGTTTACTGGTCTGTTCCATTCCACTCTAAGCAAACTCCTCTGCCTTAATTCTTCACAAAATCCGAACATAATAATGACATACTAAAGATCGTAGATGTCAGTCTTGAGATTTAAAAACCACAAGTAAATACCTAGAAATTCAGAACGTAGATTGACATATATGACAGTTTGTTATCACAAGAACTGGACTAAACAAACTCAAGGATGCATCACTCATAAACAAGTTAATTCCATGGCATATATTTTACGTCTTATAAAAATAACGTTTGTAGTGTAAATTGGGACATATCTCTGTTTACTTTAGTTTCAAACACGTGCTGGAGAACGAGCGGTAGATTCGGACGCATCAACGTCCGTTACTTGCCTTTTATCAATGAATGGTTTCGTTTGGCACAAGTAAACAAGCAATGAACGCAAACAAGTAGGGTGAAGGCTTTGGATCGAAGCCAATATGTTGCTGGTGGTGGGGTTCAAACTTCTACGAATATCGTTGTAAGGACCAAGTTTGACTTTTACAATGTTTTAATTTGTGTACATTAAGTAATGTTTTCTCAACATACAACTTTGTCTAATAAATTGTTGTAATTAAGTAGAGTTGTTTGGGTTCATAATTATACAAAGTTTGGTAACATATCGATGGGAATTTATTTTGTTGTAAATTGTAATATAATTGTAAACAAAAAGGTATGTCCGTGTAGCTATATAACAGAGTTTATTTAATCTACGGGTCTATGAAACCATTCATCATGTGTGTTTCACGAGTAGGTATGTACTCGGGTATTGAAAAACCCGACTCATTGGGTGACCCTTCCCTTTCATATTCTTTTGTAGATAACGACACCCTTTTGTATAATGTTTCATCTTGAGATAAGAGGTATAAAGGGTTGTTTTTCCTGAAACCGCAGGGAAAATTTTAAAATAAAACATCGCAGCCGGTTTTGAGAGCGTATCGTCGAGTTTTCTTGTAATTTTGCCAACTAAAATAAACATCCGCGCAAATCTTATTATAAATATTTGAGGTGCGTGATGAAAAGACTTCACCGTGCTTGTGTACTTTTAAGTATTGTCACGAACGATGTTACGAAAGGCTTACCTACTCAAAAATCTATTGACGGGGAGTAAATTAAATGTTTGTTTCAGTAGTCCTCCTTGTTATTGTGGGTTGCTGTTAGTGGTCTCCGTTAAAACAATTTCATTTTTGTCCAAATTAACTGTTGCCCTTTCTATTAGATATTAAAAGTTTCGGTAGGTTGGGTTGTTTAGATATGCCAATTTAGGCACGTTTTGTAATTTTTTAAAGTCTACGAAATATTATGAGTTTGTAGAAATGAATTTTATATTTGGGTTTCGTAACTGTGCTATGAAGAGAGATTAGATTTATAAAAAGATACTTATGAATTATACAAAAGTTGCTATGACTAGTGTAAAAGTTTTACAGTGGTAGAGTCAATCAGTAGCCAATTGACTACTGCCCATATACAGGCTGGGTCGACCGGGGTAGTACCACCTCTCACAGAAGATCGTAGTTAAGTAGCTAATATCGCTGCTTCTCGTATGATAAGTGAAAGGGTAGGAAGCCCATCCTCTGTTCCTTCCACTCCCTCTATCCCACTCTCTTTCAGGCTGGAAACATGGAAGCAAAACCTACCTTTATTATTGCAAGCGAGGTTTACGTCAGACATCAGGCGGGTTATACGCTTGACGGCCCTTTATTCTATAAAAAAAAAGTTGCGTTAGAGCCGTGGACTCTACACACTTGCTTTAGTAGTATACTTTGACATGATATCGGATGAATTGATTACATTTTTAAAGAATGTAAAGTAATACTTCATTATTTTTTTAAACTAGAGCAAATCAAATAGTGAAACTTTGCAGATGTTTTGCAAATTTGTTTTGAGCGGTAAGTAATTAATGTTTCATCACCTGATAATGTAGGCAATGATTGATCGGAGGACTATTAATCGCCCGCCCTGCCCTATCGCTCGCGGTATTGTGCTTACGAACGTGAACGCGTGTGTTTAAGACAAAGAATAATGGCGACTTACAACACATTGTATGTAATGTATCATCATTATCTTTTGTTTAAACTGTTGGCGCTTTATTAATTTCGATACCGCCTCAGTGGCTAGGTACACTGGGAAACAAAAATACAACAAATGATCTTTTTAGTTCCTAATATTATTTTAATAATATAAAATGTAATGTAAGTATTTATACTAGGTAAATATAAATGACAAAACTTTTTTTAAAACACTAAGAAATTATAAGTACTAGGATCAAAAACAGTGCCGTCTAGGGACGCCCGATAGAAGCAAAGCTTTACAGTATAAATAGCTGCAGCGCGCGCTGTATACTGAAATAGAAAGAATTTGTAATAATAATCTTATTATTACAAATATATCGTGTAACGCTACTGACGCTTAAAACGGATAGAGTGGCCACGCGGCGAACGCTCCGAACGTCCATATTAAAACTTCGCTTCAAAAAAAGTATTTGTTGTCGTATTTATATCTCAGTGCAAAATTTTGATAGAAAAAAAATATTAGAAATTTACGTTAACGTAATAAGTAAGCATTTTACAACGTCCCGCAATGAGCTCGTTTCGCGGGTTTTACGACGAAATATTCCCCAATTTATTATGTCCAAAGTTTTATTTTGTTGTGCCACGGTGGTTTTGTGACCACTATAAAAATGTACCCGTTCCATAAATACCTTTTGTTTACCATTTCACTTAAATACTGCGATGTTATGTAGCTATTTCATTTGATTTATGCGAGTAGTTTAAGGTTGGTGCTGATTCTGTTGGTACTCGACTGAAACCAACATTGGCATCCCTGTCATTGTCGTGTTATATGATGACTTTAGTTTAGTTGTGATTTCATAACATCATAATTGGAATTGTCTCGGGGAATTATTATGACTTCAGTGGATGGGTTGTAAAGTTAAAATAACAAGGTCACGTTTTAGTAGACACTGGTGGTTGTATAAAGTTATTTAGCTTATTTGATCACTATTCCGTTTTGATCACTATTCTATACTAGTTCAGTCACACACACAGTAAAGTCACATACAAATCGATTAATTTGTTTAGCACTACGGGGTCACTTACAAATTGCAAAAGTATATGGGGAATCGGGGTTAAAGATATCGCAAGCTTAAAAAGAAAAAACAAAAAGGCAAGAATAAATCTACCGTGTAGTACCCTGATATCGCGATGGCCGCATATCGCGGGGAAGAGTGCCATAACTTTAGGCCTGAAGTATTCCATAAATTTCTATGAACGTCACATAACATTCTTTCCCAAAGCTACATTTTTTTGTTGGTTCCGTAACCTTGCCCTTACGTTGGTACTGTCGCTGTGATATAATGCCTAGTTTGAGACTGTTCTCAAACTACATGAGGAATTGTTGTAGTTAACCTTAGGGCCCGTGTTCATAAAACAATCTTCAGTCTGAGAGCGATCTTGAGTGCGCTTTTGACGTGTAATTTGACATACATGTTTGACATTTGACTTTGACATCCTACTAATATTATAAATGCGAAAGTTTGTGAGTGTGGATGTATGTATGTATGTTTGTTACTCCTTCACGCAAAAACTACTGAACGGAGTTGGATGAAATTTGGAACACAGATAGATTATAACCGGGATTAACATATAGGATACTTTTTAACCCAATAATCCAATACTACGCGGATGAAGTCGCGGGGCACAGCTAGTACCTGTTATAAAAATAAGATTTCAAGAATGCTCTCAGACTTTAGATAGTTTTATTATAACCGGCCTTGAACGGAAGATGTCAAGCACTGGTTTCTGTACTGACGGGTTAGTAGAAGTTTGGACAGTATCAAATATCGATCGAGTGATCTCTTTCCACATGCTTTGAACACACTGACAGCAGCGCCCCTAGCGGAAGAGTGTACACCTCTCAGATAAGATCGGGGTAAAGTGTCAAGCTGCTTTTCATGTTATGATGAGTGATAAACGAATAACTTATAGAACAGATAATTAGTTCCTTTGCAACATAATATCTTAGTAATATTAGTATTGACCATTTTATTTCGGCAGAAAAGACGAACGTTTGACAATTTTCAGCTGATTTCACCTTATCGATATATTCCAGTAGTCTGTAAATATGCTTAGAAAATATCTGTATTCATTTAGTGCTCATAGCCTTGCTAAATTCAGATATTAAAATTAGATCAACATTACGTCAGCACCAAAGTACAATCATAACA
This sequence comes from Notodonta dromedarius, assembly GCA_905147325.1. Classification (NCBI taxonomy): domain Eukaryota; kingdom Metazoa; phylum Arthropoda; class Insecta; order Lepidoptera; family Notodontidae; genus Notodonta; species Notodonta dromedarius. Next base: position 2,554,574 of record LR990167.1, read on the forward strand.
GAAAAAATCATATTCATAGCACAACGCTTAAACCCTTGTTTTTGTATTGACGTCATTCGCTCGATTCAACTCATTTACTAAATGCTTTTCACGTACTTATACCTATTTGGTGTTGGTTCTATTAGGTTTAATTTACGAGATAATAAATTAAGCAAACAGACCATTATTAGATTACCTACTATTTGGGATGTCGATCGATTAAATGTCTATAAGTAGTTTAATAATAGCTTTTTTATGTTTATGTTTATATTAAACGACCCGCCTGTTGTTAAGCTGTTACCGTAGCCTATAGATGCGTGCAATACCAAAGACTAGGTCGCACGTTTCCAACCTGAAGGGGAGTGGGACAGAGTGGGACAGAGTTGGGCAGTGTCACGTTTACGCACTGAGAAAGAAAACGTCAACAAATAAAATTGTACTTCGTAGTTCCATAGTGGAATATTTCTGGCGAAGAAGAAATAGGCCATATCTCGCGAAGAACCGACAACCGCTGGGGTAAACGCGTTCTTGAGTGGAGACCTCGACTCGGCAAGCGTAGTGTAGGACGCCCTCCGACCAGGTGGGATGACGATCTGGAAAGACTGCAGGCAGATGCTGGATGCGGCAAGCTGAAGACAGGGCGCTATGCCCCTCATTAGGGGAGGCCTATGTCCAGCAGTGGACAAGTATAGGCTGATGATGATGATGACAAAACGTTTAGTAAAAAATATTATTAATAACTACAAATATCATTATTTTGTTGTAATATTTATTCTAAGTGTTATGCGGGATTATGTTGCAGGGTGAAGAAATAGGCAGGAGGCAATTAAAATGTCTCAATCCAACTCGAGTTGCGTAGTTCATAGTTCTTTGATATTAAAATTCCATAGTTCAACGTTGAACAATATAAAATATGTACCATCGTTACGCTGAGGAATTTATCGCAACTAAGTGGATTCTTTCGACGCTGCCGACGCTCGCATATTTAAACTTTGGAGTAGTTTTATAACCGGTTTGCTCTGTAATAGAGTGATACTAACACATTACTAGAGTTTGTGGTTTTCCTAAAACCAGAGAGACAGACTCACTACGCACGGTTTGCTAAAACTTTTTAGACCAAGATGATTACTAATATTGAATTAAGTATTAAATTATATTAAAACAGAGGTACCAATTATTTTTTGACATCTTGTGATACATATTCTTAAAAATATTAAATGAATGGGTCCAGGCCAGGAGTGGGACATTAACAGAGCTAATTTTTATTATTTCTTAAATAAACACCTACTAATATATTCATATATTCGTTATATTATAGTTTGCTACAACTACCAATTAATGACGTAATGCTTCATTAGCAGTACGGTTGGAACTTTGTCTACATTTTAACCAATTTTAGAGATATTATTAATATTATTTCACTCGTAGCAATCGTAAGACATATGTCATCTAATGATGTGCTCAACACAATCGGTTGGGCTTCCGACTTTATCACTCATCGTACGAAATAAGGTATAATAGCTACTATACGCTGATCTTCTGTGAGAGGGTGGTACTACCCGCACATAAACTGTACTGTATACAAGGTGACACATAATGGGTATACTATTTTTTTTGCAACTTAACTTTGTAAATCTCAAACTATCGGCTTTGTAGGACAGTTGAAGTACTAAAGATTTTGTACACTTGTGAAATCGGTCAACAGCTGTATTCCTGTAACACCTTTTGTTTTTCAAGTTCCCTCCAAAGCTGATGGTTTTAGAATTACAAAGTTAAGTTTTGAAAAAAAAAGTATACCCATTATGTGTCACCTTGTATATAATTAAATAAACTATAGTCAGATAAAGCTTGGCTCTACTACCGTCAAAATTCACTATTGCATTGGGGAAACCTGTAAAATCTATATTTTATTGTTTTATCTTATTTATTTATTGTTCATGAAAATAAATAAGTAAATAAACTGGAGAGCACATTACATGTGGTCTCTAATGCTGATCTACTTTAGTTTGGGACTTGGATTATGCTGGAAAAAGGTAATAAGGGCCATATTATTTATCTGTTTGAGAATAGAAACATGCGAGGCTCAGGACGGAGGCTTTGTTCTCACGGCTGAATGGTCGGATTCCCTTGATCTTTGTCCCTTGTTTTCTAAACAATTCGCGAGTTTAACAATGAGTTCTAGGTATAAGACACTGAATATCGATCAATACGTTGTTACAAATAGGATACTTGGTATTTTGTTGGTTAAATTATAGGTAATTGTAATTCAATTCAATCTAGATTCCATAAAAGTTATTCGCAATTGGACCCTAAAATTACTGAAATTCTTTGATTCCTTGGGGAAACACTTGAAACAAATGAAAATTACGATAAGCACGTACTGGATAAAATAGGAATAAGGACTTTTTGGGGGGAAGGGGAACAGTGGTGTTGTCATTTTCAAAACGAATGTTTCTTTAAATTAAAATGTGTAATGTTGATGGAACCATTGGGTATATGCTCATAAATGCGTGTGAGTATAGGCAATTGGATCAAAAGTGATGAAATATGATTTTTCGAGTTCACCCAAGAAGTTTTGTATTAGTAAAGTAGCAACTAGCAACCACTTTGCAATTGGGTTTGGAGGGGAGTATATTATCTCTAACCAAAGGCATTCATAATGCTCGACACATAATAATAATTCAGCCCTTTTGACGTCCCACTCCTGGACACGGACCTCCGCTCACTACGAGGGGGATGTACGCGGAGGGCACACATAATAGAACTTGAAAATGTTATTGAACTTAGCACTGGCTATTATGCGAGCTTTTCGTAGTAATAACTTTCTTTACGGTGCGTCAGCGGTTGAAAACACAGTAAACACAATATCAAAAATGTCACTGAGATGACAAAACCATTTTCCTTCGTTATCAACAACGCGTTGCGTCTGTGCGTAACGAAGTGTTGCGTGGGCGTGTCGTGTCGTGTTGGGCGGTTGATCGATGTCCCATAAATCAACCGGCGCTGGCGACAGCCCTGTTTGGCTCGCCCTTAATGACACACAATGTTAGATACACAAAGATAGGGAGGTAATATCTTGTTTTCTTTTAATATTGCGGGCGTTCACATGAAGTTCGAGCTGATGGCTGACGAAATGTCGACCGCCAAGAATTTACGATTTATGATGAAGATTTTTTTAAAAATATTTGATGTTTGATGATGATGATGATGATGATGATGAAGTATAACATATCGGCAAACAAGCACGATCTTCCTGATGTTAAGCAGTTATAGTAGTTTTCTTATATTTACGCGAATACTACACATTGAAATAAAACTATTTAACTTAATTCAAGCCACCAAAGAAGATTAGTCAGTTCTTACCACCTGTCAAGTGTCACATTCCTCTACAAGATGCAGGGGTATACAAACTCGATTGTGAATGTGGGCTCAAATGTGGATAAAAGATCAGTAAAAACCCGCGTAAAAGAACATATCGCTGACGTGAAACACCGGCGCTCCACGAAGTCTGCAATCTGTGAACATGTACAGGACCGCACCCGCCATTATATCAGATTTGATAAACCACAGATCCTCGCAAAAGAACACCGATTCCGACCAAGGATGATACGTGAGGCCATTGAAATTAAAAAACATCCTAATTACAATAGGGAAGATGGCTGGGTGCTACCACCAACTTGGGATCTAGTAATTAATATAATTAAATCCAAATCCAAGTGTACCATTGCAAGACCTCGAGACACTGTGAGCACTTTCTGCGTGGATCGGACCGCAAACAACAACTAAATATGAGCGTACCCAGGTACTAACTATGACATCAGGACGTCTAACACCTCAGTCCCCCCGTGACCATGGCTGCTGTAAAGCAACCGAAACGTCGGGAACATAAATTAATAAACGCGATAAAATCCGAAAAATAGTTTTATTTCAATTATTTCAGTTATAGTCAGCCTATAGATGTTTGCAATACTGAAGACATTGCTCACACGTCCCCGACCTGAACGGGAGTGAGACGTACGAAACGTATACCTAGATAATAACTACTTCAAGCCGATCTTCTGTGAGGGGGTGGTACTACCCTGGTCGAGCCAGCCCCTGTATAAGCTGTAAGTGCTCAATTAGCTACAGCTCGGCTCTACCGCCGTCAAATCGTACCGCCGTCAATTCACGAAAATTATATTAATAATGGATTTAAAATGGTTTTTAATTAGCACACTTGGGGCCCGTTTCAATCTGAGATAGAACCTAGAGCGTCGTGGTTAAGATCACGGCCTCTTTAACCACGAGGCTTTTGAGGTTACAGTTTGATTTTAAAAATATTTTTAATATTTAAAGTTTTTACAATAGAGCCAACGACGTGAAGATACAACAAAGTGAAGCGATCCGATTGGTCGAAGCGGGCGGACCCGCTTCATAGCACAGACAAGTGGGCGGTCACCCTTACTCACTATATTTTGTAGAGCCTTTTGTTAAATGTCGGTTGAATCATGAGAATATCAGTAGATAAAAATAAAAATCTACAGACTGATATGTTTTTATAAAAGTTATGCGACCTCTTTTCCAGGAATTCAAGCGGCAATTGCAAAATAAAATTAATAATGATGCAATCTTTACCCAAATAAATATGCTATCGCTACCCATCTGATATTATTGTAAGAACGTTCCGAATGTTTTTATATCGCCGCCGTTCAATAAGATGTAGTGCAACATCTCGTTACTAAAAACACACGGAATACTATAACATGTGATAAAAATAATACACCATACGCCTGTACTATTATTCAAAATGTGCAACAACATTTTTCCGACGGTAATATGGTCACAAAGTGTCTGCTTTGTGACCAATATAGTACTTTACTGTACCACTATAATAGAAAGAAAGAAAAACTTGATTGTCAATAGCAGAAAAATAATAAAGAATATAATAAATGGAACTAAAAAAATTATGACATATCCTACTAATATTATAAATGCGAAAGTTTGTGAGTGTGGATGTCTGTATGTATGTAGGTATGTATGTATGTATGTATGTTTGTTACTCCTTCACGCAAAAACTACTGAACGGATTTGGATGAAATTTGGAACACAGATAGATTATAACCGGGATTAACATATAGGATACTTTTTAACCCAATAATCCAATACTACGCGGATGAAGTCGCGGGGCACAGCTAGTTATATAATACTTCTATTATTATACTAAAACTACTATTATACTGTTATAACAAAATACCACCAATAAAGGCATTAAGCAGTGATAGCTGATTGGTTAAGCACGCGTCCTGCACCAGGCCCTAGGTATATATAATTTCTATATGATTAGGTATCTCTTGCTTACGGTGAAGGAAAACATCGTGAGTAAACCTGCATGTCTTAGAAAATCTAACCAATTCTCGAAAGACATGTGAAATCCGCCAACCCGCGCTGGGCCAGCGTAGTGTATTACGGCCTGAATCACCCTCGTAGCGTGGACGTCAAATGGGCTAAATTATTATTATAATTGTGGGTATATTGTTATTATGCCAGACACATTCCCCTTTAATGCAAGATGCAGTGTTTCCCACGATGTTTCCTCATGTTTTTGCCGTGTTGTTCGGTAAAATGTTTTTACCGAACATTAGTGCCTATCTATACAAATTTACTATAGCTAAAGCTTTTATCCGTTCCTCACTACACGATTTCTATCTTCGGTGTGCTTCGGTGCGATCAAGGTTGATACCAACTAGTATAGGAAAGAAGTTTAGTATTATTTTAGTCCGGCCGTTTGATCGTTCGCGTGACGCAAGAGTTCAGTATCTGAAGTGGTATAGCAATATTCATTTTTAATCGCAATGGAAAAGATTGGTGTATACATGATCCATATTGCGGAAATGATTGCTCACACCTACAATCATTCCTTTAAGTATAAACAGGGAATATTGAAGAGGGATCGTATATAGCGAGATCCTGATGCGAGAATACAAGATCAAAACGATCAAAACAAATCAGTAAGTGAAGTGCCTTACCTCCTTATTAAGGTGAAGGCGCCTGTCAAGCCCGCGAAATTTAAAATTTTCGAGTATTTTTATAGTTTATCCAAAATCTGAAAACATTTAAGACAACATTTTGTGATTTGCGAAAAACACAGTATGCAGTGCGTTTATTAATACATTTATTTCACTCTAAATATTATCACGGTGGATATGATACTAGTAAATCACTAAATATCCAAAAATTGCCAGATTATCTGGATAGCTGTCGTTCTTGATATGTTTTAGAGTAAGTTGGATATATTAATAAATGCACTGCACACGGTCTTTTTCGCGAATTACAAAATGTGCCTTTTATTATTGTCACATTTTGAAAAATTTCTAAAAAACCACAAAAAATGAGAACTTCGCGGGCTAGATGGGCGCTTTAGCCTTAAGTATAAACAGGGAATATTGAAGAGGGATCGTATATAGCGAGATCCTGATGCGAGAATACAAGATCAAAACGATCAAAATAAATCAGTAAGTGAAGTGCCTTACCTCCTTAATAATTAACGTGGATTAGCGGGCGAATAGTTACACACCGAGCTATCTCTTTCTGACATTAGTAATTTGACATTTCAAAGAAGAAGACAAAGTATGGTGTAACTAACAACCGCTCATCCATGTTTATTAATAAGCGGGTTAGAGCCTAAGTTGCAGACTACTATTCCAATTGGATTGTCGCCATTCTGTCGTTTGTAAGTACGTTCTTATTTTAATAACTAGCTGAGCCCGCGACTTCGTCCGCGTTGAATTTAACTTAACCGCTCCCGCTTCCGCGTTCTGAGCCCGCGCGACAGGACCCATTTGTATTTTTTTTGTTTTTCTAAAATAAAAGTAGCCAAAGTTACTCCTTATAACATCAGCTATCTGTCAGTGAAAGTCCCGTCAAAATCGGTCCAGCTGTTTCGGAGATTACCCGGAACAAACACACAGACAGACAGAAAGACAGACAGACAATTTTTTTTTAAATCGCGTTTTTGCTATCGGTGTCGTATGTACTTCCATATGCATTCAGTGAAAAGGTGTTATTTTGATATTACAAACAGACACTCCAATTTTATTTATTTGTATAGATAATGCACGATATTTTAAATGATGCCAAATGCTTCATGTGATATTATGTGATTACTTTCTAACCTTTGATGAAATCATTCTATACCAACCAAGAGAAAATATTTATACCATAAAATTATAGTTTTTTTTGTGGTCTTTAGTATTTAATAAGGTGTCGTGCAATATACAATCATACTTTTAAACTTTTTTCCTTAATGTGAGAATGTTGTCAGCTCTCTTTCCTTGCGTATCTAATTCGCAACACTCGTGTGCGACTCCACATGAGCACAGTTAATAGGCTTCCACCTTTCAACCCCACGTAACTTTAAAGAGGGTCGAGGTTATATCAGTGACGTGTTGGGAAGGTATTCGGGTAGTTAGGGAAATTGTTACAAACCAGAGTAATAGTTTAATTAGTCGTTTACCGATTTTGAATAGCAAAATATGAGATTTCGTAGAGCCAATTTTAATAAGCGCTTTTGCCATACCTATTATTGGAATCAAGTATTTAGGTTAGGTCCAACTAGTCATATTACGATCCGTGGTGCCTTACAACTGGTCTTCAATCAGCTGTAACAGTATTGTTTCTATGGCAATTAGCCCATACCAGCTGCATATATTTTGTCTCCCGCTTTGCACCGGAGGGAAGTGGAAATATTTTCTTCCAACTCCTCCTATTATTTCTTTCGATTAAATTCGTGCGGGTTTCAAATCAATTTAACTTTTCCCCGGGACTCGTCGAGGGTCAAACCTCGACGTCATTATTGGTCACCATTGTCGATCCTGGCTTACAGGAGTTACAGTGGTTGGAGTGTGTGGCGGGATTAGACAATTTTAATAAGCTACCCGCGGATAGGGTGTCTGAAAGTAACCTAATTTTCGAGAGATTATTCGGGACATTCCGAATTTTTTAAGCAGATTTCTGCCCCGTGAATGAATTTTTTAGAAGGTCCACGGTGCTTCTAATTACCTTTTATGATATCTACAGATTGGGAGTAGTTTTATTCTACCAGCATCAAATGGGGACATAGAGAATTTGATAAGTCACTTTTTATTTCCGTAAAACCTAATTACGGAATCATATTCTTTAAATCTGAGACAGGAAATTGTATCATTCGTATTCACACGGAAGTGAAAAAGGAATCGTCGCAAAAGTCTCTAACGACTTTTTCGAATTTATTTTTCGTTTACCTTAACATTTACAATATATGATTTATTTGACGTTTTTTTTTGCTGCGATTCGATTTTTTGCCTTTGATATTAGAAGCTATTTTCATTGCAGATTATTCACACTTGGGCTGTGTAGCATGAAATAAAAAGAAACCTTGTTAACGCATTCCTAAAGCTCATGTTAGTTCGAATAGGTTCACGACTTTAATTTTAAAAGTGTCATATTGGTAAGCAAAATAAGAATAGGCAATCGGCTTATATTTTTCCGTTTGGTGTGTTATGTTTTTCTTAAAGTATGGAAGGAAAACATATTCCTTCACATTTTCAAATTCCTTACATTCTTTTGCGTTTTCTATTACTTATTGATTATCAAAAGATCCCACCACAGTCTCCCTAAAATCGAATCTATCTCCTGTATACTCGTATGATAGCTCTATTATTTCACCACTCTATTAGTTTATTGAATATTCATTGCAGTGTTATCTCGTGGCAACAATCCGATCGGCTGCTTCGGCGGCGCAACGTCGCAAGTTCCGCAGTAAGTTCCACAAACTGTCACACTAACCATTGCTGTTATTGATAGTTCAGGTGGAAGTGTTACCGAGCTGTGATAGCAATGGTGACTGAAACAATATTCATATACGTTTATCAGACGATACCCATCGCACCTCTGTTGTTAAAGTGTGCTAGGACAATTGAAGGCTTTATGTGGAACTGTCAAGTGCTATCAGCTAAAACTAAATTTGATTCTTATTTTATGTTTTTTTTGCAATTAGGTATTAGTTGTTTTCTTAGTGTGGAGCAAATAATTTTTAATAATTAAAATCTCTTTGATGGGGAGGCTACTTGTAGTTGAAAAAGCTTGCACTGATGTCGGTAATAACGTAAGTATTCGCAAAGTAATGTAAATTTAAGAACTAATGGAACGGCTCAATGTTTTTAGGTAGAATTAAATTAAATTATCAAGCATGTCAGAAACACAGAACAACGTCCAAGTTAGCAAAATGCAGGCGCATTCAAAATTTAACCAGACTCAGTTTAATAAGCAGTTTGGAAGAGTGCTGAAGTCAGTCAGACAGTTTGCCCGCAGGCGAAACGGCGCATACGGGCCCGAGTTGAAAGTTTCCGATGCAACGGATTTTCCACAAAGTAACTTAACTCTTCACATAACGTCTATCAAGAGCTAGCTTTATTAAGCTTATTTTAGGAGTATGCGGGCATTCACACGAAAAAGACCTCCAAATTTTTGGTAGATAACGACTGTATTTGATATCTGAATCTAGTAAAAAGTATAGAAATTATCGCTGCATAGTTAACCGTGTTTAGCCTTGGTCTTCATTATAGATTGGAATGTGTTTTGTTTCGTTACTATGATTCTGTAGTTTTAGGGATGATTATGGCAAGGAAATATAAGATACAAAAGATTATTGAGAACAACATTAGTACCTCCTTACCTAATATTTAGACATTTAGATAGATCAATTGCATTCACGTAGACGTATTTAGTTCCATGATTACGGGTGAGTATATGTACTGTTTTTTACTGAATTAAAAAGAAGAGGACGTCCTCAATTCGATATATATTTAAAAAAAAAACAGTAGATATTTTTTTTAAATTTTTGTTGCCTCTACTCCGTCATTTATAAACAGATTTGAAGAAATACTTTTTATTTGAAGGTATACATTCAGATTGTTCCCATAGAATTTAATACAAATCGGTTCAGTAGTTTGAGAGATGTCTACGGTTACCAGCAATTCACCACTAAAAAATCATGAAAAAACTAATATTAATAAAATTGAACCGATAAAAAAAGACCAGGGTTATTTTTTATTAAAAAAAATCTATGAAATAAAGCCACACATGTACAATGGCTATTGGTACATTATTTTATGTTGGTACCGCAGTATTTCGTCCAGACGAGTCAGCTAAGTGCCTTCGTAAGCCTTCGTAACCCCCTAATTGTGGCACCTGTTCGACTTATTTCACCAGAAATATTCTTAAGAAAGTAAAATGCTGTCGTGGGTAAGTACATTGTTCTAAATTTGTTTTCATCTGAATAATTCTGGCTGCGAAGCTTTTGACAGCTTAAGCAGCTTACTTCGCATTGAAGGATTGATAAAGTTTTTAAAATTGAATTATATTTTAATATCTCGCGAACATTCCGAAATTGTGTATCCTCAAGTATTTTAGTACCTATTTATGTCACTTTCGATTTTTATATGGAAGCTGAATTACTGTATTACTAGCTTTATTATTTGTGGTATTTTACGAGCCTTAGTTGAACGCTGTTCATTATAACGGTAGTAGAGGCAATTGACTAATGGCTCATAATATGAGCTCATAATGAGCTCATAATATATGGGCTAGCTCTACCAGACCACTCTCTAACAGAATATCAGCGTAAAGTAACTATTATAGCGGCGTTTCGTACGATGCGTGCGAGTACCGGAAGAAAACCCCCTTCCCACTTCATACCCACTCTCCTTCCTGCCAGCAACGTGCGAGCAATGCCTCTGGTATTGCAAGCATCTATAGGCTACGGTTACAGCTTAACATCAGGCAGTACGCTTGTTTACCGACTATATTGGAACATGTATAAAAACAAAAAGAATATCATGACTTTTTGATAGAAGTAAGCAACGGATGAGTTCATAACATTCATCTCTACAATATTAATATCAGCGTTTTTCACATTCCTTTGAAAATCCTCTGACTAAAGTGGAGTTAAACCACAAATTCCCCCAAACACTCCGTTCGAGGGTGAAAGGTTAACAAAGTTATGAAACTCAGTGAAGTCGGTAGCCCTTTCAAATCCCACCATTACTGACCTCACGATTGAATTTCGCCGAACTTGTAACGATCTTGTTCTATTTCCTCCCGATAAACTACTAGATGTACTAGCGGTTTGAGAGAAGTTAACATACCACTCTACATAACATACAACGATGGCAAGCTGACTATTACTGAATTTAGTATTTTTTATACTAACTCATAAGTTCCAATGTTATTAACATTATTATGAAAGTAATAAATAAATTCCAAGATATTCGTTATTAAAGTTTGCTAAAGTTACTTAGTTATGACGTCAAACCTACGTTAGGTACATGTGTTTGAAATTTTAAACCTCTGTATTTTTGCCAATTTAAATTTTGCCCATATTAATAAATCGATCTCAAGTCTGAGACCGATCATGGAAATGTCTTCCTTATGTCAAACCAGTTCAAAATAACTTGTCAAAAGCCTACATATTATGATCGCTCTCAGACTTGATTATAGATTTATTAATACGTGCCAAGTTATTTCGGAAATTATTTCACTGGTTGTTATCGGATGTCATATACCTCATTTAATTCACGTCAGCAAATGTCCTTTACACAACTTTATCTCCCACGCAATAGGTCATATATTACCACATCAAGATATTATTAATATCTAATATTAATACCAGTAAATGTTCATTTACTACCGAACGTAAAGCGGCCATTCGTTAATCGTCACTTTTATCGGTTTCCTATCGCAATTCTCCGAACGATAATTAATTTGTTATATCGCCCTGGATTGGATGGCCCATCGCTTAATATACGACTTGTTGTAGTGGTTTTCGTAAATTACACCCTTTTATGGTATTAGGTATATCACAATAAAGAGGTTGTTTTCAAAGGGACCATTAGGTATTTCGGGTAAGGAAGATATCGTTTCAAATGTCGCGACCACCAGTCCGATCTCCGGACGAGGTTCAAAGGACTGACTGAAGGCGGGATAATCTGTTTATAGATTTCATTTGACGACCGCTTGGCGCAGTGGTTCGAGCGTAGGCCGTTAGGCTCACTGCACATGGTGGTTGCGGGTTCGATTCCTGCCAGGGCAAATTTCGGAAATGGCTTATTCGTAATTTGCCCTGGTCTGGTGGTAACCATAGTACACGCATTGCTTAGTTTGGGACCATACAGTGTGTCGTTATTTATTATGTATATTTATTTTATTCATGATTATGTGGCTTTGTTTCATGGAATCCTATTAAGAAATCCGTATCGAGAGGTTTAACTATTTTGATAATTATTAGTAGGTATTATCACATGTAGCATATTTTTTGTTTTTTTTACAAATAGTCATTATTGCGGTAGTTGGGTCTCTACAAATTAAAACAAATAAGGGAAGTCGTAAAAAGCATCGAGTTCAAACAGCTTGTGACAATAGAACTAACTCGAGTTGTACGAATAGGTATAACTTGACGTGTATGGAAGTGAGAGGCAATAATGAGCGTATTTGTTGCCGCAGCGCTTTTTAGGTCGAGCAACAATGATGTTATGACATAATTTAAGAGAGTTACCGCAAGGTATAAGCGTTAGCGGAATGTAGTATTACCATACAACTCATTAATTACTATTGTCAAACCGTATAAAATCTATACACATTAACTGTTTAACATCAGGCGGGTCATTTTAGTACAAAATGATAAATGTCAAAAACGCACTCAAGATCACTCGCAGACTTGAGATCAATGCCATAGACTTACGCAAACAACTTATCGCCTTGCAAATACTCTTTTACGATTCTCTCATGCCGTACGCCATCCATTATGAAGTTTACGTGTATTTTATAGGGATCTTTATTAAGATTTCGCGCCTTCCGAGTGGAGCTGTGAGCTCGGCGCACAATTTAGTCAAACAATTAAATTCTGACAATGTTATCACAGGGATAAATCGTTTGCGAGGTGATTCATGCGGAAGTAGCGTTAAAAATGATGTCTTGCTTGTGAGACTTGAAAATATTCAAACAATTATATAGAACTAGTTGCTGCCCGCGACTTCGTCCGCGTAGACTTAAGTAAAGTATTCTATGTGTTAATCCAGGTTATAAACTATCTGTGTTCCAAATTTCATCTAAATCCGTTCAGTAGTTTTTGCGTGAAGGAGTCACAAACATACGTCCACACTCACAAACTTTCGCAATTATAATATTAGTAGGATTAATAACTGACGACCGTCTGTAGGCCGCTCGGCTCACTGCACATGGTGGTTGCGGGTTCGATTCCCGCCGGGGCAAATTTCGTAATTAGCCCAGGTTTGGGTGTCACTTGGATCGCCCCCAGTCCATTGTGCGGTACCCATAGTACAAGCGTTGCTTAGTTTTGGACCATACAGTTGGTGTGTCAGACTGGCGATTAAAAAAAAATATATATCTTGTTCGATATAGTTATTTGCTGCCAGAAAGACGTGGTCTAAATGCCAAAATCAAATGGGAGGATGACATAGCCATTAGTTACTCGAGCGTGTAACAGATTGGAATTAATGCTCTATAGAGATAACGATGAAGGAGAGCTCGACGATGATATGTATAGTTTTTAAGTAAAATAAAATTTTGACTCTAGTTCTAGAATAAAATATAGAGTTCAATCTGGAGTAGAGTCTGCAGAAGAGTCTGGACTAAAGTCTGGAGTAGACTCTGGATAAGTTTCTGGAGTAGAGTCTAGAGTAGAGTCTAGAGTAGAGTATGGTGTAGAGTCTGGATTAGAGTATGGATTAGAGTCTGGACTGGAATACACTCTGGAGAAGAGTCTACAGTGGAGTCAGGAGTAAAGTCTGTTGTAGATTCTAGAATAGATCTGGGATAGACTCTGGTGTAGAGTTTGGCATAGAGTCTGGATTAGAGTTTACAGATAGAGTAGTAATACAACAGGCTAAATAAATATAAAAAGAACTTTTGTTTTATCTACAAAAGTATTGCCTGATTAACAATGGTACACACTACACACAATAACAAGTCGAAGTGTATACGTAAGCCGCTGTCTAGACGGTTGTTATGTCAATCAGCCACTTTTTTCTAGGACTTGAATTCGGCATAAAAACGTTTTTTTACAATGTATTCAGCCACTAGGACAACATTTTTTCAGAATTCCCATCAAAACACATTTATCATAGATACTACTTTTTTTGGCGGGCAAATTCACGGAAATCCCTTTGGAATATTCAGTAGGAATTCAATTATTATTTTTATAACAAAGTCAGTAAACAAGCCTATATGTCTAATACCAAAGGCATTGCTCGCACGTTGTCGTCCTAAAGGTAGTGGGAACGTGGAAGGAAAGGGAGGGGAGTTTAGGTTATCTCTCTTACGCCAATCTTCTATGAGAGGGTGGTAATATCCCCGGTCGATTCGGTCCCTATATGATCTGTAGTCAATTGTAGTCATAAAAATCCTACTAATATTATAAATGCGAAAGTTTGTGAGTGTGGATGTATGTATGTACTAGCTGTGCCCCGCGACTTCATCCGCGTAGTATTGGATTATTGGGTTAAAAAGTATCCTATATGTTAATCCCGGGTATAATCTATCTGTGTTCCAAATTTAATCCAAATCCGTTCAGTAGTTTTTGCGTGAAGGAGTAACAAACATACATACATACATACATTCATACATTCATACATACATACATCCACACTCACAAACTTTCGCATTTATAATATTAGTAGGATGTATGTATGTATGTTTGTTACTCCTTCACGCAAAAACTACTGAACGGATTTGGATGAAATTTGGAACACAGATAGATTATAACCGGGATTAACATATATGATACTTTTTAAGCCAATAGTCCAATACTACGCGGATGAAGTCGCGGGGCACAGCTAGTGAGACAATAAATATTCCTAGCAAAAATAATATTTGATAATAAATATTCGACCATTCCGGTATTGTATCTCTCATCAAACGTAGCTCTAATTTGTGTAAACACTTCGAAACAGAGTGTTAGAACTACACGGTTAAACTTAGCAATCGTCTGAAAATAAATTGAGTTATTACCAAAAAGTGAAACACGTGATAAACGCGAGTTATACTTACTATATGTAACATGCAAATAAAATTTGTCATAACTCGGTTATAAGTGTCATGTGATTAACATTTTTTGTAATAACATCGTTAGTGTCAATAATTCATATTATTAATTATAGAACTATGCAGCGGATTACCGTACAGTAGCTAGACAGCTATTTAGAATTAGTTGTCTGTGGAAAAGTATTGAGAAATACCATTCGCAACATCTATGTTGGTTTCCACAATTCCAAATTCAAAGCCGGTTAAGCCGCTCACGAAACTTTGTTTACTCACCGGCGGCATATTTACAATGTACCTGAAAACTTTAGAGACCCTTTATTTGCTTTAAGTCTTTCAAAACCATCGGCCAGAGGCGTTCGATTTAAAAGCGACGACAGGTGTACTTATAATAAATTATTAGCTGATTCTGTAGGCGGAAACGTTTTCAGCCGGCCGATTTGTAGGTTTTATAGTTCTTAAAGTGTTTCCCATGATAATGTTTGTTTGAAATACCGCGGTTTGACTCTAATGGCGAATTCTTTCCTGACGCGCCTTGATACATCTGGTTTTATGGCTGTTTTATATCGAAGTATCGGTTACGCAGTTAGAATTGACGTCATTACGTTTTCATTATCGAGACCGGTAATAAAATCGCGAATTAATTGAGCCGAATACTGTCTTAGTAGGATCTCATCACCTATTCTATTTTTCATGGAATCAATTCAGTCATCAAAATTTATGATACTTCCGCCACTTTTATCGCAGTCGGCCATATGACACTGACTAATATTTTCAAAAAGTAATGAATAATACAAGCCGTAGGAGTCTGGCCGACATCAAATTCAGGGAACCTTCCCCAATTTTTCATTTCCCATGTCATACCCGAAATTTATACGGATCCGATTGAAAATTTGTAACAAAGGGAGTTGAGAACAAAAGACTTGAAGAATTCCATAGCCCTGACCAACTATAGCGAGGGCGTACAAATTATTTAGAAAGATTCCTGGGATTACTGCGTATCATTTTGATTTGATAATTTTTGTTTGAGTTCGGGGTATTTCATTAAATACTTTTTAATCACAAAAAAGTTAAATACATGCTAAAGTTGTGTCAAAATATATTTTTAAAGTTAGATTTTATTTCAAATAATTTAGATGTTTTTTATTAATTTAATTTTTACATGACTTATAGTTATTAAAGGTTGGTAAATTCCAGAAATTTCATTATATTTTTTTAAATAGGCACCTATACCCATATTCAACCAAGAAATAACAATATATTTACCGGATGGATATAAATAATACGTCTAGCGTCATTTATTACATTGGGCGTACAAAAATAAATCCATGGTCTCACTTTACCGTCTTATTTTATTGGAAAAAAGACGAGATTGAGCCGGAAGTCCGCGGACAATCAACGATCAAATTTTTCTTCAAATATTCGCTCAGACCTTTCACAGCTTGATCGAATAGAATTCAATTTGTTGTGCAGCGGGACCATGGCTCACACGCACACATCTATTTCCTCCAATGGGACCATTCAATGTTTCCTCTTGTCTATATCGGTACGATATTTTCTCTATTTAATCGAGTGAGAACAGGACGTGGTGTGACATCAATTCCTTTAACGTGCAACCCTATTGATTTCGGAATCCATTTACCAATTGATGTATTTAGTGACAGACAATTCAATGGATGTCTTATATAGAGGGTATTAAGTAGGTATTTTATACAAACGACGGGTATACGGGTTTTAGGCCTGTATTCCAAGATCGCTCTCAGATTTGAGATTGATTTCCTAATACCTACGGGTCTAACTGTTTTCCTACTGTTTACATTACTAGACTATTTATAGTACCTAGGTAGTTGCCTATTTGGAGGAGCGACCCAATATGTTGCAAAAAGTTTCCAAAATTCGTATTAAACAGGATAAAACTTGGGTATTAATTCTTTAGTGCTCGAAAATCTAGACTCCGAAAACCGAGTTATAAAAGTTGAAATGTAAGTTCGTCCCAACACGTTCCGCACTGGTAGCCTTCGCTCGTGTACCCAGCTGTACGCAGTGTATAGTGATGGTTACTCATCTTCTACATACGAGGATGAAGTAGAATTAACTCACCTAGAGTTACTCATGAGGGGCTGATTTAAGGTATAGCGTGTAATAATGAGCCGGCGTTGCCTGTCATTCGCTCACCACTCACATACTCACCGCGAGGCGTTGATTAACCAACCGTGTCATAAGTAAACTCCTTTATTTCATCGTAATAAGAACCTCAATGAACACCTCGTGTGTGAGACTCAACGCTACAGTGTTACTATTTATATACTCGTAGATCTATACAACCATCAAATACGTTTCCGATTTCCTAGTTTCTATAAACAGTCCAAGAAAGATGATAGGTAAGTGCTAACAAAGTATAAATACAATTTCATCAAATTTCAGATTCAAAATTTGCTCAGTTGGTTATAAAATATGAAATTTATGCCATAATACTGGATGAACATTTCTAACACGTCTAATAAATAGTAAAATACTGGTAAAGATAAAGTAAAGATAACAGAAAAAAGAGATTTGTCTTGACGTAAATGTGAATAACATTTATAAGCAAGCTGTTTGCTCCACACAATAGTTCAAAACACCTCCTCATAACTACTTGTGTTGTGAGGTTATACAGTTAACAAAGCATCGGTAACTAGTTAGTTTGCGGCTTCACTTTAATAGTTTTACGTGTGTTAGTTGGTTATCGGTTCATAGACAATGCGAAACTAAACATGGCCTGATAATATTATTAGAAATAACTTCAATATGGTAACGAGACAATACATACAGGTTGAAACAGAAAGGGTATTATTTTTGCAAACTAAACTTTGTAACTCTAAAACTATCAGCTTTGGAGGAAACTTGAAAAACAAAAGGTGTTATAGGAATACAGCTGTTGACAGAATTCATAAGTCTACAAAACCTTTCGTACTTCAACTGTCCCACAAAGCTGATCATTTTAGATTTACAAAGTTGCAAAAAAAATAGTATACCCTTTCTGATTCACCTAGTATAAGTGGAGTTTTAGGCGTTTGAAAGGTATAATAGCTTTAGGTTTGATGGTGGTAGAGCCAAGCTGTAGCCAATTGACTACATACGGCTATGTACGGGCTGGCTCAACCGGGGTAGTACCACTCTCTCACAAAAGATTGGAGTAAAGTAGCTGTTATAGCTACGATTCGTACGATGAGTAAGAAAGCAGAATGCCCAACCCCAACTCCTACTCTCCTTCTGGTCGGCAACATGCGAGCATAGCCTTTGGTATTGCAATAGACTGCTGCTGATCGTTCGCTAGTTGGCCGACTTTGCTTTATAAAACAAAGTAGGCACCTACATTGGAAGCTTTGAATAATAAGCCAATAATTTTATGTTTTAACTAGCTGTGCCCCGCGACTTCATCCGCGTAGTATTGGATTATTGGGTTAAAAAGTATCCTATATGTTAATCCCGGTTATAATCTATCTGTGTTTCAAATTTCATCCAAATCCGTTCAGTAGTTTTTGCGTGAAGGAGTAACAAACATACATACATACATACATCCACACTCACAAACTTTCGCATTTAATATTAGTAGGATTAAATACGATAAATAGATTCGAAATGAATCTTCATATTAAGATACCTCTCTCTTGTCTGAATGAACCCTATGAGAGTCTAGCCAACAATGGGTGTTTGCTTTCTATAAGTATACCATTCGCTAAGAACGTTCAAATAATAAATGTTAATCAAATAATGATGTAATATTTTCTGCGCAAATAATTTACTCTCCATTCATTATTAGTACACATTACCTAACCAAATAGTCACCGATAAGCAAATACAATCTAATAGGACCCCAACCATTGTGTAATATCCGTAGTGAATGATTATCCAGAAATATCGAAATTGTTAGCAGTATACAGGTTGAAACAGAAAGGGTATACTTTTTTTTTCCAAACTTAACTTTGTAATTCTAAAACTATCAGCTTTGGAGGAAACTTGAAAAACAAAAGGTGTTATAGGAATACAGCTGTTGACAGATTTCACAAGTCTACAAAACCTTTAGTACTTCAATTGTCCCACAAAGCCGTTAGTTTGAGATTTACAAAGTAAAGTTACATAAAATTAGTATACCCTTTTTTTCACCTAGTCTTGTAAGTAATAAATAAATATAGTCCTGAGAGGTTGATAATGTTTTACCAGTAACCCCGTATAGTTCACCAAAGATTCGATTTTACCGACGTCTTACTTGTATTTACTTTGAGCACCGTTAGAATAGTTAATAGACAAAAATATGTTTCCATTATTCAATAGCCCACATGTAGGTAAAATCATCGCTTTATAGTCATTGGGAAATAAGCATCAGAATAAAATCTCGTGTATAATTTAAATAAACGCAGACAAACGACCGAGTTTCTAGTAAATCCATAGTTATGGTAGGATCTCTGGACCGGCAAATGCTTTTACAGTAATGGCTGCTAAAGTGTTTGTGTATTTAAAATGGACAACGAAATCCACACAAAGGTTTATTTATGTAGTTAATTCATTGTGTACTCATTTATATTGTAAATTGAAGAAGCCCCACTAATTTGTGTTCTGCTTCGGGCTCTGTGCGGGTGTTGCAAGTTTCTTAGCTATTTAATTATTCACTAATATTAATTTATATATTGTCTATTTTTCCAACACCCGTATATTTATTTTATTTTTATTTATTTGGTTCACCAACAACTGTTTACACCATATAAAACAATAAATAAATAAAATTAGACTTGTACAAGTGCAACAGTTACTTAAAGGTAAACACCGCATGCCCCACTAAACAGTTAAATTCTAAAAAACTAATCTAAATGTAAACAACAGAAAGAGAGAAAAAAAGTGATAGGTGGTATTAAATTATATAAAAATAAATGTAATTACTATAAAGCTATAAATCCGGTAAAATCAAGAAATAAAAAACTAAAACAATAAATTTAAATGAAAAAATATAAAAAATTAATCAATAAATAACACATTAAAAATGCTCGATATATTAATTTAATATAATAATAATTCATATAATATTCATCGCGCAAATATTAATTTAATATACTTAATGGATGTTGGTAAATTGACATTATATAAAATATATTATACCATCTCGGTCGCATTCCCCGAATGGGTCGACAGAGGATGTTGGTGCACTTTTTCAATGTTAGTTTCGGCCCCAATAGATGTTAAACTTCTTTTTTATACCTATCATAAATTCGGCAAACAAGCTTACGACTCGCCTGATGTTAAGCAGTTACCGTAGCCTATAGATGCTTGCAATACCAATGGTATTACTTATAAGTTCCCGACCTAAAGGGGAGTGAGAATTGGGATAGAGCGAGGGGAACCCCTGCTGGTTTGTCTTTCGGCTCTCTCACGACACGCAGCTGTTATAGCTACTTTACGTCGATCTTCTGTGAGAGGATGGTACTACCCAGGTCGAGCCAGTCGTATATGAGTTATAGTCAATTGTGGCTACAGCTTGGGGCTACTATCGTAATACCGTCTACATACTAGTAAGTAAATGAGAGTGGTAATACTTAAGTTTAGTCCTTTGAATTAACAATATTATTTAATAGTTTCGTGCGCGTTAGACATCTAGAGGGACTCAAAATAATCAATCTTCAATTACTTATCTGTATAAGTAATCTGAGTTCAAATATGAACGTAATAACTCAAACATAAACGTTATTTTAATCGCCAAAGATATCGGAATCCCATCAAACAATCATCATTCATACAATTTGAATTCCCATGGGAAATTTAAAAAGGGACCAATTTTAACGGAATCAAATAGACAGCGTTCAACAATATCACTTGTTTGTCAAACCTCATCAATTTTTTGAGTGAACATTTGCATTGCCTTATATTTACTTACTAGCTGTGCCCGCGACTTCGTCCGCGTGGAATTTAATTGACAAAGTTTCATACAAACTTTCATCCCCTATTTTATCCCTTTGGGGGTAGAATTAATCAAAATCCTTTCTTAGCGGATGCCTACGTCATAACATCTACCTGCATGCCAAATTTCAGCCCGATCCGTCCAGTAGTTTGGGCTGTGCGTAGATAGATCACTATGTCAGTCAGTCAGTCAGTCACCTTTGAGTTATATATATTTAGATAAACATTATTAAGAATATTATCAGAACGTAAATACCTTCGTAAGTAGGTACCTGTATTTCCCACCAGTAAAGTTTCAAGATCAATTTTCAAAGGTATATCTGTATTGTTTATAAGAAAAAAAAATTAGGAGCAAAGTTTTCTATAGGAAGTCCACACATTTTTTATTTTATTTTTTATTTTGAAGAATGCTGACTGTACAAACTGGTTGTTTCATCGCTAATTAAGAGTGGTAAAGTAAATATGCCGGCTTTTGACGTCATTCATCGTAAATTAGAGGGGTTAGTTAAATAGAGAAGGCAAATTATGTGTTCACAGTTCGTAGCCAGTGCGGGTCGTCGCAGTTACATACTTCATTTGGTATAGCGAGCGGCGAGGGTCGCGCAAATAGAGGCGCTATTTTATTTAGGTGGTTAATGTCAGGGTTGGCACTTGTGAAATAGCAGTACCTGTTGGAGCGCGAATTTATTTAATTATTTCGTTTCGGGTAATCTAACGGGTTGACGACCGCTTGGCGGAGTGGTTCGAGCGTAGGCTGCTCGGCTCACTGCACATAGTGGTTGCGGGTTCGATTCCCGCTAGGGTAAATTTCGGAAATGGCCTTTTCGTAATTTGCCCTGGTCTGGGTGTCACTGGGATCGCCCCCAGTCGATTGCACAAGCTTTGTTTGGGACCATATAGTTGGTGTGCCAGTCTGGCGATATTTATTATTTATTTATTTACCTATATCTCATATTTTCATTTGTGAGTGGTTGCGCCACACATTTCCACCACTGTAACCCCTGTAAACCAGGATCGACATGGTGACCAATAATGACGTCGAGGTTTGACCCTCGACGAGTCCCGGGGAGAAGTTAAATTGATCTAATTTTGAATAAATTCTATCTACCTATAAATAACATTTAAGCCTTAGATTAACACAAGTTTATCAAATAAACCATGTTTTTATTAGGTATTAACGTTACCTATATGTAAATTAGGTTCAAGTTGCATATTTATAACTTAAAACATTTTTTTTTCTTTCAAAAAATTAGTGTTGACTTCACCACCATGAGTACCGTTTTATTTATTCCCCGAGTGTCTTCTTTAGGCTAAATCGTAAAATGAACAGTGATTACATGGTATTGGTTTAATAGAAAAACAAATAGAACACCTTCGCAATATGGTTTTAATCAAAATGAAATGAAATGAAAAATGAAATGAAAAATGAAAATGAAATGAAACAGTTACATTATTAACAACAGTTACATTATTGAAAAGACGCACTTCAAAAGCTTCGTAATTACACAAGTTTATTTTATTATTATGTTGTGACCTTTGATATCTTATTCACGAATTCCTTTCATGCGTGCAAGAAAGTGATTTAATTAAATTGCAAATTCAATGGGAATGCTATGCAAAATGTCTTTGTATCTATTATTGAATTATCCAAAAATGGATTACCTATACAATAGTACATTGTTGCACAAGGGGTGAATGTAACTTATTTTGGCCCGAGACGTGGTCGCTACGCTCAGGCGCCAATAGTTCGAGGGACAAAATAAGTCTTTCACCCAAGGTAAACACTATGCTTTTCATTACGAATACAAGGAAGACCCGCTCCTCAGGCAACTTCAGACCTACTTTCCGAGTATGAGTAATGAAAAATAACTTTTTAGCAGAATTTGAAAAACAGGCCACTTCACTAACTACTAATATCGCCTCCCAAGGTGAAGCTTAAAATCTACTTATATTATATAAGTTAGTGTATAAAAACTCAAAATAATTTAAATCTGATAATGACAACCCTGTGATGCCATAGAGCTACTAACATTAACCAAAAACCAAACTGTCTCAGTGAAATATTTTGTGGGACACTCCAAGTGTATGTGTGCCCTGACACCTCTCACGTAACAAAGGTCTGTGTCAGGTGCTCTTTGAGTAATATCAGCGTGCTTTAACGTCATAAAAAGGCAAATTTAGTCACCGGTATGTTAATTTCAGTTTAAGTACCTACAAAGGTAGAAAGGATATGATATTTTGTGTAGTCAGTGTCCCCTTAGGGTGCCCTTTTAAGCGGATGCTGCGATAACATTATTATTTAAGTATGTTCCATCTACATTGCTGTAAATGATATGGTGATACAACAGGAATACCACTGATTGCTGTCAACAAAATATGGGGGTAGGTTTAGATGAAATATAGTATTCTAGCTGAAATGAAAGAACTTAACGGGAGGACTGCCTAGCCTCTGTACTATTGTATTCGCTTGCCTAGCCTCGACTGGTATCGTTCTCCAAATACTAATATAACTTTTACAGGGTTGTCACGCAAATGTTGTCTATGGTAAGCCAGTTCTTTGGAAATGTCTGCGACAGTGATGGACACGCTGACGATTTGTAACCGTATTCGGGTTGAAAAATGATTAATCCAAAAAAAATATTGATACGAAACATGAACCGACTTCAAAACACCACTAAAAAGCTAGAAATAACTAGGGACCTTATAATTTCTTTAATTTGGAGTCGGTGCCATTATCTTTACACTACATTAGGACTTTCCCCTACTTATTTGAATTGGCACTGACTTCAAATGGCGAATAGGGTTGTATATTTTTATAGGGGTGAGTGGGACGTTTGGTGTGAGATTCTGCGGGGCGACCGGGTCCGGGATGATCAAATATATCTATTAAGAAAATACGTCATCAATTTTCGTAGGAATTGCGAAAAATCGCTATCGTTTTGCACTAATGCATTTTATTGTAAACAACCAATCTAATAAAAATCGATACTAGTTTAATGTAACGTTTAAAACAACAATCTGGAGTAAGATTGACAGCAACACTATACTATTACGTGGTCGTATCCAAGAATTGATTCTATGTCTGCTTTGTTAGAATTGAGATTTAGCTGAAGGTATAATTACGCTTTTCAAGCCTGTCTTTTGAAGTGAACACGCATGTTGGATCAAAACGATATTTCAATATATTTGTAACGGTATTATCCGTGACGGTTATGATTATAACCTCTATATCCATAAAGTTATCTACTATAAGTAGATATGTAGGTTTTATTTGATTCAGTTTTTTATCTAGTTTACCTATTGAAATAAAACTATTTTTACGGATTATATCGCGTTTATTTAATTTTATGTTCCCGACGTTTCGGTTGCTTTACAGCAACCGTGGTCACGGGGGGACTGAGGTGTTAGACGTCCTGATGTCATAGTTAAAAACTGGGTACCCTCAAAATTTAGTTGGTGTTTGCGGTCCGATCCACGCAGAAAGTGCTCACTGTGTCTTGAGGTCTTGCAATGGTACGCTTGGTTTTCGATTTAATTATATTAATTACTGGATCCCAAGTTGGTGGTAGCACCCAGCCATTAAATAAACGCGATATAATCCGTAAAAATAGTTTTATTTCAATGTGTAGTATTCGCGTAAATATAAGAAAACAATAGTTTACCTATGTTTTTTAATTTTTAACTGTTTTTTATAACGCCTTCAACTATTACAATAGAACCCTAAAGTCAGATACCATTGCTAAAACCATAATAAGCATGTTTCAATGTAAAGAGAGGAACGCTTGGCACAGTGGTTCGAGGGTAGGCCGCTCGGCTCACTGCACATGGTGGATGCGGGTTCGATTCCCGCCGGGGCAAATTTCGGAAATGGCCTTTTCGTAATTTGCCCTGGTCTGGTAATCACTGGTACCGCCCCCAGTCCATTGTACGGTACCCATAATACAAGAGTTGCTTAGTTTGGGACCATACAGTTGGTGTGTCAGTGATCATTATTTATTTATAACACCAGCAATTTCGTTTGTCCACAAAAACAAAATGCAAATGGCGACAATTAGGGGTTCAGAATAGCGAAAGAGCAAATAAAAAAATACAAGCCGTGTCCACGCCAGCGCTGCCTGTAAATATGAAATTACTGAACACCCCCGGAAAGTTTACAAATCTGCATTTTATCAGACAGTTCGACCACAGACTGAGAATTTTCGCTATAAGAAATACACCGTAGTGCGTAAATATTATCTTTAAAATACACAAAATAACGACATTACAGAAAATCCTACTTATAATATAATCTACTATATAAAAATAAGTCGGGTTTTCCTTCCTGACGATATAACTCCAGAACGCACGAACCGATTTCCACGATTTTGCATTCGTTGGAAAGGTCTCGGGCTCCGTGAGGTTTATAGCAAAGAAAATTCAGGAAAAATTTCAACAGAACGCGGACGGAGTCGCGGGGCACAGCTAGTATATATATATAATATAATCATATTATAAATGCGAAAATTTGTGAGTGTAGATGTATGTTTGTTACTCCTTCACGCAAAAACTACTGAATGGATGTGGATTAAATTTGAAACACAGATAGTTTATAACCTGGATTAACACATAGGATAATTTTTATCTTAATAATCTCGAAATTTTTGTTAAGTTAAATACTACGCGGACGAAGTCGGCGGGCACAGCTAGTAATTCATAAATAGAGGCATTAAATCTAATAATTACGAGGCAATGAAAATAATAATTTTATATCTAGTATTTTCTCAGTACACGTAAATATCCCACACAGCAGTGTATCAGCTAAGTTCGAAGAACCAACGCGCGTAGGCACTGGCGAGTACAGCAATTTCGAAGAATACTTATATCCACTGTTATATTAGATCAGAAGAACGTTTTCAGGAAACAATTTATATAGGAGTATGTAAAAATGAATTTATATTTTCTTTGTCATCGCATCACGCGTGAACGGATGGATCGGTTTCGCTAATTCTTATTTTGTTGTGTTTATTTTTGTCAGGAAAAGGTTCTTAGGAAATAAAAAATTAAGAAAGTTGAGCGGAACAATTCGAATTCAATATTCAAAGTTAAGACAGGACAACGTCTGTCGGGTCAGCTAGTAATAAATAATTATTTATCAATACCATGCCGTATTTATCAATACCATTGTAACTAACAACTATTACATTTATAATGCAGAGTACTGAGGATGTGTTACATATTAGGTACTCAGTTGGGGAACTCATAATTGCAGACTCTTGTTGCGAGAGTGGCGCGGGCCAGCTTAATGAGACCTCCGAATGTGGTTTAACTGTGGTGGCTCCATAGGGTTGATACTATTAACAAATATTGGTAATTTTATTGAGCAGGTACTTTATACAACTAAGTCGACAAACAAGCTCACGATGTTAAGCAGTTACCGTAGCCGATGCTTGTAAAACCAAACACATTGCTTGCATGTTACCAGCCTGAATGGGAATTAGTCAATTTAGACAGTATTATTAACCTTCACATTTGAAAGGCAGTCAAGAGGCATATCATAAAATTAATTACCTAACCCACTTGACCAAATATCGTTTAAAACTCAATTAAATCAACAAATATTGTTTGTTCACCGTAATTGCCAGCGACCAATAAAAGGTGCTTTACAAACTATTGTTCAGGTCAACCGAGTCACCTCCGATTGCTATCAAAGAATTAATAGTACCTAGGTAGGTCTATAGATGGCACGCGACAACCCTAGCAACTAAGTACAATAATGACCTCTATTTAAACATACCTAAGTTGTTTAGTGTATTAAATTAATTGTATCTCTACGTTACACTCGGAGCTAAGATAGGTTTATTACGTAGATATGTTACATTTAAAGTATATTAGATATCCGTCGTTTGCACTGATATTTAGAAGCTGTTAAGCAGCTTTTGTGGATACGCAGTCGTATTTTAATTTGATTCGCATTATTATAGTGTTATTTTGGTGATATCGTCAGACTGACACACCAACTGTATGGTCCCAAACTAAGCAACGCTTGTACTATGGGTACCGCACAATGGACTGGGGGCGATACCAGTGACAATCAGACCAGGGCAAATTACGAAAAGGCCATTTCCGAAATTTACCCCGGCGGGAATCGAACCCGCAACCACCATGTGCAGTGAGCCGGCCTACGCTCGAAACACTGCGCCAAGTGGTCGTCAATATTTAAAAAGTATTTGAGCTATTCAAATTGGTGTCTGGATCAAGAAGCAATTGGCCTTTTTATATATGACTAGCGGTCCAATAGAAAAAAGTTACATTATAAATAAGTACAAGCCACAATTTTTGCGCTTAGAAGTTACCTGTTGCATCAAAAATAAAGGTCAAGTTTCTTTAGTATAGCAGTTTTATCTATACTGTGTTACAATGCAGCCAAGATAATCGTTTTACGTTTTGCGTTTTGATGAATTTGTACGTTTACTGAAGTCACTTGCCGCTGGCATCTACGTATAATATTTTTATTATGAATCGTTTGTTCCCAATGTCACCGCTACGGGCGATGTACAAAGAGGAAGTTAGAAGAGCTAATAAAATATATCAGTAACTCTACCTCCAGTCCGTAATATCAGAGAACTATGCGATTAAAACCATTTGTTTTATTTAATAATCCAGGTGTATCCAGGAGATAGTTCTCAGGTACAAGCAGTGACTCTTAACGGATAGAGCATCCTGTTATAAAGGGCGGCGGCGGCAGGGCAATTTGTAAACTGTCGCGTACTTAAACTGCTCGGATTTTAAACTGTAGGTACAATCTGAGCATAAAAATGGTTAAAGTGAACTTTCCTGTTTATGTTCTTAAAATATTGAGGTGACGTAGGAAGTAAAATAAATGATAAGTATTAAGAATATCTTACAAAATTAATCTTGAAACAAAAAATTGAGGTAATAAGAATATCTTACAAAATTAATCTTGAAAAAAAATAATAGAAAATAGGTTGGATTTTTTAAGATGTGCAGGTTTCCCCTTTTTTTCTTCACCGTAATTGTAATCATGTTGAAATTATGATTGGCACAAAGATTTTGTAGAACCCAGAGGTGCGAACCAAGGCTTGAACCCAGGACAAAAAGGCGTTCAGGTGTTTTACACACAAATAAATGTTTACATAATTTTATCTTGCTTCAGCAAAACTCAGAAAAACCAACACTAAACTAACATTTCACATACGAGTATCCCTTCCAACACGAGGTGCCTAATTAAGTAAATGTTCTTTCAACGAACATGGGTGTGTGTAAAAGGGAAATTTAGGATTACATAGTCGGATAGTGAAACCCGAGAATTAAGGGAATATGGGAACTAGGCCCAAATTATTTTAATAATAACTGCTTAGAAATGCTGGTGTCCGTTTGTGGGTTTCCGTTCCGTAGAGACCATTCTCCAAATTCTATAATCACCTAAGGTCTACTTTTAACAATGCGCGACATTTTGCTTGGCGCTTTAGAACCAGCTTTACGGACCACCAGAAAAGATTATTATACCACTAGTTTTTTTGCATGGAAGGTATCATCTTCAGCATTTACTAAGAACCATCATAATTTCCATATGATTATGACTTGCTTACGGTGTAGGAAAATATAGTGAAGAATCCTGCATGTCTTAGAAAATCTAACCAATTTTCGAAAGACATGTGAAATCCACCTACCGGTTCTGGGCTAGAGTGGTAGATTACGGCCTGAATCCCTTTCGTAGTGGGGGGAGGCCCACAAAATGGGTATTGTTTTAAAAGAGTCCTTGATATATATATCTTGGAATAGGTATATTGTGTTATACATTTTTTTATCAAGTACCTACTCAAAGCTCAATTAGTTAAATCTTAGGTTGTATATATTTGTAGCTGAAATACGTATTATTATTAAATAATCATTTAATGTTCTAAATATAATAACTCCTTGGATATAGCAGACAAGCTTGACAGAAACGAACCAAATAGAATTACGCTGAAAATGTAAACATGATTGTTTTACATTCATATTACTGAGCGTACGTATACATAGGCCTCTGGAGTACAGTCAGCAGGAAAATTTGGCAAACCTCCAACGCCCAAAACCACGGTAAATGTCTACGCAATCAAAACTACAAAAGTAGTCAGTATTTTATTATTATAAGACAAACATTCAAAGTACCTGCGTTAGTAAAGTATACAAAAAAATCTGAAACGTAAAATAAAACCGTCAAAATTGACAAAATTAATTTCAATTCAATACTTAGTTTGAGGTTGAGGTACTGCGTATGAAATTGATATAATTGCACCAATTCGAGCACAAAGTTAACATACTAACATTGGATTATTACTATTTAGATGTTGGAACAATGATTTTGTAAAATGTACCTTAGCGATTTTCGTGGTTGTCTGTACAGTGACGTGCCGGGATGAACTCGCACGGAAATTTATTTATTTTCACTTGAAGCTGAATTGTTTCACGCGGATAAATTGCCAATATGTTTGCCAATAAGGTCGCTATTTAATCGAAAACCGTTTTTTCAAGAAAGCGCCGGATGGTGGAATATTATGTTTAAATATTTTTGCTTCGCAAATATGTTCCTACAAATAGTTACATTATTTATCTATTGCAAACATGTAAAACGGAAAATATATTTTTATAGCAATCTAAATTCCAGAGAGTTTTTTTCTGTGTATAACATTTTTCTGTGACTCAATCAACATTGCTACATGTTGATTGAGTCACAGAACACATTACATTACTTATTTAAATACTGTATTTGAACATGCAACATCGCGGCCACTTAAAATGCACTCATAAGAAAATAATTAAGATGGACAATTAAATTTCCGTTAGCTAGGTGATCTTTCATTTTCAGTCTAGCTTTCAGACGACCTAGGACATAAAGCTACAAAGGACGTAGATTCAGTAATAAATATTTTTTAGTAACGACATGAAACACTCCTGAAATTACCGGGACATTCCGCAGTCAATAAGAATTTTAATAAAGACTATCAAATTAAATGAATTCCGTCAGGTTCTCCTGTATATTACATGAAATTATGAAGGTACCTATAAGTATTCTTTATGAGGACCGGAATTTTAATGTTGTTTAAAAATAATGGAAACCTATAGTCGCTTTGGTTAGAGCTTGGTTTTCAACCTTGTAATGTTTGTTATCCAAATCTTGAATAGTAAAAGTATTTTAAATGAAACAAGACTGACAACGTTTTATTTAATTCTTAATAGTTATCTCAAAACAGAATACTAGGTACAAACATGAAATAAATTTGAGGGTAGTTTAATTTTAACGAGTTTACCGATCAATGCAAGATGTACCAAGGCAAGTGAAAAAAACGTCATTGAGTTACTATTGAGGTTTTGATACCAAAAAAGATAATGTTCATCATCATCATCATCATTAGCCTATGCTTGTCCACTGCTGGACATAGGCCTCCTCTAATGAGCGCCATAGCGCCCTGTCTTCAGCTTGCCGCATCCAGCATCTGCCTGCAGTATTTCGCAGATCGTCATCCCACCTGGTCGGAGGGCGTCCTACACTACGCTTGCCTAGTCGAGGTCTCCACTCAAGAACACGTTTGTAATGCTATATGCATAATGTAATAATGTTCAAACTGCATTTAATATGCTAATTACCGAAATGGTAACAGCCTTACATTAATTTAATACCTCCTTATTTAAATTAAATATCGCCAGACGAACACACCAACTGTATGGTCCCAAACTAAGCAACGTTTGTACTATGGGTACCGTACATTGGGCAGTGACACCCAGATCAGGGCAAATTACGAAAAGGGAATTTCCGAAATTTACCCTGACGGGAATCTAACCCGCAACCACCCGGTGCAATAAGCCGAGCGGCCTACGCTCGAACCACTGCGCCAAGCGGTCGTGAAATAAATTGACATATAATTTTTACACGCTATTTTATCTTACAGCATAACTCTAAATTGAAAATTTAAAAACCCCCGATGTGACGACCTTTTCATCAAATGTATACTTTACCTAGTAGTTCTTCCAAATAACGCTAAAATTATATTAAATTAGTTTCTTTTCTGTATTTTTTCTCAATGGCGGAGCAGCGCCCTCTAGATTTATTATTGCGTAATATTCCATGACAATTAGCAAAATTTAACGCGTGCGCGTATCCATCATTTGACACGTGACTTATGGAACGTCTTTAGTTCATACACAAATCTCATATAAAAATTGATAAAATATCATTTTTTTCCAGAATCCGGGAAGCTTTTCAAATTTATAATATTGTAAAAAGCTAGTTCAGACTATTACGATAATTTAAAAATATAATAAAGCGAAATCGTTTCAGCCGTTCTCAAGTGATGCAAAGATATTATTCCAATGAGCCCAAATTTCGATCGGATTCGAGCCGTGGAAGTTGGTTTTGGCCGTGAATGTGGCTTTTTCAACCTACAAAAGAGCTGATGATCTTCAAACGGCTGAACCGATTTTCATGAAACATGGCTAAGAACACTCTCGATCAGAATACCTATCTAACAAAAGTAACAAAATTGAAATCGGTTCATCAGCTTGGGCGCTACGTTGCCACAGACAGACACACAGATACACAGATACACAGATACACAGATACACAGATACACAGATACACATGTTAAACTTATAACACCCGTCGTTTTTCGTCGGGGGTTAAAAACGAATTACCTTACCAATCCAATATACATAGGTAATCTTTAAGTGAGTAATCAGTATGAGATTACCGACACACAGTACTATAATCGATCCCCCGGACATTGGATTATCGGCTTTATGTCGTCTATTGATAAAGGCTCTGTCACGACAACAGTCCCATCCTGTTACATGACGAATTAACCGTTAATTGGTGTGTGTAACGATATTTCCGTCTAGGCTCTAAGTTCGACGTAAATGTCCTTTGTTGTATGGAATTACGTGCTAAAGATTGATGTGGTGGATCAGGACAATAATATAGTAAACGTATCTATGATAACATACGATTGCGAAATTCCCCGCCCTCTATTTATACAATTTTTAATCATGTATATTATCTGATTTTGCCACGAACAATCAATACGAGAAAAGTTTATGGATAGCGAGTTATATATAGAGTGCTCATATTTGCTTACAAATAATATTTCCTAATGATTAGAACAGAAATGGGTTGATGATTATACATTTCTGTAAATTTAAATACTTTGCTATTCTAAGTAACGATCTTTGGATTATACCTGTTGAATTCAAAGAGGTCACCACTTTTATTTACATTTAGCATACCGATTTATCGTTGCGATCTGCGTTATGGATCAGTTATAAACTTCCGGTCTGCGTGGGGCGTAATTCATCATTTTTATTTTGTAGTTATGGGATCACCTATATGGCTCTTACCTATAGTTAGATCCAGAAGGTGGCTCTGTTGTCGACATTCAGTAAATAAAGGCTACGCTAGTTAGTTTACGAGTATAAGCTAATGTTCTGTAGCCAGTTTAATTTGCGATTTGATATTTCCCAAAAAATTAAGCTAATTGGAGCATACATGAGAGGCACCTATTTTACCACCATATTTTATATCGCGGCGGGCACTCCAGAC
Organism: Notodonta dromedarius; assembly: GCA_905147325.1. Classification (NCBI taxonomy): domain Eukaryota; kingdom Metazoa; phylum Arthropoda; class Insecta; order Lepidoptera; family Notodontidae; genus Notodonta; species Notodonta dromedarius. The sequence goes on from LR990167.1 coordinate 2,587,125, forward strand.
AGTTTTATTGCAGTACTAAGGCTTGACTGGAGAGCCGTCTGGAATGATTTATTATAAATATCTTTTGATTACCCTCATCTGGAAATATTTTTGATGAATAAAATCGGAGAACCCCCTTCGGCGGTACGTTTATGTGGAAGCATCTCGTAATAAAGCTGTGCTATTAATTAGACGTTATTCTACCCTGATTTTCTGGACCTGATCTTTGAACGAACGGGGAGTCTGGTAACCGTAACTAACGATAACAATAATTACAAATTATAATACTTTGCTTAAGAAAGTAGTTTGTTATTTAAGATCCTAACTCGGTACTAGTATTTGAGTCCTTATCTGTATCTGAGTGTGTGTTATGGCGATTCTTTAAAGACTTGCCCATATTAAGGAAAAGATGGCTTGCATTTGTACCTTTTTTGTTGATGGCGAAAGGGTTTTTCGAAAGATGTCCAGCCCCTCTTCTGGGAGAGCCCTGAAGTATGTGGGATACTTACCCACTAAAACCTTCCCGGTGGCCGCTTTCAGCACGTAGAAAGGGCTTCCTTTGGGATTTCCTAACAGAACACACATGTGACCTAATTATACCTAGTGGTTAGACTAAGTACTTATGAGTGCTTAAGTCCCTCGAGCCAAGAAAATATATATTTTCCAGCAACACAATCTCAAATAACTGGTACCACCGCATCTTAGTCATCATTTCCTCGCAACCATAAGCTCACATAATGCCTCCATCTATTAGTAGGGAACATACCGACAGACTGTTTATCTTTATCTATGGAGGGTTCGACGTCGGGAACTCATAACGCACCGTAATTCCGACCGTACAGAGGCGAAATTAAGATAGTTCGAGAGCGATACTAGAGTGAGGTCTACTTTGGTATTATTGAGTTTGAAATTAGTATCAGACGACTGATTTCTTGTAATATAATAGAACTGCGAATGACAGTATTTACTTGTAAGAGAACGTACCCATACAATGTGACCCATTTTTATTTTATTTTTTACCCCCCTTCCCACCTAGTGACTACCCGTAGTATGTGCCCTCTCCCCTAGTTTATACGTAGAAATACGGTTCAATACTTCATAAAAACGGTTTTTAATATTTTTTTCCAAACGCTGCGCGCCATATTTGAATATAGCTCGGAAATGCGCGAGTTTTTCCTAGAGGATATTGACTTCGTGACAAAAACCTGAGCCCCCTCCCCGGCCCTATGACCAAGCGTGGTATTTTGAAGACCTCCTCCCCTTTCTGAACGGGTCAAGTACTATGGTTAGGTTCCCTAAACTAGTCAGTGTGATTTATAATCAGTTACGTATATCCATATTTTGGCTCGCGTGCCCTAACCCTGGCCCTGCAGACCGATACACGAATAACGCTATTTTAATTTCTGTATGGCAAAGTCAGACCGTAGCCGAACCACGAGCAGAACAACGAATATACACCGAATCTTCCTTCGTTAAGGTGTTTTTTAGTGAATATTTGGCCTCAGTGAAAAAGGATGTTGTTAATAAAGTTATGTTACACAGGTTTCGTTTCAACAGCTATCTTGATGTGTTTATATGGGATGAAGATTTAATTAGACGCGTATCTGACGAGATCGAATGGGATGAGAGTTAGTGGGTAGAGTTAGTGGGAGAGAGTTAGTTGATGTCTCAATTCGATTTTAGGTAGGTGTAAGTACCTATTAGTACCGCTATTGGTATAAGTACCGCTTGGTATAGTGGTTTGTGCGTAGGCCGATGAGCTCACTGCACATGGTGATTGCGGGTTCGATTCCCGCCGGGGCAAATTTCGGAAATGGCCCTTTGGTAATTTGCTCAGGTCTGGGTGTCACTGGGATCGCTCCCAGACAATTTTATGGTACTCATAGTAAAAGCGTAGCTTAGTTTGGGACCAAACAGTTGGTGTGTGTCTGGCGACATTATTATTATTGTATTATTTGAGAAAATGTGTTCGTGAGTATGTGTGGTCATCTATCTCTCCTCATAAACGGCTTGACTGATTTTGATGATGTTTTCATATGCTTATGGGGTCACCTGGATGGTTCTTAGAAATAGTTGGACCCAGTGGCGCTGTTGTCGACATCCATTAAACATGTAAGCGAAGGTGCGGACAAAAACTAGTACATTTTATATGATAACTAGCTGTACACTGCGCGCGTTGCTACTCATCTGTCAAAGATTGGTCGTACCAACTCAGAAACCTTTGTAGGCTCACGCACAATACTTTTCTGAAGATCATGACATGATCAAATGCATAGTTTACGATTCTATAAAGGACATACAGACAAACATTAATTTTATATATACTAGGTGATACAAAATGGGTATACTATTTTTTTTGCAACTTAACATTGTAAATCTCGAACTATCGGCTTTGTGGGACAGTTGAAGTAATAAAGGTTTTGTAGACTTGTGAAATCGGTCAACAGCTGTATTCCTATAACACCTTTTGTTTTTCAAGTTCCCTCCAAAGCTGATGGTTCTAGAATTACAAAGTTAAGTTTTGAAAAAAAAAGTATACCCATTATGTGTCACCTTGTATAGAAGATATGTGGGTCATTACTGTAATCTACTGTAGCATGTGGCATGGTAAATCAATTTGGGAATGATAGGTACCAGTTCTGTTATTATCAAATAACAACTGAACTAAATTTGAGACAATATGTAAAAATACTTTTGTCTCCCTCATACGTTACGACCATGAAAATAATGGTAATACGGTTATTTTATTCAAGTTTATTTTCTTACATTATCAGCAGCATGTATATCTGCTCTTATTATAATGAGCAAATCACAAATTATTTGTAGTAAATTAAAATTACTCTGCAACTAATTTATCTAACTCTCCCAATTTTTTCAATTATTCAGGAAGGTAGAGTCCTGTGTAATTTTAATGACGAAAGTTTCTGATGAGTTTCCCGTTTATTTTAAAATATTTTCTACTGGGAATTCACTCTTGTCTATCGTAAATTCGTAGATTAGTTTTTGTTTGTTCACTTTTCAAGTGTGGCATTCAATAGCCACTCTGTTGTATGACCGTATACACGGATTACGTTTACCCAAAACGTGAGGTAAATATATAACAATAACTCTAAATTCCAAATTTAAAAACCCCCGATGTGACGACTTCTAAAATACAAAAGAGCTGATAATTTTCAAACGGCTGAACCGATTTTCATTAAACATAGCTAAGAACACTCTCGATCAGAATATCTTTCTAACAAAAAACAAAATTAATATCGGTTCATCCGCTTGGGCGCTACGATGCCACAGACAGACACACAGATACACATGTTATACTTATAACACCCCTCTTTTTTCGTCGGGGGTTAATAAATAAATAAAGAGATGGATAGATAGTATAGAGATATATATAGATAAAGATGAAGATCCTAATATTATAAATGCGAAAGTTTGTGAGCCTGGATGTATGTTTGTTACTCTTTCACGCAAAAACTACTGAACGGATTTGGATGAAATTTGGAACACAGATAGTTTATACCCTGGATTAACACATATAATACTTTACGTAAGTCTACGCGGACGAAGTCGCGGGCATAAACTAGTAATAAATAAAGATGAAGTCGTTGCCACTATCTTTACTAGGTTGTTAGGACTACTTATTAGGTAGATTACCCCTACTTGACTTGGCACCGACTCCAAATGAAAGAAATTACAAGTTCCCTAGTTATTCCTAGATTTTTAATGCATCCAAGTTTTTTTGAAGTTGGTTTTTTGTATTTATTGGTATATTTTAGTGCTCTTATATAACATTTTGTAATTACGGCAAATGTTTTATGAATAAATAAATAATAAATAAATAAATATCGCCAGACAGATAAACCAACTGTACGGTCCCAAACTAAGCAAAGCTTGTACTATGGGTACCGTTCAATGGACTGGGGGCGATCCCAGTGACACCCAGACCTGGGCAAATTACGAAAGGCCATTTCCAAAATTTGCCCTGGCGGGAATCGAACCCGCAACCACCATGTGCAGTGAGCCGAGCGGCCTACGCTCGAACCACTGAGTCTAGCGGTCGTCAGGCATTACATACGAGGCATTACATAAATCATTGCTGTAATAACAACGGTTTTTGTAAAATACTAATTGAGAATAAGGATTAGGAACAACTTAAAACGTTTGTTGTCGTTATTTTTTTCTCAACTTACGATTTACATTACATCTCTTTAATCAATGTTATTTCTATTTTATTTTCAATATCTTTGGCAAAGTAACTAAGCACCTATACTTTAAATTTAAATTACTAAACCCGGTAATCGTTTTGCGGGAAAATAGTGTGACAAAAATACGACAATAATCATGGTAACGTGGGCTACCCAGTTCTATCTATTACTTGTACCCGGAAAGGCGTGTTTACTGGCCACATACAAAAACAGTATTTCAGATTTACCTGGTTCAGATCAAAATCTCAAGAAAAAAATTGATTTCCTTATCCTGTCTTTTGGAGATGTCCATGGAGGTTTCGTAGACAGGTGTGTTTTATTTTTTTTACCAGATCCACCCTATGAAGATAAATGTAGTAAGCTATTTTAATCTCTCGCTGTTTACAATACTTCTACCGCGTTGAGTTCTATTTCAAACAAGATACGTTGTAAATCAAAAAAGTATTCAGATAGCGCAATCTGTAACGTTATTACAACGTTTTTAACAATCAATACATCATTTCAACAGGTAGATTGATGGAGAAAAATGCCGATACCGGTTTCTATTTCTAATATATATAGGAATCGTGCTATATTCGACTAAAGGCCCATCAGTGAGGAGTTGAATGTTATAAATATAGTTGCAACATTTTGATGCTACATTATTTTGACAAAAAATAATGTTCAAGTGGTTTGAAAATAAATACCAGCGGCCGATATACAGAACGATCTTGAGTACGCTTTTGAAATGTAATTTTGAACTGGTATGACATAGGAATGTAATTTTCAAGATCGCTCTCAGTCTTGAGATCGATTTATTAATACGGGCCTATATGACGTGACACACGGTCTAACGCGCAACGGTCACTTGCACTGTAAATATATGAAGCAGCGCCCATCTACGTGATGGACATTGACGTGATTAACGTGACGCAGATGAGCCACGTGTCAGATTACGGTCACATTATTGATACAAAGTTCAGCGTCTAGTTTGGTTTTCCACCGTGGACGGTCCGAATTTTTTTATGGTCTTTGGGAAGGACACATTTTTGTTTCATATTATGTTTATTTAATATGTTTGTTACACACGAGTATGACAAGTCGTCACGAGTGTTGTGTCAGTCGAAACTGTCAGGTTACTGATTAAAATTAAAAGTCGAAGTGGGTACTTATAGCGCCTCAGGTTAAACTACTACATAAAGGCTCTCATACTACTTATACGTGTTGGAAAAACTCGTTTACACAAGACAGCACGGAAATGAATGGAAGTGGTCCCTGATGCATAGACGTTTCGTGACGAAAGAGCATTCTTAAAACTCTTATTTTACGCGAACACTTTCATGTTTGCGATTTGAATCGTACCCCCGAGGCACTGCATTTCCGAATTACAACTTTTTATTCGGTGGTACCGAAAAAAAAGGATGTAACTTCAGTAATATTGTCTTTAACAACACCCTTTATTACTTCCGTCTTTTCAATCATCACAATTATTACATTGCCTCTTTTCCGTTCCAATCAATCTGACCATCCATTTATATTTTTTAAAACATCGACTACTGTCCTTTTACTTTTTAATTATAATGCAAAGAGTGCTAGCATATTAAGTTATAACAAATAATAATTAAATCAAGGGCAATTTAAATGGTCTAAGTTTCAATCGAATGGAATACATTGAAATTATGACCGAATTATGACGCGTTGACCAACTTTAAAAAAACAGAAACAAAATCGTTTTGTCATCTTCGGTGTCAGAATCAGATATTCTGATGACGTCAAAATACACAACTTTCTTTGTCTTTGGCTTCAATATCTCAAACAGCGTCACCATGTTGGCAGGGCTGCTTATGCAAATGCGCCTTGGAGGGTTTTATACACAGCATTTACGATTCTCTCAGGGGAGACAAGACCGAACGGAATATTTTTGACGATTATTCGGTGGTGAAATATATCGAATTGAGTGCGGACAGGTTCCATCGTTGTACTGTGTTTGAAAGTTCTATGAATTCTTACTACTATTTTGAGCAAACTCTCGTTAGTATACCTAGCATAAGCCATATGTACCTGCAGTTTAAGTAATGCCTACACAATCTTAGGTTATGTACTTGTTGCAGTAATATTGTACACTGATTTATAACATTTGAAGAGTTGTCATGATTGCTTTTTTTAAAGTGGGGAACAAGTGTCCGACCGCCTGATCTTAAGAAGTTACCGTAACCTTGCAAAACCAAAGGACTTAAACAGGAGTAGGACCAAAGGAGGGGGGTTCTTACAGATGTCTCTCTCATCGTACGTGTAAACACAGCTATATAGCTACTTTACGCCGATATTCTTTGAAAGGGTGGTATTAGTCCTGTTGAGCAAGCTCGTATATGACCTATAGACAATATGTTATACCACCTTAAAAAAGAATTAACTTATGGATAGTCTCCAGTTTTGTGAAGTTTGTGCCTAATTATCGACAATCAAATGAAATTTCTTTAACAAAAACTTTTACTTACGTTACTGTAAAATACGAAACAAAAATAGAACTTCGTTTTCGATTACCTAATTCTGTTGCAAAGTACTTTCAATTCAATCAATTTCAGTGGAAATCCACTCTGCGGAGCTGAGCTAGACTGATCTAATAAAGTTTGAAAGGATTTGTTTTGTCTCTTGTCATCCTCCTTGTTGATGCTGGTGTAGGTAATTGATAGGATTAGGTGACCTTGGGTGCCGGCCTTTACTAGCACAGCCACAAATCTCTTTCTTTCACTTTTTAAAGGAGTAAAAGAGGGACAGAGTGGATGTCGCACAAACAACTTACTACATATTTGCCGCCAGGGTTGTCACTGACGTGGTTCTTTTATTAATTATTTAGCTAATAAGGGGTTGTTACAAACTTGAACTGTGTGGATGACAATGTTTTTTGTTGTGTAAATAGATTACTATAGGGGAAGCGGAATACTTTATTTTTCTATACTTTACTTTAAAGTATATTAATACTTTTGTTGTGTAATTAGCGTACAGTAGCTCTTATAGCTGCGTATCGTACCAACGATGAGCGAGAGAGCTGGGAGCCCAACTTCCCCCATTCCCCTCTATCCCAATTCCCACTCCATACAGGGTAGGAACGTACCAACAATGCCGCTGGTATTGCAAGCACTGTAGGATACGGTTATTGTTTGACATCAGACAGGTGTTAGCCGGCTTTATTATATGAAAAGAAACTCATTATTATTTTACTACATCATCATCAAACCCCTAAGTATTTTGAACGTTTGAAACACACTGTATAGGTTCAGCGAAATGCTGACATAGCATTAATTATGCCACGCTACCATGCCTTAACCGCTAATATACGTGTATCCCGCGTGTGTGATTTGAACCTGTTTATTGTGACGCGGTTACTTCGTCACTTAACTTAATAAAGTTAATTAAAACTAAGCGCACCGAGCCGTCAGGCTTTGCTGGCGGCTACAGTCAATTGTTTTGCATAATTAATGACGACAAGCATATCTTAATCATTATGCCTTTGAAGATAAAGGCAAGACTTATAAGAAGTATCCAATTTTTATGACATCCTACTAATATTATAAATGCGAAAGTTTGTGAGTGTGAATGTATGTATGTATGTTTGTTACTCCTTCACGCAAAAACTACTGAACGGATTTGGATGAAATTTGGAACACAGATAGATTATAACCGGGATTAACATATAGGATACTTTTTAACCCAATAATCCAATACTACGCGGATGAAGTCGCGGGGCACAGCTAGTCTAAAATATACTTTATAACCCGCACTGGGTTAGCGTGGTGCATTATGACCTGAATCCCCCTCGCATTAAGGAGAGGCCTGTGCCCAGGAGTGGAATGTTAAAAGGGCTAAAATTTTATTATTATGTTAAACTTGTTTTTACAAACAAATATTGTTAACACACTACCAACACAGGATTATTCTTTTAATAATAATAATAATAATAATAAAGCTTTATTTTGTTCCATACATAGTACATATTAAACGATAACAATTAGTAACTTATTAACCTATAAAATTCAATTACATTTATTACACTTAGATGAGTAAGTATGATTTTTATTATAAATTCTATTTTGTGGTTAGTCTAGTTGTTATTTGCTTTAATTATCAACTACCTAATTATTTAATGTATGGACCCCGTTCGGGTAAAAGCCTCCCCCAAAGAATGCCATCCTTCTCTGTCATTAGCTCTGTCTAGCCAACTTCCGCCTGCGCACGCTACAATTTCGTCTGCCCATCTGGCCCTTGGTCGACCTCTTGATCTGGTGCCTTTTGGCCCAGACCACTTTACTGACCGTAGAGTCCATCTATCGTCCTTGTATCGGGCTATGTGACCCGCCCACTTCCATTTAGCCTTCATTGCAAGAGTTAAGGCATCGCATACTTTTGTCTTCTTTCGAATGTCTACGTTCTTTACCTTATCCTTCAGTTTTATACCTAGGCAACTTCTTTCCATTCTTCTCTGGGTAGTCTGAATTTTGTTCCTGGTTTTGAGGTCGTAGGTCCAAGTTTGGCATCCATAGGTGAGGCACGGTAGAAGTCCTGTATCCATGACTATTTTCTTGGTCGGTAGCGGAAGTTCCGATTTTAGTATTTCCTTATGGTGCCAGAACTTGTTCCAGGTAATCGCCACTCTTCGGTTAAGTTCTTCAATGTTTCTTTCCTTACTAAAGGAGATTCGTTTTCCTAAGTATATGTAGTGGTTGACAAACTCGAGAGGTGTGTTATTTGTTAAGATGGGCGTTGCCCTACGGTTAGACATAATTTTAGTTTTATCCAGATTCATTTCCAACCCAGTTTTTATACTAGCCTGGTTTAATTCATTTACCATTTTGTTTAATTGCTGAGGGGTTTCCGAAAATAAAATTATGTCATCGGCAAATCTGAGATGACTTAAAATATTCCTATTTATATTAATACCTTGATTGGACCATGGCAGCTCTCCCATTACGTGTTGTAAGACGGCTATGAATAATTTTGGTGAGATCGGGTCTCCTTGCCGGACACCCCTCTTTATATTGATTACTTCGCCTACTCTATCCAGTTTGACTCTACTCGTGCTGTTAGAGTAAATATTTTTTAGGATATTGATATACTTTTCATTTGTGTTTAGTGCTTTCAGAGATTCCCAGATGCTCTCGTGTGAAATTGAATCAAAGGCTTTTTTGTAGTCGATGAAAGCTAGATACAGGGGTTTATTAAATTCTAAATATTTTTCTATCACCTGTTCAACCACTTGGATATGATCCATCGTGCTGAAACCGCTTCTGAAACCGGCTTGTTCGATTGGTTGCTGAGCATCGATGACTGGGGCTATCCTTTCAAGTAGACAGGAGGCAAAATATTTATAGAAACAAGGCATAAGGCTTATAGGACGGTAGTTGCCTATATCAGCTGGGTCACCTTTTTTATATAGTAGTATAATTTCCGATGCCATCCATTGATGTGGCACAGCTTCTTCATCAAGTATTTTATTCCACAGGATAGTGATTGGTGTCAGTAGTAGATTCTTCGCAACCTTGATACATTCGTTGGTGATTCCATCCGGTCCTGGGCTTTTTTCTGGCTTAAGTCTCATTATTTGTTTCAGTATTTCATTTTCTGTAAACTGGTGTATTGGAGAGGTATCTGTGTAGTTATAGGAAACCATGTTTTGATATTGTGTGTCTGATTGTCTGTATAGATTAGCGTAGAAGTCTGTAGCAGCATTTATGATTTCTGTGCGAGATTTGCATTTGTTGCTGCCAGACTTGAGAAAAGGAACCCAAGTTTTGGCTTGATTTAGCTCTTTATAAGCTCTTTTGGCAGATCTAGTATTATTAAGGTGTCTTTGAATAGTAGTTGTTCTGTAGGTATCGTAGCACCTTTTTATTTCTTTGTTGGTAAGTTTGTACAGAGTTTTTAATTTTTCTTTGTCAGCTACGCTTAATTTGGGCTTATTTTGTAGTTCGTTTCTTTCTTTCATAAGTTCTAGCGCTTTCGCGGATAGGATTTTGTTCTTATGTGTTCCTTTAATGTTTTTTAGACTTATCTTGATGTAGTGCATGATTTGTTGATAGTACTCTTCCACATTATAGTTGTTTTGATTCTTTATAAGTTCTGGTATAAATCTGTAGAGGTTTGTAAGGTACATTTCCTGCTCCGCTTGACTTTTTAGCTTAGTGGATGTATTAGAAAAATTGCGCCTACTTTTCTTTGTTGAATTTAGGTGTATTGTTGCTCTTAGTAGTCTGTGGTCTGATCCAAAAGAGAAAGATGGTAGTACTTCATATTTAGAGATCATGTGGTGCTTCGTGGTCATGATATAATCAATTTCATTTCTTGTGTTTTTATCTGGAGAGATCCATGTCCAGCGGTTTTTTGGTTTTAGTTTGAACATTGTATTTATAATTTTAAGGTTGAACTCTTGCGCGTATTGAATTAGTCTCGTGCCTCGAGCGCTTCTGATGCCGTAGCCATACTCTCCTGTAGCGGAATGTTCGTACTTTTCTGGAATTCCGATTTGAGCATTAAAATCGCCTATAGAAAATACGTATTCGGTAGATATGGAATCATGAGCTTTCGCTAAGTCCTCGTAAAAACTGTCTATTTCTTCCTGTGATGAGTTTTCAGTGGGGGCGTACGCTTGAATTACTGCAAAACACAGGTTTTCCATTTTAATTTCCAGTACGCACACTCTTTCAGATATTCCAGTGAATTTTATGATGTTATCTTTATGTTTCTTCCTTACTAGAAAACCTACTCCATATAGTCCTTTTGTTTGGCCAATGTAGTAGAAGATGAATTCGTCGTCTTCGATTGTCTTTTCTCCTAGGCGGCGAACTTCGCTTTATTTTTCTATACTTTACTTTAAAGTATATTAATACTTTTGTTGTGTAATTAGCGTACAGTAGCTCTTATAGCTGCGTATCGTACCAACGATGAGCGAGAGAGCTGGGAGCCCAACTTCCCCCATTCCCCTCTATCCCAATTCCCACTCCATACAGGGTAGGAACGTACCAACAATGCCGCTGGTATTGCAAGCACTGTAGGATACGGTTATTGTTTGACATCAGACAGGTGTTAGCCGGCTTTATTATATGAAAAGAAACTCATTATTATTTTACTACATCATCATCAAACCCCTAAGTATTTTGAACGTTTGAAACACACTGTATAGGTTCAGCGAAATGCTGACATAGCATTAATTATGCCACGCTACCATGCCTTAACCGCTAATATACGTGTATCCCGCGTGTGTGATTTGAACCTGTTTATTGTGACGCGGTTACTTCGTCACTTAACTTAATAAAGTTAATTAAAACTAAGCGCACCGAGCCGTCAGGCTTTGCTGGCGGCTACAGTCAATTGTTTTGCATAATTAATGACGACAAGCATATCTTAATCATTATGCCTTTGAAGATAAAGGCAAGACTTATAAGAAGTATCAAATTTTTATGACATCCTACTAATATTATAAATGCGAAAGTTTGTGAGTGTGAATGTATGTATGTATGTTTGTTACTCCTTCACGCAAAAACTACTGAACGGATTTGGATGAAATTTGGAACACAGATAGATTATAACCGGGATTAACATATAGGATACTTTTTAACCCAATAATCCAATACTACGCGGATGAAGTCGCGGGGCACAGCTAGTCTAAAATATACTTTATAACCCGCACTGGGTTAGCGTGGTGCATTATGACCTGAATCCCCCTCGCATTAAGGAGAGGCCTGTGCCCAGGAGTGGAATGTTAAAAGGGCTAAAATTTTATTATTATGTTAAACTTGTTTTTACAAACAAATATTGTTAACACACTACCAACACAGGATTATTCTTTTAGCCAGTCATAAATATATCCTCGTACAAAATAGCTTTAACAACCGAAGTAATATACGAAAAATCATAATTCACGACTCGTACCTGCCAATAATGAGACGATAAAATTCGCCCTGTATATTAGAACAAACTTTTTCCATTAATCAAATAGAACAATTTATATGTTGTCGTAACTCCACTCAATATGATGCCCAAATGTGTTACCGAAGTGTTCAGGTTAGCGGTAGACGGTAATAATTCACTGATTCGATATGGCAGGAGTTCGGATTCCAGCGATATTTCGCCAATTTTCCTTTCAGATGGTTTATGCAGATGTTATTCGATGTAGATTGGTTTATGTGCGTGAATGGTGATAAATAAAATATGCAGATAGATCAGTGAGAGATCCGGAAGCCACTCCCTTTCCCTACCTTTATCCCACTCCCCTTCAGGTCAGCGAGGTGCGAGCAATGCCACTGGTTTTGCAAGCATCAATAGGCTGCGGTGACTGCTTATAATCGGGCGCGTTGTGTGCTTGTTAGCCGACTTTGTTACATAATAACCGTAAATAGAAAATTAAAAAACCCCTGATGCGACGACTTTTTAAACTACAAAATAGCTGATAATTTACAAACGGCTGAACCGATTTTCATGAAACAAGCTTAGAACATGAACATAGACAAGAAATGCCTTTCTAGCAAAAAAAAACAAAATTAATATCGGTTCATCAGCTCTGTGGCATATAGAGACAGATACACATGTTAAACTAATAACATCCCTCTTTTTCGTCGGGGGTTAAATAACGGAAAGGGTTGGGTTTCCGGCTCGCACTCATAGTACGAAACGCAGCTATGATAGCTACTTTACGCTGATCTCAAGATTTGATACATTCAGTACAGACCTCTTCACTATAATAGGTATTATTTCAAAACTCCGGTCATTTCATGAGACCATCTCGAAAACAAATGCACATTTTTTCAGGACTTTGCCATTTGCAAAAAAAGATAATATCTTTAAAAAAAATATTTGTCTATCTCACGTCACTTTGCCTTGAATATACGTATAAATAAGAATGTTGAAAATGGTTTGATGTCTATATTAATCCGTGGGCGGGGAATGATATGTGTGTTTTAAATAACCGTCGGATAACGTTTAGTATTTAGGATTACATTTTTCATACTTATAAACAAACATTTTTCATACCTATGTAATATGCTTACATAAATCTTATAATCCATAAGAAATGGCAGTTATTTATTTTCATTAAAAAAATGTCTAGTTGAGATGTTCACCCAAAATACAATTACCCAATGTAAATGTTGACGACCGCTTGGCGCAGTGGTACTACGCTCGCACGGCTCACTGCACATGGTGGTTGCGGGTTCGATTCCCGCCCGGGGCAAATTTCGGAAATGGCCTTTTCGTAATTTGTCCAGGTCTGGGTGTCACTGGGATCGCCCCCAGTCCATTGTACGGTTACCCATAGTACAAGCATTGCTTAGTTTGTGACCGTACAGATGGTGTGTCTGTTTGGCGATATTTATTTTATTATTTTTATTTACCTAATGTGAATATCACTCATATTGTAAAATCCTTACTTATTAGGCCCTTAGAGAAACATTTAGAATTCCGGCCGTACTAATGATATTTTTTTAAATCACGTCTGTATATGTCAACTTTCAAACCCCGACGAAAGAAGAGGGGTGTTACAATTTAACATGTGTATCTGTGTGTCTGTCTGTGGCATCGTAGCACCCAAGCGGATGAACCGATTTTAATTTTGTTATTTTTGTTCGAAAGTTATTCTGATTGAGAGTGTTCTTAGCTATGTTTTATGAAAATCGGTTTAGTCGTTTGAAAATTATCAGCTCTTTTGTAGTACCTACCTACCTTTAAAAAGTCGTCGCATCGGCGGGTTTCTAAATTTTCAATTTTGAGTTATTTCTCAAATAGGTATGTAATAATATGTAATAAAGGTATACTTGAGTTGACTTGGTTAAGTAAAGTATTTTGCATTGATATAGGGAACTGCTTGCTGGTGGTTATGTGTACGAGTACCACAGGGTACTTTAGAAAACAATGTAAAATATTTGTTAACACTAAGTAGATATATGCAGAAACATACAAACAAAGTCAGAATTAAATCGAATACAACAATACAATTGATCACCGCTTGGCGCACTGGTTTGAGCGTAGGCCGGTTGCTGCTTCGATTCCCGCCGGGGCAAATTTGGAAATGGCCTTTTCGTAATTTGCCCAGGTCTGGGTGTCAGTCTGGGATCGCTCCCCAGTCCATTGTACGTACGGTACTCGTATCAGTCTGGCGATATTTATTTATAAATTAATATCGGTAGGGGCGCGAGTTCAGAAATAATTACTGATTAACAAATATAAAAAGAATATAAAACCACAAAAAATGCAAGGTTATCGGACAAAAGTTACCTACGCTTACGACAAATAAGATTGTAATCCATATAAAAGGCTGCGACCACAAGTATAACTAAAGAGTGAACATTATTTAGTTGATATTTTTCCATGATCATAACTAAAATTGAAAACTTAGTAAACCCCCGATGCGGCGATTTTTTAAACTACAAAAGAGCTGATAACCTTCAAATGGCTGAACCGATGTTCATGAAACATAGCTAAGAACACTCTCGCTCAGAATACCTATCTCACAAAAAAATAAACAAAATGGAAATAGGTTCATCCGCTTGGACGCTACGATGCCATAGACAGACACACAGATACACAAATACACATGTTAAACTTATAACACCCCTCTTTTTGTCGGGGGTTAAAAAATGTAATAAATATGTATTTAATACCTACTTCTATTACCAATAATATTATTTAAGTAACTATTATAAAAACAATAAGATATTAAAATAACCCCTGCCCGCGTGGGATGGTGTACCAAATTAGAAATATATTAATCGGGAAAAATAAATACTAGGTAAGGACGTACCCACTTACTTATTTAGTTGTTTTCCAATTGCTAACTCCCAACACAAGTCAATTAATTTATTCGTTTTGCTGGGTATATTAATTAGTTAGTTAATTGGTTAGTTTAGGAACTACAATTAGTACATACCTACCATACACAACTGAGTAGGTATTAAAATGTGCATAGTCTTTTTAATTATTCGGTCTAATACCTAATATGAAAACAGAATTAAAATACCTATATTATTATTTTTCAAAAAAGATTTTGGCCACTGCATCTATAAGGTTAATAATACTATAACAAAAAACATACATTGATAATTTAACATATTATGTCATAAACAGGTCATACACGATTATTGCTTAATGTGCTGTTTAATAATAGTGCAATTACCTAATAATAACCATATAATAATAATATATTTATCAGCTAGACCAGCTAATGATTGTTGTCAGGTAATAAAATGTCCTTTTATACGGAACTAGACGACCCGCCTCGGCTTAGCACGCGTATTTTTTATCCGTGTTTCTATACTATATTATCCATGTATTATACATATAAAACTTCCTCTTGAATCACTCTATCTATTAAAACCACATCAAAATCCGTTGCGTAGCTTTAAAGATCTAAGCATACATAGGGACAGACAGACAGCGGGAAGCGACTTCGTTTTATATTATGTAGTGATTTATCAGTTTGAAATAAAAAAGGCGCCCAAGCACTTGCATATCAGAAAAAGTTTCTGAAGAAGGAATAGCGGCTCTACACAGCATAGAGTGATTGACATTGGTCAAGCCAAGCGGTAGCCGATTGACTACAGCGCATATACGAGCTGGCTGGACTGGAGTAGTACCACCCTCTCACAGAAGATCGGCGTAAAGTACCGCTAATAGTAGTAATAGCTGCGTTTCGTACGAGGAGTGGAAGAGCCAGAAACGCAATCCCCCTTCCCTTCCTTCTGTCCTAATCCCCTTCAGGTCGGCAATGTGCGAGCAATGTCTTATTGCAAGCATCTACAGGCTACGGTGACTGCTTAACATCAGACAGTTCGAAAGCTTGTTTGCCGAACTAGTTATGTAAGGAAAAAAAGGTTATTTTGTTTTTGAGCATATTACACATATCTCGGAACCACTGATTTCTATAATAAATATTATGTTTTGCCCCAGATAAATTTTGCTGAGTGACAGATAGATAAACTTATAAATTATTACATATATTATGTATAAGGACCAAAGTAATCATCATCATCATTGAAATGCTAATGCATTATCCAAAAATTGGGAACATATCGTTTGAAGCCATCCTATTACTTACCGACCTCATTTCTGCGACTAGTCTTGTAAACATGCAAATTACCGATGATTTGGGCAAATGCCTGGGACGCTCATAATATTCGTCTATAAAATACCAAAATGGCCCAGTTATACGCCACCTGTAGAGTTTATTGCAGTAATATTCTGTTGTACATTTACATTTGAACAGGTATACGCAATTTTTGGGATCATAATTGTAGCGAAGATTAGACTTGGATTTTTATACAACCTATAAATAAATACGTTTTCTTGAAATGAACGTCACTTAGGGCCGTATTCATAAATCAACCTGAAGTTCATACTTGAGATTGATTCACTCTCATATCTTGTCATGTCTTGAGTACGCTTTTGACGTGTTATTTTGTACTGGAATGACATAAGAATGACATTTCCCCGTTCGTTTTTTAGACTTGAGATCAATTTATATACGAGCCTTATTGTTTTGTAAATGCAAATAATACAAAGTGGAGACGGCTGTAAAGTATTTAGTTTATCCAGGAAGAATACGTTAGGGATACTAATGCATTTTTACTTTACTTTCAAGTACTTTTAAAAACTTGAGTATTCAGGGCGCTAAGCATTCGTGTGTTCATCATTATTTTCATCCTGGGTTCAGCGTTGCATGTTCCCCATTATATATTTGAGAAGAAATGCCTTTCTTAGTTGAAAAATATTTTCAAAATACGAATTTTATTTTTAAATATACAAACCTTAGTTATGAAGGTATTTATAACTAAATAATGAACCTTATTTATACCGTAAATATCCGTCAGTGACAACACTTTTTGTGACGTAGTGTTGGGTCATCATATGATGCAAGCGAGGATTCATGACCCTTTTTACTATATGAAAGGAAACATAAAATAAAACCGGCAGCTATAGTTTCGGACCTAAATAACTATAAATTCATTTCACTAGCATATCTGAGAAGACCTTCTGGCTTCCAAAAGAAAGGTGCCTAAAACGTAGGCTTTAAATAAATAAGTCTGAGCAATGGTGATACGGATTAAAATGGCACAGCAGCGTTCTCGCCTTGACTGCTCTGATGAAGGCAGGCTTTCATAATCATGCAGGCCCGGTATTTTAATCTGTCTCCTTTGTATCGTCGTATCGCGTTGTGTCTAACTTCCTTTGTTCACACTTCTGCTGCGAAATAGGAAATAACGACCCATTTTGTACGTAGTAAGGGATTTATTCGATTCCGTTATTCCGTTGTCACATTCGGTTTTCATGTGAAACATTTTTAGGAGATATTTCGAATTTGGATTTTTTTGTTCTTCTATGATGCCCGTATTTGATAATGACAGTATTTTTAGAATAGAATTTGCTTTATAGTCGATAAGTCGAATATTGCAGGAATAAAATAATTAGCAAGGTTCTGCATTTAGAGCCGTCTAAATCAATATTATAAAATGTCGCTAGAAAACGACACAAAATAATGTAGGTACTTGTCCTTAGAAAAATAGTGCCATAGAAGTGTGGTTATGCGTATACCCGTAAGGTACAGAAACAGTACCCACACAGGAATAAAAATTAAAAAGCATAGCCAAGCGCTTTTTATAACTTTTTCAGAATAAATAATAAAATTTCGACGCCACACCTCATTCTGGTTTCTATAACACAAATAAATTTGCCACAACCAATTAAACTAATTATGATTGGCACCAAACAATGCAGCTGTCAAAATGTTCACAGCGACTAACTTGACCAAAACATTTTTTTTTCTTCCTCTATGTAGCTATATACGGATTGAAACAGAAAGGGTATACTTTTTTTTTCAAAACTAAACTTTGTAATTCTAAAACCAGCTTTGGAGGAAACTTGAAAAACAAAAGGTGTTATAGGAATACAGCTGTTGACATATTTCACAAGTCTACAAAACCTTTAGTACTTTAACTGTCCCACAAAGCCGATAGTTTGAGATTTACACAGTTAAGTTGCAAAAAACATAGTATACCCTTTTTGGTTCACCTAGTATGGAAACTATTCACGCTCTAAATGCCTCAAAAAGGGCACTCTCAATCATATACGAGAGTATTTTCATATCTACCTAGGCGGCGGCTTTTTGCCAAACTACCTGCCTGCCTGGCTACCTGGCTACCTAGCTACCTAGCTACCTGGCTTGCTTGCTATGCTACCGGCGCATTTTCCTTATTCACACCTCTGTGTAAAAGTAGGCGGAAGTGAACGTGGATGAACCTTTTCAAATCTTGTAAATGTCGTAAGTAACCGGAGTAATATTATAAGTAGATTTTTAAATAGTTACACAACGTTCTTTGTTCTACTTTTATAATAACTAATAGGCACTAAAGTTCTTACTGACAGCCCATAAGCAGATAGAGAATAATATTCTCCCGAATTTAGCTACAACGCGTGTCCGTTTGATAAGCCGGATAAACTATTGAAATATGTTAGTAATATCATTCAGAAAATATATCCATAAATGCTGTATGATATTGCGGGTTCAACTATTTATACTGAAAAAAATCCTTGAAACTATTTCAATTTTACACAATACAATGTAGTAAGGTGAAAATTGCTTAAATATAATATCATTAATAATTCAACTTACCGGAGATGCAAATGAAAACCCTCCGAAATTTCTTTTCAAACACCAGTCACTGACAACATCACTTTTATTATAAGCCGACTGAAACTTTTCAAGTTACATAAACTTGATCTACTTATATGAGTATATAGAGTTACTACTTTGGTCCACTAATATCTCATACCTTATTTAATTGCATTCATCTATTTGTATTAATTTTGCGACTTTTGCTAATGTTTTGATAATTCATCACTTTTCGTAGTCGAATCTACAAACACAAACCAAAAAGTTTTCTTCGCACATCTGTCGCGTATTTTTATAAATTATAACATTACATTATTACATTAAACAGGTAATAAAAGTATTATTTATTTAACTTTTTCTGTGGCTACGATATTTTGTGCGTAGCGTCTGACGCATAGTCCGACTCGTGCTCGTGAGCGCTAAGTCGGAGTGACACTGCTGACTCGACGCTCCCCGATCGCGATTTGAGTTTCGAACGCGGGTTCGCGCAAACGTCAAAATTAAATTACGATTAATAATATTCAAATAGTGTCTATGATTCAACTTTAAAATGTTGTTATTTGGGTTATCTGTATTTTTTTCAGAAATGATTGTGTTCTATCGAATGGATTTAGTGAAATAAGTATGTAGCTGAAATACAATTTGGTAGTTAGTGTGGGTTATGTAGGTAACTTTTAAGATAAAATACTTGTGACTTGTGCACAGGGAAAACGTTTTAATTTTCTTTTTTCTTCGTAGTTCATATTTAAAAAGTAATTTGTAGGTTAACCGTAGTATTAGGCTACGGCTACGCTTATATTTTATCTGTGTATTTTATACATTCTTTAAGCCAAAGAGAATAAAATCACTCTTTTAGCTTTGAACTTTTTCAGAAGATTTATTGGTAGGTAGCTAATTAAAAACAAATGAGCGTATTTTGGTTAAATTACTTTGAAGGTATAATAACTTCAGGCTGTTGCGGGCTTGAAATTATGATTTGTGTGTCATTTCGCATTAGGATGAGCTCAGGAAACTCAATTATGTTAATGTTATTGGTTTATATCTTGTCACGTCTTGTGGTGTATCACGAAATATAAAACTCAATGTTTTTTTTATTGGGAGTTGATTATGTTGTGGAGCAACTAGAAAGTACCAGTACCTCAGTAAGTGTGCTAGTTGATTTATTTTATTTTATATGCGTAAAATATTCATAGCGTTTTGCAAAGCTACTCTCGTATATTTCGTGTAACTACTTACATTTTTACATTTATTCGCTTGTCGCTCTCTATAGATCCAGCTATACTCGTGGCTGGCGCGAAAATGAGCAATACCCAATAGATATTGCTTTTCTATTCGGAGGCCATCGTGTTAACGATTTTCTTTCCAATGATACTTTCGTGTAGTACTTTTTATTAGTTATATCTTGTATAGAAGCATATAAGTTGCCTACAGAAGTACAGACTTGAATATTTTTAATAACTTTTAATTTGCATTCTAATGATAACGAAATACATATAAGTGCAACTGATTGGGTACGTCTAGACGCTGCTATGACTGTTTAATGATTCCTATCGTTTTGTTAGGTTCAGATAACGCAGAGAATATATTTAAAGCTGTATTTATTCGCAGTTTTATTGTAAAGTTTATTCTCTCCTTTGGTCAGCTAGATTAGAGTAATAAAATAATATGGGGAGGTAACAAGGAGGAGGAGAAGCATGTGACTAAAAGAGTGATGAATATGAATGTGGATGGATACAGTGCGAGAGGAAGGCCCAAGAACAATGGATGGATTGTATCAAGAGTGATATGAACCAGGTTGGAGTGGATGTGAGTATGACGGGAAAGCGCGATGAATGGAAGTAAAAGACATACTGTGTCGACCCCAGATAATGGGATAATGGTAAGGCAGGTGATGATGAGGGGGAGGTAACAAAGAAGATTAAAATCATGGCTTTATAAGATTCGTATCTCAGTATATTATCTTATTTTCTATCAGTGGATATTCTACTACAACTAAGGCCTCTGTGCTTGTAACACATGCCGTCTTTTGATAACAAATTTGGAAATTAATATTAGTCTTTAAATTTCAAATAAATGATGCTCTTCAAAGCATGTAACGTGCTTTCGTTCCAGTATGAGCACTCGAACAATATTTGTCTAGTTGCAAGCTTTTATTGTTTCTGTTAAATTAAACTATGTAGCATTGTGCACATCGTTTGACGCGAGATAATAAGCAAACTTTGCCGTTTACACGACGCTCATGGCGCTAACGGCAAATATATGTATATGTTTGTACGTTTTCTGTCGCTTAGAAGGAAACATTCACGCTTTGATGATTTTCTCGCTTTAACATGCGGGTTTTTGACTTGTCCGTAGAGAACTATGGCGATCCATAAGGACTAATATTTTTTAACCGACTTCCAAAAAGGAGGAGATTCTACGTTCGTCTGTATGTTTTTTTTTGTGTATGTTCATCGATATTTTCGCCAATTGTGATTTATTATTAGAAATACTAGGTGATACAAAATGGGTATACTATTTTTTTTGCAACTTAACTTTGTAAATCTCAAACTATCGGCTTTGTGGGACAGTTGTGGGCTTGGGACAGTTGAAGTACTAAAGGTTTTGTAGACTTGTGAAATCGGTCAACAGCTGTATTCCTATAACACCTTTTGTTTTTCAAGTTTCCTCCAAAGCTGATGGTTTCAGAATTACAAAGTTAAGTTTTGAAAAAAAAAGTATACCCATTATGTGTCACCTTGTATATTATTTTTTATAATACCTAAATATATTCAACAGAATTGCGGTCGATCTTTGGAGGGAATCCTGGTGCAGGGAGTGGAGGGCGGAGTAACTGATTCCATATACGCCTACCACAAACAGCTGGTGCCTATGTCATGGTTGGTACGCGATAAGGTAAGACTGCATCACAATCTGTTTCATTAATTATTCAATTATTGACGAACGCTTGGCGTAGTGGTTTGAGCGTAGCCCGCTCGGCTCACTGTACCGGGTAAATTTTTCCAATGGCCTCTTCTTCTATATAATGATTTTTTCGCAATGTGTGTGCCCTGGTCTGCGTGTCTCTGGGATCTCCCCCAGTCCATTGTACGGTACCCATAGTACAAACGTTGCTTAGTTTGGGACCATACAGTGGGTGCATTCGCCTGACGATAAATTACTGTTACTGAATTAATTAATTCAAATATTTTGAAAGAAATGGCATCGATATGCCTTATCAATTTGTTCAGTAGACAGATGTTTGTTGCTGAAAGTTTTATAATCTCATTTCTACCCTGAAATTCAGAGCCATCTGTAAAGTTGCAGAGTTTTACACAACTATGTGTGAAAATTTTAAAACTGAACAACTGAAGTGCACAGAAACAGTTGACAAAATTGAATTAGTTAAAATATTGTTAACTATCAAATGTATCTATTGTTGCCAATTTGATGCCAAAAATTTAATTAAGAATTATCAAATTATCCATGATTTAAATTAGTGATTTTATTTATTGACATTAAATTAAATTAGTTACAATATTATTAATCTACAAATTGTTAGTTAAGTCTAGTTCCGTTTGTCAACCAACAAAACCAGCGCCAATATCGGCAATAGTCTGATTGGATACTTACATTTTCAATATCGCAAACGATACTACCGAGAATTACTCTGTGTTTCCATTTTGTTTAGTAATAAAAGTGTATTGGCCCATTATTTTGAGACCATTGACGGAAAAAAATGTTTCTGAAAATGCCAATCGTGGGATCCGGGATTGAATTCCACATAGCTGAAGTCTTATTCGGATTTTGTGTTAATAATAATAATAAAACATTTATTTCGAATAAAATCCATATAACATAGGTAAAAAAACTAAAATTAAACAAAAATTAAGTATCAATACCGTCGCCTGTTGGCACTGTCAATAACATGAGCTCTCCTCCAATGTTTCATCAGAGTACAGTCAGCGTCAAGGTTTTGATAAACAGTGTTCAAGAGGCTGTTAGTGCTTCCACGTATTCTAGAAATGAGGGACGAAATGCGTTTTCGCATGATCGCGTGGAAGTCATCCGTACGCGCCTCAGGAAATATACCAGACGCGCTACAGTAACGGGGCAGCCCTAACACATTGTCATTTATCAAGCTTAATATCAGACTACCTTCAGTCTGCTGTCTGATATTAAGCGTGGTAAATAAGAATGTATTGGAACCGAATATTATAAATGAAATGGCTACAACACTATCTACCTCCTATCTTTATGATGTTAGAATCTGAGTATTCAAAAGTGTTTAGTTGTGAAAATTATTAGATCTGATTTGATTTTCTGGGACATGAATAGGAAGTGATATGAGATACTTGTGATAATACTGACGGATTATTCATATCACACCAAAATGTGATATGAATCGTAAACATGCTCTATTTAGTGGTGTGGTACCTGACGATGTAATGCTCCTCATGCCTATGGGTTCTGAAGAAACGGGATTAGGTGAACTAAATTTCAACGTTCCGTGTTAGATTCGTGTAGAAACTTTTAATTTGGGAACGGTCGGATATTGTGGGAAAGATATCAGGATCGAATGTTGCAATCATCTGTAGCACTTTCCAGTAATTCTTTGTTCCATGGTGCTCAAAGTTCAACATCTACCGATATTCCCTGGGCGTCTCGCGATGCGAACTCCACCGTTAGCGATGCCCCGATGAGAACTCGAACATTAAAGAAATGTTATTCGTTGCAAATTATAAATTCACTGCACGGAAATTAATAAGAAGAACGTTGAGGAACTGAAAAAATAAAGAACATTAAAAAGACTCTTCCAGAATTTGTATAGGGATGTGTATTAACAAAAATATATTCACTTACGTCATATTACATTGAACAGGTATACTTATTATAAATTAATGTTTTTTTTAAGATTGCCAAATGTTCGTGCTAAAAGTGGTGTCACATTTGGTATAGCGACGCAGGTTTTACGGGCTTTTAATTTTGTACCAGTAATATATTTACATCTCGATCGTCCAAATTAAGCTCATTTGTACAGTTTCATGGACGATGGACATATTTGTTTTCAAATAAATTCTCTGCATAGTAACTGGAATGCTCAGACGAATAACCATCACTTAAATTTGAGATCCGCTAAATTTAAACATCCCTTATGAAACGTGCAATATTCGCTTGTAAATCTTTTATTTATTTACAAACCTGCAAAGAATCTGTTACCGAAAACGGTCCGTTCTTACATCAAAATCCCTCCCAAATGCACTACTCTGGTTAAGTATACCATATCTGCCCAATAAATGTCCACCACACGTATTCCACTTATCTCTATTCTACGATACGCCCTATCGATGTTCGGTCCGTCGTAAACTCCTATAAGCTAACTACATCGTTAACGTGGGAAACGATAATAGTTAATGTGAGTGAAGTATCAGGTACCTAAGGATACCTCAAATCAAAAACTGCCTCTGTTTCTGGCTAGGAGCCTGACCATAGTAGCCCTATATGCATGATTAGAAGTAGGTACGGAAATCCTTTTTTGTATGTAATAAACTAGGCAAGTAAGCGTATAACCCGCCTTATCTTAAGCAGTTACCGTACCCTATAGATGCTTGCAATACCAATGGCATTGTTCCTGCTGCTGCTCTTCCATATCACTCGACATAGGTAGCGTTACACAGACATTTCGCAAAACAAAGAATGTATGAAAGCTTTTACCATAAAAACTTTTATGGACCACTCTCGAATGAAATAGACATTCCGAGATATTTTGGAACATTCACCTTGCCAACAGATAATAAATAGGCGATTCAATAATAAAAAATCGAAGTTATGGTTCGTAAATAGAGTTATAATAGCAAAGTTAGGTATGGGCCAGTCCAATAGATTACCATTTTTTGAAATAATAATGATTACTAGTAATGTGAGTTTCTATTAGGCTCGTTAGCCCCTCCAGCTAAGCTAATGCTTGAGTGAGGAGTGGACTCACGTCAACAATTTAATGGCCAAGATGTGGAATCAAACTCAGAATATAAGCTACGAGAGCGGCCCCTCTAACCACTACACTATTTGACGCCATAAACATTTACTATTTACAATTTTTTTTTTATCGGCTTACGTGTGGAGTCATATGACGTCTCATCCCCTTGCCATATAAAAACAGCAACTGCTCTATATCTGATCGGCCCCAGTGCTTACCTTGATTTGAGCTAGTGAGGCAAAAAATAAGTGGTAACATTGTTCGGTAGGTTGTCTTACACTTATCCCCACTGATAGAGATACTTTCGTACGGACATGTACACCACCTGGGGCCCACCGCTGGCATCTTAAACAACTCTCAATACGTCAAAACGAATGTATCAAGTATCTGAATATGTCGGTTTTGAACGATTATCTATGGGAAAACGGACGTATCGCGTATCTGAATACGTTTTGAAAGAGTTTTCAAAATTCAGATACGCGATACGATAGTTTTGACGAATTTCACGTTGACGGAGCTTCCAGTGGTTATCAGAGTTGGACCCCTGGATTTAAGCACCTAAAATTGTATGTATTATCTCAAAGTCAAATACTACTGACTCAGCTATCCTTGTTATCTGTTGGCTATCATGCTTTCTTTGCTATGTCTCTTTATTTATTTATGACAACTGTATTCTTCAATAATGTCGGAGGAGGTGACCTTACATTACAATGTCTTATAACAAAATTAAAATCCATCCATACGTGTGCCCAAATATCGATGCAATAGGAGCCCCATTGTATATACATATATTTGAGCAAGCACTTGTATTCTCAAACATATTATAATATAAAGGTCGGCTGTTGGCATTCTAGTCGTCTGAACTTTGTAGTTTGGGAATATTCATCATTACTTACTAAGGTTATTAGAGTTCACATCAAGACATGTATGTGGTCTGTTCTGTTAAAAACCACGTGGGACCGGTGACTACCTCCCCACGAATTATTATAAACATCGCCGCTAAAATTCGTCTAATGAACACTATTATTACTTTATTCTTTAATCATTACTTACCTCCATGTACAGTCATCAAACTCGACGCTTGACAACAAACTCGACGCTTGATCACCTTAAGGTTGCATTTTGTATGCAGTGACCAGCAGCCACATGCGACTAGCATGGTCATAAAAACTATTAAAACAAATGGCTTTCTAAAAAAAGGGCTTTTGTCTCATCGGACGCTTTTCGTCTTATTGGACAACAACATAATGGGCGAGGCATCCTATGATTACTGCATGCAAGGGAAAAGTGTTAAAAATTGATCAAGCGTCAACTTTGTTGATGGTACGTAGATGTTCAAAGGTTTCTTTGATATAACCTAATTGTTCTTATAAACTTAAATGTTTATCAAGGATATTTATGCAGGTATTCATATGAATGGTTCAAAGTACCTTAACCTAATTAATTAAGTAACCCATTCGACTCAATTTCAAATTGATTAGCAGTTTTTCAGTCAGCACAAATAGTAATCGATACGACA
Source organism: Notodonta dromedarius (assembly GCA_905147325.1). NCBI lineage: Eukaryota > Metazoa > Arthropoda > Insecta > Lepidoptera > Notodontidae > Notodonta > Notodonta dromedarius. The sequence goes on from LR990167.1 coordinate 2,613,416, forward strand.
TATATATTACAATTCCAATTTGCATCAAATTCCATTTAATAGTTGATGTTTGCATAATTTGACCTATTTAAACTTGAGTAGGTACCTATTTATCTCGGAACATTACACAAAACTGCAGGCAGATAACTCTCGTTAACAAATGAAGTTTATAGCACGGAAAGCTGTCGCCGAGCGAGCGGGGCGCCGCACAATACTTGAGACATTCGTACATTCCGTCTAATTGTCTTAAGATTTAATTAGAATTACGTCTTGCACACGAACTTGCTAAACGGGAGATGGGGCGTAGAGGAATCGCTGAATTCTGTGGATACGGTTTAATACAGCTTTGCTCGTGAAATTCAGAAGGAACTGGATTGCATAATTTGCTCAGTTTAGGAAACCAAGGAACAATTACGTTTAAAATAAATATATATAATAATAGTGGTAATTAGCCCTTTTTAATGTCCTACTTCTGGGCACAGGCCTCCCCTCAATTCAAAGAGAATTCAGGCCATAATCCACCCCGCTGGCCCTGTGCGGTTTGGTGGATTCATTTTGCAGACATGCAGACTTCCTTACGACCTTTTCCTTCACCGTAAGCATAAGCATGTGATCAATTAATCATATTGATAAAATGAATCGCGCATAGATTTTGAAAAATCCAGAGGTGGAACTATAAATAAACAAGAAAGACACTCTCTGTGTAATCTTATCTTACTGCGAACGATCTTTGAAATGTCATTCTTATGTCACATGAGTACAAAATGACACGTCAAACATGTACTTAAGAGCGCTCTCAGATTTGAGATCGATTTATACTTAAAACGGGTTTTAAATATCAATCTATAGCCGTTTAATACTAATAAAAAGTTGAATATTTATATCATTAAAGTACTGTCTAATGCTTGCCTTTCTAATTATTACCTTAAATCACTGTCAAATCATTGCCTATATTATGTAGGTGTCTACTTAGTATTCTTATTGTATCCAGGGTTTACCGTCAAATTACATATTCGAGTACCAATTTCCGCGCAAATATCCGGCTGTATCCAGATTACACCTGCTTCCAATGATTTATGGGCCAAAAAGTAACTATATATAAGGAAGTGAGCCTAGAATGGCCCGCAATGGCCGGCAATTCTAGATTTACATATTTTTTGTGTGAAAATGATGACATGTGAAAGATAAATGGCTCGCGAAAGTTTGACAATAAGAAATAGGGCTGGTTAAAACGGAAACATGTATATACCTACATGTACAAACATACTAAGCATCATAAAACAAATAGAAAAGTGTCTATAGCTATCTAGGTATTATCTATACCACGGCCAACGAGAACCGATACGAAAATTAAGATTACTTTACGAAATCAGTTAGTTTTTAACGTATCGTTTCCGACACAGAATGAACCACGAATTTTTAGAATGGCCACTTGAATGTTGGAAAGCTTGGCAAAGTTGCTGTGCATAAAAAAAGTGCAAATCAAAACATGGAAAGGAAATAGGTATCCGTTTCCAATAAAATAAACTGGGTGTCGCGTTATTCCGCACGTTGATATATGAGACAGATAAAGATGATGGGGGTGGGTTCGGACTACCCGCATTTATATGCTGCTGACCGATATCATGTCATAAATCACCTTTGAGGCCAATATAAGTGTGACGAGAGTTGTGATACTAGGCTAGTAGGTATTGTTTTTTCATATAAATCTATATCTATACAAATAAATAAAACTGGAGTGTCTGTTTGTAATATCAAAATAACACCTTTTCACTAAATGCGCATGAAAGTACATACGACACCTATAGCAAAAACGCGATTTAAAAAGTTTTTGTCTGTCTTTCTGTCTGTCTGTCTGTCTGTCTGTCTGTGTGTTTGTTCCGGGTAATCTCGGAAACGGCTGGACCGATTTCGACGGGACTTTCACTGGCAGATAGCATATATTATAAGGAGTAACTTAGGCTACTTTAAATTTAGAAAAACAATTAGGGTTCCGCGTACAAAAATAAAAACACATGAGCTCAAAGAGTATCTCCGAAACGGCTGGACCGATTTTGACGGGACTTTCACTGGTAGATAGTTGATGTTATAAGCAGTGACGTAGGCTACTTTTATTTTAGAAACAAAAAAGAAATGGGTCCTGTCGCGCGGGCTCAGAACGCGGGAGCGGGCTTTTTGGTTAAGTTAAATTCCACGCGGACGAAGTCGCGGGCTCAGCTAGTAATTAATATATACTAAAAATATCTACCTACTAAACCTATATATTTACCTATAACTAATATTTAAATAATACCTGGTAATTAATACAAGTGCTAAGTAAACCACATAATTATCGTTAACCATGGATCCGCCAGTGTTTAAGTATGAATTTGCGGCCGAAATATACTTAATAACAGACATCGAGAAGCAATACGAGATGGTAATAATATTCGAGTTCAAGTCAGCCGCCGCTGGACTCACCAATATTCGGGAGGCCGTTTTATAAATTTGTGGTTCATTCTGTGTCGGAAAATAACAAAGAATTTAATACATTTATCAGTATACATATTTAAGTAGCATATTGAAGTTTCAAGTAGGTACTTCGGCCCGTGTTAATTACCCGAGAGCGAATATGAGCGCGCTTTTGAGATGTCGTTCTAACAGAACACGATACCTCAGAAGCGGGATCAAGTTGGCTCTCACTCAATTCACAGAAACCAAACCCTAGCAACTGAGATAAATCTCATTTGTTTTTCTTATGCAAGAAGAAGGAGGGTGAGGTAGGTACCTATCCAATTGCTTCAACAACAAAAGGACAAAATAAACGAGTTAGCCATTCTAATAAAGAAAGACAAATTTGAAAAGCGATGCGCGGCGTTTCATTCCCAAGCACGAGAACGGCCGGAATCCGATTGAGGGTAGCTTAAACGTCGATTTTATTTAGTATATCCATAAATCACTCGCATCCGCCTACAAGCCACACTTGTCGGTTCAATAGATTCTTTGGAAAAGTTAAAGTTGCGCTCGGATTTACAATACAAGCCAGTTTAGGCAAAATAGCAATATTTTTTTGTATAGAATTCGCACCACGGATCATAAGTTTCAAGGTGATACGAGCCCAATTGTAGGAAATTGTTGTTGGACTGGGATAGTCTCACCTCACAGAAGATCGGCGTAGAGCTAAGTATATATTATAGCTCCGTTTCGAACGATGAGTGAGACAGCCTGATGGTGCAAGCAATGCCTTTGGTATTCTGCCTTTGGCAATCGTCTATAGGCTATGGTAACGGCTTAAAATTGAGCAGGCCGCTTGTTTGCCGACTTTGATATTAAAAAAGAAGTTATAGCTATTTTTGATGTTGCACGCATATTAAGTTTTTTTAAAGTATAATAGTTAAATGCCTAACGAAATAATCGTCTTCATTATTTTCCCAACAATGAAGTCTTCGACCATAATAACGCTACGTTTTATGACAAACCGATTATTAACAAAAAACCTGGGTGCACTAAAAATCTAGAAATAACTAGGGACCTAATAATTTCTTTCATTTGGAGACGGTGTCACTATCTTGTAGTTCTGAGGTAACAAATATTAAAAAAAAACCATAAACACGAATTGATAACCTCCTCCTTTTTTAAGTCGGTTGACAAAGAAACCTACAACTGATAAGAACGTAGCTCCTTGACCTACTTCGAAAACGATAGTGTTCTTTCCAATTTTCGATTCGAAACCGAATCCCAGCAGACCAGAAGTACTTAAGCAACTCGTTTAGCCGGTGAGGCGTCTAATAAATGGCGTAAACTTACCCCTAGGAGAAATTCAAAGTTTCACGGTTTTGACATGGGTATTGTTGTTTACGCTCCAAATTTCTACCAAGGAAACATTGTATCGTGGTCTAATACCTAAGGCTTTAATAAAGTGGATTAGACATCGGGAATCCATAGCTTTAGTAAGCGGTGCAGTATACACGTACACGTAAAATTAGGTTTCATTTTGGATAGGAAGTTTTATATTCTCTTAAAAAAATATAAAATCTGGGACATTGGTAAACTCAATAAAGAAACTCTTGCTCGTAGAGCTCTTAGCAAATCCACTGTTGGATCGTTAAAAACTTTAGACGATACAGTAACAATTGATGAAACACTTTCGTTTGGATAAATCTATACGTGCTGATTTAGGGCTGAAATCACCAATTCACTATCAGGCCGTTAGAGCTCAAACTAAACGCTCGTTAAAAGCTCAACGACAAAAATGTTATCCCCAGACTGACACACCAACTGTATGGTCCCAAACTAAGCAACGCTTGTACTATGGGTACCATACAATGGACTTGGGGCGATCCCAGTGACACCCAGACCAGGGCAAATTACGAAAAGGCCATTTCCGAAATTTGCTAAATTTGAGCGGGAATCGAACCCGCAACCACCATGTGCAATGAGCCGAGCGGCCTACGCTCGAACCACTGCGCCAAGCGTCAAAATAATAGGAATGGGAATTAATAGGTATTAATTCACTGAACTAAATGGCAATTATCTTCGTACCCACTTGATACTGGCAATATTGATTGAAATTGTACTCCCTAAAAGCACATTTCATCGGCAAATGAAAATAACGTTTCTATGAAATGTGAAAAGCAATATTTCACGGTAACCCATTAAAACACGGCCGACATCGAGCAATTAAACTTGGAACTGAAAATGCAAACACGAATTCATTAGCAAATATGTAGGTATGAGCCATTTTCAAACGCATCGGTATTCTGTACGCAAGAATAATAATACAAATAATAATCTCAATTAGGTAGGTACCCATTATTTTAATAATTAAAAACAAATTGGGATACCCAACAAAGAGTCAAATGCTCTGCCATCGAATTTACTAAAATTCATATGCATAATAGTTTCAATAATATAGTAGTACTTAGCTACTCATCGAACACAGTTTTTGTGTAGGTAATAGGTTGAAATAAAACAATTTTTCGGATTTTATCGCGTTTATTAACTTTATGTTCCCGACGTTTCGGTTGCTTTACAGCAGCCATGGTCACGGGGGGACTGAGGTGTTAGACGTCCTGATGTTATAGTTAGTAACTGGGTACCCTCATATTTAGTTGTTGTTTGCGGTCCGATCCACGCAGAAAGTGCTCACAGTGTCTCGAGGTCTTGCAATGGTACACTTGGTTTTGGATTTAATTATATTAATTACTGGATCCCAACTAACTAACACCTCAGTCCCCCCGTAACCATGGCTGCTGTAAAGCAACCGAAACGTCGGGAACATAAAGTTAATAAACGCGATAAAATCCGAAAAATAGTTTTATTTCAATGTGTAGTATTCGCGTAAATATAAGAAAACAATAGGTAATAGGTATTATTTTATGCTACCTAGGTACCTATTAATTAAATCGGAAACACCCAACACAAATAAGTTATTCTTCATTTCAAGTTTTCTCTAGGTATACATAATATCGTGTGAATCTAGTTTCCTGTTTCACTTCGCTTTTGTTCAGAATATGCCGCTTTTCCATGTAATGTGATCTGAGGCTTTCTCCTACATGAGCTTTCGACTTTTCGTTATTGCTATCAATCATGGAGTAAAAATGGCTGGATGGAAATTATTACAACGCGAGTTTTTAAAGTAAGATATGAATACAATAATGCATTTTAAGCGTGTGTGTATAGGTACCTACCTAATTTAAAATTTAAATAATTGTAATCATTTTAGATCTTTCAGCAATTTTAAATCTTTAGTTTAATACCCTTTGGTACTGTTTTAATACTCAAAGGTGTCTAGCCATATTATTTTCTCGTACGAGTCGTTACACATAAATCTTTCTACTATTTTATTTGTATAGATGTCCCCGAGCGAGGCACGCCGACCGCAATTTCATTTCGCAGGCGTTTTAAACCTCTCGCTGTGAAAAGTCATTGCTCTGATGCACCCGCAGAGTTAGTGGTTAGGTTAGTGCTACTATTTCTTTTATGGGATTTAAGCTGCTTATGTTTCAATAAAAATTCTCCTCATGAAATCAAAGAAAATCCAAATAATTTCGAGTTTGTGTGCCACGAAAATATTAATTTCAATGCACAATAATTGCTTCTTATTCGTTAATTCATTTAAATATTCATTTTATCTTGTAGATACTTTGATTTTCAAAGCACTGATTTATGACGTGCTTTTAATTTATTATTCAATTTACTGTAGTTTTAAGGATTAAAAATTATTAATATTTGAGCACGTTGTTAACACCTTCTTAAACAATGCCTAAACTACTCTAATGAATTTACGTGTGATAAAAATGATTCATTAGTCGTGACACTATGTTTGAAATTATAACAGGTCAATGATTCACGTGTACAATGATAATACAGATTTAGAATGAGAAATGTGAAGCACATTGTTTTAACTAATATAGGAGTTGTCAGGGGAAAATCATCATTATTATCAACCAGAAAACGTCCACAGTTAAACACGTCGCTGCTCTTTCAAGATCTCCCACACGTTCTTCGAAAAACACTTCTATTTAATTAAGGTAAAATCTTATAATTTCTTAGCCCCATGCTCCGCCTACGTTACGTCCTTCACCTGCAACATCCTCATGGCAGTTAGGTCTATATTTCCCTGATCATTCAAGGCAGGCTCGCGTCTCGCAGGGCAAACAATGCCCTAACGGCAAGCGCGTGAATAAATGATCGCCGAGCTTGGGAACAATGCGAGCTGCTGCCTCTCTTCGCAACTCATTATGCTCGCGAATGTCTTTGCCGGTATACAGTTTTTTTGCACGATTTTATTTGCTGCAGATAAATTATGGTAGGAGATTCTTTTCAACCGACTTCAAAAAAGAATGAGCTTATCTATTCAGATTTTTTGTTGTTATTTTGGAGCTCCGTCATTTATAAACCGTTTTGAAAAATTGTTCCCATATAAATTCTATCAAAATCTGTTCGGTAGTTCGGTTTTAAAACAAAATAACTGGAAAAAAAGCATTCTAGTAAACGAAACTGCGTATTTTGTTTTCCTGTGACTTTTCAGTGGTGTTTATAAGCCGAGAGCTTGTGCCTTCCAGTTTTTAAGTGCACCCAGATTTTTTGACATTTTTTTATTACATATTTTGAACGATACCATATCGAATACCTGGAATTAGGTAATTGGCCGAGGCTGACCGCAACAAGAAATGGGAAGAAATCGAGGCAGGAAGAACCTGTTTGTTATTTGGTCTTAGCTTCTATGCATGTGTGACCTCGTAGAGGTATGATATTACAATTCAGAACTCCGTTCTGAAGTTTTGTAGTTCATTGTGTACCTATTTAACGCCTGAATCTAAAATCCGCCTGTTTGTATCCTACTAATATTATAAATGCGAAAGTTTGTGAGTGTGGATGTATGTATGTATGTATGTATGTATGTATGTATGTATGTATGTATGTATGTATGTATGTATGTTTGTTACTCCTTCACTCAAAAACTACTGAACGGATTTGGATGAAATTTGAAACACAGATAGATTATAACCGGGATTAACATATAGGATACTTTTTAACCCAATAATCCAATACTACGCGGATGAAGTCGCGGGGCACAGCTAGTTTCTAATAATTGATAATTTTTACGACCGCTTGGTGCAGTGGTTGTTGGTAGTTGTGGTTTCGATTCCCGTCGGGGCAAATTTCGGACATTGCCTTTTCATAATTTGCCCTGGTCTGGGTGTCACTGGGATCGCCCCCAGTTCATTGTTCGGTACCCATAGTACAAGGGTTGCTTAGTTTGGGACCATATAGTTGGTGTCAGTCTGGCGATATTTATTAATTTATATTTTAATACAGTTTGGTAGTCATTGCTATAAGTAGCTTAGGTAAATAGTAAAAACAGATCACATTGAATAATTTATTTTCATTAATATAATTTTAATCTAAGCATTAATAAAATTTCTCCCATTAGCTTCCAGAGTATGTCAGAGAACATTTTTTACATTTACCTTGATTAAGTATTCCGTCCAGTCAAACTTAATAAATGTAAGTCGATTATTCAGGAACACTGTAATTAGACTTTTGACTTCAGAAGTCGATAAAACATAAGGGCCCATTAGGTGCACCCGGCCGACATCGTAGGCTGTTATCTAGTATAGACCCTTCAAGGTATTGTGGACTTGAGGCCACACTAATAGAGTTTATTATCGCTAGCGTGTTTTGCCCTAAAGCAATAGTATTCTAGTCCAGGAAGGCATAAGTTACAGTTATAGGTAGAGCTACTAAAATAATATTGTCATGAGGGTGGTGGAAAACAAAATTGCTACATATTGGGCGAACCAATGTACCTATAGCAATTTAATGGGATTTGTAGAGAAGTAAAAACCTTTAATTAATTAATTAATAAAACGCTTTTAAAGCCCCTTTTCTGGGCAAAGGGCCTACCCTCAATGCGAGGGGGATTCAGGCCATAATGCACCACGCTGGCCCAGTTCGGGTTGGCGGATTTCAAGTCTTTGGAAAATTGCCTACATTTAAAAAATCTTTTAAGTATGAAAATTTATTATATTCTACTATCAATGATATTGCTTCAATGTGATTGAACCGCATAGCAGGTTCATGTAAAGAGAGGTCCCTAGTTCATATTACAAAGACCTTCAAACTATTGTATGATTTCAACACCTCAAAACCTTTAAGCACAAAACTAAGTAATTGACGTCGGAACATCTGACTCTTGTGTCAGCATAACTTCGCGTCACTACGACGTCTTAAACCTTTCTCAAACAGATTAGGAGTACTTATCTACTTAAATGGTTGAGTAGCATTTGAGTATTCGGCCTTTATCTAAAGCGGACTTCAATCTCGCAGGTAAAACGGGCTTAATTGACGTCACTCATTATAACTGTCTAACTGTCGGTGTTAGAAATTCTGAACTGCGTGTTGCCGCCACTGGCCTGTCACTGTGGCTACTGAAACCGGAAACTTGAAAGTTTCCGATTACGCTCTGAACCACCCAGGGGAGCTTTCGGTATAAATTGATGGACAATTGTTTGATCGCATTCAGTAAAAGATTTCCGTGCGCGCGGTTTCACATCTAACCTCATCTTTACATCTAAGGCCCGTATTAATAAATCGATCTCAAGTTTGAGAGTGATCTTGAATACGCTTTTGACATGTCATTTTGTACTAGTCCTACTATAATATTATAAATGCGAAAGTTTGTGAGTGTGGATGTATGTATGTATGTATGTATGTATGTTTGTTACTCCTTCTCGCAAAAACTACTGAACGGATTTGGATGAAATTTGGAACACAGATAGATTACAACCGGGATTAACATATAGGATACTTTTTAACCCAATAATCCAATACTACGCGGATGAAGTCGCGGGGCACAGCTAGTATGACATAAAAATTACTTTTCCAAGATCACTCTCAGACTTGAGATCGATTTATTAATAGGAACAGGCCCAAGAGTCGCATTTTTTGGGATAATTCATTGGCATCTATCCCTCCCCTCCCTTCCCCCCGTCCCCCCTCCAGTGCTGCGTCACTCAAGCCTCGTTGTATATGCGGCTTGTGTTCTCCGCGAATCGTAGTTCAACCATCGATCAACCTCGGTAGTAAGATTAAAACCTCGCGATGATCGTCGATCAACGACGCCAGGCTACGATATGTTTGCCTTTAGCCAATCAGATATTGATATCACACTACATTAATAATCTGAAAAAAAGGCTTTCCCAACTAAAAATAAACCACAGTTACGGTATATCTTTGAATTTATATTTATTACAATTTGAATGTCTGTTTATAATTTTGTAGCCTCCATTAACATTTATCATAAAGAATATTTTTCTTCCCAGGGAATAAAACAATTCCCATGGGATGGTCAAGGCACAGAATCATCAAGAGACGATTTGACGAATTGTGTATGAGATTGAGATAGTTAACTTATGCGGTGATAGAGCCAAGCTGTAGCCCAACGACTACAGCTTGTAGACGAACTGGCTCCACTAGTGTTGCACCACCTGAGAAGAAGAACAGAAGATTGCCGTGAAGTAGCTATTACTACTGCGTTTCGTACGATGAGGGAGAAAGTCGGAAACTCAAACCCCCCTACCTTTCTCCTTACCTCCACTGTCCCAATCCTCTTCAGATCGGTGACGTGCGAACAATGCTTTTGGTATTTCAAGTATCTATATTTGCAACTTTGCAACTTTGTTAATGAAAAATTGGTTAAATATTTTTTGGTAATTATATCAATTATGTTATCGTCAAATCACGACTAAACTAAATTAGACACATCTAAAAGTAAATGCTTCCAGCTAAAACGTCACGAGCATTAAAATAATAACAATAAAGTTACTTTGGTCATGTGTAGTTGTTTGCCAACAAAATCGGCACCAATGTCTTACTACTTATTTCACTGACGCTATTTCATAGTTGCCTTATATAGCACCATTTTTTGGAACCCACTATCGGTTCTCACCTTTTGTTAAACTCTAAACTTAACTTCATATTATTATTGTTTTGCTTAAGGTGAAGGCGCCTGCCTAGCCCGCGAAATTCAAAATTTTCGAGTATTGTTGTAGTTTATCCAAAATCTGAAAACATTTAAGACAACATTTTGTGATTTGCGACAAACACAGTATGCAGTGCGTTTATTAATACATTTATTTTACTCTAAATATTATCACGGTGGATATGATACTAGTAAATCACTAAATATACAAAAATTGCCAGATTATCTGGATAGCTGTCGTTCTTGAAATGTTTTAGAGTAAGTTGGATATATTAATAAATGCACTGCACACGGTCTTTTTCGCGAATTATAAAATTTGCCTTTTATTATTGTCAGATTTTGAATAATTTCTAAAAAACCTCAAAAAATTTGAACTTCGCGGGCTAGATGGGCGCTTTAGCCTTAAGACAGTAGCTTCTTCCCCCGAAGGTTGAATATTGCGTCACCGCTTACGTCATCGCCATAAAGTCATCCTTACACACGCCATTCGGCAATGTGCACAATTAGAATTATGAATTGTTTTTGGGCTGAACTAGAAAGTTGCTAAACTTTTGGCACACTTCAAAAAACATTGATCTACATTGGCGTACCCAACTTTTGGTCTAGAGTCTAGGGGGTGATCAGAGGTTTTGGCATTGACAAATCAAGGTAAGTAAGACCCAAATATAAAATCTGAATGAAAATTTTGAGTTACCTGCTCATCTGTACGTGGGGGCCAGCTGCCCCTTACTCCCTCGTTTTCGTGCAAGGAGGAAAGCAACACGACTTATTAAGGCGTAGGTACCAATATAAACCGTAATAGCTCCGATTTACTACAGAAAGTTTTGATGACTGGCATTCTCGTGGTCAAGAGTCACAATATAAATTTCATGGAAAAAATGTTTAGTCTAAAGTTTAGTTTAAAAGGTATCGTAGTACCTACTCAGTTTTAAATTTAAATCCGTCCGTAAATATTGAACCGTGTTTGTTCTGTTCTTGTTTGTTTGATGTGGTCCCTTCTAACTTTTCAGCTTCCAGTTTCGCGGTCACACACTGAACGCGATGTGGGATGTAAGGATTTATTTTGCAATCCAATTTAAAGGTTAATATACATTAACGTAGCAACGTGTTAGTACCTTTTCTTTTAAGGAGTTAATAGTCTAGTGGTCAGAGGGGCCGCGCTCGTAGCTGACATGTTCCGTGTTTGATCCCATTCTGGCCATTCAACTGGGCCCACTTTTAAAATTAGCCTAGCTGGAGGGGCTAACGGGAATACTAGTAATGTAACTACTAAATTTGGCCTCATGTAGCGATTTTAATTGTCCATGGAATATATATGGGGCAGAATTTGTTTTTGTTTTTACATTGGTACAGTTCACCACTTATGTTTCTTGCTAAATTGGTAATCCAAGCTTTGTGTTATTGTTCCATTTCAGTATCATTTATTTTGAGAACAATATTCACGAGGTTACGTCATGATTAGCCAAGAACTCAACTAAAACTCAATATCAAATAGCTACTCCACTCAAGGCACATACCAAGGACAACTACCCACAATTCCTTTCGAGAATCCGTGCACTCGACTTACACTCAAGTTATGTCCAAGTCAATTCCTGGCGACTTCAAGCCGCCAACTTGTTGAGTCTAAGCCTCGCTCTTGTCTTGGAAACGAGGAACACGTTGTATTATGTAAGATTTGGACTTTGGCTTGTTTTCGTATTAAGGGTGAGGTATAAAGTCGACTATCCTGAAACTGTAATTGTAAATAAAGTTTATTACCAAGGAAACATGTATGAGAAATTCGACCTAATAGTATCAGAATTGCTTCGCAGAATCAATTTCTAGTTATGTTTAATTTCAAGTAAAACTACATTTGAATTTTTTTATCTTCCGTAACATATAAATAGTTGCTTATTCTAAGGTCGCTGTGTCAGCCTTTCTGTAAAAAGGAGGTCCTTTCAGTAAAAAGGAGGTCCTTTCAGTAGATACCTTTATTTAGCAAATCAAACCTATTTGCAGTCCTAAGGATTTTGTCATGGCCACTTCGGAAATCACCTGAACGTGTGATGTTATTCCGTTTGAGATTGCCTGATGGGAAACTGTAGTGCACTTGTCCGGTTTACTTGTGCTGGCAAAAATCGAGTACAGTCGAGGGTAAAAGGATTATACAAGATTGATATATTTTTTGGGGTTATTTAATTAGTAGAATTTATTATTACGCTATAAATGGATAAAGTCGCTGTCAAGTGACGTTTTGGCTACAGGTTGAAATTTGTTTTTAGTCATCTTGATAAAAGTAAAATGACATTTGTACTTCATTGCATTTGTTCAACGTGCCGTTGAACATTGAAATAAGGGCATTAAACATGATTATTGTTTGTGTGTAAAAATAAACTTTATTTCAGCTCAAACAAAGAGATCCTTCTTTCTAATTTAAAATGTTCGTTTGTTTTCTTGAAAGTTTCCTAGGACCAGTAGAAAAGTGTATACCGATATCGGAAAAGCTCTCGAGGCGAGGAAAATTGCTGTCGCAATAATTGGACGAACAAAGTACCAACCTACTACAAAAAATAAGCAAGTCAGAATAGGAACTGCTTACTGATTGTTGTTTTAAGATCAAAGAAATATTATTTTTTTGTTGGGTGTGTTTTATAAAAGCATAGAATGCCTCTTCCGACCTAATGAATAGGCTCCGGGATTTAAGTAGTTAGACAGCGACGTGTCATCATCTCCCTCATAGCTAGCTAGTGGAGGAAATTAATATGAAATTTTCGATTTAATAACCAACATAATAAAGGTAATATACAAAAATGCACTATCATATTATTTCATTAATAATAATCGATAATTTTGTATTTCAATTTTCAAACATTTTCAGTTGACTCTATGTTGCGTACGCGGACTGTACCTTCAGATTGCAGGTGGACTTCGCGAGTGCTTTCATGAAAGTTCAATTCAAATGTCTTTCTAAGTATGTTGGCTCGCTCTTTACAGACTACAATTGATTTCGATGACCTTCTACGTTAAATTCTTGTGCATTTGCCGATCGATCAATGGATGATCGATTTTAACCTTATCAACATAAATCTATTTGCCTACGGTAACGAATATATTTCAAAGTGAATTGATTGAGTCACACAGTCAATATTTTCTTGACAGTACGAGGCAGCTACTAATGGCAGTTTGCGAACAATTTACTACTTCGTGTCGAAACTCGATAACGACTGAGTGCTTTTTGTTGCGGCTTTATTTCACTGTTTTTATAGTTACAATTTGCTTTGAAGCGGTAAGTGGATAAGTGAAATATTCAGCGTGGAAATAAGTAAATAAATAAATGTTGACAGAGTAACACACCAACTGTATAGTCCCAAACTAAGGAACGCTTGTACTAGTACTTTGGGATTCCTGTGAAACCTAGACAAGACCATTTCCGATCTTTGCCCTGACGGGAATCGAACCCGCAACCCCTCGGTGCTGTGAGCCGAGCCTACGCTCGAACCACTACGCCAGGTCGTCTTTAAGTAGATGTTAGGTTAGGTTAGATTATTTATTTTCTTACTTCAAAAAATTTCTGAAAAACCTTAGCTTCACAGCTTACATTAACATAACCTGAATTCCCGTTAAAGCTGTGAAATAATCTCCCCCCCTGGATTATGGGGTTGAGTATGTTGCCATTACACTGGGCTACTTTCACCACGCTTGCCCTGTGCGAGTTGGTGAACCCCACACGTATTTTTATTTTCTCACTATTATGTACTTACTAGCTGCGCCCCGCGAATTCATCCGCGTAGTATTTTAACTTAGCAAAAATTTCGGGATTATCGGGATAAAAAGTATCCTATATGTTAATCCCGGTTATAAACTATCTGTGTTCCAAATATCATCCAAATCCGTTCAGTAGTTTTTGCGTGAAAGAGTAACAAACATACATACATCCACACTCACAAACTTTCGCATTTATAATATTAGTAGGATATTCACTACGTACAAATCTGTAAATTTATCAGTACAATACACTAAGCCACGTCCAGCGAACATCACTTCCGCTTTATTTCCGTTACGGATTTTGAAGGGAATTCCTTAAAAACGCTTCCTCGTTGACTTGTAAATGTGGACTCGTAAATGTGGAGCAGACTACGGCAGCATTGGAAGCGGTTGTTCAGCGCTTTTACTGCCACTGTTGAGCACAGACTCTCCCTCAAGATGACGGGAAATGATGGCATGAGCGATGGTGGATTAGAACGAATTAAAATCTCAGTATTTTCCGAAAGGTCGGACGACCGGTCGTTTATTGAAAAATGGGGAAAGGAGTCTAAACATTCCTTGCCCTACTTAAAAACCTGTTAAAAATAGTTAATAATTAATAAACAAATAAATCATAATGTGATTTTGAGTCCAAATTTGGACGTAAGTGCTTAATTTTATAAGGTCGAGTGCGAGCCGGGGTTTGAACCCAAGACCTGTTGCCAAGACGCGTGCTTTAACCAATCGGCTTTCACAGCTTTTTGCAACTGTAGTGATGCTATACATTAAGTATGCATTTTTGATGTAACATAGTCAGCAAAGAAGCGTTCCACCTGATGTTAAGTAGTTACCGTAGCCTATAGATGATTGCAATATCAATGACATTGCTCGCACGATTCTTACCTGAATATGATTGATATAGAGAGAGGAGATGCGCTTCCGGCTCTATCACTTATCTTACTAAACAGAGCTATAATAGCTACTTTACGCCGATCTTCTGTGTGAGGGTGGTACTACCCCGGTCGAGCCAACCCGTACATGAGCTGTAGTCAATTAAATAAATAAATTTCGCCAGACGAACACACCAACTGTATGGTCCCAAACTAAGCAAAGCTTGTACTATGGGTACCGTACAATGGACTGGGGGCAATCCCAGTGACACCCAAATTTGCCCCGGCGGGAATTCAACCCGCAACCACCATGTGCAGTGAGCCGAGCGGCCTACGCTCGAACCACTGCGCCAAGCGGTCGTCAAATGGCTACAGCTTGGCTCTACCACCATCTCTAGCCTTTAGGTTACCGCGTACTCTCACTAGTTGGGTCTCGGACAACGCGCAGTCTCTACGTGTTAGGTAATACTCGTAATCGGTTGTTATTGTGTAAATTAGTAAAGTATATATATAGTATTCATGCGTCAATAGTCTAGTGGTTAGAGGGGCCGTCCTCGTAGCTGAGAGGTTTCGGGTTCAATCCCCATCCTGGCCATTAAACTATTGACGTCAGCCCACTCCTAGCACAAGCATTAGCTTAGTTGGAGGGGCTAAAGGGAATATGAATATACTAGTAATATTATAAACACACATTGTAGTAATCTTAAAAAAAAATTTGTTGTATACAAAATAATTTATTTTAGGATTAAATTACTGAATAATCTACTTATAAATTTATTACCTAGTTGAAGTTACATTTTTGGATGACCACGGCTCATTGCGCTGGCGAAAAAAAAATGTTGGTGCCCTACCTTAAGTAAACTCAGTGTCACGCTCTACTTATTTTCAATGGCCACTCTACCCGCTGACAGGGTGGCCTCGAGCCTAGGGTGGAATAAGTACGTAATTATCAGGCATGACCCCATTTTTCCGGACAAAAAATTGGATACAACTTGAAAAACTGTTTGTAAGGGAAAAGGGACTGAATTTCGGCACGATTTTGTTTGGCCCCGCTGTATGGATGACCGCTTAGGACAGCTTTAGGGTTGTCAGTTATTTATAGGAAGACAATCATTTTTTAAAGTTTGTTTAAAGAAGAAAATAAAGTATGGGTGAGGGTTTGTTTCTTTTTTATAGTACTAGCAATGTGAGTTTATCACATTACTATTATTCCCGTTAGCCCCTCCAACTAAGCTAAATGCTTGTGTTAGGAGTGGGCCCACGTCAATAGTCTGATGGCCAGAATCAAACCCGGAACCTCTCGGCTACGAAGGTGGCCCCTCTAACCACTAGGCTATTGACGCCTTATAAATACTATACTATAAATAATACGCAATAACTCGGAATATTACTTCGCCTTGCATAAAATACCTCATACACCGAATGTACCGGAATATAGATAAATTGTTTTATCGACAACCCTACGTATTTGTCTAAGCTTCCTAATGTTCCGCTCGTGATTTCGGCCCATTTAGCGGCAATTGATGTTTCACCTTTCGGGCCATTTTTTACATAGCAAATGTAGTCTGCTCTGGTATGATAATTTGTAACGAGCGCTAGGCATCGCGTGATAGAGAGGGGGCAGGCTTTGTGTTCGAATTTGTCGAAGATAAACACTAAGATTTAGAAGTAAAAGTTCACTGAATGTATGCCCGTATTTCACGCAGTTTATCTAGTAACTGATTGTTATTTGCAACTGATGACGTCAATGTGATTTTTTGGTTGTATTTTACTGGTATGTACGTATATAATGTACTTGAGAAGAAAATAACTATATTAAGCGCTCTTTATGTATACAAATAAATACAATTGGAGTGTCTGTTTGTAATATCAAAATAACACCTTTTCACTAAATGCATATGAAAGTACATACGACACCTATAGCAAAAACGCGATGTAAATTTTTTTTGTCTGTCTGTCTGTCTGTCTGTGTGTTTGTTCCGGGTAATCTCCGAAACGGCTGGACCGATTTTGACGAGACTTTCACTGGTAAATAGCGGATGTTATAAGCAGTAACCTAGACTACTTTTATTTTACAAAAACAAAACTTAAAAAATGGGTTCTGTCGCACGGGCTCAGAACGCGGGAGCGGGCGTTTTTGTTAAGTTAAATTCCACGCGGACGAAGTCGCGGGCTCAGCTAGTTGATAAATAAAATAAAAGAAATATCGCTAGACTGACACACCAACTGTATGGTCCCAAACTAAGCAGCGCTTGTACTATGGGCCTTTATTTTCATTTCAAGTACCCATTCTTTATTATTGTATTTTTATATCACAGTGTCGGTAAACAAGCGTACGACCCGCTCTATGTTAAGCAGTTACCGTGGCCTATATTTCAATACTAATGGCATTAATCGCACATTGCCGACCTAAAGAGAAGGGGGGATAGAGGCAGGGGGTAGGGGTTTGGGTGTTCCGGCTCTCTGACTTATCGTACGAAATGCAGCTATAAAAATCACTCCGCCCGATCTTCGGAGATCTCTCACAGAAGATCACGGAAGATCACAGAAGCGCTCGCATAAGTTACTTACTTCTGTGAATACATGTAAAAAGTGGCGTAGCTAAACAATATAAAGATCATTTTCGTTTCGTCACCCACCGTGTTGCGTCTGTCAACCTTGGACGATTTAAACACTGGACGCGAGATTTGCTGTTCCCACGTATACCCCGCTAGCCACGCACCGAAAAACATAAGCCTTGGTCATTGTTACGCTGCCTACTCTCTAGCATTGAAGCACTGACAAATTTCTAATAAGTGTTAGAAAGCAACACCGCTTAATGCTAGAATAGTGTCAACAAGAGTCGTCTTCCCACGAAAATGTATTGAACGTGTTTTCATACAATATTGATTACATCTCGCATCCAGTGGTTAAATCGCCCTAACTGTCAGCCTATGCCAACCTAGTATTACCAGCTAGCGATCGAAAGTAAACTATCACCGATCGGCCGTGAGCGGGTACATCGCGGCGCGATAGCTTCCGACAGACTTATCGGATTGCTCCTCTGTTTATTTATTCACTCGGTGTTGCCTCGCTACGGTGTGGATTGAATTATTTCAGCGTTCGATTTACATACCTGATACTTAAGAACACTACTCCAGAAAGCTGATCTGTTAGTTTTGGAAAACTGTTTAGTTTTCCGATCAACGAAAGATGGCGAGATAACTGACTGGAATACCTAGCTACATTGCAATACGTGATATTTTAATGTATCAACGCATCCTATAAAGCACATTTTTGTTTCCTGTTAAACCTGCTGATCTCTGACCGCATGGGAAACGTTGGCATACAATTAGTACTACAAATCATCTGCGAATTTTCCTCCAATTGCTCCATCTACCATGATTATCCAAGCTGAGACTAGTATCTTCATCGAGGTAACCTTGAGGAAGGGTCCTTAAAGGTGTGGGATCCTTTTAATCATCTTTTAAAACACAGACTGGAGCGCGTAAAGCGTCCAATCCATTTCACTCAGATAGATCAATAAGTACTAGGCCGTATGTGACATACAGCATTCTCAATTCAAAAGGCCAGCATTTCCTGCCGCAGAAATATCCACCTTCTGCGAATGCTCTATGTTATCTTAATCTAAAGGGTATCCAACAAAAATGACGTTACAATCATAAATAGAACTTCCAGATAAAAAAATCTCGAGTATATCGAGGCTATATATCCATCACCTCCGTCCAATAACACAAATGGCAAACCGACCAGAACTTAGTACCTAATAAAACAAATCCTTCAGCACACCTACTTTGTGGGCCATCACATAAAACGCGTCGTAAATGTAAAAACCTGGAGGTTTTTCCTGCCAAAACATTGGGAATCACCACCAGAAATCAAGAAGCAAGGGTCCTTTTCAGGATGTAAACAGGCAAACGATAACTAACCTGGACCTGAGTGAATTAAGGAAATAAAAACATCGACTATTATTTTATTCGATATATCAAGATTAATTCGTGTACGGAACTTTTATTAGATGAATACTGAATAAAGTAGCAAATAGAAAAAAATAATCACCTTTTAGTTTTCCAAAAAGATTAAGGAAAACATATTTTTTACATGCATTAATATAACTCGCGTGGCTCAGTCATTTGAGATTTCATGAAAATTTATACATTTGAAGCAATATTTCGTCCATCAATATAGTATTCCTATGATTTTGTATGCTTTCTTATGAATATAATCATTCGTTATAATAGCAGTTTTCCAAATTACCTAGTTTAAGAAATTCAAATTAAATGATGTTGTCATATAAATATTTAAAGTAGATACAAGATCATAAAGTCTCCTTCGGTTTGTAAAATTAAAATGTATGAGCACTGAATAGTAACAAGATAATACATAACATGAATCGTAAAGTACGAATTTATCATTACATTATTGATAGCGTCGCGTAAATAATTCTTCGATACGGCATGTTGTTTTTTTAACTTCCAAAAATACTGAGACATTTGAATATGTTTTATATGGCGCGTTAAAATAAAATAATAATAATTATAAGTAAGCAGTAATGTATTATTAATAATAATTTAGATTGCGTTGGAGCGGCTATATAGAGTCTGACAACAGGAGTATAACCAACCAAAATACATAAATAAACAGGTTATTGACGCTAATGTAACAAAATAGAAGTCTAGTACGGATTTAACGACAGCAGTCACGCGACGCGCGCGACACCTGGCGGCGATCTTTATAACCGCGGCCGGGGCGGGCGGGGCACGCATTATGACCGGATTTTTTACGTTGCTCTAGGAATTTTGGGAAAATCCTTTGTTTGCTATTACTAACGTAGGTAAGTACATATTTTGTAGGAGGTTTAAGAAGGTTTCTTGTAGATTGTAGACTTTAAGGCAGTTATTGAAAAATCTATCTGAGAACACTCTCAGAAATCTTGGAAATTACATTCTTATATCATACCAGTACAAAAAAGCATGTGCCAAAGATGGTCATCTAGGTCATCTAGGTTAGGGTGTTAGTGGTACTAACTCTACTAAAATAATCGTATTGCCATCGAAAAATAGTGCACGTTTTGAGCGGGATATATTTTGCTTCCGTCTGAAACATTTATACCAATTTGTGATGTTCAGCACAAAATAGAGACAACTATTATAAATGTGTGAAGATGTTCGGGTTGTCACAAACATAGCTTCTGTAGGTATCTGTCTGATACTATTGTTTTGTTTATAGAAATTATGAGCTGTATTCATTAGTTTATCTATAAGCATACTCTGTTATATAGTAAATGGCAATCCTTATTTGTGTATGGAATCTATAATAAAATAAAGTTACCTTACTCTATGGCTGAAGAAAAAAAACTGTTAGTCTATCCGTGACGCTAAACAAAATATTATATTATAACAAATCGGTGCACATCTTTTACCAGTTCAAACTCACGGCAGCGATAATACCACTCGTGCTAGTTATAAAAATTGTTTACTTACTTAATTATCACTATATCTGGCAGTTTAATGAACATCACCACGTATGAGCAGTTTGCTTACCACTAATTAGATCGTCGCATGACGTCAGTGTGCCGGGCGGGCTGGGCTTGCTAGCGCGCTCGTTTTGACCAATAACATCGCTTCATTTCCCCAGCCCGCCTGGCTCAAAGGGACGGGCACCCTAAGTCTGGAATAAAGTCCAACTAAGTAGGATTATAGAAAAACTAGATCTGCCCGCGACTTCGTCCGCGTGGAATTTAACTTAACAATCATCCCCAATTTTATCCCCTTGGGGGTAGAATTAATCAAAATCCTTTCTTAGTGCATACGTCATAACATCTACCTGCATGCCAAATCTCAGCCCGATCCGTCCAGTGGTTTGGGCTGTGCGTTGATAGATCACTATGTCAGTCAGTCAGTCAGTCACCTTTGAGTTATATATATTTAGATGTTTATTCGTGTCTAGTATTCATCCGACATAAGCTCGGTTTTTCCATACAACGGTCCCCAAAAGTATCATCCCATCAGTTTTAGCGGCGTCTGTCGTCACTGCCAGTGGGCAATCCAACGTGACAAATTCTATTATCGTCCCGACTTAATGAGCGATCAGAGTGCTCTGTATCCCACGCGATGGGATCACTTTGTTAACGACGATGAAAGCTTTTAAAAACTGACCCCGATTGATATTTGAAGAGGGGAATACTTCTATGACATCGTGAAATGATTACTAGGTTCTTCAACAGACAATACTATAAATAATAAATAGAAACAAATTTGTTTTATTTATTTATTCAAATAATGATGAATAACACTAAATATTATCGTGACTAAGTGCACTAAATATATATTAATAGGAAAAACTGAATTATAAAAAAATAACACAATAAGCAGTGATAGCCGATTGGTTAAGCACGCGTCTTGCGGGTACCAGGTCTTTCAAACCCTGCCTCGCACCTCTGGATTTTTCGTAATCTATGTGCGAATCATAATTTCTATATGATAATCACTTGCTTATGGTGAAGGAAAACATCGTGAGGAAACCTGCATGTCTTATAAAATCCGCCAACGCGCACTGGGTCAGCGTGGTAGATTATGGCCTGAATCCCCCTCGTTTTAAGGGGAGGCCCGAGCCCAAGAGTGCGACGTCAAAAGGGCTAAATTATTATTATTATTATAAGTAGGTAGTTAAAACAAAAACGAAAAGACAAATTAAAAGAAAGTTGAAAAGCAAGTCCACATTCAGACGTCTCTTTCACAAAACTTCAGACATTCTCATAAAATCTTCAGCAATTCATCGGATAAGTTTACCTGCCTATCAATATTATACGCAACATTAATTTTTTTATGCCTTAAATAGGTAATGTTTTTTATGCCTTAAATTTTTTTCACAGTGTTAACTGTGATAAAAAAATTCGTTTGTTAAGTAGTGATAAAACAATGAAATGCAATAGCCAAAGTAAAATCATCATCGTTATTATTATTGACTCTACTACCGAATCCAAGCGAAGAAAATCAACTTAGCAAATCTGAATAATAAATGATAGTTATGATAATGGTCTTAGATGGAAATTAGTACGTATCCATTAAATAAAACTATGCCAATCAACTTCAGACTTAATAATAATAATAATAATAAAACATTTATTTCGGATCGGAAAATCCATATTACATAACAAAAAAAACAAACACGAAAATTAAACAAAAATTTGGTATCAATACCGACGCCTGTTGGCACTGTCAACAACATGAGCTCTTCTCCAATGGTTCATGAAGGTGCAGTCAGAGTCCAGGTTTTGATAAACAGTGTTCAAGAGACTGTTAGAGCTTCCCCGTATTCTAGAGATGAGGGACGAAATGCGTTTTCGCATAATCGCGTGGAAGTCATTCGTACGCGTCTCAGTAAACATACCAGACGCGCTACAGTAACGGGGCAGCCCTAACAGTATCCTGAACGCATTGTTGTATTGGACACGCAGAGAGTTATATGTCCTTTGCGTATAATTAACCCATAGGCTGCACGTGTAAAAGGACTGGCAAAAGGCCTTAAATAGAGATATCTTTACCTCACTGTTACATCGTGCAAACCTACGAGACAACATATTCGCCCTAACAGCCAGTGCCCTGCGTTCCCTTTCAATATCTACCTCATCAGATGCAGTATCCTTCACCCAGTGCCCTAGATATTTGAACTGGCTGACTCTTTTGAGAGGCGTTCCAGCTAGTAACACCTCTGGAACTGTGTCATAGATTTTACTACCATGAGAATAGCATCGCAAGGACCCGTGGTAGGTGAACACCACCATGTTGCAAGTGTTCTACACTAAGATTATCATGGCCTGGTGATTTTCTTTTAGTCATGTTTTTTAACACTCGCCTCACATCTTCAGCTGTAAAAATTACCGTGTCACCAGCATCATGTTGATGCTCACACTTAACAGATGATGCAGGTCCCAATAAAGACTTTACCTCAAAGTATTCTCTGAACAAACTAGCAATCTGAGCGGGCTCACTCACACCGTTAACACTAACCGGTAGGCTCGGCTTTGGATTCAGTTTCCTAGTCTGCTTCCAGAAAACTCTAAAGTTCTTCTCCATCCGACAAGTTGCCAGAACATCCATTTTAATCTGTGTTTGTCTTGGCACCATGTCAATTTAGTTTTAAATTCTTTACGTGTCTCATTCATCCTATCGTAAACTGGACCCGAGGATGGTTTTCCACAAGAAACCCAATCTCTGAAACCAAGCCGTGCATTCCGGTGAGCCTCCTTAACATATTTGTTCCAACCTGGAACATGACGCTTCGTTTTATATATTTTATAACTATACACTGCAGCCTGGCTTAATATTCCTATTAAATTTTTATACATATCATTTATAATTGTTTTGTGTTCTATGTTGCTACAAATTTTTTTACTGCATGTTCTAAACTCAGCAGGAAAGTCTATATTTCTTAACTTTGATGTACAATATTGCGTATACGTATCTATTTGACTAGAATCCCTTTCGCCCCAAGTAACTTTGCTATTTATCTTAACATTTAATAATACTTTTGGTAACAATTTTGGTTACACCAACTTTAAATTAAACATAATTCAATCGGGAAATGGTCAGACAAAAACACATTATGGTGAACATTAACTGCAATTACAGATTGCCTAGCTCCCTCAGTAACTATACAGTGATCTAACCAGGCGTGGGTACCGTGAGCATCACTCACATATGTACACATATTGGGAGTACCGTTCAAAAGTTCATAGTCCACACAACACCATTTCTGATCCTGACAGAAATTTAAAAGTTCCGTACCAAAAATACCAATTGGATGTGCATTAAAGTCTCCTAACATGTATACCGATTCTACATCATTATTGTCAATGACCGCACTTAATACTTTCCACATAAGCGTTACTAGGATTATTTGCCATAGATTATAGGTGTTATATATGACCGCCAGGAGGTACCCCGGCCAGCGATTATTACAGCCAGTTAACTTTTACTACTTGTTGGTTAATTAGGCGGACGGCACCCTGTGAAATTGGCCATTCGATTTCTAATTAATTATGAGACATTAAGTATCATTGTTACTTTAATTATTACGTAATGAAAACTAGTTATACCATAGATCAAGTATTTTTTAGACTTTGAACAGACTGGAAGACATAGTTATGACAGCTGTGTAAGCGAGATACGTGCGTACAGGTTTGAGTTAGTGTAAACAAGATACATACAGCTTGTGTCTCTGTCTTGTTCAGCATATCGGATTTTAGATTAACCGGCATTCATTTTTTAGTGCCACACAAAGATACTTTCATTGGTTGTAAACTTGTGGTCGATTATTAGCACAATAATAAACAGAATGAAACGTGTATAACATCGATACTTGATGTTGATCTGTGAAAGCCATTAAAAATGGTTAGCTCAACTTTAATTGGTATTTTTGTGCGCTGTTGTTGTCCCTTATGCAATATCACGTTCCTAGTTCCATGAATTACACATAGTACAGTTATGTAGCAAATGTATTAGAGCCGAGTTGGACTGGGCATCTCGGCTGTCTGCTCTAATGATTTCCTTCCGTTGCTTTGTGCGTGTGCACTTTGCCTTATGTGGGGATGTATTGATCTCCTTCCTATATACCTCACGATACTATATTGTATATGTGCAGGGCTTATGTTCCAACGGTGATTGTTATGTTTAGGTGCTATGTTTTCTGTGCTCTATTCTAAAACAGAAGAAGCAGAAATTATGGTCATCGGCATACAAACATCGGTATTGCCAGCATGATTTACGAGCTAAAAGGCGGGCAATAACGTTTAACATCCCACTAAAGAGAACCGTGGGAATTAACTAAGGTAAATTAATAGCTCCAATAAGCGATCTGTGGCTTGGAGCAATAAACCGGAGCACTCAAGAGAGAATTAGAGAAGAGATCACAGAATCACGACTATCATAAATGGAGCATAATGACACGTATTTAAAATTCTAATTCAGTTTTTCTCTATAATAGGAGCCTTTAAAATCGGCAAGGTCGGATAAAAATTTCTCGAGTCAAAAATCTACTTCAATACACCTAACAAT
Source organism: Notodonta dromedarius (assembly GCA_905147325.1). Taxonomy (NCBI): domain Eukaryota; kingdom Metazoa; phylum Arthropoda; class Insecta; order Lepidoptera; family Notodontidae; genus Notodonta; species Notodonta dromedarius. The sequence goes on from LR990167.1 coordinate 2,638,534, forward strand.
ATTTGTAAACATTAATGACGACGTGATCAACACTCTGGAGCTATCTTATTCACCAAAAACCATGTTCTTTGTACCTACCTATGAAATATACTACTGGCGATTATAAAAAAATTAAAATGTAAAAAAATAAGCCCGCTGAGTTTCTAGCCGGATATTCTAGGTCGAGGTCACTATCCGATCCGGTAGTAGACTTAAGGAGAAAATGAAATAGCCACCCATCCACACATCATAACCATCAATAACAATCAATTTGAAAGTACCCCGTACCGTAACCTACATGATAAGAGTTCGAGATTGATTTTGTATTCACAAATGCAACTACGTGTCCCTCCTGTCTCATTTAAAATTGTAGGACGTATACCCATTCATCATCCATAGACATGATTAATACGAATGAACATTTCTATTCAAAATACCTGTGCGTCGCCTAACCAGTCGGGAATGAAACGAAATAAACCATGAGACAAGTACAGTGACTTTTTACACCATACCATTTCCAAATCCATACGGCAAGATCAACAAAAAATTTGGGCATCTGTACAAATTGTAACCACAGCGATTAAAAAGTTTGTAGCAAAACGCAATTCCGTTAATGCAATAACCGGAAATCGGATAAACTTAATTTCCGTATTCCGGTTTACTCAACCGCGCCCACGCTCGTCAAGCTTTATTTGATTCGTTAGGTACCCTTTTCAACTCAAAAGTTTATAATTAAAATTATTTGAAGAACCTAATCAGGATTATTTGTTACGATTTCTCGCCCATACATGACGCCGAATACTCGAACGCAGCTTCAATTTGAAAGCTGCTAAATTTTGACTCAAACAGCTAAGTGGGCTTAAGTATTTGAGTAGCGATTTGGTATCCAGCTTTCAGGAACTTAATTTCAGGTACGTATTAAAATACCTGATAAGACAATTAGTCATGCGCTACAAAATACGACATACGAACTATAGTTCTATGATATAATAATATAGGTATAATATAGGTAAGGTATCTATGTATTAATCCCGACTTTATTGTTTAATCTAATTATCACATCGATATGGGTATATCGATCACATCGATTAGCTAAAGTTTTACTATACCTTCGTAAAAAAATATTCTTTGATAGGTATCAAAGAATATTTTTTTACGATGGTAGAGCAAAAATTTTGCTAATTGACTACATCGCATATAGCGGCCTAACCCCTGTGATAGGTCACAGAAGATCGGCGTTAAGTAGCTATTATAGCTGCGTTTCGTACGACGAGTGAGAAAGCCAGCGGCCTAACCACTCTTACCTCTACCACTCTGCTTCAGGTCGGCAACGTGCGAGCAATGCCTTCGGTTGTGCAAGCCTCTACAAGGTGACACATAATGGGCATACTTTTTTTTTCAAAACTTAACTTTATAGTTCTAAAACCATCAGCTATGGAGGGAACTTGAAAAACAAAAGGTGTTATAGGAATACAGCTGTTGACCGACTTCACAAGTCTACAAAACCTTTAGTACTTCAACTGTCCCACAAAGCCGATAGTTTGAGATTTACAAAGTTAAGTTGCAAAAAAAATAGTATACCCTTTTTGTATCACTAGGCTACGGTAACCCGCGCTTATAAATCAGCCGAGTCGTACGTTTGTTTGGTGACTTGATCATAATAAATAAATAAATAAATATCGCCAGACGAACACACCAACTGTATGGTCCCAAACTAAGCAACGCTTGTACTATGGATACCGTACAATAGACTGGGGGCGATCCCAGTGACACCCAGACCAGGGACAATTACGAAATGGCCATTTCCGAAATTTACCCTGACGGAAATTTGCCCTACCCGATGCAGTATAATATAAAAATATTACCAGCATGGTACCTTCTGAAGATAGTACCTTCTCAATCGTGTAACCTTTTATACAGCTTATCTACTCAGTTTTTCCTTTGTACAGTGAAATAAATAATAATATAATTGTTCAGAAGAGGGGAAAATTTCGATCCAATTCTCTAGACGTATTTTGTCTCAGTATAATTTATTTTGAGTAAATAAAGTTATCTCAATTTAGTTCATAACTTGCCATTTAAGAGATTACTTATATTTTAGATTTATTTTAAAAAATTCGCAGAAAATGTAAAAAATCGTGTAAATGCGACTTTAAACTTTGAACCTTTAATTCTATAATTGCATTGTTAACATTAAAGCCGAGATATAAGCTGGTATACCTACGTCGTAATTTGTCACCACTCAGTATAATTCAAGGCTATTCCCAGAGTTATGTGGGATGTTGCAACATTAGGACTGAAAGCTTCCGCAAACTTTTATTTTATCTGAAACTTTGCACATTTGATACTCGGACGCTTTGAAGTTGAGAGCAACGTTGTTAAAGAATCATTATAGGAATATAATTCCACTGTGAGTCTGAAATGGAGTGGCGAGAATACACTATAATGGGCATAATTAAATACTATTATTTATCTCCTGAAATGTCAAGAAATTGCCTTATAAAATGGTCGTAGAACGTTCTTGCTGTTGCCTACGTCACACAGCGCACCAAACACCAAACCCCGTCTGTATTCACAGATAATACTTGCCCAAGGCCCGTATTATATAAAACGATCTCAAGTCTGAAAGTGATCTTAAGCACGGTTTTGACTTGTCACTTTGGTCTGGAATTACTAGATCGCTCTCAGGCTTAAGATCGATTTATTAGTACGGGCCTTAGTATATTAGGGACCATCTATATAGAAAAATTGAAATATATTGAACGTTTGCGTGCACTGTGAGATCTCATAATAATGATTGTGAATACGAGAGTGACTTACAGAGGCACCTGTGTGAAATCTGATTAATCGTGTTGGTATTTTTTAACATTAAAATAGGGCATTGCCATGCCCACGATTATAATAATACCCATATAGGAAATAAAGCAAAAATGCCTGCAGTTACATTTATATTATAACCTTTGGTAAAGCATTGACGTATTACATACCACCCCACCTCTTACGACAAAGTGCTCGGCATTCGAATCAAATGCCTTATTTTATTTGATTCTCCATACATTGAGAAATGTACTGCGCGATATTGAAGGCCGGAGAAATGGATTTCATAAGTTGCGAGGAAATTGTGTTTTGGTTTAGTTCAATTTTTTGCATGGAAAGTACGATTTTTTGACAGTATAGCCTTGTTTGCATCGTGTAATCACGTATTTAATAAGAACAGAGTATCTCTTACACAACGTAAACAAGCAATAGGGATTGTTCGTTAATCCATTTGCGGAAACAATCGGTACAAATAATTGCCCTCTAAAGAATTCCTCTCACGATCGCAAACACTGGCGGTTTGTTTCGTGACAACATGTTTATCAAGGGCTGGGAAGAATAGGCCTTCTGCAGACGAGTCAACTTTTGATGAAGCCTCCTCATAAGACACGCCTTGATCCAGTTTCAATTGTCAAAATATAATTTAAATTTTATAAGGTCAAAATGTTGACACAGCTAGAGAAAATAGTTCAGCGATATACACTGGTACATCTTATGACACATTACATCCGTTCATACCTTTAATATGTAGGTATGGTTTGCAGAGGAAGAATAAACAAAAAGTACCGCTACAGGTATCGCTTTTTTATGACTGCGTGCTATTAATATTTGGCATTTGCATCAGAATCTTCGTAGTAGGAGTTGAATGTTAATAAAAAATTGTGGTCAATAAAAACTGTCAATTGAATGTTGCTCCATTTGCAAACTGCCTATAAAGTCGTCCGGAAGAATATTTGTTACTTGTCCCTAAGTTCTTTCATAACGACAAAAAGTTAGCGACAAGGCCCTGTACCTACACCGATTACTATCATGGATATCCTTTTATATTGACGATATTGTGGGCTCTGTATAGGATTCTCAAGGTCAATTTATCTTTCCCTGTTATCAACAAGAACCAAATCATATTCCATAATACCTGCTCATTGCATCTACTAAATATAAGTAACTGGGAATTTTTAAATCTCCTACGCGGACAGGGGTTATTTTATTCGTTTTTAGTTTTTATTTCAAAATGTTATGTAGATATAAATATAAAGGAGATTTTAGTAAAAAATTAAAAATATGTAAAAAAACATGCCTGTTGAGGTTTTTGCCTGTTGTCGACATAATTGGTAACTGCCCCCGTAGGCATAAACAAAATAAACGATTTGCGTTTGATTATCCTTCTGACATGAGAAGAAAGTGAGTTCATCACATTTACTTATGTTCACAATTATACCGGAATCTGTTATGTATTGTGGTCGAAAAATAAATTGGGTTCTAAGTACCAATTAATTATAATACATACTCGTATAGCCAGACTGATACACCAACTGTATGGTCCCAAACTAAGAAAGGCTTGTACTATGAGTACCGACCAATGGACTAGGAGCGATCCCAGAGACACCCACACCTGGGAAAATTACGAAAAGGCAATTTCCGAAAACCCCAGCGGGATTCGAACCCGCAACCACTACGTGCAGTGAGCAGAGCGGCCTACGCACAAACCACTGCGCCAAGCGGGCGTGAAGTCTGGCGAATTTCAACCTAATGCCTCTCATGTGTACAAAAAAGTCGCATATTATCGTCCGGTACCAGATACAGACGCAAATCGAACCGACGCACGTGCATAGCACTGCACAAGAAAAATAAATAAACTTACTAGAATGACTGTAGACACTTCGTTATATTGTTCAGTTTAACGGTATATAAACTTTATACTGTAAAATGCGGTTGTTGTTTACTGCAATGTGCAGCCAGAACGCCTCGGTACCCACCGGAGTAATATATCGAATCTCCGCTACTTGACTTTGTTATAGCTGGCTGCGACAGCGACATAGGAAGATACAAGTTGTCTCAAAAGTCCGAAATCATATTCATCTTTAGAAATTACCAAGACACCATGCAGAATATCGGGCATTGTTAAATAAGACTGTATATTTTTAGAATAGTTTTCCTGATGACCATGGGACGCTATATAATTAATTTAAAATATTTTACGTCGATACTAGTTACTAGCACGCAAAACTCATGGTAGAGCTGATATGGTAGAGACCTGTCCTTTGCGTTTTGTAGTAACAAGCACCATCAATAAAAATTTCCGAAGGTTGATAGAGTGCATCAAAAGACCAAAAATGTCGGCTCTGCGAAAAGTTAATTCTACACACTGCGTCTTAAGAAGTCTTAACTTTTTTTATTCCACCTCAAAGGGAACACTGAGGCGGTGCTCACATGTGTTCAAAGCAAGCGAGTAAGCTTCTTGGCGCTTTGTGATATACCGAGTTTTGTGAAAGTTTTTATGAATTTAGCGGCAAAAGATCCGGAAAAACTTAAATAAAGAGAGTTTATTCTATACATTTTACGGTATCCACATCAATAAGGTTGTTTGTTGTTTAGAGTGTTTATAAGCGTTTCATACGATGAGTGTGAGAGCTCGCCCCCCCTTTCCACCCCTCTATCCCTATTCCCACTCCCATTAAGGTCGGCATCCTGCGAGCAATACCTTTAGTATTGCAACCATTTAGAGTTAACATCGGGATGGACACTTCTTAGCCAGCTTTTTTCTATAAATAACTAAAATTTCAAATTTAGAAAACCCCCGATGCAACGACTTTTTAAACTACAAAAAATCTGATAATATTCAAACGGCTGAACCGATTTTCATGAAACGCTACGATGCCACAGACAGACACATAGATACACATGTTAAACTTATAACACCCTTCTTTTTTGTCGGGGGTAAAAAAACTAAATTCTCTGTAGTGACTAAACGAAAAACACACATAATAACTTGCACTTGACCTGATTCTCAATTACGTGCATCGCATAAAAACTTCACACCCAATCGACCACAGCTCCGAGGCTGTTCTTAACACTTGGTTGGGTAAAGTAACGTAGAGGGAAAATTGCGTAAACAATGGCTGGGGGGAAGCATCGATAACATTACGCCCTTGGTGATATATTGGCGATTTAGGCATAGAAATATACCGGCGACCTGCTCAAGGAAGATAAATTTTACTTATTGCGGTCGCCGGTGACTTTGCTTTTCTTTAGATTCGCATTCACTGAGTAGAGATTGTTTATGATATTCTGTAAAAAGGTGAGTTATACGTCTATGGCACGTATTAATAAATCGATCTCAAGTCTGAGGGGGATCTTGGAAATGTCATTCTTATGTCATACCAGTAAAAAATGGCATGTCAAAATCGTATTCAAGACCGTTTTCAGACTTGAAATCGATTTAATAATATGGGCCTATAATCAATATTGGTACATTGCGCTGGGGAATAAAGGTCTCAGATATATACAATAACAGTATTAAATTAAAATATTACGATAAGATTTTAAAAAGCTTAGCTTTAAGTACCTAATCTTTTCAATATTGGAAGGCCTTATGCTCTGCATAAAAAGATTAATGTTGTATATTGTAAAACTCAGCGATATTCCAAAGATGACATGCGTAAAAATGAAAAATAACGTTCGTAACCGCTAGTGTCGTTCAGTTGTGCAATATTGCAAAATTATATGGAAGCATAAAATAGTACATTGTTACACGAGTGGTGAAAGTGACTTATTTAGTTCCGAGACGGGGTTTGGCGCCCGAGCGTAGCGAGGGCGCTAATAGTTCGAGGGACAAAATAAGTCTTTCACCCGAGGTAAACACTGTGCTTTTCATTACGAATACAAGGAAAGTAAAAATAAAAACAGGAATTGGCTAAAAAAATAATACAAGGAAGTATGAACAATAGTCTATAACTCGAAAAAAAAAAGGTCGGATTGCCGCCTATTTTGTTATTTTTTCGTTGGCCGGCCAACTTCATTATTTAGCCATTATTTTTCATTTTCATCTTTAAATATTTTGCCCAAATCTATGTTATTTTAAAGAAATTGTTGAAACTAAATTATATTTAAGTCATTTAAAAATATATTTTCTTTAATTAATACTTAACTTTATATTATTTCAATTTTAAATCGTGCTGTAATTGAGTGACTGTAGAAAAAGTTTGAACATGGTTCCATAGAAATGTGAAAATTGTAGTATTAATTAAAGAATATATATTTTTAAATGAATTAATTAATGGTTACACAAAATCTGGTTTCGTTATAAATTCTAACCCCCATATTAATAAACATGGTTTAGCGATTCTATAATTACACCATGTTTTGTCTTCTTCTTTCGAATGTCAAATTATTGATGACAGAAAGAGATAATTCGGTGTGTAACTGTTCGCCGGCTATACCACGTTTATTAATAAGGGAGTAGGTAAGTATTTTTAACATTTTCAATATAGGTAAGCCTTTTTAATGCTTTTATCAAAAACATTAGGTTTCTGTGTGAGCTTATGCTTTAAAATTTGAAGTCTAGAATGAGCTCAACAACTAAATAGGCTATTGGAAAAATCTAACCAGATATTTATACCTCAAGAAACGTTGTGTCGCTTACAAAAAAAACTAACAAATCCCGCGATATCGCTAAACAAACATCTTACGTCCCACCTTTGATATTTTCAATTCCCACACACCAAACGTTAAGCGTGTTGCGGGCCCAATCCCAGCTAATCCCGCGGCAATCCCCCGCATTTGCGAGCCCACATACAAAGTAAAGGGACCGCAGGGACCGCCGGCTGGTTTGTTGGTGAATCACTAATAAACAGCCAATTGGCGGCCCAATTGTAAATGGGCACGAACGATCAATTACGTCTACGTGGCTTGGATTTAATGTAATTAATCTATCGTAGAATTTAATACAATTCTGTAGGTGTTTTACTCTACTTAAGAGCCGTTGAACTCTTTTCAAGCTGTCGGCACATACTTTAATAAACTTTAATAAAGCAGTGTAGAAAACGTTTGCGTCTTCAAAAAATCAATGTTGTAAATCTTCCAGGCCCGCTTTAAACAAGACTATCCCAATTTCAAAATTGAAGGATATACCTATAGGTATCCCCAAACCAAAAATATTGTAATAAATCTATATATATAAAACTCAAAGGTGACTGACTGACTGACATAGTGATCTATCAACGCACAGCCCAAACCACTGGACGGATCGGGCTGAAATTTGGCATGCAGGTAAATGTTATGACGTAGACATCCCCTAAGAAAGGATTTTGATTAATTCTACCCCCAAGGGGATAAAATAGGGGATGAAAGTGTGTATGAAACTTTGTCAATTTTAAACCTATCGGGCTGAGACTGCATGCATAAAGCTACTATGACGTAGACATCCCCTAAGAAAGGATCAAAATTCCACGCGGACGAAGTCGCGGGCTCAGCTAGTTTATTATAAAATAATTTTATTTAGCTATTATAGCTGCGTTTCGTACGATGAATGAGAGAACCGGAGGCCCAACCCTTCACTTCCTCTCCTCCTTTTGTCCCACTCCCCCTTATCGTCGGCATTGCAAGCATTTAAATTCTACAGTAATCGCTTATTTGCAGACTTTGTTAAATAAATTTACAATAGCCTTACATATTACCTACTTTTCAGAACTAAAATGCTTTGTAAATAAATTTGAGCATAGAATACCTACCTATATACTAAAAAATATTTATGTACCAACCTAGATTCCCTTTGGAAGCGCACATTTTGAAAGGTCCGAGCGGGCAAGTAGAGGATCGCGCAATGCGGCCCGCATCGGAAATTGAAGACGGCTATCCGCGGGCTCGCAGCCACCAGCGTGTATACCAGCGGCTTTTACCAATAGCCCCAGTTCGCCCCAGTGGTGTGCGGAAATTACTACGTTACTTTATTAGCGACTGAACGCAACACTCGAACGTAATTCAAATTTAGGAGCCGCCTAGAATTGACGCGCCACGAATAACGACGTCCCAAACAGCCAGAGACTAGGTACTCAAATTTGAGTATTCGCCTATATGGCAACAATCTTTGCTCTCAATTCTCAGATAACCATATTCCGAACTTTAGTGTGCGATAAAGAGTTATAACAATAATTTAGTTTTCCGAAAATCTTAAAATGTACCTGCGTGTGAACCCACCTCATGTAGGTACCTATCGATTTAAAGATTTTATAAATAATTCAATTCCTATGTCGTGTTCAATTTTCTTTGCCTACAGTGCCAATATTCTTATAAAATTGCAGAATAAACTTCAATTCACACATCCTAGATAGAACGGAAGTCAATCCGAATACAATATCCTCTCGATATTTCAAATCAATGTGGAAGCAGCTTCTATAAATGCTCTACAATTTCTCATTTTATATGGGACCGTGAAATTGTTATCTTAGCACCAGGCTCCTAGCGCTAGCACACAGGCAGAACAGTGTACGAAGTTCTAAGAAGAAGTAAATTAAAATCAATAAAAAATAACTTGGATTATCTTGGGTTCTTCGAAACCCAAATACATCATTTGAACTAGAAAACACGAAATGAACCTACTAAGCAGGTAAACCTACAGGAAGTCTAAAAGTTGTCAAAAAATCTATATGTATAGAAGGCAGCCTATAGGGATTGCTCCCGGGAATTCCCGGTACTGGCTTTTCCCGGGAATTCCCGGTATTTTCCTCCTTCTATATAGTACCGGTACTAAAAATAATTCCCGGTAATTTCGGTACTTTCGGTACTTCATAATTTCATAACTAATATTTTCAAATATCCATACCATTTCGACTTTCGTTATAACCGAAGTCACCACAGGCATAGCGAATATGGACTAGGACGTGCAGTTTCGTATATTATCAGTTTCGAAATTTCGAAATTAATACAACATTTTGGTAAATGTGATTTTGACATGAAATATCATTGTAAAATCATAAGTAAAATACTTAATATACATGTAAATAATTACATTTTGATTAAAATGAGCACAAATTAGACTGTTAAGTATGTTTTTTAAATAACAATTCAACGTTTGTATTGGGTACCGAATTTCCCGAAATTCCCGGTATTTCCCGGTACTGGCTTATGCCTGGTACCGGGAATTGCCTAGCTCTCCTCAGTACCGGTACTGCAATCCCTAGCAGTCTAGTCCACCCTTTGATAAAGGAAGCACCATATTAACATGCTCTCAAAAACACTGTTTAATTATAAATGAAAACCACAATTCTGCCATGTTGATGCCACTCCGAAACGACATTAAACACAGGTCCCGGTATCACAGGGGCCTCACAAAACGCTGCATGTTCCGCGAGTTATTTAATGAAAATAGTATTCCGATAATGAACCATTTTGCGTCAAAGCGGAAAATGCACGCCGCAAGTAAATGAGTTTGACATTGTACAAAGGCCGAATATGGTTGTATTTTCATCACAGCAATAATGAGGTTCTGTTTTTGATGTTACGCTTTTGACTTTTTCAACCAGAGAGGTTAGATAAATGGTCTAAGTTTTCAACACAATAGTTTTCATAGACAAGGATTATATCCAAATTATCCTCTGAGGTGTAAAGGCCCGTTCCTACGCAATCCTCTCATCACAGAGCCTCTCATGCACTCTCTGTCTCCCAGTGTTTTGGGAAAAACATAACTTCAGACTAAAGGAATATTAAGCAGATGGAATGACAATAATTTTACTATAAATACGATCAGAGCAAATTAATAAATCATTATAAAATTCGGACCATTCTATTCTTTTTCTTAGCTTTATGAAATATTTCTTTCATTTATCGCCTTTATCTACATCTAAGACAAAAGAAACACCGTAGTATTTTTGTTTTCTCCAACCCCTATTTATTTGCTTCGTCGATCTTAATAAATAGCTACTTATATCGACACGTGCCGTATCCATGACAAGGTATTACCAACATAAGAACTAAACCCATTATTTCACGTTACGTCGCGTATTTCGTGTTCACGGTCATATCGGAGATCGGATCGGATTGGAGCTGTATTCGCTCCCATGCTCTTAATATCGACAACTGATATTACTGACACTAAAGATTCAATATTGGTATTCACTTTTATGGTCATTCCATAGTACTTTAAGATCAGTCGGGTGTCAGTCACCACAAGGGAAACCAGTTCCGCCAAGCTGGTCTAAGCCGGTGGTCATTCAGGTGAACCCATTGTGGTGAACAAAATAATGGTTGAATTGAAACAAGTTATGAGTAAAACGCAGTACTTCTTAAATATAAAATTCTCGTGTCACAATATTAGTTACTCCGAAACGGCTCGACCGTTTTTCATGAAATTTTATGTGCATATCGGGTAGGTCTGAGAATCGGCTACTATCTATCTATTTTTTATACCCTTAAATGTTAAGGGTGGTCCACATTCCATGCGGACGGAGTCGCGGGGCACAGCTGGTCTAAATATATATAACTCAAAGGTGACTGACTGACTGACTGACTGACTGACATAGTGATCTATCAACGCACAGCCCAAACCACTGGACGGATCGGGCAGAAATTTGGCATACAGATGGATATTATGACGTAGGTATCCGCTAAGAAAGGATTTTGAATAATTCTACCACCAAGGGGATAAAATAGGGGATGAAAGTATGTATGAAACTTTGTCAATTAAGTTCCACGCGGACGAAGTCGCGGGCACAGCTACTTTATATATAAAAACAGGTACAAATAAGCATTGGGTAAGGTTATGGTTGGTTAAGGTGGTAGAGCCAAGCTGTAGCCAATTGACTACAGGCTGAGTCGACCCGGGTAGTACCATCCTCTCATAAAAGATAAGCGTAAACTATGTATTATAGCTGCGTTTCATACGGTAAGTAACAGAGCCGGAAGCCCAACCCCCCTGTCCTTTCCCTTCCCTCAGTCCCACTCTACAACCGTCTACGGATGTAGACGGATGTATAGGAACACGATCAAGACTGAGAAGATCCGACAAGAAAGTCAGCGAGTTTGTCTTTTTATACATTTTTTTAATTGTCAGTAGCGTATAATACATAGGTACAAAGATTAGGTATTTTGTAAATAGAATAGCTCCATTGTGTTATCTTAGATAACCAAGCTTTTCGCTCTACCTCAGTCAAAGTGGCACCTGCCATGCCATATTTTGTACTGCTACCATAGTTTTAGTTACATTATTACCTCCTATTTAGCGGCAGTAGTTCAAAAAATAGCATGCAAATAATTATTATTATTACATTACATGGTTGGAACCAAAATACATTTCTCTTCACAAATGAAATGTATGGAACATCTGCAAAGGAAGCCCGACAGGCGTGTGCCAGAAAGCACTTATCGTACAATGGGGGCTATTTCGTGTCACACTTGTCTGCTTCTTGTGTATAATAACCGTTCATTCGTGACGTCGCTTTTTACGTCACACACAACCATGTAAAGTGGGGGTGAAAGTGACAGCGGGTTTTATAGTGTGGTGTCAGGTGTATTAAGTAGGGATTACTCCCGGGAATTCCCGGTATAAGTTTTTCCCGAAAATTCTTGGTGTTCTTCTAATTTTATCTAGTACCGGTACTGACGAATTCCCGGGAATTTCGGTACTTTTCGGGACTTCAACATTTCTACCTAATATTTTCAAATTTTCGCACCATTTCAACTTTCAATATAATCGACGTCATCACAGGACATGCGAATACGGACTAGGACGTGCAGTTTCGGAGATTATCAGTTACGTGACGCAAACACCAAGTGATGACACTCGAGTGTCACCAACTGACACTTGGTCTCCACACTCAAACACCAAGTGGTAACACTCGTTCTGCACCACCTGACACTAGTGTCGACACTCAAACGCCAAGAGTTGACACTCGAGTTTCTCCAACTGCCACTAGTCTCGTGATGCAAACACCAATTGACGACACCCGTGTTTCACCACCTGACACTAGTCTCGACTCTGAATCACCAAGTGATACCACTCGAGTTTCGCAACCTGACAATAGTCTCGACACTCAAACACCAAGTGGTGACACTCGAGTGTCGCCACCTGACACTAGTCTCGACTCTGAATCACCAAGTGGTGACACTCGAGTGTCGCCACCTGACACTAGTCTCGACTCTGAATCACCAAGTGGTGACACTCGAGTGTCGCCACCTGACACTAGTCTCGACTCTGAATCACCAAGTGGTGACACTCGAGTGTCGCCACCTGACACTAGTCTCGACTCTGAATCACCAAGTGGTGACACTCGAGTGTCGCCACCTGACACTAGTCTCGACTCTGAATCACCAAGTGGTGACACTCGAGTGTCGCCACCTGACACTAGTCTCGACTCTGAATCACCAAGTGGTGACACTCGAGTGTCGCCACCTGACACTAGTCTCGACTCTGAATCACCAAGTGGTGACACTCGAGTGTCGCCACCTGACACTAGTCTCGACTCTGAATCACCAAGTGGTGACACTCGAGTGTCGCCACCTGACACTAGTCTCGACTCTGAATCACCAAGTGGTGACACTCGAGTGTCGCCACCTGACACTAGTCTCGACTCTGAATCACCAAGTGGTGACACTCGAGTGTCGCCACCTGACACTAGTCTCGACTCTGAATCACCAAGTGGTGACACTCGAGTGTCGCCACCTGACACTAGTCTCGACTCTGAATCACCAAGTGGTGACACTCGAGTGTCGCCACCTGACACTAGTCTCGACTCTGAATCACCAAGTGGTGACACTCGAGTGTCGCCACCTGACACTAGTCTCGACTCTGAATCACCAAGTGGTGACACTCGAGTGTCGCCACCTGACACTAGTCTCGACTCTGAATCACCAAGTGGTGACACTCGAGTGTCGCCACCTGACACTAGTCTCGACTCTGAATCACCAAGTGGTGACACTCGAGTGTCGCCACCTGACACTAGTCTCGACTCTGAATCACCAAGTGGTGACAATCGTTCTGCACCATCTGCAATATGTGAAAGTTAATTGTCTTTCTTACAACTTTCTCACAAACGGAGTGAGAACTCTTTAACTTCAGGCGTGAAATTCCGTATATTCAGTGTAACTTTATATAATACTAGCGGCCCGCCCCGGCTTCGCACGGGTACATTGCGGTTACATTATTCGAGTTTTGTAAGGATCCCTAATTTTTTTGAAAATATGTTATAGCCTATGTCACCCGGGGATAGTGTAGCTTCCCAACAGTGAAAGAATTTTTCAAATCGGTTCAGTAGTTTCGGAGCCTATTCATTACAATCAAACAAACAAAGTTTTCCTCTTTATAATATTAGTATGATGTCGAAGATGGATTGTATAAATATTTGTTTTACAAAACCGCTGGCGGTTTTACAATACAGCACAGTTTTGTAAAACAACTTTAAACGTGCAGTTGGATTGTTATTGCATTGTATATTATCTATTATTTATACATCCTACTAATATTATAAATGCGAAAGTTTGTGAGTGTGGATGTATGTATGAATGTATGTATGTATGTATGTATGTTTGTTACTCCTTCACGCAAAAACTACTGAACGGATTTGGATGAAATTTTGAACACAGATAGATTATAACCGGGATTAACATATAGGATACTTTTTAACCCAATAATCCAATACTACGCGGATGAGGTCGCGGGGCACAGCTAGTATTTATATACATTTGGTTTAGGAGGGCTTATTTTTTTATAACTATCTAGAAATCATGCGCTAAACAATCTAGGTTAACAATCCAGGTGGACTTTTAAGGCTCTTTACAAAACCATCATTTTTTGTAAAACAGCTGTGACAATAATCTTATATATAAAATTCTCTTGTCACAATGTGAGTTACCATACTCCTCTGAAACGGCATGACCGATTTTTATGAAATTCTATATGCATATTCAGTAGGTCTGAGAATCGGCTACTATCTATTTTTCATAACCCTAAAAGACAGGAAAACGTCTGTCCGGTCAGCTAGTTATATAATTATAATGAATAATTGTTAGTTAACGTATAGTGATGTTACATCCTTCACGTTCGAAAAAGCTAGTGAGACCACAACCTTATTTTATGTGGGATTCGCGCGAAATTATATTGCTAATGTTAGATACAATCTAGGGTTGCACAATAAGATTTAGAAAGGTTTATACACACCTAATCCCTATACCTATGTTGATAAATACTATTTTATATCATTTCTATTGAACAACATACTGAAATAAAAATATACAATACACAGCCATTAATGTAAGTAGTCATCCTTTGATTTCTTAGTGCATAATCCTGTCACATAGAAACGTTACGGTTTAAGTTACCCGAAATAATTGATTATTGAACTAAAAACATGACTGTGAGAAACATAACGTTACTTTGAAGTATTGTAATCAATTTGCAACCGTATTTCCGGTGCACGAAGACTATGTAAGGTAACCAAGCAAAATAAGAGTAAACACTATTGCGAGATCGGATAGCGCAATAAAGTGGGCTACTCTGGGTAAATTAAAACGCTACGAACTTTATTCAAGAGTTTTAACGTAAATAATTATTAACTTCTTGAAACTCAAGTTGAAGTGCCGGCTTTTACGCTCAAATTATCTATAAAGATTTTGGCAGCGCAGGTAACTTTGAAATTGATTAAAAGTTAGTATATGAGAAGGGTCTTGCAAATGGTGAAATTCTGCAACTTATACAATATTTTTTCAGATTTTGATTGCAAAGTACTGTACTCAATATATTATAAAGGTTTTTTTGCGTTAGGCATTTTTTTATAATATCTTCGTCCTTACTATATATGAACCTATTTACTTTGTAATAACTAAAACTATGTTAAGACATTACAGTGATCAGGAAGTTAAACGACAATGCTACCTTATCACAATACACACATTTACAACTGAGCGCTGCCAATCTTGCCTCGTACAGCGTATTAACCTGTCGCTCCTAGCTATCACAGTGGGGAAGTCATGTCATAGGCCTTCGGGTGGCCTGAAAACTCCGACACCAGACTTTCCCGCTAACTCATACGAGAAGAATTAAAGGCAATACACAAACAAATTATTAAGGGTATAACAGCGGATACTGTGGAACTTTGAACTGAAGTTACATCTGAATTCATCCGCCATAAGGTCTATTATTACTTGGGTCCTCAAATTAGAAGCTCGGGATCATTTTGATGTATAGTGTTTTAAAGTAGGGTCAGTAAAACAAAGATTCAGATATTTCAGTAAATTATTTTATATTCAAAGAACTTGCGAAATAAAAAAGTTATTAAATTGTAACTAAACTATTTATGTTTATATAAATCTTTTCGAAATTAGTGCATAATTCAAGCAGGAGCGACTAAGATGTAATTCACGCGAACAAGCCGACATATTTTTGTCTATACAATTATGACAGATAATAGCCGTATTTGAAAACCAGATACAATAAAATATACTATGAAAAATTATTGGTACCGAGTAATACCTGGAATGACCGCTAAGGGGACAGCTAGGCCCGTATATAAATCGATCTCAAGTTTATGACGGATCTTGGAAATGTCATTCTTATGTCATAACAGTACAAAATGCCATATTAAAAGCGTACTCAAGATCGCTCACAGACTTGACATTTATTTGTTAACACGGGCCTCATATTGCTAGTCTCAAAAAAATAAAAAGTAATCCTAAAAATACCACAGCTATTTGATATCACTTGTCACTATTGTTTCATCACACCGCTATCCTTGGGGGATCCATGACTGGGAGCACTCTCACGTTCAGGGATGCTCAACGGCTGGCAGTTGTTTTGCCGACTCGTATTTCGAAGTTTGTCCACCCAATGTATTGAGTCACATTTGCCTTTTCTTAAACTGCTTTTTCTGCTAACCGCACAGTGCATCAGTATCACAATTTATGCTCGGAATAAATTTCAGTTCGCCGCCGCCGAACGTAAAATTACATTGTCGGGCGGGACCAAGTTTTCGATATTGCAGACCTTTACGTCTGATGTAACGCAAACTTGTTCTTTTACGATGCAGTTCCTTAAAGATCGACTAAAGTACAGGAGAGAGATACAGGTCAGTAGTTTGATGCTTGAATTTTCTTCAAAACACGCTATGGTATTTTACCTTCGTACCTATTCAACACAGCAAAATAAACCCAAACGTCCCATCTATTCTTGCACAATGATTGATCGCGCTTTCCCTCGAAACATGACGTTTCGACTCCCATTTCCACCATTGTGACGTCGTTGGAAGGGTCTACCTACAATTCCAAGGGTTCACTAATGGGGTTGCGTTACATAAGCACGTTTAGACATGTCGAAATGGCATAGTTAGATATTTATATACTCATTGTAATAAATAGAGGAGCGCGGTATTATAAACGAAACAAAAAAAAATGTTAGCAACTACTTACATCGACATCTGACGTCTCTTGCAGAGAACAGTAGTAAGCACCTTTTTAAAAAAAAAGATATAATGCAGGGTCATGTCCTTGAAAATCTCCTTCAGCCGTAAGACGTGACGAGGGTACTAATTACTGTTTCCAAGTCCACTGGCAATTCGTTACAGTCACACCGCGTCGCGCCATCAAACCGTTAAATGGTACAGAACGTAAATAAATTCAGGATTTTCTCTGTTGAATGGAGAAGGTTTTTCTTCGCAGTGACGGAGATTGCTAAAATTATTCATTATTCAAAGGGCACGGTCACGGAGGAGGGGTGTACGGTTCAACTCTTCTCTGTTTGGGCTTAAAAAAATATTGTGACTTTGTTTACTAAGGGGTAAACGACAGCTCCACAATTTTCACGATGCCTCAGCGATGTTCCCATACAAATCGTTGTGAAACCGCGCGGCGCTGCCGGCACTGGAGGACATTTGCAAGAACGCACCTGCTGCGTTGGTGGCATTAAAATCGTTAAGGAAATACCAGGGTAATACCACCCCCTCACAGAAAAACGGCATAAAGTAGCATAGTAGAGTATTATAAATGCGTTTCGTACGATAAATTGAGAGAGCCGGAAGCCCAACGCCTTCTCCTCCCTCTACGTTACTCCCTTTCAAGTCGGCAACGTGTGAGCAATGCCATTGGTATTGCAAGTATCTATAGGCTACATCTATAGGCCTGGTGATCCGCACCAGGCAGGTCGAACGCTTTTCTGCGGATTATCTTAAATAAGAAGAAAATCTTTTATATAAAATATATAATTAACAAAACATACTGTAAGCCGAGACTTACGATAGTTATATCTGTCTCATCAGTCAAAAAAAAAAAAAAAAGACAAGCCTGCTGATTTTCTTGCCGGATCTTCTCAGTAGAGTTCCGATCCGGTTGTGGATATATGAAAAAAAATGTAAAATTGACAATTTGTAAGTGCCCCCGTAGGCCTAAACAAAATAAATGACTTGAATTTGAACTTGAAAATACATAGGTACTAAAAATACATCTATTTATTTTCCTATCCATATGTTTACTTTTCTGAATTTCTACAACGATTACATTGGTGTATGTTCAGGACTGCTCAGAGAAATTTGATGACGCATGTTCCGCTTCCGGCTTTAAAACTTCTATATTTGTTGGACAATTTCCCTGCCGCCTACTAATTTATGGCTACACAGAAACAATGGGTACCGTTTTGAACTGTAAATATAATTACCCCTAGAATAGTTTAAAACTGAGTGCTGAAGGTTTATTGAAAATTTACTCAATTAGAGAACATAAATATCATCCGTATCATAAGCTAAAATATGTTCACTGCTGAACATAGGCCTCCCCAAGGATTGGAAGGGTTTTCCATAATCACCCCGCTTGGCTGGCGGGTTGGTAATCACAGAAAACCTGCCTTTTGATCATATTGATACTTTTGTCTGTATAAAACATCAATCAAACACTTGTCTTCGACATCTGTTTATCTTCAAAAAACATGACTAGTTATCTATCTATCTATATATAGGAAAATGAATCTCTATTTCCTTGATCATCACATCACGCGTGAACGGATGGAAAGATTACGCTAATTCTTTTTTTTGTTGTGTTTAGAATTGTCAGGAGAAGGTTCTTATGAAAGAAAAATATAAGAAAGTTGAGCGGAACAATTCAAATTCAATATTCAAAGTTAAGACAGATGACGTAGTCGGGTCAGCTAGTCACTTATCAAAAAATCTGATATAATCAACCTATCTAATCTCGAAACTGCGTCTTCATCCATTACTATGACTATATCCTTGGGACCCTCAATAACCAGAAGGTACGCAATATTGGGAGGAGCTAAAAATAGAGCCAGCGCTAACGATATCAAATTGCTGATATACAGTAAATCAAATGCTGGTATCCGGAAAACAATCTTACAGCGACGGAAGACAGCATAAATTTAAGGGATTTTACATAGGTACAATCAAGTAGAAAAGAGGTTTTGTATCGACAGGATAACAATCCTTCAAATTCACATAAACTTAATCTGAGATCGAGTAGTGATTACATCAAAATTCAAACATTGCTTCTGCCTGATGGATAGTCACTAAGGATTCAATCAAATACGAAAAATAACGTATCTATTTTATTTTTGTCACTTTGCTAACATACTCTTGTATCGTAAGAACGGACAAATTAATTGAGATAGCGACCGAAACACTCGTGGTAGAGATTATGGTAGAGGTTTGTATCAATAACTTGAGGAACGAAAAATTTGTTATACAAATATTTTACATAGAGGCTAGCGATGCGCGGCTCTATTATACCATATCAACTCAAGGTAGAGCTAGAACTCTAGCTCTATACTATACATAACTATAGTTATGTAACCTGGTTTACCGATGAGGTAACTCCAGAAAGGCAATAACAGAACAAATCGCTCCCATCAATCTTAATTACATATTCTGGTAAACAGGATACGTGGAAGGTCTACAACGATAAGGAATAAATACACGGAACGTTAGTTAGTAAAAATATGGCTGATTGCTTTTTTATCATAATTCTTGAATCATAATAATATTTTTCTGTCGAACCAATAACAGCCCATCAAGCTAAGAAAAAACATCTGCTGGTACAAAACGAATGTTGGTTAAACAAACCGTATTGCTGCACCGTATGGTCCTAATTTAAGTGGCGATTAAGAAATACTTATGTTTAATTATGTGAAAGTTAGTTCAGTCGTAGTTCATTTAAGTACTTACCTATAAGAGAATTAGCGCCAATTACAACGATTTGTAGAAACCATAGAGTACTGTGTATACTAGGTGAAACAAAAAGGGTATACTATTTTTTTTGCAACTTAACTTTGTAAATCTCAAACTATCGGCTTTGTGGGACAGTTGAAGTACTAAAGGTTTTGTAGACTTGTGAAATATGTCAACAGCTGTATTCCTATAACATCTTTTGTTTTTCAAGTTTCCTCCAAAGCTTTTAGAATTACAAAGTTAAGTTTTGAAAAAAAAAGTATACCCTTTCTGTTTCAACCTGTATACTGGTTAGAAAAGCTGATAGCCATGTGGACTACACAGGCAAGTTTGATATATAGGTATACTTGTTTATATACAGAGTGTAAAGGCGCATCGTAACGAACACTGATAATTATGCTAAAATTTTTCAACATTTTTAAATTAATGTTAGCATGAAATCATAATACAAATCTATCTCAAGTGATTTTACATAAATAAATAAATAAATTATATTTTAGACATCTTAGACATATCTATACAAATAAATAAAATTGGAGTGTCTGTTTGTAACATCAAAAAAACACCTATTCACTAAATGGATATGAAAGTGCATACGGTACTTATAACAAAACCACGATTTAATTTTTTTTGTCTGTCTGTCAGTCTGTGTGTTTGTTCCGGGTAATCTCCGAAACGGCTGGACCGATTTCGACGGGACTTTCACTGGAAGATAGCTGATCTTATAAGGAGTAACTTAGGCTACTTTAATTAAAATAAAATAATTAGGTTTCCGCGTAAAAAAATTAAAACAGATGAAATCCAAGAGTATCTCCGAAGCGGCTGGACCGATTTTGACGGGATTTTCAATGGCAGATAGTAAATTTTATAAGCAGTAACTTACGCTACTTTTATTTAAAAAAAAACAAAAAAAAAACGGGTCCTTTCGCGCGGGCTCAGAACGCGGGAGCGGGCTTTTTTGTTAAGTTAAATTCCACGCGGACGATGTCGCGGGCTCAGCTAGTTTTACATAAAGACTCAATACGCTCGCTAAAATCAATTTAATCATACTGAAAAAAAAAATTGCATAATTCATGAAAATATCGACGAAAACTTCCAACTCTAGGGGATCCAGAATCATAAGTTTATTCCATAGTGTCAGTTTTCTTTACGATGTCCCATCGATTGTACGATGTTACATCCTGTATACAGGTTGAAACAGAAAGGGTGTACTTTCTTTTCCAAAACTTAACTTTGTAATTCAAAAACTATCAGCTTTGGAGAAAACATGAAAAACAAAAAGTGTTATAGGGATACAGCTGTTGACAGATTTCATAAGTCTAAAAAACCTTTAGTACTTCAACTGTCCTACAAAGCCGATAGTTCGAGATTTACAAAGTAAAGTTGCAAAAAAAATTGTATACCCTCTCTGTTTCACCTAGTACCTATATACTTGTATATATATATACTTATTAATTGCTTTTCATCCGGCGTAAGGATAAACGGATTTCATCCGGAGTTTCTCGGGCGTTAAAAATAAAGGCAAACTATGCGTTTACATTTTAGCCGAATGGATTTATTAAGGAAAGTCGCCAACATTCCTAAGTGAGGGATCTGTGTCCCTGACTCATAAGACGAGACAGGTGTCTCTCGCAGCGAAATAGGATAGCTTGCATTAGGGATGCCACACACATAATACTCTACAAAAAATGTAATATTTTCGAATAAAGCCCGATAAAATAAATAGTAAAGCTAAACAGTTAGTTGACGACCGATTAGCGCAGTGGTTCGAGCTTAGGCCGCTCGGCTCACTGCACCGGGTGGATGCGGGTTGATTTCCGCCGTGGCAAATTTCAGAAATGTCCTTTTTTGTAATTTACCCAGGTGTGGGTGTCACTGGGATCGCCCCCAGCCCATTTCACGATACCCATATTAGTCTGATAGTACGAGCGTTGCTTAGTTTGGGACCATACAGTTAGTGTGTTCGTCTGGCGATATTTATTATTGTTATTAAATAGTATTAGTATATTCCGTATTATAATGAGAAAAGGTTTAATTTTTAATTATACCAAAAACATTACTAATTTTCACTGGGAGAGTAATATAATTAATGCAGACCTGCAATTAACGAAGATACCTACAGTAATGGAGTCAGATTTAGTTCTGGATACAAATAATGGAGCTGGGTATGGCCATGCAACAGCTTGCAGGGATTCTAGTAGCAACCCTACCACATAACCCAAAATAAAAAACAAACGATCAAAATGCGGTCGTCTGGGTATCGCGTAAGGCAAATTCCATATGTTTGCTCTGGCTTTCTTGCTTAATCTTTTTTTTCTACACTACTTACGTGTGACCCACCCTTACATATGTAGGTACTTAGGCGTAACGATACTAAGTTTCATTCAGTAAGTATTAATATTGAGCCTGAATATCGTAAATCAATAAAATCCACAACACAAATACGCGACTTACAATATTCAACGCTCGATTTGCGGTGACCAAGATACATCATTTAATTTTAAAAGGGATTGAAACTAAGGGATCTTAATCATTACGAATATTGTCAGCAGGGCCAATCGGAGCCAAAGATAATTCAATTAAATCGCAAGGTCCATGTACGTGACGTAGAGACGGATAGTTCATTACCATATTGGTTTAATGGCGGTGTGCTCGCGACCAGCCGGTTTCACAGTTCAGTGGTAATCTGAAACCTAAATCAACTGTATAGTTGATGGTAATCAATGGTACTTAATCAATTGAGATTAACTTAACTTGCGGTTAGCAAGCTGGTGCCCCCCCCCCCCCGTAATAAATCAACTTACCTAGATTATTATTTATATATTAATACGTGAAGCAAAAACTTTCAAACGCTTAATTTGAAAATTGCCCGGATGGAGGAGTATGAAATTTGGCACACTTATAGATCATATAGAGCAGGAGTGCAGAATGCTAATATTTTTATATTATAAAACTTATAATTACATTAAAATCAACAAATAAAACATTACACACACTACCATGAATTGACACACACGCATTTGTAACCTCCACACTGACTGGCAAACGGTGACAGTTTTTGGAGGGCGGGACTTCCATAGCGCATTCTGCGTGCCATTATCAAATAGTATTTGACAATATGACCTTAACGACGTTTAAAATTAAAATGTTAATGAATTATGGTCGAATTTCGTCCATTATAACGGGAATACTAGTTTATTTTATTATTTCTCCTTCACTGCCTCCATACGACGCGACACGGAGGTTTGCCTTTGTCGAACTAACTGCCGTGGACGGGTGTGATATGAATATGTACTTAGAACCTATTTCCCTCTAAGTGGAAACCATCTCTCTAAACCAGTCATAAAAAATCCGCTTTCAAATAGATTCATCAGTTCTAGAGCTTTGATGCTCAAACTTATAGAACCTTTTTCGGCTGTGTTGGCAGCTAAAAATATATGACGATAAAAGTTGAGATTTCTGTAAAAAAGTTAATATAAAAATAAAAAAACCTGTCTGCTTAAAAACTGAACTTTAGATATAAACTGAACAGAAAATAAAACAAGTCCAGTAATCTAGAATTCAATTGAATAATATTTTTTAATCAGTCGGGGCCTATTATTGAGAAGATTTGAGCCGGTGTAGATATTTCAAAAGGCTGAAAACGTTGGAAATTGTTGTAAAGGCCAATTCCGAAATTTTCTTCGGTGGGAAAAGAACCCGCAATCTCCCGGTGCAGTGAGCCGAGAGGCTTACGCTCGAACCACTGCGCCAAGCGGTCTTCAACTAACATCTATACAGCCTGAAAATGTTTGTCTTCATCATCTTATCTTAAGTAATTATGTTAATAGGCAACGACTTAATTTTGAAAGCCGTGTCGTGTCCTGTTACAGGTCACGCATGCCGCTGGCACAAATTACATTTACTTTAGGATTGTGACGTAGGTGCGTGAGACAGACACTTTTATAAGTGCTAGGGAGGATTTAGTTCAGGAAACAGTATTTCTGAGACACGTACTATAGAGATACCTATAGGTAAGTGCTAACATTACATTTGGCAAAAAAAATTAACCGATTTCAAAAAAACCCGGGCGCACTAAATAGCATAACTATGGTCCTTGTTATATCTTTCATTTGGAGTCGGTGCCAATATTAAGTAAGTAGGGGTAGGTACTTACCTACCTGAGAAGTAGTCCTAACTTAGTGTAAATATAGTAGATTCTCCTGACTCTGTTTTCGATACTTTAATATCTGAGAAATAGTTGCAGCAATTTATATGGAAATTTGGTGATTTCTGAACTTTCATTATAATGGTGCATGAACCCAATATAATTACCAAAACCATTTGCATATGGAGGCTCTTTGAGTCTTTGAAATTGAACAATCCCCTCTATTCTTCTGCAACGAAAGATTTCATTTTCTATCTAAATTAATCAAGTTACTGAACCGAAGCATATTAAAAGTTAGCTAATATTTGCAATAAAACTATGGTGGTCCAATTTAATCAACGTAGAGTTCAATCCAACTTATTTTGGTGCCAACAAAATTGGTTTCATTAATATAAGTTATCAAGTTAATAATAGTAATATAATTGAAATAAAACTATTTTTCGGATTTTATCGCGTTTATTAACTTTATGTTGGTTGGTTGGCTGCTGTAAAGCAACCGAAACGTCGGGAACATAAAGTTAATAAACGCGATAAAATCCGAAAAATAGTTTTATTTCAATGTGTAGTATTCGCGTAAATATAAGAAAACAATAGTAATATAAGTTAATAATAGTTACCAAGATAAGCTAAGTGTAAGTAACATTGATATTAGATTCTGTGTTGTTAAAGTCATTCCAAAATGGTTGGCTTTGTTTTACTGGTCTACGAAATATTAGCTTTATATGGCATCCTAATTCCATGTAAATTCTCGTACAATATAGTTACATTGATGGCTTTACGAGCTGCTCATAATGTAACCTTATTTAAGTCGGGAACTTGTTCAATATAACTCGTTGGAGGGCTGAAAAAAGTTAACGCACCATCTGGCGCCCCGATAGCCGGCTGAAACTTCATCCTTGGCCCTGTAAAAACTCCGACTACACCGCTAGGTATCTTTATTGTCTCTGAAATATGATTCTTGTGTAATAAATTATTTAACTCTCTTTTGTTTGGCTCAGTCGCGACAAATATGTACCTATTAATTTGCAAAATTGAAAATCGATCAACATTGTGATGCTTGTTCAAGTTTATTTGATGAAAATGTATGAAACAAAAGCAGCCCCATTGTTGCAAAGTTTCAAGCGATGTTTCGCCCCATCGAAGTTCTCCATTCTACCCACGACCCAATATCCTTGCTACCCACGCACACCCATGCTCACCAACGCATCGCGTGACCGATGCCATTAGGAGAACACTATTAGATTACTAACAAGTTACCGCCTGGCCGAAATGCCATCATTGTTTATAGTTCATTCTTGATGACATATTTGTAGTAAATCGAGTACCTAGTAAATAGTTTTTATTTACTCTTAACAACCCAGAGAGAACACGAAACCTCTTGATCATCACCCAAGTAATTTTTATGTGACAACACATAAAATGCCCCTTAAATATAAAAGCCCGAAAGGTTTTTATTGCCAAAACAAATGGAATCGACATGAGAAATCAGGGAGAGGCCGCGGAACGCCCTAGTTACGGGGACGTAAACAGCAAACAGATGAATGATAGTTCCCTGGACAAAGGACATAGTAAAAGCGTTGAAGGTTTCAGAATAAGGAGGTCATTGAAGCCGCAAAGACGTGTTAAGCTTTCACTATTACGATTTAAAATAAAACTTAGCACTAGGCGCCTATTTACAGGCGAGTGTAAAATTAATAGTACATTGTTACACGAGTGGTGAAAGTGACTTATTTTTCCCGAGACGGGGTTTGGCGCCCGAGCGTAGCGAGGGCGCTAATAGTTCGAGGGACAAAATAAGTCTTTCACCCGAGGTAAACACTGTGCTTTTCATTACGAATACAAGGAAAATAAAAATAAAAACAGGAATTGGCTAAAGAAATAATACAAGGAAGCATGAACAATACTCTACAACTCGAAAAAAAAAAAGATCGGATTGCCGCCTATTTTGTTTTTTTTCGTTGGCCGGCCAACTTCATTATTTAGCCAGTACATATTTTTAATTTTCATTTTTAAATATTTTGACCAAATCTATGTTATTTTAAAGAAATTGTGGAAACTAAATTATAATTAAGTCATTTAAAAGTATATATTCTTTATTTAATACTCAACTTTATGTTATTTCAATTTTACATCGTGCTGTAATTGAGTGACTGTAGAAAAAGTTTGAACATGGTTCCATAGAAATGGAACTAGTTTTTTTTTTATAATTTGACAGCTGTCAGTTGAAAGTGATTCTCCCGGGCCAGAAAAGTATTACTTTCAACCCGCTCCTCAGGCAACTTCAGACCTACTTTCAGTGTATGAGTAATGAAAAGTATTTTGTGTAACTAGTCATCTTGAAGATTAAAAAAATATATAATTATATTTAAATACTAGCTGTGCCCCGCGACTCCGTCCGCGCTCTGTTGAAATTTTTCCCGAATTTTCTTTGCTATAAACCTCACGGAGCCCGAGACCTTTCCAACGAATGCAAAACCGTGGAAATCGGTTCGTGCGTTCTGGAGTTATAGCGTCAGGAAGGAAATCCCGACTTATTTTTATATAGTAGATAAACTTAGTTTGTTGGATTGCATAATTATCTATTAATTAGCTATATTTTATTCATGAATGTCTCTGACTCGAACTTACTCTACTGCTGTGACCATGCTTCGTTTGCGACCCGCAAATAAACTAGTATAAAGGCAGGTTAATAATGATAGCCCATCACGGGTTATAATTTGATCTAAGAAATAAATATTAAAAGATTCCCTGTCTAGGTTCGCCACAAATTGTCCTAATTTGGAGCATCGAAAATGTGTGATAATAGAATCGTGTTACCTGTTTCATTCTAGTTTTGAAAGCTAATAATACCTTAAGTACTTTATGTATTTCCGAGCAAAGTTCTCAGCATTCTACAAGTCCCTCATTCATTTTAGTCAGATAAACATCGTCTAGGTAATAAATGTTAGTTATAATGTCAAAGACCCCAGAATGGAGACAAAGAAAAAAGTTTTGTCTTTCATATGACACCTTGCAACAGAAAACTCTATTGAGGATTAGTATTCTTAAGAATGGTAATTCTTAAGTGCTTCTGTTTCGTCAGAGCGACTAACACAGATATAGATTACATAGATAACGCAAGTATCACGATTTGTATTGAAACCAAGCGTGCCGAATTTTTAACACCTACTGTGACGTCGAAGCCGAAATTTAGTGACGGGAAATCCAAACCGATTCAAATACACCGATGCCCCTCCGCCCGCTACAATTCTCTCGAGTGATTATCTCACTCATACTCACATTTTTTTATCTGTAGTCGCGCGGACTGTAAGTTAGCGCCGACCAACCTTGACGCTTGGTCGGGGTTTCGTACACGCGCAGTACATTCATTTGCGTTATCTATGTTAATCTATATCTGTGGCGAATAAGGATTTGCGCTCTACCTATTCATTCCATTCCAACTCATAAATTAATAAATAAATCAAAGACAGTGGATAAATAAGTCCTCCAAAAACACCTATGCAAACGGAAATGAGCTGAACGGGAGATGTAATCTCTACTTTATGGGCTGCCGTTAAATACCCGGATATTGCTCTAGATAGCGGGGAACACACTAGATGATGCTCTTGATAGCTCTACACCGTCTCTCATCCCGATACCCGCGAAATTAATGGTTTATAGCACCATTACGAGGCGGTCGTTATGGTGGAAGAAGGTGAAGCAGATTGGGTGTCAACAGGTCCGCAAGGTAATGGTGTTTTTATGGTGGAATTTTGCAACATTTGCGTAAGATCTGAATCAAAATACCGTACATCCATTTTTATACATAAAATTTCGATGGGTATGCGTGTGTTCGTAATTTTATCCTCCCAAAGGGCTTGACCGCTTTTGCTGTACTTGTTTTGTTTTTACGGGATCACCTGTATTATAATTAGCTATAGTTGGACCTGGTAAGTGCCGCTGCTGTTGACATCCAGCAAAATAAAATCTACGCTTGCTAGCTATGGAAGCAACGGGCAAAAGCTAGTTTTATAAAAGACTAGCGACCTGGCCCAGCTTCGCACGGCTCTAAAATTATAAGTGTTTCTCTACTATATTATGCACTAGCTGTGCCCGCTACTTCGTCCGCGTGGAATTTAATTGACAAAGTTTCATACAAACTTTCATCCCCTATTTTATCCCCTTGGGGGTAGAATTAATCAAAATCCTTTCTTAGGATGCCTACGTCATAACATCTACCTGCATGCCAAATTTCAGCCCGATCCGTCCAGTGGTTTGGACTGTGCGTTGATAGATCACTATGTCAGTCAGTCAGTCAGTCAGTCACCTTTGAGTTTTATATATATATAGATCTATTATACATATAAACCTTCCTCTTGAATCACTCTATCTATTAAAAAACCGCATCAACATCCGTTGCGTAGTTTAAAAGATCTAAGCATACATAGGGACAGACAGCGGGAAGCGACTTTGTTTTATACTATGTAGTGATTAATCCATGCAAAGCTTAAAACCTTCGGCAGGATGGAATTTCGGTTAATATGTAAATTTTAGAGCGCTATCATTTTCATGCGTATTTTTTTTTATTCTTTGTGGTAAATTGATCTGGATTTTTTCGTCAAACTCTATCATAATTCTGTGAATAACTTTAACCATGATATACATAGAATAATTGAAGGTTGACGGTTGTAGACCCACTAACGCCGCCAGACAGTGAACACTACATATTTTTTTATTATTTAGGCTTCATTCACATGGCAAAGACGACAATGTTTTATCTTTACATTATAACCGTAATCGGCCGGTTACCAGTCGTCATCCACACGGTGTGAATGAAGCCAATTTCTTCTTATAAGAATATGAGATACCATCACAATTTTCCACAAGAATGGTAGATTCAAAATATTTTGTATATTCAACATGTAGGTATATTTTCAACAACTAAGAACCATGACGTCATAATTCTTGAATCAAGTATTTCTTGACTCAGTTTCCTTAGGCCCGTATTAATAAATCGATCTCAAGTCTGAGAGTGATCTTGGAAATTACATTCCTATGTCATGCCAGTACAAAATGACTTGTCAAGAGCGTACTCGAGACCGCTCTCAGACTTAAGATCGATTTATTAATACAGGCCTAGCAATTTAAATGTGCCTATGCCCCAAACTCTGATTACGCTTGGTAGAGTCGGAGCTATATGATTAACGATCCCGCCGTGCCCCTTTTCATTGAGTTGGATAGCTCTGACAGCCAGCACCTGGGGCTAAACTCTTCTGCCCTTCGATCGCAGCAAACTTCAATGTTAATCTTGATTGGCAGGTGTGATGAGGTGAAGTGACGTTTGGCTGTTCCGTTTATTGAAACGTCGATATAACTTACGGAGTTAAGTTATGAGGGGTTTAAGTCCTTCTTTCCCCCCTCAGGTCAGTTCGGATAGACGGGTTACTAAATAATACATGATAGTTTATAACAGTATAGTACAATAACTTTGAAGTTAGACTTGAATTCATAGTAAGTAACGATTTTGGGTTATTTAAAAAATAAGTAATGTATCTCATTGTACAATCGATTGTTCCATAGATTGATTGGTGCACTAACACTCTGACTGAATTAAATACTACTGAGTATGATATAATTCAATAATACAAACCTTCCAACCGCTTGAAATATAAATTGATACGATTTGATTAAGACGTTCCCAAAACAACGCGGTCCCGGTTCGCCGTTGCCAAAATTGAATAATCTA
The DNA here is from genome assembly GCA_905147325.1 of Notodonta dromedarius. NCBI lineage: Eukaryota > Metazoa > Arthropoda > Insecta > Lepidoptera > Notodontidae > Notodonta > Notodonta dromedarius. The sequence goes on from LR990167.1 coordinate 2,668,352, forward strand.
TAAATTATTACGGTACTTAGCGTTTATAAGCCTCAGCGATGATTCGTTTTGTCTTAAAGGAAAATGAATTTCCGCAACACGGCCGCTATTCCGTGAAGATAACAATTTGAAACCTTTATTTGAACGATTAACGGGCACGCCGCAGACATGTTTGCGTTTACGAGTGAACCAAATTGGTGTTTGTGTTAATGGTCATGCTTTCAATGCGTTCTCTGAACTGATACTGTGATGAAACCTTATATTACAAGTACATACTGTAATACGCGTACGTATACTCTTAATACCCTGAATATTGCAAATTCCTATACCGTTATTTTTTGAAGCGAAGCTTCTATACGGACGTTCGGGGCGCTCGTCGCGCGACCACGCTATCCGTGCTAAGCGTCAGTTGCGTTACACGACATATTCCTATATAGGTGTATACCTATATAGGCCACTCTGTACAGAGTGGCAGCTGCAGCGCACACGCTTTGTTCCTACAGTTTATACTAGGTATAAAGATTCGCTTCTTTCGGGTGTCCCTATACGGCACCGTTTTTTTTTTGCAAGCACGGATTCCATGTTTTAAGCACGAATCATTTTGACTAAGAATTTTAAATATATTTTTATACTCATTAGTATCTTTGAGGAAAGTTGAGTTATTAAAAAAATACGTAAACCAATAATTGGCCTCACATTTTTTTTTGCCGTACTACTGCTGTCTGCTGCATTTTTGTAGCATTTTGCAGTTTTAAGTTTCAATGTCAGTAAATGAACACTATATTATATGTAAGTAATAGCTACGAGTATGCATGTCCGTGTTATGTTCACGCAAGTGGTTTTATCGTAGGTTAACTAAACTAAACTCACATCCTACCAATACTCATAACGTAGGTAATAATTTCAGATGTGACAAATTTAGTTAAATCGCAGTAATCATTTGGCAGAATATGTCACTGTATCTAAAAATAAATTTATCACTTTATTTCCTCAGAGACAACGTTATGTTTCACATAAATTTTCATTAAAAAGACCAATGTGCTGCCGTGGGGTCCCAATACCGTGTTGCTTGAATTATGCATGAAGAGACACAGCCTGTCTGGGGAACATTCCTATTTCCACCACTAGTTCTTTGTATAATGCCTTTTAAGGGGAAAGTGACGAGGTTTTGATAAAAATAACTATCTTCTACTTCTCAGCCCTTTATCCTTGGTCTTCTTGTCTGAGGCAGTCTTCAATTGTTTTATGTTGCGGCGTTTATTCGGCAGTACAGCTACACGAAGTTATTTGTCTCAAATTTGAGTCGTATTTAAGTAGATATTTGGCGGTGTATATAACAATGTTGCTAAGTATCATGTACAAACAAATTTATGAAATTGTATCTTATATTATGTAGAGAAGCTTGTTTATTCGTAAACATCATCGCAAATATTGGTACCAAAAGATCCCATTTCTGGAGACCCAAAAAATGTCAGATCCCATTTTGCATGCAAAATAGTTTGCCTACATGAATTTCAGGAATCCATCTAATATCGAACACGTATAGAATAAACTTGTTTGAAAAGCTGTTACTATGTATGAAGTGATATCCCGAAAAATAGGTTAAATTAAAATGAACTTTCTATTCCATTCGGTAAATAAGTAGATAGCAGGTATATGAATTACTAGCTGTGCCCCGCGACTTCATCCGCGTAGTATTGGATTATTGGGTTAAAAAGTCCTATATGTTAATCCCGGTTATAATCTATCTGTGTTCCAAATTTCATCCAAATCCGTTCAGTAGTTTTTGCGTGAAGGAGTAACAAACATACATACATACATACATACATCCACACTCACAACCTTCCGCATTTATAATATTAGTAGGATTTTAACAAAATTTCTTATTTAATCCAAAAATATTCTATGTTTATTATATCCACTGAGATGTGCATGAATTTGCGATAATGCTTACCACTTGTGATAAGTGTAAAGTATTCTGGCAGAGGAAATATCAAAATTCTAGTACCTATGCAAATACAACCATCGTACATAACACCAATATTATAAACGACCTAAGATATGTGTACTTTAAATAAATAACAGATTAAACTCATTCACGCCACTTTCTGACAAATTGAGTTCTACATGCGGATGCGTTTTATAATCCATTGTGTTATTGGGGCCACAAAAATACGCTACTTTGAATTGGGTATTTGAAAAAAAAAATTTTTTTAAGTATTTTGAAACTTTATTATTAATAATACTGATATTTAATGAAAAATAATTTTCAATTAATTATAAACAATTAAAAATTGATAGAATTTAAAAAAAGATCACGTGACTATAAACGCACCATGCATGGTCACCATAGTTGTGACGTCATTAAAAGACGAATTGTTAGTAATTAGTTACGATTAGATATGTGTGATAAAGGATTTATTAAGGCAAAGTCTGATAATATTCCTGATGTTGGTATATTTATGATAACCAATTTTATACCATTTATTGAAGTTGTTTTTGTAGTATTCATGCATAATGGTACAAAACAAGAAGGATAACTTTTGAGGTTCGACATTTGCAATATAAATATTTGAATATTTAACAATGACAACAAAATTAAATATATCAAAACACTGTAAGGGAGAGTGGGTAACAGTGAACCACTTTTTTTCTTCGGCTTATTATTTCCTTCCTAAATGATGCTAGTCTCTTGTTTTTCAAAAAATCCATACGTGACATCATTCAGCTACAAATCGAGCATATGGTTAAGACCCTGACTTTGATAGATTTGGTTTAAAAGCTTGATTTTTGAAGAATGGGAAATGATCCAGTTTACCCCGTGCTTGGGTTACAAGGGATCAGCACAAGGGTTACAGTGAATCTGTGGGGCACAGTGGATTTCTGAGGATTTTTAAATAGTGAATCTTTTAAATTATTACTTTTATTTAAAAATGTAAACAGTATTTCAGTTACAAAGATAACTAAATTATTAAAGATTTATTATGAATAATATTTACTTCTTTGAAATAGAAATCAACATAAATAAATCTAGGAGAACTGAACTTTTTAGTAACCTACCCAACAAATAGGTACCACTTGAAAACTTAATAAATTGTCTGTCCCAGCCAGACAGGTTAAACCTGTAGGTAGGTATTAGTCGATATGCAATAGCTTTAATTTTACACCTTGATTTTAATAGCCTGCTGCATAACCTGAGGGTTAGCACCCGAATGGATTTTCCGCTCACTATTTCGTGGCATTTTGGAAATAAACAAAAAGAACAAGATGAAATGAAACGTTATCATGCCAAAGAAATCCAAGTACGCCTCTGTGGAGTACAATGAATTGCTATCCGCTGTGACCCAAAAGCAAATTAACCATTGATATCCATTGGTTGTTAACGACAATAAAATTGCAAAAAAAAATCGAGCCTACATTTAGAAAGAAAGAGATCCAAGAAACTCATTGTGGTAGGAAAATATTAATATATTCGGAATATAGACACACATCCTTGCAAATCAACTTTTAAAAAGTCCTAAAAAAATACTTTAGTAGTCACTTTCTGTTCGGTAACGTGAACACCACCTATCGTAGCGCAGCGGAGATTGGTTCAGCGCGAGTGCAATGTAAATAGCTTGCGCCTGTCTATTTTCTATGTTTGTGAGACCAAAACAGAGACAGATATGGCAGTTTATTCACTGTGCCCCTTGATCCACCGTTACCCACTCTCCCCTACTCCTTATTTCTATATGAACTGCAATGAGGGAAAACTAACATTATGACGTCACACGCGCTCGGGTTTGTTCGGGAGCTGTTGTCTTCGGTACTGGATTCAAAAAATATTTTTTATTTTGAAATAACTTTTGAATTATTGCGAAAAAAATATAAAAAAAGGTTTTAATGGGTTATAAAACTTATAAATGATCTTTCCATTTATCACAAAAATTTTTTTTTCAAAAACCTAATTGTTACACGCAAACTAAAAAACTTTCACTGTAACGCTTGCGAAGATGTCCAGCCAAGAGGATCTGTATGGAAATAACAGTAGCAGTTGATAATTAGATTAGGTGACTTATATCATTCCCATATTATATAAGCGTAACGATTTCTAGAAGCGCTTGTAATAACAAAAATTGACCGAACGAAGTATATTGCTATCCCTGTCATGTCAGTTACTTATGAGCAAAAAAAAGTTTTTATGTATGTGTAAACCAACAAAGCATTTATGAATAGTCAGAATCTACCACCGGTTCGGAATGCTGCTTCCACTGAGAAGATCCGGCACGAACCTCAATGGTTACTCTTTTCAATGAATAAAATATGGTGTACATTCTCAGGAACAGCAACGGAATGTGAGCAGGCACCCTTGTCACTAAATAAGTAAGCAAAATGTATTAATATTTTTAGATGCTTCAAATTAAGTTTCGACGACACCAGCTAACCCAACAATAGCACGTCGTTCAGCCGCTTATTTAGAGGACTCGGTGTAGAGACCGCGCGTGTTTCGAAACGCCAGGGAAATGAGATTGCAGAGTCTGCATCACATGGCTTGTAACGTCAGCAGCGTCCGTTGGTGGGTCATATAATAATAAATTAAAAGTAACGCTTTTTCGTGATTAAATACTGACTTTCATTTTAATGAAAATGTCTTTGTAAATGTCTTAAAATGTTGGGAGCTGTTCCATAATTAGAAATATAAGTGCTTACAGGTACCTACGCAGACTATATTTATAATATAAACTCTAATTTACTTACAATGTTCGGATAATTTGTCGATCAAACACCCTGTAAAAAAACTCCACCCAGATAGTACCTACCCAGATTATGGCAAAATGCTGCAAGCACCGTTAGACGAGTCTCTTATAGAAAGCGAGTTCCGGTTCAGTTAGTTGGAATTCAATTTATTCTTCAAACCGTACAAAGCTTTTAGAACTGTGAATTGACATTCATTAATGTGGTATACGCAAGATCAGCATACCAATGTTGCCAATTTCGTCTGTGAAATCAAACCGATTTATTACTTTATAAGTATCGATTGAATATAGGCCGAGAAATTTAATAATATAGCAACATCCACTTCTACTATAAATGTAAGTTAGGTTGTGGTCAGGAAAAAGTTGTTGTAAAATATTTGGGTACGGAACCCACATTACACCAGCCCGACTCGTTTTTGACCGTTTATTTATATGCCTAAGGACGTCATAAATATTTTATATAAGTACAGATACAAATACAAATCCATTAAATTATAAGAATTCTAATAATAACCAAATAAATCTAGGGAATAAAATCCATTTCAAAAATAGGGTGGTTAATCCGGAAGATTGCTAGCGAGAGCGGCTCCAGGGATTAAACGAATCCACGTATTAGTCCACGTCCACCGGATACGTGCAGCGAATGAGGAAATATTTCAAATTATAGGTAGCTTTTAACATGACTTAACTTGGAAAAAGGAAACACAAGATAAAGAACTCTGTCAGCCCGGTATTGAAAACATCTGTGTTAAAAACAGGCTTATGAGTTTATTAATCTAACGAACGAGCAAACTTAGCAGACCGAAAGGTAGATAGTCTATCGTTCGGTTCGTCACGGGTTGAACAAATAAGTATAAATTTTTGGACCAAAAGTTGGATTGACGATGTTTTCATTGCCCGGCGACGATAAATAGGTTAACAGCTCTAAGAATAAAAACACTACTCCAATTTATCGCGAAAATAAACTGACCAAGAATATGGACTTGACAATTGGCTTTAAAGTTTAAGCTATCTAAGTATGTAGAGTTAGTATTCTACATTTCCTTCTATTTACGTTTCTTGAGAAAATCCCGCACAGGAAGTTTACGGTAAAACAAACCATCCTGGAGAAAGTGTCCCACAGATCCAGTAAGTTATGAGAACTGGTATTGAAGACCAGTTCATACTGCGAATAAATAATTTATATACAATAAAATAAAAATAATTTAGCTCTTTTTGACGTCCCACTCCTGGACACGGGCCTCCCCTCAACACGATGAGAATTCAGGCCATATTCTGGAATGGTATATAATACTGTCCTACTAATATTATAAATGCGAAAGTTTGTGAGTGTGGATGTATGTATGTATGTTTGTTACTCCTTCACGCAAAAACTACTGAACGGATTTGGATGAAATTTGGAACACAGATAGATTATAACCGGGATTAACATATATGATACTTTTTAACCCAATAATCCAATCCTACGCGGATGAAGTCGCGGGGCACAGCTAGTATATAATAATGGTAGGTCTATAATACTGGGAATGTAAAAATAATTAAAATATTTCATACAGGCAACACCATAACACACACAAACAAACACACACACCTTCCCTCCCCGCTTCCGTACGGTGCAGTGAGGCTTTGTTTCGCTGCCGTCAAAAAAATTGCATTTTGTCCTTTTAAGGATAATTTTCGGCTCGCGAGTTGCTTTTCATCGTGTAATATCGTGTTTAGTGCGTGAATACGTGTGTTGGGATAAGTATTAATCGTGTTTATTGTTTATAATTGTGTATTTTATCAGCGCTTTGGTAAGTCATTACTTTTTCCTATTGCGGGTAGGACTTACGAATAAACTTTTTACGTGTTAAATCGCTTATAGTTTGTGTATTTTTCTTTATATAATCCGATTATTCAATATTCTTCTTGATTTAAATTAATTAATAATGCCAACCAACAACGACGATCCGCCTGATCGGGGCGGAGGTGCGTTTAGCCAAAGCAAAATTACACCTAGGTCGCCACCCTCCACCGGTAACAATAGCAAACGTTTATTTTGCGAAACGTTATCTCCATCTTACGTGTCACCAGACGATAGGTCTAAACGTGTCCTGAGATGCGAATCCACGGATAGCAATCCGTCGCCGTCTAATGTTAGTGACGCCGGGCAAGCCGATTATTGCGATTTAGTCTCTCAGGCATCTGCATATTTGGCAAAAATCAACGAACTTGTGAACGACCAAGGCACTCGCATCAATATCGCGAATAAAACCGCGATAATGGACATGACCCAGCGTATTACCGGTATCGTATCCTTACTGGCAATAAAATCCTCATGCAACGAAACTAAATTGGCAAATACGGAACGGGAATTAGATAAAATCAAAACTGATCCGGGCACCGAGAACCAAATAAACAAAACATCGTACGCGGACACTTTAAAACTCATGCCGAAGATAGCCCCGCTCGTTGAGGTCCGCGCGCCCCGCGCCCCTTGCGTTATCGCCTATCCGACCGCTGAGCGATCAGCTGAGTTTGAGTCATCGTCGGCGACCAAACAGGCGCTAATGAAAGCGATCAAACCCAGCGATGACGGCTTCCAAATTGTAGGCGTTAAAAAGACCGCGAAATCGGGTGTCGTACTGCGGGTTGCTAATGATAACCAAATCAAAAAACTTCAGTCCGTTGATGCCATTAAAACCGCCGGCTTGCGTTTGGAAAAACCGAAAGGTAGGAGACCACGCCTCATAGTCCACAATGTTCCCGAGTCCATTGGTGACGACGCGTTTTTACTATCATTATACCGGCAAAATATTAAAGATGAAATGCCCATTAAAGAGGACGATTTCATTAAATCAACAAAAATAGTTCGCAGGCGTCCCACTAAAAATGGCCGTAAATGGATTGGCATCGAAATCGACCCCGAAATTCGTAAACACTTATTAGCCACAAAAGAATTCCTATACATTGATTGGTCCAGCTGCCGGTTCTTTGACGATTTCGATATGGTACGTTGCGCTAACTGTCAACAATACGGGCATGTCCATAAGTATTGCACCGAAAAAACACCATCGTGTGGTCATTGCGCGGGTAATCATGAAACGAAGTCCTGCAAAAACAAGGACAAGCCTGATTTCAAACCTGTTTGCGCCTCTTGCAAGCGTTACAAGAAACCGTGTGATCACCTTTGCGGTACATCAGATTGTCCAACGTACAAATTTAAATTAGAACAGCTAGTCCTCTCTACAAACTTTTAAAATGGATAACATGGATAATGTTATTATAGGACAGTTAAATCTCCATAACGATAGGTTGGCGACGTCCGAGCTAGACCGTCTGACAATAGAATACAATTTGGACATAGTCCTTATTCAAGAACAATATCAAAGCGCTGGATTACGCAATAGGGTAGTGCAACTGGACTGCAAAGCACGAGCCGGAATTTATGTGTCGCGATCTAAGTACACGGTAATCTCAGTCCAAAACCTTATGACGTCACACTGCGCTGTCGCGGAGGTCTCATCCCCTTCCTGTAGGTTGTACGTCGTGAGCTGTTATTTTCAATATTCAGACCCTGTCACTCCTCACCTATATCACCTTCGCCACGTCCTGCGCTGTCTCGCAGGTCGTAAAATTATTATCGGCGCTGACGTAAACGCTTCATCTTCTCTTTGGTATGGCAAAGTTAGGTACACCGACGCCGAACGTCGGTGCGCGGTTGAAGATTTCATTGCGGAAATGAACTTGTCAATACACAACACACCCGATGCACCACCGACTTTTTGCAGCCCAGTGGGCGAGTCTTCTATTGACGTCACACTTTCTAGTGCCGACGTCCGCTTGAATAGGTGGCGCGTCCTCCCCGACGCGTCGTGTAGTGATCACCGCCTGATCGTGTACGAGTTTTCCCAGAGGTCAACACAAGGTCCATCCGTTAACAATTGTAATTTTAGATATAAATGTAAAGGTGCAAACTGGAACTTTTTCAGCTCGCTTTTTGCGTCGTGTGTCAGAGACTTCACTCGTGATGGACTTTCCTGTGAAGAATGTGCTGAACTTATGTCACACTCTCTAACGTACAGTGCCGATGTGGCAATCGGTCGAGGAGCTGTAACTAATCTTAGAAGTTGTGACTGGTGGGGGAACAAATTGGTCGAACTTCGCAAATGTTTCCGCAGAGCACGTAGAAAACTCAATAAACTTAAAAAATCACGTGTCACGGGAGTTCCTTTTGATGAGGCTTTATGTGCACTTAGAGTTGCCAGGTCCCACTACAGAGCTGCGGTCGAAAGATCTAAAAGTATATTATTAAGCAAAGTAGTGGAAAAATTAGATAGGGAGGGTCCGTGGTCTCCTCTATACCACGAGTTCAAAGCAAATAGGTCAATAGATCTCGCTTATATCCGAAACATCAAAATAGATAATCAACACACAACCGGCATTGAGGAGACTGCGGATGTCCTACTAAATACTCTTATTCCCGACGATGTAACGGCAAGCGACAGCGAATACCACCGCCAGATTAGAGCGTGGGCCGCGGAGCCGCCGCTCGCCCCAGAGTCCGATACTCCGTCCCGCGACGAATTTGAGAACATCGTGCGAGCCCTGCCTCTTAATAAAGCCTCCGGTGAGGACAAAATATCTAACAAAATGATTAAAGAAGCGTGCAAATCAGCCGGCGACTCTATGCTATATGTTTTTAATCGTTGCATCACAGAAGGCATTTTTCCACGAATATGGCGCCGTGGCTTTATTAGAATCATCCCGAAAAGTGGAGATAAACCTCCCGACGATCCCAAGTCCTATCGTCCAATAACATTGCTACCATCGTTAGGTAAACTACTAGAACGACTGATTGTCCCGCGATTGCTCCCCGGTGGACCAAAATTTAATCAAAAACAGTTCGGTTTTACGCGTGGCAAATCGACAGTTGACGCGGCTTTATCGGTAAGAAAAACTGTAAATTCATCTACGTCTGAATACGTATTGGGAATTTTTCTTGATATTTCGGGCGCTTTTGACAGCGCATGGTGGCCGATGCTACTTCTCAAGCTAAAAACGCGTGGTTGCTACAGGAACATCTACTCACTTATTTACACATATTTTGTACAAGGAACAACAACACTCAAACTTGGACATTATGCTGTGTCAAAGGCGCTGACATTAGGTTGTCCCCAGGGATCGGTACTTAGTCCATATTTGTGGAATTTAGGCTTCGATGACTTCCTCGAGCTACCACTCCCGTGTGGTTGTTCACTAACTGGATATGCGGATGACGGACTCCTGTTGATAGAATCAAATACTAGGGCCGGACTCGAGAACCTTGCGGAGTCATGTCTGCGCTTAATTTCTGAGTGGGGCGAGCGAAATCGTCTCACGTTCGCCCCCCAAAAAACCTACCAACTCCTCCTAAAAGGGAATTTAAAAGCGCCGCCACGTATTAAGTTTAACAACGCAACAATAAAGAGAAAACAATCGGTTTGCTACCTCGGATTAGTATTAGAAAGGAATTTCCCATTTATAGAGCATATTAAAACTGTTGGTGAAAAAGCGAAACGTAATTTTTATGCGTTGACGAGAATATCTACGGCAACTTGGGGACTTTCCTTTAATACGCTAAAGATTATATACGGGGCTACGTACTTAGGCTGCATGTGCTACGGCGCACCGGTGTGGGCCGACAGGGCCACAATAGGGGCGGCACGGCGTAAATTACTACAAAGCCAACGTTTGGCGTTAATATTTCTATGTAAAGCATATCGCACGGTCAGTACCGAGGCCCTGCCAGTTCTCGCTGGTGTGCTCCCAGTGGACCTGGAGGTCCAAAGACGCGCGGCAATGTACTACTCTACTCGAGAGAGCATGAACACCGAGTTCCTTAAACCGCGAGACCGCTCTAAAATCGCTAGATTATTTAGTCCGATATCTGTCGTTTACGAAGATCTTCTGACCGAATGGCAATCCAGATGGGATACAACAACTAAGGGCCGCCACCTCCACCAATTCTTTCCATGCGTTCGTGAACGTCTGGAGAGAGCGTGGTTGGAGGTGGACCACTGTGTGGCTCAATTTCTGACTGGGCATGGCAACTTTAGGAGCAAATTATTCTACTTCACGTTAGTTCCTTCACCTTTCTGTCAATGCTCGACGCCGCAAAACAATCATGAACAATCTGCACATCACATCCTGTGGGAGTGCAGTCTCTGGCACAACGAACGGACTACTATGCTAAATAGCCTGCAAGTGACATCTGGAGTAGTTTATTACACAGACCTTGTGGAAACCAGGGACAATTTCCGTGCGTTCAAGCGCTTTTGCCATACCTATTATTGGAATCAAGTATAATCAGCTCACGAGTTTAGGTCCAATTAGTCTTATTACGATCCGTGGTGCCTTACAACTGGTCTTCAATCAGCTGTAACAGTCTTGTTTCTATGGCAATTAGCCCATACCAGCTACATATATTTTGTCTCCCGCTTTGCACCGGAGGGAAGTGGAAATATTTTCTTCCAACTCCTCCTATTATTTCTTTCGATTAAATTCGTGCGGGTTCCAAGACAATTTAACTTTTCCCCGGGACTCGTCGAGGGTCAAACCTCGACGTCATTATTGGTCACCATTGTCGATCCTGGCTTACAGGAGTTACAGTGGTGGGAGTGTGTGGCGGGACTAGTCCCAAAAACACACAAACAAAGTCCAAAATTAAATCTTCCCGTTTCACATAATTTTAGTTCCCAAACCTTCTAAGTATTTGAGTACTGAATTATTTATAGGTTCCATTTCGTTTCTTTCTAAAGCCTGAATCAGGCCATTTCAATAAATCTGTAGGTCTCCAAATTAACAGGTATACTTATTCCCAATTAATTAATTTCCATTCGTCAACGTTATCGGGTTTTCAATAGGAAAACCTTTTTAGAATTCGCTTCAAAGGCTTCATCAAGCAAGTATTAACATTTAACAATTCTATTCAATAATTTAAATACTTTTCCAGTAGTATTTTAATTATTAGAGATGGCTTATTAAAATGGTTATTATTTCATTGAAAATTTGATTGAGTTACCTTCAACCAAAACGGGATTCACAAACTGATGGCTTAATCGTGATATCCCGTATAGTGTAAATAGATAATTCAGTCAATAATTATTTGTAAGTAATTTTTGTATTTATATACCAATTTTTTTTTATAACATAATTCCAACACTCGATTCACTATAACCACTTATAGTAGGCAGGGGCCCATCTCCATTAACGACTATCGCTCGACTCGACTTACAATCGACTCGCAAAACGTCAAAACAGACTTATCGCGCGTAGTTTTGACAGTTTCTCCATAGGAAAATTGTCAAAAATGACATAAATAAATCATAAATTAATAGTAGGTAGTAAATCTATACAAATAAATAAAATTGGAGTGTCTGTTTGTAATATCAAAATAACACCTTTTCACTAACTGCATATGGAAGTACATACGACACCTATAGCAAAAACGCTATTTAATTTTTTTTTGTCTGTCTGTCTGTCTGTCTGTCTGTGTGTTTGTTCCGGGTAATCTCCGAAACGGCTGGACCGATTTTGACGGGACTTTCACTGGCAGATGGCTGATGTTATAGGGAGTAACTTAGGCTACTTTGATTTTATAAAAATAATTAGGATTCCGCGTAAAAAAATAAAAACACATGAAATCAAAGAGTATCTGCGAAACGGGTGGACCGATTTTGACGGGACTTTCACTGGTAGATAGCTGATGTTATAAGCAGTAACTTAGGCTACTTTATTTTAGAAAAACAAAATTTAAAAAAATCAAAAATTGGTCCTGTCGTGCGGGCTCAGAACGCGGGAGCGGGCTTTTTTGTTAAGTTAAATTCCACGCGGACGAAGTCGCGGGCTCAGCTAGTGAAAAAATATAAATGTCAGTCGTTAAGAGAGCTGGGCCCCTGGTGTTTGAATTAGTTACAGAATTTGAAAGTAGTCCATTGCAGACATATCGTGCAAAATGCCCAATACGAGTATCATGCAAAGAGGAAACAAGTTAGAACTATACGGCAGCTGACTTCCAGGCTTGAAATATACGATGCGGCGCTGCTGGCGGCGCGCCAAGCTTCCGTTTGCAAAACTTCATTTCAGCATTCTGCAGTAGCCACTCTGTTACATACAATTAAATGGGAATGCCCAATGCTCAGCGTATTGTTTCGTTTACCGGATTGCATGAACAGTAAGCAATATTATCATTGCTGCGAATACTATGTAATTATAGTTTCTCCTCAGGATTCGCAAATCTAAACCTTGGCAAGTCTTCGTTGGACGCCATTATCGAACCCAGCTAAAATTAGTTCTTAAAAAAATTTACTACTTTCGTATTGGGATATCAAACTTCAAATTATCCACATAGGTAAGTGGGTAACAAGTGGTCCTCCTGGGATAAGATCTTTCGCATGGCTTAGGTGTACCTTGCATCTGCGCTAGCCACTGTGCAGAGGAAAATAGGACCAATAGTACTCATAATAAGAACTCATATACCAACTTACTCAAATTTTACTATTGCATTTTCGTACTTATACAAACTTCAACGGATTAAGAATTATTCTGAATATTTAATTTATCTTCTATTAAATATATATCTGCAATATTCCTAGCGGGCTAGCACGCTGGAATGTACGGCGCGCGGCGCGGGAGGGTATGGTAAAGATGCCCACTGAAATACCTTAATATTGAAGCAAAAACACACCAGACCTGGTGATGCTAGAGCAGGAAAGGTCAGAGCTGTTGGAATTAATTGGACTCTGCTTGAATGATGCCGCGTATTCTACATATTTCCTATTATATGGGAATGACTATTACCTTTAGGCAGACTATTATTGGAACTGTCCACGAGTCGCTCACACATTAATCACTTATGCACATGAGAATAATAATTCTAAATAACACCCAGCCAAGTGCAAAGTACATTTTCATTACTCATACTCTGAAAGTAGGTCTGAAGTTGCCTGAGGAGCGGGTTGAAAGTAATACTTTTCCGGCCCGGGAGAATCGCTTTCAACTGACAGCTGTCAAATTATAAAAAAAACTAGTTCCATTTTCACATTTCTATGGAACCATGTTCAAACTTTTTCTACAGTCACTCAATTACAGCACGATGTAAAATTGAAATAACATAAAGTTGAGTATTAATTAAAGAATATATACTTTTAAATGACTTAATTATAATTTAGTTTCAACAATTTCTTTAAAATAACATAGATTTGGTCAAAATATTTAAAAATGAAAATTAAAAATACTGGCTAAATAATGAAGTTGGCCGGCCAACGAAAAAAAAACAAAATAGGCGGCAATCCGATCTTTTTTTTTTTTGAGTTGTAGAGTATTGTTCATGCTTCCTTGTATTATTTCTTTAGCCAATTCCTGTTTTTATTTTTACTTTCCTTGTATTCGTAATGAAAAGCACAGTGTTTACCTCGGGTGAAAGACTTATTTTGTCCCTCGAACTATTAGCGCCCTCGCTACGCTCGGGCGCCAAACCCCGTCTCGGGAAAAATAAGTCACTTTCACCACTCGTGTAACAATGTACTATTTCATTTTAAAGAAGTGCTCAGCATAATCGCAGTGCAAACGCTGAAGACTGCAAACGAGCTATCAATTTATTGTAAGTGGACGTCAATGTAACAGAAAACTAGTTGAATACCTACTTAGATACTTATAGTAAGGGTACCCACCGCAAAAAGTTTCAAGAATGCTTGTGACTATATTGGATTGGTTCCCCGAAAAGGATTCCATTACTATAGTAATAACTTTATCTATATAGCCGGTATCTACCTACCTTCACATACAAAATAAATTGTGCTCCTGTTTTTGATACGCATACGTCCATGTCAGCTCTCCATACAATCTAATCACCACATCGCAATGAAATGTACAAAATGTACAGTGGCGTTCATTAGTCCATTAGCAATCTCTTGTCTTGTGGCTATCTCAATCAATACTGTGCCGTATGTTCACAGCTATACAATCTTTAGCGTGCTGATTGATAGTAATTGTTATCGAAATCAATAACATGTGCAAACAGCGCTAAGATATAACTTATCCCTATTGAAACTCGCTTGAACAAGGAAAGTGTAACCGCAAACATTTTGAAAACGCTTCGGCAACTCTAATTTGTTGGAAAAGAATTCGGCTACTAACGATAGGAAACACACGGATGTGTATTGACGCCGTCGCCGATTTACTTCCACAATTTAAATATTTTGGTATAAGTTATCATAAATCGTAGACATTGTACTTAAATACTAGCGGCGAAATTCGGCACTCAAATATGCCTACCTCTCTGGGAATAGTAGTTGCGTCTCCGACCACAATACAAAACCGTGTTTTTCAACGGCTGCTACTCGCATAATTATCTTTTGACTGGGGCGTCAGTGGCGTTATGGAGGCGTCGGAATCCGGCCGGCAAATGTTCTCGGAAAAGTTAAGCACCCTTCATTCATCTTCGTGGGTTAACTAACCACTTACAGCGAGCGGAGACTTGCAATTAGGTAGGTATGTGTTTTCTTATAACCTTTTAACAACTTTTCCAAGATTTAATTTTTAATTCGGGTCTTCTGATTGTTGGTAGCGGAATCAGAAGGTTATCTAGCGATTTAGATGTATAACCTATAATCCTAGAGCTAAGTCGGCTGAAATATCGAGGTTATTATTCTACCCTTAGTTTCTACCATGAAATTCGTTCAACCCCAAACCCTTCTCTGATTGTACTCTGAGGTTGACGTACAAATACCATTAGGATACGTACTTAACAACAATAAAGAAGAATATCGTTAGATGTTTAAACCTCCCCTCCCTACGGTGGTGGAGGCAAGCTGTAGCCAATTGACTACAGCTCATATACGGGCTGGCTCGACCTGGGTAGTACCACCCTCTCACAGAAGATCGACGTAAAGTAACTATAATAGCTGCGTTTCGTACGATGGGCAAGAACGCTGGAAGCACAAACCCCCACTTCTTCTGTCTCTATACCAAATCCCACTCTGCTTTAGGTCGGGAACGTGCAAGCAATGCGATTGGTATTGCAAGCATCTATAGGCTACGGTTACTGCTTAACATCAGGCGGGTCGTAGGTATCTACTCTACGCTTGTTTGCCGACTTTTTTATGTATAAAAATAAAGTTTTCATAATTAAACTAATGAGCCATCGTGACTGCACCTAATCACCCCTCGCTACCATTTGTGAACAACTTTGCCGAGGTCATGGAAAGTTCCCCAAAGCACTCATTTTTGTGGCAATTCCGGCCAGGCGGTAACCTTCATTGTTATTGCTACAATGCAAATGATTATAGCATCCGCCCGATAATGCGGTAGTTTAATGTCTCCCATCGGAAGCGAGGATAGCTTCACGCCTCCTGATGGAACTATAATATAGCTATGTAGGTACCTACTTACAGATAATATGTGCGAGCGACGTATGCTTATACCTAACCAGGGCCCTAACCACGCTAGCTACTCAAATCGTAATAGAAAAGCATACGCTCGCGATTACGTTTCAAACGCTCCGCTTTTGACGTTTTGCTGACACGAGCTTCACGATTTCTACTGACATTGAAATCGGCTAGTACTTAAACTACAGCCTTCCTGGATTGTATTTTTGACTATACATTAACCGTTGATACATAGTTGTATGTTTTTGACCTATACTTAAATAACAACTATTAACTAATACTATCAAAACAGCTTTGTTACACCCAAATTTAGGAATAGAAAGTGATAACCGTATATTAAATTTTGAGTGTAGTACGAGGCACTTTTGTTTTGAAAAATGTTTTGTGAAACCCTTGTTGAATGGACTAAAATATCCGTGAATTGGGCGGTATAGCTAAAACAAAAGGCATTTAAATTGTTTGAGTGTTGTTTGTCTTTTTGCAAAGACCATTAAGTGGATACGAGCCGACAATGTCAATTTGCGAAGTGTATCTATTAGTATACAAACACAAAATCAAGTCAGCATTATAGCGTTATGTATAACGTTTATCACTCCGTTTATATCAGCTATTTCGTTAGCTTAGACCTAAAGGAAAACACAACACGTTCAAATATAAGGCAAATCGTTTATTAAATACAATGGGTATAGGTACTTCAAATCTTTGAACCTTAATTAGTTAGGTAAATCAAAGTAGAAATATTTACAAGCCTAGAAACCGTTAAACCGAAATAAAATTAATGAATTCGATTTCAAAAGTATAATAATAAAGATTGTGTAATCTTAATTAACAAATTGTTGTAATCAACAGTTACCTCTGAGTCCTAAGTTTTTATCCCAAAATTCTCAAGATTCCAATGATTTAGCCCTCTGGGTCTGAAGTAATCTCATTAAGCAAACTTTAGGGAAGATCAAGTTTAAAGTTTTCAATTATTGGAAAGTCTTGTGGACCGGTTTCGGATTTTCTTAGTGGCTGTATGCAATCAACTCGTACATTTGTGTTAGTTCCAAAGGGTCAGAGAGAGTTAATGACGAGGCAGGCCATTAGTGTTCGTTTTTATCTTCAACCTACGCATACATAGTTAGGTACTGACACAGCACAAAATACCCACTTGTTTATTTTATCACTAGCGGCCCGCCCCGGCTTCGCACGGGTACATTACGGTTACATTATTGGAGTTTTAGTAACGATCCCTAATTATTTTTTTAAATATAACATAGCCTATGTCACCCGGGGATAGTGTAGTTTCCCAACAGTGAAATAATTTTTCAAATCGGTTCAGTAGTTTTGGAGCCTATTCATTACAATCAAACAAACAAAGTTTTCCTCTTTATAATATTAGTATGATTATAGTATGATGTAAGTTTTTTTTTTATTGATTGTGCACTTAGTGTGCACAATGTGCCGAGTCTCCTCTAACATAGTCAGAGACCTTGTTATTACTTTTTAATCTACTATATAAAAATAAGTCGGGTTTTCCTTCCTGACGCTATAACTCCAGAACGCACGAACCGATTTCCACGGTTTTGCATTCGTTGGGAAGGTCTCGGGCTCCGTGAGGTTTATAGCAAAGAAAATTCAGGAAAAATTTCAACAGACCGCGGACGGAGTCGCGGGGCACAGCTAGTTGTATTATATAAAACTCTTATTCTTTCATCATGTAAGTATTGGCAATTACATTCCAACTTTATTATTGTGTGATGGGCTTCTCACGATCATAGGTAGGTACATTTTTATAGAATAGAGGGCAAGCTATCATGGAAAATAACACATAAATCTAAGGTGGTAAGGTCAATAGTCGTATTTCAAGGGGCAACGCTTAGACATGTAAACACCATTGATTTTCTAAAACGCACAGACATCACTAAATTAATTAGAGGAGGATTAAGATTATATATTTAAACATTCGTGAGCTCAACGGGACCCCGGGACTGAGAGCGGGATTTAGTGTTGTGCTAATAAACTTCGGGATCTGTGAGTCTAAAATGCGAGCTTTTTCATTAGAGTTCCAGGAAGGATAACATTACATTATGTGGATATTTCACGTCACTGCCGCTTTGCCTTATGCAATTCTATAATTAAGTGGAAATGAACGATTGCCATTCTGGTTGTTCGTGTATACAACTGTTGTCATTGACTCCTCGATCGTTCTTGACGGAACACGATGACAGGTAGATCCTAGATTACATAAATGGTTACAGCGAGAGAGTTGTGGTTACAATTACTGACATTATCCGAGTTTTCGCCCCTTGAGGTTTCAATGAAATTGTTGGGATCGTACCTATTTCTGAGTCTAATCCACGTCTAATCTATCCATTTGAGTTGAGCTAAATCACAATATAGCCTACCTACAATGAAATATCTAACATTATTCATACATTTCATTATAGGAAAAAATACAAAACAAGTTTTGTACAAAGACTATGCTTCCAATTTCGTGTAATGGGTTTGGTATTTTACTTTTTTATACTGGGAGATTTTTATAAGCTGTGATAGCCGATTGGTACAAGCACGCGTCTTGCGGGCACCAGGTCTTGGGTTCAAACCCCGGCTCGCACCTCTGGATTTTTCGAAATCTATGTGCGAATCATAATTTCTATATGATTATCATTTGCTTACGGTGAAGGAAAACATCGTGAGGAAACCTGCATGTTTTAGAAGATCTAACCAATTTTCGAAAGACGTGTCAAATCCGCCAATCCGCACTGGGCCAGCGTGGTGGGTTATGGCCTAAATCCCCCTCGTGTTGAGGGGAGGCCCGTGCCCAGGAGTGGGACGTCAAAAGTGCTAAAATAAATATAATGAGAGAGAGTCTCATAAGCTATCACCGTAAACACTTTTAGCCAACGCCCTTATTATTTTATTGAATCGAAATATTTACCCTAAACTGCAGTTACTTTATAAGTAAACTAGCTGTGCCCGCGACTTCGTCCGCGTGGAATTGAACTTAACAATCATCCCCTATTTTATCTCCTTGGGGGTAGAATTAATCAAAATCCTTTCTTAGCGGATGCCTTCGTCATAACATCTACCTGCATGCCGAATTTCAGCCCGATCCGTCCAGTGGTTTGGGCTGTGCGTTGATAGATCACTATGTCAGTCAGTCATGACTGACTGGCTGACTGACATAGTGATCTATCAACGCGCCCTTTGAGTTATATATATTTAGATATATAATCCTACTAATATTATAAATGCGAAAGTTTGTGAGTGTGGATGTATGTTTGTTACTCTTTCACGATAAAAGTACTGAACGGATTTGGATGAAATTTGGAACACAGATAGTTTATAACCTGGATTAACACATAGGATACTCTACTTTAGTATACGCAGGCGAAGTCGCGAGCAGAAACTAGTATTATATATTTAAAATGTAATGTGCCTGATACCGTAGTTACGTACTTCTGAGCTGACTCGAGGATTTGTAGATTCGCACGTTTGTCCAGACGACGTAATGAAAACAAATTGTCTCCAGATAAATTTGCATCAGTTAAATGGAACTGCCCAGAAGAATTGTTATATATATGACTAATCCTGCCACAAACTCCCAACACTGTTACTTCTGTAACAGGAAGGTAGGAAAGAAGAAAGGAATTCCTTATAGGTACTTTTTGTTACTAAACGTTCTGTAATTACAGCAATAAATTTATGAATACGAGGCGTTACATGAATGTTTTTTTCCTCTAAACGAAAGTACTACTATTTTTTATGGTATGATAGTAAAATATACCTATAAAACTGATGATAGAAACTACTGGTAAAGATGTACCTAGGTCTACGAAGTTAAACCTATGTGTTAACACTTCAGATGATAGCCAAAGCAGATAATTACAAGCCTTTTTCATAGCCCTACCGACTGCGTAACTCGTGGACATTTCTGACTTTGGTACCCGGACGGGGCATTAAATACGGCTAGTGCCGTTAAAACTGCCGTTGGTTTTATTAATATTGCTTTATGTAAGGGAAGTTGCTGTCGACAACCCTTCCTTGGTGTTTGAAATAAAATATTTACTAAAAGTACCTACCGAAGGTCTGCGTTTTACTCATTACTTGTTTCAATTGAACCTCTGTTTACCACAATGAGTACATCTGAATGACCACCAACTTAGACCAGCTTGGCAGAACTGGAGTTCTTTATAAAATGGTTCAGGAATGTTTTTTTTCGATTTTGCAACTAAAATAATTAAGTATTTCATAATTTTCTTTCAGAACTCATATTTGGGTCCTACTTAGTACTTGCCCTAAGTTAGAACTGCCGAATACTGATTGCCGTCCATCCCTCGTAGGCCAAGCTTGGTGGCCCATAAGAATCATTTTCACGAAAACTTGGTTTGTTCGCCAGATCCATTGACCTATGGCAACTCGGTCACCTCGATGCAATGAACTGGAGGTAACAACCTGTAATTCGTATTTAGTGCAGCAATGTAAGTCAAACACGAAAATATGGCCTTCCACTTCCCTGTCGTGACGAAACATAAAAAATATACGTTAGAAATAAACTAAAGTATTTTGTAAATGTGACATTATTTCTAGTTTACTCGTCCAATGCAAGCAGTAGTAATTGGCCAAATTAGGTGCAAGTTCAAAACTGAATCACACTTCTGAGATTTTCGGATTCCATGCGCGAATCTTATTTAATAATGATTAGGTAAGTACCTATCACTTGATGAACGGCGAAGAAAAACATCAAAATGAAACTAATACTTTTTACATCTAATCAATTTGTTACCGCATCAAAAGACATGCAAAGCTTCCAATCAAACATTGATTCGTCTATTCAATATAAATTGTCACAGTCGACCCGACAGCGAGTCGACCATTCCATTATTCATTCAAAATGTCTGAGATGGAATGTCTTTTGATCCGGGTAAAATGTGGCCAATCAAGCCGACGGGATAAATTAAAAGTGTCCGCAATATTCTGTGATTTGGTTCACGATCGGCGATCTACATCAATTCAAAGAGATGAAAAGCTGACGGGACAATATAATGAAACCTGTGAATCAAACCGACTACCTACTGGGGTAGCTATTACTGAAGTTGTTTTAATAAATGTCAATTAGGTATTTAGAATGTCGCATTTCGGAACCCCTGGTTACTGGATTTTTTTTGGTAAGAATAAAATGTTCTACCACTAACTTACTTATTTTGTGTCGTTTTATGCTCTTAAAGATTTTGTGTCTGTCTGTTATTGTGACAGACATTATTATATTATCTGTTATTGCCCCGGTATTGTAGGTAGGCATAACTGAGAACCCTGATAGGTATGTATGTAGGTATATTATTTTTTGCATTCGAGAACTGCACCCACGTATTTACCTACAAGCTGGCGCGACCGTGCTTGTCGCGCCAGCTTGTAGGTAAATACTTTAGTGTCAAAGCACAAAATAAGTAAGATAATACCTACATATTACCTATTTACTTGTGTATTTTCATATATCTTTGATGTGTCATAGCTACCAACATTTCACTTGCCCCACAAACCGAGTCGTTTGATCTCAGGAATGATCAGCCTTGACGCTGGAATAACAAATTCTAGAAAAACAAATTGCCTCTTGTACGTTCGCTTTTACAGCAAAGCTTCTTTGGGATACGGATCTAGATTCTAGAATCATGACAGTTATTCCGAAAGAATACCTATTCCAAACGATTCAATAGATTTGAAACACCCACTTTCAATAATAGATAGTATTTGTTATGAGTTGTGTACACGTGTCAGATACTTATAGGTGGCACCTAACTAACCCTATCGCCGATGCCCAGGGAGTTCAAGAGTTTAATAACACCACATGAACTTGTAAGGTATTAAAGAAAATGGTCAGTAGTACCTACCTACATAACACAACAATTAAGTAGGTACTTACGTAATATTTGTACGCCGAAAGTAGCTCGTCAAATGTTAATTGAACTTGGTGAAATAAGTCAAATTATTATGTAAATTAATTAATTAAAACATCTTTGTCTTGTACCTTACTGTAAGACAAATTGAATTAAAATTTGTTAACAACCCTATAAAGTAAGTAGGTACCCATCTACCAACCTAAACATGTTATTCCGTTCCTCACACGTGTGCTTATGAAGCCGCCGTGTAATAAGCGAGGATCATTTGCTCTTTGTGCCATGCAACCATGAATTTGAAAAAGCGTTTATTACGTAGGTAATTTTATTTATTTTTTATAGCAGTGATAGCCGATTGATTAGCACGCGTCTTGCGGGCACCAGGTCCTGGGTCAAAACCCCGGCTCGCACCTCTGGGTTTTTCGAAATCTATGTGCGAATCATAATTTCTATATGATTATCACTTGCTTACGGTGAGGGAAACATCATGAGGAAACCTGCATGTCTCAGAAGATCTAACCAATTTTCGAAAGACATGTGAAATCCGCCAACCCGCACTGGTGGATTATGGCCTAAATCCCCCTCGCGTTGAGGCGAGGCCCGTGCCCAGGAGTGGGACGTCAAAAAGGGCTAAATTATTATTATTTACGTAATTTTAGGCTTTCAAACTTCTTTCGTAATTTTAACGAGACGATTATTTGGGTCCTACATAAGCATAGCTTAGAATTAATTAGTTTTAAAATCATTATCATATTTTCGACAGCTGCATATATACTATAACTGATAATGCATAGCGTACCTATAGGTTTATCATACGTAGGTAGTACATATACCAATTGTATCTCGTTTCCACAGCCGTCAAACTTAACTAAAAAAATAAAGAAAGACTGATTTTTACACAGACAAATACCTATCCACAGTAAAACACATTTTTTCTGCATTAGAAAGAAGACAAAACGATAAGACAATAATGAAGCCATTTCTAAAAAGCAAACCACACCATTACCTATTATAACGCGTCTCGATGTAAAATAAAATAAAAATAGAAAATGTGATAATGCACAAATGGAGTCATGTGCAATCTCTTCGTAGATATTCGGAATAAGTAACAGACGCATTATGTATTATGAACTGCTAGATACACGTGTGAAGTGTGCATAATCTTCTACTTTAGCGTCTTGAGAGCTTCACGTCTTCACACCAGGGTCCCTTCGTGAAAGTATTTAGGTAGAATACACACTATTGTTCGGGTGATCGTAAAGGTAGGTATGAGTGCCGGGTTTTTTAACCCCCGACAAAAAAGAGGGGTGATAAGTTTATCATGTGTATCTGTGTGTCTGTCTGTGGCATCGTAGCGCCCAAGCAGATTTAAATGTTGTTTTTTTGTTAGATAGATATTCTGATCGAGAGTGTTCTTAGCTATGTTTCTTGAAAATCGGTTCAGCCGTTTGAAAATTATCAGCTCTTTTGTAGTATTAAAAGTCGTCGCTTCGAGGGTTTTCTAAATTTTCATTTTTTTTTAAGTGCGGAGTCTAAAGCCTTTCAATTGTAAACCTGGGTAGACGCAGTAAAAGCGCGTACCCAGGCACATATTAATAAATCAATCTCTAGTCTGAGAGCGATCTTGGAAATGTCATTCTTATGTCATTCCAGTACTAAATAACAATGTCAAAAGCGTAGATACCTACTTAAGATCGCCCTGAGACTTGAGATCGATTTATTAATACGGCCCTGTAAGTCTGTACGAGTATTGCGAGTATTGAAACCGTGGTAGAGATAATTCAAAACTATGCAAATGTCAGCGCCGCAATCTAAAAAAACAATTCTCTAAAAGAAAGCAAAGAAATGTGTCCATGTTTGTTTTATTGATATTAATGTTGCTTTCAATATTTCGGACGGTAAGGTCAATAAATACTTCTGACAACTTATTTATTGTGCCGACATACGTACATATGTGTGTGTAGGTACGTGTGGTCTGTCTGCAAGAAAGTGATAAATAGGTATATCACCTTCGATAATCTAGCTGCCAGCGACCCGACGACGCCGACGTGGCCCATAGTCCATACAAATAAATGAACCACCAAAAGTGTGTATGTTTTCAAGTCGAGAGTGAACAGGTACCTTCTAGGCAAGTATGCACCACCGTAGACCACATCGTCACTTACCATCAGGTGAGATTGTGGTCAAATACTTGCCTATTTCGACAAAAAAAAAACTGGTGCTAAATTTTAAATCGCCTCCTTTAACTTTTATCGCTCACAATATTTTATACCTAGGTACCTACCTACGACCTACGTACTAAAAATGAGGATCAATAAATAGATGGAAGACTAAAATACGAGAACAGATTCGTAGTAAATGGACTTACTTTAGTTACCTACAGAATAGTCGTAAATTAGACAACCCATGCCTGCGGTAATCAGGGACGGATTGAAATATGAGTTCACGAAATAAACCGAGTTTAAGTTTTAACAGAAATGGATGGGATTTGATTTATAAAATTTAATTTTAAATGTTTTTTTACACTGAATATGTGCGTGTCTATCGCCCTGTCTTACGCCCTAAATTTATAATCAATCTCCATTAATTAATTATGTAGTATAGTATCTATATAGTGTGTAGTGTAAGTAGTATGTAGTATATAGTAAAGTATCAATCCTGATCCATGTTTTGCTAATATTTTGCTGTACTTACCTAAAACTCTTTAGTTATACATATACCTACCTACCTACTGTTGTCCAAAGGGGTAGATATTGGGTAATCTCAAAGTCAGGTCTTCACTTGTCTTCAATATTAACTTTATTAATACGAATATATACTAGTTTAATTATTAAATGAATCCCATCACACAATTATTTACATTTCCTCTTTTCCGTTCCAATCAATCTGACCATCCATTTATATTTTTTTAAAACATCGACTACTGTCCTTTTACTTTTTAATTATAATGCAAAGAGTGCTAGCAGATTAAGTTATAACAAATAATAATTAAATCAAGGGCAATTAATCAAGAACACACAAGTACAAACAATATGCATTAGTTAATTACGTTAGCTAACAGCTCGGCCATCCTATTCGTAGCGAGCCCTCTCGCTTCTTCAAAATATAAATCTAAGAGAAAATATAACATCTTAAATAATAACATGTTAAGAAATATATTTTAACTTTTCGGAATAAACTAAAACGAAAAACATAAATACACAAAATGTATCCCCATCTACCATAACAAAATAATGGTTCACTCCTAGTGTTTACAAAATTAAGTATTATACTATGGATATTGTCTATATGACCTATTTATATTGCCTAAGAGCTCGGATCGCCGGTATCATCCTTCCTGGTCTTGCGTGTCTTTTAATATCTTATCGGCATCCTTTTTTTTATCTTTAGAAGTAGGCGCAGCTCGTTGCACCTCAGTTCTAATCATTCCTCCGTTTCGCTCCTTAGAAAAGCCATAATTGAAATTCCCCTTCGTCGACATCCGTAATACCTATGACCATGGTCACTTAACTCGGTTCGAGGTGTCTTCTCAGTCAAGGCGACTTAGTTTGATACTAGTCTTATCATGGTCCCTTAAACCGGATCCTTTGTTGTCCTCGTTATCGTGACCGGCTAATCCACTCTTATAACCTTTGATTCTGGTCACTCGACCCGGTTCCTTGGGCCTTCACGCAACCACAATCAACCTCCGATTCTGGTCACTCGACCCGGTTCCTTGGGCCTTCACGCAACCACAATCAACCTCCGATTCTGGTCACTCGACCCGGTTCCTTGGGCCTTCTCGCAACCACTATCAACCTCCGATTCTGGTCACTCGACCCGGTTCCTTGGGCCTTCTCGCAACCATAATCATCAAAATCCTATTTTATGGGTAATCGTTCGGTCACAATCACTTGACCCCGTTCTTTGGGCCTTCCCGCAATTATGACCGGTTCCATCTATTTCATAAGTTATTTGATCATAATCACTCCCGAATTCAATAATTTCATCCTCCATAGTTATTCCTCACCTGAAAATTATAAAACTCCGCAGAAAAATGCCATACACAAATTTGCAGTTGATTTTTTTAAAGATAAAAAAACACAACAATGCAATAGCCAAACATCTTTTAATTATTCATCCATCACTATCATTCTGATGTTCATACACTGTGTTAATTAATCATATTTTTTTATATTTTACGATAATTAGGTGTGTACTAGTCTAAGAATTTCTAACTCCTTGGTTTAATTTTTTTAATTTTTTCGTTTCATAAAATGTGTTTCCGAACGCATTTTTTTCATTATCTGTCGATCACACAGTAATAAATTATCTGTGCTCTAATGATAATATTTCTGGGTAGTAGTTTAACGAATTCATGACAAAAATAATGTTAAGATTTAGATAACTAGATATTAATCTAGTTATATGTACTACCCACAACCTCAACTACCTCCAACACGAGTCCACCAATTCCCAGTTCCCTTATTCAACAATAGGTTTTTACTTTTTACATACCTATATCATAACAAACGCCATCCACAAACATGCATAAATATACTTATTAAAATAATATCACTTGTAGCAGTCTTTGCCAATTTGTACCTGGTAATAGTGCATCTAATTTTACTACACAAAAGCAAACGATAAATTATCTCATGTTTTACATAAAGTCAAATACTCACAAAATTCCCAACTGTGGACGTAGTACGGGAAAATTTATAATTTCCCGCGAATCCCACAATTCTGAAATGTTGTCCAAAGGGGTAGATATTGGGTAATCTCAAAGTCAGGTCTTCACTTGTCTTCAATATTAACTTTATTAATACGAATATATACTAGTTTAATTATTAAATGAATCCCATCACACAATTATTTACATTTCCTCTTTTCCGTTCCAATCAATCTGACCATCCATTTATATTTTTTTAAAACATCGACTACTGTCCTTTTACTTTTTAATTATAATGCAAAGAGTGCTAGCAGATTAAGTTATAACAAATAATAATTAAATCAAGGGCAATTAATCAAGAACACACAAGTACAAACAATATGCATTAGTTAATTACGTTAGCTAACACTACCTACCTAGGAACCGGCTGCCATACCATTCTGCTCGAGAATCTACCTAATAAAAATACAGTGCCGTCTAGGGACGCCCGAAAGAAGCGAAGCTTTGTAGTAAAAAGCGTAGGTCACCCCAGCTGCCACTCTATATACTTACTTACCTACCTATTATAAATCGTGTAACGCTAATGACGCTTAGCACGGATAGAGTGGCCGCGCGGCGAGCGCCCCGAAGTCCGTATAGAAGCTTCGCTTCAAAATATAACTATGTAGGTATTAGCTGCAGAAATAACCACACAAACCACGTCTATTTCAAAAGATGTTTAATTTTACTAGCAGTTTGACAAGAAGGAAAAAAACAAAACAATGACATATTCAAATAAATTTGTAAATAAAATAAAAACAATTCTTAGCGGCCAGTACGTCGCCAACATTCCACCCCCTTAGTGATGACTAACATGGGCTAGTCATCACTAGCATCTACTGGGGCGAGGAGGGCGACGCGCTGGACTGGCCGCCGCAGTGTACCTGTGCGCGTGCGTATGCCTACAACGCGGATGCGCCCGTCGTCCCCGGGTATTACCGCACTCACAATACCGTGCCGCCATGCACCACGCTCTACATTCGCCTCGACCAGCAAGACATAGTCCCCTATGCGCAATGGTCGATGCTCGCTGGTCCACTTTGGTCGCGGTAGAAGGGTAGGTAGGTACTCCTTAAGCCACCGCGACCACAACATATCGGTGAGACGTTGAGCTATGCGCCACTGCTTTCGTAACACTAAATCCGTATCATTATATTTACCAAAAGGTGGTCCGTTCGAGGACGTACCAATCAAAAAGTGATTAGGCGTCAAAGCCTCCGGGTAGTTTGGGTCTGTTGACACATGAGTAATGGGACGGCTGTTAACTAAGGCTTCTGCCTCGGCCATGCCAACTCCGTACTAAAACAGTCAGCCTGACTTTTCTTAAATAACATGCCTTCTGACCACTGGAGTAAACCAACGTCAATTATGACTTGTTTGCGCTGGCATTTCCTTATGAATAAGAAAACTCGTGCGGTTGCCATCAATAATCGTGTCCATGATGAAAATCGAGCTTCATCCGGAACCGGAAACAACGTATCCTTCACAGAGTCGGTCGACATCAATACATTAACTTGTTTCTTCTCACAAATTATGTCAGCTGACTGCTTTGAATTTTTTATATCCGATGGCCACTTTCTTTCAAGCTCTCGTAAGAATTTAGGACCCTGGAACCACACATCCTCGACCTTGAGTGGCGGCGCATCTTCACGAGTTGCCACATCGGCCGCGTTCAGGCCGGACGGCACATGTCGCCATTCGCTGGTAGTAGTCAACTCGTCGATCTCGCCGAGTCGATGTGCGACGTAAGGTTTGTAATCCCTGGGGTCGCTATGAATCCACTGCAACACAGTATTTGAATCAGTCCAAAAGAATCGCTTGTCTGCTTTTACATCCTTATGCTCGTGCTGTATCGTATCGGCGAGGCGAGCAGCCAGCAACGCTCCTTGCAGTTCCAGCCTAGGTACAGATACAGGGCGCAGAGGTGTTACTCTGCTTTTACTCGCCACGAAACAAACTAAGACCTGACCATCTGAGCGAATAAAACGCCAATAAATCACAGCAGCATACGCCTTGATACTTGAGTCACAGAAGGCGTGTAATTCAGTGCGTACAACTGTAGGTGGTCTCACCTCATGTGACAGTTCAGTATAACACGGTGTCCAAGCCCCCATGCCGGCGCCTGTGTAGCAGCGTGGAATGCGTAACGCCTCTAACAGCTTTAACTCTTCAAGCCACCTTACCCATTTAATATTTTCGTCGGGTTGGATACGGCAGTTCCAGTCGACACCACTACGGTGCACATCCTGAAAAATAATTTTACCTTTAATAACAAAGGGTACTAAGAAACCATGAATGTCGTACACCGACATTATAACGCTGAGCATCTTAGCTTTCGTAGGAGGTTCGGTTCCATCCAATATTTCCTTCGGTACTCGATTGAATGATACTCTGAAACCAAATGTATCGGTTGAGGGATGCCACATCAATCCTAAAGTGCGCTCAGTAGTATTCATAACTCCATCCTTGAATTGAACAGCTGTCTGCGCTAATTTCTCCGGTGGTATGCTTTCTAGAACCTGTTTACTATTACTCGACCACCCTCTTATCTCAAATCCGCCCTGTTTATGAATGAAAGAAATCTGTTGTACCAACTTTATAGCATTAGCGGCGTCCGTAGTCGAATTAACGCAATCGTCCATATAATGATCTCTCACAATCACCTGGGCCGCCTCTGGATACAAGTGCTCATATCTCGTGGCGTTCTTATTCTTAATGTATTGAGCTACAAAGGGAGAGCAAGTCGCGCCAAAGATCAAGCTCTGCATCACACATGTTTTAACCGGTGCGCCGGGCGATTCCTGCCATAAGAATCGAAGGACATGCTGATCCTGAGATCTTACCTTCACCCTTAAGAACATGTCCTTAATGTCTCCAATTATGACTATCTCGTGCTCCCGAAATCGCAACATTATCCCCATAAGGGAATTGTACAAGTCCGGACCTGTTAACAGAAAATCATTAAGAGATGTCCCTTTGACTTTTGCTGCGGCGTCAAAGACAACTCGCCACTTACCGGGCTTATTTTGAACGCCAAAATGTGGAAGGTACCATATGCGGTCGGCTGAGAGTTCATTTTCCTGTAGTTCTCGAGCATAACCATCTGTGAACAATCTGTTTACCTCTTTCCTATAACGATCTGCGTACCCGTCATCTTTCATAAATTTACGCATTAATGACTGTAGGCGTGCAGATGCAATTTCGTGCGAATTAGGCATCGCAAATACATCCTCCTTGTACGGCAATCCGACTTCCCATTGGTTTCCGATGAGACGAGATGTGTCATCTAAAACTTGCAGCGCTCGTAAATGGTCACTATATTCACGACATAAGGTTGAAATTCCTATGGAGTCCAACGAAAATGAATGTTTGACAAAATTATTTAATTCATTAATGCTACTACCTGAATCTGTGTGATCGAGATGGAACACTTTGGCAACGTTGGAGTGAGTGCGGCCACAATACCCGTGAATTGACCAACCTAGTCTGCACCGCGATGCGTACGGCTCCTGGCGGCCCCCGTGAATGATCTCGAGGGGCGCGATGAGAAAATAATTATCCTCCCCAACTAGAATACGCGGCACTACACGACTTTTACAAACATGACCTTTGACCCTAGCCAAATGTTTACAATCCAAATCCTTAATAGCTGACAGATTTTGTGCAGGTAAATTTAACTTTGATACCTGACGCAACTTAATGTCATAATAATTATTATCGTTTTCACCACTGATCTGAGCACTGACGGTCGGCGCGTCCGATTGGTACACCTCCAGTCCAAACGCATCGATAAACTTTATCGCACTCGATTGTTCACACCTAAGACCTAACTCGGCGGCTAGATCTGAGTCAATTATAGACACTGATGCAGCGTCGTCTAACAGGGCGTGCGTGTATACAACGCCGTTAGGTCCACTTAACTTCACTGAAATCACTTTTAACATGACGTGATCCATAGACGGGCGCTTTTCCCGCTCAGCCACGACGTGCGCCACGGTGTTATGTACCGCTGACGTTAGCGGTGGCGGCGGCGACGGCGATGACGGTCGAGTGCGTCCCGCCTCGGACGCTGTGTCTGAGACCGCGTCCTTCGCTACTTGAAGCGTAGCGGGTTTCTTCCAGTGTAGCAACTTGTGGTGTGCAAGTCCACATCCTTCCATGTCGCACATAGGTGCCGTGCAAGCGTTTCTATCGTGTCGAGTAATCAGGCAACAATAACACAATCCGTGCGTCCTTACGAACTTCCATCGATCACGGCGCATTGCACGTTTAAACACACGACACTCGGGTAGTGAATGATCCGATTTCTTGCAGAACTTGCACTTATTGGTATCATCGACGACAGTAGTAGCGAATACGGGTCGCTTGTGATGATTCTTGCTGTCATCTGTTCGTCTCGCTGGTACTGAGGTCTCAGTTGGTTTCTTTTGCTCTTGCAACTGAGTTATTCCAAGTAATGATAACATTTCTGCCTCATGCTTTAGAAATGCAGCGAGTAACTCCAACTTCGGCCTATTTTCACTTAACTTTTGATAGGCAAAGTCGGTCCATTTACCGATCAGGGTGTTCGGCAGTTTAGCCAAAGCTGCGGAAATTAATTCAGGACTGCGTAAATAATCTTCTTGCTTCAGTGCATGTATAGTTGCCACATAGTTATTAATCTTCATAGAAAAATTAATAATGTCATGCTGGTATGAAGCAGGTAAGACTGGTAACTTCTTCAGCTGCGCAGTAAGGTTGACAACGATGAGTTCTGGTCGACCAAATCTCAATTCAAGAGCTTCCATCACACATGAAGGTGAAGTGTTGCCGATCAGCAGGTCCGTGACTGCTTCCTTAGCGTCGCCTCGTAGTGCCTTACGTAGCCTCCATAGGTTCTCGGTGTCGCTCAGTTTGCACATTTGTGTGGATTCATTAAACGCACTCTTGAAATGGAGCCATTCCACACAATCACCACTAAACAAAGGTAGGTCCCGAGATGTAGCCAGGCGGCTGAGGAGACGATCATCACGCTGAGGTGGCGAAGACGTCATCATATCCTTCAAGACAAGAGCCAATTGTTGAATACTGTCGGTGGGAATATTAGCCTGAGCATGACTGGTTGATGCAACAATCGCCTGTTGCTGATGAGTGGTGGCAGGTTCAGTGCGTTCTTTATCTAGCCAATCCTCGACGTTAGATCGCGTTCGGTCATCGAGAATCTGACCACTACCTTCACTGCCGTTCTTACTACGGTACTCTTCAGCCTCGAGTTGCGCCAAGTCCGCCTCCAGCTTCTTATCAATAAGTGCCAGCCGAATCTGTGCCTTGGCTTCGGCGGCCTCCCACTCTAGTTGTTTGCATCTTGCAACGGTTGATGTGGTTGACCTAAGCGAACCACTCCGCGCGGACGGTATCGGTTTAACAGTGTCCGCGGGTGGCTGTGGGTTCGCCGGTGGAACGTTCGCCTGTTCCAGCGCTTGTTGCTCGTCAATTGCTTTTTGCATCTTTCGAGTCACAATGTGACGTGGCGGTGTTGTGTACATATTGTTATTGGATAGTGTACTCACTGGCTGGTTCAGTTAGCTCGAAGACCATTTATTAGCTGCAGAAATAACCACACAAACCACGTCTATTTCAAAAGATGTTTAATTTTACTAGCAGTTTGACAAGAAGGAAAAAAACAAAACAATGACATATTCAAATAAATTTGTAAATAAAATAAAAACAATTCTTAGCGGCCAGTACGTTATAAGTATTATTTTTAATTAAAAAACTGAGATGGACTTTTCTTTGTTAGTCCGTCTCTGGCTACCTTCAGGCTTAGCCGCCTAGACAAAGGTAGCTACACACCAGCTACATAGGTAAGTACACCTGCCTAAATAAGTAAGTTCGTACCGACTAATCAAGAATCACTGCCGTCTCTACGTAGTTGGTACCAGTCATGCCTTGTAACTGTGTAACACCGTTAATTCACACTCCAATAAATCTAAACACGTGGCTGCCCGACGACTCTGTTTTGCGTAGGTAGGTAAATACCTAAGTACCTATAGGGTGTAGGGTGTAGGGATACGTATAGGGTGATATAGGTAGATACGCTTATTATAAGCTTATGACTATCATACGGATTTCCTAATAACTCTAAATTGAAAATTTAAAAACCCCCGATGCGACGACTTTTTCATCAAATGTATACAAAAATCAACAGAAAATCTGCATAAAAGTATGAGTCATTATTTTGTTATGACATTATAATAATTGATATTAGAATAGACAACGAATCTAAATATTGATGCCACGGAGGTTTAATTCCTTGTAAAATATTATCATATATGATTCAATTTCATGTAATAACTCTGGTTGAGGTGGATGGGAGCAGCCCAGGAGAAGAATTTTCAATAACGCTAAAATTATTTTAAATTAGATTTATTTTTTTTATATTTTTTCTCAATGGCGGAGCAGCCCTCTAGAATTATTATAACGTAATATTCCATGACCATTAACAAATAAACAAAGTTTAACGCATGCGCGTATCCCTCATTTGACACGTGACTTATGGAACGTCTTTAGTTCATACACAAATCTCATATAAAAATTGATAAAATATATATTTTTTCCAGAATCAGGGAAACTTTTCATATTTATAATATTGTAAAAAACCAGTTCAGACCATTACGATCATTTAAAAATATAATAAATCTAAAGCCAATAATCTCAAATTTCGATTGGATTCGAGCCGTGGAAGTTGGTTTTGGCCGTGAATGTGGCTTTTTAACCTACAAAAGAGCTGATGATCTTCAAACGGCTGAACCGATTTTCATGAAACATAGCTAAGAACACTCTCGATCAGAATACCTATCTAACAAAATAAACACAATTGAAATCGGTTCATCAGCTTGGGCGCTACGTTGCCACAGACAGACACACAGATCGATACCTCCCACGTAAGTTGTTGTATGCCACAAAAATGCCATTTTGCGTTTTTACTGAAAACTATCCTAATTTGTATTGTTTAATGCATTCAAAGTGAAAAAATAATAAATACACGAATTTTTCAAGGTTTTTCCAGACGTATATTGTTGTAACTTTTGAACGAGAACGGGCTACAATGTTGTATATACCTTTGCAATGGTATACGCGGGGTGCGGGAGAGCGGGAATCGCGCGCTCGCGTGTTGTATTGGTCACATAAAACAGACTACGCCGGACTTTCAACCGACCTACAATGTTGTATAGATTACTTACAACAGTATACGTCGTTTGAGCGTTCATGAAAAATGTTGTATGTAATACATGTACCATTTTACGTTTACATATAAATAAAAATATTGTTGTATGTAATGAATACTACATTTTACTTCGGAAGTTGTTATTCAAAAGTTTGTTGTATGGTGACATACTATATTTTACGTTGCTATTACTTTTTTTTTACTTCAATTCAATGTTGTATGTCGAAAGTAATTTCTAAATTTTGGTCTTAAAATACTTTGCTTAATATATCATATTTCAAATAAAAAAAATTAAACCGACATCCAATAACTTGGGTGCACTAAAAAGCTAGAAATAACCACCTTGTAATTTATTTCATTTGGAGTCGGTGCCACTATCTTTACACAACGTTAATACTACTTCTTACCTACTACCCCTAATTACTTGAATTGTCACCGACCGAATTTAGGTTCTGGTCTGATAATTGTGCCGGTCAGAACCGCAATCGCATTGTCTTTGCGTTTTATGTATATATTGCAGAGAGGTGTAAATGGTCTAAGATATATTGCTCATAAACTTAACATAACTATAAAACATACCTTTCTCGAAAAAGGTCATACACAAGCAGAGGGTGACAGCTTTCACGCTGTCATAGAACGATTATCTAAAAATATACTTATTTATA
The DNA here is from genome assembly GCA_905147325.1 of Notodonta dromedarius. NCBI lineage: Eukaryota > Metazoa > Arthropoda > Insecta > Lepidoptera > Notodontidae > Notodonta > Notodonta dromedarius. Next base: position 2,702,913 of record LR990167.1, read on the forward strand.
CACCTTTGGAATGGTTTAGCTTGGTTAGATGAGCTAACCAGGATGGAAGAGAATATAATGTCATAGAAATTAAGCATAGTGATTTTTATAACTAAAAATAACTTTTGAACGGGCGTAATTGGGCGAAATCTTCTACTAGAGAAAGCATGTACACCGAGTTCCATAAACCGCGAGACTGCTCTAAAATCGGTAGATTATTTAGTCCGATATCTGTTGTTTACAAAGATCTTCTGACCGAATGGCAATCCAAGTGGGACACAACAACGAAGGGCCGGCACCTCCACCAATTGTTTCCATGCGTAAGTAAACGTCTGGAGAGAGCGTGGTTGGAGGTGGACCACTGTGTGGCTCAATTTATAACTAGACATGGCAACTTTAGGAGCAAATTATACTACTTTAAATTGGTTCCTTTTCCTTTCTGTCAATGTTCGACGCCGCAAAACAATCATGAACAATCTGCACATCACATCCTCTGGCACAACGAACGGACTACTTATGCTAAATAGCCTGCAAGTGACATCTGGAGCAGTTTATTACACAGACCTTGTGGAAACCAGGGACAATTTCCGTGCGTTCAAGCGCATGGCAAAACCTATGTTGCGGGACTAGTCCTAAGAAGGGCGTAATTGGTCGTAAATAATAAGTGGAGACGTAGTTAAATGGACCGACATAATAGAAGAGCCGAAAATCCTTTTAAAATTGACGACTGCAGTGGTTCGAACGCAGGCCGCTGGTCTCACTGCATATCGTGGTTGCGGTTTCGACTCCCGTCGGGGAAAAAATCGGAAATGGCGTTTTCGTAATTTGCCCTAGTCTGGGTGTCACTGGGATGGCTCCCAGTCCATTGTACTGTACCTATAGTACAAGAATTGCTTAGTTTGAGACGATACAGTTGGTGTATCAGTCTGCTGATATTTAACATAAAAATAATTATATCGTTACGATTTGGTAAACAGTAATGCCATTAATACCAATACCCGAAGACGTCAAAGAAATAGCATGGCAGAGCTATGCCGTCTCTATTCCAAACATATTCGCTTAACAAAGGCAAAATATGATGACTTAATGAGTCTCTTTCACAGTTTTAATTTCCAGCACTATCCAGAATTATTCCAGCCACTTATCATGACTTTTTCAGGAGTCTATCTTTTGTTGCTGGCTCTCATAATGATGATTATTTCTGATTCAGAATTCATTAGGAGGTAAATTAGTATTTTCTTTTTTAAGTTATTTATATTTATTTTAATTATGCGGCGTTTTTATTTGCTTCGTTTTTTACTGATTTAAGGCTACACTGCCGATAATTACAAATAGTTACCTGGTTTCTAGTTATCTTCATTTTATGTTTGGACATGTTATTTTTTATGATTATATTTTTTGTTCCTAAAAGAAGATTTTATTATGTTAAAATATCGTTGAGAGTGAGCTATGTTAATTTTTTTTTATTTTTTTTTTGTTTCTAAATTAGCTTATCAGTGTTTTCATTTAGATTAATTTTATTACAGAGTAATGGAAGAAATTACTGTTTTTATTATAAATTCAATTTAAAAAACATTATTTTTAAATATTTCCTATTACTAAAATGAAGACATTTATCCTAGATCATAATTAATTTTTATTTTCTTTACCTGTAATTTGTTCACGTGCAATAACACACTCAAATTTATGTCAGATTTATAATATGGTTACTGTCACATACAACAACTGACGAAATTTAAACTTCGCGGTATATTGTTGCAAGTATGAGATACGACAATTGGCACAGCCTGTACTCCGCAGTAAAATGTTGTATATGTGACATACAACAACTGGCGCAGCCTCTACTCCGCAGTACAATGTTGTAAGTATGACATACAACAACTGGCGCAGCTTGTACTCCGCAGTGAAATGTTGTATGAACAATATCTCATAAAATATTAATATTTTCCAAAATTATCTTTCTACATAGTCAAGAATACTATAAATTAAACTTATATACCAAATTTCACAAAGATGCAATAATAAATGCAGTTTTTAGTGCAATTTGAATCTTTAAAATGCTCTCCTGTAAAATTACGTTTTTGGGGATACAACAACTTACGTGGGAGGTATCGAGATACACAGATACACAGATACACAGATACACAGACACACAGATACACAGATACACATGTTAAACTTATAACACCACTCTTTTTTCGTCGGGGGTTAAAAAAAAGGGACCATGGTATGCCTACCACTACTACGTGGTTATGCCAATTGATTTTTCATTTTCATATATGTATAGTACTCTGTGCATTAATTATTAACATATGCAAAAATAATTCTAGGTCTGTGTTCGGAACATAACAATCTTTTATCTCTGCTGTTTGAGAATCTATACTGCTGTCAAATTTATTTGGCAGACATTGTTGTCAGTTTTGTCACTTTGACAAAGACAGTCTGGCCTGTCGTAAACTGTGATTTGATTGATTTAAATTTGTTTGTCGATCAGTCAAATTTTATCATTTTGTCAGTGTATATGTGCTATTCTTTCTGATTTTTAAAAATAAATCCATAAAATTGTTGAAAACATCAGCCCCCAGTAAAATGTCGGCACAAAATTCGCCGGTCAAGGCGTCGAGATCACCCAGTGTTATCGACACGGCCGAAGATTTCGATAATCAGGTACAGATCCTACGAAGGCGTACTTACCTCCGCCTACTTTCTTCCTCATTCAAAAAGTGAACTTATACTTTTCTCTGCAGGATACGTTGTTGAAACACGTTGATATATCGATAGTTGAGTCGGAAAAGCGTGCTAATGGTACATTGCACGTCCGGGACCATTACACTGTGTACCTAATCGATCTGAAGTAAGTGGCTTCGTTCTATTGTGTTCTTATCAAATTGCGTTCATTGTGTGCCAATTAGAGCTATTTCTGTTGCTTCCTAATTGATTGATGTGTCATTGCATATTCGGTCATATTGTGCGTGTGACTAAGTTGCTAATATTCGTTATTTATCACAATATTCAAGTGTGTGAATTAAGAAGGTCAAAATTCAATGATTCTGACCTGTGTTTACTATAGAAAGTACTATAATTTTGATCAAATTGTGAATGTATCATACGATGAATAAGTATGTTCCATTTGTTATTTTTAAATTCATATAGTTTTGATCAACTCTAAAACAATTTCTCATTTTAAGAAGTGTCGGGCTGTTTGATTTGGTCTATCAAGATTCTAGCTCTTATTTTTTGTATCCTCTAATCTAACCCACTGTAAGGCAAAGGTCCTTCTCTCTTTCATAAGGTAGCCTGAAGCATATGCAAAGTTCTTCTATCCAGCTCTAACATAGTAAAACATGTATGAGGCCAGACATTGAAGTAATTGGCATCTCACTCATTGCAAAATACTTGAGAAACTATTCTCAGACGCAAAACTCAAAATTGTTTTTATTCACGTAAGCCTACAAAGCATTTGTGAATAGTCAGAATCTACCACCGGTTCGGAATGCTGCTCACATACCAATTAATTGTTTGTAGAGTGACAGATCTGGACTACAAACTGGTCCAGTCAAAGATCAGCACTATATGGAGAAGGTACACGGAGTTTGAACAGATCCACGACTACTTGCTAGTTACATATCCACATGTCATCATACCACCATTGCCGGAGAAAAGGGTGAGTGTGTTCCATAGAGTTTCAAACAAAAACAACTATACTTATTGGAAATTATGTTATAATCATTATTTTTTATATCCTGACATCCATCTGGTGACCATAGCAGGTATAAGTTTTGTCGATAATAATGTTGGCAAGCCAAAGAAATAAAGGTGATGAATGTTCAGAGCATCATTTTTATTATTATTTGAAAGGTAATTTTATCAATATTATATAAAATATAAATAATAATAATAAATTTCGCCAGACTGACACACCAGTTGTATGTTCACAAACTAAGCAATGCTTGTACTATGGGTACTGTAGTATAGACTGGTGGCGATCCCATTGACACCCAGACTATAGCAAATTAAGAAAATACTATTTCCTAAATTTGCACCGGCAGGAATCAAACAACCACCTGGTGCAGTGAGCCTATGCTCAAACCACTGCACCAAGCAGTTGTCGTATATAATCATACTAGCGGCCCGCCCCAGCTTTGCACGGGTACATTGTGGTTACATTATTCGAGTTTAAGTAATGATCCCTAATTTTTTTGAAAATATATTATAGCCTATGTCACCCGGGGATAGTGTAGCTTCCCAACAGTGAAAGAATTTTTCAAATCGGTTCAGTAGTTTCGGAGCCTATTCATTACAATCAAACAAACAAAGTTTTCCTCTTTATAATATTAGTATGATGTATAGTTGTATGATGTATAGTTGTATTTTGTTAATTTTCCACATATTATGATGTAGCACCTGGGAAATACATGCATTGTCAATAATTCCAGGTGCTATATGCATGGCGCAAGTCGGACACGACGGACCCTGAGTTCGTGGAGCGGCGGCGCGCTGGCCTCGAGAACTTCCTGCTGCGCGTCGCGTCGCACCCCCGGCTGTGCTTCGACGACCAGTTTGTCAGCTTCCTGCAGCAGGAGCACGGCTGGCGGGAGACCATCACTGATAGCGGTATGTACCAGAATGTGGAATCTTATGACAAAATAATTTAAATTTTATAGAGATTGGTCATTGCTTTTTTTACGAGTATTCAAGCTATCAATAATCGTTATTTATAATTTTTTTTAAATATTTATGGTCGTTAATTTAAGGTTTTGATTAAGATGATAATCACCTTAAGTTGGCACTGAGGAACATTAACACATATCTGTGTTTTGTTATGATACAAACTAGATATAATACTACAATATAAATTAAATTAATCTAGACTTCAGACATCACACCAAACATTACCCTAAAATTTATTGAAATAAAGGAACCTAGAACATTTCGTTACTTTTAAGTTATAATAGATTTTTGATAAATAGTAAGCAATTTTTGTGGAATAAAGTTTTATTCTCCCCTAAACTGGATATTCCGCACCTCCACCCACGTGATCAATAAATGTTCCTTTGTTTCAGGATATTTATTACAGGCTGAAAACAAGATAAAATCACTATCAGTATCAATTAGACTGAAGAAACCAGATCCGGAAATTGAGAGTGTGAAGAATTATGGGAAACAACTAGAAACTAATTTAGGAAACTTTTTATACACTAGGTAACTACATTTTTCAATATATTGCCCCCCCTCCTCGTCCGCGTGTCGTTTTCCTCATTACTGAGGGTCGTGACTCCCCCGCTGCATCCGTTCCTCCCGTACAATTACCCTCCATCTGCTGCGATCCTTTGCTTCATGAAGGGCATACTAGGTGATACAAAATGTGTATACAATTTTTTTTGCAACTTAACTTTGTAAATCTCAAACTATCGGCTTTGTGGGACAGTTGAAGTACTAAACGTTTTGTAGACTTGTGAAATCGGTCAACAGCTGTATTCCTATAACACCTTTTGTTTTTCAAGTTCCCTCCAAAGCTGATGGCTTTAGAATTACAAAGTTATGTTTTGAAAAAAAAAGGTGTTTTAGGAATACAGCTGTTGACAGATTTCATGCGTTAAGTTGCGAAATAATCGTATACCCTTTCTGTTTCACCTGGTATAGGCTACGATAACTGCTTAACATCAGGCGAATCGTTCGCTTGGTTGCCGACTTTGGTCCTATTAAAAATAAAAGTTGTTTATGTCTATTTACACACTTTTATTTCAGATCAAAAATTATAGAAAAGAACTTTGCATTGTGCAAGCTACATGCAAACTATGGCAAATTGTTTAGCGAATGGAGTGTCATAGAGAAAGATATGGGGGATGGATTGCAGAAAGCTGGACACTACTTCGGTGAATATTTTATTATTCTCAAGTCCAATAAGTTCATCATTAATTTATTTGTTTGTATGATGTCTGGATTTTAATTAGTGCGTGCGAAGCCAATGTAATTTAAATTTCTTAATACAAGCGGCGGATACGAGAAATTTGGCATAAAAATAAATAATAAATGCTTGCATTGTCATAAGGTTCTGCAGAAATTACGCAAGTAACGTTAGAAAAAGTCAAGGGATCACATATCTTTCGTTAAGTTGAGGCCTTCGTAATTTTTGGGTGTTTAGTTCGAAATATTTCTATCATTTTATAGATTAAGAAGCTTATTTTCAGATATGTGTTATTGAAGAACATTAACTAGGATTACATATATAGGAAAACACGATTAAGTGAAATTTCCTCGATAGAAAAAAAATCCAAAGTTGTCTGATATTGCTTTTTATTTTCATTTCATCCACGATATTATTACGAATTAGATCACGATTTTTCCTCTAAAACATAGTAAATGATAATATCTAGGATCTAATAATCGAAAGTTTTAATCCATTCCCTAGTTTTGTTAAAAACCAAAGAAATATTGTTTAGCGCTTATGTGGTTTACCTCCGAGCGCGCGGTCACTAGTGTCATCTCATATTTTCTATACATGAAGTAATTGCATCACTGTCATATTCTAACTAGCTCAGTCGTCTGCGGACGTCATCGAGGTCGGACCTATGCCGAATTTTTTCAGATCCGAATTTAAATAAATTCGACGTAACCATTACGTAAACGAAGAGAGTGGAATCTCCTTTAGTCAAATAAAAAATATGTCAAGTGCGAGTCCGATACTATGTACTTGTATATAGTAGTCATTTGACAGATTTATAGACTTTAAAAAATATTTATTATTCAATTTTCATCTAATTTCCAACGTTATATATATTTTCACTTGCTGAACGGTGAAGGGAGACATTATGAGAAAACATACTTTTATTTAAAGACATGTATTTCAATAGACATCCCGCTTTTGAATGTTACTTAAAATTGTGGTTATTATATTAATTATTTACAATAATATTTTCTGTTATTATCATTATTTATTTATAACGTGGTTCAGGGGGAAGGGGGATTTTAAATGTCAACTTATATTTTTGACTATTTAAAATGTACTAAAAAAATATAATTTGGCCGCCGCTTGGCACAGTGGTTCGAGCGTAGGCCGCTGGGTTCACTGCATCGGGTGGTTGCGGGTTCGATTCCCGACAGGGTAAATTTCGAAAATGGCCTCTTCGTAATTTTCCCTAGTCTGGGTGACACTGGGATCACCCCCAGTCCATTGTATGGTACCCATAGTACAAGCGTTGCTTAGTTTGGGACCATACAGTTGGTGTGTTCGTCTGGCGATATTTATTTATTTGTATGTTAATAATCGTATGACATATGTCATAACATACAACAGTGAAAAAATATTCAAAATAAATTTTAATTTGCATTAACACAGACGTGTAAGTGATCTTATCCGTGTCCGATATCAATTCGAATAATTTAAAATACCACCAGTTAGAGGTGATTACGTGAAAAAGGCCATTGCGGAGCTCAATATTTAGTAATATAATAATAAATAATAGTTTTAGCCCTTTTGACGTCCCACTCCTGGGCACTTGCCTCCCCTCAACACGAGAGGGATTCAGGGCATAATCCACCACGCTGGCCCAGTGCGGGTTGGCGGATTTCACATGTCTTTCGAAAATTGGTTAAATCCTCTAAGACATGCAGGTTTCATCACGATGTTTTCCTTCACCGTAAGCAAGTGATAATCATATAGAAATTATGATTCGCACATAGATTTCGAAAAATCCAGAGGTTCGAGCCGGGGTTTGAACCCGAGACCCTGGTAGCCCGCAAGACGCGGGCTTAACCAATTGGCAATATTTAGTAAATGGGATTATTTTTTAAAACTGGTAACCTACCAATAATTATATTGCTTTCAATATTTAAACACAGTTTTGTAGCGGTACCAAAAATCCATTTTAGCGCCAGTTTGCAGCCTTCTAGCCTCTGAATAAAAGGACTGTGACGTCGGGCGGTCGGACAGAGTGACATGGCCAAATTATCTGGGGAACCATAGATATAGGAAGAAGCGAAAACTAGAAGTACTATACTTCATAAAACATAGCTTGATTGTTAGAAATAAAATAAGGTTTCATTTAAATTCATATTTGATTTCTTTTACTGGATTTATTCTCTGTCAATTGTTTAAGAAGATCAATTGTCACTCTCTTGTAATTTTTCGTTCCTTTATGTGTCAAATAAATTTACTAACTAAATTTATTATATATTTCACTAGCTGAGCCCGCGACTTCGTCCGCGTGGAATTTAACTTAACAAAAAAACCCGCTCCCGCGTTCTGAGCCCGCGCGACAGGAACCATTTTTTAAATTTTGTTTATCTAAAATAAAGTAGCGCAAGTTACTGCTTATAACAACAGCTATCTACCAGTGAAAGTCCCGTTAAAATCGGTCCAGCTGATTCGGACATACTCTTTTATTTCATGTGTTTTTATTTTTTTATGCGGAACCCTAATTGTTATTCTAAAATTAAAGTAGCCTAAGTTACTCCTTAAAACATCAGCTATCTGCCAGTGAAAGTCCCGTTAAAATCGGTCCACCCGTTTCGGAGATTACCCGGAACAAACACACAGACAGACAGACAGACAGACAAAAAAAAAATAATAATAATTTTTTTAATGATCCTACTAATATTATAAATGCGAAAGTTTGTGAGTGTGGATGTATGTATGTTTGTTACTCCTTCACGCAAAAACTACTGAACGGATTTGGATGAAATTGGAACACAGATAGATTATAACCGGGATTAACATATAGGATACTTCTTAACCCAATAATCCAATACTACGCGGATGAAGTCGCGGGGCACAGCTAGTTTTTAATAATCGCGTTTTTGTTATATGTGTCGTATGTACTTTCATATGCATTTAGTGAAAAGGTTTTATTTTGATATTACAAACAGACACTCCAATTTTATGTATTTGTATAGATTTCCATCCCACTGAGCTCTGCAATAATTAGTCACAAAGAGATGCCATGACTAATATTGATATCTGCGACTTAAGTCAAAGTGATATTTATAGGGTTGTCAGGATATAAAAAAATGTCGATAGAAATTATGGACGTTTCTTGCTATCATCAATGCTAAAAACTAATATTTTAATATAAAATGACATTTATTCTCTTAAAGGAGTACAACCCAAATCCATATCTGGATCAGTTTCTGAATCGCTAAAAAAATCTTGTAAATTAATTATAAACTCTTGTTCGCAAATATTATCAAATCGGTCGTCCCGCTCCCGAAATTAGATTTTATTTACTCACTATTATTTTAGATCCAGTATGCAAAAATGTAAATAATATAATGATATTAAAATATAAAATAAAATTAAAAGATAAATTAAGTTTTATTTCAAATATCGTCTGTGGTCACGATGATTCATCGCCCATCACTAATTAGATCGGCATGCCCATAAAGTATGACATTGACAGGTACTGTCTGTACTATTATGAAATTCAAGACTTCATAGGCGTGATTTTACTGACAGTTGTCGCAGACATCAAGCTATATTTTATGAAGTATAATTATGTGATTTTTATAATCCCAAGTTGCGGACTTCAAATATTTGGGAAAATCTGGCATATGGGTATAATTTTCTAGGTTTTTGGCGTGCCGATTACGATTATGACGTAAATTTTGGATTCCAAGATGACAGACGACCGACCTTACTATCGGACGTTTATAATCTAGCTAACTATCGAATTTAAGAAAAATACAATATTTCGGCATAATCCAATTTGCAATTGCCTTTGTGTTAAAATACTTTCAATACCGATTACCGGTTTTTTTAAACGGAACATCTTTACTTCGACTATGCTGCGGGCACATGGAATCAGTATACTTGACGCCCAAATTTTTGATGTAATGGGCGACTAAGGAATGATAAAAAAAATGGAACTGACTTCAATAAAACGTGCACTAAAAAGCTAGAAATGACAATTTATTTCATATGGAGTCGCTGCAGTGGTGGAATCTTTACTTACGTTAGGACAGCTTCTTAGGTACCTACCAACTCCTACTTACTTGAATTGACAGTGACTCCAAATTAGGGACCTCAAAATTTCTAGCGTTTTATTTAGCGCACCCAGGTTTTTATTGGAGTCGATATTTTTTTTATAAAGTTTTAGTCATGTTTTAATGGTAAACTACGTATTGAATTGCTGGTAACCGTAAATAGTCCATCTCCCAAACTACTGAACCGATTTTGGTGAAATTTCTATGGGTCCTACAAGTACCAATAAATAATAATATAAACAATAAAAAATATCAAATAAATAAATATTTTTTCAAATTGGTTTATAAATGACGGAGATCTGAGGTAACATACATAAAAAACAACTGAACTGAGAACTTCCTCCATATTTTTAATTCTGTTAAAAAAAAAACTATTTAGACTGCTCCATAGATTTCCGTAGTGCCGACGTCATGACGTGGTTAGAGAACGCGAGTTTCAGATAGCCCAAAACTGAGATTCATTTTTCTGCCCGTAGCGCCTTAATATTACTATTCCTATGACTTGCTTATTACCTTATTACTATTTGCAAATTTCATAATTATTTTTATAAAATTGTCAATTCCAAGATCACTCTCAGACTTGAGGTAGTCTATACAAATAAATAAAATTGGAGTGTCTGTTTGTAATATCAAAATAACACCTTTTCACTAAATGCATATGAAAGTACATACGACACTTATAACAAAAACGCGATTTGAAAAATTTTCGTCTGTCTGTCTGTCTGTGTGTTTGTTCCGGGTAATCTCCGAAACGGCTGGACCGATTTTGACGGGATTTTCACCGGCAGATAGCTGATGTTTTAGGGAGTAACTTAGGCTACTTTTATTTTAGAAAAACAATTAGGGTTCCGCGTAAAAAAATAAAAACACATGAAATCAAAGAGTATCTCCGAAACGGCTGGACCGATTTTGACGGGACTTTCACTGGTATATATAGCTGTTGTTATAAGCAGTAATTTAAGCTACTTCTATTTTAGATAAACAAAATTTAAAAAAATGGGTCCTGTCGCGCGGGCTCAGAACGCGGGAGCGGGCTTTTTTGTTAAGTTAAATTCCACGCGGACGAAGTCGCGGGCTCAGCTAGTTTATTAATACAGACCTTAGGATTAATGTAACCCGTCTAAGGTAATTTCCATGGCGGCGGGATTAACGTTACTGAAAACTTATAAAACGTTAAATGTCCAGACTCAATAGCGGACAGTATAGACTCCGTGGCTGAAGACGAGGAGCAGCTGGCGGACCAGCTGAAGGAGTACCTGTTCTACGCGGCCGCGCTGCAGCAGCTCTGCGCCAACCACGAGGCGCTGCAGCGCGCGCTCGAGCACGCGCAGGACACGCTCAACACCAGGTGACGGCTATACTATACTCCATGCGCATGCGCCGTCTGGTGACAATGTTCTACGTGCGAATCATAATTTCAATATGATTTTTTTTAAAAGGGACTACTCCCGCCACACACTCCCACCACTGTAACTCCTGTAAGCCAGGATCGACAATGGTGACCAATAATGACGTCGAGGTTTGACCCTCGACGAGTCCCGGGGAAAAGTTAAATTGTCTTGGAACCCGCACGAATTTAATCGAAAGAAATAATAGGAGGAGTTGGAAGAAAATATTTTCACTTCCCTCCGGTGCAAAGCGGGAGACAAAATATATGTAGCTGGTATGGGCTAATTGCCATAGAAACAAGACTGTATGTTCAATATGATTATAACACTTGCTTAAAGTTAAGAAAAATATCATTAGGAAACATGCGTGTCTTGGGGAATGTAAATAATTTTCGAAATACGTGACACCCGCACTGGGCCAGTGAGGTGGATTGTTGTCTAAGTCTCCCTAGCATCGAGAGGAAGCCCGTGCCCAGGCACTCCTGCTCAAGACCCATTGGTATTTCATGTGTCAATGTGTTATATGTCTGTTTAAAGACATATTGTGTATTGAAACCATAGATGTATAATATACTCCATAAAATGTCCTCATAAAAGGTTATAAAATGTCCTCAAATTGCCGTATTTGTAATTTCTGTTTTGTGTATTCTAGTTCATTATGGTTATTAAATAAACAATTAAAGTATTATATTTTCACAAAATATGACACAATTGCGGAACTGTTATTAAGAAATGATGATAGTAAACAAATAGTAAACTTAGTCGTGAAATGAGTAATCCTGTGGATTATCCTTCTTTGAAGAATTACAACCGGGGACTGCACAAGTAACCATCGTAATAACGCTATTATTACTCTGGAAACAGTTAATACCACCTAAATAATCGCCACATTAATGTACATGTACACTTGACAAAGCCGCTACAGGCCGGTAACAAATAAATGTATGGTCTCGTTGACAGCGTCACTTTCTATCTCTTTCTAACACATCAAAGTACCATTAGCTTCAGTAGCTCTCTTTTACTCTCATAACCAATCTATGGAGTATATTATACATCTATGATTGAAACAGTCGTGTTGATGTGCTTCGATGCAGGATAGCGGAGCGGTCGCGCGCGGCGGCGGGCAAGTCGGGGCTGATGTCGCGGCTGTTCGGCACCACGGACCCCGACATCGTGCGCGACCAGGCCACGCGCGCGCTCGACGCCAAGATCCTCGCCGACCGGGACGCCATCGCCGCCGCGCGACAACACCTCGAGTGAGTGCTCTTCGGTGGAACTGCTCTCCTGGTACTTGGGGTGGCTGTATTTTTTCGGTTTGCCTTGCGTTTCGCATTAAGCCAGTGTCAAATAAAATAATATAATTAACAATAGTTTATATAACTTCCCACAACATTACATTATTGCTATCTCAGCAAAAAGTCCACTTTGAAATAAAACCGATTTTGAGCCTGACTCAATGGAAAGAGGCCATTAATAAAAAAATAAAATAAAATAAAATTTAGCTCTATTTAACGTCCCACTCCTGGGCACTCCATTCGATCTGAGAGGGATTCAGATCCATAATCCACCCTGCTGGCCTAGTGCTGGTTGGCGGATTTCACATGTCTTTCGAAAATTGGTTAGATTTTCTATGAAATGCAGATAAAATAATATCAATTTTTATAATGCTTCAAGCACAGAAAGAATCATTGCTGGGCCTAATAAACCCAATCCCTATCACTTAGGTGGCGGATACTTTACTGACAAATTACCAGACTCCTTGAGAGAATCCGAAATATCTGGTTCCTATGTTTGAACGCTTTTGTTCCAATTGCCAACACTCACGCACATATAATGAACGTAATATAATGATCAATATTCCACCAAAGTTACACATTATAATTAAAAGAAAAGAATCACAAGTTTTTGGAAATTAAAACAAAAATGACAATATCACTGTTCCACTCTCCGCCAAAAAGTCCTGTACGCTATTACTAGCTACATCAATCAATTTAAGATAACATGTTAGGTATTGCTTTAGTTCGAATTTTAATTTAATTCGATACCTTGACAGACAACATTGTGTTGCCATACTAAGTTTTAAGGTGTTGGGATAGTGAACTATTTTGCGAAAAGAATAAATTTAATAATAGTTTAATTTGTAAGGAAACCTACAAATTTCGGTTTCACTATATTTGGATTTGCACCACACTGTAAACGCCGCTATAAGACGTTTTAAGTATAACGGCACTGATTTCTTAGGAAACATAAAATACCACCCCACCATTATAACCTTAAAGGGTTGGGAGAAAACTAACTCATTCTCTCTTCCTCATGACCATTATCCCGACTCTCAATGTACTCTCCTTTACCAATATTTATAACCTAAGTTTCATTCACAGGGAATTCTCAAAGAAAGCGATAGTTGAAATAGAATTTTTCCAAAAGCAAAAAGACAAGGATCTACATGAATCACTCGTTGGTTTTATAACTCTACAAGTCAAAGCGGCGAAAAAGGTACGTTAAAACGCGACTTTCAGTTCATTTGATTTTCTACCTTTTAATGAAAGTGCTAAAGTTTATTTTTGCTCCACAGAATCTGCAAGCGTGGTCACAAATCAAGGAATGCCTGCAGAACATGCCGTGAGCCGTGGTTGAGGCGTTTTATACCAAAATGTACCTAACCGCCGCAACAGCGTTAGTATTAATACTTTTCTATAACACTTTATACCTAAGTGTAATGAATACAAGGTACTATTTTAATTGTGCACGTTACTAGATTGTCTAGTTCCAATATTGGTACCAAATTTTGTTGTTTCCAAATCACAACTGAACTCAATTTTACATACTTAATTTAAAATATTGTTGTCTTGCTCACACATTACAATGGTGAGAAGGATGGCAGTTTAAACAAGTTCAGTTGAACAACAAGTATGTAAAGATAGGTGTTTTTTTATATAAAAACTATTAGAATGGTAAACTATTTGGAAATTTCTTCACAATTCGCATATGTTTTATTCATGTAAATAAACCATTCCTTTTGAATCGTCGAAAATGTCACAAATCGGTGTTATGATAAGACTCCATTTGGATATTCGGTACCTATATCATTCCTATGGAAAAGTTCATAACATCCCCTGGATATTCTATCGCCATCAACAAAGCAAACTATCTCTTATTTATGAAACTGTTATTTGAGCGCTTCGTACGTAAAATGGGAATTATTGTATAAAATATAAATATTTTAATAAAAAGAACCTGGGAGCACTAGAAAGCTGGAAACTTTAATTAGGAGTAAAAATAATCTAAATCGGTCCTCAATTGACGGAAAAATCGGTGAATATATATAAAGACAAACATACATAGTTATATATAGTGTCGAACATAGAATATTCTCCTTTTTTTGAAGTCGGTTTGGAAAATACTGCACTATACTTCTGTACCTATGTGGATTTTTTAAAATATGATATACACTACTTCGTTAATAAAACCCATTCGCTTTTAATTGAGTGACCGATTGGAGATCAACGATAAAAAAAAGTGTCGACCAGGGAAGCCCGAAAGAAGCGAAGCTTAATAGTATAAAGTGTAGAGCGCCGCAGCTACCACTCTGTATACCTATATATATCGTGTAACGCTACTGACGTCTGACGCTTAGCACGTATAGAGTGGCCGCGTGGCGAGCGCCCCGAATAATATAATAATAATAATTATGTATTTATTATACCTGATCTGTACAAAGAGCTATAAGACCACTAACATTTATTGAGACTTGTGTGCTACCTAGTCCATATCTATAAAATATTCTCCAAGATTTTAAAAAAATCTAAGCGTGCCGCTATCATGCTAAGCTTTTTCAAGCGCCATGGCTGCGTTGCCGAAATGATTATCCAAACCGGAATTAACCCTAATACGAGTACTGTAGGTTGGTTCCACTTTGCATCACGTTGTTGGTCTCTTGTCTATTCTATATATCGACGCCACCGTGACCAACTGTTTCTACTGGCGGGACGCTTGAATTTGTACTTTATTTTATTTTAAAAAAAGTATATAATTAATTAGTTACCCGCTCGAAATGTAAAAGGCACATGTTATTTCAACGCGTTGTAAACTATTCGTCCAATTTATTTGCATTTCATTTTAGTATTAAGAATTAATATTATAATCTTCCTTATTTAAATTATGTTTTAAAGGAAGGAATCGTCACAAACACCTGCTACCTACGTAAAAAAAATGTAAACTCTATGATTTATATTATTATATTATATAATTACGTATTCATACCATTAACATGAATGGTGAAAAGTTGAAGCACACGAGAAATTTGCTGAGCTGTGGTATATTATAAAAAATATCAATGGCCAATGTTCATGAAGCCCCATTGGTGAAAAGTGAGACCCACTGGACCCCAGAATGTAGCCTCGTTACCTGCTAGACCCTTACAAAATTGCTTTAACACATTCCGTGTTCTGCGGGGCCAACACGCGGGCTAAGACGGTCGCACCGAGTCGCTTCCTCTCTTTCTTAACTCATGGATATTGGACTTAACAATTAGGTTAATTTGTGCACCAATAGAATCTGCGTTATATTAGTACACCTTTTGGACTCCGCACTACACTAGGAATCAAAAAATATTCCGAAAATCGTTGTCGGGCGGGAGGGGAGGCGACGCCACTGTAATTGGTCGCGAGCGGCAGCGACGCATTGTGATTGGTTTATCGGAAATAATAAAGCATTGTGATTGGTCGATACGACTTATTAGGGAAACGTCTAAGGTATGTGTTTCGAAAACGTCAGTCCTTGAGTGCGAATTCCAAGAGGTGTTGGTAGTTTCTAAGATAAAACCAAATTGGAGTAGAAGTCAACACTTTGTTTTAAAATATTATTTTCGTATTGTTTTGTATAAATGATGTAGGTACTATAAATACTCAGCTGTGATTGTAAGACCAACATACACATGTTTGTAATAATATTGTAAAAGTTTATGTATAAAATACGTTATTATATCGTTGTTTTCAGTTCATTGTATTCTGTTTACGTTGATTAGTTCATATTTTAATTTCAAGTGTAAAACAATTAGTTTGTAATAATAAAAATCTCTTTTGTATGAGTATCTTTACTTGTAAAATATTTACCTCCAGCATTATACGCCCATAATGACAAGCGTCTCTTAGTTTGGGTACAGAATACATATTACATACCACATACAGAAGAGTCATTTGCAAAGACAAAAAAATAAAAGCTACTCTCGCTGCGTGCATTAAGGTACAAAATAGACCAATTACTCATGAGGGGGTAGCAATCAGTTACCTTCCTAAAATAAATATTAAAACCTATTTATTATTTTATAACACCCGGTACCTCTTCACACGAGCTTACACTTATCGTATCGCCATCGAGAAATCATGTTGTTACAGTCATTCTTATTTATTAACTCTGCCATCTGAGCGGGACGGAACATGCTTACGGTAACGTAACGCTAGATAAAAAAGATCGTACCTCTGATCCACTGACGCCTGATTTTAGATTAAGATAACTTTACACAACTCCACGTTTTAGCCCACTTACAATACTCCGCTCCTACCCGGCAAACAGAATATAATTTAAAAATGGGCTTTAAGTATTGCTCTTTAGATATACTTTACGTTGGCAACATAAATTAGCAGACAGCTCTATGTCAGAGAGCTTACCGCCGTCAGACTTCAGGTAGTTGATCGGTAGTTTAGGGCGGTGTTGGAGCAGAGTCGTGTAAGTGGGCTAAGAGTCTAGACCATAACCCGCATTCCTTTGCACGTGTCTCTCGGGCGTCAGATCAAAACGTTTGGGGAAGTGCAATGGATTCTGTTCTGAATCCGTCTTGTCTTGAGGGGAGATAGCCTGTGAACGACCCTTAATAAGTACTTACCTAGGTAGTTATATTTAGGTGCCATTTGTTAATGCCAGCTGTGGTTCACAAGTGCGCTGTCGTGTGTAATTTCTTCCTATTGATTTATCGATCGCATGCGTCGGTAACATTGTAACACTTTTATTGTAATTCAATGTTATTATTACTAAATTGAAGAATTACGTCTTACATTAATAATTTCATTGGAATCTTAAGATGGAATCCAACAATCTTAGATTTTATTTGTAGAACCGCGCCGATGACAATCCTAAAGAATGGTGCCCCAAGTGGGAGTTTTTTTTTAAATAAAAAAGTGGGCTAACAAGCGTACTACCCGCTGATGTTAAGCAATTACCGTAGGCTATAGATGCTTGCAATACCAAAGGCATTGCTCGCACCCTCGACCTGAGGGATTGTGGGACAGGGGAGTGTTTGCTTTAGCGAAAGGAATACTTTATAATTTGCGTAGTGTTATTTTGTATGGTTAATTTAACAACGGTGACAACTCGATACCGACAAGCCAAGGACAAGCTAAATCACACTGTTTATGAAATAAACACCTAAACATAACTGATTACGACCATTAAACTTCAATCTATCTACATTTTGAGAGTAGTTTTCCGCCTTGACACCGTTAACAGTACTTCAGTAGTTTTGTGTTGACAGGTGCCATTTTATAATGCAATAGCTAAGAAAAAAAAATAACGACTACTAATTATTTTTGTAATTCCTTATATATTCCTTTAATAAGCATAGTGCTTAACTGAGTAGGTTCATGAGGTGGTGGAGGGGTGTGTTTTCGTTACGTGAAATGTCGCGTGACTTCAGTCGTTTACAGCGAGACAGTTGTGATTACGTCACATGTTACCCCTCCCGCACCGCTCGACCACCGCAGGAACCTACTCAGTTAGCGCTTTGCCTGTAGTAGGTATTATTTACTAAACATTTTGTAATTACAGCAAATAAAGTTTGGATACGAGGCACTACGCAAATTGGCCGCCCGAACGTTGGCACGCCTGACTGTGACGGATTTGAACTCCAACATCATTTTATTACCATTTCGTATCGCTTTTCGTTGGCCGTGGTACACTTCCTACTTGGGTATACCATTACGTACCACTTAAAGACTAGAATAGCAAATGCGTCCATTTCGTGATATCGATAAATTGCAGTCCTATCGGGTAATGGAAAACCGCATTTAGAACAGACGTAATAAGTAAACACTTTGTGTACTGCTTTGATCATTTCGCTAAAATTGTTTTGATATAGCTAACACATAAAATAATAACTATTAGATAAGTAGGTAATTTCAAATACTTTTATTTTAAGTAGTGGGACATGAGGGCCTCCCCTTAATCCGTGGGGGAATCAGGCTAATCAATGTCCAGGATATTATGACGTTCATAGGTTTTTTTTAATAGGACTAGCCCCGGTACACACTCCTACCACTTACTCCTGTAAGCAAGGATCGACATTGGTGACCCATGAAGACAACGAGGTTTGACCTTCCACGAGTCCCGGGGAAATCTAATTTAATCGAAAGTAATAATAGTTAGTAAAATAATAGTTGAAGAAAAATGTCCACTTCAATGCAAAGATTTATATAGACCATATTTTTCATTATAGTTAAGTACGTAGGTGCTTTACACTGGCCTGTCCGTGTTGACCACGTCTGCCGACATCAATTATTCGTCAGCCTAGCCTACAAATCGATAGTCAAATGGGTCACTGTCATAAACACGATCGTTTCTTTCGGACCATACACACGTGAACGTGAAACTGTCTGTCATATCATTTCGTTGCATAAAAATATTCGTATAACACTCTAGAATTACTAAAATTATTTAATTTCAAAGTAAGCTCAAATTTGAGGGTGAAAATTGTATGTTCCAACTGCCACTAAACACGTTTTGGTCGAAGAAATTCGGAAATATCGTGTTTGTTCATAGCTGAGCTCGTTTTGGTAAATCAAGCTCATAAATCAAACCTGATTTGGAACTAAGCTTGAAAATGAAGCACCAGGAAGTGGGCGTAGATTTTTGGATGATGGGGAAGACGATGGTAGTATATGGTGTGATATCCGTAATGGGCTGGATGATGCTGAGGCTGTTCAACGCGGTGTTCATGCTGCCTCGCCGGATGCGGCTCCAGCAGGACAATATACAGGCTACGCTGCAAGACCTGCAGGTAAGCTTATTAAAATTAATTTTCGGTGTTTTGTGACCCATCCTACCATGAGTGTCGCGAAGAGCCATCAAGCACACCAAGGAGTAAGAGAAATACCAAGATAAAGAAATCAGATATCGCGACTTTTGTGCTAAACGACTTCTGTATTCACAATCTTCTTCTAATTAATTTATATAAGGATGGAAGCTGTCCTTTCCGACATCAGAAACTTTCCAACAATTGTGAATACCTCCACTGGTAATGGAAAACTCAACTAGTGTGCACCTGCACATCTAAGTCACCATTGACTTAAATTGATATAGAGATATAAAAAAAATATTCATAGTAAAGTCACGCATACATGAAGTTATCGGTGGTCCTCAAACTAGGCGAGAGCCTGTATCATGAGGCCAAGGGAATATAGGGTTGCTGAATAGATTTAGTGGTAAGTGGGATAATTGTTCATGGTATTGTATTTTGTGTGTAGTGTAGTGTGAGAAGTAGGGGTAAGTGTGGAGTATATGAGTGTGTGTTATTTACTGATAAGTACAGATATGTACTGATATTATTCGTGATCATAATTGCGCCAGCCAGACTAGCAATCAACCGGATTTTTACCAGATTCTGGAAGGTAACGGTCATACTATTGAACTAGTGTATACAACGTTTCAAATAACCAAATTATGCCGTTTAATGTTCTAATGCATCACACAAAAACCCCTGAATCTGAAGGGGTTCCAGGCATAATTCACCAACCTCATCTAGGTAATCGGGGTGGGTAAACTTTCGAGAACTAGTTATTATGTTATTTCTTTAATAGTTTCATGGTTTACATGATCCATTACCCGTGGTATGGCTGTTCATCTTAATTTACTTACAGAGACGCTTTCCTGCGTTGAATATCACCGAGGAAGACTTGAAAGACGCGGAGAGAGAGATGGAAGAGTGGAAGACAGAGTACGAGAAGAAAAAAAGCGAGTCGTCTTTGCCTGACAACCCTGAAACACCAGCCGTGGAAGAGGATAAGAAAACAATTTAATATTCATAACTTCATGCTTTTATTCAAGGTCGTTTCAGATCGATAGTCACGGTATATTTTTTAATCAATATAATATAACTGAACTAACTACTCACACTATGTACAGTAACAGTTTTTTTTTTAATCTAAAGTAGATAATTAAGTATGGTAAAAATAACATCGAGTATTTTAATCAGTGATCCTTGGAAAGTGTACTTCTGTTTAATAAAACTAAATTTCCCTAACAGACCGCCATTGAACTATCAGTCTATAAAAGCCAGAAGACGACCACTGCTGAACATAATAGGCCGCCACAAAGTAGCTGCCTTCTTTTTTTTGGGACTAGTCCCGCCACACACTCCCACCACTGTAACTCCTGTAAGCCAGGATCGACAATGGTGACCAATAATGACGTCGAGGTTTGACCCTCGACGAGTCCCGGGGAAAAGTTAAATTGTCTAAAGTAAAAGTAGCTGCCTAGGTACCCTAATCAATATTCCCCGAAAAAAATGCAATTCTTCTGGTCAATACAACTTTCTCTGGGACATCCATCAGGCAGAAATGCCCACTACTGGATATATACCTCCTCCATTAGTTCTGGACATACCTGGACACCGCAATACGGAACCGACATCGGCAACCCTAACTCTACTCCTTGCCTACTGAACAAATTCGTTTGAACGATACAGGTACACAGCAGTGCCAAGCCGTGGGTTAGAGTTGAGTATTGCCATGCGATAATCGCACTAAATAAAGTCTCACATTTTGTTCATGCAATTTCATGATTAGCATGCACCGAGCGCTTCACGCTTGGATTCGATCACCATGATCCTGTCACAGTCTACTGAACTCGATAATTACCTACTTACGTGTGCCTGTGCCTAAGGAGTAAATGGATTTCCTTAGGAAATATTTTCTTGCTAATCAGACAAACAAGCAGTGATAGCCGATTGGTTAAGCACGCGTCTTGCGGGCACCAGGTCTTGGGATCAAACCGCGGCTCGCACCTCTGGATCTTTCGAAATCTATGTGCAAATCATAATTTCTATATAATTATCACTCGCTTACGGTGAAGGAAAACATCGTGAGGAAACCTGCATGTCTTAGAAGATCTAACCAATTTTCGAAAGATATGTGAAATCCGCCAACCCGCACTGGGCCAGCGTGGCGGATTATGGCCTGAATCCGCCTCGTGTTGAGGGGAGGCCGGTGCCCAGGAGTGGGATGTCAAAAGGGCTAAATTATTAATCAGACAAACGCCTACTTTCCTAATTGCTAATTAGTATTTTTCTAACATACTGTATCTTCCTTACCACCTATTTACTTCAGACATACTTAGGCACAGGTAGGGGCACAGTTGCAGGGAATATTCCCGAATTCGGAGTCTCAATTTTCTCAAAATACCTCGGGAACGCTTCATCCCGAGATAAACGTACCTACATACGTAGGTAATTCCAATTAACCTCATTAATTATGGATCTAAAACCCAAGAAAAAAATCATAACAATAATTAATCACAAAATCACCCTGTTTGTTTCTCCTAACGATACTCTCCACACAAGTCTACTTCATCCCCGTACAGTTTCAAACAATCACTAAAAGATGGCGTGGATCGAACCCCACCGGAGCTCGAGAAACCGGCCCCCGAGGCGTGGTCCGAAGCTTTCACCCCAACTTGTATTATTGATCGAACTATCAATGGAATAGTAAACAGTCGTATTCGGCATTTTATTACTATTAGGCAACAAATCCGACTCGTAGATATGTTATCAAGTAAACAGTGTATTCAATCAGTCCGCCGTATGCTTTGTTGAGTGTCAGGCGTGTTATTTGCTCAATTAACTTTGATGTGCCAGTGATGTGGGAGATCGTTTAGTTTTTGGACTGGGGATCATCATGACGAGGTCGAGCTATCGTCCCCTCGTACCCAGGTCTTCGAACAACTCCCTGGATATCCGGGATAATGGGTAAGTTATTGTTAACAATAATTCATACAAGCAACAGTTTTCTATACTCCGATAATGTTATGTTTTCTAAATATTGTATGCAGAAGTTATGTTTTAAATATATTTTACATCTTATTGGCCGTCCCTGGAGTAGTCTACCTTCAATTTTTTTTTTTTAGATTTACTGCGCTGAACAAATAATAAGTTATCTACCCTCCATGAACAAAACTTATCATCAGAGCATAGTCTTTCCTAATCTATTCTCAACACGGTCGTATTCTAAAACTCATGATGAATACCGGATGAATACTTTGTTTGACGCGCCCAGCATCTGACTTTTCGCAAATCGTCATTAGATACACTTCACCATAATACAATAACATTTTAATAATTTATTAACAAACACAGCTTAGGTGAGATGTTCAGTAAATACAAATGTACCTACAAGTCGAGGCAATTAAACTCTGAACCGGTCCAGCATCAGGTTTGCAACGCGGTTGCATAGCACTTTAATCACATGCCTTCGACTCTGATACATTTTGAATACCTATGGTTCTTGTAAAAACATAAGTAATTTGCTATGGGTAGTGATTTTCTTTAAAGAATATCGTGAATTTAAATTACATTTATTAGTATCTAATCCCCTTTTTTAATTAAGCTACTTTCTAATTAAGCTCTCTAATATTTTTTCTAACTAAGCTACTTTCTTGCAAATAACTCTAACCCAGTTAAATGTCCAGGGTGTATCTGTTAAACGAGGTCCGTCTAACCACTAGGCTGTAATTATTGTTGTTTTAATCAGTATCAAAAAATATCTGATCGATATTTGTTTCGGTCCTAAAAAAAATATATTCATTCATTACCCGGCTCTGTAAGTAATAAAAAGTTTTCTCGTATTTTCGTCTCCACAAATAAATCGTTATCTATTCAGTAAGTTACACAATTCTTACAAAGGAAATGTTCTTTGACATATCCATTTCAAGGAGCTCTTTGTTTACTTTTATGTTGATATCCTATAGCAAATATATTACGTAGCATTGTCTTGTAGATGTTCTTACGAAATATAATATAAATGAAACCTAGGAACAAGCCTTGAGGAACACCTAGAGTTAGTGGTAAAAATGTTGACGTATACGATTTCATTATTTGTTTACCGGCCGATGTTCCAGAGTTAGTGAAGAGACATGCAACTTAGCCGAATGTCGCGAATTTGTCATTAACCAATTTATGGAAACAAATAAATCTGGCAAAGTATTTTTTATTTCATCAAATAGGGTCGTTTATACTAAGTATATTAAGACCGTCCTTATAGTAACGGATAGTTGCTTACATTAAATAAATATAAACTAAAGTTTGTTACTTGCAGTATCAGACTGATTTAGAAAAACAAGTCGAACGGTAATGAATGATAAACATGAATCCCTTCCTTATTTTTATTGATGACGACACATCTTGTTGGTTAGTGCATTACTCATTTACCTAGTAAAGGTGATACATACCTAAGCAACACTTGAGGATTTATCAGTTTTGTAAGGCTAGACACATGTGTATGTAGCGCGTTACATCACACATGCGCATGCCCACGACTTCTTTTGCTCAGCTGTTTCAATTTAATTACGTTGATGCTTACCTAAAATATTTTGTGTTCTACCTAAATTTGTATTTTTCATGTACCCAGCAAGCGCTAACAACGAGCTGTATATGTAATGATGTTTATTTGTCTCTACATAACGATATGTTATTTATATCGCTGGAATATAACATTGCGTATATACTTGGTATTGGTATATACCCTAGAAAGATTAGTTTAATCATCTTAATATAGATCTAATCACAGAACAAATACGTCATGTAATGTTTTGTGGACCTTGATTTTTTTTTTTGTGGTAAAATCTTCATGGATACCCGCACGCCCCCGGACTCCTACCGGCTAAAACCGGGCTAAAAGCGACTACCGCGCCACAAACA
Organism: Notodonta dromedarius; assembly: GCA_905147325.1. NCBI lineage: Eukaryota > Metazoa > Arthropoda > Insecta > Lepidoptera > Notodontidae > Notodonta > Notodonta dromedarius. The sequence goes on from LR990167.1 coordinate 2,727,222, forward strand.
AGCTCTCGCAAACATCCGTGACCCTATACAGGTTGAAACAGAAAGGGTTTTTTTTTCAAAACTTAACCTTGCAATTCTAAACCTATCAGCTTTGGAGGAAACTTAAAAAACAAAAGGTGTTATAGGGATACAGCTGTTGACAGATTTCATATGTCTACAAAACGTTTAGTACTTCAACTGCCCCACAAAGCCGATTGTTTTAGATTTACAAAGTAAAGTTGCAAAAAAAATTGTATACCCTTTCTGTTTCACCTAGCACATCAGCGGTTGCCCGCGCGAACGGACACCTCCTCATGACCACGCCGCCGTCCTCCTCGGGTTTGCTTGACTTGTGGACCTGATTCATCTAAAACAAACGCTTGTATCTTGAATTAAACAAATGCGTTACTTGGTCGTCTCTACGCTATAATTACCTACGTACCACCCAGTCGCGATCAAAGGATTCTAATTATTACATTGCCTTGTTATTACCACATACGTGCCATGCAAGATTACGTCCATAAGATAGCTATCCACTAACTGCTAACAAAAAGAGGATAAACGCTCTAGAGATTTGGTGCTGGAGAAGATTACTTGGGGTGTCGTGGACCGAGTTTCGCACCAATATATCCATACTCGAAGAACTCGGTATCAAGCAGCGTTTATCCACGTTAGTACAGACTCGCATTCTGAAATTCTTTGGACACGTCTCACGGAAAGAAAACGACTCCATAGAACGGTTAGTTGTACAGGGCCGAGTGGAGGGTACCAGACCACGTGGAAGGGCACCCATGCGATGGACCGATCAGATTAAATCTGCTATTGGCGATCCCTTGCACGAGTGCACCAGGATGACGTCCAATAGAGAGAGATGGCGAGACATCGTGAGGCGAACAACATCTGCCCCGGAAAATAATACATGACGACCACGGCCGTTCTGTCAAGAGCGTAACGACTTAGAAGAAGAATTACTAACAATTGTTGGAAAAGTATTTTAGAGCAAAGTCGGCAAACAAGCGTACGTTCCGTCTGCTGTTAAGTAGTTATCGTATCCAATAGATGCTTGCAATACCAAAGGCATTGCTCGTACGTCGCTGACCTTAAGGGGGGTGATACAGAGGGAGGTAAAATTACGGGGGATTGGCTTGCGTCACTGTCACCCATCGTACGAAACGCAGGTATAATAGCTGTAGACGCTGTATTCAATTGGCTACAGCTTAACTTTACCTTCGCCTAGGGAGCGGGACGGGACCCATTAAAAATCTAGATCGGCTCAAATCTTCCCAATAACGGGTCCCAACTGTTAAAGTCGCTATAATCCGCGTTACAATTTAATAATTGTTTGAGACTACTGAACTTGTATTATTCTTTTCAGGTTTTTTTAAGGTTTACTAGCAATGTGCGTTTATCACATTAGTATTTCCGTTAGCCCCTCCAGCTAAGCTAATGCTTGTGTTAGGAGTGGCCTCACGTTAATAGTTTATTAGCCAGGATGGGGATCGATCCCGGAATCTCTCGGCTACGAGGGCGGGCCCTCTTACCACTAGACTATTGACGCTCTAAAGTAATTAAAAGTTCACTTTCTACGCCGTCAGGGCTTTTTAATGTTTAAACTAACTTTTTTATTAATAGTGTCGGTGTTTGTTGTGATATCGCAATTCTGCAATTGGGCAAAGGCATTCCCCGCACCCTCCTTTATCTATAGTAATTTCCGGTCGTATTCCAATGTGGTCCAAATAGTTATAATATGTACAGTTCCCCAAACTCCACTTTAGTACATATTCTTATAGGTAGTGGGTATACGCACATTGTGAGTCTCAGTCGAGGTCGCGTTCCGATCCGGTGGTAGATTTACCCTCGCCACCTCTCCTGGCATCGGCCCAAGCCGAGGTCGTGTCCCTTGTGGCGCCTTTGAGCTAGCTGCCCCCCTGCCCCTCTGGCTGGAGCGCACTTGCGCTCGCCCTCTGTCCGGGTGAAGTTGTTATGGCCACTCTGGCCAACAACATATAGTCATATCAAAAAAAAAAAGCACATTGTGAGAAGTTATTCTGAATCACTTCAATAAATATCGCCAAACAATTGACATAACATCCTCAGTCACGTCAGCCCACTACCATTGTGCAACACAGAAATGCTCATCCTATAATCATGTTATGAAAGATGTGAGTATACCTACATCAAACAAAGTCGGCAAACAAGCACACGACTCGCCCGATGTTAAGCAGTTACCGTAACACATACCTATGTACCCAGATACACAGTAGGACAGAGAATGGAAGGGAGTGGAGTGTTGGCTTAATTTCAATTCATTACAATATTTTTCTAGGAAATTTTCGATATTATTGGAAATATTTTACGTAGACGCTAGCGAGTAACGAACGTTAAACTCGTGGTGTAGTTAGGTTACGTTACGGGCTGCACACATTATGCGCATATTTTCGTCGAGAAACTCCCGCGATATCTTATCTCTTATTCAACATTGATATTATTTGGACATCGCTATCAGAATACAAATAAACTCGTTTGTTGTTACATCTACCTGTGTTTGTAACAGTAAATTACAGTAGCTACGTAATGTTTGACCTAAATGACATTCGGAACTTAGAACGAATCACAGAATACTTTATTCTGAAGAGGGAATAGTTTTATAACGATATCGTCTGGCGATATTTATATTTATACTAGCTGTGCCCCGCGACTTCATCCGCGTAGTATTGGATTATTGGGTTAAAAAGTATCCTATATGTTAATCCCGGTTATAATCTATCTGTGTTCCAAATTTCATCCAAATCCGTTCAGTAGTTTTTGCGTGAAGGAGTAACAAACATACATACATACATACATACATACATCCACACTCACAAACTTTCGCATTTATAATATTAGTAGGATAACTTCGGTTTAGTTGCTCCATTTTCTATAATTATAGTAGGTACCTACAAGTGCGTAATAAACTCATTGGAGCTGATTCTGCTGGTCTACACACTGAACTAACTCTTTGTATCTATTCGCGTAGGAATATTACTAAGAAGATAATAAACAACTATTTACACAACAATACGATTACCTACTTATAATTAATTACAAAGAGAACCTTTCAGAAAATTTGTCCTTGAACTAAAATCAAACAAAATAAGATGGGTAACCCAAAAACATATATAATAAACAAACCTTATTCAAATTTCTTTGATAATAAATGCCACTTAATTCATAAAAACCTCAATATGCCCGACTCTACCACACAGGTATATACATAAACATTCATTGTAACATTAATTCTAACTAAGCCCTATCAGGGCCCTTATCTGCGAGGCCTCTACCAGAGATTACCACAATGGAACCGATAACAAAAAGGCAAATGTGTTTACATTGCATCGAATGTTGGGTTATCCAAACGAAATACGTTTAAATTAGGTAGGTATATTAATTACGTTTTAGGTTAGTATATTTTTTAATATTGGATTTTGAACACAATTGTGTAGATTATAGAACTGATTATCAGTTTACCAAGGTTTTATTTCGTTGAAATTCAGGCAAAAACATCCTTAGACCCAGCCATTTATTTTTTATCTGGGGCTTAAAAGACAAGCTAAATTCTATTTTTATAACGAAAAAATCACCGTCAACAAACATTTGGAACTTTCATTTACTCGAGACAAAACTCTTGGGTTGGTAACAATGAAACTGAAATAATTATTTGATATAGCCGTAAAACTCCTATGTAAATACTGCCTCGTAAAGTTTCAGGGTTCGTCGGAGCACGTTCGTACTCCATCCGTCGATACATAAACCTTTTGTAGCTAGACACTGTCGGATTAACTCTAATAAAGGGGCTTAGTTTGTAGAACCCGATCCAAATGCACAGTGTAATCAGAACATTATCAGATATTTAAAATGCTGCATATACATATATGTAGCCACATATTAGGCATTATGAATTATGCACAACAGTGCAATTTAAAACCTATACCTAGGTTAAAAACTTTCTAAATCGATATTACTTATACGTGTAAGTGTATTACTTTCACATATACGTGTAAATAACCGTCTAGTAATTGGTTATTAATTAGCTCACTTTGGCCCTCGAAGAAATATACCTTCTTACACGGACAGAGGAGAATCGCATTAAATAAATATAGTCAAATCAAACTGACACCTAACTGTACTCGTATGGTCCCAAACTAAGCAACGCTTGTGCTATGGGTAGGTACCGTACAATGGACTGAGGGCGATCCAAGTGACACCCAAACCAGGGCAAATTACGACAAGGCCATTTTCCGAAATTTACCCCAAAAAATGAGCCAAGCGGCCTACGCTCGAACCACTGCGCCAAGCGGTCGTCAAAAGCCGTGTACCCATACAGAAATTAACTCAAACTCAAAATTGTTTTCATTCACGTAAGCCAATTAAGAATTTATGAATAGTCAGAATCTACCACCGGTTCGGAATGCTGCTACCACTGAGAAGATACGGAAAGAAACTCAATGGTTACTCTTTTCAATGAATTAAAGATGGTGTACATTCTCAGGAACGGCATAAAAAAAATAATGAGCAGGCAACAATATAACCACAACCTTGTCCAACTTAGGCAAATGCCTATCAAATAATCAAATTAATAATTCTTTAATGTACCATCAGCCTCAAGTACTAAGTAACAACACATTTTAAAGATGTAAGTTGGTACATCTACAAGTACATTACCCCTAGAACTTACGGATGACCTTATCAATTAATATTTATGTCACGTGTCGTCATTATTGAACCTCTAGTCATAACACGGCGTTTTTCTACACTTTGAACCCTGTTTACTGCGCTTCGTCGGTTAAATCTTTATCTACACCTCTGAACGGATGTGCGTCTTTAATAACAAACAGCAATAACACTCGCTTGCTGGTTTACGTCAAAGAAATATTTTTTGTTGGCAATGCCGGATCGTGTCTATCGCCGCCGGGTTTTTTAGAAGTTTTAGGTGCTCTTTGAATATTACTACATAAATAACTAAGTATTTAGTTATACGAGGAAGACATTAAATTATCAAAAGACAAGCATAAATAATGTCTGAACACTCAAATTTAGTTTAGGTACCAAGCTTTCAAGTATTCGTATGTCTTTCAAGACCACTCTAGTTAGAATTGACATACATTTATAGTGTACCTACTAGCTGTGCTCCGCGACTTCATCCGCGTAGTATTGGATTATCGGGTTATAATCTATCTGTGTTCCAAATTTCATCCAAATCCGTTCAGTAGTTTTTGCGTGAAGGAGTAACAAACATACATACATACACCCACACTCACAAACTTTCGCATTTATAATATTAGTAGGATTTTTCCTTAAGATTCAGATTTAGTAATCAATCTTAGCATGTATATTTCATGTAATTCTTCTTTCAAAATTATTTAAGTACATTCTAATAATAATTTAACATAATTATGACGATTTTTAATTTAATGTAACATTAAAAAGGCATGTCAAGATTGTTTACTGAATCCGCATCGTAAGGAATAATACACTATACTATTAATATAATATTAGCTGTGATAGCCGATTGGTTGAAGCACGCGTCTTGCGGGCACCAGGTCTTGGGTTCAAACCCCGGCTCGCACCTCTGGATTTTTCTAAATCTATATGCGAATCATAATTTCTATATGATTATCACTTGCTTACGGTGAAGGAAAACATCGTGAGGAAACCTGCATGTCTTAGAAGATCTAACCAATTTTCGAAAGACATGTGAAATCCGCCAACCCGCACTGGGCCAGCGTGGTGGGTTATGGCCTGAATCCCCCTCATGTTGAGGGGAGGCCCATGCCCAGGAGTGGGACGTGAAAAGGGCTAAATTATTATTATTATTATTATACTATTAATATGAATACCTATAACTATAAATAATATTTAATGGAACCTTCATAAATAAATAATATTTGTACAGACCCCTTATCATGTACGAAGTCTTCCGAACTAGATAACTAGTGCCTTTAAATAAATACTTATCGCAATAGCAGTGTCAAAGGGTAGTAGGTATTGCGCGCAGTCGATAGCGCAGTAAATGGTAAACACCGTACACAGTTACACACATACTTTAGATAGGTATTGTATGTTAGTTAGTGTTGCAGTGACGTCAGTAACTGGTTACTGACCGGTGTGTAATACAATATGAGATATCTTATTTTATTAATGCACGATATTTTGCATGGCGCTTTTGTAAATTGTAATGATAATGTGAGTACACTACCACAAAACTGAGAGTGAGAGAGAAGGAAAGCCAACAGTCCCCCCCCCCTTCCTTTTTCCTCCGTCCCACTCCATTCAAGGTGAGGGCGCCTGCCTAGCCCGCGAAATTCAAAATTTTCGAGTATTTTTATAGTTTATCCAAAATCTGAAAACATTTAAGACAACATTTTGTGATTTGCGACAAACACAGTATGCAGTGCGTTTATTAATACATTTATTTTACTCTAAATATTATCACGGTGGATATGATACTAGTAAATCACTAAATATACAAAAATTGCCAGAATATCTGGATAGCTGTCGTTCTTGAAATGTTTTAGAGTAAGTTGGATATATTAATAAATGCACTGCACACGGTCTTTTTCGCGAATTTCTAAAATGTGCCTTTTATTATTGTCAGATTTTGAAAAAAATCTAAAAAACCTCAAAAAATTTGATGGCTAGATGGGCGCTTTAGCCTTAAGGTTGGCAAAGTGCGAGCAATACCTTTGGTATTGATAGCATCTAGAGGCTATGGTGACTGCTTTACACCAAGCGGTTGCTCCATCATATAAAAAAAATATTACGATAAAAATATTTTCTGTTAGCTGGCACAGGGTTGGTATGTAAATTATCGTGCATTATTTAAATAAATCCTCATCATTTTAATAGTTTTATACTTAATTATTAAAATATTTGTATTATTTTTTATCATTGATTGTGATAGCCAAGTTCATTGTACCCTGGATGAGGAAAGCTTATAATTAAAAAATAAATAAATATCGCCAGACTGACACACAAACTGTATGGTCCCAAATTAAGCAACGCTTGTACTAAGGGTACCGTACAATGGACTGGGGGCGATCCCAGTGACACCCAAACCAGGGCAAATTACGAAAAGGCCATTTCCGAAATTTGCCCCGGCGGGAATCGAACCCGCAACCACCATATGCAGTGAGCCGAGCGATCGTCATTTTTTCAGACACAATGCCAGCAATATTTAAAAAAATAAAAATGCATCTTTTAGTGTTCAGAAGTAACCTTCATTGTCGGTAATAAAAACGGCCTTTGCACGTCACGTGTGGAAATTATCAACATGTGCTATCGATAACCAGTCGTTGACCAGATAAGCGAGGAGGTAACAATATTCCATTCCAGTCCGTCTCTCTCGCACAGCGTACAGAACGCAGCTATAATGGCTACATTACACTAACCTTCGATGGTGGTACTACCTCAGTAGAGCCAGCCCGTAAGTGTATGGGCTGGCTACAGCTGGTGAATTGGCTACAGCTGGTGAATTGGCTACAGCTGGTGAATTGGCTACAGCTGGTGAATTGGCTACAGCTGGTGAATTGGCTACAACTGGTGAATTGGCTACAGCTAGTGAATTGGCTACAGCTGGTGAATTGGCTACAACTGGTGAATTGGCTACAGCTAGTGAATTGGCTACAGCTGGTGAATTGGCTACAGCTGTTGAATTGGCTACACCTGGTGAATTGACTACAGCTGGTCAATTGGCTACAGCTGGGCTCTACCACCATCAAAACCACTTACAATATTAATAATATAAAATATCGCCAGACTGCCACACCAACTGTATGGTCCCAAACTAAGCAACGCTTGTACTATGGGTACCGTACAATGGGCTGGGGGCGATCCCAGTGACACCCAGACCTGGGCAAATTACGAAAAGGCCATTTCCGAAATTTGCCCCGGCGGGAATCGAACCCGCGACCACCACGTGCACGGAGCCGAGCGGCCTACGCTCGAACCACTGCGCCAAGCGATCGTCAAATGTTATCTGTTTGTGGGAACGTGCGCAGACGCAGCAAGAACTGACATCTCGTGTCGTAAATAAGTCGCTCGCACTGAACAACGAGTTACTATAGACACTGTCATAAGTACTTTGTAGTACTTTGTGGTGTAGTTTGCTTTATCAATACACTGTGTAATTATGATAACCTCTATTTATCATCCCAAAAATATGTTAAGTCGTTCCCTTCCTCGTCCATTATGTACACCCAAAACATATCAACTCGGTAAGATTGTTTACATAATAAATATCGACGCTTCTTACATTTTTATATTTCAGAAAGATGAATAAGATTATGCAAACGAAATAGGATACATTATAAATTCCAATTCATAACAGCAATAAATTTATGTTTTATGCTCATTAGTGTATTTTTTAGTATTTAAAGGTGTCGATAGATGTCGGTAGTAGTATGTAAACAACTTTGGTATTTCAACCAGGAGTGAAATTTTAAACAGATTCCCTTTAGTAAACCGGATTCCTTTCAGTAGCACTTGGCCATTTTTTATTGATGAGACGGCGATAATGTTCTGCGAGGTCCTCACATGCTCACGCTATTGAAATAAGAACGAGATAGCTACCTAGGGATGTTCTGAAAGCTAGCCGACATCCTAGAGCCAACGTATAAAATTTTCAGTTTATACTCGTTCTAACTCGTTTTAACTCGTTTTTGTGAAGAACGCGTCTTAGGCATAGTTGAGAAAGAATTTTTTTCACTAATACCTACTTAGTACTTACCATCGTAATCATGGCATAAACTTTCTTTGGCATCGTTCTAATCTTTGTCCATTTTGAAATTCAGGTCGACAACAATACCGCCAGGTATTGTTGTTTGTGTATTATTTAATGATCTTGAGTACGCTTTTGACACGTCATTTAGAACTGGTATGACATAGGAACATAGAGGTATATGGATAGAGGAGGGGATCCAAGGCTCTCATACAAGTGGAAATGTCGCCCCGCTAGATAGAGAGAGGAGATGAAAGCCGGGTACCTTTCTCTCTCTAGCACCGAGGCCGAGGCGCCTGTTGGCGCATTCGCAGTCGCGCGCTTTGCTTTAAATGAAACTACGCGGCCTTGGCGCTAGAGAGAGAAAGGTAACCGGCTTTCATCTCCTCTCTCTTTCTACTACGGCGACACTCTCAGCGCCGTCTTCCCTTCTCTATTCTTATACCTCTATGCATAGGAATGACACTTCCAAGATCGCTCTCAGACTTGAGATCGGTTTATTAATACGCGCCTTAGAATATGGGTGTATTTTTGTAGTATTCATAGATGAATCGGAGTAAAGAAACTAAAATTTTAAAGTAAACAATTTTCCTAAAATTATCTGAATCATGTGGAGTCGTCATCGTTTAAAAAATCGGATTTATGCCCGGAAGAGGCACTGCAGATGCTATATTTGCCATTCGACAGTTAATGGAAAAATACAGCCGTGCTCATAAGAACTTGCACATGGCATTTGTTGACCTCGAAAAGGCATACGATAGGGTACCTAGGGAGGTTCTGTGGTGGGCGTTGAAAGAAAGAGGTTTGCCTGCGAAGTATGTTAATTTGATTCGTGCCATGTACAGAAACCCGGTTACCAGGGTGAGATCCGCAGCTGGAGTAACGGACGGATTCGGAGTAGCGGTCGGCTTGCATCAGGGATCGGCCTTAAGCCCATACCTCTTCCTGTTAGTTATGGATGCTTTGACATCGGCCCTACAGGAAGAGGCGCCCTGGTGTATGCTCTTTCCCGACGACATCGTTCTTATAGAGGAGGATGGAATTGTATTACAGAGCAAACTGCAGGATTGGCGGCACGCACTGGAGACTGTTGGCTTGAAAATCAGCAGAACCAAGACTGAATACATGTTCTGTGAGTTCGGCGGTGTCTCTAGTGCAGTGTCGATTAGAATGGATAATGCTGTAATACCAGTTTGCTCTGATTTTAAATATCTCGGTTCGTTACTCCAGCATGACGGTGAAGTTGACCGTGACATAAAAAGGCGAATCAATGCAGGATGGCAGAAGTGGAGACAAGTTACCAGCACTACATGCGACCCAAGGATGCCAATCAAAATTAAAGGAAAAATCTACAAATCGATTATAAGACCGGTAATCATGTACGGCTCGGAATGCTGGGCGGCTAAAGTGCGGGAAGAGAAACGTCTCCACTCTGCTGAGATGCGAATGCTGAGATGGATGTGTGGAGTGACGCGAATGGATAAGGTGAAGAATGTGTATATAAGAGGTAGTGTCAGGGTAGCGCCAATAACAGATAAAGTGAGAGGTAGGAGGCTGGAATGGTTTGGACACGTGATGAGAAGGGATGAGAAGCATGTGACTAAACGAGTGATGAATATGAATGTGGATGGATACAGTGCGAGAGGAAGGCCCAAGAAAAGATGGATGGATTGTATTAAGAATGATATGAACGAGGTTGGAGTGGATGTGAGTATGACGGGAAAGCGCGATGTATGGAAGGAAAAGACATACTGCGCCGACCCCAGATAATGGGAAAAGGTGAGGCAGATGATGATGATGATGATCGTTTAAAATAATGTCAACGATTTTGAAGTCACACCAGACATTTTTGGTTTACTTCCACAGCTTTATGTGGGCAGCAGGCAGTCTGAACGGGTCGACTGTTCCCAACTCCGGTTCAAAGAAAAAGAGGTCACATGTCACTATGGTGACAGTGCTTTGTCATGCGGACGGATGTTAAGCCCGTTATTATAAGGCAGATAGTCCATTGTCCATTTGCTACATTCCTTGTAATACAAGAACTCATTGCTCGTATACCGCATAATTAATACACAATGCATCATAAAGTTCCTGTTATGCCTTTTAAAGATAACCTTAAGGTCTAGTGACTAGTGTGTATCGAATATCTTATATCACTTAAAGCACTTAAGTATAACGTGGACTCAAATTTGACCCGTACAGACATTATCATTTGAGTTTCTACTTAGCTCCCTAAAACTCCAACATTTATATTACGTATCTGCATTTCATTCGACAATGAGGATGTTTAGTAAGATTTATAGCGCTCATAAGAGGCGCACGTTCGTAGCCCCCTCCAGATGAAAGTGGGGCGAGCTGAATGATCACCCGAGGTCGTGACATGGGGGCCTGATGTGCAATCGATGACTAACGGGATGTGTGTCGTTAAAAGACGCATTATGACCTTGTGGAACTCTATGTAGAGCAATCGACATATGTATTTACAATGGTACTAATTGTACTATTGCATATTATGTTCCTTCAGTTTTGTCAAATTCAAATTCTGGTGTAAGTATACTAGCTGAAACAAAAAGGGTATACTATTTTTTTGCAACTTTACTTTGTAAATCTAAAACTGTCGGCTTTGTGGGACAGTTAAAGCACTAAAGGTTTTGCAGACTTGTGAAATCTGTCAACAGCTGTATTCCTATAACACCTTTTCTTTTTCAAGTTTTCTCCAAAGCTGATAGTTTTAGAATTACAAAGTTAAGGTTTGAAAAAAAAGTATACCCTTTCTGTTTCAACCTGTATAAAGAGTTTTTCTATTCTATTCTAATTCTGAATGTACTCGAACCTAAACTTGATTAAAATGTCGTATAATGTGTTTTCAAAATGTAGTTGTAGTACGTGACCGAGTATGCAATATTCTTAGTGGAGCCAAATGGTTGAGAATTCTATGTATTTAGATGGCGCTTGTCTAGTGATTACAAAGGATTTTGTAAACAAACTTTGTTTTGCTTCCACTTTTTGGATATTTCTGGCTTCACCCTTAATGTCCAATGCGTCGTGATTTGTTCTCCCATGTCAAGATTTATCAGTTCCTCATATAAAAAACATAGTAGCCTTAGGTATATGTATTCCATTATCATAATAATAAACAAAGTATTTAGTAGATATGATACTGACGCTACCGTAGCGCCGGCCGGGCATCCGAGTATTAAATGCGACACAAACGCACGAGAGTGTTACATTGCTATTATAAACTGCTTTTAATCCTATGCTTCTAGATATACTTTTCAATCTACAACGACGCATCTCAAATATTGTCTCCTGCGAATACGTATTCAAATCGTTATGTACTCGTACTTTTTAGTGTGGGGACTTCGAGCGCTCTTGTAAGACGACAGAACTGGGTTATGTCAACTGCAGGGTGAAAGGAAATAGGTCGGAGGTTGGTACGTTAATGAGAACCCCTCGCTTGGTGTACAAGTGTTGAAGCTATGTTTAGACGCATACGGTTTAATTATAATTTTAGTAGAGCGACGTTGATGAGGGTAAAGCGCTCAAGTAGAGCGTTTTGCTGGTTCAATTCCTTTTATAAGATGAGGTCTAGCTGTGTTTTGATTGCAGTTTGCACTTTACGACATTAGTATAAAGTCCAAAGATTCCAGATAGATAACATTATCATAGGATCTCATGGCTCTTATTATGGTGGAAGAGAAAAATATGATAATAGCAATGATACATCAAATGATCGGTATGTTGGATTAGTCAAGCAATTGACTTTAAAAGAAATATCAGATGCGATTTTTTGGTTCACTTTGTTCATAACTTAGTAGCGTCAAGTAAGTACCTTAGCTAAGTACTTATGGCCTGATTCCCCCTCGCTTTGAGGGGGGAGCCAAGAAGACACCAAAAACAAAAAAAGGAAAACTAAACATTATTTTTTTTTAAACTGAAATGACCTTATGCCTGATAAATAAACAATAGGAAATACAATTAAATACATCTCAAATCTTATATTATACCTACCTATTCTGCTGTATGTAACGACACAATATAAATGCTAATCATGACATCCATGTACCATCAGAGTTGTCGGATTAGCATACATTCGGTTCGATTGGATATTGTGTAATCAGTTATTGAATCACTGTGTCATTGATTGATATGCATCCTAGATCTATGTCAAAGCATGCAATTTGCGTCGCATCATTTGTAACATAATGTCCATTCGAAAAGGAACATAAATATACTAAATAGTGAACCATAACGTGTTGACTATGCATCTTTTTCTAATGTGGTATTCCATTTCATTAAAAATTCGCTTAGCGCCGTTTCTCACTTACCTGCTGAAAAACCCGCAGCGGTGCATACGAACGGGGCCCTAACCATGCTAGCTACTCAAATCGTAATAGAAAGGCAAAAGCTAGCGATTGCGTTTCAAACGCTCCGCTTTTGACGTTTTGCTGACACCATTGATATAGTGTGGTGTCAGCAAAACGTCAAAAGCGGAGCGTTTGAAACGTAATCGCTAGCTTTTGCCTTTCTATTACGATTTGAGTAGCTAGCGTGGTTAGGGCCCTGAAATGCTGGCCTGAAATATTACATTTTTGGTTCTCAGCGCAATTAGGTCGAGTGGAAAGCACTTTATGACTGAAATAATAATATTCCGTGGTAATATTTTAAAACAGAATTTGTAATAAGTATATTTTTTTATAAAATGTCGTCAGATAAACACATGCATCTTATGCTCCAAACTACGAGTATCATTCAATGGACCAGACCTCTAAAGTAACAATCAGACCATAAGGGCGATCGTCTATTTGGCTGTGCTATGGAGCGGGCCCGCACACTTCAACCGATAGGGTTGTTTCATTTTCCTCAGCTCATTAAAATGAAGCGATCCTTTTGGCGGAAGCGTACGGGGAGCGCCCGAATTAAGTCGAAAGTCACCCAAAGACTTTTAAAACAGGCGCCTTCAACTCGGAAGACTGTCGTTAACATCGCAATATATTGAGATCGTTGGTGTTTAATCAGGTGACGTTAATTGGTCTTAAGCTCATTATTGAACATTATTTAAGCGTTACAATACTCTCGATCTTCTCGTGAGGACGTGAGGATGTCAGGATGTGAGGACGTGAGGACGTGAGGACGTGAGGACGTCACGCTACAACCTGTAATGATAATCTTACACCGCATCTGGTGTGGTGCCAAATGGCGGTTCTCCTGTGGTCACAGTTAAGCCGCAGACCACTGACATCTGATACAAAACTATTATGTGTATAGATTATTAGATTTACTATTGTTTATTCAAGTATTTGGTAATAATAATAAAAATAATATCGCCAGACTGACACACCAACTGCATGGTCGCAAACTAAGCAACGCTTGTACTATGGGTACCGTACAATGGACTGGGGGCGATCCCAGTGACACCCATACAAATTACGAAAAGGCCATTTCCGAAATTTACCCCAGTGGGAATCGAACTCGCAACCACCATGTGCAGAGAGCCGAGCAGCTTACCCTCGAACCACTGCGCCAAGCGGTCGTCACGTGTATACATTATTGGGTTTACTATTGTTTATTCAAGTATTTAGTACATTCATTTATTACAATAGGTGTAGCGATTTGAAGCGTGCAGCGTTTAATGATTTTGTAGATAGATCTACCTGCGTATACGGGTGTTTCAAAGGTCCGAAATAATCATTTAAGCACAAGGTACTGATTTGTAGATGCGTCGCTCGTGAAGACGTTTTATGAGTTACGGGAATTTGAATATTTATATCAACTTTCAACGCTTTGTGGCTTTAGAATACATCCAAAGTCGCAGAAAACGGCGTAACCTGCACTTTTAAGTACCTACCAGCCAGCAATATAGTAAAAAATGTAATCAAATTATGTAATAAATAATAATGTAATAAAAATGTAATGATGTAATCAAGTAATTGAAATATAAAAAAATATTTGAAAAAAGCGGTTTAATTTCAATAATTTTTTTTTAACCATTAAACTCTATACACCATACTCATCCGAACCTCGAGTATTATTTCGGACTTTTGAAACACCCTGTAGAATTTAGTTTTTATGCGAAATCGAACGATGTTTGTTAATACAATAAACAGATGCAAGGCGTATATTAAAAACAAACCTACGCGGTACATTATCCAGAAACTTTATCGCATGCGTGATCGCAGATTGCAAAACAATTTCTACGTTATTGTAGAATCCAGAGTGAACCAGGAGATATATTACTTTACTTAAGGTGAAGGCGCCTGTCTAGCCCGCGAAATTCAAAATTTTCGAGTATTTTTATAGTTTATCCAAAATCTGAAAACATTTAAGACAACATTTTGTGATTTGCGAAAAACACAGTATGCAGTGCGTTTATTAATACATTTATTTTACTCTAAATATTATCACGGTGGATATGATACTAGTAAACCACTAAATATACAAAAATTGCCAGATTATCTGGATAGCTGTCGTTCTTGAAATGTTTTAGAGTAAGTTGGATATATTAATAAATGCACTGCACACGGTCTTTTTCGCGAATTACAAAATTTGTCTTTTATTATTGTCAGATTTTGAAAAAATTCTAAAAGAACTCAAAAAATTTGAACTTCGCGGGCTAGCTGGGCGCTTTAGCCTTAATGTCAATATAGTCGTTATGACGCCTGACAATAAGGTTCAATCGTGGATTTATTGTATACGTATCATCAACCGACGATCGCTTGGCGCAGTGGGTCGAGCGTGGGCCGCTCGGCTCAGTGCACATGGTGGTTGCGGGTTCGATTCCCGTCGGGGCAAAATTCGGAAATGGCCTTTTCGTAATTTTCCCAGGTCTGGGTGTCACTGGGATCGCCCCCGGTCCATTGTACGGTACCCATAGTACAAGCGTTGCTTAGTTTGGGACCATACAGTTGGTGTGTCAGTCTGGCGATATCTATTATCCTACTATCCTAGTAATATTATAAATGCGAAAGTTTGTGAGTGTGGATGTATGTATGTATGTATGTATGTATGTTTGTTACTCCTTCACGCAAAAACTACTGAACGGATTTGGATGAAATTTGGAACACAGATAGATTATAACCGGGATTAACATATAGGATACTTTTTAACCCAATAATCCAATACTACGCGGATGAAGTCGCGGGGCACAGCTAGTTATTTATATTTATCAATCGGAGTATTGTGTAATAGGAACTGCATTTTTGCGTCTAGATTCACGTGAATCTGAAACTTTCCTGAAAATGGCGTTGACTTCAATTC
The DNA here is from genome assembly GCA_905147325.1 of Notodonta dromedarius. NCBI lineage: Eukaryota > Metazoa > Arthropoda > Insecta > Lepidoptera > Notodontidae > Notodonta > Notodonta dromedarius. The sequence continues at coordinate 2,743,213 of LR990167.1, forward strand.
AAGTTGTTTACAAAGTTGTAGCCTTATTAATGTCTTATGGTATTTAGAAGCCATTTCATATGTAACAAAGTCGGCAAACAAATGTACGACCCGCCTGATGTTAAGCTGTTACCGTAGCCTATAGATGCTTGCAATACGAAAGCATTGCTCGCACGTTCACGCCCTGGCGGGAAGTGGGACGAATGTTTCTCTCACTCATCGTACGAAACGTAGCTTTAGTAGCTACTTTACGCCGATCTTCTGTAAGAGGATGGTACTACTCGGTCGAGCCAGCCCGTAAACGAGCAGAGTTGTATTTTTATAAACAAGCGTACGACCCGCCCGATGTTAAGCAGTCACCGTAGGCTATAGATGCTTGTTATACCAATGACATTGCTCGCACGATGCCGACCTGAAGGCGACTGTGATTGTGGGAGGGGAAGGGCTAGCGGCTCTCTCAATTGGCTACTTGACTCTACAACCGTGAGTTTATTATATTCAAAGAACTCCCGTATCCGTATTCCGTATCAATAATAAACAATTTTACTCATCTGTAGACTAACAGATATCAATCTCTCGCGCCAAATGAAACGGGTAAACATTTCCTTCTGCAATTATACGAACGAACCCATAAACTTAGTACCGTTTCTTAGAAGGTTTTCAGAGTTTTTTCCAATGTTTGTTAATTTAATTAATTAATTAATTCGTATAAGCTTCGCTATTTAGCGCGGAAATGCGGCTAGCATCCTGGGCACTTTTGGCAACGACGATGATGAAGAAGCACGTTTGTGTGTACTGTATGTAGTAGGTATATTATATATGACGACCTCTTGGTGCAGCGGTTCGAGCGTAGGCCGATCAGCTCACTGTACATGGTGGATGCGGGCTCGATTCCCGCCGGGCCAAATTTCGGAAATGGCCTTTTCGTGTGGGTGGGTACAGTTGGTTTGCCAGTCTGGCAATATTAATATATATATCTATACAAATAAATAAAATTGGAGTGTCTGTTTGTAATATCAAAATAACACCTTTTCACTAAGTGCATATCAAAGTACATACGACACATATAGCAAAAACGCGATTTAAATTTTTTTTGTCTATCTGTCTGTCTGTCTGTCTGTCTGTGTGTTTGTTCCGGGTAATCTCCGAAACGGCTGGACCGATTTTGACGGGACTTTCACTGGCAGATAGCTGATGATAAAAGGAGTAACTTAGGCTACTTTAATTTTGGAAAAACAATTAGGGTTCCCCGTAAAAAAATAATAACACATGATATCAAAGAGTATCTCCAAAACGGGTGGACCGATTTTGACGGGACTTTCACTGTTAGATAGCCGATATTATAAGCAGTAACGTAGGCTACTTTTATTTTAGAAAAACTAAATTTTAAAAAATGGGTCCTGTCGCGCGGGCTCAGAACGCGGGAGCGGGCTTTTTTGTTGAGTTAAATTCCACGCGGACGAAGTCGCGGGCTCAGCTAGTTTATTATAAATCATCTCAGGTATATTTATAGTAGGTAAGTATATATTATTTATTTATTGTTTTACTACACAACATTTTGTATTTACAGCAAAGAGTTACTTAATGCTTCGCAGTCAGAAATTACTAGAAAAAACATTTATTATTGTTATTTTGTCTCAGTGTACTAGAACGCGACTGTACCCACTTCACGAGAGATAAAGATTTCAATATCTTAACACATTGCTTGCACGACACTTCAGTATTTCATTGCCAAAGCGTTGAGTAACGCGGCGCTCATTTGCGTGTTTCTAACAAAACGTCTAATTGTCGTACACCGTCTTTATAATTATTTGGAAAAACGCCAAGTACCTACGCGAGAATGCGGTCAAAGTCTTGTCGCTTAGAAGAGAGGTCTATAGGTTTTAAATGGTAAGATGTAGAAAATATAGTAGGTATTCCTCTCATTTCTAATTCGTATTATGAAAAGCATCAGCAAGCTGAAGCGGCAATGGGCAGGCCACATCCCTCGTAGAACCGACAACCGTTGGGGAAGAAAGGTTCTCGAGTGGCGACCTCGAACCGGAAGACGCAGAGTTGGACGGCCCCCCACTAGATGGACCGACGATCTGGTGAGAGTCGCGGGAAGCCGTTGGATGCGGATAGCGGGCAACCGTCCATTGTGGCGTTCCATGGGGGAGGCCTATGTCCAGCAGTGGACGTCTTCCGGCTGATGATGATGATGATGATGATTATGAAAAGCGGGATAATCATTATTATCGCTGCGTTTCGTACGATGAGTGAGAGAATCGGAAGTCCAACTCACCTACAGGTCGGTAAGACGCGAGCAATGTCTCTGCTATTGCAAGCATCTATGGAATACGGCAACAGCTTAACTTCAGGCAGGTCGTACGCTTATTTGCCGACTTTTACGTGTAAAAAAACACATACCTAGCTTTTGTTGCATATTTTGGGCGCTTATTAATAAATTGAGCTCAAGACTGAGAGCGATCTTGAAAATGTAATTCTTATGTCATATTAGCACAAAATGTCACGTCACACCTTTCAAAGGAGTACTCAAGATCGGTCTCAGACTTGAGATCGATTTATTAATACGGGCCGTAGCATACTAAAACTTTAGCTCTACTATGGACATTACTATTCCGTAAGATGCAATAACGTGCAGTCATCTGCATGATGATGATCTAAAAGAAAAATGCGATTAAACAGCAAAGCGTGGACGGTAGATATCTCCGCGATGACAGAGATGTGAATCACAGCATCTCCGCGCACCGGCTGAAGACTTGGTAGTGAGCCAAACTGAACTGAAAAGCTGTTTAACCGAAACCGTGAATGTTCTTAGGAAATTTGTCATGAATTCGTATTTAGGTAATGTCGCGTATTCCATTTATTTCCTGGTGACTTGTTGAAGAATATGAAAATATTACATGCGTAGGTAGTATCTGTAGTACGAGTATCTTCTGCTGAAAACGTACGAATGCATTTTAACCACTATTTATACAAATTTGATGGGTTTGTTGCATCGGGCCAGCTGCAACCCAACCAGATGAATCTCGCCCGATGTGTTATCTCGCCAAACTGGCCATACACACTTTCAATAATGGAAGTTTAATGTGCTTGTTGATAGTTAAATTGAGATAATATCGCCTTCGCCCCTTCTGTAGCGAGGTTTCTGTAGGTGGGCTAGGTAAAAAAAATATTTCTGGTATTAAATAAAATGGGACTACGCAAGTCTTGATGAATGAATGGACCAGATGTTCTCAACGTAATTCTCTTACGATCCAATCTCACGCAATGTTTAAATCTGTCCATTATAATGAAACTTTCTCGGTTTTCGGAAACCTCGCGACTCATTGCGAACATTCGTGCGAAATGATTATACTTGTATAAGATTATTTGCATGCTTCCATGAACATTAGGGAGGCCGAATTTTCAGTAAATCTGTTTAATGTACCGAGTTCGCTTATAGTACGGTGAACTGAAGAAAATTCTCAACGGTTTGTGTGTAATTTACCTTATTTTAAGGGCAAGTTGTTTGAACTTTAGCTTGGCTTGAATAAACTTTTACTCCGTTGAATGAACTATCAAATACGAGGGTCTACAACCTCATAGTGTTGCAGCAAATCAAGTTTCTTACTTCTAAAAAGACTTGGGAAGATATAATGAGGAAACCTGCAAGTCTTTCAAAAGACGAGTGAAACTCTCCAACCCGCATGACCAGTGTCGTGGACTAAGGCCCAAACCCCCTCGTGTTGAGAGAGAATGTGCTTGGTATGATGCCAATGGACTCGGTATTTGATTTAATGACTCGCTACCAACTAACTTTACCAACTAACAAAAAAGTTTAATATCATCTGATTGTTTTTTGTTGTACTTCAACCTTCTTCAGCATGTAGGTACTAGGTCGGCATGCTAAATCGTGCATGATTAAAATAGGACCTTATATATGACACGTCACGGGTTAAACTGCAATTGACATCTACTGGAGGAAAAAAAAACACAAAGCTATTCAAAGCATCAGCGGCATCGATCTCCCGCGTTCTGTTTCATAATACCGTCTATAAATAGACCTCGCTCCTGCAGCGACACCGAGTTCAATGAACTGGACTGAAAGAAAGTAATATCTCCTCTGAGCTATCAGATAACCGATTTTGTAAAACAACTTTTTTCATAATGAACTTAGGTTTTTAAATTTTTTCCCAAAAAATATCGTACCTACAATAAAATTTATTACAGATGACAAAATTGTTGTCAATATATATTCAAAAGTTTGAGATATTTTTGTTCCAAAGTTATCTTGGAGATTTTTTAGAAACACCTTTTGATGTCTAGGTTCTTAAACTCTTTATCAGAATAATGTTTACGTGTAAATGAATGGTCGAAAGAAACAAAAATGAAAGCGGGAACTCTTTTCATTCCATATCTCCAGACAGAAGATTCAAGCCTGAAACATTGAGAGGAATGTAATTATTGAATGATATTAGTAAGAAGATACTTAGTACGCATTCCCCTCGTCCTAATTCTTCTGAAAAATGTTGGCGATGTGCTAGCCAATTTAAAATTATTTGTATTTCCGTTTTGTTCTTAGTTTGCTTGTCAATATTTCTCCAAAAATAAATTTACTTGACATGGTGACATTCTGTTATTGTTCCAAGTAGTTTACAATTTGATGGTTTTAGGTTTCATCAAGACATCAATAGAATATAGAATTAGATAGTAAATAATAACTCCATTAGAAGATATGAGTCACTTTGAACCATCCTACGCCATCTCATTTGGATCTGATTCACTCCGAAGCATTTAGATATTAGTGTAGAATAGTTGTATTACCAATAGCGTTGGTTTTATTAAGAGATCAAATGCGTCTTCTCCAGTATAATAAATAGCGCAAGCTAGTTTTCTCAATAAGTATAAATATCTGATTGAATATTTTCTTATTATTAAAAGAGTACACAACGTCTTGGGTTCAAACCCTGGCTTACACCTCTCGGTTTGTTTCTATTATATACTGTAACAAGACGGAAATACCAGAATATTCGGTGAGAATGTTTCGACAGTTTAAACATGTCTACAGCGCTGATCATAGTTATACTGAAGCAAGAACACCTGCAGGAATTAGCCTAGTTTCTAGAATATGATACTTAGCTAACAACATTAAATTAACTGATTCCCGGGGGTAGGTAATCATCTTTTGTTATTTATTAGAGGTGATCTATTAGAGCTTGATAAGGCAGGGAACCAAGGACGAGGGAATTAGGTCAACTAGTTAGGTATCTAGGCATGAAATTACAACCTAATCTAGCGTTAGCCACTTCGCTTTATCATGATAAAGGGTCCTACTGACAAAAGATTAAGCTTGATAAGTATGTTTATTTCATATTATAATGCCGTTTACTTTTAGTTTTTGTTTAAGTTTAAAACCGGTGTTCTTTAAAGTATTTACAACGTTTTATGATAACCCTTTCCTGAAGTGTCTCTTCTCGTGTAAGTCATGTGACTAGGGCCACTTATAATGCAGCAACTCTCTGGGCTGAAATAGTATCAAGGTTACAACGACTCGTAAAAAAGAGTCATTGGTGCCAATACAGTTTTGAGTTTACACAGGGGACATTTCTTTTAAATGGGCCTTGGTCGGCTACAAACTCTGAGCACTGTTACTCCTGTAAGTCTTGAATCTATAGAAGTAAGGCCATTAGAATACTAATTTTTAACCGATTAGTCAAACAATTCAAGGAGTATGATTCCTCTACTACATTTTCTAACAAAGCTTACGGTCACTGAATATAGGTCATGAGTTTGCGAAAATGGATGTCGATATTACTGACAACAGACAAAATATAACAAAACTTACGCAACAAAAATATAAGGTACATTTCCTTGGTTTTTCTTTACCTTAGGTATAACTTGATATTCAACACGGATGAGGGTTGCTCATTAGAGAAATTGCGTAATACGCTGTTCGTAATATACATGTATTTTCTCCGAGCAGGGAACGTTAGAGCTAAGTAGAATTACAAAAAATGTAGTCTTTATTGTTGGGGATAAATAAAAAGGGGGGATAAATAAAAGAGAGCCAAATTATATTTTCTTATACACAGTAGGTAGAGTTCCTATGCAGAGCTGTATTATTGGCGTCTCTATAATTTCACATAAGGCGACATGATTGTGATAAATATTTATTGTAATAAAACATCAAAATTACCAAACATTTTTCTTGTGGGTTCATAAAATTGGGTTAAACACTACAAAGCCATGATCAGTATCTTTAGCACTTGGATGAGAAATAAAAAAATCTTTGATCGTTATCAGTCCTAAATACAGGTGGCGTATAGATATGTTATATTATAAATGAAATTTTAAATAAAGAGAGGCAGAAACAGCGGTTTTTCCGCAGCAGAACGTTAGCCATCCTTGCGATTTTTTATAAAATGTACCCAGAGCAGAAATTAATAAAGTTTGTTTTTACTTTGACAAAGAGATCATTTACTGCGGGTAACTCGAGCGGATTTTCTGCGGCATTTCATTGCATGCAACCTTAACGAGTCAAAGGATAGATAACAAAAGAAGACAGTACTTACAGTGTTAAGTGTTCCTTTTGTGATGTGATGAAAGTAACAAAAGAACAAAATTCCGTATCTCTCGCTTATCTCCCATCTATTGTCGTGAGCTGTGACACTCCAAGGGACAGATTCGAGCATCCCTCGTAAACTAGCCCCTCGGACTCCTGGGACCGCACTTGAGCCTGAAGCACGGTTTAGAACATCGTAAACCCTACTTAAAGTCGTACTTGCGTCGCAAGCATGAAATCCTCCTACATAATCATTAAACCGTATGCTATATGTTCGTCTGCTTATACCTAGAATAAGAAATAAGGTGAATTCGTAATTTATTTCGAAAACACCTACATAACTCAAGTTCAAAACAAATTGTGTATCGAAGAAAAATATATTTTCTACAATGGCTACTAATTTCGTACCCAATAACACACAAACACACCCAGGTAACACACTATTTAAGCACTTTCTTTTAATCTTATCTTTTAACGTTTCATGCTTAAAAGCCCGGTCTATAGTGCTTCGATAAAACGTAATTCTCCGAAATTAACTTCGGTGTAATGTGGTAACGCCTATTTACTATCGCGTATCCGTCTGTGTAAGCAATATTGAATTGGTGGGATATCCTACTAATATTATAAATGCGAAAGTTTGGGAGTGTGTATGTATGTATGTATGTATGTATGTATGTATGTATGTATGTATGTATGTATGTATGTATGTATGTATGTATGTATGTATGTATGTATGTATGTATGTTTGTTACTCCTTCACCCAAAAACTACTGAACGGATTTGGATGAAATTTGGAACACAGATAGATTATAACCGGGATTAACATATAGGATAACTTTTTAACCCAATAATCCAATACTACGCGGATGAAGTCGCGGGGCACAGCTAGTTTGTTACTAATGGGTGGGATGCAGATCAAAAAGAATAGTACATGATAATGATGCATCATGCATTACAGAAGGTTTCGTCTTTAGCGACAGCTTTTGGACTTAATCGTTAGTTTTCAGAGTAGACCTCTGTTATCAGAATGATACAGTAATGTCATATTTTATGTAACTACATTTGTACCGGTTCTTAACAGTGTGACGAACAATCACTAAAAATACACCTGCCGTTGAAAAAGTCAGCACATCGCGTGTGACATTGGAAATGTCGCAACTGTAATGTACCGTCCCAATGGCTTCTCAAATTAGTATCTAGGTACGACTTATTAGCCTTGAAATTTGCCCGTGTAATCTCAACAAATCTTCCTTCAATTAGGAGTTTATTTCTTCTCTTGTTTTGTAATGTTTAGCTGCTTAGTTAATCCTGGATCCGGTGACCCGACTAAACCCGCCGCTATGGAAAATCGTTCGGCTTCAGCGTCCTGAACCACCCTCTGTTTTTTATTACGTTCGGAAATGAGACAAATTCGTTACATTCATCCATCTTGCCTTTTGATACCGGAAAGAGATTCGTGTTTCTAATAAAGCCAGTCAATTGATTTTACCTTCCGTAAAATAGTATAAAAACATCTAGTGACGGAACTAGCTGTTTTTATACTATTTTTCTATTATTTATTTATTTTATATATATTTTTTGAATACGGAACAGACGAAGTAATTAGAAAACTTCAAGAGTTAATTGACTGTGACATACATACCTACGATACGAGATCCAAAATTCCATAAAATGTAGTAAATATTTGATAAAAAATATTATTTTCAACCATTTGATGTGATTATGGTATTACCAAAGAATTAATTATCCCTATTAATTTTCGGCGTGGTACGTGTCTACAAACACAACCTGTATTTATCTAGCTATCTAGTGACACAAAAGATAGGTTAGTTACCTACATATTTAATTAATCAATTAACTATTACGAAATGGTGGTCCCAGTTATAATTCCATACGTTGCAGGTTGGTGGCTGATGAAGATTATTAGAGTACAATAATATATGTTGAAAACAGTTTTGTGACGTTAATAATTAACCATGGAACATCTGTTGTTATTGTGTCACTTATTTATTTATTTTGTCGTGAGTAATACACATAATATGTACACCTTACTAGATTATTGCAAAGTCTATACGACAATATAATATAGGTACACAATAGCTGCCGATACAAATCATAAAAGCACCCGAAATGTATGGTCCAAAATTAAGCAATATTTTTACAATATATTAATCGTTATCGCTATTTTTGGTATGGTAGGGTACATTAGGAGCGGACCTAGTAACATCCAGACCAGGGTTTCACAAAATACCCATCACCGAAATTTGCCCCGGAATCGAACCTGCAACCACACGATGCAGTGAGCCGTGCGACCTAGGCTCAACCTCTTAAACCAAGCGGGCGTCAAATTGTACAATAATTAGATAATAACCCCTCCCCTCTTTCCAAATTCCCACTCCCCAATCACCCCACTGCCCCTGAACCCTACTTCATTTCATCCTATCTTACACCATATTTCAATTACGGCCAAACGGCTGAATAAGTTCCAATAGCATTTTACTTCCGTCAGCTCTCAACAATTTCCTATCATTCAATAGGTAAGCAGAGGCGAGCTAGAGTTGGTTAAACAAAAAATACGTTTCCATTTTATCGACTCTATAAAATAAACGGCAAATGCTTTGCGTTTTTGTTGAAACTCTCGTTTCGCTGTAATACTACTTAGTTTAAATAATAAAATACGTCAAGCATCTTCCAGTGAACATAAATCTCTCGGACGCGATTGGTTTTTTTTTAGCAAAACAAGCAGTATACACTAAAATTATGATCTCATAGACCTGAGTGCATAAATTGCCTGAAATTTTCTGAAATACCTGCCACATTTCGGTTATTTATACGAATCGAATGTAGGAATCCATTTCGTGAACTCAACACTGAAATGGTTATTGGATCACGTGCGCGGCAATTTGTAAACTTGACTCCTACTCTCCTAAACGCCATTAATTACAAATGAATATTTTTTGGAACCACTTCGACAAATTGTAGCCAAGTAAATACAGCTTAGGATCATCAGCATCAGGGTAGTACCACCCCCTCACAAAACATCGGCGAAAAGTAGTTATTATAGCTGCCGGAGCCGGAAGCTCAACCAATTTTGTTCCCCTTCTTCTGTCCCACTACTCATCAGGTCGCCAACGTACCAGCAATGTCTTTGGTATTGCACGCATCTATTTAGCTACGGTAACTGCTTAACATCAGGCGGGTTGCACACTTGTTTGCCGACTTCGTTATTTAAGTAAAAAAGTACCCCGATACATTTCCGTCGGGTGTTATAACGTTCTGGGTTAGATATCACTTTGTTGATGGTTATTATACAAAGGAACATACGGTTGACGGTGACAAATCCGACACGTGACAAGCAACACGACTCCAGTGTTTGTAAACCTGCGTACAGTGATAATGAGACATACACTGACTGCGGAGATATGTATGTGCACGCAATTTGTAGCGTTTCCGAAACAAAGGATCTAGATGAGAATAGTCTTAGCCCATAGTTATCAGGCCGCGCTTGAGATGGACTCGTCTCAAACCTTACATTTCTTCTAGTAACTAAGGAAGAAGCGGTATTGCAAAAAGGAGAATCTAAAGGTGGTCACAGACGTGAGCCAAGCGTCGAGCACAGCAACTAATATTCAAACTTATTTATAGATTCAAGATACAATTCAAGTAAGGTTAGGTAGTTACCTATTAAGAAGTTCTTCTAACGTAATAGCACCTACTCAAAATGAGAGAAGTTATAGGGTCCCTAGTTATTTCTAGCTTTTCAGTTCACCCAGGTGACAACAATGAAACCAGACCCGTCAATATTAGCCTTATAGAACTACAGTCATAAGACGGCAGACTTGACTTCAAGCAACTCAACACTAATTAAATGAAAAATGAAACCTTCGGCTAAAGAATATAAATTATCGATAAAATTTTGAGTGAAGAAGACTCAACAATGAGACCTATAATAATATAAGCTCACTGGCTGTGCCCGCCGACTTCGTCCGCGTAGTATTTAACTTGAAAAAAAATTCGAGATTATCGGGATAAAAAGTATCCTATGTGTTAATCCTGGTTATAAACTATCTGTGTTCCAAATTTCATCCAAATCCATTCAGTAGTTTTTGCGTGAAGGAGTAACAAGCATACATCTACACTCACAAACTTTCGCATTTATAATATTAATAGGATTACACAGACTTATAAATACAACCTGCGGCTCATTACCAATTCTAAATAAGATTTTATTCAACAAAGAACAAAGACCGTCAAGGAAAATCAAAATACCTCTCTCTAATTCTACCTTTATCATAAAATTATATTCAAAAATTTCGGACTTCAAAGATATTATAACGTGTCGAGTTTACCGCGTTTAGCATAATGACACTATTAATTAATGGAAACTAGATAATGATTTATTCAAGCTTTCTTCCGTTCTGCGTACCAGTCTTACCAGAACCGATTTCAAATGAAACGGTTGTGTCTATATAATAATCTGATAGCTCGTTATTTATTATGATAACAACGCTCATAATTGATGCTAAAAATATTGTTTTTATTGCAACTTCATTTCCATAATTCCACACAGTGAATAAGTGTATACACATTTTTGTAAATGAAGCTTCGTCTTAGTCCTTTCTTACCAAATAAAATATTACTTCTATCGTTCTATCTCAGCAGCCTATTGAAAACCACTCTATATGTATAACATTAAATGTGCCTACCAGTAAGTCGTCTAGCAACAGACACAGCGCCTAGAACCGGTTGGAGACTTATAGATCAACTTTCCTTTTTACTTTGTATTTGTACTCTAACATGACTACTTTATTTGTACACAGGTAAGTCTTCAATCACAGCAACAAACTTACGCTTTACCAAACCGGGCATCTTTACCACCGTGGCAAATCTTCTTGGTCGGTAAGCCTATAATAATTTTTAGGTCTAAATGATGTCCAAATTGTACATTTGCATGCAGCTTTAAAAAATCGACGCAGGCGGTAACTTCGACTCGATTATTAAATCATAAAACTCAAGCGACACTGACCGCATTTTGGCACTCAGCCTGCAACACCACGGGGAAATGCACCTACTTTCTTTCCTCTGCATCTAGCGGGCTTTGGCTACAATCACCAACTGTTTGACTGTACAGAACATCGTAAACATCTTTGTTAGTATCATCATCGTCAACTCTATTGCGTCGATTATAAAGTTTAGGTTCGCGCGGTTAGTTTTCATTTAGGTCCTATAGAGTCTGCGCGCGATCCCGTTTATTTTTCCGCGGCGAGATGGGTGGTGTACGTAGGTTAGGTACTCGGCACGGTTAGTCGTCCGTAAGCAGCTGCACGAGCCGGCCGTGTCCGCGAGTGTTGTATCGATTACAAACTGTTATTCTGTGTGACATACGTTTTGGAACATGTGCTGTGTTTAGAGAAGATGTCCAGTGAAATTTGCTGCAGCCAATTACGGTATGCGTTGGTTTGTGCGCGTAGCTGAAAAGGAGTGATGCACTTTCGTGCACTGCTCTCTCTCGAACGGACAACTGCCGGCATGAAGGGTCAACCGGTTTGGTGAGATCTCTTGCCGATCCACAATCATGTAGAATAGAAATCCCATAGCTTAGAACCCCCTTAGACATACTATTTTTTGGGCGGTAGTCAATCGGTATTATCATAGCGCTCCTTATATCCATAATATTATCGCAAGATGTTTATGTGGGTATAATTTAATGCATATCTCTGTTGCTGCTCACTGAACCAGTGTTGTTGATCTCTTATTTTCTTTATTACCTCATTCCTCGTTATCACTTACATGCACAGGCATAAAAAGTTATGACTTTTCATTATCGAGTTTAATTTTGTATTGACTTGACACGCGCGCTGAATTCGAATTAGCATAATGTGACTTGAGGACAATATTAATGATGCATACTTTTGTAGAACACTTATCATTCTAGTCATAATTTCATTGTTTTATTCATCGAATGTCAATGTTTCATGCGTCAATGATGTTAGATCGGATAATGAATGGTTTTATTTATGAGCACTTTTTTTATTACTTGATTCCATTCGGCTTTATGAAGATCTAGGGTAGATTGTATTGGATTTAATGATCTAAATTCATAGGTACGATGTTTTACATAACAATTAGGTTATGAGTACCATGTACTCGTAGTTAAGTACTTTTAATTTAGATTTTTCAGTCTGATAATCTTTTTTCATTGTCCTTCCAAAATGTATATTTCCGTAATGATGTTAAAAAAGTTGATAAAGTGTGTTTGTGTTATGATTCTGGGAACTTTTATAATTTGTTGATGTTTTCTCAGCATTACACTCAGAAGCTTAATGATACAACTGTTTACTATGAAGAGATTAATTTTATGGATCACCTTATTATTCATGTTTATAATTTTATGCAGAGCATCTGACGGCTTATCAAGCTAATGAACTTGAACTCACAAAATTTAAATATATAAGTGCCTATAAACGAAATTCTCATTAGAATCGTCTCCAGTAGCATAGGGCGCGAATATTATTGTATAAATAATAAATAAATATCGCCAGACTGGCACACCAACTGTATGGTCCCAAACTAAACAACGCTTGTACTATGGGTACCGTACAATGGACTGGGGGCGATCCCAGTGACACCCAGGCCTGGGTAAATTACGAAAAGGCCATTTCCGAAATTTTCCCAGGCGGGAATCGAACCCGCAACCACCATGTACAGTGAGCCGAGCGGCCTACGCTTGAACCACTGTGTCAAGTGGTCGTAAATGTTAGCCCTTGATAACTAGCTACACACAGTAGAATCACCCCTATTACCCGGTCATGTTCAAAGGCGCCACCCTGTCGCGGCCCTAACCAAACATTCTTAAGGGATGTCGTTATACACCACAGATTAGTTTACACTTTCAATAACCCACGATTGTCCCTGATGACGTAACGGGCAGGGATACACAACCTTTTGTTTTTTTTATTATAGTACAGTTAGGGTTGGGCCCAGGGGTTGTCAATATATCTATTGTGTTTTATAAGGGCCTTATGATTGATCGTAAATATTTTTTTCTTAATTAATCAGTTTCTCAGCTGAACAGAAGAAGGTGGGAGTTTGAATTAAATTTATCGTTACGTCACTTCCATGCACTGATTTGAGTAGTCTCAAATACTTTATTAATTGGAACACATACTGAATACTTACCCATTTGATATGTTAATAGTTTGATTGTTTAAGAAGCAAATGAATGAAAGGTTTCAGAAAATACGTCTGTTTGATAGTTAACAGGAAAAACAAACAATTTTAGGAGTAGGTACGTATCTTTCTGAATATCGTTGTTGGTTCTGCCTTCATATGCCACATAGCAATCAATATGCAGTCAGCTGTTGTCGCAATAAATACAGAGCTCATCGCACGCCGTTATACAAGACTTGTACTGTTGCCAACATTCGCCTGAATTTTGATTGTATTTCACTTTCAAACCTGTCCAAAATTATAAGGTTACTACATTCCATAAAAACGTGACCTCTGTCACATAGTACCTACTGTTAGTTCAAATGCCAATAGTCTTGTGGTTGACAGACCGCCCTCGGTTCCGGGTTTCGGTTCGACTGTGCACGAACCAATCGACTTTAGTACATTCTTGTACAATCATTTGGATGGAATATAAACACTTATGCATGTGATTACATCACATAGCTAGTGATTAAACAAAAGTTTAAATTGGAACAGTTTGCATTAAGGCCCGGTTACACGCAGCGACTTGAATGCGCAAATTGTTTGTGCAAAAGTTTGGTCAAAAAAAAAATTGCACTGGTCCGTTTTGCCGTCTTGAGGTATAAGCCTTGGTTGCGCAAATTGGATTTATTTAAAATATACAGGTTGAAACAGAAGGGGTATATATTTTTTTTTTTTTTTAAACTATCACCTTTGGAGGAAACTTGAAAAACAAAAGGTGTTATAGGGATACAGCTGTTAACAGATTTCATAAGTTTACAAGCCTTTAGTACTTCAACTGTCCCACGAAGCCTATAGTTTTAGATTCACAAAGTTAAGTTGCAGAAAAATAGTATACCCTTTATGTTTCACCTAGTTTAGGCCATGCTTGCGAAAATTTGATTTAAGTATTTAGAATATAGAAGCAAAATATTTTAGGACCTGCCTCGTTCCCTCCCAATGAGTATCAAGCACCAGGAAGGGGCCTATTGTGTCCCCTCCTTAGCTCGCTCATTAAATACCCGACGAGCGCCCATTGTTGCACTCTTATGAAACCGTGTATACGAATTGTATCAACAGAATTACATGCGATGACACAAAGTAAATTGCTAAACTGTAAACGTTGCCTGGATACTACCGAGAATCTGTTTATATCGTAATAAAATCGTAATAGACTTGATACCTTCTGAACTATACGACTAATGTGTAACTTCAAGGGATTAGTTATCTGTTTCAAAGTGCTAACTAAAAAAAACTTAGAGTTCAACCCTAAAGTGTGAGATGGCGATGAAAAATGTTATAACTACAGCGAAGAGGTCCACAAAAAGAAACTTAGAAGTAGCGTTCTTGAGTCCATTGGATTATAGTTTAAAATCGCCTTAATAGGACAGCGTATTACTATGTGGTGTAAGTAAACTATATATCTATAATATCTGAAAATTAAGTTATCCATTTTTGATTCCTACAATGCGGTTGTATAATACGTAATTACAAAATAAAAGTCGTGGTTGAATGCGGTGAGTTTCTGTATGATCAAAAGGGAATTAAAATGCGAAAATAACAACCCTTAATACCTAACCAACCCTACCTAGCATGAAGCAAGTGATTGCAAACATTTGCTATAAAACTTAGTAGAGTCAAAATTGTCTCTACATTCACTAGTTTCGACTATAACCCAAGCGTATAGTTCCCAAGAAATACACGGAAAATTACAACCAATTTATTCCGTCGTTTATATTAATGATCCTGTAAATCAAGAAACAAACTGTAATATTCATTGGACTAATTATACGACATAGCTCTCTCCAAAGCACTCTATTTTTTGTTGAAAAATAATTATCGTGAACGTAATAGTTCACTTGTGACTCACATACATATTTTTCGTTATGGCGCGTCCCCATGAGTCCCATCACTATTCTTTGTTCGTATATCTTTATATTCGTGACCCCAAAAAGCTCACAGAATCGGTAACTTTGGCCACAAAAAGCGAGTTATAGTGGTTGTGGTAAATAGACTTTATCACCGTTCGTCGAGCGCAGTTTAATCTGGGTTCATCCTGATTAAGATGCTGTGAGCCCAGTGGTTTGGACTGATGAATAATAAATTTACACACTGAGATACATTTGTATATTTAGTAATGATAATACTAAATGAAATAGTGTGTGTCCAGAAAGGGAATGCTTAGATACATAATGTAACGCGTAACGCTTTTCACTGTTTTAGTGCCCGGGCAGCGAGCGCCCCGAACGTCCGTAAAGAAGCTTCGCTTCAAAAAATAAACCATCCATTTAAATTTGGAAGACAACAAAATTAAAAATCTTTTTTTTTATTTAGGTATCGGTATTTTTGTCGATTTACCACAAAAATTGTGCTTTTAAGGAGCAAGTACAGGGTGGTGCCCACGCCCTAAATCGATAGCTACCACTTTCCAAAATTCGGTCATCACTTTAGCTTGACATGACACGGGGTGAACGAAAAATATAGGGGACGATATTACACGCATCGAAACACGCATTATTATAGGAAAGCTTTCACAATGTATCATGATCAGTATCAAAGATTAATTTAGAACACTGTATACCTATTTACAGCAAAATATGAAAAGATATAAAAAGATTTTCTACGCATTTCCAAATTACAATGCGAGTGTTTTTCGAAATCAGAGTAAGTGCAACGACCGACATTGTTGGTACATTTGAAGACGCAGATTCTGCATATGATAGGTGCTATGGGATAAATAACGGCTTATTTTTGAGAAAAAGCTTGTGTAAAACATCTTATATTGTGAATACAAATCGGTTTAACTGCGTGTACGCGTGAACGGGTAACAAACAAATGAGTTCGAAAAACAACTTTATACCATTTACTTCTACGCTAATATGGCATAGAAAGGTGGTAGGTATTTTGGTATTTATTTACAGACGTGAAAACAAAACTAGCCACTACCTAATTAAAAAAAATATATTTTCAGTTCTGAAATAAGTCTGATCAAAAACTAAATATAGTTTTAAAGTCTCAAACTAAACAAACCAGTAAATTGGTCTGGCCATAAAAATTTACTATACAAACACGTGGTCATAGGGTTTGTTCTGACAACAACTAATGGTCGGGCTAGTACCTACTATTTAATTAAGAAAATTAACATTCTCCCAAACTCCTTAAGTTTATTGAACCTTCATGCAAATGAACCTACCACAAATAGCCCTTCAAAGTTAATTAAAGTTATACTGACGTTCCCGGACCATTTATTTGAATCTTTATCCAGTCATTAAACTTGGTTAACTATCGATCAATGACGCGTCTTAGCGGAGTTATTTTAAGTTTACCATTCGACCGAAGAGGTCAGTCTGAGTATTTTGGGTTAATTAACGTGACCGCTTTCCACCTATTAGGTCAGGCAGCAGGTGTAGATAGTGGTTCGTAGAACATATTGATATACGAGATACTTTATTGGTCTTAAAGGACTTTAATAATAGTCTAATATCCCCTGTCCATAAAACTATTGATGTCAACCAACTCCTGGTGATGCCATTCGTGATGTGATAATCTCACGTTGGAACACGTTGTTTATACCCTATCATTTTCGTCTGGAACATAAAAAGTAAATAAACGCGATATAATCCGTAATAATAGTTTTATTTCAATTTTCGTCTGGCTTATATTATTTAACATAAAAAGTACATAAGCATTATCGTCACATAAAAAAACAAGTGGCCATGATGTCAACGACCGTGAGACGCAACGAGAGAACAATTTTTATAAAACGACAAAACATAAATCGAATAAAAAAGCAGCTTCAAATTCATGTGATTCTCCACCAATGCATACAAAACAGGGCGACGATATCCGCCCGTCTATTTGTACATGGAATAACAAATAAACGTTGTAATAAAACATTTCTTTCTTTACACAAATACAATGTATCCATCCAATTATCCGCTCGAACGGGTAAGATACGGGATAATCAACGATTCGGACAAACACATCACTTGGGGCGTAACTCACGAAGAGACTCTTATCTTATACTTAAGATGGGAATGTCACGACGAAGTTACAGCTGTGCCCAAAATTCCTTGCAGTTCAGTGACACTGAAAAAAGCTTTTTAGTGTGTTACTCAATATTGGAATCACAAGATTCAGTACCATGAAAATATTGTGTTATGTTACCACTCGCTTGGACTTACACAATAATTATTTGCAGCGATTTATGTGTGGACGCTCAAAATAGAGACGACAAAATAAATCAATGCAAATGATTCGTCAGTCCATATGAAAGATTATTGATAAAATCGATGGTAAATTCCAATACAGAAAGCTGTCATAATTCCAATCCTACTAATATTATAAATGCGAAAGTTTGTGAGTGTGGATGTATGTTTGTCACTCTTTCACGCGAAAACGGATTTGGATGAAATTTGGAACACAGATAGTTTATGACCTGGATTAACACATATAATACTTTACTTAAGTCTACGCGGACGAAGTCGCGGGCAGAAACTACTAAGTCATATATTTAAGTAACTAGCTGACCCGACAGACGCCTAGACGTTGTCCTGTCTTAACTTTGAATATTGAATTCGAATTGTTCCACTCAACTTTCTTATTTTTATCTTTCATAAGAACCCTCTCCTGACAATAATAAACACAACAAAAAAATAATTAGTGAAATCATTTCATCCGTTTACGCGTGATGCGATGACCAAGGAATAAGAGATTCATTTTTATATATACTCGTATAGATATCACTTTGTTCATAAGTAGCATCAGAATTTTGAACTGAGTTTTGAAGTGGTTTGCCACTCCTATAAAGAATATTGTAGATAGACATTGGTACCACAACACTTATTTTACTGACGATAAGATTGCATATTTTTTTCTCATCGTAATTTACAAGCCAGTTCCGCTATTCCTCAATACGAATGTACAGCTATTCGGACGCTAATAGCCTCGGAAATAATTAGCGTAATCACTGATCTATTGTAAATTGAGCCGACAGTGCTATAATTCTCATTCTAACGGCACTTTTAAGGCCATAACCAGAGTAGGACGGTGAACTTGCGATGTTTTTCCACTAAATTATACTTATTTCTGGCGCGAATGAATGAGCACTAATAAGAAAAATCGGATCAACGAACTGAAATGTGAGCAATGAAGTCCGGTGCCACAGAAATCTAGATACCAAATGATTATAATTTCCTAATTCAATTTTGGTAATGTCGGAAACTGACTCACTGACTAGGTACTATTTATCAACTGTCATCACTTATTAACTTTCACTTGAGATGTTTATAGATGATTCTTCTCGATTTTAAACTGACTTACCTCATTGGTAAACGTCGATCTCACTGGGTGAAAAGGTGTGCTGATTTCCGGATATTGATATTCTAAAAAGGTTCTTATTTCCGATTTTAAACGGTATTTAGAAAATGGGTTAAGCCAGTAGGTATATTAGATAGAGTTAATATAGAAAAAAACAGACAAATAGACTTTAATTTAACCCTTATTGCATGTAGGTAATGCTGATTATAATCATGCATCGTCAGCTGCTAATGTAAGCAATATGACCGCGGATACAAAGCTCTACCAACCATACGGATATTACCAATCATCACTGAAATAAAAATTTATCCTCTTTCTTTACTAATTAGCAGTATAATAATAAAGCACAATGCACAAAGAAATTAGAGCGGCCCGCTGAACTAATTACTTGTCGAGACAACGGTACACGTTGGAAAAAGTTTTGCCATGACGTCACGCATTAGAGTCAAATTTGAGTACACGCTATGGACTCATGTAAGTGACACATTGAGTGAGTGTTCACAAGTCAGTATGGTCTGATTATTAATTAAGCGTTGGTTCCGTACTAAAAAGTAGCGCTAGTAGCATCTGTGAAGATTAAGAAGATCATCTAGAACATATATTCATTATTCTTACGATATAAGCTTAAGCATAGTAATGCACCCAAGTTATACCTCTCCGGAAACACTGGCGGTAGGAGCGAATTCTACTCCTTAGTAGATTTCGCTACGAAGCAAATCGTTTCGTGCGCATGAGTGGAATATTGATGACGAGACGCATTATGAGGATGAAATCGCTTCCCGCGTCTGGTTATCCGGTGGTGGAAGGGAGACAGCGGAACTAACTCACGTCATTCCTGAGCATTCACTCCAGAATTACTTTTCATAATCATAGATTACAATTAGTAATAGTAAAAGTACAAGTATTAATCTGGCACTCATACGTAAGTAGTTGGTACCTACTTTCACTCCATGCGTGAGTCAGTATTGATGAAATGATGGGGTTTCATTCAACTGTAGGTAGGTACTTATACGTAGGTACTTAGTACTTTAGAGTTACCTAGTAAAAAAACTATGATAGAAGCACAATGATAGAAAGCAATGGCCACTGTCTTGCGACTTTCCCTAAATCTAAAATACATTTCGTTGAAGATTACCTAAAAACAGACGAAGTTTTACACAGAAATGTAAACACAATTAGTCATGTTAGCCGTCTCTCGTCTTCCATATCCTATTTAATGTTTACCTACGTAACTACCACGAAAATACCGTTACGGCAATGCTTGTAAAAAATCACCGCAGACCAGAACGAAACGGTCGTTGAGATAACTAGGCCGCTAAAGCCACACATTTACATCGGCCTGTGGCGAAAATAAGAACTAATATTGCTAGTAAGTATGGAAATAACAAATCTTTTGACAGATTTGCATCGACAGTAGCGACATCGTGGGAAAAGGCGAGTTTGTCGTCGTATATAATCGATGAAATCATTAAAATACGTTGAAAACATAACATGACACAGTAGTAACTAAATATATAGTTAAATAATAATATTATCATATTATGATGTATCGTAAAGCAATTGTAGTAGTGGCGAAATCATCATTATTCGAACTTTTTAGACCACTTTCTCTCAATGTAAAAATAATTTGTAACTTTCTAGTACAAAAAAAACTACAGTAGTTACTATTGGATGATCGAATAGGGGACTACGGAACCCTAAAAAAGTGGTACTGGGTTTGTATGACGGCAGCTCCCTAATTTGAGTCGCTTTCAAGTGCACTGCGGTATTCTGTGGTCTTAATTTCAGAGTTACAACACGTGCGTGGTAATCAAGCGCACATTAAACACCGACCCTATATTTTTTTATCATTGGATACTAAAATATAGGTCCAGTAGGTATTTTTACGCCGCATAAATACCTAACTGTTCCTCACTGAGGACGAATTGAATTTGATTTTGTACACCTGTCCAAAAAGTGCGCTTGTTATGTACGACCGTCTGCAAAATATTTTTCATTACTCATACTCTGAAAGTAGGTCTGAAGTTGCCTGAGAAGCGGGTTGAAAGTAATACTTTTCCGGCCCGGGAGAATCGATTTCAACTGACAGCTGTCAAATTATAAATAAAAAAACTATTTCCATTTTCACATTTCTATGGAACCATGTTCAAACTTTTCTACAGTCACTCAATTACAGCAAGATGTAAAATTGAAATTAAAGAATATATATTTTTAAATGACTAAATTATAATTTAGTTTCAACAATTTCTTTAAAATAACATAGATTTGAGCAAAATATTTAAAGATGAAAATGAAAAATAATGGCTAAATAATGAACTTGGCCGGCCAACGAAAAAAAAACAAAATAGGCGGCAATCCGATCTTTACTTTTTTTTTTCAAGTTATAGAGTAAATTCAAATTCAAAAAATTCAAATTCAAAATTGTTTTTATTCATGTAAGCCAACAAAGCATTTATGAATAGTCAGAATCTACCACCGGTTCAGTATTGTTCATACTTCCATGTATTATTTATTTAGCCAATTTCTATTATTATTTTTACTTTCCTTGTATTCGTAATGAAAAGCACAGTGTTTACCTCGAGTGAAAGACTTATTTTGTCCCGAGACGGGGTTTGGCGCCCGAGCGTAGCGAGGGCGCTAATAGTTCGAGGGACAAAATAAGTCTTTCACCACTCGTGTAACAATGTACTATTCTTGACGTAAAGGAAACAAAAGGTCAATGACTCGTGTTAACATAAGATAACAAAAATAAACTTTTCACACGTAAGTTGTAAGTACAAAAAATTGACATAACAAAAAACGTGCATTTTCCACCGTCATCATGTTTTTTGGATAAAAAAGTCAATGTAGGTTTAAAATATTTTTGTCGGTGTAATTCATCGGGTTTACTGATATATGTATAAATACACAAATTTTCTTAGAATTTTAATCACAAATTGAGTAGGTACTTAGTATTTTTTGTATGTATATGTAGAATAGCTTGTATCTTGGATTTTTTATCGCAATCTAGTAAGAACCCATTGCAAAGCCGGATACATACTAGTCATCATCAACCGATATTAAAACAGCTTTCAAAAGACCGAAATGTAAAAAAATTGCGGCAGTACTTTTTTCAAAATTTGTGTGAATATTTTATTTTATATAATTTTTATTCTATACTTGATACTCATCCAAACCCCGCAGTATTATTTCGGTCTTATGAGTCACCCTTATTATAGAGTTTATTACATTTTTAAAAGGAAAACGTACCAACTTGATTAATTAACGAAGGATATTAATGGACTAAAGAATGTTCAGGTATCATCAAAAGACCTTAAACACGGATGAAAGCAAAATGACTTACCTATGCGCGAAAATTAACGATAATATCTTACTAATCTTTCAAAAAGGCAAGAATATTGCACGCCATTCTCCATGATCAAGATAATTTGATGGAGGAAACTTGTTGAGAAATAATGGCGACAGTCGCGTGACAAACGATAGTTCCAGTGGAAGCCGAGTGTTGTTATATGGCGGTTGCCTTACTTCTCGTTTTATGTAACACTGAGATTATTTTGAATCAAGGAAAACATTCGCTGGCCAGTGAGTGGCGACCACGCATAGCCCCAGTTTGCGACTGCGCCAGACACCGCATTGGATTAATGTTCCATTTTATAAACACCAATGTACATTTATCTGAAAAAAACATAAGATACAAACTATCTGCAGTAAAGTTCTGCACGGAATAGACATATTTTGCCACGCATTATGACACACTAAGGCGCTCTCTCTCTTATTCTTAATCCATGGAAGAAAATTAGAGAAGATATATCTATGACAAACTCACATTTTCTCTTCACATCGGCCCCACGGTAGATTTACTGGAATTCTCAACAAGTTACGTGATAGTAAGTGTCTCAGTTAAAAAAATTACAATAAGTAAATAATATTGCTAGTTTAAATCGGGAATTGAAGTAGGTCGTTGTTTAAAACGATTTATAATTCCGTCCATTAATGTTAGTTGGCGTGGCATCTCATTAATATTATAGACACAGTAATATTGAGCTCTAGCCGCCCGCCGATAAAAACGAAACGAGATTTCGATGCTTCACAAAAAATAGTTCATTGAACTTGTACCGATTTATCTAGCGTATGCAGTCTGAGGATTCAAATTGTCATTAGTTTTTTTGACTCAAGTAAATACCTT
The DNA here is from genome assembly GCA_905147325.1 of Notodonta dromedarius. Lineage (NCBI taxonomy): Eukaryota > Metazoa > Arthropoda > Insecta > Lepidoptera > Notodontidae > Notodonta > Notodonta dromedarius. Next base: position 2,766,435 of record LR990167.1, read on the forward strand.
TGGAAGGAGTTTCTATTAGCTGGGGTATTTAAAATCATTCCAATGGACATCGAAAACGGATTCGGAATCTTTAAACGTCCTTATTTTTACAAATTTAAGGCTATTTTGTTTTTTTTTTTCACTGTTGGTAATCGATTGATGTCAGACGATAAATTATGGTGAAATAAAATTCGCAAAGCTTTACCAATTTTTTTCCGTATCCGTTACCGAAGTCCCCATAGTAAAATATATCCCCATTGACCCTATTGACCCTATTTTATAACTTATGTTACAATATAATATTTCGACTACAAAATGTATAGGTACGAATTCGCTTCCTGTGATTATTGTTTATTAATTGACCTGTTACTTAATCGATGATTACGAACACGCGTACGCGAAGGCTAGGAATCGGAAGGGTGAGCCCTTGAAGCGTCGAGATCGCGTGCTGGCCCCTAAACACAGCGCGGTGAAACCTGCCCGTTGTTGGACCGCAGGGTGCCAACGCTGTTTACCGCCGCCGCCGGCATCTCGATCGACTCGCAGTCGAATTGCAATATATCAAAATTCTTACTAATATTATAAATGCGAAAGTAACTCTTTCTGTCTGCCTGTCCGTCTGTCTGTCTGTCGCTTTATCCCCCTTTCACGCCAAAACTACTGAACTGATTTAAATGAAATTTAGTACACATATAGTCTAAAGCCTGGCTTATATACATATATACTTTTTAATGCAAAAAAAGGGTTGTAAGGGGTTGAAAGGGGGGATGAAAAGTTGTATGGAAGTAACGTCATTTTTAGAGCTAGAAGCATGAAACTAATTTTTTAGGCTGTTGATTCGATATAAATATATATGACATTCAAAGTTTGGAAAAGTTTTACCCTCTAGGGTGTAAAATAACAATAGGGAATAGGTATTTATGCGTATGTGTCTTATTTGTAAAATAATTAGCCTAAATCATTAAAAATCCTACCCAAAGACACTATACCACGCGGTCAAAGTCGCAGGCACAGCTAGTATATTATACATTATTTATGTGAGCTGTGACTCTTAGGGGATTGGCATATGGGTCAATGTGCAATAATTCACGCGTCATCGTGAAATGAACTGTATATACGTCAATAATATAAGCATTCCTTTGTTCGTGTAATTAGTAGATAAATTAGCATATTACTGGCTAGCACCTACTTTATCGTACAACTAACTAGGTGAAACTCAATTAGTTGATAGTAAATAGAACATACTATCGATTAGTTTGTATAAACAATTTTAGTTTAAACTTTATTCTTGTTCGAACGTATTAAACAACGAAACATCTGCAGTGTGACCTACTTCACGCTCATATTATTACAGTTTTATATGTTTGGTATCTACGCGTGTTCTTTTATTACGATTTTCCCTATCTTTATTCGCGCAGGTACTCCATAAATAAATTATAACCTACCTTAGCACTTTCATACTTATTTGACGTATTTTGTTGATATTTAAATTTTTCAAAAAATATTCGCTGCATTTTCGTTTCCAGGTTATTATTTTTCCGTCGGAAATAATTACAGCCGGTGAATTAGAATGGAGCGGGCGTTTCACACAGAAGCGATGGCGGTGACACCTCGAACTGTGTTATAAGGGTGTTACCACAGCAATCGATAGACAGTCGATAAATAATCGGTCGTTGATCGATTCAATTCAATTCAATTCAAAGTGTTTATTTTGATTAGGCCTACGGGAGCACTTACAAATTGCCAATTTTACATTTTTTTTGTTCGGAACGCGACCACGACTGAGAAAATCCGGCAAGAAACTCAGCGGGCTTGTCTTTTAACATTTTGTTAAAAGAAAAAAAAAATTGATCAGCCCTTGATCGATTGCGAATGGGATAGAAACTGCCGATCGGCATAGACTCATCTCATTCTGCCGCATAACTTCATATGGTAGGCGGATAAGATATGGCACTAATTCAGTCTGCTAATTACGGATTAGCGAAAAACACGCCTGTTTTCTGGTGGGAGTCGATTGTTCAGGGCGCAGAGTCCACTCAGAGATCGCAAGACAATGTAGAGCCACCTTAACGTTTGAGCCTTCGGAAAGGCAACGTCGCCGACTGCCACGGCTCCGACCTTCGAATTCAAGGGTCACGGCTTTCACGCAAACCGACTAATTTCGGAAGCACCACCATTTAGTACAGCTCCCTTAGCACGCTACGCCATCACAATCCGCCGTGTTATGTGTACCGATCACGAAAAACATCTTGGGTTGCTACTGTAGAATCTCGATAGTGTCTTTGATGATAGAATAAACATTTATCTTCGAGCAGAAGGCCTTCCGGCGTATTTATAAAGGAAATCGGGTTACATCAAACGTCGACTGCTTTAAAATATTTTGAAGAATCTTTTTTCGGTCTATTGATTCGGTTTTCTATAAGTAAATAAAGTTATTTTTGTTAGCTTCAAACGGAAATACGTATAAATAAGTTTTCTTTCATTTTATAAATATCGGTAGGTACTTATCTCTGTCGTATAAATAATAATTGCTTTATTTATTTAAAACATTTAATTGTAAAACAAAAATAAATTACAAGGTCAAAAGATTAAAAAAATCCTGATCATGTACCTAAACTACTACATGCATTTTTATTTCCAACAATTCCTGTTTTTATTGGTATCTTTATTCATCATTGATGGTTACCGCGTGTCTATGATACATAATAATTATTCAATTTAAAAAATAAAATTCAAAATTGTCACTGAAGTCACTGAAGTTGAACTAAACTTGCAAATGTAGTTTCACATCGTAATCCGTTAGTAATCGATCGCTTTGTAATTTCTACGGCCTCCGTTCTAATAAGATAGAATCACGTTACCCATGACCCTGGGGGGAAATTGCCGAATGCGTAAGGTTTATTTTATTAATCGTTTGGTGCTGGAGCGTGATTTAGCAGCACTTTCGTCACCTGCGTCAAAGAAAAAAAATAGCTTATTTTTGTTATGATATTTTAGAAATTAGGGTGAACAGTTACGCAAATTAATTGATTTAGTTTTGATCTGAGATTCCTTTCGACAAGGCTTTGGAAAATTGGTTCCCAAACTCTCTTAGAAACGACCATCAAAGTTATATGCAGTTGTAGATTAATATGACATAGTTCTAACTAAACTATTAGAATATTCGAAGCGAGAACTGTCAAGTCTCTGAGATTGCTCAAGTGTTCATATTCGGCTGAATAATTTATTACCAAAGCCTTTTCAAATTGATGCGTCATAATATGCATCGGAATAACTTTTATACCTACGGTTTAAAACCGGTCGAGCGTTAAGCCCACTCCAGGCTTTGCTCTATATATAGTTTATAAATAGTCCGCGCGCCCTACATTTCAACCCTGAACTAATTTAGAATTATAATAACGGTACCTTGCGTAATTTTAATATGGATTCATTAATGATAATGCGATTAAATAAGAAACTCGAGAGCTCTACATGTTAGTTTACGTTCGATATTCGTATTGTTAACGCGACCTCAGCTGTGCCCAAGACCCACAGTCGTACGGTTTCAGTAAGCTGTATAATGAGTTAGCGTGTGTATTTAAAGGTTAACAATGCCAAATAGGATATTGTTGTGACGTCTTTGTTAAGTAATTTAGATTAGTGTTTGTAGTTGAAAAGGTACAACGATATTAATTAGTATATTTTCTTTTTTTAGAATTTGATTTTTTGTTTTACATGTTAACAATAAAAAGGTTACAGAGAGAGACTACCTATATGATCTATATAGAGATTCTTCTGGTAAAAAAACACCATGTTTTCGAATTTGCACATGCACATGTTATATATGTGCTTGCAAGGAACTTGCAAGGAAACTTTACAATCAAGCATTTTTGTATTTATAAAACAATATTGTATGCAAGAATATGGCCCTATATGACAATGTAGACCATATTTTATTCATTGAAAAGAGAAACCATTGAGTTTCTAGCCGGGTCTTCTCAGTGGAAGCAGCATTCCGAACCGGTGGTATAGTCTGTCTATTCATAAGTGGCCTGATGGCTTACATGCCAAAAAAATTTTTTTTTTCATTTGCTCAAACTATAAAATACATTTTCACTGTGGCTGTTAATATAATAATTTAGTCAAAAATATGTCCAAAATTAACGCAGCATAGAGTCGCTTATTGTGTGTCTCGTGATTACTCAGAGGTGATCTACTTACATGCGTTTATTTGTACTTTGCAATATCTACGTAAATGGTTAATCTCATCAAGTTGTCCACTTGGCAGTCATCTAACACGAAGGCCGCCGTTTTAATTAAACGGAAGTTGTTATTAACGCAGGATGAGCGGCTATTTATACTAATATGTCGCTCGCTATATACATATAGGTACATATATAACCAGCAGCACTGACTACAAAATTACGACGCTTGGCGCAGTGGTTTGAGCGTAGGCCGCTCGGCTCACCGCACATGGTGGTTGCGGGTTCGATTCCCACCGGGGAAAATTACGGAAACGGCCTTTTCATAATTTGCCCAGGTCTGGGTGTCAAGGATCGCCCCCATTTCACGGTTCGGTACCCATAGTACAAGCGTTGCTTAGTTTGGGACCATACAGTTTGTGTGTCAGTCTGGCGACATTTATTTTAACATAAATTGATGCTTCTTCCTTCAAACTTTATCTAGAGGAAGTACTGTGCTCTCCCCTCCAGTGAATTATATATCTATTGGACTTGTTTGCGATTATTTCTTATTGTACTGTCTACTTAGCGTATATGTATATAACGCATTACGAAGTAAAAATATTGTCTGTGATAGCAACGCAAACCGAGTCCGTTAATCTTCCTCCTGTGCGACTTTATCTCCCACAAATGAATTCCACTTGGGAGAGCCTAAATCCCGAACAAAGCCAACGCTATGCTCTACTTGTGTACGTGTTTCCTCACATCACAAAGAGAGTATCTCCGTGACACTTCACACGTCACGAGGTGGCTACCATTGTGCCCACGAGAATAGCTCCTGCTATTAATAGCTTTGTGATAGCAGAGCCCTACCCCTCGTCATGCATGTGAACGTATTCATTTGCAAATTATATCAGTAGATAACCCATTTTATGTGGTGTCAGGCTTCTATGAAGCCATCTTGCCACGTTGTCGTTTGCGGATCTTATGCCCGCACGTAACAATACCAGTCATGGATTTTTTCGCACTGACCATTAAATACTCAAATGGAACTCAAATTTGAGCTCCGTTGAAGTTCAAGCGCGCGTTTCAATATACTTACATGAGTCTCTGCGATGCTACTGTTGCCATATTATCTCCAGAATCAAGCGCTACAAATGTTTTATTTACTTATTTACTTAATTTACAGGTACATGAAAATTGAAGTTACTTACATAACATCTACGTAGAGCGATAACAATAATAATTGAATACAGACGATGACGTCCCATGACCGGTCAGTGTAACTGACGGGCATTTTTTACACGAGAGGGTCTGATAACTTACTATAAATACGAAAAATACGTCAAAAATTCACTACCTGTAGCTCTACAACGGCTTTAGACGGTCGCGAGCGTAGGCTAAAAGAAACATACCTATGGCAAATTGCTAGGCCTTCGTGCTATTCTATTGTTTCGGTTAGGAGAAGGTAGAGAGGTGTTATACCATTTGCGTAAATGTAGAGGCTAGCGATTAGTTAGCTTAAAAATGGTAGAGCTACTGCCCAAGCTCTCCGTTAACGGCGTAGTCAGAAAATAAAGCCCATCATATAACTGGGACATTCAGTACTGAGAGTTGACGATTATTATCTTTTATGTTAATTGAGGTAGACAGTATTTTACCCAAAGATTTACCGTGGCCGAAAATGGTTCAGGATAAAAAATTATGGAGGAGAGAAGGGGAGGCCTGTACTCAGCAGTAAGACTATTAGAATTCCAGGATATTATGTACAAAATCAAGGATATTTCGCATCGCCGCTCACATCGGCTACAGCACATTGAATATTTATTCCGCCCGATTTATAAACCTTAGTAAATATTAGCACCAGGATTTATTTACAACCCGCAACTAGGTCGTCTCGCCCACAGAATATTTATTTCACAACCCTGACTGGAATTCGTTCGCGTGGTTAAACGTGCGTGTATTATAAGTTATAACAGAGATACTTATGTTGACTATAATGAAACCCTCTGGGTGTAAAGATGTGACGATCGTCAAAGTACCTTAGCCCTGGCCTGAATGTACACCTGTACAATGTATTGTCACCTAAATTTAGCCACTCGTGCGTAGCCAGAAAACACAGATCTGAGAACACAGTGTCAACATTCCACAAGAACACTTGTTCCATGGTTTGAACTCGTAGGCACCTTATGTCTTGCTATGTAGTATTAGTTGGTACCTCACTCGAAGAAAACTGCCATCATAAATTGGGTGGGTCATAAGAACATTTCTCCCAAAAATATTCTAAAGTTTCTGAATTCTTCGCAATAAGATAAGGCACCAGCTTAATATTATTTAATCCATTCCTGGAAATCGAGAGCTCTACTCATAGAATAACGAATCACACAACAAAAATATCCTGATAATATTAAACGAAAATATCCAAATAAATGCTATCTATTTTTTATGTAACAGAATTACGTCACACTCAAATTATATCAGACGTATCCAATAAAATCTCGCCGAACGATATTTCATTCGATTTTGTATCGAGAGATTGAATTCGATGCTTCATAACAATTCGATTTCATGCCATTTCATTATGAAATATATGTTGAACACAATTATAAATATATTGTTTTATCCGAACCATTTATCGATAACATTATCAACATCTAAACAACCATTTTGTCTCAAAAATTATTGTGCGTTATAATAAATGTATTCCCACTTTTTTGCTCACAATATTGCAATTTGAAGTATAACTGTAACCCGTATAATAAATATACTTTGAATAATTTTTGATCGAAGTCTAGTGTTATCCAGATAAAAATGCTAACCTGTTATGAAGGCTCTAATTTTATTTATTTATATTCTAATAGAACGTGAGCTTAGATTCACTATCACAGTGCGTCTGACGAATAACGTCGTACTCCTTACGTAAAACAAGAAATTAGCATTATTTAGTGATCTGTGATATATGATCCGAAACTATATATCACTGTCCGTACCTCTATAACTACGTCAAAATGTATTATTAAAGTGGCACAGGAAAATGAAACGAATCCATTTCTCTCTCCAGATATAATGTAAAATCGTAATGGTACTTTTTCTATGAAACTATTTCAGTAAATCAATCATTTTGTTGAGTGTGTAGAATCGTTCACTTTCGGCCCTTGAGACTGAACGCCGCAGAAAAGGCTTTGGATATAGGGTTGCCCTTCCAGCTTAAGCCGGGCTTATACGGCTCTTTATTGTCTTTTCCGGCTAAATTAAATTAGCAGGCACCAACTAAATCACAACCTAATCGTGTTATGAAAATGATGAGTCCGGATTTTTAACATGTCCGGACCAAATATTACGCCCAAGTTCGGCTGTTCTAATTTAAAACATAGCAACCCTATGTGGAAGATATCGGAAAATGATAACGTAATTCTTGGTGTGCTAAGGATATCTTCTCAACTGCTTACGTCAATAGATAATAACTCTAAATTGAAAATTTAAAAACCCCCGATGCGACGACTTTTTCATCAAATGTATACAATAATCAACAGAAACTCTGCGTAAAAGTAGTCATTATTTTGTTATGACATTATAATAATTGACATTAGAACAGACAACGAATCTAAATATTGATGCCACGGAGGTTTAATTCCTAGTAAAATATTATCAATTATGATTAAATTTCTTGTAATAACTCTGCTTGAGGTAGATGGGAGCAGCCCAGGGGAAGAATTTTGAAACGCTAAAATTATTTTAAATTAGATTTGTTTTTTTATATTTTTTCTCAATGGCGGAGCAGCGCCCTCTAGAATTATTATAACGTAATATTCCATGACCATTAACAAAACAGACAAAGTTTAACGCATGCGCGTATCCCTCATTTGACACGTGACTTATGGAACGTCTTTAGTTCATACACAAATCTCATATAAAAATTGATAAAATATAATTTTTTTCCAGAATCAGGGAAACTTTTCATATTTTTAATATTGTAAAAAGCCAGTTCAATCTATTACGATCATTTTAAAATATAATAAATCTAAATCCAATAATCTCAAATTTCGATTGGATTCGAGCCGTGGAAGTTGGTTTTGGCCGTGAATGTGGCTTTTTAACCTACAAAAGAGCTGATGATCTTCAAACGGCTGAACCGATTTTTATGAAACATAGCTAAGAACACTCTCGATCAGAATACCTATCTAACAAAAGAAACACAATTGAAATCGGTTCATCAGCTTGGGCGCTACGTTGCCACAGACAGACACACAGATACACAGATACACAGATACACAGATACACAGATACACAGATACACAGATACACAGATACACAGATACACAGACACACAGACACACAGATACACAGATACACATGTTAAACTTATAACACCCCTCTTTTTTCGTCGGGGGTTAAAAAATCGATGTACTTTACGTTAGCGCCATCAAAATCTGGAGCACTTTTGTTTTAGTGTCGACTGAATGTGTCAGAAAAATAAGGAAAGTTTGGTAGGTTCTCGTTATTACAGTCACCAGTTACAGTAACGAGTTTGATGCGTGAATGTAACAGTATCTGGCAAAGCCTTTTTCTTTTATGAAGCCGCCTTTTGGTTTTCGCCGACAGTTAATCAAAATTCATCTTTTAGCCCCTTTTTATCTTTTGAGCGTACTTACATGACAAAAGGTTTAAGATCACACCTCCATAAATCTAAAATAACATGAACTCGACACTTTATGTGATGTGTGTAATAACATCAATAAACAAACGTCTCCACCTCATTCGGGTTCTTTTGTACACTCAGCGACGTCACAATGGTGGCACGTAATTCGAAGTTTATCGAGAGATTGTCCATTACGCCAGAAATATGTGTAATAACGGCCAATGTTCGGTAATACCTTTTTGCCTCTCTTTAGGGATGAAGATAAAAACATTGTAATATGTTTTCTTAGGGTATGAACTGTTATCTCTACCCATAATATTGAATATATAGTGAGCAAAGGCTATCGAATATTCTCGTTTCTTCAAATTCTTGCGTTGCTTTAGCTCATCACAGCTGGCTGTGCTAGCCCTGCAGTTACAATTAGACGTCTTTGATGCAGCAAGAAGGTGCTAAAAATACTCTAATTTCACACAACACATCCTGTTTAATATAAATGTACCTATAACGAACATGAAAGTATTTTAGTGAAGTAGGCAATGCGGCGCACACTGCGCGGGCCGGAACGGGACATGGGGGTACGTTGAACCCGCTCTGGTATCCACCTCGCCGCTTCCTTAGGCCTTTAAAATCTCACCTGGTTGGAACAATTAGCTTAAACAGCTGTAGAAAGATAGGCACTTGGTAAAGTTCCATGATTAAAATGTTTATAGGCATTTATAAACCTCTTGTCGAAAAGCCAAGAGTGATATTACGTGCTTTTGGATCTTTTACATGCAAGGAACATGGGTCAGGCTCATCGCAAACATATCTAGGTAAGACAGCAGTATAAGTATCATACTAATATTATAAAGAGGAAAACTTTTTTTGTTTGATTGTAATGAATAGGCTCCGAAACTACTGAACCGATTTGAAAAATTATTTCACTGTTGGGAAGCTACACTATCCCCGGGTGACATAGGCAATAATATATTTTCAAAAAAATTAGGGATCCTTACTAAAACTCGAATAATGTAACCGCAATGTACCCGTGGAAAGCCGGGGCGGGCCGCTAGTATATTATAAAAAAACATATTAAACACGAGATAAACACAAGTAATGTCAAATTGCACATGTAAAATCACGTGTTTAATTTTTTTGTAATATCACGGTTAGTTTTAAAATTTTCCTTCAAGAAAAAGATTAGATTTAAAAATTCTGAAGCCTTGATTAAAATTAGTTTGGTAGGTTGTCGTTAATAAACGCAAGGTACGAACAGGCACCAAATCGTTTTAAGCAGCTCATAAATATTTAACACAAGGTTTGAATCCAAATAGCTAGACTGCCTGATTTAGGAGCTTACTTATCGATCCTAAATAGTTATGAGACTAGTCATGTGGTATGTCTCTGTTGGCACATCGTGTAGATCCCAACAAACGCGTTCGTTGCTTCACATCGGTTTAGTTTTAATTTCTAGCACAGATTAGATATGGTTTTTGATTTCTAGTTAGTATAGGGATAGGTAGACGAAGTGGAAACAAAACCCCTATCTATGTGATGTTTAAATTGCTCTGACTCTATCTACATAGTTGAATAACTGAAAAACATAACTACTTAATTAACACCAACATTTAATGGACTTAAATCGACCTCATATATAATCAAAGAAATATATACTATGATGTACAATAATACAGTGCTGAGTGTACTTTGTCCTCAGACGATAAGAATAAGTTAGTTAGACAGACTGCGTAGAAATAGTGAGTGAATCCAGCTAAAGTAATAGGTACCAAATCCCATCAATTCAGTATTCTGTTCTAGATTTGCTCATGTGTTTTTACAAGTTTTTATGTGATAACGCAGATAAGAGAGCAGTGATAGCCGATTGGTTAAGCACGCGTCTTGCGGGACCTGAGTCCTGGGTTGAAACCCTGGCTCGCACCTCCGCATTTATTTCTGTGATAAGACGTAATCCCCTGTACGTACTCAACTCTAAACAAGAGCTTGGATTGCCGCTTTTTGATACCTATATTTTGCTGTCTTCCTTCACTGACTAATTCTACGCGTTCATCTAAATTATTCAAGGTAAGGTTGAGGATTGAATTACCGTTAAGCCCAACACAATATAATATAGTGTCTAGATTAAATATTTAAAGTTGGTAAATTTGCGAGAATACCGCGTTGTTATGTTATTATTAGATTAGATAATGGCGCAGATTCTTCGTAGATGAGACTACATTGTGTTTAAAGATTGCTACTTGCCTTTTGTATTTCTTGAACTGTAACAATGTTTAATGAATAAGTAATTTAATCCTGAACACATTTGGGTAGACATTTAAATTATAATCCTTAAAAAATTGCGTTAAATTTTGAAGACCCACATAATTTAATATCTCATATGCAAATAATGTTATTTAGTTTTTTTTTAAAGATACTAAATTTAACGTCCTCTTTAAATAAATGGCTATCAACATTAAAATAATGAATATAAAAGAAAAACTTATTTTATGTTAAGTCTCTTATTCTCCAATGAACGAACAAAAGCACGGAATTTTATAATGGAAAGAATTTTCTGTTATATTTCATTATCGAAGTCGACTAATCATTAAACAATGAAAGAAGAAACAAACAGATATTTACTATAACGAAGATTAAGTGTTTATCCGTATTGCTAGATGTCTTGAATATAAAATAGGATTCGAGTTAACATCTTACCCATTTTGATAAATCATTCGTCGCGACTCGGCTCATTTGCATTCAGATAACGCAGAAAGTTCCGCTCAGGGAAGGAAATTTGTATTACAATGCTATTGTTTACTCTGAAGGTGTAAGTCGATTGTTTAATTGCCGCTTCACTTCCTTTGTGTGCTATCCGCGGGAAGTCAGTTAGATAATTCGTGTAAGTAGTACGTGCAAGTAATGAAAATAGAATTAGTTTTAGAAAAGGCTGTGGTGGTATATTGTTATTTCAAGTATCTTTTGTAGGTACGTATATATTTTTCCACTAGCTGAGCCCGCGACTTCGTCCGCGTGGAATTTAACTTAACAATAAAGCCCGCTCCCGCGTTCTGAGCCCGCGCGACAGGACCCATTTTTTAAATTTTGTTTTTCTAAAATAAAAGTAGCATAAGTTACTGCTTATAACAACATCTATCTACCAGTGAAAGTCCCGTCAAAATCGGTCCAGCCGTTTCGGAGATTACCCGGAACAAACACACAGATAGACAGACAGACAGACAGACAGACAAAAAATTTATAAATCGCGGATTTGTTATAGGTGTCGTAAGTACTTTCATATGCATTTAGTGAAAAGGTGTTATTTTGATATTACAAACAGACACTCCAATTTTATTTATTTGTATAGATGATAATATTGACAATAATTGTTTGGTGTAGAGTTCGGTTTAATCGTAGGCTGCGCGACTTACTGCATCGGGTAATTGATAAATAATAATAAATCGCCAGAAGACACACCTACTGTATGGTCCCAAACTAAGCAACGCTTGTACTATGGGTACCGTGCAATGGACTGGGGGTGATCCCAGTGACACCCAGACCAGGGCAAATTGCAAAAGGCCATTTCCGAAATTTTCCCCGGGGGAACTCGAACCCGCAACCACCATGAGTCGAGCTGCCTACGCTCGAACCACTGCTTCAAGTGGTCGTCAATTTTGAGTTCCATTCCCGCTGGGGAAAAATTTAATTAAATTACAATTTAATTTAATTACAAATATGTAATTATTTACTTATAAAGAATAACATATTTGACCTAAGTCCCTACTTCACCGTACTTGGCTCATATGAATAAGTACTTGCATTGACTTGAATATAAGTATCTACCTGAGTACTGTCATTTTTTGCTGTTTTAAAATCAGTGTCAGATAAGCGAATGGATTACATAGCGTACGAAAGTTCAAACACCGCGCGTCAAAACTGATGTTAAAAGACAATGATGTTTGAGCAAATATTTGGATGGCGATAATAATGTATTGTGTTGTGATGGACGAGCTCAAAACATGTGGTTTTTATACGTTTTACTTAATACATAGCTGTGTATGTGACATAACATATACCGAAAATTGTATTCTGTAAAAAACAATAGTCTTATAGTAAGACTACTGCCGTTCGCTTATAATTAAATTTGAATTTTAGGTTTTTTTTAATCAAAAATTTGAGACTTTTTGATATTCCTGTAGCGGTTAATGTATAAGTAATGGCTTTACGGCAGAGTGGTGCCCAAGACAATATAAAATAAGTAAAGGGAGACAGCGTCGTATATGGGAAGACGATATTAAATATAGCGGGACATACTTGGAAAAGTCAAGCGCAGAATCGCATTCGATGGCGAACTCTAGGGGAGGCCTATGTTGGACAGCAAGACAATCTTCACGTACCGGTGTCAAACAATTAAACAAGATTATTGTAACTATATGTATATTGTAAGACTGATTGTTAAATAAAGGCTATTATTATTGTTATTGTAATGGCTTTACGGTAGGTATGTCTACTGTCTCTAGCCAACCAATTGAAATTCCTTTTCTAATCTAATTTTAGCCGGCGGCGGCGCGGTCGCACGTGCGGAGATTGTGTTTGTTCAGGGCGCTCAGGACTATTCCCTTTGACCTTGTGACCTTTTAAATTTGATGTACGCCTAGAACCTCTACCAGGTACCCCTTGGATAATTTATGTAGTCTCTACCTAAAAACGGTTTCACCAATCGATTGCCATTCGTTCGTTAATAGTAATAATAATGTAGCCGTTTTAACGTTCCACTCCTGGGCACGGACCTCACCTCAGTACGAGGGTAATTCAGGCCAAGTTAGCGGATTTCAGATGTATTTCGAAAATCGGTTAGATTTTCTAAGACATTCGGTAAGATTTTCACGCTCTTTTCCTTCACCGTAAGCAAGTGAAAAGCATAATATAGAAATTGTTGATTCGCACATATATTTCCAAGACCCAAAGGTGCGTTAATTATAAAATTAAAATTTGCTTCGACACTACCTTCTTTTATAATTCGTCTTCTTACTTAATATCTACACTTATTCGACTTTACCAATATTTATCTACAAGACAAAATGTGTACCTACATGTAATCTAACCAAGTTCGTGTACATAGTGGAATTAAATCTATTTAATGTGAGATTAACAATCAGGAAGCTATTCACTGATAGCTAGCACATGGTAAACACTGTAATCATTGCAAATTGTAATCAACACACTGTGTCTTTATACGGGAAATAGTTGAAGACGGTATCCTATAAGTCTACCGATGTGTGATGGATCTGTCAACATTATCATACAATATATAAAGCTTACAAAGCATACAAATTATCATAATCTTAACTTGTACCGCTTGACGCAGTGGTTTGAGCGCCGGCCGCTCGGTTCACTGTAACGGGTGGTTGCGGGTACGATTCAGCCGGGGCAAATTTCAGAAATGGCCTCTTCGTAATTTGCTCAGGTCTGCGTGTCTCTGCGATCGCCCCCAGTCCATTTTACGGTACACACAGTACACTGCTTAGTACAGTGCGCTGCTTAGTTTAGGACCATACAAATGGTGTTTCTGTCGTGCTATATTTATTTATTTATTAACTCTATGTTATTTTCAGGTTTGTTTCTAATTTATTTTAATTATTCAATCCGTTGATCCTAAATAATCTGAATCACATGTAGAGACATAGTTTAAATATTGACAACGATTTTGACGTCAACCTGTATACTTACAAGTTACATTATTGCTCCTGAAACTGAAGCCATATATTTCATTATCTACTGCGCTCCAAAATAAACTCAGCCACCGGCCTCAATCCATTTTTATTTAACACATTTTAATTTATTCCGCATTTTATGCAACTACCAAATATCGGTGAGGAGAATTTATTAGCTGTTTGTCGAATCGATAGAAAAAAGTAATCGTAAAGTTTTACTACAGCAGATATCGTTTCACAGAAAAGATGGCTATTACTAACAGAATATGTAGAGTACGGACAATTCTTACTGGAACATGTATTGGAACTCTTGGTGAGTTTGCCAGCCAAGTGCGTCACCGGGAGGCGATACAGTTTTTTTACTAAAGCGTCATTGTCTTCATTAGTGAAATTCCAGATAGGACATGACTCTTTAGTTGGCTGAAATAGAGAAAGAATAATAGCAATAAATATAAATATGACTATCTTATAGCTTGACCATACTTTCAAATACCTACCTACTTATTCGGACTAAATTATTATACATTTTTATTAAGAAACTTCATGAAACAAGCCTTTAATTATTGTAAAAACATATTCTTTATTCTAATGGATATCTACCCTCAAAACAACAGCGGTCAATATAAATATGGCACAGACAAGAATATATTATTTATTATTGCATCAACTCTGACCGAAATACCAATTCCCTGGTGTTTGTAACCCGTCCCTACCTACAGGATACGACCGACGCGACCTCTATCATTCAATTGTGTGGGGGACGTGCGACTATTTTGGAACAAACTACTCGCACTAATGACAGCAAATTGCCCCCCAGCGTATTCAAGAATAAACCATCAGAAATAACCGTCGCGTGTAACATGGTGCGAATGATCTATACGTAGACATTCGATTTATAAATGTTAAAAACAAAACTTTGTTCAGAGGAGTACAAAAATTGGGTCTCCCAGGGAGCTGTATTGGGTCCAATATCATTCCTTTCATGAAACTGTTTTAAAACGAAATGTTATTTAGTTTTGTTATCAGTTCACAAGCGTGTATCCATCATAATAGTTTGTCCACGGTCAGCGGATCGGAAAGCACGGTTAATTGACGCCGCCGATCCGGAACCACCGTTACGTTCCCGCCGATTCATCTCTTGTCGTGCCACAAATATGGACACTGTTCAATGGTTCTGAATGCTATGATGTTATAGTTTCAGAAAGCATCGGTAACCCAAAATCTGTCGTAACACACTTACTTTCAATGAAGTTATTTTACTAATTCAAGATTTTGATGCATCGATATTCGACTGTTCGTAGATGATTTGTCGATCTTATGAACATGTAAAGCATTTGTTATAAAGCAAACGACAACAACATAGCTCCAATTTTGTCAACTTTCATGTTTTTGTGATTTTACTAATCCTTTAGTGTAGTTTTCTACATACATCTTCAAATAATTAGGAGATATATATATATAGGCAAGTTGATTTATTTTACTATTAGGTAGTACCATGATTTTAAACCTGCAATTATTAATGATAATAGTTACCACTTATTGATAAAAATAAAAATTAAAGAATATGATCTCCAGGTGATTATGAGCTTTAGATCACTAAACTGGATAATTTTTTGGCTTAAAGTGTGAGAAATAAGCCTTAAAATTCACTGACTGAAATCGTGAATCGTGAAAACTATAAAACTGCGAAATAATTAACTTCGCGTGATTCGAAACGTGACCGCTCCGGTATTCGATGACGTATTATTGGCACTAATACTGTGACGTGTAATTGCAAATATTGTGACTGTAAGCAGACAAGAGATAGGAATTCAAAATCATTAAAAAACTTATAAGTAAAAGTTAGCCCTTTTTTAACTACAAAATTATTGATATATTTTCTTAAATAAATTACTGTAACATTGATTTTGCTTGTCATCATTAGTGTCTATGTTGAAGGTTATATTTAAAAAGTTTTCATGATGGTTTGAGTGGACAATCAAACATTAATTACTTTTATCAATAGCAGCTATCTACTGCCATCGATTAAACTTTCCGTGATTCGTTAAGTGTTCTTTATTGTATGTCAATTATGTTTATTTTCGTTGTTTGAACATACTTGTGTTATAAACCAGAGATATATAGGTATAGGTACATAGTTATTTTGGAAATACTTATCAGCAGCAATCTGAATAGTTCTTTTGATAATTCTCAGAAAAGGCGATACAATGAAAATGTATATTCGTTATATGTATCATTAAGACAGTAATGTTTATTATTTATACTATAAATATAAAAATATAGAGACACTATAAAGACACGGTTACGGTGCTCCTGCACATATTAGACGGTGCCTATACCGGAAACATTATCGTCCATTATGTATGTATTAATTATAATTTCTTTATGCCGGCACCATACCATAAGCTTCCGATTTGGAGAACAATAGATGTGTAGCACGTTCTCAATGTAGCGCCATTTCCGTTGCGTCAAACGTCGACTCACCGCTTTTTTAATAAAACTGCGGACACTTGCACGGTTTTCCACAATATACTGAAAATTTGGCGCTATTTTCAGAATATGACAGCGTCCCTGTTAACGATACAATGTCACCTTTTCATCGTGGAAAATCACATTTGCCTATACCTACCTATTGTTCTCACTTACAAGTTCATCTGATTGGGTTAAATCCGTTCCAGGGATAAATAATATTTTGAAGCGAAGGTTATATACGGACGTTCGGGGCGCTTGTCGCGCGACCACTCTATCCGTGCTAAGCGTCAGTAGCGTTACACGACAGCGCGCCGCAGCTGTTTTTAACGCTTAGTTCCTACGCTTTAAACTATAAAGCTTCGCTTCTTTTGGGCGTCCCTAGACGGCACTGTTTTTGAAGTTCAATTCTTATGTTATTCAGCATTCCATCCTGGCTATTTCCCAAGTTCTCCTTCTGATACAACATACTCCACTTGGCCTCATATCTGACGTCACCAATCAATATGTAATAAGTAAATTGACTCTCATAAATTTATTTTACTATATCTCTCAACACTCCACGAAATTGGGAAGATTAATATTCCTTGTTCTGTGCACCACCCAAATATGCTCACTGATGCGTTTTATTAAAATGACTGCGATCCTGGCTTATAAAATTTATAGTCGGATGAGTAATCAGCAAAATAAAAAAAACAAACATCCTTCTGACCTCACACAAATGAGTAGGCATCTAGGTTATAAAAACCCGACCCTAATCCGAACTAGTGGGATTAATAGGCACCAATATAAAAAGGGGTTCCGCGGACAAATGGCCACATTATTTTCTGGTTTTTGGTGATATCAGGATAGCAAAAGCGAAACGTAGATTTTGGCGTTCTTTATTTTCAATGCAGACCAGGTACCGGAACCGGAAATTTTGTTGAAGGAGTTTTAAGGGTTTTTTTTTCGAATAACCCTATCACTAAAACTATCCCATTTATCTTTTCTTACTTAAGGGGAGACTTGATATAAATCAACAGTTTATTTGCTACCATAATATTGATTTCAGACAAGGTATTAGGTATGTATGTGTATCTTTAAGCTTCAAGTGAATCAGTTGTAGATAGGCAGGTAGCGCGACCAACGAGAAGCGATACGAAAAAAATATCACTTAAATTCATTATCACACTATAAATAGGTAAGTACTATTCTTATAAATGACATTGTTACGTACGCTAGACTTTAGCTGTAAACCGTAGGTAATTGCTTTCCGTGATGCTTCTGAATGTTCTCGGAAGAACGATATTCTAATTTTACATCCGCTAATGCGTGGGTGCTATTATGTTACGTTTACGATGTTAGGCTTCAACGTAGACTAGTATCAGCGTTAAAAATCTCGTTTGATTAAATAATAGACAACAAATAAAGGTACTTATACTTATATACTAGGTGATACAAAATGGGTATACTATTTTTTTTGCAACTTAACTTTGTAAATCTCAAACTATCGGCTTTGTGGGACAGTTGAAGTACTAAAGGTTTTGTAGACTTGTGAAATCGGTCAACAGCTGTAGTCCTATATTATTATATTGTATATATATAGAGAATAGGTAATATATTTTTGTACAATAACAATAATAACTAAAAAAAAATTCTGTACAAACATACAAAAATGCATTTCTGCTGCCTAGATGCCAATATTAACTAATAAATTCGTTAGACACACACACACACAAACATTAAATCGCAACAATTTATCATCAAGAATGTTCATTCTACACTAAATTGTTTTGTTGTGAAAGGGGATGATTAATGTTTTCGCATTCGTTACCTACCTCAAGACGAGCGGTGAGGGCGAGGTTACTCCCGCACAAAACCGAGGCTCATTTCTCAACTGTAATAATCTAAGGTCACCTGAATTCTCAAACAAGAGGTATCAGACTAAAATTGGACGTAGATTTGCAAAATGGAACCAACCCTCACACTTCTGCAATCTGAAACCAATCTAGCACCACTAATACAAAGTTGGTTTTGGTCTACAGCAGTGCATGTGGGTTGATTGCGTTCTGCAAAATTATATCCAACTACCTGTACCCGCGACTTCGTCGGCGTGGAATTTAATTGACAAAGTTTCATACAAACTTTCATCCCCTATTTTATCCCCTTGGAGGTAGAATTAATTAAAATCCTTAGCGGATGCCTACGTCATAACATCTACCTGCATGCCAAATTTCAGCCCGATCCGTCCAGTGGTTTGGGCTGTGCGTTGATAGATCACTATGTCAGTCAGTCAGTCAGTCATTTTGAGTTATATATATTATCGCTCTACACTTCATATTTGTTCAGTCCTATTGTTATAAGAACCTCGAACCAGATTAAACGTCGTTTCTTATTAAATTACTATAGGTAGGTAGGTATATTTCATTATTTCATCAAGGTGTCTGCGTTCCCGAATCACGTAGACAGACTCAGTCTACACGCGCAAAAGTAGACTTGTGACGCAAGTCAAATATATATATTTCAGGCAATTAGGAACGAGCAATCGTTTGCTGCTTTCTGTTGTATCGACTTTAATGAGTTTCTTACAAGTTTAGTTTTTTACGTGTTCATTGCATCTGCTCATGGTTTACGAGCGTTCGCGTGGACTCGTAAAGCCGGACGTCGATAAATTTGCGGTTTTTTAGGTATTTTTAAATACCGTTTGTTCCTTTGTACATACATACTTACATTACAGACTGACAGACAGATTATAACTACGTACATTTAGTAGGTACCTACTTAATAATAATAATATCGTAATCTAGCGCCCCTAGCACCTACTGTTACAGCTCTGGTGATATATGTTATCTCTAAATTTAACCTTAAAATCATAGAATAGTGTAGTTCTATAATATATCTTCGGTTCTATCCCGCGAATGGTAAGCCGCGATAATAAACGGGAATTAGCGAAAGCAAAAAAATATTTAAAAATGAAACAGTAAAAATAGACCGGACCCTGGACTGATGAACCCTCAAGGCTGAGCCGAGTTTATATTAGACACTTCCCGCCCAGCCAACACACGTTGTCTATGCTAAACAATAATTAGCAGCGTGAATAGATATAGGTACCTTGTTCTAGTCCATTGTCAACCCACGAACCAACTGCTGGTAGAGTGGGGAAAGCGATTTGGTTGTATTATATATATACACCTGGGTAGGTATATTATTATAGGTATATACTAGCTGTGCCCCGCGACTCCGTCCGCGTGGAATATGGACCACCCTTAACATTTAGGGGTATGAAAAATAGACAGTAGCCGATTCTCAGACCTACCCGATATGCACACAAAATTTCATGAAAATCGGTCGAGCCGTTTCGGAGGAGTATGGTAACTAACATCGTGCCACGAGAATTTGATATATAAGATAATAGGTTTACATTACATCTGAGGATAAGAGTCGATAAATGTTTTTGTAGTTTCGAAATCCCTTTCACTAAGCGTTTTGTAAAAAATACTGGAACTAGGTATTAAAATCATTTGTTGTCATATTTATTTTTGTCCGGGGCCCAGTGCGGGATTACAATGTCTTCCAAAACTAAGTAACATCCTCTAATCTAATGTCATGCATCCTCACGATGTATTTCTTCACAGCACCTAAGCAAACTCGCCCATATATTTCGAAAAAACTCACGAGTGCGAACCGAGGTTTGAACCATGAACTCTGTGCACGCAAAATGCTTTGACTGCTTACTTATTCCTTAAAATTTGTTATAAAATTCCTATACTGTTGTCCACAGGACTACGTCACCTCCTGGGGAGCCCTTAGTGCGGGCACCAGCGGGCAAGCCAAGATGCCCGCCGGCAATATCGCGCCTGCGCGTTGAAAAGGTGGAAGGCGGGCTGGCGGTCGCTGGGGTCGTCGTCGCCGCCAACTGCCAGATCGTACTGCCTATATTTGGATTCCTGTTTATGCTTGTTGGATGTGTACTAACTGGTAAGAGAATATACTATGTGTAGGAAACATCGAGAAATTTCGAGAGGCAGAGAGATACAAGACAAAATATTCAAAAAATTAAGTTTGCTAAAAATACATTGTTGATTGAAGTAATTGGGTTTGAAAACAATGAGACGTTAGGCGGGGCCCGCACCGGTAAGGAGATTGCGATGCGATGAGACAGCGATCACACCCCTAGAAAAATATAGCGGAGCCGCGTCATGTAGGTAAGCGAACATTTGTATAGAAATCGCCGTTGCGTCGCAATCGCCACACCGGTGCAGCCACGGTCTTATACTACAAATTAGTTTTATACCTACGCTGGTAATGCACAAGATACTTTGATAACGTGAGTGATTGTTCTTGTGCGAGAACCGCAATGAAAGACGGTGACTAGAACTCTTAGTAGAGTATATAGGGAAATAGAGAAACGGCTCTTTTTAAAACGTAAATAGGATTTAGTGACACCCAATAAATGTATCTTGGTGATGATAAACATCTACATGATGTGAACAGACTAAAAAGTATCTGGTAAACAAATACATAAATCTCGTGGCTTGAAACAATAACAATTTGCCGATCTCCGGGGCCGCCGCTCAGCATAATCATAATATTATTGTATGCTCTTCATTAGTTTCAAAGAAAATATAAAGAATAATATGCTACTCCACCTACACGTACCTACACATACAATCAAACACCCAAATTATGAATTAAATACCGCAGTACTAATCTAGAAGTGATCACCAGAAAACCAGACCAAAACAAATGAATACGAAAAGTTCCTATTGAAAATCAGATCGTCAGGCTCAACGACATGACGCTCAGAATAACTGACTGCTCGATCCTCGTTGCAGCTAGCAACCGATTCAAAGACACCGATGCCGCCGATGCCCCTCCGCCCGCTACGATTCTCTCGAGTGATTATCTCGCTCATACTCATATTTTTTATATCTGTAGTCGCGCGGACTGTAAGTTAGCGGCGAACAGGCTTGACGCTTGGTCGGGGTTTCGTACACGCGAAGTACATGTATTTGCGTTATCTATGTAAATCCATATCTGTGATTTAAACGGTAATGTAATAGACTGTTTATTTGGTTGCAGCTGCATCGTATCGTGGTTGCGGCGAGAACGAGGAGCCGGACCACTACGCGGCGCGGATTGCGTTCACTGGCAACTCGCGGGTGCTTGGTCCTGTGTGCATTGTGGCTGGCGCCCTTATGACTATTGCTGGTATGTATTAAAAGATAACTAGTAATATAAAATAATTACATTACTAGTAGTAACGTCAGTCTAGCCAACAAAGCTAAATACTTGTACTAAGAGTGACCTCACGTCAATAGTTCTCGCGTGCGGATCGAACCCGAAGCCTTAGGATGGGTGACACATCTTACTACGAGTACTAGGCAACTGACACCTTCGTATCTATAAGTAATTTGTTAGTTACCTAATACTGTTATTGCTTTCTAATTACGCAAGATTTCAGAAAGAATCCGCTCGATATTTCAAATTGCAACCATAACGTATAGGTAGTTGCAAATTCTAAGTATAAGGTGATATATCTTCCAAGACATGTGTTTAGTAGGTATATTAAGATAGTAATAGTCGTAGTAATACCACCAGGGTTTTGCTCCAATTCTTTTACTTGAAAGCAGCTTCAATCGGCCATCAAACCTACACCCTCAACCATGCAAATCTTACCCGATATGACATCGTCAATACTAACGTTATAATACACAAAATACTTAAACCAACGAGGACATAAAACCCTCTTAGGACGATGTCGATGTACGCTAAAACACTTATCCTACTTAGACATTTAGGAACCAGCAACACAGCCTTCCTTTGAAGTCTTCCTTCGTGTCTGTAAGCCTGCGATATATATGCAATGTAATTTCATCCAATTATTTGAATTGCAGGTATAGTTTTGTGTATATTGATGCGAGCTGCTCAGCGCCGGCAGCGGCGGCTGGCATTCCACTGTCCTATCCACGGGGACTTCTACCCGCTGAGTCCTCAGAACACGAGGAAGTATTCACGTGAGTATCATAAATTACATTCTCTACAATTCTCACTGACAGTATTTTTCTTTTTTTTAATTAGGACTGGTCCCGCCACACACTCCCATCACTGTTACTCCTGTAAACCAGGATCGACAATGGTGACCAATAATGACGTCAAGGTTAAACCCTCGACGAGTCCCGGGGAAAAGGTCAATTGTCTTGGAACCCGCACGAATTTAATCGAAAGAAATAATAGGAGGAGTTGGAAGAAAAAAAACATTTATCTCCGGCGCAAAGCGGGAGACAAAAATAGCTGGTATGGGCTGATTGCCATAGAAGCAAGACTGTTACAGCTGATTGAAGACCAGTTGTAAGGCACTACGGATCGTAATTAGACTAAGTCAATATTTCAAATGTCAAGTCATATTTCAACAGAAATGGATACGTACGTAAAACAATTTAGGATAAGGACCCACCACTCACCCTTGGCTTGTTAACCTCCAAAATTATAAATCAAATAGGTTGATCGATAATGGAAGAGGTCAACAAAACTTAACTCCGTCGGTCGAGCTTGTCAGTCATGAGTGTCAGGGACCCTAATAATGTGCAATTTTCCGCGGAACAAAGCGAATTAAAAATAAAATTCGACACGTGTTTCGCCTCTGAACGAGACATCCTCAGGAAAGTTGGGCTACGAATGAGCCGTACTACTCTGTCAAGAAAGTACCGGGAAAAGATCAATAATTCACAAAAAAATTATTATTCATCCAAAATTATTTTATCACCTTCAAAGTATGCTCCTTCAGAAACGATAGACTTACGCCAACTTATAATACAATCATCAAACATTTTTTTAAATGCTGTTTCCGGAATTGAGTTCAGTTCTCACCGCGAATTCTCCTTTATGTGTTCTACCGATTGAAAACGGGTGCTACGAAGTGGTAATTTGAGTTTAGGAAAAAGAAAGAAGTCGGCTGGAGCCATATCTGGTGAATATGGTGGTTGCTCGATGGTATTTTTTGAGCGTTTGGACAAAAATTCGTTCACAATGATGGCCTTGTGCGAAGGCACACTATCGTGGTGCAAAATCCAAGAATTATCTTTCCAGATATCTGGCCGTTTTCGTCGAATTTGCTGTCTTAGACGCCGCATAACGCTTAAATAATATTCTTTATTTACCGTTTGACTTTCCGGGAAGAATTCCGAGTGCACAACACCGCGATAGTCAAAGAAAACAGTCAACATGACTTTGACTTTTGATCGACTTTGGCGTGGTTTTTTCGGTTTCGGTTCAGTTGGAAGGCGCCACTCCGAAGCTTCTTCACTAGTTTGCATGTCAAACTCGTAAACCCACGTCTCGTCACCAGTAACAATGCGTTTCATGAATGTTGGGTCGGAATTGACTCGTTCTAGCATGTCCTCAGCGACTCTCATGCGATTGAGTTTTTGGAGAAAATTCAGGTCTTTTGGGACTAGCCGAGCGAAAACATGTTTCATAACCAAGTAATTGTTCAAAATGGTAGGTATCAACTCGTGAGACGCAGAACGTTCGGCGGCTATCTCTCTCAATGTTAAATGATGATTTTCAGTCACTATTTCCTTCACTTTTGCAATGGTAACTTCAGTTGCAGACGTTGATGGCCTACCAGAGCGAGGCAAATCTTCCATCACATCTCGACCGCTTTTGAACGGTTTGTACCACTCATAAGCACGTGTGTTTTATAAAATCGATTCACCGTAAGCCTTCTGTAACATTTTCAGTGGCTCCGAACACGAAATTACATTGGCGATGCAAAATTTAAGACAAACTCTTTGCTCGATGATTTTGTCCATTATGAAATTCGCAATACACACTAGATATGATATAACTAAAAACAGCACTGTATTTAATATAAATAACAGATGCAACTCAAACTCCGCACCAAAATGGAAAACAGTTGTGCCAATCTAGCAACAACAAAAAAAACTAAAATTTGAATTTGGAACCATAAATAAATCATCCATTCCCGATACTTTCTTGACTGAATGTACGTACCTATAAAGCGTAGCTAATAGCATTGATATAAGAAATACTTTCTTATCAGTGAGTAATACTGTAGGTAGTACGCCAAAAAGATAAGGTATTCCTGATTGTAAGGCTTGCCCGCACAACACTCTCGTCGAGAACGTAAGAGAAAAGGCAAGAACGTGTGAATGCATTTCATAGTTTGACCATATGTTATGCTAAGAGAAAAGTCTCGGTGCCTTTGCAAGAAAACAAAGAATGGTTTTCTCTTAATATAATAAAAAAAATGCAAGAACAATATAGCGTGTCCAAGAATTCTTGGTATAAGTGAATTATATATGAGAGGATGTATGATTTTAGGATGATGATGAGGATGTATTTCAGTGCGTGTTTATTGTTGCAGGTAGCGCATCAGGCGCCTGGCATTGGGTCCGTAGCTGGTTAGGGCTGGTTGAGACTGGCGGCGCGGCCCGCTGCCCGCGCTCCGCCGAGCCCGCGTCACCAGCACGCGCTGATGCGCCCTGCCCGCCGCCTTTACCCTTCCTCGTGCCTTCTGACTCCGTTGTGTAAGTACCAAGTCACCAACCACTTCGCAAACAAGATTCGACTTCAATTAGTCGTCTCTGGGTTCTTAATAATGCATTAAGTAAATGTTTTCACTTTCCATTTCAGAGGTATGGCCTCAGTTCTTGGAGCCCCACTCAGTCCGGAACAAACGTTCGGATCAATTAAATCTCTCGCGATATCGCGAGAGGTAGCGAGTTTCCCGCTGTCGCGTTCGCCGACACCACCACCACTGAGGTAATTCCTTTATTTTTCAACTTGTAAATGGGTGATGGATCTCTGTCTTATGAATAAATGCATTGAACAGAAATAGAACAGGTAGCGAATTTCATCCAATTGACCACTATTAAATTTTGTGTATTGTATGTTTTTATACAGTTGTCCCCCATTCAAGGAAGAGCCGAAGACAATGGAAAATATACCGAACGCAGTTATAATGCGTCCAGACTTCGACTGCGGATCACCGACATGCAACTATCGAGTCGTCGAGTGCAAGCTTACCACGACAGACGAAATATTCCGCAGCACTCCACACAACACTAGTTTAGATAGCACAGACAAGCAAATAATGCCAAACACGGTATCCATAACGATACCAGACGAAGGGAAAGGCTAACTAACATTTTAAAAACTTAGATATTTTTTAAAAATTAATAATTTGTTCAAATTGAGCAAGCTGATAGACATGTTTGGCGTAAGATTTGTGGCCAAATTGGGGGTCGAGGTCCTCATGAAGGCTGTACGTAGCAAAGCGGGCAGCGAGAAAGTAATTCCCAGTGGCCGCTTAATTATGACGTAATAGGAAATTATGTATTTAGAAGCGATCCTATTTGTCGATTTTCTTATAAGTATTATTTTCTCGCTGCCATGCACAGCCTATTTTTAAGCTCACATTTAGGTAGCTATTTTTAGTCATTTAATGTCTGTGAGCTGGTATCAGGCCACTGTACCTACGCCGTATGGGGCCACACCCTCGTATAGTCTGTCAAAAATGTACATACATTAAGTATTTCATTTTTATTTGAAGGTCTTGCAATAAAACTATTTGTTGTAACATCTGCTCAAAGGATCACGGTTCGTCTTCCGTAACCGCTCACTTCATTGGAGACAACTTAAATTCACTACAGCTAATTTTTTTCTAATTTTCTATCATGAATAGACCGTTCAGCTTTATTATTATACAATATAGGTACCTAATTGCGTTTAAAGATTGAACAGACTCAAATATGAGTGGATAAAATAAAATAGTTAATTTTACCGTTATAACATTGGCGCTAATACGATACGTAAAATAACACAATGAGTAAAGTAAAAACTGCCAGGCAAATAGGTGTTGTGTAATGTTAATAATTGGTCAGTTAGTTTTTACGCCTTTAATGTTAGAATAAATAAAGGCCGCTCTATACTAGGTGAAACATAAAGGGTAAGTATACAATTTTTTTTTGCAACTTAACTTTGTAATTCTCAAACTATCGGCTTTGTGGGACAGTTGAAGTACTAAAGGTTTTGTAGACTTGTGAAATCTGTCAACAGCTGTATTCCTATAACACCTTTTGTTTTTCAAGTTCCCTCCAAAGCTGATAGTTTTAGAATTACAAAGTTAAGTTTTGAAAAAAAAAGTATACCCTTTCTGTTACACCTTCTATACATAGTTTTCGCCAAGAATGATCGACGAGAGTTCTAGAGAAATGTTAAATAAGGGCGAAAAAAACGTCCATACTGGGCATAGGAACTTCTCAAAAGCTCCAAACAGCGAGTATGTTTCGTTAAATAAAATCGTTCGTTTAGCAATAAACTGCGCCAAATAATGTTAGTAGGTAAAATCCGTGGTAATAATTGATAATAGGTACCTACATGAGATTGGGCGGGAAATGTTATTGTGACAAATGTGTGTGAGGTATAAACGTTGTATTGCTTCCAATTTATTTTGTAAGTACTGAGCAGGAGCATTTTTTTCTGAGTTGAGCTTGTATCTACTAAATTAGACAGCACACGAACTGAGGCAAGTACCTTGTGTGAGCGAAACTTACCTAATTGGTGAACTAAAACGAGGTGATTGTAAAATATATTTTACCTAGGCACCTACTTATGTTGCCTTTTTATTAATTATTGATCTACTCTGCCGATTGACCAACAAAGCGTGTATTTTGCTTAACTTTACAATTAATTAAACTAAATTAAAGTTAACATAAATTTAAAAGAGGTACCTACCTCTTATTTAATACTCTTAACATCCAGCCAAACTGGATACCTACAGGCATAGAATGTTTATTAATAAACCACATTACATAGGGTATCGAGTAATTTTATAAGTAATGATTGAACCAAATACTATCAGTTATGGAATCATTTTAGTTTCTCAGTGTTCTCTAGAATATAGGTGGTTGATGCCCACATTAACCATCTACCTAATAAGTGATAAGACGTCAAAACAAAACAAGGTTTATTGACAAACATCATACCTATCGATAGTCGTCTATTATTAGACAAGTAAGTAAATAGGTAGGTACCTAATTTTCTTTGGTCTCTACTCTAACTGTTATAAACCTACCTACCTAATCATCCATATTCCATGCGTGGTAGAAGAAATGTATTGGCTCAGTAGACTACCGTTCCTTGTTGTGTAATAATATTTGTAAGGAATGTCCATTTAATGTTAATACCTACGTAGGTAGGTAATATGAATTAACCTACCTGCATACAGAACACGTGCCCTAACCCTAGTAGTTATACCTAGTTCCGAAATGTGATATATTTTGTTTATTTTTATCGTTGTTTTATTCTAGTCAGTATGCGATCAAAATGAGGGTACCATGGTTATCTAGCCAGTTCCAATTAACTGGGTAGGTAAATATGTACCTACCTAATTGTTAGCAGATAAAGTAGGTATCTACCTACGTACGATTCTAACAGATATCATCTATTAAGCAATCTTTTAAAAGGCCATTTTGAACGTATGCTCGACAGACATATTCGTATTTTTTATAATAAATACCTACCTACCACACTATTTTAGCCACAAATATGTGTAACCAATTGATATGGCAACATTTGAAAGAAAATGAAAATTAATAGGTTCTAAACACAGGCTCTAAACCCACGGCCGTAAAACTAACTAAAAAAGAACTGTTTTATTATGTGTTTTATAGTCTTAGAACATAAACTATGTTCTAAGTATATATATATAATAAAGTTCTTGTTTATAGTCATTGTTTCGGTGAATGAGCCAAAAAGAAGATGCCAAAATAAGTACCTACATGAGCTTGTCGCGTCATCCACTCTCTGGTTCGCTTTAAGTACAATAAAAGCTCACAGAGTTGATTTTCCTTCATTGGTACCTACACCTGAAATAAAATGGGACCCCCTATTGTACTTGGAAAAGGCGGGTAAGGAGACGCTTGAATCATCCCGTCCCACTCTGGTTTTAGCTACTTTCAGAATACCTGCTCATGCGATTGTATGCTCAGAAAAGACAATGTTAGTAGTCAATGATGTAGATAAGAAAACGTCGTAGTCCACGTATAATTAGATATATTTGGTATGTAGTTCATCATCGATTATAAGTTTTGTGATGAAGGCATTTATTGGCCAAGTTATTCGACATTATAAGGAATGTAATTTTTTATAATCCGTAGTTAAGTGCCACGCCTAATTAATCTATCAATATTGTATACTTAAGTAAATTAAGCATACCTATCTAATATTGTTATAGTTAAGAATGCAATGAAAATACAAACATGGATTTAAAAAATATTTCACTTGTTTTCTTAACCCATAACTGAAAGTGTTCGAGCTTCGAGCAGACTCGAAACTTTATAGTACAAACAAGAGTATTCCCAAATTATTTCATTTAAATGCATAAGCAAGTACTACTCTAAAGAATATTCAATGTGCGCCAATAGCATCGCGGTCTATGGGGTCATCTACCTAGAAAGTAAGGCGTTCAAATCCTGTGAAGACCTTATATCGATTTTCTCGAAAGGAAATGTTGACTCTCTTTTTTAGCAGTGTTGCTAGACTTCCAACTCTTGCAAGGCAGGTCGTCATTTTTAGGAACCTACCAAGTTTTGTAGTGTAAGTTAGTTAACACCTCTCTGAGTGTAAGTCACATATAAGCAAAGCACGTCGGAACCAGGGCTTACAATCTTAGTTCCGCACATGGGGAAATAGGCTTCGTATAAGTGTATTAAATTAAGAAGTACATCAAACAAATAGCCTTTTCATAGTGTCAAGCGTTTTATAATTTTGTATTCTTATAATCATGTATGTTCCGATTAAGGTGAGAGATGGCAATGTTGAATTACTTGTGAACTTGGTCAGAATATAGTTATCTTATAAAACGTAAGATGGTGCTTTTTTATTTTCTAACAGAGTTGCCACACCATACGATGATTATGGGAGGCGTTTTGTTTATGGTAATTAGGTTGCAGTGCCACCAGACCCAGAAGTTGTAATAATCGTAAGTCACCGTTAGAATTATAGTGCTGCGTCAAATTTTGGTACTGTTGCCAAAAGTGTACTGTTTGCAGAACAGCGAAACATTTTCTCAATTACATTTATCGTAATGAATATTGTTTCCTAAATTTAATTTATTCTGGGGGTGCTGTCTGGACTTGAGAAACCAAAATATGACGCTGTACGATAATTTTCTTGAAAAACGATAATTCTAACGGTGATTTACGATTACTACAACTTTTGGATCTGGCAACACTGCACCTTATGACCATAAACAAAATTTGCTAATAAATAAAATATGGCCGCCGGTACTCCATGCGAGCAAGCTCGTTGCTATTTTATCTTGTTTTTATTTTATATCGTTAAATAGTCCTTTTTCCCCCCTAAAGTCTGTTGGGTAAAATTTCGCTCCTCCAGTTGTGTTTGTGCTTTTGTGCGGTTGGATTTAAAGAACTTAGAACTCATTTTGTGATTGTGTTGGTCAGTGTTTATTTGCCATCATGTCGAACAGAAAATGTTGTATCCCTGCGATGTTCAAACAGTGAAAATGGTTACTATACGATACATACAAAAAAATCTGTACGTACAAATATACATACTAAAAGGAATTTAGTTGTGTTTATTTTTATTTAATCATGCCCTTAAACTTACACTTCGGTATTTCTTATTTTTCTCAAATTCAGCGATCTTATCTACATTTAATATTATCATAATGAATAAGGTAGGTACTTTTTTGCCAGCAAGCTTTGATTTTCAAGCATGCTAACGAAAAAGATCCTACCTTATTCATTATTTCAGTGACGTGACGGTGGTATAGGTCCATATACATACATGCCTATATATATGTATGTTTCTGAACTACTATCAATATAAGTACCTATTTATAACTAGCAACAGTAGCTACAGCTACTATACACCAGCTGTAACTACTTTTGCTAGTTATATATATATATATTGATAGTAGTTCCCGATCTCGTGTCCAGAGGCAGCACTATCATCGTTTCTCTTTATGAAACGAAAATATACCTCTATTTCATATATATACAAAGTACTCTGTGGTCGGAACGCAGCACAACGAACGCGTATGCGCGCGGTTCCACGGCGGATATATTCGGTAAGTATGTTCCTATGTTTTACTAGACCAGTCAGTAAGTACGTTGCGGATTGGTTGCGACGGATTATAGGTCTACCAGAATCTCATGGCAAATGGGGAAATAAAAATTTGTTGTGTGCAATACTGGGGAAATTGGATTAAACGATCTTGATACTGTTTAAGTTTTATTTATATCTTTAGTCATTAATTAACATGAAGTATACTAGGTATGTGTATGAAGAATGTTGTTATACATCGGGTTCTTAACATAGGAAAATATGACAAAGAAAATAAATCCAATCATATATTACTTTATGTACTAATTTATTATAATGTTACGTACACGTACAGGGGTAGGTACAATTAATGCCGTTAAACGTGTAAAAAGGGTTTATTTCGCTCTCCACAAACTCGACAAATACACTAGTTACACACAACAAGCACCGTTCCGAATCAATTAGCAGACTCGCAGTATTCCAATATTATCGCTCAGGTCACTGGTATATTGCTCTTCGTTCGCTTACTTTAGTTCCGTACACTGTCGCTTCCAAGAAGTAACTAACTCGCTGCCCGTCGTCGACTTCTTATATATCGAATAAAGATGCGAGCTGGTGTTTTCCTGAACATTCTCGGAGGTATGTAAGTAATAATAATCGCAATCGAACGATCCCGAGACTCATTGTTGGCTTTCCTTTGTATTCGTTCGCGACCTATCTCCTTAAGTATAAGTCTGTAAAAAATAATAAAATTTATCATGTTACTGAAACGATAGCTTAGCCAATCATCAACATCAACATCAGTCTATATACGTCCCACTGCAGGACACAAGCCTCATCTTACGAGTGAGAAGGATTATTACTTAATATTTTTCTTACCTCAAAGATTTTCTCCCACCGTTGAAATCAATTTCTTGTCGAAGAATTTGTAACAGTTTCATTACTGTTGGAATTTCCTTCCGAACTGTATAGAATTCATTTACTTTATTCTTTATCAACTGTAAATCGAAACTGTCCAAGTTGATTTTCTTCTTCCCCCCTCTCCTCTTTTTACCAGGCGTGGAAAATACACCATCGTTCGATGTGCCCTCACCTATGATTCGCCGTATAGTAGTACTGGAAACCCCTATAAAGAAGCTATAATTAAGTAAGAAAAATATAAAATAAACTAAAAGTATCAAAACAACTCAGTCCAACTTACCGGTCAACTCTACGACGCGCTTTAAAATCAAAGATTGAGTTTGATTTACGCCTTCTTCTTCCCTTATTTTACGATACACATTGAAAACAATATTTCTCGCTTGAGATCGAAGTGGCTTTTTCGACATTTTCACAAAAACAATAAATTGCCAAGAAGATATCACAAAATCTCAACAGCGGTTGACAAACCTTGTACTTTGATTTGGCAGGTGACAATGGACATTGCCATATGAAAGTCACATTTTTTTTATATTTTTTAATGCCATGAGATTCTGGTAGACCTATACGTGTTACGATTACATGCAGATAAGTGCGGATGCGTGGAGATACGTGCGGATGCCCGCGTATTCCAAGATATAAAATTCCATTAAAATAATATGAAGCGGTTTGTGAATCATAAATTTGTTTGTTGCAGAAAGTTTATTTAGAGTGTTACCAATGCGGATGTTTTGTCCCGACTTCGGAAAATTGAGTCGTTAAAATTTACAAGTTTATGCAGGTACACGCAGCAGTGCTGTCCATAAACTTATATCATTCTAGGTAGGTTATCTCTTTACGTCTTTCTTAATTACGTTAAAAAAGTTGACTGATGACTTACGACGTCCACTGCTATACCTAAACTGTACGTATTTTCCAGCTTTATTGCTTGTTTTGGATATAATTATCAAAATCGAATTTGACTATATCTCTATTTTAATACAATTAATTAATTAGACGTTTATTGGGATGCTCGAATGAAGAATGGATCTCTTCTACACATTTCAACACATTTCAAGGGGCGTATTGAAAGTTGACGGATGTCGGAAAAGACAGCTTCCGACATTCATTTACAATTAATTAACAAAGAAGAAGAAGAATAAAGATAGAAAATGTTGTTTCTGACAGGGAAACTTTCCGTCAACTATGAAAATGTGGCCGATTTTTTCAGGATCAGTTCCGTAACTTTTCGTATTTTAGACGGCTGGCAACACTGTTTATAGCGGCCATCTTGGCTAAAATTTCGTGATGATGGCATGTGTCTTTCCAAATAAAAAGTGATAGCCATTTATCAACTAGTAAATAGTTAAAAATTGTAATAAAAATCTACATATTTATAAATTAAAAATTATTAATGTCTAGCTTAATTAAAATAATTGATTGATTTAAAAAGATCAGCAATAAACAAATCAGCTGTTATCCGTCAATCGATGTCAACAAAATTACATAATTTTGTTTAGAAAAACAGTGCAGCCTCCGTTTTTGAGTGTCATTTTGAAAATATCAATCATGAAGATTCGATCAAATGTTTCAGTGGAAAAATTGTTAAAGTAGATGTCTATCCGAGGGCTCAGGGCATTGGCTACTTTGTGATTTTTTTGTATAATGTAGTCCGATATAATATTTTTAGTCATGGATCAAAACAATATTATTGAGTGTGGTGGATTTTATTTTATTCATAATTTTGACTCCGGGAATCTCGGACATGTAGAGCGGGTGCCCACAGAACTTATTGGTGAATATGTATTTTAGTAATTGTCGCGAAAATGCAAAGTCCATTAGAATTCGTGTGTAGTTGCCAAGTCACTGTTCTTTTCAGGGGCTTCTAATGAACGCTGAACGTTTGCAGAGTATGCCACCGTTGATTTTATCATTAATTATGTTATATACCAGTGTGCAGGCTGGGCATTTGCTAGATTATATTATATTCCTATTTTTCATCTATCAGCCATGTATTTGATTGTTTTATCAGAGCTTTCCTTTCAGTTCCGGCCTTAAACACTAGAACCAACACAACAGAAACGCCTGACTATGAGTTCAACCTGTGGACTCGGCCAGACTGTGCTGGCACTGAGTTTGAGAATGGCAACCGTACCTGGTTCTATTTCGGGGTACAGGCCAGTGAGCCTGGTGTAACAGTGAGTTTCAATTTGCAGATAACTACATTACCTTAAGATTTTTTAGGATCCAAACCAAGCAACACTTGTTTTATGGATTCTATGCCTACAGAAGATGAGAGTTCCGATAACAATTCCAATCCAATTGTAATAACACTCAGAAATAAATGAATCATTTATATATAAAATTTGATCATTGCTAACAACAAAAATTCAGGGGGGGGGGGGACTGAATCATTGTTGTTATCAATCATCTTTGTTGTCAGTGTAAGTAAGCCGTTCAGAACACTACTGTATTCAGTGTTCTGAGCCGCTTACCTACATTGAAACCATTTGAGCATATATACCTATTTAGTCTGAGCCTGTCTTCAATTCTAGTGTCCGCTTTTTGAAAATGTCATTTAAGTGCTTTCCTAAATCTGTGCCTGCAAATCGACTAAGTAGCCAAGACTGATATTAATAAATAAATCTCAAGTCTAAGAGCAAACTTGAGTACACCTTTGACTAGTCATTTTCTACTTGTATGACATAACAATGAAATTCCCAAGATCACACAGTTTTGAGATCAATTTACTCATAATTTGGAAGCAACAGCATTTAGATTGGGAACAGGGAGGCATAGCTGATTGTACAACAGTTGAGCAATACTGAAAATTGAATCCTGAACATGTAGTCTTGCAAAATAAAAAAAAACAATTTACTTCAACATGTAAGCTGAGATATCTTCCCGCAGGTACGACTTAATCTCATAAACCTGAACAAGCAGGGGAAGATGTACAACCAAGGCATGGCGCCGGTGACCCGCACGCTGCCTGGGAAGCCGCAGTGGGAACGTATAAGGGACCGTCCTGTACACTCGGTAATAAATAACTCTTCTCATACCTTTCCTACTTTCTCTTGCAGAGATTTCTTCTTCGTTTACGTGCATACTTCATATACTGCGACTATTGAGGTTGCCAAGTACTTGAAAATTGTGGAATGTAAACAAAACATAAACAATGTAAAATTAGCTTCACTTCAATACTTTTTTCTTTCCCAATTTTATTGGGATGAATTTTCAAAACAATTTTTCTAATAAATGCAGTTAGAGCATGTTATTTAAATATTTAAGATTAATAAACTATAACACGACAATTTTAAAACTCACTAATCAGTTACTTGTACAGCTACAAAACAGATTCACAACATACAAAAAATAAAATCTGCCTACTTCGACATATAGCTTTGTTTCACCGTGAGGCGTCAGATAATTTCATTCGTAAATAGTTTTAGAGAGTTTAAATACTTAAGCCAGTTTTAGTCAATCTGAATCTTGCAAAAACGTATCGCCCGCGCTGAATATTTATTAATGATTTATTATTGATTTACGCATAGAACAGATTACAATCTATTAAAATAAATAAAATTCGGTTTGTAATGTCAATCTCCGAAATGGCTGGAACGATTTTGACGGGACTTTCACTGGCAGATAGTTAATGTTATAAGAAGTAACTTATACTTTTCATTTATCGAAGTTCCACGCGGGTAGAGCTGCGGGCAACAGATAGTCTCAAAAACTTAGTTAAGAGCCGAAATGTGGTTAAAATCTGGATTGCAACCTATATACGTCTAATAAAAAGATTGTATGTAAGTTACAAAACGACGTTTTTCGCCGAATTCGTATAGGATGGCCAGCACTGACCGCGTTACTCTAAAACCGGCCTTATGTTCTCTTCTAGACGGATGATAACACCTTCACGCTAAGCTTCAAGTACCGTACAGCAGAGAACCTGAAAGCGACGACCTTCTTCGCGTTCACATACCCGTTTTCATTCGCTGAGCTGCAGATCGCTCTGAACTCGATCGACCTGAAAATGCTTCCGTTGCCGCCCCCGCAGACGCACGACGATATATATTATTACAGAGAATGTCTTATCTACTCTCTTGAAGGTAAGGATTTTTTGTACCAAATTCAATACCTTTCGGTATACCTCACACTAGGAAATGCAGCTTACTTACCTTAGGTATATATATTTTACATATTTTATAATTATGTGCTGTTCTTTCCTTATGTGTTCCCTGTGCTGATGAAATATTTTTCATTTCATTTCAAGAAGGTCTGAGCAAAAATCGTGACAATAGGTTTTAAATAATTATAGGGACCTTGTCTAAAATGGGCATTGTCAAACGAATGTACACTTTAATTTCTAAATATTTGTTTTTCGTTTCAATTATTATGTTTTCAATCAAGTCACTACAGATTATATTTGAAACGAACTAACACCTAATAGTATCAAATACATAAGTAAATATCGCCAGACGAACACACCAACTGTATGGTTCCAAACTAAGCAAGGCTTGTACTATGGGTACCGTACAAT
The DNA here is from genome assembly GCA_905147325.1 of Notodonta dromedarius. Lineage (NCBI taxonomy): Eukaryota > Metazoa > Arthropoda > Insecta > Lepidoptera > Notodontidae > Notodonta > Notodonta dromedarius. Next base: position 2,802,876 of record LR990167.1, read on the forward strand.
GGACTGGGGGCGATCCCAGTGACACCCAGACCAGGGCAAATTACGAAAAGGCCATTTCCGAAATTTACCCTGACGGGAATCGAACCCGCAACCACCCGGTGTAGTGAGCCGAGCGGCCTACGCTCTAACCACTGCGCCAAGCGGTCGTCACTTTTCTCACTTCACTTGGCTTGTCAAATGCATCGCGAATTTTCTTTCATTACGCAGGTAGACGTGTCGACCTTCTTACTATATCGTCATATCACGGCATAACGACGGAGAGAGAGGAGAGGCTGAAGAACCTCTTCCCCGAAAACCAGGAGAGGCCGTACAAGTTTCAGAATAAAAAAGTAAGTTATCACTTGAATCACTACATAGTATAAAACAAAATCGCTTACCGCTGTATGTCTGTTCCTATGTATGCTCAGATCTTTAAAACTACACAACGGATTTTGATGCGTTTTTTTTAATAGATAGAGTTATCCAAGAGGAAGTTTTATATTGTTGCGACCTAGAAACAATTTGGTCAAATACCTCGAAGGATCCTTATTTTATCAGCTTGATACAAAAAAGCATTGTTATGAACCCCATCGAATTACGAAGGATCTCTAAAAGTTGAATGTTCGAGACTGTAGGTATGTAGGTATAAAGTGAACGCGTGATCGGCGCGACGGCGGCGGGCAAATACCTACTCGCGAACGAATACAAAGGGAAGCCGACAATGGGTCTCGAGATCATTCGATTGGGATTATTATTACCTACATACCTACCGAGAATGTTCAGGAAAATACCAGCTCGCATTTTTATTCCGTATATAAGGTGTTGACGACGGGCAGCGAGTTAGTTACTTCTTGGAAGCGACAGTGTACGGAACTTAAGTAAGCGAACGAAGAGTGATATACCAGTGACCTAGGCGATTATATTGGAATACTGTGTGACTGCTAAGTGATTCGGAACAGTGTTTGTTGTATGTAACTAGTGATAGTGAACTAGTGTAGTACTGTGTATTTGTCAAGTTTGTGGAGAGCGGAATAAACCCTTTATACACGTAGTCGGCATTATTTGTACCTACCCCTAGTACCTAACAATTGGTGTCAGAAGTGGGATGCCGTTACTACCGCGAGAGGAAGAAGGGCGTACTCCACGAACCAGACGTCAAGTGGAGATGGATGCCGCACGTCAACGTAGCCGTGAAGAGGAAGAGCGTCCAGTTGATACCGGCGTTTCGGCGGGAGCTGAGGCAGCATCAGCAGGTAGCTCATCGGAATTGAACTTGGCAGCGTTGATGGCCTCTATGCAGCAAATGCTCAAGGTCAATCAAGAGGCCAGTCAGCGAATGGAAGCCAACCAAGAGGCTAGCCGGCAGGAGTTCAAAGAGATGATGCAGGCCAATCAAGAGGCTAGCCGGCAGGAGTTCAAGGAGATGATGCATGCATTGGAAGCCAAGCAAGAGGCCAATCAGGAAGCGATCCTAGTTAAAATTGATGCAGGCATCACTGTCCTCGGTGAAAAAGTGAAGACTCTAGAAGACCGCGTAGATGTGCTCAATAAGGAAGTCGTTCTAAAGACTGGCTCCCTCGACAACCAACTGCAAGCGCTAAATAAAGAGAAAGATGCAGTCAAAGACCACTTGGAAGCGCTAGACAAGGAGGTTTTGAAGCTGAAAATACATGGACCTGTGACAGTAGCCTCGCCATCGTCCACAAAGCTCGACCTCCCGCGCTTCGATGGGACTTCCTCGTGGACGGCCTTCAAGTACCAGTTTGAAATACTTTCAGTTGGAAATTCCTGGAGCAGCGAGCAGTCCTTTGCGGCCCTGGCGCTTGCCTTACGGGGAGATGCTTTAATGGTTTTGGAGAATCTGCCGCTGGAAGGAAGGACTCTGGAGACTCTCATGGATGCACTGGATACACGCTACGGTGAAAAACACCTGGAACATGTTTATCGAGCGCAACTTCACGAGAGAAAGCAAAAGCCTGGTGAAAGTCTCCAACAATGGGCATTGGAAGTGGAGAGGCTGGTTCGTCGTGCATACTCATCCAAACCAGCTATGATTGAAGAGAACCTGCTGGAGTTATTTATAAATGGCATTCGAGAAACGGAAGTCAGGACCTTTGTACGGCTGGGACACCACCAAACCGTGAAGAATGCACTGGCTCATGCTCTCGAGGTGGAAGCTGTTCGGCAGGACACGAAATTAAATAAGGTCAGGGAGGTTAAGGAGGTAGTTAAGGAGGAAAAGAAGCCTCGGTTCGTCCCAACTTGTTATGGCTGTGGTGGTAAGGGACATATTCGCTTGGAATGCCCTTCAAAGAAGAGAAAGGTCGCGGACGAGTCCGAGACCCAAGCGGAAGCAAGTGTTCCGTTAAACTAAACGTCGCCAGGGCCGCGGGGCGGGCGCTGGCTGGTCAAGTTGAGGCCCCAACAGTCACTATAACTCAAGTTTGCAATGGAAATAGTCTGATCATCGAGGCCACCTTAGACAACCAAACTTGCAGTTTAACTGTTGATACTGGAGCATCGCGTACAATTGTGAGGCCGGAACTACTGAAACGCACCATAATGTGGGAAAAGCGATCACCGTCATGCCGTCTGCAAACAGCCACTGGCCAGCCAGTTTCCGTCCTCGGTGAAACAGATATTAAGTTAAGAATTGGCGACCGAGTCTATCTCCAGTCAGTGCTGATTGCTAATATTACTGATGATTGCATTTTGGGACTGGATTTCTTGAAGAATCAACAGTGTGTTTTGGATGTAGCCAAAGGAGTGCTAAGGTTTCCTGATCAAGAAGTCTGTTTAAGAGGATCGCGCCCGTGTACTCTTTATTGTGTGAGAGATACCACATTGGCTCCAAAATCAGAAACCTTAGTGAGAGTTAAATTTCCTGCGAAGACTGAGCAAGGAAGATGTCTCATTGTGGAAGATGCTGGCAATCACCCGAGTTTAATTACAGCAAGGACGCTACTGATGTCGAACGGAATTACTAGGGTAAGAATCCTTAACCTTAGTAATGAAGAAATACAGCTGAAGAAGAATAGTGTGGTTGGAAAATGCGAGGAAGTACAGTACCTGAGAAAATTAAGCGCTCCAGATAAACAGGAAGGTACGCAGATCGCGGAGGATCACATCTGGGAACTTCTGGAAGCTTCTAAGGAAAATTTATCGGCATCGGAACTACAACAGGCCAAGAAGATGTTGCTAGAATTCAGAGACATTTTCGCAACCGGAAACGATTGTGGAAAGACAGGACTCGTCCAACATCGGATCGACACAGGCGACGCCAGGCCTATTAAACAAAGACCCCGAAGATTACCATGGGCAAGAGAAAAGGAGGTGACAGATATGATTAATGACATGGCTGATAACGGAATAATTGAACCTTCTACGAGTCCATGGTCTTCACCCGTGGTGCTGGTAAAGAAGAAGGATGGCAGTACAAGGTTCTGCGTGGATTACCGAATGCTGAATAATGTCACGAAGAAAGACAGTTACCCCTTGCCGCGAATTGACGACACGCTGGACATGCTCAGTGGTATGAAGTGGTTCTCAACCATCGATTTAAAAAGTGGCTATTGGCAGGTCGAGCTCAGCCCAGAGGACAAGGAGAAGACTGCTTTTAGTACAGGAATCGGGAACGGATTGTGGCAGTTCAACGTTATGCCATTCGGCTTATGTAATGCTCCGGCTACATTTGAGCGCCTTATGGAGCGAGTAATGGTGGGTTTACTCGGGGACGTGTGCCTGGTCTACCTTGACGATGTAATTGTTATGGGTCGCAGCTTCAAGGAAAATCTGAAGAACTTGGAAAAAGTTTTCACTCGAATCCGTGAGGCTAATCTAAAACTTAGTCCTAAGAAGTGTGCTCTGTTTAAAAAGGAGGTCAGTTATCTTGGACACGTCATCTCAACCGATGGAGTAAAGACCGACCCCGAAAAGATAAAATCTGTTCAAGAATGGCCTTCTCCAAAGAACAAAACAGAAATACGAGCGTTCCTTGGACTATGTGCATACTACAGACGATTTATCAAGAATTTTTCAGATATTGCGAAACCGTTACATCGGCTAACGGAAGATAAACGGGATTTCGTTTGGGACCTGGAATGTGAGAAAGCTTTCATTGAGCTGAAACAACGATTGTGTGAGGCCCCAATATTAGGTTACCCAACGAGAGAAGGAAGATTCATCGTGGATACTGACGCCAGTAACACCGGAATAGGTGGTGTTTTGTCACAACTACAGGGAGATCACAACGTTGTCATAGCGTACTTCAGTAAATCCCTTTCCAAGCCAGAGAGAAATTACTGTGTGACTCGCCGTGAATTGCTAGCTGTGGTGAAGACCTTACAACATTTTAACAAATATCTTATAGGAAGGGAGTTTACACTAAGGACAGATCACGCTGCATTACAATGGTTACTACAATTTAAAAACCCAGAGGGCCAAGTAGCACGATGGATCGAGCAACTACAGGAATTTTCCTTCGTAATAGAACACCGCAGTGGAAAAGGGCATGGTAATGCTGACGCTTTGTCACGGAGACCATGTGCCGAAGACTGCAAACATTGCCTAAGGAATGAAGTTCGGGAAGAGGTCAAGCTCATAGGGACTCACGGAATCGACGACGAATGGACCGGAGCCAGTATGAAGAAAGCGCAGGAGGAGGATAATGACCTACAACCTATACTGCAATGGAAACAGAGCGGAAACAGGCCTCAATGGAGCGACGTGTCCGTCTACAGTTCGACAACGAAGAGTTATTGGGCTCAGTGGGACAGTTTGGCTCTGGTAGATGAAGTGCTGTATAGGAGATGGGAATCAAACGACGGTAAGGAAATCACCATGCAAGTGATAGTGCCGCGGAGTAAGGTGGCTTCTCTTCTACGGCACATTCATGATGGTGTTTCTGGTGGGCACCTAGGAGTCAAGAAAACCCTTGTTAAGGTGCGGCAGCGGTTTTATTGGTTGCGCTGTCGAGAAGACGTCGAGGATTGGTGTCGCAGATGCACTGCGTGTGCGTCAGTAAAAGGCCCGCAGACAAGAAGTAGGGGAAAGTTGAAGTTGTACAACGTTGGAGCCCCGTGGGAGCGCATCGCCATTGATGTCGCTGGACCGTTTCCGATGACTGAGGATGGGAACAAATACATCATAGTAGTGCAAGATTACTTCACTAAGTGGCCAGAAGTATTTGCAACACCCAACCAGGAAGCAGTCACCGTAGCGAAGAAATTGGTCCAAGAAGTAGTCTGTCGGTATGGTGTACCTATGGAGATCCATTCTGATCAAGGACGGAATTTTGAGTCTACGCTGTTCCAAGAGATGTGCAAATTACTCGGAATGAACAAGACTCGTACAACTCCAGCACACCCGCAGTCAGACGGAATGGTCGAGAGGTTTAACCAGACCCTGGAAAACCACCTGGCCAAGGTCGTAGACGATCATCAGCGGGACTGGGACCAATACATTCCACTGTTTTTAATGTCCTATCGGTCTGCAGTACATGACAGTACTGGTCACACTCCAGCCAAAGTCAATTTTGGTCGAGAAATGAGGCTCCCAGTGGATGCGATAACGGGCACGCCACCCGACAGTCCTAAGACCGTTACGGACTATGTGAGTGAACTTCAAAACCAACTGGACGAAGTGCATCGAATGGTACGGGAAAACAACTTGAAGTCAAGTACGAAGATGAAGACCCGGTACGATCGAAGTGCAAACACCAATGGTTTTGAAGAAGGAACACTGGTGTGGCTCCACAATCCTCTTCGCAGAAAAGGGAAGTCCCCGAAACTTCAGGCTCGCTGGGAAGGACCTTATACAGTTATTACGAGGATCAACGATGTGACCTATCGCATTAAGAAGGGACTTCGAGGAAAGCCAAAGGTAGTCCATGTGGACAGATTGGCTCGGTATCATGGAACAAATGATGCTCGGGACGAGCATGACTAAGAGGGGGGTAATGTTGCGACCTAGAAACAATTTGGTCAAATACCTCGAAGGATCCTTATTTTATCAGCTTGATACAAAAAAGCATTGTTATGAACCCCATCGAATTACGAAGGATCTCTAAAAGTTGAATGTTCGAGACTGTAGGTATGTAGGTATAAAGTGAACGCGTGATCGGCGCGACGGCGGCGGGCAAATACCTACTCGCGAACGAATACAAAGGGAAGCCGACAATGGGTCTCGAGATCATTCGATTGGGATTATTATTACCTACATACCTACCGAGAATGTTCAGGAAAATACCAGCTCGCATTTTTATTCCGTATATAAGGTGTTGACGACGGGCAGCGAGTTAGTTACTTCTTGGAAGCGACAGTGTACGGAACTTAAGTAAGCGAACGAAGAGTGATATACCAGTGACCTAGGCGATTATATTGGAATACTGTGTGACTGCTAAGTGATTCGGAACAGTGTTTGTTGTATGTAACTAGTGATAGTGAACTAGTGTAGTACTTAGTTTACCCTGACGAAACATACAGCAACAAATGATGTTTTACCTTTTTGTGTGCCGTTTTAAAACAGAGACAACATAAATCGGTGTAGAAATGTTACGTCAGTGCAAACTAACGGTTATACCACCATCCATTGTATTACAGCTATAGGGCGCCACTCATTAAAATCCTAGAATAGAATAGAATAAAATAACTCTTTATTGCACACTAAAGTTCGGAATATATCTAATAACATAAAAAATAACAGTGTACATTGGGCATAGCATCGTTATCATTCTTCTCCACAGGTGATCTTCATATCAGCCCGAGTGCACCCTGGGGAGACGCCATCCAGCTTTGTATTCAACGGATTTCTCAACCTATTGTTAACCAAAAACGACCCCATCGCGCTCCAGCTGCGGAAGCTGTACGTGTTCAAGATGATACCCTTCCTGAACCCGGACGGCGTGGCGCGGGGTCACTACAGGACGGACACCAGGGGGGTCAACTTGAACCGGGTGTATTTGAACCCCTCGATCGCTGTGCATCCTACTGTGTACGCCTCTAGAGCGTTAATAAGGTAAGGGTTTGACAGAGAAAACAACATTCCTCACATTATTTTTCATTGCTACATAATTACGGGTAATTTTTTTATACTTAGGTAGGTATGTTTTGATCGAAATGCACAACCAGTGAGCTCAGTACGCAGTATTATTGGTATTGTAGTCATTTACGTCAAGAAACTAGATAAACCATATTTTTTTAATTATCAAACACCAGGTATACGCACTTTCGCGAGACTTCAATGATATCTAGTGGGTGGGGTGGCACCTTATAATACCTTACCTTGACTACTTACTTGCGCTTGCTACGTATAGAGAATGAGACAGCCAGAAGAAAAAGATAATTATTGCGTCATGTTGTGATAATTGTGTGTCCAATCTTCCTGTTATTTTAGAGATACAACATTTCCTTTTATTGCAGACAGGGTCTATATTGAAATGGACACTATTCATAGACAAACTCATGTACTCACGCATAAAGTTATTACAATGTTGAGTAGAGTGAAACTGAATTTATTTGCAGATACTATCACTATGGCTGTGAGAGGGAAGATACCTTTGAGGATACCAAGAGTTTCACGTCGCGCAGTATCCAGAACATAAGTGAGAGCGCAGAGGTAACAAACAAAATGAGAGCAAATTAAATCAGCTTACCAGACATTATGTCGATAGTAAAATAACTTCTGGATTTTTTATCTGAGGAAGGCTTTGACCCTGCCCTGATTTGGCTGATTATCAATATTAACACTAAATGACATTCTACTGCTCTCCGAGACCCAACCACAGAGACTAGCAGAAACCTGACCGACCTCGGGCTTCTAGCATGGAGGACAGGTGTTACAAATTATTAGCTAACAATAGAATAATTCCCAAATGTTTAGAATGTTTAATGCATATACAATGACTTTTATTTGTAAAAAGTAAAGTGGTTTGTATTGCCATTGTCATTGGTCTGTTGGTCCACACATACCGAGCAGCAGTGCGTGGCAAATGCTTTGCCTCGCTCCGGATGTCGTTATGTCTACGTGGTCAAGGATCAAAGTGATTGCTCGGGAATGCCCCTCTCCGACTTTGACTACGATATCTGGATGCACCTATTCGAAGCACTTCCGATGAATTTAGGTAATGTTTTCTCCACCACAGCAGTTGCTAGACGTGAAGAAGAAGAAAAACTCAAGTGCGCCGTACAAGGGCGGTGATTACTACAAGCGGGAGAAGTCCGCCAAGTCGCTGACGGCGAACAAGTCCTCCACCACTATCAAGCAGCCCTCGTCCACTTCAGACAACTCGAAGGACTTGAAGGCGCTCACCGGGGAAGCCGCGCATCTGGCCGAGCAGGTCGGTGGAGCCATGACACTGCGGTTGATGACAATTGTCAAAAAAAATGTTTATACTTATGAGTTTATATACAAAAATATACATACTGAATTCAATATTAGTCATCAACCAACAACATTTTTTCATGCTGTAGTTGCGTGCCTAAAAAAAAATTGCGTCGGGAATAGATACAAAAATATAATACCTAGTTGGGAATGGAATGCTGTTTTAAAATTAAATACTAGTTATTCCAAAACTTACCAAGTATACTTTCAATATCATCATTAGTAAGTTTAGTAGTTTATCTTTAAAATATATTGTATGTAAACCATAGACGAAAAACTAAATTTCATTAGAAGGATTTTAAACATTGCGAAATGAAATTATACGGACTTTTAGCAAAACGACTTAGTCATAAAACGGCTCTGTAAAACCAAGTTGTCAGCATTTTGTTTACCCTTAGATAAAATTATTGATTACATATTATTTCAATATTTGCCACAGGTGATCCGTGACAAGTGCATTTTATCAGCACTAGCTTATCAAATTAATTTCAAATTCGCTCAGCGGGGCGTTACTGAAAGGTTGAACAGCCAATTTCCCGTAATATCCTTTCAAGGCTGTACAATTTTACAGCTGCGTAACTGATCCGAATGCGCTCTTAGCGACTTAAAGAGAAACTTCTGTTCTACCCCGTAGATTTGTTTGTTGTTTGTATACGCGTGATTTACTTACTCAATTTGTTTATTGCAATCACAATATTAGGCACATTACAAGCGCATACGTGTTGTGGTATTACGAAAAAAATAATTACCCTTTTTAGGTCATGGCAACACTGGAGCGAGCGGACGGAACCAATCTATCAATATATATTTATTTTATATTAAACTCGTCGAAGGGTATTTAGGAAAAAAAAATCAGTAACTAATGTTTGCCGTATGACATTGCTGTCCAGAATTTGATCCTTAGAAGCGACAATATCGTCTGGTGCAATGATACAGGAGCCGGGGCCCAATTCCGTTAACGACTGTCACTCGACTCGATTCACACTCGAGTCAAAATTGTCGTATAGCGTTAGTTTTGACAGTTTAGTGAGAGATATTTGAATCCAGTGACATGAGTTGGGCTCCTGGGTTTTTTTTCGATATCGACCGGATCGAGGAAAGGTTTAGGTTCGGGAAATTTAGCAAAAATCTAGTGATGCAGTTTTGATTTTCATCATAGTCGACCCCGCGACTCCTTTGAACATTTTTCGCTCTTCCCTATAAGTAGTTATCAGCGGAAAGTTGCTATTTAAGCTGCATTTTGGACTACGAGTGAGAGAGGCAAAAGCCCAACTCCCCAACCCTAAGCCGTAAGTCCGTATTAATAAATCTATCTCAAGTCTGTGAGCGATCTTGAGTACGCGTTTGACATACATTTTTTACTGGAATGACTCTCTCATGCTTGAAATCGATTTATTAATACGGGCCCTAAGGTCCTATCTTCCACTGCATCGAGGAGTTGACATGCCACCACGATGCCACAGGTATACGACATGAAGCTGCAGGAGATGCCGTCGCAGACCAGCGAGCTGTCGTCGTGCGCGTCCAACGTGCAGGTGGAGGAGAGCACGTCGCTGCTGAACGACGAGATGCTGCGCGCGTGCCTGGGCTCCAGCGTGCACGTCAGCACCAGCCGCGAGCTGCAGGCCGCGGGCGGCGGCGCCAACCCGCTGCGCCCGCTGCGCGACGCGCTCAAGAACAGCATCAGCCTGCTCATGGACTCCTCCTCCTCCGTCGCCGGGTGAGTCGCCCTGCCCTCCGCCCCGACACACATGTCGGGCGAGTCGGAAGCCCTGCCCAACCATACATTCCCCTCCCAAGTATCCGCCTTAAGGTGAAGGCGCCTGTCTAGCACGCGAAGTTCAAATTTTTTGAGTTCTTTTAGAATTTTTTCTAAATATGACAATAATAAAAGACAAATTTTGTAATTCGCGAAAAAGACCGTGTGCAGTGCATTTATTAATACATTTATTTTACTCTAAATATTATCACGGTGGATATGATACTAGTAAATCACTAAATATACAAAAATTGCCAGATTATCTGGATAGCTGTCGTTCTTGAAATGTTTTAGAGTAAGTTTGATATATTAATAAATGCACTGCACACGGTCTTTTTCGCGAATTACAAAATTTGTCTTTTATTATTGTCAGATTTTGAAAAATTTCTAAAAGGACTCAAAAAATTTGAACTTCGCGGGCTAGATGGGCGCTTTAGCCTTAAGGTCAGCAACGTGCGAGCAATGCCTTTAGTATTGCGAGCATCTATAAGCTAGGCCTACGTCAACATTCATATTTTTATATAAAAATATCAATACTGTGACAGACTGGGATGGACGGACTGGATGATCTTAGAAGGGTTCCTCGTAGGGCCTATGGAACCCTAAAAACAATACGAAAGTCTTTTCATACTCCTGCAAAATTTGCCTTTTTTGAGATTAAGTAAGTATTAATTGATTGGTCTCAGGGACAGTTCAATAGGCGGCAAGGAGTCTCGGTTGTCGAACGTGAAGATGGGCTGGTGCCGGGAGTGCCGCGCGGCCGTGGCGCGGCTCGAGGACTCCATGCCGGGGCTCGCCAGCATGGTGCCCGGGTACAACAACATGGTACGTGCCTCTACACCACACTGATCATACTGTATATAATTGGATATAGATATGCAGAATAGATTCAACCACCCATACTTCAGGAAACTGAAACCGACCTACAACCGCTTCAACTGGGGTTGATTTTAGTCTGCAGCAGTAAGGGTGCGTGAGACTGACACACCAACTGTAAGGTCCCAAACTAAGCAAAGCTTGTACTATGGGTACCGTACAATTGATTGCAGGCGATCACAGTGACACCCAGACCAGGGCAAATTACGAAAAGGCCATTTCCGAAATTTGCCACGACGGAAATCGAACCCGCAACCACCCGTTGCAGTGAGCGTACGCTCAAACTACTGTGCCAAACGGTTGTCGAAATACGCGCGCTCATTTCTTTATAACGTAGCATACGAGTTTAAAGTAGCGTGTTATAAACATAATAGTTTGTAGCATGCTGATGATATACTTGGTGAAACAGAAAGGGTATTCAATTTTTTTTGCAACTTTACTTTGTAAATCTAAAACTTTCGGCTTTGTGGGACAGTTGAAGTACTGAAGGTTTTGTAGACTTATGAAATCTGTCTACAGCTGTATCCCCTGTAACACCTTTTGTTTTTCAAGTTTCCTCCAAAGCTGATAGTCTTAGAATACCAAAGTTAAGTTTTGAAAAAAAAAAGTATACCCTTTCTGTTTCAACGTGTATAGCGGCTTTGAACAACTGCTGGCTGGCTCCACCGGGGTAGTACCACCATCTCACAGAAGATTGGCGTAAAGTAGCTATTATAGCTGCGTTTCGTACGATAAGTTAGAGAACCAAAGCTCAAAATCTTTGGAGGCCTCCATATTTCAGCAGCGTACCTTTTTTTTTGGGCCTTGTCCCGCCACACACTCCCACCACTGTAACTTCTGTAAACCAGGTTCGACAATATTGACCAATAATAATTAGCAGCGTACCTGTTACTTAAACCTTAGGTTTATTTATCAATCCTTATGCGTCCCACCTTAAGCCCTCATACAACCTTTTTCCTTGTCCTGTCTAGACCCGTCAAAGCCCGACCTATCATGCCTCCATAGACGAATATAGAGAACACCAAAAACAACAATTTGATGAGCAAGAGATTAAGGTATTTATTACTTTGTGGTTTGGAGGGGTGTTATGCCTGGCGGGGCGGCCGCTATGCCCCACTGGTTTATTCTCGGGGTCTTGTATATATAGTCACGATGCTTGCGAGTCTTTATATCGTGATTCAGTTTTTCTATGAAGAATCCGTACATTGTATTGAGGCGCCGCATTCAGCGCCATCTGTCCGTTTCCGTCGGCGTCGTGAACGTGAGGTCGCCACAGTGGTATAGTTATACAGTTATGTTTTATGAAGATTCGTAGATGATATTTGGTGTTTACTGTCCTACATATTATTCATGGTTTAATTATACATACGATGTTTTCTATTGCTACAGGCTCAAGACTCAGAATCGCCTGATAGAAGCGATAGTATGTACTTCTGCACCAATTGTTTCAAGAGATACCTCATGACCGAATCCAATGAGGAGATTGTGAGTATATTGTATTTGAGAATTTTATGTGGCATTTTGCCGTATACCAACCAGAAGCAATACGAAAATTAATGGATTATTAGTACCCATTCGTATCGTTTCTCGTTGGCCGTAGTATAGTAAGAGGTAACTGGCGCTTTCGTCTCCGTATAATAGTGCCTACACGCCTTCGTAATGGCGTCCAAATTAACCGGGTTTCTGATTGCGTCGACGACGACGCGCCGTTAGGGCCGTCCATACGCCTCTTCCTCTCCCTTCCCAACAGGTGGCATAGTAAACTAAGGCCCGTATCAATAAATTATCTCATTCTGAGAGCGAGGTTGAGTAAGCTTTTGTCATGTCATTTTATACTGGTATAACATAAGAATGACATTTCCAAGGTCGCTCTCAGACTTGAAATTGTTTTATTAATACGGGCACGACCGTGTTTGACTAGTATATTTCAATGAGAATGCAAACAGTGATTGATTAACTCGCCACTGGGGGGGGGGGCGAAAGGCGAGTGACCAAAACATAATCACAACGTAGTAAAAAAACAAAGTCGCCTCTTGCTGTCTGTCTGTCCCTATGTATGCTTAGATCTTTGAAACTACGCAACGGATTTTGATGCGGTTTCTTTTAATAGATATAGTAATTCAAGAGGAAGGTTTATACGTATAAATAAATAAATAATATAGTAGAGAAACACTGATAAAAAATACCCGTGCGAAGCCGGAGCGGGTTGCTAGTTGGCTTATAAACGCTGGGGTATTTGTGTAAGAAGGTGACGGAGGCGGCGTCGGCCGGCAGCGCGGCGGCGTCGGCGGTGTCGGCGGTGTCGGCGGGCGACAGCGGCGACGCGCGCGCCGACGAGCCGCCCGACACACACGCGCCGCGTGCGCACGCGCACACCTCGCCCTCGCCGCCGCCTATACACCGGGTAACTAACTATCTGCTTTTTAATTATCTTAACCATCATTAATGTTATTCCACGGTGGTGGAGTCAAGCTGTAGCCAATTGTCTACAGCTCATTTACGGGCTGGCTCGACCTGGGTAGTACCACCCTCTCACAGAATATTATAGCTGTGTTTCGTACGATGAGCTAGAGAGTCGGAGTCCCATGTGAGTCCGTTCATCTATCAGGCATTCAAGTTCTCTGCTAGACATAGGCTGGGAAAGGTGTATGTCCAAAAAGGGACATTACGTTTCTCCACCACTCACACCGTCTGGGAGGGGGAATGTTTGACACTAACATTTCATTTTAGTACCAGTGGTAGTATACTAAAATAAAAATAAATGAATATCGTCAGACTGACACCCTAACTGGATGGTCCCAAACTAAGTACGACATCGAAGCTTGTACTATGGGTACCATATAATAGACTGGGGGCGATCACAGTGACACCCAGACCAAGGCAAATTACGAAAAGGCCATTTCCGAATTTTGCCCCGGCGGAAATCGAACCCTCAACCACCCGGTGCAGTGACCCCGGTCTACGCTCGAACCACTGCGCCATGCAGTCGTCAAATGTATGGGTTGATTCGTTTTTGCAAAACTGTGTCCATACATAACTTAATATTCTTATAATGTTTAAAACACCAGCCGTCATCGCCGCCATCGCCGCCCTCGCCGCCTTCACCGCCTAAGGAGGACAAGCCCAAGTCGCATTCGGCGCGGCTGCCGAAGAAGAAGCCGGCCCCCCCGCCGCCCAACCCCACCACCGCGCCCCGCCCCGCGCCCAAGGAGCCTGAATCCGGACTCTACCTGTACATAGACCTGCACGGACACGCCTCCAAGAAAGGTAGGGAACATAGAAATGATACTTTTAAATAAAAAAAAATATTTAAAAATATACTATCCTACAGGCGGACCGTACCGCATCGCATGACAAAACTGCGTCGACGTCCCTATGGAGTGGAAATAAAACATAAATTTGCTCGATCAAGGACTGGCCGGCGCAATATGTAAAATTATATATGATTTTTAAAGAATGTTACCAATACGGTGCGTAATTACGACCCTCTAAGTGTACCCAAGTTGACGAATGCGGATTTACCTAAAAATAATTTTGATTGTATTAGGTGTAATCTATGACTATTCGAAGGCCTTTGATTGCGTCCATCAGGAAATATAATCAATGCAATATAGAACCGTTTTTCCCCCGAAGGGTAGAAAACGGATATTTAGGTTTCAGCCGTAGCTTGAACCACTTGAGATAACGCATCTATGAATTTCACTCTCTAACTCTCTGTTATCTCTTTCCCACGCGTACAGTGTTCTATTGCTATCTCTTTCGTGTCATCGCAGCGCCGGGCGCGCAGTGTCTTTGTGTCACCGCGCTCTTCAGTACTTTTTGAAGGAGCCGGCAAGGACCCTGAAAGTGTGGTTCAAGCTACGGCTGAAACCTAAATATCCGTTTTCTACCCTTCGGGGGAAAAACGGTTCTATTTAGGTGTTCGAGCCTATGCTTGAACCACTTGAGACGTGTTTATATTCTGCCGGCGCTGCTATTGCGTACTGTGACAAGGGTATTCAGGTTTTAGGGAATAAATAAAATAATCATGATTTTGTAATCATCAATGTGTAATAGGAAATAAGGAATAAATCACTTAGAAAAACTCAACATGTGTACATTAATGTGTACTTAATTATCTACTTCTAAATTAGTCATAATTTTAATTTTAATATCACATGTAATCACAATCATTTCTATAAGGCTAAGAAATCATCACTTAGAACTCTTATGGACGTAGATATATTATTGGCAGGTGTCTCCCTAAAATAATGTTTTAGGAATGTGTTTCGTGATCTCCAGTTTCCTTTTTTCAGGATCTCGTCAATGTCATATCGATTATTGGTCCAGTTCTCAGATGCCACTGCAGCTCTGAAGTTGCCTGCTGAGGCGGATATTCCTGCCTCATGAAACAGGGTACGGATCCAACCTGCAATCACAGTGTGTGATGCATTACTTGCTGTTCCTCTTGTTGTGATGAATAATCTATCCAGTTTCTTCTCAGTGCGCCTCTCCTGAGACGCCAAAATAGATTTCCTGATCCATGATACTAGATTTAGACGGTCTTCAGTAGTGTTGTTCTTCAGTACCCATCCAGATTGTCGATACATACCGGAGTCAGTTTTGGAGCCGAATAACGGCCATAGGGTTATCTCATCTCCATTATCACTGAACGATCCTTCCTTGATGCTCAATAAAGTAAGATCGTGCACTCTTCTTCCTGAAGCTAATAGGAGAAGGACACAGGTGTGTCTAAAAATTTTAAACAAACTATCTTCGTTTATTTCGTAGGTTCTGAGGAAATGCAGGAGATCGTCGATTTTCCAAGATATGGGTCTTTTTATCGGGGGATTACTAGAAAATATAGCTTTCTGTATTTGTCTCACCAAGTGGTTTGAACTTAATTCTTCTGAGCGTAAAGGGTTAGCTAATGTAGCAACTACTGACTTATGTAGAGTTATAGTTCGAGGAGCAAGTTTTACATTGTTATGGAGGTGACAAAGGTATTTTGCCAAATCTGATGGGTTAGGGTTGTCAGCTGCTATTTTGTTAATGTTTGCCCATCTCTGCCATCTATACCAAATTGGTTTGTATGTTTTTAGAGTGGATTTTCTCCAAGATGTCTCTAATAGATTGATGTCCGTATCTGTCCAATTGTCTAGTTGTCTCCTCCAGCCTGTACCTTCCAGACCAATAAATTTAGGTTCTCTACGTTCTGAGGTGGAAGGTTCGTCCGAAGGTCTATCAAATTCGACTTCAGGTGTGTTATTGGAAGTGGTGAGTGTATTGACATCTTCCTCAGATCGGGTTCCCAAAACGCTTTGTTCCAACTGGGAGCCACTACCAGATATATTCCTTTTGACATTTTCAGGTGGCGAATCACTCGTGGCATCAAAGACGGAGGGGGAAATACCCATCCCAGCCTGTACTCCCACGTCCTGCTGAAAGCGTCTATAAACTGGCTGCGAGTGTCCCTTGCGTCCTCGCTGACGTATTCGGGTACCACTGCCGATCTCTCGGACGCAAATAAGTCGATTACAGGGGTGCCCAGTTTCTGAAAAATTGCTGCTACAGCCCCTGGACTGAGGTGCCATTCGGGAAGACCTTTTTCGCGAGATAGACTGTCTGCTAACCCGTTGTATATTCCGGGTATATAACGAGCTATTAGATGACACCGATGTAGGTGACAGTATTCCAAAATCCTCATCGATGTTTTTAGCAGTTTCAAGGATTTTGTGCCTCCTTGTTTCATTACGTATGATGCTGTTGTCCGTCTGTAACATCACTGTTTTGTTTCTTAGGACTAAGCGTGCCTGTGTTAGGGCTTCGAACAACGTATGAAGTTCTTTTTGATTGCTGTGCCACTTTTTCTGATCTTTTGTCCAGTTGCCCCAAAGCTTTTGGTCGTTTACTACAGCGCCCCAGCCACTGTCGGAAGCGTCTGTCGTTATGAAGATAGTTGGCTCCGGTATGTGTATAGGTGAATCCTTCCAGATATTCTTTTTCCACCAAAGTAGTTCTTCCAATGCGCGAGGGGGTATCGCCAATCGTATGTGCGGTTTTATCTTCGACAGGCGTCTCGATTCCCTTTGGAGGACGCGGCAGTGTAAGCGACCTAAAGGTACTACAAATGATGCAAAGTTCAGCTTCCCTAGAATTACCCTGGCGTCGTGGCAGCTCCAGCGATTCCTTTTTATTAGTGTCTCTAGATGATTCGTCAGGTGGTATATTTTGTCTGCTGATAGAAGTTTTCGATTTAATTTGGTGTCCCACGTAATTCCCAGGTATTCTAATTTTGTTGAAGCAGTTGAGGAGGTTTTCCCTTGATTTACTTGCCAGCCTAACTTCTGCAAGTATTCGACGACGTAGCAGGTCTGGTTTTCCAGGGTGCGAGGGTCTTCGTGTATTAGTAGGAAATCGTCTAGGTAAACTACTATTTTTATTCCTTGCCCCCTTAATGTATGGGCTATCCAATTGGTTACTTTGGCAAAAGCCGCCGGCGCGCTCGCTAATCCAAACGGCAGGCACGTCATTTGATATATATTTCCCCGGAAACTGAGAGACAGGAATCGGCGGTGACTGGGCATTATGGGCAGATGAAAGTAAGCTTGTGACAGATCCAGTTTCATCATGTAGCAGTTTGGATATAAAAGGGATGGAATTTTCAGATGGTTTAGAAGACGAAATTTTGGTGTTAGCACGTAATGATTCAGACCTTTTAGGTTGAATATTGGGCGAAAAGAACCGTCCGCTTTCCTTCGGAGGAACATTTCTGAAAGAAAGCCGCTGCGGTGTGGACTTATTTCGATAGCCCCAGATTTTAACAGTTTTTGAATCTGCTTTGACATCTCTGGTGAGTCTTTGGTCTGAAACTGTAACATATTTTTGCGAGAAAATTGCCTGACTATTGGTTTTGATTTGAACGGGATTCTGTATTCTTGAATAAAACTTTGGATAATTTTTGGCGCTGCTGTCCAATGTTCTGAATATTTTTGCAAGCGCCCTGCCCGGAAGTCACTTTCGTTTTCCCCCCCCCCCCAATTTTTTCTGCCTTGCTGATGCTGATTTTGTGACTGAGCTTGTTTGTTGTATGGATGTTGATTTGGTCTATTCGTTGTTCGGCGGATGTCATTAGTATTTCTTGAGGTGCGCTGGCGCGAATTGTTCTTCGCAGAGGCTTGTGTGCTAAAATATTCTCTCTGAGTTCGTGATCCTTTTGATTTATCGTCAGTTCGAAAGTTCGTCGGTCTCTTCTTACTTTGGTACGGAAACAATTTTCGAACGTCATTATTAGAACAGTCTTTCACTGCTTGACTCAACATTTCATCTGAAAAAAGATGTGTTTCTGATGGCGGAATGTTATGCAGAATTTCGTTCAACGCTTTGTTTTGAACTCTATAGGTGTTCCTTCTTTGTTCTATTACCTCCGCTCGCCGGCCACAGACATACTGCAGGAGCGCATCCGATTTTTTCTTAAATTGTGAGTCCGTCTTTAAATAGTCGCTTCCAATTTTAGTTTTCATCTCATGAGGGAGTTGATCTAATAAATCCTGAAATATTTTCCTTTGCTGTAAAAGCCCATGTGTGACAGCACCAAGTGTCATATCAAATTTCTCCAGCACACTGGTTGATTTCCAGGATGGTGTTACGGTGGCCAAAAGGTTATTAACCTTTAGGGCACAAAAGGCTGGAGACGCTTGAAATTGTTTTTGGGTGTCTGAGTACCTGACATCACGCCAACCTTCTTGGCCAAACTGTTGGCATTCTATGCCTTGTTTTAAAAAGACAGGGAGAGTTTTTGTTATTTTGGGCTCTGACACCGTGATACTCGGATTAAAATCGAAAGAAGCGTTACCGTCTGTCTGCAATGCAGCCAGTTCTCTCTGAGCTTCACAAATTTTTGCTCGTAATTCAGATTCTCTGATCGAGGCGACGTCGTTCGAAGAATCTCGCGAAGTAGTGTTATGTTGATAGCATTGATTTTCGTGATTAGACTGTGTACTATCCGGTATGGAGTCAAATGAGGAGTTAAGGTCAGGAGGGTCAACAGTGTTGCTCTGCATAGTATTTGCTAAGATCTTTTCTATGTTGTTGTTCTGCTTATTTTGTGTCTCAATCAGCTTATTAAACATTTCCATCTGCTGGTTAAGGACTGTAATTAATAGATGGTCGCTGCCCCCTTGGCCTTGCGACGGAGTCCCACGTTTTGTTGGTGTCCTAGTTTCGATCTGATCATGCTTTCTTTTTCTTGAAATTTCTGGTGTTAACGAATCGGTTGGAGCAGGCGAGTCACTGGCCGAATGAACTTGTTGCGAGGTCTGAAGTTCGGAGGAAGCGCTGCAACGATTAGTTAGTTTACTCTTTATAGTGCGGACTGCATCCATGAAGGTAAAGTAGTACTTTCCGGAGCCATGTATTTTTTCCATAGTGCTATGGGGAGAATGCAACAATGCTCGTCCCAAGGGCCACTGCAAGATCTTCCACCTTATAGCTCTGTATCTTCGTTCGGATAAGGAGCTGGATTCCGGAGCGAATGCCCGGGCTAGATCGGCAGTAGGAATGGCGAACCTTAGCTTACCCTCAATGTTAGAGGACAACTTTTCTCCGAATAAATCGTGGAAAGAGAAGTCATGCACCTCCCAAGTCCGCCATCCTTCCGGGAAGTTTTCGTCAATGCTGTTGACAACTGCGGTGAAGGCTTCCTCTTCTCCCGCTGGATAAGGCCGAGCAGCTAGCTCCCCCATTGTTGTTAGTGACATGATCTGGAATCAAAACCAATCCACTATAAATGGGTCTCACGTTGTCTCTGTCGACTGTCGTTCTACGCCGACGACGTCGTCTCACTTTTGTTGTAGACGACGTAGCTTCGCATCGATTAGGCGACACGACGCGAACAGGCGACACGACTCGAACAGGCGACACGACCCAGCGACGTCTCAACCAGACGACACGACGACGACGAGACGTGGCGTCGCGTGATGAAATGTCGTCTCAATCAGGAGACACGACGTTGTAGCGTCGTTTCGATCAGACGATGTGTTGTCGTCTCAAAAAGGCAAATAAGCCACTATTTGTTTTACGGTGTTAGGTGAC
Source organism: Notodonta dromedarius (assembly GCA_905147325.1). Classification (NCBI taxonomy): domain Eukaryota; kingdom Metazoa; phylum Arthropoda; class Insecta; order Lepidoptera; family Notodontidae; genus Notodonta; species Notodonta dromedarius. The sequence goes on from LR990167.1 coordinate 2,822,941, forward strand.
ACACGAGTCGTCGCTGGGCCATGGGCGCCGAGCGGTATTGAGATACATTTCCATAGGAAGTTATTTCAAACTTACCAATGAGCGAGAGTAACGCTAAGCGTTACACACGTGCGAGAGTTATGAAATTCAAAAGCGTACTGAAGAGCGCGGTGACACAAAGACACTGCGCGCCCGGCGCTGCGATGACACGAAAGAGATAGCAATAGAACACTGTACGCGTGGGAAAGAGATAACAGAGAGTTAGAGAGTGAAATTCATAGATGCGTTATCTCAAGTGGTTCAAGCATAGGCTCGAACACCTAAATAATGCATATTGCTTGCAATCTTTTAACATATCTTAACGATATAATTGAAAGAGTAGACGTTTGTGGTAACAAAAACACTCCGCCTTGCAGTTTCAATTGGTGTCCCACAAGGTTGAATACTGGGTCCATCTTTGTTTACAATGAATATTGAAGACTTACCTCGTTATTGTTTGTATGGTGAAGGTATCTTCATGTACGGCAACCACTTCGAGGACCTGGAGAGCTGCGTGGAGTGCATGCTGCTGCCGCGCATCATGTCGCTCAACAACCTGCACTTCCACTTCTCCTCGTGCAACTTCACCGAGCGGAACATGTATCTCAAGTTAGTACAATAATCTAGCTATTAGTAGACCAGTAACGGTGGTTAATATAGCATACTTTGTACACAACGCATAGCGTATGCTATGTCGGGTCTCACTTGATGCTATAATATAATGCACCGTTTCGCGCGCTCACACTTAGGGGCCATCCATAAATTACGTCACACGTTAAGGGGAGGGAAAGGGTCGATGAAGGGGTGGGGAGGGGTCCCAAATTTTGTGACGTCACACTTTTTCAAAATATAATATTTTATATCTAAGTATTACAGCACTAAATTTAGACTACATACCTACTAAAGAATAACATAAAAATAGATTCGGACCACTTCTGTTTTAATTTCATAAATTTCTAAACGTTTAGTTGCAAAATATGTGACGTCACACTAGGTAGGGGGGGTCTCACAAATGTGAGAATGTATACCATCTTTCATTCATTGAAAAGAGTAACCATTGAGTTTCTTGCCGGCTCTTCTCAGTGGAAGCAGCATTCCGAACCGGTGGTAGATTCTGACTATTCATAAATGCTTTGTTGGCTTACATGAATAAAAACAATTTTGAATTTGAATTTGTGACCAGCTGTGACAAGGAAGGGGGAGGGGTCAAAAAAATCATGAAATTCGTGTGACGTAATTTATGGATGGCCCCTTAACACCCAGCTGTGAGGGCGGCAGCAGTTCGTAGGCGCGCTGCTGTTCCATACAATGTCTTTTTATCGTTAAGATATTCAGGATTGCATTGGATTGTTGCGACCACCGATGTTGTCTTCGATTAAGTAAACTCTATTGACACACTGTCGACTCGTGTTTTCGAGCAGTTTGATATGACGGATCGTAGCGATGTCCTTATTAATAAGTCGATCTCAAGTTTGAGAGCGATCTTCGAAATTTCATTATCCTTATGTTGTACTAGCTGAGCCCGCGACTTCGTCGCGTGGAATTTAACTTAACAAAAAAGCCCACTCCCGCGTTCTGAGCCCGCACGACAAGAACCATTTTTTGTTTTTCTAAAATAAAAAACAGACAGACCGACAGACAGACAGACAAAAAAATATTAAATAGCTTTTTTGCTATAGGTGTCGTATGTACTTTCATATCCATTTAGTGAAAAGGTGTTATTTTGATATTACAAACAGTCACTCTAATTTTATTTATTTGTATGTACCGCTGTCAGACTTCAGATAGATTAGTTAATACGGGCCTTAAGTCCGTCCGGTACGTTGTCGCAGGGACCGGCGCGACGGCATGTCGCGCGAGGGCTCGGGGCGCGTGGCCGTGTTCAAGGCGACGGGGCTGGTGCGCTCGTACACGCTGGAGTGCAACTACAACACGGGGCGGCTGGTGAACGTGCTGCCGCCCGCCCTGCGCGACGCGCCCGGCGCCGCCGCCCCCGCCGCGCCGCCCCCGCCCAAGTACACGCCGCACATATTCGAAGAGGTAAACCCCTTCCAGGTTTGTGTGCGCATGCATGAGTCCGTAGATTCGATTGTAGGTACGTCTGCCCGTGTTTCTTAGGGCCTGTGCACACCACGTTTTTTAAACGCGCCGTCGACGCGCGTTTTTAGCGATACGGACGCGATACGCGCGCGATTCAGATAAAATAGGATAAAAGCGCGCCGTCGACGCACGTTTCTAAAACGTCGTGTGCACAGGCCCTTATGTAGGTTTTGCGACGAAAGTTGGCGTGACTTACCCTACTTGTATTGGTTTGTGTGGCCGTCTCTATTTTTTGAAACATCAAAGTTAGAGACGGCAGCTTAAATGAATATAATAATTGCGTCAGTGTAAAAGAGGGTTTACGTATGTTGTATGTCAACATTACATTCTCCCGAATATTGGAATGGAAGTCAAAGGAAAGCTATAATAAGTGGACTTAAATATGTGAGTACCGTATGAGTATTCAACTGTTTGTCGTTTGTCATGGAACACTCGTTTACTAAGCGGTGATTCAGTTAGAAGAACTTGCGTTTCAAAGGCAATATTTGCGCCAATTTTCATTGCAAAACCTATACGTCATAAAGTTATTTGACATTTGGGAATTTTTAAGGTCAAAATTAAATTCACATCAAAATCAAATCTTATTTAGTCAACGGCAGACTTCTTGTTCTAGAATTAATAATTTTAGTTACGAAATCAGTCCATTGTCTTCATTATACGAAAAAGAAACATACAAAATTGAACGGATTGTAGAAAGTAATAACAAATTTCAGGTAAGACACAATCGCGCTAAGAATCTGGAGACTTTTGAAGATATGAACCCCTGGAAGGTTCGTCAGTAGCCGTCAGTCGCATAATGCGTACCATACCACATTAATTGTAACGACGGTTCCGTACATATTTAACCACGGGTGAAATAATAGTACATTGTTACACGAGTGGTGAAAGTGACTTGTTTTTGTCCCGAGACGGGGTTTGGCGCCCGAGCGTAGCGAGGGCGCTAATAGTTGGAGGGACAAAATAAGTCTTTCACCCGAGGTAAACACTGTGCTTTTCATTACGAATACAAGGAAAGTAAAAATAAAAACAGGAATTGGCTAAAGAAATAATACAAGGAAGTATGAACAATACTCTACAACTCGAAAAAAAAAGATCGGATTGCCGCCTATTTTGTATTTTTTTCGTTGGCCGGCCAACTTCATTATTTAGCCATTATTTTTCATTTTCATCTTTAAATATTTTGCCCAAATCTATGTTATTCTAAAGAAATTGTTGAAACTAAATTATAATTAAGTCATTTAAAAATATATATCCTTTAATTAATACTTAACTTTATGTTATTTCAATTTTACATCGTGCTGTAATTGAGTGACTGTAGAAAAAGTTTGAACATGGTTCCATAGAAATGTGAAAATGGAACTAGTTTTTTTTTTATAATTTGACAGCTGTCAGTTGAAAGCGATTCTCCCGGGCCGGAAAAGTATTACTTTCAACCCGCTCCTCAGCCAACTTCAGACCTACTTTCAGAGTATGAGTAATGAAATATTATTTTCACTATACAACATACACTACAATGCTTAAATTACCAAACGACGAAAAAAAAAGCAATAGTAAAAGCTGTTTCTTATTTTTTTCAATGGCCAATAGATTTGACGAATTCACAAAATGATCAGAAACAAACTTATTAAAATTTGAACAAGACAACGTCTGTGGGGTCAACTAGCACTGAATACAAATTACTCGATACTTTTAGATACCGATTTCTTTAAATCGATACTTCGATCATGTACTTGAATAAACTCTACACATACGTAATTAAGAGTTTGTAATTACACTTTGCTTCTAACATTACAAACTTAACTATTCGCATTACGAAATGTGATCGTTTTGATAAACACAGTTCGTATACTGGAAATAACGCAGTGTTGGTAGCGATTATAATTACTGGAATAGATTACTATGTAGGTAGTACGCCAATAAATCTAGACACGCGGTAGCGTGTCAAGCCAAGTTCATACAGCTTACAAAATAACCCGGTGAACTTCGAGCCACCTAAGACATTTTTATTGTTTTTCGGCTGTTCCTTTGGGGTTTTCCTAACTTATTGTATTATTGTACATTAAGTATTGTATTGTATATTAAGGCGAACTAAACATATACCTACTATATTCAAATCAGTCGAGCCATTTTCGAGTTTATTGCGCACGGCAATTGTGTGTAGGTAAACGTATCTATTGTGCCAAGCATATTTCTCTCGTGGTTAAGTATTCGGAAATCGTCTTATTATTCACCATTTGCAAAATATATACGTATAGATTGCTATTTACAAATACAAAATGCTTTGTAGTTTAAACTTTGCAAACCTGTATCATAATTGGACCTACTTTTGCAAAATGGAACCAACCCACATGCACTACTGTAGACCAAAACCAACCTTGTGTTAGTGGTTCTAGGTTGGTTTCAGTTTGCAGAAGTGTGTGTGGGTTGGTTCCATTTTGCAAAAGTAGGTCCAATTTATTAATGCTTTTATAAAGTTACCCTCAAAAACCTCCAGATTTTTAAGATCATAATTACCATCCACTTGCAATTTATAAAGCACGCTAAATTGTAAGAGGCTCATTATAATGAAGTTAGCGTTTGATGACGTGAGAATTATTGCAAATTGGCCCATATGCCAGTGCTATAAGAGTCACGGCATGCGTCATCGTGAAATGTACTAATTATAAAGTATCATTCTGGTACTGACACTAGATACGATCAATTTGACATCAACCTAATCAAGATTAAAGATTGAACTGATTCAATACGTGATCTTGACTATAATGTGATTGATTGATGTATTGATCAAACGGATCAAAAAATTGACAATACGATTTTAAAGTTCTATATCACGTCAAGTTATAGTCACGGATTGAATTGATACCAAATTGATTCTGTAATGGCCTTCTAATCACAATTTGCCCATACATATATGTATTTTATACGTACATCGCTTAAATGTGTTTTTAATGTTTTATGTTGCTTTGCGGATTAAAATTTAATAAGACTAGTTCACCAGGCAACACCTACTAAATAACTGTATAAACATATTGTTATCACTGATCTTAGCTTAGCAAGGCTACAGCTATTTACAACATAGCAAGTAATGATTTATAAAATACATATAGTGATCACTCCCATGCCTGATGGGCTATGCCTCTAATCCACGCCAAATGGGAACTATACTTTTGGAATCGACTCTAAAGCCAAATTCGATATGGAATGTTCACTAGCAGTTTTTAATAATTTGTCACCTTTCGTTTGTATTGATGCAAAACTTGTATCGATTTATGTAGCTATCTCTATGTTTTGATAACAAAAAATAACAGTTGCCATCATTAATTAATACAAGTATTGCATTAGTGTTAACAAAGGTTAGCAATATGTGAATTTTTATGTCGAAAACGTAACACCAACAAACGATATAATATTGGCGAACATACAAATTAACAAATTAGGAATGGAAATGATTGCTACTCTTAATTAATTTTTAATACATGAAATTATATTTTTCTTTCACTGTTATTTCACTTTTGATTTTTCACATTCAATGATTTTGGTCGTAGTGAATTTTCACTATAACACGTAATCCTATGAAGTCACTGGTCGATAAATACCGTGATAGTACTGAATGCTTTGCTATTTATTTGCAATTATTTTTAACAGGTTCTACCTATGTCGGTAGCAGGTGCTACTTATGAAAACCTTATATAATATGATTTTTCACACGTTACCTGTGAAATGTTCATCACTACAACAAATACCTTACAAATCTTGTCGATAAACTCCATATCGAGTTTAGCTTTACAATAAATAATATTGTCGTGATTATAGGCATGGCGCTTTACTGAGTTGGTTCCTGTGGTAGTGGAGCGGAACGTTGTGAGCGCTATGACGTCACGCGTCATTTGACACCCATCCCGCATCGCTCCTCTACCACAGAAATTTATTTACCCCCAGATACCTTCTTATTAATAAACGTGATATAGCGGGCGAATAGTTACACACCGAATTATCTCTTTCTGTCATCAGTAATTTGACAATCGAAAGAAGAAGACAAAGCACGGTCTAACTATACAACCGCTAAACCACGTTTATTGTTACGTGTAAAGTTGAAAGCAGCACAGTGTTCCACTGTGATGCGGGTGGGATGTTGTCTCGCTGGGCGGCGGTGTAAGTGTGTGTGTGCGGTGCGCGGCAGGTGGGGCGCTCGCTGGGCGCGTCCATCCTGGACCTGACGGGGCAGCACCCCAACTCGCGCATCCCCTGCTCCGAGCACCGCAACCTGTCCGCCGTGCGCGACTGGCTGCGCGCGCACACGCGCACCATGCGCCCCCAGGTACCACGCCGCCGCCGCCACCAACACCACCACCACCACCACCACCACCACCACCATCACCACCACCACGAAATCATACAAACCAATATCACCAGACTAAGGTCGGATAAATACATCCATTTCAAGTTTAAGAGCGATCTTAAGTAAGCTTTTGGCATGGGACAGGTCCCGTCACACACTCCCACCACTGTTACTCCTGTAAACCAGGATCGACAGTGGTGACCAATAATGACGCTTTTGGCATGTGAGTTGGTACTTTTGTCATCCAAGATCGCTCTCAGACTTGAGATGGATTAAGCATAGGTTTTACTTGCAACCACTAGAATCTACTTAAAATATTTGTATGACAGATTGTATCATCCGAGAAACTAAAAAAAATACAATAAAAACATTTTATGTAGACACTAAAGACTTTAGCAAACTTTATACTTTCTTATATTAACTCGTCAATACAAATTCTACTATTATACTTGTCATGAAATATTTTTGAAAAAATATTCAATTATTATTTTTAACTTAAGGCTGCTTAATTAATAACTATACACTGTTTTTGTTTACAATAACTTGTTCATCTTCTGTTTTCTGTTGGTAACACGACGTCTTTAATTTTCAGTGTTAACTACTAAATAAAACAAACCAACCGGCCTCTTAAATAGTTGTCGCGGTAAGAAACGATCGCCAAGAGTTGAAGTGTGCCGTCTCAATTGTAATAACGCCATAAACTAGAGACTACTAAAATTGGGAGTGAGGTTCCGAGCCTGCCAAACACCAGGGGTGCTACTCTTAGGAACGATAATCGATATATCGTGACATTTATACTGTCGAATCCTACTCTAAATTCCATATTATTTTGCCGTCGTATGATCGTCTGAACGAATGATAACTTTGTATTATTCGCACAGTAATCGATATGATGGCAAACAATATAGAATTTAGAGTAGGATTCGACAGTATGAATGTCACGATATATCGATTATCGTTGCTAAGAGTAGCACCCCAGACCATCTATCGTCAGCGTTAGCTATCTATGATATTAATAAACAAAGCCCTGAAATGTCTGCGCTGACGATCAATTAGGGTGTTACTATACCAACCGATCAATGATCGATCGACGTTGACTATATCATTCTACCGTCGATCTATGGTGTGGTAACACCGTCAATCTATCCATGGCCCGCTTTAGTCGCATTAGCCATAGTATCATCATTGCGGTGCCTTCCTCGCCCCGACATGATTTATTGTCATCTCCCTCGTGTTGCAGTTGACAATGTCCCGGCTCCGGCCCAAGACGACGTCGCCGACGCGCGTGCCGCTGTACGCGCGCTCCAAGGGCAAGGTGACGGAGGAGCGCAAGGAGAACACGTACGTCGGCGCCAAGACCGACTCCGAGCGCCGGCGCAGCCCGCCCGTGCTGGCGCCGCGCTCCGGCCACGACATCATCAACATGAACATGAAGTTCGGCAAGAAGAACGAGCCGGTGAAGACGCAGTCCCGCACCCGCTACCTCGCGGAGAGCGAGCCCAAGCCGAAAACGCTGTCCACGAAGCGGCGGAACATCCTCGCGATCCGCAAGCCCAACTCGGGCAAGACCCAGGTCGGCGGGGCGGTGAAGGCCAAGATGAGCAGGCGGTCCGCAGACGACGCCGAGAGCCCGCGCGCGTCGGTCGTGTCCGCCAAGATCAGCAAGCGCAGCTTCTCGCGGTCGGTGCGCGGCGCGGGCGCGCGCGGCGCCAACCGCTGCCGCGCGATGGCGTCCTCCTCGTCCGACGACATGGCGGGCGGCAACTGGGAGGACGTGGCGGGCGGCACGGTGCTGGGCTCGCAGGCCGCGCCGCACGAGCCGCCCGGCGCCGGCAAGCGCCGCTCGTTCCCCGCGCCCGCGCCCGCCCACCTCAAGAAGATCCGCCTCAAGACCGGCATGTAGCGCAAGCCGCGCGCCCGCCCCGCGCCGCCCTAGCCCGCCGGGTGACGTCACGCGCGCCTTGCCCGCCACCCGCGCCATGGCCGACCATATTCTACTGTACTTCGACTAAATTTACGACGTCGTTCTTTTTTTACCGTATTTTTTATTTTATTTTCCACTTTTAAAACTGATGACATCGCCTGACGTTGTATTAATTTAGTTCCTGTACGAGAGAATACGCAAATATTTCGCACAATCTAATTCGTCATTTCACAAAGTTATCCCCAAAACAGCGAAATGTTTATGTTTAATATTAATAACGTACATGTAACGGATGGTAACTGTGCGGGTATGTAGCGTGCGCGTTCTTCATGAAATTTCCACCCCGTGTCTCGTCGTTCATATGAAAATCAACTTTGTTTCTTTATTGCAAACGCTCAGTTTGCAATGACCTACTTTTCATCTACCTACTTTTACGTATGTATCTGATTTTGGCAAGGCTGCCTAGACCGCCGAAACGAAAGCGGAACATTTCCCTTTATCAACCCCATTTCTGTTTGAACTGGTCTGAAACTGCTGTTTTAGTACTAGTGCAGGTATCAACCTGGCCTAGGTCAACCTTCTGTCACTAAGAAACAGAACTAGAAAGGATTATAGACAGCTTCTTACTTTTATTTATAAAATCTCTGTTTATTAGACGGTCGGCCCCAACCAACTTGCCGCGTCGGATAGAGGTTACTTTATATGTCTAAGGCATTATTTATGACCAGCCAATCCTGATAGTTTTATTACATTAGCTTATGGTTCATTTTCAATAGTTCACTCATAAATAATGCCCACGGAATTCGACAATTTCTAGCTAAGCCTTGACACTACAATTATGTATCAATTTTATTATGTTATTAAAAAATTATTGTATTGTTTGTGTGCTTAATCTTTTAGCGTAGTATATTAGTGTCTTTATGTCTATTGGTTTAGGGTTAATTTTGTCACCGACTACGATTCTACTTGCCATTCGTAATTAGACAGTTCATTTTACAATATAATATAATTTATTTCTAAAACGTAAACTATTCGTGACTGAAATTTTTGTTGATCATTACAATGTATAGGAGGTAATAAACAATTTGTAAACGTAAGATTTTGTTGACTGAAGATGACTAATTGTTTCGTGTTCCGTAACATAAGTTTAATATGTGGGTTTTTATCGTTAAATTTTCAAGTGTACAGCTGTTGTATAATCCTGATATTTGGATGGAGTAATTAATTAAAATTTTATAAAAAAAAATTGTAACTTAAGGTTTCTAAAACAAAACAAAAAAAAATGTTTGTGGAATGTAAAGATGGTTAGGTGGAGTAGCGCTCATGGAGCAATGTTTTCGCAATGTGCTAATAATAATGTACTATTGATCTCATGTATGAAATTTAACAGGGGGCTGGTTTGACGTCGAACACGCTACGTTTCGATCGGAAGTATTTCTGTGTCCATTACTTCATTGGATTGAATTGAGTCCATTGGTTCAGTTCATTTAGCTTTAAAACGAATAAATGGAAACAGAAATAGTATATGAAACCGTGTTCGTGTGATAATTGAACAGCTACTGATATATAAAGGGTGTTTAAATAAAATATGTATTAATTAACATAATATTCTTGTCTTCACAAAGTAGCGTAAGTTCTGGTCGACCCTGGAGCGGGTCGTTTCGCCACACCAATTATTAGTGCAATAACTTATATACAAAATATTATGTAACAAATAATATAATACTTAGATAATTTTGATGTAACATGATGTAATAATGTACTCCAAATTTTTTAAAGTTCTGTGTACTATAAAGTTTTTACTGTAGCAACGCCTAGTGTGTATATTTTAAAACAGTAACTATTTATTTACCTGAAATATTAATATATGGTTAAATAACATACAATGTTCTCGGAATATTTTTTTTTCTATTATCACCCACTACTTACCATATAAACATCTATCTACATATTGGGATAATAACAGATAACTACTGTGAGTAAATTTCGTTTATTAGGATGATGAAAAGGCATTAATAAAATTAACGACTACTTCCATGAAATGATGACTGATATGCACGTAGCGCGGTACAATAGTAGGTAGGTACATGTAGTCGGGGATTTTTGTGTGTGAGTCATTGCCGTGGTTCTTCCCCGGCCCGATAAACTGACGTCATACCACAGAACATTATACACGGTAGTGCCTTGAAAACTAAAATTTGATACCAACTTTTCAAAACTTCCCATAATATTGGGAGAAATACTGATTATGACTATATCGTTTTCTTCATTCGTATTTATAATATTCATTCGTTTATATAGTCTATAGGCGTATTAGTAGAGTTTATAGTCGAATATTTTTTTTCTATTAACATGGTTGGAAAGATTGGCTCGCACTTTAACACTTTATTGACATTTAATTGTTTTTACTTTAAAAGCATTTCTGTTTCATGAAAAGAGTGATTCTACAGTTCACATAGGTATCATAAAGTTTACTATTGGGTGGTCCCATCGCCCATTTTGCAATCTCAAAAACATTTCTAATATAATCGACTTTTCATTATTAGATTTAATTAGTATGGGAAATCAAAGTTTTTTTATTGCAATTCCGGTTGTGGGTGGTTCCAAAGAGAAAATTTATTTAACCAGGGAACGTACGTAATCAATGCATACTATCGATAAAGGTGTAGGTAAAATAAAATAATATTCACCTGCAACTTGTCTACTCATTAAAATTATTCACATAGCCAAACGTAATAACAATTATTATTTGAGGTAAAATCGTTTGAGAAGTGGCAACCTTACAAGTGTCAAACTCTGATAAACAAAAAAAGAAAATGTCGTTTGATTTGCCTTTGCGGATTTGTGTGCATGTTGTGCAACGCGAAATACGCAAATAATTATCAATATTGTAAGGATATTACTCGCCGGGAACAATGTTTGTAGTTTGTGTATAGTTTGAAGACGTTCTAGTGCATTGTGTTTAAAGTGTTTCACGGAGGTAACTATTGAAAATGTCGAGTTCAAGTGACCACGATATGAGCGAGTCCTCCAACTCCCCTATGTACATTAGGGAGTCTCCGCACAGTTCTCCGTCGCAGCAAGTGCCTCAGCTCACGACAAGTCTGACGGAACTCACTTGCGCCGATAACACGTATCGTTTCTTACGCCAATGTGAGTACTGATATTTTTGTATGTTATGCCCCATAAATAAAGGCGCTTACACACAGGGCAGGTCGCACCGCATTGCATTACAGTAATCCTTCCGAATATCTTCAATTTAACCAATAAGTACAGACTTTTAAAGGCCAACTAAACACACAAGTGTGCTATCAAACTTACTTATAAATATTATTATAGTTTATTTAGATTTCTTATAGTATGTGGACCACCTAAATGTGTACAAAGCTTAAACCTTTTATCGATATAGGTAGCTTTGTATGATAACATGTGGAGTAACATCCGGTGTGTAACCTGTCTTAGGTCAAGCCTCAGTAATATTCCTTGTACTTTTCCTGTTATGTTATAAAAGCTTTCTATTAATAATTAACTGCCTATCTGAGGTATTGGGTTTATTTATTTATTTTAACATTTTCAATTCACTGATCAAACTGTATAAGTATGTAAAGGTGAAGTATTTATAGTTTCATAACTGATACCCTGTTTCTGAGTAATTTTATCAGTGGTTTATCTATTTGTTTGTGGTTTTCTTTGTGTGTGAAGTTTTGCCACCAACATAATGTATAAACTGGCAAACTAGCGTACAACCCTCTTTATGTTAAGGTTTTAACGTAGCGTATAGAAGCTTCAAATACAGAAATACAGCATTGCTTGCATGTTGCCCACCTGAAGGGGATTTGGACAGAAGGAAATGAGGGGAAGGGAGGGAGGGTTAGACTTCCCGTTCCAATTACTTCATATCACTTTTTTTAATTGGCCTTTATTGTAGTTGTCAATGATTTTGCCAAAAACAGAGTTTGATGGGCCAGTTGGTCGGTACAAAACGCAGCTGTAAGTTCTGACAAGACAGGGATATATTTAGTTTAAGAAGGAAGCAGCAATCTGAATCCGTGGTAGAATCTGACTATGCATAAATGCTTTGTTGGCTTACATGAATAAAAACAATTTTGAATTTTTGTGTTTAAGTTGAGTAGAGTTTAGTTTTTCCATCAACAGAATTTGCACTAATGACAATTTTTATCAACCTAGCCTACATTGAGTAGCTTATCGTAATAAATAAGAAAACAATTGCTATCATTATATGTATTATGTACCTAACATAAAGGTAAACTGTTATTTATAGGTACTTGTGTACTTACATTCACATTTAATTGACGATCTCGTGTATACAGGTTGAAACAGAAAGGGTATACTTTTTTTTCAAAACTTTGTAATTCTAAAACTATCAGCTTTGGAGGAAACTTGAAAAACAAAAGGTGTTACAGGGATACAGCTGTTGACGGATTTCACAAGTCTACAAAACCTTTAGTACTTCAACTGTCCCACAAAGCCGATAGTATTAGATTAACAGTGTTAAGTTGCAAAAAAAAATAGTATATACCCTTTATGTTTCACCTAGTATATGTTTTTTTTGTGTTAACAGCAACAAAACCATTTTTACGTATCATCGAACAACCCCAAGATTACTTCAGATTTCGATATGTCAGTGAGATGGTTGGAACGCATGGATGTCTGCTTGGCAAGTCGTATGGCACCAGTAAAACCAAGACTCATCCCACAGTCGAGGTTTGTATTATTTAAATTAAGTTTGCAGAGCTATAGTTATGCCCAAGACAAGACTTACAACACAGCTATTTCCTATACATATTCCGTAGTATGTCTCTCCATCTATCTGTATGTACAATATATCCGAAATTACATTTACTCACAGGGTGTTGCAAAAGTTATAAGTATAAATGTTTAGATTATCAAAAATATTGTTCTGAAACTATTTTCAAAATGATATATATGATAGAGCAGTGTTGGCGTGTTCGTTGCGAAAATACGTAGTAAAATACGCAGAAATAACATGAGAGTGTTTTTTCGGTTGCGATAGGTATATTCGTAAATGTAATTACGGCTTTACACCCTCAGCTAGTGAACTACAGCGGTGAAGCGGTCATCCGGTGCCGGCTGGCACAGCACATCAATACTGAGGAGCACCCCCACAAGCTGCTTGAGGATGAGCAGGACCGGGACGTCAGCTACCGGGTACCAGAACATGGCAGCTACAAAGTTGGGTGAGTATTTTTTGGGTTCTGTAGTCCCTACAAGGAACTTTTATAATATAATCAAGTCCGTCCGTCTGTCCGTCCGACTGTTTCGTTTAAGATCACTAGCAACATGATGGTAGTGAGTGGCCCCTTCAACCATGCAAAATGCTACAAGCCCAGACTAACCACCCTTGTGACTCCGCACTCTAGGACGAAAGTTTACGAAGCAAATGCGCTTAAATAAGGTGCATAAAATTTACGATTGACCAATCATTATCCATTATTATATTTGATAGACCAATAACAAAGTGAAGCCAGCGCTTCCGCTCCGCCACATTTAAAAAAAATTTTTGATGCCAGTTATTCCTAGGGGCGGGGGCGGCACTATTTGGAAAGTACAATATGCAAACAAAATAATAATTCAAGTGTCTGTTTTTAATGTAAATATTAACAAAATTAACAGCTTTTTACTAAATGCATATATATTATGAAAGTTAAAACGAAGAAACAAATTTTTAAATTGTTGTCTGTCTGATTTTGTCGGCTAACCTCCAAAACATCTGGATCGATTTTGACGGGACTTTCACTGGCAGATAACGGATGCTATAAGAAGTAACTAAGGCTACTTTTATTTTATCAAAGTAGGTACCACGAGGGCGGTGCCGCGTACAACAACTAGAAATAAATGTAGCAAACATAAACCGATAAGAAAATTATTACAATACGCAATCCTCATTCCGCGAGCCTGACTCGCACCTGACCAGTTTTTATAATTAGAACCGAGGATCCCAAAATAATAACAATACGACGTACAAGGACTGGGGACAGAATTGGGGGGACCAGTTGAGAATACACCAAAATTATGTGTAAAGTAATGGTAAGATTGGTTCCGCAGGTTCGCTGGCATGGGTATAATTCATACCGCCAAGAAAGATGTCCCAGGACTTCTTGTAAAGAAATTATCAGAGCAATGCAGAAACTCCAAGCAAGTGTTAATTAAAGACGTGAGTACCTAATTATACTATTATAATAAAAATAATAATAATTAAGCCCTTTTGACGTCCCACTCCTGGGCACGGGCCTCCCCACAACACGAGGGGGATTCAGGCCATAATCCACCACGCTGGCCCTGGTTGGCGGATTTCACATGTCTTTCGAAAATTGGTTAGATCTTCTAAGACATGCAGGTTTCCTCACGATGTTTTCCTTCACCGTAAGCAAGTGATAATCATATATAAATTATGATTCGCACATAGATTTTTGAAAAATCCAGCGTTGCGAGCCGGGGTTCGAACCCAAGACCTGTTGCCCGCAAGACGCGTGCTTTAACCAATCGGCTATCACAGCTTTTCACTATTATTAGAATAAAATAATACTAGTATAGGTGTATAAGATTCTAATCAGCAGTCCTAGCACGCGAGCCAATAAGATACCTTACGAAACAGCTATTATCAATAACTAGCTGACCCGACAGTCCAGACCCGACTAGCTGACAGACAGATTGTCCTGTCTTAACTTTGAATATTGAATTCGAATTGTTCCGCTCAACTTTCTTGATTTTTTATTTCATAAGAACCTTCTCCTGACAATAATAAAGATAACTACAACAGACGCTCCGTTCACGCGTGATGCGATGACCAAGGAAATAGAGATTCATTTTTATATATAAGTATAGGTAATTTAACACAAGTATTCCCCCCTCCCCTGAACGAAATCTTGTATTCACAACTTGGTCTGTTTGTGTGAGGCGGGCGACACCATACCGGTGTAACGACAGGCACAGTTAGCATACATAAGTGCAATAGCACGCTAAAGATTGTATTGCCGTGAACATACGGCTCAGTATTGATTGAGATCGCCACTGGACATTTCCGCTTATGAACGCCACTGTACATGTGTTTGCTTGCGAAAGTTTTGGTACATACGTGTAGGTACAAGTTTTGGTACATACGTGTAGGTACCTTTGATAAAAGAAGTAAGTAGGTACTTCTACAGACTGTAGGGTACAGTCGCAAAAAAAGGTGTTGGGTCGCGTCGTTCGGGCACTCAAATACACATGCATGCAATAAATTACACGGCTCGAGCGGTCGGGGGGGACGGCCGAGGTTATGCTTGTTTACAAATTGGTTATAATTACAACTTTGTTTGGTATGCTCGGTATTTCCGGTTTTGTTTTTAAGTTCGCCCTATTCGACGATTTGGGCCACGTTACTCACACACACGAAATGAGATTACGAAAAGCGAGAAACAAGCCTAGTCTGTAAACAGCTTTATTAGCTACTAGCTGAGCCCGCGACTTCGTCCGCGTGGAATTTTGATCCTTTCTTAGGGGATGTCTACGTCATAGTAGCTTTATGCATGCAAAGTCTCAGCCCGATCGGTTTAGAATTGACAAAGTTTCATACAAACTTTCATCCCCTATTTTATCCCCTTGGGGGTAGAATTAATCAAAATCCTTTCTTAGCGGATGCCTACGTCATAACATCTACCTGCATGCCAAATTTCAGCCCGATCCGTCCAGTGGTTTGGGCTGTGCGTTGATAGATCACTATGTCAGTCAGTCAGTCAGTCAGTCAGTCAGTCAGTCACCTTTAAGTTATATATATTTAGATAGATTATCAGCTTTATTTCATTCCCTTATATAGGTGACAGGTACTTATTTATTTAAAAAAATATCAAATCTAGGTAAATGCTCTGTTCAAATAAGCCGCCAAAACGCTATCCGCACTGTGTCAGCTGACCCGACAGACATTGTCCTGTCTTAACTTTGAATATTGAATTCAATTTGTTGCGCTCAACTTTCTTAATTTTTTCTTTCATAAGAACCTTCTACTGACAATAATAAACACATCAGAAAAATTATTAGCGAAATCGTTCCATCCGTCCACGCGTGATGCGATGACCAAGTAAATAGAGATTCATTTTTATATCCTACTAATATTATAAATGCGAAAGTTTGTGAGTGTGGATGTATGTATGTATGTATTAGTGATGTAACGAATGTTGGATTTTTGACATTCGCGAATGCGAATGCGAATGCGAATATTTGGCTCCAACATTCGCGAATGCGAATGCGAATGCGAATGTTGACTTTCAAATAACTCTAAATTAAAAATTTAAAAATCCGCGATGAGACGTCTTTTTAAACTGCAAAATAGCTGCTGATTTTCAAACGGCTGAACCGATTTTCATGAAACATAGCTAAGAACACTCTCGATCTTGAATCCCTTTCAAACAAACAAAACCAAATTAAAATCGGATCATCAGCTTGGGCGCTATGATTCCACAGACAGACACAGATACACATGTTAAACTTATAACACCCCTATTTTTTCGTCGGGAGTTAATAAAGAACGCGCAAAATGTTAGATTGTTTTGACATTTCGTGTCGGCGGAACATAGCCGAACCCATACCAGTTGAAAGAACGAAGTTAGTCACATAAAGTTAATACGAAGAGATTTGTTTTGATTTGAGGGTAGTTTTACTAAACTACTTGATTAATGCAATAATACTTTATTGCATTAATCAAATTTAATTTATATTTAAATTTTATTGAGTTTGTTAACACTTTTATTAGACTAGACGAACAATAGAGAAACATCCTATTTATTATTTAGTTGTCAAGACAGTTCAATATTTTTTTACATTCAAATATAATATAAGTCATAAGTGAATTATGTACAAGTGAGCTAAGTTGATAATTACATTCCGATCGAGCCTGGTTTATAGTCCGAGACTAACGCGAGGGCTGTGATAGACCTAAGGTGTGTAATGAACAATGCTCACGCGTTTCATACGACATTTTACAACATACTTGCGAGTAAAAACTATTAAAATATTACCATCTTCATTGAAAAATATCACTATTCACGAATTTGTTTAAGACCTAGAGAATTGCAGTATGAATGAAAAATAAAACAAGATGGGCGCGCCCTAAGTTTTTAGGGTTCCGTAGTCAAACTCGGAACCCTTATAGTTTCGCCACGTCCGTCTTTTTGTCTACCTGTCCCTTTGACATCACAGTAATTTTATTCAGAGACTATAAGTTATGTACCGCTACAAAACTATGTATTTAAATTTTGAAAGCAAAGTTATTCCATTTTACCTCTTGTACTTAAGAAAGAGGAGTGAAATAAAATCTTACTCACCCCCTCAAGTTAGGTATTGTTCAGTAAGTATTTTAAAATAATTTGAAGGTGTTTTTGACAGTTTTTCAATATTAATTCCAGTTTACGAAATATTGAGCTTCAAAGTGGCCTTTTTTGCGTGAGTAGCGAGATTCAACCTATAACTTAGAACCACATTATAAATGGTTTATTATGGGAAATAAATAGTTATTTACTTATAAAAAATCATATAATTCATTTAAAAAATCGAAAGTTTGTACTGTCTCAAACCCACGCACCACTGATTGTGCATCCAGTCTAATCACAACTTAATTAATTTAATTAAAACGCCTTTTTATAACATTTCATCAGTCCAAAAATAAAATAAAGGTTTAAGTCACTTTTGCTTAAGATGTCTATGAATGCCGGTTAATAAATTTAGTAACAGAATTTATTACTATATTATTTATACGGTTGCCAATAGTTTATTAATTTCGCAGAAATTTATAGGTTACGAGAGCCGCCGTATTTGATGTTTCATATCAATAAAAACAACATCACGTCTATTTTTAGGTTTCCGTATTATAGAAAAGTGGCGGGATGTCTACGGAACCCTATAGTATGCGTAGTCTGACATGCATTTGGCCGGTTATATTTATGTACCTATGGGTCTAGCAAAGCCGCTAACAATTATTATGTTATTTGAAATATAATAAATCGGTTTTAATATGTTTCATTTAAAATAAAATTTAATGCGCAATTAATTTAATTAAATAATAAATGTATTTATGTATAATATTTAATAAAAATATTTAGGATAACTCTTTACTAAGATTAAATAAAATGTAAATTCAAAAGCACTAGTGCGTAATAAGCAGCTTTATGAACCTGAAACGGTGCAATAAGGGCACCCTACGAACAAGTTTGTTGTAAAAATATATAATTCTTACTAGTAACATTCCATATCCATCTATACATAATTTCCTTTATATTTTTTAAAAACATTCGCCAAACATTCGCACAGATTCTTGCGAATGCGAATGCGAATGCGAATGTCAAAAAATATGCGAATATTCGCGAATGCGAATGCGAATGCGAATATTCGTTACATCACTAGTATGTATGTATGTTTGTTACTCCTTCACGCAAAAACTACTGAACGGATTTGGATGAAATTTGGAACATAGATAGATTATAACCAGGATTAACATATAGGACTTTTTAACCCAATAATCCAATACTACGCGGATGAAGTCGCGGGGCACAGCTAGTTATGTACATAAATAGATTAAGTAGGTACTGTAGTCCATGACAAAAGTAAACCTCAGACCAACTATGTTTACAATTAAAAAAATTTTTGGAAGTCGATTATCTTACAACGGATGCAGTGTATTCACACTACCAATCGTTTTATTAACGTTTGTAATGAGTTAACAGAACTGAACACACACAACGTAACCATTGTTTTGCAAGTACCTACTAGCGATTACGTATGGTGCTGGGTTCCTAAAGCTTATTCAGGGGGGTATTCATAATTGTCGGAAAGTTTCCGATGTCGAAAACGACAGCTTCCATCCTTCTTTTACAAATAAATTAGAAGAAGGATGGAATGATGATGGTGATGGTGAGGATGATGGATGGTAGCTGTAGTTTCCGACACGGAAACTTTCCGTCGACTGTGAATACCTACCCCTCCAGGACTGGGGATCTAGTCATGCATAAGAGATACGTTTAAAATGTATGGGAATGATAAGGCGACAATTAAGCGTTTTTAGTGTTGTTGAATCTATAGGTATGTGATGTATTATTGTATTAATACGAAAAGCGGTTGTATTAATTACGGCACGATTTTTGAGCACACCGCTACGTAATTAAAACTAATACCGCTGAAGTCTAAACATACCTCCATAACTCATCCATTAGTATTATGCTACCGTGTGTTAACCAGATATTTGATTGTAGACTTTGACTACCGAGAAATACTGTTCATTTGAGATTATAATGTTTTAAACGGTTGACGCATGACTGAAAGATTATTTTATATATAGGTACCTATATGTGCACTGTGCGTCCGTCGTCAGACAGAGTACAGTCGTGTGTAGCCAGTGTGGCCAGACCGTACGATAATGATGGGGGCGTACGATACGATGTACGATAGCGGATATCTAAATTATATACCTATGTCTCCGTCTCTCTCACTCGCATACATAGGTACGGTACATACGCGGGTTTCTCATGGCGTGTTAGACTCGGCAAAAATACCTATGGATGTGTACTATATGCACAGACTCTTAAATGACTTTTAACTCTGTGACTGTTTGTAGCTCAGCAAAAACTAATACTTTTTTCCTTTACTCTGAGGCGGGGGGGGGGAGGTTGCTGACGTGAGTTGAGAAGCGAAAATATTACGATGTACGATAATATTGACGGTGACTTACGATATTTACAGCTTTTGGATCTGGCAACACTGTGTGTAGCAATTATGTAAGGTATGGAACCCGTATA
Source organism: Notodonta dromedarius (assembly GCA_905147325.1). Classification (NCBI taxonomy): domain Eukaryota; kingdom Metazoa; phylum Arthropoda; class Insecta; order Lepidoptera; family Notodontidae; genus Notodonta; species Notodonta dromedarius. The sequence goes on from LR990167.1 coordinate 2,843,126, forward strand.
GATAGATACCCGGGTGACGGGTGTAAGCAAAAAGTTAATTAAATAGGTACCTAGCTAAGTTATATATATTTTTATTTAAATAAGTAAGTAGGTCAATGATTCTAATAATATGATTGATATTTGAATGTTGAGTTAGTGAGAATTGTCTTTCTTTAAAAAGTCTTCAGAACCAAAAGCCCATAATACTTGAATTTCTGCTCACAGTGCGTTTCTGGTTTTGTTACGTTGATATTAATCGAGAACATAATCGATGCAAAAACAAAACGTATATTTTTTTTACAAATTGGTAGGTACCTATCTTGTTAATTTCCAAAGACTAAAGGACCCTTAAAAAAAAGGGATCCTGCCGGCGCCGTCTTTTAGAAATTATTGCATAGATATCGGGAGAGCGACGTGACATGTGTAAACCACTTAATGCAGTAACTAACCACTAGACTCCAGCCAAAATATTTACGATACGGGGCGCGAGTGCCTACTACACACACACTACAACAGCCAGCCCGTAACGCTGCGCACGCGCTCACCAAATATTCACTCGTAATTCATTAACTAGTTATTTTCCCGCGTTTCCTATAGACAATATCGTCTAAGTAGAGTATAAACACTAATTTCGTAATATAAACATCAGTCAAAACTGCATTCAAAATCAAATGTTATTTTTATTAGCGAGATAAAAGCAGACGTTGCATTTAAATTTATTCAATGCGTTATTAGTGCTATGTGTCGTGAAAAACTGTGTTCGAAGACCCCATTGCCTAATACTATGTTCTTCTGTGAAGAGTGTGGTAAGTTTTTATTTCTGTTCTTAGCTCCGCGCGCATTGCGAGAATATAGCGAAAGCTATCAATCTGAACATCGTGAGGCTGAGGTTCAGTGCGCATGATCCGGTGACAGGCAATGAAATCTGCGATGCGGTGTTCTCCGAGTGTATTCATAACATGAGTAAGTAAGACTGCTGAACAGTGACGGATTTACCAGTAGGCTGAGTAGGCTGGAGCCAAAGGCAAAAAAAAATGCCACAATTTGCCGCCCTAGGCGGTAAATTGTGGCATTTTTTTTTTGCTACCTTAGAAATCAAAAAGATTTCTGCATGACGGTTTACTAATGTGTTAAAAAAAAATCTACTTCAAAAAACTTTGGTACACAAAAAAATAGAAACAACTGGGGAGCTTATAATTTATTTCATTTGAAGCCGGTGCCAATTCAAGTACCCAAGTAGGGGTAGGTAGGTACCTAAGAAGATGTCCTGACGAAGTGTGAAGATAGTCTAAAGATTTCAGAATCGGTCTACAAATGACAAAGAAATCTGTGAACATTCATAAAAATAACATACATACTGGCGAACATAGAACCACCTCCTTGTTTGGAAGTCGATTAAAAATAATGTACCTATATTTATGCGACCAACCAAAAAGATTGAAATTTCAATCTATTTCATAATGTTGTTGGTTTAAATAAATCACTCGCTAATGTAGGTAGGTAGTAGATAAACTCAACATTAACTACGTCATAGTTGATAAACATACCGACATAATAATTTAATAACAAATAAATATTATGACGTCCCTAACGTCGTTTTAAACTGTACTCAGAAGTTAATTTTAGTTACAAAACAATAATTGACGAATCATTTGAAATGTTACCTACTACTCAAGTACTTTGATATACAACATTAGTACAAATAATAAGACCAAATTTATTGTAGAACCATAATAACTGACAAAAACACTCATTAAATGAGTCTCACTTAGCTATATAAGACGTTATCCTATTTTTTTAATGGTGTGTTAAAAGCAGCACTCAAATTTGAACTGCGTTTGAGTATTCGGTGGTTCGTGTCGCCACGCAACACTAATTGGATCAAAGAAAATTGTATTTTATGATGATAAATAAATATATGTATTTATTGTAAATAAATAAATATCGTCAGACTAAAACGAGTCTATTGCCGTCATACCGGGCCCATTCCCCCTCAATGGAAGGGGGATTCGGTTCATTGTCCACCACAGGACAAGTGCGGGTTTTAATGATATGCTTGATTATGTATAGAGAGTGCTGCAACGAATGATTTGAAGATATGCCGCATCAGCCGCTCCTCCGGACGGCCCTCCGGCGGAGAAGACGTCTTCATATTAGTTGAGAAAGTTAACAAGAGTAAGTGTCAAACTTTAAAAACAAACAGTGCCGTCTACTGACGCCCTAAAGAAGCGAAGCTTTATAGTATAATGCGTAGGGCGCCGCAGCTGCCACTCTGTATACCTATATATATATCGTGTAACGCTACTGACTCTTAGCACGGATAGAGTGGCCGTGCGGCGAGCGCCCCAAACGTCCGTATAGAAGCTTCGCTTCAAAAGTTTATTAAAACAATAATTTAATTCGGTTAATTTCACACGTCTTTTGAAAGACGGCCAGGTTTCCTCACGAGGTATTCTTTCACTGTGATAATCTCAGTTGGACATGAGATCCGCCCGTGAGGTAGTTTTAGTAAATTTCGTAATCAGAATGTTTTACTTTTTAGAAAATATAATGGTGCGTCTGTTCGAGTTGGACGAGTCCGGCGATAGGACCTGGGAGAGCAATGGCTCCTTCATGCAGAGCGATGTTCACCACCAGTATGCGATCGTCTTTAGGTAACCTCTCACTAAACATCCCAATTTGAACTTAAAATATTAGAAATTAAAGTATATTGTACATACATACAGGTTGAAACAGAATTATTAAAAACTTAACATTGTAATTCTAAAACTATAAGCTTTGGAGGAAAGAACACCCCGGTTTTTTACGAGTCCTATAGTTCCTCTCCATCCAAAGTGTGACACTTTCATTGTAAATTATTGTTTGACTTCTTGTACTTTATGTGGTGGAATAATAAAGAGTTATATTTCTATCTATGTATTTGGATGACCGCTTAGCACAGTGGTTCGAGCGTAGGCCGCTCGGCTCACTACACCGGGTGGTTGCGGGTTCGATTCCCGTCAGGGTAAAATTTCGGAAATGGCCTTTTCGGAATTTCCCTATTCTGGGTGTCACTGGGATGGCCCCAGTCCATTGTACCGTACCCATAGTACAAGCGTTGCTGAATTTGGGACCATACAGTTCGTGTGTTCGTCTGGCGATATTTATTTATTTTATCTAGTTATACACTTATGTGGCTACTAAACCCATTATTTATGTTTTAAACTAAATCTTGTAACAAATAGTAGTAATAGTAGTACCTTACAATATTTGACCTTATTCCAAAGACTATAGGGTTTAATTTTAAATTATCTTTGGTACAGAACGCCGCCGTACAAGGACCCGCGCACCCCGGTGGACGTGAAGGTGTACATCGAGCTGGTGCGGCCCCTGGACGGGCGCACCAGCGAGCCCAAGGAGTTCAAGTACAAGGCGGAGCAGGTGTACAAGAAGAAACGCAAGATGGACTCCTCGTACTCGTCCATCGAGAGCTATTCCAGTGGGTACCTACCTAATAAATATTGTATAATAATATAGAAGGTTAAAATAATCTATACAGGTTGAAACAGATTTTTTTTTTTTAAACTTAACTTTGTAATTCCAAAACTATCAGCTTTGGAGGAAACTTGAAAAACAAAAGGTGTTACAGGGATACAGCTGTTGACAGATTTCATAAGTCTACACAATTTTTAGTACTCCCTGTCCTACGAAGCCAATGGTTTTAGATTTACAAAGTTAAGTTGCAAAAAATATAGTAAGTATACCCTTTCTGTTTCACCTAGTATATAAAAATGAATATCTATTTCCTTGGTCAACGCATCACGCGTGAACGCATGGAACAATTTCGCTAATTCTTCTTGTTGTGGTTATTATTGTCAGGGGAAGGTTCTTATGAACAGAAAGTGGAGCGGAACAATTCGAATTCAATATTCAAAGTTAAGACAGGACAACGTATGTCGGGTCAGCTAGTAATAAATAAATAAGAATACACCACGGACTAATATCACTCTATAGATAACGCAAAGTAATTGGCCTATCGAAAATAATAATTGATTATGATTGGTTGGTGGATTGCGGCCTGAATCCACCTCGTATTCAGGGGAGACCCGCCTGATGTTAAGCAGTTACTGTAGCCTATAGAAGCTTGCTATACCAATGATATTGCTCGCACGTTGCCGTCCGGCTCTCTGACTCATTGTATAATAGCTACTTTAAAACGCGGCTATAATAGCTTCCTTACCCCGATTTTCTATGAGAGGATGGTACTACCCCCGTAGAGCCAGCCCGTATATGAGTTGTAGTCAGTTGGCTACAGGTTGACTACCGCCGTTGAATTTGTGCTAATTCACAAGGCAATGTTTATTTTTACTTCGTAGGTGGATCGATCAAAGGAGAACTACCGGTCACCGTGAAAAATGTAAGTTTATTAAGTATTCTAATATGAGAAGCTTTGATAGCGTTAAATACATTGGCTTACTGAAATATCTATAGAAATAAATACAATTGGAGTGTCTGTTTGTAATATCAAAATAACACCTTTTCACTAAATGCATATGAAAGTACATTATGGTACTTCTAACAAAACCGCAATTTATTTATTTTTGGTCTGTCTGTCTTTCTGTGTCCGATTTCCGATTTCGACGGGACTTTCACTGGCAGATAGCTGATCTTATAAGGAGTAACTTAGGATACTTTAATTTTAGAAAAACAATTAGGGTGCCGCGTAAAAAAATAAAAGCAGATGAAATCCAAGAGTATCTCCGAAACGGCTGGACCGATTTTGACGGGATTTTCACTGGCAGATAGTTAATGTTCTAAGCAGTAGCTTACGTATAAAAACACGAAACATCGACACAATCATCGACATTTTTTGTTAAATTAAATTTTTGTTAAGTTAAAAACCACGCGGACGAAGTCGCGGGCACAGCTAGTATTAAACTATACCTCACTCCAAATAGAATCAAAAACTTTGTAAACAAACCATCACTCAACATAAAATCGCCGATTTCACACTTATATCACTACACTCAATTCATATATTTACATATATTGTTACAATTGCAGCATCGCGATGACGCTATGGAGGGGTACCGCGCGCCTGCAATCCCTCTGGTATGTTACTTTTCGAAACAACTTACGGTAACGTAGCAGAGATAGTCAAGTAACTTAATAAAAGTTAGTGGAACGGCCGGCTACATGTCTACCTCCAAGGTTTTAACGGACTATCGATTTTTGGCAACAGAGTTACCAACGTGTGTTACAGAGAACCCAGGCCCCACTCTCTCTTTGTAATTATAATTTTTTATGTGTGTTCTGTAAGTGGACATTTTTTCTTCCATTTCCTCCTAAAGTGCGGTCGCGGAGCAGGAAGAATTTCGTACATTAACCTGATATTACCTGTCTCTGTCACTCCCGCGTAAATCTAATACGTCTCGCTCACACAGTTGACGTGACCGCCATCCTCGAGAATTGTAAACCTTTGCCTGTGTGCTAGCTATAAGCTAGTATATTTTCTTTCCGCTTGAAATATTTCATATAAACCGCACTTGATCCAAAAATGTTTGTGACCACTGTCAGTAGGCAAAGAGGTCATTGTACGAAATTCTTCCTGCTCTGCGACCGCACTTTATTATTTCTTTCGAGTAAATTCGTGCGGGTTCCAAGACAATTTTACTTTTCCCCCCGTACTCGTCGAGGGTCAAACCTCAACGTCATTATTGGTCACTATTGTCAATCCTGGTTTACATGAGTAACAGAGGTGGGAGTGTGTGGCGGCACCAGTCCCATTAAAAAATATATCATTCACAATATTCCAAAAAAGGAAGTAATTATATACATAATTCATAATATTTGAAATGTTAAAGCTTATATGTTTGGATGTTTGTGACTCATTTACGCAAAAACGTCTGCACGGACTTGGGTGAATTTCAGCACTCAAGAGAGGCTTAGATAACGAGGGCGTGGGCCGGTCAAGTGGTTTCCACGTCGGAATCAACAGCTTCCATAATTCGTGTAATTCATTTTTAAATAAAGCAAGGATGAAAGCTATCTTTTTCAAATCGGAAACTGTCCGTCATCAATTTTTTCGTTTTAAACGGGACTAGTCCCTTCACGCGCTTCTACCACTGTTACTCCCGTAAGCCAGGATCGATTATAGTGACCTGATGTTGACGCTGAGGTCCGTCAACTGTGAATCCCCCCTTTCCCTAGGTGGGCGTGTCGGAGCAGTCGTACCAGTTCGAGTGCGACCTGGGCAGCGCGCTGTACCCGACGCCCAACGCCAGCCCGCTGCTGGCGGCGCCGGTGGCGCTGTCCCCGCCGCTCGGCGCCCCCCCGCCCGCCGCCGACCCCCCCATACACGACCTCAAGCTGACCTCGGCCGACTTCGAGAAGCTGCTGCAGAACGACACCGACCTGGACCCCGACGACATCAGGCGCATCTCCGACTCGCAGTACTTCAAAGGTGAGTTACCGCTCCGACTCGATTTAACAACTAGATAACGTTCATAGGACGATATCTATCATAATTATTCCGGCCCGCTATTTTGAGTGCATAGGAATAGTTTAAATCTATGGCTTACTAATGTTCTATCAAACACTTTCTTCATCTATGTTTTTTAAACAATAAATGGTCTATGGTTATTTTTTGTCATTCGCCTGCTTTGTCTCTAAATTGTATTTGTATTATCGTGAAAATAATAACTAAACTGATTGGAAAACATATTGAAGTTTAATTGGACTATGAGAAGGCCTAACAAGGGTTAAGGCCCGAACAATAATAATTTGTTTTTTTTTATTGCAGATTACGTGGACTCCTACAGCGATATCTTGCCTGATTCGGTAAATAATTTGTCGAATGTTAATACGGTAAATACCATCCATTGCTACGACAATGGGGCTTCCTTATTTTATTATTTTGTTCAATTGTTTGTCTATATACATATATGTATAAGTATATTAATACGTGAAGGAAAAACGCTTAATACGAAAATTGCGCGGACGGAGAAGTATGAAATTTGGCACACTTATAGTTTATATAATACTTAGAAATACATTAAAATCAATAAATAAAGCATTACACGCTAGTGCGTATGGTAATCCATGAATTGAAACACACACATTTGTATCCTCCACACCGACTGACTGTCTGACTGACAAACGGTGACATTTTTTGGAGGGCGGGACTTCCATAGTGCATTCTACGTGCCAGTATAAAATAGTCTTTGACAATAAAACCTTAATGATGTTTAAAATTTAAATTTAAATGAATTATGGTCGAATTTCGACCATAAAGCATATTCAAATACGTCCTCTGAATATCCGACTCCTCTGCTAAAGTCGTTTACATCTCCACACGCGTCTATCTAGAGTCACTTCATACCATTATGTTCCCGCATGAGTGTTCAAATCATCTCGCTATCATCTACTTCGACTTTATACCGGCCATCGTCATCAGACATCCATACATCCGGAACTATATCCGTAAAATACCAAGATTTTTAATAAATAATAAGGTGTGAATTTGGGTTTTTTTGTCAAAAGTTTTTATACCACAGGCAACGATAAGTGATACGAAATAGTAATAATGTTCGAATTCCAAGTAGGTCACCGGGTTCGCCAACATTGCATTTTGTCGATAAACCACAGATACGCCTTTTCGCCTACCATATGCATTACCACTGCATTGACATTTTTATTGGTTCATTCAACGTCAAACCTTGAAGGAACCAATCAAAATTCGCTATTTTCTCCGATGTCCCGCCAACTTTTGACTGTTGCACTCTCATGCAATAAGGACGTAAGTGGTGTTTTATCTAATTAGTCTGTGCCGTAATGTTGAAAAAATCTTCTGTTCATATTCGTATCGCTACTCGTTGGCCGCTGTGTAGTTCCATGTCGCAGTACAATTTCTTTGTTAACAGAACAGCATGGAGTTCATTCGATCGCTGATGGTCACCGACTCTGGGCGTGCTAAGGTAAATTAATTACACTTTAAATGACTACTACAATTGAAATGGAATACTAGTAATGTATAGCAGTAAATAGCAGTGATAGCCGATTGGTTAAAGCACGCGTCTTGCGGGCACCAGGTCTTGGGTTCTAATCCCGGCTCGCACCTCTGGATTTTTCGAAATCTATGTGCGAATCATAATTTCTATATGATTATCACTTGCTTACGGTGAAGGAAAACATCGTGAGGAAACCTGCATGTCTTAGAAGATCTAACCAATTTTCGAAAGACATGTGAAATCCGCCAACCCGCACTGGGCCAGCGTGGTGGATTATGGCCTGAATCCCCCTCGTGTTGAGGGGAGGCCCGTGCCCAGCAGTGGGACGTCAAAAGGGCTAAATTATTATTATTAGTAATGTGACAAACTCGCATTGCTGGTATACAATATCACTACATAGTATAAAACAAAGTCGCTTCCCGCTCTCTGTCTGTCCCTATGTATGCTTAGATCTTTAAAACTACGCAACTGATTTTGATGCGGTGTTTTAATAGATAAAGTGATTCAAGAGGAAGGTTTATATGTAAATTACATGCACAATATAGTACGAACCCGCAACCACCATGTGCAGTGAGCCGAGCGGCCTGCGCTCGAACCACTGCGCCAAGCGGTCGTCAAGTGTGATGATAAGTTTCAGTACAAGTTCGGCCTATATCTAAACAGGTTTTATAACTTCCATTAGGGTAAACAAACTGTTACCCCGCCGAAACCGACCGCCGCTGCCGTCTCGACATCGATAGAGGAACAACAACCCGCAGTTGTGAAGACCGAGCCGGGCAGCGAGAAGAAGCCGAAGGAATATCCCGCCTACTACAAAAACGAAGACGGAGTTGAAGTGAAAAAGGTAGGAAATGTAAGAGTAACTCACAATCAATAAGGGGCCATCCATAAATTACGTCACACGAATTTCATGATTTTTTGACCCCTCCCCTCCCCTTGTCACAGCTGGTCACATTTGTGAGACCCCCTCCTACCTAGTGTGATGTCACATATTTTGCAATTTTACATTTAGAAATTTATGAAATTAAAACAGCAGTGTTCCGAAATTATTTTTATTTCCATTTTAATTATTTTTCAATAAAATCCACATCAAATCAAACATTTTATTTTGAATAAATGTGATGTCAGAAAATTTGGGACCCCTCCCCACCCCTTGACACACAATGTCACACTTCGTCGACCCCCTCCCTCCCCTTAACGTGTGACGTAATTTATGGATGGCCCCTAATGATGTATGTCAATACCATCAAACTTTACCACAATTTTAATGTAATTTCGTTGACAGCTCGTGATGGAATTGTGCGGCATGATAAGAAACAAGAACGGCTACAAGAAGCAAGATGTTAGGGACAAATTGGAGCGATTGTTCGAGCTCAGACTGTCGAATGGAGACACGTAAGTTTAATATGATTAATGTCCTATGTGTTATTGTTTCCCACTACAATTCACTTCAACAGCTGTAATCAAAATATACCAAGTCATTTTCTTATTTAATATAGGCCAAAAGCACTTATAAATAGTCGAAACCTTGTTAGGGATTTGCTACCACTGGGAAGAGCCGGTACTCTTTCTTTCCAAACGAAAACTCAATATATATTCCCAGAAATAGTATCGCATTAAAACAGGCAACAGTATTGTTACAAACCACGGAAAGTTTACTTCCTACTAATATTATAAATGCGAAAGTTTGTGAGTGTGGATGTATGTATGTTTGTTACTCCTTCACGCAAAAACTACTGAACGGATTTGGATGAAATTTGGAACACAGATAGATTATAACCGGGATTAACATATGGGGTACTTTTTAACCCAATAATCCAATACTACGCGGATGAAGTCGCGGGGCACAGCTAGTAATTAATATACTAAACGCATTATATCATGTTTTGCGTTGTGATGTACATACACGTTAATCACGCGCTTTCGACAATAATCCTGTGGCGAGTGACTCGATGTTTTGCTACAACAATCGATCGATACTAGGATCAGGTGATTCGACAGTTCTACGAAACCAAATCGATCTGCTCGACTGCTCGTTGCTTCCCGAATCGAGGATATTTATCGATGGAGTGTCGATTGATGACATAATGGCTCTTCCGAAACTATGAATAAAAATACCATAGGTCACCGATCGATGATTGTTTAATTGTTCCATCTTTTTTGCCGTCGTATATCGTCTGAACGAACGATAATTTTGTATTGTTCGTTCAGTAATAGAAAAAAGTCGAGAATGTCGAGTAACCGTAACAAAGATGGAATTTAGAGTAGGATTCGACATTACGAATGTCAAAATGGCCATCGATCGATAAAGGCGTTGAAAAGGCCATTTCCAAAGTTTGCCCCGGTGGGAATTGAGCTTGCAACCACCCGGTGCAGTGAGCCAAGCGGCCTACCATCGAACTGCTATGCCAAGCGGTCCTCAAATGAACTGCCAACACCGTTCTCCGCGTCAGGTTCCTCCACATGACGCTGTGCAGCAACCCCTCGAGTCTGGAGTACATCGTGAAGATGATCAACGCGGTGAAGATGACGCAGCTGCTGGACTATGCCAACGACGAGCAGCAGACCGTGCTGCACCTCGCCGTCGCCAACGACATGCCGCAGATGGTCGCGCTGCTCGTCGCTAAGGGTAACGATTTAAGGGTCATTTTAGAACGCACCGACGACGACGCATAAATTATCCCGAACTTTGAACTTTAGCTACATTGTAAAATACAGTTTTGGAATTTGTACTGTGATGCGAAAATGAGTGTTTGCTTTTTGTTATTCCTTGAGAAGTGATCGGGTTTCCAAATTTTGCCGAAGTTTCTAAGATATGCCGTAAAAGCTGTAATGTTACGTGCACCCAAAAGCACATCAACAGAAATACCAATCAAAGCAAACCATTTTTGTTTATTCCAAAATTCATTAATTCCAATATTCTTGGTGAAACAAAAAGGGTATACTATTTTTTTTGCAACTTTACTTTGTAAATTTTAAACGATTGGCTTTGTGGGACAGTTGAAGTACTAAAGGTTTTGTAGACTTATGAAATCTGTCAACAGCTGTATCCCTGTAACACCTTTTGTTTTTCAAGTTTCCTCCAAAGCTGATAGTTTTAGAATTACAAAGTTAAGTTTTGAAAAAAATAGTATACCCTTTCTGTTTCAACCTCTGTATTCTCTATCTCAATAAGGCGTCAGTAGCCTAGTGGTTAGAGGGGCCGCCCTCGTAGCTGAGAGGTTCCGGGTTCGATCCCCATCCTGGCCATTAAACTATTGACGTGAGCCCACTCCTAACACAAGTAATAGCTTAGCTGGAAGGGCTAACGAGAATACTTTAATGTGATAAACTCACATTGCTTGTAATCATTATCTTTAAAAAAACTCATTTCACGAAAAAATAAACCTTTAGTGATAGTATTTTATTAATATGTCAGGCAGCAACCCTATGGCGAAGGACAATAAGGAGCAGAATGCCGTGCACTACGCGGTCAAGTACCAGGCCTGCCTCGACGTGCTGCTCGACACCATCAAGCGCCACAACGTGCCCTGCGACCTGAACGATTGCAACAGCGGTGAGTTGACTCACAAAGAATTATGATCTTTAATTATAATGGAATAGATTTGAAAATTGCGCGGTAAAGCAGGTTCATAGTTCGATTTTGATCCGAAAATAAAAACGAAGATTTATTATAGCATGTTAGTATACATTTAAAATAATAGGAAAGTGCAACCGTATCCATGATGCGCATACAAATTCGGCAGGGATGAAATCGTTTGAACCGAAACTGGTGAAAAATCAATTACTAAGAAAGTAGGTAAAATTAATTTACGGATAAAAAATTGGCGAAACAAGTAATTTGGCGTAAGTGACAACAATTTTTTCCTCGGGCATCGTACTCGCCCGATCCGAATCCTTCGCTGCGGTCAAGATTTCTTGATTCCACCCTAGAAACCTTCGCTCCGCTCTGGATTTAAAATAGCGCAGTCGCCGTAAAAAATATATTGGTCTCCGATGATCAATCTACCATATACGGGGGTGACACTGAAAGTACTTAAAAAATCAAAAACTGAACACACCAGCAAGTTATTAGATTCATTGTATATTTTCAAAATAGTGTCCATTTACATCAATACATCGCTACATCCGATGGAACCACTGAGAAAAGCACTTAGCCCACTCGTCCTTAGGGGTCTCTTCGAAGGCATTTTGAAACGCAGCCACTGCTTCCTCGGCGTCCATAAAACGTTTTCCTTAAAGATTTTCTATTATTTTCGGAAATAAATAAAAAACACAAGGTGCGAGGTCGGGGCTGTAGGCGGGTGACCCAGTAATTCAACGTCCGACGTCGCCAAGTAGTGGATTGTTTGCTTGGCGGTGTGCGACGAGGCGTTGTCGTATGAAGGAGGATCCTACTGCGAGGTCGTTTCTCCCGAACTTTTTCCAAGACAAGTGGCAAACAGTTGTTAGAGTACCACTCTGCAGTAACTGTTTTTCGATCCTCTAACACAATTGTTGCGTAATGACCTGCCCTTCCGAAGAACGAGGCCACCATCTGTTTTCCCACGCTTCGACCTCTCTTCACTTTAGTTGGCAACTCCTCGGAAGGAAACACCCAGACAGTAGACTGTCTCTTAGTTTCAGGATCATAACAATAAATCTAGCTTTCGTCACCCGTACGTATGTCGAACACAGCATTTGAGTCACCTCCGTTAAATCTTTGAACCATTTCACGACACTAATCAACAACACGAAGGAGTTATTGGGCTTCCGTCAAATTAAGAGGTATCCACCGGGCACAAAGCTTCCTGACCGCCCAATGTTCATGGAGGATTTTGCGCACTTGACTAGGGATGCCCAAAAAAGTGTATTGTATCGATATATCGCATCGTAACTGTATCGAACTTGGTTGTATCGATATATCGTATCGTAACCGTATCGCATGCCTTTCAATTAATATGCGATATAATGAGTATATAGTACAAAGTCCAAAGATATATTTAAATCTACCTCCAAGACTAAACAAAAGCCGGCTGTTCTTGTTCCATAAACAATTTTGTCGACGTTCTCATTCTCTTATTACTAATAACAATATATTCAATGGCACTGTCTATTATCGTTTAGTGATGATGTAATAGGAACTTTAAAATTATACAAATTAATCACCGACATAGTTTGATACGATACGGTAATGCGATATCTTTATAAGAATGCGATATATCGAAGCGTATCGTATGGTCAAAATATCACTATATCGTATAGTGCTGTATCGATATCCGATATATCGTATCGTAACGGGCATCCCTACACTTGACTCATACGATGCCTAAGCTTGTCCGAATCTGCTGATAAGTCACTCTTTTGTTAGTCTCTATCATACGCCGCACAACACTGATGTTATCTTCAGTTGTCGCCCTAGAAGGCCGTCCCTCACGCAGATCATCGGTGAGATTAGTGCGACTGCGTTTAAACTCATTAAACCAGTAATTGTAAACAGTGGCACGAGATGGGGCTTCATCGTGAAAGGCCAATCGAAGTCTGTCATAACTTTCTTGTTGACTTAAATGACATCGAAAGTCATAAAGAATCATTGTGCGAAAATTTTCTTGCGTTCAATTCATGCTGACGTGACACAGACATTTTTCGTGTTGCCGCCAAATCTTAAAAAAATTACAAATGAATGAATCCTACTAATATTATAAATGCGAAAGTTTGTGAGTGTGGATGTATGTATGTATGTATGTATGTATGTATGTATGTATGTATGTATGTATGTATGTTTGTTACTCCTTCACGCAAAAACTACTGAACGGATTTGGATGAAATTTGGAACACAGATAGATTATAACCGGGATTAACATATAGGATACTTTTTAACCCAATAATCCAATACTACGCGGATGAAGTCGCGGGGCACAGCTAGTGAACAATAATATTGGCAAAAAGTTCCATTTTCAAAATTTGAAGTTATTTTTTTATTATATCGACAAGTGGCCAGTTCCGAAAACTTTCAGTGTCACCCTCGAACTGATGATATGTGTCTGTGCGTACAGAGAAGCAGTCGCCGCTGCACCTGGCGGCCATCGTGGGCAGCGCGGGCGCGGCGCGCTCCCTGCTGCGCGCCGGCGCCGGCTACAGCGTGCGCGACACGGAGGGCCGCGCGCCGCTGCACCTGGCCGCCTACGACGACCGCCTCGCCGTGGCGCGCGCGCTGCTCGACGTCATGCCGCCCGTGAGTCACATGATGTATACCTGGCCGCCTACGACGACCGCCTCGCCGTGGCGCGCGCGCTGCTCGACGTCATGCCGCCCGTGAGTCACATGATGTATACCTGGCCGCCTACGACGACCGCCTCGCCGTGGCGCGCGCGCTGCTCGACGTCATGCCGCCCGTGAGTCACATGATGTATACCTGGCCGCCTACGACGACCGCCTCGCCGTGGCGCGCGCGCTGCTCGACGTCATGCCGCCCGTGAGTCACATGATGTATACCTGGCCGCCTACGACGACCGCCTCGCCGTGGCGCGCGCGCTGCTCGACGTCATGCCGCCCGTGAGTCACATGATGTATACCTGGCCGCCTACGACGACCGCCTCGCCGTGGCGCGCGCGCTGCTCGACGTTATGCCGCCCGTGAGTCACATGATGTATACCTGGCCGCCTACGACGACCGCCTCGCCGTGGCGCGCGCGCTGCTCGACGTTATGCCGCCCGTGAGTCACATGATGTATACCTGGCCGCCTACGACGACCGCCTCGCCGTGGCGCGCGCGCTGCTCGACGTTATGCCGCCCGTGAGTCACATGATGTATACCTGGCCGCCTACGACGACCGCCTCGCCGTGGCGCGCGCGCTGCTCGACGTCATGCCGCCCGTGAGTCACATGATGTATACCTGGCCGCCTACGACGACCGCCTCGCCGTGGCGCGCGCGCTGCTCGACGTCATGCCGCCCGTGAGTCACATGATGTATACCTGGCCGCCTACGACGACCGCCTCGCCGTGGCGCGCGCGCTGCTCGACGTTATGCCGCCCGTGAGTCACATGATGTATACCTGGCCGCCTACGACGACCGCCTCGCCGTGGCGCGCGCGCTGCTCGACGTCATGCCGCCCGTGAGTCACATGATGTATACCTGGCCGCCTACGACGACCGCCTCGCCGTGGCGCGCGCGCTGCTCGACGTCATGCCGCCCGTGAGTCACATGATGTATACCTGGCCGCCTACGACGACCGCCTCGCCGTGGCGCGCGCGCTGCTCGACGTCATGCCGCCCGTGAGTCACATGATGTATACCTGGCCGCCTACGACGACCGCCTCGCCGTGGCGCGCGCGCTGCTCGACGTCATGCCGCCCGTGAGTCACATGATGTATACCTGGCCGCCTACGACGACCGCCTCGCCGTGGCGCGCGCGCTGCTCGACGTTATGCCGCCCGTGAGTCGCTGTCACAAATACGTCGCCGCGCGTCCTGCATTTTCATCAAACTTTGTTAGGGAACGTACCCATACAAAGTGACACAGATTTAAAAAAAAAAATTCCCCCCTCTCCCCTTGGTAAAAACAATACTTTATCCACTTGACCTAGGCATATTTTCTGTAACCTGCGTTTTCGCGTATAATACTCAGCAGTGCGAACGTTGGCCAATAATCCACCGCGTATTATTCTTGTGTCATTGACGAGCATGATGATCTGCGAAATCATTTCATGTTTCCTAATTTTTATTTTTGCATGATACCCAGGCGAAGCAAACCTCTTTCAAATGAATTATCAGAAGGGTTTACAGTAATTACACTCTAGACTCAAATAAATGTCATTGAATTAAAAAAAAACAAACATTCGAAACATGAAATACAATATTATAATTCCCAATATAGTGTGGGTGTACATTTACAGCTATTATTGTGTACACTATCCATCGGTGACAGAGAGATGTTACCAATGGAGACGTGACGTGCTTCATTTTACTAATAAAAAATTCTGTCAGATTTTGGGGGAGACGAGGTAACCACTACAAAGAAATGACGCACAATTACTAAAAAAAAATGGTGTCATTATGAATGCACACTTAAATAAATATTCAACACTAGTAAATTTTACGCACACTAATCGGTCAAATACGTCAACATGCAAGAATTTACGAGTGTAAGACACTAAGTGCATTAGGGAGATACCAATATCGATATTTCTAATAAGATGTATCGATAGTTTCACTTGCTCATCATCACAAAAATATTGCATAGACGTGTGCATGTTTTCATCTTATACCTACTAAATATGAATTATTTGATATCTTATACAGTATCTTATACAGTACGATGATTTATCGTTGATGCATTACTTAAAAAAAACCCCGCTCGCTGTGGTAATAAAACATTTAATATATAATATCGTACAACAATATATAACTTACTTAAAATCAAATCTTCACCGATGAGTAAATTATAAGAATATTGAAAAACATTGGAGTTAAAGAGTAGATTTAGTATAACACGTATGTTTAATTGGTAGTACCAATGACACAGCAGAAAATTGAGAATAATAGTACCTTAGGAGGCGTAAATATTCACCCGAATTAAAATGTTTTGCACTTACTGACTTCCACTTGCATGGTTGTTAAAATACGAAAAAGACCCATTCAAACTCAACTTAACTTAAAATTGTTTTTATTCATGTAAGCCAACAAAGCATTTATGAATAGTCCCACCGGTTCGGAATGCGGCTTCCACTGAGTAGATCCGGCAAGAAACTCATGGTTATTCCTTTTTAATGAACTAGCTGACCTGGCAAACTTTGTTTCGCCTTAGAGGCAATAAATGAGCAGATTTAAAAAAGAATGATTAAAGATTTAATAAACAATTCAAATATAAATAAAAAAACAGGTATTTTAATTATTCTTTACTGGCCATGTTTATTGGTGCAAGGGTTGCACTCTTCATTGAAGCACCTTGTGATAGACGACATTTTTCGTTTTATTATCATGCGCAAGAACAAATAACGCAAATGGCCGACCCGTGAACATGCCACATATAATTGACCATGTGAAAAGCGGATTTTCTAAATTCAGACCACAAACTTTCAAGGATTGGCCTTGTGATTTGTTAATGGTCATGGCAAATGCAATACTGATCGGAATACCGCACATGAGGTAACACAATATATCTTCGATCAAAGCCTGATTATGTATTTCCTCATTCATCTCAAGATCGTGATTTCTTGAACTTACACGAATTTGATGTAAAATGTCTTCTGACATATTATCCTTGTATTTGTGCCACAGGTTAGATGGGTTGATGTGTCCTATGTCCTTCTCCTGGTTCTAAGCTACCTCCCCACCAAGTTTCTGCCAAATCGGTTCAGCCGTTCTTGAGTTATAAGTAGTGTAACTAACACGACTTTCTTTTATATATATAGATAAAAGATGGTAAACAAACACAGCAAGAGAATATGATCAGGCAACACCATTGTCACTGAATAAACGATGGAAATTATAATAAACGATATACTCAAAAAAATATAATTTTATCGATACCCGCAATCATAAATTTCGCACTGCCACAACACTATTCAAAATGGCGAACTCGAGATACCATACTACACCTATAAATTATTTCGTCCTCGATTGTTTAATCGATAATGTTTTCGATTTTTATGTCATTTTATATTTTAATTATTTTGTTAGAAATGAAGGGATTAATTACCCCAAAACACTTACATATGAAACGTTACTCCGTCTTTTTGTACATTAGAGGTGTTTGACCTCTTCTTGCAATGGTTTATAGCGCAGGTCGGCATTTTTTATGGAGCACCTTTCACATCGAAAACGATACTGACTTTGATTAAATCGATTCCATAAACAGTTTTTATAAACGTGTTAGACCTTCTTGGTCTAATACCTTGGCAGAGGGGAATGATCATGTAAGGCGGGTCCATACTCTTAATAGTCAAAGATCGGTGAGCATATAGAAAACATGACCATTCTCGGAGATAAAACAATGGAATACTATAATGCATCATCACCATCCCTGCTAGAGTGGGAGTGGCTGTCCGCGGGTTGTATGTGTATTTATCGATATGTTGTCCCCCCAGGGCGACGTGGACGTGACGGACGGGCGCGGCAACACCGCGCTGCAGATAGTGTGCGGCGGCGCCCTCCGGGAGAACACCATCGAGATTGCCAAACTTTTAGTACAGAAGAAGGTAAATAATTTATGATGAAATACGTAAATTTATAATAACTTTGTATAATTTGTGTGTTTGGATATTCAAGTTTTTATGATGTTGATACTCTGTCCGGACTTTGAAGTGTCAAGAATTTTGATATGATATTTTGTATTATTTCTTACTTGTCGTCCTGCTCCTAACGCCTCTGCAGTTTCGAGAACCGTCGTGGAAACATCGAATCGATCACGATCACTCGACTTTGCTCCAAAATCTAACTGGGGTCGCCAAGAATACAATAAAACTGTCACCCTCTTTTCGACAAATATCAAGACGGATATACTATCAATACTGTGAATATCCGAAATTGTTGAATCTTAAGATCCAACAACCTGGGTAGGATTTCTGGGTAATAAAAAAAACCTAGCCTAAACTACCTAGGTCATTCTGCTCGGTTAACATTCTTGAAAACTTGGTAGATGTTGACATGACGATATTCACGGGAATATATAGATACTCTAGCGACCCGCCCTGGCTTCGCACGGGTATTTTCTATCAGTGTTTCTCTACTATATTATGCATGTATTATACATATAAACCTTCCTCATGGATCACTCTATCTATAAATAACCGCATCAAAATCCGTTGCGTATTTTTAAAGATCTAAGCCTACATAGGGATAGACAGACAGCGGGAAGCGACCTTGTTTTATACTATTTAGTGATGACATAGATAACGCAAGTATCACGATTTGTATTGAAATTAAGCGTAGCGAATTTTTAACACCTACTATGACGTCACTGCCGAAATTTAGTGACGGGAAATCCAAACCGATTCAAAGAAACCGATGCGGCCGATGCGCGATGCCCCTCCGCCCGCTAGGATTCTCTCGAGTGACTATTTCGCTCATACTCATATTTTTATATCTGTAGTCGCGCGGACTGTAAGTTAGGGGCGACCAACCTTGACGCTTGGTCGGGGTTTTGTACCCGCAAAGTACATGCATTTGCGTTATCTATGTAAATCTATATGTGTGGATGACACATTGGTGCGTGCGGCAGGCGGACCCGCTGCAGCACGAGGACCACAACCAGTCGGCGTGGCGGCTGGCGCGCGACAAGCCGCGGCTGCGCGACGCGCTGCGCCCGCTGCTGCCCGCCGCCGCCGCGCTGCTCGACGACGACGTCAAGTCCGAGCCCGAGGACGAGTGCGAGTACGAGTCCGCAGACGAGGGCGTGAGTCGCACACTTCACTACCGACCACTCTACAGACATCTTAGAACGCCCACTACCAAATTTAGAACAAAACTAGCTGACCCGACAGACGTTGTCCTGTCTTTTAGGGGCATGAAAAATTGAAAATCGGTCGAGCCATTTCGGAGGAGTTTGGCAACAAACACCGCGACACGAGTATTTTGTTTAGAACATAATATACAGAATTTTTGTTATTTTTCATAACTAAAGTGCTTTGTAATCTATATATATATATATATATATATATATATATAAATGAATCTCTTTTTCCTTCCTCATCGCATCGAACGATTTCGCTAAATTTTTTTTTGTTGTGTTTATTATTGTTAGGAGAAGTTTCTTATGAAAGAAAAAAATAAGAAAGTTGAGCGGAACAATTCGAATTGAATATTCAAAGTTAAGACAGGACAACGTCTGTCGGGTCAGCTAGTACCTGTATAAGTCTTATTTTACTTTCTATAAATTTGATGTTAAAGCTTGGTTGTTTCCTAAGTTAGCCTGTTTTTTGATACAAGATGCATCAAATGTTTTCGGAACTGCGTTGCTAATTGATATAAAATATTTATGTTCAATGACGACAGACTGTACCTACCTAAAACTATGAGTTACAGAATAACTTATGTGTTTCTATAAATTTCATGCGTTTCTATAAAACAGTGTGAACTGTCTATTAATAAATAGTAAATTAAATTTCGCATAATACTGATAATACTATTTGGGATTTAATGTATCATCATCATCCGCCGGAAGAGGTCCACTGCTGAACATAGGCCTCCCCCATAGAACGCCACAAATGACGGTTGCTTGCTATCTGCATCCAACGACTCCCCGCGACTCTCATTGAATGTATATAAAGTGGTAATTGGGGTGCGTGTCAGGAGATGGAGCCGGGGCTGGCGGAGCTGGCGCTGTACGGGCGCGAGCTGGCGGCGCTGCTGGACGCCAGCGGCGGCTGGGCGGCGCTGGCGGGCCGCGTGCGCCTGGACCAGCTGCTCGCCTGGTACCGCTCGCAGCCCAGCCCCGCCTCCACGCTGCTGAAACACCTTAAGGTACCTAGCTTCGTCCACCGCCCGTCAAACACCTCGGAGTATTTATTTAGACAACCAACAAGTCATACACCGATAAAATTATAAGTATAATACAATTATATGTGACTTACTTAATATTCCGCTTTAGCTACCAACTGTCTGAAGAACAAGTCTACGGATGAAGGGTGCTACTCTTAGCAACGATAATCGAGATATCGTGACATTTATAGTGTCGAATCCTACTCTAAATTCCAACTTTTTTGCAGTCGTATAACGTCTGAACGAACGATAATTTTGTATCGTTCGTTAAGTAATCGATATGACGGCATAAAAGATGGAATTTAGAGTAGGATTCGACACTACAAATGTCACGATATATCGATCGATTACCGTTTCTAAGAGTAGCACCCCAGACCATCCGTCAGTGTAGACGACCGCGTCCGTACCATTGGACACTAACAATATGTTTAATGAGCCATCTGGTATGGGTAATGACCATACAGGATTTTGTTTAATTTTTGTGTTTTCATCTATTCATTCCAAATAAAAAAAATATGTTAAAAGATAACTAATTACGTACTGATAAGTTATAACGTTTCTTGTAAACCAGTATCGATGTCCTTATCACGATTTCAAATAAAGTACTTCCGCCATTAGTCAAGGACACTTGCAGGGACAATTGCACCCTCTGCATAGCAATTATTATTCTGTGCTATAGCGACAGACGTCACATAATATTCGAGCAAGCAACTATTTGCGTGCACCAGCAGTTTAATAACAGATTTTTACATAACATATTTTTTCTGTCTATTTGTTTCGGCTAATCTCCGAGACGGCTGGACCGATTTTGACAGGACTTTCACTAGCAGATACCTGATGTTATAAGATTAACTTGTGCTAATTTTATTTTATCGTGTACCACGCGGGTGGAGCTACTCCCAACAGCTAGTACTCAGTATATCGTCAAATAACAAAATTGTAATGGTTCGCTTCCAGGACTCCAGGGACGACATAACGTCGAAATCTCTAGCGCTGATCCTCGACGACATTGGTCAGCCGGAGGCCGCCAGCGTGATCCGGCGACACATCAACTGACACGCACAACAGTCGGCCGAAGAATGCGATCACAGCTAGTACACAGTAGGCTAAGGTGAAAGTTGAATCAACCTAGTTGATGATTTTTATGTTTTTGACTTATTGAGGCAATTATTGAATAACCCATTGAAGGTATAGATGTATCGTTTGTTTTACTTTCTAGGGCTGATCGCACAGTATTTTTTTATTTCATCTGCACCAATTTTGATACTGTTTCATATGGGTTTAATAACGTAATTTTGGGTTTTCAAATATTAATATATTGATATATATCCAATTCACTTTCCTGAGTTACGTTGCTGTGTGATTAGCTTTAGGATTTTAGATTAGCGCGCATGTTTTAGCAATAATGTTATTGCTCAAAATATATTACTTTTCTAAAAGAGTATCGAATGTAAATATGTGATGATAAATTAGTCTGATGTTAAAATTAGATTATTATGTTGACTCGGGTACTTGGGGTGTTACTGATCGATGTCGATACACATGTACGAACCGATCTGCTTTGTCCATTGCCATACAATCGATCTCGATTCGTTCATTGATCGAAGATTGACTTGTAATTTTTATCGATTACTACAAACGATCGCCGCGAACTCAATCGATTGACATTTTCAACAAGACGATGTATTTTCAAATCTCAACCGCCGATCTGGAGACAGCTGAACAAACCAATATATTCGTTCGACAATTTAATAACACCCTAGGGGTCAACGTAGACGGAGAAGCAGCGTACGCGCGAGCAATTTTCGATGACACTTAATAAATAACTTTATAGTAATTATTTTACGGTAAAAAATAGCATGAAAGGAGTTTCATTAAAGACTCGTTATAATTATATGCTTTTTTGAACTGTAAAAACTGTAAGCTAACTGTCAAGACACCAGTGAATATGTATGTCAGTAATTATGAATGGTAAATTTTACCATGTAATTGTGACTTACTTTAATAACGCAAGCGTTTGCATATAATACGTAGTTATTGTTAGCTCCAATGTTTTAATACGATATTGCAAACAATGTACAATATATTATAATGTTAAGAATAATATTGTTAATGCTACTATATTAACAGGTATTTTTTCATAAGAACTTAACTTGAGTCATTTTAAAGACCGGTTCCAATAACAGATACATGTTTAAAATATTCAGTTCTGTTTTCGTTGTATAAAACAACGCTTTATCAAATTGTTTTTTTTTGTTATGGCTCTGTCCTTTTGGACAATTCTGCCAATGTGATGAAACCGGCACTGAACTGTCAAATTTTACATGAAAATTGGACAGATTAGTCTAAATAACCAAAGTGTCTTTGATCCTACTAATATTATAAATGCGAAAGTTTGTGAGTGTGGATGTATGTATGTATGTATGTTTGTTACTCAAAGTGTCTTTGATCCTACTAATATTATAAATGCGAAAGTTTGTGAGTGTGGATGTATGTATGTATGTTTATTACTCCTTCACGCAAAAACTACTGAACGGATTTAGATGAAATTTGGAACACAGATAGATTATAACCGAGATTAACATATAGGATACTTTTTAACCCAATAATCCAATACTACGCGGATGAAGTCGCGGGGCACAGCTAGTTGTCTATAAAGGTAAGTACTACATAGTACATAATAGTTTTATGAAATTTAGGTATGTTTGGTAAAGTAAGGTTATAAAAGCCGACTGACTGACTTAACGACGCTTAGTATATATTGAGCGCGGCAAGCGAAACTTTAGTTTTTGTTATCATTTCCTGTTGCTATTCAGTCGAGAGTTAACAGATGATTGCGTCGGATCCAAAAAAGGAAATCTATTTTTTTATTCAACCATTTCTACTTTAGTAAGGATATTGATGCTCATTCAGATGGCTAATAAATTTGACACAACTGAAAATGTTGATGTCTCGCTCATGTCTAACGAGCATGAGAGGGGCGACAATATACTTAGTAGTCAAGTTTAAATTGTGTACCTACCATGGATTCCTATAATATAAGGAGCTCCATCCATGCAGTTGCATCACACACTAGATTTTTTGGTTATATGATATTTTACTATATGAACCTATGTTAAGGTATATTATTATTTAACACTTCTGTAGACAAAAAACGTGCCGAGTGAGATGTTCCTCTGGCGTTGCTGTGTCCATCACACTCCAAATTGTCATGTCTTAGTACCCTTACCGTCCAATGTGGACACCCTAGTTGAAAGGGTCTGTGGTAGAGTCAAGCTGTTGCCAATCGACTACAACTCATACAGACTGGCACGACTGGGGTAGTACCACACTCACACAGAAGATCGGCGTAAAGTGAATATTATAACTGAGTCTCAGACGATGAGCGAGAGAGCCGGTAGACCAACCCCGGTCGGTAACGTGCAAGCAAAGCCTTTGGTATTCCAAGCATCTATAAGCTACGTTAATTGATTAAAATCGGGCAGGTTGTATGCTTGTTCGCCGACTTTTTTTCTATAAAAGATACACTGTCCCACTGAGAGATGGACTCTCGGCTAGTTTTTTGTGTATCAGTAATGCCTCCTGTCAAGTATAAAGCTTCAAGATGGTGGCTTCTGTATAATTTTACAGTGTTTGAATTAGAATTCATTGTTTTTGATTATTATTATGCGACTGTTATAAATACAATTATTTTTAAATATTAAGATATAAGAAAATTACAGGATTGTTGTGACTTTGGGTAATAAATTGCTTTATAAATTTGTCTTTGAAAATCTCTGTCTGTCTCTCACAAAACTTTATCTATATTTTCTTTGTTCTACAGTATTTTCAGTGCGGGATTACACGTTCTACAGTGACCGCGTTACCGCGCAAATGTATGGATGACTCGTACAGCGTCCCTAGCGACGAGTGCATCCATATTTTTTTTGTATGCATTTATTTGACATTAACTCGATAAACACGATTGTCGCGAAAACACGTAATCTCACACTAATCCTGCAGTTTCCATATTCACAAACCTCTGTTTCGATCAGAGACTTGACAGTTCTCGTTTTGGTTTCGATAGACGAGACAGGTCCTGTCCTGTGCCATAAACTATTGTTTTCTTTAATTGGATATAGTTTTGTAAACTGGAAACAACCCACACGTACTGCTGCAGCCCAAAACTAACCCACGCGTGGGTGGTTGTAGGTTGGTTACAGATCTCATTGAACTATGTGTGGGTTGGTCCCATTTTGCAAAACTACGCCCCATTTTAAATTTATTGTTAGAGCTTTTACACGTGTCATAAGAGGATTTCTCTATAAATCCTACCTCTATGGTCTTATTACTAATCTCTTTTAACTGTGGATCCCTTTGTGTGCGATTGTCGGATCGGAAGGCCGACATAGATGTAATGTTTTAGATATTGCTGAAGAACTTTATTAATTTGACATTGTATCCGATCGTATGTGTGTCTGAACAAACATAGCATTTCTAATTCCATGTGACTGGATCCAACATTCTTAAAATATTAATCTCCCGGCCAGAGCCAAATGATAAACAGTACATACCTTCCTTTAAATTACTGTACAATTCTTAAGTTTACATGAGTAATTTTGTAGTTTTAATATTTTAAATAACGTATTCTTCATTCCGTTATTAATTGCCCGATTGATTATTATGTTATTCAACCTTTATAAATAATTATCACAAATAAATCGGATAAATCAAATTGTGCTGTAATTTTAAGTTTATATAAAAATGTTATCAAAAATAATGATGATTACAATAAAAATATTTTGTCTTAAATGCATTTGTTTCGATTATATTTCTCTAATATATACCATGCAATAGCTGAAACGAAGTTCCAGAAGTTACCAATAATAATATTAAAAAACTGGATAGCGTCATCTATCCTCGTACGGTTAGTTAATAACATCTCTCTGTCGTACGGTAGCTGAAACGAAGCCCAATGAATGACAGACAACATGATAAGTACAAAAATGGTCACACTAATAATTTGTTGATTCTAACGGAAAGTACCAGGATCGCATAAGATACTAGGTGGTCGGCCATCAGTTAGTAAACTAGCGCCATCTACCGGGCAGTAGGTGAAATAACCTTTAACTACCACAAACATACGAGAAAGCCAAAAGTACCAGGAGTGCATAATTTAAAAGGAGGTTGATCGCTCCCAATATATTAGCGCCATCTATCGTGCAGTAGAATAAATATTAAAATAATAGCTTCAGCTATATGACGATTGATGGCGTTGAATAGTTTCTTCAATTTATCAGTATCTAACCTCCTCGAATCTCATGCGCTCCTAGTACATTGTCGGGCAAAACATACGATCGGGAATAATTTATTAGCGACTCACCACCTCCTTGTTTACTAACTACCCTCCTTCAATGTCATGCTACCCTAGTACATTTTCAATAACGCCTTTCAAAAATAGACCCAACTGAATTGTTTCTATTGTCGGATGGACGATACAAGGATGAATAAATACACTATTATATTTTACTACCAAAAAGCAAAAGCAAAGACAATTGTCCCAGCTACTGCCCGATAGACGTAGCTAGTTTCAACTTTTTATTCTAACTCCCCTTCTTTAATTTTATACTTGTAATTATTATGTTACAGCTATTCCCCAACAGGTAGGTTTCCTTGTTTTTAGTAATAATAATACAAACTATTTCATAAAAATTTTATTACAAACTTTTTTTTTACTTAAACTGCAAATAATATACCAAAGAACATTGTCTATGTAAAACTGGAATCCCAGCGCACATTGATCGCCACAAATGATAATGGAAACGGCTTGTCCGGCGCGGCGACACACCGCCGACGCCATTCAACAAGCAACTTATGTCCTTTACTTAATAGCTTGTTGCGCATAAAACAAAACCTTTATTACATTTCTGTTACAATACTACGTCTATTATGAATGTGTAGGTAGGATATTCGAATTAAGAGAAAATAAAGATAATTTTACACTTGTCAGCACATCAAAACAAACAAAATATTTATGCAGAATACTGTTTTGTATTACAACTGTCCGCGCTGTCAGTTACCATTAATGGAAGTTGGATTGTATACCATTGTTAACAGAACATAATTCATTAGACTCGTCTACCACAGCTGTGGACTAGCCGTTTCTTTACAATTTCTATTTTAAACAATCCGAGAAAAACATCAAATGATCGAAATAATTTACAAAAATATATTCATGTCACTTTAAAACATCTACAACACAATGAGCTTTACTTGATAAAATTATATTATAATAAGTGTCGAGTCAAATTATCAAGTTGGAATGAGAACAAGAAAATAAATATGTAATAAAATTTCAATTTAAATATCTTACTTATTAGTCTGACTCGAAGCTGAGACGGAGACGTTTTATTGTAAGATTACATTACTATACATATAGATGACGATGAAGCTGTTGCACACTCATGACGCGACACGCGTCAACGCGACTTTGCCCGAATTATTAATTATAATTGGCGAGTAAATCATAATAATATTTGATACCAAAAATAACCACACTTTGCACCATTACCTTATTCAAATAGACACTATTTTTATGGTTTTACAAACCTAAACAATTTTGAGAAATTTGAGTGAAGTTTATGTACGTAAAATTAGTATTGTATCGGTATTTTACAGCCAAACAAAAATCACTGAAGAATGCGGCTAGTAGCCGGAATATATTAGATCCGCATTACACTGATCGCCGACTAGTAATACTGTGCGCACGACCTGATGCGGGTTGCCGTTTGTACTTTACAACTAGTAAATCTAGTAACTAAGTACTTCAATACATGCGTTCACAGTTGCGGCACATGTAGATGATAGCCCCCAAATTGCTGAAACGCAAATATGCAATGGGATCACCTCACGTGCAGATTACTGACGTAATCTATCGTAAATAGACAGGATAATGACTTGCATTCAATTGATTCTTATATTAAAGTAAATAATAAATATAAATATGTCCAGTATAAGACGCGACATCGACGTGATGTAGCATTACTAGTGAGCGATTCTAAGGCTGCTTACAAAGGAGCGCACAACGTAGCCGCTTAGCAGAAGTTATTATGGAGATCGGTAAAACCAATATATTCTTCGGAAATCAAAAGTGTAGATAAAACAATGATTTTACTTAACTGAATATGTATTTTTTTATATATATTTACCTGACGCACGCTTTGCGGCTACGTTTTGGGATTGATTGCCGTAATGAGGTAATACAAATTGTTTTCGCTAACAAATTATTTCTATAATACACCAGCGATTACAGATTGCATAAACCCGAAAGTTTGGAGCGAAGGATACAATTCAATAGTGCATAATGTCATTAGAATTAGTGATATTACGAGGCTGTATCATATTGAATGGCTCGAGCACCATTCTATATATTGGCAGTAAAGCTTTACGATCCCGCTAGAGGCGCTGCTGTCAAATGTATGGGGAGTAAAGGAGTTTGCCCGGTACACCGCACCAGACCTTGGTCGTGCTATGAAAGTATCAGACACATTAAAACACGAACACTCTCCACTAGAACGTACAAAAATATTCGGTGTTGGTTAGTGACGGAACAATCCGGTGGGCGGTGTCTTATTATTATTCTATACAACCTATAGTTTCTTGCTTGCAGCGGTACGATTACGATCATGGTACATGAGGCAAAGTACCCTTTAATATTCGAATACGTTTTCAATGGTGTCAAAAATTTGCACAGAAGGCCTAGCACGGTTGTGACAAGACCAAAAAAGTGATAAATCTCGATTTTATCTCATTCTTTTTCATGCAATTAGAGAGAGAGAGCGACTCGGCGCGTCAGAATCCGTGAGAAAGTCTTGTCGCGTTGACGTGCTAGGCGTTTGTCGTGAACAGTAATGACATTATGCACTATGTATGTAATGATTAGTTCATAATTGTGAAGCGGACGCGAGTGTAAGCGGGGCGGGCGGCGCGGGGGGCGGGCGTTCAGTCGATGTACTGTGCGAGCCAGCGGAAGCCCTCGCCGTAGCCCTGGCGCTTCAGCACCGAGCACATGTACAGCTCCAGCGGCCGCCCGGCGAGCTCCGACCGCGACACCTTGCCCTGGAAACACCATCACACAACACATTATTACTTCTATTGTTGTTGTTGAGAACTTGTTGTAATTTTGACGACCGCTTGGCGCAGTGGTTCGAGCGTAGGCCGCTCGGCTCACTGCACATGGTGGTCGCGGGTTCGCTTCCCGCTAGAGTAAATTTCTGAAATGGCCTTTTCGTAATTTGCGGGTCAGGGTGTCACTGGGATCGCCCCCAGTCCATTGTATGGTACCCATAGTACGTTGCTTAGTTTGGGGCCATACAGTTGGTGTGTCAGTCTGGCGATATTTATTTATTTATTATGATTGCTTCTATGGTTGTTCTAACTTGATGCTTGCATCCGCCACTAGGCTCCAGTGGTTATAAGAGCCACCCTCGCAACGCAGAGGTTTCGGGTTCGGTCCCCATCCTGGTAATTTCGCTTCTACGTGAGCCCACTCCTGGTACAAGTATTTACTATCGTTCCGAGGGGCTAACAGGGCTACTAGTGATAACCATAACTAACAATAAGATTTACCACCTCCTTATAATAGAAGAAACACATCTGGGTATGTCTGGGTACATCTAACCAATATTCAAGACATGTGACATCCGCCAACCACACTTAGCCAGGGGAGGCACGTGACCAGTAGTGGGACATTAAGCATTATAATGTATACTAGCGACCCGCCCCGGCTTCTCACGGGTATTTTTTATCAGTGTTCTCTACTATATTAGGCATGCATTATACATATAAACATTCCTCTTGAATCACTCTATCTATTAAAAAAACTGCATCAAAATCCGTGGCGTAGTTTTAAAGATCTAAGCATACATAGGGACAGACAGACAGCGGGAAGCGACTTTGTTTTATAGTATGTAGTGATAAGTGCCGTACCTTTCCAGTAGTCTGTTGGTAGAGGTTGAAGAACTGGCGCAGCTCATCCTCGCTGGCGGCGCCGGGCTTGTCGATCTTGTTGCCCAGGATCAGCACGGGGCAGTTGCTCAGGGTCTCGTCCGTCAGCAGCGAGTCCAACTCCGCCTGCACACGTCATCAACAACCACCTGTTGTACCACTACTAACATTGCCTATTGTTAGATAATTCTTCTACCCACTTAACCGCACCGAGTGGAAAAGTATAAAACAGCGCGCAAAACAACCGGCGGGGCACTCTGCACTTGAAGATAAAAATTAAGTACATGTTAGTGTCCTTTCTACTCGTCATTAGTGTTCTATGCTCGTACCTTGGACTCGGGAAGGCGCGGGCGGTCGCACGCGTCTACGAGGAAGACGATCGCGTCGACGGCGGGGAAGTAGTCGCGCCAGACGCGCCGCGCCTGCTGATGCCCGCCCAGGTCGAACGTCGTGAACCGCATGCTGCCTATCGATAGCTCCTCGGACGCTGGAAACAATCAACTATGATAGACATCGCGATGATATGTATACAGGTTGAAACAGAAAGAGTATACTTTTTTTTTCAAAACTTAACTTTGTAATTCTAAAACTATCAGCTTTGGAGTAAACTTGAAAAATAACAGGTGTTATAGGAATACTGCTGTTGACAGATTTCACAAGTATACAAAACCTTTAGTACTTCAACTGTCCCACAAAGCCGATAGTTTTAGACTTACAAAGTTAAGTTTTGAAAAAAAAAAGTATACGCTTTCTGTTTCAACCTGTATAGAGACGTTACATTACATAAGATTCCAAAGGAAATGTTTAAGAACAGATTAATTATGTCTTCAGTAAGATTCAAAACAGTAGTGCACTATGCTGACAGAGCGGAAGATTGAATGAGGATGAAGCTGGAGTAACGTGTGAGGACCGTGGCAATCAGTGGTCCCTGCCTGCCTCAATTGGATGCAAGCATAAGCACACATAATATGTACAAAAAGTTTGAACTCTCTTTCGTATGGTTACGTTGATTTTTTTCTAATAGTCACTAGGTGTTAATACCATTTACACAAAAACTAAACTAGATTCAACTAAATGTAAACGCAAGGCACCAATATTATCGTTCGCACCAAATTATTTAACGGGACCAGCACGATTATGTACCTTAAATCTTTGCAACTAAATCATAATTTAGCTTTTAGGTAGCATTTAGGGAAACAATTGCGACATAAATATTTATTACTTTCATAATTATGAGCACTCGGCACAGCGATGGCTGTAATAAGCGCGCTATCGTACACATATTCTGAGCTATGTACCTACTGTTTATAGTCTGCTTGATAAATAAATGTGTCCTTGTCCTGGTTTATTTGCAAACAGTTTGTGGATAGCCTTAAAGCAGCTTGACCATGTTGGCAAAGGCAAGGCCAGCAGAGAGCAGCGGTCTCGCGTCGAGGCTACCCTCTTGTCAAAATGCCCACTCTTCACGTACATAAAACGAGCGAGCCGCGTAAATATAGTGGTATAGATCCTTACACCATGATACACTATTATTTGGAGGACTGTTTCATGTCAACACACTATATCACATGTTTTAATCAGGAGCTAAAATTAAATATAAAGTAATCGAACTTCGGCATGACGTCAAACAATTAGGTAACGACAAATGATTCTAATAATGGTGCGAAATTAATTTTACTCACACAAAACAGGAAACTAAACAATTCTTGGGATAGCCTTGTAGCATTGTGCGTAAAAAATAATAATGACAATCTTTTTTGGTGATCAGAACTGGTTTGACATTGACCTGTTTAAGATTTGCATGTGCTTATAATTCTGTTCACTGTGACAGAATATTATTATAAAGATTATTTTCTACTAGCTGTAGCCCGCGGCTCCGCCCGCGTCGTACTTTCATAAAATAAATGAAGCTTAAGTCATTCTTTATCAACTAATCAAGCCGCCCCGGCTTCGCACGGCTTTTCTCTACTATCTATAAATTTAATTAAAATGTATTATACATATAAATCTTCCTCTTGAATCACTATCGGCCGAATACTCAAAGCTCACTTAACTATTTGAGAGGCTCTTAACTATTTAAGACGCCCCTATCCGTCATTTTCGTATTCTCAAAGGTCAATCAAATCCCCTACTTAAATTTAATTGAACTTAGTTTAAGAGGCCGTCAAATCTCCACTTAAACAAAAATTGGTATACTGAACGGCCACTCAATGCATGACAGCTGTCGAATCAGCCTTCAAACAACATTGAGAGCCTCTCAACTTTAAGTGGAGTCTGGACCAATCTTATGTTTATCACGCAGTACTTTTTCGGTAAATTCCTTGAAAAATTTCGCTAACTTCCCTATCCTCGCTCGAGGATGAACCTGAGGCACGAGCACAGGAAGGCAGAATCAAGTAAAATTTAATGCATTCTCGTCTTACGACGAAATGTAGTGCAAAATGCGTTTCAGATTTAATAAAGCGACAGTTTTATACTTGGAATCATTACTAGCTGAACGTATAGAGCCAATAACCAACAGGAACTATTCTATCCGAGCGCGTGACCAAATTCTAATAGCTCTACGATTCTTCGCCACCCGAAGTTTTCAGCGGGTAATCGGAGATATATACAGAAAGGGCTCATTTTCCTACAATGTACATATGGTTTGCGATCCGTATCTAAGAATTCGAAACATTATAGCCAATGGCCTGGATCGGTACAAGACGGAGATCGATACTATAGTAATATGGTGCTTCTGGATGACAGTGGGTACCTATGTCACCGATATCTTCTCACACCCATTTTAAATTGTTTATCTCCACCTGAGGAAGCCTATAATCATGCGCAAATTAGGATCAGGAACCCCGTAGAACGATTATTTGGAGTTTTGAAAAGGTTTCTTCAAACTGTTTGACAAGTTTGCCGTCAAGTGGTTCATCCGTTCCATTCTTCTTGCGTTATGACTGCAGCTGTAGCCGATATTATTTTTTATTTGATGTAATGAGTATTATAAATATTTGTGTTTTATTGCCGATAATGTCTTTTAACTTAAAATGGCTCTTAAATTATTAATTTAATATTTAAATAATATCTTATATTGTTTTCAATTTTATAGGTTTGCGTAGAACGGAACAAAAAATTTTCTAAATAGAATTTGGAAACGAGAACTAACCTATTTATTGAAGTATTGCCATATTAGAGACATTTGATGGCTACTTAGCTAATCACGGTCTTAAATCAGTTAATTGGCGTTTGAGAATACCACTTAGAATTGAGAAGCCGTCAAATTTAAGCGCCGCTTTAGCAAGTGGAGATTTAAGTGAGCTACGAGTATTCGGCCGATAGTTGTATAAAAATATTTATATATTGGCCAAAATAAAACAAACCTATTTTCACACATTTTAAGGGTTATATTGGTTTGGCATAATAATGCAGGTATTATGGTAGTGCCTGTTTGCAATCATACTAATATTATAAAGAGGAAAACTTTGTTTGTTTGATTGTAATGAATAGGCTCAGTAACTACCGAACCGATTTGAAAAATTCTTTCACTGTTGGGAAGCTACACTATCCCCGGGTGACATAGGCTATATTATATTTTAAAAAAAATTAGGGATCCATACTAAAACTCCAATAATGTGACCGTAATGTACCTGTGCGAAGCCGGGGTGGGCTGCTAGTAAGATATAAAACTGTGAAACACTTACTGGGATGTAATGTGGGCACATGTTGCGCCAATCTGTCATCTTTCAGCATATGCAGTAGTGTGGTCTTGCCAGCATTGTCCAGCCCCAGGAACAGTAGCTTGCCCGATTTCTTCCACAAACCTGATGATTACCAATTTTTCAGTTGAAGTGATTGCTAGCAATGTAAGATTTTTTGGATACAATCACAATCACACAGTGTGGGGGTTCATTCTGCTTAGTTGGAAGGGGTAATGTGATAACCTCCCATTATCACATATACTTTACAGAGACAAAAAGTACTACCTTACATTCAGACTGGACAAAACATATACACAAAAAAAATTGTCTCTATTTTTTGTTGTCATAAAATAGAGACAACAACATGTTTTGTGAACATGTTCTGTCCAGTGGAAACTTAGGGTAGTTAAATGTCATCATGTGACTAGCCCCAAACCTGGTGACATGAAGACTTTTCTAGTGAATGGTATCCTGGTTCTATGATAATAGTAGTGATACAAGAAAGATACAAGTTAGTTCAACACATTGGAAATCCCAGTATTGGTAGTAGTTTGACGGATCACTTGCAGCGCAATGATAGCTATTTAGAGTTCAATGATCCAATATGATACCAATATGTGGATCATGAGCACATTAACTACAACCGTTATTATTATTATACATTCATTGATTACAGTAAGTCTTAACAGATTTCAAAATTTTAACCCTTCATAAAGTTAATACTGAATTTTGTCTGGAAGAAATAATTCTAATAGGATTTAGACTCACCAAGGAACCCGAGGACACCAGTGAACCAATCCAAGATAAACATTTTGAATCTGGAACGTACGAAATAGTATTATTTCAGGCCGTCTCAATCTTCATCACAAAGAACGTATGGGAGGAATAATGACTTGCACATCTTTTTGTTATCAATTGCGTCGCAGTAGTTGGCACGAGAACATCACATCGTGGTGCCATTGAACGACCCATATGCCGCCAAGATCCTTCAGTTATCGAAAAGCAATAATCAAGATGATATTGAATTGAGTAACATCAATGACAGAACGTCATACGCGTACTTGAAACTTTGAACATAAATTATACTATAATACAACAGATATTACTCACTTATAATAATTGAACTATATTAACTAATTCTAAAAGGAAGTTTATCACAATATTTCACACTTATTTGCAATATGTTACGTCGCTAAAACCGACGATTTTTCTCAGCAATGAATATGCGATGGAAATATGAATCTGTTGGCAATGACGTACGCTATTTCCGGATGTTGTCACATTGCTTTATGGACGTGTTCATAATATAACGAATTTGAATTTATTGATTTGGAATATAAAATAATATTAAAATTAAATGTGTCGTATTCCTAATAGTTGCAATGTTTATCAGTACTCAGGTATTTATCGGCAGTTGTGGTAAATGAATAAACATAAGGTAAAAGCGCAAACAACATTATTTTCACAATATATAAGTGTGAACGCAGATGAAAATAATGTTACACCTGCCAAAAATAGTAGAATGCATTATAGTAAATTATTTAGAAATTATCGAATTCAAATGCATTTTTCTCTTTTATGTTGCTGAGCTTTTGTTGTAAATAATTACAACTTTGTGGAACATGTAATGTAAAATTGGTAAATTATGTAATGCTTAAACGTTTGTAACATTGGGATCCGGGTTTCTGTCAGATAATCTGTGCTATTAGTAATTCACTAATTCGATTTTTTTGAAAAATCGATTAATTTAAAATATTGCATATTTCTTAGAATTTGATCTATCATTTCTAAGAAGCTAAGTGTAAGTTAAAAGGTTAACTTAAAATAATTTTAATATTAGGCTAACTCTTTTCACGTTGATGTCTTTTTTGGCCAGCCACTTGGATCCCAATTCCCTTTTATTTCCTAATAGACGAATCTTGCGATAATCCTACAAAAATACTACATAA
Organism: Notodonta dromedarius; assembly: GCA_905147325.1. Lineage (NCBI taxonomy): Eukaryota > Metazoa > Arthropoda > Insecta > Lepidoptera > Notodontidae > Notodonta > Notodonta dromedarius. The sequence goes on from LR990167.1 coordinate 2,878,171, forward strand.
TACATTATACGTACAATTTAGCGCTGAAATGGAGGGTTATGCGTTAAAAATAAAAAGTAAGATAATTTGAAAATAATCGATTGGGTAAAATATAAAAATTACTGATTATTGGAATATAAAATATTCTAATCCATTCCATTCTCTTAAATTGTGTACATCCCTAGTTTCTTTTTAGTTTTTGACAGCTTTCAAAACCAAGGTATATACGAGTTTCATTCTAAAAATGCATAAAATAACGTGATATAAAGAGAAATAACTACAATTCCAACTAAATAAATTCCTTATTTGGCCTCTGGTCGAGTTTTCGTACCATTCGCAGTGTGGATTGCTCAGATATTTTAGGTTACAAAAGTGGTTCTGAAGTGTTGTTATTTCCAGGCTGAGCCATGGCACCGAGGAAAAACAAAGTTGCTAAAGAGGAGGTGCAGGTGACCCTCGGCCCCCAGCACTTGGTGGGCGAGACAGTTTTCGGTGTTGCACATATTTTCGCTTCCTTCAATGACACATTCGTGCACGTTACCGACTTATCTGGTCGGGAAACAATCGCCCGTGTCACCGGCGGCATGAAGGTGAAGGCTGACCGTGATGAGGCTTCGCCCTACGCTGCTATGTTGGCCGCACAGGTCAGTATACTTTACTATGATATGTTTGTTGTTATTCCATCCAAAGATTCCTATCAATACATTAAGTTTGAGGTTATGTTAAGTATTAATCCCCAAACTATGTTGTAACCTCCTCCGCAAGTATCCTCTATTATTTATGTCCATTCTTACTTATTTATGAATCTTGGAATTTGTTTATGAAGAAACCCACCTAATGTTTGTTTTGTTAGTAACAATTCACATGTTATTCTGTTTTCTAGATCAAAGCAATACAAGATAATATGCAAGCTAGAGTATTCTTGATCCTTTTATGATAATGCATTTTTTAACATCACTTTTGGTATTACCTATCTATTCAGGCTGAAAGTACACCATCCTAAAAGATTATATCAAATGTACACAACTACCCTAAATTATTATTTTTGTGGCTAAAACATCTCAACAATGGTTTCAGGACGTTGCTGAAAAGTGCAAGACCCTTGGCATCACTGCTCTCCACATCAAGCTCCGTGCCACTGGTGGAAATAAAACTAAGACTCCAGGACCTGGTGCCCAGTCAGCACTCCGTGCCCTTGCTCGCTCCAGCATGAAAATCGGCCGCATTGAGGATGTCACACCGGTGCCCTCAGACTCCACTCGCAGGAAGGGTGGCCGAAGAGGACGCAGGCTGTAATCTGTTAGTTTAAGCTTACTGTGGACTTTGAATAAAAAGTTTTAAAAAGTTTTGTATTTATGCATTTCATTAATTTGCACCCCAAGGTGTAAAATGCCCAACACAACTGTAGGTCATTCACAATAATGAAATACATTTTAAATGTAAAACATACACAAAACAGTCCCCAGCCGAACGCTTGGCGCAGTAGTTCCAGCGTATGTCGCTCGGCTCATGGCATCGGGTGGTTGCGGGTTCGATTCCCGCCAGGGTAAATTTCGGAAATGGCCTTTTCGTAATTTTCCCTGGTCTGGGGTCACTGGGATCGCCCCCAGTCCATTGTACGGTACCCATAGTACAAGCGTTGCTTAATTTGGGACCATACAGTTGGTGTGTTCGTCTGGCGATATTTATTTATTTATCCTATAATAGTACATTGTTACCCTAGGGGTGAAGGGACAAAATAAGTCTTTCACCCGAGGGAAACACTGCTTTTCATTACAAATACAAGGAAAGTAAAAATAAAAACAGGAATTAGCTAAAGAAATAATACTAGGAAGTATGAACAATACTCTACAACTCGAAAAAACGAATTTCGAGTTAGAATTTTTTCGTTGGCCCGTCTCGTGACTAAATAAGTTACCTTCACCCCTAGGGTAACAATGTACTACTGTATACTGATGGTGGTGACCGATTGTTACCTGTCGAAGGTGATATATAAAAAACACATAATTATATTCTAATTAAAATTTTAATTATAGGAAAATAATGCAATAAAAATACTAGTGTATAGAATATTACTAAAGTACATAATTTTATAAACAACACTCAAAATCTTCTTATGAAAACAATGAGTCGACTTCAGTGATTTTTCACCAAGTACATTTGTATGGGAATGCTTAAATAAATAATTTGATGGTACATTAATATTGGTGAGTATGTAACTTCGATATTATATTCAAATTTCCATGTGATCCTTAATAATGTGATTGCTCTATGGGTGGTTATATTTACACTCACTTTTCATACGATATTGCACATTTAACACTTAAAATTACATTGCGTGAATAACATTGATTGACGGTTAATTATATTATGGCGACCAGCAAAATTACTTGTGCCACAATTAATTTAAAAGTTTTCCAGATCTCACAAGTTCCTTATTTGGGAATCGAATAAGATGACGCGTGAAATACGCGCTGCATATGTATTGTCAGCTTTGAAAAACTGGCCATGACACAACTTCACGCGAATTATGTGACGAAATATCACATTGATAATATAATAATAGCCCTTGATTGCCTCAGTACTGGGCACAAGCTTCCTCTCATTGCTTGAGGGAACATTGCAATCACATTTGGGCCTAAATCGATTATTACATAAATTACACTACCTACATTTTGTGTGCGTCACGGTGCTCGCATTACATTATTATCCGAGATGTCAATATGAATACAAAATACGTTCAACCAGAATACCAAAAAAAAATCCGTATATTTATTACAGGCAAATAAATTAAACGAGCTTTTTAAATGTTCCCTATACTATTATATCATGTGAATAGAAGTGCGCGTTGCGGTCGCACACTGAGACGCGAAACATTTACAAGGCTAACGACAACTGGTGAGGCACATCGTGGCGTCTCGAGCCGCTCGATTAGAAGTCATGCTACTACCCTGTTCCAAGCATCGCACTGCCTAATTATATAACAACAACGACGGTGCGATATTTTCTAATATAAGTTTGAACAAAATGCAACTGCTAGTCAGTTTTCCTTTCTAAATATTTACTGCAATCACATTTTGTCCAAATCTGATACACTACTGGCTAAGCGCGGTCGGCTGTGACAAGAAACGTTTGAGATTATCAATTTTGTATTTTTCTCTCTTGTAAAGAAAGAGCAAACAAAGACTGGAAGTCATAGTTATGACAGCTATGTAAGCAAGATACATGCTTAGACATATGCGTGTATCGAGTGTGACCGAGATACATAGAATATCTTATGTCTTGATCACCATATCAGTTTTTAGTTCAACAACAGGCACCAATTTTTTGGTGCCATACAAAATTAGTTTCTGTGCTGTGATAGTCATTAAAGAAATGGTGGTTTTGCTTTAATTGGTGTTATTGTGTGTGTACTGTTGTTGTCTTAGGGGAGTACAAGATATAACCTTTCCATGGCATAGCATCCTAGTTCCATGAGATTCGAGTTTAACAAAGTTCTTCAGACATGTCTTGTCGCGGCCGGGGTGTACTTATATTACTTGTGCTCTAGCACGCTAAATGCAGACTCGCTTGGTAACTTAACTTAATTTCGTCACTCGCTATGTATCTATATAAAACAAGTGAGTATACGTCATTGTATACGCTTATACAGATTTAATTGTATTCAAGTGCGATTTATATCCCAAAATAACCGATAAACAATAGAAATTTAAAAACCAGCGACACAAAACATTAATAAAATAGATTATTAAATAATAAAATTTATAAACTAACTCCACTTACCGATTATTATATTAAAACGATCACATCTAAAACATTTAAATTCAATAACAATGTCTATACCGATTTCAAAATATTTACAATAAATTAATTTACCGATCGATTTTGCGTAATATAGTTGACAGATTTTCAAATGTTGAACTACATTTTGTCAGTAATGCTAATATTGTCTTATCGGTTGATCAATGATCAACGCGAGAATGAAATCCGTCAAACAACTATTATAGTCATTCACTTACTTATTGGTATTACATTCACTTTGGTACATAAAACTAGGTATCATAGCCTTTTTTATGCTAAATCTGGAACCATGCGTCGTGGACCGTTCTAACGGATCCGGTGGCTCAGTGAGGCATCGCTCGGAAGATGTTTGTTATAATTTCACTAAATGGTAGATACAGAATGTTCTGTTAGTTCATCCATTTGCGGCAGTTTGGTGCGCCACACATGCACATTATTTTATGAGCGTCGTCTTCTATGTCGAATTTGTAGTCATATGCAAGCTGTGAACAATTAAACAGAATAAATTAATGGTAAAAAAAACTTTTTAAAACAAGCTTTTTGGATTTAATGTGACGTTGTAATAGTCATCGTGTTTTCCTCAGCAAGCCCTTTCATTTGATACCCATACTGTGTTAGTGCAGAAGAAATAACTAGTCCGCCATCTGGATGATCCGCCATATTGGAATTAGAATGACGTCGCATAGCTAAGCATGCATTGTCATCCAAAATAAGCATGTATACAATACCAAATTTCAGCTCAATCGGTTAAAGATAACTGATTTAAAATTCAGTTGCAAGATTCCACCCGGACAAACATACATTGCAAGTTAAATAAAAGCTTGTAAACATAAACGCATATGAAAAAGATGTTGGAGTGTACTACAGTCAACCGAATTATACGTATTGAAATAGATGTCACAGTATCGATTTTAAAAAATATCGTTCGTGGCATCCCTACTGGGGGTAATCCAAATTTGATTACGACTAAAACCTGAACCACCTTTGGACCGGTCAGTGGTGGTTAGAAGATTAAAAAGAAACCACCTACTCTAAATGGGAGGCGCGGCGCTGGCTGTGCCGCCATAATGTCTTTCACAGTTCACACACAACTCACTCGCTTATGGTCTGGTGACCGATTGGAAATAGAGAAAGAGAAAAAAAAACTAAACCTGTCATTTTTGACATTCATCAAGTTTATCCCGTGTTTAACTTTAGTTCCGATAATGTTGATAATGTGGGTGTTACCTCTTCACCGCGCGCGATCCGTCGCTTGGCGAATATAATGATGCGCAGATGGCGGTCCACCTCGACGGTCTCGGCGACGCAGTTGGGCTGGCACGAGTGGTTGATGTACCGCGCCAGCCCGCCCGACAGCGTCGCGTCCACCACGCGCCGCTCGTCCAGCCGGAACATGTAGATGCCGCGGTTCTACGACCACCAGACACATTACAGCATTTATAGTAGGATAACAACATTTTAAATTTAGAAAACCCCCGATGCGACTACTTTTTAAACTACACAAGGGCTGATAATTTTCTAACGGCTGAACCGGTTTTCATGAAATAAAGCTAAGAACAATCTCGATCAGAATACCTATCTAACACAGAAAAAAAACAAAATTGAAATCGGTTCATCCGCTTGGACGCTACGATGCCACAGACACAGATACACAAATACACATGTCATGTTAAACTTATAACACCCCTCTTTTTTGTCGGGGATTAAAAAGGGTGACTTGACTTATCCAATGGGGGAATAAGTGCTTTTCAAATCAGAAAATGAAGCTATTAACGGCAGCTATCAGAATAATTTAAAGTCCAGAAAAATTATGGCCAACTAGTCGAAACAATTTCAAGTCAAGAATAATTACTATCAACTTAGCTGGCAATGTTTTGGAATATAAAACAGGGAAGAATAACTCATGAACACATTCAACACGTACCTTAGCTTCATATTGCTTCTCTCGCATTTCCGACAGTTCAGATCTTATTATTTCGCCGATGTACTCTATGACCATCGTGTGTTTCTCTAGATCGCGCGCCGCGTACAGGCCTAGCCCTTGAATTTTTGATCTGAAAAAAGAGGAGGTCACGTTATACGTCTACACTCAGAACAGTGAAGTTTCAAATTCTTGGACATTTTCGCCCGCAACTCTGCTTGTAAATCTTCGACGTTTAACGAAGTAGTATTGAAACATGTCGAGATTGTCTCCCATCGAGCGGTATGTCTGTGAGTAGTATAAGCGGGTCGGGTCACCTGGCGAGGTAGACGTTGTTCCGCCACTCGCTCTTCATCTTCTTGTACTGCGAGCTCTTGGTGTGCACGAACTGCTTGGAGTAGGGGCAGGCGGGATGGTCGGGCTGCGGCGGCGGCGCGGGCGCGGCCGGCAGCAGCGAGCGCGCCGCGCGCCGCCACGCCGAGCGCAGGCGCGGCTCGCTGCGCGCGCAGCCCGACGGGTTCACCGCCAGCCCGCCCTCCAGCAGCGCCGACCGCCCGAACTTGAACCGGTAGTCCGTCAGCGTCTCCACACCTGCACACCGCCCGCGACACCACGCCCGTTACTACCGCGTGCTCCACTCGCGACCCACGCCGCGTTCAGCCGGCCGGTGCGTTGCGTTGTATTGCGTCGCGACGCCGGCAGGATCCTTCACCGCCCGTCACGAGAGATGCACGTGATAATTGCGTCGCATTGGGTTGTTTTGCGTTTTCAAGCAAAGCATACGGCGGATTCTAGCAGCTGCATTGTAGCACGTAAGTACGACAGCATGAGTTTAACCCATATTATACTGGCGTCTCGTGCGGGGCAAATATAGACGATACATTATCGATGTGACGCAACGCAACGCACTGCCCAGCTAGGACAAGGGTAGAGTGGGACGGGAAGATTTCCGTTCTCTCCGAGCGATCAAAAAAGTACGTATCCTAAAATTTGATCAGTACATCCCCACTATGCCGATCGGCATAGCCGAGTTCAATGGCGCGCCTTCACCTATACCGCCAGTGGAGATGTGCCAACCGTCATAAGTGTCGTGTACATTTCATGGTTGTCTGGTGTTAGGTCCTCATGTCTTCGTCGAGTGGACTGTACGCGATCGGCATCAGCCGGTTTCCAGTCGGCAGACGGCTCGGCCTCGGGGGCCGTGTGGCACGCCTCGACTTGTTCGGCGTTGCCGGGCGGCGGTGCCGATCGGCATAGCGGGGCACCTTAACGCGAAAATAATAGATAGTAAAAATCATAGCTCCTTTTCGCATCCGTTTGCCATGAGCGAGACAGGTTTCGGAGGCCAAGCGGTGGTCGCCTCGTGTGAATTTAATATTAGAAATCGACCAAAATCAAGGTAGATTTGCATCGAACCTCGATATCAATTGTGAAAAAGCTGAAAAGAAGACTTCTATCCTGAAAAATAATGTCTAAAAAAACTCACCGGGTAAACTCTCTAGTACTCTAACTACGGCCGGTTCCGTTAAACCGAAGAGATCTTCTCCTGTGACGTAGTTGGGCCATAGTTTTAGAACTCCGTCCTCGCTGCGACCTTCACGTAATGCTGCCACCGCGTCTAACACCTGTTTGGAAGTACATTGTAATGATTTAACCCTACTAATCTAGCACGGCTGGCAAAACAAAAAGCGACTCGGTGTAACCAAATCAAGATAAGTCTTGTCGCGTTAACGTACTAAGCCTAGTCCAGTAACATATTTCACGCGTATTGATTTACTATTAGGCTTTTAGGTAAAAAAAATATTTCAGTATTTTTGTGGAGTAGATTAGATAGCAGTGATAGCCGATTGGTTAAGCACGCGTCTTGCGGGCACCAGATCCTGGGTTCAAACCCCGGCTCGCACCTGTGGGTTTTTCGAAATCTTTGTGCGAATCATCATTTCTATATGATTATCACTCGCTTACGGTGATGGAAAACATCGTGAGACACCTGCAAATCTTAGAAAATCTAACCAATTTTCAAAAGACTTGTGAAATCCGCCAACCCGCACTAGGCCAGCGTGGTAGATTACGGCCTGAATCCCCCTCGTAGTGAGCGGAGGCCCGTGCCCAGGAGTGGGACGTCAAACGGGCTAAATCATCATCATCAGATTAGGTAGGTTTTTTGAATAGTCAAATGCCCTCTTAAATCTGGCACCTCTAGGCCGAGGCCTTTAGGGTCTGTTGGCAAGTGCAGCACTGGTCGGTGGGTGTGTGTGTAAGGGGGAGGCGGGGTGTGTAGCGCGTGCAGTGGTGCAGTGGTGCAGTGGTGCAGTGGTGCACTGACGTTGGCCCAGGCGGCGCGCGGCGTGGGCGCGGCCCGCTCGGCGCGCGGCTCGTCCTGCGCGCGCACGTGGAAGCGCGGCCGCCCCTCCTCCTCCGAGATCCAGCACAGGTAGCGGCAGCGGCAGTTGGCGCGGGACATCGACCAGTAGAACCGCACCTGACACCGCATGCCAACATGTTAGCCTCTCACTAGGGAGTAGAGAGTAGTGTTGCGAAACGGCAGTAGCCTTCGATTGACTTATGTGTCTATATACAGCTTCTGTGTCATCTTCATTTCAATGGAAATATTCATATGGAAGCTAGGGTGCTACTCTTAGCAACGATCTCTACTACTACTCTAAATCCCATCATTTTTGCCGTCGTATCGATTAATAAACAAACGATACTAAATGATCGTTCGTTCAGATATAGGATTCGACACGACAAATTTAACGATATATCGATTATAGTTGCTAAGAGTAGCACCCCAGTTCTAAATAAATGTAAAAATAAGTTGTCAGATTCCATAAGTTTGAACCTGAACAACCATACGTCACAGTTGGATTGTCTGCTAAATTAAGGACCAACCCCAACCGTCAGGAATTTTATGACAGTAAGTTTTTACACTTTTTCAACGTAAATTAAAGCTTGTATGAACAGCTATAAACTTGTAGCTAGAAATGATCACTCACGATTTTATATCCAATAGGGTATATGTAGTTGGGGGTGTGGAAGGCGGCGAGCTGGTGCGGCAGCAGGTGTCCGGGGCTGAGGAAGATGAGCCCGCCGACGCGGATGAGGTGGTTGGTGTCGGAGTGCAGCATCACCGAGGCCACCTGCCGCTGCTCGTCGCGCGAGATGTACACGCGCCGCTGCACGCTCAGGGTCGTCAGCTCGTTGTCCTTCTCGTTCTGCACCGAACACATTCCAATATATGAGCTTTTATATTAATAATCACTACATAGTATAAAACAAAGTCGCTTCCCGCTGTCTGTCTGTCCCTATGTATGCTTAGATCTTTAAAACTACGCAACGGATTTAGATGCTGTTTTTTTAGGGTTCCGTAGTGCCTACGAGGAACCCTTATAAGATCATCCAGTCCGTCCGTCCGTCCGTCTGTCTGTCCCGAACTGTCACAGGGTCGGAAGTTGATGTAATTTCGTACAAAAATACTTTAAGAGTAGATCTCACTTTCAAACTTTATGGTCCTAAACTAAGCAACGCTTGTACTATGGGTACCGTAAAATGGACTTGGGGCGATCTCAGTATACCCAGACCTGGGCAAATTACAAAAAGGCAATTTCCGAAATTTACCCGCGTAGTGAGCCGAGCGGCCTACGCTCGAACCACTGGGCCAAGAGGTCGTCAAATATGCACGTACTTCGTCAATAATGCAAGTAATTTTGCATGGCGTCTTAGCAAATGCTAGAGATAGCGCCATGCAAAATATCGTACATAATTAAAATAAGACTTATATACCAACGATCCTTTTAATTCACCTTATTCTCCGCCAAAGATTTTGCGTTGCCTGTTTTATTTTATTGTATAATTTATGTCAAATTGCAAACTTGTCGTGTTACTGTTACCGCACACCTCGTTTACACTGACGCAACACTTGCATTGATTTACGTAGCTGTCCCTATTCTTTGACAACTCAAAAAAGAGACAACCACAAAATTAACGGCATAATGGGACCGACAGGCGACTTTGACCAAGGCCATAGAAGAACCGAATACATACTTGAGAAGTAGCGAGCCTAGTGCTTCAACCTTGAAATTTCTGGTAGATAGTGAATTTTCTTTAATCGCTTTTTACAAACACAATCATAATTAGATAAGGATACAATAGAACTGAACTCACCTTAGGTGCGTGGGATGCGCAAAAAGCAGTCTTATTCTTGTAGAAAACACAGTTGTCCTTGACCGCGCAGCCGAGATGGTAGACGCTGCCGCAGCGCACCTTGAAGCAGCGCACCGTGGCGCCGAGGCGGCGGCACGCGGCGCACGTGGCGCCCGCGCCGGCCGCCAGCGCCGTCTCCACGTTCATGAGCGCGCCGCTCACCGTCTCGTACACGCCCTCGGACCACAGCGCGCAGTTGAGGTGCACCCAGCGGTCCACGTCGCAGTTGAGCAGCCGCGACACGCCGTCCGCCACGCCGTCGCCCTGCACGCCGCACAGCTCGCAGCGGCGCGCGTCCTCCGTCGTCACCGGCATTATGGCGACCCCGGTGCGGAACACCAGCTCGGTCAGCTCCCTGTCCGTCGGCCGCTTGTACTTGACGGGCGGCCCGATGCAGCCCGGCGACCACGCCTTGTATCTCACGCCGCGGTATTTCTCCCGCTCGGTGCTCTGGTTGCTCTTCTCGTCTTGCTCGCTCTTCAGATCCTCGTCCAGAGCGCTGACGTCATCGCCCACTTCCTTCATCAGTTCGTCGTTGTCGAGCGAGTCCATGAACGATAGGTCCATCTTCTCGTCTTTGATGTCGGGTTTGATGTCCAAGTCGTCGGTCTCCATGCTCTCCGTAGACGCTGTGTCGAAGTCGTCCCGATCCTTCGACAGGTTAGTGTCGACGTCAGATTTACTATCCTCTTTGACGGTCGCTTTTGATTTGCCGTCCAAGATGATGTTCGTAGGCCGCCACGCGAAGCTCTCGTAGCACTGGGTACTGCAGAAATACAGTTCGGTATCGCTGTCACATAAAATTTCCTCAGCATTGCCTTTGTTTGCTGTTAACAGCGGGAACTCTGACGCTTTCGCTCGGACGACGGAGTCTAGTATAACAACGTCACAATGGCGGCAGAACTTAGCCGCGCCGTTCAGAATGCTTTGAATATCGATGGGCGTTCCTTCCTTGCCATCTTTTCCTTTAGATCTATACAGACCGAGTTTATGTGAGGGCGGAGTGGCAGTCCTTTCTATTATTTGATAAGACGTCGGCGGCGGTATGTGTAGTATGCCGGCAAGTTCTTTCAAAACTCCAAGGATGTCCTCCGCGGCGCCGGAGGTCAACGTCAATGTCACGGTGACATTTTCATTGCTCTCCGTACCGCCAGGCGAGTCCACCATTTTAGATTTGTTTCCGTCGGCCTTGAGCGCCTTCTGGTTATCTTCTTCGCTCTTCAATTGATAGAGTGAGACAGGTTTCACTCTGATGGGCAGGGGCGCGATTATGGGTATTATGGGTGAAATTCGGCCGGATGCGGAGTCGCTGTCTTCGTCTTCCTCATCGTCATCGATGAGCTTGAGGCCGGGGAACCTGTTCGGCGGCTCGATCTCCATACACTCAGGGCTCGAGCAACTCACAATGCTGTCGGGCGTATCGGTGTCTCGTTCCTTGCATATGATGTCAAACTTCTTATCCTCCTGATCGTCGTCGAACAAGATCGGTTGGAATTCTTGATCGTAAAATCCTCTCTGGGTGGACGCGGGCTGCTTCTCGGGCAGCGGCTCCTCCTCTCCGAACGGTTTCGTGTTATAGTAATCGGCGACGTTAGGTATTTTCGCGTTACCGAATTCGCCGACCAAATCCCCTTTCAAGATATCGTAGTCTTTGTTCTTTAGTTTTGTCAAGTCTCCGGAACCGAATAGCGGGCATACCGCGAAGTTGGTAGTCAAGGCGGGCTCCTGGATCTGCATGGCCGGAAGCAGTCGAAGCTGCCCCATCAAGTTGTCAATGAAGGTGTCGTAATCTTCTTCGTACCGGGAGCCCTTGCGCGGCCTCTTCTTAGCGCTCGACGTGCTCAGGTTATTTTCGGCGGCCTTCATATTATTCATTTGCATTTGTTTCCTTTTCTTCTGTTGGTACTCGCGTCTTTTACGCTTTTTTGCCTCCGATGGCGTTTCGGGAGCGTTGGCCTCTGACGTCGGATCCATGTTCACGGTTTCAGGAAACTCTTCCTTCATGGGCTGGTCGAGCTTCCCTTGATCTGAGGCAGTGGACACTCCAGAAGTGGCCGATTGCTGTGAGCTCTCGTCGAGCAATTCTTTCTTAACATCCATGGGCGTGAACGGTCTATGAACCGGGCTCTGCTGCGGCGGAGCGATCTCCTTCTTTATCGCTTGTTGGAGTTGCTGGTTCTCAATGCTCATTGGGTACATTTGCATCTTCATAGTGGGCGAAATCTCCGGAACCGGAGTGGTCTCCTCCTTGTGCAACATTTTCATCGGAGGTTTGCGAACGTCCATCAAAGACTGTGTCGATGTTTGATTCAGCGGTGACATCGAGGAAGTGGGGATGGTCGTCTGCACCGGACGCGGCGCGAACGATGAGTTGACTGTAGTCAAATGTCGCGGAGAGTTTTTTGGCATTTCCACTTCCTGCGAGAGAGACAGCGTGGGCGGCGGTATGGACGGCCGCGCCAGCTGCGCTTCTAGGGAGGGGATGGAGCCGAGCGCCGGCGCGGTACGCTGTATCGTCATGGTTCGCGACGGCACCACACTAGCAGCGGTGGTCGTCGTTTGCAACAGCTGTTTTAACAACACATTCTGCGACTCGTCATTTTTCTGATTCGCTTGTTGCGCATGTTTAGTCGCATTCGGGTCTGTGCTCGCACCTAATGTGTTCGGATCGTCGGTTTCCATGGGTTCAGATTTCACCACGACCGCTTCCACACTATGTCTCTTTGTCGGCTGTATGTGACCCACTATGACTTCACTTTTCGGCTCGTCGGTGGACTTCGATCTCTTTAGAGGGGATGTCAATTGAGTGTGCAGTAATTTGGATGACGTAATGAAATTGATCGGCCCCGGTGCCGGTTTGTTCTGCATCTGTGCTATTCCCGAGCTAACAATGCTGTGCGTGCGCACGGTAACGTTCGGCGCGGGTTCCTTGTTCCCCATCAACGGTCTAGAAGTCATGACTAGTGCCGGCGGCTGACTAGAACTAATACTCTGCTGGTTGAACTGCAGATTACTAGTGTTGATTTGCCTCGTCGGTTGCAATAATGTATGCCCGAGAATGCTCGTGGGTAGCGACGGATTCTTCTGATAACCGCTCATGCTAGTCGTGATAGTGTTGTTGGAGTGTATAATGGGAGGTGGGGCGGTGGAGCTGTGGATCTTCGAGAGAGCCGGCATCTGTATGATCTGGGAGGTGACCGACGTCGGGCAGGAATCCTCCATGGGGGAGTAAGACTGATTGGAAATAAGAGGCGACTGAGCGGGTGATTTCATTAGCGTATTCTGCATACCAACGGGTGAGCTAATGGGCGAAACTGTAGGAGACTTTCTTATTTGGCTTATAGAGGACAGTGCGTTTACTCTCGAGCCGACGACTTGCGCCGCGCTCATCGGCATAGTATCCGCGCTCGGCACGGACGTGGCCGGCTTTTCCAGCCTCTGAATGGGCGACGGCCTCGACGCCGCCACCTCAACTTTAGACGACGGCAAGAGGTTCTCAAAGTTAACCTGCGTGGGTGTCGCGTCACTGTTCTTCCTCATTTGCGTATCGACTTTGGCGGTGTTGGTGTTGAGCGAGGACATGATGGAGCGCAGCTGCTGCGACACGTTGGCCATGTTGGTGGTGAGCTCGGCGGGCTGCGACAGCGGCGACAGCTGCGGCGCGCGCTCCGGCTCGCGCTTCGGGAACCCGCTCGGCTCCTGACTGCCGCTGTGCTCTTTACTCTCCTGCTGCTTCGGAACGTTCGCATTCGGATTCTGCATTCCCGGCTGTTTTTGCTTCACACCGTACGTCTTCGCGTCGTCGCCGATGTGGTCGAGTATGCAGAGCATGTCTTCGAATATCTCCACGTGCTTCGGGTTGCCGTCGACCGCCTCCTGATGTTCGTGCATCGTGATGTCGTTCAAGTACCGCTCCTGAGACGGCGTGGGGGACGGTATGGATATCTGAACGGATTCCTGCGCCATGTCCGAAGTTATCTGCATGTTCGAATCTATGACCATATCTTTGGTTTGGTTGGCTATGGCCTTAATTGTCTTAACTACGTTTTCTTCCTTGTTCTCCGGCGCGGGGGAGCTCTGCGGCGGCGGTTCCGATATCCCCTTGTTGTACGACAGCAGCAAGTTGTTTGGTATCTCGTCCTCGGGCTTGTCCTCGTCGTCTCCCTCCATGATGTTGTCGGGGATTTTTTCAGGGATGGGATCGGGACTCTTTATGTCGGCTTTTCCTAAAAGTAACGGCGTGCGATCTGTTATACACAGAGTGTGCGGCAGCTCGGTGTGCTGACTGATTTCGGATTCGATATCGATGTCTTTATTCGGCTCCTTGAATATCGTGGTCGGCCTCAGGTCCATCTGCGAGGGGCCCTGGGACGTCATCGGCATCTGCTGAGCGCTCGAGGTGATCGGATTCTTATCGGATCCGCATTCGGGGGCCACAGTGCTGTCGGGGGATGCCGCGTCGTCCTGGAAGATCTTGGCCGGCAGCGTGGCGTCATGCGACACCGCCAGGCTCGACAGCTTGGCGTTGGAGAGCGAGAGCATCATGGGCTTCTCGATGGTCTTCACGATCTTCTGCTTGACCTGGTGATGCGCGAGCAGCGACACGGGCACGCGGCCGGGCGCCGCCGCCGCGGCCAGCGCGATCACCGGGCTCGACGCGCTCGACGATATCACGCTGATCACCGAGCCCAGCGGCTTCGACAGCGATGGCGTCGACAGGTTGATCGCGAGCGGCTGCCCGGTCACGCTCATCGGCACCTTCTTCATCTGCTTGGCGCCGCCGCCGATCGGGACCGACAGGTTCTTGAGCACCGGCACCGAGATGGTCTGGTTGGCGATCGACACGGAAGCGACGGTCGCCTGCGCCACGTCGTCGAGGATGTTGGCGTTGGCGTGCGGCGCCAGGTGCGGCAGGCGCGGCGGCGCCAGGCGGTACTGGTGCAGCGCGGCGGGCGGCTGCTTGCCGGTAGACAGGCTGATGACGGCCACGGTCTTGGTGGCGGTCTCGGTTCGTGGCGCGACGCGGTCGGGCTCGACATCCGAGTCCGAGTCCTTGCCGCCGTCGATGAGTTCCTCGAAGTCCTCCTCGGTGGCGATGCGCTCCTCGGGCTCGCCCGCGCCGGGCTGCGCGGCGGCGGCGGCGGCGGCGTCCGGCTCCAGCACCACGATGTCGTCATCGTCGGCGGGCGCGCGGGGGCGGGGGGCGCGCGGGCGCGGCGGCGTGCGCCGCTTGAGGATGGAGACGCGCGCCAGGTGCGCGCCGCGGGCCGCCCAGCCCGGCGGGGGCGGCGGCGGGGGCGGGGGCGCGCCGCCGCGCAGGCCAGGGCGGCAGTAGCGGTAGCCGGGCGGCAGCGGCGCGGCGTGGCCTGGGTGCGCGTGGCCGCCGCCGTGCTCGTGCAGCGGCGCGGGCGAGGCGGCTGGCGACGCGCCCGGCGTGGGCGTGCGCGCCGCGTGCGCGTGCGGCGACCGCGCCACGGACGGCGACGACGGCGCGCCGCCCATCGGGCTGTACTGCTGCCGCTGCAGCATCTGCTGACGCTGCAAGACGACGGTGAAGATAAATATTTCAGAGCTCTAGGTACGCCTAAGGAGGGAGCGGTTCGACCTATCTGAAGGTGAACTGAAATCGAGGAAGCACTCACCGCCATCTCGTTCGCGGGGTTGCCGGGCGAGGG
Organism: Notodonta dromedarius; assembly: GCA_905147325.1. Classification (NCBI taxonomy): domain Eukaryota; kingdom Metazoa; phylum Arthropoda; class Insecta; order Lepidoptera; family Notodontidae; genus Notodonta; species Notodonta dromedarius. The sequence goes on from LR990167.1 coordinate 2,893,750, forward strand.
GAGGGGCTGAGGGCTCCCGAGCGGAGAAGTTTGCTGCCTCCCGCCGAAGGGCCCGCCGACCCTCATTCCTTGTGAAAAATTATACCCTATTGTGAGACACATCGTCTGAGACATCAAAAGAAAAAAACATTTAAAACACATTTTCTGTAATGTTCCATTACTATACCTTGTTGATGATGTGGCGGTCTAGCGAACCGCGTCGGCAGCGGCGAGCAGCCGGGCGCCGGCCGCGAGAACCTGCCCGTGCCGTAGTCGACCTGTGCAAACGGTTGCATTATATTTTACGAGGTCTATAAAAAAAGGCAAATACGTACATCATTGTTTTATTAACCCCCGACGAAAAACGAGGGGTGTTATAAGTTTAACATGTGTATCTGTGTATCTGTGTGTCTGTCTGTAGCCACGTAGCGCCCAAGCTGATGAACCGATTTCAATTTTGTTTCTTTTGTTAGATAGGTATTCTGATCGAGAGTGTTCTTAGCTATGTTTCATGAAAATCGGTTCAGCCGTTTGAAGATCATCAGCTCTTTTGTAGGTTAAAAAAGCCACATTCACGGACAAAACCAATTCCCACGGCTCGAATCCATTCGAAATTTGTGATTATTGGATTTCGATTTATTATATTTTTAAATGATCGTAATAGTCTGAACTGGCTTTTTACAATATTATAAATTTGAAAAGTTTCCCTGATTCTGGAAAAAATTTAATTTTATCAATGTTTATATGAGATTTGTGTGTGAACTAAAGACGTTCCATAAGTCACGTTTCAAATGATGGATACGCGCATGCGTAAAATTTTGTTTGTTTTGTTAATGGTCATGGAATATTACGCTATAATTATTCTAGAGGGCGCTGCTCCGCCATTGAGAAAAAATATAAAGGAAACAAATCTAATTTAAAATAATTTTAGCGTTATTGAAAATTCTTCCCCTGGGCTGCTCCCGTCCGCCTCAACCAGAGTTATTACATCAAATTGAATCATAATTGATAATATTTTACTAGGAATTAAACCTCCGTGGCATCAATATTTACATTCGTTGTCTATTCTAATGTCATAACAAAATAATGTCTCATACTTTTACACAGATTTTCTGTTGATTATTGTACATCAGATTATAAATGAGGAAGCCAAAACAAATTATGTAAATGGCGCTTTCATAATCTGGCATCGAAACTAGTTGTACCAGATGAATTTGCGAGATGAGTTATGGATACTGAGCTACGGGAGCTACGCAAATCGCGCTAACTTCATTATTTGGAAGAACTAGGTAAATTATACATTTGATGAATAGGTGAATAGGCATCGGGGGTTTTTAAATTTTCAATTTAGAGTTATCTACTTACGTTTTGAAGCTGTGGCGAATGCGATGAGACTGGACTCTGAATTTGGGATTGTTGGTAAATCTGAAAATAAACGAGCATACAATGTCATAGTGTAATGAAATGATCAAACTTAGCATACAACACGATATTCATAGGATTCTACTTCATAAATATTTTGGGACTTACCTGAGGACTACGACTAGGCGCCGGCAGTTGAGGACTCGTTCTTTGAGCTTGCAGCTGCTGCAAGAAATGCTGCGGCGACATGGACGACTGCATCGGCGACTGCTGCGTATGCATCGGCGACTGCTGCATGTGCATCGGCGATTGCTGCGAGTGCATCGGCGACTGCTGATGCATCGGGGAGTGTTGCGATGACATCGGCGCTTGAGGATGGAGCGGAGACTGTTGGTGCATCGGGGAATGTTGCGGATGCATGGGAGACTGCTGGGGATGCATCGGCGACTGTTGAGGATGCATCGGCGACTGTTGAGGGTGCATCGGCGATTGTTGAGGATGCATCGGTGACTGCTGAGTGTGCATCGGCGACTGCTGCGGCAGACTGGTCTGCTGCACGTGCATAGGCGACTGCTGCGAGTGGAGCGGCGACTGCTGGGCGTGGAGCGGCGACTGCGCGGTGTGGTGCAGCGGCGACTGCTGCGAGTGCAGCGGCGACTGCATCGGCGAGGTGAGGTGGTGGTGCAGCGGCGACTGCGGCGCGAGTGCGTGCGGCGACTGCACGTGCAGCGGCGACATGGCGGGGCGGGCCGGGGCTCGCGGCGGCGGCGCCCCGGCCCGCCCGCCCGCGAACTGCGCCAGCCCGCCCGGCGCGCGCTCCGGCCCGCCCGCCAGCTGCCGCACCAGCTGCGCGGCGCCCGCGCCCGCCGCGCCCCCCGCGCCCGCCTGCTCGATCACCAGCGTGCGCGCGCCCTGCAGCAGCCTGCCCGGCGCGTTCAGCGGCGACGTCACCAGCCCGATCCTCTGCTGGGCCATGCCCTGTCCGTCGGCGCTGAGAACGGTCTGCTGGGTGCGTATCAGAGTCTGCTGCTGCTGCATAGTGGCGCCTTGCAGCCCAAGTTGCATGGGCCTGTTTATCGTAGTCTGTTGCGGTTGTTGAGATTGCGTTATGTTTTGGTTTTGCGCGAACACCGTCTGGTTCGAGGTGATCTGCTGCTGGTTAATGACAGTCTGCTGCGCCAGCTGCGGGTTCTGCTGGCGTTGCTTCGTCTCGTACTCCTGGAGAAATGTAAAAAGCCGTCTAATTCCCGCAAGTCGCTGAAGATACTGATCGATATTCAGGTTCGACGATATATAATCGTTATTAGCCAACCCAGCTATTCGCATACGAACCTGTATCAGCATACTGTGTTGGCGGGCCTGCTTGCGCGCCGCCTCGAGGTGTTTCTGCAGCGCCTGCTGCTCGGTGGAGACCCGCTGCAGCTCGGCCGCGTCGTTCGGCAGCAGCTCGTTGCCGGACTTGCGCAACTGGCGCTGCTTGCTGTTCAGCGACTGCAAATGGAAGAGAGGGCCGATAGTGACGGGCGGGGGGGGCGGCGGGTGGGGCGGGGGTCCCTCGTCGGCGGCCGGCGGCGCGGCGACCTGAAACGTTAGCGCACCGAACGCGGCCGGGAGGACGGCGCGCGACTACAAGCACACGAACACGAAAGCGCACTAGTACGGCTCACCTTGCGGATCTTGCGCAGCTTCTGCACCTCGACCTCGTAGTGGCGCTGCTGGTCGGCGGCGAAGACGGCGTAGCGCTTGAGCCACTGCTCGTAGAGCTGGCGCGCGTGGTGGTCGGCGTCGGTGGCGGCGCGGTCGGGCGGCGCGGGCGGCTGCGGCGGCGGCGCGGCGCCGAACAGCGGCACGGCGGGCGGCGCGGGCGGCGCGGGCGCGGGCGCCGCCGCCCACTCGCCGCCCGACCGCTCCTGCTCGCGCTTCTCCTGCTCCAGGAGCTCCTCGAGAAGCAACGGTTGCTCCTGGTTTACGTTCTGACGGTTAAAGTTAGCCTTGTGACGACGCCCGGCCTGCGCCGTCGCCCGCCACCGTGACCCGAGCCCTCGGTTGCGGCGATCGTTTCGAATATCCCTACTCTAAATCGATTCAAATTTTCCCGTACTCGCGGCCCCGGTTTCGTGAAAATACCGAATTACGTGGAAGTCGATCCGACTCCCTTTTACCCGTCTCATCTTGATTAGGATTCAAATGAAACAGATAATATCTAGCGGGGACCAAGTTCTGAATAGTGAAAAAGGGCGTTCAAATTCTTGGAGATTTCTCGACTACCTACTGGAGGATTGCTTAGACGCGCGCCGGAATAATTTATTTTCAGACATCTCTATAAGTGATTTAAATGTGAGAAAAATAGTACTCACGGATAATCTTTTGTATAAATTCAAGACTAAACTTTTGTGAGAAGTGAGTCAACTAATAGATCGGTGCACATACTAATGAAATGTTGATAAAATAAAAGATGCGGCTCTACGACGCAGTGCCAAAATGACTAAAAAGTACATATATAAACTGTACTTTATTGTAGCAACATAATTTAAATCTAAATAACAGAAGATCACTATAAGAGATCCGTGTTTGTGAGGACTACTTAAACTGACTATTATAGAGTAGATGTAACTACATGTATGTTGTATAACACTGTATGCTGAGTGTCATGTGTTGAACTCTTCCTGTAAGGTTCCGTTCTGTTGCCTACAGCCCGCAACCGAATGTTAAAGAATGTATCCATCACCACAATGGTACAAGATGAGACAGGCAGTTAAATTTAAAACCTACACTTCTCTCATTTCAGTCAAAATATTTTTTATTAATTAATTTTATTTTAGTGCCAGTCGATATTTTAGAACGTTAGTGTTTTGTGTTAGAAAGGATGCTGAAAAGGTACAAAGGTTAGTAGTCAGTAAGCATGCGTGCGGCGAGCAAGCAAAGTAAGAAGCGTTAAAACAGACACAAACAGGTGGTTAGCGGTGACAAGGCCCTCTATCGTCTGACGTGTGGGAGACTTACCACTAAGGAGAGGAGAACTAGAGTAGTGAAGGATATACAAATAAAGGATAGTGGAAAAAATAAAAGTCGTCATGTTTTTGTGAGCTGATGTGACTTGACTTGTATAAACGCAATTTAATTGTCTTTGAGGAGTAGTCATACCAGAATATCTCAGTAAACATGTAATTCAGGGCGGAATTCCTCGCATAACATTTTGATTGCGGTATGTACATTTAAAATTGCCACAATGTGGTGGATAATTCGCACGCGGACTTCATAAGCGTAATCTGCCAGATTTATGGCCGGCCTTAAAATGACAACACCTATACCGAAGGCACACCATCGGAGAACTATTTTGTATGGCACTTTTTAATTTCAAAATACACAATATTACACATTTTCAAGGTCACATCAGGCTCACAATCTAATACAGGATAGACAAGTGAAAGGAATCTAATGTAGCCAGTACGGCTAGTGGTGCTATGGGGAGGGAGCGAGGTCGGGGCGGTGCGGGTTCGGTGTCTGACCTGCAGCAGCAGCGGGCGGCGGTGCAGCCAGTCGCCCCACGCGTCCGCCGCCTCATAGGGCACCTGCCCGCGCCAACAACCATCAATCACCGACATGCAAACAACACGCCTGTACTCCGCCGAACACATTCAGCCTACGCGAGAGCGCCGCCGCCGTCCCATCCATACGACACCATATTTATATTTGACCATCACAAGTCACAGTTAAACAAACTAATAATACTGTACACCCAAGTGGCAGGTCATAGCTGGACGTAAATCACGATTATTCATAAAATACCTATGCATTAATAGTACATTGTTACACGAGTGGTGAAAGTGACTTATTTAGTCCCGAGACGGGGTTTGGTGCCCGAGCGTAGCGAGGGCGCTAATAGTTCGAGGGACAAAATAAGTCTTTAACCCGAGGTAAACACTGTGCTTTTCATTACGAATACAAGGAAAGTAAAAATAAAAACAGGAATTGGCTAAAGAAATAATACAAGGAAGTATGAACAATACTCTACGACTCGAAAAAAAAAAAGATCGGATTGCCGCCTATTTTGTTTTTTTTCGTTGGCCGGCCAACTTCATTATTTAGCCATTATTTTTCATTTTCATCTTTAAATATTTTGCCGAAATCTATGTTATTTTAAAGAAATTGTTGAAACTAAATTATAATTAAGTCATTTAAGAATATATATTTTTTAATTAATAATTAACTTTATGTTATTTCAATTTTACATCGTGCTGTAATTGAGTGACTGTAGAAAAAGTTTGAACATGGTTCCATAGAAAAGTGAAAATGGAACTAGTTTTTTTTTTATTATTTGACAGCTGTCAGTTGAAAGCGATTCTCCCGGGCCGGAAAAGCATTACTTTCAAACCGCTCCTCAGGCAACTTCAGACCTACTTTCAGAGTATGAGTAATGAAAAAATTGTTGTTTTATATCGCCAGACTGGAACACCATCTGTATGGTCCCAAACTAAGCAACGCTTGTACTATGGGTACCGTACAATGGACTGGGGGCGATCTCAGTGACACCTAGGCCTACGCTCGAACCACTGGCCAAGCGGTCGTCGATTTTAATTTGATTGATTGTTTTTTTAAGTTAATGTATCTGTCGCCTTATAACTTTACGACAATCCCACAAACCAAATTCTCCCTGCTCCCATATCTTAACCAATTACCACGTTGAGTCCACAATGGGTAAGACGAAGTTTCACTAGACGCAGGCTTTGAAGAAAAAGGAGACTATAGTATCTTTCAAAGATTACGTGCTTAGACCTACGGGGATCTGTTTAAACTCTTTAATATAATATGTTTTAATGACCACAACGTAGCGCGCGACTGTCGGCATTATATGCACCGTATTGTACGATGTATACTGCAGAAGTGAAACAGTCATAATATAAGATTTTACGGTGCAATATAACCTCCTTCTTTAGTTAAATTATCTTAAAAATTAAAACCATGTTAAAGTAAATTAATCGTAGTATTGCTCGAATAAGGCGATAAAATTAGGCAACTTACAAAGAGTTTCGAATTCAAAGAAGTTTAATACGTTAGAATAGGTACTTTTTCGACGGCGAATCAATGTTGTCGTATGGATTGAAAGCGATGACTCAACATATCCATGCGATATTAGTCTTCTAGGCTTATTTTGAATGAGAAAGCGTTATTTTTTCAAACAATAAAGTTATTATGTAAATATACGAGAAGTTCCGCCACCAAACGCGTAGAGAAATTAATATTGCAATGGATATCGTTATAAAACTTCACATTGTCTGCGATGCGATATGTCGAAGCGGTTGACAAAGTTAACTGGTTCACATTTAATGCGTTACTCGTGAGAGCATCGGGGGTGAGTATGTGAACCCAAGCTTACTGCATACACTTAAAGCTTCCGAATTCCTTTCGCCACGTCCTCCGTGTCAAAAGGAACTCATCAAAACACGTAGATCAAAAATATTACTGCATGCACGACAATGTATCCAAAAATCCTCCAAGACTATGTTATAATTAAAATTTATATTAAAGTTTCATTCAGTATTGTCAGTATTGGTAGTTAGGGTCAGATATGAATTTGTTATTCAATATTTGATGTAACATTATACTTGAGACCAGCAAGTGGCAAGTAGTAAAAAAAATGTATTCGAGTCAAATTTTTTTGTAAAATTAAATTCAATAATGTTATACCAAATATCGTGTGTATGTGTGTACTTTTAGTATATTTTGAGATGTAAAACCAAAAAATAAAGTATATTTTTTAAGTTTAAACCTCAGGATATAGCGTCATTCATTTGTGATTGAGTGAAGCAACATGATAGTGTTGACTTTAGTTTCTGTTTCACTGGAATGTATGACAAAATAATTCGAAGATTCAAACATCCTGGACTCCACGATTAAGGAGTGGATACACATGATTCTAATTCATAAGTTCACGTCAACTCTTTGCGAGAGGGGTAGGTATAAGAGATCACATTTAGTGGGAGGTACTCTCGACCCGTATTTCGTCTACTAGACATTGAAAAGTTAATAAAAAAATATTAGCCAGTATTGTCCAACCGCTGAATACAGGTCTGTCATCGAGGGGTAACCACGATAACCACTGCAGTGCCAATTTAACGATTCATACTGGTTCAAAAAGTTTCATCAATATTGATTGTCTACTCTGAATAGTATAGTAATAATGGTGTCCATTCCACATCACATTACCTCTATCTCGGTAAGGATTTTGATCATGTGTGGTGCGTGTCGGGGTGAGCGGTGTGTTACGGCGGGGGCCCGTACCTGTGGGTATGGCGGTGGCGGTGGTTGCTGTTGCGGTTGCGGTTGCTGTTGCTGCTGCTGCTGCTGTTGCTGCTGCTGCTGCTGCTGCTGCGGCGCGCGCAGCGTGCCGGGGTAGGGTGGCGGCGGGGGCGGGCGCGCCCCGCCCGCCGCCGCGCCCGACACGTTCGACACGCCCACCGTCGTCGCTGCGGACAAATATTACACGGTACATAGTATTATAATAAAGCACGAGCTATATTGCCTATTTCTCTATGAAAATGTAATTTAAGTGCGTGCAATCACACAATATTTATATTTATTTATGCGATTGCACCATCTATTGGGTTACCACACCTTCTAGGCCTTGGCTGAAAATTAGAACTGCAAGAGGCTTCGGTCCCCTTCAGCTCAAGCTGAGCCAAACGCTTTTTCGACACAGGTAACATTGAGATACCCAAACATTGTGGCCCACTTCCTTTCGTGTTTATTTTTAGTCTATGTAACCTCTCGTGTCTGTGTCGAATAAATCTTTTTCTTTCTTTCTTTCTTCTTAAATGTTTGTTCTAATTCCGTAATTTATTGGTCCCATCATAATTACTAGGTGCGAATGATAATGGAATTCAAAAGTAGAATAATTAGTAGGTATCTAAAGCAGTTAAGTGCTAAGTACCGGAGTAGGGCAGATGCGCGAGCGCCACGGTGCGGTCGGGGCGCACGACGCCCACGGCGCCGTCGGCGGCCACCAGCCGCGTGCCGGCGGCGATGGCGCGCCCGGCGGCCAGCGCCGCGTTCACCTGCGCCGTCATGGCGCTCACGATGCTGGCCGCGCTCGCGGGGATCGGGTTGCCGCCCGCCACCCCGCCTTGCATGTTGCCGCCTTGAGGGTTCTACGGGAACATAATAACAGTGTCGCGCAACGAACGATGGCATCTGTATCACCTAGGCCCGTATTACCAAATCCGTCTCAAGTCAGAGAGAGATCTTTAGTTCGCTTTTGACATGTCATATTGAACTGGTATAACGTAAACATGACATTTCCAAGGTCGCTCTCAGATTGAAAATCGATTTATTAATACGGGCTCTACCCTATGATTTTACAAATTTTTCTACCGAACAAATAATATGGGAACAATATAAGTCGGATTAGCCAGTGATGTAAAGCACAACCATCCTGTGATGAGCGGCCATATCGTAGCCTTACCAGGCCGTTCGCTCAGTCAGTACACAAATAAATAATCATCAAATAAAATAGACATGGAAGTAGGTATCATAATGGCATGATAAGTGATAGTAGCAGGTACCTGTGCGAAGTGCATGTGCTGGGAGAAATGCACCTGCGGTCGCGGCGCCCCCTGCTGCATGCCCTGCGCCTGCGCGCCCTGCTGCGCGAACTGCACCGCGCGCTGTTGCTGCACGCAAACCGCACATTCATTAACTCAACTCAAACTCAACATTGTTTTTCATTACTCATACTCGGAAAGTAGGTCTGAAGTTGCCTGAGGAGCGGGTTGAAAGTAATACTTTTCCGCCCCAGGGAGAATCGCTTTCAACAGACAGCTGTCAAATTATTAAAAAAAAAACTAGTTCTTTTTTCACATTTCTATTGATCCATGTTCCAACTTTTTCTACAGTCACTCAATTACAGCGCGATGTAAAATTGAAATAACATAAAGTTAAGTATTAATTAAAGAATATATTTTTTTAATAATAACCCCATCTTGTGCATAAGTTACATTCACCCCTGGGATAACAATGTACTATTTATTCATATAAGCCAACAAAGCGTTTATGAACAGTCAGAATGTACCACCGGTTCAGAATGCTGCTTCCACTGGGAAGATCCGGCAAGAACCTCAATGTTGCTCTTTTCAATGAATAAAAAAAACCGGACAAGTGCGAGTAGAACTCGCGCCCTGAGGGTTCCGTACAACATTTTATTATGATTTTAGATAGTTTTTCCATTCCTGGATTCCAATATCAATACCGGCAAGATATTTTAGTAATAAATAGTTCCCAAAAATGCTTAAGGTGATGGGGGCGATCGTGTTCTCCATACATATTTCATTCCGAATTTATACGAGACACACAAAGTTTTTCCTTAAAACAATGGATTTTATCACTTCTAAATAAATTATTGTATTCGCATCTTATGATTTCAGGCATTTAAAAATAGATTAACATAATTAAAATCGATCGTAAAATTTGTTAAATTTTACGCCTGTGTGTGTGAATTTGTCAGCGCCATCTGACTAAATTAGGCCATTATTAACGTAAAATTTGTACTTTGAGTAAACTGCGTGCTAATAGTGTACTAGTTCAAATGACAGATGGTGGTGACCAAATTATTATTGCAAATATGTATATCCCTATATTGCGCCATCTATATTAATAATTCCGTCAAGGGGTACGGTAGACTCGATTGAAACGTTACCAGAATAATAAAACTTAAAAAAATAATGATTTTGAGTCGACAACATATATCCGCAAAATTCGGATTGTCGTGATAAACAATGTTATAATTATAATATTCGGCACAGTACCGCCATATTTTCTATGAACGCATGTCAGTCAGTGTCAGTGATGACAGTGCCAGTGTTCTTAGTTGGTGGGCCATATTTTTAAAGAAAGAAGAAGAAATGCATTTATTGATTGAGCTGTCAGAACAAACAAATTCAGTGTTCAATGTTCATGATGTTTCCGTACGAGTATTCATTTCATTTAGTTTTGCTTTGCATAGTGCTTAACTTTCATCATCATCATCATCAGCCAATGCTTGTCTACTGCTGGACATAGGCGTCCCCTAATGAGCGCCATAGCACCCAGTCTTCAGCTTGCCGCATCCAGCATCTGCCTGCAGTCTTTCGCAGATCGTCATCCCACCTGGTCGGAGGGCGTCCTACACTACGCTTGCCGTGTCGAGGTCTCCACTCAAGAACACGTTTAACCCAGCGGTTGTCGGTTCTTCGCGAGATATGGCCAGCCCACTGCCACTTCAGCTTGCTAATTCTTTGAGCTATGTCGATAACTTTGGTTCTCTGTCGGATGTATTTGTATTTCTATTAACTTTGTTTGGATGTAAACACATCATGCCGAAAATTGTAATGAGTCACATTTCACCCGAGCGAAGCCGGGTTTTCATCTTTTATTATCATAATAATAACATTCAATAAAAAAATGAAGTCACGAGCTAAGTATTTTCAATATTTTCCGGACATAATACAATACTAAGTTTCTAATAAATAAATAAATATCGCCAGACTTACTCAGCAACTATATGGTGCCAAACTAAGCAACGCTTGTACTATGGCTACCATACATTAAATTGGTGGCGATCTCAGTGACACCCAGACCTGGGCAAATTACGAAAAGGCCGTTTCAGAAAATTTCCTTTGTCGGGATTCGAACCCGCAACCATTCGACGCAGTGAGCCGAGCGGCCAATGCTCAAACTACAGCGCCAAGCGGTCGTCAATTCGCCACACGAGGTACTACGTTGTTGCAGACGCGACGTTGCCAATTGGTAGAGAGCGGCGACTTGACAACGTCGGATGTCTATTATAAAAGCGTTTGTTGTCGGAAATATTTTTTTCGTTTAGTGTATTATAGGTAGGATCACAGATATAGATTTACATAGATAACACAAGTATCACGATTTGTATTGAAACCAAGCGTGCCAAATTTTTAACACTTACTGTGACGTCACAGATGGCGGGAAATCCAAACCGATTCAAAGACACCGATGCCGCCGATGCCCCTCCGCCCGCTACGATTCTCTCGAGTGATTATCTTGCTCATACTCATATTTTTATATCTGTAGTCGCGAAGGACTGTAAGTTATCGGCGACCAACCTTGACGCTTGGTCGGGGTTTTCGGACACGCTAAGTACATACATTTGCGTTATCTATGTAAATCCATATATGTGGGTAGGATAGTGTTGCCGCTGGCTTAGGATTACCGTATAGGTACATAAAAATGAAAATTTACTGTATTTGCCAAATAAATACCGAACCTGGTATATACAAACCATAGATACTGCTGTACTATCTACCTATACAAATAAATAAAATTGGAGTGTCTGTTTGTAATATCAAAATAACACCTTTTCACTAAGTGCATATCAAAGTACATACGACACCTATAGCAAAAACACGATTAAATTTTTTTTGTCTATCTGTCTGTCTGTCTGTGTGTTTGTTCCGGGTAATCTCCGAAACGGCTGAACCGATTTTGACGGGACTTTCACTGGCAGATAGCTGATGTTATAAGCAGTAACTTAGGCTACTTTTATTTAAGAAAAACAAAATTAAAAAAAATGAGTCCTGTCGCGCGGGCTCAGAACGCCGGAGCGGGCTTTTTTGTTAAGTTAAATTCCACGCGGACGAAGTCGCGGGCTCAGCTAGTATTATATATGTACACAGGTACTAGGTAAGTATGTAATAAATATTGGAACGAAGTTCCTTATCGCGCGTTGCGAAAGGGGGCTAGACGGAAAAAAATAAAACCACAAAATGTGTAACGACACTTTTTTCGCTATATGTGCGGCGTGCGCCTGTTTCTCTGTCTGTCTCTCTCTCTCCCTTATAGAAAGCAAGCCAGTTATTATTATTTTCGTATCGTCTTTCTATTTCGCATTGAACAGTGTGGTGTCGCGACTAACTTTTCCTTTTACTTTTACTTTTACTTTTACTTTTACTACCATCGACGATTGACGACCGCTTGGCGCAGTGGTTTGAGCGTAGGCCGCTCGGCTCACTACACCGGGTGGTGGCGGGTTTGATTCCCTTCAGGGTAAATTTCGGAATTGGACTTTCCGTAATTTGCCCTGGTCTTGGTGTCACTGGCATCGCCCCCAGACCATTGTACGGTATCCGTTGTCCAAGCTTTGCTTAGTTTGAAATCATACAGTTGGTATGTTTGTCTGGCGATATTTGTTTATTTATTAGTATTACTAGATGAGCCCGCGACTTCGTCCGCGTGGAATTTAACTTAACAAAAAAGCCCGCTCCCGCGTTCTGAGCCCGCACGACAGAACCCATTTTTTCATTTTTTCAAAATTTGTTTTTCTAAAATAGAAGTAACTGCTTATAACATCAGCTATCTACCAGTGAAAGTCCCGTCAAAATCGGTCCCCCCGTTTCGGAGATACTCTTTGATTTCATGTGTTTTTATTTTTTTACGCGGAACCCTAATTGTTTTTCAAAAATTAAAGCTGTTGTAAAAGTTACTCCCTATTACAACAGCTATCTGCCAGTGAAAGTCCCGTCAAAATCGGTCCAGCCGTTTCGGAGATTACCCGGAACAAACACACAGACAGACAGACAGACAGACAAACATTTTTTAAATCGCGTTTTTGCTATAGGTGTCGTATGTACTTTCATATGCATTTAGTGAAAAGGTGTTATTTTGATATTACAAACAGACACTCCAATTTTATTTATTTGTATAGATTTTGATTGTGCTGAAGCTGTGATAGCCGATTGCTTAAAGCACGCGTCTTGCGGGCACCAGCTTAGGGCACCAGGTATTGGGTTCAAACCCCGGCTCGCACATCTGGATTTTTCGAAATCTATGTGTGACTCATAATTTCTATATAATTATCACTAGCTAACGGTGAAGGAAAAAATCGTGAGGAAACCTGCATGTCTTAGAAGATCTAACCAATTTTCGAAAGACATGTGAAATCCGCCAACCCACCCTGGGCCAGCGTGGTGGATTATGGCCTGAATCCTCCTCGTGTTGAGGGGAGGCCCGTGCCCAGGAGTGGGACGTCAAAAGGGCTAAATTAATATAATTATTATTATTTTTGTTGCAACCTACGTAGTGGAAATCATCAAAGCACTGGCCTGTTAATAATTAGTTTTTAAATTCCGTGTAATTTATATTGACATTTGTTTTTACATAGAATGTATTCTCTTTGCATAGAATTCTATTCTGTCTGTCAAAATACGCTGTACATTAAATATCTTGTCTGGCCTCAGTATATGTTTTTATTTAATCTGCTACTCAGAACAGTCGTCGTCAAAGGTACAACCACAGCAAACTGTCGTTAGTAGCTCTTCAACAGCAGTGGGTGCCAACACAACTTTGAGCTTCGCAAAATTAAAGGGAAGCGTCAACTACGCGGCTTGGAGCTTCGCCATGAAGATGTACTTGATCGACAGCGAACTATGGGACTGCGTCATGAAGCCTGCGGAGGAAGTTGACGACTTTCAACGCAAAGATGCCAAAGATCCAAGATTTGCTTGAGTCTAAGCGAACATCTATGTCTTATCATCATGACAGCTGAAACTTCGAAGGAAACATGGAAGCGACTTCGGGAAGCCTACGCTGACAGCGCGCTTGCTCGACGCTTACAACTTATGAAGAAATAGCTTGGTACTAAACTTGTATTGTACTCGAACATAGAAGCCTATGTGAATGACATACGTGCAACAACAACTGATTGCCAATCAAGCTGGTCTGGAAGATGAACTTGTTGGTGTGATTATGCTGGCAGGACTCAAGGACAGCTACAGCCAATGGTGATGGCAATAGAGCATTCCGGCACCTCGATATCTACAAACTCGGTTGCATCGATCCTGCTGAAGGAAGAACGCCGAGATGCCTCTGCTACATCTAGTGCCTTTTCGTCGTCTAGTGTAAATAGTGTGCCTAAGGTGTCGTGTCCATATTGCAAAAAAGTAGGCCATGTAGTGTCTCAATGTAGGAAACACTACTAACGCTACTCTGTATAGGACTCTAGGTCCTATAATTTTGATAGAGACACGATTTTTATGTTGATTTCTTGTAATTATTGTTGTTGTTATAAATAAAAATATGTTCACATGGAAAACCACATCTATTTCTCAGTAATGTATCTCATATGTTAGAAAAGTGGAATACACCAACAAGTGTATTACAGTTATATTTTCACAATATTTAGTAACATCTAAATATATATAACTCAAAGGTGACTGACTGACTGACATACTGATCTATCAACGCACAGCCCAAACCACTGGACGGATCGGGCTGAAATTTGGCATGCAGATATTATGACGTAGGCATCCGCTAAGTAAGGATTTTGATTAATTCTACCCCAAGGGGATAAAATAGGGGATGAATAATCCCGAAATTTTTGTTTAAGTTAAATTACACGCGGACTAAGTCGCGGGCACAGCTAGTCAGACAATAAAATTATTCTATAACAGATGTATATTTTTTATCGGTTTTTTAGAATGATGAATACACATACAATAATGAATTTACAATAGCAAAAATATAATATATTCGCTATTTATTCTAAAATAAAAAGGCCGCAATAAATATAAAAGTACGCCCTCTAGTGGCTAGTGGCTAAAATACACTTTTTGTCAATGTGTGCGTGTATGTATTACAATAAAAAGTGACAGAAGTTTTTTATCGGAAAACGCTTAGATTATGAATGATTTTAGGTTGATATTATTGCATATGTCAATGCAGTATAATAAGTCTTATTCGCAAACAATAGTATTATATCTTAGAAATGCTCAAATTTTGCGTAAAAAATAAATAAGTAGAATCTGTTGACTACAGCGTCATCTTGAGAGAAACTGCAATAAACCCGACCGACGCTTCAACCTTAAACAAATTCGGGAACCCAATACAAACTGCAACCAAACTGAATACCAACTACAATACAAACCCTTATTTTACACGCTTAGGGGTGGAATTATGCAAAACGCTGAAATTAATATTTTTAATTTGTAATAAGTAGCTTCAATACTTATTTTCATGTCTCTAGGTTCAATTAATTTTTTTACCCCATACAAACTTTCACCCCCTATTTTATGCACTTAGGGGTGGAATTTTCCAAAATCCTTTCTTAGTGGATACTTGCGGTATATAAGGTACTTACTGTCAAAAATTCATTATTCAAACACCAGCGGTTTGGGCTGTGCGTTGATTCCTTTGTATTGATAAGTGAATTTGCAAAAAGTATCAAAATATGTGACATAAATCACCGTATCTTTTGATTGCGTTGCGTTGACTTAGAAGCCTAATTTTTTTACACCTACAAGGGACCATAGCATTTGATATTTGGTATTAATTTCAACTTTATAACTCTACCCGTTTCTGAGAAAAAAGGTCTTGACAGATAGACAGACAGACAGACAGACGGACAACAAAGTGATCCTATAAGGGTTCCGGTTTTTCCTTGTAAGGTCCGTTTCCGTGTAAACCCTAAAAATGGTGTACATTATCAGGAACAGAAAAAGAATGTGAGCGGACAGTGATTATACATTTCCCCCTGTGCGGTCACCACCCCCAGCCTTTTCCAGAGGAAATGCATCTCGTTTTCTATCAGGTTCGCCTATATGAAATTTAGTTCCTGCCGGTATATTTCGTTTATCTGTTTGCAATAGTCTTCTTCAGCGATCCAAACGAAGCACCGCTTGTCCTCTGTGTACTGTTCAAGGGACTGGCGTCGATTCCCAAATAAAGTGAATAAATGACAAATCTTTATTTAGAAGATGTTTATAGTTTACCTGATGGTGCAGCTGCAGTCTCTGCTGTGTGTTGGCGAACATTGACGTGAACATCTGCGGCCGCTGCGGCTTGTCATCGCCTTCAAGCTTCACTTCCGACTTGATCGCTTGCATTGCCGTCTAACACAACCGAACAAAATTACATTACAATTCGTTAGAAGGATCGAAATTTGAACCTTTTGCAACTTGACAATCCGAACTTGGATCTTTTACAAATTGAACATTTTGAGATTGGGACTATTTTCAATTTGGACCTTATGCACCTTGCTAATTTTGCAAGGCCGTTTTACATCTTTTATGACGCTAATAGGGGAAGGGACTAGTTATAAAATGCCTATTAATTTATTTTCTATTGCCATATTATTAACGGAAGAACCTGTAAATTCACTTAGGTTGGCGTACCTGTAAAGCGATCTGCTGGTTCTGTGTGATGACCCTCTGCACGCCCTCGTTGAACATCCGGCCGCCGGGCGTGGCGGGCGGCTCCAGCTTCACCTCCCGGCACTCCGGCTTGTCCTCCACCTCCGACTTCACCTCCGTTTTAGTTACCTCGATGTTCTTCACGGCCTTTTGTAGATCGTACATTTTGTTGTCTTGCGATGGTTCGTGCTCGTCTCTGAATATTATTATTATAGAGCAAAATTAATAAGTAATAATGAGATAAAACAAGGTTCAGAAAGCTGAGCGCTCAGTGAATAAGCGAAGTGTTATCTATCAAGACTATAACAATAAGATTTGTATACACCGTTGCGTCGATTTTGATGCACTACAAACTCCCGTAAAATAAAAACACTATTCCGACCAAGGATGTATTGAAAATTGCGTACCACATCAAGACACTGAGCTTTTTAGCCTTGATTGGACGAACTATATTTGAGTGTACCTAAGGAAGCTTGAAACCTCAGTCAATGCATAAGTGTTATTAGCAATAAGTTTGGGAACGTAAAACAAAAATACCTCCGCTACACTCGCTCATAAAACTAGAATTTCATAATAATATATATTATTATTTGATATAACATTGCCTTTATGTAACTAAACATGATAATGGTGTGCGCACGAGTTGAATAGAGTCGCGGCCTGAGGTGAAGAGCGTTAACATCTCCCCGCTGACCACACGCCTCGCCTCTGCATTGACCCGCGCGCTACGTGTAGGTATACGAGTATGTAAGGCAACTATGTGCAAGTGAAAAGGTTAGTGAACCATCATGTATGTAAGGCAAGTATGTGCGAGTGAAAATGTTAGTGAACCATCACATATGTAAGGCAAGTATGTGCGTGTGAAAATTTTAGTGAACCATCATGTATGTAAGGCAAGTATGTGCGAGTGAAAAGGTTAGTGAACCATCATGTATGTAAGGCAAGTATGTGCGAGTGAAAAGGTTGGTGAACCATCATGTATGTAAGGCAAGTATGTGCGAGTGAAAAGGTTGGTGAACCATCATGTATGTAAGGCAAATATGTGCGAGTGAAAAGGTTGGTGAACCATCATGTATGTAAGGCAAGTATGTGCGAGTGAAAAGGTTAGTGAACCATAATGTATGTAAGGCAAATATGTGCGAGTGAAAAGGTTAGTGAACCATCATGTATCTCGTAGGTACGGTGTAGGTGTAGGTGTAGGGCACTAACTCGGGCTCCCTCTTGGCGTGTCGCTCGGGCATGCCGTCGTCGGCCAGCTCGAGCCCGTCGAGGATGTGCTCGGCGTCGTTGAGCGCGGCCAGCTCGGGGTCGGCGTACTCCAGGATGTTGAACTGCTCGCCGATCTCGGCCGTCAGCGTCTCGAACAACTCCTCGTCGTCCTCGCCGCCCAGCCCCGTCAGGATGTCGCCCACCTAAGGCCCACACCACACGATGAACAGAAGATCGCAAATACCCTATCCCCCGTAATAATAAACGTGGTTTAGCGGTTGTATAGTTACAAGGTCTAAATTCACTCCACTTAAAAAAAAAAATTTATTATGGCTTTCATCACGTAGGTAGTCAATGATTTTGACAACAACAGACTTTGATGGGACACTTGGTGGATAGGTGAGGCTTACAGCTAACCAAAGAAGAAACTAAACATGGGTCTTGTTCTTTAAAATGACAAATTACTGTTGACAGAAGATATAATTCGGTGCGTAACTCTCGATCACAATACAGCCACGCTGCGGGCTTTTTGTTTCGGCATTAGGCGCGACGTCACTCGCGGACTCTCTGTGCAGTTTCACACATATTGTAATTAAGTTAAAGTTCACATTACAATCTCTCTAGTCTCTTCACTGACTTGTCCTCGGGGCTTACGACTAGAAATCTAACAAATTAATAATACACAGTACCTCTCCTTGTTCAAGCTTGTCCATGTCTCCCATATCCATTTCGTCTGTCCCTTGTTCATGTCCTGATTCAGACTTGTTTTCACCACCCGGAGCTACATAAATAAATAAAAATAAATAAATATGGCCAGACGAACACACCAACTGTATGGTCCCAAACTAAGCAACGCTTGTACTATGGGTACCGTTCAGTGGACTGGGGGCGATCCCAGTGACACCTAGACCGGGGCAAATTACGAAAAGTTCATTTCCGAAATTTACCCTGACGGGAATCGAACCCGCAACTACTCGACGCAGTGAGCCGAGCGGCCTACGCTCGAATCACTGCGCCAAGCGGTTGTCAAATGAACAAACATTATATGAAAAACAAATTAATAGTCATTTTATTTATTTAGAAATAATAAAATTATGTCGGTTGCATATTTAATAATCCAGCCACATTAACAAGAAAATCTCGTTGGACTAGATAAAACAAAGCAAGCAACCATTTTCTGTACTCCACATTAAAAACAAGCTGACTATGTCTCGAATCAACTTGCAGAACGTTCGTGGAGATAGCTTAACAAACTGTAAAAGAACACTTAAGACCAGATCATACATAATAAAGTTCTAAGCTCTAAATAAATAAGCTGCCTACTTAGAAAGTTTAAATACCATAGGATTCCCTGAATTAAAATAATTTATTATAATAGCCACTAAATATCTTAATCCTGAGCCGACTCATATTTACTTCTCTACAATGTTCAATATATTGTTGCGACCTAGAAACTATTTGGTCAAATACCTCGAAGGCAGTGGCGTGCACTCCAGAGAGGCATAAAGGCACTGCCTACCCTGAGATTTTATGGTAAAATTATAATAAATAATAAAATCAAACAGAAAAAATATTTAAAAGTAAATAATCATTTTAATTAGATATTTGAAAAAGCGCGCGCATAATGCTGTCATGTGGAGACCATTTACCGCCCGCTCCTTTCGCGCCGCCCCGTGTCGGTGGCAAAAGCACGTACTAAATGTGCCTAATTCTTCGTGTAAGAAACGTTCATTCCTTGAATGAAATACGCACAATTTACTAAATTTCTACGAACTAAAATGTTCGGGCTAGAGGCACTGCCTGGTTTGGTAATCCGACGAAGTCTAGTAGGTTGAATCGCAATGTAATTTGTTTGTTTAAAGTTTACAATGCGTTTTTGTCACTTAATATTTAGTATTAAATTTGATTGTGATATTTTAGACGCCATTATTGTTAGTTAATGTTGATGTTCTGTGTTTGTTTGGTTTGTTTACATGCGTGCTAAATAATTTGAATAATTATTAAATCCTCGTTGTTATGGATAAATATTACTTGTGAAATTAGTGACGTGTGTGATAAGCAGGAACTTAAATTATAAATAAAAGTGTTTTCTCATCGCCCTATGCAGAAAAAGTGAACATTATTTTAAACTGTCGATGCGTAAAGAACTTGGATTTGTCCCAGAAGAAAGGTAGGTAATATCACGAGAGAATTAATGCTAAATTTTATGAATCATTTCCTTGGATGACAGGATACTGGGATATTTTTCAGCGCTAAAGCGTATACCAACATAGGTACGTAGACTACGTAAAATAGATATTTACGACAACAACGCGAGCGCCTTGCCGAGTTGTCTAAAATATAGATTAAAAAAAAACAACTTAGGTACTTACGGATTTAAAACGAACGGGGTCTTTTACGACATCGTAAATAGGTATTCAATTCTTATTTAAAATGGTTTATGCGGTTAGATTTCATTTATAAATTAGTAAACAAGTTTGATAATTTTATTTAGTTTGGGTACCTAGGTAGGTACTTTTATTAGTCTATCTATGTATCTGTCCTTGTGAATAACTGCATGAATAGATCTAGGTACTTAACTAACGGCGAAGGACCCATTCAGGGACTGACTTGTCTTAAAATCTATATAGGTACCTAAGTATATCAATGTCTATGAACATCAATCAATCACCTTAGATATCTGATACGGCTAAATACCTACTTACTCACAACAAAATACGTCTAACATATGCAAACCTGGACTAAGCTCACGAGCAATAATTCAAGGTACCTACCTACCTAGGTAGGTACTTATGCCTAATTTTAATTTATTTTTATGCTAAACTCTGCCTACCCTGTTTCAAAACCCTATGCACGCCACTGCTCGAAGGATCCTTATTTTATCAGCTTGATACAAAAACGCATTGTTATTCTAGATGAACCCCATCGAATAATTACGAAGGATCTCTAAAAGTTGAATGTTCGAGACTGTAGGTATGTAGGTATAAAGTGAACGCGTTATCGGCGCGGCGACGGCTGCGAATACCTACTCGCGAACGAATACAAAGGGAAGCCGACAATGGGTCTCGAGATCGTTCGATTCCGATTATTATTACCTACATACCTACCGAGAATGTTCAGGAAAATACCAGCTCGCATCTTTATTCCGTATATAAGGTGTTGACGACGGGCAGCGAGTTAGTTACTTCTTGGAAGCGACAGTGTACGGAACTTAAGTAAGCGAACGAAGAGTGTTATACCAGTGACCTAGGCGATTATATTGGAATACTGTGTGACTGCTAAGTGATTCGGAACAGTGTTTGTTGTGAGTAACTAGTGATAGTCAACTAGTGTAGTACTGTGTATTTGCCAAGTTTGTGGAGAGCGAATTAAACCTTTTTACACGTTTAACGGCATTAATTGTACCTACCCCTTAGTACGTAACAATATAATTCAAAAATCAACCCAAGCTCGCTTTAGATACAGTTCAAAATTCAATAGAATTCATTGTGTGATGCCAGGTTAGATTGTGTGACTTAATTACCATTGCCGGTGTTGCCCGCGTTTTGTTTCTGCTCGACTTGATGCGCGCCATGGTTCGCGTTCTGCTGCATTTGATTGTCAGCAGCCACTATGCGCTGTTGCATGATCACTGTCGATGAACATTCCGTATGAAATCAAGGAGATATCACCCAAATAGAGATCAACTTAGTGGCCTCATTTTCATAAATATATTTTACAAAGACAATATTTTTTTTATTTGAATCTGCAAAGATAGTGTTCGCAGATATAAGTATCTTTCGTTGGTTTTTAAATGCAGTGGCAATCTCCATTTGGGAAGCATGCTTGTATTTAATTGATTTTCAACCGACTTCAAAAAGGAGGATGTTCTGAATTAGGTTGTATTTTGTTTTACATTTTTTGTTACCTCAGGAACTCCGTTATTTATAATATATCACTTCAACGAGTCAGAGAAAAAAATTATTAAATGTGGTAAGTGGTGGACTCACGGTGGTGGTCAGGTCTATTAGGGTTGTGCAGCGGCGCGCGGGCCCGCAGCGCGACCGGCAGCGGCTGGCGGAAGGGCTGGCCCTCGCCCACCCCTGCCACCGCATTGCCCTCTTCGTTGCCACCCTCTATATTACAGGATTACAAAAAAAAACTTTATAAACGAATGATAACCTTAAATTGGTATGAATAATACACATAATAATAACAAACTTAGCTATAAATAGTAGGAACGTCCCAAGTTTTACGGAATCGTCAGTATCGTGTAGAAACACAGCTTAAATTGGTATAAGAATGCAAGAACTAACGCGATGGCCACATCTTGTCCGGGTGCCGCTGCAGCAGGTCGCGCAGCTGGCGGTTGATGTCCTCGTTGTTGCCGTAGTGCAGCGGGAAGCGCTGCGCGGGGAAGGGGCTGCGCGGCGTCTCTGCGGGCGCGGGGTGGGGGTGCTGGGGGTGCGGCGGGTGCGCGGGGTGCGCGGGGTGGGGCGCGTGCGGCGGCAGCGGCGGCGCGGGCGGCAGCGCGCCCGGCGCCGGCGGCGAGCTGCCGTCCGGCGCGCGCAGCCGCTGCATCGCTGCTTCCGGACGGTAACACACGTCTCCTATTAATTTACGCTGAATGCTATCAAACCACTTATGAACGCGGGGATCGGGAAACATATTAAACACAAATACTATTTAGGCATAGGTAACACGAGTTCTTTGAGAGCTCAAGAAAATTATTCTATTTCGAATCTTCCCATACATTTTACACCAGTGAAGCTTGGGATTCCTAGGAAAATTGTGCTAACCGCCAACTAGCGGTTTTACTCTACACGATAGGGCGCTTCTGGTAATTGTGAAGAAAAATTCCAAATGATTCGATTCGTAAGCTGTCAATACTCGGCATCAAGTCTATTTCACATGAGAAGATAGGGAGCTAAATTGTAGACGGTGTATATTTAATCCCGACAAGCAACTACACCACAAGGCGGGTATAACTATTGACGGAAAGTTTATGTCATAAACGACAGTTTCCATCCTACTTTTACAAATTAATTAGAAGAAGGATAATATATTGTTTTCTTATATTTACGCGAATACTACACATTGAAATAAAACTATTTTTACGGATTATATCGCGTTTATTTAATTTTTATGTTCCCGACGTTTCGGTTGCTTTACAGCAACCGTGGTCACGGGGGGACTGAGGTGTTAGACGTCCTGATGTCATAGTTAAAAACTGGGTACCCTCAAAATTTAGTTGGTGTTTGCGGTCCGATCCACGCAGAAAGTGCTCACTGTGTCTTGAGGTCTTGCAATGGTACGCTTGGTTTTCGATTTAATTATATTAATTACTGGATCCCAAGTTGGTGGTAGCACCCAGCCATCTTCCCTATTGAAATTAGGATGTTTTTTAATTTCAATGGCCTCACATATCATCCTTGGTCGGAATCGGTGTTCTATTGTTAAAAAACATCCTAATTTCAATAGGGAAGATGGCTGGGTGCTACCACCAACTTGGGATCCAGTAATTAATATAATTAAATCGAAAACCAAGCGTACCATTGCAAGACCTCAAGACACAGTGAGCACTTTCTGCGTGGATCGGACCGCAAACACCAACTAAATTTTGAGGGTACCCAGTTTTTAACTATGACATCAGGACGTCTAACACCTCAGTCCCCCCGTGACCACGGTTGCTGTAAAGCAACCGAAACGTCGGGAACATAAAAATTAAATAAACGCGATATAATCCGTAAAAATAGTTTTATTTCAAGAAGGATAATAGCTGTCGTTTCCGTCTCGGAAACTTTCCATCGATTATGAATACCCACCCGGGTCTCTTGTGAAATAGACTACAAAGTTTTTGTGAACAGCATCGCTGTCTGCGAGGCGGCAGTTACCTTGCATCCTCTGGTCGTGTATGATCTGCTGCTGCTGCTGCGTCTGCTGCTGGCGCTGCTGCTGCAGGTGCTTCCACTGCCGCTCCTGCTCTGCCTCGCGCGCGCTGCGCTGCTGGTTGCACGCGCGCTCTTGCTCCTACATCGTTATTGCCACGTTTATATAACACTCGAGTGTATTCGAGAAATGCACGGCTACTGAGTTCTAGTCATTGCCATAATTTATTTATGGCGGTTCAAAACACCGATGTTACTCATTCAAATGTCTAAAAGAGGTGCAAGTTGAAGCGCCTAAAGGTCTGTTTTGTCTAAAGCTAGCTGTATATGTCATTTGTGGACAAAGGCAGTGCCTTCGATTCGTATTGATGGATTTCTGCCAACTTTGGCCTAATAGAAAACGATAGCGCGATCATCACAAGTTGGCGCGATTTTTTTGTATTGATATGCACGAGTTAAAATCATTTGCAATTAGGACACATATTCGACACCTTTGTGCCAGTAAGAACTCCTATCGTAATCCTAGAGTCGTCGAAGCACGCTGTCACTCTCATTCTCATTTAAGAAATCTGTTATGTGACTGGGACAGAACGCGTGCAATTAGCATTACGCT
Source organism: Notodonta dromedarius (assembly GCA_905147325.1). Classification (NCBI taxonomy): domain Eukaryota; kingdom Metazoa; phylum Arthropoda; class Insecta; order Lepidoptera; family Notodontidae; genus Notodonta; species Notodonta dromedarius. The sequence goes on from LR990167.1 coordinate 2,917,968, forward strand.
ACAGTAAATATTTCGTGTCTGGGCCTCTGTGTGTTTGATCGCGGGTTCGTACTTTAGCGTAGTCCAATTAAATAGCTTCTTCTTTTTTTTAAATATGGCTTTCATTGTTAGGTAGTCGATGATTTTGCCAACAACCAATTAAATAACAATAAATTGTATTTTGGGTGGTTATGTCAGAGCGACGTGCCTTCCGCCTCAAGACGTGTATCTGACACCCGGCCGAGCGCTGACGCTGCGGCGCGCATGCGCGGGGAGTAGAAGTTATCTAATACGAAACAGCAGTCTGCATGTCACTCCAACGTACAAATGTTTTTCATTATAAAAACAAACACCATAACATCAAACCAATATAATGAGTACGCCACCGTACGAACAAAATTCGGGATCGTTTAATGGCCTAGTTTTAGGACAACGTCAACTCAAATCTAATCAAACTATTTGTTCACGTTTATTCACATTTTGTAACAGCAATGACTGGAACTCAGTTTCGTGCGTCTCGAGTTGTTTTCGGCATGCTTTAACTAGGCAGGCACTTCGCGTTTACTATGATACAAATCTCGAGATTAGTCTTCATTTTTCAATTGAATATGAAACTACCTATAGCAACTAAATATGAACATTTACCTAGTATTCTGTACATTGTAGATATGGGTGTAATTTCTAATATAATCTATTACTATGTCCATTCATTTTACTATTTGTGAAATCTGTATGTACATTTGCTTTTAAACTATAGACATGCTTCTGTTAATGAATAAAAATGATACCTATGAGATACATAATTAATACACATTAAGTTTAGAAATACATTAATTTTCAACCTAATATAATTATTGCAGTTTAATTTAAAATATTTTTGAAAGGTTCACTTAATGAATAGTAAAATATGATCTCATAAAATGTTATATTAAATTTTGTTAATGTTTTTATTACACAAAATACCGAAGAATAGTTTATTATAAAAATATTAAATAGTTACAAATGTATACAACTTTTGATAACAAGATGGAACTGTAAAGAAATGCTATTCCGAATAGAAAACCTTGCATATTAATTTAGGAGTACATACAACTTAATCTCTATACCTGTGAACTTACAAACTATATTACAAAGCTTGACACAGAGCGAAACGACGCAAATGAACCGTGAACTACGACAAACTATGTTAGAATTGTTAGCACACCACAACCAGCCACCAACTGCGTCCTATGTTAAAGCCAACACTACCAAGGCAAAGCGAAAATAATAAAATCAACATTACGGAAACAGTGGACACGAGTCCGGGAGGCGTTTCGGGATTCGGTTGGAGGGTAAAGACCTTTTATTAAATGAAAAAGCTAAAATAAACATTGAAATTAAAATAATCACACAGCTTACGACGCCATTTAACAGCCAAAAGTATTTATTGTTGGGTGATGACAAGAATTTAGATGAGAATCGAGGGATGTGCTCAGGATCGCGTGGTGCGGAGTCGCGATCACCCAACAAATAGTCGAAACGAGTCTCGCATACACGCACGCACCCTCGTGTTGTGTTCTTTTGCATGTGTGTACTATATTCATACGTGTGTCGTGTAGTGTGAGTATGCATGTCAAGTGTGATGCATTTTATATAGAGGATTTCATATCTTAAAATCACAACTAGAATACCCAGATTATTTAAAATTTATTGTATTTTGTATGTTTTTCTATTAATCCTTAGTAATCCTTACTTCGGTCCGTACGGCAGAATAATTTTTTTAACCACCCATTGATACACGAATATGCGAGGAAGTTTTCTCTTCACCATGCAGGTCACCCGACGCGACGGAGTGGACATAGTGCTTGTCGTGTAGTGTATGTATATGTGTGTGTGTGTGTGTGTGTGTGGTGCGCGTATGCGAGCGTGCGCGTGCGCGTGCGCGGTACCGTGTGGTCGCGCGCGTCGTGCGCCAGGCGCGGCAGCGTGCGCATGATCTCGGAGGGGGTGAGCACGCGGATGTGCGCGTCGGCCTCCAGGAGCCCGGCCGCCGTGACCGTGACGTTGGGCGCGCGCACCCCGCCCCCCGCCGCCCCCGCGCCCGCCGCCGGCGCCGCCCCGCCCGCGCCCGCCGCCGGCGCCGCCGCGCTGGCCGCCGCGCTGGCGCCCGCCGCCGCCGGGGCCGGGGCCGGGGCCGGGGCCGAGGCCGCGGCCGCGGCGGGTGCGGCGGCGGCCGCGGCGCCCGCGCTCTGCTCCGCCTCGCTCGGACCGCCGCTCGTGCTCTGCTGCGCCCCAACCACTCCTTAGTAACGGTTCGACCAGCCCGGCGCCGAGATACATCGCGACTGAGCCGGTATCGCCGGATTTGTATGGTGCAACGGTAGTGCGATACGCCCGAAACGCCACAGAGTCTCTCGATGAGACGTTAGTGTACGATTTCAGATAGCAACCGTACACCCTTGTTCAAGTATGTCGCTCACAAATTATACCGCCCTATTCAGGCTGGATTCCATCGAGAGATTATCGTGAAAGCTCCGACGAGATCGTAAACCGCCAATGAGTGCAGAATTTATGATGTGCAAGACTTTTTTCGTAATATATCATAGCTGCATACTAGCGTCCTACTACTAGCTATCCCACAAAATACGAGTACTTCCTTACATTACAGCTCACTAGCCGAACAGCCCGAAATAGGATAAAGTAAATCCCCACACGATATAACTAATTCTAGAGTGATGATTGGAGTGAGAAATACTGTAGATCCTTTCACTTCGCGTTTCACTGCTGGCTGAGCAACAGACGTTGTGAACATTTTGTACAACAAAAGAGACGGAAACGGAACTGAAACGAGTGCCGCGTGTGATACTGCAACGTTATTTACAATGGTGCTAGCGTTGAGAGAAGCGACAGAATCTACAGCACTCGTGATGTAAAATAAAAAGTTGTGGACGAAAACAGCGCCCGTAATTTTCACAAGACAAAAGAAAAACATAGTACATATTGAAATTTGACAGTGAAAAGGTACTGGGGTTTGAAGCGACACGATATTAAACGAGTAGTCAATACTAATTTAACATCGTGACCTGTCGCAGAGATGTAAGTTGACCTTGAATTATAAGTTACAGCAGTTGATACAGATCTATCTATATGGTGACGGATTGCTCTTAACAAAAAACGATTGGACTCATTCAGACACAAGAATCACAAATGTTTTGAAGTTTTACAGGAAAGGCTGCAATACTCTTGCGTAAAAACAATGCCTATCTGTGCACATTGGCAGATGGTCTACCAATCTGGTGGTAAGTGAGAGCCGTCGCCCAAGACATCTGCAATTTAAAGACAGGCTTGCGTTTAGAAGATCCCCGTGTTGTAGCACACTGGAAAGACTTGAGGAGGGAGATCATTCCATAACATGACCGTGCGATACTTTACTATAACATCGCGTCCGCTCCGTTACTTGGTCAACTTACATCCCTAGACCCTATTGTGAATGACACATCGTAAACACGGTGGTAAGTGAGTTGGGTTAGCACACACCACATCTAAAAACACTCAGCGTCACATACCTGTTGAGCTTTCTTCATTCGTATAGCGCTCCTATTGTCCCGGGCGCGTTGTAAGTACGGCGCCTTCTGGTCGGAGGGCAACGCGCGCCATTTCTTCAGTATCTGCTTGCAGCGGTCGACCCAATTGGGGAATTCGGTCTTCCATTCGGGATGGTTGGTGTTGGCGTATAAAACGGCTGAGATCGTCGCGGCCGAGCCTAAGCCTTTGAGAATAATCGGTGGTTGAAAGATTTGCGATAAGTAGCGGTAATGCGCTGTCGTTGCAGAGCTAGCTAGATATGAAAGTGTTGCATAAAAGGTATTCGGTCAGTCATTAGATCAGCGGTTAGTAAAATGTTGAGTTATTTTATTGAATCGAGAGGAGATATCAATAGAGTTCATGGCCCCTCTGCCGCAAGAACATTAAAGCGGATAACTAGAAAGGCGGGTAGAATAAGGAATATGTATGTTAATTTTTTTTGCTCACTTTTTTATTGAAAATTATAATATCATAATGATAATACTGTGCTAAAAATCGTTCCGGATTTTTTTTATTGTTTCAAACGAGAAATGTTTAATTTATGTAATTTCTCGGTTCGGTTAGTAATTTCATTCAGAGCTAAAAGGGTAATATGAAGTTTTTTTTTACTACCCCATGACGTGTCAACCAGCCAAGTACGGGCTTAACCATTCAAGTAGTGTTTCAGATTTCAGCGCTTTTTTGTGATTGAGCATTAATGCCACAATCAGCCACATCTTTTCTGATGGAGTCAAAAACCCTGCCCAGGTTTTATTGAACTGTCTTAATGAATAAGGAATTAACAATTTTAATGCCTCATTTTTCCGTTCAGATTTTCTCAGAAATCTGTTTTTAAATTAGTATATAAGTATTCAAGCGGTTAGCTGTTAAGCGGTCGGGTACTTACTCTCGTCGGCGCGCATCTTGTCCGCGCTGCGCTGGTTGTAGGAGGGCGGCGGCGCGGCGGGCTGGTCGGGCCAGCCGCCGCCGCCGCCGCCGCACTCCGAGAACAGCGGGCTCATCGCGCTGTTGCTGCTGCACAACCACCGGACACGACAAGTCAAATTATTATGCTATCACAAATGGGGGCAAATCCAGGATATTTTTGCTCCCAGGCGGCGCCATCTTGCAATGCCATATGTAAGGCGTCAATAGCCTAGCGGTTAGAGAGGCCGCCCTTGTAGCTGAGAGGTTCCGGGTTCGATCCCTATCCTGACCATTAAACTATTGACGTGAGCCCACTCCTAACACAAGCAATTAGCTTAGCTGGAGGCGCTAAAGGCAATACCAGTAATAACTCACATTGCTAAGAATTAAAAGAAAGGCTTGCATTAACAGTTGACGGTTCAGACAGTCTCTCTTTCCGACTTCGCGATAATTTGTATTTGTATCGACACTGACAGAAGTGCCCGGCCCTACCCCAAATACATATAGCTCATGTCTGCTAGCGCTAAGCAGACAGACAGTGTGAAGGTTAACCAGTGACTGGCGTACCTTCCTCTGATACCGCGCAGGCGTAGCGTGGGCCAGCGTGTGGATGCCCGGTCAAACTTCACATTGGAGACCTACAAGCGGTTAAATACCAACCTGCTTCCAAATTCCGTGTACGACGACGAGTACTCCATGGGGCTCTGCAGTTGCTGCCGCTGCTGCGAGTACGGCGTGCCCGCCATCGAGTTCACGTACGATACGGAAGACTCTTGCGATTCCTAATACATTACAAGAGTCAATATCTAAAGTCTACAGTCGATTTTTTTTTTTAGTTCTACACCTGATAATCATCCAAGCCCCCATTTATTATTTTAACCTTTGGAACCCCCTATATGTGAAGCAACGATTAAGGGGGTATGGCGCGGTATAGAATACCGGCAAGTGGTTAAAGCGCTTGTCCAAAGAGTTACCCCCGTAGGTGGAAAAAATAAACGATTTGACCTTGATAATTTGGCGGACTAGCGGCGGTTATAAAGCGGGTTAATCTGTTACAATCGCTTAAACGAAATAGCCAGCAGGCAGGTGGAGCAAAATAGACTCAAAATTTTGGGCAACAGTGATACCCAATGATTTTCCATTTTATAAGATCGTATAAATTGAAAGGTATATAGAACAGTTGATCTAAGATACATACCTGCGAGTCGTCAGTAAGAACTCCTTTGAATATCTCGTCAACGTCGTTGCTATCCATGTCCGGGAGTCCATCGCGAACCATTGCGTCCAGATTCACGCCCAGTAGAGACAGGTCGTCTTTGGGGGATATTGTCGAAGCTTGGGAAGAACCTCCCGTTTCTGTTATGAAAGAAAAAAATAGTGATTCCATAAAACAATACACGAACGTCAATAGAAATAAAACCGTGCCCTACCTTGAAGACGCCCACGTCTTCAAGTGGCCTTTCGCGGCCTTTCTCCCAAGAAAGGCCGCGAATTTAAGGGTCTATTCAAACGAGCTGTATCCGGACAACAAATCCTTACACTTGTAGAAAAATAGTAGTTCGGGTGCGGTTTTGACAGTCTGCTTACATTAACTGTGCAGTTCCCTTAAGTGAGAGTGAAATGAACCCGCAAAGATGGACAAACATCATCCCGATGGTGACCGACGTCAAAGATGCCGGCTGATGTCGAGACAAGTTCAATCTATACAAATAAATAAAATTGGAGTGTCTGTTTGTAATATCAAAATAACACCTTTTCACTAAATGCATATGAAAGTACATACGACACCTATAGCAAAAACGCGATTTAAAATTTTTTTGTCTGTCTGTCTGTGTGTTTGTTCCGGGTAATCTCCGAAACGGCTGGACCGATTTTGACGGGACTTTCACTGGCAGATAGCTGATGTTATAGGAAGTAACTTAGGCTACTTTAATTTTAGAAAAACAATTAGGGTTCCGCGTAAAAAAATAAAAACACATGAAATCAAAGAGTATCTCCGAAACGGGTGGACCGATTTTGACGGGACCTTCACTGGTAGATAGCTGATGTTATAATCAGTAATTTAGGATACTTTTATTTTAGAAAAAAAAAAAAAAAAAAAAAGGGTTCTGTCGTGCGGGCTCAGAACGGGATCGGGATCGGGCTTTTTTGTTATGTTAAATTCCACGCGGACGAAGTCGCGGGCTCAGCTAGTGTAATGATAAGAAACTTCGTAGCAAGAAATAGATTAAAACAGAATTCTGTGTCTAGAAGTTAACACCTTGAATGTCACAAAAAATAAAACAAAAGAACATCGAATGTCCTACGTGCGCTTACGACATCCGAAGGAAGAAGGGGCTATGTCTCGGGAGAGTGACATTTAGAAATTATTAAAATAATAAAATAAAAGGTCTTACCGCTGCTAATAGTTTCAGTCTTGGTGCTATGTACTGTGGGTATGGTCTCCGTGGCGACGGTGGGCGGCGGCTCGGGCTCCGCCTGCTGCGGGCCTAGTATCGCGTTCTTCAGCGCCGTAGAGTCCTCCGTATGCTTTAATTGCCCATCTTCTAATTCTGTCTTTATTTTCACGCCGTCCGGATTGTTGGTTGTCGACGAATCGTCTTTCTCGTCTTTCGGTTTTAGTGAGTTTAGTATTTCAGTCTCTTCCTGTGTTAATTATATTAAAGTTGAATGTTATTTTAATAATATGTTTAACAGAATAAGAGTCATGATCGAACCCCACTTATGCAGCCGATTTATAGGCCTGTCTGGTGGTTGGGGATCAATACCGTGTGATTGGTTCGTTATTATAGTGTATACCAATCACACACTAACCGGTAACTGTATAATGTATGTATACCAGGTCAGTCTACATACCCTTGAAAATAAATACCAAATAAAAAACACTCAAGGCGTATAAGCATGATACTTTTTCTATAGAATGAAATGACTGTCGAAAAGGATGGGCGGAATTTTTAATAGACATTTCTAACTAACCGCATTGAGTGTAATAACGAAGGAGGTATCGTTGTCGTTGAAGGTGGTGAGCGCGGCGAGCACGTCCTCGCCGTCGCTGTCGGAGTTGTCCAGCTCCCACTTGAAGTCGCGCAGCTCGCGGTAGCCCTCCGGCGTGGGCGCGCGCGCCGCCCCGCCCGGGCTCTCGCCCGCCGCGCCCGCGCCCGCCCCTGCGCACGACACTCCCACATACACCATCCGACCACAAGGCCAAGACCGCACCGGTAAGCCGATCGCGATTGATAAGCTTCTCGCTTACGTGATGCAACCACCAGCCATATGTTTATGAAGGGTTTTTTTTAACCAAATCGCTGTCGCTTCGGGACTTCCTTACCGATGCGTCCTCGGTTTAAGCCTCGAAGGACTCGTCAAAGACATTTCAAACATTCAGAACCTAGACTGTTCACCCAACATCCTAAAATTGTATCCATGTCTAGCGCTTTAACAGCTGAGAGGTTCGTACAAGGGTGGTTATAATTTGATATTTGGTATTACTACTTTACTAACGCTCCCTGCGTTGAATTATTTTTTCTAGTAAAGAGGGCGGAAGTGTAGAAATTTTAATCTCTGTCTTAGCGGCTAAAACGCAGCTCTTGATGTCGAGTCATTATTCGGTTATGAATCGTGTGTGACAGGTGCTACTTCGTTCGGTTCAGACAAAACAAATACCTATAACATTGAATGTCGATTTACCGTTCATGTTATTGCAATGTTTAATTAAGTGAAGTCACTTAAACATATGTTTACAATAAAGAAAAGAGTGTGCATATCCTTAGGCTCTTCCTAATGACATAGGAGTGTTACTTACCAGTAGAACTGACGGCTTTTGAGGGCTCAAGTAGGTCCTTGCCAAAGAACGCTTCCTGCATGTACGAAGGGAACTGCTCCATCAGCTTCGAGCGAGGCTTGCGGCGCGGCTTGCGCTTATTGTTAGGCGACTCTGAGTACAAATAACACAGATTTTATTGATGGACTGATCTACCAACGCACAGCCCAAACCGTTGGGGTTAAAAACATTTTAGAGACATTTTCCTATTATACCGTAGGCAGGAAGCATTTTGGAAAATTCCACCCCTAGGGGGTAAAATAGGGGGATAGAAGTGTGTACATAAAATCCTTTCCAAGATCCACGCGGATGAAGTAGGGGGGCAAACGCTGTCCATGTAATAAAATCCGGTCCATATCCACTACCAATGCAACTACTTCATTCCACATACATAATCATATTTCATAATTATAATCATAACAATATTTAGCAGACAAAAAACCTCTTTCCGCATCTATAGATTTTCAAAACCTATTTATAGCCTTTATAACCTCTACTGGTGTCTATGAATTAAAATATCTCACCTCCAGATGCTTGGGTTCCATCTCCATCCTTATCGTCATCGGCTTGCGCCTTCTGTCTCTGTCGCACGTTAAACCCGCCGATACCGAGCTTAGTCAAATTCCTCTGTCTCTTTCGACGCAACACTGTTAGACCGGAATCTGTGGTGTATGCGGTGAAGCCTTCGGGCGGCGGGCCGTCATTCATGACGTTCCATATAATTCCTTCTTTATAATTCGTATTGGTTGAAACACCTGGTTGACAAATCATAACCTAATTTATTGAGGAGTGTTACATCGCTATAGTAATGTGTGTAAACGCCCAGAAAATTATGGCAATGAGGATGTTTATTGGCATTTTATTTTTGGGACTAGTCCCGCCACACACTCCCACCACTGTAACTCCTGTAAACCAGGATCGACAATGGTGACCAATAACGACGTCGAGGTTTGACCCTCGACGAGTCCCGGTAAAAGTTAAATTGTCTTGGAACCCGTAAGAATTTAATCGAAAGAAATAATAGGAGTTGGAAGAAAATAATTCCACTTCCGCCCGTTGCAAAGCGGGAGACAAAAATAGCTGGTATGGGCTGATTGCCATAGAAACAAGACTGTTACAGCTGATTGTAGAGCAGTTGTAAGGCACCATGGATCTTAATTAGACTAATTGGACCTAAACTCGTGAGCTGATACTTGATTCCAATAATAGTTATGGCATAAAATATTACAATTAAAAAAATAAATAAAATTACCACAAGCCATTTTTGGTACCATTCATTGACGACCGCTTGGCGCAGTGGTTCGAGCGTAGGCTGCTCGGCTCACTGCACATGGTGGTTGCGGGTTCGATTCCCGTTGGGGTAAATTTCGGAAATGGCCTTTTCGTAATTTGCCCTAGTCTGGGTGTCACTGGGATCGCCTCCAGTCCATTGTACGGTACCCATAGTACAAGCGTTGCTTAGTTTGGGACCATACAGTTGGTGTGTCAGTCTGGCGATATTTAATTTAATATTTAATTCATGGAAATGTCTGCGGTGTGACTCACCAGGTTCCTCTTTAACTTCAGCAGTGCTGTCTGGCTTGGCGTCATCCGCCATCTCGACGTCTGCATTCTGAACCACTGTTTCAATAGATGCCATTATTTCTAATCCACATTGCCAGCGTCGAACATACAAAAACTCGGGTTAGATACATGTATAGAAGAAAAAACTAAAATATTTTAATATTTACATTTGAAATTGATCAAGTGGAAATTTACTTGGAATAAAAAAGCAAATGCGTGGATTTAACTTCTTCGAAAGATAATTTCTATAAGAATTCATAGCTATAAGCATGTTTACAAAATATGAACAAAAAAAGAACAAATCGGAACATAAAACTCGAGTCACCTGCATCTTTTTCCGTGTTCTCATTTTTGAAGCGTCTCTTGCGTCGCGTGTGCGTTATGCCCATCTCGGCCTCGAGCTGCTTCATGTGCTGCGCGCCGCGCTGCGAGAGACACACGTCGTCCACGTAGTACTCGCCGGCCAGGCCCAGCGACTGCGGCGTGGGGCGGGGCGGCCGCGCGCCGCCCGCCCCCGCTGCAACCGCGCCCGCCCCCGCCGCGCCCGCCCCGCCCTCTATCGCGCGCGCCATGTGCGGCGGCGGCAGCTCCCGCCCGCGACACAGTACGCATTTGTACCTGACCGATTAATATTGGGACTGTTAATCGAACGCTGTTCACGTCAAAAACCTAAAAAAGGTATACTAGGGCCTGTATTAATAAATCGATCTCAAGTCTGAGAGTGGTCTTGAGTATACTTTTGACATGTAATTTTGTACTCGAATGACATAACCGTGAGTTCGCACTGGACGAAACATGTTGGCGAAACATATTGTTGTCTCTATTTTTTGTTTTCATAAAATAGAGACAATAATATGTTTCGCCAACATGTTTCGTCCAGTGCGAACTCACGGTCAGAATGATATTATAAACATCAGTCTCAGACTTGAGATCGATCTATTAATACGGGCGTACGTTTTCAATGGCGTTAATTTATGCGAGATAAAAAGCAATTTACAAAAAAACTTTTGAATTTAGGTACCGATATTACTTTAGTCTAATACACAGAATATGATGATAGAACATTAGAAAAAAATACACAATTATTTAAGTTCTCTTGTCTACAAGTTTTCTGAGGATTTTTTATCATGCGTGTTTCACTCACCCCGCCCTGCAGCAGAGCTCGGCGTCGTTCTCGCTGCGGATGGAGTCGCAGGTGGCGTGCAGCCAGCGGCGGCAGCCCTCGCACTGGATGATCAGCTCGCCGTCCGAGTACGGCTCCGAGCACACGCAGCACATCACTAGCGACGCGCACGGCGAGCACTCTGCACGGGAACAGGTACAGGTTAGAGGGGCAAATTATGTTAGTAACATATATAGTACTTTAGAACCAACTTATCTACACAGCTCAAACTCACTAAGGGGTCCGTCGGAGTCATTCTAAAGAGCTGAATAGAACCGGACGCATGTAGTACGTCGGGCGGCAACAGCGTCTCGTCACAATACCGAGTCCCGAGTTCGAAATATCTACGGTGACGTAACTCAGTACGTGTGCCAGGTGGTGTCGCAGTCGTCGCACAGCAGCAGCAGCGTCTCGTCGCAATACTGACCGGTGTAGTTGTCGCACCAGGCGGGCGTGTCGCGCGTGCCGCACGTGAGACAGCGGCGGCAGCGCTCGCAGCGCCAGGCGCCGCGCGGCACGTCGCCGAGCGGCGGCCGCGCGCAGTACGTGTGCCAGGTGGTGTCGCAGTCGTCGCACAGCAGCAGCAGCGTCTCGTCGCAATACTGACCGGTGTAGTTGTCGCACCAGGCGGGCGTGTCGCGCGTGCCGCACGTGAGACAGCGGCGGCAGCGCTCGCAGCGCCAGGCGCCGCGCGGCACGTCGCCGAGCGGCGGCCGCGCGCAGTACGTGTGCCAGGTGGTGTCGCAGTCGTCGCACAGCAGCAGCAGCGTCTCGTCGCAATACTGACCGGTGTAGTTGTCGCACCAGGCGGGCGTGTCGCGCGTGCCGCACGTGAGACAGCGGCGGCAGCGCTCGCAGCGCCAGGCGCCGCGCGGCACGTCGCCGAGCGGCGGCCGCGCGCAGTACGTGTGCCAGGTGGTGTCGCAGTCGTCGCACAGCAGCAGCAGCGTCTCGTCGCAATACTGACCGGTGTAGTTGTCGCACCAGGCGGGCGTGTCGCGCGTGCCGCACGTGAGACAGCGGCGGCAGCGCTCGCAGCGCCAGGCGCCGCGCGGCACGTCGCCGAGCGGCGGCCGCGCGCAGTACGTGTGCCAGGTGGTGTCGCAGTCGTCGCACAGCAGCAGCAGCGTCTCGTCGCCGCGCTGCCCGCACCCCTCGCACACCGTGCAGTCCAGGCACCGCCAGCCCAGCGTCACTATCACTTGCGACACCTACACACGGACCGGAAAATATGTCACTCTCGCCCTGAACATACAAGAAGGGCCGAGAACAACGGCTCACTTCCCGAGTTTTTACAACCTTTTTACTATTCTCGAAGATTTTGCCAAGAATTCTTGGCATAAGTGTATAGGTATCTAGGTGTCCTAGTTCTTAAACTAGGACACATAGGTCCCATTTTCCAGCGAAACTTTGAGCTGAAGACATTATGGGTTCGTAAACTTCGACAAAAGTTTTGGACTAATTTACGCGGAGTCATCAGAATGCTTGTTAAAATTCGATGCCATGCCGAACTGTCGCTGATCATATTTCCGCAATAAACCTACACTACAACCGAAAACAACTTTTGAAACTGACCGAATCCAATTGAAAACGCAACAGCTAGAGAAAATATATTTGGACCACACTCTGTTTAAAAAAAAATTGACCCTTTACTATAATCACAACAAATACTAACCTTAATATTAACGCAGTAAGGGTGATAAGTCTGCCCGCACTGCGCGCACGCAATAAGGCACCCCTCAGAGTCCGTCCCGATAGCTCCGCACATCACGCACAAGTCTTGCGTCAGTACGAATTTGTCCTTGCTCGAGCACAGTACCAGTTTGTTTTCCACGCCTAAAATTTATAGAATATATGAAGCCTAAAACTATACCACAACTTTTGATTCAAGAAGATGTCACACTGGCAGTTACAAGTGGGTTTCCCGATCACTGGATGCGAGTGCACTGCGAGACCGCCTCGTCTCACTTTCACTCATACCGCCCCCGTTCGCATACTGTCAGTGGGATAAGGCCGATAATTCATTTTTTTTTTCTCCTCATAATGTGTCAAAGAAGAGTCAATCAAATATGGACATACTAGAACATGATTTTCGACAGACAACCAATATTCGAACAGACAATTGAAATTGAAGAATTGCGAGACTGTACAAGATGGAATAATCTGTTAATAAATCTATAATACCTGGGTCATCTTCTGGCGCTTTATTATCAGGTGCCTGAGGTCTCTGCAGGCCAAGCCCTGGCACTCCGAACATTCCTCTCATCTTCGGCTTAGTCCCTCTCTTGCGTCCAAACTCCAGCACCGATCGCTGCCGTTTCTTGTAACCCAATTTGCCCGCCGGAGGGAACCCGCCCTTAAGTTTATAACCACTAATTTTCTTCTTAGCCACTTTCGAGGAGACCGTGTAAGGTTTTCCCTTACCAAGGCCGACGTCAGGCTAGAAAGGACAGGAGTATTCAACCTTTTTATCCAACTATATGACAAAGCTCAAGACGAGGAAAAAGTTATGTGTAATACATGATGAAACAGGAAGGGTATACAATTGTTTTTTGTTATAAATCTAAAAGTATCGGCTTTGGGGGAAAGTTGAAGAATAAAATGGTGTTGAAGAATACTTACAGCTATCCAAAAACTTTATAAGTCTACAACACGTTTAATTATACGACCGCTTGGCGCGTGGTTCGAGCGTAGGCCGCTCGGGTCACTTCACATGGTGGTTGCGGGTTCGATTCCCGCCCGGGGCAAATTTCGGAAATGGCCTTTTCGTAATTTGCCCAGGTCTGGGTGTCACTGGGATCGCCCCCAGTCCATTGTACGGTTACCCATAGTACAAGCTTTGCTTAGTTTGGGACCGTACAGTTGGTGTGTCTGTCTGGCGATATTATTTTATTTAATTCCTAAAATTTCTCATAATCTTATGTGTCAAACTTAGTGCCGACATTCTTGGTACGAGAGTAGTGGCGCGGTAAGTACAACCAATGCAAATAAACATTACGAATTTTCTAACTGTACCACGGCTAACAAGAAGCGATACGAAATGTTTGAGTTTTCAAATCGATTACCACCGGGTTCAACATTTGGGCGTCAATTTTATAAATCCGTGGTTAATTTTGTGTCGGAAACCGTAATGTTAATTACAAATAAATGAAGGCTAAACACTAAAAAATAATATATTATTTTAACATCGCTTCTTATTGGTCGTGGGTTACATAAAATACATACAAAAAACAATGAAATTTATAATGATAGGTTACAAAAAACAAGAAAAGTTGTAAAATGCAAAAATTACATACCTTTTGTTCTATAGCAAGCGGGTCTTGTTCGTGTTGCGAATTCTCTTCACCAAATGACGAGTCCTGGGATGTCGACGCCATATTGTCCTCCTCGAAAGCTGTTAGAACATCAGTGATAGCTATTTAAGCGTTGCAACCAAGTTGATATAAGTTACCAGAGAAGCTATAAGTACTCACATCCAGACTTGCTCTTGCAAATGGGACAGTTGTACTCGTACGAGGGGTTCTGTTCCTTCTTCAGCCTGTACTGCTGCGGCTCCGCGTCAGGATCACACGTTCCGTGCACGTACCTGATGCAAGGCATTACGTGAACATAAAAAATTACAATTGTAATTTTAAGAAAAGAAATACCGCTATTTTTAGTAGCGCTAAAATTACAATCTATATTAAAAAATCGGTGTCTTTACATTGCCTAAATAACTTAAGCCCTGCGCTCCTTATTAATAAACGTGGTCTAGCGGTTGTATAGTTACACAATGCTTAATCGTGTGGCGGGGGGTGGGGCGCGTACCTCTTGCAGAGCATGCAGCGGATCATGTCGCGGTAGGCGGCGGCGCGGTAGGCGCGGCGGCACAGCGGGCAGCAGGAGCCCTTGTTGCGCTGCTGGTAGCACGAGTCGCACACCGTGAAGTGCGCGTGCCAGCGCGACGTTGAGTAGGTAATCGTGTGGCGGGGGGTGGGGCGCGTACCTCTTGCAGAGCATGCAGCGGATCATGTCGCGGTAGGCGGCGGCGCGGTAGGCGCGGCGGCACAGCGGGCAGCAGGAGCCCTTGTTGCGCTGCTGGTAGCACGAGTCGCACACCGTGAAGTGCGCGTGCCAGCGCGACGTTGAGTAGGTAATCGTGTGGCGGGGGGTGGGGCGCGTACCTCTTGCAGAGCATGCAGCGGATCATGTCGCGGTAGGCGGCGGCGCGGTAGGCGCGGCGGCACAGCGGGCAGCAGGAGCCCTTGTTGCGCTGCTGGTAGCACGAGTCGCACACCGTGAAGTGCGCGTGCCAGCGCGACGTTGAGTAGGTAATCGTGTGGCGGGGGGTGGGGCGCGTACCTCTTGCAGAGCATGCAGCGGATCATGTCGCGGTAGGCGGCGGCGCGGTAGGCGCGGCGGCAC
Source organism: Notodonta dromedarius (assembly GCA_905147325.1). NCBI lineage: Eukaryota > Metazoa > Arthropoda > Insecta > Lepidoptera > Notodontidae > Notodonta > Notodonta dromedarius. Next base: position 2,933,366 of record LR990167.1, read on the forward strand.
AGCGGGCAGCAGGAGCCCTTGTTGCGCTGCTGGTAGCACGAGTCGCACACCGTGAAGTGCGCGTGCCAGCGCGACGTTGAGTAGGTAATCGTGTGGCGGGGGGTGGGGCGCGTACCTCTTGCAGAGCATGCAGCGGATCATGTCGCGGTAGGCGGCGGCGCGGTAGGCGCGGCGGCACAGCGGGCAGCAGGAGCCCTTGTTGCGCTGCTGGTAGCACGAGTCGCACACCGTGAAGTGCGCGTGCCAGCGCGACGTTGAGTAGGTAATCGTGTGGCGGGGGGTGGGGCGCGTACCTCTTGCAGAGCATGCAGCGGATCATGTCGCGGTAGGCGGCGGCGCGGTAGGCGCGGCGGCACAGCGGGCAGCAGGAGCCCTTGTTGCGCTGCTGGTAGCACGAGTCGCACACCGTGAAGTGCGCGTGCCAGCGCGACGACGGGCCCGCGCCCGGCGACCGCGACCCGCAGTCCGAGCACACGCGGCAGCACTGCGCACCACACACCACATCACGGCTCGTCAATTTAAATATACAAGGTGACACATAATGGGTATACTTTTTTTTTCAAAACTTAACTTTGTAATTCTAAAACCATCAGCTTTGGAGGGAACTTGAAAAACAAAAGGTGTTATAGGAATACAGCTGTTGACCAATTTCACAAGTCTACAAAACCTTTAGTACTTCAACTGTCCCATAAAGCCGATAGTTTGAGATTTACAAAGTTAAGTTGCAAAAAAAATAGTATACCCATTTTGTATCACCTAGTATATCGCCGGACTGACACACCAACTGTATGATCCCAATCTAAGCAATGCTTGTACTATGCGTACAATGGACTGGGGGCGATCCCAGTGACACCCAGGCCAGGGCAAATTACGAAAAGGCCATTTCAGAAATTAGCCCCGGCGGGAATCGAACCCGCAACCACCATATGTAGTGTGCCGAGCGGCCTACGCTCGAAGCATTGCGCCAAGCGGTCGCCAAATGTGCGAGCACATCGCGAAACACAAGCAAATAAACAGCACGCCAACTATCGATGACAATTTGAAAAACCCTTCAACTGATGGTTTCAATATCTTAGATTGCGCCCATTATCCAATAAGACAAAGGAATGTATAGAAAATGAATTGTTTAGTTCCCCTGGAGGCCTACACAAAATAAATGATAAGAAGAAATTACAAAAACAGTGACGCTATATACTAAAATTCTGTCTTTAAGGGGTCAATACGAAATCTTACCATGCTACTAATAATATAATAAACTAGCCGACCCGACATACGTTGTCCTGTCTTAACTTTAAATATTGAATTCAAATTGTTCCGCCCATCTTTCTTAATTATTTATTTCATAAGAACCTTCTCCTGACAATAATAAACACAAAAAAATAATAATTAGCGAAATCGTTCCCATCCGTTCACACGCGATGCGATGACCAAGGAAATGATGTATTGTTATTTTTAATGTTAAGTTGTATGTATTGTATTGTGTTGTACTTTTTTTCCTATTCATGTTCATAATTTTCCTCTTAACTTATATTCTTTTTTCACTAGTTTTGTCTACCTGAACCTGTAACTGCTGATACTATTCGTCTACTTACATGTGAAAGCTCATAATTGGCCTTACCTTACTTTATACTTTTTGTTATCGTATTATTTAGCTGTAAGCTTTCCTAAAGGTGTTAAAATAAAATAAAAATAAAATGAAATAGAGATTCATTTTTATTCACATAGAAGATATAAAGTATAGATTGTTATACCTACTATTTAAAATTTTGTACGTGTAACTGTTGTTTTATAATAAATTTATTCTTATTCTTATTCTTATTCTTATCAGACCTTGCACTTCCAGCCGTACTTGGGCACGGTGGCCATGACGGGGCGCAGGCACACGGCGTGGTAGAGCTTGTCGCAGTGCTCGCAGGTGACGGCGCGCGCGTCGCCCGGCGCCCCCGCCCCCGCGCCCGCGCCCGCCCCCGCGCCCGCCTCCCCGCGGCACACCTGGCACACGCGGCAGCCGCGGCACGACCACCCCGACCGCACGCCTTCAACAACACCGCCCCTTTAGCACAACCGGAACGCGACCCAGCCTAGTTTCCTGGGGTGCCACTCTTAGCAACGATAATCGATATATCGTGGTGAAATTTCTAGTGTAGAATCCTACTTTAAATTCCATCTCTTTTCCGTCTGAAGTAATCGATACGACGGCGAAAAATATGGAAATTAGAGTAGGTTTCGACAGTACAAATGTCATGATATATCGATTATCGTTGCTAAGAGTAGCCCCCTGCACGGCTCTTCTCAGTCAAGGTTGCATACAGATCCGGGAGTTTATTAAAATAATATTTTAACAAAAAAATAAGACCGACTTCTTGAGTGCACTAAAAAGCTAGAAGTAACTAGGGACCTAATCATTTCTGTTATATAGAGTCGGTGCCAATTACAACAAGGTACCCAGGAAGTTGTTGTATCGGAGTGTAAAGATAGTAGAATTGTTGGTGGTTACCAGATAGTTTCCTATGCGTCCGTTTTGAAAGATTTTCTATAGGAAAACTGACGTATACAGATACGCGATACGTCAGCTTTGACGTATTGCGAGTCGATCGAGATGCTAGCGGTAACAGAGTTCAGTCCCCTATGAAATTACACGTTCACTCGACAACCGCTTTTGTTGAACAACGACAAAAAAATGTTAGGTGTAGGTACGTACCCGGCAGCTGCGCGAGGCCGACGCACGTGCCGTGGTAGTGCGCGCCGCACGTGACGCACGTCATCAGGTTCGCGATGTCGCCGATAGTTCTACACGTCCTACAGTCTATATCAGCGGTACCTGTGCGTGGAACAATTAAACCGGTATTAATAACTGGATAAAAAGAAAAGATGTATCCATGGAGTTTCTTGCATGTTCTTTTCCATAGGATATTTTTTGGAACATGCACTTAGCTCTTGACTTTTTAAAAGTGCCAATTAATCTGGCCTATTTGAAATAAAAATATTTGAATTTGATCTCAAGCCTGGGTGTGCTACTCTTAGCAACGATAATCGATATATCGTGACATTCGTATTGTCGATTCCTACTCTAAATTCCATCTTTTTAGTCGTCGTATATAGTCTGAACGAACGAATATTATGTATTGTTCGTTCAGTAATCGATACGACGGCAAAAAATATGGAATTAAGAGTAGGATTCAACAATAGGAATGTCACGATATATGGATTATCGTTGCTAAGAGTAGCACCCCAGAGCACTTACAAAATCAACTACTTGCGTCACTGATTTCAACATTGGCCACTCGACTCTGGGTGGTTGGAGTTCTGTTTCCATGGCGGAAAATGTTGAAATCATATTTTTTTATAATTTGTCCTGGTCTGAAAGTTACTGTGCCTATAGCAGTATAATCGTTGCTTAGTTTGGCACCATACCTTCGGTGTCTGTATGGCGATATTATATGGTCCAAATATACGAGCTAGGTGTTTACAAGTCGTGATACACTCACAAACAAGAGGCACTTGGTACAGATGGTCCTTGCAAAAGGAGGACTTGGTCTGATAGTCCATGAAGCCCCCGGAAGCCAGGACACACGGTAAATGGAAGTATTTACTGCAACTCATCTGGAAACAACATAAAATTTAATGCACACATAGAAACTGTTACATCGATTTTGATTAAACATTGTCATGGTGATAGCATGTATCCTGTGGTCAATGTGTAGAACTATTCACTCCTAAAAATATAAATCTCTGACACTACAACGAAAGTTATTTATTTTGCCAGTCTGCGTTGCGCAAATCCTCTCAAAACTACGCTAACACGCTTGGTGTAGTTGTAATAAAACATAAGTTCGCTTTTAGCGATATGTATATGAGTCCTAAAAAAAGAAATTGTCTTTGAACACTGTTAGAAAATAAATAACAAACACATTTACCTTACAATGTATGCTAGCGCCGTGTCTAGTACAGAAGGCACATTTCCTCGACAGCGCCGCGGACACTATCCCCTTAACCCTCGCTTCCTCTAAAAGATCCTTATCCTCCTCGGAAGTGCAAGCCAGCGCCACCTGGTCGTGGAACGGCGGACTGAATTCCAGGCAACACCGGTGGATGTACAACGCTCCCGATGACACCACAGAGGGCAGCTCCAGTAGTTCAGTGTGACCGATTATCGAGAGTTCGTCGGTATGTTCCATGTTGTATAGTGGTGTCCTGTGGCAATATATAGTGATGTGAATAAAGATCTTTAAAGACGAAACAAAATGGACAAGTTCCAGTCTCTATGAACCTTTTGATAGCTGCGGAAACGAGAGATAGGCATATAATTTTGCATTTGGGTGAATGGGATGCATAGAGCATGTTTTGTTTTGCTTAGAGTATAGTAATAGAATGTCACGAAAATAAAGAAACCATATCATCTAATATGTTATGCATCTAATAATATTACACTAATATTGTGTGCATTAAATATCCAATCTTGTATTCATATCACAGTTTAACTTAATTTAACATTATCTCAAATTAATGATGTCCTTATCATATATTAAGTCCTTGAGCAGGAAGGCAATACAGTTATTTTGGTGATACTTTATCAACAGAATTAGCACCATTATTGTGTGGATAATTTTTAAAAACATATTCTATGTTTGGAACAGCATCCTTTATTGTCAATTTTATCTCCAGTTCTTTAGGACCACACTGGCGATAAATGTAGAACCATTTACAGTGCGTATCCAAGAATATTTTTTAAATTACAAATTTCGCTATTGAGATCAACTAAGCTTCACATATTTCAGACCATAATAAGCTTTTGTTCCACCTTACGTGCCATCCATAAATTACGTCACACGTGAAGGGGGAGGGAGGGGTAGACGAAGTGTGACAAGGGGTGGGGAGGGGTCCCAAATTTTGTGACATCGCATTTTTTTTAAATATGATATTTATTCTAACAATTACAACACTAAATTTAAAGTACATACCTACTAAAGAATAACATAAATATAGTTGCAACTCTGTCTTCATGACTATAAATTTGTATTTTTTAAGTTTCGTTAATTTTCATACAAAATAATTTCGGAACTCTGCTGTTTTCATTTCATAAATTTCTAAATGTAAAATTGCAAAATATGTGACATCACACTAGGGGGGGTCTGACAAATGTGACCAGCTGTGACAAGGACGGGTGAGGGGTCAAGAAATCATGAAATTCGTGTGACGTAATATATGGATGGCCCCTTAATTGAAAATATCTTCTACTTACTTGCACTTATTAAACGCCTTCTGTCGTCTACTCAGCGGTAACGCGAGAGGATGTTGATTGGGGTCAACAAGCTCAGGCGGGGGGGACACTAGCCCGGGTGTGAGCGGCGTGGAGGGCGTGCTGGTGGGCGTGGCCGCGTTGGTGGGCGTGGCAGCGCCGGACGACGGGGCGGGGGTGCTGCCGCCCTCGCCCTCGACACTGCACTGCACTTGCCGCATCTCACCCTGCCCTAGCTGGCTGCGTTCGCTTAGGTTGCACAGCGCGCAGACTTTCCCCGGCCTAATTGGAATACATATTGAAATTAGTACAACAAGGTTTTAATGCTTCGACCTAAATGTACCATCTATGATGTAAGTTTACATTCAGTTGACTTTGACCTATTTACGTTTGACCAATTAACTTTCGGTGTAATGTACCAAAAACGAATGTATTCATACATATAAAAAAAAAGATTACAAGAAAATTATATATGCTTATATTCTACTTCCTAGGATTTTCTCTCCACTCTCTACTGGATTTGCCTGATTACTTATATATATTAATAGTTTATGCCCGCGACTTCGTCCGCGTAGTATTTAACATAACAGAAAATTCGGGATTATCGGGATAAAAGTATCCTATATGTGTTAATCCCGGTTATAAACTGTGTTCCAAATTTCATCCAAATCCGTTCAGTAGTTTTTGCCTGAAGGATAACAAACATCCACACTCACAAACTTCCGCATTTATAATATTAGTAGGAAGTAGGATGTTCTTAATGAATGATTGTCACATTCCATCACATCTTTGCCCAATAATGTATTCAACCTAACAAATCTGAATGAAGCAAAAACAATTTCCGGGAGACATACCATTTTTCGGGCATATAAGGTGGTTCTTCAGGCACTGGTGGTATTTGGAAGTCATCTTCATCCATCATGTCTTCGATAGCATCGTCGCGGCTCCCGCGGTGCCTTTTCGCACCCCTGAGTGAGCCTGGATTACCTCTATACCTGTAGAACATTATTATAATGCTAGAAAATTCAGTCCACCAGTATGGATCTTGGGAAGATAGGACTTTGATCACTATACCACTTAGTATGTTTTGTCAATGATTATGCCAACAATATGTTTAATTCATTGAAAAGAGTAATCAGGGAGTTTTTTGCTGAATCTTTTCAGTAGAAGCAGCATTCCAAGCCATTGGTAGATTCTGAATATTCATAGGTGCTTTGTTGGCAAATCAAATCAAATTATTATTAATGTATGAATAAAAATTTGATGATACTAATGATATATTCTTGATTTCATTAGGATTAAAGGGAACAAAAATGAATTTACTTCTAAGACTTCGTTTACACATAATTATGTTAAATTAGGTCTAGCACCTCTAGTCTTAGAAGAAAGATATTGTAGATACAAAAACTTTGAAAAAGTATTTTATAGTAAACTATAAAACCAAAGGCAATAAATAGTCTTTTTGTTGTTCAAATGTTGCTTGACAAATTATTGATAACCCTTGCAAGTTGCAATTTCCTGACTTCACATACCTTCTAACAATCTTCCCTTCTCTAACCAACTTAGGACCTTCTTTCCGAGGCCGACCTGGCCCCCTGCGGCCGGATGTGAAGAATGGCCTTGTATATGCCTGATGATGGAAGAACGTGGGGTGGGGCACTCCCCCGTGTGGGGAAGCAGGTTCCTCCCCACGTGGAGACGAGGCACATGATGTTGGCGTCGACCCAGGACCTGGGTAGAAGTCTACAAAATATTTTATATTAGTATTTTGTATTACAATCACACCATAATGCATAATTACTCATTATATCACAACTGTTACTAAAGGAAACTTTAGTGATAAATTCATGGAGAATAAAATGATTGTTCAAAGATGTCCAATAGTTTTTGGAATGATTATGTAGTAGTGACTAATATTATGATCATATAAGAAACAATTGATGTGTTATTGTTATCAGATAAACATTTTAAAATAATAGCTACTGTGTTTATAGTATTGTTGATACCAAAACTTAAAGGGAATCTTGTCTATAGAGTAAACCAAAAAGTGGAAAACAACACTTTTACGAATACTCGACGAAATCCCTACAATATTTATTTGAGAACACACAAAAAATGGGTATACAACATTTATGAGACTTGTAATAATACAATGTTTACATATGACATCAAATACTTTTTACAAAATGTAACTGATAAAAAAGATCCTCATGAAGTTTTTAGCACTTACCTGATGATGGCGGGGCTTCGCCTTCCTCCTCAGACCCATCGTCCCCCAACAAATCTACGTCCAGCACACTCTCGTCTTGCACGTCCATCTAAAACACGTTATTCATGCACTGGAAGCCCGCACAACTCGCAAGATTTGTGGTTATGACGAAATTATTTACAACTAGCATCGAAATATTGAGAGTGAGACCGCCATAATGAACGACAAGTGTATCCCAAAGTAAACTTCCAAACTTACCGCAACACGTTGCGATGGACTCGGATCTAGCCAAATCTACGATGAAACACTTATAAACGGTAACAAATTCATTTTAACCACGTAAAATCACATTTAACACAGAAAAAAACAGAGGAAATATACAAATCGCTAAAATGCGAACGAAACGAACGAAGCGCATAAATAGTGATGTAGATAGCTAGCTGACAATGGATGTAATCCCAAGTCAGTTGGAATCGATCAATAAATCGATTAAACTTTACTATGAATTTGACATAGCTAAACCTTTATTCATTTGACAAATATGTTTATTTTTCATGTCAGAGTTTAAATAAACATATCATAATGCACGAATACTAACTAACTAATAACTTAATATGCAGTTTAACGAACTGAATTATTGTTGCAAAAAATGGAACGTCAACGTAAGCTGCTTACGTGTTGGCATTTTTTATACTTTGTTATTCACTCTACCTAGGTCGAAGGGTCGAATTAAGTTAAGTGTTAAGTAAGCTGTGTGTGTATGTGTTTGCCTGGTGGGAGGCTGCGAAACGTGTCAGAGAAGTTATTGACTTTAACGTTAACTTAATATTTTTATTGAGATTCATACCTACCAATTTAATAAAAATGAAACATAAATTAATTCTTGTGGTGCTGGTAATAAGTCTAAGCGATTATTGTAAATCTACCTTGTTTGATAGTGATTCTTGTTATTCTTTTGGAAGCGGCAATGTTTTTCCCGGCGGTGCAAGAAAAATTGATCATAAGCTTCAATTCACTAAAGCTATGAGTAAGTATTAATCAATTCGCATGAGTTTAATTCCAAAAAATAACTTAATTAATCGTGTTTATTTTATTTCTTAGTTTCAAAACCGGCACCTGAATGGGAAGCCACCGCAGTAGTAAATGGAGAATTCACTCAACTTTCTTTGGCAAGTTTTAAAGGAAAATATTTAGTATTTTTCTTCTATCCACTAGATTTGTAAGTACTTCATTGTGATAATCTTTAATAGTTTTCTATTAAATCCATGTATGTCTATGCTATGCACATGTTTAGGTAATGATAAACAGAAATACCTATGTAGGTATTATGTTATTTATAAATAACAGTAACCGCAATAACAGAAAACCTATATTATGTCTATATTATTATATTCTTTGTAGTATGTGTATAAATATAGTTATTAATATGTGTTACTTTTGTTACAGCACATTTGTATGTCCCACGGAAATTCTAGCATTTTCCGAAAGAATAGAAGAATTTAGAAAACTTGACACGGAGGTAGTAGCATGCTCTGTCGATTCTCATTTTACACACTTGGCATGGATTAATACACCGCGTAAAGAGGGTGGTCTCGGAAAAATTAAGATTCCACTATTGAGTGACTTAACACACTCTATTGCTAAAGATTACGGTGTTTATCTTGAAGATCTTGGTCATACTTTAAGAGGACTATTTATTATTGATGATAAAGGAGTTTTAAGACAGATTACTATGAATGATCTGCCTGTAGGTAGATCTGTCGATGAAACTTTAAGACTTGTGCAAGCATTCCAATATACAGATAAACATGGCGAAGTCTGTCCAGCTGGATGGAAACCGGGTCAAGACACTGTGAGTATTATTATTTATAATTATTGATATAGATAAATATAATTAATTCTGATAACACGCGAAAGTTGTAGCTTTTAATCTTTTACGATTTGATAAATATGTTGGCATACCGTCTTATCTTCAACTTATCAATTAATGTATTTTTTTTCAGATAATACCAAACCCAGACGAAAAGAAAAAGTATTTTGAAAAAGTAGCAAAGAATAATAATAATTAACGTAAATAAAAACCAGTAAATGATACTAATGTTAAGTAAGATAAATAAAAAACAGCTCATATTAAACTTGGATATGAATGAAACACAGGCATCAATTACAAACCCACTTACACTTCACAATGCATTATAATATCTCAGCCTACGCCTTAGTGGAAAATAGTTGTAAATATATTTTATATTGTTTTTGAATCCATCCAAGTTATTAAATTGATACTCAGAACTTGAAGGAAATATTTTTATATAAAATTAATAAATTACCTATCAGAAAAATACACCAACTATAATCTGGTGTCAAAACTAAAATTGCTTGCACTAGAGGTACTGTGAAATATACTGCGGGCGATTCAATTTACACCCAAACCAGAGCAAATTACAATAACACCTTTAATAATACCCTGCCGCCGCTCGGCAATCGAACCTGTAACAACCCGCCAAAGCAAATATCCAAGCAGCCGACGCTCAAATCAATAGACCAAGGAATCAAGATCAACAAAAAAAAAAACAATAATGACATCAAAATATTATTAGACACACAACAAATTTATAAACTATTATTAACATTAATACAATGGGTACATAATATTATAATAAATATAAAAAGTGTGAGTCTTACGATTTTAATTCAACATCACTATTTAATAAGACTGAAAATGAAATATGATATATGAGAAATTAATGATACAGAAAGAAAATGAAATGTTTCCTATTCAAGATCCAGTGTACAAATTTAAGTACTTTATTTTTATATAAATGTTTTATAGCAATTTTAAAATTAAAGTCTCAAGTAAATAAAAAATGTTTTTTTTTCCCGAAATAAGGTCCTGTGGGACAAAAGTATGTCTGAAATTGAAACCATTTGTAACTTTCAAATTTTTACATACACGCAGATCTCGATAATTATAAGAAGAGATATCAAGAATACGTAATAAGATTACTACTAATACATCTTTACCCATATCTTTACAAATAAAAAAATGATGTGTCTGTTTCATGTAATGTCAAAATAAAATAATTTTACTAAATGCAAATAAAAATATATACGGTACTTATAACAATAAAAAAAAATGTCTGGTTGTCTGTCTGTCTGTCTGCTTGTTCCCACTAATCTTTAAAACGGCTGGACCGATTTTGACGGGACTTTCACTGGCAGATAGCTGATGTTATATGGAGTAAACTATTTTTATTTTATCAATGAACCACGCGGGTGGATCCACAGGCAACAGCTAGTTTTATATATATTTTTTCATTACTCATACTCGGAAAGTAGGTCTGAAGTCGCCTGAGGAGCGGGTTGAAAGTAATACTTTTCAGCGCTAGGAAGAATCGCTTTTAACTGACAGCTGTCAAATTATTAGAAATAAATTAGTTCTATTCTGACATTTCTATTGAACCAGGCCAACGGAAAAAAAACAAAATAGGCGGCAAATGGCAATCCGACCTTCATTCGTTTTTTCGAGTTGTGGAGTATTGTTCATACTTTTTGTATTATTTATTTACCTTTACCCCTTGGGTAACAATGAACTATTTCATAGTACAGATATCATTAAAACATCTTTATTCATGATATTTCACTACACAAACTTTTAGATTTATCTCGGAGAGTTCTGATCTATATTATTTTAATAAAGTTAAATCGATGATTAAATCGTACAAATAAATAAATCTAATGTACATCACTATCACTATTTCTGTTAAATGGGATCGTAGAACGGAACGTGTCAAGTCTTTGATTTATCCATGGTTTATCAAGAAGTTGTTACCCCCACCAAGAATTTTATATAAAACACTATATATTGCAATATTTCACAGACTTATAAATACTACGTATTAAACACCCAGAAGCTGATATTATACAACAAGTATAATCGGTATATCAGCTTCTTGGTTTGGTTGATATTTACCAAGAAGCTTAAAATTCTTGGTATTTACCAGTACACAATACTAGTCTTTGGTTGATCTGACTGAAGTATTCGTATTTTGGACGTATCATGATATTTTGGTTTTATCTATAGGTCTGACACACAATTTGTAAATTTTCAGGAAATGTAAAAACGTTAAAAAAAAAATTAAAGTTAAATTCATAATAGCGATACCTATTAATTTTGCGAAAGTCATGTTTAACATATTATTCTCCTAGAACAATTGGCATACTTACATCGATTTCTGGTATTTACATTTTATTGTTAACACAAAAACAAATACTACTATGTTTACAATACGTACAGCATTCCTTTCGTCAAAAAATGCAGTTGTTAGGACTTATTTACGTACGTACCTACCTACTAAGTAATGGCAAAGCAATATAATATTACGCACACGTATAATTGGCATACAACTTAATAACATGTTCGAAAGTTTGATTGCGTGACTAAACAATGGGTCGTTAAAAATCACACTATATTTACTACTACTAAAAACTCAAACTTATTTATGTGATCATTAAATGTTTTAACTAAAAACCTATTAATAAATAGCACATTTATTCAATACCTACGGTTTCACACTCACTTATTGTAGTTTGTAAATTGAATATTGATCACCAAATACCTTATACCTACGAACTATCCAACACATACTTTATATGCCAAATTCCTTGCAGTTTAAAAATTTTGGGTGCATCTTTATTTCATACTGTAGACTGAGTTGTAGTGTTTTATTCTCTTTGATAAGTATTATTTGCCTTTTCTGGAATATAACTGGGCCAAGGTCTCCCACCTCTCCTTCGTCCGACATGTTTTGGCCCAAGACTATGAAATCGGCTTATAATTATCCTTATTTGTATTGAAGATGCAATCAATGACAACATTTATTGTGACTGTCTTGGGCCATTGTGCGAAGGGAATACCATTAATTTTATTATGGTGTTTTCTGCATTAATACTTACAATTAAATACAATTGAAGTGTCTGTTTTTAATGTCAAAATAACAGCTTTTTGCTAAATGCATAATATGCAAGTACCTATATACCATCCTTATCTACCATAATTAAAAATAGTTTACAAGTGTCCCATGAATAGAAAATTGATTTCAGATTCACAGTACAAATCTGTAATACCATTTAGAACATTTGTTAGCGAGAAGAAAAATACCAATATGGTGGACCCTAGGCGGGTGCTGAGTTACGAGGACATGCTGAAGGTGATCCATCAGCCCGAGAAGGTGATCATAGATGTCAGGAACCCGGATGAAGTACACAACACTGGGAAGATACCATCTAGTATCAACATACCATGTAATTGCATTGCTAGTGTCTCTTTTATACCTACATCATGTACCCAAGAAGCACAAATAAATAATACTGTCATCATAAAATCTCCCACCCCTCAACAGTAAAAGCCTCCTAGTCCCTCTTAGTGGAGGGCTAGTAAAAGAGGGAAGGGTATAAACAACAGAATTTTAATAGGTAAACATGTACGTAATTTACATATCAAAATGGGCACAGTCAAATAACACTTTAAACTAAAGATTTGATTATCTAGTCTTATTACTTATTTATTCAAAAAAATAAATAAAGTTGTATATTTGTAGAAGGTACTTACTCCTTAACTAGTGATCCGATTCTGAAAATTCTTGCACCAATAGTAACATTACCCCTGAGCGAGATAGGCCGATTTCTACGCGAGTGAAACGGCGGGACGCAACTAGTATTGTATTATGTGTTACAGTACACAATGTGCAAGACGTATTGACCATGTCGAACGAGGAGTTCAAGATGCACTTCCAGCGCGAAAAGCCGTCGTCCACAGCTGAACTCATCTTCTACTGCCAGTCTGGGAGACGGTCCTCGGAAGCACTCGACAAGGCTTTGAAACTTGGATATACTAAGTAAATACAGATAGGTATAACGGAAGAGTCCTGTCTGACAAAGGCCCTTAAAAGGCATATCCCCCTATGCTGAAGTTGGATGTTTAGGTCTGTCTGGTAGGAAAGGAAGTGCCTGGGGAATCGACTCGCGCTGTTATTTCAGCAAATGTTTAGGATTACGCCTATGTATGATTCACATCGATCGAAGTGGTGCATATGTTAGGCATACGTTCGCCAGCATTGAATGCAAACAAATAAAGGTCATAGGTATTTCAATGGAACTTATACTATTTTTAACTGATTTTATCATGATCACGAGTTCCAAGATCCATTGAGTTCCATTGAAATAAATAAGTACATAGGTACTTTAATTACTGCGAAGACGCTATCATTATTACTTACGTATTTCGTTTGTTTTATTACAAGATTTTATTTAACTTGCAATGTATGTTTGTCATGGTGGAATCTTGCAACTGAATTATAAATCAGTTATCTTTAACCGATTGACCAGAAATTTGGTAAACACGCTTATTTAATTAACGATAGATCGGCAAAATGCCTGCAAAGGTGCCTACCTACACCTTTAGGGATCACAAGCGAGTTGATCTAAATTTTGTTTTGATGCCGACGTTTCGGCTTAGACAGTGGAATTTTACTATTATTATAGGTAGGTATAAGTAGGTACCTACCTACCAATTTATTCGATGTTTCGAGCCTTCTGCAGCGTAGTATCAAGAAATATAATATCAACAACGGGATCATTTCGTATCAAAGGAGAGTAAGGGATAGATAATTTGTTCCACAATGTTCAAGTGGTTGCATGCCCAAGCCTGCTGCGTTTGCATTCGTTTATCGGGTTGAGACGTTTTTTTTTTATATATTTTCAGTTCCAAGACGTATTTGGGGAGCTGGAATGACTGGTCTAATAGGTCCAAGTGAAGTTCATGTGGTGTAACAGAATGTGATCGTTATGTGCATAATAAAGTGGTGCGAGTTTACTGCATACCTACTTTTTTTTTCTTTTTTTTTCCTGCTTGAGTAGGCAGGTATCTATCTACGCACATTTGTGGATGGGGCAAACTTAATTGGATAGGGGTACCTACTAATACTAACCTATGAGCTTCAAGTAGGCATGTCAGGCATTATTATGCCTTATCATAGCTGTAATTATCTACGGGGCAAGGTTCAAATGTAACCTTGTATGATATGAGAAGTAAATAAAAATACTGCTGATAAGCGCAAACATTGATAAGTAAAAGAAAAAAGTTACCTACTTTTGGTATTCTTTATTGTAAACAGCAAAATGATACAATAATAATTTAACAATAACTAAAAAATAACCACCAAATATGAAGCAATCGCTGGATAAGTTCTGTTTTGTTCTAGGGTATCATTGTTTCTTGCTTGCCCAATCCGTCCAACTACCAACATAATTTTTCACACTGAAATAAATTTGAAATGTAGCATCAGAATTGGAACCCGTGAAGATTTAGAGACCTTACCCCAGATATCAGAATTGAAGTAAGTTTCATGGTTTGCTAAACATAAGTATATTTTCAAACACATTAAAAATAACACTTACTTTTTAAATCCTAAGTTGATAGCATTCTGTTGCGCCATTCCAGATCTTTTGCCAATCATGCAGTAGAATATCATCTCCGTATCCTCAGAGGGTTTGGGTCTGTTGTAGGATTTTTGGAATTCTTTGTCCGACATTGTGCTCAACACTGGTGTTATGTTTCCTACTGTAAATAAAAAAATATTATGTTTATCATCAAACTGTTGCTGTCCATAAGTATGCCTTTCAGAATGTAATTACACCACCAACCTTGCTACTCTCAGGTCTCTCAGTACTTTTAAAAATGTACTTACATGGTATGTTTATACTGTTTGGGATCTTGCCGTGCTCCTTAACCTCTTCAGGCTCTCTGACATCAACTATCAATACATTGTTATTGGATGTCGCCCTTTTTACGTCTTCGTAATTAACGGCCATCACTTCAGGAGCCGCTTGTTGGGAGTAAGGCCGGCGCCAGTATCCGTCCAGAATACTCCTGGGTGGGCCATTATCTACCAACAACAACACCGATATAAACACGACAGACGCACATAAAATAGGAAAGCAAGCATTGATCACTTAGTTTCACTTTTTAAAATGTATTGTTAAGTCTCTTACGAACAACAGGAGCTCTGAAACATTCAGCTGTATGCCGTACTGTTGTAGTTTTCAGCACTTGAAATGATGTTGGTATAAAACGTCGTACGATTCGCGATAACATGTTGCGATTTTTTTCTCAGATAAATTAAAACTGTTTTGCATAAAAACAAAACAGATATTATGTGTCGGATAAAACACACGGCGTCATGAAGAAGCTGCTTGTGATTTGATGTGCCATAGTATCGAATCTGTTCACCTTACCCTATATTTCCGTTGTTAGTCGAGTACATTACCATCAGTTTCCAGCAAGGCGCGTCACATCCCTATCTAGGTACTGGCGCGCTTCCATCTGTCAAACCATATTAGCTTCATATTCGCCAGCAAGCAACTTGCTGCACGCCGTGTGTTTTATCCGACACATAATATCTGTTTTGTTTTTATGCAAAACAGTTTTATTATGTGTCTTTATAAAACACACGGCGTCATGAAGATCTGTTTGTATCTGCTGGAGAAATAAACGCATATGATGAATGATCATAAGTAGATAAATATAATGTTAAGTCAGTATATAAATATAGCTCTTGCTAGTAATGAAACAAAACCATTGATAATTAGGCTCTATCGTTTCATAATTAATTATTCACTGACAAAGTCAATAATTGAACTTAAAAATAAATCAACTGAAATAAATTGGTAACAGTAATTGTAACTAGTCAAAAAATACAAACTGAGTAGTGTGCACAATAACTATTTAAAAAACAAGCATTTGTTTTAAAAAAAAATTCTTAATCCTATAAGATTACTTCAATCTGATTAATCTAATATAATACTTAAATTTGTTGCTATTATTCTAGTGGATGTAGATATTTAGAAAATCCAACCAATGTTCGATAGATATGTCAAATCTGCCATCTTGCACTGGGCCAGTGTGGTGGTCTACAGCCCGAATCCCCTTCGCATTGAGGTTAGAACATTGCCCAAGAGTGGGATGTTAAAAGGGCTAAATTATATAAGTATATGAATTATTTATTTATCTTCTAATCGACTTCTTAATTGAAATGAGACCAAGTCATACATGTAATTCGTATTTCTAATATAAAATTAATATTAAGGCCAGTCTTACAACAGCCAAAATTTGTTCCTCAGTAAGGTCTGTCTGTCGACCAGCCTTCTAGATGCTACTACTGACTTCATATTCCAAATTACTTATGTAATTCTTGGTAATCTCAAAAAGGCAACCAATGATTTAAAAAGGAATAAATTACAAAATGTAAAAAGATAAGCCGTCTCAGCCTCATGCCGGATCCTCTCAATCAAGGTCATGTCTGGTTGTAGATTCAAGAAAAATATATATAAATGACAATGTGAAAGTGCCCCTGTAGGCTTGAACCAAATAAACGCTTTGACTTTGACAATTTCCTGGTGTAACCATATTTTATTGTAACCTTTATCCTGGCCTCCTTAAATATAGATCTTACACATCCAGCAAAAAACATATTTGCTACAAATGCAGGTATCATTGTGTCAGTAGCTGAAATGAATACCTTGACCACTTAACCTCTTTCATCTACTCACCATAGTCATCTCTATCAACATATTCTGAATATGTGCGATAGGGCAGTTGTTCTAGACAATAACCAACCTGACTATCAGTGTCAGTACTCGGTACCTGTGTCAGTTTTGAGGCCAACTCTGGGCCATTAAATTAAATCTTATCTCCATCCTGAATGAGACTAAACTGTGTTAACTCAGGAAGTTTTAAATCATGGATACATTTCCCTGAAGCTAAAAGTAACATTAAGGGTATTCTCCTTGATATATCAAACAATTAATTTAATAATTATTCATTAAGTAATTCTCAATCACTCAAACAGTCTACTAGTATCCCATACTAGTTTTCTTAATTTGTGGATTTGCACCTGAAATTGCTTTAAAAAAAGATGTGGAATTAAACAGAAAGTTTTAGGGTTCCAAAGTCCCTCTGCGGAACTCTTATTAGATAATCCAGTCCACCAGTCTGTCTCAGTCTCTCAGAGTACCATATCTTGTACAATTTTTGACAGTAGTTGATAAAACTTGATGGAGGGATGTTAATGTCTGTAACTTTATTTATTTATATACTTATTTATGAAACGGCCCGAACGTGTATAGACGGGTTAGTTATAAGTATTATTATTATCACTATTTTTTACCTGGTTCTTACACCGGTTCACTTATTATTATAAACCCCCAATTTGGGGTATTATTTAAGAGGTATTATTTAAGAGGTATTTTTAAATAAATAAAATAGTGATTCCATACCATCTACTCTTATCAGCCTTGCGGTCTGGGAGATTTTTACCTCTACAAGCTTAATCAATACTTATGTAATGAATTTCTGTACGTTCTTACATGTTGGTGTTGCAGAAAGATAAAAAAGATTATACAGACAACAATGGATAGGTACCTTGTTTATCAAGTCTCATGAAATAACAATCATCAATTTATGTTTTATATACATAGTAGGTATGTACCTAGTTATGTTGTCTAGGATGGGGTTTTGTATGACCACCTAGAAATCCCGACCAGGCAAAACAATTTAGGCAGCTGAGTAGTCTGAGAGCCTATAGAACGACTCATGAAGGCAGATGGGTACCCACTGATGGGTCTGGTACTTATGATAACCGAAAAGACTAGGACTTTTACCAGCCTTATCCAGAAATATCATTTCGTTATTGGAAAGGCCCGGAGCCCCAGACCGTGCATGCCTGACATGCACTTGGCCGGTTTTTGTTATTATAAAGTTGATGTGGCACTAAAGGAGGATATAACCAACTTGTGTAACAGGATATTTATTACAAGCTCTTTGATTATATTATGACATAACTTGTACTTTTAGTAAAGTTTGGCCAAGAATCTAGCTAATTTGCTACCCTTTGTGCTTAATTCCCATTAATCTGCAAGCCACTGTCCACCTATTGTTGGGGGTACCATAATATGTGGCAAAACAGAGGCACGAAAACTGCGCCTTAACAAATCCACTCATATTGCTTTCAATGGGCTTCTTCTTCTGCCCCCCCCCCTAACATCCGAGCAAAATAATAATAATAATTTAAGCTTGTCTGCTTGTGGAGAGCAATCCTTTGTTATCCAGTCTATTAGAACCCTCTGTAGGTCCATCACTGGCATGGGTTCCTTGAGTGCCGTGGCCTGTTGTTCTGCCAACAATCAAAACAATGGGTCCACTGAGGTGTTATTAGGTTGTGTTTCCCCTAGCCACATTCAAAAGTGGAAGTTTTAGAACTCTGGGGATTAGACTAGGTGGCAGAAATAGCCAACCAAAAGTCTTAGTTTCAACTGAGAGCATCGCAGAAATCTGCTGACCTGTATTTAGCATCTTATGTTACATAACGCGCGATCCGTACCACTGCCTTACTTACTAACGCAAACATGTCCTCATTGGGGTCGCTCCACCAGTTGAACAACGCCTCTGTGGCCGGTGGGACAAATGTCATCTTTATACCAGTACCATGACAACCCCGAGAGCAGGCAGCTCGCTATGCTGTTTAGCCACTCCAGTGGGTACGAAGCTTATTCAGATAATCTATCAACTGCTGTGGTTGGGTTATAGGCTTCCACAGAGCTAACGAACGCATGCTTGTGCGGTTTCTGATGTATGCTACAAGCGTCCGACCATTCGTCCGGAATGTCTGGATCAAGATGCGTGTTTGCTAGGCTCTGACGGCTGCTCCTGATTGCACCGTAACCTGCGAACCTCTCCATTAAATAAAATTGGAATGCCATGTTGACTGAGTCTGGGTCCACATCCCTGTCAGACAAGAACCATACAGTTGAGCTCCCCAGCCCGCATCTGCTGCGTCTGTTGTCAGGAAATTACCCACACCGGCAGGAATCTACTTCCTCCTTTTTCTCAGTCTCCCTTGTCTGAATTTCCTTTGAAATAATTTCATTTAACGACCATGAAGTCAGCCTCTGCGACTATGTATAATAAATATATATGCACACATGTATATATATTGTGTAAGTTTGTATGTATAATTTGCAAATTTTTTGCATTCCTCACAATCTTTGGACCTGTCTGTTCAGCTTTTGTCAGGGAAGATCTCTTTTTCAAATGAGTCGCAAGTATAAAAGTTCCTGGGTAGGCTGAGTGACAGATCTCCGGTAAACTACATGCCAACCCAGCGACTCCCAACAGGTTCAAGGTCACCTTGACCTATACTGCTGGAACAGAGTAGTCCTAATTCGCCAGTAAATAACCAACAATTTATATTATAACATCTACCTCATGTGCTCATACAGTTTCTGCAACCCAGTTTGTGACTGTTGTAAAGCAACATGGAGCTGAAGATAGGCCAAATGTAAGGGGTTTTATTTTAAATACCCACTTTTTTGCCAATGGTTACTTACCAACCCGTAATACTTAGAAGTCTGTGCTACAACTAAATTCTGTTGACACTCTCCCAAATCTAAAAAATAAGTCGGGTTTTCCTCCCTGACGCTATAACTCCTCCACGGTTTTGCAATCGTTGGAAAGGTCTCGGGCTCCGTGAGGTTTATAGCAAAGAAAATTCAGGAAAAATTTCAACAGAACGCGGACGGAGTCGCGGGGCACAGCTAGTTATGTGTAAAATGATTGCGAACTTCCCGCCTCTGAGGCGTAGGGCAAAATAACTGGCAATTTGTAGCCGGAGTAATGAATTCAAATAATGAGGTAAGTAGTTACTTATCTGAGAAAACCAGTGCGCCAATTCGACGGTCGAAACAAGTTTTGACATGATCTTGGCTTTGCTTAAAACATTTATTAGGCGGTGGCGGTTAGGTTAAGTGAGGCCCTATTCCTCCGAGGAAGGTCTCAACTTATTAGAAATTGGGATGCCTAAGCCGGGATCTGCTCCCGCTCTGCCGCAGCTGACCCGCCGCCATCCGAACTTTTATGTCCGGGCTCTACTTCGCACTCTCAGGTTTTAATTACACTTCACTACACTATAAAACTAAATTTCACTTGTAAGATAGAGATATTTTACAACTATAACAGTGATTTGACGAATTACAAGTATAAAATTTGCTTTAGCAAACTTTGGCACATGTGATGAGTTCAAATCACAAACGCATATGGTTTGACAGATGGAAGCGCGCCAGTACCTAGATAGGGATGTGACGCGCCTTGCTGGAAACTGATGGTAATGTACTCGACTAACAACGGAAATATAGGGTAAGGTGAACAGATTCGATACTATGGCACATCAAATCACAAGCAGCTTCTTCATGACGCCGTGTGTTTTATAAAGACACATAATACGCAAAATTTGTGAAGCTGACTTCACAACAATAACTTTTCAATTATGAGCACAATGACGAAATTTTGTAAAAAAATTAAAATACAGATGCCTCACTTTTGCTATTTTGTTTCTGTTTCTGCTGTACTTTCTTCTCTTCTGTAGTCAAGAAATGTCATTTTATTGTTTTCAAGGTTTTTTAAAGCCATCAGCTGTTTCAGTTAAGGTGAAGGCGCCTGTCTAGCCCGCGAAATTCAAAATTTTCGAGTATTTTTATAGTTTATCCAAAATCTGAAAACATTTAAGACAACATTTTGTGATTTGCGATAAACACAGTATGCAGTGCGTTTATTAATACATTTATTTTACTCTATTATATTATAATATTATATTATTAATAAATATTATCACGGTGGATATGATACTAGTAAATCACTAAATATGAAAAATTGCCTGATTATCTGGATAGCTGTCGTTCTTGAAATGTTTTACAGTAAGTTGGATATATTAATAAATGCACTGCACACGGTCTTTTTCGCGAATTACAAAATGTGTCTTTTATTATTGTCAGATTTTGAAAAATTTCTAAAAAACCTCAAAAAATTTGAACTTCGCGGACTAGGTGGGCGCTTTAGCCTTAATAAAAAAACGCAACGGGATGCGTTCCAGTAAGTGTTCACAACGATCACGCTCGCGACCGCAGTTTTTCCCGTTCCACTTGCTTGTGAGCGTTATTGTCGTAAACTCAAGTGGAATGGATTATAGAGCGTTTTGAGCGTGAAGGTAAATAATACAAACAGCGAGTTAGTAAAAAGAAAGCAAAAGATTTAAGAGGTTAGGTTATAATCTATAAGCCTTGAAAATAAACTTAAATATTTATTGTTTAAATCGATTTTTTTTGAAAAAAAAAATATAATTTCATTTTTTGTATTTAATATTAGTGTTGTATTTTATTTAAGTGGAGGCACGTTGAGCATCCGCTGCAGAAACATTAACTTCTACTAAAATATTTCTCTCCGCATGAAATAAGTTAAGTTCCACGGTCGCCATCTTTGATGCTTTGAGTTTTGAAATTCCCGCTAATTTTCTCAACAATCACTACGACCTACCTTTTTATATGGGTCGTCGTGAGCTTCGCGTGAGCGTAAGTCATGACGTCATGAGTGACGTTTTCGCTGCGACCACAACGACCGCGGACGTTATGTGGAACGGCTAAAGGAGCATTTTGATCGTTGTGAACGCCAAGTGGAACGTAGCCATTATATTTTTTTAATCTGTAGGTAGATTCTGTAGGTTCTTCTTCTTCTTTTTTTGAAAATATGGCTTTCATCGTTAGGTAGTCGATGATTTTGCCAACAACAGAGGATTCTCTTTGGAGGATTCTGAGGTTGCTTTTGGCAGTTGTTACTTGTGAGGGAGGACGTCAGTGTTTGACAGGCAGATAGAACTGCCAAATTTGCCAATCCCATCCAATCCATCATCCCATCCGTCAAATCAAAAGCATTTACTTTTACTTACATCTTATTTTCTTTTATAAAAAAGCGAAGCGATATAAATTGTAGACTTATTGTTTAAAATATCGACTCCTTCTATGTTGTAAGTGCTGATAGTGTAGTCCCAGTCGATATGCTTCCATAGCTTTGTGCGGTTCGTCCTGGTTTCACATGACGAAACTATGTGCCACCTTTTGCCTTGTGATTTTTGTTGTAATCTATTTCTATGCGGGACATCGGTGTCAATAAACATTCATGAGTAATTTATTTCACTTCCAGATGCCGCGAGCATAACACATAGGAGTGTTGAAGTGTATCTGGAGCGCGGTGTGAAATGATTTCGTGTTGAAATCTGTTAGGTCACTATTGCTAGCTAACATGGGTTCCATGCGACCGACGGGACGCTTCCTCTCGTTCACTAATAACATACAGAGGACACAGAAACAAGCTGGTATGTTTCACAGAGCCTTGTAAACAAATATACACCATATGTTTGTATTATTATGACTCATTCCTATTTTATCCTGTGATCTCTACAGAGTCGATCGTTTAATTAGTGAAGGTCGCACATAATGAAATGCTTTGATAGTTTGTTCGACTAGTTTCATCCAAGGGTTTTAAGGGTTAATGAAAATTAAAACAATAGAAATATGTAAGAAAGTTTTATGAATACAATATATTTTCTTGTAACATTTTATTACACAGTGCCAAGTGGCTTTCCACAAAGCCTGTCAGGCAGCGAGACGGATGTATCCACATCCAATGAGAACCTGTCGCGTGAGGAGCGCTATGTGGTCCGCCATACAGCTCGGGTAGAGCCCCAGGGACAAGAGAATCAGTGCCCGTCTAACAATAATAACAACAGGAACTCGCTAAAGGTAATATTGTACTTTGTTTATAAGTATGGGCTTCCATTGGTTAATACGTATGTTTGGCCCATAATTACCTAACCTTGTGGCTGATCTTAGTAGCCACATAACACAAAATTAGACCATGATATGACTTGTTAAATTTGCCATAACTTGGTCTTATCATGTTTTTAACTTTTTCATAACAACACTGTGAATTATTGTCTTCTTTCCTCATTCTTTGAGTGTACCGAGTCTTGTGAATTGATTTTTGACATGCTTAGGTTTGTGATTGATGGATATCTCCTGCAGGAATTGAAAGTATGGAATATTTATTTGTAGGAGAGTGTGACGGGCAGCAACCGGAACTCCCTCAAGGACTCTGTGGGCGGCAGCAACAGCAACCGGAGCTCCCTGGATGTGTCCTCGTCATCATACAACACTCTCATCATACACAATCAGGACGACTCCTGGCCGCCAAGACCTACACCTATTCGGTAAGAATTATCTTAAACAACCACACATAATATTGTGGTTGTTTATTAATTGGTCCCTAATTGTGTAGTCCACAAACTAAAACTATACTAAATTCTACATCAATAAAAAATTCCGTCCTGCTCATACATTAAGATCATAAGAAGGATGTAAATACATTACATTTTTTTTTTATTTGCTTCCTATTACATAGTTCTAATAGAAATATTAATTAAATAGAACATTGAACCATGTCATAGTGAACCAATGATATATAGTTTATTGAATACCGGCAGGAACTGTGCTTAGGTATCACTATTGATTGTGACGTTTTCATCAATCAGAGAGCACGAACGAACCAGCAGTGAAGTGAAACACCCCACAACCCAGTCCTCCCCGTACCACACGTTGAAGAAGAGTGAGGGTGTGAAGAAGCCCAGCGGTATCCCTGTGCCCAAGCTGCACAAGGAACAAGCTGTTACAACCACGGCCAATTATATCGATATCGGAGGACAGAGGATCTACACTAGTCCACCTGACCATGGTGTTCAGGTACATGACAATTATCCTGAATATCATCATCTGCCCTACCTTTTCCCATTATGTGGGGTCTGCGCAGTATGTCTTTTCTTTCCATTCATCGCGCTTTCCTGTCATGCTCACCAACCACTCCAACCTTGTTCATATCACTCTTGATACAATTCATCCATCTTTTTTTGGGCCTTCCTGTATCTATCCACATTATCATATTACAATTATCCTGAATAGGCGAAATTATTTATTTCGTATCTTCATATTTAGTTGGGAAACTTCCTGGCAGAACTTCGACGGTTAGAATTATCAGCTCCACTCTCCAACACGCAAAACGGAATATAATCCCAGTTAGAAATAGAGAGTCTGGTAATAAGGTGCAATTTTGAATGTACCAATATTTGTGATACCAGGAAATAACGGAGATCCCCGACGACTTCCTGAACCAGTCGTCGGTGCTGAAGCACCTGGCGGCGGAGGTGGCGCAGTCGCCCACCCCCCGCGCCGGCACGCCGCCCGCCCCGCGCGCCGCCGCGCCGCCGCCCGCCCGCGCCGACCGGAAGCCCAAGAGCAAGGCCGCCAAAGCCAAGCTCAGCAAAGAGAAGCTGAACCTGTCGCGGTCGCAGCCAGATTTGACCAGGTCAGTGTTCAGTTAATGGGTTGGAAAATATTTCAATTCAATATTTTTGACATCACTGAAGCACGGTGTGATAAGTCGTGGTAATAGTACATTGTTACACGAGTGGTGAAAGTGACTTATTTTTCCCGAGACGGGGTTTGGCGCCCGAGCGTAGCGAGGGCGCTAATAGTTCGAGGGACAAAATAAGTCTTTCACCCGAGGTAAACACTGTGCTTTTCATTACGAATACAAGGAAAATAAAAATAAAAACAGGAATTGGCTAAAGAAATAATACAAGGAAGCATGAACAATACTCTACAACTCGAAAAAAAAAAAGATCGGATTGCCGCCTATTTTGTTTTTTTTCGTTGGCCGGCCAACTTCATTATTTAGCCAGTATTTTTAATTTTAAATATTTTGACCAAATCTATGTTATTTTAAAGAAGTTGTTGAAACTAAATTATAATTAAGTCATTTAAAAGTATATATTCTTTATTTAATACTCAACTTTATGTTATTTCAATTTTACATCGTGCTGTAATTGAGTGACTGTAGAAAAAGTTTGAACATGGTTCCATAGAAATGGAACTAGTTTTTTTTTTATAATTTGACAGCTGTCAGTTGAAAGTGATTCTCCCGGGCCAGAAAAGTATTACTTTCAACCCGCTCCTCAGGCAACTTCAGACCTACTTTCAGAGTATGAGTAATGAAAAGTTATTTGCTTCTTAAGTATTTAAAATAAAATTAATGTTTAATTTGACAACATTTTATTTCTAGCTAGTAGTAGGCAATAATAAAAATTCTGTAAAACTAAAAATAATTAACCATCTTCTCTCCCCCCTGGGCCAGCTTGGCTGTTTTGTTTGAATGGAAGTGTGTGTTCAATCAAAATACTAGAGTGGTGTGTTAGTCAAGCCAACGACAGCGAAAATTGCACGAACATTCTGGATGAGTGAAATTGGCGCGGGATGGGATAGGAATAGTAAAAGTCGGCGGAAGGAGCGTTTTGACAGTAGATGGCTATGAGGTGTGATGATGATGTATAGCGTGGAACATAGGCGGCTGGTATCCAGCTGTGTGTACGATGTCGATGGGGATGTGCGGTGCAGCGTGGGCGTGGGCGGGGGCGGGGGCGGGGGCGTGGGCGTGCGCGCGGTGCCGGGCGGCTCGGAGTCCAGCGGCTGGTGCAGCGGCGGCGAGGCCGAGCTGGAGGAGCCCGACGACGCCTTCACCGCCGTGCTGGACGCGCTCGCCGCCGAGAACCACCAGCTCAAGCGCCAGCTCGCCGACGCCTGCGAGCGCGTCGCCAAGACTAACAAGGTGAACTCTCCTATATTTGTACCCAACTGCTTACTAGCGGATGCTCGCTAGTTAAGGATATTATCCTCCAGTGTCACCTTACAAAATTTTTAAGTGACTAGACGCCTCATTGGACGAATATTTGATTTATAAACTGTGCTACTTTTGCCGTCAATTGTAATCAGTCACAACGGCGAGAATCATGAATCGAAAGCGTGAAGAGAGAATAAATTCCACGTGACAAAAATATGAGCATAACGATGTGTGAATGTTGGTGGTGCAGCTGGAGGAGGAGGTGGAGAAGGTCCGCGCGGCGCACGAGGAGCTGGTGGGGGCGAGCGAGCGGCGCGAGCGGCTCGAGCGGGCCGCGCGCGTGCGCCTGCAGGCCGACTGCCGCCGCATGAGCGAGCTCAACCGCGCGCTCAAGCAACAGGTCTATCTAATATGTCTACTTGTTGAACGTCTACCTAAAAATGTCCCCTTTTTGAACATCAAAGTGCTATGAGCAAAGTGCGTAGTAAAAGCCACTGCTGACACAATGTATCGGACTGACTGATTACTGCAGTAGAGGGGCTATGAGTACATCTGAACGGCCGCTAACTTAGACAAGCTCGGCGAGACTGGTTCCCCTTAAGCCGAGTGACCCCCCAATGAGGGCAATAAAAATATCCGCTTGTCACTTTATTGGACTGAGACGGCGTTATCTGTAACTTCTTTTCTCATCCCTGTCATCTCGAGGTCGGAGAGAGAGGGTTAGAGTCTGTTAAAACCGTCAAGTATCGATGTCCGCTCGCCAACGTGGTGCGACCCTAGCGGCTTGCGTATCATGGACGCCCCCTCATTCGATTAAAAGGCAGTCAATATGCAAGATGGTAACATACAATGTATTACGCTTGGCGTAGTGGTTTGAGTGGTTGCGGGTTCGATTCCCGCCGGGGCAAATTTCGGAAATGGCCTAATTGAAATATTCCCCTGTCTGAGAGTGCAAGTATTGCTTAGTTTGGGACCATACAGTTGGTGTATCAGTCTGGCGATATTTATTTATGTATTAAAAGGCAGTCTTAAACTATATTGAATGTTTATTATTGGTCGCCACTAGGTGGAACTGTTGTCGCACGGCGTGCGCACGGATAACGACAACAATGCGGACGCGCTGCGCAAGGAGTTGCAGAATAGGGAGATGCTCATCGCACAACTCATCACACAGAGTGAGCAACTTATCAGCTATGTTCGATTGGTTCTACCGTTTTAAAGTTACACTGGGTTTTTGAAAAAAAAAAATATTTTGAGAAATACAATTATGAACCAGTGCTCGATACGTCCTCGCGTTGCCTGTGAAATATTAAAAGGCTTATATTATTTGACAGCAGTGATAGCCGCTTGGTTAAGCACGCGTCTTGCGGGCACCAGGTCCTGGGTTCAAACCCCGGCTCGCACCTCTGGGTTTTTCGAAATTTAAGTGCGAATCATAATTTCTGCATGATTATCACTTGCTTACGGTGAAGGAAAACATCGTGAGGAAACCTGCCTGTGATGTCTTAGAAAATGTAACCAATTTTCGAAAGACATGTGAAATCCGTCAAGCGGCACTGAGCCAGCGTGGTGGATTACGGCCTGAATACCCCTCGTAGTGAGGGGAGGCCCGTGCCCAGGAGTGGGACGTCTAAAGGGCTAAATTATTATTATTATTTTAATATCTGTACTCCTCACAATCCTAATTTTTATCCAGTCGCTATAAATGAAGACTTGTAATTAGCTTTCCTATCTCGTAAGTTTTTTTTTATTTATGTTTAGTTTACTTAGCTGTAAGTCTTCTATGTACCAAATTAAATAAATAAATAAATATTATTTATTTTATTTGCATCGTTAGACAAAGAGTTGGCGTGTGCGAAAGAAAGGCAGGAGATCGAGATGGCAGCGCAGCGCGCCACGCTGCAGGAGCAGCGCACGCACATCGACATCCTCGACACCGCGCTCACCAACGCACAGGCCAACGTCGTGCGGCTCGAGGAGGAGGTGGGAATAACGACCTTATGTCCCCCGCAGGAAGGGTTCCAGACCCCACGCTATATAACGCTAAAGTGCGGTCGCGGAGCAGGAAGAATTTAGTACAATGACCTCTTTGCCTACAGTGGTCACAAACATTTTTGCATCAAGTGCGGTTTATACGAAATATTTCAAGTGGAACAATAAATATACTAGCTTATAGCTAGCATTCAGGTAAAAGGTTTACAATCCCCGAGGACGGCGGTCACGGCAACTGTGTGAGCGAGACGTATTAAATTTACGCGGGAGTGACAGAGACCGGTAATAACAGGTTAACGAAATTACGATTTTTTTCCTGCTCCGCAACCAAAATTGTTCCCAAATATTGGGAACAGGGCTGTTATTACTATATTGAGAAGCTTGCGACCGAAGTTTAGTGTGCTCTTGAGACAACATGACATTGCATTAGGCTCTGTATCTATTTCGAGAGGAGTAACATTAAATGAGCGCTATAAATTCAATATGAAATCGGCGTCTCATAGTCCGTATTTTTCAGGATGCAGTTTGCACGAGAGTTGTTCAGCAATTGTAAGGGTTTTCCTCACTGTTCAGTGTCGGCACGCGGGCGGCTACGTGGAGCGGGTGATGGGCCTGCAGCGGGCGCTGGCCTCCATACAGCAGGCGTCCGACCGCCGGGAGCATACCGAGAGGAAGCTGCGCGCTCAGCTCGAGAAAGAACTTCAAACACTCAGGTGTGTTATCGAGAGGGGTCGCGTAATAGTTATCCTAGGGGTGAAGGTATAATAGTTCGAGGTACAGTCAAGGGCAAAGATATGTATACACCACAAAATCTCAAAAAATGGTGTCATCAATGAGATCATAAATTAGGGAACATCAAAAGGTGTAATATTATGTCCTCATCTATCAACGCATACATTTAGAAACACTATAAAATTCAAAAATATGTATACATCATTATAGGCGACAAGACGTGCGGCAATGCTTCATTTCCAAGCGGCCAGCCACTTAAGAGGAGCTATTCAAATAATAGTGATATTTATTTCGACATATTTCTTTCATTATACAGACTATGAAGCTTATTTTCAACCTAATTCAAAAAGGAGGACATCAATTCGTGTCCATGTTTTTTTTTATTGTTTGTTATTTCACATTTCACATTTTGTCAGTAGCGTTACGCCGTGGCGTCAGTAGCTTTGCACGATGACGTCAGTACCGTTACACGATACATATAGGTTTACAGAGTAGCAGCTGCGCCGCCCTGCGCTCTATACTATAAAGCTTCGCTTCTTTCGGGCGTCCCTAGACGGCACTGTTTTTTTTTACCCATACAAACATCCGAGAAAAAGGGTCTTGACAGGCAGATAGATAGACAGACAACAAAGTGATCCTATAAGGGTTCCGTTTTTTCCTTTTGAGGTGCTCAACCCTAAAAATGTCATTAAACTTATACAAAATGATTGCTTGCTAAGTGTACATATTTATGGGTTCAGTAATGTGTACATATTTATGAGCATTTGGATGAGTACAATTTTGTGCATCTTATTATGACTACATATTTTGAATAACAATACTTGTATACATATCTTTGCCCTTGACTGTACAAAATAAGTCACTCACCCGAGGTAAACACTGTGCTTATCATTACGAATACAAAGAAAGTAAAAATATAAACAGGAATTAGCTAAATAAATAATACAAGGAAGTATGAACATTACTCTACAACTCGAAAAAACGAATGAAGGTCGGGTTGCCATTTGCCGCCTATTTTGTTTTTTTCCGTTGGGCTGGTTCAATAGAAATGTCAAATTAGAACTAATTTATTTTTAATAATTTGACAGCTGTCAGTTGAAAGCGATTCTCCCTAGGGCTGAAAAGTATTACTTTCAACCCGCTTCTCAGTCTACTTCAGACCTACTTTCCGAGTATGAGTAATGAAAACATTACTTAAGTCCCCAGTGTAGCGCGACATTGATGTCTCGTCGGTCTTCCGTATTGCGCTTCTGTCTTGGGAGCCGACTGAGTGAGTGATAGGCTTCTATCGTGCTGGAGCAACCACCGGAGAAGTTTCATTGGGCAACAATTCCACATACCCCAGGATAGGCCTAGCCTAGCACAAACTATCTGGGCATTTTTCAAAGACTTTTACCCCGCAAAACAAAAGTATATGCTCAGATATGCATGCGAGGGAAAAAAAACATGATTTTCCGTGTTCTTTCAAGAAGTCTGATAAATTTGTACTGTAGTCTTTTGGAGCCTTAATACGGGGCCGGCCTCAGTCGCGTCCGAGCCTTCGAAAGCCGGTCCAGCGTAGAGTATATTAATTCGGCCCAGGAAGCGCGAGTGCAAGTGCGGCGGCGCAGGCGGCGGGGGCGGGGGCGCGGGCGGCGGGGGCGCCATGGGCGGGGGCGGGGGCGGCGGCGGGGGCGGGGAGGCGGAGCTGCGGCGGCAGGTGCGCGAGCGCGACGAGCGGCTGCTGGCGCTGGAGGGCGAGTGCGCCAAGTGGGAGCAGCGCTACCTGGAGGAGGCCGCGCTGCGCCAGGCCGCGGTCTCCGCCGCCTCCATACCCAAGTCAGTGCACGCCACCCTCGCTGGACCACCACCACCACGACCAATCGTGCTTATCCTATCAGTAGTGCCACACTGAGCCTCGTATCAATAAATTGAGATCAAGTTTCAGAGCGGCCTTGAGTACGCTTTTGTCATGTTATTTTGCACTGGTTTCACATAAGAATGGCATTTCCAGGATCGATTTCAGACTTGAGATCGATTGCTTTATCTTTGTCTTTATCATGACTCCAATAAAGTGACTGCATTTTCAACCCTCTCGCGATTGTAGCTAAATAAATTGTAAATAGTCCCATCTTTTTAGTATCCTAAAAACGCCCTACGTCTTAAGGAAACTAATTTTGAATAAACTTCACTAAATATTGTTAACTAGATAAGATGCCTGAATTCCACATTCAGTATCTAATAAATTATTCAGCCCTCTATGAGGTACCCAAAATGGCCTAGTATTGTGGTTAGAAGCGAAGTGACAATTTAAACTGTGATTGTCCAGGGATGCGAAAATAGCGGCTCTGGAGAAGACGTCCGCGGAGTCGGAGCGGCTGATGGCTGAAGCGCGGAGCGAGAAGATACGACACATGGACGAACTCCACATTGCGCAGAAGAAGGTCGCCGACCTAGAGAGCAGGTGAGCCCTACAATGAAGTTTATTTTGTACAACGCGCTAAAAAGTTCAATGACCTTTGAGCGTACCGCATGGATTGCCAACCTTATAGCCGCGAGGGCGACGACCGGTCGTGTTACTCGCCTCACCTGTATTATAAAACGCTGTAAGATGCGTAAACGATAGATAGAGACTTATATGAAGAGGATACTTATTGTGTTTCTTTACACTAAATTAATACTTATGTCATTGAACTTTCCCGCCTGCTGTCGGAATTAAGTAAAATTACTCGTAATTGTTATCTTCTAGATGTGTGACCACTATAATCGTGCATTACTCGGTATGGATATATTAATTTAGTAATAAAATATCTGGATCTCTTTTGCTTCCTTGTCCCCTCAATTCTGAGTTTCGACTATTGTAGGTAGTACCTACTAGGTACTACCAAAATTTACATTATGCGCTGTTTACTTCCTCATTAAAAGTGCAGTCTATAGTATTCTTTGTGGGATTAGATTATCTTGTTATTGCATTTCTTATGGTTCAATTTGGCGCATCTCTTACGATGACCTAAAAGTGATGACCTCAAAAAAAAAATATAAATAAATAAATCAAAATCAATAACCAACGTGGCTTAGCATTTCATTTTATTCAATAAGTTATTAAATATAAAGGAAGTGTTTTGGTGCATATGTAAGGTTCATTTCTTTGCGTGTCAGGGTGAAGGAGCTGGAGTCCAAGGTGGCGGAGCGCGACGCCATGATCAAGGTGCTGCAGAAGCACACCAGCGCCGCGTACGACAGCGGCGCCTCGCTCAGGAACAACTCCAGCAGAGAGGAGCTGGGTGAGCAGATATTTTAAATAATCATTGGTTCTTTCTTTGTAGAGTAGGACATATTGGGTTATATACGGCGCCATTAATCCAGTATTCTTTCTAGATTTTTTTATATATGTTTTTATAACGCAATAAATACAATGATTATTTAACTTGTACTTGTTCTACGCGCTCCGTGTAAGTTTTTCTTTTCGTTTAAGGAGTAGTGATAACTTATTTATGAATATATTTGTCAGTGGGCCTGTCGTCGGGCGCGTCGTTCTCGAGCGCGGAGGGCGTGGGCGGCGGCGGCGTGGCGGCGCGCTACCGCCACCTGGCGCGCCGGAACTACTCGCCGCACAACGACAACGCCAGCGGTGCGTACCCGAACCCACCCCTCCGCACCGGTAGGAGGCTGTTGTTCACACATCACTCATACATTCACGATCTATTCAGACTTGCTGTCGCCATACATTGGTCTAGAAGAGGAAAAATCGTTTTCAATCATTACTTAATAATAGAAACACCATTTTTTTATCATATTATTTGTGGGACTCCAGGCTTAATCTGGAGACGCTAGAAATGGGATGATAACCTAAAATGAACATTCGCAAATCTTATACACGTTATTAAGCCGATGGATTTGGTTGGTCATTTTATGTAACAAAGTCGGAAAACATACCCGCCTGATGTTACACAGTTAGTATAGCTTATCTATGCTAGCAATACCAATGGCATTGTTTGCACGTTGCCACCAGAAGGGGAGTTGGAAATTGGGGGGGGGGGGGGGGGGGTTGGCTAAGCGACCATCTTACGTTTAGTAACGTTAACGATAATAGGGTCTCATAGAACGATTATGTCAAAGTATATCTGTTTTAGTATGGATTCTTGTAAAAACAACGTTACTGATCGGCACGAAAAAATAAATGAGATCGTACTTCAGGTTTCGGAAGTATTCTTCCTATATTTACTAGGTGAAACAGAAATGGTATTCAATTTTTTTTACAACTTAAGATTGTAAATCTAAAACGATCGGTTTTGTGGGACAGTTGAAGTACTGAAGATTTTGTAGACTTATGAAATCTGTCAGCAGCTGTATCTCTATAACACCTTTCGTTTTTCAAGTTTCCTCCAAAGCTGATAGTCTTGGAATTACAAAGTTAAGTTTTGAAAAAAGAAGTATACCCTTCTGTTTCAACCTGTATCAAAACAATACTTGCGACCTTTGGGGCGCTCGAGAGTGGGGATCATTGGAAGGGTTATTTCGGTGTTATAAATGTTGACATATCCGTCGGTGTGCAGGGTGCGGGTTCGACAGCACGTCGCTGCGGCTGGACGAGCAGCTGGCGGCGCTGGAGTCGCGGCTGGAGCGGCCGCCCGTGCCGGCCGTGAGTTACCTGCCGCTGCCGCCCGACCAGCGCCCGCATGCCGCCTTCTACTGACCACACCGCAACACACATAACCCTCCCCGCGCTCCACGCATTGCACAGATGTCATACGCGGAGGTTAAGGCATCTGATAAATTCGATCGAACCGAAACGATTGAAATTTTGTACATTTTTGGGGTGCTACCACACCAATATCGATTGTCGATGTCAATCGACAGTTTATACTACACGAAAGCCCGTATTAATAAATCGATCTCAAGTCTGAGCACGGTTTTGAGTACGCTTTTGACATGTCATTTTGAACTGGTATGACATAAGAATGACATTTCCAAGACCGCTCTCAGACTTGAGATCGATTTTTTTTACTACGAGCCCAAGTCAATCTGCTCGATTGCTCGGATTTTCGCTGATCGACCCATCGGTGTGGTACCCCATTAGAAACGCGCAATTTACAAAATAATTTCAAGGCAAATTTGGATTTTTCGAACACAGGAAATTAAGGAGAACACGAACCCGCCTGTCTATAGTTTTCCTCGGGCTTATCTTAGTGGTCCCGTAGACGAACAATCTAATAACAGTCTCTCATCAACATCAATGATTGAACTGATACCAGATTGATCATATAATGGACTTTTACAGAACAAATTTTGATCTGGATTTCATATGTGCCGAGTTAATTCCATAGATATGTTTACCACCCGAAGCCGGCATGGATTATTTTTTATACAAAAATATATTAACCTCAAAACTTTTGAAACTGTCTATATTATGTATTTAGGGACCTAAACAACACTGAGAACTAAACTTTTCCAGTATGTTACATTCCTGTACTTGAACGATTCCGTTGCCACAAACATTCCTAGAGCGATGTACAGATCATGAGCTTTCGTTTTGCTGTGTGATTTGAAGTTGCGCTTCACTGACCCCCGCCCTGCAAACATGAGACTATAGTGCCTTTAACTGTCTTAACATAACTGACCGTGTGTTTGGTGCCAATTAGGTGTTAAGAATCTCTTATAATGTCGATTGTTCTCTTAATCTCCACTAGTAGACCCTAGTCTGTTAAGTATAATTAGTGAACTAACTTATTAATTATTATTTGTGTAAAAATAATCTGTAATTATAAGACTGCGTGTTCACTAAAGCTGTGCGAATTAGCGTAGCGGATGGTCAACAAAAAGCAAATAATTGGGTTATACAGGTTGAAACAGAATGGGTATACTTTGTTTTTCTAATCTTTGTAATTCTACTAGGTGATACAAAATGGGTATACTATTTTTTTTGCAACTTAACTTTGTAAATCTCAAACTATCGGCTTTGTGGGACAGTTGAAGTACTAAAGGTTTTGTAGACTTGTGAAATCGGTCAACAGCTGTATTCCTATAACACCTTTTGTTTTTCAAGTTCCCTCCAAAGCAGATGGTTTTAGAATTACAAAGTTAAGCTTTGAAAAAAAAAGTATACCCATTATGTGTCACCTTGTATAACTCTCAGCTTTGGAGGAAACTTGATAAACAAAAGGTGTTACAGGGATACAGCTGTTGACAGATTTCATAAGTCTACAAAACCTTTAGTACTTCAACTGTCCCACAAAGCCGACAGTTATAGATTTACAAAGTAAAGTTGCAAAAAACTTTCTGTTTCACCTAGTATACATAAGGACTATAAAGCAATAATAGAAGGTGTCCTTTGTGTAATTGATTGAACGGCTAAAACTATGATATGAGACTTCGTCGCCCAGCTTGCGTCGTTTCAGCTCTTATCTCCTTGAAATATAGGTTTTCAAGCCTGCAGTTTATTTCCTGAGTCCTGCGGGATTAATATAGATTGTAAATTTCTCAGAATTCGGCGTATCTTGGGATACTTTTATACGCGTAAGTTTTGTAGAAGACCATAGTAAATACTGACGCTGTGACGCTACTTTGTACTGCGATGTAACGAAATCTTCATGCAGAGTTTTGCCTCGCTGTCCGATATTCCCACGGCTTTTTTGAAGAGGCAGCCTCGATGTGGTCAGGTTTTCTAGAACGTAGGGTCCTGTATTTATGAAGTTTATCGACTCGATATGATTAGCTAGCTCGTCATCTCGGGAGTTGAGGAGCTGACTGCACTTGTATTAGGCTAATGACGTAAGCAAAACATTGCAATACCGCATAACTCAAAAGTAGCATCGGCAAATAGATAAACCCGATTACTTTTGAACGAGCAACCATCAGCTATTATCTGTACATTATTAACTTTATGTTCCCGACGTTTCGGTTGCTTTACAGCAGCCATGGCCATGACCATGGCTGCTGTAAAGCAACCGAAACGTCGGGAACATAAAGTTAATAAACGCGATAAAATCCGAAAAATAGTTTTATTCCAATATCGATTTTTTTTGATATCCTGACCCTATAAATGTCAGTTTTCTGTCAAAACGATCAAGCTAACTTGTACAGAATATATAACACATTTGTGCGCTCTTAAAAGTACTGGTTCGAACCTGTCGAAATAATCCAAAAGCGCCGTCATTGATATAATACTATTAAATGTTCGGTCGAGTACTGCGCATGCTACTTTCAAGTTATGTAGTATTGTACAAAGTGAGTATTTAGGTTACTCAATTACACTACATTTTTGGTTCGAAGCTAAGGGTGTTATCCTATCGTTCTATGGTAGAATGTGATGAGTCGACGCCGATCGACAGTTTCTACATGAGCAACGTTCGTACGATTGGTCCAGTAACGTCCTAACAGAGGCATTGGTCACAAAAATATGCCAAAGTTAGAATAAAATAATACATTTTCTCGGATCATTATTATTTTCTAAGAATATAATATAATTATGCAATAGAGGTAGGTAGGTGTTTTGTTATTTTTCTAATTTATATTTAAAGTATTTAACGTACTAATATTTATGCTGCTCTTTTAATTGCAGGCCAACTCTATCGTTCCTATAATTAAAAAGGAAGTAATTATAACCGTGTAGATAGTATACGTTTAGTAACACCAGTTTCTATGCTCCAAAAGGCACGTAATAAAATACTTAAATCAAAAACGTACGCGTTATTCGTACTTTTGTGCGTGTAATTGAAATATGACCTTATTTATAGTACAGTAAACAGTTAAACCCGAAATAGTAGGCAGCTATTGACGCTATAGTTAATCCATCAATATTTGTTGTTTTTTTTTAGTATACCTAACCGTGATTTTGCACTGACAAAACATTTACACCGATTTATATTGTTATCTGTGTTATTTTAAAAGTTTTTTTTTATTTGACTGGGTAGGTGAATATAGGTACAACAACATGGAACTAGGATTTAACCCCTAGATTTCACTCGAAGGTATGTACATCCTCACAAAACATATTGTTGAGACAACAACATGTTTAGTGTAAATGTTTCGTTCAGTGCAAACGTAGCGTAGGGTTAACCCTAACTTGTGTTTTATCGATGTTGTTGTTAACAACAACATCAATAAAACACAACACTTAATTTTATTGTTGCCCTTACAACAATTTTGTTGACAGCTAGATATAACGCTATCTTGTGTGATATTAGCGTTCAGATTTAAGTAATATTACTAGTATTATTGATATTTATGATAATTAAAATTGAAATCTAAATTTAATTAAAATCTAAATGGCATGACACTCAAAACACAAGTGGCTTAAAACGCTGTTGGATAAATTTTATTATTATTATATACCTATTTTGACTTTATAATGGTTAAAGCTAAATATAAGGTATTAATAAAATGTAGGACCATGTTGAACGGGTATTGAACAGAAATAAGAGAATTATTAGAAAACGCAAAATAGATTAATTTCAAATACTGATCCCTGCATTAGGTACTTATTCTTTCAAAAGTCTCCGGCAAATTAAAAACAATAACAAATGAGATTCGTTTATAATATGGTATAATAGATATGTGAACTCAAGAGATTATTAATTGGAAATAATGTGGACATTCTCCTTTCATAGAAATTGTTATTCTAACACATTTACTTTAAGGTTTACTATGGAATTGTATACAAAATATATTTTGATAAGATATATTCAATGTAATTTAAATATATTTTTTATAAGAAGCATGTTTTAGAATAAAAAATCATGTTTTGTTTGTCGTGGTTTTACTGGCTGCACCTAACACAGAGCATGTAATAGAGGAGTCGTATCTTAGAACATTATTTCTAAGATTTATATGTATAGGGTTCCTTCCTCTAGGGCCTAGATGTTTGGAATTCTTCCCCCCATTGCCTAGGGTCTAGGCAATGGGTGGAAGAACTCTATACATTAGTTTGACTTCAATGTTTCTGTTAAGCTTTGTGTGGACACGTCACTACGCTTGCAATGTTCTAAAGAGTGGTTCTAAAATGAAAAGGTGTAATATTCATGAGTATTCGCCTCTTCGGAATATTAACGATTAATGTATTCGCTTTTGTTTGGAGTGTTGCAGTGATACCCTACTGACACTGATGTTATAACAAGACTACTTTACACAAACCACTTGAGTACTAAATAACTCGCAAGTATCGTGCCAAATTAAACAAAGGATGAGCAATCAGAAGTAAGATCAACTGTAAATCGTTGGTCTGTGGCATATCACCAAGTATATCACTTATTTTGTCCACTTTAGGGATGTAAATAATTATAAAACAATATTTTAAAATTTGCAACGCCGACATAACTCGCATTCGATCTTGTTTTTATTAATCGGTTTTTGTGTGGACCAGAGAGTGACAATTTATATATACCCAGCGTATATTACAACGCTTTTCGAGTGGTTGTGGTTGAGTGGTCGCGTTATAACTTTCCTGGAGCGCCCCGGTTTCCGGAATGAGGTAAGAATGGTTAATTAATTACAATCTGGTATTGTTCCATTGTCCTAGTTCATTAACTCGATCATGTACTGTAGGTTAACACCTGTTTAACAATAAAGTTCCTTTGTATTCGCAATTAAGTTTTACAAGAACTATTTTCGCTTGTCTGCGATATTAAAGACTGGTATGACCATCTGTTGTCTGGACTTCAATGCCTTGCTTCAAGTAAGGTTAGATTACAGACGAACATCTATCTAATGATTTTCCGTATTCTCTAATTTTAGCGGGGATCAAAACCTGATACGGATACACCGAGACGACAAGTGTTTTATTTTTATTTTTCGATAGCCTAGATACGGAGTAGGTACTTACTTATTTGTAAATACGATCAAGACTGTCGGGGAACGCCGCAATTTGCCATTTGAATTTTTTGTGGACACTATCTTATGACAATCAATAATTAATTATTGTATACCGGATTCAAGAGAGCTAACATATAAGCACCTACTATATAAAAATATAAATTCCTAACACTGTTACATAACGCAGACAAAAATATCGTACAGCCGGTTTGAGATAAAATACCAAGATAATCCATAACAAATAAAGGAATAATAATAAATTGGGTTCACAGCGAGGTCTTTGCTGTTTCCCGGGGTTGGGCACGGTGGGGGCGCGCGGCGGCGGCGGGCGCGGCGAGGAGGCGCTGCTGCTGGAGCGGCAGGGCCGCGCCTCCCAGCAGACCAGGTCGTCCAGCCTGCCGCCGCCGCCCTCCGCGCTCCCGAGGCCGCCCAGGAAGCCGTCCGCCAGGAACACCAGATACGACCGATTGGAACATAGGGACGCGAGGAAGGTGAGTTCTAAGGTAATGATTTGTTTTTATTTGTACATATAGTACTGTATATAATTAGTATCTATCCATGATTCCTAAACCAAGTTCAGGGCTTGTGTCGCAGACAAAAAATAATGTTACATTATATACTACCTATTTTGTTATTTAAACCCAATAATTTCTTTTCGTGCAAAGAAGAGTAGGTATCTATCTATGTATCTACTTATCTATATGGATAGACAAGGATATATGACATTGGCTCACATTTCACTTGCAAATCACCGAGCATTGTCGCGACGAGCGTCGTCGTGTCGTTGTTTAAATATTTAATTGATCAACATTGTTTACTATACCCATAACTTCAACATCTGGTCTGGTTATTTTTATCCCGACCGCAAATTATAATGAATCCATCCTCTGATGTCCATTAATTTAGCTCTAGTAACCACCTACCACCAGTTATTTAGATAAAATCAAGTAAAAATAGAATAGTTGAGTCATTGTAAAGTCATTATCCCAGAGGTATTCGCGAATACCTTCTCTATTTGTAACGACGCCTACTAGTTGTCCATTTGCATGGTTAGCTTAGCGTAACATTGTAATTCATAGCTAGCGAAAGGTTTATTGCCGCCACGTTTCTCAAGGGGTACCTACATCAGTTATACATTCAGTCAAGAAAGTATCGGGAATGGATGATTTATTTATGGTTCCAAATTTAAATTTTTGTTTTTTTTGTTGTTGTTAGATTGGCAAAACTGTTTTCTATTTTGGTGCGGAGTTTGAGTTGCATCTGTTATTTATATTAAATACGGTGCTGTTTTTAGTTATACATATCTAGTGTGTATTGCGAATTTCATAATGGACAAAAACATCGAACAAAGATTTTGTCTTAAATTTTGCATCGCCAATGGAATTTCGTGTTCGGAGTCACTGAAAATGTTATAGAAGGCTTACGGTGAATCGACTTTATCAAACACGCGTGCTTATGAGTGGTACAAAGCGTTCAAAAGCGGTCGAGATGTGATGGAAGATTTGTCTCGCTCTGGTGGGCCATCAACGTCTGCAACTAAAGTTAACATTGCTAAAGTGAAGGAAATAGTGACTGAAAATCCTCATTCAACATTGAGAGAGATAGCCGCCGAACTTTCTGTGTCTCACGAGTCGATCCGTACCAAAGAATTTGTAATAATAAGACATTAGAAGTGGTATTGACGTATTATTTCATACAAAACCAGTGTCGCCACTTCGCGCCGCTTTCGCACTGCGCAGACAGCAATTTATTTGACGTAGAGTAGTTTCGGGAATATAGTATACTATAAGCCTTTTTCAAAATTTAATTCGAACTATTTGAGATCATTTTTTATTGTTTACAGGCAGCATTTGAATTATTATTTTTTGCTGTTCTAAAATAAGTTACTCCTTATAACATCAGCTTCTGCCAGTCAAAAACGGTCCAGCCATTCCACAGACGATTTTTCATAAATCTCGTTTTTGTTATAAGTACATATGCATTTAATGAAAACGTTTTATTTTGATATTACAAACAGACACTCCAATTTCATTTATTTGATTTATTTTATACACTAATTCGTTTAAAATATCAGTAATCAATAACTATGAGCTTAAGGCAATATTAAATACAGTAAAACCCGTTTATGACGATTTCACAGGGAACCAACCAAAAACGCGTCTTAAGCGAGAAAGCGTATTATGCGGGATAAGGAAAATAAAAGCTACTATTATTATGTATGTATTATGTTCTAATTTCGTATATGTATTAGGTAGGTATTAAATTAAACATTTATAAATTACATTAAATACATAGTGTAATAATAATTACGGTATTTAAAGTAATCACTTATTTTGGTTTGACAGTAAGATTTTCAACAGGTGACAAGAGAGCTGGCTCTATCCTCGTTCAAAAAATCAGTCTAGATCCATACAACGAGGAAATGCAGCCAGCATTCTTGGCACCATCTCACGCAGGCAGGGCTTTTATTTATTTTATTTTATTTTTAAAGTTTTTCTGTTCTAACATTTATAATAAACGAAGGTACAAAATAAATAACTAGATCTTTAATTTATTGAATTTCGTACGGTGCCACATTGTAATCAATGGAAGAATATCCAGGAAAACCCTGCAGTATTATGGGTTCACCTTCTTCTTCCAACACGATGTCAACCACTTGTGAGCCATATTGGCCACTATAGAAAATACTGATACAAATAAATTACCTATACGTCTTCAGCATTGTGTCAACCTGGACTGGAAATTAACTTACTTGGAGCCGTTGAAAAAAATACAATAGGATACTAAAATTGACACTAGTTCAGACAATATTGCCTACCAGGCTAATAACGCAACGTCGATAAGTAATATATATCTCAAGATATTTGAACAATGTCTCTACAAATCTATCACCACACTACAGATAAAGGGTTTGCTTACAAAATAGTGTACTTACTAATAATTTTAAAATATTTGGAAATACACAATTTCGGTTCGTTGCCTGCCAAGACACACGCGCAGTCACAGCGGTAGGCAGTGGGGAGAGTGTAGACCAAGTAGGAATGTTAAACGCTAAGAGTTGGTTTGTTTCGGAGAAATAGTAGTTGGCCATATTGGCGAGCTAGGTGATAAATACCCGAACATACTCTAAATAGCTAGTGATTGAATCAAATATAAAGTTATCGATTTAGTATCGATATTATTGTAATAAGTATGGTATATGATATTCAAAACCTGACGTACCCAAAATAGTTTATGTTCATATTTTTATATAATTGAGGAGATTGTAAAGTGCGTTCAAATAAAGGCGCGCGTTAATGACGTATAGGATGTGGATTCATGAGTGGATGTTATTGGTATAGTTTGCCCCGATGGCATACTATCTGTTGACAAAAAATATGCTCATGCCATAATTTAGCAAATAACAATATCGTAATTTATCAATTGAAATCCTACGTCTGCAGTGCGTAAATTCCATACATTAATCGTAGGTATGGCTGATTTAATCAAAAACCGTGTTTTGGCGTATGATTTAAATTATCTTCTTTATTGTGGACTGAAAAAAATCGACTATAATTTGTAGGAAACTAGTTCTCTTTGTCTGTCATTGTTATCAATTTCCAAATCCTTGATATCTGAATTTGAAGGGTAACTAAAAATCATCACGTAAATAAATATATAATGAGAAGGTAACAGGGAGGGCCTAAATTAAAAAAAAACGCCTTTATTCAACTCAGATGATACACTAAAAGCTAGAAAATATTTATGGGCGGGAACAATAAAACCGTTCGATTATTTGTTTTTTGTGGTCCTACTGCCTTAAGACTGGGGAATTGGAACCAAGAGTTAAACAGCTACGTTGATGATTGATACGGACAATACTTCTTTAAAATCAGCAGTAGCCACAGACTCACGGTTTAGGTTGGCAGTACTTGCAGTATCAGGATTTAAAGATCGGAGGTTTAAATTATGGTAATATTTTACTGTTATGGGAAGCCAAATACTATAGATGGAGTGGTTGAAAAATTCACTGCAAGATTTAAAGCAAATTAAAAAACAAATATACGAAGTCAAGCCAAATAAACTGTTTTAAAAAGCGTTTTAATTGTTGGTGGCTTTTAATTACTAGCGGAAATTATATTAAATAAATAAAGTCAATATTTCTTACAAAAATATCGATAAAATACAAACATTGGAACATCACTAACTCCCGTCTGATGTTGTCACAATGACACCGCCGTACTAGTCAAAATTCATACGCACGAGGATGTCATACTTTTCGCATTACATTGATTTTTACGGTTCGTCGATATGCCGTACGTTTGATTACGCAAGCAGCAGTGGAAATGGGGCTGGTGAGATCAAAGTAAATATTTATATTCTCGTGGTAAAGTATACATGTTTGTTTAAATTAGCAAAAAACCTGATTATTACCATATATATCTACTTACCGATGAAATGTAATCCCTTTATTGGTATAATTGCAAGTTTCTGAACAATTTCCGCAATTAAAAATGCTGCAATACACCATTTTTACTAGATGTGTCTCGTACAACGTCTGGTGTCGTACTGAATGCATACGTGTCCAAATGGACATAAACTTAGTGCCAAAATTACGCGGATATGCCACTTCTAAAGTCTTATTATTACAAATTCTTTGATCCGTACCGTGAAATATGCCAACTTTGCCAATCAAGGTATCTTTGCCCTAAAAGCAATTTATAAGCGAATACGCTAATATAGAAAACAATTTTATTTTTATGGCAACATTTATTATGTGGGTAGAAAGTTGATTTTAATTGTGACAAAACTATCTATCCCATTCGTTTGAAAGTTTATTTAGTAACCCGTCAGAACTTGTCGAGTGCAGTGTGTGTTTTTGCGGGCAAATTTCATAAGAAAAGTGTTTGTTGATTGTACCTCATGGCGAAAACACAGGTAAGTGTATTTTACTGTATGTTATAGAATATCAATTGTTGAGTATTTTAAATATAGTTTCATTATTCAGGACTTTATAAATCAAAACTTCTGACAATGGGCAAAATTACCCAAAACTATTCAGACCCATCCATGCCAACATTGCCCGTTATCAAAAATCACTTAGGGTTGTCACTTTCAGTTATTTTGTAACAGGCTAAATTAACGCAAAATCTTAAAAATATTTCTAAGTAACACATTGGTATATTAACGTCCTTATTCATAATGAGTTATCGGAGCAATTAGCGAGCTTTTAAACCTATAATAAAATATATTATTTATATAATACGCTATATTAGTTTATGATTGTATGTTTGTTTGTTTGTAATTTATGTGGCTTTATTATTCCCGGACATAGGGTGTATTCCATTAGGGTAGAGGGGAGCTTTTATTATACATCTGTAAATCCACTTAGCTTAAGTTAAATATTGATATTTTTAATTTCAGAAAAAACAATCACAAGTCTAGAATTAGACCAAGGAAGCCAAGACGTGAAATAGGGTCCCGAGCATATAAAAATTACTCCGAAGATATGTTAAGGCTTGCATGCGAAGCAGTTGCTTCTAAATAAATATCATCAAAGGATGCTGAACGACAGTTTGGCATCCCACGACGCACCATAGTCAACAAAATAAAAAAATGCATTTAAATTCTGTGTGGCATCCTAAGGCACTAACTAATGAAGAAGAAAAAAATATTATTAGTGTCTTGCAAGCTTCGAGTGATTTCGGGTCCCCCCTAACTAAACTCGATCTAAAGTTGTT
Source organism: Notodonta dromedarius (assembly GCA_905147325.1). Lineage (NCBI taxonomy): Eukaryota > Metazoa > Arthropoda > Insecta > Lepidoptera > Notodontidae > Notodonta > Notodonta dromedarius. The sequence goes on from LR990167.1 coordinate 2,977,654, forward strand.
GGTGCATGAGTACTTAAAGAAAAATTCTCGAGAACTTGTATTCAAGAATAAATTCCAAGAGATGCATGGGTCAGAACAACAGTTGTATGTGGAATAAACATTTAATTATGAGTCAATGTTTCATTTAAATACCATTTTTACATATATGCCTATGCATCCAACACCCACAAAAGAAAAACATTTATACCCATCATAATTTTACGGGAATGTGACAACCCTTACAGTTTTAAACCGTTTGTTCGGCTTTGTATGGAAAACAGCACTAACCACTAGGTAACATTGCCCACAGCTTTTATTACGAAAATATTTTAACTACAAACAGCTTTTTAAAATCCAGGATAAGATTGCCTTAAATTGTAGTCGGGGTGCTTTCTAGGTATTTATAAGAGCTATTTTTGCGTCAAAAATTTAAGTGGGCAATGTTGGCTAAAAGTCCGGATTATTTTGCCCACTATTAAAATCGAACAAAGCTTTGTTTAGATTTTAATTTGTTAAACATTTCACATAGCAAATGTGTGCATATGGTCATATAGTTGCAGTAAATGAAAAAAAATACCAAAGTTCCCATAGAAAAAACTTGTAATGTATTCGATTTTCGTAAAAAAACGGGCAAAGTTGGCTTGTTTGACGGTACCATTTTAAATAATCACTTGGGTATGAAACATGTTTCCGCTCGGCTAGTCCCAAAAGACCTGAATTTTCTCCAAAAACTCAATCGCATGAGAGTCGCTGAGGACATGCTAGAACGAGTCAATTCCGACCTAACATTCATGAAACGCATTGTTACTGGTGACGAGACGTGGGTTTACGAGTTTGACATGCAAACTAGTCAACAAGCTTCGGATTGGCGCCTTCCAACTGAACCGGAACCGAAAAAAACACGCCAAAGTCGATCAAAAGTCAAAGTCATGTTGACTGTTTTCTTTGACTATCGCGGTGTTGTGCACTCGGAATTCTTGCCGGAAAGTCAAACGGTAAATAAAGAATATTATTTAAGCGTTATGCGGCGTTTAAGACAGCAAATTCGACGAAAAAGGCCAGATTTCTGGAAAGAAAATTCTTGGATTTTGCACCACGATAGTGCGCCTTCGCACAAGGCCATCATTGTGAACGAATGTTTGTCCAAACGCTCAAAAAATACCATCGAGCATCCACCATATTCACCAGATATGGCTCCAGCCGACTTCTTTCTTTTTCCTAAACTCAAATTACCACTTCGTGGCACCCGTTTTCAATCGGTAGAACACATAAAGGAGAATTCGCGGCGAAAACCGAACTCAATTCCGGAAACAGCGTTTAAAAATTTTTTTGATGATTGGATTATTCGTTGGCGTAAGTCTATTGTTTCTGAAGGAGCATACTTTGAAGGTGATACAATAATTTTGGATGAATAACAAACATTTTGAGTATTATTGATCTTTTCCCGGTACTTTCTTGACAGAGTAGTATACCTAAACCCTTAGAGACTCGAAAGCCCGTATCTATTAAAAGTTAACTGATTGCTTACACCAGTCAATGTATTTATTATTTAATTAATGTGTAATTAGTCGTTGTCAGTTCTTATTAAATTTATGTGTGTCTTATTAATAAAGTTTTTTGTTCCAGGACTCGGACGGCTCCGGTTCGATAGCGTCCAGCGCGTCCCGTAGCTCCCCTCTCCCCTACGACACCGTCCGGAAGCTGCCCTCCGTGCCCACGTCGGCGTCCCTCCCCGCGGCAGAGTCCCGCGAGTCTCTGGTCCGGCCCCGAGACTCCAGTCTGCCCTCCCCATCGAAACTGGCGGTCTACGCGGCGGCCCGACGCCGCTCCGCCGAGTCCGCGAAAGACAATAAACGCCAATATCGTATACAGTTTTAGCTATCGTTCGATTGTTGAAGTATCGATTCGATAATAGAGATAAGATTGTGGATATGTCTCTTAAGGTTACTCGAAAAGCGGTAAGTGAAGTTGGGTCTTCCTTTGATCTTTGTATATCCCTGTATTTTCTATCTACCTATGTACGATGTTAATTTAGTGATACTACGGAGGATGTGCAAAATAAATAGGTTTTTAAGAATGTACGTTACATAAACTTGTCTTTTGTCGTCTAAAATCCATTTGAAGTGTAAATGATAATGGATAACGCAAACTGTAAAAGCTATGAATCAAACGCTGACAAAAACAAAAAAAAATGAAAAAGGTAAAAATACTCAACCCTAAAAAAAAAGATTTGAACGAAATTTTCCTTAACGTCTGTTGAGAGTTAGTTTATTGAAACTAATAGGTAAGTGGAAATGCTTTGAGTCACCTTACCTAGGGCTGCCGCCGTCTCTGTGGGTGCTTGGGGGCTACATCACCCTCAAATACTCCAACACTTCGCATCCGCAGGGTTTTCTAAAAGCCGGCGCTCTTGACTTATAGACTACAAATCATTAAAATGTAAATAACCCAGTCGCGAGTACGCAACATCAGCCTCTTATTATTTGTGCAATAATTAAATTAACAGTAAATGCTAACATTAAGGAGTTCTATCATTAGGTTGATATGGTGTGGGTGTTAGCCCACACAACGTGTTATGTTCCAAGCGACCCACGGCTCTTATAGGCAGCTATTAATAAATCTATCTCAAGCCTGAGAGGGAACTCGTGGAGGTAATTCTCGAATGTATTTTGCAGTACAAAATATCATCTCAAAAGTGTATTCAAGTTAGGTCTCACAGTTGAGATTGTTTGATTCATTAATTAATCAGCCTGAGAAAGCTAGGAGATACATGTCCTCACATAAATAGGCTAGCTGTCTAAAGTCGTCCATCAACGACAAGCCGAAATGCGGTTTTTGATTTAAATTTAAACTAGAATTTTTTATGCGATTTTTTCCGGACTCGTATCAGCACTTGTGGATACTAGCCTTTATATGGATGTCTAGTCGTTTAGATATTTAAACTTTGTTGGTTTTCTACCAAATGCGACGAATATTTTAACGAAAAGTGATTTAACTTAACTAAAGAGTTTAGTGTGCGCGTGTGTGAATATTACGATTATTCAATTTAGTTAGCGGCTATTACACATTATTAAAATCATAACAACATAACGTTATCAATAATATAATCGTTGTTGTCTAATTAAGTACCTTATCAGTATCTTATCTAGCGTCCGTATTTCATTATTAGTTATGTTGATTTTTTTATCGTGGGCACAAGCGAAAATTTCTATAAGGTCACATTGCTATTTGCATTGAGAGAGTTATCTGAGATATCAAGATTAATTAGCTGCAATAGCAGGTTGGGTTTTCAAAAAACCCGCGCAAAAGTTAAATTGTATCATTACATAACAAATAATCACTTTGTGTAAATAAGTAAACCGATAAAAATATCGAGTGAGTGGTAGGTCTACGATAACTTCCTGAAAGTTACGCAGCAACTGTTATCTAATCGCTGAATGGCAGGCTATCAGTCGGTAACTCGGAGAGATCGCGCGCGCGATAGCCGAGCCGCGGGAGGCCTTGGTTCGCTATTTATCGAGGTTATTCCGTACTCAGCTACGAACTATTAATCCAAAGGAGTAGTAGATTTTTAATAAGACAACATAATTTGGTCACATTGTTAATGCGCTATAGACGAAATGGTCTGGTCTAACAGCAAGGTAGAGATAGCTCTGAAGATGAAGAAATGAAGTAAGGAACTGACTGTTTTTAGGGTTCGACAGCCAAATTTGGCACCCTTAATGTTGTCTCGTCCATCTATCCATATGTCTGCATGTTTCAGCCATTTCATACTGTGACTTCTTTCTTTCTTTAAAAATATATTATCCCACCCAGTGTAATTAATAGGCATCTCGCAAGTGTCAAGTAACAAATAGCTTTCCCAATTCCAATTAAAGTTTATAGCCCCATTGACTACCAATAATTTTCCAAACACATATTGAATGTATAAAGACCTATATCTCCTTATTAATAAACGTGGTATATCGCGGGAATAGGTATACACCGAATGATCTCTATCTGTCACCAGTAATTTGAAATTAAGCCTTAAACTGGTATCGTAAAATTGACTAACGTAACTGGTTTTGTGGGGGTCGCGCGGCCCCCATTACAAAATAGCTTCTAGGATCGAAATGTGCGCAATTTTAGATTAGTTTTATATAACAAAAATAAATAACAACCTTGTTATATTGATACAATATTTTTTTATTAATGTAATTCTTTTTACCTAATTACTACAAGAGATCACATAAAAATTGCAACTTGTTGGTTTTTTTTCTTACATTAAAAAAACTATTACTTTGGTAGTCTTAAGCTGAGATATAATTATGTTTTCTTATTTCCAATACAGTAAACTTTGGAAATAAAAAGATAAAACCGTCTAATCAACGTTTTAAAAAAAAACTATAGAAATATACTCCTAACTAAAATCTTACGTAACTGGTATTGTGGGGGCCGCGTGACCCCCACGAAACCAGTTAAGGGTTAAAAAGAAGAAGACAAAGCATGGTGTAACTATACAACCGCTAATCCACGTTTATTAATAACGGGGTTCTGAAGACATCGGCTCATGTCGTCTTCAACAGATTCCTTCATGTATGCAGAAAGAAAGCCGGTTTTTCTAAGTACCTGTACAAATAAAATAATATGATGTAGAGTATTTATTTAACTTTGTTAGTTTTTTTTTCTTCTATTGTAAGTGGATAGCTCTAAACAAACTAAAGCATTGATCGGCGTTGACGGGCTCCGTGCACACGACAAAAAACTTGTTATCTTTGTGTAAACAGCCGTCCGCTCAAAGCCTTGGTTTTTGCTAGTCACAGTCTTGCGGGGAGCAAATACCTACGGAAAAAATAAAAAATTAAAACTAGAGTGACTCGGTGGATGAGTTTGGTAACTTTCTCTAAGTATCTGAGAATTTATTTATTACATAGTTTTTTTTTTGTATTGTTGGTTAGAAGATTACCTCGTCTCCGCTCCCCTGGTGAAATCGAGGGTTAAAATGTATTAAACGGTTTTTTATAAATTCACGTTATGAAATAAATATGACTGGACCATAAATATGCTTGCAGTAATGGATTTAGTTTTTACTTTGCATATTACACAAAATAATAATGCATTTAAAGTCTGATCGTTAAATACTGTTTTAAGAGCTCAAATAGTTATAAAAATGCTTGTTTATTATTTTTAATTAAAGCTCGATGTTCGTTGCATCTATTTCGGTATGAAATTGTTTGTATTACGGCAGTGTCGGGCTTGTCGGATGTAATGCCGGGTTCGCACGCAGGTGAGCTTACCGCGGGAATTAATAGGAATTAAAAAAATATAAGTACGGTACCATAAATATAATTGTTTGCAAGTAACTGGTAGCTGCAGATAAATAGCTTTCGAATGAATTTTTTCCAATATCCAATTTCACAGTGATTCAATTCAATCGCAGGAAAAAAACTCGCCATCTTACCGGCAAAGGAAATACCAGTTGCGTAAAGGCTCAATCTATTACAACGTTTGCGTAAGTTTATATTTCTGTTATAGAACTATTACAAGTAATTTAGTTTTGCGGTAAGTGTCTGACCACACTTAAGCTAACTTAAAATGGGAAATACAAGAAAATTAGTAAATGTAATTCATTGCTAGTTTTCAATTCGAATTACATTGGGAATGAGTTCGCCCTCCCATTTTACAAAGGTGTACAAATTCCCGCGGTAAACTGCGTGCGTGTGAGTGTCGGTCGTTACGACATTAAAGGTTTTTGATTCAAATACCTAACACTGGTTTGAATATTGTATGGATTTTAGGTTTGGAAATTGTTTTATTTTGTTATTATTTAGCATGTTTGTAATTTTGTAACAGGATAAATAAATGAATTACGACACGATAAACATTTAATATTAATACATTAGTAATAAACTTACCTATATATAATTTTACATGGTAACACTTTTTCAGACAAGTACCTACCTAACGACTTGGGTTTTTTTGAAAGAAATTCAAATAACATTTATTGTCCCTGAGTACTAATGTTAATCCCAACACGACGTATTTCAATTACTTAATCATTAGATGGAGCGACGTAATAAGTTGGCTGAAAATTATGAAGAAAGTTTGTAGGTAATGTATGGAGATTTATTAATGAATAGATCTCGAATGTTCGCGGTTCGGCCTTGATCCTGACATTTGCGGAGCCACCCAGCGGGAATGAGGTCGCGTGGCGGCCTCGCGCGCGCCGCGGCCGGTTGCGCAAACCTTACCACTATCGACGACAAACAGAGTGGGACAACACTGTACCGATCTCGTTCTACTACTCGATGTCTCATATCCACAAACATAATTTATTGCATCCTTCGTACACTACTGAAGTATATGGAGCAGAGAAGAGTTTCCTGATCTGACTTGACCGGACCGGGCGGTTTTCACAGTTGACGGAAAGTTTCCGATATCGAAAACGACAGCTTCCATCCTTCTTTTACATATGAGTTAGAAGAAGGATGAAAGCTGTTGTTTACGACACGGAAACTTTCTGTCGATTGTAAATACCCCCCTTGATTTCTCATATTTCTGATCTCCCTTTTTTTGCTACAAGGGGAGAAAGGACGAAGTAATTTATTTATCAAATTATTTTGACAGTAGGTTGTTGAGTTGAGTCTAAGTTGAATCAAACAAGAGGCCATTTGAAAGAAATGTAGACTTACAGTATAAGTAGGTCGGTAATCTAGTAGGTAGTATAGTTTTCAGCATACTGAACACCATAGTAGGTCCAATTGCGATAGCTTTGTGACCGCTATTAGAAGGGATCGGTGAAGTCTTATGGCAAATTTTAAAAGACGAAATCATTAAAATAGAAAATGAGTATAAAAACCTTTAGTCTTCAGTTAGGTAGAGAGTGTCAATACGTAGGTACCTATCCGAAGTATCAGATCTTTGCTTTCTCAGCTCTGGACCCGGATAAGATAACGTTTGATAACTATATTATACGAAGTGCTTCGTGCGATAACTTAGGTTTACACACGCTAAGGACGGTCACCCCGATAGTCACTACTAGTGATGTAACGAATGTTGGATTTTTGACATTCGCGAATGCGAATGCGAATATTTGGCTTCAACATTCGCGAATGCGAATGCGAATGTTGACTTTCAAATATGAAACCCTAAAATGAAAATTAAAAAACATTTTTATATATAAAAAAAAAAGATTAAACGACTTTTTAAATTACAAAAGAGCTGATAATTTTCAAACGGTTGAACCGATTTTCGTGAAACATAGCTAAGAACACTCTCGATCAGAAAACCTTTCTAAAAAAGAAACAAAACTAAAATCGGATCATTTGTTTGGGCGCTACGATGCCACAGACAGACACAAATACACATGTTAAACTTATAACACGCCTATTTCTCGGAGGTTAATAAAGAGCGCGCAAAATGTTAGACTGGATTGACATTTCGTGTCGGCCGAACATAGCCGAACCCATAGGTTGAAAGAACGAAGTTAGTCACATAAAGTTAATTCGAAGAGATTTGTTTTAATTTTAGGGTAGTTTTATTTCACTAATCAAATTTATTTTTTTTCAAATTTTATATTTTAGATAGACTAACAAGAGCAATAGAGAAATATCCTATTTATAAATTAGTTGCATACCTCAAGACAGTATTTTTTAATTATTCAAATATAAGTAAATAAGTGCATTATGTGCAAGTGAGCTAAGTTACGATCGAGGCTGGTTTGCAGCCAGAGACTAACACGAGGGCTGTGCTGTGATGGAGCCAAGGTGTGTAATTAGCAATGCTCACGCATTTCATACGACATTTTACAACTTACTTGCGAGTAAAAAATATTTAGAATATTACAATATTAATTGAAAAAAAATCACAATTCAAGATTTTTTTAAGACCTAGAGAATTGCAGGATAAATGAAAAATGAAACAACATGGCGCGCCGTAAGTTTTTAGGGTTCCGTAGTCAAACTCGGAACCCTTATAGTTTCGGCACGCCCGTCTGCAATCACAGTAATTTTATACAGATACTATTAGGGTTAAAATACTGCAAACTAGCCAAAAAATTGAGTTTATGTACCGCTATAAAATTGTTTTTAAATTTTGAAAATACTTAAGAAAGAGGAGTAAAAAAAATGTTCACACACCCCCTCGATTGAGGTATTATTCAGTAAGTATTTTAAAATTATTTGAAGGTTTCTTTGACAGATTTTCAATATTAATTCCCGTTTACGAAATATTGAGCTTTATTGCGGCCTTTTCTTACTTAAGTAGCAAGATTCATCCTTTAAATTAGAAGCACAATATAAATGGCTTATTATAGGCAATAAATAGTTATTTACTATTCAAAATCAATATAATGAATTAAAAAAAAAACTATTGCTGAAGACGTCTACCATGACGGTTTAATAAATTTAGTACCAGAATTTCTTACTATTTTTTTTTAAAAGGTGACTATTAGTTAATTAATTTCGCAGAAATCAACAGGTTACGTGAGCCGCCGTATTCGATGTTTCATATGAATAAAAAAACATCACTTTTATTTTATGAGTTCCGTAGTATCGAAAAGTGGCGGGATATCTACGGCACTCTTAGAGTAATGCATGTCGGTAGTCCGACATGCATTTGGCTGGTTATATTTATCTATGGGTCTGGCAAAGCCCGTAACAATTATTATATTATTTGAAATAAACCAAATGTTTATAATATGTTTTATTTACAATGAAATTGAATGTGAAAGAAATTTATTTAAATAGTTAATGTATTTATGTATAATATTTTTATAAACATCGTTTATTTATTGTTTTAAATGTTTACTATTTTTAGGATAACTCCTTACTAACATTTAAAAAATGTAAAGTCAATAGCACAAGTGCGTAATAAGCTGCTTTGTGAACCTAAAAGCAGTGCGATATGGGCCACCCTATGAGCAAGTTTGTTTAAATAATATATAATTCTTACTAGTTGTTAACATATCATCCGTCCCGTCTATATATAATTTCCTTTTTGTTTTTCAAAAACATTCGCCAAACATTCGCATAGATTCTTGCGAATGCGAATGCGAATGTCAAAAAATATGCGAATATTCGCGAATGCGAATGCGAATGCGAATATTCTTTACATCACTAGTCACTACACATCTCATGTAAAAAGCAAATAATAAAATTGTATAGATCTAAAATAATTTATTTATCCTATGCTTGCACATTTTTTACTATGTTTAAATTCAATATTGTTAAATAATAAGTATTTTAGTAGGGTATCTACGTCCTTGTAGTGTAAAACAGAGAGAAGACGTGTTTATATATTTTGCGGGTAGATGCAAATTTTTAAGTTGTTACCACGCTGTCAAAATTCAGTCGTCGTTTAACTTTAGTCCAAAGACTACTATTGGGTACTGGTAACTTTAGTCATTGCCAAGAGATTAGTAAGCTATGTTGTGTGTGCCAGAACATTTACAATAATCTAACAGGATGCAGTTACGAACTAACTCAGGACTGGAGGACTTGAAAATGAGGTAGGTAAGTAGTAATTTATAATATTTATTAATCTTTATCTCATGAAGAATTTCGACATACCGACTTAGGTATTAATAAATAAATATCGCCAGACTGACACACCAACTGTATGGCCCCAAACTAAGCAACGCTTGTACTATGGGTACCGTGCTATGGACTGGGGGTCATCCCAGTGACACCCAGACCTGGGCAAATTACGAAAAAGCCATTCCGAAATTTTCCCCGGCGGGAATCGAACCCGCAACTACCATGTGCAGTGAGCCGAGCGGCCTACGCTCGAACGACTGCGCCAAGCGGTCGTCATGTGTAGGTATGCGTATGCTCATAAGCTGTCCGTTAATATCCGGACAGCGAAACATTGAATACTGAAGTTCAATAATTTGAAGTGTTTGTAAACCGATGTAATGAGCTCGGCGGACGCGTGGGCAGGTACCTGCATGAATCACTCTTCCTGCCTTTCCAGACCACGGAGTGAGAAAAAAATCTAAATAATTTTCGAAAGGCAAGTGAAATCCGCCAACCAGCACCTAGTCAGTGTGGTGAATTACGGCCTGTATCCCCCTCGCAGTGAGTGGAACGTCAAAAGGGCTAAATTATTATATTTATTTTTATAATAACATGTCAGGGTCACTTTTGAATAAAAAAAGGTAAGGACTTACTCATCATAATTATTTTAAATAGGCAACGTTTAAAATAAATAAATAATAAATAAAATAAATAAATAAATATCGCCAGACAGACACACCAACTGTACGGTCCCAAACTAAGCAAAGCTTGTACTATGGGTACCGTACAATGGACTGGGGGCGATCCCAGTGACACCCAGACCTGGGCAAATTACGAAAAGGCCATTTCCGAAATTTGCCCTGGCGGGAATCGAACCCGCAACCACCATGTGCAGTGAGCCGAGCGGCCTACGCTCGAACCACTGCGCCAAGCGGTCGTCAATAGTCTTGTAGTATTTGGTATTTACCTATTACTAACATTTGCGTACATGTTTACGTCCTCACCCATTTTTTACTTCTACCATAACGAGTTTCTGCAAACAAGTTTAATACTTATAGGATGTTAACCTTTTATAATTCGAAATCATGATTAATTTGTTTTGATTGAAGATTTAAACTTACCTATATAATTACCACCTACCATGATAGATACCTACTTATAAAATTAACTTAGAATTCAATTATGAGATTACTTATATTTTTTTGTCGTGGTTCGTGAAGGTAACTCAATTAGGTAATACATGATATTTAATATTTGTTTTTTTAACCTATTTTATGTCCCACTGCTGGGCAAAGGCCTCCCCTTTTTGTCACTTTTAAATATATAACTACACTAGCTGTGCCCACCGACTTCGTCCGCGTAGTATTTAACTTAACAAAAATTTCGGGATATAATACTTTATATCCCGAAATTTTTGTGTTCCTATGTGTTAATCCCGGTTATAAACTATCTGTGTTCCCAATTTCATCCAAATCCGTTCAGTAGTTTTTGCGTGAAAGAGTAACAAATATACATCCACACTCACAAACTTTCGCATTTATAATATTAGTAGGATAGATTTAGTTAGGTGGCTACAGTTTGGCTCTAACACCATTATAGATTTAAAATAGAATTAGAATTTAATGTAATAGCTTTCCTTACAGATTGTCATTTGCTGTACTGCAATATAAGATTAATAATACGAGTAGTAATTTATCATATCGCCAAATTACCGACCATATTTCCATACAGTTTTGGCCACCAGAACAGATAGTGGCGCGATCCTTACTCTTTGACGTCCGCCAATAGCACCGCACGCTTCCAGTTCTTACTAGTGATGTAACGAATATTCGCATTCGCATTCGCATTCGCGAATATTCGCATATTTTTTGACATTCGCATTCGCATTCGCAAGAATCTATGCGAATGTTTGGCGAATGTTTTTGAAAAACAAAAAGGAAATTATCTATAGACGATAGTGGAATGTTAACAACTAGTAAGAATTATATATTATTTAAACAAACTTCCTCATAGGGTGGCCCTTATTGCACCGCTTTTAGGTTCATAAAGCAGCTTATTACGCACTATGGACTTTACATTTTTTAAATCTTAGTAAAGAGTTATCCTAAAAATAGTAAACATTTAAAACAATAAATAAACGATGTTTATTAAAATATTATAAATAAATAAATACATTAACTATTGAAATCAATTTCTTTCACATTCAATTTCATTGTAAATAAAATATATTATGATAAACATTCGATTTATTATATTTCAAATAATATAATAATTGTCACCGGCTTTGCCAGCCCCATAGATAAATATAAACAGCCAAATGCATGTCGGACTACGCATACTCTAGAGTTCCGTAGATATCCTGCCACTTTTCGATACTACGGAACTCATAAAATAAAAGTGATATTTTTTTTATTGATATGAAAAATCGAATACGGCGGCTCACGTAACCTATTAATTTCTGCGAAATTAATTAACTATTAGTCACGTTTTTAAATAAAATAGTAAGAAATTCTGTTACTAAATTTATCATAGACATCTTCAGCAAAAGTGTCATAAACTTTTATTTTCTTTTTGGACTGATGGTAATTCTTATAAGGATTTTTTATTCAAATAATTAAGTTGTGATTAGACTGGGTGACGTGGACGATAGACGTGGTTTGAGAATTAATTTAGTTTTTTTTAATTACTTATATTGATTTTGAATAGTAGTAAATAACTATTTATTTCCTATAATAAACCATTATAATGTGGTTCTAATTTAAAGATTGAATCTTGCTACTTAAGTAAAAATGGCCACAATGAAGCTCAATATTTCGTAAACGGGAATTAATATTGAAAAACTGTCAAAGAAACCTACAAATAATTTTAAAATACTACTCAACAATACCTCAATCGAGGGGGGGTGTGTAAACATTTTTTTTACTCCCCTTTGGAGGGTTACGGGAGGTACAATTGAATAACTTTGCTTTCAAAACAGTTTTTTAGCGGTACATAAACTAAATTTTTTGGCTAGTTAGCAGTATTTTAGCGCTAATAGTCTCTGTATAAAATTACTGTGATTGCAGACGGACGTGCCGAAACTATAAGGGTTCTTGCAATTCTCTAGGTCTTAAAAAAATCGTGAATTGTGATTTTTTTCAATTAAGATTGTATTCTAAATATTTTCTACTCGCAAGTTGTAAAATGTCCTATGAAATGCGTGAGCATTGTTAATTACACACCTTGGCTCCATCACAGCACAGCCCTCGTGTTATTCTCTGGCTGCAAACCAGCCTCGATCGTAACTTAGCTCACTTGCACATAATGCACTTATTTACTTATATTTGAATTTTAAAAAATGTAACTGTCTTGAGGTAGGCAACTAAATTATAAATAGGATCTTTCTCTATTGCTCTTGTTAGTCTAAATAAAACATTAACTCAATAAAATTTGAATATTAAATAATTTTGTTTAATGATATAATACTAAACTACCCTCAAATCAAAACAAATCTCTTCGAATGAATTTTATGTGACTAACTTCGTTCTTTCAACCTATGGGTTCGGCTATGTTCGGCCGACACGAAGTTTCAATCCAGTCTAACATTTTGCGCGCTCTTCATTAACCTCCGAGAAATAGGCGTTTTATAAGTTTAACATGTGTATTTGTGTGTCTGTCTGTGGCATCGTAGCGCCCAAACAAATGACCCGATTTTAATTTTGTTTCTTTTTTAGAATGGTGTTCTGATCGAGAGTTCTCTTAGCTATTTTTCACGAAAATCGATTCAACCGTTTGAAAATTATAAGCTCTTTTGTAATTTAAAAAGTCGTTGATTTTTTTTTTTTTTATTAAAGTAGTATAATTTTCAATTTAGGGTTTCTAATTTGAAAGTCAACATTCGCATTCGCATTCGCATTCGCGAATGTTGAAGCCAAATATTCGCATTCGCATTCGCATTCGCGAATGTTAAAAATCCGACATTCGTTACATCACTAGTTCTTACATATATTATTATTAAGATTACATAAGTATATTATTATAAATAAAAATAATTACCGATATAAACCTGGGTCACCAATCCAGAAGAAGTATCAATTATTAAATATTTAAAACAGGCTGTGCCCGCGACCCGTCCGCGTGGAATTTAACTTAACAATAATTAATATTACCAAAAAAAATCGTTCAGTTCCCAGAGTTTACGAAACGGTTATAAAGAAAGTTTATTCTAAAAAGGCTAAGTTTAATCTCATTTTAATTTTTTGCGAGTCGATGTATCGTATTCTTAGACCTTTTATTAACACCTCTCTGATCGTATTATATTTACCTACTATTGCAAAAGCACGCTCGCGCGTTCTGAGCCCGCGCGATAATTGTGCCACGGGCACATACTATCGGGATAAAAAGTTATCATATGTGTTAATTCAGGTTATAAACTATCTGTGTTCCAAATTTCATCCAAAGCCGTTCAGTAGTTTTTGCGTGAAAGAGTAACAAACATCCATCCATACACCCATACTCATAAACTTTCTCATTTATAATATTAGTAGGATAGAACACTACTGTAAGAATAACAAACAAGTCAACATTTATAGATTCCTTATAAAACCGCATAACCGTTGGAATAGATAGGTAAATACGAAATAAATACCTACGTTAGGTTGAGTAGTTTATTATCTATAGCTCTTAACTATTATTATTACGCAATTTATTATCTTTGTGACCTTTAAGAGGCGTGAGAAAACCAACAATAACATTACTTGATGGCTAGTACTCGTATCTTCGGTAATTGACAGCATTATTAGATCGTTTTTATGCGAGAAATAACAGGAAAGCTGATAAATAGAACAACGTGCCTACCTATAATAGGTATACGTTAAGGTAAGTAGATACCTACTAATAATAGCGTGTTCTGATAATATTATTGTTTAAGGAAACCTATAAGGAAAACAGGTTCACGGAAAAGGATGGCTATTTCTGGGTATGACCTTATTTAGACGAAAATAAATAAATCAGTAAGACAAGTAGGTAAATGCTTTTAGCTGTCTACACGACTAACGCTGAAAATTATATTTGATACTATAACATTCATGCTAGACACTTATAGTTTCTATTTCAAATACATCATTGCGCCATTATTTTCTGAAGCGGTAAGCAGAGGTACATTGCAGTGTACATATCGCAATGTATCCAATAGGGGGCCAGTCTATTGCCAATATGCCGGGTAAACTCCCTCTCAATGCATAGGGGATTCAGGTCTAGTCCACCACACTGGCTTAGTAAACTTCAGGCGTCTTACAAAAGACGTGCAAGATTCCTCACGATGTCCTACTTCTAACACCTGAAGTAGGTATACATATATATGATTTCAGGAAAGTCTCACTATTCGTAGTGTATTTGAGCCACAATGTCGTATCTATCCACAGTATAAAATTCACAGAATATCTGTTACCTGCCACTCTTGGAAGGTACCTAGTATGTCTACATCTTTGTAAGTGTGTCACTGGCATTATTTGTGCCCACCCTGCTTAGGATTAGGCGTGAAATACATTGGATACGTTCGTTCGTTATTACGTTAGTGCAATCAACTTTAACCTTCCATTGGTATTCAATAGACAAGAGAGTTTTCAGTAGATTCCATTTACGTCGCTTGCATCGTCAATTCCGCCCTACTTTGGCGCCGCTGCTTCATAATTCATCGGATTAAATCCGGTGTTGCCATTGTCACACTTTCCGGCTTAACCTACCTTTAATTTTCGTAAATTAAACTTATTAATTATAAGTGAAGTGTGTGTAGAAGAAGTTAAAAATGCGGTAAGAGGGATGAAAAATGGAAAATCGGTGGGTCCAGATGGTATACCTGCGGAAGTATGGAAAATTTTTAAATGTGGACGGATACAAGTGGTTAGCCTTATTCTTCAATAAACTCATAGACGAGGAAACTATCCCCTTGGAATGGAGTAGCAGTCATCTGGTGCCTATTTTTAAGGAAAAAGGAGACGTCCAAGATTGCAATGGGTATAGAGGAATAAAGCTAATAGCACATACGATGAAGATATGAAAACAGAAGAAAAGAAAAGAAGAGGCTGCGAATGGAAACTGAGGTTACACAAAACCAGTTCGGATTTATGCCCGGAAGAGGCACTGCAGATGCTATATTTGCCATTCGACAGTTAATGGAAAAATACAGACGTGCTCATAAGAACTTGCACATGGCATTTGTTGACCTCGAAAAGGCATACGATAGGGTACCTAGGGAGGTTCTGTGGTGGGCGTTGAAAGAAAGAGGTTTGCCTGCGAAGTATGTTAATTTGATTCGTGCCATGTACAGAAACCCGGTTACCAGGGTGAGATCCGCAGCTGGAGTAACGGACGGATTCGGAGTAGCGGTCGGCTTGCATCAGGGATCGGCCTTAAGCCCATACCTCTTCCTGTTAGTTATGGATGCTTTGACATCGGCCCTACAGGAAGAGGCGCCCTGGTGTATGCTCTTTGCCGACGACATCGTTCTTATAGAGGAGGATGGAACTGTATTACAGAGCAAACTGCAGGATTGGCGGCACGCACTGGAGACTGTTGGCTTGAAAATCAGCAGAACCAAGACTGAATACATGTTCTGTGATTTCGGCGGTGTCTCTAGTGCAGTGTCGATTAGAATGGATAATGCTGTAATACCAGTTTGCTCTGATTTTAAATATCTCGGTTCGTTACTCCAGCATGACGGTGGAGTTGACCGTGACATAAAAAGGCGAATCAATGCAGGATGGCAGAAGTGGAGACAAGTTACCAGCACTACATGCGACCCAAGGATGCCAATCAAAATTAAAGGAAAAATCTACAAATCGATTATAAGACCGGTAATCATGTACGGCTCGGAATGCTGGGCGGCTAAAGTGCGGGAAGAGAAACGTCTCCACTCTGCTGAGATGCGAATGCTGAGATGGATGTGTGGAGTGACGCGAATGGATAAGGTGAAGAATGTGTATATAAGAGGTAGTGTCAGGGTAGCGCCAATAACAGATAAAGTGAGAGGTAGGAGGCTGGAATGGTTTGGACACGTGATGAGAAGGAATGAGAAGCATGTGACTAAACGAGTGATGAATATGAATGTGGATGGATACAGTGCGAGAGGAAGGCCCAAGAAAAGATGGATGGATTTTATTAAGAATGATATGAACGAGGTTGGAGTGGATGTGAGTATGACGGGAAAGCGCGATGTATGGAAGGAAAAGACATACTGCGCCGACCCCAGATAATGGGAAAAGGTAAGGCAGATGATGATGAAACCATTTTTAGGTTCATTTTGAAATTAATGTGTTCTAAGTCTATTCGGGGGTCTTTCAATATACAACCACTGGTTATTTCTTTTTAGCCACCAAAACTGCTACGATACCTACAGATTCCGAAAATGAGACATAATGGTACTTACCAATTTTATTATATCAATTCATCACAGCACATCACAGCGGGTTCTATTGCTATAAATACTTACTTGACGAAGGCCCTGCGGAAAGCTCTTATATTCTTGAGAAATGAAGTGGCAACACCAAAAAGACGTGGATGCAAACTCGGCTGTTATAAATCGATTCCTCTTGACCCAAATCTGGCGCAGGTCAAAGCCATGTCGCAGCCTAGCCGGCTGCCGCACGCCGCGCCGGCCGGAATAACAATATACCGGTTCCAGTGTGATTTTTAATAAGCCTGCTACGTTGTAGTAGATAGTTAGTTCAAATTAAAATTGTTTATTTTGTTTAGGCCTAGGGGGCACTTACTAATTGTCAATAGTACATTTTTTTCTTATATCTACTACCGGATCGGAACGCGACCTCGACTGAGAAGATCCGGCAAGAAACTCAGCGGGCTTGTCTTTTTACATTTTTCTATACTTCTTTTTTTATCGCCAGATGCTTATATAGTTAATCATTACAAAGTAGATACTAATATAAATAGCTCAAGTGTGTTGCCTTTTAAGATTACCAAGAATTACATACGTAATTCGGACTAGTAGTTACAATAACATTCCATTATAATGGGAGATCATGACTAGTGTCCATAATGTTTCCTATTATATTTTAAACCATTGATAGACATGAGCAAAACAAGGAATAGGTACGTATTAATTTCTTTAACCCGATTTTCAGATGTTTTTCTGTGTCTGTGTATTCATTGTTTTGATCGTTCCACATCGTTCCGAAGAAGGGGCCTAGGTAACATGTATCACTCTATACTGAAAAAGATAAAGCCGAACTATTTGAGTTCTTTCCAAAAAAATATAGAGCTCTAAGCATTTAATAATAAGTGGATAATTTTCTTCGATTTTCCATTTTTTTTCTTTCGATTTAATTCTTTTCCCCGGGACTCGCTTAGTGTCAAAACTTGGCGTCATCATTGAACACTTACAGGAATTATATTGTTGGGAGTTTGTGGCGAAACTAGTCCCAAAGAACGACCTAAGCATTTATAAATCTTTGTGACCCGCACAATAGTCGAAGTTAAAGGTTATTTATTAAAATAATTTTATTCGCTCTCGATTAGTCTGAATACATCCAGTCCATCGAATCGATCAAATTGCAGTATAGCAGCTGGGGACAATTTTGAAATAATGTTCTTATAATATATTTTCCTGCAGTTGTGCATTACAATGCATTTGATTACGTCACTGACCTTGCGGACGGACCGCCTCATGCATCTCGGAACATCGCTGGCTGCGTGTTGCATAACCAAACAATCAACTTTTACATATTGTGAATATTTTACTTCTTAAAGTTAATTCTCAGTTGAGTAGCTCTTTTAAAATCTATAAAAGGGTTGTTACTCTAATCGCCATTCGGTATCCTCTAAGCATAGTACGGTATCGTAACATAACAGAAGAGATTTTACTTCTACAAACTCCACTAGGTATCTGCGTTAAAGCTAGGCATGTAAGCCTTAAAGGATATAATTCTGGATTAAGTTCCCTTACACGAACAATTTTCTTCTTTGGAATGACGCTCTTAACGGAGCGGTTGTGGTTGTCACGTGGACCAACAATCTCAACCCGGACGTATTAAAACTGCCGTTTAGTACGGTCGCATGCGCGGCGATCGACGCGAGCCGCGGCGCGCGCGCAGCCCGCAACGGTGACCCAATTCCGGCAGTGTCGGCTTTCACAACACGTTGCATCACACCGCAATGCACAGATGTGCGAACTTGCTGCTCTCTGTTATATAAAGACAATTCATCTATCCGCACGATTCAGCGGTGTTAACTAGCGGTTTGAAATAAAAATTGAAATTACGACTCTATCAAAAAAGTAACAGATTATATTAAACATGGGTTTACAAAGAGTTTTATCACACAACCGTTACGGTCGCTGTTTAGGGCTAAACTTAGTTTAAAAACAGGATTTTATCTTTTACACACCTTTTAGGTCATTGCATGTTCGAAACAAGTTTAAATATTTTTGTGGTAGACAACGAGACGGTTCAAAGATGCGATTATTATTATTAAAAAAAGTAGTTAACAAAATTTAAAATATATTAATTACTTTTCCACTTCCCGCCAAATGTCAGGCTATGGTTTTGAAATTAATTACAGTCACTTAGTTAATTCATTAAGATAATTACATAAGATAAAGAGACTGGATATTAAATGATTAACCAATACTTAATATAGTTAAGAACATGTCTACTTTAATATACATCGTTAAATATAGTTAAATTGTTAAAATATGCAATACCTTCTATGGAACAAGGTATTCACACAACCTGTTTTCTAGGCCAACTGAGCAACGAAAAAGACATTTACATACTATTGTTTACTTATAAGGCGATAACCTAAATTTAGTCAACTTACGCTAGACTTACCAGTGTCAGAAACTCTGATTAACTTAACGGGTTGTCTTAAATTTAGAACGGATTGTAAGATCGAATGTATAAACAATTTTATTAGTATTCCTGTACAGTTTATAAACCAAACCTCTTTTCTATCGGATGTTGGTATTTTGTAAGTAAGAACCTTTATCTTTAATAGGTCTTCTAGAAACGCAGTTTTAAATAAAAATATTATGTAACCAACACTTAATGACAGTTTGTGGTCTTTAAACTAATCGGTCTGTGTAATTAATGACACCAGTATTTACTTACACATTTTGAAATTAGTTTAGTGTTTGAGTTTTAGCTAAGCACTGGCCGTTAACTTGTAACAAATTTAAATGAAGTTCGAAGAATCGGCCCGTTAAGGTACCTACTTGTTAAGTCACGGAGCGGACATAAAACGTAGATTAAAATCTTCAAAATAGGTTAACGTAACAGTCAACAGTGTATTCGAATGAATTGTGAATGAAATGGAAATTAGGTTTTGATTTAATATATAAGTATTACCTACGACTATTTCAGTCAGTCACGGTTGGTAGAATAAGACTCCGTCTGTATTTTTATGCTAAATAAATTTAATGTTCCAACGTCAAAAAAATAACATGGCCTGGGTAGTTTTCGTAATTTCAACAAGACGCATAAATATGATATAATAAATTCGACGGTATAAATATTCTCTATTGGTTGGTACAACTGTGCAGTTTAATAAAAAAACGGCTGTTAGAAATAAACCCATCAGATATTTTTGTTGTAGCTGGCAAGTAAATACGCATCATCTGTATTTACTAAGTCTCCATGCGACATATCGTGCATACATTTAAAAAGCTATAAAGGAAATGGTTATTGTTGTAGCACGTCCTTATTCCGGCGTATGTGTGCGCGTGAGATCCCGCGGAAACGCAAAGAGTTGCGTACTCGATGACAAGTTATACAATGCGATGCCTCATTACTAGTGATGGAACATTTCACAGGTAGCATGTGAGAAATCATATTATATAGGTTTTCATAAGTAGCACCTGCTACTGACATAGGCAGAAAATGTTTAAAATCATTGCAATTAAATCGCAAAGCGTTCGGTACTGTCGCAGATTTTTTGATAAATCATCGACCAGTGATTTCATAGGATTACGTCTCATAGTGAAAATTCACTCTGAATAAAATCATTGAAAGAAAAATATAATTTCAATGAATGAAAATGAATTGAAAGTAGCAATCATTTCCATGCCTACTCACTACCAAATAATTTGAACTAAGTAATAGTGTTTGATATCACTGGCTAAAAGCAGGAAAGGTAATTAAAAACATATGCAAAGTGTTTACCAGTAATGTGGTTTCGCTAATCACTGAATCACTGTTGGGGTTCAGTGACTCTTCAATTATTGAATGATACACACCTAACGGCTTCTGAAACTCACATTTAACATCTAAACATGGAAAACTGTTTTTTATACATCAAAGTCAAAGTCTGCAAACAAGCGTACGAGTACTACCCAAATAAATTGTAATTATCTATTATCTATCCATATAATATATTATTATATCCATATATTATTACCAATTTCTTTGGTACAACCTGCATGATGGAAAGCAGTTATCGTAGCCTATAGATGCTTGCAATACCGCAATAGCATTGGTCGGACGTCACAGACCTGAAGAGGAGTGGGATCGAGGGAGTGGAAGGGAGGAGGGAGGTTGAGCTTCCGGGTCTCTCAGTCATCTTACAAAACGCAGCTTTATTTCAATAGGCAGCTTGGCTACAACAAATCACCAAACACACTCAATTCAATAAGGTCACAGGTTATCAATGGCTTAAAAACCAATAACGCGGTCCATTGTTTATGTTAAGGTGAAGGCGCCTGTCTAGCCCGCGAAATTCAAAATTTTCGAGTATTTTTATAGTTTATCCAAAATCTGAAAACATTTAAGACAACATTTTGTGATTTGCGAAAAACACAGTATGCAGTGCGTTTATTAATACATTTATTTTACTCTAAATATTATCACGGTGGATATGATACTCGTACTAGTAAATCACTAAATATACAAAAATTGCCAGATTATCTGGATAGCTGTCGTTCTTGAAATGTTTTAGAGTAAGTTGGATATATTAATAAATGCACTGCACACGGTCTTTTTCGCGAATTACAAAATGTGCCTTTTATTATTGTCAGATTTTGAAAAAAATCTAAAAAACCTCAAAAAATTTGAACTTCGCGGGCTAGATGGGCGCTTTAGCCTTAACTGGGGCCCAATTCTATTAATGAATGTCGTTCGACTCGACTCACGCTTAACTCGCAATACGTCAAAACTGAGCTATCGTGTCACTCTACGTCACTTTTGACAGATTTCCTATAGAAAAACTGTCAAAACTGACGTATTCATTGAAGCGATATGTCTGGTTTGACGTAAGCGGGTCAAGTGTGAGTCGAGTCGAGCGACAGTCGTTATCAGAGTTGGCCCTCTGGTCATGTAGTTGGTTGTTATATAATTGCCCTGTAGAGCGCGGCGGTATAGAAGCAGGAAGTGGCGTAACGTGGCCAATCGGACGCACTTATTTCAATTGACCGCGCGACCTTGCGCCTCTGCGCGGTGTTATCACTTGATAACGATTGTTTCCATTTGTAATCTTGGAGAATTGGAAGTAGCCACCCCCAAAATATAACGATGCAGATGGAGTTGAATGGGGAAATATCGTAAATAACATTTGTTCTGAGAAAATATATAGTGTAAAGATTCTAAAGATGTAAAATAAAATATGAAGTTTGGGGGTTTACAGTAATATTTTGTGTAGATATGGTTACGTTTTCCCGAAGGTTTTGATATTTAAATGGTGAGTCTTCCTATAGGGATCAGGTCAAATGTAGAGCCAAATCAGAATTTCTGGCGATTTATGCCATTTTCGCTACACTTTTTCGTTCCACATTCCAAAAGTTTCTTCATTTGCCTCGAGCTTATTTACTTCTCGTTTAAATAATGTTAGAACATTATTGTGCTCTAACATTAAAATTGTACCTATTCTGCGGTAAGTATAGTTCAAGTCCTTCCGAAAAACATAGTTTTTGATGGATTGACGATTGCACTAAATTAAACTTAAATCGGCTCTACGTTCACGTCATGAGCCCACTCGTCCCGCTCAACAGTGCTGGTGGTAGACATCCTATCCACCCGAAGAACTAACTGTTTTCCATAAAAACGTTTAGCGTAGACGCTAGGGGATGTAGGAAACATTTAAACTATGATAGAAGGTCTTAGCTCGAAATTGTTTTTTTATATAGATTTATGGAACCTGAGTCATAGGTTAGGTACTACAGCTCTGCTTGTTTTTTTTTATCAAAACGCCATGTGAAGATGACAAATCGACCTTTTCGTAGAAAATTGTTTGTTGACAAATGACAGTGTGGTGAGTCCACAAATAATGTATAAGTCAGATCGCGGTTCGCTGTAAATGGGGCAGCCTTTGTCACGGTCAGCGCCGCATCAATATTGATCAATTTATCTATACCTAACCTACTGCTTATACGTTCAAGTTGCGCCTGTGTATATAATTAAATATTTAAATTGCTATGATCATCCTTCTTTTAGGACATTTGCTATTTAAATAATCATTAAGTACTTATTAAGAAATTATGGAAGGTTGGTTCAGAAATTATCATACCACCCTCACAGGAACTCTTCCCAACAACTTAAATACACTCTTTGTTTTATAACAATTTTAACAATATTATCAAGCTTTCTGGCGTCTTCTGAATGAGGTGAAGCCAGGATACACTATTATAAGTATCCAGTTCGAACAAATCTATGTTTTATGTAAAAAAATCCGTAAGTGAAGCCTTCTCCGCTTCGTTTCGTACAGGTAGACTTCATTAAGTCATAATACACTTCACCCACAACGTCACACTCGGCAAGGCCCTATGAAATGTGGCATTTAAAAATATACTCACTTTGAATACTTGATACTTGAAGATTACTGACCGATTAATACCGAACCGATATTAATCGGTATCTTTCTTTCGTATCGAAGACATGGAATCCGCCAACACGCACTGGACCAGCGTACCGGAGTATGGCCCGAATGGCACTTGTTTTGAGGGGACGCCGTGCCCAGGAGTGGGACGTTAACAGGGCTAAAAAGTATTAATTTCGAAATTAGTATCAAAAGTAAGTGTTAATTTACAGATTATTTGCCATAACACTAATAATCAAATATAACAACAGTATCTAGTGCATTTCATAAAAAAATGATTCTAGAGAGAGATTGCACAAATCGTGTACATAGTCGTACCTAAGCTAATGATGTTAGTATCTTGGCGAATATGCAACTCGCACCGTGGTCGCGCACGTGACGCCTCTACAAAACACGATTCGCTCACAACTCGTACTCAATTGTATGTTTGATGTATACGCTCTTCTACGATCTAATGATTATGTGATAAGATGTTTATCTTATAGTGTCCATTTGCCCAATTAAGATCTCTTAGTAGAGCCAACACACGGGTCAGGTTCAGGAAGACCTATGCCGAATCCAGTGTTTTCTCCTTCTTCATGAGAAGAGAACGAGACAGAATCGACACTTGTATCTAATTTTCTTGCCTTAGCAAAGGTGGTCGTGTCAGGCCTGCAGGAATTCTTCGTAGACTCCGTATTATTCCCTCTACGTCGCCATAGAGTACGCTAATATATGTAATATTAATAATTTAACCCTTTCTTAGCGTCCTTCTCCTGGGCACGGGCCTCCCCTCAATACGAGGGGGATTCAGGCCATAATCCACCACGCTGGCCCAGTGCGGGTAGGCGGATTTCACATGTCTTTCGAAAATTGGTTAGATTTCTTAAGACATGCAGGTTTCCTCACGATGTTTTCCTTCACCGTAAGCAAGTGATAATCATATTAAAAATAAGATTCGCACATAGATTTCGAAAAAGCCAGATGTGCGAGCCGGGGTTTGAACCCAGGACCTTTCGTCCGCAAGACGCGTGCTTAACCAATCGGCTATCATTGCTTCTATTTTGTTTTTCTTAAAAACATTAGTTTGTTGTACTTTCTCCAATAGTTCAGTATATAGGCTCATTACGTACCTACACAATACTCCGACTACCAAGTCATCGCTGGTTATGTATTTTTTTTTTGTAAAGGGACTAATCCCGCCACACACTCCCACCACTGTAACTCCTGTAAGCCAGGATCGACAATGGTGACCAATAATGACGCCGAGGTTTGACCCTCGACGAGTCCCGGGGAAAAGTTAAATTGTCTTGGAACCCGCACGAATTTAATCGAAAGAAATAATTGGAGGAGTTGGAAGAAAATATTTCCACTTCCCTCCGGTGCAAAGCGGGTGTGTATAATTAGCCTTATCTTTAAAATGTAAATATTTTTCAACGAATTTACCTACTCTATATTGATTAATGCGCTTTCTTATCTGAAATTGTCCGATCTTATATAAACATTCATTAAACCATTATTTAATGTTATAAATAATGGAAGATACTTCAAGATCGTAAGTAAGCAGACTTTACTTCACACCTACTACACAGAATGGAGTCAAAGTTCAAGATATTATTAAACTTATTTTCGTAACAAAGGACGATATAACGTTACTGTTATTACGATTCATTATCAAAACAAGTCAATCGCAAATAGGTACGTGAAGATGGTATCAAAACAGGTGGAAATGACACAAAACAAAATGCTCCCACGTGTTCCGAGAACAATGACAGCGGAAAGTTGTGCGAACGCGGCCCGATAGCGAAGAAAGTCGATGGAATACACCATTAGGGGCCATTCATAAATTACGTCACACGTTAAGGGGGAGGGGGTGGGGAGGGTCTCATATTTTATGACATCACATTTTTTGACGTCGATTTTATTGAAAAAGAATTTAAATGGAAATAAAAATAATTTCGGAACTTCTGTTTTAATTTTTAGATGTAAAATTGTAAAATGTGTGACGTCACACGAGGTAGGGGGGGGGGGGTCTCACAAATGTGACCAGCTTGGACAAGGAGGGGTCAAAAATCATGAAATTCGTGTGGCGTAATTTATGGATGGCCCCTTACCGCAATCCTCTTGAACGCTCGAGAGAGTGCACTACGGTATTCTAGACCTGTCTCTCTCCGTCTCGAGGGTGAGCACTGAGCAGCCAGTTTCCTGGCAATAGTGCGGAACGCGATCCAAGCGTGAACTGTGCAAAAACAGAGAAATTTGCTTCATGTTCGAGTTTTTGTTGCGTGTTGGTTGCTACATAACGGATTCGTTTTTACTGTACACTATATCGTTGGAGATATTTATTCAGCATCAAGAGAGTTTACCAGTAAATTGACTGCGATCATAGTACCTACCGTATCTCCTTACGAAATAAAATATTTAAGGATAAATAGGTACGTTACGTGACCATCTTTTAAACCGAAGTAAGTAGGTACTTACCTATATTGAACAGGTTATACATTCGCCACGTTTTCGCCAAACCATCCTAATATAGGCAGTCTAGGTAGTTATGTTACCTCATACTCGTCCACATACAGTTATTTCCTGTTAACTATAAGCTTGAAGGTCACATTATTAGTAATAACTGTTTATTTCATTAACCTCTAGATTAAACACCATTGTACATGAACTTCATTTAACCTTCAGTAAAAGTATATAAGAAAGTCACCATTGTCAGCGATTCATTCACATCTCACAGCTCTTGTAGAGCAGACGTCCTAATTAAATAAAGTATTTTTTTACTTTAATACCGGTGTCTGTCCTTGACTGGCGCAGCCGGTAGGATCAGTGTCGCGTAAAGTCGCTTAGTGTTGTGATACAAACATCGATCCTCACCGAGTACCGAACACAGAAGACCAGCATTCATAGAACCTACCGAACAAATAAATTTGTCAGACAACTACCGAAGACGTTTGGGGTGTGAATCGGCATGGGACCGAGTAGCGTGTAAGTAAAACTATTTCGCAATCCATCTCATTCCCTGCCTATTTCCTGGTGTAATTGGACAAGAATCGCCAATAGATTGGGGTAATCCGTAATTTCGGTCAAAAATCACAGAAATTACGCGATTAAATTAGTTTAGTGTCGTTTATTTGTTAAAAATCGCGAAGATTCGACAAAAATCGTGTCGGAAACCGTAACTCCGGTTAAAATCGCGGGGGTTACGTTAGTAGAAGGCACGTCAGGACAAAAATCGCCTGTTTAGGTTAATTCCCTGGACAAAAATCGCCAGACTTAGGTTAGTTTATCTTATACTGAACAAGCATCGTCAGATTTGATAACTTTAGATTAAAAACTTTATTTTATAAATTGTAACGTAAGTAATTAAAATGAGCAATCCAATCGCTCTTATTCCTAAGGAAATATTAAATATTATTCCTAGATACGATGGAGATGAGAAATTATTAAATTTATTTATAGAAAAATGTGAATACGTTATTAGAAACTTCAGAGGTGATACTAACGTAGTGCAACAGACATATATATATCATAGTATTACGAGCAGATTAGCCGGTAAAGCAGCTGTACTAGTGAGCGAAAGACAAAATATCAGCTCATGGGATAGCCTAAAAGAATTGCTAATACAACATTTCGGAGATCCAAGAACGGAAGCATGTATAGCAATAGAATTAGAGAGCATTAAAATCAAACCTAACGAAACATATATAGAATTTTGTCACAGAATTCAAAATGTTAGGAGTTCGCTATTTAGCAAAGTAAATTTATTAACTGACGAGGGTATTAAAGCAGCGAAAATGATAATATATAACAACATGTCGCTTAACGTATTCTTATATAACCTTCCAGAGGATTTGATTAGATTCGTGCGACTCAATAAATGCGAGACATTAGAGGTGGCGCTTAGTGTAGTAGTTGAGGAAGTTAATTTCCAAACACGATACAACGCTAAAAATAAAGTTAAACCTGCACAAAACGCAAATCCAAATCCAGTTAGACAAATGGTGCAACAACCATCGCCAATGCAATTCAAATTCGGAAATCAACCGAATCAATTGCAGCCGTTCAAACCAAACTTTGTTCCAAATCAGTTTAGACCACAGTTTAAGTTCGGAATTCCGCAGAATCACGGATTTAAACCTAATTTCCAACATAATCAAATGAATAGACCTAATTTCCCTCAAAGATTAGGCCCTGGACCAGCACAGTTCCCTAACAAATTAAACAACTATAAGCAATCAGGATTTTTCAGACCAAACCCAAATCAACAATTTAAATTCGGTGTACAAAACAAACCAACGAACGACACGGACGTGACAATGAGGACCGTAAGGAACAATTTATTAGATGACGAAAACGTAGAGGAAGGACATTACTATTACGACCCATATGAAGTATATTACCAAGAGCCAATATCAATTGATGAGATAACAGACGAGATGACTCAGACAGACATAATAGAACCTCCAGAAAATTTTCCCATACCAGCCTCGCCAACGGACCAACAGAACTGATCGAAATTAATATCAATGTTACTCTCAAACTTCCGCATATTCAAATACCAGAACTAAACGCAATTTTTATGCTCGACACTGGTAGTACTAGATCATTCATTAGTCCCAGGTTAGCAAGTCAATTCTTTACTTATTATATATGCATTGAACCCTTCGAAGTTATAAGCACTCATGGTAGAAGTCAACACAATGAGGTGGCTTACATTCCCCTAACTGAGACTTTTCAAACCGAACTATTTCATAAATTTTATATATATGACGTAGATGACAGATATGACGGACTGATAGGTTCCGATTTATTAAAGGAATTAGAAGCAAACATTGATATGAAGAACCAAATCCTTAGAACACGAAACACAGAGATTCCAATAATTTATAACAAACCTTATGAAATCATGATTCCAGCTAAATCAAAAATTTGTGCAAAAATTCCCACAGTTTTGTGTAATGGTAGTGCAATGGTAAACTCTATTGAGTTTAAGCCAGGTGTTCAAATGCCTGACGCTATTGTTACCTGTATAGATTCATTTGCGCAAACAATCATCACAAATAGTACAGATCAAGACGCAACCATAATTTTTGATAAACCAATAGATACACCAAAATATGGCGGAGAGTTTTGTAAAAAAAGAAACAACATAAACAAAACGAACGTCAATAATATTTTAGAACAGAATCTACAAAAATTAAGATTAGATCACTTAAATTCTGAAGAAAGATCACGCATAGAGGAACTTTGTGAAGAATTTAAAGATATATTTTATAACGAACAGATTCCCTTAACTTTTACAAATCAGGTAAAACATAAGATCAGGACAAATCACGAGGACCCGATATACATAAGACCTTATAGACACTCACCCAGCGAAAACGAAGAGATTCGTAAACAAGTAGATAAATTATTAAAAGATGACATCATTAAAGAATCGCATTCGCCTTGGAGTGCTCCGGTACATCTGGTGCCAAAGAAACTAGATGCTTCAGGTGAACGTAAATTTCGTATGGTGATTGATTATAGGCGACTAAACGAACAGACTATAGACGATAAATATCCCCTTCCAAATATATCCGATCTTTTTGATAGATTAGGTAAAGCATCATATTTTTCAACACTTGATTTAGCCAGTGGCTACCACCAAATTGAAGTAACTAAGGAAGATCAATCAAAAACTGCTTTTACAACACAATCAGGACATTATGAATTTAAAAGAATGCCCTTTGGTCTAAAGACAGCTCCTGCAACCTTTCAAAGAGCAATGGACAATGTGCTAAGAGGTTTGCAAGGCATTCACTGCTTAGTTTATCTGGACGATATTATTATATTCTCCACAAGTTTGGAAGAACATATACAGAAACTGAGAACGATCTTCAATCGACTCAGAGAAACGAATTTAAAAGTCACTCTAGACAAATGTGAGTTCCTAAAAAAGGAAGTCCTATATTTGGGACACACGATTACTAAAAATGGCCTTCAGCCAAATGATGATAAAATTCGTGCAGTTTTAAGATTTCCCTTACCTAAAACACCAACAGAAATTAAAAGCTTTTTAGGATTGATAGGATACTACCGAAAATTTATCAAAGACTTTTCTAAAATAACTCAACCATTAACGAACTGTTTAAAGAAAAAGAATAAGGTTAATATCACGAAAGAGTATGTAGACGCATTTGAAAAATGTAAAGAATTATTAACTAATGCCCCTTTACTTCAATTCCCTGATTTCACGAAACCGTTCCTCTTAACAACGGACGCATCGAACTTTGCAATAGGCGCTGTACTGTCACAAGGAACAGTAGGAAGTGATAAGCCGATAGCTTTTGCCAGTAGAACTCTTAACGGTGCAGAGACGCGCTATAGTGCAATCGAAAAGGAGTTACTAGCAGTCGTTTGGGCATGCAAGCACTTCAGACCGTACCTGTATGGACAGAAATTTTTAATACTTAGTGATCACAGACCATTAGTATGGTTAAATTCGATTAAAGAACCAGGTAATAGATTAACAAACTGGAGATTACGTTTAGCAGAATATGACTATAAAGTCGAATATAAACCGGGCAAACAAAACAGTAACGCAGACGCTCTTTCGCGAATTAAAATTAACGCTTTAGATTCAGACAGATTATCAATGAAAGTAAATACAGATAGACGAGGATCAAATAGTACAGTAGTTATCTCCTCATCAGAAGACGAAGTGTTAACAATCTCATCAGAAAATTCCAATAGAATAAAATCACCGTTTCCAATTCCATCGATAGATAGTAGAACGCTTACCGCATCAGAGAGACCGAGTTCGCCAATAGAAACAATACATTCCGATGAAAACATGGATTCTTCTGATATACCGATATTGAAGGAAGCCATTGATACGAAACCAAATCAATTACTAATATATACGTGGAATAAAAATGAATGTAGCGTAAAGAACTTATCAAGAGACAAACAAAAAGTATTCGAAGTTCACTTACCAGTAAATAACATTGAACTAATTAAAACATTCTTAAAAGAATATATCCGACCAAAAGTTAAACAATTTTTATATTTCGAAGATGAACGACATCGCAAACAATTTTCAGACGTAGTTAGACACTTGTTTAAAAAAGATTCTATTAAATTATTTGAATGTACCGAGCGAGTAGTATACATAGAAAATGAAGACGAACAACGGGAAATAGTACTGAAGTACCATGAAGGAAAAACTTGTCATCGTGGAATTAAAGAAACCATAGCCCATCTTAAACGTACTTACTATTGGAATAACCTCGATCAAACAGTCGCTAGCATCATCAATGCTTGTGAGACATGTAAGAAAATGAAGTACGATAGGAAACCATTGAAACCAGAATTACAGTTAACTCAGACACAATCGAAACCATTCCAAGAAATTTTCATAGATCTATTTTCAATAGAAGGACAATATTTCCTAACAATAGTAGATGCCTTTAGCAAATTAGGACAAGCCTTTGAAGTACCAAATAGATCAACACCAGAAACAGTTAGAGCTTTAATAAAATACTTTTCAATCTATGGAGTACCAGGAAAGATCAGTGCAGATCCAGGATCAGAATTTAATAACAACTTACTAAAGGAAATGTTAACGTTTTATAAGATTGACCTACACATTGGAACTCCTCATAATCCAAATTCAATGGGCATTGTAGAAAGATTCCATTCTACAATCATAGAAATTTACAGGATAGCTAAATACGATAGGAAAATTACAGATGCTGCATCAGTAATGACGTATGCAATTATGTCATACAACCAGTCAATACATTCAACAACTGGTCTTACGCCATTCGAAGTTGTCTTTGGACATACAGATTCCTCTAGTACATTTGATGTAGACTTTAACAAAAACTATACTCAGAAATTAGTATTGGAACATTTAAAACGAACTAAATACTTATACGAATTCTTAACGGACAAAATAGTCCAAAACAAAGTTAAAATACAGAAGAAACAAGGAGGAGAAAAAGAGTTTAATATAAAGAAAGGAGATACAGTCTTTATAAAAGGAGTTAACGTTAGGCGTAGTAAAGATAAACCTCGCTTTACTAAAGCCCAAATTACAGGAGACATTAAACGAAACACTGTTACAGTGCAAACTCAACAAAGAAATACAAAAGTTCCGTTAAAAGACGTGAAACGTCCTTCACAGGTTCATGCTCCTGGTGGCAACTCAGGCAGCCCAAAACCTGGCGCTTCAACTTCAGCCGATTGAAGGAAACCCGGGTGTCTTACCCATTAAACAAGGTCAAGCGCACATCAGCCTCTATAACTGGCATATTTTTAAGATTTTAGATTTAGGACTTGTTAGTGATAGTATTGAATATAACATCAATAAGTATAATCAAATAAATGAGTATTTAAAGGAAAAGCTAGAGATACATATTTTAGATGGTAGTATAGTGGACGCCCAATTACAGACGGAATATATTTTAAACATTACCCTAGAAAGATATAATCAATTGGTTCCCACTTCTAGAGTTAAACGTGGTTTAGTTAATCCATTGGGTTCTATACTAAAGGTTATCACAGGAAATCTAGATAACGAAGATGCAATAAGATACGACAATCTTATCAATGAAGTTCAAACTAAACAAAATGCAATTCTTAAAAAGATGACTATAATCTCAGAAACAGTAGGTGCATTTGTAAACTTTACTAACAATACCAGAAATAATTTCATCGTGTTAAGTAAAACCATAGATGAAATAGAAGCAATCTTAAATGAAACTCAATTCCAGCAAACTAAGAATATCGTTTTAAATACTTACGATTTGTTAATTCATAACTTTCAAGTACTGTTAATCCGTTTAGATGAAGTAGAGACCGCCATAGCTTTTAGTAGAGTTAACATTTTACATCAATCAATATTAGATATAGATGAATTTTATAACATTTTAAAAGATGCTGAACAAGAGGAAAAATTAATGTATCCAGTTAAGATTGAGAATCTGATTAAGATAGAACACTGTGTTAATATTAAAACCTATGTAAAAGGAAAGCAGGTGACTTTTGTCATAACAGTGCCAACTGTCCAATTAGACACTTACAATTACTATACCCTTCATCCTTTTCCAATGTATGATTCCAAATCAAATACCACCCTTCTAATAATTCCAAAATATACCCAGTTCCTTGCGAAAGGTTTGAAAACATTTCTACTCTCCAAGCCTTGCAAAGAAGTAGAAGACGGAGAACTCCTCTGCTATGAAACTGACATATCACCAGTGGATGATGACACGTGTATCACAGATCTGATGAAATTCGCCAACAAGATCACATCATGTTCTCCAATTCCTGTCGAGACTTCGGATGTCAAGATTAAGCCAATTCAATCAAACACATGGCTACTATACTCTGGATCCCATATACTTTTAACAGAGTACTGTGAAAAGGACATAAATCAACATAATATTTTGGGCACATACATCATGACCCTTAATGACTCTTGTGAAGTCAGAGTTGGAAGAATTGTATTAAGAAAACGTCAAGTACAAGCAGAACACATCATGTTCCACGGCACACCGGTCTTCAACCTGCCCAATATCATAACACCGAGCAACATCCAGCGGAAGCCCATCAACTTGGACGAAACTGACCTGGACAACTTGCAATTTTTGTCGCATATGTTAAGTGAAGATCCCATTAAAGACAATCAAAATTATATAGTGAATATGCATAGTATAAGCATAGGAACCTTAGTAATTTATGTAATATTTGTAATTTTTATAAGTTTAATTCTGTTTAAAAACAAAACTAAAATCATGTCATTCTTCAGGAAGAATCAAACTCACCATTCTGCGAATAGAGAGTTTGAACTTACGGAGGGAGGAGTTATGTTACCTCATACTCGTCCACATACAGTTATTTCCTGTTAACTATAAGCTTGAAGGTCACATTATTAGTAATAACTGTTTATTTCATTAACCTCTAGACTAAACACCATTGTACATGAACTTCATTTAACCTTCAGTAAAAGTATATAAGAAAGTCACCATTGTCAGCGATTCATTCACATCTCACAGCTCTTGTAGAGCAGACGTCCTAATTAAATAAAGTATTTTTTTACTTTAATACCGGTGTCTGTCCTTGACTAGGTTGATTACCTACATTGATTGTAAATACTATATTCGCCGCATGTCCTCATTTATATAATATATGAAAATGAATCTCTATTTCCTTGGTCATCGCATCACTCGTGAACGGATGGAACGATTTCGCTAATTATTTTTTGTTGTGTTTAAGTATTATTGTCAGAAGAAGGGTCTTATGAAAGAAAAAAATAAGAAAGTTGAGCGGAACAATTCGAATTCAATATTCAAGGTTAAGAGAGGACAACGTCTGTCGGGTCAGCTAGTAATAAATAATAATAAGAAACAAATTAGACGACCTGTCTGCTTTGCGGAAATGGTAGGTGCGCTACTGATAGTGCCGAGTACAAAATGTGGTCTAAAATGGTATACCTGTTTGAAGAGAAATCAATAAAATTCACCTGCTGTTTTTAGAAAATTTAATGTCTGCCACTAATACAACCAATGAAGGTTTGGTACATAAAAAACTACCCTATTTTGATATCCCGACGGCCACTGTTTTAGTAAATAAACATAGTAAAGTTAACAATAAGGTAAAGTGTAAAATTAATTAAAAACACCTATCTATCTAATAGTCAGTGAACTGGTTACACGATAGTTATTTTGTGGTATTTGTCGAGGTATGTTGATAATATTCGTATGTAACCCGTAGCATTGTACTATGATGGCTTATCGAGCGTGCTTCCTTTTAAACGATATTTGCACTGTAGTTTTATAATATTGTTTTCCTTATCTTTGTGTATGGCAAATGTAAGTATCACAAAATATATACTTAATATAATTTCAAGGTATCACAAAATATATACTTAATATAATTTCAAGGTACCTACTTAAAGACACGATTTAGTGACCACATACTGATCGGCTGAGGAGTCTGAAGATGGGCGGCCTGTCGGTCGGTCAGCCGACTGTCAGTGTCCGCTGCCCGCACGTGCACGCCGCCCGCCCTTGCGATCTCTCGTGATACCATAGCGGCAGTCGGCACAGTGATAGCGGGATTAGCGGCCGCTCTTCGGCTCGTTTCGCTGCCGGTCGGCGCTGCCTCGGTGCTTGAACGTGATTGCGAGAGCGAACGAGACCTCCCCTCCCCTCCACCCGCCCGGGGCGATACCTACTCGCCGTCAGTCTACCTCGAGCTTCGCCCGTGTGTGGTCGTATCGCTGTTCGTCTGCGCATTCTAGCCGTCTTTTAATTCGTGTGTTCCCTTGGAATAAGCTTAAAAACTGTTGAATATTTTTTCAAAAACTGCACAGCACACCTCCCGGCAGCTGTAGACGTGACTGGTGGTTTAGTGTGGAATCGGTGACAGTGAAGTGGCCCTGCTCGCGCTACGTCCGTCGTCGTGCCTGAGTTGGCGTCGTCCCTCCGATTCTCGCGAGGTAAATGCCGAGACTCCTCGGAGCACAGCGATCGCATACGTGGACAGAAACCGGATTGCGGTGTCGTGCTTTCAATCAAATCTATTTGCTACAAAAAGTTTGTGCAGAATAATTGGATTCGCTTCTCGCAACAATCGGCATCGAGCAGAACGTGGTTCGAAAGACGTGTACCGTTAGCTGACGTCGCGCTTTGCGATGTCTGCCTGTGGAGACTCTCGTTACAAATAATAATCATAAATTACATGCACAGGTAATCAAGAGCCTCCATTAAACGGAACCACAATATGCTACAACTGACGATGACCTGAAAATGGCGAGCACTGGCACGACCCGACTTTAAAATAAGGAAATGTTTACCGTGTTAGCATGTTTCAATGCCATTATCTTGATAAAGGCGGTTACGTATGCGGAAACGCCGATGAGCAACTTTATTGTTCCTTAATCAGCGAGTGTTCAACATCTGGCCTTTGTTCGATAGAAAATAATGAAATGTGGACTATGGTTTCTGAGGAGCGGTAAATATTTGTGCAGCAAACTATTAAATTATCGGGCACATTATTTTCTAATTAGGAAGTATATTTATCGCGACTGGTTCCACAAACGTGCTGTCCAGCACTTCCATGGGCGTGGCAAGTGGCCAAATGCTTCAAGGCTCACGGGGACGGGTTTTAAATCGTGCACTACGAGTGCCCACTTGAGAAATTTCAACATCATCGACGAGCGTTGGGTCACCACGCGTTCGAGCTCTCACCACTTTGAACAATCTGTTAACCATTTGCCCGACCTTATTATAAAAAAATGTTGTGAAGATAGTCAAAATATCTGGTTGGGTTGTGTTTTTCTGTACCATTCAACTTGGAAAGTTTTGGTAAGTTAGCGTCGTTACTGCTTCGATGAAACAATCATCCAAATATAAGTCACGAATGCCTTTCTAAATATTGATATGAGAGGGATGACTAAGCAAAATTCCAGGTACCTATTGATTTTTTATATAACTTGGCTGCATCTGAGAATAAGCTCTCTCTTTGTCGTTAGCGAAATAACGCTTTCACATATTTATTACCAAAGATCCTGAAATATTTGCGATTAGCTAACGGATACAGTTTTATTTAACTCTTCAAAGCTGCTACCCATCAGTGAAAGCTCAAATTTGGCGAGAGGCTTGCAAAATCGAAAGAACAGATTCGAGCGCACATCAAGAATGTCGGGGCAGTTGTGAGAAGAGCATCATATGTCTACCGGTTGGCTTTCTCAACATTAAGGCTATTTATAGCAAGATGCCTTGCGCTACGGGCGAGGGCGGTCTGGCTACCAACGAAGTAGGTCGCGGTATTTGCGCTTACCTGTCAGACCCAACATGCGCACGCGACAACTAGTCAATGACACTTCCCGAAGGACGTGAAAAATCCATGACGTTTTAGGCCACCTCAATATCAAACGGCAAAATAAAAACAAACCCAAAAGACTGACGTGAAAAATTGTGACCATTCCGACATGATTTATCGCTAGTAAACGATGAAATATTGGAAGACGTATTTCGTCTGAATGTTTGATTAATCTAACTTATATCAAAGATGAATTTCGGAGCATACTCCCGAATAAGCGGGTCAAACACCCAAAATAACATGAGCGACCGGAAATTTTTGTGATTCACGCATGCAGTTCGATGTCTGCATTATATTATGTGTTTCTTGTTATTGCGTTCAATGTATTGAATGTTTTAAACGATTGAAGATTGAACGATATGCTCACTTTCATCGTTCGTTATACAAAAGGTGTTACTTTAAAACTATAGGTACCTACACCTGCCCGTGAGAAGTGATACGAAATGGAAGTAATTCCAGTTCAAGTCGGTCGCCGTCGCGATCACCAACTTTCGGGCGGCCATTTTATAAATTCGTGGGTAATTCAATGTCTGAACACCATAATGTTAATTAAAAATAAATGAAGACCGAACGTAAAAAAACACTAATTTAATAACATAAGGAATCTATAAATTTTCATATCGCTCCTCGTTGGCCGTGGACAACAAGTATATCACACGGAGAGGCGGATAACAAAAGTTTCGCGCGGCCCTTTGTCGTAGTTGGCAGACTGTCACTTGTTTCCGTGACGAAGGACGGAGCCAGTGAACGACCGAAATATAGCGTGAAAGATAATTTACCGCGGTTGGGCCGATGTCGTCAGCTGATAGCCAGAGGTTAATGGCCTCGACTTTGTCTCGGTGTCCGCGCTCCTATCGTCCTATCCTATACAAAAGGGTCGTTAGGTTATCGGATTATTTTTATGGATAAAGATTCGAATCGATCGTACAAATACCCACCCACTTTATTTGGATGAATTAAATGCTGCTCAACTGGTTAGTAACAAATAATAATAAGGAAATAACTACCTACTGAATGTTAATTTTGTTCAATCTAACCGGAAACTGATCTTATATGTGGAATTTGATACTGCTATTGAAAAAACCTATTAATATAGCTCGCAATAATCGTATCCTTTTATTTTGGGTGTTTATAAATTTAGCACACGGAAAATTTAGAAGACTGATGAGAATGTTGCCATCCTTAAGCTATCAATGGTCTACGTATCATAAAGCAAGCAGAGCATTATTTGCCTTGTGGAAAAGTCTAAGGAAAAGATAATAATAGTTCTTCGGGGCCCACGCGGACGCGACGTCACGTCCTCTCGAACACAAGCCAGCAAGGTTAGCCATTCGGCAGTAATTGCCCAAGATTGCCTTACACGCGCTAATAATAATTTATCGCGAGAATTGACGGTTGTCTGATTTATACCCATTAATTCACGAGCCTCAAGGTTTGGGCTGTTGTTTTGTAAAATAAGTAAGCAATATACTATTCATTCCAAATAAAAATGCCCTTTCTTACATTCACATGGTTCATTCCTCTAGGAAAGATTTCTAAGATTATGATTTAACTTAGTTTGCTTCGCCGAAATGGATCCTGCAAAAGTTAAATTAATCTTATTACTTACACAGCTTTATTAGCTCGAGAAGTCATTTGAATTGTTTTAAATAAAGTTAAGTGACAATTAATTTAAGAAAAAAAACTTATTCTATTGTGCTTTAACAAAAAGAAGGATTTGCAAACATTTCAATTTTGATCACGTAAGATAAGGTATTAACTTTATACCTTTATACTATAAAGTGATTTAAACATTTAGTTTTAAAATAATGGGTACCTACTGTAAATGTTGATCAAATAAAAAAACGATGGCTACAGGCTACGAGTATCAGAAGCAATTTTCCAAGTCTTTGACATTGGCTCGTAGCGTAAATTAACAAGCGTAGCGACAAAGGAGTCTATAGAAATTCCATTACAAAAGCCCTTTCAGGAATGATTCGGTCGCCGACAGCAAAGCTTTCTTTCTGTCTTTAACCAGACAGAGTTTTATTAACTTCATTAATTGTTTTATAAACGTCCCCTTATTGATAATGAGAATGATTTCGTATATATACTTTGAAAGGTTTTATTACAAACAGCATTAGATGTCCATTATTTGTTAAAAATAATGTGCCTAAACAAGGTCATAATCATAATGGCCTTTTGTAAGGTTAATACCAAACTAATAATGAATAAATTAACTGTTCTTACTGGAATAACTGCCTCAATGGGCACAAAATGCAAAATATAGAAAACTTCACACATTTTTTTGAGTACACAGTATCTAGTGAGGTTGAGTGAGAGTCTAGGCCTAATTTTATTTAAAGTTAAATCGACTTCATGCGTATTAACTAGGCTACATAAATTTTATAGTATCTATTTACCCAATCGGGGCTAATTTTAAAAGAGGTCACCTAAAATTCGTTTAAATTTTGATTCGTTTGGGACAGTAGAAGATTAAATATAGGCAAATTATATATCACTGGTTCTGTTGGAGAGAATGAACTGTCTAGAGTTGTTAGAATTTCGCATGCGACGCACGCATATTCTGTTCAGTGATACAGTTCTGTTCTAACCGTTGCAAGTTTCAGATGCTCCGTGCACTCGTTGCGACACCAGCGCCGGCCTCGGAGCACGATCAGGGTCAATAATTTGAATTTCGAATTGCGATATCGAATTGCCGACTAATATTTTATTTAAAAATTCTTCTAGTTCATTTTGAAATCAATAAATAGTCATATTCGTTCTATTTGTAACTGACCTATATTTTAGCAGGGATGAAAATCCTTTTTTTTTCAAGATAATCTGTTCACATCAGCTTCCTAACTTCATGTAGGGTTATCATATTCTAGTGATAATCTTACTAAGGAGAGATGCATGAACTATTGACAGGGGTTGAACACTAATTTACTAACAATAAAGACTATCAACTATGAGTGTTGCAATTTGCAATGCAACATCGACAACTGTACCTATAAGTAGATGATTAAATATCAGCGAAATACATATTCATACATCCTCAAAAGCGAGCAATTAACCCAATAGTCATAACAGTTAGAACAGGTTGTGCAAAGATTTACCGACGCGAGGCGACGGCGCGACCATCGGCCACAGGCCACTTTCACCGGCGGCCATCTTGTCGTGCGTTCGCGCAGTTCATTGACGAATTGGCGATCTATTGTTGCGCACATGTTTGTAATATTACTTTAGTCTATGCTCTTGCGCTCGCTGCCGTGATGTCATTTTACCGTCTTTGAGGAAAATCTAAAATCATTTGTCTACGACCCGATTTAGAGTCAGATATAGGTATTAGAATTTAGGACATGTTAAGGCCGCACATTGTACTTGTATGAAGGTTATTTCCTTGTTTGTATTTATCTTGAACGATATTTCAAAACTTTCATCATCAAACAACCTTATAACGTTTATTATACTTAATTGACATTGTGTAGAGATAGTGTTTTCTCTTTAACTACGCATAGTTGTTGACATCCAATTTGTATTATAAACTATTCAATTACTCTAAGTCATAGTTAACGATGGTCCCATGACTAAGAGCTTATCGAACAACTATATTTTTCCCGCGACTTTATTCATGTGGATCTCGGAACGGTATTAACGTGCAAACTCTCAGCCCAATTGACCTCGTAAAGGGTACAATTATGTCAAAATCCTTTCTTAGTGGACGCCTACAATATAAAAAAGTAAGTACTTCCTATGATTTGGACAAAATTTCATGTTTCTAAACCCCGGCGGTTCAGACTGTGTCATCAATTAGTCAGTGAATTTTGCCTTTTATATACATATAGCTCTAAATGTTTGCAAACCACATAAGTTGCGGTAATTGTTAACGTAGAGCTAAACTGTGTATTCAACACTATGTAAATCATTATTTACTTGGCCGTGGTCACCTTGTTATTTAAACAATTCAAATTTATTTTATGCACGTGCCGCATTCACGCGGGAATTTGTACCGGGAACTTGGATAAAATTGCAATTGGAAGATAAGTACTCTCTCTGCCTTGAAATTCTCGTGTAAGTAGGTAGGTATGTTTCGTGGTTGAAATTGTTGGTTATTTCATACTGGCTTAGCATCGCAGCTGCAGATTTAATTCGTTTTATCAATTTAAAGTGATTCAATCAATCAATCAATCATCAGCCTATAATTGTCCACTGCTGGACATAGGCCTCCCCTATTG
This sequence comes from Notodonta dromedarius, assembly GCA_905147325.1. Lineage (NCBI taxonomy): Eukaryota > Metazoa > Arthropoda > Insecta > Lepidoptera > Notodontidae > Notodonta > Notodonta dromedarius. The sequence goes on from LR990167.1 coordinate 3,017,993, forward strand.
AGCGCCATAGCGTCCTGTCTTCAGCTTGCCGCATCCTGCAGTCTTTCGCAGATCGTCATCCCATCTGGTCGGAGGGCGTCCTACACTACGCTTGCCGAGTCGAGGTCTCCACTCAAGAACACGTTTACCCCAGCGGTTGTCGGTTCTTCACGAGATATGGCCAGCCCACTGCCACTTCACGGTAGGGCTGGTCCACCAGTTTAAGGTCGCTCAGCGAGCTATGCTCGGAGTTTCTCTGAAGGATAGGATTCGCAATGAATACATCCGACAGAGAACCAAAGTTATCGACATAGCTCAAAGAATTAGCAAGCTGAAAGTGATTCCTTACAGCGAATTACACATTAGTCAGATAAGTAAGTGCAAAGATTTCGTAAAGCAAGCATCCGCAAAATATACTTTAGCATCGCGTTAGTCTGTAATATTTAGATTTGTTTTGCATAGATTTGCGTGGACAGGCGGAATATCTGTTCGCAACCGCAAATGATGATTTATGTACATCTCTTGGTTTATTGTAGACATTATTATTGGCCCTCTGCCTAAGTCGTTATGAATCAGTGGCACGAACTATTTACGTAGCGTACTTACGCTAACAACGTAAGCGTGTTCCGTCTTGCTCACATCATAGCTTTCCTTAATTACAATGACAGTGACAGCATGCTTCCTTGATGACGATAATGTATACCTACGTAAAATCATTGTGCTGTACTAAACTATTTTCATGAAATCAGTTCATTACGATTCAAGGACCTATTTAGATGATGTTCTTGAACTATTTACTTATCATTTGATATTAGGTGAAGGTTTGTCAGTTTACAATTTAGTAACTAATGGACAGTCCGAACTGCATTCATAAATTACTAGCGGCCCGTCCCGGGTTTGCGCGGGTTGAAGTTTTAGTAGCGTGCCCTATTTTTTGTTAGTAATAAATATAGCCTATGTTACTCAGGGATAATGAAGCATATTAATGGTGAAAGAATTTTTGAAATCGGTCTAGTAGTTTTTGAGTTTACTCGTTACAAACATACAAAAACACGAATCCTTCTCTTTATAATATTAGTATAGATACTTACGTAGGTAGATACTTACCTACCACAGATGTACCGGTGCAATGCGATGCAAATTCCTTTGACGTTTGCCAAATACCAACAGCCATCGAAGCGCGTGCGTCGAACGTGACGAAATCATGTGACGTCAGCCTACCATCAATATTTAAGGCTTAAAATCGACTATACTGTTTGTACGAATGTCGAAGCCAGCGCGTATGAATGCAATACAATTGCCGATTTATTTCTACTCGTAAATTTGAAGTTAGCCGACCATTTTAATTCGCATTATATTTATCGGGTTCAAGGACTTAATTAAGGATTGTGCTACCCCGTTCTCCAGTTAACAATAGAATTGATCGCCCTTTGAAACACCAGATATTATTCTAGTGCATCTTTCGTGTGGAATGTCTTCCTATTGAAACTTGCGCCTGTCGCTTTTAAAATGATAAATCTGCCATTGGTTAATAATTTTGAGGTCCATCGAGGTATTTTAAGATCAACGACATTGACAGGATTGGTTTAGTATCAAAACAATAGGCGACAGACACCAATAGATGACCCAGCTAAAACATCGCCTGATATTCAGCCATGGCTGCAACTATGAACATGTCGTGGTTGCATTTAGCACATTTGAACCCTTCGCACATTGACACTAAGTGCTTTCGATGCTGTGTTAATTGGTCTAATGTGTTGCATTGTTAACGCCTAAATGGATCAACCGAATTCACTGTATTTATTTTTGTAAAAAAGTCTGCTATTTGTGATTTGCTAAAGCAAATTTAGAACTGTCAAGTCTATAATTGGTCCTTGAGGATGTTTTAGCTCCATTTGGCCTAAAAATCGTGCTGTCATGTGGATAACATTCCTAATAGGTACCTATAAGTAATCATGTGCGTTGCATAGCGTGCTCCGCCATGTGTAATGTTGCCAACACGCGTTCGAAGCTCTAGGCAAACAACAACAATACATTGTTTTGGTTGTTTGTACTGTAGGCTAGCCAAGTGGTTATTTTTATTATGACATGAGATTTCATTAATTTTTCTTCATATATAATACCCAACTATGAGGGTTATTATACTAATGCAGTTTTGTTTTTGTTTCAGGTTCAGCTTGCAGTCCCTACGTTGTAGCGTTAAAAGTAAGTTTACTTAATATATCTAATATACCCACAGATATAGATTTACATAGATAACGCAAATGTATGTACTTAGCGTGACCGAAAACCCCGACCAAGCGTCAAGGTTGGTCGCCGATAACTTACAGTCGCGACTACAGATATAAAAATATGAGTTTGAGCGGGATAATCACTCGAGAGAATCGCAGCGAGCGGAGGGGCATCGGCGGCATCGGTGTCTTTGAATCGGTTTGGATTTCCTGCCATCTGTGACGTCACAGTAGGTGTTAAAATTTGGCACGCTTGGTTTCAATACAAATCGTGATACTTGCGTTATCTATGTAAATATATATCTGTGAATATATGACGGGGAAAGGAAAGATGAATCGTCTCCTTTCTGGTGTTGTGGGTGTTCTTTACGACTTTAACGTTGTCCCGAGCGATCTTAATCACACGATGACAATTTCTAATGTGTGTTGACCCCTCGACGGTGAAAATATTACTGTGCTCGCCGTCGACCACATCTAACGCAAATGTACTTTGCTCACACCTACAGATGGCGCTGGTCGTCCCATTACGATCGTTTCAATCCTTTTATTTTAACATCTCCAACATATACTTATTTGAATGGTATTTCTGTTGGCGGTTACGTACCTAATTAAATCAATAGTTTCACAAAGCTTGACCTTTATATTTTAAGAGCTAGACTGACGTTAATAAAGGACTTGAATTTGAACGCTTGAACTTGCACGTACATTTTTATCAATGCGTGCAGTTCAATGACCTTCAATAAGGCCGAATTATTTGCCTAAGGCCAAAGGCTAACACGGTTAATTTGAGTGTGCTGCGTAGCTATTTGTTTGCTACCTGTCTTTACAACTTGGTCGGGGTTCTTGTATTTAAATGTTATCCAAAGGAGCAGTATGATTAAATCATGAATATGATTAAATCCTATTAGTTCCCAGGTGGATATCTACCCCAGTTAAGTTACATATTGTTCAATTTCGGTTGTATTTATCTAATTTAGACAAAGGTATTCTGGTTCAATCTAACTCGAATCATAGCAAGGTTAACCAGATCTAAGATTTTTGACAGTCGGCCATAGAACTCGCAGGTTTTTACGGAAGTGTATTGTGCTTGTTATTATGAATTTATTGTAATTTTAAATGCCAAGTTAGCATTTAAATAGTGCCTAAACTAGCAATAGACCTTGAAAACACAAAGTAGATACTTAGGCATTTTGTGAATAATGAAGCAAATTGTACGTACTGGTACTTATCAAAGATTTGTTTTCCCGCCTCATTCCAATTTTAAAATCTCTATTCATATTATTATTCAAACAATTCAGCTGTTTGGTGATATCGTGGCGGGAAAACATTCAATAGCCAAAGTATACCCAACAATGGGCCCATATTCATAAAGCGCAAAATGCCAGTATGGAAAGCTTTTAGTACGTGCAAACAATAGGTTTACGATTATGACGGTCTGCGGCCCGTGCCTGCCTACCAAATGCGGAAGCGAAAAAAGTTTTTTTTTTTGCTTTCTTTTTATATCTTTTAACTTTTAGCAGTAGTACCAACCAGAGAGATTATCAAAAACATTACCGTCAGTATCTTGTTAAACAATTGTTAACAAATTTTAGATATTTTTTAGCAATCCCTTATGATGTTAGCGTATTCACCTGCAAAATTACAATAGGCACGGTTTCCTTATTACTTTTTATAAACAAGTAGTTGCCCGCGGCTCCACTCGCGTAGTACTTACGGTGATAAACTGTGTTGTGTGATTTAGTGGATAGGCTAGCATGCTGATGATTGCGCGTTCAGCTTCCATACAGAACCAAGTTGCTCAATTACTTTGCTCCATTGTTTTACGCACAATATTGATCAAGGTTCCAATTAAGAAGATAATCCGTGAGGAGACTACACCATTCTTATTAGTAAAACACTGTTTTTAACCAACTTCAAAAAAGGAGAATGTCCTATAGTCGTCTGTATGTGCGTTCATCGATTTCTCCGTAAATTGTGGATCCATTTTAGTTATTTCTACTAGCTTTTTAGTGCACCCAGGTATTTTTTGAAGTCGGTTTAATTATTTTATTAACAAATTTGTTTTGTGTAAATATTTACAAACATCACTCAGCCTTATTGGTTTGTTTGTGGTGTTCCATCTATCGGACGTGGATAGGTACCACTCCACTGTGGCATTGGCTGCAAACATGATAATATGACACTGCAAATAGATGTTATTTATATTATATACACAGTCGAGGGCCGTAAAACGATCGTAACCTGCCTAGAAAAGTTTGTAACATTAAAATTCATGGCCATTCGGGTAGCAGAAAAACCTACTGTAGTTATCATTAACTAGGTGATTTATTTTCGTACATGACGGCTGGTGCGCGTTAAAATTGTTTTTTTTTTAATGTAAGGCAGGCACAGCACAGATGAAATCTTACGCCTACAGATAAGGAGCCACTGACATCTGGCGTCGCCTTGGTTTATTTTTATTTTGTAAACAGCGATGTATGGCGGCATTGATCGTTAGACTTTAACGTCATTGTAATGACCTTCACGTTCTTAGGTATGAATACTCTTGGCCGTATTAATAAATTAATCTCAAGTCTGAGAGCGGTCTTGAGTATGCTTTTGACATACCATTTTGTACTGGAATGACATAAGAATGACATTCCCAAGATCGCTATCAGACTTGAGATCGATCTATTAATACTGGCCCTATTGTACCAATTTTTACTTAATATTGTTGCATTTAGATGTCCAAGTAGGTATGTACATATCCTACTAATATTATAAATGCGAAAGTTTGTGAGTGTGGATGTATGTATGTATGTATGTATGTTTGTTTGTTACTCCTTCACGCAAGATTTAGATGAAATTTGGAACACAGATAGATTATAACCGGGATGAACATATAGGGTACTTTTTAACCCAATAATCCAATACTACGCGGATGAAGTCGCGGGGCACAGCTAATATCTAATAATTGTAAGATTTATTCAGGTAGGAGGTTAACTTCCTGGAAATATAATATTGTTTCCTAGCGTTGACAGTAACGGCATGCCTCATAAGTAAAGCATTTAATTATCACTTGTTCACAAGGAATGTGAGCATCGTGATGGTGATTGCCATGATGTATAACCATCCTAACTTACACAATAAATATTGGTACATGTTTAATTTATGGACCTTTATACTGAGCCACTGAACCATCAACGTTTTGTCAACAAAAAGACAGACAAAAAATAATAAAAACAAATACACTAAGTGTGTGTAAACAATGAAATATGCATGCCTAACTCATATTTTCAGCAACCTTCAAAGCTCAGGGATGTGTTCGTCGTTTCGTTATGATTTTATTTATTTACTAGCTGAGCCCGCGACTTCGTCCGCGTACTTAACAAAAAAGCCCACTCCCGCGTTCTAAGCCCGCGCGACAGGACCATTTTTTTAAATTTTGTTTTTTAAAATAAAAGTAGCCTAAGTTACTCCTCCAAACTTCAGCTATCTGCCAGTGAAAGTCCCGTCAAAATCGGTCCAGCCGTTTCGGAGATTAACACACAGACAGACTCGGAGACAAACACACAGGCAGACAGACAGACAAACATTTTTTAAATCGCGTTTTTGTTATAGGTGTCGTATGTACTTTCATATGCATTTAGTGAAAAGGTGTTATTTTGATATTACAAACAGACACTCCAATTTTATTTATTTGTATACATAGGCAAGCGAAAATTTTCAGACTTCATAAAAGAGAGTATGTCTGAGCTAATACATTTTACGAGCCAACTTCACGGCTTATAGTGGAATATTTCACAATCCTATGTCTTATCTAAGCGTTTTATTGTAACTTATAATTAGTTAATTAACAAATATCAACGAGGAAAATAAATTGGGACTACATATAAGGACATTAATACAATATAAAGGTGAACTGAAGCACCTGTCGTCAACATTAAGTGTATCCGGTATACCTATTATATTGTTTATGATAAAGACTAAGCGTCCATTATTTTATACCGACAAAGTTATATAATCCTATTATTTAATTGCTATTGCAAAACATAGATCGCTGACACATCGATGCTGTTACGCCGACCAACCACCTATTTGCGCGTTTGTTATAACTTGAAATGTAGGTAACGTATAATTTGTTTAATCACATTATAATAATTGGGTAAACCCTAACGTAAAATATTTCGTAACGCAGCAGTATCGCGTGGATTAACTAAAAATACGGCTCTACACACACCGGGAGCCTTGGACGAGAACAAATACCGCTCGTTTGTAAAAATAAAAACTATTAAAGAAGGGTGTAGAGTGCACCACTGTTGAATAATTCCAAGCATCACCTGTCCCTAGCTGCCAAGGGACAAAGCCCTCACGATTGACTGCTGATAATCATTGGACAAGTAGAGGAACAGGTCAACGTTGCTGGTGCCCATTATGCACCCTATAAAAAGCACGACATAACTGACCGTATTTATCGATTCTTGGTAGAGCGCCGTACCTCCCTGCCAATCATTAGATAAACCTTTAAATACATGGTTCCTTAAATTGAACTGCATCTATGATAACCTAAACTATAGGTTATCATAGGCGTAAAATACTCTTTAGGCCTTAAAGGCTATTTTATCAAAAGAGTGAGTGACTGACATCGTATCATCGAAGTAAATTGGATGCATCATAGTTTTATTCTACTCACCCACGGATGTATTAAGCGTTCCCTCTGGTCATTATGCATGTAAGAGAAACATATCGCAAGTGTAGATGCAAATTGTGTGTAATCTAGCGCGATATTTTACACTTAAATTGCAGTTTGTCGGTGCCACAAGATTCAATTCCCGCTAATCTACTACTGAATTCCATTTGTATGTTAAGTAAAACATGTTGTATGCTGGTCGATATGTTCGTTTTACTCCCGCAACTTACCTACTACGTTTAATTTTTCATTTTTTATGTTCTTGAAATCTGTCACCTTGACATTATGATTTATGAAAAGCATTTAACAATCGCGTGAAAGGGATTAAAAGATATTGAAGAGCTCCCTCCGTGTGTCTATTCATCCTTATGTAATGAACTTGACCCAGTGGGTCGGAGGCGAGCCGAAAAAATGTGCTCACTTGTCCCGCCTCGCCCCGGACGACCTTCGGGAAACTTTTTGTTACGTCTGTTTCGGTCTTTGTTGCTGTTCGAGTTTCAAATATAATTGGTGAACTTTAACAGAAGTATAAATAGAAAACATCTGTGAGATTGTCATGACCTTTAATAGGAATTTGGATTTAGATCTTGATTCAATTTTTTTGGGTTTTGTTTATCATAATTGTAATATGTTAAGGTTGATTCATCGATGTTACAATGTGCTGCTTGACATAGCCAGTGCCAACTGTGTTACCACCGCGGATGCGTTTGCATATATTTATTTAATTTTAGGTTTGCATACAGACAGAACAGCACGAAGTACTCTACCCGCCATTTTCTAAGCACACCTACACTCCATAATTTATTCCGAATTATATTTCTTATTACTTACTCGCCCCCGAGTTCTTTAAGCCCACTCCAGTCGATCAAAGTTGACTAGGTAGCAAAAAAGTGTCCGCTACATCCAATTTGATTCGCAGTGTAGCGATACAATGAAGTTACGGTGTCGCGCGGGTGTCGCGGCGGGACGAGGCGGGGGCGGGGGGGCGGTGGCGCGGGGCGGCGGGCGCAGGTCAATGACGCCCCTCGTCTGGGGCCCGCAGCCCCCGGCCCGCGCCCCCGCCCGCCTGAACCAGTTCTCCATGTAGCTTACCGTCATCTCTATCTAGTTTAACAACCGAGTACTTGCCTACCTGCCGAACATTCTCGTTAGGTTGCATTCTGCGACTATAAGTACCTATCTAAGCTATCGATGAGTGTGCATCGTATAGGGGAGCTGAGAGTTGCAACGAACAAAGCAACCTAATGTAAATTTCTTACAGGCAAAAACTAATCTAGTATGTAGTAGTAACACAACAACTAAGTACAAATTCAAAACCATTGACACTATACGCTATATATAAACAAGCAATTCGATCCGCAAAAGTGTATGGGACATGGTAAGGATAAGCTGACGCTATGTAGATCACGTGACATTATTTCATTCTCATACCATTTAGTTCTAATGTCTATATCGGCTGTAAGAAATATTCTATTAATGCTTAACAGATTTAGCAGTTTAGATTATCGATAGAAAATCGATGCAGAAGAAGTGGACAAATGACCCTGTTCAGCACATTTTTCGACGATTTTCTGATTCGACTTATCCAAAAGAATCTATACGTAAACTAGAATTAATCCGGACTCGGCTAACGTATTTTAATAAGACCGACAAACGTAAGCAAGAGGAATTATAACAATAAGGTTAACAATTCAAAATTGGCGATGAGATGGAGAGGCCGTGAAGCCGTCAAAATCCGGCGCGGTGTGGCGATGTCGCAAGCGGCGCTTTCGCAAGCCGTTTCGTAACACTCAATGCCGAAAATAGTCGAAAGTTACTCCATGTTTTTTGTCCACACGCACGTCTGGCTTTCCGGTCGTATTGTAGATAAACGCCTTTTAACTGTATTGCAATAACTCCGTACCTATGCTGATACCATTAATTTTCACGCAAATTAATATTGATGAAGTATACAAAGTGTACCAACTACGAACCGCGTACCTACGAATTTCGGCCGAACGCGTTAATTAATATCAATAAGCACACTTCTTTTCAATCGCGCATAGCAATCAAAACTTGTTTGATAAATTGTTGGTTTCTTAAAAACTTTTTAAAGCTAAATAGTGATAAAACGTCCGTACACTCATCAATCACTCGGCAAACTTACTGCTCGCCTATTAGGCTCTAATAAATGATGTTGCGAGTACATACAACAACCAATCCACCCACGGAGCGCCTCTAATGTCTACAGACAACGTTAAGCAAAATTTAAACAATTCAACAGCAACGAAATGTTGTAGAGTTATCATGCCAAGAAGATATAAACTAGTTGTTAATGAATTATTGAACTTGTAAGTTAATTAATGCGGTTGCCGAGATATTGTTAACAAAGTTCAAGGTCCGCGACAAGTGTTGTTAGTGGCTTTGTTTGTGTTTGTGACACACTGAGTTAACTTATTAATCTGGGGCACTCATTATTACCTGTTTTCAATTCATATTATATGAATGACAACTGCTCGACAGGGACGGGTGTAGGCATTCCTGCACCCCACCCCCCCACACAAACAACAACTCACTGTACTTAACATTAACTTCTTCTCAGTCGGGCACTCTTGTCAGAGTGGTCGTGGTTGCGCTGACGAGGTATATGGTGGAATGTTTGGTGAGGCCTAATCATTTCCGAGTGTGGCTCTCCAGGCGGTGTGCTTCCATTTCTGACGGTTAGAGGCGTCGCGAGTACACTGGACCATGGTGGACTCGGTAGCCTTTGTCATGACATCTATCCAGCGGGTTGGTACTCGACCGCGTGCTCTCTTGCCTTCCACCTGGCCCTGAACTACCAGTCTCTCCATCGAGTTCTCATTTCTAGAGATGTGACCAAAGAACTTTAGTATTCGTAGCTGCACAGTAGATGATAGTCTAACTTTAATACGAAGTTCTTTGAGGATGGATATGTCGCCGCCAACTGGCTTAATCCGCCGTTCAATTAACAGCCTAGGCACTTTACTAAACAGCGCCGTTCAACTAACGGCCTAAATGATATTCAGCCGTATAGTCTATTACAACATTTAATAAATTGGCTGGCTAATGCTTAGGCAACTGGTTGAAATTTAAGTACTACAAAACTTTTTCAAAATACTACCCAAGCAGAACGACCTGGATGGGTTTAGGTTAGGGTTATTTTTTTTATGACCCCACAGAAACCCCACCCGGCAAATAGATTCGGTGGATCTAAAAAAAAACGTAAAAAACCTAAGTACCTAATAAAATGATTCCATCAAAGTTGTTTTTTTCCGACGCCATATTGACCATAGAGAATATAGAATATAGAGATATTGACAGTTTGGTGAGTTTCGGCGCTAGGTGGCAGAAAGTAAAACTAAATAGAAATGAACAGTCTAGGCAGGTAATTAAACGGCTAGGCAAGTAGTTAAACGTCATCGATCTGTCGCCGCCAACTGGCTTAATCCGCCGTTCAATTAACAGCCTAGGCATTTAACTAAACAGCGCCGTTCAACTAACGGCCTGAATGATATTCAGCCATTTGATCAAACAGCTAGGCAAATGACTTGGATCGATGACGTTTAACTACTTGCCTAGCCGTTTAATTAGCTGCCTAGCCTGTTCATTTCAATTTAGTTCAACTTTCTGCCACCTAGCGCCGAAACTCACCAAACTGTCAATATCTCTATATTCCATATTCTCTTTGGTCAATATGGCGTCGGAAAACAACAACTTTGATGGTATAATTTTATTAGGTACTTAGGTTTTTTAAGATTTTTTTTTAGATCCACCGAATCTATTTGCCGGGTGGGGTTTCTGTGGGGTCATAAAAAAAATAACCCTAACCTAAACCCATCCATGTCGTTCTGCTTGGGTAGTATTTTGAAAAAGTTTTGTAGTACTTAAATGTCAACCAGTTGCCTAAGCATTAGCCAGCCAGTTTATTAAATGTTGTAATAGACGATACGGCTGAATATCATTTAGGCCGTTAGTTGAACGGCGCCGTTTAGTTAAGTGCCTAGGCTGTTAATTGAACGGCGGATTAAGCTATTTGGCTGCGACAGATCCAAGTCATTTGCCTAGCTGTTTGATCAAATGGCTGAATATCATTTAGGCCGTTAGTTGAACGGCGCTGTTTAGTAAAGTGCCTAGGCTGTTAATTGAACGGCGGATTAAGCTATTTGGCTGCGACAGATACATTGGTGCGAAATGCCGTTCACGGGATCTTTAGGAGGCGTCTCCAGCACCACATCTCTAATGCGTCGATTTTGCGGCGCTCCTGCAGTCTCAGAGACCAAGTTTAACATTATTTTCACTAATTTATATTTTTGCAACGACTTTTCTTATCAAAAATATTATTTTAAATGTCACGAAAATTACCCCTCCCCTCCTCACCCCCCAGAACGACATCCTGTATCTGTGCCAGATGTTATAGTAGTCATTTTACCCAGTTTCATGTAACCGCCTATTACCATTATTTCCTCAAAGTAGGTATTACACCGTCTATTTTCCATAAGTGGTGGGATGTACCTACTAAACGGTACCTAACCTGCGTTTTCAATCGTTACCACATCTAATGATACATAAAGTAATGCATATTACAAATATCTCTCTCTCTAGCTAGAGCTAAGTGAAACCGTTCATTATGTGCTTTATAATATTAAACATTATGAATAATAAATCGTATCTACGTGAATACGGGACATCCCCAATACCCAGATTTAAGGAAATAACAACAAAAATGTGTCATTTTACTTAGTATCTTATTCGCAAAACAATCTTACTTGTAGTTGTAACTTAAAACTGAAACGGATTACTCAGTTATGCCTCAGCCATTTTCAGTGCAACCTAGTTCTGAAAACTAAGGCGGATAGCTCTCCGATGCGCTCTACTGTGTCATTGTCTATAATTTTAAACAATTAAATAATAAAGTGAAATACGGATGAAAAATATTTATAATATCGATTTTTTACTGAGGGCAGATAGTGTTATTGTATATTTCTGAAGTGGCTACTTACCTACGTCATCATCATCATAAAAATGCTAAAGGTTTACCATAAATACATTAAGTTCAAGTTTTCAGATTATAGGTAAGTACATTTTATAAGGAGGTAACAGCCAGAGTAATAGGCCTAAAGCCGAACATTATTCACACGATCCTATCTATATAAACTAGAGTAATAAATAATGAATCACCCGGCAAAGATAATTTATGTCATATTGCATCGTTCTGGCTTGTTGTACTCTTACTAAAGAATCAATAGTTCAGAAAGAGTCAATGCAATTCAATCCTCGGCGCCAGCTCGGGCGATCATTATAATAAAAACGGTTCAGACGATTTCCAAGTAGAATGAATCACAGTCTATAAGTCTGAACCGAATTGTCAGAAAGTAATGAAATTTGTTGAACTTTTATGCCAAGTTGTATTTAGCAAGGAAATGCAGTCGACGTTCGCGCCAGTCTTGGCATAATGCCACAAGGTCAACAAATTTTCAATGTTATTATTAGACTCGTATCATAAATCGAATTAAATATACATACGAATTTAAATAAATAAAGTCAATAAGAACCTACCTACATTATTACTTTCTTATGATATGGAATAATATTAATTGCCAGTAACAATGGCTGATCAATAATCGGAAAAAGCGTATTTTGGTACGAGATTGTACGCACTCTTGTGTCTGCACACGGATGTAGCTAGGGGGTCAACGGTTTTCCTTGGTGGGGTGTTCACCTCCAACGACCTCATTTGCTTCGTATTGTACTACGTGTTTCGATCACTGACGCATTTTCAACACTAATCAATTTGTCGCTTATTTTATGAGAGCCATATTTCCTCCTATTTATTTTCAGGTCAACAAACAGCTTATACCTATACCAAAGCCAAAGAGAAACGATATAAAATGAGTGGATTATTTTATTAACTTAATTGTTATTAAAGTTTCGAATTCATTTATATAATTAACATGACGGTTTCCAATACAGAATGACCTAAAATGGTCGCCCGAATATTGGCGAGCCAGGAAGCCAGGAGCCATTGAAGACCGACTTGGACTCGAATATTGATACCATTTTGAATACAAAATGGAACAATAGTTCCATCGTTGGCCGTACGTAATAATAACAACAACAAAATAAATAACTAGTATAGGTAATATTTGAGCGTTTAGTTGCCACATCTAAAATATATTTTATAGATTAAACCATTTCATATAAAAACGTTCCTAAAATACCTATTTTACATTTTTATTATCAATTCAAATAGGTTGTTTGTCCAACTCTTGCGCCTAATAACAGTACATATTTAGTTGACGACATAGGTCTTAGACCACTGATTACATCTTGTCGCGGACCGAAGGCTCTCGTTCAAGTATTTACACGAGAAAATTGGCTTTTTCGTCACGGAGACCTGACTCGCACCGTAAAACTAAACAAACCCACCACGTGTGCACCGAGCGTTGATACACCTGTTTTGTAAATACCAACCGTTGTTTATTTTATTCTTAAAACCACCATACATTTAACAAGATGTTGATTCTTCCATTAAACAGTATGGGGATAATATATTTATGTGTTGCAATTATTATTCTGACCTCATGTTCATAAATACCACCTCAATACCATCATAAAACCACCTTACCAAAAGTTTCTTGACATTTACTGACCCCAACACTATTGAGAAAGACGAGTTCGTATACTTTTTGCAGAGTCGAACACCTTGTGTATGCTGTCAAAAAAGGTCACCAAATATTGGAAATTGGAATAATAATGGTTTTGTTATTCTCTATAGCGGAGATCGGAATCATTCGCAATCAGATAATTCAGCAGGAGCGAATGTACGATAGCAGTATCACATATTTGTGTTGATTGGGTACTTTCATATCAGTATTTATCGATAATGAAATTGGACGAATATTTACATGCGAGGAAGCGTGTTTAAAATATTTATTTAAGTAGCGAACAGGCGAGCGGTTCTCGCAACCTTGCGGCGCGCGGCGCAGGTCAGATTTTTCGAAGGTCGATGACTCGCCGCCTGTAATCGCTTCGAGTTATTATTATTTGTTAACGCACCCCGGGACGACGAGTTCGGTTTCGAAGCGATGCGTGCGATCGCTCCCTTTGACAATCTTGCATGTAGTTCATTGTTCATTTATCACATACCTATCTATATCCTTTAAAGACAACGTTCAAATCATAGTTTAAATATTATGATCTTATTGCTTTTTAGCTTGATCTCGATCAATTTTCGTACGCGATTCCAATTGAGTATTTGAAAACAGAAAGAAAATGGAGAACGTAATTACACCTTCTAGTGTCAGAAAATGATGAATGTAATCCGTGATATTATTCTAATCACTATGCATCCATGTTATCAAACAATAGGCACAAACCGCTTGACAACGCAAATGTATCGCGACATTGTCTGCGGCCTTCTGATTACGTAACATCTGTGCCCATTTATTGGATCAGCCAGACACACAAGAAATAAATAAAATTAATAGTTTTCGGAACGATTACGGAATAGGGATGTTGGTATAAGATACTTACTCATTAGATGGGTAGGTTAGTAGGGTAGACCGTAGGGGTCAGATTGTAAGCTAGTGGGCTAGTGATTGAGGTGCCTTTAAATGTAGTCCTAGGTATTTTTATGTTTAACATAGATACCTAGGTATAAGATGCGCGGATAGCGCATGATTAAATAGCGCTAAGCGCTAAAAGTCTTATTTTAATCATTTCTATTGGTATATTCCTACGCTACAGTTTTCTAAATAATAGGCATAGGTGCGTAGATTTTGATATTTGTTAATTAACTTGATTAGGTAGGCTGGTTACGGCAAACAATAGCTGTAATACCTAATTAATAATCCATTGTATTGTAAGATTTGTAAGGTTACCAAGTTAATGTTTGACCTGAGTTTTTTTCCGATAGTAAAGTAAATCACTAGCGTTTGTAAAATGACACATATTATAAGTTTTTTTTATATAAAAAAATATACTCGCATAGCGTCCCTACCCCAGATGTCGAAACTACCTGCTAGGGAGGGTTTGTGATCATGGATATGAAGCAATGGGGAAGGGACCAAGGTTAATATGCCGAAAAAAAATGTACACGTCGGCATATCTTCCATTTTAAAGAGAGTAAAAAATATTTTACTAATAGAAAGGATTGAAACATCATTCAACATTTTCATCAAAGTATCAATTGTTTACCTCTGAGATTATTGATCAAAAGGTGTGACAGCAAAACCATGAGAATAAAAAATATGAAAATTGTATTCACGATTTAATCATAAAAGATTTATTCTTTGTTTTCAAATTTGATTTAGGTATACTTATACCAATGCTGTTACAAAATGTAGAAACCAGATTATATAGTTCTCTTTTCTGATTTGAATCAAATTGGTAAGTACTCGTAGATATGACAGCGGCTTGTTAGTTTTTATGATGTCTTTATCTAAGGCACTGTCAAATTTTTAAAAAAATATTTTAGACAACTAGCATAGAGCAACCAGTGTTATTTAATTGAAAACATAAAGAATGTAAGTTCCTCGCTGAAGACTACATATTCTGTGGCTGAAGGTCGTGTCCGAAGGTCGCGATCACATTGAACTGCGGAAGCGCTAACGCTCGCTCCGCACGTTTACTCAACTAATGAATAACTCACAAGACTATTTTATCTGTCGATATTCACTTGTTATGGGGAAACTTTAGACTTCTAACATACCTATTTCTTTCATAAACTAAGTTAAGATTTTGGCTGATTATTTCGTATATTTTTTTTGCAACCTGCGGGTTTAATCTTGTCTCAAACATTGTTTTTTTCTGTTTAATACAGTAGTGGAGCACAGACAGGCTGTACCTACATTTTCTCATCAAAAATACTTACTACAATCAAGAAATGTCATGGTCTGGAATTCATTGCCACAATGATTGCAAGAACTTATGGACTTTAACTTCGGATCCAATTTATCGGTCATTCGCGATACACGTCATGTCGTTTTGTTTTTCACATCGGTTCATTGACTCGGGTTTTAGTTGACACTGCACACAAAGTATGTAATTACATACCTGCCGCGTGAATTGATGTGAAGTAAACACATTTATACGTAACTTTTTACTGCTTTACTCGGTAATTGATATTATATCATATAACTAGCTGAGCCCGCGACTTCGTCCGCGTGGAATTTAACTTAACAAAAAAGCCCGCTCCCGCGTTCTGTGCCCGCGCGACAGGACCCACTTTTTTATTGTTTTTCTAAAATTAAAGTAGCATAAGTTACTCCTTATAACATCATCTATCTGCCAATGAAAGTCCCGTCAAAATCGGTCCAGCCGTTTCGGAGATTACCCGGAACAAACATACAGACAGACAGACAAACAACATTTTTTTAAATCGCGTTTTTGCTATAGGTGTCGTATGTACTTTCATATGCATTTAGTGCAAAGGTGTTATTTTGATATTACAAACAGACACTCCAATTTTATTTATTTGTATAGATGAATAGAATACCATCTAATAAGTAAAATTAAGAAAAATTACAACATTCTAAATCATACGATTTTTTTTTAAATACCTGTAAATAAATAATTTGTGAAAAAATCTACTTTGATTTATTAACATTTTAAAATAACTGAAATGAGAGGCTTGACCGCTCTTTAATACAAAACGAAGGTAGAGTCATACCATAGACCCGAAAAAATTTAGCTGTAACTGTAAACAGAAATTTAATCATCAAAAGTCGTCTACAATGTCTACATACATCACCTACTTGTCTTCCACGCGGGAAAGTAGTAAACAAAAAAAGCTAATTCATGACCCAGTGACCCAATTGTGGTGTCCATAAGCGTGGCAAGGTCAACCGAGCTGCAAACGGCTCACTTATACTTATTGTGTTATAAAATACTAGCTGTGCCCGCCACTTCGTCCGCGTGGAATAGTGTCTTTTCATTATTTAGGCTAATTAAGAAATATGACACATACTTATAAATACTTTAATGAGCTATTTGCAGTGCTAAACTGCAAGGACCTATATTTCCATACAAACTTTCATCCCCTATTGTTATTTTACACCCTTGAGGGTAAAACTTTTACAAACTTTGAATGTCATATTTATTTATATCAAATCAACAGCCTAACAAATAAGTTTCAAGCTTCTAGCTCTAAATACAACCATACAACTTTTCATCCCCCCTTTATACCCCTTGCAACCCTTTTGTCGCAATAAAAAGTAGCCTATATCCTTTCTCAGGCTCTAGACTATCTGTGTACCAAATTCCATTTAAATCGGTCCAGTAGTTTTAGCGTGAAAGAGCGACAGACGGACAGACAGACAGAGTTACTTTTGCATTTATAATATTAATATATAGTAAAGATTAGATTGTAGATAGATCCAAATAGTTATGAAAAAAAACACTGTTAGATGAAAAAGAGTCTCGTTAGGCAGTATTAAGTCCGTCGGTGTGACTGGAAACGTAGTAAGGGGCGCCATTGCGCTTTGAATTATGCAACATTGTATGGTTTCAGTTATCGAATTACTTGCGCAAAACAAAGCTCTTAGCCAATCCTTGACATTAACTTCCCACGTTTCTTCTACTACTGACAAAAGTTTACAAACTATGTAACAAATTTAATTGAAAAATATATTTTTAAGGAACTTTGGCTCAAGTTGAGTAATTCGTAGTACGATATCTATTTTTATCTCAGAAGTGAATAGAATATGCCTATTAGAATATTTATTCGGGGTTTCCTCAGACGCTATTTTCATCTTTCCCTAGCCAGATCCTTGACTTTACTGCCAGCTAGATGCATACTTTTTGATATAGAATAAAAACACCCACACTGAACCCACACACCCACACCCACGAAGTGATAGCCGATTGGTTAAAGCACGCGTCTTGCGGGCACCAGGTCTCGGGTTCAAATCCCGGCTCGCACCTCTGGATTTTTCGAAATCTATGTGCGAATCATAATTTCTATATGATTATCACTTGCTTACGGTGAAGGAAAACATCGTGAGGAAACCTGCATGTCTTAAAAGATCTAACCAATTTTCGAAAGACATGTGAAATCCGCCAACCCGCACTGGGCCAGCGTGGTGGATTATGGCCCGAATCCCGTGGCCCGTGCCCAGCAGTGGGACGTCAAAAGGGCTAAATTATTATTATTTTTACACTGAATTTATTTGTTTGTTAATATTATAGCATTGTTTCGAGTTTATTGGTGCATAATAACTAAGTCACGGGCAAAACTCCCGCACCAAGGTAATCAGCCACATTTAGGTCGACGTTTAAACACATTTATATTTGTCACCATTTAGATAACACAAATAGAGAATGAATATAGTACTTAATTTGATAAGGAAGTGTCATTGAACGTTATTTACTTTATTATAGATAATAATGTATTAGCGGTGATAGGGCGCAAAATACTCATTCTTGTGGTTGTCAGCAAGCATAAAAACACGCAAGATCTCATGTTTGTATTACATGACCTGTAACAATGACACGTATCAGTATCAGACTTATTCATCAGTTTATTTTACTGTTTGCCTTAATTGTCAGTTAAAGCTCATATAAAAATTAGGACAAAATCAAGTAATTTTGTCCCAATTTAGATTACCTATACCGTACTGAAACGACATTCCATGCAATACATATTCTATGATGACTGCTGACAATTCCAACTATCGTGAAAGAAGTCGGTTCGTGATATGACTGGTAACATAACATACCTACACACTTGTACACGTGTGATTTGTTAAGTAATTTTCTGTTTTGTGCCACATTATAATTTATGTATTTGTATGCGACCCGACTTGAATACACGTAACAAACAGGCTATGCGAGTGTTACCATCGATGGTTCCGACTTAACGGTTACTAATACCTCCATCACCACATCACATAGTACAGTGTAAAAGTGCTACACCGGGAGATTCTTGAATTTTTAATTACATATTTTGTAGACTTCATCTGATTCAAGAAACATCTTTCACAGCAAAGCAAGGAAATTTTTATCAATTTGTACGCAAATCTTGAAAATATTTTACCGGGCTGTTTATATGATACTCCACACGATTATGAGCTTTATTGCTTAATAGATGCCTTGTGTGTAGAAGTTTGTTCTTGTAATATAGGTAGTTCTTAACTAACGGACCGGATGATGACGCAACTATTGCACTTACCTACTAAAACATAAAGATATGAGTTCAGAACTGAAACTATTATAATCGAAGTGGAGGGAGTGAGTACGTACGGGGATTAATAAATGGTACCGCCTGTGTAAATAGTTATGTCGAAACAAGTGAAATTGACTTGCTAGCCCGTATGGCGGTGATATGGTGAACTTTAAACGCGACCTCGTTACGCAAAACGGAGTAACGGTAGTCCGCCAAAGTACGGTGTTCGAGCCGAGCCGAAACTCGACGACCACTTGGAAAGTATTCACTTGGAAACGGCCACTTTCTCTAGAACAGGTCTCAGTCTCGATCCAACCGTGGCGCTACGTGCTCACACGTTGAACAACCGCTTCACCAACGTGCAAATAAGCATAAAAATGTTGAAATACGTGATATCCTGACCTGTTAGTGCAATATTAAAGTGCTATGTCTGAGGTAAACTGTGCGTGGCACAACCTTACTAAGGGACCTTGGCCATTTTTGCAAAGCAATGACGATTTTGAAATAAACCGAAGTTTTCGAGCTCGGAAATTTGAGGTAAGGTTGCCAAATTCGTGAAAACTGTCGGTATGTGATATCGATGTGAACATTGCACAATTTCATTTCAACTCAGCAGATGGTCACACACTGGATCGAAAGAGGCAAGAGCATACATGTTAGGTATTAATTTTCATATTAGACGATAACTTTATGTAAGTAATATGTATCATTGGAATCAAACGTCTTATTCATTTACAGTAAATAGAACATTTAAATTATAGGTACGTATTTATTATTAAAAATAGTTATTATATTCATATATTATATATTCAATTATTATAGTTAGTTCAATAATACATATAAATGCAAGTGAAAGGTTCGTTGGTTTTGCCACGAGTTTTATTGCGTACTACCATTAAACATAAAAGCTGGTAAGGCATTGACTTGGCATAGGAATGAAAAAAAAAACGTCCTGCGAAGTGCGAGCGAGAGGGTATAAACCAAACAAGTGCGTTACCCCCACGAAGATTATCGGGCGCATTTTTTTTTGTGGTGCGTACCAATATTATTATTAGTTACCTACTGAGAGAATACAACGTGTATCAATCAACTCAAAATGTCTGTCATTACAATTTCAAATAGATTTTTTCGTTTGTTTCCTTAAACGCGTAGGTACTTATCACGGAATTTTAACCACACGATTATGTTACACAGAAAACACGATTATGTTATGTTGCATGTTTCAGAATAAGTTCAATAGATATTTTATTTATGTATTATTGTTGGCACCTACTTACTTAACTTAAACTAGCTGTGCCCGCGACTTCGTGCGCGTGGAATTTAATTGACAAAGTTTCATACAAACTTTCATCCCCTATTTTATCCCCTTGGGGGTAGAATTAATCAAAATCCTTTCTTAGCGGATGCCTACGTCATAACATCTACCTGCATGCCAAATTTCAGCCCGATCCGTCCAGTGGTTTGGGCTGTGCGTTGATAGATCACTATGTCAGTTAGTCAGTCAGTCAGTCAGTCACCTTTGAGTTATATATATATATTTAGATACATTATCTCATTAATTAATTTCCAAGTGGCTTCAAAAACTATTTTTCTTAATCATTATTAATACCTACGGGTGAAATTACCATGAGATTCCGAGCTTCATCCCGTTATGTCCTCAGGGTCGTTTAACTGATATCTTTTCCTCTTATTTTTCCTATCTGTTGAACAAAGTAGCAGCACAAATTCGGACTCGTAACCTTGTTACTCTTGCTGATTTATTCAGCGACTGTCTGACATACCATGAAAATATTAATATTCAACTTTATTTTCAATTAAAATTACACGAAATCATATTTAAACAAGATAGGAAATAATACTTACCTAAGGTATATTATAAAATCAACACGCAAATAACTACACCCATTCAAAATACATTATAGCAAAGCTCTATAAAAAAAAAATATATGCTCCCTAAAAAGTAAGCCTACATTTATCAAGTGCTAGCGATTGTAGTATTCGTAGTTATCTTATTGATGTATTTCCTTAACTTACCGATGATAACTCGTGGCTAACTGCCGTTATCTTTCAGCGTTGAAATCTTGAAATCGCGCGGTATTTGTTAATAGTTGGAGCTATAAGTTATTTGATAAACATTGTTATTTGCTGTGGCAACTACGCGATGACCTTTACGCTCGTCGGACGCGTGACCATGAGAAATTCTGAAGGTTGTGTTACTTCTCCGGTTGCTGCTTCAATCAAGAATTAAATAAAATGTATCTACAGTTTTACAAATCTAGTTTCAACTACCTTATTGACGAAATTGTCCAACGGAGTTAAAGCTGTGTAAAATGTTTCAGTAACCCGTAAGTGTTGTAGTTGTGCCACACAAAGCAGCTCACAATCTTCTGTCTGACATTGCTGAAGCGTGTATGTGTGTGTCAAGCACGCCAATAGGTCGACCAACCAGTCAACCAGACGCTCTCCCTCCCTCGCTTTGTCCTCCGTCTGCCTGTCCTCCCCTCCCCCGATTCCCCCCCAATGCGCCAGCCAGTCAGCGTTTGGTCGGTGGCCGGGCTGCACGTTCCGTGTCACTGCTACTTGAGACTTATTTACGTCATAGTTAATTTTGTGCTCATTTCAAATCCACACAATTCCAGTAAGTGACACGTGTTTTATCATCGCGTTCCGTGTTCAATAACGTAAATTCCTCTTCGGTATTTATAATAAAAAAGTCATAAAACTTACTACCGCTTTGTCTTGTTACAGGTACCTACTTGGAACTGGGTGTGAACCCAGATACGGCGTGTGTGGTTTTATGTAATCTTATTTATACTGTGTTGAAGAAACTTGTGCAGTTAGTGAATTTATCAGCTCAGTGTTTGTGCAACGACAGGTTTGCATCGGAGCTTATTGATTTATATAAAAGTGCAGTGTACTCTTTACCCATAGTTCTCCGATTGTTATGCTCCGTAAACAAGTGTTTTGTGTCAAAATTGGATTGTTATCTATTTGGATTCACAGCTGCTAAATGGCCATTGTAAGTAATTTCAATTTATTACTACATAACTTATAGACTACTTAGCTCAACACTTTAGATTACGGCTTTCTTAAAATCTTTTTTAAACATTAGAATTTTACTTTGACTGAAATTTAATCTCTCTGAAGATTGCGAATTGGGTCAGTCGGCTATTAGGCGGTGATGTACTATTTTCGGTTAAATTGAGATCAAGCCAACTTGATATAAGATTGATAAATGAAATGATTTATGATATTTATTAGCTAAACGTAAAGGTATCCAGACGTCGCATTCTACTCGCGAAATCTATACACTCATTGATGATGTAAATTATAATGTTAAATAAGTGAACTGAAGACTTATGATGTTCAAACCTAGCCGAACTAAAAATACAACTAAAGTTAATTCTTCTTGCATTCACGTAGTTTTCGTAGTGCATATCTACTTATTACCTACCATACAACAGGAAATTAAGTGTGTATTATAAAGATTAGAAACCGAGCTAAAGTAAAAACCTAGCAGAAAACGATTTATTTGTCCATTATAGAAATAGTAAATCGGAGAGTTCAGGCAGGTGCGTTTGTATTGTACATTCCACAAATTCTCACGCTTACTTGCTTTGTTGGCCTTCTGATTCTATGTGCTACATGTATAAATTGCTCATTGTGAATTGTTGAGCAAGGCTGCAAAGCTAATGAGACACCGAGCCCGCTAATATACGGGCGCCATCTTTACGATTTGACTGACGCGTATTGCGACCTCGTGTGCAAGTTCACTAAATTTAGAACACAGTTGACATTTAGTGATCATGTATCGTATAATCAAATGCTGCTGGACCATGTTGTTGCACCTGATCTAGAATGTATCTTATGCAAGTAACATTATTTCAATAGGTGGACCATTTAGATATTATTATTAATAAATCATAAACTAGTGGCCGACAATAGCGTCGCATTTTAGGCCGCGCAAAGGTCTCAGACATGGCTTATATACTCGTATCTTAGTGACACAAAAAAAACCATTACAAATGAATTATTTTCTCAACCTTAAAAAGCCATCATTCAAATCATTATTATGCTTGCATCCGCTAGTTTTCGGACTGCGTTCGTATTGTATGATTGCATCGTTCGCGAACTTGTGGTTGCGAGAGCTCTGCTCGAGGAGGTAGAGTACGTACAAAGTGGGTCAAGGCGTGCTCGCGGGCGGCCCGCGTTTCCTACTCGCTGCAGACTATGAGGAAGCTTCTCGTTATTTGTACTTTAAAATAACATCTAGGTGGGTTACTGATATTAACCGCTTATGATAAATTATGGTCGGCATTCCGCTCAAGGCGTGAGGGCGGCTTAATGGGAAAATATTGAAGTGTTACTGCGCAGTAAGGACTGCGCATCTTTAAATATAGGTACTATTTATTAACACATTAGTTTTTAATTAAAAATATCCCAAAGTTACAATTGATTTGTTAATGTAATCAGAAACCTTTCCAAAATCTCGTAGTGTGCGAGCAAAGCTATACAAATTGTAACACAATCAGATAGAGCTGGCTCTGATGTGGGCCACTCGATATTATCTATTGCTGTTTTGGGTCAAGGATTTTATAGATTAAGGCAATTACTGGCACCTCAATCGATAACAATAGTTTCAATTTGATTTTCTTTTGAGAAATCAGAAATACCATTGTGTTCTGATTTGCAAATTCTCATTGGTTGTGTATAAACAAAGCTAACGTCGTGTTTAGCAGATAACAGCAGTTTGCACTAGTTAACGTGTACGCAAAGCGCCGACCCACTTAGATACCGACTATCACTTACCGTTACGATAAGTCCGACCACTTTCTCTGCGCGGTCTATTTAGTGGAATACCTCGTCGTCGTGTTTCTTTGCTCACATTGTTAGCGTTGGTCCATTCGCATCAATAACTTTGTAAATACCATCAAAAGTGACACGGCTTTTAGTTATTTATAATATTTGCTTATATGGCGGTATGCAACACTGATTGTTAAAGTGGGCGCCATCACGTTTTCATACTCCATGTTAGGTAGATGCAAGATTGTTAAATTGATAAGTTTAGTATAGATTTATTAGGAAGTTATCATTGCAAAAGTCTAATTAAGAACGTATCCTGTTTGGAAAAAATGTTGAATTTGACTAAGGAAGAGTATTTAAGGGAACTACTTATTTTACTTCAGGCAAACCTACAAAACTTCGGAAAAATATAAAAGTTTTGACACATTTAGGTAATTTAATTTCTTAGGTTACCGCAAGAGGATTCGTTTATCGCTTATTTAAAACGTTAGCGGTACATGTAACGGCGACTCGCGAATTCCGTTTCATTCATCATGTATGTTTCCAGCGGAACGATCATCGAATGTAACATTGACTTTCACATTTTTGCCGTGGTGCTGATGTAACGTTGCCCCGTCGCCTGCGCCCGCGCACCTCCGATGTGATTAGGTAAACGTTGCGCGCGCAGCTTTCTCCCCACTTTCACCTCCATTTCCGCATTGCTTCGATCGAGCACTTCGTTGGCGCATTATTTACACAGATTATTGCATATTGCAACATTTTATGGCCATTCCGTTACGGCATATACGTGTTTAGTTAACAAGTTTAGTAAGCTGTGCTCGACGCTCAGTTAAATACTCACTCATAAACCCCATAGACGTACTAACATGTGGCATTAAGTTATGTAATTTTTAAGTACGAATGTTTTTTTGGTTAATAACAAAACATAGCAAGCGATATCGTATAACGACATTGCTAATCTATAAAAAACGTAACTAAACACTGATAGTTACGTTATTTACATTAAATGCGACAGAGGTTATCTCGTTAGATAACATTATGACGCTTTCTGTGCACCTAACAACTGTGCTATTTACATTGCACGTACCTATATACATAGCACGTAATATCTTATCCGAACGTTTCTTAGAAGTTGACTCGTACGTATCTGTGAGAATATCATCTGCTATCCCATGAATCATCCTTTTTGCCGTAAAAAGAGGTGTCCGGAATTTAAAGATTAGATAACGTGAAATGTCTGATATTTAGTTATAGCGGCCGTATTTATGGTTTAACTTTGGAATCTAAATTATATAAGTACCTATGTGTATATTTTTTAAGATAAAAAAATATAGTGATAACTCTAGATAATGTCCAAAAATGTGGTATACTCGTATTTTTAAAAATAATGATATTTGTTAGTTACCACTCGATGTAATTAGACCAATTATAATCCCAAAACATTGCTACTTGTTTTTAAATTGTGGATATTAAGGTGTTAAACATTTTGAAATGTGGGAGTGGGCTACGCGGTTGATAAAAAAAAAAACTGGTGTCTAATCATCTAATGTTAACCAGTCCATTGAAATATTGTGTTATATTGTAAACTGGAACGATCGTGGCTTCAGCATTGTGTGTACTTGCATAAGTTTAGTTAGTCCTGCTGTAGTGGTGTGACATTGGCCCGGTGACCGATACTGATATTCGCTTTGCTGTTGTCGTTCGTTTGCACAACTGTACCTTGTCTGTTGCCGTGCGTGCTCGCATCACTACACTACGTCGAATGAAGCTTTTTTATAACGATTATTATCACGGCAACGCGTTTTGTAATCGCGACGGTACTGGGTTATAAGGTTATAACTATAACAGTCGTTCACAGGAAATACGTCAGACATTGTTATTTAATGCCGTTATGGTCATAGGCACTAATAATAGCGTTTCTAGCTTTTCAGGTCAACATACGAATAAATTATGTTCGAATACTTTCCTTTTTATTGACTTTATTTGAGAGTAATTAAGCATAAATACTTAAGTAGGTCTAGAAATGAGTTCGTAAATTTAGTTAAGCTACGTCTTAACTAGTAAACAGGTTCGTGAGCAGATTGAGAATTGTATGGTTGCAGCCAGCTATTGACCTACTGACACACAAACGACTGAAGGAAAACAACTTGGTGTCGTGGCACAATCCGCTCGACGCGATGTAACTATTGAGATTACTTTCGTTTAAGATAACTATTTAGTAATTACTAGCTTGGGACTTACTGGTAATTAGACTCTATACAATTAATTAAAAAAGTTACATCATGGAAAATCATTAAGAGGTATACCTACATAACATATGTTCCTATATAGTAACAATCATACATACAACCGGTCAATGTACTAATAAAATTCGCCCAATAACAACAACTAATCACACAGCCGGATTCTGTCGCTTCGCAGACCGCTACTGCGGCGCGCTCGCGCATTGTCCCTGTTCTAACCTATGCTTTGACCCACATTTACCGCTAAAAAGAAGGTCCGAGATAAAAAGTACCCTGAATAAAAACCTTTTATTTTTGGTTGGTTATCAAAGGGTCAATAAAGAAAATAGTTTTTTTTACAAAAATCGGCTAAGTACCAGCACTGTAGCGCCCCCATGATACACCCCAACCGAACTGGTTTCTGATACGCTTTATATATTTTTTGCAATATGTTTATAATATGTTTATGGGAAACATTATTTATTTAACGTACGATCGTACTGCATTACTCATTTTGTCGTGAAATTATTTGTACTTTGGTGCAGGTATGTGATAGCATTGCTCATAAGTTCTAGCTAGGACTCATGACGTTCGGATTTGCATAACGTCGTACGTATTTAGTGATAAATAAAGTTATTATACCGTATTGGATAGCAACGCTTATAATTAAGCAAAAAGAAATCATAATATTGAAGGATTAAAATATAATCTTGAATACATTTGATCCGTGTGTACCTATCATTCGGGTAGCTACATTATTGTGCTATTAACCTAGTTTCGAAAACATAATCTTCAAATAACATTGCGAGCTTAAATAAACATTGTAACACAATGTAGCTTTTGTAAAATGTTTAAAACATTATTCACATAAGTAAATAATATCCACCTGTAACTGTTATACCAACACGTAAGTACATTTTAATGATATCGTAAACATGACCAATATAACATATTTTCATAACACAAACGAAAAAGTCCCACAAACTGTTTCAAATAAGTAACTTGGTACCTACTACCTATTTCCTTCATGCATACCTACTTCTATGAACATTCGCACCACAACAAAAGGACACTCTTAATATTGTTAGGTGAAATGTTGGAGACACTCCAAATCGTCGAGCTCTAGTTGTTACCACCCGAAATAGACTCAGTAGGTATTTTATCTCAACCTATTTGTGTTAACATACAGCTGTTCGGTCCTGCACATCGGTGTTTAATGAGAAATAGCACTGTGAACTAGCTGGTCGTAAAAAGATCCGGACCAGTTCAATATGAAGTTACAAAATTGTTAAGTGACAAGAGTAAAAAACATTGATTGAAATAAAATTTTGAATCCTAAACATTATGTCTATTTAAGATAGAGCAAAAAGTGATAGGACAGAAATTTTAAGATTTTCGTTTCAAAATAGAAACAAGTACAGGAAGTGAAGGCAACTGAAACTGGTCGATGTTAGTCGGCCGTTGGCTATAAACAATGCGGATCTAATTATAGAGGGCGCTAGTGCGAGCTGTTGAAAAATAGAACGCGAAATGTGGGCCACATCACACGAACACCACAACCGCCGCTCCCGCGCATAGGCGTTTACTGGAATAACGACGACTCTAATCCCTCGATTTTGATATACCCTTAATGGCTTAAAAGGAACTGCGGAATGGTAGGCTAGATAAGACAATTAAGAATACCTAACTACATTATAACTTTAAGAAACAGTTCAGAATATAAAAGAATGTCACAAAATGAGATTCAATGATCGCGGATGATTCGGGGAGTTCTTTCTCTTAGGGGTCTATTCAGATAAACTACAGTCGGACTGCCAATCCGAATGCCGTGTTGATGCAGTTATATCAACTCCAAGGAAACTGTATCCAAAATGAAATTTTGCATTTCGAATGCAGTTTTTTAAACTTCAATCTGACCTAAATCCTACTAATATTATAAATGCGAAAGTTTGTGAGTGTGGATGTATGTATGTATGTATGTATGTTTGTTACTCTTTCACGCAAAAACTACTGAACGGATTTGGATGAAATTTGGAACACAGATAGATTATAACCGGGATTAACATATAGGATACTTTTTAACCCAATAATCCAATACTACGCGGATGAAGTCGCGGGGCACATCTAGTAATTATTATATAGGAAATTTTAGTTACATCACAGTCTAAACCATAACGAGTATTGTAGTTATATTTTTCCTTATTATTATTAATGCCAATTTTATCCGTGATCCTTCTATTGCTTGCCAGGGTACTACTACTACTACTACAAACGGGAAAGTAGGTATTTCCAACATTACTACTATGCCTCGTTTTCCGCAAAGTATAGTAAAACTTTAAAGTATTACGCATTTGTTTCGGGAATTAATTAAATAAAGCTCCGTAGTGTTAATGTCCGGAGATGGGTGGGAGAGTCGATATAATTTTCATTCCCCCACGCATCCCCTTCAGCCATTATTTGCTTGCTCAGGCTCGTGGGGTGCGTAGAGCACGGGGTATTGCCTCCACGATCGTGGTGTCACATAGTGCGGGGAAGATTAATCGACTCTGAAATTACCGAGACATGTCGCTATTATTTTTACGACTCATTTTATTGTGACCAAATTAATTCCAATGTTCAGTATGGTTGGTAATACTAATCTAGGCGAGTGCGGCTGTAAAGAGGAAGGAAGTGGTTGGCAGAGATGGTTTCATTGATTTCATTTGAATATAAACGGGAGCTTTCAGTTTAATTTATTATTTGCGAACTGAAGGTAGTGATTAAAAAAAAATTAAATTCAGGTACTTCCTCCATAAAAGCCATCAAAAACATATTATAGTAATAAGTATGTGAAACATAGGTATACCATTATGTACCTTCCTTATATAGTTATATACTTACATTTACACATTCGTTAATCGTGAGTTAATTATTATATTAGCATTTAATAAATTTAAAATTTGTTTAGTACCTATACATAAGTATATACTATAAGTTCAATGAGATAATAAAAATGTCGGATATTAGAATTCCTTGACATTATTATGCTTTATTAAGTCAGTTGTTCAGTGGATTTCAACAACAAGATGACTAGTTACCTGACACCTACATGTAATAAGATAACACACATCCAGTGATATCATTCGTTATTATTAGAACTTACAAAACTGTAGGTATAAAAACGTTTATAGAGTCTCATTTTAATAACGAAGTAGAAAAAAATGTATAGACATTACGATTCACCTTGTTTCGCGCGGCTCGCGGGGGCAACGACCCGTCACAGCTGTAGCGCGGCTGTGTACGTAAATAGTGTTAAACACACTCGCGCCGACGCTGTTTCTGTCGATAAAACTTTTTTTTATGCGTATTGTTCCACAATTACCCAATTTGAAAGCAATGCAGCTATTTACTATATGTATGCATATGCGCTGGCCGACTAAGAGTTTTAAAATTTAAATTTACTTAAAATATAACCGACTATTTCAATTCATTTAAAATTTTAAAATAAGCGAGTGAGGGTCGACACATCGTTGGCTGTATTTTGCACCAATATTTTTATAAAATCATTATTTAATATATTTTATGCTCCAACTTATGGATGAGACCCCTTATTCCGTTTTCTGCCTTTTCTTAAACTGAAATGTCACCATTGCTTTAAAAACTAATGTATTCATAATTCATTTTAATTAATATGAATAGCCGAGTCCCCGATACCTAGGTTTGCATTCTTCCCCTATTTAATCCCCTTATGGGATGAATTTAGAAAAACCCTTTCCTAGTGTTCACCTATGTTATGTACGAGTAATAAGAGCTTCTGTGCAAAACTTTGCTTCCAGCATTCTAGCTAGAGCCACCGGTTTAGGCTGTGTAAGATTTATTGAGTAGAAAATAGAAATCTATATATATATAATAATGAATTGTTGTTCGTTTGTCTCGCTAAAACTCGAGAATGGCTGGACCGATTTGGCTAATTTTGAACTTGAAATATTTCTGGATGTTCAGGGAAGGTTTAAACGGTGAGAAACATAAATAATAAGTAATGGAAAATACTGAAAACGTCAATTTAATTGTCCAATACAAACTGTTCGTAGCTTAGAACATAAAGTTATGTTCTAAGGTTCGTAGCTATGAAAAAATGTATTTCTTTTGTCTTTAAAAAAATTTAAAATGATCAGTTGGTTGTCAAATATTTATAGGTGCGTTCAGAAATTTGTAAGCGGAACAATTCGTATTCAATATTCAAAGTTAAGACAGGGCAACGTCTGTCGGGTCAGCAAGTTATATTATAATTTTGTATGATATTATTTTATTTTACATAATATGTGTAATGAGTCAATAAGATCAAGCTTATCTTTAATTCTATCGTAAACTCTAAGGAATCTTATTGAATGGGAAAACGACTTTACGTCGCCTGTTTTTACTTTTGTGTGTTAATTAATAATTTCACTAATTTCTAATAAACCAATAAGAAATGAGGGGTTTTTAATACAACGACATAGGCTGAGATGGCGGGTCTCATATGGTATGAATTTATAATTTAACGTATGTACCACGTTCACAAATCGTATTATTTTTAACCCCCAACAAAACGCTATTCTAAACGCGACTAAACGCGATTATAAACTTCACCTCTTTGTTTGTCTGTGGCATCGTAGCCTCCAAATTTGATTTTTTGTTAGTTCCTGAGATTGTTCTTAGCTGTGTTTAGATAATGGAAATCGGTTAAGCTGTTTTCCTGATACACACTTCGGGGTTGACTCATTGTAAGTACACGTACATAACCGCGCACTTAAAGCACAAAGTATACGAAACGCGTCATTCGAAACCGGAACATGCATATTATGTTTTTTAGTCAACAAAATCGATTTAAAAGTCAATTCTCATGATGTGCTGAATCGTTTGTCAACGGATGTTGGATGTGGGTCAATGTCCACTTGGCGCGTAAACCAATGGGTTTTTGACGTAGGTACCAATTGTATGATTAGTTTTACTGCCGTTATAAATCACGTGACTTGTGTCATTCCCATACACGACTTCTGAGCAGTGAGCATGGGTCAATTCGAATGAGATGACCGAGGTGCGGATTTTGGAAATGAGCTGATGAAAACCCCGGTTTGAGTATAGAGCATAAAATTACCGTAATCACAGCCAACGAGAAGCGATACGAAACTAGATGCATTATTTTATAAAATTCATTGCATATTATGTTTCGCTTTCATTTATTTTTAATTGACATTATGGTTTCGAACCAAATGATGAGGAGCCTAGCGACCTACATTTAACATTTGTTAGTTTTTTATTTTAATTGTATACCATTCTGTATCGCTTCTCGTTGGCCGTGGTATAGTTTGAGACACTGGGACGCGTATATGGCATTATTGTTTCTATTAGCTTTTGCCTGCGACTTCGTCTACGACGCATTCATCGATTTCGTTCTGTTTCACGACCCCACCGAATTTATTTGTTATTTTCTTTATTGCAGGTCGCACAGGGAGAGAAGCCAGAGACATGAACGCGAGTCAGGGTTGCCATTCGCATCAAGCAGGGTAGCTGTTAACGAACGTGAGTAGAATGTTTTCTACTTTAGCGGAAAAGGGAAGACCTTCCAGCTAGGCGGGTGTTATGCATGGCCGGGCGGCCGCTATGCCCAGGTGGATATTCTCGGAGTCTTGTATATATAGTCACGATGCTTGCGAGTCTTAATATCGTGATACAGTTTTTCTATGAAGAATCCGTTTATTAAGGCGCCGCATTTAGCGCCATCTGTACGTTTCTGTCGGCGTCGTGAATGTCAGGTCGCCACACTACGCATCATTGTAGTTAGGTACATCAAACCAAAATGTATGTTTTGAAGTTAATGTAGCATTGATGAACACATGCAAAATGCATTACTGTCCCCTCAAGACAATTGATACACCGAGTTTAACAGGCCTAAATAGATGTTCCATCGTGGCGTTTTCTCATACGTAACGGAATCCGTATAAATATACCACTGTACGGCGCGTAATTGCATCTTGCTACGCGCCTGTGCACCGGCCACATACAATTAGATGCGCGCAGTAATGTCACTTGGGAAATTTGTTTGTGTGTATGTGTGATGGTGCATCGACTTCGGCCTATCGATACCTACGTAGCAACTTATTTGTGCGATAAAAAGAATGAGTAAATAAAGCAATCATCTATAAGTCTATATATACAACTAGCTGTGCCCGCGACTTCATCCGCGTGTAATTTAACTTAACAAAAATTTCGGGATTATTCCTCCCCTATTTTATCCCCTTGGGGGTAGAATTAATCAAAATCCTTTCTTAGCGGATGCCTACGTCATAACATCTACCTGCATGCCAAATTTCAGCCCGATCCGTCCAGTGGTTTGGGCTGTGCGTTGATAGATCACTATGTCAGTCAGTCAGTCAGTCAGTCACCTTTGAGTTATATATATATATAGATGTGTAGGCAGCGTGCCGATTGGTTATGACGAAGCTTGTCGAGCGACAACTGACATCGATCGATGACGACATAGAAAATCTGCAGAGAGTTTTAATATAACTTTTATCAACGTTGAGTAAAAATTACGAATAGGACTAAATTATTTATAATCATTAGTCTTATGACTTTTGAAGGTAGGTAAGTATACACTGATAAGATGCGCATCAAGTGCTCCATATGTATTCTGATATTTAACTTATTTATTGTTATCTCGTCACCTGACGTCAACAATACGTGGATACGCCACGTTGACGATAGGTAAACATAACTCGCGGGGTCACTGACCCGGTATCATGCAGACGGTCGCCTAGGTGACATTGACCCCTAACCATAAATAACTGATCGGTGTAAAATTAAAAACATGGGATTACGTACATATTTGATCTTGTTCAAGGCAAGTCAAGTAGAAGTCGCGACTGTGACCTGCCTTAACCTTGCAAGGTCAATGGCCTTGGGTTATTACCTTAGTACCTACTTGAATCAATTTGTACTCAATGCTTATAATACCAATTAATTAATGCATTAGTACTCAAAACAAAGTACTAATATTATTATTTTGAACTACAACATTATTATCCGGATTGTACCTCTATGGCGGTATCTTTGTAAATTACCCTAACAGGAATTATCTACTATGGCCAACGAGAAGCGATATGCAGGGGTCGAAACTGGTCAGTAAAGTCAGTAAAAGTCAGTATTTTTAACATCGGTCAGTAAAAGTCAGTTTTTCTGAAAAATGGTCAGTAAAGTCTGTATTTTAGACTTCAAGGAAAGTTTTTTTTGTATTTTGGATACTTACTAAATCTACGCTTCTTTCACTAAGGATATCTATAGAATCTATACTATTGTAAAACCTTAAAAAAACGGCTAAGTGCGTTCGGTCCACGCATACTATGGGGTTCCGTAGACATAACGCCGCTTTACAATATTAATATATGTGATGGTTCATTTTAAATGTTTGTGTTTAATGTGGTTCACTAGTTAGAAGATGAATTGTGCAACTCAAGTAAAAAAGCTACAACTTTGAAGCTGAATATTTCGTAAACTGGATATTATTTAAAAAAAACTGACAAAGCAACCACAATAATTTTAAAATACCCATTCAACAATGCTCCATAATGAACAGCAAAATGACTCCCTAAGTGTTGTTGTGGCTTGTAATACTAGTAGTACGGAAAGGCCAAGTTGTATCTTTAGTTCATCCCACCGGAATTAGATGAAATGTGGCTTAGATTTCAAATTGGACCCCAAGCTACCAAATGGTAAAGACCGCATCAAAATCAATTAAGTATTTTTTTCGTTATGCGTGCACAAACCTTTTTTTTGGGGCACGTTTAGGTCCTAGTACTCTATCCCGGCTGTTTCTTTCTAGATTATCTTTAATGTACAGACACTGTTTTTTTTAAGATTTCCGTAGTCAAACTAGAAACCTTTATAGTTTCGTCATGTCCGTCCGTCCGACGTCAGTCACTTTATTCAGAGAATATTAGGGCTGAAAATTGCAACAAAAATTGATTTTTGGTACCGTTATTACGTTAAACTGATAAAAATATTGAAAATATTTTTTTTCTAGGGAAGGTACACTCCTCTACATGTGAAGGGGAGTGAAAAAAATGGTTTATTCACCCCCTCGTAAGATACCCCATCTTTCGATAAGTATTAAACAATAATTTTGAGGTTTCTTTGACTGTTTTTCAAAATTAATTCCAGTTTACGAAATTATTGAGCTTCAAAGTGGCCTTTGTTACGTGAGTTGTAAGATTCATCCTCTAACTCTTGAACTACATTACATACATAGATGGTTTATTAAAGGAAATAAATTATACCTTATTAAAAACATATCAATAATTTTATAAATTAAATCTTTACAAATAAATAAAATTGGAGTGTCTGTTTGTAATATCAAAATAACAGCTTTTCACTCAATGCATATTCAAGTACATACGATACCTATAGCAAAAACGCGATTTTTTTTTGTCTGTCTGTCTGTCGGTCTGTCTGTCTGTCTGTCTGTCTGTCTGTCTGTCTGTGTGTTTGTTCCGGGTAATCTCCGAAACGGCTGGACCGATTTTGACGGGACTTACACTGGCAGATAGCTGATGTTATAAGGAGTAACTTAGGCTACTTTAACTTTAGGAAAACAATTAGGGTTCCGCGTAAAAATATAAAAACACATGAAATCAAAGAGTATCTCCGAAACGGCTGGACCGATTTTGACGGGACTTTCACTGGTAGATAGCTGATGTTATAAGCAGTAACTTGGGTAACTTTTATTTTAGAAAAACAAAATTAAAAAAAATGGTTCCTGACGCGCGGGCTAAGAACGCGGGAGCGGGCTTTTTTGTTAAGTTAAATTCCACGCGGACGAAGTCGCGGGCTCAGCTAGTATCCTATATAATATTTTATCAATACCGACCGCTTGGCGCAGTGGTTTGAGCGTAGGCTGCTTGGCTTACTGCACGTGGTGGGTGCGGGTTCGATTCCCGCCGGGGAAATTTCGGAAAAGGCCTTTTCGTAATTTACCCTAGTCTAGGTGTCACTGGAATCACCCCCAGTCCTTTGTACGGTACCCATAGTACTAGCGTTGCTTAGTTTGGGACCCTACAGTTGGTGTGTCAGTCTGACGATATTAAAATAAATAAATAAATTTCGCCCGACTTTTTGACTATGCCCCACCGGAATCCAACCTGTAACCACCCGGTGCAGTGACCCGAGCAGTTTACGTTCAAACCACTGAGCCAAGTTGTCGTCAATTTGAAAAAAAAACTTAATTCTGTTTCGAACCCACACGCCAATGAACGTACGTAAAAACATGGCGAAATCAATACGCGCCGCATTACATGTTTCACATCAAAATGAAGCATCATGCTCATTATTAGGGTTCCGTATTATTGAAAACAGGCGAAATGCCTACGGAAATCTATAGTATGTGTGGTGCGACATGCACTTAGCCA
Organism: Notodonta dromedarius; assembly: GCA_905147325.1. Classification (NCBI taxonomy): domain Eukaryota; kingdom Metazoa; phylum Arthropoda; class Insecta; order Lepidoptera; family Notodontidae; genus Notodonta; species Notodonta dromedarius. The sequence continues at coordinate 3,053,482 of LR990167.1, forward strand.
GAATTTTATAATTAAAGGACCGCCATAATAATCAATGTGGCGGATCTTATCAACGCGGACGAACTTGTGGGCAAAGCTAGTGTTTAAGCTTAGGTAAATGCTACAAGGTTTGTCTACTTTTACTTAAAAAAAAATTAATAACTTCTAAAAACGGGGTTTTTACTTATTATCACTTGACTAAGAAAGTCAGTAAAAGGTCAGTATTTTCGAGTCTTCAAGTCAGTAAAGTCAGTATTTTTACCATGGCAATCAGTTTCGACCCCTGGATATGAAAATGAATAATTATTCAATTATTTTGTTGTTTTATATGTTTCACCTTCATTAATTTAATTTCAATCAATTTCCGGCACACAACGAACCACGAATTTATATAATGGCCGATGGAATATTGTCGAACCCAGCTGTGACAGACTTAAATTCAAAAATTATTGCCATTGCGTATCACTTCTCGTTGATCGTGGCATAACAAATGAAATACTAATACTTCTTGTAAGTACCTACATGAGCCACTTTAGTTCGCAATATTTCAATGGAACGCAAAAATGTATTAACATCAACAAATAATTGTCGGGATCTGATGCATATAACCGGTATTTGGCCGGGACTCGGGATCGATGCATCCGTCACGGTTGCCAGGGCTATAGATGCTGCAATCAATAGAGGGTGGTCGCCACGGAGACCAACTTCCGCCCGGGGACACTGCTTCTGACGTGTTTACCTGTTTTCATACTCGTGACTTGTATTTATTGGAGCACATACATTTATTTTGAAATTGAGGGAAATCGAACTTAGTGAACACTTTCAGAATCAGATTTTGTTGGGAATTAATTTTCAAAATAAACAGTGGAGGATGCATTTGCAAAGACAACCATTGTAGTTGCAATCCATATCCCCTGGATATAGTTATAATAACCTTATAGATCCCAAGTATGAAAATAAGATTTTTTGAAAGTTAAAAGCACCACTGTATAATATCATTATTCGAATTATATAGGACCGACCATTAAGTAACTTTTATGTGGAACTCAAAAACTCTCTTTTTGTACTTCCTCGCAAATAATGAATTGATAAAGTTTTTCTTAGAAAACCAAGTTTGTCATAGAACTTTGTGAGCAAAAATGTCCCAATCACTTATTGAGAAAGAAATCTGCTTCATACAATTTTATACTACAGGTCAATTCAAATTCAAATTCAAAGCGTTTATTTTGTTTAGGCCTACGGGGGCACTTACAAATTGTCAATTTTACATATTTTTTTTTCTTATATCTACAACCGGATCGGAACGCGACCTCGACTGAGAAGATCCGGCAAGAAACTCAGCGGGCTTGTCTTTTTACATGTCATTTTTTTATATATTTTTTTTTTATCGCCAGTTGCTTATATTCAATAATCACAAAGGGTAGTAGATATTAATATAAATATTATAATAGCTCCAGTGTGTTGCCTTCTGATATTACTAAGAATTACACAAATAATTCGGACAAGTAGGGCAAGACACGCTACGCTTTGACATTATTATTGACTGTCGAGATTTGAGCTGCTCAGTCCCAAGCTGATTTATCATCCAAATAATCCGAGATTTTGTAATAACCCTTTGCACTGAGTTTAGTTTTAATTAGGGTTTTAAACTTATTGATAGGTAAATCTCGGATTTCATTGGGAAGCTTATTGTAAAAACGTATACATTGCCCCATAAAAGAATGACTTATTCTGTGGAGACGAGTTACATGTACGGATAGCTTGTGCTTATTCCGTGTATTTATAGAATGAGCGTCGCTCCTTTTCTCAAAATTATTAACATTTTTTTTAACGTACATGAGATTTTCATAGATAAATTGTGACACAACAGTTAGAATATTTATTTCTTTAAATTTTTCTCTGAGGGAGATTCTTGGAGCTAGATTGTAAATAGCTCGTATGGCTCTTTTCTGCAGAACAAAAATGGAGTTTAAGTCAGCAGAGCATCCCCAGAGCAGTATGCCATATGACATAACGCTATGGAAATAACTAAAATAAACAATTCTAGCTGTTTCAACGTCGGTTAAATGCCTGATTTTTTTAACAGCATATGCCGCAGAGCTGAGTTTACCCGACAATTTTTTGATATGAGGACCCCATTGCAATTTAGCATCTATAGAGATCCCTAGAAAGACAGTTTCCTCCACAAGGTCCAATTCTGCTCCATTTAGTCGTATATTGGTTCCTACTTGTCTCACATTTGGCGTTGAGAACTTTATACATTTCGTTTTATTCTCATTAAGTAGAAGATTATTTACATTGAACCAATCTACAACTTTAGCGAGTGCGTTGTTCACATCGTCATAATTTAAAAGCTGTCTTTTAATTTTAAATAATAAAGAAGTATCATCAGCAAACAACACAACTTCGTGTCTATTTTCTACATAGTAGGGCAGATCATTGATATATATTAGAAACAAGAAAGGACCCAGTATCGAACCCTGCGGTACGCCCATTGAGACTACAGAACCGGGCGATGTCTTGTCATTAATATTGACCTTTTGAATTCTATTGCTCAAATATGAAGTCAAGAGGTCAAGAGCCTTGTTCCTGATACCGTAGTGGTGCAATTTCCTGGCAAGTATTTCATGATGGACGCAGTCGAATGCCTTGGACAAATCACAGAATACACCGAGGGCATCCTGCGAGTTCTTCCAGGCACTGAATACATTTTTTATTAGTTCAACACCTGCGTCTATAGTAGAGCGATTCCTTGTGAACCCAAACTGATTTTTATGAAAAATCTTATTGTTATTAAAATGACATAATAACTGGTTCAAAACAATTTTTTCAAAGATTTTGCTTAAAGTTGGTAGTATCGATATAGGCCGAAAATTTGTTGGATCAGTGGTACTACCTGATTTGAATATTGGAATTACTTTACTATGCTTCATTAACTCAGGAAATACACCCCATGCTACACAGCTATTAAACACAGCAACTAGATTGGGTGCAATGATGTCTATAATAGAAGAAACGGTTTTAACAGAAAGCCCCCATAGGTCTGCCGTTTTTTTTACATCCAAACTTTTAAAGCTATTTATAATGTCTTTACAGTTAACAGCTGTGAATTTAAAAGCTATGTCACATGCATTAACACTTTGTTTCAGTAAGGTCTCTGCAGAGGTGGAAGACGATTTTAGAGTTTTGGTTGTTAATAAAGGTATATTGGTAAAGAAATTCTCAAACTCCGTCGCTACTTCCAAATCCGCTCTTATATCTGTGTTGTTAACTATTAAATGAAAGTCTCTTTCGCGTACTGTATTTCTGCCAGTTTCACAGTTGATAATGTTCCAGGTCATTTTAATTTTATTTACAGATGTTTTAATCTTATTTCTCAAATAAATTGATTTTGCAGAGGAACAGGCTCGTTTAAATAACTTAGAATATTTTTTTACATATTCTATAAAAGTGGGATTATGATTATATACTATCTATACCTATAGGCAAATGGAAAGGATTTTCCTTTATCAAAGGTACTTATACTACACTTACTTACAATCCACTTCGGAAAACTCAAATGGAGGCCATCAATGAGTTGTACCTAATAACGAACTATGTTTTAACGAACGATTTTTTGTATGGTCAAGGTATTTAAATACCAAAAGATATTAATGATCAGTTGAATCAACTGTCTGCCTGATAAATAATAATTATGAAATTATTTAAACGAGTTTCTTGTTCATCGTCCCAAGGTCGTTGACTTTTGAGTAAAATACACACAGAAGTTCGTCTTTGTATGCGTAATAATTTCGAAAATTTATAATCATCACTGTACGTGTCGGCGTGGAGGCGAAGTACGCTCAAAGGGCAAATCCGGATAACGACCCAAACGCGCAACTCCTACAACTCCGTGTGGCTACAATGCTCTCTACTCAGCCTAATCGCCCACCCAGATGATAAACGAATAACCGCCTCGTTTTTATACTTGTATTTTTTCCTATAATTGTTTACTCCTATAATCACCTTCCGAGATACCAAGTGTAAAACTTGTCCGACACTCACTCGAATGATATGTTCCAGGTGGCGCTCAGAGGAGACGGAGCCCATAGTATGGACGCTTCTTTCAACAATGTGGTGGAAGGGATGCGCCCATACTTCATGGGATTACCGAAGCAAGCGCAGGCGGAGGGATCCGGCCAGTCCGTGTGGCCAGCCGGTGCATCGCTGCCCGAGGAAGGCGCCCCGGCACAGTCGGGCGCGCCGGCCCCATCCTCGCGACCACCCTCCGCCGCCGCAGCACCGCCCAGTGGGCCCACCTCAACACCGATACCGACCCCCTCGCGCCCGCCCTCGGAGCCCCTGGAACCCGAGCCGCACATCATTCACAAGGCAACCGTGATGCGCGAGGCGGCGGAGAAACGGCGCGAGCAACCGGATATCGAGGACGAGGAGGAGCCAGTCGGCACGCTCTCACCGCCGTCGCACATTATTCGCAAACCGCCGCGTACGCTGCCATCGCCGGCGCCTGCGCCGTCGGCACCCTGTCCGTCCCCCGCGCGGCCGCCTTCCGCTGCGCCACTGCCGCCACCGCCCGCGCCTGAACCCTCACCGGAACCTTCGGTTCAGTACCGGCCGCCAGTGCATTGTGTTCAAACGCCAACCGCGAGACCGGCGGATCACTTCGCCCCGGGCCGCCCTCCCGATCCTTATTCGACTTCTCGACCGCCCGAAGCGTACGCACGTTATCTTTATGAGACCAATATGTCCGACGGAAGCAGAAACTCTCACGGTCCGGTGGCTTCGCCGCAGCCGTCGACTCATCCACGCCACAGTCCGCAGACTTATGCGAGAATGAGTTCCATGCCACCGCACGCCGCCGCTAGACTGCGGGATGTGGCTGCAATGAGTCCACCCGCACAACGGTTCCCAATGCAGGCCACGCAGCCCCCACTTCCGCTAAATGACCGAGTTCCGCCAATACATCACCCACAAGCGGCGCCACCGACCCAACGCCATGCTTTGGTCGACGGACGGTCAGCCCAGGTGTATTCGTCCTTACAGCGGGGCCGAGAACCATCACCTTATGCACGAGCGTCGTCATCTCAATACGATAGGCATCCTATGGTTCAGCAACGGAAATACGACCCGCAGCAGTCGTATCCGGGTTACAGACCTACGCCGAGCGCACAGCCTGTGCAGAGTCACCGAGTAGATACCCACCATCAAGTTCAATACAAATCTACAGCAATGGACGTCATGAACTCGCATTATTCAGCTAGATCATCCCAGGAGCGTTTGCCAATGTCAGTCCAATCGCATCCGCATGATTCCGCCCGCTTACCACCAGGTGCCAACTATATTAGTAGATCAGTAGACCCTCGAAGTGGCTATCCTTACCCGACACCTTCGACGTCTACGTCGAGGTATGCACCCAGTGTGCCCGTTCCTGTTGTTCAGAATGCAACGCAATCTCGTCAATCATATCGGACAGCAACTGTTCCAAAGACAAGCTACGAGTATCCCCCATCAACATCCGTCCAAACGTCACCTGCACGTTCTTCAGTAAAGCCTGGTTATCCAAACCAGACGCGAATGACTGTGTCTGTTACATCAATAGTCAATCAAATGAATCAAACGAAACAAAAACCAGAAACACCGGCTGCTGCGACACAAACAAGTCAAAGCAAACAAAAACGCGAATCACCACTAGATTTATCTGTGAAGACAGTAAAAAACTCCGCTGACTCCTCTACGACTCAAGATGACGTAGTGGATTCAGCCTCAACCGAAAGTAAGAATCTTCTACCACAGCATCGACCTTCATCTAGCAGCCGTCACCAACAATTACCAACAGGTTATATTGCTTCTCATAAGGTTGATTTTGCACCTAATTTTGATCAGTACGGTGATAGAAATCCTGGACATGGCTATAGAGTGTCTCCACATCACCCGGTGCGTTATAATGGTTCATATGAAACTCGACAAATTGTAGCTGATCCGTATCCTTTAGAATCTCAACATCATTATCAAGACCGAAACAAATACAGTGGTCCAGCCAGAACTGAACATGTTCCTAAAATAGATCTCACTAGGTCCGTTAGAGATCATCAGCGTCATCCTGAGAGCAGGCCTCGTGATGACCGACACTTTATAATAGAAGACAGGAAGCGTCCTGCGGGACCGATCGTAAGTAACATTCCGGATAAGATAATGCGATATGAAACTTGGTCGGCAGATAGTCGGATAGACCATTTAAATCAATCGGCTAGAGAGCAAAGCGAGTTAATGAGACTACCAGTTTATAATTACATTAGTCATAAGCAATATGAGGCTTACCACAATGAATATAAACGTCCCGCCAGTACTGGCCTACACCGGGAACAACATCCTCACTCTAATCACAGATATTCCAGCCATACATACCCTCCTCCAGAATTGCCAACTCGTGAACCGAGCGATTACCACACGCACTATCACGAAAAAAATCCGTCAATTAACAACCGTCATCATGTTATACAAAAAATGCCGAGCCATAGAGATATGATTCCGAACTATGATCCTAACAGTGGAATACCTGCTAACAAAAGCGTGTTGAGTATATTAAAACATAGCTTAGAAACAAGACAAACAGGACATGTAGAACCTCCCAGATTGGCCAAACAGATACCTGATCTTATTGTAATAGACGACGCAGACGACTCTGTAATAGAAATAACTGATCTTACAAATCCTGATAATGATCCTGTCTCGGCTCCTAAAAGTGTCGTCAAACCTTCATTAAATCAAATTAATAATAACTTAAATAACAACATTCAGATGCCTAAAGCAGTGGATTCCTTACCACGAGACTATGATTATATAAATAGCCCTGATCCAAAAAGTAAATCTCCCGAAAACGACGTCGCATCAAGGATTAGAACTAAGGCGGAACTGAAAGTTATGCCGGTAGATAATATTAACAAATCTGAAACTAAGCAGATTACACCGCCGGAGATTGAAAAGGTTAAATTGCTTCCAAGAAAGACACATCTTTTTAATCAAATTAGAGAGGACAACCTACGACTAGAGTCTGTGATAAAGAATGAAGAGGTCTCTGAATCTCTTATTCCGGAGGTAAAAACGGAACCAATGAATATTGAAGAAATAGAAAAGGATGCTGAAATGTCCATTAAGACAGAAACCATCTTAGAAAGTTTGGAATCTGGTAGTATAATCAATCACCCTACGGAAGATTTGGATTGGGCAAGTGCTTGTGACAGTTTTATGGAACAATTGAAATCTGGGTGTCAAAGGAAGAAATCACACAGAAGACGTCTTGATACTTTAGATAACGATGATGAAAATAAGACAGATTCATCAAATAACACAGAAGCTGTAGAAGCGATTTCTGTAAAACCACCAGCTGAAATTCTACCTTTAGCAGTAGTAATCAAGCAAGAACCTGTGGATGAAGATGAAGTTAAAAATGAAAGTGTAATAAATGAACAGAATTTACAGGATACAATATCTAAAGATACACAAGAAAGCAAAAGCGAAATAAGTAAAAATGACCAAGTAATTGACAAAAGAAAAGATTATGATAAGCCTAGTAAAACTAAAACAAAAACCAAAGTCAAGACAGAAAAAAATGAACGCTCATCTTCCTCGGCACCTAAAGGAAAGGAGACAAAAGAAAAAGAGAAAGTTCCTGTGAAAACTGTCATCAAAGAAGAATTAGAGTCAACCGATGATGACGAACCTCTTATAAAAAGTAAGATTCTTAAAGAAAAGAAAGAAACTGAACGGCTCAAATATCAGCTATTGAAGGATTTATCAGAAAAATCTGCTTATGTGAAACTTGAGTGTTGTGACGTAGATGTAAATAAAAATTCTAGAAAATCAATAGATTCCACAACAAAAGACAAGGAGGAAAAACAAAGCAAGGGGAGGTTGTCTAGACAGATGTCTAGGTCTAAAGGAAAACTCTCAATGGACAACAAAAACGAAAAACACGACATTAGTACAAGTTCTGACAGTGACGACGATGATGTTAGCGTAGCGAGCAGACTTCGAGTGCGTAAAAGCATCAAAAATGAAGACAGTAAAATTACATCTGCATCAAGAACTCCACGCAAATCATCCCCATCAAAGAAACAAGACAGTAGCAGTGCGAGCAGCAGTTCTACGCCAGTACGCAAACCAACATTTGGTGATGGCTCTTATTTCCATCCAGGTTGGGAAGAAGAATTATTCAGATACAAACGTTCCCTACGAATGCCTACGAGACTTATTGCGATACCTAGAGGTCGATCCGGGGGCCCTTTCGTTAGAGGCTCAGGTGGTATTTTTACGCGAGGGTCCACCTCACTCCCAGATTTAGATCCAGCGCCCTTATCTCCGGCACCATCTTCAGCACCATCAGCAGCTACTGATGATCTGTATGCGAGACGCCCTGACAAACTTACTCTAGATAGCGATCTTGATTCAAACTCTAGTTGCTCGGCACCAAACAAGTTGCATTATGATTCTGAAGCTTCAACCTCAACTGTTCTGTCTTCAAAAATTAAAAGAAAAGGTAGTTCAATCGTTGATGTTCTAATTAAAAAATGTGGTAAGAAGGAAGATTCGAAAAAAGAAAAGAAATCTAAAGATAAAGACGATAAAACACCAAAAGTTATAAAAAAAAAATCTAACGATTTACTCCCTACGCCTAGTTTAGGGCTATTAAAGAACGGCAATAAAGGCAGTTCTAATGTGCAAAAAGAGAAGTTGATGGAAGGCATATTTTACTTAGGTGCTTTCAGAAAAGAAACTGTGACGGCATTTAGGAAATCATTTATTAAAGATACGGATGGGCTTATCGGTGCTACGGAAGAATTTGCCCCAGTTGTGCTGCAAACCAGAACTAGAACTGAAAGTAGGGTGCTAAAACAACGAGCCACTATAAAAGAAGTTTTTGGGGATGAAAGGCCAGCCTCAGCGCCACCAACCTCGTGTAGAAATGTGGAACCTCCAGAAGAAAACATAGAAAAAGTCATTGAAATTAAAAAGGAACCACAAGAACAACTAAAACCTAAATTTAAACCAAAAAAGATCGTAAAAGACAAATTGAAACGGAGATCGAGTTCAATAAGAGACGGACTTAGGAGCACTAAATCATTAAAAAGGAATGACGCTAAAGGAAGACTTCTTCGATTAAAGAAAAGAAACAGTTTAATGATATCTCTTAATAATAAAAGAATGAAAGAAGTAACGGCGAAACATAAAAATGGAAGCTCTCCTACTACAGAAGGTAACAAAGACATGCCTAAAGAAGAAAACAATTCGCCAGGAACAGGTGAAGGAAATACAAAAAGACGTTTTAAACGTATGTTTGCAAGGCGAAAATTTAGTTCGGGATTTGATTATATTCGAAAAAAAAAGAATAATAGAAAAATAATACGTCGAGAGGAACCCGGAAATAAAGTACGCAGAGCAGCTCCTAAACCGAGTCCCGAATCTGTGCATGATATCCGTAAAGAGATTAAATGCTGGATCATCAATAAAAGTATAGGAGAGACGCACCTTCATCGCGCTGCAAGACTTGGGTATACTGTAAGTAACACATTTTATTCAGTATTGTTTTAAGATAAACCGAACTAGTTTTGTTAACTAGGTATTTGTATGTGCATTTCTTTTTAGGATTGCGTTGCGTATTGCTTGGAGAAAATGGAGTCAGACCCTTCAGCAAAGGATAATGCAGGTTTTACACCTTTACATGTAGCGGCAGCAAAAGGACATGTGAGAATAGCGCGGCTTCTGCTGCAATACGGAGCAAATGTGTCTGCTGCGGCTCAAGGAGGAATTAGGTATTATTTATTATCTGCTTTGTATTTCCTGCTTTTTAAAAGATTTTGCGATTTTTGTTATTAAATTGTAATAGGAGCAATATCATTTTGGATCATGTGTGTGCAAATTTAATTTGAAATAAGGAATCGTTAAATTCTTCAACAACGAAAGTTATTCGCAATAATTTCAACAACGGCCAAGAAAGTTCTATAGATTCTTATAGTTACCAATTGTTCATCAGACCTCTACACGAAGCCTGCGAGAACTGCCATATGGAAGTGATCCGGTTACTTCTCTCTTACGGCGCAGACCCACTACTGGGTACATACGCTGGACAGACACCTGAAGAACTTACCGATGGTCCCGCCACAATACTTCTGAGACTACATATCGATGACGTGCAGGGTCGCGCTGTGGAGCCCTGGAGGTTTCCGCCACCTGCTGAAGCAATTGGTAATTAATATAAGGAACCTACTCTTTGTTATAACCGACATCCAAAAAAGGAGGAGGTTCTATGTTCGTCTGTATATATTTTTTTATGCTTATTTAGACAAATAGCTGTTCGATAAATCTAATATTACTACATCGTGATTTAATGAATAGTCTTGTGATTGCGTTTTCAGTATTCATTCGCTCCCTGATAGGTGATCTAATTGTCTATATGGCTTCATGAAATTGAGTCTGATAGCTGGTAGAGTTGATAAAAGATCGATAATGGTTAAATCATCCTAGAGTAGAGAGTTTATTGAAATATATTAATTTAATTTGCTCTTTTTTGCAGACCGTGAAGAAATTGGATGCGATCCGCTGTCGTCACCACCACCGGCGTCACCGCCGCCGCCACCAGATGCCATGATGGAAATCCAATGCACAGAGGCGCCACTACCACCGTTCTACAGCCTGAGAACTGCGCCCGGCCAGCCTGCAGATGGGCTCTGGTGTTTGTTGCAGGACATCACTAATTTATTACAGGTAAAAATATATTGTTAGGTACTAGGGGTAGGTACAATTAATGCCGTTAAACGTGTAAAAAGGGTTTAATTCGCTCTCCACAAACTTGACAAATACACAGTACTACACTAGTTCACTATCACTAGTTACATACAACAAACACTGTTCCGAATCACTTAGCAGTCACACAGTATTCCAATATAATCGCCTAGGTCACTGGTATAACACTCTTCGTTCGCTTACTTAAGTTCCGTACACTGTCGCTTCCAAGAAGTAACTAACTCGCTGCCCGTCGTCAACACCTTATATACGGAATAAAGATGCGAGTTGATATTTTCCTGAATATTCTCGGTAGGTATGTAGGTAATAATAATCGGAATCGAACGATCTCGAGACCCATTGTCGGCTTCCATTTGTATTCGTTCGCGAGTAGGTATTCGCAGCCGTCGCCGCGCCGATAACGCGTTCACTTTATACCTACAGTCTCGAACATTCAACTTTTAGAGATCCTTCGTAATTATTCGATGGGGTTCATCTAGAATAACAATGCGTTTTTGTATCAAGCTGATAAAATAAGGATCCTTCGAGGTATTTGACCAAGTAGTTTCTAGGTCGCAACATTACCCCCCTCTTAGTCATGCTCGTCCCGAGCATCATCTGTTCCATGATACCGAGCTAATCTGTCCACATGTACTACCTTTGGCTTTCCTCGAAGTCCCTTCTTAATGCGATAGGTCACATCGTTGATCCTCGTAATAACTGTATAAGGTCCTTCCCAGCGAGCCTGAAGTTTCGGAGACTTTCCTTTCCCGCTCAAAGGATTGTGAAGCCACACCGGTGTCCCTTCTTCAAAACCGTTGGTGCACACACTTCGGTCGTACCGGCTCTCCATCTTTCCGCTGCTCGTTGTCTGCCGTCCGTTCACTGACGCACATACAGTGCATTTACGGCACCAGTCCTCGACTTCTTTCCGATAACACAGCCAATAAAACCGCTGTCGCACCTTAACGAGGGTTTTCTTGAATCCAAGGTGCCCACCAGAAATACCATCGTGTATGTGCCGTAGAAGAGGGGTCACCTTACTCCGCGGCACTATCACCTGCATGGTTGTTTTTTTGCCGTCCTTCGATTCCCGTTTCCTATACAGCACTTCATCTTCCAGAGTCAAATTGTCCCATTGGGCCCAATAACACTTCGTTGTCGGACTGTAGACGGACACGTCGCTCCATTGGGGTCTGTTTCCGCTCCGTTTCCAGTGCAGTATAGGTTTTAAGTCATTATCTTCTTCCTGCGCCTTCTTCATACTGACTCCGGTCCATTCATCGACAGTTCTATGAGTCCTTATGAGCTTGACCTCTTCCCGGACTTCCTTCCTCTGACGATAAATATTACGCGGGCGCGATCCTCGTAAACAGACTTCTTGATCAGGAAACCTTAGCACTTCTTTGGCTACATCCAAAACACACTGTTGATTCTTCAAGAAATCCAGTCCCAAAATGCAATCATTAGTAATACTTGCAATCAACACTGACTGACGGTATACCCGGTTGCCAATTCTTAACTTGACATCTGTCTCACCGAGGACGGAAACTGGCTGACCAGTGGCTGTCTGCAGACGACACGATGGCGATCGCTTTTCCCACATTATAGTGCGTTTCAGTAGTTCCGGCCTCACAATTGTACGTGATGCTCCTGTATCCACAGTTAAGCCGCAAGGTTGGTCGTCCAAGGTGGCCTCGACGATCAGACTATTCCCATTGCAAACTTGGGTTATGGTAACGGTTGGCGCCATAACTTGAGCGTGGGTTTCAAACTCGTCTGTGACCCTTCTCTTCTTCGAAGGACATTCCAGGCGAATATGTCCCTTACCACCACAGCCATAACAAGTTGGGACAAACCGAGGCTTCCTTTCTTCTTTAACAACCTCCTTAACTTCTCTGACCTTATTTAATTTCGTGTCCTGCCGAACAGCTTCCACCTCGAGAGCATGAGCCAGTGCGTTCTTCATGGTTTGGTGGTGTCCCAACCGTACAAAGGTCCTGACTTCTGTTTCTCGAATGCCATTTATAAATAGCTCCAGCAGGTTCTCTTCAATCATCGCTGGTTTGGACGAGTATGCACGGCGGACCAGCCTCTCCACTTCCAATGCCCATTGTTGGAGACTTTCACCAGGCTTTTGTTTCCTCTCGTGGAGCTGCGCTCGATAAACATGTTCCAGGTGTTTCTCACCGTAGCGTGTATCCAATCCAGTGCCTCCATGAGAGTCTCCAGGGTCCTTCCTTCCAGCGGCAGATTTTCCAAAACCATTAAAGCATCTCCCCGTAAGGCCAGTGCCAGAGCCGCAAAGGACTGCTCGCTGCTCCAGGAATTTCCCACCGAAAGTATTTCAAACTGGTACTTAAAGGCCATCCACGAAGAAGTTCCGTCGAAGCGCGGGAGGTCGAGCTTTGTGGACGATGGTGAAGCTACTGTCACAGGTCCATGTATTTTCAGCTTCAAAACCTCCTTATCTAGCGCCTCTAAGTGGTCCTTGACTGAATTATTGTCTTTATTTAACACTTCCACGCGGTCTTCTAGGGTCTTCACTTTTTCACCCAGGACCGTGATACCTGCGTCGATTTTCCCAAGGACCGTCTCCTGATTGCCCTCCATTGCATGCATCAGTTCCTTAAATTCCTGACGGGTAGCCTCTTGATTGGCCTTCATCATCTCCTTGAATTCCTGCCGGCTAGCCTCTTGGTTGGCCTGGAGCATTTGTTGCATAGAGGCCATCAACGCTGCCAAGTTCAATTCCGATGAGCTTCCTGCTGGTGCTGCCTCAGCTCCCGCCGAAACACCGGCATCAACTGGACGCTCTTCCTCTTCACGGCTAGGTTGACGTGCAGCATCCATCTTCACTTGACGTCTGGTTCGTGGAGGTCGCCCTTCTTCCTCTCGCGGTAGTAACGGCATCCCACTTCTGACACCAATTGTTAGGTACTAGGGGTAGGTACAATTAATGCCGTTAAACGTGTAAAAAGGGTTTAATTCGCTCTCCACAAACTTGACAAATACACAGTACTACACTAGTTCACTATCACTAGTTACATACAACAAACACTGTTCCGAATCACTTAGCAGTCACACAGTATTCCAATATAATCGCCTAGGTCACTGGTATAACACTCTTCGTTCGCTTACTTAAGTTCCGTACACTGTCGCTTCCAAGAAGTAACTAACTCGCTGCCCGTCGTCAACACCTTATATACGGAATAAAGATGCGAGTTGATATTTTCCTGAATATTCTCGGTAGGTATGTAGGTAATAATAATCGGAATCGAACGATCTCGAGACCCATTGTCGGCTTCCCTTTGTATTCGTTCGCGAGTAGGTATTCGCAGCCGTCGCCGCGCCGATAACGCGTTCACTTTATACCTACAGTCTCGAACATTCAACTTTTAGAGATCCTTCGTAATTATTCGATGGGGTTCATCTAGAATAACAATGCGTTTTTGTATCAAGCTGATAAAATAAGGATCCTTCGAGGTATTTGACCAAGTAGTTTCTAGGTCGCAACAATATTAAGATAGATTTTCTTAACAAAACTTTGTCAAACAAAATTGCTACTGTAAGTATTATATTATATCGTTCGTGTTCTGATTAATCAGTTTTTTTTTTCAGATCAAATCAAAAGAAAGTTTATTGAAGCAAATACACTGCGGGTCCGGTTCCCCCAAGGAGTTGCTGAGGGAAATTCGCACTCAGGAATTCTTAGAAAGAGCACAATGTCACCAACTTTTGTGCGCCGGAGAGAAGGTAAACGTGAGGGCTTCCAAAGTGGCCCTCGTGAGAGTCACAGACAAACTGAGACAACTGCTCAAGATCGAGACTGTTCTCGTTAGCTGACACTACGCTACGTAATGAAGTCGTATAATACACGCGACAAAACGCTACTGAGTAGCGTGAACATTCATATATTTTTATTACTACATCATGGTTTTCAGCAATACAGATTTCACCCAATATCGCTCTTTCCATGAATTGATCTTTGGTATTATTGCCACGAATATTTATTTTACTAATATAAAAAGACACGGATTATGATATTTTCATGTAAAGAAAACTCTATTTAAGGTGTCCATTTTGATTGGATATGGCTCAATAACGAGATCTTAAATACCTTAGCTGGACTGATTATCGTAATATAACATGTATCTCATTTAAGAACAATATTTTAAATATTCGTTTTATGAGACTGTGTAATTTAAGGCAGCCATTACATAATCAAATTTATTTTCTTCTCACCCTAAAGCCTGTCTTGTGAGATGTTATGTATACTAATGAACAACTGTGTAAATATTGTATATAGATTAATAGATAATAGCGCGTATAGATGTTGCTTTAAATGTTCGATATTCTCATGGGTGCTATTTAACGTTGGTGTATTGGGTAGGTAGGTGAATTAAAAGCGAATGCGTGAGACGGTTAGTGTAATTAATTATTATTATAAGAAAATTAACGACTTGTAGTTACCACAATGTTAATTGTTAAGGCGTTAGCATAATCTTATACTGTGTGTGCAATAGTATACGTGGTTATTCTGATTGTAGATGACTGTGTGCAGGTATTTAAAGTGAAGATATCAAGTCACAGGGTTGGTTGGCCTTATGCACACGAATCTTGTACTTAAGTCATTCAACATGAACAAGTGCAATTGGTATTGTATGCAATGCAAGTACTGAACTTGTGTTGTGCTCCTTGAAGCTGGGAGTGTCCAGTGAACACTTTCCTTTATTAATACATCACCAATGAACTGTTATAATTACTTATGTAATGTTTTGAGATTACGCTAGTAACATCTTTATCAATTTTATTTTATAGAAATAATACCTATGGCATTTTTTGTTCTTTGTTATGTTTGCTAATATTGTCTCCCTGAAATATTTTTATTGATTATTGTACAATTTTACTATAATAATTATAAATCAAGTTTATGTTTTTATTTATACAGTCCTGTAAAAAATAGGCAAATTTATTAAATCAATATTAAGCATATCGCAAAAATTATTAACATTGTAAATAAGATTAAACTGTAAACCTATAATTTTCTAATTTATTTTATATCTTCAGGTATCTGGTCTGAATAATGCCAATGAAACATAGACACCATAAAGATAATGTTTCATTTGTTGATGATTATTTGGCTGAGTAGGTAAATAAACCTTTGTAAGTATAAAATTTTGAGACACATCGGAATAGTTGCAGTTTTGTATGCAGTAATCAAGGACATGTTCCTCCCATATCTATTTTATTTTCTTTTTTTGTGGAAACAGGAAACGAAGAAGTACATTATTAATTAATCTGTGATGAAATATTATTAGAATAATCTGTGCGCGGAAAATAGTATGAAAATTACATTGCTTACCTGAATGTTAATTTATGAATTTCTGAGTATAAATGTAACTAACACTCTATATAGAATTGTATACTTTTCTGAATGGTATCGAAATTGTGTATGTTTTATCTGTTTTAGCTGTACCTACAGTATAAGTATTACTATAATTATTGACACTTATTTTCTTGTTGATAACATGAAAAATGAAAATAAAACCGTGAACAATGAAAGTAATGTATTGAGTTCCTTATTTTTCCTTTTCTTGACATACTTATCTATTTATAATAATAGAATTTACCTATCAACTTACCATAAACTTGAGCAGCTCATTTAATTTACGCAACTAGTCACATCCCATAGTTGAAGTCATGTTCGCCTGTTTCCATTTAGACCGTCCACCGGTTTTTGCTCTGTAGGTTTTGTTAAGGCTAAAGCGCCCATCTAGCCCGCCGAAGTTCAAATTTTTTGAGTTCTTTTAGAAATTTTTCAAAATCTGACAATAATAAAAGACAAATTTTGTAATTCGCCAAAAAGACCGTGTGCAGTGCATTTATTAATATATCCAACTTACTCTAAAACATTTCAAGAACGACAGCTATCCAGATAATCTGGCAATTTTTGTATATTTAGTGATTTACTAGTATCATATCCACCGTGATAATATTTAGAGTAAAATAAATGTATTAATAAATGCACTGCACAGGGTCTTGTTCGCGAATTACAAAATTTGTCTTTTATTATTGTCAGATTTTGAAAAATTTCTAAAAGAACTCAAAAAATTTGAACTTCGCGGGCTAGACAGGCGCCTTCACCTTAAATGGGGCTAATAATTAGGAATTAAACAATTCAATTTTTTGATTATTTTCCCGCATGAACCGATTTCCGCCTGTTCCCTCCGCAAATTTTAATTTATTTTCTCTTTGGTTTATTTTATTTACCGTTTGTTTTTCTTCTTTGTTTTGAATTAACTTTTCGCATTAAGCCAGTGTTAAGGTGAAGGCGCCTGTCTAGCCCGCGAAGTTCAAATTTTTTGAGTTTTTTTTAGAAATTTTTCAAAATCTGACAATAATAAAAGACAAATTTTGTAATTCGCGAAAAAAACCGTGTGCAGTGCATTTATTAATACATTTATTTTACTCTAAATATTATCACGGTGGATATGATACTAGTAAATCACTAAATATACAAAAATTGCCAGATTATCTGGATAGCTGTCGTTCTTGAAATGTTTTAGAGTAAGTTGGATATATTAATAAATGCACTGCACACGGTCTTTTTCGCGAATTACAAAATTTGTCTTTTATTATTGTCAGATTTTGAAAAATTTCAAAAAGAACTCAAAAAATTTGAACTTCGCGGGCTAGACAGGCGCCTTCACCTTAAATTATACTAAAAATACCTTTTATAATAAACAAAACACAAGTATGAGAATTAAAACAAAAAATACAACGTCTCTTTTCCATCTTCCGCAAAAAACAAACAATCATTATGATAATTATGATTTAAATTTTGAGAACCGTTTTAAACCGTTATTTTTTTTAGTTCAAGCAAGTTTTACCGATTTTTTTAAATAAAGAAATATATCTAGATACATAAACCAAATTATGATTTTACTTAAATAATAATAATGCAATTAAACGAAAAAGAGAATATTATTTTTAACCGACTTAAAAAAGAAGGAGGAGGTTCTCAATCCGGTGTCAATTCAAGTAAGTAGGGGTAGGTAGGTACCTAAGAAGTTGTCCTCACGTAGTGTAAAGATAATGGCACTGACTCCAAAAGAAAGAAATGATAAGGACCCTGGTTATTTTCAGTTTTTTTTATTGCACCCAAGTTTTTGAAGACAGTTCAATTTTTTATTGATATATTATTTATGAAAGAAAGTCTGAAAACAAGCGTACCACCTGATGTAAAGCAGTTATCGTAACCTGTAAATACTTGCAATAAGGAAAGGGAGAAACGTTTCGTCAACTGGGAATACTTATTTATTATTATTCATATTAAATAAAAAGTAATCGATTTTTAACAAAAACCGGTATATACCGGTTTTGTGGAAACAATTCACATCACCACTTTGGATTTGGGCGAGGCTACAGCAGGCTACTGACTTGACTTCAAGGTGTTTGTCATCATCATATCGTATTATTTTCAAATTAGAAACGAAATTTGAGCTATAATCGTAATGTGGAATCGTTAAACCATTGTACTGAATACAAAGAAAACAAATTTTAGTTCGTCATGTGTATGTTATGTTAGTGTTTCCTTTGTTTTTGCGAGAAAATGAAGCGTGTTTTGTTGCTACTTGCTGTGACGACTTGTGCGAAGACACAAATTCCAGACACCGCCGGTCCGTATAATCCGAACTATCCCCAACAATCGTTCCAGGATATTAATCAGAATGGGACAGGGTATCGTCCGAACCCTCAGGTACCTTACGGCAGCTTCCCCGTGAATGGAAACGATTATAATTCCGGCCAGAATTCATTTTATCAGGAGACCTTTCATTCCGACTCTTACGGTGATAACGACAATGAGCTAGATCCACAAAACACAGCCTCATATTACGCAGGCTTGGACTACGAGGAGCGATACAGGTGTCCACCGAATTGGATAAAATTTAGAGAATCGTGCTACCGATTCACTAAGTCGCCAGACCGGCCGAGGAACGAGGCACGTAAGATATGTTTAGCCTACGAGGCTGATCTGGCCGCTGTGAACAGCCCCGAGGAGCATGGGTTCATAATAAATAATCTGATGAGATTGGATCCACAGAAAGGGTCATGGTATATTGGTGCTCATCAGCAGTCACCAGGGTATTGGTCTAATGATGCTGACGGGTCCCAGTTGAGTGGGTTAGAGAATGCCTTCTTTGAAGACAGGCAGTTAACATACACTAGTTTTAATCTGTTGCCTCGTGACTATTTAGTGTATAGGTTCTCACAAAAGGACGGGAGATGGGGCCTCTCTCCCATTGAAGGTACCCAGTACTACCATTTTATTTGTGAGGGACAAACACAAAGACTGCATTATCTTATTGAAGATGATAGGTCATTCACCTATGGTCTGGAGACATTCGATCCGGAGAGGATACCGAGAGGGCCTTACTTTATTAAGGAGCCTGTGGATACAATATATGATCCTATGCGGAATTTTCATGTGCAGTTGACCTGTATTGCTGGTGGTTATCCAGCACCTGTCTACAAATGGTACAGGGAGGATTACCAAGTAGACACTCCTGTGTTCACTGAAATAAACCCTTTAGTTGACACTAGATTTGTACTGAGTGGTGGAACATTAATGGTATATAGTCCTGACACAGATAAGGACAATGCAAAATTTCACTGCACAGCTTCAAATAAATTTGGCACAATCCGTTCAGAGTCTGTGCGACTCTCGTTCGGTTTTATTAGAGAATTCAACCAAAAGAGACCTGATGAGAGTGGAAATCAGTATTGGGGTAAAGTGATGTACTGTGATCCACCATCATACTACCCGGCAGTAAACTTCCTTTGGGCCAGAAACTATTTCCCTAATCTTGTTGAAGAAGATAGGCGTGTGTTTGTGTCTAATGATGGCGGTTTATATTTTTCTGCTCTTGAAACAATTGACAGGGGAAATTACAGCTGTAATGTCATGAGTAGGGTGTCTGACCAGGGCCGTAATGGACCATTTTTCCCACTGTATGTTTACCCACATTCCGATTACCAGCAACTCAAATTTCCCAACAATTTCCCCAAAGCATTCCCTGAAGCCCCTGTGGTTGGCCAAGAGGTGCGTTTAGAGTGTATTTCGTTTGGTTATCCGGTGCCTTCCTATAATTGGACCAGAAAGAATGGCAATATACCCAGGAAAGCTATATTGAGCAACTTGGACCGTGTGCTCACTATACCTAAACTTAGCGTCGAGGATGAAGGCGAATACGTTTGCGACGTCCGCAACGATAGAGCTCACATATATAACAGTGTCTTCGTGAGGGTACAAGCTGAGCCTAATTTCACCATACCTTTGGCAAATAAACACATGGACAATAAAGGAGAGTTGCACTGGAATTGCGAGGCCTTCGGCATCCCTGACGTGAACTACACTTGGTGGAAGAATGCCCAAAAACTTACAAAGGATACTTTAGAACCTGAAGATAGAGACCGATATATCATACAGGACAATGTGTTAATAATAAAGTATTTAGATCCGACTAGAGATCCGGGCATGTATCAATGCGAAGCTAAGAATCAATTGAAAGCGAGTTATTCGACGGGACAACTGCGCGTGTTGTCTTTGAAGCCGTCGTTTAAAAAACGTCCTCTTGAATCCGAAACCTATGGTTCTGAGGGTGGGAACGTCACTTTGAAATGTAACCCGGAAGCGGCGCCGAAGCCCACCTTCACTTGGAAGAAAGATAACATTGTCATTGGAGCCGGTGGCAAAAGATTTATTACAGAAAACGGTCATCTCATTATACGTCAACTTGCTAGAGACGACGAGGGCGTTTACACTTGCGTGGCTAAAAACCAGTATGGTACGGATGAAAGTCGAGGTCGACTTATTGTACTGCGTGCCCCTCGATTCCTAGAGCGACCGCCTCCACGCATCACTACGCAAGTCCATCAAGTCGTATTATTGCACTGCAATGCCGAAATAGACCCTGTTCTAGATACAGCGTATTACTGGAATCACAACGGCATTCGAATGAAAGAAGCGGCCGATCTTTATGCTGATAAAAGAATCAAGATCGATGGAGGTGAACTTACAATTCTGAACGTTAGTCTGTCCGATGTCGGGAATTACGAGTGCGTTGTGAAGTCCGCGATCGGGCGCATCTCATCACATACCCAGCTACGTATCGAAGGTCCACCCGGACCTCCTGGTGGCCTACAAATTCTGAACATACAGCGTTCATCGGTGACGCTCGAATGGACGGACAGCAATGAAAACGGTCGCCCGATCACTGGCTACATTATAACAGGGCGCACTCATTGGAATTCCACTTGGTATCTGATAAGCGACAACGTCGCGAATGTAGTAGAAATAGGTAGATACAATGGACGGAAACGCGTCACGTTGGATTCCACCCTCATGCCCTGGGCCGTTTACGAGTTCAGAGTGCAAGCTGTTAATGTCTTAGGAGCTGGGAAGCCGTCTGCGCCTAGCCCACAATTTTCAACGCCCGCCGATAAGCCCTATCAAGCTCCGGCTAAAGTCGGCGGTGGTGGTGGCAAGACTGGCGACCTTACAATCAGTTGGACACCGTTACCGCCTTCTCTGCAGAACGGACCTGGCATTTATTATAAGATATTTTGGCGCCGCAAAGGATCCGAAGTGGAGTTCCAGTCGTTGCCACTCAAGAAATTCGGGAACATTGGGACTTACGTCGTGCACATTTCGACGACCTATTTCTATACGCCGTACGAAGTTAAAGTTCAAGCTTTCAATGATATGGGTGCGGGTCCGGAGAGCGAGGTGGTGTCTATATTCTCAGCGGAGGATATGCCTCAAGTGGCCCCACAGATGGTGTTCGCCAGGTCTTACAACTCTACTTCGCTGAACGTGACGTGGAACCCCATCGACCAGTCGCGAGACAGACTGCGGGGAAAGTTGATTGGACACCGCCTCAAGTACTGGAAGCAGGCAAACAAGGAGGAGGAATGCATCTACTATTTATCGAGAACGACACGCAACTGGGCACTCATTGTCGGCTTGCAGCCTGATACATACTATTATGTCAAGGTAAATGTTCTTTCGCATTACAGTTTTGCTAAACAAAACCCATTATAATCGTCAGATTCTCATTAGATAGTGTTAATGTAAAAATATCATTTGTATTCCAGGTTATGGCTTTCAACTCGGCTGGAGAAGGTCCCGAGAGCGAGCGTTACCTGGAGCGTACGTTCCGCAAAGCCCCGCAGAAGCCGCCGGCCTCTGTCAATGTTTGGGCATACAATCCGACTACGATTCGCGTCGTGTGGCGCTATGTGCAACCTACTGATGAAGAAGAACCTTTACTGGGATATAAGGTATGATATTTTCTGTGGATTTTAAGGGCACTAACATATGACTGAGAAGCATCCTCATTTTGAGGGTACCCAGGTTAATCCAAGTCTGCTTTGATGTGTGTAAAGTGATTCCATATGCCATTATTATTGTCCCCAAACTAGGAGGTCATTGTTATTAGCAATACGACGACCGCTTGGCGCAGTGGTTCGAGCGTAGGCTGCTCGGCTCACTACAAATGGTGGTTGCAGGTTCGATTCTCGCCGGGGCAAATTTCGGAAATGGCCTTTTCGTAATTTGCCCTGGTCTGGGTGTCAGTGGGATCGCCCCCAGTACATTGTACGCTGCCCATAGCACAAGGTGGCTTAGTTTGGGACCATACAGTTGGTGTGTTACTCTGGTGATATTTATTATTATTTATTTATTATTAATACATCTGTTGGTCGGAATTACCAACCAACCAATGATGATTATTAAAATCAGTTGTATTATAATTGTAGGTTAAAAAACTTATATCCTTTTGCCAGGTAAGAGTATGGGAGACAGATCAAGACATGAGCACAGCCAATGACACAATAGTAGCGGTGGAGCATAAGCTGGAAGCATATGTCATGAATCTAATACCAGGCAAGTCTTACTTCCTCCGCGTGCTGGCGTACTCCAACGGTGGAGACGGCAGGATGTCGTCACCAGCCATCACATTCCAAATGGGGGACTACCACACGGACGCATACGGGTATTCAGCTAGAAGTACTGGTGTGAAACCAAAAATTGCATCAAAAACAATTTCTTCTATCGTCATATTTGCGTATTTGTTCGGGAAATGGTTCACCTCGTGATCCTTGTTCGTCGGTTACGGCAGCTAATTTACGAGTATTCTATAAATACATTCCTTTTTGTGTTAACAACGTCTTCTTACGTGTATTTTATAGTTTATTTAACTATTTACGCCACCTATGAACCATATTACCCATATTACATGAGATAAACTTGTAAATGCGATAATTTGGCTGGTGTATATTGATATTTGTCACGGTGGCGTTAAAATTCATCGTAAGTAATAATTAGACCGGTTGCACGACACATTGTTGAATTTTTAAGTTCATTTGGTTGTAGGTTGTGATCTAAACCGGCCGTTAAATTTTATTACAGATTTTTCCATTTATTTTGTTGCTCGTTTTAATTATGCAATAATTGTGACATTTATTTTTATACATATTTAGGTAAACACGGTAAATGGATTCAAAATTGTGACATTATTTTTTACATTGTATGCCTCTGCTTTTGCGCAGATTGGTTAAAATATGTAGTAGCACAAATCCTTAAACAATCTCTGAATATAAATCTAAGTTAGTTTTGATATTTCTCATGTTAAAGTTAAATATTATAGACAGCTTTACTTTTAATCGTATATATTTTACACTATTTTTGTATTCCAAATTACCGGTCAATTTTTTATTGACAATAATTTAATAACTATAAGTAAGTAATATTAGTAAGTTGTAAGTTTCTTTTTTATATTCTAGATGGGGAAATTTGTAGCACCCCATTTGACAGTGGTACACACAATTTTAAAACGTAATTCATTAAAATGTGTAAAAACATTGTTATACAAATGTGTTACAAGTTTTACCTGACCTTTATATAAAAGTCCATATCACATAGTGTAGATGGTAAGAACAATATTTTGTAATATGTAGCTGCTATTATGTAATATACCACCAATCCGAGCCATTTTATGATCTGATTTATTTTGTACATTTTATTTTTATAACGTATACTGGCATAGAACATGCAATCAGCACAAAATCAGATATTACATGACATTTGAATCTCTTTTTATGTTTTCTCGTTAATAAGGTATATTTTTTAAATTTTGTAACACTATTTAATTCAATTCAAGCACAAATAGACTTCGATATAATCACGAAACCCGCCTGTGTCTGCTAAAATAATCTCGAGAGTTTCCAACTATTGTTGTAATGTTCACTTATTAAAATGTCAAGAAATGCCTTAAAAATGTTAAAATAAGATTGTAATATGTATGTACTTGTTTCTAGTAAAATATTTGTACAAAAAAAATAGTTGTTTGAATTGGATAATAATATATTTGCAAATTACGTAAAAC
Source organism: Notodonta dromedarius (assembly GCA_905147325.1). NCBI lineage: Eukaryota > Metazoa > Arthropoda > Insecta > Lepidoptera > Notodontidae > Notodonta > Notodonta dromedarius. The sequence goes on from LR990167.1 coordinate 3,077,691, forward strand.
GTGCGCTATCTATCGTACAAATAGCAGAAACAAAGTTCTAGGTAGGTCGTCAATTACGAACTTTGTTGAGTATTTGGCGATTCCGACTGGCAAACTACCAGGAGCCCATACAATACAAGGAGGTTAGCCACCAGTTATAAGGAAACTAAGGCCATCTACCGTGCAGTTGATGATATATTTGTCAAATATATTCAGCTATTGTACTATAGATGGCGTAAAATACAAGTTCATTTGTTCAACCTCTTCGGTTTACTAGACTCCTGGTACTTTATCCATAGGAGTTGCCACATAAAAAAAGTATAATTCAGCTACCACACGATAGATGGCGTTAGTATCCTACTTAATGGTGGATAGCCTCTTAGCATCTTATGCACTCCTGGTACTTTGGACCGTCGGAGTTGCTAAATACTCAACACAAGATTCTTTCAACTACCGTACGATAGATAGCGCTGGCCTGCTACTTACTGGTGGCTAACCTCTTCGTATCTAATGCGCTCCTGGTACTTCGACTTCTAAATGTGCAGTCTAATAGCAAAACTATTCATTTTGAGTATTTGGCATCTTTTTTTCTGTTACTCTGGCGACATCTATCATAGAGTAATGGAACTATCTTATATCTTTAGCTTCTATAATTTACACAATTTTTAACTCAATTGTACATATAACTCAAATAAACACATTAAAATAGGAATAAACATTTAGTTTTATTCCACTATAGATGTCATTGAATTTACACTGTTGCATGTTTTGATAAAGGGTTGTATAGGTCTACCAGAATCTCATGGCATTAAAAAAATATAAAAAAATGTGATTTTCATATGGCAATGTCAATTGTCACCTGCCAAATCAAAGTACAAGGTTTGTCAACCGCTGTTGAGATTTTGTGATATCTTCTTGGCAATTTATTGTTTTTGTGAAAATGTCGAAAAAGCCACTTCGATCTCAAGCGAGAAATATTGTTTTCAATGTGTATCGTAAAATAAGGGAAGAAGAAGGCGTAAATCAAACTCAATCTTTGATTTTAAAGCGCGTCGTAGAGTTGACCGGTAAGTTGGACTGAGTTGTTTTGATACTTTTAGTTTATTTTATATTTATCTTACTTAATTATAGCTTCTTTATAGGGGTTTTCAGTACTACTATACGGCGAATCATAGGTGAGTGCACATCGAACGATGGTGTATTTTCCACGCCTGGTAAAAAGAGGAGAGCGGGGAAGAAGAAAATCAACTTGGACAGTTTCGATTTACAGTTGATAAGGAATAAAGTAAATGAATTTTATACAGTTCGGAAGGAAATTCCAACAGAAATAAAACTGTTAAAAATTCTTCGACAAGAAATTGATTTCAACGGAGGGAGAGAATCTCTGAGGTAAGAAAAATATTAAGTAATAATCCTTCTCACTCGTAAGACGAGGCCTGTGCCCTGCAGTGGGACGTACGAGTATTTAGACTGATGTTGATGTTGATGATTGACTAAGCTATCGTTTCAGTAACATGATAAATTTTATTATTTTTTACAGACTTATACTTAAGGAGACAGGTTTTGAATATTTTAAATGCCAATCAAAAAGGATCATTTTGATCATTTTGTGTACGTATATGTATAGGTCTACCAGAATCTCATGGCAAATGGGGAAATAAAAATTTGTTGTGTGCAATACTGGGGAAATTGGATTAAACGATCTTGATACTGTTTAATTTTTATTTATATATTTAGTCATTAATTAACATAAAGTATACTAGGTATGTGTATGAAATTGTTGTTATGCATCGGGTTCTTAACATAGGAAAATATGACAAAAAAAATAAATCCAATCATATATTACTTTATGTACTAATTTATTATAATGTTACGTACACGTACAGGGGTAGGTACAATTAATGCCGTTAAACGTGTAAAAAGGGTTTATTTCGCTCTCCACAAACTCGACAAATACACAGTACTAGTTCACTACTAGTACACTAGTTCACTAAGACTAGTTACACACAACAAGCACCGTTCCGAATCACTTAGCAGACTCGCAGTATTCCAATATTATCGCTCAGGTCACTGGTATAATTGCTTTTCGTTCGCTTACTTGAGTTCCGTACACAAAATGATCAAAATGATCCTTTTTGATTGGCATTTAAAATATTCAAAACCTGTCTCCTTAAGTATAAGTCTGTAAAAAATAATAAAATTTATCATGTTACTGAAACGATAGCTTAGTCAATCATCAACATCAACATCAGTCTAAATACTCGTACGTCCCACTGCAGGGCACAGGCCTCGTCTTACGAGTGAGAAGGATTATTACTTAATATTTTTCTTACCTCAGAGATTCTCTCCCTCCGTTGAAATCAATTTCTTGTCGAAGAATTTTTAACAGTTTTCAAGTTGATTTTCTTCTTCCCCGCTCTCCTCTTTTTACCAGGCGTGGAAAATACACCATCGTTCGATGTGCACTCACCTATGATTCGCCGTATAGTAGTACTGAAAACCCCTATAAAGAAGCTATAATTAAGTAAGATAAATATAAAATAAACTAAAAGTATCAAAACAACTCAGTCCAACTTACCGGTCAACTCTACGACGCGCTTTAAAATCAAAGATTGAGTTTGATTTACGCCTTCTTCTTCCCTTATTTTACGATACACATTGAAAACAATATTTCTCGCTTGAGATCGAAGTGGCTTTTTCGACATTTTCACAAAAACAATAAATTGCCAAGAAGATATCACAAAATCTCAACAGCGGTTGACAAACCTTGTACTTTGATTTGGCAGGTGACAATTGACATTGCCATATGAAAATCACATTTTTTTATATTTTTTTAATGCCATGAGATTCTGGTAGACCTATACCTCAAATGCAAGCTACCTACCCTCCTATTACAACATCGTGTAATACCGTTGAAATTATGGATTTCCTTTCTTTGTCCTTAAAGTTCCCCAGCGAAATTCTCGCCCTGTCTAGAATGTGAAAGCAAAGACATGTGAGAGCTATATAATATTAGTTGTTCCGCATGATATTAACAAAAAACATTTTAATGTTTTCAAATATTTATTTTATTTTAACTATTATAACATAAATTACGTCACAATTTCTTATATTTTACCTTACGTTTTAAACATTTCGCGTCTACATTATCCTGTAGGTCCAAATCAATTGATATGGAGCTTTTCCTTTTCAAAAAATTCTCATCTTCTACTGGTTGTACTTGTTTTAATGGAAGTAACCCCACCGCGTATGGTATATCATCTTCCAAAGTGGAATTCTCAATATTTTTATGTTCATCCTCTTTGTTCAAATCATCATCATCGTTCATAACTTCCCATTGATCCGACTTAACATTTCCAGAACCCGTCAAATCTATTACTGAATCCTGATACTGAGAGTCTGTCGACATGGCTAGATTTTCTTTGTTTGTGGTAATGTCATTAGTTTCGTTGTCACAACACTCCTTATTGATTTCCAAATGATCCCACTGTAACCCACTCGATGTTATGGTCGAGGACAACTCCGTATTGTTGCTCTTTGCTGAACCTTTCAAGTCCGTGTCGTTTTCAAAATCAGTGGGCATGTTTAGGTTGTTCACGTTATAGTCGACATTAGAATTGGGATTAACATTTTCCCGTTCACCCTTCTCAGCGGTGTTGTGGTTCTTCGCCATATTCATTTTGTTTTCAATGTTCATCAAATCTTTGATGATTTCGTCTCTCTCTTGGGCCCGCTGCTGAAGTTGCGTGTCTTCATACGTGTTGTGATCGTCATCAGTTCGTTTCGGCGTAGCCATTAAACAGTCTAAAGCGTCCTCCTTAAAATCTGCGCCTTGGGGCAGTTGCAGTCCAAAATCATAACAATCCTCATTCCTCCTAAGATCCTCGGGATTTAAAGGGTTATATTGTTGGCTTAGGTTGGAGCTCAAGTGAGAAGATTTCGCATCAAGGTACGAAATACTAAAGTTGGTGTCTAATGTAGCACTCACAGGGCATAGTTGTTCAATACCACGTGCTTCACTTAACTGCTGATCTTCATAGTATTTCTTGACATCGTCGCTCATAGATTTCGTGAAAAATTGCATGTCACCATCGATGCAGGAGAAGTCGTGTCCAGTCACAGGATCCATCGAAGCGTTGTTCCCTTGAAGACGAGGATCTAACACCACATAGTTCTGCTGTTCCGCGAATGATTCAAGATTATCTGGCAGTATGGCATTTAGACTGTTGATTGTATCTTCAGCACGACTATACTGCGACGAGTCTTTACCATAATCATTACTCGTCCCGTATCCTTTACTACCAAGCATCATTTCTCCTCTCTCTATGGACTTGGACAAATCATCAATGCTTTTGATTTCGCTCGGGTCCGCGACTTTCTCAATGATGTTCGGCTGCTCAATAACTTCGTATTGTATCTCGCTGCTCTGCACCATATCGAGCAGGACTTGTTCGTTGACGTTAATATATGAGCCGTCCCCGGATTCGAAGAGAATCGGCAAGTCCGTTGGTAGACCGGCATTCTTCAAGGCGTTGACGTATTGGGACATGGCAGTGCCGATTTCGTTCGACTCATTAGCGGAACTGTTGCTAATGGTGTTCGAGTAGCTGGTGATTGTTTCACTACCTATGGCGTGATCCTTGGAGTACATGGGGTCTAGGACGTTGGAAGAGACGCTCTGGTCCATGTACATGAGGTCGTTGTCGATGTTCATGTAATTAGACGAGGTCTCGGGACCGCAGATGCTGTTTACCGCTTGCGAGAGGGTCACCCTATCCATGTAGTCCTGAAAATCGAGATAAGAACATAAGCTAATATCACCGGAAAACTTTATATGATAGCTGACTTTTGTACTCCGCTTGTGGTGACTGGGCTCTCAGAATAGCGTGAAGGTTGGATGTAGGGAAAACGAGAGAAGGAACTTAGTACCTACCTATCGTTGGGTAAGCCTTGTTAAACATCGATATGAACTTACTTGCATCTGCCTGGTCTGTAGATGTTTTAGCTGGTGTATGGCCTTACGGGAGTCTTGCTCGCGGCGGAGCAGTGCGCGCTCCGCCGCCCGACCCAGGGAGCCTGTGGCGCTGTCCCATACACCCGTTCGCTGTAAGTAACCGTTCTTGAAATATCACCTTTATCTTTATGTCGGTCTACTCAATAATAATCTTCATATATGAAATGATCACGCTCGGTCGAATTAGAGTCTCTTTTTAACCCCTGACGGAAAAACGGGGCTGTTTTTGTCGATCACAACGAACATGCATTCAAATAGTAGGTACCTAAGTATAAGTACTAACAATAAAAATCTGTTGGCAATGGAGGATAGTCAGCTGTATAAATCAAGACTAGCTAGGACGTTAATCAAATGTTGGCAACTAACAAGGCTCATAAGGATTGGATTGCCGCAGCGGCTTAACGATTGACATCCATCGATAATCAACCAAACTAACCAAAGCGATTTACGTTTTTAGTGGGGGGCGGTTGTTCTGGGATCTTCTAGGTTTGCAATATTAAATGAGTTGTGCATATGTCGAAGCCAACTAGCTTCATTCGCCGTTCAATCAACAGACACTAGTTGAACGGCGCTGTTTAGTAAAGTGGCTAGGCTGTTAATTGAACGGCGAATTAAGCTAGTTGGCTGCGACACATACATGGTAATTGCAATGTTATAAACTCACTCTTACACTGGGCCTGCCTCGGCGGGGCTTGATCGCGCGCGGGGCGTCCGGGTAGTCCACTGTGGAGGCGCTCCCGCCGTTCTCAATGTCGAACGGAATTCGAACTACCATATCCTGGGATAAATAATTAATAGTAACTGATGGACAAAATGCATTTCCAAGCTAGCTATCCAAATGCTTTTCAAAATAAAATCTATTGTTTAGGTGCGCATTAGGTCGTAGTAGTAGGTACCTACCTACCTAGTTTACTTATTCTATGAAGCACCGATGTTTCGAGAATCTGTTGAACTCCCAATTGTTTACAAATTGAAAATACCTTTGGGGTTTACGGTGTTCATCGTACAATAGCAACATGGTATAGGTATTATTATTTAATGTTAAAGGTAAGTGGGCAAGATGTAGCAAGTATAATAGTAGGTATAATATCAGCAAGGTACGATATATTAGATATAACAGATGTAAAATGAGGTAATCACGTACTCACCTTATTAGTTCTACCGAGAGCGTCTCCCGGCTGGGCGGCGCCTGTCGCGGGCGCCTGCAAGGGCTGCTGTGGCTTGATGTCGTTGTCCTTTCAACATCATGTCAAGATAGAAGGGAGATAAATGTTTGATATTGTTACATTATCACTGTATGGGAAGCACATTTCGCTTTTGGGAAAAAAATGCAATCGATTGATTCGTTTGAATCTACACGCGCTAGGCTTAATCGCTCGTTCAGTTTGCCGCGAACAAGTCGCTTTCCTTTTGGTATTTCTAGACAATTTGAAACTACCCTACTTTTTTTTTTTACTCCGCCATGTTTCTATAAATGATATGGCTTTGCCCGCGACCACCTACCGATAATGTTACTATAGGTAGCCCAGGTTCTATTCTAACTACCCGCATATTGAAACCATAAAGATATGTGCTGTGACGATTACCTGTGAATGTAGGTCAATAAGGGACTGTGGAGGCCGATTTATTACCACTGGCGGTGTGAAAACTGGAACTTCACCTAAAATAAGACGCAACTTCACTTACAGCTTCATTACACACAAGTAGAATAAAATTCTTGGCACGAGCCAAAAATTCTGGATAATAATTTGTTTGCAAGAATTCTCGGAAAGTTAAGCATTTGATTATGAATCTCGCAAGAACAGTAAGGTACACTAGCCCCCTTATTATTAAACTTGGTATAGCGGGGAAATAGTTACACAGCGGATTATCTCTTTCTGTCATCAGTAATATGCCGCGCGAAAGAAGAAGACAAAACATGGCGTAACTATACGACTGCTAAACCAAGTTTATTAATAAGGGAGATAGGGACTAATGCCCCACCACACGAGCGGGTCGCCAGACATTCTGGGCGACGCGCGCGACGTCGCCCGACAACACGACATCGCGACTGGGTATAATGTGAACAAATGAGGTAGCACGTTGTGCTAAAAGATGTTCAGTAATGTCGTCTGGCATCTGTTCCCCGAGGAAATCTGCCGCTTTGTAAACGTAGGTAAGTAGGTACACAAGTTCTCGACGAGATTTTATCACCAGTGTAAAAATACATGCAAATTGTCACTTGAGTATTAAACTTACTATTATTGGCAATACCGAGACCCTCTTTAGTTACTTTGGACAGTCCTTTGATCTTTAAGAATTGTGCGGCGGACACCAGCTCGTCCAAGTTCTCTTCTAAGCACTGAGTTTTCCCGCAGTACATAAATTCCACAAGACATTTTAAAACGCTAAACCGCATCTTTAGTATTATTAGCGGTTCGCCCATTTGCTTTTGTAAAACTTCCTGAAAGAAATATGATATAATTTTTTACGGTTTTATTACTTACTAGCGGTCCGCCCCGGCTTCGCACGGGTACATTGCGGTTACATTATTGGAGTTTTAGTAAGGAGCCCTAATTTAAAAAAAAATATAATTTAGCCTATATCACCCGGGGATAGTGTAGCTTCCCAACAGTGAAATAATTTTTCAAATCGGTTCAGTAGTTTCGGAGCCTATTCATTACAATCAAACAAATAAAGTTTTCCTCTTTATAATATTAGTATGATGTAATCCTTTTGAAGTGTATCTACTTATTAAAAGTAGGATTACCAAAAGATGCATTCGATTACTGCTGCAGACATTAATGATCGAAAATCTTAGTGCCTAGTAGGGTAGGGCATATACCTACATTACTATTACTTCAACCTAGAGTCTGTTTCAGGATCGTCAGATATCGATTAGGTATTCGGTGAACCAAGACGTATTAAGGCCGCGGCCACACCGGTAAGGCGATTGCGATGTGACAGCGATTTCTATACAAAATTACCTTTATGCAGAGAGTTAACCTTTATGTGATGCGATCACACCGCCATATTTTTGAAAGGTTTTAATCGCTGTCACATAGCAATCGCCTTACCAGTGCGGCACCGGGTAAAAAGCTCTTTCAGAATGTCAAATTTATTTCGAGAATAAATAATATCAAACGCTTGTGAAAGAGGGCCCTTTTCTATATGGTAAATATGCTAGATTTTAGAATTACGTACCTGAAAATATGCACTACTTGCAGCAAGAACGGCTTTGTGAACGCGCAAAGTGTGGGAACTGCACATAAGTGTCATGTCCACCAAAGATTGCATTTGCAATAATTTACCAAATCTAGACATCAAATGCTCTGAATAATCTTCATAGTGAAGGCTATAACGTATCGGTGCCATATCAATTCTTAATCCTACACAATAATCATCACAACAAATTAGATCCAAATAGAATATTACCACCTGTTTGACACGATGACAGCGCTTAGAAGGTTAAAAACAAAAGAATGGCAAAATTATGGAATGGCATTTAAAAATATTATTTAACATGGAAAAAGGATACACATTTTTTTATTTATCTATGCCGTATACAGAATGTTATAATGACCACAGATCATGATTTATACTTTAAACAAATTAATAAATGCCTAGTTTAGTATCATCATGTTAAAAAAATCTTGTAGTGGCTACTATGCCTACAGTACAAAACAAAGTATTATACCTACCTTATAGACACCAAACACCATTCCCAAAAAATCTACTATATCTATGCTATATTCATAGATATGTATAGTGGTTATATTCTCTTTGCTACCTACTTTACTTATAGTAAAGTTTTGTATACACCAAGTAATAATAACAATCAGTATTGTAGGAGTCTTTTAATCCTTTAAAAAATGCAGAAAAAAATAGTACTTAGTTCATTGTTATAAAATGAATTTATTACAAATTTGTATTCGTCGCGTCGTGGACAATTATAAAAATATTAGATAGATAACTGAAAATCGAAGACACTATTATCATAATAATTCAATACTTACTTATTCATTATAATAAATACATTTGTAAAAGTATGCTATCACAGACTAAATAAACAAGTACCGAAAAAAAATACAAGTGGAATGCATTCTACACCATACCTACTCCTTTTGAAATGTGCAGCTATTTGATAAAAAAAGTAATTAAAAGTTTCAATTAAGGTCGGAACGGGTTTTTGAAAACACAGCATTTACATTTGGAGTGTAATGATTTGTTCATAAGGCACTTGGAACAAATACAGTGAGATTGTAGACAGAAATGTTAAAAACAACAATTATAAAGAACTGCATTTAAATCATAAGTATTTATGTTAGTAATAAGTATTCATCGAGGAAATTGTTTTATATTAACTATAAAACCATTAAATAGTTCTATAGAATCTAATCACATTTAGTTATACATATTATACTTAGACTGAAATACACAATTAACATTATTGTACATACATACTATAATAACTCGAATATTTATTTTGAAGGAAGAGTAATTAAAATAGACTTACTTACAATAATTTAAAACGGAATGATAACGAATATAATTGTATAGGTAAGTACTTACTTATGGATATTGTAATCTGAATATAAGCTGATAGGTAGCAATCCTTTGTGGCCACTCCTCCGAACATAGTATCGCATTATCCAAATTAAGTAGGTAAATAATAAAAATACAAATTTGTAACATTTCCAATACTTTTAGTATTTCTTAGAAATCAGTTCCTATACAATACAATAGCTTTTACGTTTTACCCTTACCTCCCTACGACAAAGCTCGTAAACGCTGTGCCACAGCCGCAAAGCTTTCGCACGACTCACGAAAATATTGGAACACATTCAGTTTATTTCATAATATCTGAGATATAAGTAAGGTGTGCAGAAGTTACATCGAATATTACCGTAGATACAACTTTTTAAAATGTCAAGTAGTAGTAAACCTTCTTTGCATGTATAAAAAACAAAGTAGGTATAGTCAAAATTAAGGCGGGAACGTAATAAAAATAATTTCGTACCTAACACCTAGACAGCGCATTAACAATTACGTTAAATATTTAGAAGATATATTATTTAATATTACGCACTAAGATATTGTCATACTAATACGTGAAACAACAAACTGTTTGGATTCCATCCCAGATATTGCAGAACTAAATTTTAATAGTAAGTAATACAACAAAAACCTAAATTCGTTTAGTTGCTTACTTCATAAATTAAATCTGTTAGTTCGAATGGGTACTTATCATCCCATAATTATAATAAGAAAATTATATGGTTAAGAGGACAAGTTCATAGTCGAATTTGTTTAAATATTGTTTTACGTGAGACTTTCATAGGATCCTGCTACAGATTGTTACATATCATTATGTTACGTCCTTTTATTTATTTAAAGTATAATTATTTAGCCATGTACCATAAATCTCTATATTTATGTAACTAGATCGCGCAGTTCATTTTTTGGTTAAATGATATTGTACTTTATGATTCTATAAGATTTATTATATGCGGAGGGAGATAGTCTCTGGTAGGGCGATGTCACTCTTATTCCGAGTTGTTATGCCTAAATACCCCTACCGAACTTCCCGTGGTCACCCTAGTAGATAGAGACACACTCCCACCAGGAGCCCGTCATTCAGCTCGCCTTTTGTTTAAGTGTATGGTCCATGGCATGTACTAACAATATCTTGCTGTCTCGTTCGTTTACTTTTCCCTAAACAAGATATGGCACTCGAAAATAAGAGAAATTAATGTCAGGAATCCTATGCTAGTCGCCATGACTACAATTTAAATTATGTTCATGGAACTTATAGACATCTTATATAACACATTGACACGTTAATTGACAAATATCCAAAATAATAATACTTCCCCGCAAAAAAGGCAGAAAATGATGTAATCAAAGAGTAGGTAATTAAATAATCTTACCTGAACACTTCACATAGGTTTGAGTAAATTTGTACAATACATAGCATGTAGAAAAAATAGAGATTCACTTTATAGAGATCGTTCAGTGAAACTAGATCATTGCCAGTCGAAATATCACTATATCGCGCCTCTGCTAAGTATTTTATAAACTAATTTGTTACTTACAAAAAAAGACTTATTCAGTTCACGAAATAAAATCGTACATATTAGTGATACAGCCACTTGTTAAAAAATAAAAATACCCACACTTTCCATGTCCTTTCCGGCGAGTACTTCACTACTTGTTAGTTAGTAGTATGTACTACTATCTAATACAAACTGACCAATGATCTGTTTCAGTGGCAGTTACATTAGTACTTACTAATATTAAAAGCAAATTACAATATTTACACCAGCCGACAATAGTACACCTTGCGAATAGGTATCTAATATACACATTCATTATTTGTTCATATTTTAAAGTATTACCACTCGAATTAACGCTTAAAAGTTCACAGTGATTAATTATCGATGATTTTTAAAAACTCCTCCGAGGAGATGTCGTCCGCGTGCGACGCGTGCGACGCGTCCGTCGCGTTCGGGACGGTGTTCTTTAGCTCGCCGAACGTGTAGGTCGCGCGCTGCGGGCCGCGCGCGCGCGCCGCCGCCGCGGCCGCCGCCTCGCACTCAAGACTCGCGCGCTTGCTCCAGCAGAACGGCTGCCGCGGCTCGGCGCCCGCCGACATCGGCATCGCCAACTGCACTCGAGACTTACACAACTCGTTGTCGCTCAGCTGCCTCTTCAGTTTGTCCTTACCCACGACCAGCTGGAAGCCCCTCAGACCGCTGTCGCCGAGCGGCTTGCCGAGCTCGGCCTCGCTCGACTGTCTCTTGAGTTTGGACAGCTCGGTCGGACTCGACCGAGCCGGTTTATCGACTAGACTGTTTTGCCGCGAAGTCCGGCCGGCCCCGTGGCGCGAGCCGGAGCTGCGCTTGAGCAGCGCGCCCTCGTGGCGGCTGCTGCCCGAGGAACTGCTCGTGTTCGTGTTGCACGTGTTCGCATCGTTACCGTTATTCCTTCGTAAAGATTCTATGACGTTATAGAAGTGCTCCAAATCGGAGGTACTGCTGTTTCTGGACCTGCTTACGTTGTTCGTGCTATGTCTATGTGGGCGGATTTGAGCTCTAGGTAAGTGGCCGTAGCTACTCTGTCGAGATATACCGGCGTTGGTCTGCCGCCTGGGCATGCTGCAACTCTTAGGAACGAACGCGTCTTGTGACATTAAAATATTTTCATATACGTGCGCGTTGTCGAAGTCTTCGGGGGCTATGAGATTCTGACGACTCTCGGTAGTTTCTTTCCTTTGGCCTACGGAGTTGCTCTTTTTGTGTCCGATGCGAACTTTCGCTTCCGGCATTTTCTTAGTCAATTTACAGTCACTGGCACTCCGTGGCAGTAAATTGGCATAACCATGATCTTTATTTTCCTGATTTTGTGGCTTTTCTATTTTAGTTGTATTTGGAGCGGCTGCTGCTTCCGCGTTCCTTGGAGGATTGGAAGGCTTAGGTTTGGAAGGATTGGCTTTTGTGTAATCAGCAGGTGGCTGCTGGGGTACCGCATCGTGGCGTTTTCTATCGATATCGGGCTTAGAGGACTTATCGAGGACGACTTTCGTTTTGTCACTTTTACAGATCTTTACACTGAATCTGAATGGTGGTTTGAAGACTACCTGGAGGCGGGCCTTTTCGCCGGACAACAGGTTAGTAGCACTCTTGGACGGTCTAGCTTTCCGTGCGCCTTTCTGTACTAGTCGGTGCGTTCTGTCTGTGAGTCCGAGAGGTATGGACTTGGATTTCGGTATTGCAGTTGGTTGTGGCGAGCTGAGCAACCACTTCTGGACCTTGCTCAAGGCCTCGTTATCTTTAACCGGGGCAGACGCGTGCTTCTGCATGGAACTGTAGTCTATTGTTTCTTTCTTCATTTTTGCCTTGCGTTTCTTAACTTTGCCTTTATGTTTGGAGAGTATAACATGTTTAGGTGATTTACCTTCAGAGTTTGTGACTATGGCTGTACTTTCCTTTGTGACTTTGGGAACTTCTTCCAGTTTAGGCTGGTTGCTTGGTTTCTGGGAAAAATAAATAAATATTACAATTTATCAACAACTAGCAGGTTTGCCCGCGGCTTCACACTTGTGGTATTTCGATAAAATAAAAGTAGCCTTAGTTACTCTTTAAAAAAATAGCTATCTGCCAATGAAAGTCTTGTCAAAATCAGTCCAGCCGATTTGGAGATTGGCCGGAACAAACAGACAAAATTTGTTATACTTATTTATATACTAGATAGATATATAGATACGAGTACCTAATAGAAAGCTTATACATAAGTATTAATCAACTTACCCTCTTTTTATTGGCACTGTGGAGGGGAGAGGCTTTATCATTTAATTTCTTATGATCCTTCTTATTGCGATAGGCACGAGTTCGCAGGGCGACCTTCTTCTTTAGAGGTACCTTAGATCTGTCGGCCAAACAAATATACCCGGTTTAGATTATAATAATATGATTATAATATCGCCAGACGAACACACCAACTGTATGGTCCCAAACCAAGCAACGCTTGTACTATGGGTACCGTACAATGGACTGGGGTCGATCCCAGTGACACCCAAACCTGGGCAAATTACGTAAAGGCCATTTCAGAAATTTTCCCCGGCGGGAATCGAACCTGCAACCACCATGTGCAGTGAGCCGAGCGGCCTACGCTCGAACCACTACGCTAAGCGGTCGTCAAATTGTTGGCAAAATTTAATATAACGAAATGATGTAGAATTTATAGTAAAGTTTTAAGTTATGTTACCTGACAGCAGTATGGACAATGAGCCCCTGGTCAGCCGCGTCGGGCAGCCGGACGGTTTCCGTAGTAGACGAGTGTATGATTGTGACTGATTTGAGCTTTTTGCCGTGACGGCCGAGGAACCGCGTACTGGCCACCTGTAATGTACATGTATGGAATGTATATTATATATATACAACAACTGTAATGTAAATGTATGGAATAAATACAACGATCCTTAGCCTTATTAATCACTGATATTTGATGTAAGTATGAGTAGGTATGCACACCACACTAAACTAGCTTTCTCATTTTATTTACATACCTAAATCTGAGTGAGTTTTTATTATTATTTACTATTAGTTATTTAGTGGCAATGGTGTTGCCTGCTCATATTATTTTTTATGCTGTTCCTTGGAATGTTTACCATCTTTAATTCATTGAAAAGAGTAACCATTGAGGTTCTTGCCGGATCTTCTCAGTGGAAGCAGCATTCCAAACCGGTCGTAGATTCTGACTATTCATAAATGCTTTGTTGGCTTACATGAATAAAAACAATTTTGAGTTTGAGTTCGAGTTTGACTGGTATTTACTTTGGTACAATGAGCTTTAGAACAACATGCTGTATTAGGTATTTATTATAAGTGTTAAGTGTATTTCTATAGTTGGTCACTGTCTAATCAATACAAAGACACGTCACGCTATCAAAATAGGTGCAAGCTATTCGATACAGATAAAAAAATTGTTGGGTAGCGATATTTAATAAAATTAATCACTACAAATATTTTCGGTAGCAAAGTGATAAATGCATTCCTAATTATGAATACACTATCACGTGAAAATGAAAATGAAGAATAATATCCAGAATCTAGCATGTGTTACCATATAATAATATAATTTAGCACACGTTATTTCTCCCAAAAATACTAGCTTTTTACTCTGTTTAGATGATCCTATACCTTAGAGGAGTTTAGGAATAGACACTAGTATTTAGTGCCCATTGCAATAGCAGCATTGAGTGCGCTGCAGCAACGCTAAACAAAACATGAACAACATGACAGTAAACAAAAAACGTCCTATGTCTCGTGTACAAGTAATAATTTTTTATATTTATATTAATGGCCTCTTACAATTGGGTCAAGCCCAATATGATTCTGCCAATGTCGAGTAACGAATAGCAATAACAAACACAATTAATAACAAAAATAATACAAAAATATGACAATACAAAAGTATTGTCATATTAATACAAAAGTATTTATAGTGGGCCTCCGTTTTCCAAAATGGAGGCCCACTATAAATACTAATTATATGTGACGGAGAAACTGTCTGAACTGTCATGTGTCAATGTGGCCCCATTGCAAAGTGGCGCCGCCCTGGTGGCAAAAAATGTCTGGATGGGGACCTATTATATTCTTATTTCGCTAAATATTTTAGAAGAATCTGCCGTAACAAATACTGACCAGCAGCGCGATGACCGCGAGCAGGATGAGCAGCACCGCATACCAGTGGTGCAGCACCCACCGCTTGAAGCCGGCGATGCTCTCGTCGGACAGCAGCAGCTTGCGCAGCGTGGCCAGCGGGCCCGACGGGTCCACCTCGCGGCACCGTTGGAACACGTCGCAGTATCTAATAAGTAAATAAATAAACATATCTCCAGACTGAAACACCAACTGCATGGTCCCAAACTAAGCAACACTTATACTATGGGTATCGTACAATGGGCTGGGGGCGATCCCAGTGACACCCAGACCAAAGCAAATTACTAAAAAAACGCCATTTCCGGAATTTTCCCCAGCGGGATTCGAACCCGCGACCACCATGTGCAGTGAGCCAAGCAGCCTACGCTCGAACCAGTGCGCCAAGCGGTCGTCATGAAATATTACACGACATTCATTAAATTGGTGCTAATTTTGTTGTTACACAAATTAAACAACACTAAACTAAGTGCATTGACGCCCTTCTCCTTATGGTCGTAGTGCACGAGCAAGACGTCAATATTTTTTATTATGTCAAATTTAGTTGTTGAACTAGTACCCGTGCCCCCATATTTTATACATAGTCAAGTTTGCTGTTTCTATAGTATCTATATATTCACCGATGATGATGAACAAAGTCGTAAATCGTGTAACTCACCCATTATAATCATTGCACGGCGTGCCGGGCTTGGCGTACATATCGGGCACGTCGTACGGCGCCGTGTTCCAGTGGAAGGAGGACAGGCACTGGCCGCCGGGCTTGCGGCAGCACAGCTCGCACGCCGAGCGCGGGTCCTCCTTGCGCGCCGTGCATTGGCACGACTCCAGCCCATAGGCCAGGCAGATGGAACCCGTGCACTCCTGTAACATGTATTGTAACATGTATTGTAACATGTATATGCACTTATAAAATCAGACAAAGTGGCTATAAACTATTTTAACAGCCATTAACTACCACCTGCTAAGAACTATTGGGTAACCGGTACTACTCCAGCTTCGAAGATAACTCACAGTAGACTTATTCACTACAAGGTGCTCCGTATAATCACAGGAAGGAAGAGAATTAAAGGCAACGTGCCATACAGATATTATTTATTCCATCGTCGAGGGTAGCTTTTGTCCCTATTTGGTGAGCAGGCAAGCAGTAGGTACCTAATCTTTAAAAATTCCTGACGAATGACCAACAACTACGGCTACTGAATCACTAGGACTTCTTCTCACACGGTAGAAACCGTTTTTCATATATTTTGGTCTATCATCAATAAGAGACCTAATTGATAAAAATAGTGTGTCTAGGTGTTTGAGTGAGTGAGTGACTGAGGCCTGTATTAATAAATCGATCTCAAGTCTGAGGGCGATCTTGAAAATTTCAACCCAGTACAAAATGATATGTCAATAAGGGGAAGCCTGAAAGTAGCGCCGGTGACAGAGAAAATAAAGAGCGGAAGGTTAGCGTGGTATGGGCATGTTATGCGAAGAGAGGATGATCATGTGGTCAAAAGGACGATGAGTATGAGAGTGAGCGGTAGTCGGGGTAGGGGACGTCCTAAAAAGACGTGGATGAACTGCGTGGAAGAGGGTATGACCGAAAAGGGAGTGGGTGCAGAGATGACGGATGATAGACTTGAATGGAAGAAGAGAACGTGCTGCGCCGACCCCACCTAGTGTGGGATAAGGGCAAGGTGATGATGAGAAAATGATATGTCAAAAGCGTACTCCAGATTACCCTCAGACTTGCGATCGATTTATTAATACGGCCCTGAGACTCGCTCCGAGTTCACACGGCCTTTTCCTTACCCCCATATAACAGACGAGCTCCTTATCACAGCGCGTTCTGTTCGCCTTGTGTCGGCTGGCGGGGCAGGCGGCGCGTTTGCCGTCGCAGTAGGCGGTATCACGGCAGCCGTTGTCCGACCGACACTTGTCGCCGAACTTGAGTGTACACGATGCGGTGCAGCATGGACCCTGGCATGTGGAAGGTTACATTTAATAATAAATAATAAATAAATAAATATCGCCAGATTGATACACCAACTGTGGGTCCCAAACTAAGCAACGCTTGTACTATGGGTACCGTACAATGGACTGGGGGCGATCCCAGTGACACCCAGACCAGGGTAAATTACGAAATGGCCATTTCCGAAATTTGCCTCGGCGGGAATCGAACCCGCCACCAACACGTGTAGTGATCCGAGCGGCCAACGCTCGGACTACTGCGCCAAGCGGTCGTCAATTTATATTATACATCGTATCAAACCTTACTCTTAGCCAGCCTTGCAAGTTGCAAGTTCATAGAATTCCGAGCAATAAGGCGTCAACAGCCTAGTGGTTAGAGGGGCCGCCCTCGTAGCTGAGAGGTTCTGGGTTCGATCCCCATCCTGGCCATTAAACTATTGACGTGAGCCCACTGACGTGAGCTCTGCTGGAGGGGCTCGCGGGAATACTAGCAAAGTGAGTTTATAATCTCTATATTAATTCGGTATAACGCTTCATGTGGTTTCACTCAGGCACAACATAAGGACAGGTTGGCTTGACGGACCGAAGGGTTGAAGTAAATGATGTACCTGACTAGGGCTGCACACGCTGTGTTCAGTGAGGGTGCAGGGCTTGTAGTGCGGGCGCGCGGCCTGCGGGCGGCAGCACACGTCCGTGCACTCGGACGCCCAGCCGCAGTCGCACTCCTCGCCTTCCTCCACGACGCCGTTGCCGCATATCGCGGGTTGAGGCTCTGTGAACATCAGATTATGAATATTAAGACGTATTAATATTAAAGGCCGGCGCTCTACAGGCGGCATGGTGCGGGAATTTGTAAGCAAAGGTAAATTATTTTGAATCGTATTTTTATACCCTTAGCACTCACACAAGAAGACATAAGACTTTAGTATACCGCGGGAAGCGGCATTTTAGACCGCTTGTCTGAATTATTCAACCTCTTTGGTGCTTCGGAACGCAAAGTAAGCTGTCAGCGGTCGGCTGTGAACACCGGCCTTAATATTTACAATTTTGAAGGTTACTACTCGTTGCGTCGTATGTGCCGCAGCAGTGATAATAGTGGCCAACTCTGGTGTCAGCGTTTTCAGGACGTTTCCAGGTGTTTGACACGACTCTGATAGCTTACTTATCCTTGCGAATCACGAAGGAGCCTGGACAATTCTAACAACTGATCTTAAAATCACCCGTTATCCTACTAGGATTGGAGGGCCGTTCCAAGTAATAGGTAATAAGCACTCAGCCAAATCGTTATACATTGGACGGCGAATCTAATATGTTATTTAAGCAAGAATTCTTACCAGTGAAACATCCTTTGGGTGACCTTGCCTTATTATTGAGCACTGGATCGATGGCCCGCAGCGAGCACGGCGAGAACTTATTGTTATTCTTCCTGTCACCGCTGGTGGCTCTAGCGAACATTATGTAGTTGCCGTCCTCGCCGAACGGAGTACAAACTTCAGGATCGTGCTGGAAATAAAAATGTTATTTTTTGACCATCGGTATTTTTAAAACTCAGTACTCATTCCCATCAACATTGTTGCGACCCATTTTGCAGATAGCAGGTAAGAAAAAATTACTCGGTCTCAGTGGCGATCTCAGAGACAGACAAATTTAAGACAATACAATAATAGACAGCTTAATCTTTGAAGGCAACTTCAATTATACAATCAAACAAGCCGTGTGTACCTACTATTTGATGACTTTGGATGTATAACATGGAAGCTATCAATTAAAAATCTATCTATAGGTGAAAATACCAACACACCATTCTTAATGTGACTTACAGGCTCACAGGCTCACAGAACAAAGTAAAAAATGTAATGTATAAATCTAGACTATAATTCAAAATATGATTTCACAGAAAGTTCCACGTATATAATTACAAATGAATGAGGGTTAGTAAATGTACTTACCTACTTATGGATAGTTTTGAAAATACAGAGTATTAAGTTAAGTATAATAAATAATAATAATAATTTAGCCCTTTTGACGTCTCACTTCTGAGCATGGGCCTCCCCTCACTACGAGGAGGATTCAGCACGTAATCCACCCCGCTGGCCTAGTGCGTGTTGGCGGAGTTCGCACATGTCTTAAGATAATTGGTTAGATTTTTCGAAGACATGCAGGTTTCCTCACAATGTTTTCCTTCACCGTAAATAAGTGATAATCATATAGAAATTATGATTCGCACATAGATTTCGAAAAACCCAGAGGTGCGAGTCAGGGTTTGAAGTCAGGACTTGATCCCCGCAAGACGCACTCGGCAACCAATCGGCTAACACTGCACAGTATAATATATGATTAAAATTATCATGTCAATAGTAACTCACCGGCGATCCGAAGTTGTGTCCGATCTCGTGCGCGAGCGTCACGTGCGACACGGCGGGCGGCACGTGCTTGCCGTAGTTGAGCAACGTCACGATGCCAGTGTTCAGGGACTTCATGCTGCCTCGGTAGTGCTGCCGGATTTATAGCTGTTACTAAACTATCCATAAACTCGAGAAAAATTGGTAATTTACGATTTACGTGGATAAGGAAACCTAGCCCTTGTGTAAGTCTTTTTAGGTATAGAAAAATTGTTGACAATGATATTACCAAAAGGATAAAAGAAGAACGCAGATCAAGATTCAAATTGATCGGCAATAGTATTGCTAGTATGAATGTAGATAAAGTTAAACTAACCCCATTCTTCTCGCAGACGCCGCCAGCATTTTTAAGATCACCCGTCCAAGCCAAACCGAGTGTGCCCATCTCGAAGTCCCGATACGTAAACATATAAGCCAAACAAAAGGCATCGTAGTCCTCCTCTGTATAACACAAAATAAATTCATTACAAAATCTTCCGTGATTAATATCAATAAAAAATAAGCCTTCCAGTCTATAAGCGTTTGTAATTTATTAGTCTAATAGCTTAACTTTGTGAAATTGGCCTCCGGAGAACGGGCCGCTCTTTTGAATGCGTAATTGAATGAATATTGAAAATGAGAACCTGAAAAAAGCTCTAAGTATTTTTCGACACCGTAGTTATTCGGAAACCGGTACGCTGGATCTTTCAGCGCATCTAGCGTGTGGACCTTTATTCGTTTGATCATGAACGTAATGTTGTCAGGTTTGCCATCTTGATTAAAATCTGAAACGAGTTATATCATTAGTATGCTGTACATAACGTAGATATTAAGCGCGATATCTTCAGTGAAGCTAGAATATTACCTGTCACTTTATATATTGCATTAACTTTCTGAACATGACGTGTCATTACTTCGATACACGCTTCCTCGGAGCCGTATCTTTGATAGAACATGTGATCAGCTTGCAGGTACACGAGACACGTAGTCTTTTTGGGATCTACCGTTGCCCGTTTATTCACGTGTCGGCCATCGTCACTCGCGTTTGCCGATAAGACCGTGTACCCCACTGGTTCTTTCTTTACTATATCCTTACTCACAGTAACCACTCCTGCTTTCGTTTTTATCACTTCGACGTGCGTCTTTGGTTTCGGTCTCGAATCTTCCGAGTCGAGTCTCACCTTTGTTATGAGGTTGCTTTTATCAATTTTGGTTTTCGGTTTTCGCGTACTTAACTTATCTAACGGTTCACCGTTGCTAGTGTAGGGGACGTCTAAGTCTAAGGGTAGTTCGGGATTCTTCTTTGGCTGGTCGTCTTGCATTTCGTCTTCGGGGAGCCATCGTTTTTTGCGTCTGTGTATTTCGCTGCTTAAATCTTCGGTGTAGTTATTGATAAGTGAGTCTTTTACGTTTCGATGGTCGGTAAAATTGAATAATTCAACTTCTTGCCCCAGCGTCCTCTTCATGTGGAGCAGATGTGAGGCGCAGGGCGGTCCCTCGGTGCTGTCGCGGGGATGCTGCACGTCCGACCGCCGGTAAACAACGCTGTGCATGGAGGGATGATCTACGTTATATCGGGATATCGGCTCCACATAGTACTCTTCTGTCGGTGTCCAAATTGTACCGTCGAAGAGACCGTCAGCAGTGATAATACCGTAGACGTGCGAGGACTCATCATCTGTAATAAATATCCCCATTTAATGTCCTGCTATTCGAGGCAATAATTTAGCTAGAAATAATGAAGCCATTCTCTTTGAAGTATAAATAGAGACTTTCCCTAAACAATTAACTTGAAGCTTTCACTATTTCAAAATAAGCCTTTGAAACAGAAACAACTTTGGAACGCTCAAATAAATTGCTGACGATATTTTATGCAAACTAATTCGAGGTGCAAAGAGCTTCAGGACTCTGAATGAATGAATTAAAATCACAACTTGCAGTCGCAGTAGGGAGGGATTCAAACCGCTCATAAATAACGGTAATTACTACCCCCACCCTGTTTTGTTCCTCCTTCATTCATTTACTGATAAAAGTGAGAAGGAAAATGTCATCCATGTAAAACAAGGTCCGTAAGCTCTTCAATGGACAGGATATCTGATAAATGTTTTTTTCAAGGTTTGATGTCTTGAGAAATAAAATCAAAGTGTGCATTATAACGGTCCGTCGAATCGCTGAATCGAGATTACAATGATTTGAGTAATGGCGATGCGGAAGTTGACAGAATCTCACCTGTCCCTCGAATCCTTACAAAGATTACAAAGATATTATAACCACTTGCCTCCTTATGGCATTTTGGGAATTTGATTTATGTATATTCTCCTTTGGCTCTTTTAGAAAAAGTAAACGGAGAACATAAATTATTAAAGTTCGAGAATTTTCTTAATATTTCAGTCTTGTCCTAGATTTCAAAGCGGTTCTGCTATAATAAAGCTATGCAAACATACTTCATTAAACTTTTGAAGTAATTTCATGAGAATTCACTTTGTCTCCAGCGCACCAGATGGATCGCAGTACATAATGCCCTTCTATTAAGTTAGTCAGAGAATGAAGAAGTTCGCTGGGCTCATGTTAAATTGGTTGCTTCAAAGACTTTGGTAGAATGTGAAAGGTGTGTCAGGTTTTAACTAATATAAGTGAAGAGGAATTTTGAACTTTAAGCTACTACTATGATAATGTAAAAACTGTGCATACGAATAATATAATAAAAATAAATGGGGCTCAAATAAACGCTTGCCTTTGAACAAAGTGTCTTATAGTTTTAATTTCTTTAGAGAATAATTATACCTAAACTCTAGTTGTTGCAATAAAATATGCACAGGTAGGCTTGTTTAGTAATAATAACTATTGGCTAATAATACTACATGAATGAGCCAAAGAAAAACTATCTCTAGACCTGTCTGAATATACTATTTTATAGCAGCGTTTACTCCACAAGTTATTAACAAGAAAGCAATTTAGCCGGGAGTTTTACTGGTAATTACAAGAAACCCCGCACAAAGTGAACCGTTTAAAGAAAACAATTTAATCCCCGCAGTCTGCCGAGCAATTAATCCAATGGGAGCACGAAATAAAAATGAATGTTCCAAACTGCAGTGATGGTCCAAATCGCTTCGTTCGTTAACGAGTTTTTGCATATCGAGGCAGAATTCTCCTTAACCAATACATAATTTAATGTTAGGAACTTACGTTGTAGGATAATTAATTCCATATGTAAACTTCTTTACAAAAATAACTGGAGGCTTAAAGGGTAAGAGGCTTTGCACGTATGAGCTAGAAACTGAATAATTGGCTTAAAGCCACGGGAATGGTAATGTGGTGCAGAACGAAGGTTACATTTCAATCACACGCACTCGGTTCCTATAAGTGTAGGGTTAGCGAGCTTCAAATAACTACTTGTAGAATAATACCCACACAAGAGAATCCTTCAAATCTTAAAAGTTATGAGTTTTATATCCGTTTTCACAAAGGTTTAGGTATTGAAAAGTCATCAATAAAAGGCTTTCCTGTAGTATGTAAGTAGAAGTTATTCAATAGAGATTTAGCAAAAACGTAGACTTTACTAGGCAAACTACCTAAACGTCATTTGACATTCATTTTTCGATATGCTCGCCGTATCACGGTTGGCATCGCTGGCAGGGCCAGCCCTATGCCCACATGATGTATCAGAGGAGGCTGCATGAATTGGCACAAACGAGTTGAGTCGCACGTGACCCGCCTGTGTCACGGTTCCTCATTGTATAGGGCTGTCAGTCCGCCCAGTTATGCTAATGACGGACTGATTATTCCACCTTTTACAGACATTCATAGATTTTTGACTATAGCTTCTTCACCTTCAGCACCAGGACCTTATAGCACCGGTGTTCGGACGTTGAATACAAAAACCATCAGGTAAATAAGTACTTATTAATATATCGGTTATTTTTATCGACTATGTTTTGCTGAGATATAGTTCCATTAGCACATTTCTTATGACGCTCTGGCAGATTGGAGCCGAATCACGAGTGGCGCAACGAATATTCTAACATAAATATTTTCAGATTGTTTATTACAACATATTCGTTGTATTTTGTCTTTCGGTTCAGGTCTTTCAGCAGATTTAAATGTATACCTTCCTATCAACTTACTTTCAATAATAGGTAGATTTAGGGTCAACCCTATCCTAACACCACTTTTGGCGAAGTCTCCAAGTTACATAACTCGACTATCTGCAGCCGTGATCCGATTATGTGTTATTTTATTGCGTTTATCTCACTATCTGGGTACTTAACGCAGCCATTACTGCTCTTCGTTGATATATCAACTTGAGTTTTAGTTATTGAGTTTAACAAAAGGAATAGCTAATTATTTATTGTATAATTACGGCTCACGTAAGATCACATAGATAATAGATTTGACCTGGAAATATGGTAGCCAGAATAAGGAAATGCCCGGTGCTTGCTTCCGCTGTCTTATCCATATTTAATTATCTATGTTTATGTAACAATAGAGTTGATAATAATAATATAAATTAATTTACAGCATAATTATTTTAGAAAACGCGAAATGACTTGAGTCGCTCCTACATTATTTAGCTGATATCTAGGTAAATGTTTCATTTTACACGATAAGTTGCCGGAGATAATATGCTACAGAGCATTTGTAAGGTCGTGTGTGAATAAAAGTTTCCACAGATAAGATAAAACTGAGGTGCACGAATTCGGATAAACTTGCACTGTTGCACTACAACCAAGCTACTTTAAACAAAAATCTGAGAATGAAAAGGAAAAAAATACGGTACCTAAGTATATGACGGGTTCATACTTCATAATATGTAGCCACAGCAACTGATTTTAAGAATTCATTCAAAACAACCGACAGTCGGAGCATTAAACTGAAAAAGTTCCCGACATCCGTTGCGTATCATATTATTTTCATTACTAAGTTCCGTATTAATAAATCGATCTCAAGTCTGAGAGCAGTCTTGAGTAAGCCTTTGACATGTCATTATGTACTGGAAGACATAATTATGACATTTCCAAGATCGCTCTAACACTACCAACCTTCCAGCTTCCCCGAGTAGACGTGCGCGGTGTTGTAGTCCATCTCTCCAGCCGTTGAGTGGAACTGAACGCCTTCCGCGAACACAGAGCTAGGGTCAGGTCTCAACACCAACTTGAAATCCCTGAAACAAACAGTTGTGTAATTAGTTCAACCCTGTTTACAATTAGCGGTCGCGGCGAACTTCGTTCGCGGGATTTTCACGCCATTTCGTGTCCCGTTGTGGTATTGAATTGAGGGGAAGTGTTTATTGGTAACTAAAATAGAAGTTGCTCTTGTGAGTTGTCCCAAAACAATCCAAGGGGTTCAAAGGAATACTATTTTCACAATAGTCGAGGTCTATCCGAGCTAAAAGTGGTAGTGAAATGTTGAACTCTAATGTAACGCCGCCGTTCAAATTATGCAAAATTAAGAGCCAGGCTTATGAAGTGTGCAAGTTTCGTTATTCCACATAATATGACCTTACGCTTGTACGGCACGTACAGCTAATTATGATTTAATGCCACCGAGAGTTCATACTGGCCGTATTAAAATGTAGAGCGCCGATGTAATGGCTAATAAATCAGGGTAACTCGGATATACTGGGCAAGCGCCCTTTTAAATGTTTTTAGTTGGCCAACTTTTGTTCAAAGGGCATTATGAAGAGGTGATAGAGTAAGTAATCGGTTGAGCGAGGTCGTGTTATTTGTATGCATTTGTCACGAAATAAAAGCCCTGACTTCGCATATAGTCATAAAGGATATAAAGATGTACCTATTAGGCTTATAGCTGGCTTGGTTAGACAAGATTTAGGTTAGTCTCTCAAAAAACAAAAACATGTTTTGGGTGAATTTGAACACTACACAAATAAAAAAAATGTCATGTATACCGTTCGGGGAGGAAACCACAATGGATGGAGTAGAAACCAATTCTAATTAACTAAAATATCTCTGTATATTAGGCGGAAAAAAACACGTAGCATCCGAGTCAAACCATTAATCAAGCTAAATTAATTGCAATGTAAACTGAACTAAAGTGTTAACTAAATCCATTTAAAACACGCCAGGAGGTTGTTGATTAAGAATTCTTGGAGGGAACACTAAGATTCCGAAGATTAGGAAAATCATTTCACTGTCGTCCGTTTTAAAAGCGGTTTTGCTTACAAGCGTCTGGCTTTCTAAGATTAACATAATAAAAGACAGTAATCTCATGAAACCCTAAAGATTAAGATTGAGGGATTTGTAACACAATTCTCTGAGGAGTCGCAGGCTTTGACAAGTTGGCGCTAAAGCGATTCCCGTGTACTGTAACACGACTCCGAACACAATAGCTGTCTGATAGTACTGTTATCCTACAAAGGATTCCCGGCAAATACATTTATTCTTAGTGACGCGACACGAGAGACGTTGTTCTGCGAAATACTTACCTTACCTATATTTAATTTAGTTGTAGTATGTTACAAGATAAATAATTCCCATGACCCACAACATGAAAGCGTCTCTTCAGATCATAAGGCTGTTTAACAATGACCTCGACTATTTCAAGTCTCAATTATGAATAGAATAGAAGTAATAATTATTTTTAACCGACTTCAAATAAAGCAGGAGGTTCTCAATTCGGTTGTATATTTTTGAAGTACTCTTCATTTCGTAAGTCTTTATGGTATTCAGAATATCAGCCAAGATTAATGATTTAGCGATCAATCAAACATTTACTTTCAGACGAATCGATTTATCGAATAAATTTATTCTATCGAGAATCGAGGCACAACACTAGTTGTTCCGCACAACCCAGCAATATAGCTCGAATGGGGACAAATGTAAGTCAATAAAATTTTCACAATCCGCTCAGATTGTACATCAGAAGCGGCACTAACGAGCGGTATCTAATGACGTTACCGAACAGCCGGCGGATGTCGCCCCTGTTTGTCTGATCTAACTTCGTTATAGGAAAACTTGCTCAATTCCAATCCTACGGAACCGATGAAGTGGCACTTTCGGAGACAGGGAGATTTTATTTAGGTACAGGTATGCTCGATATTCATTGATATCATGATATTTCAGAGGATACTAGGTATTTTAATGTACCTACCTACTAGATTGGCGGAAAGCGATACCGGGTTACCAAATACGTTTAGAAATAATTATGTTCGGAAATTACATAGGACGTTTGCCATTATTTGAAATTGGTGTCCAAGATGTTTACGATGCTGTTGGTCTGTGATCACTTTGCTTAGCGATTGATATTAAAACATGTTAGTGAAAGCTAAATAAAATATATTAATGAATCATAATAACACGGAAAATATTGTGTATCTTTAGTGCTGTGTTATGTTTTTCTATAAATTATATTAAACATGCAATTTAGTAACACAATACCTAGACGATGAAATAATGCGTAGGCAGGTATTTTATAGAAGACTTCGCCATTTATTTCACATAAATGTTCACGATCGTTTACGTTTACTTAAGAAGCATAAGTATTCACAGTTTCCCAGCGTAACGGCAAAGTTTACCAAAAAATATATAACGCTCTCTATTTATTTTGGAAGAACGAGAACATTCAGTTTTAATAAACTTTCGGAATCGCCGACGCAAAAAATATTAAGCTTGCAAAGTTCAAGTATTCGAGATGAATTACCTCGTAATTAGGTAGGCATTTGTAAAGTCGAGTATAGAAAATATCTAACGAGGCATAAAAATAACTTTTTCATAACGAAATGGGCCGAGCGCCTCGGAATTCCGCCATCTATTGTTTGCCAACCGGATTTCCAACTTGATTAACGAATTAATTACCTGAGTAATTCCATTGGGCCCACGAAATTAACTAGGAATAGTCACCAAAGTAATGTTTAACCAAGACTTGAGTAAATATGAATAAGTCGACAACTTATATTTGTCGGAGTTGTCAGACTAGGACTGTAATGGGATTACTGCGGCGGGTTATTGAGTTGTCGGCGCGAGCGTCGCCGCCGTCAACTAATACATTATTGGATTATAATTATACACAGCCACGAGACACCACGGGCCTCTATAAATCTCATAATCTAGTTAAGTATTTCATAATGTCTATATTAATTTCATTTTACCGCCTAGACCATGAATCTAAACGTCTGTTCGTTGTTCAGAATATGTAGGTTTTTCTACAGGTTGAAACAGAAAGGGTATACTTTTTTTTTCAAAACTTGACTTTGTAATTCTAAATCTATCAGATTTGGAGGAAACTTGAAAAAAA
Source organism: Notodonta dromedarius (assembly GCA_905147325.1). Taxonomy (NCBI): domain Eukaryota; kingdom Metazoa; phylum Arthropoda; class Insecta; order Lepidoptera; family Notodontidae; genus Notodonta; species Notodonta dromedarius. Next base: position 3,105,470 of record LR990167.1, read on the forward strand.
AGGTGTTATAGGGAAACAGCTGTTGACAGATTTCACAAGTCTACAAAACCTTTAGTACCTACTTCAGCTGATCCACAAAACCGATAGTTTTAGATTTACAAAGTTGCAAAGAAATAGTATACCCTTTTTGTTTCACCTAGTATAGGTAAATACCTACGCTAATTTAGTGAAAATACGAATTAGGTAAGTAAGTAAATTGTCTTCGTGATTTCACGTCGCCAGAAGCCAAACAAAGTCGACGATGATTAATAAACAGGGGGCCCTTTTAAGTCAAAACAAAGTGACAGGGAAAATTTCGCTTAACTTTTATTACGAAGTTTGTGTACATCGACCCCCGTCCATTCTTATTTGGCAGAGGAGATCAGACCTGAAAACTCTGTAAGAAGTTATTAGCGGAGGCAATTTCCAGGAGCCATTACTCATTTCTGGTAGCAAACAGGGAGGCTGGGAGCTTCCTCCGGCGCTCGGTAATTGTGGGAGCTGGACCACCGAGAATATTAAGTGATGACGTCACGAGGAAGTGGTTTCACGTGTGTAGGTACGCTACTGTAATTGAACTGAGGCCTAATCTTGTCTACTGGAAATAGGTTACCCGTGCGAATAAGATTTAATTTACAGTGAACGTACGATTTGTTAATTTCTTTCGATTTTTCAAATGGATTCTATGTGCCGTATCGTGTGATGTATAGTTTGTTTATGTTACGAATACGCGTGCTGTGACTCTTATGGCCCTCGCATATGGGTCAATTTGCAATAATACACGCGTCTTCGTGCTATGAACCTTAATTACGAAAAAAAAAACAACAAATGATTTCCTTCAATTCTAAACAAGAACAGTTCAAGCTTCCTATAGTGGAATAATAAAATTATATTATGTATTTTTTATTTACTGGCGTAGTGTATACTATATATGAGCGTGGTTAAAATTGTTTGTACAAAATTAACCATACATAAATGCTTTTATATAAAAACTACCAGTCAACAATTTTATCAACTAAAATTGGCTAGCTCAAACACATCGTCCAACTTTATAGGCTTAGACATGTGAAATTAGTTTGGTATGAACAACTCGCGCACGCAACGTGCGGTTAGTCAACCCAAATTTATAACATTCTGTATTCTCTACGGACATTAATTATACAACTTAAATGGGTAGGTACAGTCCCCAAAATTAGGATATCGAAGTTTCATTCCAGACATGGTACCTACATACATACCTATATAATATTCATTTCATATAAGTACATACTGTAGAAGGTACCTATTATAAAATTGTTCATGTCTGTACTTCTTCATAGTTTTCTTTTTCCAATGTGGTTGGTTTCCACTGTAACCTAGCGTACGCTTTGATTAACCTTATGTTTGTTTTTTCATAACGAGTTTTCCGCCACTTGGCTATAACCGCTTGTTACTTACATTAACATTTATTAATTTGGAAAACGCGCCGAAGTGTAATTTGAATAATCTTTGAATAAAGCGTAGCTCGTTATAAAACTTCTGAGATTAAATCCTCAATGTTGCTCATTTTATATTAAAAAATGTAATACTAGGCGCTCCGGACCGCGGCTTTGGAGATTAGGAGCCCTGTTGGTGTATGGTATATACCTCAAAAGTAAAAAGGACCCAGGTAGGTCCAACCTAGGTTAACTAGCTACATTATATAATTAGGGATATATAAGAGACATCAATTTATCAATTTACTTATATTATCACGTAAATATGAACTCAACCTAACCATTATCTAACTGAATAGTTGCGTACATCAGAAATTCACTAGTGTACCTACGCGGGTCCAATCAATTCCAACAAGCTCTATTTCCGTAGAAACTGAATTGACAATATATTGAACCAGTAAACGGCTGTCACGCACTTTATTTAACGAAAAATCAATAGCACATTACAGAGTTTTCCTGCGATTATTTATATAAAACGCACCTACCTACGCGCTCTGCGGTTGGTTGTGCCGCATTACATTAATCTCTTTGATGTTACCTGCGAGGCGTTATTTAAATTTAAACATCTCCGCTTTTGTGCCGTTTGCGGCGTTTGCTCTCCACCGCGACGGCTTGCTCCAATTTCAAGCTTCAATGCGGCTAAGTGCGTGGTGCCTTATCAAGACTAGCGAACTAGCATTTGCCTGACAGGTCGGCATGTTAGTTGTTAAACAGTTTTCGAGGAATATTTAAAAATAGCTGTGTCACAATAAGTAGAATGTTAGATTTTTAAAATCACGACAAGTTCCGTATAATTCTATAAAGTGCTCCCGTTTTTATTTTTTTATATTCAATAGTATACGGTGAGTATGCTTACGTAAACATCAACAACTAAAACTTACTTTATCCGAATAAAAATAAGACTTATCTGCTATTCTGTCTCAATAAAAATAAGTACCTTTGATCTATGAATAAATGTAGCTTAAATAAAAATAAAGAAAGCAGCCCGATGTTTAGTACATAGTTCGAATGTATTTGCGTGAAAAACTATTGAAAAATTTTGGCTCTTTCATATTATCAAATCGAGTTTAAAACCAATTTCCTGAGCCTACAAACAGCTTATAATATATGCATGAATCAATGTCGATGCTGGTGTAAACAAGATTGGTTTAAGGCTGAAGCGCCCATCTAGCCCACGAAGTTCAAATTTTTTGAGGTTTTTTAGATTTTTTTCAAAATCTGACAATAATAAAAGGCACATTTTGTAATTCGCGAGAAATACCATGTGCAGTGCATTTATTAATATATCCAACTTACTCTAAAACATTTCAAGAACGACAGCTATCCAGATAATCTGGCAATTTTTGCATATTTAGTGATTTACTAGTATCATATCCACCGTGATAATATTTAGAGTAAAATAAATGTATTAATGAACGCACTGCATACTGTGTTTGTCGCAAATCACAAAATGTTGTCTTAAATGTTTTCAGATTTTGGATAAACTATAAAAATACTAGAATATTTTGAATTTCGCGGGCTAGACAGGCGCCTTCACCTTAAGTACCTTTATTTGTTTGTCATAGAAAATATTGACGATCACAAAAAGTGTCAAACAATGTGACTTACTCTGTCTCTGTGAGTATATTTTGCAGCCTTTCAATCTTTTAATCGATTAACAGATGAGTTGAATTTCGGAAAACATCTTTTTTTGCTTTAAGGATGATAAAATGAAAACTTTATCTTAATTGATGTAATGTGCATGATTGAGTGTCGGTGTGAATGTCGATGTGAGTGTAGGTACCTTATTAATGATCTTCTATTTGTCTGTCCATGGAAAGGTCCTATTTTTCCGAGTAGAAAATTATAACGAGCCTCCCGAATGAATCGTCACGTTATATTTTCCCGTAGCCCAGGCGTAACACAAATAAAGGAAAATGTCAAGGCTGAAAGCCATTTTAATAAGGCGCAGAAACCCACACATTATTTTGTACTTAATAAATATTTTAAATCTCAATTCAAAATATATAAAATAGTTGTTTTATGGAGGCCAAAAGAAGATACAAATAGTCGGATTCTACTATCAGAATTCTGCTTACACTTAAAGATCCGGCAAGAAAATCAGTGGTTACCATTTTTTTAATAGAGTATAAAGTTTGTGTACATTCTCAAAAACTGCAACGCAACGTGAGCGTACAAAACTATTGTCACTCGAAAGCACAGAAAATACTACACTAAATAGTAGGTAATTTAATAATACCAAGCAAATTAATTCTCACTGAGTTAGTTTTTTAAATAAGAAAGCTAGCTTGGTCAGATGTGCATACATACCCCCGACATAACAGTAAAATCAATGTAAAAAAAAAACAAAATGTCGACATGAACAATAATTGCTTCGTTGTGATGCTTTCTGTGCTAAATAAATTACCAGAAAGTTAAATAACAATACTGTAAATCTATATTCCTTAATCAAAAGCATTCCAGTGCTTTATTTCAGTGTGAACTTGCATTCGAATATGAACTATAAGCTAAATTACAGACTCCTTCAGAACTTTAATGCTGTGTTAATGGTCCGCGAGAAGAGGATTTTCAGTTTTCCGATTAAATTGTCTGACGTAAGCGTTAATACCTACTACTAGTAGGTAGGCAGCTGCCTATCTACAGTATTTACTTTCCGAGCCATTTAACAACCTATAGGAGTTTTTTAACACACACTCATAATAATGATATACTTAGGTGCTCAATTTGGAGCTGATATATATGTCGCAGCCAACTAGCTTAATTCGCCGTTCAATCAACAGCCTAGCCACTTTACTAAACAGCGCCGTTCAACTAGTGGCCTGTATGATATTCAGCCATTTGATCAAACAGCTAGGCAAATGACTTGGATCGATGACGTTTAATTACTTGCCTAGCCGTTTAATTACTTGCCTAACCTGTTCATTTCAATTTAGTGCCACTTTCTGCCACCTAGCGCTGAAACTCACCAAACTGTCAGTATGGCGTCACAAAATAACTTTGATGGAATAATATTATTAGGTACTTAGGTATTTTACGAAATTGTTTAGATACACCGAACCTACTTGCCGGGTGGGATTTCTGTGGGGTCATAAAAAAATAACCCTAACTTAAACCCATCCGGGTCGCTCTGCTTGGATAGTATTTTGAAAAAGTTTTGTAGTACTTAAATGTCAACCAGTTGCCTAAGCATTAGTCAGCCAGTTTATTAAATGTTGTAACAGACGATACGGCTGAATATCATTTAGGCCGCTAGTTGACCGACGCTGTTTAGTAAAGGGGCTAGGTTTAGTTGATTGAACGGCGAATTAAGCTAGTTGGCTGCAACATATATATAATTTTATGTCGCGAGTCCACAATGCATAAACTTTAGATAAGATCTAGCGAATTTTACACTCAGTAATATAAATGAAAACCAACTTTGTAATCTCGAGTTTAATCTCGTGTCGTGTTTTTAACGCCCATTATGATAAATTGGCGTGTAAACAAGTTGCTTTGAGTTTTACTCGTTACACAAATTAGAAAGCAAAGTTTAATGAAGAATAATGATATAGCCCGTAACGCGCATTAAGTAATTTGTACAAGCCATGCTCTTTAGGATTCTTCTTTATTAAAATTGCAGTCAACATTTTTAATTCATCGAACCCTCGCTTTTTGCCAATTTATATAGTACATTGTTGCACAAGGGGTGAATGAACTAGTGAAGTGAAACTAACTGCCATTATTTTTCATTTTCATCTATAATATTTTTTTATGTTATTTTAAAGAAACGGTTGAAATTTAATTATAATTAAGTCATTTAAAAATATATATTCTTTAATTAATACTTAACTTTATGTTATTTCAATTTTACATCGCGCATTTCAATTGAGTGACTGTAGAAAAAGTTGAAACATGGTTCCAAATGTGAAAATGAAACTAGTTTTTTTTTAATAATTTGACAGCTGTCAGTTGAAGCGATTCTCCCATGGGCGGAAAAGTATTGCTTTCAACCCGCTCCTAGGCAACTTCAGACCTACTTTCCGAGTATGAGTAATGAAAAGTATATTTTCTACCTCTAGGGCTAATCACCTAGGGTAGCAGTCAGAAGTAGTAGTAGACATACTTATTGTAGCAGTCAGTAGTATAAAGAAACAAAGCACAAAGTATTTGATATAGAGGTATTTTCATTACAACATTGGAACGGGGTCAAACTGATCCTCATTTAAATCGTCTGGGTTCAATATGACCAACATAACAAGGTTTCATTGGGCGTAACGTTCGGGCCTCTCGATTGTCCGTGATTCCCCGTCCCATTGAGCTAAGTGCTGGCTGTTCTCGGCTTTATGTTAGACTACGACTTGACTGATGGTGTTGCCAACTATTAATTCATGATTTATTGAGGTTTTCAACTTTCGTGCTATGATGATGCGATTTTAAACGGGATCTGACGTCAGTTATTGCCAATATAAAAATGTATTTCAAGCAAATGTATTTCAGCGGTTATTAACTATATTATAATACCTATTGCGTAAACCTTTATAACATAATGTAAGTGATAAAATACCATCGGGAAATGTGGGCGAAAAACAGTGCGCCCTACAGGCTATGGCTATACAGCGGAGCACCGAACAGAAATTCAATATTGGTAAGTCTCTGCTATGTGGCTTACTGGATCTGTATCCATCTAACCTAACCCGTGTTAGTGGTAATTTTTATATTTATTTACAATTCAAAAAAATAATATCGCCAATGTCACCCAGTGCTGATGGTTTTATCTTGTTTTTATTTTCGCGGTTGGCAACACCGCTGGCCACCGGCCGATTACCGGCGTGGCGTGACGACGCCGTAACATTATGTGACCATTGCCATTCGTGATATGGACTGTGGCGGTACAATTGGACCGTAATACTTATTAAAATGGAGTTTCTGTATAACGGCGAAGCTAAGTTGTGCGTGTCGTTACTCCAAATGTTTCTATTAACCGCATTTAGCTTCGGTTTGGTTATTCCCGTTTGTCTGTCAACATTTTTTTCTAAGCGGTTTGCAAATAAATCCTCTGAAAATGATCTCACATCTCATCGCTCGCACTCAAATTTACAGATGCGTTGACTATAAAAACTATGCAGTTGATTAAATAAACTGAGCTCTACCCAAATGTCATCCGTGAGTTTCCCAGCAAAAGTTTTGTCTCATTAATCTTAGATATGAATCTGATATGGCTTAGGCTTTTTTAAGCTATTAGATGGTGTTATTAAAGATTACAATCGATGTTGGATTGATTTATCAACATGTCGATCTGTACATCCCATCACATGTTCAGTTGAACTATTAAGCTGTTAACAGCAATTGCAATTGATCGTATCCTTCATGGAATGATTGCAGCCTGACCTGCTTCCTCGCACAATGCGATCATCAGCAGACACATACTATATAACAAAGTGGTTGAATAGAATATTTTCCTGTGGAAAAATACCAGATGCCCAACCCTGTTAACTACTGTCGCTCGACTAGACTCGCAATACGTGGAAAGTGACGTATCGCGTATCTGAATGTGTCACTTGACAGATTTTCTATAAGAAAACTGTCAAAACTGACGTATTCGTTGACAAATACGTCCGTTTTGGCGAATTGTCGAGTCGAGCGACAGTGGTTAACAGAGTAGGGAATCTAGAGATGTTTGATATTGAAAAATATATTACTTTGTGGTAATAAATGAAGGCATATAGAAATCACCTTACCTGAGTGCGATTTGGTGTTGGTAGCAATTCCACAAATTGTAGATACATGAACCACGATTGTAGCCACGCTAAATAGAGTGTATTAGTTATAGTAAATCACGATTATATTTTATGCTATAATAGCCAACGGCATTAAAACTTCCATGAATGGGTTGGCGTTCAAAATGCAGAATATCATAGGAAGGCATTTTTAATGCCATCATCACATCGAGGTGCTGGCATCCTTTTCGTCTGCTATGCGAGATTGAGTTCGGGTGAATCAAGCGGCCCAGATGTAACCTACCTACCTATCAGATGACATATCTACCTATTTTTCTATTTCTATAATCTGAGATAATAGCATGCAATAAGTACTTCAAATAATACTACTAAGCTGGATCATAGCAAAAGCCAACAAGATCCCTCTTTAATTGTGATAGTTCAGAAGGAAAATATTTTGAAGCATCCGGCAATTTATTAAGAGGGTCCTGAGAGCACATAAACATTATCGGAGTGGGGCCGAGGCGCCACTAGTCCACCCTTCAGACGATAAGAGTGCCGGCAGACACGCAACTTGCTCCTGTTTATTATGCCTTCCTAGGGGAACGGATATCGAGGGGGAAGCAATGTGATAGGGAAAGGAATTCGATATTCAGTTTTCCTTGCCGGGCGTAAGAAACACAATGGGACATGTGTCTGGTAAATATAACTTGTGTGAGAAGAGGTATATACCCTAAATTAATATTGGGTTTGTTTTCCAATTAAGTTGATTCTACTGGTCAAAGTACAACAGCTTTCTTTATATGTAGCTAGGTATATTTTTTGTTTAATGAATCTGCAATATCTATTAAACGTCATATTTTTGATTGGCGTGACGTGGTAAGCAGGGTTCCAGTGAGCCTGATACAAAGCACTGAGATTTTTGTATTGTGAGCCGCTTGAGGCGCTTATTTGGGTGTGGTTGCAGTAGATACATGGCTAGAAGGTTTGGGTGCGTCGAACCCAACCCGCAAGTTTCTGCTTGTACTTGTTGTTAGGTCTTTTCTATAATCCTAACTTACTACCGGAATCCGAAATCGACATTCCAAAAATTACATCAGGTAATCAAGAAAGTAGATGTGTAAAGTATTTTTTCCAGGTTAGTCGAAAGTTAGCAGCTCCAGAATAATATTTATATTGAAATGTATTGGACCAACCATCAAATTCCGGTCGATCCAAATAGACAAAATACCAATTTAACTAGTAGAGCCATCACGAAAGATAGTAAACTTATATCAAGGCAACATAAAGGACATAAAATTCACTGTATTGGTACCCCGAACGTTTTAATTAACGGAATGGACTGGCCAGTCGATGCGCTCCCACCACACGACTTTCAAATGGATTAGTCTGAAACACTGTCTATTAACTTATCCGAAGCGATGAAATGTACACCTTGAAGTAAATTACTTTGAATATAGTTTTATTGACCTCAAGAAACAAATGTCGATCAGGTTCGGATTGGGAGCTCGATTCTTGTGAATGTATTATCAATGGTCACTATGGGATTTTAGTTTTCCCAGCCTTTTTCTGAATTCTATTGAGTTCCGCTTTTAGTCTACCCAGATTTGGCTGATTGCCGTGTATTTTATGCTAGGTCGACTTACTTAAGAAAATCAGAGAAAAGAGAAGCTTTATTGGTAACATTTATGTATTGTAATTGTAAGCTTACTGCTGAAGAAATAACAGTCAAATAGTTTCTAAAATTCCAGTTTCTTTATTACAAATATTTGGAATAACTGCGAGAGTTAATTCGTTAGGGCACATGTTGGACCGGCATTCAGTTTCAATAATTTATATCAGCATGTTTACCAAATTGTAATTAATTACATAACATTTAATACTATCACAAATATTTTACATTACGATCCACTATTAGGCAAAACAGTATACACATATTAATTAATGCTCATTTAATTGGATATGAATCTGCCATTATTCATTTACAATGTCCGCTTTGAACACGGCACATACAAGGAGATCAATTAATTATTAATTCAGTCCTATGCGCGTAGTGCTGAACAATCCATTATAAAGCCATCCTAATTACCATTGGTAATAGGATTTAATGTTTAAAATCCAAAATGTAACGAATAAGATGGGGAAACACAATTATGACGCCGATTCTGATGTTTCTTTAGGTTAGGTATGTATCATTTCTTCTTTGACAAAGTTATGCTTGGAGTTAAGATGCTGCTGACATTTATCTGTATGCAGTAAATGAATTATTAGTGTATGAAATTAACAGGTAAACACAGAAAACAGCAAAAAATAACTTTTATATCAAATAAGTGAGGGCGAAAGCTGTGAAAACTTCTCGGAAAACTATAAAAACACTTTGAAACCTGTCTTCTATATACATAACCTTGTCTCAGGGGAAGCGGCAACGACTCGCATTAAGTTAAAAGTAACTTTGATGATAACAGAACCTGGGTGCCAGCTAATTTTTAATATTAGAGAATAACCACAGTTTGCAAAGTTTCCAACTCATTCCGAGTGGTAAACTTGAGCCTGTATTCTTATACCACCACAATGAAGCTAACATTTTAAAGCCTATTAAGCCTAGACACTTTACTGAGTGTTTACCAAAAAGAAAGCTGGAACTATTCTGGATTATTTTATCTAGAAATATGATATAGTAAAATAAACTCAAGCTCAGATACGCTCATTGTAAATATACATAAATTGTAGTATAAGTACTATAATGGACCTATATCTCATTCTATAATCTAGTAACAAGGATTATTCTAGCTGAAACTGAGTGATTCAATACTTTGTAGATTAGATTCATGTCTAGTTGTTGAAGAATACGAATTCGACAGATATTAGTCATGACACTGATCTACGCCAATGCACACTTACTTTCTCTTTTCGGCGTATTATATTACATATTTGATCTTTACCGACGACGTAGGCACACAAAGCGTAACACGGCATACAATCAATTAAGCAATGAAAATCACTTAGTAAGCAGTCATGAGTCATTAGTCAACCGAGCTCACGTCACGTACAAACCCGTGTTACCTTCCTAGACGCATTACTACGCCGCTTTTAATTAATTTCGTGACTACGATTCGTTACACTTATATGTACTTATACATATAATTTGGGGTTCCGCTGTAAGTAGGTACCTACATCAAATACTTGATATTCAAAGTTGTTATGTTTTAGGCTGCCCGGCTCACTGGATCGGGAGGTTGCGGGTTCAATGCCCGTCGGGAATAATTTCGGAAATGGCCTCTTCGTAATTTGTACCCAGGTCTGTGTGGCACTGGGATCGCCTAAGACCATTGTGCGGTACATATAGATTACCTGTTGTGCGCATGGAAGGAGAGCCGTAAGGGCGGCGGCGGCAGCGGTGGGGTGAAGTGCGACGTGGCCCGGCGCCGGCGGTGCCCTCCCACCGGCGCGTACGCAGCCGGTTGCCAGTGCCGCACGAATGGCGACAGCGACAACCCTGAAAAAATAAAAAAAGTTTCATATATTATTGTCTGTAGTAATGAAATAAGCAACGCTTGTACTATGGGTACCGTACAATGGACTGGGGGCGATCGCAGTGAGACCCAGACCTGGGCATTTACGAAAACGCCATTTCAGAAATTTGCCCCGGCGGGAATCGAACCTGCAAACACTATGTGCAGTGAGCCGAGCGGCCTACACTCGAACCACTGCGCCAAGCGGTCGTCGACATTAGTGGATATTACAGAATTGACTTGGTTCTTGTACTGCGAATCGCACAAAAATCTCAGTCAGTCAATCATGTCTAATTTTAGCGTAGATTATTGAAAAAAAAAATTTGTAACACCGTTCCAACAGTTTTATTTGTAAAGAGGCCCGATTTTAATTATATAAAGTAGGTACCTATACTAAGGCCGGTATGAAAGGCCGTCAACAATTACTACTCGATAAAAATTGGTCCATGGCATTAATTCACATAATAGAGTGGTTTGGCACGCCGATTCAGTCACACACTTGTTGATCGCTGTATAGCCAGTTTAATAAAATATATGGAAACAATCTGTCCCACCTGTGCAGTTAATACGGTAAATGCAACAAAATCCGTTTAAAAAAATACCTATGACATGAGGAAGCATAAGAGTTACCATCAAAAATGTTTTTTTTTTGCTATCGTGATGTTATCAGTTTTCATCTCTTCATAACTCTAAATTGAAAATTTAAAAACCCCCGATGCGACGACCTATTCATCAAATGTATAATTTACCTAGTTCTTCCAAATAATGAAGTTAGCGCGATTTGCGTAGCTCCCGTAGCTCAGTATCCATAACTCATCTCTCAAATTCATCTGGTACAACTAGTTTCGATGCCAGATTATGAAAGCGCCATTTACATAATTTGTTTTGGCTTCCTCATTTATAATCTGATGTACAATAATCAACAGAAAATCTGTGTAAAAGTATGAGACATTATTTTGTTATGACATTAGAATAGACAACGAATCTAAATATTGATGCCACGGAGGTTTAATTCCTAGTAAAATATTATCAATTATGATTCAATTTGATGTAATAACTCTGGTTGAGGCGGACGGGAGCAGCCCAGGGGAAGAATTTTCAATAACGCTAAAATTATTTTAAATTAGATTTGTGTTTTTTATATATTTTCTCAATGGCGGAGCAGCGCCCTCTAGAATTATTATAGCGTAATATTCCATGACCATTAACAAAACAAACAAAATTTTACGCATGCGCGTATCCATCATTTGAAACGTGACTTATGGAACGTCTTTAGTTCATACACAAATCTCATATAAAAATTGATGAAATATACATTTTTTCCAGAATCAAGGAAACTTTTCAAATTTATAATATTGTAAAAAGCCAGTTCAGACTATTACGATCATTTAAAAATATAATAAATCGAAATCCAATAATCACAAATTTCGAATGGATTCGAGCCGTGGGAATTGGTTTTGGCCGTGAATGTGGCTTTTTCAACCTACAAAAGAGCTGATGATCTTCAAACGGCTGAACCGATTTTCATGAAACATAGCTAAGAACACTCTCGATCAGAATAGCTATCTAACAAAAGAAACAAAATTGAAATCGGTTCATCAGCTTGGGCGCTACGTGGCTACAGACAGACACACAGATACACAGATACACAGATACACATGTTAAACTTATAACACCCCTCGTTTTTCGTCGGGGGTTAAAAAACAATCGGATACATTCGAAATAGGAATTTCGAATTTAAATAAATGTACACTTTTTTTTATCTCTTACTATTTTGCTATGACCAACGCCGAACGCGTCTCTGATTTTGTAGCTAGGATTAAAAATTTAATAAACCTATTTCGCAACAGGCAAGGTTATTATTTTTCGACAATAGCTCCTAGACATTACCTTCAACATTTTGATACCGGCAATCAGATAAAAAAGTAATACTTTAGTAACATTTTCTGAAAATGATTTGGGTCGCAGACTGTGAGACACACTTAGTTCTTATATTGATTGAAAAATATTATTTCTTTTTTAACAAATAAGCACGTAATTTCTAGACAGAAGAAACCGCGCTATCAAAAGTTCGTGAATCAAAAAAGCTAAAACGTGATCGATTCGAAGATTATCATCACAAAAACTGTACCGTTATCTAATAACAGAACTATGCTATGCACATCCGTGTAGGATAGACCACACTATAGTAGGTGTGTATGGAGGCTATCGTGGTCTAGATACGTTTTTATATTCATGTACCAATGCAGCTAAACCTGATCGGTTTGAACGCATTACTTGATTGCTAAAATCCATTATAGATGTCTAACTGAAATGTGGACTCGTACATTTTAAAATATTTTGTAGCTAGCAATGAAACATATATTACACTACTAGCTGTGCCCCGCGACTTCATCCGCGTAGTATTGGATTATTGGGTTAAAAAGTATCCTATATGTTAATCCCGGTTATAATCTATATGTGTTCCAAATTTCATCCAAATCCGTTCAGTAGTTTTTGCGTGAAGGAGTAACAAACATACATACATACATACATACATACATACATACATACATACATACATACATACATACATACATCCACACTCACAAACTTTCGCATTTATAATATTAGTAGGATCTATTGGATACCTACATATTATAATACATTACATGTCACTGAGATTTAGGTAGATTACATATAATTGTAAATAACAAATTATACTGGAAATAGGACAAAAAATAGAATTATGCGCTTGAAAACCCGCCGAGGATTAATTTCTGCATTGATTTTTTAATTAGGTACTGAAATAATCTAATTTTAATGAGATGCAATTTTTATATCACAAATCGTGCAGTGTCAAAGTAATAAGACATTTTCTTTTCGAAGAGAGGAGTAAAAAGTATATTGCAAAACGCTATACGCCATATGTAGGAATGGATCCATTGCTTATGTGGCAGGTGAAGTGGGTTTTTGCACAAAACGGTAGTTAAAACTCAGTCTTTAAAATGATTTTTAATTAAAATGTCCAAAGCGTTATACTTTCAATAAATCATTGTGATTGATGGCGTTTTAATTGAAATAAAAGATTTTACAAATTTCGACCATAGAGCATCGCAGTCCTTTAAAACGGTTGAAGGAAGGTACTCTTGCAGTAAGCAGAAGCTTTCTTGTATGAGTAAACCAACTACGAAAGGTTTTTTGGAAATCTCTGCTCGGTCGAAATCGTAGAGTATAGCTATTTTTGGCGATAAATATACTTACTACTAGCTGAGCCCGCGACTTCGTCCGCGTGGAATTTAACTTAACAAAAAAGCCCGCTCCCGCGTTCTGAGCCCGCGCGACAGGACCCATTTTTTTTATTTTAATTTTCTAAAATAAACGTAGCCTAAGTTACTCCTTAAAACATCAGCTATCTGCCAGTGAAAGTCCTGTCAAAATCGGTCCAGCCGGTTCGGAGATTACCCGGAACAAACACACAGACAGACAGACAGACCATTTTTTTTTAAATCGCGTTTTTGTTATAGGTGCCGTATGTATTTTCATATGCATTTAGTGAAAAGGTGTTATTTTGATATTACAAACAGACACTCCAATTTTATTTATTTGTATAGATAGACGAGTGGCCACACGCCGATGGTGTAAGCGTACGTTTTAATACATAAACGTCTACAATTTAACAAGATCCGCCTCTTCGGTTGCAATTTATCACATCGGAACGGAAATATGAGTCTCACCAGAGGCGTAATTGGAAAATCAGTGCAATATATTACCCTGCACAATCCCAGGAGCTCGAGATTTACACGCGTGCAGGATTCAAAAGTTAGTATAGATTAGCGCAGTTCCGGTCCGGGGATTTATTGAGACAGCATGTTGGCTTAACTACTACTACATTGGCGGATAAAATGTTTGGAAACTTCGTTATTTTTTAATCGACTTCCAAAAAAGGATGAGATTATATGTTCATCTGTATGTATTTTTTTTATGATGTTCACTGGTGGCTCCTTCAATTGTGGACCGATTTTAGCTGACTCCAAATGAAAGAAATTACAAGGTTCCTGTTATTTCTAGCTATTCAGTGCACCCAGGTTCTTTGAAGAAGGTTTTTCTTTTAAATAGAACTTAGTTTATTACCTTTTGATAATGGAAAAAAATTATTACACTCTGTGAGATGTAGCTTGATAAAAAAATACTATGTAATCTACCTCGTTGAACTTGATAGCTTAAAACAATATTGCTGTTAAAATTTTAGCATGGAACTACAATGTTATACCGCATATACGACTTGGTTATATCTACAAGTACCAGTAGAAAAGAAATAATAACATTTCCATTTGCTGAGCACGAAAGTGCAGTAAGAATATTGGCAGGCATGATGCAGTGTGGCAGGGCTCGGAGCGAATGCAAAGTGTATAATTTTTCGCACCATTTGCCGACGGACGTGAGAATGCTCGCTAGATGGGTGCCAGTGTGAGAAGACGTGACGTACTACTGATACTATACCAACAAGCATCATGTAAAAAATACGCTTTGTCTCACATAGACAACCACTTGTAGTAGCCGGCAGTAATGGCCAGTTAATAATTTCAATCATTAATAGTGGTAACAGCCCAATAATCTCGGAAAACTATCAAACTTATTAAAACTAACATCATATTTATGAAATAAATGCCCATTGCAGAATTCAATTGAATTGTTAACCAATACATTGGAAAGGATATAGGTAAAGGTATCACCGATATATATCCAGACGAGGACTTTTATAGCATTTTCAAACTACATATTTTATAAGGCTGCATGGAAGTGCTTATAAAATAAGAAAGCAATATACATATAAAAGAATAACATTGGAAACATTGGTAGGTATTGTGTTCAGGAAATAAAGCAGAGTTATAATAATTGCTAGCACATTGAGAGTATTAACTTTCTCTGAGCCTTATTCATAAGACCGGCTTTAAACATCAGCTATTGTCAATTCGAAATCGGTACTTATTTTATCCAACAAGACCGGTTTTTGTTAGTGTACAATATGCTTGTAACTCTCTATTTGAATTTAGAATATGGTGACGTTTTCAAAAACGACTTGTAGAGATGGCAATAAAAGTTATCTTGTAACTCTACAGTGAGTTATATACGTTCCCGTTCTTCTATACAGCCACTGGTTGGTAGCGTCTCCGTAAAATATTATTAGTTCATCGGGTAGCCAATAGGAGTTGTAAGTATATTTTTTAATATATATGCCGTAGACGCCAAAGCGACATGCGAGTGAAAAATTCATGGCAGAGCAAAAGCGTCCATATATCCATTTTATTAGTGTACATTATTAATGTTCTTTAAACCTTTGAAATAAATATTACAAAACCGAAAGCAAAATGATTTTACATTTTAATTACTGGATCTAGACTAAAATATATTTTCATCTGTCCTCCCGGTGGGGAACTCGTCCAATGGTTTCAAAATGAGTTTTAAACAGTCATAAGCAACGTATAGAACTGATTGAGGCCATTGAAAACAAGAGCAACATCGAGTTTAGTTGAATTCGAACTGGAAATTCAGTAACCATGGCGACCGCGCTTTGAACTCGCGCCTTTACCGAGGAAAATGTGCTGCAGGTGTTCCGGCGACGGTAAAACCAATACATTGTGTAACCACAAAACGTGTAAAATGTTGGTTTACTTTAAATACACACATATTTCATGATAGCAGTGGTTACAAAATTGTAAAGACTCAGCACTTGCTAGATAAATTGAACAGATGGAAAAGGGACTACAGTCTACAATCATCTTGTTGACACTCAATAGGTATCATAAAAGATACCCCTTTTGCATACATTTCGTGAACATCTATGAGCTTTCGATATGTTACTTTGTGATTTATTTGTAATGTCATTTAAAACGTTGACGTTATTTGAAAAGTAAACTCAGGTATTTCCACAATTTTTTTTTCACCGAAAAGTGGTATAAGAAAAACGCATTTCAGCAAATGATCCTTTATCCATCCAGCAATTGAACTTGTCGCAAGACATTCCAATACTCTAAGTTAAATGAATCGTGAGCATTCAAATCAGTGATCGTACCTAAGTATCACCGGGGAACTCTCATTGCCTCAAAGGAGATTTCGTCTCGGAGCTTTATTAATTGCGGCCGCCGACCGACAGCCGCGACAAAGAGACTGGCATAGCAGGCTTCTTTTGAAACCAGAATACCTCATTTTGAGGAGAATTCACCTTTATTAGAGCTGAATAAATCAATATTCTACCTTTGGCTCGGCTTAATGAAAGCCGCTTGACTTGAATGCTTATTAGCCATGATGCTGACTCCAAGGAGAGGTTAGGAAGAATTACTGAGTCACTAAGTCCATTGGCAAATCAGTGATGACTTGGCAGATTAACCTACTGTTTCCGAGTAATAGGTTTTCAAGACTGTTCCATCGCCGATTACAATACGGCTACAATGTTATAGATGGGAAAAAACAGGTCCAAATGTCACTTTTTAATATAGTAATTTATCATGCTTTTTGATAGAAATGAAACAACTTGTTTCGAGTGACATCTGTCAGACCACTCTTATTTTATCAAAGGTGTACTCCCACCTAATTTGATATACTAGCTGTGCCCCGCGACTCCGTCCGCGTGGAATGTGGACCACCCTTAACATTTAGGGATATGAAAAATAGATAGTAGCCGATTCTCAGACCTACCCGATATGCACACAAAATTTCATGAAAATCGATCGAGCCGTTTCGGAGGAGTATGGTAACTAACATTGTGACACGAGAATTTTATATATAAGATGTTCATTTGTCATTGCAACTTTCAACTTCATGAGCTAACTTGAGTGCGTTCTGAGATGTCACATTGTGTACGGATTTTTTCAAATCATCCGAGAGATGGATTTATATCAGTCAGTAACCTACTCTATGTAAAAGCATCTTAAATGGATATCGCGTCGACAGTCTCCCGTAACATATTCCAGATTAGTTCGACTGATCCCCTCCACCTTTGGCTGTGTCACGGACACATGAAAAATGCGTCCCCGTCAAACATCAAAGGGTTTATCTTACCCCGATGATTGCACGCTTTTGTGAAACGTTTTGTTGTCAGAAATAATAAAGATTGCTTTTTCTATTGTTATACTAAAAACATTATTGGAAACTCGTTTGTGAACACAGAGGCGGACTATTGTACACCCATATTTAGCCCTAGATATTTAGGGCAAGTTCGTGCCAATAAACGTTCTTACGTTTATATTACAGATTAAAAAAAATCGTTCAGTTAAGGTGAAGGCGCCTGTCTAGCCCGCGAAATTCAAAATTTTCGAGTATTTTTATAGTTTATCCAAAATCTGAAAACATTTAAGACAACATTTTGTGATTTGCGAAAAACACAGTATGCAGTGCGTTTATTAATGCATTTATTTTACTCTAAATATTATCACGGTGGATATGATACTAGTAAATCACTAAATATACAAAAATTGCCAGATTATCTGGATAGCTGTCGTTCTTGAAATGTTTTAGTGTAAGTTGGATATATTAGTAAATGCACTGCACACGGTCTTTTTCGCGAATTACAAAATTTGTCTTTTATTATTGTCAGATTTTGAAAAATTTCTAAAAGAACTCAAAAAATTTGATATTCGCGGGCTAGATGGGCGCTTTAGCCTTAACAAGTTTTTTTTATTACTTACTGAGATAAATTTCGTTTTTAGCAACATAACTTGGAACAGCGTATTAACCACAACGGTGGTGAATTTAATACGCGCCCACCAGCGTTCTTCTCAGTTCGTTGGTTCCAATGAAGTATTTTGTTACCTAGGTGGGTGGCATCAAGGATCTTATTAGGGTGGTTGTAGTCTGTGCAAGCGTGCTTCGGTTCAGCATAAATGGATTTTCCATTAGGTGCAGCATTCGCTAACTGAAAGAATACGGAGTGGGCGGACGGAGCGGCGGAGTTGCTCTTGAATACGGTAGAGACCTTATTGAGTGGCAACTTTGTTTGAATTCAAATAACTTTAGGCTTTTGAAACTAGATTGTTTGTATTGCAGTGGAAATAACGAATGAGAAATGTTAAAAGCGCATCTTGGATTAAAGGAAATAAATATATTTTGAAGATAAATAAGATTGTGATGATTATGACACTGTATTCGATAGGGAAAGGATACAGAGACAATTAAAAGCAATGGATTATTCTCACCTGTGTCTCCTGGCAACTTAAGCTAGGTATACAGGTTGGGGCTGAGGAAATAAAGCGATCCTACTGGCCGAAGCGGGCCTACCCGCTTCATAGTACAGCCAAGTGGACTGACACCCTTAGGGTTCCAAACAGTACCAGCCAACCATTATTATTATTATAGTAATCTTTGCGTTATTTTAAGAATCCAGCTGTGACAATTTACCTCTGATATCTGGAGATATTATCCTTTCATTCCCGATTTAAAACTTCACGATTCCTCGGATCAATATCGATTACATTCTCACATTCAAATTCATAGCTATGGTTTAATAGCATTTCGATTTATAGATTAAGTTCCTGTAAATTCTCCAGCAGCAGTGGGACGGGTGTTATTGCTTATTGAATCGCAGGCACCTTATCGTATTTTATCGTTTCGACGTTTCAATCAATTGAATCTAAGAATTATGGTTTCAGACCTCGATTTATTTGCGCACTAACCTCGAGCCCAATTAGGGTGTTTTAGGCCCGTACTAATAAATCTATCTCAAGTCTGGGAATGGTCTTGAGTACGCGTTTGACACGTCATTTTGTACTGGGATGACGTTAGGATGACATTTCCAAAATCGCTCTCAGACTTGAGATCGATTTATTAACGCGGGCCTAAATTTATAAAGCTAAATAAGGTAAGGCTCCCAATTTGAACTACAATAACGGGAGAAAAGGGTTTGAGCAATGTTTTTAAACTCTGTTCCTACCATAGCTTCGCATCCAAGCTTTCAAGTATTCTTTCGGACTTTTGCAAGACCTGTATATAAAGACCGTTTTACCTCGTATCACGAGGGCAAAGGATAAATAGGTGTAAATAATACGAACGTAGTAAAAGTGTCTCGCCACAAGTCGTTATGTTTGTGAATAGATTCGATAATTTCGCGCTCGAGATTAAATTTTACACCGGCTATTAATGTCAACGTATAAGTCCACTTTAATATTTAATGGTTTAGCTTATTATATATTTATGTTTACCTACCCATACAACTTTAGATTTAGTCCTGGAAGATCTCCAACAAGTTGCACGGAGAGCCCTTCGATCGCTGCATCTGGATGAGTTCATTTAAGCAGAACCTTTTCGTGTGGTTATCACAATATGTTTTATTTTCCCTCAGCATATTGCGGACTCATAAGTATATAACACGCACACCTTAACAAACTAAAAGTTTTAAGTCATGGTTTCAAGTTATTTGATGTAAAATAAAATCAAAAGCAATTATTGTCTATGGTAAGAATATAAATACTTAAAAACAAAACAAGTTTAATGAATTTTTAGTTACTGCAACATTTTTTTAAGTTAAAATCAGTTCGTAGACATCATGGCGCGACTTATCGCTTGATACGCCCTAATCAAAAATTAATAGAACCTGCCTGAAATGATCGGGACAACGAGTCTAGTGGATTATTTCAGATGTTAACTTCCAAAAGCTTGGAATTGAGAATTCCGTTTGCGAGTTTGACATTGCCGCGATGGCTCATCGCAATCAGTAGATAGCTTTCGCATTCCTGCAAATACTTACTCAGGAACAAGCTTTTGCGATTGTTCTATGGGGGTGACCTTATTTCCTAAGATAAGTATCTATTCTGCCCATTTCTGAGATAGCTGTATTACTTACAGGGATTTGAAAATTAAAACATCACGATTTGGAACTATTATTTTCTTTGTCAATCTTTTAAAAGTTGCAGACTAAAGTGAATTCGTTTCGAATACTACGTCCTATTTCATTACTTATTTAAAAATAAGGTTATGATCTCGAGAACATAAATAGAAGTATTCAATGTTCTTATTTTTCAAACTGAACTACCAATTTAAGACCTTACATCTAAGGCGTGCAAATCATAGCTGTACTTAGTTGAAAATTATCCTGTACACATATACGTGACTGTGGGTATAATAACTCTAAGTAAGCAGTCATGAGAAACATCCCCTAAATCGCGATGACTATCGCAATTTCCCATTCCAATCACATAAACAAACACCGCAACAGAAACATGAGCACATCTATCGTGTAGCTTGTTCGAAAGCTCTTCAGGCTCTCCAGATGAACAGCCCAACGTGCTGTAGACCGCCCGATCAATGGTCGAGCCCTATTCGAGCCCTCAGCTCCACTCGAGGGCTATCCACATAGTTTGCGAGCCAAAAGCTGTACCATAAACTTTTTACCAGCAATCCAATTAAAGTTTTGAGCGGCTTGGTTATAACTGCTATGCTGTAAGAGCTAGATTTAAAACTGGCAGATAGGGATAATTGGGGTCTTATTTATGGAGACAAGTAAAGTTTTAATGGAATGCTATTAAAAGGTCTTCTCTATGGTTAAATCTTTATCTGTTTCAAAAGCTTTCAATAGGATAGTAACATGTTCAATGTGTATAGTCCCCATAGCAAAGAACAATAGTTTTGAAGAGGTATGCCAACATTTATGCTCGGAGTTTCTCTGAAGGATAGGATTCGCAATGAATACATCCGACAGAGAACCAAAGTTATCGACATAGCTCTAAGAATTAGCAAGCTGAAGTGGCAGTGGGCTGGCCATATCTCACGAAGAACCGACAACCGCTGGGGTAAACGTGTTCTTGAGTGGAGACCTCGACTCGGCAAGCGTAGTGTAGGACGCCCTCCGACCAGGTGGGATGACGATCTGCGAAAGACTGCAGGTAGATGCTGGATGCGGCAAGCTGAAAACAGGGCGCTATGACGCTCATTAGAGGAGGCCTATGTCCAGCAGTGGACAAGCGTAGGCTGATGATGATGATGATGATGATGATGCCAACATTACAATATCGAACGACAGAAGATCGGCATAAAGTAGCTATTATAGCCTACATCTCACAATTGACGGAAAGCTTCCGATATGAAATGAATTAGAAGAAGAATTATAGCTGTCGTGTCCGACACGGAAACTTTACGTCGACTGTGAACCCCCGGTCGGGAACGTGCGAGCAATACCTTTTGTATTACAAGTATCTATGTGCAACGATAACGGCTTAACATCAGGCGGGTCGTACTTTTTTCCGGGTTTACTATTTAAAAAATACTAACATATTTATCTGAAAAACAACAGAATCACTTCAAAACACAAAGTCCTTACGAAAGTGTAAGTAAAGCATAGTGGGATTGATTATTTATAAATTCGGGCGGTGCTGGCTGTCCCCTCGGGAGTGCGACACAAACATACGCTGTTTATTCATCGTGCCTGCCGAATAACACCTCTCCGTTCCATTTGTAAGCACTGATGCATTAATATAGCATAGCTGCCTAGTAGAAATAAGTTTATGACATGACAATATTCTGGGCCTATTACTTCATTTTTTTGATGCCTTATGCATTAACCTACATTGTCCTCACACCTCTAATTATACGTAGTGTAAACGCAAATATAATTTAAAAAAAGAGAAAAGAAAAAATGTATCCATGTATTTCTTGCATGTTCTTCTCCATATGAATTTGTTTTGGAACATGCACCTAGCTCTTGACTTTTAAAAAGTGCCAGTTAATCTGGCCTATTTGAAATAAAAATATTTGAATTTGAATTTCTCGTCGCTATATCTGGGTATTCCGCAATGAAAACAGGACTTATAGATTAGAAGTTTTCATTTATAACTAATTCTGTTTTCAATTGGCTTGGGACATGAGGCAAGAGGGGTCTAGTAAGAAACTACGCCCTTAGGTCACTAAGATTGAAGGTCATGTTTGAAGATCACGTTATTAGTTAACGTTATGTTAAGTTAAACGAAATATGGTCATGTAATTTCTGTTTCCTTTACCGTGTATCTTCTTCTTTATTTATAAAAGATTTCGGTGAGCTGGTGTCCGTAATTATTCTCCTCCTAAACGGTTGACAGATTATGATGACCTTTTTAGTACTTATGGGATCATCTGGATGATTCTTAGGTATAGTTGGACTACGGTAGGTGCCCTGTTAGCGACATCCAGTAAATTTGAATCTATGCAAGCGAAGCTGCGGTAAAAGACTAGTGTTATAATATTTTTTATGGAACACTAGCTGAGCTCGCGACTTCGTCCGCGTGGAATTTAACTTAACAAAAATGCCCGCTCCCGCGTTCAGAGCCCGCGCGACAGGAGCCATTTTTTTTTTCTAAAATAAAATAAGTCTAAGTTACTGCTTATAACATCAGCTATCTACCAGTGAAAGTCCCGTCAAAATCGGTCCAGCCGTTTCGGAGATTACCCGTAACAAACATACAGACAGACAGACAGACAAAAAATAAATAAATCGCGTTTTTGCTATAGGTGTCGTATGTACTTTCATATGCATTCAATGTAAAGGTTTTATTGTGATATTACAAACAGACACTCCAGTTTTATTTATTTGTATAGATTTCTTGTCATCAATGACAAGTTTAATGTTTGTTCATTAGATAGCAAACTAATAGTAAACAAAAGTGTATTAAACAAGTTGTGGAACCGTAAGCGCTAAAACGTTGGTTGGTTTGTTGTTATTAATTAACAGTTTCTTCCGGATTAAAGTTCCCCGGGGCCGGGGCACGGATAAACTAAACTCACACGTCAACTCGCTCTAGGGGTAGACGCGGTAAGTCGGGTTTAAAACGATAACAAAAATATGGGTGAAAAGTTATGTTGTTTTTGTATGCTATTTATTCCTGGTACTTGACTTATATGGACACCATAATTTGAAAAATATTTTAGGTAATATAATGCGTCCTCGATATAAATAAATAAATATCGCCAAACTGACACACCAACTGTATGGTCCCAAACTAAGCAACGCTTGTACTATGGGTAACGTACAATGGACTGGGGTTGATCCCAGTGATACCCAGATCTGGAAATTACGAAAATGCCATTTCCGAAATTTGCCCCGGTGGGAATCGAACCCGCAACCATCATGTGCAATGGACCGAGCGGTCTACGCTCGAACCACTGCTCCAAACGGTCTTCAATAAATATAGACCTTATGTCCACTTATGCTTTAAATAAGTTGCTCTATTATGATTATAACCTAATATGTTATTGAACTTTTCCCAGTATCTCTGAATCCACTTTCAAATTCACCCCGACCTGTGACTTCGAACAAGGTGCTAAAACGTGTCATAAAATTATTCAACGAAACAAAACGGGTCGAGATGAGCGTGCCATAAAACAAAACCGAACGTTGACATATTGCACAATACGTTGACATTGTTAAGTCTAAATAAAAACATATAAAAGGAATACAAAAGGGAAAGATAAGGAACGTTTGTTCTCGCTAACAATTTGCGATGCCGCCGCCGCGCCATCACAGTCGCGTCAGGAAGGAAATTAAAAAAATATTTACCTATATAATGTTTGTATAGACTAATAGGAGTACCGGAGAATTATACACAAGCTGTGAACGCACATGTCACGCATAGCAGTAACCAATGACAATGTCTACAACACGATTAGATAATATACTATAGTATAGTATACAACTATACAATTATGCGCTGAATCCGTCATCTGCCTTTCAAATACGCAAAAACGAGTTCTCATGCAGTAAAGTAGGACTTGAAAAGTGGACAGTCACATTTTTGTATTGTATTGTTATTAATTGTGTTTGTTATTGCTACATATTTGTTACTTGACACTTGCTAAATACCTATTAACTTAGGTGGGCCATATTTTTCAAGAACGAAGAAGGAAAGCAGGATTTAAAATATTTGAGTAGCGTTTGAGTATTCGGCGGTAACTGGTAACGCTGATACGCGAAGTATTCGAACAGTTATTTCACTCCTACATTAATTAGCCTAACTCTCAATTCGGAAATCTTCCGCGAATGGCAGCCAACGACCTTCGTCATGGTACGATGGGTTGTTGTGACGTAAACAGCTATTAATTTATGCTATATCAGGTGCGTTCCGAATACCGTGCGAATACATTCATCGGTACCTATGCGTTTCGGAATTGCGGAGACAATCCGAATCCGAAACGAGGTCATTGTTCAATCGAATGCTGTTAGAATTCGATAGGTGATGTTATGTATTTGGAACTAACTGTGTGTGATCAAGTTTCAAGGTTTTCTGATTGTTCTCATGTGTCTCGGGCGTTTGTGGACTATCTATTTTCTGACTGATTGGATACTCAATTCAAAAGCGATCCCCATCAAGAAGTATGTACCAACTTTTAGGTTACGAAAGGTTACAATATATAAAAAGACATGACAAAAAAGAACCCAGAAAGTATCACGGAACAAATTCCAATTCCAAAGTTATTGTTCCGATATTGTCCACGGAATTTCCGCCAATGGCCATGATCTCTATCAATAAGTCTACAAGGGTGGTGTGGGGCAGCCCCCACGACAGGCGCAGATTAGTATTCTTGCCCCGTACAAAACACGCAACCGGCGTCAACGGCTGAATGAAATGCGACTTTGCTACGCTTGTATCGTACAAACTTATACACGCGTTCAGCTAGCCAAAAATATACCTTTCACTCTGATAATAAAAGCTATAAGGTTCGCAGAAATGGTGTTAGTTGATGAGATCAAAGTAGTCATTCAAACTGTTCACGCACTAAATGTTTTGTGTGCAACGCAGTAGGTTATAAGGTCGGGTTACATAAATGAAATTGTTTTGTACACACGTTGGAAAGTGATCTACATAGGCGTGTTGATTGCGGACCCCGTGGTACATAATTTCTACGTTAATTAAGACAGAAATGTTACATAACTTGGGTCTATTAAGTTTGAGTAGGTACAGACAATTTTATCTGTTTCATTCGTACACATAAAAGTTTGTGAACATAATCCCTTTGCAGTATTTAAAAATGATGTCCTTTAGTTTATTAGCATTATAAGGGTCCAGAATTAACTTTTTTATAAGTTTATTTTATTTTATAAGAATCTCGGCTTGGAACACCAAAATCAGGAATCAATCTAGACAGACGAATAAATATTACTTACAATTAATAAAGATAATGATCTGTTTGATATATCTATAAAAATATAGAAGCTATGTGTCGCTGACCTACATTTCTTTCAGCAATTTGCTATAAAAAAAATCAAGAATCCCAATAATATACGCACCGATAAAAGGAAACCTTAAAGTTTGGATCATCTCCAAATAACCCGACCTTGTGCCCAACTTTCGAGGTTACTAAATTGTGCTCAAAACATTGAAGGAAGAACTATTCCATAAGAAGGAAGAAGACAACGCGAGAAAACGCTTGTAAAGCAGAGTGGAAAATCCAACATGCGTTAGAGATATTTCCTGTTTTAATATAAGAAAACGCAAGTTAAATCTATTCTGTCTTTTGTAAAAAAATGAATCAGTGTTCGTATTCATTCGTTTCTGAATAAAAATAACATACTCGTATAAGTTCGATAATGTCTTTGAATATTTCGTTCCGCTTTGTGAAGAAAAATATTTTCAACTAGCCCACGTGGTGCTTCGATAAAATATAAGTAGCCTAAGTTACTATCTGCCAGTGATAGATGAAGTCCCGTCAAAATCGGGCCAGCTTTTTGGGAGAATAGGCCGAATAAAAATACAGAGAGATAAAAAAATAAAAATACGTAGGTGCCGTATATACTTTTATATATGCATTTATTAAAAAGCTGCTATTTTGTCATTACAAACAGACACTTCAATATTATTTATTTATTTGTTTTGGCTCACAGAACAAGTTATAATCTACAACAGTTTTGTACATAAGAACTAAGCTTAAAACTACTTATTAATTTGTATAGATCATAATTATTATATCTGTACGGTAGTGGGGACAAGACGAAGCTACATCAAAGTATTCATCTAGATATAATGAAATAATGTAGAAGAGAAAAAGTTAAAAACATAACTAGAGACAGCTGACTGACAACCGAATACCAAATCGAAATTTGCGTTTCGATATCGGATACAATACAAATGAATATTCCGTTCTCGTGATTACAATTCAATTTACCCGCAACAGTGCCTCCCCTCCGCTGCATGATCACTATCTCATTCAATGCATTCGTTATCATATTAATAAGAACATAAATAATAATTTCCAAATGAAGGAACTTTCGTAATTGGGAACAGTTGTTTTCGACGTCTCTTTGATTCATTTGTAAGTACCTAGGGTCGGTGTGTGTGAGGGTAGACGGAAAAACAACTTTTTGGCGACGACATGGCGCCATACTGGCTAAAGCTGACTACACACAAGCAGCGCGAGAAAGTGAGGTCATCAATAATCGATCGCTCCATTGTCCGCGGAATGGACTGACGCTCTCGTATGGCGTTCTTATCCTATACAACGCGTCTTTAATGTCATCAAAATAACGAAGGATCCTGAACTGTAAATAATACAGCAATACTAACTTTGACGACCGCTTGGTGCAGTGGCTCGAGCGTAGGCCGCTCGGCTCACAGCACCGGGTGGTTGCGGGTTCGATTCCCGTCAGGGTAAATTTCGGAAATGGCCTTTTCATAATTTTTCCTGGTCTGGATGTCACTGGGATCGCCCCCAGTCTATTGTACGGTACCCATAGTATAAGCTTTGCTTAGTTTGGGACCATACAGTTGGTGTGTTTGTCTGGCGATATTATTATTATTATTAACTATATGTAGATAGGCTTTTATCGCATCGTTTACTCATACTGTGTCGCCGATATTAAGCTTCAGCTGTAAGATCGGAGCCGCACAGGTAAGGCGATTGCGTAACGAAGGCGATTTATAAAAAAACCTCCATATACTTATAGGGGGTTATTTTAACAACATCGCTTTGCATCGCCATCGCCTAACCCGTGCAGCCCCGGCCTAAGGTTGTTCTGTTTTGATTACTTTGCTTGAAGTCGTGTCATAAATATTAATTTACGAAAAAGAGGTTTTCTAATGGATTCAGTTAATTCAATTTTATGTCAGTGCGATGTTAAAAATGAGTGCATCGCTCCAGACGAAATGAACATTGTTGCTAGGGATTGAAAGCATACCTACTTATTGAAGGTTGGTTGGACAATGGTAATCGATATAGTAGCCCACACGTTTCATTCTCTAAAATATAGCCTTTGAGGATAACCCCGAAAGATAAGGTTTTGATGCATGCAACTATGTTGATACAAAAATGTATATTTGTATGAAAGTTTTACTACAATATAAGTAAGTACTGTGGGGAAGTAAGAAGGTTTATGTTTGTATGTTCTACTTATATGTAATTCCGAACTGGTGGAAGATTCTGACTATTCATAAATGCTTTGTTGGCTTACATGGATAAAAACAATGTTGAGTTTATGTTTAATATTATTTTTAACCCCCGACGAAAAGAGAGGGGTGTTATAAGTTTAACATGTGTATCTGAGTGTCTGTCTGTGGCATCTTGGCACCCAAGCGGATGAACAGATTTTAATTTAGTTTTTTTTGTTAATAAGGTATTCTGATCGAGAGTGTTCTTAGCTATGTTTCATGAAAATCGGTTCAGACGTTTGGAAATTATCAGCTCTTTTGTAGTATAAAAAGTCGTCGTATCGGGGGTTTTTAAATTTTAAATTTTATTTATTAACGTAGGTACCTACTATTTGTCTCACCATACCTCAATAGAGTGTTACCAAAGTCCGAAATAATACTTGGAGTTTTGATAACAATTCCTCGAAATTAGAATACTATAAAATACTCTTATTATTATAAATCGTCATATCTCAACGCCATTAGAATATTATGAGTTATTATGGTAACAATTTTCCGTGAAAATATTTTACGTAAACGCTAGCGACAAGCGACTACTGGTAACGTCAACACTCGTGATAGAGCCGCCGAAGGCACCTAACATTTTGATAAGGATTAGGTTTTACATCCGGCACCGTCATAAAAATGTACGTGCCGGAACCCTTCTCCAATATACAACTTAATATTCCCCCCACATAAACTATATAACCAAGATAATATTCTAGAAATATAACTTTGCTATGGGTAACGTTTGCTAGGAATTGATAATGATATCTAGCAGAGTGAATCCCACAGAAACTACAGAATATCGTTTGCTAGAACTCTATGATCGTAATCATTTATACTAGGTGAAACAGAAAGGGTATACTATTTTTTATTTAAACTTAACTTTGTAAATCTAAAACTATCGGCTTTGTGGGACAGTTGAAGTACTAAATGTTTTGTAGACTTATGAAATCTGTCAAGAGATGTATCCCTGTAACACCTTTTGTATTTCAAGTTTCCTCCAAAGCTAATAGTTTTAGATTTACAAAGTTAAGTTGCAAAAAAAATAGTATACCCTTTCTGTTTCACCTTGTATATACAAGGTGGTCATTTATAATGTGCCTTTTTTACTTGGATAGATGACATTGGTGTGACTAATTTCGACACAACATCATGAGTTCCGCGAAGACCAGTGGTTTAAGGGTTATGATTTTATTTGGTGTTTTATTTATTTATCTTCTCTTCTCTAGTAACAAACCTCTAGAATAGCTCTAGAAATAAAATTAGATTATCAAATAAGCTAAAATCAACATCTCCAAAATGTCTAAAACAATGGTACAATCTAAGAATATCGCAAAAACGACTGCTATTGGTCTCAACAATGTCTTCTGACAAAAAAATATATTTAAACCACTGTAAATGGGCCACCCTGTATTTTTCAAGCAACCATTAGACCTATTAGCATTTTGAAAAAAATACACCTATACTTTTACAAAATACAGATGCCCATATAATATTTCCAAAGATCGATATTTTTGATACCCTTATCAATATTTGAAGATTTCGAAACTAAGTGTAAGTACAAGCGAATAGTGCGACATGAGGTAACATACTATCTTTAAACGTTAAGTATGTAATTAGACTCTTACCAAAAGATAAAGTTGTTAGGCTACTCACACTGAACTAGCTCCAAGTCTAGTTAGATTACACTGATCACGGCAGACGGTACCTACCTAACGTTGGGTTATTTATTGCTTCACGCCACGCGGCCGCGCCGCAGCCGGGCCGCAGCCGCGCCGCGGCCGCACCTGCGATCACCTGGGAATTGTGACGGAAAATGTTTTCCTGCTAAGCCAACTCTACATTACGCCGTGATTAAGTTTTTACTTCGTTGTACTCAAATACTACATCCTATTGTAGAATTAACTTATTAAAACGTATTAAACATATTTCACTCGAAAAATGTGAGTGTATTCTAAGAGATCAAAGGTTCTCGTGCGGCAGATAGGATCGTATTTTGGTTTATATTTACTTAGGCCCGTACTAATTAATCTATCTCAAGTCTGAGAGCGATCTTAAGTAGGCATTTGGCAAGTCATTTTGTACTGGTATGACATAAGAATGACGTTTCCAAGATCAGTCTCAGACTTGAGATCGATTTATTAATACGGGCCTTAATATATAAAACTCTCTCCTAATATGAAACTATTTAAGGACTAACTGATATTAAAATCTAAAGAAATTTAACATACAATGCACTTGATGCGTCTCGAGACAGTTAAAGTCAGTCATTTGACACCCAAGGTAATGGATTAGTCAAAAGAATAATCATTTACATTTGCAAGGTGCGATGGTAATGAAAATAGATAGCGCTAACCTTTGAATTCCATGTAAAAATCATGACTTCAGAAAATATTGTCTTCTAAAAACTTTGGTAAGGGCCGTGCACTTTGTAAAGTTTTATTTACACAAAGCTAACAAAATATCGACCTAGACCGCAAAACTTCTCAACTCACTTATTAAACTAATATAATAATAATGCTTAGATTGGTTTTGAGTACGTTTAAAAGAAGTGTTTTTCACATCATCAATAACATACGTTCACAAATTGTAAACCAAAATGTCACAATTTGTTTTGATAAGTAGGGATCTACTTCAAAAAGTTATTACATTTAATGATAATAAATTTAATAAGGGCCAATTAAGATGTCTAAAGATACATTATACTGCAACTGGTAGGTAATTACCGATATGAGGATTTCCAGATATTAGTATGCGTCAAAAGGTGAAACCCCTCATTCCAAAATATCCGATTTTAATGGTTGTATGCGTCATATAAATAATCCTAATGTGATTTTTATTGATTCATCAGAGATATGCAAATATCTTTAGGTTTTTGCATCTCAAGTGAAAATTATAATAATTATATTATAAAAAATATAATTATTATTATATTATAATTATATTATAAAAAATATAATTATTATTAGTAGAAAATTCTGAAAATAGGTACTCGAGTGTGTTGATGCTGTGTTAACAGTTAAGGGACTAGCCATATTCGGCAATGAAAATGAATTATTCCATGCATATTATATTGTGTTTTCAGAAATAGCTCTCCCGTGGATAATCCAATGGTTACATTCCAGCAGCAATAACGTATTTTTGACAATGTTTACGATAACTGTACATTAGGTGGGAACAAAGAAAAATTAAAGCGAACAGTGATTGTCTACAATCCAATAAATGGAACTGAGATCTAATTGAATATTCTCTAGAAACAAAGTCTCATCAAATACTTGCTTTTATCCTGTCTGCTAGCTGGGTTTACAGCGAAATGAGAAACAGTTTCGCTGCTATTTTGTCGAAGCTCAAAGCTAAATGAAGAAAAAAGCTTGTAAAAAACACCGTCTCTACTCGAAACTACAATATAAATTTTCTATTCCAGATTCCACTGAAATTAAATTTTCTCCTTTCAATTTTCTCTGAAACTAATAAAAAAATCTGCAAATCAGGCTTTTAATTTATGCCAGCCCTTCGATTTTCTATAAAGAAGCTTGATGTTTACCCCGAGTCATGCGTCTGGGGCGCTTTGTTTAAAAAGTCCACGCTCATTTATTTGGAAAGACTCGAGATGGAAATTTTATAACACAGGTGCTGAGTTGGCTAGACGAGCTTTGTGCAAAAGAAAATAAAATAATAACGATCTCTCCGCCGATTTTCCACATTCCTTTTTGTACCGAGCGTAATGGTAAACGAATATTTATATTGTTAAGGTTTATGTGACTGCCTGCCAGTTTTGTTGAAGATTTCCAGTTTCATTGGACCGCTCAATGTCAGCGGAACAATGGGGGAACAACTGAACGGCAATACTTTGCATGCACCAACTAAGCTAATTATCAGATTAATTATTATCAGTATCACAGGGAGTATCCAGGCACGGTCTAGAGTCTATACAATTCTTGGTGGCCGATGCGAGAAGTATACCTATAGTAGAAGTATACGCAATATCTATATGTAAACCAATCTAATCATTTCATAGTCGTGTAATCACTCAGTCCAGTGTGAGAGGAGATCAGAGCAGCAAGATTCGTGAGCCAATAATGTTAAATGAACAATGGCTGCGGCCCTGGAGGTCCTCTGAATAATGTATGTGGCCAATTTCAGTTGAAAGCGGCCTAGGCCTCATAACACTTAACGGTGAAATCTGCAGACGAATATAATTTTTATATTTTTGTAGATGATATGTATATGAAAAAATCTGTATTTTTCTTCAGCGCCGCTACACACAGTTTCAGACCGGGCGGGGTAAATCTATATAAATATAACTCAAAGGTGACTGACTGACCGACTGACATAGTGATCTATCAACGCACAGCCCAAACCACTGGACGGATCGGACTGAAATTTGGCATGCAGGTAGATGTTATGAGTTAGGCATCCGCTAAGAAAGGATTTTGATTAATTCTACCCCCAAGGGGATAAAATAGTGGATGAATAATCCCGAAATATTTGTTAGGTTAAATTACACGCGGACGTAGTCGCGGGCACAGCTAGTCGAATGTAATATTTTAAAAAGTTCAACAGTGCAGGTCATCTATTTCTTTACTCTGAGAACCGAGTTTAATATATTTCTTGCAAATTCATATCTAAATATATATAACTCAAAGGTGACTGACTGACTGACTGACATAGTGATCTATCAACGCACAGCCCAAACCACAGGACGGATCGGGCTGAAATTTGGCATGCAGGTAGATGTTATGTCGAAGGCATCGGCTAAGAAAGGATTTTGGTTAATTCTACCCCCAAGGGGATAAAATAGGGGATGAATAATCCCGAAATTTTTGTTAAGTTAAATTACACGCGGACGAAGTCGCGCGCAAAGCTAGTCGAATATAATATTTTAAAAAGTTCAACAGTGCAGTTCATCTATTTCTTTACTCTGAGACCGAGTTTAATATATTCCTTGCAAATTCATATCTTAATATATAAGTATGTGGGCTAAGCGGTCAAAGTATCCGCCAACCAAAGGTAAATAATTAAATCAACGGCATTATTTCTGTTTCGAATAGCAACTAATTAAATTAATGGTATTATATTCCGCATGGAAATATGGATTAAAATATTTACAATACTGTATTGAGGCATCGACAATGGATTTATATTTACAGATATCAATATCCGTAATATATCAAGGCTGGATGCAAGACTGGCTGTTTTTCTCGGACACCTGAACAACACAAAAGTGCTGAAAAAGCAATATTTACAATTATACAATGAAGTTGATGCAATACTATACGCACGCCCGTTCTTCGGACTCCGCATTAAGTAGAAATAACTTGCATAAAAATAATTCCGAAAAGTTGTGGGGCGGTATCGGAGGCAACGTCATTGTGATTGGTTTATCGAGAATCATAATGGATTGTGATTGGTGGATCGTATATCTTATATGCCTTATTAAGCAATAGTGTGCAATAAAGAGTTGTTCCATTCTATTCTAAGCGTATTTGTTTCGGAAACTTTTGTCCTAGAGTGCGGAGTCCAAAGAGAGGTTTGTCCATAATTTTAAGCATGTTTGTTAATGTCAAAATCATTTAACAAAAACACCCGGAAGCCAAATAAGACATTTTACCGTCAAAATGTTATACAAGGAGACGCATCATAAAATTAATTGTAAACCATTTCAATTTCCATCCCTAATAAAGCGACAACGGGAATCCTATCAACTCCCGTATGCCATTTTAACGGGGACATTTGACGAAACCCGTAAATATTAACATAGAAACAAAAGCTTTATGCGAATGTTTATACTATGAGTGTTGCGAAGACTCGGTCATTAAGATTTACGAGGCACTTGGTATCAATGACGTAGATACAGAAGGGATAAAGATAAGTGGGGGGTATAGGGCTTTTATGGAAATCGCTCCCGACACAATCGACTCGAATTACATTTTACATTTATCGAGTTACATTTATTTTACTCTAAATATTATCACGGTGGATATTATACTAGTAAATCACTAAATATACAAAAATTGCCAGATTATCTGGATAGCTGTCGTTCTTGAAATGTTTTAGAGTAAGTTTGATATATTAATAAATGCACTGCACACGGTCTTTTTCGCGAATTACAAAATTTGTCTTTTATTATTGTCAGATTTTGAAAAATTTCTAAAAGAACTCAAAAAATTTTAACTTCGCGGGCTAGATGGGCGCTTTAGCCTTAAGGTGGATAGTTTCACAAAGTCCTTTTTATATTTGTCCTCGCTACGAATATAAATTTCCACAAAGGAAATATCGAATAGTGAGTGAAGCCGGTATCCTTCCCCGATAACAATCCCGGCAGAAAACACCAGGGTATCATGTTATACAAGGCAGAGCATCAAAGCTGTCGACTTCCTCGGTGTGAATTCGCGAGTAATTTGAGTACGCGCATAGGTAAACATTGGGGGAACAGGGGATATTGCAGAAAAAATCCAATAACAGTGGAGTTGGGGTGCTCAGGAAATTGGAACGGTGGCACGGTGACAGCTTGAGGCACCTGCGCCAATTACACTTAGCGGAATATAAAATTGCCCACATGTGCGGTCGTAAATTGTAATTTTCTAATACACATACGTTCTTGATTACAGAATTGAAAATGGGGAGTTGCGATTGGAGGTTTTAAATTGACTTTACATTAAGAATGTGAAGAGGGCACAATGTGCTCTTAACAAAATGAAATGGGTTTCAGGGTAATGGAATGTTTTCAGAATATTCATACCTTTGCACGGGTACTACTCGACATAAATAATACTTTACATATAATCTAAATATATATAACTCAAAGGTGACTGACTGACTGACTGACATAGTGATCTATCAACACACAGCCCAAACCACTGGACGGATCGGGCTGAAATTTGGCATGCAGGTAGATGTTATGACGGAGGCGTAAGAAAGGATTTTGATTAATTCTACCCCCAAGGGGATAAAATAGGGGATGAAAGTTTGTATGAAACTTTGTCAATTAAATTCCACGCGGACGAAGTCGCGGGCACAGCTAGTGCGTCATATAGTTATAACGTAGCAAATTATAAGTATTATATTAAGAGTAAAAGTAGACGGTTTGACACACATTTTATAAAAAGACAGACACAGGAAATGAACCAGACGTTATGACATTTATAAAACGCTGTTCCACTTAAAAACAAGATCAATAAACATTAAAATAATTGGCCTATTGACCCGCCACTTTCTCACAACCTTGACTCCACTGGCAACATTTCCTTTGCTGCCTTTTGGTAACTAGCCAACGTGCATTCTCTGCTCTACGCAGTAGCCAAGTTGACCTATATTCTAGAGCACTGGATGGAAGCCAGCCTAAGGCTTTGACCCACTAACTTAACTGTAAACACAAAAGTTATTAAGTTTGGCTGTCAGCTTTAAATGAATAGTGAGTAAGCGATAACTGTATAATCCAGTCTTGGGAGGGTAATATTATTTGAACCACTTAAACTAATAAACACGGACGAAAGTGAAAGCTAATTAAATTTTGTGAACCCCACTAGTTCCGTCGGCGAGAATTTCAAACTGCTTTAAAGGGGATGGCGTTTACGTCAAATAACTTGATCCAAAAGGAAACGTTCGATTTGTGAAGCGACAAAAAAAAGTTTCGAGGACAAATATGAAACTTCACATCCAATATAAAGGGACACAAACCGTTTTTTCGTAGATGGGAGTTTCGCGGAAGATTGGAGCGAGTTTATTTAGCGGGATACTGCGGGTCGTATATCGAAAAACTTTACGTCATCACTAAAGGCAGACATAAAACTAGTTGTGCGAGGAACTCAAGCCATTTCGCGCGGATTAATTAGCCGTATAGCGGGCACTTGAGTTCAGTTTTTATGGCATCTTTTGAGTCGAGCTCTCCAAGAGGGCATTTGTGGAGACAGTTTTGCAGGTCATAAAGCTGGCGTTAACAGTCACCGCAGTAAACACACTCTGAGGTCCGGCTGGATACCGACCCTCGTAAACGACACGCCCCAAACTAAATGCACGCGCCGTTATTCGCCCACGAAAAAACATGGCTACACAAATTCCATGACGTTGTTTGGTTTGCGCAACTTCATAGTATTTCGGGCGAATTCTGACTTTTCCTGATAATAAAACAATTTTGATACTGTGGCGACCTCACATTCACGACGCCGACGGAAACGGACAGACGGCGCTAAATGCGGCGCCTCAATACAATGTACAGATTCATCATAGAAAAACTGAATCACGATATTAAGACTCGAAAGCATCGTGGCTATATATACAAGACCCCGAGAATAACCAGCGGGGCATAGCGGCCGCCCCGCCAGGCATAACACCCGCCTGGCTGGAAGATCTTCCGTTTTCTACTAAAATACAAATTATACAATCACAGGAGTATTCTGTGATCGGTGGGCGCGCGGGCACGGCTCTATAAGACGAAAGCAAAGCTGGATTAACACGGGTTGCCACTCAGGTACCGGCACCCGTCGATCCCGCCCGCGGCCGGATCGCGTGATACAAAGAACTCCACTCAACGATACACTTGTATGTTCTGTAAACATTCCGATATAATGCCTACTTTGCTTTTCTGTAGCCTTAATCCGTTTGCTATCGATTTAAAGATTATATAAGCGAATGTAGATATCATGAAGTGAAGACCGAGACTCATTTAAGTTATGAACGTGGCAAAACTGTTTTCTATGAATGCCGCAGGAATTAAAGATGTGTACTCTTACATATATCACCTAAGTCACCTAGACATCTAGTGGTCATTATCATTGTACAGAAATTAGTGCATTACTTAGGTATTAAGTACTGTGTCGAAAGAAGGCAGATAAAGAGACCATTCTTAGAAATAAATCGGTAAATTATCTCTGTTTGAAGAGAACAAAAGTGTAGCATTCTTAAAAAAAATACAAATCTTTATTATAATGGAAACTTTCGTCGCAACAAAGTTTTTGGGACGATCGTTATTTTTATTGTTTTGGTACAATACGAGTGTCCCCACAGACAAATACCGAGGTGACAATAAGCAAAACCATTAATTGTATAATTTCTAATACAAGCTGGACAGATTCTGTGGTAACTGGGTCATCTGTATTCTTCGATTAACACTTGATAATAAATTTGCATGCGATTCTCTTAACTAAGCGGTCATCACACGGCTAACCCGGCACCGATTATTTATATACATTTCACTGTGTCCAGATGTCGAATATGGCCATTATCTGTCAAAAATGTATACTGAAAACGGTGTCGGCATCTTCGTGTGAATGACTGCTAACTCACTAGTTCTTGAGAATACTTGACATCTGATATTTAAATACTTCACATAATCAATCAAGCTAGGTGGTAATGGAATTTGTATGTTTGTAGAGCAAAAGTAATGGTATAAATTCTCTGGCCGGTCCTTTGGAAGGTTTGCATGGAGACATACAATTGTTATTATACAAAATTATTATTTCCCGTAAAGTTGAATTGAGGAGTTGGAAAAAAATAAGGTTCATTAATTATTAATCTCTTTCCCATATCTCATTGTTTACAAAAATCTCATTCACCCACAGAGTTTAAGGCGTGTTCCACATGGCCACTCTCAGAGCGCTGTTGATTTATGTGCATTCTGAAGCATTACGATGGTAATGGGTCGTAAAATTATACTGGTACCGCTGGGGTTGTTTTCCGAGCTTGTGCGTAATCTAAAGTAGGTAGGTGGGACGCATGGGTGAGGAACTCTCGGAAGAAGGGTCGTGCCTCCGTAAAAAGTGTCCGCACAAATGAAAGTATAATATGTTGGAGCGAACAAATGTTTTCAATTTTCGCAGCGCGAATTCTCACATAAATCGAGAGACTGCATCGCGCGAGTTTTAAAGCTGTCACTTCAAAGTTATAGATGTCACGAATATTTTAAAACTTAGCAATTTGTGGTAACTAGAAAACTAGCTAAGTAAATAAATATAACTTCAGAAAACTGTAATGTAATGGCCGGTAGGATCATGATTAAATAAAATAAATGCAACTTCAACAAACGAAATTCAAGCTTAGATAGTTAGGATAAAGCTACTAGTTATCATTTTCCAATAAATACCAGACGTTCCATTAGAATTCCCACCATACTATAATTGTCGTATAATAAAGTTACTGAAATACCTAAAATATTTGGGGAAGGTTCGCCGTATCTACACGATGGCTGTTATAAATGAATTAAGAATCGCCTGGCAGCTTCATCCAGACAGCTCTAAGGTGAAGAAGTCGGACCTTCCTTTGGTGGTCAACTACACTTGTTATTGAATAGTTTCACTCAACTATGTGGCTGAATACAAAGCTATCGTTTAAAAGTTACAGGAATACAGTGTAGAGACAAGAGAGTCTTCGTTTATTAAAATTAATTATGTAAACGATTTAATCCATCGGATTAATTATATATGCGTAAAAGTTCAAGAGGCTTCCAATAGAACGGTCCTGTAGAGACAAAGACAAGATTCGAATATATTTTTAATGGGTATAGGTAGTGAACTATAAATCATCTTAGTACAAATTAGTTAAACTACGTTGAGATTAATATAGCACTTATTCTAAAGTTAATAAATCAGATATTATTAAAACTCTTCCACCCTTATTAATAAACGCGGTACCTATAGCTGGCGAATACATACAATATCTTTCTGTCATTAATGATTTGACATTCGAAAGAAGAAGACAAAGCATGGTGTAACTATACAACGGCAAGACCAAGTTTATTAATAACGGGGTTCAAGTATTAGTGTAAATATTCAACTATATGTTACCACCGTTAGTGCGAAAATATGTTACGATATTAAAGACGGCACGGTACGGAAACCCGACACTCGACGGCCATCTGCAACGTATAGGGATTAGGCACACCGAGATATCTTGTCGACTTACTGTGTAAGGATTCCTTCAAGATATTGGTAGGAAAGTCTTGTTATGTTTTACTTTTCAGGACTCGGTGTAATATTCGTCGGAAATTGAAAACGAAACCGGCAAAAGAGATCATGTTTTTGGATGATTTATTTCTTTGTTTTTGGCTCACAGAACAAGTTATAATCTTCAAAACTAGATTATGACTCTAAATGTGTGGGCACAGAAAGTTCGAAATGTTTATAATTATGTGAGGGCTAGTAATAATGTACATACTTACATTTATTATAATATACCGATTTACTTCGTCCAAATCATGTCGGAATTAGGATTACGCAAACTAGTTCTGGATATTCGTCAGATCAAAACCGGGCTAGTTACAATGAATACGGGAGAAAAACCTAAATTACAAAATGAATCTCTGGGACGGTACACAGCGTTACGACAAGAGCTCAACAAAACGGGCCCGCTGAACAAATAAGACTTTCTTGCTGAACATGTCCCGAAATATAAAGTCTTCATCTCCCGTATTTACCTTTTTCTTAAAGATTTATGTACACAATAAATATAGGGCCACTCGCTCGCCCAATCACGCTCCCAATATTCTGAGAGGTTACGTCCAGTCCTAAATAAACTCCCGGCGGACCCCTAAAATGTCGATTACACTAAGTTCGCTTGAAAAATACCGAAATGTACGTGTTCGATATGGATATTATTACAATGTGTATCGTAAAAGCAATAAAATGAAGAGACTTATTTAGTTAGAAGTAAGTAGCATTGGTCGGACGGACCGTGGGGAGATAGATTTATTAAACTCATAATATATAGCATTTCAAAATATAAGGTTTAAGGGAATTTACAGACACTACGCAATAATTCATTACAGATTTAGCCATTATAGGAACTTCGTATACTTTTACTCTGAATCTGAATACTTAAACCGTGTAAAGATAAAACTGCTTCTTTAAATTCGGTAAACAACGCGACAATACCTAAAATACGAAACGGACATGTTGGCAGGTTTACGATTAGCGCAATATTAAAGGCCCGAGATTCCATTATCCCGGAGAGCCCGGACATCTTACGGGATGTCAAAGAAATTCACGTGCGTTCCACCTCGGATATTCCATGACAAAATAAAATAAAATACAGTACGTTCCAAATGATTTACTGGATATCAGTTTCATACGTATTTGAACGACATTAATCTGGGCTTATTTGTACTGAATACTATATCAAGTATTTTACGATACGCCAATTCAAAATAGAGATTTGCCTCACAATAAGCTCGACGCTATTTGAATAATTTACAGATGCTATTGCGTAACTACACAATAAATATTATGATAGGCCCAGGCAAACTTGTAAAACCTTTTAGGCCGTTTCTAGATACAAATTTCCACACATTTGTGAGCACTATGCTACGATAGATATGAGCTTTTAATAATATCGGATTATATTTGCGAGTGGTCAAATGGGTGGGCCAGGTGATGATTATGTTGGTACACACGAAACTCGACTTAATTGACTGTATCCCACTCCATAGTCCTTATAGCAAGACCTGGGATAAGACTGAACGCAATCGATATTTTTTGGATATTTCTAATTTAGATTAGTCTTGCGTACCGCTAAAGAGTACAATTCACTCGGACTTCAGTGCTTCCGGTTGGGTTTGTATAACTTGAGAGTAATTCTAGAGTAAACATGCTGTTATTCAGTCAGCGAGCCACATCTTCAGCCTCATTGTCACTTTCTATCAGCTGAGATAGAGGTCAATCGCTGGGCACTCCGTAATTAAAACACTTGATATATTGTTATTGAAAAAAAACTGGTACTGTTTGACGATTACTTTAATAAATTGCCAAATTATTCATCTCTTTTTCATCAATGGCCTTTACAGTGAACGAATACGCAACATCTCAGAGAGTACCTACGCTTTCGATGCCATATACCGATAATAGGAAAATTGACAAGGATTGGGAAGGCAGGAACAAGGTCACCGACAGGGGGTGGGGTTCATTGATCCTCGAGAATTCCCTTTAGGCTTAAGAGGGATTACCGATCATTTGTTTCAGTTTTATTTCCAAGACAGGAGCGGCCGAGGAAATTACTCGTGCGTCTCCGTTGGAAAAAATGAAGATGTAAAAGAAATGTAAGGTATTATTTATGTTTTATCTCCGTGGATTCGGACAGGGGGAATGATTCTAAATAAATCGTTCAACTAGATATATTTTTATTTTTAAAAAAAGAACAAAACATTTTTTCGTCGTGATGTATATCCGACGGCTGTTTACCATATTACTTTACACACATAAATTACTTGTCGATTTGTATTGTGTAACTGAAATTTTAGTAGTATATCAATTAAATATCGATTTTATATGACAGACGAGTGAATAAACAATAATTATTCTGATATTCTGATAAAATAGTAGAATAAACAGATAATAATACCAACCCCTGACCCATTGCTTGCATGATACATTTAACCTAAATACTAACACAATACCCAGCCCATCTACGTACATTAACCCTGACAAACATTAACCTATTTTGTTAAGTCCTCTCTTACAATACCTAGCTCTACATTGTCTTTCGTTCTGAAATAAGCCACATACATAAACCAACATTTTCTAAATTTCGCTTCCACTCGGCGACGCCCTTGTTGAATCGCGACAGCATTAAAGCCATCCAAGATTGGATGGCTGTTTCAATATTTACGAAGGGTAATTCCCTGTACTTCAATAAAGTACTGAACCTAATCTCTTCCTACGCTTCACACACATGGAATAAGGACTAAAGCAAATGTGTCGCTTGTGACAAGTTCTGTAAATATTTACTTGTCTCGATTTAGTTACAATTTCCTTGAAAGATTTGTGTCGTTCCTTGTAGATATCAACCGAAGTTTTATAATGTTCCATATGCGATTGGCCAAGAATGTACTAGATTTATTTGCAGGCATTTCTGTAATTGGATGTAGATATGCAGAATGGATCCAACCACCAATACTTCTGCAAACTGAAACCAACCTACATCTACTTCAAATGGGGTTCCTTTTTGTAAAACTATGTCCAATTGGCATGGGCGTCTGTAAAACTACTGTATAATTAGAGCTGTACATTTTTTATACATAAACACCATTTTGATAAATTATTAATTTTGGACATTTGAACCTTGTTTCTTAAACACATGCTATAGTAGCATGCGTTTGCAAAAAGGAGCACTTTTAGCTGTGTCCTAAACCGAGGGCGGCGCGGCGCGCGGCTGTCCCGCTGAATCCGGGCTAATGTGAAAGCTTTTGTGCTGAATTATGCAAATTTAATTTAAATAACTGACTTTGCTAGTTTGCAGGCACGCCAGTAGGCGGCCATACGACAAGGTAGTGTGGCGTGTCGCGTGCTCTGCTATGTTTGGAGAACAACATGATATATATTGTGAAAATAAATCGCTATTAAAAATATTACTTAATATTTTTGTTACAGACGGTGTTGATATCTTATAGGATCACCATTCAGAACTTACTCGCGTTGAGTAGACATTTTTTCACATTACAAATTCTTTGCAAACAAGAGTACGACCCGCCTGATGTTAAGCAGTTACCGACCTGAAGGTGAGTGGGACAGAGGGACGGGAGGGGACGGGGAGTTAGGCTTCCAGCTCTCTTACTCATCATATGAAACGCAGGTATAATAGCTACTTTACGTCGATGTTCTGTGTGAGGGTGGTACTATTCCTGTCGAGCCAGCTCGTATATGAGCTGTAGTCTATTACATACAACATAATACACAATGAAATTAATCAAGGTAAGGTTTTCTTACCACCAAAGTTTAGTAGGACAGCAAGTGTGGGACATACGCAAAAACTAATTAACATATTTAAAAAAAATCATCTACCTATCTAAGTATAAGTACATAAACTACATTTATAAAACCATTTTAATCATACGCAAGGCAAAGAACACGAAAGACATAACAAAACAATAGGTACACGGCATTATTATGAAAATTTAATTAAAGAAATGACTTTAAAATTAACCACACTCGATCTAAAATATGGAGGCTAATTGGATACGTTAAAAATACATTTTAACTACAAAGTAAACCGCGAAGGTACAATGTAACCGCCATTTTGTCGATAGCCCCAATAAAAATATACATTCAATTATAAGATAAGGTAAGTAACCCAATAAGAAAGTATAGAAATAAAACGGGGGACATAAAAAGTAATAGATGGCGCTGACGAGGGAGAAATGTAGCTGACAATAAACGTTCGCTATGATATTGTTCTTTCATTAATGTGCTGAAATTGTGATAGATTTTACCGAGGGATCTGTGATGTAAATCTTACTTACAACTAGTTTAGATTATTATTTTGATTAAAATGCCAAACTACTGAACCGATTTTCATGAAATTTTAATGGGACCAATCTGGAGGACCATCCTTTCGAATGCTAAAACATTTTTTCTAATCGGTTAATAAATTACGGAGTTGTGCGGTAACAAACATAAAAATAATACACACGAATTGAGAACCTCCTCCTTTTTGAAGTCGGTTGAAAATTATTGTGATTGATTGAATAAAATTCAATTAAATCAGTTTTATTTACGCATATGTACACAGAAAAAAACGACTCAAATAGCTACTTTACGTACTACAAGAAATACATCCATATCACTAAAAACTGGCTACACACAAGCGCTACGCGATCACATACATGTTCCATCCAATTGTGTGTCAAAGAAACATAAACTCTAATTAATTTCAAAGCTTCTGCTGTCGCTAGAACATTGGCGCAAGTCAAACAAGGACTTGATGAAATTAAGCCGTTCCCGCTGTTTGACTTGAAGGTTGTTTTTCAATTACCGAAAATATACGACACGAGCACCTCCCATATGGTTTGTGTGTGAACATTACACTTTATTACAAATCCAAGAAAAAGGAATTCAATTCTGGATACCGACTATATTATAGGGAACACGATTCCTAGTATGAGTTGTGAATTATTTTGAATAGAATAAAGAAAAATCAAAGATGTACTCTGCCAATGTAAGTAATCTATACAAATAAATAAAATTTATGTGTATGAAAATAACAGCTTTTTACTTAATGCATATGAAAGTAAAAAACTTTTTTTGTAGGTCCGTTTGTTTGTTCTAGCTAATCTCCGAAACAGCTGCACCGATTTTGACGGAACTCACTTTTATTTTGTCAAAGTACCACGCGGGCGGAACAGCGGGCAACAGCTAGTCATCAAATAAAATGGAGACCATTAAATAGTAACGGAATGTTCTTTTATATTCGGCCCCCAATGTCACAAAATACACTCTAGCATAATATCGTCAACCCACACGGCTTCTAGTTTCCCAAAAAGGAAAACGCCGCAAGCAACAACACACAGACGTTAGTATGTATGTAGTTTCAAAGGGAGTGTCGACACCTCATTACCGCTTGTATGTTGGTTTACTTCCGAAAAAAATATGCGATTACGAGAAGTGGCGCAAGAGTTTACAACATCAGTGTTGCTAATGTTCCTATGAAATGGTATGTCTAGCAGGGTTCCAGCTAATTTAATCGGAAAAATCTTAATGATGCGTGCGGACTAGTTTCTTATACAATATACACACACACGCACACTACAGAGTATTCCAAAAGTCCGAAATAAAATGCTTCCGCTGATATGTAGGTACCTACTGTAGACAGACGATACGTAACTATCGTATTTTCTGAGTATCTAAAAGCCCG
Organism: Notodonta dromedarius; assembly: GCA_905147325.1. NCBI lineage: Eukaryota > Metazoa > Arthropoda > Insecta > Lepidoptera > Notodontidae > Notodonta > Notodonta dromedarius. The sequence goes on from LR990167.1 coordinate 3,150,094, forward strand.
AATTAAGGATAGGGATTTAAGTGAATCAACTGAGAAATTCTTCTTTATATAGTTATATTTATTAACCAACAGTTGCACAGCAAGAATACACACAATCATAGACAGAGAGAGGCAGTGCTGCCATCAATATACAAATATGCAATACAATGGGCAACGACCCTGTGGCTATTTAGCCAAAATCTAAATTTTTACTTAGCAAGTTAACACTCCCACTAAAATTTTACATCATACAAGCAAAACAAAAAAAAACATATTTTATGCTTAAATATTAGTGTTACACATTATTCATTATTTGTTCTCTTAGAAAAACAAAAGGTTGTGTGGGCAATGGCTTTGTTAATATATCAGCAAGCTGATTCTTACTTGGGACATAGGATATATTTATTAAACCATTCTCCACTTTCTCTCGGATAAAATTGTATTTGATATCTATGTGTTTGGTTCTTTTATGAAAAACTGGGTTATTAATTAACTTAATGGCACTCTGATTATCAACATATAGCTTAATACAATCATATTTTTCACCCAAGTCCAACAACAATTGCTGTAACCATAGTATTTCCTTTGCAGATTCGCAGGCTGCGACAAACTCTGCTTCGGTGGTAGAGAGAGCAATGGTCTTTTGCTTTTGGCTCAACCATGTTACGGGCCCACCATTCATTAAAAATATATATCCAGTAGTGGACTTTCGAGTATCCACATCACCTGCAAAATCGGCATCAGAGTACCCGATAAGATCATTGCTTTCTCCATACCTAATACAAACTTTTTTTGTATTAACTAAATATCTTATCACACGCTTCACTGCATTAACATGTTGTTGACTAGGATTATTAACATACCGACTCAACATATTCACTGCATATGAAATATCAGGTCTGGACACTGAGCATAGAAATAACAGTGAACCAATAGCCTCCCTATAAGGGAATTTCTGAGCAGTTTCCTCAAGATTTTTACATATAACAACATTCGGATCAGCAGGAGTTGATGCATGATTGCATTCACTCATATTAAAAGTTTTGATAATTTGATCTATGTACTCTCGCTGATGTAAACATATACAGTTATCAGTCTTTAACACTTCTATGCCTACAAAATATGACAAATTCAATTCCTTAATTTTAAACGCCTGCTTCAAGAAACTAATTATATCTTTAATTATCTTTTTACTTGAAGATATTATGAGAGCATCGTCAACATATATTATCAGTATGACCTTGATACTTTCAACATTTCTAACATATACACAGTAGTCAGCTTGTGACTGAACAAAACCATATGATTTTAAAAATTCTGAAAACTTTTTGTTCCAACACCTTGATGCTTGTTTTAAACCATAAAGTGACCTATTTAATTTTAATACATTACTTTTGTCAACAAGCACACCATCAGGGATTTCTAAATAAATTTCTTCTTCAAGGTCTCCATTCAAAAACGCTGTTTTTACATCAAATTGTTGGATTTCTAAGTTGTACTTAGCTGCAATGCTAAAAATAATTCTAATTGAATCATACCTTGTGGTAGGGGAAAATATCTGCTGGTAATCAATGCCAGGGACTTGATTGAACCCTCTTGCACATAATCGAGCTTTGTAGCGGTTTACTTTTCCATCGTCACCCCTCTTAATGGAAAATACCCACTTGGCTGTGAGTGTTCTCTGTCCAGCTCGCTTCACTGGGGTCCAAGTCTGATTCTCATCATGAGCATTTAGTTCTTCTTTAACCGCTTGCAACCATTCATTTTTCTGCGAACTTTTCATTGCCTCATCATATGATGATGGTAATACAAATTCCACTAAATTGGCTTCAAAATTCAAATTCCTCCTTGGTCTCAGATTTATAGGTTCACATGGAGAATCATCGAGGATCTGTGATGGTTCATAATCTGGATCATCAGTGTTGCAACTGAGCATACTTTCCTCATTCTCATTAAGTGAATTTTCATTTAATGTATTATCACTTACTGCAGGATCGTCTTCGAGTATGACTTCAGAGTTATCCTGTTGGACATTTTCATCACTTTCTTCTATGAATATTTTCGCTAAATTCTGTCTTTGTTCAGGAAATTTATTCTCATCAAAAACAACATTTCTTGAGACTTTAATTTGTTTTGTTTTCATGTTGAACATTCTGTAATTGGTGTTATCATATCCAACCAATATCATCTTTTCACTTTTTTTTTCTAATTTGGTCCGTAACTGATCAGGAATATGTACATACCCTTCACTACCAAATACTCTTACATGCTCCAAAATTGGTTTGACTCCATTCCACAACTCTGATGGCGTTTTATCTGATGTTTGGCTAGATGAGGTTCTATTAAGCAAATAAACTGCACAATTTATGGCTTCTGCCCATAAATCCAAAGAAACGTCACGAGCATACAGCATGGATCGAGCACTTTCTACGATTGTTCTGATTTCTCTTTCTGCACGCCCATTTTGTTCTGGAGTATATGGAGCAGTACATTCATGAACAATTCCTTCTTTACCTAAATAGTCTTTAAACGCATTATTAATGTATTCACATCCGTTATCTGTATGCAAGGCTTTTACACTGTGCATATATTTGTTTTTCACAATAGCATTATACTTCTTGAAATATTCAAGAGTATCACTCTTATTTCTCATGAAGTAAACATTTCTGTAGCTAGTTGCCGCATCCTTGAATAATAAAAAATATCTCATACCTTGAACCGATGTATGACTCATTGGACCACAGACGTCACTATATACTAGGTCACCAGGTTGTAGTTCTGCCCGACTTGATTTCTGAAATGGGAACCGAGATTGTTTCCCATAAGCACACGCTTCACACACTAAGTCAGTTTCATTACTTTTTTCAATATTTAAACCTTCAACTATATTGTTCACACTCATTTTCTTTATTTCTTTAAAGTTTAAATGTCCTAATCTCTCGTGCCACTTTTTAATATCACTTTTATTTTTCTGCACTAAGTTGCATGTGTCAGGAACAACTGTTTCAATGTCCAGTTCATATAAATTGTTCATCTTCATTTTTGCACACATCACAACTTCATCACCATTGTAAATTAGAGCAATACTGTCCTTCTTCATTATGGAATAACCTCTTCTTGTTATCATGCCTTCAGAAAATAAATTTCTTCTTAAGTTAGGTACATGCAGTACTCCATGTAACATGCTTAGCTCCCACTGTCCATTGACACATCTTTTTATTAAAACTTTTCCAATTCCACATACTTCTATGGACTCTTTGTTTCCCAATGTCAATGATTTCTCAGTACATGCTGTATATTCTTCAAAAAATTCTTTTCTGTATGTCATATGGGCCGAAGCGCCACTATCCAAGATCCAGGTATCTTCTTCTGTACCACTGCATATATTTGACTCATCAGTTACAGTAAAAGCTAGCATGGTATTATTATGTGCTTTTTTTGGTGCACGACATTCTCTGGCAAAGTGCCCCCTTTTTCCGCAGTTATAACATTCGAAGCGATGCTTCGCAGGTTTCTCTTTGTTTGTATTGCTGGTACTAGGTTCATTTTTGGTTGATTCTTTGTTCAGTTTCGTATTAGCAACCAAAAAAGCCATCTCTTGTTCTTCTTCACAAGTAACATTCGCTTCCTCATCAAGTAGTCTTGCCGTTAAATTATTCAAGTTTTGTTTTTTAGGATCCAGCGACATCCATGCTTGTCTAAGTGATCTATATTTAGGAGGCAGAGTTCCCAATATTTTCGTGATTATAGCAGTGTCACTGATGCTTTCACCACTTTCTTTGAGCTGTTTGGCGAGATTCTCAACCTTTGCAATATGTTGTGCCACACTGTCACTTGGTGACATTTTGTACTGGTAAAACCGTTCATGAATTAACATTTTGTTCAATTCACTTTTTTGTTCATATATGGATTCTAATTTCGACATAATTTCCATAGCGGTTTCACAGTTTTCTATTAGGGTTATTTGATTTAAATCCATCGACGACGTGATAATGTACATAGCCATGCCGTCATTTTTTATCCATGTATCCGCATTTGCTTCTGTTCTTTGTGTCGAAATATCGATTCCTTTCGCTTTCAGGGCACATTTTATCTGGAATTTCCATTGCCTGAAGTTTTTTCCGTCGAATTTTTCCACACTCAGAGTTCGTTCCATTTTGAGGTTATACGGCGTGGTATATTCGAAAATGCAAAATAAGACTTTTTCTTTGCTGTTTTCTTAATTCTTCAGTTAACAGAGCTTGCTGGGCCCATAACCAATTAAGGATAGGGATTTAAGTGAATCAACTGAGAAATTCTTCTTTATATAGTTATATTTATTAACCAACAGTTGCACAGCAAGAATACACACAATCATAGACAGAGAGAGGCAGTGCTGCCATCAATATACAAATATGCAATACAATGGGCAACGACCCTGTGGCTATTTAGCCAAAATCTAAATTTTTACTTAGCAAGTTAACAGCCCGTATTAATAAATCGATCTCAAGCCCGAAAATGGAAATGTCATCCTAACCTCATTCTAGTACAAAAGAACATTAAAATCGCACTCAAGATCGCTCCCAGAATTGCGATAGATTTATTATCACGGGCCTAAGACAATATTTAATAATCATGATAAACGAACTATTCTGAAAGCATCTAATTCCCCAAAGTACACTATGCAGGCTATGCTTGGAAAAAATGCAAAAAATGGTGTGGCGTGCAAATAGCCACCCATGTGGCGTACTTGCGTACAGATCTTCTCAGTCGAGGTCGCGTTCCGATCCGGTGGTAGATTTACCCTCGCCACCTCTCCTGGCAGCGGCCCAAGCCGAGGTCGTGTCCCTTGTGGCGCCCTTGAGCTAGCTGCCCCCCTGCCCCTCTGGCTGGAGCGCACTTGCGCTCGCCCTCTGTCCGGGTCAAGTTGTTATGGCCACTCTGGCCAACAACATATAGTCAAATAAAAAAAAAAAAAACTTGCGTACAAAACAATTCAGCGTATGGACGCGGATATAATTATCGAAAATGTATACAGGTTGAAACAGAAGGGGTATACAATTTTTTTCATAACTTAACTTTGTAATTCTAAAACTATCAGCTTTGGAGGAAACTTGAAAAACAAAAGGTGTTATAGAAATACAGCTGTTGACAGATTTCATAAGTCTACAAAACCTTTAGTACTTCAACTCTCCCACGAAGCCGATAGTTTTAGATTTACAAAGTTATGTTGCAAAAACAAATACCTTTCTGTTTCACCTAGTATGCTCCTCGTGAGCTAGGGCGAAACCTGGACGAGAGCTACAGGGATCAGTACGCAGGAAGAAATGCACCCACGTACCTTTCACCAGCTCAGCCCCCGAAGTCGACGAGCGGCACTGTCCAGGTGGTCCAGCGGCGGAGAGGAGATGAACACACACCCGGTAGCGAGGCAGGGCTCTAGCCAAAGCGTACTAACAACTTTTCAATAATAACCTTAGATTTTCTAACGTTCCACAAGGGCTCTATAAAATTGTAAAAGGATATATTAGACGAGCGCCATCCCTCCCCGTTAATTGTTCTCGTTTTAATCTCCCCGAAAGGTCCATCCTAAACAAATACGCAACAATGGCTCGTTAGATATTATAATCATATGAATACGACTTTATTTTAGGTGGCATTGGGTTATGACGTAATTTCATTTTTCACGCGATATTTAGTTCGTATGTTGCAAGGTTTTATTATATGAGTTTTTTCATTTCAAAAATCAACCGTAAATGACCTCTCCATCTGTAATAGTAGTCTTCAACTAGATACTCTGGCAATGGTGAAACTAGTACTGCAATAAATTATGTTTTCAATTATCCCGAAACTATGCAAAAAGTATAAACGTTACAAGACTACACTAGGTGTAGTATATAAACGGTAACTTTTATTGAAGACAAGTTTCTGAGCTAGCATAATGTAAAATTACCATGTTACGGCTAAAGCGCCCATCTAGCCCGCGAAGTTCAATTTTTTTTAGTTCTTTTAGATTTTTTTCAAAATCTGACAATAATAAAAGACAAATTTTGTAATTCGCGAAAAAGACCGTGTGCAGTGCATTTATTAATATATCCAACTTACTCTAAAACATTTCAAGAACGACAGCTATCCAGATAATCTGGCATTTTTGTATATTTAGTGATTTACTAGTATCATATCCACCGTGATAATATTCAGAGTAAAAGAAATGTATTAATAAATGCACTGCACACGGTCTTTTTCGCGAATTACAAAATTTGTCTTTTATTATTGTCAGATTTTGAAAAATTTCTAAAAGAACTCAAAAAATTTGAACTTCGCGGGCTAGACAGGCGCCTTCACCTTAAGAACTTATGCGTCCCTGGTCACAGATAAAAGATGTCGACTGTGGATGTACGCCGGATGATAAACGCGAGTAAGGAAACGAACGGATGTACTGCCGATAAAACTAGCGCACAATAAAATATATAACAGGAGTAGGATATAAAGAGAGAGTGAGTTATTTCTTTGAAGCCAGTTGCGGATGATGACATTAATAGTGATGTTTTCTTCTTCCAACAATTGTCGACAGTAATAAGAGCTGTCTAAAGGAAATAAAAAAAGAAGACCTGATGGCATTAGTAAGAGTTGCGTGACGTAATCCGTTCGTTGACGACCGCTTGGCGCAGTGGTTCGAGCGTAGGCCGCTCGGCTCACTACACATGGTGGTTGCGGGTTCGATTCCCGCCGGCGCAAATTTCGGAAATGGCCTTTTCGTAATTTCCCCTGGTCTGGGTGTCACTAGAATCGCCCCCAGTCCATTGTACGGTACCCATAGTACAAGCGTGGCTTAGTTTGGGACCATACAGTTGGTGTATCAGTCTGGCTATATTTTTTTTTTATACATTAGCGCAAGTTCTTCAGTTACTGTAACCTCCGTCGACTGGGACTAATCGAAATTACACTTCTTTTAACCTATTTCCTTTATTTGAAGGCGACATCCAGTCTACTCTATTTGATAACAGACTTCTACTGACCTTCTATGCAGCTGCTACACCGATAGACCTTCAATGTTTTCTAAATAAATATAAATAGATAGTAGGTGTACCCCGATGACGCAGTGTCCACTCCGCGGCCGCAGTGATTAAACGACTACAATATAAATGATGGAGGCTCGCAATTAAGCGGACTCGCCCGCCACATCAATCACCCGAAAGAGATATCTCGCCACTGATTTTGTTCACCCAATTTTTCTAGTGACACCCTTTGCTGGAGGTTTCTAATTCCTATTTTTGGAACGTAAGGTTCAATCAGCCGGTATTACTGCTCGGACGTAAATACAATTTGTTGGAAGCCTATGTGTGTTTTCAAAAATACTAACTCAATAATCTTGTACTCTAAATAAAAATATTTTGAAGAATAGTTTTTTCCATGCTTGCCGGGTGAGAACTTTGACTTAGTTATATTCTTCATCGCTTTGAGCCTTTAATTATGTTGGCCACGTTTAGCTACCTGGTAGTTCATTATTTTAATTTGTTCTGCTTTGCAGGAGTCCAATTTACCTGCAACAAAATGAAATTGTAATTAGAAAAATGAACACAATTAATTCTTAAAATCAGTAAGTAGATAGAGTACATATTTCTAAGTAAGGATATTTTTAAGCAGCGTTTTATTCCTCAACTTCTTGCGTCACAGCAGATGAATACAGAGCCTTAACTCATCAGAGAAGATATCTCAAATACAATGGATAAAATATTACGTAAGTATTACCTACAACAAAATCGATTATGATTACAGTAATGACTGCATTAAAACCTCATCACGTTACATAAGTGGACTCACGACTACTCACGACAAAGGTTAAACGACATTTTCGCTCTTTGTCATCTTTACTTTGTTGGACGCAGTCAGGCTTCATCGTGCTGCGAACAGCGAGCGGGCCAATAAAACGCAAGTGCAACTAGGGTTACCATGTTTAAATACAACTGATAAACTTGTCCAAGAGCTTATTTTCCGCGTAACAGACCTGATAGGTAGGGTATTAATAAATCCATCTAAAATTTGAGAGCGATCTTGGAAATGGCATTTTTGTGTCTTAACAGTACATAATTACATGTCAAAGGCGTACTCAAGACCACTGTCAGACTTGAGATCGAATTATTAATACGGGTTTTGGTGTTATTTTTTGTAGCAAATGACAATAATAAAATAAAAAATATAGATTTAAGATGGAAGATATTTGCATTTTTTTTTGGTTCTGCCAATGTTTTATAATATAATAATGCAGTGAGTAGGTAGGTAAGTAAGTTTGTGTTTAAATTATTAATAAACCTGACAGTTCAAGATCCGTCCAGAATTCCAACGTTTGTTAACCCTAGTGCAAGCCACTCGCTTTATGCCTCGCTGGAATCTTATAAAGTATTTATTGCCTTGTTTAGTTGGTATTCAAGCCTTTAAACGGTACGGAATCAACCGCGCAAAGGTAAAGAGATGCTGTCTCGGGTGGCGTATGTTATTTGCATTATTGCGAGCGTTTTAATAACATCAAGTAGCTTCAATTGCTAAGATGATGATTTGATAATTATTTTAGGTTATTAAAAAGTTTATTTTGAACCATATTGATAGTAGTTTTTATTTTTATTCAACCCTCAACACATAGATATAAAAATTCTCTACCATTTTTACCTTTGTATTGCTCATCATAAATCATCGAATTATCGTTACCTTGTCGTTTTTCTGTAATCAAAGTCACATAAATCGTAGCGGAAACAATAATTTAAGGATGCAGTAGTATTTGTAAAAGACAACACAAACAGTGCCATGATTAATCGGCGAGTGCGTCGGTGTTGATTTACGACGGCACCAACCATACACGCATGCCGACCGCAGTGCGTGCTTGCTCCAACACGGCAAAGAAGACATTGATTTGTATAAAGAAGGAAGCGAAAAATGGTATTTGAAAAATAGTTGGTTTCGGAGGTTTTAATTATGTCTTCCAATCAGGAACTGATTGATATATGTCTATGATACATGTTTTGAAAACTGCATAATTATAATATTAAAAAAACTCGTTCAGAAAGAATAAAATTTGCTCTTCGATAATTTATTTAGTATTACAATATTATAAATGCCTACTAAATAATATTTGGTTTTAATGACTGTTTCTTTGGCATTAATAAGCATTTTTTACTACCTAATAGATATCTGTCTAGAAGCAGTGCCGTCCAGGAACGCCCGAAAGAAGCGAAGCTTTATAGTATAAATCGTAGGGTGCCGCAGGTCTAACGTCATCGCGTAACGCTACTGACGCTTAGCACGGATAGAGTAGCCGCGCGGCGAGCGCCCCGAACGTCCGTATAGAAAAAAGTTTCACTTTTTTTTCAGACGAACATGCCAGGCTTTATACAAAACAATACCAATCTAGAATGGCCTTATAATTGACATTTGCGCAAACGCCAATACCAAAGAAATTGCATTACTTACTACGTGTGTATTAGTAATAAACACCCAAAATAATTATGTGGCCTCCATAAATGTTTTAATCTAAAACCACCTCACGCACAATTGAAGCATTTAATACCAAAACACCAATTTGTACTCCATTTAACGTATCTCATTCCCTATTTATGGAACGATTGCTAAATACTCGTGAAGATCACATTCCGATTGTCTAAAATAGGGGTGCGGTATAATTTAATCATCCACACCCTCCCCTACGATGGCTTTCCCAAAGTGATTTACACTAGCATGTGTGTTTGAAAGTAGGTCGCGCGTACGCCTCAAGTTATCTAACCCTGTCCTGAGTAAAACGCCATTCATCAATGGGCCAGCGTCGGGTGTAAACGTGCCCACGTCACCAGCGCTCCGGAATCGATGACGTCACTTGTCAATAGGCCAATTTCGTCGGCCATCAATTCGGGTGGCCTTATCGCGGCTGCCGCTATGAATATGGGACAAACAACCCAATTTTTCACGTCATATTTGAAAACGATTTAGTTGAGACGTTTTCGTTTATTTTGTTCGGTCAGTAGTTTGGGGCGTAATCTTTATTCAAATCGTTGTTCAAACGTTTACTGAATCATGTCCTTAGAAGTTGACGTCATTTCAATAGTTTTCATGCTTTTTCATACGACAGTCTGCAGCCTTTCGGTCTGGCTATTCACAATTTCCTCCTTTCAATGATCGTGAACGTAATACGTGTAATGCCATGCGCCGTGACATAACGGCATTTACGATTAATACAATATTGTTTCGAAATGTTGGCTTGACACTTGGATGGCCAACGTACAAGCTGGTTCCCAACGAAGTGAAAGGTAAAAGCAAATGAGCCAATATTACAGCGGTTTAATTTGCTTGTGACAACTTCACAAATAACCGTTCGTAATTTAAACAAAAAACTTATAAGCTAAGGGAAAAAAGTATTATGTGGATGATACGTTAGGAGCCAAATATCCATTGAACATGGCCCCAGAGGTTGGCCATTGGTCGACCAAGTACAGCGAGTATTAGCCGACAGTCATACTTAGTTGATTGATAGCAACTTTCGAGAATGATGCATGACTCGTCGCAAGGGGCGATGGCTCCACGATATTGAATGAGACCCAGCTCCGTTCAAACGTATTAACCAGTTAATCATTTTGGTTTACAGTTAACAAAAAAGTACCTATCCGTAAATTGATTTATATATGGTAATTATTCATATCAGTGATCATTAGTAACGCTTTGTGTTTTTATCGCGGAATTAAATTTTAAATTAGAAAATCTTGCTGCATTTAATTGATTTGCTAAGGCTGTTCCAGGTATTTCCTTAATATGTAACTATCTCCATTCCATGGTGAGTTTAGGACCGCCAGTTATAGCAGAAGTGTCGGGATCCATATTACAGCAATACGACGTAGGTATTTTTGCAAACTGAAACCAATCAACATGTAGTCACGTTTGCCTAAGTTCTGGTAATACTTAAGTATACCTTCGTTTCAATTAACAAAACTAAGTATTCAGGGTAGCGCGAGAAATCCATTTATGGCTATAATAGTTTTGTTATACGGATTGCTAATCATAACCTTACAAAATAATTGTGTATACTTACTACTTAACAGTTTGTTTTTCTTGAACAAACGCTAATGTAGGTTTTAGTGACGATTGAATTCCTACAATTGTCACCTAGGAGTTAGGATGCTCAGTGCCAATGTTAATGCTAGACTTTGTTTTACTTGTAAGTATGATAATTATAGTATAACCAACCGTATCGTATACAATAGATACTGGGTAATGACTGGTGCACATTGAACCCGCTTCCCGGAAAGCACAGTGGACGTGCCACGCGGCGCCGGCGCGTGGGAGTCAGTGAACGAACTCAAAGGTGCGTGCGCACATTAATTTGCGCCAACCACGTCAAATTAACACAGGTATAGAGTTATATATATGGATTTTAACACATGGATGATTAACACCTATTATGCTAATAGTGCGATAAAAAATCGATATGAAATGAAGTGCGTAGTGAGAAGCGTTCGCAAAGTTTGAAGGTCCGTGTGATATGATGAAGGGAAAGCCAGGAAACCATCAATAGAAGATAGGCTGAAAATTGGTACCCTTATAAGCTGTGTTTTTATTAAATGTAGTTTCCGAGGGTGAAGTGGCTGACAAAAAGGATATTGAACAACTTTTGCAATCTTTGAACCCCGAGCAGCTTTTGACCATGAATCTTGACGATTAAGAGGACCATAATATTAACAACAAAGTAAGTCTCACGCAATATGCTCGAGGGATAACTCTTAGTAATTACAGTGTACGTTGGGTTAACGTGTCAAGCTTTGTACGCCGCACTTAAGGCTAAAGCGCCCATCTAGCCCGCGAAGTTTAAATTTTTTGAGTTCTTTTAGAATTTTTTCAAAATCTGAAAATAATAAAAGACAAATTTTGTAATTCGCGAAAAAGACCGTGTGCAGTGCATTTATTAATATATCCAACTTACTCTAAAACATTTCAAGAACGACAGCTATCCCGATAATCTGGCAATTTTTGTATATTTAGTGTTTTACTAGTATCATATCCACCGTGATAATATTTAGAGTAAAATAAATGTATTAATAAATGCACTGCACACGGTCTTTTTCGCGAATTACAAAATGTGTATTTTATTATTGTCAGATTTTGAAAAATTTCTAAAAGAACTCAAAAAATTTGAACTTCGCGGGCTAGACAGGCGCCTTCACCTTAATGATATGCGCTAATGATGATGACGAAAATACTATTACAATACATTGCGAAATGATGATTTGGTTATTTTTTGCGGCCTCTGATGAATACAGTTTGGTAATGAAACTTAAACGTAGTCGGGTGTTATTTAAAAAAGTTTGACACGTGATGAACGCGTGTCTTGTTAAAATTTTCGGCACGACTTTTGTAATAACACCGAGTATTTCTTTCGGACCGTTCTGTGAGCTAATAGAACGAATGAAGATAATTTCGATACAAGCTAGCTTTATTAATAATTGCTTGTTGGAGATACAAGGTGATGATGTATTCTGTAGTAATAACTATTAGTCTAATTCTAATACATAACTGTCTTCTATCATATTCTCTTTGAACAAGCCAAGCAAGCCTCGCTTGTATTCGATTTAATATTCTGTTTAATATATTGCTCTAAAATAGTCTCTCCACAATATCATAATATAACACATTTTGAAAAGTAAAATCGCCTTTACCTAGAAGCATTTTACAAATTTTATAAAGCAGAGCGTGGTGTGCCAACGTTTCAGGTCACAGGGGGCCGATATCGGCAGTGTTCGCGCTTTCGCGAAGGATTTTTTTGCGAAGTATGCATATAAGACGGGAAATACATTCGGAGTTCGGATATTCTCCTCCGGAGGAACTTGCGCGCTCCTCATAAATATGCAGTCGACTTGTGTTGGTGGATTCGCACAAATTGGAAAGCCACGCGCAGCGATTTAAGTTTGGAATTGAATATTGCGTTATCTTTGCCTTGGACATATGTGATGATGAGTTAATAATAAAATATAATTGCCGCTATTTCCAATACTGATTTCTCAACTATAGATTGAATGCAAAAGTATTTTATTTATGTAGAATCTGTGTGCCTGGTTTATGTACATACTAAGGCGTCTAGTAAGTTTACAAGACAAAAAAGCAAATATTTTGCATCATTAAACAGTAAGTTACAGTCAGCTATGTTACAGTCAGTAATAGACTGGTATTAATATCTGAACGTTAACTCTTCTCGATTACTTGGAAGCATTGCCATCTAAGCGTAATAATGAGGCTTTCAGTCACTCTGAACTAAGCTCTTTATTTAAATAGTTTCACAAAGTGAACGAACGTTTTGTTTAGTAATGTTATAGTCTAGAAGTATTTTGAAAGAAAACTTGCTAACTACCGACCTTTATAAAGTACAATAAAGTGTCGAATTGCTTTAAAAAGAAAAACCTTGTTAGAGCAAGTTATAAATGGCTTAAATAGGTTAATTTGATATTTAGTTTTGGATAACTTACATTGACGGTCGCGCTTACTTTAACGAGATAAACTTTACTCTAATTGGACTGATGAAATGAGAAATAATGAAAGCTACGTCCTTTTAATGGAAGCTTAACATGATTCAAGATAGTTTGTGTGTGACTTATTTTAATTGCCACTTATCCCTATTTCATAAGAGACAATTAATAGGGATTAAGTCCCATGAGATTTGTTGAGCCTATAGATATAAATAGTTGGACATTCCAGCAGTATCTATTGGTCATATTTACGGAAATTTTATAGAACAAAATGCAGCGATAGAATAACATAACACCTCGAAATCTCCTTGAAAACACCGTGTACCGTAGACGATGCATAAACCAAGCAAAATATTGTGAGACACAATACACAGTACCTACATTTACGGCTCTCGGTTAGTGATGGTACATTTCATAGGTATCGTGTGAAAAATCATATAATATAGGTTTTCATACGTACCACCTGCTACCGACATCGGCGGAAATTGTTAAAAATCATTGCAATGAAATCGCAAAGCGTTCGGTATTGTCCCGGTTATCATATTAAATCATCGACCCATCGGATTGAGTGTTACTGTGAAAATTCACTAATGTTATTGACTGTGAAAAATCACAGGTGAAATAACAGTGAAAGAAATACAACATTTCACGGAATGAGAACGAATTGAAAGTAGCAACCATTTCCATGCCTACTCTCGGTTCATTGGATAAACCCCACGGATTATATATACCTCTAATATATTCAGAGTATGGCGGACGGTGAGAGGCTTTTATGATCTGCAGAGTATTTTGAAATGTCTCATATTTTTTGCACTTAAACATAGATATTATTGCATTGAATGCAAGATTTAATGGAAGTGCTTTAGATAAAATTGTTTCAAGTTGTTGTTGAAACACCAAACTTCATACACATGCCATCAGAGGCCCTATAATCCTCACTTAACCTGAATTTTAGTGTAGGGATACAAAAAAGTACTTAACAATTAACAATTTATAAAATGTTTCCGAAAATTGATTCAGATTAAGTAGATATTATTTTCCACACATAAACGCAGCATAAAAAAATAACATAAAACATCGTGAATATATAATTTACCTTTGAAAAATGTGGTTCATTTTTAAAAGCTTGGTATACTACTGTGCTGGTATAGAAAAGCGCTCAGCTCAGTAGATTGTTGTGTCGGCTACACACCGCGTACCACTTCATATAAAATGTTATTTATCACGAAACTTGCACACGAGGCTCTTTGCAAGAGAGATGAATGACGTAATAACGTTTGGAGGTTTCATAAATTAAATTGTTTTAATTGGAAATGTGAATATTGGGATTAGAGATATCACTCTTTTGTCTTTTGCTTTCGGACGGACATAGTATGTAAATGAGATAACTGACGTGTCGTGTCTTTATAAATAAGCACATCAACTACTGACCAGGAACAAAAATGTAAGTGATAGTGGAATATACACAAGCATAATTATTTACAGTCACAGTAATTAAACAACAATACAAACTCATTTACAATATTTAGAACAGTTTTTTTTTTCAAAGAAATAATTGTAATCAAAAAATATACAATAGGTACATAATGGAATTTTGATATCTGATAAAAAGCCAGTCAAAAGAGAATGTAAAACATAAAAAGAACATGAAGCGACTGAATCAAATAGTGATAAGTGATGCGGCAACGCAGAAGTTGCTGCCATTGTGTTCGAAGCCGAATGCCGAAATAATTCCCTGCGTGACTGTCTCACCGGCATTAACCGATATTTCCAATCTCACTCCGCACTCACTCCGCTTTATTAGATTTTTCACGGGCTCACGTTATCGCGAATCTTCACCGAAGCCAAATAATAATAACGAAATTCAGCGAAATTTGCTTTTCGTTTACCGTTCCGCGTCACCCACCCTTGGAATATATAAGAACGATAGGCATTTTTCCAATACGACATCGGAATAAATCGTTTCTGTTGAACCGCAGTAACCCAACACAAATTCCACCAGAGCACCACCACTGTTTATGGTAGACCCATTAATTCATTAAAAAAGCGTTCGATTTAGTCGATAATGACGTGTTACTGAAAAAGTTAGCAGGGGTCGGTTTCACCCCGCATCTACTTAAGTTTTTTGCTAGTTATATGAGTAACAGACAACAGTATGTTGACTATGCAGGATATCAATCGAACGCATATTATACCAGATCTGGGGTAAGCCAGGGAACGAATTTGGGGCCTCTGGAATTTGTCTTAATGATTAATGACTTACCAAACGTTGTGCAAGATGCTAAGTGTTTACTATTTGCCGACGACCTCAAGCTTTATCTCCCCATCACAAACGTGAATGACTGTGAAAGACTGCAGAGAGATATAAATAGAGTGGTAGCTTGGAGCAAGAGTAATCTCCTGCAGTTTAACACATCTAAGTGTGTGACCATAAGTTTTTCGCGTGCACATACACCCCATCACATTTACTTATGCGGTGGACGGGGTGCCGATGGATAGGGCCACTGAAGTGAGGGACTTGGGAGTTCGTTTCACCACTGGACTCTCAATTCGTAATCATATAGTTAAGGTATGCAAAAAAGCATATAGAAACCTTGGATTTGTGCTTAGAATGGTTATAGGCTTCACAAATATTAAAGCTATAATGGCATTATATAATGCTTTAGTAAGGAGCCAACTAGAATGTAATGCAGTTATCTGGGCTCCACATGAAACTAAGTATAGTCTCATGTTGGAGCGAGTGCAAAATATATACAAATCAAAATATATGCAAAATATCAGATACAAATATATGAGGGAATACGGGGTATATCCATTTTATCCATTAATGTATCCAACGCTATTTGTCTTGGGAATGGTCGGATATAATGAACTAAGGGTCAGGAGGCAACTCACACTAGTGACTTATATCTTTAAAGTAATTAGAGGGAAGATACACAATGCGGATATATTGCGAAGGGTGGAGCTAGCCGTGCCAGACGGGTATGTGGGTCGTCGTCGCCAGCCGCGGTTGCTGGTGGAACCGTACGCGCGAACCAACTTGCTGCGCGAGGCGCCGCTCACGCGCGCACTCCGCACTCTCAACCTCATTGCTGAGGACTTGGACTTATTCTGTTGCACTTTGGGTGAATTTACAAGAACAGCTACATATAGAATTTGCTATGTAAATGTACTTAAATAAAAACAGTTATATTATTTTTAATTTTTAAGATTGCAACAATATCGCATTGGGTCTAGCCTGTAAAGATATTTGTATGTATTGAGAAAATAAATAAATTGTTTAAACGTGACCCAGACTATAATTTTATGCAGGCAGATACAGCTATCAATAAAAAAAAGGTTTCCACAAAAATTGTGCTCACATGTCGCAATAAACTTAAGTGCAAATCGTGACCGACCACTACAACCGTGTGCATAACAATGATCTACCGAAATCAAAACCAGTAAGAAGTTATTTTGTTTGCGCTACTTAGAATTCGCCTCTCGAAATCCGGCGTCATTATTAAATCAAGCGGGAAAGACAGCGACGTCAGGCGAGGGGGACTGGCGATCCGGTGAGCCGCGAGGTCATCCGGTGACCGCACTGTACTTGCACCCGACAGATTTAATCAGGCGCCAACAACCGCGAACTCGATCTCAGGCAGTTCCACTCCACCGGCCACCTCGCCCGCATCACTCACCCATTATGCACCGTCTTAACACTTCTCGTAACAGACGACTTCTACACACGAACATTCGGTTTCTGTTGAATGGTTTAAGAGTATCAAGAATATCAACCGTACGAACGTGCACTCTCGAGCTAAGGGACAAAGAGTGCAATTTAAACAAATAAACCAATTAAAGAATCATCTTCAGCGTGCAACGAATTGGGTTCGTCACGATTCTGAGAAAGAAATGAACGAACAAAGAAACAAGGAGAGCATGAAATCGGTAAGAAACATGCAAATCAGCGTGATGGGGCTGAGGACGACGAACCTTGCGACCTCAACTACGGTTCAATATACGCGCACTACAATAAACTAAATTAATCTGCTCCCACGCGGCACATATTCGAGCATTTAAACACACCCGTGCAGCTGCCGCATAAAAACCACCCTAATAAAAATTGAGACGCAATTTTACATCTAAACACTACCCCATATTAACTAACGTGGTATAGCGGGCGAAGAGTTACACACCGAATTATCTCTTTCTGTCATCAGTAATTTGACATTCGAAAGAAGAAGACAAAGCATGGTGTAACTATACAACCGCTAAACCACGTTTATTAATATGAGGTTAAGCGGCCAGGAGCTTCGATATCACAGTCAAAGGAAGGTTACGCTAACCTAAGTTGGACGATAAATCTCAATTAATCAATTAATAAAATCGGTTTAGGATAGACGTGATTGAGGATTGGGTGGTAGATCAACGTCAAAGGTGCCGCGGATCCTAGTTGATACATTGCAATAAAGGTCTTTACAGGTACAGTCTAACAGCTCCATGCCGCGCCGTATTACGATGAAATCATCAAGGTATAGTTCGGCACAACAGGCACTAAGTCCAAAAATTAGGGCCACTATAACGCCGAGGTACCAACCGAATGGTGCATGTTATACAAATTGGGTTCCATTCGCTCGCCACTGAAAAATACGAGCTTCAACAAAAAAGGGTTGGATGAAATGGAACGCCGCTCTGAGTAATATAACGTTTTTGAAAGAGGACGCGGAGGAAATCCTCAGCCCTGGAGTGATTGTTGTGTTGTTTTGGATTTTTATTAAAAGAGATCACGCCATTGTAATTAGTATAATAAATGTTTTATTAATATTGTTGTCCTTTACGTAAATTTAAATAGTCCCAATTTCAAAAGAGCGTAATGCAGATTCACCGTTTTTTTTAAAATAAAAGCAACAGCGAATCCTACCAGATTGTGTTGTTTCCGACAATTTGGAGAGGTACACATGAGATGCTGTAAAAACTAGCAACGCGTCAGCAGTTTTTGTTTGTTCCCGAATTCCGTTCTCTGTGTGTAAGTAAACAAACTCGCTTGACGACAAGACTTTTTCGCAGAGGATTTACCACGAGTTTAATGCTACATGCACCATGATTTAAAATATGATTAAATTATAATAATTCTTATAGATAACAAAGTATCTTCAACGTTTAATTGAAGTACCCTAAGGTAGAAAAAGTACGGTGATAATGGAATATAAAAATAAAGTAACACTGCTAATCAAATTTTAGACCATTTCTTCAAATTAACGCCCTCAGATTCTTATCCAGATACAGCATTATGTTAGTACGTACATCATCGACACTTCCTAAAATGTGCACACAGAGGTTTAATAACGACAAACTTGCACAACTCACAAAGAAACCAATTTGTAGTGAGAGGAAATTCAAAGCTTTCCGGAGGCATTCGGATCACAAACTTGGATCGATCCGTCGCCCCGTGAATAAATAACGTTTTCGCGTTATTTAACGGTAACATTGCGCGATTGTATTCAGGCAACGCTGCCGACGTCGAGTAACACAAATTGCACCTGTCTCGCTCCCAGCTCACTGAAAAATGCTTTCCTTTTAACAAGAGGAAGGGAACGGCGGAGGTTAAATGGTCATATTCAGTCAAGTCTGGTGGATAAATGGGTCGCGTCGTGTGGCACGGCTAAGCTAAGGCTTCCTTTTTGCTCTGGTTTGATTCTACGCTTTGGGATTCAAAAGCTTCGTAGTCAAGTTATGAGAATAAGTACACATCGCAACAAAATATGCCTACGTATAAAAAACAAAAGTAGGTATACGTGGCAATAGTATGATTTATGCTTTAATAAGAATAAAACAATAATTGGAAAATTATGTTAGTTATGAAAACTGATTTAATTAATAAAGCAAACACATTCATTAAATTTATAGCGTCTAGCATAAAAATGAGTAAACCAAGGAGTACCGAAGGCGACAGCAGGGAGACGTTGTTTTTTACACAAATATTTGCACAATTTTACATATACCGCATCATAAAGCTAAAATACTGAGCTGAATAATAAGTTTTTTAATGCAATTAAACATGACTCCTGCTGAAAGGCTGTTGTAATGAAAAGAGAAAATGTAAACATATGCGCTAGGCGAACACGCAAACAAATATCGATAACTGGGACTATCGTAATAATACATTTCTTTTCGTTCTCGTATTTAATTACAAATAATAATAAATATCGCCAAACTGACACACCAACTGTATGGCCAATATCTAAGCAACCGTTGTACTATAGGTACCGTACAGTGGACTGGGGGCGATGCCAGGGAAACCCAGACCTGGGCAAATAACGAAAAGGCCATTTCCGAAATTTGCCCCGGCGGGAATCGAGCCTGCAACCACCATGTGCAGTGAGCCGAGCGGCCTACGCTCGGACCACTGCGCCAAGCGGTCGTCAATATACTTTTTTTTTCTTTTAAGACGTAATAAAGAGGATAGGGGTAGTACCAAGGCCGACAATAGTCCCGTGGCAGCTTGCGGTTACGATTCTAATAACGTATAACGAAGTTTTACATCCGACAATAATACCGCATCGATAACTTATATCCCAACGGGTATTAGACTTTCCATATCCGTTTATATCTACAGTTATAAGTAACTTGTTCTAGACGTTTCTCTGAGAAGTTAAACAAGCCTGAATAGTAAAAACATGTCCCAAACTTTAATTACATAATATGCTGTTTCACGTTTCATAGAATCCCACTTGCCGGAGAAATATTTGAGTTAAAACATGGAACTTATTACAATGGCATTTCGAAATTGGAAAGGCACATTGGAGGTTTCACCGGGAACAATCACCAGAAACAACTTCGGCGCTCGATTCTTGGTAAAATTCCATTTACGATAAGCATGAACTCTGACAGTTAAAAGACGTATTAAGAGCGTTTGAAGAGCGCGCGAAGCCCGAACGTCGAGTTTTAACACAGTTTGGGAATTTGGGAACTCCGGGTGACGTTGTTTAAGTTGATGCTCATTAAAATTCAATATCGGAGCGAGTGGGGATCGTATCGATCGCGTGCCGGCGTCGCTCCGGCGCGGCGTCGTGACGCGTAAACAACGCACCGGGGACGGCGCTGCATCCTGCCGGCAACGCGGCACTAATAAACGGTAGTGAGTGACGTCATACTATTGAGGTTGTACATTCCATGTCTGAACACCTGCCCCTCTAGCCAAGTGGCTTCGTCTACATTCGTTTCTACAAATCGCTACGCTTCATGTATGGAAATGACATAAGTCATGTGATCTACTTATCGACTTGTAATGACATTTCCATACATTTAAGCGTAGCGTTTTGTAGCAACGCTTGTAGAAGAAGCCACTTGGCTAGGGGGGCAGGGGTCCAAGTCTGTTAGCCGTTCCAATAACGATCGACTTGCACTCGGCTCGCAATACGTCAGTTTTGATATTTACGACCGCTAACGACTGCTTCTCGAGTCGAGTGGAGTTGAAAATCGGTCAGCACGGGTGGGCGAGTGTCAAAACTGGATTGGTTAACAAACTTGGCCCCCAGAACACGTGAAGTCTGTAAACCAGAACATTTTACTTGTGAGGACTATTCCTGTAGTATATAAAGTTGTATGAACTATCTGGAGATGCCATACATCATAATAAATAATGATAATTAGGGCCCATGCCTAATTATCATTATTTATTATGATGTATGTATCCCATACTGCGAGGGGGTTTCAGGTCCACCACGCTATATTTATTAATACGGTCAGTCGCATGTGAATCAAACATTTCTCTCTCCGCGCACCTGATGTTGTTTACATAGAGGATATCAAAGGAATTAGCAACCAACATTTACAAGAACCATTTTGTAACCTGTGTGGTACCCATAAAACCTGGAATATAAATAAAACAATTGAATTCCGTATGTATGTATCCTTATATGCGGAACCCTAAAAATGGATATAAAAGTTCACTGAACTGAAGACTTACAACAGAATATGTTAGTATTCATTTCGAATAGCAATAATGTAATATATGAAAGAAATATTTTTAGACTTCAATCAATAACAGTCTGTACATCGAACTCGTTCCATAAGATTGATAGATATCAACCATGTTACTGTAATGAAATACATTGCTCGTCACATTATCATCACTCACCATTAATTAATATTAAACAGTCAGCATATACTTCAATGGTTAAGTAATTAACATTGTTCGTGTTACGGCAATTGTTCAGCGATTACCGGGTACGATTCTAGGATTATATTATGAACGGTATTTGCAATGATTTGAGTTAATATTGCTTTGTGTTAAGATGCAAAAACGCGCATAATTTATGTAATTGTTAAATCGGTATTTATTAATCCATAATAGCTAAGAGATAGCCACATAACTCTGAGAATTTACTTATTAAAAAAGAGAAAAGAAAAAGTTTATCCATGGAGTTTCTTGCATGTTCTTCTCCATAGGATTTAGTTTTGGAACATGCACCTAGCTCTTGACTTTTAAAAGTGCCAGTTATTCTGGCCTATTTGAAATAAAAATATTTGAATTTGAATTACTTATGTTACAATTTGAAGAAACACACGATTATATGGACTAAGAGATGGAGATAAAGTGTTGCAGTGTGAATTGAGCATGCAATATTTATCCAGTGAGTGTATTGTAGAAAATATTTGCTAGCACCTACTTGTAGTTAGGAAAACAATTTTCAAGTAAATCGGAACAACCAAACTTGCAAAATGTTCCGTACTTGATAAAGTTTACCTCACTGAAGTTAGTTCAAAACTTCGTTGCGTTTTGTTAACATAACGTTATGTTAACAAAACGCAACGTTACGTAATGTTAACGTGAGCTTATTTTCATCCCACTCACAATTTTTGCACAGAGTAAGTACTGTGGGTACTAATATTATCAATGGGAAAGTTTGTGAGTGTGGATGTATGTTTGTTACTCTTTCACGCAAAAACTACTGAACGGATTTGGATTAAATTTGGAACACAGATAGTTTATAATCTGGATTAACACATAGAATACTTTACTTAAGTCAACGCGGACGAAGTCGCAGGCAGAAACTAGTGATTGCATGTTTTGACAATAAGAATGACAGTGACAGCACGATTTCTTACTGGCGATACGATTTCGATAGAAGATTTAGCTAGAGACACTTTCCACGTGACCGGTACAGACTGGTCCGTCGACTTAACGCACGGTCGCAGCGGCAACAATGGCGCCAGAATTGGTGGTCACCGGGACTCCACAATACTGTCCACTCCGCGAGCACTACAGCGCACGACGTCCATCATTAGCGTCCAGCGACCACACCACACATCAATGTGTCAACCACACACGACGCTCCTTTTAAGTTCCAATTCTATCTGTTCAGGTTAACGTTTCAAATTGGAACGTCACGTCCAGTTTGGTTAACACATTCGTTTTACAAGTTTGGTGCTTTCTTGTCGTCTAATAGAAAATAAAGCTGAAAGCCCTCGAAAAACATTGATATTATTTTAAGCCATTCTAGCTAACCCGACGGCATTTGTAAAATGGTTTATTGCAGTTAGGTTCAAGAAATACATTAATTTTAAGATTTTATACGGAAGTGTCGTAATTGCTCGGATTTTACTTCTTGACAATAACTATAATATGTTTTTATAAACTACAACTTCTAAGCATAGATTCAGGGATCAAGGTTACATTAAAAAAAAAAATGATTTAGCACAAAAAAAAGATAGAAGCCTCTAGGCTTCTAACAAGAAGGCGCTGTCAATTGCATAAAGAAATTATATAAATACAATATTCACTAGGCATAGTTCTTAGTAACACAAACATAGTGCAAAAACGCTCTTTTCTGAGCTGCAGTACAATACAATGGCAAAAACAAATACAAAAGTAAAAGTTATCCAACCTAAAAGCATTCCAATCGAATATCTTCACCACAAATAAGAAAGAAGAATCTATGACACAGCCACCAGAAGGAAAACATCGGTATATTTACACAATCTATAAGCGCGAGGACCGGAACACAAAGGAAATAACTTGAATAGTGGAAACTAAATACTCTAGGTCTGCGCATCGGCGGGATTTTCAACCAAGAAATGAAATATTCTCTCTGTAATATAAACGAGATATGAATAACAATAATACTTGTCATGGACTTCATGTTTAAATGGTTCCATTTAGATCCTTTAGAAACCTACTTATATTTATCACATTACACTGAGAACTTTATTTGTGAGAAAAGAAATACAAGAAATTTATTTATGTAGATCCTAGTATCCCTTTTAAGTTTTTGCCAAAGGTTTTGTAATTACAACAAAAAAGAATATGCGAGGCATTAAATAGTAATATCTACAAATAAATAAAATTGGAGTGTCTGTTTGTAATATCAAAATAACACCTTTTCACTTAATGCATATGAAAGTACATACTACACCTATACCAAAAACGCGATTTAAAAAAATTTAGTCTGTCTGTCTATCTGTCTGTCTGTCTGTCTGTGTGTTTGTTTCGGGTAATCTCCGAACCGGCTGGACCGATTTTGACGGGACTTTCACTGGTAGATAGCTGTTGTTATAAGCAGTAACTTATGCTATTTTTATTTTAGAAAAACAAAATTTTAAATAATGGGTCCTATCGCGCGGGCTCACAATGCGGGAGCGGGCTTTTTTTGTTAAGTTAAATTCCACGCGGACGAAGTCGCGGGCTCAGATAGTTTTTAATAAATTTAGTTATTTACAAAGAAATTCAAGACTTTGTAGTGATATTTTTGATGATGAATGCATTTAATTTGTTGCTCTACTTTTAAATATAAAAATCTTTGGCGAAAATGGACAACGCAAATAGATTGTACGTTTCAAAGATGGATGACCATGGCTGCTTGTTTATCGTGTGTGATCATGAACCTATGATTAAATTCCTTCGTTGTGCGTCATTGATATTGCAAATTCTGAGAAAGGACAATGCATTATCCTTTTTAAATTTGATCATATTAAAGTTCACCGCGTATTCTGCGAAATTAGAGTTATAAATAATGTCCGAACTGCAATGTGAAATGACTGTTTCATTTCATGCAAACATTTGATGCAACAAAACAATAATAATATTGTACCGTTAGTAGACGTAGTATAAAGTAATAAAATAAAAAATATTCGGCTTCATGTAAAAAATATTGTTAGACGAACATAAAACGTATTATTGGTAATACAAAATAATAACTGTACTATTATAGTTCTTATTAACATATAATTGTAAAATCCCTTTAGTTAACACAAAAGGACGAGCCATTAGAAACTTAACATAATAACAAATTAACGTAAGGCAGTTAAACGTGGCAGTTAAAATTAGCTCCGTATTCGGTTTTCGGAGTCATTCAAAAGTTTAACTACACACATTTGTTTGAAAATTAAATGCGTGTACGTGGCTTAAACGTGTGTACGTCTAACTTAGTTAACAGTTACTTAGATAAAAGAAGTAATTATCTTAATTTTGAACATGCTTCGCTAGCGTTTAAAGAAAAGAGGTTACATTGACGCTGCCTTTTCAAAATACACTGTAGTCTTTGCTTAGGACAATAGAGAAAAAGCCTATCAACAAACGTAAAAAATACAGTTAAGAACGTATATATCTATACTAGCTGTGCCCCGCCACTTCATCCGCGTAGTATTTTAACTTAGCAAAAATGTCGGGATTATTGGGTTAAAAAGTCCTATATGTTAATCCCGGTTATAATCTATCTGTGTTCCAAATTTCATCCAAATCCGTTCAGTAGTTTTTGCGTGAAGGAGTAACAAACATACATACATCCACACTCACAAACTTTCGCATTTATAATATTAGTAGGGTTGAACATGTCGAAAAGCAAAATATCTTTGGTGTGGCGCCCACCACTATTTTGTTAGTGTAGCAATAGCCGCATAGAAAAGAGACAATAGATTGCCTGTGACCGGTACAGACAAGTTAGTAAACAATAATTTTAAGTGAGTTACAATAAGTGATTGATTGGATGCGAATAAAGAGTGGTTGTATTAACGGGGTTAATTATTATTATTGTACCACCCCACTTAAACCGACACCAAAGTAGCATCAATGCTATAATAAACGATCCATGACAAAGATCACTGATCCTATTCACATAAGGACAGACTAGACATAAATAATTCTACGAACCCTCGTCGTTCTACGTTGTAACTAATCCTGCAAAAAGGTAACATAATGTCACCAACAATACACTAGAGTAACGTTACCCATTAGTGACGAAGCGATATTGTCTACGAGTTCCGCGTACCAGTAAAAAGACACTAAAACAAAAAAAAAACAAGAAAGTTCCCACATAAAACCGCCGTATCCACGTATAATGAGATGTTACACTCGACGGTAACTTTTATTAAGTAACTAACAAGTAACACGCCTTTCCAGAATGTTCGGCGGCATATGGCACAGGAGTTCCGCTATAGTTTCCCGCGTCAGGAACTTTAGATCATAAATAGGAGTTTCCGAACGTGGCAGAAGCAGCTGAAATGTTATATAACAAAAACTTTATACATATTATTTTTATGGCACATTTCTGATATTAAATCTGGCAACTTTACCCTGGATTGGGAAAACTATGTACTTTTTCAAAGACTCTAAAGTCCACATTCCTCTGGTTGAAACGGATCACGTATTTGTTCTCTGCTCCTATACTTACATAGTTGCTCTTACGTATTTTATATACCGTATCCTGCCCCCACGTTATACGTATTCCAAAATAACACACTTAAGAACTAACATATAACCCACAAATCTTCTCCGATCCTAAAACCATCGACCTAGAATATCTCGTGTGTTAAAAAAGTAATTCCTAACTTTACCTACATAAAAAATCCACGAACAACTTTTAAGACCCCCGAAGGTAAATGGACTAAAACCCAACGCGATATATATTTAAAGATCCTTCGACTCCAACCAACTCTAAATACCTATTTAGTAGAGATCAACCGTGCGTATCTCTCCCACTTACTTTATAAGCTCTTTTTAAATAGATATAAAATAACTATTTGTGGATCACTAGGTTCACTATTACCTATTCGCGTTTTTATAACTATACCATTTTCGAAGAATCAGACCTTTGAAAGGGCTAAATTTATTCTTAAGTATCTTTCGCCACGTTTCAAATATAGGTATTTATACATTATTAATAGGTTTGGAATAATTTCGCCGCAAAATAATAAACCAATTTCATGAAACGTTTACTTACAAACTAGAATCTATTCTCATGAAAGACAATCCTTTAAAGGCAAGAATTTACCAAACTCATTCCATCACACCATTTTCAGTTTATTATCAAGGCATACTATAGTAATTTACGTTTTCAGAACCAAAACCAATAAATTCTTCAAGAATATAATATACCAAACTTTTACTCTAAAACAAACACGTCAAAGTTGATTTTGGCTAAACGCAATTTGGGAGTCTGAAACTTTATAGGTCCAATCAATATTGTGTTGTTATCTCATCGTCTGGAGGTGTCTGCGAGTTTTATAAAGGGTATCCAACATGGCTTTTATCAAGACTTACAATGTTAATATAGTTTTTCTAGACCTTAATTGAAAACTCGGTCTCTCACTTGGCTTTTGTTTACTGCTTCATCGGACGAGATTGCTTGAATGACTTCGTACAGCTATCCCGGGTGGTATGAAGGATGCAACTGGCTTACACCTCGGAAGGAAACTCAGCTTTAGTAGTCGCGCAACAATCCGTAGCAGATTTTTACGCTCGATACCGCTACCATAATTACTATAGCATTGTAAACAGATAAGTGCTTATAGTTTTGAAACAAGTTCGACAGGGGTTCCGTTTTGTTATATCATATGGAACTAAAAATTGTTTCTTTATCAATATATGTATACGTACTTTGTAACTAGACCAGATAGGTAGCACATCTCAAAGTGGATCCAGGCGTTTATGACGTCGTCCACTAACCGCATAATTTTCACATCTCGCCGGGCTAGTGCTCCTCGTCGCCGCTACGATATCGTTACGACGTCGGCACGACTCCGCGACGCGCGCTGAACGACCGCTCGGCGGCAACCATTGCAACTATGGATGCCTACGTTGCCAAAAAATACTACCTACTATACAATTATGAACGAAACATACAGGAACAACGAAATATAATTATTTAGATTTATTTTTATTTTATTTTTAAGACTGGACGAATAGAATAATCTGGGCTACCTTCTTACAAAGAAAAAAATGGTTTTACATAATATGTACTATGTAGTAGTATTATGTAGCACGTTTAATCAAGTAAACTCATAGTGGTATATATTTAGTATTTATTTTTTGTTTTGTTGTAACTTGTCCCTAAGTCATTGGAACAAAATTAAATAAGTCAACGACAATACTCTTTATGTGCTAGAAACAATATGACAGACAATATGATACCCCTAGTGATATTCCCGACGACCGGGCGACCTAATGACCTCTACCACCATTGCAATAATTTTAGCGGACTATCTTAGCATTTTCGATTCGTTGGATTTCATTCAGAGTATATATTTTTAGTCGTCATTATTGCTATCCTTATCGTATATTTAACTTATATATACAGCACTAGCTGTGTCATGAAAAAGGTTGAAAAACACTGATCTAGACTATTATATTCCTCACATTTCCTTATCCCTGCCATTACATCTATGATCAACCGCAATTCAAACTCCAAACATTAGTGCGGGCAAATGAAGCAAATTAATAGTTGATTAATCCTGTGCGCATTAGCGGGCTGCGGCCGGATTGGTCAGGCCCTTGATCACGTCGATGCGGCCCCATCAGTCATGCGGCCCCTGACGAGGGACGGGTTGACGGTACAAGCCAACAGATTACAGCGAATTTGGGCGACGAAAATCCATGAATGATTCATGAGTTCCGCACAGGGGCATTGGGTTTCCGCTCTCTCAATGTGAAATTGGGACACGATTTCATTGACTGGTTTTTGTAAAGCTAGCCAAATGGATATTAATTGTTTTTCTTACCTTAAATAGTATAAATTTAAGCACAGTAGCATCTTGCTGTCTTACTGAAGACATCTTTGGACTAGCAACAAATTATAAAGCTAGAGCTTGCTTCGAACACGATATTGATAAACTATTCAAATTCGCTTTATGTTTTTAACTTGTCCGTATATGTTGCTAGGTAATTGAGGCAAGTTAGACGCTGTCCGCAAGGACATCGACCCCACGCAGATAACTGCGGCGAACCTTGTTGGCTAACTAGGCATGCGGGGACACTTTCTAAGACGTGTGAGCTAGCGTGTGAGTGACGCGGGAACATTCGCTAAATTGCTTTATTTCGAAGTAATGTCTTTGAAGCAACCCGGTATTATTACACCCCGGCCCGGGGCAATTTCTCCCCAGCCATAGTTAATATCCATAATATGA
Organism: Notodonta dromedarius; assembly: GCA_905147325.1. Lineage (NCBI taxonomy): Eukaryota > Metazoa > Arthropoda > Insecta > Lepidoptera > Notodontidae > Notodonta > Notodonta dromedarius. The sequence goes on from LR990167.1 coordinate 3,178,932, forward strand.
ATTGCCTTCAAAGTGACAAGCTCATCTGTCTCCAGAAACGAATGTATATAAATTCAAATCATTTTCAGAATAGAGTGATATTATTAAATTACAGCTGATTGCTTCTTTGATTTATAACAACCAGCAATAAACTAAATGTCTTTAATCAAATCAAAATCACTTTGTTAATATTAATATATGTATTTCGAAAAAGTATTGTCAATATTGAAGGGAACGAGTTTATTACATTAAACATGACTCATAAAGCTAGATCACTGAGCTAATAAAACCGCTACCCCATCGTAGTCTGCGAAAATACAACGGCCAGCCAATCCGGAGCCCCACGGTGCCCCACGGTGGCCCTTTCCCATTTGTACACCATGGCGGGAGACAGAGGAGACAGGGGTGAAATATTCCAACGTTTGGAACCTAAACAACAATAAAATCGGCAACAAAAATAGCGTACAGTGCCAACAAATTACTATCGGACCAGCAACATGTTTCGTACACAAGATATACGGCGCCCCGGAAGGGGAGGCCCAAGGAAGTCAATAAATATTTTCCAATAACTTGATTACAGCAGAGCCTTTGATGGAAATAAATTTACCGCGGGAAGCAGGTGCTGCGCCGACTACATTAGACGGAACAGGGCACACGTGGGCTCGTACCCGCTTAATGGACTCGTTGATTTATTTATCTCTCAATGTTGTTTCCTACCAAACTATACTACAATCTGAAATAAAATAATAAACACAGTGATCGACTAATTTTGGAGGACCTACAAACCTCAAGTTCATGAAAACACAACAAAAAGTTACTGTTAAAGAAAGGGGCAAACGGAATTTCTTTTCTCAATTTTTACAAAATTTGCTGGACAATTTGGCTGTGAAATTACTCTGAATCAGGACCCATTCCTTCTACGCATTTTAGTATTATCTTAAGAACTTGTGCGATGAAAAAAAGTTGGCCCTTCTTGTGAAATTTTTAATTTAACTTCTTCATGGAAAAATTCCACAGAAATATTTTCAAGTCATTCTTCTATGGAGTTTAAGGAATTATTTCATATTATATGCCAAGGTATGCCTTTTTTAATATTAACTCTTCTATAAAAGTAACTAATTGAGAAGATATTTCATGAAATAAAAACATTTTTTTTACCTCTTCCTAATTTTACGTTCCAAGCAGAGGTAGGTAAACCTCCAGCACAATAAAGGTTACCCTGGATGGAATTGAACATTTTTAGTGTCGTCAGAACGTGTGAAATGCGGTCGCCCTTTATAATATTCACGAAGATACGTGGCAACAATGTTCGGTGACCCCGAAGTGGGAGCTGTTCCCGGAGGGCTCTCGCCGCCGGGTCAATTTCGCCACACTTTCGACCGTAAAAGAGCCCGAACGCTGCCTAAATTATCTTTGGGACAACTTGGAAAAGAGGTCACCTGTGTGATAAACAGTACAGCTCTGGTTAATGAGATAAATGTTAACATAAAGTCACGAAATAATAACCGATTACATTAACTCATGTAACTTTGTCTTGTGATCAAAAGTATCTTTGTCATATCATCTCACAATAATCGAATAGAGCGGTTCGGATGAAATTAAAAATATATACCTACTGTATATCTTTCTTTTGTCATTTGATTCCATTAGCTGAAAATAGGTCAAATACATTTAACATAGGTAGCAAAATTGTCAGTTCGAAAAAGCATGATTAATAATGATTTTTTGAGTCTTGTTATTTATTTATAAATCATCCAATTTGTGATCGGATCAATAGATCTTGCAAAAGCATACCAAACTAGCAAAACTAAAGTAGATCATGCTCCACAACAATAACCAGCGTCCAAGCCGGCCGGTGGACGCGTCGCGCCCACTGTAGCGTGAAGAGAGAAAGTCGCCATGTACCCATGCCATCGGGAATGCACGCAAATTGGGTTTCGATTTCTATACAACCGTGGATAATTAGCTTTGTATGGGAACGACGACAACGAAATAAAAAAAATGGTTATAATTAGCAACGGACGCGACCTGTTATTGGGTTTGACCCTTTTTATCGAACAGATGGCATCCGTAAATTGTGAGCTTATTTTTAAATCATAACATTTCAAACCGTCAGACCCAGGAAAAGATGGCGGGACGATTTGGTCACCTTTGCGGGAGATACATGGCCTAAAAACAGCACATAACCGTATTTTGTTTCGAATTCAGGGGAAGGCCTTTGCTCAGGAGTGGGACACAGAAAAATGCTTATAAAAAAAAACAAAAAAAAACTTTTTAAACTGTTCAAGTATCATATAAATATAGTTTGCATATAAAAAGCTTCATGAAATACAAAAATAATTTCATTTCCTACAAATCGTATTCGCAGCTGACTCTATGTCTATAAAGTTATTGACAAACACGCCATACAATATCATAGACTACCAATACCCAATATTCCACAACCTACACCTATCATAACGGTCTTAAGTGTTAGTAATAACGCAGCACATAATTCAATGGGGGCTCTAGGCGCGGTCCCCGATCGCAGGTACCTACATAATACATAAACAGTTCAATTTAAAGCCCCAGTAATGCATGAGGGAGTTGAGAACTTTGCCAATGAAAGTAATGAACCTACTGTTTTAGTTTACGTTTACGAGGTGCCTGCGGTCGCGGCCTTTCACGCAGTCGCATAGCGCGGGTACTCCCTATTTACCTGGATAGTGAATGAAATAATTTCAATAAACGAGCTTACTGAAAGATAGAGCTAGTTTGTTTATATTAAACGCCACATTACATACCTAATAAGATAATTAATGAATATTATGTTTTTAGAGCATTGGGAAGACTTTAACCCATCGGCCGCTTTGAACCTAAAAATACGATCTAACAATCTTCTTCTAAGTAACGGAATACATGAAAGTAATTACGTATCGTATAAACTAACAAGTTATTACATACGATATGCATACAATGTAGCAAGACATAATGTAATTTCCTATTATCTGGACATATTTAATCCCCATAACTTCCACCCGATTGGTCTCATAGCCATTAAGGTTAAAGTTTATAGCAGTGCAGCTAAGGCACTAGTGTTGCCATCCTCACCCGCAGAATTAAACAGAACCAATAATCGTTCCTCTATGTAGGAACTGCCGATCGACGTCTACTCATCCCATTTTTTTTTTTTTTTTCGAAATAGGCAAGTATTTGACCACAATCACACCTGATGGTAAGTGACGATGTGGTCTACGGTGGTGCATACTTGCCTAGAAGGTACCTGTTCACTCTCGACTTGAAAACATCCAGGTTATAGTCAACCGGGAACAAAGACGCCGGCAAGGTGTTCCATTCCTTGGCAGTTCGCACAATAAAAGTGGAAGCGACCATCCCATCCCACAATCGTTCGAAGGATCGATCGACGTTCGATCGATTGGTGTTGTACACACCGACCAAGGGCATAAGAGGCTATATGGAGATTTGCAATTTCGATTGACTACGGAATGCGTCATCAAATTAAGTACGCTGATTTTTTCAACAGATAAATTATCCATTTATAGTTATCTTCCAGTTGTTCCAAACATTTGAATAAATAGTCAATTGATTAACATAATCCTAAAGCCGATGCTACCAAGGCTGGCAGGTCGCGGGAACGTTCGTGATTTGAAATATTTACGTCTGCGACGTAGAATAATCAGTACTTGAAAATTGCTTATTATACTTAGCTATTTAAAGAACCGTTACAATAATGGCAATTTTGTTGTCTTGCTCTACACTATGAAAATAAGAAGCAGTCACCAACAGTTTTAGCACCAGTGTTTGCCTAACCCAGCTATTGTCGATCAGAATAAGAATCTACAATCCTACAAACTATTTTCTTTTTGGAAAGTCCTCACATAAATTAACGTCGCCAAAGAGATTCAGCCTACATATCGCTATATCAGATATAGTTGAGTGCTCGAGAGGGCCCGGAGTGCCGTGTACTAGCTTCCTCTTGTCCTCTAACCCAATTTGCAGTAAGAGGCCTCCCAGATAGTGCTTTGATTTCGTTTGGAAGTCAACCGATTCGATATTGTTTCTTATGTTGTGAAAAGTGACTTATTTTATTTTAATTTGAGTAACTACTTATCTATACATTTAAGTAAAACGTGTCCGTTTAAGTACATATAAATTTAAGTATAACGTATTGGTAGACGGTAGACCTTAGGTCTTGAATATAAAGAAGTGATAGAAATGCTGAATACAAATGTTATACTAACACCTGATATAAAAACTACGCAAGGCCGGAAAAGGTCGGAATAATGTGATTCTAAACGAACGCTTCCAAGCAATAAAAAAAATGTCGTAACGAAAATCTCAAAGGAAATTATTTCGAGTTCCAAAAGGCAGAATTGACTCCTTAAGCAAACTCAAGATATTTCTGCCCACTAAAAGAAATATTAGGTGTATTATTTGAAAAACTGACGCAAATGATTGCTAAATAGCTGTTAACACGACGATGAAAAGGTGCTTGGACTATTGGAAGGAAAACGAACATAAATACTTATTATAGAATATGTATTTTTGTGTTGGGGAAATTAAAGTTTTGCAACGCATTTCATTGTGTTGAAAATCTGCGGAGACCAAACACATTGCCTTTCTTCAGATTTCCTTATTCTAATGTTATCAGCAAATACAAATAGAATCCATTTTCTATATATATTTCAAATATTAGGTATTTATTCACATAATCAGACTTCGCTATTTTGTTCGTAATGAGATTTGACCATAGCCCGGCTAATGAACGCTCTTCAAAATAACAATTACAAAATGTGTGTGGCCAATTGTCGTACCTTTTCTCATTTCAATGATACTCTGGGCGGACAGGACGGGACAGCAAAAGGTCGAATAGCACCTTTTTGGAGGGGTCACCTTAATTTATCCTCAGAACCTTTTTAGCTGCACATATTTACTTGGAACTACTCATAAGTGTGTTAACGAACGTTTTATTAATACAAAATGATGTAATATCTTTCTAATAGAAAAAGAGAAAGAATGAATCTATGCTTTAAGTAATATATAAAAAAATAATACAGTGGTAAATTGATGAGTAGCGATCATTCACACGAAGAAGCCGACAGACACCGTTCTGTGTATACATTTTTGTCAGATAATGACCGTATTTGATATCTGGATACATTAAAATGTATATACATTATTATCAGTCCGGGTAAACCGTGTGAATAACCGCTTATTTTGCAACAAGTCACTCGTTTTAATTCTTGATTTTAATGTTGAATTACTTTGCGCTCACAACGAAATCTAGGTCACACGTTCACGAGTGACAGTGCGAACTTTTTTGGATTACAACAAACACAGTATCATTGTTTACACTTTTGAAACATAACTTCACTACTGACTTTATGGGTACTTATGTAATGCAATGTAACCACAATTAAATTGTTGTTAGTAGTTGACTAGGTATTTATTACACGGAAACGCAAAGATAATTAGACAAAGCTGAATAATCACAACATAGTATAGTGCATCCATCTGATAATAATGGCGAACGTGAAAATCGTTAGGTAATTCAAAGTAAACTCATCAAAGGAGCTTGAGATCACATATCCTCGGAATCGTTACATCTTAGCTGGATACTGGCCCTGTTCTTCAACTTTCAGACATGATAACATTTTATACTAAGCTGATAGTGAGTGCAGTGACCGTTCCAATGGAGACATCTACAATCAGTCGCTCCTCGCCGTTGTAAACACGGGTCGCGACGGCGGCCTCCATGCGGAAGGCTCCGTAACGAGTTGGCACGGGACACTGCCTCCAATTGTAGCGCAAGGACGAAGCGCGAATACTTGACGTCACTACTGACGTCGTGACTGCAACGTGGAATTAATGGAATCGCGCACTGAAGAACAGAAATGTATCTGCATATTTCCATTTCAACCCTGGCGCGAAGAGGGATATTACAGTTTCACTCGCTCCTTTGTCAGTGGCATTGTGACTTTCGAACGAAGTATATTTTTTGTCTGACTAGATTTGCCAGCAGATTCGCTAGCGTAGATTTTATTTTCGATTTTATTTGATAACGATTACAGCGCTACCCACCGGGTGTAACAAAAGCTAAGAAACATCCAGGAACTGCATAAGTACATAAAAACATCTTCAAAATCGTGCAAGCCATTTATTAGGAAAAAAATTACGAACAAAAGCTCACCGGAATTTTATATATATTATAAAGATATCTGATATATCTACGATGGTTCTTAGCTATGTTTGACCGAAATCGCTTCAGCCGGTAGCAATATACGCTGTAAGTTGTAAGCTGGGTGGGGGTGTAAGCTGGGTATAGTTAGTTCATTTCACGAAGACCCGTGAATTATTGCAAATCGACCCATATGCCAGTGTCATAAGAGTTACAGCACGCGTCTTCGTGAAATGGACGAACTATAACTACTTAACATTAGGCGGATCGTAGACTTGATTGCCGACTTTGTTATAATAAAAATTCATGGGACGCAGAAATTATTAAATATAATTTGAGAGCATGGACGGCTACTAAGTAGGACGGCTTTAGATTAGTTACATATCATATATTTAAATACCTGGTACTTTAGACGACCGCTTGGCGCAGTGGTTCGAGCGTAGGCCGCTCGGCTCACTGCACATGGTGGTTGCGGGTTCGATTCCCGCCCGGGGCAAATTTCGGAAATGGCCTTTTCGTAATTTGCCCAGGTCTGGGTGTCCCTGGGATCGCCCCCAGTCCATTGTACGGTTACCCATAGTACAAGCTTTGCTTAGTTTGGGACCGTACAGTTGGTGTGTCTGTCTGGCGATTTATTATTATTATTTATTATTTATCATTTGAATATGAAGAAACATTTGTCTTAAATGGTCTTGTTCGACATTGATACGACCGAATTAAATCATCTGTAATAAATCTACAGCAGCACTTTAATCAATTTTGATTGATCCGCCTCACCTTGTAGATGGATATTTTCAGCTCTTAATTAAGAGTAATTGAAGACAACCAACAAAACTGCTTTCCTTCTTTTTAATAAACAACTTGTAAAGGTGCTATTAAAAATCTCAATTAAAAAAGCAAAAAAATTCGACCCTAATAACAAGGTTTGATTTTTCATTCTCGCCCCATGGAACCCCAAAAAAAGGAAAATGAAATACAATTTAAGGATTCATTCCGCAAATTAGATTCCGTACCTTATTTCAACGGATGAAATTGTTTAGGAATTTGGGAACGCAAAAAATATACCTTTGCATTACAGTAAGCAACGCTCCCAAGCATTTATCGAATTTGTGACGAACTCATCATTATATTTTTCGGGTCGTGAAATGGGAAGTTATGTTTACTTAGGTATTCGCTTATGCACACAACTTCTAAAATATAATTTAACGGCAATTAGTAACAACAGTTTATTGCTTGCGTTTCAGTACTGAACGTATACTTGTTTGGTTTTCATAAATAAACAAGTTACGGATACGGACGGATAAGATATTTACACCAAAGTTATTACGTGACCATATTTTCAAGTACATCTCTATAAACCCGACTGCCTGGTTTGAGCTTAATACAAAATTTGAACTTTGTACTAAAATGGAAAATTATATTATACTTCCGTGCTTTCATTGATCTTAATTTAATAACGCAATCCAGGCAAAGTAGAGCAAAAAAAAACCAAAATAAGTATTTTTTTATGTTAGATGGCAATTTGCTTCTTACAGTTTTACCTGGTTATTTTTGCCCGTCCATGGAACTGCTCGTTGAAATCTTTCAAGGCATTCGTAGCACCACGTATCGTCGTAGCTTCGTAGCACACAGCTACGCGTAGCTTACAAAGTAAAAACGAGTAAAATGATCGAATTAAACTTTTTAAACTGTAAACGCTACCCTATACGATGTATCGACGACACTATTACAGAATTAAGCACCTTTTGAATAGAATCAATTGGAAAGGCAGTCACGGACGGCTTTTTCAAATTTATCCGATAAAAAACTTTCGATCCACCAATAAAGAGTCTAAGAAAAGATACGAAACGGTTGATTCCCAAAAGAAATCTCATTAAAGTGTCTTGCATTGAGGACTGATTAACGTTCTTAGTAGGGTCGCCACATTTTCGATATTTTTATACTTTCATTTTAAGGTTTTATAGAAAAAAAGTAATTATATAACAGTCTTCACCACCGTAAGGATAAATTAAATAGCAAATAGCTTCTTTGTTCATAGGCAAATTAAGGCAGACAAAAGTCAAACCCAATACAGAAATGAAGGAAATAAGCAGAAAGAAAGAAGAAGAGTGACATACCAGTATTATACCATAAGAACCATACAGGAAATACAGATAAGTAGCAACCCTAATACCGGCTGGCACACCAATAGAATGCTAATGTAACTTCGTATTTACAAGGATTTGCAATGAGATAAATGCCTTCTTAATTTATATGAGGGGATATAACAATCGCTAGAGGGATGCGTAGTTGCGCGGAGATCGCCCCGATAAGAGTTAAACTACGGTTATTGTACCTTGTTAGAAAGAACGAGGCAGTAACTTCAGTTGCGTGTTTCGCATCCCTTATGTAAAGAGAGACATATTGTTTCGTACTATTGTTCGTAACTTATAACACTGTGGTAACAACGAGTTTAAGTTTTACCTAATTACTAACATCGGTTGAAGATTTCATATTATGAAAATGTAATTTTGTCTACACAGAACATATCTACACAGATTCAAACAGTATGTTCAGTGTAGACAATTAACACAATGACGAAACCTTGCAACAAACAAAATAAAAACAGTCCTAATTGCTGATTAGTTGCCAGAGGATTAATCTTCTTAAAAAATCACTCAAGGATTTTAAAATGCTTTTCATTTGCGTCTCGTATTAAGAAGGGAGTTTCGCATTAAAAGATTTTACTTCCATTGTTTTACGAGAATTTCAGATGGAATTGGGTAATAACCACTTTTCTGATCCATATGCTGTACTGGATAAGATTAAGCATAAGAGTGGATAGAGATATTTTAAATTTTTATACATGTTAAAATACTCGGAAACTCGTAAAGTCATCATTTCGTATTGATAGTAACTAGCTTGTGGCGTGGTCAAAAGAAGACACCATAAGAGATAAGTCGCAACATTTCTTAGTTTATTAACCAAAATGACATAAAAATAAAATGGTAAACGGGGGAACGCAAACTTCAAAGGATATCCTAGTCGTACTTACATCAGATATTACTTTCAGCTGGTGCAGCAAACTTGTTTGTCGAGCGTATGTTTCAAACGTTCAAAGTTTCAGCAAACAGCTATGCGTTAGCATCCAATTTCACGCGGGAGACGTCACTTTTATGCATACTCCATAGTCGGAAGTCGTTAATCAGAGTCAGTGCTCAGTTTAGCCAGGAGTCGCTGCTCAGAATGCGGATAAGGGTTGGTGAGAATGCAATCTGGATGTTTGTGTTACTAATAAGCTTGCGCGGGACTAAGTAGGTAGGTATACTTTACCTATGAATTTATGGGAAATACTTAGTTGATCTACAATTATCAAATATTTTTAAGAAATACCACATTCTTGGGTTCAACTTTAAATTAACGCGTATAAAATGTATCTACCTACGTATGTTCTCTGCAATTTGACTTCGAAAACACAAAGTCAAATAATTTACCTCAACACGTTACGCCATATACAATGTTACCTAAACAAAAATAATTTTCAATTCAACAAGGCACCGGGCGACGTTAATCCCGCCATGAAAGTGTTTCGAAGTCTACGAAGAAAATCCTTATGAATCTGCGCCCTCAGCGGGGGTGAGTTTAGGAGGGGATTTGTTCGGTGGCGCCGCCCGCCCTGCCAGATTTTCATTAAGACTCCGCTTAAACGCGACAAAGCTTTGCTCAGTTTTAAATGGGATGCAGGTAAACCGCGGTTTTGTGAACCACAATTCTCTTGATATTTGAGCTTAGGTATGTTAAAATAGGGCGAGATTGAGGCTTATGAAGGAGCACTATGGTCCCGCACCGCCTATAACAAGAAAAAGTGGAAGAGGAAGGCGGGGTCCTTCGCCCAGCAGTGGGATGAAATATAAATAAAATATAATAAGTGTAACCTTAGATAAGTAAGTTAGAGTAAAAGAAAAGGCTTAAATAAATAAATGTTAAAACAGAATTGCTCCATTATTTTGAAATGTATGATCCGGTTTTTTAAATTCTTTTGATGTTTTTCGTTTTATCAAAGGTTATATCAGACTAGTGACCATCAAAAAAAATCCGAATGTCGCGGACCTATGTAAGGATTATCTGCAACGCTAGACAAGCCTCATTTGCCAAACTCAGCAGTTACCTACACCAAGTTAAGACATACTTTTGCACCACTTAAAATGTCTATAAAAGAAGAGCCCATCGTATCACAATAGTTTGAAGTTCTCGTATATAAACGCTGTTATTACACGCTCATTTATTGCATGCGTTACTTGCTGCGTGAGAATATGTCATACAATTATTAAGTCTCACTACATATCATGCACAATGATTTACACGTATTTAACTAAGGCTGCGGCACCACAACAGCGTAACGCAGCGTTTATGGAGAAGTTAGCGAATATTCTACATTTAAACGAAGTTTCGTGCACTAATGAACTAGAAAAGCATGTAATAAGTGCAGATTCTTGACGATATTCTGAATATGCATTTTTGCAGTTTTTAAAAGCCTTGTAAAGTGCGTTTCCTTTAGGTTAGCGTAATGATAGCCTGAGTGACCTTCGCACTGAACAGTGGCTCATGTTTGAGCCACTTGAGGCAGCAAGGTTATAAATATTGTTGAGCTCATACATGCCTTTAACTTTAAATCATAGAATCGCCAGTCATTGTGTCGCACGCTCTACTGCGTTAAATCAACAGCGCTACACTATGTTCAAGCGCTGTAGCGGAACCTTGGCCTCTAGATCTCACGCACGTCCCTTTTAAAGCACGCGATAAGTGATAATTGTAGTGAAAATTCTCAGAGATTATAATAAATGTAAATGTAGGACAGGCATTACAAGGGATACTTTGCTTTGAACAACTATATTAAAGGTATATTTAGTACCTATACTTTCATTTTACATAATATTTTTGCAGTTGCTAAATAAGACTCTGAATCCTGGTTCTCATAGTCAGGGGTGGGTATAAGGTGCAGTATAGCGGACAATGCTCTGCTACTAAAATAATATATTAAAATAATTAGCCAAACCCTAAAATAATACTTCAAATAAATACCGAATGCTAAAAGCTCTTTAATTTTAAACCAATCCTACCGTATTTTGTATTGAGATACATTTGTTTGCGGAATATAATACACTAGAGCCGTAATGGAAAATAACAAACCGTATGTGACAGTTACTGATACCCACATAGTGATATGTACAGACAGCAAAGAAATCGCTCCTTTAAACGTGGTAAAATACGAACGCGTGTCTAACAATTGATTTCACAACCAAATAAAAAAAAAGTTTTATAAATCAGTTTATAATAGCGGACATAATAATATGAAAAAAAACTCCCCTCTTGTTTTTAAAGTCTGTTTAAATATACCGACAATCGGTTTGATATGCTGATCTGGCTGGGTACCGATTTGTCCAAATACACCATTTTCGGTCTGTGGAGTGCCATTCTGTCCAAACCATAGATCATTAAATATAACAATGACATCAATAAACGAATGTTGATGTCGACTGTACGTTAATCATAGAGTCTGTATGTGGAGCGTGCGATATCATTCACTCATTCATTCAGTGCAGATATGCACCGTACAACTAATGAACAAGTCCATACCATACTCCGTTAGACCGGTCAGTAATACGAATATTTGCTATTATTATCAATCATTTACAATTTTGATTTTATTGAATGCGAATATGATGGATGAACGGTATTGTTAATGTTCGGGGCCATAGTGTGATTCTAGTATTCTTTGACAGCTAAAATAAATTTATATTAAATGTTAGATAAAGATAGTAGAATTCTATTGGTCGTCAGTAAACACGATGGCTTACCCCGTCCGATCCCCAGCGGGATAGCGGGACAAGATGGCGGTAGGCGGCACATTATGTATGGGAGCATTCACATGAGAAACAGGATAACTGGATAAACAGTGACAAAGAGAGTTGACAGCGTAAACTAATTAAGCAAATCGTTTTTGTTTTTCTGTATAATAGATTATTTCTTGTATATAACATACATCTTTACATCTTTTTAAATTATGTTATACCTACCTACTACCTATTTTGCATTATTAAGGAAACTCAGGTATGTTTATCTTTCGAAAAGTACACCTCATTATTTTTAATTTTATATCCGCTTCTTTTATTTGCTAAGTCTACGGCCAGTATTCACAAATCTATCTGACTCTGAGACCGATCTTGAGTACGCTTCGACTCGTCATTTTATACTGGAATGACATACGAATGAAATTTACAAGATCGTTCTCAGACTTAAGATCAATTTATTAATACGGGCCTGCAACTAGAGAGTGGTTAGGATGTGGAGTGTGAATGTGTTCTTAGCAACAGCACGGATGTTCTTCACACACCGGCTGATAATGTCAAGGATGCTGTTTGGCAACTGACTGATTGCTGACAGCCGACTGACATGCCAGTGCGTCGCGCTGGCATTGGCAACATATTAACAACTTATTACTAACAAATACTGCGTAAGGTACGGTATGTTTTAATAAGTACTTATATGTCAAAGTACATCTCGCGTTAGTAACTTCTCTGTAGTTACTCATTTTTAAATACAAACCGCATTCAAAGTTTTCACTTAACAGTTGACTAGAGATCATTTGAAAGTTAGAAATTTTGTGAGCTTATGCCGAAATACCAAACTATTTTGCAAATCTAACTAAACGATATTGTTTATGTGTGATGAAATTCCTTTGTAAATAACCATATGAAAAGTTATCAGCTATAATTTCAATTATAATTTCCAATACAACCGGACATTTCTTAAAAGGTGAAGTAACAAAAGTTAACTTCATAAATATTCAATGCAACTTCCTGGGGGTAAGTCCGACAGCGGAAAGTAAATTGAGTGGAGCGGGTTAAATTGGGAGGTTTTAAACGAAAAATGAACTGCGAGGCTCTATTTTCTCAATAATTATACATTGGAAAATTTGCCGGCTGTGTTAAAACAGAAGACAATTACAAGTCAGTCAATTCATGCATATTTTACAGATAAGTAAGTGCTAAAGTATTTTAATAGTTCAAAGGGAATCGATGAAATACGACTCAACACAGAGTCACTATTTCTGTGGAGAGTGGTTTGCTGAATTATTGCTAATAAAAAAGTAACTATAACTACCAGGAATAAAAAAGTAAAAGAGAATTTATGATATTGTGAAAAAAATAAATAGTTTTTTTAATTAAAAAAATGTTAATTGAAGAACTAAACTCTTCTGGAATTTTAATTTAATATCAATCAAGCAAACCTATTTTTGTTTATAATGATCAATCGAAAAGATGCTTATAGCATTTGAGTCTAGCCAGACTGAAATTTAATGTCACTCTAATAAAGAGGTCACCTTCGTTCACGTTTGTGGGTGTTACACCAAGTCAACAATTTTAAGATGTTCGCTCTAACAAATACGCAATTTATTTGTAAACGAGATTTAATAAACCTTTTCACCTTCAGACTTAATTCTTTGATGTTTTTTTAAAAGCATATAGTTAGCTAAAATAAACTTTATTTAGACTTCAGGCATTTCAATTACAAATCACACCAGAATTTATGATAATTAAAAGTCATATTTAAGGTGCGTGTTCTGTCTTAGTCATTTGCTAGCATACATGATAAGTTTCGTGCATAACGATAAAGCCAAGGTTTAAAATGTTGAATCACCTCAAGTATTTATTGACTATAAAAATCTGTGTACAGAGTTATTGGTAAAACACTAACCAACATCTCAACTAGTTTTATTACTAAAATCATCAACAACAACTTTTATTCAATGACATTTAATAGGTCATTAATGAGATTTTAACTTATGGAAGTCTGATTTATGTTAAATGCAGTAAAAAAAATCAGCAGTTAAAATGCTGAGAAACGTGATGGTTCTGTCGGGTTGTACTCATAGAGGTATAAGGATAGAGGAGGGGAGCCCAGGCTCTCATACAAGTGGAAATGTCGCCCCGCTAGAAAGAGAGAGGAGATGAAAGCCGGGTACCTTTCTCTCTCTAGCGCCGAGGCCGCGTAGTTTCATTTAAAGCAAAGCGCGCGACTGCGCATGCGCCAATAGAGAGAGAAAGGTACCTGGCTTTCATCTCCTCTCTCTTTCTACTACGGCGACACTCTCAGCGCCGTCTTCCCTTCTCTATTCTTATACCTCTATAGTTGTACTACCCTGGCCGGCAGCTCTCGGCCGGCGTGGGCCCAGTTGGTGATCTGAAGTTCTTTATTCGTTAACCGGACCCTGGAAGGTTTATTATTAATTGTCTATGGTTTTGTCCGGTCGCATCGGCCGGATTGTGTCCAGACAACCGCAATGAGAACTGGGGCTTGCGGTCAGTCTACACCGGACTGAGGGATTCGATATTCGATCTGTAGTTATATGACCGCAGCTTTGTGAAATGTATTGCTCAGTATAAATAACTACATTTCTAATTTCGGACATGGATATACAAGGTGAAACAGAATGGGTATACTATTTTTTTTGCAACTTAACTTTATAAATCTCAAACTATCAGCTTTGGAGGAAAATTGAAATACAAAAGGTGTTACAGGGATACAGCTGTTGACAGATTTCATAAGTCTACAAAACCTTTAGTACTTCAACTGTCCCACAAAGCCGATAGTTTTAGATTTATAAAGTTAAGTTGCAAAAAAAATAGTATACCCTTTCTGTTTCACCTAGTATAATACCCAAGTTTTTAATATTGTATACCTATATGGTGAAACCTAAAATTCTCCGGTGGTTTCACTTGTAATACTGTGTTGTAAAAACTTCCTTTGCTTCAAAGAGAATCTAATGGTGACTATAGGTATAGGTAGTGCTATCAAATGACTAGCTATGAGAATGGATTGCTTAGCCGGGATACTTAGGTATTGTCAGCCTCCCAGTGTAAACCAACCTGTTTGCTTTCTAATTGTTTAGGTTCCAAGGCGATGGTGAGTGGTAGACATTTTTTATACCTTAACAATCTTCATTGCAAACAAAATGTACTTCTTAAAAAAATGTTTTTTTATTATATACCATTTATTTTATGCTACAATTTTGGTTGATTATTTAATTTATATCACACTAAAATCTTACTAAATGACGTCACCATTCAAATATGTATGACAGAATCTTTCAAGCTTGAATCTACTTGATTTAGTTTAAAGTTTGCGAAAAAACCTAGTAGGTAAGCAACAGTCGTAATCTATCGTAAAGTCTATCAGTCACATCATTCTCCTATACCAATATCGTAGAAAGAAAGGGTTTTTTTCAAAACGGCTTTTCCAGCATTGATCAAGGGACGACCGAAGTTCGATTGGACGCTAAATAAACAATCTTGTCCTAGGGATTCTACTATATAAAGGTAGTGGAAAGTACAAAGGCTTTTTGTAACCCGCCATCCAATCGGCAAAGTAAGTAATACAATTGTAAATTTCAAGTAAGCACTGATTTTATACAAGCCTATCCCGATAAACTTACGTACACAGATTTTTTGATTCAATACATGACAAGTGCATAGTGATACCTTATAAAAAGAAACCTCGTCTCTATATAATAAATTTATGACGTCATGTCTAAGTCATACTTAAACGATATCTATACAAATAAATAAAATTGGAGTGTCTGTTTGTAATATCAAAATAACACCTTTTCACTAAATGCATATGAAAGTACAAACGACACCTATAGCAAAAAGGCGATTTAAAAAATTTTTGTCTGTCTGTCTGTCTGTGTGTTTGTTCGGGGTAATCTCCGAAACGGCTGGACCGATTTTGACGGGACTTTCACTGGCAGATAGCTGATGTAATAGGAAGTAACTTAGGCTACTTTAATTTTTGAAAAACAATTAGGGTTCCGCGTAAAAAAATAAAAACACATGAAATCAAAGAGTATTTCCGAAACGGCTGGACCGATTTTGACAGGACTTTCACTGGTAGATAGCTGATGTTATAAGCAGTAACTTAGGCTACTTTTATTTTATAAAAACAAAATTAAAAAATGGGTTCTGTCGCGCGGGCTAAGAACGCGGGAGCGGGCTTTTTTGTTAAATTAAATTCCACGCGGACGAAGTCGCGGGCTCAGCTAGTAACTCTAATATAACTGCTCCCCTTTGATAAAAAAGCTGCTCCCTATAACATCTAATCCCTACAAAATAACTGACATCATCACCATTTACAAAGAACATTAAATCAAACTGACATGACACTGAATTTCGTAAATCTTTGTTTGCAAAAACCACAAGTTACTCAAACCGTTTCTGACAACCATTACCAATAGATGCGATGAAAGGACTTCATAACATAGCGTTTGCGCTTCAGTAAGTACGTAGGCGTTAAAAATATCTATTATTTCGTGCCCATACATAACATGATATTGTAAATATTCACGCGACGTGCGTCCCATACACCATAAAGGTCACTGACACGCCCAAACTTATTGTGATTTAAACGAGTCAACTAAACGCATTCAAATACTGAACGCACAGATTAAGCAAGCTAACATTTTTATGTCGTTTTAAATTACGCACGTGGGCGGAAGTGGGCTAACGATCTGTGATTCAGACGGAAGGACGATGCACTCACTCAGACGTACATGGGGCTCATAAACCATAAGAAGTGCTTGTGTACGTGTGGGCTGGCGGGAGGAGACTAAATACAGTTGAGATTGGGTGGTAATACGCCATAGACATTATAAGAAAAAAACATAGACAAAATCAAATCACTTGTTTCTTGGAGCATTAAAATGTGCGATTCCACTTAAATATTTTTTCATATTCATATTTCAGACATTTTAATGATACAGTTAGGCTTAGGCTCCTTCAAAACGAGGGAGGGACCCACCCACTGTTTCAAGTTAAGGCTGAAGCGCCCATCTAGCCCGCGAAGTTCAAATTTTTTGTGTTCTTTTAGGATTTTTTCAAAATCTGACAATAATAAAAGACAAATTTTGTAATTCGCGAAAAATACCGTGTGCTGTGCATTTATTAATAT
Organism: Notodonta dromedarius; assembly: GCA_905147325.1. Taxonomy (NCBI): domain Eukaryota; kingdom Metazoa; phylum Arthropoda; class Insecta; order Lepidoptera; family Notodontidae; genus Notodonta; species Notodonta dromedarius. The sequence goes on from LR990167.1 coordinate 3,196,075, forward strand.
ATCCTACTTACTCTAAAACATTTCAAGAACGACAGCTATCCAGATAATCTGGCAATTTTTGTATATTTAGTGATTTACTAGTATCATATCCACCGTGATAATATTTAAAGTAAAATAAATGTATTAATAAACGCACTGCATACTGTGTTTTTCGCAAATCACAAAATGTTGTCTTAAATGTTTTCAGATTTTGGATAAACTATAAAAATACTCGAAAATTTTGAATTTCGCGGGCTAGACAGGCGCCTTCACCTTAAGGTAATTTCGAGCTCAAACAAAGCAGTTCATATATTTACTTCCGACTTGTAGGTCACCAACCTCTAAAAAGCAATTCAACTTACTAAAACAAACGTTGTAATAACAGAATTGAGCGAGAAGCATTTGAAAATCCTCTCTTTTGTAAAACATGAAACAGAATGCCTAAACGGCTAATGATTATTACTGTACTTCCGTTTAAGGCTTATGATTCCATCGTGTTTACATTTTGTTGATAAAATCCTTGTCTACGCGTAGTTAAGGTCTTGTTAATATTAACTTTTATGACACACTTAGCAGCTAGTGTCTGTCTTAAATTTCACAAGGCTTGTTAGCTCCCAAGGTGGTATTACAGAGAATAAGTTAGTCGCGTGTCTTTACTAGAATTGCTTCATCTTTTGGTACCATTCCTTAGACACAGTGATCAGGAAAAGAAAAGGGGTATTTGCCCAGGAATGGGAGTGTAACAGTGTCACCAATTAAATGCATTTTAAAGATCATCTACATAAGGCTTTTTAACTAATCTTTTTAACTTCCGTACTTGCATTTTTTGTTTGATAAGTTTTTAAACAAAATGGCGTAACATATTATGTTTCTGGGGCAATAAATGATATACGTTAGTCCACGTCCGTGCTCGTTTTCGGCTCACTGTATCACCACTAACGTAGGCCTTAGCAAACCCAAGACAAGATTATCTAGGAACACATACACTACTTGTACATGTAAACATGTTTTGTAAAGACAATCGTTTGTATAATAAGAAGTAGGCGAGTTTTGGTGAACGCCCTTGGAATCAAGAATTTGTAGAAGAAAATTTAAATCATTTGTAAAGTGTCAATTTCATAGAAAACCTCCAAAACCCAAGTGACAGTTCAAATTATAAACCAAATCGGGCTTCAAATATTTAAAAGCGGTATCTTAATAATACCGTTCCATTTAAAGGTTAATTGTAGCATAATTTGAAACGTTCGACTCTCCAATTAATTTAATAAGTCTAACAGTTGTTTATTAGGTAACTACATTTACCTGTAACATAGATAACTTAGGCACACGAGATATTAAAGACGATTTACATTTCCATCTCAAAGCCTAAACAAACGTTTTTCATTATACATTAGAAGGGTTCAAGAATTCTTCATGCATCTGCGTAAATGTGCTCAAAATAATTGAGGTACCTACATTCAAATACACACAAGACTGAACCCAAGATCAAAACGCCCATTTATACTCGTACACAAATGAAGACATGCTACACGAGCAATACAATTACTCGACTCAAATTAATAGGAGCTTAATGAGACAATTAAAATGCCAAAACATCGCGTCAGAAGGGACTAACCGCAAGCTACCGTCATTGTGTACCCTTCCGGATGCTCCTACCCTCCAATCCCGTAATTTAGGTGCGATGTAGGTTTTTCGAGTGCTCGACTTAAATTCGACCGCAATTCGGAATATAATTGAAAGCTGTTTCCTTAAACAATTAGGTTGTCAGCAGCGGGAAAACGTTCAGGACGCTGCTGGGGCCGCGCACACCGCAATTTGCGAACAAATAATTACTTTTGTTGAAAATTTTCGGTCGAACTTGCGAATTCCCAACGCACGTCATTCACGATCTACCTGCGTTACGGTTCTGTTGAAATTACATCCCTTCCCTATTCCGCAATCATTCCTTTGTGATGAGAAAACGACCGAACGAATGCTTTCGTGACTGATTATGTGGTAAGGCAATGTCACTGCCACATACCGGCACGCAGTTGGTTTTAACAAAAAAGGGCATTGTGGTAGCGTTGAAAGTGGCCAGGTAATCGTTTATATATAATTTATACAATACAAAAACCCGTACCTCAAAAGATTGAGTCATTATCACTTTTATTCTATACTTATCATAGAATAAGTACTAAATGTTTAAAATTATTAACCCTCTAATGATCCGCGAAGATGATTCAGGCCATAGACCCACCGCATTGGCCTTATGAGGTGCAGATGGGTGGGTATACATAATTATAAAAAGGCAACACCGCTAAGGCGTCGAAGTAAAAATAGCACACCTCGCATTTGTATATCCCATTAATACTTATTCCACTAAATTATTCAACGCAACCACTCGCCAATTACGACGTTGCAGGAGCCATATGTGTGAGCACACTATACAATTTCCCACAGTTGTTTTTCTTTTGCCCGCGTGTTGTAAATCTGTGAGAACGGTGCGCCAACAAACAAGAGCAAGCTAATAACCAGTTATGCAATGAAATGAACGCGAACTAAACCGCGGTGCACGACTCCGATGAAAATAATTGAGTAATTATGGTTGCCTTCGAAATTTCACCCGAGCCTAGTGGATAGTTCGATATAGTTGGTCGAATTTAGACAGCCGGGGAAATGAGGTCGATGGCGCTGTGTTCATACTTCGTACAGTCGGCTCGTTGTTGAAACGCTGCTAGGACAAATATTGAACATAGCTGTTAGTTTTGTATTGGATAATAATATTATTAGCATTTGCTTAACGTTTCTGTTATTCTTTGCTAGTCCTCGCTCCCTTTTATATTTCAACAAAGCTATGTAAATCGATATTCTTCATGTTTACAAGATGCCGCACGATGTCGTGCGTCTTCAAAAAAAAGGGAAAAAAAAATCTAAAAAAAAAATTTCATAAATTATTCATTTGTAGTGTCTTATATCTATTTTATTCTATGGCAAAGGTCTGGACAAAAACGATAGATTAGGTAGGTATTTTAAAATACTCAAAATGTAAAATTATGTTATTTCATACAAAGGATGAATAATAGAAGAACTGTCTAAACGTCCCTGAATGATAAATGGAAGCTGTCACATACCTGGAACAAAATACATTTAATATTAAACGATATTCTATTCTACGAAGATGTATTACATTTTATTTTTAGTTCACAGCCAGTGGGCACAAGACGGTATGCAAAATGAGCACTTAACTGGATAAACCCTTCGTAGACGACTTATTAATAAGAGTACACCAATGTCTCGAGCACAGGAAGGTTATTCCCAAGTCCCAACCACCACCAAAACTGTCAGGGTATCATAATTTAATAAACGAGAAACATAGTAACTAGCATATCAGTATCAAGGGTATCATAATCACGCGCGTTGTAACAAGTTGCTGGATGCAAGTGGCTGAGGACCGTCTAACCGGTAAAAGACGTTGTGAGTAGCCTATTTCCGGTGAATCTTCCGGCTGACGTATAGATAAACTATCTATGTTTTATCCACCGTCTGCATTTCATTATTTTATTAAAAGTTAATATCATTAGCAAATATGATTTCAGGTGCATCACACACGTTCGTCTTGATGCAAATCTGATAAAGTCACATTTTTGATACGATTTTTTGTCTGAACACCTTTTGTAAATAGTAAATATGTCATCTTTTCGCTGATTAAAATCGGTCACCGATTTATGTGTGCTATGCCTATTTGTCAAAACACGACTTTCGCTGACCAAGTCACAAAAAATAGATTTTCCATCAATTCATTACGAGTATGATTTTGACCTATAAATCGTCTTTAAATAAATAAATTTTACTGTTAGAATTTAACTCCTCGTATAAGTTGGCCGTTAAGGTCAATCGATGTGACCCTTACATACTGGCTTACTCGACCTATGCTTGCTGCAATAGGCATAACTTTAAAGGCATAAATAAGTACGTGGTAGTAATATAGGTATTATTAGTAAGACCCCTATAGAAGGTCTCAGAGTATTAGTGGAGATTAATTTAATTCAAACTGGCAGTAGTAGTTTCTCTTCATGATTAGTTATTATAGATAAATAACTAACATTGTGTTCCATAATCATATTTAATTGTACTTAAATACATAGGAAGAATCTCTGTGGTGCCAACTATACTTACATATAATGTTAGGTAAGTAAATATTTTATAATAAAAATCTCAAACTATCCATTAACATTCTAACAATGCAAATAATCTACTTTTATAACGTCTCGCTAGACGAGGTGAGATTCTCCACTTGAGAATCACACAACCTAGCTGACCTTTCCGACGCTGGATTATAAAAAGTGTGTTACGCCAAACTCGTCTTGCCAAATAAGGAACAGGCACAGTTACTGTACATCCCGTTCACTGTAAATAACATTAATCTATGGCACATAATAGCGGATACGAATTCATTCTTTTACACCCACTCAAGACAAAATAATAAGATTTTTGAACCGTTGAAATAGTATTTAAAGTTCTCGCTAAGCGTTTTTAAGGAGAGTATAATCATTTATTGAGTCAAATATCTTCGTCTGTTCATTTAATATCATTAAAATAAGTAAAATTAATTCACCACAACCGTGGGTGGTTCAAAGCGTGCTATAAAGTCAGGGTTGTAAAAAACAATCTAAACATTGAATTAGTTTATTTACTAAGGTAATTAGTAAGGTACTTACTTACTTAAGCTATATTTTTTATGCAATCAATATGCCTTGACTTTTAATAATTGTTTAAACATGTTTCCTATCATTCCGGACTTGGGCATGGGGGGATGACGGCATGCGATCAGGCGATGACTTCACCTGCCGCTTATAAATGTAAACATTCGCAACTTCCATCCTTTTAAACAATTGCCTGAACTTTAGCATTTAAACGAGCCTTGGCAGATGAGTTGAGGTGATTTTGAGGTCCATCAAATGGATCGTTATTTCTAGAAACGTGTTAGGAATAAAATAACCGCGCGAATGTTTAGGTTTTAAATATTATTCGTAGATATTGAATGCTTATTTTAAAGCCAAACCAACCCTATTACTATAATACCAGTCACACTCCCCCTCAATGCAAGATCATATAGCTAGCTAATTTTATATTATATTAAAAATATAGACTTAATATTATTTTATTTTAAACAATATTATTTATAGACAAATATTCCTACTAAGAGCATGTTTCTTGTGTTGAATGTGGATCAGTGTTTAAATGGTCATGTAGGTATCAGCAAGGACGTCAATGTGTAGGTTGAATATTTTAGTTGCCTACTCTACAGCCACACCTGTAGATCTTAATATTCATAAAACCAGCTGCAGGCGGCCTAAGATGTGTTGATAGAATTACTTTTATATATAATTTAAGGATACCAACAGATTTGTGTTTAAACGTATTTCCACTAGAATCTATTCCATCGACAAACAACAGGGTCTACCATCAAGTGAGATGATGTTTTTCATCCCTTGAGAACACTTCATCGTTTCAACCACTTTAAATGGCAAGATCACATAACTCAAGGCTCAAGTACAAAATCCAATAAACAATTAATTAATATAAAATCCAAAGATCTTGATAAGCTGGGTAAACACGACGAAAACCGCAGAGTCCACAAACGCGCCGACGTAATAAGCTAGTTTGAATAGATAATTATCAAAATTTAATTATTAGTTATATCTACGAGACACGCGCCTATTTATTGGCTTATGTTAAAATGATTAGAGGACTGGTGGGAGCGGGAGACTCCACGTGACAACCTTGGACTAGCTTACATACGGTATTTGTCAGTAGACACAGCGTAACACGATAACGTTTGGAAGAAAGGCTGTACTAAATTGGATCTAGCACTATTTACTATTCTCTGAAAATATGGTTCTGCTAATCAAATTAAAAACATTCTTGCATATGGAGCAAATATTTTATGTGTAAAGCTGTTCGCAAACCCCCCGTGCACATAATTGTTCGTTGTGTTCGCTATGGTTCATAACCTAACTCTAAAATTCTTATAACTCACGGACTACCTCAGCACATTTAAAGCCGAGGTTATAGTTTATTATTAAATAACAATGAAAAAACATATTCACAAATTAAGATGAGAGAACTAGGCAGTAGTAAAAACATAAGCCGGAAAAGATATACCAGTATATTAATGCGCTATGAGGAGTGATTTATTCCTCTTGTTTAACCTTCCTCTATCACGATGCGGTGTTACAAGAAATTATGAATGCATCGTAACCATCGGAACTCAATTTAAGTTGTAATTTGGTTAACAAAAAATACATCCGAAGCACCCAAAGAGACATGACGTTAACAAAAAATAAATTGCTTCTATAATAACAACCTTGTCCAGTTAGCATGAACACTCGTGCTGGTATAAAGAAACAACAGTTCGACATTTCATGTTAATTAACTTGACTTGTATATACTGCCATAAATGCTGTGCATCAAAATAATAACCCTTAGGCAATGACCTATAAATTCCATTAAGTACTTAACAGTTTATGCCACACACCATTCAGAATTTACCTATGCCTTTGTTTTTATTAAAAGCGATTCAGAAGTACTGGCGAATTATAAAAAAGGTCTCGTTAAATATATTAAATTCTAATAAAATAAAATAAAACTATCTACCTAAGCATAAATACCAAAAACGGGTTTTCTTAAAAGTACTTTTAACTTTTATTGTGTCTGAAGAATAAAATAGTAGGCCAATAAAAATTCAACATCAATGGCTAATTAATGAAGAAGGGCCTGCCTTATAAATGTACCTGTTATTTTAGTTGTTACGTAAAGCACGTAGTTTATTTTTACATCACTATACAGTGTTATACTAGGTGATACAAAATGGGTATACTATTTTTTTTGCAACTTAACTTTGTAAATCTCAAATTATCGGCTTTGTGGGACAGTTGAAGTACTAAAGGTTTTGTAGACTTGTGAAATCGGTCAACAGCTGTATTCCTATAACACCTTTTGTTTTTCAAGTTCCCTCCAAAGCTGATGGTTTTAGAATTACAAAGTTAAGTTTTGAAAAAAAAAGTATACCCATTATGTGTCACCTTGTATTGATCCATGGCGTGATGAGCGAATGCTTTTCTGCATTATGTTTGAAATGCAACGTCAAGAAACTATAGCCAAATAAAAATAACATTCTACGATGATCTTAACTATATCGGTTTGATGAATCAATCGGAGTCTCGGTATCAAATAACAACCAATATGGCCTTCCTCTCAGTTAAAATTCTCATTTCTATCTTAGTTTACTATTTGCAAGTTATATTATAACATAAAGATAGATAGATATAGATATCGCCAGACAAACACACCAACTGTATGGTCCCAAACTAAGCAAAGCTTGTACTATGAGTACCGTACAATGGACTGGGGGCGATCCCAGTGACACCCAGACCAGGGAATATTACGAAAAGGTCATTTCCGAAATTTACCCTGACGGGAATCGAACCCGCAACCACCCGGTGCTGTGAGCCGAGCGGCCTACGCTCGAACCACTGCACCAAGCGGTCGTCAGATGCTTTAAAACAAGGTTACTAGAAAAAAATCTAATATACTAGCTACGAAGATGATATTTAGCAAATGTCAGTGCATAGAACAGGTTACTTAGATGACTTTAGCTCCTGCGCGCATACACATAAAATTATTGCTCAATAACCGGTTCGGCTTGCCAGATTCCCAGCTCATCAAGATTGCTGGGAAAGTAATTAGGAATAATAACAATATAGGTAGGTACCTGCCGCATAATAATACACCTTTTATCCACTGTATCCCTTTTTAAACCAAATCTTTTTATTATTATGTTAATAATTGAGGCTTATGGGTTTTCTTGTTGATTTATAATATTTGTCATTTATGTAGGAATATATGTAAAAATTCATGAAATGAGTATGAAATGAAGAGGAACTTATTAAAACAAGGGAGTTCAGTGCTCTAAAACTCCTAAAATTACAAAATAAAACACCCCATCACCCTAAGTTATTCCAACAAATTAAAGAGCTATTTGAGTTGAAATCCTAAAGTTTCTGGCTCTGACGTCGTCATGTGACATCAAACAAGAGTTTTCCCTCAAATCTCTCCTAAGTTTGACCTTATTCCCATGAGGCCCACAACACAATATGCATTGTAAAAGTTTGTCTCGCGCGGGTTGGTGACATATTCACTTGCGAATTATGCGACCCTTGAAGTATGTGAAACTCTTCAGTCCTACGAACTACACCAAGTTTCATGAAGTACTTGGGAGTAATGAAATTTAACTTTAATTTGTGGGAAGTAAATCTTAAAGTATGTAATCCTTAATGAAATCGATGCTCCAAGACATGGCATATATAGCATGCGTTTAAAAGTACATACATCATACATATTAGGCACATCAAATTAGACATAGATCAGTTATAAAAAAATCCATTTAAACTTAGTAATGTCAGGTATAAAAGTGCCTTTCAAAAGCGTTTCCAAATTTGCTCTCAGAATTGAGATTTATTTTTATGCCAACTGATTAATACCTACCAGGCTACCCATACAATCGTTGGAATAGAGCGGGGATATCCCAGTATTTGTGAGTGATTTAAATACCATTAGTACTTTTTTTTTTTGATATGACTATATGTTGTTGGCCAGAGTGGCCATAACAACTTCACCCGGACAGAGGGCGAGCGCAAGTGCGCTCCAGTCCATTAGTGCGTACACGGTGAGTTTGAATAGCAGCCCCGAGGCCAACACAATCAGCGAGCGCGGAGTGCCGACAGACACAACACACCCTGTCGCAACGTTCGCATCATTGATAATTGTGTTGTAATGTTATTATGTTGCGTACCCACAGGTTAACTGCTATCAAGATTGAAGAAGGTAGTTTCCGAGAATGTGTATTGTTCATTTTGAGGTTGTAGGTAAAGTTCGGCTAGGCACGGGAACCATTGTTACATGTCTGTTCAATTGGTGAAGAATCAAATGATTGAAATCTTCAATTTATGGAAATAATCTTGAATTACTCAAAGGTGTCTAGTTCATTAATTTAACACGTCATGTTTTGAAATCGTTAAAGGTGGTCAGAAATCAACTGACCCAGGACAAAATATATTATTTGAGGGGTTATTAGTATTAATTTACTGTAGATACTTAATTTAATAAATCCATACAGGAAAAATATCATCTGAAACCGAAATCTTTTCGATTGTAATTATCTGAATCTTTTAGGACTGAAAAGCAATTCTGGTACCTTCTAAGACATCCAAGTGAGAGTACCTTCTAAGCCACGTCTGAACGCTTCTTCTTCGGTGGCTCGTTAAAGGAACAAAGCCATGCTACATCAAACGAGCAATTCTTCATTCTGTGACATTTTAATAACGGTCACCCAATTGGTTTCCCGTTTTATTGTACTACAATTAAACTCGCCGATCGCAGACCGGTAAATTGTTTCAATCACGTGAATTTAATATTTTGAGAACTAGCGGGAGCAGTCCATTTACTGAATAACTGCAATTAACGGGAATTTTGGCATCCCCGTGAGAGTTTTGCGTCGCTTTTCAGCAAATTCTGAGCATAGCAAATTAACAAACCAAAAACTTGCGCTATTTGAAAATAATGCAATTTGTTTAACAGAGTACCTATATTAAGAGTTCTATCTACCACGCGAAGGTATAATAGACTATTAGATAATGACGTAACTAAATATAAATTAGATAAGGGATAGGTCGTCAATCAGGCATGCGACACGTAGTTGTTGGAGCCTTCAATGGTGTGCGCACTGGCGACAGTCTGCCCCAGGGGAAATAAATAACCTGTCTGAACTATACTTAAGACCTTAGAACCCAGCTAAGTCATACTGATAAGTTTAGAATTTAAGAAAACCAATCAGAAAAAAAACCTTGGTCAATGTACTTTTATCGACGTTGATACAGACAAACAAGTCATAAAAAGTAGTAATAGCTACTGATGTTTCTTATTTAACTTGGCTTACTACTAGGTAGACCTGGGCCCAAACTCGACTAATTAAAAACCAATTGAAAACCATTGGTCATTAATATCCGTCCGTGAATAATGGTTTGGTTAAAACCCGTGTTAGCAGTCCAGCCGACAACATTTAGACCGCAAAAATATTACGATTTACGATTAAGAGTTCTGGAAGATAATATCACTGAACATGGTTTTTCATTGATTTTAAATTAGAAAACTTACGAGACCTGGTTACATGTAAACGGGCTAATATGCGAGGGTAACGAGCCACCAGTAGCTAGCAAAGTCATTTACCATGTAATGAGACCTAGAATGAGACTCATTGCCCTCTGCAAACCAGTTCGATGGACGCGCAAACACAAACAGGATTTGCGGTCTACGCCTTCCGCACTCGACGATTACGGAGCAATTACACGAACACGTTAAAATAGACAACAATTATATCTAATTTAATGTGTGTACTTAACGAAGAGTGGTGTGTTCAAGTGACCTTTTCCTAATTTAAAAAGCTGCTCGGCGTCATTGCAGCCGCCAGGGGCATTGTGTTCGATCAGTCACGGTCTCGGTTCATGATCGCACGAGCAAGCCCGACGCAACGGACTGGCCGCGTTCATGTTTCACAGTCGATATTTCGTGATGAGAAATGATGAAAGAAGGAAGTTTCGTGAGACTTGAGCGTTACTATCACATCATCTCAAAAAATAAAAAGTGCCAAAACTTTTATCGATGCATATGACCGGCCGGTGTGGAAGTGTTGTATCTGACACGATCGCGATAGCACGTAGATGCAGAGGTGGTTGGGCTCCGCTCGCGCCGCGGTCCCGTTAACCGGATGCCGCAGCGCCCGCTTGTTATGCAACCGATGTGTCCCTCGTTTGCCGCATCGGCGCGGATCGCGCGTCAGCGGCGTCGGCGCATGCTGGCGCCCGCAACAATTCAAGTTTTAATACGTTTATTTCTGAGCTTGTCTTGCAACTGCTCTTGTTTATTGGGACTGATTCTATTTTATAATCATGAATTCGTTCCTGTGAATGGAACCTATCTACTTACTTAACTATTGAGTTGTTCGGCTGATTAAACCGATAAGTATTTTAATCAATTTGAATCAGCCTCAGAGGCTCTAACGGAGTCAACAGTCTTGCTAAATAAAAACAAAAAGCCATACATTATAGCAGAATTACTAATTAGCTCACGCTAATCTTGGTTGCCGCGAGCGCCACTATCTCTCTATCCACCTACGTTTTAAAAGGAATCCCTAACAATGCGACATGCGTACGGTCACATTCGTATCCACCTATAGTAGGAATATGTATCAGAAGTTAGAAGAGTCTTTAATCTAAAAAGAAACATAAAATGATTAATTTTCGAACTACACATGTACCTACTTTTCTGTCCCACAAAACGGACATGCGATGCGACCTGCTTATGTAACATTCATTAGCTGACTCGCGTTGCGGAAACACATCTTTTCAAAGTCGTGACGTGTGATGGGCGATATGAAAATAATTAATGGCAGTTGAATACAAAACGCACATAATGACGCTATGCGAGTTCGATATTTTTGGCGCTATTAGGTAGTTATTTTATGAAACTACTTTTTCGATTATCTTCAAATCATCTTCGTAAAATTGTGGGTAAATTCATAATTCGGTCCCAACAGCTAGGTAATCGTTTTACGCGAAACATTGGAACAAATTGATAATCGAAAATTCAACACACCCATCTCGATTAAAAGTAAATGAGAACATTCCACCGCGTAGAAAGAAAGTAATGCGCGGGGCGTAGCACAGGATCCTCCCTCTTCTCAGAGTTCACCCTCCCAGAGCTGCCAGATTATCGTTTCTCGGAGCAATTTGTAGGGATTTGCGATCGATCTCCGCCGATTAAAAAGATCGTCCGTTATTACAACACCGTACATCTTAACTTCAAATTAATTTATACTTTTAACAAGACGGTGGTAGAGCAAATCTGTAGCCAATTGAATACACCTTATTCCTATACAGACTAGCTCGACCATGGTAGTACCACCCTCTAACAAAAGAACGGCGTAAAGTAGCTATTATAGCTGCGATTCGTATAATGAGAGCCGAAAGCCCAACCCCCTAAATAGATACACATAAATAATCCACCATACAACAAAAAAATGTTATTGAAGACATTTAGGTACTGGGACATAGGGACGTGATATGACCATGATCTGACGCATGAACTAGTGGACACGACTTGCTACTCGCAATAGACGTGATTTCCTATGTTAAATTTAGACAAGTGGTAAGTCACTGGCAAAATCACAGTCACATTACTAATGTGGGCAAAGTGCCTTAGGTGAGTAGGTATTGGAAGTGCTGCTGCACAATTGTTTAGGTATCCCAAAATGATGAATTGAGAAATCATCTCACTAATTTATATAAAACAGTCTGCAAACAAGCATATGATTCACCTGATTTTAAGCAGTTAGTTGAGCACAGAAAACTGACTCATTGCATAGAGGTGTTAAGAGTTTTATTCCTATGAAGAAAAAGTAATAATAAATATAATATTAGGTGTTATCTATCACCTCCAGTGTTTAGAAGTAGTATTATGATTTAATTAATGCCATAATCATTGGTGCACACCAGAATACATACGGACTTTGGTGCTATTCCGCTTACATGAAGTCTCAGCACTGATCGAGTTGAATTTTACTCAGAAATAGCCGTTGGTAGTGGAAACCATTCAAATTGTGACCCAACTACAATTATAGGCAAGTAACTTGAACACTTGCACAGAAGTGAGACTTTGTGTTTAGTAGTGATGTTGGATTTTTTATATTGAAAACTATGGTTCTGAGTTTGCAAAACTTTGTTTTAGTTATACTATGTTTGCATTGAATGAAATAGGTACTCACACAAAAAATGTTATGTTTGAGACTATTATAATGTTTGTTGTGAATGTTTTGTCAAGTGCAAACACGGGATTAATGCAACCCTGTTAGGCGGGCTCAGCGATGCATATAGTGATCCCTACTCTGGGCTATCGCTTAACTGATAGTTCTAAATAATTTAAGTACCTATAAAGACAATTTAAGGGATAAGCTTCCTATTTATCCAACTACCTACTCCATAACAGATTTTCTTTTTGTATGTTGCTATTTAAAGATACAAACATTCCTGTTTATAATGTGTCTATAATTTAAGTTAGGTACCTATGTAAAGTGAACTTAGTCTTGACTTTTACAAAAAAATATTAAATTAAAAGCATGCATGTTAGTAAAAAGTTTAATTGACATAAATTAATCACAAACTTCAAAAAACTGAAACAAAACATTCTATTGAAAATAAAGCAAGCCATAATCGTGCATAAGCACATGCAGTGTTAGTGATACTGGCTAGCAACGCCGCGACACGGCAACGTAGGCGGCAAGGTTCTCTCCTCTCACCTTGCGGGCTCGGCGGGCCGGGCTCCAGCGGCGTCGCGACCACCGCCGCCAGCTGGGCCACCGCCTCCACGGCCCACAGCACCCCCCACATGTCCCACAGCCACATCACAACACTCCACTATCTCATTATTGGCACAATATTCACACAACTTAACCAATACGAATGCCTAACTATGCTAATAACTCCTTTTGGCACGATCATACTTTGGAAAATATCATGTCGTAATACGACCGTGCGCTAGCATTTCGGATGCTTTCTGTCACATTATTCTAGGATCCTCAAGTTAAGTTTTTAACGCGTGTTGTTGAAACAAAGACAGTCGCTGCACGTCATAACATGCTGCGATTGAAAATGCAAAACAACCCACATCAACGACCCGACCAATACTAAGTCGCCGAGCGCCCCGTCAGTTTTGTTTGATTTTGACATTTGTTTGACAGCGCAAGACGAAAGAGAGGGTAGCATATCAGTAGACAGAGAAAAGAACTAAACAATTCGTTTAGAAACGAGAGGTACCTTTCATAGTCTTAGCTTTTAAATAATATCAGTATAGTATCGTATCGATTAACAAATCATATTTTACGTTTTTGTAAAATATCTACCAAACCTTTTTCTTTTTGTAATATTTGCGTTTACAGGAACATGGATAAAATGGAACTAGTTTAGGTAAGGCAGTCTCGCTCATGTCCATCGTCAGGTTAGCTATCTGCACCAAATAAGGTAGTTTCATTTGAGAATCTCTAGGTAACATAAAATCGCTTGCTGGTGTCCATTCACCATCAACAATTCGAGCTGGTTGGGAAAATACGCCACCAAAATCCAATCCGAAAGAACCTGTGGGAATCACACAATTATTTAAGAAATGGTACAAACGTACAAAGTAAGACTGGTTAGTAAAGTAAACAAAAAAATCGTTAAGTATTTACGTACCGTCACAATGGATTCCTAAGTTTATGATGTAACTAGGATTTGGATCAATCAGCCACAATTTTAACACATTTACGACAGCAACTGCTTTATTTATTCGCATTTGTGAATTGCTGTAAGGTTCCTGAAAAACCAAATTTAAAACATATTTCAACGCAAGGAGTTATATTATGTCGTAGTTAGTAAATATGCATAATATATTACTTTCATTTCGGCAACTTTTATCCAGAGAGACTCGTCAAAATACATTAGATATTCCAAAGTTCTCATTTCTGGAGTAATAGATCCAATATTTAATGTTGAATTCCTTACTTTTGTGTATCTGTTATAAGGCTCAAATGTGTTATACTTATGTACTGTAGTTCTAACATCTACTAAGTGATTAATTCCTACGAAACCCCAAACTGGAGGACAAAATATATATCTCATAGGAACTTCCGCGATTTCAGCCACAATCGGTAATATTTCTAAACCCAAATCAGATGTTGCAACAACAACGTTGTTTTTAGTTATGTTAACTAATTTTCTAAGAACTGACGCATTATAACACGATGGGCCTAAATTTGCAAGAAGCACCATCATTTTTCGAGATGCAGAAGCATTAATTGTCAGGGCTAAGTCTTCCATGATTTGTCCATTCTCATAAAGCCATTCTCCAATAGACATTTTATTACTGTAAATAAACGCAAATAATGATTTTAAGTCTAAATTTTAGGTAGCATGAACAAAATGTCTATCATAAGTCAGTATTTAACTTTATAATAAAGGAACTTACTCAAATGGCACATGATCAAGTACTATTAGCAAATCAGTAAGTGTAAGTGCAGTACCGATACGTTCAACAACTTTCACTACCCTTCCCGGATGATTAGTTTCGACGAAATTACATTCCGTTTCCACAAAGCCCATGAAATCGTCAGTGCATTGGCTATCGTGAATATATATTTTAGAAATACTTTTTTCACCCTGTGTTAAATCTAAAAGTGCTGATAATAAATGCATAGTTAGCGGATTGCGAGCGCCGGATATACAGATCACGAAGGTCGTTTTCTCGGGTGGTTCTACAACTTCTGACTTCTCTTCTTGTTTTGCTAACTCTTCCTTTTCTCTTGCAATATTTTGATGGAACTGTTCTATGTTATCTAGGATTCCTTCAAATTTTTCACATGTCAAGAAACAGTCAAACTGATAATAAGAATGGCAATATTCCAAGAACTCTGGGGCTCCCCCAATATAAAAAGCATTTCCACCCTTCATTAACATTTCTTTCCAAACGATGGGCGATCCAACATGATGCCAGTTGTGGCTTTGATTGACTTTGCTAAGCCAAGTCTAAAATTGATAATACATAGGATTAGGTACTTATTAATCAATAGGTAAAAAATATGATTACAATTAGGTATAATAATGTTAGTATAAGAATATTTGTGTTACGACTAATAACGGTGAAATAATTTTTAAAATAAATTTAAAGTTGGTAAAAATACCTAAGTTTACGAATCCGTTACCGATATCGATTCGAATTTTATAAAATACACCGCCCAAGGGATTATTCAGTTTTCGGCGGAAAGTTCCCGTTGTAGGAAAAGACAGCTACTATGCTTGAGTATTTTACAAATTTATTAGAAGAAGGATGGCAGCTATTGTTTCGGACACGGAAACTTTCCGACGATTGTGAATACCCCCCAAGTCAACGACTGGAAATATATTTCACGTACCTCCCATTCTAAAACAGGCTTTTCTATTTGGGTATAGCAAAAGTTTGGGAGTTTTTGTGCAAGATAATCTGCTACTAAACACATTTCTGCAAATAATTGACATTGAGTTTCTCCAGCGATTATAATACGAAAGACCATTATTCCATTAATAGGTAAAACGCATGGAATTATTTAGGCTTGCTGTAGGTAGGTATACTTTGATGGTAAGTAGTAAGAAATGCAAAAATGTTTTCTGTGATACACTGACTTTGACAGATTTGGGATGTAAACAAAAGTAAACATAAACAAAAAACAATCTTTTGAAAAATACATCCTCTTGAATTTTAATGCAACGCTCCTATTACAGAACCAGCTAAGATTTTTTTACGAGGCATAATTATTTTATTACTGACATGACATTTTCTTTCCAATTCCAAATTATTTATTTATTTTGTTATAGTAAAAATATGAAGAAGTTCCTTGGAAAATATAGATTTCTAAACGATCACATAACTGTCAATTCATTGTCATTACGTAGATTGTATTCTCTTTGGTCGTAGCATATTCCGTAAACTTTATAGTTAATTGAAATCGGAATTTAACCTCAAACAAACAACAAATATCCCAAATCCCAAACATCGTAAAGCACTAAAGATGCAGAGAAATATACCTACCGAGTTACCATGTACCGGAAATAAGCAAAACATAACTAATAATGAATCAGTGATGGGGAAGAGTAACTGGGGCTTTTGTGACTTATCTATAAAAAGTTCTTATGAAATTGCTAAACTTCATCTTTTAGAAAAACTTGGTTTTAATACAGTGGCTATGAACACATACGTGGAAGAGTCTTCTGATGAGCCCAAGAAGAAAAAGAAAAAGGGCGAGGCTAGAGAGAAAAAGGACTACATACCTGATCCAACCCACATACCAAAAGATGTTTTGGAATCTACAAAACTAAATATCTTACAAAGAGTCACCGTGGAATTTTCAGACTCGAGTATTGCTCATAAACTTAACCAATCGGAGAACTTAAAAAAGTACGACATCATTGCAGTTATACCTAAAACTTTGCAGGCGTTTCAGTATGCATGTGGGACTATGGACATAGATGTTATAACTTTTGAACCACAAAATAGAATTCCATTCAAAGTGAGCAGAAAGTTGTACCAGCAAGCAGTGGACAGAGGAATATTTTTCGAGCTTATGTACTCCCCTGCCATAAAAGATTCGACCTCGAGGAAAAACATCATAACGACAGCACACACCTACCATGCAGTTGGTAAATCCAAAAATATTATAATGACAAGTGGAGCAGAGAATCATTTGCACATTCGAGATGTACATGATATTATCAACCTGGGCTTTATACTGGGGCTGAACAATAACGAGAGTCTAGAAGTAGTTAGGAATAATGCTAGGAGACTCATATTGAAAGCACAAGGAAGGAGGTATGGCAAACATTACATGGTTGTTGACTCTTTAGATGTGGATGAAAATAAAACAGAAAACTGAATTATATTTTTTATTACATTAAAAAGAACCCTTAGGTATTATTACACATGGTTATAAGATCATTATACAATTAAAACAAAGCATCACATAAATAATCATCACAGATAGTATGTTGGTATTCTAAATAATTAAATTTTCAAACAAACTAGAGAATGCTGTAACACAGGCAAGCAAGCAGTTCTGACTAGTTATTCAAATTAACACAGTTCATATATGAGTGTTATATTGCTGTATTCTATTGATTGTTTCTTCATAAACTCTTTAATGTCCAATATTTCAAAATATGCAGTTTCCTGCCTGCTTCTATTCCACTTTTTCCTTACCGACAGTTCTCTCCGCCGAGACACGACTAGCATTTAGAGTGATATTCGCAGATTTCGCCTCCTCTGGGAATGTGAAAACATTTGCCACCCATTTGAACCTAAATAAAAAAAAAACTATTTTAATTGCATGTAACATAAAAATAGTTTTATTTCAATGCATGTAATGTATTTACTGATCAGCGACCTAATGAGACTGAATAAATATTATAAGCTTCCTACTAAGCTTGGTACTAAGCTTAGCTACTGCTACATAGCTACAGCGCATGATAAAGCAGAAGCAGCTATTGAACCATATAGTATGGAAACAAGGAATGAGACTGTGTAAGATTAGAGCCAAGCATTCTAAGATAATGATATTTACAAGCACCAGGAAGGCTATGTACATAATTGGATGAAAATAAAAAGATCAGTGTAATTTTTCATTATGTATTACTTTCAAATGCAATCTCAACGTTGGGTACAATGTAATACAAAATGTATAAAATTCGCACACAAATATTATTATACTCACAAACAATGGAGATTCACACACAAACTTACATAAAGCGCGCTACAAAATGATTGTTCTAAGTACATACAAGTACTTAACTATAATTATTTCACATATTTTTGTGGTGTGTTCTACTTTATTTAATGATACATTTGTAGCACCATTACAGATATTTTGTCGACTATGTACATTATGGTGAAATAATATCCTAAAACAAGTTATTTGTAACATTATTACATATGATAGAACTTTCCTAAACATCATGCAAGTCTGCGCGTTAAATAATTGTAAATAATGATAGCGGATGAACAGTTTGAAGCGGGTTAATCATTATTCATATTATTAACAATTGTAGTCGAAGCTTGTAAAGTTTCACCTGCAACAGAGATCTAATAGGACTAGAATGTAATAACTAGCCTCAAAATATAAAACCACATGAAATGAGTTGCTGAAATTATTATGTCGCTATTGCAGGGTTAACTGTGTGATGTGACATTGAGCAACAAACGCTTACAATAAATTAAACGTTACTAGAGAATAAAACAGTCTTAAATGTCTTTTATTCATTTTTATAATTCTAAAAAAATTTGAGCGCAAACCGAAAAAGTTTAGTTTATGACAATATAAAATGTGTGGCTTCACTCAACAGAATAAAGGATACCAACACAACACACTAATTCATGGATAATTTCATGGCCATAATCTTACAATTAAAAAAATAAATTTAATTAAACCTAAAAATGTATTTTACCAGTCATTTAGAAATTACATAGACGTAACGAAATAAAATAAATAATCTCCTGTTCCTAATCATAACTTTAACAAATTCAGTCTCATTGGTAATAAAACAATTCAAATTTATTCTAACGAGTCTTTCCTCAAGAACTTTACATCAATATTCTTGTATATTTATGACACAAAATAGTAGTAAATAATTAAAAAAATCATAAATAGGAACCGAAATAGAAAAAATGTATATTTAATAAATTGATTGGTGAAAAATAAATGCACAGTTTTTTTCTAAATTACTTTAGTTTTACTATTTTTAAAGAAGTTTATTATTCGGTCAACCTAAGTTCCAGTTATTTATAGATACATTATATTTAACGTATATTTATTAATTTGTATATTTTTAATGGATTACATATTGATTATATTCATAAACAGCTGTTATTGGTCCAAGTTTAAAACATTTAAAACTATTAAACATATATTTTACACACGCTATTTTGTAATGTCTATTTACTATAATAAATTGGCGAGCATCTAACTAATAAATGTATATATTTTAATGTCTTAACTGGCCGCCATTTTTACAATCAAATTAATAATCACAATAATTAATCATGAAGAGTGGGTCTGTAGAGGGAAAACGACGTGACTGTTGTATAAATATTACATCGCATGATATATTATTATGCACAGAAGTCGAACAATGTGTCTTGATTTTAGACGAGTTCATATGTCACTCACACAATCTGAGGTTTTATCAAATATAGCACTCGGGAAGTCTCACAAGGCCACTTGGAACAAAGACTAGTGTGACCAACACACTGTTAACTGTTAGTCTCGTCGTCCATACCACGACAGACCACCCGTCACGATAGGAACAAAATAAATCCAATGGCATCTGTACCGGCGCGTGTTCAGTTGTTGAGGAAAGACACGCAGTGCGCGACCGTGTTCACGTTTTCCACCAACCTGTTGTAGAGCTCGCGGCGCACGCTCGCCGTGAACTTGCTGACGAGGCACAGCGTCACCGTGCCCGCGAATATCGCGTTGTACAGCAGCACGAGCTTGAAGTTGCCCAGCCATTCGATGCGGCCGAACTCGCCGAGCAAGTCGAAATTAGTTATACCTGACGAGCGAACATAATGCTATAGAAACCAAACGAAATATAATTCGCTTATACGCATCGATACGGTGCTTTTCAAATTCAAATCGTTTATTTTATTTAGCCCTACGGGGGCACTTACAAATTGTCAATTTAAAATTTTTTTTCTTATATTTTCAACCGGATCGGAACGCGACCTCGACTGACAAGATCCGGCAAGGAACTCAGCGGGCTTGTCTTTTTACATATGTTTTTGTTTTTTATCGCCAGTTGCTTATATAGTAATTAATTACAAAGGGTAGTAGATATTAATATTGATAATTGTGGATATTTGTGGTAACCCCAGCAGTTCCATACTAGTGACAACACAGTGAGTTTTTCCCTCACCTTGGAAAACCTGCGTTAAGTGTCCGGACAGCGTCGCTGAGAATTAAGAATAATATGCATATAAAATATAGTAGATAGTAGCTGACCTAGCATTTTGACGAGCAACGGATGCGCGGTGGAGTAGGCGAGCAACAGCGCGCAGTGCGCGATGATGCGCGCGAGCGGCGTGCGGCGCGCGCGCGGCAGCACGCGCAGCGCGCGCATCGGCGTGCCGAGCCCGGTCAGCGACGCCGCGTACAGGTACACTATGAGGAACGCCTCCAGCACTGCGCCCGCGCAACCCAGCTTCGATAGCGACGCAATGCCCAAGGTGAATTGCTGAAAATAAAAATATATTGTCATTATGCCTGTTTACCCAAAAGAGTACGTAGAGAGATGACTCGAAACTTCCTAGAGCCAAACTCTACCTAGTTAGCTTCAAAGAACTCTTGACTTTCGTATTCTAAGTTATTAAATTTATCGGTTCCTGAGGATCCTCTTATATATTCGAACTGTGGTCAAATCTAGGTTATTGCACTGCCAGTGTACTGGCCCCATTCTACACAGTCTATACCCCAACCCATCACTTCACCTACACTTCGGAGGTATTTACGTGCTTGTTTACCTGACAGTGGCTTATTGCAGGTGTTCAAGAAAAAAAAAATTGGATACAATTATCATAAGTTCAATCAGTTTCGTTAAACAATGGCCTACACTCACCCGTGTGCTGAGCGGCAACGCCTTGATCCCCACGAGCAGCTCGAGTGTGTTCTGCAGCACCATGAGCACGGTGATGGTGGTGAGCGCGAGCAGCAGCAGCATCGCCAGCGGGTACACCACGTTGCGCCGCAGCGACGACGTCTTGCGCTGACCTTCCACCTCCTGGGGACGTGGCGAAAGGTGAAGACAAGGAAAAGGCAAGGCAAAGGCATTAAAGTTACGTCATTGAGGTTTAGGCAAAGATTTTTTGAGATGACAAACAATACGATCGACAACCGGTTTAAAAGTAAACTCATCTTTAACTTTACAGTGCTATATTTTTGTAATCCATATACAAGGTGAAACATAATGGGTATACTTTTTTTTTCAAAACTTAACTTTGTAATTCTTAAACTATCAGCTTTGGAGGGAACTTGAAAAACAAAAGGTGTTATAGGAATACAGCTGTTGACCGATTTCACAAGTCTACAAAACCTTTAGTACTTTAATTGTCCCACAAAGCCGATAGTTTGAATTTACAAAGTTAAGTTGCAAAAAAAATAGTATACCCTTTTGTTTCACCTAGTAGTAGGGTTTGCATAATTTGACCAAAGGGTATAGCTATATAGCTTTTATCAGCTCATTCGTGTTACGAGGGATGCCTTTTAAGTTTTGTCGTTTGAAGAAAAAAACACAACTAGAACCTTATAGTACTTTTTATTGTTTTTCAAAGTATTCACCACGTAGCTGAATACACTTTTTCATTCGCTCAAACCAGTTATTATAACATTTATTCCACTCTAAAGTGGGGGTGTTCAAAATGGCTGACTTGAAAGCGTCGACTGCTTCTTCACTGGACTGGAACCTTTGACCACGAAGACTTTTCTTAATTTACGAAATGTAAAAAAATCGTTAGGGCTTAGGTCAGGACTGTATGGAGGATGGTCAAGAATTTCTACTTTTTCCTGCTTCAAATACTCAATCGTTTGACGAGCGCTGTGTGAACTTGCATTGTCGTGGTGCAGGATGATGCGCTTTGAGTTAGATTTTCGAAGTTCGGCGATGACTTGTGGTAAACAAACTGTGGTATACCACTCTGCGTTAACCGTTCTACGATCATCAAGTGTAATAGTCGCAACATGGCCGGTTTTTCTAACGAACGTGGCCACCATCTTCTTTGAAGTGCTTCGAGAACGAACAAATTTAGTCGGCTTTGGCTCGTCTTGAAAGACCCAGATTGTAGATTGTTGTTTGGAATCAGGATCGTAGGCATAGATCCAAGATTCGTCACCACTGATGATGTCGTAGACGTGATTTGACTCTCCTCGGTTGAACCTTTGCAGAGTTTTCTTACACCATCTGACGCGGGCCGCCTTGTGATCGTCGGAAAGCAGATGCGGTATCCAACGGCAAACTAGCTTTCTTACACCAAGCGCTTCATGCAAGATCTTCTGAATGGTTGTCCCTGAGATGCTTAATAGAGCCTCTATCTCTCGATACGTCACATGACGATCTTCGAGAATTAGTTGTCTCACTCCAATGATGTTATCTTCAGTGAATGCAGATTTTGGGCGACCTTCGCGAGATTTGTCACTAACACTAGTATGTCCACGCTGGAATTCTAAATACCAGCGTTCGACAGTCCGCAGACATGGGGCTTCATCCCTGAACACAGATATTAGCTCTTCAAAACACTGAAGCCGTGTCAGGCCTCTTCTAAAGTTGTAGAAAATTATTGCACGAACATTTTCCTTAGAAAGATTCATTTTCGTACGTAACCTGACAGATTCTAATCGACGCTGTGACTAAACAATAACATTAATCCTAATACATTCAACTGTTTTGAGATTCGAAATTTAAACACATTCGAATATAGAACAGTTCCAAATTCAAAATTGCCGGTAATTATGGAAACGACAGAACTTAAAAGGCATGCCTCGTATACTTTACTAGCTGTGCCCACCGACTTCGTCCGCGTAGTATTTAACTTAACAAACATTTCGGGATTATCGGTATAAAAAGTATCCTATGTGTTAATCCCGGTTATAAACTATCTGTGTTCCAAATTTCATCCAAATCCGTTCAGTAGTTTTTGCCTGAAAGAGTAACAAACATCCACACTCACAAACTTTCGCATTTATAATATTAGTAGGATGGATACAAAATAGAAGATGAGTGTGGCATCGTCTATTACTACCTATAAACTAACCGTTTATCGTCCGTTAGTACATAAAATACTGGCATCAATGAGTGCCACGTTAAATTCTAGGTCATTCGCGTGACACACGTCGCCTAAATGTGCAAAGGTTACGTCCTTAAGGTGGAGGCGCCTGTCTAGCCCGCGAAATTCAAAATTTTCGAGTATTTTTATAGTTTATCCAAAATCTGAAAACATTTAAGACAACATTTTGTAATTTGCGACAAACACAGTATGCAGTGTGTTTATTAATACATTTATTTTACTCTAAATATTATCACGGTGGATATGATACTAGTTAATCACTAAATATACAAAAATCGCCAGATTATCTGGATAGCTGTCGTTCTTGAAATGTTTTAGAGTAAGTTGGATATATTAATAAACGCACTGCACACGGTCTTTGTCGCGAATTACAAAATGTGCCTTTTATTATTGTCAGATTTTGAAAAAAATCTAAAAAACCTCAAAAAATTTCAACTTCGCGGGCTAGATGGGCGCTTTAGCCTTAAAAATTATCAGCAGGTGCACACTTTTGACGCCCGTGTCAGTTGTTTAATCATACTAATAATGATGTGTGTCATCTGGGAGACATCTCCATGCTAACGGTATACCAATTTAAACTATAAATTCGAGGTCAAATATATTTGGAGTTGAAGTTAGCAATTGAAAATAGACGACAATTTTTTATATGCATACTTATTTGATTTACTACCTACCCTACTTTTTCTACTTAGCAGAATTCAAAAACATAGTTTACTAGCTGTGCCCCGCGACTCCGTCCGCGTTCTCTTGAAATTTTTCCTGAATTTTCTTTGCTATAAACCTCACGGAGCCCGAGACCTTTCCAACGAATGCAAAACCGTGGAAATCGGTTCGTGCGTTCTGGAGTTATAGCGTCAGGAAGGAAAACCCGACTTATTTTTATATAGTAGATTATACTTACCTACCAACTAGCTGTAAATAACTTTCGTTGGCAAGTTTTGAATATACCATAGTTTACAGTAGGTTTACAGTAGTAAACTGTGTTTTATAATAAAATAATATGAATATCATGTTCTTTTAAATTGATCGATTTGCGTACGATGTCTCAGTTAAGCTAGGCACGACTACTTATTCTCTTCTTAATGTAATGATAACATAATAATCAGAATTGAATTATCATTCATTATAATAAATGCCGGGCAATAAATACACCCACCACTATTAACTGTCTCAATTTTACGGATCTAGCCAACCGTGACTGCCTAAGCATCTTTGTGGTAACTCGTAATTTAACTATTTCGGTGATCGGTCGACAGGTTGCTCAACATGTTGAACAACTGTCACATGTATTAAAAATTTAAAACCAAACTCGATACAGTGCTTATCAACAAGCCATGTTCAGAGATTTGATTATCACCATTTCTCAATAATGCGTAAAAAAAAAACTAATAATTTTGTGAAACGCACATTAAACACCAGACATTGACGTAGGTATTTACTAGGAAACACCGTTACACAAAACAAGATTTAATGACATATTATATTCTGTATCGAGATTGGCTTCCACACAATGAGTATCGCTTTATTAATTACTAGCTTTTGCCTGCGACTTGTCTTCGAGGACGCAAGCACAGTAACCCGTGTAAATCTAGATTATAAACTATCTGTGTGCCAACTGCCAAATTACATCCAAATCTGTTCATCCGTTTTTGCGTGCTTGAGTAACAAACATTCGAACTTTCACATTTATAAGTCACTGACCTTTCTCATAGCCACGACCCTCTGCAGCCTCTCGTTGAGGCCGGCCTGCAGCGCTCCGTTCCTTAACCTCAGCAGAGGCGTCTCCTTGCCCTGCACTACTGAAGAGTGCTGGCTGTCTTTGGACATGGACACGTTGGCGTTCACCTGCGCTGATATGTCGCCACGGTCTGGGTACATCGGCTCCGGGGATATGTAGCTCACTCCTGCGGATAGAAATGGTACCAAACTAAATGAAACGTTATGTGGCAAACATACACTACTACCTATTTTCCTTTGAACGATAATGGTAAGGGAATGTGGCAACATGTACCTCTTAAACTATTGCCACGAAAATGGCCACGAAAATGACCTTAAAGGTATATCCATGCAACTTCGCCAACTTATCTATTAATTAGATGTCAAATATATTCGTTATCAAAAGGCTAGGTCTAGTTTGGGTATGAACAGTTAAATTCTGTACCCTCAGATTTTATACAGAACTGGTCATTACGATTTTATAGATGCAAGAACAAAGTTTTTTTAAAAAATAACTTGCTATTCTTTATGTCTGAGGTACAAAATTGTATTTCACTTGTACTGATTAAAATTACTGTGTCCTTCATTTAAATACTTATCTATCTGCGTGGTTTTGAGCTAATTACAAAGGAAGCACTAGTTTCAAATTATTATTTTTACCTAACGGTGTCATTTATTTTTCCGTGCGTGGGTAAATCTACAATGCCTTTGTTCAACGAATACACTGTATCTTAGTAGTAATCTTCACATTTAACTCGGTTAATTAGGTACACGTTTCTAGCTTGTATATGGACACTGAAAAATATACCTACAGACTGAACAGATTAAACTTGATTCACGTTTTTATATAAATGTATAATGGTCACATATTTCTGAGATTGCTGCCTTCGTGCGCATCTATTCTTCTAAACGTTATATAGGAGTCACTGAACTAATCATAACAATCTTAGCCGATCGCCGCGTTAACACATATGGCAAATGTTTGTAATCCGCTCCGATTGTTTGCATGGGGGGGGTGGGTGTGACTACCCCACCATTCATAGCGTTTATTAGACACGCAGTCCACTGTTATTGAATGCCTACGGTTATCTATACAACTATCATAAAGAGGCAAAATATGAAGTAAATAAACAACACGTCACTGTTTCACTGCAAGCGGCAAGTTGGCAACTTAATAATTGTTTTTTATTAATTAATAATAATGCTAACTATGTACACATAATATGTATGCATTTCATATATCATGAAAAGGCCTTTGTGTGAATACGAGGCATGCCTTTTAAGTTCTGTCGTTTCCATAATTCCCGGCAATTTTGAATTTGGAACTGTTCTATATTCGAATGTGTTTAAATTTCGAATCTCAAAACAGTTGAATGTATTAGGATTAATGTTATTGTTTAGTCACAGCGTCTATTAGAATCTGTCAGGTTACGTACGAAAATGAATCTTTCTAAGGAAAATGTTCGTGCAATAATTTTCTACAACTTTAGAAGAGGCCTGACACGGCTTCAGTGTTTTGAAGAGCTAATATCTGTGTTCAGGGATGAAGCCCCATGTCTGCGGACTGTCGAACGCTGGTATTTAGAATTCCAGCGTGGACATACTAGTGTTGTGTTAGTGACAAATCTCGCGAAGGTCGCCCAAAATCTGCATTCACTGAAGATAACATCATTGGAGTGAGACAACTAATTCTCGAAGATCGTCATGTGACGTATCGAGAGATAGAGGCTCTATTAGGCATCTCAGGGACAACCATTCAGAAGATCTTGCATGAAGCGCTTGGTGTAAGAAAGCTAGTCTGCCGTTGGATACCGCATCTGCTTTCCGACGATCACAAGGCGGCCCGCGTCAGATGGTGTAAGAAAACTCTGCAAAGGTTCAACCGAGGAGAGTCAAATCACGTCTACGACATCATCAGTGGTGACGAATCTTGGATCTATGCCTACGATCCTGATTCCAAACAACAATCTACAATCTGGGTCTTTCAAGACGAGCCAAAGCCGACTAAAGTTGTTCGTTCTCGAAGCATTTCAAAGAAGATGGTGGCCACGTTCGTTAGAAAAACCGGCCATGTTGCGACTATTGCACTTGATGATCGTAGAACGGTTAACGCAGAGTGGTATACCACAGTTTGTTTACCACAAGTCATCGCCGAACTTCGAAAATCTAACTCAAAGCGACGCATCATCCTGCACCACGACAATGCAAGTTCACACAGCGCTCGTCAAACGATTGAGTATTTGAAGCAGGAAAAAGTAGAAATTCTTGACCATCCTCCATACAGTCCTGACCTAAGCCCTAACGATTTTTTTACATTTCCTAAAATTAAGAAAAGTCTTCGTGGTCAAAGGTTCCAGTCCAGTGAAGAAGCAGTCGACGCTTTCAAGTCAGCCATTTTGAACACCCCCACTTTAGAGTGGAATAAATGTTATAATAACTGGTTTGAGCGAATGGAAAAGTGTATTAAGCTACGTGGTGAATACTTTGAAAAACAATAAGATAAGATAAGATAAGATAAGATTTTATTTGTTCAAACATGAGTGTACATACAAATGCATGCAAGATGTTATAAATCAAATGTTCTATTCATGTTTGCCATGAAAATGGCGTACAAATGTTGTAAGTATTAAAAGCTAATTAAAATATATTATAAAAATAATAACAATGAAATTAAAAATTCAGGAAAATAAAACATTAGAACAATTATTAAATAGATATTAGTTCGTAACAATATGGATAAATTCACAATTATTTAAAATGTATCACTTAAAAAATCTGAAATAGTATAATATGCTTTGTCTAATAAGATTCTTTTAAGATTTTTTTTAAATGCGTCATTGCTGAGCTCTTTCCAGCTCTTGGGCAATTTGTTAAATATAATTGGAGCCATGCAAAAGACACTCCTACGCATAAGTGCAGTTTTTGAAGTGTGAAGACAAAGCTTACTGTCGTCGCGTCTGTTTCGCGGAGCTACGTCTGATAGACGAGGAAATAGATTTTTATTAGTCTTAACGAACATAGCAATTTCCAGGATGTAGATAGATGGTAGCGTCAATATTTTATAATTTATAAAGTAGGGGTGGCAGCTATCAGTCATTTTTAGATTAAACATAGATCTGAGGCACCTTTTTTGAGATTTAAAAGCACTTTCCTTATCTGTTGAGTTTCCCCAGAAAATAAAAAGTACTATAAGGTTCTAGTTGTGTTTTTTTCTTCAAACGACAAAACTTAAAAGGCATCCCTCGTACGAAAAGATTAATAAATTGTACTCAGAGTTATATGAAGACTAGCTGTGCCCCGCGACTTCATCCGCGTAGTATTGGATTATTGGGTTAAAAAGTATCCTATATGTTAATCCCGGTTATAATCTATCTGTGTTCCAAATTTCATCCAAATCCGTTCAGTAGTTTTTGCGTGAAGGAGTAACAAACATATATACATACATACACACTCACAAACTTTCGCATTTATAATATTAGTAGGATGGTCGTAGTGTGATTCATACTGCGCTGCCCCAAATAAAGACACAAAAAATAATTACACAGACTTCAAAAATACCTGGGTGCACTAAAAACCTAGAAATAACTATAACGGTGCCAATTAAAAAAACTAGGGGTAGGTAGGTACCTAACTAAGAAATAAAAACAGACGAACATAAAACCTCTTTTTTGGAAGGCGTTTAAAAATAAGAGAATGAGGATGAGATTGGTACTTAATATGTTGCGTTCACAAAAAACCTTTATTATAATATCCTTTTGTACTATTATCCCCAACAGAATAATGCTGTATCATTATCCAAATTGCTTCGCGGATACAATCTAACGCGCATAGTACCGACGACCTAGGGTACAGAGGTCGCACGCGTGCAATCTTATACCGAGATTTACTTTTAAAATAAGACAATTATGTAAGTAGTGGCTGTACAATGCTATGTTTACGATAATATATTACTTACTCAATGTAAACGTTTGATAATAATAGAAACAATACCATCACGACTGTTTTCCCCGGAGAGGTTGGCATTACAGAGCGACCAAATGTCGAGGGTGGTATTTTTTTATATAGAACTAGCAGCCCGCCCCGGCTTCGCACGGGTATATTACGGTTACATTATTCGAGTTTTAGTAAGGATCCCTAATTTTTTTGAAAATATACTATAGCCTATGTCACCCGGGGATATTGTAGCTTCCCAACAGTGAAATAATTTTTCAAATCGGTTCAGTAGTTCCGGAGCCTATTCATTACAATCAAACAAACAAAGTTTTCCTCTTTATAATTAAGTATGACGTATGATAAGGACACCAAAGCGCACGAGCCGCCTCATGTTTTAATCAGTCATAGTTTATAGATACTTGCGATATCAAAGCCATTTATCGCACGTTGCAAACCTTAAAGGGAGTGAGATAGAGGGGGGGAGGGGAGGGGAGGGGAAGGGAAGGGCGGTTGGGCTGCCGGCTCTCTCACTTATCTATGGTACCATGCCCGTCGAGCCAGCACTCTGGCCAACAACATATAGTCAAATAAAAAAAATAAAAAAAAAACGAGGTGTACTCAATTGGCAAGAGCTTGGCTCTACTACTGTAAATAGTTTAAATGTAATAGAGAACATAATTCCTCGTCGATGTTAGGGTTTTTGGGCTCTAGTCCACCACAGTTGCCCAATAATAACAAACAATCTATACAAAATTGGAGTGTCTGTTTGTAATGTCAAAATAACACCTTTTCACTAAATGCATATGAAAGTACATACGACACCTATAGCAAAAACGCGATTTAATTTTTTTTTGTCTGTCTGTCTGTCTGTATGTTTGTTCCGGGTAATCTCCGAAACGGCTGGACCGATTTTGACGGGATTTTCACTGGCAGATAGCTGATGTTATAAGGAGTAACTTAGGCTACGTTTATTTTAGAACTTGCTGAGCCCGCGACTTCGTCCGCGTGGAATTTTGATCTCTTCTTAGGGGATGTCTACGTCATAGTAGCTTTATGCATGCAAAGTCTCAGCCCGCTCAGTTTAAAATTGACAAAGTTTCATACAAACTTTCATCCCCTATTTTATCCCCTTGGGGGTAGAATTAATCAAAATCCTTTCTTAGCGGATGCCTACGTCATAACATCTACCTGCATGCCAAATTTCAGCCCGATCCGTCCAGTGGTTTGGGCTGTGCATTGATAGATCACTATGTCAGTCAGTCACCTTTGAGTTTTATATAATAGAAATTTATTTTAGAAAAACAAAAAAAAATGGGTCCTGTCGCGCGGGCTCAGAATGCGGGAGCGGGCTTTTTTGTTAAGTTAAATTCCACGCGGACGAAGTCGCGGGCTCAGCTAGTTAAGTAATATATAACTCGACCTAGTCCTCTCCACAACTGTTTACATCGGCATGCAGTACTTACTGTATATCGGCTTCATAACGGTAACAATAACTAGCAATTAATGCGTATTTAATTAAGTTAAATTAGTAACACGGTAGATAGCTCGCTCATTGTATTAACCACGCAATATATTTATTAATAGAATCTCAATGAACGCAGTATGTAAGGTCCATGATATCGTGCGAAAATTACTAAGAAGGCATTACTGGTTTATTAGTAAGGTTTAAATTATATAACTAAAGTGTATTCACACTGTTTAGAAAGATTGACATTTTTGTGTTTGCAGGTGAATACACCGCTTAAAAAAGCTTTTGTTAATTATTTAAACGCTTCAAGCCACAATCGGATAAAATCTTATATATAAAATTCTCGTGTCACAATGTTAGTTACCATACTCCTCCGAAACGGCTCGAACGGTTTTCATGAAATTTTGTATGCATATCGGGTAGGTCTGAGAATCGGCTACTATCTATTTTTCATACCCCTAAATGTTAAGGGTGGTCCACATTCCACGCGGACGGAGTCGCGGGGCACAGCTAGTAATGTATAAATTGAGTTCATACATAGCGTTGTTTATTTATATTACGCACGTTATACGTGTACATTTATCGTGTTAAATTGGTACGCGTCACAACGAGACCGTAACGATAATAACGTTATCACCTGTGATGCCGATATTCGCACGATACAATAACCGTTTACGTAAGTAACAAACATTACCGTAATTTACATAATTCAACAAACCGCTGTTTCTGCTAATAATTTTGTTTAGTGGATACAGGTGGAGATAAAAACAAAATACAGCTAAGTATTAAGGGTAAAAAAAAACCAATTCATTATGTTATTTATTCCCCCATAAATTATTAAATGAAAATAATGTACTTATTTTGTAAACTGGGCTTTAATGATTGTTTAGAAATATGAGATGATATAATAAATAAACCAAGCAAACAAATCTATACAAATAAATAAAATTGGAGTGTCTGTTTGTAATATCAAAATAACAACTTTTCACTAAATGCATATGAAAGTACATACGACACCTATAACAAAAACGCGATTTAAAATGTTTTTGTCTGTCTGTCTGTGTGTTTGTTCCGGGTAATCTCCGAATCGGCTGGACCGATTTTGACGGGACTTTCACTGGTAGATAGCTGTTGTTATAAGCAGTAACTTAGGCTACTTTTATTTCAGAAAAACAAAATAAAAAAAAATGGGTCCTGTCGCGCGGGCTCAGAACGCGGGAGCGGGCTTTTTTGTTAAGTTAAATTCCACGATGACGAAGTCGCGGGCTCAGCTAGTCTATAATAAGGAGATGCTTAATTAATAATACCTCATATGGCAACACAAAAAATAAAATGATGTAAATTAATTACCTTCATTAGTCTACGCATAAAAACGCTGTAAGTACCTACCTGCCGTTCGTTTGGTAATATAATTGGCTATATGGCTATTACAATCAAATTGTAACGGAGACTGTCTGTCTATATAAAAAATATTAAAAAAAAATATGTTAGAAGTCATTAATGTCGACACAGAGGCACATTACATAATTTTTGGACGGGCTCCATTTTGGTTTTCGAAAATGGACGGTCACATTTTTGTATTGTACTGTTATTAATTGTGTTCGTTATTGCAATTCGTTACTCGACATTGACAGAATCATATTGGGCTTGACCCAATTGTAAGAGGCCATTAATATAAAAATATATATAATTTTTGGAAGTATTTTCGCCCATGTGCACACGTCACCACTAATTGGATTGTAATGAGTTATAGTTATTGAATAATAATAATGACATAGATTGTAAAATATTTAGGACTAGCTGAGCCCGCGACTTCGTCCGCGTGGAATCTAACTTAACAAAAAAGCCCGCTCCCGCGTTCTGAACCCGCATGACAGAACCCATTTTTTCATTTTTTAAATTTTGCTTTTCTAAAATAAAAGTAGCCTAAGTTACTGCTTATAACATCAGCTATCTACCAGTGAAAGTCCCGTCAAAATCGGTCCACCCGTTTCGGAGATACTCTTTGATTTCATGTGTTTTTATTTTTTTACGCGGAACCCTATTGTTTTTCTAAAATTAAAGTAGCCTAAGTTACTCCCTATTACATCAGCTATCTGCCAGTGAAAGTCCCGTCAAAATCGGTCAAGCCGTTTCGGAGATTACCCGGAACAAACACACAGACAGACAGACAGACAGAAAAAACAATTTTAAATCGCGTTTTTGCTATAGGTGTCGTATGTACTTTCATATGCATTTAGTGAAAAGGTGTTATTTTGATATTACAAACAGACACTCCAATTTTTTTTATTTGTATAGATTAATTATGTTAAAAGTACTGGAATTATTGTAACATCAACATAACTCACATATACTCCGACGACCGTTTGGCGCAGTGGTTCGAGCATAGGCCGCTCGGCACACTTGCACATGGTGGTTGAGGGTTCAATTCCCAGCGGAACAAATTTCAGAAATGGTCTTTTCGTAATTTATCCTGGTCTGGGTGTCACTGGGATCGCCCCCAGTCCATTGTACGGTTTCGATAATACAAGCGTTGCTTAGTTTGGGACCATACAGTTGGTGTGTCAGTCTGGCGATATTTATTTATTATTATTTATATTACGTAATAACAGCGTCATTATAAAACATGGAAACAGAAAGGGTACACAATGTTTTTGCAACTTTACTTTGTAAGTCTAAAACTATAAGTTTTGAAAGAAAAGGATGCCCTTTCTGTTTCAATCTGTATAAACACGTGATAAACTCGAGTCATGTAAAATTTTTCCTTGTAAAATTCAACATAACTCGGGTTTATCTACGTGTTTAACTTTTTTGTACGTTTGAGTCCAAGAAGCGGACGATGTTGCGGACACAGCGCAACAAATAATAATTCGCATAAGTAATAAATATGAATACCTACATGTACTTATAGTAATGTACAAATGGCATGTCGAATGTACAATCATATGAACTCTTTTTTCACAGCGCAAAAAGATCTACGTACATTAAGCGGCATAGACTATGCCACGTGCGGTTTTAAAAATGTATTCGTCTAATACGACCAGGAAGGTCGAGAGCCGAGATTCGTGAGGTTACATCGTTCACGTCACGCAATGCAGGAAGCGCAGGTTAATGATGAATGACGTATCCTTGGGTATAAGCAAAATATAATTTTGGATACTTCATTGTGCTATTTAAGATGGTAAACAAAAATTGATGATTTGTTACACTGACGCAATTCTTGTATTGATTTACTTGTAGGTGTAAAGGACGCCAGTAGAATAATAATGAATATATAGTGCGGCGGATTCTCATGTTTATTAAAGTCTCCAACAACTAGTTACTACAATAGAAAACAAGACTGAGTTGTTTTCAAAAATTAAATTAGATAATAACAAATAACACATGAATAGTATATGGCAGACATAACGTGGCACAGACAAGGAAAAAGTTAAAGAAGCATTTCTAAACAAATATTGATGATCTCGATTCAAAATTCGAATTTCATACCTGTAGAGACAGCATTATCCATCCGTCTTCTGATGGTGTCCTCTTCAAAAGAGTACACATAGTACTCCTCATTGAGATCCCTCAGGAACTGGGGTTTGACGAGCACGCCGCCCACCACGCCGAACAGTCGTATGAACCCCAGCGGTGTGAACACTGGACAAAATTTGGATTATTTGTATCAATGTATGACTAACGCCTTCCACATATTATGACGGGATTTTAAACCGTGCAAGAATATTTTTATGGGCGATTTTTAAATACAATAATTAGGTAATTATTCCTCTTTTCAATTACAAAGTATAGTTCTTTCATTTCACGAAGACGCGTGCTGTGACTCTTATGCCACTGGTGTATGGGTCAATTTGCATTAATTACACGCCTTCATTAAATGAACGGACTATAATAGGAAAACGTAAGCAGCGGTCAATCAGGGGAGTTAGGTTAGTACAAGTCTTGATAGTATGAAATACCGATCGGGTGATCGATTGTCTCCATACATTGCACAGCAACGCCTCTAGCGGAAACGTGCAACATCACACATCAACAGCACACATACAACATCATCATAAGCATGTCACAGAGATAAACTAGGCACACATCAGAGTAAAAGTGACTAGCAAAGTACCCTAAAAGAGGAATGCTTGGCATAGTGATTCGAGCGTAGGCCGTTCGGTAGCTGGTTCGATGCCCCTGACCTCAGTGCCCTAGTCTAGATGTCACTGGGATCGCCCCCAGTCCATTATACAATCATCGCATGGTTTAGGACCATACATACAGTGGGTGTTTAGTCTGGCTTATTTATCTACTCATTAAAAACCGTACATTCGAATAATTTCTTTTTTTAAACCCGACTCAAATATAGTTTCGCCTAGACTAAGATCATAAAAACTATTGAGCGCAGCTGTAATTTACTAATATACGATGTTTATTCGCGGTTAATGGCCAACATCAAGTTAGATATAGCCTAACCCAATAAATCCTGGCTATTACCACCTAAACGTAGCAGTATAAATATATTGTCTTAAAATACAATATCAGCAAACTATTTTTATTTGCCACGGATATTCTAGTTCCAAGCCCATGGAGTACTAGTGCAAAAAACTAGACAAAATCATTTGTCACGCGTCCGTCTCACCCACTACTTTTCACAAATTAGCACATTTTGATCTAAAAACACTGCACTAAAATTACAGCAGTGATCATAGATTATCTTAATTTTCAATGCATTTCGAAATACAAAAAACCCCTTCACAATTAAAAAACTAACAATAACTACTGGTGGGTAGTTGTCTGTGGCGATACATGACGGTTGCTATGTACGGTGCTAACAACTTATTCGTTCAGTTGATCGCGTCGCTACCGTCTGCACTAAGCTGTCAAAATCAACGACATTCTCATACAGACATTACTAGTTCCAATTTCGACCACCTGAACTGATAAGTTGGTAGAACTGTCCGTATGCTGTTAAATCAATTCGAAAACCAATTTACGAACACTTCTAAGTCCCAACAATTTCACACTTTTTTAGCATTTTAGTCAACATTCCGACCATGAGTGTCAATAAAATACTAAAGAATCCTGCCCTAAAGGATCACAAGTCATTAGAATTGAACGAGGAGTTTAATAACTTTATGAAAAAAGTTGGTGAAGTGTCTAGTCTCGTGAAGAATTTGGCGAGTGGCGACAAAGATAAAGCTGAAGCAGCAAAGTCGATTGCAGACCAATATTTAGACGGGAAAGTCATATTAGATGAAGATGTGAAGATGACGGTGAAGGAGAATCGCACTGTGATCAATCAGAAAGCTTTTAATTCATCCGAAAAGAATGATACGGTGAGGACATCTCAAACGATGCGTAATAATAATTTCATACCGCTTTTTAAAGTATCTACTGCATTTAACGTAGGTATACTACTTGTCGTACATTAAAGCTGACATGTCCAATCAAGCGAATAATTTATTGTCAAGGACTTATGTATTAAACATACTATATATATATTAATTCTACCATTAATTAAAACGTAGAAGATGTCAACTAAATTAATAACAAGGACAAATATCAACAGTGGCTAGGACTTGTATCGTTCAATACTTGTGAAGTAGGTTATCGGTATAACGCCGTACCACAAAGGACGGAACGCATACCTGGCATTGTTCTAAAAACAATAGCATGTACTTTATTCACAGACTTGAATTTTAACTAACATTAATGGCGCGTGGCTGCTGCATCCTGCAATAAATATTGATACTCCTTCGATAATAAATAAAGTGATAAGATTGGTAAAGCGGTACATATTCGCACGTGGTCATGTATTGAGTAACAAAATTGTTAATTGCCGAATATTATTATGAGGCATACTAAGATCGTACAATGAAAATTTCGAATGACATTCTCACGACAGCGCGCATCATTAGCAATCGTTCCAAGAATGTTGGCACTCGATGTTCAAGCTTCGTGTTTCGTGTTTAAGCGGTAGACCCCGAGTATCGAGTAGGTGCACATACCTACCTTATTATCAGTGAAAGCGATTTGGCTCGCGTTTCTCTATAAATAAACATACGCCACATGTAGATGCTGTTGTTCTTTCTATTTGCGGTGTGGATGAAAATATTCGTGTTAAATGTTTACGTTCAAATTGCGGAGGTGTCTGCGTCGCAACAATCGCAGAAGTAACTATATTATACGCCGCGTTTCAAAAACATTCTAATGACGTAGGTATGTCGTTTTAAAGAGGTAATGTTTGTTTATTTTCTGTTTAGACCATGGCATATTAATTGGTTTTTGATCTCTCTAATGCGGATTTACAGGGGTATATTTCGCTATCATTATTAAAGTGCAGTAAACATGCTGTTTTATTTAGGGTTGATAAAATGGCCTTTAACATGGTTTTATTAAAGATAAGTTAAACACGAATCAAGTCTAATTATACATTTGAAATGTAACATAACTCGCCGTTATCGCGTGTTTAACTTTTCTGTAATAACAGGGTTAATGTTTATCCAGTCATGCACATTTATCGACCTATATTCTAAATGCGTTAAAAATGCATACTTATACGGTGGTAATTTAGTCGCCATATGTTTATTTTAATCAACCTCTATTTAAAATTTGCTTTTGTATTCCTCTGCATGTCCCTCGTGCGTGCACTACATAGATATATGCAAAAACATTTATTTGTATTCCTCATTGGTATGTAAATAAACAAACAATTTGGCCAATGAATGGCACGTAGCGTGACTGACCTAAAGAACGTTCTTAAAATACTATTGACACATTTACCCGATATGTGATAAAGTAAATATGGTTTGCAGTACTTACTCGTAGACCTAGCTCATTTGTGTGTAATTTATAACGGATTTAGCACAATGTTATTTTTCTTTAGATCCTCTTCCAAAGGTTTTGCAGAAACCGGGACTCGGGGAAGTTTAAGTGAAAACCCAGTTTTTTTATATTGCATAGGCAGGCATACTGGCACGCCTGATGATAAATGGTAACCGTCACCCACCCAGGAC
Source organism: Notodonta dromedarius (assembly GCA_905147325.1). NCBI lineage: Eukaryota > Metazoa > Arthropoda > Insecta > Lepidoptera > Notodontidae > Notodonta > Notodonta dromedarius. The sequence goes on from LR990167.1 coordinate 3,233,656, forward strand.
ATCTGTGCCGGCCTTTAAGGGACTTGAGACTTGTATTTTGAAATTTCTCATGGTGTAGTGCAATGGCGAGACTTAGGAGCAAATTAAAAATGCAATTACATATTTGAATTCTGATTTTAAGGATGTAGTTATTTTCAGGGTCGAGTAACGTATATAGTTATAATCTTTATGACCAGTATCAAGTTGCCTAAAGTACAGCGATAATGGCAATGGCAAGACGATCGTATATATTAAGTTATCCACATGTGTTGACACGTCTTTATTTTCCAAATCCCATAAATGTTGCAGATATTGATTTTTTTTTATTGATTTTTGGAATTATGGTCGGAAAAGGTTATAGTCATCGAACATACATAATTGAATATGTAAACGGAATATTTACCCTGTGATGTAACGTTTTTGTATTGCCAATATTTCGCTCAATTTTATGTTAGGGACAAATCGAAAGAGGAAAGATACGTGATTTGTTCTACTAAATTGATATTAATTTGGGTTTCGTAATCGCTCCTACGAGAGACATGAGATATACAAGGTGACACATAATGGGTATACTTTTTTTTTCAAAACTTAACTTTGTATTTCTAAAACCATCAGCTTTGGAGGGAACTTGAAAAACAAAAGGTGTTATAGGAATACAGCTGTTGACAGATTTCACAAGTCTACAAAACCTTTAGTACTTCAACTGTCCCACAAAGCCGATAGTTTGAGATTTACAAAGTTAAGTTGCAAAAAAAATAGTATACCCATTTTGTATCACCTAGTATAAAATCAACCAGTCTGTCTGTCTCTCCGCGTGTCACAGTGCCATAATTTTTATTTTTACAGGGTGAGATCGACAAAGATGCATGGATGAAAGAAGTAAGCAACGACGCACAGAAGCGGTACGAAGACCGCAAGATACGCCGCGAGAGGGCTGACACACTGAAGACGCAAGCGATAAAGGCATTCCGCAGGGAGGAGTACGATAGAGCGCTCTCTTGCTACAATAGAGCCATAGAACAAGTTCGTGACAACTCTATGCTGTACTGCGATAGAGCTTTAACTAATATAAAACTGGGAAACTTTGAAAAGGTAAGTCACTTTCATTTTCATTTCATGGTCCTAAGCTAGTATTCAAAAATCGATGTCAAGTCTGAGAGCGAACTTGAGGACGCTTTACTGGTATGATATAAGCATGACATTTCCAAGATCGATTTATTTATTACTACGGGCCTTAGACTAGATTTCACTTGCTACGACTAATATTCTATGGCAGTACGAATAAGCTTCAAAGACATTGCTATTACAAATAAATACGGCATCTCACTCTAATGATCGCCGCATTGTCCTGTTCAGTGAACCATGCAACCAATACACATTACTGTTTCGTTTGTTAAAGTAAAAACTTGTACCTACTGAGTTGCAACAATGAATTGTCAAACTGGGTTGCAACATAGGTAATATGTTGTGTTTGAAGTCAATAACCGTGGGTTAAAAATATTTCCGACAAGCAATGCGCCTCAAGATTCTGACTCGCGGGTGAGAAATAGTAAATGAGAAATAAAAAATAATTTCATCTATGTGCAACTACTTAATTAATCTTTTTTAAATCGATAGGCACGCGCGTGTTTAAATCCATTTCTTACGCGATATTTATTCATGGTCGGTAACCCGTGTCCGCTAAGCAACGCACTAATCATTGATAACGAAAATGAAATACTGATAAACATATAATAGTCTCAAATGAGTGTGCCCAATCTATACAATACACCTGCACCCAACATTTACGAAAGGAAATTATTACACGACAGTCATTAAGTAGGTAGGTACTTAATTATCATTCTTTACTTTAAATAAATCGCTAGATCCTTCTTTCTAGAAAAATCCACTTTCACGAATCAACAAGTCAATTAATCAATCAGTATCTGTTCGTTTTATTTATGTACTAGCGACCCGCCCCGGCTTCACACGGCTCTAAAATTATCAGTGTTTCTCTACTACTTTATGCTTGTATTATACATATAAAGCTTACTCTTGAATCACTCTATCTATTAAAAAAGCCGCATCAAAATCCGTTGCGTAGTACTGATGTAGTGATTTATCATAAACTTGAGCTCGATTAAATATAACACATGTAACATTTACTTTCTTCGTCTCGAATGTCCTAGAAACATGACAAAATTATCGTGTGTACAAGATGCTAACTAAATCCCTCCATCCTGTGATTTTGCAATACTTTGTGACTAAGGAAAGTCAACGTTCTCATTATGTGATCCACATGGCGAATAATAAGCAGAAATACACTTAACAACACGAAAAACACAAGTAGGAAAACGTGTAACAGTTAGTTGAACTAACCTGGGGTATGACTATTGTAGTGCAAGCACTTATACCACAAACATTTGCAGGTATTTCCTGATTGCGAATGGGCGCTCCGTCTCAACGAGAACAGTTTCAAAGCGCGCCTTTATAAAGCCAAAGCTTACAAGGAGCTCGAAGAATACGACAAACTTGAAGAATGCAGGAAGGAACTTGATGAAACCTTCCCTCAACACGAGGACCTCATCAAATACTTTCTGGACAAGAAAGAAGGCTACTATGAGGAAGACGATTAAAATTAAAGATTCTAGAAAGTCAACTTTCTTAGACAATTACCGCTTGGCAACTTCATTAACTAATTATCTCCATTCGTGTTGAGCGTTTATGTATGTATTGAGACTTGGATAAAATTCTAAATGCATTTGGTTAAGTGAATTATGTGCATGTGGTTAATAAACGTTTGGACTTTAAAATAGTGTTGTAATTTTTAGTACCTAGTAATTTTATCAGAGGTTTACCTTGTGATTAGAACTCTATAAATACTCATAATCTATCCTACTGTCTCAGTTTCAAATATAGTTAACAGATAATTACAATAACATTATCAATTACAAATTACACAATCAGAAAGACAATTGAGCACAAAGTTCGTTGCTCGCTATGCCGTCAAGATCCAATCATAACCAAATAAACAATCGTATAATTTAAGGTCAATGTCTACGTCGCTGCAACTACGCATTTTGAAGGCCTTCGTACATACATAAACATGCGAAGAATAAATATTAAGTAGCGCATACAGTATTTGCACGCGAGTCCGGAATGTAAGATGCGATGCAAACAATACTAATATTTGTACGATCGTTCTGATGAATTGCAATTTAATGGAATAGTCATATTGACAGAACCGGTCGCTGCATAGCTAGTTTTTACCACAAAGAAAGTAAACGGGCTGACGACCGATCTGTTGATAAGCGGTTACTGGCCTGGCTATGGATAAGTTTTTTATGCACAGATAAAATATGAAGGATTTGAGGTGCATCGAGAATCCCGTGTAAAACTGCAGCTATAATCGGTGTTTTAATCAAATCTTATGTTATAAATAAGTATATGCGCCTCAGTATAGACGCTACACATGCAGTATATGGTGTGTTTATAGAAATAAATAAAGATAACTCACCTAATAACATAAGAACTCCAACGAACGACACGCAGGAATACAGGAAAGGGAGGTATGTCCATAAATCTGCGAGCAAACAATAAGTCACAGGTGATTACTACGTCACGTCAACATTGTCTCTTCTCTGTCCAAAGCCTAATGCCATCGTTATGTGCAGGCAGTATACAGTTTTTAATAACTAGTAAGCTAGTAAGCTGCCTTTAAGCTATAATGCTGTTTAAAGAGGTCAAGGCATGGGAATTGTAAAGCAACTACGGACAATGTATATCAATGCAAGCAAAACAGTAATTTGCAGTATCTGCATTTGAAATGTTCCTGCTATTTATAGTCGATTGGTATTGTTTTAACAGAAGAGGTTTCGCTATTTCTACTGCACAGTGAAGCAAATAGAGGAAATCAGGTTAGTTTTGAAAAAAAAAGTTCTGTCTCATTGCGTTTTTGTTCCAAGTGTAGCGTGCATCCGTAGCTTCTGGGGCGCGCCCATTAGCGTGGACTACAGAACAATTGTGCTCGCTTTCTTTACGCTCAATTGAACTCGGACAACAGACATGAATATTATTTACATAGCGTTCCATTTGTTGATATATGAATGAATAGTCGGTGACATATTTATTACTATGCTATGGAAGGTGGGATCATTCTAGAATAATTTAAAATGAAATATGTTAACATATCAGTGATAGCTGTGATAGCCGATTGTTTAAAGCACGCGTCTTGCGAGCACCAGGTCTTGGGTTCAAACCCCGGCTCGGACCTCTGGATTTTTCGAAATCTATGTGCGAATCATAATTTCTATATGATTATCTCTTGCTTACGGTGAAGGAAAACATCGTGAGGAAACCTGCATGTCTTAGAAGATCTAACCAATTTTCGAAAGACATGTGAAATCCGCCAACCCGCACTGGACCAGCGTGGTGGATTATGGCCTGAATCCCCCTCGTGTAGAGGGGAGGCCCGTGCCCAGGAGTGGGACGTCAAAAGGGCTAAATTATTATTATTATATATATATGTTAACATATCACAACAAAATTGAATTAAGTAATATGTACACAGGTGTACGAGTACATACATCAGAATAGGGGTAACATACACACAAATCGTTCGACCGTTGATCGATGATCGATCAAACGTTGCTCTATGACTATGACTTTTCTCATTCTACCTTCGATCGATAGAACGATCGACAGTGGAATAGTTGCTGTTTTATCGCCCCAATACTTACTAAGCAAAGCATCAATACTGGAGCGGTCGCCCTCCAACCACGCTGATATGACGTAGGCTAGGCCTAGCATGACCACGCCAAGTAACGCCAGCACTATGAAGGTTTCATAGACTCTGGCACGCAGCCCACGGCACCCGGGGAACCCGGAGGATTCAGAGAACAGATACGCGAAGGGCAAGAACACAAACATTGAGAGGTTTGAGAACAGGAACACGTGATTCCATAGTCCTGTAACAAATAACCTGACTTAAGAACTAGCCAGTGGCGGATTTACCAGCAGGCTGAGTAGGCTGGAGCCTATTGGCGGCAGATTTTTGGGGCGGCAAATTTGGGGACCGATTTTTTTTCTTTTTTTGGTACCTCATAGAAATCAAAAAGATTTCTGCATGACGATTTTCTGATGTTTTACAGATAGAACTCTGCAACAAATTTTGCCGATGACTTTCCCTTCTCACGTGTCATTGTAGATTCGGTGCTTTGAATAGCTCAAAAATTATATCAAAAATTATTTTACGTGCAATTTCAACTAAGTTTTTGGATAATCTAGGATATGACAATTATAGAGGCAGGGGCGGCAAAATATTTGACAGCCTATACCTTGGAAATTTGTAAATCCGCCACTGGAAACTAGCGTATTGAACATAGACAAGCGGTTTATTTAATTTATGAACCAACTTACTAAAATATTCAACCAGCATATTTAATTAGTGAACTAGCTTGTTAGAAGCAGGCAATCAATGCATTCCAATTATATATTTTATCGACAGATTAACACACCAACTATATGGCCGTAACTAAGCCACGATCGTCCCAGTCCATTGTATCTGTACAATGGACTTAGTACCAATCGCAGTGACGCCCAGACCGGGGCGAATTACAAAAAGGCCATCCCGTAATTTGTCCCGCCGGGAATCGAACCCGTATTAAGTGAGGCAACCGAGCTATACTCGGCCCATTACTCCGAGCGGACGAGTATTTGCAATCCTTACGACTATTTCATCATAATATCACTATGAATACTTAGCAAGGCTTTCTATTGTATAAGCCTGCGCAGATCAAATAAATCACATGGTTTATTGACTCAAACATCTTGTTTAACGAGGCTTGTTTAAACAATGGACATCGCTGTAAAATCTACAAGGTTTTTAAATGGCACATTTTCATGTCCATATTTATACTACTATAGCACCATATTATAGAGGTAGAGCAAAGCTGTAGCCAACTACTAGGTAGTACCATCCTCTCACAGAAAATCGGCGTAAAGTACGTTTGCTACGTTTTTCACTATGATGAGGCAGATAACCCAACCTCACCCCCTTTCCCAGCCTCTATCCTACTCCCATTCAGATCTCCAACGGTACGACTGCGAGCAATGCCATTGGTATTGCAAGCATCTATAATAGGCTACGGAAACTGCTTAACATCAGGCGGGTTTTACGCTTGTTTGCCAACTTTATTGAATTACGAAGATTTTTTTCACTTCCATACTTTTTTTTTTACTTCTATTCATGTGATTAGACCTACCATACCTACCATAGGTTCTAGCAATATAGTGTCCTATAGGTTGAATAAAGAATGATTAAATTTATCTAAATATATATAACTCAAAGGTGACTGACTGACTGACTGATATAGTGATCTATCAACGCACAGCCCAAACCACTGGACGGATCGGGCTGAAATTTGGCATGCAGGCAGATGTTATGACGTAGGCATCCGCTAAGAAAGGATTTTGATTAATTCTACCCCCAAGGGGATAAAATAGGGGATGAATAATCCCGAAATTTTTGTTAAGTTAAATTACACGCGGACGAAGTCGCGGGCACAGCTAGTTTAAATATATAACTTACCCTGTATAAGAGAGCTGTTGAGCCATTTCACGTAATAGCTATTTGGGTACAGAATGAGCACTTCGTTGCTGACTATGGACACCGGCAACAAGAGAGCCGAGCCCAGGGACACGGCCAGTGCAAATGTACACAGCCAGAGGCTGATTCGGTACACTTTCACCTCATCCTCGTCTCCTGTGAAGTAATCCTCGCTGTCCCGTCGCCTAAACTTCTCGATTAGCATGAATGACACGAGGTACAGTATGATGAACAGGAGCAGGAAGATCTAAAACAACCGGATAAACCAAATTAGTTATGTAATTCTTGGTAATCCCAAAACGCAACACACTGGAGCTATTATATTTATATTAATATCTACTACCCTTTGTAATTATTAACTATATAAGCAACTGGCGATAAAAAAATAAGAAATATGTATAGCAAAATGTTAAAAGACAAGCCCGCTGAGTTTCTTGCCGGATCTTCTTAGTTGAGGTTGCATTCCGATCCGGTTGTAGATATAAGAAAAAAAAAAGTAAAATTGACAATTTGTAAGTGCCCCCGTAGGCCTAAACAAAATAAACGCTTTGAATTTGAAACTTTAAGCATATAGTGCTGGCTAATCATACTAATGTCTCTGAAGTTGGCTCCAGCACGGCCTTAATACAGGTTTTGTACTAAAATCGTGTATTGCGCCTCTCTTGGTACCAAATACAGAGTGGTTATTAAGATTTGCAAGTACTGTACCTATGTTTACTGATTTACAAGTACTGTACCTATGTTTACTGATTTACAAGTACTGTACCTATGTTTACTGATTTACAAGTACTGTACCTATGTTTAATGATTTACAAGTACTGTACCTATGTTTTTTCTTAGTATTTAATGTAAACTAGTGTGGAAAGGTCAGCACTGTTAACTAATTTTGTCTAACAACAGCTGCAGACTTAAGTAGTTAAACTACAGTTGGGGCATACTCAAAAATAAATGTGAGCAGATTATTTTGTCAGCCAAAAATAGTTTTGATCTGAAGATCTGGCTGTAGCTGCATTTGGCATACATTAAAAGGTTTTGAAGTGGGTATCTATGTGGGGGTACATCTATTGTTTATTTTTTATAAATGATACAGCTAATCTTTGGGAAATAGCCTTATGGTTAAAGTTATTTTAAGGTATAGCTGGTGATGTAACTTTTAAATGATATCTGATCTAATCTGATAAATGTCAATCACAAACTTGCTAAATATCTGTTATAATTATCTATACCTATATATAAAAATGAATTTCTATTTCCTTGGTCATTGCAACACGTGTGAATGGGTGGAACAATTTTGCTATTGCTTTTTTTGTTGTGTCAGGAGAAGGGTTCTTATGAAAGAAAAAAATAATAGAGTTGAGCAGAACAATGCAAATTAAATATTCACAGTTAAGACAGGACAATGTTTTTTTTTTGTTGAATGACTATATGTTGTTGGCCAGAGTGGCCATAACAACTTCACCTGGACAGAGGGGGAGCGCAAGTGCGCTCCAGCCAGAGGGGCAGGGGGGCAGCTAGCTCAAGGCTGCCAGAAGAGGTGGCGAGGGTAAATCTACCACCGGATCGGAACACAGAGGACAATGTGTGTCACCCAGTAACCCTTACAAATATATTTTATTACATGGCAATATAAATCAATTAGTTTACACATCAGGTACTATCCTACTGAGCCAACATTTTTGTGTAGGGTAAGTTATTCAAAGAAAATTACTTATTACCAATTCAAATAAAATTAAACATCTTGAAAACAGCTACAACAACCTTTTAACAAAAGGTCAATAGCTTTTAATAAAGCGTCAATAGCCTAGTGGTTAGAGGGGCCTTCCTCGTAGCTCAGAGGTTCCGGGTTCGATCCCCATCCTGGCCATTAAACTATTGACGTGAGCCCACTCCTAGCACAAGCATTAGCTTAGTTGGAGGGGCTAAAGGGAATATTAGTAATGTGATAAACACACATTGCTAGTAATCTCTTTAAAAAAAAAAAAAAAAAAAAACTAGTAGTATTTTTTAACTTAAAACAATACATGCTGTACTACTTACCCATATTTTTTTTAGTAAGTAAAGCAATAGTCTTATCGCCAACTATTACTTCCTCAATCATCCTTTGTATACCCAAGGGCATATATTAATAATAGCTTATCTATTACCTATTTTTATTTTTGGTCATCCTGAATGTGATATACTGGCCACAATTTTCCTGGTCTGCTAAATATGACTATGGAGGTCAAAATATTAATTAAACATACCAGCTTACCACCTATACTTCACTAAAAAGAAATAGCTAGCAAATTTAATGAAAGCATGTTTGTACAATAACAAAAAAAAATCACTTATCAGACACTTATGTATTTATGTACATGTATGATGTAATAAAAATATATAAGGTAGGTCCTCATAGGTTGTTTTGTTATTAAAATTAGAATACTATATTAGTCTGCTAGCCAAGATTATTACAATGACAAATCAATAGCTGGTTTTTCAGTAGTTAACCTTCTACTATTTCCCAAAATGTAGACTAAACCACTAACTAAACTCGCACAACAGGAATAACAAGTGAGTATTATAGGTTTGGGGGACATCAGTCTTTGTTTTGTACTTACAATTTGCTCCCTGACGTTATTGTGAAATATCTGCTCTCGCAAGTCAGCCTCCTCATCATCCATTGTACCGAATTCAATTATAGCGTTATCTCTTTACAAATATTGATGTTTCACTGTGTCCCTCACCGAAATAGCACTTCATTTTCAAATAACATCACATTTTTTTGAATATTGAATTATTTGTGTCCACTGTTATTACTGTGAAAATTACGAGTTCTGTTCACTACACAAAAATGATAACAACTGATCAGTTTCGTATAATCCTCATTTATAAAATAATTTTAAAAGTAGCACGCACGCAATGTAATGGGAATATGTATTTTGTGAATAGAATTGATTGAAAACACGATTACACGACCAATTTACAACTGAGAATGAATGAACCAAAGAGAAGAATGAAGTCCCCTCTATATTATAATACTCTTTGGAATGAAGAGTGACGAGTGTTGAATGAAATCCAATAGACTATTGAATGCACTAAATCTTCGTGTCTTTGGTCTAAACATTAGCATGAACCAAGAAGATTATATTGTTCTGTAGAACCGCTAGAGGTTTTAGAATTCCGTAGTCCCTACGAGGAATTAGTTTTCGTAGTTACCTCATTATGTGGGGTGTCGTTGAAAAGGTCGTTCCAAATTAAATGGTGTTTGATTACAGTTTGCGTGATTTTAAACTTTTTAATATTTAATCTAAATTTACGTAATTACTTCCGACACGTCTTACATTTTTATTCTAGTCGAAAAAACTAGTTCGCCAAAGTTATCATTTCGTTATTGAAATGGCTACGGAACCCCAAATTGTGCGTGGCTCGCACGCACTTGGCCAGTTTTTACAATCTATCTGCGACATAAACATTGCTTTTTGGCGTGCGCATAGAAAAACAACAATATTTTGCAGTAATATCCCGCGATGGAAATATAATAGTATTGTATTCTCTTTGATATAATATACGATGATGATCTTACAAATACGTGTATCTACATTTATAATTCAAAAACAAATTGAACATGAGCGGCAAATAGAATAAAATATGAGCGGAATTGATGGTAATGTACAAACATAATTATTATTATACTAAACTAGCTGTGCCCCGCGACTCCGTCCGCGTTCTGTTGAAATTTTTCCTGAATTTTCTTTGCTATAAACCTCACGGAGCCCGAGACCTTTCCAACGAATGCAAAACCGTGGAAATCGGTTCGCGCGTTCTGGAGTTATATCGTCAGGAAGGAAAACCCGACTTATTTTTATATAGTAGATATTGAATGCCTTTCAAAAAAATCATACTAACTGATTTAAATGAATATCACTATCCCTGTATTCCGGGATCCCCAATGGGGAAGGCGAAGGCGCTGTGGCGTACTCATTTTAAGCGCACTCATGATAACACATTTCGCGGGTGAAATAGGTATAATCCAATGAATGTATGTTGTACCTATTGCAGATAGTATTCATGCTAAACCAGAATTCTCCGTCAGGATTGTTGTTTGTGACCATTATTTAACGAAGCCGATACCAGGTATTGACGTCATTTATTCAGAGTTTAGGGGAGCTGATATTAAACAGGTAAACTATCTATTTTTGTATGATAATCTGTGTGGATACCTATATTTATAAATTAATTCTTTTTGGTTATGGTTGTTTGTTCGGTTCAGGAACTTACCATAGGGTGTATAGACACCGAAACCACCAGCCTGGTGGCACAGCTGTAAGGCTTGTTTATAAATGAGGCCGGGAGCTATGGTGTGTAACTGTAAGTCTATCTTTTTTCTAGGTTCCTGTATTGAGGATATTCGGTCCGACACCCGATGGTCACAAAGCATGCCTTCATATACATGGAGTGTTTCCTTATTTCTACATTCCCTGTCCAACACCAAATCCAGAACCACAGTTTTTATATCAAGTAAGTCACAACTTACAACTATAGTAATAGGTCTCAAACCACAAATTAAAATCTATAAAGGTACCAAATTTCACAATTGGCAAAAAATAATTGAGCTCTCCAAAAACCCAGTTCAGGGGGGACAGTTATTTTTTCAATCTTGTGTCAGGCCCAAAAGAGAATTAAAGGATCATTCTTTACGTGGAATAAAACTGATCTAGATACAATTAATTGTATTTTCAATGGATTTTAGATTGCAGCAAGTCTAGATAAAGCTTTGAATATTGCTCTGAAACAAGCAACATCTGCCAATCAACATGTATACAAAATATCACTTGTTAAAGGACTGTAAGTAACATTTGTTATTTAAATTATTGACCCATCCATTTGTTCTTAGTACACCTATTTTAATATTTTTTACAGGCCATTCTACGGATTCCATAGCAAGGACCATTTATACCTAAAGGTCTTCTTATACAGCCCTGGTTTGATCAAACAAGCGGTTGAACTGTGCAGCAATGGTGCCATATTGGGTCAAGTGTTCCAACCTCATGAATCTCACCTCAACTTCACTCTGCAATTCTTTATAGATTTCAACCTCTTTGGCATGAGCTATGTCGAATTACAATGCGTAAAATTTCGTAAAGCTGGTATCTCTCAAAACAGTAGTGAGGTAGAAAATTCTACTGAATATGGTCTTAAACCTGAAAGCGGTTGCCACTATGAAGGTGACTGTATGGCCTCACATATTATAAACCGCCAGAGAATAGGCAAAGGGGATGGAATAGAAAATCCTGGGCTGGAAGAGGTATGGAACCAAGAGATTGAGAGGCGAAGACAGTTAAACATGTCAATTACTTCAAAGACGTTGACTCAGGGCAGGTTCAGAGACGAGGAGACAGACTCTCACTACAAATTCAACCAAATGTTCTTGGTTAAAATGTCAGGATTGATTGATAAACCTGTGATTGTTGATGAAATAAAATCTACAGAAATAGTGCAATATCCAGCTGAGAGTAAAGATGGCTCACAATTATTTGATGCAGTTGATGTTAGTGTCCACCTTCCTGATAAAACAATTGGTGCAAGCTTTAATGAGACATTAAGGAGGAGTTTAGATGTCACTGTCACTGAGAATGTAGATGATACACTGGTAGATGAAGATCTAGCTCTAAATAGTAGTCTTTCCATGCACTACAGTCAAGTTTTGTGTGAGTATCACATATTAATCTATATTTTGAGTAGATCTGATTAGATTTATAATGTTTTTGTTGTGTATTTTGCAGTAAATAATGATGATTTAGAACTAGTAGATATGTTGCAAGATATGGATGAGAAGCCGATAGAAGTGGATAGTGTTATGGGAACACCAGCTGATGTGGAAGATGATAGGGATATCGAAGCAGATGACCTGGAGTATTCACAAATATTTAATGAAGAAACAATATTATTAAATGAAGATGAAAGGTATGAAATGTTTAATATAATCTTGGGTACAATCAAGGATTTTTGCAAGATATTAATTTAGTTTGTTTTAGTAAAGATTCAAGTGAAAGTTCTGCTATGTGGAATGATTCTTTTTGGGACGGTGCTAACATTCCACAACTGGACGGAACATGTGATGATGATCGTAAGTGATTTTTAAACATATACTAGTAATTAAATTTATTATACATACCATATCGTAATACTTATGTGTTGTTAAATGTATTAAATAATATTACAGACGTCAAAAAAGTCCGTAAGAGAAAAATGAGAAGTTTCAAACTTGGTTTATCAAGACCTAAAACTAAGAAAGGTACTAAAGAAAATAAAATAGATACTGATTCTATAATGGATGAAAGCGGAATAGACGAAATTAACGTTTCAAGAGAAACAATAGAAGATATTTCAAATTGTCATCTAAGAAAGGCAATAAAAATTGAACCTAAAAGCATCTTAGAAAAAACCGTACAATCTGATGCAGGTGACATAGTTAATGAATCTTCAGATAATCAGTCTATTACGGAATTAGTTAATAAAGTAACAAAACAACACGGACACTTCCATATAGGGGCAGCTGAAAGTTACGATTTACGGAACAACTACGAACCGATGGCAGGACCGTCGGAAGTCAAACCTGATAAATCCACACATAATTTGTCTTATAATACTATCGATGATTCAGGATCGTCCCCCGAAGAAAAAGATCTAGGTATAATGAGTTTTTATAACATGTCGAAAGTGTTTAATATGTCTATAGATAATGATAATCAAAAATCAAATAACAAACACAAAGAACAGTTTAATATAGCAGTTGATGAGATTAAAGTTGACACAAATAAATCTATTCTAAAAGATGTAAAAGTAAAGAATGAATTAGAAAACACTGCAGTAACTAATGAATGTGTGAAGATTCTAACCCCAAAAATAAAGCCCCCGAATAAAGCCTATATTATGTCAACTCTACATCAATATAACATTCCAAGAGTTAAAAACCCTGAACCTTATTACTCTGATCATAAAGATGTCGGCGACAAAGTAGAAATTGGGCAAATGATATTAAAAGTGCATAGTAAATTGTCGAAAGATCAGAAACCGTTTGAGCAAGTTTTAGATATGACCAGTATAGAGGAATGGCGTCAGTTATTATTCCTGCAGACAAATGAAATGTCACAAGATTGTACGAAACCAGACGCGCTTAAGCGGCTATTAGCCGGAAATAGAAAATGTGTTTTGGAGCCTCTGAAGAAACCTCCAACTAGAAAAGAAGTTGAGAAGTGGTTGGAAAATAAAGATAAAGTAAAATCAGATGAAACAATTGGAGATAATGAAGACGTAAGCAAAAATGTTGAGGAATTAGATAATTCTCAGGCTTTAGGTTTAAATGAGATCAACAACAGTATAAGTTTAGAAAGTAACGAACAGGTAAGATTGAAATCACACAAACTGTAAGTAAGTTCGAAGAAAGTAGATATTTCTAAATAATGCAGGGTTTGTTAACAGGATAAAAGCAATTTAAACAACAGTCTTCAAATTACTATGCAGCCTGATGGATCGTTTCTTTGTTTCGGGAGCAAAGACAGTTATCAAGAAAGCGTTGCCGTTGAAAATCCTTTAATCGATGTAAGTAGGTACTTCGAAAGCATATTTATTAAAGTGGTATATCTAGAATTTATTATTAATGGAGATGTAATGTTTAGGTAAATTTCCTTACCTTGATGCTTGTGGAAGTTCATACAACAGTCAGGGGAGATCTTCATCCTGATCCAGCCCATGATCCTATACAAGCTATATTCATAACTGTGACGAACGACTGCCCACCCGATCATTTCCTAGAAAAAAATACTACAGAAATTATAATAGTTGATGAAATAAAATCCCCGAAATATTTGCAAAGATGCATTTTTAATGTAAATATAAATTATGTTGATAACGAAAGTGTTTTATTAGAAAATTTAATAGAATTAGTTAAGAAACACGATCCGGACATAATGTGTGGATATGAAATAGAAATGAGTTCTTGGGGGTATATCTTGGAAAGAGCCACGATGATGGGGTTCGATATTGTTAAAGAAATTTCTAGAATAACTGAGAAGTATAGACAGAAACGGTGGAGAGGTGATGAGAGTGATTTCGAAGGAAGAATCATTGGGAGAGTTATGTTCAACGTTTGGAGGTTGTTTCGCCACGAGCTGGCGCTATCTAGCTACAGTTTTGAGAACTGCATGTACCGGATACTGAACGAAAGAGTGCCGAAGTATAGCTATTCTCAACTAGCGATGTGGTGGAGCGATGAATCAAGAATACTGCGATGGATACCCGCGGAACACTATTTGACTAAACTGTCTGGAACCGTTCGGATGTTGGAGAAACTTGATATCATAAGTAATTACACCATCCTAAACCTTTGCCATTATTTTGGCTATTAACGTTTCCATAATAAATTTATTTTTTCTCTTATTTCTATCAGATCGCACATCAGAGTTGGCGAGGCTATTCGGGCTGCAATGGTGGGAAGTGCTCTCTAGAGGTTCACAGTTTCGTGTAGAGTCGCTGATGTTACGAGCAGCAAGACCTCTTAATTTAGTGGCTCTGTCGCCCACTGTGAAGCAAAGGGCTGCTATGAGAGCTCCTGAATGTCTTCCATTGATATTTGAACCAGGTATGTATTTTTCGCAATCAATACTCTTCATGATCTGGACTAGCTTTGATTGTATTTACTTCGCACCCAACAGAATCTCGTTTCTACAAGGATCCTGTAATAGTATTGGACTTCCAAAGTCTCTACCCGTCAATGATGATCGCGTACAATTACTGCTTCTCAACGTGCATCGGCCGAGTGCAGAATATTAGCGGGTAGGTTTACTACACCATGGAGATGTCTCTTCATAGAGTATCCTGTTGACACTAATTACACCCCTTGAGCTAGCTGCCCCCCTGCCCCTCTGGCTGGAGCGCACTTGCGCTCGCCATCTGTCCGGGTGAAGTTGTTATGGCCATTCTGGCCAACAACATATAGTCATCTAAAAAAAAAAACTAATTACACCCAGTGGCGGATTTACCAGCAGGCTGAGTAGGCTGGAGCCTAGGGCGGCAAATTTGGGGACCCATTTTTTTTCATTTATTTTCTTGCTACCTCATAGAAATCAAAAAGATTTCTGCATGACGGGTTTCTGATGTTTTACAGATATAAATCTGCCACAAATCTTGCCGATGACTATTTTACGTGCAATTTCAAATAATTTTTTGTATTGTAAAAATAATGTAGGACATGACAATTGTAGAGGCAAGGGGGCAAAAACTTTACAGCCTATACCTTGGAAATTTGTAAATCCGCCACTGATCACACCTTTTGGCCACTACTATTTTTAGGGATACTGCATACGAATTCGGAGCATGGCGTCTCCGCATATCTAAGTCAAAACTAGAAGCCCTGGTTAAACAAGGTCTTGTCCACTGGTCGCCGGTTGGGGTTGGCTTTGTGAAAGCCTCAGTGCGACGTGGCGTTTTACCGGCTTTGCTGAGAAGGATACTGGCAGCGAGACAGGCAGTGAAGAAGAATATGAAGATGCAGACCGATGACGCTGTGAAGAGAGCAATGCATTCTAGACAATTAGGTGAGATTTCTACTAAGCAGTTTTACTCTCAAAAAATATATTATTCTAGTTGGTTCAGCTGAAATATGCGGAGACATGAGAGGGTCAGCCCTCTAGACAAGATTATTATATACCTACATTGTGATTTGTTTCCTACATGCATGTCCAAAATTAGTTACTATATTATTACTAGCTGACCCGACAGACGTTTTCCTGTCTTTTAGGGGTATGAAAAATCGATGTAGACCGATTCTCAGACCTACCCGATATGCACACAAAATTTCATGAAATTCGGTTGAGCCATTTCGGAGGAGTTTGGCAACAAACACCGCGACACGAGAATTTTATTTATTTTTTTTTTATTTTTTTTTTTGGGACTAGTCCCGCCACACACTCCCACCACTGTAACTCCTGTAAGCCAGGATCGACAATGGTGACCAATAATGACGTCGAGGTTTGACCCTCGACGAGTCCCGGGGAAAAGTTAAATTGTCTTGGAACCCGCACGAATTTAATCGAAAGAAATAATAGGAGGAGTTGGAAGAAAATATTTCCACTTCCCTCCGGTGCAAAGCGGGAGACAAAATATATGTAGCTGGTATGGGCTAATTGCCATAGAAACAAGACTGTTACAGCTGATTGAAGACCAGTTGTAAGGCACCACGGATCGTAATATGACTAATTGGACCTAAACTCGTGAGCTGATTATACTTGATTCCAATAATAGGTATGGCAAAAGCGCTTGAACGCACGGAAATTGTCCCTGGTTTCCACAAGGTCTGTGTAATAAACTACTCCAGATGTCACTTGCAGGCTATTTAGCATAGTAGTCCGTTCGTTGTGCCAGAGACTGCACTCCCACAGGATGTGATGTGCAGATTGTTCATGATTGTTTTGCGGCGTCGAGCATTGACAGAAAGGTGAAGGAACCAACGTGAAGTAGAATAATTTGCTCCTAAAGTTGCCATGCCCAGTCAGAAATTGAGCCACACAGTGGTCCACCTCCAACCACGCTCTCTCCAGACGTTCACGAACGCATGGAAAGAATTGGTGGAGGTGGCGGCCCTTAGTTGTTGTATCCCATCTGGATTGCCATTCGGTCAGAAGATCTTCGTAAACGACAGATATCGGACTAAATAATCTAGCGATTTTAGAGCGGTCTCGCGGTTTAAGGAACTCGGTGTTCATGCTCTCTCGAGTAGAGTAGTACATTGCCGCGCGTCTTTGGACCTCCAGGTCTACTGGGAGCACACCAGCGAGAACTGGCAGGGCCTCGGTACTAACCGTGCGATATGCTTTACATAGAAATATTAACGCCAAACGTTGGCTTTGTAGTAATTTACGCCGTGCCGCCGCTATTGTGGCCCTGTCGGCCCACACCGGTGCGCCGTAGCACATGCAGCCTAAGTACGTAGCCCCGTATATAATCTTTAGCGTATTAAAGGAAAGTCCCCAAGTTGCCGTAGATATTCTCGTCAACGCATAAAAATTACGTTTCGCTTTTTCACCAACAGTTTTAATATGCTCTATAAATGGGAAATTCCTTTCTAATACTAATCCGAGGTAGCAAACCGATTGTTTTCTCTTTATTGTTGCGTTGTTAAACTTAATACGTGGCGGCGCTTTTAAATTCCCTTTTAGGAGGAGTTGGTAGGTTTTTTGGGGGGCGAACGTGAGACGATTTCGCTCGCCCCACTCAGAAATTAAGCGCAGACATGACTCCGCAAGGTTCTCGAGTCCGGCCCTAGTATTTGATTCTATCAACAGGAGTCCGTCATCCGCATATCCAGTTAGTGAACAACCACACGGGAGTGGTAGCTCGAGGAAGTCATCGAAGCCTAAATTCCACAAATATGGACTAAGTACCGATCCCTGGGGACAACCTAATGTCAGCGCCTTTGACACAGCATAATGTCCAAGTTTGAGTGTTGTTGTTCCTTGTACAAAATATGTGTAAATAAGTGAGTAGATGTTCCTGTAGCAACCACGCGTTTTTAGCTTGAGAAGTAGCATCGGCCACCATGCGTTGTCAAAAGCGCCCGAAATATCAAGAAAAATTCCCAATACGTATTCAGACGTAGATGAATTTACAGTTTTTCTTACCGATAAAGCCGCGTCAACTGTCGATTTGCCACGCGTAAAACCGAACTGTTTTTGATTAAATTTTGGTCCACCGGGGAGCAATCGCGGGACAATCAGTCGTTCTAGTAGTTTACCTAACGATGGTAGCAATGTTATTGGACGATAGGACTTGGGATCGTCGGGAGGCTTATCTCCACTTTTCGGGATGATTCTAATAAAGCCACGGCGCCATATTCGTGGAAAAATGCCTTCTGTGATGCAGCGATTAAAAACATATAGCATAGAGTCGCCGGCTGATTTGCACGCTTCTTTAATCATTTTGTTAGATATTTTGTCCTCACCGGAGGCTTTATTAAGAGGCAGGGCTCGCACGATGTTCTCAAATTCGTCGCGGGACGGAGTATCGGACTCGGGGGCGAGCGGCGGCTCCGCGGCCCACGCTCTAATCTGGCGGTGGTATTCGCTGTCGCTTGCCGTTACATCGTCGGGAATAAGAGTATTTAGTAGGACATCCGCAGTCTCCTCAATGCCGGTTGTGTGTTGATTATCTATTTTGATGTTTCGGATATAAGCGAGATCTATTGACCTATTTGCTTTGAACTCGTGGTATAGAGGAGACCATGGACCCTCCCTATCTAATTTTTCCACTACTTTGCTTAATAATATACTTTTAGATCTTTCGACCGCAGCTCTGTAGTGGGACCTGGCAACTCTAAGTGCACATAAAGCCTCATCAAAAGGAACTCCCGTGACACGTGATTTTTTAAGTTTATTGAGTTTTCTACGTGCTCTGCGGAAACATTTGCGAAGTTCGACCAATTTGTTCCCCCACCAGTCACATCTTCTAAGATTAGTTACAGCTCCTCGACCGATTGCCACATCGACACAGTACGTTAGAGAGTGTGACATAAGTTCAGCACATTCTTCACAGGAAAGTCCATCACGAGTGAAGTCTCTGACACACGACGCAAAAAGCGAGCTGAAAAAGTTCCAGTTTGCACCTTTACATTTATATCTAAAATTACAATTGTTAACGGATGGACCTTGTGTTGACCTCTGGGAAAACTCGTACACGATCAGGCGGTGATCACTACACGACGCGTCGGGGAGGACGCGCCACCTATTCAAGCGGACGTCGGCACTAGAAAGTGTGACGTCAATAGAAGACTCGCCCACTGGGCTGCAAAAAGTCGGTGGTGCATCGGGTGTGTTGTGTATTGACAAGTTCATTTCCGCAATGAAATCTTCAACCGCGCACCGACGTTCGGCGTCGGTGTACCTAACTTTGCCATACCAAAGAGAAGATGAAGCGTTTACGTCAGCGCCGATAATAATTTTACGACCTGCGAGACAGCGCAGGACGTGGCGAAGGTGATATAGGTGAGGAGTGACAGGGCCTGAAAATTGAAAATAACAGCTCACGACGTACAACCTACAGGAAGGGGATGAGACCTCCGCGACAGCGCAGTGTGACGTCATAAGGTTTTGGACTGAGGTTACCGTGTACTTAGATCGCGACACATAAATTCCGGCTCGTGCTTTGCTGTCCAGTTGCACTACCCTATTGCGTAATCCAGCGCTTTGATATTGTTCTTGAATAAGGACTATGTCCAAATTGTATTCTATTGTCAGACGGTCTAGCTTGGACGTCGCCAGCCTATCGTTATGGAGATTTAACTGTCCTATAATAAAATTATCCATGTTATCCATTTTAAAAGTTTGTAGAGAGGACTAGCTGTTCTAATTTAAATTTGTACGTTGGACAATCTGATGTACCGCAAAGGTGATCACACGGTTTCTTGTAACGCTTGCAAGAGGCGCAAACAGGTTTGAAATCAGGCTTGTCCTTGTTTTTGCAGGACTTCGTTTCATGATTACCCGCGCAATGACCACACGATGGTGTTTTTTCGGTGCAATACTTATGGACATGCCCGTATTGTTGACAGTTAGCGCAACGTACCATATCGAAATCGTCAAAGAACCGGCAGCTGGACCAATCAATGTATAGGAATTATTTTGTGGCTAATAAGTGTTTACGAATTTCGGGGTCGATTTCGATGCCAATCCATTTACGGCCATTTTTTGTGGGACGCCTGCGAACTATTTTTGTTGATTTAATGAAATCGTCCTCTTTAATGGGCATTTCATCTTTAATATTTTGCCGGTATAATGATAGTAAAAACGCGTCGTCACCAATGGACTCGGGAACATTGTGGACTATGAGGCGTGGTCTCCTACCTTTCGGTTTTTCCAAACGCAAGCCGGCGGTTTTAATGGCATCAACGGACTGAAGTTTTTTGATTTGGTTATCATTAGCAACCCGCAGAACGACACCCGATTTCGCGGTCTTTTTAACGCCTACAATTTGGAAGCCGTCATCGCTCGGTTTGATCGCTTTCATTAGCGCCTGTTTGGTCGCCGACGATGACTCAAACTCAGCTGATCGCTCAGCGGTCGGATAGGCGATAACGCAAGGGGCGCGGGGCGCGCGGACCTCAACGAGCGGGGCTATCTTCGGCATGAGTTTTAAAGTGTCCGCGTACGATGTTTTGTTTATTTGGTTCTCGGTGCCCGGATCAGTTTTGATTTTATCTAATTCCCGTTCCGTATTTGCCAATTTAGTTTCGTTGCATGAGGATTTTATTGCCAGTAAGGATACGATACCGGTAATACGCTGGGTCATGTCCATTATCGCGGTTTTATTCGCGATATTGATGCGAGTGCCTTGGTCGTTCACAAGATCGTTGATTTTTGCCAAATATGCAGATGCCTGAGAGACTAAATCGCAATAATCGGCTTGCCCGGCGTCACTAACATTAGACGGCGACGGATTGCTATCCGTGGATTCGCATCTCAGGACACGTTTAGACCTATCGTCTGGTGAAACGTAAGATGGAGATAACGTTTCGCAAAATAAACGTTTGCTATTGTTACCGGTGGAGGGTGGCGACCTAGGTGTAATTTTGCTTTGGCTAAACGCACCTCCGCCCCGATCAGGCGGATCGTCGTTGTTGGTTGGCATTATTAATTAATTTAAATCAAGAAGAATATTGAATAATCGGATTATATAAAGAAAAACACACAACTATAAGCGATTTAACACGTAAAAAGTTTATTCGTAAGTCCTACCCGCAATAGAAAAAAGTAATGACTTACCAAAGCGCTGATAAAATACACAATTATGAACAATAAACACGATTAATACTTATCCCAACACACGTATTCACGCACTAAACACGATATTACACGATGAAAAGCAACTCGCGAGCCGAAAATTATCCTTAAAAGGACAAAATGCAATTTTTTGACGGCAGCGACACAAAGCCTCACTGCACCGTACGGAAGCGGTGAGGGGAGTGAGAATTTTATTTATTAAAGAGAAGAGATTTTTTCGCGTGCGTAACTACATTGTGTTGTTTTGCTAGTAGATATTAGTAGTGGGGCGGGGATGAGCTGGAATCGAAATTGTGTTGACAATATTTTCAATACTCAACCGTCCAAACATAAATTGCAGGTTTAAAATTGATAGCCAATGTGACGTACGGATACACTGCCGCGAATTTTAGTGGTCGTATGCCGTGTGTTGAGGTGGGGGATAGCGTCGTCGCTAAAGGCAGGGAGACGTTGGAGAGAGCCATTAAACTGGTCAGAGAAAATTCACAATGGAACGCAAAGGTCAGTTTGTAAGATCCCTTTATTTTCTAGTGTCATCTTTCATCTTCCCTATATTTTCGATACAACTTCATGACCTTTAGATAAGACGACTGTATACAGTAGTTACTTACTATAAAATATTATAAGGAGTCTGCATATAAATCACGTAATGTAAAGTCAACACGCTTTAAGGCAAATCTGAACAAGGCTAGAATGTAGACTTGAGATTTCTCTTATTTACATGATGCTACAACAACAACCTACTTTGATGGAGACTATAGGTTAATTTCATCCAACAGGTAATATATGGCGACACTGACTCTATGTTCGTCCTAGTGCCTGGTGGCACTCGGGCGGAAGCGTTCGACATCGGCCAGCAAATCGCCGACGCTGTCACTGCTGACAATCCATCGCCAGTCGCACTTAAACTGGAGAAGGTAGGCAATGATAAAGTCAAGAGCACAGATATAGATTTACATAGATAACGTAAGTATCACAATTTGTATTGAAACTAAGCGTGCCTAATTTTTAGCACCTACTGTGACGTCATTAGTGACGGGAAATCCAAACCGATTCAAAGACACCGATGCCGCCGATGCCCCTCCGCCCGCTATGATTCTCTCGCTCATACTCATATTTTTTATATCTGTAGTCGCGCGGACTGTAAGTTAGAGGCGACCAACCTTGACGCTTGGTCGGGGTTTCGTACACGCGAAGTACATGCATTTGCGTTATCTATGTAAATCTATATCTGTAGTTAAGAGAGTAGATGTGATGATGCACCTATCTGTGGATGTATATTGAACTTACTTTTTCTCGCACCTTCACTAGTGTACATTTCATTTTCTGAATGTCCACAACAGTACCATGTAACGGGTCAAATTATAGCTAAGATTAAGAACCGTCCAGGTGATCCTTCCCCCCTCCCCCGACCTCCCCCTCCCCAATAAAAAACATAAGAATCAGTCTAGCCATTTAGGAAAAGAAGACTCAGGAACACCGGAATTTTATGTGATAAAGGTAGTAAGCCCAATGAGTGCATAGGAGAGTTTAATCCGGGTATTCAGTTGGAAGGACTATACTTTCTATACGTTTTCCTAGGACCAGTGTCTGAAAGAATCATGTGCGATCATTCAAAATTCAGAACTATTGGGGGGTTATTCACGGACTACGGAAAGTTTCCGACAGCATACATCCTTCGTTTACAAATGAATTAGAAGAAGGATGGAAGCTGTAGTTTCCGACACAGAAACTGTGTTCGTCGACTGTGAATACTCGGTCTTGCCTCTAATCTTTTATAGGTACCTATAATTAGGTATTCAAATGGTTTTGGCTAGTCTTTGGTGCTAAAAATACGTCGCACCATCCTCTACAGGTGTATCAACCATGTATACTCCAAACTAAGAAGCGTTATGTTGGGTACATGTACGAGAGTCCGGACCAGGAGAAGCCAGTGTATGAAGCGAAAGGCATAGAGACAGTTCGCAGAGACGGATGTCCAGCTGGTGTGAGGGTAAGGGTATCTTGTTTGAAATATTACAACAGGACAACAGAACTATGTTAAAATGTGAGCACCATGTAAGCACTGATGCATTAATATAGCATAGCTGCCTAGTAGGAATAAGTTGATGACATTGAGCCCTTTGTCAATCAGTGCGAGTTTGTCAGGACTGGTCAGCTCTTCTGTTCTGGCAATATTCTGGGCCTATTACTTCATTATTTGTTATGCCTTATGCATTAAGCTACATTGTCCTCACACCTCTAATTATACCTACTGTAAACGGAAACATAATTTAAAAAGGAGAAAAGAAAAAATGAATCCATGGAGTGTCTTTCATGTTCTTATCCATAGGATTTAGTTTTGGAACATACACCCAGCTCTTGACTTTTTAAAAGTGCCAGTTAATCTGGCCTATTTGAAATAAAAATATTTGAAATTTGACAATATAGGCAAGTTAATATAGTTGCTCACTAAAAGAGTAAGACCTGCCTGATGTTCAGTAGTTATTGTAGCTTATAGATGCTTGTCATGCCTAATGCATTATATATGTCGCCGCCAACTAGCTTAATTCGCCGTTCAATTAACAGCCTAGGGCGCCGTTCAACTAGTGGCCTGAATGATATTCAGCCATTTGATCAAACAGCTAGGCAAATGACTTGGATCTGTCGCAGCCAAATAGCTTAATTCGCCGTTCAATTAACAGCCTAGGCATTTAACTAAACAGCGCCGTTCAACTAACGGCCTGAATGATATTCAGCCATTTGATCAAACAGCTAGGCAAATGACTTGGATCGATGACGTTTAACTACTTGCCTAGCCGTTTAATTACCTGCCTAGCCTGTTCATTTCAATTTAGTTCAACTTTCTGCCACCTAGCGCCGAAACTCACCAAACTGTCAATATCTCTATATTCCATATTCTCTTTGGTCAATATGGCGTCGGAAAACAACAACTTTGATGGTATAATTTTATTAGGTACTTAGGTTTTTTAAGATTTTTTTTAGATCCATCGAATCTATTTGCCGGGTGGGGTTTCTGTGGGGTCATAAAAAAAATAACCCTAACCTAAACCCATCCATGTCGTTCTGCTTGGGTAGTATTTTGAAAAAGTTTTGTAGTACTTAAATTTCAACCAGTTGCCTAAGCATTAGCCAGCCAATTTATTAAATGTTGTAATAGACTATACGGCTGAATATCATTTAGGCCGTTAGTTGAACGGCGCTGTTTAGTAAAGTGCCTAGGCTGTTAATTGAACGGCGGATTAAGCCAGTTGGCGGCGACAGATCGATGACGTTTAACTACTTGCCTAGCCGTTTAATTACCTGCCTAGCCTGTTCATTTCAATTTAGTTCTACTTTCTGCCACCTAGCACCGAAACTCACCAAACTGTCAATATCTCTATATTCTATATTCTCTTTGGTCAATATGGCGTCGGAAAAAAACAACTTTGATGGAATCAT
Source organism: Notodonta dromedarius (assembly GCA_905147325.1). NCBI lineage: Eukaryota > Metazoa > Arthropoda > Insecta > Lepidoptera > Notodontidae > Notodonta > Notodonta dromedarius. The sequence goes on from LR990167.1 coordinate 3,258,472, forward strand.
TTTATTAGGTACTTAGGTTTTTTTACGATTTTTTTTAGATCCACCGAATCTATTTGCCGGGTGGGGTTTCTGTGGGGTCATAAAAAAATAACCCTAACCTAAACCCATCCAGGTCGTTCTGCTTGGGTAGTATTTTGAAAAAGTTTTGTAGTACTTAAATGTCAACCAGTTGCCTAAGCATTAGCCAGCCAATTTATTAAATGTTGTAATAGACTATACGGCTGAATATCATTTAGGCCGTTAGTTGAACGGCGCTGTTGAGTAAAGTGCCTAGGCCGTTAATGGAACGGCGAATTAAGCTATTTGGCTGCGACATATACATAAACATAAATAAACTTGAAATGACTGTTTGTAATATCAAAATGACAGCTTTTATATAGTATTCTAAATGCATAAGGGAGTATGTATGTACAGATGAAAGTATTTTTTTATCTGTCTGTTCCGGCTGATCTGCGAAACGGCTGAACTGATTTTGACGTAGTGTCCAAGGAAGGCGCCGAGATTTGACCCTCGAATACCGAGCGTCAGGAAATAGCTAAATTGTCTTGAAACCCGTAAAAAATTTCATTAAAAGAAAAATGTTATCCAGATATATAATAATTAAAAAAATAAAATAATTTAAGCCCTTTTAACGTCCCACTCCTGGGCACGGGCTTCACATCAACACAAGGGAGATTCAGGCCATAATCCACCACGCTAGCCCGGTGAGGGTTGGCGGATTTCACATGTCTTTCGAATATTGGTTAGATCTTCTAAGATATGCAGGTTTCCTCACGATGTTTTCCTTCACCGTAAGCAAGTGATGATTATATAGAAATTATAATTCGCACATAGATTTGGAAAAATCCCGAGGTGCGAGCCGGGGTTTGAATCCAAGACCTGGTGCCCGCAAGACGCGTGCTTTAACCAATCGGCTATCACAGCTAATATGTTAACAGATGTATAAAAAAACATATTGCAGCTTCTCCAACAAGCGCTATGCGAGCTGTTCGAAACGGGGGACATGTCCCGGGTGAAGCGGTCAGTGATGGCCACACTGACCCGGCTGGCCGACGGCACGCTGCCCGTGCAGGATCTCTTCTTCACGCGGGAGTACCATGGGCCGAGCGGATACAGGCCCGGAGCGGCCGCGCCGCCCAATGAGATTGCTAAGTAAGGCGCCAATAACTTCAAAACCATTTACAGGACTTTAAGGAAGCTACTTGATATATCCCGAAATTTAATCTAAATATATATAACTCAAAGGTGACTGACTGACTGACATAGTTATCTATCAACGCACAGCCCAAACCACTGGACGGATCGGGCTGAAATTTGGCATGCAGGTAGATGTTATGACATAGGCATCCGCTAAGAAAGGATTTTGATGAATTCTACCCCCAAGGGGATAAAATAGGGGATGAAAGTTTGTATGAAACTTTGTGAATTTTAAACCGATCGGCCTGAGACTTTGCATGCATAAAGCTACTATGGCGTAGGCATCCCCTAAGAAAGGATCAAAATTCCACGCGGACGAAGGCGCGGGCTCAGCTAGTGTGCAATAAAGAGTTATTCTATTCTATTCTACTTAGGCCCGTATTAATAAATCGATCTCAAGACTGAGAGCGGTTTTGAGTACGCGTTTGACATGTCATATTGTACTGATATGATATAAGAATGTCATATTCAAGACCGCTCTCAGACTTGAGCTCAATATATTAGTACGGGCCTAAGTGGCTTTCCTGAAAGTCCTGTAATGTGGGTTTGAAGTAAGTCATGTACTTCCTAGAAATTGATCCTTATTAACGACACTATAGAAATGGTGTTTTAATATAGTGTGTTAAATTAAAATAGAAGGGTTCGATTCCTAGCTTTTAAAAAGTTCAATGATGCAGTTTTTGTTGTGCAGTCTCCTTTGAGTATTTTTTGCTATTCCTCATAGTTTAAGATTTGGCAATCCATGGTCACTTGAAACATTCACACTGTATATCTTTTATCTATTATTATTGAGTATCTTCTTCCTAATTCACCAAAAAAGATCGCGAATGTTGTGGAAGCACTTAATATTAGGGTCATATGCACTGTGTACCCGGACGTACTGCCCGTACCGGCTTGTAAAAACGGTCATCTATAGGTATTTTTTATGGCATCCGACCATTTTGTTAATGCTTTTTCGCTGGCTTGTCTGCCTTTGATTAAGATCTTCATTATTTTCTCCTCCAGCTTGTGCTTAGGGGACCGCATTATAATGTTATATAACCATGCACTAATTTCTCAAAATAACGAATGCTATCTTAATGGCTTGACAAGTCGCATCATGATGTTCATAGGCAAACATTCCAACATTATTTTATATTTTTGACGACCGCTTGGAGCAGTGTTTCGAGCGTAGGCCGCTCGGCTCACTGCACATGGTGGTTGCGAGTTCGATTCCCGCCGGGGCAAACTTCGGAGATGGCCTTTTCGTAATTTGCCCAGGTCTGGTTGTCACTGGGATCGCCCCCAGTCCATTGTACGGTACCGGTACCCATAGTACAAGCGTAGCTTAGTTTGGGACCATACAGTTGGTGTGTTCATCAGGCCATATTTAGTTATCTACTATATATATATAACTCAAAGGTGGCTGACTGACTGACATAGTGATGTAACCCAGTAGTGATCTGACCCAAGGGAATAAAATAGGGGATGAAAGTTTGTATGAAACTTTGTCAATTTTAAACCGAGCGGGCTGAGACTTTGCATGCATAAAGCTACTATGACGTAGATATCCCCTAAGAAAGGATCAAAATTCCACGCGGACGAAGTCGCGGGCTCAGCTAATTTATTTATATATTTCAGACGCATTATGTCCCTGGATCGTCGCGCAGTACCGCGCACTGGCGAGCGTGTGTCGTGGCTGGTGGCCGCGGGCGCGCCGGGCGCGGCGCTGGTGCGGCTGGCGCGGTCCCCGGCGGAGCTGCGGCGCGAGCCGGCGCTGCAGCCGCACAAGCCGTACTACGCGGCGCGCGTGCTGCTGCCTCCACTGCACCGGTGCTTGTCACTGCTCGGGGTCGACGTCTTCAAATGGTGAGCTCTTCTTCTTTCTGCAAAAATATGGCCCACCCAAGTTAATAGGTATTTCGCCATAAGTAATTAATAGCATATAGTCCAGTTTGAAAAACCAAAATGGAGACCAACTGGTGAGTTAAGGCCTGTATTAATAAATCGATCGCAAGTCTGAGAGCGATCTTGGAAATTTAATTACAAAATGTCCATGTCCAGTACAAAATGTAATGTCTTAAGCATACTCAAGACCGCTCTCATTATATTAATACGGGTCTTACTTAGCAATCTCATTGGGCGGCGCGGCCGCTCCGGGCCTGTATCCGCTCGGTCCATGGTACTCCCGCGTGAAGGAGAGATCCTGCACGGGCAGCGTGCCATCGGCCAGCCGGGTCAGTGTGGCCATCAGTGACCTTTTCACCCGGGACATGTCCCCCGTTTCGAACAGCTCGCATAGCGCTTGCTATCAGTGATTGTGAGCTCTGACGAAGTTGTGCAAAACCAGCATGGGTCAAGCGCTTGAAATAACGAGATATCGTTGTCCATTGGAAGAATTTACTGTTAAAATTCATTCGATAATAATCATTGCAATGTAGTAAAATTCAGTTCAGACGGTTCCAACCTCGCGATAATTAATATTTGTAGTACCATTTGGATTACCAGTTCACGTCGTATAAATATTTATCGGAGTAGGCATTGGCCGAAAATCAGCCCTGGGAAGATCCTTGCCACCCCAGCACATGCTGAGCCAATCGTTTCGACACAGGCACAGGGCACAGGTCACATCGAGGTCAAAATGGCATCAACTCACTTTTATTTTTTTTCTATACTATAGCTTCTGTCTGGTTATTCTCCCATATGTAATTGTGTCCGTTAAACTCACCTTGATGGTGTCTGTGTCGAATAAATATTTATTCATTTCATTTCATCCACTCCCCATGATTCGAGTGTTTGTTTTCTAGGTGGAGTGAAGTGGGTTACACTCGCGCCGTCCATGAGCGGTGGGCGGGCGAGGGCGCGGGCGCGCGCGCGGGCGGGGGCGGCGGCATCGCGCGCTACCTGTGGCGCTCGCGCTGCGCGGTGTGCGGCGGCCGCAGCGCGCGCGCGGCGCTGTGCGCGGCGTGCGCGGCGCCGGCCCGCACGCAGCGCGCCGCCGCCGCGCTGGCCGCGCGCCAAGCCAATGCGGATCGTCACGTCCAATCCTGCAGCAGTGTGAGTATCCAACATAGCACTAAATTATCATAATACCCCACTACTGGGCACGCGCCTATCCTTAACGCGAGGGAACCACCACTAGCGTGGTGCCGGTTGCCAGATTTCACATGTCTTTTGAAGCCATGTAAGATTTCCCCCGTTGCTCTCCTTGGCCATGGGAAATCATATTGAAGTTGTGATTTGCACAAAGATTACTCAGTATAATATGGAAGATACTGCCAGTAAAACGGTGTCACTTTGTATACCTTTAATATCATAGTGGGTTCTAAAAATGGCTACAAGTGTAGTCCAAACTCATGAGGGACGCCTGACTTAACAACTAACGAAAATCATATTCGATTTCCAAATATTTACCAGCAGAAATACATAGATAAGATCAACATTGGACGCCTAAAGTCAGTAAGAACATTGCACTGATGGTTTTTGTAACCTATTAGATATTTAAAACATAACTGCCCCATTTTTAAGTGGCGAAGTCCGGACGCCTTAGTGTTTGCCCTAATTAAAAGTAATGAAAATCGTGTATTTAACCGACTTCAAAAAGGAGGAGGTTACCAATTCGGAGCTCTGTCATTTAATCCTACTAATATTATAAATGCGAAAGTTTGTGAGTGTGGATGTATGTATGTATGTATGTATGTTTGTTACTCCTTCACGCAAAAACTACTGAACGGATTTGGATGAAATTTGGAACACAGATAGATTATAACCGGGATTAACATATAGGATACTTTTAATCCCGATAATCCCGAAAGTTTTGCTAAGTTAAAATACTACGCGGATGAAGTCGCGGGGCACAGCTAGTCGATAAATAAATCGAATTTGAAAAAATATTTTTTTGGCAGATATGCACATCGTGTACTGGTCATGGCCAAGCTGCAAATTGCGAGAACACCGAGTGTCCAGTTTTATGGCGTCGCCTCACCGCCGAACAGAAACTCGCACAAATGCGCGTAATCGTTGCTCATCTACCGCAACAGTTGATGAAAGAAAATCTACAATTCTAATCATGTAAATGATTACGGGTAAATGCGGTAAATTAAAATATTATTCAAATAAATATTTTAAGATTTTTGGTTTGGCTTTTATTTATAAGTATTAAAACAACAATGTTTTAATTCAGTGTGTAAGACACAAAAATGCCGTTATAAATGTTGTGTAGTAAAATAATGTCAACATGCTAAGCATGGAAATGGAAATATACTCTATAGCTGTGCCCCGCGACTTCATCCGCGTAGTATTGGATTATTGGGTTAAAAAGTATCCTATATGTTAATCCCGGTTATAATCTATCTGTGTTCCAAATTTCATCCAAATCCGTTCAGTAGTTTTTGCGTGAAGGAGTAACAAACATACATACATCCACACTCACAAACTTTCGCATTTATAATATTAGTAGGATGGCAAAACATGGTAAGTGTGTAAAACTCTAACTTCTAACTCACCAATAGTAGGTACATCACTATTCATTCGTTCGAATGTCTATAGTCTATGCAACTCTGTCAGACTGACAGCTGACTGGCCAAAGAGAATGTGTGACTGGCGACCCTCTATTATCTTGCTACATATCTCTAATCTGTGCTCTATTATAAGGGATTGTAGTCTTTGCTCTATTACATTATCTTTGAATTCAGTGTTTTGATTTATTTTTGTTTTCGTGGGTGTATCATCATAAATAGCTTTGTAAATAAAAAATGAACCGACACGAAGAATTGCGAAAATTACCTGTGGCATCTCTATGTAAAGTTTCAGATATATTGGAAATCAATAATGATTGGCAGAAAGTTATGTCCCTCATACCTAAAGATTTACAAAGCGAACATTTTGAACCCAAATATAATTCCGAACATATGAGGTAAGTAAACTTTTGCAGCGAAATTTACACGCCTTTATAAGCAACTATATAGATAATGACGTCGAATACTTACAGACTAATTGAAGAATACTCGAAGAAATCGAATCGAAAATGTACTGATATTCTATTCGATGAATGGGGCACATCAGGGCGTGTGAGACCTACGCTGGATACACTTATGCGTTTGTTGCTGAAGGCGGGGATATATCGCGCTGCTGATGAAGTTGCACACATGTTACAAGGTAGTCATTAATATTTTCACCTTGTTTTAACATACACATCTGAATCTCCAGCTAATGTTTTGATTGTAATGTTGCCTCTACTTTTTGGTGTCATAAATAATAAATACAACAATAGGTTCCAATTCAAACAGCGGGGTTACACTAAAAATTCTTTGTGAAACATTTTGTTTTAGTGCAAATGGTTATCATACTTTGTCCCCCTTTATTGATGTGTTGGATATTGTGTATTGTTTGGTTTATAAATATATTTGTCCTACTAATATTATAAATGCGAAAGTTTGTGAGTGTTGATGTTTGTATGTATGTATGTATGTTTGTTACTCCTTCACGCAAAAACTACTGAACGGATTTGGATGAAATTTGGAACACAGATAGATTATAACCGGGATTAACATATAGGATACTTTTTAACACAATAATCCAATACTACGCGGATGAAGTAGCGGGGCACAGCTAGTATATAATATATTTGTTTGGTTTATTGTGTATTCTATAATACATTAATAAACTGTTTTCAGAATCCATTCCACACAGACCTGAAGATGGCCCAGCTGCTAACATTACAATAAGTATAAGCAGTGAATTGGACAATAGTGTAGAACACAGATTAGGTTCCATGGATTCTGTAAGAAGTGGCAACTTCCATAATTCCAGTCAAGATCATAACATATGCAATTGCACTACTAAACAGTTGAAAGAAGATCCAAGTGACTTCATCATATTTCCTAACAGTAATAATAATATGTCAGACACAATTGAAAAATTTGAGCAGATAAAGGTAGGGCAACTGCCCCTGGCTCAAAAGCAACAGGGAAGTGATCTTATGGAATTTACTAAATCAACTATAAGTTCAAGTGACGTTCCACATTTCAGTGCCATGATGCCCAATTATCAGAACAATATAAATAGTTATCCGGTTGATAAAAAATTCACCTATAGCACAGATGTATCAGCACCGACTGGCTCTTCTCAGTATGTGCCGAATATGGACATATTCCATGAAATAGACAATGCTATATTGCAGGACAAGAATCTAGTTCATTTTGGATACGCTGATCTGGAAACAATGACAAATAAGTTTTCAGAGGCCTTTACTGATGGACTTAAAGGTCCCATGGGTAAAATAGGCAGCGGAGGCTTTGGAGAAGTTTTCGTGGGTACACATAAGTACTACGGCCAACTGGCAGTAAAGAGAGTACGCTACTTCTCACAAATCAATTGTGAACCTGAAACAGCAATTAAAATCTTTAACACTGAAGTGAAGTCTCTCGCATATCTTAGACATGAGAATATAGTTCCTATATTGGGTTACTCACTGGATGGTCCTACGCCCTGTATTGTATGCAAGTACATTGAGGGTGGTTCCTTACAACAGAAACTAGCTGCAAAGGTTTTGAATGAGTATCAAAGGATTAGTATAATGAAGGGGACAGCTGAAGGGCTGAAATATATACATAACAGTGAGAGGCCATCACAAAATGGTAGTCCAAATGAATCACAAGTACAGAGTTTAAAGAAGTCTTACTACCTTCATGGTGATGTCAAGAGTGCTAATATTTTGCTGACCAGATATTGTATGCCTAAGGTAAGAGAATTATATTATTTTAAGTTATATGTATTGATCATTAGTATTTACCCACACACATTAGTAGGTACCTTAACTAGGATTTCCTTTTTTCCAGCTGTGCGATTTTGGTTTGGCTAAACAACTGGATACAACATTCATAACTAAGTCCATGATGGGCACATCTGCTTACATGGCACCAGAAGGCTTCTCTGGTACTGTCACACAGAAAAATGATATCTTCAGCTATGGCATAGTCCTCCTTGAGTTACTGACTGGATTGAAACCAATTGTTTCTTCAGACGGTGAAAATACTAATATAAAGAATTATGTTGAAGATAATTGTTTGGATGGTAACATCTCAAATCTTTTGGATCCAGTAGTTGAGAAATGGACGACGGCTGAGAAGGTGTATGAGTTGGCTAACCGTTGTTTAGTGATTCAAAAGAACCAGAGGCCCACAATAAACGAGGTTTGCAATATTTTGAATGGAGTAACTCCAGATGAGATTTTTTAACACTGCCTGCTCAGTATGAGGGAAATGATGAAGTTATTTTTACAGCATTGTGTTAAATCAAAAGTTAAATAAAATGGTGCTCTTCATTTATTAATTTTATCTAGTTATAAGGAAGATAAGTTATAACGAGATTGTATTGTACACTATTTTTGATTGACTTATTTATAAGTAAGATCGAAGATTATTTTTTTTTTTTAATTGGTAATAAAAATATTGTATTGATAAGGTAGGTTCTTAGGTTTATAACATGTTTTATTAAAAATCAAAATAGGATATAATATTTTGTTTTATTGTTGTAATACTTTCCAAAAACACAGAATTAGTACTGTTGGCAACCAATTCCAAACTTTCACATATTTGTGCCTTTTCTTTTTTAGTACACAACGAAATAAGAGTTATAATTAAATTTTGTACCTGCGACTTTATAGCATCATCATTGCACGCATACAGCACTTTAAAAAGTGAGGACAATAATTTTTGGTCAGATGATAACTTCCAAACAGGCCAGCAGTATTTTATCCATGCCTTTAAACACTGAAATAACAAAATATATTTTATAAAGCTATCATAAAAATTACTGACTAGTGATTCTAAATTATACTTTGAAATCATAACATAATATTATAAATTTTGCAACCATAGTCCAATACCAAAGTCCATAGCCAATGTGATATGCAGTACAGTATACTAACTACTTGTGTTAATTGGTAATTACCTCAATCACATGTTGTAACAGTGTTTCTTGTATAGATTCATCCACACAAATATCTAAGTTGTCACAAATTAAATCTTTGAATACTTTATTCTTTACACAGTGGATCTTATGCATTTCAATTATCTTTGTGATAAACATGAAACATTCCGCTTTTCTATAAAGATTCGATTCTGTGCTCAATTGATCTAGCATGCTGGAGAAAATATCATCTAATATATTTTTCTGAAAATTAAAAATGGGTAATTAAGGTATTATACACCCATTCAATATTGATTGTGTCTGTTGATTATATTTATCTGTAACTTCAATACAAATAAATAAAATTGGAGTGTCTGTTTGTAATATCAAAATAACAAATTTTCACTAAATGCATATGAAAGTACATACGACACCTATAACCAAAACGCGATTTAAAAATTTTTTGTCTGTCTGTCTGTCTGTCTGTGTGTTTGTTCCGGGTAATCTCCGAAACGGCTGGACCGATTTTGACGGGACTTTCACTGGCAGATAGCTGATGTTATAAGGAGTAACTTAGGCTACTTTTATTTTAGAAAAACAAAATTTAAAAAATGGGTCCTGTCGCGCGGGCTCAGAACGCGGGAGCGGGCTTTTTTGTAAGTTAAATTCCACGCGGACGAAGTCGCGGGCTCAGCTAGTCTACAATAAGACTAAATGCAGTCAACATTTATTAAAAAAAATATAATTAATAATGTATGTACTAAAGTATATTTTTATTTAAATACCTTCACATTTAAGGGGACAACTCTCAATAGTTCCAATATACACTCAATTAAATATTTTGTAACTTCAACGTCTTTTTCAACAATGTTTTTCATTAAACTATTGTATACCACTTCATAGTAATTGCCATGACTGAAATCGTTGGGTGTCTGAAAAATATGATTATAAAAATATAATTTGAAGGACATACAATAGGTTTATTGACTAACCCCCTTTTAAATAAATGTGGATTGGCAGTTGTATAGTTTCACCATTCTTTGTCTTTATTCAAATGTCAAATTACTGATGACAGAGATCATTATGGTGTATAACAAAACTTTTATAAGGGGGAATAGTTTTATGGAAAAGTATCCTTGACTTAACACCAATTCAATTGGGAAAGGGTTCACAAGGATTAAGACTTTACCACAAGCCGAGGCAGTTTGAGGTAGATAAATACTGTGGACTAGTGATGTAACGAATATTCGCATTCGCATTCGCGAATATTCGCATATTTTTTGACATTCGCATTCGCATTCGCAAGAATCTATGCGAATGTTTGGCGAATGTTTTTGAAAAACAAAAAGGAAATTATCTATAGACGATAGTGGAATATTGTTTTCTTATATTTACGCGAATACTACACATTGAAATAAAACTATTTTTCGGATTTTATCGCGTTTATTAACTTTATGTTCCCGACGTTTCGGTTGCTTTACAGCAGCCATGGTCACGGGAGGACTGAGGTGTTAGACGTCCTGATGTTATAGTTAGTAACTGGGTACCCTCATATTTAGTTGTTGTTTGCGGTCCGATCCACGCAGAAAGTGCTCACAGTGTCTCGAGGTCTTGCAATGGTACACTTGGTTTTGGATTTAATTATATTAATTACTGGATCCCAAGTTGGTGGTAGCACCCAGCCATCTTCCCTATTGAAATTAGGATGTTTTTTAATTTCAATGGCCTCACGTATCATCCTTGGTCGGAATCGGTGTTCTTTTGCGAGGATTAATATAATTAAATCCAAAACCAAGTGTACCATTGCAAGACCTCGAGACACTGTGAGCACTTTTTGCGTGGATCGGACCGCAAACAACAACTAAATATGAGGGTACCCAGTTACTAACTATAACATCAGGACGTCTAACACCTCAGTCCTCCCGTGACCATGGCTGCTGTAAAGCAACCGAAACGTCGGGAACATAAAGTTAATAAACGCGATAAAATCCGAAAAATAGTTTTATTTCAACGATAGTGGAATGTTAACAACTAGTAAGAATTATATATTATTTAAACAAACTTCCTCATAGGGTGGCCCTTATTGCACCGTTTTTTGGTTCATAAAGCAGCTTATTACGCACTATGGACTTTACATTTTTTAAATCTTAGTAAAGAGTTATCCTAAAAATAGTAAACATTTAAAACAATAAATAAACGATGTTTATTAAAATATTATACATAAATAAATACATTAACTATTGAAATAAATTTCTTTCACATTCAATTTCATTGTAAATAAAATATATTACGATAAACATTCGATTTATTATATTTCAAATAATATAATAATTGTCACCGGCTTTGCCAGACCCATAGATAAATATAAACAGCCAAATGCATGTCGGACTACGCATACTCTAGAGTTCCGTAGATATCCTGCCACTTTTCGATACAACGGAACCCATAAAATAAAAGTGATATTTTTTTTATTGATATGAAATATCGAATACGGCGTCTCACGTAACCTATTAATTTCTGCGAAAGTAATTAACTATTAGTCACCTTTTTAAATAAAATAGTAAGAAATTCTGTTACTAAATTTATCATAGACATCTTCAGCAAAAGTGACATAAACTTTTTTTTTTTTAGTCTGATGGTAATTCTTATAAGGATTTTTAATTCAAATAATTAAGTTGTGATTAGACTGGGTGCACAATCGGTGGTGCGTGGTTTGAGAATTAATTTAGATTTTTTTTAATTACTTATATTGATTTTGAATAGTAGTAAATAACTATTTATTTCCTATAATAAACCATTTATAATGTGGTTCTAATTTAAAGATTGAATCTTGCTACTTAAGTAAAAAAAGCCACAATGAAGCTTAATATTACGTAAACGGGAATTAATATTGAAAAACTGTCAAAGAAACCTACAAATAATTTTAAAATACTACTTAACAATACCTCAATCGAGGGGGGTGTGTAAACATTTTCAAAATTTTTCGTAAAAAAAAAAATTCTTAAAAAAAAACGTGAATTGTGATTTTTTTCAATTAAGATTGTATTCTAAATATTTTCTACTCGCAAGTAAGTTGTAAAATGTCCTATGAAATGCGTGAGCATTGTTAATTGCACACCTTGGCTCCATCACAGCACAGCCCTCGTGATATTCTCTGGCTGCAAACCAGCCTCGATCGTAACTTAGCTCACTTGCAAATAATGCACTTATTTACTTATATTTGAATTTTTAAAAATGTAACTGTCTTGAGGTAGGCAACAAAATCATAAATAGGATCTTTCTCTATTGCTCTTGTTAGTCTAAATAAACCATTAACTCAATAAAATTTGAATATAAAATAATTTTGTTTAATGATATAATACTAAACTACCCTCAAATCAAAACAAATCTCTTCGAATTAACTTTATGTGACTAACTTCGTTCTTCCAACCTATGGGTTCGGCTATGTTCGGCCGACACGAAGTTTCAATCCAGTCTAAAATTTTTGCGCGCTCTTCATTAACCTCCGAGAAATAGGCGTTTTATAAGTTTAACATGTGTATTTGTGTGTCTGTCTGTGGCATCGTAGCGCCCAAACAAATATCCTATTTTAATTTTGTTTCTTTTTTAGAAAGGTGTTCTGATCGAGAGTTTTCTTAGCTATGTTTCACGAAAATCGATTCAACCGTTTGAAAATTATAAGCTCTTTTGTAATTTAAAAAGTCGTAGAATTTTTTTTTTTTATTGAAGTATTATAATTTTCAATGTAGGGTTTCTAATTTGAAAGTCAACATTCGCATTCGCATTCGCATTCGCGAATGTTGAAGCCAAATATTCGCATTCGCATTCGCGAATGTTAAAAATCCAACATTCGTTACATCACTACTGTGGACAATGAAAATAAGCAATAGACTACAGATACAAACCAGGCATTGTAATATTGACAAACAGCACTGCAAACCTTTGATTTTAATTGTACCCACAAAATCTTCCATTAAAATTAAGGAAATTGGCAACACAGACGGAGCGTTCAGTGTAACTTTGTAACCCTGCAACATGGAAAAGACGAATTTCTATAAAATAATTTTAAACATTTTGATTGATAAATTTTATAGAATGGTTTTAAATTCTCTGTTTATGTGTGACCCTATATTTGCACTGAATGAAAGATTAATTCAAAACATGGTGTTATCTATATTTTTTCTGTAATTAAATAGAGACTACAATATGTTTTGTGCTTTTCGTTCAGTGTAATCCAAGGGTAGCATCAAAACATTTCAAATACAGCGCTTTTGAACATCACCAAACAAAGTGAAAAGCTGATTTTCCAACTGCCTAATATCTCTGACCAATTCTGTATATTAATGACGCCATGTGCACTTACTCTAATATTCTTCATGAGCACCCAATAAACAAAAATCAGGCCCGGATACTTTTTGAAATCATCAATAGTCATCTTTTTATGTAATTCCTTTAAAGTTATATCAAATATTTCTTGTGGATTGAATATATTACTGTGCATTATTTCATCTAATGTTACCTGACATTTTTCTTTGAATGTGGAGTTCAATTTCACGGCACATTCCTTGGCCTTTGAATTTTCTATTTTACAAGAGCTTTCGCTTCTTAACTCTAAGTACAGTATTTGAATAAATGCTAATGCATTGGATGTGTCTTCAGATGGCTGATCGAAGTCAACTCGAGATATGACTTGTAACAACTCCTCGAAATGTTTCTCTAACTTATTTTCTCTTGATTGGTATTCACCGTGATATTCACATTCGTAATAGGGTTTTGAAAGTTTAGGTAACAAACACTGACTAGTGTTGAATATTATTTTCTTTAGAGCGTCAGTCATTTCTACTCTTTATAATATAATAATAATAATATATTCTTTAAGTGAGAATGCGCGCTCACGCCAACGAGGAGAATCATAAAATATAACCAAGTTCACAATACAAACAACAACCTTCGAACGAAACAACCTGACAGCAGTGATAGCCAAAGACAAAAGAGCATCACAGATTGGAAATATTCACATGTAAAGCTGATATTCATTATACTGAGTGAGACAAAAAAAATATTGCTACTTAAGGTGAAGGCGCCTGTCTAGCCCGCGAAATTCAAAATTTTCGAGTATTTTTATAGTTTATCCAAAATCTGAAAACATTTAAGACAACATTTTGTGATTTGCGAAAAACACAGTATGCAGTGCGTTTATTAATACATTTATTTTACTCTAAATATTATCACGGTGGATATGATACTAGTAAATCACTAAATATACAAAAATTGCCAGATTATCTGGATAGCTGTCGTTCTAGAAATGTTTTAGAGTAAGTTGGATATATTAATAAATGCACTGCACACGGTCTTTTTCGCGCATTAAAAAAATTGTCTTTTATTATTGTCAGATTTTGAAAAATTTCTAAAATAACTCAACAAATTTGAACTTCGCGGGCTAGATGGGCGCTTTAGCCTTAACCTTTAAGTATGGACGTGGAGTCTCACAGGCTACTCGATGTTTTCGTTTTCTTAGTTTCACCTAATTCCCTCCACTCCCTGCGATTGAGCTGCTCAGTAGCTTTTGTTTTAGTTGTAAAACGACTAACGAGGGAGGAGGTTTCGTCTTCCGATGAATATCACGTAAGTAATGACCATCTAAATATTGACCGGAGCCTGTCAGGCTACACGTCCATTTTTGCCCTATCATATATTTTATAAGAGCGATTATGATTGTTTCATATTTTGTAGTACAAAATGTCAAAAAACAATAAAGCCGGTAGTTTTTAATCAAAACGACCATCTACGAGTTCCGTTCAGGGCCCTGCGAGATTTTTTTTTTGTGCAGGAGATCCATCTTTCTAACAAAAAGGGAGTGAGTTGCTGTTAGCTTTCGGATCAGTCTGACATTGAAAAGAATATTGAAGATGTTTTTTTATATTGGAGTCCAAACTGAAACAAAATCATGAAAGTGACAGTGATGAAGATCAGGACCAAGATCAGGACCAGGATCAGGACCAGGACCTAGGAGAAGAATCGGGTAGTGATAGTTCGGACGATATTCCACTATCGGAGTTTTTGACATTTTATATAACATGCACCAATCAAAAGCTGCGAAGGGGGGGAGGGGTTGTTTCCTAAAAAAATTCACGTGTGCTTTTCGTGCCTCATGTGCAAACACGTGTTATAAATACACGATTGCCAAGAGAGCTGAGGTTGACCATGACTCGAGTTTTAGGCTATGATATGGTTACAGAAGATGTCCAGGATCAAGAAACCAGGCAAGGAACCAGAAGAGCAAGTAGAATTGGTCCCGCGAAAAAAATATAGGATGAATACCCATGTTTGTGTTGGGTGCAACAAACCTGTGTGTCTCCAATGTTCTAGACCTTTGTGCACTGACTGCCAATAAATTTACATTATTAGACTGCTGTCAAATTTTTTTATATTTGTTTCCGGAAGTAGGTGTTTTGTGTTTTTGGTTTATTATATATTATATTTTTAGAAAAAAAGACTAATTTTGTTATAGGAACAAGTTTGGCTGTTTTTAATACTTAAAAAAGTAACCTAAGTAGATTTTGACTGAATATTGCCATAATTTTTGATTATTAAAATTTCTATTATTTTTGAAATAAAAGTTGATTATATAAGCACGTTATTTTATTGCTAAATCCCATAACTTTAATATTTAATCAGTTTTAAAGCGATCTTATATCAAATTCCCAAAAAAAATGTGTGTGCATATAGGAGTCTGTGAGACTACACGTCCACAGTAGTGTTAAGAAAAAATGACGTCCATACTTAAAGGTTAACTTTGTATATCTAAAACTATCTATCTACTATATTTGTATATATAGGCTTTGTGGGACAGTTGAAATAGGTACTAAAGGTTTTGTAGTCTTGTGAAATCTGTCAACAACTGTAGTCCTATAACACCTTTTGTTTTTCAAGTTTCCTCCAAAGCTGATAGTTTTAGAATTGCAAATATAAGTTTTGAAAAAAGTATACCTACCCTTTCTGTTCAGAGAGGTTTTTAAATGGTCTAAGTTTCTGTTTCACTGTATTTATAAAATTCTTGCCATGAACCTTAAACGTAGTGATTATAAGTCTGTGCCATGAACCTACGAGCAGCAGTTGACAGCCTAACCCATATATAATGCTCTTTAGACCGAAATAATGAATGAAATCGTTTAGTACCAGAGACTTTAAAGTACGTTTGGAATTTATACTCTATATCACGAGTACGAGGGATGAGAAGCATGTGACTAAACGAGTGATGAATATGAATGTGGATGGATACAGTGCGAGAGGAAGGCCCAAGAACTTTATACGTGGTATTCTAACCTTCTTGGGAAGGCCCAAGAAAAGATGGATGGATTGTATTAAGAATGATATGAACGAGGTTGGAGTGGATGTGAGTATGACGGGAAAGCGCGATGTATGGAAGGAAAAGACATACTGCGCCGACCCCAGATAATGGGAAAAGGTAAGGCAGATGATGATGATCACGAGTACGAGGGGTATTTTGAGAGTATTCATTCACAGTCGACTGAAAGTGTTTGTAAATAAAAGAAGGATGGAAGCCGTCAGTTCCGACATAGTAAATTTATGTTAC
Source organism: Notodonta dromedarius (assembly GCA_905147325.1). Taxonomy (NCBI): domain Eukaryota; kingdom Metazoa; phylum Arthropoda; class Insecta; order Lepidoptera; family Notodontidae; genus Notodonta; species Notodonta dromedarius. Next base: position 3,275,156 of record LR990167.1, read on the forward strand.
TGTAAAATCAGAATTAACAAAAGCATCGACTACTACTAAAATTGTTAACAAGTACGAAAATTTTATCCACATCCCTAGCATCAAAAGTACAGACAAGTTTTATATGTATAATCTATGGCAGACAGACAGCAGCAAACGTCAATTTCTGATTACGAATTATTAGGTTATTTTGAAAAATTACATAATTCTCGAAGTAAATAACATAGTTTAATTTATATTACTATTAATTTTAATGATCATTAAACCGAGAAAATGCTAAAGTTAGTTATTTTGTTTTAGTAGTGTTATGAAATACAGTTTGCGATTAGAAGCTCAATAGCTTCCAATGTAATAATTGTCTAATGTTTTTCCTAGGTTCGGGATAAAATCAGCTGTACTTGCGTCAGCAGTGTATTATACGATCGATAAAGGCGTCTGGAAAGACAGTGCGACGACGAGTGCATTATATGAAGAACTGGAAAACGGAGTTTCACCTTATGTCGGGGAACTCAAGAAACAAGTACCTTATGAGGTAGTAATACTTTTTAAATTAGGGCTTCAAATTTGTTTTACATTATATTATTTCTAATTAATTTACATTATTTGCAGCTACCACCGCTTCCTTCAAACGATAGAGTGTCATATCTATTCAAATACTATTGGAACTGTGGTGTGAAATCAACATTCCGGTTCATAGCGAACCTTCCAACACACACCAGTAACGCAGCAAGCAAGACCTACGAATTTATTTCATCGTCACTAGATGCAGGAGAACAGAAAATAGAGAACACAAGTGCTAGCCAAGAGAAATGATCTACATAAACTAGGAAACAATTATTGTATTTTATTTAAAGTGATTATGGTATTGTTTACTGAAAATAAACCTTAGTGGTTGGTCTACATACATTTTTTGTTTATTACAATTTATTGCGCTAATCACCTCTTAACTGAGAAGTTCCTAAGGGCTTGCTAAGAGTAATTGTGTTTGTTGCTGAGATTGCTAGCTGATTTGGACACTTACATGAGCAAATAGCCACAAGATATCTATATACAGAAGTTTTAATCCTCTGCGAAGTCCAATGGGGGCTGTATTTTAAGCTATCATTCACGCGAAACATATGCAATGCAGGAACCTTCCTTACTAAAAAGTAACATTTTACAATGTTTGTGTCAACTTTTTCATAATAACATCTCTAGTCTGCTTCTCAATTTTTTTTTAATCATAATACCAACTGTTTAGTGTGTATACTTGGTCCAGTGTAAACCAAGTAATTGTAGGACGACAAATAAAACAACAGCATACAAAAACAGCCCACAATTGTGGCACAGTTTGATTTATTCCTTTCTCACAGTGTCACATATTATTTTACAACTTTACCTAACATAGGGTCCGCTCCATAAACATGTAAACATTCCCAAGCTTCAACAAGTATTGCAAATAGGCATAACAGACTTAAATGAAGACACATTCAACCGGAAACCTCATTCAATTCATTAAAAACACTATCAAACTTGGTATAAGTCTGTGAACACTTTAATTTGGGAATAGCAACGATATTGTTAAAGCATTAGGTATGTACTAATGAATGTCAGGTTCTTAGATACAAAGCTTGGTTGTGTTAATATACTTATGCAGCTGACACAAACATGAATATAAGGCTTCAGAGGATAAAATAAATTTATAATAACAGCCTTGTGTGAAATAGTTCATTCGTATTACAAAACTGTTATCAATGTTGTTACGTCATTATGCCTTAACAGTTGATACATCAAAGTACATATCGTCAAAATAATCCAAGGTGTACGTAAATTTTGTGCACTTCACAACAAAGTATACAAAAGGAATGGTCTTGAAAAATGTAGTAACCAGATAAAAATGTTTTAATGAGTGAAGTCAGTGTCTCATTGGCATGAGAAAATATTGTATTTTATGTACAATTTAAAAAACAATGTCATAAGTGAAGTAATATCTATTGGAAGGAAAAAAATATATTGCGATGTTAGTAATACAATACTAGATATCGTCTCCTAAAGTTATAGAAGCACTGATAAAACTATAAAGTTATAGAGAAAGTCAGTTGCATTGCTATTTTGAAAATCTAAAGGCTTTGTACCTACTTTATTTCTTATTAAAATTTTGACAGTAATTTCAGATTTTACGTTATTATTTTCATTAACAATTCTGCCTTAAAAGTAGAGGCTTTACTTGCTCATGAGATTTATGTCCAATCGGATAGTTTGAGGATAGCTGTAGACTTCATTGTTATGATCCTGGGTTAGTCCAGTTGCTAGGCAACAGTTTCAACCTCCATGGGCTCCTCGGCGCCAGTTTTCTTTTTCTTCTTCTTGTTGGATTTCGCAGACGAGTTGAGGAGAGCCTGACACAAAAATGAACTTATAAATATCTGAAACTCAGAGACTTGAAAATTCTTGCTGCAGTGAACAGCAATTTCAAACAGACTTGACATAAGTTATTGATATCTGTCGTAATGCTTCAAACAGAAGTGCCATTTCAAGGCAAATCAGCTCAAAAACAATACTTTTGATATACCCTGTGCTTGTTCAAATCAAACTATTCAATGAGCATGATTCGAAAGATAGCAGGGCTTATTGCCATTTACCAAGTAAGATCATTAACATGGCCAATCTTACTGGCACAAAGTTAGTCACAATAACAGCTGAAGCTACAGTCAAAGCTGAAATTAAAAATATATCTTCAAATTGTAGGTCATTTTACAAATTTCCTTCAATACCTGATATTCATTAAATATGTATAATAATATAAAAAGTAGTAACTGAATCGTAGCTATGGCCACATATGGCCATAAAGGCGACTTGTTTATTTGCCGAATTATAATTTGCGTGACTTAGATGTTGTGTACTCACATTGAGCTCGGGGTCCTTGATGGTGCGCTCGCTTTTGCACGTGCTCTTGTCGAAGGGCAAACCGGTGATGCGGTGCGTGCCGCTCGGCAGCAGCAGCGCCGTGAACTTGAACTGGGCCACCAGCTCGCCAGGCCGTTCGTACAGCACCTAGTGAAACAACAATACAAGTTTACACACTACTAGCGACCCGCCCCGTCTTCGCACGGGTGCAAAGCTGATACTAAAGTGTTTCTCTACTATATTATGCATGTATTATACATATAAACCTTCCTCTTGAATCACTCTATCTATTAAAGAAAACAGCATCAAAATCCGTTGCGTAGTTTAAAAGATCTAAGCATACATAGGGACAGACAGCGGGAAGCAACTTTGTTTTATACTATGTAGTGACTAACTACAGTATAATCTCACTAATCCGGCACTTCGATAGATCGGCACGTCCAATAATCCGACACCCTCCACCCACGCTTCCCTCGCCCCTCTATACCTGTGCGCTTCGGTCGCTGCGTCGTCGACTAGCAATCTAACCTCAAAACGTTCTTACATATTTGTTTTTTTCAAGTGAGAATAGTTTATAGTTAAAAATGACAAATAAACGCAAACACAAGACACTAGATTTGAATAATAAAATGGAGATTTTAAAGAAGTTAGATAGTGTAGAGAAAATGTGCAAATTAGCAAAAGAATATTGTGTTGGGCGGGCTACTATACACGATCTTAAGAAAAAAAGGCAAAAGGTAGTGTGGTCAAGACAATGGAATCGGGGCCAGGAAAGCGTAAAACACTAAAAGTTGGCGCTTGTCCAAAGATGGAAAACGCTCTTTACATGTGGTTCATACAACGGCGTCCTACACACACTCCTATATCTGGAGAAATTCTGAAAGCCAAAGCAATCGATTTTTTTAAGAAAATTACCCACAAAGATGATTTTCGTGCCAGCGATGGATGGCTGGATATATTTAAAAAGCGATTTGGTATCCGTCTATTAACCATATCGGGTGAGAAATTATCAAGCGACGAATCTGCAGTACAGCCATTTATCCAGCATTTTAAAAACAAAGTAAAAGAACTGGGTCTTCTTCCTGACCAAATCTATAACGCAGACAAGAGTGGTCTGTTCTGGAGACTGTTGCCCAATAAAACATTCGTATCTTCTAAAGAAGCAAGTGCACCAGGTCGTAAAGTGAGTAAAGATAGAATCACATTCATGCCGTGTTCAAATGCTACTGGAACGCACAAATTGGATTTGTTAGTGATTGGTAAATCAAAAAATCCCAGAGCTTTCAAGAACACTTGTCTGCCAGTCTGCTACAAGAATCAAACTAGAAGTTGGGTCACGAGAGAGGTATTTAGCGAATGGTATCATAAAGACTTTGTCCCAGAAGTCAAAAAGTTTATGAAAAGATCCAATTGCCCATTAAAGCTTTACTGGTACTTAACGTGGTGAGCCTCAGCGACACCAATTGGTGTCTTAACGCCCGTACCGTTGAGCCTCGCCGACACCAATTGGTGTCGGCTGGACAAGCATTCAATATTCAATTTTCTAGTTAGATATTATGATGTATTTTGGCTTGAAACAAATTGGTTCTGATGTGGCATGATTTTCCACGACCGTAATTAGCTATAAAATAAATATCGTGGCTTGTGATCGGCCAGAAATCAAGTTTAATTTTTCAGTCATTTCGCGCGCGTAACATTGTCACGGCCTCCAGCTAGTGACTCTCTTTTAGTGTGAATTGGTGTTTTTTTTTACCGGTAAGTGGCTTTACTTTCATTATAAGTGTTTATTCAAGTACTCAGATATTAGTTTTGATAAAACAATGCCAGAAAACGTGTTTTTTGAACTAACAATTCTAATGTTGTAGGAGTTCGGCAGAAATTCTGCCACACTGAATGTTTTTTTATTGTGTTACTACAAATTAGTGGCTTTATGATGTACATAATAGAGTAATAAATAGTTATTATTCATATTTCCAATAATATTTGGTAGATTTCAACAGTTTTGTGTACAAATATCTAATTCCAATTTAAAGTTTATAAGTTTATAAAAAGTAAGTAATGGACTTTTTGTTATCTATTTGACAGTTCCTAAAGTCAATAGTGACATTTCCGCGTATGTCAGCCATTGTATTGAGCTAACCCAGTAGTGCGTGGTCATGTCGATAAAATTATCGATAAACGATTATTTTGATTTTCGGATTTATTTGAATAGTAACGTAATCTATACAAATAAATAAAATTGGAGTGTGTTTTTAATATCAAAATAAGACCTTTTCACTAAATGTATATGTACATACGACACCTATAGCAAAAACGCAATTTAAAAAAAAGTTGTCTGGTGTTTGTACCGGGTAATCTTCGAAACGGCTGGACCGATTTTGACGGGCCTTTCACTGGCAGATAGCTGACGTTATAAGCAGTAACTGAGGCTACTTTTATGTTAGAAAAACAATTTTTTTTTTAAATGGGTCCTGTTGCGCGGGCTCATAACGCGCGAGCGGGCTTTTATGTTAAGTTAAATTCCACGCGGACGAAGTCGCGGGCTCAGCTAGTGATTCAATAATATGTGGAAAAAAAAACAATAACACCTACTACTATTTATATTTTCATTACTGTCTTTTATGTATTTTAGGAAATGGCCAATTGGAATGTGGGAGAACGCGTGGTGCCGGAGCACATTCTAAGCCTTCTAGCGGACTCGCGACTCGGAGGGCAGTGACGTCGAGATACCCTAGTACCTCGACGTCGAGGCGGTATATTTTGAATACCTGGAGGAGGCGGAGGAGTACGAGTTGGCTCCACCAGGTCAAAATGTAAGTATATTTGAATAGTTTAGTATTTTTGTGCTTTTATTTATTACTTTTGAATTATTGTGTAAACTAATTGTTAATTGTGTTTATTATTTACTTTTTTATTTTACAGATCCGCCTCCACCTCCTTGGCGCGAGGTTCGCCAGGTCCTTCCAGCTCTGCCCCCCGCGAGTCAACACTAGGGCTTGCAAATAATCAATGATTTTAGATATTCGAATATTAGACATTTTTAAGGTGGTATTCCAATTATTCAAATAGTAGCAAAAATGAATATATATGTAATTTTTTGTGAATATTGTTGTTTAATTATTATAATAATAACTTTAACATGATAAGTGAATAATACCTTGTATATTTTTTAACTCTATACGAAAAAATCAGGAAACAAATGAAATTATGTTTATTTTATTGAATTTAAGTAAAAGTTTCAAGTCACAGACAACTTTGTTAGGCACTAGCTTCTGCCCGCGACCGAATACCCCGAATATTCGGCCATTTTCAGTATTCGGATAATAAGGGAGGCTTTATTCGAATACTGAATGTGTAAAATGTATAGGTACATTTGTGCAAATATGTGAGCATATAAACTTATACACACTTATAAACATTCAAAATTCGAAATACATTAGATTTTTAAATAAACTGCGATATTGCCCCTTAGTGGAAAAATCGTTTCTTATTGCCTAGGTACCTAAGTTATAAAATATACCTATAGTCCAAATTTTGTGTTCGATGAGTCAGTCAATCAGGATAATTCAATATGAAGAGGGCTTATATATTAGTAAATACAGTCGCGGACTGAAATTTTTTAGCAGATTTCTACTTCGATTCCATCTCAAATCAAACTGTGAGCAATAGGATCTAAGATGTTATATCAACAAACATATTACAGTTTATGAACTGGTCTACTCATGCACGTCATTTAGAAAGGTAGGTCTTGACCTATTGAATTGTTCTCCTCCGAAACGGCTTGCCGTTTCGGAGGAGAACAATTACGAACTCACGCACACCGAAGTTTCATATAAGAATTTAAAAAAAGTTTAATCGTCATTTACACCTAATCCGTTCGTTGGAGAAAATAGGTAACCTGAATGAAAACCTTATATTTTTGTTCATATTATACAAATTAACAAAAAATATAATATTATCACGAAAAAATACACAGAAAATCGTCTAATTCTTAACTACATAGTCGATATATTAGTAGTAGATGCAGGAATAACTAATGACATTGTACCATCAATGATAAACTATTATATTTGTCAATAAATGTTAGCTAAAATATGATCATCAAAAATGTATAATATTATAAATGGAATAGTCGAATATAGCCTCCCTTTTATTATTGGAATACTGAAAATGCAAGCCCTAGTACGCAAAACAAATACTTTTATAAATGTACAAAATAATTTATTCATTAGTAGGTTCAGAAACGCTCTTTCGTACAGTCAGCTTATCGACAAGTATCGTAGCGGCGCGCCCCCCATCACTACGGAGTGTATGAGTGTGTGCGTGATCGACATCAAAACATCAAAACCATACCAACAAAAAAAGGGTCACCTTAGAAGGGCCATATCATTGTTTATTTCTATAAAACGTCAGCAAGAGTGTATTACATTAGAAGAGCTATATTGTTTTGATTTATGTTTTACATTTTGCAAGTTTCAATAACGTGTGATAATGGAAAATAACAGCTGGCAAAAATATGATTTGATTTGTTCTCTTGTGCCAGAAATCGCGGAAGTTCGTGAATAAAAGTGGTATATTTTTACAAATCATGGATGGAAATTAGATAATAAATGTTTGCAGAGTATTCTAATAATATTTTCTCTTATACACAACACGTCAAGACTCTGATTACGGTACAAACATTCATGCGTTGAACTACGCAATTGCATATGCGCGGCCGCGCGCACTGTGTACTTTGAGTTCGATTATTATAAATATCTTCGATAAGATATGTAAAAAAATGCTGTTGTTTGATTACTTGTATGTATATTCATTATAATAAATCCAAAATTTCGTGTCAATTAGTACAGTGATTATTTCAGAAACCTACATAATACAACAAAAATGTAATTTTATCCCGTGCACTGACTTCAACAGATGATTTATAATTCATGAGATGTAATAAAATGATTGGTTATTCTGTAACATAAAGCCTATTTGTTCAAGAAACTAAAACAGTCATCAGAAAGACGATAGTAGCAATAGAATTTGAATGAGAGGGTATTTTACGAGTCATGACATTTACCACCATGGGCAGGCAAAGTGACAGCGAGGCTTGACAGATTGAGCGTATTATGACGTTGGAGCGGGAGTGGTTAACAATGCTCCAGGCCACCCAAATGAACAAGAACTTAAATCAAGTGATGGAAATATCCAAACCATCTTCCTACCACCAAACTGCACACCTTTACTGCAGCCGATGGATCAAAATGTTATCCAAAAAATAAAGTTTTTGTATAAAAATAAATTGCTAATCCATATTATATCTCAGGATGGTGATATAACGCAGAGCCTTAAAGGATTGAATTTGAAGGATGTTGTATTCTCTCTCGCTCATGCTTGGAAGTCTGTTTCATCTAACTTAATCCAATCTTCGTGGAAAAAGTTATGGCCGACAATTAATGATGTATCAGAAACAGAAGACACAGAGGAATGGGATTGGTTAATAAATCTATCAAAAAAAGGATTGGAGATAAGTGAAGAAAATTTAAATTCTTGGTTTGAAGGAGTTGAAGAAACAGAACAAATTATGACAGATGAAGAAATTGTATGTGAAGCAGTACAAGAAGAAAGCTTTGTAGAAATATTGGAGCCACCAACTACTACAACTGCTGTAAGAGTTAAACCAGATGATGCATTGATTTGTTTCAATACCTGCATAACATGGGCAGAAGAAAACGGCTTATCTGCCAAAGATATTATAATTCTTCGCAACATGCGAGAAAAGGTTTTTAAGCAAGGACTACAAGTTGCACAAAAGCAGACCTCAATTAAGGATTATTTTAAAACTAATTAATTACATATCGACGGGAGAAAGCAGAAATGTCGTAACTTGCATTTTGGGCTAATTCACTTTTTACCATATTCTTGTATAAAAAAAAATACTGCTTCGAATACGATTATCGATACGATACATAAAATAAACGACATACAGCTAAATGAAACGTGTATCGAAGGTTTTATATTTAAGATACAGCAAATCCGTAGCTAAAAAAACATTTTTGTCTAAGTTGTCCATACATACAACATTTTTGCAGCCTGAAATTGAAACATTTATTGGCGTAACTTGTGCAAAATCCTTGATACACACACTTTACGACAATTTAGACAAAAGCATCAGATAGGCCTTAGATTAATATAAATACATACCAATTTTCAACTTTCCATCGCAATAAATATATTAGTTATGAATTTTTGAAATAGTTTTTTGGCTCTGGTGTAAGGTTGTGTTTTCAAGTTACGATAATTCCGCTTTCTACAGTCGATATGTACCTACATGTTAATTTAATACATTACATACATTTATTCCCTCTATGAAATGCTTTAATCCAGTAATCCGAACATTCCAATAATCCGGCACCCTCCGGTTTTTAATAGTGCCGGATTAGTGAGATTACACTGTACTAACAAAACAGGTGTATACAAGTTATGCATACAGTGTATAAACTCTACGATTCTAGTTGTTGTCTTGTGGGTTGGGTGTAAGCTTATAAGTAGATAAGTAACATTGTGTAAGTAAGGAAGATGTCTTGTAAACGAGCATGCTACATTGCTGACAAAGGTCGTTGCCCACTGTACTCAAAGGACCTCATTACAGTGTGCTAGCAATGCGCCTAGGTTTTCTACAGGTTAACTAACTAATACACAGATAAATGCCGAAATAAAATTGTATCAGAACCAAGATGGACACGCTCAGCGTGTTTGTTTTCCTGTCTTCTATCAGTAGCATGGTATATTACCTGGAAGGGTTCAATGAGCTTGTGATTCACGCACTCGACGACACCTAATCTCGCGCTGGTCTCCTTATCAAAGCTACGTAGGTTGAATGGCATCGACCCGTGCTTGTTGCGAACCTATACAACATAAACAAATCATGGTATTTATTATAGCCTTTCTGTGGTCACTTGTTTGATGCATAGACCTATGAATGACAGATACAAACCTCACTATAGAACATTCTTGAAGCTTTTAATTTCAATTGATAAACTTCATCGGTCTTTTTGTATATTGTACATCTTGTGTCCATTTCTCGGCCCTGAGAACAATCAACAAAACAAAATTATGAGTGTAACAACACGGCTGGCTTGCAACATTTTGACTGTCTTGTTAGCAAGTTAAATCAAAATAATCTTTATTATTTCAGTTAGAATTTCACTATTGACATACACTGGCAAGGAATTCAGGGCTTAAGAACTGCTTGTGACTTATTTCCTGTAAGTGTGTAGGATTGTACACCCATAGTATTAGCTTAGGCGATCGATTGTCGATTGATCCATCGATCGATGGTAGAATGAAACAAGTTGAGGACAATCATTATTTTCAACATAGAGCATCATTATATCGATCATCGACTGACGCGTCAGGGTATTGCCACACCAGTTGATCAACCGTCATGATGGTTGATTAATTGGTGTGGCAATACCCTTATCGTCTTCTAATGAGCACTGACTGTAGGCTTGTATTGTTTTTTTACGAAAAAAATCTACAAAATCAGACTACTATGATTACAGATCAGCAAATTATGCCTCTGACATAGTAAAAAAGTCGTAATATTTAGTATAGCAGGTCTCGCATTTGTGTGCTCTACATAATACTGGTTGTGAACGACAAATAGGAAAGCATCAGCATTATTTTTCTTACAGAGTAGTTAAATTTAAAATACAACTATTTCATAACAATTACAATTTTATAAATGGATAATTTAATTTTTTTGATACTTACCACACCCTCGCCAGTAGAAACAAGAACATCCATCGCATAGACTTCATAAGTCTCCAGGGTGGCCTTTTCATGTTCTTTACGCTGGGCCTCCGAGGGGTTCTGTATGATACTCTTCTCACCATCAATGCGGAACTGCTTCAGCTGGTGTGACAGCATACCCTCAACAGGCTTGCAGCCATACTCTGCAGTGATCTTTTGCACTACATCTGTTATTGCATAGTTCTAAAACAAATATATTTTATTAGTGCAACTAAAAATATTGCTAGTCTGTTGGGTAATCCTTATTATTAAATCCATAACCAAAATGTTCTGTATCAAGTGACTATCATTCAATTATCATATCAGTAAAATAGGAATTAAGCAATATTATGTCATATATGTACTGTGAATAAAATAAACATTTGCTGATTAGATAATAATTTGGGAGCATAGATCCCAATAATAAATATTAATACAAAGAATAATAATTGTAAATCAAACACACCTCAGTTTATTTAGAAGAAATTTTCAAATTAATGTTTCTAGCATATAAGCATTATCTGAACAAACAGTGTCATAAGAAAATTTCAAATAGGTACAATATCTTTTAATATAATTAATTTATACAAGAAAATGATTAATTCCTTTGGAGATTGTTTACACAAATGGAACGAAAAATAACATTTAGAGACTCAATAAAACAAGATGTAATACCTCATTACTGGGCCGCAGTAACCTCAAGGCGGCTTCGCTGGCGTAGTGAGCGGCCAGCAGCACATCGGCGCCGCGGCCGGTCACCTCCGTGGCACCCACAGCCACTGTGTGGGCCACCACCGCAATGAACCCATCTATGTGTGCACCAAGGTCACTGGAACCATGAGCACAACTCTTCATAATAGGTACACTGGAACTACTCCATTGGGATCAGAATATCATTAGTAAAATGCGGGTGCACTCGGCCAAACATTTTAGGGGATATAGGCTTTATGGCAAGCCAGGGGACTTTATTATCAAAAGAGACTCAACAAATAGTGTCCATTTAAACTTTTGTCACACAGACAACATAGGAAAAATTATGATTTACCCAATGAGTGACATGTTGATGGGCGATACACAAAACAGATACCACACACAATGTTACAAAATTAATAAAAACATCATAAACAATTATAATGTTGTGTGTAAATAAATATAGGTATAGGAGTGAGTTCTAGTTGGAACAAAGTTCATTAACTCCTTTGTGTTACTTACATCTTGGCAAAGTCACCCACTTTCAATATGTAGTCAGTTTCACTAGGGATCGGCGAGAAGTGGCATATGCAGTTGTTCACCGATACACATGTTGAGAACGCTATTCCCTTCTTGGAGTCCTTCTCCTTCTTGAATACCTTAGAAGTCTCCTCTAGTATCTGCTTGTCCCCAAACTCACACAGTTCCCGGGCGGACGCATCTGGGACGCATTTGGCGATTAATTGTTCCAGGACACCTGAAAATTACGTAACGATATCAGTCGAAAGCGCACCAGGATGTGAGAATTAGTTGGCAAAAAAAGCGGCACCACATCGGCCGCATGGCGATGACACGCGTCCATCGGAGCCAACCTAGGATTACGTCGATTCACTATCACTGACACGAAACCATGTTCCAACCTAAAGTTACATTATTAAACCAACTTACGATTAACGATTTGTCCAGCTAGCTTATACTTGGTCACGACCAAGTCTTCAGCGATAGTTTTCTCAACTTCTTTATCGTCAGCCATTTCTCAAAATTGTGGTAAAGTAAATTTTATTGTGGTTGTGTGTGGGTTTTGCTTATGATTGGCCGCTCTAGTTTATGGTCATATGACAAAAGCAACGAATCACAAACAAGGCGGGTAAGTTAAATTTTTACGGAGTAATTCGATGATTTTACAACTTTATACAAAATTTGTTGGTGGATCATGGTAAAGTAGTATTTATTTATTTTGCTTGTCTGTTTTTTTTATAGGTGGACTGTAGAACTTGTGCGTGGTGGTCGCGTTGGGTTGCCAGGCCAGCATTGGACATAGTGATGTCAATTTTAGTAACCATAGACCATTCGACCACACTCAGAGACTGCCAAGAAGATTATATACAGTACAGGCACAGAGTATATAAGACACTAGCGGCCCGCCCCGGCTTGGCACGGGTACATTGCGGTTACATTAATCGAGTTTTAGTAAGGATCCCAATTTTTTTTTTTACATATTATAGCCTATGTCACCCGGGGATAGTGTAGCTTCCCAACAGTGAAAGAATTTTTCAAATCGGTTCAGTAGTTTCGGAGCCTATTCATTACAATCAAACAAACAAAGTTTTCCTCTTTATAATATTAGTATGATATAAACTTCTTCCACACTGCATAAAAAACATGATAAAAATGGTGAAAATTTCTGATCTGAACTTATATATCTGTGGATCCGGATATTATCTATTATTTGATAATCTGTGATCCGGATAAAAAATAGGAGTGATGGGATGGAGTGATTGAATGAAAAGAAAGTAGGAGGGTGGGAGAAAAAATGACGTAAAAATGTGAGTTTACTTTATTCGCGTTCGCCTGTATGTAAACAATAGAACTGGCAAAAATCGGTGAAATAATAACGACAATGGACACCCTCGAAGAACTCTTGTCCATGTTAACTGAGAAAATAAAATTCGGCGAAGAGCTTATGGTTAAATTGGAGCCAGTCAAGGAGATCGATGGAGTGATGAAATTGCAGCGAAAAATTCGGCAAGAAATTGAGTTCCTAAAAAAGGTAAGTACACCAAACAAAGTAATACATACTTAGGGTATGAAGTATATTTCTTGACGAACATACTTTACAGTTACAGAAAACTAAAAAGGTGAAAATCGAACAGCTATCATGTTCAAATCTTCGTCATCTGGGCGCTATGGTGGACTGCGCTCTACGGCCTGGTGTCATATCTGTATGCAAAATATTCCACATCAACGACACCTCCAAGCATGTTATTGATATAATTAGTAATGCAGGCAGAGTATGGACTAAAGGTATAAAGAGTTCCCTTAAAGCCTATTAAATAAAATTGATATGATACTATATAATGGTATTGTTGTTCCTCAGTTATAGCTCGGAATCCTAAATCTCTATCGGCATTAAGTTCTGGCAAAGCTTCATATGGAGCCAGGTCTATTTTGGACCAGGCAGAAGATTACCTTGACTGTGCCAAGTTGTACCCATGCATGTACCAAGCACCAAAGGCGAGTTATTTTTTACAACACTTACTTTAGTATTGTGAACTGTTAAGTGTAACATATGGTAGCTTTAGTTCATCATCTATAGGCTCAAATTTCCTCCTAAATATACTTTTACCCCCTTATTATCAAATGTGGGTTAGCGGGCGAATAGTTACACCCCAAAATATCTCTTTCTGGCGTCAGTAATTTCACACCCAAAAGAAGAAGACAAAGTATGGTGTAACTACACAACAGCTTATGCTATCTTTATTAATAAGAGGGTAACTGTTTCACCTAATAACTGTATTTTTTAATTAATTGTCATCACTTATTCAATTCAATTCAAATCGTTTATTTTGTTTAGGCCTACAGGGGCACTTACAAATTGTCAATTATACATTTTTTTCTTATATATACAACCGGATCGGAACGCAAACTCAACTGAGAAGATCCGGCAAGAAACTCAGCCGGCTTCACTTTTTACATTTGTTATATTATTATTTTTATCGCCAGTTGCTTATAGTCAATTATTACAAAGGCTAGTAGATATTAATATAAATATAATAGCTCCAGTGTGTTGCCTTTTGATTTATTATGCATTTGAAGGTTTAAACCAACACTCACTTGGCTATGGTATTAAAATAAGTTTTTTTTTATATTGCGCTTACAATAGCCATTGCTGTGCCATGCCACCTAGTGGCCAGCATTTATTACTATGGTCTTTACAATGCTTGTAAGCTTGTGTGGGACCAAGATACATAGACACCCATTGGGAGGGTTTAATGTTGATATGCATGTTAAAGTCGACACATAAAATAACTAAACTGAATGTGACACAAAGATATTGCTGTCTGGCTCATGTATTACAACATTGAGAAGGACAACAATATACTTAATTAGTTGAGATTGTGTTCATACCAGCAGTGTTAGCACAATTATCTTAAGAATTATATTTACAACAATATTTTACAGGTGATATTTGAGTTTATGAGTGGTATAGAAGAGAACTTAGCTAATAAATTGAAGACAGTGGGTGTTGTTGTCCAAGGTGATATATTGCCGGACTCCACTCCATGTGATGACAGTGACAACTCTTGGGAGTCAGATGCCTCTAGTGATGAAGAATGTAGTCAAAACAGGTAACCCTGCTTATTTTCTGATCTATTTGCCTATTCAATTGTGCCGTAAAATCTATTTTTAAAATCACAAAAGTATTTTATACCTCACCATTCACTGACTGATCTCAATGATAAATAAGTGGATGTCCTACCTACCTTATCTACCAGAATGGAGAAAATTGCAGAGAAAATTCTACCAGTGGAACTTAATCTGTAACAATTTATTAAAAAAAAAAATTTGTAAAACTGAGTTGGCATTTTTATGTGTATTCACATAATGCATAAGTGATCTCTGGTGGACATTTAATGTAAAAGTGGTGGGTCTCTCCTAGTAATTCTTATAAATAGTTATATATTTTTATTTGTGTAATGAGTTGTTTTTATTATTCAGCAGGGACAAAACAGAGATAAACTTGTTAAACCTGGACGTGACGTCTATGATGGCGTATGTGAGCAACATGACAAATGGCCACTGTAACTATGTGTTCAAACAGGAAGTCCTCACACAGCAGTCGGCATGGGAGGTAGAGAGACCGGTGAAGCCGGTTTTGGAAAGATTATTTGAAGGTGAACAAGCTATGTTAATATTACTATATTTGTTGCATTATAATCGAATTTGTTATCCCTCGTTGACACCTGACGAAATATTGACACAACGACTGTATTTTATGATAGCAAAAAATAAAGACAACAACTTGTTTTGTGTGAATGTTTCATCCAGTGTAAAGGGTTACACGCCACAAAAACGGACGCGATCTTGGTGGCTATTAGCTTTATACCTAATAAATTATCTACTATCAAATATCTAACAAAAACTAAATATAATCTTTACTAATCTAACAAAATAAATATTTTCCTACTATGGAGACATTTTGAACAGCTGTAAGATAAAAAAAAACATTTAAATACAATATTGATGCTTCTGGTTTGAGGTGTCTCAAAAAATATTTTGCTTTTCATTATAGGCAAGTTGCTGGTTTGTTGTAAGACTGCATGGGATGATTTTGAAAAGATTGTTAATACCCTTGGAGGTCCAATGGAAGTTAAACGAACAAATGAATTGAAGGAAAGGGTGCAAGTGTTCCCTGATGATTTTGCTGGTAAGCAACACCAGTACTATAAGTAATGCATAAATGCATGTGCATAATAATGAAAACAATATAATAAGTGAATTATTTTACAGGTGAAGATGATTATCCTCGAAAAATTTTGAAAGTAAGAGGGCATGTCCGATTAAGATCGAAAACAATTTTTAATTTCGGACATAGGATAAAGGCGTTAACAGTTTCAGCCAACGAAGGCTTTGTTAGAGCTGCTATGCAACAGGTTAGTAACTCGATAATACTTAATATTCGAATTTTAAATATTACGTAGTAGTAGTAATATTCGACAGGCGAAGGAACTAGTCCATACTTTAAATATTACGTCAATAATTTCATCACTAATTGCATATTTTTTTTATTTTCCAGGGTATAACTTATGCAGCATTTATTCACGAATCGCGCGCATTGACCGAAGGCAAGGAAGCTACAGCAACCAAAATATCATTATGATGTTTCCCTATTCTTAGTATAATAATTTACCAATTTAAAGTTCACTAAAATAAAACAATAGCATTTTAGAAACAATGAAGTGACTGCCTTTTTAAAATAGGCACGAGCTTAAAAATTACCTACTTCTATATTTACTTCACGATCGTTGTCCACGAAGACGTAGAATATCCTTCTTTCCGAAGGTTAGAAGGATATTCCAAATATTGGACAGAATTTTAAAACATCGCAAGTCTAAAAATGTATTATAATATAATTATGTAATTATAATTATTGTTTTATAAAAGCTAATGTTTTTGTAAGTTTACGTTATAATAATGACTACTTAAACGATGGGATGACAGTTGAAGGTTGTAGATGTATTTTTCATTGTTATATTATAATTACCCATAGATTTGCTAGTCTAAAATCAATATAATTGAAGAATGATAGCTTATTCTGTGATCTGAAATAGTTAAATAAATCTGTTTACTTATTGTAATGGTGTATTTCTTGCGTTTTATTATCAAAGAGCATGTAAGTTTATTAAACCGTTTTCATTCATTTAGTTAGCATATTCGCATAACAGCAAATCTCCACAGTGTATGACTTACATCTCTGTGGTATGAGGTCAGTGACAAACAACAAACCCCATTATGGTAGATCTAAGTTCCGTGCATTATGGCAACCCTAATAACAGCTGACGATTGTTTATTTTCACAAAATGTCAATTTGACAATCACTGTGGTGATGGATTGATTTTGTCAGTTGCGTTTGATTTTCGTTATATTTATTTTTTAAACTAAAATGGATTTTTTAATTACTATCTCAAAACTGTGTCATTAAAATAATTTTACAATGGCTAAAGTTGAAAATGAAGTTATTGATTCGCAATTCATTGCTGAAAACATAAGTTTCTTGGACAACTGTTTTGACAACTCTTTCGCGTTACAAAGTTCTCTGCAAGCTGTGAAAGAGTATGCCGCCGAACAAGTGGATTATAAAGTGAGAAAGAACAGTTTGGTATCGAGAAAAGGGAGCTATGTTTCCCAAAATACAACGGTAGTGGACCGTACACGCGAGAGCCAAGTTTTACGTCAAACACAGAAAATAAATAGAAAACTGAAGGACTGGGGTCTCCCTCCCGAGATAGCTAAGAAGTACGAAGGTAGAGGTATCACCGAGATGTTTGAATGGCAGGTAACATGTTTGGGCAATTCAAAGGTACTTTTTGATTGTTGCAATCTTGTGTACTCAGCACCTACATCGGCAGGCAAGACACTCGTAGCAGAAATATTAACCATCAAAACGATATTGGAACGTCAAAAGAAAGTAATAATTATTTTACCATTTGTATCTATAGTGAGAGAGAAAATGTTTTATCTACAAGATATATTGTCAAGTTCAGGCATTAGGGTGGAAGGTTTCATGGGATCTAAGTCGCCCCCGGGAGGACTGCAAGCAGTTCATGTAGCGATATGTACCATAGAGAAGGCAAACAGTTTAGTGAACAGACTCCTGGACGAAGGTAACATATCAGAGTTAGGTGCAATCATAGTTGATGAGCTACACTTGCTTGGTGATCCTCATCGTGGATACATTTTAGAGCTTTTACTTACAAAAATTAAATATGTATGCTCTAAGTCTGAAGATGTGCAAATACAAATAGTCGGGATGTCAGCCACATTGCCTAATCT
Organism: Notodonta dromedarius; assembly: GCA_905147325.1. NCBI lineage: Eukaryota > Metazoa > Arthropoda > Insecta > Lepidoptera > Notodontidae > Notodonta > Notodonta dromedarius. The sequence goes on from LR990167.1 coordinate 3,293,324, forward strand.
AGACATTCTTGCGAATTGGTTAAATGCTGAACTATTCATTACACAGTTTAGACCAATTCCTCTAGATGAGTACTGTCTGGTTGGTAACAAGTTTTATGATAAGCTTGGTAAATGTGTCAATACTGTGGATTCATCTTTAACTGTTGATGGAGATAATGTACTGAAGATTTGCTTAGAAACTATTAAAGATGGATGCTCCATACTCATATTTTGTACGACTAAGAATTGGTGTGAAAGTTTAGCACAATCTATTGCAATGTCGTTTTTTAAAATAGGAAGTGGAGAGAGTGATTTAGGAACAGTTTTGAGGAGTCAGTTGAAGACGGAGAGTATCCTGGAAGTCCTTGAACAGCTGAAGAACTGTCCTGTAGGACTTGACCAAATTCTAAAGAAGACTATATCATTTGGTGTTTCTTATCATCATGCTGGTCTTACATTTGATGAAAGAGATATTATTGAGGGAGGGTTTAAATCTGGAGCGATAAGAGTATTAGTAGCCACTTCCACATTGAGCTCTGGTGTTAATTTACCTGCTAGGAAGGTAATTATAAGATCCCCTGTCTTTCAAAGGCAGCCCATAAACATTCTGACATACAAGCAAATGATTGGTAGAGCTGGCAGAATGGGCAAGGATACCAAAGGAGAAAGTATACTGATCTGCACTGAGGCAGAGAAAAGGATTGGTTTTGATTTAATGATGGGTGCTTTAGATCCAGTAAAGAGTTGTATTGAATGTGAGGATAAATATATGAGGGCAGTGCTGGAAATGGTTGCCAGCCAAGTGTTGTGCACAAAGGATGAGTTAGATTTGTACTCTAAGTGCACTCTACTGCATACTCAGCAGGAAATGTCTTCATCCCAAAATTATCTCTTAGAGAACACCCTGGAAGAATTAAAGAACTTTGAGTTGGTCAGGGTACAAACTGAGGGTGAAGAAGAGCATTTTGTTGCTACACCTTTAGGGAAGGCCTGCTTATCGTCATCCATGGCACCAAATGATGGGCTCTCTCTATTTTGCGAATTGCAAAAAGCCCGCCAGTGTTTGGTGCTTGAGACTGATTTGCACCTCATTTACCTGGTAACGCCATATAGTGTCAGTAGCCAGTGGGGTGAAATAGACTGGTTGCATTTGTTAACGCTTTGGGAATCATTGACGAAAGCGATGAAGCGGGTGGGGGAGCTAGTGGGAGTGCAGGAGAGTTTTATAATACGCTGTTTAAGGGGAAATAATAAATTAAATAATATTCAGAACAAAGTCAATATACATAAAAGGTAAGCTCTTTTAAATTTAAGTAGATAGGTAATTTTTTTATCTTTATTATTTCAATGAAATTATTGATCCAATCCTCTAAATTCTTCTAGGTTTTATACAGCCTTGGCTTTACAGGATTTAGTAAATGAAGTCCCCTTATCAGAGGTAGCTACAAAATTTCAATGTGCTCGAGGTTTTCTGCAAAGTCTTCAGCAAGGAGCAGCCACATTTGCTGGTAAGTACATTATAGACATAACACAATTGATAATTTTTTTTCATTCAGTCTTTCCAAAATAACTAATAAATACTAAATTTTAGGAATGGTCACAGCTTTTTGTAGACAGTTAGGTTGGAAAAATATAGAAATGTTGGTATCACAATTCCAAGACCGGTTACATTTTGGTATTCATTCCGATTTACTGGAACTGATGAAATTGCCGTCACTAAACGGCATGAGAGCTAGAACACTATTCGATGCAGGATATGAAACTATTTCTAGTATTGCATCAGCTAATGCAAATATGATTGAAAATATCCTGCATAAAGCTATACCTTTTGAAAGTGAGAAAGTTGGGGAGGATGAGGATAAAGACGAAGTTCGTAAACGTAATAAAGTAAAAAGTATTTGGGTAACCGGTTGTTGTGGAATGACCGCCAAAGAAGCGGCCGAGAATCTTGTTGCGGAAGCCAGGAAATATTTAGTCCACGAAATTGGTGTCGCTGAAATTAAATGGGATAATCAATCTGTAGAGAATTGTAATTCGGATAATATTTGTCCTGATATTGTAAATGATTTAAAACATCAAACTACTGATAATTGTAATGATAATGTTGATGGCGTATTAAACTCTAGTCATAAATCGAAATATACCCAAAATACGCCTAATCGTCTAGATAGCAATATAATAACCGCTAAGCATAAGGAGTTGATTGAAGATCTCAAATCCACAACACAGAATAGTTTCGAAAAATCTGTTCAAAAAAACGGAGTTATCCGTTTACGCAAAGAAAGCGAAACACATTATAGCAAAACCTTAAATCGTAGCGTAAGAAAAGAAATACCTAAAACAAATACATTTTTTAGGAATAGAAGCAGGAGTGCCAGTAGTAGCCCATGTTTATCAGCCAAAGACGATATTGTATGGGACTCTTTGAATTTCACTGATGCAGCTATAGATAATCTAACCAAAGTCCGTACTTCGGACACTATGTTTTCACCTAACATTAGTTTTGGTGAATACGAAGAGAAATCTGTAATTTCTGAGAATATTACATCATCGAAATGCAACTCTAGTAAAGATATAAGCTTATTTTCTTCAGAGGGTGATAATTCAAGTTTATTTGAAGAAAGTCTACCTTTAGACCAAATACCTAGCAACTTTCTTGATAAACAACCAACTCTGTTATCTAAACAAGATACTGTTTCGGATTATCTTAGTATTAATTCGAATACAATATTAGATGCTTTCAAATCTACGTTGGTTGACGACGACGAAGATATTAAACTAGTTTATGAAGATGACAACAGAGTAATCGAACAGAATATCAATAATCATAATAGCAGAGACGTTGCAAATACTGATTCAGTGCATTATACTAGTCCATTCAAACGCAAAAAAGATCCTAACAAAGAAGTAGAACCTATTACAAAGAAGAAAAAAGGTGATTTGCTTTCTGAAAATGGAAAAAATACGCTGCAAGAAAAACATTTTAATTACCAACTGAAAATGAAATCTACGCTATCGAAAATGTTTACGATTGATTTACAACAATGTAAAATAAAATGTTATGTACTGAGGAACGAAGATATTTTGGAAAATTTACAAGTTTTTGATGATTTTTACTGTGTATCCCTTTACTTGGATGTAAATAAAAATAAATCATTGGTTTCTAATGAAATAATCGGGTCTAATATCGTGAATATGCCAAAATCTGTTTGTAAAACGGAAAGAAATATAAATAGACACATAATCAAAGGAATCGCTGTATATTCGAATCAAACGACTTGTCTATATCTAGATGCGACATCTTTAAATGATATGCAACGGTTGGAAAATGCGTTACGTGTATGGTTAAAGAAAGATACAACGAGAATAAAGATTTTATGCTCAAAATCTGCGAATCTTAGTATCAAACGATGGTTGAATATAAATTTGCCCGCAAATTGTGTTGATATTTCACTAATACAATGGCTGATCGATAACGATGACAAAATACCCAACATTGATTGTTTAGTAAGTGTTTTTAGCTTTCCCCATTCCCTTCTCTACGGTATCTCCGGTTGTATTGACCCTATAATTTTCTTGTAGGCCAAAAAATACTGCGAAATTGATTTATTGAAACATTCACTGAAAATAAATAATCAGGAAAAAAGGTTTAAAAATTTGGATGCATGTGAGACATCATGTGTCAGGGCATGGTTAATATCGACGATTGCCGAAAAACAAAACAGCAAAATAAACGAAAACTTCAAAGTAATGAAGCAAACTATTGGTGCGTAGAAATTAAAATTGAACTGACTATGAGTGACTTTCCCGATTATCGATAAGTAGTAATCGATGAAATCGTTCACAGATATCGAAAGGCAAGTGTCGAAGATACTAGCGAATTGTGAACATTACGGTATCTCTGTAGACAAGGATCTCGCGTCACGGCTTTTGATTGATGTGAGAAATTCGCAGGAAACTCTACAAAAGAAGGCGTACAATTTTTGCGGATATCATTTTAACTTTAACTCTTCTAAAGATGTCGCTAAGGTACTTGCTTTAAACGTCTCAAAAGTCTTAATATTCACTTAGTTTATAGTTGGGCTTTCAAATCATGAGCGATCTAAATCGATTAAGAAAATACAAAGCTACCATGCTACAAGGAACTATGCTTAACAACAGTTTATAGAGTGCTCCGGATACAGATAAACTTTGTAAATTTCTTCCAGGTCTTAGGAATTTACAATGGTCGCAAAGTGAGCACCAAGAAAAGTGTACTAAGTTCGCATAACAGTCCCATGTCGAGCATTGTTATATACTGGAGGAAGCTCAATTCCATATTGACTAAAACGTTGTACCCGCTTACTGAGAAGGCCTGCATATACAGCGACGGTGATAGGTAGGACCGTTTTATTTTGTTTTTTAACCATTATAATACTAGGTGAAAGAAAAAGGGTATACTATTTTTTGCAACTACACTTTGTAAATCTCAAACTATCAGCTTTGCGGGACAGTTGAAGTATTAATGGTTTTGTAGACTTGTGAAATATGTCAATAGCTGTATTCCTATAACACCTTTTTTAAAAAAAAAAATCTCCAAAGCTGATAGTTTTAGAATTACTAAATTAAGTTTTGAAAAAAAAGTATACCCTTTCTGTTTCAACCTGTATATATCACTTATATTATCTTGAATTTCTCTTGCACATGATACAATTAAGTCATAAAGCTTTTCGAATCGTAAAAACCTAGACGCTTTACATACGCTGCCGTCTGTGACGCAAATTCCATACGTAGGTACCTACACAAATATTAAACAGATTCACAAATACGGTAACGTGAGAAATATTCACGTTTCTATTCTTCGGGCGATAACTAAAACAAAAATATGGTTGTATAATTGGACGCGCAAGTATAAAGGGAATACGCTCGGTGAATTACAATACAAAAAGTATTTTATAGCAAGCAGTTTACACGTACGGTAGGGGAGAAAAACCGGGGGGAAATTAATTAAAGTGAGAGCACGCCGCAAGCTTAATTCTCTTGTCCGCAGAATAAACCCGACGTACACAATGTTCACGTGCACCGGTAGGATCAGCATGCACGAGCCGAGCCTGCAGAACGTACCCCGAACATTCTCCATCCCCTCAGAATATCTGACACTTAACAATAAATGCGGCGGAGTCGTGGAGTTTAACTGTAGGAATATTTTCAAAGCCACCAAAGGATATGTGATGGTCTCCGCTGATTACTGCCAGTTGGAGATGAGGATACTGACGCATTTCAGCCAGGACCCTGTGTTGATGAAAATTATGAACTCTAATGTGGACGTTTTTAAGTCCATAGCAGCGTCTTGGAGCAATACGCCAGAAGACCAGGTAAGGTTTCCACTAATACATTTGCCTATGTTTGTAAAGGTAAACCTATAACGAAGTGAACCGGTGAAAGTAGTCTATTTTTACTTCGCCCCGCCGCCATTGTAAGACGTTCTTTGAAGTTTTCCGTGAAAAGAAAAATAAATTGGTTGACTTTTTATGTTTTCTTATTATACCTATGAGTATTTTAAAAGTTAAGGCATTACAAACGATTTATAATACAGAACTAAATGTGTCAATTTCATGAAAACGTCCATATATTTTATTTTAAATGAAAATGCTGTGACTTTACATTGAATATTATGAATTAGGTTGACGACGACCTCCGACAGAAAGCGAAGCAACTCTGCTACGGCATCATATACGGGATGGGCAACAGAACTTTGAGCCAACACCTCGACGTGTCCGAACTGGACGCGGCCATGTTTATGGACACCTTCTATAAAACGTACCCCGCTGTCAAAATATACACCCAGTCGGTTATAGATGAGTGCAAGAAGTCAGGTTACGTAGAGACACTGACCAAACGCAGGAGATATTTACCTGATATAAAGAGCAATGTCGCATCTAAGAGAAGTAAGTGTCTATCGTAAGAATGGTTTACCTTGATGATATTTTGTAGAGAATGTAGATGATGTCAAAGGACGATAAGTACCTATTTGTTTGCAGCAATCTAAAAGCATTTTAGGTTTTCAGAACTGGTTTAACAGCGGTCTGAAAATGATGTCATATCATTCCCTTTGTTAAGATTTCTATAAATAGCGTAGTTTTAAAACTTTTTTCATAATATATATTTGTAGGTGCAGCCGAACGTCAAGCAGTGAACACAACCATCCAAGGTTCTGCGGCAGACATAGCCAAAGCAGCCATGTGCGCCATAGACTCCAGAACAGATGCCCTCGACCCAAAACCGCGGCTCATACTACAAATGCATGATGAACTTATATACGAAGTGCCAGATACAAGCAAAGAGTCCTTTATGGTGATCATGAAAGAAGTTATGGAGGGTACTATGAAGTTGAAAGTGCCTCTTCCAGTGAAAGTCAAGGCTGGATATACCTGGGGCGCTTTGAAAGAAGTCAATATTTGATAATCATGATCTTATTGTACCGCTTACTTTCGTCATTTGAGTCTGAATTCTGTGATAGTTTAGTTTTAGTCTTGTGATATTTTCATTATGGAATTAGACGTTTAATAATAAACTTTTTCAATGTAAGTACCTACTCGCTGTTTCACTCATTTTTTTTGTAATTAGCCATTTTATTGTCCAGTTTTGTCTCTGGTAGGTACAAACAAAAGAAAAAGCTTTAAATAAAATGTTTTAACACCAACGAACATAGCTTGTGGATAAAAGCAAATATGAAAACACATTTTTATAAAACCACGAAGCAATATGTACCTATTTCTTGCTTTATTTATATTCTCGTGTGAATAGAAAAATGCGGTAGTATCAATTGCGGGAGTTCACACATCGTAATTAACGAGAGTACTTAGGCCATGAACGCAAAGTTAGTGCCGTCGCAGCGTGCCGCTTGCCAAAAACTACCGCTCGTAGGTAAATAGCACAGTAGGATGCATTGTTCCATTCCACTCGCACATAACTCGGGATATTCCAGTTAATTCGACGGCATAATAATTTGGTTTCACACGATTACTTTTTGATACAAACCTTGTGTACACGTAAAATAAAAAGTCCGCAATAAATCGTGTCCATGTATCACGCCAATATAAAATTTAATAAGATAATGAAATAACATGTCTCATAAGTGCCTACCTGATGTCGTAACTCGTTGTCTAATTATAGATGTACCCCCTTGCTTTATAACTTTGTACAGTGGGTGAAGGTATCGGTACCGTTTTCTTTCTTTCTGTTATCATTAATTATAGAGATGGTTAAACGGGTCCCTAATTTCGGAATCGCAGCGCCATCTCACAGGTTTTCCGCGGGTTTTCCCGGCATTCCCCCGGAGCGGTAGGTGTCGTGTGGTGTGCGCCGCCCTGCGCGCAATCAATACCTGCGCGCTCCGCCGCCGAGCCCGAAGGCTCGCTTGTCACCCTTCGTCACGTCAGCCGAGCGGCCAGCGACGCGCTCCAGTGCCCCGCGCGATCACACCACAATTCCACATAAATGAACTATTGTAATCCATTATTGAGTATACCACCGGTAAGTTCCGTAAAATGTGTCTGTTGAAGCGGCGAGCGGAGCGACCCATAATTACAAAAATATCGCGCGCGTCCGCGTAGTGTGCCGATGTCCAACGCTTGAGTTTACGTGTACGTTGTAACGAAAATGCATCTCCACTTCGAGAGGAACGTGAACGCGAGATGCGACTGCACCATACTGTCGCTGTCCTGGATGGGGAAGGTGCCCGACGAGCTGCCGGAGGTGAGTCCGACTGATTATTAATTGATACTAGTTCCTGACCGCGACTTCGTCCGCGTAGACTTAAGTTAAGTAATCTATGTGTTAATCCAGGTTATAACTATCTGTGTTCCAAATTTCATCCAAATCCGTTCAGTAGTTTTTGCGTGAAAGAGTAACAAACATACATCTACACTCACAAACATTCGCATTTATAATATTAGTAGGATGTCTCGTCTGGTTGAAAAGATAGAGTTAATGGGTTGCTGTAAATTACCAACGTATTGCACTAATTTTAGAATCTTCGTGAGTGTTATTAGCCAATGTGGTGCATCCAGATACAAAAGCACGTCATCCCGATACATTAGAGGGATTTAAATAGTTGTTTAATTATTTTAAACATAAATTGACACGTTTAACATAATAATGATTATTGTTTTAATAATTGGGTACACTAAACACGTATCAACTTATGTTCAGTTGTAAACAAGCAGGTAAGAATTGAATATTAAAAACAATAATTATACCTTTTTACGTCCCACTACTAGGCACGGGCCCCGGAGATTTTGGCCCTAATCCACCACGCTGGCCCAGTGCGGGTTGGCGGATTTCACATGTCATTCGAAAATTGGTTAGATTTTTCAAGACATGCCGGATTCCTTACAATGTTATCCTTCACCGTAAGCAAATGATCATCATATTGACATTAAGATTCGCATATAGATTTCGAGAACCCAGAGGTGCAAAGCAGGGTTTGAACCCTGAACCTTTTGCACGCAAGACGCATGTTTATCCAATCAGCTATGACTGCTTTTAGGTGATAGAAATTAAAATGAAATGAATTAAACTATCGATAAACCGAAGTAGCGCTACGTGGAAGTTTGAATAAAACATCCGAAGTCTTCGTATAATGTATGTTGTTCATCAATCACCGGCCTTCCGTTCACAATTAAGAGGAAACATTAAACATTTTGCTTACACGAGAACCGCTGGGGTTTATCAAAATAGTTTCGCCCGATGAAATAGAATGGGCGCTACTGTAATCTATGTTACGACGCAGAGGCAAGTGGCAGGGAGCTCAGGGCTCCCATTCAATTAACCTTTCTTCGCGTCTACCAGCTTTTGACCTATTTAATTCCATTTCTATTCGACGAGGCAATTTTATAACACCTAGGGGCAAGTTTGTTGCCACCCCTTGTCTAAATATTCCAGAATGCAACAATTTTGTCGGTGTTGTGAGGCCGCGGTGAGGCCGCGCCGGTAATGGTATTTTCCTCAAGCATTAGAGAGAACATGAATAGGTAATGTTGATGCGACAACCAGACTGCAAAAAGGAAATTTCTTCATTTTCCCACCTTCAAAAGAAGAGTAGGTAGGTACCTATTTGGTATGTGTAATCTTCATTAATAAGGGCAAAAGTGTATCTAGTTCGACTACTTAGTACGAATTGTAGACACCGTCGCGTACTTAGTACTTACCAAGTCAATTCATAGGTAGGTACCTACCTCCTAAAAATGTTTGTTTCCAGACAATCCTGTACCTATCCTCGTTTTCCTGTTTCTATTTGAAAATTGCTGCGTCTTTGGATCGGAGCCATGTAGGACATTGATTTGCACTTTTGTGCGTCGCGAAAGTTGCTTACGTACAATTCAATGAAAACGGCATACTCCATGTAGGATCTTCTATCACAATATATAACAAATATTGGTGATCGGTCGTCTACTGGGTTCGAGTGAAACCCCTTGCAAATAATCAACTTTGTGTAAGCATTTACAGTTATGTTTAATGAAAATTGCCCTTAGATCCTTTGTAGAAAACGTTTTTTAAATGGGCTCACAATTCTCACTAGTTACAGTCGGTTGGAGACGCTCAACTATATAACGTTTAACGAAGTGGCAGCTTCACTTTAAATTTCCGTCCGATTTCACTATTTATTAACTTTATAAAGGTAGACTTGACAACATCGAGTTTTATAGGTCCTGAGCTGTTGAAGCTCTAGTGCCTACATGTGGTTAAATAAGGATTGCCAATAAAAAAAAAATACTAGCTAGGTCTTAGTAGCCTTTTGTAGACTGTTGTCTATACCTACCCAGTTACATTTGGATAACAAAAAATGTAAGTTCGATCTGATAAAGCCTCTGCTACCTGCGGAGTAATTCCGATCCCTTGTTACGCAAAGCTGTATAAAAAAGTTAGTCGGGCCACGAATAATCCCATTGAGGTTTAGGCTACCTACCTATTTAGAAATACGGCAGACATAAAACAGTTGATCTTGTTGAGCGCATGGAATCATTAAAAATTAAAGTGTGATATGAAATCGATGTAACCAGTTAGATTGACAAAAATCAAATCCGACCTACTATTTAGTTGGCGTGTGGAAGTTTACCAAACGTGCAGATAAGTTTTTATGAGTAAGCTCATTTAATATATAGATAGAAACCAAATGATTATACTATAGCTTGTTACCTGTTGATTGATCTCAATCGTACGTGTAGATATTGGGAAGAAATCCGTCCTAATTGGCTGCTACGGACGGATTAATGGGGCGGGGGTGTTGGATCGCGTAATATCTGGCTAATTGCCAATTTCGCCTTCGATCTCCGGTCTGCCGACGTCGTCGGGACACGGCATGCACCATTACCTGCCTGTTAATTGCCCCGGCTTCCTATTAACGCGGGCCCGTGCATATTTACAACGTGTACCGATATTGTATACCTAATATTCTGTGTCTAGTCTACGTCCATTCCATTCCCCGTTAGTTTACTTATGTAGTGACAATGGTGTTGCCTGCTCACATTCTGCTGCTGTTCCTGATAATGTACACCATCTTTTATTATTGAAAAAAGTAACCATTGAGTTTCTTGCCAGATTTTCTCAGTGGAAGCAGCATTCCGAACTGGTGATAGATTCTGACTACTCATAAATGCTTTGTTGGCTTAATGAATAAAACAATTTTGAGTTTGAGTTGAGTCCTCGCGGGTTGCAATGCAGCCAGAATAGTCTGCGTTTTATTAAAGTTCTTGTGAATATTTGTAGAGACAGGTAGGTAGGTTTTAAATAAAGATGAGATTTCGTCTCTAGAGGGCACGAATGAAAGATATCGGGAGGATATATCAACATAGCTTTTGCGATATCGCCGAAATTATTACTGACTTCGGGTGGTTTGCTCTAAGGATTAAGTTGCCAATCCATTAGGTACCTACCTATCTACAATATGATTTTAAATGGGTATTATTATATGCCACGTATCTCAAAGGCGTTAACAATGTTAGCGAATAGCACGGGTCGAGTCTGGGAAGCTTGAGAGCTTTACCTAAAAGCAAGGTAACGAATTTAGGGGTCGTAGCAATACCTAGGGTAGGCAGACGTCTTACGTAATCTGACAACATGGATTGCCCAGGGCTTTCAACTGGGTTATTTATTAATATGGAAATGCATTGTTTTTTTAACATACCATCTGAAAATAAATTAGGTATAAGGGGGAAGCTTTTCACAAAATACAAGATTATGCGATTTTATGCTTACGTAACAATATTACAGACTTGCATTTCGTGGTAGCTTCTCCAAGTCGCTCAAGGGCAAGGCCAAGGTCGGCTCCGAGGCTGAAGCTGTTACGTGTATATGCGCCGTTAAATAATATGTTATATAAACACAGGAGGAGGGTTGGAAGTTGAACCGCAACAACTACTACCAGGAGGGATGGTTGGCGACAGGGAACGTCCGCGGCGTCGTCGGGGTGACGTTCACGTCGTCGCACGCGCGTCGCCCGCACGAACTGCCGCTGCGTACGAATTATAATCTGCGTGGGCACAGATCAGACGTAAGTACTTAGATATATTTGTTATTTTATGATACCACTAGCTGTGCCCCGCGACTTCATCCGCGTAGTATTGGATTATTGGGTCAAAAAGTATCCTATATGTTAATCCCGGTTATAATCTATCTGTGTTCCAAATTTCATCCAAATCCGTTCAGTAGTTTTTGCGTGAAGGAGTAACAAACATACATACATACATACATCCACACTCACAAACTTAGGATTTGTCTTGCAGGCACCAGGTCCTGGGTTCAAACCCCTGTTCGTGCCTGAGGTATTCGAAATCTATGTGTGAATCATAATTTTCTATATGATTATCACTTGCATACGGTGAAGGAAAACATTGTTAGGAATTGGTTAGACCTGCATGCCTTAGAAAGTCTAAACCAATTTTTGAAAGACTATATAAAGCTAGCGGATTAGGCTGCATAGCCGGCACTAGATCAGCGTGGTGCGTTACGACCTAAATCCCCCTCGTAGTGAGGGGAGGCCCGTGCCCAGGAGTGAGACGACAAAAAGGGCTACATTATATATTAAATACTAGTGGCCCGCCCCGGCTTCGCACGGGTACATTGCGATTACATTATTCGAGTTTTAGTAAGGATCCCAATTTTTTTTGAAAATATATTAATGCCTATTGTCACCCGGGGATAGTGTAGCTTCCCAACAGTGAAATAATTTTTCAAATCGGTTCAGTAGTTTCGGAGCCTATTCATTACAATCAAACAAACAAAGTTTAGCGGAAAAGGGAAGATCTTCCAGCCAGGCGGGTGTTATGCCTGGCGGGGCGGCCGCTATGCCCCGCTGGTTATTCTCGGGGTCTTGTATATATAGTCACGATGCTTGCGAGACTTAATATCGTGATTCAGTTTTTCTATGAAGAATCCGTACATTGTATTGAGACGCTGCATTTAGCGCCATCTGTCCGCTTCTGTCGGCGACGTGAATGTGGGGTCGCCGCAAAAGTTTTCCACTTTATAATATTAGTATGATAATACCATTGGGATTGCTCGCTCGTTGCCGACCAGGAAGGGCAGTGGGAATTGTAATAAAGGAAGGGAAAAGGTAGGGTGGGTCGCTCTTCATGCTTTCTCACTCATCGTATGAAACGCTGATATTATAGCTTTTTTTTTAAGATATACTACCAATGTGAGTTTTTCGCGTTGCCAGTGTTCCCTGTAGCACCGAGCTAAGCTAATGCTTGTGTTAGGAGTGGGCTCACGGCAATAGTTTAATGGCCAGGGTAGGGATCGAACTCTGAACCTCTCAGCTACGAGGGCGGACCCTCTAACCACTCGGCTATTGACGCCTTACGCCGATCTTGTATGAGAGGGAGGTACTACCTCGTTGGAACCAGCCCGTATTTGTGCTTTAGTCGATTGGACCCAGATTGGCTCTGTAGTAGAGCGTAATAGTTAAGTTACCTACATTCTGAAGTCACTACATAGTATAAAACAAAGTCGCTTCCCGCTATCTGTATGTCCCTAATCCGTATGTATGCTTAGATCTTTAAAACTACGCAACGGATTTTGATGCAATACATATAGAGTGATTCAAGAGGAAGGCATATATGTATAATACATGCATAATATAGTAGAGAAACACTGATAATTTTAGAGCCGTGCGAAGCCGGGGCGGGTCGCTAGTAATAAGATAAAAAGCTACTAAACGTCCCACCTTCATCTATACAAATAAATAAAATTGGAGTGTCTGTTTGTTATATCAAAATAACACCTTTTCACTAAATGCATATGAAAGGACATAAGACACCCATAACAAAGTCGCGATTAAAAAAAAATAGTTTGTCTGTCTGTCTGTCTGTGTGTTTGTTCCGGGTAATCTCCGAAACGGCGGGACCGATTTTGACGGGATTTTCACTGGCAGATAGCTCATGTTTTAAGGAGTAACTTAGGCTACTTTAATTTTTGAAAAACAATTAGGGTTCCGCGTAAAAAAATATAAACACATGAAATCAAAGAGTATCTCCGAAACGGCTGGACCGATTTTGACGGGACTTTCACTGGTAGTTAGCTGGTGTTATAAGCAGTAACTTAGGGTACTTTTATTTTAGAAAAACAAAGTTTTAAAAATTGGTCCTGTTGGGCGGGCTCAGAACGCGGGACCGGGCTTTTTTGTTAAGTTAAATTCCACGCGGACGAAGTCGCTGGCTCAGCTAGTTCTTAATAATAAGGTAAAAAGCTATTAAACGAACCTTCATCTCAATTAAATGTCTTGGTATTTTGATCTCCTCTGAAATTAAACGCAATTAGTATTGCCCAACAAAAGGTTAATGGAGCTTCGCTTCGTAAGTATATACGACTACATTAATTAATTAATTAAAAAATCCAAACATTTTCTAAGGTCGACCTGACCTCCTGAGGGGAAATATAATAAAATAATATTAATTAGTTCTGTTCTCACTAGCTGACCTCTCAATGCTCTAAACTTGTACTAATTAGGATAATAATGGACCTTTTGTGCGAAAGCAATAAGTTAATACTTTATTCACTTTACCTACGGTAGATACATTGTTGTCGGATGCTTGTAATTATCTGAAGAAACATGACAAGCCTCTTCTGCTGTAATTAAACCTTAGGGCAATACTCAAAGCCGACGGCAAAGTTGGAGAATGATGGGAACGAAAAATCCTTTGATACCTTCTTACCTACCTACCTGTTTCAAATATCCATATTTCTAACGTCTTTACTCTAGCTAGATCTTATTTCTGTAACTTGAATCCAAAATAAAATATTCTGTATCAACTTGATAACATTAGGCACAATAAAACCCGGTTCCATTCCGAGTCACGACTGCGCCAATGGTTTTGAAATGGATGTGATACTCGTAAAAGTTACTTGCGGAGCCGCTCTATGCGGATCGTTTCTCGAATCCAATATGCGTTTGTTACTTCCTTTTAAGAACCAGGTACCTAACCGGATCAATAGGTTAGTTTATTTCAGCAATTATATGCTTCATGGATAGGTTATTCCTTTATGGAGCTTATTTTGGATGTCAGGAGAACTGCCATCTTGCTTAGTGTAAGACGTGTCTGGGAGGAGCTAAGGTGGGAATTTCAGATACTTATATAAATCAATTTTTAAGGTTGATATTGAATGTGAATATACTGATCTATGTTTTATATAGTTAACTAAGTTCTTACACTACAGTTCACGAATTGGATCAATAAGATCCTAATATTGTCAAGGCGTAAGCAAGCAAGGAATGTAAAGCCAAATATACTGTAGCGTACACAACTTCCTACCTACCTACGTCGCGGTATACCGACTATCATAATTTTCGTATGAATATAGATCGTAACTAGAGTTACATAAGCTGTTACATAAGGCAGGTTAGGCAGGTACTGCGGCGCGCTGGTATTCGTAAGGTTTCCCCGCCTATTTGGTTTTTGGTAAATGACGGGGAGTTGGTTTTGTACGCTCGTGGTGGGCAATCCCTCTAATGACATTCCGTGATGAATACTACAAGTTCCTACCTAAAATTCACGCATAAATAATTCTGTGGGAAAATAATCTGTGTAAGTACTTACCTACTACACGCAGAATGTACGCGGGGTTCCAGCCGGGAAAATTCGTGGAAAATGGGTACTCTTTTATAGTGAAAGAAAAATCGTATTCCTTAATGAAAAGGCTCGTGACCTTTTTAGGTTTACCTCAGAATGTTGATGTTTGTTGAAAATAAGCACTAAAGATAACAGCCAAGATGTCGTTTTGCGCTTTGACAATTAAAGTTTTCATAGTGGGAGTAAGTAGGTACCTACCTAGCCAGCGAATAGAATACGTAAGTCTACCCGTATAGAATTTCTGCAATGAGCTTTCATTCGTATGCCATTGTTTTAGTTAGAACATAGAACAATATGTTTCATTACGAAAATATCCAGTTATAATTACGCATTCATTACGTAAGAATATTAATTTATTTGAGAAGACCTCTTCCAGACATTAGAGGAATACAAGTATGCGCGCCTTTAATATTGTTAAGTATTCGTATATAGATACGTAATAGAATAATAAATTACCCAAAAGAAAATAGGTACCTACTACGTCTGAGCTCAATTTGCCCGGGCTGGGGATAAAAACCAGACAGCGCCGAACTACCGAAGAGAATTATAAATCAATGTCAACAAAGTTCATAAGTTTGGAGCCCCATTCAAGTATCACAACAATACATTTTCTCTAATCCTGGGCCGGCTAGATACGGACTGCGGAGTAACGCCAGGCACACGACAATGGGCGGATTATGATGATGGTAAGGATTAAGGCGTCTTCGAGATAGGCAGGCCTTGTGGGCATGTCCTTCCTTGTGCTTAACTTTGATGAGTTTATTGCTACCCTTGGAATACCACATCTCGTAGATAACATCAATAGATAATGTTACAAAGGTTCTTACCTTTTTCGTTCGGTACGTAATACGGTTCAACATTTAGGAGCGCATTTAGTAGACGACTAAAAAGCTCTAACATTTTGCAAAGTAGAAAGAACCTATTTATTTTACAAAAAAACACACAGTACACAGTGTGTAAATTTATAACATTCCAAATTTCAAAATGATCTTTGGCGCGACTACACATAATATGGTCAATTCTTTTCGTAATTTTAAACGTATTATACATAAGGATACTTAAGAATATATTAGTACCCTTTTTTAACCATCAGAAGGCAATCGGGATCCGACCTTTGTCACCTTTTTGGAGGATGACAAATGGGAGTCGTTTGCTCAAACAGTTCGTCCTCCCTAGCATCAGGTTAAGGCTGGTTACGTTAACAAAATGGGGAATGTGAAATGCTAAACGCTTATAAAACACAACATGATCTACTTGTTACGTAAAAATGCCTTTCGTTTGTCATGTTGGTACCTATTCTGTGCGAAGATATAAAATAAATCGCTATCATTTCCAAGGCGTGTTAAGCCTCAGCCGTTTATCAAAAATATTGATTGTTTTGACGAGCTACAAAAATGCTAATAAGTTGATATTTATTACACCGTTGTTACTAACTCCACCTGTTGTAGAGGACAGCCGTAATGTAATTAGCGAACTTGGAACTGTTGTTGCCCGAAACGAAATAAACAATGTCGTTATAGCAAAAACATTTTTCACAAATAAAGTCCATGTTTCATATTTCTCTGCGGTAGTTATTGGTTTATTATTTTTATCGTACCTATTCAATACTTATTGTATTACAAGAAATCGCAAATTGAGTTAAGGGAATTTATGGATTTTTTTGCTATTTAGACAGCATCATTATTATAGTATTTAAAGTAGCTCGCATAAATAAATCGACAATATGTTAGATATAACGCAAATGAAGCAACAACAAGCACACTTATTCAGACACCAAATAGAAGTGTAAACCTTAGACTTACTGTATGCTCCATACTGTAAATTCCAGGTCTTTAGTATTGAGCCGAGCGCTTGTCACACGAGTGATTTCACCCTCCTCGTGTGTGTTCGTCGCAAATTCCTTCGCAGCCCGTATGTTTGTCTAAGTGGGTGTAACTCACATGGAATGGAGGGCTCGTGGAATGTCTAATAACATTTTGGGAGTACGCGAGCTATAATATTCTAATACGGGTGTTTTTCTTGAATATTTTCCTTGCACCCGCCCCATACCTATTCCGTGGGTACTTATACAGTCGATTGCGTAAATATTCGTTCGTTTAATTATGTTATATTTTTATTGTTCCACTCGGCTGGTCTCCAAGCTAACATTTAGGAGACCAATGCCAATATCAAGTGACGATATACAAGCTGCTTGATATTAGTCCACTTTACAATGTTAGCTCGAAGGTGTTTCAATGATTTTTGATTAGAAACGGCTGGAGGCTGATCGTAAATCTAAATAACTAGGGCCCGTATTAATGCTTAAATAGATCTCAAGTCTGAGAATTTATTGGACATGTCATCCTTAGTCCTTATGTCATACCAGTAGAAGATGACATGTCAAAAGAAAACTCAAGACTTGAGATCTATTTATTTATACGGGTTTTAGCTCTGTTCTACCAATCTCGCAACAAGATAGGTACATCCAATAAAATGTGGAGAGAATTGGCGTAAAAGTTGTTCCAACTAAATAACGAATTTTGTGAGCTCGGGCGTGTGGTTCCTCGAATCGTAACAAGAGAACAACTGGCCGAGCCATATTATTCCTAGTTTGTTTACTTTACATCTTGGGCCGGCTAAAGTTTTAGAGATTCTGTGAAATAAACTCAAAATGTATTAGTATTGTACCTTCAGAACCGTTTCTAAAACGAGTCAGTTTCAGTGATATATTTTACTAGCTGTATCCGCGACTTCGTCCGCGTGGAATTAAATTGACAAAGTTTCATACAAACTTTCATCCCCTATTTTATCCCCTTGGGGGTAGAATTAATCTAAATCCTTTCTTAGCGGATGCCTACGTCAAAAAAACTACCTGCATGCCAAATTTCAGCCCGATCCGTCCAGTGATTTGGGCTGTGCCTTGATAGATCACTATGTCAGTCAGTCAGTCAGTCACCTTTGAGTTATATATATTTAGATTTATACAGTAAATATTTAACGTGAAATGTAAAACGTTTACGTAAAAGCATTGTGTCTTATTATTTTTTGGCTACTACCACTAGTTTGGGAACATTGGGTAGGAACTGCGGCGAAAATTTTTAAGATCTTTGATAGGAACTCGTAACCTCAGTTATTATAGAACGTCAATAAAAATCAAATCGTTTATTTTGTTTAGGCCTACGGGGGCACTGACAAATTGTCAATTTTTATTTTTTTTCTTATATTGTAACCGGATCAGAACGCGACCTCAACTGAGAAGATCCGGCAAGAACCTCCATTACTCAAGAATGTCCCGGACGTCTCGACTCCGAATACAGGTTGAAACAGAAAGGGTATACTTTTTATTCAAAACTTATCTTTGTAATTCTAAAACTATCAGCTTTGGAGGAAAATTGAGAAATAAAAGGTGTTATTGGGATACAGCTGTTAACAGATTTCATAAGTCTACACAACCTTCAGCAGCACTTCAACTGTCCTACAAAGCCGATAGTTTTAGATTTACAAAGATACGTTGCAAAAAAAATGTATACCCTTTCTGTTTCACCTATTATATACTACTAATAAAGCTTCTCACTTCTTTGTATAGATCTATCCCTATCTATTGGTTAAACGGTTAAGACTGGATACTGCAAGGTGATCATGTACCATCTCATGTCCCACACCAGGTGATCCTGGTGAAATGGAACGAGCCGTACCAGAAGCTGGCGTCGTGCGACAGCAGCGGCGTCATCTTCGTGTGGATCAAGTACGAGGGCCGGTGGAGCATCGAGCTGATCAACGACCGGAGCACGCCGGTCACCCACTTCTCCTGGTCGCACGATGGCAGGATGGCGCTCATTTGTTACCAGGTCAGTTCTTAACTCTAAAGCTATAGGAAATTGCGCTCGCATGCGTGTTACTAATAAGTATCTCTCATGACGCAAAACGTGATTTCATTGACAATGTTATGACAAAACCTTTTTCATAACATGCTCCGTAATTCTATTGTAAATCGATTGTAACTTTCTATAAATTTGAGGGTAAGTCAGGCTACCACTATTGTTATTATTACATTACAGATTGATATATCTCTCTCCTTGTTTAGGGGAGCGAAGTCCAAAGGAATGCGCCGGAGCCAATGTCTAAGGAGGCAAATTATTATGGTCGGATATTTCGGACATGGACAGTTTGCGAACCAGGCTATATGTCGAGGATGACTGCTTTATGTATTTGGATGAGAAGGACGCGTGTTTAGTGTTCTGAGGCTTGTGTTTATTGTATTACAATGCTACTACGGTAACTACCGAACGACCTCACGAAAATATTAGTCACTAAAATATTACTCTTCAAATTAATTAAAACGGCCCGTAAAACATTAATCAGTGATGTATCCGATCTCTCTCACCAAATTTATCCCTAAAGTAATCAAGAAAAGTACAAAACAATTTAATTTGGATTAACCCTTTATAAGTTGTTGCTTCATTGTCTTTGGAAATAGGTAATCCGGATGTCTGGGTAACATTATCGAATGGGATGGATAATTTGTTTTTTCATCTTGTTTTAATTCGTTCTATCTTTATTAATTGCAAAAGGGTAAAAATAATAACAAGTTAGCTAATTACTTACGAGGAGCGACCCTTCGAGCCACTAAATTATCGGTTTTGTCTTAAGTATTTTGTTGACGAAAGAATATAATAAGTATATTATCGATAGGAGGTAGGAGATAAATTGAATTATTATCATCATCCCACAACGCTTATTGCCTCCGACGGGTCCTACCATCCTTTTACCCATTTGCGGTGTTAGATACCTATACAATTTAATTACGAACGTATCAAGATTATCTGGAGGAAACAAGCGTGGGCCGTAATGTAGGTAGTGTTTACAAATTAAATTTTATCTTATGAGCTACTAGCTGAGCCCGCGACTTCGTCCGCGTGGAATTTAACTTAACAAAAAAGCCCGCTTCCGCGTTCTGAGCCCGCACGACAGGACCCATTTTTTCATTTTTAAAATTTAGTTTTTCTAAAGTAAAAGTAGCATAAGTTACTGCTTATAACATCATTTATCTACCAGTGAAAGTCCCGTCAAAATCGGTCCACCCGTTTCGGAGATACTCTTTGATTTCATGTGTTTTTATTTTTTTACGCGGAACCCTAATTGATTTTCTAAAATTAAAGTAGCCTAAGTTACTCCCTATAACATCAGCTATCTGCCAGTGAAAGTCCCGTCAAAATCGGTCCAGCCGTTTCGGATACTACCCGGAACAAACACACAGGCAGACAGACAGACAGACATACAGACAAAAAAAAATTAAATCGCGTTTTTGCTATAGGTGTCGTATGCACTTTCATATGCATTTAGTGAAAAGGTGTTATTTTGATATTACAAACAGACACTCCAATTTTATTTATTTATATAGATAGGTATTTCCCTCAGGCTTTCAAGATGTGAAAACTTCGCCAGTTTACCCAAATTATCCCTTTCAACGAGGGACCTAGGTAGATTAAGTAATAAATCTTACTTAAGCTTTGGATCTTTAAATAACCCTGTAGAATCTTTGAAAGAACTAAGAACAGAACTTGTAAGAACATTTAGTTGGTATAGGAGCTTAAGGCTAAAGCGCCCATCTAGCCCGCGAAGTTCAAATTTTTTGAGTTCTTTTAGAAATTTTTCAAAATCTGACAATAATAAAAGACAAATTTTGTAATTCGCGAAAAAGACCGTGTGCAGTGCATTTATTAATATATCCAACTTACTCTAAAATATTTCAAGAACGACAGCTATCCAGATAATCTGGCAACTTTTGTATATTTAGTGATTTACTAGTATCATATCCACCGTGATAATATTTAGAGTAAAATAAATGTATTAATAAATGCACTGCACACGGTATTTTTCGCGAATTACAAAATTTGTCTTTTATTATTGTTAGATTTTGAAAAATTTCTAAAAGAACTCAAAAAATTTGAACTTCGCGGGCTAGACAGGCGCCTTCACCTTAAACTAAAAGGATTAAAAGGAGATACCTAATCTATCCTTTGTACAGTTTAAATAAAGCGGTAGAATATATATTTTTTAAATACTATCGACTGACGAGCAATTCAGAATTCCATATGTTAAAAAACAGCTTTTGGTGCAGGACATTTGGTGCTAGACTAATTTATATCTTACCTATTACTCTTCTTGGTTTAAAATTTGTTGAATCATATACAAATCCCTGAATTCCTAGTACTTGGCGGATTGGTCCTGGTTAGCAATAGACCGGAGCAAGTGGACACGGGTGGCAAGATGCAGTGTAACCGGTGGTACCTACAGACTAAAAATGAAATGAAATAGGAATAAAATAGGTATATACCTAATATTACTTCGCAGCAATATATTCTACACGAGAATACATCAATAAAACGTCAAATCACATGAGTAACTTCTCTGCGACCACGTGAGCGCTCGGAGCCAGCCAGCCAGTCAAAATGTCGTTCCAATTTACTAAAAGGTTTCTCTGTGAAGCCGCTCGGGCGGTGTTACGTGACACCTCTATACACAAACAATTATTGCTAAGAAAGGTGTGACCGACTCGCGGGGGCGTGCATCGGCCCAAGATACCTCACCTCACCTTCAGGGCACATTGCCTTGAACCGGGGGTCCGTCTTAATCAATAGATAACCGAGACGCCGCCGTCGCTACTGCAATACACTATTTTTAGCTCGGAAACATATGAGTTGGTAGGTAACTATAAAAACACTGAGAACAAAATACGACACCAAATTATTTATGTAGTTCCTAGTACCTATTATTTTTACTACCTAAACGTTTTGTAATTATACAGCATTGCTACGAAAATAAAACTGTACAATTGGTAGCGAGTGAGCTAATCAAAGGTCTGCTTTGGGAAAGGAAATCATCAGAAAATGTATTTTTATGTTACATCATCTTTAGAATTTACTGAGGCGCCATGCAAAATATCGCGCATTATTATAATAAGACCATCTATAATCAACTTCAGATTTTATGTACGAAGAAGCAGCAAATTCCCAATAAAATTATGGTTAGAGTCCGTAAACTTAGCAGCTGGTAGTGGTCCAATCCAATTTATTACAAGATCGACGTTCGATCGCGGACGACCGCTGTAAGAGATGAAATCTCTCGGCTTGATTGATAGCCTATTTTCCACGGTGGACGGGCTCCGGTTATTGTCATATTTTTCTTTTGCTTATTTTGCGATTTTCGTACGAAATTGGACAAACTGCTGCGTGAATTGTTTTGTTGTTCTGCGAATAAGTTTCGGCTGCACGTGTTGCTCTAGTAAATTGTCTCGAAAGTTGTTAAAGAGTTTGTGTAACTAAATAATCTCTTTCTAGACTAATGTTATAACTTGAAATAAGTTGGGGATTTCATCACTTTTTATCGTCAATATCACAATATGTGAAGCTGAAAGTTGTTCGCGTGTGCACTGCTCCGATTAGGTTTGGATCACCTTACTGGCTAGTTAGGTAGCTAGGTTGCCTGGGTACTTTTGAGCCCGATTAAATGAAGATACATCCAAAAATAGATAAAACATTATGATAGTACGCCATAAATGACGCTAACCCTGAAAAGAAGTAGCTATGATGGTGGTTTAATGTATGTGTTTAATGTTCTTTCGTTTTCATAGTCTGGGCAGGATTTGCTAAAAGGTCGTAAGGTTGCGGCCTAGGGGCGGCATATCTCAGAGGACGCTCGTTTGATTGTTTGTTTGTTAGGTATCTACCTAATCTGTGATAGGAAGGAGAGAGTCTGTATGTAGTGAAATTACTCAGGCTTAAAAAAGTAGATATAAATCCGGCACTGATCAAGCATACCAGTAAATAAGACCTGCCATCATTATAATTTTGGTCAACTCTCGCAGGACGGCTTCGTATTGGTGGGTTCGGTTGCGGGACAGCGCTACTGGTCGTCCATGCTGTCCCTGGACGCGCGCATCACGTGCGGCTGCTGGACGCCGGACGACAACCAGGTGTACCTGGGCACGGCGTCCGCGCAGCTCGTCGTCATGGACGTGCACGGCGCCATGGTCTCGCAGGTCAGAGGGGGGATTGCATGACTGAGAAAAGAGGGAATAATTTAACAATTACTTATATGTAATTCTTGGTAATTTAAAAAGGGAAACACCTGAAGCTATTATATTTATATTAATATCTACTACCCTTTGTAATTATTAACTAAATAAGCAAGTGGCGATAAAAAAAAGAAATATAACAAAATGTAAAAAGACAAGCCCGCTGAGTTTCTTGCCGGATCTTCTCAGTCGAGGTCGCTTTCCGATCCGGTTGTAGATATAAGAAAAAAATTAAAAAAATATAATTTGTAAATTTGTAACAAAATAAACGATTTGAATTGGAACACTGAATAATTTGACCCGCGGAACTAAGTCACATGAAAATATCACCATCTAAAGAAAATTACATATGAAAAAAGATAAATGAGTTCTGAATGCGGTCCGGTGGGAAATATTATTTCTGAAATTTTGCCCGGCTGCTTAAGAGGTTGGCCAATAAGCTGAACATTGTATCAGGTGCAACTAGTAGCTGAAGGCGGCATCACATCAATGGCGTGGTCGTGCGAGAAGTTCAAGATGGAGGAGGGCGAGGAGTGCGGGGAGAACAGCGGCGGTCACGTGCTGGCGGTGGCGCTGGGCGGCGGCGAGCTGGTGCTGCTGCGCGGCCACGACGACGTCAGCCCCGCGCGCGTGCGCACCGGCCTGCGCGGGAACACGCTCGTCATGGAGTGGGCCAACTCCAGGGAGCTGCTGGCCGTAGCTGGCACACTGATCGCCGGTGAGTGAAGGCAAAAAATGTCGCAAGGCGGCACCACTGTCGCGTGGGCGTTGTAGTGACACTGACAGAAGTGAAGTGACAGAAAAGGACAGGCCTGTCCAATCAAGCGACATCTATTGAGCTGAAAATGTTTTACCCTCTTTAATGATTTATTAATGAGGGTAAACGACGTCGACGAGTACTTAGTAAATACGCCATAGTCGCGACGCGCGATGCCCAGTTGCATTGTTTTATTGATGTTCATGGTTTTCACCTCCAATCTACCATGATTTTATTCAATCAAATGCAGGCCTACGGATTTGAAACTTAAAATGAATCCAGACCAATAGTTACTGAATATTTACATATTTATTTAATCAAATCTTAGGTTTTAATAAATCGAATATCGTTTAATTATTCATTACCATTTCCTAATAAATGTGTTGTATCATCGCAAACTAGTGGCCTAGTTGCGTATGTATAAACTCGATAACGATGTATAAACTGGAAGCTATCAACCCTACCATTGGTCGTAAATGTAAATGTAAAAAGCGGAGTCCGCAGCGGCACACGAGCGCGTCATTTATCACGCGGACAGAATGCCCGCCATCAACACATCAATTTATCAATATCGCTTTAACACGGAAACCATTACACTGGCGGACCGGCGGCCACATGAAAACTTCCATCGGAGCCGCACCTGATATTTTTTATTAAAATCTAAATTGATACTGGTCGTGGTACTCTCGTCAAAATTTGCCTTGTATAAAACGTTGCCAAGCCTCGCCACTATCGCCGGAAAAAGTGTAAATTCAATTTAAACAATTGATTTATTAATTGGGGACAACTTAAAAGTATACTGTTTTGTTATATATTTTGGGTAACAACATTACTATTGATCCATCTACACTTACTTATAACACAGAAAATATAATACTACGTCTAGTACCGAGATAGTAGTAATAGTGTAGTGCGAGTGTCCAAAAGTAGTCCAATAATTACGTTCTTACAGAACCCGACGAGCCGCCCGACTCTCCTCCGTACAAGAACGTCGTCAAATTCTACTCGGACACCGGAACTTTAATCTACACCGTCCCTATACCGTTCACTCAGGTAAATATGTTCTTAAACGCATCATCGCGCCTGTATTCCTCTTAAAGGTAGGCAGAGGAGCAATGTAATACACTTACAATTAACCGAGTATATTTGCAACATGTTACTAACTTCATGTACTGCCGGACTATATAATAAGTGGCATATACTTACACGTTTATACCTAAGAAGGCTTCTACACAGTTGGATTAACGACGCCCGATGGATAGGAATGAAGCTGCAAGAAATACAACTAACTCTATTCAAGGATTTTCATTTTCTAATGGCTCTATCGTTAATGTGTCTTGTAGAAGGACTTGTAGTTTTGTTTCTACTTTTATACTATTAATAAAGGTGGATTAGCGGTTGTGTAGTTACACCATACTTGGCTTTTTCTTTCGAATGTCAATTTACAGATGACTGAAAGATAGCTCGGTGTATATCTATTCGCCCGCTAAGGGGGCTAATGTCCACTTAAACGTGGATTAGCGGTTGTGTAGTTACACCATCCTTGGATTTTTCTTTCGATTGTCAAATTACTGATGATAGGAACATATAGTTCGGTGTGTATCTATTCGCCCGCTAAGGGGGCTAATGTCCACTTAAACGTGGATTAGCGGTTGTGTAGTTACACCATCCTTGGATTTTTCTTTCGATTGTCAAATTACTGATGATAGAAACATATAGTTCGGTGTGTATCTATTCGCCGGCTAAGGGGGCTTATGTCCACTGTAGGCTTGTGTGACGGCACTGACGTGGGGCCACGCCGCTCGGCGCTTGTTCGTGGGCGTGGGCGGCGCGGTGTGCACGGCGCGCGTGTGGCGCGTGGTGGCCCCGCTGCAGCTGCTGGCGCGCGTGCGGGCCGCGCAGGCGCTGCGCGACCCGCGCCTGGCGCCGCTGCTGCCGCTGCCGCCGCGCTTGCAGCCGGCGCTCGCTAACCTCTTCGCACACACTATAAGGGTAAAACAATCGTAGCGAGACCCTTACAGTACATTATACTAGGTGAAACAGAAAGGGTATACTTTTTTTACAAAACTTAACTTTGTAATCCTAAAACTATCAGCTTTGGAGGAAAATTGACAGATTTCACAAGCCAACAAAACTTTTCTACTTCAACTGTCCCACAAGTTTTAGATTGACAAAGTAAAATTGCAAAAAAAATAGTTTATCCATTTTGTTTCATCTACTATAATATAATTTAGCCCTTTTAACGTTCCACTCGTGGTCACGTGCCTCCCTCCCCGCTGGCTCAGTGCGGGTTGGCCTACCCTACCCTACCCTTACAGTAGTTTGTAGAAATATAATGTGTAATTAAGAAGGTTTTATATTGTGTTAAGTATATTAATAAAAATAATAAATCAGGTTATTGGTGAATCAGCTACGCTGGTAACACCTACTACTTGCTTAGCATAGAAAACATAATAACAACTAAAACATAAAAACGCGCGTGCACAAACCAAAACAAATAAGAAAACAAACATATATTCAAATTCAAATGACGACCGCTTGGTGCAGTGGTTCGAGCGTAGGCCGCTCGGCTCACAGCACCGGGTGGTTGCGGGTTCGATTCCCGTCAGGGTAAATTTCGGAAAAGGCCTTTTCGTAATTTTCCCTGGTCTGGGTGTCACTGGGATCGCCCCCAGTCCATTGTACGGTACCCATAGTACAAGCTTTGCTTAGTTTGGGACCATACAGTTGGTGTGTTTGTCTGGCGATATTTATTATTATTATTATTATTAAATTCAAAAATTCTAAATTGTTTTTATTCATGTAAGCCAACAAAGCATTTATGAATAGTCAGAATCTACGACCGGTTCGGAATGCTGCTTCCACTGAGAAGAGCCGGCAAGAAACTCAATGGTTACTCTTTTCAATGAATGAATGATGGTGTACATTCTCAGGAACAGCATAAAAAAAAATATGAGCAGGCAACACCATTGCCACTAAATATGTAATATATATAATAAATATAATATATATAATAAAGTCTTCATGTCTTCCAATGTTGGGATAATAACCCTTAACCTTTTGATACTTAATGATGTATTGGTATGACATAAGAATGTCATTTCCAAGATCGCTCCCTGACTTAAGATCGATTTATTAATACCAGCCCAAGAATAAGTTGATACACTTTCATTGCTCCACGTTGAATATGCAGTGCGGTCGTAAGCCCATAAGTAAACCAATCTCAAGTCTGAGAGCGATTTTGGAAATGTAATTCCAACGTCATAACCGTACAAAAAGACATCTCAACAGCGTAATCAAGACCGCTCAGACTTGCAATCTAAATATATATAACTCAAAGGTGACTGACTGACTGACATAGTGATCTAACAACGCACAGCCCAAACCACTGGACGGATCGGGCTGAAATTTGGCATGCAGGTAGATGTTATGACGTAGGCATCCGCTAAGATAGGATTTCGATTAATTCTACCCCCAAGGGGATAAAATAGGGGATGAAAGTTTGTATGAAACTTTGTCAATTAAATTCCAAGCGGACGAAGTCGCGGGCACAGCTAGTTGATTAATAAATACGTTCGTACAGTGCAACGTGCCGGAGAGCAGCTCGCTGCGGCGGTTCGCGTCGCGGCCGCCGGCGGCGGGCGCGCGGCTGCACTGCACCATGCTGCGGCACGACGACGAGGAGGCGGGCGCCTACACGCTGTACCTGGAGCACCTGGGCGGGCTCGTGCCGCTGCTCAAGGGCCGCAGGACCAGCAAGATCAGACCCGAGTTCGTTATATTCGACCCGCAGGCTGAAGGTACGCTCACATATGTAATCACACGGTGAATGCAAGTTATGCTATCCAGTATCCAATATTTACTATTCGTTTCTAATAACTTTTTGAAGCGAAGCTTCTATACGGACGTTCGGGGCGCTCGCCGCGCGGCCACTATCCGTGCTAAGCGTCGGTATCGTTACACGTTGACGTCAGTAGCGTTACACGATATATACACAGTGGCAGCTGCGGTGCCCTACGCTTTATACTATAAAGTATCGCTTCTTTCGGGCGTCCCTAGACGGCACTGTGGTCGATGGTAGAGCCGAGCAGTAGCCAAAATGTCTACTTAACTTAATTAAATTTTACGTAATTTTGTAGCTAAATTACATCACGGGCTAGCTAGACCAGGGTAGTACCCCCCTCTCACAGAAAAGCGGCGCGAAGCAGTAAATATAGCTGCGTTTCGTATCATGAGTGAGAGAGCCGGAAGCCCTCCTCTGTCCTGCTCCACTTCAGATCGGTAACGTACCAACAATACCTTAGGTATTGCAAGAATCTATAGATTACGTTAACTGTTTAACATCAGCCAGGTCGCACGCTAGTTTGCCGGCTATATTCCATAAAAAATCATCAGTTAAAAAACTATAAAACATTACAAAAATTGGTTTATACGTGGTTTCTACCGTATACTGGCCGGCCGCTGCCAACATCATAACATTCATCGTTCTCAAATTATTCAAGGATAAAAATCTCTATACAGAAACTTTTTCTGGCGCGGCAGGTAGCTGCGTGGTGCGCGAGAGCAGCAGCAGCAGCAGCAGCGGCGCCGCCAGCTCGTCGTCGGGCGGCGCCGCCTCCCCCCGCGCGCCGCGCACCCCGCGCACCCCGCGCCGCGCGCCCTCCGCGCACCCACCGCTCACGCCCTCCTCCTCCGACACCGAGCGGGAGGAAGGTATGGGTAAAGAGATGGGATACTAAAAATAATTAATTCATTATAATAATATTAATAATTTAGCCCTTTTGCCGTCCCACTCCTGGGCACGGGCGTCCCCGCAACACGAGGGAGATTCAGGCCATAATCCACCACACTGGCCCAGTGCGGGTTGGCGGATTTCACATGTCTTTCGAAAATTGGTTAGATCTTCTAAGAATAGCAGGTTTTCCTTAACCGTAAGCAAGTGATAATCATATAGAAATTATGATTCGCACATAGATTTCGAAAAATCCTGAGGTGCGACCCGGGGTTTGAACCCAAGACCTGGTGCCCGTAAAACACGTGCTTAACCTATCGGCTATCACTGCTTATTATTTCATTAAATTAGTTTTTTTTACCTTTTCGTCTATAACTGCTATTTTGTCGTACCAACCTTCAATAATGGAACGACTGCACTACAATAGTACATTGTTACACGAGTGGTGAAAGTGACTTATTTAGTCCCGAGACGGGGTTTGGCGCCCGAGCGTAGCGAGGGCGCTAATAGTTCGAGGGACAAAATAAGTCTTTCACCCGAGGTAAACACTGTGCTTTTCATTACGAATACAAGGAAAGTAAAAATAAAAACAGGAATTGGCTAAAGAAATAATACAAGGAAGTATAAACAATACTCTACAAATAAAAAAAAATAATTATCGGATTGCCGCCTATTTTTTTTTTTCGTTGGCCGGCCAACTTCATTATTTAGCCATTATTTTTCATTTTCATCTTTAAATATTTTGCCCAAATCTATGAAATTCTTGAAACTAAATTATAATTAAGTCATTTAAAAATATATATTCTTTAATGAATACTTAACTTTATGTTATTTCAATTTTACATCGTGCTGTAATTGAGTGACTGTAGAAAAAGTTTGAACATGGTTCCATAGAAATGTGAAAATGGAACTAGTTTTTTTTTTTATAATTTGACAGCTGTCAGTTGAAAGTGATTCTCCCGGGCCGGAAAAGTATTACTTTCAACCCGCTCCTCAGGGACTTCAGACCTACTTTCAGAGTATGAGTAATGAAAAAACTTTTTATGTATTAGGTTGCTCTGGATCGCCGCGACTGCAGAGACGCAGGCGCGCGCGGGAGAGACGAAAGGTACGAAGCACTAGCGACAAGGACGACGCACCTGATGAGTTGGCTTATATCGATTCGCTGCCAGAGGTATGAAAACAAACAAACCTTCATAATCTGTAATGTTCTTACATCCACGAGGGTGGCAATAAAACTTATTTTTCGAATAACTTTTTCACCGTTCCTCATATGAATTTCTGTTACAGGACGTCCGTTTAGTAGAAGTGACCTCTAACATTTGGGGCACAAAGTTCAAAATGCACGGTTTAGCGAAAAACGTTCCCGCCAACCTAGGCCAGGTGACTTACAAGACGTCCTTGCTCCATCTCCAGCCGAGACAGATGACTCTTATGATAACGGAACTTCGGGACGATTATCCCGTCGGTCCGGACCCGAGCTTCAACCCTAACATCTTCTCCGAAGACGAGGAGGAGGTGTTCCCCTCGAACGACTCCGCTGACTCCCCCTCGCACACCAACAACAACATCAGGAGGAAACTGACTCTCAACGAGCGTATAAACAACACTAACAATATTAATCAGAACGATTTCACCGCAAATAATAACAATACCAACGGCCCGTCCCTCGCTAGAGCAGAGTCCTACGACGAGTTCCCCTACATCGATACCAATGAAACCGTTAATAATGTACCAGAAAGTGTATACTCTACGCCAATACGGCACCCCCCACAAACCGCGGAGAGAAGGGTCAACAACCCAGCGGCTGTCCCGAACCGACACGCCATCTCTCCGCTGAGATGCGAAAGTTCAGTGCCAACGCTGCAATCGCCGAAGAATGCCGTAGCACCCACAGACATCATATTCGAACGACCGTCACCGCAGACCGTCACCTGCGGCGGTCGCGGGGACTTCTTCGGAGGCAGGACCGATTACGGAGTCCGAGGAGACAACGTGTCGCTGAAAGGAAACTTGTCCAATCTGGAGCAGCAGTCGTTCACCCTCAACCTCAGCCTCGAGCCGAGCCGCCAGGTGACGATCAAGAAGTGCGACAGCCACGTCACCGACAACTGCCTATCGAAGCTGCGAAAGAATATCTGCAGCAGAGGCGAGTCCGCCTCCTACGACGTCAACACGCGGATTCTGAAATCGCTCTGCAACAAAAACTACGAGCAAGAGGTGCATCCGGACGCGCTGACCAGGCGCGGGGACGGGATCAAACACCTCCAGAAGGGCGAGGACTTGAAGTTCATAGACGAGGAGACGCCCGTCGATACGAGCATCAACAACCTGACGGAGCGGGGCCGGGAGGGGAGGGCGCCGCGGGCCCCCGCCGTGGTGCCGATCAGCCCGGTGTGCGCCACCGTGCCCGGCCGCGACACCATGACGCGCAGCTGCAGCGTGGGCTACCTGGACCTGGTGGACCCGCAGGCGCTGCACGCGCAGGTCAGCCTGGCCGCGCTGCGCGGGGAGCCGCCGCGCCGCCTGGTGCTCGTCAACAACAAGCGGCCCCGGCGCCCGCGCCGCCCGCCGCGCGCCGCCGACCGGCAGCCCGACTGCTCGCAGCCGCCCACTCTGCGGCGCTGCGGCAAGTCCCGCAGCCTCGACTCCGCCGAGATGTCGCTCACCGTGGACAGGAGCAGGCGGCTGTCGCGGGTGGACTCGCTCGCGCCCCGGGCGGAGCCGGCCGCGAACTCCAGCCGGTGTAACAGCACCGGGGAGGATAACAGCGGGACTAGTGCGGAGGAGGGGGGGCGGCGGGAGCGCCCCGCGTGCACGGCGTGTCGGCTGGGGGCGGGGCAGGCGGGGGCTGGGCAGGCGGGGGCGGGGGCGGGGGAGGCGAGCGCGTGCGCGGCGTGCGGTGCGCGCGCGGCGCCCGCGCCCCCGCCGCCCGCGCCGCGCGCCGCCGACAGCGACTCCGACTACAGCAAGTATTACAGTTAGTACAATAGTAGATGCTTCACACCTCGGCTCACCGGCGCCACTCACACCACGGACGATTCGGGTAACGCTTAAGCTTCCACTCCCGGGCTGCTGGTTTTCACTGATGATGAAATTTTAGACTGATCCACAGAAACAGACTTAACCTTACGTAACGGTAAAATAGGCACTGAACATGTTGAGAATGTATTGTATATTACAATTACAATATGATATTGTTGAGTAAGCATAGTATGTTTCTGTTAGTAATTTGATTTCATGAATAACTTTAAAGACTCTAAAACAACGACTGAATTAAGAGTTAGGCACACATAAGTAGATACTTACTAATTAGAACTATTTAGATGCTGCCGAAAATGAAACTCTCACACGGCACGCCCTATGCTTCAGACTTCTATAAATCGCATGAAGCTTGTTTCACAATTGAAAGGGCATGGTTAGAAAGTAGGTAGGTCGTTAGAATAGCACATTTACGTGAGCATTCGCAACACTCTTAGGCCACAAAATACCTGATAGTACCTTAGGCTGCACGTGCACTAAAATATCCATTCGTTCCTTGTCCCTAAGAGCTAACTTGTAACACTAATGTTGGATGAATTTTGGGACATCCGAACGCCTCCGTGATAGCGTAACGAAAATAGCAATACGCTTGTTGGAAATGTCTTCATTTTGCATGATACATCATGATACATCTTACCTATATTTGCACGTTTCCGCCGTTTGCAATTGCTATTTTTGATATGGCCGTCTGGTTATATCCAAAGAATTACCTTTTCCTTCGCTTTAACTCTACCAGAATATCAGGCACTTAGCACGAGCGACAATAAGTAAACAATAAATAAATCTATTGTTCGGTGTATATACGGATTAAGAATTACTTACGTCAACAAACGTGTTGCGAATTCTCGTGTGTACTCTGACACTCGACAAACGACCTAACCGCAACCACCTCTACCAGGTTCGCTAGAGCAGCTCGCCCTGCGTCTACTGGCGTCGCGGTCTTCTCGGCGCGCGGCGGGCGGCGGGGGGGGCGGTGGGGGAGGGGGCGGGGGCGCGGGCGCGGCGGCGCGCGAGACCAGCTCTGCGCCGGCGTCGCCGCGCCCGCGCCCCGCGCGCAGCCGCGCCGCGCCCGCCGAGACCACGCCCGCGCCCGCGCCGCGGAGGAATCGGTACTCCTCCGCTTCGCCTATAAGGTCAGTGCTGGGAGGTCATGCCTTCAGAACAAGGCGACTGATTTTTGCTGCACATTGGAATCATGATCACAAACAAACAAGCATGCCTCCTATAGCTTTAATAGATATGAAAAAAAAACAGTAACCAGATCTTGCTTAGTTGAATTTGGCTGAAGTTATCCGTCGCATAATTTCAGAGCGAGAGAAACTGAACCGAGAAACCAGAACTGTCTGTTTCAACGTCAGCCGATTCCAACGTGAGGGCCGTCTTGGTGGCAAAAACAATCTTGGATGCGCTCACTGTAGATTACGCTACGACCCCGATACATTTAAAACATATTTTCCCTTTGACTTACCCATCCACTTCATATCTTACATTAGTATAATTATTTGGTAAGTGCTAAATACACCGCATCGTCCCAGGCAACTCCTGAACTCGCCTCTCCTTAACCGGAGACGGAACAAGAAGCCGTCCGAGAGCTCCGACGACGAGTACTCCGCCGGCGGCGGCTACAGCGAGGTCAACGGAAGGAACTACAGAGACCTGGAGAGCTTCCAGAAGGCGCAGCTCAGAAATAAGGTATGCAACACAGATATAGATTTACATAGATAACGCAAATGCATGTACTTCGCGTGTCCGAACCCCGACCAAGCGTCAAGGTTGGTCGCCCGCTAACTTGTGACCGAGCGGGACCACAGATATAAAAAATATGAGTATGAGCGAGATAATCGTAGCGGGCGGAGGAGCATCGGCGGCATCGGTGTCTTTGAATCGGTTTAGATTTCCCGTCACTAAATTTCGGCTGTGACGTCACAGTAGGTGTAAAAAATTCATTAAAAATTCGGCACGCTTGGTTTCAATACAAATCGTGATACTTGCGTTATCTATGTAAATCTAATCTGTTGTATGCAATAAGTAAGCTTGATGGTAGAGCTAAGCTGTAGCTAATTGAATCGCTCATATACGTAGCACCACCCTCTCAGAGAAGATCGGCGTAAAGTAGCTAGTGTTGCTGCGTTTTGTAAAAAAAAAAAAAAAAAACAAAATTGTTTTTTCATTCATGTAAGCCAACAAAGCATTTATGAATAGTCACAATCTACCACCGGTTCGGAATGCTGCTTCCACTAAGAAGAGCCGGCAAGAAACTCAATGGTTACTCTTTTCAATGAATAAAAGATGGTGTACATTCTCAGGAACAGCATAAAAAAAAAATATGAGCAGGCAACACCATTGCCACTAAATAGCTAATAGTAAATAATAATCATATATTTAATAATGTTAATAAAATGAGAATGCTAGTTTAGTGTGATGTGCATACCTACTCATACGATGTCTCTGATGACTCTGTACGATGAGAAAGCGAGCCGGAAGCCCAACCCCTCTCTGTTTCACTCCCTTTAAGGTCAGCAACGTGCGAGCAATGCCTTTGGTATTACAAGCGTCTGTAGGCTACGGTAATTGCTTAACATCAGACTGATCGTACGCTTGTTTGTCGACTTTGAAATATAAAAGTAACCCTTTAACACGCCTACGGGTCACTTTTATAATGAAACTGTACTTTAATAAGTGCTCTCCTATCTCGCAACTAGACCTAAAGCGCGGCAAATGACCGGTTCGGTCCTGGCTGTTTCTTTTGCTTGCTTTGCTTAATAGATCACTGAATCCAGGTAATCGAAAAATATTGGGCTGCTTATTGGTTACGGTCCTTGTCAGCCGAATGCTAAATGGAATGCATTACAAAACACTTCGTGTCACGACAAATACTGAGTTGATAATCGTATTTGGTGGTTGTAATGTGAACAAGATTGTACTGCATCGTACATGGACCACTGGACTCTACACTCTATGACAGAAGTTTCCGAAACACAAGCCTAAAAAGGTGTATAAGATTTGCGATCGACCAATCACAATTCATTATTATTTTCGATGGACCAATCATAATGCGTTGCCTCCGCTCCCGACCAATCACAATGGTATCTCGCTACCTTCATCCCCAGCTGAAGCGCGCGGGCATCACGACCTCGTCGTCGAGCGCCGACAGCAAGAGCGGCCCCGCGCGCCGCCAGCTGGTGATGCACAACAAGGCGCCGATGTGGAACGAGAACAGCCAAGTTTACCAGCTCGACTTCGGCGGCCGCGTCACCCAGGAGTCGGCCAAGAACTTCCAGATCGAGTACCATGGGAAACAGGTGGGGATGACAAGCTTATAAAGACTGTTGAAATTGAAAAACTGCTGCAAGATTTTGAACTTTGTGGTCTCTTGTAATAGTAAAATTAAATCTGTAAAAATTACACTAGCTCGCCCGCTCAGGCTGGAGAGAAGAAGCTTTGCTAACTATGCAAAAACACTCACTATTTTACTGAATGCATTTTGTGACTACTCCAGAAAACTTATGGCGACTTCATCGGACGAGATAGCAACTTACTTAAGTCGAGTCATAGAATACATGTAGGTAAATACTAAATGGCTCCAAATGGTTCGTGTAATATTACACACGGTGCTGCACGCCAGTTCTGTTTGCTTGAACTTGGCTTGACACGCTACCGCGTGTCTAGATACAGAAAAGTCACATTCTAAAGCTACTGAAGATATCACCTACTTTCGCTACGCGGAAATAAGGTGCAAACTCGACTGATACGAGTGCCCTGAAGTAGATGCGCCTGCGTTGATTTTTTAACCAAATGAGCTCGGCCTGGTTGAATGATAGTCTCAGAGTGTAAGATAACAACCTCATTTCACAGGTGATGCAATTCGGCCGCATAGACGGCAACGCTTACACATTGGACTTCCAGTACCCGTTCTCCGCGCTGCAGGCGTTCGCCGTGGCGCTCGCTAATGTCACACAGCGGCTCAAATGAGCTCCACCCTAGCTTATCAACGACAATAGCGTACGGTTCCTATAGCCGACACCGATCGCGGGAGGATACCACACGACATGAATACTCCTCTAGGGCCTGCATTCATAAATCTATCTCAAGTCTGAGAGCGATCTTGAGTACGCTTTTGACATGCCATTTTGTACTGGGATGACGTTAGGAAGACATTTCCAAGATCGCTCTCAGACTCCAGATCGATTTATTAATACGGGCCTAGGGGTGGGTAGCAATGCGAGGTGCATAGACAATGTAATGATACGCGCTTTCAAATAGCTATTGTAAGTAATTTAGGTTTGGCGACTGTCTGCGCTTACTCCGCTTGGCTGAAAAAAGCAAAAAAGCCCGTACAGAAATAAATTCGGTTTTAATTTACCAGGCATTTACTTACCGCGACGCGTTCATGTTCCAATCGCTGCTAATAAGTACACGATAGGTTCGACATGTGTTATAATTTTCATCAGATATTAAAATTCGTTACGTATACAATATCTGGTTAAAATTCTGATCTTGTTTCTGCTTTTCAAGAATCGTGAATTAGTGTTGCAAGATATTGAGTTCGGCTCACTAAACTTAAATAAGTAGACCTAACGCTAGTATCCTATACGCCAACAATGACATTTACGCTTAAGTATTTGCGTGGCAAATTATACAGCGACGACGAAAATAACTAACAATCTATCACAAAAATATTTTACGTAGACGCTTGCGATAAGTGACTCTGAGGGTGTATTCACAATCGACGGAAAGTTTCCGTGTCGGTAACGACAGCTTCCATCCTTCTTCTATTTAATTTGTAAAACAAGAATGAGCTGCCTTTTCAAATTGTGAATACCCATGGTATATAAGCACATAATAAATTATAAGCCCATGGTAGACCGAAATAGATATCGTGTGGTATCCTCTAGCCGCATTCTAGTGTAATAGTTATTTCATGATTGCTGAACATAAAAGGCTTAAATAAACACTGTCAAAGATAATATTGCGTCATCAGCGAACTCGCCCATCCATTAATATTTTTTACACGAGCGTAGATAGGGTAGCTTTGTAAAGAATCAAATTTATTGTCTCAATGCCGAAGCACGAGTAATATCGGGTACATTGGGACCACCAGCAAGCCATAATGACCCTAGACGGTATCTTTGAACCTTTAAATTTGCTCTCAAATTGACATGGCAAATTTAGGCGATTGAATGTTCATAATTTGCCCAGGGAGGTATTTAGATCATTCGAATCGATATCGGAAACGGATTCGGAAACTTTGAAGTTATTTTGAAAATTATTGAGTTAGTATTCTTAAGACATTCGATTAGTAACATTCAAATATTTTTCCGAATTAATTTTAAATTGACAAATGTAAAAAAAAACCGTTTCCGATTTCCTGAAGGATTTCCCTTAAGGCCGACTAGCCCAGGCTTAGGACAGCCAGTTATTAGGGGCGGCTAAACGCGGCAAAAATGCGTTTATGGTTCGATGTTTCTTACTAACACGACCTAACTTCCGAACCGATTTCGATAAAAGTTGGCAAGAAAGTAAATTCATATTATACGTCTTAGTAAACGATGAGATAAAGGGGGCGGCTAGTACTACACGGCCTAGGACGTCCAAGACTGCTAGTCCGCCCATGCATACAATTGGTGTTTTTAGTCTGTCGAAATTCAATAGATCAAAGTTACCGCTAGTGGTCAAAATAAGCAAAGTAATAAAATAATATATTTAAGGTAAGAACAAACATTTTCACAATAGTCAGTAAAATATTAATTTTCGAATAATGCAGTGAGTAAAGTTACTGGCCTATAGAATAGTTACCACACATCTTGATGTTGTTGGTTATTTGAATACAACTTTCTTTTTCGAACTATTTTTATAAAGCCACTAAATATAATATGAATAGTACTCGTTCTATAATTCCTACCATTTTATTTTCATCTGTGACCTACTAACTACTTATAGGACTACCTACTGTCAAGCCCAAATTAACTAAGACTTTTTTTATTTAGTTCGGTTTACAATACGACGAATAGGTATCTAGATAGTGCCATATATTAAACTGAACGTGCCTGCTCTCATTCCAACCGTTGGGTTAACAGAGTGACAACAGCTTTCTTAAGAACAGAAACAAACGTCAGTGTGTCTCGTTTCTTTGGATAAAGCCGTCCCTCTCTTTGCTTAGTCCACGAACAGGTAATTTTTATATTTTGCAATCTCGTTCTCAAGCAATTTAAATTAAGTAAATTAAATTAAAAAGTGCTACATTTAGCACTCCTCAGGAGGTATTTACAAATGATGGAAAGTTTCCGATATCGGAAAGGACAGCTTCCATCCTTCTTTTATTTACCAACTAGCTGTACCCTGCGCGCGTTGCTACGCTGTCAAAGATTGGTTGTACCAACTCGGAAACCTTTGTGGGCTCATGCACAACACTTTGCTGAAGATCATGACATGATCAAATGCATAGTTTACGATTATATAAAGGACATACAGATAAACATTCATTTTTATATATATGTCGCAGCCAACTAGCTTAATTCGCCGTTCAATTAACAGCCTAGGCACTTTACTACACGGCGCCGTTCAACTAGTGGCCTGAATGATATTCAGCCATTTGATCAAATAGCTAGGCAAATGACTTCGAGCGATGACGTTTAATTACTTGCCTAGCCGTTTAATTACTTGCCTAGCCTGTTCATTTCAATTTAGTTCCACTTTCTGCCACCTAGCGCCTAAACACACCAAACTGTCAATAAGGCGTCAGCAACAAACAAATTTGATGGAATAATTTTATTAGGTTCTTAGGTATTTTTTACGAAATTGTTTAGATCCACCGAACCTACTTG
Source organism: Notodonta dromedarius (assembly GCA_905147325.1). Taxonomy (NCBI): domain Eukaryota; kingdom Metazoa; phylum Arthropoda; class Insecta; order Lepidoptera; family Notodontidae; genus Notodonta; species Notodonta dromedarius. The sequence goes on from LR990167.1 coordinate 3,331,824, forward strand.
CCGGGTGGGATTTCTGTGGGGTCATAAAAAAAAACCCTAACCTAAACCCATCCGGGTCGCTCTGCTTGGGTAGTATTTTGAAATAGTTTTATAGTACTTAAATATCAACCAGTTGCCTAAGCATTAGCCAGCCAGTTTATTAAATGTTGTAACAGACGATACGGCTGAATATCATTCAGGCCCGCTAGTTGAACGGCGCTGTTTAATAAAGTGCCTAGGCTGTTAATTGAACGGCGAATTAAGCTAGTTGGCTGCGAAATATATAAATGAATTAGAGGAAGGACGGAAGTTGGCGTTTCCGACACCGAAACTGTCCGTCGAATACCCCCCTGGATAGATCCATGAATATTGTTGTAATGTGTGTTGCTCTTTATAAATGAAATTGTTGTCATTGTAACGATAATTAACGATCTGAGTGTTTACTATATTATTTATGTATTGAAATTATACTCATTTCAAATCGACGAACTTTTACGAAGTTTTCTATAACTAATGTTTTAAAAGTTAAAGATTAAGTGCATACCTACCTAGAAACTTTATACAAAAAAATATCGTTATATGCACCATTTATTTTTGTCTATATGAGTACATATCTATGGTTAATTATTAATAGATTATTAGAGAAATGTTATGTCCTTAGTTTTATACGTTCATTTGAAGACTGCACATTGTAAATATATTTTTTGATAACCATTTTGTTGTTTATCGCGATGTCTTTAGTAAATAACGATAAGTGTGTTAATTAATCCAAAGTTACATTTGTTTTTGTTGCTCAATATACCCTATTTAGTTGTGTATTTGAATGTTGTGATGTTTGAATAGATAAAGTAGTGATAAATAAACTTATTACTAACGGAACACAACGTTTTAAAGATATTTTTTGTTGAAAACTTCAATCTTAGGTTTCGCGAAGTCCATACCTACCATTACAGCCATCCACCATGGGGCATACCTATATTGAAACAATTTCTACGCAATCCCCAATAAATTAAAAATTACTAGAGGAACGATCCCTAAACATCAGGGCAGGTAATAAGTATTGAATTTCGACTACAAATTCGCAAATGAAAGACTAACCGTCTGTATATATATAAGTAAACCTAAAATCCAGTTATCTATAGCACAATCACCATTCTTCGTAACGCGGACACCCTCTGCACATTTTGGATGGCCCTTATCGGATCACCACACACTGCACTGCATGAACTGACATTTCACTGCAAGCGAATTTATGTTTTACTAGCTGTGCCCGCGACTTCGTCCGCGTGGAATTTAATTGACAAAGTTTCATGCAAACTTTCATCCCCTATTTTATCCCCTTGGGGGTAGAATTAATCAAAATCCTGTCTTAGCGGATGCCTACGCCATAACATCTACCTGCATACCAAATTACAGCCCGATCCATCCAGTGGTTTGGGCTGTGCGTTGATAGATCACTATGTCAGTCAGTCACCTTTGAGTTATATATATTTAGATTTCGACTTCGATTCGTGTTATATTGCAGTTTTGGCAACCATATAGGCTATGTTGTCTGACAAAATGCGCGTTATCCTTCAGCCAGTTCATATCTATACAAATAAATAAAATGGAAGTGTATGTTTGTAATGCCAAAATAACAGCTTTTTACTAACTACGGTACTAAAACAAAAAACTGTTGTTCCGAAAAATCTCCGAAACGGCTGGACCGATTTTAACGGGACTCTCACTGGTTGGTAGCTGATGTTATAAGGTGCAACTTAGGCAACATTTATTTTATCGAAGTACCACGCGGGCGGAGCTGCGTGCAAGAGCTAGTGGTAACTACGGGTTCACACGACGGCGGTAATTAATAAGCTGTATTGGTGCATGAAGTCCAAAACATCTTTAGGCGAGACTATTTGTAATAATAAAAAATCATTGCAACAGTGTAAACAGGCTGTAAAATATCTTCAAACTACATAATAGCAATTTTGTTGTAAACCGTTTTATTTTTGACAACCATGTCACGTCTATATCGTTAAGAGAGGCAGTGTCCCCCATTTCGATATAACACGCTTATTATTGACTAGCTGTGCCCGCGACTTCGTCCGCGTGGAATTTAACTTAATAATCATCCCCTATTTTATACCCTTGGGGGTAGAATTATTCAAAATCCTTTCTTAGCGGATGCCTACGTCATAACATCTACCTGCATGCCAAATTTCAGCCCGATCCGTCCAGTGGTTTGGGCTGTGCGTTGATATATCACTATGTCAGTTAGTCAGTCACCTTTGAGTTAATGTTTAGATTGTTGTGCTTCTCTTTTGAAATTTCACTTGTCCATTGTACATACCTACTCTAGTGGCAAAGTGTAAATAAAATATTCTCCAAATATATACGAGGTTTTATTGAACAATAACTTAGTAACTGTGTATACCATATAACACTGTTAAACAATAATATCAAAGCCCGTGTGACTATGATTTTGCACCCTATGTTTGGGGACTTAAGGTTCAACTCGTGCTCAGCCAATGTATTATTGCCTAACAGCATCGAAGGCCGCGATTTTGCCTGTAAGGCGCGCATGGCCGACTGTGATAAAAAGGGACCGAATTACCGGTATTTTTTCGTAACGTTGCCAATTTATCGTTACGTTAAAGATAATATAACGAGACCTGTACGTAAAGTAGCGTTATTTACCTAATTAAATTTATTCAGAATAGGTTATCTCTGATGACAACGGCGCACGAGTTGTCGACCTAATAGCATGTATTATACAGGATGTTTCAAAAGGGCAAAATATTATTTTGTACTTTCGATACACTCTGTTCTACAGAGTTTCGGTTCGGTTTCGTGGCAATATAGGTATTTTAAGGTTACCTACAGGTTGAAACAGAAAGGGTATTTTTTTTTTTCAAAACTTAACTTAGTAATTCTAAAACTATCAGCTTTGGAGGAAACTTGAAAAACAAAAGGTGTTATAGGGATACAGCTGTTGACAGTACAGCAACTGTCCCACCAAGCCGATAGTTTTAGATTTACAAAGTAGAGTTGCAAAAAAAATAGTCTACCCTTTCTGTTTTACCTATTAGTTTAACCGGTAAAAATTTGGTGACGGTAACTGTGTCTGGGATACAAGAGTGGGTCATGCGCGGCCGGCCGCAGGCGCAGTGTCTTTTGTGTACGTTCACAGTCGCTCGGGGGAGCGGCGCGCGGTGTGCTAGTCGCTCTCGCTGCCGCTCCGCCCCGGCACGTAGTCCTCGTCGTCTTCGTCCGATATATCAAGATCTTCCAGGTCTTGGAACAGAGATTCGTCCACTTTGACTGCGTCTCCTGCAAATGAGAATAACCGATATAAAATACGCGACCACACTTAGTATACTAAATAAAATTGAATGGAGAAAGTGTGTGAGCACTGAGATGTCGAAATAAATCGTTTAAAAGTATTGAAACGATCGAAATGGTACGACAGCACCATCTGTAGGCGTTTGACGAAGCGAACTTGCGTTATCTGTGATGGGCGGTGAGCGCAGTACGATTTGCACCGTCGAGCGGTCAACACGCATTGGAAATTGCCATCGTGCCATTAAGATCGCTTGGGACAACGTTAAAGTCCTACAGAACACCCACGACGCGGGAAAGGTGATTCATCCGTCTTTTCCCAACAAGTATATTTGTAAGAGGTAATCTCACGAACTACTGATCTGATTCTGTAAATTATTTCACTAATAAAAAGCTACACTATCCCCAAGTGATTATGGCTATAACTTGCAGTACAATGCAGGTGGAACCATGGATGTTTGTAGCCATAAATGCCGGTTTATTATATAAATACATTGCATTTCAATTACATCAGTAATTTTAGTAATAAATTTGTTTCTTGTTTTTTCAATGCATATGTAGATAGATGCATTTCACTAAAGTTACTTTTTTCACAGAGATATAATCAATTGAACACCATCATACAGGCTTGTCTTAAAACATAATTCTTATAATAACCATGAATTTTCACTGGCGAAATATGTAGACAGAATTGTGACGTTGTCTTTATTCTGTACTACCAGAAAATAGGGAAAACAATATATATTGCTAAACATGTACTCCCTTATTAATAAACATGATTTAGTGGTTGTATAGATAAACCATGCTTTGTCTTTTTCTTAAGAATGTCAAATTACTGAAGACAAAACAAGATAATTTGGTGTGTAACTATTCACCCACTATACCACATCCTACTAATATTATAAATGCGAAAGTTTATGAGTGTGGATGTATGTATGTATGTATGTATGTTTGTTACTCCTTCACGCAAAAACTACTGAACGGATTTGGATGAAATTTGGAACACAGATAGATTATAACCGGGATTAACATATAGGATACTTTTTAACCCAATAATCCAATACTACGCGGATGAAGTCGCGGGGCACAGCTAGTCTATTAATAAGGGGGGTCTTGCCAGTGCAAACTAACAGTAAAAAGAAACATGCTTCAGCATAAGGTCTGTGCAACCATAGGGTAACATTCACATAATGAAAGGGTCTCACCATCATCCAAGAACTTGAGATCAGACTCATTGAGTGTGGTGTCTCTCAGGAAGAGCTCTCTGCCTGTGAGCTTGTTCTTGTCTTTGGCTTCTCTCTCCCTCTTGGCGGGGATGCCCATGTCTATTTCAAACTGTTTTCTCCACACTAAGAATGACTCCACTGTCACTCTTGTGCCTTCAAACCTTTTCTGTAATTAATATAAAAAATCTTTTTAACATGACTTTTTGACTTCAATTTGGTGAGGGGTAATTTGGTGTTCCAACCCTTATATTTTTCTGTATTCATTTAATATAAACAACTGGCAATTTAAAACATGATAACACATAGAAATAGAAAAGCCCATTCAGTTTCTTGACAGATCTTCTCACTCAGGTTTTGCATCCCGATATGGTTGCATGAAAGAATGTAAATTGACTATTTATAAGTCCGCCTATTAATCACACAGAATAACCAGACACAACACATTGGGCGCAGAAACTGTAAAAAAATATGAATACAAATAACATTTTGGAAACACATACCATTTCAGCTTCCTCCTCAGCTTTTTTCTTAGCAAGTATCTGTTCCTCCCGCTCCTTCTTGATGCTGTCCCACTTCTCATTGAGCCACTCCTGGCCGGCAGACACAAGTGTAAACACCATCACCATTCCCAGGTTTTCTTTTCCCTTCAAAATAATAGATACAGTGATAAACCCTAGCTATTAACCCTAGGCAATTGGCTCATCCCATGTTACACCTACTGGTTGTATGTAAACACATTTTTATTTATTGCCTAGGAAAGGCACACTGATAGTGATAATTCTCACCCAGGACTTCTGCAACTTAGAAGAGCAGTTTGGGTGCCAGCTTTTCAAGATCTTGTTTGTGGACTTGCCTGTTTAAGAACCCTATTTTGAAGTGCAAAGGAACATGATGTAATTTTTATAATATAAGTTAGCGTACCTGTTCAGCTAAATGTGAGAGTAACTCGTTGTTATCAACAACATTGTCAAAATTCTCTTCATCCTCTATTTCAATGATTGGCAGCTCATCTGGGTACTTTGCTGTGTATGTGAAGACTAACTGGCACGCGAGGCCCTCGCCATCATCGAAGCCTTCAGATTTTATTGGTATACTGAACCTGTGGTATGGCTCTGTTTCTAACACTGTAAAGACCATAGGTTTTTTGAATTTAATTGTTGTTGTGTAATTAAAAGTAAAGCCAGTTGCGATCCTCGGAACTTAGGAAAAGAAGGAGGAAAGCAAGACAGATTAAAAACTTCAGTTTTAATGTAACTCCACGTTTGCACTAACGAGAAATTTACTTACACCGATTTATGATGTGGTCTCTATTTAGTGTACTCTAAATATAGAGATCAAAAATTTGCTATGTTTCGTTAGTGTAAACTCACAGTAACCGGTACTAATTTTGTAAGAAATAACAATCAGGTTCTATCCACTAATAAGTGTTCAGATTAACCTGCTGTCAGCAATTTTACTGACTAACATACCTTGCATATCACCATAATATATGGAGTCTAAAGCTTCGACTTCACTGGTTTGTTCGTAATGATAATCCATGTTTTAAATTCTGTTATTTATTAGCAATTAGACATCTATTTTATTTCGCAAAGCCACACGTTTTGTAAAATTACAATACAATCCAACAGTCACTGATCACTGTCAGTCGCTGTCGTTCCGGTTCTTTCACTGTCAAAGTCAGTCAGTCAATCGAAAGTCAATAGCAAATAGGTGCCAAAGGAAATAAAAAAATGGTAAAGTTGGCATGCAAACATCTAGCCAAGAAGAGTAGAGGTACAATTTGAGGCTGGAAAAACCCTTATCCACATTTTTTAAATAACTAATATGTTTGTCTTATTTTTCCTGGGTGGAACTGAAAAGCCAAAATATTACGTTGTACAATAATTTTCCCGAAATACGAATACGAATTTCGATGGCAAAATGCTATCATCAACTTTTCTGGGAGCACTGTTTGTTTGTTTATCTGTTCTGTACACACTACACAGAGATGAAGTCTGTGGTTCTGTAATTAGCTTGCTACATGATATCTCTAATCTGTGTCTGTAATACAAGTTTCAACGTTCAACGTCAAACGCAAACGTAGTGATTACATACTCTTTCATATATATACAAAGTACTCTGTGACATACTCTTTGTCAAGTTTGATACAAGCACAGAGTACTTTGTATATATATGAAAGATACAAGTGTCAAACAAACGATCCCGGTTCCCGGAACAAAAAAAAATATTTACACTTTTATCAGCATTTATATATATTCAATTGTGTAATTGTGTGAAATACAACAGAAATTAGTACTATTTATAATGGATTCGCCAGATATATTGTCCTTCAACACTCAACCTGATACCGAAATGAACGTTTTAGGGTATGTTCAAATGAAGTTCAATGCTTTTCTCTGAGTAAGTATACCCTAATTTTCGTCAACAATAACATATCTAAAACTTCTATTTATAGGAACTCGCCCAATACACGCGAAGATTGTTCCGAACTTAAAGAACAAGTAATTGCTAACTTTCAGAAGCCCAATGTGCCTAATGTAAATGTTCCAGAGCGGATTATCATCTGTTTGGATGTCTGCTATGACAACCAGAACTCTCTATACAGGCTGGGCGATGGCACAACTTTCACACCCATCAACATGATGAAAAGAGTCCTAGACTTTTTCTTGCATTCTAAAAACGCCATCAACAAGAGAACAGAGTTTGCTCTGATAACATTGAAAGATTCAGAGCCTTGTTGGTTACAAAATTTCACAAACAACTTGAAAGACATTATAAATACAATTGATTATATAAATAATGAAGACTGCACATCAGAGACATTTGATTTTAAGAAAATATTTCAATTGGTGAAACAGAAGGTTGAGATACCAGAATTTAAGGAAGGGGAGTGCTTACTCCCACCTCCTTTTGTGGTGCGCATGATTGTCTTGTACGGAAGATCCAACTGTGTCCCAATCATACCACAGGAAGATTCTTATTTTAGTTTTTTGAAAAAACAGTTGTATTTCTATACAGATATACTGTTGACACATGAAGAAGATTGTTCTATGAACAAATGCGAGGAAATATATGATGCTCTCCAAGATCTGGACAATGGCTACTCCTATGTGTATGAGGTGTCAAGAAATGCAACTAAGGTTCATGACTGTATTGCCAAATTACTTGCACACCCTCTGCAGAGGCCTCTTCAGAAGAATACTGATTATTCTTTTGGAACTAGATATTAATAATGCCTACACTATAAACCTGCATTTTTATTTCAATCAGTGAGGAAAATAGATACTATTTGTTACTTGCAAGAAAAACAAACAATCTCTTTTTGTGATATTTATTTCAGCTCTTAAGAGGGGTTATGATTGGTACAAAAGAAAAAATAACTAAGGCTATTTTTATTAGTTTCAAATACTTAGACATTTATTATGTACTTTTCAGAGTTGATCAATATTAGGATCTCCCAAATATTTGTTTCATATTTACAATTTGTAAAAGCATAAAATGTTGTTTTGACTGGTAATTTCTGCTTCCAGTAGACAATCCATCATAGACAGAGTATACTAACCTGGGCTGGCATTACACCATTACATTCAACAAATGGCATAATTCCAGCTATCAATTACTACTTGCTGAATCAAGTGCTAAATCTAGATATCCGGCACAGCCAACATTTTAATTCCATACTTACATACCAATAGATTAATTTTATATAATATGTATAATACTTCAAGTTGACAATTTTTTTAAAGATGATATCATTATAAATTGTGAAAAATTTGGATAAACTGAATGTAAGTTAGTTTAACATCTCAAATTCAGTTGAGCAAGACTAGCAAACAATTTAGTAGTTAGAACATCAAACCTGGTCAGATTTATTGGCAAAACATATCTGCTTCACAAGTGTTGCACTTTATGTAAGTAGAGGTGCATAGAGATGATTACAAGAGAAATAACCAATATCATGTACAGTTAATTGTCACAAACACATCATCAAATACTATTTGTATAATAAAACAAAACTCGCCAAGCTATACATTTAAGTAAATAATATAAAAATAAAAGTAACATGTAAATAATTCATAAAAATATCAATTTATTTACAATGATTAGCATTACATACATCTGAAAGCGAGTTTTACAAATCACTTTTAATTTCAAGATGAGCTACTATTGGTTAAACAATACAATGCAATGCAGACAAAAGCTTGTGTAATCAAGATTATTGAAAATAATAGAAATGTAGCGATATCAGAGGTTCTTATCTCACCTACTAACATCTGTAAGTTTGCCTGGAAGTAAGTATTTATTCTATTGAGAGTTGGACAATATTGTGTTATGTCCAAATGATATAAAGCTCAAAATATATATTGCTGTTGAAGCTGCAACACTTTATCATTGATTACACTGTTCTGATAATATCTACTATTACCACTATCTCCCCTAATGCATACTAAACTGTTACAAATTAAATAAAGCTTGTATTACATACATTAACACATGATTTTCCCCAAGTACAAATTGTTGATCAACACGAGATTTCGCACACATCAGTCACAAACATTTCATTCTATAGCTACAATATAATTACATTTGAGATCCTAGGGGTGTCGCGATACACTATCGATGCCTAAGATTTTGACACTGGTTAATTTATGAACGAAATAAATAACTTCATGTATCAGTCTCAATACTTTAAAATCTATTTACATTATTGTAATAAATTCAGCTGTTGTCAAATAAATACCGATCGAATATCATGCGGGACAAGAATGAGTCAACAGCTAAACCTAGCCACCTTACACCTTATCACTTTCTTACATCTGTACTATAATGAACGGCGATACAGATTACATGGAATGATAAAATGATTTCACTTACAGTATCTTAATTAAGCCAATATTTGTGATATTAAAAGAGAATAATTAAAGCGTATAACCGCTCAGCCTCTTCGCTGACGCGAAACGTTACGACAACGGAACGTTTACACATTCGAACGATGGAATTTGTAGTGTCCGGGAACATAGCCCGGTCGGAATTTTGGTAGGATTAAAAATACTTCACTATACATTATGTATCGAGCAATCGACACGGAGTCGGAGAGCGGCACTTCTCTTTCGACCGAGATACGACGTCGACGAGCCGACTCCTCGAGTATTTTGGTACGTTCCTACTAGTTTCATAGCACTAGTTCAGTATTTAACACGCTCCCGTCCATGCCACTGTAACCTCGAGCCCCGCCGCCGGCGACAATCCTGGGAAGACGGGACTAGACGGGTCGCTATACGACCCACGCGCTCTACCCCCGCCGCTTCATTAAAACGCAACGCTAAGCAATAGTGATTTTTTCAACAGAGGGGAACTAATTTACATACTATCAGATTTAGGAGTAGAGGTAGTTTTATATGTGGGACACAGGCGTAGATTTGACAGTACATCGTTCCGTTAGACTGCACGTAAAGTGTATACAACAAGAACATCACGCGTACGTCGCATCCATGCAACGAGTGATATTATTACAATAAAAGTTACTATCGGAATGATATTAAAATCCGCTAAGAACGGCGTAAACCCTAACATAAAAATTTAGACGTGATTTATTACAGGCGGGACGCATTCGACTATTTGTTTCGCGTATCAATCGGAGCGGGGTCACTCGCTGCGAGGTTGCGACTAGGGTAAACGCGCGACACGATTACGAGAACACAGGGCACATCGTACACGCTAAATCACGGAGCCGAGATCACGTCATCTAATCGGCAGCGCCGGTGTCGAGGCAGAAGAGTCGTCGGCAGGAGAGCAGCGGCGCGCGCGGCGCCGGCAGCAGCGGGGCGGCGTCGGGGGCGCGGGCGCGGGGGCGGGAGCGGGGGCGGGGTCACAGCACGCAGGCGGCGAACACCGCCATGGCGCGTCAGGGCGGCGCCGGCGCCGCGCGCTCGGGCAGCGCGGGCGCCGCCTCGTCCGCGCCCGCGCCGCCCGCGCGCGACCGCATCACGTACGCGTACGTGCGGTACCTCTTTATCTGGAACCGAGCCGACATCATTATTATTACAATGAGGGCAAAATATTTACAACAAACCACATGTCGCTCGATCGGACCGCCCGGTCTATCTGTCACTAGTGTCACTATAATGCCCGCGGGATACCTGCGCCACTCTGCGACATTTTTTGTGCTCATTGTGGATGCAATAAAAATGTTCGATGTGAGCCGACACAGAATATTGACGACCGCTTGTCGCAGTGGTTTGAGCGTAGTCCGCTCGGGTCACTCCGCACCAGGTGGTTGCGGGTTCGATTCCCGCCGAGGCAAATTTTGGAAAAGGGCTTTTCGTAATTTGCCATGTCTATACTAGGTGATACAAAATGGGTATACTATTTTTTTTGCAACTTAACTTTGTAAATCTCAAACTATCGGCTTTGTGGGACAGTTGAAGTACTAAAGGTTTTGTAGACTTGTGAAATCGGTCAACAGCTGTATTCCTATAACACCTTTTGTTTTTCAAATTCCCTCCAAAGCTGATGGTTTAAGAATTACAAAGTTAAGTTTTGAAAAAAAAAGTATACCCATTATGTTTCACCTTGTATGTGCGAGTGTGAGCCGAGTGGTAAGTAAGGGGTCCTGTCACCTCGTAGACCAGGTAGTGTTCCTTGTCGCGCGCGTGCTGCGCGGCGTCGCGCGCGTGCCGCAGCGCCGCCAGCTCGTCCTCCAGCTGCCATGTCTATATATGTGCGAGTGTGAGCCGAGTGGTAAGTAAGGGGTCCTGTCACCTCGTAGACCAGGTAGTGTTCCTTGTCGCGCGCGTGCTGCGCGGCGTCGCGCGCGTGCCGCAGCGCCGCCAGCTCGTCCTCCAGCTGCCATGTCTATATATGTGCGAGTGTGAGCCGAGTGGTAAGTAAGGGGTCCTGTCACCTCGTAGACCAGGTAGTGTTCCTTGTCGCGCGCGTGCTGCACGGCGTCGCGCGCGTGCCGCAGCGCCGCCAGCTCGTCCTCCAGCTGCCATGTCTATATATGTGCGAGTGTGAGCCGAGTGGTAAGTAAGGGGTCCTGTCACCTCGTAGACCAGGTAGTGTTCCTTGTCGCGCGCGTGCTGCGCGGCGTCGCGCGCGTGCCGCAGCGCCGCCAGCTCGTCCTCCAGCTGCCATGTCTATATATGTGCGAGTGTGAGCCGAGTGGTAAGTAAGGGGTCCTGTCACCTCGTAGACCAGGTAGTGTTCCTTGTCGCGCGCGTGCTGCGCGGCGTCGCGCGCGTGCCGCAGCGCTGCCAGCTCGTCCTCCAGCTGCCATGTCTATATATGTGCGAGTGTGAGCCGAGTGGTAAGTAAGGGGTCCTGTCACCTCGTAGACCAGGTAGTGTTCCTTGTCGCGCGCGTGCTGCGCGGCGTCGCGCGCGTGCCGCAGCGCCGCCAGCTCGTCCTCCAGCTGCCATGTCTATATATGTGCGAGTGTGAGCCGAGTGGTAAGTAAGGGGTCCTGTCACCTCGTAGACCAGGTAGTGTTCCTTGTCGCGCGCGTGCTGCGCGGCGTCGCGCGCGTGCCGCAGCGCCGCCAGCTCGTCCTCCAGCTGCCATGTCTATATATGTGCGAGTGTGAGCCGAGTGGTAAGTAAGGGGTCCTGTCACCTCGTAGACCAGGTAGTGTTCCTTGTCGCGCGCGTGCTGCGCGGCGTCGCGCGCGTGCCGCAGCGCCGCCAGCTCGTCCTCCAGCTGCCATGTCTATATATGTGCGAGTGTGAGCCGAGTGGTAAGTAAGGGGTCCTGTCACCTCGTAGACCAGGTAGTGTTCCTTGTCGCGCGCGTGCTGCGCGGCGTCGCGCGCGTGCCGCAGCGCCGCCAGCTCGTCCTCCAGCTGCCATGTCTATATATGTGCGAGTGTGAGCCGAGTGGTAAGTAAGGGGTCCTGTCACCTCGTAGACCAGGTAGTGTTCCTTGTCGCGCGCGTGCTGCGCGGCGTCGCGCGCGTGCCGCAGCGCCGCCAGCTCGTCCTCCAGCTGCCATGTCTATATATGTGCGAGTGTGAGCCGAGTGGTAAGTAAGGGGTCCTGTCACCTCGTAGACCAGGTAGTGTTCCTTGTCGCGCGCGTGCCGCAGCGCCGCCAGCTCGTCCTCCAGCTGCCATGTCTATATATGTGCGAGTGTGAGCCGAGTGGTAAGTAAGGGGTCCTGTCACCTCGTAGACCAGGTAGTGTTCCTTGTCGCGCGCGTGCTGCGCGGCGTCGCGCGCGTGCCGCAGCGCCGCCAGCTCGTCCTCCAGCTGCCATGTCTATATATGTGCGAGTGTGAGCCGAGTGGTAAGTAAGGGGTCCTGTCACCTCGTAGACCAGGTAGTGTTCCTTGTCGCGCGCGTGCTGCGCGGCGTCGCGCGCGTGCCGCAGCGCCGCCAGCTCGTCCTCCAGCTGCCATGTCTATATATGTGCGAGTGTGAGCCGAGTGGTAAGTAAGGGGTCCTGTCACCTCGTAGACCAGGTAGTGTTCCTTGTCGCGCGCGTGCTGCGCGGCGTCGCGCGCGTGCCGCAGCGCCGCCAGCTCGTCCTCCAGCTGCCATGTCTATATATGTGCGAGTGTGAGCCGAGTGGTAAGTAAGGGGTCCTGTCACCTCGTAGACCAGGTAGTGTTCCTTGTCGCGCGCGTGCTGCGCGGCGTCGCGCGCGTGCCGCAGCGCCGCCAGCTCGTCCTCCAGCTGCCATGTCTATATATGTGCGAGTGTGAGCCGAGTGGTAAGTAAGGGGTCCTGTCACCTCGTAGACCAGGTAGTGTTCCTTGTCGCGCGCGTGCTGCGCGGCGTCGCGCGCGTGCCGCAGCGCCGCCAGCTCGTCCTCCAGCTGCCATGTCTATATATGTGCGAGTGTGAGCCGAGTGGTAAGTAAGGGGTCCTGTCACCTCGTAGACCAGGTAGTGTTCCTTGTCGCGCGCGTGCTGCGCGGCGTCGCGCGCGTGCCGCAGCGCCGCCAGCTCGTCCTCCAGCTGCGCGGCTCGCTGCTCGTGCGCGCCGAGCTGCTCGCGCTGCGCAACCAATCAGGGAGGTTAGCACCAGCCATTCCACCATCAAATACCGACCGAATGATCATACCTTGCAAACATTACCCAGCAGCGCCCCTAGCGGAAACTAACAGCTTCGCTAGTGAATATCCGGAGACATTCGATCACTCGATTGGTATTTGAATACCCTCAAAACCACAGATATAGATTTACATAGATAACGCAAATGCATGTACTTCGCGTGTACGAAACCCCGACCAAGCGTCAAGGTTGGTCGCCGCTAACTTACAGTACGCGCGACTACAGATATAAAAAATGAGTATGAGCGAGATAATCACTCGAGAGAATCGTAGCGGGCGGAGGGGCATCGGCGGTATCGGTGTCTTTGAATCGTTTCGGATTTCCCGTCCCTAATGACGTAACAGTAGGTGTAAAAAAATCGGCAAGCTCGGTTTCAATACAAATCGTGATACTTGCGTTATCTATGTAAATCTATATCTGTGCTCAAAACCCATACGAACACACTGGTTATATTTTTTAAATAGTATAAATACTATAAAACAAGGTCACTATCAGCGGCTGTCTGTTAATCCGCTTAGTTCTGAAGTATGAGCCGGATTTTCATTGACTGTAGCGTTGGATGGGTGTTAAATGAAGTATAGAATGTGTGTATGAAGTAAGGGCGTGGTCACCATGGAGAGCTTGGTGTGCGTGCAGGGCAGCAGCGGCCGCTGGAACTTGCGCTGCGAGCCCACGCCGCCCGCCAGCGGCGCCGCCGAGTACGCCGCGCACACGAAGTTCACCGTCTCCACCCACGAGCAGAGCTCCTTCGAGTCACTGCATGCACACATCACTATTGTTCACCTTATTAAAGTCCGGTCTCGGAACATTAAGAATTTCGTACATTAACCTGTCCTACTACCTGTCCCTGTCACTCCCGCGTAAATCTAATACGTCTCGCTCACACAGTTGCCGTGACCGCCGTCCTTGAGGATTGTAAACCTTTTACCTGAGTGCGGAAGGTTTGTTCTGGATGTTTTTTTCCACTTGAAATATTTCATATAAACCGCACTTGATGCAAAAATGTTTGTGACCACTGTCAGTAGGCAAAGAGGTCATTGTACCAAATTCTTCCTAGATAGATGTTGACCGATTCTCAGCCCTACCCGATGTGCAAACAAAATTTCATGAAAATCAGTCGAGCCATTTCGGAGTAGTTTGGCAAGAACACCGCGACACGAGAATTTTATATATAAGAAGATAGATATAGAAAATAGATAGATTACAATGTCCTCATCTCGGGCTCCTAGACTAGTTCTTTGAATTCCAACAACTGTATTGAACATCCTAAAGAACCTTCGAGGAAGAGTGCTGCAATTCAGATTCAAACTCAAACTCAAAATTGATTTTATTCACGTAAGCCAACAGAGCTTTTATGAATAGTCAGAATCTACCACCGGTTCGGAATGCTGCTTCCACTGCGAAGATCCGGCAAGAAACTCAATGGTTACTCTTTTCAATGAATAAAAGATGGTGTATATTCTCAGGAACAGCAACAGAATATGAGAAGGCAACACCATTGTCACTAAATAAGTAAATAATAATCAAATCTCACTCACATCAACTCAGCTTTAGGTTTTTTTTTTTTTTTAAATCTGCTATCGGCTCTTCTAGCCATAATCAGATTGTATGTTGAGATACAGATCTTTTTTTGAGAGGTTTTCTTCAAAACATTGATTTTTAGTCTCTCTGATCTAATTTTAATATTTTCCAGCGTTTCAGCCTTGTGATATGATCTTCATTGTTTAGTATTTCCCTGGCTAGTTCGTTTAGGTATTTAAATAAAATGAGAAAGCTAGTTTAGTGGGGTGTGCATAGTGCATCATGCATACCTACTCATTCTTATTTACGACAGAAGTTAGGAAACTTCAATTCAAACTGTCTCATTAACTCCTTGGAAAATTATGAATGCCTGGCACAAAATACAATTTACGGGTAAAATTTTATAAGATGGTACGAATGTTTACCTCGTTTGAAATAAGTACTCCGCTTGGTCCGCGGTCTGCAATCTAAATACGTGTTGCTTTTTCGTGTAGTCTGTCGCTTTCGTTGCTAGCGCGTGGTGTATTCTGCAATACAATAATATAAGTTACTAGCTGTGCCCCGCGACTCCGTCCGCGTGGAATGTGGACCACCCTTAACATTTAGGGGTATGAAAAATAGATAGTAGCCGATTCTCAGACCTACCCGATATGCACTCAACATTTGATGAAAATCGATCGAGCCGTTTCGGAGGAGTATGGTAACTAACATTGTGACACGGGAATTTTATATATAAGATAATACACACAACACGCGGAATGCGACGTTAGTGAGCGGCGAGCATTGTCAAAGTTAAAAGACGCGCGAAGCAAACTATGCACGAGCGCGAACTTTGATTGTATTTCTATTGTCATAGAATACATTTTTGACTGACTCAAGTGTCCTGAAGCTTGTTATATTACCTGATAGCGTTGTGTAGATTGTCGGACATTTGGCTCCGCCTGAAGCCGTGCTCGTCCTTGTGTAGATACAGCACCAAGTCGCGGAGCGTGCAGTAGAACATCTTCCAGCCACGCCGCCCGAACGGAGCTGGATATACCGGACATTAAACAACACTTAGATATCGATATATACTCGTGCAATTAAGAGTTGACATAGGCCCAGCGTACACCGCTGGAAGCGCGGCGGAGCGCAATTGAAGACAACAATTGAATATAAACCTCAACTACCTTGACATACGGTATGTGTGATCAGTCGCGCGTATGCTCTTGTAGTAGCTTGAGGGCGCTGGAGCGAATTTATTCAAGCGACCGTATGTCAAGGTTGTTAAGGTTTATATTCAATTGTTGTCTTCAATTGCGCTCCGCCGCGCTTCCAGCGGTGTGCGCCGGGTCATAAATTGCTAATAACTTTTCAAATAAATAAAATAAAATAAAACTCAATGGAATCGTGACTCACCACAAGACTAATCAAAATAACAGCTTCTTTCTAAATGGATATGAAATTATTAAGGCGTCAATAGCCTAGTGGTTAGAGGGGCTGCCCTCGTAGCTGAAAGGTTCCGGGTTCAATCTCCATCCTGGCCATTAAACTATGACGAGTGCCCACTCCTAACACAAACATTAGCTTAGCTGGAGGGGCTAACGGGCATACTAGTAATGTAATAAACTCACATTGCTAGTAATCTTTTAATGTAACAAAAGTATATACGGTCATGACAAAGTTTTTTTTTTTTAATTTGACCTTTGGTATTTTACGGCTTATCTCCGAAATGGCTGGACCGATTTTGACGGGACTTTCACTGGCAGGTAGCTGGTGTAACAAGGAGTAACCTAGGCTACTTTTATTTCAGCTAATCATCAATACGATACAACAGTGGTACGTACTCTTCTTGCCGTTGGCGTCGACGCAGCACTTGCGCATGACGTAGCCCTTCTTGTACTCGACGGCGCGGCTCTGGTCGGGCACGTCCAGGAAGGGGTTCCCGCCGCCGCGCTGCTCGCCCCCGCCCCCGCCCGCGCCCCCGCCCCCGCCGCCGCTCGCCGGCGCCTCCGTGTCGCTGCCGGATAAAACCAACATACTTACTAAAGGCATCTGCTACGATTTCATTTATCATTTTAGCAAACTTTAATAGCGATTACCTTCAAAAAAAAAACAATAATTCAATCATTATTATTATGTCAAAAACCTTGGCGCAGTGGTATGGGCGTAAGCCGCTCGGCTAACTGCACCGGGTGGTTGCTGGTTCGATTCTCGTCAGGGAAAATTTCGAAATGGTCTTTTCGTAATTAATTTGCCCAGGTCTGGGTGTCACCGGGATCGCCCCCAGTCCATTATACGGTACCCATAGTAGCAAGCGTTGCTTATTTTACCATACAGTTGGTGTATCAGTCGGGCAATATTATTATTGTCTCTCTGTATCACGGGCTCTTTCCTATCCTTTGGAAGGCTTGCATGGGGACATGGGTCCAACATGTAGAGGCTCTTTGAGAATTTTATCGTCATGTAAGGCATATGTTGAGGTTAACCGCTATTATTATTATTCCATTTATTTATTTAAGATCATTCTATAATTTTAAATTTAAATTAAAAATATCGAATCTAAACAAATTTAAAAATATAAAAAACAGTTCCCCACCGGCATCGGGAACAGGGTCCTAATTACCGGCGGTCAAGGCTCCAGGGAGAGGAACTTCCTCACTATACGAGCCGTCTCCTGGAGTACTGCCTTCTGGATCTGACCCTTGATCTAGCTGCCTTACGAGAGCCTCTTAAGGTGTTTGTCGAGGCTCTTGCCAATTAGGCCATGGGTTATTATTATTACTTAAGATAAGATCGTTTATTGAATGTGTGTGTGTGTGTGTGTGTGTACTCACAGCGCCCACTGCAGCGGCTGCGTGCGTATCGCGTGGTAGAGTTGCTTGAGCGTGTCGCGCGGGAAGTTGTCGCCGTCGTTGAGGTCGGCGAGGTTGTCGATGAACTCCGCGCACGACATGCGCCGGAACGCGCCGCTGCCCATGCCGTGCAGGTCCGTGTTCAGCAGCATGATCGCGCACGTCAGCGTGTGCACCGCGTCTGCACCCACCGAATGGCACTTCTAATTAGTGTTGCCCAGCTATCGATAGTTTTCTGACACTATACTGACCTCGAAAACTAGTCGCAAAATCGATAGCCAAGGTATGTTGTCGATACTATTGATTACTATTGCTATCGATAATATCCATATTATTGACAGTACGATCGACACTAAATAGTACTCAATAGTATCGAGACTATAAATATTGTCGCTAGTTTATTAGATCGAATGGTCAACTCAAATAATAACACAAAATCCCGAAGCAAATGCACACACACCGGACGCGTCCTACGTTCATTCTACTCGAACACGGCGCGAGATGCGCTGCGATGAGAGGACTGAGGGACGTAGGCCCGTATTGATAAAATGATCTCGAAGTCTGAGAGCGATCTTAGAACAACATCAACATCAATACATTCCAATGAGTTTCCGTAGTAGGTAAGAAACTGTAAAAAACTGACTGTAAAAAAATGTAAAATTGACAATTTGTAAGTGGCCTAAATTCTTAAGCTATACCTTGCGAGTTGAAGGAGCCGGGGTTGCACTCGAGGTATCTGCGCGAGAAGTGCACGAGCACGCGCTCGCGCTCCTGCGTCTCGCCGCTGAGCGCGAACCGCGCCAGGAACTGCCGCAGCGCCGCGTCCAGCGTCGCGCCGCCGAACGAGAAGTGCCGCACGTACTCCTCCGCCACCGCGCGGGAGAACTCGTTGCTGCAGAGTAAGGACTCATGACAACCCTTCTAAACTCAAACTCCAACTCAACATTTTTATTTATTTATGTAAGCCAACAAAGCATTTATGAATACTGTTGACCTCCGGTAATCCGGCGCTGTCTATTCCAGCACCCCCTGTAATCCGACATGACTATTATTGAATACTAGCGGCCCGCCCCGGCTTCGTACGGGTACATTGCGGTTACATTATTCGAGTTTTAGTAAGGATCCCTATTTTTTTTGAAAATATATTATAGCCTATGTCACCCGGGGATAGTGTAGCTTCCCAAAAGTGAAAGAATTTTTCAAATCGGTTCAGTAGTTTCGGAGCCTATTCATTACAATCAAACAAACAAAGTTTTCCTCTTTATAATATTAGTATGATTAGTTTGTCAAACTTCGCTAATGTACGAATACAACTTGTACGCGTCACCACTATTGTACTCGACGCGTAGGTATTGTTTTGATTCTGATTACTTAGTTTGAACAAATTCGACCATTATAATGAAGTATGATTTGTACTTCAGAGTATAACATATACAATCTTATCATTGGATCTTTAATTTGTCGGATTACAAGGTACTCTTTTGTAAAAAAAAAACGGACTATAGCGGGTTCTAGGCAGACTCTATAATCTCTCTTTATAGTTCGACACTGCCCTGCAAAACGTTTGTCGGATTACCGGGGGTCCACTGTAGTCAGAATCTACCACCGATTCGGAATGCCGCTTCCACTGAGGAGATCCGGCAAGAAACTCAATGGTTATTCTTTTCAATGAATTAAAGATGGTGTATATTTTCAGGAACAGCAACAAAATGTAAACAGGCACAAAATAAGTAAATAGTAGTGAAATCTCACTAAAATGTAGGTATTTAAATTAGAAAGCTAGTTTAGTGAGGTGTGCATACCTACTCACACTTTACATCAATTTAAACGAACCAAAATAATAATAAATTAAACAGGTGGATAAGAAAATAATTGCTTTGGTGTAATGCCCTCCATGCTAAATAAATGAATAGAGGTTAATAACAGTGTTGTTAAGAGGAAAGTGAGTGAACCAATCCTCGCAAGCGCCCGCGCACGGGCATGAGTTGAAAAGCGAAACTTAGTTTCCTTAGGCCTCAGGAGGCATATACAATAGTACATTGTTACACGAGTGGTGAAAGTGACCTTCGAACTATTAGCGCCCTCGCTACGCTCGGGCGCCAAACCCCGTCTCGGGACTAAATAAGTCTTTCATCCGAGGTAAACACTGTGCTTTTCATTACGAATACAAGGAAAGTAAAAATAAAAACAAGAATTGGCTAAATAAATAATACAAGGAAGTATGAACAATACTCTACAACTCGAAAAAAAAAATAAAGATCGGATTGCCGCCTATTTTGTTTTGTTTCGTTGGCCGGCCAACTTCATTATTTAGCCATTATTTTTCATTTTCATCTTTAAATATTTTGTCCAAATCTATGTTATTTTAAATAAATTGTTGAAACTAAATTATAATTAAGTCATTTAAAATATAATATAGATTCTTTAATTAATACTTAACTTTATGTTATTTCAATTTTACATCGTGCTGTAATTGAGTGACTGTAGAAAAAGTTTGAACATGGTTCCATAGAAATGTGAAAATGGAACTAGTTTTTTTTTATAATTTGACAGCGGTCAGTTGAAAGCGAGTCTCCCGGGCCAGAAAAGTATTACTTTCAACCCGCTCCTCAGGCAACTTCAGACCTACTTTCAGAGTATGAGTAATGAAAAGTTACATGTTTAACCCCCGATGGAAAACGACGGGCATCGTAGTCCTCAAGCGGACTTTAAATTTAACCTATTTTAATTTAGTGTTATTTTGTTTGATAGGTTTCCTGATCGAGAGTGTTCTTAACTATGACTCAAGAAAATCCGTTCAGCCGTTTGAATATCATCAGCTATTTTGTAGTTGATGAAGGGATATCAGTACCTTCCACAGGTAAGATCAATTCGAAATTTGGGCGACATCTACATGCTCACTGTCGATCACTTAACTTCTTTTCTCTCAAACACTTTATCTTCTAGAACTATGCGGTCTACATAACAAAATCATTACGATCCTCTATCAGCTCTAAATCTATATATAAATTAATCTCTATTTAATTAGTCATCGCATCACGCGTGAAGGGATGGAACGATATCGCTAATTCTTTTTTCGATGTGTTTGTTATTGTCAGGAGAAGGTTAATAATTATTAATGAAAAAATTTGGTAAGTTGAGCAGAACAATACTAATTCAATATTAAGTTAAGACAGGACAACGTCTGTCGGGTCAGCTAGTAAGATATAAATCCATAGTAAAAAAGCACCGCTTACTTTTTACTCAAATGCCTGGAAACGTCGGATTTCTTGAATCCATCTAGGTGGTATAGTCTCTTTGCGAGCCGCTCAGCGGAGGGCATGTCGACCGCCTTGGGGCTATAGTGGAATGAGTGTAGCGAATCCCCGTCCGAGCCCTCGTCCGAGCCGCCCTCCGAGCCGCTGCATAGTTCCTGCAACACGCCAGAACAATTATAGCACCCGCGTTCGCGCACTTCGCGACGGTAACAAAGGTGTGTTCTAAGATTAACATGTGTATATATTTGTGTGTCTGTCTGTGGCATGTTAGCTATCAAACGGATGAACCGATTTTCATTAAGTTTATTTTGTTTAAAAGGTTTGATGGTTAAATAATTAGATCAAATTAAACTTATGAAGATCTCTAGTAATCTTTTTTTTTTCTTAATTTATTGGGGTAAAACAAACAGTATCACAATAGGGTGCTTAATATCTAATATTAATCTTAACTAAAAGTGCTAATTGTGATACCAGCACCGTTTACCACAAGCTATGTTAACTAAAATATGGTTTGATGAGAGTACAAGAATAATGGTAATAAAAAGAAAACAGGAAGAAACAAGAGTTTTACATACTGAAACTGTACCTGAACCATAAATACAAAAAGTGTTTCATGCAAACTAACCTGGTATCCCTGTTGCTCCGGTGAATTATGACCGTTCTCCCTCCCGTTCTGCGCGTAATTACTATTGTTATTATTATTATGTACACTCTCCGTCGCGTTCGCGTTTAGTTTATCGGGGCCCTTCACTTGTATCACTATTCTATATTCGTTGTTGTGGTCGCCGTTCAGCGTGACGTCACTGCCGTGGTCGGTCGAATACGTCGAGTTGGACTTGGCGCGCTTGTGGCACGGCTCCGACACGAGGATCGTGGAGTCCGAGTCGGACGGGTCGGACAGCTCCATCCGCGGACACTCGCGCCCAGTCTCGAACATGTCGTCCTGGTCTTGGTAGTCCGGGCTCGATATGTTGGAGACCGCTTCCGATAGACTCATGTCACCTGAAATTTAGACAATTATTAGTGAAATTCCTATAAATAATATTTACCGTGAGTTTGCATTGGGAAACATTTACACTAATATATGTTGTTGTCTTTATTTTTGACAGCATAAAATAGAAACAAATACAAAAATCAATGATAAATGTTTCGTCAGTGTACAATCAACAAGAAAAGTGGAAACATAAACGTATTTCAATTCAAGGCTGCATTTCCAACATAATATTGTTGCGACCTAGAAACTATTTGGTCAAATACCTCGAAGGATCCTTATTTTATCAGCTTGATACAAAAACGCATTGTTATGAACCCCATCGAATTACGAAGGATCTCTAAAAGTTGAATGTTCGAGACTGTAGGTATGTAGGTATAAAGTGAACGCGTTATCGGCGCGGCGACGGCTGCGAATACCTACTCGCGAACGAATACAAAGGGAAGCCGACAATGGGTCTCGAGATCGTTCGATTCCGATTATTATTACCTACATACCTACGAGAATGTTCAGGAAAATACCAGCTCGCATTTTTATTCCGTATATAAGGTGTTGACGACGGGCAGCGAGTTAGTTACTTCTTGGAAGCGACACTGTACGGAACTTAAGTAAGCGAACGAAGAGTGATATACCAGTGACCTAGGCGATTATATTGGAATACTGTGTGACTGCTAAGTGATTCGGAACAGTGTTTGTTGTATGTAACTAGTGATAGTGAACTAGTGTAGTACTGTGTATTTGTCAAGTTTGTGGAGAGCGAATTAAACCTTTATACACGTAGTCGGCATTATTTGTACCTACCCCTAGTACGTAACAATTGGTGTCAGAAGCGGAATGCCGTTACTACCGCGAGAGGAAGAAGGGCGTACTCCACGAACCAGACGTCAAGTGGAGATGGATGCTTCACGTCAACGTAGCCGTGAAGAGGAAGAACGTCCTGTTGATACCGGTGTTTCGGCGGGAGCTGAGGCAGCACCAGCAGGAAGCTCATCGGGATTGGACTTGGCAGCGTTGATGGCCTCTATGCAGCAAATGCTCAAGGCCAATCAAGAGGCCAGCGAGCGAATGATCCAGGCCGATCAAGAGGCTAGCCGGCGGGAGATTAGGGAAATAATGGAGGCTAATCAGGAGGCTGTCTTAAGTAAAATAGACACAGGTAACACCATTCTAAGTGCGAAAGTGAAGACCCTCGAAGATCGCATGCAGGTGCTGAACGAAGAAGTTAATGTAAAGACTGGGACCCTCGAAGACCGCCTGCATGTCCTTAATAAAGAGGTAACTCTGAAGAATGAGACCTTCGAAAGCCGCTTTGAGGCAATGAATAAGGAAATGATAAGGCTGAAGACTCAAGGACCTATTTCAGTAGCTTCACCATCATCCACAAAGCTCGATCTCCCGCGCTTTGATGGGACTTCCTCGTGGACAGCATTCAAGTACCAGTTTGAAATACTTTCAGTTGGAAATTCCTGGAGCAGCGAGCAGTCTTTTGCGGCCCTGGCGCTTGCCTTACGGGGAGATGCTTTAATGGTTTTGGAGAATCTGCCGCTGGAAGGAAGGACTCTGGAGACTCTCATGGATGCACTGGATACACGCTACGGTGAAAAACACCTGGAACATGTTTATCGAGCGCAACTCCACGAGAGAAAGCAAAAGCCTGGTGAAAGTCTCCAACAATGGGCATTGGAAGTGGAGAGGCTGGTTCGCCGTGCATACTCATCCAAACCAGCTATGATTGAAGAGAACCTGCTGGAGTTATTTATAAATGGCATTCGAGAAACGGAAGTCAGGACCTTTGTACGGCTGGGACACCACCAAACCATGAAGAATGCACTGGCTCATGCTCTCGAGGTGGAAGCTGTTCGGCAGGACACGAAATTAAATAAGGTCAGGGAGGTTAAGGAGGTAGTTAAGGAGGAAAAGAAGCCTCGGTTCGTCCCAACTTGTTATGGCTGTGGTGGTAAGGGACATATTCGCTTGGAATGCCCTTCAAAGAAGAGAAAGGTCGCGGACGAGTCCGAGACCCAAGCGGAACCAAGTGTCCCGTTAAACTAAACGTCGCCAGGGCCGCGGGGCGGGCGCTGGCTGGTCAAGTTGAGGCCCCAACAGTCACTATAACTCAAGTTTGCAATGGGAATAGTCTGATCATCGAGGCCACCTTAGACAACCAAACTTGCAGTTTAACTGTTGATACTGGAGCATCGCGAACAATTGTGAGGCCGGAACTACTGAAACGCACCATAATGTGGGAAAAGCGATCACCGTCATGCCGTCTGCAAACAGCCACTGGCCAGCCAGTTTCCGTCCTCGGTGAAACAGATATTAAGTTAAGAATCGGCGACCGAGTCTATCTCCAGTCAGTGTTGATTGCAAATATTACTGATGATTGCATTTTGGGACTAGATTTCTTGAAGAAGCAACAGTGTGTTCTGGATGTAGCCAAAGGAGTGCTAAGGTTTCCTGATCAAGAAGTCTGTTTACAAGGATCGCGCCCGTGTACACTTTATTGTTTGAGGGATACCACATTGGCTCCAAAATCAGAAACCTTAGTGAGAGTTAAATTTCCTGCGAAGACTGAGCAAGGAAGATGTCTCATTGTTGAAGATGCTGGCAATCACCCGAGTTTAATTACAGCAAGGACGCTACTGATGTCGAACGGAATTACTAGGGTAAGAATCCTGAACCTTAGTAATGAAGAAGTACAGCTGAAGAAGAATAGTGTGGTCGGAAAATGCGAGGAAGTACAGTACCTGAGAAAATTAAGCGCTCCAGATAAACAGGAAGGTACGCAGATCGCAGAGGATCACATCTGGGAACTTCTGGAAGCGTCTAAGGAAAATTTATCGGCATCGGAACTACAGCATGCCAAGAAGCTGTTGCTAGAATTTAGAGACATTTTCGCTACCGGAAATAATTGTGGAAAGACAGGACTCGTCAAACATCGGATCGATACAGGCGACGCCAGGCCTATTAAACAAAGACCCCGAAGATTGCCATGGGCAAGAGAAAAGGAGGTGACAGATATGATTAATGACATGGCTGATAACGGAATAATTGAACCTTCTACGAGTCCATGGTCTTCACCCGTGGTGCTGGTAAAGAAGAAGGATGGCAGTACAAGGTTATGCGTGGATTACCGAATGCTGAATAATGTCACGAAGAAAGACAGTTACCCCTTGCCGCGAATTGACGACACGCTGGATATGCTCAGTGGTATGAAGTGGTTCTCAACCATCGATCTGAAAAGTGGCTATTGGCAGGTCGAGCTCAGCCCAGAGGACAAGGAGAAGACTGCTTTTAGTACAGGAATCGGGAACGGATTGTGGCAGTTCAACGTTATGCCATTCGGCTTATGTAATGCTCCGGCTACATTTGAGCGCCTAATGGAGAGAGTAATGGTGGGTTTACTCGGGGACGTGTGCCTGGTCTACCTTGACGATGTAATTGTTATGGGTCGCAGCTTCGAGGAAAATCTGAAGAACTTGGAAAAAGTTTTCACTCGAATCCGTGAGGCTAATCTAAAACTTAGTCCTAAGAAGTGTGCTCTGTTTAAAAAGGAGGTCAGTTATCTTGGACACGTCATCTCAACCGATGGAGTAAAGACCGACCCCGAGAAGATAAAATCTGTTCAAGAATGGCCTTCTCCAAAGAACAAAACAGAAGTACGAGCGTTCCTTGGACTATGTGCATACTACAGACGATTTATCAAGAATTTTTCAGATATTGCGAAACCTTTACATCGGCTAACGGAAGATAAACGGGATTTCGTTTGGGACCTGGAATGTGAGAAAGCTTTCATTGAGCTAAAACAACGATTGTGTGAGGCCCCAATATTAGGTTACCCAACGAGAGAAGGAAGATTCATCGTGGATACTGACGCCAGTAACACCGGAATAGGTGGTGTTTTGTCACAACTACAGGGAGATCGCAACGTTGTCATAGCGTACTTCAGTAAATCCCTTTCCAAGCCAGAGAGAAATTACTGTGTGACTCGCCGTGAATTGCTAGCTGTGGTGAAGACCTTACAACATTTTAACAAATATCTTATAGGAAGGGAGTTTACACTAAGGACAGATCACGCTGCATTACAATGGTTACTACAATTTAAAAACCCAGAGGGCCAAGTAGCACGATGGATCGAGCAACTACAGGAATTTTTCTTCGTAATAGAACACCGCAGTGGAAAAGGGCATGGTAATGCTGACGCTTTGTCACGGAGACCGTGTGCCGAAGACTGCAAACATTGCCTAAGGAATGAAGTTCGGGAAGAGGTCAAGCTCATAGGGACTCACGGAATCGACGACGAATGGACCGGAGCCAGTATGAAGAAAGCGCAGGAGGAGGATAATGATCTACAACCTATACTGCAATGGAAACGGAGCGGAAACAGGCCTCAATGGAGCGACGTGTCCGTCTACAGTTCGACAACGAAGAGTTATTGGGCTCAGTGGGACAGTTTGGCTCTGGTAGATGAAGTGCTGTATAGGAGATGGGAATCCAACGACGGTAAGGAAATCACCATGCAAGTGATAGTGCCACGGAGTAAGGTGGCTTCTCTTCTACGGCACATTCATGATGGTGTTTCTGGTGGGCACCTAGGAGTCAAGAAAACCCTTGTTAAGGTGCGACAGCGGTTTTATTGGTTGCGCTGTCGAGAAGACGTCGAGGATTGGTGTCGCAGATGCACTGCGTGTGCGTCAGTGAAAGGCCCGCAGACAAGAAGTAGGGGAAAGTTGAAGTTGTACAACGTTGGAGCCCCATGGGAGCGCATCGCCATTGATGTTGCTGGACCGTTTCCGATGACTGAGGATGGGAACAAATACATCATAGTAGTGCAAGATTACTTCACTAAGTGGCCAGAAGTATTTGCAACACCCAACCAGGAAGCAGTCACCGTAGCGAAGAAATTGGTCCAAGAAGTAGTCTGTCGGTATGGCGTACCTATGGAGATCCATTCTGATCAAGGAAGGAATTTCGAGTCTGCGCTGTTTCAAGAGATGTGCAAGTTACTCGGAATGAATAAAACTCGTACGACTCCAGCGCATCCGCAGTCAGACGGAATGGTCGAGAGGTTTAACCAGACATTGGAAAACCACCTGGCCAAGGTCGTAGACGAACATCAGCGAGACTGGGACCAATACATTCCGCTGTTTCTGATGTCCTATCGGTCTGCAGTACATGACAGTACGGGTCACACTCCAGCCAAAGTAAATTTTGGTCGAGAAATGAGGCTCCCAGTGGATACGATAACAGGCACGTCACCCGACAGTCCCAAGCCCGTTACAGACTATGTGAGTGACCTTCAAAACCAACTGGACGAGGTGCATCGAATGGTACGGGAATACAACTGGAAGTCGAGTATAAAGATGAAGACCCGGTACGACCGAAATGCAAACACCAATGGTTTTGAAGAAGGAACACTGGTGTGGCTCCACAATCCTCTTCGCAGAAAAGGGAAGTCCCCGAAACTTCAGGCTCGCTGGGAAGGACCTTATACAGTTATTACGAGGATCAACGATGTGACCTATCGCATTAAGAAGGGACTTCGAGGAAAGCCAAAGGTAGTCCATGTGGACAGATTGGCTCGGTATCATGGAACAAATGATGCTCGGGACGAGAATGACTAAGAGGGGGGTAATGTTGCGACCTAGAAACTATTTGGTCAAATACCTCGAAGGATCCTTATTTTATCAGCTTGATACAAAAACGCATTGTTATGAACCCCATCGAATTACGAAGGATCTCTAAAAGTTGAATGTTCGAGACTGTAGGTATGTAGGTATAAAGTGAACGCGTTATCGGCGCGGCGACGGCTGCGAATACCTACTCGCGAACGAATACAAAGGGAAGCCGACAATGGGTCTCGAGATCGTTCGATTCCGATTATTATTACCTACATACCTACGAGAATGTTCAGGAAAATACCAGCTCGCATTTTTATTCCGTATATAAGGTGTTGACGACGGGCAGCGAGTTAGTTACTTCTTGGAAGCGACACTGTACGGAACTTAAGTAAGCGAACGAAGAGTGATATACCAGTGACCTAGGCGATTATATTGGAATACTGTGTGACTGCTAAGTGATTCGGAACAGTGTTTGTTGTATGTAACTAGTGATAGTGAACTAGTGTAGTACTGTGTATTTGTCAAGTTTGTGGAGAGCGAATTAAACCTTTATACACGTAGTCGGCATTATTTGTACCTACCCCTAGTACGTAACAATATTTTATCACACCCTACTTTTGATGTTGACTGTATCTATGTATACACATTGTGGTTATTTTTTTAAAAGTGTACCCAATAGAAAATGACACAGGAAACTAATGAAGAATAGTGAAAACACGTCTACTCTGCACAAACTATAAAGCACAATTGCACATGCTATATTGAATGGTGAAGTGCGTCAGAAATGATACGTTAAAAATTTCACGTATTATAATATTATTCATATTCCGTTTGTTATTCATTTTATTAGTCACCACATTGAGAGTTTAGTTAGAAAAATGTACAAGTAAACAGATTCGTAAGCTGATAAACGCAGATAAATGAGGATAGTTCGATCAGCGCGTGTCGGGCACGGCCGCTGTTGTAATTCACGGTCAGTAGTCATACCGCTTTTAAACGTCATTAAAAAATTAAACTAGAAGTTTTTTTTTAAGAACACTGCAGTTTTTTTTTAATAATGTACCAAGTTCGCCAATTGGTGGGTTTTTTTCACAGCTGTTATGGTTGACACGATGTTCAATTCCTGATCACTTCCGCCTGCGGTATATCCCTCTCGACACTAATAGGCTTATAATATAACAATCGCGGTATCTAAAATCAGCCAGCTTGTATGTGAGCTGTCGTCAATCGGTTCGAGCTCGTTCTGTAGCAGTAGCAGGTACAAGCCGGGCGTGTGTGTGTGTGGCGTGGTGCGGGGGGTACCGTTGAGCGGGCGGGGCGCGGCGGGGGGCGGGGCGCGCGGCGGGGGCGTGGCGCGCGACGACATCACCGACGACGACGCCGACGTCGGCGACGCCGGGGACGACGACCTGCGGACCACAACATTGTTCACCACTAAGGGAACGTACCCATACCACGTGACCCGTTCAGGGGTCTTCAAAATACCACGATTGGTCAGAGGTACGGGGGGAAGGGGATTAAAAAAATTGTAAAGAATGGGTCACGTAGGTACGTTCCCTAACTCCTCAATTTCACTTACGCATAACTCGTATTGCTTTATATTTTTTATATTAATGGCCTCTTTCCATTGGGTCAGGACCAATGTGATTCTGCCAATGTGGAGTAACAAATAGCAATAACAATACCATGCAAAAATGTGACCGTCCATTTTGGAAAACCAAAAATCGTATTGCTTTATATTGCCGCCTCTATTTCTCGATAGCTCAAAATGAGAGACAACATTATAAATCAAAAAAGTATTGAGTCAGTGAAAACGAGGTGTCTCCATAGTTCTGCAAAAGCTACGAAGCTTTAATTCAGAAAATGAGAGATGTATTGAATGACCTACATTAAGGTTAAGTGGTCAAACTTTCAAATTCTTCGAAATTATTAATAAATTTACTGACCGCTGCGATATGCCGTCGGATATGGAGGTGGAGTTGGAGGTGCCGGCCGAGCCGTTGCAGTGCGTGCGTTCCGACGCGCACGACACGGGCGCGTTGTACGTCCACACGATCCTGCATCACAATATCCCACAATCGAATATTCGCCAAACGATGGACTTCGCTATTTCCCTAGTAATAAAGTCCTAAACCGCATACCGGTCTCTCTCAGCGTCAGACTCGGAGCGCGGGCCGGGCGTGGCGGAGTCGGGCCGCGCGTCGAGCAGCGTGTTGAGCGATGACGTCACGTCCTCCTCCATCTCTACTGCCACCGCGCTCAGAGAAGACTCCTTCTGGAACTTATGACGCCATGTTCGATACTGTCCAACAATACATTATAATGAGTGCTTGTTTTAATCCGTGCGTATTTGGAGGCAATATAATATTATTTATCATTAATAATCCATACAATGATTCTACAGGTTGAAACAGAGTGGGTATACTTTAAAAAAAAAACTTATCTTTGTAATTCTAAAACTATCAGGTTTGGAGGAAACTTGAAAAACAAAAGGTGTTATAGGAATACAACTGTTGAGAGATTTCACAAGTCTACAAACCTTTAGTACTTCAACTGTCCCACAAAGCCGATATATTTAGATTTACAAAGTAAAGTTGCAAAAAAAAAACCCTTTTTGTTTTACCTAGTATATGAGGGGGTCATCGACCGAGGTGTTAACTAACCAAAAATTAGGGGCACAGGTCAATGGTTCTGTGTTGTTACCTTTTTTTATATGAAAAATAGGCTTGCTCTTGACCTCAATATTGCCGCGGGGGCAAAAACCTGTTCACCCTACTTCACCTATCTTATCACGGAGGTAGTATTTCAGACTCTTATACAAATAAAATCTATTTTTCATTACTCATACTCTGAAAGTAGGTCTGAAGTCCCTGAGGAGCGGGTTGAAAGTAATACTTTTCCGGCCCGGGAGAATCGCTTTCAACTGACAGCTGTCAAATTATTAAAAAAAAAACTAATTCCATTTTCACATTTCTATGGAACCATGTTCAAACTTTTTGTACAGTCACTCAATTACAGCACGATGTAAAATTGAAATAACATAAAGTTAAGTATTTATTTAAGAATATATATTTTTAAATGACTTAATTATAATTTAGTTTCAAGAATTTCTTTAAAATAACATAGATTTGGGCAAAATATTTATAGCTGAAAATGAAAAATAATGGCTAAATAATGAAGTTGGCCAGCCAACGAAAAAAAAAAATTGGCGGCCATCCGATTTTTTTTTTTTTCGAGTTGTAGAGTATTGTTTATACTTCCTTGTATTATTTCTTTTGCCAATTCCTGTTTTTATTTTTACTTTCCTTGTATTCGTAATGAAAAGCACAGTGTTTACCTCGGGTGAAAGACTTATTTTGTCCCTCGAACTATTAGCGCCCTCGCTACGCTCGGGCGCCAAACCCCGTCTCGGGACCAAAAATAAGTCACTTTCACCACTCGTGTAACAATGTACTATTTTATCACTGAAACTGTCTATATAATCCTGAATTCAAGCTTCTGTCCTAACAAAAGTTCATCCTAAAGAAATTAGAATGTGATAATTCATCTCTCTATTCAAGCTTGCGGCTATTTAGGAAGCATGAGTTCAGGATGCTGTAATAAAAACTAAACAATTTAACAACCACTCGACGTCACAAGTGTACAAATGAATACTTTTAAACTAGATGTAGGTCATATCATGAGGTACTACTACCTAATATAAAGTTAACAAACAGTATGCGGCACCTGCAGATGGTCCTCTGAGCGCGAGGTGCGCACGGCGTGGTGCGCGCGCGCACACTCGCCCGCCGCGCCCCCCCCGCCCCCGCCCCCCGCCCCGGCACCGCTGGCTGGCGACGCTGGCTGCGACATGAACCTGGCGGAACATAAAAATGTCAAGGCTTTGATTTTTTTTTGGCCTACGGAGGCACTTACAAATTGTCAGTTTTATATATTTCCCACAAGATTTAGATTTTCAAGATTCGTCACAGTCATCTATGTACGAATTTGGCCACATCGACCTTACGAAACAAAGAGTAGGTGCTACAAAAGTACAAAACAAAGTCGCTATCCGCGATTGTACGCTTGGATCTTCAAAACTACGCAACGGATTTTGATGCAGTTTTCACTGTCATTAAGATAATTTAGTCCGGAAGGTTTATGCATAATACATGGTTAATTGAAGTAATAAATAGTAGATAAAGGCCGTGCGAAACCAGGGCGGGTAACTAGTATAATGTAAAAGGGGCTCACATTTTGGCATGGTCGGTGACAAGGCCCGTGTTGGGCGAGGAGTTGTGACGCTGCGCGAGCTCCACGCGCCCGCACATGCGCGTCTCGCTGGGGGACGCGGGCGTCGAGTTGTACCTGACATAATATCACAATTTTAATTATAAAAGCGAAATACCACCAAACCTCCAAGACAGCCATAAGAATAATATTTTAATGACACATACCTATTAAAAAAATGCCCCCCTTTCTATGTAATAATTAGCTGTTTTTAAATCTTCGTTAATATTGCAGCCAATGATTTACATATTTTGTGTGAATTTCATGTCCCTATCACATTTTGTTTATCAGCTAGATAGAAGCCTCTGACAGACAGACGAACGGACAACGTGAGCACGGGATTCACCCGTCGGACTTCGGAACGTATCGAGTTCATTGAAAAGCAAAGTTAAGCAAACTTAGACCCTAATCCGTTGGCAATACGCACTGACCTGTGGTAGTGTGTGCGGTGTGTGGGCGCGTGGTGGTTGTTGTGCGGGTGTTCGACGCGGGACAGGTTGAGTATGAGGTCGCCGGTCATCATGTACGCCTCGAACTTGGGCTGCGAGGCGCGAGGCCGCCGCTTGTCCTCGGCGCCCGTCAGCAACGCCTCGCAGCTCTCGCCCGACTGCACGCCGGACCCGTTGCTCGACGAGTTGCTAGATGAGTTGCTGTTCGATGTACTCGATGGCAGAGACGCGGTTCTGACATCATAAAAACATAATAGATATGTAACAACATAATACTAGTACCTAAGGTAATTGCGTCATGGACTATTTTATTCACTTTACTAAATCTATACGGTGAAGGAAAACATCGTGAGGAAACCTGCATGTCTTAGAAGATCTAACCAATTTTCGACAGATCCGCCAATGTGAAATCCGCCAACCCGCACTGGTCCAGCGTGGTGGATTATGGCCTAAATCCCCCTCGTGTTGAGGGGAGGCCCGTGCCTGGAGTGGGACGTCAAAGGGGCTAAATTATTATTTATTATTATTATTATACTAATTATCTTTGGCCTGCGAGACATAGGCTCGCCTTACGCGCCTAGTTTTTCGCATTTCGTTGCTTATTTTGAAATATTCCTTGAAGTCTCCTGCTCTCCATGAACGTAGCTATAGTAGGAAACAACTCAGGTAATCAGTAAGTAAGTCTAAGTGTACCGCCATACTATATTTAGCTCTTATAGAGTAAGCTAGTAAACTAATTTCTTACTAGAACAAGGAAAATATATGATAACGGAATAACTCACAATGTACTGCCGCTAATTTGACTTACATTGTTTATCTAAGAAAGTCTGCGCGATAAATAAAAATATTCAAGAGATAATTTGTAACCAAATAAGAGCATATCAGTGACTAGCGACGCGCGTTGATTATTTTGGTTACTACTAAAATAAATATTTCGGGGATGACAAACACAATGGTATATAAATTGAATGTATATTTATATTCGACTAAATGTATTGCCGTTCCTCTTAATACTTCAATGTATGATAACGAAGAAGCAGCGAAACATATGTCTAGTATATTTAGGTGGGTATAGCAAGTTTTACAAGCATTGCTTCATGAAATAAAGTTGATTAAACAGGATCAAAGTAAATATTTAGTAGTAGATGTGAAACTGGAAATTCGTAATTGAGTCTGCTCGCTGCTTCGCTAACAATTCTGAAAGACTAAGCCCTTCTTCGCAGGCTAGTTAGAATGTTGAATGCGATATGAAACTTCTCTGAATTCCTAGCCAGTTCAATTACAAAGCCGGTATTCGAAGATGGTGTGTAAGCTCTTAGGAACCGATGGTCATGATATTTATGTTATTCCACTTACTGTATTGTACATATTATAGTGTTGTTTAATAAATAGTAGTATTTACTGGTTGCTACAAGCTACGTATGTACGCAATGTAACGAAGAACGCTAATTCCATTATTATAACATTCATCGTATTTTCTGCATCATTCAAACAATTTGGAAGCACAATTAATAAAGCCGTATCAAAGTATGAGGCATCGTCCTAATTAATCCCGCTCTCACGAATAGTCGTACGAACTCCGTACAAATTGGAGTTCGTACGGACTGAACGTGCGAACAATGCCAGTCAGCAGAAATATACAGATTTTGTATTTAATAAGTAAAAGTAGAGGAAAAATTACTATAAATTTCGTTACAGAAAAGATGTAACATTTTTAGCTTGAAATGTTGAAACATATTTCGTACTATCTGTGCCCGCGACTTCGTCCGCGTGGAATTTAATTGCCAATTTTCATACAAACTTTCATCCCCTATTTTATCCCCTTGGGGGTAGAATTAATCAAAATCCTTTCTTAGCGGATGCCTACGTCATAACATCTACCTGCATGCCAAATTTCAGCCCGATCCGTCCAGTGGTTTGGGCTGTGCGTTGATAGATCACTATGTCAGTCAGTCAGTCACCTTTGAGTTTTATATATTTAGATTAAAAATAATGGACGCAACCGAATACATCCCTCGAACGCAGCTATCTTTTGAAGATGTTCGATTCGTTTTAGAAAGTCGTAAAATAAGCTTCGTCTATTGGCAACAGCTGCAAGCGATGCCTCAGGAACATTTCAAACACAATACATATAAAGCATACGTAAAGAGGTGGCTAAAATAAACCAAGTCGAATGCACTCTCAAGGATTCAGATAGATAAACTGAGGAAAATTTATACAATTGTGAGCTATTTATGACTAGATAAGACTAATATTTGTTGGATAATTTGGTGCGTTACTAAAATACGCGCCGCGTGCTTTTGGTTCTCGAGTGTGGGTGCATTGACGTGCGTTACTGAGGGTGGCGGCCACCCCACCGACGACACATGGCACCAATAATGACTTATCGCGCTCGGAAATCAGCTGTCAAACTGTTAGGGGGGCTCGCTTCCTTTTACTTACCAAAGCGGGGTTGAGTCGTAAAAGAAATGGAACTTTCGATTTAGATGTTGGAATTTAAAAGTGAATCTTAGTAATACCGAAGCAAGTTTAAACACAAGTGCATAGTAGTGATGTAACGAATGTTGGATTTTTGACATTCGCGAATGCGAATGCGAATGCGAATGCGAATTGTTGGCTTCAACATTCGCGAATGCGAATGCGAATGCGAATGTTGACTTTCAAATAAGAAGCCCTAAATTGAAAATTTAAAAAAACCCCGATGCGACGACTTTTTAAATTACAAAAGTGATTTTCGTGAAACATAGCAAAGAACACTCTCGATCAGAATACCTTTCTAAAAAAGAAACAAAATTAAAATCGGATCATCTGTTTGGGCGCTACGATGCCACAGACATACACACAAATACACATGTTAAACTTATAACACTCCTATTTCTCGGGGGTTAATAAAGAGCGCGCAAAATATTATATTGGATTGACATTTCGTAACCATATAGGTTGAAAGAACGTAGTTAGTGTCATAAAGTTAATACGAAGAGATTTGTTTTGATTTGAGGGTAGTTTAGTATTATTTTATTAATCAAATTTTTTTTATATTAAAATTTTATTGAGTTAATATTTTAATGAGACTAACATAAGCAATAGAGAAAGATCCTATGGATCCTCAAGATAGTTAATTTTTTTTTAATTCAAATATAAGTAAATAAGTGCATTATGTGCAAGTGAGCTAAGTTACTATCGAGGCTGGTTTGCACCAGAGACTAACGCGAGGGCTGTGCTGTGATGGAGCCAAGTGTGTAATTAACAATGCTCTCGTATTTCAAACGTCATTTTACAACTTAATTGCGACTAAAAAATATTTAGAGTACAATCTAATTGAAAAAAATCACAATTCACGAAATTTTTTAAGGCCTAGAAAATTGCAGGATGAATGAAAAATAAAACAACATGGCGTGCCGTAAGTTTTTAGGGTTCCGTAGTCTAATTCGGAACCCTTATAGTTTTGGCACGTCAGTCTGCAATCACAGTAATTTTATTCAGAGACTATTAGGGCTAAAATACTGCAACCTATCCAAAAAAAATGAGTTTATGTACCGCTAAAAAACTCTTTTTAAATTTTGAAAGCAAAGTTATTCCATTGTACCTCCCGTACTTAAGAAAGGGGGGCGAAAAAAAATGTTTACACACCCCCTCGATTGAGATATTGTTCAGTAAGTATTTTAAAATTATTTGAAGGTTTTTTGACAGTTTTTCAATATTAATTCCCGTTTACGAAATATTGAGCTTCATTGTGGCCTTTTTTACTTAAGTAGCAAGATTCATCCTATAAATTAGAATC
Organism: Notodonta dromedarius; assembly: GCA_905147325.1. Classification (NCBI taxonomy): domain Eukaryota; kingdom Metazoa; phylum Arthropoda; class Insecta; order Lepidoptera; family Notodontidae; genus Notodonta; species Notodonta dromedarius. Next base: position 3,368,124 of record LR990167.1, read on the forward strand.
ACATTATAAATGGTTTATTATAGGAAATAAATAGTTCTTTACTATTCAAAATTATATAATTAATTTTTAAAAAATCGAAAGTTTGGATTGAGTCTCAAACCACGCACCACTGATTGTGCACCCAGTGTAATCATAACATCATTATTTGAATTAAAAATCCTTGTAAGAATCTTCATCAGTCCAAAAAGAAAATAAAAGTTTATGTCACTTTTACTGAAGATGCCTATGATGCCGGTTTAATAAATTTAGTAACAGAATTTCTTACCATTTTATTTAAAAAGGTGACCAATAGTTTATTAATGTCGCCGAAATTAATAGGTTACGTGAGCCGCCGTATTCTATGTTTCATATCAATAAAAAAAACACTTTTATTTTATGAGTTCCGTATTATCGAAAAGTGGCGGGATGTCTACGGAACCCTGGAGTATGCGTAGTCCGACATGCATTTGGCCGGTTTTATCTATTGGTCTGGCAATGCCGGTAACAATGATTATATTATTTGAAATATAATAAATCGAATGTTTATAATATGTTTTATTTACAATGAAATTGAATGTGAAAGAAATTTATTTAAATAGTTAATGTATTTATGTATAATATTTGAATAAAAATCGTTTATTTATTGTTTTAAATGCTTACTATTTTTAGGATAACTCTTTACTAAGATTTAAACATGTAAAGTAAAGTCAATAGCACTAGTGCGTTATAAGCTGCTATATAAACCTAAAAGCGGTGCAATAAATGCCAATGCCAATGCCCTGTGAGCAAGGTTGTTTAAATAATATATATATATTTCTTACTAGTTCTTAACATTCCATATCCATCTATAGATAATTTCCTTTTTGTTTTTCAAAAACATTCGCCAAACATTCGCATAGATTCTTGCGAATGCAAATGCGAATGCGAATGTCAAAAAATATGCGAATATTCGCGAATGCGAATGCGAATGCGAATACACCAACTGTAACCCAAACGAAGCAAGGCTTGTACTATGGGTACCGTACAATGGACTGGGGGCGATCCCAGTGACACCCAGACCAGGGAAAATTACGAAAAGGCCATTTCCGATATCTACCCTGACGGGAATCGAACCCGCAACCACCCGGTGTAGTGAGCCGAGCGGCCTACGCTCAAACCACTGCGCCAAGCGGTCGGTTTATTTTGTACGTGCGTTAATTAGCGAGCGCATCGAAAGTAACAAGCGTCAAATCGACGTCGATGCAGTATGTAGCTTTCACAATCGTCAATGGGTTATGTATGTAAATATATACCATATATAACGACAAGCCCGCTGAGTTTCTTGCCGGATCTTCTCAGTCGAGGTCGCGTTCCGATCCGGTGGTAGATTTACCCTCGCCACCTCTCTTGGCAGCGGCCCAAGCCGAGGTCGTGCCCCTCGTGGCGCCCTTGAGCTAGCTGCCCCCCTAACCCTCTGGCTGGAGCGCACTTGCGCTCGCCCTCTGTCCGGGTGAAGTTGCTATGGCCACTCTGGCCAACAACATTAGGTCATTAAAAAAAAAACAATGCGGACTCACTTGTCGTGTTTGGTGCGTGCGCCGCTAGCCCGCCGCTCGGCCGCCGCGGCCAGGTACCGCCGCACGCTCGCTTTGACCTGCGGGTCTGCAACGCACACTACCATTCAGGTGTTATCACAGTCCCAGCACGCAGCAAAAAAAAAATGAATAAATTCGACGGAGTTATCTACTACAGCCCGTACAAAGGATTTCGTAGCAACACGCTTCCTTTATGCGCAATGTTACAAGGCTATTATTGCATCGTGTACAGAATATGACACACGAATACATTCATTTTCACAACAATCGTGTTTGGTGCCTACCAGTTTAATACCTTCATCGATTACATTGTAGTATACCTCATATTATGTGGCTGGTGGAGACCAAAACTTGGTCATTGTTGGCTTGTGAAATGTACCAACTTCAGTTTCTTATTATAAACTTAATGCCAGGCAACATTTTACGAATGTCTATATCGCAGTGTTGTTATTGTAACCACGTCTTCATGCACAGAAAATGACACAGGTAATATCGGAGATAGGCTCGATACTAACAACTTCAAGTAAGATTACATTATTAAGGGGAGCAGAGCCTCTGTGAACGAGGGTTATCCCAACCCAGATCCCGAGAGCCACCTATAAAATTTCTCCACGTATCGCAACTCTTATTTGTAGCGGCTTACTTCGCAAACTCGAGCGAACCACTCGGGGATAAACGAATTTTATTACTAGCAGCTGGCACGGTACATTTTCGTCTCAAATGTCATAGTTCACATATCACTCAGGAACATAATTACATAAGGACAAATGGTTGTTAAACACACTCACCCTTTTTCAGTCTTAGAGTGACGGGATCCGATGACAGTCGCAAGCATTTTAGGACTGTAACAAACATTGCAAATCGCTTAGACGGTTGATACTTTTCGATAAAATATGAAAACAAAGGCTACTTAAACAAACAATGCGTAGGTTGAACAATAGAGAGTTATTTGTAGATTTCTGTTGTGATAACGGCTAGATTACACGTCGTCGACAGAAATCAATTTTACCTTTGCAGACTAAAAAGGTAATTTTCTTATTGTAAGTGTGTAAGCACTCGTGGACGGTCCGTGTGAAATGTGAATTGCGAGGTGGCGTGTCGGGCACGAGCCGGCCATAACGCGATCATTGAATTAGTGCTAATAAGTTCAAAGATAGCGGTCAAACTTGACGTTTTAATAACTGAACTATTGCTTTAATATTTTATTCGTGCGTTGACTTCATAATCGTCTCCAGCATTACTCTGCGGCGTTCGTAATTCGAGTTCTGAAGCGTTTAAATGTCCACATCACAGTGGCTGTTCTAATTTATTTACATACGAGATGGAGTAACGCTTTCAATTACAGTGCCGGTTATCTGTGTGTTAAGAATATTTCGTAGATAACTGGCGTGTGCGTGATAAATGGCGAATTCCTTACCTTCTCGGGTAGTGAACCGGTTTACATCAGTCCCATTAACCTTGAGCAAAACGTCTCCCGCCTCGACCTGTAATTCAACACGCGTGGTCACTTACTTATTTCAAATCTTAAAACATTGTCCCCCGTATGCGATACTAATACTAAATGCAAGAAAATTCCGACTGCATTGGCTATCGTTGGCATCGGTCATCTCTGTTATTGGAAGCCGATAACACTTTGAACAGAATTTGAAAGTACCCCAGGTGTATCCACGTGCAAGCGCTCAGAATTTACTTCTAATAAACCTGATTCAAAACCGCGAAATAATGCACTTGAGACATACATAATTATGCATGTGTACCACACCACAGCCTCCAAAACTAATAAGCACGTGACCTTCAAGTAAAGTGCCGGAAGGAAATAATTCAACCATGATCTTTATTCAATAACATAAAGCAATTTCTGTTTATTAAATAGAGTACTCAGATATACAAACATCTTGACATTTACTTAATGGAGTTTTGATGTATCGATGTTGCAGCGTGTTTTGTAATCGATAAGTGACAATTAAACACTCACAAAAGGGAGACATAGTAAAACTGATGTGGTGCCGAATCAAATATATTCTATTGTGATGCAAAATTGGAGAAGTCAATAGATACACACCCATCATTATTAATTCAGATGAGATTCGCAGAAACGTGAACGGAATCCTGTTTAATGAACACAAAGCCACTTGTCAAAAGTAGTCACAACAGTTGTTATTGCTACACCAAATTTAATGTCGTTTAACAATCAGTGTCGCTACATCCTTGCGGCGATGTCAATGATTCACTGAGACCCAGTACATTAATCACGACCGGTTTATTAAAAAACACTGTGGAACTTGATATTGAAACAATCACACAGCACGACTACTACTTTGATTAAGGCCGTTTTATTTTATGTTCATTGCGTCTGGATTTTTTAATTTTAATACATTACTACAATTAAGTCGGCGCGGATAAGTTTATCTAATAGGGAGCGCGGAGCGAGCGTCCGCCCCGCCCGGCGATCTACTGACAACTTGTCGTTATCACACGAGGGTGGGCTAATGGTCGAGGATCAAACTCCTACCGAAGTGCGTAGCGGAAATATGAATAATGTGGCAGCTGCGGTCCACTGATGGATGTTGGAGTCAAGTTAGAAGCATCGGTACCTAATTTGATTGAATATCCAATAAATTTGCGATCCACGGTCCTCTACTGTACTGTAATGATAACTTCTAGTCGTAAGTTTACGCAACAATAATTACAGACAGACATTGGCTTTATTATGATTTGTTTCATTTATAATCACATCTAAAATCCCACAAACAATAGTTTTGAACCGGGGTAACAGCTAGTATTGGTTGCATTTCGATGCCGCCACAGCTGTTTGTCAAAAGACAATCATACAACATATGAATGGTGAAGTGTGCCATGTGTTCGCAAGCATGAATTACTTCAGTCTAGTCGCGCGTATGGGGCGGCCGACCGTGACGGCGACCGCAGGCGCTACGCCCACTCACACCAAACTTCTTTTATGTACCGCCTACAAGCTTTAATACTTTCTTCTTCGCCTAGTTATTGTAGTACACATCTACGTTCAAGGCAAACGACTTAGTGGTATTTTTTATCTACTAGTCGCTGCCCGCGACTTCGTCCGCGTAGAATTAAGTAAGTATTCTTTGATAAAGGAAGATCCAGGTTATAAACCATCTGTGTTCCAAATTTCATCCAAATCCGTTCAGTAGTTTTTGCGTGAAAGAGTAACAAACATACATCCACACTCACAAACTTTCGCATTTATAATATTAGTAGGATTATTCGTTACTACCCATACTGGAATATGGGCTGAGGTTTGATACTGCACTGGCGTATCGAATTGCCAACGCTACCCTGCACCGGCGCTCATAAAGCGGGTCACTTACACTTGGCAATATCAATTTACGATGGATCCTCAATTACGATGGGTTTTTATGTCTCGGACATGCTAGTGTGAATTTTATATTACTACTAACAGCTCGATGGTCCAGCTATGTAGTTCGTGACTCAAGTGAACTGCTTAAGTGACACGCACACCTTTGTCCGAACCATCAGTGTTACCTTATCTTGTACGACTCACCTTCAACTACTTACAGAATGTTTTTAAACTATTCGTGAATCATAGAATCATCTGTTGCAAGATAAATAACAGCAACTTTTTACGGGAAAACATTGTTTGCGTAAAGTAAGGCACAGTCAATGAGTCGTTGATTATAATAGGAATACGAACAATGATGACGTAAGGTCGTTAGCGAGCGAGCAAATAATGAATGATTGATGTAGTCTTCAATAGAAACGTGTGTATTAATTATTTCATCGCTTACTTTGATAACGGATGATAAATATAGAAGGTAGCCCGTTCTTTCCTAGTTCACATCTTCCTTTCATACTTTTTTCGTAACGGAATCCCTATTTAAGAGTTTCCACATCGATACTATAGAAGATCTTAGCGATACGTGTTTATAACAACGATATAATGATGAAATTCCGTTCCACATTGAAGGAAAACAATCAAGCACTAAAATTGAGTTGCCTCGGTATGTTAACATACCTACAGCGGAAAAGATTTCTAATGTAGACACAATGTTAGGGGTGCGGAATGTAGGTAATAGGACCTATTTGGTGTTAGTACCTTCTGTTATTGTGAATATGATCAAATCGGTATTTTCCGTGTTAAAACGGAGATCTAACATCGAGTTAAATGTGAAAATGTTGTATCATTTTCTTGGCATTATCGCTTGTTCAGTGGCATTAATATAGAATGACATTTGATCCTAATCGCGAGCATGTCTGTTTATTATCTTAATGGTACTAAGTTCTTCTGTTGGTAAATACTTATTTCCATTAAAATGCATGATTTATTCTGATTGGCCATTTCTCATGCAGTAGTAAATGAACGTACACAGCTATATAACATGAAATTAAACACTAACATCTTATGACGTAGGTAGTCCATCAATTTTAGACATCATAGACCATTGATTTTGAACTTTTGTGGCAAACAATAACGGAACATCAAATAACTGATACTTTGAAATAAAACTATTTTTTCGGATTTTATCGCGTTTATTAACTTTATGTTCCCGACGTTTCGGTTGTTTTACAGCAGCCATAGTCACGGGGGGACTGAGGTGTTAGACGTCCTGATGTCATAGTTAGTAACTGGGTACCCTCATATTTAGTTGTTGTTTACGGTCCGATCCACGCAGAAAGTGCTCACAGTGTCTCGAGGTCTTGCAATGGTACACTTGGTTTTGGATTTAATTATATTAATTACTGGATCCCAAGTTGGTGGTAGCACCCAGCCATCTTCCCTATTGAAATTAGGATGTCATTTAATTTCAATTTTTAAATTCAAGTGCCCCCGGGACCATGGCTGCTGTAAAGCAACCGAAACGTCGGGAACATAAAGTTAATAAACGCGATAAAATCCGAAAAATAGTTTTTATTTCAATGTGTGGTATTCGCGTAAATATAAGAAGACAATAAATAACTGATACGTTTGAGACACGTATTAGAAGATCAAGACTTCGGGAATTTGCGACATTACACGAGTTCTCATAACCGATACTGTGCTATCGGTGAAACAAAATTAGCGATAATAAAATTATGAACAAATTGAGGGAAACGCCCATGGATTTCATAGAAATGCTCTATGGATTTCATTATCTGGATTCACATTGGCTATCAATCCATAGATTAGTTATGCTTAACTGTGACACGCACGAATGAAACAAATAATACTCTTGATAGGTAATTGCAAAATGGTAAGCGCGTAGTTTTTTTATAAAACTGGGGTGTTATGTGCCTTAACTCCCATGCTATTCTCATGGGTGCTTATTCTTATCTCAGAAAAAAGCACAACACTTGAAAGGTTGACTTTCAGCTCTAACTTTATTAACCTAAGAAATATTTTGGAAGGAGTAAGGAATAGTTATGCCCTTTAGCACATGGGTATGAACTGATAAAGTTTATGAAAATTGTTTATGGTTAATTTGAACATTTTTAACACACCGCGATTGCGGCCATGAACGTCATTCGAGTTTTATACGATACCCATGAAGTACATGACTCCGTGCTGGTTGGACAAGGAAAATAGTACTGTATTACTTACGGCATATCAATGAACTTCGTTTCCTACTATGTGTTTACGACTTTGTACATCAAATACATTATTTTTCTTCTTATCGTATGAGTTAGTTGCCAATTCTGGTGACGGAGTTTCGAGGCCGGCATGGCTTAACAACAGTGATTGCCGGGACCCACAGCAAGAACGTAAGCGCTCAGAGAGAGAGTACTGACTGATACACTTATCGTTGCAAGGGACAAAACGTAGGTACGTACAATGTACACCCACATGTTCGATTCAATATCAACCCACTGCCAAACAGCGATTACTACTTCCACCGCGGGGGATAACCTCACGCCGACGAGCATAGCTAAACCGACCTTGTAGTGAAAACAAGAGGACTTGTATGGCACACTGCTACTACGCTACCGCGAATCGACCTACTATAACTGAGGACAACATGCTTCATACGAAAAAATGGTTAGCGGTTTAACGTGTTCTATTTATGTCTCTGTCCATGAGAAACTCGATGTAATGTAGCAGTGCACTGAGCAATGACGCCACAAAGATATCCTCATGACGTCAAATGAAATAGAACAAACTTAGAACTCAAGCCAGACATGGGATATAGGTAGAAACAAGTGTTTGTATGCTCGACGCTACTCCAAAGTATTCCAACCTTACATTAAAGATTGTCTGGGACTTCTAGTCTGGGGGGGGCTGGCAGCTCTCTCACTCTTCGCACGGATCGCAGCTATAATAGCTACTTTACGCCAATCTTCTTCTGTGAGAGTGTGGTACTAGCCTGGTTGGCTAAACCACCGTAAATGCTCCGCAACCGCAATTCTTGTACAAATTTAACATCTATACAAATAAATAAAATTGGAGTGTCTGTTTGTAATATCAAAATAACACCTTTTCACTAAATGCATATGAAAGTACATACGACACCTATAGCAAAAACGCTATTTAAAAAAAAATTGTCTGTCTGTCTGTGTGTTTGTTCCGGGTAATCTCCGAAACGGCTGGACCGATTTTGACGGGATTTTCACTAGCAGATAGCTGTTGTAATAGGGAGTAACTTAGGCTACTTTAATTTTTGAAAAACAATTAGGTTTCCGCGTAAAAAAATAAAAACACATGAAATCAAAGAGTATCTCCGAAACGGGGGGACCGATTTTGACGGGACTTTAACTGGTAGATAGCTGATGTTATAAGCAGTAACTTCTATTTTAGAAAAACAAAATTAAAAAAAATGAAAAAATGAGTTCTGTCGTGCGGGATCAGAACGCGGGAGCGGGCTTTTTTGTTAAGTTAAATTCCACGCGGACGAAGTCGCGGGCTCAGCTAGTACCTAATAAAATCGGAATAGGTCCACACATCGCAGGAAGTATAAAACTGAGTATGTATTTTAAGCATTTATATAGTCATAGGCAGGGAGGTTCGTTTAAAATGGCCTTGGTATAATTTGTGAGCGAATTAAATTCTATCGTCAGTGGTCGCCCGGCCATGCGTCAGCGGGGCATCGCGTCGCGTCGTGTACTTGCGACTCTGAAATCGTCAGACGTCTAATACAGATTTATTAGACTCAAATACCTACCTTGATTAATATTCATGATGGCATGTTGGAAAATAAGTAATTTAAACAATTCGAATGCGTCGAGGTGTGGTACGCACTTCAGATAAAGATTGATGGGCGGTTTTGAAGATAGTAAATGACGGTAGGCTAAGTCAATATTGACATAATATATCGTAACCATAAATGGACATATCGACATCGAAAGTGTTTAGTTGCTAATATATATTATAGAACTCTCGACGATGAGCAATCAATAGAGCACACTACCTACTTGACGCATAGCTGAGGCGATCGAGGTTTTACATAGACAAATCGTTAACGATTTTCACTCATTTGAGCAGGGTGTCTGGCGCACCTGCGATTATAGACCCTATGCTTCTCTGTATAAGTATCATATTAAACTTATTAAGGCTTTACAGTACATAATCTTATTAAAACGACTTTATTTAAAGGTTTCCATTCACGGTAAACCGCAGCAAGTCGCCAAAAAGGACATTTCAAGATTTTCAAGTAAATATGGTAATAATGAATGAATGGAATAAAGCTAAATGTGTTTGAGTAAGGAATAAGTTGAATTTTTAGGACTATTTATGTATTAAATGCTGTACAAGTAGGCAAATGACCCGAATAATCAGGTACCCAAACATGTTCACCTTGACATGTGTGTGACAAAACGACTTTGAGGTTGAGATGGCATCTGTTATTAAGTACAAATTCAAAGTAATGACTTTGTTTTGACGTAAAAGAAATATAATTTAGACCTTTTGAGTCCCACTCCTGGGCACGGGCCTCCCCTCAACACGAGGGGGATTCAGGCCATAATCCACCACGCTGGCCCAGTGCGGGTTGGCGGATTTCACATGTCTTTCGAAAATTGGTTAGAACTTCTAAGACATGCATGTTTCCTAACGATGTTTTCCTTCGCCGTAAGCGAGTGATAATCATTATAGAAATTATGATCCGCACATAGAATTCTAAAAATCCAGAGGTGCGAGCAGGGGTCTGAACCCAAGACCTGGTGCCTGCAAAACGCGTGCTTTAACCAATCGGCTATCACAGCTTTTTGTTTTAACGTATTTGATAATAACATTTGTTCCTTAACATGGCTAAATTAAAAACCTGATTAACAACTACTTTACACAACTATTTATGTTCTAGGTCAGTTTTGGAATTAAAATATAACATGTATTAAAAAATTTTGTATGCATAAATTAATTCCAAATCAAGAATAAACAAGCGATCTTTATTTTGGTGATGTCTGTACACCCAAAGATATTGAGAAAAATATATATCTTAACACTTCCTAATCCACAATTTATAATCCAACTTCGTTGAGTTATAGTAAAGTTAAAGTTTTTATTTTCTACTTTCTGTCATGTGTACCAACAACTACAAATAAAGTCATAGAGTTGTAAAGACCAACAAATTGAATCTCTTGGATTGACAACCTACATAGCTGTGAAATTAAAAAAAAAACATAAGTGATATGTATACAAAACATGCGTGGGTTGGAGTGTAGCCTTAGGGGCGCTATGACTTAGGTTTACGTCTAGGTTACAATCCGAATGTCATTAGGTTATGTTAGTTCCCAGTTAGGGGGGCTATGGAGCCAGGACTTAGACGAATTTTCGAACCGAACCTAACCTAACCTAACCTAAGTCATAGCGCCCCTAAGGCTACACAATGACCCATGCATGCCTCATACCTATTATATTTCAAACTAAGAATTAATAGGTATTCTGGCATTTGCATTGTGCAAGTGATAATAATGAGTTCTGAGCTGACCTATAAAGATGCAAATATTAACATAGAAAATCCTTATCAGTCAATTAAGTGCATAGTATTTTTAAATATCTGGAAACAATAATAACAGTGAGGTGACATGTCACCAATTGATAGTCTGATGTCACTCCACCATGATGCTGATCCTCCCTTTAGGTAAAATGAAATGTCACATGATCAGTATTGTTTACAAACATTGGAAATACTACCAAAGGCTTTAGTTTCATGTAGGATTACATGTTGTTTGTTCAGCATTGAAACCATATATATTTTCCGTAGATGCATTTAAACATGACCATTTGGCCCACTGTAACTACAAATGATTATGTGAGAAAGGTATAGTGAATCCAAAATTTTAATATGTTAATAATACATATTTGGTTCTGTTCTAGTTAATAAAAAGTTGCGGGATCATAGCAAGGAGTGGCCCAATCTAAGAAATGTGTGGTTAACTTGTTTTTTTTATATTATAATAACCATGAGATGGAATAATATTTGAATAAAAATAAAAAAGAATACTTGTTCAACCAGTGGTCAAGTTAATGTTATGACATCATGCATGATATTCCAACATGTACAATTTGTTTGCATGTTATACCAGGTAGTGACTAATTCAATAGAATAATAACTATATCCCAATATAATATGGTCTAGATTACATTATTTAAATGTTTTGGTATATGATTTGAATAATAATGGTACCTACTTTAACTTTTGAAACAAACACTTCAAAACATGCAAACAATGAAATGGCTTCACTATTAAGGTAGTTGCTTATGAAAAAAATAAGATAAAAGAGATCATCTACAACTGGCCAGAAAACCAACTAGGAGAAAAAAGCTGTGGTATAGAATTGGCAATGTTTTCAAGCAAACAAAGTATTGTGGTCAAGGATGGGCGCATAACGTAACATTTGGCCATAAAAATAACATCAATCTGTTCCTTAGTACGAACTACGAAGGGATAACATAAAGATAAAAGTAGGTAGGTAGGGTACACAGATATATCAGTCATGAACACTATTACAAATAAGAGTAATTCATTCTTACTTCACCACTCCGGGCCGCAGGAGAATTTTCTTCAATCTCGTATATAATATGTGGCAAACCGGCTTCGCCAAGCAGAGAGAATCCGAATCCCAAATTGTCACTACGATTCAGGACCACTAGTCTTTCGTCAGCCATATTCGGTATACAGCAGCATTGATTACCATCCTCCAAAGGATTCACAAGTTACACTTTGCAAAACTACATGAGGGACTATTATAAATGAATATTACTGAATTAGAAACTGAAAAATATTCATAAATTACTACACACGTTATAGCAAGCGCACCCAACCAAAGCGAAGAAGACAGACATGTACAGATAAATAATTAATAATTTTGAAGTTTCAACTATGTCATTTCAGTATGACAGACTGTCTAGTGTTTGTCTATTCTTTACGGTTTCTGGTTACTGCCATAGAGATAAGCATAGATGATTGATAGAAGAGGATGTCGTAAATGCCCGGGAATACCAAAGAGGAATACTTGGGTCCCCGGTGGATCCCCGAGCGGACACGGGCGGTCAAACAAAACCATAGAACATTTTATTATTGTGTTCAACGTGGTACAACCATAGAGATATAAGAATAGAGAAGGGAAGACGGCGCTGAGAGTGTGGCCGTAGTAAAAAGAGAGAGGAGATGAAAGCCGGGTACCTTTCTCTCTCTATTGGCGCATGCGCAGTCGCGTGCTTTGCTTTAAATGAAACAACGCGGCCTTTATAGTAGAAAGCATGCCTATTTTAACATTGAAAACAAGCAGATAACAAGTATGCATAATTTTTCAATGAGAAGGTAGAATAAAAATAACGTATAACAGACGCTCTTCCCCTACTCTTGAAGGCACGCGACTGCGATTGCGCCATTAGAGAGAAAAAGGTACCCGGCTTTCATCTCCTATCTCTTTATTTGGCCCTTAAGATAGAGGCAATGCCTAGTTTAAGGGTCACAAGTTAAGCACTCTTACATAATTATTTTTATGTTCCTCAAGTCTAGGGACATCATTTGTAAACAAATTAACCTGCAAACAATGTTCCTCAAGTCTAGGGACATCATTTGTAAACAAATTAACCTGCAAACATGTAGACTTGAGATAAATAAATATTTTTTTTTTTCATTTCTAGCGGTGCCACATTTCCACTTGTATGAGAGCCTGGGCTCCCCTCCTCTATTCTTATACCTCTATGGGTACAACTGCACCTCTATGCAACTCTCCGGAATAATTTCCAATAATGTGTTCAACATACGTATGGTACCCAAACGTCATGTTGACATCGACAGTGACATGTGCTCTACCATCTGTCGTCCAGACCGTAATTAATATTTTATTCATAAATTGTTTGAAATTGTTAGAGGTTGGTTTGGTTCCCATTGGCTGTTGTATAACAGCAGTGCTTTGTGGTAATTAAGTGCGACGACGTAGTGCAGTGATCAGGTGTTTGGGATACTCGCTTAAATACTTCGGACATAAAGAAAACCGAAAATGTATCTTGTCTCGAATTTAGTCAAAAATACCATTCCCAACTACTTATCTGGTTTGCCTATCCCCGATTCTATTGGTGGATGGTTCCGTCTTGGAGGTAAGAATGCCTTTGTGTTTTTATGATAAAATTACAAACACTTTTAAATGTGTTTCAATTTATTAATCAAACGCGAAATGTACTAGATATTTCGTATAGAGAACATTGTACTGGTTTACAGAAACTGTAAAGCTGTTGAAAGTTAAAACAGTTATGAAGTGGTGCAGACGATTGTAAACTTTACCTTAGTCAGTATAATAACCACATCCGTTTACCTCTTATTTCTAGTGGTATCCCCAGAGTACAAAATTTCAATGACATACTTTCAAAGTTCTACTTACTTATTACCTTGAACCAATGACAATCATGTAAAGTTAATTGCCATGCGACTAAAATTAAGTTGGTCATTGATTAAAATTGTGCTTACTGCTGATGACAAATACTAAGAGCCAGTAGTCATATACGGTAACATAAAAAAACCCCAAAAGAGTTAAACACATGATCAACATTTATCTTGTTTAATTATTTTCTGAGGGAAATTTACCCAGAGACATGATGACAAATGTAGTGAACTTTTTTATGATAACACCCCTAATGTGTTGTTACTTATTTATTAGTTCAATAGTTTATAGAACAATTGACTTAACTCTTGCTAATCTATACTTTTCTATCCTGTCTAATTTACTCTACAATGTCTGTGTACCATATCCAGGTCCACCTGGATGGTATATGTCCATGATAGATCTGTTATAATGTATAGGTAATACTGAATGATACAAGGATTGTTTTTATTTGTTTTTCAGTGAAAGATTGGCTTGCCCTTATCCCGCCTACTGTGGTAGTAGGAGGAATTTCTTACTATTCATATCAGACAATAAAGAAGGCTCGTACCAACGGTCAGATAAACCCGGCAATCAGAAAGGACATCAACAAAGTAGTGGACTTCATTGACATTGAAGACATAACTGAGAAAGCTTCTCTATGCAGATGTTGGAAAAGCAAAAATGTTAGTATCATAGGTTATTACACCAATCAGTCCCTTGTTTCTACGTAACACAATGTTTGATCGATTTTTGATCAACAGTTGTACAATTAGTTTATTTGTTGGCCTATTATCATAGTGTCCTTCAACAACAGCTATGGGAATCCCAGCAGTGTGTGTTGTGTAGCAATTCAGTTAACTGTACAAACTCATATAAACAAATAACGCAGAATGCATTGATAATTCAAGCTTATCACTCTTGCTTATCTATTTGGCCTATCTTTTCAGATGATTAACAAAAACAGAAAGTTACCATGGAATTATAATTCACTAGCATTTACAGCAACTATGTCACTCAGTGATAGTGCAGCTTTCAATCAGTGAATGTATTTTCTGGGTTGGGTCATTAGTTTCAGAGATGTTTATACTTTTTATAATGTACTTTTTCTATGACAGTTTTTCACTGTGAAGATAAATGTTACGAACTAAGTTGAAAGTTAGCCCATACCTTGGACAAACAGAGTACAGCTCTGCATAGTAACTAGCAATCACACTATCTAAATACGAAGCAAATGATAACAGATACTATTATACAAATGTTATAAGATAAAGTAAAATAATGTGGTGTAGGAGGTTTTGTTCAAAAACATTGTATTATATAATACTAGCTGTGCCCCGCGACTTCATCCCCGTAGTATTTTAACTTAGCAAAAATTTCGGGATTATCGGGTTAAAAAGTATCCTATATGTTAATCCCGGTTATAATCTATCTGTGTTCCAAATTTCATCCAAACCCGTTCAGTAGTTTTTGCGTGAAGGAGTAACAAACATACATACATCCACACTCACAAACTTTCGCATTTATAATATTAGTAAGATAAATGGCCTCACAAGTTAAATTTTCCTATTTCCTCATTGTAGCTATAACACATTAATTATATTCAATGTAAGGATATTTTATCTATTCCATAGCTTTAATATTGCTATCCCTTTCTGTAAGATTATTACCTACTTAAGTAGTCCATTATCGACTTTCAGCTGACAGCAGTATATTTTATCTGATAATAACGTTTACCCGTGGCTCTGTCTATGTGGTACTCTGTGATATCTTTTTATCTGTGAAAGGATTATTATGATCGAATCAGTAGTTACAGAGATCACCTTACCACTTTACGATTCTTTTGTATATTTAGTTAAACGGCCCTGGGTACACACGCCTTTTTGTGCCTACCTCTTTACAATATTACTGTGAAACTTGCCAGTAATTTGTAATCACTTTTTTTTTTATAGTGGCCATACTGCGATGGTGCTCACGGGGCTCACAATAAGGCGACGGGCGACAACACTGGCCCAGTGGTGGTCAGACATAAGGAGAACAAGTAATCAACTCGTAGTAGAGGACAAAACAGGTGATAAATGAATTGTGATCATATTTATATAGTAAAATTGTTACCACAGTTATTTTCGAATCAGGTATTAATTATGTATCATGTTATTTAATGCTATTTATGTAATTGCATAATACGTAAGAACAACTCTCTAGTGATAAGCATAATATTTTAATTTGTTACATTTTGCATTTAATTCTTTACATTTTGACTTCCGACAATGTTTTAGAATTATTGGGACAAACCATTACCATGTTTTTTTAACATAAAAATTGCAATAAATTTTGGATTGTTATCACAAAATAATATTTTTTATTTTTCTCTTAAGTTAGGTAGGGTGTATACTTTATAACTAATCTGAATTGGTCTTGTGCTTGATATAATTTCGCCTTTCGGTATACAGTGCTAGGAGTCAATATGGCTTACGTTCCCTTGGCTGTAGGTATTATTTTATCGCATATCCTGATAACTGAAGGATGATAACATAATATACTTGTGCAGGTAAAAAATTAAAAACCAAACGTCTTTCTTACAAGAATTTTATTATCGAATTGCCTTATTAAAAACATCACAGACATGTTTTGACTTTACGATTATATATAAATATTTTAACATGCCAATCGTAATTCGCATAATCATATTTGCTGAAGACGACAAGTCAACAATGCCGCTCTGCGGTGCAGTGTACATAATATGGCACACATTATCTAGATCTTGTTTTATTGTATGAATGTTTGTTAATATATTTGACCTGGTAATTGACAAGAATAGCAAACAACTAAAATTAACATTACCAACTATCAATTTATTGTTTTACAAAATAACACAATAAAGTTATACAAAATAAAGTACCTATCTTAAATTTTGCAGATGTTTCGAGTAAAATGTTACTATTAAACTTATTCCTGAATTATTAATAAAACTAGCGACGATATATCTTTTTTTATAATAAAACAAATAGCAAGAATCGTAGCTAATAATCCTTTTGACTAGATGTTACAGGGAATTCGGAATAAATCGTTTTTATAGGTATTAGTGAAATAAGTTGACATTTCAATGCAATCAATTATAACTTAAAAAACGGAGTTGTTTTACTAGACGACCTTTTACTGTCCTTCATATTTTGTTCGACGCTGATGGCCTTTTGGACGTTAGAAATAAAGAAACTTTTCCAGTAGGTACACTTTAATGTAATGTGTATTTGATAGAGCGTTTCTGCGCTAGTTCCTTAATCGATCCACACTACGGACTGCCGACTCTAATCGGTTAGCGCATTAATCTTCGCGCTTCACGCCCCGACCACCTTATTGTTATGTACCATTGTTCTTAAATTTGCGGTTGCCGACTTATTTTAACCGGTGTATTTATTACCAATGCAGAATCTCAAATGGAGGTCTTGCTTGCAAATTATTCCTACTGCCATAAGATTAACCAAATACCAGATGTGACATAATTATATATTATGATGATGAGCGCATAACTACTACTAAAGATGTTAAAATCTAGAATTGTAATGTTTTAATCAGATTCAGTCTTGAAAGTTCTATGAAGATGGTGCTGCCAAAATTGTTGTGATCGGGAGAGATCCTAGTGTTCTGGCAACCGACTCATCACAGCTGAAAACGAGACAAAAAAATAATTAAATGTTTAAAGCGGTAAATGAACATTTGTCGGTAGCTTAGTGGATAGAGGGGCGTCCTAGAAAACGAGGTGTTCCGGGTTCAATCCCCATGCTGGCCATTTAACTATTGAAGTGAGCCCACTCCAACCAGCATTTAGCTTAGTTGGAGAAGCTAACGAGCCTGCTAGTAATGTGATGACCGCACATTGCTAGTATTATTTAGGCTTGGATCAACCACTTTTTGGACTCCACATTCTAGGACAAAATACCACCTACGTTGAATAAGATTTACAATCGACCAATCACAATGCGTTTCCGTCTCCCGACCAATCGCAATGGCGTTACTTCCGCTGCCGCCCCGTAACTTTTTCGGAATTATTTTGAAAGCAAGTTATTGCTAGTGGGGAGTCCAAAGGTCTGTGTATTTAAATAACATTTTTGCGCTCAAGAGAATATTCTCTTGAGCGCAAAAATGTTATTTAACTGTAAGGATACATACCTACCATACCATGTTTGTGTATAAATAGATATGAGGTAACTTGTTTTTATAGTTTTCTACTCTTGTTATTCATTACTTCCTTATAAGTTAGTATGGAATACTACTCTGTGAGGAAGTGATCACATGTTTTGCAGAACGCATTGGTCTTGCCGATGCATGCGTGTGTCCAGATGTGGAACCTTTGTTCTGTTAACCACCTACCATAATTCTTGGTCATATTAGCACTAATTTTATTGACAATGACACCAATACTGTTATTGTCGAATCAGGGCTGAACTAAATTTTACACATCTAAAAATATTTTTGTTGCGGTTGACTTGGCAATACTGTTGTATTGTTTATTTTATTAATATACCAACTGAATTTCCAAGCACCATTGATTTGTTAAAGTATTTCATGGCCCTTTGTATGGCAACAAACGGTTTTTTCTTTTATTTATGGTAAAGATTTCTTCTACAGTACCTACCTAATTTATGGATACAGCCTGCAGATGTTTTAAGATACGTATACCAGTGCAATTATTTAGCAGATACCTACCACAGGTAATAAAGTGGCAATAATTTAACTTACTTCTATTCTAGTTTCGGCGATGTTTTCTTCATTTCTTAGCAGTTCGTGTTTGAGTCCATTTCTCTTCCTGAAAAAATAATAATAATATGTTAATAATTCTACCGAATGCTTGCGCATTTGCCACACAGACATCTCGTCTTACTACTAGTATTTAGAAGTCTGTGCATCGTGCTAACACGAATATTGATATCTATAGTAGGATGTAGATAGACGGGTACAGTCAGTTCATTTCACGAAGAGGCGTGAATTATTGCAAATTGACCCATATGCCAGTGTCATAGGATTCATCGCATGCGTCTTCATCCAATATACGAACTATAAACCAACAGTTGATAGTACCTACAGGAGTTATAAACACAGATTATCTACCTTCTATATATATAAAAATTAATGTTTGTCTGTATGTCCTTTATAGAATCGTAAACTATCTTCAGAAAAGTGTTGTGCATGAGCCCACAAAGGTTTCTGAGTTAGTACGACCTATCTTTGACAGATGCGTAGCAACGCGCGCAGGGTACAGCTAGTGCACATTACATCAATATGAAGTCCATATTGGTATGATTTTTCGGGTTTGTAGTAGAACTCTATACGTCCAAATGTAATAATACGTGATATAAACTTCTGAAGTTATTGTGTGGCCTTTACATCCTCAGGCGTAAGGCCAGCATAAGCCAGTGCGCATAAACGCAGTTTCCGTCCCAGTTGACCGCTTCCTACGCAGCCGGTCTCGGGAAAGTATCGAGTTACACCACACAATAGTCGCTTTGTGTAAATACGGAACGGAGTAAATATAAAGTCGAGAGCCGTTAAATCAAACCCTTCGGAAGCTAGTTGTGAGAAATTATGGTTGCTTTGAATTTTTATAAAACCCTTTTTATTGGTAATATCGAATAGATTACGCTCTAACAAAGATAATTTCTATAAAAGTCATACTTAGTACATCTGAAGAAATAGAGTTTTCTCATAGCTGTACTCGTATACTTATCCTGTGGAGCTTCATTAGACGTATGTGTTAGTACCTAATATGGAAAGTTTGGATGCAGAACTTAGCGAATAGAAGGAATTAAATTCGAAATTAAGAAGTTGAAAGATTATCAACCCGTATGTTCTAAAAAAATCAAAGGCAACGGTTTTGCGTCGCGTTTTGGTGTAAAATATAGCAATATTTTTAATAAGTAAATATCGCCAGACGAACACACCAACTGTATGGTCCCAAACTAAGCAAAACGCTTATACTATGGGCTCCGTACAATGGACTGGGGACAGGCAAATTAGCCCAGGTCTGGACCTGGGCTAATTACGAAAAGGCCATTTCCGAAATTTGCCCCGGCGGGAATCGAACCCGCAACCACCATGTGCAGTGAGCCGAGCGGCCTACGCTCGAACCACTGCGCCAAGCGGTCGCCAACAATTCAAAGGATAGTAATTGGGGATACTTACAAGTATATCCTCCTCCACACAATGAGGGCGGTGTAGGCGATGCAGACGATGCTGCACGTGATGGCCACCATGATGATGGCCGCTGCGCCAAACGGCTCCCCGCGGGCGCTCGTGTATCGCAGCTTCTGCGAGTCCTTGCTAACTGGCTCCCCTGGAGCTGATGATGTAGACAAATGTATAAATAAACGAAAAATATTCAGTATCAAACTAGTTGTGATTGTTATCACTTGGTGTGATGGCCTTACTTTCTAAACGAAGACTATCAGAAATGGTTTCTATTATAACAAACTAGCGACCCGCCGCGGCTTCGCACGGGTACAATGCTGATACTAAAGTGTTTCTCTACTATATTATGCATGTATTATACATATAAACCTTCCTCTTGAATTACTCTTATCTATTAAAAAAAACACATCAAAATCCGTTGCGTAGTTTTTAAGATCTAAGCCTACATAGGGACATACAGACAGCGGAAAGCGACTTTGTTTTATACTATGTAGCTAGTGATATACAGTTATTCTTAATTGAATTGAAACATAGCATATTGTTATAGCAGACAAAGGCTCTATAACTGTTAAAAGGTTAAATAGGTGTCAATTTTCAGTCCATCAGTCACTGTGAATGACTAAAGATTTGTATTCTAATAACTTAGATGCCAGCAGCTATCGATTTTGCATGTAGCAGTTTCGGTCCTTAAAGGTTAGCAATATACACAATTCCTTCATGTAACTGTGTAGTCTAGAACGATATTCTGAACTTGGCTCACTTATTTTCAAATTATTGTCTTATATCATACATTGCAATAAAAGCTGTGATAGCCGATTGGTTAAAGCACGCGTCTTGCGGGCACCAGGTCTTGGGTTCAAACCCCGGCTAGCACCTCTGGATTTTTCGAAACCTACGTGTGAATCATAATTTCTATATAATTATCACTTGCTTACGGTGAAGGAATACATCGTGAGGAAACCTGCATGTCTTAGAAGATCTAACCAATTTTCGAAAGACATGTGAAATCCGCCTGCACGGGGCCAGCGTGGTGGATTATGGCCTGAATCCCCCTCGTGTTGAGTGGAGGCCCGTGCCCAGGAGGGGGAAGATCAAAAAGGGCTAAATTATTATTATTATCATACATTGCAAAAACTCGGCCTGTGAGTCCGGCGCCATCGGCACCTCGGCGCGGGCGTCCTCTGCGTCTTCGGGGAATGATGGCAGGTCTATATGATTCTCATTCTCGTCCCGAGAGTGCAGCATATCGAACACTTCCGATCTGCAATTAGAGGTTATTTTTGAGTAAACTTCAATTATTTATCGCTATGGGTTGTTCTTCTTTCTTTAACTATCAGGTGAGATAACACTTTGATGGATGCTGCGTAACTTCTTGAAACCAAAATGTTGGATATTCCAATTTTTATTTCGTTGATGAGCTGGGAAGTCCTCCAAATAATTTTAAATACCTCAATAGTTATTCATGAGATCAGCTTATTTCAAAATTATTGTGAAAAGTAACTTGTCATTAGGGATAGCACAAAAACATCTCGTCAAACTCTGTATTGAAATCGATTTATCTGTTAAGGGCCACTGACAAGTGCATGTTAAACATAATGGCAGTTAAAAAACACATACTTAGTCACTCCATTCTTGTCATTGACCAACAGTTTTAATACTGTAACATTGGCTTCTAGAGTCTTGTACCGACTGTTGTCCTCGACTTCTTTCGCGAGCTCGGGCAGCGAGTTCTCCTGTGCCTTCAACGTGTCTGACTCCTCGCCGTGACATGGCCTTACCCCTGCAACAGGGAAATTGTACTTACAAAACAGTTTACACCAAAGCATTAAAACATAACGCTCCCTTTTGGCTTCGCCGTAGTCGGATAAAAAGTACTAAGTACCGTCCTGCAGTAGTCTAAAGTTAAACACTTAAGATTAGACTTACAAAACAGTAGGTCCAATACATAAATATTACAGCAACTTGCTAAGCAACACAAATCAATTACCACCACCGCCGCCGGGACGTGAAAGCTACATGAAAATGTCGAAAAACCGTTATCGTCATGGCCAATGTTTATATTTGATATATTTACAGACAGTGTCAAGCTGTTAGCTAACATAATATGAACTGTAGTCGACTCCAAAGTTATCTAAATGCAAACATTCTTGTCGCCGGGCGGCCGGCCACTACAATTAGTGGGTCAGGCGCAGCTTAAGGCTAATGTGTATTTAACGGTGTAAAATCCGGTTTCGAACTTAAACCCGACGGCTGAGTAATATTTTGGTGTATTACTTTTGATTTATACAGTCATTGATGATGTGACTCATAGCGGTGCTATTGTTCGAGGTAATCTCGTGCTGAGTGAAAGTATTTATCGGGGCAAATCAACTACATCTCGTACATAAAGATTTTGTTTGGGGGCATTGTCCTCTTTACATGTTACTGAAAGTTAAACGTATGTAGGTAGATATATCATGCGCTAAAATATGAGGCGTATATTCTTCGATATTCTTTCTTCTAATATAACGATTCCGCAATTAAGATGCTCGATTTCACTGGAAACCGTTATTATGGTCTAATGACAATAGTCGCGTCCTATCATTAACACTTCTAGGAAATAAAATCAAAGGAGACCCATAAATCATACCGAGTAATAGGAAGTAACCGGTAGGAATTTCCATCTTTCCGTGCACTATCCTGTAATTAAGCAACAAGGATACCTAGTATTAGGTATTGGTTTATTCTTCAACGATTATAACACGTCAGCTCAGCTATTAGTAGCGCGCAGTGGAGGTGTCGTCGCGACTAATCGCCGCAGTCATTACTTTGCTCACGAGGTTGTTTCCGATACTTACAGATTATCTAGCTCAGTAATTTACTCAAGTAGTCTTTAAAGTAGTTACTTAAATGGCGATATTGCCTCCACTTCTCACGGCTTTTGCCGGAAGGGCATCGCTTCCGTGTATGATCACTCACGGAGCGAGCTTAGCTTCAACGTAGTTACATTGAGTATTTCGTTTTGTCTTCGGCTAGTCTTATTATGTCATCAATAGGAGAGAGATGTTTCATAACTAAATACGATGAATCACGAGTTGGGATAGATTGCGTATACATTAGACATGCTTAGATCTCCGGAACAACCACCATTTGATGGTCTAAGTTTGAACTCCGCACTAGGAATAACTTACATCTAAAATAATTCTGAAAAAAGTTACGAGGCGCGCTATTGTGATTGGTCGGGAGTGAAGGCAACGCATTAAAGTATAAATGGATAATGATTGGCCGATCGTAAATATTATACACCTTAATAAGCGTCTGTTTCGGAAACTTTTGAGCTTGAGTGTAGAGTTCAAAGGATGGTTGGACCGTGCATTTACAAATTAATTAGAGGAAGGATGGAAGCTGTTGTTTCCGACACGGAAACTTTCCGTCTGTAATACCCCCCCTGACGACCGAATCATGAAAGAAAAAGATCAAACATCTATTTAACCGGTGTTTAGTGGGGGTTATTCTTACGCCATCTTATTAGCAGAAATTTCAATACAAACCTATAATAATATTGTTTAAGTAGTTATTATATGAACGTTAGTATTACCTACTAGTTATTATTTTTTCTTTCTTAAACTGGTACATGCAGTTCGTTTACTGCTGCTAAAGGATTAACCTTCCCACGTTTTGTATGTGTATTTCGTGATGGTCTTACCTCCGCAGCAGTAAGTAGTTTGCTTTCCCATCCCTTTGCCTTTTTAGGCACATCGTGGGATGTAACGAGGCAAGCTTTGTTTCTTACATTTCGTTTTTTTATCAAATTATGTTACCGCACATCTCCGGAATTCATCAACCGATTTTTTTCACATGCCTAATATTATAGGTATATTTCCGTTCTTAGCTTATCCACTGGGATAAGGACGCTTAATCTGTTAACATTGATGATAAATATGATAAAATAATATTGGATACAAAGATACTTACTATTTAAAATAGAATAATTAACCGTAGATTTTTAAATAAAATTTTAAATTCTTATCGGGAGTACCGTTGTTCTGGCAAAAGATTTAATCAAGAGCTGTTTTTGCGTTCATATGTCGATTATACAATTGACTCTCTATTGTAGACAAAATTTGATTCTTCCTTTTGCTAGTAGGTAATAGCAACCGCTACAATGCGAGTCTTGATTAAACAAAGGCGAATTTAGGTGGCTATGTGGGTTTCTGTGACTCTACCTTATCTAACAGGTCATTGCGATGTAGAGATAAGTCTTAGCAGTATTGTTTACTGTTTTACTGTGTTAAAAGTGCCCGGACTTTATAATAGTTCTCTTACTTTACACTTTACATATAAGGGTGCTCTCTTTCACCTACGCTATATAAACGGAATACGTACAGTAACGAACAACACAAACTTCCACACGGCTATTAAATCAACATACCTAATTCATATCAACGTTTTATTTATGTAGGCCAATAAAGTACTTAATAGTCACAATCTACCATCGATTCGGAATGCTGCTTCCACTGAGAAGATCCGGCGAAAAACTTGTGGTTAGGTTAGTCTTAAAAAAGTTGGTGTTTAGAAATAAAAGGTGACACATAAGGGATATACTTTTTTTTTCAAAACTTAAATTTTTAATTCTAAAACCATCAGCTTTGGAGGGAACTTGAAAAACAAAAGGTGTTATAGGAATACAGCTGTTGACCGATTTCACAAGTCTACAAAACCTTTAGTACTTCAACTGTCCCACAAAGCCGATAGTTTGAGATTTACAAAGTTAAGTTGCAAAAAAAATAGTATACCCATTTTGTATCACCTAGTATAGCAATGTAATGTGAGCAAGCAGCATCATTTTCACAAGAAATTACTATAAAATAATACACAACTTCAATATTAATGAAACCTATACATATTTATATTGAACCGGTGACCTACGTCGGGAAAGGAAATAATCCGAGTTCAAGTCCCTTCTCCAACTGAGCTTGGTCACGTTTCGCCTGTACCTAGTGTACCTACCGTTCATTCGACTTGATCTCGCAGCCAGCAACGTTGATATTTAATCGAATCTTTCTAAATTCTCACGGAGAGGTTCTACATCTAGCATTTATAAATTATAACTGAGCGCAGTGTGGAAGATCTGGGATTAAAGGATCGAAAATTATAACTAGTGTGGACACTTTCTGTTGTTTGATCTCACTAAATCTCTTGAGTTTTCTTCAGAAAAAATAGTAAAACCACATGAGTACTTACTGAGAAATTAAGTGGGTGCACTAATAAGTAGAGTCAAAAACCAGTCTCAAATGATAAATTGCATGTCATGATTTGCATGATCCACCATACCTACTGTTAAATATTCAAATGAAAAGTATGTCAAAGTATCAGTTCTACATCTCCCCACGTAAATAATTATCCCAGTTGTTTGTGCAATTCATCATTATTCATTTTGGTAGTTCCTTATTCGTTGAAGCATTTATCTTGGTCAGAGGTAAGAAATTTGTGTACAGAAAAGATAGCTCTTGGTCCATCCCAATCGGTTGATCGATCCCAAAATGGAATGATCTCATGTACAAAGGTCAGACAGAGGCAAAAGTGTAAGACTCAGACCTCATTCATTCACGGTCGTCTCAGAAACATCTATGAATCAGTATGTAAATTACTTTACGCTACTCACTACGGAGTATACATATTCTATATCTGATCTCACTGTATTTGTTATATTTACATAATAAGAATGGGATTCCATATGAGTCGCTACTTAGTGTTCTAACTATCATCAAAAACATGAATCACTCCCACGTAAATTATTTACTTCTGAGAAATGGTTTGTAACAAATTGTGTGCCATTATAATGTCATTAGATTCTTCCGTAATGGAGGCTTTTAACATGGTGCACTTTGAGAAATTGAATTATAAAGCATAACTACTATATTTCGTCTTTTATATGTTATCTTCTTTTTGAAGTTGTAGCTTGGTGGAATCCCGAAGTGAAATTATCTTCTAAATTTACTGCCTAGGTGCATCCATATTTAAACTTTTTAGAATTAAGTGCGGTACGGAGCCGGAAAAAAATTGTTTCACATAAACTTCATGGTAATCATTACAAGTATTGTAAATGAGAAGAGAATTGGTAGGTACATGAACACCCGTTTTTATTATTTCAAATTTTATAACCGTGGTATATACAAAATTGTAGAGGATTTGAAAAAGTGGACACAGTGGCACCAACCAGTGCATCGTTTTAAAAATTCAAATATATGTTTGTACTTGGCACTTCACAAACAATTAACTACAGTCGCTGCATTGAATATACAATGACAATCTGGTGTCTGTAATCATTTAAAGATTTAAGATGCATCGGCCTGCAAATTATTCAGTATTCAGGCCTTTGTGTCAGTACACCTCGAGATTGTCCCTGACGGTAGGTGCCAAGTTCCTGATGAATAACAACTCTACACGTCTTATAGAGATTTGCAGAAACATAATGTTATTTCTGGCTAAAATTCTATGTTTATTGACGATAAATTTCTTACCCAACACCGCTGCGATGACCAAACACAAGAGTTGGTAGCGCGCCATTTCATTACACCCTGCAAAGAGATAAACGTTGATATTATTTATGTTAATTGCGCTACTTTACGCGCTTATCTGTGGTGGTCATACATACCTAACTACGAACGTGATAACTGATAAGAGGACAATGGAGCCGATCATTGTTACAAATTCCCTTTCCATTGGTTAGGGATGTCGACACGCTCGTCTATTTTTGTTTTTAGTGTCGTGCGTGTAAACATCCATGTAAATATAGATAGAGAGTTACGCTACAGTTCGGGCTATTACACTCTGTATTTTATAAACAGTTGCGATTTAACAAATTATATAAAACTTATTCACTGTTGTACGTAAGACTGGTATTAACAAGATATTCGAGTCACTTTCGCGATGTTAAACTAGAAAACCTGTTCTGGCCGTTAACACGAATGCTCTAAAAATACCTGGGAGTCGACGCGAGGGATCCGGCCTCGGATGGGAAGTACCACTTTACACGTTCAACTTGATTCAGAGTCCACTGGATTTTTGACACTTTTTTCCGAGCGCATGGGTGCGCAGACGCCGGTCGTGCGTGCGTGCGCTTGCGGCGGTGGCTTGCGGCTTTCTGTGCCGATGTGATGGCCACTTGAGCAAGCAACAGACACAGGGTTACCTCACAGATTCAGGAAGTGCATTAAACTGTCTAAATCACTTGAATAAGGCAAATATGAGATTAGTTAAATGATTTTTATTCTAGAGATTATTAGCATCAAGGCGTTGAACTTCGAATAGGTACTGAAGTATGGTCACCAACATTCATAACTACTCAAATATTTAATACTTTTTATTCTACAGGCGTTGATGGACACTGGCAAAACCATATATGTATTAGCAACATACGTATTGTTGTATTAAATATTGTTTAGTTTAGATTAAGAAAAACAATGGATTTGATGAAAAATAATATGTGTGCAAGCGATTTGGAAAGCTGAGAATGTCCAGCTACTTATATTGCTGCCGTACCAGAATATGAACTTGTTTAGGTATGATATAGACCCTAACAATTATAATTATATTCTTATTCAAAATCTAGTATGTAGGTCCAATATTTAACACATATTTAGTACAAACCACGCTCTTTCATAGGTAGGTTTCTTTGTTGGCTTAGCGAGTGACTGTGCGTGAGACATTCGCACGGAATTCTGCGCGCGCGCTCCCGCAGGACCGGGAGCCGGTGGCGGTGACCTCGCCGTGAGGGCCTGTGAACTGACACGTGTAGCCTTTGTAAGCGTTATTAGATTGTTTTAATCCGAATACAGTAACTATAACTAATAACTATGCCGTTCATACGCTCTTTGTTTCGTGAAATTAATAGGTACCTACTAATTTCGACAGCTTTCCCGGAGAGTACGTTTGAAGTAGCCACTTTTTACGAATTCGGGATCAGGGATTGACAAAAAGTATTAAGGCTATGCAATCAAGTATAGTATGACTAGATAAATCATACAAAGTTACCTATATAAGTACCTATTATGGATATCCGATGTGAGTTATGGACATTTTCAGTTCAACTCTTCACCTATGAGACTAAAGCCAGTTCGATAGGTACGTACTAAAAATTAGTATTTATATATTACTTCATGGACTCCTTCAATCCTTTCATTCTCTTAGACAGTATGAATATAGACTCTACGGCTTCGGTTGTAGGGTCTACAGCCCAATAGCGGTTTAATTCGGTCCTTTTAGTAATTGGTTTGTGGTAGTTTACATAATGACTCGATATTAACAGTAACATGTTGATATTAATAACATGACTAGCAGTGTGCAAAGAGAATATCACTGTATGTTTATAATAATGCCCGCGTCTATACTATTCACGTTTGACCTCCCTTAGACACGCGTTGAACTCTATACCCTCACTGTACTCTGAACTTCCATCTATGTTCATCACCAATTTACATTATAGCCAAGGATCTAATACCTTGACTAATTATTATGATGATGATGTCATTCATGCCATGTTTTTTTTAACTGTACAGGTCATGTTCATCTTGGACTTTGGTTTAGAATATTTGAGCAAAATGGATTTTACGCACTATTTACGCCAAATCTTTTGAGATAGTTTTCCATATAAAGTACTCAAGTATACTTATAACAAGGATTTTATCTTCTATTTGCTGTCACGAGAATAAAAAAAAACTATTTTTACAAGCACGACATGTCAAGTCAATCAAATAAATAGTACTTGTCAAAAAAGGGCAGCCGTCGTCACTATGTAAATATTTATTGAATAAAAAACCCAAAAAAATGTAAAATCACGTTGTAAATTATATAAAAAAATAGAAAAAGAATGTCCATTAAACTAATTCAATAGCTCTCCATGTACGAGGCGAACAAGGTCACTGCAATAATGCTTATACGAAAACTCTTCTGAGGGAAACGAAGATGCAGCGGTGTTTTCGCAGAAATCCAATGGAAAATACAGGAAACAACGAACTTCCAAACAAACATTGTTGCCACTGTGAAGAAAAAATAACTATCGCTGCTGAATTTAACAAGCAACATAAAGAAAATGCAAAGTATATTCGCTGTTTTGTTGGACAGGAACAATATAAGTTGACTAAACAAAATAGTGTTAAGGAAAAGCATAAATGTTTTTTTAAACCTGTTGAAATACTAAATTCTAAACCCAGACATAGTGAAATCTGTTTCTGTGATCTTAAAAGAGAAATATTCGAGTTAAGACTAAAGTAACAAGAATTGGCAAAGATCAACCAGATGTTGCAAAGTAAAATTGCTAAATCCAAAAAGAAGAATGACCGTCGCGCCAAAAAAGATTTAATAGCAGCCAAGAAATTGTCTGAAGCACGAAAGAAATTGCAGCGAGTTGCATACATCAGAGATAAATGTGAGAAAAGACATAAGAAGAAGAAAAAACGTAAGAAAACACCGGGAAACTGGTATTCCAGTGTAAACTGTATGTTGGAAAAAATGGGATGTTGTAAATGTCGCGTTCATAATAGAAGGCGTAAGATAATTTCAGCATGGGAGGGTTATTTTAAAAAGATTTGTTTAATGGGCTGTGCGGACAGGCTTCAGCAGAGTGGTTGCTGCTGTAGTTGTAACAACCAGGTCGCGCCACGGAGGCCGAGATATTGGAACGCAGCTTCCGGAGATTGTTATTTGATGGCACTGGGCAGAACCCCTTGCCTCTGGCCGAACACCGCTTATCCATTCTACCCTCGGTATTTAGCACCACCACCTCAGTGCACTTTAAGGCAGTCTGTGCTATATATAACTAGTTGTTTAATGTGGCTACCATGCATTATTTGCATAATATTGTGCAAGTGCTTATTTTGTGCTTGTTGCTCTGATCGTTAAATGTACATGATTTGATAAAACAGACTATTACTAAAGGCATATTGTATAAAAGATATATATTTTTATTTATAACGTGTGAAATGTCTTTTTAGTATATAATAAACAATCAGAAACCTCAAAATATGCAACCTCACTCGACAATCTTATGTGAGTAGGAACAATGGTAGGTATAGATGGAACACTCTTGAGAGCTCTTGACTCATATTTACAGCCGGAGCCTTAGAATCACTGACTACTATCGTTAGAATAAGAATGTCATAGAACGCAAGATGCTCACTGGTCGAACGCACACTAGGAACACAAGGTGTGCACAGGTTCAAGGCACGGTTAGCACCTCTAAGATTTTTGGAGATCATGTGCGAATCTTCTAACTTACGTTATTATAGTACGTAGTATGGTATTATCTTTGGTTATTACCTTTATCTACTTGCTGAACGGTGTATGGAAATAAAGGAAGGCAAACTGCATGTCTTTCGAAAATTATGTGAAGTTACCCCAACCCGCACTGGGCCAGCATCTGGACAAAAGCCCGAATCATATAGGCTCACTCCCTATTATTGGGCAGGACCGATAGTACTCTAGACGAAATTTGAGTGCACCTTTTCCTACCCTTTCGAAGAATATAATCCAGGTATAGTAGTGTATTATTATTACTAGAAATATACTTACTGCGCCACAAATATATTTTTCCTTTTTCCATTTCGCCAACTCATGCTTACTTGTTTTTATATATTTTTTTTATTATATATCTTGTCGCACAGTACGAGTGATTATAATATCTCCGTGGTCAACTATCAAAGTGAAAAATTCATCATTGATGGGACTGGGGACTGACCTGACGATGACCATTGAGATATAATCATATATACAAAGTACTCTGTGGATATAATCTTTTTGCCATCGAGTAACGGTGACCGACTACTTCATTGACACTTTGATTGAGATGACATAACATAAAGTATTTTCTATGGGTGATTTTTACACTAGTTTTTACATTTAATTTACTATGATTTTACAATATTTTCATTTTACAGATAAGTAATTCTATAATTATTATTTTAAGCAATATACAAAATATTTATACAAATATTTTTTCACAAAATATTCACGAAATTGGTGAAATTCATCTGGGAATATGGACTTACACAAATTACGAGTTCTAAAGTTTGGTGAACATGCGAGTAAAAATGCAGTTTCAAGAAATGATTGTGAAGAAAATATGGCATGCAATCCAATACAATATAATCCCAAACCTTCAGGGGATAACAAAAGAGCAAAATTGATGAGCGGCGGTGAGCGGACATCTAGACCGCGAAAGAGAATAAGTAATAGGAAGAAACGAAAATCGGTGAGCGATGTATCCCTGTCTTCACAAAGTTAGTTGATCTACTTTTTCATGACTTTACTATAACAAGTCGTTTTCTAACCACTTAGTTAAGCGGTTTGTGCTAATTCTACTGCTAATGTTAATTTACAGATAAATTAAAGAAACACACAAGAAAAAAAAGAACTTTGAGTTTGAGTGAAGAAATCAACTCGGCCATGAATCCCATCAAGCATACGTTTGACTTGTTGAGTGGCGATCCTGAACTTCATATAAATAAGAAAAGGATGCATAAAAAGAAACCTACACGACATAAAATAGATAAAGATACAAAAATTCTGTTCACATATGACACACCCAGGATTTCGAGCAAATCTAGAAAACGATCGAACAAATATTATAGGAAGGACAACCCTTACAATTTGAGATCATCAGATGACATCTTTGGTTTTCAAAAAAGCAATCGCTCCTTCAATCAACACCACATCAATTGCAATTACTACAACACATTAAAAAAAATTAAAGCCAGTTTTCAATGCAAGAAAAAGGGTACAGTGCTGCAACCGCACGGTAAACATATTCGAGTACGTGTTCTATCGACAGACAATTTACGCTCTATAGAAAGCTCACTGAAGCATTATAGTATAGTCAATACACATAGAACCAAGAGTGGTCAAAAAAGTGTAAAGTTGCATTCTTATAATGTCCGGAATACGGATAACCGATCCAAACGTCCCATTCATATCGATAAGAAACTTTCCGTTGCGCCTTCGTCTTTTGCGAAGTTAGGAAAATGTTTTTGCAACAGCAGAGTGGGCACGACGAAGTCTTTTACTAAACTCTCTCGCAATAAGGGAACACGATGTCATTACGTTGGGACACAGATCCGGCAAAATGGGATGCCTCGCCTCTCACACGAGGCGAGTCACCTCTCACACGAGAGGCATTGTCGACCTCGCGGTTTTCATACGCTACATGAAAAATCACAAACATCAAAATGTTATGTATGCATTCGTACACAGTTTCCTAGTGGCACTAATGTGGATGCAGCAAAATGTGAATCAAATAAAATAAATCAAATATCTGAACATATGTGTCGAACAGCACCTTGTCTAAATAATCAGTACACCAGATTATATGCCAGAAATTTGCAAAATACAAAGCCTCGAACTGCGGCAATAAATTTCGTAAAATATGCATCACTTGGTTTATTTATTATCATGTTGTGCCCATGTATATTTGCAATAGGGTTGGCTTGGATAATAACCTATCCTTTGAAGTTGCAACATGTCACTACTCTTGATAAAGCTAAGCAACCATCGAATAGCTCCTGTTTATTCAGCAAGTTTCGAAAAAAACACCATGAAAACAAACGTATTCCTAACATGGATTGCTTAGAACTGAAGAATAAAAGTTTCCTATTATGTCTTTCCAAATGGAGTTCACGCGCAGCCAATAACATTGTCAAATCAATTAACACACTTGAGTCCGTGTTTAAAATGAACGAGAACAACCCAGGCTCCAAATCGTCGTTTCGTGTAACAAAACACCCAAATTTGGGAAAGAAGTATTCGTTATTTAACGAAGTTAATACGTGCTGTGTGATGAAACCTGTTCGGAGTCAAAAATTGCCATCGCTGCATCATGGTGAGCAAGGAGTGCAAAATATATGCCATGGATCTCGTTTCAATGCTAATCGACAGAAACTTGCGCGGAACAAGAGACACGAGGAACAGCAAGGCTCATCATTCTTCAGAAGTCCTTCAGTGATTAATATTAGAACTATGCCAACCAGTTGGCAAAAAAAGTCGGTGTACACGCAATCTTTTCCATGTAATGAGGTAATTGCCTTGCCGAAAAAGCTAAATCTAAATCATAGGCATACGCGGAGTAGTATTTATAAGACTAAGAAAAATCTAAATCAAATAACAGAGAAGTCCCAAATTTGGATAAATGAGACTAAAAGCCCTGCAGGTCGGAATTCACTATTTGGTATAAATGCATCTCGATGTCCTCCCGAAATGGCACCCAAAAAATCTACAAACCAAAAGACGTACGGCGTTCATAAAAATATACAATCCTTCATAAATAAATGGATTATAGCATCGCAAAGTATTCTAAGTCAAAACGTAGATATGTCGCGACAAAATCCAGCATACGGGATTGCATGTAACCATGTACCACAGTGCGCTACGCACTCCAATTCACACCGTTTTCCAAATCATCACACAAATGTATTACCAACAAAAAGAAATCGTACTGCACACCAAAGTGGCGTTAAAGTCTTATATAAATCTAAAAATAGTGAACACAATTTTCCTTCTAAATCAGGATCGCCTTATTCAATGAACAGCATATCAGTAGACAAATCTAATACCCGCTTATTAAAGCGTGGTCCAAATCTACAGTCCAATATATCAATAAATGTGTTATCGTCACGTCATGCTAGCTCATACAGAATTTTTCTTAATAAACTGCTGTGTACAGTTGACAAATTATATAAATATTTAGACCAAATAGGACTAAAAGGTTGTTGTCTAAATAAGCAAAATAAATGTTCAGGTAATAATGATGTGATTTCTCCCAATAAAGCGTCTCTCTTCTCATGTAATCCCAATCATATCCCATTTCTCCCGGGAAAAAGCGTTGAACTAGTTGAAGAGAAACAGCACGCCGAGTCCTCGGACATAAAGTGCATCTGTGTGGATAAGAAAAACAATCATATAAACAATATTCATGTACAACATTCCCCACTTCCAGCTCATTATAAATCGTCTCATTGTTCATGTAAAAGTGTTATCCCTAAACATTTGACATGTACATGTCTAGAAGACGGTCCGAAAGGCCTACTAGAGAGTCCTGCTCCTAGTTGTTCATCTAAAAAGCTATCTCTCCCATTACAATCGTCTGAAGTTACTAAACGTTTGGCAAGAAATTTTGTTCGATATTTACAAAAAACTATCAACAAAATACACACGAAGAAAAGAGATAGTGGGTCTGGTAATATATGCAGTAGTTTCGATAATTCCATTAAACAACATAGTGTGTGTCCCCGGGACTCATCATATCAACAAAAAGTGTCAGTTAAAAAACAAATCCGAAAGAGCCAAATCCTACATGATGGTGCAGTGTGCAAGTGTCACATTGCAGCTAGTAAAAGAAATAAAAGTCATAACCCACAAACTCATGAAATACTCCAAGAAGGGGTACGTGAAAAGTCGAAACGCAATAATGTATTGCGTAAGAAACTACAATTTGCACACCACTTACAATCACGTGGGAAAAATAAAATCATAAGCAATAGTGGACTCTGTCAATGCCTAGATAAAAACACACGATCTCACTCAGACAAACTAGCTTCAACACATGACCATGCAAAGCGAAATAGTAACTGTCAGTGTCCATCCGCGATAACAAAATTGTTGCCTCAGCAGATACATACTAATGAGATACAAATGAGTCAAAATAAAGATTTTAAAGTATCTTCAGAAAATGTCAAAAGCAAAGGTAAGATATGTGAGTTTCTTGTAAGATCACAATCCTCCAGAAAATTATCACCAGACAACTCACGTACAAAGTTAGTTCGTGGTTCAAAAGTAAAATGTACTTGTTCAGAAAAGCATGCTACGTCACAGCATCAACCATTTAACGGAGTACCTCTAGCCTCGCGAAAGTCTGACAAAGTTCGCCCTAAGTCGTTGGTGACAAGAGAAGTAACGAAATCATTTCAACAGTCTAATCCTTCTAAATGTGCTTGTATGCGTGAAAAACCAAAACATACAAAAAAATCAGATCATAAATCATTTAAAAAATTGCATTTTAATTTGCCCTTTAATGTTTCAAGTCATGTTAATTGTACGTGTTCATCTGATAAAGCTCTATTAGACAACGACTGCAAATGTGCTATGAAAACGTCGCGAAATCCACAGAAATTATCAGAAACTTCAATTGATAATATACACAAGAGCAATTCGCGGGAAAACATTATTCGATATTTACAAAAATTTGTTGGTGCAATTCATTCCAAATTGTCTTCGCATACGTCAAGTCATGTGAAATGTTCCTGCATGGGTGAAAAGATAAAACGTACATCTGGTAATGAGTCTCAACATTCAGTCAAGTCGAGCAACGGATCTTCACAGCGCGTTAAATTTGAAACGCTAAAACCAACAAAACGTCAACCAGTTTCTCGTCAGCCCAAACCAGGCAATTCAAACGAATGCGCTTGTTCTAATGGGAGGACAAAGCTTCCCCCAGATACCCAGTCCTTTCATTTCCCTTCTAGCAATAAAACAAAATTCTTAAAAGAGAAAATAACAAATTCTTTACGAAATACTGTCTACAAATTACATTATATGTTAACTCGGAATATTTGCAGGTGTCCGGATAAGGACACAAATAAGCCATTAAAAGAAAAACTAACTTCGAAATGTTATTGTTCGAAAGAAGTAAAGCATCGATTTGTAAAGGCTCCATCACATACAATGCACAGAACGCGCACCACATCAACACAGTGGCTACAATCACCAAAAGATTTACGTCGTTTACGTAGTCAACATCCTTTGAATTCTCAAGTTGTTTATATGTGTGACCGAACATGCATTTCAAAACGACCCAGGCTAAGCCCCCAAGGAATACGTTTTGATGACCCCACACGTATACCAGATCCCCAACACCGACGACACGCTGTAAGTAAACGAATGTCAAGTCCAGAAAGCAATAGAAAATCGAACCCCAAGATAGATCGTAGATCTTTTGGTAAGATATTTTGTAAGTATTATAGAAAGTTCAAAGAAACAATAGTGTACGCCGACGAAGCTATGTGGCCTAAAAAATTTAAGTGTGATGGTAAACTGTATATTCACACTTTAAGGAAAAAACCATGTTACTGGGTATTAAAACACTGTCCGTGTATGTATCCCTGTGTTTATACGATTTGCTCACTTACAAAAAATATGTGCACGACATTTTTATATTTTGTTTCTTTGATTTGTTGGTGTCCATTTTATTGTTGCATGTGTTTGATTTGTGAGGACATATGTTGTTGTCCACGTAGATGTTAAAATATGTAAGTATGTAACATCAATTCTAACAATTTATTAAAAGTAATGGAATAACATAATTTTAATTACTCTGTAAACACTATGCATAATTATGTATAGGGACCTACGTATGAGACTTATTTTATTAGTTGAATCGTTGTTGGGCTACTTAATTGTTTTCACCGGACCGTGCCAGACGAGGAGGGTAATGTGTTTGCAATATCGACAAGAAAGCTCGTTCCAGAGGATTCTCAAGCTCATACTTTATAAGAATATTCAAGGGCCAAGGGGCGCACGGGAGTCAACTGTCCGGATACCGAAAATTATAATACCGGGCTTATTCCACACAATGAGATGAGACCGTAGACCTCCACCTAGGACGATTTAACCACTGGGCGCGACATGTTCTTACTTAAGTACCTACTCGATAAGTATGAAAAGACGTTAAAAAAACTTTCGTGGTGGGAGCACTATTCTAGTATGAAGCGTTGTCACTGTCTAATTAAGTAAGTATTGCTTTGCTTAATGCTAGAGTAGGCGTACGATAACAACGATCAAGTTTTGGTTAATGCTGATTTTGGGCTAATGTTGTCGGTGCGTGGCTAGCGGGGTACCTATATGTGGAAAAGGCAAGATCGCACTTTCACTGGTTAAGGCGATACCTCGAAAGAAATTAATCTCAGTTTTGGGCTATCTGACACTCGCGTTCGCTAGCCGTGTCGTGACGTCAGCACTACGGAGAACTATGGAGCAGCCTAAATAGTTTATTTGAACCGACTTTTAAAAATGGAGGAGGTTCTCAATTCGCTTTTTTTTTCAATTATTCAAGTACTAGCTGTGGCCCGCGACTTCGTCCGCATAGTATATAACCTAAAAAAAAAAATCGGGATTATCGGGATAATAAGTATCCTATGTGTTAATCCCGGTTATAAACTATATGTGTTCCAAATTTCGTCCAAATCCGTTCTATAGTTTTTGCTTGAAACAGTAAGTAACAGTAAGTAACAAACATACATTCACACTCACAAACTTTCGCATTTATAATATTAGTAGGATTCCTCAGTATTCCGTCATTTATAAAACGATTTGGATTTTTTATTTTATTTGAAAAGTCCTATAGAAATTTCACCGAAATCAAATAAGGATGTTTTACGGTTACCAGCAATTCAATACGTAGTTTAGACTCTAAATTAAATAAATTATTAGGTCCCCAGTTACTTTCTAGCTTTATAGTGCACCCAGGTTTATTTTAAGTCGATTCAAGTTTCTTAATAAAATATTTTCTCTTAGAAACAATAGTGTTTATTACTTACGAATAGTTACTTCCATTTTCTTTAACTAAATAATAAGCAGAGTGAGATGAATGTATCTTTAGCGGAAAAGGGAAGATCTTCCGGCCAGGCAGGTGTTATGTCTGGCGCCCCGGGGCGGCCGGCGGCCGCTATGCCCCGCTGGTTATTCTCGGGGTCTTGTATAAAAATAGTCACGATGCTTGCGAGTCTTAATATCGTGATTCAGTTTTTCTATGGAAGAATCCGTACATTGTATTGAGGCGCCGCATTTAGCGCCATCTGTTCGTTTCTGTCGGCGTCGTGAATGTGTGAGCGTTACTGCAGGTGCTCACCAACGAATGTAGGGCGGTGATGTGATTTCTGTGCTTGAATTGCCTTCTTCAGAGGCTTGATTCATTGTCGTGGGTCACCAGTTTGGCGGAAGAGGAGTCCGTACATTGTATTGAGGCACCGCATTTAGCGCCATCTGTCCGTTTCTGTCGGCGTCGTGAATATGAGGTCGCCACATATCTAAAATACAAAGTACTCTGTGTATCTAATGGCGATATTGGTTTATGTCACACCGTAGTATTTAAAAGTCTGTGTAATAGACGGTTGACTACGGTCAAGAAGAGTATATTATACACAGAGTTGATGGTATGTATTCTACGTTATCCTTCCTCCAAGCGACAAAAACAAGAATTTTGAAAGCTTCTTGGTAAAAAAAAATACCGCGGCATGTGCATGGCATACATTTGGCATATCGGTTTGACATTTAAATATAACATTTTGACAATTCAATCATCCATTGACATTTAGACATGACAACAAATGACAAGATTTTGTAAATTTCCGGAAGAAATCGACAAATTTTTATTTATTCCTGATTTTTGGTAATTTCCCGTATAAAATTACTAACGCTGCGTGTGGAAATTTTGGCTTCTATACACTACTGTAAGTATAGAACGATGCAGGTGGATGAGAGACGTGGAAAACAAGCGGCTGATCTCGCATCACTGGAGCCCGCGGCGAGGGTCAAGCAGTTAGCCAACTACGGCGCTATGGTGGAGGTGGACCCGAACGTTCCACCCAGGAGGTGAGTGCAGAGGAGGTTGGCTTTGCTTTATTGCGCAATTTTTGTTTCTCTACCTACGTGATAAAGTCCATGACTCATGAAAACTCTATTCAAAGAAAGTTAATGAGATAAGTTTATTTGAATAGCTTTTACAAAAAAAAACCAAGTGTTAAATAAAAGATGCCTGTCTAGTCTTTCGCTAACTGGATGAACAGTACTACACCAAGAAAGCTTATAGGTTAGTGTATTATTTTATTTGTGAATTATGCGAAAAGTAAACTATTGTTTAGCAATCTATAGTGCAGTATGCGGATGATTAATTTAATATTCATTATCTGGTTAGCGGACGGCTAGCAACAGCCTTAAATAAAATATAAATAATAGGTACATTCCTATTTTATTTAAAATGTAGGAACAAATCTTTAAAACGTAATAAATCAAACTATAAAAAAATATTAAAATGTGTGTCTTAAGTTTGTTACCACTCCAATCAATCGACACTCGATCACTGATCAACAGTAGATAGACCACTGATCAACGGTTGATCAATTGGTAACACCCTTATTTACAATTTCTAGGTACTACAGATCTGGATTGGAAATGGTCAGGATGGCTAATGTATATCTAGCAGAAGGAAGCCTAGAGAACGCATACATCCTGTACATGAAGTTCATGACTTTATTCTTGGAGAAAATCCGGAAACACCCTGAGTATGTGTCTGTGCCAGCTCAGGTGAAGGCCGTCAATCAGGCCAAACTAAAGGAGGTGATGCCTAAAGCTGAGAAACTGAAGCAGAAACTGTTAGACCAGTACGCTAAAGAACTGGTCAGCTATAAAGAAAATGAGGTAATTGGTAATAATTGGCTCGTACGTAAATGTCTTCTTTAACTATAATTATGTGAAATGTGTTATCGTATATATTCATCATCATCATCATCAGCCTATACTAGTCCACTGCTACAAATAATTCTGAAATAAGTTGGAATTAATAAGAAATAACTGATCGTATAATTTTTGTGATGCAAAGTTGTCACAGACTTATAAGATAAGACACAACTTATGTCCATTATTGTATGAGAATGCAATTGTCAAAATTTGGTGGTTATTGAGGAAAATGTGGAATTTTGATTAGTTGCATTCAAGACTTGACATTGAATGGATGGGGGTGCTTGGCTATGCGGTGTCTGTGGCTAATAAACCACAAACAAAACAACAAGTTTAACCAATTTACCTATAGGTCTGTTCAACCTTCTTTTAACAAAGGTTCAACCAATTTCAATTAAAGGAAGACTCAGTTTAATGTATGCTGTTTGTGCGTACGCGACTTTTTTGATACACAATGATTATTTCACTGGAGTCATCTTTGTACATTGGTATATAAAAAACCTGCGATAAATTAGTTTTAAAGAGCAATATACTAACTCAAAGCATAAACAGAAATTTGTACTAACTCCAAATAATATAATGAATGCATTGCTTCCTTTTGTTTCTAGCTTTTTAGCACTCTACAATTGTTTTTGAAGTCACTTAGTTTTTTAAAGACTCATTTTAATTTATCTTTGTAGGAAAAAAGGCGGAAAGCAGAACAAGAGAGGAGGAAGCAGGAGAGGGAAGATGCCAAGCTGGCAGAGCGCCTCCAAGCTGATGAAAACAAGAAGGATGCAAACACAACTACACCACATTTGTTAAATGCAGTATGTCCTTACAAAACACTAGCTTCGCTCTGCGGTTTCATCTATATAAAATTATAAAAAATAATCAATCAGTAGTTCCAAAGATTACATTCAACAAACAAAGCGTCAATAGCCTAGTGGTTAGAGGGGCCGCTCGGAGCTGAGAGGTTTAGGGTTCGATCCCCATCCTGGCCAACTATTGACGTGAGCCCATTCCTAACAAGTATTAGCTTAGCTGGAGGGGTTAACGGGAATACTTGTAATGTGATAACTCACACTGCTTGGAATCTGTTAAAAAAAAGAACTACCTCTTTATGATATTAGTATAGATTGTATAAAAAAAATGTGCGTCACCCCTGCAAATACAAATGGTGATATTTAGTATTCGCACACTAGCTAGTTATACGCGTTTCGGCGACGTTATTCTTTATGTGTGGTCGGTCATGTAACGCAATTTTGTAATTGAAGTTGGACAACCAAAACTTGTATTTCCCGTTATACCTTCCTACTTGTTGTCACAGTGGTTCCCAAAATTGCATGGAGGTTTGTCTCAGCCGTGTGTATGTGTGTGTGTAGGAGGAGTGGGCGGTGTCTCCACCGGCGCCGGCGACGGACGGCGTGCTGTACCCGGACGACTTCGCGGCCGAGCCGCCGCGCGCGCCGCCGCACCACTACCAGCCCGCGCCGCCGCTCATACCGCCCTCCAGGCCGCACCAGTAATAATATCATAATTTAGCCCTTTTGACGTCCCTCTCCTGCCTACGGCCCTCCGCTCTACACGAGGGGGATTCAGGCCATAATCCACCATGCTGGCCCTTGCGGATTTCACATGTCTTTCGAAAATTGGTTAGATCTTCTAAGACATGCCGGTTTCCTCACGATGATGTTTTCCTCCACCGTAACCGAGTGACACGATAAGTACTTCCGGCGCGCGGCGTCGCGCGCACGTGCGTTTTTCTCTGAGCATGTGAATTTCCTTTACCGCATTATGAATGAATTCCGCCGCGTTCTGCTTGATATGAGTGAATCGTACATTAGTGGATTGGTGGGTAATAAGTGTTATGGTTTGTCGCGTCATAAGAGTTCACGTTTTAAATTGAAATTTAAAAGTATATTCTCCGTTCTTCATACTCGACGGCAAACATTTTCAGATAGATAATAAAGAGATAGCCATACAATGCAAGGAACGCCTTGAACGGCTGATGTAGCCGGGTTTTAATAACTCAAATCTCGACAGTAAATAATAATGTCAAAGCGTGTCTTGCCCTACTAGTCCGAATTACTTATGTAATTCTTGGTTATAACAAAAGGCAACACATTGGAGCTATTAAATTTATATTAATATCTACTACCCTTTGTAATTATTGATTATATAAGCAACTGGCGATAAAAAAAATATAACAAATGTAAAAAGACAAGCCCGATGAGTTTCTTGCCGGATCTTCTCAGTCGAGGTCGTGTTCCGATCTATTTGTAGATATAAGAAAAAAATAATTAAAATTGACAATTTGTAAGTGCCCCCGTAGGCCTAAACAAAATAAACGATTTGAATTTAACTTTAGTGACCAATGAATTAAAAATTTCTTAGGTCATCAAAGTGGTCAAAACTAGTATGTCCATGGTGTTGTGTTATGCAGGTCCGGGGGCGTGTCGGACGTGGCGTCGGTGTTCGGCGCGCGGCGGCTGCGCGGCGTGCGGGTGCCGGCGCCGCTGCTGGCGCGCTTCCTGCGGCTGGCCGCGCCCGCCACCGCGCGGAACGTCGAGACTTGCGGCATACTCGCCGGGATACTGGTCCGTGTCCTTTCCCACCACCCACCGGTTTTCTTTTTGGCCTGGTCCCGCCACTGTAACTCCTGTCAACCAGGAGCGACAATGGTGACCATAGATGACGTCGAGGTTTGACCCTCGACGAGGCCCGGGGAAAAGTTAAATTGCCTTGGAACCCGCAAAGCGGAAGACAAAAATAGCTGGGATGGGCTGATTACCATAGAAGCAATACTGTTACCCTGTGACCAGTCACCGGCTCACGATCAACATCGAGATGAATATTTGATGACCGCTTGACACAGTGGTTCGATTTCCGTCAGGGTAAATTTCGGAAATGGCGTTTTCGCAATCGCCCTTGGCTGGATGTCACTGGGATCGCTAAGCTTTGCTTAGTTTGGGACGATATAGTTTTGGTGTGTTCGTCTGGCGATATTTATTATTATTATAAGTAAATATCGCCAGACTAACACACCAACTACCAACTGTATGGTCCCTATCTTAACAACGATTGTATACTATGGGTACCGTACAATGGAATGGGGGCGATTCCAGTGACACCCAGACTAGGGTGATTTACGAAAAGGTTATTTTCGTAAGAAATTTGCCCTGACCCGATTTTTATGATTGTTTCCAGGAGCGCGACGAGCTGAAGATCACGCACGTGATTGTGCCCAAGCAGACCGGCACCGCGGACTCGTGCAGCACCAACAACGAGGAGGAGATCTTCCACTACCAGGACCAGCACAACCTCATCACCATCGGCTGGATACACGTGAGACACGATACGATCTCCCTCACCCAAGATTGAAAACCTGTCTCTTCAAATAAATAAAATTGAAGTGTCTATTTGTTATGTCAAAATAGCAGCTTTTAATAAATGCATAAGAAAGTACATACGGAATCTAAACAAAATAATTAAAAAAAATTGTCTGTTTTTTCCGGCTTATCTCCGAAACGGCTGGACCGATTTTGACGGGACTGTCACTGGCAGAAAGCTCATGTGATAAGGAGTAACTTAGGCTACTTTATTTTACCGAAGTACCACGCGAGCGGAGCCGCGGGCAACAGCTACTCACTAATAAATCTATCTTTGTAGCTTGACTTGGAGCCATACTTTTAGATGAACATAATAATTAAAAAAAAAAAGAATTACTTGAAAGCTTGCCTTCAATGTATTTAAATGTGGCATTATATCCGTCACAAATCTGGTGATGATAAAAATGAAAAAATAACATTATATATTTGCATAGATAGATAATTCTACTGTTGTGCAATTGATCTATCATAATGAGTATTGACGACGTTACTTCGCAGACTCACCCGACACAGACAGCGTTCCTGTCGTCAGTGGACCTACACACGCAGTGCTCGTACCAGCTGATGATGTCAGAAGCCATCGCCATCGTCTGCGCACCCAAATATAACGAGTAAGGGTTTACGTATTCTACTGTTCTCTTTTATTTTCTTTTGCGCGATTATGCTTTTGGGCGATCCCAGTGACACCCATACCAGGAATGGGTGTCACTGGGATCGCCCCCAGTCCATTGTACGGCACTCATAGTACAAGCGTTGCTTAGTTTGGGACCGTACAATTGGTGTGTTCGTCTGGCGATATTTATTTTTATTTATTTATTTAGTTATGCTGCCTTGGTAGCATTCCGTTTACCGCGACAGCGACCTTGCCGTTTACACTTGTAATGTAACAGTTCAGATTCCAGCATTATTACATAAGTGAGTTAGGAGAACCGAGCATTATTGAAGCAAAGCTTATATAGGGACGTTCGGGGCGCTGGCCGCGCGGCCACTCTATCCGTGCTAAGCGTCAGAGCGTTACATGGCATATACCTATATAGGTAGCTGTTTTTAACGCTTAGTTCCCAAGCTTTATACTATAAAGCTTCGCTTCATTCGGGCGTCCCTAGACGGCACTGTTTTATGAGACAACATTTGTAATGTGAGGTTCAAAATCGAATCTTAAATTTTATTGTTGTATTACAGGCGAATGCTCCCGTTGAGAGAGCGCCTTTACGCAATACATTTATAGATATAATATGTTGTTGTCTCTATTTTTGAGCTGTCAATAAAAGAGACGGCTAGATAAATCGTCCTCGTAATGTTTCCAGAACGGGCTACTTCGCGCTGACGCCAGACTACGGTATGCAGTTCATCACGAATTGTCGCCAGACCGGCTTCCATCCGCACCCTGACGACCCACCATTGTTTTATGTAAGGATATCTTTATACAGGGTCAAATTTTCAAGTGGGCGTGGATGGCCATATCCGATACTATGGGGACGAGCGAAAATACTCAAAGGAGTCTCGAGCCCAATTTTGATGAAAACTGCAACGACATTATTATTTATGAAAAAACATTAGCCAAATATCGAACCCATAGATTTTGGAAAAAAAAAACACACTGTTATTACACTATTCGATAGTGTCGCTAATAAAGATTAAATTCTGGGAAGTAATTACATACGGGAAACCAAAGAAAATACCTATTCTTTAACAAAATCATTATTTATATTTCTCTGGACCGTTTTGATGAAATATTTGTGTGGTGTTGACTTGGACCTCGATGGTTTAGATTCACAATTGGATATCTGTCAAGACACGCGTTCATCGCGGGTTTAACTTTTTGAATAACACCAATGTTTTGCATACTTATTTAGGACTCGTTTATCAAAGAATATTTCGTTTGTTCTTACCCCACTAAACTAGCTTTCTCATATTATTTAAATACCTAAATCTGAGTGAGATTTGATTACTATTTACTTATTTAGTGACAATGGTGTTGCCTGCTCATATTCTGTTGCTGTTCTTTTCCTGAGAATGTACATCATCTTTTATTCATTGAAAAGAGTAACCATTGAGTTTCTTGCCGGATCTTCTCAGTGGAAGCGGCATTCCGAACCGGTGGTAGATTCTGACTATTCATAAATGCTTTGTTGGCTTACATGAATAGAAACAAAATTGAGTTTGAGGTTTGACTTGTGTT
This sequence comes from Notodonta dromedarius, assembly GCA_905147325.1. Taxonomy (NCBI): domain Eukaryota; kingdom Metazoa; phylum Arthropoda; class Insecta; order Lepidoptera; family Notodontidae; genus Notodonta; species Notodonta dromedarius. Next base: position 3,412,670 of record LR990167.1, read on the forward strand.
TTCAGACGGTTACACATATCAAGGTGGACGAGTCGGCTCCAGTGGAGGTGGTGGACCTGAGGAGATGAATCTTCACATCGCACCATGTCGCTCCACCCGTCACGCTTATAATATATTCACGTTAGTGCATTTATTAGTTCGCTACGTTTTTATACGAGTATCCAAGTATTAAAGATACAAATATAATATAGGTACACTATAAAATTATTATTGCAAGACTCTAAAGGGTAATCGGAGATATTCCGAACAGTTGAAGAGTTTTTAAATATTATTGTTTAACCGAAATTATATAGAAAACAGTGTGGTGAGTCAAATGCCACATATATTGGAACCCAAAAGAGTATTGGCTTCCTATTGATGATTTATTCATATTATACAATGTGTGTGAAATAACCTAAATCCTCAGGCATCCCAAATGATTTTAAATATAAAGGGTTACTAGTATTCCTTGCAGGGTGTCGTGATTGAGGTGCTAAAATGCAAAACCTTTTGCTGCACCACTTTGTAAACAAATACAGAATTTCGTAAAATTCTGTTTTTTGCTAGATATTTTTTAAATTTTTGTGAAAAATTAACAACAGTTCAAAATTTAGTAAAAACCTTAATCTGCTAGGTATTGTTTGGACATTGTAGGATTGATACCCTATACAATCCCATTGAATTGAAATTAGGTCATTTATACAAATAACTTCACAAATATGGAAATATCTTGTAGGTATAATGCTGTTGTGAGGCGGCAGATTTAATACATTACATTTCCTATTTAAATTTTTATTGTTGATTATCAAACTGATTTGAGGATTTGTGATATTTCATAAGGTAACAGGCTGTTTTTGTGGGACAAAAATATATTTACATATCTATTTATTGTATTTGCCATCACTATTAGCTAGCTACGCTATGGAATATTAAGTATTAGGCACGGCCTAAAGACTGAAGCTTTAATATAAAATCGACTTGTTTCATAATTATAATTATTATGTTTGAAATCATTATTTTGTTGGAATGTTAATATTTTTTGTTAATATTTATTGTAGCTCAGAGCTGTGGAGTAACAAAACTGTACGACTTGTACGATTTTATTTATGCAAGTCTATGTTAAATACATATTTATGTTGGGTTTACAAAACAGGAGTTATTTGAAATTTAATTTTAATTACGGAGTGCAGGGTTAGTAATTGCACAAAATAATTGTTGTACAATAAGGGCTCCAACAGGCATCATCACTACATAGTATAAAACAAAGTCGCTTCCCGCTGTCTGTCTGTCCCTATGTATACTTAGATCTTTAAAACTACGCAACTGATTTTGATGCGGTTTTTTTAATAGATATAGTGATTCGAGAGGAAAGTTAATATTTATACATGCATAATATAGTAGAGAAACACTGATAATTTATTGCACCCGTGCGAAGCCGGGGCGGGTCGCTAGTTGCGTATAATACGCGCTTAATGTACTGTCGCTGTATAAAACAGGCTTATACTGGAAAAGCGTACAACTATTCAGTATATATATCAAGATTAGGTATTACTTGCAAAAATCTGGGTATTTGGGTTTTTTACGCGGCAGTCTGGTTGACATTCTTGTGTATTTTATTAGAAAATTAGCTCAACGCAGATGTGAATAGGGTGATTTTTTCTTTGCCAAGGAGGCTACCGCGTATTATACGCAGGAGTTGATTGGAGCCTTCATTATTAATACCATATCTGGGTTTTAATGAGTTATGATTATGATTATAATATTTCCTTTTTATTAGATAGCAGTGATTGCCGAGATAGCAGTGATAGCCGATAGGTTAAGCACGCGTCTTGCGGGCACCAGGGTCCTGGGATCAAACCCCTGCTCGCACCTCTGGGTTTTTCTAAATTTATGTGCGAATCATAATTTCTATATGATTATCACTTGCTTACGGTGAAGGAAAACTGCATGTCTTAGAAAATCTAACCAATTTTCGATAGACATGTGAAATCCGCCAACCCGCTCTAGGCCAGCGTGGTGGATTACGGCCTGAATCCCCCTCGTAGTGAGGGGAGGCCCGTGCCCAGGAGTGGGACGTCCAAAACAGGCTAAATTATTTTATTATATTACATTATTATTTTATTGTTGTATTAATATATGAGACAAAGAGTGTAAGGAACAAATAGTGTAAATAATTTTAATGAAATACTCGTACACGCATCACATAGTTGTATGAATTCGCACGGTTATTAGTTAGATCACTGAATGCTGGGTAAAAGTTGTTAGTGCCATTGTCATATACGTCATTATACAAGATAATAGATCCTGGCTGAGCCGAGGAAGCTGAAATACTTTGGTTGTAAATTTGTTAACTTATTTCTATGTCATTAGAGCGTTAATCCTCTTTATAGAAATATTACTCAATTAATAAAGGCTTTAAAAAACCTTTTTTAGAACAAGTATTCAAAACAAGTGCTTTATTATGCAAGTTTCTGTAAATTTAGGGGTTAACATTGCCTAAAATAATCAACAGTAAGTATTCATACTTGTACCAAATGTATCGACTGGTATTTTAAACTTGAAAGACTGCCGCAGTAGTTAGCTGCGGCTAATCCTCACTACTGCTGTGTTCATAAAGGTAAATGATTGTAATAAGAATATTATTTTCATATGTATGTCTATATAACAACGGATGCGTTGGTACAATTTCGAATAAATAAATCGCTATTATTTTTATACTAGGTGAAACAAAAAGGGTATACTAATTTTTTGCAACTTCACTTTGTAAATCTCAAACTATCGGCTTTGTGGGACATTTGAAGTACTAAAGGATTTGCAGACTTGTGAAATCTGTCAACAGCTGTATTCCTATAACACCTTTTGTTTTTCAAGTTTCCTCCAAAGCTGATAGTTTTAGAATTACAAAGTTAAGTTTTGAAAAAAAAAGTATACCCTTTCTGTTTCAACCTGTATTCGGCGTCAGTCTAAAATAAGGGCAGAAATCGAATTTTAGCTTTATATTGATATAATCACAAGGTTCAAAATTAGTATGCAATGATTGTCATGTAGTATATAAGTCTTATGTGTGATTCAACTGACACGGACCAATGTGAATAAAAAGTTTATTTCAATTCATTAATAGTTTTATTTATTGCACGTTATAATTGCTTAATGATATGCATTGGTTGGCAGTAAAGCGTACTATACATCACTTCACACACTACGAAGATTAAGTTATGTTTAATTATTAAGTAATTTAAGATAATACCGATTAATAGGCTACTGAAACAAGAACAGGAAATCGACTAAGTCATTTCTTTAACTTATATACATCAATAATACAAACACAAAGCAAATTTACACACTACGTTTTTAATAAGGCACTCGGTGCTTGTCATATAACTTTTAAAAATAATATTCTTAAATAAATAAAGTTCTATACTTAATATATCTAAAGGGTGGTACCCACAAAGTTATAATTAAAATCTAACAATTAAATGGTTACCCTAGATAAGATGCTTATTTTGCAAGTGTGAAAATTTTGGAAAGCAGTTAATAATTTATTTTATAGTAATTATTATAGTCAGTTCATGTAATGAAGACGCCGGAATGATTGTAAATTTACCCATATGCCAGTGCCATAAGAGTCAGCACGCGTCACGTGAAATGAACCAACTATAACGTTAGATTTAGGCGGATCGCATACTGGTACGCATCACGCTCCGGTCTGAGGGGCGATGACGTAACGAACGCGCTTAGCAAGGTGATGCCGTGTTTTCAAACAGACTATAAAACCGAAGCCCCGCAGCGTCACAGTGCGATCCGCCTTAGGTACGCGCAACTACCACATTGACTTTAAAATGAATACGACTATCAATAAGCAACACACATAAATATATAGACGTCCTTCCATAAAATTACTAACTTTTATACCGCGATACCGTTATCAAATTATCGATCTGAACTCTGGAAGCGCAATCCCAATTCCAATTAAAGTATATAGCCCCATCGAATACTGATGATTCCACCAACAATAAGTTTATGGGACAGTATAAATACAAAATATCAACTATTAAACTGGAGGAAACGATAATAGAACGCACTTCTTCTTTAAAATTATGGCCCACCCAGTTTAATAGGTATTTCGCCAGTGTCAATAACAAACACATTTAATAACAATACATTATAAAAATGTACCGTCCACTTTGGGAAACTAGAATGGAGGCCGAGAACGGACTTGGAAATGTTCGAGTACAAAATGTCACCTCAAGATTACCCTGAAGTTTGCTCTGGCTGGAGCGCACTTGCGCTCGCCCTCTGTCCGGCTGAAGTTGTTATGGCCACTCTGGCCAACATTTAGTCCATTAAAAAAAAACACAAGTTTGCTGTCAAAGTTGAGATCAATTCGTTTATATCGCAGATGTTTACATACCTACTCATTGCTTACATAAAAACGTTATCATAAGGCACCATCTCGGATAAGTGACGTTCGTCCTCGTAAAGGCACTCCAATTTTATAGAAATTATCTAAATTTTCTACTTTATTATTATTTCTCAACCATTTATATCGCAATTAGCTACGTTTGTGACCCTCCAGATTGGGAAATGACTATCTGCCTAAGTAATAATTAACACGTTATAAAATATTATTTCGTTTTGTTTATAAATACTCTAACATCGTTGTCGTTACGAATGTGTGCCATAGATGCGTATTAAAGACTGGGAAATTGCTGGCAGCTTTATAACTATAATATAACCGTTACTATCCAACCAAAGGCGATAAGTGACGTAATTGTGTTTCCCAATGCCTCTCTTACACCCGATACATACGCTTATACAGCTTTCTTACAACCTCCTCCTAAAGTTAAGCGTTTTAGGTTTTTAATAGTCACTAAACGATTTATCCCAGTCTATATACACGACTTTTAAACAAAAAATTAAAGCAATGGGTGAATAATAACTACACTAAGTATTATAGAAGTCAGAAGCCCGTTATCGAGCACAGCTGCACTGCTGTGATACTTTTTAGCTTTAGAAGGTAGTTCGAAGGGCATGGTCTTGTTCATCATCCAGTAGTAGACATCGGTGAGCCCCCGGGACTGCAGCTCTGGCCCCACCTCCTTTCTTATCCTTTCGTTATACGCGTTTAACCATTTAATCTGAAACAGGTGGTAATGAAGTAACTATTCATCACGAATAAGGTTATTTGTTCACAAAAAATAGTATAATATTGCTGCTCTTAGAATAGAATGGAATAACTCTTTATTGCTCACTAAAGTTAAGAATATATATAATAACATAAAAAAACAATGGTGTACATTGGGAGGTCTTATCGCAGACTCTTCCAGACAACCTTAGATGCTTAACCAGGATCGATAGTGGCCTAACATAAAAGCTGACCCTCAGAGACTCCGAATAAGGCATTCTATTAACGCCTTCGTATTAACTTAAATCGATCTCAAGTATGAGAGCCATTTTGGAAATGTCAATGCAGTACAAAATGACATGACAAAAACGTACTTAAGATCGCCCTCAGACTTGAGATCGATGTATTAATACCGCCCTTAGTAACCTACTTATAATGAATAAAACAACTATGGAACAAATAAAACTTCTTTTTTAAGCTAATTGAATGGTTAATGTGTGGTCTAATACGAGACAGCGTTCACAAATGTTGTAATTACCTCATACTCAGTAAGCAGAGTTTTATCAATCAGCTTGGGTTCATAGGGCAGTAGGGTTGCTTCCCGAAACTCCAGATATCCACTTGACTTAGCTACTACTTCTAGAACGTTTCCTAACCGAACGCCGAACTTGCCTGCCTCGTACCAACCCGGCTCTGAGAAATGAAAAGACGATTTTAGTAGGGAACTGCATCAACTTATAATATTTAATTCATCTAAAATACAAGTATGAGTGTTTGATATATTACAAAATACTTATGGACTTAACTTACCAACGGTGATGAAATATCCGTCTTTGAGGGGGTGCAAATTGGTGTCCTGCCTGTAGTCAATTACGACTGGGTCTGGAAGAAGAATATGTTATTCTTAAATATATGTAAGCATGTCGAAGCATTACTAGAAGTTACAGTTAGCGTTCAAAATTCCTTTCATTTAAATCCTTGACAATTTACAGGTGAAATGGTCTGATGTTAAGGATCGTATCATTAGGAAATACTTCCCTGCCAGATACACTGACAGTTATGCAAGTTTTTTTTTTGTTTAAGATTTATAGCTATGTGGGTTGACCACATTACTAGTACATATACCCTTTAGTCCCTCTAACTAAGCTAATGCTTGTGCTAAGAGTGGGCTCACGTCAATAGTTTAATGGCCAGGATGGGGATCGAACCCGGAACCTTTCAACTACGAGGACGGCTCCTCTAACCACTAGGCTATGACGCTTCAATAAATCAGACAGTTCTGATCTCTATTAGGCACAAGTCATGATCCTTGTAGAGTTAGAGCAGTACCTTCCTTCCTGTTGAGCGCGGCGCCGACGCCATGTCCGGTGGGGTGCGGGTAGTCGCGGCCGGCGGCCCACAGCGGCGCGCGCGCGGCGGGGTCGGTGTGCGCGGCGGGCAGCGCGGCCGGCGCGCGCAGCAGGGCCAGCGCGCCCGCCGCGCGCGCCACCGTCGTGTACGCGCGCCGCTCCTCGCGCGACGGGCTCCCGTAGTGCACTGTACGGGTCACTAGCGTCGTGCCCTCTGAATTTAGAAGGGTTTTATTTATTATCATCACCTATATTTAGCAGTTGTTGGAGAATGATGGTTTAAAACCAAACACTAATAAATATAATCATTCGGTTAGAGATTATTTCTTACACTCGGTTCTTATACGACTAGTAAGCGATATACAGGTTGAAACAGAAAGGATATACATACTTTTTTTTTCAAAACTCAACTTTGTAATTCTAAAACTATCAGCTTGGGAGGAAACTTGAAAAGCAAAGGGTATTACCTAAAGGGATACAGCTGGTGACAGATTTTATAAGTCTACAAAACCGTTAGTACTTCAACTGTCCCACAAAGCTGATAGTTTCAGATTTACAAAGTAATACCCTTTCTGTTCCAACTAGTTGTGTTCAAAGAGTAAAGTATTTAACATATAGAGCCGTCAATTACCGTTATACTGTCCGCCGGATTGTATCACCAGGGTGGAGTTCTTGAGGATATGCTTGTTGGTGGTGTTGGTGGCGCGATAGTCGGGCTCGGCGCCGTTCGCCCCGAACGCAGCGCGGGTCTTCATAGAGGGCGCTACGTACGCCGCCTGCGTGTCGCGCGTGATGTCCACTGTGGTCTCCACTGACATCTCACTTAGGCCTGATTTAGTCTACCAAACATATTAAGAATAATGAAAACTGTGCTGGGCCCCACACGTAATCATGTCAGAAAAGATTACATCAATCCGATTTCGGTTCTCTAGTGTGGTGATAATGCCAAAACTTATGTAAATAATTTAGATTTCAGGCGCTAACTTTCAGATCAAAACTATATACCTACTACGTAGTACCTTTAAAATCCAGTATGGCGAAATTGCAAATCATTTCCACGAATCCCATTGTTTAGAGTTTACAAAACTTCTCATTGCATCATCAGCCTATCCACTGCCTAAGACAGGCCTCCTCCAATGTACCTACTTCTTATTACTTACCTCTAGATAGCTGAGCAACGTGCACATAGCAACCGCATCGCGTATGTGCGCTTTCCTCATGCCCTTCACTTCGGCTGAGTTCTTCTGCGCCTTCAGGTAAATAATGGGCGATAGCAGGAACATTCGCTTGGTGGCGGTAACGCTTTGCGCGATAGCGGCCGACGCCCCTCGCTGGAATGTCCCTGCTGCTGGTATCAGAATCTTGGACTCAGCGGCGCGACGGAGGTCGGAGTAGATGTTTGTGTATTCGTTTACCCTAGATTAAAAACTATAATGTAGGTAATTATGACAATAATATTAATATCGCCAGACAGACACCAACTGTATGATCCCAAATTAAGCAAAGCTTGTACTATGGGTACCGTACAATGGACTAGGGGCGATCCCAGTGACACGCAGACCTGGGTAAATTACGAAAAGGCCATTTCCGAAATTTACCCCAGCGGGAATCGAACCCGCAACCACCATGTGCAGTGAGCCGAGAGGTTTACGCTCGAACCAAGCAGTCGTCAAGACTAAACAGGTTATACCTAAACAGTTGGAAGCTTTGCAACCATACTGCTGAAGTGGTGAGCGCCTCACCGGAAACGGTAGTCACGAATGTAACTTATTTTCACGTTAAAAGAACCTCCAATTCGTTTAAAATAATCACCTGGTACAATTAGTGAAGCAATTATAAACGGCGAGCTCGTCTCGGACCCTCACGGACAGCTTCCCAGGAGGCACAAACACTCGCACCTCCCTCAGGCTGACGATGACGAAAGCCTTCAGCAGTCGAGCGTACGGCAAGTCCCGGCCCCTCACGTTCAGAAGCCAGGCCACTTCGTCCAGAGCCGTCACCACCATGGCGTCGGCCCCCGCTTCGCGGAGTTCCGCTCGAACTAATGACACTTTGTCGCGCCAACTCACCCCTGGATGGAATGTAGAAGGTTAAAATAATTGTGGTGCCACAGAATGAACAAAACGTTACGAATTACGATCTATTATTATAATTGTATTCTTTGTTACTGGCACAGATTGCCTTCTTTCCACTACCTTCTTCGTAATAAAGCAACAATTTCAATAACACCTCTGTGCGTTATTATTGCGGGCTATGGATTTTTAAGAGCGATAAATAACGATGTTATAGTGCCTAATCTTATATTAAGGTGAAGGCGCCTGTCTAGCCCGCGAAATTCAAAATTTTCGAGTATTTTTATTGTTTATCCAAAATCTGAAAACATTGAAGACAACATTTTGTGTTTTGCGACAAACACAGTATGCAGTGCGTTTATTAATACATTTATTTTACTCTAAATATTATCACGGTGGATACGATACTAGTAAATCACTAAATATACAAAAATTGCCAGATTATCTGGATAGCTGTCGTTCTTGAAATGTGTTAGAGTAAGTTGGATATATTAATAAATGCACTGCACACGGTCTTTTTCGCGAATTACAAAATTTGTCTTTTATTATTGTCAGATTTTGAAAAATTTCTAAAAGAACTCGAAAAATTTGAACTTCGCGGGCTAGACAGGCGCCTTCACCTTAATCATTTCGTACATAGGAGGGTAATAGCGCGAGATAAGTCTTTAGCTATAGGTTTAGCGTGAGACTAATTAATCAAGTTTATATTATAATGTTAATTTTGAACTCACCAGCATACTCCATCTCATAATTCTTGGCGACAGTTTTCGGGAATTCTGCTCGCACTTTGTTCGGGTCTGGTTCCTCGTTCCACAGCTGGTCGACCAGGGTCGGGATATGAACTAGTTGGAGTCCCTCCCGCTGCAAGGTGGCGGACAGCGCTTGCCATTCCCCCACTGACGTCAAGCGTGCGTCACCACCGACGCGACCGTTGCGGGCGAGCCGCTCCTGTAGGGGACGCGGAGGTGGCTGGTTTTATATTCTATCTTATATCATGTACGTGTGTTACCTAAAATACCTACCCTTGATACAAAAAAAACAAAAGATACCTACTAGGGGTCAGATAACATAACTATATAGATGGATAACAAAATTTAGATAAGAGTTTAAAAAAAATAGAGGTAAACAAGTACCTATGGGTAATCCTCTCGACTACTATGGTAATTAGTTGCTGCTACAAGTTGTATTCACGTGAACAGATATGGTGGTATCTGGCAATATGATGATTGCGCTTTGGCAACAAACATGAAAAATTGTCATACTCGGAAAGTTTTGTAAATCCCACCCAAGTGATCGAAAGTATCTAACCGCAATCCACTCAGGAACCATAGGCTGGCTCGGATCGTCGGCGTCTAGCACAAGCCAGGCGCAGGAGAGCGTGGAGCGGGCGCGGTGCACGTCGCCAGTGGGGACCCACACCGCCGCCCCGCCGTCCGCCAACACTGCGCCCGTACCCACTCCGTCCCACCCGCTGATGTACTCCAGCCGACGCTCGGGCGGCAGAGGCTCTTCGCTCTACATGCAAATTTGGTATTAGTTTATTTCAGAATTTTATAGGAACTAACTAATCGTCAAGAGTATCTTTCTCGTGGATGGTTATGACGTCGCCTGCTTAATAAATTAATGCAGTTTTACTTGTTTCCTGTCTGCCTGCAAGTGCGGACTTGCTAATCTCGGCCGGATAATATCTAATTCCTGGGTTCGGTCCACTGTGAGAAATTAAAATTATATGTGACTAACGTGGTAGCCACCTATAAGGGTGTAAGGTTAAGTTGTATGTTAAGACGGTGCTGCCCAGGTAGTGTGTGGTATTGAAAAACACTATATATAGGTTTAAAAGTTGTATTCAATTATACCTAACACACCATTGAGAATTACACCTATACTAAGAGAAAAGTTAACAAATTATAAAAATATCAGCTGTATGAGAGCCCGGGGTAGCCGGGTACAGACAAATATAAATTACAGCGGTAAATGTAATTATTAAAATTATATGTCACAAAAGTAAGATCTCAGGGAGTGAGTTTTGGTAGTGTTATATCTACCCAATGTGGGGTAGATGCTATTTAGCAAAGTAAAATTTATAGTTCGATTTCCGAGCTGCTTTATTAGTATTTTTAAAATATCTTATAAATATAAAGGAATTGTAAGTAAGTACATATAAAATTATTTAGTTATAGCTGCCCCGACAGACGTTGTCCTGCCTTAACTTTGAATATTGAATTCGAATTGTTCCACTCAACTTTTTTTTTATTTCATAAGAATCTTCTCCTGACAATAACAAAATCAACAAAAAAAGAATTAGCGAAATCGTTCCATTCGTTCACGCGTGATGCGATGACCAAGGAATTAAAGATTCATTATGATATACTTATATAGATTAGAGTGTTATAGCGTGGGTAATACATTCTTACCAAATGTTCATCAGTGTAGAATAAAATAAAAGCGTCGAAGAAGGCGTTCATCTGCGTGTACGCAGAGTTTCTCATCGCGCTGCGCAGTCTCCCCAGTGGGCTGTTGATGTCGGTGGCATCGGGGCAGACCGGGGGCGAGGGGGGCGTGGGCTCGTCTTGGATGATGGTGAGCGGCATCGGAGACTGCGCCATGGCAGACGACAATGCCGTCGGCATTAATGTTGTGTTCGGCTTCGGTGACTGCTGTGCCATTCGTGCGCATTGGCATACTAGAAAAAAAACATATTTATCTTGAAAGTAACTTACAACTTTTTTTTACTATGATACTTGAAAATTATCAAAATCAACGATAAGGTATATCAACCAGTTAAGAAGGATGTTTTATAGTTCGCACCTTTGTCTGTCTGTCTGTGTCATTGTAGCTCCGGATTGGATAAATTTAAACGGGTTTTTTGTTCAATGCATGGTATTTCTAAAATGGACCTTAGAATGTGTTATGAAAATCGGTTCAGCCGTTTTTTATAAACGCAGGGAGGGTATTTCGAAAACAAAATTCGGCAGCGACGCATCTTATCACAAAGGAAGTTATGGGGCAATGTATACTAATAAAAGAATGAGATAAGTCAGAAACCGATATCCCTTCGTCCCTTTCTCGATGCATTATTCTAAAAAGGTTCACGCGAAGGAGAAAGCGGCTAGCGACAGAGGCGTTTGTGACGCGGGAATATACCAGGGTGGCATACACAGTTAGGAGCACGCAGATAAAAAGCTTTAGAAAGCTCGCGGGTGCGAGAGGGATAACGAAATGTACGTTTCACCCTCCCTTTTAAATGCTATTCCCCGACCACGGTATCCTTTTATTTCGGGGGCGTTCCTTACGACGTAGCGCCATTTGGGTATACATAATCTACAGTAGGTACACATTAGTTAGTCTGCCTTTAATAATAATTAGCTATGCTTCAGTTACAAGTATTTACTAAATGAATTTAAACAACATTGTAAACACTTTTCTTAATGATAGTCCACAACAGAGTCGATAAAACAAGCAAATAAAATCCCAACATCAGATTTTTATTTTAAACTGGTGTTTTAGAGTTCCTTGAAGGTTTGATTGATCCTTGCGTCACGTTGTCTGAGGACGAAATGTATCTACTGCGCAAACTCCAAAGGTCAATGCTCGAGGGGTACCCAAGGGATGTGGATTCTATTGGAATGACGTCAACAACTAGCAGGACAACAGAGATAACGAAGAGGATGTTTGGTCCTTTCCCTTTTGTTTGAGTCGAGGCAGGGTTGTAAAATGTATACGGAAAATGTGCGTCCAAGCAATTTGTTACAACAAAATGGTTGTTTTGACACTGGTAACAGCCAGGGTAACATGATTCGGAGGAGATATTCCAGTAACATAATTTATTTTTTTACCTTAAGCTTTAAATTTCACTTGCTTGTCTTTTATTAAACTCTAAGATTTTGTTCTCATATGTACTTATTTATACAATAGTTAATAACACTATACATACCGTAAAATTAATAAAATACCTATGATCACTTTTGGAACATGAAATTAAAACCATTAAAACCTTCTACTTCATTTAAAAAGTAAACATTGGTGTCTACCGTTCCATATAGTGTCATATTATTATTATTATGTAGTTGTAATGTGTATAAAATAAAATAATTTTAGCTTAAGTCTGAAGAAAAGCGGTTAATTTATTCATATGTGACACGGTAAATAGACTCTCAGTAATAAGGTAGAAACTCGTTTAGTTACACATGTAGACAGTTACAATAAAATAAACAATGCCGTAATGTCCCTTAAGGATACAGTCGGATTCCCAAAGGGACGAAATATCCTGCGAGTTACCAGGGCAGCATAAAATACAAGAGGCTTGAGTATGACGCGACGTCCTGTGCAAGGATACTCAAGGATAAGCCAACGACCGCCGCCGACCGTTGCCGCCGGTGCAGCGGCGGCCGTTCACTTAAGTACGTAACTAATGATAATAATGCACGCAAATGAATGATAAAAACAACAGACTGCATTTAATGTCGCATTCAAGAGTCACATTGAAGAAAACAAAATATTTGCCTGTAGTCTTTCTTTAAAATTTCCTAGGGGTGGGTAATGGGTATGTGTAATCAGAAACGGCTACAGTGCGTACAACATTTTTTCATGGAACTAGTCCCGCCACACTTTCCTACCAATGTTTATCCTGTAAGCCAGGATCGACTATGGTGTCCTATGATGACGTCGAGTTTTGACCCCCGACGAGTCCCGGGGAAAAGTTAAATTGTCTTGATTGCTGCACAAACTTAATTAAAAGAAATAATAGAAGAAGTTGGAAAGTAATTTAATAATTACGTGCAGTGTCTACATAAATAAGTTTGAAATAAGGTGTCAAATGATTACTCCAAACCTAACACTTTCAAATCCACATCAGATTATATCGAAACGATACGAATGTTTGCCGCCGACATTACCGACTTGTAACTTTTCCATCTCCCTCACCAGGAGACCATGAACCTAAAGATGCAACATTACACCAGATTTACATACATAGTCCCCAATGGTTACGTTACATGAAGTTTTGATCCTTTTATATCCTCTGAAAATCAAAGGAACAGTCTGCAAATAAATAAGTATGGCAAGCACAATCGCCAACATCGAGTTTTTTTACTTCTTTACCAATTTTTTTTAAAAAGTGCGTGTGCGTAAGAACAATGGTTTGCCCCCTTTTTATACCAGGATTATATGGATTGCATGGAGATAACCGCTTTCGAAAGGACCGCACGAAACATGGCGGGCATGTGGGTAGGGAAGGGTCGCATTCGGACAATGCAGCTGTGGACAACACATACATGCAAATGATGAGGGCCCATTGGCCCATTGGCGAAGGTGGAGTCTTTATTTTATTGTATTATTGCCTTTACTATACTGGACCGTCGTTATTGCTTAACCAAAATTTAAATATTGCGTTATTTAACAAACATTCGATGGCACTAATTAAGAATAAACAAAACCTAAAAGGTAACTGGAATTTATAAACACTCAAATATTAATGATATAGGTAATGTAACACCCAGATGCATTGACATAACTATTATACGGGTGTCATGTTTAGTAAAAAAATAATTACCAAATATTAAATATAAAGGAAAAAAGGGGAGAGCTTTGTGAATAAACGAACATTGCAAATATTCAGTTGAACCTACGTAACCCGTTCGCGATGTAGCTGGTGCATGTACCAGGCGCCCCTAAGCCAGCAGGAGGTGGGCTGCATCGATTTGAGTAATAGGTGCCTATTGCACATAAGAAGGTATAATTATGATAAAAGAAAATGCAACACATGTTTCAGACATAGGCGCGACCCAGACTTGGAGATAAATCCTGAACAAAGTGGTATCTAAGAACAAGGTAACGTCATCTACGTCAAATAACTTGTTAGACTTATTTGATGACTAACATTACAATATTCTTCTTAATAAATTTAAAAATTGCAAAAATACAGATTTTTAAGTTTCCGAATACCTACGTTTCCGATATTGATTCGAGCAAATTAATTACAATTTATTTGAATTCGAATTATTAGGTAATGGTTTTATTACCAAAACGAGCTATTTTACAAAAACCTGAAAAGGTAACTCCCTAATAAAATGCCTAAATTAGGAAAAGCTACAATAGGAAAACAAGGCCCGACTCGAACGTAGTAATAAGTAAGCGATTGTGGGTGTGTAAAATTAGCGTATTACCTACTTACCTTTTCTATTACTACAAGGCACACCTTCCTTTCATTCCTTCATTAAATGTTCTTATCATTAGTAATATTTTGAGATTTACTCAAGTGAAAAGTTAACTTTGGTAGCTGTGTGCCTATTTCTATGTAGCTGTTCAAATAAAGGCATACATACAACCACAATGTGAAAGAGACCGAGCTTGAGAATCTGTTTATAATGTTACAATTTTATCTCGACCTCCTTTGCTCCCCGCGGGCTTTCCAATCCCAATGTCGATTTAAGGCGTAGGAGACGATAAAATAAGGGCGAACGCAGTAAACCCACAGGTCTTGGTACACTGGTAGGTAGCGCTGTGAAGGGCGATGCACCTCTTCGTTCAACTGTTCGCCTGGTGCAACAGTCGGCGTTGACGCATGTCACTGCGTCATGGGGCGTGTGCTACGGGCGCGGACAGCCGCACACCAAACGTCGTCTTGTCTCGAGTTTCTATGTTGTTTAGCTTTGTGTTTGAAAATCGGTGTAGTTAGTTCGATATGGTTGTGTGCGTCTTCTTATGATACAACCCTTAAAGACGACAGCTATGTTTAGTTGATCATTATACCTTTGCTCTAATTCTGAACGAGCAAGCAGTAATAAAAAGCAGACTTTAATTTAAAGGCGTTAAATTACTTGAAAATGAAGGCGTCATTTACCTCTTCATACAGGCGTGTGGGTCTCGTACGATCACGTGTAGGAAAGGGTTGCACATGTGGGCTATAAGTACCAGAAGAGCATAGGGCTGGTAGAGATTGAACTCACATGTGGTTCGCGAGTGTGTGATCAGGCAGGGGGCGCGGCGCGGGCGTGGGGATGAGCCCGATATTCGTTAGGGGATCTTTAGGCAGGCACATATATTGCAAGGGTTATGTTTGCCGAAAGAGATCTATATAAATTTATACAGCAGATATAGATATAATTGTTTGATTGATGTTATGTTTGATTTGATAATTTATGTGAATATAGTTACAATCCGGCTACTTAATCCTGGATAAATTGTTCCGTCAAAGTCATCATAATAGTAGATAATGCCGAATTAAGAAAACAGTATATTTTAAGGGTTACAAGGTTGGTTCATGTTGTTGAGGATGTTCCAAATAGTTAAACATATCTGATTGAAAATTTAATAGATGGGTACAAGGCGTACTAGAAGCTAGAGTGTAAATTTAATAGTAGAATGCGCCACACGAATTGTAAAATGCCTGTATGGGAAGAACACTGCAAACGCAAAACGGCACTTATTTCATAAATTCATATGAAGGAATGAAGATATCGCATTGTTTGAACGGTTCACATTGTTTGAAGTTTTTCTTCGAGTTCCAGAAAATGCCAACAATGTCTCTGGCAGCATTCCACAAGCGTCTCGGCGCTATGGTCGCCTGGTGAATGGGATTCAGGTGAGGCCATCTTTGACGGAAGTTTTGTTTCCACACCTCACTTTTTATTTTTAGTTTGAAGGCTTTTGTTTTTTTTATATTCAATTCGATTATGCAAATAAAAGGGGCGATGGTAATTGATGTTCGTACAAGTAATCGATTTTGTTAGTATTTTTAACTGGAATAAAGTTAATTGAGATACAAATTTAATTGGTCAGAATACTGCAAACTATAGCGTATATAGATACAAAAGTTATAATCCTGTCTTTAACCAAACCCTTGCAATGTCCACTATTGCTAATTTAATGTTGAAAAATTAACGTTCTATTTAACCATCATTCACATTCCTAAAAATCCTACAATAGTGACCTACCAAATTAAAAAATCTAAGTACTTAGTACTTTCTGGCAACTCTCTCAAAGAAACTGATCGTAAAAAGAAGGTTACCCAAACGTGCCTAAAGCCCTTTCTGTTGTATTCCATCGATGTTATGCGTTCCTGGTACACAAAGTCATTGGGAGTGACATGCCCATTATTTCTTGTTCCAAAGAAATCCCTTCTGTCATTTACACCTTCGTCAAGGGCCTTTAAGAAGCCCTTCTAATTTGCATATTTAATTACTATTAATTGCTTTTTGTTTGCACCTTTGTTTTAGGACCGCCCCCCATACGACCGCAAATACAACGCATCTCGTGCCTACTTTGTGCTACCCACAAAATTTAAAGGAAAACGTAGGTAGGGCTGAATATTTAAATATCTGTCTGATTACTGTAATTTTCTTATTGTTGTCAAATAATATTATCGAGGAGCCCTTTAAATTATTTATAATATAACACAGTTTACTAGGAACGCAAAGAGTGTAAGAAGTTTATAAGGGCTCGACAAAGGGACTGTCGAAATTTAAGGTTTGGCTACGCACTGGGCGTGGCGTATTCGACCAATCGTAGACGAGGACATTACGCAAGAAGTTACGCACGTTCCCCGGCCCTTTACTAGATACCTACAGTTTTTCATGTCTTTTTGTAACAAGAAAGAGAGGTAAGATTCGAGTATTTTTGCAAGAATTCTGTACAAATAAAAACTGAGTAGGTAGGGTTAAAAAGTTACATGTATGTTATGTAATGAGGTTCCTTTAATTTGTAACTTACCATTTCTAATAAGATTTGTAATTTTGCTCTTACCTAACGAACGACTTACGTCTTACACTTGGCTGTCAGGTATTTACAACTGCAGTGTTAAATTTTAGAAATTCTTAACATATTTAAACAAATTATACAACTCATTAAGGTATAAGGTAGGTATAATCTGGGTAATAACATATTATAATAACAATAGGTACCTATTATTCTCGAACATTTAACTGGATTAGTTTGGTAAATGCTCAAAGACTGTAACGTTACGGAAGCTGATGCAAAATATTTCAAAATCAAATCTCAGTGACCAAAGTAGCGACCATAAACCTACAATCAACACTTGAGTTAAAAAAAAAAAAAATTATTACCTAAGCGTGGGTACTTTTTGAAAGTTTATGAACTATATATGGCTTAGCTAAATTAAATCTAGTTTATAATAATTTTCTCGCATTATTTTATTATTTAACATCTCTTGCATTGCTTTGCTGAAGTTCGTGGTGTTTTCCGGACGCCCAACGATACCTACACATTTCGAACGACTTCTTGCGTAGTTATGATGCCCTGGTACATTTGTGCGCAGAGTTGATGCGGATCCGCCTCCCGGCAACCAAGATGGATGCCGCGCGCAGGCCGCCGCCGCACTGAATCCACCCGGTGAAATGGGTAAACAACCGGTCAAAATAAATATGGGTGTATTTTCTTAATAATAATCAAAGCCCATCATTGCTCATGAATGGATTGTTATCACGGAAGCTCGGACGGCAATAGTAGGTAGTAGTTAAGAAAACTAACATAAATTCTAGTTTTGTTTGAATTTAAAACGACTTCCGGATAACGTCCGGATGTGAACGGATTTAAACCGGAAATTCCTTCAATGGATGCTAGGGTAGCATGAAGTAAGAGCAGTCACATTACCGGATGCTGAAAATCAATATCCGGTTGCCGGATGTATTTGGTAGGGGTGGAAACCTAAAACAGTCAAAGTTGGAGAGAGGTAACATCAATTAAAATTACTAACTTTATTAGAAACTTATTTAAATCCATTCATCAAATAAGGGCGCCTACCTAGCAACTTTGAACTCATATATGCCTGTTTTTTTATTATTTTCACCATGAAGATTTTTAAAAGGTATCATCAGTTGTAACCCCTCTTATTCAATTGTCGATATTCACGTATTGGAAATGTATTGGCGATCGCCGATAATGTCGAACCGTTCGGAAATTACTAAGGCTTCATGGGTATTGAGAAGTTATGTTGACCAGAAATCGATAGTCCATTAATACTGTTCGAAGCTATAGGGCACGGTATATTGGTTCGTGAACAGGTAAAGGAGATCATGGGGATGCATTGGGGGTGGGGCCAGTTGACGACGCTCGTAATACGCCTGCGTGAATTTGGTTTAAAAAAAGTCTTGTGTGGGCTCTGAAACGAGTACTAAATGTATTCAGTACACAAGTTGTTTATTCAAATACATAACATAAACAAGTCTTGAATAACACTTTAAAAAATGTATCGAATATAATTATAAATTCATTTCTATAAGTAGATAGATACTACTTTTCAATTTTTATTTTAAGAAACGAAAGAGAAAACACCTTTTCTACATTGTGCATCTACTAGTCATGAATCCAACGTGTCCTTGTTGGTTACTTTTTGTTGTACTAAAACAAAAAGGGGAATCATAATGATATGCGTAATTAGATCGAAGAAGTAACAGGATCGCATATCCTTTAGGAAGACATGTCGAGAAGGACAAGGACGCGAAGAGCGAAGGGCCTGCTTTAGCCGACTTACTCTCGTACGTAGAGGCCTCAATTCGTGAGCCCACAGCTATGGCAAATATGCGCCAGGGACTGCGCATTATTTCCCTTCCTGAAAGCTCGCAATCTACTCCTACTAGGAGAACATAACGATGAGACGATATTAAAAGTCTTGTTTAGCTCATCCCTCGAGGTAGGCGGAGAAATGCGCGCGCGTGGGTGTTGTTATGGAAACGGTTTTGCCCATCTACTGGCACCTTATAAATGGTAGAAGGTGTTCTTTTCAAAGTAAGCGGGAAAAGGGAAAGTTTGATGGCTTGAAAGTTTGAGCTTCGCTTGATTTTTTCGCAACAATCTGGATAACACTGGCACTAAAACGTTAATGTATGGATCAACATTGTGTACCTATTTACCAATTGCAATGATTCAAAATGAGTTTAAGTAGAATAGTTTCATCAATTATAATTAACTAAAACAGGTATTTAACGGGACAAAATTAGCATTCAGATAAAGTAATAAAGAAAAAACGTAGCAGACAATATAAGCGTGGAACGGGACTTATAACCGAGCTGCAAGTAGGTGCAATTAGTTAATAAATCACGTATTCATTAGGTAAACAAGAGGGACGGTTGGAGGCGGAGTGGTCACAGTGGCATGTGTGCCAGGGCCGTGTCTGTTTGTGTGTCTGGTTGCCAAGTGGCCGGTGTGGTGGGCTGGGTGGCGTGGCCATGCTACTAGGCGCGCAGCCCGGCGAGGCGGTGCGGCGTGCAACTGCATAGAGTGCATTCACCCCGCTGCACTTTGTAAAGTTTAACCAACTCTGTTCTGTCTGTTCACACAGATATGCGCGTGCGTGGACGCCCGCCGCGTCACGCGTCCCCTACAGTGCTTGTATTGAGTGCGTAGGTATATGGATGGTTGATCACGGTTGTGTTGTGCAATCGTGTTCAATCCAATCTATACAAATGAATAAAATTGGAGTGTCTGTTTGTAATATCAAAATAACACCTTTTCACTAAATGCATATGAAAGTACATACGACAATAGCAAAAACGCAATTTAAAAAATTTTTGTTTGTCTGGCTGTCTGTGTGTTTGTTCCGGGTAATCTCCGAAACGGCTGGACCGATTTTGACGGGACTTTCACTGACAGATAGCTGTTGTACTAGGGAGTAACTTAGGCTACTTTAATTTTTGAAAAACAATTAGGGTTCCGCGTAAAAAAATAAAAACACATGAAATCAAAGAGTATCTCCGAAACGGGGGGACCAATTTTGACGGGACTTTCATTGGTAGATAGCTGATGTTATAAGCAGTAACTTCTATTTTAGAAAAACAAAAGTTTAAAAAAATGAAAAAATGGGTTCTGTCGTGCGGGCTCAGAAAGCGGGAGCGGGCTTTTTTGTTAAGTTAAATTCCACGCGGACGAAGTCGCGGGCTCAGCTAGTTTTATATAATTAAGGTGTAAATATGTTAACTTTATCATAATACACAAGAAATGGTTTATATTTTTTATTGTTTTTTTGACGATACAATACAAATATAGGAACATGGGTAGATACCTCGTCCGACGTCACTCAGAGACTATTAAGGCTAGAAGGCTGCAAAATGGCATAAAATAGATTTTTGGTACCGCTACAAAACTGTGTGTTTCAATATTGAAATAATAAATAATCAGGGGTACCTCCCGTACTTGAGAAGCAGGAGGGGAAAACAATACTCAAGCCTTCGGCAAGTGGAGTATCGTTGAATAAGTATTTTAAAAGTATTTATGAGGTTTATTTGACAGTTCATCAAAATTAATTCCCGTTCACGGAATACTTATTGAGCTCCAAAATCCTATAAGTGTCATTTTTACATGAGATTTTTATAAAAAACGAGGCAACCCATCCAGCCAAAAATATAATTTCGTTATTGGAATAGCTTGCCAAAATAAATACAAAAATGCTGAAAAATTTGACTATAATTCACGGATATTGACGGAAAATTCCAATTCTGGGGATCCAGAATCATGAGTTAAAGTTAAAACAATGGTATCAATTTTCGTTACGGTGACCCTTACACCCTGTATCTGTATACCTAATACATAGGTGAATACATACATATAAGCGTGAACTACAGAGCAGCAGCGGTGCGGTCAATATTTAGCCGCAGCGGGCGCGGCTAGCAGTATCTCTGACACGGAGCAAATATTAATTTAAAAGTCATTTCAAACATCATCAGTTATACCTAATTTACATAATTATTGTTGTTGTTCTTTTACTTTCTGATAAAATTGATGCTCCATCCAGTTCAATAGGTAGGTAAGTAATGCCCAGCATCAATTAAAAGATAGCATTAACAAACAGATTTACTAACAATAGAAAATAACAGTTACTGTTTACTTTGGAATAATTAAAGTGAAGATCATATTTGTTAAAAGCATAGGTCAGTAAATAATCCATGATTAGTTGTATACCTAAGTGAAAGTAAATAAAAATTAAAGAACCTATTCCGGATTTGCATTTACGTAAAAAAAGCACCTTATCTTTGATTTAATTATTTAAAAACTAAATCACACGTACCTAATTGTTTAGCCAGTATTAAATTTAACATACTTTACAGGGTAACGAACAGGAGATATCTTATTTCAAATGGTTTGCCTATATTAGGTAATAAATAGATCTCAAGTCTGAGACGGATCTTAGAAGTAACATTGCTATGACATAACAGAATTACTCGTCAAAAGCGTAGTTATGATCGCTCTCAGACTAAAGATAGATTTATTAATACGGGGCTAGGAAAATAAAATTGATTAGAAATAATCTCGTAGAGGTTTATGGGTCATTAGAATTAAGGCCCATACCTAACCCTTCGGTGATAAAGGGAGTAAGACAATGGAGATCATTTGTCACCGCCGACCCCAAGCCTCGCCCGCCGAAGGGCCGCCGCGACCCCATTACTTGTGACAACTATGTTGATAAACCATGCCGCACTGGACACTTCATTACTTTTATTTAATCATTAATTCTGGCGCTTGCATGGCCCAAACCATGGAGATGGGTTGCCTCGTAAAACAATTTACGCAGATTCGATTTATTAGGTGGAAAATCTACCTGGTAAAAATGTAAAAATGACAATTTAAGTGTCTCCGTAGGCCTTAACAAACTAAACGATTCGACTAGACTTTGACTAATTAGGTAGTAATAAAGTTCTGAAATTGTATGTAAAAGTAATTGATTTATTGGTGTAGTACCTAGGCTGATGTAGTACCTACTGGAAAATGCGTCAGATATAGCTCTATTCTTTTCGGGTTTAATTTTAGCTATCTACCGGTGGTCTATTGAATACTATATTGCAAAGAGCAAGTATAAAATGGTAAAGTTTTTTGGAGCCTTAATAATCCTCATCAACGTGTCGTGTATTGGTATTGCGATAAGTTCCCGCCACGTTGCCCTTTGTAATAAAACATATTTACGACGCCTATCAATCGTACTATATCAGATTTTATCGATTACAATAATAGGGCTGTTAACATTTATTTTAAACGCCAAACTAAATTCGAGAGATATTACTATACAGGTTAGTGGGCCGTTCTACGGCGCGGAACGGGTTATTAGGGCGCGGCGACGACGCCTTTCGAGCGAGCCTCCTCCGCTGCTACCCTGGTACATCTTTATTTTTATGGTCTATGGATAAATGTCGGGGAGCGCCGAGGCGCGCCTAGGGCCCGTGCGTTATGACTTTGCTTTACGCGTCTACTAATAAAAAGTATAGGAATACTTTTTCCAATCGTTGAAGGCTGACTGACTGTATTATATGACCATTGGAGAGCATTGAAACTTTATGGCGATAGTGACCTTGCTATCAAGTGGGTGTAAAAAGTAGAGTGTAGTGGCTTAGTTTTTCTATTTTCTTAATTACGATTAAGTAGTAAGATAGCGTACGGAGAAGATAAAACGAACTAAGAAGTTTCGTGAGACTAACACAGACTTATTTATCAGTTTATAACTAAAAGAACTTTTTTAAAACAGACTGCTACCTACTAATTAATATGGATTGGATGCAATTCAATGCAACATCAAAATTGATACGATTCAAAGCATTTTTCAACTATTCCCTTAATCATGTCCCGCTATCTCATATCAGTTTATGTTCTCCTAATAACTGGGACCCGTCAGCATCCCGTATTTCTCACGCTCGCACCCGCCCAGCCTCCGGATCTCCCTGTTTTGTCCCTTTTCGTTCCCTGGGACGCGCCCCTCGCACACGCAAAGGAAACAGATGGAAGGCGATAGGCACTTCACAGTTTTCTTTTGTATCTTTTGTTAGGTTGAAGGCAGGAGCGGTAATAACAAAAATAAAATAAAATTATCGTAGTCACAAAATAACTTTTACGGCAAAGAACCAATATTAAAAGTATAAAAGGAACCTCACTTTCATATTTTCAATGTTTCTTTGCACTTGACTTAGATTTTAAATGTATGATACTTACCTGCATATCTTCTTATAGGTATAGATTATATGAAATAAAATGCCAGCAGTGTGTGTGTGTTCGTAATTCTTTCCATCCTAATTTGCTTGGTCGATTTGGATGTTAAATAAATAAATAACGCCAGACCGACATACTCACCCTGTATAACCCGGTATGGTAAAACTGTATGGTCCCAAACTAAGCAACGCTTGTGTACTATGGGTACCGTACAATGGACTGGGGGCGATCCCAGTGACACCCAAACCAGGGAAAATTACGAAAAGGCCATTTCCGAAATTTGCCCCGACGGGAATCGAACCCGCAACGACCATGTGCAGTGAGCCGAGCGGGCTCCGCTCGAACTACTGCGCCAAGCGGTCGTCGGAGCGGTGTTATTTGTACTTATGGGTTCTTCTTCTTTCTTTAAAAATATGGCCCACCCAGTTTAATAAGTATTTTGCCAGTGTCAAGTAACAAATAGCAATAACAAACACATTAAATGAAAATACAATACAAAAATGTGACCGTCCACTTTGGAAAACCAAAATGGAGGCCTACTATACATTTGGATGGTTCTTAGCTAAAGGTTACACCCGGGTTACACCCGGTAAGTGACGTTGTTGTAGACATCCAGAAAATAAATTCTACACTAGCGAGCTGCAGGGAAAAAAATAATCCAATACTGTGACATCTTTGTACCTACAGTAGATGAAAGTGCAACATACATTTTTGCGTAAGGATCAATAGGACCCTAGAACCACTAGCACAAGGTTGGTTTTGGTCTACAGTAGTGCATGTGGGTTGGTTCCATTTTGCATAAGTAGGTCCAATATGGCCCAGCGCACACCGCTGGAGGCGCGGCGGAGAGCAATTGCAGACAACAATTTCATAATATAAACCTTAATTACCTTGACATACAGTATGTATGAGCAGTCGTGCGTATGCTCTTGTAGTAGCTTGAGGGCGCTCCGAGCACCGCGTGCGAATTTATTCAAGCAACCGTATGTCAAGGTAGGTAAGGTTTATATTAAATTGTTGTCTTGAATTGCTCTCCGCCGCGCCTCCAGCGGTGTGCGCTGGGCCTAGGTCGTATGATAATCGATATTTTATTTCAAAAGACAACCGATACAAGACAAGTAATAAAAGGACCATAGTTAGCACTTTGTGCCTTAATATCTGTGCTTAATATAGAGCCCGAGCCCGTGACGAGCTTGACGTGAATCGGAACTCGTCACCGGAAGTGACCCAAAAGCGTGCACGAGTGACGCGTCATTTCCGACGCCACGCGCTTTCTTTAAAAATCTTACGTGGGTATGCTAAATTGATATACCTAAGTAAATACGTATGGGTGAGGCTTTAGTTATAAAATATAAAGTTACGGCAATTATTATACTTATAGGTAGGTTTGAAAAATTCGTTGCTTCCGCGACTCAGTTCGCATGGATTGTATCTTTTTACTAATCCATGTGCGGGATTTCCAATATCTAGTATAAGAATAAGGTGCTTAATCCTAGATAGTCTTAAGCTAAGTCCTAGATAGAACCTAATGAGCGAAATGTCATCAAATGAAATTTCAACCTTTAGGTTCTTCCTAAGACGAGGGTTCTGCGGTATGCGCTTTAAAAATATTTACCTATTTACAAAGCAACCACGACTCCGGCAGTTTCATCATAATGTAAGAAATCAGAATATTATTTCGGACCGTTGCTGGCACGGAATACCTAAATAGACGCATTCCAACATTTTTAATGGTTATTTTCGTCTAACCGCATGTATTTGTGTACACATCTTGGTTGCACCTAAAAGTTCGCTTTATAACAAAACCGCAAACGGTTACTGGGCATACTGGGATATTCAAAAGTAAAGATAAAGTTCCGCTTACCTGACAGCAAAGTTGCAGCAGCCACGAACCGCATAACTTTAAGCGTCCACATCCAGCCAGACTAACAGAATCACTGATTAGATTAACAAATATTTAAATATAAATCATTCTAATGCGAGCATCGAGATAAAATGTTCCAAATTTTAAAACAAAATTAACTGTTCTGTTTTGTTAAAATATAAATTCATTAGAAGTTTACAAATTAATTGAAAAATATTTATATGCTACAATGAATTAGTAAGAATAGTCTCAAAGAAATTCGGAACTAAAAGTTGGTGGTAGTGATTCGCGCAGCGCGTTCGTCACTTTGGCATCGGCTGAACAATTCAGCACTTCTGAAAGGCTCGCCCCGCAACCCCACCACCCTATGGCGGTGGCGCACCACAGAATGGGGACAGGGAGCGTCCCAGCCCATAAAGAAAATTGTCTTCGTCGCACTGATTGGAACAATATTTGTTTCAGAAAGGTGTCGTGTTTTATAACAGTACCTCAAGATTGGGTAAATATTCTTACCTACAATTAGGCAAGGTAAATTACTTTCCAAATTACCTTCAAATTATGAGGAACTAAGTAATATATTGTATACTTGTTTTATCGTGTATGGTGGGTAGTTTGGTGTTTCCTACCTAACCTAGTGTTTCTTACATTACTTATTTTTGATGACTTCAGTTAGTCAGAGGAGATGACTTCAGTCAGTCAGAGGAGCTGACGTGTGCTTATTTTGAAATGAATTGCACGTACAAGGCACCTAATAGTGAACCAAATTCTAGCAAAATAATATAACTCAAATGCAATCGATACCTAACAACTAGAACGATTTAAACTTCTAACAAGTAGATACTTAATTTGCTTTATTGAAATTTATAAATGTGGGTAAATCCGAAACCAAAATGCACCCTGGTCAGATAATAATACTATAGTTTAATTTATTAATACATTTGACCTTTCAATCAGTCTTATCCCGATACAGCACACGGCAAGGTTACCCCCGCTATTCACAAACAAGGCCGTCGGTCCCCTAATTGGATGGCTGCAGCAAATGTTAGCCGGGAGACAATCATGCCGCGGCATTTACGACGCTCAGCTACGTTACCTTTCCACCCCCTGTTTATGGGGCGTCGCGGCCCGAACGAGCTCGACGCAAATGTCTGTTACATCATTTTATGAGGAAATAAACTTAAATTCGTTTCAATTAGAATTGTAATGTATCTATTATCGCAGACTAATTTATAGAATAGATGCTTCTCCAGTATTCGTTAAGTTCAAAACGGTATATTAGATGGTAGAGAAAGTTGAAGGAATCCTTCTTACCTTTTCAAAGCTGCTCATGTCTACAAGATCTACAGTAGTCGATTTTGAGTAGTTCTTACAATTTCAGAATGCTTAAAACTGCTCATATTATTTCTTCTCTGACCGTGTTTCAGTATCTACGAAAACACAATCGCAGAGGATTATTAAAACAACAACATTATGTTTATAAACATGTTTTATTAATAACCGAAAAATGTACATTGTTATTTTAAACGCTACAACTTCATACATACGTAATCATAACAGGCAGTAGTACGTACAGTAACAATTCTACCTCTGAGGCGAGCTGGACACGAATCAGATCGGATTTTGAGTTAATTAGTGTACTTATAATTAACTATTTTATAGAATATTTGAGTGAAAAATAATGGTCATTCAAAAAGTCATTTTGTACGTCTAAACCATACCGAGCAGCCACGCCGCCCGCGCTATCAACCTGGGCCCTAACCACGCTAGCTACTGAAATCGTAATAGAAAAGCAAACGCTCCGCTTTTGACGTTTTGCTGACACCATACCATATCAATGTCAGTAGAAATCGTGAAGCTGGTGTCAGCAAAACGTCAAAAGCGGAGCGTTTGAAACGTAATCGCGAGCGTTTGCTTTTCTATTACGATTTGAGTAGCTAGCATGGTTAGGGCTCTGGACTTTGTTTACGTGGTGAGGCGTCAAAGCAAATTGCTCGGGCTCGACTGCTCGTATAGTCTGGACGCGCCCAATCTGGCATTCAAATAATCTTTATCACATACAAGGCCCTGAATAATAATTGCGCTACCATTGAAATGCTTCACTAAGTTTTATATTTAATATATCCTTTTCAATATAGAAAACAAAGTTAAGGTAGAGATATTAAGATGTAAAATCCATATCAAGTAATTGGGTATTTATTCAGTGCCAGTAGGTATAGTTAATTATTATGTCATAATTAATAGGCTAAATAAGTAAAAACAGGATAACAACAGAAAGAGCATTGAAACAGTCAGAAATAAGTCTACTTTAAAAAATATTTAAATGTATTTTATTAAGTTATTCTAGAGAAAATATGTCCAATCATTCATTCAAGGTTAGAGTAGATATAAGGATATGTTAAGGTGTTAGAAACAAAAACATGAATTAGGATTTGTGTCGATTTTTTTATTAAATTAACATTCAGGTATATTTTAAAATTCATTTGTTTTCTAAAGTCACCATTATTCTATTATGATAAACTAAATTCAATATACAACGCGCCATTCCGACGTATATTAGTCGGTGAGTTAAGATAAATATTCAAAGCGCTTGAGCATACGACACCAAATTTATAATTATATTTCAACTTGAACGCCCTAAGTACCCGTGGAGACATCGGAGAATCTCCCTCTTGTCGAGGGGGAATTCTTAATAGTGGTGTAATAAAGGCCGATATAGACGAGGAGAGTTTCGAGATTATATTGAAATATCTAATTTATGTTCGAATGATATAATATACCTAATAATATCGCTAGACTGACACACCCACGGTATGGTCCCAAATTAAGCAACGCTTGTACTATGGGTACCGTTAGACTGAGGGCGATCCCAATGACACCCAGACCAGGGCAAATTACGAAAAGGTTATTTACGAAATTGGCCCCAGCGGGAGTTGGACCAGCAACCACCATGTGCAGTGAGCCGAGCGGCCTACGCTCGAACCACTGCGCCAAGCGGTCGTCAAATATAATTATATCATTCAGGAAATCTCGTATCTTCAATTTATTGATTGGTGATGTTATAAATGTTCGAGATACTCGTCTAAATCGGCCTTTTAATAATGAATCAGGTATTAAAGCTGCAGAAATAAGAACGAATCCGTGATAGTGATTTCTTACATTTGCAGCTTCAAATGAATCCATCCGTACCGGACATGGGCGGCAAAAAACTTCAACATGGCAGTATACAATTACATAAATAACATAAACACAAATATGTACATCGACAGACGCACACCCACAACTCTTAATTTAAACAATAACAATATTCTACACACGAAAGTCTAAAACCTAACATATTTTAATGTCTATGACTATTATATACACAATGTACAGTTATTTCAATTACATCGTCTATAGTCCGATCTCAAGTTGACAAGTAAGCAAGTCGCGGAAGTGGTTCGCAAACGATCTCAACTTGACTACTTGTCTACTTGCCAACGTGAATCGTGTAAACCGGGCGTAACAGTGAGTGATCTAACATTGGTTCAGTTTTTTTGTATATTTTCAAGTGAAAAACACGACTCATCAGGAGAAAATTTATTGAACGCTCAATTTATTGTTGTCATGCTTTATTAACAGGTGCAGGAAATTAATAATAAAAAAAATATATTATGTAACTTATACTAAGTTTATTAGATCACATAATTGACAAAGTGATTCAGGTGTATAAGTCAACATTTATCGATTGTATATGTGCTTAGAAGAACATAGAACGCGTCCAAATAAAATTTACATTAACAACGACTAAAGTTTGTAATGTTAATGTTTGAACTGGTTCTTTAAATAGGCCGGTCATTGCTAACGTCGTTTTATGTTCGCGATACCTTCATTACATATATCTACGTACTTACTAAAACGTTTATAGACGCACTACAAAAATCTCCAAGGATATGTTAGTTTGCTATAAAATCAAACCGTAATAATCATAAAAAAGTGTACTGAAAAATGATTATATATTTTATGATTTATAAATACGAGATCTAACAAATCAACTCTATTATTATTATTAAGGTACATATATAATAAATAATAAGTTTTAATAAATAAAAAAAATCCTATTTATATTAAGTCATTATTAAAATTAAAATCTATAATTACGATTAAATCGTGCCTAATAATAGATTTGCACCCCTGATGTGTGGTCCTGGTAATGGTAATTAAAATGAGTGTTATATCTACACACATCTCACGCGATTGGGTGAATTCTATGTGAACCATAAGAGTTATGTATAAACACTGAATTCCCGACTTTTAATTAAAATGTGTCACTTATGAATCTTATTATGAATGGGAGAAGCAGGTTGGTATTTGTCGACATATACGCACGCGCGCACTGAGAGTATGGGAGTTATGCGTTTGCGTTTATATCCAGTCGGGACCCACCCTATGTTTAAAGCGAAACGTTTGTGCATATTTATTAGATACTGCCCCTACATATCCGGTTGGTCGTCACAAAAGAATTTTTAAAAATTCTTTGTTCGTCACTGAGCCGATTAACGTACAAAATTTTGGTTACGACAATCCATGTCTATTTATTATTTAATCTCAAACGAATTAATTTTAATGATTAATTTAATTCACTAGTGAACGAGCTATCTACGTGAGTATTTAATGGCCCATTAATTATAATTTATTATTAAGTTAACGTTAATATTTTGGAATATGTGACCAACGTGAGTTCGAAACTTATTTTTACTAGTTTTATTTTAATAGGACCTATACATTTTATAAATACAATATAAATGATTCGCCAGTGCAAACGAGGTGTTATACTAACATGTGTTCTAAATCAGTTAGTTAAAAATGCAATTCACAAGTTCACGACTATGTTTTTGACCGCTCTGTAACTCTCTGTCGGTTGAACTAGGTCGATGCGCTTGCTAGCGCCTAGTTAAAGGCATAAATGCCAACAGCAGCGTATTATGCTGCATTCGAAGTAAACAAGAGCCGCTATAAATATAGATATATCATCTCGACTTATTGACTTGAGCTTCTTCGTCGATTCGTTTATCGACCAATATCAATAAGTATTTTTGAATGCAGTTTTACAACGTCACATTATATTAAATTTCATTTTCATTTATAACGCGTAAGCGAGTGATTAAAAAACGCGACAATTATCTCCAGCGTTCGCAGCTAATTTCTTTATTTCCCCGCGCAATTTGTCTGTTTGATTACACCCTAATATTGAATATCGTTTAATTCGCCTAATATTATTATTAGTACATTGTGATTATCGACGTTATAATGGATTTCCCACGGCATAGAATTACTTTATCGACTATGTACCAAGGACTTCAGAGATGAATATACATAGGATATTATATTCATAAGAGCATGTAGTATCAATGGTATTAGATTAAGTTATAAATCGTTCGTTCAGAAATTCGTCAATTATAAATATAAACCGGTTAAGAAATATTTCATATAAGTTACTCCTACAATTTTTGGGTTAACATGATGCACCTATTTTAAAATTGAAAGCCACAAGTCTGTCGAAAAGAATAGGTACATAAGTACCTTATCAACTTATATCAAAGATATTGGAAAGTCATATTATTACATAGTATAAATAAAATAAACGCGCGATCTTTCCAAAGGCCTTTTGGTCGATTTCTTTCGTTATTGTTAATTCAACACGAATAATTATTACACTATCGAAGCACTATCTTATCGGTTCGACGGAAAACGCTAAATTTATTAATAAACTTAAACAGTCCTCTTCTCATACGCACGCATAAATAAAGTGAAACAATTGGTTTGATAGCCACACTTGTACTGACGCAACATTGTGTCATCAACATCGACGTTGTTGTCTCTATTTCGTGCGGTCATTAAATAAAGACAGCAACATAGTGTTTCGTCCGTGCAGACGAGAAACTATATGCACGCAGTATCGAAATCGTTAAACACTGTCGAAACCATAGATTAAGAAAATTATTTAAAGTATAAACATTAATGTCACAACAGATAATGAATGTCGTATGAAAATCAATTTCTACATCATCATTAAACACATATTTAATGGGCGCTTTTATAATTCGTTCATTTCACGACTGCGTGCTGTGACTCTTATGGCCCAGGCATATGGGTCAATTTGCAATCATTTAAGAGACTTCCTGAAATATGCCGCATACACACGGCACGCTTTCGTCAACACAGTACAATAGGAGAGCAAAATACATTAAATGACGCTATTATTACTTTAGGACGCTTTATACATTATTTTTTGTTTATGCATAATTCAGATTTACCGTTTTCGTGGACGGTAACGGTAAATTACAAAAGCGGCCAAAAGGAGTACTAGTGATGTGATAATCTTATATTGATAATAATCTTAAAAAAAATGCGTTCGGGGAACCCCCGCCAGGAACGAAGTTCTCTGTTAAGTGTTTTACATGGACAACATTTTAAGTTTTACGATGTCGCACTATTCAGTCACCTATATAAATAACCCATTTACGCCATCTAGTTGAATTTTAAATAACTTTTTCACAGTGGACGTTACAAAGTTGCGTAAAACAAAAAACAGCACTCGAAAAATTCAATATGACATTCCAAAACGCGCAGAATTTTCGCTAGATTAGTAGGCAGGCTCACTTGCAGTGTGTTCTGGGTGTCTCTATATGGTGTTGTCGTCGCGGGGCGCGGCGGGCGCGGCGGCGCGGTACAGCGGGTTGCGTCCCTTCACAGGCAGCGGGTGCGCTTCCGTGTTGAACACCCACTCCTCCAGCGGCAGCAGGGAGTCCTCCGCGAACAGCAGGTACAGGTACTGCAGCGAGCGCAAACATTAGCTCTCTACCTCGTCACGCTACTCCATTGTGATAGATGGGGGATGATCGGGTCGGGACATCATCGGTGTTAATTTTATGTGATAGATGATCTTGACGTCACGAGTTTAACTCATAATCTCACGATCATTATTACGTTAGGTTTACACTGTTGGCGACACGATCCTCCTTCATCTTTCACGGATTTATACTCATGAGGTCACAATCATCCCCCATCTATCACGTGGGGTTTAAACTGGTGACGTCACGACTATGGAACAACACTACAATGCATGATTCACAACGAGTGGAGACTACATATAATACGGTAAAGGAAACTAAAGTGTATTTACATCATGTTAAAGTTCATATTTTTAATGGAGATACTCGCGCACGACGGCGCAGTGAAATATGAACTTTAAACGACTGTGAAAGCAGCTCAATTTCCAGCTCACCTTGAGCGTCTCCGCGAGGAAGTAGCTCTGCTGCACGTCGTCGCCCTGCGGGCTGGCGTGGTACACGTTCACCAGCCCCGTGTAGCCGCCCGACACGCGGCAGTGCTTCTCCAGCGCCTGGCGATATTGGAATTATTATCAACCGCTTGGCGCAGTGGTTCGAGCGTAGGCCGCTCGGCTCACTGCATCGGGTGGTTGCGGGTTCGATTCCCGTCAGGGTACATTTTGGAAATGGCCTTTTCATAATTTTACCCTGGTCGGGGTGTCACTGGGATCGCCCCAGTTCATTGTACGACACCCATAGTACAAGCGTTGCTTAGTTTGGGCCCATACAGTTGGTGTGTTCGTCTGGCGATGTTTATCATTTATTTTTGAAGTAACAAACTTATTAGGGCACAAATGCACTGAACTCCCGTGGCTGTCACGCTCAGATACACATCTCTCATTTATCAAACGATTTTATGTCAATGTGGTGATTGTGTGTTTACAATAAAATCTGTCAGAAATGTTTTTTGCCAATAGGCTTTGATTATAAACTTTGATTATAAAATTTCAGGTTTATACTACTGCATAATATATGTATGTAATAGGTTTTGTACGCAAACAATAGCATTTCATTTTATAAATGCTAAGCTTTCTAAAAAAATAAATTAGTAGAACTTGCTGACTCCAGCGCCATCTCGTGAAAATATTCAAAAGCACCCGACCGGCGACGCTTTCACATAAAGCCATTCAAATCGCTTGTAATTTATTCCCACACCCATACCCTTATTAATAACCGTGGACTAGATGGCGAATAATTACACACCGAAATATCTCTTTCTGTCATCAGTAATTTGACATTCGAAAGAAGAAGCCAAGTATGGTTTAACTACCAAACAGCTAATCCATGTTTATTAATAAGATGGATAGTGATATAAGACGTGTTACCTGCACAGCCTCCCAGCCCCAGTCGCGGTAGCGCTGCTGCTTGGTGAGCCGCCACATGATGAAGTAGCTCTCGAAGGTCTCCGGCCGCAACAGGAACACCTTCTCGTTGGCCTTCTGCGCACGAGCCTCCACCGCGCCCGAGAATCTGCAACACACCACAGATATTAGACCTTAATACTATCGGCATTAGACTTTTTGAGACCAAATTAAATACCATAAGTAAAATCAGGACGAACATGGGTGCTACTCTTAGCAACGATAATCGATATATCGTGTCATTCGTATTGTCGAATCCTATTCCATCCACCAAAATTCCATATTTTTTGCCGTCGTATCGATTACTGATCAAACAATACAAATTTATCGTTCATTTAGACAATATAGGACGGCAAAATAGATGGAATTTAGAGTAGGATCCAACATTACGAATGTCACGATATATCGATTATCGTTGCTAAGAGTAGCACCCCAGGAACGCAGTTCTCTGCCAAGTATTTTGCATATCCAGTCTCCTGAACAACTTACGCCATCTAGTTGAATTTTAGAGAACTTTTTCACAGGGGACGTTACAAAGTTACGTATATCGCTTTTCAAGTGTGACGATTTGGGCCATTTAACTGCTACTGTAAGCCGCATAAAGGAAATTTGTTTAAGCAACAGGGTCCCCTCTCGGCATGTTATTGGTTTGGTATTAACGTTGGTTTTCATAGGGCACCCTGGTTTCGGATCGTGTGCTACCTGAAGGCCTCGGGCCCGAGCTTGGTCTCGGACCGCACGTAGCTCTCGTGGCAGGTGTGGGTCAGCTTGTGCGCCACATCCATGTACCGCTCCGACAGCGAGTTCTCCAGGGTCGTGGACGCCAGGGCGAACATGCCACCTGGAACATATTATTCATTCCGTCATTTCACTTGGGTTCACTGTCGTTTCAGATGTGTCCATTTACGA
Source organism: Notodonta dromedarius (assembly GCA_905147325.1). Taxonomy (NCBI): domain Eukaryota; kingdom Metazoa; phylum Arthropoda; class Insecta; order Lepidoptera; family Notodontidae; genus Notodonta; species Notodonta dromedarius. The sequence continues at coordinate 3,447,123 of LR990167.1, forward strand.
TTTGAAATGCGTTTGTCATCATATTAATTTTATTAATAGTAAACACAGACAAAAAAAGCTTCAAAAAATCTAACAAATTTTCTAAAGACATGTGAAATCCGGTCTTATGTTTTTGTCACGTATTAAATATCCTCTAGGGAAAACTCGCGCTTTTTCGAGCTATATTCAAATATGGCGCGCAGCGTTTGCAAACAATGATTGAAAACCGTATTTATTAATTAATACGTCAAAATTAGCTGGGGCAGGGGTGGTCTTGGCATATACTACGAATGGTTACCCGTTGTGATAAAAAACAATTAAAAAGATGGGTCACATAGTATGGGTAGGTTCCCTAAGTACATACCGGCGAAGCAGGAGAGATGGTCCATCTTCTCCTCGACGACGCGGCCGTACTTGAGCTCGGCGAGGTAGGAGAGCCCCCCGGGCGACACGCGCAGCATCTTGTCGAGCGCCGCCTGCATGGCCGCGTCGAACATGCCGCGCGCCTGCTCGTCCGCGCGCCCCGACGCCAGCCACGCCTTCAGCAGGTACTCGTAGAACGAGTCGCCCAGCGCGCCCAGCGACACGTGCTCTGCGCGGAACCACCCGTCACACATCGTCTACGCTCATACTTTACTAGTTTATGCCCGCGAAGTATTAACAAAAATTTCGGGATTATCGGGATAAAAATGTGTCGTGTATCCTATGTGTTAATCTTGGTTATAAACTATCTGTGTTCCAAATTTCATCCAAATCCGTTCAGTAGTTTTTGCCTGAAAGAGTAACAAACATCCACACTCACAAACTTACGCATTTATAATATTAGTAGGATTAATATGAACTACCCTTTTTTATTATTAATCAAATAAGCCACTGGCGATGTAAAAAAATAATAATTTATAAAATGTACATAGACAAGCCCGCTGAGTTTCTTGCCGGACCTTCCCAGTCGAGGTCGCGTTCCGATCCGGTTGGAGATATAAGAAAAAAATGTAAAAATGACAATCTTTATGTGCCTAAACAAAATAAACGCTTTGACTTTGACCCATAAAGGGGCTCATATACGGTGCGGTCCGTCGTTTCAAACTGATCAAAATTCAAATTTAAAATTGTTTTAATTTATGTAAGCCAACAAACCACTTATGAATGATCAGAATTTACTACAGGTTCGGAATTTTGTAGATACTTGTAAACATGTTAGTTCCAGTTTTAATAATAATAATATAATAATAATAATATCGCCAGACAAACACACCAACTGTATGGTCCCAAACTAAGCAACGCTTGTACTATGGGTATTGGGTACCGTACAATGGACTGGGGCGATCCCAGTGACACCCAGACCAAGGCAAATTACGAAAAGGCTATTTCCGAAATTTACCCTGACGGGAATCGAACCCGCAACCACCCGGTGTAGTTAGCCGAGCGGCCTGCGCTCGAACCACTGCGCCAAGCGTTTTGGCCAGCCAAACAGATAAATTAGTGATGCTGTAACTTTTAAGATCCGAATGGCGGTTCATTACACGTCAGTCCGGTATCGTCGCTCGGCCTTGATTGGTACTGACCCGTTACCGATTAGGCTACGCAGATGATAGTGTAATCTAAATCTAATCGATTGGTCCCACCGGCGATGGTTGGACAACATAACTAGATTACCGCTCGCGTTCCGACAAGTCTAGTGCTTTGACGTTGTACAACGGAATATATAATAGTAGCATCTACTGTACTAGATAATATACAGTACATGTCCCATAGTATTGTTATGCCCCACCTAATATTATTACATGTGGCTGGAAATAAATATCCCAAACTGACACACCAATTGTATGATCCCAAACTAAGCAACGCTTGTACTATGGGTACCATACAATTGACTGGGGGCGATCCCAGTGACACCCAGACCTGGGCAAGTTAATAAAAGGCCATTTCCGAAATTTGCCCCGGCGGGAATCGAACCCGCGGGAATAGCGAAGAAGTTTAGTTCATGAAGATGTACACCATCTTTTACCCATTAAAACCATTGAGTTTCTTGCCGGATCTTCTCAGTGGAAGCAGCATTCCGAACCTGTAGTAGATTCTGACTATTCATAAATGCTTGGTTGGCTTACATTAATAAAACAATTTCGAGTTTGAGTTTTGAGTTTAGTCCGGCCATCATGTTCCGCATCGGTATTAAATACTATTTCTATATATATGCGAGTATAACTCAAAGGTGACTGACTGATTTCTACCCCCAAGGGGATAAAATAGGGGATGAAAGTTTGTATGAAACTTTGTCAATTTTAAACCGAGCGGGCTGAGACTTTGCATGCATAAAGCTACTACTCGTATGACGTCAGGGGTCGAAACTGATTGCCATGGTAAACATACTGACTTTACTGACTTGAAGACTCGAAAATACTGACCTTTTACTGACTTTCTTAGTCAAGTGATAAAAAGTAAAAACCCCGTTTTAAGAAGTTATTAATTATTTTTTTAAGTAAAAGTAGACAAACCTTCTAGCATTTACCTAAGCTTAAACACTAGCTTTGCCCACAAGTTCGTCCGCGTTGATAAGATCCGCCACATTGATTATTATGGCGGTCCTTTAATTATAAAATCTGGCTAAGTGCATGTCGGACTACACATACTATAGGTTTCCGTAGGCATTTCGCCTGTTTTCAATAATACGGAACCCTAATAATGAGCATGAAGCTTCATTTGGATGTGAAACATGTAATGCGGCACGTAATAATTTCGCCATGTTTTTACGTACGTTCATTGGCGTGTGGGTTCGAAACACAATCAAGGTTTTTTTTCAAATTGACGACAACTTGGCTCAGTGGTTTGAACGTAAACTGCTTGGGTCACTGCACCGGGTGGTTACAGGTTGGATTCCGGTGGGGCATAGTCAAAAAGTCGGGCGAAATTTATTTATTTATTTTAATATCGTCAGACTGACACATCAAGTGTATGGTCCCAAACTAAGCAACGCTAGTACTATGGGTACCGTATAAAGGACTGGGGCTGATTCCAGTGACACCTAGACTAGGGAAAATTACGAAAAGCCCTTTTCCGAAATTTCCCCGGCGGGAATCGAACCCGCACCTACCACGTGCAGTAAGCCAAGCAGCCTACGCTCAAACCACTGCGCCAAGCGGTCGGTATTGATAAAATATTATATAGGATACTAGCCGAGCCCGCGACTTCGGCCGCGTGGAATTTAACTTAACAAAAAAGCCCGCTCCCGCGTTCTGAGCCCGCGCGACAGGACCCATTTTTTAAAATTTTGTTTTTCTAAAATAAAAGTTACCAAAGTTACTGCTTATAACATCAGCTATCTACCAGTGAAAGTCCCGTCAAAATCGGTCCAGCCGTTTCGGAGATACTCTTTGATTTCATGTGTTTTTATATTTTTACGCGCAACCCTAATTGTTTTCCTAAAATTAAAGTAGCCTAAGTTACTCCTTATAACATCAGCTATCTACCAGTGAAAGTCCCGTCAAAATCGGTCCAGCCGTTTCGGAGATACTCTTTGATTTCATGTGTTTTTATATTTTTACGCGGAACCCTAATTGTTTTCCTAAAATTAAAGTAGCCTAAGTTACTCCTTATAACATCAGCTATCTGCCAGTGAAAGTCCCGTCAAAATCGGTCCTGCCGTTTCGGAGATTACCCGGAACAAACACACAGGCAGACAGACAGACAGACAGACAGACCGACAGACAGACAAAAAAAAAACGCGTTTTTGCTATAGGTATCGTATGTACTTGCATATGCATTGAGTGAAAAGCTGTTATTTTGATATTACAAACAGACACTCCAATTTAATTTATTTGTATAGATTTAATTTATAAAATTATTGATATGTTTTTAATAAGGAAAAATGTATTTCCTTTAATAAACCATCTATGTATGTAATGTAGTTCAAGAGTTAGAGGATGAATCTTACAACTCACGTAACAAAGGCCACTTTGAAGCTCAATAATTTCGTAAACGGGAATTAATTTTGAAAAACAGTCAAAGAAACCTCAAAATTATTGTTTAATACTTATCGAAAGATGGGGTATCTTACGAGGGGGTGAATAAACAATTTTTTTCACTCCCCTTCACATGTAGAGGAGTGTACCTTCCCTAAAAAAAAAACTGTTTTCAATATTTATATCAGTTTTATAGCGGTACCAAAATTTTTGTTGCAATTTGCAGCCCTAATATTCTCTGAATAAAGTGACTGACGTTGGACGGACGGACATGACGAAACTATAAAGGTTTCTAGTTTGACTACGGAAATCTTAAAAAAAGCAGTGTCTGTACATTAAAGATAATCTAGAAAGAAACAGCCGGGATAGAGTACTAGGACTTACACGTGCCCCAAAAAAAAGGTTTGTGCACGCATAACGAAAAAAATACTTAATTGATTTTGATGCGGTCTTTACCATTTGGTAGCTTGGGGTCCAATTTGAAATCTAAGCCACATTTCATCTAATTCCGGTGGGATGAACTAAAGATACAGCTTGGCCTTTCCGTACTACTAGTATTACAAGCCACACAACACTTAGGGAGTCATTTTGCTGTTCATTATGGAGCATTGTTGAATGGGTATTTTAAAATTATTTTGGTTGCTTTGTCAGTTTTTTAAATAATATCCAGTTTACGAAATATTCAGCTTCAAAGTAGTAGCCTTTTTACTTGAGTTGCACAATTCATCTTCTAACTAGTGAACCAAATTAAACACAAACATTTAAAATGAACCATCACATATATTATTATTGTAAAGCAGCGTTATGTCTACGGAACCCCATAGTATGCGTGGACCGAACGCACTTAGCCGTTTTTTTAGGGTTTTACAAAAGTATAGATTCTATAGATATCCTTAGTGAAAGAAGCGTCCCAGAATCCAGAATACAAAAAAAACTTTCCTTGCAGTCTAAAATACTGACTTTACTGACCATTTTTCAGAAAAACTGACTTTTACTGACCAATGTTAAAAATACTGACTTTTACTGACTTTACTGACCAGTTTCGACCCCTGTGACGTAGACATCCCCTAAGAAAGGATCAAAATTCCACGCGGACGAAGTCGCGGACTCAGCTAGTGAAGGTATATTTATTTATGGGGTTTAGGCTCGCCACATACTTCCACCACTGTAACCCAGGATCGACAATGGTGTCAAATGACGACGCCGAGGTTTGACAATTGACAGGTCCCGGGGAAAAACTAGTATATGTAATAGTATCGATACTATCGATGCCCTATCGATATTGTGACTAGTTGTCGAGGTCACGATAGTATTGGCAACTTATCGGTAGGCAACACTAGTAGGTACTCACTCTGTCCCCATTGTCCGGTGCGTGGGTTGATGAAGTTGGGGTACAAATCGCCTGGCTTCTCGATCCTGTTCAAAGTTTCGCGGATGCGGTTAACCTTCTGCCTGTAAACTGTTTCAACCAAATGTTAATTCGTATTTTTCAAAATGTATCCATAGTGCCCACTAGAATTTTTAATATTTATTTTTTGCAAGCATAAATCATTTGGAATCTTATTTGTATACCCCTTAGCGCTCACATTTCGCAGCAGCTTGGGCATGCCGCGGCATTACAATAAGATTCAAAATCCTTTGCCGTGCCGTGCCTATTGGACGCCGGCTCTTACACTGTTTCACACTAACTTTTTTATTGTAAATAAGAATAGGGTTTTTACATTTTTAAAATCAAGCAAATCACGACTAGGTATTTTTACTCAACGTAATAAAAACTACAGCAGTGATAGCCGATTGGTTAAAGCACGCGTCTTGCGGGCACCAAGCCTTGGGTTCAAATCCCGGCTCGCACCTCTGGATTTTTCGAAATCTATGTGCAAATCATAATTTCTATATGATTATCACTTGCTTACGGTGAAGGAATACATCGTGAGGAAACCTGCATGTCCTAGAAGATCTAACCAATTTTCGAAAGACATGTGAAATCCGCCAACCCGCACTGGGCCAGCGTGGTGGATTATGGCCTGATCCCCCTCGTGTTGAGGGGAGGCCCGTGCCCAGGAGTGGGACGTCAAAAGGGCTAAATTATTATTATTATATTATTATTATAATAAAAACTACATTGAAACTGCAACACGTCATATCCTTAAGAAGAGGATACATTACATTGCAAATAATTTAATGATTCCGATGAAAGATAAGGTAGAGGCATAAAAACTGAGGATAACCTTACATATAAAACACTCAGGTAATTATTTTGACTATAGTATTTCGAAGCTATCTTACTGTTAGTTTATTTTTGTGTTCCCAATAAAAATACCGTGAGTTGAACATTCATAATATGCAGGTTGAAACAGAAAGGGTATACTATCTTTATTGCAACTTATCTTTGTAAATCTAAAACTATCGGCTTTGTGGGACAGTTGAAGTACTAAAGGTTTTGTAAACTTGTGAAATCTGTCAACAGCTGTATTCCTATAACACTTTTTGTTTTTCAAGTTTCCTCCAAAGCTGGTAGTTTTAGAATTACAAAGTTAAGTTTTGAAAAAAAACGTATACCCTTTCTGTTTCAACCTGTATACAAGTAAATCAGGTAGATATTGTAGAAGTGGAATACAATCTGTGTGTGCTTACCATCACGTCCAGTGACCTCACTAAGGTAGGTGAACTCCAGATGTAGGGTGCCCAGTTCGGACAGGATGCTGTTCGAGCCGGCCCAGTGGTACTGGCGGCTCGCCTGCAATGGAATACCATGGATCAGGCAATACGTAAAAACTGACGTATCGCGTATCTCAATACGTCAGACGTCATACGTCAGTTTGACATATTACGAGTCCATAAAGAACAGCGGCTGCAAGAGTTGGGCCCCAGGAGTTAGCTAATTTCATACATAACCATTCCATCAGAAAAAAAAAATCAATAATTTTATGTTAATCTGTGCTAAAAAAAATTGGAGAGTCTCTAAATCCTTGGCCGCCGACACGTTGTCGGCCAGTGGGCTGCTAGCAGATTAGCCTTAGGTAGGATGTTTTTTTAAATTGTATCTTTTTTGTTTGTAAACTACCAAAACTGTCCAAAGTAAAAAAAAAATACAATCTATTTAAATTCATTATTACGATTTTTTTAAATTAGGTAGCAGACCTCTTTCGGGCCCACATCCTTATAGAAAAATGTCCCGAAGAATACCAGACTGGGAACTGTTATTAATCATCTATTGTTCGATATACACCAGTATTCATACGACGCGTAACCGATTAACAGAAGCCCGATTTTTATTTTTTAATCTTTAACAAAATGAAATAATATCGTGGATTCCTTATCTCTGTTGCTCACCAATAAACAGCAAGAATGGTTTAATTTACCGCGGAATAGAGGATATTGTATTTGTATTTAATGACCGTTTGGAGTACTGTTTCGAGCCTAGGCCGCTCGCCTCACTGCCCGAGTGGTTTCACCAAATTATGGAAATAATCTTTTGTAATTTACCCCGGTCTGAGCGTCACTAATACAAGCGTTGCTTTGTTTGGGACCGTACATTTGATGTTTTGATCTGGGGATATTTATTTATAACTGCGATCTACTGGCTAGCCAATCGTGTCAATAATAATAATAACAAACCTGCGTACCTATAACGATCGCGGGACTAATTTGCGTGTTTCATGAAGGTCGCTCGTTAGACTATGAACGATAACTAACAGTTCGTGCAAAGCGATGTTAAGCGAAGTTTTTCGTAATTATAAAGCTGGTATGATATTATTATAATACACTGCCTTGCCTTAGTGCATATATACTTAGTGCATTGTCTTATTTCATACTAATCCCCAGAGCAGACCCACTAACATAAAAATGCAGTAAAAGTGGTCTCAACCCCAATATATTGGATTCTTGGAACATTGTGAAATAACTAATCTCTAGTACAGAACCCTTTATATCCGACTTGTTCAGACTTCTAACAAGAGACGGAGCTATAGAAAACTGCACTAAGCAGTCAGTGTGGCATATTTCTCCTAAATTTCCCTAGCTTCTTCCTCTCAGTTGAAAATCTGATTTTAACTATCTCAAACTAGAAAGGACTTTAATCAGGAGGAGGAAAGTTGGTATTATATGGTTGGTATATTGTTATATATATTCTACCTTAGTGGATGGGTTGATGAGTGCGTACGGCAGGCCGGTGGGCGTGTCGAAGGCGGGCAGCAGAGCGTCGGCCACCTCCGCCGCCTTGTCCCTGAACACCGTGTCGCCGGTGAGCGCGTAGCACGACAGCAGCCCGCCCACGAACCGGATCGTCGTCTCGAACACGGAGAGATCAGCGTCCTTTGAAATTGAACATACATTAAGACGCGTGCTGTGACTCTTATAACACTGGCACATGGGTCAATTTACAATAATTAAACCTATCCTTATAAATATCCTATCCTATAACCTTATTAAACCACCCTGAATACACGCTTACCAGTTCAGTTTCTAGTCAAGATTCTGAATGACTGCACTTTTACCTGAATATTTGGTAGGATCACGTAACAATGATTCCCTTTGCTCTTACAAAACGAATCATTCATCTGGCCGCTCGGGTCACTTCACAGACTGGACTAAATTTCGGAAACGGTATTTTCGTGAACCGCCCTGGTCTGGGTGTCACTGGGATTGCTCCAACTCTATTATTCAATACCCTTAGTACAACTATTGCTAAGTTTGGGTTCCTTAGTTTGACCCTAACTGTATGGTCCGAAAGTTCCGAAACATTGGGACCATACAACAAACTTATAACAAGCGTCCTAAAAGTTTCTCAAGCTTAAACACTTATTGTTGCTGCAGCACAATAGTGCTGCTCTTAAATTGCTACCAGACGCCTTCACCATCCATCTTGTCGCTTCTACAGCGATTTTGTTCGGGTAAAACTTTCGCGCGATATAGTCGCTTGTGGTCTTTCGATCGCTCAAACGCGTGGACAGTCGGTTATGCAGCTAAAAATCATGTGTGTAATGGAAAATGTCGCTTTAGTAACCCATAAAGTAGCCCATGTCAGGTCAGTCTTATTGGCTAACTAATAAGTTTTTTTCTTGAAGCGATATCGTCCTAATATTTACGCTCTACATTACAACTGAAATGAAGCAATCCCAACACCCTTGGCCTTTGTTATCTGGATTGACCGCGGCAAGCTCAATTCTTTTTATAAAAATACTAGTTATACATTTGGCAATGGCCAATTTAGCTTTTCGAGCTCTCGACTGGAGGATTTTAAGTGATTGCAAATTGGCTTGAACATAATGTCTCTTTAACCTGTGGTCACAAGGTTTTAATGGTCGATAATAACTGGACGGAATGCAGCTATTATGTAATTGGTGACGAATGACCTATGTCCTATTTGCGGATGCGTTGACATAAATTCTGGTACAATCATGAATTATTGGTTCTACTTTCCTATTCTAAAAATATCGTTTTAATTTATATTAAAAATAATGTAATACAAGTGAGCTGTTGCCAACAGGCATGATATGATAGGCTCACTGTTATACTCGCGATTTAATTAATATGCAAATGTTTTGCGACCTAGTCGGCCTTCGCGGAATTCACCAGCACCATCAAGCATAGACCGCTGATTTGCAGCCTAATGGCATTACTAAATCCACCTTTAAGTTAGCTATACCTATATCTTGTAACTTTACTGAAGTTACATTTGTTTTGCTTTGGCTTCCGGTAACTAGCATTAATTCTAGCGTCAAACTACACCATGATATACAAGCTGCTACATACAAATGCAAAGTTTTTACGGAAGTATTCCTCTTTCTATGTTCAAAAGCGCTGAATCTGAACCGCTTCAAGCAGGCAGCGACTGCGCGACGAATCATCGTATAAATATTTCATTGACAAACACAAGCTGCATTAGCAGTCACCAATAACACCAACAGTTTCTGCGTGATCGGTACAATTCAGTTGGGGTTGGAGGGGGCCGTGGTGGGAGGTGTATTCATAGTTGACGGTTCAAAAATGTCGATAACGCGGCCTCCTACGTTCTTTTACAAATGAATTAGAAGAAGGATGGAAGCTGTCGTTTCCAATATGGAAACATTCCGCCGACTTGGAACCCCCCCCCCCCCCCCTCAAAGACCCAATAATTTTCCGTAATGATCGGAGAGAGAGTTAACTCACAACTTCAGTGATGTGCAAATGTTCGGCGACCCAGTCGCGGCCCTCACGGAACTCGTCGTTGAGCCCCATAAGGTACAGCGTGTCGAGCCCGTCGACGATGGTGGCGCCCAGTTCGCCGGCGCCGAACACGCTGGACAAATGTGCGCGTTTCGACATCGGCTTCAGCTCGTTCTTGCCCCATGCGTACAACTTGTAGTTGTTCCACGCGTGACTCATCATCTGTTGGCAAAAGAAAATAAATTGTATAAGAAAAATATAATAAATAAATATCGCCTGACTGACACACCAACTGTATGGTCCCAAACTAAGCAATGCTTGTATTATGGGTACCGTACAATGGACTAGGGGCGATCCCAGTGACGCCCAGACTAGGGCAAATTACGAAGGCCATTTTCGAAATTTGCCCCGGCGGGAATCACCACGAACCCGCAACCACCACGTGTAGTGAGCCGAGCGGCTTACGCTCGAACCACTGCGCCAAGCGGTCGTCAAATGTAAGTATACTTCTAATAATCTCTGTATAGGTTCGATTATCTAAGAGAAAATTGTTTCATATGGGGTTGAGAATCAAATAACCATTCTTAGTACCGTAAAGTTAAAAGTAACGGATAACAGTGATAAAATATTCATCGGTAATCGCCTGATATTGTGTGTTTAACAAAGAATATATTTTAGATTCACTGGACGTTATTGTTCATCTGTTTGAATATTATGTATTTATTTTAAAAACACAAAATAGTAGAAACACCACCGAAGGAGGTGTCTCACTCAACTTTGAAAGCCGTAGGTGTAAATGTAACATGAAACAAACACATCCCAAATGAAAATTAGCTTTTCCGAATCACACGAACAAAAAATTTTTTTCATTGAGCCGCGACCACATTTCACATTTCAAAGGCATGCCGTGAACGAAGCCTTTTTATAAAGAGTGCCCGCAAAGCTTTCGTTCCGAACAAGTTTTAATCTTGGCAGCGCCGCGCCGCACCGAGACGGGACACTAATGAAAGGATATCGGACTTTCGTCGGGGCCATTAATTATTATTAGGCACCGGCAAACTTCGAGAGTCCCCAGTGACTTGGAAAAACTGAGCGACTTAGCCAATTACACTTTAAACAGAACTAAGGGAGATGGAAATTTAAGTTTATTCAATGTTTACTCAATGTTGCATGCCACTGTTCGTTAACTTGAATAATACTGTTAATATAGTGTAAACTATTGTGAAGTTCCAATATGGTTGCAATACATTATTATTAAACTGAGTCGAGGTATATTCTACGCCTATCAAATTAGTAACTAACTCATCAAAACGATTAGGGTACCGCTAGGCTTCAGAACAGATATTTTGGTTAAAATGTCAAGAATCTTCTTAAGTAAAATGACTACTTTGCTAAGAATAATCCCTTCAATTACTTTTCTCAATGACAGATGCCCTCTATGCAAAAACAGCTAAAGAATATAAATGGGTTATATTATAAAACCAAAACTCTTTTGTCGCAACTGGCTGCGAAATTGGGTTGCAGTGGCGGAAAAGCTATTCTTTATTCAAAACCTGGTTATATATTAAGAAAAAACACTCTTCCCTCGCAACCAGTTGCCAAGAAATAATAAAAAATCCTCTTTCGCAACTGGTTGCGAATCATGGTTACCATGGCGGCCGAAAGGAAAATGTCATACCCCAACAATATGTTGCCGCTGTGCTGTTGTATTCGTAACGTCCACATCAGTAATGGACGCCTCTTCAGGACTGTTGCGACGGAAGCGAGGGGCCATCCTCGGCGATGGTTGGATAAAGGAGCGCGCCTCCACGTCCGACATGCCGATCAACAACACCATGGCCGATGTAAACGCCACCGCGATGACGACATACCGCAAAATCGTACGCATTTTAGCACAATCAACTTCACGCGCACGGTAAAATGAAACCAATATTCGTTGTGAGGCAATTTATATACAAAGTGATAAGAGTTTAGGCGAGGTAAAATATTTTTTTTTTTACACGATTCGGAAAAAATGCTAACCTATACCTAATTATATTTATTATCAAATTCACTTATTTATATGAATAACACTATTATCACAAAATAATAACGTTTAAATATTTAATATAAACATTTGAGACCGTATGTTTGACCGCAGGTACAGAATGTACTGAATTATTTTTCCTCGTTATGGATTAAGGAAAAGGAACAACGGTCGAATGCGCGCGCGCCGACACCCGCGCGAGTTGGCTCCACACGTAAGATTAATGTTGCTTGGCCATTCACGGCACAATATCGATGTTGATGTTCGGTGATCTTTTGATACCGGTGACATTACATATCGACAGTATTTGTTATCGATACCGCTCATTTAATTTACAAATAGCGGCCGTTTAGTTGTATTGCTGTACAGTTAAAACCAATCTGATTGTTTATTAAGTAGGCCAGCTAGCCAATCTTTAATATCGGTACAGAGAGAAACGTGATAGAGTTAAAACCTGACCAAAATCATTACACTTTACGTTCTGTGAACGTGTACGGAAAGTTTCCGCTGCCAGAAACAACAGCTTCCATCCTTATTTCACATTTGAATAAGAAGAAGGATGGTAGCATTTTTTTCCGACACGGAAACTTTCCGTTGATTGTGAATTCCCAAGGTGACGTATGGCTTTACGCGACCGGATTTCAAATCAAACACAGCACCGCAAAGGAACTGTAATATAATGCGATAACACGTACAAAATTAGTTAAATTTCTTGAAAAAATACCTAGTAACAAAATAAAGACAGTTTCAAAAATAAATGCAAATAATTAAACGATAACCTGAGCTGACAATTTTGATAACACTAACGGGAAAACCATCTACAATTGTAGGCATATAATATAATTAATGGTTATAAATAACAGTGTGGAGAACCCGATGACATAATGTGTTTTCACATTCTTAACTTATACTTTACACAATGAACACTTACCTAGAAGAAAATTACATAGGTAGTACTTTACTTATTATCTACTTATTTATTATGTTCTTAGGACATATTAATACAAATATTCTCTATCAGCATTATACTTTAAAATATTATATAGTATAACTTTAATATAGGTACTAATTATTTTTTATTTCTCCTGTTTTTTGTTTGTCTGTGTGTTAGGTGTCAGCTGAAAATTTGCGCTGGACATTTTATTATACATGCCCAGCTAATGCTGAGCCGGTTACCCTTATGGCATGTCTTTGTTAGAGGCTCTCTCTTTATGATTACTATTTTTCATGTCTATATGTTTTGTTTGTTTATCCTGTCCTGTGGAAAAAATGTTTTTCTTTCTGTCTTTTCAGTACAGTTATAATTTTAAATGTCGTTGATTTCTCTTAGGTATTATAGATTAGATCAAATATTCTAAAGTTATAATCGAATATAATCGCGGTATCGTGAATATCTGAATCAAAATCAATGCGGATACTCCGAAATTTCTGTCGGAATCTCATCAAGAATGCATACTCAACTGATCTCTGTTCTCAGTTAAATCTCAGAGAATCTCTCAAATTAATATCCACAATCTATGAAATATGGAAACTGTGATTAATGAAGGACACCTTTACAATTTGAAGAACTTGTACGCAGATGAAACCGAAAGATATTAATGAAGACTGAAATCGAATACACCTTGTGTCAGCGAAATAAGAAATGATGAGGCCGGTGAGGGTGACAGACGATTTTTGTTATTAAATTATCCTTATTATTATTCAAGTTGATTTGTCTAGACCCACTTAATTTTCCAATGATATTTTGTGTTCTGAATAAATTATGCATACAATATGTGAGTGACAAGAACTTGATTATGTAGGTATTTGAGGGCGATATGAACCACTAGAAAATAATCATGACTCCTGAGAAATTTCAATATTGTTATAGAAACGAGGAGTGAGTGTAGAGAATTAATCTTTTTAGAAGTATCGACACAGAAGGATGATAGTGAAAAGTAAGTCGGTGAGTAGGCGGAGGCAATATGTGCCGACACCGCCACCGCGGGAGCTAATCTCGGTGGGCGGTAATTAAGTGCGCGGCCTCCAGTGCAGTACCGCCCGGCTATACCCCAGCCTCCTCCAGATTTACTGTTATGGCCAGAGCAGACTCCGTAACATGGGGGCCACGAGCTGAGTGGCGAATTCGCTTTGCGGTGAAATAGTTAGAGTCAAGTTGCCACTACTACGACACGAGGACACTTTAGGGCTGCAAAATAGATGGTCCTTACCCAAGGTAACTTAAAGACCAGGCAATTGTCATTTAACTGCCGCAGTAAAACATAATTACTTTATAATAGTTTTGAGGTCTGAAATTACAAGAAGCCTCTTTGATTGTCTTCGTGAAAGCAAGTATATGACGGAGATATTTCGTGGCCTAGCCATCTTCCACACGCGTCTTCACACTGAATTATTGCTTCTGTGGCTCTCCAACTACCACTTTAACTACCGCTTGTGACGCCACAAAAACCTTTATCCACGGAAATCCGCGGTTAAGTTTACCCGTCAATATTTTGTGCGTTGATAGTTTTATTGCACTCAAAGTGGCCGTAACATTGATACATTTTTATGATTGTAGGATATGACGCAACCGTAATGTAAATCGTTTTACTATATACTTACTCATCGGTTTATTTTATACTTTTCAATAAGTTATTAGTTAAATAAGTAGTTAAGTTATTTTTGATATCAAATTAAAAATCCATCAATTTCGGCATTTCTGCCTGATGATTATTTATTTCAATGTATGCTTTTTAATGGATAAATACATAATTTTGTTTAGTCAAACTAGAGTATGGGACGCTCATTAAAATCCAGTAGTTGAATCGTACGTCTTCCGACAGAGTCGCTGGCACAAAGGGATTGTAATAGCAATGGCGTTATACGGAATAGCTGATTTAACGCTTTGACCTTTATTGACAATTCATATTATCGCTTGCCTTATAAACTATTCAGTTGACTTCTAAGTGTTTTATGAAGCCAGGTAAACCGGTTTTGTTATTTGGAGTCCTGCCAGAATCGATTTTTTATACCGCATAGATTGTGATAGTAACTTGTTGGCGTTCTGGAGTAAGTACTATAATCAGGCATGCGAAACGTCGGAACTCGGAAGAGGTAAGATGTCTAGTCTTGTTTCCAGAAGCTAAGGTACTGGAGAGGCATCAATGCTGTTGAAGAATAGTTAAGACTAGCTCTGGACAAAATACAGTTTAGGATGCAAACTGGAAGGTCCCATTAACGGAAGAAGAATGACGCAAAAGTGTAATAAAGTTGAATTGAATTCATATAAAAGTGCTTTTATGGGACTAGTTCGTGATGCCAACGTTATTAGGATATGAGGAATGAGAATACCGATTTTTGCCCTTAATAACTATCGGTATCACTAACACAAACTACTACAACTAATGAAGACGACGGTGGGTAGATAGCAAGAAAGCCGTAACTGGAGACTGATTTATTAGATGAAATTCAGCTAAACCCTAGTACAGTGAGGTCGCTGGGTGGCCTCGCGCGTGGTGTCAAAGTGACGGCCTGTCATTGATCGATTGTTCCCTGTCCCGAAGCGAGACTTCTTCGCTTTCGCCAACAACATACGCTCATTCGGATTAAAGTGATGTCGACAGCACCGAAATACGATTCGACAATCCGGTAAATGAAATGAACACACAGATTTGGTGTGGGCGTAGATTACATATATAACACGTGAAATGTGCGGGTTTTTTATCAGCACGCCTGGATTGGGTAATTTACTTGAATACCCTGAACACTCCTTTCTATCACAAAATGTAGTAGGCTGTAGATCCTACATATTTTATGTCAAACGAAATTGTTAGATAGAGGTTTATCAAGGACATGTCGGTAGTCTGATTGGCCTTAAAATGAATGTTATCTGTATTTGGGGCGTTTCCCATATTATGATGATACTACATAAAAAATAAATTAAATACATTGAAAATAATCGCATTTTTATTCAACTATTTCTAGTAAAGATATCTCTATCAATTAATAAGAGTATATATTTTGTTTTACATGATGTCATCGCCCAATAAAAAACCCATATACTTGTCAAGTGTAAATAAATTCGACATAAATTGAGATATGTCCATTAATGAATCATAGTGGGTAGCTGGTCGGGTGCAAAATAAATGATGTCCCGAAGAGGTCGTGACGTCGCTTAGTACGGAGCATCCATAGGGTGGGGGAGTCACTGTTTGAGTTTTTCTCTAATGGAAAATCTGCATAATGGGTCAGTACCCCCCGTGATTCGATTTGCGCGGAACACCTTATCCTCGACCCGCGCCCGCGCTGTCATCGCCGCGCCCTCTAATGGACGGCTGCTATTTACTCGCCGACGGAAGACGACAGTTTTTGTAGATCTCCTTTTGCAAAGTGAGCTCGCAAGTGGGACGCCTTTGTGACTTAACTGCCTTTCACGAGGATAAAACGAGCGATCGACGGCGCGGGCGAGACGCCTGACTCACCGACAAACATGGGAACCCTTGTAAGCGATATCCAATAATGCCGGCTCCTTGAGCGCACTCGTGTTTTATGCCCATTATAACGGCAGCGCGCCACCAAAATATTTGTGAGCGCTACAGCCTCGGACGCGAGGCAGCGGCGAAAATAAATCATCAGCCACACCGAAATATTAAAAAATATGACGAGGCACAAGCAATTAATTAGTGTAAAACGAGCTGTTACTCAGTTGCAAAGAATTTTCAGAACATTTTGGGATCGTGTATTGAGTCGGTGTAATTTGTAGAACAATGCAAATCCGTTTTTTATTCGGGTTCCCGTAACGGGAAAGGGTCGGAATTGGAAAATATTTTTGATAGAGGTTAGCGGGGCCCGCATTTATCATTATCACGTCGTCGACGTGGCAGGTCGCCGCACCTTCGCGTTGCCTACTAAATCATAAAAATTGCAAGTTGGAATCATATTTTATCCGACCTTACATAAGTGTGTTTAGTTGGTACTCACGCTTAATAGGAGTGATCATATACATATATCCATGATAAATCACTCGGGACCCTTTGTAGCGCATTGCATGTGGGAGTGTGTGGCGGGCCTACTCACATAAAAAAGAGCACACAAACATTGCATTCTAAACGACACAAGATCTAAAGCCTGCACTAACAAACATATCTAAATTATATTCAATAACGTCTAGCTGTAGAACTTACATATTATTTGTTCCAATATCGATGGATGATTCGGATCTTACATCAAATTCCATAATCAATTTAAGGGCGAATAAAGAATCGAGCTCCATTTCTAAGTACATACATGGAAGGAAAATAAAAGAACAAGTAAAATAACACCAAAGAAATGTTTCAGGCTCGTAGGAAAAGTAAATGTGACTGGAGGGCATTTATATACGTGAGTAGTTATCGTGTGAGCCGGCAGGTGGCGTTGGAAACATTTTGCTACGCTCACAGTTCGGCATCCGACACCGGCTCGCAAGAGAAAGGCTAAAGAAAAATGTAAGACAAAACAACTAAGCACCCTGAAACGCTTTTAAAGGATAAATAGTTACGGAGACGCGAAATCATTTATCAACTTCCGCCAGGGCTAATACGACATCAGAACGGATCGGAAGGATTTAGACCGGAAGAAATCGCATTATGTATAACAAATGGCACTAGATATAATAGTAATGGATTGCTTAGATTAGATAGTAGGAAAACGATTGGCTACTACGTTTCCCATGAACATAATTTGAGTGGGAAAATGTGGAATAAGCCAGCCTAATTTCATTCAAACATTACTTTCCAAATTTTTACTTGTGTAATTTAATAGAAAAAGGTCGAACTAAGCCCCTCACGTAGGTAAATACTTTCTTGTAATGATTTGATTGCCGATCGGAAAACTTCCTGTAAGGGCTTGTTTCTAAATTCGGAGCAAAAAACAAAGTCGATACGCACTTTTATTAGGTTAGTGGTAATCTAATATCGACCGGGGAGACCTGACACGCGGCTCCACGTGGCGTGTACCTATTATGTTCTGTACATTTGAATTTATAAATGGTTGCATGTGAGCGCGGCCAATGAAACGCCCATTCAGAGGGCTGTACTGACTGTACCGCTCTATTTGTTCAGGACAGCTCAGACGGAAGTTCGTGTAGGCGCGGATCGCCAACACCGGCGCGTTTCCGCTTTTGCGATACAACATGCAATGTTCAATGAAGTAACACTGGGTCATATTCAAAGTAGCATGCAAACACACTCCGTTTAAATGAAAAACACTCCCGAAATTTTATATAGTTAGGCAAAAGATAGGCGAACTGCTCGCAGTTTCGAATCGCATGATAACAACAAAAGTTTACCTATTGAGACGGCAATTTCCAATCGATCCAAACAAAAGCTATTCGGGATCTGACGACGTTTCTATGGTGCAAGGCAATTTACGAGTGTCCTGGGCCCTAACCACGCTAGCTACTCAAATCGTAATAGAAAAGCAAATCGTGAAGCTCGTGTCAGCAAAATGTCAAAAGCGGAGCGTTTGAAACGTAATCGCGAGCGTTTGCTTTTCTATTACGATTTGAGTAGCTCGCGTGGTTAGGGCCCTGGTCTAAGGGTCGACATTACAGGCTTATGTTACCTGATCCGTTATTTTTAGTGCAGCACCTGCGCAGTCTGTACATTTCTCTTAGAAACGCCATGCAACCTTACACTATAGAATTTTATTAAAGAGCAAGCGACCTAACGAAGTCATGCAATATAAATTCTGCAAAAATGTACAGGAAAAATGTGCAAGTAAATTAATTTTTAGCACTTCACTTCACATATTTTTTTGCTAGGATTATAAAAATATAGATATAACCTACAGCTGGACGGAATGATTACATAAAACAATTAAATACCGCCGTTAAAATTACTATCAGTTGATCAGTAAACCCATAATAAAGGGTCTTTGATCCATACACGGAGGTCTAAGCCTAAGGTGCGTAGGATTTATTTCCAGTTAATGCCTGGATGCCAACACCTTTGCTCCTCGGCCTTGCATTCTTATGTGAGCCTATGTAAGATGTTTACGATCTTGCCAACTGAAAGGCAGAAGTACTACCCACAATATTATGGCATTTCATTGTATTCTGAAATATATTGTCAAGAATTGTGTTGAACGTAGTTTACGAGTATCGTATTGTAGAACAGAAACGGTGATAATAAAATGACGAGATCAATATCCTATTATGAGAACACGTTCAGTTTAGTAAGTAATAAAATACATATAGTGATTCCCAGTTTTAAAATGAGTCAAGTAAAAAAACAAGGCTACTTGAAAGTTGTTAAGCATTTACTTAAATACTTAAACTTTTGGAATCTGTTAAGCTCGGTGCAGCTTTAAACACTTGTAGATAAGGTGATATCATCAAATGTAGTATCTCTTTTATATATAAAAAACAATTTGAGGTTATCATAAAGTATTTTAAATAACATAGAATAGATATTCCAACAACAGAGCTCCATTGAAAAGTTTATTTATAGATACGATTTTCAGCGACCATTTAACTCATAAAACAACTAAATGGGGGCCGTGATGGAATATCGGCGGGCAACCGTGAAATAGGAAAGCTAATCTACGGACTAGTTGGCGTGGAAGTGGGGTCGACTTTATCTTTTGTGTAAACTCTCATTTGGCGCCGCTAAGCTTCGGTTTAAAGCTTAAACTGTAAGGGAGCCGGGGAGCCATGGTAAGAAAGCGCTTTTCACGCTCGACTGACGGTGGCTGAAGACTGCGTTTGGCGCACATTGCATTTCTAAGAAATCAAGGAGAGTATTGAGCGGTTTCGTCGTGAGGCGGTTGAGAGTGCAAAATCGTTTTTTTTTGTTATATTCAAACTATTGTTATTTTGGGCTCAGACTTCGACTGTAAGAGCTGAGAAACGCGTTTCCAGAACATTTAACAGCTATCGTTTACCGACTAGAAAAAGAGAATCCATAGTATACAAGTGCTTCGTATAAAACATTAATGATTCATAATATGCTGGTAAATAGCGTACAGCTATCGGAATTAATGACTGACTTTAATCAGTATATATACGGAAAGCAATTGACACGTTTATTTGATTTCATTCCAATATCGAGAAATTAAACTGTGCTCCAAATAACATTAATTAACTCGGACTGTCGCTTAATAATTGCTATTCAATTAAATCACTTTATTAGTTGCTTTAATTTTTTTGAGACTAGTAGAAAAGAGATGAATGCATAAACATTAATTTGCTATATTATTTAATTTGTACCCCGCGACTTCATCCGCGTAGTATTGGATTATTGGGTTAAAAAGTACCCTATATGTTAATCCCGGTTATAATCTATCTGTGTTCCAAATTTCATCCAAATCCGTTCAGTAGCTTTTGCGTGAAGGAGTAACAAACATACATACATACATACATACATACATCCACACTCACAAAATTTCGCATTTATAATATTAGTAGGAAGTAGGTACAGAATTCATCTGAATATTTTTAGGTTTAGCAATTTTCTATTGCAGGGTCTCATCGATTAATATTTTAAGATTTAACATCGCAGAAATTGATAGAACGATAAAAAAAAATACTGAAATCAAAGGGCATTCTTATCAAGAGTCAGTCTATTCAATCGAAGCGATCACAACTTAGGTATAACGATTTTCTATTTCAATTTAATAGCTTACGACGCCGCGACGACGTTCTCCGTCGTTGTGCATAAACGATCTGCGAACTCTGAATTTACGAGTATCGTCACCGATGTATCGTTTTGCATCGATATTTGTTTTCAGATCAATACCTTCCACCTGGGCGTCTGAGGAGAATTATATCATTTTGGAATTTTTTATTTGAATATACCGTTATGAATGCCAATGTGATTGAATGTCAATTCAATTTAAAATAATTACATGGTATTATTATAAACAAAGAAAGAAAGAAACATTTTTTCGACACACATCGCGGGTCAGCGCGAACTGTGCCGAAAGGTAATTGGCTCAGCATTTGTGCTGGAGGAGAACGAGACTCCCCCAGCGCTGATTTTCAGCCAAACCCTCCTCAGTGGGTCATACGTGTCACTGACTACCCAGTAGAAATAATATATAATTAATAAAATGAGATAGTAAAATACATGCTTGCGATCTAACGGAATGAACCTGTTTAATAATATATTTCAGTTCTTATATATATGTAAATGTATTTAGGTAAATGCATTATACATTTATGATCGATGTTAAACCAATTACTTAAATGTAATGTCTCATAAATAATGCATAAAATACAAGTCTTAAGGAGAAATACATGAAATAGGTATCAACGAGTATCAACAGCAACAGCATTCCATCAACTACACTAATGAGGAAAACAATAAAACATACAATTTAAAATTTCCAAATTAATGGTTAACCTCAAGTTCGGTCGATGTTTCACTAACAAATACAAGTCCAAGTCCGAATAAATTGTAAGAAGAACGAACAATGTCGTTCAAGTATATAACCGTAAACCGAGCGATAGTAACAGTAGGCGGCGGCGGAGAAAACTCGATTTATCCTAGTGGACACCGTAACGAGCGAACCCTCCGCGCGAGTGCTCCCTCAATAGCACTGCTACATGGAAAAGGCGGGATGAGTGTGGATGTGTCCGCGCAAAAATACCTACTTTTTTCCCTAGTACGTTTTGGATACTATAAAGTTAGTTTTAAATGGTTTCATCTCCATACAACAGTTTAACAAAAACTTTTCTACATTAATTTGAACCACATAAGTACAGAAAAATGTATAGAAAGCTTATTTTATTTATTCGTGTGTCATAGGAACATGGTAGATTATATCTTAAGTGCAAACGGAGTTGGCAATTATAGAACCTGACGGTTTGCAAAAGCAACACGTCTTCTTTCTACGTTTTCTGCAATAGTATTTACGACAGGCGCATGTTCGTTAGCGTCATCAATCTTATCAGTCAGCAGTATGTTGTAGCCGTCGTTAAGGTCAACCAGGCCAAATACAACTGCAAAGTTACTTCAAAACTCCAAAGAGACAACTAAGTAGGTCTAATTCTTATCGATTTCGTAGCTTCCATCCACACTATAAATTGGTACGTTGGCGTAAAAACTTCAGAGAACAAGATAACATTACTTATGGGAATACAAAGAGAGCATACAATCATGAACGAATAGTACAATTGAAATATTTAGCACGGTGACTACATCATACGTAATTACTTTATCAGACCGTAACGCCAGATGCAATATTTATCTCTCATGACTGCTAGGGTTAAACGCGCTCGGTAAACGTTTTCACATCACGTATGTAGCAATTGAGATAGTATCGAAATGCGACAGATAACTCGGGAATGCATGAAAGGAACACGGCGAAAGCACGTCTCTCCTTAATATTCCCTCTGATAGCAGCAGTTCAGGTCCCGCTGCACACTAGCGCCAACCGCCGCCGGCATCGTGCTCGGAATCGACGAACTTTATAAAACCCTCTTTATTGTGCGACTTTAACTTCCTAAAAGCGAGCAACTCGGTGAGTCCAGTAGATTTCATAATATTTTCATCACTCGATCTCATATTACGCGAGACAGTTATAATAAATATCGCCAGACTGACACACCAAACTGGTCCCAAACTAAGCAAAGCTTGTACTATGGGTACCGTACAATGGACTGGGGGCGATCCCAGTGACACCCAGACCAGGGAAAATTACGAAAAGGCCATTTCCGAAATTTACCCCATCGGGAATCGAACCAGCAACCACCATGTGCAGTGAGCCGAGCGGCCTACGCTCGAACCACTGCGCCAAACGGTCGACGATAATCGTAGATCAAAAAGAATTTTGCATTATAATATTCTGAAGAAATAGTAAACACAAGTGCGATTGTTTACACAAGTGGGCTCGTGGATAATACTAAACATTAAACAGCACAATCGGTTATATTACATGAACTGATACAATACACATTGGAAACAAATATGGGGAATGTAAACAGAAAACATGGGCAACAATCATGCGGGTGGAGACAGAACTCTGACGGCTTGTTGGTCTTTAGTCACTCGCCTTTTAGCAATTAAAATGTAATCAACTTTAGAGTAACGTAGGACCTCGGGTTTATTAAAAGCATACTAACTACCTATTGTTCTACATTGAATTAAATGTAATTAATAATAACAGAACAAAACAATTTGTGGGTACGAACTATGACAAAATTGGACATAATGGATCCCTAACACAATAAAATAAAAACAAAGCCCGAAGTCTGGTATCAAATCTGGTTAAAAGCTGAGCTTTTGAAACTCGTATTAATGTTTTCTCCGAGACAAAGCCTTTAGAAGAGAAAAGACCACAAAAGTTACAAGCTTTATACTCGAGACGAAATGTTACTTCAATGTCGGTGGGGTTAAGTTAATACCGACTCTGTGACACTCAAAGAAATTGCTGATTTACGTCATGTAGACTCTTTCCTTTGACATGATCATGTCAAGGTACACATCCCTAATTTATTGTCACATTTGTTTCAGAAATTCAAAGAATTCCCCGGAATGGAATGTACGCTACATACTGAGACAGTGAACAGAAGTCGGCGGTCCACAATCCAGAGACATGATTTCACAATTCGCCGTGAGGGACGTGCATAAGAAACTAATTGTTGGTACGGAACGCGCCAAAGGTTCCGGCACGTCAGATGTGCATTGTTAGCAGACATAATGCACTGGAAAAATGTTTTTACATGCGACATAATTTTTTAAACAAAAACATTTCGAACTTCAAACCCATACAACAACACAGATCTTGTATCGATTTCAGGATCCGAGTCCTTTCAACCAGCGAACAACTTTTATCTGTTGCGTATTCTACATCTAAACGAAGCTGTATTTTATGATTATTTGCTTTCAGCCGGGAAGCTAATGATGCGCCACAAATGTCTCGGCGCCGCGGCGCCGATTGGCTAAGTTAGCATTCGGCACGTACATTATCCATTCAACGCCGATGAGGAAGGACGTTTTCGAGAGTGCACACTCAGACTTGCTGAAATTTCTCTCCGTATGCAATTACAAAACGAGGTCTGCATTGTTTGTTGAAGTGGAACATGTTAATTGTTTAATTTGCACTGTGTTTGCACAAGCAGTTGAATAGGTAGTGCCGCAAAGCGCAGAGTAGACCATTACAGAATTGCAGCAAACACGAGCGTTCGATTTCTGTTAGATAATCGAACATTTCTCGGTTGAACTTCCATAAAATACGGTTCAGCGGCTAGATTCCATTTTCATATCGATATAATAAATACGAGTGAATTTATGTCAGCGTTTAATCTGAAGACAAAATCGCATTTGAAGTCACGAGGCGCATTGTTGTTGGCAATAAGGTTTCACACAGCCCGCGCGTGCTCGCCACGCTAGCAATATCAAAAATAACATATTTCAATAACTCCATCTCGATGGAAGGATATGAAAGCCATGAACACAAAATTATAGTGCGGGTATAATATTTGATCGTCTATCGAATATTTGCGATATTATTAGGTGGCAAATACATATTGTAACGAGGTCACTGATATCAAATAAGTAACTCGATTGACTACACACACAGCTTTAAGGAGACAGATCTTGAAGAAAATATAAATCTTTAAATAAGCATCGAAAAAATAATAATTATAACTATCATAATTTCAATAAAATGATGTATATTCACATCATAACATTATTCCTGTGTAATAAAACCATGAAACGGGTTGGATTCCACGGTGACATAAGTAGGAAACATTTCATGAAATGGAAAGCAATCCAACAACTTTCTGATCGCCGTCTGAGAGCCGTAGGATGAAGACATATAACGTAATAAGTTATATCTATGATATAACTTGAACCTGAACTTGCAGGCATTATGAATTTATAACTTTAGATGGACCACTACGTCACATCCTTACGCTTTATACAATAAATTAAAATTGGACAAGTCATACAATCGATTCAATGGATCGTCACAGTCCGTTAAAGGTGAACAAGCATTCCGACCCATTCGGAAAAAGACATCTCATTCGGGATCCAATTTACGTGGGAGCGGGAGCTAACCGCATATAATCTAGTTGCGGAGTTGACTCCGCAAACAATTCATTTCAATTTCAGTCCAAGTGTGTGCCAGCCGCACTGTCCGCGGTTACCCCACACTTTCATCTGAATAATTGTATAATAGTATGTAGAGTATGTACGATAGAGCAGCTTTTTGTTTACCAAAAATAATCTTGTATCGTTGGTTATAAGTATAATCTTCTCGGACTAATTGATGATATGAAAGAAGACCGGCCATCAGAAGAGGGATTTGTCATCGTCATAATCATCGATCAAACATAAACTAAAGCCTCGGTTACAGTAGTTAGGAAATTACAATGACAAAATCAACAAAATATTCTAATTTTCAGAGATAGATACCTATCTATTTACATTTGTTCCGGCGGCGATCATAAAATGATTTTACTTCCGAATTATAGATTTTATCAACTCAGTCATAAAATGAATTATTGAACCGCTACATAATTTTGATTGTAATGACTGGTGAATAAATATTTTAGCGCGTATTACCATAAGCAACGGAATATTTTAATATATTTTCCCTCGTTCGCCTCACTAGCTATGTCTGTAGGAATGTTGAAGTGCTGATACATTTACATTTCAAAACGACATTGTTTTATAAGTATACTAGCTGTGCCCCGCGACTTCATCCGCGTAGTATTGGATTATTGGGTTAAAAAGTATCCTATATGTTAATCCCGGTTATAATCTATCTGCGTTCCAAATTTCATCCAAATCCGTTCAGTAGTTTTTGCGTGAAGGAGTAACAAACATACATACATACATACATACATCCACACTCACAAACTTTCGCATTTATAATATTAGTAGGATATGCACAAGGTGAAGATTTTACAAATAAATAATACTTGATTAAAAAAACTTTGTGCCCACTGCGAAAGTTTGATATCATTATCTGATTCATATAATGCAAACACGTGTATTCTCTTTCTTAAAGAAAAGATAATAAGCTTGTTTGATAGTTTATTATTTTCATGAACTTCATAATAATATTTGTAAAAGATATCATAATTATCTTGAAAGAAGGTTCTACTATACTCAATCAGAAATGTGAAAAGTGTAATCTGAGCGAGCTCATGATGGATTTCTTTGAAGTGAAACCAAAGTTCGAATTGAGCAATCAAACTTTATTCAACACAACAATTTTGAACATTTTCGGTTCTTGATATACCGGGTGATAGTAATTTATAGGTAGTCTGCCAACAAACTGCTGCGCAGTGTGGCAGATAGTAATTACGAATCTATACAAATAAATAAAATTGGAGTGTCTGTTTGTAATATCAAAATAACACCTTTTCACTAAGTGCATATCAAAGTACATACGACAACTATAGCAAAAACGCGATTTATTTATTTTTTGTCTGTCTGTCTGTCTGTCTGTCTGTGTGTTTGTTCCGGGTAATCTCCGAAACGGCTGGACCAATTTTGACGGGACTTTCACTGGCAGATAGCTGATGATAAAAGGAGTAACTTAGGCTACTTTAATTTTGGAAAAACAATTAGGGTTCCGCGTAAAAAAATAAAAACACATGCAATCAAAGAGTATCTCCGAAATGGGTGGACCGATTTTGACGGGACTTTCACTGGTAGATAGCTGATGTTATAAGCAGTAACTTAGGCTACTTTTATTTTAGAAAAACAAAATTAAAAAAAAAGATTCCTGTCGCGTGGGCTCAGAACGCGGGAGCGGGCTTTTTTGTTAAGTTAAATTCCACGCGGACGAAGTCGCGGGCTCAGCTAGTTGTATAATATTGTTATTGAATAAACAATTATATAACATAATAAAAATAACACGATTTAAGGTATTCGTATTTAAATCTTAGTGGTTATGTTGACTATAACTATGAAATATGAACGCAGTACCAATCACTACACAAGGATTTTTATGCGTCGCGCATGGTCGGTTGGTACCTACGTAATTTTAAACGCTTTCATTGTGCTATTGAATTCTCCCTTTTTCCGTGGCTTTTTGCTATGCCATTGGGTATGTTTTGAATCGTGATCATAAATCTGATATCACAAAAAAGCGAGTATTCGATCGAAAAACTATCAAATAAAACTTTACATGTACATTTTTCGAAGCAGAATAAAAATATCGAAACTAATCATGTGTAAATTTGACCTTACATAATGAAAACTCTCTGGGACTGACTTGTTAAATGTAAACTAAAATCTTCCTGACTTCTTACAAGGAAAGAGAATGGAAAACAGGGTGCTCGAACCTGCGCCGCGGGTCGAGGGAGGCGAAGTTGCTCGTTTTATATGCAAATTTCCAACGTCCTTATGAATATGAAAATTTTCTATTAGAACGTGTCGTTGTCAGCGTTCTCTTGATGTACTGCGAATGATGCCTTTTTTTCATAGATTTTTGCCACTCAGCAGTTTGTTGGCGCGCATGCAAATAGAATAAGAAACTGCTGGCTTGACTTATCATAGAGCACATTTAGTATCATTTGCAAATTTGATGAATATATACAAGGATGAATTGATTACACAACACAACACCATAACAATTGGTTGTATTTTGCGGACAACTACGATAGACTAACCCCAAAACAGTATTACTTACTCTGACCACCATGAAACCTAAGCAAAATTTGTAATCTATTTGTTCCTGTATGAGTCACAAATCTGGTGTCAGTTTCACTGCCACCTGATGTGGATTCACGACTATGATAGCTGGGACTGACGGCTTTTTGTATTAATCATGAATGTAGATAATTCATGTGAATAACAATTTCAGAAGCTAACGATCCGTGAAACAAGTCTATGCGCTCGCGTGGCTCAACTTTCAATGGCTTAAAACTGAAGAGCGGTGTTTGTGAAGCGTGCGGGTGAGGCCTCGAGCGGTGCATGCAGGCACCTAACTACTCCCACGGGACTCTGGGCTGCGACATTCAATGAATATCTTTAAAGTTACCAGCTCGGCAGAATAGTTTCATAGTTTGGCGTTGGGGACATTTCGTTATATATATATTATACTAGCTGTGCCCCGCGACTCCGTCCGCGTTCTGTTGTAATTTTTCCTGAATTTTCTGTGCTATAAACCTCACGGAGCCCGAGACCTTTCCAACGAATGGAAAACCGTGGAAATCGGTTGGTGCGTTCTGGAGTTATAGCGTCAGGAAGGAAAACCCGACTTATTTTTATATAGTAG
This sequence comes from Notodonta dromedarius, assembly GCA_905147325.1. Lineage (NCBI taxonomy): Eukaryota > Metazoa > Arthropoda > Insecta > Lepidoptera > Notodontidae > Notodonta > Notodonta dromedarius. The sequence continues at coordinate 3,475,431 of LR990167.1, forward strand.
ATATTTAGGACTACCAAACCGCCCCGACTTCGCACGGGTATTTTTATCAGTGTTTCTCTACTATATTATGCATGTATTATACAGATAAACATTCCTCTTGAAACACTCTATCTATTAAAAAACCGCATCAAAATCCGTTACGTAGTTTTAAAGATCTAAGCATACATAGAGACAGACAGACATCGACTTTGTTTTATACTATGTGTAGTGTTGCTGCAATTGGGATGGCGGTTAGTATTAAATTGAGTTATTTCTTTTTAACATTATTGTGAAATCATTTATCAAAAATATTATTTCTATACAATGATATTCGTTATTAAAATGATATTTGGTAATTATTAACCTCTACCATTCTTATCTAGACACGTTGCAAAGTATGTTATTAATGCAAGTATAAATCTAGTTGTAGTATTTGTTCCACCAAAAGTAAGCTTAGAAATAGCGAAAATACGTTACTTAATCACAATAAAAATAGAGCAGGCTTTACATATCCTACTAAAACAAACTCAACAGTTAAAATTCACAAAAGTGTTTACTTGGAGACCCTCCCCCTTAAAAATACCTAGAAGGAATAACAGAGGTGAACAAATGAAAGTCGATTAAATTAATTCGAGCGGAATGTTTTAAACGTGGCCGCGCTAAAGAAAAGTCAGGCGTTGTGGGTCTCGCTCTTAAAGTTCTTGAATGAGAATAAGTCTTGAATCGGAACGCAGACTTGCCGAATACCGTAGAACTTAGCGGATTTCTTTCATTTAAAAATTGAATATGCTAACTTTTAAATTCATAACATCAATATCGGAGCCTCTAGTAGCATATAACTATAAAATAAGCGTTTAAATGTATTTATACATAAACGTTTTATAATGTGTGACCGCCATGTCCTACCAGTTGCAGTGTACCTATTGTAACAGATAGAAATAATAAAAATAGGTTACATGAACTCTAACAATAGAAAGAGTGCCACAAAAGAGCATGTGAATAAATAGTGCTTGTGCGTGGCATTAAAGTTTCCTACACAAATACAAGTTGTTGCCGTGAACAAGATAATGAAATGCCGAGGTGGATACAGATGTGCTGTCCCAAGCACGAGGTCGAGAGAAACAATTCCTGAAAATAGGCACTCTGCCAACAAATACAGCCTCTGTTCCTGAACATTCAAGTGCTCTAAAGTCCCTACCAGCATTTAAAATGCGAATCTCGACGCCGCACTATCCAAGCAGGCGTATTGTACAGACCGCCGGCAGAGGTGCTAAGAAAACATTAAAAAGAGAATTTTCAAGTTCTCAAGACACGTATGAAAGAACTTTAGCAATAAAAGGAGAAAAAGGGGCTTTCCGGGCCATAGCTTTTACCGAGTTAAAGTTACTCAAAGTGGCGTACTTTGGTGAGGGCTAACTTGGCGATGGTCAATAAACTTAGCCGCCGCCGTGAGACGGGCGGTCTCGCGCAACAATAAAGCGGAACTTCCGCAACAGTTTATCTCATGAAAATCTAACAAAAAACTTTTAATATTAATCTTCAAAGCTTGAGAGCTGCTTAAGAGGGTAAAAAACGAAGAGGATAAAGGAACGATTAATGTTCCCGTTGATGTAAGAAATTGCTCGGCGCTAGACTCGCTAAAGGCCGGGGATAACAGCGTGGGTTTGTTTGCCAAGAATTCAATCGCAGCGAAGAGGCACAGGCGGGCAATATGCATTCACCCCGCCACGCCTGACGGCGCCACCAGCTCATTAATTGAGCTATCAACATATCTGCTACAGTAATCTCGGTGAAGCTGACACACCTTTGTTGGACTGTGCCTTTAGAAGCTCTGTTATGCAATAACACGGGTAATTAAATAATCCTACTAATATTATAAATGCGAAAGTTTGTGAGTGTGGATGTATGTATGTATGTTTGTTATTCCTTCACGCAAAAACTACTGAACGGATTTGGATGAAATTTGGAACACAGATAGATTATAACCGGGATTAACATATAGGATACTTTTTATCCCGATAGTATGTTCCCGTGGGACAATTATCGATCCTACTGAACGGATTTGGATGAAATTTGGAACACAGATAGATTATAACCGGGATTAACATATAGGATACTTTTCAACCCGATAATCCCGAAATTTTTGCTACGACGCGGATGAAGTCGCGGGGCACAGCTAGTGGATATATATAATAGAACATCGTTATACTTATCAGTAGACGTATGGGAGGTATAACGACCGTATAAAGAGCGGAGTCATATAAAGCTGGTTCGTTCTTACCTTGTGTTTCTGAACGTCAGTTTTACGACGGTTCGTAAAAGTTGACTCCGGGTGGCGGAATAAAAATTTTGTGACTAACTCGCGCGCGAGAATCTCGGTGACACTGTGACAATGTAAAATCCAATTTCCTAGAATCCCTGGAGCTTCGGTGCCGTAACGATCGTCTCCTTTACGACCATTGGCCTACGAATGCGGTAAACTTTACGTAATCAATCAGTGTTTTCAATTTGACGCCGACAAACACACACTAGAACCACAGTAACAATGTGCTGTAACATTGTGTCACGCACTCTATTATTGAGCGTGTAGTCAATGGCGTGATTTATGTAAGCCCCAGTTTAACTCCATGAATCAGTGACAAGCATGTACTGGATTAATATAAGATACCATTTCTTGTGGCTGTACTATTTATTACGACTATTCTGTGAACATTGTTAATTGATATTTGGTCAACACACACTATCGGTACTTTTGTGAACCAAGATCTGCAGTGGCCTTCAAGACACAGTGATTTGACTCTCGCAACAACCGTCTACGGAATCCCCAACAAATTTAATTTGAAGAAAAATAGTTCAATGTACGATGAAAAAATAAATTGGAGGAGCAATTATGCTTTAGGTACCGCTAGTAGACAAAGTTCTGTGGCCGTGTCATAATAATACGTTTTCGCTTACAAATCATTTTCTTGCCCTTTAGAGATCACATAATAATTTCACTGGTCCCAATTTAGCTCGTATTACGTCAAGTGTGGAATATCAATGAGCCGCCTTATGAGACAATGGGACGGGACGATGGACGGACGGAAAAACGGCGAGGCAGGCAGGCAGGCTACCACTGACGCACGCCCTTCATCCCGGGAGCGAGGCATGGAATAGAATTATCAAACACGACGCACCGTGCCGGCGGACAACATGCAACATGATTAATGCTCCACGGAACCTTAAATTTGATTTATTTAACAACACAGAGCGACGAGCACCGTTTAAAAAGTTACCGAAAAACATTCGAAAGTTTTAATCCGCTCGTACCAAATCGAGAGCGAAATTTAAAACAATGAATACGTAAATGGTAAATTAGAAATTCTGAAGAGGCTCGATAAAGATAATACGATAAACGAAACACGACAGATCACTGCGGGGGGTTAATGTTTTATGGAGGAATCGCAACGAGAGTGCATTTCGTTAGCTTTCTTATCATCGAGACTGGTGATGTCACAAGATATGAAGAACATCAGCGGGTAAAAAGAGAATCTCAATGGCGTATAATGTTTTATGTGAATTATCCACGAAACTCAATTAATAATGAATGTGAAGAAACGTTATTTATAAAGCTGTTCAGTTGTGCAAATTGCTGTAAAGTGACACGAATCGTTTGCAAAATGCGTAGCATGGATTTATCTCTGCCATCGGCTGATGTAATGTAAGTCGTCATCCGCAAAAAGCAAGCGGAGCATCCGTCGGTGGCATCCGCACCGATGACGGATCGTAGCCGGCGCGCCGGCATCCATCACCGGTGAATAGGACTCGACTCCCATCATGTAATGCACAACAACACTCAACACCTAGAGGTTTCGTGTTCAATATTTTGGTTCGAAAGAACTCTAAGCAGTATTCTGTGACTTTACATCCGAAATTAAGAGACAAGGTATTTTGCTGGTAGGAAAACCTAGAGATACAAAATAACTAAAAGATAGTAATTTAAAATATTGTATTAAAAGTGATATGAATGAGGTTAGAGTGCATGCGAGTATAACGGAAAAGCTTGATGAATGGAAGGAAAAGACATACTGCGCCGACCCCAGATAATGGGAAAAGGTAAGGCAGATGATGATGATAGTTAACGGATAAAATTTTATTAACTACTACTTAAGAAATTAACAATAGTAGCTGAACATAATAGAAATTGCAACTAAACGCCGCACTAAAATGATGCAACTTCTGCCGCAACGTACTAAGCGCTCTAACACTACCTACTGTTACAAAGAGGTTAGTTATAATGACTAGTGTTGCGACACTCGTGTGGTTTTGACGGATGTTACGGAAAACTTTCACTGGGCGCTTTCCGCGTGTTTCGTCATTTACATGAATTTTCCACTTAAGATGCGTTAGCTTGTTTAAATGGCATTTTTACAGTACTTTTCGTTTTTAAGTTCTTGTTATATTCTGTGTGTAGAAACAAAGGTCATCAAGATATACTACTATAGGTACTAAAGAAAATGTACTTAACACGTTTGACGTTGCGTGTTGTTTTATGTAATAAATAACATCGCTTGAAATAGTGTAAGTAAAGCCTTACTAAAATTTTAGAATATATTATATCCGTAAGTATGGATAACTAATTCATATTGTTACGGCATACTTTTTAGGGTTCCATAAACAAAATTGAAGTGTCCGTTTGTAATGACAAAAAAACTGCTTTTAACTAAATGCATATCGAAATATATATAAGATAAAACATACATTTTAAAAATGTTTAATTGTCTCTTTGTTCCGGCTATACTCTGAAACGGCTTGACCGATTTCAACGGGTCTCTCAATTGTAGGTCGCTGATATTGCAAGGAGTTACTAACGCTACTTTTATTTTATTGGAATATCACGCGGTCGGAGTCAGGGGCCACCAACTAGTAGCTAGTAGCTAGTCTCGTAATAAACGCCGATTACGGAAGGCGGGTACCTCACGGTTACGGTCACTGTCCATATCGCAACACTGCCGACTGCCTTGCACATAACGCGGCTCCGTTGAGTAATAAATGCACAGTAAATTTGCGTACATTTTATAAAACTAAATAATATAATAACGTCACATTATATTGAAATCCGAAACCCGAAGGTATCTTTATTGCAATCTAGGTTTATATAATAGCGGGCGAAATTAATTCATCGCACGCAGGCAGCATCGCCCCGGTATCTCCCACGATAAGTTTCGGACGAGCCCCGGGGTGCAAACACCAACTATCGTAACGAGATCGGGATTTCTGAGAACGTTACGTTGAATGCTCGAATCGTTACCATGGTGCGTCCTTATCTCGATATTCGGTACATCATTTACGAGCCCGGATAAAAGTTGGAGGCTATCGTCGGCTCTTCAAGAGCCGAATATACACGATAAAAACGAGTCCCGAAAATGTACGTTAAGATATTCAACGTACAACGTAGCTACAATCAATTTAGGAATAGAACAAAGTTTGAAGACGCGCGGGCTAGGCGAGGAAACATGATGAAATAGGACATCATGCCAGTTTGTGCTGGCCCGTGGGCTGAATACCAATATTCTGAAAGAACGTATCCTAATATTTCAATTTGTGGAATGATAAATTGGTATTCTCTATACTATTTACTTATGCCTAAACTTACGGAAATGGAACAGCAGATAAAGTATATATTTTGTGAAAATAAATATAAGTAATCTTTGTGAAATTAATATGTATTCCTGTCATACAAATGGGCATTACTTGAAATGACTGAATTGAATGGGTTGCAATGAAACTTGCCATTAGGATAATTTATATTATATCATGGGTCAATATAATGCATATTTTTCTCTAGTTAAAAAGGTCGAGATTCCTCGGGGTAGTAAACAAAATCCACGCAAACAAGTTTCGGGCGAATTCTGTGGCGAATCTTTTAACTTTATTGGAAGAACGGAGAATGGAAGAGAAAATAATAAATGGAAGAGAAAATAATAATAATAGCAATCACCTAATAATATATGGATGTCAAATATGATAGGTTTGTTGTAGATAAGTACGTCAGAGACAGGGTCGAGTTTATATATTTGATCCGAAGCGGAGGGGCAGTTGTTTGCGCCCGCATATTCCTATTTGCCATTCCTGAAAGTAAATAAAATCCCGACGAGTGTTGTAAAGACTTATAGATACTAAACGATATACTAGTCAAGTACTTGTTTTACTACTCAATACTCAATAGCATGTAACTCGTCAGTGTCCTCATTGCCTTCATGTCTGAATTGGACAATTAATTGTGTGCGTAACAAAAATAGCTATTCGTATCTCTTTAATTAAGTGTAATTCTATATCCTGAAACTCTATATCCAAGCAAATGTGTAAACAAGTAGTAATTAGTACGAATAGTGCATGAAAGGACTATCATACAGCTGTCGTGGATATAAAGGCGTAAAGTAAATATTTGGGAAAATAATAAATTTCAGACACCAATTAAAAACACTTCAAATAATGGTTAATAACTTTTTTTGTAATAAAAGGAAGATGGAATCTGGTACAGAGTGGGATATTGTGCAGGGCAGTTACACCCGAGGTGTAGACTACGGCAGCGGCGGCCCCGCTGACAGGACAATCGACGATTTATGATCAGAGATACGCACTGCCCAATACGATCTCAGGCCAATGAAATTTTCCAAATCTATTACGTGTTTGTAAGCATACATATTGAGGCTCGAATGCACAAATCAACTTCAAAAATATATTCTCACGACTGAATGACCGACAGAAAAAGCATTATTTTTACACAAGAATTCCTTACGTAAAGTAGTTGCGCACTAAGAAAGGATCTTTAAAAACTCAAATAAGATTAGAATAACCCCAATATAATTTCGAAGAATGTGCCTTCTAAAATATTGCGGACAATTTAATTTAAAAGTTTCCAAAATACGAAAAGATCTCTCGGAAATTGGCGGGTCGCATTAAAACTGTCCATTATAATCGGCTCTACACGCCATTAGGGAGTTGCGTTTCGCGATCAATTTGGTTCAAAGTTCCCATGATATTACAGAGCGGGGCTCGGGCGGGTGAATTCGTAAGCTCTCGATTATTTATGTGGACGGATCCTGAGTCCGCCCCAGTCGCCCTCCGCGTGTCACTACGTAAAGAGGAGTAATCGCTTGCGGCTGCCAGCTGAGTGAATTTTTCCATTCGGAAAATGGCCGGAGGAATTAGGCACCGCAGAGTTTCATATTTCAAGGAGACACCCGGCGGCCCTCTCTCGAGTCAGCATTGTATCTGCATGTCGAGTGCCCCGGTACAAGAGCCCTGACTTGTTTTTTATGTCGCTCGTAAAATGGAACACACGAAAATATTGCCGGAACAGCGGGAATCGGGAATTGCCACAATAAAGCAGTTATGAGAAGGAAAATATAAAAACTCACTTCAAAGGCATTACAAAATGGTACTTGTAAGACTTGAATGTTCTGACGGCTCCGTAATTACCTGCAACAAAACAATAACTGTATTAATGTACTGCTTTGTATGGAGACAAATGATAACGCTTAACAAAACTAGACCAACAGATTAGTTAACACGCGCCAACCTTCAACGTCGTTAATTCAGTCAGTCGAGGTCGCGTTCCGATCCGGTTGTAGACTTAAGAAAATAATATTAAAATTAAAAAAAAAAATTAGTTCCCCCGTAGGTCTAAACTCTAAACAATTTGACTTTGAATACTTAAGTATACACACATTGAGAGGAGCAGCTATTGCCGGATATATAAAGCTAATAATAGTAGAAAAGAACACATAGTACTTGTAAGCACGCAAGTGAAATTTATCATATTAATCATACTATGTATCAATTAAGGTGAACAGTAGGCAGCTATCAACGTCTGGGAACGGTAATCGTGATGTCTACCTAAACGACACAACGACACCATTCAATGGTAAGTCAATGACAATAATAAAAATTGCCTTATTTCGTGTGTTCGAAACAATAGTGTATTAGGAAAATGATTAGTCGCTCGTTGTTTAAAAGCATATCTTTGTGGACATCTGTCCACAAGTTCGATTTTTAATCGATTCCAAGAGTCAAGCCGAAATAAGTGAGAAGAGGGAAAAGCAAAAATTCACGAGTTCTTTACAACCTGGTACTAGGTAGAAGATAAACAAGGTTGAAGTTATACAGTTATATCGTGTTATGAGTACCTACACTTGCCCGACTGAAAATCTCATCGACAACAATATTAGCTCAAATCCTGTAAATTATCCTCATTTCTTGTTTTCTATGGGCACAAATTTTCTCAACACGATGTAAATTTAGAACATAAACCACTGGGTAATTTAATAACAACAAGTAAAACATCATTTGTGGACTTTCTCTTATTATAGCAAGTTCGCAGCGCAGAATCATAATACTCCTTGAACTCTATTGTATTCTAGTTCAAGTAATAATATTGTGATTATCGATAACAGCACATTTACCGATTACCGCATCGATAGCTGGCATCCGTTAACACTACGCGTGCTACAATTAGTCACGACTACACCTCCTTGCCTTATAAATACGCCTAAAGCCAACGCTACGGTTGTTAAGACGAACAATGATGAACCGAATATCACAGCTACGTACATTTGTTTATACGGCGGTAAACTTGTGTAAATATGAATGAACGGTGAACACAGAAATTACGTGAATATTACAAAACGTTTTGTTTCCAGGGCATCAACCTCTACGTATGTTAATGAATAGTTACGTGTATCCACATATGCGGGTAAGCGCATGGATGTAAGTCAAAATCGCTAATAATGCCATTCTTATCTAATGCGTAATTTGGCCGTAAAGTAGGGGCAAAGAATAGGGTTGTCATTACATATTTTTCATCACATAAGATAGAAGAATGGTATATAGTTAAGAACAGTGCCGACTAGAAAAAATGGTACGCAATAAATTTGTAAAACCAATGAAAGATAGCTAATCCTAGCTACTATCATCTCGTGGCGGTTTTTCAGAGCCTACGTAAAGTTCACAACTTTAGCGGTAACTATTGGATACATTTACAATTTTTTTAAACATAAACATGTCCGTACGTATTTTGTAAACATAACATGTGATCAGCAACCCTATACGAGGTTCCTTGGAGATTCCGAAGCTAGAACACGGCGTATCGGGCTAAAGAGCTTCCCGGAGGACAAACGAGCCTGATAAGGAGAGAGCGCAGTGCTCGCGCTAAGTATACAGCGCGTTTAAGATTTAGGAGGTAAGTTAATGTGCTTTAAATCTGAGGGATCGTTTGCTAGGTTATACAATCAGGAAATTTATATTTTTACACAGAGGGAAACGCTCATTACTATAGGTACATAATGTACATGATCATGGAAAGGCCAATGCTAAACAAACATTTCCTTTGATTGAATCATGTGTATGTGATAGTTCACACACATGTCATTCAAGAAAAATAATTAAAATGTATGACACTCTATTTAATTAAAACAATGTTAGATTATTGAGGAAGTATAAGAATGTAGTAATGAAACCTGAATCCCCTATAAGGTTTTGTCTATTAACTCATATCAGGATTTACATGGTGATAGAATATAACCTGGGTCTTTCTCATAATGAGAAGAAGTTGAACTCAATAGGTAGGGTCATTAAAAGGACTATACGCATATTCAGTCCATGCGGCTTTTTAGAATATATATTTGGTGGGATTATTCAGATTTATTGTTCATATAAACAAAATAGTATCTACTTTGGGCATAAGCAGTTGCTTATCATCAAATAATGATTCATATCGCAATAGAGGTTGAGCAACATTTAATAATTTAGTTGTATGGTCAAAATATAGAGATAACAAAATAAATCGGTGAGAATGTTTCCTCGCTCAATGCAAACAAGGAGCTAGGAACTAGTAGGTATGGAATAGCATAGAGTAAATATACATATACTTAATATTATAACAACTCATACTGTACAAAAATAACAAGAATACCAGGATTTGTAAAGGGTTTGTTTTAGTAGGTTTGTCGCACCATTGGCGAAATGTAAGTACTACTCTGCCCACCCCATCGGAGAAAAAATGCGTGTTGGTGTATGTAACAGGATTTTGGAATTAATGAATGTGATTATCACAAGTCACTCATATTGCTTCACTACAGCTGGGGCACATGTCAACGTATCTGCGGGATTTTATCTTCACAATGATGCTATTGACTGACATTAACGTTATTTAGTGCTGCTTTAATCATATCACTGACACTTGGTGACCATTATCTAATACATATTGTGTTAATCCATGAAAAACCTGTTTACGTGTAACTTGATAATTTTGGTACACGTACTTATATCACTCTAAATCCAGGAAACTTTGACAATTTTTTTTTTAGCAGATATGTCTCACTACTGGGCAAATGCCTCCCACTTTTGTTCTATTGAGGTGGAATTGGGACTATAATCCACCACGAGAAAAGTTACGAGCGCTATATGTATCATTTGAAATTAAGTAGGGGCTAATTGTAGTCCTCTAGAACTAGACATATCTATACCTATGTAATTTCAGACATGCGTCCTTAGGTTCTGATGTTTGGGTGTAAAATCATAATAATATTGTATTTTAAAACATTACAAAACCATTGATCAATCTTTTGTATAAGTAGTATTTTTAATCAATGAGCAATGTGTTCGATGCTAAGATAACTATTTTATTTTTGGTGTCAAGCTGTCTACTAAATCCATAGCAAAGGTAGTATGTCTAATAGACATAATGAATGTTATTACATTATAATGAATCGTGTGGTCGGTGCTTTGATTGAGACACCGTCATTATAAGCCCCCCCGCCCCCATGCCCTATATGGCACATTAGCCGAACATCAAAAGCGAATGGCAAGAATATTAGGTCAGAAACATATTTACTTGATGAATAATGACCAGGGTTTATTAGGCACTTTCGTCACTTTAGTAGCCATAAAAGTGATTGATCAAAAATTCGTAAAAGTTAGCAAAAGAGGCTTTGTACCGCCTATACGTACAATATGCATAAAAACCATAAAATTTATCTCAACCTTCAACAGGTGTTATATTTTTGTACGAGTTTTTATTGCATTTACCGTATTTCCAAAATCAATTTAAGCCTCACATGGGGTTTATTGACAGGTTAATAGAATATCAACCTTAGTGCGTGGGTATAAACTTACATACCCTACACCCAAAGTAAGAAACACAAATTGACCGGTTTATTTTCGCAGTCCATTACGCTGTTTCTACAACGTCATCAATAAATGGTCTCGAGAAGATGAAGGCAAAAAAGATAATGGAAAGTAAATAAAATACTGAAAAATTCTTATCTCCTGTAATGCTCACACATATACCCACGGTATCCATTTGATAAATGATTTGTGAGGGGACGATAGATGATAGAGAAACTACGGTTTTTGCATTGAATTCGTACATTTTATGATATTGACCTAGAAAAACTCTTTACGCAAATTTCTATTATGCGAAATTCCTTAACAAGCTAGCAATGGGCACTGAAATATTGATTAGGAAAATATGTACGCAGTCCACTATTTAAAATCAATTAACCTTTAACTTACCAAACAATAAATTAGAAGAACGACATTATATAATGCGAATTAGTAAAATTTAATACCGTTGTAAAATCTTTTAACCTACTAAAAGCAACTACTCGAATTTCACCAGTGGAATGACTCAATATAAAAAAAAACATTTTCGTGTAATCTCAGTGGAGTTCATTGACATGTATTGAGCACGACAAAGGCAATAGACAAAGGGGGGATACAGATTGTGGCTAAGAACGGAAGACACTCATTACAAGATATCGAACCAAACAAGTAGTACTTGAGAAAGAAGGTGACTTTAGATTTAAAGCTTGTCACTTGAATTAAAAAGTACCACGAGCAGGGGTACAAGAAAATTACTTTATTAAATTAAATGTTCTTAACATTTCACCTTCATTTATTTGTAATTCAAATTACGGTTTCCGACCCAGGTTATCCACGAATTTTTATAATAGTCGCCGCCTCATTGTTGGCGACGACCGACTTGACTTAAATTGAACATTATAACTATTGCGTATAGCTTCTCGTTGGCCGTGGAACCTACACTAGAAAGAGTTTGTTGTATAAATAAAACATAACATTATTTCTCATTCCTAGACAAATTCATCTACATGACGTAGGAAGGCAAGAAAGCGAATTAAATAAAAATATATATATCCACAGTTTAACAGCACCAGTCTTCGGAAACCAGTGTTCCAGGTTACATACATTAAGTTGCTTCTCCGCCAGATTCGCATCAAATTCTATTCGAAATCCAAATTAAGAGGTGGTAACTATCTAGATCCTAGTTGCATGTAACTATCCGTCGTTACACAACCTACAAACAGACATTCACTTACATCAACTAGACAGGTAATGCAGATATCTGTGTTAAGTATGTAAGTACATTGCAAGGTTAAAACTTTTTATGCGTGGTTAACGAATATTTGTGCATTATAATAAGCTACATAAAGACGCCCGCGTAAGCTTTATGTTTGAACAACATCGTGTCATGATCATAACAACATAATGTACTCGTCGCGGCATGGTTATGAGAATGCGTACGTCATGCAGACATGTCGCAAAAACTGCAGTGAGCGGAGGCACATAGAATGATAATTACGAGACTTAGTGCTCACGTCCACACGGCCGCAGTTGAGATGCATTTTTCTGTCCACGTTGTTAAAGCTAAAGAAGTCAATTACACGAGAGAGGTGATTATGACCGGATGCCGTCGTCTGAAACTTTCCTTTGCATTAGAGCATAATATTATGAAAAGCAAGAGTAGCTTAGGCTCAACCTCCGCTTACCCAACCGCAACCACATTCTATCTTTGATCAGATACGTGCCGGCTCTTCTCAGTGGAGCCAACACTCTGAATCTGATAGCAGAGTAATTGATATTCTGATTTTATTACGTTTTTGGTTTAAGATTTTTTCAATGAACGGTGTGTTCAAAAATGTATAGAATATACAGTAATATCGTCAGACATTGAAATTGTCATTTTTATGGGGCAATACGGATTCAGTTGTGTGATGGTGTCCATTGGCGAGCTGTTTGGGGGTACATAAAACGCAGTAAAAGTGTTTCACACTGTCCTATACTAATTGCAGCTCGCATTAGGCCGAGCCTTTCATACGATTAGTTGCATGCAACAAATTTAAACGGTCGCACAATGTTAACTACCGGAAACATTATGACGTCATTACTGTCTAGGAAATTATATTTACAATCTTGATAACTTTAATGCATGAGAAAGTAATGAGGAGGACTATTGTTTACATAGTACAGTATATTAACTAGCGGCAGCGATGCAGGTACTTGTATTATAATTATCGGTTAATTTATAGCTACTTAATATATTACGGTTTTGTAGGGAGATCTCAGTTCATTACTCTTTAATTAAACTTGGTTTCATATTGTTATAAGCCACCTTATTTTTTACTTTGGTCTTAAGGGAATAGCAGAGTTTCCATATCTCACCAAATCGACTTTGGAAACATAAATTTGACATACGAGTATGCTAAACGTTGCCACACCATACCAAATTACAGATAACTATTAATGATGTCTAGCATCGCAACAGTCGCTCGCAGAACTGGTTTATTACTCTTGAATTTTACTTCACAAACGTAATAATCAAATCCATATTGCAATATGCACATACATTCCGGGAAATCCCAGAATCGTGAGCCGTATACATCCTAAAATAAAAAATTCCAATGTCATATAACGGTCGAGTGCTTTCCAAAAGCTTTTTTATATTTTAATAAACTAAGTTATTATAAACCGATGCCAGATGCGAGTCACATAACGGTAATCTATCACTTTGAACGGTTTTATTAATTTTTATCAATGACAATCTAAACGCTTTCTTGGGGCAACGCTTTTGCCAGTTGACCTAAATTTTAAGCTTTTATTTTGAGATGAGTATCTTCTTCATCAGCAATGTATCCAGCGGCTGAGCATGCTGACCGCGAAAATTTTAGATTTTGTCGAACTGAGACATGACATGTCCCATTGAGACAAAATTGTAATTTCCTTGCCACAGACGGCCGCAGATTATTCTCATTTGTTATTTCATGCTAAAGGAAAACGTATTTGAACGGGAACCAATTTTTCTTAATTATTGCTATTGTGCTCGCCTAACTTAGATGCAGTGCCATCATTCATTGCAAGAGAGGGTATGGTGCTAACTGCTAGTCAGGTAACAATCAGTTAATAGAAGTCAGCCTTATCTCCAACGAAGCAGGTAAAACAACTGACATTGAACATATAACTTAGCTGTCTGTAACGTGATTTAGTAATCACTGGTACAAGGAATGCAACTTTCTATTTGAGGATTTTAACAAGCCTCCTGGGGTCATAAAGGAATAACTAATTGCCTAGTTTACTCCCGGCAGTCCCAACTTTGTCGTCAACACCGTTATGTCTGTGTTCTCGCTAACTTATCGACGCTTTGCCGGTGACACGCCCCGCCACGAATTTTCTTTTATATTTAAAACAAACTCCATTGGCAAATATTTGACGACAATTTGTTCACGTAATGGGTAGGGTTAAATAAGGTGTTTCAGCAACGATTGGAAATGATAGATCACCGTGTACAATAATATCGCGTAAGTAAGAATGAACCATTCTTATTATTTACGTTTATATACGCTTTCCCATCCAGTAATTATCTCAAGTTAAGGCGCTACGGGCAGAAAAATGAATCTCAGTTTTGGGCTATCTGACACTCGCGTTCTCTAGCCACGTCATGACGTCGGCACTACGGAAATCTATGGAGCAGTCTAAAAAGTTTTTTTTTTAATAGAATTAAAAATATGGAGGAAGTTCTCAGTTCAGTTGTTTTTTATGTATGTTACCTCAGATCTTCGTCATTTATAAACCAATTTGAAAAAATATTTATTTATTTTATATTTTTTATTGTTTATATTATTATTTATTGGTACTTGTAGGACCCATAGAAATTTCACCAAAATCGTTTCAGTAGTTTGGGAGATGGACTATTTACGGTTACCAGCAATTCAATACGTAGTTTACCATTAAAACATGACTAAAACTTTATAAAAAAAATATCGACTCCAAAAAAAACCTCATCATCACCTTGCCCTTATCCCACACTAGGTGGGGTCGGCGCAGCACGTTCTCTTCTTCCATTCAAGCCTATCATCCGTCATCTCATCTCCAAAAAAAACCTGGGTGCGCTAAATAAAACGCTAGGAATTTTGAGGTCCCTAATTTGGAGTCACTGTCAATTCAAGTAAGTAGGAGTTGGTAGGTACCTAAGAAGCTGTCCTAACGTAGAGTAAAGATTCCACCACTGCAGCGACTCCATATGAAATAAATTGTCATTTCTAGCTTTTTAGTGCAGGTTTTATTGAAGTCAGTTCTATTTTTTTTTATCATTCCTTAGTCGCCCATTACATCAAAAATTTGGGCGTCAAGTATACTGATTCCATGTGCCCGCAGCATAGTCGAAGTAAAGATGTTCCGTTTAAAAAAACCGGTAAACGGTATTGAAAGTATTTTAACACAAAGGCAATTGCAAATTAAATTATGCCGAAATATTGTATTTTTCTTAAATTCGGTAGTTAGCTAGATTATAAACGTCAGATAGTAAGGTCGGTCGTCTGTCATCTTGGAATCCAAAATTTACGTCATAATCGTAATCGGCACGCCAAAAACCTAGAAAATTATACCCATATGCCATATGTTCCCAAAAATTTGAAGTCCGCAACTTGGGATTATAAAAATCACATAATTATACTTCATAAAATATAGCTTGATGTCTGCGACAACTGTCAGTAAAATCACGCCTATGAAGTCTTGAATTTCTTAATAGTACAGACAGTACCTGTCAATGTCATACTTTATGAGCATGCCGATCTAATTAGTGATGGGCGATGAATCATCGTGACCACAGACGATATTTGAAATAAAACTTAATTTATCTTTTAATTTTATTTTATATTTTAATATGGTTATATTATTTACATTTTTGCATACTGGATCTAAAATAATAGTGAGTAAATAAAATCTAATTTCGGGAGCGGGACGTCCGATTTGATAATATTTGCGAACAAGAGTTTATAATTCATTTACAAGATTTTTTTAGCGATTCAGAAACTGATCCAGATATGGATTTGGGTTGTACTCCTTTAAGAGAATAAATGTCATTTTATATTAAAATATTAGTTTTTAGCATTGATGATAGCAAGAAACGTCCATAATTTTTATCGACATTTTTTTATATCCTGACAACCCTATAAATATCACTTTGACTTAAGTCGCAGATATCAATATTAGTCATGGCATCTCTTTGTGACTAATTATTGCAGAGCTCAGTGGGATGGAAATCTATAAAAATACATAAAATTGGAGTGTCTGTTTGTAATATCAAAATAAAACCTTTTCACTAAATGCATATGAAAGTACATACGACACATATAACAAAAACGCGATTATTAAAAACTAGCTGTGCCCCGCGACTTCATCCGCGTAGTATTGGATTATTGGGTTAAAAAGTATCCTATATGTTAATCCCGGTTATAATCTATCTGTGTTCCAATTTCATCCAAATCCGTTCAGTAGTTTTTGCGTGAAGGAGTAACAAACATACATACATACATACATACATACATACATACATACATACATACATACATACATACATACATCCACACCCACAAATGTTCGCATTTATAATATTAGTAGGATTATTAAAAAAAATATTATTAAAATTTTTTTGTCTGTCTGTCTGTCTGTCTGTGTGTTTGTTCCGGGTAATCTCCGAAACGGGTGGACCGATTTTAACGGGACTTTCACTGGCAGATAGCTGATGTTTTAAGGAGTAACTTAGGCTACTTTAATTTTAGAATAACAATTAGGGTTCCGCATAAAACAATAAAAACACATGAAATAAAAGAGTATGTCCGAATCAGCTGGACCGATTTTAACGGGACTTTCACTGGTAGATAGCTGTTGTTATAAGCAGTAACTTATGCTACTTTATTTTAGAAAAACAAAATTAAAAAAATGGTTCCTGTCGCGCGGGCTCAGAACGCGGGAGCGGGCTTTTTTGTTAAGTTAAATTCCACGCGGACGAAGTCGCGGGCTCAGCTAGTGAAATATATAATAAATTTAGTTAGTAAATTTATTTGACGCATAAAGGAACGAAAATTACAAGAGAGTGACAATTGATCTTCTTAAACAATTGACAGAGAATAAATCCAGAAAAAGAAATCAAATATGAATTTAAATGAAACCTTATTTTATTTCTAACAATCAAGCTATGTTTTATGAAGTATAGTACTCCTAGTTTTCGCTTCTTCCTATATCTATGGTTCCCCAGATAATTTGGCCATGTCACTCTGTCCGACCGCCCGACGTCACAGTCCTTTTATTCAGAGGCTAGAAGGCTGCAAACTGGCGCTAAAATTGATTTTTGGTACCGCTACAAAACTGTGTTTAAATATTGAAAGCAATATAATTATTGGTAGGTTACCAGCTTTAAAAAATAATCCCATTTACTAAATATTGCCAATTGGTTAAGCCCGCGTCTTGCGGGCTACCAGGGTCTCGGGTTCAAACCCCGGCTCGAACCTCTGGATTTTTCTAAATCTATGTGCGAATCATAATTTCTATATGATTATCACTTGCTTACGGTGAAGGAAAACATCGTGATGAAACCTGCATGTCTTAGAGGATTTAACCAATTTTCGAAAGACATGTGAAATCCGCCAACCCGCACTGGGCCAGCGTGGTGGATTATGCCCTGAATCCCTCTCGTGTTGAGGGGAGGCAAGTGCCCAGGAGTGGGACGTCAAAAGGGCTAAAACTATTATTTATTATTATATTACTAAATATTGAGCTCCGCAATGGCCTTTTTCACGTAATCACCTCTAACTGGTGGTATTTTAAATTATTCGAATTGATATCGGACACGGATAAGATCACTTACACGTCTGTGTTAATGCCAAATTAAAATTTATTTTGAATATTTTTCCACTGTTGTATGTTATGACATATGTCATACGATTATTAACATACAAATAAATAAATATCGCCAGACGAACACACCAACTGTATGGTCCCAAACTAAGCAACGCTTGTACTATGGGTACCATACAATGGACTGGGGGTGATCCCAGTGTCACCCAGACTAGGGAAAATTACGAAGAGGCCATTTTCGAAATTTACCCTGTCGGGAATCGAACCCGCAACCACCCGATGCAGTGAACCCAGCGGCCTACGCTCGAACCACTGCGCCAAGCGGCGGCCAAATTATATTTTTCAGTACATTTTAAATAGTCAAAAATATAAGTTGACATTTAAAATCCCCCTTCCCCTGAACCACGTTATAAATAAATAATGATAATAACAGAAAATATTATTGTAAATAATTAATATAATAACCACAATTTTAAGTAACATTCAAAAGCGGGATGTCTATTGAAATACATGTCTTTAAATAAAACTATGTTTTCTCATAATGTCTCCCTTCACCGTTCAGCAAGTGAAAATATATATTACGTTGGTAATTAGATGAAAATTGAATAATAAATATTTTTTAAAGTCTATAAATCTGTCAAATGACTACTATATACAAGTACATAGTATCGGACTCGCACTTGACATATTTTTTATTTGACTAAAGGAGATTCCACTCTCTTCGTTTACGTAATGGTTACGTCGAATTTATTTAAATTCGGATCTGAAAAAAATCGGCATAGGTCCGACCTCGATGACGTCCGCAGACGACTGAGCTAGTTAGAATATGACAGTGATGCAATTACTTCATGTATAGAAAATATGAGATGACACTAGTGACCGCGCGCTCGGAGGTAAACCACATAAGCGCTAAACAATATTTCTTTGGTTTTTAACAAAACTAGGGAATGGATTAAAACTTTCGATTATTAGATCCTAGACATTATCATTTACTATGTTTTAGAAAAAAAATCGTGATCTAATTCGTAATAATATCGTGGATGAAATGAAAATAAAAAGCAATATCAGCCAACTTTGGATTTTTTTTCTATCGAGGAAATTTCACTTAATCGTGTTTTCCTATATGTATATGTAATCCTAGTTAATGTTCTTCAATAACACATATCTGAAAATAAGCTTCTTAATCTATAAAATGATAGAAATATTTCAAATTAAAAACCCAAAAATTACGAAGGCCTCAACTTAAGATATTTGTGATCGAAAAGCGTATTGGGTGTTTATAAGAAAAAATAATCTTCAATAGTCTACTTATTTTAATAATTGTGTAAGTATGCTTAAATTTAACGAAACAACCGTCTTTGCATAAGCAATCCCTTGAACACCAATGTGAATCATAAACAATGTCGCTTTTATTCATGCCTTTTAAAAATTCACGTGATTTTAACTCGGACCTTTTCCGCTTCGGTGCGTCACAGGACTCACAGGTGCCCGATATTCATGACTTTAAATTTAACCTTTGTGGTATGATTTTGTGTATTTTTCTGGATACAATATCACTCGTTTAGTTGTATACACAACAAAAATACATTATTCAATTAAATTTCTGCTTCTACCTACCAATGGCAATGAAAACAAAGCTATAAAATATACTTCTGACTCATGACCAAATACTACTATGCAGACTTTAATAGCTACTTCCTGTTTTATTTATGCTCCCTATATCCCAAAAATAAGGCCAACTTTTTATAAAACGAAGCGTAGGTTTTCGTCCGTTTAACACCAAAGATTTTGTTTACAAACTTTTAGCGCTATATATTTTTTGTAGAGGTTACCATCATATTTGGTGGCTTTAAATTAGAAACAATTTAGATATGCCTTCTACGTGCTGACAAACTTTGATTTTTATTTACTCCCATCAGATCAAATTGGTTGGAGAATGAAACGAAGTTGCTAGTGGTCAAGGCGAACATTAGCCTCAGTAGTCCCTGCTTAAAGCCCAAAAGAGAAAATTATAAGAAACTGCAAAACATAATATATTACGCGAGCGACGTGTCTTGTTTCTTACTTCTATAATATGAATGTCAGGACAACCTTTAAGTAAGTCAGCACGTTGGTAAGACACATATACTTGTATTGTATTTATAATTTTATCGATGTATGACTTGTTGGTTGTCTAAATAAATAAAGAACAGGGACTATATCGGAGAATATGCTAAATGTTGTGAAACCCCTGTGATGCCAGGTGGATCGCCGCTAGCAAGTGAAAACATTTCGAAGGTTCATTCCACCGCAGTACGGTACAAACGTGAAAGTGTCGTTAGTTCTGTGCGCAGTGAACGGTGATGTCTTACTGTTTTTGTGGCAAATGTGTGTCGTCGGGTCGCCGGCGACGTCTCGTCGACTTGATGTGCCGTTACATTTCGAACTATAGGTAGTAGGATCGCCACTTTTGCTTATTTCCCAAGACGTATAGTAAGAATATAATTTATTTTCCTTAAACGAGCCTTCCTTCCAAAACTGTCCTTTCCTTATAAAACAGGTTCTCGTAGCAGGGGGTCTCGTTTGACTATTGTTGAATTGAATTGAGAACATTAGCAAAACGAAACTTAGACACAAACGGATGATGTTAGTAATTAATTACGTTATCTTTAAATTATGTAGGCACTTATATGATATAGCACGATCAGCATGACGTGGATTACTTAACTAACCGATACTGTAGGTATAGTACAGACCAATTTTAATTAAACTTGAGTGGTTTGGTGTCGCCTATGTCCCGGATTGTGTATTGAAGGTGGCGACACTACACTTAGCGCACTATGGCATGGCGCCGGTAAGTAAACTGGGTCTGCACGGTATTTGCGGAATGTGCTTTTTAGACGTGGGCTGCTGTCTCATTAGATTTTCTGATGGTGTCCGCCTTAGATCCATTTATTTGTGGGTTACGCGACCAATGCAGTATATTTGTGGAACTTATTTATTACTAGCATTAAAATAACCTAGCATTCTACCAAATTAGTTAACCAACTGAGTCGGGATAGGCAGAAATCGATCTCAAGTCTGAGAGCGCCGATCTTAAGCACGCTTTTGACATATCATTTTTTACTGGTTTGACAGTAAGAATGACATTTCCAAGATCGCTCTCAGACTTGAGATCGATTTATTAATACGGGCCTAGTCGTCAAAACCATAGCCTTTCTATCACATTTTTTAACAATAAACCGAGTTTTTTATGTGGTCATGACTCATGATAATGAAGAAGTGGGTTACTATTACAGTTCGGCCGCAGAGAAAATACGTTCCTTACAGGTCGTGTTTTATCATACCTATTTATTTATTCGTAAAGTAGTATTTTTATTTATACATGAACTACTGACACCATTTATTTTTTTTGTGTTAACTTACAATAAACGTTATAGTTTAGCGTAAAATGTAGTTAATGTCTGAAATACATTCTCTCGGTGGTCGAACTGTAGGTATTTACTGCAACTAACTCTTATCTGATTTCAATAGCAACTTTAACACTTAAAAACAGAACACAAGGTTATCATTTAAACAGATCATACTATAGGTTTAGAGAAACACCAAAATCTAATGTTGTATCAGCTCTTGATGGGAGCATGATTGTTTTATAGTCTAAGGGAGCATTGATGTCGCGAGCGCAAGATTAAACACTTGCTGTGTTTTGTTCTTAAACGATTATTGTTTTTAAACAAATCTAATCATTATTATGAAACAAAGCTAATTGATTGACTTACCTACTTCCCCAAAATTCAAATAGGTTATGATTCGAAACAGAATGCAATATCGGTATTGCAAAGAGTTGATAGATAGGAGATAATGATGTAATATCCTTTTTATCTTTAAATACAAAATGCAATCTTGGTAGATTAACACCTTGTTGTAAAAGGCGTAGTGTACCTAGCCCGAGAACAAAACGATATAACTCAAACAATATAGGTACGAAGTCAAGCTAAATGGAACCGTTTAAAAATACCATTTAACGAGGTTTCTGAACCGTAAAATTCATATCGGAAGAAAATTGTATATTTTTTTAGTGTCGACGTATGTCGGATAAGGCAACAATACGTTATCAACGAACAAAGCAGTAAAACGAACAACATTAAACCGGTGTTTGTCGTCTCCCCGTGCCTGTTCAAATATTAACACAAAAGCAATCGTCGTAGCTGAAATTATACTGAATAATACTGATTTGATATACCTATGTATAATAAAAATAAAAACAATGTTTGCTGCGAAACGACACATTCATTATAATGTTGTTTTTACATGTTGTAGACAGGTATAGTACCTACTTAAATAGTCTCGTATGGCTATCAGGCATTGCCTTGATCAGTAACTCGAACTAAAGTTAACCGTATTGGAAGGAATTAAATTAAAACATATTCAATAAATTTTCTTGATGATTCCTTATTAGTGCTATTTCTTTAACGACTGCAAATTAATTTCATTCTTGATAGGCATGTAGGTACTAGGTAGGTATGTCGGCTTTCGCTTTCTCGCAAATCGATTTTAGCTTTATACGGTGGTAGAGCCAAGCTGTAGCTGATCTGGAAGCCCAAATCTCTCCCCCTCTACCACTCCCTTTATCCCAATTCCCACTCCACCTGAAGGCAGGTTGCTAACATGCGACCAATGTGCCATACATTTCTTCGCCGACTTTCTTATCTATACAAATAAATAAAATTGGAGTGTCTGTTTGTAATATCAAAATAACAGCTTTTTACTAAATGCATATGAAAGTACATACGACACCTATAGCAAAAATGCGATTTAAAAAATTGTTGTCTGTCTGTCTGTGTGTTTGTTCCGGGTAATCTCTGAAACGGCTGGACCGATTTTGACGGGACTTTCACTGGTAGATAGCTGTTGTTATAAGCAGTAACTTAAGCTACTTTTATTATAGAAAAACAAAATTACAAAAAATGGGTTCTGTCGCGCGAGCTCAGAACGCGCGAGCGGGCTTTTTTGTTAAGATAAATTCCACGCGGACGAAGTCGCGGGCTCAGCTAGTATATAATATAAATAAAAACGAGCAGGCAAATAGGTAAGTCACGGCATAAAGTGATTTCACTCGCACGTAGGTAGCATGCGTACGCGCATGGTGCCCCAAGACCCCGGTCGTTGCGAAGTCGCCGGCGGCGGCGCGGCGGGCGCCTCTGCGCGGTCAACGACCACCAGGGAAATAATGTCAAACCGCCCACGATGAGAGTTTTCCGAAAAACGTAGGCTTCCCTTTGCGGAAATTAGGCTATCTACCTAGTAAATTCAGTAATTCAGTTACCTATCTACTGCTCGTATTATGTTGCGTGGCTGCTCAGGGAATGCATTAATAGCGCCACATTTATGCACTATCTCTGAAACTTTTATTTTTAGATGGAAATAGGTATAATAGCAATCAATAAATTCTCAGAAAATAATGAAAACATTTGCCTGCTACCTATACCTAGGTAGGTACCGAACGAAAACAATAATAGGTACACCGCTTTCCATTTACTAATACCTATCTATTAGGTATATAGGTAAGGTACTACTTCCTCTATGTCAACCAAACGAATGTGTTAAGAATTTTAAAATGTGATAACCTTGTGTTTGTTTTTATATTTTAGCCCATTTAATTAACTTGTTCTGGATTATTCCAGGCACAGATAAAAAATGAGGACAGAAAGACCAATTAATAACAGAAAAATACATAAATATATACATATTATCTACAAACGAATAAATAACATTTCTTAACAATATTAGTAATTTTTTGGACATCTCAATTGTACAGGCAAGGGCGGTAAAACTTTACAGCCTATAGGTACCTACCTAGGAAATTTGTAAATCCGCCACTGGTCACATAGGTAGGTACCATTTCATAAGCATTTGTGTGCGGTCACGGTCTACGGCATTTGATTAATATGTTCGAACATAACCGAAGTATGATTAGACTAGGTAATTACTGCTACGCGTCCTTGGACCGTGTGATACTGCATTGTTAAATGTGATAACATGTTTTTATGTTTACTTGATTACACTATATTTTCTTGCTTGTGCAAAATACTGTATTGGTACTGTATAGTATGTGTACTAATGCATAAAGTTTAATGTATGGTAGATACCTACAACATACCTACCTCATCAAATATTTTGTAAGGTACTTACCTGCTGATTGGATGATTTAGTATGTGGGAAGGAGGCAAAGTAGATTCAACAAATTAGTGTCATAACCATCAGCAAGACCCTTAATATTATCCATTTTGTATTACAATTTGGTACAAAAAATAAGCATGTTTAATAGTTAATTACCCAAGTAATATACATTTAAAAAGGTATTAATTTAGGTAACCAAGCAGAGTCCAAGCTATATTTGCATATAGGTACATGGATGAATCACAACAAGTATTGATTGCATTTCCACAGCAGACATAGTGCTTCTATGGTGTGAAGGCCGCAAGACCGACAAAGGAGGGAAATTAATCTTTCATTCGGGGCTCCATGCCATTGTTTAGGATATGCAACTGATCGGATAACTTTAGTTGGTAATTTTCAATTAGGTAACAAATTGATGTCTTTATCCAGCCACATACTGAAGTATCTAGTACCTAAATTGTAGTACCAACTTCTAAGATTAAGCTTGTGTGTAACAGCCTATGGGTAAATTGAAACAAACAAATAAAAACATAATATGTACATAAAAGTATTATGTTTTTAAATCAGGAATTGTCCACTAATGTTTCCCACTTGCTTTACAATCATTTTTATACCAGACAGCCTGTGCAAAAAATAATAGTTACCAAGAATATTCATCTTGTGTAGGTTTACCTAATTGGGTATTGTATTAAGAATACAAATCATGAAATATACAAATAATAAAATTAAAATAAAAGTGCAACTTTTGTGTATCTGTACATAAAAGCTAGATCTACCCATGATCTTCTCAGTCGAGGTCGCGTTCCGATCCGGTGGTAGATTTACCCTCGCCACCTCTCCTGGCAGCGGCCCAAGCCGAGGTCGTGTCCCTTGTGGCGCCCTTGAGCTAGCTGCCCCCTTGCCCCTCCGGCTGGAGCGCACTTGCGCTCGCCCTCTGTCCGGGTGAAGTTGTTATGGCCACTGTGGCCAACAACATATAGTCAATTCAAAAAAAAAAAAAAAAAAAATCTACCCATAAAACCAAGTCACCGCCACAACCCATAATAAATAAAAAAAAATTAAGCAAATAGAAACATGAATAATTAATGAAATGTTTTCTGTACTATTGTTTTAACAACTGTTCGCTTAGAATAACAATAAAGTAATGTGTATTTACACAATTTAATAAAGCGTTGATAATTTACGGGACAAAAACACATTTAACACAATAACTTTATTTAGAAGTATAAAAGTTAAAATATAATATTCATTAATTTAAATTACTGACGTTTGTGTTTGTTATGGTAAGTGGATGTGATGTTACTTAATTAGGTATCTACCAACTTTTACTAAATCACTCTGATAATTAGAATGATATACATAATTATTTATATGAATTCTAGTTAATTAATGGGTACTTAAGCCTCATGCAATGGATATTTGCATAATATTACATTATTTCATAATAATAACTTTTAGGTCAAAATGTACACAGACATGACGAAAATTTATGAAGGACTAAATAACATTATGGTAGATATGTAAATGATGGCCTTGACCTTTCTAAAATAATTAAACAGGAATGACTCACCTTTTTGACAGTCTCCAACTTTTGTTTGACGTCAGGATCTGCACCCGGTGACAGAGCCACCACTGAATACTGGTCAGAGCTCTCCGCCTTCGGTCCCGACGGGGATGCATCTTTAGCAGCGTTGTTACCAACCGCTGGCTCCTCGATAGCATCGACTGGCGGCTTACTTGGGCCCCGTGACGAAGAAATCGACGGTGCTGCGTCGAATTGAGGTCTCTCCAACACTTTCATGCCCATATCTTCTTCGATCTTAGCTCGCAAGCGGTTCCTATCTTCGATGATGTGAGGGTCGTCCCCCTCTTCACCGTGACGCACGATACCCACGATAGGGAAGTCTCCCACGTCGTTATGTGCCAGGGGTGGCGGCATGAGCAGCTCCGGGCCCGCTTTCTGTATCCGTTTGTAAACATTGTAGACACTATCGTTCACACTGTTGGAACTTTTAAACTCTGGCAGGTAGAACAGTGCACCTAACCACACGATCCCGAATGTCAAAAGTACAGAAACAATCAAATATTTCTCCCGTAGGCGGAATGAGCGCCGTGATATGGACGGCACCGGAACACCATTTACGAAACGCTGGTATGTGGGCAAGATCCCCGTCATTTTTACGTAAACACAGTCCTACACTAAAAAATCTAAAATAAATAATGACAGCTTCCAGACAAACGACCCGTCACCCGTGGTCGCCATTAAAGAACTACCAACTTGAAAAAAGAAATGAAGTTAGTAATGGGGTTACCAGCCACAATATTTTGAATTCCCATAAAAATAAAGTAAAAAATGCTTGTTTTAGAAATAGTTGAATTCATATGCCACAATCTACATCATTACACCTTCACCATAACACAACTGTATTTTTCTTTAGCTTCCATTTTTTAATACTGAAGTAAGATCATGCCTTGCAGGACAGGGGGTGGTACAAGTTTAGTTATGATTAGCAAGAAGGTGGTACAGTTTTAGGGATGCTTTCAAGTCAAATAAACAAATATTAGTAAAACTGGTACATTCGAAACAAACAGGCACAAATAATAAAAAAATGGAATCAATTAATACATTTCCCATTTAATAGAGAAACGTGTATTTGCCTGGTAATATTCCTACAATAAAACAACAGGGATACCATAACATCAATTAATAATCTACTATCTGAATAATAAATACAGACATGTTTGTTTGTTTGTAGGTACTTTTCTACCAAATAGTGGGTTTTTATTCGTTGCGTTGGCTATGCTTTTCGCATTTAGCCAGTGTCAAGTAAAATAATATTATCATGGCTCACTGGTTTACAGACATCTATTAGTATATACCTCTGTATAATAATTTATTATGCGTCAAGCACAGAAGGCTTTTGGCTTGGCCTGATCTTATAACTCTGTGGGCCTGATTTACCCTCCCAAACCTTATCAATAAAGTGGTGGGTACTTTAACAACCAGACTTTCACCACTTTTGATCTAATTTTACACACTATATATTTAATTACACATTACTACACAATATAATTCTTACGTCCATGGGGTATTTAGAACTTGGAAGTCTGTGCATGGTTTAGATCACAGAGTACTTTCTATCGAGTAGATTAAAAATAGGATTTTTAGTCTGTGTTCGCTTATTTCTAGAGACATCTATTGTAGAGTACACGTACTATATGGTTATTTATATTTTATTTGTAAACTACACAGATGGCGGTTTAGCCGAAATTACAGGTATCGTACCAATCGTGCGTACAATTCCAAAGTGGTTTTAAAGTGGCACCGCGAAATCGAATGAAAAAGATATAATATGGTGATGAAGACTACCACACGGTGTAATAGAATTATTACTAACATCGATGGGATCCTTATATATTACCTTCCCGACAAATGTTACTAGACATGGTCGGTAGAAAGTTTTGTGGATTTTCTGAGGTAGCAAACGACATCTAGTTGTTCAGTACGAAATCAATAACTCTATGCTACTTACCAGGCGTGAGACGATGATAACGAGTTTTGGTAAGAATAAAAATAAACGAAGAACACGTATGCTTATTTCATAATAATTTATTTGTTGAGATTTCCTTTCTACATAAAAGTATTTTCATCATTTCTTAACAGATAAAGTATGTATTTTATTACATACTACAATAAGATGCATGATCATATAAAACTTACAAAAATATTACGAGCCATATTCATAACAATCATTTCTCATCATGAGATCAGTCAATTCTTAAATTAATTTCTTACTATGTTGTAGGTACAAAGACATCAAGATGTTTGTATGAGAATGCTATATACTATACGCTTTATACTAGTACTAGTGAGTATGTTTATATGCAATTTGTAAATGCTATGAGCGCGGCTTAAACCTTGACATATAGAAATCGCAATCTGGACAATACATGGACGGGGAGTTGACGGTTTTCTTTCGACATAAGTTACAGAGGTTTTTCTGTGTCGCGTGCGTGTTGCCGTCGCTCGGGTAAGGATTACCGTTCATTTGGGGCGGTATTGGGGAGTCTGTGCCGCCTTTTGTGCCAGGTTCGAAAGACACAGACTTCTTTTGCATATGCTTCGGCGGCGGTATGTGCTGGTATGAGTTACAACCGCTCTGGGCGTACTGGTACTGCTCGTTACTGGCAGTGTTATCGACGTACATAGGCCGTTGAGAATTAGCATAATGCCTAGTGTCTTGTCGCGGCTGGCCATCTACGTAGTAGTTATTCATTTTCTGCTGGTAATTATAGTTTTCGACGGGCACCTCGCCGTGCGGAGGGGGCACTCTCTGGTATGGAGACGGGTTATAGTGATTTGTACTATTCGCTTGTTGGTATCGACTAGAATATTCTGTGTTCGCGTAGCTTGTCGGTGGGTTGTGGTAGCTCTGGTAAGCCGGCGAATTGGTGGGCACGGTTTGATACGGCGAATGGTTCGTGTTTTGTATGCTGTGGTTGTATTGTCGGTTTGTACTGTAGCTGCTGGGATTGGTTGGTGCGGGTGCCGTCTGAGGTACTCTGTGATAGTAAGCGTTGTTGATCGTTTGGTTCATCTGGTGCATTTGTGGAGGTGGGTGCGGGCACGTGTTAGCAGCTGATCTCTGAACATTTGCCGGATGTTTCGGAATGTAAGGCGCGTTGTGTGCAGTTGGTGTCAGTCTATTCGCAGGGTTCTGACTAAAGTTCGGTGGGCTAGTGCTGCTGTGATTCGAATAGACTGACGGTGGTTGGTTGTACGGTATCGGGCTGGTGGTAATTTGAGGTGTGCTGGACGGCAGTGATTGGTATATCTGATTGTTGTTGCCACCGGTTTGATTTTGCGAAGTTTGTACCGGTGAGTTCGTGCCGTATACTCCGCTATTCTTTTGTGCTGTATACGGCTGTTGTAGACGATTTGGAGCCATTTGGTACGTTGGATAATTGTTTTGTACTCTATCTAAAATGTGTACATACTCAGCATGTGCACTGTCAGTAGGGGCATATGAAGTCTGTGACAAAGATGATATCGTCGATCGTGAAGTCTGACTGTCAAAGGAATCCTGCCGTTGCAATGAAGGCTTATCTGATTGAAGGGGCATCGTAGTCAACTCTGGTTTGTTCATTGCCGACTTTAGCACTCTCTCCAAAATTGGATTTGGGATATAACTGTCATCTTCCTGGTCCTCTGCAGTAGACACTAAAATGACCTGATCGCAGAAAGACACAGATTTCTTTTTGAGTTTCGATCGATCTCCGTATGCGTTGTTAATTGCCTTTTGCTCATTTTGTTCCTCATCGATTTGTTTGGGGTCTATGGAGAACGCCGATGCTCGCCTGTGAAGTCCAGCATTTGACTGGTCAGAGCAGTTGATTACATCTCTCGTCCCGCTCATACCCAGGAATCCTAGGTGCGATCTGTCACCTTCTTGTGGAATATTTTGAGCGTTGTTTTCGAACCTCGACGCGATGTTTCTGACACTAGTGTTTTCAAACATATTTTCGACGAAATTCGAAAGTTGCCCTTCTAAGGATCCAGAGCGTTTCAGTTTGAAAGCTGCTTGTTTCGCTTGCAGCTCTTTCAATAAAGACGGCGTGTTTGCTTTCTCCATTTGAACCATTTTTTGTTGATTCTGTTCATTTCTTAGTATCTGATTTCGCTTCTCTTGCAGACTCGCCAACAACGTTCCTTTCGCCACTTCCATTTGGTTGTTATGGTCCATGTCAATTAAATTCTGTACTTTTTCCAGTTCGTCGTGCAAAGGTGTGAGGTCTATAGGTGGTGGTGGTGGAGGGAACTCCTCGCTTGGTTGACGAGAATGATTTACAGAGTTCATGGGACTCGGATATGGAGGCAACTCGAACATTGGAGGCGATCTTCTCATGGGTAACGCGCAGTCAACGACGTCAACCCCGTTGTCAAATGTGTTCGCAAGGTTTTGGACCTTGTTCAGAGAATGAACGGTTGGCATCATAGTATCTCTCTTGACTGGACTTTGTTCCTGATGAATCATCGCTTTTGTTACAACCGTGTGGAAGTTCTGGGATGGCGAGGTGTCAAGCCTGTCATAATGGTTGACAGGTTTGTCTTCGTAAGAATGTAGGAAAGGCAATGATTGGGGTTCGTCACCATACTGTTCCGAAAAACCACCATCTTCTTCAATTTCTGGTGGGTATGCCTCCTTACTGTGTTCTACATATGCATATTTAGATCCGGTTAACTGGGAAGTCGTGCGTAATGGAGGGGGAGGCGGCACTTTCGCAGCGGTCAGTATTTTACCAGCGCTGCCGTGGAAACTCTTCCTCATCAATTTACTTCTCTCGAGGTTTGGATTCGTGCCACCAGTGACCGAGTACTCTAAATGTCCTTCGGATAAATACCCGCTAAGATTTGTTTTGTCGTCTGTCGACCTTCTTCCGACGTCGGCGTCGTCAACAGAAGACACGCGCTTTTCTTTATTGTTCGCATCGTTGTTTCCGTCTGCGCCTTCCGTTAAATCAGGCATTGATCTATTTTTTCTTCGTATCAAACCAGCCATTAGTAATTTTCTGCGAATCTTGTGTTGCTTTTTGTTAGCCTTTTTATCTTCAGCTGGTTCCTCTTTCTTCTCCGTCACTACCGGTGCTTCTTTCCGTGCACGACTTCGGTCCTCACTCCTTGACCTCTTTTCTCTTACTTTTTCTTCTTCTCTGGACTTATGTCTCGGAGGACGCTCTCGTGTGACCATATCGATATCGTCATCCACGCATTTTGGTGATTTCTTTGATGACCCTTTCTTTTTCGGTAAAGTAGCGTAGATTTCGATAGTCGTTGGAGAGCTTTCTAGACCACCTTTTGTATTTCTGACGGGGGCAGCTTGCGGAATTTCTGCCGCTCTTGTCATGCCAGCCATTCGCCTCTGTAAACTTCTGGCGCGCATGACGCATGTGTTGTGCTTCATGCGCGCGAAGGTCACCATATGCCGGTTATTGTAAGGAGCATCCATCGCCGCACGAGCTTTAGATGCAGCAGCGTCACACAGAACGATTGCAGTTTCGTAGTCGGCCGCATCCTCTGCGTTACGGGACTTCTCCAACAACCTATCAGCTTCTAAGCAAAGAGCTTCGCATTCTCCCCGAGTAGTTATTTCAGGTATTTGCGCCAGTTGCAGATTGTGACGCAGACCTTGTTGCAAAGGCAGGCTGTCCGTCGACGACAAGGAATAGGAATCATACCCAGCATCACAAGACCCACCACTAGATAGTTCCGATTTACGTGTGGGGCTACCCGGGACACTACCCGCGCCCCGTCCTCTAGGATACATGTACGGACTCTCAGCGGTTGACGACGAGGCAGACGAAGCGCTATTACGATCTCCACTCCAGTTTCCGGAGTCTCGTCGTGCCCGCGGCCTCTCCTGCGTGTCCGACCCGGAGCCAGTGCTTAAGCTACGCGCAAGCTGAGCACGACGGTTGGCTTGTACCTCAAGCATGTTCTCGACCGTTTTCCTGCTGACGTAGTCGCTCTCGTTGTCGGGGCCAGGTGTGACCGCTCGCCGCGCGAACCCCTGGGCTGGTCGTTCAGGAGCAGGCGTCACCGCCCGCCGCGGTTCGGGTGCCGGGAATGGAACCACATCTTTAGGAGCATGACGAGTGTCACACGGCGTTCCATCTACCGCAGCGTACAGGAGCAGGAGCGGCTGGAACCGCCCTCTCCGGCATTTCTCGACCACGTGTGACCACTCCGGTCCTATTTCTTTGACGTCCGCGTCGTCGAAGTATATCCATAAGCGGAGTTTACTGTGGAAGAAGAAGGTGGAGTAGTGTTTGCCGTAGTAGGTGACGAGGCCGACGAGGCGGTGCGTGGCGCGCGCCGCCCAGGAGCGGTCGACGCATGCGTGGAAGGCGTCCGTGGGCCGCAGCTCCGTGCCGAGCGCCGCGTACACGGCGGCCACGTGCTCCGCGGACGGCCGCTCGGAGTCCCACACCATGCCGATTGAGACGACTTCTGGACGATTCATCAGTGTTCTGCAGATTTGGATTTTAGCACCACAGGCGTTCTGTAAACACAAACAACATCCATGAGCAAAAGTTATAAGCCTAAATAAAACCTCTAAACCGAAAGGCTCGAGTAACAATTGTTTTATGAGTAGATTAACAGCTACTTACAGGACAGTCTCTGATGTCACCCATGCCGCCTGCTTTCCTCAGTAGCAGACCAAAGCTGTCACCGTGCTCTCCTAAAGCGGCTTGCGCTGTTAATGCTGTTGCTGACACGTAGTGAACCATCTGTAATGAAATGAAATAATATTTGAGGACCAACTAATTTATCATCAGATCAGATTCGTACTTGAAAGGGATATCAGTCTACTTATTATGTATTATAACATTTTAGAATAACCTTGAAGCACACCTGCTTATATCCTCTGTTGTTAACATAGCCAACAAAGAGATCAACCAGGTGCAACGAAACTGTGATTTATTTTCTATTCTTTATAAAAACTAACCTGCGTAAACGGCAGAGGCTCCGAAGTTGCCTGGCAAGCTCCGCACACGGACTGTTCGACCAGCATCATGGCGAACTTTCGGTGGGGTACGCAGTGCGGTGCTCTGCAGGCGTCATCGTCCCTCCTGTCCCCGCTGCCGGCTGCGACGTGGGCATGCACCCTGAGGAGGAGGTGCTCGAAGCACTCGCTGGCGTCCGCCATGCAGCCCAGTTGGAACCGGGCGCCGGCGCCGTTCAGCGCGCGGCGGAGGCTGTCGGCGGCGGGGGCGCGCTCCGCGGACCATTGCAGTTGGGTGAATAGCTCCTGTGGACACGGACGTATAACATTAGTGTTGGAACGCAAGTGGTAGAGCAAAGCTGTAGGCAATTGACTGGCTCGACTGGGGTAGTACCACCCACTCACAGAAGATCGGCGTAAAGTACCTATTAAAGCCGCATTTCGTATGATGAGCGAGTCGGAAGTCCGCCAATATCTCACTACCGTCGACTGTGGTATTATATAACAAAGCCTTTAAAAACCTTTTAAGGCTTTGAACAGAGATTGAAACAGGCATGTGAGCAAAGTTGCAATAAAAAAGTCGATTTACATTATTATACGATTATAAGTCGATTACAGGGTGTATCAAGAGTCCGAAGCCAGTTAGTTATCCTTATAAATTTACACAGAAGATAAAAATATAAAACCATATTTATATGCGACACAAAGACATCCTCAACTTTGTTTCGGCGAACGTTCTCTCGTACTAAAAAATCGTGGAGCTATAACAGGCTGACCATAAAGAAAGTTCTGACCGGTTTACCGTTATGCAAATTGATGTTTTAAATCCGTGCCATAAGATCGAGTATTGATGCAGATGTGATACGAGGTTGGAATAAAACCAGTATGGCACGAATACGAGGTAAGGTAAGTATAGGTCACAAACACGCCATGACCCAGCCGCGGTTTGACGTACTGACGTAGATATATCTTTGTATTTTACGATGTCGTAACCGTTAGTTAGTATGATTTTGACAAATTGAAGCTTATTTATTCCACAAACAGACGAAGTCAGTCGAAAAATTATACTGAGCGGAGTTTTTTACATGATGACATTTTATTTCAGGTACCCCTACCATGAGAGTGTATCCGTCCGCTTGCATTTACGTAAAATATTTGTAGCTATGACACATTGATAATTGGGCAGTCGGTTGATATATTCAATTAATTTTTTGGTATAATTTTATACGTAGATATTAGGCGTTGTCTATGTAAAATATTTGGCGTGCATAAAACACATAGGATTGTTTAAATACTTCTTAAAAGTAATAAGTAAGTAATACATATAGTTAATTATTTAACTTGGCAGGAGTTTAGTAGTATAATATTATAATATAAGTACTTATAAGCAAGTTTGGCTGTTAAAGATGTGTACACAATTAGCTTACACACTTTCCGGTGCAACGGCGGACGCAGCTTGCGTCGTGCCTTCCGTTAGATTATTAACACGATTGTGTATTGGATATTCTCGGATCATGGCTTTTTTTTTTTTTGATATGACTATATGTTGTTGGCCAGAGTGGCCATAACAACTTCGCCCGGACAGAGGGCGAGCGCAAGTGCGCTCCAGCCAGAGGCGCAGGGGGGCAGCTAGCTCAAGGGCGCCACAAGGGACACGACCTCGGCTTGGGCCGCTGCCAGGAGAGGTGGCGAGGGTAAATCTACCACCGGATCGGAACGCGACCTCGACTGAGAAGATCTCGGATCATGGCGCTGGTTAGGTAAATATATATGACCCAAATTTTACATAAAATAAGACCTTATGTTCACAGGTTTTAGTTTTGGCGACGGTGTAAAGTGAAACAATATTGGTAACGCTAACAATGCAGAGACCCTGAAAATTAAATAATTATTTATTAGTAGTAGCTAGTAGAAAGTTATTTTGGTAACCACACGTATAAGACGATAGTAAATTAGGTACTAATGTTTCCGTGACTCTACCACGCATTTTGTAGTAGGTACCTAGGTATTATTTACAGATTTCATAAAATGCTGCAAAGGAAATTTTTATAGATGACCAAGTTATAGTTAGGTATTTCTTCGGTGTATTGAGTCAAAAACCTGTTCATCAAATCTAAAAAAGAAAACAAAAGCCTCGTTCGCCTGTATACGTGCGATCACAGACAAGCGTTAATGGGCAACTAACAATGATAACGGACAAAACATACACCTTCTTCACCCGCACTATCCATACAATTAGAACTGTTATCAAGCTGTGTAGATACATCTCTCTTGCAATTTAACAAGAATTGTTTAAAATTATAGCCAGATAGATTCTCCAGTAAATGTATTGGGGTTCTTGTTCTTTTGCTATTTGGTACTCTATACTTCATTAACATTATCCACTTATCTTAATTGTTAAAAACTAATGAACATGCTCGAGTAACGTCACAAAGACGGAACTAATGAATCATACATGTGACATTTGTGGCACAGCGCGGTTCGCGCGGTGGTGAGAACATACAGCCTATTGTTCTGTGAGAATGATGCAGTCCCCTTGGCGCCATGACCCTGCTTCTTGTGCTTTCTGCTAGCCTGGTACCATTCTGCTAGCGCGGCGGATTGAGATTTTCTAACTTCGCAAAAGCGTGGTAAAGTGGCTACACATTTAGCTTTTTCTTGATGCCGATGAAACCCTGGATTTGTATTCTTGCGTATTATCCTAGTAATCACGTTTCCGATTTAAGATTACACGTTTATTTCAAACGAAAAGCCACTATAAATGAAAACACGTTAAAATGTGATAATTAACCAAGTCAATGTATTTCTTTTGAACGACAAAGTGCCGTAACGGCACTTTTGAAACAGCCAAGTTATAAACCTCAAAATAAGGTAATTTTCTCAATACAAAGGCTCATAAAATTTGAAATGTTGCCAAACTGATGAATATTAATAATAAATCACGCTATAACCCGCGTACGTGTTTAAAATATGAATACCTACCTAATAATAATTAACAATATTGTCTTGCCGTATGTCACGATGTTGTACAGACTTGGCAAACGCAATCGAAGCCTTAAAAATCCTAAACAAAACAGTTAATATAGCGTTTTTCGCATCTTGATACAACAAATTAATGTAAAGAGCACGAAAAACCGTTTCGCAACTAGGGCACGCAAGTTGTTGACTTTACAAACTGCATTTTCGACAAAACCTTGCGACGAAATTGAGGAAAATATCATCAATCGGATTGATTCCTTTTACCTATCACATAGAAATTATACAATTCTCAATTTGTCAATTTGTCTATCTTTTTCAGACAATTTTGTTAGCAAGTACAATTGCTGGCAGTTCCCCTTGTCTGTACGAGGCGTAAAACAATAGATTCCTAACACGAGTTACACCGGAGGACAAGCAGCAGTTGCGCATACATAAATCGGTCGGTTTATGTATTCTCGAGACAAATTGCCTTCGAAGGCATCACAATAGTCTTTAGGGGGGGGCGGGGGGGGGGGGGGGGGGGCAACGACAACCTATTCTTTTCCACTCGGTGAGGTAACCGTATTGTGGTAAATGCAAATATATTTTTGTCTTTTCACTTAAAAAGGTTGTATTAATCATCATTACTCGAATTTTTTGTTACAAAGAAATGGTAACTCTATGTCTCCCGGTAATTAATCGATTTAGGACAATGCATTTGTGGAAATTGCCACGCCATAGTAAGTTCTTATGATGGTCATCAATTTAATAAGTACTCGTAGCTTTAGGATAGTAAATAATTAATCATCACAAAGCAGGTTGTCTTTGAATTAGTTAATAATGATTAGTTGATGCATATTTAATTATAGTTTAGTATTCATTAACCATATTGATTCCAACAGGTTCAGCGATTTAATCACCAATTAGTTGTAAGTAAGTCGAAATGAGCTAACGACATTGCATTTGCAATTACAGCGTTGATGTCTTTTGAAGTAAGTACTCACCAATATACATACGATTCAAATGGTAAAACAGGAAGATCGTGTGAATGAATATGGTAATCAAATACGCCAGCGAATCCCAATAGACACTTAGGTAGGTACCTTAATTAGCTAGGTAACATTCTGTTGCTGGTGCAGTCGAAATCAAAAGCAATGGTGAAAATTGTTACCCACTTCTTTCAATTCAAGAAACGTTCAATTACTTTTGATGTCATTTCAAGAAGAGGAAAATATGAAATATTTTTTTTAAAACACGTTGAGGATTAAAACTTACTCTAAACAGTGAGATCGTAGTCTGGCTCAGAAGAGGCTCGGGAGGCTCACGGCGCGCCGAGGAGAGCGGGCGCGTGCGCGGCAGCGTGTTGTTCCTGACCCCTGCGAGGGAGCCAGTCAACAACATATCCTTCGGAGGCAGAAGCTCCCGGTCCCTGAGACCCTCGATCTTCTGCTTCTGTATCGCTGTTCCGCTCTTCCCCCCATCGCTCGTCTCCTTACGTTTATACCGAAACTTGATCATCGTCTATTCGTCTTTTCTCACTTTAGTCCGCATCGCTGACAGCTAAACAAATCCAATCCTCATTTGGATTCAATCTCCATATCAATCGCGAAGACAATGGCCGCGCACTAAATATACATATCTGTCGTCGTGTCCGCAAACAACTATATACAACAATATGTAACCGAAACACGTACTATTGAGAAACTTTGCATTTGAGCTCCACCGCACGTATACCTAGTGGGTACGCTGAGATATTCCTATATACTACTTTACTATTTTATTATTACTATGGCCGCACGAAACCATGAGGTTTCGGCGCGAAAACGTCAGTTGTCCGCAACAGGTGGGTACCCACAAAAGTTTTATGAAACAACTGTCATTCGCACAGATAACTGAAGCACTAGAATCACTGTTAAAACTCTTAACTTTATAAGTAGTTCCCGGTTTAGTTACTAGTTTGTTAACTTGTGAACGGGTTATACGAGCGATCGCCGCTACGGAGGCTTTCGAGCAGACTAACTAGAGACAAGAGGCAGTGGTGCGGGGGCGGCCACGGGCGCCTTTACCTTACAGGTAACTTTTTTTTTCTACTCTATTGTTAACTTCGCTCACGTGGGCCCACAGCCATCTCTGTCTAACTTACTAACGCTTCCCATAAGCCCGTCTCGGCTTTTTATGACGAAGCCGGAGCTTTGTTTATATTACAATGGCGATAAGCCAGAAAACTTGTGAGTTATAAAACTTTATGAAAAGGCTATACTTGTAGAGTAGGTACGCGTGCTAAAACGTGGTACGCAGATGTATTACTGAAATAACTATTGTATGGAAAAATACCACATGGAAATTAAATGCTAAGGAAGTAATGTAAACTAGCATAAACTGTATCAACCGTGCTATATTTCAGGAATACATACGTAACCAAAATGTCTAAAAACTATTTAAAAAATGACTATTTGTAAGCATAACACATAAGGTCTAAACTAAAGTACTTTTAAAATAAAATAACTATGAAATGAGTAGAGCATCACACACGAAGAAATTCTGACATGAGTCATGTCTAAAAACTTTAAAGGGATATTTATGTTGATGTACGACCCTTGGGACCCGTTAAAATTTATAATAAAAATAATATGAAGGTGACGCACAACATATTAGAGTAGAGCCTCCATCTTAATAAACCATTAATGAATGAATGAACTCTCGAACCACGTGAGTCAGTCTGTAAGTATGTCGATGTAAAATATGTGGTCAATTTCCTCCACGAACCGTTTGACTTACACTTTAGTGTTCTCGAAGTCGTAAATTTTTATACTTTGTACTTCAAAGTGAAAAGATCTTACACCTATAAAGGGACATGAGGTGTCACTTTAGTTTCAACAAATTTCCCAAATATTAAACGTCGCCCGTTTACCATTTAAAGAAACTTGATTATTTTCGTTTTCTAAAACGGAAACGAATGTTAATTTGATTACTTTCGGATCGCTGTACTTCCCCAGGCTAAGTTAGTCATTCATTCGTATTACGTATGCCGCAAAGAACGGATACTTTATAAGTTCATAAAAGCTCTGGGTTCCAAGAAATAAGGCGAGGGCCGCCTCTTAAGGAAAACCGAACGAAACAACGCCTACACTGGCGAATATTAAATGTGTAGTATAATCCTTCTAGATGTAAACGGATCCCTAAACGGTTTTGTATCGTGTGAATGGGTTGATCTTTATGCACTACCATTAATTAAGTAACAATATTATGAACATCTGATGTGTTCGGAATATATAAATATTTATGAATTCTAATTCAGGAAGTCGATTTAGATGTCGAACGTTACACGTTAAGTTTTCTGACAGGTGTTACGGAATTATTCGCGTTGAATTGTAGTGCCAAAGATGTTGCTAAGTCACCGGTAGTGGGGTGAACAAAGAAAATGCCTAAAGGCTTCGTCATTTGGTTGAAGTAACAATGCATATTACGGACACACTGTTAGGTATTTACGCGAACGCCGTTACGTGTGGTTGAGTTTGTAAATACTGAGCTTCGATTTGTGAGACCGATGCCATCAATCGTCCAAAAGGTACATGTAGAGTATCAATAATTAAAGATATAATCCTCTATTATGTTGGTAAAATAATTGTGTTCCTAAATAATTGGCTTGTGACATCTTTATATTGTATAAAAATACTTTTAGGTTAGCAGTAAACACATTACCCTCCTTTACGTAGCGCAGTCGGATAAAAAGAGAGACGTTTAAAGAAAAAAATCTAGCTTGTAAGTAAAGTATCCCGACATAAAACAAAACATAAAACATAGCTAACTTGGTATAGCAAACTTTTATAGCGAATAAGCGTATAGGATATATCTACATTGAATATTTTTGGAATAAAATTGTTCACAATATGTCATAGATGATGTGGTACTCATTTACCTATAGCTTAATATAAAAATTAAATCAATATCTGTAATCATGCTCATTATATGTACAAGATAGAACTTTATAATCTAAGCCATCTCCAATCCAAGGCGGAAGTAAGACATTATGTATTTATTTATAAAGTAAACTAATAAGACGGTGTGCACCGACCGTGAGAGGTTCTCACACATCAGTTGCGATCCAGTTACACCTACTGATCGTAGCAGAGTGTGAGAAACAATATTCTTTATAACAAATTAGTTGGATGGCGATCAACAACGTAACACGATTGATATTTTTCGAAAAGAAAGTGCTTTTAATTGACCGCTTCGACGAAAGCGTGCTCGAATTCTGAAATATCAATGAGTAATGCAAAAATCTTTTTTGTGGGTATATTTCTTACAACTGATGATGAACGTTCATACAACTGATTCGATTTCATCGAGCATTTCTTTACATGACGTGCCTACTATATGTACGACCATTTTATAGTT
This sequence comes from Notodonta dromedarius, assembly GCA_905147325.1. NCBI lineage: Eukaryota > Metazoa > Arthropoda > Insecta > Lepidoptera > Notodontidae > Notodonta > Notodonta dromedarius. The sequence continues at coordinate 3,515,402 of LR990167.1, forward strand.
AGCTCATCGAAAGAATAAAATAGGTTCATGGTTTAGCGTAAATCAATGTTTATAAAAAATAAATAACAATAAAGGTATTGAATTTGAATCATAAAATGAGATCTTTAACAGTATCATAGTAATCTAATATTAGTTACAGGAACATAAAATGTCGTAAGGCACACACGCAACGGCGGCTTTTATCTTCGAACGTTAAATAGAAGTTGCTAAAAAGTTGGTCTAAACGTCACGTCATATTTTCGGCAACACGTTTCGTCACGGTTTCTCCGAATAAGGCTATTCAAGAGGCGGATCTGAGCGTATCACAGCATCGGCTGCTTATGCACTTACGACATGGGCCTTGTACGCCGCATGGCAAATGCTTTTTCCCAGAATTTGAACTTCGAAAGTTGAACTTCAAGGTTCAATTAACATTCTAGATAATAAAATCGTGGTCGAGCAATGATTGATTACATATTTCATACTGAGCTAGCATAACAAATTGATACCCAGTCCAGTTTCTAAACATTAAAGCCTTAGGCGTTATTCACAGGATAAATACGACAGCGAATGTCAAAAACTGCAAAAATGTGTGGCAAAAATCCTTATGATTAGATTGTGACAATAACCTATCACTAAGTTTTGTATAGAAATTGCTAGGAAAAGTTATTGCAATACATCAAACTTAAGTAAAATACTCAAGATTTGAAGGAAAACATCGTGAGGAAATCTGTATGTCTTAGAAAATATAACCAATTTTGGTGGATTACGGCCTGAATCTCCTTCATAGTGAGGGGAGGCCCCTGCCCAGGAGTGGGACGACAAAAGGGATAAATTATTATTATTATTTTTTATTACTTAAGATTGAACATTTAAAGTTATATCAAATATGTATGCAGTTACCGTAGATTAGATTATTTTTGCTTACGTGGACATAACATGACAGTCGCCCTCTGCAGTAACCACAATGCAATGAAGTCCTTCAGGGCCTCTATTTTTGTTTTCCAAAGTGGACGGTCACATTTTTATATTTTTTTGTCAGTAAATGTGTTTGTTATTGCTATTTGTTACTTAACACTGGCGAACTACCTATTAAACTGGATGGGCCATATTTAAAAAAAAAGAAGATGAAGAGGTCTTGATCTCGTTTGTTATTCGAATACAGGAATACAGGTACCAGCCGATATTACGTGGGTGGGTGGATATACATACAAAGAGCTTGGTAGAGCAGGTCTCAATCAATGTGCAGTTTGCGAGGCGAGTTATGATAACCAGTTGTTGCATGATGTCATCCATAATATTCCACGATAGGTAATAATGTTTTAGAGCATCAAAGGGCAAGCTAAGTAGATAGGTATATACAAATTTAATCACTAATAATATTGCCTATGTATTGTGCATGAATCCATGCTAAGTTGGAAAATTCTACAATTCTACTTATATGGGAAAGTTTTTTTATTCTATGAGAACAATCTTACACGGGCAAATTTTTCTTCGCCCCGATTTGTATTATTGTATTAAATCTATCTCCTGAAAAATAGTAGTAAGTAGTACGTCTCATTTCGCTCAAATAAAAAAAAACTATATAAACGAAGCATTCTCTTATCATGTTTCGTGTTTGTTAAAGCAGTTGCTTCACGGATACCAATTATCTAAATTACGCCCCCCCCCATCAATTGCATATGTTGTGCAGATGATCTAATTCGTTTGTAATCGCGGTTGCCAAGGTGTGAAGGCACAAACAATCGGCCATTGCGCCATTACACAGAACCCCTAACTCTGTGGAACCCGAAGTATCAATTACCCATTGTAATGCAAGCTAATAGCTTCTTTGAAACGGCTCAAGGATACAGATCGTAAATCGTACATCTGATTTGCTTTCGCGGATAGGATGTAGGTGATTGAGTGCAGACAGAGCAGAGTAATGATAACGTTTATCAGATAGGTCAGAGAAGAAACTACTTAGCTCGATTACTTAAATTATTATTATTTGGGGATATGAATGTTAACTTCTGTACTTTTATATGTTATTGCTCACACATTGCGTTACTCTTTATTAAAATGTTACAAATACTTCTTGTTTCTAATGAATAAAGTAGTCTTTGCCGGATCTTCTCAGTGGAAGCAGCGTTCCGAACGGTGGTAAATTCGGGCCAATTTGAAATGCTTTGTTGGCCTACATGAATAAAATTCAAATATCTTCCTAAAATTTATAATGAATCTTTGATTAAACTGTTAATTAAATAAAATCCTAATGCCATGTTTTTGGCAAAGAAATGTGGCTGAAGAACTTGAATAACAATAACTAGAAATATGGCACTTTGTTCATATTTTCGTAACAAGTACTATCTAGGCAATTGCCATAAAACGGTCAACCAAACTGTACCAAGATGCTTCGAGATAACCTTTGCACATCGCATTACGAAAGTAAGTAAGAACCAGAGGAAATGAGAGCACTTATATACTCTATCACAACGGGTGTGATGAACTCTACCGTCGGTTTCGATTAGCCGGTGAACTTATCGACGCCGCAATCGATTTGTTCGACTCGTAACCATCTAATTCAATTACCGCTGCAATAAACTATTGTGGAAGTAATCGTTAAAGTTGTATGTGTGATTTATGAGTGTGCAATAGAGACCTTTCTTAGAAAAAATGAGCGGAGTCGCTTTTAAAGCGAATAGCTCCTAGAGTTTGTGAATTGATTTTGTTTTAATTTGATTCCAAGTTTTCTGGGAAATATATCTAATGGGAGACTAATAAATGCCAATTCGCGAGGATACGAGGAAGACAATATTTAAACACGCCTCAGAAACTTCATGATTATGATTGCATTACGACTTGATTGATACGAAGTCACGAGATTCTTAGAAATAAAAGTAATTATGTTTTATCGTTTACACAAACCTACACATATTTATTATGCAAACTGCATTCACGACAGTAGCGAATATATCTAATAAAAGTGGGTGTTAGTAGCGAGGACGTCGGGAGCATGACAGCGAGCGCAGGCGTCATGTTTGGCGAATAAGTCTGCGCGAGCGCAACTGTACCAATATGTCGCGGGCGGTGGGCGAAAGTACCGGGGAAGCAGATATAGTGCTACAAGGATCTTTTGGCACTTGATAGCGTCGCTAGTGTCGATACAAGACTGTCAAAATGAGTTAGTTTTCTAATGAATATTTTTAGTACCTCTTTTGGCCACCGGCAAAATAATGTTTGTAACACTATTCGGTATTTATGGGTAGAACATGCATTTGATTCTAATGTAGCTATACATCAATATTAAAACTGAAGTAGGTAATTATCTCCTTTTATTAGTGAGTTCATTGGTTTAGACTCTAAACTAAACTTTAGAGGGACTGAATGTTTTGTTTTGTTAAAAGTAAAGTATTGATAGGTCACTCGATGAAAGCAAAATAATTATTTATTATAAATATACCCATATTAGAAAGGTAACGAATTTTCTCAGAAAAACTATTATAGAATAAGAAATCCATAGATTAGACACGAACGTTCTATTACAAAGCTAGCATTTGTATGTTGTAAGTGTATTGTAGCAACCGATCGTAATTGAAACGATTGCTTTTATTGTATATTTCGATAACAGACACAACATTCGACCCTGAATCTCCCATTTATTTATCGCCACGCAGGGTTGTCGCGGCACATTTAAATAAATTAACAGTTGTATATTTAGTGCGCAGAGATCTTTGAGCTGTCTGATACAAGGCTAACAAGTAACCAATTCACTGTATGAAATCACATCCAGATACAATACCGTTCACTTGATTAGGACACGATTTTGTGTGATAATGACCTTTGACACTCACACATATATCACTTGCACACATAAACACTTGCACTGTTCGTTTTTATACAAATTCGCGGCAATCCATATGAGGCGCAGTTGGTTCTACTTGCCGTAAATATCAATGATTTTCGATTGAACGTATAAAATAAACGCGCGACGTCTACGCGCTACGGTAGAGAGGCGGCATGTACGACGGTACGCGGAGTAACCGCGCAGTGACAGGCGGCGCGGGCGCATGTGAGTGACAAAGATAACAGACGAAGGCTTTGGCGCCAAGCGCATACGCGTACGAGTGCGAGCGAGACAGACAAGAGGCTTACGCGGGAGTCCGGTTACGTATCTTGTTGTGGCAAGATTAAAAGTATGTGGAAACTACAATTTACATTGCAATTACTTACAATTAAAATGCAAGTTCAACGGTGACAAGTTACAGTTGCTCCGTAATTATACATTATTACTTTTAAAAGGTAGACTCGGAATCAATTATAACAAAGCTTTTCAATTAAAAATAATTTGTAATTGAAAGCAATAAATATTTTTTATCCATTAAGCAAAAAAAAACACAATAAGTACTGAATAAATTTTACATTGGAATTAATTTCTGCAGTTAGTAGAGATAAAATGTGAATTGACTTGATCTTACATGGAACGATTAGCATTGGGCAATTAATCCAATGCTTAGAGCACACTGTTCCAGTCTACATGATTATCTGGCTTAGATCAACGACCGCGGCGGCGCGGGACTGTATATCCTAACTAAGCAACGCAATTTGTACCCTAATTTATTTCCATTACCGTCAAATAATGCATGAAAACTAGATTTCCTATTAGCATATGCAACTTTATTTCAGTATGGAATCTTTATCCGCCAACTCGCACTGGGCCAGCGTGGTGGATTATGGCCTGAATCCTCCTCGTAGTGAGGGGAGGCCCGTGCCCAGGAGTGGGACGTCAAAAGGGCTATTATTATTATTATTCTTTATATGTACGCAAAGATGTGACACTCACACACACACTCACACGTTGTGACACTCACGTGTGTGTATTCTTGTTTACATAACCAAAAACTAAGTTATAGGTACTTACTATCAACTAAGTTCAATAAAGTTAACAGCTCTATGTTCTGCATCTCTCTTTAGAAAGAGAAAAAACATTAATACAAAATAAGATACCTATTTCATCCGCGTATTCATGCGTGATATATAGTGTCTTTACAGAATAGCACTGCTAAAGTTTAAAGTTTTGTTGTGTATCTGCATGTTGGTTTTCCTCATATATGCAATTGTTTCACAAATCTTTGTTTGTAAGTTTGTTGTAGCAAATCAGGGAGTAGTTACGTAATGTTTCTTGATAAAAAGGGGGTGTCTGTTGACATGCCTCTATTTTAACTTGAAACTTCTAGAAACTGATAGTAACAAATACCATTTAATTAATTATGGTTTAACTTTAATCTATAGCGACAGAACATTGCATAAACTGTTGCTTGGGTTACTGGTTACCCTTCACCGAAGAGAAGATTGCAACAACGTGTCTACTAAATTACTCTATACAACATTACATTTGTCAAATATGCAATACATTACGATATGTTCATTAATTTGTTTCCTTTTATTAATATAACAAGAACTCATTACGTATACAGAACAGTGTTAATAGGACTAGAACTAATAATAGAACATGTAGAGTCGTTGTCATAACACGGTTGTCTGACATCATCAGTATAAGATCAAGTACAAAGGATATATTGAAAATAACATATTAACAGTGTATTCAGGTGTTCTTGTTCATATCTTGTGTATTTAAATATAGACCATCTCTCAAAATAAAGAGCATTCCGATCTGACAAACAGACACTCTATCTAGTGGTCAGATGGACCTCCACTGTGTATTTACTACCTAATGATACCTTAGGTAAAGTTTCTTCTGTCTCCCCCTAATTTCGTTAGTAGGTCTGCGTAATATAATCATACTAATATTATAAAGAGGAAAACTTTGTTTGTTTGATTGTAATGAATAGGCTCCGAAACTACTGAACCGATTTGAAAAATTCTTTCACTGTTGGGAAGCTACACTATCCCCGCGTGACATAGGTTATAATATATTTTCAAAAAAATTAGGGATCCTTACTAAAACTCGAATAATGTAACGCAATGTACCCGTGCGAAGCCGGGGCGGCCTGCTAGTATTATATAAAATAAGTAAGCTAATTTATTGAAGTTTCCAACTAAGTTTAGTAATATCGTGGTTATGTATAACTGATCTGGCAAGGGGTCACTCCGCGGTTGCAGTACCGGTTACAGTAACTCGATACCATGTAATGATACCCTAATACTACGTACAATCAGCAACCACAACAAAAACAGACACAGATTTGAAAAACCTTATCGTACAGTGTATGTTATTGAGTTTAAAATAATATGAGTAACAAGTACCTAAACACTTAGGAGATATAACAATTTCGTTACTTTAATGGTGGTAGATTTTGAAAGATATTTTAGGGTAGGAAGGATGTATTTCAATAGAGGACTGATAAGTATTTAACGCGTTGGTACTAAAGTTAGAAAAGAGTTGATTCGACACACCATTGAAAATTAACTTTTCGGACTGCTTAAAGACAAAAAAATTGCTACTAAAGTGACTTGAACCCCGTATCTACAGTATATTAGCGTTTTCGTTGTTGACTCACTAACGATACAAGAGAAGCAGTAATGAAAAGCGTTTGTTATCATTATCAATGATACTACTAGCGTAACGAACTTTGAGGATCGATAACGAAGCATAGTTGGATGCATTTTTGCGAAATGAAACCCACCCACGCGTGCTCCTGCAGGCCAAACCAACCTTAGTGTGAGCAGTTGTAGGTTGGTTTCAGTTTACAGAAGTTTGTGTGCGTTGGATCCATTGTGCACAACTAAATCCATATTATTTGTTTCTTTACCATTTTCTTACCAACGCCAATACTAATATAAAGATAAAATAAGTGAATCACCATAGTTCCTTCATTACCGACTAAATTTAACTGTTAAGCATTTTAAAATTGCATGGGCAGGTATCACGTCAAAAGACCTAATATTATAACTAAAATTGAAAATTTGAAAACCCCCGACGCGACGAATTTTTAAACTACACAAGAGCTGATCATTTTCAAACGGCTGAACCGATTTTCATGATTCAAAACGTTTTTAAATACTCTCGATCCGAATACCTATCTAAAAAATCAAAATTGAAATCAGTTCATCCGCTTGTGCGCTACGATGCAACAGACAAACACACAGATACACAAATACACATATTAAACTTATAACACCCCTCTTTTTTTGTCGGGGGTTAAAAACAGCAACATTTTTATGAAAGTAATGTTGTCCTAAGTACCAGTTCATTAAGCAGGGCATCGGTTATTTAATTCCAAATATCAAGAATCTTATTGTAACAGCTCCATCAATGGTTAATGTTCACAAGGGGCTCGTTATTGACGGATTACAGCGCAATCGCCGCTGTGAATGTCAGAAGTGTATGCGCTTGCACATTCAACAGTGTCTATTGGAATTTCGCAACATGGTAAGTAATGGCTGTATGACGAGTTCGCGTGTCTGTGAAGATGGCACATCGTTTATGTAAGACTGGGAATAAAAGACAAAAAGTAATCAAAGTCAAATAGCTTATTTCTTAAGGCCTACTTGAGCACTTGCAAAATGACATTTTTACATATTCTACTTAAGTCTACAACAGGATCGGAACGCGACCTCGATTGAAAAGATCCGGTAAGAAACTCCGCGGGCTTGTCTTTTTAACCGACTTCCAAAAAAGGAGGAGATTCTATGTTCCTCTGCATGTCTGGCTTTTTTACTTTTTTATCGGTACAAAAAGCACGTATTTTGTGAAATAGGATAGTTACAGTGTGACGCCTTTCGTGATAACCAATAACTAAATAAAGTAATTCAGGCTTGTTCAAGTTTTCCTTAAGGTCACGGTTCTCCACTTGGACTAATATATTCATTATCCACATTTGACGGAAAGTTACCGATGTCGAAAACGAAAGCTTCCATCCTGCTTTAAAAAATAAATTAGAAGAAGGACAGAAGCTTTGTTTCCGACACGGAAACTTTCCGACGATTGTGATTACCCCCCCCCAACTCTCCTGACACCAATAAATCTCAACGAAATTGAACAATGGTGAATCACATCAGTCAGTAATGCGGATACATACCAAAAATCCTACTAATATTATAAATGCGAAAGTTTGTGAGTGTGGATGTATGTATGTATGTATGTTTGTTACTCCTTCACGCAAAAACTACTGAACGGATTTGGATGAAATTTGGAACACAGATAGATTACTCGTATAACCGGGATTAACATATAGGATACTTTTTAACCCGATAATCCCGAATTTTTTGCTAAGTTAAAATACTACGCGGATGAAGTCGCGGGGCACAGCTAGTATCTAAAATAATGATAAGGGGGCCAATTCCACTAATTTTAATATGACTTATTGCAATTGCATCGCAACTGCATCGCAGCTTTTAACCATTTTCGCATTCTACTAATCAACAACGGTGCAGCTGCGATGCAATTGCAGTCAAAGTTTAGGTGCGAGAAACGAGCAATCGAATGTGTCAAAAATCGTATTCCGCTATTTCGATCGCATAAGAACGTAATAGAGCAAGAGTCAGCGATGGCCAGACGTTCGTTATTTTATGAAAGCTGAAAATTTATCAGAGCATATCCCAACACAGGTAAAAACGATCAGAACGAACGATCACATTTTTTTATAGGTCCCCACGTAACATATGTAAAACCCAGCTTTTATACTATGACGAAAGTATGATCATAATTTATTGAAATTTAGGGATGTCTGGCAGGGGGTTGAAACTGTACTAAGTGTCCGGCAATGGATGACGTGACTGCTAATGTTATTCCGAAGGTAATATATAAAACTGAAGCTTTATGCTTTAACGAATTTGAGGTACTATTAAATGCACCTTTACTACTTCTTAACTGCCCAAGTAACCACAATCCCAACTCCATACTCGCTGATCGTTCTTACCTGTGTTGGGGACATGCTCTGAGAAATTTTCAGCTTTCATAAGATACCGTACGTCTGGCCCTCCCTGGCTCTTGGTATATAATGCTAATTGGTATTCTACTAAATTTTGACAGATGCGTGGATTGCACTGCGATCGCAAGTTGACCTTTCGGGTGCGTTCCGCTTAGCATTCACAACGATCACGCTCACAACCGCAGTTTTTCCCGTTAAACTTGCTTGTGAGAGTTACTGCCGTAAATTCAAGTGTAATGGATTACAGAGCGTTTTGAGCGTGGAGGTAAATAATAAAAACAGCGAGTGAGTTAATGAAAGCAAAAGATTTAAGAGGTTAGGTTAAAATCTATAAGCCATGAAAATAAACTTAAATAACTATTGTTTAAATCGATTTATATTGAAAAAAATTATAATTAATATTAGTGATTTATTTCATTAATTTACGTTCAAATGTAATTAACATGTCTTTAACATTCACTTATACTAAAATATCTCCTTCCGCATGAAATAACGTACGTCAAGGTGGCCATCTTTAATGCTTTCACTTTTGAAAATCCCGATAATTTTCTCAACGATCACTACGATCCACCTTTTTAGATGGGTCTTCGTGAGCTTCGCGTGAGCGTAAGTCATGACGTCATGAGTGACGTTTTCGCCGCGACCACAACGACCGCGGTCGTTATATGGAACGGTTAAAGGAGCATTTTGATCGTTGTGAACGCTAAGTGGAATGCACTCTTCAAGTGACATAAACTTGTCAAAAATAGCGATCTATATTGATACAAAGCATCATTTATGAATCGTTGCACGATTTTTGGTGCATTTTAAATAAAATGGTGTTTATATTAGGTTGAAGACGCTTGTGATAATGTATTGAGGCACCGGACAGGCATACAAACCCACCAAAAGCCAACCAAAATTGGTATAATCGTTTAACAGCAGTTTAGCTGGCGTGCGGTTGCGGTGCAGTTGGGATGCGTTTGTAATGTAATTGCGGTTCGTTCCTAACAATAGTAGAATACGATTTTGAGTAATCTTGAAAACGTAATCGCAACTGCACCGCTGCGCAAACTGGACTGATTGTTAAACGTTGTAAATTAGTGGAATTGCCCCCAAGGAATTTGCCTTTAGCTACAGCTCGTGAAGTTTCATTGTAATCGAAAATTGCGATTCCATAGTTCGACGTTAGAACTTAGCGGATTAGCGGTCGAAGTGTAAAATTATGTATGGCAATTTTCAACTACCGTGGATGTGGAGACACGTAATGTTGTCTGGAATTTGAAACGTACATTTTACGCATCTCTGTCTCGTTCCTAGCGTGTGAATGGACAATGGAAACAATTTTGTTATAACATAAAACCGGTTTCACACTTTTCCACTCGTCAGAACTGATGTACTATTTAAAAATCGACGTAAGTAGTGGATGGATTTAATAGAAAAATTAATTGCCATACTTAAAAAAGGTGGAATTGGTCACCTTATGTTTGTAATTCAATAGCCAAAATGAGAGTTGAATATTAAAAAATAGAGTCCCTTTCAAATGATTTATACTAAAACAGACCTAAAATATCCTGTCCGTATTAATAATCCTGTCTGTGGCATGGTTCGACCGGAGTAGTACCACCCTCTCACAGAAGACCGGCGTTAAGTTGCTATTATAGTTGCGTTTCGTATTATAAATGAGAGAGACGGAAGTTCCCTTCACCTTACTCTGTCTCAGTCCCCTTCAGTTCGGCAACGGGCGAGCAATGCCGTTGGTTTTGCAAGCATCTATAGGCTACGGTAACTGCTTAACATCAGGCGGGAATGTTTGTTTCCAACTTAGTTATAGAAAAGAAATCCCCATCAACCAATATACCTACTCATATAATAGTTATTGCAGAGGAACGAATCGAGAGATCTGGGGGGCAATTCCACTAATTTACAACGTTTAACAATCAGTCCAGTTTGCGCAGCGGTGCAGTTACGATTACGTTTTCAAGATTACTCAAAATCGTATTCTACTATTGTTAGGAACGAACCGCAATTACATTACAAACGCATCGCAACTGCACCGCAACCGCACCCCAGCTAAAGTCCTGTCAAACGATTATATCAAATTGTCAACTACTTCTACTACTTACTACCATAAATTTATTTTAGGTTTTAAATCGGATATACGTAGTTTTAAAATATTTAAACTGTAAATAAATTCTTATATTGAACACGGGGTAATTTATTAGATTAAATATTGATTAAATAGCCGACATATTTATTTTGTTAATAAAAACTCAACTCTACGGTTACAATTTTTGGTGTTCTTAGTCAAAAGATCGGTCAATGTACACTGTCAAAAAACAGCATAGCATACCAAAGAGAATACAATATTATCTTACCTATAAGAGACGAAACCTAGAACATATATAATGTTGTTTATAAATTCGTATGGAATTGCAGCTTTTGCAGCCCTCAGGTGCAATATAAGAATATAACTCCATACATTTTTTTATACTTCGAAGTTTCCACTATTTCGCAATAGTATAATTATATGATATTCATATACCTACATAATTTATATTTATTGGTTATGCATTTTATAAAGAAACCTAATAATAGTGCTAGAAGAAGACTAATGAGTAGTAGGTGTATTCTGTGGTAGTACATTATTTTTAGAGAGTATCCATTTCTGTATACCCCGAAGGGGTATCCACGTGTTGTACATGGTCTTCAAATGGTATTTTGGTGAAAATGCCAATTTATAGAGAGCAAGAGGCGAACCTATTGGAATTTTACTGGGCACATCGTGCTTTATTTTGTGTTATTAGTCATTTTTTAATTGCTATGTCAAGTAAATAAAATACTGTGTAAAATTGTTTTTATCATTATTATTAAGTACTACACACAATTGACTATACTACATCATGAGAATTAGGAAGAAATTACATTTTACATTGGTAGATATATTCAACTAAATTATCACAATGTAAAGATATATTTTCTACTAGCTGTGCCCCGCGACTTCATCCGCGTAGTATTGGATTATTGGGTTAAAAAGTATCCTATATGTTAATCCCGGTTATAATCTATCTGTGTTCCAAATTTCATCCAAATCCGTTCAGTAGTTTTTGCGTGAAGGAGTAACAAACATACATACATACATACATACATACATACATACATACATCCACACTCACAAACTTTCGCATTTATAATATTAGTAGGATAGTAGGTATCTTGCACCAATATCTGAAACAAATATTTGCATTGAGTACCTACTATTGATTTAGGTAATTTATTTGTACAACATCACGCCTGTAGGCTCCCAAGGAGTAGGCAGGTGTGCACTACAGTGCACTCACATTTCAGCAATGGTTTTTGCGGTCCAGATGTAATAGACGGCGAGACTAGCTACTATTGTGAATGGGATTCGAGCCATAGTAAACGCTGACCCAGTGCGGGTTAGCGAACTTCGCATGCCTTTAGAAAGACGACCCCCTGATGTTTTCCTTCACAATTTGGTAATTTGATGTAATAGTAATCTAGTTAAAATTGAAGGTAGTTAGTACGGTGATAAGCGGGTGCCTTACCTCTCGTCTCTATGCAAATCCCGTCGGAGTCTACTTAAAGATCTTTGTCTGAACCACACGACGAGAGATGGGCAATCTCCTCAAGACGCTGCTTAATCAAGACCTAGCTAGGCTTTTGATGGGTTTGTATGCCTGTCCGGTGCCTCAATACTTCATCACAAGCGTCTTCAACCTAATATAAACACGATTTTATTTAAAACTAGCTGAGCCCGCGACTTCGTCCGCGTGGAATTTAACTTAACAAAAAAGCCCGCTCCCGCGTTCTGAGCCCGCGCGACAGGACGTAATTTTTAAAATTTTGTTTTTCTAAAATAAAAGTAGGTGGCCGAAGTTACTGCTTATAACAACAGCTATCTACCGGTGAAAGTCCCGTCAAAATCGGTCCGGCCGTTTCAGAGATTACCCGGAACAAACACACAGACAGACAGATAGACAGACAGACAGACAGGCAGCCAAAAAAAAATTAAATTGCGTTTTTGTTATAGGTGTCGTATGTACTTTCATATGCATTTAGTGAAAAGGTGTTATTTTGATATTACAAACAGACACTCCAATTTTATTTATTTGCATAGAAGATGCACCAAAAATCGTGCAACGATTCGTAAAAGATGCTTTGTATCAATATAGATCGCTATTTTTGACAAGTTTCTGTCACTCGAAGGGTGCGTTCCACTTAGCGTTCACAACGATGAAAATGCTCCTTTAGCCGATCCATATAACGACCGACGAAAAGGTGTGTCGTAGTGATCGTTGAGAAAATTATCGGGATTTTCAAAAGTGAAAGCATTAAAGATGGTGACCTTGACGTACGTTATTTCATGCAGAAAGAGATATTTTAGTAGAAGTTAATGTTAAAGACATTTTAATTACATTTGAAAATAAATTAATTAAATACATAATTAATATTAATTGTAAAAAAGTAAATTATATTTTTTTGCAATATAAATCGATTTAAACAATAATTATTTAAGTTTATTTTCAAGGCTTATAGATTATAACCGAACCTCTTAAATCTTTTGCTTTCATTTACTCACTCGCTGTTTTTATTATTTACCTCCACGCTCAAAACGCTTTTTAATCCATTACACTTGAATTTACGACAGTAACGCTCACAAGCAAGTGGAACGGGAAAAACTGCGGTCGAGAGCGTGATCGTTGTGAACGCTAAGCGGAACGCACCCGAAACGTCAACTTGCGATCGCAGTGCAATCTACACATCTGTCAAGATTTAGTAGAATACCAATTAGCATTATATACCAAGAGCCAGCGAGAGCCAGACGTTCGTTATCTTATAAAAGCTGAAAATTTCTCAGAGCATGTCCCCAACACAGGTAAGAACGATCAGCGAGTATGGAGGGTGTATAAAATAGTACCTCAAATTCGTTACAGCATAAAGCTTAAGTTTTATATATTTCCTTCGGACTAACATTAGAAATCACGTCATCCATTGCCGGACACTTAGTACGGTTACAACCCCCTGCCAGACAGACCCCTAAACTTCAATAAATTATGATCATACATTCGTCATATTATAAAAGCTGGGTTTTACATATGTTACGTGGGGACCTATAAAAAATGTTACCTCAATAGCCGGACAGTTTAAATGGTTTTTACATCTTACCAGACACATTGAAAGTCTGCTGTAGGTGCGAACGCGTGGCCACAACTGTTCAGGAAATGCAATCAAAAATAGTTGTATTACGTTCATAGCTATCTAATATATAGTACAAAATGTTATTTTATTATTATAAACCACAAAAAAACTATTATAACATCCATGAAAAAAAATAAAAATGCTCCTCGACTTCAATTAATGTTCATCGACTCGTATAGAGTCTATGATGTAAATTAAGCTTTTGACCGGAAGAAGTTGCGGAGTTTTGACTCTAGCAATCGATGTTGCCAATCGTCAAAATAAATTACAGCACACCCCTCGTTCCCCAGTATTAATTAATTTTTCGTACTTAATTGTATGAATTAAGTATTTTTTTACTGAAACTGATGAAGAAGGTGATGTTGACGACGATCAAACTACGGACCGGAGTAGTAGTGAAAATATTGACGAAATATATGAAAATCATAGAAATGAATAAATATTTTTTTACATGTAATAATAGTTTTTTTGTGGTTTATAATAATAAAATAACATTTTGTACTTTATATTGGATAGCTATGAACGTAATACAACTATTTTTGATTGCATTTCCTGAACAGTTGTCGCCACGCCCTCGCACCTACAGCAGACTTTCAATGTGTCTGGTAAGATGTAAAACCATATAAACTGTCCGGCTATTGAGGTAACATTTTTTTATAGGTCCCCACGTAACATATGTAAAACCCAGCTTTTATACTATGACGAAAGTATGATCATAATTTATTGAAGTTTAGGGGTCTGTCTGGCAGGGGGTTGAAACCGTACTAAGTGTCCAGCAATGGATGACGTGACTTCTAATGTTATTCCGAAGGAAATATATAAAACTTAAGCTTTATGCTTTAACGAATTTGAGGTACTATTATTTACACCTTTACTACTTGTTAACTGCCCAAGTAGCCACAATCCCAACTCCATACTCGCTGATCGTTTTTACCTGTGTTGGGATATGCTCTTATACATTTTCAGCTTTTATAAAATAACGAACTTCTGGCCATCGCTGGCTCTTGCTCTATTACGTTCTTATGCGATCGAAATAGCGGAATACGATTTTTGACACATTCGATTGCTCGTTACTCGCAGCTAAACTTTGACCGCAATTACATCGCAGCTGCACCGTTGTTGATTAGTAGAATACGAAAATTGACAAAAGCTGTGATGCAGTTGCGATGCAATTGCAATAAGTCATATTAAAATTAGTGGAATTGGCCCCCTGGGCCCTAACCACGCTAGCTACTCAAAGCGTAATAGAAAAGCAAACGCTCGCGATTACGTTTCAAACGCTCCGCTTTTGACGTTTTGCTGACACGAGCTTCACGATTTCTACTGACATTGATATGGTATGGTGTCAGCGAAACGTCAAAAGCGGAGCGTTTGAAACGTAATCGCGACCGTTTGCTTTTCTATAACGATTTGAGTCGCTACCGTGGTTAGGGCCCTGATGTTGAACAAAATATACGTGCGTTCAGAATAGACGTTTGCGCTTAGCAGTAGGCCAACAAAGCTGAAGCTTTTGTGCGTTCGGTACACAGACCTTGCAATAAAGAACATTAACCCGAACAATGAGGCACCTGCATCGGGGGAAGTTCACACGGCAATAAAATATGACTTAGACAAATGGCGGTCAGTGTGCAAAGAAAATTACCGTTTTTTCGCAAAAAAAAGAAAAAGGTAATCTACTTATGAATCTCGTTCTGTTAGCCATCCACGTCTTCATTGTGAAATTAAATATTATAATAATACATTTGAAGTCGCACTCCTGAGCGCGGGACTCTCCTCAATACGATACGGGGGATTTAGGCTACAATCCACCACGTTGGCCTAGTACTGGTTGGTGGACACATGTCTTTCGAAAATTAGTTTTCTAAGAATATATAAATTATCTCACGATTTTATTCCTTCACCGTAAATACTCACGCAAAATAATTAATGTATATGAATAATTAATGTTTAAGAATCAGAAACGAAGTTTTTTATTCAAATTCGTTGTTGAATTATAATTATATCACAAAACTATTTTACGACAAGGCTCCACGTTCGGAATTGCTGTGCTTATGTAGAAGAATAGACAAGGAACTCAATGTGACGTTGTAAGATGTGTACTTAAAGTAATTTTGACAGTGAAAAATAAACCTCGCCAGTGTGATGCCCACTCTCACTGTATGCTCATAATGTGTGCCGTTGTCCTAGTTTACGTACACTTGTTCATTTCACTTGCGACCTGTTTGACGCCCAAACATGTCTTGCGAACTTGATTTATTTATAATGGGCATGATTACTAGTTTTGATTTTAGTATATTAACGCACAGGTACCAATCTTTATTTGACATATTGAGAAATATTTTTCAAGAGACACCCGCCTGTCTAGCCCGCGAAATTCAAAATTTTCGAGTATTTTTATAGTTTATCCAAAATCTGAAAACATTTAAGACAACATTTTGTGATTTGCGACAAACACAGTATGCAGTGCGTTTATTAATACATTTATTTTACTCTAAATATTATCACGGTGGTTATGATACTAGTAAATCACTAAATATACAAAAATTGCCAGATTATCTGGATAGCTGTCGTTCTTGAAATGTTTTAGAGTAAGTTGGATATATTAATAAATGCACTGCACACGGTCTTTGTCGCGAATTACAAAACGTGCCCTTTATTATTGTCAGATTTTGAAAAAATCTAAAAAACCTCAAAAAATTTGAACTTCGCGGGCTAGATGGGCGCATAAATATACTTATACTCGTAAATATATTGGCTATTAAAGTTTGATAAAACTACTAATTTATGACTTCATGCTGCACTAACTTGTACTGTTTTGGAGACTTTAAAGGTTGTGTCTATTCAAGCCAATGTTAAAAGTTATTTGGATTATTATTTCACTGGTAGGTAATTATCCTAAGAAAAAATTAAGTCAAATAAGACATATACCCATCGAAATCGTCATCATACCCATTATCGCTCCTTTGACAACTTTGAGTTACCGTTAGTAAAAGCAAATATGAATGGCCGAATTGTGCAAAGATTATTATCTTAGTTTCATGTGCCTTTGTTTAGTCGTTCCAAGTTATAACAAACTTGAGTCACTAGTAATACTCATGACAACGGTACTTAAACACAGAATATTGTTGAATAAGCAGATGTGCGCGTGATTGAACACTTAAATCTCCTTTAAAATTATTTATTCGTGTCCAATTAACATCAAAATGTTAGCCCCGCTTGACCCTGTAACAAACGTTCCTAAGATAAGATTGAGATTTGAGCTATGATTTCGAAACAAATACTGAGTAATAATTACAGATAACACCTAGTCGAGATAATGGTAGGACCAACTTTGCATTCCGCCGGCAAGCTGCCGGCCCACTCTCCGAGTTGAAGGTCTTAATGCAAAAAGCTCATTGTTTTATGGTATGTATTTGGCTAGAATAATAATTTGTACCTATTTGGCATAAATATATGGCTATTTGACGACCGTTTGGCGAGCGTAGGCTGCTCGGCTCACTGCATATGGTGGTTGCGGGTTCGATTCCCGCTGGGGCAAATATCGATAATGGCCTTTTCGTAATTTTCCCTTGTCTGGGTGTCACTGGGATCGACCCCAGTCCGTTGCACGGTACCTATAGTACAAGCATTGCTTAGTTTGGGACCATACAGTTGGTGTGCCGGTGTAGCGATATTTATGAATTATAATTTATAAATACTTTTTATAGTTATAGCTTATTACTTTTTAAAGATACGTGTACATTTTGTTGATGTAAATGGTCTCATGAGACAACTTAATCTTTGTTGTTCTTAGAAGTTGTTCTCATCATTTTTATGGACAATAAATAAAGTAGTCAACATTAAAACAAATGCATCATAAATAATTACTAAATACTTATGCAGAAGTGGACACTGGACATTGTAACATCCTATAATAATATGTACTAAGCCATTGTTTTTTAATTAAACAATACACAAGCAAGTCGTAGTATGTCGTGTGTCAGATGCTTTGACATGTGCGTACGATGACTGACATGCGCTTGGGCAATTCCATCGCTCCTATACTACATACATTACTCTTACTTATGCCTTATTGCTATACACATAGAGGGCATAATGAAACAATGGAACACTGAATATATTATAATCAATTCCACGCAATACGCTATTGACATTTTGCGGTTGATAATATTTCTTTTGACAAATACCAGAAGTGTTTGTGCGTACGAAACCTACCTACACTGATTTATAATGTTGTCCCTTGTTTGTGTCGTTAAAAAATAGAGACAACAATATGTTTTGAGTAAATGTTTCGTCTAATGCAACGGGGGGTTAGGGCTGTACAAATAACGTGATTTCAATTCCATTTTCATATAATTAATAAGATTTAATATGAGGTGGAAGTGTGTTTGAGATTGTGCCAAACTTTCCGAAAAAGTGCACCATTCATTCCCTATCTGAGGGCGAAACAATGGAAAATTTCTGAAAATTTAATAACAGAGTTATAACAAATAATAAATAGGGTACTATGTATCAAGATTATAAAATCACATAAGTAATATAAGTGGGTAGCTAATTACCTATTAAAGATTTGTCTCTTGCAATCACAAGCCATTACCATAACAACAATAGCAACCGCATAGCTGTTTCTACGTAAAGCTTAGCATACGAACGGCGTTCACCTTCACCTTTTAATAGACAAAAATCTTTCCTACACATTAATATAAATGGAACTCCTACGCCCAGCCACCGTGAACTTTGACTGGACAGTCCGAAGTCAGACACTGGATTAATGACGTCATATATCAAAGAAAATTAACGTAACACTCGGAAACAATCGTACTAAAATCTACATTGTCAGTACGGAGTTGGTGAGCGTGGGATCACCAAGAAATTTGAACAAACATTGGGACAAAATGAAAAGCACCGTTCTATACAGTTGCAGGAATTGAAATATTATGTTTGAACAATTTTATATGATGTCTGTTTTGATTGAGCATAATAATAAAACATAAATAGCACTATTTGATTACAGTAAAAAAGTAGAGTCAGTAGCGAAAAGCAATTTTAGTTCAAATATTGGATCAAACTGATGCTTTCCATATTGGAGGTTGTTGGCTATCTTACTTTGTAACGAACAACAATGTGGTAGTGATTTGTAGAGTAGCTCTACACGGCACGGGAGGCATGCGCGGGCGCCGAGCTGGCGGTGTGTTTCGTGACCGGTCGTTGGCGCACGTGGCCGCGCTGGACCCTTGAAGGACCGTTTTCACCACTTTCCGATTCACGATAAATCTCTGGTAGTATGACGCCGTGGGTGTTTTTTATCGTTACGAGTGTGTCGTTATTGTTTAATACAATGACCAGTTTTGATACTGTGCTGTAGCACATGACAAGGAGAACAAATTATAATAGAAACTGTGACACGGTAAAAGCCATTTTAAAGAGAAAACAATAAGTAATAATGTTATTTTGACACACAACATTATAAGAGAACACAAGTATAGGTATAATTCGCTAGGCTCAATGGGACTTCATTTCATTAGCATAGAGTATCACCATCACCATTTTGTCCGCAGGCTTAGTACCATAGACTAGGTTAATTTTCGCTCCGCTCACTTAGCACTATGGAACCAGGAGGGGGAAGCTGTAGGGTACAGTAACAGTACACAGTACTTAATACCAAATTAAAGGAAATTGAACCACTGAGACATATTTTGTTTGGCACCAAAAATTGGTGCCAGTTGAATTGAAACCGTTACGCTGAACATGACACAATATACCTTATGTATCTCGTTCACCATAGCTGTTATAACCATCACTTCCCGTCTATCTCAAGCAAAACAAAATGTTATACTTAAGTCTGTTCTTAGCACACAGTTTGACACAGGCCTTTGATTAGAAATCTTAATATTCTGATTGACAATAGAAAGCAAAGAGTAGATTGGAAGAAAAGTAGAAGGATAATGGATTACTTACTAGCCCAGATTTTGCTTACTTAGAAAAGGATTAAACTAAAGAATATAAAATAGGCTTAGACCGATTAAGTATAAAAATGCGTTCGCACCATACAAATCTCTGAAATAAAGTAACTTAGTGTAGAATTGTAGTTAAATAACTATATTAGGTTTATCATAGAGTGGGTTCAAGTACATCGACAGCTTCTAATCGCCATGTTCGTTGGTGACAAAGAAGTTATACCATTTTCCAGCCGTGATCTTTCCGAAGGTGTTCAGTGGGCGCGAGCCTTGGCCACTAGACGTGGGCAGTAAGGAGCTTAAAGCTTTATATATGAGGTAAAAGTGTTTCCTAAACTTTGTCGTTGAAACTATATATATGGATTTAACCTTTTGGACGGCTTTGCGATTACACCGGTGCTAGACTGAAGTTTGAAAATCTTTTGATAATAAGGAATCCATATATGCTTTGAAGGTCACAATCGAAATGAATGTACAGAGCTTACTACTTTCTTAGCTATATCTAGTTAAATGTTTGTATGTGATACATGACTATCATTCAATACAAATCGATTTTAATGACGCCAAATCCCGTTAGAATTTTCGAGAAACGATAACAAGAAACAAGAACTACCCTTCCAAAAATTAAGGTAATCCTCGTTTTCACTGAAGAAACATTCACACCGTTTTATGTTGTGGTCTCTGTACTAGAGACGACATCATAAATAGGTGTATGTTTGGTGAGTGCAAACGAGGGGTTGCGGTCACAGGGACTAATTTCTCTGAACCCGAGTGCAGTAAATTACATCACCATTGTTGAACCTGATACCGCGGACAATGCACAGGATGCACAGTCCATGATGCAGGTAAACGTATTTTTTTTGCAATAACACAATGGGGTATAGATAGTGGACAATTGATATTAGGGTATTGTGAGTAGCGTGTCTGTTTACCAAGTTGAACGATGTGAAGTGAATAGAACAGCTCGTTTGCACAAAATTACGTTTGCGTTTTGGTTAAGAAGATATAACTGCTTATTATGGAGCAAAAAATATAAAAATATAAATACTATCTAACCAGCGAACGAATGGATCCGAAACTATCCGATTCAGTACCTTACCAGTAGCGGTAGTATTCTGTAACATACATAAATCATCAATATTCGCAAAAAACAATTGACTACTTATATAAAATATTTCTTATTATGTTAAAAATACCCTCAAGTCTTGTCTTCCTCTTGCGGTGCCTCTCCACTACAGGAAGTTGGATATCAACTCCGTATATAAGGCTCTTTTTAAATCATCTCTATTTTTATCGAATCTAAGTAGGTAAAGGCGGTGAAAGGCGAACTAACACAAATCTTGTTTGTCTTCTAATCACGTCCAGTGGCTAACGTAACAACACCGAAAACTTTTAACAAGTATAAAAACTATGAAAAACATTAAACGCCATATTATCACGTCATCTTTTTGCGCGGCCGACTTCTCCAAACTTGTCGCTTTTTTGTAACAATCTCGTAAATCTTAATGTTGATTGTCTTCATCTTTTTACGAGTCGACGTTGAACCTATTTGAGGCGTCCAGCTACTACTGGTCAAAGTGTGCTTAGAAAAAATATAAAAAAAGAAACACCACGCGACTCTCCAATCTGCCATGTTACGGCAAATTAGTTTTGGTTCAGTCTGCTTACCACTAACATATTTTTTTAAAGGTACTTCGCCAAATAATAATACCCATTAAATTTGATTGCTTTTATTAAATTCTGCAATTATTATCTACCTTATTTCAAATTTAAAATTAAATATCAAAGAAATAAATCTTAGGTACTACTTATATTAATACAGTAATACTTACACAGATAACATGTAAATTAATAACGAAATTAATCACCAATAATTAGACAGGTTCTGTCCAATCTTACAACTCATCAATCACCTCACAACCATCAATCCGCATACTATCATTTACGTCCTAACAGTATAACTACAAATGTGTATAGTATAGTAAGACATGGCAGATCACGGTGTAAACGAGAAGCCAAAACCGGTCCTGCAGCTGCGCGTGCGCGCTCCTATAGATACATGGTGTCATGTACTATTATGGGTTGTACAGACCATGCTACAGTATTCGAAAGAATCAAAGCGAACAAGTAAGCTACGAAAGTAAACAAATACAGTGGCCAAATCTGTATGCTCTTCAATTAAGCCTGTTCTTTATAAATAACTTTCAAAGAAGATCTTAAGATATCGATTAAAAATAAAGGTAACCAATAAGGGGCTTGCTCCTGTGGCAAGCAGCCTATATAGTTATTTTTTAGTTCCAACTTTCAACGGTGGTAAGTGGCAAATTTTCTTCCAACTCCTATTCTGTCTTACAACGAAATTCGTGCTGGTTCTAAGACAATGTAGTTTTATCCCGGGACTCTTCGAGGGTCAAACCTCGGCGTCATCATTGGGTACAGTGGTGGCACTGTGTGGTAGGCCTAGTCACACAATAAAAAGGGTAACCTAAGATGTCCTTGCCCTTCTCTATAGGAACGAACGGCATTCCGCACGTGAGTGGTCTCAAGTATTTTTAGTCAAGTATCTGTAATCTGTAAGTAATAGGTTAACATATAAGTTAAAAGGCTTGTGATTCTGGCTGGAATACGCGTTCACCTTTTGGCCAAGCTATATTATTCACTAGCGGCCCGCCCCGGCTTCGCACGGGTACATTGCGGTTACATTATTCGAGTTTTAGTAAGGATCCCTAATTTTTTTGAAAATATATTATAGCCTATGTCACCCTGGGATAGTATAGCTTCCCAACAGTGAAATAATTTTTCAAATTGGTTCAGTAGTTTCGGAGCCTATTCATTACAATCAAACAGACAAAGTTTTCCTCTTTATAATATTAGTATTAGTATGATAACATAGTCGCCATTTTGTATTCACAGTGTGGACCTTTTCCAACACAACAGCGAGCTGGTATACGTTCACCTTGGTCTGTACAAGCCTTTATATACCATGGTCCATGGTGCGGCTGTGGTCTCGGCACGCTCTCGCGTGATCAAGCCTCATGTTGCGTACGCGCAATATAAGGTTTTCACGACGGAACGAATTAAGGAGATGACTTAACACGTGGCCGTTGATGTACTAATTATCGATTGGGAAACGGTCGTGACCGCCGTCAATAACAATATCTACCTATTCACTGTTCGTTTTATATATAATAGTGGATCAACCTTCAACTAGTGAGTTATTACTGTATCAAAATATTTAGATCATCATCATCATCTGCCTTACCTTTTCCCATTATCTGGGGTCGGCGCAGTATGTCTTTTCCTTCCATACATCGCGCTTTCCCGTCATACTCACATCCACTCCAACCTCGTTCATATCATTCCTAATACAATCCATTCATCTTTTCTTGGGCCTTCCTCTCGCACTGTATCCATCCACATTCATATTCATCACTCGGTGGATTATACTCATACATCGCGCTTTCCCGTCATACTCACATCCACTCCAACCTCGTTCATATCATTCCTAATACAATCCATTCATCTTTTCTTGGGCCTTCCTCTCGCACTGTATCCATCCACATTCATATTCATCACTCGGTGGATTATACTCATACATCGCGCTTTCCCGTCATACTCACATCCACTCCAACCTCGTTCATATCATTCCTAATACAATCCATCCATCTTTTCTTGGGCCTTCCTCTCGCACTGTATCCATCCACATTCATATTCATCAATCGGTGGATTATACTCACAGAGGATTTTACAGAAGGGTTAATAGGTATTGATGATACTATCAAAATATTTAGATAGCATCATCAATACCTATTAACCCTTTTGTAAAATCCTCTGTGAGTATAATCCACCGATTGAACATTGAGTGTACATAAAGGTATCAATCAAAGACAGGATAGTAACTACTTTACGGGTGCTTATTGAATAGAACAACTTCCAATCCGCATTAGCCTCCATGGCAGATGAAGACTACTATGTTATAGATCTCATTTTACAATGTAAGAAAGCTTGAGGTTACACACATACCAACAAGTTTTGAGTCACCCACTTTTTATTCTAGGTTATTCGATATTGAACTTTTTTTCAATGTTGAAGCACTTGAAGCCCAAGTTTTACCGCATGAAAGGAAAAATACCACACAGTAGTAATAATTGATCTAATAAAATGGGTTCATTTGATATTGAGTTTACTTTAATGATGTATTGTGTGTCCATAGCCTGAAGATATACTTTTAGAAATAATATTTTATACCGTTAGTCAGTTTCTCGATATTTAATATCTAATGGTAAGTTGGTGGTGTAATATTCTCCGCAATTGGCTGGCCCAGTTAGTATGCGGCTGGAGGCACGTACCAAGCGACACACTTGCCAGGAACGTGCCTAGATCATGGTCTAGCTGTTGGTACATACTGCTCTAGTTTTTATTGTACTACCAGATGTAGCGTTTAACGAAAAAAATACCCGGTCTCGTGAGGAATTTCATCACAATGTCTACGTTGTCTCTTGGTTAACAACAATGTAATAGTACATTGTTACACAAGGGGTGAATGTAACTTATTTTGGCCCGAGACGTGGTGTGGCGCCTGAGCGTAGCGAGGGCGCCTATAGTTCGAAGGACAAAATAAGTCTTTCACCCGAGGTAAACACTGTGCTTTTCATTACGAATACAAGGAAAGTAAAAATAAAAACAGGGATTGGCTAAAGAAATAATACAAGGAAGTATGAACAATACTCTACGAAAAAACAAATGAAGAACGGATTGCCGTCAATTTGTTTTTTTTTTGTCGTTGGCCGGCCAACTTCATTATTTAGCCATTATTTTTCATTTTCATCTTTAAATATTTTGCCCAAATCTATGCTATTTTAAAGAAATTGTTGAAACTGATTATAAACAAGTCATTTAAAAATAAACCTTAACTTTATGTTATTTAAATTTTACATCGCGCATTTCAATTGAGTGACTGTAGTAAAAGTTGGAACATGGTTGCATAGAAATGTGAAAATTTTATAAAAAAAATAAAACTGACTTCAAAAAACCTGGTGCACTAAAAAGCTAGAAATAACTAGGGACCTTATAATTTCTTTCATATGGAGTCGGTGCCAATTCAAGCAAGTAGGGGTAGGTGCCTAAGAAGTTTTCCTATATCGTTGTGTAAAGATAGTGGCACCGACTCCAAATGAAGTAAATTATAAGGTCCTTAGGTTATTTGTAGCTTTTTAGTGCACCCAGGTTTTTTGAAGTCGGTTTAATTTTTTTATAAAAAAAAAAAAAATCACGATTTTTTGTGGTAAACTACTTATCGAATTGCTGGCAACCGTAAACAGTCCATATCTCACAAACTACTGAACCTATTTTTATGAAATTTCTATGGTATCACCAAGGGATCCTGACAATAAATGCCACACATAGTATACCACTTATACCAATATATGGCACTTATAGCCAAAATGCATCTCATGACAATTCCACTAAGCCCAAACACGACTAGGTTATATTGTGTTATTACGGAGTTCCGGCCCCTACCTTCCAGTTTCTTCATCATCTGATGATGAAACCGGAAGGTAGGTAATTTACTGAGACTATTTTAGTGACGGCAACCCCCACTGAAACGTCACAGGAAAGCAAATCACGTAATTTCGTTTACTTGGATGATGATGTATTTTTTCAGTTATTGTGATTTTAATGCCAAACTACCAAACCGATTTTAATAAATTTTTTTGGGACCAATCTGCACGGACATCCTTTCAAATGCAAAAAGAATTTTTCGAATCGAATTATAAATGACGGAGTTATGACGTAACAAACATTAAAAAAAAAAAAAACATACACACGAATTGATAACCTCCTCCTTTTTGAAGTCGGTTGAAAATGGAACTAGTTTTTTTTTAATAATTTGACAGCTGTCAGTTGAAAGCGATTCTCCCTAGGGCGGAAAAATATTACTTCCAACCCGCTCCTCAGGCAACTTCAGACCTACTTTCCGAGTATGAGTAATGAAAAGTATTTTTTACACTACCCTAGCAGAGCA
Source organism: Notodonta dromedarius (assembly GCA_905147325.1). NCBI lineage: Eukaryota > Metazoa > Arthropoda > Insecta > Lepidoptera > Notodontidae > Notodonta > Notodonta dromedarius. Next base: position 3,541,438 of record LR990167.1, read on the forward strand.
TTGGCACGCTAAGCTGTTTTAACTATCTCTCCAAATAAGGTAGAGACTAAAGCAGAAGATCGTTTCTTACTTCTTAGTAGTTTTTGGTATATATTTTCAGTTTTTATCTTAGGTTGTACAATAACAACGGGTGGGAACATAGATATAGAAGATTTTTTTTATTACTCTATGAAACCGTATAGATTTTGAAGGGCTCCAAACATGCATCTCTGACTTACAAGTCTGCCATTATTAGCACGAAGTGAAATGGTTTTATTTATAATTCAATGCTTCTCATACACATAATTATTTAATTAGCTACACTGTAACATAAACCACATGTGAATTAGCCTCGATGGCGGCGCCACAAGAAAGTAACCGAAGTAAAAGTTTTAATTGCAGCTTGATATCGCGGATAAGACAAAGAGTGATCATTGTCTTACGGGTTTAACAACACCTAATGTTCTGTTTCACAGTATTTCTCTATTCACACGGCGATGGTATAAGCGTATGTTATAGATGATGTAGGGATAGTTATCAAAAAGTTATCTAGTATATACATCCATCAATTCTAAAACTAGAAGAGTCTCTACATTATATTGATACCTACAAACATAACTAAAGCAAAAATATTTTAGAATTTGTTTAATGTATTATTTCAATTTATCACAGGCTCATCGTATTTACCTATAGTTTAGGAAACTAAGTAAATAAATTTAATTGATAAAATTATTAACCTCAACTGAAAACTACGTGTTTGAGCAGTCAATCTGTCCCCCAATGTTCCGGAACCAGATCGACCAAAATTATTTGAGCTCCCAAACCATATCTTCCCAATAGAATGCAAGAATACAACCATAAATTAAGAGGGTCAACACTCTTTGGTCACCACTGGAGATGTCAAGGTTGGATACGCATTCGTGGATCCGCAAAGCAAATTGAATTTTAAACGCTGGTAATAGGAAGATTACACCCAAGCGGGCATTGATACAGTTAAACGTGGATGATAGTTACCAATAAAATTAGGAAAAGGTATGACTGAAGCGGTATGAAGCGCCAATAATAAATCGGGGATGACTGAATCCTGAATAGAATAAGGATCTGTTTATGATACAAGGTATTTCAAAAGTCAGTGCTAATACATGGTTTGAATGAGTATCGAACATATAATTTAATAATGTACAAAATTGATTAGATCGCATTTAATAATATAAAAAAAATCGAAATTCGAGTACAATGATTTAATGAGAAAAACCCGCAATTTTTTAAATAATATATTTCGAAATATTTCTTGCTGTCAAAATCCGGTACTAACAAAACGATTTCAATTTAGAAAGCGAACTTACACGCTGTACATGCAATTTTGTAATAAAATTATATTAAAATGACAATACAAAACTCGCTCTCAGATTTGAGTTCTATTTGAGTCTTGGTGTCTATTCAGATTCGTGAGGTGTTGAATCTAATAAAAGGTGTGCGTGGGAGATAAAGGCTAAGCCTTTCTCATGATGAGATTCCCATAAACATTACTACGTTGTTGATTGAAAACAATCATGCGCTTTGTACAAGACATGTTCAATGTATGTAGTGTATTATTCAAGTTGCAGAGAGAAGTGGTAGCCCTGCATACACTGTTATCAACTTTATTTTCATATAATCAGTAAAAACTCAGTAAAAAAGCGTACGTACCACCAGGGCCCTAACCACGCTAGCTACTCAAATAGTAATAGAAAAGCAAACGCTCGCGATTATGTTTCAAACGCTCCGCTTTTGACGTTTTGCTGACACCATACCATATCAATGTCAGTAGAAATCGTGAAGCTCGTGTCAGCAAAACGTCAAAAGCGGAGCGTTTGAAACGTAATCGCGAGCGTTTGCTTTTCTATTACGATTTGAGTAGCTAGCGTGGTTAGGGCCCGGATGTTAAACAGTGACCGTAGCCTATGCAATGCAGTACCAAAGACATTGCTCGCACGTTTCCGACCTGAAGGAGAGTGGTTCAGAGGGAGGAGAGAGTCAGAAGACCAACAACCCCAGTCATCCGGCTCTCCCACTTATCGTACGAGACGCAGCTATAACAGCTACTTTACGACCATCTTCCAAGAGTCGGTGGTACTACTCGAGTCACCTCGTATATTAGCTACTAGCTGAGCCCGCGACTTCGTCCGCGTGGAATTTAACTTAACAAAAAAGCCCGCTCCCGCGTTCTGAGCCCGCGCGACAGGACCCATATTATTTTTGTTTCTAAAATAAATGTAGCCTAAGTTACTGCTTATAACATCAGTTATCTACCAGTGAAAGTCCCGTCAAAATCGGTCCAGCCGTTTCGGAGATACTCTTTGAGCTCATGTGTTTTTATTTTTTACGCGGAACCCTAATTGTTTTTCTAAATTTAAAGTAGCCTAAGTTACTCCTTATAATATCAGCTATCTGCCAGTGAAAGTACAGTCGAAATCGGTCCAGCCGTTTCGGAGATTACCCGGAACAAACAACAGACAGACAGACAGACAGACAGACAGACACACAGACAGACAGACAGAAAGACAGAAAGACAGACAGACAGACAGACAAAAAAAAATTAAATCGCGTTTTTGCTATAGGTGTCGTATGTACTTTCATGTGCATTTAGTGAAAAGGTGTTATTTTGATATTACAAACAGACACTCCAATTTTATTTATTTGTATAGATATACAAATGGCTACAGCATGGCTTTACTAACGTAAATAAATGTTGTTTATGTCATCAGAGGCGAGCTTATTTGCCAATTTATCTCCCAGACTGGGTTGGTACTTAGAATGTATAAGCTGGCCTAGAATAAATCATAAAGAGTGTAGAGCTACGAATGAATACGTATAGTAAACCGCTTGGAGCAGTGCTTCGAGCGTAGGCCGCTCGGCTCACTGCACATGGTGGTTGCGGGATCGATTCCTGCCGTGAAATGGCCTTTTCGTAATTTGCCTTGGTCTAAGTGTTACTGGGATCGCCCCCAGTCCATTGTACGGTACCCATAGTACAAGCGTTGCTTAGTTTGGGACCACACAGCTGGTGTGTCAGTCTGATGATATTTACTCTATATATTTAGTAAATGTATAAATAAGAATACTTAATGCATCCAATCACGATATAACATCCAACTATTAGAAGATAAAAATAATAAAGTATACTTTCCAAACATATAAACGAGAATTCGTTCCTACAATATTATAATTAGAACCGTATTAATTTTCCTCCGCGATATAAAGCGTAGGCGACATACGCCAGTGGACATCATTAAACGGTTGCTATAGCACTTTACTGGATTTTTAGAAGCCAATTTTGGTGATAAGTGTTTATTAATGACAATTTATCTTTCGCGATTTAGTATCGATTATGAGGATTGATGTAACACTTGTTATATATTTAAAGGAATAATATCCAAATAATTAAAATTTATCTGTGTAAGTTTTTAAGAACGTATCGACTGGCCATTCGTAATTTGAAACACCCAACTTTATATCGTCATATTGATAAAAAGAAAGCAGTAAAAGCTCTTGGCGCCTCAGTGCTGACTACCAGCCAATCACGGTAGAGGCTACAAGTTCCACGAACCCGCGCACTCCTGATTGGTCTAAAAGCGCGCCTGTTTCAAACTGGTTTGAAAATGGAAACGTAACGGCTTGCGTACGCGCTACCTTCGTAATACGAGTAAACATAATAGAAAGCTTGATAATAATAAATCAATGAACCTTTTTTAGAGAATACAACTCGAGTGCCTATATTTTTATTAAATATTTATTGAACATTTTCTTACGATATCAACTCACATCACAGATTCGCATTGCTGATTGGCCATATAAATCTGTTGGACGGTAAGACAAAGGGTCGTAAAACTATCATGAGCAGCTCGATCTCGTAGTCAACAAATACGACTTGGGAATAGGGTTGACAATTATAAAAAGTTACGCTCAAAAAGTCAAATTTCCAAAAAGTCTTCACAACTTTGTCACCATCGTCCAGGTGGATAAACTATATATTTTTAATTATTCTTTATTAAACTACTACAATATAGGAATTATATTGCACTTCCAAAAATAAACAAGTATTATTCTTATTTATAAATATCAGTCGTAAACTTCAGCCGTTATAATTATATTGTCTGTGGCTTGAGTCCTGACAAAAGCTTCAATTCCTCACAATAACTAATATATGGGGTCTCCATTTTGGTTTTCCAAAGTGGACGGTCACGTTTTTGTATTGTATTGTTATTAAATGTATTTGTTACTTGACGACACTGGCGAAATACCTGTTAAACGGGGTGAGCCATATTTTTTAAGAAAGAAGAACGAATATATAATTAATGTTTGATAGCCCTGTTATGAAGCAAAATCTCGGCGTTGGTGCGGGGGCTCGGGCCGCAACTCGCTCTATTCCGCGGAACCAGTCAGCCCAGTCTGGTAGATTAATCCCCGATCCCCGTGAATCCCGGCTAGCCCGCGTAATGAAGTAGCAATTTTAAGCTTGAAACATGTCGTTTTCCGCTATTGCGCGCTTGAAAAGCTCGTCAACTGATCTTGGTAAACACCAATTGGTCTGTCTGTATACTTGTATGGTATTAATCGTTGTGAATTTCGTCGTAAACCGCTTAAGCACTTTTAATAGATTCTATATAAGCTACTTTCAATTTATTAAAAATCATTTTAAATAACAGATTATCTGTGTCTGACATGATAAAAAATATGTGGAGGTAGATGTTTATAAACTGACAGAGAATCACCAAAAACGGGTGATAGAATTTGGGTGTGCCTATCCTGAAATATGTAAGTAGACTACTTTAGGCGGTACAAGACGGGTATATGGTTTTGTACGGTGGCGAAGCTGTAGCTAACTAACTACAGCTCAAATACGGGCTAGCTCGACCGGGGTAGTACCACCTTCTCACAGAAAATTTGTGTAAAGTAGCTATTATAGCTGCGTTTTGTATGATTGAGAGAGCCGGAAGACCAATCCCCCTCTCTTTCCGTCCCTCTATCCCACTTACAGTAACTGATTAACATCGGACAGGTCGTAAGCTTGTTAGCCGACTTTGCTGCATAAAAAAACCTAGATAGTACTATGATAAGAAGCGACCGAAATAGAAAGAAATGGCACATCCAAGATAATTAACTGAGGACAATGAACCAGCTAAACAAACATTGAGACATCTTAATAACTTCAATAACTTTGTTCTCTATGGCGTTGAAAGCTCCGAGGATTTGATCTAAACAAGAGCTATTGTTCGCAAAGGTCACGGCGGTGGGGCACCGAGCGAGGTCAGCTCTGGTCTTTCTCTTTATGTACTGTGGTCAAACCATATTGAGTTTTTGTTTCATTTAGTTGAGCAACTAAAAAACGTGAGTAAAATGTGAAAGGTTTGTTTTAGCTAAGTAACTACTATGTGAATAGTTATGTAACTTCTGTTGTCACTGTTGCCTTGTTTTAAGAAAGTTTATACATAAAAGGATGCAGGTTTGGCTTAGCTACTTTAAATATACTAACCTAACTCGATATTTAGGGAGCCAATAGATTTCAAAACTGTACATCGATGTAAACATGTAAGGAAATAGGAGACGATGTATATAAAGGTCTTGCTAAATATGATGTATTGTACCTAGGTAGCAACCACAAAAAAAAACATTTTGTGGTACTTTTTTTTGTGGGTTCGTATGTATGTACAGTTACTTAGTTGGTAGCAAGTTCTTTATTTATCAAAGGTAGCAATGATAAAATCAAATGTCAGCTGTCAAGAATACACTGACAAAGAAACCTATCAGATTATTTTTTATGGTAGATACATTACATTACTAAGATATCATTCCAAATATCGTGCATTATTTAATAATAATAATAAGGCCTTCGATTGAAAAGAGGCTCTTATAATACAATGTCAAAATTTATGGAGAAAACGTTTCCGTTTTTGACGTTCTACATACGAACAGCTAGAGCCTAAAGCTACGAATAGGAAAAGGAACGCAATTTATTTAATATCGGATCGGCGTCCGACACCGATATCGGATCGGATAATGTGAAAACGCTCTTACACTTAACTACTATGTTCGGAACAATAAATGTCATTACGCTCAAATACTTCAACAAACATTGTGAACAAAATAATATTACGCCCATTACCTTAATTGTTATGAATACAGCAGTAGGTAGTCCCGCGGTAGAGGAGGCAGGTGTAGTATTGAAACTGTGAACTTACCTTTAGGGCGCAAAAAATGCAGGATGGTCCGAGGCAAGCGTGGCCAGTCAGCTCGCGGAAACTGCGCCGGAATATGTCCAGATGCCACAGCACCTGCGGATAAAAAAGATCAGTTTGTTTAAGATGAACTAATAGGGATATACAGCAAAAACACACAGCTTTTAATTAATTATTATCTATGAGATTACAAAGATCTATAACAAGCTATGATTTGTATTCTAAAGGTGAGGTAACTATAGATGGGTGGATTTGGTTATCTAAGGAATAAGTGCATCAAAGTCCTTGAAAGTCGTTGTATTGCTTACGTCTTAGGTTACGGCTGATCAGCTTAAATAACGGTGACCAGCCATTACTTTTTAATCAATCATTAAAATAACAATTAAAAGGCGACAACATAACAATCTTACATATTCCTGAAATTATACTTTTATTAACATTCACTTAAAATACTAAAATATTACCGAGCCCTAACATGCAAATTGACCAAACTATTGTATAGATAACTATGCCAATTAATTTTACCGATACACCATACATGTGTCTTTTTCTTTGAAATGTTCAACACAAATTCATAGTTAACAGCGCATGCCCGTAGCAGGTGTAATGCAATATCTAATTATCGTCATACTTATGTTAATGTATGCAACTTCTAAAGTTAGATACACTTCAAGCACACAATATTAGCCGATAATAGAGCCAAGAGTGTGTTTAGCATCTTGGTCGTAAATAGTAAGGTGTCCATCTACAAATGGGCAATGAATTAGCTCCGTAAAGTACTACAAAAGATGGATTTTTCTAGTCAGGACTAAGCTGTACATTACTGCATAAGTCGATTTGCAATTTATGAATAGGCGCTTGGATCTTTTTCACTGACCACAACGTGTAGTTTAAATTCAACTACAAAGCTTATGAACTTAAGAATACAATAAAATACGTCAATTATGCTGAAGCAGGATAAAAAGGTATTTTTAAACCTAAATCAAAGGCAGTTCCAATTACGAAAATGTTTAAAACTATTAAATGCATAATGCACGGCGCACAAATATTATTCCAATCTAGTTGTAGACTGTAGGAAATCATGTAAAAATAATAATTAGTAAGTGGGCACTTAATATTATTTGACTTGGGTCCGTATTAACAAAACGATATTACGTCGGAGAGCGATCTTGGAAACGTCATTCTTATGTCATTCCATTACGAAATGAAATGTCAAAAGCGTACTTAAGAGCGCTCTCAGACTCGAGACCGATTTATTAATACGGGCCAGTTATCTATACAATAGTTTGTGTTTAAATTAAACGTTAATAGGGTATTTTTTCAGGAATATGTAAGATTAATATTGCCGCCTTTTAATTTTTATTTTGTTTTAAGTATCGTAATCGTCAGTGTATTTGATCCACAATTTTTGAAGACCGGTATCACCATGGTTGGCATATGATGGTAATGAAGAAACTAGTGACGTTATTAGCACGTGTCCTGCGTCAGGTGGCACGCCATATGACATCGCAAAAACAACCAACGATTATCGCTGGGTTGATAACCATCGTTATTATAAAGTTATAGGTATAATAAGGTGCTGAAGTAGAGTAATTTAAAGGTGCGAGACTGGGTAATTGAAATTGAATATTTACAGTGAAACAAATGACTAGGTAACTTTGTCATGTTGTCATTTATTATGAACTCAAAAACTGCTTTCTGTGGAACATATTTTTTTTTTCAAATGAACATCAAGGAAACGAAAATAACGACAACAAATGTTTTTTGTAATTTTTTAGTATTTTTTTACAAAACGTTCAATAAAAAGCATACTAGAAACCACAAAAAATATTTATCGTGATATTTTTTTTTACTGAAGTTCCAAATAATGTAGTTTAGAAAGAAAACAAAAGAATCATGTTGTATACAAATAAAACATGTTATCCAGCACATTATCAATATCGTCAACGCTAAGTTGTAGAAAATTGATCCATTATAAAAAAATAAGATATTTGTATTAGATTAAGCTTAATCACATATCGTTTACATTTTAATGGTTAAGTCACGCCAACATACTTCCTCTACCGCCCACGTACTGCATACGTACGATACATAATGTCAACCGTTCAATACAATTTTCTTTTTTAAATTCATTCTCAGAAAACATAACTAGTAAAACCGGAACCATTGATAATTTGGTCTCGTTTTAAAAGTTTAATGTTAATCTTAATGGGGTTCACACTGGACTAATTAAATAACGACCATAATTTATATTAAACTCCAGTTTTGAAATGGTTTCCCATCGGTATTTATTAGTTAGTCTTGTCATTACACATCAAGCCGAAGCCACGGCCAACGAGAAACGACACGAAATCGGGCCCAATTGTGAATCGAAACCATCAAGGGTTTCAAAATCGGTCCGACCGTGTATTCCCCAATTGGAAGCCGCGTATTTTCAATGCTATCATCACAACCATACCAACAAAATCCACAACATTGTTTATTCGACCAATTAACGTTCTTATACCTATATATAGAAGGCCGGCTTTGGCATAACATCTCCACCTGTTATTGTAATGAGACCGATCCGTCGGGTGGTTATTCGCGTTTGTTTTCGGGCATGGCAGGTGTCTGCAGAGTGCAGCCAGAATGGGGCAGATGGCAAATGCTAAATAAAAAAGTTTTTTATTTTATCTGCAGACCGTTTGAACGATCACTTGTAGGAACAACACAAGAAACGAAAAAGTTTTATTTGTCTATTAGGTGATTGTTATATTATATCACTGACTGTCTTTTGCTAATAGCTTTGGTAGCGTAGATAATATTTTCTGAATGACGACAACACCGCGACCCACCGGCACCAACTATAGTTTAAAACCATTCAGGTGACCCCGCACTTGACAAAAAATATCATTAAAATAGGTCAAGCTGTTTAGGAGGAGAGAATAATTACGAAAACAAGCACACCGAAATATTAAATAGGTACATTCAAAGATTCAAATCAAATTTTCTGTTGCCTCACTCATGCTTTGTTTCTTATGTGAAGTGAGCTTACTGAATGTAACTTCGGATAGGCAAAGTTTTTTACGGAGTACCCAGATTTTTTGTTTCGAATCCTTTCGCTATTTGCTCAGTACATACAGACGAGGTAAGTACAGGAAGGTAAAAAAGTGTATTATAAGAGGAAGGAAGACAGATGCGCGGTGGAGAAATGGCACTGCGCCCGCGCCGAGCCAGTGTCTCGGTGTTCCGGGAATTAAACTTGGCAAGCTAACCAGCGTCGTTTAAATGCTGATTTTTCTCAGTCACGTAACTAAAGTACTGTTAGTGGGCTAACTGGAGACATACTTATGTCCATTTTGTAGACTACATAAGTGGAAATGGCAATAGAACCCGTATTTTGCAAAATAAATAAAGATGTATGTTCCGAACACGTTACGTGAAGAAAATTAATGAGATCTATCGTTGTTTGTTTCCACTGTGATAACTGGTTAGATTTTAGACGTACAGAACAGAAGCACATAGGATATTGAGATGAAAACTAATTTTAATTTAAAACATACAATGAAAAGCTTATGTATTACTTGTCGGTAGAGTAAAGCAAAATATTCACAATTTTTATGCCAAAGCAAAGCCGAACAAACACAAGCATATACCGAAAACCGTATGTTTATCCAACAAATTATTACAACGGTGAAGATTTCGTTGTATTCCTATAAAAGCTTCTCAAACACACACAATAAAGGTCTGTCCTTAAACAAATAAGGCACTAAGGCCGAGCTCACACTGGCTGTATAGCAATAGAGTCGTTCCCAAAATACATGTTAAGTAATCGACAGAGGACCATGTGTATATAGCCTACATTTGGTTGGACGCGTGACAAACTGATAAAATTTCTCACTAATGCAAGTGGGGACGCACTGCCGGGAGATAACGATTTCGAAACAAGACATTTACGGGAACAACGGTTCTTGTCAATGTTTGCGTTGATAACAACCTGCTTTTACAGAAATATAAATTGATAAAATCCGGTGCGATCTACATTATGTTAACCATTTGGACAATATGTTTATCGACATCTCAACATTTTAGCATCATCTCGACATAAAAGCGCAATTATAGAATTCATATCAACTTCTTTCTTTAAACATATGGACCACCCAGTTTAATAGGTATTTCGCCAGTGTCAAGCAACAAATAGCAATAACAAACACATTTAATAACAATACAGTACAAAAATGTGACCGTCCACTTTGGAAAACCAAAATGGACTTATCAACTTATAAAATGTGAAATCATATCACACAATATTATCAATCACTTCTGAGAAGATAACAAAGGTTGTCGAGTCTAGACTTACATTCGTTCCAGGTCATTCGTTTCACCTTTTTTTGGATAGACTCCTTAGATGTAGCTCAACGATTGAGGTGATTAGGAAAATAGAATCCAATCTACTGGCCAATCTATTCACTACACGTAAAGCCATAAGCGACCAATCTTAACCACATTCAATGGAGTATCAACTTTATATCTAACGCTTAAAAGTTTAAACTAAATCGTCTTAGTTTGGTAGAGATATACATAGACTGGTCGCGACGCAAGTTTTATTTACTAGAACCTTTAACGAGTTACGTCGGTGAATAACGGGATGTAGCGTTCGTACTCAACGGGTTCAAAGGATTTAGAAAACAACACGTGTACAACGTGTTGTAGGTGAGTTTATTGTATGATAGAGACACACAGAGAGAGAAGGAGAGATCTGTAAAATTGTCTGCTGCTATTTTAGTAGCTATCTTTGATTTACGAAATTGTTAGACTTCATAAATGTATGCTATGGTCAACAACATAGGTTAACTACAAATATATTTTTTCTATTGCGAGCTTCAATTCAACGAACGTTCGTCGTTGTGTAAAGAAAATAGCGTATTGAACCGTAAAAAATTGACCTGAAATGCAATATTTCATACTTTAGCACCCAGATATTGAGGGGACACAAAACTATAAAAACTATTGGGTGCAAATCTGAATAAATAAAATGCGTTATGGAGTTGGTTCCTAGCTTTAGTTAAACCCGTAGTGGCGCTGCCGTAGACATCCAGGACATACGCTAGCGATGCTGCTGACAAAAGCTAGTTACTAATTATGGATTTCATAGTAATATAGTGAAAATAGCAGTTTCTTTTTGTGGGTACTTACAGAAACAATTTTATGTGTTTTTTAATGATGTTTCATTTGTTTATTTTTTATTCAGGTGGTACACATCGGTAATTCGATCTGAATGTACCAAATAGACGTGACAGCAACACGTGGTTTTATTTATTTAAATTTAAAGGAACACGTGCATACTGCAATTTGTTTACTTTTTATTAAGCTTAAAAGAAGGTATACATTATTTCAAATTGTGAATTTCTTAATAGATGTGAAATAGAGAGAGTTAATTCGTACACGTTTTTATACGCACTACATACGAGGGGGCGCCACTGAAGCGTCTAACATACTGAATAATTTACGAGTAAAAACTACGATTTGACGCCCCACGGATCGCGTGGGAAGCCAGATACCACCAGACCACCACCACCAATTAACTATAATTTTACCAAATCTTTTAGGTTTATTAAGTTTTTCTATGATTTGCCATTGATGAGAACACATTTTTTTTATATAATATCCTTTTCTTCACGCGCTTTAGCAAGATATAATTAAACCAACTTTAAGTGACTAAGATATAAAACAAACATGAATTTAAAGCTATCAATGCTAAAGCTAAGCTATAAAGTAATTATAATTATATGTTAATTTAACTTTATGTTTAATATGTCGTTGTTAATCTGAAGTTTTAATTTCCAAAATACACATTCCCCAATCATGTTTTTAAATCATCAAACTCCCACCTCATCAACGAACATTAGTGAGCGGAAACGAATTTGAATCAAAATATAGTCGATGCACTTCCTCTGCGGAAGCGGCTCGCCTAACATACGTACGTCATATTTAGACCCTATGAACGGTGGTACATTTTATTTATTAATGCAAGTGCATCGCACACCTGTTCATAATAAAAATAAAAGGCATATTTAAATTGATAGCCATGTTTTTGGGCACGTGTCCAGAAGCGCCAATACAAATTCAGCTCTTCATTTCGTTCGGAATTCGTTTCGTGACAATAGTAGGTACTACTTTTGACACACATGTCCAAAGGCTATTGCGTACTTAATAAAAATTAGTGACACTAAGGGTCCAAATGTCGGGGCGCTTACAAACTTTTTACTCAATATAGTACAATATTATACCTAATACTGTATTTGGATATCGTTTTGCAGAATGGAATCAACCCACATGCACTGCTACAGACCAAAAGCAACCCTTGTTATAGTGTTTCTAGGTTGATTTCAGTTTGCAGAAGTGTATGCGCATTGGTTCCATTTAGCAAAACTACGTCCATTTGTAATACACATTCAGTGGATAATTACAAATTTCTAAAATAAATCAACGTCTCTCTTGGTCACGTTTAGACATCATCGCACGACCAATATGATGACATTATACAACAAGTATTACATTGCTCAAATAACAAACAAATATGTATTATAGACGCGTGATTATTAGTTGCTATTACATGTAATAGCACCAACATTGGACCACCTATCGAGGCTAAGAGTAATAACTACTGCAGGCACATTATGATTGGAGAGGTCATCCGAAATAACAATTATATAAATCAATGTCCTGGCCCTATTTGAACATTAATAAATACATTTTTAATAAACTTTTGTACTCTATTGTGCTGGCAAAGATTTGCTCATGTTTTTGGTTCGACTATGTAGGTATGATTAGGACAAAAAGATCAAAGATCACACCATGACGTCACCACTCCAAAACATTACCTGTTCAACAAATGTCTCACAAACAAGTGAACAGAATTACCTCACTAATTATAAGATAATTAGGTATGTATTCGATTGACATGTCCACATACCTATATGTTGAGTGACAGGGCCCAGTCACGGATTGTTTGATGTGCCTAGGTAAACACGGCACGGTGTGGGCGCACAACTATTTTATAACAAACATGAGAACGTGATCTTTTGAAGAGCATTATGTCTTGATTCATATTATTAGTACCTACATTGTCAGGTGAATCAGGTTTATATGGAAATATTATAGTAAAATATCAGACATTCGTGACATCATTACGCTTCAAAGTTGTGTGGGTACTTACCTACATTATAGCGGATTTACGGCACTATATACTTATATTTCTTGCCGTGTTTCTCTATTACTAGAAGGTGGATGTTACCTCTGAATATTCATCTCTTTATTTTGCCAAAGGAAATATATTATTTAGACAATTAAGGACAATTGCTTTATTTCTATGATACGCAAAAAGGTTGTCTAAATTTATCATAGTACCTATACACTTTTGATATGCTAGTATACCTAATTACCTACATACATTGCGAACAAGAACGATAAGTACACACGAAGACCAACTAGAATATTTAGAGTCAATAAATGTACAAATAAAAATACATGCTTTTCGAAACAACGTGGTGATTTTATTTTCCTAACGCTTACAAACATATGGAAGTGAAAATAACCGATAATCTATCCATATATTTGTCTACATTTTAAATTAAAACACCAAAGTAGCAATAAACTTTTCTATAGGTTCAATGGTAGGCAGTAACCAGAAAATGGTCATTAATAACCTCCAAATTATATACTTAACAGGTGGTAAGATGATTGAGCGGTAAAAGAATGAAAGAGGTAACTATAAGACTCACTATACACGCTTATAAACATAGATACATGTCTGGAACCGGTCAAAAAATAAGCGTGTGCCTTCAGAGAACCGAATACGGCCAATTTACTTTTTACGATGCCAAAAGTCTACCAAGTATCCATTAAATATAATAAGATTGTGGTGTTGTGCTATTAGCGGATTTCTAAGAACGTGATGTCTAATTGAGTGCCTTTTTGAAGCACCGTTGCTCGTGGTAGACGCATAAGGAAGTATACTTATTGCATTTATTGCATTTACAATAATAAACTTTACGGTGTGCATAGAATCTACGATATAAACTGGTTATTGCCCACGACCCTCTACGTGGTTTCCATAATGACCGGTGACCATTGAAAAAGCTTAGATAACCTTAGAACAACATAAATACCAAATTTAAATCTACCTCAAGAAGATAAGCAGAGTGCTTCTAAACAAGAAAATTGTTTATACAAAAACCCCGGTTTTTAAAACTCTCCCAACATCATAAGGTTGAAGTTTGATTGGCGACAAGATGAGGCTGTATTGAGGTGTATTACTTGAGCAACCTCCTATAACTCATTGCGTTAAATAACATGTGAATCAAAACCGCACACCAAATTCTGCCCAAGAATAAGTAAAAGGATTGTTCCATTCACGCATCATTAGCACTCACCGGCCGCAACGATAGACCCCAAAGTTTAAAAGGCAAGCGTTTTACATACGGTCAAAAACTGCCCCATTATAGAGCATCCCTTTTAAAATGGGGAGACCGGCCATCCGTGGCAAGTACCTGTACCTGTATACGAAATCCCAGTCCATAATTACGTACAAATAACTATAAACAAAGCTATAGGCGACATCGGTCTCGCTTCCACGAGCACGAAAATCGCTTGGAGGTATAGCCGTCTCTTTTATTCGTGAGCGTTGATGTCTTTTATTCGAAGCAAAGAGCTGTAGTATACGGTAAATCAGAGCAATCATTTTACACTATTCCGGTAATAGATGTTTGTGAATTGGGTAAAATAATCCCTTTGTTATATGAGGGTATTGAAGCGTGTATCTGAGTATAACAAGCAATTATTAAGTATGAATGTCTTGTATAATTTTAAGTACCTATTTACGGCATAAACAATTTGATACTTATAACCTAAAGAATAATTCGAAGCAGACATTAAAATAATGTATCAGAAGTTCAGTCTTGGTTAAACACATGCCCACACGTTGGTACACGATAACGTCACCGCCGTAAAAATAATAATATGCAACACACCTATATAAAGAATGCAATGAAAACAAAACGAGGATTTGAATGTTCTGCGATTTCGTATATACTGTGCGATGCAATCGTTTATTTTAAATTGGAGGCATGGATGGAGGCTTCGAAGGGCGAGCGGGAGGAGGGTCGGGAATCAAGATACACGACGTACGCTCCAGAGAACCGGACTGGGTTGAATTACCCATAGCTGTTTTAAGAGACTATTCTCCATAATAAAATGAAGAACTTAGCAATAATTCTAGAGTTCGCACTATTGTTTACAATCTCAAAGTCGTGGTCATTTACATAAATCACACGCTGACTGACCATCGCACGGACAATCACTTTTGAACATTAATTCGACGTTTTACACAACTTTAACTTGACAAAGACCTGAGGCTAAATCACACGATTTTAATTAATGAAAACATAAAACAAATATTGTAGTAAAAGGGCTCACCTTCGCACTGTGGTAGAGAGCGCTGCTTCTGGTTATCTTCGCTTTAGTCATCTTAGATCCTCGCAATCCTTACACACTACACAGTTCATGAAACATCACCGATGGAAACTTTCATGTTCACCGCTTTAGTTCATGGAGAAACGGAGAAACTTCGCACGCGGCGGCCGCGACAGTGTTTACAATGAGAGATCGTACGTGGGAGTGTAGCGTTGCGGGTACGCAACCGGCTACATTACCGCCGTCGTTAGTAACGGCGTAGTACCGAACTAATGAGTACAGCGCCGCGAGCGGCTACAGAGTGAAACTAGAGCCTACGAATTTCGAGGCTCTACTCGAGGCGGCCATTTTGTTTCATTGTAAAGCTGGGCCTGGGAGACGCATGCGCATCGCCCGCGGGAATGAGGGACCGATGCCGCGATGAGAGCTTGAAGTAATTGTTGTTATTATAAACACGTCAACGTAAATCATTTGTGAGAAATGACATTTTCATTTGTAATTATAGGGCTAAAGTTATTTGATGTCCTGAGGTAAAAAATTATGGGATGTTAAGAATTACAGTCCTAGACAAAATTACGTAAGTATGGTGGGTAAGAATTATAATATGTCAAGTTACTTATTTCAGAGAAGGTCTCTCTCAACCTCAGTTGATATCTGCGACAGATCATAACATAGTAATACATCTATTTTTGTCACAACAAGGGCTTTTGCTATATATATAAGGCTATATATCATAAGGCTTGTATCTACATAAACAAAATCGCGCGTAAATACATTGAGACAGCAGACTATGAACCAATAATAACACAACGTGGCCAAGTTTCAAGCTCAATAATAATTCTTCGAGATGTGTATTTTTTGCTTTTGGAGCAGGTGGCCGTATGAAAAAAAAGGTACGTGCGGAGGGAGCGGTTTTCGACGCAGCGGGATGACGGATTAAAAAGATATCAAAAAAACTTTATCGTCTATAGAACACCTTGCTCTTAATATGTGGCGATCGACCTGTTATGTTATATAATGGAAAACCGTATGCCCTTGTAATACATAAATTTATTTGGTTAGTTACCTGGTCTCTAGATTCTATAGTGCTTCAATTTTAGTATTAATATATTAAAGAGATCGTAAATCATACCAATAGTATAAAGAAGAAAACTTTGTTTGTTTGATTGTAATGAATAGGCTCCGAAACTACTGAACCGATTTGAAAAATTATTTCACTGTTGGGAAGCTAAACTATCCCCGGGTGACATAGGCTATATTATATTTAAAAAAATTAGGGATCCTTACTAAAACTCCTATAATGTAACCGTAATGTAGCCGTGCGAAACCGGGGCGGGCCGCTAGTATAAAAATAAAATTAAATGATGCAACCTTGTTTTAAATCATAGACATAATATTATATAATAGCTCTCCTAACAAGTCACGGAATCAAAACAATAATAAAGCCCTACAAATTTTCCATAGTAGAACTGTCTAGTCTTGTAATCATAAATAAATGTTTACTAGGTAAAATAGAAATATTTTACGTAATATTATATCAATTTTCCTAGAATGTTTCGTACTTTATTTCCTAGGTATTGTTACGACATTACTTACACGCACGCTAGTGACGTAATGATTGTTAATTTATATATTAGCGGTGATTAGATAGTATTCACCTATCTATTGTATAAATCATAATGTACATACTAACATTCTTATAAAGTTATGAAGCTAATGTTTTAATCATTAAGAGTAAATTCTCTTTCTGAATTAGAAATTCAATTTGACTCATAGGTATATTAGATAGAACACTCAGCAGAGTAATTTATCTTCATCCGAGTTAAAAAGAAAAGCGTTGTTTACTGAAGTTGTTAAGCACATATTGGTGCCACCATGAGCTCGATCAATTCTAACGCCTGACAAACACCTACTGTCAACACTATTTGTTAATATTCGGTACAGCCAGCGACACATAAATATATAAGGAACATATCAAGTACCCACGCACAATGTACAGACAAATGTACTTATAACTTAGTACCTAGTAATACAATTTAATATCCTTGCTAATGTAATCTCTCAAGCAAGTTCTTAATCCGCAAATCCAATTGTTAACGTCCTATACAAAAATATACATTTTACTTTAAAACACAGATATAAGATGCTTATAAGTTCCTACCCAAGCTTTGAAACTAAAGTCGGGAGCCAAATGAGTCCGAATATTTCGGGTTTGCTCATAATATTTGGTATTTATGTATCTCTCGCCGTCTGTACAACAGCCCAATGATAATGTTGCAACGGACCGTCTGATAGTTGGTGCCAGAGCCTAGCACAAAGGTTTCATGTTCCCTTTGTCTGCGCACGCACGTGCGGCACCTATCTACCTTACACTAGGTATTGTACCAACAGAAGCAATAGAAACACGATATCTTTGAAATTTAAATAGATACAGATTTAGGGCTATGACCTCTGGACATTTTAAATAGTGGGTTAAGGCTTTTTCAAATCGCTACAATTTTATGTACTTGTTTTTACAGCCCTATTCAGTCGGCTTTCAGTAAACCCTAATTTCCTTGTTAAATTTACGGTTTCACTTCCACATTATTTGTATCTTAAAATGTTCAGGTACCAGGAAATCAGAAGTGGAAAGCTGGTAGCACAGTGGCGATTAAAGCAATGGCAACCAAACTGGTCTACGTTCCACGATCCTAGTACTTTATTTCATTCCATGGTAATTGCGTTGTGGGCACTTTGGCCCAATTATACACTTCAAGTTAGGTGAGAAATAGAATACCGTCGGCACGAACGAGAGACCAATATAATCTCTTGTTGGTTTACAATTAAATGCAAGATAACGACGCAACAAACATAGTGTTTATATGTAGATTCATTATTCTTTCTGCTTCTTCAACCTCTCATCAAACTGTCACGCCTACTTGGCAGATTAATTTATAATAATAAACCAACCTATTAATTTCTAATGAATACAACCACAAAGAAGTGACAACCGATTGGTTAAGTACGCGTCTTGGACACACAGCCCCTGGGTACAAACCAGAATTCACCCCTGGGTTTTGCCCCCCACTTGCTTACCGTGAAACAAACCATCATGAGGAAACCTGCATTTCTAAGAAAATCTAACTAATTTATCACTGACCTGCACCAGGCCAGCGGCGTGTCGGAATCCCCCTCGAATTGAGGGGAGGCCCGTGCCCAAGAGTGGGAAGCTAAAAGGACTAATTATCCTTTATTATTAATACAACCACAAAGCTTTATCTTCAATGCTGGCTACGCGTAGCATAGGCATTATTATGGTTTATGAGATGTAAGGTTTCCCATCTCATAAACCATAATAATGCCTATGCTTCGCGTGTCTCGCTCGGAGACAGCCATGCAGAAGGGATTGCGTAGTCATAAAAACTAGGACCACTGTGACGCCGCGCAGACATTCCTGCTCCTAGCCGACTCTCCAATTAGCTTAACAACCAGAATGGATGGAGATAATTTGCTTTGCCGCATTTGATATACGAAGCTTATAATTGAGGAAAAAAGGGAACAATTCCAAGCGAGAGGAAAGTAACTATGACAATAGATTCAGTTATTTCGTTGTATAAATCAGTATTTCAATTGAGAACCAGATTAGGTCGTGTCGTGTGTTATGCATTACACTCAAAGCAGTTTAGGTCACCAAATTATTTAGGTATGATTTGTGTCCAAGAATATAGTGTTTTTTTTTGTCCAATAAATCGACTGATTTTGTCATGGAGATAATATATTGACATAATTTAGCTGCTATCTACGACCTTAACTGTATTGCGTCCATCTAAACCACAGTATACTACAGTTTAAATGTTCTTTCCTTTCCATAAGGCCTTCTCACTAGGAAAGGGCTATTATAAAGAGGAAACCAGAAAGTTTACAAAATGACCCGTGGACCCAAAACCTGTTTTTAAACTGTTGTCTATTTTTAAACCGACTTCATCTATTATTATTATTATAATACAATTTCACGCCTCCCCTATTCACCTTCTTCGATGAGAAAGAAAACAACGGGATCGGTTTTAAGTAGGTAGGAGCCGGTTAATGGAAATTGGAAGCACGAAACTTAATTTAAAAGCGGAGATAAGGATCTAATCCTTTGTAAGCTTCACTGTAATTAGCTTGATAGTATTCTGGGGCACGGAGCCGATTAGAAAACGTTATTCACTCGTAAAGTAGGTACATACGAATCGATGTAGAATAGTAAGTAGACTTTATGCAATAAAGATATTTGTTCGCCTAATTGAATTAACACTGCTAAGGTTCGCCATAAATATGGAAATTAAATAGAATGGAGAAATACAAAAAAATGCAAGGTGGCATTAGGAATAACTTCACTGTTAGCGCGTTATGATGGTCACCATAGTACTCACGACTTCTAATTTTATAAGTTATTAATATGCGCATACGATTCAATATAATATTACAAAACCCTCAACCGGTTTTGAGCACGTAGTATACAAATGTATAGCTACCTCTCTCACTCACCTCTTACTATAAAATAAATTGTAATATAAGGCATAAGCAATCGAATATCAACTTTAACACTATGTTAATAAGTTCAAAATTCCTTCTAAATGAATATGTAGTTCATGAACTGTTGGTTTTGTAGTAGGTCGTAGTAAGACGAAACGAGTTTTGTGCTAAGAGGAAGTGCCCACTTCGGTCAAAAACATATTTACCGTTAAAGAGACATCCAAATATAGCAGGATAAGGTACGCATTATGTCCTACTGTCCGTACTATACAATCTTAAATAACGTTTACTTAAGAAATTTGTGGTAAGTACTTCCCTACTTAACCTTCGTATTGGGTATTAAGTATGTGGCTTGAATACTAAGTCTTATCACAAAAATCGAAATACGAAATTAATTATTGAGTTTCTGTAATTAAACCACATGTGTATCAACTTCACACAGCTAGGCGTAATGAAACAAGCATAGTACGAATACATTTTAAGCGCCTATTATAAAATGATGAGCAACGATTCTCGTTACCCAGGTTGTGATGCTAAAATGCACAGGTGTTTCATTTAATACATATCCTACTTATATATATATATATATGCTACTAATATTATAAATGCGAAAGTTTGTGAGTGTGGATGTATGTTTGTTTCTCCTACACGCAAAAACTACTGAAAGGATTTGGATGAAATTTGGAACACAGATAGTTTATAACCGGGATTAACACATAGGATACTTTTTATCCCGGTAATCCCGAAATTTTTGTTAAGTTAAATACTACGCGGGCGAAGTCGTGGGCAGCAACAAGTTTTACATAATTGTGTTAGGTACCGAATGAAAATGTGGATTAGAATAAAATCCTCTACTATACATTACAGAAATTAAAGATTCCAATATATACTCTATTTAAAAATCCATAATTTTATTTCTACCCAGAGGAGAGAAAGCGAGATACAAAATACAATTTCCTATCATATTATTAGTACCTGCATACATTAAACATTTTGCATTGTTTTACAAATAATAACTTACAAATACGTGATAACATAAGCTGTCTTTGCACTCTCCATTGTTCTCAGTTCTCAGATTAGTAAACTTTCCAGGAGCATGTATGAGACACAAGAACTGGTACAGTCAAGAACAGTCGCTGAATATCCTAACCGAATCTACTTTGGAACTGAAAATCGTTTTGATACAAGACGGTTTTATTCAAGAAAGTAGCACATTAACCAACATAATAAGGGGAAGACTTCTGCATTGGCAGAAAATAGTCATAGTTTTTTTCAGACGGCTCTGGAATTGGCATGAAAACAACAGTATGCCCTGAACGTAAAGAATACTGTTTTGAGTGGCATTAAATCGCCACACCAATTAGGTAAAGTAGAGAAGAGCTTTGAAGCTCATATTAATAAATAAATCTCAAGTTTGAGAGCGGTAATAAGTACACTTTTGATATGTAATTTTGTATAGGTATGCCATAAGAATGACATTTCCTAAACTACTCAAAAGCCCCCGTATTAATAGATCAATCTCAAGTCAGAATGAGATCTTGAGTAAGCTTTTGATATGTAATTTTCTACTAGTATGACGTTAAAATTTCATTTCCAAGATGGCTTTCAGAATTGAGATAGACGAGCCCTAAAGTTCGTATAGCTTTTGTTAGCTAGCCTTTAGAGTCATTGAAAAGCAAATTTACGTCGTCCAATAGATTCAAATTTCAGCAGTTTTCTTGCTGACAGTACATGCGGGTTACTAAGTCATAAACACGCAATTCCCACGGTGCAACCATTCACAAAACTCGCAACCAACTCACGGTTTTACGAACTGAGAAATAGTAAAAGTTATGTCAAAAAAAAATTGCAAGCGGAAGGTGTAAACTCGTTTGTCATGATTTTCCATGCCCGTTTGGGTGTCGAAGAGAAACCGTAGAATTAGGTAATTAAATAAGGTGAAGTCCATCTCCCCGTACATTCCGCTCCCTCTGTCCCACTCCCCTTTAGGTCGGTAACGTGCGAACAATGCCTTTGGTATTGCAAGCATCTATAGGCTACAATAACTGCTTAAAATCAGGCGGATCACACGCTTGTAGGACGACTTTGTAATATAAAAAAGGATCAGTTGGTTTATGACGGCACTTAGGTATAGTCATTCTAAATATATATAACTCAAAGGTGACTGACTGACTGACTGACTGACTGACTGACATAGTGATCTATTAACGCACAGCCCAAACCACAGGACGAATCGGGCTGAAATGTGGCATGCAGGTAGATGTTATGACGTAGGCATCCGCTAAGAAAGGATTTTGATTAATTCTACCCCCAAGGGGATAAAATAGGGGATGAAAGTTTGTATGAAACTTTGTCAATTACGTCTTTCTTGGATCTAAAATAATAACAGTCAAAAAAAGAAAGCCGAGTGCAAGTTGTCTAGACCATCATGGCAGTCGTTCTAAAACTCTATTGTAAAAGCAATCAAGCGATGCCGGCTCAATCAAACGACCCACCAGGCATTAATATACGAAACCTATCTACCTCTACTCTACCTAGTATCAATTTACATGAGAGATGAGCCCCAAACTGGATCGTGGATGATATCGCACGAGATTTCTCAAAATCTACGACCGGTTCCGTGCCTTATGGGTGATTAGATGTTTTTCTTGATTTCGAGTCGAAGCGAACCATAATGATGTGCTTTAAAAAAAGTGGATAGGGTTGGCAGTTGCATAATACTATACTATAATTTTATTTAAAAAAGTAACCAACCAATATAAATTTGATGAAACCAAAATACCTACTTCCATTTATATTTATAAGTACATCAAATATTACGTGTTATTAGTAAGTAACTTCCAAATAAAATTTAACATAGAATGTATAAGGCAATTTCGAATAAAGTATTCACGAGTGTTTCTTCCTGTATTAAGCATTAATTTTTGCTACTTCTACAGTATCCATTTTTGTACATTTATTGCTTGCAACCCTATTTACAAGTCGTTTTCCAAACTTTTGCGGTTTTTATTGCCTTCAATCTAGAGTTAATAACCGAGCGAGGACAGGTTGACGCCCAGAGGATGGCCGTTAGAATAGCTTATTTACATATTATATCAACTCACGGATAAACGATAATTTCTTTAAAACTATTGTTAGTTTATGGGCCTACTAAATAAGTAGGTAGTCGGCATTGCCTAGGACTTAATCAAAAAACAGTTTCAAGTTTACGAACAGGTAATTGCCTTTACAAGGCATTTTATTACAACAAGTATTTGAAATAACAGATAACTATACAACCTAATCAATGGAACTAAGGCTCGTATCCTAATAATATTATAAATGCGAAAGTTTGTGAGTGTGGATGTATGTATGTATGTATGTTTGTTACTCCTTCACGCAAAAACTACTGAACGGATTTGGATGAAATTTGGAACACAGATAGATTATAACCGGGATTAACATATAGGATACTTTTTAACCCGATAATCCCAAAATTTTTGATAAGTTAAAATACTACGCGGATAAAGTCGCGGGGCACAGCTAGTTAATAAATATATCTCAAGTCAGTGAGCGATCCTAAGTACGCTTTTAACATGTCATTTTGTACTGGTATGACATAAGAATGACATTTCCAAGATCGCTCTCACACTTGAGATCGATTTATTAATACAGGCATGAGTTATGAAATAGTAGAGAACGAAAATGGAAATGTCTTTAACATTCTCTTATTCAACAACCGATTCAATAAATTAATTAAGTAACTGTATGATGTAGTTACCCTGTAACGGAGCGAGCGCACCCCTGGCCCTTATTAGAACTGTCGCACAAGTTTCCAAATGATGCAAGATCGGAGCAAAGATGATAGTAGCAGATGCTTGTGCTAAGCTCTAGCACGTGCGAGAACAACTAGTGCAAGTTTCTAAACAATAAAGTTACTAAACGAATCTTGTAAAGTAAAGTAGTACTTTTAAATAAGAAATCCACGAACCGCGACAGGCATACAACTTCTCACGGCGATCGAGCGTTGAGCGCGTGGCTGGGTGCGCAGACGCCCTGACCCGTGGGACCCGAAGGAACAGACCGCATTAGTATTAGGAAACCGCTACTGATATGGTGGTAAGGCTATAAAATCGCTGACCAAACATTGGAAAAGCAGTAGGCTAAACAGACTAGACCCAGACCAGTTTGGTAATAGGTATATTGAATCCTGGGGTTTGATTTCGTCGAGTTCGTAAGTAATAAAAGATTCATACACTTTCATTCTCATAAATTCTTCGAGGCAAACAAACTTTTGCTCAACTCCCTGTTATGAATATCATAGATTGTTTACATTGGTAACCACAAATGGTGAAATAAATGTTAGAACAAACTTCCCAAGTGCGAGCTTCCCAGCACGGAGCAACCGCAGTCCCACACTTATCCCGAAACCATGAATTGATACGATTACTCTATTTCAATTTACAAGTGATTAGGTTCTCACACACAATGGAACAAAGTTCGAAATACAATGGCAACAGGGTCAACTTCGGAGTAAGTCGTACACTAAACTGTTTACCTCCTCTTCCTACTTCAATATACAGCATTAGCGACAAATCGCATGAACAATCCGTGGAACAATAAAATTGCACACCACATCCTTTAGCGGTACTATCCATTTATAGACTTCCTACTTCGGTTTTCGCTTCCTCGTTGTAATAAGAAGGAGTTATGCGCAAATACAAGGTCCTGAATACGATCACCTTTGACCAGGCACCTGCTGGGTGTGGTAATTAGATCGTTGCCGAGGCATGGCCGCGGTCAGGCTCCGCTGGGTTTCCCACACGGCAGCTAGACGGACCCTCGCTATTCAGATGATGAGATTAACTAGCGTCTTAGATATACCGATATGCAACTGTTTTGTAGGCTCATTTCTTGAAAGGAAATCCTTTCGTGTCTTTCAAGTCCGTATTAGGTACCTACTCAAACTTTCGTATATATCAAGATGAGTGAGTCCTTATTTATTTATTCATAAATCATCAATTCGGCCGTCGGATGTCAGCAAGGTGACCCTCTCGGGCCAGTTATTTTCAGTCTCGCGATTCATCCTATTATTAAAAAGCTAAATTCCAAATTTAATGTATGGTACTTAGACGACGGTACTTTGGGAGGTGATGTACATACAGTACTAAAAGACTTGATATTTTTAAAACAGCATTTTGAAAATATAGGCCTACAGTTAAAAACCACCAAGTGCGAACTGTTTGTAGACAAGTGTTGGACCAAATAGGCATCATACAAAAATTTCAAGCTGAAGCCCCCAATTTAAGAATAATCGACAGATCCTGTTTTCACCTCCTCGGGTCTCCTGTCCTAAGTGAATCTTTTGCTTCCTTCGTTGAAGAAAAGATACAAAATTTTAGTGCAATTTTTGACAGACTTGTCAAAATTAATATGCATTCGGCATTTACCATTATTAGATACTGTTTATTTGTGCCTAAATTTACATATGTTCTCCGGTCTTCTCACCTCTGGAAATACCCAGCTCTTTTGGAAAAATTGGATAACACTATACTCCAAAAATTTTTCCTTTGGA
This sequence comes from Notodonta dromedarius, assembly GCA_905147325.1. Lineage (NCBI taxonomy): Eukaryota > Metazoa > Arthropoda > Insecta > Lepidoptera > Notodontidae > Notodonta > Notodonta dromedarius. The sequence goes on from LR990167.1 coordinate 3,567,139, forward strand.
TGACCGAGCTTGGCTGCAAGCCTCTCTACCGATCCGGTTCGGTGGCCTCGGTATTCGCAAAATTTCAAGTGTCAGTTTACCTGCGTTCCTCTCCTCGGTCTACAGTACTGAAGTTTTGACCAGGAAGATCTTAGCGCCTTCCATGGTTAATTACGTCATGCCGTATCTGTCCGATGCAGTGGACGCATGGACATTAGCTTGCCCGAGCTCAGATTTGCCTAATACCCTATCCTCTCAGGGCCAGTGGGACGCGCCGCTCTGCACTTCCGCACGGAATGAACTCCTTGATACGTGCAGGAATGCTGCAGAGCGTGCGCGCCTGTTGGCTGTGGGATATTGGGAGTCCGGTCTCTGGCTGCAGGCACTGCCTTCGCCTAACATCGGCACACTTTTAGACGACACGACGTTTCGTCTTGCCACCTCCCTCCGATTAGGTGCCTCTTGTAATGCTCCACATCGCTGTTGATGCGGTGAGGCGGTGGACAGTTTGGGCCACCATGGGTTATCCTGCGGCAGGAGCGCGGGCCGCTTGTCGCGTCATGCTAGCATCAATGACATAATTCGTCGGGCCCTTGTCTCCGCCAACGTGCCGGCCGTATTGGAACCCAATGGTTTGGCGCGTGACGACGGCAAGAGGCCCGATGGTATGTCTCTGGTGCCTTGGAGGATGGGACGGCCCCTGGTATGGGATGCTACTTGTGTTGATACCCTGGCACCGTCACATCTTCCAAGCACGTCAATGCGTTCTGGCGCTGCTGCTGCAGAGGCTGAAAACCTCAAGAGGCGCAAATATAGTGGCCTTCCTGGAGGCTATTTGTTTGAACCTTTTGGGGTCGAAACTTTAGGCTCATGGGGCCCTAACGCGCGTCTCCTCTACAAGGAGATAGCAGCGCGTCTGTTCGCCGCATCACGTGACCGGCGGGCTGGTCTGTTTTTCGCGCAAAGAATAAGCCTCGCAATTCAGCGCGGAAATGCGGCCAGCCTGCTGGGCACTTTTGGCATCGACGACGATGTGGAAGCTCTTTTGTACATATAATTGTATTTTGTTTATTTATTTTGTATTAATATTATTGTATGACATAATTTTAGTACGAATAGTCTAACAGGTAAGAAGTTAAGTGCTTTTCAAAATAAGTTCAAATATTAATACACTAACAGAATTAATTTAACGCAAATTGGGTTTCCAATTTAATTAAACTAGAATATAATGTGCAAAATTTTAAGGTTGTTTAATATTTTCGGAGATATTTCGGAGACAAGACAGGTATTGGGATTTCAGTTTTATCTAACAGTTCCTTAAATGAATTCGCAAGGATGACTAAGTTTTTGAGAAAACTTTTAGGTGTAGGTATTTCTCTTTGACTATGGTATTTCTACAAGTCAAAGAAAATAATAGATAGAATCCACCACGTTGTCGGCCTCTTAAAATAATTTTAATAGTGTATACAAACAGTCTTGTCATTAAAGAAATTTATAGCATGTGCCGATAAACTGGACTAAAGATAAGCTGACCCGTTATTCATAATTCACAGCGAATAAAAGTTATATTGGACTCTTCATGTTTATTTATTTCTGCCATGAACGTCATAAGAATTCGGCTTTAAAGTTTTAAGTCTTCATAACATATTGAGGTTATAACCGTTGCGTTCTTCGATGAGTTACGGCGGGACGGTACAATGGTCTATATTCGAACAATGGTGGTTTTGTACCGTGAATTAGTCACAGGAGGTCCGAATCCTTACGGGGAACCCCCCACAGTGCTTGCGTCCTCGTCGCGTTCCCTGGGCAACGACCCGGTTCTGACCACCGTAACGGAGTGGCAGACCGGTGTTCGGCTAAAGTGCACTGTGACGTCGTAGTCTTTGCGGTTAACTACGACATTTGCGGATACACGTGTAGAAGTGTTTGCGTTGATTAATTTCCGCCACTTTGAGCTCGTGTGAGGTTTCTGCTTGTTTATAGGGCCCTTTTTTAGGGCCACCGATACCAGTGGCGTTTATTTGTTCAGGTGTTTTTGGGCTGGGGCTCAGCGATGGGCTCTGACTCAGACATTCCTGGAGGTAGAGGGAAGGGGAAGAGGAGGTGTGATGTGGTGGAGTCAGAACTTTCTGGCTCCGACAGTGAGATGGGTGTTGTTGCGGCGAAAATACCCACAACGCGCCGTGGAAAGACTTCTGGGGCTAAACGTGGGTCGGGACTGACTCGTGCAAGGGCGGAGCTCAGAGCTCGTGAGGCAGAAGACAAGGAGGTGGCCTTTGATAAAGCGCTGAGGTCCAAAGCGTTCCGCAAGGAGGTGGTAAAGCCGGTCTTGGACCTCACAGAGGAGGAAATTCCGGGAAGCTTTGATGCGGAGGCGCTCCCAGCGGAGGAATTGCGGGCGTTGGCTGGCCATAACATTACGACAATCCTGGAGGTGGCGAAAAAGTCTGGGCATCTCCAGGGGCCGTGTGTTAAACGGCTGAAGGATGCGGCGACGAAGATGCAGGAGATCGTCGACATTCTTGTTTCGAGGCCAGAGGAGGAAGAGACGCGCCGTCTCAGGAAGAATAATTGTCTGCTACGCAGGGAGATTGACTCCCTGAAGACTGAACTGGGGGCACATAGACGCGAGTTTGAGGAAATGAGGGCTTCAATGGCGGCCACTCGATCGTCGCTGCCTCCTCCCCCACAGGTGATTGATGGTGACGTGATGGAGGAGTTTAGGCGCTCCATTGTTGTCTCGGTGGGCGAAATGGTGAATGCTCGATTTTCTGGAATCGAGGAGCGTTTACTGCCAGCGATTCTACATCGCCCACCGTTGGCGGCAGATAGTAGGCGGCAGACGGCTGCAATTGTGTCGGAGGTGGAGGAGCCAGTAAGGGCACGGCTTGGGCCATCGGCGGGCCGGACGAAGACAGCTGGGCGGCCGAGAGCAGCTAAAGCTGGAAGCTCATCGGCCTCCGATCATCCGATTACAGCATCTGCTCCAGTGGCTACCCCTGTGGGTCAAGAGGATGGGTTCACGCTTGTCACCAAGAAAGGGAAGGGGAAGGGGAAGAGGTCAGCCCCTCCGGCGACTCCCCATTTAACGGATGCCCCGGCTCCCCGTGCGGCGAATGCCCCGGCTCACACTGCCCCGGCTCCTCGTGCAGCTGCTCCAAAGCTTGTCCCTCCCCGTACCGCAGCTGTAGTAATTACGCTGCGGGAAGATGCAAGCGCTGCGGGGGTGTCATATAGCCAGATTTTGGCTAAGGCGGAGGAGAGGGTAAACCTGGAGGAGCTGGGCATCGACTCTTTAAAGTTCCGCCGCTCGGCCACTGGGGCTAGGGTTCTGGAGCTGCCGAAGGGGCAGACCACTGAAAAGGCTGACCAGTTGGCGGAGAAGCTCCGCACTGCACTAGAGGGGATGGCCGACGTCGCCCGGCCTACGAAGTCCGCTGAAATTCGGATCTCTGGTCTGGACGACTCGGCTACCAAAGAGAAGGTGGTCGCTGCAGTGGCTAGGACTGGAAGTTGTGCAGCGGAGCTGATTCGAGCCAGGGAAGTGCGGACTGGCCCGGGAGGCATGGGCGCTGTGGTGGTGCAGTGCCCGGTGGCGGCGGCAAAAGTTCTGGTCGCTGCAGGCAAAATTTTAGTTGGGTGGAGCTCAGCTAAGGTTGAGGCACTACAGCAACGACCCATGCGCTGCTTTAAATGTATGGGGATCGGCCATACTAGGGCGATGTGCCCTTCTGGAGTGGATCGTGGAGCCCTTTGCTTCCGCTGCGGTAATGCAGGCCACAAGGCAACGGGATGCACGGCAACATTGAGGTGCGCGGTGTGTTCCGATATGGGTAAGCCTTCAGGGCACCAAATGGGGGGGGCACAGTGTAACCCCCCTCACACGAAAGGAAAGGCGGCTGCTCGGACCTCGGCCGCTATGGAGACTGGACGTGAACAGGCGCGCGAGGAAGGTAACATGTCGGAATGAATATAACACCACATGTTACTTTCCTCCAGGCGAATCTGAACCACTGCGCCGGGGCTCAAGATCTCTTCTTGCAGTCCATGGCGGAGTGGGAGGTTAATGTGGCAGTGGCTTGCGAGCCCTATTATGTCCCCCAGCAATCGCACTGGGCGGGGGACTTGAATGGCTTGGTGGCAGTCACCATAAGATCCGGTTCCAATACTACCCTCTCAATCTTGGAGAGGGGGGTTGGGTATGTGGTGGCTGAATGGGGAGGGTATGTGATAGTGGGTACTTACTTCTCCCCTAATCGCAGCCTGGCAGAGTTTGAGGATTATCTTGACTCCGTCCGGAATGCCCTCAATAGGTGGTCATCGAGACCTATTATTGTAATCGGCGACCTAAATGCAAAGGCCAGGGAGTGGGGGAACCCTAGGACTGACGTCAGAGGGAGGGCAGTCTTGGCTTGGGCCCTTATAGGCGGCCTGTCCCTTCTAAACAGGGGGGAAGTCCACACATGCGTGCGACATACGGGGGGGTCCGTGGTGGATATTGCATTCGCCACCCCCGCTGTCGCACAAAGAATCTGCGACTGGAGGGTTGAAATAGGGGTGGAGACCTTATCGGACCACCGGTATATCCGATTTGGAATTTCCACCCCTCTAGATTTGACGGGCACTCCTAGGGGGCCCAGCCATTTCCCTCGCTGGGTCCTCAGTCGGTTAGATCTGGAAATGGCGAAGGAAGCGGCCATTGTCCAGCGTTGGGTCTATGGTGGAACCGGTCAGGATGACAGCGTCGACGAGCTGGCCAACCGTATGCGCAGAGCCTTAACTAGGGTCTGCGACGCGGCCATGCCGAGGGCTCGGCGCCATACTGGTCGTCGCAGGCTCTATTGGTGGTCCGCCGAAATCGCAGGGCTCAGAGCGGCTTGCAACTCTGCACGTAGAGAGTACGTGCGGTGTCGAAGGCATGATGGTCGCGATCCAGCGTTGGAGGCCCGGCTGAAGGACGCCCTTGATCAGGCTAAAGAGGCGCTCAATGTGGCCATCTGTCGAGCCAAGGAGCAGGCGGATGAGGAGATTCTAGCTGACCTTGACCGAAACCCCTGGGGGCGGCCCTTTCGTGCAGCTCGGAAGAAGCTCAAAGGCAGTGCCGCCCCAGCGACGGAGACTCTTCCTCCGGATCTCCTTGGGAGGGTTATGGGGGGTTTGTTCCCGAACGCAGTGGAGAACTTCACCCCCCCTAGGATGGCGCCTCCCCGCCAAGTGACTGCAGAGGACGGTCTGGTGGTGGCCCCTCCTGTTCGGGATGAGGAGATGGATGGCATCCTGGAACGACTTCGGACAAGGCGGAGGGCGCCAGGGCCGGACGGTGTGCCTGGTCGAATTGTTGTGGTGGCCTCCGAGTTCCTAGGAAGTCGGCTCCGGGAACTGTTCGACGAGTGTCTCCGCGCTGGACAGTTCCCAAAGTTGTGGAAAGAAGGCAGGGTTTGTCTTCTCCCGAAGGAGGGGCGTCCTCCGGATCATTCGTCGGCCTATAGGCCTATTGTGCTCCTGGATGAGGTGGGGAAACTCTTTGAGAGAATTCTCGTTTCCCGCCTTATCCGGCACCTCGAAGTAGTTGGGCCTGGGCTATCGGAAACCCAGTGGGGGTTCAGGGCTGGTCGCTCGACAATAGACGCTCTGAACCAGTTGAGGAGCATCTCCAGGGAGGCAGTTGAGGAAGGGGAGGTTGTCCTGGCGGTTTCTTTAGATGTGCGGAACGCCTTCAACAGCCTCCCGTTTGAAACTATAGGGGAAGCACTCCGTTATCACAGAGTGCCCTTCTACCTCGAGAGGCTGTTGATGGCGTACCTACAGAGCCGTCAGGTGGTATGGGAGGGGAGAGCCGGGGAGCTTTGCCGGCAGCGAGTCGAGCGAGGTGTTCCACAGGGGTCAGTATTAGGACCTACGCTGTGGAACATCGGGTTTGATTGGCTCCTTCGAGGGCCACTCCTGCCCGGGATGAGGGTGTTGTGTTACGCGGATGACACCCTCGTCACAATAAGGGGGAGGAACTGGGAGGAGGTGGCTCGTAGGGCGACAGTCGGGACCACGCTGGTGGTGGAGCGCATTTGTCAGCTGGGTCTCGAAGTCGCTCTGGAGAAGACGGAGGTTTTTCTTTTTCATGGGCCGCGGCGAGGGCCCCCACGGGGCGCTCAAATTATCATCCGCGGGACAGCCATAAAAGTGGGGGCCCAAATGAAATATTTGGGCCTTACATTGGATGGACGCTGGGGGTTCGGGGCCCACTTTGCCCGGCTTGCCCCGAAGCTCGTATCCAACGCTGCTGCGCTGGGGAGGCTGTTGCCCAATGTGGGGGGGCCCAAGTCCACGTGCAGGCGCCTATACTCCGGAATAATCCGAAGTATGGCACTATACGGGGCCCCCATCTGGGCGGAGGCTCTCACCGCCTCAAATAAGATCCTCTTGCGGAGACCGCAAAGGATCATAGCGGTGAGAGCAATTAGGGGCTACCGAACGGTCTCTTGGGCGGCAGCCACGCTCCTGGCGGGTGATCCTCCCTGGGAGCTACAGGCTGAGGTGCTAGCAGTAGTCTACGCCTTCAGAGATACTGAGCGGGTGAGGGGCGCCGTACCGGACTGGGATGTGGTACGGCGCATAAGAAGTCGGGCTCAGCAAGAGGTAGAGCGGAGATGGGGGGATCAATTAGCGTCCTTACAATACGGTCGGGCGACAGTGGAGGCAGTCCGTCCCCATCTGGCGGCCTGGCTTAAAAAGCGTGGGCCGCTCACTTACAGGCTGGTGCAGGTGCTCTCCGGACACGGGTGCTTCGGTGAGTATCTGCACAGGATAGCCAGGCGGGAGGCGACTCCCATCTGTCACGCGTGTGACGCACCCGTGGACACAGTGCGTCACACGCTGGAGGATTGCCCGGCTTGGGGGCGGCAGAGGCACGACCTCATGAGTGTCGTTGGAGGGGATCTCTCGTTGCCGAGCGTAGTCGAGGCCATGCTCGGCAACAAGAGGTGCTGGGAGGCAATGGTCTCCTTCTGCGAAACAGTAATGTCGCAGAAGGAGGCCGCGGAGAGGGTCAGAGAGGAAGATGCCTCTGCTGACCCGATCCGGAGAGCACGGCGGGGCAGAAGGAGGAGGCGCTATGCGCACCTCCTGCCTCCGCCGTAGCGGAGGGACGGGATGTTGGGTTGGGGGTCGGGGGACCCCCTGCCCAAATAATTCCCTTGACGGGGGAGCTCTATCCCGTCTTGACGTCTGCGGCCTGGCAATGCCAGGCCTGCCGCCGGGGCGTCACAGTGCATGTCCGATCCTGTGGCGCTCCATGGTAACGGCGGCGAGGGCAGACCGCTGGGTTTTAGTGGGTAGTCTGGACCAACGTCCAGGAGCCCCACATAACCGTCCGAGACCCCCCGGTCGCGGACGGTATGCGTAAATGCATTTCCCAGCGCAAACAAAAAAAAAAAAAAAAGGTCCGAATCCTTGAAGACGGAAGGGTGACTCATCAGAACTCGCAGGTCGGGGGTCGCGGTTCGATGGTCACGACGAAATGCGCCAACGTACGTCATCAGGTACGCAACAGTAAGTATGCTGTTGTTAACGAATGCGCGATTGTTACATAAAGTTCAAAGTCATTTCTTTTATAATAACAGTATGGGAGAAATAATCCAGGACATACTACATATTTCGTTTCATAAGAAATATTCCTTTTGTTTCAACTCTTCAGGTCAAGAAAAGAGAAGCTCACTAAGTAAAGCACCAAATAAACCTACCTACATTAAGAAAAACACGACAACACATGACTTCCAAATCGAACAGTAGGTAGTTACTTACATTTTGAAGAAATTATAATTTTGAGGTAATCTTAGCCAGAGAGTACCAAAGTCTCCAACCAACGGTACATTATTTCTTAGGTAACTACAACATTTCCATACCAGCATATAAAAGACACTGTGACTAACCAGACAATGGCAAAAAACGTCGAGCGATGAAGCGTGACGTCGCGCGACAAACGTCCATTGAGACGCAAGTGTGTCCAAACGGCCAACAGACCGGGTAATGTGGTCTAAGCAGGGGCCAAACGTGAGGTCGACGGGCCAACTTGTATAAATCGTACAATCTTTTAGTGATTAAGAAAAACGTTTAATAACGAGACTAAAAAGAACTGCTTTATCAATGGGTTTCAAAAATTAGAGCAGTTGTTTGAAAATATTTTATTAGGAATAGTTAATTAGACTGCCAGCCTTCATTATGGCTATACAGCCTGAACAGTAATCTAGTTTAACCGTAAATTATAAATACCAATGTCTATTTGAGTAAAACTTACATAATAATAGTAAGAGGAAATTTTTGCTTAATATTTATTTTGATAAAAAATGGTAAAGGCATTGGTTTAATGTAATAATTACTTAAACTTTAGCTAGTGTTATAAAATAATATTTATCAATACCTTAAATTATCAATACAAGCTTCAAGCAACAAAATATTAAAATTTAAAGACATTATCGACCCATCTCCAGAGACAGACATGTTGCCACACGAGAACTTTCTCACAATTCATTACAAATATAACGTCAAAAATACAAGCAAATAGTAAAATATTATTCTCTAATTATTTTCAGATTAGCTTTATATCCGTCCTAAATGATGAGTCGTCTAAATCGTAGGAAGTCGAGCATTAAACGCAGAAGAAAGACGCCATTTCCGGACACACACGACGCTGGTGACCGAAATTGTCAAGAAATTGTTCCCAATGATAAAATTTAACTCAAGGAAATTACATAATATTAGAATATTGCAGAAGCAATTGATTTGATTAGAAGACCCGCTAAAATGTCGTCAAGTACTGCTATCACAACACATAGTGAGAATTTTCAAAACATTTAAAGTATATTCTAACGGGATACATTATTATAAAGTTGATTATGTAAAATATTAAACGGAGATAAATTCTACACTTGGGCAGAACTAAGATTTTCAAACTCGAATTGCTGAAAGCTTTTAAAAATCGTATTAATTTGAGTTCCGTGACGCATCCAGACATGGGTGACTATTGTCATTCAGAAGGCTTCAAAATACTCTTTGGTGAGGTTACCCGCCTTTGGAAGGTAGGATGAAGAATAAAGTTTTTACAGCCAGTTTTAAAAACATACACACATAATGTCTGGTACTTTTCCCACGAGGGTAGGTAGAGACCACTGATTGTCACATACTATGATCCTGATAATCCTCTTTCGCTTCAACCACATTTATACGTCTTATCGTGAACCTCCATCGGTGAAGAGAGCTATGGACATGACCTTTCTGAAAAATACCATTAAGGCGGTCCACTTGGCCGACCAATATACCAATCGCTTAATTTTCAGTCACCTTGAGTCAATCTGGCCGAAGCTACGGAAATGAAACGATTCTAGTGGTCGAAGCGAGTGGCCAGCTTCCGAAATAGTTTTGGCAGTTTCCTTTTAATGAATCGGAAACACTGTTATTAATATCTCTATTCAATTTCAATGTCCAAACTGCATATCCAGAAATGATATCAGTATTACAAATTGCATCCACTTGCCAGACCTCAGGTACGAGCTTCAATTTCGACTGAGTACACTTGTAAGTAAAACAATTAAATCACTAACCGTGACGGGTGCACGAAGTCGGTTATTAGAAATGCAATAAAAATGACCCAGAATACGCAATAGAGCTTACCGACCGTGGGATCTTTGAACCCACATTCATAGATGATCGGACTCATGCGCTAGTTACCTGAATAAAATCATTCATTGATCAATACCATGTTAATTAAAATTTCAATCTCAAAAAACTGTGATTTAAACATCACTGTTATTAAAATAATTATTGTTTCATCGAAGAATATCATTAAAGATTATTTAAGGAGTATATAGGATACTCTATTCTAAAATTGATATAGCACCAAATATTTGGGATAGAGTGAAAGGGATTTAAACTAAACATCTTGGAATTTTAGAACACTTTCATGTTATCAATGAAGCAGGGATAAATATACTTCTAGGTTGGATTAAATAAATGCAGTCGTATCACAATAGTAATCTTTTTAAAATCTTATTCGGGTTTATCCAAGATTTAACAAAAAACCAAAACATTTCGGATCACGTGCAAAGCGCTGAATTGAATCTCAGCAAATTATTCGTATGTTATTTGATCAGTTTATAGAAAGGAGTCGATCGTATCGGTAATCCATTTTGTTGAATATTCTATTGGCAAATGAATCTCATGGAATTTACGGAAACTACGAGGCAATTGTGATAAGTAACGAGTTTCGTAACATCGCGAGATATGGTGTTATCATTATTTGTATGCTCACACCGATTTATATTTGCCAGTATAAGTTAGATATCTATAGTGCCCGTCATAATAGGTATAGAAACTGGTAGTGACTGTGCAAATTATTGAATTATATTTCAGAACCGGCCAGTTCATTTGGCGCCGTGCAGACATGTTGACACAAGTGTTGGAATAAATATTATTTTACGAGTATTAGTTTTCTATAATAAACTATATTAGAAAGAGAATTTTAAAATGGTGTCACCTACGGATATACTTAAAATAGTGAGCTTTACGGTACGTATGTTAAAAATATATTATGTACTTATTAATGCACTATAAATCTAACTATGAAATGTAGAGTAACCATTATACATTTTTATTTTAGTTTTGAATTAGATGAACTTGTTAACATTTGTAATAACTAGGTACTATTTTAATAAAAAAAACTAAATCTCATAGAAGATTGTTTCATTGTAAATACTAACTTGTAAATGTCATAAAATATCTTGCTTCTTAGTTCTTATGTTATTCCAGTTTTTTTCTAATATAGCCTTGAATATTAATATGTCAAATTAAAAAAATGACGATAAAGCGACGTTATTTTTATCGAAGTTGAATGTTACGAACTTCAACAAGTAGTTTTAGTAACAGCCAAGGTCATTACTTCTATTTCTATTGAGAAACGCTCTACCTTTGTGTTCGACAGTCCAGAGCTGGACGTAGAGATTTTAAGTAAAATAAGAATCCTACAATTTCAGGACATGGTAGCAGCGGGGCTGATAATGCCCCAGCTCCCGCCCCACGCAGCGCAGTTGGGATGCAACCACATTCAAATAGGGATGACAATCTCCTTGTACTCAGCCTTCCAAATGATTTCAGGACCTATCGTCGTAAGTAACGGACGATTCGCACTAATTCAGTTGTTACACAGAACCAGGACAAATAATATCATTTAAATCACCCATCAATAAAATATGTTTTCAATCTAACTAACACTTCAAGCATATCTATCTATACAAATAAATAAAATTGGAGTGTCTGTTTGTAATATCAAAAGCGGGCTCTTGCGATGGGTAAATAAAGAGAAATGAGAATAAACTTAGCATAGAGAACTTTTTTTTTGTTAAATTAAATTTTTGTTAAGTTAAATTCCACGCGGACGAAGTCGCGGGCTCAGTTAGTCTCAAATATAACCATATACGACTCTAAATATGTGTTAAGTAGCAGGTTAGAAGAATTAAAGGCTTATTTTTCACTTAAAGAAAGACCTTACAACATTATAAAAATAAATCAATGTTTCAGTTAATAACTTATGCTATTTTTATTCCAGGGAAGCTTAAGTGACGTAAAAGGCAGAAAACCAATCCTCATATTGTGCTTAAGTATTTGCGCATTGGCATACACCTATTTAGGAATAACAGCGTCTATATTGTTTTTCTTTGCACTAAGAGCATTACTAGGTAAGTCGTTTCATACAATTAAATAGGTGCTAAAAGTCTACTCGAAAAAAAGAACTATAAAATTAACGTCGGGAACATTAAAATTAAATAAACGCGATATAATCCGTAAAAATAGTTTTATTTCAACTATAAAATTAAGCTTTAAAAGTGCTCAAAATTCCAGGCACTCATCTTTGTACAGAATCCCATACGTTGTTCTGATGCTTCTATTGAAGTTTGCTAAACAGCTTTGGATGATGAAAATAATTATAATTTTCATAATATTCTTATCTATTGCAGCTGTATGACGTATCTATACGTTTTATCTGAATTGAAAAGATTGACAACCCGATTCGTAATCTCCCAACTTAGCTACCAATATTTAATTTACGTATTTATAATATCTCTGTTTCAGGATCATTCAAACAAACACAGTTGTTAACGAAAGCGTTGTCACCGGATTATGAGAAAGATCCCAAGAAGCAGTCAATCCTGTACGGGAGACTAATGTCATTATCCGGATTGGGAATGTCAATAGGACCCGTTATTAGTGGTCACATCATGGAAGCGTATCCCAGTAATGGGTTTACAATCATAGCTATTATTGTTGGGACCGTATTTGCCGTAAATACAGGTAAAAATATCGTAGCTAATAACCATTCAACTTTGAGTCAACAATCTTGATTATATTTACACCTCCAAAGACCTCCAATGCTTTATTAGACCTCCAAAGGACATGGTATAATCAAATCGCTATTTTGTTGTATTTTTAATGTAGCTAAGGCAATCAATACATTCTCCCAAACACCAATTAGAGTATTTTACCAACCATATAAATAAATGTCGCTATGTTTTTGCAGGTTTAATCTACACATTGCCGGATGTCAAGAAACAGGAGAAGACTAAAACAAAAGAAGTTGCAGTTGCACCAAAAATAATTGGATCCATTACAGAGAGCGTCAAACAATCTTTAAACGAATTGTACAACGTCGATTGGACCATCTATTGGGACGTGTTTCTCTTTAAACTGCTCATTACTCTCAGCATAGGACTTTACTTCGGCAGTTTCGCACTATTCTTAATGATAAAACACGGAGTCTCTCCTATGTATTTGGGTTACATTACGTCCTTCCAAGGGGTCATAGGTACTATAAGCATGTACTTCATAGGACACATCAATAAGTTCTACGTAAACGACAAAGACTATTCTCAACGAATCCTCCATCTGTTTATTACTGTAACGGTTTCATTCCTGGCTATGGCTACAGTTCCTAATGTTGCTATGTTTATAGCTGTATTAGTGCCTAAAGCCATAAGTGGCGCTGTAGGTAGAACTATAACGTTGGAAATGATTACAAGTAGAAGTAAAGAAAGTCAAAGAGGAACGGTTTTGGGAGCTTCGAATAGTGTGAGGTCCTTATCAGGGGTGGTTACGCCAATAATTGGTGGTCTGGTCATGCAGACGTTTGGAGTCATGTATGTATTCTACGTGGCTGCTTGCGTCACTTCAGTAGGTATTGTTGTTAGTTACCGAATGAGATCAAGAAGTTTGGGGGAGAAAACTAAGACAAATTAAATCATTTTTAAATGACACATTTGTTTTATTTTGTTTGTTTTTTGCAAATGATCCCACTGAGTAAAAACATGTGAAATAAGTACTAAAATTGTAATACTCATATACTTAATTATCAATGCAAGTGCAGGATCAAATGGTAAAGTGTTTATTTGCATTGTTCTCTACAAAACATATACAAAAAAATAACAAATACAATTGTACCAATTCAGTTGTACTTTCCAATCTTGATCATACATAACAAGTGACTCTAATCCCTGATTTACACTGTTCCAATTCCCGTATTAATGTATGCTCGTGTCTCTATATTGAGCTGTCACAAAATAGAGAGCCACATAAATCAATAGTAGTGTACTTACTGTAATTACTTATGTAATACTTGGTTATCTCCAAAGACAACACACTGGAGCTATTATATTTATATTAATATCTACTACCCTTTGTAATTATTAACTACTAGCTGTGCCCCGCGACTTCATCCGCATTCATTCAATTTCGGGATTAAAAAAGGGGTCGGGGCTCGGGTTAAAAAGTCCTATATGTTAATCCCGGTTATAATCTATCTGTGTTCCAAATTTCATCCAAATCCGTTCAGTAGTTTTTGCGTGAAGGAGTAACAAACATACATACATCCACACTCACAAACTTACGCATTTATAATATTAGTAGGATATAAGTAACTGGCGATAAAAAAAAGAAATATAACAAATTGTAAAAAGACCAGCGCGCTGAGTTTCTTGCCGGATCTTCTCAGTCGAGGGCGCGTTCCGGTCCGAATGTATATATAAGATAATAAGAATGTAGATATGAGAAAAATAATGTAAAATTGACAATTCGTAAGTGCCCCTGTAGGCCTAAAAAAACCGATTTGAATTTGTACTGAGTTAGTGTAAACGAGAGGTAAGAGCGCTCAACACACAAGTAGGTACATTCATTTTAGTCATGTAAGTCCCCCACAATTATTAAGGTCACTAGCACTGCACTACTTTTCTGACTCACATCATTCTCATATACACCTTCATTTACAATATAGTATTTTACCAATACCACGTCATATACAGGGTGTTTTTAAAGTCCGGAATAATAGCTGTGGGATAAGATGAGTGTCGGACATGTACTAACTTATAGAATAGTATAATATTTTTATTGGAATTCAAACATTTTTCCAACTATTTCTTTCCAGCCTAATAAAAAGATATAAATATCTCAAGTGCTATGCAATATATTTCTTTTTTTTTATGCTACTGCTCAATTTTGTTAACACTGTTCTAGGCTACATTAGGAAGCATTAATTTAGGCCATAGCATTCAGGCAGCAATACGAAAGTTGTGACAAATATTCAAAGTTACTCAGAAAATATGATAGTTATGTAGTCTGACTTCACGAGGTATTTACGGTACCTAAATTATTTCGGTCTTTTGAGACAGCCTGTATAACAGTTAATGCATGTGCACTAATTATAATGATGCACGCGATAGGGTCTAGCGTGGGTCTTGCGGGCAGTTCCCACGACACGGTTCCTTCCGGAGGCGGCGACCCGTGACGCTACCGTCTTGGGCGCCCCCTAGCGCCTCTCATTGTTTTACGATCACTAACATCATTAAGCACGTATGGGTCAAGTTTTATAACTTAGTTTCTATATATCGATACTGTACCTACGAGTAAATGGAGTTCTCCATTCGACATATTATTGGAACTAGTATTCCCGTTATAATGGTCGAAATTTGACCATAATACCCCAAAAACCCCCCCAATTTTAATACCCCAAAAAAATACCCCCGACACCGTATTAGGCTGTTGAGTCCTCCTTTCCGTAAAACTGTTCTTGGTTCCAATTCACCCGTTTCAAGGCTCTGTAAACTTTTAAACAAAATGGATAAATTCGATGTATTTCACACATCTTTCCACAAGCTCAAGTACTCCAACTAAACTAATTTAATTAAATAATGTTTATATTGGTGTATATTTATTTTCCTGGTTATTTTTAATTCTTTAGTTAAATTATATTTTTTTAAGTGAAATTATTATTATTATTAAGTTTTTTTTTTGTTTTAGTTTTAGTATTATTACGTTTTTTTTACACACCCTTCTGGCTAAATATTTTCTTGCATGCTGTGTTTACCTTAAAAAATTGTACATTTAGAATAAGAAAAATTGTGATGAGAAATTTGTTATTATTGGTGTAACAGTTATTGGTAAACCTAAATAAATAAATAAATAAATCATTCATTTTAATTTTATTTTTAAACGTCATTAAGGTTTGTTGTCGAAGACTATTTGATACTGCCACGCAGAATGCACTATGGAAGTCGCGCCCTCCATAAACTGTCACCGTTTGTCATTCAGGCAGTCAGTCGGTGTGGAGGTTACAAATGTGTGTGTGTCAATTCATGGTAGTGTGTGTAATGTTTTATTTATTGAATTAATGTATTTCTGAGTATTATAAGATAAAAATATTAGTATTCTGCACTCCTTCTCTATATAAACTATAAGTGTGCTAAATTTCATACTCCTCCGTCCGAGAAATTTTCGTATTAAGCGTTTGAAAGTTTTTCCTTCACGTATTAATATATTGATTTGCTATCGGTAGTCCCACTAGTTGGGTCTCGGAGGGCAGACAATAGTCTACTCCAAGTGAATAAGAATTACCAGTCATATTAGGTTAAACTGAAATCCCTAGTGAAATTGGAAATGTATGAAGACTAGCTTTTACTCGCGGCTTCGATTTCGACAATAACGCCACCGTGTCCTACTATAGTTCAAAAAATCAAAATCAGTCAAGCCTTTTAGGAGGCGAAGTTTAAAAAAACCGGACAAGTGCGAGTAGAACTCGCGCCCTGAGGGTTCCGTCCAACATTTTATTATGATTTTAGAAAGTTTTTCCATTCCTGGATTCCAATATCGATACCGGCAAGATATTTTAATAATAAATAGCTTAAACTTCCCAAAAATGCTTAAACAAATTCGGGAACCCAATACAAACTGCAACCAAACTGAATACAAACTACAATACAAACTCTTATTTTACACACTTAGGGGTGGAATTTTACAAAACGCTGAAATTAATATTTTTTATTTGTCATAAGTAGCCTCAATACTTATTTTCATGTCTCTGGGTTCATTTATTTTTTTTACCCTATACAAACTTTCACCCCCTATTTTATGCACTTAGGGGTGGAATTTTCCAAAATCCTTTCTTAGTGGATACTTGCGGTATATAAGGTACCTACTGTCAAAATTTCATGATTCTAACACCAGCGGTTTGGGCTGTGCGTTGATTCCTTTGTATTGATAAGTGAATTTGCGAAAAGTATCAAAATATGTGACATAAATCACCGTATCTTTTAATTGCGTTGACTTAGAAGCCTAATTTTTTTACACCTACAAGGGACCATAGCATTTGATATTTGGTATTAATTTCAACTCGATAACACTACCCGTTTCTGAGAAAAAGGGTCTTGACAGACAGACAGACAGACAGACAGACAGACAGACAGACAGACGGACAACAAAGTGATCCTATAAGGGTTCCGGTTTGTCCTTGTAAGGTCCGGAACCCTAAAAATACATGCACACCGGAATTTTATAAATTAAGATGATTGTATTTGTTACTACATATATAAGAACCTTTTCAACGCACACGGAAAGTTTCGACGAAATAATATCAAATATGAAATTCGTTAAAAACAATTTCGCAAACATTAAAATCGGTATCACGCCATTCAAAAATTAAAACAATACACTTCATGAGAACCAGCTCTCTTAGCT
Source organism: Notodonta dromedarius (assembly GCA_905147325.1). Taxonomy (NCBI): domain Eukaryota; kingdom Metazoa; phylum Arthropoda; class Insecta; order Lepidoptera; family Notodontidae; genus Notodonta; species Notodonta dromedarius. The sequence continues at coordinate 3,584,161 of LR990167.1, forward strand.
GTTTTATTCATTGAAATAAGAAACACTAAACCCCGAGTTTCTTGCTCACATGCGTCAAGTTAATCACGATTCCACAAAAAGTTCCAATAACAAATTAACAATAACAGTAAAGTGCAGAGATGGACTTCACAAACCGCCATTAATATTGATTGTAAGTGGAAGGGCTGAGTGAAAAAGCTGGCGTTGAGGCGATGCGACGGGAAACGTCTGGAGATCCGGCACACGACGGAATGTCAGAGGGATCAGGGCTGCCGGACCGAGAAAGAAACTTCAGATTTGTTTTATTATATTTTATAATACAGATATTTAATTGTTCTGTACTTATGCCTGCCCTGTATAGGTTAATTTGAATCTGTATAGGACAATGTAAATGGGGTCTAGTAAATAAGTTTGAATAAGTAATATAGTTTATTGAGATAACATGGAAAACAGAAGTGAGTTTTGTGACATTTTTCGTTGAAAAATTGGATATTTTTAATATACCTATACTGTTATTTGATGTCATAAAATAAACAAATTGAATAATAACAGGTGAGAAGAAAATAAATCTACAACATTTATTTTTATTAGTACCTAAAAACACGATACTAATTGTTAATTTTGTAAAAAAAACTGCCTCATTTCATCAACGCATCTACGCATGTGTATAGATACACCTTACGTTCGTATCCACTCATAGATGGATATCGTTTTGCAGAACGGAATCAACCTACATGCACTGCTGTAGACCAAACCCAACCTTGTGTTTGTGGTTCTAGGTTGATTTCAGTTTGCAGAAGAGTGTGTGGGTTGGTTCCATTTTGCAAATCTACGTGCAAATGTTAATTACAATGCTGACATTTAATTACATTATCACTCATATGCGTATAAGCAACGAAGCAGACGTGGACAACTTTTGTGAATTATTGTAAATAGATCGACAGGTGGACACTACAAAGTAATAACGGACAGATGTGGTTCAATTATTGTGGCGTCGGTTATATTTTTGCTATCTATCTAGTTTATAATTATTAAAGACTAGCTGTGCCCCGCGACTTCATCCGCGTAGTATTGGATTGTTGGGTTAAAAAGTATCCTATATGTTAATCCCGGTTATAATCTATCTGTGTTCCAAATTTCATCCAAATCCGTTCAGTAGTTTTTGCGTGAAGGAGTAACAAACATACATACATACTATATATATAATATTAGTAGGATAGATATGAGATATGATCCTTTTAATTCTGTCACAAACTCAGACAATTTTGCTAATGCCTTTAGTGGTCACAAAGATGTCTAATGTTTTGTGTCACATTCATATGCAAATAATTTTACACGTGTGCAATAAAAGTTATCCAAGATTCCCACAAATGAAATGAGCATAAATAAATCACTCTGTGTTTATTATGTACAACATGTCTGCACGTCTAGTTCATTTCATATTCATGGTTAGCGACATGAGCACTGCTTGTCACGGTTTATGGGAAAGACTATGAATTTGAAGAGTCCAATATTAGAATAGGAATTGGCCTTACATGTAGAGCAGGTTCGTCGTACATTGTAATGCCTTTAATAGCTATTATGTTAGTTGGAAATATAAAAAAAAATTGTATAAGCGAAATTTTTCAAAACCCCAAGACCACCCAATTGAAGCCAAGATTTTAGTAGCCAGCTATAAATATATAAAAAATTATATAAAAATGTAATTTATCAAATATAAATTTAGTGTTTCTTCAGTAGTAAGTATATATTTCCTGTTTATGCTGCTTTGGGTGGTCCACATGACAACGATTTAAACTAATGCAATAAAGACCTTACTGCTCGTGTCATAAAATATTTAATCGACGCGATTGTTCCATGCAACTAACTCGCAGACATGATTCGATCATGAAACTTGAATTCTCGTCAACAAAAGATGAAAACAAAAGCCTTTGTGAAGCTCTGTACGCCTTTGATAATCTTTTATCAAAGCTGTACGCACATTAATATTACAAGGAAAGCGCACACGTCTCACCAATCAAACAAACGAGTCTGTTTTATCACCTCCACATTGTTTCTGTCCATTACCGAATGACATCAACAACTCTCGTTTCCAATTTATAGAGAAAGTTCATTAAAACCAAGCACCCATTACGAATGTCGAATCCTATGTGGACAGCCATTAAAGTCAATTAAATTTTATTGTAGAAAATATAGAAGCACATGGCTTTAACCGTGAGTAAACGAAAACTTGGGAGACGTGTGTTGAATAGTCGATAGTAAGTTAAATGACTTGTGTAAGCACACGTGCACCTGTTCAAAGAGAATCGTTTAGTAGGCAGCGACGTCCCCGGTGTGTTCTATAAATGTACTCTCACATTCCCTCATTAAAATATCTCGTACGAAAGAAAAGGACAGTGTGATAAAGGTAGCTCGACTTCTTCAAACGGCTACTCGAATCATGTTACGACATTTACAACTAACGAGGGCCTGGTAGTCATAACAATATTTTATGGAGGTGGGATTGTACGGGAGCTAGTGAAGACAGGTAAGGCAAACTATGAGCGACATTAGCAAAATAACTTATAAGGCAATCTAAAACGCAATAAGAGGCATGTAAAACCGAATGATCTTAGACATCGTAGGTAAGGAACTAAGGCTCTACAATCTAGCTAGTGTTGTCTGGTTGTCCTGCTTAGGCTTTGCTTAACTATACTAGGTGAAACAGAAAGTGGATATTTTTTTTTGCAACTTTACTTTGTAAATCTTAGACTATTGGCTTTGTGGGACAGTTGAAGTACTAAAGGTTTTGTAGACATATGAAATCTGTCAACAGCTGTATCCCTATAACAACTTTTGTGTTTCAAGTTTCCTCCAAAGCTGATACTCGTAGTTTTAGAATTACAAAGTTAAGTTTTGAAAAAATATGTACATATACCCTTTCTGTTTCAACCTGTAGATTGGGATTATATTTTAATCGCCGTTTTCTCAAATTTAGCCTCTATTTGGCCTCTATAGGCACCAGTATAGAACTCAGTAAAGAAAAGATACTTAAAAAATCCACAAAACACGTTACTAATAGATTTCTAACGACAATAAAACTCAAGCTCATATACTTATTATCTAACCTAGTTTTATACTAAACGTTTGAACAATTAGTTGGCAATCCAACTAAATCGTCCCCGTAACCTACTCCCTTAACATAAAAGAGTAATATTATAAACAAACACTAAAATCATTGTGTAACAAAACCATTTCAAATTGGTGCCTATTCCGCCAATCATAGAGGCATTGTTAAAAACCATAAGAAACAGCACTTCGATAACGTCGCTTATCCTACATAAATAAAAGGTTGTATTTCCTTTGCTTTGCAATCAAACAATATGTATTGATTTATTTTTCATAGCCGTTCTATCAGTTTTCTAGCTGTTGGTTCCTTTTATCTTAAGGAGAAGCCTTGAAGTTAGTCAGGCATAATTGTTAACGCATGAACTTCCATCGTACCTAAGTTGCTAGATCAATTTGATGGATTACTGTTTCACTTCAGTGTGATCTTAAACTACAACCCGCTTAAATGTATTGCTTCAAGATAAATTCCAAACAACTTTAGGCAATTGAGTAAAATTACGAGCGGCTTTACCCATTAAGGATGAGATAAGACGAGTAAACAATGGCGGAAGGGCTAACAACGTTATCTGAAACTTCCACGAACAGGTGCTCAATGTACAACGAATTCGTCTGGAGTACGTGTTATCGGAAAGATAGTAACACTTACAGCAACACCGTAGTCAAGTTCTTTAGCTGTTAACTGTACACCATGGTATTATGTCCAAGGTATTGATTTCCAAAAGGAGCCACTGACGATACAGTATCGACCAACCGTCTGGACTTGTTTTAATACCATCGGCTCAAAAAGAAAAATATGAAATGCTAGGCTAAAATCACCTTCCAAGTAAAAAATAAATAAATAAATAACGCCAGACTGACCCCAAATGCATGGTCCCAAACTAAACAAAGCTTGTACCATGGGTACCGTCCAATGGACTGGGGGCTATCCCAGTGACACTCAGACCTGGGCAAATTACACAAAGGCCATTTCGGAAATTTGCCCCGGCGGGAATCGAACCCGCAACCACCATGTGCAGTGAGCCGAGCGGCCTACACTCAAAACACTCGTCAAATAGTGCAATAAATGATCTTGGTCATTCCTCCTTAAGAATATTTTGGGATTTGCATCACTGGCACCTTAATTAAGAAGGTTCAGACCTCATAGGAATTAAAACTTCTTCAAGTTTGCATGTTACCAACAAAGGATCTCACGATTTGAAACATCAATCTTGGCACAATGAAGTAATTCCGATTCAATTACTGAGAAAGATTGATATGGCTATCGCGTGCTCCAATTAAATAATATACCTTTATGGGAACGTGACTGCTATTAAACAAACTCGAGTATATCTCCACTTGGGGCTAAGTTCACACGATCGTTTTGTTTTATTAATACACTCACATTTATATCAATATACTTCAGCTGATGTACCGCCTTTTAAATTATATCTATAAATTCTCTTCTAAATCTATTACATACTTAAAATCATTCTTTACACATTCCTGGTCTTCTTAGATATACATTATGTGAAGAAAATTGTGGAGTTCTGCGTTCCGCTATTATCAATGGTTGATTGAAATTGTATTGAAATATTCTGCACTAATTACGAACATAAAATTATGCAAACAAAAGCGTGTAGCATCATGTTTTTTCTATACTTGCATACGTACGTTTAGGTAAAAATATTATTTAATAGATGTAGCATACATTTTATATCCTATAATTTATCCAAATGCAACCAGGTAATGTGATTTTGTTGCACAAATGCAATGATCACTAACTGTAATTGAGATGCGATACCGGCTGAGCACCATCTCTACCGATTCGACTCATAAATCAATAAAAACCATTCAGAGCTATAGGTATGATAAATTGTAGATTAATGTCCTAAGGTAACTAAGGATAAGACATGAATTACGGTGTAAGTACTTATTTCCTTCATTTATTTCATAATTTATTTATGTAGAGCAAATAAGAATAAGCATGTAGGTATCCTTAAAAAAAACTCAGATTTGGATAAAGAACATCTAGCATCTAGCCTTATTTTGCTACAAGTGAGTAATCCATCATATAAAACGGCGCAATCTTCGCGTCACGTTGCTGATGCCCGTAAATCCGCGGCCTTTTCACTTTTTCATGCATTCCCGGCTCGTGCCATCTATTCATGGTTTATTTCTTTAGCAATGCCTTCATATTGCCGCTGGAATATTACATTGTAAGAAGCCGTTCGACGAATTCTTGAATGGTAAGGAAAATCTTCACAAAGGGACTGTACCCACAGGTTTGCAAAAACGCAAGTTTCGTTGTTTTGCATTCCTTTCCGCCATGCAAAAAGGCCATTTTGCACGCCTTATGTTTACAACCTAAACTACCTTGAATCCTTGAAGGCCTGTTGAATATTGTATATGGCCATAAAATATGTTTAAATAATATGTAAGCACCTAAGAATGAAGAATACTTTCAACTAAGATTCGCACTGCCAATCCGCATGCGACCAGCGTCAATTAGCCAGATACCTTTTTTATTGCCTTGGTAGGTAAGCTTGGGGAGAGAAATACTCAAAAACTCTTCAAGAAAATCACCATATTATACACAGAAGGTAGGTATGACATCGTTTGTCGCGTTTCTTCGTGGAAACGCTCTGCTAACATAGCCTAGGCATTTTAATGGGAGTTTGATGCGGCGCCCATGCCACACATCATTACACTCCGGGCTGATAGTCCGAGTACATTTTTTTTACCATCTCTTGAGTCTTTCCGTGTCGTAATTATGCCCATGTAAATTGGAACAGATTTATCAAATGCCTACAACGAGCGCGATGGAATGTGCATGAGCGATGACTACGTTACGTTTTAGTTTCTGGCTACTGATGTTAGTTTGGAAAATAATGTCCGCATTGAATTGTTGGAAGAGAGATGATCAGGTTTTTTTCTTTGAGATTTTGTTAAATGTTGATACAACCATAGTTATTGCGGTTGATGTAACCAAACACGGTCGGACATTCAGGAAAAGAGGAAAGCATAACCTCAAAGAATTATGACTTAAAACGAATGACCCTCGTGGCGATTTAAGGCATTATAAGGTCCTGAAATGGACAAAAGTACAAATCAACTTAGTATTTTAGTTTTGAGGCCGCTGTAGCTTCTTGGAAAACCGCAAAGCTACCATGTTCGGAGATGACGTCACCCAGCCATACAACTTTGTCATTACCTAACAACCCCTGTGGGGATAATGGCAGTCAGAAAAAGAATCCAATCCGCATTGTGCACAGAAAATATGACGTTATTAATTGATTGTTAAAACATGTTTTCCCACGATAACGCCAAGTGTTTAACGCGACTGTGTGTAACGTTTTCGTAAGCCAGTGAGACCGGGCCACCGCGCCAGCCAGTGAGACGAGATTGTGGGAAATGTAACACTAGACACTGTGAATAAAAATTATAGCTTGTTTCTATACGCGACAAGAAGAAGATGACACGAGCAGCTAATAAACATGAGAGATGGAATTTGACGTGGAGAAGACAATAGTCTGGAGATAATTAGTGGCTATACTTGGGCATTCCAACAATTTCACTTAACAGCAATGTTCCTTTGTTATTGAGTTTAATATTTTTCTATGATGCCCCCTAATTTTCCTTAGTATTAACAATCAATAACTTGATGTTAAATTACAATTTAAGTGTCATATAGGTACTGTTATCAAAAGTATCCTAGACATTTTAAAGATATACTTACATAATATACCTATTGAACAGTGAAATTAGCGCTGTTTTATTCAAACAACGTTACCCACATTAAGAAGCAGATGAATTTAAAATAAAACGAAATATACTTAAAAATGCATCCTAATAAGTTTTAAAGTCACGTATTCAAGCCTAATAATCCGGCGCCAGGCATTTCAAAAACTTTATATTACTTATATAGACGTACGGTAGAAGCCGTAAACAGGTTCTGATATTATTGGTACAGAAGTCACGTCAACAAGCGACCCCTAATGGCAATAGCCAGCAGTGTCATCATCATCACGAGACAGTTTTCGAGATTGAACTCTAAAACTTATAAGTTATGGTTATATTTTGAGAGAGTGAAGAGGCATAAACGACGGTGTAAATGGGTACAAGCCGTTATTTAGTTACGTGTGTCACCATATTGTCTGCCTATTTGACCGTGTTTACCTTTGACCATAAAATCTTAATGTTTGAACGAACTATTACTAAGTCTTGCTGAAATAGCCTACCTAAATTGTGAAAGGTGTAACAATTAGGTTAATTTAATATCTACCTAGCTATTGCAGTTAAAATGAAAGCATAGTCATTTCCTGTTGTGCATAAACCAAAAAGTATAAATCTGTTTTTTTTTTTCAAAAAGTTCCTATAATTATAGTGGTGTGTTTGCTACAACTTAGGAAATCGTTACAACATAATGCCGAATATTTTTGGAGTTTATTGGGGTTTGCATTCTTGCTACAGTTAGTACACCAGGCCTTTGATTACATCACATCCACTGATCAAAGGCCAGCGCTTTCTGACAGCTTCTATATTTAGTTCAACTATGGTCTTAAACATAAGCATTTCAAACAACGGCCCCAAATGAAAGCGTGATAACGAATAAAAGCTTTGTCAAGCGTTCAAACCTGAGCATTAAGCCCCCATCTTACCCGTTGAAATTTGAATAATGCTCGGAGCCGCGCCAATGACAGCCTACTAATGCCTCCTCGTTCATCTTCCAATTTATCACTCAATATTTACGTCAACTTAAAAATGGATTATTGGGACCTTTTAAGTCTTGGAGCTTTTGGAAAACAATTCTTAAGAATAAGAATACTGTTTTATTGTCAGAAGTAGAAAGGTTGAAAGGATAAAAGGTTTCTTAACGAAAGAGCACAGTTCCGATTGGTAATCCGTGATGTTAATACAAATGGGATACATAATTGTTTATACACTGAAAAACCTAGACACACAAAAATTAGTTTATCACACATAAAACGTCAAACTAACAAAAACATATTTTCGTTGCGTCGAATTGAAAGGTACAGTGAAGTTAATCTTACCTGTACAGCGCTGTTCAAGAAGCAATTATTCAGTCCAGGTGCGTTCCACAGGCCTTTGGTGGTATGGAAAATTCCGGAGTCTCTGGAGCCGTCTCTGGAGTGCTGCGGTCGGATCTCCCCGTCGCGCAGGTAATGCTCGTGCGCGGGAGACGCCATGGCCGACGCCATTACACGTCACTGAGCCCCCATTTTGTTTAACACACTAGAGGTATTAGACCATTTCCACATATTTGTACCTGGAACAAAATTAAATAAATAGTAGTTAAGTCATCGTATTCGCATGATCTGGTGATCCAACTCTCTTCTGCGATTATTTTTATATCGTTTACCTATCCGGGTGCTTTTTCTCGTACCTATACTAGGATATCACTCAATAATGGTCTTACTCCACCTTCTCCTACACAGATGGCCAGCCCAACTTAGCTTAAATACTGTATGTAACCCTCGAAATGGCGTATTGCACACATAGAAATTCCGTGCTAATGGACCTTTATACGATGAGTTTGGTGCTAATTAAACTGTCATTGGGATTAGATTTGTCCTAAGTTACATTACACGTAGGTACATCCCACAGTTAATTAAGCGATGTATTACGTTTCGTAAAACATTTCAATAGATCCGCATATAAAACTGTATTTAATAACAATTCCCGTGAATTCGCAATGACCTCGGTGGGTTTTGCCTATTATTTAAGCTTAGAGCTTTATTCTGAGAGTTGACGTCATTTTAAAACGCGCCTTCGTTCGTCGACAAAGTTGGTGAGCTTTATGATGAACGTTAATACGTACTCTGTAGTTTCTTCTCAATTCTAAATATTGCATAGTATAATTATTGCTCGGAGGTATGATTCCCAGCGAAACGAATCTTTCTGAGATTACCCATCCTTCGTAGAGAAATTCCTTTAAAATACAAATGGGGCTGACAAAATGACGTTTTGACTCTTCACGACCTACGAATGAAATTATCAAGGAAGTTATAATAGGCTGATGGAAATTATTAGAAGATGCGAGACAAAATGGCGTCATGACATACTTATTGTAAAATGAAGTGCCTACCTAAGTAGTTATAGAAGGTTTGTCTGTATGATAATTATAGGTGAGCAATGAGCGATGACAGGTTCACATAGCCGCATCTACAACAATCGCTGCCAGAATACATGTTCCGATTTCTCATTCTTATAATCATTACATCGGGGTTAATAAGGCGCTTTTTCATATTTAATTACACAATGATTCATTAGCTGTTCCTTTCACTGGTACCATTGTTCTAGCAGTGAGTAGCAATTTAGTTTGTGCGGTGTCAACTTTGGCTGGTAAACTAATATGCTAGGGCTGGCACTTTACACAAATCTAGATGGTTTTAATAATTCACCTTATCTTACTATATATTGCAGCATTATGATGATTCTCAATTATTTGTTGTAGGCCTTGTGGATGATTCATTCATTCATTCTAGCTAGACATGGCGTCCCTAACTTTATAAACCGTGCGATAAGTTTTTTTTACTATTTACTTAGTACATGAGTAGGCAGATAATATTGGTGTACAATAAAGTGTTATTCTATTATTTTTTATTTGCAAGAATATATTCGAAATAATGACAACAACGGGTATTTTTTTATAAATATAACATTGTTAAATATGTCTATAAGTATCTTAAAATATTTGCATCCACTGTGCAGTATTTGTAAAGGTATACAACCCTAATAAACATCGATTGATTGTTTAACGACAAACCACAGGTTGGCCATAAATAAATTGAGTTACCTACATTTCGCAATACGAAACAATAGATTTTTGGCGTTGTTTGAAAACAACGCGACGGTTTCGGGTATGACGTCGGACCACATCCGCTCATTAAATTCCAAACGGTTGTAGGTAACAATCATTCTTGAGGCCAATAGACCTCAAATTAATAATGAAATGCCCACTTAATGCAACAAATGTAAACATAACTAAAAGTAATAAAAAGTAGACATCATTACTTGCAGATAAACGTAAATATATTTTAACATGTATTTTGTAACGAAATTAATGAATAATATTAAAAAAAATGATTTATAAAATAATGTTTGCAAATAAAAATAATGTGAAATAATCGAATTTAGGATAGATGGGTAGTTAGGTATTTTTACCAGAATGTCTTAATTGATTACCGCTCATCATATTCCGTGACCCTTCTAATATTTTGACCCTCTCATTAGTTTTATGTCACAAATCCCCAATGTTACTTCCAAAAATATACCGGTACTAAAAAAAAACACCCTAGATACCATATAAAAAGTTATTGTCACCAGTTTGACCAAATTTTCAAGTACCCTTATAAAAAGATGCAGACGCAGACGGTGTACAATTTCAACACTAATATTAGTGAGTTTTATTATACATTTTGTATTAGCAATCGTTTCCTAATGTTTTGTCCATCATCTGTAAATAGTTTTTCATCCCCTTACCTTGGAAAGAGTATTTTTGCTCTTCGATATCTGAGTGCAAAAGCCGTTTTTATCCGCTAGAGGATAAAGTAAATTGTCAGCACTAAGTTTGTGAATTCAAAACATCATAAAACCTATTTACTTCTACCTCCATGGTGCCGAATTTATCATACAACCTTTTTTAATTTGTTAAAAACTCAGTCTCGGAACCTTCTTTTCAATTTTAGAATCCTTCGCTAGCTCGGTAATTAACTTTGCACTCTTGTATAACAATTATTGTCACCAATTTGCCCAAAATTAGTGTTGCAAGGCGTGCGCCGCTCCACCGTGCGACGCATGCGCATCAGCCATGCGGCACATGTGACGCCTTTCGCGAAACTACATGCAGTAAAACGGTTTATTTGATGAAACCACGTGATTTATGGATTCGATTCACGAAGCTCAATAATGTGTGCACCTTGACCCTGTTGTCGTTTAACATCATTAGACGTAAAAATTGTACTAAAACAGTACCTACTAGTATTTATGAAATACTAGCTGTACCCTGCGCGCGTTGCTACGCTGTCAAAGATTGGTCGTACCAACTCAGAAACCTTTGCGGGCTCATGCACAACATTTCGCTGAAGATCATGACATGATCAAATGCATAGTTTATGATTCTATGAAGGACATACAGACAAACATTAATTTTTATATATACTATAGAAGATAGAAGAAGAAGCTTGTGCTCCTGGAGTACCTACTTAGATATTTAAATGCACAAAATGCGGTTGTACTTAGGTTGTAAGAGTACCTACTACAACACGCAGAACAGCTTTCGTACTTATCGCATTCGTAAAACAAAATCAAAAAATTGGCGTGACACAAATACACCAAAAATAACTTTAAAAATTAAACCAATAAAATAAACATCACCGCTGCAAGACACGCAAATAAATAATTACAATTTACGCACGGAACTTCAGTTCCACGAAAGTATTATACATCTGCGTTTAGTTTCCAGTAAACGTAATGGTTCCGTTCCGTTAAAGGCGCCAACATTATTTTGTAATGCAAATGCGCGTACGTGTTGAGTTTACATGTTGTTTCTAATCACTATGCAAGCATACTGAGCTATTTCAGTCGTTAGCTTGGGGCCACACTTCCGATCTATCACGATACATCGATAATTTAACAAAAAACGAGGTTAATTCCTGGATATCATTCGACTGTTGCACAAGCAGTACACATGTTCCTCCGACGATTTTATTTACAGATGCATTTACAAGAAGCTGAAATTTTGATTACGGATTCCGGAGGCATAAATATTTGTAGTTGGCTGATGCAAGTCAGTACATAGTGATTTGTAAGAACAAACATTTGGGTTGGTTAATACATCAATCGACTAAGACTTGATGGAGTTATTTGTCTTTTCAGTTGCTTGTAGATAAACAGAGCGTGCATGTATATTTGTCCGTAAACCGTAAGTTATAGGAAACTGAACTCAAAAGTGGATTACTTTTCATGGCAAAGTTAATTGTGTAATGTTTCTTTAAGCCCTGCACTTAAAGTCATCCTTTAATAAAACATATTAATTGGTCCGCACAAGAGATACAATTAAGCAATTAAAAGATTTCAAAAGCGAAGGGTTAAGAACCCCATAACTACGGCCGTACACCGTGCATAATCGGTGCACCCAAAATAATTAATTTGGAGTGTTATACCCGAACCAGTTCCGTTGGGTAACACTTAGGACGCTTGGAAAGAGTATATTATTATGTATTAAGAGATGGCATAAATTGTTTTTGGGTGCTATAGGTTCCAAGATCTCAGCCTAATAATCTTATTCCAAGACAACAGTTTGATAATAATTTTCAAATATTTTCCGGAATACAGACAGAATCAATAATTTTTTTATAAAATAATATAAAACGTAGACTTTATTGATTAAACCCATCAAAAATAACTACCTACATAAAAAAAAATGTCTACGTATAAAAGCTAAGTTAAAAGTTATGGCGATGCGCCCGCGCATCCACGTGGACAACGTAATAAGTAATAATGATTGTAATCACCAAAATGATCCGTCTGACGACCGCACACCGCATTCCTCTGTTAGACACGGCCAAGATTCACTTTTTATTGTTTTGTAGGACATTTCACTTCATTTCACTTTGCTGTTGCAGGCTTTGTGAAAAGACCGTGATTCACTAGTAAGCAAGCTAACAATACTATTCTTCGACGTCAGTTTAATGTTTTATTACTATATTTCTTTATAGCAGCCCGCCCCGGCATCGCACGGGTACATTGCGGTTAGATTATTCGAGTTTTAGTAAGGATCCCTAATTTTTTTGAAAATATATTATAGCCTATGTCACCCGGAGATAATGTAGCTTCCCAACAGTGAAATAATTTTTCGTATCGGTTCAGTAGTTTCGGAGCCTATTCATTACAATCAAACAAACAAAGTTTTCCTCTTCATAATATTAAGTATGATGATGCTTCGTTTATTTTAAATGCTGAAGAAAATTACATCTACAGCCGACCTTAAATTGGAATGGAATTTAAGATAATTTGGATATTCCTTGGGACTCGGCTAGTCATATCTCGGTATCTTCGTTAAATACATTGTAGGTAAATTCTAGTTTACAGGAGTAACAATGTGTAGCACGTGTGCGGAGGTTGAGACCATATACCCATGAAAAATCTGCTGTTTTCTTGCTTTTCGGTCAGAGTTGTAGGCAAGGATTAAGTTCCTATGGAGTTAGGAGCAGCAATGATTACCTAAACATACTTCCAATGAACCTATTTTCTATAAAGAAACAAGTTTAAAGACTCGTGTCTTGGTGCGATTTGTCACTAAACGTTGTTTAAAAGCTTAATAACATGTTGGTTTGGACAGCAATCAAGCAATTGTTGGTTGTTGCAAGTCACGATCCTTTTACCAGATGACTGGCTTTATCAAAGAAATAACGAAGTAATACCAAAGACCTTTTAGAAATAATCGCTTCGCTTCTCCTGTATCTATGAGTAATACACGGTTACGATAAAATTGTTTGTTTATTTTGAAATAAGTGATTGTAGAAGAACAATATAACGCACAATAGGAGCGGAATAAACTGCGTATGCGTGGATATCTTAAACGTTAAGCTAAATTTTATAGCTTCAAGAATGAGCTAAATAATAAAATGGTCGCAATCTTTACACTCATTAAATTTGCACTCTTATTTTCTGAGAGCGTAACAAGCAGGATTACATTTTCTGAGAAACTATAATATTTTATCATGATAACGTTAGAAGTGGCCAACTTAAGCGTGTGATTCGGCATCACCGAAACTCCCATTGCAGAAAAAAATTAACTCAAGTGCTTACACATTAGGTGCCATGGGAACAAAAAACTGAACTTATTATAAAAACCGAAGAAAGCGAGGGCTTGTTTCGAGTGCTCCATTAGTAATAAATAATTTTGAATGATAACCTTAAAAGCATTCCCTTTGACTCGAGCACCTATAAAGTCGATGTAGAGTAACTGTGTAACCTCGTAAAAATGTTATAACCTGTGTTTGATCAATGCGTTTCTGACGTGTAATGGGAAAGTCAACTTTCAGTTTAAAGATGCGGTAAAGTGATGGCGGGTGATATGCTTTAAGGTTTAGCTTTGGCCTAGGATTATTCTATTTATTAGACTCACACATGTACTGTAAATATTTAATTTAGATTTCTAATTATTACTTTACTTATGACATAAGTAGTGATTGTAATCGAGGAGGTCAAAGCTGGGACGATGATCTTTTGTAATGTAAAAGGTACGACTGCCAAAGATGTAGAGTTAGACTCGCCTAAATACCTCAAGATTATTATCTCGCAATTGCGGTCGCAGTGAAGCCTGCGGCGAAAGAGAGTCGTCGCAATAGTGTTCGCAAAAAACTTAATACGTTCTCTATTTTTTTATACGTCTGCATAGATACCTACATATATGTATAAATGGCCCATGAAATTAAATCTGATACCAAATGGGATATGTTTTCAATGTTAATAAAAAAAAGTTTAGAAAGAGATAATTATTTTTATGATCAGACATGAAATTGGGACTTTTGTTTCCCGATTCGTTTGGCTTGAGTATGCTTGAGCTGTTTGTCTGTAGTCTGTACACCGTCTGCAGTGTTTTATAAGTAAATTGATTTCGCTATAAGTACTTATAAGAAACTAGCTGTGCCCCGCGACTTCATCCGCGTAGTATTGGATTATTGGGTTAAAGAGTATCCTATATGTTAATCCCGGTTATAATCTATCTGTGTTCCAAATTTCATCCAAATCCGTTCAGTAGTTTTTGCGTGAAGGAGTAACAAACATACATACATACATACATACATACATACCTACATACATACATACATACATCCACACTCACAAACTTTCGCATTTATAATATTAGTAGGATATACAAACTAGTCAAAAGGGGTTCAACTTTACCACGTCACTACATAGTATAAAACAAAGTCGCTTCCCGCTGTCTGTCCCTATGTATGCTAAATGCTTAGATCTTTAAAACTACGCAACGGATTTTGATGCGGTTTTTTAATAGATAGAGGAAGAGGAAGGCTTCTATGTATAATACATGCATAAAATAGTAGAGAAACATTGATAATTTTATAGGTTTCTAATGTGATGTCCCGTGCGAAGCCGGGGCGGGTCGCTAGTCGATATTAAAGCATATACCTACAGTCAATGATTCCTTGGCAGGCACACGTGCAAGCACACCATGGAAACGTACACACACATGCCACCGTCACGAACTTGATTATACGTTACACAAAAGGAGCAAGAGCGGAGGCTGCGCGTGCGCAGAGTCGCCGACCCGCGGGATGGCACGAGTCAAACCGACGCGGCTCGCATATTATTATTATTTTACGACACCATCTTTTTCTATGATAAACACATTTAGCTACGTTGGTTATAAAACAGCAGGTCCGTAAACAAAATGTTTATCACGTCTATGTTTAACGTCATTGCTATTTTCCATAGCAATAATGTGATTGTTTATTTTTAAAAGAACTTCTATAGTTTTCTCAAATAACCTAGTGATATTAGAAGAGATAGTACTAATCAGAGTATACTAATCGCGATGATATCTTGGATACAAAAAAACAAACTCATACAAAATACGATACGAAATAATCCTAAAAAGCAACGATAGCCTTAGCAATGACGTATGAGTACGTCGTTAGTACAAAGGAAAGACACAAGGGGGCGCAAATTCGAATCTTTCCTTGCACCTCTGAACCTTGATCACATATTCAACAATTATTAAAAGCTTTGACGTAAACAATTCACTCCCGGACCAACCCCTAAAGTCCAACCAAATACCTTTAGCAGAAATCCATTAGCCAGCCAAAGGTCATTTGTTCGGGGAACATTAGAACACAACAAGTGTTAAGGCTAAAGCGCCCAGCTAGCCCGCGAAGTTCAAATTTTTTGAGTTCCTTTAGAAATTTTTCAAAATCTGACAATAATAAAAGAAAAATTTTGTAATTCGCGAAAAAGACCGTGTGCAGTGCATTTATTAATATATCCAACTTACTCTAAAACATTTCAAGAACGACAGCTATCCAGATAATCTGGCAATTTTTGTATATTTAGTGATTTACTAGTATCATATCCACCGTGATAATATTTAGAGTAAAATAAATGTATTAATAAACGCACTGCATACTGTGTTTTTCGCAAATCGCCAAATGTTGTCTTAAATGTTTTCAGATTTTGGATAAACTATAAAAATACTCGAAAATTTTGAATTTCGCGGGCTAGACAGGCGCCTTCACCTTAAGTAAATTAATTGGCTCCAGAAGACCACCTACGATCAAATATCGCAATGAAAAATGCCAAAGTAGCGTGTCTAAGAGGCGTGAAGATGCTGTTCGTTATACACGTAAAATATGGCGCATCTGTAAAGGTGTGGTGACAATGTAACCCATTAGATATTAATGAAGGTTGTTCTTCAACGTCTGAAGTGACAAATTATTCATGTTGCGGTCAGTACAGCTAAGCAATGTAGTTTAATGTTCTATGAAGTAGGTACTTATGTACATTAGGACGTATACCTAAAAATATTATATACTCGTACTAGATATTACCTGCTATTCCGCCCGCGTGGTACTGCGATAACCTAAAGGAAAAGCAGCCTAAGTTACTCCTTATAACATCAGCTATCTGCCAGCGAAAATCCCGTCTAAATCGGTCCAGCCGTTTCGGAGATTAGACCGAATTAACAGACAGACATACAGACAACAATTTTATGAGAACCGTATATACGAATACTTTTATATGCATTTAGTAAAAAACTGTTATTATGACATTAAAAACAGACACAAAATTTATTTATTTGTATGTATAGATGACAGTATAAGTTTAACTTGTGTTATACTACATCGTGATCATCCAAGACATTCGTGTGACGAGCGTGTCCCTGAAGGTGATCGTGATCGCTTTCATCGCGATATGGGCCAGAACTAGTGCACGACCGGGACAGGCTAATCTGGGCCTATCTAACATTGAACGCACATATAAACAATAGGTACGCGGAGAATTATGGCTTTAGCGAAACTGCGACGAATATAATGTACTTTTCTTTACTCATACTCTGAAAGTAGGTCTGAAGTTGCCTGAGGAGCGGGTTGAAAGTAATACTTTTCGGGCCCGGGAGAATCGCTTTCAACTGACAGCTGTCAAATTATAAAAAAAAAACTTGTTCCATTTTCACATTTCTATGGAACCATGCTCAAACTTTATCTAGTCACTCAATTACAGCACGATGTAAAATTGAAATAACATAAAGTTACTTAAGTATTAATTAAAGAATATATATTTTTAAATGACCTAATTATAATTTAGTTTCAACAATTTCTTTAAAATAACATAGATTTGGGCAAAATATTTAAAGATGAAAATGAAAAATAATGGCTAAATAATGAACTTGGCCGGCTAACGAAAAAAAACAAAATAGGCGGCAATCCGATCTATATTTCTTTTTTGGAGTTGTAGAGTATGGTTCATACTTCCTTGTATTATTTCTTTAGCCAATTCCTTTTTTTTTTTTTTTACTTTCCTTGTATTCGTAATGCAAAGCACGGTGAAAAAGCACAGTGTTTACCTCGGGTGAAAGACTTATTTTGTCCCTCGAACTATTAGCCAAACCCCGTCTCGGGACTAAATAAGTCACTTTCACCACTCGTGTAACAATGTACTATTACTACTCTATCTATATAGAGTGAGTTGAAAATTGGACGTACTTTTGCAAAATGGAACCAACCTAAATACACTTCTGCAAACTAAAACCAACCTAGAACCATTAACACAAGGTTGGTTTTGGTCTACAGAAGTGCACGTGGGTTGCAAAACGTTATCCAATTGATCCTGAGGGAAAACAGGGCAAACGCGGACTCATGTGTTATCTAAAGTGATTTAGGTACAGTACTTGAACGCTATTGAATTTAGCCGTATTATAGAGAAGACTGTTTAAAGAATATCAGTCGGTGTAAGAAAATATAGTAACGAAGGAAGAGTATAACTGATTTGGGTGTATGATATGAAGTGGTCACAAAAATAGATGAAGTCTATATTCAGTCTTCCCCTCAATCCTATTAGGAACTTATAGGTGGCAAAAATCCTTGATGCTCAATTGTTTTAAAGATTGAAGGGAGACATTATTGTCATGGCTCCTTTAAAACAGAAGCAACATGTAAGCTGCTACATACAAACTGATATAAAATTATCAAATTAAAGACCCGATGACATAAAAATAGTTAGGCGCAATGTGGATGGGACAGGTTTAAAGTGGTTTAAATTGACCATGCGATATTCCACGTTTGAAAACATTGAATAATTGCATACCGTGGTAATATAACTGTAGATTAATGAGCGGTGGGATCGATGCAATAGACCCAATTATCGACTTATTAGTTTTGCTAACGGTGACAAGTCCGTGTAGAAATTGAGAACGCGCCGCGGTCGCGCCTCGAGATTTTTGAATAACAATTTCAAAACCGGCCCTCTGAATATTAAAAATGCGCGTTTACTGTTTGTCGCTTTGGACTACCTACAAAAAAGTGTTTGTAGAACAACTCAGACCACTCCTTGGAAGTGTAAGTAGGTACTCGGTAAATAGCAAACCCGCCGAAAACAATACTTGTTAATAAGAAAAGTAAATTTAAAAAAATAAAAACCCGGCTGCCTTAAAAGTGAACTTTAAAAAAAAACGGAAAAAAACTAGTCCAGTAGTCTAAAACAAATACTAAATTCTAATGCGGAACATTGCGCCTTTAGCAGTCGGGATCCATTATTGGTTATTACCCAAGATTTGAGCCGGTTTAGATTTGTAATGGGAAGCGAATACCTGGTTTTATTATACCCTGATCTTGAGACCTAGATCTAATACCCACAATAAATATAGGTACAGCAGTGTACAATGATAAGAAAACAGGACTAAAGGCTCGACGGTATGAGAGAAAGAAAGAAAAGCTTTATAATTGTATATCGTAGCTCACGTACTAGCATGGTGCAGCTTACATAGGGCCCATGTTACAAGGTGAGTAAGTTACCTGTTGAACAATGGCCAGACTCTCGCAAACAATACTGGCTGGATATAAATAGCGCGTTGGTACACTCGGTAGGAACGCTTTGAGCCAAAACAGTACACCAGTAACGTAGAAATTCCTTTATGATAAGTGGTAGGATAAAATAGTTTTTTTAGACGACCGCTTGGCGCAGTGGTTCGAGCGTAGGCCGCTCGGCTCACTGCACATGGTGGTTGCGGGTTCGATTCGGGGTAAATTTCGGAAATGGCCTTTTCGTCCTGGTCTGGGTATCACTGGGATTGCCCCCAGTCCATTGTACGGTACCCATAGTACAAGCGTTGCTTAGTTTGGGACCATACAGTTCGTGTGTTCGTCTGGCGATATTTATTTATTTATTATTTTACACCTATTTTTTTAAGATTACTTCCAGCTACAGCTACACCAACGCTTGTGTGAGAAGTGGTTTCACGTCAATAATTTAATGACCAGGATAGATTTGGAACCCGGAACCTCTCAGTTACGTGACCGGCCACTCTAACCCCTAGGCTACTGATGTCTTAGAGTATTCTTTTATTACCTGATTAAATGTAAAATGAGCATACCATTAGATAGAGTACGGTATAAGCAACAATTTTTAATTATCACCACCCTGGCTATTTCATGTTATTATAATAAGAATAACCGGCAATCGCAAATAATTGAATGATTCATGAATTAATTGGAGGTAGGCTCCAGTAAAAAAAAAGAACTAAGCTGTCGCCAAATATCGATTACTTGCTTGGAGTAGCCGTAATCCTTACTAATATTATAAATGCGAAAGTAACTCTGTCTGTCTGTCTGTCGCGCTTCCACTATTGTATCCCGTGCGTACTGAGAGCTCCATATATCTTCAGAGCAGATAATTAAATATCCATTTAAAAAAATAGCTTGCCCACCTGGCTATGGCACGTGTCTCGTTCACCTGTTGGTGGCTGTTCTGAATAAGTAGTCTTGGAAACAGTAAGCGTGCTATTATTTTTTTGTGAACGCAACAAAATTGATGCGTCGTAGACATGTAATTGTGTAGCAGTAGCGGTTGCGATAGCCGATTGTAGCCGTTAACGTGAATAGTGACCATAAGCATCTGCTATACAATAGGTAATCATATTTTTTTTTTAAAAAAAAACCTCGTTCTTACGACGCGTCAAGGGTTTCAATGATATATAGTTCAGGTTTTAATTTTTGTCATAGGTGCATACAGCACGCAATTTTTTTTCAGCATTAGATATATAGTTAGTTCCGTAGGCTAAAATAAAAAAAAAAATTGAAGTTTAGTTCCTTGGACTAAAATAAAAATACATTTTTTCTTACGATTACTAAAAGTGCAATATGGGTTCAATAGACCCCCTCCCAAGGCTCACGACCGAAGGTTTTTTTCACTATACACTAAAAACGATGGTTCTTTAAGATATGTTCATAAATGAAACAAAAAATTACCAGAATTAAATCCTGATTCCGTTGGTTATAAAACACGACTAAACTTAATTTAATTTGGCTTGAACAAATTAAAAATATTGCAGAAAAAATTGTCTCATCAGTAAGTTGGCAGGTATAGGCATCTGCTTATTAAATAAATAGCGAAGTGGTGTGACTCGAAAGCTTGGGTATTAAAATTATGCTAATAACAAACCACGAATGGATCCTTTGAATTTTTTAAGCAAAATTCCGTTACATTTCGAAGCGAGTCGAAATAAAATCAATATTTTGCCTAAAAAGGAAAAACCCTAATCGTTTTTAAAGCAACCAAACTGTAATTAAACGGAGAGAGGATCACATTGGATTATACATCTAATATAATCAATGATTAAAAAAGCAATCGTTAGATTTTCTAATCCAAAGATCTTTACAAATTTTTCAATAAGTAAATAAATATGAACGAAGAACTCACCAACAGTTTCACAAAAGTTAACACCGACGAGGTCCTTTTATTCCACAGTCCAAGTTCACACCTTCTGTTTATTTTATTCACACCTTTCGAGTTCCATTTAATCCTTCACACGAGGTTCGAAACACGAACTAAACGAAGTTCACATAAAAGAGTAACACAAAAACAAAAAAAACAAAAAACTTCTTCAAATTTCGAATAAAATAACTCTATATTTATGTTTGAAAATATCACGTTTTCCCGCCGATAGTTTATTTATTTCGCCGGTGACAGGGCTGACGCGCAGCGCCATACATACAACCACGCGCGAAGCCGGTTCGCCGTTGATTGTTTTATTTTGAACTTGGCTGGCTGTGCTGCGGCCGTATTCGTTGGCGCGCCTCAAGACGCTTTACGTCCCTGGACCCACCATTATAAAAAAAGCAATCACCAAAACAATCCCCGCGTGTAATGGGATAAGAACTTTTTAAATAGGATACTCTGGTTAGAAAAAATAAGACCTCGCTTGATCGAAACCTGTTTATTGATTTTATTATTATTCTCGCTCGTTATACTTAAGATGGTATAAAAAGTACTTACTTACTGATGATAATATTAAGACATGCGATAAGAATATAATGAGTATTTCTTATGTAAGAGGGTATAATACCAAATATTTTTTTAAAAAATGGCATACAAAAAATGTAGGTAGTAGGTTAGGTACCTATTCGCTGCTAAGTTACTCAGGTAATTTCGTTCCAATTGAAATATTTTAATAAACTTAACCATTATTATTATGCTTAAAGTTAAATATCGCTTAGCCAATTAGGCTTCATATATACATAATTATTCCATGCAACAGTGATTCTGGGTGAAAATGTAGATTAAATCTTAAACCATGTTATGTTACGACCAATTAGGCTAAGCGTATGCTGAAAGGCAGGCAATGCACCACAGCATAGTACATAATTGGTAGGGCAGCCATGTTGACGCAGACAAAGGTTCCGAGCGTGTACTATAACGCAGTTAAATGATAGACATTTCCCAACTTTTCAAATATCAATGACACTTTTTGTTAAAACATGTCTCCAAGTTTACGCGTCGCGCAGAAATCTGAGCCGTCACTACAAAGAGCCGCAGAGCAGGACAGACACATTTCTGCGTGACAAAGCTTGCGTATCAGCGTAGGAAACTCTGTGCTTGTTCATACGTCCCCAGCGTCCCAGCGTACGCTCAGACTTAGCGCGGTTTATGCGAGCCGAGCATGACTTCGGCAACTTCTAATAACTCTCTCAGCTTTTAACCGTTTCTTCTACTTGGTTTTCCATTTTCTCAATATCCTCTATACTAATGTTTCCTTCGAATTCCGCCACGTTTTTGTTCGTCCCTCGCTTTAAGAACGGTTCATGGAGGGCCTTGTGAAGTTTCTTAGCTTTGGTGGCGCCGAAACCAGGACACTCTGCGAGTCTGCTTTCACTGGATTGTATGATATTTTCCAGTGTACCAAAGGTTTTAATTAAAGTCATTGCATCAGTCTTGTTCACCGGTTTGATTGATGTTAGTGCGTTGATTATCTAGGAAGAAAAGAAACAAGTGATGACGTCAAAGATTATCTAACCAGACCAATTCGCTCGTGTATTTCTTGCAATTTATTGCTTGAGAGAACTGCTTGGTTTATTAAGACCACTCAGGCAAATTTCGGGTATGATCGTTTGGTAATACGCACTGGTCTGGCTAGAATTGGGATCGCCCCTAGAATATAGTATGACGTATTTGTTCTAAAAGAGATATTCCAGTGATATTTATTTAAGCACTAGCTGAGCCCGCCCGCGACTGTTCCGCGTGGAATTTAACTTAACAAAAAAGCCCGCTCCCGCGTTCTGAGCCGGCGCGACAGGACCCTTTTTTTTCTAAAAAAAAAAGTCACCTAAGTTACTGCTTATAACATCAGCTATCTACCAGTGAAAGTCCCGTCAAAATCGGTCTAGCCGTTTCGGAGATTACCCGGAACAAACATACAGACTGACAGACAGACAGACAATTTTTTTTTAAATCGCGTTTTTGCTATAGGTGTCATATGTACTTTCATATGCATTTATTGAAAAGGTGTTATTTTGATATTACAAACAGACACTCCAATTTTATTTATTTGTATAGATGTACTTATCGACCCGTGACATCGATTTCATATTTATACAAATTCCATCGCCTATTTCACCCCTTTAAAGTTTTATTTACGCGAAAATAGGTAGCCTATGTCCTTCCCCGAGGTACAATCTAACTCTATACCAAAATTCATCAAATTCATCGTAATTGGTTCAGCAGTTTAGGCGTCAAAACGTAACAAACAGACAGACAAGAGTTACTTTCGCTTTTAAAGAATTGAAAAAGTCAGAAAATAAAAATCTAATTATTTACCTTCTGATGAGGATCATTTTCTATTTTCTCCATAATCTTGTCCGGCGGTGTTTTCTCGTAGATCTTATAGTTTTCAACGATCCTCGCGGCTTCCTCGGCGCTCCACGCGAGCATGAGAGTCATGTCTGTCAACAGGCATATCCTGGTTAGACTCTTCAGTGTTGTGTGGGGTTCTTTCTGGTCAACCTAAAAGGGCGGTCTTATGTAAATGTATGTGGCCAAAGTACCTAAGTGTATGTTTTATGTTGAATGACATCGGCAAAATCTAAATATATATAACTCAAAGGTGACTGACTGACATAGTGATCTATCAACGCACAGCCCAAACCGCTGGACGGATTGGGCTGAAATTTGGCATGCAGGTAGATGTTATGACGTAGGCATCCGCTAAGAAAGGATTTTGATTAATTCCACCCCCAAGGGGATAAAATAGGGGATGAAAGTTTGTATGAAACTTTGTCAATTAAATTCCACGCGGACGAAGTCTCGCTACAGCTAGTAAAATATAAATCTCGTGTCCGGTGTTTGTGGTTGCACTCCTCCGAAACGGCTCGACTGATTTGGTATGTTTGGTAAGTATGAGAATAGGTCTTAAAGCATATTTCATGCCTAAAAATATTTTTTATGGCAGAACAATGTTTGCCAGCTAGTAAATAAAAAAATATCGCCACACTGACACACCAATTGTATGGTCCCAAACTAAGCAACGCTTGTACTATGGGTACTATACAATGGACTGGGGGCGATCTCAGTGACACCTAGAATTGGGCAAACTACGAAAAGTCCAATTCCTAAATTTGTCCCGGAGGATTTCGAACCCGCTACCGTCCGGTGAAGTGAGCTGGGCGGCGTACGCTCAAACCACTGCGCCAAGCGGTCGACAAAAATCTTGGTGTATAGCAGTATAGCATGGCAGATCATACTTATTTTAAATTTATTCAAAACCACTTCTGCTTACAAAATCTTTTGAGGTGCTCTTCATGAGCATACCCCTCATGGCTTCAGATGCTTTTCAAATTCAAATCGTTTATTTTATTTAGGCCTACGGGGACACTTCCAAATTGTCAATTTTTCATTTTTGTCTATATCTACTACCAGATCGGAATACAACCTCGACTGAGAGCTTTAAGGACCATATTAGTACAAAATGACGAGTCAAAAGCATACTCAAGACCTCTTTTAGAGTTGAGATCAATTTATTAATACTGACCTAAGTTATGTTACCAGAGTGAGATTTGATTATTATTTACTACTAGCTGTGCCCCGCGACTCCGTCCGCGTTCTGTTGATTTTTTCCTGAATTTTCTTTGCTATAAACCTCACGGAGCCCGAGACCTTTCCAACGAATGCAAAACCGTGGAAATCGGTTCGTGCGTTCTGGAGTTATAGCGTCAGGAAGGAAAACCCGACTTATTTTTATATAGTAGATTACTTATTTAGTGACAATGGTGTTGCCTGCTCATATTCTGTTGCTGTTCCAAGAAGGTACACCATCTTTTATTAATTGAAAAGAGTAACCATTGAGTTTCTTGCCAGTTCTTCTCAGTGGAAGCAGCATTCCGAACCGGTGGTAGATTCTGACGATTCATAAATGCTTTGTTGGCTTACATGAATAAAAACAATTTTGAGTTTGAGTTTGATTCATATTTTGAAAACCTACCTGCACCAACAGAACTCTGAGCTCATATTTCTTCCCCAATTCCTTGAGCCTGTTGTTGATGTAGTCCGGGTTCATGTTGTGGTAGCGCAGGGACAGGAACAGCAGGCATATAGTCTTGCCCACTTCGTAGTCGGGGATTATGTCATCGTACTCCCACGGTACACTCTTTATGAATTTTAGTACAGGATTGCCTTTCTGCAATAGTATTCGTTTCTTTTTCATTATCATAAACGGCGGCAGGGCCAAGCTGTAGCTTATTGACTACAGAGTAGGATAGGAGGATAGAGGTAGTACCACCCTCTCACAGAAGATCAGTGTAAAGTAGCTATTATAGCTGCATTTTGTATGATGAGTGAGGGAGTCAGTAGACTAACCCCCTTCCCTTCCCCTCATTCTGTCCCACCTTGCTTCAGGACCGCAACATGCAAGCAATATGTATTGGTTATGGTAACTGCATAACATTAGGCGATTGTATGATTTCATAACTTAGATAAAATACTTCATACCTGTTTTTGATTAACTAATACACAATGTGTCTTGGAAGTTGCAGGTTTACTAACTGGTTCCTTTGAAGTTCCTGTAAATTTATGGCAAAATAAAAGAATATTAATTTTAAGAGTTAACTTAGTACCTACACCTAGACTTTTAAACGAGTATGTCAGTAACGTACTATTTAATAGTACTCTATGTCGTCGACCTACGGTTTAAGAGCAAGAATTTAACTTTTAAAAGGGGCATAAGCTTTACTCTATATTGTAGGTAAAAAAATATTTTATGTCGCATACATTATTATTGAAGGCTATTATTACCTGGTTGTACCAGTTGAGGATCTTCTATTTCAACTTTAGGCTTCTTAGGCGACGTCGGTTCACTTATTTCAGCTAATAGCTCATCAAAACCGTCTTCTAATTCCATTATTTCACAAAATCATATAAATTCAAACAAAATAAATGCGCGCTATTTTGTAGACAAATAACAGGATGACAGTGACAGCAGAGAGAGAACTTGATGGTATGGTGTCATTGGAACTGGATATTTTATAATTTTACCTTTATCTACCTTACCTAAAGAAAAAGAGACAAAGAACTAATGCCAAAATTCAGGCACTATAGTATAGCTGTCGTTAGTCAGCTGACATTTGACAACTTCGCTGTCAAGTTGGTTCAAAAACCAGGATATGGTTAGAAATAACAATCCTATTTTCCCTGGAATAACCTGTATACATGTAAAATAAATATAAAATAAATGTATCTCAATAAAATACATAACAATAGCACATTAATTATGGGAAAAGTGTTTGGAAATCATTGATTATATTTGGAAATGTAAAATTTATAATTCATTGTACCTCAAAAAAACACATTCTATGAAAACGGTTCTGAACTACTCTAACCTAAATGTTTGTTTTTCCGCCCTTGAAACTTGATTTGTTGAAATGTTTTTTTTGCAATAATTAAGACAAAATCATTAATAAATGTTATTTTTGTTATAAAACAGTTAATCCTGTGTGCGGAAATATAATATCAATGGTGCTACATAGCTAATCAAAACATAAATAATATGAAAACTTACTATGAATAATCATCCTAGCTGTAGTAAATCGAAACAGAATGAAGACTTTGAAGATGATGAGATTTTCGACGATTCCGCTTTCTTGGCCAAGTTTGATAATTCATTTAAAACGACGACCAAAGTTTCTGAGAGTAATATAAATGATTCCATTAATGAAAGTGCATTAAATGTTAGGTGAGTTTTAATATATCATTTTATGGAAGGCCTCAAATATTTATTTATTTATCAAAACTTAAAGCTATTATAACAGGTTTACCTACCTAATGCAATAGCTAAGCAACACAATTCCAACAATACTTAATTATCTATAGCTAATGATGTGTAAAGCTGAAAATGAAAATCTCATTTATTTATAAGTTCTTAAATTTCACATTTTGTAAGTGTTAAAACATATTTTACTTTGGGTCTTTTGAAATTGATAACATAACATTAAACACTTCTATTATAAACGTCATAAACAAAATGTTTCAGTGCTTTATGTTGTGATGAGGAGATAAGTGGTTATGACAAGCTCACAGGGAAGACATGGATTTATCCAACAAATTATCCTGTCAGGGATTACCAGTTCAATATTATAAGAGCAGCCATACTGAAAAACACATTGGTAAATATTGATAATCAATTTCTCTACTAGGTAATACAGTTACAAAATAAATCTATTTTTTTTTATTGGGACTTGTCCCGCCACACACTCCCACCACTGTTACTCCTATAAACTAGGATCTATTGAAATATATTAAGTTGGTATTAACTAACCAATCTTAACTATAATTTATATTTCCTTCAAAACGTGATATTCTAAGTTACCTATCACTGTACACTGGCAGTTTGAGTATATCCAGTGAGGCAGTCAATCAATAAGCTGGAACTGTGTGCAATGTGGGATCATATCCTCTCACTTGCATGTACACCACTCTTGCAAACCGCCAGAGTGATATGACCCTCAAGAGTAATGATAGCTCTATTAATAGTGGTCATAGTTCATACATATTTATGTACATTCATTTGTTTAATCTATCAGGTAAGTTTACCAACAGGCCTGGGCAAAACTTTCATAGCAGCAGTCATAATGTACAATTTCTACCGTTGGTACCCTCTCGGCAAGATTGTGTTCACGGCACCCACCAGGCCCCTTGTTGCTCAGCAGATAGATGCCTGCTACAACATTATTGCTATACCACCAAATGATACTATTGAAATGACTGGTAAGTGATATAACTATAAATTGAAAATTTTAAAAACCCTATGCAACAACTTTTTAAACTACAAAAGAGCTGATAATGTTTAAATGGCTGAACCTATGCAGGAAGGCTAACTACACACTAGACGATTATTTGAAAGAATTAGCACTAACAAAACTTACACCTATTTTATTTATATTATTTTTTAATATCACACAATAATTAGGCAACATCATAAATATTTTATCAGTGCAAGTGAGTGATATGATAGGTCTTGTTGTATTCCAGGACACATGCAAGCAAACACCAGAAAAGCCCACTGGCAGAACAAACGAGTCTTTTTCGCGACTCCACAAGTTATATACAACGACATCAAATCCGGGATATGTCCGTGCGACAAGATCCGCTGCCTCGTCATCGACGAGGCGCACCGGGCGAGGGGGAACTACGCGTATTGTCAAATGGTGTCGGCACTGGACGATATGGGCCATAAGATATACAGAATGTTGGCCTTGTCGGCCACACCGGGCAGTAAAGTTGAAGATGTTATTAATGTATGTAACTTTTATCAAATCTTGTATCTATACACATTATCTTTATATAAAATTAAAGATAATCAGTAACTAGTACGGAAAGGCCATTTCCGAAATTTACCCTGGTCTGGGTATTACTGGTATCGTCCCAGTCCATTGTACGGTACCCTTATAACCAGCGTTGCTTAGTTTGGGAGCATACAGTTAGTGTGTTTGTTAGGCGATATTTATTTATTTTTAATTATTATTTGTTTATGTAGGTGGTAAAGAATCTGCACATAGCTCACTTGGAGCTGCGGACGGAGGATTGCATCGACGTGGCGCCTTACAGCCACGCGCGCCGCATCACCACCGTCGTCATAGAGTTGGGGCCGGAGTTGACGCAGCTCAGGCAACAGTATGTCGAGGTAAGTAATCACAATATTTTGTCGCGTAAGGTGACGGCCATTAATCACGTGAGGCGTTCAGGGGGGGGGGGGGGTCGAATATCATCTAATCTTACTTAGGGGAGAGGAAGGGTGTCGGTAATTTTTCGCGCAATCTTAAATGCTAGTCTTGAATAAAAATATGAAGCAATTTTTTTTATAAATCAAAGTCTGTGCACTAGAAAAACGCATTTAAAAATCTCACGTGCGAATGTGGGATGGGTCAAAGGGTTAAGCCAAATCTCACGACATCCCACCAGGGGGGAAGAGGGGTCGGAAAACCGCCAAAAACGCCTCACGTAATTAATGGACGCCCTCTAAGTAATTATTATTTATGTCTTACGCGTGCCTCACGATTATTAACAGTTGACTCTTTAAAAAATCTGTTACAATAATATTGTGTTGTGTTATTACAAACAAGTTAAACACATGGTGAACGCGAACTTGTCTTATCAAATCTCCCTTGTAACATTTCATAGGACACGGGTTCACCACCTGTTTAACTATTTTGTGATAACGCCATTAGGTTATTATAAAGTGTCCGATCTGAAAAAAATTGTATCGAACTACATGCCTGTGACGTCACCGTGTTACTTTCAGATTTTAGATTGGTATGCAAGAAGATTGAAACAGTTCAACATACTACCTCAAAATCTAGGGAATTTATCGAAGGGACGAATCGTGATGCTGTATAAAGAGTTTCAAAGCAAAGAGCGCGGCGCCAGGTTAGTTACCTTTCAATTGAAACATTTATCTTTTATGTCCATAAACCAGGATATCCTAACTGTTGCCCGAGCTAAGTCGCCAGTACCACGTACCTTCACTGCACTTAACGAGCTCCTGGATTCCAACGCGCATGGATTTGTTTGCGGATGAATGGGCGAAGATTTTGTTGGTATTTTTGAGGTTTTGTGAGAAAGATGAATGATTTTTATAAATTATAATGTATTTTAGTTAAGTAGTTAACTAGTGTGGTTGGCCTCTGGCCGTTCTATATTAACTTTAAATAAATAAATTCTAAATGTGGCCAATTTTTGGGTTAAACAAGATCCATGAAGATCATCAGCGTCACAAAACACCTTCATCCCCAGGCACCCACAGCACAACTACATAATGAAAGACTTCACCATCCTCATAGCGCTATACCACGGGCTGGAGCTGCTGGCCCAGCACGGGTCCAGGGTGTTTCTCAACTTCTTCGACGAGCACCCAGAGAAGTCCTGGATCCAGGCGGATGACAGACTGACAGCATTGCTGGAGAGGCTGCGAGATGATCTGGGTGTCAATCCATTGTCATTGGACAGGAGTATACTGCCTGATGGGACTATACCAGAGGTAAGTTTTATTTATTTCCACTCATCAGGACATATCTCCTTGTTCTTCTAGCCTACATGGTCTTAAACTGTCTCGTACAGTCAAATTTTGCCTTAACACCCATGTAGATGAGAGTCGAGTTCTTCTTGGTACATCTTTTTGGCTCTAAGGGCTATGCTTTAGGTGGGACCCATTAGTTTCCCATTTTGCCCACCTCTGTAGGCAAACGAACCACTTGTGTTGATGAATGAGTCGATCAATTATCTATACAAATAAATAAAATTGGAGTGTCTGTTTGTAATATCAAAATAACACCTTTTCACTAAATGCACATGAAAGTACATACGACACCTATAGCAAAAACGCGATTAGAAAAAATTTTGTCTGTCTGTCTGTCTTTCTGTCTGTGTGTTTGTTCCGGGTAATCTCCGAAACGGTTGGACCGATTTCGACGGGACTTTCACTGGCAGATAGCTAATATTATAAGGAGTAACTTAGGTTAATTTAAATTTAGAAAAACAATTAGGGTTCCGCGTAAAAAAATAAAAACACATGAGCTCAAAGAGTATCTCCGAAACGGCTGGACCGATTTTGACGGGACTTTCACTGGTAGATAGCTGATGTTATAAGCAGTAACTTAGGCTACTCTTATTTTAGAAACAAAAAAAATATGGTCCTGTCGCGCGGGCTCAGAACGCGGGAGCGGGCTTTTTTGTTAAGTTAAATACCACGCGGACGAAGTCGCGAGCTCAGCTAGTCCGTAATAAAGTCATTTACATCATTAACTTTCTGGATAAAAATGCATTTGGAATTGTTATTTCAGATGCCAAAAGATTTATGTTTTGGACACCCCAAGTTTGATAAATTGAAGGAATTAATGTTGGATCACTTCACGACAGCGAAGCACAAGAAACAGGACACAAGGGCCATAGGTAATGTAATTAATACAGGTAAAAACAGAAAGGGTATACTTTTTTTTTCAAAACTTAACTTTGTTATTCTAAAACTATCAGCTTTGGAGGAAACTTGAAAAACAAAAGGTCTTACAGGTATACAGCTGTTAACAGATTTCATAAGTCTACAAAACCTTTAGTACTCCAACTGTCCTACAAAGCCCATAGTTTTAGATTAACAAAGTTGCAAAAAAAAATAGTATACCCGTTCTGTTTCACCTGGAATAATAATAGTTTAGCCCTTTGTACGTCCCACTCCTGGGCACGTGATAATCATATTGAAATTAGGATTCACACATAGATTTTTGAAATACCTAGAGGTCCGAGCTGGAGTTTAAGCCCAGGACCTGGTGCCCGAGAGACGCGTGGTTAACCAAATACCCAGAGGTGCGAGCCGGGGTTTGAACCCAGGACCTGGTGCCCGCGAGACGCGTGGTTAACCAAATACCCAGAGGTGCGAGCCGGGGTTTGAACTCAGGACCTGGTGCCCGCGAGACGCGTGGTAAACCAAATACCCAAAGGTGCGAGCCGGGGTTTGAACCCAGGACCTGGTGCCCGCGAGACGCGTGGTAAACCAAATACCCAGAGGTGCGAGCCGGGGTTTGAACCCAGGACCTGGTGCCCGCGAGACGCGTGGTAAACCAAATACCCAGAGGTGCGAGCCGGGGTTGGAACCCAGGCCCTGGTGCCCGCAAGACGCGTGCTTAAACAATCGGCTATCACTGCTAGTCCATATTTTCTTGTGAATAAAAGTGAAACATAACAATTTTATTTATTTTAGTGTTTTGCGAATACCGCGAGAGTGTGAACCTGGTCCACTGTCTGTTGTTGCAATGTCGGCCACTCATCAACCCGCAAATGTTTGTCGGACAAGGAGCGTCCGGTAAGTTCTAACAATAGATAACTTTTAAACTAACTGCCTCGGAAGGGGTTATTATGGGGTTATAATTTATATTATTATGTTTGTGATCACTACATAGTATAAAACAAAGTCCTTTCCCGCTGTGTGTCCCTATGTATGCTTAGATCTTTAAAACTACGCAACGGATTTTGATGCGGTGTTTTTAATGGATATAGTGATTCAAGAGGAAGGTTTATATGTATAATACATGCATAATAGTAGAATATACTTTAGTATCAGCATTGCATCCGTGCGAAGACGGGGCAGGTCGCTAGTCTTTAATAAAACTTTTCCCAAAATGTTACTTTCACTGCCTGACTTGTAAAAGGTCTAATAAATAAATAAATAAATATCGCCAGACAGACACACCAACTGTACGGTCCGAAACTAAGCAAAGCTTGTACTATGGGTACCGTACAATGGACTGGGGGCGATCCCAGTGACACCCAGACCTGGGAAAATTACGAAAAGGCCATTTCCGAAATTTGCCCTGGCGGGAATCGAACCCGCAACCACCATGTGCAGTGAGCCGCGCGGCCTACGCTCGAACCACTGCGCCGTGCGGTCGTTAATTGCACGCTACTTAAGAACACGTAATACAACTTAAAGAGCCAAGCTGTTGCTAATAACCTACAGCTCTTAGGTGTACGGGCTTCCTTGACCGGGGTAGTACCATCCTCTCACAGAAGATATGCGTAAAGTAACTATTATAGCTGCGTTTCGTACACTGAGTCACCCAAACCACTCGCCTTTAGGTTGGCTACCTGCGAACTTTGGTATTGCATAAGCATCTGTAAGCAGTTACTGTAGTAACTGCTTAACATCAGGCGGGTCGTACGCTTGTTTGACGACTTTGTTACTCGCATAAAAAACTAAAAGCCGTGTAGTCAAAAAATACGCTCTAAAAAGTATATAAGAAGAAAATATTCTCATCTGAAATTGTTACGACCAGTTTTTAAAATAAGTCATAGAACAGACAGTTGCATAGAAAATGATGTTCTAACTGTTCGACAGCAAAGTTTAATTTTACTTAGAACAAAGTATTTTTTTTTTAACTTGTCTAATGGTTTGACCTGCCATTAATAGTTTTGATATACGTAGTAATTATATCGTCTTTGGTTTTTATGTTTATTCTTCTTCTTATTTCTTTAAAAATATGGCCCACCCAAGTTAACAGGTATTTCGCCAGTGTCAAGTAACATATAGCAATAACAAACAATTAATCACAATACAATACAAATATGTGACCGTCCACTTTGGAAAACCAAAATGGAGCCTTTATGTTTATTATAACTCTAAATTGAAAATTTAAAAACCCCCGATGCGACGACCTATTCATCAAATGTATAATTTACCTAGTTCTTCCAAATAATGAAGTTAGCGCGATTTGCGTAGCTCCCGTAGCTCAGTATCCATAACTCATCTCGCAAATTCATCTGGTACAACTAGTTTCGATGCCAGATTATGAAAGCACCATTTACATAATTTGTTTTGGCTTCCTCATTTATAATCTGATGTACAATAATCAACAGAAAATCTGTGTAAAAGTATGAGACATTATTTTGTTATGACATTAGAATAGACAACGTTTCTAAATATTGATGGCACCGAGGTTTAATTCCTAGTAAAATATTATCAATTATGATTCAATTTGATGTAATAACTCTGGTTGAGGCGGACGGGAGCAGCCCAGGGGAAGAATTTTCAATAACGCTAAAATTATTTTAAATTAGATTTGTTTTTTTTTATATTTTTTCTCAATGGCGGTGCAGCGCCCTCTAGAATTATTACTGCGTAATATTCCATGACCATTAAGGCTAAAGTGCCCATCTAGCCCGCGAAGTTCAAATTTTTTGAGTTCTTTTAGAAATTTTTCAAAATCTGACAATAATAAAAGACAAATTTTGTAATTCGCGAAAAAGACCGTGTGCAGTGCATTTATTAATATATCCAACTTACTCTAAAACATTTCAAGAACGACAGCTATCCAGATAATCTGGCAATTTTTGTATATTTAGTGATTTACGAGTATCATATCCACCGTGATAATATTTAGAGTAAAATAAATGTATCAATAAACGCACTGCATACTGTGTTTTTCGCAAATCACAACATGTTGTCTTAAATGTTTTCAGATTTTGGATAAACTATAAAAATACTCGAAAATTTTGAATTTCGCGGGCTAGACAGGCGCCTTCACCTTAACAAAACAAACTAAATTTAACGCATGCGCGTATCCGTCATTTGAAACGTGACTTATGGAACGTCTTTAGTTCATACACAAATCTCATATAAAATTGATAAAATATACATTTTTTCCAGAATCAGGGAAACTTTTCAAATTTATAATATTGTAAAAAGCCAGTTCAGACTATTACGATCATTTAAAAATATAATAAATCGAAATCCAATAATCACAAATTTCGAATGGATTCGAGCCGTGGGAATTGGTTTTGGCCGTGAATGTGGCTTTTTTAACATACAAAAGAGCTGATGATCTTCAAACGGCTGAACCGATTTTCATGAAACATAGCTAAGAACACTCTCGATCAGAATACCTATCTAACAAAAGAAACAAAATTGAAATCGGTTTATCAGCTTGGGCGCTACGTGGCTACAGACAGACACACAGATACACAGATACACAGATACACATGTTAAACTTATAACACCCCTCGTTTTTCGTCGGGGGTTAAAAACTATTGTTATTCCCAGTGCCTGTCAATGTCACATACTACATGACAGCACTGCTTCTTGCACTGAAATGTTGGCATCACTATTTCTTGTACTCGTGCAAGCAAAAGTCGACTCTAAGGTGGTTAACCTTTAAATTCCCCGACGGTACAAACTAGTAAAATATCCGCGGTCTTATCACAGGTAGAGACGGCAAAACAGTGGTGTCGCAGAAGCAGCAGTTGCGCGTGATGCGCGCGTTCCGCGGCGGCGCGTGCAACACGCTGGTGGCGACCTGCGTGGCGGAGGAGGGGCTCGATGTGGGCTCTGTCGACCTCATCCTGTGCTTCGACATATCCACCCGCTCGCCCATACGACTTGTACAAAGGTAGGTCGTATACAGGGTGTTTCAATAGTCCGTAACAATTGGACCTACTTTTGCAAAATGGAACCAACCCACACACACTTCTGCAAACTCAAATCAACCTAGAACCACTAACATAAGGTTGCTTTTGGTCTAGAGTAGTGCATGTGGGTTGGTTCCTTTTTGCAAAAGTAGTTCCAATTATTCAGGTGCATATATGGCTGTAGGTTTGCAATTTACTTAATTGAACTATTGACGTGGGTCCACTCCTAACATAAGCATAAGCTTAGCTGGAGGGGTTAACGGGAATACTAGTTATGTGAAAGACTCACTATGATAGTAATCTAGTAATTAAAATATTACGTATAGTTACGGGCCTGTTAATATTTGTTACAACTTCCGTATTGCCGGATCTTCTCAGTGAAGGTGGATTCTGAGTATTCATAATTGCTTGCTGACCTACATTAATAAAAATATTTAAATAAATAAATAATTTAGCCCTTTTGACGTCCCACTCCTGGGCACGAGGGGGGTTCAGGCCATAATCCACCACGCTGGCCCAATGCGGGTTGGCGGATTTCACTTGTCTTTCGAAAATTGGTTAGATCTTCTAAGACATGCAGGTTTCCTCACGATGTTTTCCTTCACCGTAAGCAAGTGATAATCATATAGAATTTATGATAAGCACATAGATCTCGAAAAACCTAGAGGTGCGAGCCGGGGTTTGAACCCAGGACCCGGTGCCCGCAAGATGCGTGCTTAACCAATCGGCTATCACTGCTTCTATAAAAGGATTATGGAATTTCAATAACAAAGTTTTATTTGTTTTAGATGTGGTCGAACAGGTCGAGAACGCGGCGGTCAAGTTTACATACTCGTCACAGAAGGGAGAGAACATCAGGTGATTGACACTTA
The DNA here is from genome assembly GCA_905147325.1 of Notodonta dromedarius. NCBI lineage: Eukaryota > Metazoa > Arthropoda > Insecta > Lepidoptera > Notodontidae > Notodonta > Notodonta dromedarius. Next base: position 3,620,073 of record LR990167.1, read on the forward strand.
CTATATACGGAAATCTAATTATAGGTCACTTCGCGTGAACTAGAATTTACCATCAGTCTGACTGACGATCTGTCCGTCTGTCCAGCAAGGTTATTAAAAAATTTGGCCACTTGCATGTCAGGCCATACACAATGAAGTATTCCGTAGCCATTTCAAAAAAAATTGTGCTGGCTCTGGTAACCAAAACTAAACTTGACTACATTAAGGCTAAAGCGCCCATCTAGCCCGCGAAGTTCAATTTTTTTGAGTTCTTTTAGATTTTTTTCAAAATCTGACAATAATAAAAGAAAAATTTTGTAATTCGCGAAAAAGACCGTGTGCAGTGCATTTATTAATATATCCAACTTACTCTAAAACATTTCAAGAACGACAGCTATCCAGATAATCTGGCAATGTTTGTATATTTAGTGATTTACTAGTATCATATCCACCGTGATAATATTTAGAGTAAAATAAATGTATTAATAAATGCACTGCACACGGTCTTTTTCGCGAATTACAAAATTTGTCTTTTATTATTGTCAGATTTTGAAAAATTTCTAAAAGAACTCAAAAAAATTGAACTTCGCGGGCTAGACAGGCGCCTTCACCTTAACAATATTCTATTCATCTTAGGGCCTGTGCACACCACTTTTTTTAAACGAGCCGTCGATGCACGTTTGTAGAGATACAGACGCGATACGCACGCGAGTCAGATGCAGCCTGTAGACCTTTGTAGGATAAAAGCGCGCCATCGACGCACGTTTCTAAAACGCGCAGAATTAGCCTAAAAATGGGTCACTACTCCATACTATCGATCGTATACCTATGCACAATTAGAACACGATAAATAGCAAACACTAGCTACGATATTTTCCCTTTAAGACCGGTCGGTCATGTTCGAAAGACATGCGACCATAGGCCGATACAATAAGTAACATAATATTTTCTGTATGTAATGCTGTTCCGGGTGTAATGCTGTACAATTATTTTAGACGTTAATGGACTGCATGCGCCAAAGGGACGGTCTCAACAAGAAGATACAGCAGTCCAAGGAGGTCGCGAACAACCTTTACAAGTCCAATCCGCGCATGGTGCCGCGCGACTTCACGCCGCAGTGCCAGAAGATGTTCATCACTGTGCAGAAGAAACAAGACCCCAAGGAGAAGAGTAAAGAAGATAAAGTTAAGAAGGTGAGCAAAGAAATTATCTGTCAGTGGTATTATTGTAACTATCTGTGGTCTGTGGTGATAGATTTTTGAGAATGTGGTGTCTAACAAAAGCGGCCCTAGATGCCATTTGTCTCTGAAGTAATAATAAATTGTTCTCAAGTCTGACAGCGATCTTGGAAATGTAATTCTTTTACATACCGGTACAAAAGGGCGTACTCAAGATCACTTTCAGATTTGAGATTGATTTATTAATACGAGTCTTAAGTGGTAAAAATACCAAAGTTGTCTTTCATTTCTTACGAATGACGACGTGTGCCAAAACCTTCGATATAATGTCGGTATTGTATTTACCTTGTCCTTTTCCTACAAGAAATCCCTGATTTTCTACCACCCCCCGCTACCCCTTATTCGATAAATCGATAAATATCTTCCTCCTTATTACTTTTGATTCGTATCAATACCTGGACGCCCAAATATGGTCACCGACAAAAAGGGGAGGCCTTTGCCCAGCAGTGAGACATATACATAAATAGGCTACTAAAAATACTTTTTATAATCATATAAGATATGAACGCTGTGAACTATGCTATAGTAACTAGTATAACACCTCTTTATAATTTAGAAAATGAATGTTATGTGAAAAAAGCAGTGATAGCCGATTGGTTAAGCACGCGTCTTGCGGGCTACCAGGTCTCGGGTTCAAACCCCGGCTCGCACCTCTGGATTTTTTGTAATCTATGTGCGAATCATAATTTCTATATGATTATCACTTGCTTACGGTGAAGGAAAACATCGTGATGAAACCTGCATGTCTTAGAAGATTTAACCAATTTTCGAAAGACATGTAAAATCCGCCAACCCGCACTGGGCCAGCGTGGTGGATTATGGCCCGAATCCCCCTTGTGTTGAGGGGAGGCCCGTGCCCAGGAGTGGGACGTCAAAAGGGCTAGAATTATTAATTAATTATTATTATTGAATGTTATGTACTGTACTGTTTACGTTCCAAATAAATAATTAAAATATGAAAGTAATTAAACCCCATTATTATTATTCAAAATTATGACTATCGAAGTCTTTTATTTAGGGACAAAAGGACTTACGAAGTATGCTGCTAGGAAGAGCCTCGTCGAGCAGTTCCGGAGCTTCTTATAAAGATTCTGATAGCGCGATGCTGATCTCAAAGGACGAATTCAAAGAGTTATATCCCGAAGGATATACAAACACTACGTACTTTTGTCAACGGCGAGAGTATTGGACGATGAATAAAGGTTTGTCACACTGTGTACCGTTAACATCAAAAGTAGCGCGGTATTTGATATGTCCAAATGAATCACAGCGTAAGAAATATTGTGTCATCGTATACCTTCTGGTGTTCAAACAATTATCACGCGTTTAACAGTTTCAGTCACAGTTTTTATAATTTTTATTTTTGAGGTTTTTTAAATCCCACGCTACTTAGTCATGTTTTTAAATTTACATATTTTTTCTTAACTTCTAGTTTTCTTTACAACTTTCTCGATTAGAGTCAAATATCGACAACTTCCTTGGCCTTTAGGCCACCTTCGATCCTAACTTAAAATAGTGTGGGCCACCAATAGCTGTAAAATGGATATCGTTTTGCAAAATGGAATCAACCCACATGCACTGCTGCAGACCAAAACCAACCCTTGTTTTAGTGTTTCTAGGTTGGTTTCAGTTTGCAAATGTGTGTGTGGGTTAGTTCAATTTTGCAAAACTACGTCCTAATAATCTTCCAAATAGATTCATTATGTAGTTATGATACAAGTTTAAAGACTTTTTTTTACTGAACACAAAATAAATGGAAAATGGGTTGTCACGGTTCTTGATTACAGAAACAATAAATAAAACTATTGATACCGAAGAACAGGAACAGGGTACACTAAAGTTGTCCACGTGGCTAGAATGGCAGAGGACATTACAGAAGACTGTAAATTTAGGACACACGAGGGACTCGGAGATACTGTCAGAGCTGTTGCAGTATAGCGATGCCAAGAGATTCGAAATGCCACCGTCAACACAAAACCCCAGTGAGTAGAAAACGATAAAATATACTTTATATTTTTTCTAGTAATAAATATATACCATGTTACTCAGGAATAATGTAGCATTATAATGGTGAAATAATTTTTGAGATCGTTCAGTAGTTTTTGAGTTAACTCGTTACAAACATACAAAATAAAATCTTTTCTCTTTATAATATTAGCATAGATTAATAATGATAAATCTGTCTGGCGATATTTATTTATTTAATATCGCCAGACTGACACACCAACTGTACGGTCCCAAACTAAGCAAAGCTTGTACTTTGGGTATCGTCCAATGGACTGGGGCGATCCCAGTGACACCCAGACCTGGGCAAATTACGAAAAGACAATTTCTGAAATTTGCCCCGGCGGGAATCGAACCCACAACCGCCATGTGCAGTGAGCCGAGCAGCCTACGCTCGTACCACTGCGCGAAGCGGTCGTCAAAATCGTACTGTGTCACATAAAGTGCAATTACACAATTTTGTCCGCAGGTTTTAATACACAAGAAGTAGCCACACAAAAAATAATTTTCTCATCGCCAGTCAAAACGAAACCACTCAAAAAGAAACAAAAAGTTCCCGCAACAAAATCTCCCGCTAAAAGGGACGGTGATATTAGAGCTCTCTTTAGTACCGCAACTAAATCAACCAAAAGTTATACTAAACTTATAAACGATTTGGGAATTCAAAACGATGGTAGTATACCCACGCGGATGATTAGTTTACTTGTAGATTTAACCTTAGATAATACGGCCGCTGTAAAGAAATGTTATGTTTGCCAAAACATATGCGAATGTTCGATCATACGAAATGTTAGGAAACACAAAAAGCCACCGATCCTATTAACATACCTTAACGAACTTAAGCTGCCTGACATTGATTTGATTGACGATTTCGACGCGAATTCTATATTACAATGTACTGAAGGGAAGAACAAGACTGAAGAAATATTAGACATAGATAAAAGCATGGAAATCGATAATAAGAATTGTACTGGCAATTTTGATCTTGAATTTGATTTCGGTTCACAAAACGATTTGAGTCCACCCGTTAATGAAGTTAAAAAAGAAAATGTATCAATGGAGTCGGATAAAAACTTCGAAATAGGCGATATAGAAGATATATTCGCTGACAGTAGTCCAGAAGAAGCTATCGAGAATGAAGTTAAAGAAGAAAAACCGAAGGAAAAAGTCGCATTACAATTCTTCGGTCTTGACAGCATTGACGATATATTTGCTGACGACGATGTAATAGAATTAACTCCCGATAAAATCCCAGACCCAATAAATAAAAGTGATAATAAACAGTCTGTACAAATAGTTCAGGAGTCTTCAAGTAAAGAACAACAGCTCAGCCCGTCAATTTTGTCCGGAAGGCCGAAAACTATAGATCCAACATCTCCAATATTATGCAGTCAAGTGCGCAAATTTCAACTCAGCACGAAAAAAGATCGACCTCAATGTTCAACACCTTTTAGTAATGTCAAAAGACAATTAATAAAAGAATCACAAAACAATTTTATTACCGAAGCGAAAAATGACAAATCAAGTTTAATGAAAACTAGTGCTGTAGACACCACCAACAAAAGTATGTTCACCATAACACAGTTAGTAGAAATGATTAATACAACCGATGCTACGGAATCTGTTAAGAAACAGTCCAATGTTCATATAGAAGTCAATAACGACAGAAGTACCTCACCAATACTTCTCACACAGGCAGATAGAAAGAAATCAGCTCATTTGAATAATCCAATCAAAATAATAACCCCAATTGTAACAAACAAGAAAACTGAAAGCCTCATTATACTCGACAGTGATAGTGACTCCGATAACACTCAAATATATGATCCAGAAGAAATATACGGAAATACGAAAACTGAAAACAATTCCACTCCCGTTAATTGTAAAAGGAAATTAGATATGGAAGACAGTGATGCAGTAACAGCGTCCCCGTACTTTTGTAAGAAACAAAAGCTGGACAATAAAGAAAGCAAACCGTTCACGTTACAAGAGAAAGTATTGGCAGCGATATCGTCTAACAAGTGTAATAATAAAAGTGATAGCAGTAACGACAAAGTAGTCATGAATTTTTCTGTGTCACAGCCAAGTCTTCTATCGCAGAAAGAAAATAGAATACCCACGTATATAGATGAAAGTCGAAATAAACTTGAAATGTTACAAATATTCAAACGTGATAGCAAACTCGATGTTAAAAGTAATTTAGTTTTAAATAAAATACCGCAAAAGCCAGAAGCTTCTAAGAAACGGAAATTATCGTTCGATGATAGTGACGAAGATTTCGTTATTGAAGGAAAAAATGGCTACACTAATCACAAGACTCAACTCAACGATGTAAGAGATAAATCTACGACTAATCATAAAGTGAGGAAAGTAAGTTTTGTTTTTTTTTAATTGGTATATTGTCCTAAACCATTTCGGTGTTATTATAAAATGATAAACACATGATAAACCTGATTTATTACAGAACAGCCTGTCCAAAATCTCCTCTCACCTTTTTCATTTTCAGAAGAACAAAAAGGGTAACGAATTCTTGGACATGGAGGCTGCTCTGTCCGACGATGACGACAACAGCGGCGACGAGCTGTCGGACGACAGTGTCGGCAGCATAGCCGACTTCATATGCGACGAGAATGTCACCCATCACGAGGACATTCAAGCCGTTTACTTGAAATCCATCAAGTAAGCCTGACATAGTATACACAAGTACTTTGAAAAACAATATTTTGTTCATAGACAAGAGTAACCATTGAGTTTCTTGCCAGATCTTCTCAGTGGAAGCGGCATTCCGAACCGGTGGTAGATTCTGACTATTCATTAATGCTTTGTTGGCTTACATGAATGAAAACAATTTTGAGTTTGAGTTTATAACTGACCGGAAAGTACCTTATTATTAAAAAAAAATGAAGCAGAATATACCTCATTAATCGTAGAAATATGCGGGCGGTATCTGCATGAAAATCCATTGTTAACACAACACTGCACCACTCCACCCGTTAATTAAGTTATCAAAACACATATTCACATAAAACTTATGATATTTACACGGTATAAGGATTTTCGGCACAGGACCGCGCGCGGAAACGTCTGTGCCGTACGATAGTCTGTCGGTTCTGTTTGTCGGAGTGAAAGGGACAACTAAAAAATATCAGATTAATTGTGGGTAGGCAAATATAATTGCGCTATGGCGCTCATTAGGGGAGGCCTATGTCCAGCAGTGGACAATTATAGGCTGATGATTGATTGATTGATTGAAATATAATTACGCAAAACCATTGACTTAATAATTTAAATAAATAGGACAAAAAATTTACTTTTCTACCTGCATACTTATAAAATTGTGTAACGGATGTGCGGCAATATTTAAAATTAAGTTAATTAGAACCCACATTGACTCCTCTCTATGAGTTTCCTTGATTATTTGCGCATGCGCGAGAACCCCACGACCGACCAATCATGGCGCGTCTACGGACGCGCCATCAGGAGAAGTCTTCCCGCGCGCGCCGCGTTCAATTGTTAAGTCGGGTTTTCGTTGTTGTAACAAACATATCGTCTGATTCTGTGTTTATCATTTATGTAGTGAATTATTAAAGGACTGTGAAATAAACTCTGGTGTAATTCATTGTTTACAATTGTAATTTGTTTGTTCAGTGTATATTTCTATATATTTTCAGAAGTCCCATAAAAGGAGGTGCTTTCAAGATTCCAGAATTACCAAAGAAATACAATAGGGAGGATATTTTATCGCAATACGTTGAAGACGATACGTATGAAATGGTAACCTTTGAATTACCTCAGCATGCTAATGTTAGTTCCACCAGACACCGACCTCGCCGGCGAGGTCGACGAACCCCCGCTTCCACTGGAAGGTGCGTCTACTTACCTAGACGCACCTTGGCACCCGACAAGCCCGCTGAGTTTCTTGCCGGATCTTCTCAGTCGAGGTCGCGTTCCGATCCGGTGGTAGATTTACCCTCGCCACCTCTCCTGGCAGCGGCCCAAGCCGAGGTCGTGTCCCTCGTGGCGCCCTTGAGCTAGCTGCCCCCCTGCCCCTCTGGCTGGAGCGCACTCGCGCTCGCCCTCTGTCCGGGTGAAGTTGTTATGGCCACTCTGGCCAACAACATATAGTCATATAAAAAAAAAAAGCTAATGTTAGATAAACACGTAACGATATATCGTAACGATTGAACGATCGCGGTACTTATATATTGTTAAGTGTATTCCCGGCTTCAGTTTCTCTAGTAGTTCAGGCGAAGATTGCTTTCAATTATTTTCGACTAATGTTAAAAAGTTTACATAACGAGATGCTTGCATAACCAAAAACATTGCTCGCGCGTTGTCGTACTGAAGTAGGGACAGGAGGGGGGAGTTTGGCTTTGCAAACGCATAACTAAGTACGAATTGTTTTATTTTTGAGGCTTTTCTGTTGGATACCATAAAAAATTATGTTATAGTTATGAATTATTGTGCAATTTGTTTCTTATTTTCAGGATAGCTTTTGCGTTGACTCCCATATCGGTTTAACACAAGTGAACGATGTATGCGAGCTGGAATTAGCCGAGATCGTCTTAGAAGAGGAACGGAGAGCCAAGAAATCAAGAAGAATCAATTCGCAACCAGACGATAGTCCTGTCGTGAAGCGGAACAAACCGAAAAAGAGGCAAATCGACAGTGACTCTGATGATAGTAGTTGATGGTAAGGAATATTTCTACCAAAGCTAATAGAAAGCTAAATAATCTATGTATAGGACCACTTTACCTTTGTTATAGGAAAGTGAACCTAATCTCTTTAATCGTTAGCCTTAATTTGTCGCAATAGCAATAGCTATGAAATTGGCATGTCCTTAGCACCTCGCGTTACAGGCGTATATAGCATGGTTCATACACTTGCTCGCGCTCATGGGGTCCGCCCTTACGTCAGCTTGAGGGAACGTGGAACCAAGCCTTATACACTATTCAATAGTACAAAAATGTACTTAAAGGATGGGATTATTCGGCGTTCACACTGTGTATTTAATTAATCTGATACTAGTCTAGGAAGTCCGGCGGGAAAATATGGAACTAAATTGTACACATTCTTAATTGTATTGCCGACACGCAACCTCAGCGCCGCATCTACGGACCTTCGTACGTGAAATACGGTATAGTCGGAAATGTATATTCGATGTTTTTCCGCGTTATTGTTACGCTGTAACTCTTATGACACTGGCATATGGGTCAATTTGCAATAATTTACGCGTGAAATGAACTGACCGTACTAAATTATAATTGGATGTTGTTTTGCTAAGTGGATGCAACCCATACATATGTGTGCAAACTGACACCAACCTATGTGCATTAGCACTAGGATTGATTTTGGTTTGCAGGAGTATGTTAGGTTGTTACCAATTTGCAAAACTGCATCCAATTGTCAATGATTTAAATACCAACAGGTTAAGTAATTAGTAACACCTCCTTTAGTGTTGGGCATTATTCCCTTTTATCGTCAATATATAATATCCATTCAGCAGGTCTGATTGGTTGATTACCACTGTGATATAAATTGTAGTAAGCATACTTTTAGTCTAGTATTTATTATGGTTTAGTTAACATTTCGATTTGTTAAATTTATAAGTAAACAATTTAATTGTAAGTTATTTTGAAAATATTCGCACATTAATCATGATGTCTTACCGTATAATAAAAGGATATAAGATAAGAATCATTGTTTATTTCTCAACATACTTAATTAAGTATACCGAAATGCCCTGAAATACCAAAAATGCCAAAATTTTAAGACATTTTTGAATCAAAACTAACAAATGGTTACGGCATAGATTTTTTATTCATTCTTGTAACTAGAAGACTTAAAAATAAATAGGTAATACAACACATTTAGTTTAGTTTAGTTTCTCAACACGGCAAATGTTCAAAAATTATAATTAAGTATACATTTTATGACTCAATCATATTAACATATCAGTTTCGGGAAAAACTTAGCTGATTCGCGTTCAGATCCGGTTGTAGACTTTAGGAAACTACTTATGTAAAATGTCAATGTGCAAGTAGGTATTAATTTACCCTCGTAAGCCTTTAGGCTAAAATAAACGATTTGACTTCCCGTACAAACCCGAATAGATAATATAGAATTGGTAGATTTGCATCTTTATTCATAGTCCGACAATGGTTATTTCATTTTAAAAAAAACTTTGTAACCCCTTTATATCGTGTCTTAATATGGGTAGTATACTTACTTTCAAATAAGTTATACCTAAGTGAAAATATGCGCCTCTCCAATCTTCGTCTATCTTCGAAGATATCTGTCACTTATACCAGCGCAAATCATAAAGAACCAAGTAGCCACCGCACGCTCTTCCACCAAACATACTTAAAAACCTATTAGTGTAAGTGGCACTTATAAACTTTATCCCCCTTATTAATAAAAATGGATTAGCGGGCGAATAGTTACACACCGAACTATCGCTTTCTGTCATCAGTAATTTGACATTCGAAAGAAGACAAGTATGGTGTAACTACACAACCGCTAATCCACGCTTATTAATGGGGGTATTTGAATTAAGCCAAGACTTAAATTGTTACGGAAATATTTTCTTAGTTACAAACAGTGATTGCCTAGGGGTAATTTAATTTTTTATCACTAAGTTATTGCTAGAATCGTAAAACACTGTGACACGGGCGTGAGGTGTCCCATAGACAGACTGAATCATTATAAAGAGAGGCATACACTAGCCGTACTGAGTCGTAAAGAATCCCTCGAAGTTGTATGATTCAGATCGTAGTTGGTTTCATGATTAACTGGTAACCAGCTCAAGTTTGTGACTCGAATCGACACGCCTAGTGAACACCAGCTTTATAACTAAGTCTTACCCGCGACAGACTGCGGTCGTCGGCTGCTTCAAAGAGTCTCATTCATCAACTGTCATGGCCTCTATTTCCTTTGGATGTTTCCCTTTATGTAGGTCTTCCAACTCCGCTTGCAGTTCGGCGTATCTCTTTTGGAGGTGCTTTTCTCTATCAGTTTGTCGGTTCACATCTTCAGTCAATGACTAGAACAAACGAAGGTGAAAATTTGGTTATAATGTAGCCAAAGATGAGATACTGAGAACTTCCATCCCCTTTATTTTATTTTTTTCGCGACAGTAGGTAGTCTAATTTCTTCTCCAAGGTCCAATCTAAATCTATACCAAAATTTATCGAAACTGATTCAGCGGTTTAGGCGTGAAAACGCAGGATTCTTATAGAAATATAAAAAAATATTCTAAGAATATGTATGTGTTACATACATCAAATTAAAGATATACAAACAGTGTAATTTGTGCAAAAGAAAAATTAAACCCACTGACCACGATAAAAACTCTCCAAATATAACCCTAATCTCTATATTAAAGATCTTCTAAGATATTTTATTTTATGCGGACATACCTCTATCCTACGTGGAATGGCTGCCTTCTCCTGTTCAGCGAGGAACTTGAACGTGGACAACTCCAGGTTTGCTTGCTCTATCTGATCCTGCAGCTCTTGGAACTGCTTTATAAGTGATGCTGCTCTGCTTTGATAACCACCTGAGATGAAGAGTTGTTGAGATTTGAGTAGGTACATACTACATACGCATAGAAGTACATGCATACAATAGGTACACACATATGGGAGAGGGGCACCTAGTGTGGGGAGTGTCATTTGACTCCTGGACCTACACTTCCACCCCTATTTAATCCAGAACTCTCAGTTGAGTCTACCTTGCCCTGTACTTTACCTATGGGAAATTCCTGATTTGCCATCCACTCCAGGCCAAAGTTTTTGTCTACCCCTCAAACCTAAAAGCTGGTTACACACATTTTTTAAAAAAAGGTTTGATTGCGACTTGCCTGTGAGTACCCTGAGCTTCTTCTCCATTTTGGAACACTTCTTTGCTTCCTTCGCCATGTGATTTCTGTTCTGTTCAAGGCGTTTTTCAGCGGACTCTAACCTATCTTTCTTACTTGCTAGATTGGCACGGGTGTATCTGTTTTGTCCCGGCAGGAAAAGTACCTAGAACAATGGACAAAAACTATACATAATACCTAGAGCAACGAACAAACACTATACATACACACCATATTGCTGTCATTATGTTGCTCATACTCACTTAATAAACCCAGCATTTTCAAGCAAAATTAACTAATTAAGATCCCAATAAAAAATTGTCTAATTAGAATATAACTATACTCTAAAAGAGTTTTAGGGTGTTAGCTATTTGATATGTAATTAAATACACAGTATATAGTACATATCACTTTACACCCAAAGAATATTTAATAATAAGACATTATAAAAAAATATTTGTTTACACCTCAACAATCCATCGAACATTGTTATATGTAGAAACTGTTGACCAACGACGACGTCGACTCGTCTTATTTTATCATCGATCGACGTCCATCGAATAGTGTGGTACAACCCTAACATCTTTCATTTATAATGTCAAGATTGATTTATAAAATATCTCAGTGTTATAAATGCTAATACTAAAATATCTATAACTAGCGACGCGCTTTGGCGTTGCACAGCTTTTCTCTACTATTAAATTTAATAACATATAAACATTTCAGAAGAAATTCTCTAAATGATAGCGAAAACCGCATCAAAATCAGTTGCCTAGCTTAGAAGAACGATGCGAACAAACAGACAGACGCGAATAGCGACTTTATTTTATACTATTACTAGCGACCCGCCCCGGCTTCGCATGGGTGCAATGCTGATACTAAAGTGTTTCTCTACTATTTTATGCATGTATTATACATATAAACTTTCCTCTTGAATCACCCTATCTATTAAAAATAACCGCATCAAAATCCGTTGCGTAATTTTAAAGATCTAAGTATATATAGGGACAGACCGACAGCGGGAAGCGCCTTTGTTTTATACTATATAGTGAAGAGATAATTTACCTGTGCAAGACACTCCTCCCAGACTTGCGTGTATGCATCCATGCTCAGCTCCCCGTGCCCCATTCCTGCTTTCACCACTTCCATTTCCTTCTTCATTTCTTGTTTAGCGGCCTCCAGGTCTTCAGATGAGAACTCTTCGTATGGATGCTGCTCAAGGTACGCTAGGTGGGACGCTTGCAGTTGCACAGCACGTTTTTTATCTATGCCTGTTAAAAAGAAAATGTTACTTTTTATTTGTCTATTTATTTAGAAAACGAATAGCGTAGACAAAACTTCTAACAATAGTTCAAAATACATATACCATATTACTGAAATTATACTCCTTATTCAAAACGATTTGTGTAAATAACCCAGGTGAAGAAAACCTACAAGGTATTGCTATTTAAAATAAGACCACTTTTAGTCAGACTGGGTTTTTGCCGAATTGTGGACTATGTTATAGAGCAAGGCTGTCCAAACCGCATTCGTGTCTCATATTTATGCAGCCAACCCGACTGGACAGTCCCCATTAAGTATCAAATATTTCAATGAAAAACCTTATAACATTGCAATCACTATCGATGGACCCCTGCTAAGAGTAGCAATAATTTATCTAAAATACTCTTCAACATCGATATACCGGAAGAAATAAATGCCAGGGAAGCAAAAATTTGTGATATATTATGGTTTTCCACTTGCTGGAACTTGAAAGCAGCGATAGCCGATTGGTTAAGCACGCGTCTTGCGGGGCACCAGGAGGACCTGGTGGAGGCCCAGACCCAGGAGGGTTCAAACCCCGGCTAGCACCTTTAGATATTTCAAAATCCATCTATGTGCGACTCATAATTTATATACATACATTATGATTATCACCCGCTTACGGTGAAGGAAAACATCGTGAGGAAACCAGCATGTCTTAGAAGTTCTAACCAATTTTCGAAATACATGTGAAATCCGCCAACCCGCAGTGACCAGGAGTGGGACGTCAAAAGGGCTAAATTATTATTTATTATTATATATTTGCTGGAACGGCAACGGCACCGCCCGGTTGGGGGGAAGCAAATATTCATGAAATAATAATATGGCACGTGGATATACGTGCAAACGAACCGGGCGGGGGATCTCTCATCGCGTCGTAGTGCAGCATGGTGACCATCTCGGCCTTGAGCAGCTCCTCGGCGTGCTGCAGCGGCGTGAGCGAGCCGGCGCCGGCTTGGGGCGCGCGGCCGCGCACCACGCTCGCGTTCACCTCGCCCGGCCGCGCCGCGCCGCGCTGCACCGCCAGCGACCGCAGCTTCAGCGCCGCCGCGCCTGCACACGCAACACACGAACACTTTAAACCCTTACTAATATTATAAATGCGAAAGTAACTCTGTCTGTCGCACTTTCACGCTAAAAGTACTGAACCGATTCAAATGAAATTTGGAACACAGGTAGTCTAGAGCCTGAGAAAGGACATAGGGTTCTTTTTAATGCGAAAAAATGGTTGTAAGGGGTTTTTTTAGGCTGTTGATTCGATATAAATAAAGATGACATTGAATTCGCGTGGTACGGCGCCTAAATAATTTAAAATGCTACCCAAAGACACTATTCCACGCGGACGAAATCGCGGGCACAGCTAGTATATTTATAATATCACCAGTCTGACACACCAACTGCACGGTCCCAAAATAAGCAACGCTTGTTCTATGGGTACATAACAATGGAATGGGGCTATCCCAGTGACACCAAGACCAGGACAAATTACGAAAATGTCATATCCAAAATTTGCACCGAATCGAACCCGCAACCACCATGTGCTGTGAGCCGAGCGGCCTACGCTCGAACCACAGCGCCAAGCGGTCGTCCATTTATTAGTAACTAGCAACCAGCCCCGGCTTCACACGGTTGCAATGCTGGTACTAAAATGTTTTTTTAGTATATTATGTATGTATTATTACATATAAACCTTCCTCATGAATAACACTATCTATTAAAAAAAACCGCATCAAAATCCGTTGCTTAGTTTTAAAGATCTAAGCATACATAGCGACAGACAGCGGGAAGCGACTTTGTTTTATACTATGTAGTGATACCGCCAGACTGTCACACCAACTGCAGGGACCCAAACTAAGCAACGCTTGTACTATGGGCACCGAATGATGGACTGGAGCGATCCCAGTAACACCCAGACCAGGGCATACTACGAAATTTGTACCGGCCGGAATCGAACCCGCAACCACAATGTGCAGCGAGCCGAGCAGCCTACGCTCGGACCACTGCGCTAAGCGGTCGTCCGTTTATTAGTAAGTTGTAAGGTTGACTAACGCATCTCGTCGTTCTCCCTTGCGCGGCGCGCGTCCAGGTCGGCCTGGTCCTCCGCGCGCGCGGCGGCGGCGGAGGAAGCCGGCTCGTCAGCCTCCTGCTCCGGCACCACGATCTCGTAGTCGTTCCGCGGTGTTGGCAGAGTTTGTAACGCGGTGCGGACTGAACTCTTCAGCTGGGGGACAACAGGATGATATAATAGATGAAACAAAAAGAGTATACTATTTTTTTGCAACTTTACTTTGTAAATCTAAAACTATCGGCTTTGAACATCGGACAGTTGAAGTACTAAAGGTGTTGTAGACATGTGAAATCTGTCAACAGCTGTATTCCTGTAACACCTTTTGTTTTTCAAGTTTCCTCCAAAGCTGATAGTTTTAGAATTACAAGGTTAAGATTTGAAAAAAAACAGTATACCCTTTCTATTTCAACCTGTGTAGATAGACGTGCGGTGCGGTTAAAACCGCTTCCGTTAACCAAGTGCAATAGGAAACGTGTAACCAATAACCATTTCTGAAATAATTTCGGTTTTGGGTCAATGACCTAAAACTGTTCGGTAAAATCGCTAAGCACTAAGCAGCTTAGGCCCGCATTAATATATTGATCTCAAGTCTGCGACTGATCTTTGAAATGTCCTCCTTATGTGAAACCATTACAAAATGACTTGTGAAAAGCCTACTTAAGATCGCTCGCAGACTTGAGATGGATTTATTAATACGGACCTTAGTTATTTATGTATTCTTACTGAGCTCAGTAACTTTGAGAACCTGCTTCAGTTTTTAATGGGACTAGTCCCGCCACACACTCCCACCACTGTAACTCTTGTAAGCCAGGATCGACAATGGTGACCAATAATGACGCCGAGGTTTGACCCTCGACGAGTCCCGGGGAAAAGTTAAATTGCCTTGGAACCCGCACGAATTTAATCGAAAATAATAATAGGAGTTGGAAGAAAAAAAATCCACTTCCCTCCAGTGCAAAGCGGGAGACAAAACTAGCTGGTATGGGCTGGTTGCCATAGAAACAAGACTATTACAGCTGATTGAAGACCAGTTGTAAGGCACCACGGATCGTAATTTGAGTAATTGAAACCTGCTTCAGTTAAATACAATTGAATGCGATAGTATGGATGGATGGATAGATATCGCAATCACTACTATGTTACCTGTTTCTGTAGCTGGTTCGCCATCTGTGGCGTGTGTCCTGTGCTCAATCCGTCCTCTGGATTGATGCTCAATTTATCGCGAAGTCCCGGAGTCTGCAAGAAAATGCCAAAAATGCAATAAATTGCAAGAAAATGTAAATACACATTCCTTTTTAAACATTTTTTTTTTACTTGCCCTTTTGTGTGCCCAACTCCTGAGCAAAGGCCTCTCCCTGAGGCCTTTTAAACATATAAATATAAAAAATATATATACACACAGTCAGTCCCGGTTGTGTCCCTCCGTGGCTGGGCGTGTTGAAACTACCCGGGGTTGATACCTCACTGCGCGATGACCTTAGAAATATAAATTAAAATAAAATATTATTTGATTTGATTGTTGTTAAGAGACCAAGGTCTAGACACTAGACACGATTTCTTAGAATAAATAATAAATTAATAGTATCAATAGTAAGTAGATATGAAGGTCTGGGAGTCTTGGTTAAAATTAGGAGCAAATTAAAGTGTTAAATGAAAATACTGATAAAATCCTAAGACCAAGATTTTTGTTACACCAGATTTCAAGCCGTATTGAAGATCTAGATTGGCAAAGACGGTTTTTAAGTAAAATGCAAAATTTCGTTTTATTTTAGTTACGTGCTATTCCTGTTTTGGGCACAGGTAATAATGGTTATGTATTGTAAACTTACCTGAATGGTGTGATTAGCAATGTGTTGGGCGTAGCGACAGCCTGTGACTGCGGCAGGGCGCCGGTGAAGTCGGTCTGGTGTAGCGGCGTGTTCAACCCGCCCTTCAGAGGAGTGTCTACGTGAGTCAACGCCATCACGTTTTGTGCTTCCATCAGGATTCTAAAACAAAAGTTATTTAAGTACATTGCAAGATCCAATTTATGTGTTCAGAAGTCACTGTAACAGATCATCATAAAAGATAACGAAACAAGAAGTACTAGAAAGAGTAGATGAAAGGAGAAGCCTGTTGACCAGCATTGAAAATAGAAGAGGAAAGATGATCGGGCATTTGATACGACATGACGTTTTCATGAAAACAATCATAGAAGGGAAGATAGAAGGCAAGAGGGGAAGAGGAAGACCTAGGAGAAGCTATTGCGACCAAGTGAAGGAAAAAGTGAATGTCGTGTTGTATCAAATGGTCAAGGAACTGGGAGAAAATCGCAGTGAATGTAAAAAACTCCACCGACAAGAGCATCGCTATTAAGTTGATGATGTAACATATAAGTCTTAAAAGTTCTAGAGGGCAGGCATCAAACGAGCCAATTCTGGGTTAACTGAAAGCCGACTCCAATGAGATAAGGAAAATACGATAATAAAATAAGATTAAAGTATGAGTTTATGTGAAATCCTAAGGCGCTTATGATCTCCGTACAAAAGTATAATCAGGTGAACGCGCATTGGACCGCGCTGTACTCGCTATACGCAATCTCGAACATCAGGCCACCCACATCCGGCACTGTTAGCACGCGGACAAGACTTCTATCACAGATTATGTCACACCAAATATCTCTCCCTCTTTCTGAATACATAGGAGAGAATGAGACATTGGTGATGACAACGGTGTTGCCTGCTCACATTCTGTTGCTGTTCCTGAGAATGTACACCATCTTTTTTTCATTGAAAAGAGTAACCATTGAGTTTCTTGCCGGATCTTCTCAGTGGAAGCAGCATTCCGAACCGGTGGTAGATTTTCACTATTCATAAATGCTTTGTTGGCTTACATGACTAAAAACAATTTTGAGACATAACATGTGATCAGTTTTAGTAAGCTAATAGAAGATTACCTGTCCTGGTGCTGCGCGGGGGTGCGCAGCGCGGTGGCGGGGGCGGGCGTCAGCGCGTACTCCGCCAGCAGCGCGTCCGTGGCGCCGCCCGCCCCCGCCCCCGCGCCCGCGCCCGCCCCCGCCCCGCCCGCCGACTCCCGCGCCGCCTCCGACGCCCGCCCCAGCTTCACCACTTGTTGCAGCTCCTGCGCACATCACTATAATTAGCGCTCCTCAGCCACGGAATAAAAATAAAATAATATGACATTAAGCACGCGTCTTGCGGGCACCAGATCCTGAGTTCAAACCCTAGCTCGCACCTCTGGGATTTTCGAAATCTATGTGCGAATCATAATTTCTATATGATTATCACTTGCTTACGGTGAAGGAAAACATCGTGAGGAAACCTGCATGTCTTAGAAACTCTAATCCATTTTCGAAAGACATGTGAAATCCGCTAACCCGTACTGGTGTATTACAGCCTGAATCCCCCTCATAGTGGGGGGAGGCCCGTGTCCAGGAGTGGAACAAAAGGGCTAAATATTTATTAATTTTATTTTAATATGACGTTCCTATTTTGTATAAAACGTATAAATGTTTTAATTAATTATAATTATAAAACATGGGGACATACCTGATCAGTGACCTGTGGCTCGGGCAGCACCAGCTTGCTGCGCTTCCGCGCCGGCTGGTCCCCCTGCAACATAGCTTGAGGCACGTCGTTCTCTTTGCGCTGTTTCAACTTCTGTTTGTCTTTACGCCTATCCCTCTGCAAAAAAAAATATATTACAATTTAAATGTTATGCAAAAACGAACGAGAACAAGCCAGGTGTCCCCAAGTCGCGCCGAGTGGAATGGAGTAGTAACAATTCGTTTAACTATGTTCACCATAATATAATGACCAGCCAAAGCAAACAGAAACATATTTTTTATACCAGATTCTATTCAACTCGAGGCAACTTTCAATAATACATCACCAATGTTGTATGTAATTTTGAAATTTAAGTAATCTTCAGCTCGCCTTTTTAAGCCACCGTTACTTATATACTCTTACGGATGGATACAGTGCGAGAGGAAGGCCCAAGAAAGGATGGATGGATTGTATCAAGAGTGATATGAATGAGGTTGGAGTGGATGTGAGTATGACGAGAAATCGCGATGAATGGAAGGAAAAGACATACTGCGGCGACCCCAGATAATGGAAAAAGGTAAGGCAGATGATGATGTTACTTATATACTCTTCTCACCTCCTCTTTCTCGGAATGCAGTTCCCCGTCGAGGTGCTGCTGCCGCAGGCGGGAGAAGTCCGGCGCCATGGGGTCCACCACCTCGGTGGACGTGTCGTAGAACCCCGAAGCCGGCCGCTTCTCGAACGGGATCTCGGAGTTGTAGTCCACACCGCGCTTCTTCTTGCGCCTACGAGTTTTAACAAAGAAATAAAATAAATATTGCGAGTCTAACAATTGTATGGTAAAATTAATAAATTTAAATGAACCTCATTTAAGTTGGGAACCCCAGATTGGGAAAACCTGATCGAAATATCAGGGATTAGACATAATTATGTCCCTTCACCAAGAACATTTCGAAATAGCAAACTGTCAAGATGTGTTTGGTACATACCTCATTGGCACGGCGATCCCGGCGGCGCTTAGCTCCCGCCGCTTCTGCAGCGCGGCGAGGCGCCGAGCCTCTTCCAGCTGCTTCTCACGGGCCTTCCTCTTCGCCTTCTTGCCCTGAGTGTTAGCAAGACGCGCACGAGCTTCTGACAGCATCTCCAGTTCTAATTAATAATAATAATAATAATATCGCCAGACTGGCACACCAACTTTATGGTCCCAAACTAAGCAATGCTTGTACTATGGTTACTGTACAATCAACTGAGGGAGATCCCAGTGACACCCGGACCAGGGCAAATAACGAGGTATTTTTCGAATTTTGCCCTGCCGGGAATCGAACCTGCCACCACCATGCGCAGTGAGCCGAGAGGCCTATGCTCAAACCACTGTGCCGAACGGTCATCAATTATAGGGACAAATTGTTATGGATGGCTTTCTGGACACTCTTATCGTCATATCCCTGTGGCAACACTTGGCTCAAGTGTCAAAGGTCGCCCTACCCCCGCCTCCTCCCCTAAAAAGATACAATATGTACATATAATATGGTTAGCTGCACTCACCATCTTCATCCATATCCTTGGGGTCAGGTCTGGCAGGTTTTGTCTCAGGGTTGGGATCTATTTCACCTGGCTTCAGCTTGCGAGGATCATCACCCATGTCCTCCCCTTCCTCCTTCTTCTGGGCTTGATCCCTGCATCACAGAGGCTTAGTTATTACTGGAAAAGCACTTAGGTGCTCACTGCCTTATTGGTCTGTTGAGTAGATTCTGTTTGTCCATGCATATTAAATTTATGTGTTCAGGCACTATTTATCCTGGCCCATGAAAACCTCTGATATAGGGGTCAGTCCTTAAATTAGACTGGATCATTATTATAGTATAGTCTGCTAAATCCACCGCTGGGTGGTGAAAACAATAAATAACCCTAATCTTTAGGATCTTTTGGTACTGGTTATATTCATCAAATTAGAGGATGACCAAACACTTCCATTTTTTATATTTAATCGAATACAGTGCTAAAACAATCGTATGCATAAAACCTACAGTAAATATTCGTATCTTTCGAGGCATTGAGCCGCCGTGCGTCCAATGATTGGCGCAATGGTTCGCCATTGCGTGGGCATCAGCTTGGCCAGGTGCAGGAGCTTCTCGTCCTCCTCGCGGGACCACTCCGTCTTCTTGATGCTCGGGTCCAGCCACTCGTACCAACGGGCCTTGCATTGTTTTGCAGACTTTCGATGCAACAGCGATGCGATTCGGGACCACTGGTTTTTCCCATATTTCATCACCGCCGCTTTGAGGATTTCATCCTATAGCATAATTAGCAAGCTATAGTAAAGTTCCAACGAGATTACCGAGCCGATCAAGAGTTATTTCAATGTACAAAGTTACAAACCTCGGTGTTACGCCAAACACCTCCTTTTATCATAATCCGCGGCATGGTTGCGGAGAGTTTTGTGCCGCTGTATAATTAAAAGACCACTTTCGATTTAAAATAGATATTTAGCATTCCAAACGCGAACCCTTTATAATATAAATCACATAAATCTTCGGATTTACCACAAAATTAAAAGGTAACCAACAACGCGATAAGCGATCAATGATTGACATGACAGTGACAGACATTTGCTTGGCAAATCGTGAATGAATGAACCTGTGGATGAGCAATTAAATTAGTAACTTTTTTAGCCCACTCGTTTAGGTAGTCGATTTATCGCATCAGTTTATTTGTACACTATTGACTCTATGGTATTCCGACTCACAAGGAAAAAAATGTGTTATTGTAGCGCGTACCGCCGCTTTTAGAATTTTGAAATGGCGTCGCGTCCCTTATATTTTTATTGTTGCCAACCATGAACAATATAAATTCCTTGCCAACATAATAAAATTAATTAAAAATACTTTCTGTCAATGTCATGTTGTCTGTTATGTCAATACAGTCAAAGTGTCAATCAAATTAGGACGATAGCGTTTGGTTGGTTAGTTACTGGCACTCCCTTTTACTAGATTAGGGTATCTACTTACTTTACTTATGAAAACGCATAAAGTGAAACGATAAAGTGCAAGAACATGAGTAGCTACTCCTAGACGTGTTTCAATAGTCATGAAATATTGAT
Source organism: Notodonta dromedarius (assembly GCA_905147325.1). NCBI lineage: Eukaryota > Metazoa > Arthropoda > Insecta > Lepidoptera > Notodontidae > Notodonta > Notodonta dromedarius. The sequence continues at coordinate 3,641,168 of LR990167.1, forward strand.
ATCAAGTGAAATCGGAGCACTGTGGAAACTAATAAGGTAACTACAGGATACCGCATTTTATGATTCAAGCCTTTGAAGCTCAATAAACAAAATATGTACACTAATTGCATACCTGCTTATCCCTAATTGCTATTCACTGTTAGTTATTAGTAATATATCGTAATTACAAAATTGTACATGTTTGAATGAGGCCTTGGAAGTTTTATTACTTCAGATACATACGTACCAGTAATACCTACCATTTTAACAAAACAATTTAGACCTGCTCGGTATTGTTGATAATATTATCATCATTAGCCACTATGCTTTATTTTTGCTCAATCGTTTACATATTTATAAACCTAATTTTACATAATGCAATAGGTTCAATTTAACATTCACAAAGTACTCTTGTTCTGCTTTGATTGATGGCCCCAGTTAATAGACCTGAGAGTAGGTATAGAATGATGTCATACTCTAATGTTTGAGAGGCACCATACTTACATTAAATTTATTATAAACAATGATAACTAATTAGGTACATAGTAAATAATCCATACTGTGGTAATGCACAGGAAGTCCTTATGTGTACAATTTGATAATGGTTGTAAGGGATTAGGTAAGATACTGATTGATGGGTGGTAAAATGACAGTTTATACATAGAGCAACATTGTATTGATCATCAATCAATTATCTATTGATTGTTGTAGTAATACCAACACCGGTTCTAGCCCATGTAGCTCCCAGGTGTGTTCAATACCCTGGCGCCCTCTAGGCCCTTAGGTTAGGTTAGCACCGCAAGTGACGCTAGCTCTTTGGATGTGTCGCAAGCAGTCTGCACTCAGGAGCACACCCCTAAGAGCCTGTGCCTGTGTGCTATGCACACCCTGACCCAAAGGTAAAGCCGGCCTGGGTTATTCCCTAAAACAAGTATTTTCTTTTTAGAAATCATGTCTACGATGTCAAGATCGGTGCACATCAGCCAGCAGAAGCTGGCTGAGAAGCTCATCATACTCAACGACCGAGGCATTGGTATGTTGACAAGAATCTACAACATCAAGAAAGCATGCGGAGATACCAAATCTAAACCAGCTTTCCTCTCGGACAAAGCTCTAGAGTCTTCTATAAAGAATATTGTAAGAAGATTTCCAAGTATTGATGTGAAAGGCCTTCAGGCTATTACAAACATAAGAAACGAAATAATTAAGTCCCTATCATTGTACTACTACACTTTTGTAGATCTTTTAGATTTTAAGGATAATGTGTGTGATCTACTCAATGTAATGGACACCTGTCAAGTCACCCTAGATTTGACTTTAAATTTTGAACTTACGAAAAATTACCTTGATTTAGTCACAACTTATGTGTCTTTGATGATTTTGTTGTCTCGCGTGGAAGACCGTAAAGCAGTGTTAGGTTTGTTTAATGCTGCTCATGAAATGGTTCACAACCAAATTGATCAAAGTTTCCCTCGCCTGGGTCAAATGATTCTTGACTATGATGTTCCCTTGAAGAAGCTATCTGAAGAGTTTTTGTTGCATCACAAAGTTTTATCTAGTGCCCTGAACTCACTTTGGCATGTATATCCTGCAAGGAACCTCAATGCGGAGCACTGGAGATCTGAACAGAAGTTGAGTCTGGTGAGCAACCCGGCTCTGCTCCTCAAACCTTCTGAAACAAACACCATGTCCTGTGAATATATCTCACTGGAGTCATTAGAGCGATATGTGATATTTGGGTTTGCAATGTGCCATCAAATGCTGCAACAAGAACATGCAAACAAAATGTGGGTTAGTGCTTTAGAGTCTGGATGGGTACTAGCGCTCTTCCGTGATGAGGTCATCTACATTCACAGTTACATTCAGAGCTTCTTTGATGGCATAAAAGGTTATGGCAAAAGAATATCCGAGGTCAAAGACTGCTACCATCATGCAGTTCAAAAAGCTGGATACAAACATAGAGAGAGAAGGAAATTCCTAAGGACAGCCTTAAAAGAGCTTGGTTTGATATTAACCGACCAGCCAGGGTTATTGGGACCAAAGGCTCTATTGATATTCATTGGTTTGTGCTATGCAAGGGATGAAGTTTTTTGGCTATTGAGGCACAATGACAATCCACCACAAAAGGTGAAAGGCAAATCTGCTGAAGATTTGGTAGATCGCCAACTGCCTGAGCTCTTGTTTCATATGGAAGAGTTACGAGCTTTAGTACGAAAATACAGCCAAGTTATGCAAAGATATTATGTCCAATATCTGTCTGGATTTGATGCTGTTGCTTTAAATTTAATGATACAAAATCTGCAAGTCAATCCTGATGATGAAAGTACTATACTCTCGTCACTTTGTAGCACTGCTTCCAATTTAAATGTGAAGCAAGTTGAAGATAATGAATTGTTTGATTTCCGAGCATTCCGTTTAGATTGGTTCAGGCTACAGGCCTATACTTCTGTTGCTAAAGCCCCACTGAGTCTTGTAGATCAAAGAGAATTGGCTCAGTTCATTGACAAAATGGTGTTCCATACCAAAATGGTTGACAATCTTGACGAAATTATGGTTGAAACATCTGATTTGTCCCTGTTCTGTTTTTACAGCAAAATCTTTGAGAGCCAATTCCACATGTGCCTAGAGTTCCCGGCACAAAATCGTTACATTATTGCATTCCCTCTCATTTGCAGTCACTTCCAAAACTGCACTCATGAACTGTGCCCTGAAGAGAGGCATCACATTAGAGAAAGAAGCCTGTCCGTTGTCAATATATATTTAGATGAAATGGCAAAAGAAGCTAAAAATATCATCACAACAATTTGTGATGAACAGTGCACAATGAGCGATAAATTACTCCCGAAGCATTGTGCACAGACCATTGCACAACTGGCTAACAGAAAGAAGAAAGATAAAAGCAAAAAGAACGCTATAGAAATTGTCAAACCTGGTGCCGAGAGCTACAGAAAAACTAGAGAGGAGCTGACAACAATGGATAAGTTGCACATGGCACTGACTGAACTGTGCTATGCCATCAACTACTGTGGAACGGTCAATGTTTGGGAATATACATTCGCACCTAGAGAATATTTGCACCAGCATTTAGAGACAAGGTTTTCTAAAGCTTTAGTTGGCATGGTGATGTTCAACCAGGACACCAGTGAAATTGCAAAACCATCCGAGTTGCTGGTCAGTGTTCGAGCATACATGAATGTGCTGCAAACCGTCGAAAATTATGTTCACATTGATATTACGAGAGTATTCAACAACTGCTTACTGCAGCAAACTCAAAATATGGACAGTCATGGAGAAAAAACAATAGCTTCACTGTACACTCAATGGTATTCAGAAATCCTACTGAGAAGAGTGAGCGCTGGGAGTATTTGCTTCTCGATGAATCAGAAAGCGTTCGTAAGTTTGACAGCAGAGGGAGCGATTCCATTCAACGCCGAGGAATATTCCGACATAAATGAGTTAAGAGCTTTAGCTGAATTGATTGGTCCGTATGGAATGAAGCTGCTCAGTGAGACGCTTATGTGGCACATTGCAAGTCAAGTCCAGGAACTGAAGAAGTTGGTGGTGCAAAACAAGGAGGTCTTGCAGATGCTGAGGACAAACTTTGATAAACCTGAAATAATGAGAGAGCAGTTCAAGAGACTTCAGCATGTGGATAATGTTTTACAACGAATGACAATAATAGGGGTCATCTTGAGCTTCAGGCAAATAGCACAGGAGTCCCTGTTGGATGTTTTGGAACGGCGAATTCCGTTCTTGATTAGTTCTATTAAAGACTTCCAACAACAGTTGCCCAGCGGAGATCCCATGCGAGTCATATCAGAAATGTGCTCGGCGGCTGGTTTGTCTTGTAAAGTTGATCCAACATTGGCGTCGGCACTTCGTCAGCAAAAATCTGAAGTGGAAGAAGAGGAACATTTAATTGTCTGTTTGCTGATGGTGTTCGTAGCAGTTTCTCTGCCAAGACTAGCTCGCAGTGAGGCATCCTTTTACAGACCATCATTGGAAGGGCACACTAATAACATCCATTGCATGGCACCTGCGATAAATCATATCTTTGGGGCGTTATTTACGATATGCGGGCAGGGCGACATTGAAGATCGTATGAAAGAGTTTTTGGCGCTAGCTTCATCATCTCTGCTTCGCCTTGGACAGGAGACCGAGAAGGAAGCGATAAAAAATCGCGAATCTGTTTACCTACTTCTCGATTTGATTGTTCAGGAATCACCATTCCTTACTATGGATTTACTAGAGTCTTGCTTCCCTTACGTGCTAATACGTAATGCTTATCATGAAGTATACAAACAGGAGCAAATGGCGTTGCATTTATAAGTTGTTTCTGTAAATAATGGTGACAAAACGCACGATACTGCAGAGTAGAACTAGTAGGTAATATAGGGATTAGTAGTAACTAGTAACTGTATGTCGTTATAAAGACAAATTCCAATATTACAATACAAGTATTATAATCGCTTTTATGCACTTTTGAGATTATATTCTTTTCCACTAACTACCATACAATAATAGTCGTTCAAAACACGTTTAGATTTTAATGAGACTGTCCAACTATTCCTTTATATATTATATAATAATCATGATATTTGTATTTTAAAGTGTTCACGACTCAATGAATAAAGCAATTTCGCTGATTCCCGTTAAGGTAATTGCCTTTACACTTTACTTTGTTTAACGCGTAGTTTAATAGCTATTTAGTTCAATTAGCGATAAGGGAAACTCAGCATACAAAATAGTTTAGGTACCTGCCTGTGTACTATGTAAGTTTCCTACATAAAGGACGGTGGGGTGAGTCGCCTCTAAATTCATAATAATAATAGTCCTGGCCGAATTTCGGTTACGGCGGCAAATCTCAATCAAGAATAGCCAACTCTGCAGGAGATATTATAGTGTGCATGTGAGTGCGAGCATACAATATTCTGTTTACTTATATGAATAAACTCCGCTTTCATATATTTTATACTTAGGCTAGTATAGTAATAGAAAAAGACATTTTATTTATATTCATAAGGAACTATAATAGGACTAAAATAGGTCGCGTAGATTGTATTCTCGGTGTAGGTCGCCTGTTCACGTATAGAAAAAAGATAACTGTCAAAACATATTTTTTTTTAACGCCAACCTCACGAGTTAGGAAAAAGGTTTAATATCAAAATATAGGTGTGAAAATACTGGCGGTATAAGCGAAAAAAAATATGAAAAAGAAAATTGATCCATTTTTCTGTAGCTTTATGACGAGCAAATTTTGGTTTATTAGTGATGGCATAAGTAATATTTTTCATATAAATAAATAAATAAATACTATTTAGTGCAGATATTATTTTCACAATAAAATATTTTAAGATGCTATAATGTTAGAAAATTAGATTACCTACAAACTTTGGGAGCCATCTAAACGTAATCGTTTTAATAAAGATGCCTCGTTGGGAACGTTCAATTGAGATCTTGAAAGACTTGGCCTAAAGCTAAGTACTCACATACCGTATTACTCGGTCGAGCAAACATCTCGGGAATAATAAAGTCCCTGGCTCTATGTAAACACATTTAGAATTTATCTATCGAGCAACGCGTTAAGTCCAGTATTCACCGGTTGGGATTATGCTCGCTTTTATTAGGTGCAAAGAAAATTGCATTTATTTAATTCCATCGAGCTAGCTCGATACGATTCGAGCTGTAAATTTTGCGGTCCACGTTGATTTTTACCCCCTTACGAGTAAAACTATCGAGTAATACCGTAAATGAGTACACAGCTTTAATGGTATTACCTGTAACGACTACAATTCTAAAAGTAGCTACATTTCTGAGTTAGCTACATTATGTTATTTCTAGGTTACTCAGAAAAGCAGCTTAGTAATACTGTTTTTGATAATACGACCTTTACTCTATTAATATCTTATAGTTTTGATCACTTATTTTCGCAAAGCCTTAAATTAAGTTATTAGCTTGATAAATCTTATAAATGTAATAAGACACTGGACTACGATATTTATACATTACTGTTTATTATCAGTTTAGCTACATATTATTACGACACTTTTGTACCTTGTATATAGAGATAATTATAACCGACAGTAGAAATAAAACGAAAATAGTCATGTAAAATTTATTGTTTTTTTTCCACATTGTCATATAATCTATTACGGTAATCTAGCTTATACTTAGGAGAAATAATGCCAATGAGTACCTTCTAGAGACGGACACGAGATCCGCCAGTTACACGATTGGTCAAGTCACTCTACAACGGAAACATTACCCTCAGTTTACATACAAATATACAGCATTATAGTACAAGACATTCACTAATAAAATGGCATTAACATGGTATAATATTAAAATGTATAGAAAATAATACCAATACATCATGCTCTTTGGCTTGCACGACGGAAAGTAATACTACGCAATTATGATTGTAAAATAAACCTCACAATCAGAGATCAATTCAACTGTACTATGATACAATATCCAGACGACACATAGCAGGTTACAGAGGACAGGGAGCTGTGTGATATGCACCTTCCTCAATACACATGTCAAATTAACATTGATTGTCTATTCTTGAGCCATTGAAACACACAACTCATACAAAACCAAACACAAAACGTTATCATAGCTAGATCGAAAGCTTCAGTCTAATAACATTTGATCATTTGGCAAAACTGTAAATTTTTATTCTACTTAAAATAGGATAAATAAGAAACGAATACGAAAATTACATTACTCGTCATAGGAAGACTAAATGCAAATTTTGAAATAACATAGTTATTTGAGCCCTTTAGTAGTTAAATTATCAAATATGTATACTTATAATGAACGTATCACGATGGAGCTAATCGAAGAACTAATGTATAAAGAACAGGACAACAAATCGGAATAATGGCACCTCGACTTTCCACTTATGTTACATTAAATACATTTAAAATAACTTTTATGTAAAAATTACAATTACGGAGATTCGAGTAAAACAATGCTTAGTACTTTACATCGCCCCTAGAGGGCGAGAACGTTCCAGTTTACAGTCATTATGATATTTTTACATTGTAGGTTTTGTATACCTCATTTATATACAAAAATATTATACATAAATGTCCGGTTTACAGGAGCAACACTACTGAATAGTTAAAAAGTATCACTGGTTCACTCGCATGAACATTGCGCCCATCCTTGAGTTCCCCAAAGTTCTTTTTTGTATAAAAATAATAATTTGATAGACCGCCGCGTCGCCCGCCGATATTTTCTACACTTGAGCTCAGAAGAACCGGATCCGATCGCACCAATCCGCATTGAGCAAATAACTTATTTTCTACAAGTTACCAAAAGATTGTGTCCTCCTTATCAAAACGCGGTCGCGATTACTTCTCTGAAAGGCGTACTGTTAAACCGCAGTTGTGATGAGAATCGCGACGTGAAAATCGATGGTTTATTAAGTTTTGTAGCTTACGTAACCTGTATTCAATATTATTCAATACATTTACCAGCAGCGCCCCATATGGAGAAACTCGGTATTATTTGTAAATGTATGGAAAAATATGGTTTGCGAAACTGCCAAACCCTAACAACACATGGACCCTAATTCACAAGAAGACAAACTATAGACCGAAAAAATATACTTTAAACCACTTATTAATAAACATGCATTAGCTGGCGAATAGTTACATACCGAACTATCTCTTTCTGTCATCAGTAATTTGACATTCGAAAGAAGACAAGTATGGTGTATCTACACAACCGCTAATCCACGTTTTTAATAAAGGGGTAAAAGTTGCGAGTAGACCGAATTTAAATCGAGGACTGAGAAAATTGGATTTTTGTGTAGTTTTATGAGATAGGGTTGTGAAAATATCGCGACCGCACTCGGTCCGGGCCGGTCTAGATGTCGGCGTGCGGGCGCTGCGGGTTGGTGACGGAGAGCGACTCGGGCGAGTGCAGCGTGATGGTGGTCTGCGACGCGACCGTGGCGGTCTTGTGGTCGGCGGCCGGCTCCGCGCGGTACACGTAGCCCAGCAGCAGCGGCACGCCCGGCGCTGACAACAACATAATGCTGTCAAACTCACGACCACAGATATAGATTTACATAGATAACGCAAATGCATGTACTTCGCGTGTCCGAACCCCGACCAAGCGTCAAGGTTGGTCGCCCGCTAACTTGTGACCGAGGGGACCACAGATATTAAAAATATGAGTATGAGCGAGATAATCGTAGCGGTCGGAGGGGCATCGGCGGCATCGGTGTCTTTGAATCGGTTAAGGATTCTTGTCACTAAATTTCGGCTGTGACGTCACAGTAGGTTTAAAAATTCATTAAAAAATCGGCACGCTTGGTTTCAATACAAATTGAGATACTTGCGTTATCTGTGTAAATCTATATCTGTGCTCACGACATTGTTGTAAGTAGCTTACAATTTTCCGACGGTGGTACGTCATTTCATTAAAGTACCTATGTAATGTGGATGTAAGAAACATTTGACGTGCGTTTGGCGCAGTGGCTCGCTGTACATGTTGGTTGCGCGTTCGATTCTCGGGCAAATTTCGGAAATCGCCTTTTGTAATTTGCCCTGGTCTGAGCGTCACTAGGATCGCCCCCAGTCCATTGTACGGTACCCATAGTACAAGCGTTGCTTAATTTGGGACCATACAGTTGGTGTGTCAGTCTGGCGATATTTATTTATTTGTAAGTACTCAGAAAATTTAATAGAAGGATAGCTGAATTGTTTGTTTTTTTTCCTTATGTCGTCTTATATCAAAAGGAACATAAATAATGGATTTGAAATTACGAGCCACCAGAGAGGCTGGCCGCGGAATTTGCTGAGGCCATCTCTGCCCAGGATATAATGGAACGAAGAAAAGTATTCGACAAATGGGACATAGTTTTGCAAAAAGGTCTGCAGGGTTCGTTAACCCTGCAGACTAAAATCAACCCCAGTCGACGTGGTTGTAGGTTGGGATATCTATACCTATTATATGTTTATAATATTAAGCGTGTGTACCTGGCGCGAGCGCGACCAGCTCGAGCTGCGCGGCCGGCGCGGGCGCGGCGGGCGGGCCGCAGTACTCGTACTGTCACACCTTCTGCGGCGGCCGCAGCTCGTACGTCTGCTGCGGGTACGCGTTGGCGTACGGCTCGCGCCGCCCGCTCGGCCCAGCCGGCGCTGACGCTGTCGTGCCAAAGTGATGATCACATGTTTTATTTATTTACAAAACTTTTTGATTCAGTGATAGCCGATTGGTTAAGCACACGTCTTGCGGGCACCAGGTCCTGGGGTCAAACCCGTCTCGCACATCTGGGCTTTTCGAAATCTATGTGCGAATCATAATTTCAATATGATTATCACTCGCTTACGGTGAAGGAAAACATCGTGAGGAAACCCGCATGTCTTAGAAAATCTAACCCGAAAGACATGTGTAATCTGCAAAACCGCCCTGGGCCAGCGTGGTGGATTACGGCCTGCATCCCCCTCGTATAGAGGGGAGGTCCGAGCCCAAGATTAGGACGGCAAATGGGCTAAATTATTATCATTATTATATAATGTGTAAACTTGGTGGAAGATTAACCATTATTATGTTCACAATTATTGATCTAATGTCTCCATACATTAAATAGTAAAAGACCCTATTTTCAGCGGGGGGCGCTGCTGTGAAATTTTTCGAAAGATTCCATCATTCGATTAGTATTTGATGATGCCAAAAGTTTTAGAAAGCCGAGTAAAAGGTGTTATTGCGTGAGGTACTGACCGAGGTCTCGATGCGCGTAGGTGAGCGGCGGCGCGTAGCCCTTGTGCGTGCGCGTGCGGCGGTGTCCGGGGCGGGGCGGCGCGCGCGCGGGGGAGCGGGCCGCCGCCGCGCCCCCCGCCCCCGCCGCCCCCGCCCCCGCCGCGCCCCCCGGGCCCGCCGCGCCGTGCCGCATGCGCCGCAGCGTGTTCATCGGCCGGCGAAGCGTCTCCGAAAACCTCCTGCGAGAACGATACTTCACATTAGTTTTCGCGTTCCATACTGACACGTCCATCATGTCAAACGTAACAGATGTACCTACATATATCAAGCTTTACACCATGTCCATGTTCGTATTGAATAGTATACAAGCTTAACATGTCTTTTACCAAAAAAACTACTAGTCATTGCAAAGCAAAAGTTTTCGTTCATATATGAAAAACCAGCACAACACGTCCACACAAATACGTCTGAAATGATCTTTTGAGATATTCAGCTTGCAAGAACTGTCTGCAAAGCATGTCTAAATAATTATTTAACAAATAAAATATATATATCGCCAGACGAACACACGAACCGTATGGTCCCAAACTAAGCAATGCCTACTATGGGTACCGTACAATGAACTGAGAGCGATTCTAGTGACACTCAGACCAGGGAAAATTACGCAAAAGGCCACCCGTTGCAGTGACCCGAGCGGCCTACGGTCAACCACTGCGGTCGTCAAGTCCTCAGGAGGATGATACGCACCTGGCCGGCGGCCGCTTCGGGTTGGACGAGGGTGTGTGCACGGCGCAGCACTTAACAAAGGCGCCCATGACCACGATGAGCGCGACCCCGGCCAGCAGCACGGCCCACCACTGCTCCGTGACCCACGCCTGCACGGACTGCAGCGTGGCGCGGTTCAGCAGCAGGTTCTTCAGCCGCGCCAGCGGACCCTCCGCGTCCACGGCGCGACACTTCAGGAACACGTCGCAGTAACCCTGCAATCACATTATTTTAAGCATATATTTACTACTAGCTGTGCCCGCGACTTCGTCCGCGTGGAATTTAACAAAAATGTTCGTCATTTTTATTTTTTGCGAGTCGATGTTTCGTGTTTATATACCTATCGCAAAAGCCCGCTCGCACGTTCTGAGCCCGCGCGACAGGCAGCAATTGTGTTTTTTTTTGTTTTGTTTTTCTAATATAAAAGTAGCGCAATTTACTGCTTATAACATTGACTATCTGTCAGTGAACATCCCGTCGAAATCGGTCCAGCCGTTTTGGAGATTACCCGGAACAAACACACAGACAGACAGACAAAATTTCAATATGATTATCACTTGCTTATGGTGACGGTAAACATCGTGATGAAAAATCTAATTAATTTTCAAAAAACATGTGACATCCGCCAGCCCGCACTGAGCCAATGTGGTGGATTACGGCCTAAATCCCCCTCGTAGGGGAGGCCCGTGGCAAGGAGTGGGACGTCAAAAGGGTCTAAGTAAATAAAAAGGAACATGCAACCAAAAGTAGCAATTATGCATATGCAAAATGGGCATTAAAATAACAAGCGATATGTTAAGACTGGTGACCTGGAAGTTGTCGCACGGCGAGCCGGGGCGCAGGCTGATGCCGCCCTTGGGCAGGCCCACCTGGTCCGCGAAGTCGGCGGTGCTGCGGCAGGAGTCGGCGCCGGGCCCGGTCTGGCACGCCAGCTGGCACAGCCGCCGCCGGTCGGCCGCCACGGCCACGTCGCCGCCGCCGCCGCCGCCGCCGCCGCCGCGAGCCGCCGACGACAGGAAGCACTCGCTCATGTTCCACGCCTTGCATATCGACCGCGTGCACTCGCCGCTCTCGCACAGTTGGGTACCTGCCCATCGCATTATGGTCTAAGATACGGTCTAAGAAATATATACCCTCATCGGTTATTTATTAGTCATAACAAATAAATGATTGATAATATTCACATTAACACAATGCAAATAGGTTGTCTAGTTAAATTGCGCCCGAAAAATATTAAATTGTAATTTTTTTAATTAAATTTATTTAATCTGTTTCCCTCACCAGTTATTTTAAAAAAAACGTACACTAGTTAAAAGATTATACCCAACAGAATTGATAACGTAAGTTTGCCTGCTTTCATAATTGATTTTAATAATGAATATGCTATTATATGTAATGAGAAAAATTATTCCACACGACAATCGTGTCGTGTGGAAGAGAGGGGGTGTGGCGATGCCATTGAGTTTCTTGCCGGATCTTCTCAGTGGAAGCGGCATTCCGAACCGGTGATAGATTCTGCCTATTCATAAATGCTTTGTTGGCTAACATGAATAAAAACAATGTTGAGTTAGCAGCCGCTCACCGTTGTTGCAGATGGTGTCGTCGGGCATGGGGCGCGGCGGCGGGCAGTGCGCGGAGCTGCCGGAGCAGAAGGAGGCGTGGCTGCACTCGCTGGCCTCGCGGCACGTCAGGCGGCGGCTCGCCGGCATGAACTCGCACGTCTCCGAGTGGCAGCACGGCCCTTGCGACGGACTGCCGGGGAGGGACTTCACGTTACACGCTTCGCTTATTTAACCCCTAGAGTGTCACGAGCACCTACTTTGGTATATAAGAATGCTCCAAATGTCGCGTTCTCCTACGAGTGGGTATAAGACGCGCGCGGCCATTGGTTGATTATTTGCTACGTTTGGTAACACGTCTACGAAAATAGGGTTCCATAGATCGATTATGTCGAAGACTACTTATCTGTTTTTTAGTATCGGTTCTTGTAAAAAAACACAACTGATTGGCACAAAAAGAAAAACATACTTTCCAAATTTTGCGACACTTGGGGCAGAGGGCGCTCGGAGGTGGGGATCATTGGAAAGGTTAATAAAGTCAAAGCGCGGGCGGCTATGCTATCTCAAATTTCATTACATTTCGTCATTATGAAATGTACTCCTCGCGCGAAGACCACTGTTTCTCAACAATTTATACAGCGACATCGCGACGCTTTAATGTTGGCATCACTACAACACATCCACAGTGGTACCTGACACGTGCAAAGTGACATCGCGGCGCTCTCATAAGCGGTGTAAGTATTAAAATATAAAGCCTACATTTTTATGAGGATTTGAAGTGCCCAGGAAGTGAACTTTAACTTATTACATAGAAACAAAAGTACACAGACCTGCATTGGGTATTAGCTCTCCTCGTGCAGCCTTTGGTGGTGTGGTTTCTTCCCTTATCTCGGTCGCCCAGTTGCCGCGGGTAGCAACATTTCTCCCGGCATTCGGATTCGTCATAACCTGAATAAATAATACACGATGATACTTCAGGATTATAAGAAAATACACATTTTTTATTGGGACTATTCCTGCCGCATACTCCCACCACTGTTACTCATGTAAGCCAGGATCGACGTCGAGGTTTGACCCTCGTCGAGACCCGGGGAAAAGTTAAACTGTCTCGGAACCTGCACGAACTTAATCGAAAGAAATAATAGGAGACTCCTCCGTTGCATGCAAAGCGGGAGGCAGAAATAACAGTATAGGCTGATTGCCACCTGACTAGCAACCAGTATATTTTGTCATTTTCGCGGTGTGTATAATATTATTTATATAAATAGCGCGTATTGTGTTCGCATACCGCAGTCGCACTCCTCGCCGTCCTCGACGATCTTGTTCCCGCAGAAGGCGCCGAAGCTGGCGCTGAGGCAGTTCCGCTTGCGGCCGTCGCGCACCGCCTCCAGCACGGCGCTGATGTTGCCCTTGCTGCACGTCGAGAACTGGCTGTTGTTGGGCCGGTCTCCGGACGTCGCCGACGCGAACATTATGTAGTTGCCCTGCTGCCCGCCCGGACGACACTCCGACGGGTAGTCGTGCTATGGCAATCACGAGCTTTTGATGAAGTATTATCACGAGTTTGGGCGTTAACGACATCGCCCAAATACGCAAATAACTCAAGTGCCCAAAAATGGGACGAATACGTACATAATAATTTGTCAACTATAGGAAAAATCGTATAGAAAATGTTCGGCGGATTATTGCATAGTACATATTAGGGTCCCTGACACTTCTGACAGACTCTTGACTGACGGAATTAGATCTTGTTGGCATCTTCTATTATCGATAAATTTATTTGATTTATAATCTTGGAGGTTGACAAGCCGGGAGCGAGTAGTGGGGTTCTTTTCCCAAATAATTTTACAACGGATTTCAGCTAAGTAATACCTTATATCTTAGGCAATGAATTATTGTATAGGTAGTAATTGGCTGAACTTTTAGGAAGCTCCACCGCTTAAGAAAGAGGATAACTTAATAATAGAACTCTTTGCGTTGCGTCATGGACTTAAAGCATGTTATGCCTAAGTAACACCTTAGATCTGAGTCAATGAATTATATTATATAGAAATCGCCTGCTCTTTTCGGAAGTTCCACCGCCTTAGACAGAGGGAAACTTTTATTAACAGAACTCTTCGCGTTGCCTCATGGGTTTAAAGCATCTTATGTAGGTGACCCACTTACCGGCGATCCGAAGTTGTGTCCGATCTCGTGCGCGAGCGTCAGCTGGCTGACCTTGGGCGGCACTCTGCTGTTGTAGTTGACGAATGTGATGATGCCGGTGTTGAGGGAGCGCTTAGTGCTCTGGTACATGCCGCCTATCGTCTCTGTGTACGTTTTATACTTCTCGCATATGCCACCAGAGGCGCCGCTCGCGCTTGCGACCCACGCAAGACCTGGGAGATAAACGAAGTACTTAAATTTTATTTGTCGTATACGGAATCCCATATTAGATATAATGTTGTTAATGTTGTCCATACAGTTATTTTTGTCTCCCGTTTTGCAACCGAGGGAAGTGGATAATTTTCTTCAAACTCCTTTTATTCTTTCGTTCAATTGAAATCGTGCGGGTTCTAAGACAAAGCTTTTCCGCGGGACTCGTCGAAGTTTAAACCTCGTCGTCATTATTGGACACCATTAACCATCCCGCCTTACAGGAATAACAGTAGCGAGTGTGTGGCACGACTTGATAAAAAAAAAAATTGTCCAAGTTTTGATTACATCGGAGGTAAAAATCTTATAATGGTACGGCTAATAATACAATGTTGTATGGCAACACCATTTCATTTGAAAATACCTCTTCAACGTTACCCCACATGTTGGTGTGACTAAAAAAAAGATCCCCTCTTTCCATGTTTGGGGAGGTACCTCAAAAAAATGTTTTTTTCTTAATTTCTTAAGAGTGAGATCTACTGTTAAGGTACATCTGTGCCAAATTTAGTCAACTTCCGTTAAAAACTGTAGAAGTTATGGCACTTTGACAGACTGGGACGGACGGACGGACGCATTTAATGACCTAATAAAGGTTCCTCGTAGGGACTACGGAATCTTAATAATAATAATCAAACAGTTTATAATAAATAATGAACCACTCACCAAGCGTGCCCCCCGTGAAGTCCCTGTAGGTAAACACGTACGCGAGGCAGAAGTCCTCGTGGTTGCCGAGCGAATGTAAGTTCAGGAAGTTGGACACATCGATGTTCCCCTGGCAGAATGGGTTCGTGTCGCTCAGGAACTCGTGCGAATCACACAACGTGTCATTGTCGATCTGTGTACATCGAGGTTTATTACAAAATGACTTTCAAAATATTTATACAGGTTGAAACAGAAAGGGTATACTTTTTTTTTCAAAACTTAACTTTGGAATTCTAAAACTATCAGCTTTGGAGGAAACTTGAAAAACAAAAGGGGTTATAGGAATACAGCTGGTGACATATTTCACAAGTCTACAAAACCTTTAGTACTTCAACTGTCCCACAAAGCCGATAGCTTGAGATTTACAAAGTTAAGTTGCAAAAGAATAGTATACCCTTTTTGTTTCACCTAGTATAGATGTTTTTGTTTTAGGTAACTTTTTCTCGCTTCTACATCACCCTCCACGGGATCAGGGCCCCGATTCTTATTATGATAATTAAATATCGTGTAAGAGAATTACAAGCCATTGGTTTTTATCACTTTGGACAATTTGGTAGTTACCTAACTAACCACAAAACCATTCGGTAAAAAAAATACAAAACCAATCAGTTAGTAGTCCTCTGGCCCAACAAAATGTCGACCGCCAATGATTTTGATGGATTACAGTGGTACAGCCACGCTGTAGCCAATTAAATACAGTATATATAAGGGCTTGACCGGAGTAGTACCACCTTTGGTATTGCAAGCATCTATAGGCTACAGTAACTGCTTAACACCAGGAGAGTCGTAGGCTTACGATTTACTTTACGCTTAAAAATAACTGGCTGACAGACAGCGCACAGCCTAAACCAGTGAGTCTAGAAACATGATATATTGCACAGGAGTCTCTCTTATATAACGTAGGTGAGCACCATAAAAAGATTTTTGAATATTCATCCTTAATTGAATACCTACACGATTTGTTATGGAAATTCCATGGAGTTCAATCCCATACCAACACTGTGGCAATTCTCTGTTCTAGGCAATAATACTGTCAATGTATGTATTACAAATGTATTACAGGTACCTAATATTTCATGTTTTAAGGAAAAATACTAGAAAATCCACACATATTAGTTAGGTATCCTATAAACAGTAACCGTTTTGTAAGTCAAGTCAAAAACAATTAAATAATTGGTTAAATCATTTGAAGTTAATATTGTCATCATACTAATATTATAAAGAGGAAAACTTTGTTTGTTTGATTGTAATGAATAGGCTCCGAAACTACTGAACCAATTTGAAAAAATATTTCACTGTTGGGAAGCTACACTATCCCCGGGTGACATAGGCTATATTATATTTTTTTTTAAAATAGGGATCCTTACTAAAACTCCAATAATGTAACCGTAATGTACCTGTGCGAAGCCGGGGCGGGCCGCTAGTTTTTAATAAAGTAATATATTAGTATAATAATTAATATGAGTCAAGATTTAGGAAACCTAGAAGACTGATCTGTTAGCTTGGCCTTAAATCAATACAAAACCTACTGCACTGTAATTCATGGCTATATTGAAAAAAGCGGTGATACTAACTATGAATACAACATTTTACTCGACAGTGCTATACATATTTCAGCATAATATCATTTTATGGAAATATATTCGCCAAGTTTTATTGAGTTCGACGAGTGACAGGAAAAATATAAGTTTCAAAAATATTTTTTTCCTTATTACAACTGGATGATTTTTCTTATTAGTATTAAATGTATATTGTATTTCTGCCTATCGCATCGTTAATACAATGCTTCTGTGGTTTTTAATCTGCCTGTTTTGATACGGTGTGCGTGACAACGAATATAATAACCAATATTTGATGTGGAATCAATAGTTATCGCTCAATTGCATTTTTCTGTGAAAGCATCACAAATCATGTATTTCATCAGCTATATTAGAAAGAAATAAAGAAACATTTATTCGACACACGTCGCGGGTCAGCGCGAACTGTGCCGAAAGGTAATTGGCTCAGCATGTGCTGGAGGAGAACGAGACTCCCCCCAGCGCTGATTTTCAGCCAAACCCTCCTCAGTGGATCATACGTGTCACTGACTACCCAGTAGATTACGCCACTGGTGCATATCCATAGCGAAAAGTTGGTACGAACTGACGAAAATGTTTATTTACGTACCGTGAGCCATATTCGTTTAGGTCATCATGTTTAAAATGTTCTAGGTATTGTATTGAAATTCAAATCGTTAATTTTTTTACGCCTACGAGGGCAATTACAAATGGTAAATTTTTCATATTTTTTTCTTATATCTACAACCGCATGGGAACGCGACCTCGACTGAGAAGATCCGGCAAGCAACTCAGCGGGCTTGTTTTTTTACATTTTGTTATATTAATTTTTTGTTTTTAATCGCCAGTTGCTCATATAGTTAAAAATTACAAAAGGTAGTAGATATTAATATAAATATAATAGCACCAGTGTGTTGCCTTTTGAGCTTACCAAGAATTACATAAGTAATTCGGACTAGTAGGGCAAGACACGCTACGCTTTGACATTATTATTGACTGTCGAGATTTGAGTTAAAGAAAGTAAAATAAATGTAAATCGTTCTGAAAATCCACGTTTAACAACCATTATAACTGAGATCATTATTTTTGCCGCCAGCTTTACTATGGTTTCAAGTGTATAATCTTTCGATTATTCAAGACACTATTTTCCCCCTGACTCATCGAGGGTCAAACCTCAGGACAGTATGGGCTGAAGATAAAATAAATTGGAAGTCGCCAACATTTATGCACCAGAAAGGCATATAAATCTTATATGTACTTATATGAACGGGTTATGTTGGCAAGTGCACACATACCTTAATTCTCTGCACCTCAAACTTGATATTCCAATTTTGGAAGCGGCCATGAAAGTCAGTGCGGCTGTATATGTAGTTGACAGCGGTGACGTGATGCGATATGAGGGAGAGAATCTCCTCTCGCGTCTTCATGTCCACCTCGGCCCTCTTGCTGGGATCCAAGTGCTGAAATGAATGCGTCCAAGATTTATTTTGCCACCAGGGCGGCGCCACGTTGGGGTGGACTGTCATTGACCTCGCTATAATTTGTACGTACTTGTTGTGACAATGACAAGAGTGTATGATAAAAAAAAAACAGTGCCATCTAGGGACATCCGAAATAAGCGAAGCTTTATAGTATAAAGCGTAGGGCGCCGCAGGTGCAACTCTGTATAGTTGTATATATCGTGTAACGCTACTGACACTTAGCACGGATAGAGTGGCGCGGCGAGCGCCCCGAACATCCCTATAGAAGCATCAACTTCTTTAATAAAGTCAGCCCAATCCAATCGAACGACATCTGGTGAGCTCTCATTGAAGGCATCTTTGAACATACTGACGTTAGAATGTTTTTTTCCGTGAATAGCCCCGAACCTGCGTGGGGGTAAATATGGTCCGAATTCTAAGTGTATGTTCGTGAATAGGCTATTTCATTGGGCCGAACTAGCTACCATATGTGGAATGACTGCAGTGCGCAGCTGCTGCGCGTTGTTTTCTTGGCATCGCTCGTGCGAACTGACTCATGTAATCGCTGTATTAGGTACTTAAAAAATAACTTACATCCGGGAAGCCCCCTCTGACGTGTCTCCATATGAGCGGGTCCGTCTGTATGAACAGCGAGCATGTGTTCGGGGTCTCGATCGCGCGGCGCTTTCGTGTCTGCTCGCCAGTGTTCGCCGATCGCGAGTACTTGTTGTAATGGTGGTCCCAATATCTGAATTGAAGAATGTTTAGTAACACATTTTTAAGCTATCCTGGAAAGTTCATTTTGATATAATTGTTTGGTTGAAGCAATGAAGATTCAAAATATTGCAGTAGATTATTTTAAATATAATCTGATCAGATCTGGATTGGCTCACGCCACGTCATGATAGTCAGATTAACATTATGTTTTTTAAGATTTCTTAGGAAAAAAAAAAATACCAAGAGTTTATATTTTCTTGGCTATTACGATTACACACTTAAACAATGTTCTATTCTTCAAAATTTGATTTTCCAGTGAACAGGGATTTATTACAAACATTTTGTTTCAGAGAAGTTTCCGATTCGTTATTCATTTCTGAGAAATCATCATGAAAACAAGCAATAAGGATAATTTTGTAAACATAATAACAATTTCCTCAAACATGTAACCCAACGAGTTATTAGCTTGATACGTGAATCGAATTGACAACATAATGAACCCTGATGGGGGCTGATGTTTATATTTTGTTCGTATCCTAATATCCTAAGTAAACCACACGTGCTCTGAACTCGTCCATATGTGGACCATATGCACATTTTTTTATAATAAAAAATCTTGTTTACATATTTAAAAAACCGACCATATGCTGTGTATTTTAATTCATCACGCTTTTATAGACCTTTCCTTGTGCGAGAGAAGAATAAATCTATATAAAAATAAACTTTGTTCAAATATTAGGCACTCATTTTATTAGAAAACCAATTACATTTTTCTTGCATTTTTAATCTTCCTATATACTAAATTTAACAGCTTAATTTCTTGCATCACTATAGCATGATGCTTTTCCGAACCTAGGAGCAATAATTATGACGTCACATGTGGCCCATACCTCGGCGGTTCTTCCCGCAAGCTATTGGGGTGGGGTGGTGGCGAATGCGGCGCGTGAGTTGGGGTCGAAGGCGGCGGTGATTGTGACGATGGCGGTTCCTCTTCCACGCCCGAGTTTTGGATGCGCTCCATCCATTGAACCACCTCGTCTGTGACCCCGCACCCCCCAACGTGACCTGACAAGATAAAATAAACTTTAGAATAATAATTATTAAGTTGAGATTCGCGTCTATTAGATCACAAATCGTATGAATCGAATGTAAAGGTGAATTTTACTTGATTGGCGTACATGGTGGATATTCATTTTTGTGGGCTTAAGCTGTCTGTGGTTGTGACAGATTTTTAGAACGTTTAATAAAAAAAAGTGAACTAAACTAAACAATATGATCATGTGTCTCACTTTCGGACTAAGCTTAAATGGCTTCCTATTCGTCTTCGCCGTAACGCTCACATCCTATCCCTTCTATACACCATACTGTTTAATCCTTCTTCCCCACGCTATCTCAAGGAACGCTTTCAATTCCTTCACACCTCCAATCTGTATTCCTTAAGGTCCACCGATAACCTCTCGCTTGTTATGCCTTCCCACACCAGTTCCTTCTATGATGGTTCCTTCACTGTCGAAGCTGTCCGCCTCTGGAATTCTTTACCGGTCTCCATCAGAAACGCTCCCTCCTTACACATTTTCAAAGACCAGGTAAAGAAATTCTTTCTTTCTCCATAATTACTGCTTCTTACTTATTTTGTTTGTGTCTAAACTGTTGCGTGCTATTATATTCATTTAGCCATTATGTAGTAGGTATAAGTATATGTCATATTATTTTCTTGTTTATTAATGTAATGTATATGTTTAAGTTAATTTATGTAAGTACACCCCCATATTATTTTTCTTTAGTTCCTCTCCATCCTAAGGTTGCCTGGTAGAGATCACTTTTAGTGATAAGGCCGGCCATTTTCCACTTTCTGTGTAAATTATGTAATATTTTGTTATGTTTTGTTTTCTAGTGGTGGATGAATAAAGAGTTATCTAATCTAATCTAATAAGTAAGTTAATTTAAAACGAGTGAAATACCACAGTCTGGAATTAACGTAGGTAGTGCAGTGAACTTATCGGTTTAATTAACAGGAGAAATATTCAGGTCAACGATTTATAATTCAGGATAGGTTTATATTAATAACAGGAAACTAAATAAATAAATTGGTAATACGGTTTTACCAGTTCGTAAAAGAGAATAATAATATGTGTGTGGAGTGGTATTCTAAATGAAGCATAGCTTACGTCCAACAACATGGTATTACAATGGCAAATAGACGCAACGTCGTACGTGTCCCGAATACGACGGGTCGATTTAGAAAGATTTATAATCCAGATCCACTCATGGCGCTCGAGTATAAAAATTAATTCCAAGTGTCGTCCTATAAACATGCTTGTATTCACAGTTGCCGGAAAGTTTCCAAGGTCGATAACAGCTTTCCTCCTTCTTCTAATTAATTTGTAAAAGAAGGATGGAAGCTGTCGTTTTCGACATTGGAAACTTTCCGGCGACTGTGAATACCCCCCCCTGAAACCAGAACAACGGATGAAATAATCGAAACGTTAGTCATGAGATCTTCGATACTATGGGAATGACGACTAATATTGAATTTGGTATGATTTTAGGGTTCCGAACCGCGAGGGGTCTGGGTGGAACCTAAAGTTTACTTAAACTATACTCAGTTATGACGTGATTTCACTAGCTAGTACTGTTTTTGAATCTTTATACATCTGTATTATGTCCAATTTGAAAGTTATTTTGAAAATTATTTGACTGGTAGTAATTGAAAGACATACTTCTTTATAATAATGTAATGAAAAACAAAAAAATATTACTCATGCCCATTGAACTTTGTAATAAGTATCCTCTTTTGAACGGGATTATAGGGGAACGGCATACTTGATAGGTGTCGAACCGTCGCTCAATCAGTGAATATCTCATTAGATGATTCACTTTGGAGATAAGAAGATACAATCTTTACAATATCAATATACGGACCCCATATTCCGATGACACTATGTTAGAATACTCCACGAGAGGCACACGATATTTTAAATTATTCATGATAAAACCCAAGTTTCAGTCCAAGTTGGGAAGAAAAATACATAGCGGGACACAGTCCCGGGGCCCTCTCGCGGCGAAATAAATACCGAACGCTGACACGGAACTCTTTTCTATAGCGCTACTCTCGAGATTTATTTATCAAGCGAGTTCCAGTTAGATTTACGACCGTAATATATATTAATCTCTTTGTTTTTTCCTTTTTTCGCCCAGAGATGTTGGTAATTATCAACGTTTCAACTGATAACCGTGCGAGTTGATATCTGCACATCACATAAACCTGTTGGTTGGCATATTACACGCCAGTGTCCTTTGTGATTCATTAAACATGGATACGGATCGGATAATACGGACAATAGGTAATGATTGCAAAGAATACGGTTATACAATTTACAATAATACTCGTTATGCGAGTAAAAGTACACAATTTTCTTGTTGTGATTATAATTATATAACACTAGCTGTGCCCCGCGACTCCGTCCGCGTTCTGTTGAAATTTTTCCTGAATTTTCTTTGCTATAAACCTCACGGAGCCCGAGACCTTTCCAACGAATGCAAAACCGTGGAAATCGGTTCGTGCGTTCTGGAGTTATAGCGTCAGGAAGGAAAACCCGACTTATTTTTATATGGTAGACTAGCTGTGCCCCGCGACTCCGTCCGCGTTCTGTTGAATATTTTCCTGAATTTTCTTTGCTATAAACCTCACGGAGCCCGAGACCTTTCCAACGAATGCAAAACCGTGGAAATCGGTTCGTGCGTTCTGGAGTTATAGCGTCAGGAAGGAAAACCCGACTTATTTTTATATAGTAGATAAGTCATCAAACAAGTCATTGTAGCCCATAATGCTTGCAATACCAAAGGCAATGCTCGCACGTTGCCAACCTGAATACGATTGTGAGAGCGGGAGGGGAAGACAAAGGGTTAAGGTTGGGCTACCGGCTCTCTCATTCATCGTACGAAACAGAGCCGTAATAGCTACTTTACGCCGATATTCTGGGAGAGGATGGTACTACGCAGGGCGAGCTACCCGTAAAAAAGATACTTAAGGTGAAGGCGCCTGTCTAGCCCGCGAAATTCAAAATTTTCGAGTATTTTTATAGTTTATCCAAAATCTCAACATTTTGTGATTTGCGAAAAACACAGTATGCAGTGCGTTTATTAATACATTTATTTTACTCTAAACTTTATCACGGTGGATATGATACTAGTAAATCACTAAATATACAAAAATTGCCAGATTATCTGGATAGCTGTCGTTCTTGAAATGTTTCAGAGTAAGTTGGATATATTAATAAATGCACTGCACACGGTCTTTTCGCGAATTACAAAATGTGCCTTTTATTATTGACAGATTTTGAAAATTTTCTAAAAAACCTCAAAAAATTTGAACTTCGCGGGCTAGATGGGCGCTTTAGCCTTAAATGAAATCTGCAATGACGCATGAAAAGTATGAAAAAACGTAGGGTTTTAAAATTAAACACTTGTGAATAGAGGATGGAGGGTCCTTTTTTCAGTCCGTGTGTCGTGTTAGAGCACATTGGCATTTCGCATCCGGGCGGGCTGCATTTTAACGAGGCTCCTGTGCGCGGGTGCGGCGCGCCAGCCAGATAACGGAAATTACCGGCTGCTGGCGAACCTACATCTCGCGCAGTTCATGCCTGCCAACCATTCGAATCTGATATTTACCTCGCGGATTCGAGACGCCAGTTTCGTACTGCTCATTAATGTGCACTCAGCCCAAAGAGCAGTCTAGACTTCAGACGAAAATAATTATGATTATACATTTAACAAAATTAAAGAAATTGTAACATATATCGGTATGTTAGTATTTCTTGAATTTTTCTAGTAATAGTTCACATAGCTACGTAGAACAAGAATGGAAAGGGCTATAAGTCTACAAGTTTCAACAAGGGCCATGAGGTATCGCTTTAATTAATCGAGTCGCTGGCGGTCGGTGCCCTAAAACATACTTTAACGACAGTTACTTCAACTGTATTATGAGAGTTTTGTCGTGTTGAAATTACAGATCACTTACTATTTAACTTTCAGGTATTTATTAATAAAACCATTCATTATAAAAGCACTCTTCTAGAAGTTAGCGTATATAATAATGTGTAAAATATAACCATTTTTACAGCAAATTATTTTACCCATATAACACTCTACAGCGATACACTCATGTTTCGAAGTTTTAAAGATACGTGGGACAGAATTTGAATAACACTCAGTAATGGCGGCATAAATAGCAATCATGATACATTCGATACCTACGAAATTTAACATTCATCATGGAAATATTGTTGCGACAGCGACCGTTGCGCCATTCTAGCCAGGCAAGTAAACCCCCACAATCGTATAGCGTACTTAGACCTCACATAGAAATACTTGCTCCCTATTGTTTGCATCGAACGTATATATTAACATGTCTAAAGGATATGACAAACATGTTAATATTTGTATAGCAATGTTGAACTGAAAGGACATCTACAATTGGGCTTGCCAACTTGTTAATAAATTAGCAATTGTTTAAACCAGTCATTCTCAAAGTGGGCGATAACGCTGGAGCGCTGGAGGCCGACAGGGCGGTAAGGGAACAGTAAATATTCGGGGGGGGGGGGGGGGGGGGCTAATAGTGTGGCTTTGAAAAAGCGGTTTAGTCAGACGATGGCTTGGTGTTTTTCTTATATTTCAAAACCCATCTAACTATACTACTAACATCTATTAGTACGTTCTTATTTTTGCCCAGTTTGATTTTATTTACTTATGTTATTAAAGTAGTTATTGCGATTGTGATTTTTAATATACGTAACATTAAGAGTTTTAGGGGCGCTAGAAAAAATTGATTCCCAAAGTGGGCGTTAGACGAAATAAGTTTGAGAGCCGCTGGTTGAACTCTGGAAACGATACTTGATTTTAACACGCAAATTATGATCGCTGATTTGATTGTTGATCGAATACACGAAGCAAATCATATAAACACTGAACAAAGGATTTTACGCGTGTATACAAGAATGTCAAACCTAACTTATTTGTTATTGTGTTTGGAATTTGGTTGTCATGAAACAGTTGCCGACACTGATGGCTAAGTAGTGGCTGTAATAAGTCTAAGGGTGCTATTGGCACTTGCTTAGGAAGCAGCATTTTATCAGCTATACCATAAAGATTGTACCAAACATTTCGTGCGTACTGCCATGATTGAACCTCGTAGATTGAGATTAACCTTTGGGTGCTCCAATGAAGCGTTGAAATAAAATTGTGTACGTACATTTACAGCTGTTTATGTAACAAAACGGGAAACGTCTGGGCAAATGAAGTTGGTAATCGTCACCGCAGGTTTGTGTGAGACTGCACGGTGGTTTCTGTTCATTTCACAGAGTACACACTAAGTGCAGACTACTCTGTACATTATAATTAACTGGAGCCCGTGGTGGACTAAATGCAAAGACAAAGACCAAAGGAATAAACAATGACGAAGGATTCAAAGTATATTCTGCTTTATTGCCGGAATAGTTGTCACTGATAGGTTATTATATGGATTTAAATTCAAAGGGTTAAAGCTAGTCATCAAAGTCAGTAACCAGTACAAATTATTAGGATGACGAGTTAAAAGGGTACCCGACATCAATTGTCCTCCTTTGTTGGTCTGACTTGCTGGGTCTGTACACACGTAGACTGCGTGGGCGCTGGCGAAGCGAAATCTTACGTTATAGTATACCTAGATTTGCGATTGTACTGGTTCAGATCCTGTTTTATTGTGATTGAATGTTACTAAGATTTTTATCTATACTATATTACACGGGACATGGAAAGGTAAACTTGTAATTTTATTAAAGTATTCACCCCTATTGTTGGGTAATAATTACCTACTGTTAGAGCGTTTTCACATTATCCGATCCGATATCGGTGTCGGACGCCGATCCGATATCGGGGTAAGTAAAATGTATGAAATATGTACCTGTCTTTCATATTGTCCTGCCCGATATCGGATCGGCCTCCGACACCGATATCGGATCGGATAATGTGAAAACGCTCTTAAGCCAAGGTCTCCCTAATACATTAAGGTATAATTACACTTTATAGTAGACAGCTGTGGCTGATACCCTTTTGAGTCTACAACGCAAGGGAACACTAAATCAATATCAAGTTTAGGAGCGATCTTGGAAATGTCATATTTATGTGATTCCAGTACAAACAGCCATGTCAAAAGCTTACTCAAGATCGCTCTCAGACTTGAGATTGATTTACTAATGCGGGCCTAGCATACCGTACAGTGTCTTATAACCCATTGCAATGTAAATTGAGAAATAAGATACCGACTGTAAATAGGGTTGCCAACCATACTTTACAATAACGCATCCTACGTTATTTTAGTTAGCTGTATTTAACATTTCGGAATTAAAATGAAGTATCGAAAATACTATATTTCTAACGTAATCTGCGTGAAATGCAACCAAATGTTCCTGTTGTGTTATATTCAAACGAATGATTTGAATTTTTGAACATGAGTGATTCTGTCATAGTGCTACTGTCAAACAAATTGTCATTGTTATGCCAATATTACTATTGGTTTTGGTTCATTAGTTCGTGTGGGGGTTATTTATATATTTTATGAGAATACCTACGTTATTTATTCTAAAAAAGTTGGCAACCCTAACTTTATCGAGGCTTTCGTGTAGGTGACTTTCAGACGTTCATTGCCCGGCAGCTGTCTTACTTCTTATACAACAAAATTATGGGTTTATTATTTACATCAATTAAAATCAAAGCTATTTGACGCTAACCCCGTGTATGACCCTACTAATATTATAAATGCGAAAGTTTGTGAGTGTGGATGTATGTATGTATGTATGTATGTATGTATGTATGTATGTATGTATGTATGTATGTATGTATGTATGTATGTATGTATGTATGTATGTTTGTTACTCCTTCACGCAAAAACTACTGAACGGATTTGGATGAAATTTGGAACACAGATAGATTATAACCGGGATTAACATTTAGGATACTTTTTAACCCGATAATCCCGAAATTTTTGCTAAGTTAAAATACTACGCGGATGAAGTCGCGGGGCACAGCTAGTAAATAATAAATTAAAGCTAATTTTAATAGCGATATTTTATTCTGAAAGGAAGATGTCGTCCAAAAAAATTACTTACAGTTTTTTGTATTACATTTTAAAAGCGTCTTTATTTGATCGGTCGTGAAAGTCTTTCATATTCAAATACAAGAACCGTGGGGAACGCGTACCGGGCTACCCCCGTTGCTGTTCAATAACTCGTAATGAAAACAAATGTAGCTACAAACGCGACCCTTCCTGCTCACTCAATATCAACAAATTTATTTTATTTCCCGATGAAATGTAATTTTCAGGAACGAAACAAACGGTCGAACGAGATATTCAATAAACGAACTTGATTTCAAAAGATATCGCTGAGAATACACAGATTTCCATGCAACGAAATTCATACAAGGTGACACATAATGGGTATACTTTTTTTTTCAAAACTTAACTTTGTAATTCTAAAACCATCAGCTTTGGAGGGAACTTGAAAAACAAAAGGTGTTATAGGAATACAGCTGTTGACCGATTTCACAAGTCTACAAAACCTTTAGTACTTCAACTGTCCCACAAAGCCGATAGTTTGAGATTTACAAAGTTAAGTTGCAAAAAAAATAGTATACCCATTTTGTATCACCTAGTATAAAGGAAAAAAACAGCGATAGGTTCAGCGATTTGTTCAATACTCAACTCGACTCAAACTCAAAATTGTTTTATTCATGTGTAGCCAACAAAGCATTTATGAATAGTCAGAATCAACTACCGGTTCGGAATGCTGCTTCCACTGAGAAGATCCGGCAAAAAACTCAATGGTTACTCTTTTCAATGAATAAAATATGGTGTACATTCTCAGGAACAGCTACAGAATATGAGCAGGCAACACCGTTGTCACTAAATAAGTAAATAGTAATTACGATACGTTAATACAGCTGTGGATGCCCCAGTTCCTGTAGACTGACGACGGGCACGCAGATAGCTGAAAGGGGGACTGTGTTTATGCAATTTCGTCGACTCGCATATTCAGGTGGATCGCTACACTGCGAAATTGCATGCACAACACAGTTGAAACGGCAAAAATGCAAACCCGGCAGGCGGGTCGGTGTTGTTGACGCGAAATTACCATTCCGCCGCTGCCTCCGGACGAATGAATATGGAACGTAAAATTTAGCCCGCTTTGATGACATTGCGAGGCGAGCCAAACGTCTACAATGAAATATGAATTTAAGAACGTCTGTGCTCGTCGGTGCGAATTAAAATTGAGTGGCTCCGAATGAATGACGGCGGCGGCGGCCAATAAACAAGCTCGAGTCGAATGCGCCGTTGTAAATTATACGAATTTTCCGATGACCGCAGTATTGCAATCAGCCGGTGACAGCGCACCGTGCAAATGGGATTAAACTTTGTTTAACGACATTGCGTTGCAATCCATTTGCTGCGCGACACACCGTAGAGTAACTTCCAAGCGATTCGCCTCTCCCTCTAGTCCTCCCGACTCTACCCTGCACGTGTAGTTACAAATTCCTACTCAGTTTAATTTTGTTATTGCACGTTTGCGAAGCCAACTTAATGGTACATAGCTTAATGAGATTAGAACCGTAAAACGTGATTACTTACTTCATTCGTTACGGGTCATAAAATAGCTTAAGCACCTATTCTACCTGGCGGGCTTATCGGATTTTATCCAAAATATATGTTAGATTTACCATGTATAGTACCAAATTCCTAATTTACTGGTAGTTAGTCTGTGGTTTGTTAAATTGGCTTGAATCTATACAGGTTGCAACAGAAAGGGTATATATTTTTTTTCAAAACTTAACTTTTTTATTCTAAAAGTATCAGCTTTAGAGGAAACTTCAAAACAAAAGGTGTTATAGGGATACAGCTGTTGACAGATTTCATAAGTCTACAAAACTTTCAGTACTTCAACTGTCCCACAAAGATTTACAACGTTAAGTTGCAAAGAAATAGTATACCCTTTCTGTTTCACCTAGTACTTGTTTAGAGCGGTTTTTAGTCTGTCAGTTGACCTTAGTAACAAATCAGGTTCAAGGAAAACAGTGGGACAGGGTTACTCACCGTGCCGCCGATGAGCGTACGGGTCGCTGACGTCACCCTCGCGATAGATCACGGAATGTACGCGCGTGCGAGTCCCGTTTGGTGGGAAGTACCGCCGCGCGTGCTCCACGTAGAAAGACCCGTCGCTACCAACTATCTTCCCTTCGAACACACCGTCTGTCACCGAGCCGAACACCGCCGATTGCGGATCATCTGTGCATAAACAAACAAACATTGTTATACAAAACAGAGGCTTTTCCAGCAGTTTTGCATACAGAGGACCTTATCTTCTCCCGCCTTAGTATTATCCAGGATTTTGGAGAATGGCTTCGCGCAAGAACTTGGAAATGAGGGTGATGATGGCCGTAATCCACGACTTCCAGATAGTGGAACCTTTTCTATAGTGAGAAATAATGGAGCCTATCCTCTAGAATATGTCTAACGAGCTACCAACGATCAAAGCGAACGCATCCAGCATCAATATTGCATACACAATATTACACAGCCCATATCGAATTTTATATAATTCAAGTGATTTCGTTTCGGTCTACGCTTTAGCGGCATGTATATAAAATGTTAATTATATTCTTATGCCAACTGAAGCAATCAAATGAGAGCACTTTTCGTAAAATTACTTAAGTTTCAATATTACAAGGTTTCTGAACTCTATATTTATGGTTGCATATACAAATTTTCATGTAAATAATGTATTAGCAGTAATTTGATTAAAGATAATAGAGTCACTTAAGTAGATATACAAATACATCTATTAGATGTTTTCATTAAAATGTGTCTGTTTATTTCTCCCAGAAAAGTGCGCAAGAAACAACATTGGATTTTATCAACGTAGAAATATTGCGATAACTGAGAACTTGAAAATGATAATGGACATTATTTTGCATGCAAAAATAAACATTACTGTCTACGCGCAATCTTATCTCTCTCAAACAAATATAGTCATCAGATTGTGAGAACATTTAAACTTCTGTACGTAACATCTCTGATGTAAAGGTTGAAGTAAAGACATTTTTCATGCTCTACTAAGCACATTTTTAAATATTATTATGTTATACATATGATCTCATGCCATGCGCTCTTTGAACATTAAAACAATTGATAACAGCCGTATCAGTTACCGTAGCCCCCGACTGGTCATACGATAACGATGGAATTCCCAAAACGATTACGGTATCGTGTCACAAGCACATCTGTTTGAAAGCTCAATTAATACTGATAGTTGGCATGAGTCATGTTGTTTGACGGTTAATGGGGTACGGCGGCTGTCGCACGTAAATTGGACGCTGCAATTATATCGATGAAGGTACAAATTCGCTTGTATGGGGTCCCTGCGAGACATGCAGGTGTGAGCGCAATGAACAGATTGATTGCGTGTCCCCCGGGGTACATGTGGGTGTAATGTAGTTTCTCAGGGATACCTACTGTTTTGAAATCATCTGTTCTGGTATTGATGTGAGAACTGACACATAGCACAAAAATTCGTCAGATGTTATTATGCAAGCAGATTTTGAAAATATTTATTTTATTTATTTATTTATATTCTCAATACATACAAATATCTTTACAGGCTAGACCCAATGTAATTGTTACAAACTTAAAAATTAAAAATAACTTAAAATATGTTGCCGAATCATTTTCTTACTAATTTATCTTTAATGTATATAATAATAAATTCTTGCCAGAGTTAGCTTATCTGATACTGAAAGTAAAGCGCAAGTTATAACGCTCAACTCATTTTTAACGATACATTCCAAACTAAAGAAGCCAATGTCGCCAAGAACTCATTGACTTCAAAGAACTTTTAGCCATTACAGAGTATAAAACATTATATTTTTAAACAATAAAACATTGGTGTGTTAATCAAAATCCAATCTAGTGAGACAATGATGTATTACATTGACGACGGTAGCTGGTTCTCAGAATGGCGAACCAAGGAAATTGACGACCAATAAAACCGATAACACTGTATATTCCAGGAAAACATCGTGATTACTGCATGACTAATGTCTTACCTCTTGGACGAGACATAAATCATTGTTTTCTTTTTAACTGTAGAGTTATAATGTGCATACGCAGCGAAAACTTTTTTGAGGTCTTTGGTCAATACAGATCGAGTTGCAACTTTTTTAAATTCTGTTCCATTTATTTTATTATCTCTTTCAACGTGTAGGTATGTAACTCTACCGTTGCTAAGAATTGAAAATGCGGTGTACATGATCCAGTTTCACTGAAATAAACACTCACCTTTTACAGCTTCCACTAGTATTATAGGTGAGGTAAAACCACAACCACAATTATATTTCGTTCAGAAATTCTAGATTGCACTGATATTTTTTAAAAATATTTATTATACATGACTGCAGCAGAACACTTAATTGCTGTAGGTGTACCACCTACTGTACATTTTGAAATGTAAAATAACGCAGCTCCGTTGAATAGGAAAGAAAGGTAGGTACCTAAATGTTTCCGCACAAACCGCAGGGCTCCGAAAATGTTTTTCAGTAAAATTTAGCAGCGCCGCCGGAAAAACTCGTACATTTTCTGTAGTCAAGTGCTGCGTTCGTATAGGGTTTAATTTTATCATCGCAGTATTATATTCACCTCTCAACTATTTGTTTCGCGTTATAGACGTATCTATTGTGCAGCGAAAGTGAACCTCCCGTATAAAGCTCTTTGTTTACGTAATGTCTACTCAATGTTTGACGGGTCCAAACTCCGAATGCATGACCTAAATTGGCGAAATGTTTACAGCGTGATCTGTGTTCACCGATTTTAGA
This sequence comes from Notodonta dromedarius, assembly GCA_905147325.1. Taxonomy (NCBI): domain Eukaryota; kingdom Metazoa; phylum Arthropoda; class Insecta; order Lepidoptera; family Notodontidae; genus Notodonta; species Notodonta dromedarius. Next base: position 3,672,938 of record LR990167.1, read on the forward strand.
TTCATTTGTTTCGTAACAACATCACGAGTATAATCAAAAACTTACAGTTAATGTCAATACTTTTATTACCAGTGTTTCTTTCGCGATAAGGCACTTAATTGTTGAGCAATTATTGAAAAAATTGCAAGATCTGACATCCGATAAGTATATTTATGCAAGATATACAGCAGCTATTTAGCTGCAGCATTGAGGAAGAGATTATCACTGTGAACATCGCTTTATCCGCGTTATAAGTATTTATATTCTCTTGCAAATGTATTCACTGATAGTCAAATCGTGTTTACATTAGCCGTAGGGCTGTGCATGCAAAACGTAGGTTGCAACGGTGCGGCTAAGTGCATCGGAGACCGCCGTAAGTAGGGCGACGAACCGCGATCGATGCCGCACCGCCCTCACTACAACTTTATCCATTTGCACTGTCCCGAACTTTCACCATCATAACACCCGCACCCGGAGCGCCCGCACAGCCGATACGCGTAACGACCGATGGATTTTATTCATCGATATGCCAATTTGCAATTTGTTACGAGTAGTTTCGCTGGTTTTAGCTGCAACTAGATTTTACACTTGATTTCGCGTGCGCAAGTGTATACGTATAATAGTCGTTGTTTTGTGTTCAACTGTGTCTTATTGTACTAATTTTTTTGTTGTTGGACCAGTGTGTTTTAGAGGCTACAAAATACATTACATTTTATAAATAAGGGCTGCCAGTCAAGTAGATTTTTTTACAGATTATCAAAAAATCTGTATAGAATATTAATTTAGCAAACAAGAACGCAATTAAATTCTTTTGAAAATTCCTTCTGCATATTTCGCGAAACAGGAATGCGGAGCGAAATTTTCGGCAATGTAATTATTTACATAGCATAGGTATAAGCCTCCAGGGCGGGTGCCCATCGGCGCAGCTTCCTCCCACAAACATTAAAAGTCGAGTGGCCGCCGAAAGCTCCCAATTAGCCGAGACTTTGACGCCGTCCCGGCGGTAATTGCAAAAAGAAATATGTTTTAGTGCTCTCCAGGAGTTATTAATGTCGGCAGCAACGGGAGAAGCATCGGGGGCATGCTCGGGCAGAGCGTGGGCAGATACGAGAGCAGCGAGTTACCGTACAGCTTTTGTTTGATAAAAGAGAACACAATCGTGGTCGACATACTCCGAGCGTAGACTTATTAAATTTTCCCTCGGGGTGAGGGCTAACAATGGCGTCTATCTTGGGTGTAGATAACGTCGGTGGTCCCGGCACCCGGCGTACAATGGGAGCGGGTCCCGAGTTGCGGCTGTCAGTCCGCCGCGCACCTCCAACAAAGTTTGTGCCTGTCTGTCTGTACGTGAGTGCTCCGCTTTGCGCTAATCTGCTAAAGCTCGTCTTCACCTAACTTCACTTTTAAATAACAAACAAGTAGTTTGTGTAAACATCGTATTTTACACAAGCCGCGTTTTGTAGCGTACATTTCAGAAAACCGATTTTATGCAATGAATCCTAATAGAACATGTTCATTTCATTTCAAACTCTTATTATACATTCAAGGAGAAATTCAATGATAAATCTTTTCTATGTATACACTTACCGACCAACTCTCCTTTATAAATATGGGATGTGTCGACTTCGTGTAGTTGCCCTTTATCACCTTCGACCTGCGAGAAAAATAAAAATACGAATTCTAACACACAAGTATATTGTTATTTACATATCGACAAACCATCAAGGCGAAAAATACTTATGACCTTGTAAGTAAGCCATACAAAGCAAACCGGTACAATAATAGAACAGACATTGATTTCGAATATCAAGAAACACGTTTTAGAGACGTTCTATCACTCTATTGTTACCACAACGATTGAGCAATAATATCTGGGTCACCCACTTTAAAGTCATTGCTGAATGCCGACAAGTCTCGACGCAACCGCAATAGGAACCTCTTCCCGTGCGCGTGAAAGTTGAGTCGCAAGACTGGAGTGTCTGTGGAGCGGCGCGAGCGCAAGTGTTGCTGGTGCAGCACGTCGGGGTCGTACTCCAGCCCCTCATAGTGCTCGATGTACTCATTCAGACGACGGCGAGAAGCTGATGACAAATAAAAAAACATTAAAGCACACCCACAGCATAAAAAGTTTTAGGTAAACGAAAATAGGGGGCACAAAAAATGGAGTAGATACGAACTTCTAACTAAGAAATAGCACACAAAATGAAACCAGCTGAAACGAAGTGTATTTTTTAAAACTTGAAACTAAAAAGTTTGTAAAATGCAATTCAATTTAGACCGTGTTTTATATTCCAGCCGGCTCATCGGAAGCCACTAAATCAAATTTCAGCCACTCCTACCCACCATTGGCTCATGGTCAAAGCACTGACTAAAAAATTTTGATTATTTTGAGCTCTTATGTGCATTCTGTGAATGTCGTATCATTTACAAGCTTTTAAAACAATGATTATTTATTATGTCATTCTTATTCCCAAAACTGCATAATAAGTAATCAACAAACCCAAAGACACAGCCGTTTTTTCACACCTTTAACTAGTTCAGTTTGATTAAACGATACTGAAGGGACAGTCGATATTCTCAAGAGATTTTTTTTTGAAACATCAATTATAAACTTTTTGAAGGAGCTCGCCCAGTAATATCCAAGTTTAGGACACAATGGACTTAAAAGTAACTTTCAGCAACGCGACCTCGCAAGCGAAATTGTGTTTTTCAGTTTGGTCATTTTCACTACGAGAGGATATTTATTAAAAACGGGAACTGTCTGCCCTAAAATGCGCAGTAGAAAGGGATCGAAACATGGCATGCCATGCCATATGGAGTTGCGTATACATACAAGTAAAAAACACATCCTTTGATATCTCTTCAACGCATTTTACGACTTCGTTTAAGCGACACATCTATGTTTAATGTAAGCGTAAACGTTTGTCCTATAACAATGCAACTCCCGTCTCCAAGTACGGTCAGTAATTTATATTCAGATATTGAATCGTATATTGAACAATAAATGTATAATGTACTAGGTCTGTATTAATAGATATGGAAGTCGTTACGCCGTGATCGCTTCGAGCACGTAGGAAGCTCAACTAAATAAATAGCCTATACGTTCTCGTTAGGCCTTCGTATCGGAAAGATGCAGAACAATCTTGAACATCATCGATTTAAACACAGAAAATCAGAGAACTTGTTGAAAACATTGAACTAAACTAGCATTTTGTTAGGGATATGTGCGACAAAAGTTGCAGGCTGCAGCTGAATGCGAGACAGTGCGAGTAGTCGCAGATTTATTTAACACTCCATCTAAAATTGATTCCCTTGTATGCTAGCAGCATGCAAAGAAAATGTGCAACACCGCCCACCCGGTTGATACATTTCCCACTCTCGGGATGTGAGAAATATCGCTTACATCGTCTCATGTATAAAGTGTGTATGTAAAACGAATATATTGAAATTTATATGAAATTAAGCCGCATGTAAACAGAAAAAAATCCGACGCACGTCATAAAACAACACACATTAATCATTTATCACCATTCGCACAACAGCAACGTGGCATTTGCGGCTGGCCATTCTGGTGGAACATTTACATACGTTTATTTGTTCAGCCATACAAAAGTGGAGCTTTTTGCTTTGGGCAATTGGCGGCGTGTCAGTGGGTCAGTGGGGCAGGAGCACCGGATCACCCCTGCCGTGTTCTGGATGTAATCACAAAGGCAGACTTACGCCGGCGCGCTTGATGATTCGTATCCCTTTAGTTACTCGTTTAATAGCTTTAAGTTGTCCAAGCTTCAAATCAAGGAAACAAATAAGCTTCGTTTAAAATCCCAGAACAAACGCTTGAGTAATCTATACAAATAAATAAAATTGGAGTGTCTGTTTGTAATATCAAACTAACATCCATTCAATAAATGCATATGAAAGTACATACGGTACTTATAACAAAAACGCGATTTTTTTTTTGTCTGTCTGTATGTCTGTTTGTACTTATGTTTGTTCCGGGTAATCTCCGAAACGGCTGCACATAATTAAATACCTGGGACCCGTTTAATTATGGTGACGATGCGGTACATTATAGCATAGCCCGTACCACACCCAAAATAACTAACAATCAAAGCAATTATTACTCCCAAATGTAGCCACGAAATACATTCAAAGTAATAATTGTTAATTAACTTTGGGGTTTGGTGGTTACGATGATTGATGAGATAGTATTGCGATGTTAGATCTCAATCTCGTTAATTGGGTCTAAGTTATGCCTTTCATCAACTTTCACGTGACTTTCCTACAGTTACATCGTAAATGAGATTGCACTTGGCTTCCAAAGTTAAAGGTACCTACATCTTCACACCTTCGCAAACAGGGGTGCTACTCCTGGCAATGATAGTCGATAATCTATAGATTATATTATGTCACGATAGTCGTGACATTTGTAGTTTCGAATCCTACTCTAAATTCCATATTTTCGCCGTCATATCGATTACTGAACAAACGACACTAAATTATCGTTCGTTCAAACGATGTAAAACGGCAAAAAACATGGAATTTAGAATATAATTCGACAGGACAAATGTCACGATATATCGATTATCGTTGCCAAGAGTAGCACCCCTGCTGTCTGACGAACTTAGTCCATAGACGTCATATGATAACATTATCCGTACTCGTAACATGTAAGTTGACATTTCTCGTGATTATGACGGAGCAACGTTACTAAGAAAACTAATTGCGTGCGGCCAAGTTTTGTCGTAGCAAATAAGAAGTGAGAATACATTGAGGTATACAAGTTACAACGCAAGTATGTCGACGATTTGCAGACCATAATAAGAAACAATAAATTTCAACTGTAAACATGAGAACAGTTATTAGTCGCCCAACGTTTGGCGAACATTAGGACCAAGATGGTTTTGCGATACCGGATAGCTTGGAGGCTTCGTGGTTAAAGTATTAAATATAATTTGCGCTCTACGCTTCTATTTACATATATATATAGAAGATGGATAAAATTAAACTAACGGATGACTGATTTAGCGGACAATAGAATTTTCCTTTATCTCAGTATTAATAGTTTCTGAGTATGTATCTAAACGTCAAGGTAGGCACCTTTATCGCTATCCAGTGGGTTTACCATCGAATGAAAATATATTACCACACTGACGTCGTATCGCGAGATATTAAAATTTAAGTTAGTGTTATGAATAAGGTAGAAGATGCTATAAAATATAGGGATATCAGCTACATGATATTAGAAATAAAATTTGGGTAATATTTTATCTTCTACCCACTTAAGAGCACTTGGTTGGTTTGGTACTTGGTAACGCGTCAAACTATATCAAAAGCTTTTTATTCCAGGATAATTAATAATAATATTAAAATGTTCCAGCAGGTCAGTAAGTCAAAAGACTTCTTAATACCAAGCGCTTCCTAAATTTGTGCAGTAATTGAGATTACCACTAATTGCTAGAGATTATTCTGTGGCCTTTCCCAAATCCATTATTCTATCTACAATGCAAATATATCACAATTTTAATTTAATGAATTAATACCACCAAAACTTGAATATGAAAGTGAATTCACTGTTCATAATTACACTGCACGAAATAAAAGCGGAACATTCCGTATGTTGACTGACGTTGGCTCACTTTATATTTGCAAACTTATTAAAGAACTGTACCATAATTTAATGAAAGCGGTTACCATCGGCGCACAATACCTGGTGCTCAACGTGACGACCCAATATTAGAAGTGAAAGTACCTGCGGAGAACTCCCCAAGGGATTTATGGATTACTCCACTGACCCTCGGGATTCAGAACTTTGCTCAGCGTGAGGCCTTAACTTTGTTGTTGTTCCGAAGCGTTGACATACAATCATCCGGCACATTTTGGGGAATTTGCGTATGTATATAATTATATATCATAATGGAATAAATATGAAAATGCGCATTTTTTAGAAAAATTTAACCAAAGCTTAGGTTTATTCAAACTAGACCAAACCCAGGACTAGCAATGAGTAACCTTAAAAATATTATACTTCATTATCTACCCACTTAATCAAAACTAAACTGTAAATATTACCTAAACTCAAACATGTAATCTAGTCTAGACCCACGCATGTAATAAGACATATCTTAATACAGAAATCTAATTAGTTAGCAAACAGAAAGTGCTTTCGTTAACAGCAAAACACGAGCTAGAGCGAAGGAATACCCAGGGGAAGGGACCAATTACTTAGCGACCAGTTACGCCGATACAAGCTTTCCCTACACGGACCGCCTTCAATTCACTAAGCAGTTTAATACACTACTGACCAATTGAAATAGTACGCACGCGTAAGTAATTTTATTGATGAATAGGAATGCTTAATCAACCTTGAATTATTATTTTCTACAAGATGTCCACCAGTGATATAAAATGGATCGGACGACCCAAATTCAGCCCAGTTGCGGCCCGACAAAACGTATCCCTCCAACCGATTCAAAATAATAAAGCATCTTTCTAAATTCTCTTTCTAAATTCGGAACGAGGAGCGGGTATTTGAATGGTCACAATAACAGCATGAACTGAATACGGGAATTGGTCAATCAATGAACAATATAAATACTGATGGGAACTAACTACCGTGCGATACGACCTAATTGATAAACTGTTTGCCAGGCGGGAGAGAATTTGAACAGTTCCCTCATCCAATTAAACTGACACAAGCGAGCCCTCTGCCGCGTCCTATTTCTTTATTGAAAGTTGAGTTAGGCATATAAGCGTAATACAGACATTTGTAGAGTAGGTTTTATATGTTTAGTTACACCCAACATTGTGTAAACGCTACATCTCTAGACGTAATTTGCACATTATACAGGAAAAATGGGCCTTCTTGAAAAATATATGAGGAGTTACTGCTAGCGTAAAGATGCGCAATAGTGGGAGTGCTCCTTCACAACACGGGTGTCGACGGCATGTGCCACTAATTGCCTTCGTTGGGCAAGGACTCCACGGGACACGACTCGCATCGGACACATTATATCTGGACCAGATTGTTTTTACTGGTTGAATTCTCTTCATCGTCTTGTATTACAAAAGACCCTTATATTAAGCGTGCGTTTAATGTAATGAGGTATCTATGAAGAATAGACACAGTATCTTCGAGCGAGAGACAAGATATCTGACAGTACGTGCACTATTCTACAAAGAATAATGTATGCAAATGTTGTGTGAATCGATAACAGTAAATGGAACTTCAATGTCAATGTTAGTTAGTCATATTAGAATAATTTTACTGCATCTGATTTTAGAGTCGTGCGATAGCATATGTGATTACCCAAGATAAATAATTTAATATTGTTATAAATTTGGTACTTCAGTTACGGAAATTATTTTTTTTACATTTATTTAATCCCCTTATATTCAAAAGCAGTTGACAGATAACTGATAAAGTGCATTTTATAAATGAATCATGTGCATAGTACCGTCGGTTATAATTATACAATACGAATTACGTTACGGGACTGCAACAGGAAATCAAAGAAGTAATATCTAGTGTGAAATCCCACCCCTCGTGCTCTGGTGACCCAATTATTCCTGCGGCCCCACGCTCTCTGGTAGATAAAAATACCTCATGTAATATTTTTCAAGTTACTAAGCATAGAAAGGCACTGTTTTAAAAATTTATACAGCATTAATTTAGAGGATTGTTATTATTACAAATCTTACAAACCGAAACATAGACTCAAATCAGTAAGTATTAGTAACACATACTGCATCATTGGCTGGAAGTAACACAATGGGAATTATCACACAATAGAGGATATTATCGGAAATGTAAGTTTGTTAAACTAACCTTGTCAAATGTGTAAAGTAATCCATGAACAAAGAGAGCTAAACCAAAAGATGTGGTGCATATAAATGAAAATCGCTTCAAATTACAAATAAGTAAAACCTACGTAGTTGGGAGTTGGGACAAGCTAGTTTTTGTTGTACATGATAAATTACAATGGCTGATATTGCAGCCAGTATAATGTGTTAAATTCGTTTGTCAGACAAGGACGGACCACTCTTCCTATATCCTGCCCACTTGCATTCAATGTAATGTAACTGAGCTTTGCATTTTCCATCACATACACATTAAAACACCAAATAAATTTTACTCGAGGCATAGATTTAAGTATTTCGTAAACGACTTGAGGTTTATTTGTACGGATTTTATATAATTATAAATAGGTGTCAATCCATGTAAGTACCCAAAAAAACAAAACGGTAAGATAAAATTGTATGTATTTTTTACAATTTCTTGTTTAGTTTCACAACACTGTCAACAGTTTAATTGTCTAAACAGTTAGGTAACTCTTTCGTGAGCGCGACAAATGGGACTAAGTGTGCCATCTGCGTGGACGAGTAATTATTAACAATTAATTGTCTATCTGACAAGCACTGGCATTTTTTTACAAATAACTATTTCATTTATCTTAATCTCCATATGGGAGAGTTGAACAGGGCTGCCTCTGCCACGACAGGATACACAGGATAACCAAGTTATACACATTGTGTATCTAATTATAAGATCTGGCAACCCTTGGAGTTGTGTGTTGTTAACATACCAACATGTAAGTACACCCGCAAAAACTGATGTCAGTAATCCTACTAATATTATAAATGCGAAAGTTTGTGAGTGTGGATGTATGTATGTATGTATGTTTGTTACTCCTTCACGCAAAAACTACTGAACGGATTTGGATGAAATTTGGAACACACATAGATTATATCCGGGATTAACATATAGGATACTTTTTAACCCAATAATCCAATACTACGCGGATGAAGTCGCGGGGCACAGCTAGTGATTAATAATGATCAAAAAGCGCATCAATTATTTACCCAACATCTTTATCAGTGTTATGAAAATCTAAAACGGACCCTTTATCAACTTGGTTGCATGTTGTGCCAACTCTTGCCACAAATGTCCGTAGCTCGGTCCCGCGAACGACCAAATAAAAATCATTGTCCATTCACGTCGGTAGCGAGGCATCAGCGATGCTGTTGCAGACGGTTGTTTACGTTTGCAGGGCGCCTAACAACGCCCGCCGCCCGCCCGCCCTGTAGCACGGATGGTCGCTTCATGCGGGGTCGACGACCGCGCGCTCGTTGCTCTCCGATTTTGTACAACATACCTACCGAAATCCCGTCCCGTGGATCCACTACGTGTTTAATTTGGGTTATGCATCGTATTGTTAACTTACAAATGGTAGAAATTCTAGACAATAAGTAAGGTTGTCCTGAATCGAATTGTGTAAACGCAAAGCAAGCAATCTTAAGATTTAACTCGTACGATGTAGGTAAGTACGCATCGCCAATATAATCTAGTTTTCAGATCAAGGTTTTTAACATAATATGTACCTCTATTCAAAACCTCTACAAGAACAAAGAAGTATAACAAACAAAGGCAGCAGGTAGGCAGCTGTACATGAGATGCTTTGAAGGAAGACAAATTGACCAATTAATTTAACTTTAAGTGCCTATACCTATTGAAATCATAATTTAGGACATGCCAAGAGCTAAAGCTATTATGACTAAATATACGAGTACGTGAGTCAATACCGTGTTGTGGGTATTATAAGCTAGTGACTGGCGGCGGTAGCGTTGTCTCTCGAGCTAGAGTGCATTTAATCCAAGTGTCGCCAGTTCGCCACCCGACGACACACCACATCTCCCAGTTCGCTGCCCATTATGGGCAAGGATTGCCAGAAATACGCGGCGTCTCGACACTTCGATCCACGTTCTTGTTATTATTTCAGCTAGAACTTTGAAAAATTACTGACTTCAGTGTATTTCTTACGAACTGATGAAGGCGACGACTTTGCCTTTTAAATGTCCATGTTCTTTTTTTAAGTTAATTGACTTAAAATGATTTCACTAGGTTGCTAATTTTGGTTTCAACTACCTAATCATCACGCACTACCTATGACTCATTTATATCTCGGTCAAATGTATGAACCCTGATTGTGCCTCTACCTCACGACAGGCGTAAATTAAATTAGACGCCATTTTTTTTCTGGAAGTAACTACCTAAATATCTAGTTGATATTCAAACGCCCTGTCCTCAGATAATAAACTTTTGTGAATAAATATGTATAAAATAAAAGGACCTTCAATTATTCAAGCTTTTCATCTAATCTACCTACAACCTTGTTTGTAACCTACCGAATGATAATCATGACTTAGTATGAAAAACTCTTTGTAACTGCTATGTTATGAACTTGTAATTCCCTTTGATTAATAAACATTATTATTATTACTTTTAGTCATAAAAATATATTCTTCTACCGAGATGTAGCTACCACGGCCTAAAGCAAGGAGGTTTTTAAAAGTACATATACGTGTATAATAAAAAGTGATAACATCAAACATAACATGAGTAAGCTTCTTAAGAGGCATGTAGTTAGCAGTTTATTACTTATTTGCTAGATAAACACTCGGGCGAGTGGTCAATAAACAGACATCAATGTCGGTAAGTACAGAAATGACAAAACCAACTCTGTTTTTACTTTTGATCCATGATTATGTTTATTTGTTTTACCTTTTACGACTCCCCAGCGTATGGAGGTTTCATTTCAAAACAATACTATACAAACAAGCCCAAAAATAACGTTATTTTACTAAACAAAGACTGCGAAATTTCACTTGCCTAAATAAACATTGAGTCAGAAACTATCATAGTACGTAACTACGTACCTACTTCAAAGTTGCTCTTAGAACTCCTAAGTGGGGTCTAGATTTCCCAATTTCAATAAGTATTAATGAATCACCAGTGAACGAGATGAAACAAGTTGGCGTGTGTAGTATGAGATAGTATCGTAGGCACAATAAATAGATTAAAGATATTGGCGCTGGGCAGCGAGCGAGCCCGCCGCGTCACGCTCAGCGGAGCGTGGCCGGCCTCCAAGGCTGTAACACGATTTAAAACCTCGCCTCAAGCTAAACTGCCCTGCGTAACAGATTTTTTTCTAACGCAGCCATACAACGGTTGAGTCATAAAGGCTGGTTATGGAACAGGTAGTTTTACCTCTCTCGTTTTATGTATCGCATATGCGTGGGCTGATTATGATTCGAATATACAGTTTGGTAGTTTCAGTATTAAGTAGCATACATACAGGCCAGCTTAATCAGTTCAGCACACCGACCCTCATTACGTATACATGGTGCGTGATCTTGACTTCACTGACGCAGTGGATGAATCTGTTATTTTTAGGTACCCATCCGTTGGAGTTGGATATTGCATGCGCAATTAATTAGGGCGTTCGGTAATTGTTCCAGGCAATTGGTAATTTGGTTTGCGGCTGAAGTGTTCAGTCTAGTGTCCAGCCCAACTTTGTTTAGCATATCAGCTTTATAGACAGCGGTGGCTGCGTGTTAAACTAACAACTTTATCAGTGTTATTAAAATCTAAAACGGAAGCATTTATCAATTCGCTCGGATGTTTTTCCCAATGTCCACAACCACAAATTAGTCATGCTAACTCTTGCCACAAATATAATATTGTCGATAACAACCTACTCTTTTGCTTGAGTGTGAAACGGGCAATTTTTATGCAAAATCAATATTTATCAGAATAAAATAAAAATTCGATAGGTATCTGAAGTAAATTAAAGCATGCATAAAATAACCTTTTCGATGAAGTAAGCAATCAAATTATTCCTTCCTTTTTGAAGAAGTCAATGCTCCGCACCTACGTTTTTATCCAACCATGAATTTACCATATAAGTAGATGCTTGACTAATTCCACCGTCTACCGATTGCATTGTGATACTAAAGTAGAGATGGGCAGCATACTTGATAAGGCGGGATACGCACGACGGCAGGTGGTAACAGAGAGGTGATCGAGAAGGGAACGTACAACAGAGTTTTATGTGACTGATGGTCGGTAGGTCTAGGTGAGGCTTTTTTTAAAGATAATCTAAAATTTTTTAAGTTGGATTGTACGGTTGAATATTATACATAATTTAGTTTGATAGACAGGAAAAATATGATACATGATAATAATATGTATACTAAAACAAATAATTATTATAATAGCTCAAACGAAAACGGAACGTTAAGCAATATATAAGTAGAATAAAATCACAAAATACATAGGAGAATAAAAAGAGCGAGTAGAAACAAGAAAAGGAAGGGGAGGATAATAAGCTGTTTACAAAGCTTACAATATTATATTATTACGGGAAATAAATTTATATAGGGTTTTAACGGAAGAGATATCGGAAAGAGATAATAGGTATGGGAGGTTCACAGGACGGGGGATATCGTTGGGAAGCAAATCGTACAGAGGAGTAACTAAAATTGGACAATAAAAAAATATATGCTCCAAAGAACCTGCGGCCAGTCCACATTCACACAGGGAGTGATCTCGAATTCTCAGTTTTGCCAAAAACATTGGAGTACACACATGACCAAGGCGAAGGCGAATAATGACCGAAGTAACCCACATATCATATTTTTTGAATTTGAAGAACCAGGATTTGGACGGGATATTTTGTTGTAAGTTGCCATAAGATTTGCCTTTTGTCTGACGAGATATCTGCCATAACCTATTCCATGAACTCACCATTTTTGTTTAAGCGGTACGTAAGTCCCGAGCATACAAAGAAGAATGAGAATTTGGGCAGCAGCGTCTTTAGCCAACTTATCAACTATTTCATTACCCACAATACCACAGTGTCCCGGATGCCTGAACAATGACATCTATGTAGTACCTGTTTTCTTTTTAATGAAACACTAAAATTATTTTTAGAACGGAAAGGGAGTATTTGTAAATCTGTTAAGCAGCTTAATGAATCGGTTAGTATTAGAGTTTTGTAAATTATACTACGAAGTTCGTACGTCAGACGGGAGTTAAAAGAAACAACAGACAAAGGTAACCACCACCCACTTAGTGAAAATTATCCGCCAACCTTACAATGTTTTGAAGCCAACACATTATGCATTCAGAGATTAACTCCCCAACTCTATTCAGTGAATTTGTATGATTAAGCGACGCTACCACAATAGAAGCCATATTGGATATTTGGCTTCCTCGTTTTACTTAGCTGTTTACTGTGCTCTAGCTACCACCCGACTTGATCTGATGTCCTATTTGTAGTGAAGGAAGTCGGAACTATCTAAAGGATATTGCAAGCAGCTGACTTTGTGCTTTATTTCTTTACATTGGTATCTCCCGCGCATCGTCTACTGAATACACTATTACAATAATATATCTGTAGGCAATTACGGACGGAACAAAGCATCGTATACTTATCGTTTTTCATTATCAATCATCGGGTTTTGTTAACGGAATAATAAATACCCTATAACTACTTACTTACATCTTAAATACTACAAAAAAATCCTACGATAAAAATACTAGGTACGCAAAGTCTAGTCCATGTATCTACCTACAGCTTCCTCTTAAACTTCCTCAATGTCAATATACCGGTTGTAACCAGCACATTAAGCATTCAGGGATTACAGTCGGCGCGTCCCGTTTGGCACAGTTGGGTGCCTCGCTAACTGAGCTGTTCCGTACCCATAGACATTTTGCATAGCGAGAAAATAAAATATCTGTACGGATTGTTGTCAGAACATTTAACTACTGTGAACTAGTGTGAGGTCATTTAAAATACATTGATGACATTTGATTTTTAAATTTATGAATTGACCTACCTTGGTAAATAAATTATTAATTATCATGATGGATAAATAGAACAGTAGGTGGCTCTAGGGCCCGTATTAATAAATCGATCTCAAGTCTGAGAGCGATCTTGAGTACACTTTTGACATGACATTTTGTACTGGTACATGACATAAGAATGACATTACCAAAATGCTCTCATACTTGAGATCGATTTATTAATACGGGCCTAGGTAAACACTAGGTAAAGCTTTGCTTAGTTGAAATAGTATTAACTAAGTTTTAACCTTAGAACATTATATAATTTAGGAAAATAATGAGGTCGGTGTATTCTATAAAGTATTGCGTTGTGTAAAGGTTAATGTCATGAATTAGTTACCTACCAATTGTTTAAACCACATCACATCCTGTCAAAGCATTCATATAGTTATCACGCGAACTTGATAAATCATAATGTATGCATACACATATGACATACACACTATTACCTAAGTACCAACGTCGGTTACATCGCATCACTGAACTGAAACCAATGCTCTGGGGTTTTTTATTAAGTAATAAAGACAGCAGGTTACTTATCTTGTGACGTAATACCGCACATTATACTTGCAAGTAACTAAGGTAATTATAAATATCGGCAAAAGCAACAATCTCGACAATTATGAATAGTAGTGATGGAACATTCCACAGGTTACTAACAAGCTTGCGTAAAATCATTTAAATCATCCTTAATTAGTTTTCATACCGTCACACTCGCTCTTGAAAAAGGCAGGGACGCGTAGGTATCTATCGCGAAAATTCACAGGTGAAATAACAGAAAATATAATACTACTTTAATTTAACGTAATGAAAATTAATTGAAAGTAGCAATCATTTCAATGCCTAAGTAATCAAAGATATTGATTTAAAGTAAAATAACTAAGCAAATAATAGGAAGGTAGGTTACTACTTAATATTTGTAAAGCTGTTTTGTTTCAGTGAGCAAACAACTCTTTGTCGTTAGGAACACTCGTAATGTTGTGAGAATGTCTCATTACGTTGATATAGGAGACAATGACATTGCTACACGTAGTTCACAATACAGAGTGCATTAATTAACCTTTTTTAATTAAGCATCATATAAAGTTATAATTTAATCCAACGAATAGAATGTGACTTGCAAACCGAAAGACCAATTAAAATTAACTTACACAATGATTACATAAAAGTAAAATTTAAGCAATTTCTATATTGTTAATTGTTACTGTCAAATGTTACGAAGGCAATTGAAGCAGTTAGGCACGCAACTGAGTTGCTTAATTAAATTATTATAGGTATGTATAAATACGTGATTTGGGGTCGACGTTCTTATTGTTACCTAACTACTTAGAGCTGCACGAACATTTTATTTTGACCGATCAGTCAACCTCTCAGAAAACGTTTCAAATAAAATATCATGAAAATATAATTATAGCGCCTAATTCTGTTAGAACCCTAGGGTCGTTAAACCATAAATGTATATAAAGCATGTTTTACTCTGATCGTTAAGAACCAACTGTTTTTGAATTTCATTCAGCTGATTAAACTGAATGTATTTGCGGCCTTCTCAGGGTCGTAACATACGCGCATACTAGCAAGATTATTTTATTTTGGTTGTATCAGATATAGTTCAGATTGGAAAAGATCGGGAAGGCTACGTATAAACCTAAATACCAATAATAGGCACTACGAACCAGAATTAAAATGAAAATCACCATTTCCTTCCTCGAATTTTAGATTTTTTTGTAGGCCGATGTGCATATCATACGAAAACTACCGAAGGATTTAAATGAAAGGCAGTGATCAGGTATGTAACACACTCAAGTCCACATTTAGAATATTTTCTTAGAAGAGGAGTATACCGAGTACATATTTAGTCTCGTAACAATACACTTAAATCAACACTTGAATCAATAAATGAACTAAAAATCATAGTCTACGGGGAGATCTAAAAATAGGTAGGTACCTATCATCGTCGATTCAAAAAGGGCACGCATCTAACGGGGCACAAGGCAAGATTGTCGCTGTTATTAATGATGAGTTGACTGACACTAACACACAAGTGTGGACAGTGGTATCAGTCTGTCTGTCAGTCAGTCGGACTTGGCTTCAGGTGCGGAAAGTGTTTGTCTGTTTGTAAGCCGAACACGTCACGGCTGGACGTGACCTCGCCGGTTCAACGAACGCACCCGTCGCCGTCACAGCTCGCGCACAGCGCGGTGCGTCAACCAGACTTGTCTCATGGGTTACGTACGCACAGTCAAGTATTGTACAATGTAAAGATATCAAAAATTAAATTGGCAGTATGCACAAACTATTGTGCTTGATACGGGTAGTAACGACGGCAAAAAAGGTCGTCAAGAACTGCGAAGTTGTTGACTAGTTCGCTGCCGGCCGGTTTAATTGATACTTGCTACTTAGAGAATACCTTAAATTAGTCATATCCGTATAATATGTATAAGTGTGTTTTGTCACAAATGCTCACTAAACTGCCCAGTATCGGAAATACACACGAGCGCGATGAGTCATCTCCTGATAATAATATATGCAGTCTTGTGGGTCAATGCTTGCCTGAATACATCTTTCGCTACGCATTTATCTAAATGACGTTAGTTATTTACATTCCAGCGGTGAATAATAGAACATGAAAGTAGACGGAATATTGTAAATTGATTGACAAAAACACACAAAAGTCACGTTTGATTTGCAATACATTTAAGAAACTAACCCGACTACGGAAAAAGTAACTATACCTATATGTAATTAAAGGAAATAGCTATAAGGAAACATTAAAAATACTGTCAAAATGAGTTTTCCTGTACGAGTATATTTTTAACCCCCGACGAAAAACGAGGGGTGTTATAAGTTTAACATGTGTATCTGTGTATCTGTGTATCTGTGTGTCTGTCTGTAGCCACGTAGCGCCCAAGCTGATGAACCGATTTCAATTTTGTTTCTTTTGTTAGATAGGTATTCTGATCGAGAGTGTTCTTAGCTATGTTTCAAGAAAATCGGTTCAGCCGTTTGAAGATCATCAGCTCTTTTGTAGGTTAAAAAAGCCACATTCACGGCCAAAACCAATTCCCACGGCTCGAATCCATTCGAAATTTGTGATTATTGGATTTCGATTTATTATATTTTTAAATGATCGTAATAGTCTGAACTGGCTTTTTACAATATTATAAATATGAAAAGTTTCCCTGATTCTGCAAAAAATGTATATTTTATCAATTTTTATATACGACTAGCTGTGCCCCGCGACTTCATCCGCGTAGTATTGGATTATTGGGTTAAAAAGTATCCTATATGTTAATCCCGGTTATAATCTATCTGTGTTCCAAATTTCATCCAAATCCGTTCAGTAGTTTTTGCGTGAAGGAGTAACAAACATACATACATTCATACATACATACATACATACATACATACATACATACATCCACACTCACAAACTTTCGCATTTATAATATTAGTAGGATTTGTGTATGAACTAAAGACGTTCCATAAGTCACGTGTCAAATGATGGATACGCGCATGCGTTAAATTTTGTTTGTTTTGTTAACTTTGATAAAATACTTCCTTTATCAAAGTTTGTTAATGGTCATGGAATATGACGTTATAATAATTCTAGAGGGCGCTGCTCCGCCATTGAGAAAAAATATAAAAAAACAAATCTAATTTAAAATAATTTTAGCGTTATTGAAAATTCTTCCCCTGGGCTGCTCCCGTCCACCTCAACCAGAATTATTACACGAAATTGAATCATAATTGATAATATTTTACTAGGAATTAAACCTCCGTGGCATCAATATTAAGATTCGTTGTCTATTCTAATGTCATAACAAAAAATGTCTCATGAATACTTTTACACAGATTTTCTTTGAAAAGATCGTCATCGGGGGTTTTAAAATTTTCAATTTAGAGTTATATTAATTTGTAATATTGTAGAATATTTATATAGTTAGAACTGAGAATTGTTCTTACATTAGACATCTCACTGAATACGACCATTTTTTATATGCAACATCCGTCATATACCTACCTATATCTTCACATAAAATGTAGCCTATGTCACCCGGACTATAAAAGGGAATCGATTGGCACCTCATTCATTAAAATCGGATGCGTAGTTTAGGCGCTACGGTGGAATATAAAAATGATACATACACACATAGCCTGCTAACAACATACCCTAACCCCTAACCATAACCCTTCTTTTAGGCTTTGCCGTAGTCGGGTAAAAAGGCAGCAGAAATAATTAAGCCTACATAAATGTGGAGCATCGGAAATTCAGAAACAAACCACATGAACAAAGTAATTTGCGGCAAGCATCGCGAGATGCCGTTATCCCGCGCAACGTGAGCGAATCTTGCCACGTAATAACTAAAATATTAGCGGCTTCCTTTATCAACTCCGCCATACAGGATTTCGTTTAGGAGCGGGGGGGGGGGGGGGAGACGGGCAATTTATGTTTTACACATGCATACCTACATACAAAGGTAAGATATTTTTATAAGCTACCTATACGTATACTTTAAATCGTTCTAAATAACAACCAATTTAAAAAGTTAAAAATTGTTCAGTCATGTATCGAGGGGGGGGAGGGCAAGCACACTCATTGCCTGCAAGACTGGTCCTTGATCCTTACGAACCTCATACCCTGCTATAGTTTTTCGAACTTTTAAAACCCGTTAGACCTCCATAATTACAATACATAATTATCTGACCGTAAACCTCTAATAATGCCTCCGTCTTTTATTTGTTCTGAGGCATATTATGACAGATAGGATAGCCGGTTAACGACTTGAGAACCCGTATAATAAATAATTATCTCTGTCGTGAGTCATCGTAGGATGTAGCGGTTCACGCACCTCTTCTCCTGTATGATGGCAGATAGATCTTGAAGGAACTACATAGGTACTTTTATAATGACCGGTTCAGAAGATTGGACAGACTTGGACGGAGTTTCAGAGCTGGTTTTGCGTAGACAAACAAACGACGGATTTACCCAATGGGCGAAAAACAATAGGCATTCTGCTGACATTTAAATCTTAAAGGATCAATAACTCACTAAGGATCATCAAAGTTACCTGGATAATGACAAGAGTCCAATGAGTAAAGCGGAATCAAATCAGCTCTGACATCAAAGTTGCCATAAAACTATTAAAAGTTTTTCCACGCATGTTCGAGGCAACGGGAAACAAAATCTTACATGGTCGAATTTATTATGATAATGTGAAAATCGGTATTTCTAGAACGGGCTAGGTTAAAAATTGAGAACTAGGGCTCGTATTGATTAATCGATCTCAAGTTTGAGTGCAATCTTGGAAAAAACATTATTTGTTCTTAAGTTATGTCATACCAGTAACAAATGACTTATCAAAAGTATTCATGAACGCTCTCAAACTTGAGCTCAATTTATCAATATAGGCCTAGGTGTAGTTCTGAATGGTGGTTATCTTTAAGATTATTTATGTCATTCTTCTGCATGTCTGAGTTTATAAGGTAAATACAAATAAATGACAAGGAATAATAAATTGATGTCATAAGAGAATCTAGCAAACACCTTTTAAATATGGTCAGTGGAGCATCGCATGTCTTTATTAATTATGTAATAACACGACAAATATAAAATACCTACTTAATAGACTTAATGCAAACTTCAAACGACTGACTCCGTATTACTATTGTTTACGCTACACTCAAAAACCGGAAGAGTACGAAGCATGTCATCTATCCACCACCTGACAAAACAAAGCTTCATTATCGGGTGCCTCGCGTAATTTAGGATATTTTTTGATTATTTTTAAATAAGGCACGCAGGTAGATACCTACCTTTATTAATGACAAGAATAGATTAACTAAATGACCGGATGGGCGATCCTAAATAGGTATCGCTGGTCGTATCTGTTGACAGCGATCATTGTTCTTCGAGGTAGGGATAGATAGCATGAATGGGCGCTATTTCCTCCCGCCTCGCGCCGTAACAGGGGCCATTTACTTTTTCACACGATCAGAGCACCCCTCACCTCTGGGTAACTGGGACGGGAATAAATCAACCTCACCTGCTTGTAACGCCCAGCCGTGTTCGAGTTTTTTGGCAAAGGTGAATGTGTGTCAAGCTGAAGATTCTAGGTAGGTACCTACATTATGCTGAATGTCAAAAGTTTAGATTAAATTATAGCATAAAGGTAATATTGAATAATAAGTACCTAATAAATAACAATGTAACTAGAAACTAGGTAGGTAGGTACAATTTTGCTTGTGCAATAACGACCGATATTGTCGCAGCCTTTTGGTTGGTACCTATCACGCGGCGAAACTGAAGGTTGTGAATTCGATACAGACAGAGGTAAATATAATTATAAATATAATATAATTTAACAGATAAAGTAAGAGGTAGGAGGCTGGAATGGTTTGGACACGTGATGAGAAGGGATGAGATGCATGTGACTAAAAGAGTGATGAATATGAATGTGGATGGATACAGTGCGAGAGGAAGGCCCAAGAAAAGATGGATGGATTGTATTAAGTGTGATATGAACGAGGTTGGAGTGGATGTGAGTATGACAGGAAAGCGTGATGTATGGAAGGAAAAGACATACTGCGCCGACCCCAGATAATGGGAAAAGGTAAGGCAGATGATGATGAGAGGTAAATATAATTAGGTAGTTACTTACCTATCTAAACAAATTACCTATTTGAGAAAAAAAATAAGGTTTTTATTTTAGAAATCACCAGGCGTCATAGCCTTAAATTCTCTGCATTCATAGACCTTGACATTATTATTGTAGGTAGGTAATTGAGAGACGTTAGGCAGACTTTTACATGATGACTCGCATTATTTGCGTCCTTATTTCTTTAACACCGGATAAAACTCCGTTACGTGTCTGATTATTAATTGTCACAAACATTAACGAACCATTACAAATTTCCTGTCGGCGTCGCGACGAGGCGAATGAGTCCCGTGGACTAGACATTGGTGCTAACTCTATTGGCGCGCAAACTAAACATGATAAAAATAAATGTTGTCATCCTTATCATGGCAGTCATGTATGAGCCAATGATTGAGGTAAGTACCTATTTTTAATTGTGCCAGACTTAGTTCGCCCAAATGTTATAAGAGTGGACATATCATAACAGGTTTGCTATTTGTTAACCATTTAAGAAGCAGGTAGGTAAGTAAATTCCCCTAATAAGTCTGTATCCTTCATTAATTACTAAAATAATAGATATATCTAAATAAGTCATTCATACAGTTTGAAATAAAACTATTTTTCGGATTTTATCGCGTTTATTAACTTTATGTTCCTGAAAAATTGTTTTATTTCAATGTGTAGTATTCGCGTAAATATAAGAAAACAATATCATTCATAGTTTCAATAAACGGTCAAGTTATAAAATAATACAAGCAAGAAACTTTCCAATATTTAATGCATAAAACTAAGTAGGTGGTTGAATGAGATGCCTGATTTACGGTGACTCAGAATTTTAAAACCGGTTCTTTCACACCGCAATGTCGAACATTGACAGCTCACAAGCATATTAAATATGTGGAACACATCTTATGCTATTGTGTGTACAAACAATGTAGGTAGACTTTTATATTTTTGTAGCTAATTGCAATATTGTTCTTAGTGATATTTTAATAAGTATAGTGTTAACTCGTAACTGATATTATGAATTAGGGACATGTGTAAGACATATTCTATTACTAACATATTAATATTGTTCAAAATAAATTTTAACTGACAAAAATATAGATGTTACAAGTTTCCAAAATCAATTAGAATGGTTTAAATGAATACCCCTGGAGTAATGTTTATTACTTTCATGAAGGTTATAAATCATAGGAAAAACATTGGAATAACAGCGAGGATTTACCCTATTTATTACAAAGTAAAATCAGCACCGTTATTTCATGCTCTTTCAATATAGTGGGTGGTTAGTAGAATTGATAACAACTTTTTAGGTAAACTGTTATGTTTCAAGCACCTATTTTATTATTTGTAGAAAGAGAAAAAGTCTAGACAAAAACAACCAAAGATCATATACATCAATACTCTTCAGAAGAGTAAGTATATTACCTATCTAACCAATTATTAAAAGAAATAAAGATGTTTAATCTTGTCCAAGTTTACACAACACAATGTGACATTATACCTAATAATCATCAACAACAATGTGGCTTGATGATCACATAGATAAATTACCATTATACTGAAGATAAATTACATTATTAGCCAAAGTGGATTGTAGAATATTAATTAACATGTTTTTGATAAGTTTTTGTTGAGATTTTTGTTGGAAAAATACCTATTTCTAACTGATTGTTAACATCTGCCTGTTGGGTGTTTCTAAGCAGCAGTTTGTTATGAATCGTTGTATATTGAGTTTGGCTTTAGTACTACTAGTACTTTTAGTACTTTTTATCTATCAACAAATAATTAGTTATGTGCATGAAACAGAACAGTATACCCAAATATTTGTTATGAGTTCTAGATAATACTTGCAGCAAAAAAATTAAGAAATCTACTAAATGAATTAAGGTGGTATGACGAGTATACCTATTGTGATCTATTTCTTAGTTATGAAACCCTACAAGCTAAACTGTATAAAATTTCACACACACTCCTATCAATTTATTTGATATTACAATGATATTTATAGTAGGTAGGTAGGTATCTAAAATAAGTTGGAAATACTCATTAGATAGGTATAATAATTAAATAACTCGTTAGATATTGTGAGTTAAGTGAGCCCCATAGTTGAAATATGAGGTTTCTAAAGCAAGATTTTGGTCATTGACACTACTTCCATTTTCGATTGGTATATTCTCCTTTCTTTGTTGTCTAGGCACTCCAAATGCTCATACCAGCAACAGACCCCAATTTCTGTATCCATGGATAATTATTTCGTGTTGATTAATGAATTTAACAACCTCATGCCAAACCAACTGTGTCTAACGAAAAATATTGTGTACAAAGTTCAAAAAATAATTTAGATAACTAGCTATAGATAACCCCCCAGTTAGCTGTATTTTTAGGCATTGAAGAGCTACAACGAATTTCAATATTTCAAGGCAAAATGTAATGATATAGGTGAAGGGTGGTTGCATGCTCGTAAACACGAGTCTATTCATTCAATTAATTCACGGCTGGGTTGCTGGCAACTTATTATTGCAAGTGGGTTGTCGAAATATAAAGTTGTTGGTACTCACCGCTTTCGATGTACGGCAGAGCAAGGAGTAGAAACACTATGTATCCAATTTCACTGAACATTGTCGCTTCCAAAGACACACTTTTTGTATCACGAAGTCATCGCACATAAAATACCTACAGCTGATTCCCAAACCATACAAAACCTTTGTCTGTTTTTAACACAAACGCATGCGCGTGCTAACTATTTTTTATTTACATTACAACGAATTATTATCTCACTTTAACCATTTTAATCACTTTTATCATCACCACATAATTCGAGACTAACTATCGCACTTCCTTGGGTTGAATGGAAACAATAAATAACAACATGAACGGTTTCCGTGTCGACGTACCCTACGAGACAAACGAAACGGTGAAACACTTATTTAACAAAATTAATAACTTATCAATCTATTGTATTATATTTAACTCCATATTTTATTTTAATCACAGCGTCCTGTTCTTAGCCTAAATCAATCCTTAAAAACTAATTTAGTTCCTCTTCGACATCAACTCGACTTGCCCAACTGTCTGACATATTGGATAAATTGTTTGTAGTGGTGTAACTAAGAATCGATTACAATAGTAGTTTATACTCGAAATCGATTCATATGAATAAATATTAATTCAGTTATAAACAACATTAAATTATCTATTAAGGAATATGTTAGGATTTATGTAGTTAAATCTTAGTAGTAACCACACAATTTCTCATTATTGCTTGTTTGAGGATTTTGTCTGTGTGTGATATAATAATACAATGTGTATTACCTTCAGGTAGCTTCATCCATTTATTAACTTACCATTGTTTTAAAACCCTAGTTTATTTCGTGTATGTACCTACTAACATATAAATGAAATAAAATTGATGGCAAAAAAAAAATATTACTGTATAATATTGTTTTCTTATATTTACGCGAATACTACACATTGAAATAAAACTATTTTTCGGATTTGGGATCCAATAATTAATATAATTAAATCCAAAACCAAGTGTACCATTGCAAGACCTCGAGACACTGTGAGCACTTTCTGCGTGGATCGGACCGCAAACAACAACTAAATATGAGGGTACCCAGTTACTAACTATAACATCAGGACGTCTAACACCTCAGTCCCCCCGTGACCATGGGTGCTGTAAAGCAACCGAAACGTCGGGAACATAAAGTTAATAAACGCAATAAAATCCGAAAAATAGTTTTATTTCAATATTACTGTATAATTTATGATTTAGTTTCCTAGTGGCTAAATAAGATTTTTTTACTGTGGCAAGGTCAGGGATACGAATTTCTCCACCAACTACATTACATTATTGTCGTGACCCATCGTCGTGCATTTTGAGCTTTATAGTAACTAACGGTATTACGAGTATCGTGATAACCTCACATTGAGATTAATTTACAGAATACTTCGTCACAATTATTTGTATCGATTGACAAATAATCATATACAACACTATTGGTTTTTTTTTGTAATCGCTTTCTTGACTCTATGTCTTTTGGGCTTCGGCATTTGTATTACTAAAACTTGACTATTACTGACAAAAAAAATACAGACATTGTGGTTCCATGGATGAAAAAATAATCTAGGTGTACTTGAGAATAACAATTTTATTTTTTAATAATATTTATAACAATATGTATAACTTTAACAATGTTATAAAACTATTAATAAGTTTTGCAACTAATATTAATTCGAGCAAAAAGGTCCTTTTTCAATTATATTTATAGGAAGTAGGGCGATGGGCGTCAATTTATTATGACATAATTTCACTTAGTTTATCTGGAGCGAACACTCCTTTCTCCGTTATTATTCCACTAATTAAATATGCAGGTGTTACGTCGAAGGATGGGTTCCAACAATTTATTCCTGAAACAAGTTAACATACATAATTGGCTACTCTAACTAGTATAATCCAAGATAATCAGTCAGTAAAACATTTTATATACATACCAGGGGCAGCAATTCTATGTTCTCCAACGTGCGTCATTTCTTTATCGGGACGTTCCTCAATTTTAATTCGGTCACCAGACGTAAGCGACACGTCTATCGAGGTGAGTGGAGCAGCTACATAGAAAGGCACTCCATGGTGCTTTGCTGCAATAGCTATTTGATAGGTTCCAATTTTGTTCGCCGTGTCCCCATTCGCAGCAACCTGTAGACAAAATAAACATTCAATTGAGTAGTGAACTTAAAATATTAAACTGCTCCCACATTGCGAGCGGTAAGGCGATTAGTACACCGCACTAGCCGAGTGCCTATTGTCGGGCTTAATAAGACACAAAGCAAAAAAAAAAAAGATGGAACTGGCTGGGTATAATATTCAAACAGTATTTGGCAAGTGATTAAAGGTATACTTACTCTATCGGCACCAACAACAACGGCACTTATTCTTCTCGTGTTCATTAGTGCTGACACTACACTGTCTATTATTAAGGTAGCCGGGATTTTCTCATGGACTAGTTCATATGCAGTGAGTCTAGCTCCCTGGTTGTATGGTCTAGTCTCCGTACAGTATACATGTTCTGAAAGTAATTTACGTTTACAGTATGTTTTTTATACAGATTATATGTTCACCCTAGAAATGGTTAGTTAATTTAATTTATTGGTGTATGGTGTATAATCAGCCAAGAAAAGCCCATATATAAATACCTTACAGACTAACAATAAAATAATACACAACAGTATTTTAAGAATGATTATGAATTAGCATGTTTGAAATTCCACCATTTTAATTTTATCATTCAATTATAATATCTGTGTAAGAATAACAATAAAATTCATTTTTTGTATATAATGCCCTAAAACCCCAATGGTACCTGAATATTTAACAATTTGAGTATCAATTACTATCTTAAAAGAGTTGCATTTAAGTTTGGCTTTGTATGACACTGGTTTTACAAGAACAGCAAGTTTTTTTTTTACAGGACTATTTGTGGGGGCCACTTCTGAGGAAAGGCGTCAAAGCAAGATTATACTCTAAGACAAAGGCCTGAATTTCATTTCAGAGCAGTGGGTATAATCTAGTATGTGTGGAGTACCACTTACCCAGCCTTTTAGTTGCATGTAAAAACCTAATGACCCCCAAAGCAGTGCCATAGCCAGCAGTAGCCAGGGATCCTGTGTTGCAATGGGTCAAAATCCGTACAGAGCCGTCCCCTTCTAAATTCCTAAGTATTGCTTCACAACCATATCTACCAATCGCTTTGTTATCTTCTATGTCTTTGGTTAGCATTCCCTCTATACTGCTAATAAATCTGAAATATATAATTTAAGAAAGCGTGACAATTGTTTTAGATTACAATCCACTATAGTTATGTAAATTTAAAAACAATATCTGTTAGGTATTTTAATGTTACATAACCAATAATTTTCACAGAGCCTATTATTAATAGTAGTAGTAGTGATTTAATAATAGTAGTAGCAATTTAGGACAATTACATGACGCCATTGTCTAAAATAGATGTGTTATTTTTAGTCTGGGTTGAATTAACAGCGCTAATCGGTATTGGCGCCAATAATGTTGGCACACACTTTAAATTATTGATTAGGTACATAAAAAATTACACAAACCTCTCTTTGAAGTCATCAGGTGTGACACTTTCAGAGGCACACAGTGTATTAGCTAAATTTATCAGTTCATCGGCAGCAAGCTTTATATTAACAGCAGTTGGTCTTGCCGATACTAGGTAATTGAGTTTGCCTTCAATCTGTAATTATGGTAAATGTTGCCAAATTTAATACCACACATTTTAATTAACATATCTCAGTGGCACTTTGAGTGTCTCCTATTTATAGGGAACAACAAGTTTGTTATTCAGGCCAAATTTAATGTCATTTTTAGATAAGCTTGTAACTAATATATTTTAGATAAGCAAATGGGTTTTTATGTATTCTTTAGTAAGCCAGTAAACTGCCAGATTCTGGGGAGATATGATAAGAAGATGATGTCAAGAAAACCACTGGATTGTATTGACCTGGTTGCAATAGACTGACAAAGTGGAGCACATTGAAAGAGACACCAAAATGCTCCCAAATAACTGATGTAGAATGCCAAAAATTTAATAACTGTCACATTCCATTTTTTTCTAATATTCATTAGATGATGAAATTACAATGTATGATTTTGTATGAACACTATTAGATAATCTATTCAATATTTAGTAACTCATTCCAAATTAATAATGTTATCAAAGGTCAAGTCATTCACCTCTTGCCTCATGAACTTTTTGTCTGAAGTGTTGTCCTTATCTAACTCTATGGCAAGTGATAAGCAGCCCACTATAGCTATAGCCGGGGCTCCTCTAACCTGCAACAAATAACCCACCATTGTCATCATGTTCCATACTGTTATGTATACATTTTCAAAAATATGTACTCCTACTATTGATACTGACCCTACAAATAACCAGGCCTAGCACAGCTGTGGCAAATCATGATATTATCTAAGTATGTCTCACATCTATGCCCCAACATAATCTGTATTCTGTAAGTTTTATTTTGTTCTGTGTGTTAGCCCTGTTGATCTGATACTCTACAAGTGCAGATAAATATAAAGTTATGGGACAATCTGTCAGCTGTTTGCATTTAACATACTTAGTGCCATCTTAGTCAGGCATTAGATCATGTTTAAAGGCTAGGTAATAATTCAGAGATGTTTTGAGAAAGATTAGTATGCATCTGCTTTACTTTTTAAAGGAGGGTTATGTTGTTATAGATCTTTAATGTGTCCCTATACACAAAAGTTAAGTAAGTAACTTACTTTGCTTTAAATTTTTAAGATATTTTGATCGTAGCAGTTTATCTGGTTGTTGCATTAAACATTATAGTAAAATTATTGCGCACATTGATCACAGAAATATTAAATAAGTATAACCAATAAGAAATAATGTTATTGATACCTGCATTTTATTTATTACTCTCCAACCATCTTCTACACCCTGTACCTTCACATATCTCGTTTGAAGAGGAAGCAGCAATTGGTCTAGAACTTCTAAGCTTCCTCTGGTATACTTTATAGATTCCAAACTCATTTTTGCCTGAAAATAAAATCGCTGATCTAAATAAAATTGGAATGGTTATATATTTACGTACTGAACATATTAATTAAAGAATGTATTTATACTGTTTATATTGTACACGAAACAAAGTATGACTCTCTCTACAAGTGAATAAGTGATACAATACAAAATTATAAATTCAACATAAAAATTGCAGAATTTAAGTTTTGACATGTGGCTGACATTGACATTGACAAAACCAAAGGTAAAATTAGAGGGGCTGCAAACATAACATTAACACCACAATAACATAAACTACTAAGGCATGACTGGTACTTTCAATGAATTTTCATTATTGAAGTTTGTCTTTCACTGCTATTTCGTATGTGATTTATCACAGACAATTATATTTAATAATTTCTGCCTATATCGATAGAAGTACGTATGAAATCTTATCTTCTTAATAAATTTATTCTGAAATAAATTTAAAATTAACTAAAATATAAACACTAACAAATATACACCCACTATGTACAATTTCATAAAAAATATACTTGTGCCAGACCGCCGTCGCTTGGCAAAGTGCCCAGAAGACTGGCAGCATTGCCACGTTGAATGGCAATGCTAATTCTCTGTGCGAGATATGTACCAGCCCTCTGGTCACCAGTTGCTTCGACCAGCCGCTTTCCCAAATCGCAAAAAATGCGATGGGCGCCCGGGCCCCAAGGTCCCAGGGTCTCTACCCCAAACGGCTCAAACATATAACCTGGATCAAGGTTGCTATATTTGCGCCGTTTGAGGGATTCCGCGTAGGCGGCGGCACCACCAGCCCTAATGCTAGACTCCCGAAGGTGGGACGGTGCTAAGGTGTCGACGCATGTTGCGTCCCATACCAAGGGCCGTCCCATCCTCCAGGGGATGTCGCGCTCCGTAGACATGAGAGACCATGGTGCCCGCGCTGGTCGAATTTGTTTTTGTTTTCACACCTCCCTCTATTATTACAATACACGCCATCTGTGAAATCTGCTTCACATCACTACTGCTTCTAAATTGTTTGAAGCATAGACATTGTTTTTTTTACTTCATTGGACTTTGGAAAGAACATTGTATGATGAATATAATCAATATTTCTGTGTTAAGAAAAAAACATGGTATCGTGGTTATCGTTGTGTTATATTAGCTTTTGTTATTATTTTTAAAATCTGAAGAAAATGTTGTTATATCGATTTCTGAACGTCCTAGGAAATGACGTACAAAATTGTCTATGCTACATTCTATTTCCGCCCGGCATCGACGGGAGACGCATCGTCATTGTGGTGGAATTTGTGGAGCGAGTTATTTGGTGATTCTACGATAAAAAATAACCATGACTTTACCACGAGTCTTCCTGGACGTGACTTCTGATGGCTCAGCCATGGGAAGAATCGTTGTTGAGGTAAGGATCGTCAGATTTTTCGGATTGAAGAGCCGTCACACCGGTATTCCGACCGGCGTGATTTTACTGACCACGCTTCTAGATTAAACCTTGAGTTACTTGAAAGTGATAATTGAGCTATCTACTGTTCGTCACTGTTGTTATTAATCCGTTTTTAATGATCTGTGATATATTAATTCTAATAGGGTGTAGATGTAGCTATGGAAATGTACCTGGGTTCTAGATACCTCGATGTAGTTGATATGTAGGTACTGATAGTAAATTAATTCATGACCGAGATTGCCTATGTGAAGGTCAAATCTTCAAGCTGTAGATAATTATCTGAGCGGCCTTTGTCGTTATCACGATGTTTATGTTTGAGATTGGGGATCGTAGCCCCGCTTACCTGCGTGTATCTCCTCAAAGCGTTGCGCCGGCGGCGTCATGCCGTCATGCTATTGGTCGAAATTCAAATTACTCATCCAAACTATAAAAACGCAGACACGGCAACAACTATAAACCTTACATTACTAGGGTATTGACACACCCACATTTACTGCATACAATTGATTAAAAATAAAATAAAATCTTGTAATGCAGATGCTTACGTCATGGACGAAAATAAACTCAACTCCGCCTTATGTATACTCAATTAGAGTTCACTTTGGTTACAGTTACGGTCAGATGTGACACCCAAGACATGCGAAAACTTCCGCGCCCTATGTACTGGCGAGAAGGGCTTCGGTTACAAGGGCTCCACCTTCCACCGTGTCATCCCCAACTTCATGTTGCAAGGTGGTGACTTCACGAACCACAATGGCACTGGTGGCAAGTCCATCTATGGCGAGAAGTTCGCCGACGAGAACTTTGTCCTGAAGCACACCGGTCCCGGTGTCCTCTCCATGGCCAACGCTGGCCCCAACACCAACGGTTCCCAGTTCTTCGTTACCACTGTTAAGACCTCCTGGTTGGACGGCAGACACGTCGTCTTCGGAACCGTCGTCGAAGGCATGGATGTGGTGAAGCAAGTTGAAGCTTTGGGCTCGCAGTCGGGCAAGCCCTCAAAGAAAGTTGTAATCTCCGACTGTGGACAGCTTTCCTAACTTAATTCTGTAATATTATAAAAATATAATGCAAATATTTTTTAAGTTTTCAGTTCTCCCATGTAATACCTTCCCAGTTCTAAGATACAATTAACTATGGGTCATTCCAATTATGATAAAACTTATTGCTATGTTTTAGGTTGCAACTAGGTATTGCATTTATTTCTGTGCATTGTTTATTGTAATAAATTAACTTATAATAACACACCTGTATTAATTTTCTTGATGACCTTTAAAAAACTTTTGCTTATTTAATTTTTATTTTCTGATCTGTTACATAGATCTGCATGATGCATCCTATACTTCAGTAATATCAATACTACAACCGGACATACTTACCTGCTACTATAAATTACATAAAAATATTCTTAACTTTACATAAATTTATTCTTATAACAAATTTGTGATCATTAATAGTGGAAAGACTAGGGAAATTACTACTAAATTACGTAATATAACATTAAGTATTTATGCCTACTGACCGATTCAATTTTGAAATACTAATAAACAAGTTTCGTAATATGCGAACATACTGAATGATATTCTTTTATCTTTGACCTCGAGGTCAGTGCGCTAACAGGTACCTCATACCTCCACCAACAGGCACCTTTAAATAGGTAGGTAGGTACTAATTATCTAATTCCGCTATCCTCGTAGGTTGTAATGATATGGTGTACTTACACGAATCATTGCTAGAAATTAAATTAAGTCAAACCGAAGCCCTATGTTAATCTGCGCGGTTGCATTAGCATCAAAGAGAATATACCCTATCACTAGGTACGCAAATTTTGACTACTTCGAAGATAACATCAATGTAAATGTAATGAAGATTTGCAAAGGTATGTTTAAATATTCAAGTCAGTCTGTTGATGAATACCTTACTGCAAGCTAGCAGTATAATAAAGCCGTAGATATAACTTTACTTTTCAAATTATTATACTGGGTAGGGTAGGTACCTACTGGTAGGACTGACCGCAAACTGGATTCAATGAACAACTTTCCGGTATTGTATGAAACCACACCTGATAAACATACAAGTTTATTTTCTGCAGTGGTTATCATTAACATACGACCAGCATTTGGCCTGTTTCTGGACTAATTATAATTAAGTGCGGTCTATGGTAAAATTTAATAACTTACCAACTTAAAAAGCAGTGAAAACCTTTGTGGTCTCTGTGGAAAAGCAACTAACCGGTACCCACAGCCTAATTGCACACCAAAACCAACCCTAGCACGAGTGGTTGTAGGTTGCTATCAGATTGCAGATGTTATGGATCCATTCTACATAGGTAACTATAATCCAATTGGTACTCGACCAAAGGTACCTACGGTCACAGACTTGTAAATACTTCGTATAAGATACAGGTACACATAGTAGGAGCAGGTGATTAAGTTCGTATACCTATCTACTTATGACGCTAGCTAGTCAAACAAAATCAATATTTTAGGTCATAGTTAAGTACCTAACTACTTGATCGGCTCACCTATTAGATCAGCGCACACTACCAAACGAAGATTATTACCCATAAAACAAACTGACATCATCGCACCGCGAACGACTAATAACGCTTGCACCTATGTTATCAAGGCTACCTACTCTGGAAAAAATATCACGTCATTGAAGAAGTCATTAGCGAATTGTAAAGAATATTTCACATTGTATGTAAGAAAGTAGGTAGGTATTATAAATTCAAATAATGCATGAAGGTATCTACTCCCTTGGTAGGTACGTAACCCCCTTTTTGCTTCGATACCTACATTATTAATCACTAGCGGCCCGCCCCGGCTTCGCACGGGTACATTACGGTTACATTATTGGAGTTTTAGTAAGGATCCCTAATTTTTTTTTCAGAAAGTATAATATAGCCTATGTCACCTGGAGATAGTGTAGCTACCCAACAGTGAAATAATTTTTCAAATCGGTTCAGTAGTTTCGGAGCCTATTCAATGCAAACAAACAAACAATCAAATATTTCCTGTTTTAAAAATAGTATACATAAATAATAGGACATACCTACCTAGTAGGTGTTGAGTGTTTGCCAATCATAGAAACGAGCGTTAGGTAGGTACTGATTTATTGTTTTACTTTTTTATTTATTTGAACAACATAGTTAATAGTTACTCAACTAAATACAACCTCAAAGGATAATAATAACTTAATCTAGACTTACTTACACAATTATATTTTAATCAAAATAAGTAGTAGGTAAGTATAAAAGGAAACTAAGATAGATGACCATAGTATCACAAGGACGAAATCAAGATACTCACCTTATTTACTTACGATAGTGTGAAACTTACGTAATGATATAAGTAATCATATCATAGCATTTCAAGCTTTAATCATTTAGATATATGGGTTAAAATAGAATATAGGTAACTACTGAGTAATATCTGTAAGGTATTATTATCGCTGCGGTCGGCTGCCATCCTTGTTTGTTCCATTTAAAGCGAGTTGTATGAAATCACCCGAGTGAATCATATCGAGTTGCGTGCCCGGGAGACAATGGTGCTAATTCTGTTGTCTACAAGACTCGACTAAATAGGTATGTGATGGAACACCGAACACGTCTAAAAATGTTGCTGTTTACATTAGAATACTTGACACATTCAGCAATATAATTTTCCTAGTTTAGAAATATGTAGTACTAGCTGTGCCCCGCGACTTCATCCGCGTAGTATTTTAACTTAGCAAACATTTCGGGATTATCGGGTTAAAAAGTATCCTATATGTTAATCCTGGTTATAATCTATCTGTGTTCCAAATTTCATCCAAATCCGTTCAGTACTTTTTGCGTGAAGGAGCAACAAACATACATACATACATACATACATACATACATCCACACTCACAAACTTTCGCATTTATAATATTAGTAGGATGTGTGCCGAGATAATCGGGGTATATTATGTTGCTATTTAAAAAAGCTGTTAAAAATGTGCAGATATAAAACACAAGCGACTGTGATAAGAAAGTTAAATTATGAAAAAGATAACAGTCTTGTCCCTACAAACATACCTACCTAGCTAGTGTCAGAGTAATTTTAATAAACGGATGGTCCATGAAATCAAATGATTAGACAATAATATAATTTTTTGCCGTGTTTTAAATTATTATCCATTGTGATTCAGGTAAATAATACCTATTATATTAAAACGTTATCCGTGTGCGAGCACCCTTATCTACTACAAAAAGCTACATATTATTAGGTACCCAGAGCAGCACATAAGTAAGTATATACATATTTTATAAGTAAGTAGGTATGTGTGTTATAATGTTTTATAATATAGGTACTAGCTGTACCCTGCACGTGTTGCTACGCTGTCAAAGATTGGTCGTACCAACTCAGAAACCTTTGTGGGCTCATGCACAACACTTTGCTGAAGATCATGACATGAGCAAATGCATAGTTTACGATTCTATAAAGGACATACACACAAACATTCATTTTTATATATATAGATGAAAACAATCTTAATTATAGAGTAATCGGAATAAATATTGAACCATTATTGAATATTAGAAACATGATTTAACTTCCAAGAGAGCCAGGTATCTGTAGCTCTACCATAAGTTTTACGCTCGCTAGAGCCGCCAAACGCTACTAGGTATGCATGAGTAGCCTGTAAGGCAATGCAATGTACACCGGTCACCCAAACAATTCACATTATTTACTAAAATTTACTTACCATCAAAATTATATTACATAGATACTCGTTCGTGCGACAGTGAACGACAACGTAGCCGCAATAAACCCAAAAAGCGGTGGTGTGATAACTTTGACGTTCATTTATTCACCCGTACGTGAGGAGTGGGAGTCCAGTGGGAGTTCAAGACCGGGATGGATGGAAGAAGATGGGCGACCTTTGTCCAGCAGTGGAGTGAGACAAAATAGGTTTGAAGCGATCTCGAATTTACGACGCTAACGATAGATGGCGCTGAATTAAACGCTCAATGCATATGTGCAATTCTACATAGAAAACTGAGTAAGCATTTACAAGAATTGTGATTGGAAGATCTTCCCTTTTCCGCTAAAGATAAAAAGAAGTCGCTCATCCAGAAACTTCTAGCAAACGTATACACTCATGATAGAGACTCTCATCCACCACAACGCCTTAATCAATTTAACTACATAGTTCTTTAACAAGTCTTAAAAAGTAATTTAGGTATTTAATTAAAAGTAATTATGTAAATAACTAAATTTGTGCCCAGATAAATAGAAATTATTACGTATCGAAGGGCGGATTTGTTTAATTTATTTGGAGAATAAAAATTATCTAAGGATTAAAGAGTCGTTCCTTAACTGAATAACCGAGTCTAATAATGTAGGATCGATGGACATTGTTGAAAGTGTAATGCCGGCAGTTGCTGAATGCTCTCGACTAATTATATTTTTGAATTAATTAACAATCCTTAACATAGACAAATATCCTAAAGTTGATTACGTTATTGTATGTTGGTTCCATTTTCAAATTCTTATCATACATTCATGCAATACCTACAACGAAAGAACTACCTAACTAGAGCGAATTATGAAATTCCTTATGTCAACAGAAAGCTCAGGCAGGTACGCTCGGAAGACTATAAAGTGGAAGATACCTAAATAAATCATTGAGCATAGTACCTTACTCGTTCGATGTCTTGTCTCATAATAACGGGAGCAGGCGTCCACTGAGTAGGTAGGTATTAGGTGGTTCGGACTAGGTTGCTGATATTATTATTATCCAAATTATTCTTGGTATGAAAGATTTTAATATATAATATTGTTTAAAACCAAGATAGGATCTAATAGGGTCTTGGCTAGGGTCTAGGCTCTAACATTCTTAAAACGGGAATTAAGAGTCCCACTTAAGGACATAACATAAAGCATTTTGTCACGCCCATCACCTACTCCCCTAACAAACCATCCACAGATGCTCAATCTTAGCAATATCACGTGCCCGGAAAAACACCTCTAATCTAGTGGTGAAAAGGTCAAAAATCGTGGTCTCCGCTCCAGAGCTGTTGTTGTAATGTGGATGTGGCTTACAGCTAAATTTACACCCTTAGCAATATCATAACGACGCGAATACCACCGCTAAGGCCAGGGT
Organism: Notodonta dromedarius; assembly: GCA_905147325.1. Taxonomy (NCBI): domain Eukaryota; kingdom Metazoa; phylum Arthropoda; class Insecta; order Lepidoptera; family Notodontidae; genus Notodonta; species Notodonta dromedarius. Next base: position 3,708,391 of record LR990167.1, read on the forward strand.
GAAAAGGTCTAACATCGTGGTGTCGGCTCCAGAGCCGTGGTTGCAGAGTGTTGATGTGCAGCAGGATGTACAGGCGTAAAGCTTGGTCCTCTCGCCGATGACGATGCAGCCGGGGTCGCAGTGCTTGGTGCAGTTGCGTTCCAGAGCCCACATCTTAGGCGCTGTTGTTGTATTCTCCGTGGACGTCGTGTAGGAGTATCGTTTCACCTGTCGATTACCATTGTTTTATTGTAAACTAGCTTCTGTCCGCGACTTTGTCCGTATGGAATTCAGTAGAGTATCCTATGTGCCAAATTTCATCCAAATCCGTTCAGCCGTTTATGCGTGATTGTAATTACAAACATTCAAATAGACGTTCACAATTATAATATTAGTGGGACAAATTTTGTTGTGAGGCGGAGGCTAGGAGAATAAGTCCATAGTTAGAATTTGGAATCATTCTCATGAATAGCCATAAGCCAGACTTGGATAAGATGCTTGTAATATAGCAAAAGGTATAGCTCGCACGTTGCGGACCTAAAGGGGCGAGTGGGACATAGTAAAGATGTTAAGATATCAAGCTGCTCGTACACTTGTTTGTTGACTTGTAAGATAAAAAATAATATTATGTACTATCATTTCTTTTGTATGAAGCTTACCAAATAAACAAGCGTAGTTTGCGTTTGCGTTAGCATACGGCGCGGGTACGAGAATTTACGAGATCGATCAAACGATGTGTAGCAATTTAATATTGATTTTAATGTTAGGCACGAGATCAGGGGCCCAACTCTGTTAACTCCTGTCGCTCGAGTCGACAACACACTCAACACTCAACTCTGTATCTGAATACGTTACTTTTGACAGTTTCCATTCTTCTTCTTCTTCTTTCTTTCCAATATGGCCAACCCAGTTTAATAAGTATTTCACCAGTGTCAAGTAACAAATAGCCATACAAACACATTTAAATAACAATACAAGACAAAAATGTGACCGTCCACTTTGGAAAACCAAAATGGAGGCCGACAGTTTCCATTAGAAAAACTGTAAAAGTTGACGTAGGTACTTATTTATGCGATACGTCGGTCTTGACTTATTGCGAGTCAAGTGTGAGTCGAGCGACAGCGGTCAACATATCTGGGCCCTAACCACGCTAGCTACTCAAATCGTAATAGAAAAGCAAACGCTCGCGATTACGTTTCAAACGCTCCGCTTTTGACGTTTTGCTGACACGAGCTTCACGATTTCTACTGACATTGATATGGTGTCAGCAAAACGTCAAAAGCGGAGCGTTTGCTTTTCTATTACGATTTGAGCAGCTAGCGTGGTTAGGGCCCTGAGCCCCAGTGTTATTAATATTCGGCGTATGTCAACGTACCATACACATCCGCCTGTCGTTATGGCACTTATGCATGAGTGCGGAGTTGTTCTGCCGCAGATCCGCGCACTTGTCGTCGGCCACCTGCGCCAGGCACCTGTAGCACCACAATTCATTGTTCGGCCTGGCTGCTGCTGACGTCACGTGGACGCTGTCCCGGAGGAGATCGCACCACACCTCTGAAAAGTACAAAGGTGTTTACTTATATTAGCTATTCCCAAGGACAGATCGCGGGTAATCAGGATTTACCGACGAATACACGAATGTTATTCAAATTTGAGTGCGGCGTATTTTCAATGCACCATACATAAAAACTGTGTGATTTTCACATTAGAGGACCTATGGTTTCAGTATTTGCCCGGAAGGGTAATCCACACGATGAAGACGAGACCGTTTTCTATACATGTTTGGTCAATGCTATGAGTCTGTGTAGAAGATGCCATTTGGGGTTAACATTATGATTTAGTAATAATATAGTAAGTATATTCAAGGCTAATTAAAATGAATGAAATGGTTGCTGCAATTCAATTGCAAAGTTTGATGGTTGGTATGTTAATTAAATTAACTAACTTGCTGGCTAATTACTGCGCAAGAGATAACAGCAGAGGTTAGGTTACAATTCGCACACGTAAACAGGACGCGTCGGCTGCATTATATAATAGCACCAGATATTTTATGACCCAAATATAAGCTTAGAAACATTTGGGATAGAAGCAATCATCATGTGCATTCATAAATATAGAAAAGTTCACATAAAACAAAGAGCGCGAACCAACAATCATAGACAAATCAACTTTGACATTTGCGAACCGTGAATCCACGGGACTTCGATGAAGTCCGCTTTTGTTAAGAACTAAAGGTGCCTCATAATGGAGTTTTATAAAAACTTGTCGCACAGCAATGTGGGTTGTTGTAAAAAGCTATTGGACATACCTGGTGCGAGCAACAACGGCGAGAGTAGTATCAGAGAGCGCATGGTGTTTGCAATGCGCAGTGCGCATGACCCAGCTTCCGACTATCGATCCCGTCTGGACCAAGACCTGTTGCTGCTCCCGGCTGGCCCCGCCCACCCCCCATCCCTCCCTCAGGGCTTTCGCGAAACACTTTGATCCAGCAAACAATCTGAACTTTCCGAATTCTTTATAAAATGAAAACTTTGACATCGTCGTTATGAGCTACAAAACACTATAGCAGACTGAAGTATAAATTATTTATGGTTCAAAAATTTATTTAGCATAACAGTGGACGAAGCTAATTCGAATAGTTGTGTACTTAATACTGTTTAACTGAGCTAGAAGCTCGTACATTCCATGTTTAATATTTAATTAATTATCCACTTGCTGCTATTTAGAATTGTTTTAACATTCGTTAGCTATTTAATCAATTACAGCCTACAGTAATAAGGAATTTGAGTTGTATAGGAATTTTAATTAAGATACTATTGACAAATTTCTATTGTAGGTACTTATTTTCATTAAATAAACGTCCTTGAATGCAAATTTTGGGTGTAATCTATCTAAGAACAATCGCACCTAAGTACAATGTAAATGAAATTTGAAGGCTCTTAGTTTTATCCGTTCGATTCTTATTAAAATCTTAGCCAGTACAAATGTAGGTAGCTACAGGTACACAATTAAAGATTTCAGCATTAACTTATATTCGTTATAAATATAATATACTCGTATTTGCCATCCTTTAGCAAGCATTTAAAAGTTCTTGCGAGTGGCTTAGTGGAAAATTGCTTTAAATCGCCGACGTGAGTGTTCGATGATTGTATTGTCACTCTTTATTTAGTTAATCTACTGAAGTGGAGTAAATTGGTACCTATTTCTGGTTTATGTTAAAGCCTACGATCTAACCTAAGCATATATAGCACAATTATTTAATAGTTTTCTTTAATGTAAATATTAACTCGTCGACGTCATCGCAGCGGACGCAGCGACCCTCAGAAGAATGATTTCACGTTTTATTTGGTACTGATTCCGCTAAAGTTACCAACTTCATTTAAATAATGAAATTGAGATATATATTCTTAATTAGTGATTCTGGAAAATATATTTCTCTTTAATATCGGGTATTATGAGCATATGAATGAACGTGGCGATGTAATTAAGTTATAACATTTGTGCGAGCTTTCAAACCGCCTATTGTGATTATTACCAAATGTATTAATAAACACGTCAAGGGACCACACACGCCACACCAAGGTCAGAAGTGTTTCGATCTTTACAAAATTGAGAGGATTTAATAAAAACAAATTGTTGTACATTAATAATAAAAACTCATTCCGGTTCGTCAAAATATATCTAAAATGTTTATTTTGTTATTTGTTCAGTGGGCGGTATCCTCAAATCTACGTATCTTTTATTATTATTTGTTTTCCTATGTCGTTCTATTTTCTAGATAAATCTACATTCCTGTATAGAAGCTGTTGTTTGGTAAATGGGTACGGTCCGTTACCGAGGAAGGTAGGTTTCCGTCCCATGTGTACAAAGGCCTTCAGTAAGGAGGTCATTTCGTTGAGCACACAAACCCCGGGGACTGTGTGATTTCGAATTACCAAACGTGAGTTCTGTTTATTGATGTTTTACATTAACATTAACGAGTGCTTTAGTATAAGTTGGGTTGGGACTGTTTGCAACGTTTTCAATCTAAATATATATAACTCAAAGGTGACTGACTGACTGACTGACTTACATAGTGATCTATCAACGCACAGCTCAAACTACTGGACGGATCAGGCTGAAATTTGGCATCCAGGTAGATGTTATGAGGTAAGCATCCGCTAAGAAACGATTTTGATTAATTCTACCCCCAAGGGGATAAAATAGGGGATGAAAGTTTGTATGAAACTTTGTCAATTAAATTCCACGCGGACGAAGTCGCGGGCACAACTAGTTTGTGGATATATCTCTGTTATTGCTGCTGTTATGGAACCATAGTTTACTGTATCAAGATGTCAAATACGGTGATCATAAATGTCAAAAACGTAGCTACTGAACTGTAGGTACCTACTTAAATTTTTAAAAAGATTTGCGTAAAGGGCCGACCTCTCACTGTCGGCTTGTCAATCTCCAAAAGTATACATAGGTAAACCTTGTTATAATTATAGGTATCGCAATGTTAAGATGGCGCGTATTGTTAAGCAGTTACCGTAGCCTATATCTACAGGGTCGACTCGTACTGGGCATACCGACCTTGTTATCTATTAAGAAAGGTTTAATTTTTATCATCTCATCGCGATTCACTTTATAAAAAAACTATTAATGAAGTTCGTCCTTTTTCCTTGTTTGCGTAGGTTGGAGAGGGGAATGAGTAGGTACACACTAGGTAGAGACTTGTTGCTTCTGTAAAGGACTGTAAAATTAAGCCTTAATTCAGCTTTATATTTGTATATGCGTGAGTATTACCTAATTTAATGTCTATGTATAGGTGGGGTGCCCACTTATACCATGCTGCTTACTTGTCCTGAAATAAATATCTCATTTGATTGTCATTACTGAAAACATGTAATCACAAGTGTTAGAAGAATAATGCATTTTTACTGGGTAATGTTGTCGTTCCAGGGGTGATGGATTTTCTGGTTTGACGATATTGAAATATTTCCACTTCAATCGCTCCAGCACTCAAATGGAGAGTGAACACCATAAATTGTTCAAATCTTGCGTTTTCCTGATAATCGCGTTCTGATGCGGTTGTAGATATAAGATAAAAAATGTAAAAAATGACAATTTGTAAGTGCCCCAGTACGCCTAAACAAAATAAACGCTTTGACTTTGACTTTGATCAGGAAAACGCGAGGTTTGGAAGTTTGTAGATATTTACTTACTTCGGTAACTACTTGAAAAACGCTTGTACAACTGAATCAACAGTATCGTGATTCATTTGTTTTTTTAATTATTGCTCCACATTTTCTATGTTTCTGGCCACAATTTTACAGCGTTGACGGTGCATTCAGTCTATAATGTCTACACTGTCCTGCCCAATAGATCACGACGGTGCTCGTCAAAATTAAATTGGTATTATGCATACACAGGCTTAACACCGCGTCCATTTGAAGCACAGACTTCTAACTCTGTCATTGGAAGAAACATTTATAAAAAAATACATACAAACGAATTGAGAACCTCTTCCTTTTTGGAGTAGGTTGAAAATATACCACCACGCCGGTATTCTTCAAAGTATTATATACTAGCGGCCCGCCCCGGCTTCGCACGGGTACATTACGGTTACATTATTGGAGTTTTAGTAAGGATTCCTAATCTTTTTTAAAATATAATATAGCCTATGTCACCCGGGGATAGTGTAGCTTCCCAACAGTGAAATAATTTTTCAAATCGGTTCAGTAGTTTCGGAGCCTATTTATTACAATCAAACAAACAAAGTTTTCCTCTTTATAATATTAGTATGATTATTATTATAGTATGATATATTCAAGTAAGTCCTTTGTTTTGATCACGCTTTTTTCATCTCGGGTCAATGATCTTATACTGGTGTGTACAATAGAGGGCATTCTTTCTATTTTATTGAGGATTGACAGCGTTGAGTTAACGATGCTCGAAGTCGAGTCAGCGACAACTATCCGCTAACGAGATTTATCTCACAATGGCGGCATTAGCCACGCTTCGCTGGACAGTCTTGCTACTTTGTGTCTAACGTACTTTATTAACAAGTAGCCAGCTATCTACCTAGCTAAAGGCTACCCAACTACCTAACCCAGCTACCTAACTAAAATAAATTCAGGCTTGTACGGTTTTTAACGAATATTTTGTTTAAAGCAAATCAAGTCAAATATTTTTTTTTTCCATGTCAGCCCACAAAGCACTGATGAATATTCAGAATTTTATTTTATTTATTTATTTATGTTCAGGCATCGTAGGCCCATAGATAAATGCCTTATAAACTAACATACATATTAATAATAAATTGACTACCGATTTGTAATGCTGCTTCCACTAAGAAGATCCGCAAGAAACTCAATGGTTACTCTTTTTAATAAATGAAGGGCGGTGTACATTCTCAGGAATTCCATGAATTACAATAGATAATGATGTCTCACGATTACCTACGCAATAAGCTTCAAAATTGTCTCAAACACAGATATTTTCAGTATTGACAACAGTAGAAGTAACAGTTATCGATGTATGACGTTAATAGGTACTTAGTTCCTTTATGAAACTTTAGTAGCAAATATATTAATTGAATTATTTTTGAAAAAAAAAATTCATAATAATGACAAACAAGAATTGGTACCAACTTACAAAAATTAATATGAATAATTTGTGGAGTAATTACTGTTTAATTATGGTCAGAACTACGCGACTCGGAAATCTAGGGCGGTATTAATAAATGTGCCTCAAGTCTGAAAGCGATCTTGAGTACGCTTTTGACATGCCATTTTGAAACGGTATGACAACAATAGCATTTCCAAGATCACTCTCAGATTTGTGATCGATTTATTTAAATACGGTTCTAAGCATCATAGCCAGATTCTTATCAATATGTGAAGTGAATAAATCTAGAGGTTACATTGAAGTCGTCGAGCCGTCGAGTCTCCAATTATATTGCCAGTTCATATTCCAGCAGCCCGCCGAGCGCGGAGAGCGATCCGTTGAGTGAGATATCTTTGATGGAGGCTTAATGGGTAATAAACGAATCTCGCCGACAAATTTCATTAAGGTTTATTGTGGGGGAAACGCTGAAGCCGTCTCAGATTGGCTCGCCACTGCGGTGAAATGATGACCGGGACGAGCGAGCACCGCAGCGTCCGCTGTGAGCAGATTACGTACTTATATGTTTGGAAAGTCATATAAAGAGAGTAAGCTATGTACGTATCTATCTGTAACTATAGTGGCCATCATAACGTGTTTTTTTTCTTTATATATGAAATAGCGGTATGCGTGTGTATTCTTCTCCTCCTAAACGGATTGACCGATTTTGATGATTATTATTGTATTCATGGGGTCGCTTTGATTGTTCTTCTCTGTAGTTGGATCCGGTATGTGGCACTGCTGTTGACATCTGGAAAATAAAATATACGCATGTGAAACTGCAGGAAAAAGCTAATAATTAATTAAAAATATCGCCAGACTAACACATCAATGGTTCTAAATTAAACGGCGGCTATTATGGATACCTACCGTATTATGGACGAGGGGCAATCCCAGTGACACCAAGACCAGGCAAATAACGAAAAGAGCATTTGCAAAATTTAGCCTGACGGGATTTGAAGCCACAACTACCCGTTGCAGGGACACCAGGCCTACGCATGAACCACTACACTGAACGGTTGTCAACGGCCAATTTTTTTAATGCAAGTAACAGTCTAAGTAATGTCCTAAAGTTAAAGTAACGGATAAAAAATGGCGTCTTTTTTTATTTGCATTTTACTTGTTGATTTTACTTTACTTGTTGTTAAACCTTTACTTGTTCATGAAGAAGCTGGCCGCCAGTCAATTTTATAATATTTCGATCGATATGAGCGTCTTTTAGGCAGCAATTACTAGAACAAATATTCCACGTTATTAACTACATCATTGAACGTTCAACACATTTCAATGTCAGTAACGAACGATGTTAATTTATAAAATGAAACAGCGCTCTGGATCCAATTAATTAATTAAACAGTGTAATGGGTAGTTCTAGGTATAAAGTTATGGAAACTGGGAAACCCTTCGCTACAAATGTTCGAAACGGCAGCATTCGCTTTGCAACCGTAAAAGTTGTACGGAACATTCTCGTAAATTGGAAGCGACGCGACGCGGCCCCCGGTATTCGAACGGCATTTGTTGCTTTCCTCGGGGGCTTTTATTTGTTTTCCCTTTTATTTTCCATTGATTTATACCCTTGCTGGCTCGGAGAGTTCAGAGTCGTAAATTGTAGTGTAATACTTTTCCACTGGAAAACAGTAAGCTGTTGGTAGATTAGATACCTTAGTTTTTATTTTAGCTGTTAGTAGGTAAACTTGTTCTCTGAATGTCGTTATCTAACACATCAATGATTTCGTAGGAGGAGCGTGCCTAAAATAATAATAAAAAATATATACAATATGTTATTATTATTATTTTTTCCAATCTTAAAGTCATTCTGAAAATTATTTTACTGATAGTAAACCTTTATATAAATATATGTAGTAATCATGCCCTTTTTAACCCCCGACGAAAAGGACGGGTGTTATAAGTTTAACATGTGTATCTGTGTATCTGTGTGTCTGTCTGTGGCAACGTAGCGCCCAAGCTGATGAACCGATTTCAATTTTGTTTCTTTTGTTAGATAGGTATTCTGATCGAGAGTGTTCTTAGCTATGTTTCATGAAAATCGGTTCAGCCGTTTGAAGATCATCAGCTCTTTTGTAGGTTGAAAAAGCCACATTCAGGGCCAAAACCAACTTCCACGGCTCGAATCCGATCGAAATTTGGGCTCATTGGAATAATATCTTTGCATCACTTGAGAACGGCTGAAACGATTTCGCTTTATTATATTTTTAAATGATCGTAATAGTCTGAACTGGCTTTTTACAATATTATAAATTTGAAAAGTTTCCCGGATTCTGGTAAAAAATTATATTTTATCAATTTTTATATGAGATTTGTGTATGAACTAAAGACGTTCCATAAGTCACGTGTCAAATGATGGATACGCGCACGCGTAAAATTTTGTTAATGGTCATGGAATATTACGCAATAATAATTCTAGAGGGCGCTGCTCCGCCATTGAGAAAAAATACAGAAAAGAAACTAATTTAATATAATTTTAGCGTTATTTGGACAAACTAGGTAAAGTATACATTTGATGAAAAGGTCGTCGCATCGGGGGTTTTTAAATTTTTAATTTAGAGTTATTAATATAAAATACTTACCCTTCCCTACAGCGTGTTAGTTAGCTTTATATCCGACTGATTACAATTTCCACGCATTGCTAACCAATATTTATCTTACATTCGACGGCATTACACAAAAAACAATTGTCATCATTGTGCAGAGACGCTCAGCAAACAATATCGTCTGTGTGTACACTACACGAGTGGTCTCGTCGAGTTCCAATCGGCGTTCGCAGTATATTCATGACATTTGTAGTGCACTTCAACTCGCTCGAGCTACGAATCAATGAACATCTCTTTTAGTAATTGTCTGACCTCTTTCAGATACCATGAAAAAATTAAAATCACTCTTTACGGAGATTTGATTGTTATACACCACGGTCTTCCTTCATTTTCAGATACCAACTATGTTATTTAAAAAGTGTGTATACCTATTCAGCGGACAAAAGTACTTCCTATTTTAAATTTCAAGCGAGAGATTATTACCCACAGAGTAATAAGTATGTGATAGCTAAGTATATCGATTAGAAATTTCTGTTACTAGCAAAACTGGCGATCCAAATAAGAAATAATGCTTTATCTAGAGTATTGGATGGTGTTTATTTCTTTAGTAGCTCAGCGTGGCTCCCACCGCTCTCCCAGTCGGTGTATTTGCAAAGAGTCTGCCGATCGTCAAGTTCATTGCAATTTTCGAATGTACGCGTCGAGTAATCCGCTGAGAATTTAAATTTATATTGCTTTCTTATTGATTTTATAGTTACGAAGATGCGATCCCGATAAACGATATTTTAATTGTTTTTGCAAGAGTTGCGAGGAATTGGACCTTATTTCTTAGGCCGTTGAACTGTAAATAATATTATGTTTAAATTAAATTGCCTTGACTATAATGGAGCCTGACCTAATATCATGCTTACAAGGTATGTAATTAGGCTTACGGTAGGCGTGGTAACCCTACGTTACTACTGGCTTAGTTAAAATTTAATTGGTGAAGGTCTAGACAGTAGAGTCCAAAGAAACTCTGGTTTCACGTAATTTACAACCGTTTCGGGGGCCGCAATAATATTGAGATTTAACCTAAATAATATACTTAAGCGAAAATCGTATTAAACAAGTCTTGATTAACTTCTACACGAAATTTGTAACGGCTAAGTCCTTTTCACTGCTAACAAGCCGCGTGTAAATTGTCCAGCCTTTCACGTTCATCTTACCATTTTGCACGGATTCTGTGATTTTGACAGATCGCTCAAGTCTTTGACGACGCGACGGCCGTAATCTATTTGAATAAATTGGATCCGGCGGGCTGCCTGTGTTATGTAATAGCCTTATTACGACGGATTTGTATTAGATCGGTACTATCTAGATTCTAGTGCTATAGATAGGTAGATGTATTGCTGGTTATAGGCGAGTAAGAATCGATCGTCAGTTGTGGTGCTCAATTTTCGAAGGTGGTTTGTTCAGGGTGATTAAAAAAGTTTGTGTTGGTGCTGATAATTAAGAATACTCAATATGACTCACAAATGAAAAATCAATGAAATTATATTGAATTAATATTGCAATGACTAACTTTTTAATAGATAGAGTGATTCAAGAGGAAGTTTTATATGTATAATTCATGCATACTATAGTAGAGAAACACTGATAATGTTAGAGGTTTCTTGCGCCCGTGCGAAGCCGGGGCGGGTCACTAGTATGTAATGTATTAATAAATCGATCTCAAGTCTGAGAGCTATCTTGGAAATGTCATTCTTATGTCATACCGGTACAATATAACACGTCAATATCGCACTGAAGAGCCTTCTCAGACTTGAGATTGATTAATTAATTTAACACCTACATGTCTGTGGCGAAGCTAATTAACCCGATAGTTAATCATAATTAACATTATCCGAGTAGGTTGTGACATCGCCGCAACGTCATTATACTAATTGATGCATCTTCGGACGAGCGCCCCGTAATCCAGTTATTTAGCCTTCGGCTACGAGCTACGTTGCTACGCCGTAGACTAAAGTGACATCGTAGACGGCACGGAGCTACGAGAGTTTATGATGGTCAAAGAAGTAAATATTTATCAAATTTTGTTAAAGGCAACGGTGTCTAGTGAAAAATGCATTTCATGCATGGGAGGTTTGTGGCTACCTACACACTTTCAAAATTAATTTACCGTCATACCTAAGTATTATGTTCATTACCTACATACATACCAACTTATCATGAGGTATATCCTCATATATTATTGTTCAGATGACGTACTCGTTGTGACACTGTCTTTTCTTTTTTGCGTATTACTATGTATTACCGTTAATCTTAAAAAAGGTCAACTTGCCAGTCCGCTCAAAGAATTTGTAATCAAAAGCATAAGTATGCATTTAATCGTTAGAGATAATAGATCACTGTGTCACATTCAATTCAGTGCAGTGTACCTAGCCTGTCATATTAATAACAATACGCACAAGAACCCGAGAGCCAAATAAAATAAATACTAAAATAAAAGTATTTAACAGGCCAGACACTAATCTCCCGCAAAGTTCGCTCCAAATATTCCGCACCATTTACTTGTACAATAAAATTATCATTACATAATAGTAATTCGGCGATATCAATAAATTATTCGGCGAGTCTGGATTTAATCCGAGGCTATTATCGGCAAAACTTTAGGGTTGCCCCGATGCGAATTGCTTCCAAGAAGATTAATACTAATGTTTCACAGCTGAATATTTAAAAATGTCAACTAAATATGTTATGCTTGAACTTTTAAAAGTTGTACAGTCGAACACTAATTAAGTAAAAAATATTATATTACAGCAATACTGTTTCATTTTTTTATATTTGCGTAATAGCGTAAATAATATTATCCTTGTAGAAATATTTCTTTCCACCACTAAGTATATAGATAAATAAATAAATATCGCCAGACAAACACACCAACTGTAAGGTCCCAAACTAAGCAACGCTTGTACTATGGGTCCGTACAATGGACTGGGGGCAATCCCAGTGACACCCAGACCAGGGAGAATTACGAAAAGGCCATTTCCGAAATTTACCCTGACGGGAATCGAACCCGCAACCACCCGATGCAAGGAGCCGAGCGGCCTACGCTCGAACCACTGCGGTTGTCAAAAATTATTTACAATAAACATCTAGCCTCGACAAAGACTATCAAAACATCTTCTGTTACAATAAAACCGTGAAGTTTGCTGAAATTCTATCGCAATAAATGTAAAAGTGTCGTAAAAAAATTATATCTATTACCACAGCTCTTCTTTCATTACGGTAATACGTATCTACCTGACTACACAGTCAAACCGTTTTATACTTTTTTGGCGTTTAAAATGAATTTTCAGGGCGACTCGTAAAATGAGACGCGGCCTCGTAAATTATTCAGGTGCGGCTGATACCACGCGCCGCGATTTCTCTTTATTATCTGATATCGAGTTTCTGAGGCCATAAGTTACGAGTGTTGTTAACTGTAAGGAGGAGAACTTAGCCTAGACAAAGTTTATTATGTACCTGTGTATAAATTGGTTATAATCAATTTATTTATAGTGAATCGAATAAGGAATTACAGTAAGTACTGGAATCTTTTCTCAGGAACCGTATAAAGGTGCCCGTTTTTAGAACTGTGCACTATATAAAACATCTTCCGTGTAATCCACAAATATATAGTTAAAAACAAGATGTAACCGTCTCTAAATAAAAATACATAGTAATTTCACAAGATTATTTTCAGTCAACGGATCATATCATTAACTTTTATGCAATAACCAAACACATTTTAGCGATTTTCGCTTCGGCAATAACACCTCTTTATTTTATAAAAGTTCGCATAAAGGTTCTTATTATTTCTTTCGATTAAATTCGTGCGGGTGCCAAGACAATTTAACTTTTCTCCGGGACTCGTTATTCCGAGAGTCATTATTTGCCACCATTTTTGATCCTGGTTTACAGTAGTAACAGTGGTGAGAGAGTGTGGCGGGACCAGTCCCATAATAAAAAAAAATCGCATGAACTGTGACACCGTGGTAACTGCCGGGTCTGGTGACACGTGCCGTGGAGGCGTTTATATTCGAGACGATCCAAAAAGCTAATATAACACAAAAACCCATTTCACTTCTAAAACCTACGCGATGAGGTCAAAATGGATCCACCTTTCGTCTTTCAAATGAGTTGTATACCTTTAAAGGTTTTTTTTCTCCTACCATAAACATTCGCGACGTTTTATTCCATAATAATTGGTAAGGGGCGGTCCAAGGAAGTCATAACATAATAGGTTCATGGGGCGGTCGTGGTCATACGCTATTATTACTGTCATCAGCAATTCATACCCCGCTGCTAATGTGTCTTTGAATATTTTTTTCTGTACAATACGGGTAAGTATAAAACAATAATTATACGATTTCCAACAATAAACCGCATTTAATACAACAATAGACGCAAAATATTAATCTTATATATAAATTAATCTCTATTTACTTGGTCATCGCATCACGCGTAAACGGATGGAACAATTTCGCTAATTCGGTTTGTTTATTATTGTCAAGCAAGGTTCTTATAAAAAAAAAAAGAAAGTTGAGCGAAATAATCCGCATTAAATATTCAAAGTTAAGACAGGAACGTCTGTCGGGCAAGCTAGTTTATTTATATTATAACAACTAGCTGTGCCCGCCCCGCGACTTCGCCCGCGTGGAATTTAATTGACAAAGTTTCATACAAACTTTCATCCCTTATTTTATACCCTTGGGGGTAGAATTAATCAAAATCCTTTCTTAGCGGATGCCTTCGTCATAACATCTACCTGCGGGCCAAATTTCAGCCCGATCCGTCCGTGGTTTGGGCTGTGCGTTGATAGATCACTATGTCAGTCAGTCAGTTAGTCAATCAGTCAGTCAGTCAGTCACCTTTGAGTTATATATATTTAGATATATTTTTTAGTAACCGTGTTCACTGTTGGACCTAACTTGATTTGTACGTTCTTGGAATTTTAATTATAATGGAATTCAGGTTCGGAGCGAAGACGGTTGAAATGTTTGTGTTGTAATCCAAGTGTTGGGTCAAACTTCTAATTGCATAACGTAAGTGGATTTGAGCTTTGGATAGAAGCGTTAAGTTACAGATTGCAAAAGCTTTAGTTAAAATTGAAATGTGTCTTATCCAATGCAAAATGCCAATTCAAAAGCGTACTTAAGACCGCTCTCAGATTGAGATCGATTTATTATTTATTAGATTTATTTATTTAATGCGGGTCTTAATAACATGGTCCTGAGAGGTTGTTAGTATTTTACCAGTAACCCTGTGCAGTGCTGCCATTAGAAATAGTAGAGTATTTTCGTAATTTAATTACAACAAACATATATAAAGCGGGTAGAGTCGAAGCTTTTTCCTTTATACTCGCAATAAAAATAGTCGCCTCCTGACCCTCCGTTTGTTCCCAATTGGTTAACTCCGAGGACATTATAAGCTAGTCCTCTTTTAAACACCACCCTAGTTTAGAGCATCTAGGTGTAGGTAAATTCTGAATAGGATTTTCAACATTTTTATCTAAGTGGTATTTAGAACAAGGTGGTTGGTTTTATTACACCATGTATATTTAAAACTACACGAACTAAAATATAACGAAAACTCAAATAAGTTATATTATATTATAATAAATATTAATTGTACCTAATAGAATTATAAGAATATAATAAATCAATAATGATATAGCTACAATTTTACGAGTACGGCTGAGCCGAAATACAAGTCTAAACTACACATAGTCATGTAAAACATCTGACAGTCAGTGAAAACCAAGTGAAAACCTTTCACAGCTCTCTGAGAAAAAAAAATCGTATTGGAGTGCCTACTTGCTACGACGGTAGGCAATCGATTTGTCTACGCCGTAGGGCTGTAGGTCATCCTATGTCTACGACGTAGGTCAGTAACTCATATGAAATAATAAACCCTTGTTTTAAAAAGTTCGATCTCTGATGTCATTTCAGTTGCCTGGCTGGAATAATCCTGGAATAGAATCCAAAAATTTTGATAAAGTTTTAATTCAAATCGGTTGATTGTAATATTCATTATATTTTGACTTCGAGTAGTTTGGTGGTTAAGGTTAACCTACCTACTTCATAAATTAGTAGTCAAACGTAAATTAGCAATAACAAAAACCTAGTAAATAAGGTTTGTCTAGTGACTTAAAACCTATCTTAAAACGTATGAATTCGAGTGTAAGTCCTAAGCAATTCGCACATGGCAAAATGAACTCTTTGTGCAAACGAGTCTGACGATAAAGAGACACATTTCCACCAGAATACATTGTTAATTGCATAAAGAGGGCCATTTGCCAGGCAATTTGAATGTCAACACGGTTGGCAGAATTAATTGCGCTCGCCTCGGTCGTTGCCGGAGAACTAGACGTGCTGAGCAAGATACTGTAATAATTTTAACGTGTTGCATTCGAATATTAGATTCACGACCGCTTGGCGCAGTGGTTCGAGCGTAAGCCGCTCGGCTCACTGCCATGGTGGTTGCGGGTTCTATCCCGCCGGGACAAATTTCGGAAATGGCCTTTTCCTAATTTGCCCAGATCTATGTGTCACTGGGATCGCTCCCAGTCCAGTGCACGGTACCCATAGTACAAGCGTTGCTTAGTTAGGGACCATACAGTTGGTGTTGTTGTCTGGCGATATTTATTTATATAGATAAAACAGCACAAAAATTGTTACAGACATTAAAAGGCAAAGCTCAGAATAATACGATAGGTAGGTATGTATAGTCTGTCTTCACTGGGCACCTACATATTAGTCACCGTGTATGCACCTGAATTAGTATTTCGGACATTTGAAACACCTGTATTTAATGTTCTTTATACCTAAGGGCCTGTGCACACCACGTTTTTTAAACGCGCCGTCGACGCGCGTTTTAGAACCGTGCTGGCTGCGTCTGACTCGCGTCTGTATCGCGTCTGTATCGCTACAAACGCGCTTCGACGGCGCGCTCAAAAAAGTAGTGTGCATAGGCCCTAACACACACAACTCACATACATTGGAGCCGACTCCACTTACCATGACACATACGTCGTCCTGTGAAACTGAATTCAGGACCCAATTACTCACAATGAAGGTATGGAGAAAACATTGTCAACGTTTGCATTGTCAAATTTAAAAATAAAAAACATAATATTGTTCTAACTCCAATTATCGATGATAAAGTTTCAAGGATGGCAGACGTGAATTATTGTTTCACAGTGAGCGAAGTTACGGCAACATTAACTATATCCAATATTTATTTAACTTAAACGACCGAGATAGATCTCACCTATCCAAGTAATTGAAAAAGTTACTAAGGTAAAGTTGTCCGGCCTTCCAAATTGGGACCGTGTCGCTTATAACTTCACCGGCTCGGTTGTTTAGAAATATGCGACGGTAACTTTGGCCCGAAGATAATTGCTTCTTGAAATGACGTCTAACTTTGCTGTTTCTTCTTATCGGACGAGGAAAGGATGTCCCGTTTTCAATGTATATAAATTCCTGCAGTGGTATGTATAATTTGTGCATCTTTTAATAATAATATAATACCAATTGGAGAAGTTGTACAGAACTTTTTTACAAGATGGGATAGGGACGCAGATGGCAGGAAATAACGAGGAAGAGTTCTTTATGTTATTAAATTGAGGTATCCCGATCACAATAAAACTGCAATGTAACATCGATAAAAACTTTTATTGATTAAAGACGACAGAATGCCGCCTTCGTATATTAAGCGTACGTTTCTCCCGACGTCTCCATCTTAATTGTCTGCTATATGATAAAGTTTTAATTGTTTTAATGGTAACACTGGATTACAAGACACAGATTTTCGAACGAGACGGGCAGGGGCGGGCGCGCGGGGGGAGGCCACCGCACACGTGCGGCGTGGAAAACGCGCGCCCGGTTTTCACGATTATAATTCTCTATCTAACAATAAGTCAATATTCTGATTGCTAATATCAAAAAATTTACAATTAAAATAGAATTTACTCTAAAAATAATTTACGCGTGACGGGCGTCGGTCGTGAGTCGACTCGGGACGACCGGCGCCAGCGCGTTATCTATCACATAGAAAGATTCATAAAGTTACAATAGGTGCGGCAGCGCATGCGACCTATAGTCGCGCCGCCGCACACCGCTCACTCATCATTTCAGAAACTCGACAACTATAGGTATTTTACAAGAGTTTTAAATACACCGTGGTGTCTACACGAAAAGGTCTTTTAGGGACGTGCAGAGGTTTGCGTCGCAGCCCTCAGCCGCTTCCTCTTCCTCCGGCCTGTTGGTGTACCAGCGTTCTCCCTCGGCTCGGCCCGCGGGCCGGCTCGGCCCTGGAATGTCTCGCTTCGCTCTAGTCTCGCTGGGTTTATTAGTCTCTTTAACTGTTATCACACCCGAGGTGGACGCACCCGGGTCTACTGCTGAACTCTTCCTAAGAAAAACTTCTATAGCACTCCCAAGCGCGCTCGCATCCACCACAGATCCCGACGGTTTATCCCATACCACCGCTGCCGCATCGCCAGGAGCTTGCTTGGAATCCGGAGCGAACGTGACTTTGCCTTTCTTAGGTTCGTTTTCTTTCTTCTTCGTAGCTAAAGTCTGGTGTCTACGTGTGAACCAGGTAGTGCCGGAGTCTGTCGGTCTGTCCCGGAGCGAGGAGGCGTCGAAACTGCTGGACCTCATGTCGGCGAGTCGTCTGGTCCGCTCTGGTTTTCCGCAGCGGTCTATTTCTGTGGCGGAGGATGTGAGTGCGTTGAGCATCAGGTGAAGATCTGTGTCAGTGCAGACGACTCCGGCGCCGGTGCGAGGCGGGATGGGGGGAGGCATTTCTGAAGCGCGTCGACGTGCTGGTATGGGCGGTAAGGGCGATCCAACGAAGTCTGAATGCCTGCGTCCACGGTTAGTGTACCGCACGGAGCCGCTCATGGGAGAGCGTTCGTCGAGCGGTTGGACCTCACACACACGCTCGTTAGATGTATTCCAGAGTCGCATGCGCACTTTTCGTGCTTGGACTATATCGTCCATTATATCGAGCTGTAGGTTATGAGTACTACCAAATGTGTCCGTTGCCGGTGGGCCTGCAACAAAAGCACGAAAATAATATTGTACTACTATTGAAGTTATAGTCAACTTGACGAAATTTGCAAGTGACCCACATTTATTGGATCCGGAATCCCTGCGTCGTGCTAAGGCCGGGAACGCAGCAATTGATTCACGGCGTCCACGACCAAATAGTGCTTGGGGCACTTTGGATATAGTCACTACCGAATGTCTGCAACAAGGCAAACATCATTATATTTATTGGAGGAATATACACATTAGGGTACCGCACAGACAGCGTGCGTGGAACAGCTACTAGAAAAGGAATGATTAAAGTCATGTATTTAGGAATTAGTTTTTATACTGAAAGTTGTCACCTTCTGCCGCCAGGCTGTGGCGTTGCTTGACTCAAAGTTGCCAAGAAGGCGGCCTCGCGAGCTTCCCGCGCGGCGCCCTCGCCTCGTTCAGACAGGCGCCGAACCTGCCGACAAGTTGATCATAATCATATTAATTAGTGACAAAGATTTATTATTATTTTGTCAAATAAACACATTTTCTGAGTATCAAATAATAAAATGCTGTGATTGTCCGACTAATTACCTAGACCCATCAAATAACTAAGCGGAATGGCTCGTGGAATGCAGAACTTGAAGTCACTACTGTAATTAATTTTCATAAGAGAAATTTGAATTTCAGAGTCAACACTAAATCACTCTCTTATTTTATTCTAGAAAAGATGAAATAATATTCTCCAATAGTAGTTGTTCTAAAATGAATAATATGTATGGATACAATCATAGTACAATACAAAACCTAAATAGCCTAGGTCAGTCCAACAGAGTTACACTCAGATGGGTGCCAGGTCTCTCAGGTATTGACGGAAATGAAAAGGCGGACGAACTAGCCAGAGTTGTAACCCGCAAATTGGTCCTGAACCGTTCTGCGGCATCTCTAAACAGCGAGCCTACACAAACCTTAATACCCAATCTTTATCAAGGGAGGTCGAGAGGTGGAAGGCCACACCAGGACTAAAACACTCGAAAGCTCTGATTAAAGGCTACAACAAGAAAGCATCGAAAGAGCTCCTGGAGCTCAGTCGGTATAAAACGTGCGCAGCAACTCGAATCCTCACCGGGCACTGCAAACTAAACAAACATTTGTTCAACCTAAAGATGAGCGACAGCACAATGTGCGGATTCTGCCAAGAAGCAGAGGAAAGCGCAATGCACATCCTCTGCTCGTGCGGCTCACTAATGCGTTGCAGAAGTATCTTCCTAGGGCGGCATATCATGCATCCGGAGGAGATACAAACACTCACTGCTCAAAGTATTTGGAAGTTCCTGAAGGCCTCAGGACTAGGCAGTGAACTATAATACGAAAGTGCTAGCTACAAAAGATCAGAAATGGTCGAAGTAGCAGGATGCCGCCCGAGCGGCATAGGGCACAAAATATAATAATAATAATAATAGTACAATACAATAAGTGCACTGTTATATAGTGTATGTAGGTATGTAGGTAGAATATAATGTTTACTGAGCTAGTAATGTGTGTCCACAGTGTGGAATAATGTTTACCTGGCTGGCAGTGGGACCAGAGGTACACGAAGGTGTCGGCAGCGAGTGTTTCCTAGTGTCCCGCCAGGGGGACAGGTGGTAGGGGTCTGGCGGTGACTCCTGGTCCACGGAGAGCCCCCGCGCTGGCGTGCAGGACCGCGGCGAGCACTCCGTCTCCTCAGCGCCGCTTTCCTCCACCACGATGAGCGGCTCGCCACCGCCGAGCATCGCCATTGAACCGCGCCGCATCATTGCTAGGTGAAGAGAAAAATAAAACTGATGTAGCAAGCCCTATCCGCGTTGTATCAACCATTTGACAGAGAAAGAGCTATGAGAATAAAAGAGTCAGTTGCCATGCGCCTATTTTTTCAGCTCTCTGTTAATATTTGTGAAATACAAATAGGTATATGATGCTTCCTTTGAGATTACGTTTGCTCTTGACCCGTCGATGTAGAGTTACAAAGCTGTCGAAACGAAGATAAAAAATAAATTGGATGCATCATCGATGTATTGGGCATTCGAGCTTATGAGTTTGTCGATCGTTCCAACACATTCACGCATTTAATTGTGACTAGATTTTCTATTAACTCTCCCAAATGATACCTTAATTCCCCTAGTTTAATATAATAGTGAACCCTACATGAAAGGCTTTATGTAACTAACAGCCTATATCACTGTACAACTGTAGAATAAATCGATCTAACTAGAGACAAAACGACCTCCTATTGATTTCAATTTGCTTCTAAAGGTAGAGCTTATTTGTAAACACAGACTACCTTCAGACTGTCTCAATGACAGCACTTACTATATCGAACGTGATGAGTTGTGAGTACGATTGTGTAATTGAATCTATCTCGAGTAAGTATTTCGTATTGCGGTCGTTATTATTGGAGTGAGTCAAGCGTTTTATCTCATTCACGGAATCTCTAGTTTAATGATTATTTTAAGGTGACTTACTTGTTTGATTTCGATTTAATCCTTTCTGTAATAAGTAAGCTGAGCATAATTTTACATTATTTTTTGTTTTGAGTTTTAACCCCATTAATTGAGTATAAATTCAGTAATTTAGTTCAATACTTACAGCAGACACCGCTTTGTATTAACAATGTAAAGCGTAGGTATACCTATTTATTAATGTTAATACTGCCTTTACTCCGCGCAGATTAATATTTCGTTGGGCTTAACCTAATTTCGTCAAACGACCGAGTTTCTATTAGTCTGGTAATTTCTGTTAGAAAGTTAAATTATTCCGACGATTTCAGCACTCATTTGATTGTGAAGTAGCGGCCATTTTGTTATTTATTTGTCTGGGTTCTTTGTCTAAAGCGAAAGTTATAATATCAAGTACCTAGTCCTTAGTAATTTGCGAGAGATTAATTTGAGTTGGCCAGTCATGCTTATTAATTAATTTATTATTGCCTTTTATAATAATACTAGCTGTGCCCCGCGACTCCGTCCGCGTTCTGTTGAATTTTTTCCCGAATTTTCTTTGCTATAAACCTCACGGAGCCCGAGACCTTTCCAACGAATGCAAAACCGTGGAAATCGGTTCGTGCGTTCTGGAGTTATAGCGTCAGGAAGGAAAACCCGACTTATTTTTATATAGTAGATTCTCCTGGTCTCCGTGAAGATGATGATTAAAAAACGGGCAACAGCTAACTATAAATAATAACCATAACAAGCAAGTCATAGATAGGTATATGAAAATAAAACCGTTTAGTAAATTATTAATTGACATTAAACAAACTTACATTCTCAAAACCGTTAAAGCGGAGATTGGGTATCTACAATCCTAATAACTAAGAGTTATTCCGCTATAAACTGAAATTACTCGCTAGCTTTGGCAGGCTTTACAATTATATTCAAAGGGACAATTAAATATTTCGGAAACTAGAACTTGAACTAATGAAACAGAATATACAGCCTGGCGCTACCATGGTGACTTTAATTTAACACACAGGTAGGGCTAGTGGTCAATAATCATAATAGTAATAAAAAAAGAAAAGTCCATAAATAGAAAAAATATTTATTTTGAACAAAATAGATAATAAATAAAGTAATCAAATTGGCATCATCCTTGAAATCCGATTCATTCAGCTACTCTTACGCTCTTACCTTCAACTCGGAGCGCGGCGAGCTAATAGTATTATTATTATTTCTAATAGCATTTCTTTTTCGTTTTAATTTCATTGAAGAAATGTTATTATCCGTGACCTCGGCAGATGACTTCTACGCTAGAGTTATTTACGTACAGGCTGCTCCAAAATGGTATTTCAGAAAATGTTGAATAATTCAATAAACAATAATCATACTAATATTATAAAGAGGAAAACTTTGTTTGTTTGATTGTAATGAATAGGCTCCGAAACTACTGAACCGATTTGAAAAATTATTTCACTGTTGGGAAGCTACACTATCCCCGGGTGACATAGGCTATAATATATATTCAAAAAAATTAGGGATTCTTACTAAAACTCGAATAATGTATCCGCAATGTACCCGTGCGAAGCCGGGGCGGGCCGCTAGTGTTTAATAAAACTTAAATATCTCGAAAATCTGATAATGCGAAGCCTAATACGTGTGTTAATTTAAAGTCGCCATGGTAGCGCCAGGCTGTATAGGCAACCCAATGTATAGAATACACTGAGAAAAACAATTACGCAAGCAAGTGAGTTTTGTCATTCCTAGTATTTTTTACTAAAATTTATGTAATTAAATCAAAATTTATGTTATGCCTCGTATTCATAAATTATTTGTTGTAATTACAAAATTATTGGTAAAATATTACTAAAAAGGATTATAGAACTACGAAAATAATTTGTTGTCCCATTTTTTTTCTGAATGTACCTACTACTCTGCTAGGAACACTTACGGCAAAAGCTCAGAATCTAGCTCAATCTTGAAATTGAATTTGTTTTATCTATCTCGCGAAGGCCCTTTACGACAAAGCTACAATGTCGCCCTGAAATAGAGTAAAATACATTTATTTTCCACACATGTCGGCTTTTGTGCTTTGATTTACCTAAAACTTTATGCATAGTCAATGTGCCGCTTTCTCGACAAATGGAACTTTTATTTTTGCTCAATTCTTTTTGTGTTTGCCCTGTTCGCCGAACGAGAAATATCTGGTACTAATATTTGCGTAGCGAGAGTGGGGAAATGGATGTAAGTTTTTATAACATATGCGATATAAACGGAAAAATTACATCAGCGTACATCTTGGAAATAATGGTTTATTGCAACCCTAAACTCAAGTGAGATACCCTAGTGGGTATGCACTTTGTATGTAATTATATCAATAAGTTATTATGTACTTTCTCATATTACGAAACTAGCTGTGCCCCGCGACTTCATCCGCGTAGTATTGGATTATTGGGTTAAAAAGTATCCTATATGTTAATCCCGGTTATAATCTATCTGTTCCAAATTTCATCCAAATTCGTTCAGTAGTTTTTGCGTGAAGGAGTAACAAACATACATACATACATACATACATACATACATACATACATACATCCACACTCACAAACTTTCGCATTTATAATATTACTAGCTGTGCCCCGCGATTTCATCCGCGTAGTATTGGATTATTGGGTTAAAAAGTATCCTATATGTTAATCCCGGTTATAATCTATCTGTGTTCCAAATTTCATCCAAATCCGTTCAGTAGTTTTTGCGTGAAGGAGTAACAAACATACATACATACATACATACATACATACATACATCCACACTCACAAACTTTCGCATTTATAACATTAGTAGGATTTATTGCGTTCATTTGTTTATAACGTTTCCGATGTTTCGGGTGTTTTGCAGAGTGAGGCGCCATTTCGTCCGACGCATTTTACCGGGGTTCAAGTATTAAACGAGATAGACGCAACTCGTCCGGTGCTTGCACGTTCAAGGAGGCTGAGGTGTTATACCTACGTCTTTATATATTTGTGATGCAAAGCGCCTGAAACCTCGCGAATGTAAAGGACAAATAAATGGGGTATAACCCATTAACCCATTTCGATTTAAATGTGTATTATATCAGAAATAATTATGTATACTTTCGGGCAGTGCGTACTGAGCGAACATGCCTGAGCAATAGCGTTCTTGTCCATCTTTCCTCACCTAACATCATGAACGTAATTCAACCTACGCTTTTATGATAACGGAACCGAGAATAGTTTTACAAATAGCTTATCGTGTCGGCTTATAGCCAAATGCATCAACGAGTGTGGATCTCTTGGCAAAGTTGTTCAAATCTCCATTAACAAAGTTTGTAGATAACGTGAAGATTGGTAGGTACCTAGCACATGATACCTATGGCTATGAAAATCGTGTCTAAGTTGCTATGTTTTATATATAATACAGTTAACATCAAAAGTAGATTGGTATCTGAAATGTCCAAATGAATCACGTTGTTAAGCACGCCATAATACTCGTATACCGCGATACGAAATATTGTCCGATCATATAACTACATTCTATAATGACGTTTTTTTAATAATGTGATTGCTTGGACATTTAAGATATCAAGCTACTTTTGAGGTTAACTGTACCTTTATCATTTACATTTTAAGTACTTTACATTTAAAAAAATACCTCAGTGCAAATATTACTCTTTGATCTAGATAAATATAAAAGCCACTCTGGGGTCGATATTGAGCTATTTTTAAATTACTGGACTGGGGCATACTAAAAAATCGATGAATTGGCAAACGATATGCAACAGCCAAACTACTAATGGAATACGGATATAAACATTACCTTTTATCAACACTTTTCACTTCAACAACACCCAATCAAATCTTTAGTCCATACACAATCACAAAACCACAGTCCACAATTGCCGCAATCCACAAGTTATTAACAAAACAACATTATTATCTAAACGTCTACCGAGATCGCTGCAGTATCAACAGGTCTGGCGGCTCCCGCCAGGCCAAGGCTGCTTTGGCACTGACCCGGTTCCCAGGCAGCCCTCACGTTCCCCCATCCCCCCGCCCTAGGCCGCCCTCGCCCGGGCCCGCCCTTGGTGCATTTGCAACCAGGAAGCTGTCCGGATGGCGTTAGATGAGATAGGTAGGTACCTACTTCGGTTTAAGTTACATAATATTTGACATACATTTGTAATTGAGTAGGTACACTGAGAAAAAAATACGATATCAAATGGATTTATGTAGTTCGTAGTAAGTATTATTTTTAGTATTATTTACGAAACGTATTGTTGGCACTTGCAAAAAATATTTATGTACCTAATGCCTCATATTCTTGTCATTTCTCAATGAAGATGGGTTGAGACTTTGCCTAGCCCTTCGATACTCACTGTTAACCCGGAACTATTTACGAAGATTTCGGATTTTCGCCCTAAACTCGTGCAAATAAAGCTTGTCAAAGTTGTCATTTTTTTTACAGAAACGCAAAGTTTTTTTGTCGTGTACGTTTATTTATCACTGTTACAAGTATGCCTATATTTTTTATTGATGAACGAAATTTAAAGCATTTTTTCCCTCAAAAACGGGATACATCTGTCTGGGTTACCAACATCACATGACCATCAATTAATCAAACCGCGTGACCTAATTTCGCTTCCATTTCCTAATCAATCAACTGGACTGGACCAAACATACTTACCGATTGGGAGCTGCACTGTGCAGTATTTTAAGGACAAATCACTTTTTAGTCACAAACGAAACAAACTCTCTAGACTTTAGGGACGAGGACATAAGAAGCGTTGAAAGAAGGAAAATGTTGGTGAAATAGACAAAGGCAAAAAGGTTACGATTTCCGTTTGATCCAAGATCGGGTTGTATTCAAAAGGTTGAGAGCTTGAGAGACGTTAAAAGGACTGAGATTAAACAGGGCAAGACAGCAGTCTGCCATGTTGGTCTATGAAGGCCTAGGGTCTCCGTACAAACTTGCCTTAATATTTATAGAAACATTTTATCCATTTACAATATTTTTACAAAACATTGTTAACCTAAGACTTTGACAAATTCATATACAATAAATACAAAAAACTTGAATTTATTTGATACTAGAGACCCGCCCGGCTTCGCACGGATATTTTTTATCAGTGTTTCTCTACTATATTATGCATGTATTATACATTTAACTTTCCTCTTGAATCACTCTATCTATTAAAAAAACCGCATCAAAATCCGTTGCCTAGTTTAAAAGATCTAAATATGTAGGGACCCTATGTATATAGGGACAGACAGACAGCGGGAAGCGACTTTGTTTTATACTATGTAGTGATAATATCCAGAACAGTTTAATACGGACATGATGATGCACAGGTCTTCTATAAATCCAGTATAAGTTCAAGCACAGAGCTCTGGTAACTTTCCCTTAGCTCCACAAGACGGTAATATCAGCCGCCTCCATCTGTTATGTTATGGATCGTGAAAGCCTATTCCAAATGGACCTCTAACATGAAACTTTACTCTGGCAACCCGAGAAAAGTCATAAACTTGTAACGAACCATAATCCGTCTTGAACGAAGGTTATGGGGATCAGGGTTATGTTTAGGACTGTTTATTAGTTTTACTTAAGTGGTAAGTGATATATAATATAAAAGAAAAAGACTCTCGCAGTTGAATTGGTAGCGTGCGTGATAGAGCAAAGTAGAGCTTATTATTTTGGTATAACTAATCAAATTGTATAAACTCAGATCCAAGTACACTCGCATGATGAACGTGACAACGAATTTTCCACACATTTCATCGTATGTCCGGGTACCGAAGCGCAACTTTTTAAAATCGGTGACTAAAAGAAACTATTACAAAATGTAAAAAGACCAGCCCGCTGAGATTCTTGCCGGATCTTGTCAGTCGAGGTCGCGTTCCGATCCGGTTGTAGATTTAAGAATAATATGTAATAAAATATACAATTTGTAAGTGTCCCCCGTAAGCCTAAATAAACGCTTTGACTTTGACTACGAATACGGCCATAATTTATCAAAAATGTATAGAAAAGCGTTGTCGTCGTCATCGTGTAAATGCCACATTATTCTGTTTAGATCGGTATTTGTTATCTGTTTTTCGATGTTAAATGTATTGCTAAGTAAGAATTTAAATTATTTTAAGCACTGTTATTTTCTAATTAAGTACTTGGTATTTGAGTAATGATTTAAATTATAATACAATACGAACAAACCTTTTTCAAATATTAAATTTAGGCGATGATATTAGAAAGAGGCGTTTGACAGGCAAATTTAAATAAAGTGACAAGGCTAAAAAATATTATTTTTTAATTGGAGACTCTCCGTCCTTGATTCCCGTAGAGATACGGCCATTTGTCCTGAAATTTGTTTACAGGCCCAATTACCGGTCTCCCGGAATGGATTTTAAAAGAAATAACGACAATAAAAAGCCTCTGAAAAAGAAAAAGCGTCTCGCAATAATGGAAAGAAAAATGGTGGCGGGCGCGTTAAATATCACTGTGTGAGGGTTGTCAGATCAGTGAAAATATCCGGGGTAGTTTTTTCTTATGGGAATGAGAAAGAATTGTCTTATAGAAATTGAATGATTAATTGAATTGACTTATAAATACGTATATGAAATATATTTCTTGTAATACAATCGTACCGAAGGCAATTAACGTTTCATTTCATCCGTCTGTTTAGGGCCCTAACCACGCTAGCTACTCGACACAAGCTTCACGATTTCTACTGACATTGATATGGTATGTTGTCAGCAAAACGTCAAAAGCGGAGCGTTTGAAACGTAATCGCGAGCGCTTGCTTTTCTATTACGATTTGAGTAGCTAGCGTGGTTAGGGCCCGGGTAGAGTGACAGCCCTGATACAAGGGACACCGGCGGTGGGGCGGGGGTCGAGCTCCTGTCTTAGAACCCCAGACTTTAATTACACCATTAAGTGCGTCGGGTAAGCCGTGCACCGGCTTTTACTTATCTTTTACGGCTTTAAAAGGGTTATCATTATTTGAGGTCGTCAGTTTTATTATGTAGAGTTATGAGATACTTTTTTAATTCGGTTTTTTTTCATAATTATTATTTATCTATACAAATAAATAAAATTGGAGTGTCTGTTTGTAATATCAAAATAACACCTTTTCACTTAATGCATATGAAAGTACATACGACAACTATAGTCAACTACTGTCTGTCTGTGTGTTTGTTCCGGGTAATCTCCGAAACGGCTGGACCGATTTTGACGGGACTTTCACTGGCAGATAGCTGATGTAATAGGGAGTAACTTAGGCTACTTTAATTTTTGAAAAACTATTAGGGTTCCGCGTGAAAAAATAAAACACATGAAATCAAAGAGTATCTCCGAAACGGGTGGACCGATGTTGACGGGACTTTCACTGGTAGATAGCTGATGTTATAAGCAGTAACTTAGGCAACTTTTATTTTAGAAAAACAACATTTTAAAAATAAAAAAATGGGTCATATCGTGCGGGCTCAGAACGCGGGAGCGGGCTTTTTTGTTAAGTTAAATTCCACGCGGACGAAGTCGCGGGCTCAGCTAGTTATTAAAAAAGTTGTTCTCATTATTCGCAGTAATAAAATTTTACTCTAAATTATGCATGCGACGTTGCAATGACGGCAAAAAGTCCACGAGAGCACATTCCCAAGAAGTTGGTAGAATCGTCACAGCGGTAATTCGTTGGCCTTATTTTTCTTAACAATTTTGTTTTATATGTATGTATGTATATATGTATTTATCAATATATGTATATAGGTATAAATTCCTGTCTATTTCTCTCGTTTAAGTTGCACCCGCCATGTTGTTTCTGCACCACCCTAAGGTCGACTGGTAGATAATGCCTAAGGCATTAAGTCCGCCTTTGTACATTGTGTTTTTTACTTGTGCATAGAGTTTAAATAAATAAATAAATAATGAAAGCCGCATATGGTACCTTTATACTGTTAAGTGTACTATGGAAAAACCCTTGTCGCGTTAACCGTGTAAATTACCGCTAACTCTGTATAAACGTTGTGCTATAATTGCAAGGTTGAACGAAGGAAATGTCGTGATTAGCGCTATTTACTTCCTCTGTGGTTGATATTTTATGGTTAGTATACAAACTATACTGCTTTAGTGTTAAACCTGCTGTGGTCCATCCTACTAATATTATAAATGCGAAAGTTTGTGAGTGTGGATGTATGTATGTATGTATGTATGTTTGTTACTCCTTCACCCAAAAACTACTGAACGGATTTGGATGAAATTTGGAACACAGATAGATTATAACCGGGATTAACATATAGGACTTTTTAACCCAATAATCCAATACTACGCGGATGAAGTCGCGGGGCACAGCTAGTATAAAATATAAATAAAAAGTTGACTTTGATGTAGCACATTTAAATGTATGATTTATTAAGCACATAAAAATATACGTCCAATTCACATGGCGTTCGTGGGTTAAGGAGAGAGAGTGTTGCTATTACAGATAATAAATTTTCTACTACCTAATAGGTTGGTGACAATGTTGCCAAACCTACTAGGTATACATTTTTGTGATGACAATCTCAATATTAGCCATTATCGTGCTATTTCAAGAATCTTTACTAAGAAAATTAGTTCAAGCACTGACTATTCTTTAAAATATCATCATCTCTGACATTTTAGTAGACGTTTTAAAGTAATTTTTGCTCGAAGCCAAAGAGAAAGTGACATATAAAATTAAGTGCTTTGAGTAATAAAACAAGGGCCGCCGCCAGGTATCCGAGAGCGGTAATTTTACGGTAAAAGTGGAAGCCCGCATGCCGACACTTGTTACCTCGTCTTGTGTTTTATACATAGGGTACCGCCGACGGTAATTTTAATTGCATGAGCTTAATAAGACTTTTGAATATGAAATTCCGGACGCTTGAAAGCTTGGGATAAGGTAAAACTCTGTTACTGTAAGAGATTCAGGTTTTACTGTGGGGGACGTTTAAAAGTTTATATAGGTAACTATAAAGTTACAAAGAATACGTGATAAGTTAGAAATAGAGGTTTAAATTGAATTACCAAGTAATTTAGTAATTTTTCTATAACAAAGTCGGCAAATAAGCGTGCCACCTGCTTGATGTTAAGCAGTTACCATAGCCTATTTGTGGGATAGAGGAAAATATCAAGTGAGTGACGAATGAGTGAGATAAATTATTTCAGGGAACGAACTAAATTTGTATTCACTGTAGATTTGTTAAATTGATTTTACCTACCTTATACCAAAACTTTATTTTTAATATGTATTCTTTGAAACTATATGTAATATTGGGTAAAAGGTTGTTCCTCTGATATAAAAGTACGGTAGCTAGATTAGTGTCATGTGGTATAGGCATTATGTGAACAGGCCGGGCGCGAAAAGCCTCCGCACTAAGTCGGTCCATTAGTTTCACGAACATGGGTTGGAGTGACATAATTTATTATTAAGTGGTATCAAGAGAAAAAAAAGTGCCATCTAGGGACGCCCGAAAGAAACGAAGCTTTATGGTATAAAATATCGTGTAACGCTACTGACGCTTAGCACGGATAGAGAGGCACCGCGGCGACCGCCCCGAACGTCCGTATAGAAGTTACGCTTCAATATAGTTCCAACCTACCGATGCTTAATATTATTTTATTTATTACTTAGGTACCTACTTTGAATGTACGGGTTATTTTATTATTATTTCATAGGACTATTGACCTTTCCTTGACCGATATATAGGACGTCATAAACGCGATCCATGGCGATCCGATCCAGGCCTTGAACATAGCTTAGTAGGTACTAAGTACTAGGTCCGGATTGCTCCGATAATATTGGCGAATTAATTTATTTCTATCATGCCCATAAGTAATTAACTTTCATCTGCCTTATGAGTAGACAAATAGTCAATACAGTAGGACTTCCTACTAATATTATAAATGCGAAAGTTTGTGAGTGTGGATGTATGTATGTATGTATGTTTGTTACTCCTTCACGCAAAAACTAATGAACGGATTTGGATGAAATTTGGAACACAGATAGATTATAACCGGGATTAACATATAGGATACTTTTTAACCCAATAATCCAATACTACGCGGATGAAGTCGCGGGGCACAGCTAGTAAGCAATATCGTTAGGTTTGACACCTTTGAATGGATGTCATACTTGTGTTGTGCCCTAGTTACATGTCTTACTAGAGCGATCGATAAATAGTGCTATACGTACCTGTACCTATCTATCGGCTAAAAATAACATAAATTCTTGGTACGTTCAATAGTAGGTACTTAAATCCTTTATTGTATTGTACCTAAACATTTTATACTAGATGGCTTTTGTTATCAATAAATAAGTTGATGAATCACGAAATACTTATTATTTTATGATCGAATGAATTAATATTAATGGAGCATTTTTCTAAAAGACTAATGAATATAAACATTCCAAAAACGGGAACAAAAATTTATTATTATGTAATTGGGAAAATGTTTTCTTTGGTCGTCAAACCGTCGGGAACATTGTTCCGAACCTGACCCCTAAACGGAGGGAGGGACTAAAACGGCTACATCGTAGGGGTGAACGGCTTGTGGGGTTAATTAATTAATTAACTAAATGTGCCGTGTTTATTTTGGACCAAAATATTTTTTTTCTAATTTGTCGCGTGTTTTTTTGTTTTGCTTTTTAGGACGGGTGAAAACGGGGATTTATCAACAAATTGAGGTATAGACAATTTTGACAGAACGGATTTTATTAGCTTGACGTTTCGTAACTGACGAAGACAGTTTGGAGACACGTTGATTAAAGTTGTTATTTATAATAGGTATCCGCTTGTTGTTTTTTTCCTACTAGGAGTCTTGGAAGAGATAGGCCTCACATTGATAAGCATTTGTCTCGACAAATCTTCGACATAGGGACAGTGAATTTGCAAGTAACTAGGACATCTCGTGAAAATTGCTCAATGTGTTACGTCGCAGAGTACGTCGTCCAAAAATCACAACAGTTGTAATGAGGGCGACGCGGGCGCAAAGGAAATTATGAGACTTTTATTATACTTTACTACGTGCTCGTATGCCATAGCGTAGGTTGCATTGAGTGGTGATTGATAAATATTTATAAAGTTTTACTGCTGCTAGAAGATGGGGGAGACCTTTGTCCAACAGTGGAATACGATAGGCTAGGGCGTCGCTATAAACTGTATAATAAAGTAGTCAAGAAACTCGCAAGAACTCATATTTTATGAAATGTATATAAATAATTACGGATTCTGATTATTTTGCTTTATAACCTTTATCTATCGTCTTGCTCGCCCACCCTGGCGAGCAAGATGATTGAGTTAATTGTTTTAAAAGTTATTCCAATATCTTTTGATTCAATATCGAACGATTATCCGATAAAAATATGACGCAGCAATGTTGCTGAAATAAAAATCTTGAAAGTTACTTCGGATTTAAGATACTTATAACAAAACAACAGTCACTCGTCGGTTGCGCAAAAGCACACAAAAAGAAAATGTTTACAATATTTCACATTTAGTGGTTTTACTATTAACAACGGGAGCATGTTATATTCGTGGAGTTACGATGTGTTCCGTGATGACAGCAAGATGACCGGTTACTTACTTGTAATCCCGAGTAGTATTGCAAGCTGTATTTAAGCTTTTCTTTATACTGAAAGCAGTCCATTTACACTGTATAAAGGCAGAAGCGCTTATACTGTGTAAACCTGTACCTTACAAGTATCATTACAAGTACAAAGAGTTGACTTGAACATTTATACTACTTTAGGCTGTCTTAAAGCCTATATACAGTGGCTCTACAAACATAGAGAAGATGTAATCTTTTCATAGCTCTTATTATGTGTACCCACCAAAAACTTTGACATTACAAATTTATTGTATGTTTAATTATTTTCTTAAAAATATATATATGTTTTTGTAGAAAATTACATGAGATTTTAAAATAATAGAAATTCTATTATTTTTAATGATGGTAATATATTCACTGTACTAACTATTGCATAGTATTCAACACATACATAGATAGATACGACGCGAATCGTCAGTTCCTCTCAAAATGATCCATAAAGACCAGAGGTTAAACATAAGAGAGTCGAACAGCAAGTAGTCATAATTGTATATCAGACAATTTTTGCATTAAAAATGTTATATTAGGACGTGTTTACAACAGTGGTTACTCGGGTAATGACAAGAAATGCCCTATTCCTCCGTGTTACCATCATCGTAGAGATTATTCACTCGAAAAAGCAATTACCGTTGGCAAGAAATAGCCTTGACGAACAGAAATTTATGCTAATTTGATCTCTACCACGGAATCCCTACTCAGGCTACGCAGCCTAAACCCACCAGGTGCAAGTACACGTAAATAGGGTTGAATATCGTTTAACACCGCTATCGTGCTGTACGTTTATTTTAGGGGCGTTACTTTTACGTCAGTGCTTTCAACGTCTGAAAACGGAGCCGGTAAAAACCCTTTGTAGTTTACGCACACCGCGGCTTGTCGGTTACCGTGTGGAAGCAATTGGCAGGTGGTGAAACAGGAAATTAGCCATGGTAAATGTAAATCAGGAGTACACATCTTCTTGGTATTTAGTCGATTAAGGCTAAAGCGCCCATCTAGCCCGCGAAGTTCAAATTTTTTGAGGTTTTTTAGAAATTATTCAAAATCTTACAATAATAAAAGGCACATTTTGTAATTCGCGAAAAAGACCGTGTGCAGTGCATTTATTAATATATCCAACTTACTCTAAAACATTTCAAGAACGACAGCTATCCAGATTATCTGGCAATTTTTGTATATTTAGTGATTTACTAGTATCATATCCACCGTGATAATATTTAGAGTAAAATAAATGTATTAATAAACGCACTGCATACTGTGTTTTTCGCAAATCACAAAATGTTATCTTAAATGTTTTCTGATTTTGGATAAACTATAAAAATACTCGAAAATTTTGAATTTCGCGGGCTAGACAGGAACCTTCACCTTAAGAATAAGGGGTTATTTTTTTATTAGTACTTACTTTTAAAATAGTTTTAAGACTGTCATTGTTGATTTTGTTGTTATTGATAGACATCTTGAATACAAATAGGGTTTATTACTATAAGCGTATATAAGCGTATGTTTTGTAGCCGATGATGACGTAGTCTGGGGCCCAATCACGTTTTTACGTAGGTTTTTTAATCTATCTATTCCCACTTTTGGGTAAAAGCCTCTTCATATTTGTGTATGTACCTATATGTCGAAGATGGATGGTATAATTACCTAGCTGTTGTACAAAACCGCTCGATCTTGTAAATTGTACATTATCTATTATTTATGATGCATTATATAAATATTATCTGTTATAATATCTAGTTTAGGTTAAGGTTATTTTTTAAATAACTAACCAGAAATCTTGCGCTAAGCAATCTAGGTTGGGCAATTTATCTGAAAGTTTTTTAAGCTGTTTTCTAAAATATAAAACTTTACTATCTATCTGGAACGTATGTATACATACATACGATGGAACAGGAAGGGTATATCTATATATATGAAACTCAAAGGTGACTGACTGATATAGTGATCTAGCAACGCACAGCCCAAACCACTGGACCGATCGGGCTGAAATTTGGCATGCAGGTAGATGTTATGACTTAGGCATCAGCTAAGAAAGGATTTTGATTAATTCTACCCCCAAGGGGATAAAAAATGGGGATGAAAGTTTGTATGAAACTTTGTCAATTTTAAACCGAGCGGGCTGAGACTTTGCATGCATAAAGCTACTATGACGTAGACATCCCCTAAGAAAGGATTTTGATTAATTCAACCCCCAAGGGGATAAAATAGGGGATGAAAGTTTGTATGAAACTTTGTCAATTTTAAACCGATCGGGCTGAGACTTTGCATGCATAAAGCTACTATGACGTAGACATCCCCTAAGAAAGGATCAAAATTCCACGCGGACGAAGTCGCGCGCTCAGCTAGTTTTGAATATTAAATCTAAGCTTTAGGTTTAGGGGGAAAGTAAAACAAGAAATAGTGTTGTAGCGATATCGCTGTCCAAAGATTTCATTACTGTACAATTAAATTTAATTACATTTTTAAAATTTATCCAAAATCTGACTTTAGTTAGTAGTTTACTAAACGAACTTTTAGACTTAAAAAAAATACCCTTTTGTTTCACCTGTATACGGTTAATTTACTATATAACGCCAAATGGAATTGAATACTGTATTACTTTGTGTGGTGTAAATATGCAAATAAAAATAGATTTAATAACTGCCGAGGCCACCGACATGAATAATAAAAGTTGGATTAATCAAGACCGAAGTCGCCGGCTGCGCCGCGGCGGCGTGAAACCGTTACAAACGCTCAAACTTTAAAATTAATCTTTGTCTTTATAAGACGTTTAAATAATTGTTAAGCACTGTGCCTATTTCTAGGCTTTGTTTTGTCATTTTATTGCGTTCATTTTGACAATCAAGAGTAGGTAGTAAAGTAGAAATCCTCAATTGGTGTACAGTTGTGTTAATCGTTTACCGCACTTCGATGTCACACGTTACGCCAGGTTGAGAGATTATTAAAAGAAATCAAGTGTTTAATAAAAAAAGGTAACTATGTATTAAGTAAATTATTACAAGAACGTTTAAAACGGTGATTCATTTTGATTATAAATGAGTGCCGGAGCAGAGTGGGTAATTCTAACGCGAGCTCATTCCAAAATACTTCGTAGGTATATCAATCCAATTATACTTACATGTAAATAATAATCATTAAATATGTAAATGTAAATAATAATCAGGCAGATGCTGGATGCGGCAAGCTGAGGACAGGGCGCTATGGCGCTCATTAGGGGAGGCCTATGTCCAGCAGTGGACAATTATAGGCTGATGATGATGATGATGATGATGAAATAATAATCATTAAATATGTAAATGTAAATAATAAATGTAAATATTTAATCATTATTAATATAAAATCCAAATCTATTCTGCTCTAGGTTATTTTTTATAACCCTACAATGGCTGCCAAGTTAAATAAAATCAATGTAATCCTATTCATACTTAAAATTTAATCCTGGTCCAACTTTTGTTAAATCTGTATTTATTTTTCTAAGAACATAGGTACATATTTCATTGCAGCTAAGACAAACAAAGGCTTCACTTGAAAATCTCGCTTTGTTTTGAATGCAAAGTATTCTAACAAAGACGTAGAGCGATTACTGCAGATGTTATTTTCTTTTTGTTCATTCTCTGAAACTCAATTCGTTTCAAAGTTAAAAGGTTGAATAAAAAATATAGTTACAGTTTCCGTAGGTTTAAACAAAGGAATATTTCAAGGAGAGAACCGGCCTTCTACCTGTTTAATTTGTCTCGTGAAACATTTCTATTCGATTAACTTTGTAAGCTTGATTAAAAGAAAGTTAGGGGAAATGTGCTGAATTCTTAAAGTGTTGTTTTTTGTTGATTAATCCGATATCCGGGGGTGGTTCGTGAGATAGAAATAATTTCTGTTGCCGAGAAGTTTGAAGGATCCTTACCTACTTAATTTCTGAGCATGATTAAATAAAGTTGAATCTTAATCTTAATACCTCTAAGCTCTTGAATTTGGGGCCGATAATTAAAACGAATTATTTTTAGGATAATATAAACTCTTACGAAATGTAATACGATACATAATAAGTTATTTACTAACACCCTTATTTCTTACCGAAAGAACATATAAAATACCTAGCTATTTGAATAATAATTAATTTATCTCACGGAGATTACGGTCGTGTTTTGTGACATTTTACGGTTAAATATTTGTTCAACTTTAAATCTTATTGCACAACTTGGTAGGTATAATTTATTTTGTGACCATTTACGGAATTATCTAAATAGTTACGTTTTGTGAGGTAGATAAGTTACTACTTTTTGTTATATTAAAAAGTAGGCATAAAATATAGTTTACATAATAATGTAAGCGAAGGTTTATGTTAGATGGTGTTAACTAACATTTAAGAGATCCGTTTTGAGATTAAAGAATTT
Source organism: Notodonta dromedarius (assembly GCA_905147325.1). Taxonomy (NCBI): domain Eukaryota; kingdom Metazoa; phylum Arthropoda; class Insecta; order Lepidoptera; family Notodontidae; genus Notodonta; species Notodonta dromedarius. The sequence continues at coordinate 3,745,107 of LR990167.1, forward strand.
AGTATGTCGTCAACCGTTTACGAGCTCTCGCATCCGTATTCACATACTACTACATGGCGGTTAACATAAATGTAAGCATCGTAACAGTGTTTCAGTGAATCGAATTAAGGGAACACTTTAGGGAGTAGATAATTCAATAAAATCAAACTACACATCCATGCATACAGACGATCGACCGAGTGAATACGTATCAATGAACATTTTACATGTATATGGATTCAAATTTCTGACACTAGTTTATATTTGACACTTTATGTAAAAACCGTAAGGTGCAAAATCCAATGTTAGATTATTAAGAGAAGTGAAAATAATTAGGGAGTTCATCCTGAGTGCTAATTTATGTTGGACGTGTAGCCGTGTAATACGTATCCACCTGGCCGCGGAAGGGCGCAGGGTCCCGGGGGCTGAGGTGAGGTCGGGGTGAGGGGGAGAGGCATGGGCGGCCGGGGGGGGGGGTTTCGTTGGCTAAGGGTAATGCATGCGTGTGTTTGTGTCGCGTACCGGCGGGTTGTGCGGTGTGTGCGCGTCGCGGCGTGCGCTCGGTACGGCGGTCGAGCTGGCACTGGGCGGGCGGAGCATCCGCAGCCTCTCCCGGACCCGCCGCCCGCCCAACGTGAATCTTCAGCGCTGAAACTTTTCGATGCATCCAGATTATCGCGTGTAATGTGCACTGAAATAAATGTTTGGTTCCAATTATTGTAAAAACAACGAGAATTTTTATGCATACAGAATAAAATCAGCACAGTGAGTCATTATTACTGAATGATATTCAGCCGTATAGAAAAAATAAAAAAAATACGATTGCAATTAATAAACGTCTAAATGTTTACTCCGCTGAATGTAGGGTATTGGAATGTAAGATTAATGATGAAATTATGAGTCGGTATTTTCACCAATATAAAATTCGTTTCATCTAATGTTCATTCAGAAATTATTTGAGTACGAACTTTGTCCTTTACTACTTGCTGTGTTATTTACGCTAATATTTACCTCCATAAAAATCCCTGGAGAAAAGCTGGGTACGCCCATGTCTATGTCACCGCTAAAAGGGTTAGGGGCAGGTTATGTCCAACTTCAGTAGACACCCATAGTACGCTATATCGTAGTTACATAGTAAGGACATCCATTTATTATAAGCGCTGAATCCTGTCTGGATTCCGTCTGAAGCAGCATTATCTGCCTGGTAGAGCTAGCTTTGTAGTTAATCCGTCGTCGTCCGGGCTCTGCATTCTGTCCTCTGAGATGGCATTACTCTCGCGTAGATATACCTAGAGTACTAAGTAGTAATGTACTTTTAATCTCGGGCGAGACTAGCCAACAAAACCCCAAATATGTATACCAAAGTTACAAGAAAAGGATGCTGTAGCGCCTGTATGACTCGACTTCGATGGAGGCTCTTTCGCGGCTTCTGATTTCCAAACTGCTAGTCAATCTCTTATTCAAGGAGTTCGAACACCTATCTGTGATATAATAGCTTGCTCTTTACTTTTCAATTAAAAAATGTATAATTATTATAAGATTGTTCCATACATGAAGATTTATAGCATCATTTGCTTTATAGGCTCCTGTTTCAACTTCTTGGACAGTTAATTTACTTAAACCAGCTATTAAAATAAGTGCTCCTAATGTGCTTATTTGTACGATCCTTCTGCCGTTTACTTCACAAGAATTTAAATGACTCGGAAAAGCTTGGAAGGGCGTGGAATTATGAGATGTAATTTGTTGAATTTTGAATACGACTCATTTGCTAAAGGTCAATTTATTTTGTGTAATAACTTTTTCATTATCGTTGTTAGTTTTATTTGAGGAGTATTCTGTATTTATGTTTTAATAACCAAAAGAGACATTGTTTTGTTGAAATTGGAAGCACTAAAGTATGATTGAACAAAATAAGACTCACCAATTCTTTGGAACCACTGTAGATTCGTGATGCTAGTATATTTTAAGTATTACATATGGTTGATGTAGGTAGTTGCAGGTAATGGCTGTTATCCATTTTAATGATTTATGTTTCACTGTTGTAAGTGTGCTTTTTGGTGTTCAACCATCGATGTATAAAATATTCGAGGCGTCAATAGCCTAGTGGTTAGAAGAGCCGCCGACCCCTATCCTGGCCATTAAACTATTGACGTGAGCCCACTCCTAACACAAGCATTAGCTTAGCTTATACTGTGGCAGACTCACATTGCTAGTAAATTAAAAAAAATACTGTCGATGTTACGAATATAATTCTTCAATGGTCGACATTAGAAGCTTAGCTTAGAGTGATAAGCTAAATCGTGTTTCAATCAGGAGCTGTGAACTCGTAAGCGACAACAAAGAACATAAAATTATATTTAGGTCGTGAAATAAAGGGCGAGGAGAATTCATTTCACCGACTGATCTTATAGCTTGGTCCGGGGGACGTGATCTGAAAGTGTATCGGCATTATACGCAGCAATTGCTCTCGGAGATATATGGACGGACGTAGGGCTACCAGACAGTCGGACAGGAAGTAGAGCGTGGGCGGAAATGAAGACCCCATTAAACATTAGTAATGTCTCTTTTAATAAAACATGTTATTTTGCTGGGCTTTTTAGTAACTGCTTAAGATGATGATAACAAAAATTATTGCGTTGTTGTTCGTGTTCACACTTTGGCACCAAAATACAATTTTCTTGTTCACGGATTAGCCACTATAAGTGTTATAATTAAAGCTTCTTGAGGAATGCAAAGAGCTCCTATGATGTCACGAAACACAACTGGCGTCTATGTGTTAACAATTATACTTAATACCTATAGACATATATAAATAATTATACGGTGAAATTAACATAAAATATCATGCATATTCCCTATTATAGTTTCCTAACAGCCCTAGAGTTGTCCGTGCGGAATGGGCCCAGTGCTGACTTTTATCGCAATATTCTCATATATGCCCCATTGTCAACGCTATGGCGCAGGTTTATTCCATTGTGCAGACGCAAGCTGATTATTCTATAGAAATTCCGCCACTTGTTTGCTTGTATTCGTCGACGTATTCGTTAAATTATATCTTTTGTTTATGACTGTATTGTTACAAAGTTAGGTAGGTACCTATTGTTCTGCAATTACGTAAATGTTGGCGAAAGATTTCCGCCATGCAAAATAAGACCTTATGCTTATTAACACGCGATGAGATTCTAAGGCGAAATTTGGGTGTACAATGTCTCTCTACCCTTCGTCTTTGCCTTCGGGGAAAACAGGTAATACATTTGAAACGGCATGTAACATACGTTACTTGTAATATATGTTCCCAAATCGTGGACTTATCCCATTATTTAAACCAAATGAAGGTTACGTTTGAAGTGTTATATTCCAGTCACGAACGTCAAAGGAAGCGGGAAAGCCAGCGAGCACAATGAACCGCTGGTAAACATAGACCTGTTGCTTCGGGCGCTCGACATCCTAACTCTGAACTTCCCTAAGTTGACGTCCCTACGTCTGTGCATATCTCAGAATTTAGAATGGAATAATCTTCGAATTTGGTTCTAAAATCAATGGAAGAAAATACTCCAAGTTCGTGTTCAGGTACATTATCTAGTTCATACCGTTTTTAAACAAAACATTGTTTTCATTTTAACACGTGTTCAGCAAATGTGTACGACGGGTCGATAACGGACGGTGGTTGTAAAGCCAATGAAAACTAAATATTATTACGTAAAAGCACATGTGTAAGCGTGTTGTTTTGTTATTACCTTATGGTTGATGTTTATTGTTGCACCTTCTGGGGTAGTACATACATACGTTTCTAATTATTTAAGTTTACTGACAGTGCTTTATTTACTTAATAGCATCGCACTATCCAGTTCTGATTCAATATTTCAAATTCACCACACCACCTTTGATATTGAAGATTTGAATCCGGCAGTAGACGTCTATCGAACATTCTGCGAATTGCGAAATTGCGATACACAGCTACGCGCGGCTACGCTGTGCTACGCGTGGCTCCGCTATGCTACGCGTGGCTACGCAATGCTATTCGTGGCTACGTTTGTGCTCTTCTACGCGTTGCTACGTAATTTTTCCATAATTAAACCTATTCCAGATAAAAAATACTCTTTAATAATTTGTCAATTTTATATATACTTCATTTTTATTATTACTTATGTATATTATTTAAAATGTGGATGATGTAAGGAAATAAACTAGGAACCTACATTTATCTACTTGAGATATTGAAACGTTCTTGTGAAAACCGACTGCGAATTTGTTGCGGATTATTATAATGTATGTGAGTGTAGGTTTGAACAGATTGCTTTCAAGAATAATACTCTGAATAAATTGGGTGTCACGCCTTTGACGTCTCCCAGTGGTTGTGTGAATATTGGTATGTTGCTTCAACTGGGTGATCAACTTGAAACACATTCAACTCGCTATTAATTTATAACTCTCTCTGGAAGCTGGCAAAGCGCGGTTTATGGTAAAGGGATGATCCAGTGCTCCGAAACTTTGGGTAATTACTTTATCTTGGTAAATGTTTAGTAGTAACTTTGATTATTAGAATTTCTGACTTGCTGTTCGAGTTCGTTGCAGGTTTAATTCGTTTCTTGCTTCCTACGAAATTCCTTTATAGCATACCTAAACAATATATCTGTACTCCCAGTGTTAACAACTTTCTCGTTCCTGTTATCAATGCTCAGTAAAGGGAAAATACACATTTAGGAGTTCTTAAAATTAGAATTTATTACCTGTTTAAGTTACTACGTCCCTAGACTTTCAAGAGATTGTAAGTAGGACTCTAGAGATAAATTACATTGCTACAGGATATTTTCTGATAGTACTGTTAATCGAAACATGAGTATTATTTTAAATGAGCGGGAAAAAAAAATTGAAAATTGTGTTCAAATTTCTATCAAATTTTTCGAAGACTTGATTCTACACCCGAAACCCATCCAATCCTCAAGCATTATTTCTAACTTATGAAACACCCTATATATACATATAGCCGTATATTTATTAGGGAGACTATATAATCCTACTAATATTATAAATGCGAAAGTTTGTGAGTGTGGATGTATGTATGTATGTATGTATGTATGTATGATTGTTACTCCTTCACGCAAAAACTACTGAACGGATTTGGATGAAATTTGGAACACAGATAGAATATAACCGGGATTAACATATAGGATACTTTTTAACCCAATAACCCAATACTATGCGGATGAAGTCGCCGGGAACAGCTAGTATAACATATAACTTATACCCTCTGTATGTTCTCGCCTCAGTGTAATTACACTAGCGGTATAGCATTATGTAGTCTGTAGATACATGTTAATCCAGGATTAACAAACCGTCTTCTAATAAATTTCATACGAGTTCGCATCACTAATCCTTCCCACAACTCTACAGTGGGGTTGTACGTTGAATTACGTCATAGACATCTTGATTAAACTCCCAATCAGTGCATGCCAGCGATGCCTTGTGGCACGGAATACTTAATTACTAAATGTATGTACGTTTGTTACAGAATATTAGAAGTTGGTGACTACTTCGAAAAGGAAATGTACCTACGAATTAACGACCATTAACCCTCCTACTTATAAACGTTGTTAAGCGTTTGTGTAGGCAAACCATGCTTTGTCTTCTTCTTTCATATATCAAATTACTGATGACAGAAAGAGATAATACGGTTATAACTAATAACCTACTATACAAAGTTTATAAGTAAGACGGTAAGTAAGTATAATAACCGATTTTGTCTTTAACTGTTCCAAATTTTATCCAAATCCGTTCAGTAGTTTTTGCCTGAAAGAGTAACAAACATCCGCACAAACTTTCGCATTTATAATATTAGTAGGATTCAAGAGTTTAGAGTACTTATAGGTGTTAGAATAACCATTATGGTCTTGGATATAAGGTATTATTTTAAATAATGCACGATATTTCGCATGGCGCTTCAGTAAATGCTACATATACATTTACCTACGAAAAATAATAATGACGGTGTAAATATATTTGTTTGGTTGTTACAGCTGGATGGTCAATGGCCAGCTATAAGAAATAACTTTTCAGCAGACTTTTGAATTATTGTAGTTGACAAGACAGACAGGATGGAAAGTTGAAGGCAAAAGATCACGTGGGCGCTATCCAACACGGTGGACAGACCTCATTAAATCCGTGACACACTCAACCGCGAACGATTGCTCTCACTTAGCCAAACATAGACCCACATGGCGACATATCGTACGAACAGCGGTGGCACAAGAATCGACCGAAACATGACCACGACCGCTCTGACAAGAGTGCTATGACGTAGAAGAAGTTGACAAGAAAAGCATTCCTTATTTTGGGACCATAGCGTAGTGTGTTGGTCTGAATTAATGACAACATATTTGGTTATTTAGAAAATTATTAATTGTTTTTTTACAAAATGTAGCGTTAGGACACTATCGAGATAACAAACTCATTGTTCGGGTTTCACGAAGCATTCGAGAAAGTAGCGAGAATTTCTTATAGCTTGTGCTTTTCATCAAATTTATTCGTACGAGTTCCTACAATAAGTTTCCCCGGAGTGGAAACTGAGTCTGGTGCACTGACATTAGCTCCGTCGGGTCGAATTTCAATAACTCCTACTTGCTGACGACTTTGCTGAATTTGCACAAAATTATTGAAGCGTTTTTAAAGTATTTTGCAAAAAGCTTTCCTCTGAGTTTTCCTTTCTGTTTGTGTTTTAATTGCATTCAGTAAGTTTCCGTCCATGTTTAAATAATTATTTTTCCACGGCCAAGTATCGAACGTTAGGTTTAAAGAACGTAGTCAAGTTAATAAGAAGTATAACACACATCAATTTGGCTCTTTTGGTTAAATAACCAAGGTCTACTTTACAACAAATGGTAGATATGTACCAAAATCCATGACCTCTTAACCGGTGGGACTGAATAACAAATTCACAAACTTATCGATTTCCTTTAACTAGAACTAAGATGCCACGGCTATGTCATTTTCTTGGACAGTTTTGTACAGTGCTGTCGAGACGAGAAAGCTCCTGAGGGAATTTAGATCTTATGTGATAGTGGGTACGGGTCACTGGCTGCCTTTAACTATCCCTTGATCTGGGATCACTCCGTTATAACACTCTCCACTGGTCCCTAGGCTGTCAAATTACGATTGCTTGATACATTCTTGGGTAATCAATAAACAATCGAATGTATGACAATAACAAAAATATTTAACGTCTTTAACAATATTTTAACATTGCAGTTCTCTTTCACTCTGTTAGCGGTCATTCACACGGTTAAGCCGTCACCGATAATCTATATACTGTATCCAAATGTAAAATATGGTAATTATCTGTCAAAAATGTATATACAGATCGGTGTCGAGCTTCTTCGAGTGAATAACCGATCAGGCATCACATATTGTTGTTTCTAGTTGATGATAAATAAGGCAACAAAAACGCTGAACCTGCAGTGCTAATGATAAATTATACTTTATTGCTTAAGATTCGATTTCACGCACATGTTAACACCATTCGTTTCAACCAATCACACATCATTTAGGTTTCTTGAATCGAGTAATTGTAAGAGAGTCTTTGAGACCTCTATTCATCGATTCCGATGTGAATAGACTGCCTTTATTCGCCGACCAATACATTTTAAAGCCAACGGAAGTAAGGATGTGGTTTATACCTGGTCTGAAGATATAGCCGATAATATTGAGTAGGAACAGACTATGGAGGTGGAATATTTAGTGTAGACAAAGCAATTAGGTTCCATGTAAAAATAGGTCTTCGTTCTCGAAATCATCTAAAAAACGTCGAAAAAAAACCATTTTAAAAGGCGTCCATAAAGTTCAGAATAACCTAGATTCTAGAAAAAGGTGGATATGCCAGCGACTACGCCTTGTTTTCGGTGGCCATTTCGCGACCATCGTAATCGCAAGGTCAATTTTTTTTTCTTACAAGGCTTGTATTCGCGAGCGACCGCATATTTATAAGTAAAAAGGTTTTTTTCAGGGTCCGGTTAGGTACGCTTTTATGATGCTCTAGCCCCGTATTAATATGTGATTCCAGTTTTTATGTGGATCCAGTACAAAATGACATCACAAAGAGTAAACAAGACCACTCTCAGCTTTAAGATCGATTTATTAATACGTTTATAAAGATTTTGAACATAGGCAGCATATTCTAAGGGAGAGAGCTTTATTCCACTCGACTGAACTGCTCTGATTAAGCGTCAGACGGCCGCGTATGTTCGGGATTCCAATTAGTCGATTGGCCGTTACCTTGGTCGGGTTTCAGGTTCGATCGCAAGACGGCCGTATTAATATAATAATACTATTATACAGGTTGAAACATAAAGGGTATACTTTTTTATTCAAAACTTAACTATGTAATTCTAAAACTTTGTAATTCTAAAGCTTTGGAGGAAACTTGAAAAACAAAAGGTATTACAGGGATACAGCTGTTGACAGATTTCATAAGTATACAAAACCTTTAGTGCTTAAACTTTCCCACAAAGCCGATAGTTTTAGATTTACAAAAAAGTTGCAAAAAAATAGTATACCCTTTCTGTTTCACCTAGTATAGGCTTGTTCCAATGTTGATGTTAGCGATGTTGTATGGTGGCAGAGCCAAGACGTAGCTAATTGCTGACTCGAGTGGGGTAGACCACCCTCTCACAGAAGATCGGAGTAAAATAGATTTAATAGCTGCATTTCGTATGATGAGTGAGAAACCCGGAAGCCCAAAAGCCTCAAAAGTATAATTATGTCGTACCTAATTTGTAAATCCTACTAATATTATAAATGCGAAAGTTTGTGAGTGTGGATGTATGTTTGTTACTCCTTCACGCAAAAACTACTGAACGGATTTGGATGAAATTTGGAACACAGATAGATTATAACCGGGATTAACATATAGGATACTTTTTAACCCGATAATCCCGAAATTTTTGCTAAGTTAAAATACTACGCGGATGAAGTCGCGGGGCACAGCTAGTAGTTTTTATAAAGGTATGTTTTATTTTGTAAAAAACGAGCAGGAACAAAACAAAAACAATAACTTACGCTTGATTGAATTGGTAGCTTGATCTGCGAAAAACCATTTAAACCCTTATTTGTTTAGCTATAATGTCTATAATCCGTTGAGTAGAGTGCCGAGGTCGGGTCCCGTCGGTTCGGTCTATCAAATGATGTCGGCATGAGCTCAAGGCGGTACTGTAATGACTTCCCAACTTCGCGGAATTACTTAATTATTTACTTAAACTACTTAATATCTCGTTATGGACTAGCGTGGTGTATGAAATTGTTCTACTTTAGTACATTTTCTACGATTTTTAATTAAGAAACTTAGTATTTACGACCGCTTGGCGCAACGGTTCGAGCGTAGGCAGCTCGGTTCGGCACGTGGTGGTGGTGGATTCGATTCCCGCTGGAGCTAATTTCGGAAAAGGCCTTTTCGTAATTTGCCCTGGTTTGGGTGTCACTGGGATCGCCCCCAGTCCTTTGTAAGGTACCCATAGTACAAACATTGCTTAGTTTGGAACCATACAGTTGGTGTGTCAGTCTGGCGATATTTATTTATTGTAATTTATTACATCCCGCCATGGAGTAGCTGAGCGTTCTAATCTAGGAATTAAACTTCTTGTATGTGTATTCAGTACTTATCAATTAGTTACTCAAAACATTATGAGGTTTGTACCTAATACAGCTATTTTAAAGGATTACCTATCAATAACAAACGTTTTCACACGTAAACCGCTGAACCAATTTCGATGAATTTTGTTACAAAGATACCTTGGACTTTGGAAAAGGACATATACCTATAGGGGAAAATAAAACTGAAAGGGGTGAAATATGGGATAGAAGTCTGTATGTAGGTATGTAAATTCCGTTCCTAGATTCATGCGGACTAATTCACGGGTAAAAGCTAGTTAATTATATGCATGTAACGTGGCATAGAGTGTAGCAATGTGCTATTGACTCTAAAAAATGACCTGGTCATAGGATAATGAAACCAAGGTCCGTAAATTACAGGTGAAGTTACAGTATTTTTGCGCGCAAATTTTGCTCTTGACTTGGTACATTCTTATTGTGCATTGAGACTACAATTCCGTGCAACAGACAACACAGCACGCGGTCAGCCGCATTCTAATTTACAATGCAGACGACCGTTCGCGGCGTGTTCAGTTATTCACCAAGTAAATGATGGCTGAAAACCGACACAACTGCATTGCGGCCGCGCTAAACGCAAAACTAATTATTTAGTCCGTGTTGAGTGGAATGGATTGAAATATCAGTGCTAATCTTTGATAAAAGACCTTTATCAAAGGTGCTAATAGGTATATTACTTCTAAATATGGCGAGAGGTTGAAAGCAAACTGACTATGGTCAATTTGAATTTGAATTTGAATAAGTAATTCATTTGAATTTTAAACGTCATTAAGGTTCTATTATCAAAGACTATTTGATACTGACACGCAGAATGCACTAAAGAAGTCCCGCTTTCCAAAAACTGTCACCGTTTGTCAGTCAGGACAGACAGTCAGTCAGTGTGGAGGTCACAAATGTGTGTGTGTCAATTCATGGTAGTGTGAGTAATGTTTTATTTATTGTTTTTAATGTATTTCTAAGTATTATACTATGTATAATAGAAAAATATTAGCATTCTGCATTACTTCTCTATATAAACTATAAGTGTGCCAAATTTCATACGTCTCCGTCCGCGCAATTTTCGTATTAAGCGGTTGAAAGTTTTTGCTTCACGTATTAATATATAGATAGATATTCATCGTCACGCACCAGCACTACTCTACTCGTAGATGAAAGTGGCCAATCTGCGCTTGCAATGAAACTGGAACAACAATGGACGAGTAAGAAGCCCTTAGCGAATGTGTATGATAAAGGACACCGCAAATTGAGTAGTGTTGTACTAGATATAAACTCAAGTTTAATCCCTTTTTCATTCCTATGTTTTCTTTCAATGGTTATGAAGGGTGTTTCAAAAGACCCAAATAATAATTGGGGTTTGGATGAGTACACATAACTAAGTAGAAGAATAATTTTATAGTAATTCAAAAACCATCTTATATATAAAATTCTCGTGTCACAATGTTAGTTACCATACTCCTCTGAAACGGCTTAACCGATTTTTATGAAATTTTATATGCATATTCAATAGGTCTGAGAATCGGCTACTATCTATTTTACATACCCCTAAAAGAGAGGACAACGTAAGACAGGACAAGTCTGTCGGGTCAGCTAGTTTTCTAATATTTTGCTAATCCATACATCCGCACACAAATTCATAAATCCAGTACTATGCAATATCATTACAAACATTTTCTTGTGCTGTGGTGGGCTTGTTATTCGTAAGCGCACTGTGTACACTATTCTGTAGGGCATTAGATGTGTTCTAAGACCGCAACACGAAAGTTGTGACTATCCTACTAATATTATAAATGCGAAAGTTTGTGAGTGTGGATGTATGTATGTATGTATCGATACCTCCCACGTAAGTTGTTGTATGCCACAAAAATGCCGTTTTGCGTTTTTACTGAAAACTATCCTAATTTGCATTATTGAATGCATTCAAAGTGAAAAAATTATGAAAACACGACTTTTTCAAGGATTTTCTAGACGTATATTGTTGTAACTTTTGAACGAGAACGGGCTAGAACGTTGTATATACCCTTGCAATGGTATACGCGGGGTGCGGGAGATCGGGAACCGCGCGCTCGCTTGTCGTATCGGTCACATAAAACAGACTACGCCGGACTTTCAACCGACCTGAAATGTTGTATAGATTACTTACAACAGTATACGTCGTTAAGCGTTCATGAAAATTGTTGTATGTAGTACATGTACCATTATACGTTTACATTTAAATAAAAATAATTGTTGTATGTAATAAATACTACATTTTACTTCGGGAGTTGTTATTCAAAAGTTTGTTGTATGGTGACATACTATATTTTACGTTGCTATTACTTTTTTTTTACTCCAATTCAATGTTGTATGTCGAAAGTAATTTCTAAAGTTGGGTCTTAAAAAGCTTTGCTTAATATATGAAATTTTAAATAAAAAAAATAAACCGACATCAAATAACTTGGGTGCACTAAAAAGCTAGAAATAACTTGTAATTTATTTCATTTGGAGTCAGTGCCACTATCTTTACACAACGTTAATACGTCTACTTCTTACCTACTACCCCTACTTACTTGAATTGTCACCGACCGAATTCAGATTCTGGTCTGATTATTGTGCCGGTCAGAACGCATTGTGTTTGCGTTTTATGTGTATATTGCTCATAAACTTAACATAACTATAAAACATACCTTTCTCGAAAAAGGTACAGAGGTTTTTACGTTTTACGTGTTTTTACGTTGTTTACGTGTAAGCCGACCTTTCTCAGACGCAGATTGCATAAAAGTGTTATATTATGCATATGTTCGGAGCGTGCTTGAATATTGTTGCAATGTGTGGAATCCAAATTACATAAAGTACGTACAGGATATAGAAAAATTGCAATCCAAATTTATTAAGACCCTTAACTATCTAGTACATTGCAATATAGAAAACAGTTATGAGGAATCCTGTAGATACCACAAATTAATACATTTAAAAGATCGGCGTATTCTACTACAGATGCTATTTTTACATGATGTTTGCAATGGTAAAATAGATAGCCCAGATCTAACGTCCTTATTTTTACAACTACGAGCTCCTGCTAAACGTACAAGACATACCACAATGTTCCACGTCCCTTTCAGCCACTCTAATTACGCTCAGAATTCGGTCATTAGTCGAACACTTAACTGTTATAACAAACAATTTTTCACATTAGACATTTTCAATCTGAGTAAATTTTCTTTTAAAAATCAAATAGTGCAGATCCTTAATAAGAAATAGATTGATGTATACTTTAAACACACTCCTTCACGTTCACTCGCACTTTTTCCCATCCACACCTACACAAACACACTCACAAACACCTACATACACTACACATTTAACGAGGTACTTGTATAAATTTAAGTAATATATCTTTGATACAATTAGATTATGAATTAGATTAAAAAATAAATAAGAAAAACAATGTTCTGTACTGAATGAATGTAATTTATCTTAGTAACTAATATAAGATCCAACTATGTGGAAGAAACCTGTTATTGGCAGTTGGCAATGTATAAAAATATGTTATTATTATGAATTCATAAGTGCTGTTGGTTTCGTGGTAAATAAATAAATAAAAGGTACAAGCAGAGGGTGACAGCTTTCACGCTTTCATAGAACGTTCATCTAAAAATAAACTTATTTTTACACCTTTGGAATGGTTTAGGTTGGTTAGACGAGCTAAACAGGATGGAAGACCATATAATGTCATAGAAATTAAGCATAGTGATTTCTATAACTAAAATTAACTTTTGAACGGGCGTAATTGGACGTAATCTTCTACTCGAGAGAGCATGAACACCGAGTTCCTTAAAGCGCGAGACCGCTCTTAAATCTCTAGATTATTAAGTCCGATATTTGTCGTTTACGAAGATCTTCTGACCAAATGGCAATCCAGATGGGATACAATAACTAAGGGCTACTTCAAATTGGTTCCTTTCCCTTTCTGTCAATGTTCGACGCCGCAAAACAATCGTGAACATTCTGCACATCACATCTTGTGGGAGTGCAGTCTAGGGCATAGCAAACGGACTACTATGCTAAATAGCCTGCAAGTGACATCTGTAGCAGTTAATTACACAGACCTTGTGGAAACCAGGGACAATTTCCGTGCGTTCAAGCGCTTTTGCGATACCTATTATTGGAATCAAGTATAATCAGCTCACGAGTTTAGGTCCAATTAATCATATTACGATCCGTGATGGCTTACAACTGGTCTTCAATCAGCTGTAACAGACTTGTTTCTTTCCAGCTATTTTATTCTCCTGCTTTGCACCGGAGGGAAGTGGATTTTTTTTCTTCCAACTCCTCCTATTATTTCTTTCGATTAAATTCGTTCGGGTTCCAAGACAATTTAACTTTTTCCCGGGACTCGTGGAGGGTCAAACCTGGACGTCATTATTGGTCACCATTGTCGATCCTGGCTTACAGGAGTTACAGTGGTGGGAGTGTGTGGCGGGACTAGTCCCAATAAGGGCGTAACTGGTCGAAAAATATAAATGGAGACGTAGTTAACTGGACCAACGTGAGCGAGTATGTGCCGAAAATCCTTTTAAAATTTACGACTGCAGTGGTTCGAACGCAGGCCGCTCGTCTCACTGCACATGGTGGTCGCGGGTTCGACTCCCGTCAGGGAAAAATTCGGAAATGGCCTTTTCATAATTTGCCCTGGTCTGGGTGTCACTGGGATAGCTCCCAGTCCATTGTACTGTGCCTATAGTACAATAATTGCTTAGTTTGGGACGATACAGTTGGTGTCAGTCTGCCGATATTTAAAATAAAAATAATGATATCGTTACGCAAACAATCATGCTATTACCATTAATACCAATACCCGAAGACGTCCCAGAAATAGTATGGCAGAGCTATGCCCTCTCTATTCCAACCATCTTCGCTTAACAAAGGCAAAATATGATGACTTAATGAGTCTCTGCCACAGTGGAATTATGTCAGCCACTTATCACGACTTTTTCAGCAGTCTATCTTTTGTTGCTGGCTCTCATAATGATGGTTATTTCTGATTCAAAATTAATTAGGAGGTAAATTAGTATTTTCTTTTTTACCTTATTTATATTTATTTTCATTATCCGTCTTTTTTTATTTGTTTCGTTTTTTACTGATTTAAGGCTTCACTGCCGACAATTACAAATGGTTACCTGATTTATAGTTATCTTCATTTTAAGTTGATCTTATATAAATTATTAAGTAAGTAATATTTTTTATTTAATGTTTCATCATGTTAATTTTTATGATTATATTTGGATTATTTTTATTACAGAGTAATGGAAGAGATTACTGTTTTTATCATAAATTCCATTAAAAAAAACATTATTTTTACATATGTCCTATTACAAAAATAAAGACATTTATCCTAGATCATAATTTATATTTATTTTCTTTACCTATAATTTGTTCACGTGCAATAATACACAATCAAATTTTTGACAGATTTATATTGTTATTGTCGCATACAACAACTGACGAAATTTAAACTTCGCGGTATATTGTTGTAAGTATGATATACAACAACTGGCGCAGCCTTTACTCCGCCGTAAAATGTTGTAATTATGACATACAACAACTGGCGCAGCCTGTACTCCGGAGTAAAATGTTGTAAGTATGACATACAACAACTGGCGCAGCTTGTACTCCGCAGTGAAATGTTGTATGAACAATATCTCATAAAATATTCATATTTTCTTAAATTATCTTTCAACATAGTCAAGATTACTATAAATTAAACTTATATACCAAATTTCACAAAGATACAATAATAAATGCAGTTTTTAGTGCAATTTGAATCTTTAAAATGCTCTCCTGTAAAATTACGGTTTTGGGGATACAACAACTTACGTGGGAGGTATCGGTATGTATGTATGTATGTATGTATGTTTGTTACTCCTTCACGCAAAAACTACTGAACGGATTTGGATGAAATTTGGAACACAGATAGATTATAACCGGGATTAACGTATAGGATACTTTTTAACCCAATAATCCATTACTACGCGGATGAAGTCGCGGGGCACAGCTAGTTATTCATAGTTCCGAAACTATGAAAATATGATAGTTGCCTATAGTCTATCTTCACTAGGCGCCTACGCATCATGCTGATATGATATATCTACTATCGTCTATCAGCTACCGTATCAACGTCAGTTAAGTATTATTTCGGACATTGAAACACCCTGTGTTAGTTTCATTCAAAGAATTTAATAAGGTCTTATTATTACAAATTCATCATTGCATTATTATAGGTACTTGGGTACCTAAACAAAGAATTTCCCTTTGCCATTGTCTGTCTCTACAAATTAAACAAAGTGTCCAAATGCAGAGTGTGCTTCTACCATGAAAAGTATTTTAATAAGGATGCAATTTTATAAGCTGCTTAGGATTGAGAGATGGAAGATAAGCTTGGTTATTTTATCAGATGATATATTGTGTCTAGGGTGTTTAAAATGGGATAGATCCGTTCTTTTCAAATCACTCGTCCCGAATGCCTCGTCCCTAAATCATGTGAAACGAGCCGAATCAACGAGCCACCAAGCTCAGTGAATTTCAAATTTTATTACAGCCGCATTCGCCAGTAACTGTGTTAACTACACACAGTACAGACCACTTGCACGAATAATAATAAATGATAAACATCGCCTGACTGCCACACCAACTTTATGGTCCCTAACTAAGCGACGCTTGTACTATGACTACCGTACAACGGACTGGGGGCGATCCCAGCTATACCTAGACCTGAGCAAATTACGAAAAGTCCATTTCCGAAATTTGCCGCTGCGGGAATCGAACCCGCAACCACCCGATGCAGTGAGCCGAGCGGCTTACGCTCGAACCACAGCGCCAAACGATCGCTTTTATATGTAACCACTAGCTGAGCCCGCGACTTCGTCCGCGTGGAATTTAACTTAACAAAAAAGCCCGCTCCCGCGTTCTGAGCCAGCACAACAGGACCCATTTTTTAATTATGTTTTTCTAAAATAAAAGTATCCTAAATTACTGTTTATAACATCAGCTATCTACCAGTGAAAGTCCCGTCAAAATCGGTCCACCCGTTTCGGAGATGCTCTTTGATTTCATGTGTTTTTATTTTTTTACGCGGAACCCTAATTGTTTTTCTAAAATTAAAGTAGCCTAAGTTACTCCCTATAACATCAGCTATCTGCCAGTGAACGTCCCGTCAAAATCGGTCCAGCCGTTTCGGAGATTACCCGGAACAAACACACAGACAGACAGACAGACAGACAGACAAAAAATTTTAAAGTCGCGTTTTTGCTATAGGTGTCGTATGTACTTTCATATGCATTTAGTGAAAAGGTGTTATTTTGATATTACAAACAGACACTCCAATTTTATTTATTTGTATAGATGTTTAGATAACTCAAGCGCAATAACATTCACTGATGTGCTCATAAATAAGCGGTCACTATACTCGTCTTCGGTATTAGAATGAATAAAGTCTGGTTATTTAAATTCGCTATAAGTACTAAGAAAAAATATGTGAAGTATGCTATTTTTGAGAGGGCGGCAAACGGGCCACCTTGTGGTAAAAAAAAGCAAATACAAGGCGATGAATTATGTAGAGTAGTTGAGAATTATTATGCCCATAGTAACTCTCACATTATTGTGATATATTTATTGTATTTTCTATATTGTTTGTAGTGGTATGGAAGATTAAACTAGAAAAGATATTTTAACGTAAAATGTTCAAGCCGCGAGTATATTGAGGTCGTACTTACCTATCTTTTCATAGGTTGACTCTTTATCTCATAGTGTTTTATAGGAGTTGTGAATACATTTGAACAACGATAACGTGTTGCGTTGCGATTTGATTTGTTAAGGTACCTATGAATTGTTTTGCGTGGTGGTTTAATGCAGGCTAGCCTAGGCTAGCCAATAAAATAAATAATAAATGCTGCTTATGCGCAACAAATCTAAATATTATGAGCCGAATCCTCGATGTTCTCTTTGCACCTCCCTAATCCAAGGGGATTAGGTGTAAGGATAGCGCAGAAGCGCACTCGAGCCAAGACATCCGGTGAAGCTGTAAAGTCCAGTTGCAGTCATCAACGTCAAAAAAGGACACTTCTGATTTTTTTCTGTACATTTGAATAGTCAAAGCGATAAGAAATAAGGGTGACCGTCCACTTAGGGCCCGCTTGATAGCGCAGTAAAGTGGACGGTCACCCGAAACCTCGTCAAACCCCGAGGGATGTTTAATAAAACGCAGACGGGTGGGAATTAATGCCATCTCGATTGTCACAAAGCAAATTAATATGCCGAGAAGTGTGAATCTGAGGGTCGCACGTTCACTCCAGATGTAACTGAATGGATTCAGACTTCTTATGAATTGTGTGAAAATAAAGTAAATATGGTAGATTACGGTACGATTACGATACGGTGAAGGATACCATCGCGAGGAAACCTGCATGTCTTAGAAGATCTAAACAATTTTCGAAAGACATGTGAAATCCGCCAACCCGCACTGGGCCAGGGTGGTGGATTACGGCCTGAATCTCCCTCGTAGTGAGGGGAGGCCCGTGCCCAGGAGTGGGACGTCAAAAGGGCTAAATTATTATTTATTATTATGGTAGACTAGCTGAGCCCGCGACTTCGTCCGCGTGGAATTTAACTTAGCAAAAAAGCCCGCTCCCGCGTTCTGAGCCCGGGCGACACGACCCATTTTTTCATTTTTTTAAATTTTGTTTTTCTAAAATAAAAGAAGCCTAAGTTACTCCCTAAAACATCAGCTATCTCCCAGTGAAAGTCCCGTCAAAATCGGTCCAGTCGTTTCGGAGATTACCCGGAACAAACACACAGACAGACAGACAGACAACATTTTTTTAAATTGCGTTTTTGCTATAGGTGTCGTATGTACTTTCATATGCATTTAGTGAAAAGGTGTTATTTTGATATTACAAACAGACACTCCAATTTTATTTATTTGTATAGATGTATAGATTGGCGCCAGTAGATTTGTAAAACCATATTTTCGTAAAACTTATGTTACTAAAAGTAGGTACCCTCAGACGAAAATAATAACTTAGACGGACCGCGTAAAACTCAACTCAAATGTAATCATAATCAAATGTGACATATATGATTACATTTTATAAATTACATCAATAACAAAACGATTAAAGCACCGCAGTAGGACTGAATCCGCAACGATCAGGTGTATTGGTTGTAAAATGCAATATTAAGTAAGTATCTACCAATATGATCTATCATATAAATATTCTATAGTACTTAATTTTACAAATTCAAATTGGCTAGACGACAACTGAAAAAGAGATGTGTTAAAAAAACGGCTTATCCAAAAACCGAATCAATATTCAGCGCCAAATAAGATCTACCTCTTCTATATTCAACGCTATCGAAACCCAATCCCGTACTTGTCGATAAAGGAGCGTTTTTATTGAATTATTATTTAAAATACAGTGCTTTACTAATAACCCTGAATTGTGATATTAGATTATAGGTAGGTACCTATATTTATTTTCAGTTTTTCCTGTTTCTCTGCTCGACCCTCGCTCACGCTGTCGCTTTGCTCGGTTATCTTGCTCTCTGTGGCCCTGTACGTGTGAGGCGTGACGAGGGTCCCTAATGATGTTACCCGATCGCCCGGTCACGTGACTCCAGTCAATAAAATAACGTTTGACATGATTCTCGGCCCCCGCTGTCACGTGCACTTTATCTAGTTTTCTGAAGTCCCTTTGAGGGTTAGAAGGTTTTAATGAGACTCTTTGATTTATTACTCCTCTGCTTTTTATTTTTTTTGGGTTTTTAATAGCGAACAGATTGTAATTGGCAGCGCTCTCAGCGATTTTTTTTTTGTGCTTGCTGCTACCTTGCTACGTTGCAGCTACTGGCTAAGGCATTGCCCACGCGTTGCCAACCTGAAGTGAAATGGGACAAAGGGGAAGGGAGGGGAAGGGACTGGTTGGGGCTTCCGGCTCCCTCTCAACGTGCGAAACGCAGCTGTAATAGCTACTTTACGCCACATTTAC
This sequence comes from Notodonta dromedarius, assembly GCA_905147325.1. Lineage (NCBI taxonomy): Eukaryota > Metazoa > Arthropoda > Insecta > Lepidoptera > Notodontidae > Notodonta > Notodonta dromedarius. The sequence goes on from LR990167.1 coordinate 3,764,762, forward strand.
CAGAAAATTTGACGAAGCTCAGAAATATCACGTGTCAAACTTTTTTGTAATAACACCGAGGGAGTTTATTACTATGTACAGATGAATTGTATAGAACAGTGACCATATTATTATAAAAAATGTTAGAATGCTTAAATTTAAACAATATGCCTCCTATATCCATTATTGCAGGTAGGTAACAAAATCAAATGAAAATACTATAAACATAATTCGCTTCGAGCAGTATGGACAAACTACCTGGTGGGTACAAAAATACATAAGTATAAAAACTACCTAGGAACGACAAAGGAAAATAATAGTTTTATTTACTTAGTAAAAAGTCCGCGAAAGCTTTTCTGGAAATAAGGGCTTTGCTCGTTTATAGTTTTAGTTTCATATTATTATATTTATTATATATATATTTAGGAGAATATTTCTGACAAAAAAATATATCTCGATCATAATAAAGTTTTATTTTTTACTTATAAGTAGGAACGTAATAAATTTGAATCTGTATTGAAAATTAGGTACGATTTATAAAAAAAAACCTAATGGGATTACTAAGATTCACAGAAAAATTCTAGAGATATTTTTTTACCATCGATAGGTACTTCGGCAAATTGAGTCGGGAACAAAGGGCTTCCGACTTTCAGTGTCTCGGAACACTGAGACTACGAGCATCTAGCATCTGTACCGTTACATCTTAAACTGACTTGTTTGTTTCTTTATTAAAGCAAGACAATATACTTAATTGAAGGAGTTTGTAGGGACTTAAATAATAATCATAATACGTATCGCCAGACTGACACACCGACTGTACGGTCCCAAACTAGGCAAAGCTTGTACTATTGCTACCGTAAAATGGACTGGGGGCGATCCCAGTGACACCCAGACCTGGGCAAATTACCAAAAGTCAATTTCCGAAATTTGTCCCGGCGGGATTCGAACCCGCAACCACCATGTACAGTGAGCGAACGGTCTACGCTCGAACCACTGCGTCAAGCGGTCGTCTACTTGATAGTTAAATTAACGTTAGAGAGGTTTATTATTATTTTATTAAGATACTAGCTGTGCCCGCGACTTCGTCCGCGTGGAATTTAACTTAACAAAAAAGCCAGCTCCCGCGTTCTGAGCCCGCGCGACAGAACCCATTTTTTTAAATTTTGCTTTTCTAAAATAAAAGTAGCCTAAGTTACTGCTTATAACAACAGCTATCTACCAGTGGAAGTCCCGTCAAAATCGGTCCAGCCGTTTCGGAGATTACCCGGAACAAACACACAGACAGACAGACAGACAGCCAGACAGACAAAAAAATTTTAAATCGCGTTTTTGTCATAGGTGTCGTATGTACTTTCATATGCATTTAGTGAAATGGTGTTATTTTGATATTACAAACAGACACTCCAATTTTATTTATTTGTGTAGATAGGTACGTAGGTACTTACCTATCTACTATTGTAGTTGTAAATGAACAATAGGGAATATCGATAGCCTGTGAAATCACTTGAAACTTTGCTACATTGGGATTTTAGTAGCTAGAAGGACCTCTCCGTTATAATCTACTAGCTGTGCCCCGCGACTTCATCCGCGTAGTATTGGATTATTGGGTGAAAAAGTATCCTATATGTTAATCCCGGTTATAATCTATCTGTGTTCCAAATTTCATCCAAATCCGTTCAGTAGTTTTTGCGTGAAGGAGTAACAAACATACATACATACATACATACATACATACATACATACATACATACATACATACATACATACATACATACATACATACATACATACATCCACACTCACAAACTTTCGCATTTATAATATTAGTAGGATTGTTATACGATAAGATAATACTTACATCCGGGTGTAAAACGAAGCACCAGTAGTTTAAAACCGCTTTCTCCGACAACATGGCTTGAACCCTGCGTCGACATTTTGAATTGCTATGTTATTCCAATTTCAATTATATATAAAAAACGTTGCCATCTTCATAGTGTGAATGACCGCCCATTCTCTCTTATAATAATAAAAATAAGAATTTAGCCCTTTTGTCGTCCCACTCCTGGGCACGGGCCTGTCCTCAACACGAGGGGGATTCAGGCCATAATGTACCACGCTGGCCCAGTGCGGGTTGGCGGATTTCACATGACTTTCGAAAATTTGTTAGATCTTCGTAGACATGCAGGTTTCCTCACGATGTTTTACCTTCACCGTAAGCAAGTGATATAATCTATTATATATAAAAATGAATTGCTGTTCGTTAGTCTCGCTAAAACTCGAGAACGGCTGGACCGATTTGGCTAATTTTGGTCTTGAATTATTTGTGGAACTCCAGAAAAGGTTTAAAAGGTGAATAAATATGAAAGTCCACGCGGCCGAAGTCGCGGGCACAGCTAGTCATATATAAATAATGATTCACACATAGATTTCGAAAAATCCAGAGGTGCAAGACGCGTGCTTAACCAATCAGCTATGACTGAAATTCTCTCTTACCGACTACAATTGCAGCTAGTGACCATTAAAACACAAAAAGTGTCGCCTATTCGTCCGTCTACAGAAATATTTTTATTTCAATTCTGTCCAGTCTTTGTCGAATCAAAAAAGAGTGCGGTTCGAAAAAGCTGGGCGAGTGATGATTCAGTCCGGTTGTGTTGTCCTCTTGAAATAGCGTTCGGTGCACGAAATGCCATCGCCAACCGTTCCCATCGGAAATGGGATATATGTACCGATGCATTCGGTGATATGTTCTATTTGATTACGAGAGAACGCGAGCGGGATAGCTGAACGCTTATTGATTGGCTACAAAGTACAGTCAAGGTTTTAAAATACTGTAGGTAATATTTTGATTAAAGAGAGTAGGACTGGCTGGTAGGTTCGATGGAAAGTAATACAAATAAACAACCATACTCGGCATTGTATGATACATTCCCCTAATACAGTAAATTAACATTAGCGTGAAGTTAAGCCGGTAAAACAATTACGCCAATGTTTGATATTTTATGTGTTAAAAGTTATCAATCATAGTAAGAAAACGTAAGATCAATATTGATTTTAGACTAATCTAATAATTCCTACTAATATTATAAATGCGAAAGTTTGTGAGTGTAGATGTATGTTTGTTACTCTTTTGTTACGCAAAAACTACTGAATGGATTTGGATGAAATTTGGAACACAGATAGTTTATAACCAGGATTAACACAAAGGATACTTTTTATCCCGATAATCTCGAAATTTTTGTTAAGTTAAATACTACGCGGACGAAGTCGGCGGGCACAGCTAGTATTATATTAATTAGGAATGCAATAAAACCTAATACTTATATAATGTTAATACAGGTATATTTATTCCATATTTTCATAATATAGGAATATTTGAACAAATATGATCCCTATGGGACTAGTTTTCGTAGCAATGTAAATAAGAATCCTTTGACAACATCTTTAACCACTGTTTGCTCACATATCCTATAAGTTACGTTACATTTGCAAACGCGGAACTAATAATAAACTCGGCGGTAACGTAAACATTCTTATAATTAGAATCGTACTAAATTGTTGATCATCAAAATAGTTTAATCAAATCGTATGTTATCACTATTTGTTTTGCTGATTAGTAGGGTAAGTACCTTCTAGTGAGATTCTAACTGAATCCGAAAATATACCAGTAAAACTTGAGAGGTGTCAAGGGACACCCGGATGGAACGAAGTAACTGGCTTGCTTTCTATAAGAGAGAGAGAGAGAGAGACAGACAGAGAAACACGCGCACGCCGCACGCCGCACGGCTTACAACTATAGCAAAAAGTGTCGTTACAACTTTTGGTCTTAATTTTTTCCGTCTAGCCCCCTTTCGCAACGCGCGATGAGGAACTTCGTTCCAAAAAGGAAAGAAAGGACAGCGGAAATGGGTTAGGTAAAGGAAAGTTTAAACTATGAAACCATAATACATACTTATTTATATGCAATTACAAATTAAATGTCTAATATTATGGGAACAATTCGGTTATAACTTAATACAAATTACAAAATTAATTCTAGAACGAAATATAATGGAAATATCGAACAATAAATTGTTCGCAGAAAACGACCCAATTTTTTTGATTCAATATAGCGTTCGTAAGCTATTACTTAGGGGTTATCGATGTACATGTCGATGTATGGCCTTTTGTTTTACACCATTTAGCCCGTGCCGTGGCTTGGTTGGTACGTGTACGTGGTTGAATTTCACAAAAGTCTTTTTGAACACAAAACTGAGAAATACATGGATACGTACCTACTGTAAATAAACAAACATAATTTTAAAAAAGACAAAAGAAAAAATGTATCCATGGAGTTTCTTGCATGTTCTTCTCCATAGGACTTTGTTTTGGAACATGCACCTAGTTCTTGACTTTTTAAAAGTGCCAGTTAATCTGGCCTATTTGAAATAAAATATTTGAATTTGAGTCAAATTGGAATTCCATAAATTTTCCTTATATTTTTTTTAGTAAAGGTCCTGGAGTAATAGAGCTTCGAGACGTGTCAGAAATATAATTGATAGCCAGGCTTCATCACCAGACGTTAATATTTATTCAGACAACTAGAGCCGCGTGTTGAACTTGATATCACGTAATGTCAATACTATTGGATGTCTAAACGAGACTATTTGTTTAATTAATTAATCACCCAAGTAACACAAACGCTGTACAACATCATACTAATATTATAAAGAGGAAAACTTTGTTTGTTTGATTGTAATGAATAGGCTCCGAAACTACTGAACCGATTTGAAAAATTATTTCACTGTTGGGAAGCTACACTATCCCCGGGTGACAAACTACTAATATTATAAATGTGAAAGTTTGTGAGTGTGGATGTATGTTTGTTACTCCTTCACGCAAAAACTACTGAACGGATTTGGATGAAATTTGGAATACAGATAGTTTATAACCGGGATTAACATATAGGATACTTTTTATCCCGATAATCCCGAAATTTTTGTTACGTTAAATACTACGCGGACGAAGTCGGGGGGCACAGCTAGTAGGCTATAATATGTTTTCAAAAAAATTAGGGATCCTTACTAAAACTCGAATAATATAATATAAAGTGGAAATTAGAAATTGTGTCCTAGTTCTAGTAAAGAATTTAAAGCGTTATTGCTTATTTCTGTAAAGCGGAATTTGAGTAACTTTATAGTGCTAAAGCTATATAATGCTCTGGATTACAAAACTAGACTATTTGAATAATTAATTAATCAATAAATGTTAATTTGATGTTAAACTTTATTGCATTTCCTTTGGATCGTCGCAATGAGGAGTTAAAACTTTATGAGAGGATCTTTCTATTGTTAAATATAGATACGTATTTAACGATACTTTTGAAGACGTCTTGCTTCGTGTTTCGTTATGAGTTTGTAAGGTATTCTTCCTTCTTTAAGCGATGAGATAAATTGTCCAGATACCCAATAAGTACCTTGTAAATAATTAAAAATGATATGTTCAGGATATTGTTCCCCGAAAAAAAGCATCTTGAAAAACACTGGTATTGTTAAACCTGTATATCCGGGACTTCGCTATTATACAGGTTCAGACCATTAGGGTAACAGTCCACATGGCTGTACTATGAAGTGGGATCGCCCTATTCGACGAATACAATCGCTTAATTGCCTCAGCTTCACCTAGTTCCGGTGAAATTGACGCGGAACGCCGTAGCGGACGAGCCCGCTTCATTTCGCCAAGTGGACTGTTGCCCTTAAACCATCACGCTGCATTGGTGGGTTGGCAAATTGCACATGTAGTATTATTTTCTCAACTACGGAGTCGGATGAGGATAAATTCAGGTCGGTATGAGGGTTCAAGAACATAAAAGAGGTATACTAATATAAGAATAGCACATTTATTATGTAGAAGGTAGTGTACAATAAATCATGGCACTTTGTTCCGCATTATTATAATATTAAATCCTTAAAATTAAATAGGTACTTAGAAATACTAAAACAACAGACGTATAAAAAATAAGTTTAAACACTTTTATGATAAACGGTTTTATTCGGTATTTAAGTTTCTGCTTGATACCTACATTATACGATTTTAAACCCAATTCCTTCACGATCACTATTTAGTTTGCAGCATCAGAACTGATGAGTTGGAGTCCGGAATTCAACGCCTCAGTATTAACTTGATACCTACATCATTAATGCATAATCAGCAGAACCTTCAGACTTCAGGTTTAGGTAGGCTGTACTGTACCCCCGATTTGAAGATCGAAGAGGAAAATGAATAATAATATTGAATTTAACATGGTGACTGGATTCGTGTGCAAAGTTTAATGAGAATCGATCCAGCAGAAGTGCTTGGAAATTCATCGCAAGATTGTATAACTATAGATACGGAGTTAAGCTAATTAAAACCGTTTAAAAAATACTGGTTACACTGAATCTCCAACGATCAAAATCACTTATCGATAAAATGGTCTAGGGCTGTAACTACCAACAATGCAGCTTGACACAGAAGCGAATGGCTTGTACTGTTCATTAGGTAACTAATATAAAAACAAACTTACCTACACTCTTTGACATAGCTAGTGTATTTACCTTTAAATTGTTCTATATGTTACTTTCATGTTTACAGTGATACATTACAAATACTTTCGTGAAAAACTGTTGCCATCCTTAATATGCGCGCAACTTTTCGTACCAGGTTTAAGAAAGAAACTACATCAACTTGGTAACTACTTATTGAAGTCTGTGGTAAAGTAATTCCTTTTGTAATTGGTTTCAACCAGAGAGCTTCAAATACTTGAAGATAAACAGGTGACAGTCCACATCCAAGCTGTACTAACTACATGGTGCCATACAAAAGTCTTCTCAAGCAGTAACATCAATCGGCAGGCAGTGGCCACACCACGCTACCAATAATATAATAATATCAAAATACACTTGCTCACTCCATCTAAGGGTACGTACCCATGCTATGTGACCCGTTGAGGGGGAGGGAGGTCTTCAAAATACCACGCTTGGTCACAGAGGCGGGGGGGATGGCTTAGGTTTTTGTCACGTAGTCAATATCCTCTAGGAAAATCTCGCGCTTTTTTGGGCTATATTCAAATATGGCGCGCAGCGTTTGCATAAAAGATTGAAAACCGTATTTATGAATTACTAGATAAAAACTAGAGGGGGAGTCTTGGCATATACTACGGGTGGTCACCAAGGGGTAATTTAAAAAAAATGGGTCTCGTAGGACGGGTACGTTCCCTAACCGTTGCCTCTGTAGTAACCGCTATAGACGCCCTGACACGCGTTGCAGCAATATTTCCTGAAATCCGGCATAAGGCAGTGTCTTTTCAATTGGTCGTCGTCGAAGAGCTCACAGTACTGTGTGGTGTCGGTTGGGGGGCAAGCGGGTGGGGGGCGGCGAGGACTGCATCTAGTCTGTCGGCAACGCTTGTGGCGCTCCCGGGGCTTCGGTCCGCATAGCCGCTCATCCGTTGCCGGACAGTACAAAGGGCGCCGCGAAACGCCACGGCCACATGTTGTGGAACACTATGGATAAATATTCATGATTAAGTAAGTATACCATGCCTAGGAAACGTTGCCGTGATTACCTAATACGAACTAAAAGGATTGGTGCGAGATAACCAATGATAGAGATGATAGCTATAGATAGTTAGAAGAAGGCTGTGAGATCTTTTCACAAAAGAGGGGAGAGGATAAAGGTAAAAAAATCCTTCTCCTTACTTATACTAGAATTAACTACAAACAATTTGTAGGATCCCCGCGTGGGCAAGCTATCCACAAAATATTCGCATCAGCTATCCTCTTATTATTAAAAACTGAAACAAACGCCTAACGATTTTCCTCGACGGATTCTAACAGGAAGACTATTTCCTTTATCTTCCTCGGATATTACAAGATCGTACGGTATAGTTTCCCGTGTAAGACAGAATATTGTACGTCGTGATATGCCGCGACCGCAAGCTGCGGTGTTCCACAACTGCAGGGGATGTAACGCTACTCTTCGTTACATATTATCATACTAATATTATAAAGAGGAAAACTTTGTTTGTTTGATTGTAATGAATAGGCTCCGAAACTACTGAACCGATTTGAAAAATTCTTTCACTTTTGGGAAGCTACACTATCCCCGGGTGACATAGGCTATAATATATTTTCAAAAAAAATTAGGGCTAAAACTCGAATAATGTAACCGCAATGTACCCGTGCGAAGCCGGGGCGGGCCGCTAGTAAATTATAAAGCGAAACAGGGCCATGTGAGATATCACAGAAATTAATAGTACCTCTACCTACCTATAACCTTCTTATTTTAATAAATTACAAACTATTATAATGATATACGTCTATACGTATATTATATACTACCTAATACTGTGAAAAAAGTGTTAATAAGAAACACACGATTTTGAACACATAACGGCTTGCACCTCTGGGATTTTCGATTTCATGTGTGAGTTTCATTTCATTGAAGGAACACATTGCTAGGGAACCTCGTCAAGTCTTTCGAAAATGTGTGTGAACTTGGCCAGAACGCACTTCGCCAGAACGAACAGCGTTGAGATCAATATTTCAACAATTTAAGCACCTTGTTAAACGCAATGAAATGGGTCAGATAATATTATAGTCTAATATCGTTAAATGTAAGTAGGTACTCAATATACTAAGTGCATTAAACTAGGGCTAGGAACTGGGTCGCTTCACTGAAGACAGTCAATGAGTATACACTGTTATAGGATGCAGGTACTTAAACATCTTTGTAAGTTTCTTGTACGAGTATGTGCATATTTAATTTGAAAAGTACTCAAATATCGGCCTACCGATGCGTTATGCGATTTTGTTAATTCCATTATTTCTGTTCCAGCAGAAAACCAATTATAAAATACAATAATTGTTTTATAATTGTGCATAAAATCGGTAGCCCGAAAAGGATTGTTGACGACAATGGAAATATCTTTTTTTGTTTAGTCTCAGTGCGGCCATGCCTTTAGTTAGCTTTTGAAACTGACCGTGCCATTGGAAGTTCATAGACTAGCAGACTACCGATTTTCCGGAAATTAAAATTGATGGGCATGGGTCGATTTGTGTGTCGAATTCTGTGGTCAGATTGCCGTTGTGGTTAGTAGACTGTCATGATTAACAACAATGCAAAAAAAATAATTCGACTATACGCAATGGGAATAACAAGACTTGAGGCCCAGATCTTGTATTAGCAAGGTTTTATTTGATCCGGTTTACCGGTCAAGTTTTATTTAGGATTTATTCAAATTAATTAAACAAATTTTGAGATTCAAAGATTAAACAAATTTTGAGTACCCAGACGAAGTAGTGCTCGATAAATGGCAATGATTTGAAAGACTGCTTTGTCTATCTTATTACATGTCAATCCTACTTTAATCATAATTACACCCCAGGATCGTATTTCGTCGATGTTTTCTTTTGTCTCTATTTATCTCGACGTCAATTTTAACTCGAGCGTGAAGTATTATCAAGTGCGTCAGCTATACAAAGTGTGTGTGGCGTCATGACTTTTACATGAAGGTTCAGTTTACATTTATATACGAGCACCTCTACATGTTCACGAGTGGTTACGCCCCGGATTTATGTTGGCTTGTGTCGACGCGTCGCATTCGAAACAGGTTTGTTTTCATTTTGTAAATTGGAGTGTTAATTTTTTCAGACAATTATAAGAATTTATTTAGGTACTTTTAAAATCATAAACAGTTTGCGATTTTTGTTTGTTGTCACAAGAATACATGAAAATTCGCTGTGAATAAGACAATTATAAGAATTTATTTAGGTACTTTTAAAATCATAAACAGTTTGCGATTTTTGTTTGTTGTCACAAGAATACATGAAAATTCGCTGTGAATAAGTTTACTAAGGTATGACATAAGAATGACATTTTCAAGATCGCTTCAGACTTGAGATTGATTTATTAATATGGGCCTAAGAGACTAGTTATAGTAGTAGTCTTTGATTCCATTCAGGATCTCTGTTTAGATGTCTTTGTTTTTATTACGACTACTGCTTGGCGTAGTAGTTCGAGCATAGGCCGCTCGGCTCATTGCACCGAGGGGTTGCGGGCTCGAATCCCGCCAGGGTAAATTTCGGAAATGGCCTTCTCGTAAATTACCCTGGTCTGGTACCCATAGTACAAGCGTTGCTTAGTTTGGGACCATAGAGTTGGTGTGTTCGTCTGGCGATATTTATCATTTATTATTATTAGTTCTAAAATATGAACTTACATGTGACCAAGACATTTCCCTCCAGTAAACAGGGCAGGGCAGGTGATTGCAAGGCTGGACTCTATCAGGCTTCGCTGTCCTACATAATGCTGGTGACACGCTGTGCCTTATGAGATCCCTTTGTGATGATGTACTGGAGACAAGGGCATACAATTAAAAAGTATAAGTACCCACCTAAGGAAATCGAAATAAAATAAAATAAAAATATAGGTATATAGCCGAGTTTACCAATAGACCGTTAGATCGGTAAACGATTATTACCAGTAGGTACATCAAACAATCGAATTCTGCTGTTACGGTCCGTGAATAAGTTGCTGAAATCAGCTCTAAGTATCTTACAAAAAAAAACTTACAAATGAATGTGCATAAGTACCTACCTAGCATTGATCGGCACACAGAATATCTGTCTCTCTTGTACCCCGTCATGGCCACAGGTAGCGCTGCACTCCTCCCACTCGCCCGGCGCCCATTTAAATTCGCAACTGTAATGGTAAGAAATAATAGTATACACCTGCATTGTGATAAGGGTTACCATATTACAGGCTCTTTATAGCTTAGACTTAGGAGTACGCCTGCATTGTTCAGACACAGGCATTTTAGATTGATTGGTGAGGCTATAATATTTGTAACACTACTGTTTAAATCTGCTTGCGGGGATTGGTCCACTCACTTTCCTCTTAACAACATTGTTGTTAAACCCTATTCATTTATTTAGCATGGAAGGCAACACCAAAGCAATTATCTTCTGATCCACCTCTGTTTTATTCATTATTATTTTGGTTTGTAAATATTTAAATTGTTAAGTGTGAGTAGGTATGCACTCCTCCCTAAACTAGCTTTTACATATTATTTAAATACCTAAATCTGAGTGAGATTTGATTACTATTTACTTATTTAGTGACAATGGTGTTGCCTGCTCATATTCTGATGCTGTTCTTGAGACCATCTTTTATTAATTGAAAAGAGTAACCATTGTGTTTCTTGCCGGATATTCTCAGTGGAAGCAGCATTCTGAACCGGTGTTAGATTCTGACTATTCATAAATGCTTTGTTGGCTTACCTACATGAATAATAACAATTTTGAGTGTGAGTTGAGTTGAATCAATAACTTGTTTAAATCGATGTTGCTATACTTATTTGTTAACTAACTTAAACTGAATGGGACATATTTAAAAGAAAGGAGAAGAATTAAGGCTTGTAGGTACTAAAGTTTATTTTTATTTACTACGTTTTACCAGGACTTGGGCACCTATAGACAGGCATTAACAAAAAAGGTATTTTAGGTACCTACCACAGATCGGAATTGCTCTGTTTTAAAATAATAACCCTAATTATAATAGGTACACTTTCAGTTGATAGTAGACACCATGAGCGGTAATAATTAATGGATAGATAATTGTTTTCACAGGTTATAAAATAATCATGGTTTTACCTCACTTATTTGTGAGGATCGATAGCTACCTATATAGATAGAAGTGTATGTAACACTTTACTGCATGACCGTCACGTGCGGCGTGGAAATTAATAATTAATTTGTTGTAGCGGACGTATTTTATAACCATGTTTCATGCAGGCTTCAGGGCTGAGCATCGATAAAATTTGTACACGAAAATCGGAAACAGAGGTCAAAAGACTGAATATTTGAAAAATTAAAATTGTAAAGAGTAAAGCGGAAGAATTTGAAGTGTTTGTATCTACTTATTCGATATTTCAAATCGTTGTTATGCTGTCTATCTATATTATGCATGTTAGCAAGTATATATTTAACAATAGGTATTAACTTTCGGAAAAACTATTTTTTGTCTCAGTTAAGAAAACTATAGGTATACTAAAGGAGTTGATCCGCCTAAGAAGTCAGTTAAGCCAAAGGATTAAATGAAAACAATAATTCTATAGTCCGACACGGGCAAATTTGTGAATGTGTTCTTCCCTGACCTGTGCGTGTTGCAGGACTCGTAGGAGGTGGGCGCGCACTTGTGGCCGCGCACGCACCGCGGGCGCACCGCGCGCACGCCGCCGCCGCACGACGACGAGCACGGACCGCGCTCCGTCGACCATCTGCGTGGAACACCACCATTTAGAAAACAAGTTGAGTTTTATCAGCGTTTAATTTAAAAATCAATAAATAAATATCGCCAGACGAACACACCAACCGCATGGTCCCAAACTAAGCAACGCTTGTACTATGGATACCGTACAATGGACTGGGGGCGATCCCAGTGACACCCAGACCAGGGCAAATTACGAAAAGACCATTTCCGAAATTTACCCTGACGGGAATCGAACCTGCAACCACCCGGTGTAGTGAGCCGAGCGGCCTACGCTCGAAGCACTGCGCCAAGCGGTCGTCAATGCCTAAGCACCAGTCACGAATGATTAGGATCAATAGATTTTCTATATATCTCTTAATTTCACTCATAATGGACAAATTCTAACTTTACTAGCTGCCCCGACAGACGTTGTACTGTGTTAACTTTGAATATTGAATTCGAAATGTTCCGCTCAACTTTCTATTTTTTTTATTTCATACTAGCTGTGCCCCGCGACTTCATCCGCGTAGTATTGGATTATTGGGTTAAAAAGTCCTAATGTTAATCCCGGTTATAATCTATCTGTGTTCCAAATTTCATCCAAATCCGTTCAGTAGTTTTTGCGTGAAGGAGTAACAAACATACATACATACATACATACATACATACATACATCCACACTCACAAACTTTCGCATTTATAATATTAGTAGGAAGAACCTTCTCCTGACAATAATAAACACAACAAAAAAAATATTAGCGAAACGTCCCATCCGTTCACGCGTGATGCATGGCCAAGGAAATAGAGATTAATTTTTATATGTACTTACTAACGACCCGCCCCGGCTTCGCACGGGTATTTCTTATCAATGTTTCTCTACTATATTATGCATGTAATATACATATAAACCTTCCCCTTGATCACTCTATCTATTAAAAAAACCGCATCAAAATCCGTTGCGTAGTTTTAAAGATCTAAGCATACATAGGGACAGATAGACAGCGGGAAGCGACTTTGTTTTATACTATATAGTGATAAAAGATAATCAAATTGACTCTCGTTACGAGCGAGTGTTACAACTTATATTTGGAGAATAGTTTAATAGTATGCATGAACAGCTTTTGGCGTTTGTATGAGGTCATATAGGATTCAATTCATTCAAAGCCGTATGTAGAAAACAACAGAAATAGATTGTTATTTGACTATTCCTTTGGAATAAGTTCAAATATACAAATGTCGGCGATGAAAAATTGAGCTTAATGTACCGTGAGTATGAAAGGCCTGTAATAACGGGTATTATAGCCAGCCGCGACGCTGACGGCTCATGCATAAATAACGTCCTTTATTTTCACACACTCAAGTATTTTTTATCGTTAAACTTAAGTGAATGTATCTTTAGATAATTACCTAACTTAATACTTAAACATATCTTGTTTTGTACCTTATGTCCAAGAGGTTTCCAAGAGGTTATCTGGTTATTTGCTCAGAAGTTTTATTCTATAATCATAAGATATAACAAAAATATGACTGAATTTATAAGCCTGATCGCCTTCCTCCCAACAAGTGCCTGCGTATTTTATAGACGATCCCTTATACAGGATGTTTCAATAGTTGTAATAACTCATAAATGCTATGCATTTTTCTACAAACTGGTTTTTAATGTAAGCAGCTGTTACTCGCAAATGCATTTTACATTGTTTTATAGGCCATTGTTTTTTTTCTAAAACTGCAATACGAAATTAGTGACAAATAGATATTCAAACCCCCGTTACTCAGAAAATATCATAGAAAAGTTTATACTTAGTGAACTCCAGTGAAGTCAGATTATTCTGTCTTCACTGGAGTCTAAATAATATATCAGCTACCGTTTATGTACCTTCTTACATTATCTATTATACCGGACTGTTGGAACACTGTATACGATTTATACATAGTTAGCTCCGCACAAAGGCAGACGTGTGACCTTTAAAGGGTGAGAGTGTTTGATCGAAGTTGTTTGAAGTGGCTACGTCTATCTTCGTTTATGTACTACATACATACGAGTAGGTAGGTATATAAGCGAGGTTGTTTGTAGGCTTCGCGCGGTTATCGGTACACAAAAGGTAAATCCTTCCTTATCTACATCTTATAAAGGTGAAATGTTATCTTCCTTTATGAGTCAATTTTAATTTAGGTACGTACCTACTAATATAATTAATTGTTACCATTGCTGTCCTTATCATCGTCAACCTATAATAATATGATCAAGACAGCAATATTACAGACAGCGTCAGTAGCTTAGTGGTCAGGGGGGCCGCCCTCGTAGCTGAGAGGTTTCGGGTTCGATCCCAACCAAGCCATTAAACTATTGACGTAAGCCCAGTCCTAACACAAGCATTAGCTTAGCTGGAGGGCTAACGGGAATTCTAGTAATGTGATAAACTCACATTGTAATCTTTTGCCTACCTAGAGAGGCTGCATAAATAACACAAACTGGAATTTATAAACCTTATTATTCAGTCTCAGATAAGAAATAAATTGTTAAATGATATAAAGGTATTCTCTGAAGAACTCATCTTACTACTTTACGCTCTGACAAAAAAACAAATTACACATTATTCATTCAATATGAGAGTAGAGAATCGCCTGCCATGATAACAGCAACTTTACGCGTAACTCTGATTCAAAAGGTGAACTTAGCAGTTCAAACATTTGAAGAAGGATTCAATTGTAACTTATGGCACAATAGCAATTGTTCGAGACTTGATATATGGAAATTACATTTGTGACTTAGGTCTGATAGATAATCTTCTATGAATAAAATGAGAGATGGTTAATAGCATCTTAATTTATACATTATATTAGTAAGTACTAGCTAGTGTCGCGTCTCAGCCCGTTTATAAGCAACCGATTCAATCAGAGCTCATACATTTCTTGATGTAAAAATAAGTGAAAAAAAATCCATATCATAAAGTCTGGTATTAATAACTCCTCGACACGGAAGTCGGATGATCTAAGGCCGCAACACTAAAGGTGTGTGACTATTATTGAAATGCCCGTAACTTTGAAAGTATATTATTACGTATAGTCCGTCTTCACTAGGCACCTACAAATCAGCTAGGTACCGTAGGTATAAGTATGTACCTAAACGTCCGCTTGGCGCAGTGATTCGAGCGTAGGCCGCTCGGCTCACTGCACATGGTGGTTGCGGGTTCGAATCCCGCCGGGACAAATTTCGGAAGTGGCCTTTTCGTAATTTGCCCAGGTCTGAGTGTCACTGGGATCGCCCCCAGTCCATTGTACGGTACCCATATTACAAGGGTTGCTTAGTTTGGGACCATACAGTTGCTGTGTCAGTCTGGCGATATTTATTTATTTAAATAATTATTTCGGACTTTTGTGACGTCCTGTGGAGGCTATGATCCTGAGCATGTAAGATAGGTATCTACAGGAACAAGTAATATGAGAGTTACCGCGCTGCGACTTCGATATATCGAGACAATGGTAACTTTTCGTTTCGCTTCAAGCAGGTTCTGAAAGTATTGAAGAAACGAGGGAATATGTGTAGCAATGTTTATAAGGTACATTAGCGTTCCTTGTTCCCCGCGGATAGGGCAGGGATTCGATCGAGCTGAGTGTAGACGTCTGGGAGTATACATTTTGTGAGTGAAAATTGAGTGAAGCTATTTCTATCAAATGTAGTCGGTGTTTTTTGTTATGATTTGTCTAGACTTCAGATAATAACAGAGATTTATTGATTGTTTTTGCAGTAAATTGCCATTAACTAAATGTGATGTTACTGGTACAGTCAAGAGTAGGTACTTCTTATTTGGATAAAAATACAACATTTTTCATTTCGTCAACTTTTAAGATATACTTGGGTAAATTATAACTCAGTAAACAAGGCGTGCGACCGGTGCGACCCACCTATTGTCAAGCAGTTACCTCACCCATAGACGCTTGTTATGCCAAAGGCATTGCTCGCACGTTGCGGACCTGAAGGGGAGTAGGATAGAGGGGGGGGGGGGTTGGGCTTCCGTCTGTCTCACTAATCATACGAAACACAGCTAGAATAGGTACTTAAGGCCGATTTTCAGAGACATATTCTGGTCGAGCCAGCCTTATTGGCTATAGTTTGCCTCTATCACCATTAACATGTTCCTCTTCTACATAATTGTAATAACAAATGAGCGCAGTGTCCCTTAAGGCTAAAGCGCCCATCTAGACCGCGAAGTTCAAATTTTTTGAGTTCTGTTAGAATTTTTTCAAAATCTGACAATAATAAAAGACAAATTTTGTAATTCGCGAAAAAGACCGTGTGCAGTGCATTTATTAATATATCCAACTTACTCTAAAACATTTCAAGAACGACAGCTATCCAGATAATCTGGCATTTTTTGTATATTTAGTGATTTACTAGTATCATATCCACCGTGATAATATTTAGAGTAAAATAAATGTATTAATAAATGCACTGCACACGGTCTTTTTCGCGAATTACAAAATTTGTCTTTTATTATTGTCAGATTTTGAAAAATTTCTAAAAGAACTCAAAAAATTTGAACTTCGCGGGCTAGACAGGCGCCTTCACCTTAAGGCGTAATCACAAGAACAAACAAAATTTTAATATAGCCGTTCGTACCTACTTTTTTAATGGAGTGAGCAGTAATCAAAAAAGTTGGCAACCTCTGGTTGGGGCGCATCGTGCTTGATTACCAAGTTCGATATGAAAGGGGCATATTTGTGTTAAGGCCGAAACGATGCAAGTTTGATTATTGTTTTGATTTAATTTCCAAAGCACTTTATGAAAATGAGTAGGTATAGGCAGGCACTCATATATTTATTTGGACTTATGCATTAAAAAACTTGCTCGTTAAAAAGTAAATATGTATATTGTTTTCTTATATTTACGCGAATACTACAACACATTGAAACGTCGGGAACATAAAGTTAATAAACGCGATAAAATCTGAAAAATAGTTTTATTTAAAAAAGTAAATATATTGAAGCCTTGAAATTAACCTCAATTTTAAAATTCGGGTTTAAATCGGTCACCGCTGGGACGCCCTTTTATAAATTAATCTATAAATTAATTATTATGATTCATTCTAAGCTAATTAAATATAAATAAATTCCTTACACAACTAAAATATTTTGCATATTTGTGCATATTTTTAAACCCCGAAGATAAAAGAGGGTTGTTATTGATTATGAGTATTTTTGCAATTGAAAGTGGTTAGTACGTACCTGTACTCCAGCGGTTTGGTACTGGTGGGGGTGCTGTAGTTCACGGAGACCTCAACTGACACCACGTCTCCATACAAAAGCGGCTGTTCCGGGATCGCCTGCAAATATCAAAAGGCAACCTTTAGTTTCAAGTTCTTTTTGAATTCTGTGCGATAAGTGTGTCAAAAAATGGCGTATACGACGAAATAATGTGAGTTCCCGCTATTGAATTTAATGTATCTCGAGTATTTGTAACTTTATGAACATCCTGTCGTAAGAATATAAACTAAAGTTTTATTTTCCAACCACCAAATGGCGGAAAACGGGCTCAACGGTCAGTAACACTTTCTGCTCGTTTTATAACGCAAATGATAACTTTTAATACATCCGCGTTTGTAAGAAAAAGCACTTAAACCAACCGCACTAATTTCAACGAATTACCGTCAACGAAAAAAAAACACGATACAGGAAAATGAGATATAAAGCGAGTAGGTACAGTGCGTTTTCAATTAACTTCAGCGGTGGAGTTGAAAGCGTCGCTGAATAATTAAACGGCCGCCGGCAGACCCTTATCATCAAATGTTTCGCTTCGTTACACTTTTCATAGTTTATTCCCTTTTGTGTTACGTGTTGGGGTTCGAGCACAATACGTGGAATTATTGGCGCGTTCTAGCGTTATATTAAAAAAGTGGAAGTAATCGCACTGAAGGGGTGACGGACCACGATGGACCGAGAACTTATTCATGAAAGGACTTTTTCACTCTGTAATACTGACAATCCACTTCGAATATTTTTTGTTAATGACACTTTATTTATCTGCCACGCGATAGTGACCGCCAACTTGTGTGGTTTCACGCGGCTTAGCTCAAGGGAAATGAAGCGATCTTATTGTCGAGGAGCGCGGGACCGCTTCATAACACAGCCGAGTGGACGGTCATCCTTAAACTAACAGTGATTTAATACATTGATTTCATAAAATAATATTACTCTAGGCAGCTTTATAGAATACGGTTGTTATCCCAAAATTTATACAGTTGACAAGTTTTTCTGAGATTGATAGGCATCGATTCCATTGTCCGAAAAATTTCACATCGGAATATTCTCAAGGCGGGCTGAATTCGCTTACATCGTCGCATATAAAGTCGGTCATAATCTCGCGTGCGTGAACACGAGGCAAATTTATTTCTCGTGAACCAGAAGCGACGGATCGTCAACCAGTCGTTTACCCGGGATGGATCCATCAAAATGTACGAGCTAGAGTGTTGAAAATCATAGCGAGGTCTGGGAAATACCCGTCTGCGTTTATACTTCATGTTGCGCAATATGTAACACAACTTATTGCATGACATCCCTGTAAAGTACTCAATTCATCATGTTCAACCGCGAGCTTGGCGATACTGAGTAATTGATTGATGGTATAGTTTCAAATATCGCGGTTTCGTTATTCGAGAGATCATTATATTCGTAACGAGTTTGCAATAAAAGTTCAAACGAAAGGGTGGATAAGTCTCAATCCCGATAATTTGGAACCTTCATTATGAATCGGATGACAAAAGTTTTTTAATTAGGGATTAAAACTGAGGAACACCTGTGTAAAATGGAAAGTGTTATGATTCAACCGCAGCTGAAGTTTCGTCAAAATGGGACTCAAGGAACTTCGGAGAAGACGAGGAATATTTGAAGTTCTATCACAAAATAACCAGGTAAGATTCTGCCAGGACTATATTATTAGGTATGTTTTTTAACGTTGACAGACAAGAAATCGAGCCAAGGGAAATGGCTCTGGTGGAAGTGTGTCTCTCTAACTCTGAGTTCACACGCTTAAATACCCCCCCGGGCACCCGAGGGCACCCTAGAAGAAAGAGACGCACATCTACCAGGAGCCTCTCCCTCCGCTCCTTTGCTGTGGTACCTACCAAATGGTTCAACGCAAAAAACAAATGCCATCATATTATCAAGCTGTTCTGTGGGTTTTACTCACCAAAATCATTAAGTCGGCCTGCAGCCTCGAGTCTGAAGTTATAAAAGCGTCAGTGTCGGTGATCGTCCAGCGGAGTAGCGTGCCGGCCGCCACGGCCGCGCCCTCCCACCCATAACCATCCTCCTTTATATCTATGACGTGACTGTCCACTTCGATAATCTGCAGGTTCTGCGGCACGTTAGGATCGTACTTCAAGTACTTGTTCTGTTTGTCGTCGGTCTCGTACCGTTTGGAGTGTTTGCGCAGTTCAAGGATCTGTTTGTCCTTTTTGCGTTCCCTGATGGCGATGGCGAGGGGGACCGGCGTGGAGATGTGGACGGACAGCTGGTGCGCGTGGTGCGGTATCATGGTCATGCGGGTCCAGCCTTGAAATTGGGTAAGATGTGACCACCGAATACTTAAACAAATACTCAAATTTGAGACAATTGACCATGGACAATTTGTGACGGCAATTTGAATAGCTAAGTGGGACTATGGCTATTGAGTGACATTTAAGTATTTGGACACACTGATTTAAAGATTTCAAACGTTTCACTGAAATTTTCTTGGCAGTAAATGAATCTAGTTTACGATTTCCGACAAAGAATTCACGAAGATAATAATATTATGATTGACCAATTTAGATTCAGAGTCAGAACACCACCCAATACGGACAAAAGTTCTATGTACACCAACGCCATTGTGTAAATAAAGTAGGGAGGGGCCGTCCTTTCTTCTGTCCTTGGATAAAGTTCGACGTAGTTTATCTGATCTAGCCAAATTGCTCTCTCGCTTCACAGATTTCACTTTGCATCATAATAAAAAGGGCTGGGGCGCGCTTATTTTATAGATAACATCGACTAACTTTTATAGGCGCCTAGTTACCACTACAATATTTTTTAAGATTTTTGCTGTGAAACATATTTATAAAACCGAGTAGGTTGCCGTCACGGCAAATGGCATGACGCTCTCATGCCGTCATGCTTCCTCTACGCCACCGGACTCGACTCCCTTTTGTGTGTGCACGCAAACTATACACTACATATGTATGTATTCACATCTGCCGGCCGTCCCGTGACGGCAACTTTTTTTAAATAATGAGTAGGTATTATTTCATGAAAATGAAATGGTTTTGTTATTTTACCTTTGCCAAGTTGTTTTGTGTAGATGTGTGTGTTATTATTGCAGAAGCCGTCGGGACACCAGTTGCACACCGTGTCCGAGGAGTTGCACTGCCCCTTCACACACGCACCCTGGCATAATAATTATAAATATTATACAAATATAACATACGCATAAAAATAAATATCACCACACCTACTGTATGGCCCCGAAATGACACTTGCACTATGTGTACCATACAATTGACTGGGGGCAATCCTAGTGACGCCCAGACCAAAGTTATTACAAAAAGTCCATCTCCAGAATTGACCTAACGGGCATCGAACCCGCAACCATTCCATGCAGTGAGCCGATCGGCCGTCAAAGAACATCATATATGCTCACGCCTGTTTCCCACAGGGGTAAGCAGAGAGCGAGAGAGAGATATACGCCGATCCTGTCACGTCTCTTTCACCTCATTCATATTCGTACATCTTCTCATGCACAGCTATAAACATAACTTGATATAGAAAAAGTATTATAATCAATTTTTACTACAGAGCTAAGAATGTCTTCGATAAATAAATAAATAAGCCCTTTTTAAAGTCCCACTCCTGGGGTGTCCCAGTCACTCTAAATTCCATCTTTTTTGCCGCCGTATATATCGTCTGAACGACCGATAATTTTGTATTGTTCGTTCAGTAATACGACGGAAAAAAAGATGGAATTTAGAGTAAGATTCGACAATACTAATGCCACGATATATCGATTATCGTTCCTAAGAGTAACACCCTGGGCACGGGCCTCCCCTCGATAAGAGGGGGTATGAGGGCACAATCCAACACGCTGGCCCAGTGCGGGTTAGCGGATTTCACATGATATTATTTTAGATATCGACTATCAAACAACAGAAACTGCGATGAAATCGATTACTCATGTCTAGAGGTCTTTGCACACAGTATGACGGGCAGAAAAAATCCCAAACTTATAACACTCAACTCTCGTGTTGTTTGGTCTGGGGTTGAATATGGGAAGTTACCTGAAAGCAAATATCGTATGGCCTGTTGTAGCTGCAAGGGATCCCGTTGGGCAGTGCACCGAAGTTAGAAGGCCCCCCGCCCGTATAGTCCACGCACCATATGTCACAGTGTTGCGTTTCTGTTGAATTAGTTACACCATTTAGTAGGCGGACAATCAAAGCTAAGTTACTATGAAATAGGGTGAACTAGGGAAATGGGAGACTAGCGCTTGTTAACAAGCAGCTCGTAATGAGTTGGGACCAATTCGTAACTAGTACGCCTGTGGCATTTTGTCTCCATGTTTGTGTAGGTTTATGAATAAATGTATTTTCACCTTTTCTATCTGTTCTCTAAACGGATAATTATTATTTAATTGTCATCTTGAAATTGAAAGTGTGAACTTTTAAATCATGACTTTTTGGACCAAAAATTATTCTGCAAACATGCAACTTCACTCATAATTCACACGAAGAAGCCTGCCATGCCATTTTTGACAGATAATAGCCGTATTTGATATCCGGTATAAAGAAACAATTATAGAAATAATCGGTGTTGGGTAAATCGTATGAATGACCGCTTACTGCACTTTCTTAATCAAAACTCTCCTAAAGTGCCAGAACAGCCACGTGTTCCAAAAAGTCGTGAGTTCAAATCTGGGTAGTGGACATGATGCACCTATTGACGTTTCTCACGAAAAATTATATGTATGTATTCTAGTATGTAGTAATTCTACGTATACGACGTTCAGAAGCGCTCGATGCGAATAATGTCGGTATTTATGTCCGCTAGAGGGCGCGCTACCGTTCGTGCTTCGGAGGTCACGTTAGGCTTTCGGTCCCGACTATCACAGTCTTTGACCCTTTCAGAGGGTTTCAAGTATTTATCGCGCTCGATTTCTATGAAGTAGCAAAAATTAAAAAATCAGTCCCCAAATTTGCCGCCCCTAAATCTGCCGCCCTAGGCTCCAGCCTACTCAGCCTGCTGGTAAATCCGCCACTGGGCCTAAAAACTTCGACACTAAAGTTGGCCACTTGCTTATACGATAAGAAAGATAGGAGATATACCGTTAGGATGCAGGTACGGTATGAAGTGGCTGTGCTGCCGCAGACAAAGCTCGGAGCGCGTGTCCCTTGTCGCCGCGCACACTCGCCCCGCCCAGCACGTCATCGCCTGCGAGCCGGCCCCTTCGCAGGCACCCTCTAACACCGACCTAGGTGCCCACAAGTGGAAATACAGTTTAATTTAGAAGGTAATAAAGTTTAATTTAGTTGTCACGATAGAAGAAGGGACTAGTGCTGGAACAAATGGAGAAGTCTCTGCTCTTCTATGATAACAAGGATACAGTGACAAAAATAAACATAATGACGTAAGTACCTTTGAGTATTTTTTTTAGTAAGTATTTTTAACTAAACGTTTTGTAAAAAATACTAAAAATAGTACCTACTAGGAACTACAAAAGTCATTAATTAGTCAGTAATAACTGTTCTGAGTATGCTTCTTTGAAATATGTCTGGCATATTGTCACGCCCGAAGATTAAAAGCAATCTTGTTAAGTACCTACCTATAGTGATGTATGAGGCTTATCGTTATCGCTTTACGTTTCTCTAATAAAGTAGGTAAATACTTACCATGCTCTGCCTTTTAATCTTTATAGAACACTAGCTGAGCCCGCGACTTCGTCCGCGTGGAATTTTGATCCTTTCTTAGTGGATGTCTACGTCATAGTAGCTTTATGCAGCTTAGGGGATGGTTTAAAATTGACAAAATTTAATACAAACTTTCATCACCGATTTTATCCCCTTGGGGGTAGAATTAATCAAAATCCTTTCTTAGCGGATGCTTACGTCATAACATCTACCTGCATGCCAAATTTCAGCCCGATCAGTCCAGTGGTTTGGGCTGTGCGTTGATAGATCACTATGTCAGTCAGTCAGTCAGTCAGTCACCTTTGAGTTATATATACATTGATAAATTTTGGATAGTACGCACCCTTTATATCTACACCGTCGTATGCGCCTCCGCAGCCCGTATCCGCAGTCCGCACTGCACTCGCTCCAAGCGCCCCACTCCCCCCACTGCGGTTTCTCACTCTCGCTATCTTCCACTCTATTACCAAAGATCTCCACCTTTGCTTCACTGTCAGTCCTGATAGCATGTCCCGGCATCGGCTCGCAGACACGGTCGACACACCACTGAAACATAATTATTATTATAATAATAACAAATGTTATCATTAAGGTGAAGGCGCCTGTCTCGCCCGCGAAATTCAAAATTTTCGAGTATTTTTATAGTTTATCCAAAATCTGAAAACATTTAAGACAACATTTTGTGATTTGCGAAAAACACAGTATGCAGTGCGTTTATTAATACATTTATTTTACTCTAAATATTATCACGATGGATATGATACTAGTAAATCACTAAATATACAAAAATTGCCAGATTATCTGGATAGCTGGCGTTCTTGAAATGTTTTAGAGTAAGTTGGATATATTAATAAATGCACTGCACACGGTCTTTTTCGCGAATTACAAAATTTGTCTTTTATTATTGTCAGATTTTGAAAAATTTCTAAAAGAACTCAAAAAATTTGAACTTCGCGGGCTAGCTGGGCGCTTTAGCCTTAATAAATCATCATCATTGACGATCGCGCAGTGGTTCGAGCGTAGGCCGCTCGGCTCACTGCACATGGTGGTTGTGGGTTCGATTCCCGCCAGGGCAAATTTCGGAAATGGCTTATTCGTAATTTGTTTTTCGTATGGGTATAACTCGCCTCAAGTGCATTGTAAGGTACCCATAATACATGCGTTTTTTAGTTTGGGACCAAACAGTTGGTGTGTCAGTCTGGCGATATTTATTTATTTATTAATCATCAATTTAATAATTAATAATAATTATTATTACCTATTATATAATTCATATACATTCATTAATCATTTAAACGGTAAATACTATGACAGCGTTTTTTCTTTCTATACATTTTTTGACAGATAATGAATGTATCGGGACCCTACCTAGATACCTACAGTAAAATGTACCAATGGAAATAATCGGTGTCGGGTTGACCGTGTGAGTTATTGCGTGCTGGATCCTATATGAACCTGTACTACCAAATTCACACTTTCTATAAATTAGTAAGTACCAAATGCTTACTTAGGTATCTTAATATCAAGTCAGTTCTATTAAATCACATAGGTATAACATGCCGAAAGACTAAAAAGTACCTATGTAGCAGATGTTGTAATAAGGTAAAAAAAATTGCATGAAGTATTTCAAGTAGGTAAGTACCTAGTTAGGATTAGCCAAGGCATATGTAGCTAAATTCAAAGCTGCTTACGAATTACCACAGCACAGAGATAATGCAGACAACATCCTTTGTGATCGTCACGTGTGTAATAAAATAAACGCACATTCCCACTGCATTCATCAAAACGTGCAGTCACCACCTTGGCGTATTAAACTCATAAAACGCAAAGCATCGGTTACTTATTGGATATAAAGATTTCAGTTCAAAGGAAATTGATATTTATACCTAACAACGTAATAGCGTATTTCGAACCGCTCGTTATTTATATCAGTTGTTCGCTACTTTTCTTAAGATACAACAACAAAGAACAATAAAATTACTATCCTGATGTTTTTATAAAGCTCCCAGCAGCTTTATTATAAGGAGATTAGAAAGCCCGCGGGCTCCGAAGAGCAATTTTAACGTTTCCTCCCATTTTACATTATTCTCACTCTGAGCTTATAGTCCTTCTTTGAAAGTAAAAACCGGTATGACCTTCCTAATTCAGACCACTCAATCAACAAAGATATATAAAAAGATCTTTATTCAAATTTATATCGCACACTGGTGTTCATGGTCATAGGGATTTTATGATAACACTAGATGTATTCCAGAAATGGTAAAACGCCGCGCTCTTCATTTTAATAATACCCTTGCGGCGCTATAAAATAATATGTTCCCATGTTGTTATTGAACATCGAAGCCCTTATTTGTAAACATTATATCAAAGTACTAGGATTTTCTAAATAGAAATAAGTAGGTAACTGTCGTAAAAAGGTAAAAAAAATAATATTAAATGCGTTCCATTCCCTATACAAGGGTAATTACTTTCTCTGACTGAACTCCATCGATAGATATCTCTCAGCATCGGGAGTAAGACAGACAGTGGTATTGATTTAAATAAGTGCGCACTGCTTATATTGGATTGAAATTGGTTTTAAAGCGGTCTAGGAGCGATGTCATCCCTCGCCTTTGTGCAACGGTATGGGCGTCGGGCTGGTTTTGTATATGACGCGCCAGGCGCTTGTCATTTGCATAGCTCTGAAAACATATTCACAAAGGATTTGATTGAATTTATGCGCGCACACGTCCCTTGTGAGTGCGGCAGACAAGCGCGGATCTCTAGAAGTACTTATTACTCTGGAAAGGTATGCGATCGTCACACGTCAGCATAAAACACAGTGCTCCATTTTTCGTTTGATATTGCAATTAGAGCGTATGAAAGGCAAGAGACGGCGGAATAGTTTCAGTTTGGTAATTTATAACAGCAGCAATATTCATATTGCGTTGCAATGTTTCACGAGACAGGCTCGTCCTAGTGTGGACGCCATAGGTACCTTTATCCATTTTTTAAAGCGCGGCCCCTCTATCTGTGCTAAGCGTCAGTACCGTTACACGATATATATAGGTATATATATATACAGAGTGGTAACTGCGGCGCCCTACGCTTTATACTATAAAGCTTCGCTTCTTTCGGGCGTCCCTAGACGGCACTGTATTTACACTTACCATTGTTTTAAAACCCTAGTTTCTTTCATTTATGGACCTACTAGCATGTAAGTGAATTGAAGTTGATGACAAATGTTTTTTTATTTTTATTTATTACTAGCTGAGCCCGCGACTTCGTCCGCGTGGAATTTAACTTAACAAAAAAGCCCACTCCCGCGTTCTGAGCCCGCGCGACAGGACCCATTTTTTTAATTTTGTTTTTCTAAAATAAAAGTAGCCTAAGTTACTCCCTAAAACATCATCTATCTGCCAGTGAAAGTCCCGTCAAAATCGGTCCAGCCATTTCGGAGATTACCCGGAACAAACACACAGACAGACAGACAGACAGACAGACAGACAAAAAAAAATTAAATCGCGTTTTTGTTATAGGTGTCGTATGTACTTTCATATGCATTTAGTGAAAAGGTGTTATTTTGATATTACAAACAGACACTCTAATTTTATTTATTTGTATAGATTAATGTTCATGCACCGACGGTATAGACGACGTACGGACGTCGTATAATTAAATGCTAGATGTTAAATAACAATAGACGGTACCTTCAGTAATTTAATTGACCAATTTAATATCGGAATTCCCTTTGTTCTCTCGCATACCGAAGAGTAGGCACTGTTTATGTATGTACAGAGAATCTCGTCAAACTATTCAGGGTCTCATATAGCAGAGGGTCGTTAAATTGGGCCCCGGCCCGGGATCCGATCCCGGAAAAAATATCATTTTCCGTGCTGAACCGGGAATGAAATAATAACAGAGCCGTCGTATTATTTATAAGCTGCTTTTCATACGGCGCAATTTCTCGTAATGGGGAAATATAGTTTTCCGATGGCCATTCAACCGCTGCCAGAAGGTTTTATTAAATTCTCAAAAAAATATCTTCCTTGTTATTACTTGAGGGGTATCTCTTATACTGCTACTTATTTCAATAGGAGTGTGTAGAAGAGAGTGAGTGTGTGGAGACTTCTGTGTCCTTATCAGTGTCTGTTAAATATTATTTTAATACACCGTAGACTTCAAAATCTTGAGTCGGATCGGTGAACTATTACTTTATTGGTAATTACGGATCAAGTGTTTGAGTTCGACATACCTTGTGATGTCACCAGTCCACGTAGTAGGAGAGTGCGTCCACGTAATCCACGTATTTCACGTAGTAGCAATGTGTAGCAATCACATTACTAGTATTCCCTTTAGCCCCTCCAACTAAGCTAATGCTTGCGTTAGGAGTGGACTGATGCCAATATATTAATGGCCAGGATTGGTATCGAATCTGGAACCTCTCAGCTACGAGGACGGACCCTCACCACCAGGCTATTGAGGCTTAAACTTTTTGACTTTGGGGAGAGGCATGTGTATAGCGTTAGATGGATCCCGTTGGATGCTTGGATTACACTTACCTTGTTGTGTCCACAGGGTGTGCCTTCAAGTGGCGGTGCTCTCTTGGACTTGCAGACGTCAGGCTTGGAGCGGTGCGTGCACCACAGTCGCGAGCAAGCGGAGCGAACCTTCACCGTCTTGCATACCGAAAATCTGATAAATATAAACGTGGAAACGTTGATTATATCGTTAGGTACCGACCCATAACTAGGTAGAGATGAAGTGACAGATAAAAGAAAACATCACCAAACAGATCTTTATTAAAAATAAATACTTAAATCATGTTTTATTTGTGTGTAAGTATAAGTTCTAAATAAGTCTGCAAATAAATTTGAAAATATCTACGTACCTAAATGTTGTAATGTTATTTTAAAATGTATAAATGTTGTACATACTGTGATAATCTGACAGGAACCAAATAAATATTCTACTCTGATAAGAGGATTATTAGTGGAAGATAGAGTAGCCGCAGTGAAACGAGATACAGCGAACAGACAGACTTTATAGATACGATTACAAAGGAAACGTCGGATGTCATCTGATAGTAGATAGAGTCTGTGCTCGATGGATTTTATTGAACGAGCTATTTATTAAGGCACAATATATTGTAAACTCCAGCAGTAGGAGTTGAGTGGTTAGTGCACTTTCGTAGATTAACTTCATTAAAGCGGAATGGATTGAAATGACCTCAGTTTTAATGGCTTTTAAAATTTAACATAATATAAAAACAACTGAGCATAATCTTATCATTATCGGTCCAGCGTAATAATGACATTATTATGATAGTGTAGTGGTCGATAATGAAGGAATGACGAATAATGAATGAGGGTTGAAATGTAGGGGGTTTTGTTGTGTCATTATCAAACAAAATAATGTCAGTCAAAGCAAATGAACATCACGGTTAAATTCATGTTAAATTATAATAAAATGAATATTGAATCCTCCTCCGGCTCTTTTTGGCACAACTTCGTCACTCGTCCTTGTTTTCCTTGATACTCAGATGAATCCTCAAGGGAATTCAACAAAGTGCCGACAGATAGAGCGGGGAACTTTTGGGGATGTGGTCGAAACGAATAGAGTTTAATTTTCTAAAGAGTGGTTGACATATTTTACAGAAATGGTCGTAAATTCAGAACACTTATAATTGTTTTATAAAAAACAATAGAACTAAGAAGTAAAGTAAGTAATTTAAGGAACATCAAATATTTCCGTTTAGTTTGAATAGGTCACGCTGATATTCCAAGCTCGCTTCGATCGCCGAGCCCCCTACAAATTTGTTTGTATGTAAATAAACGCATTGTATTTATGCGAACCTAAATATCTGGCGTCATTGTGCTAGAGGAGTTGATTCCCAAACCCCGAGACAATAAACTATCGCCCTTTGTTCTCAATAATTAGAGCGACGTCACGAGCTCAAATGAAAACCGACCTAAATTCCAGCTGAAGCATGAGCCAAGTTGTTGAACCATCCGCATACTATGTATTAATGTATGAGTAGAGTTTTCTTAATCCATCTTTTAATCATTATCAACAAATTTACACTAGATATTTAAACAGTAACATTAAATAAATAAATATCGCCAGACGAACACACCAACTGTATGGTCCCAAACTAAGCAACGCTTGTACTATGGGTACCGTACAAAGGACTGGGGGCATCCCAGTGACACCCAGACCAGGGCAAATTACGAAAAGGCCATTTCCGAAATTTACCCCGGCGGGAATCGAACCCGCAACCACCATGTGCAGTGAGCCGAGCGGCCTACGCTCGAACCACTGCGCCAAGCGGTCGTCAAACATTACAATAAAACTGAATATATCATAGTTCTATAATAATAATAATATAATATTCACATTATTAATGATCCAAGGACACGGGGCTAGCGGAGTGCGCGGTTGGAATCACAAAGAAAAACATATTTCGTGTCAGATAATCTTGTTAAAAGGTAGCCGGAAGGCTACGCACGTAATACTTGGAAAATTGAGATTTCGCTTACAGGCCCCACGTTATTATATTAGTTGCGCAATTGTTATATTGTTAGGAGCACGAAGTTAGGCAAGTGGAGTTTATTGTTCGAGACAAGCCCGAGACAAAAAGCAGAAAGTGTCGGAAATGAAACGGAAATAGAGTTAGTGACGTTCTCTATCGTTCTTTAGCTCGGTAGAGCTTATAGTTTCGCTCTAAGTTGCTAGTTGCTAGCGCCTACGTAAAATATTCGTACAGCAAATGTGTTTACTATAGAATTAGGCAACGGTAGTATGAATTATGGCCATTTATTAGCAAGGGAATAATTAAGACAAAGAAAAAGCATGAGTGACAGAACTGAATGATAAAAATAAACACTTTTCTTCAAACAGATTGTACAATTAAAAACATTAGATCCTTCTTAACTAACTCAAACGCGGTACGTTCTGTGGGCCCAATGTCAGACCTCGCTCGCGGCGGTACGCGGGCTCCCATTCAAAAGCCACCCCCGATCCCGAGGACTGTTTTCACAAGACTAAAATGGCTATGTTATATTAGGATAACGCATAATTAAATTGTAATAACTGAGGTCATGAAAACAGTAGGTAAGTACTTAAATTGATATTAACTTCAAGAGATTTTGACATGAAGTTTATTTTTGCGTAGGTAACAAGTAAACTTTTCAATGATTAGGTACATACATGTTCGGTATTTATAAACGATAGAACGGATTATATTATAATTATAAATACCTATTTGAAATATATATCGTACTATATTTATTTATTTATTTTCTTTACTATAGGTATAATCAAAGCTCTACTAAGGTCCCGTTAAAGAAAAAAAAACAGAATCGTTTTGGCACCTATAATAATATAGAATTTACTATATACCATCATCGTCTTTATTTTCTACCGCCTTTGTTATATTTGCCATACCAATTACAGATTTCACGCGTTACATTGTAACGTATTGGTAAACATAATAACCCGGAGTGGTGGAGTGGCGGAATGTGGCCCACACGTGCCCGCTCATAATAGCCCACATACAATATCGTGGTACACTCAGCCACATAATATTCGGTAAAGGTACCTATAGGAGATACTGGCAGTGCAATAAGGTACCGTTCTTATCTGGCGTTGAAATGGGTCTATTCCTGCCACACACACCCACCACTGTTACTCCTGTAAGACAGGATCGATAATGGTGTCCAATGATGACGCCGAGGTTTGAGTCTCGACTAGTCCCGGACAAAAGCTATATTGTATAGGAACCCGCACAAATTTAATCGAAGGAACAGGAGGAGTTTGGTATAAAATTTTCCACTTGCCTCCGTTGCAAAGAGGGAGATTAAATACTAATATGGGCGGATTAACCTAGAAGCAAGTCTGTTACAGCTGATTTAATGCCAGTTGTAAGGCACCAAGGATTATAATTAGACGGATTTCTTAAATGGCATTAGACAATTAAAAGGCCAGAATAGTTTTACGCTCTATTTCTGGTCCAAAGTACTTTAAGGTAATTGGGTCAAACGCTCCATTACCCGATCATCTCCTTTGGATCAATGCACAGCGAACACAATAGTAATTTGATAACTTATATAATGTCTGCGGATACAATATTTGAGCACAAATATGGCGATGTTCATTTGAAATTGGAATCTAAAGCCGCGGGTACGTTCCCCGCACCGATTCGATTACACGTAAACAGATTATCGGAAAAATCTCAACTGTAGTGTCCCAGATAGATAGGATTACCACATGTTCGGTATTCGATGGGACTTGTCGGATTAAGCACGTCAAAATGGATTTTAACTCATCTTGATTAGGGTTCAGTCTTTGCTTTTCTGAAGAGCAGGAAGATGTTACACACATCCTACTAATATTATAAATGCGAAAGTTTGTGAGTGTGGATGTATGTATGTATGTATGTATGTATGTATGTTTGTTACTCCTTCACGTAAAAACTACTGAACGGATTTGGATGAAATTTGGAACACAGATAGATTATAACCGGGATTAACATATAGGATACTTTTTAACCCAATAATCCAATACTACGCGGATGAAGTCGCGGGGCACAGCTAGTAACTCATAAAATGCAGAGCTGTAGTGTAATGATACTGAAACGTTGGTTGGCTAAACCGCGAAGTGAAGTTATCAATGAAGCACTATATTAATGTACTCATTGTAATTTGGTATCAAATACAATTAGAATAAATTATAATTAAGTCATTTAAAAATATATATTCTTTAATTAATAAAAAAATTAGAATAAACATTTGTACATGAACCTATATACCATGAGCTTCCCACTGAAGATTCGTGAAGTCTATTTTGCGTATCCAGACGTTACTAAATCATATACGGATTTCAATCCATGTTCAGGTAAACTTGACCCCTCTTATTAATTAACATGGATTAGCGAGCGAATTGTTACACACCGAACTATCTCTTTCTGTCATCAGTAATTTGTCATTCGAAAGAAGAAACAAAGCATGGTGTAACTATACAACCGCTAATCCACGTTTATTAGGGCGACAGGATTACGTGCCGAAACCCGAAGTACGCCAATTCGTTCTTATTTTAAAACAGAGCATTCAACAGCTGTCCAGACTAGTTCTAAAAATAATGGCGACCCCACAGATAGGGTGCTCACCGCTCTCGGGAGCCGATGTATTTGGAGAATTTATACATCAAACATTCCGTTCGTATAAGGTAGTTCTATTTATACAATTTTTTACTTTGTACGTTGACTTTCATAAGCACGGTTTGCGGTGTTGCGTTGTGACTGTTGACTTATATAGAGATACGGCATTTGTAATGAATATAGGAATTTGTATGAGGAATTGCCTATAAGACGTGCAGTCACGTATGTAATCCTTCGATCAATCCTCCCTTATCAGTATTCTGAACATGCGTGAGGTTTAGACGAGCTCGTCGTTTACAAACAGATCCTGTTTTCTCTTGTTTATTTCAATTTTATTTGTAACTACATCTAAATTGATAAGGAAAATAATATTTTTTAATTTTTGAGCGTCTTCCTTTGTAGAGAAATATGAATGCCTCATTAAACTGAGAGCACTGCGATGCCATCATTGGTAGACTAACTTTACTTCGCCTTACCACTTAAGACCTGAACGTTTTAGTAGCAGGACCCGCATTGAAAGATGCCACCAATTACTGAATGTCACATAACTTAATTGACGATGTTCCTGGCTGTCAATAAGGCGTCCACTAAATTGTTTCATTATCACTTTGGTGAGGGGTCGTTCCCTTTTAAGTTGGGTAATAAGTGATCAATTTATACAACTTGTTGTGTTGAATAATAGCTCATTAAATTATTTAATGTATCTAAAGAAAAAAAATGGTAATAATTTTTATTCGTTAATAAATGGTACATTTTTAATTCAAATATATTATAATATAGATTTATTATAATTTATTTTGAGAGACGTTTTTTGCGCTTGTTTATTTCATCTTAAACAATAGGTAAATTGATATGCAATAGGTATATGTATCCTACTAATATTATAAATGCGAAAGTTTGTGAGTGTGGATGTATGTATGTATGTATGTATGTATGTATGTTTGTTACTCCTTCACACAAAAACTACTGAACGGATTTGGATGAAATTTGGAACACAGATAGATTATGACCAGGATTAACATATAAGATACTTTTTAACCCAATAATCCAATACTACGTGGATGAAGTCGCGGGGCACAGCTAGTATAGTATATTTTGCCACTGGGAACACCAACAACTGGAAAATAGAATCGCTGTAGTAACTCAGTTTAATCTAGGCTTATGAGGCTGTTTCAGTAAATCCTAAATGAATTTCAGAGGCAGTCTAGAAGTTTAAATTTTAGCGCTTTATCCGAATAGATACCTAGTGCTTGTTTTTTCGAAGAATACGTATATAAATCTGTTTGAAATACGTCTTTAAATCCTACGAGTGCCCAAAAGATTACACTGAGGAAAAATATTCAACGGCAAATAATATGAGTAGTTCTTAAAACTTCAGTATTCTAATAAAACGTTTAGTAAATAATCCTAAACGGGATGGCAGGAGTTAGTTTTTATTCTCAGTTTAGACATTATACAATTTTAAATAAGAGCTTTTGTAATTATTATTCATTACATCAATAATGAAGGTAGCCACGTAGGTACGTGCATTGTTAGAAGACTATTTACTTACAGCATTATATTAAGGTTCAAAGGTTATTAATTCTGGTTATACCAATAAGCAGTGATAGCCGATTGGTTAAGCACGCGTCTTGCGGGCACAAGGTCTTGGGTTCAAACCCCGGCTCGTACCTCTGGATTTTTCGAAATCTATGTGCGAATCATAATTTATATATGATTATCACTTGCTTACGGTGAAGGAAATCATCGTGAGGAAACCTGTATGTCTTAGAAGATCTAACCAATTTTCGAAAGACATGTGAAATCCGCCAACCAGCACTGGGCCAGCGTGGTGGATTATGGCCTGAGACCCCCTCGTGTTGAGGGGAGGCCCGTGCCCAGGAGTGGGACATCAAAAGGGCTAAATTATTATTTTTATTCTATAAGTATATTATTATACTATTACGTACTAAGGGGTAGGTACACTAAATGCCGTTCCGGTGTATAAAGGGTTTATTCCGCTCTCCACACACTTGACAATAAATATTACTACACTAGTTCACTATCACTAGTTACATACAACAAACACTGTTCCGAATCACTTAGCAGTCACACAGTATTCCAATATAATCGCCTAGGTCACTGGTATAACACTCTTCGTTCGCTTACTTAAGTTCCGTACACTGTCGCTTCCAAGAAGTAACTAACTCGCTGCCCGTCGTCAACACCTTATATACGGAATAAAGATGCGAGCTGGTATTTTCCTGAACATTCTCGGTAGGTATGTAGGTAATAATAATCGGAATCGAACGATCTCGAGACCCATTGTCGGCTTCCCTTTGTATTCGTTCGCGAGTAGGTATTCGCAGCCGTCGCCGCGCCGATAACGCGTTCACTTTATACCTACATACCTACAGTCTCGAACATTCAATTTTTAGAGATCCTTCGTACTAATTGATGGGGTTCATCTAGAATAACAATGCGTTTTTGTATCAAGCTGATAAAATAAGGATCCTTCGAGGTATTTGACCAAATAGTTTCTAGGTCGCAACATTACCCCCCTCTTAGTCATGCTCGTCCCGAGCATCATTTGTTCCATGATACCGAGCCAATCTGTCCACATGGACTACCTTTGGCTTTCCTCGAAGTCCCTTCTTAATGCGATAGGTCACATCGTTGATCCTCGTAATAACTGTATAAGGTCCTTCCCAGCGAGCCTGAAGTTTCGGGGACTTCCCTTTTCTGCGAAGAGGATTGTGGAGCCATACCAGTGTTCCTTCTTCAAAACCATTGGTGTTTGCATTTCGGTCGTACCGGGTCTTCATATTTATACTCGACTTCCAGTTGTATTCCCGTACCATTCGATGCACCTCGTCCAGTTGGTTTTGAAGGTCACTCACATAGTCTGTAACGGGCTTGGGACTGTCGGGTGACGTGCCTGTTATCGCATCCACTGGGAGCCTCATTTCTCGACCAAAATTTACTTTGGCTGGAGTGTGACCCGTACTGTCATGTACTGCAGACCGATAGGACATCAGAAACAGCGGAATGTATTGGTCCCAGTCTCGCTGATGTTCGTCTACGACCTTGGCCAGGTGGTTTTCCAATGTCTGGTTAAACCTCTCGACCATTCCGTCTGACTGCGGATGCGCTGGAGTCGTACGAGTTTTATTCATTCCGAGTAACTTGCACATTTCTTGAAACAGCGCAGACTCGAAATTCCTTCCTTGATCAGAATGGATCTCCATAGGTACGCCATACCGACAGACTACTTCCTGGACCAATTTCTTCGCTACGGTGACTGCTTCCTGGTTGGGTGTTGCAAATACTTCTGGCCACTTAGTGAAGTAATCTTGCACTACTATGATGTATTTGTTCCCATCCTCAGTCATCGGAAACGGTCCAGCAACATCAATGGCGATGCGCTCCCATGGGGCTCCAACGTTGTACAACTTCAGTTTTCCCCTGCTTCTTGTCTGCGGGCCTTTCACTGACGCACACGCAGTGCATCTGCGACACCAATCCTCGACGTCTTCTCGGCAGCGCAGCCAATAAAACCGCTGTCGCACCTTAACGAGGGTTTTCTTGACTCCTAGGTGCCCACCAGAAACACCATCGTGAATGTGCCGTAGAAGAGGGGCTACCTTACTCCGCGGCACTATCACTTGCATGGTTATTTCTTTGCCGTTGTTCGATTCCCATTTCCTATATAGCACTTCATCTACCAGAGCCAAACTGACCCACTGAGCCCAATAACTCTTTGTTGTCGAACTGTAGACGGACACGTCGCTCCATTGAGGCCTGTTTCCGCTCAGTTTCCATTGCAGTATAGGTTGTAGGTCATTGTCCTCCTCCTGCGCTTTCTTCATACTGGCTCCGGTCCATTCGTCGTCAATTCCGTGAGTCCCTATGAGCTTGACCTCTTCTCGAACTTCATTCCTCAAGCAATGTTTGCAGTCTTCGGCACACGGTCTCCGTGACAAAGCGTCAGCATTACCATGCCCTTTTCCACTGCGGTGTTCTATTACGAAGGAAAATTCCTGTAGTTGCTCGATCCATCGTGCTACTTGTCCCTCTGGGTTTCTAAATTGTAATAGCCATTGTAATGCAGCGTGGTCTGTTCTTAGTGTAAACTCCCTTCCTATAAGATATTTGTTAAAATATTGTAAGGTCTTCACCACAGCTAGCAATTCACGGCGAGTAACACAGTAATTTCTCTCTGGCTTGGAAAGGGATTTACTGAAGTACGCTATTACAACGTTGCGATCTCCTTGTATTTGTGACAAAACACCACCTATTCCGGTGTTACTAGCGTCAGTATCCACGATGAATCTTCCTTCTCTCGTTGGGTAACCCAAAATTGGCGCCTCGCATAATAGTTGTTTCAGCTCAGTGAAAGCTTTCTCACATTCCAGGTCCCAAACGAAATCCCGTTTATCTTCCGTTAGACGATGTAAAGGCTTTGCTATGTCTGAAAAACTTTTTATAAAGCGTCTGTAGTATGCACATAGCCCCAGGAACGCGCGTACTTCTGTTTTATTCTTTGGCGTAGGCCACTCTTGAACAGATTTTATCTTCTCGGGGTCGGTCTTAACTCCATCGGTTGAGATGACGTGTCCAAGATAACTGACTTCTTTTTTAAACAAAGCACACTTCTTGGGACTTAATTTAAGATTCGCCTCACGGATCCGAGTGAAAACTTTTACCAAGTTCTTCAGATTTTCTTCGAAGCTGCGACCCATAACAATTACATCGTCAAGATAGACCAGGCACACGTCCCCGAGTAAACCCACCATTACTCTCTCCATAAGGCGTTCAAACGTGGCAGGAGCATTGCATAAACCGAATGGCATAACGTTGAACTGCCACAATCCGTTCCCGATTCCTGTACTAAACGCAGTCTTCTCCTTGTCCTCTGGGCTGAGCTCGACCTGCCAATAGCCACTTTTTAGATCGATGGTTGAGAACCACTTCATACCACTGAGCATATCCAGCGTGTCGTCAATTCGAGGCAAGGGGTAACTGTCTTTCTTCGTAACATTATTCAGCATTCGGTAATCCACGCAGAACCTTGTACTGCCATCCTTCTTCTTTACCAGCACCACGGGTGAAGACCATGGACTCGTAGAAGGTTCAATTATTCCGTTATCAGCCATGTCATTAATCATATCTGTCACCTCCTTTTCTCTTGCCCATGGCAGTCTTCGGGGTCTTTGTTTAATAGGCCTGGCGTCGCCTGTATCGATCCGATGTTTGACGAGTCCTGTCTTTCCACAATTATTTCCGGTAGCGAAAATGTCTCTAAATTCTAGCAACAGCTTCTTGGCATGCTGTAGTTCCGATGCCGATAAATTTTCCTTAGAAGCTTCCAGAAGTTCCCAGATGTGATCCTCTGCGATCTGCGTACCTTCCTGTTTATCTGGAGCGCTTAATTTTCTCAGGTACTGTACTTCTTCGCATTTTCCGACCACACTATTCTTCTTCAGCTGTACTTCTTCATTACTAAGGTTAAGGATTCTTACCCTAGTAATTCCGTTCGACATCAGTAGCGTCCTTGCTGTAATTAAACTCGAGTGATTGCCAGCATCTTCTACAATGAGACATCTTCCTTGCTCAGTCTTCGCAGGCAATTTAACTCTCACTAAGGTTTCCGATTTCGGAGCCAATGTGGTATCCCTCAAACAATAAAGTGTACACGGGCGCGATCCTTGTAAACAGACTTCTTGATCAGGAAACCTTAGCACTCCTTTGGCTACATCCAGAACACACTGTTGCTTCTTCAAGAAATCTAGTCCCAAAATGCAATCATCAGTAATATTTGCAATCAACACTGACTGGAGATAGACTCGGTCGCCGATTCTTAACTTAATATCTGTTTCACCGAGGACGGAAACTGGCTGGCCAGTGGCTGTTTGCAGACGGCATGACGGTGATCGCTTTTCCCACATTATGGTGCGTTTCAGTAGTTCCGGCCTCACAATTGTTCGCGATGCCCCAGTATCAACAGTTAAACTGCAAGTTTGGTTGTCTAAGGTGGCCTCGATGATCAGACTATTCCCATTGCAAACTTGAGTTATAGTGACTGTTGGGGCCTCAACTTGACCAGCCAGCGCCCGCCCCGCGGCCCTGGCGACGTTTAGTTTAACGGGACACTTGGTTCCGCTTGGGTCTCGGACTCGTCCGCGACCTTTCTCTTCTTTGAAGGGCATTCCAAGCGAATATGTCCCTTACCACCACAGCCATAACAAGTTGGGACGAACCGAGGCTTCTTTTCCTCCTTAACTACCTCCTTAACCTCCCTGACCTTATTTAATTTCGTGTCCTGCCGAACAGCTTCCACCTCGAGAGCATGAGCCAGTGCATTCTTCATGGTTTGGTGGTGTCCCAGCCGTACAAAGGTCCTGACTTCCGTTTCTCGAATGCCATTTATAAATAACTCCAGCAGGTTCTCTTCAATCATAGCTGGTTTGGATGAGTATGCACGGCGAACCAGCCTCTCCACTTCCAATGCCCATTGTTGGAGACTTTCACCAGGCTTTTGCTTTCTCTCGTGGAGTTGCGCTCGATAAACATGTTCCAGGTGTTTTTCACCGTAGCGTGTATCCAGTGCATCCATGAGAGTCTCCAGAGTCCTTCCTTCCAGCGGCAGATTCTCCAAAACCATTAAAGCATCTCCCCGTAAGGCAAGCGCCAGGGCCGCAAAAGACTGCTCGCTGCTCCAGGAATTTCCAACTGAAAGTATTTCAAACTGGTACTTGAATGCTGTCCACGAGGAAGTCCCATCAAAGCGCGGGAGATCGAGCTTTGTGGATGATGGTGAAGCTACTGAAATAGGTCCTTGAGTCTTCAGCCTTATCATTTCCTTATTCATTGCCTCAAAGCGGCTTTCGAAGGTCTCATTCTTCAGAGTTACCTCTTTATTAAGGACATGCAGGCGGTCTTCGAGGGTCCCAGTCTTTACATTAACTTCTTCGTTCAGCACCTGCATGCGATCTTCGAGGGTCTTCACTTTCGCACTTAGAATGGTGTTACCTGTGTCTATTTTACTTAAGACAGCCTCCTGATTAGCCTCCATTATTTCCCTAATCTCCCGCCGGCTCGACTCTTGGTTGGACTGCATCATCTCCTTGAACTCTTGCCGGGTAGCCTCTTGGTTGGCCTGGATCATTCGCTCGCTGGCCTCTTGATTGGCCTTGAGCATTTGCTGCATAGAGGCCATCAACGCTGCCAAGTCCAATCCCGATGAGCTTCCTGCTGGTGCTGCCTCAGCTCCCGCCGAAACACCGGTATCAACAGGACGTTCTTCCTCTTCACGGCTACGTTGACGTGAAGCATCCATCTCCACTTGACGTCTGGTTCGTGGAGTACGCCCTTCTTCCTCTCGCGGTAGTAACGGCATTCCGCTTCTGACACCAATTATTACGTACTAAGGGGTAGGTACACTAAATGCCGTTCCGGTGTATAAAGGGTTTATTCCGCTCTCCACACACTTGACAATAAATATTACTACACTAGTTCACTATCACTAGTTACATACAACAAACACTGTTCCGAATCACTTAGCAGTCACACAGTATTCCAATATAATCGCCTAGGTCACTGGTATAACACTCTTCGTTCGCTTACTTAAGTTCCGTACACTGTCGCTTCCAAGAAGTAACTAACTCGCTGCCCGTCGTCAACACCTTATATACGGAATAAAGATGCGAGCTGGTATTTTCCTGAACATTCTCGGTAGGTATGTAGGTAATAATAATCGGAATCGAACGATCTCGAGACCCATTGTCGGCTTCCCTTTGTATTCGTTCGCGAGTAGGTATTCGCAGCCGTCGCCGCGCCGATAACGCGTTCACTTTATACCTACATACCTACAGTCTCGAACATTCAATTTTTAGAGATCCTTCGTACTAATTGATGGGGTTCATCTAGAATAACAATGCGTTTTTGTATCAAGCTGATAAAATAAGGATCCTTCGAGGTATTTGACCAAATAGTTTCTAGGTCGCAACAATACCATTAAATCTACAAAAAATTGACGCACGCTAAACCAAACATCATCAAACTGTTCAGTTGGTATGTTGCGGTTGAATTCTTTATGACGTTCGAAACACACATTTCACCCGTGCCTCTGGCCTTTTTCAAGAACATAAGTGATGTGCCCACATCATAACATTTTTATCGATGTGTTTGCGGTTTTTAGTGACTCACATATGGTAGACAATAAAAAACATCTATTGTTTTGTGTACCGAAATAGCGGATCGACTAATACTATCAAGGTCGGGACTATATCTTATTTGTAGGCTATAAACGTTTTGTATTATTTATATTAGGCTCGTTTAGAGTAGTCCGGCAATAAAATTGAACAGTGAATTGAAAAACTATAAAGAATGGTGAATGTTTTTCAGATTGTTCAGTTTTATTACTATCTGGATGCCAAAATGAAAATAAGATAGTTAGGTAGATGTTAAAATGAATATACAAGGCTGTGATTATTCAAATAACGAAGGTATTTCACATGGGTATGGTAATGATTGTGCTAATTATGACGACCGTTTGGCGCAGTGGTTCGAGCGTAGGCCGCTCGGTTCACTGCATCGGGTGGTTGCGGGTTGAATTCCCGTCAGGGTAAATCTCGGAAATGGCCTTTTCTTAATTTTCCCTGGTCTGGGTGTCACTGGGATCGCCCCAAGTCCATTGTACAGTACCCATAGTACAAGCGTTGCTTAGTTTGGGACCATACAGTTGGTGTGTTCGTCTGGCGATATTTATTATTATTATTTATGGCTAAACCTAGTGTGCTTTTCATAGAAGCACAGTATTTCGAATAAGGTGTCAGGTGCCTAACACTCGTTTTTTTAAACATAGAGTAGAAGTTTCTGTAGCTGTAGATGTAGAGGGAGACATAATTATCATCATTATTTTTTATTTATATGTATAGCGAGCGATGCCAGTTCTGTTGTCCTTAAACCTCGACTAAACTTTTTTTTGGCCTAGGGAGGCACTCTGGCAGACGGTGCACCCTTGGGTCCTGATGGTAAGTGGGCCGGTAATGGGTGGTAAATTAATCTCAAGTCTGAGAGCGATCTTAAGAACGCTTTTGACAGTTCATTTTGTACTGGTATGACATAAGAATCATATTTCCAGGATCGCTCTCAGATTTGAGATTGATTCATTAATACGGGCCTGAATGTATTTTTATCATGCTCATACCTTATGGGGATCAGCAGGATGGGAAGACAGTTCGTGCGCCAGCGCAATGAGCAGGAGTATCACTTACCCCTCGCCGAATTCGGTCCGACATTGTTCGTCCATGGTGAACACATAGTTGGATATTTCTTTAGCGCCCCCCAACTCCACGCCCTCGTCGTGGCTGCGCTCATGTAAACACCACCATAGTCTACGAAATAAATAAAAAAACAATATTTACACGCTAAATATACTGATTTTAATTTATAGTTTTTCTGGAGGGGGAATATCGGCGAATGTGGGGTAATATCGGGCAAATCCGTATTTTTTTAAATGTAACAAGGTCGGCAAACAATCGAACGAGACGCCTGATGTTAAGCAGTTACCGTAGCTTGTAGATGCTTGCCTAGGTTGTATTTTAAAGTGTACTGATTACTGATACATACGTGTGTACTGATACAGTTTTAAGTGTACTGATGTACAAACAAAGATATAGCCAACGCCTATGTACCTTTATATTGCTTTTATTATCTTTTTCACAGTTCCTAAACTACGTCACTTTATGTCTCCTTCGATGATTATTTTTACCTACACAAAGCTAAACTATATAATTTGCCAATGAACCTTGTTTTGTTAAATTTCTCAGTAAATACCTGGAAATCACTGAGAAAGTAACATTTTAACATAATAACTAGGACATGGTGATGATAAAAATATTACAAATGCAATTTCAATCAAATCTGAGACAAACAATCTATATCGAGTTTTGTTTTAATATAGTTTGGCGGGTACTCAGTATTATACATTTTCCATTTCCATTTATTCCACTTCAATTTCAATAGAATCTTAATGGATCGAGCGGCCCTTTGAACATCTGTGCGAACTCTACTTTTATTACTCACAGATAATGTATTACAAAGTGCTATTATATTCCTCGGCATCTTGATCATATTACAACAAACACTAATTCTCACAAGTCTTAGCTAAGTCGAGACGCTAAACAATCTAGTGTTTGCATTTGAATATTGTTAAATATTTATCGCAATTACCTACCTTTCTCGAAATCGCGAACTCTATCCAAATGGATATTGCTAGGATGAATATTTAACAAAATGTTAATTGAGAGCTGCCTTTAGAAACAGCGGAGTTTTGATGTTTGCCTTAACCATTTAACTAGACCATTTATATATTGTATCTGAACTTGGTCGAACCAAAGGTGTTTTCAAATAACCGGGTGTTCGACGACCGCTTAGCGCAGTGGTTCGAGCGTAGGCCGCTCGGCTCACAGCACATGGTGGTTGCGGGTTCGATTCCCTCCGGGGCAAATTTCGGAAATGGCATTTTCGTAATTTGCCCAGGTCTGGGTGCCACTGGGATCGCCCCCAGTCCATTTTACGGTACCCATAGTACAAGCGTTGCTTATTTTGGGACCATACAGTTGGTGTGTCAGTCTGGCGATATTTATTACCTATTATTATTAGCTAGATTTCTCATCAGTAGATCTTTTGACCATATATTGATACTATACAATGTTTCACAGAATGTTATATCTAAGTATCTGTCTGTGTATCTATTATACAAACTATACTTTTAGGTACTTAATGAGAACTAACGGACGGACTTGATGACTTGATGAAACTGTTGGTTTTTTACGTTCATTACGTAACCCTAAAACGCGTAGAATTAAAAGGTTCTGTTAAGCCATCTTCAATAAATTCTCTAATTGCTTTCGAACACTTTAGTAACGAGGTTCTAATGATTGATATTTCATGAATCGTTTGATGTTCAATCCTGTTCGGTTTATGAGGGGCCCGTGTGACGTCACGATTGGGTGATAATTATGGGTTTGAAC
The DNA here is from genome assembly GCA_905147325.1 of Notodonta dromedarius. Classification (NCBI taxonomy): domain Eukaryota; kingdom Metazoa; phylum Arthropoda; class Insecta; order Lepidoptera; family Notodontidae; genus Notodonta; species Notodonta dromedarius. The sequence goes on from LR990167.1 coordinate 3,808,093, forward strand.
TAGCAGACGTGAGCTGTTTGAATTCATTCAGTAAGTATTTACTTTGGAAACATCCAACTTAATATCGTTTACGTAAGATGACTCGGTAGGTATAGTATACACGTATACCTACACACGAATATTTTCCATGTAAAATCTGAATAACCTTACAAATATGTATTAAAATAAAGATAATGTATAGGTACTTGAGTTTGTCGATAGAGGAAAATCATGAAACATTTCATGAAAATCTTTATCGCGTATATATATCTGGCGGAATTCAGAATCCATTTTGTCAGTTCAAATATGGAAAGCCTCATTGAGCTATCCACCTGTTGCTTTCTGCTGAACTACCTATTATACCTACATACAAGTAGGTACTTACGACGTTAGGCAAAAGAATACGGGCTATAGGTATATAATTTTTTTTCTACAATAATTAACCAATTTCGATATGCAGATAACCATCTACAGATGGACAACCCTATATTTAAGAAAATATGTCTAAAATACGATTAATCGAAAGAGCAGACGGTTTTTAAATAAGGGGCGTTTTGAAAGCCTTTTTAATGTGTGTGCTATATGTGATATACAGAGTGATACTAAATTCAATAGCCTATTTGATATTAGAGTTTCTGTAACTACGGCATAATGATAATAAAATCTATACAAATAAATAAAATTGGAGTGTCTGTTTGTAATATCAAAATAACACCTTTCCACTAAATGCATATGAAAGTACATACGACACCTACAACAAAAACGCGATGTAAAAAATTTTGTCTGTCTGTCTGTGTGTTTGTTCCGGGTAATCTCCGAAACGGCTGGACCGATTTTGACGGGACTTTCACTGGCAGATAGCTGATGTTATAAGCAGTAACTAAGGCTACTTTTATTTTAGAAAAGCAAAATTAAAAAAAATGGGTTCTATCGCGCGGGCTCAGAACGCGGGAGCGGGCTTTTTTGTTAAGTTAAATTCCACGCGGACGAAGTCGCGGGCTCAGCTAGTGTTAAATAATACAAAAAAATATTTAAAAGATAATACTGACTGTACCGCATCCTATTCTTATTAATCGACATAATAATAAGACTTCAATGACACGCCTAATCTTTTATTTGATTGTTACTATTTGTTTTCTTTAATTAATGTGTAATCTCACAAGGCTTAATTTTGTTACAATTGGTGATTTTAACTAAAAGTTCTTTGGTACACGAAGGATCTACTCATCGAAGTTGGCCAAAGAATTTAATTTCACCCGGTATAATGTGGTTGAATACATACTTGGACTTGTCATGGAACTGTTCTTTGGAGCAGGTCGACCACGCATAGTTCTGCAGGGTTGCCAGGACGGTCGGCGCCATCACCGAACCTCGCTGCGCCTGGCTCTGGCACTGCGCGTCTCCGTCGTGGGTCAACCCTAATCTGAGAAAAAAACAACTTTTTAACCGACTTAAAATACTCAAATCTCTATTGTAGTTAAAAAAATAAATAAAATAGTTATCCATTTTCGTAGGTTTGGTTTGATGGGCTTCGTAGGTTTGCATGGGTGTAAACCAAACTCAATATACCTACACAATTTATTATATACGCCTCCACTACACCAGCAAGGCGGGGGACATTGCTGAGTACATCCGAATAAAGAGCAATGTCTCATTGAGAGTTCAGCCATTGGGCTCTAGTCACAACGCCAGTTTCAAGGCGTTTGTGGTTAGAGTCCCCTCAGGCAGGTTGTCAACTTTCATGCAGGAAGACTACTGGCCGGAGGGTGTGGTGTACAGGCGCTTTCGGGGGAGATTGCCACCGTCACCACACACAGTTTAGTTTAGTTTTTAATAATAATGTATGTTAGTTTATAAGGTATGTATCTATGGACCTGCGATGCCTGATCATAAATAAAGAAATTATATATTTTTCAATTACATTAATTTACTACTATTCAAAGGCATGTAACTCAGGAAATATGACAGTCATGTATAGTCTGTCATCACTAGGCATTCTACATTTCAGCTGCCATAAACACACCTGTATTTTTATTCAGGATTTTTTCTACACCCTGTACAGGTTGAAACAGAAACTTAAGTTTGTAGTTCTTAAACTATGAGCTTTGGAGGAAACTTGAAAAACTAGAGGTGTTATAGAAATACAGCTGTTGACATATTTCACAAGTCTACAAAACCTTTTTTAACTTCAACTGTCCCACAAAGCCGATGGCTTTAGATTTACAAAGTTAAGTTGCAAAAAAAATAGTATACCCTTTTTGTTTCACCTAGTATATCGAGTTCAGCTTTAATTAATGGTACTAACTACTATTGTGTCCATGGCATAGCCCCCACAGTCTTAAACTTATGAGCGGTTGCTTTGATGTCGGTTGACATTAATTAGTCCGTTCGGGCTTTGTCACGGCCCAAATAACCAACCGTGTTATTATAAAAAAGTTTCACATGTGATAAACATGAGTTGTGAAATTTGACATAACTCGTGTTTACCACGTGTTCAAAATCGATATAATTGAGCGATATATCGATATTGTAGATTAAACCGTATAACATCGAGTGGATTTGAAGAGCTTGGGGGAAATTATCAGTTAAATGAACGCGAGTTTAAATTAACCTTGAGTTATATTTAAAGTTATTAAACAAAATTCTGTTAATGCACAAAGAAACTGATGATACATGAACAAAACATTTATTTGCGATGATAAAATGTCGGGGTTTTACCAAAAGTTGGCAACAAAAGGTAATTGTAAATCACTCAGAGGATAGTTAACAAACTCAAATAAGTAATGTTGACAATAACAACTTCGTGTGAGTACTTATACTTTTTATTGTTGTTATGAAAAATATTTTGAATATGTTTTCCGATTTTCATTATATACGTTTCATTTTAAGTTACTTCTTATTTGTTTGCGGCCAGATTTTTTTCCTTGTTTGAATTAATTATAAAAGTTTTTTTTGTTTTCTGTACTTTTGTTTTTTTAATAAGAAGCAGTTATACTTTTTTTTAAATATAAGTAGAAAAATTAATATTTGTATTATTTTTTATTAGCCGTATGTAGGTAGTCTGAGAAGGATCTTGAGTTTGCCTTTGGCATGCTCATTTTGTACTGGTGTGATATAAGAATTGCATTCCAGAATCTCATACTTGAGATTGATTTATTTAATACTAGCTGTGCCCCGCGACTTCATCCGCGTAGTAATGGATTATTGGGTTAAAAAGTATCCTATATGTTAATCCCGGTTATAATCTATCTGTGTTCCAAATTTCATCCAAATCCGTTCAGTAGTTTTTGCGTGAAGGAGTAACAAACATACATACATACATACATACATACATACATACATCCACACTCACAAACTTTCGCATTTATAATAGTAGTATTTAGTAGGATAGGTTTTAACCCTGTGGTCTACGGTACCAAAAGTTATGAAATAAAAAAATATGCTTACTTACTTTCCTTGGAGTGATATATTATCGAAAATGCGGGTAAATAATGATTAATTCCCCTGCATGTTTAGCCGGGACCACCCTTAGGGGAAATTAATTAATCCTAGTAAACGAAGCTAATTGCGCGTGAGGACCGAACGGGCCACGGAGCGGGGACGAGCGCCGACCGACACGACAACGTGACGGATTAATCACGAGCACGAAACGAGAAATTGTTTCCTGTTCACGTGTAAAATTGAAGTGTTGAATTGAATTCATTATGCGATAAGTGGCCAAGTTGTGGATCAAATTGTTTGGTAGAAGGTGGGTATATTATTATCTATTCCACAGTAATAAGGTTGCTATCGACCTTATAGGTAGGTACCTACTTAAACGCTTCACAAATGTTTGAGTCCTACTAAGCTCTCTGTATCGCTTGTTCAAATTAAGCAGCACTCAAAATTTAAGTAGGTTTTGAGAATTCGGCGGGAAACCTTGTAAGGCAGCATCAATCCATCATCAGCCTATAATTGTCCACTGCTGGACATAGGCCTCCCCTAATGAGCGCCATAGCGCCCTGTCTTCAGCTTGCCGTAAGGCAGCATAGTGATGCCGAATTTATAAAGGGTCTTAAGGTGAAGGCGCCTGTCTAGCCCGCGAAATTCAAAATTTTCGAGTATTTTTACAGTTTATCCAAAATCTGAAAACATTTAAGACAACATTTTGTGATTTGCGAAAAACACAGTATGCAGTGCGTTTATTAATACATTTATTTTACTCTAATATTATCATGGTGGATATGATACTAGTAAATCACTAAATATACAAAAATTGGCAGTTTATCTGGATAGCTGTCGTTCTTGAAATGTTTTAGAGTAAGTTGGATATATTAATAAATGCACTGCACACGGTATTTTTCGCGAATTACAAAATGTGCCTTTTATGATTGTCAGATTTTGAAAAATTTCTAAAAAACCTCAAAAAATTTGAACTTCGCGGGCTAGATGGGCGCTTTAGCCTTAACAGATAGTAGAGAGAGACCTCAACCACCAAGCGACGTTTAAACAAATGACATCGTTTGTAATTAATGAATTATGAGGAAGCTATCCATCAACATAAAGATTGTTTTGTTTTGAACAGATGTTTCTAATGTTGTAAGGAGTTTAAATAATATAACAATTTTAAACAAATGTTGTATGTTTTTCTCATAATAAAGTTAGATGTTTTTGACTACAGTAAGTATCTGATTTGTTATTTCTATCAACAAGTGGTAGTCGATATGGTGGTTAATGACTAACTTAGAACCCGTGACGCGGCGTATGTATAACCATAGTATGTATATCGAACTATAGGTGTGTGCTACATTCATAGGTTAATTTAAACCCTATAGTTAAAGTACCTTAACCGAGTATTCATCATCATGGCTCAGCCCAACCTATCAGGTTGTTGAGATAACGGTACCATATAAATCATAAATCACTCAGGCCCTCTATCTCGTAGGTACAAACATCTCCGTATATGTATTCTGTATCACGGCCAACGAGAAGCGATACATGGTAATAATGTTCGAGTGTTTAATTAGTCACCAACTTGGCTTGCCAACATTCGGGCGGCCATTTTATAAATCAAAAACAAATGTAATTGAAAGCGAAAAGTTGAGGACACCTAATTTAATAAAATAATCTATGCATTTTCGTATCGCTTCTCCGTGACCGTGGTAAAGGTTGATCTCGAGTTGCCTCTGCTTGTAATCAGAGCGGCTATAATTACTTACATTGTAACTTGTTGAATAACCAATAAACGATCCGTCCGCGGTTTTAGGCCAAGGGCTTAATTGAGTTCAATTCTCAGAGAATTTTGTTCGAGAATCTGTTGATGAAGGCTGAATACCTAACTTTAATTTAACTGGGACATATTGTGTTGTTCTATAAATTTAATTAATAGCAAAAAATATCAATTGCGGACTAGATTTCACAAGTATCTAAATATATTTTTTTATATTTTTGGTGACTTATTATATTCCAGCACGCACTTCATATTATAAAATTATAGGCGTGTCGACATGTCCGGAACTGCGCATCAGGGCAATCAAGTTTGACGCCTGATCACGTACACATAAGCCTAAGCTAGTATAATGACATAACTGATTGCTCGGGCACGGGTGCTCGGTACGTGTGGACGCACCGAATTAGGAAAATATTAGATAGGTATTTACAAACACATGCCATCGAGGTCGGATCCACACAGTAAGATTAAAATAAGTGATGCTTTAAATTCGTCTGTCTTGTAGTGTTTTTAGGGTTCCGTATTTGACCTTAGTCTTGCATCTTTGAGTAGGGCGATTATCAAGACAAGAACGAGCGAGACTGACGCTTCGAGATGCGAGAGACTTGCAAACTAGAATTAAGTCTGCTAGAGTGAGCTAATTTTATGCAAGACTAATTTAAATGTATTAATGTTGTATTACAGACGACCGCTTGGCGCAGTGGTTTGAGCGTAGGCCGCTCGGCTCACTGCACATGGTGGTTGCGGGTTCGATTCCCGCCGGAGCAAATTTCGGAAATGACCTTTTCGTAATTTTCCTAGGTCTGGGTGTCACTGGGATCGCCCCCAGTCCATTGTACAGTGCCCATAGGTCAAGCTTTGCTTAGTTTGGGACCGTACAGTTGGCGTGTCAGTCTGGTGATATTTATTATTATTTAAGGACTTTTTACAAAGACCTCAGATGTCACCTATAAATATCTCTCGAAAGTACCTACGAGGCCTGTACCTGTGAGTCCTCGCTTAGTGACAGAAGACCGCAACGGAAATACATTTGTTGAACATACGAAGCACATTAAAGGTCAGAGCATGTGTGGAAACAGTATTATATTTAGAAGTGAGCGCTAAATGAACTCAAAATACGCGCGTACCCGATGCATAATGCATGAATGTGGACTTTAAGCGCTTTGAATTTTGCGATAGCGGGATTCATTCATGACGAGACTAGAGATTTGGACCTAATGATATCATTTTCGTTCTAAAAGCAAATGGCGGCTCGCTAACACATCGGTCGTTAGACGTAGAATATTAATTCAAATAATTTAAGTGGGAACTATGAGGCTATATGCATGCTAACAGTTAGGAACAACGTGCTGAGTTCACCAACAGATTAATGGCCCGTTAGAGCAGTAAGCGATTGTTTTACTGGTAGCGGTCATTAGGATCCGTTAATGTGTTGGTGAACCTGGGCTTAAATATTGTTACGTACTAGGGGTAGGTACAAATAATGCCGACTACGTGTATAAAGGGTTTATTCCGCTCTCCACAAACTTGACAAATACACAGTACTACACTAGTTCACTATCACTAGTTACATACAACAAACACTGTTCCGAATCACTTAGCAGTCACACAGTATTCCAATATAATCGCCTAGGTCACTGGTATATCACTCTTCGTTCGCTTACTTAAGTTCCGTACACTGTCGCTTCCAAGAAGTAACTAACTCGCTGCCCGTCGTCAACGCCTTATATACGGAATAAAAATGCGAGCTGGTATTTTCCTGAACATTCTCGGTAGGTATGTAGGTAATAATAATCCCAATCGAATGATCTCGAGACCCACTGTCGGCTTCCCTTTGTATTCGCTCGCGAGTAGGTATTTGCCGCCGCCGTCGCGCCGATCACGCGTTCACTTTATACCTACATACCTACAGTCTCGAACATTCAACTTTTAGAGATCCTTCGTAATTATTCGATGGGGTTCCTCTAGAATAACAATGCGTTTTTGTATCAAGCTGATAAAATAAGGATCCTTCGAGGTATTTGACCAAATAGTTTCTAGGTCGCAACATTACCCCCCTCTTAGTCATGCTCGTCCCGAGCATCATTTGTTCCATGATACCGAGCCAATCTGTCCACATGGACTACCTTTGGCTTTCCTCGAAGTCCCTTCTTAATGCGATAGGTCACATCGTTGATCCTCGTAATAACTGTATAAGGTCCTTCCCAGCGAGCCTTAACTTTCGGAGACTTTCCTTTCCCGCGCAGAGGATTGTGAAGCCACACCGGTGTCCCTTCTTCAAAACCGTTGGTGCACACACTTCGGTCGTGCCGGCTCTCCGTCTTTCCCCTGCTCGTTGTCTGCCGTCCTTTCACTGACGCACATACAGTGCATTTACGGCACCAGTCTTCGACTTCTTTCCGATAACACAGCCAATAAAACCGCTGTCGCACCTTAACGAGGGTTTTCTTGAATCCAAGGTGCCCACCAGAAATACCATCGTGTATGTGCCGTAGAAGAGGGGTCACCTTACTCCGCGGCACTATCACCTGCATGGTTGTTTCTTTGCCGTCCTTCGATTCCCGTTTCCTATACAGCACTTCATCTTCCAGAGTCAAACTGTCCCATTGGGCCCAATAACACTTCGTTGTCGGACTGTAGACGGACACGTCGCTCCATTGGGGTCTGTTTCCGCTCCGTTTCCAGTGCAGTATAGGTTTTAAGTCATTATCTTCTTCCTGCGCCTTCTTCATACTGACTCCGGTCCATTCATCGTCAGTTCTATGAGTCCTTATGAGCTTGACCTCTTCCCGGACTTCCTTCCTCTGACGATAAATATTACACGGGCGCGATCCTCGTAAACAGACTTCTTGATCAGGAAATCTTAGCACCTCTTTGGCTACATCCAATACACACTTCTGATTCTTCAAGAAATCCAGTCCCAAAATGCAATCATTAGTAATACTTGCAATTAACACTGACTGACGGTATACCCGGTTGCCAATTCTTAACTTGACATCTGTCTCACCGAGGATGGAAACTGGCTGACCAGTGGCTGTCTGCAGACGACACGATGGCGATCGCTTTTCCCACATTATAGTGCGTTTCAGTAGCTCTGGTTTCACAATTGTACGCGATGCTCCTGTATCCACAGTTAAGCCGCAAGGTTGGTCGTTCAAGGTGGCCTCGACGATCAGACTATTCCCATTGCAAACTTGCGTGATGGTAACGGTCGGCGCCATAACTTGACCTTGGGTTTCAGACTCGTCTGTGACCCTTCTCTTCTTCGAAGGACATTCCAGGCGAATATGTCCCTTACCACCACAACCATAGCAAGTTGGGACAAACCGAGGCTTCCTTTCCTCTTTCACAACCTCCTTAACCTCTCTGACCTCATTTAATTTCGTATCCTGCCGAACAGCTTCCACCTCGAGAGCATGTGCAAGCGCGTTCTTCATAGTTTGGTGGTGTCCCAGCCGTACAAAGGTCCTGACTTCCGTTTCTCGAATGCCATTTATAAATAACTCCAGCAGGTTCTCTTCAATCATAGCTGGTTTGGATGAGTATGCACGGCGAACCAGCCTCTCCACTTCCAATGCCCATTGTTGGAGACTTTCACCAGGCTTTTGTTTCCTCTCGTGGAGCTGCGCTCGATAAACATGTTCCAGGTGTTTCTCACCGTAGCGTGTATCCAGTGCCTCCATGAGCGTCTCCAGAGTTCTTCCTTCCAGCGGCAGATTTTCCAAAACCATTAAAGCATCTCCCCGTAAAGCCAGCGCCAGAGCCGCAAAGGACTGCTCGCTGCTCCAGGAATTTCCCACCGAAAGTATTTCAAACTGGTACTTAAAGGCCATCCACGAAGAAGTTCCGTCGAAGCGCGGGAGGTCGAGCTTTGTGGATGACGGCGAGGCTACTGCCACAGGTCCGTGTATTTTCAGCTTCAAAACCTCCTTGTCTAGTGCTTCTAAGTGGTCCTTGACTGAATTATTCTCTTTATTTAACACTTGCAGGCGGTCGTCGAGGGATCCAGTCTTTAAATGGACTTCCTTATTCAGTACTTCTACGCGGTCTTCTAGAGTCTTAACTTTTTCTCCTAGGACAGTCATGCCTGCGTCGATCTTACCTAGGACCGCTTCCTGATTGGCCTCCATTATTTCCCTAAACTCCTGCCGGCTAGCCTCTTGATTGGCCTGCATCATCTCTTTGAACTCCTGCCGGCTAGCCTCTTGGTTGGCCTGGATCATTTGCAGACTAGCCAGCAACGCTGCCATGTTCAGTTCCGATGAGCTACCTGAAGGTGCTGCCTCAGCTCCCGCCGAAACACTGGCATCAACTTGACGCTCTTCCTCTTCACGGCTACGTTGACGTGCGGCATCCATCTCCACTTGACGTCTGGTTCGTGGAGTACGCCCTTCTTTCTCTCGCGGTAGTAACGGCATCCCACTTCTGACACCAATTGTTACGTACTAGGGGTAGGTACAAATAATGCCGACTACGTGTATAAAGGGTTTATTCCGCTCTCCACAAACTTGACAAATACACAGTACTACACTAGTTCACTATCACTAGTTACATACAACAAACACTGTTCCGAATCACTTAGCAGTCACACAGTATTCCAATATAATCGCCTAGGTCACTGGTATATCACTCTTCGTTCGCTTACTTAAGTTCCGTACACTGTCGCTTCCAAGAAGTAACTAACTCGCTGCCCGTCGTCAACGCCTTATATACGGAATAAAAATGCGAGCTGGTATTTTCCTGAACATTCTCGGTAGGTATGTAGGTAATAATAATCCCAATCGAATGATCTCGAGACCCACTGTCGGCTTCCCTTTGTATTCGCTCGCGAGTAGGTATTTGCCGCCGCCGTCGCGCCGATCACGCGTTCACTTTATACCTACATACCTACAGTCTCGAACATTCAACTTTTAGAGATCCTTCGTAATTATTCGATGGGGTGCATCTAGAATAACAATGCGTTTTTGTATCAAGCTGATAAAATAAGGATCCTTCGAGGTATTTGACCAAATAGTTTCTAGGTCGCAACAATATCATTTGTATCGTGAGTTTCCTTATCTTCATTATACAGGGTGTATTAAAAGTCCAAATTAATACTTGGGGTTTGGATGAGTGTCCGGTAAAAATGAATGAAATGGTAAAAAACTTGATTGAAATTAGAATTTTGAAACACTGATATATTTGAACTGGTTAAGGACCTACTCGACTATCTCAATCGACCATAATTTTAACGTTTTTTTCATAATACTATAAAATAAAAGTTAATAAACCTAGTTTTAGCTGCGGTAATTACTTCGAGGCATAGACAACAAACTTTGGAGGTTGTTTGCGTACATTTTAAGGGATTAAAATATCGCAGTACCCACTGTTAGCTTTCGCGAGAGTAATTATACTCCTTGTATCTGTTATAACAGTCAAGTTTAATTAAAATACGGCGGTGGACGGGTTAATTTTGTTCCGTCTAGTCTCTATTTATACTAAGTCGGAGACCATCTGACACAGTCCGCCTTCCCGTTGCTATTTGTGAGCTAATTAACTGCCGGAATACACGCTTGCTTCCGAAGTGGACGCATATAAGATACACTTCATACCGAAACATCTTGCATATTTAATAGGATTATTTATACCAGGGAGACTGCCACCGTTCGTCTATTATGTACTTAACTTAATATTGAATATCACTATTAACGACTAGGTGACCCGGTGAACTTCTTATCACTTACATATATTAATATTTAGGAGCAGTTTGTATTGGAAAATTAAATTGTCGTTTTTAGTATTTTCCTTTACTTATTATTTTTGTATCTCACCGTTTAAACCTTCCCTGAACTTCCACAAATTTTCAAGATCAAAATTAGCCAAGTTGGTCTAGCCATTCCCGAATTTAGCGAGGCAAACGAACAGCAATTAATTTATATGTCAAAAATTTACGCTGAAAAAAGAATACGACATTAAATGATTTAGTAGTTATTTCTAGTACCTATCCCTTTTAGTATCTCTTACTAAACGCTTTGTAATTACAGAAAATAAATTGTAATTAGGATTTACATAAGTCGTTGCTATAATCACAAAACATAACAGAAACACTGCTATTAATAACTACGAGAGACTACAGAAATTATTTGCCATAATTTTTATTCTCAGTGTAAGTAATGGAGTAAAAATGCATTAAACACTGTCAATCCCATATAAATACTTACTTAAGTATACAAATAAATGATGTTAAACAAAGATTAACGCACAGTACCTACACATCTAACACTCCTTGTCATGTTTATATGTGATATAATATAAACATGACATACCTATATCGTAAGTAAGTACTCGTACTTACGATAATGTCTGAAGCCGCTGATGTTGTGACTTGTTTATTTATGAGTGTGTCGCAATTTAATTAAATATAGACATATGACTATAAAACGGTTTCGTAACGATACGACACCATTTTTACTTTATATTTTATACAAATTGTTTTTAGTTTTATGGCACCACACGACATTAATATTAGGTATCTTCTTTATTTCTCATTTCTCATTGTGACAGAATAATAAAACAAAGTATTAAATACCAATCCTAATTTTACAATTTACCAATGTTGTTGGCATAAGGAAATAAAATTGGTCTCATCGCCGGCGTTTTGAACATGTGCAAGTTTGAATTTGATGATATCGGTTTCCCTAACGATTTCCATGTGGTAGGAATTATTGGAAATAATATCAACAATTCCAAATTCTAACTTGCACATGTACTTATACATTTTTTTTTTAATTTATTTATTAGAACGGTCGAATTAACCAATTACACTAATAATAAAATTAATACATGAAGTGATTAAAACTTCTCGGCCTAAATTTTTACTTAATATTTACTAATTAACAAACAGAAATGTATAATATCCGATGATGGATCACAACACTGAAAAAATAGTCAGCAAAATGATTTTGTAGTTACAATTTTTTTTTGCAACTTTTACTAAAACAAGTTTTGTAACTATAGCAAAGATGTTACCGTGTGTAGTTACGTCCCATTCATAAAATATTTATTGTAATTAAAACACGTTTCGTAAAACATACTAAACAGGATGCTGGACACTTTAATAATCATTATAAACCTTTTGTGTTCTTTTAATAACATGCACTTAGTAAAAGGTCACTAGAAATTAATTGATATGACTGTTTACAAACGCTCATTATATATTGAAAATAAACTTTATCCGTAGCAATTGTTAATTAATAATCTAATTAAAATGTTCTAAATATTGGCTAAGGCTTATCATGTTATCATACGTTAATTAACTAATAATATTTCTGGATAAATAAAATACCTATCTAACATAACATTCTTTTTAAATCAATGGTAGAAATTATCCAAAAAGCTATCTATTACATACAAAACGCGCCGATTACTCAAACGGTATTTAAATTTGCGAGATGCTTAATTTTAACGAGATATCACGTCTCAAACAGCTACTTATGGGGATTTGAATATTTGAGTAGCGTTTCAATATTAAGCTGTGAGTATTTTAAAGGATAGAAAAACACTTTCTTGCTGTTTTTTTCTTACATAACAGTTATTTAACCCACATTAAGACATTAGGCGTTTCAGGTCGGCGATATAGGAACGTTGTTCAACCTTGTACAAAATCAATCAGATCGAACCAATCAGAACCGAAATAGATGAAAGCAGATCTGTTGTGTGATCAACAGACTCAGTAATTTGATCATAATATTCATAATTTATGTTATTTACTGCGGAACGCTATCTTGCGGTGTGTGCTCTATCTAATAGAGTATTTCAAATAGTTACCTTAGGTACGTAGGCACTACGCTCGCAAGTAGTAAGCGTCTAAGGAACATATTTATATACGGTAAGTTTTTAAAATTTTGCGCCTGATGGGGACGCCGAATAATTTGGCCCATGAGTCACTTAAGGACAAATATTTTAAGTAAGCGGTATCGACTAGTGACTCTAGCTAACGGATATAATCATGATAGAGCTACTTTTATTTTATACGATGTACTTACGTTTCTATAGCATGGTAGTCTTGTCATTACGTATCAAGAAAACTATGAAAGTAGGTATACAGGGTGTAAAGGGCATCGTATTTTTAATTTTTTTTTTTTTTTTTATTTATTTATTCAGGACAACAAACAATTGCATAATAAAAGCTTAAGTATAGATAATTTAGTAACACATCAGGAGTGATTACGCAACCAGCACCGTTATCCACAAAATAATGTTATTAATGGCACAGAATATAATAGAAATCTATAATTGATAACATGGATTCAACTCATGATTCTGGACCCCCATATTTTGAATTTTTCGTCGTTATTTATATGTAATATATGCTCAGATTTTTCAGCATTTTAAAATTGATTTTAGCTTGAAATCATAATGCAAATCTATCTCAAGTGATTTTAAATAAATTAATCAATAATTAGTAATTTAGACATAAACTTCAATGTAAAATAAGACTCAATACGTTTGAAGGCACATTTCATGCTAAAAGCAATTTTAACATGCTGAAAATTTTGAGTATAAATCATGTAAATATCAACGTAAAATTAAAACTATGGGAGTCCAGAATCATGAGTTGAATCCATGGTATGGTTATCGTTACGATGCTCCTTACAACATGTATCGTATTAAGATAAACAATAAAAATAAAATTAATGGCGTGTACTTTGACCGTCTCGTTTAAGAGTAAACTACGATTATGTTAGCACCCGAAGATAGCCTTTATTTGGTTGGTAGAGTGTAACTGACACTTGTATAAAGGACTCGGGACACAAAGTACTACGGTAATGGGATTATTGACGAAAATAGGGCATATTATTTGCTTTATATTATACGTTGAGTGAGGACGAGTGGACGTCGGATATAAGGATGCTTCGTAACATAAGATTTGGGCATAAAAAGAAAATGTTACCATACAATGCGCTACGCTTTCATCTTTGGGTTCAGTAGGAATCAGAATAGTAGGCACCTACTTATGTCACTCGCAACCAAAGAAATGATCATCCTACTAATATTATAAATGCGAAAGTTTGTGAGTGTGGATGTTTGTTACTCTTTCAGGCAAACACTACTGAACGGATTTGGATGAAATTTTGAACACAGATAGTTTATAACCAGGATAAACACATAGGATACTTTTTATCCCGATAATCCTGAATTTTTTGTTAAGTTAAATACTACGCGGACGAAGTCGCGGGCATAAACTAGTAGGTAATAAGAGTGTGCTCGCAATTCGTAACTGTTGAATCGTAAATTGTAAGTATATCTCCAATTAAAGAAAAATGTTAATGTACAGTCAACAAAAAAGTAGCTTGGTTCTTGAAATGTCCATAAAACATCACATTGTTAAATTCGTAATAATGGTACAACACCAGAAGGAGGTTTCTAAAGTGCATGTTTAATAGAACTAAGTTAACAAATAATTCTTCGACAGCCTAATGTTAAGCAGTAACCGTAGCCTATAGATGCTTTCAATATCAAAGGAATTGCTGGCAAGTTGCTGACTTGAAGGAGAGTGGGACAGAGGAAGAGAGGGTTGTTCCAGTTTGGTCTTCCGGTTCTCGCACTTGTCGTTGGAAAAACAGCTATATAAGCTACATTACGCCGATCTTCTGTGGCAGGGTGGTACTACCCCAGTCTAGGCAGTATAATCAATTGTCTAAACCTCGACTCTACTACCGTTATTTGGTTTGAATACGATATATTTTGTGATAGTGTACATTAATTACCTGTATCAGTAGATAATAGGTATATTTTGTACCTACTTCCTTTGTATCCCTTCCAGTCGATAATTAATATCACTGATACTTTAAGGAAAGTCAAATGATATTGTTTTAATTAACTGTTGGTCCATAATCACCTGTATATAGCGTATACTTAGTTGTTTACGATGCTATGTCGAAAAATCAATTAGTAATTTCAAGGAAAATGTATAATGTTTGTTACATATAAGTAGGTATCTGATAAATGAGTGTGTTAGCGGGTGATCAATTGGCAAGCCAATCGCTAATTAGGAGACGCAGTGACTGGTGCGTCAGGTTCACTCCACTTTGAACTTGCGGCTTCTGAATCATACACACTTGAACTTTAAGATAGGTACATTCATAATGACGAAATATCTTGACATACATATGTACTATTTCACCAATGAAAGGTACAGAACATCATAACCTTTTAGATCATTAATTTACATTTTAATTAAACCGATTTAAAAAGAATACAAAAGACGGATAAGGACAGTAAAAACGTAAACTTTTATACATTATTATTGAGGAAATTGGTTGGGCCAATTCCAATTTTCATGCGGAACACTAATTTTCTCGCGGTGATTAACATGAAATGCTGATTTTTATTGAACTTCGTCGGGATCAGACAACATTCAACAATGACTTATTATTCATATTTACATTAAAGAGTGCTAATTATGAGTTGAAAAACAAAAATACTGGGATGATTACTCTTTGTTGTGTATCAGAGTATTTGGCATTGCATTGCTAAGTTCTGATTAATAAATATGTGAATAAATTCATGAGCACAAATCACTAACTTTACGAAAAAATCATCTTAGGTTTATACTCGTAATATAAGTAAGTACTTGACTATGTTTTAAATTGAAAAACGATATAACTGATGTTTTAGTATTAGAGAAAGAATACAAAGTCTTTAGTTTTGAAAACATTTCTAGGTACTGATATATGACTTAATAGCTTCAGCTAACTTTAATAGGCAACGAATATCGTAGCAATCATTAAATAGTTTTGAAAAATATTTTATAACTAGCTGTGCCCCGCGACTTCATCCGCGTAGTATTGGATTATTGGGTTAAAAAGTATCCTATATGTTAATCCCGGTTATAATCTATCTGTGTTCCAAATTTCATCCAAATCCGTTCAGTAGTTTTTGCGTGAAGGAGTAACAAACATACATACATACATACATACATACATACATCCACACTCACAAACTTTCGCATTTATAATATTAGTAGGATATTAGTAGGATGGTGGAAAGGAAAAACAAATGACACGCCACTTTGGTCGAAAATGAGTTTTATATACAGTTCGACAGGGTTTTGGATTATCTATCGATGTCTATAAAACTCATTTTCGACCAAAGTGGCGTTTCATTTGTTTTTGCTTTCCACCGTCGATATGTTAATAAATAATAAGTAACTTCTAAGTTATTGTACAAATATAATTGATTTCATATTAGTAATAGAGTGAAACTCCCAATTATCTCAATCAGATCATAGTTACCGAATTATTACTGTTATGATCAAGTGTTAAGGTTAAAATCTTTTTAACGCTAGTAGAACGGTTTTGTATTCTTCGGATAAGATTTCTGCAGTTTAGATAAACGAATTCGAAAGCATCTCTACAATGTGGTCTCATAACTTATTACAGAACCCTTTGTTTCAGTTTTGTTTTGTTTCAGAACCCTTTGTTCCTCATTTTCACCCGGTTTAGCTTAACAGGAAATTAAGCGAGCCTATTGGTCGAAACGGGCCCGCTTTATTGCACAGCCAAGTGGACGGTCACCCTTAATCATTTGTAAGACTCAGTGTTGGATTAACCGATAAGCCAAGTAAACAATCGTTTATGGTATCGCGTCTTGGAGGGCGCCAAGCTCTCAAGAAACATTGTGATTAAAAAATTACGTGCCCAAACCAGTCATTTAATCATAATATGGATGGCGCTACAAGCTTAGCTGATGCAGGAAATGTTTATCTGGGATGGATTTATAATCACCACTTGCGCAATGACGTCATTCTAAAAATGTTCTCTGTGACAGATTTCAGGGTGACAAATTTATTAGGGGCAACGTCAACTGTAGTCATACTAATATTATAAAGAGGAAAACTTTGTTTGTTTGATTGTAACGAATAGGCTCCGAAACTGCTGAACCGATTTGAAAAAATCTTTCACTGTTGGGAAGCTACACTATCCCCGGGTGACATAGGCTATATTATATTTAAAAAAAAATTGGGATCCTTAATAAAACTCCAATAATGTAACCGTAATGTACCCGTGCGAAGCCGGGGCGGGCCGCTAGTATTTAATAATTTCGCGCTTTCGATATATACATTTATTTATTTATTTTGTAGTTTGATAGTGTTTTATTGTAGTTTATAAACTACGCTTCACCAATTTCGATATAGAATGAACACGAATTTATTATATTATGTCTGAAAGTTGGCCAGCCGGTGACCGACTTGACGGCAAAATTAGTACCATTTCATAAGGCTCCTCGCTGCCCGTGGTATAGATTTATAGCACAAATAAATTGGCCACTATGTGGGCGAGTCTCGGGAGAGAAAACGGTTTTGACATTGACCTTGATGCGCTAGTTTTGCGTCTGCGTTTTAAAAATAACGCATTGCCCTCTCAGCGATTCATATGCGGTAGTTAAGGATAAATAATGCCCACTAACCACTCCACTTACATTTTACGTTGGTACCTATCAATTAAGACTCAGAATTATACATATTTTATGAAGATTGTCTGTGTGCTATATCACGGTAATAACTAATTGTACAAGACTCATTGATTGAGCGTCTGTGGGCGTTGTATCAGACACTCAATCACTACAGTTATACCTATTATGGGAGAAAAAAGCTAAGTAATTCGGTTTTTACAAAGCTGATCCTGAAAAAGCGAAATTTGGCACACAGAGTCATGATAAAATAGTTATTAAAAAAAATCTTAATTTTTATAAATTTTATGTTTTTAGAGCATTTTGGATAAAAGTTTAAACAAATCAGGCAAACTGTAATTCTTTTATACATGTCTTAGTAGTTTATTTTTTAGTATTTACCATAAAATCTAAACAATGTAGGTATACACAAAAGTAGCTGAAACCTTTTATAAAAGTCTGATCTTTCTGTAATAAAGCGTAGGTGTGTAATGATCATTTGAATTTGAATAGAGGCAAGCTAAATTCACACATTTATAATATGTTGTACTCACAGATGTCCCAATTCGTGTGCTATCACGAAAGCGCTAGTGAGCCCTTCGTCGCGGTCGATGGCGGCGGACCTGGTGCGCGAGCAGACCCCGCCGACGGGGGCGAAGCCCGAGGGGCCTCCGAGCTGCGCGCGCGTCAGCCACACGGCGGCATCCCAACCAGTGCTGCCTGTAACATACGCTGTTTGTTATATTCTTCTATAATGTCTCCACCTCTCGTTTCAGGCGCTTAAACGATGTAAAGTTTTGAGAATCTATCACAATTCCTATAAAAAATCCGTTTGGGGATTTGACGTTCCTCCGCCGGAGATAGTACATAATAATATATGAAAAATTTAAGAGCACTTTCGTTGTTAAATGATTTTCTTTTCCAACTCTTGGTGTAATCTGACGGCCGGTACGAATATTCCGCATAGATATAAGTACCTACTATCTGAAGTAAAGTCTAAACTTATTTTCCTCATTTTTATACTATATTTTATGCCTGTACTTTTCGTCTGTTATCATTGCTAGAACAATGGCCTCATTTATGATACTATTATTCTGCCTATTAATCTAAATGCATCTACCAATATAATAAAGAGAGGCTGTAATGACACAACTGTATATAATTATCCACATCGTGCCCCCATCATTATTGAATTAGCTTCAAGAGAACTGAATTACAAGGCACTGTACCATAATGCATGAAGTAGGCTTGTGTTAATAAATCTATCTCAAGTCTGAGAATGTTCTTAAGTACGCTTTCGACATGTTATATTGTATGGGAATTACATTTACAAGATCGCTCTTAGGCTTGAGATCGATTTAATAATACTGTCTTAGTTATGTACATAGCAACTTCTAGATCAAATGACGGATAATAATATCTTTGTTCATATTTTATTTTTTAAATTACCCAAGGCAACATAAATCTGTTGAGTTGGAAATAACTGGGATATGTGTCATTATATGATATCAGATATGATTTAGAGTTCGCACCGGAAGTTGTTATAACGCTACTTGTAATAAATATATCTTGGAACAAAACTGTACTGTGCGCGCGCGCTGACTTCCTAATCCAATGCTACAGTGAACGAATTTTAAAAAGATTTTGACTTTGAGATGAAAGACTAACATCATCATGGTTATGCTAGTGGAGTTTAGCAGTAGTCTCTTATTGTGGATACAAGAAAAGAAAAGATTGATGGAATAAGTCTAGACGTAGAGTGCATAATAGAGCGACAATTTAATTCAAATTGTGCTTTTGTTTTCCCATAATTCATTACGGATGATACGGATGATACGGATTTGAAAGTTAATAAAATAACATGTGAAGATGAAGAAATATTTACACATTATATGTTGTTGTCTCTATTTTTTGCTGTCATAAAACAGTGACAACAATATGTTTTGTGTGAATGTTTCGTCCAGTGCAAATCAAGGGTAAAAAAACTAATAAACTAAATCAAATCTGAAAGGTACTGCACCTGCGGGCAACCTCGTCAAATGCCTGTTGTTCCATTTGTTCACAGCTTCCAAGGACTTTTTCACGTTTCCGTATTTGACTACCAGATCTTTTTCCTCGTACAGAAACAGTTTGTTGATGACAAGGGTCATGTTAGAGTTCAGCGATGGGTCGTTGAAGATGGCGCTTACCTATACAATGGGTAAATTGAATGTTAGATCAACAAGTGGAAAGAAATGTGAGTATATTTTATGTATACAGTAAGCGAACTTTTGACCATCAAAATTCGTCCGACCGACCCGATATTTTTATATGTGACTTTTTTAAATACTTTTATCATTTTAGTAAAATAATTCACAGTGCAATCGTCACTGTATGAGTGATGGCTAATTTAGTAAAGTATTTTATAATAATAAAGCATAAAAAATATCACCCATGTAACAGGACCTTAATCATGAGACCGCATGTTGCATTGGATCATAATTGAGATTGGCATTTTGTTTGAAAGGAAAGCCGCAGTATTGTAGATGCATTTGATACAATGTACTCACGATATTCATCAAAGCTAATATGTAGTGCTTCACTCGTTCTTTCCCATGGAACTTGAGCATGGTATGATCAGCCACAATGGCCAGTTCGAGCCACAAACCTTTCACACCTGGAACAAATTACAGTATCACACCGGGAACGGCACGAGAACAAATCTTCGTAAATCACACAACGCACCTGATAACGGTCTACTGATAGTCTGCACTCCGCGAAAGTATTCGATTTCGGGTTGGACGCTGTTGCGGGCTCGTACGTGCGGGACCGGCACGGGTTCACCCTCGTCCCCGAAGTCAAGATCAAGGTCAGTGACCGTGTCCCCGGTGAGGTTGTACGCGGCCGGCCGCTCCGACAGCACAACATCGCGTCGACGCAGCACGTGCGCGCTCTCCGACTGCGGCTGCAGCACGAACTCCTCGTCTCCCACCTGCAGCAACCCGTACAGCTGTCCATCGCACTCCGTCAATGTGGCGGACGACTCCTCCACGTCTATCACTCGTCCCCTGTAGAACTTGCATTCGGTGTAGTAGGGCGAGCGGATCGCACTGTTCTCGTGCAGCTCGAGGTTCCAGCCGAGGAGCTTGAGGCGGCGCGTGGTGGTGCTCGGGGTCCGGGCGTGGGCGCCGGCCGCCGCTAGAAGCATGGCCGCCCAAAGCCAGCGCGGCATCGTCCGCGCGCCGTCGCGAGCTCCGCCTTTCTGGCCGTCGCACGCCGCCGTGCGCTCACGCATCTACGCACATGGCGGGCGTCTCGTCGCGCGGAAGGTAAACGACTCCCCGACTTATAGATTGCATGCCTCGTACCACATGCGTCATTTGTAAACAAAGGGCGCGCGGCTGTTTTTGTTTTATCGCCTAGAGTGTTACGCGTCTGTGTGCGCAATTGTGTGCCTACAATTAATTCATCGTTTAGAAAATATATATTCCTAATCGGGCACCGTTCAGGGGTGTGCAATGTTTCCTTTCGCTTGGCGTTTGTTGCAAACTTGTAATGTGTGACTGATAAGAGCTGCGATAAATGTCAAGTGCATGAACTTTCGCATCGGTAATTGAGTTGATAGCGATACAGAATAACATTATTGTTTCATTTTGCTTATTTCTTGCGGTACAGTACTACTGTTTACATGTAATCTAATCGTGTGTCATTAGTGTCGTTTAAGTATTTAATGTGCAGTCAGAAAGAAGCAAAAATAATAATTTAATTTTAAAGAGGTAACAATCTTTCGAAAATTTAAAAACATTTGATCAATTAAAAACATTTTTGACAAGCTAAGATTTATAATTCAATAGTATTTTAAAACACCCAAAAAATAAATAAATAAGCAAATAAACTAATCCAACACTAAAACTTTATTACAAATGTTTTACATTCGCATTTAATATTAGTCATTTAGTAGACACTCTATGCATTGTGTAAATATTTCAGTCACGTGGTCCCGCGATGCATATTCCACATGCGATGAGCAGGCACCGCAGTGTGTTAGGTCGCATCCACACAGCTACTAAAATATATTAAATTATTCGGCCCAATGTACTGCATCGTTTATGTAAAGCCATTCTAATAAGGAAGTGTTTTTCCAGCCCATAAACCTTACCAATGCTGGGCAAAAGCTTTTCTTGTTTTTCTCTATAATTGTCTCCATTGACCCGTTTGCGAGCAAATAACCAAATTGTCTGGGGGAGAAGTGTAAGTGACTCTATCTTCCGACTATATAGAGCTAAATTATCTACCGTGTATCGTATTTACCCTTCGGTCTCCTAATGTGGAGGCTCGTTAGGAGTACAATGACCTATACGTCAAGTGTGAATGGGTCTTTAGCTCGGTAATATGACGAGGGCGATGCATCGCTAGTGAATAGTGATACATTGTCATATCTTGTTTCATTCGCGAGCTGGACTTGTGTGCAATTCGATAATAATATACTTACTGCAGACTGTTAAATGATTTTAGACGCTATTGACTAACACAGTACGTTTAAATTATTGCACAAAAAGGAAACAGCTGTTGATAAAAGAAGCAGTATTATTTCTGCTATTAAAGCTATCATTCCTCCCTTTGCCGGATAGTTAGTCAAGTAATAAATGTCTCTAGTTAGTAGTATTTTTGACTGCCAAGCTTTCGATTTCGCAACTGGTAATAAAAATAATATAATGACATGTAAAAAGACAAGCCCGCTGAGTTCTTCTCAGTCGAGGTCGCGTTCCGATCCGGTTGTAGATATAAGAAAAAAATAATGGAAAATTGACAATTTGTAAGTGCCCCTGTAGGCCTAAACAAAATAAACGATTTGAATTTGAATTTTGAGACAATAATATAAATGTATACTTTACATTTATGACGCATGTCATACGTTTTAACTTGGGGCGCTACAAGTAATTTAAAATCGTTCAAGACTATTAAAACATATACCAGATCCCCTGCTTATGGATTATGGCTTGATGACTGATAACGTAAACCAATACAATTTCGGCGACGTCTGAAGTGAGTGTCGAAATAGTCTAAAGGCCTTGCTAAATACTCGTACTTAAAACAATATCTACATCTGCGGCCGTGAAGTGAACATGCAAATTTTTCGCAGCATTTTCATTACGCATCAACGTTTAAATTTAGTTAATTTCATGACTTACTCGCGAAATTGCGCACTTAGTAAAGCGCTGAAGCACTGAAGTACCAATCATTTACGTTACGTTGCTTCAAAGCGCTCTCCTAGAAGCTTTTGAATATAAAATTCTTCTTAGGTATAAAGTGCAGTGTCTTGTGTAAGTAACAAATTAAGTCAATTTATTTTCAAAGCGGAGAAACTTTCATGTTGTGCGTTGTGAATTATCTTTCGCCAATTGTATTATTCTAATCTAACAAACACAATAAAACTATTTACTTTAATTTAACATTTATTAACTTTAATTGGATACAAACTTGATTGGTACATAGTTATTTCTTCTAATAAATACACATATATTTTAAAACTACGCTATTCATAACACGTTATTATGATTATATGTAGTTAACAATGAAAAATCTTTTAAAAACAATTATTTAATTGCCCGGTCCATAGCGTCGTCGGTGGAATTCGTCCACGTACTTGTCGACAAAATCGTGTACCAAGTTTTCATCAAACCCGTGTTTTCTGATCAGAACATGTGAGAAATTGTCTTCCTCGCTGCTCTCATTCGGGTCATTAGAGTCCTTGAATATAATAGTGACAAGAGTGCCTTCTTCACCAGCGTTTACATTCTCAAAGATGTATTTCCTCAGATTGTTGGATAGGTATATACCCACGTTTCCATGGCGGTAGTAGCCGTTTTCTCTGAAATGGTCTACAGAGAACTGTGGATTGCGATTGAGATCATTGGCCAGGGATGCCACGTTACCCACTTGCACAGACATATCTTTAATTTGGCTCTTGGGCCCACCAATTGCCTGGAAAAGATAGTTCAATAATTAATAATTCGAGATACATACTCCAGGATAACATTATTGAGGTCAGTTTACGAAACACTTGTTTGCTATTATTAAATTAATGAACATATTGTTATTTGCAAGAAAATTACTTTACTATTATAAATATAGATATGGAGTCGATTAAATTGATGAATTGTTATGACAATGTTGGTAACCTAAAAAAAATGTTAATTCGGTAGGTACTTGTGTTGTTTTGTTGTCCACTGCAAAACTACTTTTAGAGTACCTCCACATAATATTTTGATCTAATTTAATCATATAACACCTATTCTAATAAGTCTCAAAGTGTTTAAATGTAGCCCAAAACTAGTATACCTACAGCTTGAGTAAACATAGGTAGTATATCATCGCTGTGTCAACAAGAAAACGGAAGCAAGTCTGAATAGGTATTATAAATCTGTTTGTAAAATGGGATGTCCCAGACTCCCTTTTAAAGAGCACATTGACAGTAAACGAGGGCATTGATAAGGTTAATGTGATGCAATCAACACATGCGAGAAATATTCAGATTCACCAAAGTGTTCAGTTGTGACATTTTATCTAATACACATTAAAATCACTGGACTACTTAGATACCTATTACTGCATAGCAAATATCTACCTAATTAAAGGAACTGAAGTAAATTTTAATTGTTATGTGGGTGAAAATGGGTTTAGGCTATCAAGATATATCAAAAATCAATCTCAAAATATATGCAAAAGTAAAAGCAAGGCTACTCGGAAACCATTTAAAATTGGCTCAGGTGTTACTTTGAGGAAATCCATTGTATAATGATTTGGGAGAAGGACTCACCAACCAACCAACCTCACTTGGCTGGTCAACTTCTAAAATTATAAACCAAATAAATTGATCGCTGAAAGAAGAGGCCAACATAATCAACCTCCGTTAGTCAGTAGTCCGTCTGTCATGATCCCTTAGGTACATGATCTTCTAAGTTTCCTATTTTCATTTTTATTGCTGTTTAAATTAGAAACTTCCTTAAACATTTTAACAGAATACGAATTATTTTATTTGTAGTACTTAAACCATTTGTGTGAAATTGTCCCCCTGTAATTACCGTTTCTACGAGAAAGTTATTGAGAAACATGTTTAAGGTGAAGGCGCCTGTCTAGCCCGCGAAATTCAAAATTTTCGAGTATTTTTATAGTTTATCTAAACATTTAAGACGACATTTTGTGACAAACACAGTATGCAGTGCGTTTATTAATACATTTATTTTACTCTAAATATTATCACGGTGGATATAATACTAGTAAATCACTAAATATACAAAAATTGCCAGATTATCTGGATAGCTGTCGTTCTTGAAATGTTTTAGAGTAAGTTGGATATATTAATAAATGCACTGCACACGGTCTTTTTCGCGAATTACAAAATGTGCCTTTTATTATTGTCAGATAATGAAACATTTCTAAAAAACCTCAAAAAATTTGAACTTCGCGGGCTAGATGGGCGCTTTAGCCTTAAGCCCACACTATGCGTTCCTCTTCATAAATCCAGTACGGAAACAAGCAATTAGCAACCATAAACATGTAGTAATGTCAAAGCAATGCGTGTATCGGTTAATATTATGTACCAATACAAACGATTGTCAAATAAAAGGTGACGGTTGTGTCGAATGTCGCATGTATCAATTCGATAATGTTTTGCAGAATGAAACCTACTCGCATGCTGCTGCAGACCAAAACCAACTGAATGCGAGTGATTGTAGGTTGGTTTCAGTTTGCAGAGGTATGTGTAAGTTAGTTCCTTTTTGCAAATCTACGTCTAATTGTAGATCCGGCTCCCACGTCAACTAAGAACATCATGATACATCATGATGCATCATGTTAGACTGCTGCTATGGGGTCAAGGTAGCATAGTTGTAGGCAAATACCTTTTAGAACTTTTCGCTTCGTTATAGAGTACCTACCAAAATCGGGGGTCTGTTGTGAGTTTATGATTATATTTCATTACTTATACTAGTATTTATTATAATAATTGTAGTTCGAGTACTGTGTTGATGTTCCTGTTTGTTATAATGCCTATATAAATCAATGTACTTACTCATGGTTATATGCATGATACTCACAAGGTCAATTGTAAAACCATAAAATAATCAATAAGTACGTCAATAATAAAAAAAATACTCAAGTATTATTTTAACACACAAAATTTTACAATTCCAAAACTGAAACTACAGAATTCTAAAATATTATGAATTATGATAATAATAATCGAAAAATATGGTACGTACTTGAAGATTTGCCAACGTCACTAGATATCCCACGACCCCCAGATGCATGGCGGCGTCTCTGATGGCGGCTGAATACTCGAACAGATACTTCAACAGATATTGAACACTAGCGATGTGCGCTCACACTGCGTGTACTTCCATATATTTGGGGCCCACGACAGTCCCCCAGTATTTATAATTTGTATTCCACCTGCTCTGGCAAATTTTCCAAGCTGCGTACTGGCGTCTCAGAAATGTTTTGTACGAATGTTAATAAGTAAGAACAAACGAGCTACATTTGCATAATAATACGCATGTTTCATTTATTATTGTTTGTGTGAAGTACGTCTATCTAGTTATTATTAACAAATCTTGAGTTGTCAGCGCGTGGCTGATGAATGGTACGTTTTTATTATCTGCGTAAGTGTTCAATTCCCATTCTAATGAAGTTTCCAGAACCGTTTGACATGAGAAATTATACAAAACAATTATTCCAAAACCAAACAGATATAAATATAATAATAGATTATAATAATTTAGCCATTCTTGACGTCCCACTCCTGGATACGGGCCTCCCCTCACTTCGAAGGGGATTCGGGCCGTAATCCACCACACTGGCCCGGTGCGGGTTGGCGGATTTCACAAGTCTTTCGAAAATTGGTTAGATTTTGTAAGGTATGCCGGTTTCCTCACGATCTTTTCCTTTCCATCAGCAAGTGATAATCATATAGAAATTATGATTCGCATATAAATTTCGAAATACCCAGAGGTGCGAGCCGGGATTTAAACCCAGGACCTAGCCTGCAAGACGCAACCAATCGGCTATCACTGCTTTTACAGATATCATAAAAATATTTGTGTAAAGTCACTCAAATGGCGGTTCAATTTAATAATAGCATATGCTTGTCAGACCGCATTGAACTGAACCATTGGCTTCACCACGCCAGTCCAGTGTGAGTCGATCCAACAAAAACTTATTAAATACTATGACACGATGCTCGTCAGTTTACCCATCCCATTAGATGATGTGCGACGTCATCCGTCGGTCGTCAGCTTGTCTGTCAGCCGCATGTCGGTGTCAAGTCTCGAGATGCTCCGCTTTGCTTTGAAACCGAGACGATTGATGCTCACAGCGACCCCTGCCGAGTGATAAGAAGCATCTTGTTTCAGAATAAATTATACCATACATAAGTACCTACTAAAGGAGATATTGAGTTATGGTGTGGTGTAAAAACACCAGCTATGGAAATAGATATAGAATCCACTGTCCACTGTCCAATTTTGAAGATACTTTGCATGGTATCAGGCATGAAAATGTTTTGCATTTGTTACATATAAAAGGAGTTAGTATTTGGGTCTCATCAATAAATTTTTCTTTTTTATGATACAAAGTCGGCAACAACACGTCTGATGTTAAGCTGTTATTGTAGCATATACTAGGTGAAACAAAAAGAGTATACTATTTTTTTTGCAACTTTACTTTGTAAGTATAAAACTATCGGCTTCGTGGGACAGTTGAAGTACTAAAGGTATTTAGGTATTGACTTGTGAAATCTGTCAACAGTGCTGTATTCCTATAACACCTTTTGTTTTTCAAGTTTCCTCCAAAGCTGATAGTTTTAGAATTACAAAGTCAGGGTTTGAAAAAAAGTATACCCTTTCTGTTTCAACCTGTAGATGCTTGCAATACCGAAGGCATTGTTCGCACTTGACGACCTAAATTGGAGTGCGACCGATGAAGAGAGGGTGGAGGTTGTCCTTCCGACTCTACTTTATTAACTACTAGCTGAGCCCGCGACTCGACCGCGTGGAATTTAACTTAAACAAAAAAGCCCGCTCCCGCGTTCTGAGCCCGCGTGACTGGACCCATATTTTCAAATTTTGTTTTTCTAAAATAAAAGTAGCCTAAGTTACTGCTTATAACAACAGCTATCTACCAGTGAAAGTCCCGTCAAAATCGGCCCAGCCCTTTCGGAGATTACCCGGAACAAACACACAGACAGACAGACATTTTTTTTTTAAATCGCGTTTTTGTTATGGGTGTCGTATGTACTTTCATATGCATTTAGCGAAAAGGTGTTATTTTGATATTACAAACAGACACTCCAATTTTATTTATTTGTATAGATGTATAGATTAGGTTTTATTAGGACTTTACGCCAATGTGCTGTTAGACTTTAGAGGGTGGTACTACCGTGATAGTCTCTGAGGTTATCACACTGATAATCCTTGTAGTAAGTAATCCTTGTAGCTACTTCAACTGATCTCT
Source organism: Notodonta dromedarius (assembly GCA_905147325.1). Classification (NCBI taxonomy): domain Eukaryota; kingdom Metazoa; phylum Arthropoda; class Insecta; order Lepidoptera; family Notodontidae; genus Notodonta; species Notodonta dromedarius. The sequence continues at coordinate 3,836,204 of LR990167.1, forward strand.
ATATTGAGCGCAAATATTTTTAAACTAAGCTAATGGTGTTGATTCCAGAATCTCCTTTAATTTCATGTAGAAAATGGGGTTAAGACTAGACGTAGGTTATTGTCCAAACTATTAACTTTACGAAGTTGTTTGTGTTCACAATCCACTAGTTGAAAGCTTAAGTGCTCAGCAGAAGGCCCCAAAAACTTTGTGTAAGTAGATAGAGTCAATAAAACTAAACTGAAAGCCTAAACCTAGTTCCCAGTGGAAACCAAAGCGAGCTAACTTTTGCAAGGGTCTTAGTATCAGAATAAAGGGGTGTAGGGATTTTCTATTGAATTATAATAATAATTAAAATATTATAGAATATCATAGTCAAAGTCAGGTCAAAGCGTTTATTTTGTTTAGGCCTACGGGGGTACTTACAAATTGTCAATTTTTTTTTTGCCGTCGTATCAATTATTAAACGAACAATACAAAATTAAGTTTTGTTCAGATGATATACGCCGGCAAAAAATATGGAATTTAGTGTAGGATTCGACAATACGAATGTCGCGATATATCAATTATCGTTCATAAGAGTATACAGCACCCCTGGACTGAAAAGTTCCGGCAAGAAATATAATAAGGTAAAACAATAGAATATCTCAGATGTTATAAATTCTACTTATAAGTTTACACAAAGTATATCATAGAGTAGATATAGGTTTGTCCAAAAAAGGAGTCTCCAGAAAGGTAGGTTATCTCCAAATAGAGGATCCATTTATTTTATTTCAACCGGAAGTCCCTGATTCCCTCTTCAGATAAAGGTTTTATTGTAATCAGTTGTTCCGGCACCTGATTTCACATAACGATTGTAGGGACCTATATAATAATGCCCTTTTGTAGTCGAATAGGTCTTACCCTCCAAAACCGGAGTGTATTAACAAATATAATTTATACACACCTATTTGATATCGTATTTAAATGTATGTAGAATCGATATTGGTGTAACTACTGGTAAGTTATTAAAATAGGGCTGACGTTTTCGCTATTCGAAGGTAGGCAAACTTTCCTTAATATGAATTCTATCGCCCTGTTAATATGATTAACACATAAAGGATATAGGTGGATAAGATGTCAGAGATCTCTATGACGCTCTGACAACTCTGACATAGAATGCTTAAAATGCATGACGTCACGCCTCTACCCATTATCTATTGCGCCGTCATATTTTTTCGTACATACATACCTACCTACATTAAAATCAATTAAGACTATAATCTGCTCTATCATTAGGTATGTTATTACGCATTATGCTCTATCATTATCTTATTCTTTTTTGTTTTCCTTTGTAGTTTTATACTTGTTTATTTTCTTGATTCACTCTTAATCTAAGGCGAATGTAGTAATCTAAATTTCGTCGTCAGTTATTTATAAAACACTCTGAAATAGAGACTTTATAGAAAAGAGGGTTACCTCCTATATCATGTAAGTGGACAGCCTAATAAATAACTTCTAGGAATTGAAAATACCATCAACCATTCATTGTTCGCGCGCCACCCATTCCTGGAAATTGAGCAAGACGATGAATCTGATTCATTCATTGTCTTTGGTCTGATTAAACCTCCTTTATAGTTAAATGAATGTAATATACAACTGGCGATTGTGGAATAAATAAATAAGTATCACCTGACTAACACACCAATGGTATGGTCCCAAACGAAGTAACGCTTGTACTATGGGTATGGGTATGGACTGGGAGTGAACCCAGTAACACCCAGACCATGGAAATCAAGAACATTTTGCATCAGCAACCATAGGTTACACTATTTGTGGAAACAATTCGACTAGTACATGACGCCATTACTCAAAATTCTGAAGTTATCAATTATGTATATAGAATTAAGTAAATGAAATACGGAACTTAATAAAGCTTGCAAAGTGCAGAAGGTACCTAGTTTGTACGCGGCACTAAAAATGATATATAGAAGGGGGTAATAGGATATATAAAGCCATAGGTGTTGCAAGACGTGAACAGAAGTTTTTCATTTTTTTATTTTTTTGCTTGTTAACACTAGAATGTTAGATTAATGGGTGTAATGAAGTATAAAACACCTAGTCTCTATCTGAGAAGCAAAAACAAAACGAACACTATTATGTTCCGTATTTTTAGTAGGTAAAGAGTCTAAATTTATATGCATGCCATAATTTGATTTCTTACAGCAACGATTATACTCATTATGTTTATACAATTTTCTATTGAAACCCGATGATGAACATAGAAAGAAATAATCGTCTTCTAGCCCCGTGTCAAGGCAATCTCTTCACAGGAATAATCTCCTCTAACACCACAGGTGAACATAAAAATGTGTGTGTGGCTTTTCTTTGGCAAATACGTCTTCAATAGAATAGTCAATTGTACTAACAACGGTATTGTACGAGGAAATTACTTTGCGGCTAATAATAAACTTTATTCCTATATCAATCAATGTTATGTATGGCGTTGACCTTTTTAATTACAATGGCCAGTGGGAGTAGTTAATTAATTTATAGATATCTTTTGTTCTCCGATTATATTAGAGGTGTGTCACAAAACATCGACAGATTGTACCGTTATCGATTTTTTATATTACTCGGACCAGATGGCTACCTGCACAACTTTCCTGAAAGTTTTGACAATCCGAAAGTTGGGACGGTTTTAGGATAATAGAGGTGAATCTAGTATATTATGTACGTAGAGTGTTTAAGAAATATACTAGTTTTTAGCCGCAGTTTCACTAGCGTTATTTTTAATTTTATGGATGTCGGCAACAGCGACAATTACCGGGTCAAACTATTGCAAGGAACCATCCAAGTGAAGAAAGTACAAAAAAAAACATTAAAATCGGTGAGGCCGTTTAGGGGAAGAAGAATTACAAACTCACACTGGAATTTTATTTATAAATATTAAAAAGAAGTAATTGGGTATATTGATGGAGTTTTATTATTACTTGATAGGTAAGTATTGAAAAAAAAAACAGTAAAAAAAATCACAACCAAATCATTTAATTGCGCTGTGAAACAGCCCAAGTGCATGTACAAATTGGAACGGCGGATTTTCCTTAAAATAAATGATGGCCAGTAACACATTTCCATTATTCTCGATCTTGACCAGATGGGAGAACCTTGTAGGTGCGAATTCTCGAACAATGCCGTCACTTTTGTTTTTGGCAATGAAAACATAATAACAATGAAACACCTAACTCATTTTCCTTTGTTATCATTCAACGGGTAACGGTAACAAGGTAGCCCGTGTTTGCTTCATTGTTGGCCAATTATAGGTAAGTTTGATGTATTTGGAAGATATATTTTCCTTTTTTTTAAATAATGATTACTAGCCATGTGAGTTTATTACATTATTAGTATTCCCGTTAGCCCCTCCAGCTAAGCCAATGCTTGTGTTAAAAGTGGGCTCACGTCAATAGTTTGATGGCCAGGATGGGGATCGAACCCGGAACCTCACAGCTACGAGGGCGGCCCCTCTAACCCAGCCGGGTTAGAGGGGCCGCAATAGCCATTGACGCCTTAAAGAAAATATATTAATTGTTTGCAAATCTTAAGGTAGCCCAAGTTTATAGAAGCACACAATCAATTTATGTAAAAATACTTTGCAAAGTTCTGCAGGCAACTTGTTGGGATGAATAACGCTGAAAGTAAGTATGTTAAAATAAACTTAGTTGTTTTGCTTCTTCATCTAAGTGCTTTTTTTCATGACCAAATGATGCACGGATGTCGATACAAAATGATTTTCTCAACATGTTACTAAGTACGTCACGTTTCAAGCAAGGAAACGAGTTGAATGAGCAAACTTTGTTGATGCTTGGTGTATATTTGGATGATTGATGGACATTCAAGTTTAAACGTAAAAGCAAAATCTCAATGAAGGCCGCATGTATAATGCAAGCTCGCCGGCCGCCGATCGTACGGGTAAGTGGGGTGTTTGAATATTTTATCACCTGAAAGGGCTACGAGACCGTCAATTTTCATTATTTCAATTATTTACGGCTCGAACGAACTTTGTTTGATGTTTCAGAAATCGTAGCAATGGTGAAATAATTATTTTTAATTATTTTAGGATCTCTCAATGCTGCAAAGAGGGTTACACATACATTTTAAATGAGCTTTTGACGGTGCAGTGGTAGACCAAAGTAGGTTTAGTAGCTGCATTTCGTACGAGAGTGGGAGAGTCAGAAGCCCAACCCCCCCTTCTTTTCACCTTCCTATGTCCCACTCCCCTTAAGGTTGCGTGCGAGCAATGTCTTTGGTATTGCAAGCATCTATATAAGCTAAGGTAACTGCGCTTTGCATCAGGCGGGTCGCACGCTTGCCGAATTTTTTGTAGGTATAACAAATGTGTGACATAAATGGCCGTATGTTTTTTTGTTACACCTTCAAGGGACCATAGCATTTGATATTAATTTCAACTTGATAACTCTATCCGTGATTTTTACTCCCAACTCCTCCTATTATTTTTTTCGATTAAATTCGTGCGGGTTCCAAGACAATTTAACTTTTCCCCGGGACTCGTCGAGGGTCAAACCTCGACGTCATTGTTGGTCACCAATGTCGATCCTGGTGTACAGCAGTAACAGTGGTAGGAGTGTGTGGCGGGACCAGACCCAAATAATTAAAAAAACAAAAGACTATCCGTTTCTGAGTAAAAGGGTCTAGACAGACAAACACACAGACAGAGAACAAAGTGTCCCGTTTTTGTGAATCCTATAAGGGTTCCGTTTTTGAGGTCCGAAACCGTAAAAACATTACCCACGATCATAAGATGAACGCAATAAATTAAGTTTAATCTGGGTCATGTTTAGTAAATTTTTGTTGGTGGTATCAAAATTAGTGTCACAGACTTTCGCCTTTAATCCCCAAAATCACAAGCCATTTACGGCACCACTGGCGAGACGTTTAATGTGATAACAGCCCTAATCAGGGACATTTTATAGGTGGTCACGAGACGGCTATTCTATTGTTTCATTCATTTTCATTGTTCCCTTATTTGGTTAACAAATTAGTCCGTGTTGGTAGAGTAAGCTAATTATTTTACCGTTTTTGTTATTAAGGCTAAAGCGCCCATCTAGCCCGCGAAGTTCAAATTTTTTGAGGTTTTTAGAATTTTTTCAAAATCTGACAATAATAAAAGGCACATTTTGTAATTCGCGACAAAGACCGTGTGCAGTGCATTTATTAATATATCAAACGTACTCTAAAACATTTCAAGAACGACAGCTATCCAGATAATCTGGCAATTTTTGTATATTTAGTGATTTACTAGTATCATATCCACCGTAATAATATTTAGAGTAAAATAAATGTATTAATAAACGCACTGCATACTGTGTTTGTCGCAAATCACAAAATTTTGCCTTAAATGTTTTCAGATTTTGGATAAACTATAAAAATACTCGAAAATTTTGAATTTCGCGGGCTAGACAGCCGCCTTCACCTTAAGTATGTTTTTTTTAAATTATTTCGGACCCTGATATGTATAGTTAATTTAGGCCAGTGTTCATAATTCTACCTCAATTCCCGGGACCGAATTGGGAAATTCATTCCAATATTATTTGAAGCGTCGATAGCCTAGTGGTTAGAGGGGCCGTCCTCGTAGCTGAGAGGTTCCGGGTTTGATCGCCATCCTGGCCATTAAACTATTGACGTGAGCCCACTCCTAGCACAAGCATTAGCTTAGTTGGAGGGGCTAAAGAGAATACTAGTAATGTGACAAACACACATTGCTAGCAAGTAATTAAAAAAAAAAAACATTCCAGAACAAAACGACATCTCCTGAGGTATTAAAAGATGTACCTGAATATGTACCTAATTTGTTATATTTAGGAATCACTCATCAACAGTGCTACCTTTTTAATTTGCCTTTGACATTGAGCTGGGCGCGTGTGTCCGCTCCGTAGAAACTGCTCGAAGCCCATTAGTATGCCCGGCAGGTACTGGTTAGCTAAGTCGGTAACACCAAAGCGTTAAACAACACAAATAACATTGTTATTGCTACTCATTATTTATATTTCGGGCGTGTTGCTTCATTAAGCTACTGGTTTTGAACGAATGGCGCATCGAAGTAGTGATGATGCCTCGCAATTGAAATGAACGGCGCAACAAATTGTTATTTTAAACGTAAATACTTACTCAGATCATAGAAAATCTAATATGTGCGTGAATAGCATTCAATTTTCTTTGTGTTTCCGCGCGTTTGTTATAAAAGCGACCACCAGTAAAGCATATATCCGTCGTTAAATGATTTCATGCACTTCATAGACTTCAAAAACTTCATGAATTATTAATTTGATATGTAAATATATACTAATAGTTTTTTTTAGTAGTATGCACTACCGCAGTGGCCATTATTCTAGCTTGAAAAATCATGCCATGACTGTCATTCTTATTTATGAAATCAGTAATGTAAGTGTACCCTTATATACGTTAATTAATGTAACGCTACGTTAAAAGTGCTCAAAGTTCTGAAAGTAGGTGTTATATTATATAAATTACTGGGTATAGGTGGCTATAGTAGGTTCTTGCACAATTTGACGTATACAGTAAGTATATAATATATCTACATCATTTCATTTGCGACCCATCTTGACTTTGAGTTTGTTTTTAAAACTTAAGTGTTATCCGCCCTAAGTAGCACAGTAAACGCGCTGTATGAAGCTTTCACCAACTGTAAAAAATATACATTTTTGAAATCTAAATACAGATGCATTTCATCATTATTAACTAGGTATAGTTTAAACTATGATTGTGATTATTAAACAACGAACGATTAATTACATAAAAAAACATCATGAAACTAACACAGTAGTAACATTAATTATTGCTAAAATAAGTAAATAAGCAATAAATATACTACGTATCATTACCTAGTACATAGATAATTAAAATATATTTTGCTTCTAGGTTTAAAAACACTCAGCCAATGTAAACTCCGTAAAATAACGCAGGTTTATTACGATATTCAATTTGCTGATGTTCGTGTTCTACGAACAATGTGAATAATATAAGTATTACAGAGTTAGCAAAAAAAAGTATCACACGATTTTGAAGTCCCGTGTGTTTGTCACCGAACTCCTCCTAAACGGCTGGCCGTTTAGGAGGAGTTCACCAATTTTGATGATTTTTGTGTATATTGGAGTGGAGGTTGAATTAGATTTACAATCGGAACCGGTAGGTGGCACTGCAATCGGGTTCTGGGTAGGGCAGGATAACGTTTGCCGGGCCCGCTGGGAACTAATAAATGCTAGGCATAAAAATAAAATATTTGCGTACGTTGGTATAAGATGAAAGGGACATAGTATACATTCCTCCAGCGAGGAATATCAAGGGCTTGTTGGAGCGCGCGATCACCATCATAATGGTGGCCTTCACACCGGGCACTACTGACATTCCTGACTCCCAGCCGGAGAAGTAGGCTGCCTCACCGATGCTCCGACTCTGAATACAATCAAGCATTACACATATACAACATTGGTAAATAAACATAAAAAGTCTTAAGAAAAAAAAAATCGGTAGTTTAGTAGTTTTAACACCTTTATGTTAATATAGTGACTCTACTGGTAATTTTCTTAGGGAAATGTAAGTCATGTAAAGAACCGGCTTTTAAACTACTTAAACTAATCTGATTTGTCGAAGTCGTTTTTTTTCTTTTTTAATTTGCGCTTGTGGCTGTTGTAATTGATTTAAAGCGATACTACTCTTTTAAGGCAACAAAACCAAAACGGATCTGTCTTGTACTAAATTATATAGCTATAACTCTGTTACTAGACACTGCAATAACTTGAAGTAGATAGTAGCCTTGAACTGTAGGAAAACTTAAATCGACTCGGATTACCGAGGGGAGTTCGCTGATGTAAACTAATTTCCATCATTTATAAACTTGAAGGGCTACTTGTAACGACCTCTATAACTACGTAAAGTAAATCATAATAGTATAAAATCCTTACCAATAATAAATATGAAGACCGCTTGGCGCAGTGGTTCGAGCGTAGGCCGCTCGGCTCACAGCACATGGTGGTTGCGGGTTCGATTCCCGCCGGGTCAAATTTCGGAAATGGCCTTTTCGTAATTTGCCCTGGTCTGGGTGTCACTGGGATCGCCCCCAGTCCATTGTACGGTACCCATAGTACAAGCGTTGCTTAGTTTGGGACCATACAGTTGGTGTGTTTGCCTGGCGATATTTATATTTATTAATTATTATATGTAAATGTGCTTGTTTACTTTGAAAGTTTCAACTGAAGACGGCCACTGTTTTCGATCCGGTGGTAGATTTACCCTCGCCACCTCTCCTGGCAGCGGCCCAAGCCGAGGTCGTGTCCCTTGTGGCGCCCTTGAGCTAGCTGCCCCCCTGCCCCTCTGGCTGGAGCGCACTTGCGCTCGCCCTCTGTCCGGGTGAAGTTGTTATGACCACTCTGGCCAACAACATATAGTCAAATAAAAAAAAAAAAGAAACGGCCACTGTTTAGTGCCAATGAATAGACTAATTAAAAAACAATGATAAATACGCCTGAACGGATTTGAAGAAAACATACAGAGGTATGTAATGCTCTAAAATAAAATAGAGGTTAATTTTTATCCGCAAATAGGAGGAATAATAATGCTAGTCCTACTAATATTATAAATGCGAAAGTTTGTGAGTGTGGATGTATGTATGTATGTATGTATGTTTGTTACTCCTTCACGCAAAAACTACTGAACGGATTTGGATGAAATTTGGAACACAGATAGATTATAACCGGCATTAACATATAGGATACTTTTTAACCCAATAATCCAATACTACGCGGATGAAGTCGCGGGGCACAGCTAGTATACCATAAGTAAGTGTTAAATTCTTCTTTAGAAATAAAACCTGTATAGTGATTTCTTCGCATGATGCACAAGCCAGATAGAAAGTGTACATCACGTATCCCAAATACAGCAAGCTCATGAGGAATTTTCCCGTGTTCTCTTTGATAGTCTGTAAATATAAGATTGTAAGTCATTAAAATAGTTAAAATAGTTATATCTAGACCGGATATTGGGAATATATTCATGCAATAACTTTTATCCCTAACACCAGATGTTATCTAGGTTTCAATAACAAGAACAGGTACTTATAGCTATTAAAATTAGAATACATTTCAGCTTATGTTTATAATTGTAAGAACAACTACCGTAAAAAGTTGTGAGATCCATGTAATACCAAGTCAGTTACTATATTAAGTCCCCAACTAAGCGACCTTCTGTCTTAAGTTATTTTAAGTAGGTAATTAGCTTACCTAACAAAATCTTATTCTGACCATATCAGTATTAAAAATCTTTTATGTTTTAAATTAAATAGATTGACTTGGCAATCGCACTATTAAACTAAACTAAATACATTTTTTTTTCATGCGATGGCCAAGTCAATCTATTTAATTTAAAACAGAAAAGTTTTTTAGTATTGATATTGTCACTATAAGATGTTGTTAGGTAAGCTAATTACCTACTTAAAATAACTTAAGACAGAAGGTCGCTTAGTTGGGGACTTAATATAGTAACTGACTTGGTATTACATGGATCTCACAACTTTTTACGGTAGAAGAACTGAGTTGCGAGACTTGGTTTTTTTACAAGTTTTGTTTTTGATGGGATCTCATTTCTTTTTGTAGATATTGTTCTTTCTTTCATAGAAATTTCGGGCAATTTAGTCTACTTAATACTTTTTTGCGGGATTTTGGTATGATTCATATCAAAAGTGAGACATGTCCCATTCTTGCTTTTTCATTCCTTTGACTATTTTACAAGTTTAATAATATACCTTTAAATTATCCAATTAACGTCCAATTCGTAAGCAAATAATATCTATCAGTAAACCAAGGAGTCTTTCGTAAGCCTTTCAGTCGTCAAACTTACAGTAGCAATTGAAATTATAAACGAAAATCGCTAATTTAACGAACGATTACAACGTACTAATATACCTTAAAATTATCCAAACAACATCCAAATCGTTAGCAAATAATATCAGTAAACCAATGAGTAAGCCTTTCAGCCATCAAACTAATATAGCAATCCAAATAATGGACGAAAATCGCAGAGAAAATCGCATCCGAATAGAATGAGGACGCTCGTGCGTATGACCGCGGTTGCCGCGCGCTCGAAGGCTTCACCTGTGTGCGCGCCGCGGCGGCCGCGCTCGCGTTCAATCAGTCCCATTCTTGCTTTTTCATTCCGTTGACCATTTTACAAGTTACTTTTCAACATAATTATATCTAGGTACCTATTAATCCATTCCATTATTATAATATAGGTACATAATATTTTATTTTATTTTTTATTTTTCGATATAGGCATGTATTTGACCACAATCTCACCTGATGGTAAGTGACGATGTGGTCTACGGTGGTGCATACTTGCCTAGAAGGTACCTGTTCACTCTCGACTTGAAAACATCCAGGTTATAGTCAACAAATACAGGTACACTGATATATTAACTGCAAATGTAAATGTGTAATCCTATATATTTATATGGGATTACAAAGTTATTTATGCAGTTGGTGTAACTAGAAAACTGGACCGAAATTACAAAATATTTTAGTTTTTCCTTGGTTTATACACTAAACACTAATTGTATTCTAAATTTGAAGCTTCTATGTCTGCTAGAAGTGCCTTAGAGTTTTGATGATCGGTCAGTCAGTCAGTGAGTGAGTGACAAAATTGAGAATTTTGACTAGTTATAATTCTTAAAATACTGGTTCAATTTGAATGAAATTTGAAATATACCGTGTTTATACAATGCCTGCTTGGTATCTGAAAATTCAGGGTTCTAGTTTTATCCACAACGAAGTTATAGGGGGTCGAAAATGGGCTGAACTGCTTCGAGAAAAGATGGTACGGCCGTGCCGCGCTCGACGTGCCGTGCTCGACTTGGGGGGGCACTGCCGTGCCCCCAGAATTTTTTTTTAATATACGGTTGAGAACTCCCTTGCGAATTACATAAGACTGAGCTACTTGTTACCCTTAGGTTAAAAGTAGGGATCACAATTTAGTTCGCTTGCCCCATATAACGTCATAAACTATACATAAATCTATCTATTTAGTCAAATTCAAATTCAAATTCAAAGCGTTTATTTTGTTTAGGCCTACGGGGGGGGGGGCACTTACAAATTGTCAATTTTACATATTTTTTTTCTTATATCTACAACCGGATCGGAACGCGACCTCGACTGAGAAGATCCGGCAAGAAACTCAGCGGGCTTGTCTTTTTACATGTATTTTTTTTTTTTTTATCGCCAGTTGCTTATCTATATTAATAATTCCGTTCAGGGGTACGGTAGACTCGATTGAAACCTTACCTGAATAATAAAACATAAAAAAATAATGATTTCGAGTCGACAACATATATCCGCAAAATTCGGATGGTCGAGTATTTTGTTAAATTCTAATGGTGCAAAAACCAATCGCCATTTTCTATGAACGCATCCCTGTCAGTTAGTGTCAGTGATGACACAGTGTTCTCAGGGTGTAAATGAGTCTTTATTCGAAATACCTATTAAACTGGGTGGGCCATATTTTTAAAGAAAGAAGAAGAAGATTGAGCTTTCAGTACAAACAAATTCAGTCTTCATGTTTTTAGGGTTCCGTAGTCCCTACGAGGAACCCTTATAAGATCATCCAGTCCGTCCGTCCGTCCGTCCCGACCCATCACAGGGTCATAACTTCTACAGTTTCTGACAGATTTTGATGTAATTTGCTACAAAAATACTTTAAGAGTAGATCTCACTTTCAAAAATATAAAATGTAGCAAAATCACTTTTTTTGAGGTACCTCCCCGAACATCGAAAGAGGGGATATTTTTTTTTGTTTTAGTTACCCAATCCATGAGGTATCGTTGAAAAGGTATTTTAAATAAAATGGTGTTTTCATACAACATTTTATCATCAATAATTCCGTTTGCGAGAATTTTAACTTTTAAAATTAAATCTAAATTTACGTGATTAATTCCGACACTTTTTCCATTTTTCTATTGCTAAAACATGAATAAGATTATGCAGTGGATACATTGTTCACCAATTTCAATGAAATAACAGCAATAAATCTATATTTGATGTTAATACGTGTATTTCTGAATTGTTAATGCACGTGGATAGATGTCGGTAGTAGTGTGTAAACAATATTTTTGATTTTTTACGTAACAAATATCGACACTTCTTACATTTTTATGTTGAAGAAAGATTAATAAGAATTATGTAGACGAAATTGGATTAATTGTTAATAAATTCCAATTAAATAACATCAATAAATGTATGTTTTATGTTCATTAGTCTATTTCTTAATATTTAATGGTGTCGATAGATGTCGGTAGCAGTATGTATACTATAGTATATAACTTTAGTATCTATTTCAACCTGGGGTGAAATTTTAAACAGATTACCTTCAATGATTCGGAACCCTTCATTGTGCATGGCTCGACATGGCACTTGGCGTTTTTTTCGTATTAATTTCAATGGACAATGCTATACGAATCTATGCCTTGCCTAATATTCCTTGAAAACCGATAACTACAAAAATATCTACCTACGTTTTACCTAAGATTGTGTTGTATGAGTCACATTTCACCCGAGCGAAGCCGGGTTTTCATCTAGTATATATTAATAATTCCGTTCAGGGGTACGGTAGACTCGATTGAAACCTTACCAGAATAATAAAACATAAAAAAAATATGATTTCGAGTCGACAACATATATCCGCAAAATTCGGATTGTCGAGTATTTTGTTAAATTCTAACGGTGCAAAAGGCGATCTTTCGCCATATTGGCAGTTCTGTCAAGTTTGGCACAGTACCGCTATATTTTCTATGAACGAATCCCTGTCAGTTAGTGTCAGTGTTCTCACTGTGTAAATGAGTCTTTATTCGAAATATCTATTACACTGGGTGGGCCATATTTTGAAGGAAAGAAGAAGAAGATTGAGCTTTCAGAACATACAAATTCAGTCTTCATGTTTTTTCGTATTAATTTCATTTAGTTTTGCTTTGCATAGTGATTAAGTACAAACAGCATGCCGAAAATCGTATTTCATAAAAGTAATGCCTTTTTGTTTCTCATAATTGTTTTAAAAGTCATCAAAGTTGATTTTAAATAAAAAATGTTTATGTAAAAACTTTTGCAGCTTTCATGTATAACCGTGAGTTCGCACTGGACGAAACATGTACATGTCTCTATCTTCTGTTGTCTTAAAATAGAGACAACAGTATGTTTTGCCAACATGTTTCGTCCTGTATTAAACACAATGAACGATGCTATACAAATCTATGCCTTGCCTAATATTCCTTGAAAACCGATAACTACAAAAATGGCTAACATTTTGTAAAAGGTTGTGTATTATGAGTTACATTTCACCCGAGCGAAGCCGGGTTTTCATCTAGTATTCAATAATTACAAAGGGTAGTAGATATTAATATAAATATTAGAATAGCTCCAGTGTGTTGCCTTCTGATATTACTAAGAATTACACAAATAATTAATCTATCTAGTCATTACTAAATGTAGCTATAGGATTAAATTGCAGCCTAACGGTAATCGAAATTAAAGTTGATATTTATTGAATAACGGTGACTTGTGCAAAACCAGTTGTGATTATTAAAACAGCCGTAACTTACGGTAGTCGCCTGATACGCAACCATACAAATAAGCATCCCGGTGGTGGACAGCTGGCCCAGCATGGGACCACTGAGGATGGATTTCATTTTCGTTGTATTGCTAAAAATAATCACAAGATTATTAAATTTTAAACGTGGATAAATGTGTCGTATTTAGGATTGACCCCAATATATTAAAACCTGTTAAAATTTGGTAAAAAGGGCGCAAGCTGATCCAATTTTATGCTGCTTTATTTTAAGTCTAGTCTCTCCACACACCTCTCAATATTACTCCTCTAAGCCAAGATTAGTGATGTCCATGAAGACGCTAATCGATAATTTTCGCTCAGTTAGAGTATACGAAAAGTTAATAATTCTGTTAATAAATAAAGAAATACCTATACTAAGTTTAATCAAATTTTTCTTTATATACCTATCGCAAAAGCCCGCCTCGGCGTTCTGAGACTGCGATCAGCAATAATTTATGTTTAAAAAAAATAAGATTAGCCTAAGTTACTGCTTATAACATCAGCTATCTGCCAGTGAAAGTCCCGTCAAAATCGGTCCAGTTATTTCGGATATTACCCGGAACAAACAAACAGACAGACATACATTTTTTTTTTAATCGTGTTTTTGCTATCGGTGCCGTATATTTTTTCATATGCATTTAGGTAGTGAAAAGGTGTTATTTTGAAATTACAAACAGACACTCCAATTTTATTTATTTGTATAGATATAGATTATGTACCGATAGCAATAGGAATATCTATAATTAAGTATAATTCCAATGAACTCACTTTAGAATTTTTTGATGTTGCTCAACCAAGTTACCTAACCTCTTCAAATACTTTTTCACAAATATTTTGTTTTTAATCAACGTATTCAGCTCCACACCTGGAATAATTAAGTAGTGTTACTGAAACCTACTGAATTTCTCTTCACAGTGACCCACAACTTATGTGGTTAAACGATGATTTTACTTTTATTATATTTACGGTATAATTTATAATACACTTATCTAAATGTATATAACTCAAAGGGGACTGACTTACTGACTGACTGACTGACATAGTGATCTATCAACGCACAGCCCAAACCACTGGATGGATCGGACTGAAATTTGGCATGCAGGTAGATGTTATGACGTAGGCATCCGCTAAGAAAGGATTTTGATTAATTCTACCCCCAAGGGGATAAAATAGGGGACAATTGTTAAGTTAATTTCCAAGCGGACAAAGTCGCGGGCGCAGCTAGTTCTGCTATAAAGTTCACATTAATTTACCTTCAAACTCTGCAGCGCAATCTTCAATAATATTCTCAAAGCAATCGGCGAGCACAGCATACTGACAGATGACTGGATGCAGGTGGGCCTGCATGATCCCCTCACTCATGATCACCCAGTACGAGGTGTAGATGAAAGCAACGGTCATTATCGAGTATGTGATGACGTAACGAAAAGTGGTGCAATAGTTGAAAGGCAAATAAATATCAACCATGAAGTTGTAGTCCAAATCATCGATTAGGGGAAACGTAACCCTGCAATGGAAATGCACCTTAAGTTCTTTAGGAGAAGTAAGAAATTGTTATTAGTAGTGGTCAGCCTTGAAGTGCTATATTACCA
This sequence comes from Notodonta dromedarius, assembly GCA_905147325.1. Classification (NCBI taxonomy): domain Eukaryota; kingdom Metazoa; phylum Arthropoda; class Insecta; order Lepidoptera; family Notodontidae; genus Notodonta; species Notodonta dromedarius. The sequence continues at coordinate 3,851,437 of LR990167.1, forward strand.
TGCTATAATAGTGTAGGTCCCCAATCTAAACAGCATATGGAAGTGAGTGTCATGCTTTTTGACCCAGTGCTCCATTATTTTCCTTCGCCTCTCTGTAGACACGTCAAAGTACGGAGATTCCATGGACTTCGCCAGTTTTTTGTACAACTCTTTATGGTCCCTCTAAAAATTCATTTCATATCAGGTGTAATAATACATTTTATTTATAAAGATAGAAAATAGAGTGATCAAACTTTATACCATGGTCTTGTACTTCCAGAGAGTAATAAACTGAATGATGATGACGTTTAAGCAAGAGATCATCTCGTCCATGCTTAAGGTAGCTTCAAATGTATAGAAAATCTCAGACACAATCACGCCGGCTACTGATAGGTTCACCATTGTAGTGTACAGGAGATACGGTAAACTGCGATCGGCTCTGGATAGACCTGACAAAGTAGATTTATTTATTTACTAGCTGTGCCCGCGACTTCGCCCGCGTGGAATTAAATTGAAAAAGTTTCATACAAACTTTCAACCCCTATTTTATCCCCTTGGGGGTAGAATTAATCAAAATCCTTTCTTAGCGGATGCCTACGTCATAACATCTACCTGCATGCCAGATTTCAGCCCGATCCGTCCAGTGGTTTGGGCTGTGCGTTGATAGATCACTATGTCAGTCAGTCAGTCAGTCACCTTTGAGTTATATATATATAGATTTACCTCACATCACATACATTAAAGTTTCATCGTAATATAGTTAAAGTAAATAACATTGAATTCGATATATATTACAATGGCGTACATAAAATACTCGTATACCACTGAATTTGGCATAATGGTATCCTTAAGTAAGTTGATATTTTGAATTATATTTCTAACTTAGACACTTAAATATTTTATTTTCTGGCTGCTGTTTATCAGAAGAATCTGCTGGGAACTAACATTGTTCCATATAACATAAGAAAAAAGAAGATTTATCTTTATACCTTAACTAGGTAGGTGAGATTTCGATTGGACTTTCAAATGACGGAATGGCTCACTAAAGAAACAAATTGAAGATAGAAGGAATCAAATCAAATCAGATTATTTTATTCTGTAAGCCAACAAAACACTTATGGATAGTCAGAATCTACCACAGGGTCGGAATGCTGTTTCCACTGAGAAGATCCGCCAAGGAATTCAATAGTTAATCTTTTCAATTAATAATTTCATGGTGTACGTTCTTAGGAATAGCGACAGAACGTGAGCAGGCAACACCATTGTCACTAAATGGTTACAGCACAGTTACGAACCCTGACAGATTCTGCCGAAATAAATGGACCACAAGATTGATATTACCTATGACATAGCACATGCGATACACAGACTCCATGAACGCCTTCTCGTAGTCCCCAGCTTGCTCCACGTCTTTCGACGGAGTCAGCCTCCTCCAGAAATTCTTCAGCAGTTTCATCGTGTTCCTGAGTTTACTTACACAATGGAAGACGGGACTAGGTGGCCGTTGATATATATATTTGCTTTATTAATATTTATAGAAACAAGCCGTTGTAATGTTTGTTTCCATTTTACAGTTTTATTGTAATTTTTATTATCAAACAGATCTTTACGTACATGGAGAAATATTCTTAGTGTGCTGATAGAGAGAAATTTCCTATATCCCTTTTTAACTAAAAGACGCGAAATGCATGATTATATATTACGTACTTGTTATTTACCTACGCCTCAATGCTTCTTCGTAGTTACGTTTTGGGAATGATTCATTGGGCTACATGCATTACACTACATTGTCGTCACACCTCTAATTATACCTATTGTAAACATAATTTAAAAAAGAGAAAAGAAAAGATGTACCTATCCATGGAGTTTCTTGCATGTTCTTCTCGATAGGATATTTTTTTGGAACATGCACCTAGCTTTGGACTTTTTAAAAGTGCCAGTTAATCTGGCCTATTTGAAATAAAAATATTTGAATTTGAATTTGAATTTTGGGCTCAGTTACCACTCTGCCCTAATTTGAATGATTATGAAGGAAATTTACGACATTTATATGTTTAGGTAGCAATGGCTTTCGGGCAGTGGATATACACGTTGTCAGTTTGCAGAAAGTATTTAATTATTCTTTTGTTCTACTTCTGTGTAATTATAAGGATCTTGAAACGTCACATACGTTATGCACTTTGTGGAAATGTGTAGATAACTCGCTATTCTATAGATATATTTCATATAGTGTGCTTAATATAAAAGACTAGTTTTCGCCCGCGACTTGAGTAAAGTATTCTATGTGTTAATCCAGGTTATAAACTATCTGTATTCCAAATTTTATCCGAATCCGTTCGGTAGTTTTTGCGTGAAAGAGTAACAAACATACATCCACACTCACAAACTTTCGCATTTATAATAAGTAGGATCATAGTAGGTATTGAAACATTCGCCCCGGCGACAATGACATTATTCATTTTAAAAATTAAATTGAAAGTAAACACGTGTACTTTTTCAAATGTGTATATTTTTTTAATTAAGGGAATAATATACATAGATAGATAGTGAAAGAATACTAGGTTGAAACCATTTCTATCTAATAGTTGTGTTTTAGTATGAAATAAGAACTACTTTTATTTTTCTACTACTTTAAGAATATAATTTATTCATGACGGAATCGAAGCAGTACTGTTAAGGCACTATAGGATGCTTTCACCAACTGAAAAAAAAACAATTCTCTAGTTAAAAAGATGTATTACTTTTTTTAATCTATAACGATAATGGAAATAGTCACATATAACACTATACCCGTTAACTAAAGGTTTACAGGTAAACCGGTTATTAAACATATTCTACACCTGTAACACCCATTAATTAAAACACCCAATATTAGTTTACCATTTATCGTATTTACTGACATCAAAAAGGCGCAACGTAATAATTAATGATTTCTCAAAAATAAATTTGAAATTGTACAAAAGCCAAAAGCAATTTCTCTGGCGCCAATTGTTTACGAAACATAAATTAATTAAGTTGGAGATTGGGAGAAACAGCGCCTCGGGCCTCGGGCGAGGAGGCGAGGCAGCGAGGTCTTGACGTTAGCCTCGGCAACTTCCGGGGCAACACGCCTATAGCTATCCCAAAATCACAGGTCACTTTGATGCTTCTTTAAGGCTAAAGCGCCCATGTAGCCCGCGAAGTTCAATTTTTTTGAGTTCTTTTAGATATTTTTCAAAATCTGACAATAACAAAGACAAATTTTGTAATTCGCGAAAAAAACCGTGTGCAGTGCATTTATTAATATATCGAACTTACTCTAAAACATTTCAAGAACGACAGCTATCCAGATAATCTGGCAATTTTTGTATATTTAGTTATTTACTAGTATCATATCCACCGCGATAATATTTAGAGTAAAATAAATGTATTAATAAATGCACTGCACACGGTCTTTTTCGCGAATTACAAAATTTGTCTTTTATTATTGTCAGATTTTGAAAAAATTGTAAAAGAACTCAAAAAATTTGAACTTCGCGGGCTAGACAGGCGCTTTCACCTTAAAATCCTTTGTTAAAAGTATTCCCGAGCTATCTTCTCTATCCATAACGAAGGGAATTCTCGAAGGAAATGTTAGAGACAATTAAATTTAAATAGTTGAACGTACCATCCCCTTTTCACTGAATTAGTATAAAATCCTTCATAGTAGCATACTTGCAGGGCCCTAACCACGCTAGCTACTCAAATCGTAATAGAAAAGCAAACGCTCGCGATTACGTTTCAAACGCTCCGCTTTTGACGTTTTGCTGACACCATACCATGTCAATGTCAGTAGAAATCGTGAAGCTTGTGTCACCAAAACGTCAAAAGCGGAGCGTTTGAAACGTAATCGCGAGCGTTTGCTTTTCTATTAAGTCTTGAGTAGCTAGCGTGGTTAGGGCCGTGTTATGTATAGAAACTATTAGTGACGGGTTGCCCGTGTGAATGACAGCTAAGGCTATGTTGTGAGATAAAGATAGTAGATCCAAGCTATAGCCAATTACAGCTCATATATGTGCTGGCTTAACCGGGGTAGTACCACCTTCTCACAGAAGATCCGCGTAAAGTAACTATTATAGCTGCGTTTCGTATGATGAGTGAGAGATCTACCCTTCCCTTCCCTCTGTCTCAGTCCCCTTTAGGTCGGCAACGCGCGAGCAGTGCCTTTGGTAACTGCTTATCATCAGGCGGGTCGCACACTAGTTTGCCGACTTTGTTATACAGGTTGAAACAGAAATGGTGTACTTTTTTTACAAAACTTATCTTTGTAATTCTTAAACTATCAGCTTTGGAGGAAACTTGAAAAACAAAAGGTGTTACAGGGATACACCTGTTGACAGATTTCATAAGTCTAGAAAACCTTTAGTATTTCAATTGTCCCACGAAGTCGATAGTTTTAGATTTACAAAGTAAAGTTGCAAAAAAAAATTATACCCTTTCTGTTTCACCTAGTATAAAGAAAAGTGATGTAGGTACTCACAGTAGTGTATGAGGTGAGTGACAGGTTGTACATCCCGCCCGCAGTCAGAACGAGGGGTTTGTTGGCTCGCGCGATCACGAACATGATGGTGGAACGGACCCCGCGTATTGTTGATACTCCGAACTCCCACCCCGAACAGTAGATCGCTTCGCCTATTCTGTGACCCTGTAGATATTTTGAGAATCAATTGAGATAATGCTTGCAAACAAATATGTGACGTAAACGATTAACACAAAGATTTAAAATCGACGGTTGATAATTTTAACACTTTGTTCTGCGTATATTGCGCGCAAGTCCTTCTGCGTACCTACATGTAGTATTGCTTACATTATGTTATAGTTAGTATGGGTTTTTAATTTATTAATAAGCGAGTAAAGAATTTTGGATGTTTTAGGTTGACATGATATATCGACATCCATTCTGGCGAATAGGTTCTGGTTTCAGGCTATATGAATCTGTGAAAGCCATCTGCGACGTAGAAAAGATCGACAAAAAAACGTCTACTAGTCTAACTTATTATTATAAAAACGCCAAATTACGACAAATGTATGTAGCCCCGGAGAGATACCAGCAAAAATGATGTCCTAGAGATGAGAATATTTTTATTTCAGAATTGGTATTATTAAAACGTTAAAGTAAAAACAATATTGTGCTAAATTAAACGTTAAAAATATAACAGATGAGGTCACTAACAAGCTCATTTTGATAATTTTACTAATGGGTTACGTTTTAAAAGGAAATTGTTAAATGAAAGTTAAACAGTTGCATTTGTGTTACCGATGTGATATACTTGCGAGTAATTGATCAATAAATGGGTGTCTAGTTAATTATATAATCATCTAGTAGGTCCGAAATGTAAAAATTGCGTGTAAAGTATTTTGAATAGGTAACTTCATACGTCATAACAAAATTATTAGTAGTAAATTAATATAACTGTAAATGAACATCTCAGTTTATAATGTCGTTAAATTCAAAGTTCAAACCTCACCTCCAACTCTCGTTATCTCTGCAAACGTAAATTGCCGAGAATCGCTGACACAATGTCGCGAATATGAACATGACAGCTTGTTAGCCATTAATGTTTCGAAAATTCTAATAGAATTTCCGTGAAATCGTGAAGTAGTACATAAGTGGTCTGGGTATTTTAAAACTGTATGCAAAAAACTGACTTATTGCAGGCGCATTAGTTTACAAATATTCGTCGGGAGATAGATAGCAGATATCTATTAGTAGGATACCTATCTAGTCTAGAAATACCTGAATCGTGAGTTCTTCGCACCACCGGCAGATGATGTACAGCTCGAAAACATTGTAGCCCAGAAATAGGAAACTCATCATGAATTTTGCGAAACTCTCTGCGATGGTCTGAAAATATAATAATGTATGGACTAGGGAAAATCTTTGTGACACCCAGACCTGTGTAAAAGGCGCTATACGTAATTTTACCCCGCGGTAATCAAACTTTTAACCCCCCGGTGCAATCAAGCCGCTCCGCTCAAAACACTGCGCCAAGGAGTCGTCAATGAGAGTCCATAAAATGGACGAAACATCAAAATTTAGATAAGTGTTCTGTTCTCAATCTATTAAACATTATCCGGGAATAAATCTAATAATCAATCAGCTATTTTACCTAAAAACACACAGATAGGAGCGAAGGATACCTATTTACTTTAACGATAATCCAGAGTCATAGCTGTTTGAAAATGGATTTAAGTGGGTTATTGGTTTCAGCTGTTGAAACAAACAACTAAAATTAAAACAAATATTGTTTTTTGTCTAGACATAGTACATTGCGTGTCTTACGGTAGTAGCCTGGTAACCGACAAAGCAGATCAGTGTGCCGCTGGCTGCCAGCTGTCCCAACATCGGGCCGCTCAGCGTGTCCCTCATGTTCATTGTGTGGCTATCGAGAAACAATAAAGTAATTTAGATGTAGACAAAAGGAATACAAACTTACACACGATGTGAATTATCTAGATTGCGGCTAAGCTAAAGAAAACATCATTGGGCAACCTGTACGTCTTTCAGAAATAATAAACAAATAACAAATATCGCCAGACGAACGCACCAACAGAGTATAGTCACAAACTAAGCAACGCTTGAACTATGGATACTGTACAATCAACTGGGGGCGATCCCGGAGACAACCAGACCAGGGCACATTACGTAAAGGCCATTTCCGAAATTTACCCCGGCGGGAATCGAACCCGCAACCACCTCGGTGCAGTGAGCCGAACGGCCGCAGTGAGAAGACGTGTAACATATGTGTGCACCGTGATCAAAATGTTAAATAAGAGTACGCTGCGAAATGTGTTAGTCTTATTTTTATATTGTTTTTTACAATAATTTTATTTTTAAAATGCCTGTTTTTTTTTTTTAGAGACGCGCCTACTATTTATTGTGGGTTTTTCTTATGTTTTTATTTAATTTTATTTTATTTTATTTTATTTGTATATACGAGTACATACTGTAACTATGCGCACATTCCTGAAATAAATGATTATTATTATTATTATTATAAAGATATCATCTACAAAGCTTTACGTCCAAAGAAACTCAATCGAACAAACTTGAACATGACTTCTGTATAAATCTTAATGGCGAGAGAAAAACACTTTCTGTGTACATAAGTATTCCCTCGGGGCTTTATTAGCGAAACTTTATCCTTGCTAGGTTGTTTGAAAAAGTGGAACTGTCTCAACATAGTCTAGATATATTGTAGGCTAGTCCTTGGGATTAGACCATGGTCACGTGTTCGCAGACATAATAAAATTAATGTTTTATGATACGTGATGCTAAGGTGAAGGCGCCTGTCTAGCCTGCAAAATTCAAAATTTTCGAGTATTTTTATAGTTAAAAAAAAAACTGAAAACATTTAAGACAACATTTTGTGATTTGCGACAAACACAGTATGCAGTGCGTTTATTAATACATTTATTTTACTCTAAATATTATCACGGTGGATATGATACTAGTAAATCACTAAATATACAAAAATTGCCAGATTATCTGGATAGCTGTCGTTCTTGAAATGTTTTAGAGTAAGTTGGATATATTAATAAATGCACTACACACGGTCTCTGTCGCGAATTACAAAATGTGCCTTTTATTATTGTCAGATTTTGAAAAATTACTAAATGACCTCAAAAAATTTGAACTTCGCGGGCTAGATGGGCGCTTTAACCTTAAGGATAACGCTTTCACTTTAGTTGGGATGCCGCATTTTTCAAAGATTTGACATCTTGGATGGTTATATTTCTAGCATTCTCGTTAGCACTTCCAACTATGTAAACTTTTTGTGCTATGGCTATAGAATCGAACTCGGAACCTCTCAGATATTATGTCTAAGTATTGTTGGGTAATTTGGCTTAGGCATTGGGTTAAGTGCTTATAAATAATAATATGGCCAGACTAACACACCAATTGTATGGTCCCAATTTAAGCAACGCTTGTACTATGGGTACCGTACAATAGACTGGGGGCGATTGCAGTGACACCCAGACCTGGGCAAATTACGAAAAGGCTCTTACAGAAATTTGCTCCAACGGGAGTTAAACCCGCACTACCCGGTGCAGTAAGCCGAGCGGTCTACGCTTAAACCACTGCACCAAGCAGTCGTCAGTACTTAACATGAAAAATGGTTGTATACCTATTAGGCAGGTAATTAAGTTATGGGTTATGTAGATACACTTGCGTCAAACAAAACCAGCCAGTATTGAAAGGAAAAGTGACAAAAATATTGCGAATTAATCTGAATTTTTGCAACATTTAAATTAAAAAAAATAAATTTAAAAATATTAATCTAGGTAATACAGAAAGCCATAAATGTTTTCTTATCCTTAGTTCTGAAACTCACCTCAGGATGAGCTTGTGCTGCTCGACCAAGTTTCCCAACCTCTTCGTGTATCTAGCCGCGAAGTTTTTGCTCATAACTAATTTCTTATGAACAGTTCCTTTAAACAAAAAAGCTAAGTAATAATATGATGATGTTATTCCGCTCTGAACTATATTTGTTAGGCGATACTTATAAGTAACTAGCTGTGCCCGCGACTTCGTCCGCGTGTAATTTAACTTAACAAAAATTTCGGGATTATTCATCCCCTATTTTATTCCCTTGGGGGTAGAATTAATCAAAATCCTTTCTTAGCGGATGCCTACGTCATAACATCTACCTGCATTCCAAATTTCAGCCCGATCCGTCCAGTGGTTTGGGCTGTGCGTTGATAGATCACTATGTCAGTCAGTCAGTCAGTCACCTTTGAGTTATATATATATTTAGATTAATCAAAAAAACATTACCATAAAAACAATTAAGCTAGCTACTTTTAAAAAATATCACCGGTCTCAACATAGTCCACTATAATAAAAGTGGCCCTCCACTTGGCTATACAATAAAGCGAGCCCGCCCGCTTAGCCCAATAAGATTGCTTCATTTCTTCAGCTTCACCCAGCTTAGCTTAAGTTGATAGGAAATTAAGTGATCCTATTGGCCGGAGCGGCGGGTCCGCTTCATATCACAGCCAAGTGGATGGTCACTTAACAATCAACGTTCTTAATTGAGACAAATACATGCAATTTAAATAAATAAATAAAATAAATATCGCCAGACAGACACACCAACTGTACGGGCCCAAACTAAGCAAAGCTTGTACTATGGGTACCGTACAATGGACTGGGGGCGATCCCAGTGATACCCAGACCTGGGCAAATTACGAAAAGGCCATTTCCGAAATTTGCCCTGGCGGGAATCGAACCCGCAACCACCATGTGCAGTGAGCCGGGCGGCCTACGCTCGAACCACTGCGCCGAGCGGTCGTCAAATGACCGTTCGATTTTAGAATTTTCAATTTTGATGGTTCTTTCCGTTAGTAATTCGGTACCGTAATGTAATTTAGGTAATGATACCGTGTTACGTAATAACTAAAATGGAAAATGTTATAACCCCCGATGCGACGACTTTTTAAGCTTCAAAAGAGCTGATAATTTTCAAACGGCTCAACCGATTTTCATGAAACATAGCTAAGAACACTCTCGATCAGAATGATAAGATAGGTATAACAAAATTGAAATCGGTTCATCCGCTTGGCGCTACGATGCCACAGACAGACACACAGATACACAAATACACATGTTAAACTAATAACACCCCTCTTTTTTTGTCGGGGGTTAAAAAAAAATTGTCCGAAATGAAATGTTACCTTCGTATTCCGCATCACAATCGCTCAGCATATTCTCAAAGCAGTCGGCGAGCACGGTGAACTGGCACAGCAGGTGCATCAGGTGCGCCTGCATCATCAGATCGGTCACCATCACGAAATGAGAGATGTACGTGAACGCCACCACCACCGCCATATAAGCGAGGGGGTACCGCACAGGAGTCTTGTAGTAGAACGGTAGACGAATGCCAACTATTAGATTGTAATCCAGTTCGTCTAGCAAAGGGAAGACGTACCTGAAAAAAAATTGATTTCACTATTTTTAACCCCAGACTTAAAAAGAGGGGTGTTATAAGTTTAACATGTTTATCTGTATGTTTGTCTCTGGCATCGTAGCGCCCAAGTGGATGAACTATTTTAATTTTGTTTTATTTCTTAGAAAGGTATTTTGTTCAAGAGTGTTCATAGGTATGTTTCATGAAAATCGGTTCAGCCGTTAGAAAATTATCAGCTCTTTTGTAGTTTAGTCCCGGCTTACACTCCCATCACTGTTATCCTGTAAGCCAAGAGTGGTTTCACTAATAGAAAGTAATAGAATGTCGCCCTCACATTGAAGCGGAATTGTTCATTGTTCGATATATCGATATACGGGGCCCTTTATTACATTGGGACCAAAACACCATTGGCTTATTCAATTTCCTACACGTTTTCCCTCACTTGAAGGAGAGTCTTGTCTTAATAGTAAATACGACCTCAGTTTCCCTGTGGCCATGGCTTTTACAGTTTGCAAAATGTCAGGAATGCAAAAAAAACAAAAGAATGCTCCTAAACTCCTCTTGACAAAAGCTTGATTGCAGTACTGTTGCGTATCGGCAAATTGACATTGGTAGTTTCTGTATTATAAGGGGGTAAATAGAAGCTGTGATAACCGATTGGTTAAAGCACGCGTCTTGCGGTATTTTTCGAAATCTATAGGCGAATCATAATTTCTATATGATTATCACTTGCTTACGGTGAATGAAAGCATCGTGAGGAAACCTGCATGTCTTAGACGATCTAACCAATTTTCGAAAAACATGTGAAATCCGCCAACCCGCACTGGGCCAGCATGGTGGATTATGGCTTGAATCACCCTCGTGTTGAGGGGAGGCCCGTGCCCAGGAGTGGGACGTCAAAAGGGCTAAATTATTATATAAATAGTAGCCAATGATGGCCATTGATTACCAGGCAGCAAGAGTACAGTTCCCCAGCGCTAGCACTAGTTTCAAATATCGTTCGTTCAGTTGCGCCCAAAACTCAACTAATTTCTTTCTTTTCTCAGTAGAAATATCGAAGTTCGGTGATTTCATGGAGGTCGCTAGCTTCTTGAAGAGATCCTTGTGGTCCATCTAAAACGGAATGCGGTATTTACTTATGATAATTGCATTATTTATGTGGGTAGTTCGCCAACCAGCACTGAGCCGACGTATTGATGGTATTGACTTTTTTTATTGTATAATAATTCTAATAAATTAATTTCCAAATTACTTTAAAATTGGGAGAAAGCAAGACGTTTAAATTTCGAAAACAGTGTTCGCTACAGAGGTATGAATGAATTCATAACTTTATTGTTTCGACAACCTTTTCAGCCATTCAATATTTTAGAAAATTGCTTTAAGGTACTATACTCGTATATCAAAAACGAATCTGTATTTATGAGATAATATTATACTAAATAGAATAGTAAAAGTCAAACACCAAATTATGACTTGAATCCATATGTGCCAGGTATATAGCATTAGGATCACCCCAAAGAATTTTAATAACATATCTGATTATTAAAAATTATTTGCTTACTTTTGCACTAATGGTGAAATGTAGGTGCACAACCTCCAACTACCTCTATATACAGGCATCGTGGTGTTTGTTCTTACCTCACAACAATATAATGTTTGTAATTTAAATTTAATAGGTCATAGGCTTCATAGGTCACTTACCATATTTTTGTATCTATAAATGGTAATAAATTGTATTACAGTGGCGTTGATGCTCGCGGCGATTTCGTCCAAGCTGGACGTCTCAGTGCACCCGTACCAGACCTCCCCACACACGAGAAGAACGATCATCAGCTTCACCGCGTTGCTGTACAGCAAGTAAGGAACTGTACGGTCTGATGCCGATAGTCCTGAGGACAAGTATCTAACTTATTGGCGCAAGGAGATAGCCCAAAGCGCAACTTGTACAGGAATAGCGTGAGATGCTGAATTGGACACCTATGGCCAGTATCAATTAGTGGATCTCAAGTCTGAGAGTGATCTTCAGTACGCCTTTGACATGTCATTTTGTACTGGAATGACATAAGAATGACATTTCCAAGATCGCTCTCAGACTTGAGATCGATTTATTAAATATCCTATGTGTTAATCCCAGTTATAAACTATCTGTGTTCCAAATTTCATCCAAATCCGTTCAGTAGTTTTTGCGTGAAAGAGTAATAAACCTACATCCACACTCACAAACTTTCGCATTTATAATATTAGTAGGACATTAGTAGGATAGTGTCTCTAAGCTTGTCATCTCTTAAGTAAATACCAAATTAAAAAAAAACACAATACAAAGTATCTCTTATGACCATGAGTACTTAGTCAAAGTACATAATCAAAGTTATAAATCTCTGAAACGTTACCTACCCGTGATATACGCCACCCGATACACGGACTCAAAGAAAACTGTCTCCAATTTCCCGCTGGATTGCTCCAGTGCTCTTGTGTGGGTCAATTTCCTCCAGAGGTTTTTGACGAGACCCATTGTTACTGCTACTTTGACAAATGGACATTTGGGTATGATGTTTACTTATATACTCGTAATCTTCTGTGATATAAACGTCAGTAGGGATTGAATGGTCAGTTAATTGTCGGCGCGTTTCCATTGTATCGTATTAGGTCTGAACAGTAGGTATATGTTGGTATATGAGAATTCAATTGAATTCTAATTTATTTATATAATCAATGGCTAATGTTACCGACTGCCGTTTTTGGATGATTTTAACTATTTAAACATATATTGTGATTACAAAACGATTCGTAAAAAAATACTAAGGACGAGGAACTACAAAAAACATTTCTTGTGGTAGTTTTTGAGGGTAGTTAAATTAAATTAATTAATATGCCCAATAGGTGCCTACATAATATGATGCTATAACGAGCATCATATCTAATCATCATCTAATTAAATAATTGGGATTCGTGTTTCCATTATATGTGTTAATTTACTTAAGTGTGCGATCAGAATTGATGCTTTTTAGAAAGAAGATATATTACCTATGATTTGTACATGTTATTGCGATGGAAAATCACCCAACGTCATGAGCTTACCAATGTATAACATAAAACAATAACAACATTTTAAATCAGTCCCACTGCCACTTAAGTAGGTACTTAATCATGACTTAAGCGTTAAATCCTTTTAAATGTATACTCAATCATCGAGTGACCTTTTCGCTGCACAGCTGCTGTTAAAATTAAAATACGTACGTTTTCACGCATCTGCATTGAAAACAATAGCAATAAATTATGAAACTTCCATCGAGCTTTCGAAAAGCTTCACCATTAATTAAATCCACATCACTTCGTCCATTTGAAATCCATTAACGAATGTTAGGAATAATAACAACGGTTAATCATTGGATAAATATTTTATTCAATAACAGTCATTATATTTTGTTAATTTAAACACTGAATAATATCACAAACATCGAGATCAGTGGTAGAGCATTCATCTTAAATGGAATATAGGTAATGATTATTAATTTTAAATGTACTTACTTATAATCAGACAGTTATCTCATCTAGAGGGAGTAATTTCATCGGTTTACTTATTTAATTTATACATTTATATCTTGACTAGATGTCATAGAGAGATAGATGCCTTACATAAAAATAACTCCACTCACGAAATTATACCATACTACCTACCGTTAATAGTTTGTGTTTCATTTAGTTAACAATACATTTTACGAAAGAGACGCCAATGTCACACAAATATGTGTGACAAAACTATAAAAGGGTGACATCTTTTTTAATGTCACCCTCTTATAGTAAGTAAATATTCGATACATTTTGAAAGTTTGTTATTGCCTGATTCTATATTAACCACTCCACCCAAACTTACGCAAACATACTTACTAACTACTAAGGACTAACTAATACAAATCTTTTCACAGCTTTTAGCAGTATCGTAGCGCTTCCTACCAAAGCAGCAGTAACTACTAATACGCCTGCAGTAGAACCAACAGTCATTTAAGCCAAGCGCGGAATTCAATAGTCAAGTAATTTGATAATAAATACGCTATTGCTGATTACAATGACGTTGGTAACAAAGCTGTATCCTTTATTACATTGTCTGGAATATTTTACAGATCCAAATAAGTTATCTTAGTAGCAGTAATTGCAGCGCAGCCTGCTAGAGCCGCAGCAACCGCTACCACTGCAGCAGTGGAGCCGACCAGTTTCACCGCGATACCCATGATGAAGGACACCAGCAGTTGGGCGACGAACACACAGCTACTGACGACTGCTACATCGGTGCCAATGCCACGCTTTTCAACACAACTGCCCGTGCTGTCCCACTGCGAAATAAGGAGATTTTAACTGCTTCTAATATGAAACGAAGGATCTTCTTCATTAAGACACACATCAAAGGAAGCAAAGTATAAGATCAATAAATGTCCGCACCTACGCACATAAAGATAACGCGCGGTTTAGAAATGCGTAGAGCGCTGTTTCGGACCCCAGCCCGAGTCCGAGCCCGAGCCCGAGCCCGAGCCCGAGCCCGAGCCCGATCCCGAGCCCGAGCCCGAGCCCGAGCCCGAGCCGAGCCCGAGCCCGAGGCCGAGCCTGAAACTGAGCATTAGGTCGAGCCAGAGCTCAAGCTCGAGCCGAGCACGTCAAACGACACGTCATTACGTGTCAGAGAAAAAACAAATGAACATTCAAGAATTTTAATAAGGATGATAAATGAGTAAGTACATTGATTTATATATGCCTCTCAGTGGCTTTTATTAGGTATACATAAAACAATCAAAATCGTGAAAGTCATATGAACTGAAGACCAATGAACCTATGCGTCAGGGTGAAGGAACCACGAAACCGCAGGATAATTATTTTCTAAGAAATGATTATTTACTTGATCGTAATCTTAAAAGCTTACAGAATTTATATATCGCGCTAATGGAAAATGGGCACTGTTCTTGAACAGCATATGATGCATTTTTGATCACACGACGTTGCAATTAGCAATCGTTTGATCAATTACAGGGAACGCAATCGTTTGAAGTCGTTCGTGCTCAGAACATCGGTCAAGTTCTGTTTAAATGATCATTAAAGTAATTAAAAATTAATATTTACACAGCACGTGTCTTGAATCATTATAAAAGATCGGAACGTCAATTCTATGAAATCCATATACCCCATCTGGTGTAAAAAATTGTCCATACGAATTCTATCAATATGAAATCACTAAACTACGTCTATATCACATACGAACACCCGTAGATGAGGCACTGTAGTCGTGCGTCGGCAATACAATTGGACCTACTTATGCACAATGGAACCAACCCACATGCTCTACTGTAGAACAAAACCAACCTTGTGTTAAGTGGTTCTAGGTTGGTTTCAGTTTGCAGAAGTGTGTGTGGGCTGGTTCCATTTTGCAAAAGTCGGTCCAATTTACAATGTGTACAATTTAGTTCTGTATTTTTCCGCAAGACTTCCTATGTGAAATATACCTACCATAATCATAAGTTAGGTCTTATTTTAATAATGCACGACATCTTGAATGGCGCCTTAGTAAATGCTTAACATGCTTTCACAAAAATCGGCTGGTAAAATATTTTCTATTGGTTGGTACAGCCATCTCATTTTGTGGTAGCCATGCATATTATCGTGCGTTATTAATTAGAAACATGTAGGGGAAGTATATTGCTGACTTGCTCATTTATCAGGGTCATGAAAAGGATAGCAAGACTTAAGTAAACTTTAGTTTGTGTGCTAACAGAATCAGTACAAGCATTCAGGCAATTTTCTTCCCTAAAAATCCTGAATAGAAGTCGTTGTCTCACCATCCCAGTGGCGTGGTAATGCGCGACCAGCAGATAGGGCATGGTGAAGAGTGTGGAGTACATGACGCCGGCGGTCCAGCTGCACAGGAGCACGGCGGCGGGCGCGCGCAGCACACACAGCGCGGCCATGCCGCAGCTGTACGTGCATAGCCCGCCAACGTACACGCGTTTTGCACTGGAATTATGAATATATCTTATTCATAATTTAGCCCTTGTGACGTCCCACTCCTGGGCACGGGCCTCTTCTCAATACGAGGGTGATTCAGGCCATAATGCACACGCTGGCCCAGAGCGGGTTGGCGGATTTCATATGTCTTTCGAAAATTGCTAAGATCTTCTAAGACATGCAGGTTTGCTCACGAGGTGTTCGTTCACCGTAAGCAAGTTATATAGAAATTATGATACGCACATAGATTTCGAAAAATCCAGAGGTGCGAGCCGGGGTTTGAACCTGGTGCCCGCAAGACGCGTGCTTAACCAATCGGCTATCACAGAATATATCTTAGGTCCTTATTAATAAATCGATCTCAAGTCTGAGAGTGATCTTGAGTACGCCTTTGATAAGTCATTTTGTACTCGAATGACATTTCCAAGATGACTCTCAGACTTGAGATCGATTTATTAATACGGGCCTTACTTAAATCATATCTTACATTGTCTGACAGGCAATGTATAGCATAAACCTGTGCCTCTAGAAGGAACAAATTTTGTACAGGAGTTCCTTAATATACATATAAGTTATATGTATATTGAGGAACATTAAAAACCTAACTTGTAGGGTCTCGTGAATACGTAGTTTTTTTGATAAAATCCAAGAATTCTGCTAGTGCTTTGTTTTTGCCGCGTGCGCGTGTCAACATAAATCCGTCAATAATTTATACCTATTCTCTGTATTCTATTGTCAAATACTCTAGATAAAATGGTATGAAAACCCTGAAAATCCTATAAAGGCAATTTGCATAAATCACACACGAGCGATGCTAATCCGAGAATTCGCCGCGGCAATCGACTATGAAGCCCCGTTTTATCCAATACTAGGAGTAGAGTGACAGTCATAATAGCTCAAAAAATAGACATAGGATATGTGCATAAGTGGACGAGATTCCTTGTAATTGTCCAAGATAACTTAGTTTTCCACCAGTGTTGATCTCATAAGATACCACTGCACATTCTAGCTTACATAGCCCCAAATCTACTGATTTAAAACCAATTGAAAATCTTTGGTTATCTGTTAGCAGTCCTCTGGCCAACAATATGTCGACCGCTAAGATTTACGATTTACGATGAAGGATTTTTGAAGATAATATAAACGACCGACAGTTTTCATTTGGTTTTAAATTAACAGACCCGGGGTGCAGGAGTAACCAAATATTTTTTATGTCGTATTATTAAAAGTTCTTTGAGAGTACCTAACACTAATGGGAGTAGGTGGTTTGCCAAGCCCCGTGACTGGATGATGGTAGATAGGTACTTTTTATCTAACATGCATACATTCGACCCAGACACGTGCCAAATATTCCTGGAATTTAGTTAAAGGAATTTCCAAAAAATCCCGGATTTTTTCTAGACGGATGTCCGGGGATAATATGTCGTTTGGCTCCCATCTCTAGACGAGGTGAGCCCGTAACGACGGTGATAACTTATTGATTTTTAAATCACCGAGAAGCCGCCCAAGTGCCGCCGGGAAGCGCGCAATGTCAAGGACCCCATGATCTTATTACCCGCGAGACTCTTGTTTACGTGTGCGCTGTCAAGTTGAAGGGTAAACATGTCTTAGATCATAAGTTTCTTCGTGTGTGGAGCCGGCCGGAAGTGGCGTGACGTAATGATTCCTTTCCGTGTTGGATAGGTATCACGTATCTGCAGTTTGGTGTGACAAATGAAAATAAATGAGACGGAAGTATCTTATTTTCATTAAGGTGCAACCAGAACATTTACTCGGGTCCAGCACTTACAAAGAAATAACCACCAAGAAATTATAAAATACATCACTCTCCTTAATAGCTGCTAAGTGTACCTATACCACCTGAACGTATACTGTAGTAACTGACAGCTTACTTGTGCTTGAACTATTTGTATGTAAGAGCCCTTTGTCTGTATGAAAGTGTCACACTTTACATACTTAACTCCCTTTTTTGCGTGGCCCTGACGGCAAAAAAGTGTACGATCCGCGTGATGTTAAGCATGATAGGATGGTACTACCCCCATCGAGCCAATCCGTAATTATATGACCCATACCCAGCCCGCTTACTTACCCGTATATAGTCATGTGCTACGGTTTGGCTCTACCATTGGTGCTTCCACTAGCAGAAACAAACACTTACCCCAGCCGCTTGATGAGTCTCTCTATGATGGTAGAGTAGCAGGCACACGAGAGCGAGTACATGGCCATGCCCCAGCAGCCGAACCTGACGCCTGCGTCGTACTGCGCGCGGCTCTCCGCACCCACCGGCGCCTGGACCATTTGTTATAGCAATATTAACACGATGATTCGTTTCTGATATAGTACGGCCATTATCATCTGAGTATCTCTGTCGTAAACGTCAATAATAACAATATAAATGTAAGAACGACCTGCGAAATATCAACAGTTTGCTTACGCGCGGTCTATGAGTTACTAATATTATTTATATTAATTTACAAGCACGGGTGCAATAAATTATCAGTGTTTCTCTACTATATTATGCATGTATTATACATATAAACCTTTCTCTTGAATCGCTCTATCTATTAAAAAAAACCGCATCAAAATCTGTTGCGTAGTTTTAAAGTTCCAAACATACATAGGGATAGACAGCGGGAAGCGACTTCGTTTTATACTATGCTGTGATGATGTATAATAGTGAATGTGTTTGAATCCTAGCCCATGTGCACGCAAGTCGCGGCTATAGCACTGCTGTTAAAAGCTATGTGTTTGTGCTTTATTAGGACCAAAGTTTCTACAAACTTGGGATTCTACTAGGTGGTTATCATGAACTTAATATAACTCTAAATTCATTCAGAGCACTCTGAGTAGCTGATAAACGCTCTGTTTGTACTTTTCTTTTGTAACGCCTGTAGTCATTTTAATAGCAATAAAATAGTAGCATGCATTACTTATGATCATGTCAGCGGTTATTGGCAAAACATTGCTTCCCACCTACACACACCATTTAAACCAACTATCGGTGGTGATCCCACTACATTGGCGACTAGTACCTTTTTTCAAAATACCTACTTTTGTACAAATATTTTAGTACTTACTAGCTGAGCCCGCGACTTCGTCCGCGTGGAATTTAATTAAACAAAAAAGCCCGCTCCCTCGTTCTGAGCCCGCGCGACAGAACCCATTTTTTTAAATTTTGTTTTTCTAAAATAAAAGTAGCCTAATTTACTCCCTATTACATCAGCTATCTGCCAGTGAAAGTCCCGTCGAAATCGGTCCAGCCGTTTCGGAGATTACCCGGAACAAACACACAGACAGACAGACAGACAGACAGACAGACAGACAAACAAAAAAATTTTAAATCGCGTTTTTGCTATAGGTGTCGTATGTACTTTCATATGCATTTAGTGAAAAGGTGTTATTTTGATATTACAAACAGACACTCCAATTTTATTTATTTGTATAGATTTCAAACGTTTTGTCGGCATTTGACGGCAACACCTTCTTAATTTATGGGGTAAGTACCTAGGTAATTACCCACTTTTTTGATGTTATCGAGAAGGTATTTTAAAAGAGAAAGTAATAATAAAATCTCGCTCACCGCAGGGTCTCCTCCGAACACAGCTTCGCCGACGAAATCAGTGAAGTACAGCGAATAGCAGACGTGTGCCATCCAACAAAACAAGTTCGTCAGACACACCACTCGCAGCGAGTTGGGCATCACCACTATCGACTTCAGGTAGTGACGTAAGGACAGCGACTGACTGTGAGCGGAGCCTGACAAGCTCAAGCTGGGGCCACTCTGGAAAAATAAAACATTGTGGAACACGTCAGAATGTTTTGAACGTTTTAGACCGTGTCATTATGATCATCATCATCTGCCTTACCTTTTCCCATTATCTGGGGTCGGCGCAGTATGTCTTTTCCTTCCATACATCGCGCTTTCCCGTCATACTCACATCCACTCCAACCTCGTTCATATCATTCTTAATACAATCCATCCATCTTTTCTTGGGCCTTCCTCTCGCACTGTATCCATCGACATTCATATTCATCACTCGTTTAGTCACATGCTTCTCATCCTTTCTCATCACGTGTCCAAACCATTCCAGCCTCCTACCTCTCACTTTATCTGTTATTTGCGCTACCCTGACACTACCTCTTATATTATTCACCTTATCCATTCGCGTCACTCCACACATCCATCTCAGCATTCGCATCTCAGCAGAGTGGAGACGTTTCTCTTCCCGCACTTTAGCCGCCCAGCATTCCGAGCCGTAAATGATTACCGGTCTTATAATCGATTTGTAGATTTTTCATATTAAATACCATTGGGCTTAATTACTTTTTTTATTGCATAATATTATAAGGTAAATTGAAATCAGGCCATCAAATTGGGAGCTATTCGATGCCATAAATTAATAGAAAACAAACGATGTACCTTATTACACGTCTTTTTGTGTCGCGTTGGATATACAAGAGACGTTCCATCATCGGTATATTAAATGGGAAAAAAACTTTCGTTCCCAGAAATGTTTTCCAAGTTAAAATGTAATTAAGGGAATTTATAAGACTTCATGCCTCCGCCGTCTCTACGACTAATTACCTGGTTTTAAAAAGTAGGTCAGAGATCAGCACTTCCGGTGCTTACAACTTTATTTAGTTTATGCAACCTTACAAACACTGAAAGCCGTTTAAAAGTTACGCTTACACGATATTTTTACAAAATAAAAAATAAAACGTATTAAAATTTGACATGAACTTTCATCACGTGTTTAACTTTTATTGTAATCTACTACACAAAACATTTGTGTGCATTTTGTATATTCAGACGAAGTAAGGAGAAATAGGACGATTTAAATTAAAATAATACATAAGGGTAAATGCTTACTGATTTGACCGATGCATTATGTTCGTATTTTAATAATTGGTAGGTAGCATGTGTACCTACTAGCTGACCCGACAGATGCTGTCCTATCTTAACTTTGAATATTTAATTCGAGTTGTTGCGGTCTTCATGTTGCTGGCCAGTGGACTGCTACTATATTGATGTTTTCTTTATCAGGTAAACAGATAGACGGTATTGTGAACAGGACAGGACCAAAACCATCCAATGTAAAAAAATTGATTTTCATTACATTCCGCGCTATTTGCTTAGCTGAATTTGAGCCCTATATGGTCACGTACAAGTCTGAAAGTATTATGCTCACCTCAGGTTGATTCAACGCCCCATAAGAAGCATTTTCCTTCTTCAGGCTCCTGTCCACGGCGTCTTCGTCGAAGCTCTCCTGCGCGCGCTCATTCTCCGCCTGCCTCCTGAACTCCTCCTGCTCGGTCAGCTCCTCGAGAGGGATCTCCCTGAAGCTGCTGACGGTCGCAGAAACGCAGATCACGAATATAATGGTGATCAGGGAGAAGACCGCTCTTACATGGCCACCGAATATGTCACCTGCAATATGATGATGGTACCTACATTCAATGAAAATGAATAGGTACACAATTTTTACAAAGCTATTGGAACTAATTTCTTTAATTGCAAGAGCCGAAATTACCTCAAATATTTCTAAAATCCACAATTAATAATGAAACTCAAAAATAATATCATTACTATAATAATATTATTAGGTATACTTTTTACCTACTTATATTACTATCATACTATTCTTTAAAATTTCTTATCTTCACGTAGAATAAAACAAAGTCCGTATCCGCGTCCGACTATCTGTTTGGCTGTATCTTCACTTATAGTTCTTCTAAACTACATTGCGGATTTAGATGCGGTTTATACTACCATTTAGAGAATCTCTTCCAGAAGGTATATATATCTGAATAAATATTTAAATAAAGAATAGTAAAGAGAAACCGTTGATAATATCATATATGTACTTATATTACAAAGAGATCTATCTTTCGCCGTATCCAATGCATTCTTCTCATTGCATATTCGTCCATTTTATTTAGTACTTGCATCCTTTATTTGCTAACAGAATTAATCGTGTTAAAATGATTTTCACAGTAACTATAGTAGGTACAGATCAGTACCTTAGCCATAAAGCGAAGGAAGGAAAACTATCTAAAGGTACCTTTGGAGCACTTAAAGTTTCTTTACCTAATGTGGTCTCGTCCCAGTTTATGCCTCCGAGCGCGTACCCCATGAACCCGCCGAGACCCGCCATCACCGTGAACGTGCTGAGCCCCTTGGCGTGGTCCTCTGTGGGACAAACGCATTATCAACTCTAATACCATGCTGAAGAGATCATTTTGGAAAGGTACGAATTATTTCACAGGTCTTTCGAAAACTGGTTAGATTTTTTAAGACATACAGGTTTACACACGATGTTTTCCTGCACCGAAAAACAAGTGATAAATTATTCGCACATTGCTTTCGAAAAACTTAGAGGTGCAAGCCAGTGTTTGAACCCAGGACCTTGTGCCCAATCGGCTATCACTGGTATGATACTAAATAGGGGCATGTTTAATTAAACTTTTTTATCCGGCTCTCACACGCATCGTACGAAGCGCAGTGATAATAGCTACTTTATGTCGATCTTCTGTGAAAGGGTGGTGCTACCGTCGAGCCAGCTGTAGTAAATTGGCTACAGCTTGGCTCTACCATCGTGCGCGCATCTACAACGGTAGAGCACCTAAGGGTGCATGATGCCAACTAACCGCAAATATTTGAGCTCGTCAATATTTGCTGACACACGAAAATGTACATACCGCAGACAAACAAAACTAAATAGTACACTGGTATACATATACTTACTCTGTGTCACATAGACGGTTTACATAGCATTATTAATTATAAAAAAATAAGTGTAGAGTCAATATTTGCGTACAGTAGGTAGTAAATCTTTATAAGCGACAAGCGTACACTGAACGTAAGTACGTAATCTTTGAGATGTACATATTATTATATTTATTTACATGGACGCGCTTGAATTTTTTCGTTATAATCTCTGCAAATGGAAGAAGATATACATAATCAAAAAAAGTTTCTTAAATTAATTAAGCAGCCCAGATACCACTTGCTAAAAGACTTGACCATCAATAGACCTTAGACACGTAGTTGTCATGATGCAACATTCTAAAAGTTACATACCTACAAACGTATTTAGGTACTGCAGTTATCATATTATAACATACACCCAGAATAACCAATCGAAGGCGATTTTATAACACTAATTTAGTTTGAAGCGTGAAACAAGACCCAAAAATAAATGTTGGTATACGTAGATAAATCAATCACAACGAGACAGAGAGCTGATAAAACGGCTTGCTTTGTGGTTCATCACTCTCCGCCGACGGAAAAACTGAGAAAAATACAGTTAGTCACATGTTCTGACGTGTGCACGGACAAATATTTATATAAGTAAATTAATTTTTCCGTTTAAATGGGTTAAGGATTTGAATGCCACTCACTCGTAAATGAGATTTCTATCGCACGAAATTGCCTGAACAGTATCTAAAGTCAATGATTCCGGCGAAGTAACACATGATTCAGATGCTACAGAGATAGCGGTATCTATCGTTAAACGAATTACGTGTAAATCTCGGTATAAGAGTCACCCGGCTGAATTACAATGTCATCATTAAAGTCTGAAGTGCTCTATTTTAAGAGACACTCAAGGACTCGGAAATTGCCTGTTTAATTGTGATGTGAACGTAAAGATACCTGTACCCTATTTACCCAATCGAAGACATCGAGCGTTTGAGTGCATCGAGCCTGTTGTTTGCCTCTTGAGGGCACAAAGCCTCTGCAAATACTTTGATGAGGTTATCAGCCTGTAAGAAATAGGACATGACAATGCGGAACGGGTTTTGTTGAGCAAACCTGACCTGGAACTGTCACGTCGAGGAGATAAGCCCGCGCGGGGCTCTGGCACGCGTCGGCGTCGAAGTCCAAGAATACCGTGCCAAGGACGGTGAAGAAGACTCCCCAGGGGTGGTAGTTGGTGGGGGGAGTGTCGAGCGCAGAGCTTCTCGGGCCCAGCGCTGATGGTACTTCTGTGCGGTTAAGTGGCCTCCCGTCACCGAGTGCGTAACCTATCGATTCTCCGTTAGGCACTAAAATTAAACCTGCAACACCAGATATATTGTTTGTAAATGTCGGTTCATTCATAGACGTGTCAAATATCAATAACATTTTGATCTCGCGCTCATAGGAATGATTTTATCACATGACAGACGTTTGACCAAATTGTAACCACTCTCTAATTTTAGAGCCCTATGATACGAAAGCCTAATTTGTCTTTTTCAAATTGTTCTTCCGGAGCGTAACCTATATCAGCACAAAATTTCATTCAAATCCGTTCAGACGTTTTTGCGTGATGTTTAGTGAAACTTACGAACTATCGCATTTATAGTATTAGTTAAGTATTTGTATATATAGCATAGCTTTCTGTTTACAAAGCTAGCGCGTTACAAATTATCAGACACTGTGAAATCTTAATTCAACTGTCTGTGTTATCGGCCAGTCAGTCATACGGTCAGTGTTTAATATTTGCTCACTCAACATGACACGTCATAGGACGGAACAAAGCCTGTGTGTGGCTACTTACCAACCGGAGGATTGCTTTTAGGCCAAATAATGGTGGCTAACAATTTATTTCAGGTCGAGTGACCCAAATGGAGGGATTAATTGGACTACTAATATAATCTGATCCGCCAGATTACTAGTGGTTATTCTTATACAAAAACATACCTAATTGACGTCCATCTATGGACGTATTGAGGCTAATTATACACAGGTTACTATCAAAGTTAAAAATTTAGTAACAAAAACTTTCTCACCCAACAACACTCCAATGGACATCAATACGATAAAAGGTCTTCTTCTTCCGAACTTGGACCGGCACCTATCGCTTAGGGACCCCAATAGCGGCGTCATGAAGAACCCAATTAGCGGTGACAAAGCCCACACGAGGGTCATCTGTTGATGCGGAACCCCAATTTGCAGGAGAGTAGGAGACACGAAGGCCGTCTCCCCGGCGTATGAGAACTCGATACCCATCACTGCAGCCGATATTCGCATGAGTTCGATGCGACTTTTTCTTCTGAAATTTAAGTTTTAGTTAAATGATGTAATTCTGTAAACTAGCTTTATCAAAGTGAGAAACGAAAAGTTATCAGGCACCTACTGACAACCTTGAACTAAATTCTCAGAATAAGGAAACAAAAATTATTCGTATACCATCATTTATCATACTTTTCATGGGCACCACCCCTGCTTAAGTTTAATAAATAAGACTGAACAATAAATGGGAAAATTCTGAAGAAACGAGGTAACTACCTCCGTCTTTAATATGATAATTGATATCATTTGGTAGAATTAGACATTATATTAGTTACTAGCTGAGCCCGCGACTTCGTCCGCGTGGAATTTAACTTAACAAAAAAGCCCGCTCCCGCGTTCTGAGCCCGCGCGACAGGACCCATTTTTTTTTAATGTTGTTTTTCTAAAATAAAAGTAGCCAATGTTACTCCTTATAACATCAGCTATCTGCCAGTGAAAGTCCCGTCAAAATCGGTCCAGCCGTTTCGGAGATTACCCGGAACAAACACACAGACAGACAGACAAAACAATTTTTAATCGCGTTTTTGCTATAGGTGTCGTATGTACTTTCATATGCATTTAGTGAAAATGTGTTATTTTGATATTACAAACAGACACTCCAATTTTATTTGTTTGTATAGATTTCAGTATCTATTTCACTAATAACTGTTCACAATTAAATTATCGAAACATATTTATAAAACGATTACAGTCGCTGCTGCATCAATACATTGAATGCTCATTTATTTATGATTTTCCACCAACATTGCTCTTAATTTTAGTAACTAATAACAGTGGCTACAATTAAGTTCTAAAAGTTGTACCTATACAAGTCACTGTACTCGCTGTCTTGCCACACTCTCTCCGGGGACTCATCAGAGTTGGGGATCCCGAAGAGTGTCTCCGAGACCATGTCCCTGATGCCCCTGGGATGCTGCTCGCGCCATCTGCTCCAGCGCTCCCGGTACCTGTCTCGGACGTTGTGTAGACGCCCTGTGACACCCTGGTACTCATGCAGCTTGTCCGCCATTGAAGATGCTTAAGTATCACTCATGGAAACCATTATTTATTTGATTGAGTTATTGATTTCAATACCTATACATTTTAATTTTTTAAATGTCCTGTTTGATACAATTATGTTTGTATTGATTGTGTATCGGAATTAAATTGATATAATAACACGATTTCAAAGATATTTAGAATTTGGTTAGCAATAAGAGAACACACATCCCTCACAACTTTAAACTTTCAATCTTTAAACAAAATAATGACGTCACCATACAAATTGTAGTTTCCACAACGTCAGAAAGTTACACAAACAAGTTTTTATATGAGTGCAGTTAAGCTATACAAGTTGGTCGGTCTGTGGGCAGTGGCGAGTTACTGCGAGTTCGGATGGCGGAAGCGGACTGGGCGCCCGCGCCGCCCTCGCTGCGCCGCCCGCCCTACAGATACTGACCGGTGTCGATACAATTACTAGAAGGGATCCTTGTTTTGTTGATTGATCGGGCATGCTTGTTTAATGATAATAACAACTCATATTATTTATTAATTTGTATAACGACTATAAACAATCCTACTAATATTATAAATGCGAAAGTTTGTGAGTGTGGATGTATGTATGTATGTATGTATGTATGTATGTTTGTTACTCCTTCACGCAAAAACTACTGAACGGATTTGGATGAAATTTGGAACACAGATAGATTATAACCGGGATTAACATATAGGATACTTTTTAACCCAATAATCCAATACTACGCGGATGAAGTCGCGGGGCACAGCTAGTTCGATAATAATTTATAACTCGCTACCTAAGCAAATGATAATTATGTATAGGTTATTTAATCTTGCACAGAAGTACTTTCACCACATTAAGTATTTTGATAAGGCAATCTAACTTTTAAATAGCAATTATGTGTTCGTGCCGTTTGCCGTGGAGACGCTTGGCCCATGGAGTCATAGTGCTAAAGTGCTATTCAACAAAATCACCCCCAGACTGGTTACCGCCACAGGTGACAAGAGGGCTGGCTCTTTCCTCGCTCAAAAAATTAGCTTGTCAATACAGCGAGGAAATGCAGCCAGTATTCTTGCCACCATCCCACGCGGACGGGATTTTTTTTATTAGGGGTAGGTTTTTATTTTATTATTCTTATTTCTAATTTTATTTAATATAATTTGTATATATTATGTATAAATAATGTACTTTTATATAATATATCTATAGGTAATAATTATATCTCATTCACCTATACCTACCTGTTTTAGCAGTAGTTTTAATTAGAAATCCATTGATAACCCGGAAAATCTACACAGCGCGATAGATATAGCTAAGTTCTCTACCGACTTTTATTTCAAAATCATAGATGTTATTTTGTTTAAAAGTCGCTTCTAAAATTATACCTCCCCGTTCCCGCTTGGGGGATTACGCTTATTGCGTCCCGGGGAGTCGACGACTGATTGTATATCCTCCAATACGGCCGTATATAAACAAACTGATTGTCTGCGCGCCTCATTGCTCCGACTTTTATCTAGAGCCAGTTCGCAGCGATCAAATTGAAAGTAATGCGAGCGTCGTCGTCGATTTGTACAATGAAATCGTTTATCGCATGATCTTTATTGAAATCTGATTTTGCGCATGCATTCCACGTCGTTTGAGGACCGGTTTTATTTCTATTCGCAAATATGTTCTCGGTATTTTATATATCTGAGAAGCTCTCATGACAATCTTTTAACACAGCGACTAGCGTTTTATTAAATTATTAATATAACAAAATGTAACACGACAAGCCTGCTGAGTTCTTGCCGGATCTTCTCAGTCGAGGTCGCGTTCCGATCCGGTTGTAAAAAATACAATTTTACACAGTGACCCCGTAGGCCTTAACAAAATAAACGCTTTGACTTTAACAATTAAACTTTGACAGGAGAGTATCACACGACTACCTGCACAACTACTACTAGGTACTACTTTAGAATTAACAATAGGTATAAATCCAGGTTACCTTTTCTACAAATAAACTAGGTCTACAAATAACCTACATCCAGGAAGAAAGACAAATTATACTGATGTCGTTTGCTCAATCAATTCTTCAAAAAATTCTGGAAATATTTAAATGTATATCTGAATAATTTTGTAGCCTTTAGTTTAGTGTTTATAACATAGTTATTTCTTATCACATACAAACTGATATTTCAAGTTCACAGACAGTTGATATCGATTTTACGTGTCAATAGTATAACATAATCTCGTGAAATGTGTCGTGATAACATCTTGATAGCTGATGAATATACAGCATCTACCTCCAAGTTAGATTGCTGAGGCAAAGTGCGACAATAATTATTTTTTACCTGCAGATTCTTAAAATATAATTTCGTTACGAGTTTTCCACCAGATGTGACAGATAGAACAATATGACAAAGGGTAGACGTATTAATTAATATTAGGTAGTTTTGTGATTTCAAAAGGTTTATACGTACAATCATAAGCACAATCGATATCTTCAGTGGCACAGAATGTCCTTATTCTTCCCAGCCCTCGTCACCAAGCGTTCATCTATTTGTTCATGAGTCTATAAAGCCTTTCCATGATGTGCGCCTGTCTTATAATATTCCAATACAGATTTAATATCACGTTCCCCTCCATCACGTTTCATCTGCAATGCCAGTGCGTGCGCTATGGCAAACCCTTCATGTAAACATTTGTCTTGCACCATGATTTACAAGGAGCTATTAATACTGACATTGTGTAGGCTGCTTTGTTTATAAAAGATAAATACAGCATTGTTGGGCATATTATAATGGATCGCAAGGCAAGGCTGGCTCCCTCACGATGCGACACCTTCCAACCCTCGTGACTCGCACAAGAACTATCTTCATGCTCATTTGAATAAACATTTGTGAGACAAACCGTGAAAATCAAAGGGGGAAATGACAGGAAGGACGTTCGCAATGATAAACGGTAGCGCATAAAATTGACAGTCGTGATTTGTAAAGTTTCGCGAGCAATGTCTCAATTCACCATCGAATTATTCACGCATATCTCGCTCAGTAGATCTTGCTCGGACATTTTTATATTACAGTCAAACTCTGGTTTGCTTTGGCTAATGGCAGGCCGTTAGAACTACGAGAAACTTCTAACAATTTTAAGGTAACATAAACCCCTCCATTACAGTTCCGCCCAATATACTTACCCTGTCGCCAAGGACTCATTCATACCATATATTTTCCAATGTCAACCTCAATATGTTTTAAGTAAAAGTTTGCACTAAATAACATCACTATGTGCTTCGTTGTAGATAGTAGGTAGCTTTTCAGTCCTGTAGCTTTCTTTCCAAATACCTAGTGACCGCCAAAAGTGGGCGCACTGAAATGATAAAACCCATCGTAATCAGCGTCCAAGAGTCCCAAGGCCAAATTTCAACCTTGGCCACAGTCAAAGGAGGTTTTACCCAAATTATCTTCCAGTATCAATCATCAGGTGACAAGTGACACATAAATGTGCCCTCTCTTATATAAGCCGCTGATAAGGTTTGCCGAACTGTCGCAGGCGCAGCTCATTAAGAAACCCTCGAATTATTGGATAATCTGCACTCTTATTATCTGCACTCTATTTATCTATGTGTCAGGAGATGATCTATATGGATGTGAAAGAAAAACTTGATGACGTAAGTTAACAGTGATAAAGTATGATCTTGGAATATTAGATACCAACGACTACAAACAAATATGTACCTATATTTGGCCATGAAAGTGTTTTGAATGATTCTGGTATAATTACTAGACTATTGCACAATAAGTACCTAATAGTAGAGTTGCTTATTTTAGGACCATACAGTTGGTGTGTTAGTCTAGCGATATTTGTGTTGATTTCGTCATTTGCCACGAAATACCGAAAGGTTCTTTTAGAACAATACTCGACAATGTTTGCTCTCACATTTATCTACTTTTGATAACACTTCCTGCGCTCCTCTGGGCAAATAGTCATCAATCATACACATGATTCCGCTGATAGCTAGTAATGTAGTCATACCTATTTGTATAGATAATGCACAATGTTATTGATAGAAACCTTTGATTTATCTAATAGGAACACATACTTTTACGATGTTATCATCCAAAAAATTACAAGAAAAAAATTATATAGCGCTATAATAGAAAAAGTCGGTGGTAGAGTCAAGCTGTAGCCGATTGACTACAGGTTAAATACTGGCTGGCTCGACTGGGGTATAGTACTGTGACAACGGGGTTTTAATTAATAACTCGTATTGCTTGGTAATATTAAGTTTATTATATTATTTAAATTTAGTTCTAATAAAATATATGTCCTATCATAACGGTACCCTGGTGTTGTCACTGCCAGCGCACCGCAGAGCTTTCAATTTTCAAAATAATAATGTGTTCTTAAATTTAAATATTTTCTTGTCGGCCAGGAACTCCTATCTCTAGTGGCCAGTGCGCCGACATGGACCTTACAGTACCATCGAGGATCGGCCTGAAGTACCTATTATAGCTGCGTTTCGTACGATTAGTCAGAGAGCCGGAAGCCAATCCCCACTCGCTCCCCTTCCCTCTATCCCACTCCCCTTCATGTGGGCAACATGCGAGCAGTGCCATTGGTCTTGCAAGCATCTACAAGGTGACACATAATGGGTATAATTATTTTTTTAAAACTTAACTTTGTAATTCTAAAACCATCAGCTTTGGAGGGAACTTGAAAAACAAAAGGTGTTATAGGAATACAGCTGTTGACCGATTTCACAAGTCTACAAAACCTTTAGTACTTCAACTGTCCCACAAAGCCGATAGTTTGAGATTAACAAAGTTAAGTTGAAAAAAAATAGTATACCCATTTTGTATCACCTAGTATAGGCTACGGATCATACGCTGGTTTCCCGACTTTTGAACAAAAATGTAGCTCTATCGTAAGTTTTACGCTCGCTAGTTGCTAGCAGCCATGTAAATAGTGTATGGCATATTGTAGAGCGCCCACTCGAGGAGCTAACAATTCTTCGTTCAAAGATGTAATTTACTTAGATGCTTAGCGACTCTAGAGAACAAGCTCGTGGTAGAGTACTATTGTATAAAATAGTGACTCTATAAAAAACAACGAATAGCTATCAAATATCCAGTCTACTTAAGTATATACCTTCCCCCTTATTAATAAACACTTTGTCTTCTTCTCTCGAATGTCAAATTACTGATGATAGAACGAGATAATTCAGTTTGTAACTATTCACCCGCTATACCACGTTTAATAAAGCTTTCTATAAAATTATTTTCGTTTTTCGAGAGAGGCTAATTTGCTCCGGAGAATTACAATCCTACATTCTTAAACCGCTAAGTCCTAGTAGTACTAGTACCTAGATGCCAGTAATATTTTTAAAGGTTTAATTATATATCAAATGAATTTATTGAGTGAGACATTGGATTCTTGGCGAAGTTACTTAGATAAGTAATGGCCGCAGCGATCGATCCTATTAGGATCAATCGTTGGGGCTTCAATAGACGTGGCTAAACTCGGCTTTGCACGTCACACGCGCAGCCACTTGTATAACATATTATTTATATCTTAATAGAAACATAATATGGGTGGGTATAAGGTGGATGTATTTGTTACATAGTACCTCTACGGGTAATCAAAATTGTGTTCAATAAATAAAAAAAACAAATGAAGACGAGGTATCCTACTAATATTATAAATGCGAAAGTGTGTGAGTGTGGATGTATGTATGTATGTATGTATGTATGTGTGTTACTCCTTCACGCAAAAACTACTGAACGGATTTGGATGAAATTTGGAACAAAGATAGATTATAACCGGGATTAACATATAGGATACTTTTTAACCCAATAATCCAATACTACGCGGATGAAGTCGCGGGGCACAGCTAGTACTCAATAAAGTTTTAAGTAGTATTCCTAGAGAAAAAAAAAACAGAACTTGTCATAGTAAAACAAAGTCGCTATATTCGCGTCCGTCAGTCTGATTCTTCGCTTAGTCGTCTAAACTACGCAACGAATCTTGATGCGGTTTTCACTAACATTTAGAGAATTTAAATTGGTCGAACTTATTAATCCCTGTTTTTAAAAAAATACTTTATAAATTTGGAAGAAACAAAAGTGTAGTCATCTTCTTCTAGTCATTGAAACCCCGTTGTGGAAATTTTCAAGCTAGGTATTTTTCATGCCATCGATATTCCACATAAGCAATTTTTGTTGAAAAGTCGGGATTTCAAATTGATCTTGCTTAGAAGTTGTCTGGCCACTCTTCAAAGATTAGAGTAACGTTATATTTAATCATTAAATTTTAATGTATTTATATGTAGTAATCCGAGAATTTGTAAGGGAGAGTCACATAGATATGGAATGAGCATCTGAGCATTTGTAAATTAGTTCAATTTGTATGTAAATTAGAGCGTTAGCAGACAAAGTAACGCTTGGTTTCCGATGACTTTCCTGTTCCATTAGAAATGTAGAACTGTGGTAGAAACATGGTTACAGAATTCTATGATTTACATTTTCAGTTTATTCTAGTATAGGTACTGTAAGGTTAATGCTTGCAAGACTCCTCAAAAATCAATTTATAACGCTTAGCTTTGACAAAAATGTGTTTAAGTACTTTTAGCATATAAGGAAAATAACGCCGTATACTCAATACAAGGGCCTCCCCTCAAAACGAGGGGGACCAAAATCCACCACGGATCACTGGCCCAGTGCCAATTATGGGATTTCACATAAATGTATATCTAAAATTGGTTAGATTTTCTTAGACATGCAGGTTTCCTCACGATGCTTCCTTCACCGTAAACACATGTTTACGGTGAAGGAAGCATCGTGAGGAACCTGCATGTCTAAGATACCATATAGAAAAGAGAAAGATAGATATCATACTCACATGAGTATGATATTGAAATTATGAATTGCGAAACGGGGTTTGAACCCAAGACGTTGTGCCTGCAAGACGCGTGCTTACCCAATCGGCTGTCAATGCATTTCGAATACGTAGTCTATTATGTCATCTTATTTTTAATTGCGTTTACCTTGTACATGTTTATACTAAACTAGAATAGTTAAAGGTGCCTGCCGCGAAGGGCGCACGTCCAAGCCTCAGCCGACATCGATCACTCGTTGAGGACACGGCGGTTCGCACGCAACACTCACTGCGCGTATAGTTTTGTTAACACCTTGACTTGTACCAAAAACCCACTTCCTAAATATAATTGTCTAATTATTGCAGTGTTTAGCCAATTACGTTACTAATTTAATAGCAACGATGAGGGGTAAATGTCCGGTTAATAAGTACCTAGGCAAATAATTAGAGTAGGCTCGTCGTTATTAGGTACAACCTACTAACTTTTTATAATTAGGTAACTAGCGAGCCCGGCAGCCGTTGGTCTGCCCCGGAAATAATAATGCAGAGCCAACTACCGCGTCCAATTGTGAATCTAAACCAGCATATAACCCACTCAAACACACACAAAAAAATACATCAAAATCAGTCCAGCAGTTTAGGAGGAGTTCAGTGAAAACCACACGGGGGCCCAGTGCGGGTTGGCGGATTTCACATGCCATTCGAAAATTGGTTAGATTTTCTAAAGCACGCAGGTTTCCTCACGACGTTTTCCTTCACCGTAAGCAAGTGATAATCATATAGAAATTACATGAATTACCTATAGGTATACACAATCTTAAAATAAATTATTATTTTAGTCTTAGTTATTTTGTCTAAGCTCCAGACCGCCCAAGCCGAGCCTTCATTCTCGTTAATATGTACCTATTTCAGCTTCACACTTTAAAGTAGTTAGGTACTTAGGTATGCTAAAGGCTGTCACACGAAGACTTATCACGCAGATTATTGTATCAATCTATTCGATAGTAAGTCCTAAATTTAGGCATTCCGTGTTCAGATAACAGTGATATATTTTTTATCATCTTGGCATAGTTACTATCTTATTTATATATTCTTAGATATTTAATTATTTTTTTGTAACAAGTCCAATCAAATTTCTATACAAACTTTCATCTGACGACAATTGGTTGATGTGTGTGTAGGTATATTATTGTATCATATCTGTATGTGACAATAATATTGAAAAATAACCTTATCCCGCCCAAATCAAATCAATCATTCATCATTAAAATTATGTCATTGAAATTATATTTGACGTCTGTTTGGCGCAGAGCGGTTCGAGCGTAGGCCGCTCGGCTCGCTGAACCGGGTGGTTGCGGGTTCGATTCCCGTCAGCATAAATTTTGGAAATGGCCTTTTCGTAATTTTCCCTGGTCTAGGTGTCACTGGGATGGTGCATGCAGATGGTGCCCCCAGTCCATTGTATGGTACCCATAGTACATACAAGTGTTGCTTAGTTTGAGACCATACAGTTGGTGTGTTCACCTGGCGACATTTATTTATTTATTTATGTAACTTCAAAAGATGTAAATAAATCACTGTTCGCATATAAAGTTGATCGATATAAAATGTAAGTGGTTAAAAATTGTGTTTCGTAACGTGCAAGGAGGTCGAGGTCTCTGCATAAATATTATTTGTTTCCTCAAATCGATTTTAATATTCGAGTCGCGATCGCGCCCGACCCTACACAGTTTATTACGTGTCCTGTTTATTACCTAATACATGTATTCACACCTTTATGTGGGTCTAATGCAGTTGGTTGGTTATCTCAAAACCGATCCACCAAACTAATTAAGACAATAACAATTTTGCCAAAACCATGAAAGCGCGTTGAAATCGTTCCATCCGTTCTACAGCTACGATCAGACAGATAGGCATCTATACATCTATCTATACAAATAAATAAAATTGGAGTGTCTGTTTATAATATCAAAATAACACCTTTTCACTAAATGCATATGAAAGTAGGTACATACGACACCTATAACAAAAACGCGATTTAAAAAAAAATTGTCTGTCTGTCTGTCTGTGTGTTTGTTCCGGGTAATCTCCGAAACGGCTGGACCGATTTTGACGGGACTTTCACTGGCAGATAGCTGTTGTTATAAGCAATAACTTAGGCTACTTTAATTTTAGAAAAACAAAATAAAAAAAATTAGTCCTGTCGCGCGGGCTCAGAACGCGGGAGCGGGCTTTTTTGTTAAGTTAAATTCCACGCGGACGAAGTCGCGGGCTCAGCTAGTATCAAATAAAATACTGCTAATGTATTGCGTCCATGGATTAATAAATGTAATATTAATTAATCTATATATTGGCTAGATCCTCAACGTACTTTAACGTAAGGAACTGTAGGTAGCATAACTACCTTCTTACATTTAGACTATATTTTGGTGTTTTTCCTATATAAGCAAATACTTTTTTTTTCCTTTTGCACCTCAGTTTATTTGCATAATAACCTTTTAAATCACAAAAAAAAGATTTATCTTCAATATTGACGGACACTGATCGGGAAATTCACCTAATGTCAAGTGCGACCTCAAAGGCCGCGGTGTGCGCGAAAAAATGCGCCGTGACTACCAAAATTTGTTTACTGCTTACACGTTAGGAAGTTAACACTTGACTGCAGGACAAATCTTATCAATTTGCCTGTACATTTTTTTATTTATATCGCCAGACGAACACACCAACTGTATGGTCCCAAACTAAACAACGCTTGTACTATGGGTACCGTACAATGGACTGGGGCGATCCCAGTGACACCCAGACCAGGGCAAATTACGAAAAGGCCATTTCCGAAATTTGCCCCGGCGGGAATCGAACCCGCAACCACCATGTGCAGGGAGTGGAGCGGCCTACGCTCGAACCACTGCGCCAAGCGGTCGTCGATTTTAATCTACTCATGCAAATAAAATCACAATTAGATTTATTGGTAGGTTCCTAAGTATGTTCACGTAGGTTGGTAGGTATACCTACTAGGAAAAGGTAGGTCAGGTTTCCTAAAACGTAAACCAGGTTTTCAAAATACTTTCATACTGCGACAATGCAAAAAAAAACTGAAAAACGTTGCCATAAAAACGAAACGAAAAGATAATAATTAACAAGCAAAATCGATTATTTGAATATAATTCAGCTAACTTAATATCGATGTCAAAGGTATACAACATTACAAGTACAAAAATCGTTTAAATGTTCGTATACTTTTCGATTCTTTGTAGTAGGTAGTGTCTACGACACGGGACAGGGTCACGCAAGGCTTCTCCGCCGCTCGGTCAAGTGCGACCGCGTGCCATGTATGGCCGCGCGCGTTAGGGTTGCGTATGCGTACGCGGCACAACATAACTTTCGCCTTGTTATTGGTAAATTTAAACTTTTAATCAAGTCGGTCAGTGGTAATCCTTGAATAGTTACTTGTACATATACATAAATAAATAAATAAAACTAGTACATATATTGATATACTTATTTATTTTTTGATTAAAGTTGTTATTAATTTTAAGTAGGTTTATTGTTTCGATATGTTTTCTGAATTAGTTAGCTTTATTGGCATAAGAGGTTGGCGTCTATGAATGAATAATTATTATATACCTAGATTCCAATCGTGCGTTTAAACCAAAAACCGAACGCAGGTACATGCGTTTATTCCGGCGTGTTCGCTCAAACCGCGGGCAGGCATTTCGCGACTCCCGCTTATACTAGTTTAGGTATAATCGCGTCAACAGTCGTACATACTCGTATGACACCACACGCGCCAACACACGCTTTTAAAACCGAGCTTATACGCACCGAAAAAGTGCTAATCTAAGACCGCCCTTATGCCATGCGGAAACGCACTAGCGCATATGACGGAAAAGAATAAAAACGTTTTCATTGTAGAGGAATATTTGAAATAAATATTTTTAATGGGATAATTTATTTGCATTTCATTTGAATTCCAGGTACTTAAATGAATAGTAGCAAAGGCGTGTAAGTTTTGCTTGTTATGAAGATACTAAAGTAATGGTGAAACTTGCACACGATTCAAGCATAGTTGTACTGCTTAGTATTCATTGTAGTGTGCCTTTAAATATGCAACAAGGAGTACTTATCTATCAAAGGCCATCTACGGTTTACTCAATTCGAAGAGAGAGGGACCAGCAACTCCAGAAAAGTGAATTTATTTACAAGCGTTTCAACAAATTCACTTTTTAAGAGATAGGTACATACATCAAAGAATTTATTATTTGGCTTCTACCTATCGTCCTTACCAATGTTTGAGGAGACACCGATTCGCTTCAATGTATGGAAATTACACAAGTCACGTGGACTTCTTATCCACAGCTAATGTTATTTACATATATTTAAGCGTAACAATTTGTAGAGACGCTTGTAAACAAATCCACCTTGCTAGAGTGGCAGATTCTCAATGGACACTCTTATTTATTCGTCATCTGAGAATCACTCAAGCTGATTGTTATTTTTAAATGGCAAGCGTAGGTCGGAGTCCCGTGGGACAGTTCCCGCCCGCGTAATGAGCTCCTCGATAAGGCGATTTGCTTGATTTATTTTTATTGTCATCATAATAATGCCTGAAAAATTCAACCATTGTATTTTTTTATTTTGTTGCAATAAAAAGCTGGAAAGCCAACATATAAACGTAAGTCTCCGCATCGTGGCTACCTAGATATATTTATCTAACATACAAATTTGTAGACAATTCACTCTATTTGCAATTATTGCCAGTGGTAGGTAGGTACATATGCATGCTACTATATAGGTGAATATATGCTACTATATTCGGTGTATCCCAAAAAACATTCTGGAATAGACATTGCTAGGATAGGTACTATATTTCAGTTCTTCCGGTGGTTTACCCATCTCATCGCAAAGTATTATTTAGGTATATGAACGCGCTGAGATAGATGGATCTAGACCGTCCAAGAACCAACCATTTTTGAAATATTCTATAAAGATAACTGACAATGTTTCTCTCATCTATCGGAATAAACTAATGCCATCGCAATATACAGCTTCAGACAGGTAGGTCTGCCTTTTAAAAATAAAGAACTATACTCGTATTACATGCATCTTATATAATACATGAAAAGCGTAGTGCAGGTACGTACCTACTTAACAGCAGCACGACATTCCGGACAGATCAATCGTGGTCACCGTCATTGGCCGTCGAGATAGCGCAAGATGAGCGATCGCGCGTCGACCTTATCCTTATCTCGAGTGGAAGGAATCTTCGGCGGCGGCCGGTAGCGAGCCGACATTCGCACAGAAGCCGCAGCAGGCAGCACGCGACCCTCGAGCCGGCAACAGCAACCTGCTCTGCCGTGCGCGCGCGCATCCCTCCAGTGTCGACGCAGGGTGACGATGATACGCCGGTGATAGGTCCCCGCGGATATATCTCGTTAACGTGATCTCATATCGGACATTAATTAGAGAAAGTGTGAGAATATTGTGAATTAATACAAAATGGGTGAGTATTTTTTATTTCTTTTAATTTTAATTTATAATAATTTGCTATTTACTAGATTAATTAATAAATAATTTATCTATCAATCACAAATATCCTCCTAGTTGGGTAAAACAGTTTTTATTATTTAATAAATTACCTATAAACACTATTAATTATAACACATAGATTAAAAAACAAAAGAGTTGAACCTTTTGTTCCTAAATTGAATATAAGGGAACAACAGACAAATGCCATCGATGACATTAATGATACTTTGAGTAGTATTAAACAATGGCGTGTCGGCACGAGACATGTCGTACATTCGTATGAAAATATCGAACTTGTCACACAAGCTGGTGATCGTGAACGTCTCCGTTGGATGTTGTATAGAGGCTTTGCACTCGCACAATAGGCATTATGACGATGTCCGTGCGAGCCATTGCCAAGACATTGCAATACGGTTGTCACTCATGTATCGAGACAATATTGTTCATATTTGACATTACTTATTACACGAAATAATTTGCTTACTTGCAAGTACAGCCATTGTTTCATTTTTATGAATAACTTTACGAACGTCCAGAGATTTTTAATTTACCCAATATATTATATTTCTCAGTTCTATATTGTTTTGTTTACTGCACAAACTCAAATACAACTTAGTAAGGATAATAAATAGTTCTTTGTATTTTATCAGCCAACCCCATTGGGCCAGAACATGGTGGATTATGGTCTGAACCCCTTCGCATTGAGAGAGAGGCCGTGCCCAGGAATGGGTCATTAAAAGGGCTTATTATCACATATTTCTTCCTCAAATTTTACTTTTTCATCGAATTATTCCTACTGTCTAATTTACTTAAGAATCGATTACTTTCGTAGGTACTAAGTAATTAACTATAAGAA
The DNA here is from genome assembly GCA_905147325.1 of Notodonta dromedarius. NCBI lineage: Eukaryota > Metazoa > Arthropoda > Insecta > Lepidoptera > Notodontidae > Notodonta > Notodonta dromedarius. The sequence continues at coordinate 3,890,619 of LR990167.1, forward strand.
ATTCTGTTCCCTTACCTAATTCACAAAATGCTTATTTACTGCATCTCAAAATATTAATTTATTATAATAAAATCCATTTATCACATGTCCATTTATCTACAAATAAAATATTTTTCATTCATAAATTAATGATAACTTCATCACATAACGAATTGTATCGCACCTATTCACTAAAACTTTGATATTTTTATGCTTACGCGGGGCATATAAATGAGTACCTTTACAATACATAGCTACACATATAATTTAGCCCTTTTGACGTGCCACTCCAGGGCACGGGCCTCCCCTCACTACGAGGGGGATTCAGGCCGTAATCCACCACGCTGGTCCAGTGCGGGTTGGCGGATGCTACACACATACCATGGAGGATTACGTTGTATTATTAATTAATTAAAACCAGAACATATCATTATTATCGGAATATTAATTAGGCTTAATCAAAGCCTTATTGCTTGTTCGTTATACCTACCGTTCATCACGCCTCAATTCCCAAATGGGTAGGCAGTGATGTAGTCCTGTATCACCATCATAATTATTAATAACAGTTGGTACCTATTAGGTCGCTGTGTAACAGAGTAGCGGCCATCTTCTGAAACTGTGAGCTGTTACTATAGGGATAATAAATAAAATAAAATAAATATCGCCAGACTGACACATTAAAAGTATAGTCCCAAACTAAGCAACGCTTGTACTGTGGGTACCGTACAATGGACTGAGGGTGATCCCAGTTACACCCAGACCTGGGCAAATTACGAAAAGGCCATTTCCGAAATTTGCCCCGGCGGGAATCGAACCCGCAACCACCATGTGCAGTTAGCCGAGCAGCCTACGCTCGAACCACTGCGCCAAGCGGTCGTCGAAAGAATAAAAAAGAAAATGTTTACCATCTCGCGTGTCTTCCCCAAAGGGGTAGACAAACGTTGCGCTGGTAAAGTGGTATAAGTCTACCCGTCCACTTGAGCCGCTAGATAGCCCGCTCGCTTCGACCAATATATGATCGCTTCATTTTCCTCCACTCATTGACATGAAGCAATCCTTTTGGTCGAAACGAGCGGGATAACCCAGCTATCCCGCCTGGTTCAAGTGGACGAACACCCTTATAGGGGGCGAACTTATTACCATTATATCGGGCACACGCCCACCCAATGCGAGTGGTAATCTGGCCTGTCCACCACGCTGGCCCAGATTCATACGCAATTTTATTGAATACATTTGTTGTAACCAAATTTATCTACAGGTTGAAAAAAAAGGGTTTACTATTTTTTTCAAAACTTACTTTGTAATTTTAAAACTCTCAGCTTTGGAGGATATTTGAAGAACATAAGGTGTTATAGGGATACTTTTATATTACAGATTTCATAAGTGTAAAAAATCTTTAGTACTTCAACTCTCCCACAAGCCGATAATTTTAGATTTAAAAAGTTAAGTTGGAAAAAAATATAGTATACCCTTTCTGTTACACCTAGTATAGGTATCATATATCATATTAATTCATGGTGGTACGACCAATATTAGTTATATAATATTTCGTACACATAAAGCCACGTCACCGTTGCAGGTTTATAATTTATTATAATAGGTTGTAGATTATTCACTTGAGGCGTTTGTTTTTCCGAAAACGACGACGTCTCTTATCTAAAGTAGGCAGGTGATATTAAAAGGAAGAGTCGGTAAAACCCACTCGACGTCTGATTCACAGTCCTTCCGTCGTATGGAAAATAGATACTTACCTACAGGTTCTATTATTAAGTTATGGAAAACCAACAGCTACATACAAATTATAAAGCATTAAATCTAGTAACAGAAAGCCAATTAAAGGTTTTCACGTATAGCAGTAGAGAAGAAGTAGGGAATTATGAAATATAATGGCAGCTTATCTATGATAATATCACCAACTCACTTTAAAATATGAAATTACCTGGGCGCGGGCGCTTTTAGACACAGGGATCAGGTAGGACGGAGGACATCATAAAATAAATAAATATCGCCAGACTGACACACCAACTGTATGGTCCCAAACTAAGCAACGCTTGTACTTTTGGTACCGTACAATGGACTGGGGCACCCAGACCTAGGTAAATTACAAAAATACCATTTTCGAAATTTGCCCCGACAGGACTCGAACCCGCAATCACCCGGTGCAGTGACGAGCGGCCTACGCTCAAACGCTCGAACGTAAAAGTCGACCCGCGATTCTCCGGTTTTGACATTTACCATCGAGACAAACATTTTGAAGACCGCTAACGACTGCTCTTCGGGTCGAGTAGAGTCGAGAATCGGTCGGCACGAGTGGACTACGTTAAACTGTTAAAACTGACGTATTGCGATTCGAGTTTAAGTCGAGCGTTATTGGAACGACTAACAGACTTGGCCCGCTGCTTTACGTACTATCAAATCTATAAGTTACCAGGGATTCGACGACTTTTGGTCCACCACAAACTTGGCGCAGTGGTTCGAGCGTAGGCCGCTCGGCTCACTGCACATGGTGGTTGCGGGTTCGATTCCCGCCGGGGCAAATTTCGGAAATGGCCCTTTCGTAATTTGTCCTGGTCTGGGTGCCACTGGGATCGCCCCCGGTCCATTGTACGGTACCCATAATACAAGCGCTGCTTAGTTTGGGACCATACAGTTGGTGTTTCAGTCTGGCGATATTTATTATTTATGATTTATTTTTCCTTGCCTTCATTCAGAGCCTTTTCCACACAAACCTTTTACATCTACTCACTTGTTTATATATTACCTTCATAAACACATACTCAATAAGTAAACTTTTTTCTGTTTTGTACATGTATATCCAGCCTTGAGTTATCATAAACAATCCGATGCCTGCGTCAGAACTCCGTGTCCAATGACAATTTAGCAGTCATCTATCGGTCGTATTCTTGCCCGTCCACACGACGATCCCCGACAAAACGAGACCATTCTTTATTTTTTAATTAATTATCCCCATTCATATGCTAAACACATTCCACACAATGTATTTAACAATATCGGATGCGATTAGACTTATTGCCCACATTAGTTTCGCAAAATCTCCGTAATCTATTTCGGTCGTAGTGTTATGTCAGTAAAACGTTGAATTTTTTGTTCAGGTTTAAGTTTTAATGGCTGTGACATAAACTCTAAAGGGGTTTTAGAAAATTGCCTGGCTTTCCGTGTTCAGTCTACGCGTTTAATGTTTTTAAATGCTATATTTTGGAAAATACGTTAGAGAACTAGATAAGTATTTAAACTTATGCAAATTATAGTGGCATATTCGCTCTTCTTCCATAATATACAAAAGAAAAGGCAATGATACACACTGACTGTAATATATCGTAAAGTAATCCAACCTAAGGGTGACCTGAGCCGCAGAAATCATCCTAGATCGAGCCGGACGGGCTGGTTGGGCTACCTAGCCCGTTCGCTTCGACCAATAGGATCGCTTCATTTTCCTCAGCTCATTAAAAGCCCGGTCGAAGCGAGCGGGCTAGATAGCCAGCTAGCCCGCCTGGCTCGAGTCGAGAGTCACCCTAGGCCGGGGCCGCAACGATAACGCGATTGCGATGTCACCGATATCCCTCACATTCTATAAAACTTCATTCGTTAAGGTTTTTCTGGTACGCAACGAGGCGACATTCTTTTTTTTCCTGAACCAAAGGTTATGTTCAAAGTATCTATTTTTAATATTAATTGCACGTGTTAAATGCCCCATTGCATTCTCTCGTGCGCATACGGGTATGGTACAGCCTTCACGCCATCCAATGTCAAATAACGCATTAGCATACCAATTTCATTAGGTAGGTACTAACCTGCACGTATGACGTGGGACAAAAATGGTTCATTAGGTATATAATGTTTTGAACATTTTTATAAAACATTTTTTTTATGATTTACTAAGATGCGCAGGGCCTGGACGCGGATGGGTTTTAAAGGGGTTTTTATACGACTAACCCTTTCCCAAAATGAAAATACTTTAGTTACTTCAAAACCTGGCTTATTGCGTGCGTACGTTATGTGTATTACCTAAGATCCTAAAAAACATCGTTTACATATTCTTCGATTAGGCCATTATAGGACCTTATAATCATCTTCTTTCCGTATTGAGCTTGGTAATCCATTAAATATTTTGATGTCACGCAAACTATGCTCTTCTTTAGTAGCTGAGTAAAAGTCCAAATAGTACATACATCCAAACATTTCACACGACCCGGGTATGGAACCCAGGACCTCATGATCTGCAGGCCGAGACCTCTACACCAACGCTATTTTATTTAGGTTCAAGTTCATTCCAATTAATTTACTCGGATCGTACCACAACATGTGGCACATACGACAAAACAACTCGCACACTTCATTACAACGTCATGTAACACAATTGCTCGCTGTTGGTTTCGAAATGATATCCTTGACTAACTTCGACTGTGTCATTGTCACATTATATTTGTCTCCACATCTGATAAAAAGCCTCCGCGTGTTTAGACATGTCATTCGATATTTATAACGGCGGAGCCCAGCTCGCGTTCGTTATGGAATTGATTAATCAAGTTGTAGTAAACACGCTACCTGTACTTTCATTGTATGTGATAAGATAACGACAGTTATAGAATTAACTCGTCTAAAATAACGTATGTTTGATCAACCTCAATATGAATTTGATGTTGCAAAAACAGTAGCCTTATAGCAGATAGCTAATGTTTTAAAAAGGCTTTGTGATTCAGGTTGAAATAATATTTATTTAAAATTTAAATCTTAAGATTTTAATTTCTGTGACTGTCTCGGTGTGAGTCAGCTATTGTAAGCTTTGAATGATTGACAATAAGACAATATATTGAACATACTGAGATGGTTCCGACTGTTCTTGTTGAGCGTTCCATTGGAACATAATACCTATAAGGTGATAAATAGAGCTAATTTTACTGTATAATCGGGATCAACCCAATTTGACACATAAAATAGATTTCTGGCTTTCTGTTACTTTACGACCATATGGTAAGGATGTCTGTAGATACTGTTCGTGAGTACCAAAATAACATACATACCTACATATAAATATATAGATAACTCCTTATAGTAAACCAATATTACACATACATCATAGGTAACATGGATTTCTATTAATCAGTATCAGTAGACTATTATTACGATACGGACACAGATTTGCACTCTATAGGTACGTATTAGAAATTGATCATCTGAATTTGATCCTCTCTTTGACCCTCTTTAGATTTGGGCTATTAGTAATGTTGGTTTATAGGAATAATAGGAGTAAGTACCAAACTATACCAGAAGTGGTTACCAAGTCCCTATGAAAATGCCAGCCTTCGTTAAATGATTATAATCATTTTCCTTAACGGTAACCACTTACAATTGACACTATCATGATGAGGAAATACTCAAAAAATTGGAAACAACAACAAATGGTTGCGTCTGCTTATCAATGCGGCGTTTTGTGCTCAAGTGGTCGCAATCTATGTACTCGCCTTATTTTTATCCATACTATGTATTAACTAACCAGACATAAGTGTTATATCGCCTTATATTACGAAATAAAAACAAAATGTTGCCGCGGATTTTGACGTAGTACTTAACTCCTAAAGTTTACTCAAATCCCGTCCCACGGCCATCGCGCTCGACATTAGGCATGTTAAGGTACATTTTTTTATAGATTACCTAGGTACTTGCGGCATCTTTGAAGTGACGCGTCTTACCAAGAATATTGGAGATGAGTTTATCTGACTGATTTGGGCGTCGCCCTTTACTTTTAATTAAACGTTAATTATTTGTTGTTTTTTAATGAAAATAATTGAAATCCTAGATCCTACTGAATGAAGACCGCATCCAGCTCCTATTCTATGGGGTTCGGTAGGTACCTCAGGTATCTTCTATAAACACAGATATATTAAGTAGGTACAAATAGGTCATACACTTAAAAGATTTTAAAGTAACCTTGCTAAAGTTAAGCACTTAAGGTACCTACATAAGTTAAAATAATCGTACTGTGAACATTATTGCAAAATAAATGAGGGTAGATAATTATGACCTTTAATGACAGTTTACAATCTGCGTCGATGTAATCAAGATCTTTTGGACATTCGCGTACAACGTCTTACGCGAATACCTACCTAATTACCGTAGTATTAAAAACGTTTACACTATTTTCGTATTTCTGTAAAAGACTTTCAGTTTAAGGTGCCGTAAATAAATTCAACAAACAAAATGGATCGACGTCACCATGTTATTGAACACCAAGGACAATCGTGCCAATAACAATTTAGTTATTTTCGGATAGAAGTGTAGAAGCTCGTAGCTACAATTGAAGTGATATTTGTTTATAACGCTTTCCCTTTGACACGTGATTTCGTTTATGAAAATGAGATAATAATTATGAACAGAGATACACAGATCAACATAGCAAAAGTTGCGCTTAGACGTGCTTTATCAGTTGAGTAAACTTTATTGGAACAAATAGGTATAGTTTTTAAGGTATAACGCGTGGCGTTCAGAGCACTGATTGACTTGGGCTAAGTTTCTTAATAATGTATTTTGATTTTAGTGTTTCTCAATTACAGGTCTCGACTTTTTGGAGCATGGAGCTGACTTCGAAGCCGCCATTTCGGCCACCGGTGAGTGTTGATTATCATTTACCATAATACCTATTATTAGCCAAACTGCTAAGTATTTTAATTATGTGCAAATCGTTTTGTTTTACACGCCTCTTTACTTGGCTAGTGGTGAGTAATCCATTATTGTTTATTGGTAAATAACACACTGATATTCCGGGATGATAAGAGGAATTATTATCATAGAAAGTAATGCAGTACTAATGGATCTTACTATGCTTAAACCGCCTTAAAACGATGATAAATTCATAGTGCGCTAAATGTATCGTGTCTAATCTAAAGGCACCTTTACTGCGATACCCTCCTCTCTTCGACTATCGAAACCTAGATCCGCAACTCCTTTGAAATCGTATTATTAAGAACGCCTACGCGCCCCCTAGGGCATAGGATGGGGCGTTCCTCATTTTGTTCGGTACTGGCAGCAATTATCAAATAATAAAATGATCTTAGTTGGTTTGCTTCACAACTGATTTAGGTATATAGGTACATAGGTACATCGGTGTAGGTATAGATTTTTTTTTTTTATTAAGCTTTTCCCCGGGACTCGTCGAGGGTCAAACCTCAACGTCATTGTTGGACACTAGACACTATTGTCTGTCCTGGCTTACAGGAGTGTGTAGGTGATAGGAGTGTGTAGCGGGCCCATGTCCCAATTTTATAACCGATTTAGGTGGTACCTACAAGCACTAGGTTCTTCATTTCTTAGCGGGCTGTTAGTATATACAGGGATGCTAGCTACTAAGACTAAGCTACTAAGACAATTGACCGTAAAACCTTCCAGGTAAGTAGGCGACGACGCTTATTCCGCTGTTAACAGCGGTGCAAAAGTATAGGTATACTAAGCATTAGCGCTTTATGTCTCAAAATATAAGGACATGCATACATCATCATCGTTTCAGCTGAAAGGCTGCTGGACATAGGCCTTTAACAGCGTTGTGGAAACCTTTGGAGAGGCCTATGCCTCCCCCAAAGTTTTCCACATCGTCCGGTACTGTGCTACTCGCACCCAGCGGACACGCATTAGAAGAAAATATTGTACAAGTTCACTTCATATATCCTCCTAACGAAATGATTGGAAAATTATAAATTATTACACAATAAAATCGCTTATTTACATTGTTACTCCTGTATTAGGTTGTACATAAACAAATAGACAATAGTTTAGAACAATGGGCCATCAATGAACTGCCAATATCAATAATAGTGTGCTTGTGTATGCGATTTGAGAGCGTTCTCTAACTAACTAGAGATGCTTGGTTTGTGGATAAGTTCATAATTTATAGAGTGATCATTATACCTACTTTTTTTAAAATAAAGTACCTCTTTATATAGGTAGGTGCGTGCGTAGATAGGATTTATTTTTGCAAGAAAAGTGTTATATCCCGCGCAAAGCCAACCTAGTCAACATAATAATTATTTTAAAGAAGTACCTAATTATACTCCTGTTCCCTTCGTGTACCCTGAATTAATTAGCACATTAGTTAGTATGAGCTACCAGCACATTAAATAGGTAGGTAGGAATTAAAAACTGCTGTTACGTCGCTTAATTATTTGCGATATTACTTATAATACCTCCTACCTAGTCAGTTAATTTCACGAAGACGCGTGAATTACTACAAATTGAACCATATGCCAGTGTAATAAGAGCCACAACGAACTGTTATAAGTGTATTCAGGTGAGGTACCTGTTTCAAGTGTTTATAACGAAATATTGTTTAATAATCTGATTTTATGTCCAGGCTTCGGTCGCTTCCACTTCTGTCTGCTGGCTGTCACCGGGCTGATCTACGCGAACACGGCTATCGGCATCACTATAGTGTCGTTTGTCCTCCCGGCGGCGACATGTGACTTCCGGATGACATCCGCAGACAAGGGCTGGCTCACCGCTGCGCCTATGTTGGGTGAGTTCGCATAAGGAAACTTGGTAATGGTCAATTAACAACTATTATTCGTGTTTCACTGTGATTTATAGAAGTTTATAAATAGACTGGGACTTATGTGTTGTCAATTCCGCATTAGCAAGTAGTTTCAAGTGTATCTACCTACCTATAGTTTAAATAAGAATCATTCAACTGAGTAGGAAAGTTTTGGGTGCTTTTTTGTCATCCACTTTTTTTTGTTAAATATCGCCAGACTTGCACGCCAACTGTATGGTCCCAAACTAAGCCCCATTAATTGTACTATGGGTACCGTACAATGGACTGGGGGCGATCCTAGTGACACCCAGACCTAGGCAAATTACGAATAGGCCATTTCCGAAATTAGCCCCGGCGGGAATCGAACCCGCAACCACCATGTGCACTTGCGCTAAGCGGTCGTCGGATTTGGTATTAAGATTACCGTAAAGGCGACTTAATACTTATACAACCACAGACAAGCATACAGGATAGTTCCTGTCAATGCTGTAAACAGACATTTACCCATAAAATTAAGGTAATATTTTCTTAAAATATGTTCGTAACAGGTATGGTGATCGGATCATACTTCTGGGGCTGCTTGGCTGACACCAAGGGGCGCAAGATTGTGCTCATCTCCGCCTTGCTGATCGACGGGTTCATCGGAATCCTCTCCTCGTTCGTACAGATCCTGCCCATCTTCATGGCTTGCCGGTTCGTCAACGGATTCGCGTAAGTATCCGAACGTAAAACTGGGCTACGCTAAATGGGGTGTACCGATCTGATCTGCACATACTGGTATGGAGAAGGCAGGAAGCATAGATGATGTATCATGCTATACAATGATATTTAGGTAGAATTCGTATAATTAGGAAGGAAGGCAAGTACTTTTCTGCTTATCATTAGCCATAGGAAGTGGACTTTTTTTCTTCCAACTCCTCCTATTATTTCTTTCGATTAAATTCGTGCGGGTTCCAAGACAATTTAACTTTTCCCCGGGACTCGTCGAGGGTCAAACGTCGACGTCATTATTGGTCACTATTGTCGATCCTGGCTTACAGAAGTTACAGTGTGTGGCGGGCTAGCCATAGGTAGCCTAAGGCGTTTGCGGTATTTCGGTATTAATTTATTAACAAAGTTTCGGTTATTTGATGCGGCCGCTGACTACCACCATACTCGTATAGGTATGATTGGGTATAGGGGTTTGCTTTAACGTGCATCCCTGGCCTAAAAAGGTAAGGTAACGATAGGGATGTCTAGGTTATTTTTCTTTACCTCAGTAACTTCTTAAGTGTTATCGGTACGAAACTCTACCCTACATAATTTGGCTTGAATTTAAATTTCTGAAACAAACCTACATTAGTCATATTATGAGTCAACATTAATTAATGTAGAACAAACATCAGTCACCTGTGTAACGCTAACTCACGTTTATGGTGTACTTTTAATAACACCAAAGTACTATAATTGTACAAACACAGACTCGTGGCTCGCAAGCCATTGATTCAACTTACCGACCGTCTTACCATGCGATTGTACACGTGACAGAGCTACTAAACCAGCGACAGAGAATCACAGCAGTCCTAACACCCAAGTCATTATGACTAGAGACCTAGTTCGAACAAGGTATTATGTATAGCTCGGTACTTAAAGTCGATATTCTGATTTTTTGTGAGTCTATGTTACACGTGCGTAACTAAAGAACGCCACGACAATCGCTTGTTTTATGTCCGCAATCGTCGATTGTTTCTTACGTACATAGTAAACAATGGTGTCCACAAATCATGCCCGATATCACGCTATCGACTATTATATTTATCGATTATAGATCCAGCTTCTCACATTTGCTTATTACCTGGTAAAATAGTGTCATCGGGATTACATATTTACCCGTTTATACTGATCAACCAAGCATTTACCTAGGGCTTATTAACTTTTATTAATAAAGTAACTTCTTTATTTTTTTCAAACATCAAATACCCAGTGGGGTAACTTTCGTGAAAATCATTTTATTTGTAAAGTAATTTTCGTAATGTAATTTAAGTAATGTCTACAAGGGATTAGATCAAGTTTCGTTATAACAAACGAATATCTAGATTAGGTAATGCTACATGTTGACCAAAAACAATGAAAATATAGGTACCGACAATATCAGTACCTAACAATAAGAACAAATAACGGAAAACGTTACCCTTCCATAGCTGCTTAATCACACTTTTTTTGTTTCAGTGTTGCCGGAGCCATGGGAATCTGCTTCCCGTACTTGGGTGAATTCCAGCAGACGAAATACAGAGAGAAAATCCTCTGCTGGATGGAAATGTTCTGGACACTCGGAGTCATCTTACTTCCACGTAAGAAATATTTATACATTTACCGCGATGCCGAGTACTAATAGCAATAATTGTTTTCTTTCTTTGGATACCTATCGTAAGATTAATCAAGAAATAATACTTCTGTACCATCTAATAGGATAGGAACTGCATATTTGCGGTGAATATCATTATCTGCCACTTAGTCAGTGTTCTTAGATCTGGTTATTTAACTTTGGTGAAAAGTCGATCCCAAATCTGTTCAAGGAACTTTTTGGAACGTCCCTTTAACCACTAGTAGTCTAAGTACAATCTATTTACGTATTGCTTCTCGTGTTCCGTCACTCTCATATTAAAAGATTTTATAGTTTGGCAGTGAAAACGCTTTTTCGGACGAAGCGACGGTAACGTCAAATAAAGACGTGCTTTGATAATGATTGGGGATCGCGCTAGAATTTTATGGGTGCCTACAAATAGGTAGGTAGGTATAATAATACAAAGCCAATGATGGTTGATGGACTAACTAAAGAGCCTGTTTATGTACAGTGATCGCTTGGGGCATCATTCCGATCCAAGGCATCCGCATGGAGAGCGGCGCCTTCTCCTACGACTCGTGGAACTGGTTCGTGGCCGCGTGCGGCATACCCTCCCTGATGCTCGGCTTCTGGCTGTTCTTCTTCCCCGAGAGCCCCAAGTTCATGATGGAGTGTGGTGATTATGACGACGCATTGAAAGCTCTTAAGAGCATCTACAGACAGAACACTGGCGATGACCCCGACAACTACCCAGTAAGTGTTCATAACTTATGGCTATATAGCATCTAACTTAACTTAAGAAGAACCATCTACCTGTAAAGGAGTTGGATAAGGGTGTAAACCTTTTGCTCGTAATTTACAGATTCTTTTCTAAGTGCGTTCATTTATAACTATAACCAGGAATTAGTGCCTGAAAATCTGTGATAGTTTCTCCCGCATCAGCTATCTGAATAGCATGGTAGATTCCATCTGATAGCTTTTTTAATATGTCCTTAATGGGAAAAGGAGTCTTCGTTACGCAATTGTTTTTTGTTAACAGATCAAAAGCCTCAAGGAGAAAGTACGCACAGTGTCGGTGGCGTCCCAAAACTCGCAGAAATCGGTCCGTAGCCTGAGCATCCGCAAGCGCAAGGACCTCAAACGACTGTTCTCGGAGATCTGGGCACAGACCAAGGCTCTGTGCAAACCACCCTACCTCAAATACACGATCCTAACCTGTATTATCCAGTTCGGTTTGACCACAAGGTAGGTCTTCCTCCATACATGAAATACAACCGAATAATTTGAGATGGTTTCCAAAAACCAGTGAAATTGGCTTTTGGTCACACGGTTCTTAGTATGAAACGACACGACTCAAAAGCTGCTTATGTATTGGGACAGTCAATTTTAAAGAATTTATTTATATCTTTTACGTATTCGACCAACGAAGGATCAGTCCGTCAACTACTTGCAATCCGACTGGTTTCATCACCTGAAAACATTTCAACTTGGCCCAAAGCACCTACCTCCTTTTTAACCAAACGAGTGTTTGCATTCGCCAACCTCTTAATTGAAATACTTTTCATATATCTTACCTAGGCATTCGTAACATTATTACCTACTGTTAGTAAAATTTTTAAACCAACAAGAATTAATAACCCTTGCCTTATTAATAATGACAGGAACCCTATTCGACTTACTCCCAAGCAAAATAACCAGCCACTACACTCAAAATAACCATCGATTTATTAATTACAGTTACTACACCCTGATGGTTTGGTTCCCCGAGTTATTCAACCGCTACGAAGAGTTCGAGCACCGTTTCCCCAACACCTCTGCGTCAGTGTGCGACGTGTCCGGCATCGTGGTGGTGGACGAGGCCTCCAACGACCCCTTCGACTGCGGCAAGACCATTGAACAGAGTGTGTACATGCACACGCTGATCGTCGGCCTCGCCTGCATCCCCACGTCGCTATGGCTGCCTCTTTGCGTGCACAAGCTCGGCGCTAAGTTCTTCCTTAGTAAGTAGTTACTTATTCCCTTTGCAATCACGATATTTCATTGGATCTGCGCGCGTTAGAATGTGAGATTATTTTTTTCAATCTAATTTTAAAACTCACGTCAGTTTAAGCATTGAGAAACATTATAATAAATACTAGTTCATGCCCGCGACTTCGTCCGCGTAGACTTAAGTAAAGTATTCTATGTGTTAACCTAAGTTATAAACTATCTATGCTCCAAATTTCATCTAAATCCGTTCAGTACTTTTTGCGTGAAAGAGTAACAAACATACATCCACACTCACAAACTTTCGTATTTATAATATTAGTAGGTAAGGATAATTAGTACCTATGACACGAAGAAAATTTTATCGATTGAAATGGTCAAAAATCAATCAATTGAAAGCATTAAGCAATGGCAGCAAGAACAGTCCCCCTTAAAGTCCCCTTTAAGTTATAAGAATTTTAAAAACAATTACTCCATATTGTTTTCTTATGTTTACGCGAATACTACACACTGAAATAAAATTATTTTTCGGATTTCGGATATTTTTCGAACATAAAGTTAATAAACGCGATAAAATCCGAAAAATAGTTTTATTTCAACAATTACTCCCTTATCCTTACTATAAACGTGAATAAGCGGACGAATAGTTACACACCGAACTATCTCTTTATGTCATCAGTAATTTGACATCCGAAAGAAGACAAAGTATGGTGTAACTATACAACCGCTAATCCACATTTATTTAAAAGGGGGTTAATGAATATGTGTCTATCAAACATTGCATTTTGTATGCGTAAAATCAAGAATAGTCTTATACTTTACTCCTAGTTTATTCACAAAACCAAGTCTTATTTCAAATATCTTCTGACTGATCTGAAACCTAAATAAGGCACTTCATTATTTATATTGTTGTTACTAATGTTAGATTAAACTTACAGTCTTCAGTTTGGGCTTCGCCGGCGTGGTGACCGTCGGTTTGTACTACGTACAGAACTCCACTCAGAACCTGGTGCTGTCCTGCATCTTTGAAGCCCTCACCTCGCTTGCCATCAGTCTTGTGTTTTGCGTCCTGGTCGACTTGTTCCCTACGAATCTTAGGTAAGACTCGGTGCAATACTAAACCAAGAGATCCGAAGACTTTTAAATAGAACTTGATGAGGGCGTGATATTTCATTTCGGTCAATGGGAAGATTCTGACATGATACTCTATCATATTTCCAACTCTTACAATGCACAATGATGTTATATTTGTATATTACTATATGTTACTAAACTTATAAGAAAGCTTACCTAAAACCCAATGCTGGTTATTTGGATATCCGACATTTAAGTGGGACAGATGATGATATTTAGAACCATTATATACATCTACAACTTTCTGAAAACGTAAACGTAACGTAACCATTTTAAGGAACGTGGACTGGGCTCTTCACAGTTTTGTCTAATAACTTGGGGTATCTTTCTAACATTTGTCGTCTCCAGGGTAATGGCTGCGGCGCTCTCCCTGACTGCGGGTCGAGGCGGCGGTCTGATCGGCAACCTGTCCTTCGGTTACCTCATCGATATCAACTGTGTGGTGCCTATTGTGGTGTTCTCAGCATTCCTTTTCAGTAAGTATCACTTTTTTATAGATGGGCAATGGCATTTGGTTCACTGCGCAAAAATTATACCTTAGGTTTGATATGAACTGTATTTATTGCCAAGATTCAGTATCGGATTTCCCTTGAGGCTGACTGGGCTCAGGCCTAGGGCGGTCAGATATTAGGGGCGGCTAGTCGAGGCAAAAAAACTTTGTAGTGTCCGCTGTTACTTCTGAACCAATTTTGATAAAAGTTATCAAGAAACACAATTTATATTATACGTCTCAGTAAACGATGAGCTGAAAAGTGGAGGCTGGAACTACAAGGTTTAGGGTCGCCAAGACTGATAGTCCGCCTCTGCGAAGACTATAACGTTTATATAATTATGATTCCATCCGAATGCATCTGAATGTCGCATTATGCGATAGAGAAAGCTCTGTGTAATAGGCATATCTTGTAGACCTTTGCCTACGTTGTACAAATTCACATATACAGGTTGAAACATAAAGGGTATACTTTTTTTTTTAAACTTAACATTGTATTTCTAAAACTATCAGCTTTGGAGGAAACTTGAAACACAAAAGGTGTTATAGGGATACAGCTGTTGACAGATTTCATAAGTCTACAAAACCTTTAGTACTTCAACTGTCCCACAAAGCCGATAGCTTTAGATTTACAAAGTTAAGTTGCAAAAAAATATTATACCCTTTCTGTTTCACCTAGTATTAATTAATATTCAGGCTATGTTTTGTTATACCCAAATATTATTATTTTGATTAATAAATCCGTTTATCTTTCCAGTTGCTGCCATACTCTGCTTCTTCTTGCCAAAGACAGGACAGGAGGCCCTAGATTAAGCCGCGAGTGTTTTGTTTATACATAGAATAGTGCAATTAGACTGTCTGCGGCGCATAGTTAATATCCCATGCTCGGAGTGGATGTACATATCATTTAGGATGTAAATATTGAGGACAAGTATTATTTATTAGCGTGTTGCGGGCCCGTGCGCCTGCTCACGCACCTGTTACCGTTTACTGTGATGCAGTATCCCGAACGTCTTGTTAAGTAATGAACATAACAGTATTTTAGAGTTGACTGTGTAATATAATTCATTTAAATTATTACTTATTATGTACTTATTAAAGGTTAATCTACGTACCATTTATTGGATTGTTGTTTTTTTTCTTTACTGACTGACTGTTTGTCGTGACTTTGTTTAAAAAATATCCCTGTGATTATTTAATTTTTTTTTGTCTTTTATTTTATTTTGAATTCACCAGTTTCTTATATAATTTATTTATCTCGAAGTCTACATGTTTACAACTTAAATATTAAATACAAATAACTAATATAGAAAGACTTTAAAACATTAAAATAAACCTTGGCCGCGTGGGATGGTGCCAAGAATGCTGGCTGCATTTCCTCGTTGGATCGATAGGCTGATTTTTTGAACGAGAAAAGAGTCAGCTCTCCTGTCACCCGTGGAGGCAATAATTTTGGGGGTTAAAACATTAATAAGCTTTTTGCTCTGTGGCTCCATGGGCCTAGGGTTTCTACGGCAAATGGCACAAATACGTAATTATTATTTAAAGAAGCGTATTTGCGCCGCTTGCCGAGATCCGCTTTTTCTGCCGCGGCTCCTGCTGCAGCCACTGATTTAATTTATTTAATTGAATTGAATTGCCTTCATTGCACTCGTGATCGCAAGTCGAAACGAAATGAAACACATAATTATTATAATTGTGTATTATAACTTAAAATATAAAAATCATATGAACTAGATTACTTTACATAGTTACAGAAAGAAATCATTATACAATTTTTAACAAAATAAATTTTTTTGAAGATTCATTTTAAAAGATGTTAAGGGTTACTCTAATTATCCGATTTAAGGAGTTCTACCACCAGTGTTATATTTACTATACATAGCATGCATTACAGAAGGAATGGCAATTAATTATTATTAGTTGCAATTACAAAACTAAAATTGATAAACATTGGCATTTTTATACATACAAGACTATTTAAGTGCGATTTTGTGAATACGCTATATTAGTTTACCACTTCATTCCATTAGGTTTCCGTACTAAGAAACGAATGTTGTCTTCCACAGAAATGTTGATATAATCGTAAAAGAGACTTCTCAATTATAAATATTATATTTTTACAGTAACAGTTACAAAACGAAATCACATAGCTTTAAGCTCTTAGTATAAACGTAACAGTAAATTAAAATAAATTTGTAGGTACAGGTAATAACATAATTAATTTCAAATCATTTTCTACCAAATAAAGACAGTAAATCATTTCGATACAACATAAATATTATTTAGATTGTTTCTGGACTTGACAGTGTCGGATACTACTCAACTCATCACGCCTATAGTCCCCATAGGGATAGACAGCGGTGCGCTAGTGCGTACCCATATTTCATCGGTGGTTGCAGTGTAAAGGTTACTATAAAAAAAATATATCCCCAGACGAACGCACTAACTGTATGGTCCCAAACTAAGCAACGTTTGTACTATCCAGACCAGGGGAAACTACGAATAGGCCAATTTATACTGACGGGAATAGAACACGCAGCCACCTCGGTGCAGAGAGCCGGCGACCTGCCCTTGAACCACTGCGCCAAGCGTTCGTTAACTTTACATACTACATGGAATTCACATACCATTATCAGACAGACAATATTACTAACTTGTGAGAACAATACAAAATATAACTTTAAGCCCAAGAAAATAAAGATCAAAATTAAAAACATCCACTATTATTACCTGTACCATTATGAGGGTGTTCAGCGCGACGTCTGCGCAGTGCTGGGCACCTGCGGCAGGCCGAACTCGTCGACGGGCACGCCGTCCTTGTTGCGCACGCTGTCCGCGCCGGGCTCCTTGTCTGGCGCGGCTGGCAATTTCACCACGTCATCCAGATACGACGCGTCATCGTCCAGGGCTATCTCGTCACCTGGAACCGATTAATGTGATTACGACTTTATATTCATAGCCTTAAGTTACAATTTTATGGGTTCTGTAGTCCCTCCAAGGAACCCTTATAAGAGCATAGTCTATCATATCATAGTCAGGTCTGGGTGTCACTGGGATCGCTCCCAGTCCATTGTACGGTACCCATAGTACAAGCGTTGCTTAGTTTGGGACCATACAGTTGGTGTGTTCGTCTAGCTACTATAGCTGCGTTTCGTACGATGAGTGAGGGAGCCGGAAGTACAACCTCTCCCTTTCCCTCCCTATGTCCCACTCTCCTTCAGGTAGGCAAGAGTGAACTCGGGCCGAGGCGAGAATTGTTCAGCACGGGTGGGCGAGTGGTTAGTGGACTACGGAAAACTGACAAAACTGTCATATTGCGAGTCAATTGCAAGTCGAGCGTTATTGGGCCCCAGCCCCACTAGCCAAGTGGCTTCGACTACAAGCGTTGCTACAAAACGCTACGCTCAAATGTATGGAAATGACAGTCGATAAGTAGATCACGTGACCTAGTCATTTCCATACATGAAGCGTAGCGATTTGTAGAAACGAATGAAGACGAAGCCACTTGGCTAGAGGGGCAGGTGTATTGAGCCATAAGCGCTTCTGTTTCGGGATCGTCAGTGTGTGACTTACCGAGGGCGTCGAGCTCGGCGGCCAGCTCGTCGTCATCGATCTCGGGCATGCCGTACTGGCGGCCGAGGGCCTCCTGCACCTCATCCGCTTGCTCCAACATGTCCGCCAGATCATCATTCACATCCTTCAATAAATAGTTTATTAAATTCATATTCGTTTTTTTTATTATACGTGAATAAATATTGGCATTGCTAGACTAACACACCAACTGTATGGACCCAAACTAGGCATGAGCACAGGTACCCAATGATACTGAAAGTGACACAGACTTAGACAAATTACGAAAAGGCTATTTCTGAATTTCGTCCAATAGGAGTCGTACCTGCAACCACCCACTGCAGTGAGCCGAGTGTCCTATTCTCGAACCACTATACCAAGTGGTCACAAAAAAAGTAATCTTTTTTTTATATCCTATTCATAAATCCTACTCCTAGGCTAGGCCTTCCCTTTCTCTTTCACACCTCTCTGTCCAGTGCAATTTTCGGCCTTCTCTTTCCCACAATAGTTTCCAGGTCATCCCGACAAAGTCTTCGCGGTCGTTTCCGACGCGGTCGGAGCCGGGCGACGAGGTTAGCGGTCGCCCAGCGACAGCAACGCTATCGATTTAAATTATTTTGGATGTAAGTAGGCCCATACTAGCGTTCAAGACGGTATTTGTTGGGAAACGGTGTGCTTTTGTTGCGAACAATTCAACAGAAACTCCTATAACACATACTAGATATGCTGCACTAGCCAAGATTATTTTAAAGTCACTGTTGCGTAGCCTTGAGATGCCTTGTATACGAAGGGACTAAATGTGTGCGAGAATTCTTTATACACATGTTCCACCTGTGGACCAGCTCTGGCACAAATAACACCGCAAACCCTCTGTAAATTTGGCCATTTCAATTTTTCAGTAGGCTTACCTCAATAGTATCAATGTTAATCTTCTTGAATTCCTTCTTCATCTGTGTAACGCCATCCTTCATGGCGGCAATGGTTGTGTGCGTGTCTTTGAGGGTCTGTGTCGCGTAGTTGGCTTGCTCCATGTTGAACGACTGCGCTCTGAGGTTGTCTAGCTGTTGCTCGTACCTATAATTTATTATTATAATGAATCAGGATAGTTTTATACAGGATATTATGTGTACTGTGAGTCTTATAACACTGGTATACTGGTCAATTTGCAATAATTCACAAATCTGAAGTGATTGGGGTCCAACCCCAAATGAATATTATTTGAAGTCAAAAATCCTGATGCAGGTATTTTGAAGCCCTGCCATTTTAATAATGCCTAAGTATAAAAAGTCTATCAACCTATTGATGACTATCAAATAGTATAGCCAAGAACAGTCTCAAAATATAAGTGATTAAATAAAATCTGCATTGTAATTGGTCAGTCTGTTTGGGAGCTACAACGACACAGCCAAATCAGTGAAACATGTAAAATCCTTCTTTGTGTTTGCATCAGGAGTTAAAAATACGCCAAATTGTTCTTACATTTTCTTTTGCTTCAAAACCCTCATTGCTTTCTGTTTAACTGAATTCTTTGCGGGGCCCTCTCTCATTTTACTCATCTGATCTTTGTATTTCCGCAGTTCCGTCTCCAATTTCTGCACTTTTTGTTCGATATTATCCGCCCTGCCATCGACCTAAAACAAAGTTTATTGTGAGATTAACAATCGAGGAAATCATGAACATGAATCATCCAAAGTCACAAGCATCTAAAACTAGATGTAGAAAGCAGTTTACAACCAACTTACATTGCTAATACAATCAGTAATGCTTGGGCCTGGTTCTTTAGGCTTTCCTCGTCCAAATAGCCTATTCATTTTTGATTATTTTAGTTATCAAAAATACAAAATAAGCACTGAACAATATAAATTTCACAACAATTTTGACGTACATGAGATCTATATATTGACACTATTGTTGACATATCAGTTGTGTTGACAGACTGCCAACTTTACTGCCAACTGCCAAGCCAAGACTAGTGTAGTCACCACAGACTAGTGTACTCTCAGTATATGGCCCGTGTTTAATAAATCGATCTCAAGTCTGAAAGCAATCTTGGAATTGTCATTTTTATATCATACCGGTACAAAATTTTGAATCCTTGACATGTAAAAGCAAACTCAAGATCTCTCTCAGACTTGACGTTTAGTATAAGTTTATTTTAGTTTAGCAAAATATGGCAATGTTCTTCAATCATAACAATACATCAAAATTGTTGTTGTCACCATGGTTGCCACAACAACAGTTAGCTATACTTTTGATAGGATGGCAAATAACAATAATTTATTTTTCTACAATAACAAGAAGCTTAGAACGACTATAAAGTTCTTGTACAATACCTACCTATTACCTACATCACACAAAGTAAGTATTAAAATACAAGGTACTCTACATATCTCTAATCTGTGGTGGTATTAAATAATAAAACGGATTTTTTAGGTTAGTTTTATCTTCTGAACATAATTTATATTAGTTTATAATTTCCTATGTCCCATATTAAAGACCGTAACAAATAATAAACGTTATTTAAGCAATGACTACTAATGGAACTAACAGTACTTTGGTTTGTATTACATATTTACGAATTATCGCAATAGATGCATACTTTAAGTTTCTGCTTCTGGTGTTTAAATAAAATAAAAACCAATCTATTTAGGTGCTCATGATAAAATTACGCACGTAGGTTGTAAGTGCAAAGTTCATAGCCGACGCAGCGACGGCAGGTACCTACTGCAGAAAATTCAAATTACCTAGCACTTCACCCATCAATAGAAATAAATCCACTAACCATGATTTATTTTCTACGTACATCATACGTAAGTACATCAATAGCTAGGTACCTACTCTATTTTAGCTAACACCTCAGGTGTTACTAATATCCAGCTTACTACTTAAAATCCATTATTCTATTAAGTATTTTTCATCGTAGTATAATGCCATCTCATTAACTTTCTATGTTAATCTGGTAAATAAATATGCTTAATAATTTCTTCTGTATGCAGAACAATCACTGTGGATCTTCATGTGCCTTTATATACCGGAAATGGGATGTGTCCCAAATAACCATGCAGCAGTCAAAATCACCAATCAAATATGCCGTTCTAATTTTGAATAGACCCCTGACGCAGAGCCCTAATTTTATTAAAAACTTCTGGAATAATGGTGAGTTGCTAAAATATTATCACTACATAGTATAAAACAAAGTCGCTTCCCTCTGTCTGTCTGTCCCTATGTATGCTTAGATCTTTTAAACTATGCAACGGATTTAGATGCGGTTTTAGTAGATAGAGTGATTCAAGAGGAAGGTTTATAAATGTATAATACACGCATAATATAGTAGAAAAATACTGATAAAAAATACCCGTGCGAAGCCGGGGCGGGTGGCTAGTTTTGTTTAAATAAAAGTATAATTCTTACAATGTAGATGCCTACTTAACTTGGTACTCTAATTGGAATTTACTGTTTCAGCATTTGTAAGGATGACTGTAGACGGTGGAACAAACCAATGGGACAAATACACCATGAAGCTATCAGAAGATGTGAGGAAAACATTAAAAAAGCCAGAGCTTATAACTGGGGACTTTGACTCAGTCAGTGCC
This sequence comes from Notodonta dromedarius, assembly GCA_905147325.1. NCBI lineage: Eukaryota > Metazoa > Arthropoda > Insecta > Lepidoptera > Notodontidae > Notodonta > Notodonta dromedarius. The sequence goes on from LR990167.1 coordinate 3,912,236, forward strand.
GAGATACTGGACAAGTATAAAAAGAAAGGTTGTAAGGTGAAATATTTTAATATTTTTTAATGTTTCTGGCAATCACTTGGTTTGAGCATAGGTAACTCTGATCAAACCAAACAAATGGTTACAGGGTCAATTCCTGTTGGGGCAAATTTTGGAAATGGCCTTTTAGTAATTTGCCCTGGTCTAGGTGTAATTGGGATTGCCCTAAGTCATTCTCATAAATACCTGTAGTATAAGGGTTGCTTAGTTTGGAACCGTACACTTGTGTGTATGATAATTATAATGATTTAATGTATATTTATATTGACTAAGGGTGCGTTCCAGTAAGCGTTCACAACGATCACGCTCACAACCACAGTTTTTCCCGTTCCACTTGCTTGTGAGCGTTACTATCTTAATCTCAAGTGGAATGGATTACAGAGTGTTTTGTGCGTGTAGGTAAATAATACAAACAGCGAGTTAGTAACAGGAAAGCAAAAGATTTAAGAGATTAGGTTATAATCTATAAGCCTTGAAAATAAACTTAAACAATTATTGTTTATATCGATTCATATTGAAAAAATATTTTTCATACTAATATTATAAAGAGGAAAACTTTGTTTGATTGATTACAATCAAACAAAGTTCGTAGGTTCGGAGCCTATTCATTAGAATAGGCTCCGAACCTACTGAACCGATTTGAAAAAATCTTTCACTGTTGGGAAGCTACACTATCCCCGGGTGACATAGGCTATAATATATTTTCAAGAAATTAGGGATCCTTACTAAAACTCGAATAATATAACCGCAATGTACCCGTGCGAAGCCGGGGCGGGCCGCTAGTTTTTTATATATTTAAGTAATATTAGTTCTGAATTTCATTAATGTACGTCCAAATGTAATTAAAATATCTTTTGGATATTTGTTAAGTGGTCGCAATAATGCTCCAGAAAGTACTAGTTCATCCAGTTCAGATGAAGAATGGAATACGATTTTACAAAATTATGATTGTGAAAAAGTTTCACGGTCGCCATCTTTGATGCTTTGAGTTTTGAAATTCCCGCTAATTTCCTCAAAGATCACTACGACCCACCTTTTTAGATGGGTCGTCGTGAGCTTCGCGTGAGCGTAAGTCATGACGTCATGAGTGACGTTTTCGCCGCGACCACAGCGACCGCGGTCGTTATGTGGAGCGGCTAAAGGAGCATTTTGATCGTTGTCATCGCCAAGTGGAACGTACCCTTAATAACAACTTAAAAGTATAATAAAGTATGTACAAGTGACACAGTTTGTTATCATACAGATATGGACTGAACTGAGCTATATAATGACTTGTGATACACACTATCAGATAACTTATTATACTTCTATCAGATAAGGGGCGTCCATTAATTGCGTGAGGTGTTCTGGGGGGGGGGGGGGGGGGGATCACGCTTAATGTTTCCAAATCTCACTTAGGGGGAGGGGGGGTCTTGGCAAATATCACGTAATTAATTTTCTAGCAGAAAACGGTGTCAAATAGCGTGAAATTTTTTTTCTAGAATAAAATATGGCCAAATCTTTAGATTTTTGATCTCGAAGAGCTCAAAAACGTAGTATGTGCCATTTTGAGCGCTTAAGGGTGAAGCGCCCATCTAGCCCGCGAAGTTCAAATTTTTTGAGGTTTTTTAGATTTTTTTTTAAATCTGACAATAATAAAAAGCACATTTTGTAATTCGCGAGAAAGACCATGTGCAGTGCATTTATTAATATATCCAACTTACTCTAAAACATTTCAAGAACGACAGCTATCCAGATAATCCGGCAATTTTTGTATATTTAGTGATTTACTAGTATCATATCCACCGTGATTATATTTAGAGTAAAATAAACGTATTAATAAACGCACTGCATACTGTGTTTGTCGCAAATCACAAAATGTTGTCTTAAATGTTTTCAGATTTTGGATAAACTATAAAAATTCTCGAAAATTTTGAATTTCGCGGGCTAGACAGGCGCCTTCACCTTAAGTATGGAATTAGCGGGAATTTGCAAGGATGGCCTTTAGGGTCAACCATTTTCCTAATATTTTTTCTCAATAATCCAACATGTTTACAGCCCAAACATAAATTATGAAGTATCTCACGTGAGATTATGGAATGGGGGAGGGAGTTGAAGAAAATCTTACGATATCTCACCAAGGGGGGTAGAGGGGGTCGAAAAATTCTCAATAATGCCTCACATAATTAATAGACGCCCCCTAACTCAATAAGCTTTTACAATTTTGTCTAGTCATATAATTTGGAGAAACACCTCCATTGTTTGTTCACCATGTTTGTAATAATGATTTATTAATACATTATTTTTAGACAATCCATACTCCAGACCAGTCACAAACAGATTTCACGAAGGCGTTGGTTGAATTGAACATTTACTGCCATAGTTATGGAATAGAGGTAAGACATATCAACATCCTACTAATATTATAAATGCGAAAGTTTGTGAGTGTGGATGTTTGTTACTATTTCAGGCAAATACTACTGAAAGGATTTGGATGAAATTTGGAACACAGATAGTTTATAACCGGGATTAACACATAGGATACTTTTTATCCCGATAATCCCGAAATTTTTGTTAAGTTAAATACTACGCGGACGAAGTCGCGTGCACAGCTAGTTTGGACATATTTTAACAAAATTGAACCAACCCTCGCACGCTTCTGCAAACTGAAACCAACCTAGAACCACTAACACAGGGTTGGTTTTGGTCTACAGCAGTGCATGAGGATTCTGGGTTCTTCTGCAAAACAATATCCATTTGGAAACTGCACAGATACCTATCATACCATTTTGCCTAGCATTTTTGCCCTTGTTAAGCTTTCCACCTCCAAATTTGGTACAGACTCTTCTCACTAGGGTATTGTTATACAGGTTGAAACAGAGAGGGTATACTTTTTTTCAAAACTGAACTTTGTAAATCTAAAACTTTTAGCTTTGGAGCAAACTTGAAAAACAAAACGTGTTATAGGGATACAGCTGTTGACAGATTTCATAAGTCTACAAAACCTTTAGTACTTAACTGTCCCACAAAGCCGATAGTTTTAGATTTACAAAGTTAAGTTGCAAAAAAAATTGTCCTTATCAGTTTCACCTAGTATTCCTATACATAAAATCATCCTTTCCAGATGGACCACGTGGTCGCAATAAGCCAAAGCTCAGGCCGTATAGATCAAATATTAGGCAATATCCAAACCTTGTTCCTAGCGAAAGAGAAACGCATCCTTGACAGGAACACGGGGTTGTACTTAATGTCAGATGACGGGCTGTCCTGGCTCCTGTACCCCGGGGACCATGTCATCTCCATTCCAGAAGAGACGAGGAAGCATAAGAGAGCGTGGTGCTCTCTGGTACCTGTCGGCGAAACGTGCCAGTACGTCACTTCGACCGGCTTGAAATGGAACTTAGGTAAACTGCTTAGAATTTTTTGGCATTAGGATTTTTAAATAATTATTTTGGTTGTACACTTAATATGTGCCAATAACAAACCTATCAAAAGTTTATAAAAGCAGCAGAAAATTGTGTACGAATTTCGATGAATTTTTACTACCATTCCTGAATTGAATGGTAGTAAAAATAGGGGAATATGGGGGTAAAAATAAGGAGTGGACCCTGGTGTATTCCGACGGGCTGAATCTGGACTACAAGTGGGCTGTACACTTATAGTTTGAATGCAAAAACTGTGTACGAACTGACTCCTTGGTTTGGCCAGCCCGCTTATTTAGTACAGTCTAATGCGGTAAAGGAATTTGAAGTGTCTTTAGAATATTTTAAAGTTCATATTTTCATGAAGATACGAGTGTGCGGGCGGCGGAGCGACGCGTGGGGCCGCCGGAATCCGCAGTCGTCGCCGGAATAATGAACTTTAAAAGACTATAAAGACACTTCAATTTCGTTTACCGCCTTGCAAAAGAGCTTATCTACCTTCCATGCGCTTGATGGGCTACGTTAGTTCTACTCCCGATATTTATGCATTCGTGAAAGCCTTATATGAGACTTCTGAAACAGGTACACTGTATAAATATCTCATTGTTAACCATTTCTTTTTCAGACAATCAACCTCTAAAATTCGGTGAGCTAGTGAGTACATCAAACACGTTCGATGGCTCTGAAAAAGTGACGATAAGGTGCAGTCATCCGCTCCTGTGGTCCATGAGAATACCCAGCGTCATGGGTGAGTAATGATTATACAATCATACTTCCTTTATATTGTTCATGACGGATTTTCCTATGTGAAACAATAGATTGGTATTCTGTTAGTGATTATTGTTTTCCTTTTGATTCTACAGTGTTTGTGTTAATTTCAATGATAGTCAAAAATGTTTTTACTTAGCTACCGCCGAATACCTGCAAATACAACTCTAATTTGAACATGAATAACTAAGCTCACTTTTTATATTTGAGTATATCAAAGTCGGCAAACAAGCGATCCGCATTATGTTAAGCAGTTGCAGTAGCCTATAGATGCATGCAATAAATGCGGGTTCGATTCCCGCCAAGGTAAATTTCGGAAATTGTCTTTTCGTAATTTGCCCTGGTCTGGGTGTGTCTGGGATCGCCCCCGGTTCATTGTTATATACCCATAGTACAAGCGTTGCTTAGTTTGGGACCGTGCAGTTGGTGTGTTCGTCTGGCGATATTTATTTATTTAATACCAAAGACATGGCTCGCACGTTGTCGCTCTATAGGAGTGTGGGTCAGAGTGAGGAGATGGCAGGGGGTTTGGCTTCCAGATCTTCCTGCTCATAGTAAGGAACGCAACTATAATCCTACTAATATTATAAATGCGAAAGTTTGTGAGTGTGGATGTATGTATGTTTGTTACTCCTTCACGCAAAAACTACTGAACGGATTTGGATGAAATTTGGAACACAGATAGATTATAACCGGGATTAACATATAGGATACTTTTTAACCCGATAATCTCGAAATTTTTGCTAAGTTATAAATACTACGCGGATTAAGTCGCGGGGCACAGCTAGTAATTGTTAATTGGCTACAGCTTGACTTTACGTCTATAATATATTTTTTTATTTTTTTTTAATAGCCTGTAAAGCTGTCCCACTCCTGGGCAAAGGCCTCCCCTTTTACCTTCCACGCTGCTCTGTCCAGGGCAATTTCCGGCCACGTCTTTCCCGCAAAGGTGTCTGAGTCATCTCGCCACCGTCTTCTTGGTCTACCCCGTATGATCTACCCCTATTATGGTCTAACATAATAATAATGGTCATAATATGAATGGGAAAATATCTATCCTAAAAAGAAATATGGACACAATAATATTAAAATATGTCTCATTTGTTTCAGGTTCATGAGGAAGTGTACTTATACATTTTGAGTAGAGCACTTAAAACATACACACCTCGGGTGTACATACGGCTTAGCAAATTTACTTAATGGGGTGGTTTAACTAGAAATTTAGTATAATTTTACTTTGTTATATGACAATGATCATTATCTAGGGTAATTTATATGGAACACATGATGAAGTAGTTGTTTCACTTCTAAATACTCAAGTTTTACTTAAATACAGTTAAATAAACAAGACCCTGCAGGTCAACCAAACACTTTTGAATAGGTGGTCAGAATCACACTTTAGTCAGAATCAACCACTCTATAGGTACTGTGAAAGTAATTTCAGTAAATGTATCAACTCTCTAGTTTGAGTTGCGTCTATCTAAGGCCCGTATTAATAAATCGATCTCTAATCTGAGAGCGATCTTGGAAATGTCATTCTTATTTGGACCACTAACACAAGTTTGGGTTTGGTCTACAGTAGAGCATGTGGGTTGGTTCCTATTTGCATAAGTCGGTCCATTTTATACCAGTACAAATGGCGCAAAGCGAACTTAAGATCGCTCTCAGGCTTGAGATCGATTTATTAATACGGGCCGAAGTATTTGGCTGTTAAATAATACCTATTCGACCTTTTTTCTAACATTTTTAAGTTAGTCAATCGATATGTATAAGTCCTATTCATTTTTAGCCCATCAATATTTATCCTATCCATCAATTTTATTGTCCACCTATGAGTTGCTTATTGCAGATTTATTTATCAGCCGTCAGACAGTCCTCGCTAAACTACAATACATTGGTGTTCCATTCCATTCCAGTTAAATAACAAAATGCTAATAACGACTGGTAGTTATAACTTATCGATATTATCGGAGCAAATCGATTTATACCGATTAATCGATATACAGGTTGAAACATAAAGGGTATACTTTTTTTTTACTTTCTAATTCTACAACTATCAGCTTTGGTGGAAACTTGAAAAACAAAAGGTGTTACAGGGATACAGCTGTTGACAGATTTCATAAGTCTACAAATGTGATGAGAGACACCAGCTGGTGTCTCGTATAAGTATTTAGTTAGCTTAATATCCTTATTTAGAGTGCGAAACCGGATTTGCACCTTGTACCTGGGCACTAAGGTGTAAATTGATTTAGAAACATTGTAGTTTTATTTGTGTGTGTGACCACATATTGCAAGAAATAGCTCAAAAAATCTTATACTCGGTGATACAAAATGGGTATACTATTTTTTTTGCAACTTAACTTTGTAAATCTCAAACTATCAGCTTTGTGGGACAGTTGAAGTACTAAAGGTTTTGTAGACTTGTGAAATAGGTCAACAGCTGTATTCCTATAACACCTTTTGTTTTTCAAGTTCCCTCCAAAGCTGATGGTTTTAGAATTACAAAGTTAAGTTTTGTAAAAAAAAGTATACCCATTATGTGTCACCTTGTATATAAAATTCTCGTGTCACAATGTTAGTTACCATACTCCTCCGAAACGGCTCGACCGATTTTCATGAAATTTGTGTGCATTTCGGGTAGGTCTGAGAATCGGCTACTATCTATTTTTTCATACCCCTAAATGTTAAGGGTGGTCTACATTCCACACGCGCGGGGCACATCTAGTAATTTATAAGTTCATCGCAATCATGCAAAAATTTAATTATTGTATTGTGAGAATGTAGGTATTGTTTTGCAGAATGCAACTCAACCACTAAACATACTTCTGCAAACTAAAACCAACCTACAATCACTCGTACTAGAGCTGGTTTGGGTCTGGTTAACCTTCACTTTTCACGTTCATTGTCTATTTTTGTAATTATGTGACAACATTAGTTAAATCACTTGATAAATTATATATTATTATTATACGTTTAATTCGGGCGGTACACTTGTTCTTACCAAAGTATCTCGACCAGTAGAGATGGATGGAAAATAATGCATCTATCCTAATAGGTGGCTTATTAAGTCCCGTATTAATGAATTTAATAGGTATTAGTACATTACTGCCGTGGTCTGTTATGAGTGCGTGGCTGGGCACGGTGTTGATGGGCGAGAGCGCAGCGTAGCCCAGCTCGAGGCCACCACAGCGCGGTCAGCATGCATCCCTTGATGGACAAGCTGAAATAAACAGAAGCAAACTACAGCAGCTTCACTAGCGTAGAGTGTATTATATGGATGTCGATAACAGTACCGACCAATCAGCCATCGGTTCTTCGGGCTAAGTGTTCCATGTTACGTCTTAGCGCTTGGCCGCGTTTATTTGAAGACCTTATCCTCAACTATTTACACAGTTGTCGCCAGTACTGCGCAGTGGCCACCGTCACCAAGCGTCTGACTTCAAATTTCGTAGAAGGCACTCAATCTACTGAAGCCCTTATTAATAAATCGATCTCAAGTCTGAGAGCGATCTTGGAAGTGTCATTCTTACGTCAACCCAGTATAAAATGACATAAAGCGTACTCAAGATCGCTCTCAGGCTCGAGATCGATTTATTAATACGGACCTTACTTGACATGGCTCAAGCGGTATATCTACGTAGTACGTACGTTACGTTAACGTAGGGTTGCTTCGTCCCCCTCATATAACTGTCATAAATCCTACTAATATTATAAATGCGAAAGTTTGTGAGTGTAAATGTGTGTTTGTTACTCCTTCACGCAAAAACTACTGAACGGATTTGGATGAAACTTGGAACACAGATAGTTTATAACCTGGATTAACACATGGGATACTTTTATCCCGATAATCCCGAATTTTTTGAAAAGTTAAATACTACGCGGACGAAGTCGCGGGAATAAACTAGTGAGATGCTATAGTAGTGACGGTACTCTCGATTACGATACGATTGCGTTAGAACATCGTGCTGAAGGCTCTGTTATTTTTAATAGTATTCATATACTACCTCACTGTTATTGACTATATTTATGTTCATTATCGTTTTTGTGTTAATATTAAATTATTTAATTATTTTAATTTAGTAAATATTCTGGACAGTTACCTATCGCAGATGAATGTTGTACAAACCATGTAGACAAGTAATGCTGCGTCTCATCCCACGATGGCCCAAGACTACGTCACGATCAGTGTTGCCATTGATTGACAGCTTCAATACAAATGAGGTTCATTAGTAGCCGATGACTTAGTCTTGGGCTAAAGACCTATCTGTCACAAGAAGAGAATTCCTGGTATTATTGTACCATGGGTATGGGTATAAAACGTGACATAACATTTAAGTATGCATAGTGTTTTGGATAAATATAAATAAACAGATAAATATTTTTTAATGTTGATTTATTTGTATTTTTTATGTTAATTGATGTTGAGATGGATAATATCTTGGACGGTTTACCTTTTGCAACACGGCTAGCTCGCACGTCAAGACAAGATACTCTCTTTTTTAATGCATGGGAGATATTAAGGCTAAATTGATTTATCTCACATTTTGTCTTGTCATGGCCTGCCTTGTCACCGCCTGTACTAGGCTTGCTGAAGTAAATTTTACAGTCATGTACTACCTCTATATACTTTCTTATAGATACACGAAGAAGATTATTTATATAAATGTAACATTGAAATACTTCTAATGTGCAAATCACGACTACCTAACAGACTAGAAGTACCTAAGTGTAGTTACGCAACCATTGTGAATTCAAAAGCCCATATTATTATGCAAAGTGACCATCGTTAACTAAGGTAGGCACTAATCATTGTAATTTTCTTAAATTACAGCGTAATCACCATTTTTATGGGTTCGACTACTTGCTCTGAGGTTCAGATAGATTATTAGAAATAGACCTTAAGGTTTTTTAAAGGTATAAAACTACAAAGGTACCTACATTCGGTTCCAAAGTAAACTAAAGTAACTCTCCTTTTCCTTCATTAAAGGAATAAAAGTTGAGCAAGTACTCATTAACTTAATAATTTAAACGAAAAATGATAAAAGTAGGTAATAAAAATACTCGTAAACCTGTTTTATCCCCATATTTAACGTGCATTTTTATGAATGCATGTTGCAGATATTTAATAAAAACCGGTTTTAAAGTAAAACCACGACGAGAGTGAGAGTGCTCCGTATAAAATCACGCAATGATGAGCCGCGAGGTCGGCGAGGCTGCGCAGGAACGCCCAGTGCTGCCAACCGCGCGGCGCGATCACGAGATACCTCTCATCTTCCTTATCATCAGCTGATGTGAGAACAACAAAAGCACGATCCAACCACTTGCCTGAATTAACATCGAAGGGCGCACGTTATTTTAAAAACGTAAGTATTACATACATTTATTACTATAACATCTACCTTTGCTATTTAAAAATGTAATTATGCTATCACGAGTGCATGTTCATTTGGTAAATTTACAATTTAATGTTGCGACCTGTTTTTCTTTGTAAATTATCGCACAGAACCTTGACTCGTTGGGTGAATAAGAAAACGTTTCAACATAAATCATTATGAGTTATTTCTGTTCATAATTGTTCTTTATTAACATTGAAAGTAAATTGTTTTTTTCTATAGGTACCTAGGTACCTAAACATTTGATTTTCGCTTTGGTACTTTAACATTCTTAACAAGCGCATTTAACTAAAACAGTTCAACAATTATCAGTGCTTAGTTCTACTGATTAGGCTAGTTTCTATAACTATATAAAAATGTAGTAGTATAGTTTCTTCGCATACTAATGCGCTCGCGCATAGAAGTCACCTGAGTTGGTATCAAACGGAACCAATTAACGAGAGGAGTGTGATATAAAGTTAGGGCTTAAATTTAAACATCGCATCACGAAGTTAGCTCGGTCACATGTTCAGAGGCACCAACATACCGCAGCGCACCGACGTCAGTTAGTTACCGCGCGCACGACGCGCCAAACGTGTTACAGTGCGAGAGCTTCACTACGAAACACGATCACTGGTGCGTCCACAACCTTAAATTAACATTTTCAACACGAATCAAACCTAATCTTCTAACTAATAAGGTCCACTTCCGCGGTGCACGCTGTTAACTAACAAACATTCCTGTGTACATAATTGCATTGAATATAACGTGCGGTGCGATAGCGGCCGCTTCGGCTTCGAATCGAGCCTTAAATTACACGAGTTTAATACTTGATGAGTTGAATCGAACGCATTTTTACGTTAGGATCACTGGTCGTTATGTGAGGAAATTGTGTTTTGATAATAGTTCCCATTTCTAACTAACACACGTCGTTAACTGTTGTGTTTTTATTAATTGTAATTAATTTACGTCATTCTGTATTGACTTTTCCTTTTACTCTTCTTAGTAATATGGCTATATTAAGAGTACTGGTAGTTCTATATTTAGATGTATTCATTTTAGTTTTATCAGTTGCGAGAATTCATTTTTCCTAATGACCTGAAGTTTCCTAATTACCAAAAAGGATTTCTAATGGCAATAGGTGTATAAGATACTAGGTGCCTTTATTTTACTAACAGACTTTCATTAAATTAGCTTGTAGTTTATGTTCAAATAAGTCTTACGCTTTGTATTGGAACTGGCCACACACTCCCACCACTGTTACTCCTGTAAACCAGGAGCGACAATGGTGACAAATAATGAGGTCGAGTTTTGACTCTCGACGAGTCCCGGGGAAAAGTTACATTGTAATTGTAAACTCTTACGCTTGATAACATCACATTTTTTTACAGTTTACGAATATAGTTTAGTTTAGTATTTTCCAGTAAAATATGTCTTTATCACCAAGTTCATAGTTCTAAATCTTTATCTGAGCAGTGCGCCTACTGGCCGGTATCTTGTTTAAAGATATTTTTTTATCTCGGTGCTCACTGTTTGTGTTAATGATCTTAAGTGTTCTTATCATCTGTCTGTGTCAATACCTGGGTAATATCTATTTCAGCACGTAAGTACATTATACGTACAGTAACGCGCGGCGGCCAATTTATTTATGTTGTCAAAGTATTTTACTGTTTCAAGTCGCGACATTTGGATTGGTTCCAGGCGCTTATATTCTTCCTTCAGTGTCTGAAGGATTTTTTCTATTATCTCTTGAGTCCTCGTAATACGTGTATTTATGTCTCAGTGTCCATTTTATTTATAAATTCGTCTTGTTTTCCTCCACCTGACTGAGGTCACTTGCGCCCGCGCCATTTGATTAATTTGTATCTAGCCAGTCGTGAGCTGACACAATGGTATTTCTTTAAACAGCCTTGCAAAGGTTTCAGTCACGTGCATTTTTGTGATAAAGAGCCCATTGAGATAACTTATTCATCTCGTTACATAGTATCTTTTCACGGCAACTGAACGTCACACTGTTATGTTTTATAAAGTAGTTGATATAAACGCCAAAATTGAATGTATTTTTAAGTTACCGCATCAATCTATGACAAGTTTGAATGGATCACCTCGCGATAGGAAAAAAATTGCCTCTTAAAATAAAATATTTACACACCTATAAGATGCTAATAATGTCATCTAAAATTCGTGGAATATTAACACGAAAATACATGTATTAGTCATAATATTTGTGATGTGATAGGTAATTTAACACAATTAACATTAAAGACAGTTTGTAGTTGTAGTAATTACTTAATTGCTGATATTTATTCATAGTGTGTTAGTTATAGGTACCTACATAACTTTATTCAAGCAATCCATTTTTACAATTGGGATTTAGTTCACGAGCATAACGATGTTCCCGTATTTGAACATGAATATTTGCTTCATGATCGATGCGGTTTCATAACTTTAAGATAAATCCTATATGCTCGATGATAGGCATCGTTAAATTATCCAACCTCCAAGTAAACTTAACAGTTAGTTACCTGTAGTTATATAACACTATAAAACTCTCTTCGTGTAAAGTTATACTACCTAATTAAATGCCTACCTATTTCGGATAACTTTTTTTCAAGAAGTAATGGACAAGATCCTACAGAAAGTTTACAACTTATATACTTAAAGTGCCGCTCACAACGCTTTTGCCGCCATCATCAAATTATTTGGGTAGTGATGTTTAGTTTTACCCCTTAAGGCTAAAGCGCCCATCTAGCCCGCGAAGTTCAAACTTTTTGAGGTTTTTTAGAAATTTTTCAAAATCTGATAATAATAAAAGGCACATTTTGTAATTCGCGAAAAAGACCGTGTACAGTGCATTTATTAATATATCCAACTTACTCTAAAACATTCCAAGAACGACAGCTATCCAGATAATCTGGCAATTTTTGTATATTTAGTGATTTACTAGTATCATATCCACCGTGATAATATTTAGAGTAAAATAAATGTATTAATAAACGCACTGCATACTGTGTTTTTCGCAAATCACAAAATGTTGTCTTAAATGTTTTCAGATTTTGGATAAACTATAAAAAAACTCGAAAATTTTGAATTTCGCGGGCTAGACAGGCGCCTTCACCTTAAAACTGCTTACTAAATGTTTGGTACCTAATATAAAACGACGGAAATTAATGGCACGCTCACGAACAAAAATAAAATTGTACCATGTAAGTTCTGGTCATAATTAATTTATTTTATTATACAAACGTTGTATGTATATTTGCCAAGTTTCGGTCGTAAAATATTTTACAATGACGAGGCTCATTGTGTACGGTGGGTTATAAAATAAATTGAATAATGTCACCGCGCGCCGCTCAGAATTATATTATGTTATACAGTTGTCAAACGTTACCATTTAGTGCAGATTGAACGTTTACAATGAGTAATACCGCGTCGATTGATGAGGCAACCGGGTTGGAGTGTAGCCTTAGGGGCCCTATGACTTAGGTTTAGGTTTAGGTTTAGGTTCGGTTAGGTTAGAACAGTGACAATGACCGGCAACCGGCTATTACTCAAATATGGGTCCACAACAAATATGTCATAGATACATACCTAAATGACTTAGAGGTTTGACACTCAGTGTGAATAGGCAGTCGCGAAATTGTGGGTAGGCGTTCATTTAAATTCTGCTTCCAATGCTGGTAATTAATGAGTATAGTTCATAAATAGGATACTAAACGCTATATGGATTAGATTTATGTGCTAAATATCGAAAGTTTGTAATGGCTATTTGTTATCCCTGTCGTCGGATCTGCGCTAGCGTTCCGAATACTTTGCGCGCTAAAATTAGTAAGTTTATCTCATATATTGCAATTGTTTATAACTGAACCGTGTCTGTAGAACCGCGAAATATTACCGTACTTTGATGTATACCCTGCGAACAGTTATTATACACGCGTTATTATAAATTTAGAACATCGATTATACCTCGATGTTTCCTTCGTTTGCGAGCTCAATATAGCATCATTGTTTCTATGACTATTTCAGAGGGATGCTATTTTTTTTTAAATCTTGATGTAAGGTAGATAATGTTAGTTTTACAAAGAAAAACCTAATGAAAAATGCCTGCAGTTGCGAGCAGTTACATTCAACTTCAGCGTATGAATAGGCAATATTGCGTGCGTCAATCATATCAGCCCAAAGCGATAAAGTAGAATGGCATTAGACACTACACTTAGAAAAAAAAACGACAGAAGTCTACCTATTTTATTTTTGGAGTTCCTAGTAGTTTATTTAGTATTTTTATTGAAACGTTTATAATTACGAAAAATAATAACAAAGTTTTGCCGCTATTGCCATATTACTGGGCGTATTCCCCCTCAATGCGAAGGGGATTGCGGACATTGGTAGTTTACGCTGATCACTTGACCAGCACGCACACTAGCGCGATGCCGAACTCCAATCCTATTCCAAAATGCACGTTTGATTTTGAGCTACAACACCCACTAGCAGGATAAACCAACGCACATTAATAAGTGTAACAACATACCTTTAAAATCAAGGTCAGACAATCGGACGGAAACAGACATGTTGACACCGGAAAGCGGCGATCGGACGGCCTTTGAGAACAACCCGAGACACCTATGTATGTAGCATATAGTACATACTACATACGCGGTAACCTTCGCACTCGTATTGCGATTTTATCCTGCTGATGCTGTCATGCTGTAAATAATCCTTGTAGCGATGGACTGGGCGACTTTTTAACTCGGGAACTGCTTAACACAGATAACGCACAGCGTAAACCGGTGGATCTGGAATCATTAAATATTGCACAGGAGTTCCTTATTATAACGAAGGTCGTAGATGAACACTAACAAAGGATTTTTGGAAATTCATCCAATTAGGTGGTTAAATTGGGGATGAAAAATTTGTATGACTGTTTGTAATTATTGCCAAGTAGTGATGTAACGAATGTTGGATTTTTGACATTCGCGAATGCGAATGCGAATGCGAATATTTGGCTTCAACATTCGCGAATGCGAATGCGAATGCGAATGTTGACTTTAAAATAAGAAGCCCTAAATTGAAAATTAAAAAAAACCCCGATGCGACGACTTTTTAAATTACAAAAGTGATTTTCGTGAAACATAGCAAAGAACACTCTCGATCAGAATACCTTTCTAAAAAAGAAACAAAATTAAAATCGGATCATCTGTTTGGGCGCTACGATGCCACAGACAGACACACAAATACACATGTTAAACTTATAACACTCCTATTTCTCGGGGGTTAATAAAGAGCGCGCAAAATATTATATTGGATTTACATTTCGTGTCGGCCGAACATAGCCGAACCCATATAGGTTGAAAGAACGTAGTTAGTGTCATAAAGTTAATACGAAGAGATTTGTTTTGATTTGAGGGTAGTTTAGTATTATTTTATTAATCAATTTTTTTTATATTAAAATTTTATTGAGTTAATATTTTAATGAGACTAACAAAAGCAATAGAGAAAGATCCTATGAATCCTCAAGATAGTTTATTTTTTTTGAATTCAAATATAAGTAAATAAGTGCATTATGTGCAAGTGAGCTAAGTTACTATCGAGGCTGGTTTGCACCAGAGACTAACGCGAGGGCTGTGCTGTGATGGAGCCAAGTGTGTAATTAACAATGCTCTCGTATTTCAAACGTCATTTTACAACTTAATTGCGACTAAAAAATATTTAGAGTACAATCTAATTGAAAAAAATCACAATTCACGAATTTTTTTTAAGGCCTAGAAAATTGCAGGATGAATGAAAAATAAAACAACATGGCGTGCCGTAAGTTTTTAGGGTTCCGTAGTCTAATTCGGAACCCTTATAGTTTTGGCACGTCAGTCTGCAATCACAGTAATTTTATTCAGAGACTATTAGGGCTAAAATACTGCAACCTAGCCAGAAAAAATGAGTTTATTTACCGCTAAAAAACTCTTTTTAAATTTTGAAAGCAAAGTTATTCCATTGTACCTCCCGTACTTAAGAAAGGGGGGCGAAAAAAAATGTTTACACACCCCCTCGATTGAGATATTGTTCAGTAAGTATTTTAAAATTATTTGAAGGTTTTTTGACAGTTTTTCAATATTAATTCCCGTTTACGAAATATTGAGCTTCATTGTGGCCTTTTTTACTTAAGTAGCAAGATTCATCCTATAAATTAGAATCACATTATAAATGGTTTATTATAGGAAATAAATAGTTCTTTACTATTCAAAATTATACGAGTATAATTAATTTTAAAAAAATCGAAATTTTGGATTGAGTCTCAAACCACGCACCACTGATTGTGCACCCAGTGTAATCATAACATCATTATTTGAATTAAAAATCCTTGTAAGAATCACTTCAGTCCAAAAAGAAAGTAAAAGTTTATGTCACTTTTACTGAAGATGCCTATGATGCCGGTTTAATAAATTTAGTAACAGAATTTCTTACCATTTTATTTAAAAAGGTGACCAATAGTTTATTAATGTCGCAGAAATTAATAGGTTACGTGAGCCGCCGTATTCTATGTTTCATATCAATAAAAAAAACACTTTTATTTTATGAGTTCCGTATTATCGAAAAGTGGCGGGATGTCTACGGAACCCTGGAGTATGCGTAGTCCGACATGCATTTGGCCGGTTTTATCTATTGGTCTGGCAATGCCGGTAACAATGATTATATTATTTGAAATATAATAAATCGAATGTTTATAATATGTTTTATTTACAATGAAATTGAATGTGAAAGAAATTTATTTAAATAGTTAATGTATTTATGTATAATATTTGAATAAAAATCGTTTATTTATTGTTTTAAATGCTTACTATTTTTAGGATAACTCTTTACTAAGATTTAAACATGTAAAGTAAAGTCAATAGCACTAGTGCGTTATAAGCTGCTATATAAACCTAAAAGCGGTGCAATAAATGCCAATGCCAATGCCCTGTGAGCAAGTTTGTTTAAATAATATATATATTTCTTACTAGTTCTTAACATTCCATATCCATCTATAGATAATTTCCTTTTTGTTTTTCAAAAACATTCGCCAAACATTCGCATAGATTCTTGCGAATGCGAATGCGAATGTCAAAAAATATGCGAATATTCGCGAATGCGAATGCGAATGCGAATATTCGTTACATCACTATTGCCAAGTGGGATTTCCCAAGAATGTGCGTCAATTCCGAAAACCAGGAATACCTATACATATTCGTAGTACGTGTACCGAAGCCGTGTGTTTGTAATTGCTCACGTCCAGGGATTGACCGATTTTGATGATGTTTTTGTACCTCATCATGGGATTACCTGGATGGTTCTAAGCTAAGTGTGTAGCGCTGTTATCGGCAAAAACTAATCTATTTATAAAGTGCGGTAGCATCGAGATCAGCCGGTTATGATGCAGGGGGTGATAAAAAAGGGACCTCTAGATCATAGATAAACCGCAAATAAAATAATGGGTTCTCTACGTCATAAGTACACTTGCAAACCAATCCATTTCTTTGATTATTTCTTGTAACTCGTGCGAGAAGATAATCGATTATTGGATGAGTCATAAATACTAAGGTTTATAGGGTGTATAAAGTATTGTTAATATCTTCAAATACCATATCTGGAGGGACCCGAATTTATCTTTAAAATTAGGTAACAGTAGGTAGGTATTTAACAGCTTCAGTTAATAGTCGAAAAAAATTAAGTCATTACATAGATACATCAACATAACGCGGTGCAATCATAATATATCCTATTTTTCTTCAAATTCTATATATTATTTGGTTTTGATAACAACCGACCTTACCGTACTATTAGTCCTGCGCAAGCGCAAATCAACTCGATTCAATTTCATTTCATGTTTACCGACAACTATCGGATTGTCATTCCCACTTCCGGTATTGTAATCCGAACTAACAGACCGTATCCTTGACAATAGGTGTTATTTCATACTACATTCTACTACTTCACAGAGCTGGATGTATCGCACCGCACCTTTTCTCTAACATTTTTATTTATTTTCAAAACCCTTTTTGCTTCACCACGCTTCGATCCTAAGGCCCGTATTAATCGATTTCAAGTCTGAGCGTGATCTTGGAAATGTCATTTTTATTATATTAAACCAGTACAAAATTACTTGTCAAAAGCCTACTTAAGATCGCTCTCAGGGATGAGATAGATCCTGCTAATATTATAAATGTGAAAGTTTGTGAGTTTGGATGTATGTATGTTTGTTACTCCTTCACGCAAAAACTACTGAACGGATTTGGATGAAATTTGGAACACGGATAGTTTATAACCGGGATTAACATATAGGATACTTTTTATCCCGATACTCCCGGAATTTGTGTTACGTTAAATACTACGCGGACGAAGTCGGGGGGCACAGCTAGTTTATTAATAAGGGGCTTAAAAGTGTAAATTGCACTTAAAATTGTATTGTTACTACCTACGTCAACGATCATCAGATATGCTTGCATTAGTTTTGGTTTCATCCCTTTGAAATAGCATCAAGTTAAATCGGATTCGCTTCTTTAGATAATTATGCCGGACCATAGTGTTTACGACTGAAGATCATTATAGCGCGCTGTGTAGACAAGCACAGACAGACATGTTATCTAGAACAATACTACGAATGTAGGACAGTAAATTGATAAAAAGAAATGGTTTATTTGTGGTTTCGCAAATTCACCTGATCAATTACAAACTCAATAACAAACTATAGGAACAAAAGGCAACAACTCGCAACCCACTTCATGACCACATAAAAATAGACTAAATGCGAAAGCAACTAGGTACTCTTTAAAATATTTGCTTAGGTATGCACAGAATATGTTCTGGCATAACGTTTTTGTTGAAACCAACGTTAGGTACGTATTAGCGAACATTGTTCACGTACTGAACGAGACTGGAATATTAAGTACTGAAATAGGATTCGGCAACTATCTTGGAAGATGGGCGAACAAATGTAACGCCTCGCGTTCATTGTTTGTATTGTTACACGTAACTAATCGCTCCGACCGCCTTGTCAATCATTTGTTATGATAACCACTCGGCAGATGTTAAAATTATTTGCTGCTCGGTATGAAAACCTTTTGTCTCTGGCGACGTCACCAGGTGTTATTAAGCTGCTATTGTTTTATCCGACTGCTAAGTAATTCATAGAGATAACTATTTATCGATCTTAATAGCTGAATTTAGTTTGAAAGATTTTTGCCTGTGACTTTATTTTTACCAATATACTTACACACAATCACACAATGTTCAAATGACCACTATATTTTGTCTCGAATTGGTATAATTACCTAACACACTTTATAGATTTAGGAAAGTTGAAATTCCTTATTGGTTAATGATAGTCCTTTTTCAAATAAAGGCGCGAACGCTATCTCTATTTGAGCATACTTAAGTGCGATTAGATTTTAAAGGAATTCCGGTTTGGTACAAAAAATTTCATCGTATTGGTTAAAATTAATATCGTAGGTACTTACCTGAAGTCTTGTGATCTTAAGAGTAATAGGTACTAAAGTAATTGCACGGTAACTGAGTTTTGCAAATCAAGGCCGGGCTGCACAAATAGTCTACTATTCCATACAGCAGAATATTTAGGAAGTGATCGCTAAGATAACTTGTCCGCGCTGTGAATAATGGTTAGTCAACAAAAACTGCGTGCCGCGACCCGCAAAAACCATTGGCCTTGTTAGTGACCGCGAAACTATAATTCCTGCTTCATTGGATGACAGCGTGATGATGACAGTTTTTCATCATCGGTACAGTAACATCCAGGGTGTACATTATATACCTACTACGTAGAATTGTTGATACTTTACTGGAAATCATTTTCATTTAAATAAATAAATAAATATCGCCAGACCTCTGTGCGCCAGACTGTCACACCAACTTTATGGTCCGAAGCTAAGCGACGTTTGTACTATGGGTGCCGTAGAATGGACTGAGGGCGATCGCAGTGACACGCAGACCTGGGCAAATTACGAAAAGGCCATTTCAGAAATTTGCCCTAGCGGGAATCGAACACAGTGCAGTGAGCCGAGTTGTCTACGCACAAAACACTGCGCCAAGCTGTCGTCAAAATTTTAAGAGATAACTCTTATTCAGTAATATCATTTCAGAATGATAATCAAAATATCCTTGACGAACTCGTGCATATATAGATTTGTGCGCAAAGAAAACAGTACACTGTAAGCTATAGGTACATATAATGGAACCTTGCGGCGCTCGTCAAGTTTACAGAATGTAGTTTAAATTTTCAATATAAACGAGACAAGAGTATCTTCTTAATTGTAATGGTAATGTTTGCTTTTAAAACTGCGTTTGCACGGCTGAGTACGCGTGTCGAATGTCTGACACGGTGGTTGCTCACAACTCGTTCAATTTTTAATTCGCTAAAATGTAGCGCACTTAGTAAATTGGTGTGACTCACTTGAGTTGACTCTATTGCACACTTATCTGTTTGAAGAAGTTTTATGATTTCTTCTCTTAAATAGAAGGTTAAGTGCGAAAATTGAACGATAAAGTCTAATTAATAAAGTCTGCTGAATAAGGCATGATACCGATTTGAAACAGATTGGTAGCTACCAATAATTATATACAGGTTGAAACAGAAAGGGTATACTTTTTTTTTGAAAACTTAACTTTGTAATTCTAAAACTATCAGCTTTGGAGGAAACTTGAAAAACAAAAGATGTTTCATAAGTCTACGAAACCTTTAGTACTTCAACTGTCCCACAAAGCCGATAGTTTTAGATGTACAAAGTAAATTTTCAAAAAAAATAGTATACCTAACTTACCCTTTCTGTTTCACCTAGTACTTAGATACCTTAACGAAATTCGGAATAAAACGAAAGTTAAATTCCATCGCTATCTTGGAAGCGCTAATAAGGTACCTACTTAAATGGGAACGCGATTATGTATTGTAAAATAACAGAAATAAATATTGACGCGCCATACACGGTGAATAGCGTCGCAATTACATCATTACAAGCAATTCTCACAATACCGTTAAGTTGCAATAAGTACCTAATCATAGGTCGGCCGGCCTATGACGGGCTTGACATTACTTACTAACCAAGATCTTGAATGAAGTTCGGGTTACGGCGGCCTGTTTTATTTAATAGGGAATGTGAAGCAGTCATAGTATTTTCTTCCTTTGTAAGAAGTCCCTTAAACAATTCGCATCGTTCGCTCGCGTCGTTCAAGCCTGCATGTAGGTATTGTACGAATATGACGATAAAACCTGATCGATTTTCCATTGTCGATCCATTTTTATAACCATTCGAAACACATGCCGGCTACAAAGATAAGGTTTTATCGTTATTCCGAACTTATTTCCCGTTACACTTATTCTGTTCTCTTCAATGCGGTTTCACAGCATATGTAACAGTTCCACCCACCATACACGACTTGCCCTAGTTTCCACCAGAAATGGCCGCGAAAACAAATTGTCTACTTGTCTTGTTTGGGTATCGCTGACATCTGTACAGGTGTCAAATAAGGAGTGTGAGGTCGAGGCAATATGAGCCCGCTCGACCGCGGTGGCTAAACGCCGCGGCTGCCGACTACCGTGCAACGAGTAGGTACGCCCGTATCTACGGCATTTGAATGGCCGGATCGAATTAATTGAGGTTATGGAATAATATAGACTACGGTAGGCACGTTAGTCTAGCAGGTATAAGGAAAAGTGCATCTAAATCATTCATCAAAATCGGATGATCAGTTTAGGTTCTATGGCGGAACATTAAAATGATAAAAACATACGTAAATACTGCTAAAATAATTAAAGCGGGTTGCAGGTAAAAGCTAGATTTTTATACTTACCTAAATATTTTCTTTGTTACAGATAAACGCGGAACAAAATAGACCACCAAGATGGGGGCCATGTTCCGCAGCGAGGAGATGGCACTGTGCCAGCTCTTCATCCAGCCGGAGGCCGCTTACACCTCCGTCTCAGAGCTAGGGGAAGCCGGCAGCGTGCAGTTCAGAGATGTGAGTATCACAGCTTAACTGAAAACATGCAGACGAGGGCCTTAAGTCTGCTAATGAAATAGCGCGTGAGAATTAAACCCATTCGCTTTTGTTACTTTGAACAGTTTTGGTCTTCTAAGAGCAAATACAGAAAACAAAAACCTATCAAAGTAGAAACGTTTAAAAAACTAACAGACAAACCTAGCACACGAATACAGAATTACACTAATTATAGTACCTACCCCTGCTGGTAGATAGCGATAAAATATACAAACTGTGAAATAATTAAGTCTTAATATATATAACTCAAAGGTAACTGACTGACTGACTGACTGACATAGTGATCTATCAACGCACAGCCCAAACCACTGAACGGATCGGGCTGAAATTTGGCATGCAGGTAGATGTTATGACGTAGGCATCCGCTAAGAAAGGATTTTGATTAATTCTACCCCCAAGGGGATAAAATAGGGGATGAAAGTTTGTATGAAACTTTGTCAATTAAATTCCACGCGAACGTAGTCGCGGGCACAGCTAGTATAGTATAAAATTGTTTTTCTGTCCCTTAGTATATTTTATATTATAGGTACTATAATTTATATTAATGAACTCATAATTTTCTCTTTATCATTACCTATCCCACACGATAAGTATGTCGAACGCCAAGGATAAACGGACTGCCGCTTCTTGGCTCGAAGATAATATTAAAGACCAGTGGTTTTCCAATAGATTGGAAATGTATTCAAATTAGGACACTTGGGGACCAGGCCAAACATGTACCTACAAAATATTATCGTATCGTTTGACGACCGCTTGGCGCTGAGCTTAGGCCGCTCGGCTCACTGAACCGGGTGATTGCGGGTTCGATTCCCGCCAGGGCAATTTTCGGAAGAGGCCTTTTCGTAATTTGCCCAGGTCTGGGTGTCACTGGGATCGCTCCAGTCCATTGTACGGTGTCCATAGTACAAGCTTTGCTTAGTTTGGGACCATACAGATGGGTGGGTCAATCTGGCAATATTTTAAAAAAAATCTGCATCATAAGTTATCAGAATGAAAAGGGTGGTATTTGTACTTATACTTACCACAAAAAATATTCGTGTACCTAATAATGCAATGAAATAAAATAGAATGGGTGTTGAAAAATGTCCTCATCCTTATATACCTACATAATTCTAAACCTGTTATTTCACTTTCGATTTACGTTTCCATGTCAGCGAGTTATCAAAATCAACAAGTAAATACCTACGTCAGTACCTACTTACATATATGAGAAAGTTGCGCATAACTTGTTAGTGGTAGGTAGGTACTCGTCGCAACATAAAGGTGATCTAGGTGGCAATTTGGTTCACGAAGGTAGCCAGCCAAGGTCGGACTCTGACAGAGCGCATAGGCATAAATTAATATGTCTATTCGCTGGCATAAAGTGTGTGTTAAACGTGTAAATAGTGTAACGTTTTCCTTGTAAACTGATTTGTTGGCATTAGTATTGTGATTGACGTATGATTGATGGCGTAGGTTATAATATAAATAGGTAAGTATATCGAATATAAAAGTCCATGACGCATATTTTTTAGGATACCTACCTTCCTAGGCAGTGTGGATAGGTATTATTAATTTGTATTAATGCATAAATAACACACAACATTTGGCGTATCCACCGCATCTCATCTTGTAACCTAAGTAAAATATTTAATTATTAGGCAATTAATCTATATTATGTAATCTGTATATAATGTCAGAATAACACATTTTTTATAAATGCATATGAATGTAGGTACCTTGTACAAGTACCTACGGTAGTTACCTATAACAACAAAAAATGTTCGTTTGTCTGTCTGTCTGTATGCTCCGGCTAATAACCGAAACGGCTGACCAATTTTGACAGGACGATAGCTGATATTACAACACAACAGTAGGCAACTAGGTAAATAATATAATACCGTATGATCAAAGGTAGGTACCACTACTGCAGATGCTGTAACGGTTACGTTGAAAAGTACAATTTATTCGCAAGATCTACAACAACGAGGCTTACTGTAGTTAATAAGAATGCAGAACGCGACACTATGTTAACCGTGACGGGTTGAGTGCAGTGTATTTAGCCGGTAAGGCTACACCGCCCGTCGTCTCCATCAGACCGGTTCCTTTTCGTCGCGATAACATTAACATATCCACAGGCTTAAAGCTATATGATTTACATAAGAAACAAGTTGTGAAAGAGCATTCGTTTTGACATTAATGTTACCTATATGCATAATTCGGGCGTAAATTTCGATAAATTATGTTATTATTGTTTGCACAGAGATTTTTGTTTTATAGGCGTAAAAGTATCCACATTTGTTGTGAAAATTTTAGTTATTGGTTTTATTTATAAATTTGTTAACTTCCTATATAAAAAAAATAACGTCCGCCCCATTGAAAGAAATCCTGTAAGTGCGCACCGCGCTTGGTTCCCTTATTAGGCGCTGCGCAGACGTGGATACTTTTTAATGTCGACACGGGTCACTTTCAAAGAAAATCATAGTTGTTGTATGCGGTGTCGCCAACCGCATATAAACAACTAGCTGTGCCCCGCGACTTCATCCGCGTAGTATTGGATTATTGGGTTAAAAAGTATCCTATATGTTAATCCCGGTTATAATCTATCTGTGTTCCAAATTTCATCCAAATCCGTTCAGTAGTTTTTGCGTGAAGGAGTAACAAACATACATACATACATACATACATACATCCACACTCACAAACTTTCGCATTTATAATATTAGTAGGATTTACCATGAAAGTATCCGTGTCGACAGCAAAAAGTGTCTCGTTTGCGCAGCGTTTTAATCTTAGCGTCACATGATTGGAGCTTCACATCCTGCACCGCGCAACTACCTCAGCAACCGACTTCGTTAAACAGACCTATCAATAAAAAATAAAACACTGTACAGCAGACTCTATCAGCCAATACTAATTATTACATAATATCAAATTCTCAATATATTAAAATTTGCTTACAGTTAAACCCGGACGTGAATGCGTTTCAACGCAAGTTCGTGAACGAGGTCCGCCGCTGCGATGAGATGGAACGCAAGCTTCGGTACATTGAAGCCGAGGTCCACAAGGATGGCGTCCACGTACCAGCCGTCAAGGAGGCCCCTAGAGCACCCAACCCTAGGGAGATCATCGATCTTGAGGTGAGAATTTTAAACTAGTATTCTCCGAGTCTATATGACCACGGCCAACAAGAAACGATGCGAAAGAATAGATTATTTTTTGCATTATTTGTTTTAATGTTTTGCCTTCATTTATTTTTATTGACGTCACATGAATTTATAAAATAACCATCCAAATGTTGACGAACCCTGCGGGAGCTGACTGGAACCTGCACATTATTAACATTTCGTATCGCATCTCATTGGCCGTAGTTTAGTGTTTTTCTGACATTGGTGGTTTTAAAACAAGCTTTCTCTGAGACCACTAGTCACCCTGAGCAAAGCGATCGCTGAATTGATCTCTATTGGTATTTGAGACTTGTGTTCTCTGAGGCTAGTAATCTCAAAGACTTGTAAATTGTTACTTATTATATTATATGCTTGCATTTACTCCAACGCTCACACCTTTTGTGGCAACAGGCTCACTTGGAGAAGACGGAGAATGAAATCCTGGAGTTGTCGCACAACGCGGTGAACTTAAAACAGAACTACCTCGAGCTGACCGAACTGAAGCATGTCCTGGAGAAGACTGAAGCGTTTTTCATCGCGCAAGAGGAGATTGGCATGGACTCATTGACCAAGTGAGTGGAATAAACTCAAACTCAACTAGTACTCAATTTTTTTTAATATCACAAAGTTCACACACATGTGTACGAATCGCCTGACGTTAAGCGGTGACCGTAGTCTTTAGACAGTCGTTTTTTTAATAAATCGAGGCTTTGGGGAAAACTTGAAGAACAAATGGGTTTGTAGGCATATACTTAGCTGTCTCCTGGTAAATTATTTTCGTCTTAGAGAACTATTACCTACTATAATTATTATTTTAATTCATGCTAGCATTCAATAATAATAGTCAAATGCCATAAATTAGCATTGATGATACTACAATACCCCATACGTAGGTAGTATGAGTAGATCTGCCGAGTAGATATTAATCCGTAGTCAGTAATCACACACGCTATTAACGAACTTCTTGGTAATTAACACCGCCGTGTAACTAAACACTCGACCTTGCTGAGATTAATTTGCAAGAATATGTTTGAACTAGCTGTGCCCGCGACTTCGTCCGCGTGGAATTTATTTGACAAAGTTTCATACAAAGTTTCATCCCCTATTTTACCCCCTTGGGGGTAGAATTAATCAAAATCCTTCTTAGCGGATGCCTACGTCATAACATCTACCTGCATGCCAAATTTCAGCCCGATCCGTCTAGTGGTTTGGGCTGTGCGTTGATAGATCACTATGTCAGTCAGTCAGTCAGTCAGTCACCTTTGAGTTATATATATTTAGATAAGTACTTACCACATCGTTAGATAAATGATTCAATGATTATTTGTAAATCTGACCTTTTAATATTAGTTTTGTAAGAAAGACTTGCTCAGCTCGTTTACCTCGAAGGAGTTGTGCATTAGGCGATTTATTGACATTTAATTTTCGACTTTATAATGACTGTTATAAAGACAATCCAGTGTTATTAATTTCGCCGTAGGAACTACAGAAGACTTGATCTATCTTTTAATTTTTTTTCTTTTCTAAATCACCTTTTTTTGAATACAACAACATCGCCAAAATGTAAAGCGGTAGATTTATAGATGCAGTACTAAAGGTATTGCTCGTATGTTGCTGACCTGAAGGGAGTGGGACGGAGGCAGGGGAAGAGGGGAGGGTTCGGCTCTCTCGACCGATCTTCAGTAAGAGGATAGCAATACCCCGGTCGGACCAGCCCGTATATAAATAAATAAATATCGCCAGACTGACACACCAACTGTTTTGTCCCAAACTAAGTAACGCTTGTACTATGGGTACCGTACAATGGACTGGGGCGATCGCAGTGACACCTAGACCTGGGCAAATTACGAAAAGGCCATTTCCGAAATTTCCCCCAGCGGGAATCGAACCCGCAACCACCAGTGCAGTGAGCCGAAAGGCCTACGCTCGAACCACTGCGCCAAGCGGTCGTCAAATTGAGCTGCGGCTTGGCTCTACCACCGTTGAAGCAGGAGAGCAGGGGCCTTATGTTTTTTTTATATTAATGGCCTCTTACAATTGGGTCAAGCCCAATATGATTCTGCCAATGTCGAGTAACGAATTGCAATAACAAACACAATTAATAACAGTACAATACAAAAATGTGACCGTCCATTTTGGAAAACCAAAATGGAGTCCCGGCCCTCTGTTAACGACTGGCGCTCGATGCGGCTCGCAATACGTCACAACTGATATATCGCGTAAATGAATACGTCAGACTTGACAGTTTTCGTATAGGAAAACTGTCAAGTTATGAACATTTTGTTTATAGTCGTATCCATGTTTACAATTAATTTAACACTGCCATCTCTATTCAGATGCAGAACAATACAATTATAAAAATACAAAATTGAAAACCGCTTAACACTATGAACAGGCTGTCGGTTTGACGTACTTCTTAATTTTATACACTTAGAAAACCCATTTCCCCATGTGCACAACTAAGATTGTAAGCCTTGTGTTGAATGAGCCGTATATTGACCGTTCTCGCAGGTCTCTGATATCGGACGAGACCGGGCAGCAGGCGGCGACGCGCGGGCGGCTTGGGTTCGTGGCGGGCGTTGTACAGCGCGAGCGCGTGCCCGCCTTCGAGCGGATGCTGTGGCGCATCTCGCGCGGGAACGTCTTCCTGAGACGCGCCGAGCTGGATAAGCCTTTGGAGGACCCCGCTACTGTTAGTCACTGGTTTTTGTACCGGTTTTGTACTGATCTATTAAGACTTGCGGACAGGGTTGCCACCTTTTTTTTAAGAAAAATAGTATAATTTTTTTGTTATAAAAAAAGGGTACTTTTGGGAAATTCAGGCAAAAAAAATTGTACACATCTATTTTCAATCATTATTTTTTTTTCCGTGAGTATTTATTATTACTTTTTGCTTTGGCCATCAATGTTCTATTATTTTTAAAATAATTATAGGCATCTGAGCAATTTAGGTCTATATTAAAGTAAATTAACAAGTCATTTTTGATTAAATTAATAGACGCTCTATTCATTTCTTCTCTCTATTTCACATTCATGACGTTAAAATTATTTCTGTCAAAGCGGAAGTTGCAGGAATGGAGAGAAGAAAGAAAATGATTTTAAATATATTTGTTAAACTTTCATCTGAACTTTTGAAAAGCGTTAGCCATTTTTCAGCAGTGAAGCAGTGATAGCCGATTGGTTAAAGCACGCGTCTTGCAGGTCTTGGGTTCAAACCCCAGCTCGCACCTCTGGATTTTTCGAAGTCTATGTGCGAATCATAATTTTTATATGATTATCACTTGCGGTGAAGAAAAACATTATGAGGAAACTTGCATGCCTTAGAAGATCTAATCAATGTTCGAAAGACATGTGAAATCCGCCAACCCGCACTGGGCCAGCGTGGTGGATTATGGCCTGACTCCCCCTCGTGTTGAGGGGAGGCCCGTGCCCAGGAATGGGACGTCAAAAGGGCCAAATTATTGTATTTATACATATATACTATGGTACTTGAAATAAAATCTTCCTTTCATAACGTATCTACTGTATTATTACCACAGGGCAACGAGATCTACAAGACAGTATTCGTGGCGTTCTTCCAAGGTGAGCAGCTGAAGTCGCGCATCAAGAAGGTGTGCACCGGCTTCCACGCGTCGCTGTACCCGTGCCCGCCCTCCAACACCGAGCGCCAGGACATGGTCAAGGGTGTCCGCACGCGGCTGGAAGACCTCAACATGGTGGGTATTCAAATATCAACTGCATTATGTAATGTAGTAGGTGCAATTTGATTTGGTCAATTTTTATCCCAAGTTTTTTTAAAAGTGTCTCTAATTGACGATCGCTTGGCGCATGATTGCGGGTTCGTTTCCCGCCGGGGTAAATTTCGGAAATTGCCTTTTCGTAATATACCCAGGTTTGGGTGTCACTGGGATCGCCCCCAGTCCTTTGTACGTTACCCATAGTATAAGTGTTGCTTTGTTTGAGGCCTTACAGTTGGCGATAGCTATTTATCACTTATACAGGTTGAAACAGAAAGGGTATACTTTTTTTTTTCTAAACTTAACTTTGTAATTCTAAATCTATGAGCTTGGAGAAAACTTGAAAAACAAAAGGGGTTACAGGGATACAGCTGTTGACAGATTTCATAAATTTACAAACCTTCAGTACTTTAACTGTCCCACGAAGCCGATAGATTTAGACTTACAAAGTAAAGTTGAAAAAAAATAGTATATATACCCTTTCGGTTTCACCTAGTATAGACCAAGGACACAGTTAAGTTATGCTGTCTTTGAAACTTCAGGCCAAAGGACATCTGGCCCTATGCAAGTTGGAAAAGGTTGTTTAATAAGTTAGCAATATCATAAACAAGTCAATTTATTCCAGGTGTTGAACCAAACCCGCGACCACAGGCAGCGCGTGCTGGCGAGCGTGGCCAAGGAGCTGGCGAGCTGGTCCATCATGGTGCGCAAGATGAAGGCCATCTACCACACACTGAACCTGTTCAACATGGATGTCACTAAGAAGTGCCTCATCGGAGAGTGCTGGGTGCCCACCGCTGATCTGCCGAACGTACAAAAGGCTTTGGCTGACGGATCTGTGAGTTTTCCTAGAATATTTGGATATCGTTTTGCGGAACGGTATCAAGCCACGTGCTCTACTGTAGACCAAAACCAACCTGGTGTTAGTGGTTCTAGGTTGGTGTCAGTTTGCAGAAGTGCGTGTGTGTTGGTTCCATTTTGCGGAACTACGTCCATTTATACGCCATGTTTCGAAAGTCCGTCCTAATACTTGGGCTTTTGAACCTGTCTCGGATATTTAATAATTAAATGGTGCAAAGAAATATCGAATTTTGAACACTTTTATTAATAACTTATAGCTCGCATATAAATAATAATGTCAACGCGTAGCGTGTCTTGCCCTACTAGTCCGAATTACTTATGGTATTCTTGGTAATCTCAAAAGGCAACACACCGGAGCTGTTATATTTATCAACCGACTTCAAAAAGGTGGAGGTTATCAATTTGTCTGTATGTTGTATTGTAATTATTAACTATAGCAACTGACGATTAAAAAAAATATGACAAAATGTAAAAAGACAAGCCCGCTCGCTAAATTTCTTGCCGGATCTTCTCAGTCGCGTTCCGATCCGAAAAAAATGTAAAATTGACAATTTGTAAATGCCCCCGTAGGCCTAAACAAAATAAACGTTTTGAATATCTGCAACGACAATGTCTCGACTGAAAGTTTGAGTAAGACAATACTCGGAATGGGTTTTGGAAGGAATGCAAGAGATGGAGAAGAGTTCTTTGTTTAGCAAGGGACACTATTGGATAGTAATAACATTGTCGTGTATCACAGAACGCGTGCGGCAGCTCGATCCCGTCGTTCCTGAACTGCATCGAGACGGACGAGGAGCCGCCCACCTTCAACCGCACCAACCGCTTCACGCGCGGCTTCCAGACGCTCATCGACTCGTACGGCGTCGCCTCCTACCGCGAGTGCAACCCTGGTACGTATGTCACAGATTGTCAATTCAAACCATTGCTAAATCAATATAAATAACTCGGCTTCGCGAGGCTCAAAAATTATCAGTGTTTCTCTACTATAATATGCATGTATTATACATATAACTTCCTCTTGAATCACTATATCTAATAAAAAATATCGCATCAAAATCCGATGCGTAGTTTTAAAGATCTAAGCATATATAGGGACAAACAGCGGGAAGCGACTTCGTTTTATACCATGTAGTGATAAAGCTTGTCACAATAATTTCATCTTATATTATTTTATAAGAAATAAAGCCTCGCCAAAGACCGAGAGATATATGCGGAGCTGACTGCTAACCTTCAATAGTTGGAGAGGCACTATGAGAAGAAGATTATTTTATTCTGACTGCGATTTGTTTTGTGCATCGATTAATTAAAAAATAATAGCTTAGGACAAGGCTACTGACTTGGGCCAGAGCCACGGGTATTAGGCCAGGACTGCAGAGCATGTAGAGGCTTTTTAGAGTTAACTAATGATTTTGTCATGTTTCTAACCAGTAAAAAAATGTGTGTAACATTACTATCAAATAGTGAACCGATCGAGACATAAGCGTTTCGTGATGTTAGAAAACCAAACCCAAATGTGTATTGCAATTGGACGTACTTTTGCAAAATGAAACCAACCCACACACACTTCTGCAAACTAAAACCAACCTAGAACCACTAACACAAGGTTGCTTTTGGTTTACAGTAGCGCATGTGGGTTAATTCTGTTCTTCAAAACGTTATCCAATTATAAATAATGAATTGGATATTAAACTGCTACTTTAATTCCAGCTCTGTACACCATCATCACATTCCCCTTCCTGTTCGCCGTGATGTTCGGTGACTTGGGCCACGGCATGATCATGGCCCTATTCGGCGCTTGGATGGTCATCAAAGAAGTCTCACTGGCCGCCAAGAAGTCGAACAACGAAATCTGGAACATTTTCTTCGCCGGCCGATACATTATTCTCCTCATGGGTTGTTTCTCAATGTACACTGGTTTAGTGTATAACGATATATTCTCAAAGTCTATGAATATATTTGGGTCGTCGTGGACCGTGCCGTATGACGAAGCGACGCTCGAAGCGAACGCCGCCTTGACTTTAGACCCGAAGGCTTCTTACAACCAAGAGCCGTACTTTATCGGTATTGATCCTGTTTGGCAGGTAAGGATTTGAGTCAAGTTTTTAAATTTTATTTGGAGCAACATGGCAATTAACTATTGCCGTGGGACCACAACGAGCACACGCATTTCGTGTTTGAGGGGCTAACAGGACTGTAAGAAGTGGTGATAATGTCACATAGCTAGTTTTCTATATATAAAGTCATTTTTTGTTCGTAAACAACAATATGACAGCGAAAATAAAGTCTTTAATCTAACATACCTATGCGGGTTTCAACATGACGTAACAGAATTTTGTTAAAAACTGGTCAAGAACACAATCTTAATATAACATTTATATAACTTATAAAGTTATTCGATTTCACGTCATAAGAAAAGACTGACAGTCTGGTTTTAAAATAACAACTGGTGAAAATACATACAAAATAATATTTTTATACGAACTAATTTCTCGCCTTGCCCACAGACTGCCGATAACAAGATCATCTTCTTGAACTCGTACAAAATGAAGCTGTCCATCATATTCGGTGTGTTGCACATGATCTTCGGTGTCTGCATGAGCGTCGTCAACTACAAGTAAGTATTGTTTCAAATGATAAAAAAACATTCATGTGCGAATCTCATTTTCAAGAAAGATCATCACTAACTGAATGGTGAACAAAAACATTGTGATGAAATCTGCAAGTCTTTATAAAGACGTGTGAAGTTCGCCAACTGGCACTGGGACAGAGTTGTGGACAATGGCCAGAATACCTCTCATTCCTCTCCCCCTTTGAGGGGGAAATGTGCTGAACACATGCCCCTACATGCGACCACAATACCTCCACCGAATTAAAAAAATAAAAGACATTAACTTAAATTCTAATGTATTATTATTCGCAGCTTCTTCCAGCGCCGTTATTCCATCATTCTGGAGTTCTTGCCGCAGCTAGTCTTCCTCTGCCTGCTTTTCTTGTACATGGTGTTCATGATGTTCTACAAATGGGTCGCATACAGCACATTCAACGGTAAGCCAATAAAACAACCAAGAAATAACGAAGACGACATTTTATAATACTTTTCTCAGTAGAGATTAATGGAGATAAAAGTGTCTTCGCGAATCTACACCTTGTACCATCTGGTGTGACGATTGGGACACCTTTGCGGGTAAAATGTGGCGACAGATAGCTCATAACTAAAACCTGCGGAGGGGTAAATGGTAGCACGTACACAGGAGTTTTCAAGTGTTCGAGAATGAACATAATATCTAAAACTATCGGTAATAGCGAAAGAGCAAAAGGAGTCTCGGGGGCAATTTTGATGAAAACTATTAATTACTGAAGATTTTCGAAACATAAATACCCTAGCCGGGCATCGGTTAATATTGAAAAACAAAAACAGAACACTACCTGTATTTATTCCACTAGCCTGTTATGTCGCTTAGAATCAAAGTAATGTTAGACAGGAAACTAATGTCTGCGGTGTAGCTTCGGACTAGTTAGGCCCGGTCATGGCACCGCTCATACCCCCTTAATAGAAACGTGGATTAGCTGGCGAATAATTACACACCGAACTATCTCTTTCTGTCATCGTAATTTGATATTCGATAGAAAACAAAGTATGGTGTAACTACATCACCGCTATTGCCGCACCGGTGTTGCCTACTCAT
This sequence comes from Notodonta dromedarius, assembly GCA_905147325.1. Taxonomy (NCBI): domain Eukaryota; kingdom Metazoa; phylum Arthropoda; class Insecta; order Lepidoptera; family Notodontidae; genus Notodonta; species Notodonta dromedarius. Next base: position 3,945,279 of record LR990167.1, read on the forward strand.
ATTTTTTATGCTGTTCCTGAGAATGTACACCATCTTTAATTCATTGAAAAGAGTAACCATTGAGTTTCTTGCCAGATCTTCTCAGTAGAAGCAGCATTCCGAACCGGTGGTAGTCTGACTATTCATAAATGCTTTGTTGGCTTACGTGAATAAAAAAATTTTGAGTTTATTAATAAGGGGGATATGTTTCGCTAATTCGATACTTTATATTACAGAGCCTCCCTACTCCCAGGGCTGTGCGCCATCAGTGCTGATCCTGTTCATCAACATGATGCTGTTCTCGAGCGCGGAGCCCGAGGCGGGGTGCAAGGAGTTCATGTTCGATGGGCAGGGCACCATCCAGCGAGTGTTCGTGCTGGTCGGGCTCTGTTGCATCCCCGTCATGCTGCTCGGCAAGCCCCTGTACCTGCTCAGCGCGGGCAAGAAGAAGCACGCTAAGGTACGGGCGCAAAACATTTTCAGCTCACTTCGATCACGTTTAAGAAAAAAATATTTTCCTGAAGAAAAGTGTTACTATCTTGTTTTTTATTTTAATAAGTTCAATGATGACGTTGAGGTTTGACCCTCGAAGAGTCCCGAGGATGAGCTAAGTTGTCTTGAAACCCGCACAAATTTAATTAAAAGAAAGACTAGATAAGAAGAATACATGAGTAACAGTGGTGGGAGTTTGTGGCGAGACTAGAAGCATAAAAACTATTTATTTTGTCCGCGAACCGCGTTTTTAGGTTCACGGAAACAACACGAGTCCGCGGTACCAAATTAGGCAACTAGTGTAATCCTAATATATTTTTCACCAGGCGGAACATTCAAACGGCAACGTGAACCAGGGTATCGAGATGCAGGAGCAGACGGACATCGGCAACGGGGAACCCAAGCCCGAGGCCAAGGCGAGCCACGACCACGACGACGAGCCCTTCAGCGAGATCATGATCCACCAGGCCATCCACACCATCGAATACGTGCTCAGCACCATCTCTCACACGGCTTCGTACCTCCGATTGTGGGCCTTGTCGCTCGCTCACGCTGGTAATATACTCTTACTACTGTAGTCGCGTATCGGCAATATAATTTATACTGTGTATAATTTAGTGCCGTATTTTTCCGAACGACTTCCTATATTAAAATAGACGTACACACAGGGTGAATTTTTCAAAGTTGCGTCGATGGCTATACCCGAAACTATCGGGACTAGAGCAAAGTGTAGGAGTCTCTGGACAGATTTTAATGATAGTCAAAGCGGCTACATTTGTATGACTATGTATTGATCTACATAAATACAGTATTTATGTATACAGTATACTAGGTGAAACAAAAAGGGTATACTCATTTTTTGCAACTTTACTTTGTAAATTTAAAACTATCGGTTTTGTGGGACAGTTGAAGTACTAAAGGTTTTGTAGACTTGTGAAATCTGGCAACAGCTGTATTTCTAAAACACCTTTTGTTTTTCAAGTTTCTTCCAAAGCTGATAGTTTTAGAATTACAAAAATAAGTTTTGAAAAATAAAGTATACCCTTTCTGTTTCAACCTGTATATGATATAAGTTAAAGTTTGAATAATGTATACACTGTTGACTACTTTGACAACATGACACAATTCTCTCCATCCAAAGGTTGTCTGGAAGACATCGCAGTCTGCTATAAGACCGCCCAATGTACACTATTGTTTTTTTTTATGTTAATAGATCTATTCCGAACATTGGCGTACAATAAGGACTTATTCTATTCTATTCTATCAAGGAATGCAGTGTTAATGTTGTTTGTCGCTTGTTAGAATTGTCGGAGGTGTTGTGGAGCATGGTGCTGACGTTCGGTCTGAAGGACCACGACTACGTCGGCGGGATCAAGCTGTACGTCGCCTTCTGCTTCTGGGCGCTGTTCACGCTCGCCATCCTCGTCATGATGGAGGGCCTCTCCGCCTTCTTGCACACCCTGCGTTTGCATTGGTAAATAATAAATAAATAAATATCGCTAGACGCATATGCTTAGTTTGAGACCATACAGTTGGTGTGTTAGTCTTTATAATATAATAGACCAAATTAATGGGATTTTAGAAACAATTATTGATATAATATATCAATAGTCCTTAGACCTATCATCATTGGTCTTGATGCGGAGGAAGGAAATATAAGCCGAATTTATTTTAATATAATAAGAATAACATGGGTTAATTCTGCCTTGCTACCTTTAGCGTCAACACAAGAGGTCAAAGGACCGTTTGTTTATTGACCATATCTTATTCCAGGGTGGAGTTCATGAGCAAGTTCTACTCTGGTCTGGGATACATCTTCCAGCCGTTCTGCTTCAAAACCATCCTCGAACAAGAAGATAAGGAAGAATAAACCAATATTAGTTACGTAGCGTAGACATAAAACAGTATCGTTTATAATTCAGTAAAGCCTGCAATGGTCACAATTGAGTGAATTGAAATAAAAATAAATATTTATATTACATGTTATACAACAGTTTTATTTGTGCGGAAATATTTACAGTATACTTTATTATGGCCTGAAAAACAACTTTGCTGATATACAATAGTCATTATATTAGGTGGGTATTTTGTACCATACAATATAATATTCGATAGAAAAATGTGCTATCAGGGCATTACCTTAAAGGTCATTTTGGCATGGCAACGCGTTGGCTTTAGCTGCTTGCCACTGCCCTGTATATATACAATCAATATAGACTAATAAGTCAAGACGTTACTCACGTTCTCTATTGTATGTAATAGTCAAAATTCGGCGGGGTATCGGTAAAGACGAAACATTTCAATTGGTAAAGCTGAAGCCTTGAACCAATCAATCAAAATGTGAGGTGTGGTCGTACATGTAGTTTATGTGGGTGCCCGGCTTTGCAGTGTCTATGGCTTATTGGTCTATGTAGTACTTGCCATTGAACAAAAAATCTACTACACCCCAAAGACAGATTTACCACTGTCAACGATAACTTCCTCCGTTTATTAAGTTCTCAAATTAGCTTTAGCCTTATCCAGAATTTCCTTTTTAATCTTCGGATAGTCGGGATGCACCTTCAGTATGTGTTTGCATACGACGATACATTCTGGGTATTTCTTCAGCTTGAGGTACGAGTGTGCCAGCTTGTACCCCACCGCAAGGTCGCTCTTGCCGCCGTGGATCCAGGCGTTGTTGTAATTGTGGGCTGAGCTTTTGTAATTTTGTTCCTTTTCCGATAGGTACCCTGGAAGCGATAGGACAGACATTTTGAATTGATAATGACGTCCGCTTGGCGCAGTGGTTCGAGCGTAGGCCGCTCGGCTCACTGCACATGGTGGCAATTTCGGAAATGGTGTTTTCGTAATTTGCCTTGGTCTGGGCAACCCTGGGATCGTCCCCAGTCCAGTGTACGTTACCCATAGTACAAGCATTCCTTAGTTCGGGACCATACAGTTGGTGTGTCAGTGTGGCGATATTGATCATACTAATAATCATACTATATAAATATATTATTATAAAGAGGAAAACTTTGTTTGTTTGATTGTAATTAATAGGCTCCGAAACTACTGAACTGATTTGAAAAATTCTTTCACTGTTGGGAAGCTACACTATCCCCGGGTGACGGTGACATAGGCTATATTATATTTAAAAATAATATTTGTGATCCTTACTAAAACTCCAATAATGTAACCGTAATGTACCCGTGCGAAGCCGGGGCGGGCCGCTAGTTTATTATATTTTGGCTCGACCGGCTTAGTAACACCCCCGCATAGATGACCGGCGTTAAGTATCTATCTTAGCTGCATATCCTACTAATATTATAAATGCGAAAGTTTGTGAGTGTGGATGTATGTATGTATGTATGTATGCATGTATGTATGTATGTATGTATGTATGTTTGTTACTCCTTCACGCAAAAACTACTGAACGGATTTGGATGAAATTTGGAACACAGATAGATTATAACCGGGATTAACATATAGGATTTAGGACTTTTTAACCCAATAATCCAATACTACGCGGATGAAGTCGCGGGGCACAGCTAGTCGTATGATAAGTGAGAGATATGGAAGCCAAACCCCCTCCCTTCGCTTCCCTGTGTCCCACTCCCCTCAAGGTCGTCGGCAACGTGCAAGCAATGCCTTTGGTAATCATCTACTAGGTGAAACAGAAAGGGTATACTATATTTTTGCAACTTTACTTTGTAAATCACAATCTATCGGCTTTGTGGGACAGTTGTAGTACTAAAGGTTTTGTGGACTTATGAAATCTGTCAACAGCTGTATCCCTGTAACACCTTTTGTTTTTTAAGTTTCCTCCAAAGCTGATAGTTTTTGAATTACAAAGTTAGGTTTTAAAAAAAAGTATACCCATTCTGTTTCAATCTGTATAAGCTACGATTTTGTGCATGATTGCCGACTATGTTATTTAAAAAAATTGGTTTCACTAACCACTCGCCAAAGAAATGTTTCTTCAAACTTACCCAAATATTGATACGCCGCTGCGCAAGAGTTGTTGTGATTCAAAATTTTAGTTAGCAACTCTTTGGCAGCGTCCACTCTACCCGAGTTCACCTGACTGTCAGCTACTTCCAGCCAGCATCTAACATGATAATAAAATAAAATAATTTAAGCCTTTTGATGTCCCACTCCTGGGCAATGCGGGTTGGCGGATTTCACATGTCTTTCGAAATTGGTTAGATCGTCTAAGCCTGCAGGTTTCCTCAGGAGGTTTTCCTTACCGCAAGCAAGTGATAATCATATAGAAATTATGATTCGCACATAGATTTCGAAAAACCCAGACGCGAGCCCGGGTTTGAACCCAGGACCTGGTGCCCGCAAGACGCGTGCTTGACCAATCGGCTATCACTGCTTTTTACTGATATCATTATCATGATACAAAACATCAATCACAATCCTTAATTATATGTTCCAAGGTTTGTTCGTTTGTAACGCCCGAAAGTGTCCGAATGATAACGCACTTACCTCTCTAAACCATCGGCCTTTTCAGGTGTCCAGGGGATGGACGACACTGTCCGCTTCAATATATTCTTCGCTCGTGTTGGTTGCTTTATAATATTGTAACTGTTAAATGAGAATGACAGTTTATTTGACATTTTATATGTCAGAGAGATTCTTATAATATAATCAATTATTATTATATTTGAAGCGTCAATAGCCTAGTGGTTAGAGGGGCCGTCCTCGTAGCTGAGAGGTTCCGGGTTCGATCCCCATCCTGGCCATTAAACTATTGACGTGAGCCCACTCCTAGCACAAGCATTAGCTTAGTTGGAGGGGCTAAAGGGAATACTAGTAATGTGATAAACACACATTGCTAGTAATCTTTATTAAAAAAAAAAAAAAAAAACGATCTTAGAGCCGCATTAATAAATCGATCTCAAGTCTGAGAGCGATCTCGGAAATGTCATTCTTATGTCAAACCAGTACAAGATGACATTTCAAAAGCGTACTCAAGATCGCACTCAGACTTGAGATATTAATACGGGCCCAAGTTAACCAATCCATCTCTTCTATTGAAAAAGTAACTATTTAATTTCTTGCGGGATCTTTTCAGTGGAAGCAGCATTCTGAACCGGTGGTATATTCTAACTATCCATAAGTGCTTTGTTGGCTTACATGAATTATAATATTTTGATATGATTTGACTTGACAATGTAAAAAACCGTAGCATAAGAGCGTTTTCACATTATCCGATCCGATATCGGTGTCGGACGCCGATCCGATATATCGGGGTAAGTAAAATGTATGAAATATGTACCTGTCTTTCATATTGTCCGGCCCGATATCGGATATAGACAGGTACATATTTCATACATATTACTTACCCCGATATATCGGATCGGCGTCCGACACCGATATCGGATCGGATAATGTGAAAACGCTCTAACGCTAATGTTAGTATGTGTTGTGCTGTCCCACTCACATGACAGATTTTTTAAATAAGAATGACAAGGAGGATAGGATTACATCATTTCCTGGTAGGCACACTGAGTATATAAACCTCCTTCGTTTGAGCCAAATATCTTTATCCTATGCTAATCTCATTTAGATTACGATTATTACATGATTATTTTAATTCCTTTTTATAAATCCAGGAATGAATAGGAAGTTAATTTTTCCAGTAAACATTATCGAAATGTAACTTCCTTTTTTTCTATGCAGTAAATATTTTTTGTATTATGTTTTAAATGCGATTTGACATTCAAAATTAATAAATTTGTATATATTCTAAATGCGATCCGTCATTAAAAAATTTAAAATACTTAAACAATGTTGCATAATATTTTTTTTTTAAAAATCCAACCCAACTTACGTGTGGGGAAGTAAGTAGTTATTAAAATTAAACACAAAGTAGACTTGGCAAGATTGTTGAAACAACTTTCAGGTAAGCAAAAATACACTTTTCATTACTCATACTCTGAAAGTAGGTCTGAAGTTCCTGAGGAGCGGGTTGAAAGTAATACTTTTCCGGCCCGGGAGAATCGCTTTCAACTGACAGCTGTCAAATTATTAAAAAAAAAACTAGTTCCATTTTCACATTTCTATGGAACCATGTTCAAACTTTTTCTACAGTCACTCAATTACAGCACGATGTAAAATTTAAATAACATAAAGTTAAGTATTAATTAAAGAATATATATTTTTAAATGACTTAATTATAATGTAGTTTCAAGAATTTCTTTAAAATAACATAGATTTGGGCAAAATATTTAAAGATGAAAATGAAAAATAATGGCTAAATAATGAAGTTGGCCGGCCAACGAAAAAAAAAATAGGCAGCAATCCGATCTTTTTTTTTCGGGTTGTAGAGTATTGTTCATACTTCCTTGTATTATTTTTTTAGCCAATTCCTGTTTTTATTTTTACTTTCCTTGTATTCGTAATGAAAAGCACAGTGTTTACCTCGGGTGAAAGACTTCTTTTGTCCCTCGAACTATTAGCGCCCTCGCTACGCTCGGGCGCCAAACCCCGTCTCGGGACTAAATAAGTCACTTTCACCACTCGTGTAACAATGTACTATTATAAGTGACTCACGCGGTGGCTATGGCCAAAATTAAGTAGGGGTCGTCCTGATAGGCGTCGTCCGTGGCGCAGGGCAGCAGCTCCTGCAGCACGCGCTCGGCCTGCGCCTTCTGCCTCGTGGCCAGCTGCAGCAGCGCCTGCAGAGCCCGCCGCTCCAGCGGAGACACTTCCACCACAAGCTTCTCGGCTGTTCGCAGCGCTAACAACCTAGTGTCGCTGGGTATGGGAATAAAATGAAATTATGGTTTCATAGATATACTGAGTAATTGCTAGTTCTTTTTAGTATTTTTACTAAAAGTTTTGCAGTAACATCCTTTATTTAAATATTCGGCCTAGCGTCTAGCCATAAGCCTTAAGGTTGAAGCGTCGGTCGGGTTTATTGCAGTTTCTCTCAAGATGACGCTGTAGTCAACAGATTCTACTTATTTATTTTTTACGCAAAATTTGAGCATTTCTAAGATATAATACTATTGTTTGCGATTAAGACTTATTATACTGCATTGACATACGCAATAATATCAACCTAAAATAATTCATAATCTAAGCGTTTTCCGATGAAAAACTTCTGTCACTTTTTATTGTAATACATACACGCACACATTGACAAAAGGTGTATTTTAGCAACTAGCCACTAGAGGGCGTACTTTTATATTTATTGCGGCCTTTTTATTTTATAATAAATAGCGAATATATTATATTTTTGCTATTGTAAAATTCATTATTGTATGCGTATTCATCATTCTAAAAAAACGATAAAAAATATACATCTGTTATATAATAATTTTATTGTCTGACTAGCTGTGCCCGCGACTTAGTCCGCGTGTAATTTAACTTAACAAAAATTTCGGGATTATTCATCCCCTCTTTTATCCCTTTGGGGTAAAATTAATCAAAATCCTTTCTTAGCGGATGCCTACGTCATAACATCTGCATGCCAAATTTCAGCCCGATCCGTCCAGAGGTTTGGGCTGTGCGTTGATAGATCAGTATGTCAGTCAGTCACCTTTGAGTAATATATTTAGATGTTACTAAATATAGTGAAAATATAACTGTAATACACTTGTTGGTGTATTTTCTAAAATATGAGATACATTACTGAGAAATAGATGTGGTTTTCCATGTGAACATTTTTTTATTTATAACAACAACAATAATTACAAGAAATCAACATAAAAATCGTGTCTCTATCAAAATTAAAGGACCTAGAGTCCTATACAGAGTAGCGATAGTAGTGTTTCCTACATTGAGACACTACATGGCCTACTTTTTTGCAATATGTACACGACACCTTAGGCACACTATTTACACTAGACGACGAAAAGGCACTAGATGTAGCAGAGGCATCTCGGCGTTCTTCCTTCAGCAGGATCGATGCAACCGAGTCTGTAGATATCGAGGTGCCGGAATGCTCTATTGCCATCACCATTGGCTGTAGCTGTCCTTGAGTCCTGCCAGCATAATCACACCAACAAGTTCATCTTCCAGACCAGCTTGATTGGCAATCAGTTGTTGTTGCACGCATGTCATTCACATAGGCTTCTATGTTCGAGTACAATACAAGTTTAGTACCAAGCTATTTCTTCATAAGTTGTAAGCGTCGAGCAAACCCGCTGTCAGCGTAGGCTTCCCGAAGTCGCTTCCATGTTTCCTTCGAAGTTTCAGCTGTCATGACGATGAGATATAGATGTTCGCTTAGACTCAAGCAAATCTTGGATCTTTGGCATCTTTGCGTTGAAAGTCGTCAACTTCCTCCGCAGGCTTCATGACGCAGTCCCATAGTTCGCTGTCGATCAAGTACATCTTCATGGCGAAGCTCCAAGCCGCGTAGTTGACGCTTCCCTTTAATTTTGCGAAGCTCAACGTTGTGTTGGCACCCACTGCTGTTGAAGAGCTACTAAAGACAGTTTGCTGTGGTTGTACCTTTGACGACGACTGTTCTGAGTAGCAGATTAAATAAAAACATATACGGAGGCCAGACAAGATATTTAATGTACAGCGTATTTTGACAGACAGAATAGAATTCTATGCAAAGAGAATACATTATATGTAAAAACAAATGTCAATATAAATTACACGGAATTTAAAAACTAATTATTAACAGGCCAGTTCTTTGATGATTTCCACTACGTAGGTTGCAACAAAGATAATCTACTATATAAAAATAAGTCGGGTTTTCCTTCCTGACGCTATAACTCCAGAACGCACGAACCGATTTCCACGGTTTTGCATTCGTTGGAAAGGTCTCGGGCTCCGTGAGGTTTATAGCAAAGAAAATTCAGGAAAAATTTCAACAGAACGCGGACGGAGTCGCGGGGCACAGCTAGTCTTCTACTATATAAAAATAAGTTGGGTTTTCCTTCCTGACGCTATAACTCCAGAACGCACGAACCGATTTCCACGGTTTTGCATTCGTTGGAAAGGTCTCGGGCTCCGTGAGGTTTATAGCATAGAAAATTCAGGAAAAATTTCAGCAGAACGCGGACGGAGTCGCGGGGCACAGCTAGTAATAACTATATTAATTTAGCCCTTTTGACGTCCCACTCCTGGGCACGGGCCTCCCCTCAACATGAGGAGGATTCAGGCCATAATCCACCACGCTGGCCCAGTGTGGGTTGGCGGATTTCACATGTCTTACGAAAATTGGTTAGATCTTCTAAGACATACAGGTTTCCTCACGATGTTTTCCTTCACCGTAAGCTAGTGATAATCATATAGAAATTATGAGTCACACATAGATTTCGAAAAATCCAGATGTGCGAGCCGGGGTTTGAACCCAATACCTGGTGCCCGCAAGACGCGTGCTTTAAGCAATCGGCTATCACAGCTTCAGCTCAATCAAAATAATACTAATAAATAAACAAATATCGCCAGACAAACATACCAACTGTATGGTCCCAAACTAAGCAAGGCTTGGACAATGGATACCGTACAATGGACTGGGGGCGATGCCAGTGACACCAAGACCAGGGCAAATTACGGAAAGGCCAATTCCGAAATTTACCGTGAAGGGAATCAAACCCGCCACCACCCGGTGTAGTGAGCCGAGCGGCCTACGCTCAAACCACTGCGCCAAGCGGTCGTCAATCGTCGATGGTAGTAAAAGTAAAAGTAAAAGTAAAAGTAAAAGTAAAAGTAAAAGTAAAAGTAAAAGTAAAAGTAAAGGTAAAGGTAAAGGTAAAAGTAAAAGTAAAAGGAAAATGAAAAGGAAAAGGAAAAGGAAAAGGAAAAGGAAAGGGAAAAGGAAAAGGAAAAGTTAGTCGCGACACCACACTGTTCAATGCGAAATAGAAAGACGATACGAAAAAAATAATAACTGGCTTGCTTTCTATAAGGGAGAGAGAGAGACATACAGAGAAACACGCGCACGCCGCACATATAGCGAAAAAAGTGTCGTTACACATTTTTTGGTCTTAATTTTTTCCGTCTAGCCCCCTTTCGCAACGCGCGATAAGGAACTTCATTCCAATATTTATTACATACTAGCTGTGCCCCGCGACTTCATCCGCGTAGTATTGGATTATTGGGTAAAAAGTATCCTATATGTTAATCCCGGTTATAATCTATCTGTGTTCCAAATTTCATCTAAATCCGTTCAGTAGTTTTTGCGTGAAAGAGTAACAAACATACATACATACATACATACATACATACATCCACACTCACAAACTTTCGCATTTATAATATTAGTAGGACTTACCTAGTACATGTGTACATATATAATACTAGCTGAGCCCGCGACTTCGTCCGCGTGGAATTTAACTAAAGCCCGCTCCCGCGTTCTGAGCCCGCGCGACAAGACTCATTTTTTTAAATTTCGTTTTTCTAAAATAAAAGTAGCCTAAGTTACTGCTTATAACATCAGCTATCTACCAGTGAAAGTCCCGTCAAAATCGGTCCACCCGTTTCGGAGATACTCTTTGATTTCATGTGTTTTTATTTTTTTACGCGGAACCCTAATTGTTTTTCCGATATTAAAGTAGCCTAAATTACTCCTTTTATCATCAGCTATCTGCCAGTGAAAGTCCCGTCAAAATCGGTCCAGCCATTTCGGAGATTACCCGGAACAAACACACAAACAGACAGACAAAAAAATTTTTAATCGCGTTTTTGCTATAGTTGTCGTATGTACTTTGATATGCACTTAGTGAAAAGGTGTTATTTTGATATTACAAACAGACACTCCAATTTTATTTATTTGTATAGATAGTACAGTAGTATCTATGGTTTGTATATACCAGGTTCGGTATTTATTTGGCAAATACAGTAAATTTTCATTTTTATGTACCTATACGGTAATCCTAAGCCAGCGGCAACACTATCCTACCCACATATATGGATTTACATAGATAACGCAAATGTATGTACTTAGCGTGTCGGAAAACCCCGACCAAGCGTCAAGGTTGGTCGCCTATAACTTACAGTCCTTCACGACTACAGATATAAAAATATGAGTATGAGCGAGATAATCACTCGAGAGAATCGTAGCGGGCGGAGGGGCATCAGCGGCATCGGTGTCTTTGAATCGGTTTGGATTTCCCGCCATCTATGACGTCACAGAAAGTGTTAAAAATTTGGCACGCTTGGTTTCAATACAAATCGTGATACTTGCGTTATCTATGTAAATCTATATCTGTGATCCTACCTATAATACACTAAACGAAAAAAATATTTCCGACAACAAACGCTTTTATAATAGACATCCGACGTTGTCAAGTCACCGCTCTCTACCAATTGACAACGTCGCGTCTGCAACAACGTAGTACCTCGTGTGGCGAATTGACGACCGCTTGGCGCTGTAGTGTGAGCGTTGGCCGCTCGGCTCACAACATCGGATGGTTGCGGGTTCGATTCCCGACAAAGGAAATTTTCTGAAACGGCCTTTTCGTGATTTGCCCAGGTCTGGGTGTCACTGGGATCGCCACCAGTTTAATGTATGGTAGCCAAGCGTTGCTTAGTTTGGCACCATATAGTTGATGAGTAAGTCTGGCGATATTTATTTATTTATCTGATACCTATCATGTCAGCGATACATTAATTTATTTATTAGAAACTTATTATTGTATTATGTCCGGAAAATATTAAAAATACTTAGCTCGTTACTTCATTTTTTTATTGAATGTTATTATTATGATAATAAAAGATGAAAACCCGGCTTCGCTCGGGTGAAATGTGACTCATTACAATTTTCGGCATGATGTGTTTACATCCAAACAAAGTTAATAGAAATACATCCGACAGAGAACCAAAGTTATCGACATAGCTCAAAGAATTAGCAAGCTGAAGTGGCAGTGGGCTGGCTATATCTCGCGAAGAACCGACAACCGCTGGGTTAAACGTGTTCTTGAGTGGAGACCTCGACTCGGCAAGCGTAGTGTAGGACGCCCTCCGACCAGGTGGGATGACGATTTGCGAAAGACTGCAGGCAGATGCTGGATGCGGCAAGCTGAAGACAGGGCGCTATGGCGATCATTAGGGGAGGCCTATGTCCAGCAGTGGACAAGCATAGGCTGATGATGATGATGATGAAAGTTAATCACTATGCAAAGCAAAACTAAATGAAATGAATACTCGTACGGAAACATCATGAACATTGTACACTGAATTTGTTTGTTCTGACAGCTCAATCAATAAATGCACTTCTTCTTTTTTCTTTAAAAATATGGCCCACCAACTAACTGGCACTGTCATCACTGACACTGACTGACATGCGTCCATAGAAAATATGGCGGTACAGTGCCGAATATTATAATTATAACATTGTTTATCACGACAATCCGAATTTTCCGGATATATATTGTCGACTCAAAATCATTATTTTTTTAAGTTTTATTATTCTGGTAACGTTTCAATCGAGTCTACCGTACCCTTTGACGGAATTATTAATATAGATGGCGCAATATAGGGATATACGTATTTGCAATAAAAAATTGGTCACCACCATCTGTCATTTCAACTAGTACACTATTAGCACGCAGTTTACTCAAAGTACAAATTTTATGTTAATAATGGCCTAATTTAGTCAGATGGCGCTGACAAATTCACACACACAGGCGTAAAATTTAACAAATTTTACGATCGATTTTGATTATGTTAATCTATTTTTAAATGCCTGAAATCATTAGATGCGAATACAATAATTTATTTAGAAGTGATAAAATCCATTGTTTTAAGGAAAAACTTTGTGTGTCTCGTATAAATTCGGAATGAAATATGTATGGAGAACACGACCGCCCCCATCACCTTAATGTGTTCGATGCATAAATAAAACATGAAAATATTGTTTTTTCTTGTCACTGGCTGAATATACACATCAAAGAAGTTGAGTAAATTCCTGGCGGAGCTACACACAACAGGCGAAACAGAAGAAAAATAAGAAAGAGGAAGAGAAGAAGAAGGAGAAGGAGGAGACGTAGTAGATGGAGCTGAAGAAAGAGAAGATAGACGGTAAGAATAAAAAAGGAAGAGAAGAAGTAAGTTGTGAAGAAGATAAAGAAGAAGGAGGAGGACAATAATAAAGAGAGGAGTAGAGGAAGTAGAAGGCCAAAACGAAAGGGGAATAGAAGTAGATACTGACTTGTCATCGTTGGCGGGCGCGGTGTCGGCTGGTGCGGGTGCGGCGGCTGGCGGCGCGTGGTGCGCCAGGCACAGCAGCAGCATGCGGCGCGCGGCGGGCGCGGCCCAGCGCTGGGCGCGCCGCGCCGCGTTGAGCCGCCGCAGCGCCAGGGAACAAGTAGATACTGACTTGTCATCGTTGGCGGGCGCGGTGTCGGCTGGTGCGGGTGCGGCGGCTGGCGGCGCGTGGTGCGCCAGGCACAGCAGCAGCATGCGGCGCGCGGCGGGCGCGGCCCAGCGCTGGGCGCGCCGCGCCGCGTTGAGCCGCCGCAGCGCCAGGGAACAAGTAGATACTGACTTGTCATCGTTGGCGGGCGCGGTGTCGGCTGGTGCGGGTGCGGCGGCTGGCGGCGCGTGGTGCGCCAGGCACAGCAGCAGCATGCGGCGCGCGGCGGGCGCGGCCCAGCGCTGGGCGCGCCGCGCCGCGTTGAGCCGCCGCAGCGCCAGGGAACAAGTAGATACTGACTTGTCATCGTTGGCGGGCGCGGTGTCGGCTGGTGCGGGTGCGGCGGCTGGCGGCGCGTGGTGCGCCAGGCACAGCAGCAGCATGCGGCGCGCGGCGGGCGCGGCCCAGCGCTGGGCGCGCCGCGCCGCGTTGAGCCGCCGCAGCGCCAGGGAACAAGTAGATACTGACTTGTCATCGTTGGCGGGCGCGGTGTCGGCTGGTGCGGGTGCGGCGGCTGGCGGCGCGTGGTGCGCCAGGCACAGCAGCAGCATGCGGCGCGCGGCGGGCGCGGCCCAGCGCTGGGCGCGCCGCGCCGCGTTGAGCCGCCGCAGCGCCAGGGAACAAGTAGATACTGACTTGTCATCGTTGGCGGGCGCGGTGTCGGCTGGTGCGGGTGCGGCGGCTGGCGGCGCGTGGTGCGCCAGGCACAGCAGCAGCATGCGGCGCGCGGCGGGCGCGGCCCAGCGCTGGGCGCGCCGCGCCGCGTTGAGCCGCCGCAGCGCCAGGGAACAAGTAGATACTGACTTGTCATCGTTGGCGGGCGCGGTGTCGGCTGGTGCGGGTGCGGCGGCTGGCGGCGCGTGGTGCGCCAGGCACAGCAGCAGCATGCGGCGCGCGGCGGGCGCGGCCCAGCGCTGGGCGCGCCGCGCCGCGTTGAGCCGCCGCAGCGCCAGGTTGCCCGCGCCGCTGTGCGCCGCCCACACGCCGCTGCAGTACCAGTACCCTAACCACAACATATTTATTCATCAACCTCCACGGCGGAAGGCCAGTGTTTTTTTAAAACGTGTTCCTTTATCGAATCCGTTTCTAAAATTTTTTTTATGTCTTAATATGCTTAAGTAACTTATTAATTTGTTAGTGCCAGTAGTTAGCAGACATGTTTGTTGGTGACCTATCAAAGTCATAAACTAAATACCTAGATAATTGAGTGAGTTTAGTTCTATTACAATGTGTCAGCAAGAGATAGCAATTTTAAATAGCAAAAAATTCAATTGTGACTTTGTTGCACCAGGTGAGCGATATATTTTTGAAGCGAAGCTTCTTTACGGACGTTCGGGGCGCTCGCTGCCCGGGGACTCTATCCGTGCAAATTGTGACGTAGCGTTACAGGTTACACGATGACGTCAGAGCTGCGGCGCCCTAAGCTTTATACTAAATATGGCTTGAAGGTTAGATAGAACATTGGTAATAATTGCACCGTGACGTCAGTAGCGTTAAACCGTGACGTCAGTAGCGTTACACCGTGACGTCAGTAGCGTTACACCGTGACGTCAGTAGCGTTACACCGTGACGTCAGCAGCATTACACCGTGACGTCAGTAGCGTAGCGTTACACCTTGACGTCAGTAGCGTTACACCTTGACGTCAGTAGCGTTGCACCGTGACGTCAGTAGCGTTACACGATAGCGTCAGTAGCGTTACACGATGGCGTCAGTAGAGTTACGCCGGGACGTCAGTAGCATTGCACGGCGACGTCAGTATCGTTACACGATGACGCCAGTAGCGTTACGCCGTGGCGTCATTAGCATTACACGACGTCAGTACCGTTACACGATGACGTTAGTAGCGTTACACCATGGCGTCAGTACTATTACACGATACATATAGGTATACAGAGTAGCAGCTGCGTCGCCCTATGCTCTATACTATAAAGCTTCGCTTCTTTCGGGCGTCCCTAGACGGCACTGTTTTTTTTTATGCCATAGTTAGTTCTAGGTGGTCGTAAAACTAATTGATTATTATTTCTATGTTATAGTATAGTTTCTATGTTATGTAATCTATTTATACTGACTCAGTAGGTGTTAAGTAGTCATATTGTAAATTTTAAAATATATTAACAAGTCAAAATAGAGTCTAATTAAATTTTTCTCATTAGTGGGCCTTCCTATAAGGCCCGTATAATTCGATCTCAAGTCTGAGAGCAGTCTTGAGTATCCTTTTGAAATTTCATTTTGTACTGATATGACATAAGAATTACATTTTTTATCAGTGTTTCTCTACTATATTATGCATGTATTATACATATAAACCTTCCTCTTGAATCACTATATCTATTAAAAAAACCGTAGTTTTAAAGATCTAAGCATACATAGGAACAGACAGAAAGCGGGAAGCGACTTTGTTTTATACTATGTAGTGATAATGGTAAACCTGGATCGTCCTGGTCGGCGAGCGCCTGCTTGGCAGCGTCCAGCGCGGGCTCGGCCTCTGCCAGCTTCCCGCGGCGCCACTGCACCTCCACGAGCTGCGCGAGCGCCTCCCAGCTGGTGGGCTGCACGGACAGGATCTGGTGCAGGTGCCGCTGCGCACTCTCCAGGTCCACCTTCCTGAACGCCAGGTCCGCCATCATCACCGCGGCGGACTCGTTACTCGGGTCGGTGTTCAACAACACCGCGCAGGTTTGCTCACATTTCTCAGGATTGTTTATCTGTAAATAATCATTACATAGTATAAAACAAAGTCGCTTCCCGCTGTCTGTCTGTCCCTATGTATGCTTAGATCTTTAAAACTACGCAACGGATTTTGATGTGGTTAATTTTAATAGATGGAGTGATTCAAGAGGAAGGTTTATATGTATAACTAGCTGAGCCCGCGACATCGTCCGCGTGGAATTTAACTTAACATAAAAGCCCGCTCCCGCGTTCTGAGCCCGCGCGACAGGTCCCATTTTTTTCTGTTTTTCTAAAATAAAAGCAGCCTAAGTTGCTGCTTATAACATCAGTTATCTACCAGTGAAAGTCCCGTCAAAATCGGTCCGGCCGTTTCGGAGATACTCTTTGATTTCATGTGTTTTTATTTTTTTACGCGTAACCTAATTGTTTTTCTAAAATAAAAGTAGCTTAGTTGCTCCTTGTAACATCAGCTATCTGCCAGTGAAAGTCCCGTCAAAATCGGTCCAGCCGTTTCGGAGATTACCCGGAACAAACATACAGACAGACAGATAGACAGACAGACAGTCAGACAAACATTTTTTAAATCGCGTTTTTGCTATAGGTGTCGTATGTATTTTCATATGCATTTGTATAGATACATCCTACTAATATTATAAATGCGAAAGTTTGTGAGTGTGGATGTATGTATGTATGTATGTAAATGTATGTCCTTCACGCAAAAACTACTGAACGGATTTGGATGAAATTTGGAACACAGATAGATTATAACCGGGATTAACATATAGAATACTTATTAACCCAATAATCCAATACTACGCGGATGAAGTCGCGGGGCACAGCTAGTGCAGAATATAGTAGAGAATAATTTATATGGCAGAACAAGGTTTGCCGGATCAGCTAGTGACGATTATAATAACACAATGAAGTGTGTACAATGTAATAAAAATAATATCGCCAGACTGACACACCAACTGTATGGTCCCATACTAAGCAACGCTTGTACTATGGGTACCCTACAATGCACTGGGGGCCATCCGAGTGACACCTATACCAGGGTAAATTACGGAAAGGCCATTTCCTAAATGACCGCTTGGCCCAGTGGTTCGAGCGTAGGCCGCTCGGCTCACTGCGCATGATGGTTGCGGATTCTATTCCCGCCGGGGCAAATTTCAGAAATGGCCTTTTCGTAATTTGTCCAGGTCTGGGTGTCACTGGGATCGCCCCCAGTCCATTACACGGTACCCATAATACAAGCGTCGCTTGGTTTGAGACCATACAGTTGGTGTTGCAGTCTGGCCATATTTATTTTATTTCATTACCTGTGCATACAGTTTGGCCAACGCCAGCAAAGTGCCAGCATCCCGCGGCGAATGCACCAACGCTTCAGAATACAAACTAGTCGCCACACCCGGCTCCCTTATAGACTTGACTCTGGCCAACCAGCACAGGATATGCGACAACTTCTGTTTCTCCTCCTGCAGATCTCCTCTAACATCTATCTCTATTCGTTTAACGATCGCGTTTTGTATGTCCTTCGCTTCTGTCAATATCAAGTTTACGTTTGGAGACGTTGGGTTTTTCAATTCGCGGCTCTTGGCCTGTATTAGTAGGAATCGGACGCGGCGCTTTAATGTGTTGATGTCTTTCTCCTTGTTGTACATTTGGTTGAGCTCGGTTGATATCGTTGTGTCGACCTTTTCGTATTGCTTGAGCTGTGAAATAAAATATACGAATATGATAAATAATTTCGATGAGAAAGTATGAACTCAAAACAGTCAATCTTAATCAAAACATTTTCAACACGTCCACTATTTATTTATAAATAATAATAAATATCGCCAGTCTGAACCAACTGTATGGTCCCACAACTAAGCAACACTTGTACTATGGGTAACGTACAATGGATTGGGGGCGATCCCAGTGACACCCAGACCTGGGCAAATTACGAAAAGGCCATTCCCAACTTATTCCACAACATGGTGGTGTCAAACACAACACCATACATCGAATAATATAGATACTGGTATTTTATATTTGGACGAACGCTTGGCGTAGTGGATCGAGCGTAGACCGCTCGGCTCACAGCACATGGTGGTTGCGGGTTCGATTCCCGCCGGGGCAAATTTCGAAAATGGCGTTTTCGTAATTTGCCCAGGTCTGGGTGTCACTGGGATCGCCCCCAGTCTATTGTACGGTACCCATAGTACAAGCGTTGCTTAGTTTGGGACCATACAGTTGGTGTGTTCGTCTGGCGATATTTATTATTTATTATGGCGATATTAATCTTCATGATCGTTCATAATAAGCTCGACAAAGAATGAGACAACTCATCGGAAGTAATGGATACGTACTTTGACTAAAAGCTCAAAATATTCGAACTGAAGTTCATCATCTTTTAACATCCTGATGGCACTCTCGTAGTGTTGGCACGCTTTATCGTATTCGTGCATCTTAACCAGCGCTGTACCCAGCTTCCTAATTAATTGGACGTCTTTAGGGCTCCCCTTGAGCGCGGCCTCGTATGATTCCGAAGCTTGGATTGGATCTGAAAAAGGCAAATTCTTCCCCTTTTAGTATTAACTTGTCAACCCTGAATCATCCGTGAGACTCATAGTAATCCAGTCGGAATGGAACTGGATTATATTTGGTACATGACGGACGATTTTTATCTAAATATAGAATAAACAATGTGTTAGGCATTTTGATGACATTGTAAGCATCGTTGCTTTGTTAGCACCTCGACACAACTGTATGACCCCAAACTAACCAAGCTTGTACTATGGGTACCGTACAATGGACTGGGGGCGATCCCAGTGATACTCTGACGTGGGCAAATTACGAAAAGGCCATTTCCGAAATGTATGACTTCTGTAGCCAAGGAAATTATTAATATCAACAGTCCTGTAATACCAGATGAGAAAACACCTAATGAATCCCAACAAGATGTAAGATCTAGACAACCGCTTGGCGCGTGATTTGAGCGTAGGCCGCTTGGCTCACTGCATCGGGTGGTTGCGGGTTCGATTCCCGTCGGGACAAATTTCGGAAATCGCTTTTGCGCAATTTGCCCCGGTCTGGGTGTCACTGGGGCCGCCCCCAGTACATTGTACGGTACCCATAGTACAAGCGTTGCTTAGTTTGGGACCATACAGTTGGTGTGTCAGTATGCCGATATTTCTTTTTTATTTTTTTATCTAATTTTTTAATATTGTACACACTTAAGTGACATGATAAATTAAACCTACCATGTATAGACATAAAGGCGTCCCCCATCATGGTATGCGCATCGGCCATCGGATGATTGCTCACAATCTCCTTGAAACACGACGTGAACATGGCTCGGTCGTCCTTTTCCTTTAAATATATGTGCGCCATTTTGCTATGCGCTTGGAAGTAATACGGCTGGCCGGGCTTGATTTCGTTTAAAATGTCTATCGCAGCGTCAACATCAGCCTTTTTGAGGGATAAGTCCGCTCTGGCTATGAGGAGACGACTCTCTTCTGATGTGTACGAGAATTCTTGTATGGCTTCCTGTGATTAAAAATTGCACAATTAGATTAAAGGGTAATTGAAGCATAAGCAATATTAGTAGTGATGATGTGTGAGACATTTAAGGTCACTTTTGAATGGCATTTTTTGGCTCTGGAACCATTTATCAAGTAAAAGATTGAAGTTGTCACGCGTAAACTTAACTCAAATGGTCTGTAAATACCTACATACCAAAGAAATAAGTATTTTTGTCAATAGGACATGAATAATTTACCTGCATTATCTTTCCCGCCTCCGCAAACTGTTCCAACTCCGTCTGTATTTCAATTATTTGCAAATACAACGTCGCCTTGTCAATTATATTCAAATCGGACTCGTACAACTTGTTCACGTTAGTGGTTACACTCTTACTATTCGTTATCTGAAGACTCGTTATAAAACTGGACAAAGCTTCTTTTTGCTGATTGGCGCTCTTCAGAATAACGCCATTTAAGAAATGGTACATCGCGCTGTCTCTCACTTTGAAGTTGTAGCTTAAGCACATTTCAAGGCTCTGTGCAGCTTTTGTAAAAGCTAGCTGTTGTATGTACACCTGAGCTAATAGCACTTGACTGCCAGCATGAGTACTGTCCAGCTCGTGAACCTGCATTGCTAACTTTTGAGCATCATTTGAGTAACCGAAGAGGAACTTCAATTTAGCTAGCTCGTACAGTGCAGTTATTAAAGCGGGACACGCCTCACACACCGCATTGAGTATCTTAAAACAATTTGCAACTATCTGATTGCTCCCATCCTGAGAGTATAATAAATATCCCACAATAATGAACGGCTTTTTTGGCAAATGCTTTTTGTATTCCTTATATACTTCCATAAGGAAATCTGGGTCTAGATCTCTAACATACGGTAGACTGAATGGATTCCGGTTAGCATAAGCAATTTTATTCTCATATGCAGTATTCAAAAACGATATTGCAGTAGAAGAACTCTTGAGATTCAACTGAGCTGACAAATGATATAAGACAGGCAATTTGTTGGTACCCTGCATTTCAAACAGCAATTCAATTTGCTGGGCTATTTGTTCTGTGGGCCCATTTTCAAACATTTGACACAGTGTTAATCCACACAGTGCTGTAATGGAATTACTGTCAAGTTTACTAGCTGCTTTGAAGAAGCTTAATGCGTCTTTATATTTTCCCTGAAGGATACACTGGTACCCAACTTCACTTAAGTAATCAACATTGCTTGGATACATCTCTGAGGCGTACTGTGCAAATCTATACACTTGGGAGAGTACTGCACTGGACCTTCCACAGATTCTAGAGAATATCTGTGTTGTACTATAGAATTGGTACCCATTGTAGGTCTCCCCATTTTCCATGACACCGAAAAACTTGTTCAACTGGTCCGCTGCCTCAATATAATCAGCGTTTTTGCAGAGAGCAATAAATATTCGAATTTTTAGAGCTTCAATATTGTCAGGGTCTAAGTAGAATATTCTCTCTACTGTGTCATACACTGCCTCCCATTTTTGCATGGCAAATTCATTTCTCATCTTTTCTATGAGAGGCACTACTTGACCAGGACTGCTGACTATCAGCCTATCCAATGTTAGGTTTGATGCTTCATGATCTTTAGCAAAGTACTTGAATTTGGCTAGACCAAGCAGAGCTTCAATGTTCCTATCACTTTTGTTAAGCGCCAATTCTAAACAATCCAATATTGATGTCTGCATCTCTCCTAAATTCATGAACATATCATTCCACCCTTTCAAAATTATAGCATCCAAATTATTAGGATCTTTTCTCAACGACTTGTTAATGTATTCAGACGCCTTTTCATACTTCTCTGCCAAAGACAAGAATAATCCCGCATAGTAGAATGACATGGAACTGGCTTGTTTCTTTTCTTCTTTTAGTTTTGACTCGAGACTGTACAATGCATCTCTCTCGACTGTGCTAGCCAATTTGTGACCATATATAAGTGCAATTACGACTGCTAGTTGTATGTCCCTCTCAGATTGGAGTGGAGTCAGCTCACTGATACCCTTCTGTACCTGTCCTTCCAATACACAAGCTAGTCCATTATAAAATGAAAGTTCTGCCGTATCACCATATTGTTTAGCAGCTTGCAATGATATTTTCTTAGCACTACCATAACACTTTTCCCGTAAATAATAATGTATGTTACATCTAAGCCACGCTATATCCATATTGAATATGCTTCCTAATCCTCTAATTCAAATTTAATGTTAATGCTCTTGTACTTATTTACGTTGTTCTCATAATATTTGGCCAGAAAGTGACATTTGCAGGTCACATCCAATTTATTTTCCAAAGCATGTGTGAATGCATACTGTTAAAAAAACAAAAATTAAACATATTGAAGAAAGAAGTTAGATAAAATGCTGATAAAATGTGCTGTCGTAAAAGAAATAAAGTATGGCCCAGACCTCTGCCAGTAATTTCCCCACTCCTTTCCCTTGAAAAGACTTCGGCACATCAGTGTGAACAAGTGTTATTTTCTTTCCGCTTTTCTCATACTCCAATACGGCCTCATCTGTAAAGAAGAACGCTAGGTATACGAAGTTTACTTACAAACCACTTACATAGTATACTTAGAAGCCTCCTATAAGTATAGGATAGGTGTACTACAGAATTTCGTGAAAAGATAGAATTTACTGTACGGAAAATGAAACTAACAACTGACAACAAAATATATGAGTCCAAATTAATTTGTTGCTCGCAAAAAATATATATACCCTGACACGATAAGTAATTGATTAATGAAATTATAAGTAGAATAGAACCAAAGCGACATACCCCCGCGCAATGTTATGGTAAACTGTTGCTTAGCAACATTATTGACAACTTTTAAAGCTTCAGTTGAGAAAGCTCTGGCACGAGTTAACATTCCAGACATGAGAAAAAATATACTTAATTATTTATTGTATCAACTTGACACTCTCACAAGTAATGAAAATAAATGCGTCGTTTATAAATACATTATTTATAAACGTCGTAATTTTGACTTCCTGCTATTTTTGACACCTTTGACAGTTCGCTCGCGCGCCTTTTAATTTGTCGTAAAACGGAACGAAATTAATCTAGCGAAACATTTTTGTATTTACTACATAGAAACCGTTTTTTCCTAGTTTCATGTTGTAAAACAAAGGATTCACATGCAATAATATTTTCAATAAGATAACGTACATATAACACTAAGCTTATTAAAATTGATTTTAATCTTTATCTAAATTACACACTTTTACAGACTTATAACGGAATGTGAAATAGGTTGCATTCCGGTCTTAGTAATCTATGATTCCGGTGTACATTTGTTTCCGGTTTGGCTCGAAAAATGAAAATGGTGCGATAAATATTTAAATATTTTGCAATAATTAATAACGGTTCTATCTCGTCATGTAGGTTGGTAATAAATGTCCAATAATAAATCTAACTTTTAAAAAGTAGTAAGCACCTACCTAGGTACCTAGGTATTATGTTAAAATTAAGCACGGAGGCACGTTATAGGTCCATACTATAGGTTATATATATATATATATATATGTTTATTTTACCAAAGAATACTTATGTTCCTCGGCCCATACCCGCCTCTATTTGGGTGACCGACCGACTGGATGTCCTTGACCTTGTGAAATGTGGTCGTCAGTCGTAGTCGTGTTTCACAAAATATCAATCTGGTGCCTAGCCAAGCAATTTATACGTAGATACTTAATAGGTAGGTAATTGGTATAGGTATAAGTCCGATGAACCAGTATTATTTTTTATGGACCTAGGTCCAAAAATCTTTGGAAGATACTTTAGAATAAATAAACCATAGATACCTAGCAGAGGAGAACCTAACAATCGAAACAAAACCACAATACAATCGAAACGAAAACTTAACAATATTCGTAACTAAACTTCAAACTTATCAACCCTTTGACTAAGGTCAAATGGCCCAAAAAACCTACCTATTATAGCTTATAGGTCTGGTACCCGCCAACTGTAAAGGACAAAGGAAAAACAAATAAGAAGTGTGGCTTAAGATTTTATTAAAACATTTGTTTAGATGGTTCGATTTTGATACATTTTTTTTTAATATTACCTGCTTATCATTTAATTTACTATAAGTAATAAAATGAATAACCTGTACCTTAACAGATAACAGTAACCTAACAATTTATTTTATTGCATGTAATCAGCCTAAGTGGTTCTAAGTGTTAATACATAGCTACAGGGTTGGCTGGAGTAGGTACCTAATTCGATTAGAATTCTATTTGAACGAAGTAAATGAAGTTGCCAACTAAATTAATTAAACACCTAGTCCAATAAATTTAGTTATAAAGAATTTAACAACAGTGAGTTCAATGTGTAATAGGTGTTAGGTATGTAGGCATTCGAACTGTTACGGTTCGGGATGCATGGAGACTTTTAAAAAAAGAGTTTTGAGTGGCTAGAATTATTTAATAGGAAATGGTAATAAGAATACATATGAAAATTGTCTCCACATCAGAATCTAACTCCGAACTGACATACGTAACGCCGGAAATGCTTACCTAGCTTTACCTTTAAGGTGAAGGCGCCTGTCTAGCCCGCGAAGTTCAAATTTTTTGAGTTCTTTTAGAAATTTTTCAAAATCTGACAATAATAATAGACAAATTTTGTAATTCGCGAAAAATACCGTGTGCAGTGCATTTATTAATACATTTATTTTACTCTAAATATTATCACGGTGGATATGATACTAGTAAATCAGTAAATATACAAAAATTGCCAGATTATCTGGATAGCTGTCGTTCTTGAAATGTTTTAGAGTAAGTTGGATATATTAATAAATGCACTGCACACGGTCTTTTTCGCGAATTACAAAATTTGTCTTTTATTATAGTCAGATTTTGAAAAATTTCTAAAAGAACTCAAAAAATTTTAACTTCGCGGGCTAGATGGGCGCTTCAGCCTTAAGTGCGTTATAATAATTTGTGTCAAATGGAGTAAACAACCGAAGCTACGTCAGCAGTTTAGAGCTTGCGATATAACAGAACGCACTGCACCGTTTTGAGGGTCGTCTATCCACCGGCTCATGAATGAGTCAACAGCTGTGCTGGGTGACGACAGTTGCGATCAATGTTGCCAGACCAGCACAACCTTTAGGAATTATACTGGAGATCAATGTCCTTTCAGAACTATTTTGTAGGCAGATAATTTTCATTCTTAGGAGTTCAGACTGAAGAAGGTAATGCGATTTATTTGCAGTAGTAGGTACCTAACTACTGCAAATAAAACGGAAAAAGATATTTACGATCCAGGATTTAAGAAATCCCAAGCAACTACTGTTTTCGCAATTCATAAGCTTCTGCAGGTAACTAAGGTAAACCTAAAATAAGTCCACTACTTACTTAAGTAACTATTTCAGTAGGCAGATCAAACGACTGTAGGCACTTATACAGATTAGTTTACCTATCCATCGAACAATAAAAAGCCGTTTGGTAACGCCTACGCTTCAACCTCACTTGTATCGTTTGTTTTTCACTCGACTGGTGCTGGCAATGCGAGAGGACTTGCGCGTGCGCAGGCAGTCGCGTAAACCATGCGCAGCGCGCGCAACGCGCCACACTCCTCCGCAGCCGACCGTTGACCGGCTCAATAACATGTGCATTGTTAAACACCTGTTTATATTGATCCTGCACGTGTGTGTGAGCCACTTGTGATATGTTAACAGAAAAAATGTAAAGTGACTTCAGGACCTGTGACTTCAGAAGTTAATTCGAAATTCAAAAATTAACTCTTTTTTATGGAAACGAAAACAATATTCCGAAACTCGATTTATGTTGACATGTTAATCAATTTGTTATAGTCTTTATAGCCTTCTATTAGCAAACAGTCGTGTTAATATGTAACGGGTCAAAAACGAAATATCGCTATTTATTCCGTTATCTTTATTAATATAGCTTGCAATAAAAAGCTGAATTATTCTCACATAACAAAACACTCAATTGATATTAATTTAATTTGCAAATTTTACTACCCACCATAATTTTAAAGGCTCGTCCGGTAGCATTCGGAATTCAAACGTGGGTGTTGAATTAAAATTCATACTACCGCCAGTGTTGTTTTGGGAGTACCCTACGCATGTTTTCGCTTCCAGATCTTTTCGTATCGTGGGAAATATTTGGTGAAGTGAGTTGACACATGTGATTTGTTTGTTTGTGTGTGCGAGCATATGGGGCAATGCGTGTCCCGGGGTCATCCGGGCCCGTACTCCTTCTCTCGACACTTCGACGCGGAGAGCTTAGCGAGCAGTGTCAGCGGTGTCGCCAGGAGGGTGAGTACTGATATCGCCGCGCCACACACAACAATGTGAGGTTCTAAACAAGGCAATGCTTGCATCATGCGTGCCATCACTGGATTGATGATTGAATACTTAAACTCTATGTATACGTACTTAAATGATTATTCCACCCGTTGTAGACGTCGTCGTTATCTGTATTTATTTGCACGTCTCAAATTTTAGAAGCGTTTGAGTAAGTATTCTCTGGTGCTCACAGATTAAAAAATCAAGAAATTATTTTTGTATTTCCTTGGTCAATGGTATTTCTATAGACGTTGTGTAGTCACAGCAAATAATTAATGAATACGAAGCATTACATAATAAATATTATTTGGTGTTATTACAAAACATACTAAAATAATATTAGGAAGTACAAAAATCATTTCATGTCGTAAATTTGTTTCTCAGTTTGAAAGTGTATTTAATCTATGACTAGGTAAGAAGCATCCTGATTGAGGATTTTATCCCGCATTCTGAATTTATCCCGCACGAGAATCGAAACTGTTGAACTATAGCCACCTGTACCCGATCTAGTGAATTAATTTTAATTGAATTATGTCAAGTTTAATATTACGTCTTAGCTTTGGAATTGGCGTCTTCATCATCTTCATGTATAAAACCCCAAAAGTAACTCAGTTAACAGTGACGACCAGTTTCGAAACACACCTAACCGTGCTCGCGCCATAAACATTGACCGGTATTTTTTCATAATTTATAAGTGCATCAATCCTCATTCCGTCGGAATGCGTATAAAATTGAACTGCTTGTGGTTCCGATCTCATCAGGCCGTTCCCCGACACAATCATGGAAGCAAAAACTTGATGTGAACCTTTTCGAAAAGAAACTGCATTAAATTCTTAGGTATATTGACCCGTCAGCTTAGTATTTTTATAATTTAACTTTATATTAGGGCGTATATATTAATTCAACCGATGAGTACCAAGTCTGAGAGTAAATTTGAGTACGCTTTTGACAGGCATGTCATTTTACTGGTATACCATTTCCAAGATCGTTCTTAGCTAGACTTGAGATCGATGTATTATTACCAGCCAATGATACTTTAATTGAACTAGCCTAATTTTTTTTCCGAAGATCCTAGCTATTTAGCTACTTAATAGTTTTCGAGTCAGTAAAATAAAATAGTCTTAAGGTGAAGGCGCCAGTCTAGCCCGCGAAATTCAAAATTGTCGAGTATTTTATAGATTATGTGTGCGTTTATTAATACATTTATTTTACTCTAAATATTATCACGGTGGATATGATACTAGTAAATCATTAAGTATACAAAAATTGCCAGATTATCTGGATAGCTGTCGTTCTTGAAATGTTTTAGAGTAAGTTGGATATATTAATAAATGCACTGCACACGGTCTTTTTCGCGAATTACATAATGTGCCTTTTATTATTGTCAGATTTTGAAAAATTTCTAAAAAACCTCAAAAAATTGAACTTCGCGGGCTAGATGGGCGCTTTAGCCTTAAAGCACCGATAATTATATTAAGAGGTATAATTTTTTCGATCCTTAGCGTAACTAATTACTAACTTAATCGCGTGCTAGACAAGGAATTTATGCATGCAAATCTTCAAATGCTCATTGACAAGCGTAAACTTGAAGATTATTCTCGCCATTGACTTTGCTTGTGTCGAACGAAAAATAGAAACTGCTTTTGGGTGGCGGATAATCCTTTTCTCAGATGCATAAATAAATGCTAGGTGCAGGTATTTGTTCCATAGATAGACGAAGCATCAATACTGTTCATATAAGGTTATATGGACTTTTCTCTTGTAGGATTGAATAGGTTGATAGGGATGTTGAATAAAACGAAGACGATGGCATAAGCAATTTAGTTAGTATATGAATAGCCTCAAAACATTGCTAAGATAGCAATTTTCTGTGACATTCTCTTTCGCCTCAATTGAATATAATTGAGCAAATTGGTATGGGTGGCATGATTACTCTGAGCGAGTACCTATTATTCAATGAACAGTATACCATCATCTTTTATGTATTCGCGCATATTATTCTTCCTATTTTTTCTATATACCGCTTTACATAATTCACGACCTATTGTTACATAAACATGGATTTACGATTAGTTTAAACAAAACCCGATGTGCTGCAAAGTATTCACTTCCTCATATTCAATTTAGAATACCGATTGTATCGATTTGTAGCAAAACGAGATATTTATCGATACACAAAGCTCTCGAGGCGTGACTCGGTATGAATGGAGGCAGTTATTGGGCTCCGCTAGAGATGGTTGTGGTTGATACTCGTCGACCACAATTAACCGGCGGATCACAGCTGGCGATAGTTGCCCAACGGACACAATGGGGGGCACTGACCTGGACTAGGTAGGTACTCTTGTCTCGTCTCCCTTTTATTACCTACATACTTGTGTATGCGTAGGCGGCTTGTCTATTAGGGAAATTGATGTAACAGCATGGGGTCTGGTTTACTTGAATTAGAATTATAGATATTATGTTGACAAATACATTGCAAAGTAAAGGATCCCAGTAGTTGCAATCCCCAGAAGTAATAAAGAGATTGAAGATATAAGAAGAAGCTAGAGGGGATATCTCTCTTGCGTTAGTAGGTACCTAAATAAATAGCGACTTATGTAACGACAAAATATACTTAGTTCAATTCAGCTTACAAAGCGCTTAAATGTATGTATCTACAAGGGTATTTCTTTTTATAGCGTACATCTTATATCTATCCTAAATGGCAACGAATTGAACGGGTCCACCAAGGCGAAGCCGCCGATGTACTTGTTGCTACGAGACACCTGCAGATGACTCGATTTTGTAGACGAAACACTGCGACAACTTTATGAAACCAATAATTTTTTGTATGTTTTCGCATTAGGTCATACGTAGGTATGTTACGTAGCTATCTAAAGTTCGGAATACGACAGGCTGTTATAGGTATAAAGTTCCCAACCTTTATAAGAAAATGATTATAAAGACGGTCCTTCTCAAGACACGATTGCGTAATTATTTATGGCAAGGTACCTACATATGCAATGGTGTTTTCACCATCGCGTTGCACCGGCGGGCGCGGATCCACCGTAGTGAGAGTTTCCGCCCCGGTGCGTCCGCGCAACAACACATATGGCAATTAACTAATACCTACCTTACATGTAGATTATCTACGCAACTTTCCTTGTAGAAGGGAATTTGTGGAAAATATTTCAGCTGTAGTGAATTAGGTGGTAATTAGATTGTTTGGGGTCTAATCACTGTCTATGTCTCATCATTTGCAGCGCTTGACATCAGGTGCCTTTCATGATTTTTAACTTGTCACAAAAAGCCCCTTCATATTGAACCCATGTCCCCATGCAAGCTTTCCAAAGGACCGGGCATAGCCACCAACCGTGACATAATAAGTAATAACAAATAGAGACCGACCGAAATAGGATTTCCAGCCTAAAACCGAAACCGAAAACAAACCTTCAGCCTTAATAAATATCGCCCGAGAAACACATCAACTAAGCAACGCTTGTACTATGGAGACATTCAATTATCGCAAATAGGAAGTGAAATGCGTAGGTATTAGGTACCTATTATAGATTGTACAATAAGCTACGCATAATGTCCAAATTTCATTTTTGTGCGGGTCATGCACGAGCGAGTTTTACATCAGCGGTTATTTAATAAATAAAAACTGCATGTAACCCACCGCCTGCAGGCCCATGGTTATTTTACCGACAATCATAACATAATTATTCTTACATAAAGGACAGCTCCCTTGTAGGGCAGGAAGGCATTCGATTTCGCTGTTTCGACATCGCAATGAGGTTTTAAAATGCGATGACCTACTGACAATTTTTGTTTTCGACGAAACCTGTCGATGTGTAAAGATATTATCACTTATGCCTGTGTTACATGTGCCAGTATTTTGATAACTTATTTTTTAATACAGTATATAAGTTGTAATCTAAGAAAGGTGTTTCTGACATTTTTTTTTATATAAAAAATCAGGACGAACCGTCTGGCGCATAATCTATAGATGCTCGCTGCTGGCACGTTGCCAACCTGAGAGGGGGTGAGACCGCTTGAGGGTAACGGAAAGGGTTGAGCTTATAGCTCTATCATTTATCGTATACTAGCTGTGCCCCGCGACTTCATCCGCGTAGTATTGGATTATTGGGTTAAAACGTATCCTATATGTTAATCCCGGTTATAATCTATCTGTGTTCCAAATTTCATCCAAATCCGTTCAGTAGTTTTTGCGTGAAGGAGTAACAAACATACATACATACATACATCCACACTCGCAAACTTTCGCATTTATAATATTAGTAGGATAGTCAAAGCCGATTTTCTGTAAGAGAGTGGTACAACCCCAGATACCCGGGTTGAGTCAGCCCGTGAGCTGTAGTTTGCTCTACTACCTTTAAAGTAACAATTTGCCTGTGTTATAATAAAATCGGAAATTACCCCGAGTGTTTAGTTTTTGGTTATAAATAAGGTTAAATTAGGTATATCTACTAACCAACCTACCTATCTACTACGGCAGGCTAACAATAATTTCCGTGGGACGGAAGAAGTTTCCGTTTTCACATGATATTTGTTGGCAGCATATCAATAAAACTGAATTCACTTAGTTATTCATTATTCACACGGTGTATTTTCACATCAAGTTCCTTCAAAAGTTAGTATTCAGTAAAAAAAAACTGCAGCTTGGCTTGCAGGCTAATCCTTGAGCGGAAACGTACCTGCTTATATGACAATTCAATAAATCATGCAAATAAAATCGTAGTTACTCATCATATTACGTGAAATTCAATCATTTAAAAAATACGCAACGCTAATTAAGTATTTTATTTATTGCATAACAGCAAGTTAATTTTTAGATGCGGCCCAAACATAAAAATAAATAAATACCGTGGCCTGAGCAGAAAAAGAAGTAAAGAGCGCCTTTTTATTTTAACCAACACAACCTCTTAAACGCGTGCATTGACCTGGAATCTGCGATAAGAAAACAAACGCCATTTGTCAGGTTAGGTCTGATATATTAAGGCTACGTAGCTAGATCCTGAAATCGCGCTGAATCCGACTGAAACTGACAGCTGAAAGCATCTTTACTATCCCTGGAATGGATGGGCAAGATACCCTTATAACTTGTTTAGCTCGCAAAACAATTAAATTATTTTTATGAGCATTATAGCCGTGACTTAAGAAATAGGTAGGTACCTAGGTATTATTTTTAATTAAGTTAAGGATTATAACTACTTATAGGCAATATGAGGTAGGAATTAATAGGATAGCTTTTAAGAAATTCGAACGCTCTTCTTCACTTGTACATTTTGTGCAATATCAAATGCTTAGAATATATTTCTGTAATTTCCCTCCTATAATGGTTATTTTTACGCATTAGGAAGGATAATCTTGCTTGCTATAGGTAATTGTAAGTATTTAATTTACTGTATACGAAACATTTCTTTGTTGTGTTTACTTTTGTCTAATAGTTTATAACGCTTGTGAACCACCGATGTAACTTTCCCTTTTATAGCTCAGCTTACATTGCGCGCCGCGCATGTGGTCTCGTGAATAAAATAAAAACTATTTGCACAGTTAATTAACTGGATATTGTTACTTGAATGACTTTCACACGGCAAGTAAGTAATTAGAGAAGTTGGGAGTTTGCACTTTTTGTGGTCGGCATCGATATTCATCATTATTATAAATATAAAGCACATATAAATGTGCATTCCATTTACCTACCTTCTTACCACGTTATTTGCGGTCACTTAAGTAACATAAAGTTCAAATTTTATTTAGTACCTTTATAAATTTACCACATATTTAAAATCTTAGTTTTATTCAAGATATTGCTGCTATTGGAAGATAGAATTAATAATTACCTTCATTTGTACCTACTCATTTAAGTACCACGTATTATCAAATATTTAAGTACCTAATCATCTTAGAATTCCTCAGGTAATAAAAAGTTTGATCGCTATTTGTACGCTATTTGTATTGTACCACATATATACTTATTATGGTAGCAAATTGTATACCAATGTACACGCGTAATAACTTACATATAATAAACCTGACCATAATTTCCAGTCACCAATATAAATAAGTGATCGCGAATTGCACAAGTGTAGCTACAATCGGACAGTGACTGAGGAAGCACGCATTGTCTATTGAGTACGATTTTCTCCAAGTGTCCGGCACGACTGTCCCAACTCGTGACATCGAAAGATTCACGCCAATTTCTCCTCTACGGCTGTTTTCTATCTGTACTTTGCTTAAGCATTAAATATGTCAAAGGAAGGGCATATCTCTGTTAGAAAATATATAAGTAGGTACCTATGGTCAAACGAAACTGTAAGCATGCCGAACTTTTCTGTGTTTTTAAAATTGGTAAACGTTACTATGGTGAACCTACCTACATGTTTTTCTCTCCCTTCGGAAAACTGTTGTACCACAGACATTGACATCTGTGTTGCCAGACGATGGCTGGCGCAGTGGTTCGAGCGTAGGCCGCTCGGCTCGCTACACATGGTGGTTACGGGTTCGATTCCCGCCGGGGCTAATTTCGGAAATGGCCTTTTCGTATTTTGCCCAGGTCTGGGTGTCACTGGGATCGCCCCCAGTCCATTGTACGGTACCATACAGTTGGTGTGTCAGTCTGGCGATATTTATTATTATTTTATATCCTTTAGAAAGCTTTTAAGGTCCCAACTTAGATGTTCCGCTCACGTAGGATCGGTCAGTGAACGGACATTAAAAATTTGGGATTAGAAGAACCACTTAGGAATAAAAATACTTCGACCGGCGACTGTTATTGTGCCCGTTAGGTGACATGGGTGACATCATCTATGTTTTAAATGCAAACCTGTATTTTTGTAACAATGTAAGTTGCGGATGTCACACTAATTGGAGAAAAGTTGGCTCGGAATCCTTAATTCGTATTTTATAAGCTTTTCTTTTCGATATAGGCTAGTAATTAGTGCTTAATCACCCACTTTAACAATAGCAAAGAACATAACTATTAAGAAAGTAAGGGGGTAAGTACCTTTAACTGACTCTAAAAGTTTTGACATAAATATACCTACTTACTTATGTATACTACCTACTACCACGAAATATTTTACACAGACACTTCCGTCTCACTCCGTACCTAGTATCAAAGTTATTTGAACAAATATTTAGGATACTAGCATTGAAAACAAAGCCAAACAATGTCAGTGTTTGTAATTATCAGATTAGAAAGACAAGTGAATGAGCAATGTTAGGTCTCAAAGGCTGAGTCGTGATCGCTTTCGGTCCAATACATTCGTGTATTTCACAACTTTCTGGGTCAATGGCGGCGTCCACTTTATTTACATTGTGTTTAATAATATTTGCTATTACATTAAACAAGCCAAAAAGTAAGGTTTAGATCATTTCAGTATTTATTCATACAGGGTGAAATTCAGCGGTTGATGTTCAACAATTTAGGTTATAAAAAATAATACAAGTTTTATCCCTTGAAACCATGCCACGTTATTTTATACCTGCTCAGTTTGTTTCGTGCCCTTTTCTTATTCATTCGTAGAATAACCAGACGTAAAGTAAGTACAACTGGCAAGATAAATAAATTATTGTAACATCATTTCGTATTCCTGAAAGCATTTAATAATAAGTTGCGTTTGAATATTCGGATGTTTATAGAGTCTTTGGATACGTCCCGCTCGTCCAGTTAAGCATACACTTGGTGAGATCCAACTCAATGGACTCTCACAGGATGTAACGCCTTGAAATCAACAACCATCAATCATTATCTATTTATTTGTCTAAACAGGAAACTTTCACCGTAATCAACGAGTTCCACGTACAACGTATTGTTCTATAAATCGCATTGTTGGTACAAAAAAGCACAGAATAGAATCGCTATCTGGCTTCCAAGCCGACGTCGATTTGCGATGATTGTTCCGCAGACTGTAATGGATAGAGACGATGTAGAGTTACCACGTATACTGGGAGACTGTACGATGGGAGTAGATGTTTATAGAAGACAATTTATGTTTACAAGAGGAGATACGATTGTTGCAAATTTATTTGATAGGTACATTCTGTAAATACCTATAATTAAATAGTTTACCCATCGGTTTCGTTGTAATTTTCTTACATCAGTAAATTGGAACAATATGCTTGCCTTGAACTGTTTTTTTTTTATTAGAGCGACGAACATAAATATTAATAATGATTATTATAAGAAAATAACATGAAAAAGAAAAGCAATCTGTCCATTGCACCTCGAAATATGCGATTATAACATCTGATATCCTACCCAGGAACGTCTTACTAAATGTGAAATATCTGGCCACACCTAAATCTCTGCCTCCATTACCTGGCGCCCTGCACCTGTGTAATGGCTTAGAAATGATAGCCCGGATGTAAAATGGAGCTTTTCAAAGATATATCGTCTATGTTTACTGCTCTCTTACTTGTGGGGTGAATCTAGCAATCAAACCAATAACAATTATATGTAGGATTGGTCGCGATTGTCCACTTTTGGTACCTTATTCGTAACATGCCATGATAGCAACAGCTGTCTAATGATTTTTTGTAGTGCTTAGTATCCCTTATATCGTAGTTTATCCTAATCGTTATTAGATAACGTAACGCAAGTCCGGAAATACGAGGCATAGGTACCTAAATGCTATTTCCAACGATTATCATAAAATCCAGCTAAGTATACCTTTAATGCATAAGACAAGGGTATATACGTACAACATAATATAGCTATCACACATAAATCTGAATTATTCTTATCACTTTTAGTGCGGCCGCAAGGTAATAAACACATATTATTTTTATGCAGAAAATACAGAAATAAGGTTGATTGTCCTCTTTTTCTTGGAAAGTATTCCAGGAACAAATAAACTCATTTGCTTTAAGAAATGAAAAACATCGTTGGTTTAATGATATTCTTACTGCGAGTGAACCATTATCGTTGCGCAGAGTTCCGTATTTAACGTTTGCCGTTCCTTATTAGGCATATCCTTTCTTATATCTTTATAAGTACCATATATTTCCGGTAGAGGTGATATAAATGTTATGTTGAATGACTCTAATGCTAAAAAAGGGAAGTATAAAACAACGTTGTCAAGTTTCAGTTTTATACAATTATGTTCTTTGCTCTACTCATAGATCAATTCCGATCGTAATGGCAGTTTTAAGTATGGTTGAACTTACCACATGTAGAGTCATAAAATTAAGACGCTTCGGTAGTAATTTGTTGATAGGGTTGTCTCAACCCTAGACAGCTTTCTAAAGACAACGGCACAAAGTTCAACATTCAACACTCCCCAATTCTCTGTGCGTAATATCATTTTCTCATTACGTAACGAAATTGCAAAAGGACCATTACGGTTTATGATTAAGGAAAAACTGTAAACTCAGCGAGCCCTGCCTGTTTATCGCGATGATCTTCTCCGATAGAGTGAAAGCGAGGTGAAATTATGCATAGATGATAATGTACCGAAGTTAGTGTAATGTGATCTTCAATCTTCAAACAGCTTTGGGCCTTATATGCATTTAAATAGTGATTTAATTCTAATCCGATTTTTATTTTATGATATATAAGTATCAATAGTGAGTATTAGGTACTTACTAGTTCTTACATAATTATATCTAATTATAGTAAT
The DNA here is from genome assembly GCA_905147325.1 of Notodonta dromedarius. Taxonomy (NCBI): domain Eukaryota; kingdom Metazoa; phylum Arthropoda; class Insecta; order Lepidoptera; family Notodontidae; genus Notodonta; species Notodonta dromedarius. The sequence goes on from LR990167.1 coordinate 3,981,196, forward strand.
ATTTTGTAGCTAATAATAATTAAATAAAAAAATAAATTTTTAACTCAAAAATAAAAGTACTTGGGGCCATCCATAAATTACGTCACACGTTAAGGGGGAGGGAGGGGGTGGACGAAGTGTGACATTGTGTGACAAGGGGTGCGGAGGGGACCCAAATATGTGACATCACACTAGGTAGGGGGGGTCTCACAAATGTGACCAGCTGTGACAAGGACGGGGGAGGGGTCAAAAAATCATGAAATTCGTGTGATGTAATTTATGGATGGCCCCTTAAGCGCAAACTTGTATTTAATATCGAACCGGATATATATAACCGGATATATGAATAATATTATCATACTTATCTATCATTATTTTCCGTCATTATCATAATGCATAATGTTAAATCGAAAGTTGCGACAAAAGTCTATTAAAATAATTTATATCGTTCTAATTTAAATATGCATACCTACCTTACTTACCAAACTAATTTTAATCTTTCTTACAAATATATAGCAGTAACTATTGTACTTATCTCAGATCTCGATACCTAGCTTGCTCCGGTATTATTGGCAACTCTATTACATCACAAATAAACTTTTTACGACAATCAATATGAGTAATTGTCCTCAACAAAAGATGGAAATGATGGATAATAACACACAAAAAATCGATTGAAACACAAATTAGTTGTACTTGTACACACTGGTGTAGGTACCAATCATTTGTATCAAATAAAATTTTCAAGACATCATGGAGTCGGTGCCAATTCAAGCAAGTAGGGGTAGGTGCCTAAGAAGTTGTCCTATATCGTTGTGTAAAGATAGTGGCACCGACTCCAAATGAAAGAAATTATAAGGTCCCTAGTTATTTCTAGCTTTTTAGTGCACCCAGGTTTTTTGAAGTCAGTTTTATTTTTTTTATTAAAATTTTTTTTTCACGATTTTTTGTGGTATTCTACCTATGGAAATGCTGGCAACCGTAAACAGTCCATATCTCTCAAACTACTGAACCTATTTTTATAAAATTTGCATGGTATCACCAAGGGATCCTGACAATAAAGGCCACACATAGTATACCACTTATACCAATTTATGGCACTTATAGCCAGAATGCATCTCATGACAATTCCACTAAGCCCAAACACGACTAGGTTATATTGTGGTATTACGGAGTTCCGGCCCCTACCTTCCAGTTTCTTCATCGTCTGATGATGAAACCGGAAGGTATGTAGTTTACTGAGACTATTTTAGTGACGGCAACCCCCACTGAAAAGTCACAGGAAAGCAAATCACGTAATTTCGTTTACTTGGATGATGATGTATTTTTTCAGTTATTTTGATTTTAATGCCAAACGACTGAACCGATTTTGATAAAAATTTTATGGGACCAATCTGCACGGACATCCTTTCAAATGCAAAAATAATTTTTCGAATCGGTTTTTAAATGACGGAGTTATAAGGTAACAAACATAAAAAAAAAATAAAAAAAACAACATACACACGAATTGATAACCTCCTCCTTTTTGAAGTCGGTTGAAAACAAAGTCGCTTCCCGCTGTCTGTCTGTCCCTATCTATGCTTAGATCTTTAAAACTACGCAAAGGATTTTGATGCGGTTTTTTTTAAAAGATAGAGTTATTCAAGAGGAAGGTTTATATGTATAATACATGCACAGTATAGTAGAGAAACACTGATTAGTTTAGAGCCGTGCGAAGCCGGGGCGGGTCGTTAGTCATACTAATATTATAAAGAGGAAAACTTTGTTTGTTTGATTGTAATAAATAGGCTCCGAAACTACTGAACCGATTTGAAAAATTATTTCACTGTTGGGAAGCTACACTATCCCCGGGTGACATAGGCTATATTATATTTTTTTTTAAATTAGGGATCCTTACTAAATCTCCAATAATATAACCATAATGTACCCGTGCGAAGCCGGGGCGGGCCGCTAGTTATTTATAAAATGAATTTCATAAACATAAAATGTGTCACAAACATTTCTAAACAGACTTAGGTAAGTAACCTACCAATTACTTAAGTACCAAATTAGTTGCCAATTTGAGAGCTAAGGTCAAAGCTTTTGTAACATAAGTACATCTCTTAAGATATATTCAGTATACCTGCAGTTATTATTATTTGCAAAAATATATTTAAGTGCTAATAATTTATTAGACATGACAAATAAATACGAACTTTCCCGAGCCCTTTCACCGATCTAACCCTTGCAAGTTGCGCGCGCGCCTACCGACAATCTGCTTTTAATGGACCTGATCTCACCTGTCCGATCCTCGGATATGATACTGGTAGGTGTCTCTTAACGTTTATTTGAATTGGAACTTTAATTAAATAAAGGTTTCACTTCTTGAATTGTTAATAACTGTTTGGTTATCGTAAATTGTAAACTGAGATTTGTGAGTATAAAATGTATGAACTGTCATGAAACGTTGGTATCGCTGGGGCACTTGCTTCAGCGATAGAGTCTGTATTAATTAGGTCCTGTATCATTAGTGAATGTAGTTGGGTAATACATTTTAAATTTATTACCAATTTACTAAAAAATATAACTTAAATAACTAACTCTATCACTAATTATCTAAAATAAATAACGAAATAGTTAGAGGTAGAGCCATTATTTAGGTGTCGTAAGGCAGACGGTGCTCCGTGTTAATATCTTTAAACCGACTTGAATACAACTTGGGAAAAGGTTAAGAAAAATACTCTACATTACATTTTTCTTAGTACTAAGTTGTGTGTAAAACTGTAAACGGTAAAATGTACGTAAATCAGGTTGAACTCACACATCGTGCGGTGTCATAACACGAAATGACGAAAGATGCGAATTCATATGCCGTGACTAATAAACTTGTCCTTCGCTGATTCTGATCAGGACGCGCGTAGAACAATCACTGCTATGAAGGAGATGGATAACTATGTAGGGCACCATCTGCTTATACAGAAAAGGAGGGAAACATAATATATTTTTTTAAAAAAAGGCCATGTTAAAAATTATTGATCGAGCAGAAATTAGATACATCTTAAAATTAACCTTAGTCCACTGATGGACCAAAGAGAATACAATACTACGTGATGGACGACGACAGTGATCCCAATTCGGCTGTCGTCAAATCACGACAAAAAGTATTTAGGTATATCTTGTGTATATATACAGGTTGAAGCATAAAGGGTATACTTTTTTTTCCAAAACTTAACTTTGTAATTCTATAACTATCAACTTTGGAGGAAACTTGAAAAACAAAAGTTGTTACAGGGATACAGCTGTTGACAGATTTCATAAGTCTACAAAACCTTAGTACTTCAACAGTTCCACAAAGCCGATAGTTTTAGATTTACAAAGTAAAGTTGCAAAAAAATAGTATACCCTTTCTGTTTCACCTAGTATATAGAAGCCCTGGTATGCTCTCAACTCGGAAATTCATGAGTACCTGGAAATCCCAATCATTTTGGACGAAGAAAAAGGATACTTAGCCAACTACAAGGACCACTTGACAACTCACCCAAACCCATTATCCAATATGCCCTTGCAGCTAAACCCTATTAGAAGACTCAAGAGAGCTGATGTGCCGCCTTACTAAGGGGAGATGGAGCAGTGGCTTTACTTCTCCAAACTCCAACCTCTTGCAACACACCTGATTATGGTCTAGGCGACTGATCGCAGGTCTAAAATATAGGAAAAAAAATATATATAATATCTCATGGTTGGGTTAACTTTTGTTGTTTAGGGTAGGGTATCAACAGAGTTTCCTTAGCTTCACCCAGCTTAGCTCAAGTTAAAAGAAAATGAAGCGATCCTATTGGTCGAAGTGGGCGGGCCCGCTTCATATCACAGCCAACTGGACGGTCACCCTCCACAAAGTTGTAGAATACAGTCACCTTACGTATAGTGGCGCCTCTCCCTTAGGTATTGCATAACTGTCTTGCGAGCGACGATGCGCAAGAGTGTATTTAATTAACTAATTAATCCATACGGACCACACGCGACGGCGAAATGGTGCAACCGGTTGCGAGTTTACCTATGGGATTAGAACACGTGAAATTTAGACGGAAGATAATTAGATTAAATATTATATCCGGCTATGATAGTCTTTTGGGTCTCACTTGTATGAAAGTGAAATGTTTTCTATACCAACTCAGATCAATTTCGTTGGAAGTAATAAGTGTCTGCATTCATTTTTTTTACAGCAGTATAGCAAAAGTGATAGTTGAATAGGTGTTTGAAATATTTCACTTACAATATTTTATTTCGAGACGGACTCAAACGTCTCTATATCTCTCTGCAAACGATTAAAAGCGGTCATTATTACCCTTCGAACATCAAACAAATCATATGCTTTCGCTTTTGTTGACATTTTACATAACATTTTTGGTACAAAGAGTATAATAAAGTTTGGTAGAGTCAAAGTAGACAGGCACAACTAATACTACAGATGAAATTACCTACTTAATGTCTGTTATCTACTAACTTTAAATGGTTTAATAAAATTACACCAAAATTAAGTAATAATGCCGTTTTTTCCTCATTCCTTTCTATATATATTTCCCTTTTCCTTTTGGTATCAAGTATAAAATCCACTCATACGTATACGTCGCAAAAATCTTCTATGTCTATGGTAGGTACCTACTTATTGCCTGTGTCTCACTCTCGAATAAACACTGTCAATTTCAATACCGACCGCTACTACCTGTTGCAATTCAACGACAATTATTTTTTTCTCACCATATCGTTGTCACACCACAGCACAAGTCCACAACGCTGCTGGCATTCTCAATTGGAAACCCATCTGCGTGTAGCTAGGGATATCACAAATCTTGATTTGAGTCGGTTTTCCATCCAAAAAATATTGATAATTTTAACAAATGCACTTGATAGATGAGCGATGGTATTGGAACTTGCGAGTATCGATATAGGAAAATATCTGACTGTAACAGACGCTATTCAGAGAAATGCCTATAGGTATTCCGATGTTAGGATAAACTGTTTGGGAACCCTGCCGCAGGCCGCAGGTCCCCCAGGAATGCAGCGGTGCAGGAAACGGCCAATGACCGTCACCACCACATGCTTTTTTTTTTTTTTTTTTTTTTTTTTTTTTTTTTTTTTTTTTTTTTTAAATGATTGTGCACAGAGTGTGCACAACCGCCGCTTTTCCCCGGACATGATCCAGGCCCTTTTCTTGTTTTTTATTTTTTTATGTTAGGGTATTTTCTTTTCCCTTAGGGTGAAATAATTTTTTCATACATATTTTAATATTTCAAAATTTCAGGTACTTTACATTTGTATGTATGTAGTATAATGTAGACAATGTTGCGGCATAGTGTAGACAATCATGGATTCTATTACAGTTACATTTTAATTTGTAAAACGATTTGGGTTAAAATTATTGAAATTCTTATATCTAATGTACTGTATAATTGGTTGTATAAAATTGTAATTTTGTAAAGGTGTATATATTGTTGTATAAAAATCAGGTACAGGTGTCAATAAATAATAAGTAAAATAATAATTTAGGACATTCAAAAATTTATTATGAAAATTTAAAGTTTATTTATGTTTACTCGGGGCGATGTTTGGCAGACATGACACTATGTTGTGTGTGTACTTGTGTTGTGGTGTATGTGGTTTGTGGTCCCGTTCAGTTTTATGTTCATATTATTTATATTCGCAAGAATATAATAAGTGATACACTATTCATGACGGGGCCACAAACATGAGTGTGAGTGAGGATGTGTTGCATGTGGAGTGTGGGTGAGATAAGTGTAGTGCTTGCGTGTGTAGGTTGTATGTGTACGCAAATGCATCCAACAACACTTTAGTGTTGTCGTGTGCATTTGCGTTGTGTGGTGTGTTGTGCTGATCAAGTGCGGCCTGGATACACTCCAGACCAACATTGCGCAGAATGTGGCTGACAAAACAGGTTTGTATGGGTTTCCAGGTCGCACTTGGCAGTTTTGTGTGTATGAGGTGTTGTGCGTGTGTGTGTTTGTGGGAGTATCTGTGTTGGTTTGTGCCGTGTCTGTCGAGCTCTCCGAGCGTATGTGGCACCAGGTGCACGCCCGTGACGACCTCATCCGTATGCGACGCTCGACCGCGCGATGTCGTCCCATTTTTTCCGGACAGGACAGTCCCCGCTGAAAGCAGTGTGCCCGGTGTCTTTCCCCTTTGAGCGTATGCAGTTTTTGCATGTGGGTTTTTCGCCCGCGGTATAACGCGGGCAGTCTGCTCGTGGGTGGGGGTCGCCGCAAAAGCTGCAAAGATCAATAGATTCTTTGCAGCTTTTGCGACCATGCCCGTAACCCAGACACCGGGTGCACTGCACAAGCGGGGACTGGTCCTCGACCGGCACCCTCTGCAGGTCTATGTGGACCTTCCCCACCGACGTCAGCCTCCGCCACATCCTGGGAGGCACCTGAAGGACGACGTGACACTCCGAGGGGTTTCTCGCCTTCCTTCGGTACCTCACCACGATGGCGCTGAAGTCGGCGTCGGTGAGGCCTGCTAGTTGGTCCACGTTTTGGGTCCGCAAGGACGCCAGGATGTCCTCGTCCGTATTGTACGTCTGGACATCCTTTATTATCACCAGCGGGTTCTTATTCAGCGCCTCCGCAACGTCCAGGGTCCCGGTGGTCCTGAGTTTGGCTGCCATTCTGGTCAGCTCATCCTTACTGGAGCAACTCAGCACCACCTTTTGGTCTCTGACCTTGCGGACGCGCTGGACCTGAAAGCCGCTGGTCTTGGCGTCAAGCGCGGTGCGGACCCGTCCGAGCACATCCTCGCTCGTGTCCATCGCCTCACGGGAGGACACGATGATCGAGTGATGGCTCGGTGGGGGGGCCGGTCGTATGGGGGCGGCGGGGGCGGCGAGCGTCTCGGCGTATGTGGAGGTGGTGGGTTTCAGCTCCGGGATCTGGGTGCTGATGACCGCGGTGGTCTCCCTGATGGCCAACACCTCGGTCATCAGCTCCTCATGTTTGTCCCGGATTTCCTCCTTTTGGACCTCTCTACACTCCTTTTGGAGCTTGGTGTTTTCGGCCCACATGCATGTTGCGTACGCGCACCTCTCCGGCAGTGACCATTAATGCATTAGCACTCGGCGAGATTTACTGCGGACGTGGTCGGAGGACTTGGCGAAATCTCACTTAAGTTGCGAGTAAAAGTTATTATAATTATTTAATAATATAATTTCATATTTTTTCTATGTAATGGCTTATTCTATTTATAAGACGTTAGTCAAGAAAATGACTATGTAGAGCATTTGGTTTTAATATGGTGGCAGTCAACAATTATGTTTTATGTCATACCAATACTAAATTACATGTCAAAAGTGCACTTAAAGATCACTCTCAGACTTAAAATAGATTTATTAATACAGGCCTAAGAAAATTATTTCATTAAAAAGATTTGAAATTCCATTATATACAGGTTGAAACAAAAAAGGTATACTTTTTTTCCAAACTTAACTTTAATAATTTTAGCCCTTTTGACGTCCCACTCCTGGGCACGGGCCTCCCCTCAACACGAGGGGGATTCGGGCCATAATTAACGTTGTAATTCTAAAACTATCAGCTTTGGAGGAAACTCCAAAAACAAAAGGTGTTACAGGGATACAGCTGTTGACAGGTGTCATAAATCTACAAAACCTTTAGTGCTTCAACTGTCCCACAAAGCCGATAGTTTTAGATTTACAAAGTAAAGTTGCAATAAAAATAGTATACCCTTTCTGTTTCACCTAGTAGAGGTTAAAAAGGGGATGAAAGTTTGTATGTGGTTTGTATGGAATTCCCATCAGGCACACGGCTATAGACAATCAAAAATAAAATTTTACAAGTATACGAGACACGGCCCTATACTCACGTCATTCCAGTCTCATTTATTAAGTGTTCTCATAAAGAGACAATAGTTAAATAAGAATAACATCTTTATAGTGGTCGTGTACCACGGTTACCACGGCTCGTCTGATTTAGGTTACTCGTCTTATGTAACCAGGTAATTGTTCTTGGACAATGACATGCGACATGAAAATGCGGTTGTTTTTGTTATGACATGATAATTAAACTATATCATACTAATATTATAAAGAGGAAAACTTTGTTTGTTTGATTGTAATGAATAGGCTCCGAAACTACTGAACCGATTTGAAAAAATATTTCACTGTTGGGAAGCTATACTATCCCCGGGTGACATAGACTATAATATATTTTCTAAAAAATTAGGGATCCTACTAAAACTCGAATAATGTAACCGCAATGTACCCGTGCGAAGCCGGGGCGGGCCGCTAGTTTGAAATAAAGTAATGTAAGTCGGGGATAGGTTAGTGTAAAACCCATTGTGAAGCTAAGGCTCGTACTGATAAATCGATCTCTAGTTTGAGAGTGATCTTAAGTACGCTTAAATGACATTTCCAAAACCGCTCTTGGACTTGAGATCGATTTATTAATACGGGCCTTAGACCTATAAGCGGACAAACAAACAGACGCAAATAGCAACTTTGTTTAATACTTAACTAGCTGTGCCCACGACGTCGTCCGCGTAGTATTTACCTTGACAAAAATTTCGGGATTATCGGGATAAAAAGTAGCCTATGTGTAAATCCCGATTATAAACTATCGGTGTTCCAAATTTCATCCAAATCAATAGTTTTTGCCTGAAAGAGTAACAAACATCCACACTCACAAACTTTCGCATTTATAATATTAGTGGGAAGTAGAATAGTCAGAGAGAGAGAAAAAAAGAAATTCAATGAAAAATAAAAAGATTATTATTTATCTCATTATTTATTATGCACTATCTCCCACTCTGTGTTAACTTGGACAAAAGTATTTAACTACCAAATTAAATATAACTAGGCTTTTTACACTTGAAAATAAACACGGAAGTTGACACACACAGTAGCATTGTCTGCTCTCACTATAACAATTAGAATGGCGGAAGAAAAGCTGAATCATCATGGAAAATATTAAAAATGTGTTCACATCATAATTGTTACTGCGATAGTCAAAACAACGCAATAGTTACTTGCGTAAGAAAGTGGCCTGCGTGACGGTATAAAAAAATAAATGATTTGTGTATATGAATGTACGACTAAATAATTACTTACTTGCGCTTTTGTAAGTTTAAAATATGAATGTTGGTTGGAGCTCTCATAAAGTTGAATAAAAAACTATGTACAGCTACTTACATTGTTTTTAATATTGAATTCAGCACGACTGCTCTGTCTACCTTGAATTTTAGTAGTATTTTTTTAATACATCTAAGTACGTAATGTACCTACCTCCTTGAAATTGTTAATCTATATATATATAACTCAAACGTGACTGACTGAGTGACTGACATAGTGATCTATCAACGCACAGCCCAAACCACTGGACGGATCGGGCTGAAATTTGGCATACAGGTAGATGTTATGACGTAAGCATCCGCTAAGAAAGGATTTTGATTAATTATACCCACAAGGGGATAAAATAGGGGATGAAAGTTTGTATGAAACTTTGTCAATTAAATTCCACGCGGACGAAGTCGCGGGCACAGCTAGTTATTGTATAAGTTTGTGATTGGTGCTTGCTTTACAATACCATAATTTATAACTACTTAATTACTGGGTACCCACTATATTTATTTTTTCATAATTATTCTAATAGAAATGTGGAGGCCCATTTTGGGTTTTCAAAGTGGACAGTCACGTCTTTGTTTAGTAGTTATCTTACCGTTATTATATGCTTTTAAACTGGATAGGCCATATTTTAAAGAAAGAAGAGAGATTAAAAGAAAACATAAATTACATTTTTTCCTAACAGCGGTAACTTGTCGTTTTGTTGTTCAATAAACTGTGCAAGTAGTATACATCTGGTGGTAAGTCATCATAGTAGCTGGACACCAAACTCTCGATTATACCTACTCTATCTATCGTGTAGATCTACCCTGGCCTTTAAGCCCTTTCGTTTGCAACATGATCTGAAAAGATACTTTCAAACAATGAAGCCCTCACGATCTTGGGAACTAGTTAAATATCTGTTGCAATAAATATTCCCTTGACATTTCCTAATTCCTATCACGACATCACGATTGAACTTATACAACGCTATTATTAATTGTATTTCCATAACACAAGCTGACTGCTGCTGGCCGGTTATAATAAGTCTGTGGGCAGCCATCATTCATCATGTTTTCTTAATTTTGATTTCCTCACGACCAAGAACAATAGTTTAAAAATGTTTTCTAATTTTAAATTCAAATTTTCAGATAGACCATTCTTACTATTGTTACCAAAGTATATTAAGTTCATGATTGTTATGCGTGTAAGCAAATATAATTAATTTTAAATAAAATGTTAATAATAATGTTTTAATGTAATTAAAATGTTAATTTAGCACAGAACAATGATAAATACGTACCGTTGACTGATTCAAATATTTTGAAAATATTCGGGTAATCCTAATTGCAAAATAACATATTAAGTAACATAATAATATGGTAAGTAACTATAATGTTTTCCCCTATATTGAATACTAGTTGCTGCCCGCGACTTCGTCCGCGTACAATTTAACTTAACAAAAATTTCGGGATTATCGGGATAAAAAGTATCCTATGTGTTAATCCCGGTTATAAACTATCTGTGTTCCAAATTTCATCCAAATCCGTTCAGTAGTTTTCGCGTGAAGGAGTAACAAACATACATTCACACTCACAAACTTTCGCATTTATAATATTAGTAGGAAGTCGTTGCTTTTTTCAAAATAGTATTCTAAATAAAATGCATTATTGACAATATCAGGCAAGATTTATCTATCGCAGCTTCCTACTAATATTATAAATGCGAAAGTTTGTGAGTGTGGATGTATGTATGTATGTATGTATGTATGTTTGTTACTCCTTCACGCAAAAACTACTGAACGGATTTGGATGAAATTTGGAACACAGATAGATTATAACCGGGATTAACATATAGGATACTTTTTAACCCAATAATCCAATACTACGCGGATGAAGTCGCGGGGCACAGCTAGTTAATTCATATACCAGAACTTAGGTACTTAGTCCACCTGTTTACATTAAGGGCGTAGGTCTGTACCAGGGCAACATAACAGAACTGGAGCATAGTGAATGGATCCGTGTCCCGAGTACCTTGACACTGTTCGCCACAGCTTCGCACCTGCCCCGACAACCTGCCTATTACCCTCGAGCTCGCTTATCTGGGCTAAATGCCGCCTATTAACAGCTAGCTGTTCAAAGAGCGAAATAATCTAAAGCTGGAGACTTTGAGCCGTATTAATAGATGGATCTCAAGTCTGAGAGCGGTCTTGGAAATGTCATTCTTGTGTCATTCCAGTACAAAATTACATGTGAAAAGCATACTTAAGACCGCTCTCAGACTTTAGATAGATTCATTAATACGGGCCTTAGTACAAGTTTTTATAGTTACGAAAACCAAATCTGCTATCGAATCTTTCATATCTTGCTCACGTTTTCGCCGCAAATGTAATTATTTATTTGATGTCGGATATGCTTTGAGTAGATTATGTCCTAACCTGTACTATGACCACTGTTCTGTTTCACCAATAAGCTTGTTATATTGTGTGGTGATACGGAAATTAGGATATTGAATCCGTAAAAAGACAGGTAGTTTATAAAACAAGGTTTTTATATCACGATAGGTACTTTACTGACCTAATGTTAATTATTCTTATCGGAAAATCCCGAATGACGTTCTGTACCTACGTTATACCCATTAGAAGTAATTAAGGCTTTCTAATACTCGTAATTCAATATTTTTTTGTAATTTGCCTCAGAAGATCTTCATCTGGGGGCACGGCAGTGCCCCCCCAAGTCGAGCACGGCACGTCGAGCGCGGCACGGCCGTACCATCTTTTCTCGAAGCAGTTCAGACCATTTTCGACCCCCTATAACTTCGTTGTGGATAAACCTAGAACCCTGAATTTTCAGATACCAAGCAGGCATTGTATAAACACGGTATATTTCAAATTTCATTCAATTTGAGCCAGTAGTTTAAGAATTATAACTAGTCAAAATTCTTAATTTTGTCACTCACTGACTGACCGATCATCAAAACTCTAAGGCACTTCTAGCAGACATATAAGCTTCAAATTTAGAATACAATTAGTGTTTAGTGTATAAATCAAGGAAAAACTAAAATATGTTGACATTTCGGTCCGGTCAGTTTCCTAGATACACCAACTGCATAAATCACTTTGTAATCCCATATAAATGTATAGGATAACAAATTTACATTTGCAGTTAATGAATCTGTACATATTATGAATATTATAATGGAATAGGAATGGAATATTAGGTGTACATTGGTACCTAGATATAATTATGTTCAAAGGTAACTTGTAAAATGTTCAACGGAATGAAAAAGCAAGAATGGGACATGTCTTACTTATGATATGAATTGTACCAAAATCCCGCAAAAAAGTATTAAGTAGACTAAATTGCCCGAAATTGCCATGAAAGAAAGAGCAATGTCTACAAAAAGAAATGAGATCTCATCAAAAACAAAACTTGTAAAAAAACCCAAGTCTCGCAACTCAGTTCTCTACAGTAAAAAGAGGTGAGATATATGTAATACCAAGTCGGTTACTTAATTAAGTCCCTACTTAAGGGACCTTCTGTCTTCATTCAGTATTACGTATTACATAACTTGCTAACCTAACAACATCTTATTGTGACCATATAAATATTAAAAATCTTTTATGTTTTAAATTAAATAGATTGACTTGGCAATCGCACTAAGCTAAATACATTATGTTTTCATGCGATGTCCAAGTCAATCTATTAAAATTAAAACATAAAAGATATTTAATATATATATTTAATATATATGCACTGCACACGGTCTTTTTCGCGAATTACAAAATTTGTCTTTTATTATTGTCAGATTTTGAAAAATTTCTAAAAGAACTCAAAAAATTTGAACTTCGCGGGCTAGATGGGCGCTTTAGCCTTAAGGAGTTATTTTGTTTGATACCTTCAGATTACGTTCGAAGTGAATAAACATATACCTACCCCCTTATTATTAAACGTGGCTTAGCGGTTGTGTAGTTACACCATACTTAGTCTTCTTCTTTCGAATGTCAAATTACTGATGACAGAAAGAGATATTTTTGTGTTTAACTATTCCCCCGCTAATCCACATTTATTAACATTACTAGCTGTGCCCCGCGACTTCATCCGCGTAGTATTTTAACTTTCGGGATTATCGGGTAAAAAAGTATCCTATATGTTAATCCCAGTTATAATCTATCTGAGTTCCAAATTTCATCCAAATCCGTTCAGTAGTTTTTGCGTGAAGGAGTAACAAACATACCTACATACATACATCCACACTCACAAACTGTCGCATTTATAATATTAGTAGGATAATGGGGACCGTTTCATTATAGCAATTGTTTGTATGCCCAAAAGCTTATTGTATCTGTGACAATTAAGTAATACACGAACCGTTCTGATTTACACCCATTATCCCTATTACAATATTGTCCATACCTACTCTTTTTTCTATTTAACTGTACAAAAACCCTGCAAGGTCAAATCTAGTCTTCGGAAATCAATAAAAGATTCTATCTACTACCTAGCTAGGTAAATTCATCTATCTACCTACGGCCTATCTAAATACCCATACCATCCAGCTAATGTGTCTAGTGCTCTCTAGTAGGTACAAACATTTTATAGGAAACGTTTTCTAAGGGTCATGGCACACTTGCTATTGTCTTATCATGTATCGAGAGATCGACAATGGAGGCATAATAAAGTCGTTGATCACAATTTTTTTCTGCGCAACTTTCTAGCAAAGGGTTATATATTGCACGAAGTCAAATCACGCAATCCTCCGATCATTTTAGATGTCAGTACTTATATGTTACAAATACAGTAATTGTATTTTTTTATTCGCGCGACAAATTAAATGATAAGCAAGTGCAAGTGCGCAGCCGTCCTAAACGTACGTCAAAACCGTCGAGAAACCCTCAACAGGGGCATGCGCTATAGGGATCCGATCAATGCACCCCGGGCTAGTGCGCGCGCCGCCCTCGCCCCAGCCGCCCGCTACCTACGCAGTTGGACTCAAAAACACCACGTAAAACCCAGCACACATTCGCCCTTGAAATCTAAAAAACAATCGCTCATCTCATCTGCCACGGTACCTCACGCGCATATCATTCACCTCGTTAAGGACACCCACATCCTCCCTACGTCTGCGGAGACGGCCGTGTAGCATCCAGTCAGGTCGCATTCGCGTGACTCAGCGGATTATCCAGAAGATTTCGATCGTAAAATTCGTTCCGATAGTGTTGCCGGCGAGTGGCTGGTGTTAAAATAATTAGTGCAAGTTCGGATGCCGGTGGTCCGGCCGCGTGTGGCGTGGATGAGGGGCTCGGTGGCCGCTGAGGAGTGAGGAGGGAGCCGGCAGCAGCAGGGATGGACGACTGCGACACTTTATTCTATGACGACGACGGTGAAGCTCAGTGCGATATGGTACGTCTTAGCCTTGGCATTAACCATGAAAAACAATGCAATTAGTGCAATTCGTGTTGACAATACCGTAATACTTCCGATTTGGGGTTTCGATAATAGGCAAAGTGAGTTTAGATGTTATATAACATGTAACAAAGCGTAGTGTGTGCACAAAATGGACGATCTGTCAGGTTTTTGAAATGATGCAATATCTACCGGTCGAACAACGACCGAAGATCAATTTCTTCTGCGGTCACGGTGGAGTTAATGGCTATTTTTATCGCCACCATACCGACGTCTGAAATGTTTTACATCGTCTCTGCAATGAGACCTTGAAATGGAAGAATTGTTTCGTGACTATAATAGGTAATTACTGCACAATCATCACAGCGATCTTAAAATATTTAGCTCTTATAATATTATGTTTAAACAAAAAAATAACAGCCTTCTGGAGTTTATAATGGCGCCTGTGTTTTAGCAAATATCGTGGCGATATGAGACATGGTCCGTTCAGTTACCGTAAAAGTAAAACCATGTAGCTATCGGCCAAAAGATAAAACAAATTGTGGCGGAGAATTTCTATGGGAGCCTGGGAACACACCAGTGCCTAATTAACAAGCAGAATGACCTACAGTAAATTAATAAGATTCCTATCTTTATATCAATCTGGTACTTATAACTAAACTAAATAAAGATTATTTTTCGATACCGCGGTAATCATCAGTAAAGTTGATAAAGAAACGCAAAGAGTTGCAACATCAAGTACCTAGTACCCGGGTTCTAGTGTCGTATAATAGATATGTACGTGGTGTCAATCACCTAATAACTATAGATCAATATAAATTTGACACGGTTAATTGGCTAGGTACCGTTTGCAAGGTCTGCTTCATACAGTAATGTTAAGCTAAGCTTTAAACCAGCGGAATTAAGGACAATAAAGATTATGGGGCGACTTTGATTAACTCAATTACCGGTTATTTCCTTACACAGGCCGGATCCTCTCAGTGTGGATAAAGCAACAACTCATTTTTTAAGATTTTAATTAGGAGTACCTACTAAACTATTCTTTCAGATTATATCAGTTTAATTCTAATTTAATGGCACAGTCGGGTGAGCAATAAAGGATTTTAATACACATTTTTAGGATACATATCTTCACAGCAGCAATGACAAATAGAAACGTGCCAAAAAAGTATTTATATATAAATTTACTTATAAAACTAGAAACTGGCTGACTAATTGCTTGATCTGTCAATGCACAGCCTAGAACATAGACCAAGTCGCGGGAAAAGGTTAGTTTCAAATATAAATTAGGTGCCTCTTGCTGATAGTATTATTTACAAATCCACTGTTACCCAAGCCTGTAACCCGTTGTACATTGTAATAATCGTTTCCAATATATCGCTGAGGAAGTGTAGGTACCCAACATTTCAATATTTTGCTCTTATCTTAAATAATAAATCGATGAAAATATTACTTTTCTTCTCGTTATCTCACTCATTAAGTGAAAGCCTAACTAAAAAGGCTTATGATACTTTGTACTGAACAACATCTAAACTATTCTTAATTGAAGTCATAGAGACGTTGAGCATATGAAGAGAACAATAGATGTATTATTTCTTTTTTTTTCTCAAAGTCACACGCTATAAGCCTACGTAAAAGTTATTATGATAAGGCCTATTGTTGCCAGCACTAATAATTATTACGGTCATCAATTAAAATATTTAATTGTAGGCCTGAATGTTGGTCATTAGTGGTACTCACCCACATAATGAATCGATCGGTCATTTCAATTTATAGTTTCTGTCTAATGCGGATGATTTATATCCTAATGTATAATGTGTAGGTGTAATACTTCTAATGCTATTATATGAGTTTTTGTCATTTATCTATGAAAGAAGGTACTTTTAAACATGGTTTTGTGAACGCAAAAGCCCCAATGGACATAAAAAGTACTTTTCGTTGTAGTGACCCCAATTTAATTTCGTCTATACCACAGCCAACGAGAGGTGATACCAAAATAAATAACAAATTCATTTATTAAATTAGATACTTGTTTTTAACGTTTTACCTTCATTTATTTTTAATACCATTACGGTTTTCGACACAGATTGAAACACGAATTTATAAAACGGCTGTCTGAATGCATTTTGCATCGTTTCTCGTTGGTTGTGGTAACGCTTCATTCTTAGGTGTTCCATTTTCCGAACCTTTAGCACATTTTCCTTTTAAATTTTGGCAATTTCAACAAAGTAATTTAAATTTAAAAATAAGGCGTGATATATAATATAAATTAGTGCAATTGTTACACCTAAAATGAAAGATCTGCTGCCATTGAGGCTATTTAGTGTGCAAAAAGCTGGTCATAAAGCACGTGTCATAATTGGACATGCTATTTATATTTCGCACTGTCTTCACTGAGATGAATAGGAATGCAGTTACACCTAGAATGATTCTCATACTAGAGTTACACCCACTGCTCTTTGTGAAGGTAAATAATTGTTTGATGTTAATGACGTGGTATTACTTATATTTTAGGCTTTACTTATATCAAGGCAATGTGGTGCGTTGAATATTTTACTTAATTACTTAATAACATTCATAGCTTTTTTGGTTTAATTTATCTGTATCTATGGTGTTAGAATGGAATAACTAAGTGCTGTCTTATTAAAAAATATTTTAATAAAACTATTTAACCGATTTCAATAAAACCTGGGTACACAAAAATGCTAGAAATTATTTATTTCATTTGGAGTCGGTGCCACTATCTCAATACTGGGTTAGGATAACTTCTTATGTACCTACTCCTACTTACTTGAATTGGCACCTACTCCAAATTAGTTTTTTTAAATCGGTTTATAAATTACGGGTTTTTGAGGTAACAAACACACAAAAAACAACCGAAAGAGGATCTCTTCCTTATTTTGAAGTCAGTTAAATGATATCGGGATATCGGTATTTTTATAATTTTATGATTCCTTTATCGTTTGCTCTATCATACACTCGCTAGTTGCTAGAGTCTAGGTAAAATTATTTGCAAGTATGGTATATTGTACAGCCCCCAGCATATAGTTTATGTCAGTGAAAGGAGGATGCATCGTCTCCTTTCCAGTAATGTCGGCGTTCTGTAGGACTTAAACTTTGTCCTCATAGATCTTGATGGCACGTAGAGCGTTTCCGGTGCGTGTGCGACGGTTCGACGGTACAAATTGTAACATGCTCTGTGTGACTTTTTCAAATGCTTACAAATGGCCCCGTCGTTCGATTTTTATCGTTTTAATACTTTTAAAATAAAATATTTTGGGTCGCTATCAAATCGGGGAACGTATACAGTCAAGGTAGAGCTACGGATGCAGAATTATAACAGTAGATAATTAAAACTTAAAAGGGCTGAATATTCTCTGATTGAAACTGATCACTATAATTATTCACTATTGTTTAAAGGGTTCCCAGTGATTTGATGCTTTGTATGTATGGTGAGCGGCGATGGCCTCTACACCGAGCGATTACGGTGCACGGCGCACACGCCATGGGCACTTGTAAGAGCGGAGTTGTCTGCAAATTGCATCTAAAATGAGTTTTGTATTAGGTCGTCGTTGTTTTGAGGTGGGGCCGTAAGTTTGAGCTACGGTTCACCATTCACTACGCCATTCCAAAGAGTTTTACTCAATTAAACTACGCCTGACGTTAGACTTGCTTGTATTGTAGATCTTAGACTATAGAATATTTTGGGAAAGTAAGGAAGGAGACCTAAGGAAGTAACTATATCTTTTTTATAACTACTTCCAACATATAAAACCTAGGTATGTATTTTTTGGCATAACAAAGAAAGAATACTTACAGGAGCATAAGGTTTCAGAGCAATGTAATTTCTATCTAGAATGTTAATAAGTTTAATCATAGAAGTAGATTTTTCTTGGAGAAGGCATGAAAAAAAGGATATACTTAGTGCCCATCTATACAAATAAATAAAATTGGAGTGTCTGTTTGTAATATCAAAATAACACCTTTTCACTAAATGCATATTAAAGTACATACGACACCTATAGCAAAAACGCGATAAAAAAATTGTTTGTCTGTCTGTCTGTCTGTATGTTTGTTCCGGGTAATCTCCGAAACGGCTGGACCGATTTTGACGGGACTATCACTGGCAGATAGCTGATGTTATACGGATTAACTTAGGCTACTTTTATTTTAGAAAAACAAAAAATGGGTCCTTTCGCGCGGGCTCAGAACGCGGGAGCGGGCATTTTGTTAAGTTAAATTCCACGCGGACGAAGTCGCGGGCTCAGCTAGTTATAATAAAATAATAATTTTAGCCCTTTTGACGTCCCACTCCTGGGCACGGGCCTCCCCTCAACACGAAGGGAGCCCTCAGCTAGTTATTACTATAAAATTCTACAAGACATATTTTTGTCTCTATTGTTTAACAGCACAAAATAGGGACTACATCATAAATCGGTGTATCTGTTTCGTCAGTGCAAACCAGGGCTTACAGAAACATCTCAATAATGCCAGAGATAATAATAATAGTGGTTTACCTGTTCCTTTTAAGTCGGTTATGTTGGCCGAGCGGGATGTACCGTCGTGGTCAGCAAGTGAACTAACATTTTGATTATTATTATTTTTATTAGACTTTATTGCTGAACCTAAACAATGATTTTACACACAGTAGCAAATTGTTTTAACTTAAATCTAATACATCGGGTTTCCCGGTTCAGTGGTCAGCGTGTCCAGTGACACAACGTTTTGATTAGGTAGTAAATCCTACTAATATTATAAATGCGAAAGTTTGTGAGTGTGGATGTATGTATGTATGTATGTATGTATGTATGTATGTTTGTTACTCCTTCACGCAAAAACTACTGAACGGATTTTGATGAAATTTGGAACACAGATAGATTATAACCGGGATTAACATATAGGATACTTTTTAACCCAATAATCCAATACTACGCGGATGAAGTCGCGGGGCACAGCTAGTAATAGATACAAATAACGTTTTAACGGAAAAGGAAACATCTTCCGGCCTGGCGGGTGTTATACCTGGCAGGGCTGCTGCTAGAGGGATTCAGGCCATAATCCACCACACTGCATGGCCCAGTGCGAGTTGACAGATTTCACATATCTTTCAAAAATTGGTTAGATTTTCTAAGTCATGCAGGTTTCCTCACGGTGTTTGTCCACACCGTAAAGTCCGTAAACAAGTGATAGGTAAACATAATGAAATAATATTTCAATCATACAAAAAAAAACATGAAATTAGTGACTTTATGTGCAGAAACCACAAGGTCGTATGGAAGTGTGCCAACTGCCTGTACTTGACTGCATTTCCTCGTTGCAATGCCACCCTGCCGCCCTCACTTCAGGATTATGCAATAGGTTCTATACCATCTGTATCGTCACTTGCTCCTGAAAATATAACCTTCACTTATGCACATAGGGCATATAATAGCAATTTCACTTGAATTTAGCTTAACATGTTATAGCGTATCAGTTTTTATTAAAACGTGACGCGTGTGTGGGTGCAGTTTTATTCGTAGTAACAAGTAAGTAATCATATTTTATGACGCACAAACAAGGTGCACACTTAGTGAACATATTCTGGGTGGTATATTACAATGTTTGTATTGTAACGACCAAAGAAAACTTTTTAGCCAAACGTTGGAACATCAACCATCAACACGTAAAACCTTAGCTTTTGTTCACATTTTGTATAAACAATATTTTGGTGTAATTTACAATTTATTTTTTCAATAAACTGGTAGTAGGTAGGCTTTTTAAGTAGTTTTATAGGACACTGATGCCCATTGCAATATTATAAGTAACATCAGGTTACAAGTCAAACACTAACAAGTGCTTACAAGGAAACCTTACAAAGTATTTCCCTCAATCGATTTTTACACCTTGCGCGCAAAGATTAACTGCCTGCTGGATCAGGCATTTCTTTGCAGAAACAATTTATTTTTGCAAAGAAATGCAATGAAATAAATGTGGGTACCAAGATTAGGGTAAGATAACCCTGAACGAGGGTCGCAGCGTCGTCATCGTGGTCGACCCCAGGCTAATATTTTTGGACCTTATCTGGATGGTCAAAGTCAAGCGTTTATTTTGTTTAGGATTACGAGGGCACTTAAAAAAAATATTTTTTAATATTTTTCTTATATCGACAATCGAATCGGAGCGCGACCTCGACTGAGAAGATCCGGCAAGTTTTCTTTTAAAATCTCTAGTTGCTTAAGGGAAGGATGGAAATGGCAGAAAATATAGTCATTCAACCTAGATCACCTAGCCAACCTAGCATTCTTAAGAAAACCGCTTATGAGATACTGAATTTATAAAACAACTATGTATGCGGCCGGTCGTCCATAACGGTGGTTTGGGATGCGTGTGCCCAGTTTGCGGCCGACACGGACGCGGCGGCGGCTACTTGCGGCTAGCTTTGCGGTCGCCGCAGTTGCGTGACTTGAGATCGCTTCTACCTCATGTCAGACGTTTTAATATAAATCCATACGTACTAGACGTACGACATATCTTATAGTGTACAACATTATGCCTGTTTTTCCCGGTGGGGTAGGTAGAATGTGCACCGCAGTGAACCCACATTTCGCGGAATAGGTCTAGCTAACAGACCTCGAAAAGTTTTCACTGAAGCTTATAATAAATTAATGGCCTAGTTTCATTTCAAAATACGCATTTCGAGGTTTTTGCCTTCTCAATAACAGCTCTATTATGCGACTTAACAAACAAAGTTATTAACTCTTCTACACTGATAAAAAAACGACTTTTTTTGTAGTTCCTAGCATTATTTAGGTACCTACTAAACGTTTTATAAATACAGCAAAGGTGATGCCTCGTAATCATATTATTATCTGTTGTAATTACGTTTAGTAAAAATAAATAAAAGGGATACTAAGTACCTAAGTAAACTACAATAATAATTGTTAAGTTTTTTTTCTCTTCCGTGTAGACAGTAAAGAAGTTTCTACTTCAAAAATAATAACAGCTCTGTGGCTTCAAGCCTCAGACAGTTTATGACAACTTAATTTAGACTCATTCATGTAAGTACCTACTCTACAATGGGCAGTTTAAAATAAACATTCATATTGTTAAGGAACTGTTTCACTTTCTATCTTTGAGAGCCTTTTTAGAACTTTGAGAAGTAGAAGGTCAGCGTCACGTGGGTGTTTACAATAGCCGTATAAACATTTCTATTGTTAGAATGATCTAGAACAAACTTTCGCTCTTCTTTGTCAAGGGCTTTTGACGAATTAAATGATCTAAATCTCGTCGCGTGCGCTCGTATTATGCTCGTACAGACAAGCAAGCAAGAGCGAATAATGTTAGTATATAAGGTTGAAACAGAAATGGTATACTTTCTTTTTCAAAACTTGACTTTGTAATTTTCAAGCTATCAGCTTTGGAGGAAACTTGAAAAACAAAAGGTGTTACAGAGATACAGCTGTTGACAGATTTCATAAGTCTACAAAACCTTTACTTCAACTGTCCCACAAAGCCGATGGTTTTAGATTTACATAGTAAAATTGCAATAAAAATAGTATACCCTTTCTGTTTCACCTAGTATATCTAAGGGCCTGCGGTGCCTGAATATAAATAAATAAATAAGGGTCGGCTGATCAAGTATCAGAACACTAATGCCGGTTCGCCATTGGGTCTTCCCTAGACAAATCATCCTAGGCTCTTCCCCAACTACACAATTAAGCGGTGCTTCACACGGTTAATCTGATTCTGATCATTTCTATACATTCTACTGTATCCAAATGTCAGATACGGCCACTATCTGTCACAAATGTACCAATAGACAGAGCGGCTTCTTCATGTGAATGACCGCTAAATTACGTCTCTTTTCACTATTAGCATCCGTTGGATTATTCTGCGACTCGTTGTCGGTATGTCTTGTTGGTAACAGTTGTCGTTAGCTACTTATACCATGACTTATGAGTTTTTAGAGACAAATGATTTGCCCAAAAATGTACGTCCACGTTTTACACAGCGAAAGGAACTTATTTAAAGGACCTTTCTTCTGACGAATCCCTAGTTGTTAGTCTCCTCATACGCCCGTACGCTTAGTCTGTACAACGTGTTATACAGCTATTGTCGAGGCTCAATGTATAATAGGGCAATCTATCGTCGATATTATACAGTGTACTTTTACCGTGAGGTTTTGTGCGACACGGCGCATTGTGTGCGAGTCAATGCTAGTTCACATTATTGCGTTCACTTGTTCACATCGAATCACTTTGTATACAAAGGTGGGAAAGTTTTTAATAGATTTTGAAATTGATAGATGCTATCTAGTATACCTATCAATGTACTATACAATGGGAATATTGAGTGAATAAACCTGTCTATTGATTGCTAAGCAGTATTTCCGAGAAAATTGTTTCGACTGAACATGTAAATAGGACAAGTAATTCTGTAAAGTTATATTGTTCAAATGAAACGACTGATTTCAAAATGTTAACCCATGATTTGGCTGTTTCGCGGCACTAATAGAAAATAATGTCTACCTTATTTGAAATACCGAAACCTAGTGGTTTGTTCCGGTTAAGCAGACATGGTGAACAAATACTTGTGTCTTTGCAATTTTGCAACGTCAAGGGTTTTAGGAATAATCATATTCCACTTCGCTTATCTAGACCAAGCTCATAAAAAGCAGTCATAATAGCTTTTTATTACACAGACCTTGTGGAAACCAGGAACAATTTGCGTGAATTCAGGTGCTTTTACCATACCTATTATTGTTTATTATCTAATTGTTATACGAGTTTAGTTTGATTGCTATCCGCGGTACCTCACAACTGTTACTTCAGATGTATAAGTATTGTTCCTTTGGCAATTTGCCTATACACTTCTTTTTATATCGCACTTTGCCATGGCATTGAAAATCTTTTCCATCTCCTCCTATGCTTTCTTTTGATCAAATTCGTGGGGCTCCATGACAATTTAGCTTTCCCAGGGACATGTCAAGAGTCACACCTCGGCGTCATTGTTGGTCACAGAAACAGTGATGGGAGTGTGCGGCAGACCCGTGACATGTAATAGATAAAACCAGGAGAGAGCTTGTGTAATTTGACGAAGGCTGAAGACTACTTGACGATCACTTACTACCTACTAATGAAAGTTTTCCAGTATGCCTCGCCCTATTAGTCATTAACATCATACTAATATTATAAAGAGGAAAACTTTGTTTGTTTGATTGTAATGAATAGGCTCCGAAACTACTGAACCGATTTGAAAAATTCTTTCACTGTTGGGAAGCTACACTATCCCCGGGTGACATAGGCTATATTATATTTTTAAAAAAATTAGGGATCCTTACTAAAACTCGAATAATGTAACCGCAATGAACCCGTGCGAAGCCGGGGCGGGCCGCTAGTCATTAATATTTATGCCGATAAGCAATCAAGAGCAGGTACATACACGTGTTTACTGCATTTTCCATTGACTCTATGCGTTCGCGTCGCTACAGGTTGGACTAGTTCGTAATATCGTACCTATCGATGGCTTTTTGAGGGGAAAATGGAAAAGGCAAATTGTTTATTTTGTTCTAATTTCCAAACCTTATATTTCTTTCCCATAAGGCTCGGGCTCGGTTTTGATAAGCAAATTATTTATAACTACTGTTTACTATTTTGTACTACCTACTGTTATATTTCAAAGATAAAAGTAGCCTATAGGCGGTATTTTACTTCAGAGCATACAAATTAAATTTATCCGTTCAGCCGTATTTTCGGAATTCTCAGTAAAATCTACAAGGAGACTTCCACAGTTATAATAATAAGGATTGGGTACCTACTATTTGACATCAGTCGAAAACTCAAGCCTGTTATTATCGCCGCCTAATCCCATTTGAAATATTCAGGATACCATATAAAATAATCTAAGCTCAAGAACGTCGATGAGTGGCTAATACCTACACCACCAGTGAATCATAATGCTATTGACCCAACCAAATAACAATATAACTGCTAAAATATTGTAAGCAAGCGTTTTTATGACATTATTTATGTAACAGTAGCGAAATCTCCAATGCTTAGGTAGTTACAGTTAAACATTTCATTATTCATACTTCTAGGTACGTAGATATTATGATTTATCTCTCAGGGGACGGCCAGAGGTTAGAGTTTTTATATTAAAAACTTATATACAGGTTGAAACAAAAAGGGTATACTTTTTTTTAAACATAACTTTGTAATTCTAAAACTAACAGATTTGGAGGAAAACTTTAAAAACAAAAGGTGTTACAGGGATACAGCTGTTGACAGATTTCATAAGTCTACAAAATCTTTAGTACTTCAACTATCCCACTAAGAAGATCGTTTTAGATTTACAAAGTAAAGTTGCAATAAAAATAGTATACTCTTTCTGTTTCACCTATTACTTATAGCTTTTACCCACAGCTTCGCAGGCGCAATTTTTTTTTCTATATGTCGTCCACAGCGCCACCAACCAGATACCTACAACAATAAATAGGAACCATACAGGTAACCACATAAATAGCCACAAAAAAAAACACAAAAATCGGTAAGGCCGTTTAGAAGGAAAATAAATACGAACACACACCGGAATTTGATATTAAAGATGCGAGTTTATGTTCGCACACAACACAAACGCAAACAAATACAGACAAACAAACAAGCAAACACAAACGCTTTGTCCCAGATCAGAATGCAACCAAGTACCGCAGTGCCGCAGTTCGGACCATTAGTTAACCCATCGTAGTCATTACCATTGAATCGCCCTGCAATCACCGCCTATACATATGCATGAGAAGAACACAGTTATGATAGCATCGCCGGTGGTTGATGTCGAAACAATTCATAATGATCACGGGACTGGTTTTGAAATATGGGGCTTTTTCGTTACATACCGTTGGTGATGGTTGCACAAGGCGATGCACAGAACGTGTACATTATATTTATCTCTTTCTAATAATCGGTGGAAATGATAGATAGAATATTCGTCGACCGCTTGGCGCAGTGGTGCGAGCATTGGCCGCTCGGTGCACATGGTGGTTGCAGGTTTGATTCCCGCTGGGGTAAATTTCGGAAATGGCCTTTTCGTATTTTGCCTTGGTCTGGGTGTCACTGGGATTGTACGGTACCCATAGTACAAGCTTTGCTTAGTTTGGGACCATACAGTTGGTGTGTCATTCTGGCGATATTTATTATTATTATTATTTATTGCGTTTCTTTCGGATGTGTCGTAACTACTTGGCTAGGTGCAGCTATTGGAATTTACTGATGATGTCATGGCAACCCGGTTCTATGATTCATCTTGGTGTTTTAAAACTAGATTGGTTGGAACACCCATTCCCAAATTCCTATTGCCTATTTAAAAAAAAACTATTTACATTTTATTTTATTAGGATCTTTTGGGTATTCTCTTCATACTCGCCATTAAATTTAGCATAGCTGGAAATGTGTGTCTGAAGTAAACTTACATAATAGGTACTGTAAGGTCCATGTCGGCGCACTGGCCACTAGCGATAGGAGTTCCTGGCTGACGAGAAAATAATAAATTTAAGAAAACATGATTGTTTTGAAATTGAAAGCTCTGCGGTGCGCTGGCAGTGAGAACCGGGGGCCTGATGTAATAGGACGTATTTAAATATAAAGAAATATATAACTTTAATAAATTAAAGTATTACTAAGGAATAAGATTTTATTATTGAAACCCCGGTATCACAGTACCTACGCTTTAAACCTCCATTTTTGGCACTATCAAAAGGAACCTTGATGCTTGAACGGACGCGTGAAGCCTTGCTAAAATATTATATTCAAATTGATTCTAATGAATATGTTTTTCACGATCATATATTATCCAGATAATAATACATTTAGCACTCGCTGAAGAAAAAATATCAAAATGACTGCGAGGAGGTCGACGTTTACAATTTTCAAAATCAACTAGCTGAGCCCGCGACTTCGTCCGCGTGGAATTTAACTTAACAAAAAAGCCCGCTCCCGCGTTCTGAGCCCGTGCGACAGGACCAATTTTTTTTGTTTCTAAAATAAAAGTAGCCTAAGTTACTGCTTATAACATCAGCTATCTGCCAGTGAAAGTCCTGTCGAAATCAGTCCAGCCGTTTCGGAGATTACCCGGAACAAACACACAGAAATTTTTTAAATCGCGTTTTTGCTATACTAGGTCGTATGTACTTTCATGTGCATTTAGTGAAAAGGTGTTATTTTGATATTACAAACAGACACTCCAATTTTATTTATTTGTATAGATAACGATAACAAGCTTTTGATAAGGCAGTATAGCAAATTGGCTCTGGAAAACTAGATTTTATTGGAAGAACTTTCTATAGATAGAAATACATCACACTCATAGATACGTCCGCTTACAGCCAACTATCTTAAACAAAACAAAATATATCAACCCAAACGAAACCACCGCATAAAAAGGTTTTAATAAAAACAAAGGCTTGTCAAAAACTCTGAATAATAAGAGAATATAATATAGACATGCAACAGAGACCAAGAAGTTAAGCCCGTATTAACAAATCGATCTCAAGTCTGAAAGCGATCTTGGATATGTCATTTCAGTACAATATGACATGACAAAAGCGTCCTTAAGATCGCCCTCGGACTTGAGATCGATTTATTAATGCGGCCCTTAGAGCTCATTTGGCTTTGGTATGCATGATCCAGGCAAAACTGTAATTTAAAATGATATCATCGAAATACAGACTTCGTTTTACGTCGAACTTGCTTTGAATATTATCTACCTATGTACTGTACTATTGATACTAAAAACAGGATCTACAAGGTTCCTAAAATGCCTTGCTGTCGTCACTCAGATAGTTGCCATTGTTTAGGCATCCGCCTTGTGTTACAACTAAGTATGAGTATTCAACACTTGTACCAATATCGCTCGAGCATTCGAGATAATATCAGCACTAAGGTTTGCGTGAGACCACATCAGACTTAGAAGTAATTAGTTATGTACCTATTGATTACATCAGATTTATTGCTATTGATAGGTACTATCTTATTGTAAAACAACAATACAAATAGGTACCTAATAATGAGTTGCAACAAGTTTTTGTAGCTAAGTTCGATGGTCCCATTCCAAATCCTAGATTATTAGATATTTACAAACAACGCTAGCATTTTAAAGATAAATAAGATAATGTATGCTATGTTTTGAAGAACATATATACGAGTATAATGTTTTAAAACAGCGCAGAAAATATATAATAATAGTTTCAAAAGAGTAACTTAATTACATACATTAACCTTCAACAGACAATTCCTCGAAATAAATACGATTAAGTAAGTAAGCAAAAACGAACGCAAATAGACACACTACAATGACCTCAAGGAAACTTCCTTAAAATAAAATAAAATATATACAAACGAACATAGAACCTCCTCCTATTTTGGAAGTCGGTTAAAAAGACGAGACAATGGACGAGGCAAACAGACAAATCGATTTGCAAAGCTAGGTATCGATTCAAAGACATTATTAATGGTGTCTACAAGAAAAGTTGTCCAATCGGGTCAAGGATGCGACCTTTTGTTGCAAAAGCTTAGCGAAGAAAAGGAAGGTTTTAAATTCAGGTTAAACAAAGCTCTATATTCTGAGCACGCCCTTGCCTTAGTTTCCTATTTTACGAGCTGGAACTCTAATAAAAAGCTTGAAGAACGCACGAGCCTTTACAACCAGGCTTTCAAATGATATGAAGTTGGCGTTTCTGGAATAAATTATAACATCCATAAAGTATAATGGAATAACTAGGATCATTTAACTAATGACATCTGCCCTCTTGTCTGGGTTCCTGAATGGAAAATTTCAATGAAGGGTCCCATGTAATGTTAATTCTATAATTTGGGGAAATATATGGTTTAGAATCCAGTTGGGCCGATGAATCATTCAAATGAGAACGTAAGAACATTAGAACACGTGATAGGTATTTACCAATTTTCTCTTTACCTTCACACCAGCAAATACCTGAAAATTTAAAAATTATCATGTCTACCGTTTCTAAGTTACCATGAATCTGAAAAAAACACGCATAGTAATTAATTCTCAACTGATATGCATGAATGGCTATCGTACCTACCTAAGTCACTTTAGTGATTTCGGTTTTAATTCTGACCCGAAAACTTTTAACGAAAAACGTGAATACGGCTGATATTATTCCATAGCAACCTAGAAACTACAAAATATTGTCCTTTCCTTCAAACATGTTTGCCAAATTATGCAATATGTTTTACGTTTAAGACTACGAGGGTTATGACATTGAACTGCAATTATAATTGAGGGTCTAATTTATATGTTACTAGCTGTGCCCCGCGACTTCATCCGCGTAGTATTGGATTATTGGGTTAAAAAGTATCCTATATGTTAATCCCGGTTATAATCTATCTGTGTTCCAAATTTCATCTAAATCCGTTCAGTAGTTTTTGCGTGAAGGAGTAACAAACATACATACATACATACATACATACATCCACACTCACAAACTTTCGCATTTATAATATTAGTAGGATAGGATGTAGACACGTCCGAATTGAGAGCCTCTTATTTTTGAAGTCGGTTAAAAAGGAGGTAGTTAAGTTCGTTCAGCTCAAGGAGGTTCTAAATATATATGGTTCAGCTATCTGGAGTAAGTTCAGTTGTAGATTCGAGTAGATGCCTGCCAACATGGCTAGTGCCTAACAGAAATAGTACTATTTTAAAACTCTACAATTAGATAAGTACCAAATAAAACCATTGTAAAGTAGGTATGCATGTACCAGTAGACCTTTATAGAAACTTTCCAAACTAGGTAGGTACCTACCTATATAAGATGCTTAATAAACCAATCGGTAACATTGGGTTTTAACCTTGATTCCTCCTTGTTACCAGGGTCACTCTGAGTCGAAGGGTGCCAAGAAGCGTGAGAAGAGTGCGGGGGGAAACGGCAACGGAAAGCCTAGCCGCGGGGTGGCCACGTCATTTGGCTTCCGTCGGAGGCCGGCCAGCACCTCGCGGGCTGACGACAACTCGAGGAGGAAGCAGAAGGCACAGGACAAGAATGGAAATGGAGGTACCTATACCTGTGTTATTCTTCAAAACCAAACTAGCAGGTTCTCTTTAATCATTTTTATTCAGGCTTAATCACATCCTACTTTCAATCAAGATCTAGCTAGACCCCTGTCAGTCTGACAGCTGTCAAACGTCACCATTATGCTTATTTAGCTAATAATATGTCCTACAATACCTACATAATTATCTTGTTTACTGTGATAGGGATTAGTAATGCAGAATGACTCTAGGAATGGTATATTATATTTTAATATTTTTGTGCTATAGCAATAAGTATCTAATATCCTTCCTGCTTTGAATCTGGAAATTTTGTAATGAGCGAGAATGCTGGAATGTAAATATTGAACAAAAAAATTGAAAAAGCTACTAAAAAAAAACACAATCTTAAGTTGTGGAAATACTCACCTTACTCAAAACGTAAATAGGTACACCTAAATACATTTTACAATTTATAAATTTCTGTTTTATGAATTTTCTGGACGACCGCTTTGCGCAGTGGTTCGAGCTTAGGCCGCTCGGCTCACTGCACATGGTGGTTGCGGGTTCGATTCCCGCCGGGGCAAATTTCGGAAATGGCCTTCTCGTAATTTGCCAAGGTCTGGGTCACTGAGATCGCCCCCAGTCCATTGTACGGTACCCATAGTACAAGCTTTGCTTAGTTTGGGACCGTACATTCGGTGTGCCTGTCTGGCGATATTTTAAATTTACCTAAATAATTTCCCGCATCTCCTCGCAGCAACCTATAACTTGTCCAATACGGCGGCCATCATTAACCCCCGTCTCCGAACAGGTTCCTCGGAGGACCTGCGGCCGGAGGAGGTGTTGTCGGGCCGGTCCACGCCCCTCGCCAGGCCACGTAAGGAGATCCCCGGACAGCCATTACGAACCAACAGGTAATTGTTTACCTCCGTACTGTTGCTAGATTACATAATAATTGGGACGCAAAAACCTAAGTAGATTACAGTTTTTGTGATTGTTGATTCTGGTTTTAAGTGAATAAATAATTCTTCTATGTTAGCATCCGCACAAAAAGTATGTTAGCAAATCATTTGCGCGTGAGTGTGGATGATATTTTGTGTAGGCGTTCCATTTAGTTAATTTTGAGAACTAGGTACAAATTCTGATTAAGATTAAAAGTTACATAATGATAAAATTTGGGCAGTGGTAGCAACCTGGTAGATGTTAGGTTAGGTATACAGGGTACATTTTATCAAGGGTGCGTCTATGGTCAAATCCGAAACTTTAAGTAATAGAGAAACATGCTACGCACCTTTGAAGAATTCACCTTGTATGGGTGCGGTTCGCTTCGACATAGAACAAAGCCTGTTTGGAAGTATTGTTTTTTCTATTGATGAGCTAGACAGAGGGAGCACTATAAGACTATATAAAAACCTTTTGCTCTTGTCTAAATCAAATAACAAATGATCGCGAAGTAGCCGTTGAAGAATCTGCCTGTGGTTTACAGTAAATTGTCTGATTTGGTAGGTTCGGTTTCAGGCAAACTCACAGCAAGACCGCGAAGGTGGGCGACGTGAGCGTGGCCGCGGAGCCGGCCTTCGGCCCGCCCCATAAGGACAAGGAATTCGCCATCAACAACAATGCATTCGGTGAGATTACGTGATGGAGATACTAATTTGTGACAACTTCTCTGTTCGGGTGACAGTGTCGCTAGTGGCTTCGCAAAACTATCAAAATTAAATGTTTGTAGTTGCAATGCTAGTTCCAGATTTTGCCTCCTACACCAATTAGTTAGTGTGTAGTTTAGAAGCAATGATTTAACATAGAGATATTTAAATTAAATAGGTAAATACTTATAATTACAAACATAATTAGGTAATAATTTTTAAAGTTACTTTAGAAAATGGTGTGTGTTTCTTCCATAGCTTCCCAAACTTAATTAACTAAGCTATCCTTAATTGGAATTACAAAATTCCTCAGGGCTTTCCTAAAGCGTCCGCTTACTTATGTAACTAATACGATAACGTATACTTCATGTAAATTAATGTAGGTAGGTATACCTAATTTTATAGCAAGTTAAAGTTGCTGATCAAGTTTCTATGCAGGCATGTATTATACCTACTAGTATAGCGACTACTTTCTACATAATAAAGCAGTAATTTCTGATATGGCCTTTTCGTAATTTGCCCAGGTCTAGATGTCACTGAGATCGCCCCCAGTACATTGTACGGTACCCATAGTACAAGCGTTGCTTAGTTTGGGACTAGACAGTTGGAGTGTCAGACATCAGAAATACATCTAGCATATTGATGTGTTTCATTCCAGATAAGAAAAGTACAAACCCATCGTACAACCAGCTCCCGCTGCTAGCGACACAGGTGTCGCCCACCGGCCTGACCACCATCGTGGGCGCCGCCGGCCTGCCCAAGACGGTCACCAAGCAGACCGTCATCCTCAGCTATCAGCCGCAACAGTTCTCTTTACAAGTATGTACTCTACCCCCTTTATTATAATAAACGTGGATAAGCGGTTGTACAGTAATTTTTTTCTTTAAATATATGGCCCACCCAGTTAAATAGGTATTTCGCCAGTGTCAAGTAACAAATAGCAATAACAAACACATTCAATAACAATACAATACAAAAATGTGACCGTCCACTTTGGAAAACCAAAATGGAGGCAAAGTTACACCATACTTTGTCTTCTACTTTCGAATGTGAAATTAAGAAGAGATATTTCGGTGGCTAACTATTCGCCCGCTAATCCACGTTTATAATTAAGGCGTTATCAGTCTTACAGGGTCCCAAGTCTGTTAACCGCTGGCATCTGGATCGACTGGCAATTCGTCTAAAATTGACGTATCCCGTATCTGAATAACTGTTTTGTAATTTTTCTATAGAAAATCTGCCAAAACTGACGTATTCAAAGACGCAATACGTCAGTTTTTACGAATTGCGAGTTGATCGACATGACAGATGTTAACAGAGGTGGGCCCCAGGTTTTTTATGATGGAACTAATTGAATAACATTTAAGACAAACTGCTTTTCTTAATCGTAAAAATAGTTGCCTTCTATTTTAAGGAGTTGAAAAATTACATAGGTATCAAACAAGTCAGTCGCCTCAAGGGAAGCCAGTTCCACCAAGGTGGTGTAAGTTGGTGGTCATTCAGATGTACCCATTGTGGTAAGCAAAGGTTGAATTGAAACAAGGTATCAAACAAAAGCTGTTTGGTTCTAGGATGGCCGGTCTAAAGGGACTCGCGGTAGTGAGCAGGGCCCCACCCGTGGCGCCTCCGCTCCCCGCTCGCAGCCAGACCCTCAGAGGCCACCGGGGAAGTACACCTTCCAGACCACCCAGCTGCCCAGACCTCAATACCCGTCTGTCAAAAATATTGACGCTAAAACCAATAAGCAGGTAGGCTATCCTAGAAATTTGGAGTTTCTTTAAGCTTTTTACCTACTTCTAGTCTGCTGAATGAAAGATAAGTAGGTAGGTACTTCTGATGTAGGTAAGCATCTTGATTGGAAGGGATTATGCGTTTACCTATATCAGTATTGTCCCTAGGTCACTAATGTTGTACCTATCTACCTAGCTACATAACATTACCAGAAATAAAATAAAAAACTGATCTGTGGTCCAGTTTAATCACGGAAGATGTCGAAGATGATAAGATTAATAATAGGTAAGTACATATAATTAGTACCTCCAAACCTACTATTTATATGATTTCCAAAGAAAAAGGAAACATTCCAAGCGGCACTGGGAATGATAGCTATCACAACATATATTTTATTTACAGTTTTTGAAGACACAAAAAATTTGCTGAATTATGTAAGAGTCTGCACTACTACCAAGCTATAATAGACTCTAAAGTGTAAATCACAAAAGCTTATTTTTCCATGACAGAGGAAATGGGTCACAAGTGGTCTATTTCCGTGGTGTCGTATTGGAAGCTGGCCGTCGTATGCTAAAAATATCTTTGGTGCACTGTGCATCTAGCGCAGGGCCGCACATGAGACTAAACATTCGCAGATTTTTCAGACAATTTTATGGATCGTCTGTTTATGCGACGGAAGTTTATACTAAGCTCTTGGCGTGTATAGTTTATTTATTGTTCCAATCAATTTGTTATGTTTGTTCAATTTTACCTGTCTACTAATAGACGGATGTTTTATTTAGATCATACCTACCTAAACATAACCGCAATTTTGCCTTAAGGTGATGGGGGCGGTCGTGTTCTCCATACATATTTCATTCCGAATTTATACGAGACACACAAAGTTTTTCCTTAAAACAATGGATTTTATCACTTCTAAATAAATTATTGTATTCGCATCTAATGATTTCAGGCATTTAAAAATAGATTAACATAATCAAAATCGATCGTAAAATTTGTTAAATTTTACGCCTGTGTGTGTGAATTTGTCAGCGCCATCTGACTAAATTAGGCCATTATTAACATAAAATTTGTACTTTGAGTAAACTGCGTGCTAATAGTGTACTAGTTGAAATGACAGATGGTGGTGACCAAATTATTATTGCAAATATGTATATCCCTATATTGCGCCATCTATATTAATAATTCCGTCAAAGGGTACGGTAGACTCGATTGAAACGTTACCAGAATAATAAAACTTAAAAAAATAATGATTTTGAGTCGACAACATATATCCGCAAAATTCGGATTGTCGTGATAAACAATGTTATAATTATAATATTCGGCACAGTACCGCCATATTTTCTATGGACGCATGTCAGTCAGTGTCAGTGATGACAGTGCCAGTTAGTTGGTGGGCCATATTTTTAAAGAAAGAAGAAGAAGTGCATTTATTGATTGAGCTGTCAGAACAAACAAATTCAGTGTTCAATGTTCATGATGTTTCCGTACGAGTATTCATTTCATTTAGTTTTGCTTTGCATAGTGATTAACTTTCATCATCATCATCATCAGCCTATGCTTGTCCACTGCTGGACATAGGCCTCCCCTAATGAGCGCCATAGCGCCCTGTCTTCAGCTTGCCGCATCCAGCATCTGCCTGCAGTCTTTCGCAAATCGTCATCCCACCTGGTCGGAGGGCGTCCTACACTACGCTTGCCGAGTCGAGGTCTCCACTCAAGAACACGTTTAACCTAGCGGTTGTCGGTTCTTCGCGAGATATAGCCAGCCCACTGCCACTTCAGCTTGCTAATTCTTTGAGCTATGTCGATAACTTTGGTTCTCTGTCGGATGTATTTGTATTTCTATTAACTTTGTTTGGATGTAAACACATCATGCCGAAAATTGTAATGAGTCGCATTTCACCCGAGCGAAGCCGGGTTTTCATCTTTTATTATCATAATAATAACATTCAATAAAAAAATGAAGTAACGAGCTAAGTATTTTTAATATTTTCCGGACATAATACAATACTAAGTTTCTAATAAATAAATTAATGTATCGCTGACATGATAGGTATCAGATAAATAAATAAATATCGCCAGACTTACTCATCAACTATATGGTGCCAAACTAAGCAACGCTTGTACTATGGCTACCATACATTAAACTGGTGGCGATCCCAGTGACACCCAGACCTGGGCAAATTACGAAAAGGCCGTTTCAGAAAATTTCCTTTGTCGGGAATCGAACCCGCAACCATCCGATGTTGTGAGCCGAGCGGCCAACGCTCAAACTACAGCGCCAAGCGGTCGTCAATTCGCCACACGAGGTACTACGTTGTTGCAGACGCGACGTTGTCAATTGGTAGAGAGCGGCGACTTGACAACGTCGGATGTCTATTAGAAAAGCGTTTGTTGTCGGAAATATTTTTTTCGTTTAGTGTATTATAGGTAGGATCACAGATATAGATTAACATAGATAACGCAAGTATCACGATTTGTATTGAAACCAAGCGTGCCAAATTTTTAACACTTACTGTGACGTCATAGATGGCGGGAAATCCAAACCGATTCAAAGACACCGATGCCGCTGATGCCCCTCCGCCCGCTACGATTCTCTCGAGTGATTATCTCGCTCATACTCATATTTTTATATCTGTAGTCGTGAAGGACTGTAAGTTATAGGCGACCAACCTTGACGCTTGGTCGGGGTTTTCCGACACGCTAAGTACATACATTTGCGTTATCTATGTAAATCCATATATGTGGGTAGGATAGTGTTGCCGCTGGCTTAGGATTACCGTATAGGTACATAAAAATGAAAATTTACTGTATTTGCCAAATAAATACCGAACCTGGTATATACAAACCATAGATACTACTGTACTATCTATACAAATAAATAAAATTGGAGTGTCTGTTTGTAATATCAAAATAACACCTTTTCACTAAGTGCATATCAAAGTACATACGACACCTATAGCAAAAACGCGATTAAAAATTTTTTTGTCTGTCTGTCTGTGTGTTTGTTCCGGGTAATCTCCGAAATGGCTGGACCGATTTTGACGGGACTTTCACTGGCAGATAGCTGATGATAAAAGGAGTAATTTAGGCTACTTTAATTTCGGAAAAACAATTAGGGTTCCGCGTAAAAAAATAAAAACACATGAAATCAAAGAGTATCTCCGAAACGGGTGGACCGATTTTGACGGGACTTTCACTGGTAGATAGCTGATGTTATAAGCAATAACTTAGGCTACTTTTATTTTAGAAAAACGAAATTTAAAAAAATGAGTCTTGTCGCGCGGGCTCAGAACGCGGGAGCGGGCTTTAGTTAAATTCCACGCGGACGAAGTCGCGGGCTCAGCTAGTATTATATATGTACACATGTACTAGGTAAGTCCTACTAATATTATAAATGCGAAAGTTTGCGAGTGTGGATGTATGTATGTATGTATGTATGTATGTATGTATGTATGTATGTATGTATGTATGTATGTTTCACGCAAAAACTACTGAACGGATTTAGATGAAATTTGGAACACAGATAGATTATAACCGGGATTAACATATAGGATACTTTTTAACCCAATAATCCAATACTACGCGGATGAAGTCGCGGGGCACAGCTAGTATGTAATAAATATTGGAATGAAGTTCCTTATCGCGCGTTGCGAAAGGGGGCTAGACGGAAAAAATTAAGACCAAAAAATGTGTAACGACACTTTTTTCGCTATATGTGCGGCGTGCGCGTGTTTCTCTGTATGTCACTCTCTGTCCCTTATAGAAAGCAAGCCAGTTATTATTTTTTCGTATCGTCTTTCTATTTCGCATTGAACAGTGTGGTGTCGCGACTAACTTTTCCTTTTCCTGTTCCTTTTCCTTTTCCTTTTCCTTTTCCTTTTCCCTTTCCTTTTCCTTTTCCTTTTACTTTTACCTTTACCTTTACTTTTACTTTTACTACCATCGACGATTGACGACCGCTTGGCGCAGTGGTTTGAGCGTAGGCCGCTCGGCTCACTACACCGGGTGGTGGCGGGTTTGATTCCCTTCACGGTAAATTTCGGAATTGGCCTTTCCGTAATTTGCCCTGGTCTTGGTGTCACTGGCATCGCCCCCAGTCCATTGTACGGTATCCATTGTCCAAGCCTTGCTTAGTTTGGGACCATACAGTTGGTATGTTTGTCTGGCGATATTTGTTTATTTATTAGTATTATTTTGATTGAGCTGAAGCTGTGATAGCCGATTGCTTAAAGCACACGTCTTGCGGGCACCAGGTATTTTGTTCAAACCCCGGCTCGCACATCTGGATTTTTCGAAATCTATGTGTGACTCATAATTTCTATATGAATATCACTAGCTTACGGTGAAGGAAAACATCGTGAGGAAACCTGTATGTCTTAGAAGATCTAACCAATTTTCGTAAGACATGTGAAATCCGCCAACCCACACTGGGCCAGCGTGGTGGATTATGGCCTGAATCCTCCTCATGTTGAGGGGAGGCCCGTGCCCAGGAGTGGGACGTCAAAAGGGCTAAATTAATATAGTTATTACTAGCTGTGCCCCGCGACTCCGTCCGCGTTCTGCTGAAATTTTTCCTGAATTTTCTTTGCTATAAACCTCACGGAGCCCGAGACCTTTCCAACGAATGCAAAACCGTGGAAATCGGTTCGTGCGTTCTGGAGTTATAGCGTCAGGAAGGAAAACCCGACTTATTTTTATATAGTAGATTATCTTTGTTGCAACCTACGTAGTGGAAATCATCAAAGAACTGGCCTGTTAATAATTAGTTTTTAAATTCCGTGTAATTTATATTGACATTTGTTTTTACATATAATGTATTCTCTTTGCATAGAATTCTATTCTGTCTGTCAAAATACGCTGTACATTAAATATCTTGTCTGGCCTCCGTATATGTTTTTATTTAATCTGCTACTCAGAACAGTCGTCGTCAAAGGTACAACCACAGCAAACTGTCTTTAGTAGCTCTTCAACAGCAGTGGGTGCCAACACAACGTTGAGCTTCGCAAAATTAAAGGGAAGCGTCAACTACGCGGCTTGGAGCTTCGCCATGAAGATGTACTTGATCGACAGCGAACTATGGGACTGCGTCATGAAGCCTGCGGAGGAAGTTGACGACTTTCAACGCAAAGATGCCAAAGTTCCAAGATTTGCTTGAGTCTAAGCGAACATCTATATCTCATCGTCATGACAGCTGAAACTTCGAAGGAAACATGGAAGCGACTTCGGGAATGCGTGCAACAACAACTGATTGCCAATCAAGCTGGTCTGGAAGATGAACTTGTTGGTGTGATTATGCTGGCAGGACTCAAGGACAGCTACAGCCAATGGTGATGGCAATAGAGCATTCCAGCACCTCGATATCTACAGACTCGGTTGCATCGATCCTGCTGAAGGAAGAACGCCGAGATGCCTCTGCTACATCTACTGCCTTTTCGTCGTCTAGTGTAAATAGTGTGCCTAAGGTGTCGTGTACATATTGCAAAAAAGTAGGCCATGTAGTGTCTCAATGTAGGAAACACTACTAACGCTACTCTGTATAGGACTCTAGGTCCTTTAATTTTGATAGAGATTTTTATGTTGATTTCTTGTAATTATTGTTGTTGTTATAAATAAAAATATGTTCACATGGGAAACCACATCTATTTCTCAGTAATGTATCTCATATGTTAGAAAATACACCAACAAGTGTATTACAGTTATATTTTCACTATATTTAGTAACATCTAAATATATTACTCAAAGGTGACTGACTGACTGACTGACATACTGATCTATCAACGCACAGCCCAAACCTCTGGACGGATCGGGCTGAAATTTGGCATGCAGATGTTATGACGTAGGCATCCGCTAAGAAAGGATTTTGATTAATTTTACCCCAAAGGGATAAAAGAGGGGATGAATAATCCCGAAATTTTTGTTAAGTTAAATTACACGCGGACTAAGTCGCGGGCACAGCTAGTCAGACAATAAAATTATTCTATAACAGATGTATATTTTTTATCGTTTTTTTAGAGTGATGAATACGCATACAATAATGAATTTTACAATAGCAAAAATATAATATATTCGCTATTTATTATAAAATAAAAAGGCCGCAATAAATATAAAAGTACGCCCTCTAGTGGCTAGTGGCTAAAATACACCTTTTGTCAATGTGTGCGTGTATGTATTACAATAAAAAGTGACAGAAGTTTTTCATCGGAAAACGCTTAGATTATGAATTATTTTAGGTTGATATTATTGCGTATGTCACGGCAGTATAATAAGTCTTAATCGCAAACAATAGTATTATATCTTAGAAATGCTCAAATTTTGCGTAAAAAATAAATAAGTAGAATCTGTTGACTACAGCGTCATCTTGAGAGAAACTGCAATAAACCCGACCGACGCTTCAACCTTAAGCAAGACTAATCGAATCAGGTACCTACCTACCTTGAAATGTAGAGTCATAAAATTGAATTTTAAAGTGATTGCAACATTGTTAACAGTGCATAACGCGTATTAATTCATATGCAATAGGTAGGTAGGTATGAAATAAAACCCGTGTTTAAAATATTATGAGTCTTGGTTCTCTCGTTCTTGGATGTTTACCGACATATACCTATAAGAACATAAATGTTGTTTGTGTTGATTTTAAAAACATTCCTCTTCTACAACAACAAACTCGCTCACATTGCTCACATAGCTGAGACAGTTAACACACGTGCATACATAACAGCATTTTGCAATGGATCGCATTAATTAAAAAGTGAATTAATTGTTCGGGCATTTTCCCCTCACCGTAGACCGTGACACGACGTGCGCTTCAAACAAAACTATTTTTATTTTTATTAAGAAATGTACATAAATTAGACTCGTCTAGCAACTAGTGTCGTTTGAAAGTGAGTATGTCTTGAGATGTATCGCGAGTAGTAAACTGTCGTGTGCAGGGAATTTATTTATTTTTAAAGTTGAACATCGTTTAACTACGGGTCATTTGGTCGTGTTTAGCGTAACGTAAAGGGTTCGCCCCTGGGTCCATTCAGAGTTACGCACTTCGTATAGGAAGGCGACATGGTCAATAATATATTTTCGTGCAAAATGAGTAAAAGTGAAGTGAAAGTTGTATCTAATCAGTGTATTTTTCATCAGGCGGTAAATAACACGAGAAAGGCGAGTGCTTCGGACGGATGGAGAGAAGGTAATACCGACTTTTAAAATATCCATATTAAATATATTAAAATGTATAAATGACATCGATACAGCTGTGGAAGCGGAAAATGAACTACTTTAGTACCTACTTGTATCTATATAGGTAGATGTTGATTTCAATCAACTCATACCGATCAGTGATAATAAGAAGCGATACCAAATACAGTGTGTTTGCAAAAGTCAAAAATATCTAATATACGGTAGCTGATGTGTAGACGCCTAGTTAAGACAGACTAGCGTAACTATATTTTTTTCTAAGTTACCGAGCTCTGAATATTTTTCACAACTGTACTGTCCCTTCTCATGTTCGTTTAACTACACGAGCAAGATGGAAACACTTATAATGACGCGTCAAATTTAATTTAATCTGCATCAATGTGAGGTCATTAAACTTGCTGGCTCCCACCAGGTGCTGGGTCAGCAGTGTCCACTGACTCGGGCGTGTGGACGGGCGGGGAGGGGGCCGGCGGGGAGGGCTCCCCGCGCGCGCGCCGCCGCCCGCGCAACCTGGAGATGGTGATGCGCAACGCTCACAGCTTCCACCTCAAAGAGCTGCAAGACGCTGATCTGGACATCATGGGTAGGTGTTTTAAACTGATGCTAAGTATCAAGGTTTACCGCTTGGCTAAGTAGCAATCCCTTGAGAAAGTTTGAACTAACCTTGCCATTTGGAGAGCAAGATATTCATGCAGGCTTGTAGGGTCAAAGTACAAATTGTGGATGGTGGTTAGTGGTGTAACCATAATAGAGTATGCATCTTAATTTTAAAACTTATTGTTCTATCTACCAGAATGTGCTATATGTGTAAAATCAGGCAGGCTGGGGGACCAAAAATCTTTTAAAAATAATAGGTTAATTAGGTAGGTACTGACACTACTGACCTTTTAAATGGATTTGCATAACAGCAACTTAAATGCCTTTCCAACACGATAGGTCAAATCGGTGACCTGAGGTGCCGACCCCCACTGCAATCACCCCTACTCTACCTATTAAGTCGACACGCGACCAACTCATTTTAAACCTCACTTATTTCAGACGAGGCACTAGTGACCGGCCACACAGTTATCCCGCTTCCAAAGCTGCCGAGCTCATTTGATGACGAACTGTCACCCGAGTACGAAGCCTCTCCTGTCCCAACATACAAGCCACCTTCACCCATACTGCCCAAGCCCTCGCCGGTGGCGGAGAACGCGAGACAGAATTCGCCGATGTCCACTTTGGAGCGGTACAGGAATAGGAACCGGCCGACTTTGATACAAACTAATTTGGATGAGGAAAAGTTTGTGCTGGATAGAGCGCAACCTGAGAAATTAAACAAACAGGTGATTTGGGCATTTGGGGTTGTTCTTCTATGGATATGGAAAGTGGGCTCTCTACATAGGTTGCAATTACATTTATGCTTTTGAGAACATACCAGCTGATTAGGACAGTATGCAAGCATAATCAGTTCTATCGGGACAAAATGTGAAGAATATGAACTTTCTCTCCTTCTCTCTGTTCAATATGGAACAAGAAAGAGAGTCTGTTCTAAGCTAAGACCACTTGTGAGGTCCAAGTTGTAGAATCGAAATGGTCCACATGTTTTTCTGATCATGTACCGTAGTAACTTTATTCAGTTGATTCTTCTTGGTTAGTATCTGCCTGCAGGATTTTGAAGACACCCACGTTTAAACACTGAAATTATTTTACAACCCTCACTTTTCTTCTAGAATTCATTCGTCAAGTCATCAAGCGGCGTGGGATCTCCGGCTACTGTGAACTCCAGCAAGGAATCCAGTCCGTCATGCAAGAGTGAGGAGAGCCACTTCGGGAACAGCAGCGCCTGGCAGAGCCACGCCGCTGGGGAGGCTATGGCTACTAGGTGACCAAGCTTATTAACCCATCCTAAATTTAGAGTTTTGAAATCGTTTGAGTTTCTTGATTTCAAAGAGCTTGTCAGTTAAATGAGAACTATATACTATACAATTTTTGGTATGTCCTTTTATTTAAGTACTTTTATATATGAAGGGTTTTGTGTCAAAAATTTTAGAGGTGCCTTTGTGTACACAACATAAATCAGTCAGAAAATACCTCTACCAAAGCATTTTGATTTACTTTTATTTGTATCCATAGATCGCAAGACGATGTATCGCTAGCACTGAGCGTGTCCAGTTGCGAAGACGAGAAGTCCAAATTGGAGAGCAAGGAGAAGCCGAAGGCGCCAGAGCCGGAGGTCCCAAAGAAAACCATCGTGATTATGGACGAGCCGCCGGTGCCGCATCCACTGCTGATGAAGTCGCTCACGCTCAGTCAGCATGACTCGTTACGTGGAACTATGATGGGTAAGTAATAGACACAAAAGAATAGGAGAAGAGAACCGTCATAGAATTGTTATAAGGGCTAAAACTGTTAGCACAGTTTTCATCGCTAGATACCTGATCATGGAGTATGATAGGCATTGTAATTCCGAATATGGACTGTGAAGATATTCACTACCCTGTAAAGATAAACGCAGCAGAAAGACGAACGAAACTCGGCACAAAGCTTTGCTTAAAGCAGCTGACGATCAGCGCATACGTTTCTAATAGTCGACGCATTTCTAAGCAACTGAAATCTTGGAAATTTTGTATGGGCGATTATTGAGTTGAAGATCGAGGCCAGAAGAAAACAAAGAACTACTTATATTAAACAATATTTATGTTTTAGGCTCAATGACAAGTTCAAACTACAGCACGACAAGCACATGTACAAACCAGAGCGGCGACCACCACAATCTAACTCTCACCCTTGAGGAATCCAAATTCGACATGTCAGCCCTGGAAACATCCACACAGAGCATGCTGGACGATGAAACGTCACCGGCAGATAGTCTCATATCCACCAGTACTAGCGACTCCAACAATGAGTTGCAAGTTGAAAGGGATGTTCTGACGCTATCGAGTTCAGCGTATCAGACGGCTAATACAAAGACTCGGTCGCCGGAGCCGATGGTTAAAGATCGGGATGGAGTGGACGGTGAAGCTTTGCCGCCTGTTAAGGAAGTGATGTAAGTGGTGTTGATGATGTATCACCCTGAATAGTTTAAAGTTAAATACACTTTTTTCTTCTGATTAAAATCTTTGTGGGTTTCAAGACAATTGTGTTCTTACCCGGGTCAAGCCTCTTCGTTAGAAACTATTGTTATTAGGTCCTGACAGAGTGACAGTACCCACCTATAATAAAGGTACAGCCAAAAGCTCCAGACTTAACTATATGAAAACTGGTGGAGGGACTGTCCAAACTAGTGTCCTAGTTTGAATAGATAAGCGAATTTGTGTTTACACTACCACCAGACCTCTTTTTGATCTAGTTTGGTAAATCCTTTACAGTCGCATTGGCGAAAATTATATCTATCTTCTATCCATTCCACCCTTTACCGGTGAGTCTAGAAACATGACATTTTGCACAAGAGTCTCTAAAAGCAAAACGTGAGTGAGAACTAAGACTTTTTGGAAGTTCATCCCATTAGTGGGTTAAATAGGGGATGATAGACTGTATCGAAATTCGATCAAGCACACGGATAGTTATTTATAATTAAGTAAATACAATATTCCTAACAGTGAGTCAGCGAGAGTGGAAGTCGAGGATGCGACCAAGCTACGTAGCCCCGAGTCGCCGGGCACGCCCACCCACGCGTCTGGTTCACTGTCGCTCTCCGACGGACGGGATTACTTCGACGATGAGATCGCCGACCAGCCCGCACTGCTGTTTAGGAGTAAGTACTAGCTTATCACAGTTGAACTTAGTAAAAAGATAATAAAATAAATATAAAAATAATTTATTCAGTGATCCTGAATCCCAACACGAATCAGTTGGCCGAGGTTTATTAGGGTAGGTTAGGTTGGTCTCGCTAGCCATGTTTGAGAGCAGATCAAAGAGCAGGATATCTCTCCAAACTAAAAGTACCTAGATAGAGTTCAAAGCAGTCGCCTTAGCTAAAAACGGCAGTGGCGTAACATACTCATAAAATTTCAGTTTTTATCAAATTACTAGGTAA
Source organism: Notodonta dromedarius (assembly GCA_905147325.1). Classification (NCBI taxonomy): domain Eukaryota; kingdom Metazoa; phylum Arthropoda; class Insecta; order Lepidoptera; family Notodontidae; genus Notodonta; species Notodonta dromedarius. The sequence continues at coordinate 4,025,292 of LR990167.1, forward strand.
TCGAAGTAGTTAGTTAAATTCACTAATTGTCCTGTTAATTTCACTAGAAAACGCCGACGGCAGTTTATCTAGTAAAGCCACAGAGTCCGAAGCTAGTAAACAATTGAGGAGGTCCAGGGAACGCATCACATCCAGCCCACAGGTCCAGAGGAATCGGAAATGTAAGTACCTACCTATATCTCACCTACAATCAGTAGTAAAAATTCCCACAGATATTTATGTGCGTCCCATAAAACGAGTTAACTCTACAGTTGAGGCAATATTACTGATCATGAGTGCTGTAAGTACCGGTATCTACTTATTGTAAAATTGGATATTGGTATTTTATTAAAATTATAAAAGTTTAGAACTACCTACACTAGAAGAACCCTAGTCAGTACCTAAATACCCAAGTATTTTAATAATGAATTCGTTGTTGGTTAACAACTTAATAAAAAAAATACGTTAGTAAACAAAACTTTCTATATATAAATGCAGAAAAATCACAAAAACCATATAATGATAGGTATAACACAAAAAAAAATTGATACTATAGATATCTATTTAATACCTAGCCAGACATTAAACAAGAAATTTATTAAAAAAAACAGACCTTCATGGTTAATTGAAACCACCCAAACATGTGTGTTAACTACCAAAACTTTTTTCTATGCCTCTGGTTTTGCGGGTCACGAAAACTGAGTTTATCTTGAAATTATTCATGTCCAGGGAGTTTATTAAGGTACATACTCACTGCATTCCTTGCAAACACTCACCTCGCACAGTTCAATTAAGTAGGTACAAACCTATCTACTTCTTACTAAAATAGGGGTTTTGATTCACAAATGAAACTAAAATCACGAATCAAATTTGATCAATCATACCCATCGCAGTGTGCGGATTGCGCAACGGCGGCGCGGACCGCACACCCTCACTCGACACGCTGTCCAGCCTCGCCTCCGACGACCTCATGATGAATGACGACCTCGCGCAGTCCATCACCAGTCTGCAGAGCGTCGACGATTATATTGAGAGGTAGGAATTGTAAATAAGTAGGCACTCATCATAAACTCTCATCTAATCACACTTTCACACTCACTGGTACCTATGCATAATTAAATTTTAAATCGTAACATCAATGTATTTAACTTTTAAAACGCTTTTTACGCTGCAGGACCGAGTGACTACTGTTTAAGTTAGATTACGATGGTAAATTGCGAAATTGATGAAATTATCTTCGTTAACTCTTAAATTGCACCATGCCGCAATAAGTCACATCAAGGAAGCAGTTTATCAAAATTTTGGAGATTAGAGGAAATTACTTACTACCTCTTACAATTGGGTCAAGCCCAATATGATTCTGCCAATGTCGAGTAACGAATTGCAATAACAAACACAATTAATAACAGTACCTACAATACAAAAATGTGACCGTCCATTTTGGAAAACCAAATGGACCCCTCCAACTTATACTTACTATTACTTGTTGTCGTATAGGCTGGACAGTTCACTCCGCAGCGGCCTCAACTCGCTCGACGAGAGGCAGCTCCGACAAGAGCTGTCGTCGTCCAAGACAGCGGTGCGCCAGTGGAGCCAACTGCTGGAGCAGAACAACCTGCTGGACCTGCAGTTGGCAGCCATGGCGCAAGGGAAGAGCGCTCCGAACTCGCTTACTGCTAGCAACAACAGTCTTACCAACATTGGGTAAGTGGCCACACCTACACTATATTTTTAGGTTCGTCATTGTGATCTACAGAAAGGTAGGCTTTCTGAGTATTATGAAGCTAGTAGGTACATACATGATAACAGTCAAAAAGAAGAGTTATTCGTTTAAAAAGCCAATTCAATTTTAACATAACAGAAGCAATGTCTACCTAGGGAATAGGTACTAGCTAAGTACCTAGTACTACATCATTTATTTATCAGTAGTTTCAGTAACCTGATGACTACGAAATTGTCAGGCAATTTAAACTTGAATGACAAAAACCAGCTGTTGAATGGTTCGATTTAACGCAAGGCATTCTACTTATTATTATGTTGCAATGTTCACAAAAACGGCGAGAAATGATGAAGGCTAAAATCATATTGACTAGTTATTGGCACCTTCTACTCGAGTTTGGGAATTTATTCAGAAGTATTACGGCAACAAAGCTATTGGCTGGGGCTGAATAAAAAACTTTCAACACGTCCTCTCAAAGCGTTCTTACAATTTTAAAACCCGGTCTGGTTTCATAAAATAAGACAAAAAATATGGCAGATGCGGAAAAGCCAGCATTCAGCAGGCGTTTACTAATTAAAATTGAGAATAGTTACGATTATAAAATTGTAGTTACCACATGCATATCCACAGTAAATTGTATCTCTATATTAAGTAGGTATACTTCTTACGTGACCAATTAAGATTATTTTCCTGTAACTTTAAATTCTTGGGAGCGTGCTTGTATCGTACTTACATATAAAAACGTTATATTAAATACTAATTGAATAGTCGACTATAAATAATAAACAATAAATAATATTTAGGCACAGACAATAATAATGTTAGACGACATCCTCTGCCTGCATTACTCGTGTTGCAGAAATTATCATAAAGACCACCAACTCATTGTTATGGATTTTTATGATTCAAAGAATCAGATTTACCACGCATTTGTTTATGACTAGACTATGAAGCTTACTGTATTGTTCGTGTTCGAGCTCCTGAAACAATCGAACAAAAGGTGCTGTTGACTGACAGCGATAGCAGCGATACAAACGAAGGAATCGCAGAATAAACAAATGATGCTACTACTTAACTAATGAGTGACTACTTTACAAATGAGCTGTATATATTGCACATGCATGTAGCAATATATACAGCTCATTTGATTGACATCTACCGCGGACTCAATCTAAATTAATGGCACTGAATCGTGTGCTATATTTATAAATTGATATTCATAAAGCTTCGTCTGGACATACCAGCGATTTGATGGGTTATAAACACAAATCGGTACATACTAGCAGAAGATATCATGTATAAACTAAAAAGATTTTTAGTATTACGCGTTAACAAGTAGGTATGTTTTCCAGAGGCGTATTGAAAACAGAGCCTATTTAAATTCTAAAGTGTGAAGGGTAAATGGTTTTGGGCAATTTTGTTCAGCAAACCCTGTTACTTATTACTTATCTGAAACAAATTCAGAATCTCGAGTACCTACTTATGGTCTAGGTGCGCGATTTCCCAACTAGTTGGTTAGTATCTGCACATTACTGACAGTTATTTGTTGATAGGTACAGCCATACATTATGATAAATTGACCCAACGTTAAAGCTACGAAGCAGGTAGCAATTATTCGAAGTGAGCGCGTTTCGACCGCAATTTCGTTAATTGCCGAATGATTGTGCTTGAAACTATTTGTTTCTTACGCATTAACATTTAAAGGATAAGGCCGGGGCAATTGCACAGTAGATATTATTATAGGCATTACATCTTGCTCCAAATACCAAAGCCTGGGTTTATGTGATCGTTCTCCAATACCATGCGATGGCTATAAAGAAGGTTGTTACACCGGTTAGGCTTGCACACAAAGACATAAATACAGCTTCACGTATACATAACTAATTGATTGATGCTAGCGAAAATAGAACACGTTTTAAAAAGCTTAGCCTGGGTATGCTTTGAAATATATCGTGCCGGCTGCTGCATGTAGAGATATTTGTTCAAGTGTCGGTAGAAATTAAAACAATGTTAAACAAGCGTACCAGTTCCAACTATCAGATTAATTGTGGGTATATGCTTGACCTCCATGCGCTCGCGCCGTTGCACGACGCCACAGTAGCTATTCATACGACAATAGGAAATTGTTGCCTTGCGTCTTGCATCTGAGGCTGAGGTACCTGTTGAACCTTTGTGCACTATTCATTAACCAGTGTCAGGTAAAAAGTGCTAAAGATTTCGATACTGTCTATTTCAGAACAGAAAATTTACCTACTACACTACAAGTAGTGAGGATTAGGGTTTAGAATGTTTGCTGTTTCCCAATTATTAAAAAAAACTCAATGCTGATAAACTAAACTGCATTATAAAATGATCGTTTCGTAAGAATTTCGCGGTGCAGCCATTGATTTTCAAGGTGGATTTTACGGGCGAGCTTTGTGTGTCGAAAGGTCCTTGCTCCATGAGGTAATCAGATAAAGCGGCGCAGCTGGCTGGGGCTTCGGTTCATCTCGCCGCGTGCGGCGGCGTGCCGCACCGGCCGCTCGGATGTTAGTCTGTAACTCGTCGCGCACGCGGACGTACGTAGCCGGCACGCAGCACGACCACGACCGCGACACGTGCCGGCATCACACGATCCGAACGAGATTATATTGTCTTCCGATATCGAACTCGCGGGTCACTGAACGATCGAATCGAAACAGCCGATCTAGTGTGCAGCTGCGGTTGATCGCAATTCCACCCTTGTTTGCGTTACATTTAAATTGAAATAGGAACCAAAATTGTGTATCAACATAGTGTTCCTAGATAGAATGTTGAGTTTTCCTGTGTGAGTGGTTGAGTACCAAGGTAATACGGATAATCTAATTACCTACGAGGAATACGAGGCAGTATCTTCGTAAACCTTTTATAGAATATGGCATGTAATCACTTCTTCCGATATGTTCACGGTTTCTAAAATGGCGTCAAACTTCATAAACATCCCTAAACAATTGTAAATAATTCCCGTTATTATCATCCTGTTCACAGTACTTGGTTATTGACCCAGCAATTAAGTGCCAGTATATCTATTATCAGCGGTACTGCTCTGTTAACGAAGGATGCATAACGTTTCCTTTGTCAATCAACTCGATAAGAGCAACAAATGATAAGTGAGTGCTATAACTTGTTCATGGAATCCAGAGTTTGCAAACAATTGGTTAAACGTTAACCAGAAACAATTACGATGTCGATAAATAAAGGAATTTACTTTGATATAAGTGCCTACTTACGTGACATTATTGTTGTTTTCTCAACAAGAGTTGATGTAAATTGCATACCTACTTACTTAACTTACAATATAAGTAATACAAAATTCGATGTTTTTGTAGAATTCAATGGCAAAAATTCCCACCCCTTTGCATTTTAACACGATGCAAAGGTCATGAGCTGTGCATATATTAGGTATGTTATAGAGGGTAACAGTTACCCCTTGCACGTGTACTGAGTATAATGTTAAGTAGAAAGAGGTGTGGGTACCAATACAGTCGTTGCAGCCCACCCCTCGGCAAAAATTCACAGCCGCTTATACCCATTAAACAGCATTATATGTCGATACCTACTATGAATAAGCTGTAAGTTGTATTTGTCTCCTTAGATGTCTCGAAAACTTATTGATAATACAGGTTGAAACAGAAAGGGTATACTTTTTTTTATAAACTTAAGTTTGTAATTCTAACACTCAGCTTTGGAGGAAACTTGAAAAACAAAAGGTGTTATAGGAATACAGCTGTTGACATATTTCACAAGTCTACAAAACCTTTAGTACTTCAACTGTCCAACAAAGCCGATAGTTTGAGATTTACAAAGTTAAGATGCAAAAAAGTATACCCTTTTTGTTTCACCTTGTATAAGTATGTCACGCAACAATGACAGATCCGAATTTAATGGGGTTGGGGACGGTCTTAACCCTATATACTTATGCATTAAAATTATGTATGGGCTTAAAAACAGCGCCTATTATAGTTGGAGTCGAGACGTAATACCGTCTAGTTCCAATAAGTACCTCAGTAGTTACAGATAAGTTGTACTTTTAATTGGGTAATTATTTAATTATGTTGAAAGAGTCTAAGTATTGGGAAAGTATTTAAGTAGGTATCTAGATGCAATAATTTATGTTAAGGTCGTGTCATTGCTATCAAATACCTACATAGACACCTAGTTCTTTTGGATAGAACAAGTAGGTACCTAATCAATGGAAATGAACTTAGATTATACTTACTAACTTGTATTTAAGTATTCAAGTAGGTAATGTCAGCAGGTTTGGATTGATAAAGTATTTTCACATATACCCTCAATATTATGATTGATGTAATCTATCTTATCACAAACGCTAGACGCTGATAACTGAAGAGCAATATGAATGATTTATTGGCATTAGGGTTACTCACACAATTTTAGTATAGTATTTCATATGCTTCTCCTGTAGGTATCTCCCATTAACTCAATATTCCTGTTTGTGTTAGCCGTCAATCATTTTCTTAATCATAATATAAATCTAAATTGCGGATACCTTCATATCGGTCTTTATATTAGTAATAATAGTTAAGATGTTATAAACCAGGATATTAAATGAGACGTTCTTACTCAATGTCTACAGTTTATGGGTATAATATCCGGCTAAACTGTAAAAAGAAATATACTAACGCCATCATGTATTACCTACAGTAAGTGAGCAATGTTTGATTTAGTTTCTTATCGTGCAAATACAATCACTAAAGTATCACATAATATAATTCAATATTATTTTATGTTTCCAAGTTACTCACTAGATGTGTTATCAAAGTAACCTATGAAAGCGTCTCACAATCAAACGATCAGTCATTTGTCCGCTTGTCGTTGCTTATATATTCCTACTAGGTATCGATAATTATATAATTGAGTATGTTCTGTGATTATATCAACCTGACCACTACCGCAACCGTACGTTTGCGGGAAGCTTTGGTACCTATAGCTGGAATATAGAAATGTCGCCTTAGCTCGACATAAATGTATAGGAACGACGACTTTTATAAGTTATTGACAGGCTGATTTATAACCAATAAATAAATCGTTCTATTGTTTGCTGAAACGCTCAACAATTGAATTACTTATAGGCAGTTCCGTGTCCCAATTGTTGTCCAAATTCCGTTGCCATAGCAACATTGAATAGCTTTTGCTCACGACTTTTGGGCTTTTAGTCGGGGCTCGCTCCACTGCCCACTGGAGCTTTACTGTTAAACTTAAAAGCAGCGCTAATTTACTGTAATGTGCGAGTGCGAAGTAAAATGTGATAGTGTTGCAGGCTTGTGAGTTTATTGTAATAAGTACTTACTAATTAAACGTGGAAAGCTGTAATTATTTCACTGGCATAACACTAGATGAGTTTATTATGCTCGCATTAGAACACATTAGTTATACTTACATAGAATGCGTTCGTAGCAAATTCCGCTTTCAAAGCTACATAAGTAATTAATTCTTTACACAACTATATATAAATGCGAAAGTTTGTGAGTGTGGATGTTTGTTACGCTTTCAGGCAAAAACTACTGAACGGATTTGGATGAAATTTGGAACACAGATATTTTATAACCGGGATTAACACATAGGATACTTTTTATCCCGATAATCCCGAAATGTTTGCTAAGTTAAATACTATGCGGACGAAGTCGCGGGCACAGCTAGTCCTTCATAAAACGGTTGCGAGTTTGGTAGGTATTCCAATAATTTCAAGGCTTTTGTTGGGGTTTGTATTACTTATCAACTTTTACATAAATCGAACTAGTTTGAAAGTGGTTTTTAAATTGTAGAAGATTTTAAACAGACAGTCCCTTCAGTGTACCTACAATCACTGAACGAAGGTCACCCTTTGTGCCGTGAAAGTTCCCAACATAAAACCCTCAACTTTGCAATATTTTGCATGAAATCTTTTTGTTAGAAGTGCATAGGTATGTCACTTCTATATTCCATAGAATAACATGAAAACTATTGTGACTAGAGCATTAATACATTCATATGCATCATGCATGGAAGTAATTCATATTACATTAGGATTCCGAATTCGCTCGCATCTCTGACCGCATTGAGAAATAACCTATTACCTTTTTGTGTGATTGTCACTTTCTAAGTGTTAAAAACATACCTACCTAATAGACAATTACTCAGTTTTTTAAGTCGGTTATACGTAATGCACTTTCAAACAATTTTGAGATTGTAGCATACATACGTACCGCATAAGCTGTTGGTATTCTCATAATATAATTTTTAATGAAATACTTAAAATATGCATACCTAGGTAATAATAGTAATTTTGATGTCAATGACATTATTTAATTCAGTAATCTCGATTTTCTCGCGTTTCCTGTGGTACTGGAAAGTAATTTATTACCAATTATAATAGCCTAATTGAGATTAATCAAACAATTAAAAAAGCATAAAACTGACAAACAGCGAGGTCATGAGAAAAGATTAGTAGGAATTTTCGCAAGATTAAGCTTAGTTACCGGTGAAAAATCGATTAAATTTACGCAATCGATTGTCGAAGCATGTCAGCTGTAAATTATCAATGATATTGCGAAAGAAACTACCACAATATTATGTTATATCGACTGCCAGAGACATATTAGCTGTAGGTATGTTCATCGGGTTAATTAAGTCCTTCTATAAGTTAGTCCATTTTCTTCAGCAGACTTACTATGCAGTGATAGCCGATTGGTTAAAGCACGCGTCTTGCGGGCACCAGGTCTTGGGTTCTAATCCTGTCTCGCACTTCTGGATTTTTCGAAATCTATGTGCGAATCATAATTTCTATATGATTATCACTTGCTTACGGTGAAGGAAAACATCGTGAGGAAACCTGCATGTCTTAGAAGATCTAACCAATTTTCGAAAGACATGTGAAATCCGCCAACCCGCACTGGGCCAGCGTGGTGGATTATGGCCTGAATCCCCCTCATGTTGAGGGGAGGCCCGTGCCCAGCAGTGGGACGTCAAAAGGGCTAATATTATATTATTTATTATTATAGACTCACTATGTAGGTAACTTTGACGACCGTTTGGTTCGAGCGTAGGCCGCTCGGCTTGCTGCACATGGTGGTTGCGGGTTCGATTCCAGACAGGGCAAATTTCGGTAATAGCCTTTTCGTAATTTGCCCAGGTCTGGGTGTAACTGGGATCGACCACAGTCCGTTGTACGGTACCCATAGTACAAGCGATGCTTAGTTTGGGACCATACAGTTCGTGTACCAGTCTGGCGATAAATATCTATATTAAAAAAACATCTACTTAGACACAGTACTTACCTATCGACATACCTTACGCAAAAATATTTCTCGTCGATTTGACAATCATTCTAAGTAGTCTGAGCACACAATAAGTGCACTGATAATACGTAGCCTGTATTGAAAGCTATCATCACGACATTAACTGGTGTAGTTTAGATTTTTTTACGTGCAATTCAAAGCTCACTCGCCGAAGTGTGTAACATTACGATATTGCTATCGTTTAAAACACCATGTTTTAAGGTTTCGTAACTCACGGGCGTCGTGTGAGTGACACGTTATTATATACGGTGTTTTAAAAGTCCGAAATAACAATTTAGGTAAGTAGGAACATAATATGTAGGAATACAGTACCTGATATTATTGATGATATAAGAAAATACTAACGTAACTATGATATTTTCTGAGTTATAGGCCTTTGAATATTATCACAACTTTCGTGTTGCGGTCTTTGAACACAGCCAATGTCCTAGAACACAGTGTTAACTGTATTTACGAGTAGCAGTCACCAAAACTTAATAAAAACATTGAAATAGGTACCATTATACATAGTTTTAATTTTTGAAAAGTGATTTAATGATTTTTTATACTTGCCATTTAATTCCACACCATTCAAACCGCCAAATATTATTTCAGACCTTTGAAACAACCTGTATAGCTGTAACAAAGTGTTTACTAACGGTGCCTGGATTCCCACCAGGTAGGTTCTTAAGTAGACCTGTTCATGTGTTATGCGTGCCTAATACCGGTATAATGACCGGAGATATTTATAAATCACTTGTCAGTAATTATATTGATTACTTTTAGCTGTAAGTCGGGCGAGGAAGCACTTAATCCGGTTAACTTTTACTGACACTACGCCTAACACATTAAAGCCTTAGATAGATATGAGTAGGCTCACAGGCCGTTCTTTTTTAGATACTTAATATTATTCGTAGACATAATTGAATTTTCCTGTTTAAAAGAACTTCTCAATCAATTGAAAACAGTTACGGCAGAATGTGATCAACCCAGCCACAATCATTTGTTTTCATTTGTAAACAAACAATAAACATATTTGCTTCCTTTATCAAAGATAAACATAGACTCAGTGAGACTTACAATTGTGTATCAGTGATCCTAGTGAATATTGAATCAATTTGCGTGATGACTATGGAAAAGCCGAGTGTTCTGTTGGAGAAGGAGGCGCCAGTCAAAGGCATCGTGGCCCAAGTGGTCACTATGCTCAATGGCCAAGCACAGAGGTATGTACTTATTTAAAGTTTCTCTCGACATAGGTATCCCAGTCTTAGGGCATGTCCACACCAAGTTTTTTAAACGCGCTGACGACGCGCGTTTTAGAAACGGGCGTCGACGGCGCGCTTTTATCCTACAAAGGTCTGCTGGCTGCGTCTGACTCGCGTGTATCGTATCGCTACAAACGCGCGTCGACGGCGCGTTTAAAAAACGTGGTGTGCACAAGCCCTTAATCAAAAAGACCAAAGTTGATAGGTACCTTAAAAAGAGCCTCGAGTGAGGAGATTAAAGAGATTTTATTTCATGTTTTTGCCACTTGCCCATATTTGGCTCAAAAAGCTTTCTTATATTTATTTTTATGACTGTCTTCATATCCGGATCACTGAACATTATGTAAACAAATGAAAAATAATAGCTATTAAGTATCGATCAAATTTCGAAACTCTTTATTTCGGAGTCGTGAAATGAAAGAGAACAAAATTAAACATTAAAGAATAATGTACTGCTCACAACAGTACAAGCTTTCACCCTCAAATCGTTTCGGTTAGTTCCTCATAACGGATAAATAAATGCAATTAACTTAAGCGGTGATGCAACTGGCTCAAATCGGTCGAGTCATTGGACTTTTTGACGGCGTTTTATAATTGAAGATGTAAGTACAGGATAATAGCTATTTCATTTGTGGACTTAACTTCACTAGCGGTTGGAGGAACTACCCGCGATTTGTAAATCATTTAAATAGGTAGCTGTAGGTACTTTTATTACTGTTAAAACAACAAATATGTCTTTAATATTGCTGGCTTGATAGTGGTTATAACTACAATAAGCATAATAGTTAGAATTATGATCTGCATTAGCAGAACAAAATTCTATCGGTAGGTAATATTTTTTACACTGACATAATAACTTCAAAATAAGTTGTACTTAAGCATATTTTGTAATAGTATAGTGTAGTGCCACATTTATTGCCGCAAACTCTACCTATAAGCTACTCGAAATTGAAGCAAAAATGTTGTCTAAATATTAGTTCGCAAAAGTGATGTTCTAAGAACCGAAGTACTTATCTAAAAAGTCACGTTATTACATAAACTCGTACAATGAATACGCATATAATTAAATACTTATCATGGAAGCTTACATTACGTAATAAGATTTTGGTCCAAGAATAAGATAGATAACTTGTATGATCGATGTCACACACATGTTTTTCTACAACATAAGTGTGAGCGTATGCTGACACGCAGACCACGCGTTCCATGCAACGGAAGGCAATGCAGATTTTGTAACGTAAGTATAACCAAGCACTAACAAGCAAACTCTGTGACGCAGACATGTATATGTCCCACTCTGCGGCTTCTACTACAACGACGGCACAGATTCTGCATGTCGCACGTGAAGCCATAGAAAGTGATTGGGAAAATCGGGTTATGCCTGTGTCATTTAGCTGCGTTGTAGCATACGTTCGTGACAAATGTCTGCGTCAACACAGCTGCCCTGCCACTTCTGTGCTATGGTGTACTGCGTGCGTCGCCTGCGGCTCAGTACACGCTTAGCTTAAGAATTAAGCATTGGGCGCAAGACTAAACACAGAGTAACTTTCAAACGAGAAATGAGAAGTGACATAATAATTCAAAACAGCAATAACGAGTAGGTAAGCTTGTTTAGTATTACCTACTTGCTTGTTTAGATTTCAATATCTGCATATAAGTGACTTATTTACCGACATAGTAATACTAAAACATGTCTTGGATCTCAATTCTGACATTTGATGTTTTTATAATATACTAGCTGTGCCCCGCGACTTCATCCGCGTAGTATTGGATTATTGGGTTAAAAGTATCCTATATGTTAATCCCGGTTATAATCTATCTGTGTTCCAAATTTCATCCAAATCCGTTCAGTAGTTTTTGCGTGAAGGAGTAACAAACATACATACATACATACATACATACATACATACAGACATACATCCACACTCACAAACTTTCGCATTTATAATATTAGTAGGATTTAGTATAAGTGAATGTTATCTGTTGTGTTGTCCACATAAATAAATAAAATAAACGGCTTAATACCTACAAACCTATGTTGTCTGGTGAAGATTTAAAAAGTAAACTGATTTCGAAACTCGTACCCTCATGTTACATCAAGTCAAGGTTTTCACGTGGGTTATAGTTTTGGCAAGACATCACTACTAAACTTGGTAGTCGGAAGATAAACAAACAAACAGACAGTTCACTTAAAACGCTTGAGTTTATCGTACTACATTTCATACTGCCATACAGGAATAACATTGGTGGGAGAGTGTGGCGGGACTAGCCCTTAAAATATATACGTAAACTTTGGTATCTACCTAAGAATAAAATAAGAGAAGGTATCGATCTAGCAAAGTAAATGGATACCTAGTTATCCTACTAATATTATAAATGCGAAAGTTTGTGAGTGTGGATGTATGTATGTATGTATGTTTGTTACTCCTTCACGCAAAAACTACTGAACGGATTTGGATGAAATTTGGAACACAGATAGAGTATAACCGGGATTAACATATAGGATACTTTTTAACCCAATAATCCAATACTACGCGGATGAAGTCGCGGGGCACAGCTAGTATCTAATAACTTTAAAATAATCTCACCTCTGTTACCTAACTGTAACCTAATTAAATACGCTCATCGAAATTATAGGCAATCTTTAAATAAATGATCTGCTTGAATTGATCTAATTAACGGCCATATTAACCCAGAATCTGAATCTTAGAAACGTACCTATTTGAAACGTGAATTATCGATGATATCCTGTTTAGTATAATATGACTTCAAAAGTTAAAACTAGAAACTCGCCCTAATTATTTTTCTACTGCCATTAATTAACACTTTCGTGTTCCGAGCCTTTTAATAAATGCAAAATGTATGAGCTTCTACAAATTTTAGGCAAAGTTTATTAAGTGCCTATGTCTATTGACTAGAAATTGAATTTACTTTATAAAACAACTCGTGTCAATCACATGTTAAACTTTTGCTAAAACTCGTTCTCTGTTTATCTTGAGACTCCACATCTCAATAGACGGAGGAAATGTACTAGTTATGCATACCTTTTAAAGCGTTCAATTTTATTGCTAAATAAATATCAGCAATGTTTTCACAATGCAAGAATAATGACCTAAATTAATATGAAACAATTGCACATGCTGTGAAAACAAAACGTGCGGTACTTTAATACGCATGACACCTCATTGTTGCAATAACTAGGTACGCAAATTACATCGATATCAATTAACAATACCGACCTCAGTAACTCGAGTAGGTGTCTACTACATCGAGAAGGCACTCTATCGTTCGTCGCGAATTGTATGCGCCTGCGGTCGTCTCGAGGCCACTACGCAGCGCCACTTCTGATCATTGCCAATTTTGTACTTAATTAGACTGGCTCAATTAACCTCGTGGCTGTGATGCTGTTTATGGCAAAAACAGTTACCTATCCGCAGGTGACATGAGATCTGTTAGTATCAGTTAACTAACATTAATCTTGGACATTGGACATGATTTGAAATAAATTCGCGACGTAAATCGCTGAACATTTCCAATTCTTAACAATCGTCACTACCTAGTACTCTTTATTTTAAAAACGTTGGTGAATATGGTCAAAATCAAATATTACCAACATATTTAAGAAAAAAAAGAAAATCTATACAAATAAATAAAATTGGAGTGTCTGTTTGTAATATCAAAATAACAAATTTTAACTATATGCATATGAAAGTACATACGACACCTATAACAAAAGCGCGATATAAAATTGTTTTGTCTGTCTGTCTGTCTGTCTGTCTGTCGGTCTGTCCGTCTGTGTGTTTGTTCCGGGTAATCTCCGAAACGGCTGGACCGATTTTGACGGGACTTCACTGGCAGATAGCTGATATTATAAGGAGTAACTTAGGCTACTTTAATTTTAGAAAAAACAATTAGGGTTCCGCGTAAAAAAATAAAAACACATGAAATCAAAGAGTATCTCCGAAACGGCTGGACCGATTTTGACGAGACTTTCACTGGTAGATAGCTGATGTTATAAGCAGTAACTTAGGCTACTTTTATGAAAAACAAAATTTTAAAAATGGGTCCTTTCGCGCGGGCTCAGATCGCGGGAGCGGGCTTTTTTGTAAGTTAAATTCCACGCGGACGAAGTCGCGGGCTCAGCTAGTAATAATATAAAAACTGTAGAAGTTATGGTACTGTGACAGACTGGCACGGACGGGCGGACGGAGTGGATGATCTTATAGGGGTTCCTCTTAGACACCCTACGGACCCCTAATACGGAACCCTAATAAAAAAGACATGGATTTCATTGAATACAAAAGTGTGCAAGGCGATTTGGAAAACTGAGAACGTACAGCGACTTATGTTGCTGACTGTACCTATTAATATACCTCTACACGGACTACATATTATATCAGTACCTCCCTTATTAATTTCATACAAGTAATTAGTATGAAATATCGTTAAAAAAGTAAATATCATCGCGTGGATAACATCCAATTACTGTCTGTATTTATTGAGAAACACGATTGTATATTGTTTTCACTAATTAGGAACAACACTAGTAATTAGCATTACACGTTCATAGCAAAAGGAAGTAGGTACCTAAACAATTTTCTTTTATAACCTTGTTTCACTGTTGTAGGGTAGTATGTAAGTATTTAATAGAAAGCTCAGATAACTCTACTCGCTAAGCAATATAGGTATACTGTGTGACTATGCGACTATGTAAGGACTTGGGCCTTCTAAGACCATATCAAGTCTTCGATCTTACGTTAAAAAGTCGTATTTAGGCTCATGCTATTTATTACTGGTCTATACAGGGTGTAAGGGGCATCGTAACGAAAACTGATACCATGGATTCAACTCATGATTCTGGACGTGAATTATACTAAAATTATCAGCATTTTTAAATTGATGTCAGCATGAAATCAGTATACTCGTACAAATCTGACTCAAGTGATTTTACATAAATAAATCAACAATTTATATTTTAGAAATAAACTTCAATCTAAATTAAGACGCAGCGCTCGAACGCGCATTTCGTGCTAAAATCAATTTGAAAATGCAGAGAATTTTTAGCCAAATTCACGAAAATATCTACGTAAAACTGCAACTCTGGAGATTCCAGAATCATGAGTTACGATGCCCTTACACACTGTATAGCTACGCGGATACTAACGCTAGTTTAAATTACCTAAAAAAATAACAAAGGATGCTTTGCTTACAACTTTGCGCTCGACCTGGTCGTCCCAACCTCCTAAGGAACGCAGTATAGCAAATAATGGTCCATCGTAAAGCACGCTCGCATGCCGGCGGCGCTGCCAGAAATATAATGAAAGTAATAATTAGTTTGACAGCCGGCGCTTACGACTTACGAGGCCGTTACCCTTTGCCACTTGGTTCCCGATTCTCGTATGCAAAGAGGTATGACAAGCATGAAGCGCGGGCACCTTATTAAAGAGCCTGCTTGGTACTTCGATGAAATAAAGTAGCCCAAGTTACTACTTATAACATCAGCTATCTGTCAGTGCAAGTCCCGTCAAAATTAGTCCAGCCATACCTACTTTCATAATCATTTAGGAAAAAGCTGTTATTTAGACCTTACAAACAGACACTACAATTTTATTTATTTGTTTAGTTTTAGAATAAATCTGATTCAGTCTTTCTGGTTTTTTTTTGCAACACGAGAGACATACTTACAGAGGTACCTTACACAGTAAAGAATGTCTTGAAATGGCTATGAAATTCTCATCGCGCTTGGTCACCATTCAATAGTAAAACCCCGGCAGATGGTAGTTATGTTGTACAACTATCTCTGTTTTTTAAGATGTTGTCTCTCGAATAAGATTACTTAGTAAAGAATATAGGTACATTTGATATCAAAAAAAAAGCGTGCTCCTTGCTTGTCATGCCTCTTTGCTCGTAAGCCACGCATGATCACGCATTTTGTTGAACAGTCCCCCCTTTTCCATGTTCTGTTCGATATTTACCTACCCACATAGATATATTTTCTTTGCTCAGTAAGTATACGAGTAGTGCCTACATGAATATTAACGATTGTTGGAAAGTATACAAGCTGCATTGTTGCATTTCAGAGAATGTTCATCATCATCATGATTTCTATGTTGAAGATAGGTAGGTATATCTTCAAATAATGATATCTAGCATAACCGAGGAGTTTCACAAATGTAATTATTTCTATTATTAAAACTCTAAAATTTCCATATTCATTATACAACTCTTACAGACGTGATATATGAATCGGTATCATAGTTAACTTGCGGCGGTTTTACAACGATTACGTTTCGGTTGGCCGCCATAGTCGCCAGCCCCGCGCGGACCGTGACCGACACACCGACGGCTCCAGTCGGTTCCATTACCGACCCCGACATTTATCTGTGCCTTATTATACACCAGTGTTGCTAGATCCAAAAGTGGTAATTATCGTAAGTCACCGTGAAAATTATCGTACGGCGTCATATTTTTGCTTCTCAACGCCAATCAGCACCCACTCCCCCCTAGGGTAAAGGAAAAATGAAATTGAGAAAATGTTTTGCCATTCTAAATGGGTAGGTGCACTTCTGATAAATACCAACACGAATGACAACTATGACTTCCAGTCTGTTTAATGGTTTTTTAGTCTGACAAAAAAATCCATGACACACATGCGTTTGCATACGAGTGAGGGATGAAAAGAGAGACTTGGTGTTGTTTGATATTGTCCAAATCACAAAATATGTTTTGCTTTAAATGTTGCCCAAAATTATCGTACAATTTACATAATTTAGCTATCCTTATCGTACATCGTACCGATGGCCAAATTATCGTACGGTCTGGCAACACTGTTATATACCTACGTGAGGTTTGTAGATAAATTCTACTGATCATGATTTAAAAAAAACTGTGAATCATGACGTCATTACTGAACAACCGTTAAATGTTTCTTGTTACCAATCCACGCGTGGGCTTGGCAATATAAAACAATCCTAACTTAGCTGCCATTGCTAAGTTCATGGAAATATATCAGCTGAGCCGGGGGATGGTTATTGAACGGACGCACGCATGCGCAGTACCCACCCTCGCTGCGAGACGGCATCCGAACCGAGGACGACCCTGTGCAAAACAAACAAACCCGCCGCCGAGACATTGACACTGACCTATAAGAATTTAACGTGCCCCTCCGGAACTGCCGTCCAATCATATTCAGAGCAAATTTATTGTGTACCATGCTGATCGATTTTATCTCGATTAACGTGACCCGGTGATAACGGAGTGTATAATAATACAAAACAAACATAATCACGTACAAAAGAAAGTGCTCGTGTTGCCGGTGCGCGGTCAGCGAGCGTGACGCCGTGTGGCGGCGCAGACGTTAGAAGCGCTCGCTCAGTCTTCTCCCTTTCCGACACACCTCGCTGCGTCATTCGCCATGCCTCCGATGCCAAATTAGATGTCAGCGGCCTTACGCATTTATCTCGCAATGCTACAGCACGATCACGGGAGGAACGATGGTAAACGGGAACGTGTCGGAATCGCGTCTTACGACTCGAAAGTGTACGGGTTTACCGGTCACAAATAGAGTGTGACAGAAGGAAAACAGCGCGATGGCAGCGATCGGTTCGACTTGAATGGATCGGGTCGACGCCACGAGATCTGATTTTGCCGGGCGAGCTGGTGCGGCCGGTGGTGCGGCGGCGGTGCCGATAGCGCGGGCCGCGCGCGGACTTCAGTTGGCCGCGTGCGTGCGCGCTGTGAAAGTCTCCCGCGCGACATGCGGTCCGTTTCGGCCACGTCCTCGCCGCCTGCCGCGGCGGGGCCCGCGCAGCCGCACGCCCTGGGAGCCCGCCGGCAGAAGACCGACCTGCACGTCGCCGTCGCCGAGCCCGCCGGCGCGCGCTCCGCCAGCCCCGCGCCCAGCCTGCGCAGCCAGCGGGCCAAGCAATACAGGTGCAAATATTATGGAAATTGTGACGTTCGTGCAACGTGTATTTCAAATTGCATCGAAACAGTGCCGTAAAATGTTTGGTTTAATTCAAAATTTATATCAATAATAATAAATACATCGTTTAAAAATAGGAGTGTTCGATGTCATATCTGATGTGTTATCTCACTACATCGAGTACTATCAAGTACCTACTATCATCCGACTTTTATGTGTTTTCAATAATACTTAATAAGGTTATATTTGTATTAGTCATACGTACTCGATATAAATAGACCACGGGCTAATAATTTAATAATCGCATCCGTATAAAAAAAGTTCTATAAGGAAATGTTTACCTGTTTGACAGTGTAACATTCAGTTCGGTTTCCCAATGAGGTCGTGTTCGTATTAGTGATGTAACGAATATTCGCATTCGCATTCGCATTCGCGAATATTCGCATATTTTTTGACATTCGCATTCGCATTCGCATTCGCACGAATCTATGCGAATGTTTGGCGAATGTTTTTGAAAAACAAAAAGGAAATTATCTATAGACGGATATGGAATGTTAACAACTAGTAAGAATTATATATTATTTAAACAAACTTGCTCATAGGGTGGCCCATATCGCAATGCTTTTAGGTTCATAAAGCAGCTTATTACGCACTTGTGCTATTGACTTTACATTTTTTAAATGTTAGTAAGGAGTTATCCTAAATATAGTAAACATTTAAAACAATGAATAAACGATTTTTATAAAAATATTATACATAAATACATTAACTATTTAAATAAATTTCTTTCACATTCAATTTCATTGTAAATAAAACATATTATAAACATTTGGTTTATATAATAATTGTTACGGGCTTTGCCAGACCCATAGATAAATATAACCAGCCAAATGCATGTCGGACTACGCATACTCTAAGAGTTCCGTAGACATCCAGCCACATTTCGATACTACGGAACTCATAAAATAAAAGTGATGTTTTTTTATTCATATGAAACATCGAATACGGCGGCTCACGTAACCTATTAATTTCTGCGAAATTAATTAACTATTAGTCACCTTTTTAAATAAAATAGTAAGTGATTCTGGTACTAAATTTATTAAACCGGCGTCGTAGACATCTTCAGCAAAAGTTTTTTTAAAAATTAATTATATTGATTTTGAATAGTAAATAACTATTTATTGCCTATTATATTGTGCCATAAGTATATATAAGCCATTTATATTGTGGTTCTAATTTAAAGGATGAATAACTACTTAAGTAAAAAAAGGCCACAATGAAGCTCAATATTTCGTAAACGGGAATTAATACTGAAAATCTGTCAAAGAAACCTTCAAATAATTTTAAAATACTTACTGAACAATACCTCAATCGAGGGGGTGTGTGAACATTTTTTTACTTCTCTTTCTTAAGTATTTTCAAAATTTAAAATCAGTTTTATAGCGGTACATAAACTCAATTTTTTGGCTAGTTTGCAGTATTTTTGCCCTAATAGTCTCTGTATAAAATTACTGTGATTGCAGACGGACGTGCCGAAACTATAAGGGTTCCGAGTTTGACTACGGAACCCTAAAAACTTACGGCGCGCTATGTTGTTTTATTTTTCATTCATCCTGCAATTCTCTAGGTCTTAAAAAAATCGTGAATTGTGATTTTTTATCAAATAAGATTGTAATATTCTTAATATTTTATACTCGCAAGTAAGTTGTAAAATGTCGTATGAAATGCGTGAGCATTGCTAATGACACACCATGGCTCCATTACAGCACAGCCCTCGTGTTAGTCTCTGGCTGCAAACCAGCCTCGATCGTAACTTAGCTCACTTGCACATTATGCACTTATTTACTTATATTTGAATAAAAAAAATACTGTCTTGAGGAAGGCAACTAAATTATAAATAGGATCTTTCTCTATTGCTCTGGTTAGTCTAACTAAAATATAAAATTTGATAAAAAATAAATTTGATTAGTGAAATAATACTAAACTACCCTGAAATCAAAACAAATCTCTTCGAATTAAATTTATGTGACTAACTTCGTTCTTTCAACCTATGGGTTCGGCCGAAATGTCAATCCAGTTTAACATTTTGCGCACTCTTTTTTAACCTCCGAGAAATAGGCGTGTTATAAGTTTAACATGTGTATTTGTGTCTGTCTGTGGCATCGTAATCGCATCGTAGCGCCCAAACAAATGATCAGATTTTAATTTTGTTTCTTTTTTAGAAAGGTTAGGCTAAGACAATTCGTTACAGTCTTTCATAAATTAACAATAAACAAAACATGAATCAGGGGTACTCCCACAATAAACTTGATGGACAAGGCACATATATTTTTTATTTTTACCTCTTGAGATAATTAAGACAAGTACCTAATAATAATAACTGAAATTCTCGAAAATACTGTCAAGCATAATACTCGTTAGCAATGCATGTTTATATAGTCAATGACTTGGATATGCACGTATATTAACCTTCATTATTATCCCGCCTTTTGTCTAAGACATAACAAGTAGATAGGTAGGTAATCCTATAAAATATTCAGTTCTATTAGCTAGTTATAATTTATTGAAGTTTTATCCATTGCGATGCAAATGAGAAAGTTATTACTGGAATACAAATGTTAATGTTTTCTACGAGTTTTCTATTGCTGTGTAAATGCTACATTGCATTTGTTTCGTTTTGTTTTGCATTACAGGTACCTTTCTTACACGCTTCATTGGTTGATGATTTCGTAACCGGATGTTGGTTTTAATTTCCCAACAACGCCAATATTATTATACCTATCGGTGTAGCACGATGTCTGCAACATTATAGTAAACGTGTATTTATTGAATATTTGCATTGTATTAGAACGGTCTACTACCAATTATACCTACTAATAAAATCAATAACAATATCAAGGAATTAAGAATAGAAACCGGTCAGGCTCATATCGCGCAGAACTTTAGGTAAACATAAGCAGGTACTAACATAATTTTCGCCCATTCATCCGAAAACAAATCTTTACTTGATAACATTAATTCTTGTACTTATTCTCTGATACAAAATTGTTATTACCAGCCCAACACTATACCCAATTTTTATATAAACCACAAATAGCACTGGAGCGTCTACGAGCCGTCATCTTTTCTCTAATGTTCTGAAGAGAACTTGTTTTCGCAGCAAATAATGTCCAACCTATTAGGTAACATACTACTTACTTACTCGTCAACAGCAAACATGGTGAAATTGATATTCATCGCCAGTCTGTTTAGGAACTATAAGGCACTTCGCAAACGTAGACACTTGTTGCTGAAACTGGACACCATCGGAAAATCGTGGTTGTGTTAATAAACTCCTACAGTAAAACTACAATTTAGTATGATGGTGTATAGTGTTGGCAACAAGTGTCTACGATTGCTCAGTGCCTAAAGTACCAACACACCCAAGTTATATCGGCAACTGGTCCTAATTCATAATAACGTCACCAGCACTATCATTAATTACTACAACGAAGCTAGTATAATCAGGTGGCGCTACGGTTGTCGCCCTATTTTCGCTAATTAATTTGTGTAGGTGGGCCACGCACACGCCCATTGCCATCACCGCCGAAATGGAATCGGCAAACTATTACGATGCCATTAACTTTGCTATTTGGCTGGCCTATAAATATAATTCGAACTGAACACCTCGTGCGTCCATTAATCATTTGTCACATTTTATAAGTCACGCCGTAAAGACCAACTAAATACATGTTTAGCTTTTAGTGGATTTCCGTTAGCTTTCGCCAAGAAGCTTAGAACGATATAAAGTTCTTGGCTTTCGCCCTTACCCTGTATACCATAGATAAAGAAGGTTTGACTTTGCCAAATAAGATCGGCGGTCAAAAGAGAAGTAGTACTATTGCATACAAAGAAATTGAAATATAAGTACCTATAATTCTTCGATTACATACATGCATTCAGGCGTGACAGACGTCGTTACCATTTCTGAACATGCTGGAGCCTTGTAAGTCATTGCCAACAGTTGCCATCACAAGGTTTACCAACTACCAATGTACCACCTATAGATACCAATAAAAAAAAATCAGCATGAGTTATTTTCTGGCCATTTTCATAATACGTAGGTATGGATGGTGGGCTTCTTGCGTTCTAAAAAGGAAACATTGTCAATCAAAGTTATACAATATGTAATCTATCACAACCAACTCCGCAATGGATCTAGGTAGCGTAGATCTGAACCTCGGTAGGTTCATAAGGCCAGGGGCCCAATTACGCTAGCAACTTCAATTGCAATTGGAAAGCAAATGCTTGTCAAATGCTCAGCTTTTGACGATTTTCCGTATTATACAAACCACAGCTTCACCATTGCAACTGTCATTGATTTGGTATTATGTTGGCGCAGCACGTTGACTGAAATGTGACCATGATGTTTGCAGGGCCAGTTTACCAGTCCGCACGGCGCGGCTGCTGCAAAGATCCCGAACTCAGACGCCCTCTGACGCCGGGATCAGTGACGGCAGCGCGTCGCCGGCGCCCGCGCCCGCCTCCTTGCTGCAGGACGTGGTCGACATCAAGACATTGTTACTGCAGCTCAAGAGGGTCTTACAGGAGGTCAGTGCCCAGTACACAACATAACTATTTTACATTTTATCAAACATAACATGATTGGTTGTTTTTCTCTTATCCAATTAAATAGAGTACACTCAGGAATAGTAAAGTTGACTCTGCATACTTATTTGACATTATTAGGAGATCTTAATATTTGAAGAATGTGAACGGAAGGTAGTTATTTGCGATTGAAACGTATAGTACCATAGGCCTTACTCTACCAGGCGTCGTTAGAAAGACTTCATGGCTCATAAATCTGAGCTTAATTATATTCTCAAAATGAGCAAAGCAGTGTTTGCCTTCGTTCTAACTCTTCATAAAGAACAGTTACGTTCTACTTTGTTTATAATGACATAGAGCCATTTCGACTTCCGATAGACGACTACCTAATGATCACTTCGAGATTTGTTTTGTCTACTACGTTTAGAATTTAAAATTTTGCAATCTCATGATTATTTTTCCGATACAAAGTGAATAAAAACCTTTGCACATTTCACATGCTACTGTTCTACATGCAATACTAATTCTATGTCCAAAATCAAGGAGCGTGCAATGGCGTGCGACCATATCTCGTGACTTAAATGAAATTGTGTCTTATTTAAATGATTTGTATCGGTGAACATGCATCTCAATGCGTTTGTGCTACTGTTACTGAATCTGATTCATGAACAACATATACGTTAAGAAATTGTTTATCATAATTGTTAACAAGAAACTGGTTCATTTAACGCAATTAGTGTACAAACAAAATACTTAAACATAAATTAAAAGCTATTTCAGTCGTATAAGTTTATTACCTACTACGTTAACACAATTTTTTAAAATATAAATGTTGAGACTATTTCTCATTTCACAGGTGTGTCCATAAATTTAGCAATCAATATACTTACTTTAACATTTTTTAGAAATAGACTGTAACGGCTAACCTCCCAAAGTGGGTTTCACAGGTTTTCTAGTTTAATGTTAATATAAGTACCAAGGTATTACTTAGACTGTGTTTATATGTTATTCTGCACAACCAAACAGCATGTGCGTATATTTAGTATGTACTATTACTAATGTAAAGTTCATAGTTCATTCTTGTTGTCCGCTATCAAAGTTACATTTTCATTTGCAATTTTCTTTTCGTTTCATAATTTAGATACTTTGGATGTAGCATGAACATGTTTCTTGATTTCACGTTTACCTTCTCAAGCTATGTTACAGTTAACTATAGTAGTATAGATTTTATCTGAATCAACCTGTTTTGCTTCCTCTGTATAGATATTTTGAGTATAGAAGCTACGAGCGAAGTCAGTGTTTTTAAATTTGTCCTTCATATACTTAGTACCTACAATAGAGATTTAAGTTTCTTGAACGCAAACAAGTGGCCTAAATTTTATGTTTTCAGTTACTTTTGTATGTGTTTTAGTGTAATCTAACCACTGTTCATTGAAGCGTATCACCGTCCGTTACGACTTTTTAAACGTAAATCCTCATTTTCAAAGTAGCGATTATTTTCATGTGGTAAAGTTATGACTTATGCTCCTATTTCATTGAACAATGGTGGTTACAAAATTAATGTTGCATTAATATCGCTTCTATTGATTGGCACTTATGATTTGTTTTGGCGTGTTGTAACGTGTTTGTTTATTTGGTTGCATCGCCTTGTATGCCGCACGCAGCCCGGGGAGGAGCATCATTCGATGAGTGTAAGTAATACACCCCCCTCGCAAATATCAAAGGTCCAATGAACTCCCAATGGATCCCAAAAACCCACATGGAATAAGTTTTACGTACAGCCAACAACAAAAGTGATTCAAGGACTTATTTTAGACTCGGGATTATAGTTTACTAGCTGTGCCCCGCGACTTCATCCGCGTAGTATTTTAACTTAGCAAAAATTTCGGGATTATCGGAATAAAAAGTTCCTATATGTTAATCCCGGTTATAAACTATCTGTGTTCCAAATTTCATCCAAATCCGTTCAGTAGTTTTTGCGTGAAGGTCTGAAGGAGTAACAAACATACATCCACACTCACAAACTTTCGCATTTATAATATTAGTAGGATTTATGTTCTACAAATTAAATGTTGATTTTGTTTCATAAACTACTCACAGCATTGAAATAAAACTATTTTTACGGATTATATCGCGTTTATTTACTAACGCGTAAAAATAGTTTTATTTCAATGTGTAGTATTCGCGTAAATATAAGAAAACAATATACTCACAGCATGTTCGAAATTTGAAAGTAGGTAAACAATAATACCATTATTTTCACTTTTTATGTTGACTGTACCGGTACTATACATTTTATAGACACCATACGCAAGTTGTGAGAATAATTTAAAGGTTTTTACTTAACCATAGCTCGCTAGACTCGTAGTGTATTTCTACGTATGGTGTACCTAATATAAAATGTATTTCCTTAAAACGTCACGATTTTGAAAGAACTTTATACTATGCAACCAGCCGAAAGCGCATGAAATCTGTACAACATTTGCTATTTAACACCTACTGCACGATGTTCTGTTTACACCTCTACGGCCAGTCCGACTAAGGGCCTGTGCACACCGCGTTTTCTAAACGCGCGTTTCTAGCGCGTCGACGGCGCGCTTTTATCCTAGAAAGGTCTGCAGGCTGCGTCTGAATCGTGTGCGTATCGCGTCTGTATCGCTACAAACGCGAGTCGACGGCCTTTTAAAAAAATGTGGCGTGCACAGACCCTTAATTATCAAACAAATTATCAAGTCTGAAGAGTTCCTTCTACCTCTTTGTTGTGCAAACGGTGCGATAGTTTTTACTGTTCTTTGCATCCCCGTTGCTGACATCATCGTTTTAAAATGCTTGTCCTTCAACTCTATGAGCAAATGGATCATTAAAATACAATTACTTCCTAGTAAAATAACGAGGTTGTAATTGCATGTAAAACACCGATAGACACTTTCGTGTGAAGTATTTATAATTTTGTTTAAACACTATATTTTACCACCTATAAATAAATTACAATAATTCTGAAGAGGTGATGGAACGGGTCCGAATGCACGTGAAACAGCTTGCATGCACGCTAATGTTCTTCATATTTTTTTAAGCTAAGAAGAAGGTAGGTACTTAAATTGGTAAAAATTACTTCCAATAGAATTTAAATATCAAAAGCCATCTTAAATTGATAAGCTTTAGCTACCACTACATTCTGGTTTTATGCACCAAACAGTTATCGATGCAGAGTTATCAGCTAGTGATTTCGAGTGTATGTACTCGATCAAAAGTTATGTAATATCGCCTAGTTCCTAATAGCGAATGTGTTTGCGCAGAGCGAAACTCTCGACCCGTTGCTGGCGGTGTGCGCGGAGAGCCCCGCGCGCGGCAACGGGCGCCGCCCCCCCGCCTCGCCGCTGCACCCCGACGCCTGCGCCGAGATGCGTCGCCAGATACTCTACCTGCAGGTCTGTATCCGACACCCAACAACTACTTAGATGCTTGTGTCGGTTACCTCGACACTAAACTCTTCCCAGAAACAATTTGTGAGAGTTTGATTATGTGAGAGTTCAATATGTGAGAGATCACCGCCTCTACCGATAATAGAGCTCAGATCAATCTAGACACGCGGCAGCGTGTCAAGCCAAGTTCAAGCTAGCAGAACTGGCGAGCAGCACCGTGTAGCGTGTGTAATATAATTATAATTATTTATAGGACTTAGGCGCAGAGATTGGTAGTCGTTTCGTATAATGTTGTTACATACAATACTTCTGCAAATGAGAACAGCGAGTATTTTATAGGTATAACATGACGCCCTGAAAAACGTTATATTGTTAAATAGTTTCACTATGCATCGAGCCATCCAGGATATTTTTCCACCAGGGCGGCACCACTTTGGTGTGAACTGACATTGACTTGACTCTTGTCAGTTCTGACGGTTTCTTTCTCGCATAAAATTACAGATACCTGACAGTTCTCGCTTCGCTCCAATTTGCATTTGTAGTGACACTGACAGAAGTAAAGCGACAGATAACGTCAGCCACAGCGCACATCTGGTGCGCTGAACATTTTCGGCCCTTATTTTTTTTTTTATATGGCTCTGTCCTTTTTGTTGATGAATGAACGTGATGTTTCAGAGTCAGTTGGAGGAGCGCGACCGGCTGGTGCGCGTGCTGCAGCAGCAGATGCTGCGCATGGCGGAGAGCCACGAGCCGCGCGTTGACGACACTTGCAACGTGGCCACGCAGACTGATCGGGTGTGTACCTTTTTTTTTCTCCATTCCACCCAATATAAAACTCACTGGCGAGCTTCTCTTTCACGCTATTCCTTCTGGTCCTATTTAAATCTAGTCGACCATGTACCAGCTACATTTCTATGCCCCTAGGCAGGATGATTTTCTACAAGCGCACACTGTGGTATTTGACTCGATTTTCGGACATGGGCTTTTTATTGCAGAATTAGATAGTATTATAGATTTATAACGTTAGAGTAAAACTCCCGTGTGTCAATTTCACTTATTTTCAGAATTATGAATTTTTAAAAACGACGCTGTTTTTTTCGGTGAATTTTTTAAAAAAATTACTGCTCTCAAATTATATGATTATTTAATGATTTGATTTCAGTGTATATAAGAATGTCTAAAGCTGCATTTTATGAAGTAATTTTGGTAATTATATATGCAGTGGAACGCGAGTAATTAATTATTTTAACATTTTAATTCTTATTTTTTTACTCCTAAACTAAGCTGTAGTAGCAAATAATTTTGATACATCTAGAATATATATGCCATGAGCAATATGTATAAAAAAAACCGAAAGCTAATCTCACTTGGTATAGAAGATACAGTGACTTAAGTTTTTTGAAAATTTTCGGCGAAAGTTCGGATGATTTTCATCGAAAATTTTAAACAAGTTATTAACATGCAGTACTATAAAATAAGCTTTTTCATTACTCATACACTGAAAGTAGGTCTGAAGTTGCCTGAGGAGCGGGTTGAAAGTAATACTTTTCTGGCCCGGGAGAATCACTTTCAACTGACAGCTGTCAAATTATAAAAAAAAAACTAGTTCCATTTCTATGGAACCATGTTCAAACTTTTTCTACAGTCACTCAATTACAGCACGATGTAAAATTGAAATAACATAAAGTTAAGTATTAATTAAAGAATATATACTTTTAAATGACTTAATTATAATTGAATTTCAACAATTTCTTTAAAATAACATAGATTTGGTCAAAATATTTAAAAATGAAACTTAAAAATACTGGCTAAATAATGAAGTTGGCCGGCCAACGAAAAAAAAACAAAATAGGCGGCAATCCGATATTTTTTTTTCGAGTTGTAGAGTATTGTTCATGCTTCCTTGTATTATTTCTTTAGCCAATTCCTGTTTTTATTTTTACTTTCCTTGTATTCGTAATGAAAAGCACAGTGTTTACCTCGGGTGAAAGACTTATTTTGTCCCTCGAACTATTAGCGCCCTCGCTACGCTCGGGCGCCAAACCCCGTCTCGGGAAAAATAAGTCACTTTCACCACTCGTGTAACAATGTACTATTATTACCTATTCCTCAATTAATTCAGCACTGAGTTATTGCTGATTGTCTTCTGCCAAACCTAAGCGAGTGCTTAGGTAGGTAGATGAGTATCCAGCACCTGATTTTCAGCATCTGTCCTTGATTCTTTATTGATGTCAGTATCCATTTCTAAATGTTCTTCGTTGACATTGCTGGCATCTAGTGGTTTTATTAAGGCTAATGCCTGCGGTGGTAGTGGTAATTTTTTCTGCCTGTTACTCATTCGTATATTTGAAATTAGTTGGTCGGACGATTTCAGAGCCCTGTTAAACAAATCGATAATAGTTGTCATGCGATTAATTTTTCGAAAATGATGTTCTCGATCAAATCTCCAGAATTTATTTCTTGATTCGGCAGCTTGCTCGGATAACATGCCAATAGGTAAATTCGTAGATTTCATAATATTTGCGCCGTGGACCAGTATTTTATGTATTGTGACGGGCATGGGATACCATTCGTAGTACGAGACGTATTTATATGCAAGTGTCCTACAGAAATGATTGAATTTTTCATCATCTGTCGGCAAGCCGCTAGACAGCACTATTAATATAGTGTGCAGATCATCAAGGAGCCACTCGAACCCCTGACTGCCAAAACTTCTAAGGGTCATGAAATAAAGGCTTCATGCAAACTGTATTTGGCCGCCATTGACAGGAAGGTATTGAATGCAATTCTAGGCACACCTTCACAGTTGCGGTGCCCTTACTGTAATTTGACTGCCACACAATTTAATAACTTGCACGAGCCTTACGCACTTGCATATAAATACGTCTCGTACTACGAATGGTATCCCATGCCCGTAACAATACATAAAATACTGGTCCACGGCGCAAATATAATAAAATCTACGGATTTACCTATTGGCATGTTATCCGAGCAAGCCGCCGAACCAAGAAATAAATTCTGGAGACGTGATCGAGAGCATCATTGTCGAAAAATTAATCGCATGACAACTATCATCGATTTGTTTAACAGGGCTCTGGAGTCGTCCGACCAACTAATTTCAAATATACGAATGCGTAACAGGCAGAAAAAAATGACCACTACCACCGCAGGCATTAGCCTTAATAAAACCACTAGATGCCCGCAACGTCAACGAAGAATATTTAGAAATGGATACCGACGTCAATAAAGAATCAAGAACAGATGCTGAAAATCAGGTGCTGGATGAGTGCTTAGGTTTGGCAGAAGACAATCAGCAATTTCTCAGGGCTGAATTAATTGAGGAATAGGTAGTAAAAGCTTATTTTATAGTACTGCATGTTAATAACTTGTTTAAAATTTTCGATGAAAATCATCCGAAGTTTCACCGAAAATTTTCAAAAAACTTAAGTCACTGTATCTTCTATACCAAGTGAGATTAGCTTTCGGTTTTTTTTATGCATATTGCTCATGGCATATATATTCTAGATGTATCAAAATTATTTGCTACTACAGCTTAGTTTAGGAGTAAAAAAATAAGAATTAAAATGTTAAAATAATTAATTACTCGCGTTCCACTGCATATATAATTACCAAAATTACTTCATAAAATGCAGCTTTAGACATTCTTATATACACTGAAATCAAATCATTAAATAATCATATAATTTGAGAGCAGTAATTTTTTTAAAAATTTCACCGAAAAAAAGAGCGTCTTTTTTAAAAATTCATAATTCTGAAAATAAGTGAAATTGACACACGGGAGTTCTACTCTAACGTTATAAATCTATAATATTATCTAATTCTGCAATAAAAAGACCATGTCCGAAAATCGAGTCAAATACCACAGTGTGAAGCGTTTCTACAAATTATTACGCTAAAATGTATGAAAATGATATTAACTGCCGATAAGTGGATCACGTGCTTTATTTCATTCCGTTAGCATAAAAAAATTGTAGAAACACCTGTGGACGGTGCGCTTAACCTTGGGGGTTAATTCCCTGATCATCTTAACTGATTTACCTGTAACTTATACCTACTGTAATAAATATAGAATACTATATAACTAGTTTTTGTTTCTCAACTTAATTTTGACGTCAAACAGCATAGCTTGTATGACGGAGTTTTTTTACTGGCTCAGTAATCATGTTTAGTTTATGCCTGTACCAAATGTTTGAGTGCCATTAGTCTAACTAAAAATTACATAAATATATATCAATCGGTCCTAATTTGTAACAAATAATCATTGTTTATATTCCAGTTGCGGCCGCCCATGAGTACGGCCCTAACGAGTTCTGACAATTCCGGATTAGTGAGGTAACCACGGCTTGAACAAACATTCACCGCAACACACTTGTAGCATTTTTACACACCCACGTATTATTGCTTAAACGATACGTTATTATCTCATACACCAGGCAACTTCACTTTCTATTATATTATTTCCTTGTTATTAAGTTTATGTACCTATTTACTATCAATGTCTATCCTATTTTCTATTATTGTTTTAGGTTTATCTACGCCTCGTTAAAGTCCATTATGAGCACACTACATTCATCCATCACCTTATTGTACATAGAACCCATTATTTCCCCCCATTACTTATCACAATGCAAAGACCATTGCGGATTACTCGTACAAAACACCATATCTAAAAGCACAACTGTAGTGTCAAATTTAAGTAAGTCTAGATGGATCATTGTATTTAAGGATTACATGAATAAAAAGATGACTTTCGCGCCAACATCTATGTGTAGGATCACATTAACGTTATCCCCGTATTTCGCCGGAATCTTCATTTAGCACTTCCCCCTATCATAATATAGAATCGTACGCATGCCTCACGTAGCAATAAACTGACGAATCATTCCCCATCTATAGTTTGTCATCATCATCCGAGGCCTTTCCGAATGTTCATTTTGTTCTAATTTCCACACATGCTGCTTTAAATTCCGATCGGATTTTGGTTGAAAAACGAAAACAATATTGGATATTGGATGCGGCAGTTTCCACTTGGGTGGTACGAGGGTTCGTCCGTCGGATCAGGTAGCGTGGCTGGACTGCTTGCTCGCTGTTTGCCTCTTGTGTTCCGTCAATGTGTTGTGCTTACTGCATCTCCTGTACAAGACGAGCAGCGATGACGTGTTTCTTGTCTCCGATAGGGACATCGACGAGTATTGCTACAGATACATCAAGTGATGTTTGCATGAAGATCTTGATTTGTGGTAATAGGCAAAAGCTCTCCCAGTAAAAAATGTAAATAAGTGCCTGATTACACCAACAAGCTTTTTAAATAATATCACGTAAATTTACGCTGTAAGAGTTGATTGATTGTGATAGCAAACTGGTGCTAGTACTTAAAATATGAAGGCCTAAGGCATGGATTTATTAGGGATTAGATTAACAGCACGGCACTATTGGCACGTATGATATGGCGATAAATTTGGCTTGATTTCAAAAGTTATTGAGTTTGTATTATTTGATAGTAGGTCTAAATAGTCGTCATTTAATGAATATTGTAATGTACTTTGATTATGAAATCTGTCTCTGTGTTACACGCTGCCTCCTTAGAACTTAAAGGTAGGTATACACTATCAAAATAAAACCCAAATTTACAAAAGATTTCTTCTGCATAATAATACTTATATTCTCATTCACTTATTCAATTCACCCAACCCATTCACCCATTGAATGATATTTAAATTTTAACCTATCATCATGTTCACAGTTGGAATGAGCAAGCTAGTGTGAGGAAACTGCCGTCTTACAGTGAAGCACAAAAGACTAAGAGACCTGTTACCAACGGGACTGTAAACAAATGCCAGTGCGGTGTGAGAAAAGTGAACGGACTCATGAACGGAGACGAGAACGGACAGACGGACAAGCGCGCGGACGCCGTGCAACTGAAGACGAACAGCCGCGTCGGTTCCAAGTACATGCAAGCTTTAGCCAACTCCGACCCCAACAGGCGATACGTTAAGAGGGACTCCTCCGTCGGGGAGAAGGGCGACCGCCGAGCGGCGCTCTACTCCAACCGATCTCGTTCCATAGAGAACTTCCAGAACCAAACCTACACCACTGAGCGTTTGCCAGCAAAGAACATCGTCATCGAGGAAACCCCGCTCATCAAACATCACACATCCTACGGAGACTTATACAACGGCAGAATAAGCAGCAAGGAGAGCGTTAACGGCAACAGACACAGTCCGAGCCTGAACGGTCAGTCCACGGACACGGACTACAGCTCCGACGGAGGCTACAAGTCGCTCCCCTCCTCGATTAACTGCAACGTGTCGCCCAAAAAGGTAAGCGGGATTCCGCGGAGGTCCATCGATCAGAAATTCCTCAACCCCAAACACTTCAAAGCGAGCGCTATATGAGCAATACCCGCAATTTTCGAGCCAGTTCCATAAAAGATGTAATAGATTATTTTGAATCCATTGAGGGGTACCTTGGAGGATCGACAGCATATTTTCTTAACCACCACGCGGGATCCACGCGGGATCTACGCGGGACTAATTTGATTTTCTATTGTGGCTGCAATCGCAGTATACCTGTGGTTTACAACTTAGAACAGCATAATGAAATTGCGATGTCCGCAGGCGATTCCAACGCGGAGTGATTGTGCGTAGTCTCTATGATGAGAAATGATGTTGTCACTATTCGGAGGGTCGCTAAAGCAACGCTTGTTCGCATTTATTTCCACTCATCATAACGCTAATTGGTTAAGCTACGTTTAGTTGAACGATGCCAAATTATAATCGATGTGTATATTATGTTGATGTAATATCACTTATACAAGTAATTTTGTTGTTTGACGTGAAATTTAATATTTCGTATGTTAATGCTTAGTGCATTTTATTTTATTGTATGAAAACGAATTATTGACCTCCTGTATCATACTGCAGTTAGTGGATTACCTGAAACTGAAACTAGTTTTGTAGATTTCATTTACAAATTTGTATACAGGCGATAAAGGTTATCTTAGATTTTCTATGGTAGACAAACTAGTAAGTAAAGCTGTAATATGTGATAAGAGTGGCTGTAAGAGGACCTTTATATTTAATTTGTTTATACATACATGTATCTTCCGTATTGTTAAACATCTAAGTAATGATGTATCGTATATCACATAATCAAATTTTACTTATCTGAGTGTTTTACAAAATATTTATTTGCCATGTAAAATAGAGTAGGTATCAAATAGGTACATGTTTCGCTTTTAAGGCATTTAATATCCCAGATGTCATTTTGATGCATTTGTCAAATCAATGTTAATGTAATTAATTAAGTAAGCGTTATCCGCAGAGCCTAACGTTTAAATCCTATATTGATACCTAGATCCTTCTACTACCTTCCTTAAGTAACCAGAACATATTAAGGTGAAGGCGCCTGTCTCGCCCGCGAAGTTCAAATTTGTTGAGTTCTTTTAGACATTTTTCAAAATCTGACAATAATAAAAGACAAATTTTGTAATTCGCGAAAAAGACCGTGTGCAGTGCATTTATTAATACATTTATTTTACTCTAAATATTATCACGGTGGATATGATACTAGTAAATCACTAAATATACAAAAATTTCCAGATTATCTGGATAGCTGTCGTTCTTTAAATGTTTTAGAGTAAGTTGGATATATAAATAAATGCACTGCACACGGTCGTTTTCGCGAATTACAAAATTTGGCTTTTATTATTGTAAGATTTTGAAAAAATTCTAAAATAACTCAAAAAATTTGAACTTCGCGGGCTAGATGGGCGCTTTAGCCTTAAATTACATGTACTTATGGCTACTTGTATCTATAAATTATACTGTGCTTTCCTTTGTTAGTTATGTAAGTCTAAACCCACTAGCTTTAGTAAAGTTTATTTCATTTAAAAATATTGAAGTTGTTTCAATAAATAATTTTAATTTTCGTTTGTACATTCATTTGCCTAAAAACTTATATCTCAAGCCAAAAGGAGAACGCAACTAAAACGACCATTTTCAGTTTTGTGCGGTCAGTCCTACCAGAACTTTGGAAAGTTGACCACGAGCACGGAATTCTAAACACAAAACGAACTCAAAATTGTTTTTATTCATGTAAGCCAACAAAGCATTTATGAATAGTACCACCGGTTCGGAATGCTGCTTGAAAGAAGCGGCAAGAAACTCAATGGTTACTCTTCTCAATTAATAAATGATGGTGGACATTCTCAGGAACAGCAACAGAATATGAGCAAGCAACACCATTGTCACTGAATAAGTAAATAGTTATCAAATCTCACTCAAATTTAGGTATTTTTTTTTATTTTATTTATTTGACTATATGTTGTTGGCCAGAGTGGCCATAACAACTTCACCCGGACAGAGGGCGAGCGCAAGTGCGCTCCAGCCAGAGGGGCAGGGGGGCAGCTAGCTCAAGGGCGTCACAAGGGACACGACCTCGGCTTGGGCCGCTGCCAGGAGAGGTGGCGAGGGTAAATCTACCACCGGATCGGAACGCGACCTCGACTGAGAAGATCCGGCAAGAAACTCAGCAGGCTTGTCGGGTGCCAAGGTGCGTCTAGGTAAGTAGACGCACCGTGGGTCGGGGGGTGTATTTAAATAATATGAGAAAGCTAGTTTAGTGGGGTGTGCAATATAACGTCTAGTCATCTAGTCTTCAACCCCCGACGAAAAAAGAGGGTTGTTATGAGTTTCTATCTATGTATTTGGATGTCTGCCTGTGACACCGAGCGCCCAAGCGGATGAACCGATTTTAATATAATTTTTTTCGCATCGGGGATTTTTTAATTTTCCATTTAGAGTTATTCGTAACTTACAATAGATACGCAGGTACATCGACATAAAATTGGTTTTCTATAGTTAAAATATGATGGCTGGATATACATAGATAAATTATTAGCGATCTGGATTTTTTGCAAATATATCGATATACACACAGAATACACAGAAGTAACTTATTATGTAATTTTACATGTAAAGATGAGGCAACCCAGTATTTTATAGACATGATCTAATATTGATAACTAGCTGAGCCCGCGACTTCGTCCGCGTGAAATTTATCTTAACAAAAAAGTCCGCTCCCGCGTTCATAGCCCGCGCGACACGACCCATTTTAATATTTTGTTTTTCTAAAATAAAAGCAGCCTAAGTTACTCCTTAAAACATGAGCTATCTGCCAGTGAAAGTCCCGTCAAAATCGGTCCAGCCGTTTCGGAGATTACCCGGAACAAACACACAGACAGACAGACAGACAGACAGACAGACAGACAAAAAATTTTGTAAATCGTGTTTTTGTTATAGGTGTTGTATGTACTTTCATATGCATTTAGTGAAAAGGTGTTATTTTGATATTACAAACAGACACTCCAATTTTATTTATTTGTATAGATTGGAGAAAGCAAGGAATTCAAGTTCACAGATAACAAGCTGAACAGTGAACAGTAATAAAGCCCAACCCACCCCCTCTTCCCTTCCCCTCCCTTTATTCAACCAATCCCCTTCAGGTTAGCAACGTGCGAGCAATGCCTTTAGTATTGTAATCATCTGTAGGCTACGGTTACTGCTTAGCGTCAGGCAGATCGTAAGCCTGTTTACCGACTTTGTCATTAAAAAAATCTATTATAAACCACTGTGATAAACTAACGGGCTCTAGTTATTGGCAATACAATGACTAGACGAAGACATTGTTGATGTTTACATTTGGACCTTGGCCGAGAGCTCGATAAGCGAGGGAATCACGGCTCCGCCAGCCGCCGGCGATGCACGAACGGGTTGCCGTGCCCTCACGCCTCGCAACCGTCACTCGCCATTTGTTCCGCGTCTGCGCCGCACCGCCTGGCGTCTGCGTTTACCCGCCTACATTCGAAAGTTAAAGTTTAAACGCTGCTTACAGTTTTATAACTTGACGCCCTGACGCATACACAATTATAAGGTAGGTCCTTTTCACCAGCCACTGACATGTTGCACGGTGATTTAATTAACAATTTATTGAGTCAATGTCGCTCTATCAAAAGTTATTTTGAGTTACTGGGTTAACTAAATACGAGGCCGGTATTAGACCGGATTCCTTTATCAGTAAACAAATAAACACAAAAAATAATTGTACTATATAATGTTTGTGAGAAAATTATTATCTAAAAGTTGTAACGCTTAAATTTCTAAATTAATTTATTTATGATATCTTGCTCAGGGCTATATTGATATAAGTAATCCTTTATCTCATATACAGCCAAATTTACATCCTAATTCTATCACCTTTATTCATCATGTCGTTATTAATTAAATATTGCTCCAAAATGTAAAATTACAAGACTTGCTTGGTAAGCTTAATTTCTAATTTCTCCCGTTCTTCGGTACACATAGCGTTATTAGGAATTTAAAGTAACGTATAACAAAGGACGGGAGAGTGCTTGATGATTACGTTATCGCTTGCAATAGGGTCAGCACAGATAGAGAAGAGTCAAGACTGAATGTCCGCCTTCGTGATAAATATACTAACGCAGCGGATGTTTGGCGAAACCAATCGTTAGATAAATGCAATGGGCATTTTGGAACCAGTCTCGTATCAATAACAGAACAAAACATGCTGCGATTTCAAGAAATCATTCTTAATGAATACAGCGTTGAGTACAGAATCAATTCAAATATGATTGAATAGTGACCGATTTTATTTGTACTTATTTCTATAACATCTAACCGATAACAATTTGGATGTGAGGAACGTATCAAACAATGAAACCCATTGAGCAAACAACTTAGCAACTACAAAATATCTGAGATTAGGCAATAGGATTAATCAATGCGGCACTTTAATCTTGGTCGTTGAACTTTGTTTTTATTATTTTTAAAGATAATTAAACAAATAAAACAAATAGTTGCCAACCTAGTTAAAAAGATAATGAAACAAATTGAATAAAACTTACTTACTTATAAAGAATTTTGTCTGATCTCATTGGATGTTTTATGAATGAAAATCACCTTTCACTATAACGAGTGGAAGGCGAAAGCGAGTCCGGTGTTACTGGTATCGCAACTTGCTTGACAGACGAGATTCAAAGTGTTCATAAGCAGGGCTAAGGTGACCATAGAATATAAGGCGTCAGCAGCATAGTGGTTAGAGGGGCCGCTCTCGTAATTGAGAGGTTCCGAATTCGATCCCCATCCTGGCCATTAACGTGTAAACTATTGACGTAAGCGCACACCTAACACAACTATTAGCTTAGCTGGAGGGGCTGACGGAAATTGCTAAAGAGGTAAAAATATATCTACTAGGTGATACCACTATAATTCTTACTAATATTATAAATGCGAAAGTAACTCTGTCTGTCTGTCTGTAGCGCTTGCAGACCAAAACTACTAAACCGATTTAAGTGAAATTTGGTACACAGATAGTCTAGAGCCTAAGAAAGGACATAGGCTAGATATAGAGTTTTTAATGCGAAAAAGGGTTGTAAGGGGTTTAAAGTGGGGGATGAAAAGTAGTACGGAGGTATCGTCATTTTTAGAGCTAGAAGCTTGAAATGTATTTTTTAGGCTGTTGATTCGATATAAAGAAGTATGATATTCAAATTATGTAAAAGTTTTACCCTCAGGGGTGTAAAATAACAATAGGGAATAGGGGATGATAGTTTTATGGAAATATAGCTCTTCGCAGTGAAACACTGCAAATAGCTCATTAAAGTTTTTATACGTATGTATCTTATTTCTAAATAATTAAAAATGCTACTCAAAGACACTATTCCACGCGGATGAAGTCGCGGGCATAGCTAGTACATCATATACAACAATGTCACCTAGTGGATTTTATTATTAAATCTTCAATGAATGCATAGAACGATGCATTATGGTACGGTACCTAGTTTGATAAAACTACAGCATGTATATTTTGAATGTTAGATTCATTTTATGACGAGCCTTAGAAGGAAAAGGTTAAATTGCATCCAACAATGGACGGATGTTGATAGCATGGATGCATCTGCGATTGTTTGAATCGATTACGAATCGATTTAAACATGTATCACGGTCTGGGATTACTTTTTCAATATAGATCGTGTTATGCTATCATTCGTTACATATAACATTTCCTAATAACGAAAGATGAAAGAAATTTAGTTGAAACTGGTAAAATGATAATCCGCATACTTAGTAGGTAGAGTTTATTTATGTTTTGCACTGAAATGTAAACATTCGATCAAAATAAAACCTGTTTAATGACCGCTTGTTGTAAAACAAGTAGGTACTTAGCGCAACCAATCATCATGTTATAACATTATCAAGTAGGTAATTGCTCCTTTAAAATGTTTTGGTTCAACGGCAACTAAAGATTATGTAGGTTTTAATTATGTAGATTGTTACATTCTACTTACTAAAATGACTTTGATTTAATACTAATTAGGTAGGTATGCAATGTTTTATAATTAACATTATCTCTCAAAATTTTAAAAAAGAAAGCAATGTTTATTTTAGTACTTATCACGTGCATAGTTACCAATGTCCTATCTGTTATGTTTCTACTAGAGATCAAAGTGTTATTAGCACCATATAGTCTCGAGTTTAGCTTGCTGAACAGTTTGGATATCTATGGTCAATCAATAATAATGTCAAAGTGTAACGTGTCATGTCCTATTTCTCTCTCGTGTCTTGTCCTAATTCTTGAAAAGCAACACACTGGGGCTTTACCAAAATACCTGCTCTTCGTACCTTTTAAATATAAGCACAGTGGCGGATTTACCAGCAGGCTGAGTAGGCTGGAGCCTAAGGCGGCAGATTTTTGGCGCGGCAAATTTGCTACCTCATTGAAATCAAAAAGGTTTCTGCATTGCAAAACTGTGCAACAAATTTTGCCGATGACAAGTATTTTACGTGCAATTTCAACGCAATTTTTGGATTGTAAAAATAATCTAGAAAATAACAATTGTAGAAGCAAGGGCGGCAAAAACTTTACAATTCCTTGGAAATTTGTAAATCCGCCACTGTATAAGCAACTGGCGATTACAAAAATAATAATCACTACATAGTATAAAACAAAGTCACTTCCCGCTGTCTGTATGTCCCTATGTATGCTTAGATCTTTAAAACTACGCAATGGATTTTAATGCGGTTTTTTAATAGATAGAGTGATTCAAGAGCAAGGTTTGTATGTATAACTCGTTGAGCCCGCGACTTCGTC
Source organism: Notodonta dromedarius (assembly GCA_905147325.1). Classification (NCBI taxonomy): domain Eukaryota; kingdom Metazoa; phylum Arthropoda; class Insecta; order Lepidoptera; family Notodontidae; genus Notodonta; species Notodonta dromedarius. The sequence goes on from LR990167.1 coordinate 4,064,675, forward strand.
CGCGTGAAATTTAACTTAACAAAAAAGCCCGCTCCCGCATTCTGAGCCCGCGCGACTGAACCATGTTTTTTTTTGTTTTTCTAAAATAAAAGTAGCCTAAGTTCTTGCTTATAACATCAGCTATCTACCAGTGAAAGTCCCGTCAAAATCGGTCAAGCCGTTTCGGAGATACTCTTTGATTTCATGTGTTTTTATTTTTTTACGCGGAACCCTAATTGTTTTTCTAAAATAAAAGTAGCCTAAGTTACTCCTTATAACATCAGCTATCTGCCAGTTTAAGTCCCGTCAGAATCGGCCCAGCCGTTTCAGAGATTACCCGGAACAAATACACAGGCAGACAGACAGACTGACAAAAAAATTTTAAATCGCGTTTTTGCTATAGGTGTCGTATGTACTTTCATATGCATTTTATGAAAAGGTGTTATTTTGATATTACAAACAGACACTCAAATTTTATTTATTTGTATAGATACATAATACATGCATAATATAGTAGAGAAACACTGATTATTTTAGAGACGTGCGAAGCCGGGGCGGGTCGCTAGTATATTATATAAGTATAATAAAAAGACAAGCCCGCTGAGTTTCTTGCGGATCCTCTCAGTAGAGATCGCGATCCGTTCCGGTTATAGGCTTGCAAAATTCAAAAATTACAAAGTCAAATCTTTTGTGTTGTGCATTAAGCCCCATGTGGGGGGCAACTTACAAATTGTTATTTTATACAATTTGAAAGTGACCCCGTAGACCTAAACAAAATAAACGACATGTGTTCGAGTTCTACATCCGTAGGGTAACTTTGCTCGTTGATTAGTACATCCACTTAAAATTGCCGTGTTGTACAACGCACCTACTCATTAAACGCGATACGCCAATATGTATGTATACCAAGTTATGCAAGATACATTACATTGTGTTGCTTCAGCCATTACTAGTGCCAATAGGTACCAGTTTTATCAGACGATTGTTTGGTCTAGTGAATTTAAACAATAGGGTCGCGAGAATTTTATTTTTCAATCAGCCGCTAACTGTGTAAGTAATTTCAAAAATCTATATATAATATAACTCAAAGGTGACTGACATAGTGATCTATCAACGCAGAGCCCAAACCACTGGACGGATCGGGCTGAAATTTGGCATGCAGGTAGATGTTATGACGTAGGCATCCGCTAAGAAAGGATTTTGATTAATTCTACCCCCAAGGGGATAAAATAGGGGATGAAAGTTTGTATGAAACTTTGTCAATTAAATTCCACGCGGACGAAGTCGCGGGCACAGCTAGTAAATAATATATTAGTAAAAAAATATCGAACGGAAACAAAAGTGTTTATGTCCACATACGTAACCTCTGAAAGGTATTCAAAACCTATGAAACTATTGTCCTTTTAACGTTTAGCGATCAAGCAAAGACCTTACATTCTCCTATTACGTTTCTAGGCCTTATCTGGTATTTGAAGATTTATTGTGCAATCAGTTAGCTGCAACATATGCGCTCTAGAGATGACAACCACGCGAGGGAGGGGTGTGCGCTCGCGCATCGCTGACGAGATCTATACGTACTGTGCATTCTGCATCACGGTGTCCGCGCTACCGGCGTTGGCCATTTCTTACGTTGGTAAGTGCTGCATTGTTATGAGTTTAACATGTGTATTTGTTTATCTGTGTATCAGTGGCATCGTAGCGTACAAGCGGATGAACCGATTTCAATTTAGTTTTTTTTGTTAGATAGGTATTCTGATCGAGTGTTCTTAGTTATGTTTCATGAAAATCGGTTCAGCCGTTTGAAAATTATGAGCTCTTTTGTGGTTTTAAAAGTCGTCGCATCGGGCGTTTTCTAAATTTTCAATTTTATAGTTTTGATCCAATTATTTATTTATGTTACTATTGATGTAAGGTTTCTTAAAAATTACATTAGGAATAACGATGATAAATCTTTAGTTTGATGCGTTATTGATTTTCCAGTTGTACGCGTAAGTAAACATCTTTGGCTAAAACTACTATCAAGTCGATATCCAGACTTGGAATTCATTCGGACTGACACAGTTCGTTCACTGCTCGACACGCACAGAAATCAGGGTATCATCAATGTGCTCCTTTCTGTAAAAGGTTAGTAATTTTTTTAACGTGTCTTTTTCATCTGGATCACTGCATCGAGTTAAATGTAAATAGGGTCTGGTCATAAAATTTAACTCTTTAAAATTCCACATCCAATTTAAGTCCCATTTTGCTTGACAATGAAAAGGACCCATGGAAAGGGTCCTTATAAGAAGTAAAACTAAGGACTGAGTTCTTAGGACACTCCAAAATGTGGGTCCTGTAATGGACTGTACATTTATAATTCTGTTTCCCAGGCACATACGACGCGGAGCAAATAAAGCTGCATCTAACTCAACACGTCATCGACAAACGAGACAAGAATGGCGACCTCATGTTCCCGAGGATGCGCCACCTCCTGGTGTCCTGTTGGGGCAACTACGCGTGGGACGCCAATATGCCCTTCAGGCCGGAGAACCACTTCATTGTCGCGAACGCCGTGTACAGAGGACGGCAAGTTAGCGATAATAATATTCAGGTAAATAATCCTTGCTGAATTAGAACGACCCCTTAGATCACTTCATGCATACAAGCTTGGTTTCATACATTAGAGATGGAAAACCAACTCCCACCGATGATAGCCAGGATCAACAGTGGTATCCAACAAATACGTTGAAATTAGATCCTCTACGAGTCTTTATCACGTTTTTTTATCCGCCTGTATTGTGTCCCACTACTGAACTTAGATTTATGTTGCTCTTTAGTAAAATTCAATCCGGTACTAACTCTAGACATTCCATTACAGGAGTACGTCAGTGAGGTAATATCAAAATACTTCCCAAGCGACCAGCCTCCGTGGCAGTACATAATCATTCCCTGCGTCTCCACGGAACCGAAATACTATATCCTCGTCCGAGTCCACCATCTCCTACTCACAGGGAAAAAATCACTGAATATTGGAGACTTACTGATGGTCGAACAATTGCAACCGACCGACAGGATTGGTGGTCAAATGGAGTACACGCAAGAGAGTCCCTTAACCAAGCTGTGTCCTACACCATCGGCGATACCAGAACTATGGAGCAAATTGAATGAAAACATGTCCAATGCCTGGAACGAGTTCGTCTCCGAATACGACCCAGTGGAAAGTCCCCGAGCTTTAAAAACTTTACCAGGAGCTTTCCATGTAGCTGGTCTCGTGTTAATATCCAGCGTAAGCGCGCTGAGGGAGCTTGGCAAAAAAACCAATGGGAGGGACTCGAGCTCTGTTGCTCCTATCACTGCGACCACGCTTCTTAGGAGTATACAGCGAGAATGTAAGAGAAGAAACTTGACTATACCAAAGGTAACTTGTCTTTTTAAACGACTTCAATAGGAGATTCTATGTTCGTTTGTGTGTATTTTGTCATGGTAGCTTAAGGGTGCGTTCCACTAAGCGCCCACAACGATCAAAATGCACCTTTAGCCGTTCCACATAACGACCGCGGTCGTTGTGGTCGCGGCGAAAACGTCATGACTTACGCTCACGCGATGCTCACGACGACCCATCTAAAAAGGTGGGTCGAAGTGATCGTTGAGAAAATTAGCGGCATTTTCAAAACTCAAAGCATCAAAGATGGCGACCACGACAATTCGAGCTTGATAACCAGACACTCTCTCGAATCGAGTTTCTTCAAGATATAAGTATATTTTAATTGCTTTCAGGTACTATTCTCTCCACTAATAACAGCCAATCCGCGCAAATGGCCAGGAGCCTTCTTCGGAGCGGCACTCACATCGATCCGGACATTCGTAAAGATGCCGTTAAACGTTCGGAACGAGTTAGTAGCGTTGAACGAATTACGGAATACTGGTCACTCAAAACAGCCTGACACATTAACTTGGAAGTATGCAGAACTTGCGCAGCTGTGCGTCAGAGCGACGAGGGAGGCGTGGAGGGGGCTGATGGAAGTGTATAGAGCGCCGGGCCGGCTGTGGACTGACACCGTGGGCGCTGATGATGGGCAAAGACACTTGTTGCAGACCGTGTCTTTGTGTGGAAGAAAGGTATAAAAACCATATTTAAAGATGTAGCTTGATCTAGCGTATGTACCAAATGTGTGTTAAATTTAATTACATGCATCAAAAGCAACACTGGCATATAGATTTGGTCAATTTCGGGATTTCATCAATACTGTTTTTTGGAACTTCTACAACAAGTTTCCAGATAAAACATTTTTTATTGTACAGGTGACAGCTTGGTCCCGTGAGGTACCCCGGGCGGGCATAGAACGCGTGGCACGAGCATTATCCGTGTCATCCACGGATATCGCTCTCTTCGCCGCCACGGAGGCGTTGCGTGCGTTCTTCGAGCACAGCCATACTGACCCACCAGAGTGTGTGCTTACCACTGCAAGAGCGGCTTCCGAGGATTTCCTATTCACATTCGCGGAGGGACAAGGCAAGAAGTACAAGAAGTCTCAAACGGGAGGTAAGGGAACAATGTTCCATAAGTATCACTCTCACTTTGGTAACGATAAATCGACCGTGCAAACCGATACCATGTTTTATTCCAGGAATGATATGCCTGTCCCTCCCAGTGGGAGGCAGTCCCCGACGCATCGCATCAGTTGTAGAACAGGCGTGCCAGCGACAAGGAGCCCTAGCCGGTGCCTGGGCCGCTCAAGCTCGCTTCGGAGCCCTAACCAGAGCCGTGCCTTCGCCCCTCGCAAGACTGACCCTCAACTTGCTGTCGAGGCGCTACGCGGTGTCCTACGCCGAGATCGATACGTCAATGCACTCGCGGCAACGGAACACGATGTGGGGACAGACTATCGATGCCGTAGTGTATTGGAGACCACCGCAAGCAAATATTAGTAAGTTAACCACATATTTTTATCTTGCGATTCCATAGTATGACTTAAAGAGCTGGAAGACCAACCCTTCCGTTTACGTTTGAAACGTGCGAGCAATCTATATATATATAACTCAAAGGTGACTGACTGACTGACTGACTAACTGACTGACATAGTGATCTATCAACGCACAGCCCAAACCACTGGACGGATCGGGCTGAAATTTGGCATGCAGGTAGATGTTATGACGTAGGAATCCGCTAAGAAAGGATTTTTATTAATTCTACCCCCAAGGGGATAAAATAGGGGATAAAAGTTTGTATGAAACTTTGTCAATTAAATTCCACGCGGACGAAGTCGCGGGCACAGCTAGTGTTCAATAAATACGATTAAGATTTATGTACAGGTTGAAATAGAAAGGGTATACTAACTTAGTTTTAGTAGTTTTGAAAAAAAACTTAACTTTGTAATTCTAGAACTATCAGCTTTGGAGGAAACTTGAAAAACAAAAGGTGTTATAGGGATACAGCTGGTGACAGATTTCATAAGTCTACAAAACCTTCAGTACTTCAACTATCCCACAAAGCCCATAGTTTTCTATTTACAAAGTTAAGTTGCAAAAAAATTAGTATACCCTTTCTGTTTCACCCAGTATAAGCGACATTCTGATTGTAATGTATGTCAAATTTTCCAGGTATGTCGCTTACAGTGATACAGTACGCCGACACGGTCCGGCTCGCAGTAATGACAGACGCGCGCCTGGTGCCGGGCCATACGATCCCCGCGACCCGCTGGGCCACCGCCGTCGAGCAACTAGTCGCCAAAGTGGACCAAGAAATCGCAAGAATTGCAGCTCACACCCGCGGCAGTCCCGTGCTGATCGTAACGCGAGACACGCCCAGTACCAGCACGGAGGAAGAGCAAGAGGAGTCCTCCGGAGCTCTGAGACCGCCGCCTACGACGATGGTCAGTCCCCCACCAGTACGGAGGAGGGTGACGCACCATTAACCGAGGTTTGAAATGATAGTATACTGATGTATACAAGTTAGGATGGAATTCGAGTTTAGAGCCAGAAGGGCCGAAAATTTTATTTAGAAACGACTTTTTGAAAAGAAATGCCAAAGAGGTTTTATGTGGAGTTTTTAATTAGGTTCAGAGGGAGATGACAGCTGCTTATATTACGTTGTGTTTTTATACGAATAGGGAATTCGAGGACGATATTATGTAACATGTACTTAGTTACTTGTAAAAACGCTGTGATCAAGTTATTGATGATTTATTATGTGTTGTTATTGAATTTGGAAATATTAATAAATGTTACGATAATATTTTATACTTTTCTTAAAATAATTGTCTTCATTATTTTTTTCTATGATATTATCATTAATCAGGATTTCCATTAATCAAAACTATTGCTAACTAACGCATGCAGAAAAGAACTAATAAATAAACAACTCAACCTACATACAAATAAAGTATTTATTCATACATACATGGTGCTACTTCTTAGACTTTTTCTTACTGCTCTTAGTTTCTGTACCCTCCTTTCTCTTCTTGACTTCCTTAACCTTCACTTCATCGACGTCCATATCGTCTTTATCTTCTGGCACGAAGCTGAACCCTGCCACGTGAGGCTTGACTAACTGGTAGACCAACTTCCTGTGCTGTAAGTTGGAACTGTCGAGGCTCAGTCGCACTGTCAGCTCGTCGAACGTCTTGAGAATCACGTCACCACATATTTGGAAGTGTTCCTGGGGACGAAAGGGGTCTTATTGAAGACGAATTTAAGGGTGGTTATGGCGCATTCTTCTGGAATTACATGCAAATTGCAACGAAGAGAGTTCATCCCTTAAAAACCGAGATGTCAGACATAGGTAAAGGGTAGAAAGTTATAATACCCCTCATGTTCCATTTGGGGATACAGAGATCATGTACGACTTAGGCCTGTATTAATAAATCTATCTCAAGTCCGAGAGCGATCTTAAGTAGCTACGCATTTGTCAAGTCACTGGTATGACATAAGAATGGCATTGTCATAATCGGTTTCAGACTTAAGATTGATTTATAAATACGGGACTAATAAAGCGGGGTAATTTATGCTACTTACACAATAATGTAAAACAGTTAAAAAATACAAAGTCAGTTTGCCGGCAGTTTGTCCCCAAATTAGCCAACCCTAAAATCTGCCGCCCTAGGCTCAAGCCAACTTAGCCTGCTGATAAATCCGCCCCTTATTGAAACAAATTATTTATTTTACTGGGTATTAGAATAAAAAAATATTGACAAAATTACGTATTCAATTTTAGAACTAGATTGAGTAAATCTATAACAATTTAAACATAATAAATCAGATAGGAGTATAGTGTACGGGCCGAACAAGATTGAAGTAAATAGCGATGAACTATATTAAAAAGGAAGGATGTAAGTATAGCAGAAAAGGGCGATGACCTTACCTCTTCGTTATACGTGAACTTATCCGATGGCAAGTACAGGGGTCCTTCTAGACCGTACTTGGGTATGAGGACTTGTAACGCGTTCCGTTTCACAGCTAACACTACCGCCGATTCAATTTCTACACGGTTCTTGAACAGGATCTGTGAAATTTAACATACATTTGTTGATACAATTAATATAAAAGGTTGCATCCGACTGCTGCGGAAAATTTGCGCAAATAATTCGCAATAAATTAACTTTATTAATTTCTGCGCTGAGTACATTTTCTTCAGAAATTTGCAAGAACTTCCGAAGGCTTTGCTCCGGAGAAAAGGCAGTATTTCCAGAGAAACTTAACATTTTCATGCGCACTTTTTTGAGTGTAGATTATTCGCGCGAATTTTACGCGGCAATCGGTTTTTATTGTCAGTTCTGATAATTAATCTACAGCCTTGATATCTTGAACATTTTTAGAATTACGTGACTACGATCTCTCACCAGACACCCAACCGGTCGGGCTACGGGTAGACACAACAGAATAAGCGGATCAACTATATAAATGTTATCTAAAGCCATATAGACGGTTGTAATAGTACATTGTTACCCGAGGGATGAAGGTAACTTATCCCGACCCGGGACGGGGTTTGGTTCGAATAGTCAGAGGGTCAAAATAAGTCATTCACCCGAGGTAAACACTGTGCTTTTCATTACGAACAGAATACAAGGAAAGTAAAAATAAAAACAGGAATTAGCTAAAAATAATACAAGGAAGTATGAACAATACTCTACAACTCGAAAAAACGAATGAAGGTCGGATTGCCATTTGCCGCCTATTTTGTTTTTTCCGTTGGCCTGGTTCAATAGAAATGTCAAAATACAACTAATTTATTTTTAATAATTTGACAGCTGTAAGTTAAAGCGATTCTCCCTAGGGCTGAAAAGTATTACTTTCAACCCGCTCCTCAGGCAAATTCAGACCTACTTTCAGAGTATGAGTAATGAAAAATAGTTTTGTTAGATAGCTATAAGGTAGTATTACATGCGTGTTGAGCGCGACGGACGCCCTGCCCGCGTACTGCGCCTGGCGGTGCCGGTAGTTAAGGTTGTCGCACACCGCGTCGGCCTGCCGCGCGTCCAGCAGCGCCGCGTGCGTCGCGTCGCAGCCCGCGCCCGCCGCCAGCAGCCGGTGCACGATCACGTCCGCGTACCTACATCGCAAGCAAAACAATTCACACCTTTATTATGAATCCCCCTCGTAGTGGGGGGAGGCTCGTGCCCAGGAGTGGGACGTCAAAAGGGCTATATTATTATTTATATTTATAATGGCAGGCACCGTCGTATGGGCGAGGTGAAGTGCGTGTATATGGGGCAGGCGAGCCCGTAGTGGTAGTAGTCCTCCCTTGCGCGCGAGCCGCTGGCGAAGTAGACGGCCTGCTGCATGCAGCGCGTGGCCATGATGCGCAGCACCGTGTTGAAGTAGGGCCGGCCCGGCGCCACGGCGCGCGCCAGCGACGCGGAGAACGACTTGTTGCTCGACACGTCCATCTCGAAACCCTGCAGGTTCATGTACTACATTATACGGTCGAAATTTGACTGACTGTCGAATTTGGTTTTTATGCTATTTTAAACTTTATCTCCCTTATTAATAAACGTGGTAAAGCGGGCGAATAGTTACACAACGAATGATCTCTTTTTGTCATCAGTAATTTGACATCAGACTCAAACTCAAAATTGTTTATTTCATGTAAGCCGACAAAGCATTTATGAATAGTAAGAATCTACCACCGGTTCGGAATGCTGCTTCCAACGAGAAGATCCGGCAAGAAACTTTTCAATGAAAAAAATATGGTGTCATGTACGTACACCCTCAGGAACAGCAACAGAATATCAGCAGGCAGCACCATTGTCACTAAATAAGTAAATAGTAATCAAATCTCACTCAGATTTAGGTATTTAAATAATATGAGAAAGCTAGTTTAGTGGGGTGTGCGTACCTACTCACACTTTACATCAATTTAAACGTTTACAAACCAAAATAATAATTCATAAAACAGAGGTGGATCTGAAAGAAGAATACAAAGCATGGTGTACAACCGTCTATACAACCGTCCAACCACATTTATAAATAAGCGGGGAAATGTGTGTCAGGGTTGGCAATGATGGAACAGATTTAGTCGATTCAATCAAAACAATTTAAATTAAATCAATGATTTCATCATGAGAGTTTTCATAAAACTCTTGAGAAGACTCTGTAGTAAGTTTTATTAGTTGTTATTTCTGTAAATTTTGCAAAATCACATCACCATGGCTCTACCACCATCTAAATATATATAACTCAAAGGTAACTGACTGACTGACTGACATAGTGATCTATCAACGCACAGCCCAAACCACTGGACCGATCGGGCTGAAATTTGGCATGCAGGTAGATGTTATGACGTAGGCATCCGCTAAGAGAGGATTTTGATTATTTCTACCCCCAAGGGGATAAAATAGGGGATGAATAACCCCGAAATTTTTGTTAAGTTAAATTACACGCGGACGAAGTCGCGGGCACAGCTAGTTATAATGATAAAAATGTAGGCCCGTGTTAATGAGTCGATAATTTTTTAAACGGCTGAACCGATTTTCATGAAACAGCTAAGAACACTCTCGATCAGAATACCTATCTAACAAAAAAAAACTAAATTGAAATCGGTTCATCCGCTTGGGCGCTACGATGTCACAGACAGACACACAGATACACAAGTACACATGTTAAACTTATAACACCCCTCTTTTTTGTCGGGGGTTAAACATGTACTCAAGTTCGCTCTCAGACTTGAGATCGATGTATGAATACGGGCGGTAGGCACGCACCTGCTGCCGGGCGGCCTTGAGGAAGGTGTCGAAGTTGGCGGGCGGCGGCGCGGGGTGGCGCCGCAGCAGCGCGCTCTGCGGGAAGTCCGCCGCCAGCCGCGCCGCCACGCTCGTGTTGGCCAGCAGCATGAACTCCTCCACCATCGAGTTCGTGTCCACTATCTTTTTGCTTTGAACCTCTATGGGGTCGTGGGTTTCCGAGTCCACCTAGAGAAAAAAAAAGTAAAAGTGCATGTATTTTTATCACTACATAGTATTATACACTACAAAGTCCCTTACTTATGTATGCTTAGATCTTTAAAACTACGCAACGGATTATAATGCGATATTTTGCGAATTTTTTAAATAGATAGAGTGAATCAAGAGGAAGGTTTATAATGTATAATACATGCATAATATAGTAGAGAAACACTGATAAAAAATAACCGTGCGAGGCCGGGGCGGGTTGCTAGTAATAAATAAATAAATATCGCCCGACTGACATACCAACTTAATGGTGCCAAACTAAGCAACGCTTGTACTATGATTACCGTACAATGGACTGGGGGCGATCCCAGTGACACCCAGACCAGGGCAAATTACGCAAAGACCATTTCCGAAATTTACCCCAACGGGAATCGAACCCGCAACCACCATGCGCAGTGAGCCGAGCGGCCTACGCTCGGACCACTGCGCCAAGCGGTCGTCATTTAAAAAATACTATCAATGTGAGTTTATCACATAACTAGTATTCCCGTTAGCCTTACCAGCTAATACTTGTGTTAGGAATGTGCTCATGTCAATAGTTTAACGGCCAGGATGGGGATCGAACCCGGAACCTCTCAGCTACGAGGTCGGCCCATCTGACCGCTAGGCTATTGACGCTTGATACTTAGACCCAAATCTAAAATGAGTTTTAAACTAATCTTACCTGAAACCTAATCTCAGGAGAAGCTAGCAGCAAAGCGCCGTTGTCGAGTCGTTTCTTCTTCAGTTTCTTAGCGAGCGCGTTCAGCACGCGGAGCGACGCGGCCACCGCGTCCTTGCGGGACTTGTCGTCGATCGCTATCTGCGCCTCCTCGTATGTCATGGCTGCTGAAGACTGGAATATAATAATAGATTAATTTAATAACTCTAAATTGAAAATTTAAAAAGCCCCTGATGCGACGATTTTTTATACTATAAAAGAGCTGATAATTTTCAAACGGCTGAACCGATATTCATGAAATCTAAATAAGAACACTCTCGATCAGAATACCTTTCTAACAAAAGAAACAAAATTAAAATCGGTTCATCCGCTTGGGCGCTACGATGCCACAGACAGATACACAGTTACACATGATAAACTTATAACACCCCTCTTTTTTCGTCGGGGGTTAAAATATTGAGAGATGTTAACCTAATATTTCTGTAATAATATTAAGTATTGTTTAAATGCCACACAATTTTAGACAGAAACATCTAACCCACATTTAATTTTAGTAAACTATGATACAGTAGGCCTGAATCCCCCTCATGTTGAGGGGAGGCCTGTGCCCAGGAGTGGGACGTCAAAAGGGCTAAATTATTATTTTTTATTTTATGATACAGTAAAGTGTGTTTTCCCTTAAGATTCGGATTTAGTAAACAACCTTAGAATGTCTTTTTTCGTAATTCGAGTTTCAAAATTATTAAAAGACGTTCTAGTAATAATTTATAATAAGTATTAGTATTTTTAAACCTAATACAATTTGGGAAACTAGTTATTCTATATTATAAACAGACTAGCTGTGCCCCGCGACTTCATCCGCGTAGTATTTTAACTTAGCAAAAATTTCGGGATTATCGGGTTAAAAAGTATCCTATATGTTAATCCCGGTTATAATCTATCTGTGTTCCAAATTTCATCCAAATCCGTTCAGTAGTTTTTGCGTGAAGGAGTAACAAACATACATACATACATACATCCACACTCACAAACTTTCGCATTTATAATATTAGTAGGATATTTTAAAAATAAACACTTGAAAGCATGTTAAGATTGTTTACTAAATCCGCATCCTAATGAAAAATACACTTTTAATAGTTAATTAGTTGTATCCCATTTACCGACAGTCGAATAAAAAGTTTTACCTTTATCACACTCTTGTGAAACTTTGTGGACAACACATTGGCATTTTCGTCGATCTCCCAAATGCAGGAGAACGCCAATCTCTCCTCGCCGCCGCGCAGCGAACACAAATTGGAACTGAGAAGTTCTACAAAATAATATGCAATATTACAAAGACGAAACTTTGATCAGATCAGTATATTATAGATACATTAAAATGAATCTCTATTTCCTTGGTCATCGCATCACGTGTGAACGGATGAAAAGATTTCGCTAAAATTTTTTTTGTTGTGTTTATTATTGTCGGGAGAAGGTTCTTATGAATGAAAAAAATAAGAAAGTTGAGCGGAACAATTCGCATTCAATATTCAAAGTTAAGACAGGACAACGTCGGTCAGGTTAGCTAGTTATAGATAAATTTATATTTTTTTTGTATCCTTTCTTTTTCCATTCGATATAAATTTAATTCATCACTGATATAATTTTAACAAGTTACGAAACGGGTAAAACCAAACAGTCGAAATTTCAGGTCAAATTTAGTCAAAAAGGTGACGTATAAAATTCGTGTTTTTACAAACCTGGAACCATATCAATCCTCCTATCCACCAGATACACGGTAGTGGACCTATTAGCGGCCTCCTTGTCTAGCGCGGTGTTAGGTCTGACGAAGTGCGTGACGTCAGCAATATGGACCCCCACTTCATAGGTGGCGAGGCCGTCCGTCGTGCCGGCGGGCAGCGGCCTGGCGTGCAGCGCGTCGTCGATGTCGGTGCAGCCCGGCGGGTCCACGGAGCAGATGCACTCCGAGCGGAGGTCCACGCGTTTCTTTATTTCCTTTAAAAAAACAAACACTCAGTTAAACGCAGTAATAGCCGATTGGTTAAGCATGCGTCTTGCGGACAGATCATGAGCTCAAACCCCGGATTAGAGATTCATGTGCGAGTCATCATTTCCATCCTCACCCATCGTCAACACTCGCAGTTTGACAGCGGGGCTATAGAGCGCAGGGTTCTGGGTTTCAGATTTACTGGCAATATGATACGCTCCATGAGCCGAATTACAGATGTTTTCCATAATAATCCGGCCTGGTTACATTTTAGCTTACCTGAAGCTAAAATGGAACCAGGCCGGATTATCTGCCGTATATCTGCCGTATTATAAACGACCATTGGGCTGAATATATGACCAACTTGATCCCACACCTAGCCAAACCAAACAGCATCGCGGTAGACCTATGAGATGGTGGCGTGAGTTGGAATTCAAAATGAAGGATTGGCCCACCATAGACATAAACAGTGGGACAGTGGAGGAGGCCTTTGCCCAGCAGTGGGATGACGCAGGCGGAAAAAAATAGGAGAGAACATACCTCTTCTGGTATAGTCCAGTCGTCTGGAGGCAAGCACGCAAGCACCGCTTCACTGAACCGTGCATGCGGCACGTCGTGTTCGAGCAAGATCACTTCATTCTCCGCATTTTTGTCACCTAAAAATATAAAATGCATTATTCCTTGCCTTTTTAACCCCCGACGAAAAAAGAGGGGTGTTATAAGTTTAACATGTGTGTCTGTGTATCTGTCTGTGGCATCGTAGCTCTCAAGCGGGGTGAACCGATTTTAATTTTTCATTAGAGAGGTATTCTGATCGAGAGTGTTCTTAGCTATGTTTCATGAAGAACGGTTCAGCCGTTTGAAAATTATCAGCTTTTTCGTAGTTTAAAAAGTCGTCGTATTGGGGTTTTCAAATTTTCAATTTAGATTTATGTCTTTAGTAAACAATCATGACAAGTATTTTTAATTGACCGTTTGTAATTTAAGGTGATGGGGGCGGTCGTGTTCTCCATACATATTTCATTCCGAATTTATACGAGACACACAAAGTTTTTCCTTAAAACAATGGATTTTATCACTTCTAAATAAATTATTGTATTCGCATCTAATGATTTCAGGCATTTAAAAATAGATTAACATAATCAAAATCGATCGTAAAATTTGTTAAATTTTACGCCTGTGTGTGTGAATTTGTCAGCGCCATCTGACTAAATTAGGCCATTATTAACATAAAATTTGTACTTTGAGTAAACTGCGTGCTAATAGTGTACTAGTTGAAATGACAGATGGTGGTGACCAAATTTTTATTGCAAATATGTATATCCCTATATTGCGCCATCTATATTAATAATTCCGTCAAAGGGTACGGTTGACTCGATTGAAACGTTACCAGAATAATAAAACTTAAAAAAATAATGATTTTGAGTCGACAACATATATCCGCAAAATTCGGATTGTCGTGATAGACAATGTTATAATTATAATATTCGGCACAGTAGCTATATTTTCTATGGACGCATGTCAGTCAGTGTCAGTGATGACAGTGCCAGTGTTCTTAGTCGGTGGGCCATATTTTTAAAGAAAGAAGAAGAAGTGCATTTATTGATTGAGCTGTCAGAACAAACAAATTCAGTGTTCAATGTTCATGATGTTTCCGTACGAGTATTCATTTCATTTAGTTTTGCTTTGCATAGTGATTAACTTTCATCATCATCATCATCAGCCTATGCTTGTCCACTGCTGGACATAGGCCTCCCCTAATGAGCGCCATAGCGCCCTGTCTTCAGCTTGCCGCATCCAGCATCTGCCTGCAGTCTTTCGCAAATCGTCATACCACCTGGTCGGAGGGCGTCCTACACTACGCTTGCCGAGTCGAGGTCTCCACTCAAGAACACGTTTAACCCAGCGGTTGTCGGTTCTTCGCGAGATATAGCCAGCCCACTGCCACTTCAGCTTGCTAATTCTTTGAGCTATGTCGATAACTTTGGTTCTCTGTCGGATGTATTTGTATTTCTATAAACTTTGTTTGGATGTAAACACATCATGCCGAAAATTGTAATGAGTCACATTTCACCCGAGCGAAGCCGGGTTTTCATCTTTTATTATCATAATAATAACATTCAATAAAAAAATTAAGTAACGAGCTAAGTATTTTTAATATTTTCCGGACATAATACAATACTAAGTTTCTAATAAATAAATGAATGTGTCGCTGACATGATAGGTATCAGATAAATAAATAAATATCGCCAGACTTACTCATCAACTATATGGTGCCAAACTAAGCAACGCTTGTACTATGGCTACCATACATTAAACTGGTGGCGATCCCAGTGACACCCAGACCTGGGCAAATTACGAAAAGGCCGTTTCAGAAAATTTCCTTTGTCGGGAATCGAACCCGCAACCATCCGATGTTGTGAGCCGAGCGGCCAACGCTCAAACTACAGCGCCAAGCGGTCGTCAATTCGCCACACGAGGTACTACGTTGTTGCAGACGCGACGTTGTCAATTGGTAGAGAGCGGCGACTTGACAACGTCGGATGTCTATTATAAAAGCGTTTGTTGTCGGAAATATTTTTTTCGTTTAGTGTATTATAGGTAGGATCACAGATATAGATTTACATAGATAACGCAAGTATCACGATTTGTATTGAAACCAAGCGTGCCAAATTTTTAACACTTACTGTGACGTCATAGATGGCGTGAAATCCAAACCGATTCAAAGACACCGATGCCGCTGATGCCCCTCCGCCCGCTACGATTCTCTCGCTCATACTCATATTTTTATATCTGTAGTCGTGAAGGACTGTAAGTTATAGGCGACCAACCTTGACGCTTGGTCGGGGTTTTCCGACACGCTAAGTACATACATTTCCGTTATCTATGTAAATCCATATATGTGGGTAGGATAGTGTTGCCGCTGGCTTAGGATTAGCGTATAGGTACATAAAAATGAAAATTTACTGTATTTGCCAAATAAATACCGAACCTGGTATATACAAACCATAGATACTACTGTACTATCTATACAAATAAATAAAATTGGAGTGTCTGTTTGTAATATCAAAATAACACCTTTTCACTAAGTGCATATCAAAGTACATACGACACCTATAGCAATAACGCGATTTAAAAATTTTTTGTCTGTCTGTCTGTGTGTTTGTTCCGGGTAATCTCCGAAATGGCTGGACCGATTTTGACGGGACTTTCACTGGCAGATAGCTGATGATAAAAGGAGTAATTTAGGCTACTTTAATTTCGGAAAAACAATTAGGGTGCGGCGTAAAAAAAAAAAACACATGAAATCAAAGAGTATCTCCGAAACGGGTGGACCGATTTTGACGGGACTTTCACTGGTAGATAGCTGATGTTATAAGCAGTAACTAAGGCTACTTTTATTTTAGAAAAACGAAATTTAAAAAAATGAGTCTTGTCGCGCGGGCTCAGAACGCGGGAGCGGGCTTTAGTTAAATTCCACGCGGACGAAGTCGCGGGCTCAGCTAGTATTATATATGTACACATGTACTAGGTAAGTCCTACTAATATTATAAATGCGAAAGTTTGTGAGTGTGGATGTATGTATGTATGTATGTTTGTTACTCTTTCACGCAAAAACTACTGAACGGATTTAGATGAAATTTGGAACACAGATAGATTATAACCGGGATTAACATATAGGATACTTTTTAACCCAATAATCCAATACTACGCGGATGAAGTCGCGGGGCACAGCTAGTATGTAATAAATATTGGAATGAAGTTCCTTATCGCGCGTTGCGAAAGGGGGCTAGACGGCAAAAATTAGGACCAAAAAATGTGTAACGACACTTTTTTCGCTATATGTGCGGCGTGCGCGTGTTTCTCTGTATGTCTCTCTCTCTCCCTTATAGAAAGCAAGCCAGTTATTATTTTTTTCGTATCGTCTTTCTATTTCGCATTGAACAGTGTGGTGTCGCGACTAACTTTTCCTTTTCCTTTTCCTTTTACCTTTACCTTTACCTTTACTTTTGCTTTTACTTTTGCTTTTACTTTTACTACCATCGACGATTGACGACCGCTTGGCGCAGTGGTTTGAGCGTAGGCCGCTCGGCTCACTACACCGGGTGGTGGCGGGTTTGATTCCCTCCCTTCAGGGTAAATTTCGGAATTGGCCTTTCCGTAATTTGCCCTGGTCTTGGTGTCACTGGCATCGCCCCCAGTCCATTGTAGGGTATCCATTGTCCAAGCCTTGCTTAGTTTGGGACCATACAGTTGGTATGTTTGTCTGGCGATATTTGTTTATTTATTAGTATTATTTTATTTGAGCTGATGCTGTGATAGCCGATTGCTTAAAGCACGCGTCTTGCGGGCACCAGGTATTGGGTTCAAACCCCGGCTCGCACAACTAGATTTTTCGAAATCTATGTGTGACTCATAATTTCTATATGATTATCACTAGCTTACGGTGAAGGAAAACATCGTGAGGAAACCTGCATGTCTTAGAAGATCTAACCAATTTTCGAAAGACATGTGAAATCCGCCAACCCACACTGGGCCAGCGTGGTGGATTATGGCCTGAATCCTCCTCGTGTTGAGGGGAGGCCCGTGCCCAGGAGTGGGACGTCAAAAGGGCTAAATTAATATAATTATTATTATTTTTGTTGCAACCTACGTAGTGGAAATCATCAAAGCACTGGCCTGTTAATAATTCGTTTTTAAATTCCGTGTAATTTATATTGACATTTGTTTTTACATAGAATGTATTCTCTTTGCATAGAATTCTATTCTGTCTGTCAAAATACGCTGTACATTAAATATCTTGTCTGGCCTCCGTATATGTTTTTATTTAATCTGCTACTAAGAACAGTCGTCGTCAAAGGTACAACCACAGCAAACTGTCTTTAGTAGCTCTCCAACAGCAGTGGGTGCCAACACAACGTTGAGCTTCGCAATATTAAAGGGAAGCGTCAACTACGCGGCTTGGAGCTTCGCCATGAAGATGTACTTGATCGACAGCGAACTATGGGACTGCGTCATGAAGCCTGCGGAGGAAGTTGACGACTTTCAACGCAAAGATGCCAACGATCCAAGATTTGCTTGAGTCTAAGCGAACATCTATATCTCATCGTCATGACAGCTGAAACTTCGAAGGAAACATGGAAGCGACTTCGGGAAGCCTACGCTGACAGCGGGCTTGCTCGACGCTTACAACTTATGAAGAAATAGCTTGGTACTAAACTTGTATTGTACTCGAACATAGAAGCCTATGTGAATGACAAACGTAATGTGCAACAACAACTGATTGCCAATCAAGCTGGTCTGGAAGATGAACTTGTTGGTGTGATTATGCTGGCAGGACTCAACGACAGCTACAGCCCAATGGTGATGGCAATAGAGCATTCCGGCACCTCGATATCTACAGACTTGGTTGCATCGATCTTGCTGAAGGAAGAACGCCGAGATGCCTCTGCTACATCTAGTGCCTTTTCGTCGTCTAGTGTAAATAGTGTGCCTAAGGTGTCGTGTACATATTGCAAAAAAGTAGGCCATGTAGTGTCTCAATGTAGGAAACACTACTAACGCTACTCTGTATAGGACTCTAGGTCCTATAATTTTGATTGAGACACGATTTTTATGTTGATTTCTTGTAATTATTGTTGTTGTTATAAATAAAAATATGTTCACATGGAAAACCACATCTATTTCTCAGTAATGTATCTCATATGTTAGAAAAGTGGAATACACAAACAAGTGTATTACAGTTATGTGACTGACTGACTGACATACTGATCTATCAACGCACAGCCCAAACCTCTGGACGGATCGGGCTGAAATTTGGCATGCAGATGTTATGACGTAGGCATCCGCTAAGAAAGGATTTTGATTAATTCTACCCCAAGGGGATGAATAATCCCGAAATTTTTGTTAAGTTAAATTACACGCGGACTAAGTCGCGGGCACAGCTAGTCAGACAATAAAATTATTCTATAACAGATGTATATTTTTTATCGGTTTTTTAGAATGATGAATACACATACAATAATGAATTTTACAATAGCAAAAATATAATATATTCGCTATTTATTATAAAATAAAAAGGCCGCAATAAATATAAAAGTACGCCCTCTAGTGGCTAGTGGCTAAAATACACCTTTTGTCAATGTGTGCGTGTATGTATTACAATAAAAAGTGACAGAAGTTTTTCATCGGAAAACGCTTAGATTATGAATTATTTTAGGTTGATATTATTGCGTATGTCAATGCAGTATAATAAGTCTTAATCGCAAACAATAGTATTATATCTTAGAAATGCTCAAATTTTGCGTAAAAAATAAATAAGTAGAATCTGTTGACTACAGCGTCATCTTGAGAGAAACTGCAATAAACCCGACCGACGCTTCAACCTTAAAGTACTATTTTAGTTATTGTCGATTTTTGCATGGCGCCTTATTAAATGCTAAAGATGATGTAGTAAAGAAAAAAGATAATCAGTCCAAGCTGTAGTTGTCTCTCTTGGGGTTGCAGTTATTTGGGGAGGTTTGAGGGAGGGGGGCAGTGATAATTTATATTAAAACCCATTCATCAAATATCTTGGCGACTCAGTTTCCTCTTAGGGCCGTATTAATAAATCGATCTCAAGTCTGAGAGCGATATTGGAAATGTCATTCCAGTCCAAAATGACATGTCAAGGCTCAGACTTGAGTTTGATTTATAAATACGGGCCTGAATCACTCACCGATAGGTCCCAAGGCCCTGACGAAGTGTCCGAGCGGGTAGCGGCTGTTCCGGGGCCAGGAGTCGAGCGCGACCAGGATGCGCTGAGACGCGAGCGCGTCGCTCTGACGCGTCTCTATGCGCACGCGCGGGACGCACTTCTCCGCTGGAGTGAACAGGTGCCGCGTTGCGCCTGCATATTATAAACAACTAGTTTTTTATATGTGTTAATCCAGGTTATAATCTATCTGTGTTCCAAATTTCACCCTCATCCGTTCAGTAGTTTTGCGTGAAAGAGTAACAAACATACATCCACACTCACAAACTTTCGCATTTATAATATTAGTAGGATGGTCATTTAATTTAGTTCTTATTGGATCTCTTTCATCACTACATTACATAGTATAAAACAAAGTCGCTTCCCGCTGTCTGTCCCTACTTACTATGTATGCTTAGATCTTTAAAACTACGCAACGGATTTTAAAGCATTCTTTTTTAATAGATACAGTGATTCAAGAGGAAGGTTAATATGTATATGCATAATATAGTAGAGAAACACTGATAATTTTAGAGCCGTGCGAAACCGAACCGGGTCGCTAGTCCTCCCTATGGGAGGAATTTTCATAAATCCCTTCTAAGGCCAATATTAATAAATCGATCTCAAGTCCGATAGTGACCTTCAGTACGCATTTGACATTTAATTTTCTACTGGTGTGACACTTCCAAGGTCGCTCTCAGACTTAAGATTTATTTACGAATAGAGGCCTTAATGCCCATCTTTGTCACAAAAGGGAATCCTGTGCAAAATGTTATGTTTCTAAACGCAGGTTTAGGCTGTATATTCTCTGTCAGTTAGTTGTTTGGTAAATAATTATGAAATTAATACGAATTCCAAAATAACTTACCGGGAAACTTGCTTGGCATCAGTATACCGCAATACTGCCGCCATTTCCTTCTAATCACGCCAACAACTTTCCCCGTGGGTGTCACCTCGTCGTCGCCTTTATCAACCGGTTTGGCCGTACTCAACAACACCGCCTCTTCCTCTAGCAGGTCGCCGGGGTCATCGGCCTTGTCCTCAAGAACTATGTCACTTGGTCTACGCCATTCCTCTTCCGGGAATATTTCTATGGCGACAATATCACCGTCCACAGCCCTGTTAATTCCCGTGTGCCCTTGTAGTAATATCTGTTGATAATAATTTGCCTTTTTTAATGTAGGCTTAATGGGTTCAGACCTCCCTTCAATCATCACTAAGTTAAAATAAAATAAAACACTTATTGCACAATTCCAGCCGTCTCAGGTGGTACCAGGTATTTGGTCCAACGCAAGAAAAACTTCACACGAATTTGCACATGCAAACAATTTACACTGATTTATGTTGTCCATTTTTTACAGCACAAAATAGAGACATCTGAAATCACTACTGTAAATGTTTTGTCTGTGTGTGTTAAGTAAGACATGCAGATTGTATAATTATGTATTTGGATGCCAATTTCATAGTGTAGAAAAGATAGGAAGATGTAGGTAAGGCCACTTAGTAAATATTGACGAACAAAACGCTGGAACTCAATAAAACAAATATTAGACTCTTAAATACACTCACAGGTTTCTCATAACCATTAACATTTGCAGTGCCCTCCAAGAAGTTATCTCTCGACGCACGGAACGTGCCCTGGTGAAGATTTCCATTCCTGATGCCGGCGTGTATTTGAGTTGGGGTCAAGTGGGCCGGATACAGGGCGTCCTTAGAGTAACTCTCGGGCATGACATTCTTGGACAGTTTATCGGTGAGACCGATAAACCCCTTCACATTCTCTATGTAGTCTTTGACTGTAAGAGAAATTATAGGAAAACTGAGTATACTTTCCAAGGCCTCATTCTATTTGGCATCACTTGAATAGACAGTTTTTATGAACTGCATACAAACTGGGATTAGGTTTAACTAAACTTGTATGAAATTTGTACAAACTGTATGTGAGACTAAGAGCCTGTGCACACGACTTTTTTTAAACGCGCCATCGACGCGCGTTTGTTATGATTCAGACGCGATGCGCACGCGAGTCAGACGCAGCCTCTAGACTTGTTTAAGATAAAGCGCGCCGTCGACCCACGTTCCTAAAACGCGCGTCGACAGCGTGTTTAAAAAATGTGGTGTGCACAGGCCTTAATAAGGACGGCTTCAAACAGAAAGTCCAAATAACATTTGAACAATAAAGAATATAACCCAGAGCCTTACAATCTAGAGCCTTACATGCCTTACGTCTAGAGCCAAATCAAAATTACTTTCCCGGAAAACTAAATAGGTATGTATTCTCCTCATTAACCATAACTTCAAACATTATTATTAGAACCTATAACTACTAGAAAATCAAAGATTACCAGAACAGCATACAATGCCCTCTTCCTGTGCAATTTTCCTATTATTCTCATCATCAGTGAGCAGCACAATCTTTGGAAACTCTCCGGCCACACTGTTGATGCTGAGATGCCTCTCGTACCAAGCGGCAGCTTTACGAATAGCTCTATCATTGCGGTCATTCTGCTTCTCACCTGGAAGCCGCTCTATATATGTGTCTCTGGAATTATTATTTCAACTAAATAATTAAGGCTCAAATTATTTTTGAGTGAAATGCTATGAAGAAGTGTTAATAGGTACTAATTTTGAAATATAAAGGTAAAAGCAGACATAATTTGAGCTGCTCAACTCTGAACATGTCTGTGCCTGGTCAAAATGAGTAACTCAGCTCATGCAGAAGAAGTTTTACCATAAATGTTATCATGGCATTTTTGACTAGACTGTACCCAACTACATGTCTGAAAACTAGTAAGTGGCAATTAAAATGCATAAATCTGTAATTTGTGTAGAACCAAGGGCAAAATTTTTGTGTTAACAAAAATAATAAGACAATTTTAAATGCACATAGCATACTAAAACTTGAGAAATTTTGATTAGTTTAAGTTCAGAACTATTTCACTGTGTCAGTATACTCACTACATGCATTTTAAACTTGTAAATTGTATACTAAAGTAGAATAGAATAAAATAGAATAATTCTTTATTGTACTTCAGAGTTCAGAATAGAATTTATGGTAGGTACATCATATATTAGTCTTTGACCATTGTACTACATACTTGTGATGTTCATTCACAAATGAATTGAATCTCCTCTTTTTATTGCCGATAATCTCCAACAGTCTCTGAAATATAGCTGTGTTCTGATGTTTCACCTCCTCCAAGACTGTCTGCAGTATGATCACATTGTTCAGTGCGTCTTCCTCCAGCACATCTATTTGGTGGAGTACTACATTAGTGTCGAGGACTAGATAGTGTGGGTACTCAAATAAAACACAGACTGACTCTGGTCTGGAGTCCAACACAAACTCATCATCTTTGTGCGGACAAGTATTACATGCAGCAGATCCACACAGCAAATCATCGCGCAAATAATGCTCTCTCACAATCTGCGAATTTTATAGAAAAACTTGTAAGGCTCCCAGTTTTAGTGGGTAGTATTATTTTGTGTACAAAAATATTATATATAACCTCACTTTTATAATGTTGCCGCGCTTTGTTTTCGTTAAAAAAGTCTTTGTAGTCCACATTTTTGGTAATTTAAGTCACGGGTGATTAATCCCCACACTCGTTGATATTCTTAAGCAGAATTTAAGTGAAACATTAATTATTTACAAAAATAATAACAGCAAAAAGCAATCGCCAACAATCGTAGCCAAAGACACAGATTAGAGATTAGGCATGGGCAAAAAATATCGATATGATAAAATATCGATATTTTTCCAAACAATAATCGATATATATTGTCGATATTGTTAATCGCGATATATCGATATTCGATATTTATTTTAGAGTATGGAATTTGTATCAATTCCGATATTTTTTCAACAAATCAATTACAAAAAAAAAGAAACTAAAAATATGCACATGTAGACACACATCAAACAGAGGGTAATGTCCATATCTGATGACTACTGCAGGCTTACTCTTGAAATAAATTCTAATCTCGATCCGATTCGAAACCGATTCAGTTTCAATCTCAATCTCCAGAAATTTGGCACTCCTGAACGAACCTGATAGATACACTGATTGACATAGGGTGGCCATATAAATAAAAATATTAACTACCAAATTTAAAAATAATGAATAGATCTTAAAATCTATATATAAAATTGTATTTGATATTTATTTTTACATTAATAATCATATAAGTGTTATTTGCTAGCATTTATATGGTTTTTGACAGTAAATACTTAGGTATCAATAGCTAATTGTGTATGTCATTGCCTACGTTCTATTAAAAAAGCTTCCCACGCGCTTGTCATGCACTTCAAATATAATAAAAACAATGAATTTATTAGTCTTGGATAAAAAAAAGTTTCAAAGCGATGTTATCTAAAAGTTTTCAAGTTCCAGTGTTTTTAGTTTCTACGTTATAATGCACAAGTTCAAGTTAGTGGATTTACAATGTTCGACCAAGACTGGGAGAGATTTGTAGCAATAGCGAGGCTGAAGCAGAACTATCACAGCGAGGGCCTTATCACAAGTTATAGAAAAAATCGAGGGACTCAAAATAGCAATAAGAGAAGGCTCTCAAACTGGCGAATGCCCTTAATACCATTGCTGATGGCCTCCGACAAAATATATAGTAATTCTATTAGTATTCATTTAATTAGTATTTTATGATTAGTAAGGAACTTTCTAGCTTATGCTTGTTTTATTTTATTTATCCCAAATTTCTATAAATTTATAAACATGTAAATTTAGTACATTGAAATGCTTTTATTTATGTGAATATAAATAAAAAACTCTAAAAATAAAAACTATAATTGTATTTATTCAATACTTGTAAATATTAAATATATCTTATATTTGTACCATGAACTTATAGATATATTATTGTAATATGGCTCCTATAATATAAAATATTAATATTATTTTGCTTAACAAAAGCACACCAAATTACATTATTTAATACACAGTTCAGAACAAGCATTATAAAATAAAGTTCTAGCTTAATTGAAGATTATTTTACACATTAAGTCAATTTAATTATTATCAAAATAGAATCAGTGTAGTCTGAAATTTGTTCTCATATAATAATATAACAACAATATTTATGAAGATGCCGAACTCTCCACAGTTCTTGTACAAGTTGTGCTCAAGTTTCGACACCTCTGCGCAGCTCAGCGGGTATTGCGTTGCATTTCATCCATGAGTATGACATCCTCAATATCTTCCAGACCCAATCTTGCTTGGTTACAAAGAATACATCTCCATCTATGTTTTTAAAACTCCAATTGTATGCTCAACGTTAATGCGAGCCACGCAGTGCAGATGAAGTGTTATACTCTTTAGCTGAGCCTGGCGGTGTATCCGCTATTGGCACCATCATATATTCCTTTTGAGGTTAACCAGAATCACCTAAAATTATATTAAAAATAATTATCATCATTATAATAGGTAGGTAGGTATACTTTTAAAATATATTGCAGACATTATGAATATTAAAGCCCATTTGGAACAAGAAATGTTAACCAAGTAATAAAACTCTTTCTCTGACGTCCCAGCCTCTAATTTTTGGTAGCTGCCAGTGGCATAGAACGACAGAGCCACTAAAACCCAAAGAATAGAATAGAATGAAAAATATCATGTGAAAACTGAAAAGGTAACCTTAGTTAATTGTTGATTGACAAACCTTGAATTTTTTGGTACATATATCGCTATGGCGACTAGACTGGGACATCAAAGGTCATCCTTAGGTATATACCTCTTCACCTCTTTATCTACTCTGTATTTTTCCAAAATTCAACGTCCGTCATGGCAAATGCATTGTTTGCATAACGCGCCTTTCTTCTTAAATTCCGCCTTTGTCTCATATAGCAGTCTCATGTAGCAAGCTACAAGCTATAACCAACTACGATATTTTAATAAACAATAACGATACCAGGCACCGATTCCACTTGCAGATAATATACCGATATCTGATACCGTTATATGATGACAACGGATGCCGATGCCATCTAGTAGTAGATGTTGACAACGAGTGCTTATGATATTTAATGACCGGTGTAAGAATGGCAATATATCAAGCTATACGTTTCCAGTATGAGCTGACGTTTCATTCATCGTTGTACGAAAATCCTATACAATGCGAAATCAGCTTATAATGGAAATGTCTAGCTTGATTTGTAGCCGTGTAAAACCTTTCTTTTTTAAATTGTAATAGATAAATAAAAATTATTTCAAATTATTTACTTACTTACTTTATATCGTAGTCGTCTCATTTTTAGAACCTCAGCAATATTTAAATTACACAAATTGTCATAAGATTTCGATTACATGCCTATTATAAACAATGTATCATATCGGCAGCCAGTAACGGTAGGACAATTAGGTACACAAACTAGTAGGCATTGATGTCAAAAATAACGATACCAACATCGGATACCGCATTTTTGATATCGATTTGTAATGTAAAAATATTCACAAATGCTCATGACTATCGCTAACGTAGAGTAGCAACCTCAGAGTACACTTCTTCTCCATACTCTTAGGTAGCAACTAGCAAGCAAGTTGGGCCCATATGGCACATGACATGACGTATTTATTTAGGGATGGAACCAAGAAGATTATATATAAGACTGGAAATTGCGCCTAGAACTAGAAGCCAAATTAATTGAGCTTTAGTTATGTTTTCTATTCCTCTCACACTTTATCTGAAACAGCCATGATAACATGATAAACACAAAAAAAAACCAATCGGAACGTCGTCGTGTGATGATGTTATATATAATCTTCTTGGATGGAACCCATCAACCTGTATAGTTAAGGCTAAAGCGCCCATCTAGCCCGCGAAGTTCAAATTTTTTGAGGTTTTTTAGATTTTTTTCAAAATCTGACAACAATAAAAGGCACATTTTGTAATTCGCGAAAAAGACCGTGTGCAGTGCATTTATTAATATATCCAACGTACTAAAACATTTCAAGAACGACAGCTATCCAGATAATCTGCCACTTTTTGTATATTTGGTGATTTACTAGTATCATATCCACCGTGATAATATTTAGAGTAAAATAAATGTATTAATAAACGCACTGCATACTGTGTTTTTCGCAAATCACAAAATGTTGCCTTAAATGTTTTCAGATTTTGAATAAACTATAAAAATACTCGAAAATTTTGAATTTCGCGGGCTAGACAGGCGCCTTCACCTTAAAACTTCTTTGTGCGAATCAAAGAAATCGGTACCCTACCCTGTTGGCTGTGGTACCCTGAGTAAGTAGCCGATTTTCACTGTTACTGTCCCATAGAGGTATAAGGATAGAGGAGGGGAGCCCAGGCTCTCATACAAGTGGAAATGTCGCCCCGCTAGAAAGAGAGAGGAGATGAAAGCCGGGTACTTTTCTCTCTTTAGCGCCGAGGCCGAGGCTATTGGCGCATGCGCAGTCGCGCGCTTAGCGATGTCTTTTTTTTGTTATAATGTAGTAAAGTAATCTTTATCTCGTTGTACGCGCACATTCATTGGCATTTTTTTACAAGGTTTAACTGTACTTAAGTACCTGCTTATTTACAGACTTGCTATATATAGTAAGTAAGTAATAGATTTATGTATTGTGATTGTAGAATGTCATTTTTTTATTATGCACTGACCAGCGATTGACCCCAATCTCACCTGGATGGAAAGTGACGATGAGTCCAAAGATGTGATTCGCTGTCTCAGTAACAGCTTGTTTACTGATTTAAAGAGACTCAAGTTAATCTCTTCCCAGAAACACAGACGACCGTTGGTGAGAATTCAAATTTTTGCAGCAGGTATCTACGCATTAAGAACGACGAAACTAAAAGTAACGACATCTAACATGCACCCGAATTTGCCGTTTGTTGGCGCCTACAAGAGCTGCCCCCGTATTCACAACTGAGGGAATGTTTCCGACGTCGGAAACTCGTCGGGATTGGTACCTACGTCGGCATCTGCTGCAAGCTGCAAGTTTTCCACGTGCATCAATATGCCCTTAGGGTAGGTTAGTAAAAAAAGTAAAGTAGGTTGTAGTAATTATGCACCGTAGGCATGAGTAATTATGAATGGTGATTCATAATTAAATACTCATGCCTTGTATTAAATCTAATCTTAATACGGATTATTTACTTCTTGATAGATATTGCCAACTTTGTTTCTATAATAAATATGTTTTTAATTATTAGTTTTACAATATCTTAGATAAATCAAAGTTACAGAACAGAAGTGATGGATAGTGTAGTATTTGTTATTAGATTCAAAATTTTATTTTACGATGCGCCATTGTATTGTAGCTTGCACGAAACTGACAAGCGTGAGAGCGTCTTCCTCCCGTTGCAAGCACAACACTGCTGGCGGCTCAACGCGTACAGTAGGGATATTCAATAAAAATCGATTTTTGAATCACTCGATGTATCGATGTATTTTCATAAAACATCGAATACCAGATTTAATTAAAACTCCGTTTGATCTCCAAATCATTCTCATACATAGTTTTTACTTTTTTAATAAACAATATTAGAATCAGCGATGGTTTCCATGTGTACGGGGATGCCTGTACTAATTTGTCTGATAGGGGTTGGGTTGGGCTGATAGTAACACTGATATAGCTGATATGATAAAAGTTGTTATATTATAAAACTGACATCAAACGTAAGTAGTGGGAGTGAATTTAATGAGGGGTAAGAACGTGCGGTTTGCTTGATGACCGATGATGAACTGATTTTGGTTACAATACCATTTTCGTAAATGTGAATTTGGGTCAGTGTGATGGTTGCTACGTGCATGGTCGTACACCATGAAAAGTTGTATTTTATTAGTTATACATATAGATTTCTTGAAAATTCAGCATCCTTGAACACACGCGATAAATGTGTGTGTGTGTAGGAGTCGTATATAATTATAAATTGACGCTTGTATGGAGTGTCTGAGCGCTGACTAGGTGAGGGCTTTGTGTTTTGATGTCATGTTAGAAAAATTACTCGATTTTCAGTAAACATCGATGTTTGTAACCGATACATCGGAAGACATCGATACACACTTCCGATATATCGCATCGAAAAAAACATCGATGTTTTTTCTAAGTGGACACCCCTAGCGTACAACTTATACGCATCTGCACAGTGCGGCAACAGGTCGCCACCGGTCATCCACCAAAACAGGCCCGCTCCCGCACTGAGATACCTTTTTTTAACTTCTATGCCGCGCGGGTAGAAGAAGGCCTGCCGCGTTATTAAATTGCAATATTTCTACATTGTTAGTCACGAATCATAAACTATATTTGTCTCTGTCATAGTCGTAAAAATGCCCAGGAAACCGGTTCCTCACCAGCGAGAGAAACCAATTTTTCCTATCCGCACATTGATTTGACACAGAGTCGGGCCGATTATGGGTGAACCGCAGTGAACGTGTTA
Organism: Notodonta dromedarius; assembly: GCA_905147325.1. Taxonomy (NCBI): domain Eukaryota; kingdom Metazoa; phylum Arthropoda; class Insecta; order Lepidoptera; family Notodontidae; genus Notodonta; species Notodonta dromedarius. Next base: position 4,093,870 of record LR990167.1, read on the forward strand.
GAGACATAAACGGCAGTTTTTATCGTGTGATTCTTAACTGACTAAAAAAAAATATTTTTCTTTTATGTCTTGCCAAGAGTATGTCGACCGCCAAGAATTGAATACAAAAAAAAAGAAATGATTAAGTAAATGACAAATCGTTTTCAATTGGAATTAGGTATATTAGCAAGTGCTTGGGCCCAGGTAAGTTTAGGATTCGATGCAGCCCCCGCCATAGTTATGGATGCGTATTATCAATTGTATGGGTAATTGCGTCTCGAATCGCAGCCGCAGTTAAAATAGGTATTCAGTTGAGAGTGGCGAACGGCCAGCGCTCGTCGCATGTCGCCTGCGCACAATATCAGTGACTAACTGTCGGCACGTTACTATGTTATTGTTTGGTTCGTACTTATTACCAGCTCTAACAATGCAAATACGTTCAGTGAACATTATTACTGCATGAAGACAGTGACAATAATTATAATATTATCGGTAAAAGTTAAACAAGATAACAAGTGTTAACTTTATATATAACTTGCTATTGTGTGTTCATCTACTCCAAATATTTCAAGATAACAATGACTAAAAATAAAAAGATCAAGTCACCCCAGCAGCTATGGGAGTCTGTGTCATCGAAGTCAGTACATTTTGTTGAAGGCATATTTTATTGTCTTGGCGTGCTTGTTGCGAGACATCCATGGAAGACTATAATCCTAACTTGGATTTTCGTAATACTGAGTTCTATAGGTATAATGAAATTTCACATGGAAAAAAATCCTATGAACTTGTGGGTGCCACCGGAGTCCGATTTTTATTATGACACTAACTGGTATATAAAAAAGTTTGGCACAGGATTCAGACTTCAGAGACTAATAATAACAGCTGAAAATGTACTCGATCCGGAAACATTATCCGCTATCAACAACATAACCAAAAAGATAAACTCTATACAAATTAATTACAAGAATGAAGAGTACGGTTTAAAAGAATTGTGCTACAAAGTTCCTATTATTAATTTTTATAATTCTGATAGGAAAACTAGGTCAACAGACTCTAATAATAAAGTAAACGGCAGCTCATATAAAAATGATTTTAGAGAGAGTGATTTTTCTGATCCGACACTGTGGGTCGATGAAGACTTTTATTGTGAATTCTTGGACTCTTTTCACATGACTTGCCTTCAGTATAATATACTTGATTTATGGAAAAATGATCCAATTCAAATAAGTGCAGCAACGAAGCGTGATATTGTAACAAAAATAAACAATGTTAAGATTAATCCTACTACTGGTCATCCTGTGGATTACTCAAAATTATTAGGAGGTGTTAAATATGATGAACATGGAGACATAATAACTGCGAATTCTGTAATGTTAACATGGTATACACAAGTAAATATGTCTGCAGTTAATTTAGATGAAGTGGGAAACTTGATCGGCACTGAAGATTGGGTATCCGTACCATTAGCCATGTGGGAAAAAGATTTCCTAGACGCAATGAAAGATATATCGGATAAAGCATTCGGGATGAAAATTTATTATGAAGCTGGAAGAAGTTTCGCTGATATAAGTGGTAATGCAATGTTTGATGATCTAGATAAGTTAATATTAGGTATTCTGTTAATGTTTTTGTACGTACAGTTAGCCTTATCACGTTTTAACTGGCTCGAAATCAGGCTAACCCTCGGCAGTGTAGGATTGTTGACTGTGGGAATGGCGTACGTGTCTTCTGTGAGTTGGTGTTCTATATTTGGCATATCCTTTGGTCCCGTCCATTCTTCCTTACCATTTCTTTTAATGGGTCTCGGTATCGATGATATGTTTGTAATGAGTGCATGTTGGAATAATTTATCTGAAGGTGAATCAAAGAAAAGTGTCCCAGTTAAAATAGGGCTCATGTTGAAACACGCTGGGGTATCTATTGTAATTACTTCATTTACTGATATCATTGCGCTCTTCATCGGTGCTATAACTATACTGCCATCGTTAAAATCTTTTTGTATTTATGCCGCCCTGGGTGTATTCTTTATATTTTGTTACTCAGTTACATTTTATGTAGCGGTATTTGCATTAGACATTAAAAGAATTCAAGAAAACCGAAACGGTATTTTAGTGTGTTATAAACACAAAAAAAAGATTCGTACTTCAACGAAAAAAACTATGTTTCAGAGACAACTAGAAGGATTTTATAAAAATGCTGTTTTTACCATTCCTGGTAAAACAATTATAATTTTAATAACATTAATTGTGACAGGCTTTAGTATACAGGCTGTGCTTCAATTAGAACAAAGGTTCGATCCTAAGTGGTTTATTCCAGATGACACGTATTACAAGCAATTTCTCGACGCTAATGATTTTTATTATCCAGAAGAAGGAAATATGGCTATGGTGTTTTTAGGAAAGCTAAATTATACTGAAGAATATTTAAATTTGTATAATATGATGCAAGATTTAAGGAATGAGTCTTATGTGAATGAATTAGTTTCTTGGATAGAACACTATCATTTGTATGTTTTAAAAAATTACAATCGTGACATAGTTAAAAACACATCAGCTGTGACAGACCATGAATTCAAGAGCTATTTATCAAGGTTTTTGTATAGCCAAATAGGAGGTAGGTTTCAAATCAATTTTAAGTTTTCTGACTATTTTCGATGTGGTGATCCAGCGACTGAAATAATGGCATCAACTGTTACTTTTAAATTTAGAAAGTTTCGAGGGCCGGACGAGTATGTGCCGGCAATGAATCGTATAAAGCATTTAGTCAAATCTACGAATATTACAACGGGTGATAGTTATCGGAGCGTTTGGTCTAAAGTGTTTGCGAATTGGGTTACCGATGAAATAATAGCTGTTGAAGTGCAAAGGAATATAGAGTTAGCATTAATTTGTGTAATGGTATGCACTGTCATCTTGATTACTAATCTTCAAATGTGCCTGTGGATTTTTATATGCGTTCTCTTAACTATAACTAATGTATTGGGATGGATGCAAAGATGGGGCATGACTGTTGATATAGTATGTTGCATAGGTCTCGAACTAGCAATAGGTTTATGTGTAGATTATGCAGCTCACGTTGGGCATACATTTTTGACAATTTCAGAGGGCTCTAGACAGGAGAGGGCTTTCAAAACGGTCACATCTATCGGAGGCGCTGTGTTGCTCGGTGGTGGGACCACTTTTCTCTCTCTATCGCTTCTTAGTATGTCCAAAGCTTACACTTTCCAGTCATTTTTCAAGATTTTCCTTTTAGTTATTATTTTTGGATTGTTCAATGGCTTAATGTTCTTACCTGTCATGTTGTCATTAATTGGGCCAAGTGCCTACAAAGATAAAGACGTAGATTCGCCAGAAATTATTGAGTTAAATGGAAAACAAGATCTTACAGAAAAGCAAACAGATGATGGATGATATACTTACAAGCCAGAATTTTATGTGATAATGTAATTTATTTATGATCTGTACATACATAGCTGTTTTATTGATAATTTAACTATAACAGTGATGCGTTAGTAAGGGTGTGAGTGGTTACCCATAATTTCCCAAAACCTAGATCAACATGTAAATTTTCCCAAAAAGGAGATTACTCCCTTTGTACTCGAAAGGGTCGATTTGAGTGATGTAGAATCAAATAAGTTAATTAATTAATATGATTATTTGTGTAGAATAAACACGTATCTAACTATCGGTATGATGCAACGGCTCCTTGATAATATGATAAGTAGTCATACTAATATTATAAAGAGGAAAACTTTGTTTGTTTGATTGTAATGAATAGGCTCCGAAACTACTGAACCGATTTGAAAAAATCTTTCACTGTTGAGAAGCTACACTATACCCGGATGACATAGGCTATAATATATTTTCAAAAAAATTAGGGATTCTTACTAAAACTCTAATAATGTAACCGCAATGTACCCGTGCGAAGCCGGGGCGGGCCGCTAGTACAATAATAAAAACGCTTGCTTCAGTCACAGGTTGGATGGTGGAGCCTCCTTCCATTTAATATTTTCAGTTTGATGATAAAAATTAGTAAGTAATTTGTTTAGATATAGGTGCAGGTTGGGTAAGAATTGTGTCATAATGATTTAAGGTAAGTACATCAATATTGGGTAGTTGCTATTTGTAATCGCACTATGGAGATAGACTGTAGCTATGTAAATATATCAGTTTCTAAGTAAATATCTCGATACATTCTGTAAATATTTGGCACCACTTCAGTATAAGTAGCTACTTTAATGATATACCCGTGACGCACATTTATTATTGATAATTATTATACTTACTTGTTGTCTTGTACATTAAGTAGAGATCTACATACCTACCTAATATGCAAGTCACAATGATGAATTACCGTGACGAATAAAAGGGAAAGTAAATAAATATGTGAATTGATAAGTAGACAGAATGCGATAAAAATGCATTTCAATTGTATGCATATATCTTAATTATTTAAGTAGGTAAGTAACTAGTTATATCCCCCACTTACCTACTGTAAGTTTGTAAGTAGTTACTAAGTTTATGTGTTGTACTTATCTATAAGTAGGTATTAGTTTTTAATAAAGCCCTAATCTTCAAACCATGTTTAATAATGATAATGACGTAGGTACTATGACTGAATATGCTTGTAAGTAAATGAAAACAATATACCTATATAACGTTGTCTTTGGGACTCGTCTCTTTTTTTTATTTTACCCAGTGACATTAGAAGTACTAGGTAAGCCATTAGGCAGTTAAGTCAGTCTTTCACATGCATGATAACAACACAGTATTATGTTTATTCTTCAATTCTTGTTACCCGCATTTAGCAATTCTAAATGCACTCACGACGGGTCACTGAATGAGAACAGGATGCCGATAATGTGTCCCTGATTAACTAACCACCAGTAGTTTGACAAGAAAATTGCTCTTTGAACTGGCGGAACCTAATTACCTTGATAGGTATAGCCTATTATAACCTATTCGCAACTTTGCGTATTTCACTCTAGTTTTTAAGCACAAATGTTGCAGTATGGTAACTTTTAGTACTTACTTGCTCATTATTACGAATGTGCTATGTGACCACACATACAAACATTCACCCCCCTATCTAATACTATGTCATACTTACTTTTAGGGGGTTGAGATTTTATAATCGCCGTCTCGCCTTATAGCTTCAAAAAAATTGGGATTTGATACAATCTTCCATCCCCTATTATTTTATATAGGGGTAAAACAAGAACGTACCTAAGTACCTCAGTATTATCAATAGTATTTCTTGTGACATGTGGGTAAACCGCAAACAAACAGTTAAGTACTTAATTGTTTTGGAAATAATGTTTAGGATTTAACAAAGGCAATACCGATGTTACATAGTTTGGTAAGAACTTAATTTTCGAAAACATACTTAAATATCTTGCATTTGCCTTTCAAAAGTTAAGAAAGGTCAGTTTTTAGCTGTGGCCTATTTAGATTAAGTTGGGCTAGGTTAGTTATCTAACCTACTTAGATTTTCAGTTTGGTAACCTAACCTCATTAGATAAGATTAAATCTGGCGATAAACAATCAGTTCCCGACCACTGTCTGATGGGGTTCCTCCAAGGTTATGTTTTAGGGTTCCACACTTAAACGCAGGGGTCACCAAATCATTTAAATTCATCTTATAGAATAATTATTTATTGTAACATTTACTAATAACATAGACACGAATATAATTAATGCATACATTGTATTATAAGTAATAGGTGGAATTTTATTACTAGGTAACAGATGTAAGGCACATACCTGATCCGGATTATTTAAAAGGAATTATAAAAAATACACCTTGTTTCTACAACGTGTTAAATCAATTTGGTCAGAATCGATTCCACTAATAAAAAATAAGGGTCAGATTTTATAAAACAAAATATCTTCAACCATGCCGCTCGCTTTTGAAATTTACTTATCTCTATCGCTTTCTTATCAGAGGTCGAATGAGCGTCATTGCAAGGTACGATGCGATATGCTGATCTAGTTAAGCCGGGCGCCGCGCTGATATTTGTTTTTTTTGCATTTTCACAAACAAAAAAAGCAAATATGTAGTATTATCTTAAATATACCGCTTAAATTTTATATGAACACACGCTGAGCCCGCGACTTCGTCCGCGTGGAATTTAACTTACCAAAAAAGCCCGCTCCCGCGTTCTGAGCCCGCACGACAGAACCCATTCTTTCATTTTTTAAAATTTTGATTTTCTAAAATAAAAGTAGCCTAAGTTACTGCTTATAACATCAGCTATCTACCAGTGAAAGTCCCGTCAAAATCAGTCCACCCGTTTCGGAGATACTCTTTGATTTCATGTGTTTTTAATTTTTTGCGCGGAAACCTAATTGTTTTTCAAAAATTAAAGTAGCCTAAGTTAATCCCTATTACATCAGCTATCTGCCAGTGAAAGTCCCGTCAAAATCGGTCCAGCCGTTTCGGAGATTACCCGGAACAAACACACAGACAGACAGACAGACAGACAAAAAAATTAAATCGCGTTTTTGCTATAGGTGTCGTATGTACTTTCATATGCATTTAGTGAAAGGGTGTTATTTTGATATTACAAACAGACACTCCAATTTTATTTATTTGTATAGATTTATAATAAAAAAGTTGGGGTGTCTGAGGTTTTGTGCTATTTCATAAACACGTTGTACCCATACACATACACATTTTTGGTAAGTCTATATTAATACATAAATAATACAGGATAATACATTAATTTATAGACACATAATAATATCGAATGCCATGATGATATAAGCAGTAAAGCTTCCATATTTAACGATCACAAGTTTATTTTTATGTTTTGAAAATGTTCAAATAACCTATTGGTTACGTGTTTTTTAATTGCGATACCTACATAGGTAGGTTTATAAATCCTTTCAAATTTCGAAGGAAATATTAGATTATTTCTTGTAAACGGAAATTAAGGTTAAATAATGACTACCTCACTAAGGCTAATTAAATACTTACTTACTAGGTAGGTACTTATAAATAGTACATAGGTACTTACCTTCTTGTTGAGAAAATTAGAATAGGTAAGTAGGTATATTATTCTTAATGAAGTGGTTTAGGTACAACACTTAGATTTATGTTAAGTAATTTAGGTAATTATGTATTAGATGCTAGGATGGATGTATTAGATGGATGCCTATAATATTTTATAAGTTAAATACTTACTTTGAAGTAAAAAACATCATCAATATTCAACCATCTGTGCATCAATACATGGGTGCAGGGATGCTAGGTATGACTCCTAAGCCAGCATTAACTTCAATACATTTTCATAACTTCTGTTCTCTGAACGTTGATGAAAACAAAGCTGACACTTTATAAGTACCTATCTACTTCAATTGTCATACCTATAAGGTCACTAAAACTTCAGCAGTCCTTAGTGAAAGAAAAAAGACATTCGACTTTTTAATTGCGAGGCGTAAGTTTGACCCAGAACTCCGGGATAGTGGTGATGATGCCCTGGATTCTCCTAGATTTCTCGAGGAGTGGTTTCCCGTCAGGGGTAGACACGTGGAACGCTTGCATGAACGCCGCGAACACTTGGAACATGGTCTGACGTGCGTACGTCTCGCCTGCGCATAGTCTCCTACCTGTGTACAAAAATGTTACCACTTGAATTTCGGCTTTAAAATTAAAAATATTGTCTATCGTTGGTATAAAATAAAAAGCTCTATCTTGTTATTTTGACGTTTGCGATCGTACTGGGTTATTAAATATCCGGGTTTATAGGTAGGTAAGTATGCATGGTTTTGTTGTTTTTACAAGAAGCTCGGTAAACATCAACTGGCAACTTTAAACATTATTGTATCACAACCTTTTAATTGCGTGATTTGTTTCCATTCATGTGTTGCGCCAAGTAGGTACGTAAGTACTTACCTACTTACATAGGTATAGGTACTATAGTATTTATTATGAATTTGCTACATACCTATTTCGGTGCAAGATATTGTTTGACAAAGGACGCTAGATAACCTTCAAAAAATCGTGAGACGCATGTTTAGATACGTGTATCCATATGATAAGCTAGTCAAAACACATTGTTACAAACAGTTTGCCTTGATAAACAAGATTATTTATCAATGTAGAGGTCGTTTACCTACTTATTTCATCATAATGTTTTCAAAGGTTCATTTGAAATTATTAAATAGATAGGTGTATTGAAGGCAAATAATCATTTTCTTTCATTGTAGGTTAGGTTAGGTTATCATCGTGGGGGGACCCCACCCTGGGACTTGGAGGCGGAAGTCTTAGCCTCAGTCTACCGGCGAATGGTGCAATCGCGGAGCCAAGGCACCGCTCCGCCGATAGACCTAATGACATGGCGAAGGCAAGAACAGGTGCCTGCTCTTTGCAGATGGCAGGAGCGACTTGCGGAGTCGAGTGCCGGCCACTCAACGATAGAGGCAGTGCGCCCAATCCTCAAGGAGTGGGTACACCGAAAGCAGGGAACGCTTACCTTCCGGCTTGTGCAGATCTTGTCAGGGCATGGTTGCTTCGGCAAGTATCTGCATAAAATAGCCGGAAGTGAGGCGAATCCGTCGTGTAATGAGTGCGGATGCGACGTAGACACGGCACAGCACACCCTTGAGGTCTGTCCAGCTTGGGCGCAGGAGCGCAGCTAGCTTACCGCAACAGTGGGGAGGGACTTCTCCTTGCTGACTGTTGCTGGAGCCATGGTTGGAAGTGAAAGAGCGTGGGAGGCAATGATCGCCTTCAGCGAACAAGTACTTAATGTCCAGGAAGGAGTCGCTAGAGAGGGCTAGAGAGAGTGATCCCCTGGCGCATCCGAATCGGCGCAGGAGGCCTGGACGGAGAAGACGGGCGTAAAATGGGCGTGCGGGTGACAGCATAGGGTGACTGTCGCCTGCGCACATCAACGCCCTCAAGGAGGATATAATTGCAGTAGCCAATGCTACGCACGAAGCAATTCCCTTCGTCACACCATCTGGCGGAGGACCTTTGGGGTTGTGGACACAAAGAGCGGGGGCCCTGCGTGTCAGTCAAGCAACCCCGAGGAGGACGGCGGTGTGGTATGGTCCACGCCGCCGTGAGAAGGAGGTGTCCGTTCGCGCGTGCAACCGCTGACAGGGTCACGGATGTGTATGAAAGCTTGCCTGTGGCCCTGTCGCAAGGCGGGAGTAAGTCCACGTGGGGTTTTAGTCGGTAGAAGTCCTATAAGGAATGCCCCACGAAAAAAAAAGTTATCTTCGTGGATTACGGGATCGCTCGGTGACAGCAAAAGCCGAGTGAGTCTGGCAGACACCACGCGAGTCATACCTACATTTCCTCTTAGGAACTTCCTTTCATACATCACACAAACAAAGCCCACATATACAACCTCTATATAAAATAATAAAATAAACAGACACAACATTCATCCATCTCCTATTAGCTATCAACCCCCGGTCGCCGGTCTACGCCACGCCCTTTCCGGAACCCGGAGAGTGCCAGGGACGGACAACACGCGAAGGAACTCCGTCAGGTTTTCGTGAGTAGGAGTCTGACATACCCAGTCTGCTTCCTCGTAGCAAACTGGGAAAAAAGGTTATCTTCGTGCGTGATCTACTTAAGGCTAAAGCGCCCATGTAGCCCTTCAAGTTCAATTTTTTTGAGTTCTTTTAGAAATTTTTCAAAATCTGACAATAATAAAAGACAAATTTTGTAATTCGCGAAAAAGACCGTGTGCAGTGCATTTATTAATATATCCAACTTACTCTAAAACACTTCAAGAACGACAGCTATCCAGATAATCTGGCAATTTTTGTATATTTTGTGATTTACTAGTATCATATCCACCGTGATAATATTTAGAGTAAAATAAATGTATTAATAAATGCACTGCACGCGGTCTTTTTCGCGAATTACAAAATTTGTATTTTATTATTATCAGATTTTGAAAAATTTCTAAAAGAACTCAAAAAATTTGAACTTCGCGGGCTAGACAGGCGCCTTCACCTTAAGCCTTTTTATTCGATTCACTTTTATTTATATCGATACAAGTACCTACTAAACCATTTTTATTCATTGTTTTGAAAGTGGTGAAAATGGTGGAATCCGCTATTTCATACCTACCTTCAAATCCATTTTTTTTGACATTTCGTTGTTTGTCTCTTAAATCAATATTACCTACTTTCCATGCTTTGAAAATATTGACGGAAAATTCCAACTCTACAGAATCATGAGTTGAATCCATGGTATCAGGTTTTGTTACGATGACCCTTAAGGTCATAGCCCACTTACACGACTCTGCTACCACCCGACTAATAAAATTTCATTCAAATATGGGTTTTAAGTCGTGGCCTTGCGGTATAGTTTATATTGACAACATAAATTAGCAGACAGCTCGGTGTCAGCAAGCTTTCCGCTATCAGACTGCTCGGTAGTGACGCCTCGCTGATCACGCGGTGTAGACGAGCGGTCGGCGCGGTGTCCGCGCGGTAACTGCTAGTAGTCGCCGCGGCGACGGGCGACTGCTATCACATACCGCGCGCCCGCGCCGCCCCTCGAGCGAGCCTCTCCCGCCGCGCGCCCGACATGCGGTCATTTTCGAATTATCTACCAAGCAATCCGCACGCTCGATATTTTTCCGAGTGCTTTCGCAGGTATTGAACGTATCCATTATGAATAAAGAAAAACTTATTGAACAAGTGCGAATATATCCCTATCTGTATGATGCCAGTGACGCAAAATACGCCGATTGTGTTAAAAGGGATCAAGCATGGAAATGTATTGCCAGGACGATGTCTGCAACAGGTATGTACCTATCTACGTACTATCCTATACCTACTATATTAAATACGCGGTGGAGGTAAAATTGTATTTTATTATTTTGTTAGTCATTTTCAAAATTATGATTCCGAAATATATGTATAACTGTGTGTTTCTCTGTATCCCAGAGGGATATCCGCTTATTGCTCGAGAAGAATGGCTAAAACAAAAGTGCATGTTAAAATAATAACTATCTTTGTTGTCTATAAGATATTTATTTTTGATATAACAATAAAATATGGGTTGTAAAAAAAGTACGTGCAATATTTTTCAGTGTGGTTTAATGTCGATCTTATAATGAAGGAAAAATATTGCACTACCTTTTTTTACCGCGTTATTAAATATGTTGATACTGCCATGAAACTTGACCTTCTGGAGATTGAAAGTAAGATGAAAAGAAGTCTCGAATATTAAAAGCATTTTCTGCACTGTCCGTTCCGTTTTCTGGTAATGGTTGCAGGAAATCATTCTCGTTGTGATGTATTGGTTGCTGTATCTCATGTTGATTTAGATGCTCTATTTCATAACTTCGCATAATATTATGTAAAATACATGTCGCTAGTATCAATTTGTCAACGTGTTTCGGGTTCACATTAATACTTTTGTTATAAATGCCAAATTTTTGGTACAATATTCCAAATGCATCTTCCACAACTTTGCGTGCTCGTGATAAACGTTCATTGAATATAGTTTGTGCTTCAGATAAACCACGACAACGAGGGTATGGCCTCAATAAATTTCTCATTAGAGGAAACGCCTCATCTCCTATGAAAACATGAGGTATATCTCTGTTACTTCCAGGTAGCGGTTTATCGTTTGGAATATGTAATGAATTACTTTCAAGACGTCTCGCTAATTTCGAAGATGCAAATATTCCACCGTCACTATTTCTACCAAAAGCGCCTATATCAACTATTATAAATCTATATTTATCATCAACCACAGCCATTAGGACAACAGAAAAGTGTTTTTTATAATTAAAATATAGCGAACCACTATTAGCAGGTGCTATGATGTTGACATGCTTTCCATCTATAGCGCCGATGCAATTTGGAAAATTCCATCTGTCTTGAAATCCTCGAGCTATATTTATCCAACGCTCTTCAATTGGCGTTGGAATGAAAACTCTCATTAGTTTGTTTATGATTGCGTTACATACTTCTTGTATAATTGATCGGATTGTTGATTCGCCTAATCTAAAGCTTGAACTCAACGCCCTTGCTGAATTTCCCGTAATCATGTATCTGAAACAAAACTTTTTTTATTAATATTTCACGTCTTCACTTCGATTTCTTTCTATTTCAGAATCAGAGTGCAAGAAAACATGGGCAAACTTAAGAGAAAGCTACAGAAGGGCAGTTGTTAAGAAACGCACAAAAAGTGGTCAGGCTGCTACCTCATCAAAAAAATGGCAATTTGAAGAGGAAATGTCGTTTTTGTTACCGCATATGAAACAAAGAAAAACAATTTCATCATTAACGGATGATGATAGTGAAGATATAGAAAATTTTGATGTGAGTGAAATTAACGAATTGCTGTCAAATCACGATGATTCTCCCATCTCATCGAATAACCCAGCACTTGATATCACCAACCGACCAGAAAGTTCTTGTTCAACAAATACGTCAGCAAACTCTCCTTTGTTTCCGAACATACCTAAAAGGAAGCGATTTAAAGGGACCCACGAAAGTACCTCAGCATCAGCTGAACTTTTAAAATATTTACTTAAAGAAAAAGAGACAAATAAAGATGACGAGATTGACAAGTTTTTTTCGAGCATTGCAACAACGGTAAAAAAATTAAATTGTTACAACCAATCTGTCCTCAAGTCTAGAATATTCAATATGGTGTCTGAAGTTGAATTACAAGAAATCCAGGAACAAACTAATTTATATGCTGGTTCTTCACGACACAATACTGATATTGAGAGTCCTTCGGGTTATAACATCCACAATCTAGGACCTTCCGGTTATACCACCCACAATACAGAACTTTCGGGTTATAACACCCACAATACAGGATCTTCGGATTATAACATCCACAATGCAGGCCCTTCCGGCTATAATACCCGTAATGTAGAGCTTACAGGCAATAATTCTCCAGTTTTAAAAACACCGAAATTGAACAATGAATTGCCTAATGCTTCACAAACAAAAGATTCCTAACTTTTTTTTTTATTGATTTTGTGCTAACATTGCATTGTAAGCGATATTGGAAATTAGAGACTGATTGTTATTAATTTTTTGATTTTGAGTTAACATTGTAAGCGAATCCAAATTTTTTATATTGATTTTGAGTTATAAGTGATAAGTGATGGGAATTAGAGACTGATTGTTATTTTTTTTTTAATAAATATGTACAAATTTACAAAAAAGTTTCTGTTTCACTTACCTCAATGTGACGGCAATTTTTTCTATTGGTGTTATTGCTTGTCGAAATTTCGTATTCTTCTTTGTTATGTCTTTTCCAATAAATGACAATATGTAATTAAATAGGTACCGATCCATACGAAAGTAAATAAAGAATTTTTCTTCATCATCTGATAGGTGTCTTTGGATCTGCCAGAATTCTCCTTCCGCATGTCTTGCTTTAAGCATTTTATGCACCCAAAATCTTCGGCTGTTATTTCTTGAACTTCTCTCTTCATCCTCAATTGCAATAGCAATAATTGCTAATTCGCGCGTTGTGAATCGGGACATAGTAAAAAATACTAGTTGCTTCAATGGAAACCGATCGCGAACTGTGTCTGTGGCGAAAAGCGCGACCGGTCGGCGCGTGGACAGCTGGGCGTCTGCTAGCTGTCAACGAGTGGACTGCTGGGCACCAGCTAGCTGTCGCCGCGCGGACTGCGAACAGTCGCCTTCTTTTAGGGCGGTGTTGGGTGGGAGCAGTGTTGGAGCAGAGTCGTATAAGTGGGCTATGACCTTAACACCTTGTACATGAAGGACTTCCATTATAGATACCTACCCGCTCAACATAAGTAAGTTAAGTGATCTGAGAAATATTTATTGACGTACTTAGACTATAAAGTGTTGACGTAAGTAAACTTTATTTCGATACGTAGGTGCATACTAGTGATGTAACGAATATTCGCATTCGCATTCGCATTCGCGAATATTCGCATATTTTTTGACATTCGCATTCGCATTCGCATTCGCAAGAATCTATGCGAATGTTTGGCGAATGTTTTTGAAAAACATAAAGGAAATTACCCATAGATGGATATGGAATGTTAACAAGTAGTAAGAATTATATATTATTTAAACAAACTTGCTCATAGGGTGACCCTTATTGCACCGATTTTAGGTTCATATTGCAGCTTATTACGCACTAGTGCTATTGACTTCACATTTTTTAAATCTTAGTAAAGAGTTATCCCTAAAATAGTAAACATTTAAAACAATAAATAAACGATGTTTATTAAAATATTTTACATAAATACATTGACTATTTAAATAAATTTCTTTCACATTCAATTTCATTGTAAATAAAACATATAATAAACTTTCGATTTATTATATTTCAAATAATATAATCAAATAATATATTACCGGCTTTGCCAGGCCCATAGATAAATATAACCGGCCAAATCCATGTCGGACTACGCATACTCCAGGGTTCCGTAGACATCGCGCCACTTTTCGGTAATACAGAACTCACAAAATAAAAGTAATGTTTTTTTAATTGATATGAAACATCGAATACGGCGGATCACGTAACCTATTGATTTCTGCGAAATTAAAAAACGATTGGTCACCTTTTTAAATAAAATAATAAGAAATTCTGTTACTAAATTTGTTAAACCGGCATCATAGACATCTTCAGCTTTTGCTGGACATAAACATTCATTTTCTTTTTGGACTGATGAAAATTCTTATAAGGATTTTTAATTCAAATAATTAAGTTAGACTGGGTGCACAATCAGTGGTGCGTGGTTTGAGACTCAATCCAAATATTGGATTTTTAAAAAAAATATTATATGGATTTTAAATAGTAAAGAACTATTTATTTCCTATAATATACCATTTATAATGTGGTTCTAATTTAAAGGATGATGATCTTGCTACTTAAGTAAAAAAGGCCCCAATGAAGCTCAATATTTCGTAAACGGGAATTGATATTGAAAAACTGTTAAAAAACCTTCAAATAATTTTAAAATACTTACTGAACAATACCTCAGTCGAGAGGGTGTGTAAACATTTTTTTCTTCGCTCCCCTTTGTTAAGTACGGCAGGTACAATGGAATAACTTTGCTATCAAAATTTAAAAACAGTTTTTCAGTGGTACATAACTTTTTTTTGCCTAGTTTGCAGTATTTTAGCCCTAATAGTCTCTGAATAAAATTACTGTGATAGCAGACGGACGTGCCGAAACTATAAGGGTTCCGAGTTAGACTACGGAAACCTAAAAACTTACGGCGCGCCATGTTGTTTTATTTTTCATTCATCCTGCAATTCTCTAGGTCTTAAAAAAATTCGTCAATTGTGATTTTTTCCAATTAAGATTGTACTCTCAATATTTTTTACTCGCAATTAAGTTGTAAAATGACGTATGAAATGCGTGAGCATTGTTAATTACACACCTTGGCTCCATCACAGCACAGCCCTCGCGTTAGTCTCTGGCTGCAAACCAGCCTAGATCGTAACTTAGCTCACTTGCACATAATGCACTTATTTACATATATTTCAATTAAAAAAAAAATCACTGTCTTAAGGTATAGGTCTACCAGAATCTCATGGCAAATGGGGAAATAAAAATTTGTTGTGTGCAATACTGGGGAAATTGGATTAAACGATCTTGATACTGTTTAAGTTTTATTTATATCTTTAGTCATTAATTAACATGAAGTATACTAGGTATGTGTATGAAGAATGTTGTTATACATCGGGTTCTTAACATAGGAAAATATGACAAAGAAAATAAATCCAATCATATATTACTTTATGTACTAATTTATTATAATGTTACGTACACGTACAGGGGTAGGTACAATTAATGCCGTTAAACGTGTAAAAAGGGTTTATTTCGCTCTCCACAAACTCGACAAATACACAGCACTACACTAGTTACACACAACAAGCACCGTTCCGAATCAATTAGCAGACTCGCAGTATTCCAATATTATCGCTCAGGTCACTGGTATATTGCTCTTCGTTCGCTTACTTTAGTTCCGTACACTGTCGCTTCCAAGAAGTAACTAACTCGCTGGAAAATACACCATCGTTCGATGTGCCCTCACCTATGATTCGCCGTATAGTAGTACTGGAAACCCCTATAAAGAAGCTATAATTAAGTAAGAAAAATATAAAATAAACTAAAAGTATCAAAACAACTCAGTCCAACTTACCGGTCAACTCTACGACGCGCTTTAAAATCAAAGATTGAGTTTGATTTACGCCTTCTTCTTCCCTTATTTTACGATACACATTGAAAACAATATTTCTCGCTTGAGATCGAAGTGGCTTTTTCGACATTTTCACAAAAACAATAAATTGCCAAGAAGATATCACAAAATCTCAACAGCGGTTGACAAACCTTGTACTTTGATTTGGCAGGTGACAATGGACATTGCCATATGAAAGTCACATTTTTTTTATATTTTTTAATGCCATGAGATTCTGGTAGACCTATAGGCAACTAAATTATAAATAGGATCTTTCTCTATTGCTCTTGTTAGTCTAATTAAAATATTAACTCAATAAAATTTGAATATAAAATAAATTTGATTAATGAAATAATACTAAACTACCCTCAAATCAAAACAAATCTCTTCGAATTAACTTTATGTGACTAACTTCGTTCTTTCAACCTATGTATATGGGTTCGGCTATGTTTGGCTGACACGAAATGTCTATCCTGTCTAATATTTTGCGCGCTCTTTATTAACAACCAAGAAATAGGCGTGTTATAAGTTTCATGTGTATTTGTGTGTCTGTCTGTGGCATCGTAGCGCCCAAACAGATGATCCGATTTTAATTTTGTTTCTTTTTAAGAAAGGTATTCTGATCGAGAGTGTTCTTAGCTATGTTTCACGAAAATCGATTCAACCGTTTGAAAATTATCAGCTCTTTTGTAATTTAAAAAGTCGTCGCATCGGGGTTTTTTTAAATTTTCAATTTAGGGTTTCTTATTTGAAAGTCAACATTCGCATTCGCATTCGCATTCGCGAATGTTGAAGCCAAATATTCGCATTCGCATTCGCATTCGCGAATGTCAAAAATCCAACATTCGTTACATCACTAGTGCATACCTATTTTAGTGGTATATGTTGGTGGAACCTTTAAAACGCGAAACTTTTGTTCGCTTACGAGGTACCTACCTGCTCCGAAGGGCAATGACTTGTCGCTGGCGAGGTCGAGCTGGCCGTCCTTAATGAACCTGTCCGGGCGGAAGTTCTCAGGGTCGCCCCAGATCTTCTTGTCCATGTGCATCATCACGAAGTTGAAACTCACCATCGCACCCTGTAAGTAGTAAATAGGTATACATATATGTTCAAAGGATCCCGGGGCCCATTTTGATGAAAACAAAACGGCCTTTATTGATTTAAAAAATAAATTATGTTAACCAGAAATGCCTAAATCAAGTAGATTTTGGAAAAAAAACCTTATTGCAACAGCCGACACGTATATGAGGATCAAATTCTGGGGAGTACTTAGTCACGGCATAACCTGCCATAAGTAGGTAGTATTTACTTATAAGGTAACTAAATAAAACCACTTACAACCTACTTACCTTGTAAGCAATAGTTATGTAAAAGATACGTTGCCTATCTATGCCATATCACGTCCTAATCTACAAACTATTGCACTGAATGGTACGATCACTAGCCAGGAAATGGCCAATAGAATAGCTAATAGGTCGGTTAGTCGCAGAGAAGTAAAAGCAAAATTACTGTAAGTAAATACCTAAAACTAGCATAGGTACATTTTATAAGATCTTTTCAGATTGGATCTAGCACTGAATCAGCCGCGAATTTAGAAATTTGTCAGATCAGTAGCTATGCGAGTCACTTAATAGGTAAGTTCAGTTCATTAATCGTAACGGTATCACGCCCGCAGAACATAACTCGTAATGTAATAGAAAATTCGAAAGCGTGTGTCAGTGTTAAACCAGGAATGCATGCTTCGGTGACTGAATTTGTATCTAGTAGATACCTAAGTTGGAAACGAATAAAGTCTATACAAAGATTATCTAAAAGGTAAGGTAATTTTATCATCAAATAACAGATACATAAGTTCTCTTACCTAATAACGTACGCTAATATATCGTCAAATAGGTATTGATTTAACATAGCTTTGAGAACTACTATGTAAACCCGCCCGACTGATAAAATTTAAATAGATGAAGCTACTTAGTGCATCGGTTCTTATTTTATCGCATACTTACGTAAGTACTTAACTCTTCCCTTATCATTTGGAAATCAAATCAAGTCGTATGAAAGAGAGTGGCTTGATTTCTTACAGATTTAAGTCGAAAATTAAAATGATTATTTGAAAAAAAATAACTTCTAAAAGGGCAAATGCACGTGTGGGTGGATACAGTATTATGTCCTTAAACATCACGCTGGCTAGTTACGACATTAACCTTCAACTTAAACATTTCGTTAATTAATAATATTATGTTAAGAAGTTAATTACGCGCTGTTGACATTCAAAGTGGAAGATTATGAGAGTGGACAGTTAAGGATGGATAAACAGAATAAGGGTCATAATTCTATGGCGTTGTATGGCATGGTTTCCTGTGGCTCACCTCGGGCACATCATATCCCGCCAGCTTTGTGTTGGCCATGGCGCGGTGCGGCACCCCCATGGGCACCACCGTGTCGTATCGCATCATCTCGCGGATACACGCCTCCATATATGGCATGCTGGAAACAAATCACAGAATATACTTAAGCACCTGCAGCTTGCAATTATTTACTTATTGTAATAAGAAAATTGATTTATCCAAAAAAATAATTTTCATTCTTATATTATTTTAGAAGATATTTGTATTTTCTTACATTGTTAGGTGAGGTACTATATTGTTAGTGACGTATCTATGCGGTATTATCGATTATCGATGGCGGTTAAAGCAGGGTTCGCCGATATATATCAGCGGATATACATATATCACGATATATATCAATTGTTTTTTATCTTGATATATATCAATTGTTTTATTCCCGCCTTCTGAACTAAACATTTTGGAGATTATATTTAATTTGGAGTCGGTGCCTATTCAAGTAAGTAAGGGTAGGTAGGGACCTAGAAGTCCTAGTGTAAAGGTAGTGGCACCGATTCCAAATTAAAGAAATTATGTGGTATCTAATTATTTAGGTATCTAGTTATTTCTAGCTTTTTAGTGCACCTAGGTTTTTTTGAAGTCGGTTTAATTTTTTTTTTTTTTAAATAAAAAAATGTGGTAATTTGGCACTTAAGTATATAAGTTTACAAATTCCTTTCACATTTTTTTGGTGTTTAAGCCCCTTACAGAATGAAATACGCTTCTTTTTTTTAGCCTGGATATATAACCGACTAGCGGCCCGCCCCGGCTTCGCACGGGTACATTGCGGTTACATTATTCGAGTTTTAGTAAGGATCTCTATTTTTTTTGAAAATATATTATAGCCTATGTCACCCGGGGATAGTGTAGCTTCCCAACAGTGAAAGAATTTTTCAAATCGGTTCAGTAGTTTCGGAGCCTATTCATTACAATCAAACAAAACAAGAACAGTTTTCCTCTTTATAATATTAGTATGATATATATAAAAAAATCGGATTTTAGTTTTTTATTATAAAAATCGGATTTTTTCGAACCCTGGGTTAATAAAAATAATTATAATCTTGTTTTTGACCTTGATATTAACTTGTACATGCATGCGGAAGAGAATTATTTAGATTCGGCATGATAACAATATACCTATCATTAAAAAGGACTTACCTATCTAGTGTAATCGATTCTACCTAGTCTTGATTCCAATCATACTATATAGTTTCAGGTTTGTGTTATTTTATTCATTATTTTGCCAGCCTCGATGACTTTTGGCGTCGAAGACTTATGTAGATGCACTTTTACATATACCTATGTATAAGTAATTAATTTATTTTTATTATTTTCTTTTTTACATTTAGTTAGTTTAGGTTAATGTATAAGTAGTTACCTACACATTGTATAACAATATTATGTTCGTCCCTACTAAGTGCACTAATCTCTACAACACCTACACATCGTCTTTGAAAATCATATTTAGGTAGGAACTCTACACGACACGATTTGATCGCCAATTTTATTGAATTGGCACTCAAATTGTACCGAGAGCTGTTGGTAATAATGAATCTGAAATTGAACTGTTTGGGGGGGGCGGGCTCACCGAGCTCGATCTGCTCAACTTGACAATCGGCTCGTTAACACGAAGACAGGTACCTACGCAAGGCAAAAGTAGCCAATGTCCTCTAGTCGCATAGTCGCAAGTGTCTGTAATAAGTTGGTATCGGTCTTTGATAAACATAAAGTTATAGGTAGATGCCTATTTCAAAACGCTTCCAAGTTGATTCTTGCTACTTGGCTATCAGTTTTTTATCAACGAGATAAGGAAAAGGGAAACAATACCTAATGCGAAACTAGGCAAAAATCCGAAATAATAATTTAGGTAAGTAGGTATCTACATACATACTAGGTGAAACAAAAAGGGTAAGTATACTATTATTTTTGCAACTTAACTTTGAAAATCTAAAACTATCGGCTTTGTGGGACAGTTGAAGTCAAATCTGTGGTTGAAGTATTTTTTTTTATTTGACTATATGTTGTTGGCCAGAGTGGCCATAACAACTTCACCCGGACAGAGTGTGGTTGAAGTACTAAAGGTTTTGTAGACTTGTGAAATCTGTCAACAGCTGTATTCCTATAACACCTTTTGTTTTTCAAGTTTCCTCCAAAGCTGATAGTTTTCGAATTACAAAGTTAAGTTTCGAAAAAAAGTATACCCTTTCTGTTTCAACCTGTATACGGCATTTAGATGCCTAGTGGAAACTGACCACGTAACTGTCGTAGATATTTTCTGAGTATCAGGTAATTGAACTTTGTATCTTTGTAACTTAGCAAAACACTCACATAACCTTGAAAATGGCGTAAACTGCATTTACGAGGAGCAGCCACCAATATTCAAGAAAATGTCTGTATAAATGTGGCATAGTGGGCACTTGAGATAAGTATTCAATTTTATTAAGTTGGCGGGACAAATTAGGTACCTAATTAATAAATGTTTACATTTTTAGATAAAAAATGTAAGTATACAATTTAATTCTACGTTCTACGACCAATCGCAAACCCCGAGTATTATTTCGAACTTTTGAGACATCCTGTACTTAAATGAATTTGAACAGCATAGATAATGTTGCACTAGCAATTGTAGTCCGCCCCGCCCACGTTTCCCTTTCCGGTACCTACTACAATCGGAGTATAACATCGCAACGCAAATCGACTTAGCCGTTAGTCGCATGGGGTTCATTGCACTACTTATAATTTATATAAAAGGAAAAAAAAGTCTGTTTGTAATATCAAAATCAAAAAACACCAAAGAATAAAGATTCAAAAGTTACTTTATTTGCTATCTAGTCCAACTTACTGTGTTTAAAATTTGACGTAGGTAGGTACGAGGCAAAGTCGATCCAACTCATATTTATTTGTGTATGCTAGAACCAACCTACACCGTTCGCAATAGGCTTGGATTTGTTTTGCAAGAATACATGTGGGTTGGGTGCAGTTTGCAAGAGTAGGTAAGTACATACAATTATAATTTACTTACAGAAAACAAAAAAATCGGACGTTCTTTGTTCTTTTCAACAAAAGTTGATTAGGTATACCGTTATGTTCAGCCCGTTATTGTATTTCCCGTTAGAAGACCCGAAAATATCTTGCGTGCGATCATGAAGCTGAACTAGTTTTCTAGAAGTCCAAACCCTCGTCGCCTTTGAAATATATTAAGTCTATGCTCGTCACATACCAGCGCAGCATTACGCCGTGGTTATCTCCTTATCGGCAAGTGCCATACGTTTGAACTGTGAGAGGAACCGGAGTGTATTTATAAAGTAGTTCCGTCTTGCCTTGCGTGGCTGCATTTGGTGTCATCGTCAATAATAAATCTTTTATTGAGTGACTTATTTAGAGATATTACAATAATACCTACTTAATAAAAACAATTTAAATAATGATAAGCACAGTATCTGGAACAGGATACTGTATAATTATTATATAGGTCACTATATCAGTCAGGGGTGAATAACTTGTACCTACAGGACAAAGATACGAAACCATAATTAATGGGAGGAAACGATGGACGGAAATTTTATAGTAGGTACTGATATTTTGCTCGCAAAAACACATTTTCTTTGTATCATTTACATATACCTACTAAGTAATCAATTAATTTCATTTTATTCGGGGCCCTTGGCCTTTTATACAGGGTAGGTACTTCAAAAGTCCTAGATAGTAATTCGGGCACATATAAGTACGAAGTTACCGGTAACACCAATCTTGAAGGACTGTGCATTAATATTATATTCAACAAAACATTTTGTTCTATGACTGCACATTTTATAACAATACCAAACAAAAACGTGACCATGGAGTGAGAGGGACACTATCACCAGAGACGATCTCATCGAGCTCGTTTATCTGCTTACAGTTAAGTAATAAAGATATACAGAAATCCTAGCCAGGCAAAACCAGCCAGCCAGGTTTAAGTAAAAAACTAAGTACTATTTAGGATGTTTAGGTTGGAGTTGTTTTTTTTTCTACTTATAATAGGTGGTTTGACATTGACAGATCGATTCAAGTTTCACATACGCCATCTATTAGCGTTCGAAGGTTACTAAGGTTTATAAGTTTTGATCACAATGTCAACAAAACTTACTCTCGTCTGTCATCAAGCGTAGGCATTCGGTCCCTCCCGACAACCCGGTCGATCTCCTCATGGACCCTGTCCTGGATCTCAGGTTGCAACAGCATTCGTTCCACCAGGAACATGAGAACGGATTGTACGGCCGACGCCGCGGGGAATGTGTAGTCTGTACATGTGAGCACCAGTTGGTCATCTGCAAAACAAACACTTTAAATATAAAAAAAGTTCAAAATATAAGGCAGAGAGACTAGCGATTGGCGACTTTCGTGTCAATTTATCGAACTTTAAAAGGATAATCCTACTAATATTATAAATGCGAAAGTTTGTGAGTGTGGATGTATGTATGTATGTATGTTTGTTACTCCTTCACGCAAAAACTACTGAACGGATTTGGATGAAATTTGGAACACAGATAGATTATAACCGGGATTAACATATAGGATACTTTTTAAGCCAATAATCCAATACTACGCGGATGAAGTCGCGGGGCACAGCTAGTGAATAATATTTGTCATTACCTAATAACTAAAAATGGCTTCAAATCATTTTTATTGGAATAGGTACCAGTCAGCGTTTGTGCGTGAAATGTTTATTCAAAGAGGTTTGATTTCCAAACATAAATTGTTTATTATTCAATCCTCGCCACGCCAGCTGAAGTGGGTTCGGCAAGTAAGTAAAAAGGGATAAAAAAAAGTTGAATCTTAATTTTTTTCTCGAAGTTGTGTTTAGTAGGCAGGAAGTTGTGGTCAAATATGAATGTAGTAAGACAATTTTCTCTGTATTACTTTTCATTAATTACCTGATCTATACAAATAAAGAAAATTGGAGTGTCTGTTTGTAATATCAAAATAAGACCTTTTCACTAAATGAATATGAAAGTACTTAAGACACCTATAGCAAAAATGCGATTAAAAAAAAATTGTCTGTCTGTCTGTCTGTCTGTCTGTGTGTTTGTTCCAGGTAATCTCCGAAACGGCTGGACCGATTTTGACGGGAATTTCACTGGCAGATAGCTGATGTTAAAGTAGTAACTTAAGCTACTTTAATTTTAGAAAAACAATATTTTAAAAAATGGGTCCTTTAGCGCGGGCTCAGAACGCGGGAGCGGGCTTTTTTGTTAAGTTAAATTCCACGCGGACGAAGTCGCGGGCTCAGCTAGTTCTAAATAAAACTGAACTATGAGTCGACAAGCTGATTCTTTTTTTTACAATGCCATCGCCACCTTGGAAGGTAAAGAGTTATCTAGACGTGTAACTAATTAAGTATTTTATCAACGTCTCTTACGTTTATCGGATCGGGTGCGCCTACAGAATTTCAGAAAGTTGTCAAAACTAGAGACCGACCGATGGTTTGGTTTCGGTTTCGGCCAAAAGTCGGCCGCGCCGGAACTCAGTACCTACCTATTCGTGTACTTCGTCAACTGGAATCTGCAGAATACCCAAATCCTCACCAACTTACAGCAGAGAAATCGTGTGTGGGCTCATTGGAATAATCGTGATGAAAATATTATAATTAGATGGCGATGAAAGACTGACGATCGTAGCGTGTCTACTACTAATAGGTATAAAGCAAGAAATACAACTTAAATTAAAAACTTACAAACACCGATACAAACAAATCCTCTGTAAAGTAAAAACGTCTAATATTTTATACCTTATCCTTATTATAATGTAGGTTCCTTTTTGACCAAAGGCTCCTGGGTTTTTTTTTTATTTATATTTATTTTCGCATATAATTATTTGGTAAATATCAGTCAGTCATCTTTGAGTTTTATATATATATAGAAGGTGACTGACTGACTGACTGACATAGTGATCTATCAACGCACAGCCCAAACCACTGGACGGATCGGGCTGAAATTTGGCATGCAGGTAGATTTTATGACGTAGGCATCCGCTAAGAAAGGATTTTGATTAATTCTACCCCCAAGGGGATAAAATAGGGGATGAAAATTTGTTAAGTTAAACTCCACGCGGACAAAGTCGCGGGCTGAGCTAGTAAAATATAAACATAGAAACATGAGAGCAAGAACAGTCAGTCGAAGGGGCAGTTCAGGGCAATCTTCATGGGGCGGGGGTGGCATCAGGCATGGAAGTACTTATGAACTACCGACAAATATTTTTTAAGGCAACTAGCGCCATCGATAGTGTAATGCGTTAACAAATTCGCATTAAAACGGTACTAGATGTCGCCACAGTGCTCAAAAGTGGGTATGTACCTAAGTACCTACACACACGGCGGGCGAAAAAACTAGAACGATTTTCCTAGCGAACAAAGCCTTATTTGAGCATAATATACTAGATAGGTAGGTGGGTGAAAGGCTGAGGTCTCTTTACTCATGCAGCCGATTCGTGCGAGCCATTCACAACTTGTGAGCAAGCTACATAGAAAAGTAACGAGTAATAATTATTAGGCTTGGGAAAATATCGCTTTTATTACTTAGGTACCCAAGTACTTACCTATATTTTTTTCACTAGTTCATCCTTGTGTTTTGTGCCCGACCCATTTACCCTCCGCCGAATCAACATACGGCGGAGGGTACTTGGGTCAATAAGTACTTCCCTGCTCGCTCAGGTATTTATTTAATTTAGGTATGCAGGTATTAGGCGGGCGATACATCAAGTTTTACTACTTACGTGGTAAGTAGCGTAAAAATTGATCGCCAGCCTTATGTTGATCATAAAAAGTTACTTACCTATTTTGTTACCGACTTACCTGAATAAGTACTTCGTCCTTTTTGATTCATTTCTGCCTTCATTTTAGTGATATACATGTCGAGGAAATGGCGGTCATAACTTGAGTCGTGTGTCGATAAAGCTTCTTTGACTATTTTCTGAAACATTAAAAAAAAACTATTAAGGTTACATATTTTACACTATATGCGTAATTTCGTCCCGTATTATTTCCGACACGGAAACTTTCCGTCGATTGTGAATACCCCCCTGGTTCGGCTTTCGATGCGGAAGGCGTCTAGCAAGAAAAGCCACTTCAGAAAACAGTATGTATCTTACTTACTCTTGTGGGGACTGTTGGTTACTCAACCATGGGTTTTAAACTCCTCAGTCTCTAGAGTATTCGTAAAATATTTGTACAGTTGAAGAACTAACAATTTGCCATACAAATATTTAATATTTAACGTAGACAAGCGACTTCTAGCGATCGTATAGGTACTTAATGTTATGGTGGATCTGACTAGAGGAACGGACCGGTACTCATTATAAGTAAGGTACCTACCTACCTACCTAATGATCAAATCATATCAGTTATAACCTTGTACATCACGCTCCACATCCTTTTTATCTCTAACATAATATATATTATCAACATTATTCTAAGCAGCTATGTGTATGTTATCTATATCAATTAACATTTAAATGGCCACGTTTTCGATCTTATCGTCTTTGCAGAGGTAATAAGTCGTTTTTGGGAAGGATATCTATCTATATACAAATAAATAAAATTGGAGTGTCTGTTTGTAATATCAAAATAACACCTTTTCACTAAATGCATATGAAAGTTCATACGACACCTATGGCAAAAACGCGATTTAATTTTTTTTTGTCTGTCTGTCTGTCTGTCTGTCTGTCTGTCTGTGTGTTTGTTCCGGGTAATCTCCGAAACGGCTGGACCGATTTTGACGGGACTTTCACTAGCAGATAGCTGATGTTATAAGGAGTAACTTAGGCTACTTTAAATTTAGAAAAACAAAACTTAAAAAAATGGGTCCTGTCCTGTCGCGCGGGCTCAGAACGGGGGAGCGGGCTTTTTTGTTAAGATAAATTCCACGCGGTCGAAGTCGCGGGCTCAGCTAGTTATCTATATAAATCAACATTTAAATGACCACGATTTCAATCTTATCATCTTTGCAGAGGAAATAAGCAGTTTTTGGGAAGGATATCTAAGTATAACAAGTATTTATAATATACGGCTATAAAACGAAGCAAATGCAAGCTAAAATTAGGACAATTTTACGTCAAGATAAATCTTAAAAAGTGAAGATTTCAAGTACCTATTAATTTAACAAACTAAAGTACTTACTTACTACTAATTTCATGTAAATACATACGTACCTACAGATTTGTAATAAATTCGGAGTCGAGAATCAATGTCAAGTAAGTATTTTACAAATTAGCTAAATTGCATCAAGCATACCGTATAGAAATCCAACAGGACCTGATTGCCCTTCGTCAGTGCGTTGTAACCACTGTAGTTAGGCATGACATCCTTCAACCAAGGTGTGAGCGACAGGGCGCCCCCCATGTCGGTGGAATTTCGCTGGAACATGAGGGTCCCCCGTGTCAGATCCCACAGGTCTTTGTACTCGGACCGGGGTATGGTCATCCGGGAGAGGACTTGCACCACACCGTTTATAAATGGGACTGAGAAGAATAATGGCATGCGCACGAGGTCCCCTTTCACGATTTCCTGTGGAGGAAAATAGGCAAAATATGAGTTAATGTTTTGAAAATATATTTTTAGGTTCGGTACCTACAATCTTTTTCTTTTCCAAGTTTTTATATTGTACGCAGCTTTGCTGTAGTCGTGAGTTGTCAGTAAATATATTAGTTCAATTTACACTGGAAAATTTACTTCCTCATGTTACGGGACTTCTTATGGTGGAATAGACTAGACTGATTTTGCTATATTAAACGTATAGAAAATACACGGTTTCATGAAAACCTGAAGGCTATCAAGTTAGCTAAGTACTTATTTAAAAACTTTAACACTCAATTTTGTTTTGTCATGGTCAGGTTGGTACCAAATGAACCTCAGAACATAATAAGTAAGTATATATTATCTATGTGACGAATAGATCAGTTAGGTTAGTTAGGTAGTTAGGTACCTGCCTATAAGAAAATTGTAATTATGTTATTGAAAAAAAACTATAGCATGTACCTACTTATCTACTTCGAAACGCCCTTGGTGAGAGCCAGACTTGCACGATATCGTTATTTCTAATGCATTGCTTACACGATAGTAGTACAGCACTTAACCCAGTCCTGGGGGGTATTCACAAATTACGTAAGGTTTCCGATGTCGGAAATGATAGCTTCCACCGGTATTTTACAAATGTATTAGAAGAAGGAAGAAAACTGTCGTTTCCGATACGAAAACTTCTGTCGATTGTGAACCTACCCCTCTTTCTCCGACTTGCTACGGGGCTGTAAGACACGACGTTTCATTATCTAGAATTACATCGATTAAGAGTCACGTGAAAAATATCTCTCGCGTGCAATTATTGCGTTGTGCATATTATTAGGTACCTATTAAATATCATTGTCAATATAATCGCATTTAATAGTACATTGTTACACGAGTGGTGAAAGTGACTTATTTAGACAAAATAAGTCTTTCACCCGAGGTAAACACTGTGCTTTTCATTACGAATACAAGGAAAGTAAAAATAAAAACAGGAATTGGCTAAAGAAATAATACAAGGAAGTATGAACAAAAAAAATAAAGATCGGATTGCCGCCTATTTTGTTTTTTTTTCGTTGGCCGGCCAACTTCATTATTCATATTTAGCCATTATTTTTCATTTTCATCTTTAAATATTTGGCCTAAATCTATGTTATTTTAAAGTAATTGTTGAAACTAAATTATGATTAAGTCATTTAAAAATATATATTCTTTAATTAAACCTTAACTTGTATGTTATTTCAATTTTACATCGTGCTGTGATTGAGTGACTGTAGAAAAAGTTTGAACATGGTTCCTTAGAAATGTGAAAATGGAACAAGTTTTTTTTTTATAATTTGACAGCTGTCAGTTGAAAGCGATTCTCCCGGGCCGGAAAAGTATTACTTTTAACCCGCTCCTCAGGCCACTTCAGACCTACTTTCAGAGTATGAGTAATGAAAAATACATTTTAAGTCCGATTGCATCGACAATGACGCATATCCTTCCTAGGTTACCGTAATCAATCGGTACTTTGTTGTGGCATAGCTGCATAGGTACACCTACCTAATTTGTGCAAAATTTGACAAAATGAAGTCAAAGTTACAGGTCACAAGTTACCACAGTAGGTAAGTCTAAGTACCTAATCGATGATACAAAATACTAACTTTTACTTAATAGAATAGAATATTATGACGCGTTGGTTAGGTAGAGAATAATGAATGACGGGGACATCGCGATAGGAAAAGGTAAATATAACTACCTGTTCAGCCGGGTATTTTGGTCCATTTATCCTCATGTCGATCATCTCTTTTATCTCGCCGGCCACCACAGACTCCAGAGTGCTGTCTCGTCTCCCGAAGCCATAGTCTCGTAAGTATCTGAGGGAGAATCTTCTCTGCACGTGCCAGAAGTAGCCGTCAGTGAAAAATATACCTAAGTAGGTACATACAAGAAAAAATACAAGGTTAATTAAAATTAAAGTGTGATAAGTAAGTACCTAAGTAATTTATTATTTATTTCTTTAGAAAAGTGTTGTAAAAATAACTTGGCCTTTTGGCGGCATACCTAAGTATGGAATTACCTATGAAGATTCATAAAATTAATGTCTTGGTAGATACAAGAAGGTTAAACGTTACATGGGAGGCTGCTGACATCGAAAACAGCTATGTAAATCCAAGAGTTAAATAAAAATAGAGTCACCTTTTAGAATTGTAAAGCGGTGATAATCTAAACTTTATCAGTTTAATAAGTATAATAAAATCAGTTAATTCAGTCTCTAAAATGCCAAGTCCCGGTATACCAACATCCTTCCTACTAATATTATAAATGCGATAGTTTGTGAGTGTGGATGTATGTTTGTTACTCTTTCACGCAAAAACTACTGAACGGATTGGGATGAAATTTGGAACACAGATAGTTTATAACCTGGATTAACACATAGAATACTTTACTTAAGTCAACGCGGACGAAGTCGCGGGCAGAAACTAGTATATTATATACTAGGTAGGTAAGGTGCATTCAGATAAGATCGGATTGATAAAAATAGAGTCACCTTTTAGAATTGTAAAGCGGTGATAATCTAAACTTTATCAGTTAAATAAGTATAATAAAATCAGTTAATTCAGTCTCTAAAATGCCAACTCCCGGTATACCAACATCCTACTAATATTATAAATGCGAAAGTTTGTGAGTGTGGATGTATGTTTGTTACTCTTTCACGCATAAACTACTGAACGGATTTGGATGAAATTTGGAACACAGATAGTTAATAACCTGGATTAACACATAGAATACTTTACTTAAGTCAACGCGGACGAAGTCGCGGGCAGAAACTAGTATATTATATACTAGGTAGGTAAGGTGCATTCAGGTAAGATCGGATTTATTTTTGACTAGTTGAAGGAGTCTGGCAGGAATATTTTTTTCTCTACTTCTATACTTAGTCTGGCTATAAATACTGTTACAATTGAAAATAAACAAAATATTAATTTTGGAATCTGTCATTTTTATATGATTGTTCATTTAGTTTTCTCACGTAGTATTGTATTCTCTTTGGTTTTCTCATTTTGGCGCCAATACATTGTACAATATTTTGCGATATTAAAATGGAGTGGGGCGATAAAGAGTACCGAATCGCTGTGATTGCATTACACAAAGTAGGTATGGAGCCAAATGCTATTTTTAAAACTCCATACGCTGGGTATTAGTAAAATATTTGTGTACCGGGCAGAGAGATGTTAGTACCGGGCTATTAATAGGTACAATGAGATGAGACCTCCTCTGTTTGTGACTGAAAAAGATTTAGCGGTCCATGTAGTGTTCGTACTAAAAAGGTGGTCAAAGCAATAAGGGAAAGAATTCGAAGAAATGCTGTCCGAAAGCAAAAGATTTTATCTCGGGAGATGAAGATAGCACCTAGAACCATGTCGCCTATTTTAAAAGATGACTTAGGACTTACAGCCTATGGACGGAGGAGACGGGCGGCAGCCGATTTAATGCCACCATAAAATGGGCGTGCGGGTGACAGGATAGGGTGGCTGTCGCCTGCGCACATCAACGCCCTCAAGGAGGAGATAATTGCAGTAGCAAATGCTACGCACGAAGCAATTCCCTTCGTCACACCATCTGGCGGGGGACCTTTTGGGGTTGTGGACACAAAGAGCGGGGGCCCTGCGTGTCAGTCAAGCAACCCCGAGGAGGACGGCGGCGTGGTGTGGCCCACGCCACCGTGAGGAGAAGGTGTCCGTTCGCGCGGGCAACCGCTGATAGGGTCACAGATGTGTGCGAAAGCTTGCCTGTGGCCCTATCGCAAGGCGGGAGTAAGTCCACGTGGGGTTTTAGCCGGTAGGAGTCCGGCATAACCCGCACGTCTCCCCCGGGGCGTGCGGGTATCCATGAGGATTTCCCCACAAAAAAAAAAAAAAAAAAAAAAAAAAAAAAAAGGACTTACAGCCTATAAGAGACGTACTAGTCATTTCTTAAGGCTAAAGCGCCTGTCTAGCCCGCGAATTTCAAATTTTTTGAGTTCTTTTAGAATTTTTTCAAAATCTGACAATAATAAAAGACAAATTTTGGATTTCGCGAAAAAGACCGTGTGCAGTGCATTTATTAATATATCCAACATACTCTAAAACATTTCAAGAACGACAGCTATCCAGATAATCTGGCAATTTTTGTATATTTAGTGATTTACTAGTATCATATCCACCGTGATAATATTTAGAGTAAAATAAATGTATTAATAAACGCACTGCATACTGTGTTTTTCGCAAATCACAAAAAGTTGTCTTAAATGTTTTCAGATTTTGGATAAACTATAAAAATACTCGAAAATTTTGAATTTCGCGGGCTAGTCAGGCGCCTTCACCTTAACTGTTAAATTAAAAAAAGAATAGGGGGGTAAAATCGTAACAACTACTGAAGCGGTACGCAAAGGGAGGTCACAGAAAAAAAATGTTTGCGGATGAGATTTTTTTTACAATTAAGCAACATTTTAACAAACAAAATGACCGTATTTATGCTCAATGCTCTAAGAAAGCTTCCCAATTAGTCAACAGAGTGCAACGTGGCCACTATCCGACTTCAGTGATGGTTTGGTGGGATATTAGCTATGAAGGAATGACTGAGCCATACTTTTGTGAAAAAGGTATCAAAACATCGGCACAAGTGTATCAAGATACCATTCTTGAGAAGGTAGTGAAGCCCCTTAACAACACCATGTTCAATAACCAAGAATGATCCTTCCAGCACGACTCGGTGCCGGGTCATAAAGCTCGGTCTACGCAGTCTTGGTTGGAAACGAACGTTTCGGACTTCATCAGAGCTGAAGACTGAATTTTCCCATGGGAAGAGTGTGTGCTTCTATTGATAACTGGCCTCAACGTTTAAAGGACTGTATTGCCGATGGAAACCACTTCAAATAGGCTTTTTATATTTTAAATTTATGTATTAAACTGACACACTGTAAAACGCTTAGATTGCGAACCAACCAGACGTTGATATATTCAACATGAAATTAAACATCTTTGTAATTCACTGCATTAGATTTTTAACCTAAATATAAGCCACTGTACCGTATTAGCTTGTTGTGCGTCTTGGCATAGCTGCAAGCACAACACGCATTTTATAATAAATAAATAAAAGAAAAGCGAAGTAGGTACAGTCAAGGGCAAAGATATGAATACACCACAAAATCTCAAAAAATGGCGTTATCAGTGAGAGCATAAATTAGGGAACACCAAAAGGTGCAATATTATGTCCTCATCTATCAACGCATAAATTTAGAAACACCATAAAATTCATAAATAAGTATATATACATCATTAAAGGCGACATCAGACGTGCGGTAATCCTTTATTTCCAAGTGGGAAAGTGGCTGACTTAATTGTAAAGAGTCTTCCTATACGTAGGTAAGACAATTTATTGATAATATCGAGTCATATTGATTACTGACCATTAGATACTGTTACTGACAAATACATTCTAAAAATATTTTGAAAATATAATTTTCAGGTTTCACGGACATCGGACATTCTATTGTGGGTTGGTTTATGAAAATATCTGTAAAAAATTACATATACAAAATTATTGCTTGCTAAGTGTACATATTTATGGGTTGAGTAATGTGTACATATTTATGAGCATTTGGATGAGTACAATTTTGTGCATGTTATTATGACTGCATATTTTTAATAACAATACTTGTATACATATCTTTGCCCTTGACTGTACTTACTTACAAGTGACAAAAGTCGGACGAAACCCTACACAACGCGCGAGGCACTTAGCTGGTTATCAATCAACATTGCTTGCAAAATAATGGTAGGTAGTCGGTCATGATACATAATGCGAAAAATTGCGATATGACTGAATAATTAGGTACTTACCTACTTATGATATATGATAGGAATGATATATGATTATGATAGGAATTCTATAGCAATTGCATTAACACACCTTGCATTTACACTCGTAAGTAGGTAATACCAAAGTTTCACAATCCAATATGTGTCGAAGTCCACGGAGCGGAGGGGTAACTAGGCGCGCAATCAAAATGTATTCTTCCGAGTGATCGCAAAATTTGGGTACACATGGTACAATTATACCTACTTCATGTACCATGTGTACCCAAATTTCACACGACGCAGGTTCTTTGGAGGCGTGGCGAGCGGCTGGCGCTCAGCGCCCCCTAAAACCCTGCGCCCATGTGCCCCGCACACCCTGCACCCTAGGTAAAGCCGGCACTGAATACAGATCGAGTAGTCTAATGTAATTATGATTAACCAGTGAAGCTGCACATTTCCGCTGGGGGCGCTGCTGTGGAATGTATGGAAAGATTCGATGATTCGATTGGTATGTGATGCTTTCAAAGCTTGTGCCCCAGGAATATATCTCACCCAATTTCTTCCAGTACGATCTCAGCCTGAACAGGATGATGTCCATACGGCCGTCAAACTCTTCCCGGTTGAGCACCTCCTTGATGAGATCCGAATCATTGATGACGACAGTCGGGACTGGCCCCATGAATAAACCAAGCACGTTGGTCTTGTATTTCTCTCCGAGTTTCCGGAAGGCGGTCGCTAGGTCGCTGAACTCATGGGCCAGGACGATCCAGAAGGCGCCGTAGACTGGCAGACTTGGCGGCCCTGGCGAAAGCATTAAGGTTTTCACATCGTATGGTGCTCTGAGTTAATTATTGAATGTGAAAGAAGGGACATACACGGTGATACTTATTACTCGTATGTTATAATAACAATAAACGATTTTAATTGTTTTGTCTGTCTGTTTGTTTCTTGTGGCTAATCTTCGAAAAGACTGGACAGATTTTGATAGGACTTTCACTGACAGATAGCTGATGTTATAAAAAGTAACTTGGGCTTTTTTATCGAAGCACCTACCACGCGGGCGGAGCCGCTAGTCAACACTAAAACACTTCAATATTATTTTAGGTAATTATTGAATACCTACCCGTAAATGTTTATACACTTACCAGGAGGGAAGTTTGGTGGCTTCTTATAAGCATTTTTATATAAATACACAATTAAATATGGAATTAATAAAAGGGCTGCAACCACTGCAATCATTGCGCGAGTCTCGACGGTCCGTCAGATAAACAACAAATGTGTGATTTATTTGCGCATCCACTTGATCACAAGTAGCCGCTATCAATAAACACACGAGTGTTTATACCTCTTTTACACTTATATATGTAAGTACTAATTAGTTGTACCCTGCGACTGCGCCCGCGCAATCTTTTTCGCATGTAGATAATACAGTCGGCATCAAAAGTAGTTTGGTACTTATCTGAAATCTCCATAAGATAATAAGTAGTACATCAACAGAAGGTTTTTATAGTAAGCATACAATATATTGTTTAGTGATCCAATGCCCAATGGTCATAGCGCGAACATACGTAGTACGTTGTAGTGTAGCATTGACAATTGGTAGCAGATTATCAAAAGTGAAAACTCAATTGAAATCGGATCAGTAGTCCCAGCGTTATACAAATTACCATGCTTTATTTGTTAATTGTTTCTCACAAAAAAATCAAATGCTTCCTTCACATCCAAATCAACAAGACATATATTTTTTTCAAAAATGACTACTGCCTATTTACAGACAAACTTTTCTTAAATGCAGCTTCTCTATAGATACCTAATAACCACTTTATCAGTTCAACAATAGGAGTTAATCGGATTGAAATAAAACTATTTATCGGATTTAATCGCGTTTATTAATCGGATATTAAGTTAATCGGATTGAAATAAAACTATTTATCGGATTTTATCGCTATTATTACCCGGATATTGAGTTAATCGGATTTAAGTCCTTAAAATAAAATATATTAAGATTATTTGCAAGTCACTTACAGATAGGTCGATATTCAAGAAGGGCAAGTGGAGGTAGGTAAGTATACTTAACATTTATGCTGGGTCTGGTTAATTGGTACCTATGTATTGGTGAAAACTTGGGGTGCTTTATGACTTAAGACTAGACTTTGCGCCGTACCTAAATCTCGAAAAAAGCCTTAATTTTGGAATTTAGTTACTTAATTCTAGGCTAGAATTACTGCCTATCCCTTTGTTCGAGATTCTCTAAACTTTATTTCCACGATTGTAAAGTTAAATTCTTAGTAAAATGTCGTTAGGAATTGACCCATTATTGTTAAATAACTGAGACCGAAGATTTATAAAAGTAAATTTACCAGTGTCCCTACAGTAGGTATCTATGAATAGATTGGTGTCATATTGTTATTGTGTGAAATGTTATCATCGCATGACTATTGTAACGTCTGGTAACTTGACCTCAAGTCTATTAGAACAAACGATAACATTATAAGTTCGTAATATATCCTTGTCTTAAGAGTTGGTTTCCCTTCTACCCGGTTTTGATTTCTTACTAATCTTTGCACGGTTTTGAATACAGCTTAACGTGCCGTCCGAAGCATGGAGGCAGAGCATGGAAATTGATTCAAATTTTGATCTTAATTTTATAGACATACATCAATAGCTCAGGGCCCAAAGTCTGCTAATTTAAACCAATTAAAAACCATTGGTCATTAACTTTGTTAATTCTTCAGCGCAAATCTAATCCTATATTTCAAAGTACTTAAATCCAATCGTAAGCCAGATAGCTAACAGACGGCTGACCACATGTTAACCGCCAAGAATTAACGATTTACGACAAAGAATTCATGAAGATAATATTAATAAACAATGTTTTTAAATTAAAAGACTGTGGGTCTAACTTGTCGAGTAATAAAGCAATCTCAAGTCTCGAACTGAAAGATATTATTCAATTGTAAAGTGAAAGATATAATTCTAAAGACATTCCAGTAAAATATTAATATCTCAAAAGTGCACTTAAGTTCTGTCTCAGAGTTGATGATTTATTTTGACCAGTCTAAGACTACCTACATTATACATCTACTATACATGCATAATGCCTAATTCAAGTCATTAGAGAGTAAGAATGATTCAATTGCTGTAATGAGTGCCTAGCCCCATGTTAAGTCGATCATTACCAATTAGGGGGAACGACTTAAGGCTAAAGCGCCCATCTAGCCCGCGAAGTTCAAATTTTTTGAGTTCTTTTAGAAATTTTTCAAAATCTGACAATAATAAAAGACAAATTTTGTAATTCTCGAAAAAGACCGTGTGCAGTGCATTTATTAATATATCAAACTTACTCTAAAACATTTCAAGAACGACAGCTATCCAGATAATCTGGCAATTTTTGTATGTTTAGTGATTTACTAGTATCATATCCACCGTGATAATATTTAGAGTAAAATAAATCCTACTATAATATTATAAATGCGAAAGTTTGTGAGTGTGGATGTATGTATGTATGTATGTATGTATGTATGTATGTATGTATGTATGTATGTATGTATGTATGTATGTTTGTTACTCCTTCACGCAAAAACTACTGAACGGATTTGGATGAAATTTGGAACACAGATAGATTATAACCGGGATTAAAATATAGGATACTTTTTAACCCAATAATCCAATACTACGCGGATGAAGTCGCGGGGCACAGCTAGTGTATTAATAAATGCACTGCACACGGTCTTTTTCGCGAATTACAAAATTTGTCTTTTATTATTGTCAGATTTTGAAAAATTTCTAAAAGAACTCAAAACTTTGAACTTCGCGGGCTAGACAGGCGCCTTCACCTTAATCCATGTAAAAAAAAAAAATTTCATGCCATTCCAACCTGCCGCGGACTATTACTCAGTTCGCTATCTAAGCTTAGTACAAGTTGTTACTTAATCTCAAGTCTTGTTAACTTCGTCTTAAGATTCAACTTGCTTAAGTATACCTAGTTGGTGGATAATGATTTCATTTCATGAAGTTGCACTGCACCAACGTTACGATTTATAAAGCCCGTATTATATATATTTAATCTATAATGAAAAATGAATTTTCAAAAAATGAAATCCTTTCTACTGAAAGAAACTTTCGATTTCGACAGGCCAGATATAAATCTCTACAATTTTCACCCACAGCTGAGGGTTTTTCTTGATGAAAGGGATTTTCTTTAACAACAAGGGCTCTCTGATCAGGTAATTAATTATATTATGACTTTAAAACCATATTTACGGAATAAGTGATCATGATTAGGGCCATGATAAAATTAGACCTTATTTCTTCGCGCGGTTCATTAAATCACGATATGCTAATACTATAATGGGAGCTGGCTAGCACGGTCGCTTGCGTTTTAATAACCCTCTACACACGGGATTGGACTCTGAGAGAATAACACTAGCTGTGAAATACCTTATAAGTTCACCAGCCAAAACTAACACCAGCCAATTACATTGGTCTTCACCTCCTCTATAAGAAGAGATTACAGTTCGGACATATTTACCTTCAGATTGATATGGCCGTCTATCTGCGTTGGGCTATCATTGGTCGCTATTGGCTTGGAGTTGATGTTCATTAGCCACGGCTTGGAAACAGGAGACTATTCTTTCGCGACTGAATGCTTCTGCTACACTGTCATCGTGGGATGTATACCAGTAGTGAACGTTGGACTTTTGGCAAGTAGACAAAAGATTTATGACATTTTGGAGGACATGAATGAGGATTTTCTCATAATTTGCGGAATGGGTGATAGGTACAGGTGAGTTACATCATATTATTGAATTCCATTGCGAATCGTGCTGCGTCTTCGTACTATTTTATTTTGATACTATCGATTTTGTTCAGAATAGTAGGTAAGCAGAATTACTCTACCACGTATTGTTCGCGTCCAATGCAATTTGAAGCCCTATCTATCTCTCTGTGGTACCTTAATAGCTTTCAAATTAGAAGAACTAATTCAAATATTGTTCTAATTGATAAGTATCAACGAGGCATTTGTTATTAGCAGCTATGTTTGATGGATTTCGGTTTTGCTGTTTTTAATATTATACCTACGCATCACGGATTTGAGAATGTTTCGTTAATAAATTGTTCTAGTTGTACCATGACGTCACTCTCTGATTAGCCAAGTACGGGGAGGGGGAGGTAACCCCTCCCCCCAACAAAATTCTAATTACGCTCTTATCGGTGATTGATTGTGGGATAAAGAAAAACGTTAAAAGTACAATGTTTCCAGTAAGCCGTTCGTTGAAGGCCAGCTACTAATACGGCAGCTGTGTGTCGCCTGGTTCATGTTCGTGTGTTTCGTGGGCGGCATGTACATGCTGCTTCCGCTGGGCGGGTTGTTCTACCAGACCCTCGCCGCGACACAGGACGAGCACATGGTCAGGCCTGTCCCGTTCCCCCTCTGGCTGCCAAAAGACGATCCGTATAGAACGCCGAATTGTGAAATATTTCTGATAGTAGAAATAACACTGTTGTTCATGTTCATTCAAACATTTTGCGGTGAGTGAATTTCTAACTAGGTAGATTATTAAATAATGTAGATATGATTAGATTAAGAATAATAGCGATAATTAGGTAAGCTGAGCTGAATATTAGGTACCTACCGATTCCCAAACACGTCTCAACATCAATTAGGTAATAACACCGCAGTCAATGTTTA
Organism: Notodonta dromedarius; assembly: GCA_905147325.1. NCBI lineage: Eukaryota > Metazoa > Arthropoda > Insecta > Lepidoptera > Notodontidae > Notodonta > Notodonta dromedarius. The sequence continues at coordinate 4,132,454 of LR990167.1, forward strand.
CGGTGCGATAGGTACTACATGGAAGGACATAGTTTATATCTACACTCTATTCCACATACTGTTGCACTACTACACTATAATGGACATGATGACGCTCTCCTTCGAGTCGATGTTCGACGGTTTGGACGAATCGGTGGTTTCCTTGCCTGGAGACAATCCTCGCAGAGCGGATGTGCAGCTAACGATTAATAAGAGAGTGGGGAATATCGTTAGATGGCATCTTTCCGTTTTCAAGTGGGTATGGTTTATGCTAAGATTATGGACGCCCTCCGACCAGGGCCCTAACCACGCTAGCTACTCAAATCGTAATAGAAAGGCAAAAGCTAGCGATTACGTTTCAAACGCTCCGCTTTTGACGTTTTGCTGACACAAGCTTCACGATTTATACTGACATTGATTTGGTACCACACTCGCGATTCTTAGCGTTTGACCTTGAGCTTGCGACTGACTTCGTTTTTTTTAAAGTAAAGTTTATTTGCGATGATTTGCTTTACGCATTTAGCCAATGTCGAGTAAATATAATTTTCAAGTTTTATATGAAGGTCTTTGTCTAGGCCTAATATTACCAGACTTATTGGGGGAACTCGAATAATCATGTTTCACTACTATTCATCCAATTGCCCCCACTCACAGAGATTTTTTTATGAACATTGGCATAAAGCCAAACGTAGTTACAAATAAAAAAAACTACAAAGCGTTCGATGACATAAGCCACTCGCGAATGAGACGCTAGCGTGGTACCAAAAATTGGCCAAGCGTTTGAAACGTAATCGCTAGCTTTTGCCTTTCTATTACGATTTGAGTAGCTAGCGTGGTTAGGGCCCAGGTGGGATGACGCTCTGAGAAAGACTGCAGGCAGATGGATGATGGCTGGATGCGGAAAGCTGAAGACAGGGCGCTATGGCGCTCATTAGGGGAGGCCTATGTCCAGCAGTGGACTGTTATAGGCTGATGGTGATGATGATGTTGAATACCACCAACGTACCAGGAGCGTTCTTGTTAATTTTGTCGAGGACACACCTATCGCGTTAATTTAATTCAGCTTCTAGCCCCGACAATGTTCACCGCGATTTGTATCTAGGCATAGGGATCACATAAAAGTGGCGCCAAAAGTGTTAACTCTGGATCTAGTTTCAATAGATTTGGCTTCCTCGGCTTCCTACAGTAGTGTACTGCAAGGGTGTAGGGGAGCGATGAAAGACTCTCGCTGAGACGAGCTCCCATACGAGCACAGCACATGACCACCGGTGCCTTGCGTTCGGAGATCTTAGAATCCCTCCTCTTTGTGCTCTAGGCGTCCACCGGGGTGGTTTTTACTTCCCATGGACAAACAAAAGGGTTGGTTTCCTTGATATGTTCCGTTTCAGGGCTGTGAAAACAGTGTCGTCGGTATACGGTCCCGCGCTCGTGTATCAAGTGATGTTTAGTTCGATTGCTATCTGCCTCATCGCCTACCAGATTGCAGAAGTATGTGAAAAGTTTACGTACTTAATAAATAAATATGTATCTCTACTTACCTTGTTTAGCTTATGTTCTGGGAAGTGCGACTCTAACCACTTGTCTAGCTGTCTATCTATTACTATGTCTATTTATTTTTAGAATCTGGACCAGGGAACACTGGACGTCCTATTTTGTCTATTAGGAATAGCTGCGTGCATGCAAATGTGGATACCGTGCTATCTCGGTACATTGATTAGAAACAAGGTGAGTATTTTATCGGCAAAGGGAAGATCTATGCAATGCGAGCCGGCCACTACTCCCCTGGGTGGTGTTGGTGGGGATCACGTATATATTTATATTGACGTGCCACGAGAATTTTAGTATCGCGTTTCAGGCTTCAATGAAGGTATTTGAAAATACCTTCAATCCTTCTATTGTCAGGCGTAGCAAATGTAATTTTTCACTATAGCGAGATGTGAGGCCGCTACACTATTCAAATAATATTACCTCAACGTGAGTGAGGTGCACGCTTAAATTTAAAAATTATTGTCTTGTCTGTTGATTTCAATTTAGATACCTATCTGCTGGCAAATGAACGTTATTATGATGTGGCAGTTGATAATAATGAGCAAGGCTATTACTTAAATCACTGCAGAAATAATAAAAATCATTTTGATAAAACAGGATTGCGTCATTATATGGTGGTAGGTAGGTAAGTTCCTACTGAACATTATTTGATTACTTATAATAATCTCGCGTGCAAAGTGCATTGACTGTTTTTTTGCATTATTTATTATATCTACTCATGAGCTTGTTATATACGCACAAGTGTACATTTGTAATGTTTTATTAATTTTTTAATGGATGTACCTATATTTGTTTCGTATATACCTAAGCGCTCTTCAATATCTGTCTATCTATCTGTCGATCTAAAGGCGTTTGCAGTAGGCAGCGCGTGTTGGAGCTGCGGGTGGCAGGCACGAACGGGCACTGGGCGTGATGCTGCGCGCGCACATGCTGTTCATCATCATGCGCTCGCAGCAGCCGCTCACCATCAGCTTCACCTGCCTGCCCGATGTGCAGCTCGAGACATTCTCATCGGTAAGGGCTTACGTCATTACTCAGTTCTCACTAGTTCTGTAGCTCTATCACGAGTTTTAAACTCGCCAGTCGAGAGCATCTTCGCAATAGTACATTGTTACACAAGGGGTGAAAGTGACTTATTTAGACCCGAGGCGGGGTTTGGCGCCCGAGGGTAGCGAGGGCGCCAATAGTTCGAGGGACAAAATAAGTCTTTCATCCGAGGTAAACGACCTCTGCTTTTCATTACGAATACAAGGAAAGTAAAAATAAAAACAGAAATTAGCTAAATAAATAATACAAGGAAGTATGAACAATACTCTACAACTCGAAACAAATGAAGATCAGATTGCCGCCTATTTTGCCGTCCATTGTACAGTACCCATAAAGCGTCGCTTAGTTTGGGTTTGGGCTGTAACAAGTAACCATCATATTTTTAACTGACTTGACCGACTGACCGACCGGAAGTGGAAGTGGAAGTAGAAGTAGAAATTGAATATACTCGGATTGCCGCCTATTTAGTTTTTTTAGTCAAAATAGACCTAGTTTATTTTTAATAATTTGACAGCTGTCAGTTGAAAGCGATTCTCCCGGGCCGGAAAAGCATTACTTTCAACCCGCTCCTCAGGCAACTTCAGACCTAATTTCCGAGTACGAGTAATAAATAAATAAATAAATACACAGACACACCAACTGTACGGTCCCAAACTAAGCAACGCTTGTACTATGGGTACCATACAATGGACTGGGGGCGATCCCAGTGACACCCAGACCTGGGTAAATTACGAAAAGGCCATTTCCGAAATTTGCCCCGGCGGGAATCGAACCCGCAACCACCATGTGCAGTGACCCGAGCGGCCTACGCTTCAACCACTGCGCCAAGCGGTCGTCGAAGTAATGAACAGTACATTGTTACACGAGTGGTGAGTGACTTATTTAGTCCCGAGACGGGGCTTGGCGCCCGAGCGTAGCGAGGGCGCTAATAGTTCGAGGGACAAAATAAGTCTTTCACCCGAGGTAAACACTGTGCTTTTCATTACGAATACAAGGAAAGTAAAAATAAAAACAGGAATTGGCTAAAGAAATAATACAAGGAAGTATGAACAATACCCTACAACTCGAAAAAAAAAAAAAAGATCGGATTGCCGCCTATTGTTTTTTTTTTGTTGGCCGGCCAACTTAATTATTTAGCCATTATTTTTCATTTTCATCTCGTGTAACAATGTACTATTTATGTTCGAGTGCTTATGGTACCTACAATCTGAATACCATAGAACTATTTTACGACGCCAGTTACTATCGAGATCGACTCCTAGAAGGTCCTGGGTTCAAACTTCCAAGCCCTGGCTCGCACCTCTGGTTTTTTCGAAATCTATGTGCGAATCATAATTTCTATATTATTATCACTTGCTTACGCTGAAGAAAAACATCGTGCTTATCTTAGAAAATCTAGCCAATTTTCGAAAGACGTGAAATCCGCCAACCCGCATTGGGCCAGCGTGGTGCATTATAACCTGAATCCCCCTCGTATTGAGGGGAGGTCCGTGCCCAGGAGTGGAACGTTAAAAGGGCTAATAATTTTTTATTGTTTTTGTATGCTTTTTGAAATAAAACTTCTATTTCTTTCTTGGATATCTTACATTTAAGAAATTTCTATAAAGGGCAGAAAATAAGTTCCATTCGTATGGGTAAAATGCGCAGTGAATTAGTCCAGCCTCCATAGTAATGTATAATTTATTGCTGGTAGGTAGTTATCAATTTGCGAAGTATTCCATATTCATTTCAGATAATGACAACAGCATACTCGTATTTCAACATGCTGCGCCAATATAGCCACAAGAATATGTAAGCAACAGCACATCAATTTGTAGAACAAACTAAATAGTAGAGTTATAGGAATAAAAGAAATAAAATATTTATTTTAACAATGATTAATTACAATTTTTATTTACAATAAATAAGCATAGCATATTTTTTTAAATCTATAAATACATTTTTCTGTAGTTACCTACCTATAAACAGTTTCACATCATGTTCAATCAAATAGATATGAATTAACTACATTAATATTTTTGATTTTTGTTTCAATGAAAAGAACCCTTATGTTCAGGCAGTAGGAAGTATATTGTCACAGGGCCTTTTATAGTGTGCACTATTTCCGTGTGTTTTATTAACTGAGTAGCTGCCAGCCCATACAGCAGACATGGTATACCTATAATAAAATTAAGATTAAACATAATAAGCTCATAAAGTAAGAGTTTACAGCAGTAGTCAATTGATTTTACCTCATATACAAGCTGGCTTGACCGTGTAGTACCATCCTCTCACAGAAGATAGGCGTTAAGTAGGTATAATAGCTATGTTTTATGGTTCGTACAATGAGTCAGATATCCAGAAGCCCAACACCACCCTTCCCGTCCCTCTATCACATTTCCCATTCCATTCAGGTCGGCAAAGTGTCCCTATAGGTCAATGGCAAACAAAAGAAACAATTTGTCTTTGATATAGCATGGCTAAAAACCGGAAAAAAACCATACAGTATGTCTAACCACACACAAAATTAGGGACAAAAAAATGCTCACAAACTTCACATACCTAAGTTAACAACTTTGATTATCCTCATGAACTTGTCCGATGATCCCAAATCTTCAGGTATCCTCTTTGAACAGTGGTATTTGATGTAGGGGAAGCAGCCAGTTCTCAATATCTGATAGTTGGAGTTTCCCACTTTCCAATTGAAGTTCGACATTCCAAACTGGTCATTCTTGACACTGCTGTACTGGAAATAGTCAAGATTGTAGTTGTTGCAAGATATTTAATACATATACTCAATTTATAGCTACCTTTTAAGTTTTCTAATGGAAAGGAAATTGTAGGTAAGAATTATTAGCACAAATTATTAGTTAATTAATAAATAAATAATAAATATCGCCAGACAAACACACCAACTGTATGGTCCCAAACTAAGCAAAGCTTTTTTTTTTTTTTTAATTGACTATATCGACGGTCCCTACGTACATAAAGAATGTCAAAACTGAGGTTTACAGGAGAGCGTAATTAAAGTTCAAATCGCTCTAGAAGTTTATATATTTAGAATAATTCATTTTCTTTTTTTTAAATGTTTCATTAGCTTTAGGAAGTTTATAATATAATTAATAAATATTTGATTTTCTTAGATTTTCTTAAAAAAACTGATAGATGACTGTTTCTACATTGTCATTGAAATAAAACCATGTCAGACATATCTAAGATACCCGTTTCTACGCAGGAGACAACAAAACAATGTTTTACAATAGAATTTAAGTAAATATTTTATGAAAACCTGGGAATATGTTATTATTTTCAAACGCATCCCTTAAACATACAGGATCGCAATCCGTGATTATTAAAAATACACTAATGCAGATATATCCCTATATACGTGGTTATAACATATTCATGGGTAGGACTTTCTTGCAATGTAAACAATGACATATCCCTAAATAAAATAATAAGCAGGGTTTTCTTTATTAATAAAACAAGGTTTATAGGTAAAAATTATATATTTTTAAGGAACGATTGTTTAGAAGATTTTCTTAACAATCATCCTATATTTTTTATTTATATCAATCTTACTAATCATTTCAAATCACATATTTGTTTAATATTAACAATTGTAGTAGGTGCCTAATCTTAATTATTTCAATCGAATCATCACAGCTCCATTAAGACTGATTAATCTTATTACTAATTGAGTACTTTTAATAATAAAGAAAACCATTAAAAAAAAACAAGAAGTAGGTAATGCAATCAATCTTCTTCGTCATTATCCTATACTTCTTTGCCATAATTAAGTTTACTATAGAAGTCGTGAAGCTTCTTTTGAATAATCGTTGTATCACATAAACTAATCAAGTCTTTGTATTTAGCTTCAGTTCTTCAGAAATTGGATCTTTGTACAACTTCTTTAGTATTAGTTCTTGTTCTTGTGCTTGCTCTTTCTTCATTCTTCCTCTTGTCAGCTTGAAATTATTTCCACAATTCAGTTTTCTGTAGTTTTCTTCGAAAAAATCGTATTTTAATTCTATAATGTCTGGATGTCTCCCTTGAATTTAGCTTCTCTTATTTTGTTCCAACAAGTTTTCTCTGAATTTGTATCTTTTAGCCAGTTTTTAGACTTTAGGCAAGCTTTGAAATCTAAAACTTCTTGTCTTGTTCCACTTCTATGACTGCATAATGGTCCACCCATTCTGTTTCGCCCAGCGTACCAGTGTATACCATTCATCTGGTACGTAAATAAGTTTGTGTTTTGCTGTTCGTTCTATCAATGCATGAACGCTATCTGCCTCGTTCTGAGTATGGCCCTTTTCCAAGAATCAATGGCGCACGTATGGACGTGCGCCATTGATTCGATGTATTTGTACGTAAGACAAGTATTTAAGATAGCTTAAATACTTTAATGACATACAAATACATAAAAAAAACTATACGATTGCGATTCTGGCCTGCGCAGTTGTCAGACCAGAAAATCCTTAACACCAGCCTCAACTTTGTTTTTAATGAAAGAAAACAAACAACTTGCCACTTCATTAGCGCCGCGTTTAGCGACTGTCTCTGCCCACATATAACATGCAGCTTTTTTTAACCAAGCGTCAAAAATAGTAAAATTATATACCGACAATTTCCTTTTGTAAAAAGCACACTAATGTCACCATGTGGAGTGTTGTTTATTATTTGGAAATCAAACTTCGGTGTGCAAATATCAGAAAGTTTCGATTGAGCTTCAATTTTATCTGCATTTTTAATTCCCTGGCAAGATTTAAGCAAGAAATATTTAGTTATTTTTTAAGGTTTAGATTGACATGACCGTGGTTACTCCGAGTGGCGCGCATATCAAAACGCAGTATAAAACGATATGTATAGATATCCGCATCTACGACACCAATTCCTTGCAATGAGCATACTTGTTCTCTTATACGATTTCAATATGTGGTAAAATACATCATATTTTTTCAAAAACCGTATATGGATATGAGCGTATTGACAATCTAAAGCCATATGTGCAATAAAAAAATAGCCATTTTTGACATGTCTTTATTTACGTAGGGACCGTCGATATGTTGTTGGCCAGAGTGGCCATAACAACTTCACCCGGACAGAAGGCGAGCGCGAGTGCGCTCCAGCCAGAGGGGCAGGGGGCAGCTAGCTCAAGGGCGCCACAAGGGACACGACCTCGGCTTGGGCCGCTGCCAGAAGAGGTGGCGAGGGTAAATCTACCACCGGATCGGAACGCACTAAGCAAAGCTTGTACTATGGGTACTGTACAATGGACTGGGGGCGATCCCAGTGACACCCAGACCAGGGCAAATTACGAAAAGGCCATTTCCGAAATTTACTCTGACGGGAATCTAACCCGCAACCACCCGGTGCTGTGACCCGAGCGGCTACGCTCGAACCACTGCACCAAGCGGTCGTCACCAGTCGTCAATTAGTTGTAATCTGTTTGTAGTAAACAGAATTTGCGCCAGTAGGCTACTTTGGCCTTGTTCCTTGTTCATCATGACATTATTGATATTACCTTAACAAAATACGAGGTCCAGGGAGGTTCTTTGCACTGTAATAAGTATGCAGTCAACACCTCGGAGGCTTTGGGCCTCGACGAGAAATGCGCGACACGTACCATCACTTTTATTTTCGTCAACAGGTTGGAGTGCAGTGATATTACTGGCATTTCCTTCTTATTTTATAATGTTTATTCACAATAATTTCTTATCTTATTGTAAAAATGTAATGCCTTCAAATTACTTCTAAAATTACGTAAACAAATACAGCTGTTTTTGAAGTTTGTTTGATTGTTTTTTTTAATGGGCACACCGTGTGTATTTTGCCAGTTTCAAGTTTATTTTTCATACTATAATATAATCATACTAATATTATAAAGAGGAAAACTTTGTTTGTTTGATTGTAATGAATAGGCTCCGAAACTACTGAACCGATTTGAAAAATTATTTCACTGTTGGAAAGCTACACTATCTCCGGGTGACATAGGCTATAATATATTTTCAAAAAATTAGGGATCTTTACCAAAACTTGAATAATGTAACCGCAATGTACCCGTGCGAAGCCGGGGCGGGCCGCTAGTAATAATAATATTATAAAGAGGAAAACTTTGTTTGATTGTAATGAATAGGCTCCGAAACTACTGAACCGATTTGAAAAATTCTTTCACTGTTGGGAAGCTACACTATCCCCGGGTGACATAGGCTATATTATATTTTAAAAATATTAGGGATCCTTACTAAAACTCCAATAATGTAACCGTAATGTACCCGTGCGAAGCCGGACGGGCCGCTAGTATGTAATAAATATAGGAATAGAAATAATAAAATTAATTGTACTGATTATTATAGGAAGGGATCGGGAAAATAGTTGAATCAAAATACGGGTGCCTACTTGGTGTCCACAGTTATAAGGAGTGATTGCCGATGCTGAGTGTCAATCAATTTGACAGCACCTTCTAACTTTTTTGGTCATTACGTAATCATTATATACGTACCAAGAAGCTGATATACAAATTCTTGGCAAGGGAAGATCCAGGAAGATCCTGTGCCCAAGCTACAGACTTCTAAATACTACGTATAACAGTGAGTTCGCACTGGACGAAACATATTGTTGTCTCTGTTTTTAGAGACAACAATATGTTTCGCCAACATGTTTCGTCTAGTGCGAACTCACGGTAAGGCCCAAGCCAAGAAAGTTTCAATGCTTGTGCTTCAAGAGTTAATAATAGAGGTTGTCACCATCTTAGCGGCAAACGAATCTTCCAGAATGTGATAAGAACTCGAGCATAAAATGACTAATAAACGATATATACATGACATTATTTATGTTCTTTATTATAAAAAGAAACACCACAATAACAAAAATGTAAAGTGTGCACATGACGTGTGTAAGCACACATCTTCCATCATTATTCTTATTTAATTAATAATAATAACATCATATATTTTATGGATGACAATCTTAATTAAAAAATATGACAAACAACTCGGAATGATAACATATACCTACTTATAATTGCTCAGATATATTATATATATATATTCTACATGCAACATGATATAATATCAAAACTTAAAACAGAATATATCGCGAATTCGAGTACAAATTTGGCAATCTATAACGTACATCTGATAAATCAATTACAACATGTCTGATTTAATTTAATGATAATGAGATTGCCTTCATAACATGGTTTAGCCTTCATAACTTCATAATATATACATGCTTAGTGATGGAATAATCTGAGGTTGGTATGTGCCAGTGTGATGTTGTGTTCATTGCACGCCGCGATAACCTCCGCGTCGTTGTTCGACCCCGACGGGCTGCCGATATATTCCACGCCGCACTAAAATGATAATAATTAAAAATAATATATTATAAATCGGGCATGTTAGCAGTGATAGCCGATTGGCTAAGCACGCGTCTTGCGGGCACCAGGTCCTGGGTTCAAACCCCGGCTCGCACCTCTGGGTTTTTCGAAATCTATGTGCGAATCATAATTTCTATATGATTATCACTTGCTTTCGGTGAAGGAAAACATCGTGAGGAAACCTGCATGTCTTAGAACATCTAACCAATTTTCGAAAGACATGTGAAATCCGCCAAACCGCACTGAGCCAGCGTGGTGGATTATGGCCTGAATCCCCCTCGTGTTGAGGGGAGGGCCGTGCCCAGGAGTGGGACGGCAAAAGGGCTAAATTATGATTATTATTAAATACCGACCTGTACAGCTCTGTCGATGTTATCCCTGAAAGGGAAGAAGGCGTCCGAAGCGAGCGCGACGCGGTCCATCTTGCTGACCCACTCCTGACGCTCCTTCTCGTTCAGCAGCGCGGGCGGCTGGCCCTCAAACAGCGTGTTCCATTGTTCTAAGGGCAGGTCTGATCCTGATAAAAAACGAAACTAATCAATACAACATTAGGAATAGACACGGATAAATTACTCTTTAAACTCCGCACTCTGGGACAACAGTTTCCGAAGATACGCTTAAGGTTGAAGCGTCGGTCGGGTTTATTGCAGTTTCTCTCAAGATGACGCTGTAGTCAACAGATTCTACTTATTTATTTTTTACGCAAAATTTGAGCATTTCTAAGATATAATACTATTGTTTGCGAATAAGGCTTATTATACTGCATTGACATACGCAATAATATCAACCTAAAATAATTCATAATCAAAGCGTTTTCCGATGAAAAACTTCTGTCACTTTTTATTGTAATACATACACGCACACATTGACAAAAGGTGTATTTTAGCCACTAGCCACTAGAGGGCGTACTTTTATATTTATTGCGGCCTTTTTATTTTATAATAAATAGCGAATATATTATATTTTTGCTATTGTAAAATTCATTATTGTATGTGTATTCATCATTCTAAAAAACCGATAAAAAATATACATCTGTTATAGAATAATTTTATTGTCTGACTAGCTGTGCCCGCGACTTAGTCCGCGTGTAATTTAACTTAACAAAAATTTCGGGATTATTCATCCCCTCTTTTATCCCCTTGATCTATCCAAAATCCTTTCTTAGCGGATGCCTACGTCATAACATCTGCATGCCAAATTTCAGCCCGATCCGTCCAGAGGTTTGGGCTGTGCGTTGATAGATCAGTATGTCAGTCAGTCAGTCAGTCACCTTTGAGTAATATATTTAGATGTTACTAAATATAGTGAAAATATAACTGTAATACACTTGTTTGTGTAGTCCACTTTTCTAACATATGAGATACATTACTGAGAAATAGATGTGGTTTTCCATGTGAACATATTTTTATTTATAACAACAACAATAATTATAAGAAATCAACATAAAAATCGTGTCTCTATCAAAATTAAAGGACCTAGAGTCCTATACAGAGTAGCGTTAGTAGTGTTTCCTACATTGATACACTACATGGCCTACTTTTTTGCAATATGTACACGACACCTTAGGCACACTATTTACACTAGACGACGAAAAGGCACTAGATGTAGCAGAGGCATCTCGGCGTTCTTCCTTCAGCAGGATCGATGCAACCGAGTCTGTAGATATCGAGGTGCCGGAATGCTCTATTGCCATCACCATTGGCTGTAGCTGTCCTTGAGTCCTGCCAGCATAATCACACCAACAAGTTCATCTTCCAGACCAGCTTGATTGGCAATCAGTTGTTGTTGCACGCATGTCATTCACATAGGCTTCTATGTTCGAGTACAATACAAGTTTAGTACTAAGCTATTTCTTCATAAGTTGTAAGCGTCGAGCAAGCCCGCTGTCAGCGTAGGCTTCCCGAAGTCGCTTCCATGTTTCCTTCGAAGTTTCAGCTGTCATGACGATGAGATATAGATGTTCGCTTAGACTCAAGCAAATCTTGGATCTTTGGCATCTTTGCGTTGAAAGTCGTCAACTTCCTCCGCAGGCTTCATGACGCAGTCCCATAGTTCGCTGTCGATCAAGTACATCTTCATGGCGAAGCTCCAAGCCGCGTAGTTGACGCTTCCCTTTAATTTTGCGAAGCTCAACGTTGTGTTGGCACCCACTGCTGTTGAAGAGCTACTAAAGACAGTTTGCTGTGGTTGTACCTTTGACGACGACTGTTCTGAGTAGCAGATTAAATAAAAACATATACGGAGGCCAGACAAGATATTTAATGTACAGCGTACTTTGACAGACAGAATAGAACTCTATGCAAAGAGAATACATTCTATGTAAAAACAAATGTCAATATAAATTACACGGAATTTAAAAACTAATTATTAACAGGCCAGTTCTTTGATGATTTCCACTACGTAGGTTGCATACTATATAAAAATAAGTCGGGTTTTCCTTCCTGACGCTATAACTCCAGAACGCACGAACCGATTTACACGGTTTTGCATTCGTTGGAAAGGTAACGGGCTCCGTGAGGTTTATAGCAAAGAAAATTCAGGAAAAATTTCAGCAGAACGCGGACGGAGTCGCGGGGCACAGCTAGTAATAACTATATTAATTTAGCCCTTTTGACGTCCCACTCCTGGGCACGGGCCTCCCCTCAACATGAGGAGGATTCAGGCCATAATCCACCACGCTGGCCCAGTGTGGGTTGGCGGATTTCACATGTCTTACGAAAATTGGTTAGATCTTCTAAGACATACAGGTTTCCTCACGATGTTTTCCTTCACCGTAAGCTAGTGATAATCATATAGAAATTATGAGTCACACATAGATTTCGAAAAATCCAGATGTGCGAGCCGGGGTTTGAACCCAATACCTGGTGCCCGCAAGACGCGTGCTTTAAGCAATCGGCTATCAAAGCTTCAGCTCAATCAAAATAATACTAATAAATAAACAAATATCGCCAGACAAACATACCAACTGTATGGTCCCAAACTAAGCAAGGCTTGGACAATGGATACCGTACAATGGACTGGGGGCGATGCCAGTGACACCAAGACCAGGGCAAATTACGGAAAGGCCAATTCCGAAATTTACCGTGAAGGGAATCAAACCCGCCACCACCCGGTGTAGTGAGCCGAGCGGCCTACGCTCAAACCACTGCGCCAAGCGGTCGTCAATCGTCGATGGTAGTAAAAGTAAAAGTAAAAGTAAAAGTAAACGTAAAAGTAAAAGTAAAAGTAAAAGTAAAAGTAAAGGTAAAGGTAAAAGGAAAAGGAAAAGGAAAAGTTAGTCGCGACACCACACTGTTCAATGCGAAATAGAAAGACGATACGAAAAAAATAATAACTGGCTTGCTTTCTATAAGGGAGAGAGAGAGACATACAGAGAAACACGCGCACGCCGCACATATAGCGAAAAAAGTGTCGTTACACATTTTTTGGTCTTAATTTTTTCCGTCTAGCCCCCTTCCGCAACGCGCGATAAGGAACTTCATTCCAATATTTATTACATACTAGCTGTGCCCCGCGACTTCATCCGCGTAGTATTGGATTATTGGGTTAAAAAGTTTCCTATATGTTAATCCCGGTTATAATCTATCTGTGTTCCAAATTTCATCTAAATCCGTTCAGTAGTTTTTGCGTGAAAGAGTAACAAACATACATACATACATACATACATACATACATACATACATCCACACTCACAAACTTTCGCATTTATAATATTAGTAGGACTTACCTAGTACATGTGTACATATATAATACTAGCTGAGACCGCGACTTCGTCCGCGTGGAATTTAACTAAAGCCCGCTCCCGCGTTCTGAGCCCGCGCGACAAGACTCATTTTTTTTAATTTCATTTTTCTAAAATAAAAGTAGCCTAAGTTACTGCTTATAACATCAGCTATCTACCAGTGAAAGTCCCGTCAAAATCGGTCCACCCGTTTCGGAGATACTCTTTGATTTCATGTGTTTTTTTTTTTACGCGGAACCCTAATTGTTTTTCCGAAATTAAAGTAGCCTAAATTACTCCTTTTATCATCAGCTATCTGCCAGTGAAAGTCCCGTCAAAATCGGTCCAGCCATTTCGGAGATTACCCGGAACAAACACACAGACAGACAGACAAAAAAATTTTTTATCGCGTTTTTGCTATAGGTGTCGTATGTACTTTGATATGCACTTAGTGAAAAGGTGTTATTTTGATATTACAAACAGACACTCCAATTTTATTTATTTGTATAGATAGTACAGTAGTATCTATGGTTTGTATATACCAGGTTCGGTATTTATTTGGCAAATACAGTAAATTTTCATTTTTATGTACCTATACGGTAATCCTAAGCCAGCGGCAACACTATCCTACCCACATATATGGATTTACATAGATAACGCAAATGTATGTACTTAGCGTGTCGGAAAACCCCGACCAAGCGTCAAGGTTGGTCGCCTATAACTTACAGTCCTTCACGACTACAGATATAAAAATATGAGTATGAGCGAGATAATCACTCGAGAGAATCGTAGCGGGCGGAGGGGCATCAGCGGCATCGGTGTCTTTGAATCGGTTTGGATTTCCCACCATCTATGACGTCACAGTAAGTGTTAAAAATTTGGCACGCTTGGTTTCAATACAAATCGTGATACTTGCGTTATCTATGTAAATCTATATCTGTGATCCTACCTATAATACACTAAACGAAAAAAATATTTCCGACAACAAACGCTTTTATAATAGACATCCGACGTTGTCAAGTCGCCGCTCTCTACCAATTGACAACGTCGCGTCTGCAACAACGTAGTACCTCGTGTGGCGAATTGACGACCGCTTGGCGCTGTAGTTTGAGCGTTGGCCGCTCGGCTCACAACATCGGATGGTTGCGGGTTCGATTCCCGGCAAAGGAAATTTTCTGAAACGGCCTTTTCGTAATTTGCCCAGGTCTGGGTGTCACTGGGATCGCCACCAGTTTAATGTATGGTAGCCATAGTACAAGCGTTGCTTAGTTTGGCACCATATAGTTGATGAGTAAGTCTGGCGATATTTATTTATTTATCTGATACCTATCATGTCAGCGATACATTAATTTATTTATTAGAAACTTAGTATTGTATTATGTCCGGAAAATATTAAAAATACTTAGCTCGTTACTTCATTTTTTTATTGAATGTTATTATTATGATAATAAAAGATGAAAACCCGGCTTCGCTCGGGTGAAATGTGACTCATTACAATTTTCGGCATGATGTGTTTACATCCAAACAAAGTTAATAGAAATACAAATACATCCGACAGAGAACCAAAGTTATCGACATAGCTCAAAGAATTAGCAAGCTGAAGTGGCAGTGGGCTGGCTATATCTCGCGAAGAACCGACAACCGCTGGGTTAAACGTGTTCTTGAGTGGAGACCTCGACTCGGCAAGCGTAGTGTAGGACGCCCTCCGATCAGGTGGGATGACGATTTGCGAAAGACTGCAGGCAGATGCTGGATGCGGCAAGCTGAAGACAGGGCGCTATGGCGCTCATTAGGGGAGGCCTATGTCCAGCAGTGGACAAGCATAGGCTGATGATGATGATGATGAAAGTTAATCACTATGCAAAGCAAAACTAAATTAAATGAATACTCGTACGGAAACATCATGAACATAGAACACTGAATTTGTTTGTTCTGACAGCTCAATAAATAAATGCACTTCTTCTTCTTTCTTTAAAAATATGGCCCACCAACTAAGAACACTGGCACTGTCATCACTGACACTGACTGACATGCGTCCATAGAAAATATGGCGGTACTGTGCCGAATATTATAATTATAACATTGTTTATCACGACAATCCGAATTTTGCGGATATATGTTGTCGACTCAAAATCATTATTTTTTTAAGTTTTATTATTCTGGTAACGTTTCAATCGAGTCTACCGTACCCTTTGACGGAATTATTAATATAGATGGCGCAATATAGGGATATACATATTTGCAATAAAAATTTGGTCACCACCATCTGTCATTTCAACTAGTACACTATTAGCACGCAGTTTACTCAAAGTACAAATTTTATGTTAATAATGGCCTAATTTAGTCAGATGGCGCTGACAAATTCACACACACAGGCGTAAAATTTAACAAATTTTACGATCGATTTTGATTATGTTAATCTATTTTTAAATGCCTGAAATCATTAGATGCGAATACAATAATTTATTTAGAAGTGATAAAATCCATTGTTTTAAGGAAAAACTTTGTGTGTCTCGTATAAATTCGGAATGAAATATGTATGGAGAACACGACCGCCCCCATCACCTTAAATAAGATGTATAAGACTTTCGATCGACCAATCGCAATCCATTATTATTTGCATTTGACGACCACTTGGCGCAGTGATTCGAGCGTGGGCCCATCGGCTCACTGCACATGGTGGTTGCGGGTTCGATTCCCGTCGGGGCAAAGTTCGGAAATGGCCTTTTCGTAATTTGCCCAGGTCTGGGTGTCATTGGGATCGCCCCCAGTCCATTGTACGGTACCCATAGCACAAGCGTTGCTTAGTTTGGGACCATACAGTTGGTGTGTCAGTTTGGCGATATTTATTTATTACTAGCTGACCCGACAGACGTTGTCCTGTCTTTTAGGGGTATGTAAAATAGATAGTAGCCGATTCTCAGACCTACTGAATATGCATATAAAATTTCATAAAAATCGGTCAAGCCGTTTCGAAGGAGTATGGTAACTAACGTTGTGACACGAGAATTTTATATGAAGACTAGCTGTGCCCCGCGACTCCGTCCGCGTTCTGTTGAAATTTTTCCTGAATTTTCTTTGCTATAAACCTCACGGAGCCCGAGACCTTTCCAACGAATGCAAAACCGCGGAAATTGGTTCGTGCGTTCTGGAGTTATAGCGTCAGGAAGGAAAACCCGACTTATTTTTATATAGTAGATTTATATGCGTAAAGAAAAAGGTGACTGACCCACGGTCCCGTTGACATAGTTGTCGATGGCGTTGGACTGCACGGCGCGCGAGACGCCGGGCCGGAAGCGCAGCGCGGCGAGCCGCGGGTGCCGCCGCAGCCACCACAGCGCCGCCTTGCCGCCCGCCAGCCGCGTGCAGTGGATGCGAGACTGCTGCCCCGCGCCGATGCCGATCACCTTACAACCAAACACACAGACCATCACCATCAACACTGTATACTAGGTGAAACAGAAAGGGTATCCTTTTCTTGACAAAACTTTGTAATTCTAGAGCTATCAGCTTTGGAGCAAACTTGAAAAACAAAAGGTGCTATAGGGATACAGCTGTTGACCGATTTCATTAGCTTTAGTACCTCAACTGTCCCACAAAGCCGATAGTTTTAGATTTACAAAGTAAAGTTGCAAAACATTCCATATCGGTTAGGGAGGGAGGAGATTAGTAAATATAGTCGATATAATTTGTTTTTTCGTCTCTCTATTTGAGGCCATATTATAACAAGTTAATTATGAAAGGGCTACCGATGCCGGAATAGAAATAGATTGCCCGACAGAGATAGGTAGAATTATCTAACTACTAATCACTAATTCAAAACTGTTCGACGTCATGGCCTATTTAAATATCTTTTAAGAAACAATTATACGAAGATCAATAGAGGTTGTGAATTTATTAAGTGCCCTCACAATATTCTCTGGAAAACTTAGTGCTTTTATAATCCCGCCACGACAAAAGAGGTTTATAAATTCCGTGAACACCTTACCTGTCCATCTCGCGCATAGCAGACGGAGTTACTCTGAGTGTATTTCAGAGCGATTGTGGCTACGATAAGATCTCTGACGGCATTTTGTGGCAGCTCCTTCTTGTTTGTGACCACGTTTTTGAACAAGTCTCCGGTGATTTGGGCATCATTTCGTCTTTGCTCAAGCGTTAAACCGTATATAGTCTTTTGTTCTAACAGGTCTGGCTCGTAGCTGGGATCCATCTAGGAATAAGATGCCAATTAATGATTGTTATACACTCACATGTTATATAATAATTATTATAATTTAGCCCTTTTAACGTCCCACTCCTGGGCACGGGCCTCCTCTCACTACGAGGGGGATTCAGGTTGTAATCCACCATGCTACCCAGTGCGGGTTGGCGGATTTCACATGTCTTTCGAAAATTGGTTAGATTTTCTTAGGCTTGCAGGTTTCCTCACAATGTTTTCCTTCACCGTAAGCGAGTGATAATCATTATGTAAATTATGATTCGCACATAGATTTCGAATAACCCAGAGGTGTGAGCCCACAAGACGCGTGCTTAACCAATCGGCGGCAAGGTGACTGACATAGTGATCTATCAACACACAGCCCAAACTACTGGACGGATCGGGCTGAAATTTGGCATGCAGGTAGATGTTATGTCGTAGGCATCCGCTAAGAAACGATTTTGATTAATTCTACCCCCAAGGGGATAAAATAGAGGTGAAAGTTTGTATAAAACTTTGTCAATTAAATTCCACGCGGACGAAGTCGCGGGCACAGCTAGTTGGATAATAAAATAGAGCGTATCATCTGCCTGTAAGACCTCGGACCACTATGTTTTGTAAGAGAACCGACATATAAATTATCTTTTTTTTTAATATGATGAATGTGTGTGACGTAACTAGTTTGCAACCAAAGTGGCTGAAGAAGACATTCATACAGAAGGCCAAGAACCGATAAAGTTCAAGCAGAGCTCCGTTCCATCTCTACTCCAATTTCCTTCTCTTACCTGCAACACACAGTAGCTCCCTCCTTTCTTCTTCTTCAACAACTCCAACGCTTCCGGAGTGTAGCCTGGCGCGATCACACCATCAGAAACTTCCCTAGAGATGATCCGTGCGGTGATAGCGTCGCACTCGTCGGACAACGCAACGAAGTCGCCGAACGACGACATGCGGTCTGCGCCGCGGGCACGTGCGTACGCGCACGCTAATGGCGTAAGGTTCGGGAGGAGGTCGGCCACCATGCACACTAAGGCCTGGTGAAAATAGTTTAAGAATCAGGGAAGGGGACAAGTATTTTAGCCACCATGGCGGCGCCTCGGTGCCGTGGGGGTGATTGACACTTGACGATTCAGACAGTCTCTCTCTTTCGGACCTCGCGATAATTTGCATTTATATTAATACTGACAGAAGTGAAGTGACAGTTAATGACATGCCAGTCCATTCAAGCGACATTAGGTGAGCTGAATAGTTTTTGTCCCCATTGCCAACTAATTATTTTATTAAATGTGACTATTATAATTATAGGTCTACCAGAATCTCATGGCATTAAAAAAATATAAAAAAATGTGATTTTCATATGGCAATGTCAATTGTCACCTGCCAAATCAAAGTACAAGGTTTGTCAACCGCTGTTGAGATTTTGTGATATCTTCTTGGCAATTTATTGTTTTTGTGAAAATGTCGAAAAAGCCACTTTGATCTCAAGCGAGAAATATTGTTTTCAATGTGTATCGTAAAATAAGGGAAGAAGAAGGCGTAAATCAAACTCAATCTTTGATTTTAAAGCGCGTCGTAGAGTTGACCGGTAAGTTGGACTGAGTTGTTTTGATACTTTTAGTTTATTTTATATTTATCTTACTTAATTATAGCTTCTTTATAGGGTTTTTCAGTACTACTATACGGCGAATCATAGGTGAGGGCACATCGAACGATGGTGTATTTTCCACGCCTGGTAAAAAGAGGAGAGCGGGGAAGAAGAAAATCAACTTGGACAGTTTCGATTTACAGTTGATAAGGAATAAAGTAAATGAATTTTATACAGTTCGGAAGGAAATTCCAACAGTAATGAAACTGTTAAAAATTCTTCGACAAGAAATTGATTTCAACGGAGGGAGAGAATCTCTGAGGTAAGAAAAATATTAAGTAATAATCCTTCTCACTCGTAAGACGAGGCCTGTGCCCTGCAGTGGGACGTACGAGTATTTAGACTGATGTTGATGTTGATGATTGACTAAGCTATCGTTTCAGTAACATGATAAATTTTATTATTTTTTACAGACATATACTTAAGGAGACAGGTTTTGAATATTTTAAATGCCAATCAAAAAGGATCATTTTGATCATTTTGTGTACGGAACTCAAGTAAGCGAACGAAAAGCAATTATACCAGTGACCTGAGCGATAATATTGGAATACTGCGAGTCTGCTAAGTGATTCGGAACGGTGCTTGTTGTGTGTAACTAGTCTTAGTGAACTAGTGTACTAGTAGTGAACTAGTACTGTGTATTTGTCGAGTTTGTGGAGAGCGAAATAAACCCTTTTTACACGTTTAACGGCATTAATTGTACCTACCCCTGTACGTGTACGTAACATTATAATAAATTAGTACATAAAGTAATATATGATTGGATTTATTTTTTTTGTCATATTTTCCTATGTTAAGAACCCGATGCATAACAACAATTTCATACACATACCTAGTATACTTTATGTTAATTAATGACTAAATATATAAATAAAAATTAAACAGTATCAAGATCGTTTAATCCAATTTCCCCAGTATTGCACACAACAAATTTTTATTTCCCCATTTGCCATGAGATTCTGGTAGACCTATAGTATAGGTCTACCAGAATCTCATGGCAAATGGGGAAATAAAAATTTGTTGTGTGCAATACTGGGGAAATTGGATTAAACGATCTTGATACTGTTTAAGTTTTATTTATATCTTTAGTCTTTAATTAACATGAAGTATACTAGGTATGTGTATGAAGAATGTTGTTATACATCGGGTTCTTAACATAGGAAAATATGACAAAGAAAATAAATCCAATCATATATTACTTTATGTACTAATTTATTATAATGTTACGTACACGTACAGGGGTAGGTACAATTAATGCCGTTAAACGTGTAAAAAGGGTTTATTTCGCTCTCCACAAACTCGACAAATACACAGCACTACACTAGTTACACACAACAAGCACCGTTCCGAATCAATTAGCAGACTCGCAGTATTCCAATATTATCGCTCAGGTCACTGGTATATTGCTCTTCGTTCGCTTACTTTAGTTCCGTACACTGTCGCTTCCAAGAAGTAACTAACTCGCTGCCCGTCGTCGACTTCTTATATATCGAATAAAGATGCGAGCTGGTGTTTTCCTGAACATTCTCGGAGGTATGTAAGTAATAATAATCGCAATCGAACGATCCCGAGACTCATTGTTGGCTTTCCTTTGTATTCGTTCGCGAGTAGGTATTCGCCGCCGTCGCGCCGATAACGCAAAGGCGTTCACCTTATACCTACAATCTCGAACATTCAATTTTTGAGACCTTTCATAATTAATCGATGGAGTACATCTAGACTAACAATGCGTTTTTGTATAAAGCTGATAAAATAAGGATCCTTCGAGATATTTGACCAAATAGTTTCTAGGTCGCAACAATAATATCGGTTAAAAGTTAATAACTCATTCAGAACTAGAAAATGATTCCAAGAACTCCACTTGCATTTCTTGTTCTTCATCAGATGATGAAGATAAAGAGGTATTTATTATAAATCGCTCTTCCAGCATTTCAATTATTTTATCTTTCTCGAAGAAATCGTTTTCAGTTTTCTTTACATGTTCACAACATTTTCGCCAATCCTCTGCACCGATTTGTGAGAAAGCTTCTTCTGTTAATAATTTAATGTCACTTGCAGGCCTATTAACATTTTTATCAGCAACTTTTTGCTTCATTATACCCCAAATCATTTCTATAGGATTCAATGTGCAATGATAAGGTGGGAGCCTTAAAACTTCGTGACCGTGCGATTTTAATACTTCATCTATCTCATATAAGGGCGCAGACATGTTTTGTTTCACTACTTCAAGTAGTTGACATTTACGCCAAAGATCATCATAATGTACATCATTTGCACGAAGCCATTCTTTTATATCAGCGATACGATTGGCTTGTGTGGGCGGTTTGTTCAAACGTACGGAATGATAACTAGCATTGTCCATAACGATTAGTGAAGGTCTTGTCAAATTTGGAATTAGCTTCTCTGTCACCCATTTTGTAAAATTGTCCTTATTCATGTCGTGGTGATAGTCAGCAGATACACTTGTTGACCTGTACACCAGACAACAATTTGGTACAAAGCCATTTTCTCCACCAGCGTTTACAATAATCCACCTCGTTCCAAGTGATATGCTTTTAGATGGACCTGCAATATCTTTGCTTTGCCAGCACTTGTTCACAGAACATGAACCATGAATATAAGTTTCATCTAAATAAATTACATCCAATTTATTTTGCTCTTCAGCTTCGCGGTTTTCCTTTATACGCTTCAAAAACTTATATCTTTGAAGTTTTATGTCATCTCTCTCCATCAAAATGATCCTTTTTGATTGGCATTTAACATATTCAAAACCTATCTCCTTAAGTATAAGTCTGTAAAAAATAATAAAATTTATCATGTTACTGAAACGATAGCTTAGCCAATCATCAACATCAACATCAGTCTATATACGTCCCACTGCAGGACACAAGCCTCATCTTACGAGTGAGAAGGATTATTACTTAATATTTTTCTTACCTCAAAGATTCTCTCCCACCGTTGAAATCAATTTCTTGTCGAAGAATTTGTAACAGTTTCATTACTGTTGGAATTTCCTTCCGAACTGTATAGAATTCATTTACTTTATTCTTTATCAACTGTAAATCGAAACTGTCCAAGTTGATTTTCTTCTTCCCCCCTCTCCTCTTTTTACCAGGCGTGGAAAATACACCATCGTTCGATGTGCCCTCACCTATGATTCGCCGTATAGTAGTACTGGAAACCCCTATAAAGAAGCTATAATTAAGTAAGAAAAATATAAAATAAACTAAAAGTATCAAAACAACTCAGTCCAACTTACCGGTCAACTCTACGACGCGCTTTAAAATCAAAGATTGAGTTTGATTTACGCCTTCTTCTTCCCTTATTTTACGATACACATTGAAAACAATATTTCTCGCTTGAGATCGAAGTGGCTTTTTCGACATTTTCACAAAAACAATAAATTGCCAAGAAGATATCACAAAATCTCAACAGCGGTTGACAAACCTTGTACTTTGATTTGGCAGGTGACAATGGACATTGCCATATGAAAGTCACATTTTTTTTATATTTTTTAATGCCATGAGATTCTGGTAGACCTATAGTCGCCCGTGGTCGAAATTCGATCATAATGCATTTAACTTTTAAGTTTGATCGTTATTAAGGTTCTATTTTCAAGGACTATTACAAAAACGTTCATTGATGCTGGCACGCAGAATGCGCTAATGCCCTCCAAAAGAAAGAAAAAAACCCAGATTATCAGTTAGTGAACTTGTCAATAAAGTATCCGCTACTTTACTGATAGGGTTTGGGGAGGGGTATATCAAGCGCAGCCAAGGGTCTTCCGTTGCCTGACGCATAATAAAACTTGATAATATTATTTTACTTGATACTGGCTTAATGCGAAAAGCGAAGACCAAAAAGGAAAAAAACGTATAAAAAAAAGTAGTCAAACCTCTTCCTCAGTCAATGGTATTCCTACAGCGGCACCAGCGGGCGACACATGTTTGAAGCTAGCAGCCGCCGGAAGCCCCAACGCCTCCTTCAGTTCCTTGACCAATTGCCACGCGTTGAGTGCGTCGCAAAGGTTAATGTACCCGGGCGAGCCGTTGAGGGTAGTCAGAGGCAAGCGGTCGCGGGTAGTGAACACTTGCGCAGGCTTCTGGTGGGGGTTCATGCCTGGAAGAAAGTTGGGTGTCAGGGGATTGTAGACTTTAAATATAGGGAGGTTTAAACGTGCAAATCTATAATTCTTGGGAAGTATAATTTTTTTTGGGATTTATTTATTCATAATTTGGGACCTTACACATATTATAATAATAACTTCATTGATGTCATCCTCCGATGATATTTTTTATCAATGGCATCTTTCCAACCTTGTTAAGTTCAAATTATTTATGATATATGTTTATCAATCCATAAACAGCCCTTAGTGAACAGTAGTAATGGAACATTTCACAGGTAGCGTGTGAAAAATCACATTATATAGGTTTTCATAAGTAGCACTAGCTACCGACTTATAGTAACTGTTAAAAACATTGCTATTAAATCGAAAAGCGTTCGGTACTGCCACGGTTTTTATGATAAATCATCGACCAGTGTCTTCATAGGATTACGTGTCATAGTGAAAATTCACTAGATATGAATAAAATCATTGACTGTGAAAAATCAAGGTGAAATAACAGTGAAAGAAAAATTTAATTTCACGTAGTGAAGATAAATTGGAAGTAGCAATAATTTCCATGCCTCGTGAACATGAATGGGCAGTTCAATAGCTTACCGTATCTCAATGTCAGCTGCGCCTGGCCGGCGGAGTACTGTTTACGGAAATAGTCCGATATAGCTAGATCGTACTCGGAAGTGTGTGTGAACGCCTTCAGCGCCAGCCTTTGCCTGACGAAGACATTAGCACGTTAGTTATTTTATCTTCAGAGAAGAAAGAGGAATTTGTAGGTAATCAATTCAGATTCTTCCAATGCACAGACCAATAAGCCATAGACGCTGCACAGCCGGGCACCCCCGCTCGCCTAACATATTATGCATAGCCACTGCATGTGTATGATAGCACCTAACATAACATTTTTTTGGTACATTCACGGCTCGACGTTGAATGGGCCAATCAAAATTCGCCGTCGTCCTCGATTCCCGACTAACGTATGACGATTGCCGTTGAGGCGGGTGGACGTAAGCAGTGTCTTGTCTTATTGGTCTATGTTTCAATGTTATCATTACCTGTATAATTCCACACTCCCAATATTAAGATTATAATGCTAGACCTGTTAAAGGCAGTTAAAGTAACATTACTTTTTAAAAAGGGCTTTTGTATCAATTTGGAGTTGTAAGACAATGGGTTTTCATAATATGCTCCTAAATTACATAGTTCATACTCAGGATGTTTGGTGCATGGACCCACATAACTTTTTGGAGATTATGCGGGTAATTTGCTAGCTTTCTCTCATAGACTTCATGTCTTAAGTTTCACGGTAACTTGAGATAAGATTTTTAAGTCAATGTGCCAAACACCCTATGTGTATGTGCAATAAAAACAATCCCTTATTACCTAGTTCTATACAATAACTAACAAATAAAAAGATTAATAGCATACAACGACCACTTGGCGCAGTGGTTCGAGCGTAGGCCGCCCGGCTCACTGCACATGGTGGTTGCGGGTTCGATTCCCGCCGGGGCAAATTTGGAAATGGCATTTTCGTAATTTGCCCAGGTCTAGGTGTCGCTGGGATCGCCCCCAGTTTATTGTACGGTACCCATAGTACAAGCATTGCTTAGTTTGGGAGCATACAGTAAGTGTGTCAGCTTGGCGATATTTATTTATACTAGTACTCTACCTTGTCTCCAAAGAAGTCTGGAGGCCCTTATTCAGTTTAATTTCCTCGATAACTTTATCGTAATCACTAGGATCACATATCACGGTTACTCTGTCATGGTTCTTAGCGGCCGCGCGGAGCAACGTCACGCCCCCAATGTCCACGTTCTCGACGGCGTCGGCAATGGTCACGCCCGGCTTCGATATCGTCTCCACGAACGGGTACAGGTTGCATACGACCACGCTGATCATATTGAACTGCTGGCGGTTCATGTCAGCCTGGTCCGACTCTGTGGTTCTGTGTGGCAAGATGTTTTATTTGTGGTTTCAAAAGATAATAGTGTATGGCCTGTATATTCTTAATAAATCGATCTTAAGTTGGAGAGCAGTCTTAAGTATGCTATTGACATGTCATTTTGTGAATGACATAAGAACGATATTGCCAAGATCACTCTCAGGCTTGAGATTGATTTATTAATATAGGCAATAGTATGGTACCTAAGTAATAAGTATATGAGACTGATAGGACAAATTACCAAGAAGTCATGCTTCTTGGTAATAAGATGGACAGGTTTTGGGATAAAACTGGAGCACTTATGTGGTCCAAAGTGGAGGATGTTCAGTACTAATTTGTTGCTTGTGGGGCGCTAAATGCTGTGTTCATGTCAATTTAGAACAAAGATAAATCACCCTCGGTATTCAATCTGTCCAGGGAAGGTAGTGACAATGGGTAAGTCATTGGAATATTCGAAATTGATGATATCTCCAGGTAATTGAATAAGTACGATTATATACGAACCTCGCCAAGATACCAGCATGGACCGCTGGATGCAATGTCTTCACGCGCCCTCCAAGCATTTCTGGTGCTTTCGTGATGTCCGACACCTCCGTGACCGCGAGACCAGCGCTGCGGAGTGCGGTGGCTGTCCCACCACTGCCGACCAACCCGAGACCAGCTTCCGCCAGACATTTGGCTAGGGGTATTAACCCCGTCTTGTCTGATACACTTAGGAGAGCTGTAATATAAACATTTCCTTTTTAGAATACAAATAAACGAGGTTACTTAAGAATTGTTGCTACTTTGTTGGGACTGAAAAGTCCTAACAGAGGGAAGGAAAAGCTTCGAAGGTTTACTACTCTACTTAAAAAAAAACTTATATATCTGTGCCTATAATGACAGAGCTTCTTAAAGCAGATATAGAAGCATAGCCAAGTGCTAGAGTAATAAAATGTTATTGAAACACTTAATTTATTGCAACTACATGTACTTATTTCAATAAAACAATATTTTACTGTATTTTTTATCATTAAGGGGTCAATGGCGATCATAGTATCTTACAGGAGTAATTTCTATCAAAATAATATCACCATGACATAAACACATGCAGATAAAGATAATTAATTTAAAAAATATATTGAAATAAATGGTTACTTACCTAATTTTCCGTTGGAAGTCATATTGTGTGATCCTTGTTCTACAGTATTGACGACTTGTGACAATTGATGGCTGTGTGCTTATATTTACTTATTCCACTTGACCTTATGCAGGGGTTCCTGATAACAAGACAATCTTGTTCACAAGTTATGTAGGGATGGCAAACTTATATATTAATAGATAGATAGAATTCAGTATATTAACTTAGTATGTTACTAACACTTCAATTTAACAGTGCTTTTATTCCACCTAAAATTAAATTTAAGTCACTTATTGTGAATGTTTGGAAGTTGTGAATGTTTTGTGAATGGAGCTGTATGTGATGATGATAGATATTTTATCAGGGTAGATCCTAAGCAAATACCTAGGTACTTAATTCACTTTCCAAGCTTACATACCTCTTACACTTGGATTCACATGGTCATAAGTGTCATAACTAAAGAGTCTCGACATACTAAGATGGAACTTATAAGAAAGACCTTATGGAAATTATCAACATTAAATCTCTTTTTAGAGTTCTGTTGTCAAACTAACCCAAAATAAAGTGTGTGCCAACCCTAGCCTACTTCTTGCGTCATATTACCCTGATGTAAGTAACACAGTTATTGCTCTGTCACAGAGAAACTGATTGCACAAACAAATAGGTACATAGTTTGGTGGGTTGGTCAACAACATAACTAAAGCATGATAACCCTGTGTTCGCACTGGACGAAACATTCATCATACAAAACATGTTGTTGTCTTTATTTTTTGTTGTCGTAAATTAGAGAAAGCAATATATTTTGTGTCAATGTTTTGTCCAGTGCAAACCAAGAGTAACATAAAGTTTACTATTTATCATTAGATATTTTGTTTAATCAACCATACAACTTTCTTTCAAACTTTTAAACTTTATATATTTTTTGTTTAGCAAAGCCTCACCTACTACCCAAGTGGCCCATCAAACTCCATTGTTGGCAAAATCATCAACTACTACTATCGGAAGTGGTTTTTTTAAAAGTGAACTTAATTGAAGTGACCACAAAAAAAAATGTTGTCAATGCAAAATGTTACTGTCTGACAAGTTTTTTATATTTATCTATACAAATAAATAAAATTGGAGTGTCTGTTTGTAATATCAAAATAACACCTTTTCACTAAATGCATATGAAAGTACATACAATACCTATAACAAAAACGCGATTTAAAATTTTTTGTCCGTCCGTCCGTCTGTCTGTCTGTCTGTCTCGGGACTTTCACTGGCAGATAGCTGATGTTTTAAGGATAACTTAGGCTACTTAAATTTTAGAAAAACAATTAGGGTTCCGCGTAAAAAAATAAAAACACATGAACTCAAAGAGTATCTCCGAACGGCTGGACCGATTTTGACGGGACTTTCACTGGTAGATAGCTGTTGTTATAAGCGGTTATTTAGGCTACTTTTAATTTTGAAAAACAAAATTTAAAAAATGGGTCCTGTCCCGCGGGCTCGGAACGCGGGAGCGGGCTTTTTGTTAAGTTAAATTACACGCGGACAAAGTTGCGGGCTCAGCTGGTATTTTCATAAAAGTAGCAAAAGCAATTTGCAATGACTTATTTGGCAATGGAAAAAATATTATTGAGTTATTAACAAGGCCAAAAATCAAGTGTTTTTTTAGTATTAATAGAGCATGGTGAAATGGTATGAAAGTTATATTATGTCAACAGCAAATATACCTATGCAGCTGGCCAAGCAGGTACCCAAAATATTGTACACTCTATAACACAACATCTTATACCTACCTACAATAAGTTAGTAACAGTTATTAAAGATAATTGATTGACTCAGGCGTTACTTAAAGGTCATTATTAAAGGTCATAGATAAGTACATAATATTTGTTGTGCTGATAAGAACATTGAAGCCAGTTAATTATAAATTCAGACTTATTTCACATTATTAATTTTATAATGTAATAAATAAACTACACACTCCATACGAATTAGAGTTTGTATGAATTATCTAGCATGATGCCTTATGCTTTTATAAGGTATTATAATAACCGATTATATTGGAATATGTACCCTCAAAATAATCAGACAGTTACCTGAGCAATGGTAATACTGAGGATTGATCGCAAGCGAGCCCCCATAACAATGTATGACGACACATCGAACTTTTAATAAGAAAAATAATTTGCCCAATTGGTATAGGAATCTGGGTCTATTGACTACGCAAAAAAGGATGTATAGTATTAGATAGGGTACGTATGAACGTGTAGTAAGTACTATCTTGAGTGACACATTTTTTTTAAATATAGGTTAATAATGCTCGTTAGTAATACTTATAAACCACGTGTAATTTTATTTTACCTTAGATAAGTAGCGCTCCTGGGGTGATTTGCTCACTAAAGTGAGTGGTCCCTTGTGTAGCCAGTGATCATATATTATTCTCTTTGCGTGTAGAGTGAAATGCAATGAAGAGAAAGTAATATTTTTTTTATAAGCCGGGAGAAAACAAAATAAAACTGAAGAACGAAAAAACAACAAACAAAAATTGATAAAACTAGTCTGTCAATGTCAATCAAACAAAAAGTCCATAGAAACAAATTCCAAGTCTATGATCAGTATTGATTTTTTTTTTTTATGGCTGTCCTTTTGGACAATTCTGCCAATGTCAAGTGAGGTCAATACACGGTATGCACTGGAGTTTGGCCAGTGTGAAGTAAAATAAAAACCAAAATAACGAATTGATGTTGAAAAATCACCACACACAACAAACACATACCATTTACAAGACAACCCCACATATATCATTTTTAATTTATGATAACGCAAACTAAAACTAATCATGAATAAAAAATAAAAAAGTTGCATATAAATTATAGTTTAATGTTATTTATAAGAATGAATTTGGATAAGGTTTCAATGAACGGAGAATAAACATAAGTTAAAAGGCAGTTAGAATTCGTAGGACGGGGAATAAAAGAAGGAATCAGTATTGATATTTATGTACGTGCAGTTGCTGTCCCTTATAGGTGTGCATCATATGTATCGCTCACGTATACATAGCTGCATTTCTAATAGACCCGCGACTGTGATAGCAAATAACAAACGCATATCAATAACAAAACCATGCCAAAACAAAACAAAAATATGACCGGCTAGAAGTCTATGGACTTGACTGGAGTGACTGACAGACATCTGATACATTACTGAGACAGACTGAATGACGTGCTGTGACAGCATTTGACAGCAAGCAAGCATGGCGCACATCATGTGTGTGTGTTTCATGTTGTGATGTGATATTATTTCTGTTGCATGAGGTATTACTTATTCCAAAATATATACACAGGTAGTTCTAGTTTAGAAATTAACTAGTTAGTAAAAAGAGGGTTCAACAGTACTGATTGAGAATATGTCGCAACCAGAAGTAGCAAAACCTGCTGGCAAAAGTTGGCGAGATATCAATCAAGAAAGGAAGGCTCTGAAACGTCAGCGAAATGAAGAGAAAATTATCAAACGCGAGAAAAGGGTTATGCTCGAAAAAGAAGCGGAAGCTAAGGTTCAAGAAGAAGTCGAACGGGAAAAGAAATACGCTGAAATATCGACCGTTAGTATAGCAGTACCAGGGTCTATATTAGAAAACGCGCAGTCCGCTGAATTGCGTACGTATTTGGCCGGTCAAATAGCTAGAGCCGCTTGTGTGTTTTGTGTAGATGAAGTGATTGTTTACGATGATATTGGTGATAAGATGGACACGAAGAAATCTAAATTAGAAGACACTGACGGGGGGAAAGTAGCTCGCAAGAGTTGCGTTCAGTTAGCGCGCATTTTGCAATACTTGGAGTGTCCTCAGTACTTGAGGAAACATTTCTTCCCCTTGCACAAAGACTTGGAATTTGCTGGACTGTTAAATCCATTGGATGCACCCCATCATTTGAGAATGTCTAATGATTTTAAATTCAGGTCAGTCAGACATACTTATTTACTAAGCTGCTTGAGTATATATTTTTTATAAATTTGATCAGTAATTTAATGTTACCAATAACAAATTGTAATTGATATGTTTGGTTACCTTCCAGAGAAGGCATAACAATGAACAAGAAAGTCAAGCCTGGCCGTGGTTCCCAGGTCAATGTTGGCTTACTCCAAGACGTCTCAACTGACAAGCTGCTGAACCCTGGCATCAGAGTCACAGTGAGAATGCTCCCCACTTCAGAAGGAAGTAAAAAGATGAAGGGGAAAATAGTGAGCCTTACCACCCCTAGAGCAGAGACTGGGGTGTACTGGGGTTATACTGTGAGGATTGCAAATAATTTGGGCCAAGTGTTTACCCAGAGTCCTTACAAAGATGGGTATGTTTCAAGGACCAGCCAACCTTTTTAGACTCCACATTAGGAATAACTTGCATTGGTATAAGGTTGCAGGGTGGAAGCCTATGCAATACCGTTAGTTGGTCAGGACTTGGGAGCAGAGGCAATACATATTTTATGAACATATCTCAATTGTTTTTTTTGTTTTGGTCTGAAAATGCCAATTTTTTCTAATAACACATTTTTTGTTTCAGATATGATCTAACCATTGGTACCTCTGATAGAGCAACATCCATAGATGAGTTGCCCGACAAAGAAATGAAATACAACCATGCACTTATTGTGTTTGGAGGGTTGCATGGTATTGAAACTGCGTTAGAAAGTGATGAGCAGATAAAAGCAGATGAAGCAAGTCTACTCTTCAACCACTATGTTAATGTCCTACCCTGTCAAGGTTCTAGGACTATAAGGACAGAAGAAGCAGTACTCATTGCTCTATCAGGCCTAAGGAACAAATTGAAAGCCACCAATGAGCCTATGGTTTTCACAGGCACTGGCATCGCTAGCAGTTCCATATTTCCTACACCTAAAGTGGATTCAAACCATACTGTTACTGAAAACAATCTAGATTTAAGCAGATTTGACTAATAAAAAAAAACTAAAAACAATTGATTCTTTATTTCGGATAAATTAATCCAAAAATATTCTTTTAAACCTTATAATGAGTAAGATAGTAAGACTTCAGCTGAGCTAAAAGTAATGATATACTAAATATAATTATCGTTTGTCAATAGCTGATTGAACAGTATCCCGGAGTAGTTTGATTGTTGCGGCTTGATCTGCAGCTCCAATCACTGCTGTCCCTGATACTATCATGTTAGCTCCGGCCTGAAAACAATATAATTTGTATAGTTATTGTTGGTACCATGGCATACCTTTTATAGAGAACAAGTAATAGATACAAAGTGATTCATTGCCATGTAATTAAGAGCCGTTTTAAAATCCATCTCAAATCTGAGAGTGAACTTGGAAATGTCATTCTTATGTCATTGCTATTCTATTCTACTATTTCATCCTAGGGTCATTAGAAGTGTTAATAATACTAACATTAGCACAACAACTAATAGTAGACGGTCCAACCCCTCCATCCACTTCAATATCAAGTAGAGGATAGTGTTCCCTCAAATATTGCACTTTGGCCATCTGGTTCTCCATGAACTTCTGCCCCCCAAAGCCTGGCTCCACTGTCATTATGAGCACCATATCCGAGATAGAAATATATTTCTCCACTTCAGAGACTGGTGTTCCTGGCTTGATAGCTATGCCAACCTGTGAAAAATGCAAGGTATGTTGTTTTTATTAGGTACATAGGTATTATATTATGGTTTACCCTAATATTATCATAAGTATGTAGCATATGTGAGGTTTGAAAATACTCTTGTAGATATGAGGAACGTGGTCGCCTCGCGGCGTTTTCCTCGTTACTGAGGGTCGAGACTCCCCTGCTGCATCAGTTCATTTATATTTAGTTTATTCACTCATCGTAACTGGGTCAAGGATACCTTCATTCCATTTTCTCTAACTTTTCTACAAACTTCCTCCACATTGTCAACTGGCTCAATGTGGAATGTGTATTGGTTGACACCAGCCTCAGCCATCGGCACAATCCACTGAAAACAGAAAATGTTTAAGTCCTCGAGTGCAAATATGTAATGGAGGTAGGTGTAGTATTTGCGTGGTGTGAGATAGTTACATGTCTAAATAAACTAAATAGGATCATTAAATAAAAGAGTTAGGTAGTTAAAGTTAATTATATTAACTTACCTGTTCAGGTTTAGAAACCATCATGTGTGTTTCAAAAAACGTATCTTTAATTTTATTCCGTAAGCATTTCACCACAGGATGTCCCAAAGTTAAATTAGGGACGAAATGGCCGTCCATAACATCCAAATGCAAATAGTCAGCACCATTATCTAAAAGTTTTTGAGACTCCTCGTAAAGTTTTGATAAGTCCGAATTAAGAATCGAAGGTCCAATAAGAGCTTGTAGGCGACGACTCATTTTCACTGAATTTATTAAAAAGTCACTAACGTGTTAAGAAAACTTATTTAACTAGAGAAATAAAATAAAATAGTAGTGACCGCGAGGTTATCTGTAATCTGATAAACAATCAAGTCACTCACACATTGTTTGGGTTTTTTAATTTTAACGTTTCGTTATACGTAGGTATCTTGATTTGACTGACATATCCCTTATCAAAATTATTATAGATTTGTCTGGCCTTTATAATATAATATTATATTATAAAGGCCGTGATAAAGGCCAAAGATTCATTATGAATAAGCACCACTACTTATGTCTGTGCACAATACTTATAGGCACAGAATTCTTAAACTCTGTGATCTTCTTAAAATCTTCCTTGGATAATGCTATATAGACCTAATCATATGAATTGATTAAATACTTTGGAATAGTATATACCGAGGAAATTAATTAACATTATTTCATTGTGTTAACAATCAGAAAAGTGAAACTTTCTGTTATAGGTACTTAATTGGACTTTGACATTTCGAAATTGTACGGTAGGTAGGTACTTATTGGGTAGGTTAAATAAAATGTAGGTATGCATAAAATGTAGCCATGGTTTAGCTTGGAGCAACTGAGACTTAATACGGGTAAGTAATAAATGAGTATGTATAGTGTATTCTCTTTGAGTTTTATTGAAACCATCTAGATTAAAGGCAGCCATGTGATTGTCGTATTTTAAGTAATATTTTTATATAGGTATGCTGACTATAAACTTTGTACTATTTTCGTTTTGTATGATTATTCCATCGAAATGCAAGGCAAAAGATTATTGTAGCTCAGAGTATTGCAACAATAGTAAACAACACACATTATGTAAATATCAGGTTAGTAGATTTGGTAGATACCTACCTACTATTAACATTTGTAAAATAACGATAGCAGCTGTCGTTTCTGAAATCAGAAACTTTCCAAGAATTGTGAATACCCTCCCCGATACACCATTGATACCTACTATGACTACCTACCTATGTGCTTACCTATGTTACGTCATGCTTACACAGTAAAAGGTGTTAAAACTATCTATTTTGTGCTATTAGCACAATAGGTATTTTACTGTCGTTTCAAATAGTTTCAATCAAAGACTAAAATCAAAAACCCTTTACAAAAATATTTATACAAGTAATTTATTGGTTTACGTTCAATTATTACAGTCCCGAGAACCCGCCAGTCATTGTATTGACTACGAGAAAACAATTTCGAGTCAAAATGAGAGAAGAGCGATTCTGGACAAAATAAACAGTCGGCGTAATAAAGTAGCCGCCGGTGAAATCAGATCTCTGCCGCCAGCCGGGAGTATGATGAAATTGGTAAAGTGATGAATTCGAGTTATTTATCTAGTCTACATATTAGATACCTACTTAAGTTGGGCTTATTCGTTAAGTTTAGCGACATAGGCTCACTGCATCAGCTGTTTGTAGGTTCGCCTAAAAGATAATGTATGAAGTTTTACTCCGCTAATGGTAATTATTAGGCAGCAATCAGCTATTTTCGCTCGCACCACGCTCACGCCTCTATTGGCTTGTTTCTAATGACGGGGGAGATACCTGTTATGAGCTTAACCACGTCCACGGCCTAAATAACGAATCTACACATTTTTCCCTGATATTCAGTTTTTTGGTTGCTTGATTCGTTTGGCAATGGACCCTCGCCCGGAGATTATGACCCCTGACCCCAGGGTGCACCTGCGTATTGCCAATAGCCGTGCACTGACTGGAGCTGCCGGGCACTGGGGGTGTGGCTATATGGACTATATGGACCACAGTGTGGGTCCCACACAATACCAGACCACGCGGCAGACCCAAAAGACGATGGCGGGATGAACTCGACTCATACGAAGCACATTGGTCTCAGACCGCAACAGACCGAGACAACTGGAAGAAGGGAGGGGAGGCCTTTGCCCAGCAGTGGGACACTACAGGCTCCTAATAATAAATAAATAATAAACAATAAATAATTCATTTTTTGTTTGTTCTGTTTAAATCTCTAACCGCTGTTGGGGTTAGGGCTCAAGTATCATTAAATACTTACCTGCCTAGACAATAATGGAGCTCATCTGAATATATTTCCCATCCAGGAATGGAACAAGGAATTGGAAGATTCAGCGCAACGGTGGGCCGATCAGTGCGTGAAACACAGCGTGCCGGACGTTAAAGATAACTGCCGAGATTTGGGTTAGATTACATTTAATTGGATGACAGTGTTGATTTGTAATCGCCTTATCTTGCCCATTCTGTAGGTGATAGGTAGTCCTCATAGATGTCATAGTAGATATTTGTAGTACCTACTAAAGAAGTTGTGTCCATAAATGTATCCATTATTGCACAAGTAGGTAATACAATTAAAAATTAAGAAAGTCATTCTGAATTGCCCTTAAAATTTGTCTGGTGATTGTAAATGTTTGGTATAGAAGGCCTATAAATAAAAAGCCATTGAAGGACTCGCTTAAAATTAGCCATGAACTAGGTGATTTTTAAGACTTTTCCAGTGTAAGGTCCGAATGGAACGTGCTATTGAGTCCCATCAATCTTGATAGGGTTCATAAAGCACGTCATGTGCCCGAGAACGGTGGATTTTTGCAATTTACTGTAAGATATCTCGAGTTATCGACCTCTCTATATTTCATTTATTGCACTTTTCTATTGAAACTTTCGTGATTCTTCTCTGTCTGCATACCTACTGTTATGTCTGGATATTTTGCTTTATCACTTCGTGACGTTGGTGCTTAGTTTACTTTATACCTACGTCGATAGAGAATAGGGTTGATTCTGTTGTACGTCGGTAGGTATACCACACGAACTAAACTGTACTGTAGCATTTTGTGTTAAACTCACGCACAATAACTAATTAGTAGGCATGTGTTTAAAATAGGTAAAGTACACACCGTAAATATTAATTAATTAGCTACCTACCTACTTACTAACCTGAGTTGAAGGTGTTAAAGGAAAAATGTTGAGGAGAACCATGACCAATTCACCGATTTTTTTTCTCAAGGAACTTATTAACTTATCGGATAGTGTTTGCACCGGAACACTGAGTGCTAGAGAGTCACCAAGGAATCTCCGGAGAAAACCGGTTAATATCCGATTAACATCGGATCTTATCATCTTTAAAATTTCATAAAGGGACGTAAATGTTGCATTTATTTAATTTTGCTTTAACATTAATGTATCGGATCTTAATATTCCACTCCAGTGCAACCCTCTACTTACCGGAACTATATCACGGCCAATGAGAAGCGATACGAAAATGAGTAGATTATTTTATTAACGAATTATTTTAACGTTTCGCCTTCCTCTCTTTATTTCACCACCAAGAGATAAAAATAGAGTTACCAGGCACATCAATTATCTAGCAATTTGACGACCGCTTGGCGCAGTGGTTCGAGCGTAGGCCGCTCGGCTGACTGCACATGGAGGTTGCGGGTTCGATTCCCTCCGGAACAAATTTCGGAAATGGCCTTTTCGTAATTTACCTTGGTCTGGGTGTTACTGGGATCGCCCCAAGTCCATTGTACGGTACCCATAGTACAAGCGTTGCTTAGTTTGGGACCATACAGTTGGTGTGTCAGTCTGGCGATATTTATTTTATTTTATTTTTCAACAAAAAAAAAATCACTAACGTAAATAAAAGGTGCCACCTAATGCTAAGTTACTAAGAAGAGCTTAAAGATTTGTGCAGCTATACCGTTTGAGATCTCTTCATCTTCTAGATGAGATGTATGTGGAACAGAACATAGCGACGATACACGGCGACTCGCCGGGGCTGACGCCGCTGGCCCTCGTCGACGTGTGGTACATGGAGCTTCTCCACACTAATGCATCAGTGCTATCACGATACGAGCCGTGAGTTGAACTGACAAACCACTTATCTGTGTGGCGAGCTAGTATGAGTTTTGAACGTAAATATTCAAGTACCGATCGACTGAACGAATGCTGCATTATGTTTCCAAAATAATATTACATAAGAAAAGTGTTCGCATTTCGACCAAATTTTGATCAGATACTTATCCAAACCCCCAAGTATTATTTCCAACACCCTGTATAGCCTTTTGGGAGTACCCTATTTGTCTCATGACCTGAATCGGATTCGTCCACTTAATGCCTACTTGGAATGTCTAATCTTATTATTTGTATCTAATATCTACTGGAGTGGAAATATCTGGGAACCGTAAAGCTCTGATACATTAATTGTCACGAGTCATAGAGGGTTTAAATAAATAAATAATGCCAAACTGACACACCAACTGTATGGTCCCAAACTAAGCAAAGCTTGTACTATGGGTACCGTACAATGGACTGGGGGCGATCCCAGTGACACCCATACCTGGGGAAATTACGAAAATTACGCTATTTCCGAAATTTGCCCCGGCGGGAATCGAACCCGCATCCACCAAGAGCCGAGCGGCCAACGCTCAAACCACTTCGCCAAGCAGTCGTCGTTTGGTAAGTTTATTTATAATTTAAATGAACGGACGGTTAATCCTATTACCCTTAATGTGAAATTCGGGCTATAGTCCACCACGCTGGCGCTGGCGCACGCTGTGTGGGTTGGCGAACTTCCTGCTTCTTTCAAAACACGTACACGTATCCTCACGATGTTTTCCGTCACTGTTCAGTAGTTTACAGGCATAGTCTTTTTAGGAAATTAGGTTCTCGCCGGAAATATCAGGAAGTACCCATACCCCCTCATAATAAACGTGGTTTAGCGGTTGTATAGTTAGACCATGCTTGGTCTTCTTCCTTCGAATCTCAAATTACCGATGACAGAAAGAGATAATCCGGCGTGTAACTATTCCCCGCTATATCAAGTTTATTAATAAGAGGGTTAGTGTTTAAATTTTTGTTCCAAATTCCAGATCATTTGAGACTGGTCACACTCATTACGATTATTTCACACAACTCGTGTGGGAGGAGACGACACAAGTTGGATGCGGTGGAGTTAAATTCAAAGTAAATAAGTTACCTTTGCTCTTGGTTTGCAGTGACGAAACGTTCTTTACAAAAGCATAATATCTACGTTGTTTCTATTGTTTGTTGTCATAAAACGGAGACAATTATATGTTTCACAATGTAATGTTTTGATCAGTGTAAACCTAAGGTTACCAACCTAATGTTTTAAATGTACGAAATACGCAATAAAACTTTTAAATACTTTAATTTTCAGGAACTATTAGACGATGAAACCGTAGTGAAATACAGAACTATCTATAGAATCGTATGCAATTTTGCTCCTGGTGGAAATCGTCGTAATAGGACCGTTTACAGTAATGGAGTACCATGTTCAAGATGTCCATATGACGGAGTTTGTGATCCTGTGTACAAGGGATTATGCAGTAAGTAAACGAAATAATTAGTCCCTTTTCTTTAGACTACGTCTCACTCACTGATCATCCAGATTGTTTTTAGATCAACCTAATGGAAAGGCATTAATATAATTATGTATTTTACTTCTAAGGTGTCCGAGAAAGGATTTTCCAAAATTCAGTCCGTAAAAAATCGCGTGTATGGAGTCGTACTTAATATAGGGTAGGCTATTGTAAAGTTTTGGTATTTTTATAGGCCAGCCACACTTGAAAAGGTCAACAGAAAATGAAGAAAATAATGTGGTAGTAATACCAACTGGACCTATTAAAGAATATACGACTCAAAACATATTACCTCACATGCTTGATGCAGTTACAGAAGATAGTGTTGATGTAACTGAAACGACTATTCAAACCGATTCAGAAGGAGATTCTTATACTACATTCGATTATTTTTCTCACTTATACGAATTCACCAGGCAAATGATAACATTACCCACTGTGAAAACAAACACCTGCAAAGATATTATGGCTGTTGAAAATTTTGTAGAACTACTAAAGAAAAAGTTAAGTAATGATCCAATGATAAAAGAATTATTGCTAACTACAAAATCACCGGGCAGTAACAGCAATTCAGATGGACACTTCAATGATGATGGCGTGGCAGCTTTTATTGACAAAATATATAGTAAAAAAGAACTTTCTACAACTATGAAGCCAGTCGAAGCAGATTATGTTAATTCTACGCTGTTGGTAGATTTGATTGAAGCTGTAATATTTAGAAATACTGGTAAATAATGATTTTATCATGTGTAGTGCTTTTAAATAACATTGTACTTTTATAATTCAAGGCAATGTGTTTTATATTATAGATACAATGCCAGCGTCTGAAGAATATCATCCAAACACTCAGCTTTTGGCTGCTGTTAAACCAGTTATGATTCAAGCTGAATTAGCTGAAGTTAGACAAAATCAAGATTTCACTGGACATTATTTCTTTCCTGAAGAAGAAGATGATGAAGCTAGTAGCGAGACTACAGAGTCATATTACGATAATTCAAATATACCTATATCTGACGTTGTTTTAGAAATTGAGGACTTAAAATTTAGTACAGTAACAAAGGATTTCTTGGATGACATTCTAGAATCTGAAACAGCTACAGAAAGTACGACCATGCTTAGTACGGTATCATTGGAAAATATAAATTTGTACAAAAGTGGACAGAGCGGGATGAAAAAGTTTTTACAAAAAATTATAGAGAATTCACATAGAGCCAAAATTGATGAAAGTTTGTAAAGTATACACAATATTAAAAAAATGTAATTTTGAGTTTATATTATTTCAGACACTGATAACACATTATTCAATAGCAAATTAATACGAATAAACCACAATACTAATAACAATCGTAATGAACATAATTTAAAAAGGAAGAAACGGGACCAAATTTTCAACGGGAATGAGAACGAATATTATTCTACTGGTGATTACAGAATTCAATCTAGTATATTGCCAAAAAGCTACAAGAGGCAATTCTGCTGTTACGACACTGAGAGTAATAGATTTCACATAAGCTACAAACAGTTCTTACGGAAAATAGCAAGTGATTTAAAAGAATTGGGCCTAAATGGAAGATTTCATTGCACTAGAAATAGTTCCGGATATAATGTTAATTCCTTAATGTTGGTATTACTTCTTGTCTTTATAAATTCAAATTAAAAAAAACATTATGAAATCTATTAGCGCATGCATTTATTAATACAATAATTTAATGAATATTTCATAAATCTAAATATATAAGTGTGATATGAAATTGTAAAAAATAATAATAAACATGTGTGTTCGGATTTGTCACCACTGTTACATTGGCATCCTTTGTTTTGGTGACTTTTTCCGTCTTTAATAACTTTATTCAGAACTAAATAATAAAGATCACCATAAGAAAATTCTTTCTTAGAGTCACCATCATAACTAAGTTGTTTTAAATTCTGTTGTTGAGGATATTCCTGCCTTTTTATTCTAGCACTCTCCGCATTACATCTACAATCTGGTGTTTCAGATACACTTTCTGTGTAAACAGCTGTGTCCAAATTAGAAATTAGTTCAGTACTGAAATCTCTTGTTAGAGTTGTAGCTGTATTGTCTTCTTTTTGAGTCGTAATAACAGCAATTGCTTCTTCATCGTTCAAATTCCGTTTTTGAATGTTAAGGGATCGTCGTTCGCAATATTCTTCATCATCTGGTGTACCGTCACCATCACCAGAATCACCAGAATTGTCAACTGGTGATGTTGGCATTATATTTCGGTTCATGTAAGATCGAGTGCAAGTAGAAGTTCGTGTACAATCAGACACAAATCCTGGTGGAGTTCTAGATCCCGAGTCTACTTCTATGCCACCGAGTGCTATAATGCTACCGTCTGGTGCAGTAGCTGTGAGAGCGGTCCACGTACAAGTTAATTTACGTGTGCAGTGGCTCTGACGTCCGACTTGACTATCAGTAGTATTATCCGTATTTTTAGCTGTGGCCGATTTTCTCCCTGCTTTGGCTGGTTCCTTTGTTTGTCTTATGTCTGC
Organism: Notodonta dromedarius; assembly: GCA_905147325.1. Taxonomy (NCBI): domain Eukaryota; kingdom Metazoa; phylum Arthropoda; class Insecta; order Lepidoptera; family Notodontidae; genus Notodonta; species Notodonta dromedarius. Next base: position 4,173,387 of record LR990167.1, read on the forward strand.
TGCTTCTTTTCTCCCTGATTTTGTTGGTTCTTGTGCTTGTTTTGTGTCTGCTGCTTCTTTTTTCCCTGATTTTGTTGGTTCTTGTGCTTGCCCTATATCTGCTGCTTCTTTCCGTCTATGTCCGTAATCCTCAGATCCATCACTAAATTTCCTAAGATGCATCAATTCTTCAAAAGATAAATATTTATCCGTTACATGCGGTTGATTATCAATGTTTTTATCGGATGTATCTGTTAATTTTATTGTTATTGGTTCTGTGCTAATCGGTAAGTTTACTGTTCTCATATTGTTATGTTTTCTAGATTTTTTATTTTTCCTATTTCCTAGTGTAGTATATGTTAGGGATTTTAATTGAGGAAGCTTTTTGTAATTATATTCATTCATATTCCACAAAGGATTTACTTGATCTTCGAATTGTCGCCTTTTCCGTATACTGGAATCAAAGGAACGGTATAAATAGTCGTGATCTTGATCTTCGTATCTTGAACGATCGTTAAAATCCTTTACCTGTTTTGAACCTTTACTTTGCAGTATTTTTTTAAAAGATTTGTTTATTCTTGAGTCTGAAGGCCAAACAACTTCTTTTGGTGGAGACGTTTCTTGGTTAGGTTTTTCGTTACCGCTTCGAACAACTATATTGACCATGTCATCGTATTGAAATGTACCAGACTTTCTAGTGTCATCTTTGAAGTCATCGTCTCCCATTCTGTGTATTCTTGGGCATGGTGTTGTGAAACAATTAGAATTTTTAGGACAGGGTGCACTTAAACATTGACAATCTACATTGCAATTGCAGTTGGCAGGTGTCGTTGGACAGGTTTTCTTAGTGCACGGACACAAGTCGTGGGGAACCATGTGGTTCTCGATGGGGTTTGTAAACGGTATTTCTCTGAAAGTCGGTTGACATGTGGTCGTATGTTGGCAACCCTGGGTTATCCCTCTTGTGCAGTGATTGACTGCGCAATTGGTTTGACTAGTTGTGCAGTCGTTGTTTACTGAGCCCATTTTACGTGTACATTGTTGATATTGATTGTAATATTTCCTATAATTTTTTGTGGAAAATGAGTTTATTGCTTCAGTTGTATAGTCATATTTTCTAAAATCTTGATAAGTGTTCTCCTCTTTAATCGGTCCGTAATTGTTTCTTGGCGTGTCATGGCCATGATACACGTGGGAGTGTCCCCGTTCTGGCTGGTAAAGATAATCATCGTCGTTTCTTGAATTATTTACAAGACTTTTCCAAAAGTTTTGTTTCCTTAGTGGAGGAATTCGTTTCAATGCAGCTGAAATAACACATGTTCGTGAAAACTAAGAATAATAAATAGGTAGTACACCTATGTTAAACGTAGAACAATAAATATTAGCTTACAATAAGTATTGTTTGAGAAAACATGTCTCGTTTTCTGATTTCTTTGCTCGCTCCTATTGTTGCTATTGACATTTATTTGCTTCAAGTTACTGCGAATGGGATCTATTTCGTGCTTCACTGAGTTGTTTGATAAATTAAGGATCCTGAGTAAACTGCTCACGGGAGTTTTCTCAGTTTGTAATGTTCTCACTGTAAGCAAAAGATGCTATTAATCATTCTTTTGTCAGTATTTAAATTAAATTAGTATCGGTCTGCGAAATATAAAGCGCTACCAACTCGTATCTATTCCAGAGGCATTCATTATAAAGGATTTGAGACATTCGGTCTACTCCCGACCCCAGAGAAAATTAATAGCTGGTCTAGAATTCTGGTCACATTGAGGGGGGCTATATTAAATCATTTGAATCGAATCTTTAAAGTTATTTTGAAAATTATTTCACTGTTAGTGATCGTCAGACATATTCGACTAAGTACTAATATTTAACTATTTTTCCAAAAAAATGTTGAATTAGAAAAACTATAGACGTTTAAAGTTTCCTAATCCGTTTTCGATAAATTCAAATTCAAATCGTTTATTTTGTTTAGGTCTACGGGGGAACTTACAAATTGTCAATTTTACATTTTTTTTTTCTTATATCTACAACCGGATCGGAACGCGACCTCGACTGAGAAGATCGATATCGATTCGAGATTTAAAATAGCCCCTGAGATGACCGTAATATCACTTTCTTGGGGTTAAAAAAAGCTTGGAATACACAGAGAAAGGGAACGCAACGTACGATTTCCATGATCCTTGTGTACACACAATCCTTTGAATTGATCATCTGGAGTCATGGTGTTAGGACACTGGGTGGCTGCATATCCAATAACGTAAACAGGCTTCCCGTGAATATTGCCTTTCGGTGCAAAGTTACACACGAGCCTTTCCAACATCGTGTTTCTTTCGTGTACCTGAAACAGTCCAGCATTTTACATTGCTCGCATGTTGTCAGCTATGTTGTAACTAGGTACTCTCAGTTTAATGTATTTGAATTATTGCAACTTACATAGAACTTTGCTTTTCCGCATCCAATTGATTCAGAATCAGCCCAAATTAATTGCGTAAAATAATTCGTCTTGAAGTCGCGAGATCTATAAGCATAGATTATGATCTAATTTCTGCCCAATTACAATAGGTATTAAATAGCTTTTTGAACAAGCAACTTTTTTAAGCTGTTTCGGTGGGATAAGTATAGGTGTTAATACGCACTCGTTGTAATATATGACACTGCCGGTGTACTCCAGAACCTGTATGAACCAGGTCTCCACAAAACTCCTTACACTTAGCCCCGGAGCTGGGCCTTCTACGCTCGCTATATTTTGTCCCACTGTACACGTCTCTATAAATCAAAATCATAACATCGTTGAATATTCATTTCTGTGATATAATAAAGTGATCATAGTCTTGTTACCTGGTCTATTATGGTAATCATTTTGTATGATGATAATATAGAACTCATGTAGTTTATATTGGAGCTCAGTAAAAGTAGGTTTATAATATTATATAGCTACGCCAGTCTTTATTTTAAATCGTTACAGTAATGCCAATTTAAAAAAATACTTTTATTTACCTAAATCTCGACAGTGATCTTCTCTATCTGGTCGCATAAATGGATCACATTGGTCGACCCAACGCTGGGCAAATGTGGCTAGTTCCGAAGACCAATGCTAAAATAAATAATATATTTTAAAAATAATTTCAGTGCTGCGAAAGCGGTCTCTATACTTATGAGTTTTACTCACAATTTTCTTCATATTAGCAGCTTGAGGCAGTAATTTAGAGTAGCCCATAGCTACAAAGTTCCTCCTCTCATTAATTTTATGGACAAGTTGCGTGATATCATGACTAGTAAGCAGAGCTGTACTGTCGTATGATTGACAGTCTGGACTGGCACCAGGTGTCTGTGGAAAATATTTTATAAATATATTCCTAATGTACTTTATCATGAATATAAAACAATATTAGGATACTTACATTGTATTTGCAAAGCGTGTGGTTTGTACATATTTCACAATAATCGGCTAAACAAACACAGAAAATATTTATGGAAACAAGCGATACAAAAAATTTAACGATTATCATAATAAATTATCAACAATAAATAATAAAATAATGATGATCTTCAGACAGTTTCCAATGATGTGTAACGTCGGTGGTCATCGTGGCCGAATAGATTGCACAAGCTGTAGTCAAATTAAAGTGATGACGGTTAAAATGAACAATTTTGTATCAATTTGTTATGTTTTTTATGTTTCATATTTTATTATTAATAATTTACATTTCAGGCACAAATAACTACGTTTTAAAAAAGAAGCATTCTCGGGTAGAGGTAACTGATTTAGGGGATAATGAAAATCGATTGAATGCTCAAGGTAGGTTCTATCTTAGAGAACAATTATTTTTATAATTATCTATATTATACGCATTTCCTGTAGACTTCATATATTTTTTTATTGTTTCAGATGTGCAAAATAATTCCAGAGTATTTTCAACTTACAAACCACTATTTCAAATTTTACACGATCTTGCAAATACTAAAAGTCCAAATCTAAAATCAAATGTGTTCGACAAGAGACTGTCAGACGAGATGTTTTCAGACAAACAACACGGCTATGAGAAAGACACGCCATACACAACTCCGAATCTGGTGAACCATAAAAGCAGTCCTGCCACTCCCACACTTGAACTGAAACAGAAATGGCCTATCGTAGACTTACTTTTCCCAGCAGACAATATTCCAGGCAGCCTCCAATATATAGACGAATTCGAAAAGATGTATTTAAACAATTCTACTACAGAACTGAACCAAATTAGCACCGCAGAAAATGATGGTACAAATGATCAACGAAAGGAGAGGGACAAAGTTGTTGGTCTAAGAAGTTTATCTGGTAACGTGCCTACTCTGATGCCCGGCCGTATGTATCACAGTATAGCGATAAAACAATGTACTTGTGCAAAAACTGAGCCCACTACCACACACAGTGCACTACGGGCCGGTAGCACGACGCATATTTGCACTGAGAGCACAAAAGGCAGCACAAAAGATTGTACAAGGACAATTGTTACCAACTCGATATTACCATTCTATGTACCATATGATGTGCTTAGTATATCAACAGATTTCCCAAGTTTTTACTACCCGCCGAATGTTTTTGAAGCAGTCAAAATTCCAAAGCCTCATAAACATCATAAGCCACCTAGGCCATCCATAGAGGATGATCTATACTACGAAGACAGTTTTGAAAGAGAGAAATATGAAAACGACAGATACGATGATGATGATTATTTAGAACATGATCGAGAAACTCAAAAGAAACACAAATTCAGCCATGCCGAGGATTATATAGAACACGAAAGTGAACCGCTTAAGATAGAAAAATTGAAGCATGACAAAGAAAACGTGTTAGTTGTTGAGTACGATTCCCCTGGAAAAGACAAGAAAATCTCATGGAAAACTCAGATTCATAATGAAAATCCAAATGTTTTGGCGAACGATATTATAGATGACTTGAATACACATTACAGTGACACGATCATAAAGAAATGTTACTGTGCATCGTGTTCCTGTGTAGTTAGAATCTCATCATTTTTTCTTAAATTGTCTATGTGTCTATTTATGTTGAACGAACTTATTTTAAATTAAAAATACGGCGTTTTAACTTGTTATTCACTGCGTTTTAAAATTTAAATTATTAGTAGGCAGATGGAATTATAAAAAACGGTGCTTAACTTTTTATTTTTACTAATAATCTAAGTTTTTTAAATCAATTATAATAATACTTATCTTGTTTGAGTTCAATAACTTAGGCAGCCTTAACTTCTTGACTTTAAAATTCAATTCCAATCCGAAATCGCAATTTGTAAACATAAATGTAGATTCTAAATCCATTTTTATTACGCCTATTATGAAAATAGCGTCGGCGTTATTCTATTCAGCGATACCATTGTTATGTTATTTTTAAGTGATTAAAGTTGGTCAAAGTTAGAACACAGGGCAGACGTTGTTTGTAGAAGACAATTGAAGGTTTACCTAACGCAAGAAATATAAAACAACATCATTAAAGAAATAAATAAATGGAAATCGCCTAACCTAACCTACATAAAGGCATCAACATATCAGTTACCTACGATATAATTAAGTACCTCAATAATTATTTCGGACTATTGAAATGAGCCGTATAACAACAGATAATCTAGGAAGGTGAATTTCGCACCGTAAAAAGTTTGCTGTTATAGTTATTTCACGATAGAAAATGATAAACTCAGAGAATGTTTGATGTTACAAGAGGCCTTTGTAAGTGATGATAAACTTTTTCTCTGGGTTGAAAAGATAAACACTCAAATAAAAATGCTGAAATTTCGCTTAAGGGTACCCACTTTCTACGACCATTTTATTACAAACCAGTTGTTGGCCGTGGCTCCGCTCGCATGGCACTTCGATAAATTAAAAGTAGGTAGCCTCCGTTACTCCTTACAATATCAGCTATTTGCGAGTGAAAATCCCCTCAAATTTAGTCCAACCGTTTTGAAGATTAGCCGGAACAAACCGTCAGACTGCCAGCAGGAATTTCTATGGAATCACCTGAAAATTATATTATTTCAATATATATTTTTTTTAATTGGTCCACAATTGACAGTTATCATTCTTAGGAGTACATACCTACTTACGATATTTTTCTGTAAGTAGCTACCAACTACATGTAAGTAGGTAGGTATACCTACCTATATATACTGAAATCATTTAAATATCAAACAATTTCCAATACATCGCATAATCACGTGCATTTTTATGGTTTCATCAATTATGTTATGCGGAAGCTGAAAATTTATTAAGTACCTACTAACCTACTTATTGTAACTGAAATTCAAACATTTCCGACATTTCGATTTCCTCTTTATCAGCCGAATGTTTTCATTCTGTAATTGAAGAAACGGTTAGTTAAAGTAAAATAAACACGTACAAATTATCTTTTCTTGGAAAGGATAAATAAGTAGCTATCGGCGTATTCTTGAAAGGTGCCTTTAATTAAATTGATAATAGCAGTGATACCAGCTCCTGGCCTTTATAATTCCCCTTTGGACACTAAAATTCCCTAAATTGAGAGACATTATCCTCAAGTTGTCACCATTAAATGATTTGTTCCTACGCTACCTTTTTCAAGAATCTGAGATTTCCCGTTGAAGTCTTGTGAACTTCCGTATTTTGATTTTGATTCTAATAGGTGAAACCTACTTAGCCAATGATTTACATATCCAATGATTTAATTTACACAAATGTCTAACTACCCACCTTTAGGTATTTTGTTTCGAAACAAATTTTGAACGCCGGGAAATTACCTTAAAAGTAGAAAAAGTAAGTGCTTTGATTGAGTACTGATTTCTTTTCTACAGGCTTACAGGTAATTAGAAGTATTCCTTACAGGGTGTGATAGAGTAATTGTAATAGCAAGAAGATGCACAACACACGCATTTGCCTGGCAGAGGTAGCTCTTTTTTTTTAGAACATAGGCCATTAGGGAATAATGTTTCACAATGCAGGCGATTATGTAGAGTCAGTCATCAGTGTCCACATCAAACTGCAGCACTCTACATTTACTGAGATAATACCGTACAATACATAAGAGTTGCAGCGTGAGTGGAAAACTAATTTAGAACAAACGGTTACCGACTTGTACAAGAAGAAAATAGATATAATCCATGAATCTACCTATCGTTCCTGAAAACATTGTATGCGTTCGTCTTACTCTTCAGTTCGAAGAGTACCTATGTAAAGTGCTACTTTGGCAACATGCAGATTCTAAAGTGAAACGTTGTTAATTTCTAAGTATATACTTAACGAAAGTAGGTATTTTCTGAGTTTTTTTTTTACCCTTTTACCATCAATACGTCTCTACCACAGAAATAATAAGTATACTACATATACAATGTCTCTCCTAAGTACCTACTTATATGTATTCTGAGCCAAAACATCAAGAAAGTAAAAATAAATAGAAAAAATATTGTTTAAAAGGCTAATAGAAGCTAGAACAATTTGTTTTATCTATATACATTTATCTGAACTAAATAGTTGGTGGGATTTTTTTTCAGTACTATCAGTGCCCGCGACTTCGTCCGCCTGAAATTTAACTAAAAAAAAATTATTTAACAAAAATGTTTGTGAAGTGTTTACGAAAACTTAATAATACAAATTGAAGTCAAGATTTTATGGGTTTTATTTTTTTACGTGGCACGCAATTTTGTTTTGTTTTTCCAGAATAATTGTAGCCTAAGTTACTTCTTATAATATCAGCTATCTGCCAGTGAAAATCTCGTGAAATTTGTCCAACCGTTTTGGAGATACTCTTGGATTTTATGTGTTTTTATTCTTTACGGAGGAGGTAGGTACTAGAGTGACGGCAAGCGCTAAGTGTCCCTATATATAACCCAAAACGCCTACATCAATGATGATTAATGGACAAACGCGTCGACGTTGTGGCGGTGAGTTTTTATTTTTACTTGATGATAATAACATTATGCTTTCTATAGCATACTAGAGTATTAGATCATAAGTAAGTATAGCTTGACAAATGCTTGAAGTAGTGGTTCGAGCGAAGACCGCTCAGCTCACTGCATTGGAAGGTTGTGGGTTCGATTTCCGTCGGGGCAAATTTTTGACCTACATATGTAAAATAAACGTACCCGCGCATGGCCAAAGTGGTAGGCTATGGGCTGAATCCCCTTTACGTTGATGGTCGAGGTAAATTCACAAATGACGTATTACCTATAATAAAAAAGAAAAACTGCACAACGTTTTTAATTCACTTCACTTAAAAAAAAATGATATGGCTTTCATTGCGTAGGTAGTCGATGATTTTGCAACAGAGTTTGTTAGGACACTTGGATAACACGCAAAGTAGTTTTTTTTATTTGCAACTAGCTGAGCCCGCGACTTCGTCCGCGTGGAATTTAACTTAACATAAAAGCCCGCTCCCGCGGTCTGAGCCCGCGCGACAGGAACCATTTTTTAAATTTTATTTTCTAAAATAAAAGTAGCCTAAGTTGCTCCTTAACACTTCAGCTATCTGGCAGTCAAAGTCCCGTTAAAATCGGTCCAGCCGTTTCGGAGATTACCCGGAACAAACACACACACAGACAGACAGACAGACAGACAGACAGACAGACATACAACAGACAGACAAAAAAAATTTAAATCACGTTTGTTATAGGTATCGTATGTACTTTCATATGCATTTAGTGAAAAGTTGTTATTTTGATATTACAAACAGACACTCCAATTTTATTTATTTGTATAGATACGTCAAACTTACCTCGGTACGGCGCTGAAAGTTATATTGTACAAATGTTCAAATAACGAATGGCCCTTGTGGTTTAATACTGAATATTTGACATGTGAGTGCCCCGCGTCCACCTTGAGTTTCGGGTCACCATATACTAGTGATGTAACGAATATTCGCATTCGCATTCGCGAATATTCGCATGTTTTTTGACATTCGCATTCGCATTCGCATTCGCAAGAATCTATGCGAATGTTTGGCGAATGTTTTTGAAAAACAAAAAAGAAATTATCTATAGACGAATATGGAATGTTAACAACTAGTAAGAATGATATATTATTTAAACAAACTTCCCCATAGGGTGGCCCTTATTGCACTGCTTTTAGATTAATAAAGCAGCTTATTACGCACTAGTGTTAGTGCCTTTACATTTTTAAAATCTTAGTAAAGAGTTATCCTAAAAATAGTAAACACTAGTAGCTGCCCGCGACTTCGTCCGCATAGATTTAAGTAGAGTATTCTATGTGTTAATCCAGGTTATAAACTATCTGTGTTCCAAATTTCATCCAAATCCGTTCAGTAGTTTTTGCGTGAAGGAGTAACAAACATACATCCACACTCACAAACTTTCGCATTTATAATATTAGTAGGATTTAAAACAATAAATAAACGATGTTTATTAAAATATTATACACAAATACATTAACTATTTATATATAAATTTCTTTCACATTCAATTTCATTGTAAATAAAACATATTATAAACATTCGATTTATTATATTTCAAATAATATAATAATTGTCACCGGCTTTGCCAGACCCATAGATAAATATAACCAGTCAAATGCATGTCGGACTACGCATACTCTAGAGTTCCGTAGACATCCCGCCACTTTTCGATACTACGGAACTCATAAAATAAAAGTGATGTTTTTTTTTATTGATATGAAACATCGAATACGGCGGCTTACGTAACCTATTAATTTCTGCGAAATTAATGAACTATTAGTCAACTTTTTAAACAAAATAGTAAGAAATTCTGTTACTAAATTTGTCATAGACATCTTCAGCAAAAGTGACATAAACTTTTGTTTTCTTTTTGGACTGATGAAAATTCTTATAGAGATTTTTAATTCAAATAATTAAGTAGTAATTCAAGGAATAACTTTTTAAATTTGATTAATGAAATAATAATGAAATTTGATTAATGGATTATGGCCTGATCCCCCCTCGTGTTGAGGGGAGGCCCGTGCCCAGGAGTGGGACGTCAAAAGGGCTAAATTATATTATAATGAAATAATACTAAACTACCCTCAAATCAAAACAAATCTCTTCGAATTAACTTTATGTGACGAACTTCGTTCTTTCAACCTATGGATTCGGCTATGTTCGGCCGACACGAAATGTCAATCCAGTCTAACATTTTGCGCGCTCTTTATTAACCTCCGAGAAATAGGCGTGTTATAAGTTTAACATATGTATTTGTGTGTCTGTCTGTGGCATCGTAGCGCCTAAAGAAATGATCCCATTTTAATTTTGTTTCTTTTTTAGAAAGCTGTTCTGATCGAGAGTGTTCTTAGCTATGTTTCACGAAAATCGATTCAACCGTTTGAAAATTATCAGCTCCTTTGTAATTTAAAAAGTCGTTTAGTTATTTTTTTTTATTTTTTATTAAAAAGTTTTTTAATTTTCAATTTAGGGTTTCTTATTTGAAGGTCAACATTCGCATTCGCATTCGCGAATGTTGAAGCCAAATATTCGCATTCGCATTCGCATTCGCGAATGTCAAAAATCCAACATTCGTTACATCACTACTATATACATGAAATGTTAATGTACGAGTATTTTATTAATGAATGGGCGACAGCCTGCCGTCAGTATCGTCTGTTTGCTCTCTGAAGTTGCAATTAAACTTATAATGACTTCAGTTACATAACTAACCTATACCAATATGCTGTTAATCTAAAATGTAGGCACATACATAAAAGGACAGTTAAAATAGGGTTCATAACACGCAGTCTGATCAGTGATTGGCCCAACCCAGAGTTTTTCTTCATAGCTATGACTGCACAGCGCAGCGTTTCCAAACTAAAGTCCTATATTAGGTAAAACAAAAAGGGTATACCTACTATTTTTTTCGCAACTTTACTTTGTAAATACAAGTCTATCGGCCTTGTGGGACAGAAGAAGTACCTACTAAAGGTTTTGTAGACTTGTGAAATCTGTCAACAGCTGTATTCCTTTATATATAACACCTTTTGTTTTTCAAGTTTCCTCAAAAGCTTTAGTTTAGTTTAGTTTTAGAATTACAAAGTTAAGTTTTGAAAAAAAAAGTATACCCTTTCTGTTTCAACCTGTATAGTGTTGCCTAATTATCGATTGTCTATCGATAGGTTGCCAATAATGTCGTGAGCTCGAAAACTAGTCAGAATATAAAAATCCAATACTAACGATAGCCCTATGGATATTCTGACTAGTTTTCGATGTCACCAATCGATTCATCAACTATCGACTCTAGGCAACATTAGTCTTATACTTACACAATTTAGGACCAACAAGATGCCAGTCCGCAAACGAGCTTACGACCTGATGTTAAGCAGTTGCCATAGCTCATAGATGTTTGCAATACCAAAGAGATAGCTCGCACATAGTCGAACTGAATGGTAGTGGAACAAAGGGAGTTTATGCTTGCGGCTCTCTCACTCCTCGTATGAAACACAGCTATAATAGCTACTTTACGCTGATATTCTGTGAGAGGGTGGTACTACTCTGGAAGAGCCAGCCCTTATATAAGCTGTAGTTTGGCTCTATCACCATTCCATATATACACATATACCTAATCATAATAATAAATTTATTCATATGAACAACTAGCTGTGCCCGCGACTTCGTCCGCGTAGAATTTAATTGACAAAGTTTCATACAAACTTTCATCCCCTATTTTATCCCCTTGGGGGTAGAATTAATCAAAATCCTTTCTTGGCGGAGGCGTACGTCATAACATCTGCTTGCATGCCAAATTTCAGCCCGATCCGTCCAGTGGTTTGGGCTGTGCGTTGATAGATCACTATGTCAGTCAGTCAGTCAGTCAGTCACCATTGAGTTATATATATATAGATATACCTAATCATAATAATCATTTATTCATATAAACATTATGGTTTACGTCGGTACCTACATGATAGAGGAGTATTATACTCTTAAATATCCTGTCAATCTGATGTAGATTAATTGACCAGGGGATGTGCATGTAAGGGAATAGATAAACTCTAACCATTATGGTTAGGATTTAGCGAAGTCATTGTTTTTACTGCAGATACCTACTTAAGTCATCGTGGTAGTAGGTAAACTGTAATTTTACTTAAGATTCGGATTTCTTAAACAATCTTAGCATGTTTTTTAAATGTAATTCGTCTTTCAAAATTATTAAAAGACGTTATTATAATAATTTAACATACGTATTTTTTTTTTTAACTTAATACCAATTTGGAAACAAGTATGTTTTAGGTATAAACAGATATTTAAAAATAAAACATTTAAAAGGCAAGATTGTTTACTAAATCCGTTTCCTAAGGAAAAAATCACTATGGATAATATTTATAAAATCTTGTGGTGAAGAAAGCCGCAAGTTTTGTTATAGTCTTTATCTCTATATATAGACTTCCTGTGTGTGTATGTGTGTGTTCGTAATCCTCGTCCTCCTGAACAGCTTGACTGATTTTGATAATTTTTTTGGGTGCTGAACATACCAAAATACCAACTTTCACATTTATAATATTATTAGGATTATATATATCGTTGGCATTTTGTCTACAGGAGGGGGTAGAACAGTAAGCAGCGTTTATAAAAAATGAAATTTAACATAATCTGATAACCTCTCGCAATTATGTGTGTGTAGCCGCGTCAACTGGCGCGGGAACGATATATGCCACTAGCGGCGAATATATAATAGGTGTGGCGACACAGAGGTTGTTAACTTGCTAATTCAGAAGATGCAAGATATTCTGTAAGCAGACGCCAGAACATCGCTCCTGTGACGTAATAAGTGAGCACTAAGTTTGTTTATAAAATGTGTTTTAGTCAGGCAAAAATAATATGGGGTGTAAATTAGTTTTTTATTACGTTCTGACGATGATCTTATGTTAAGTTCGGCGGTCATTTCGAAAAAGCTTCGTATCTACTACAATTGATTTTAAGTTATAGCTTTTGCCCGTGAGTTGGTCCGTGCAGTGTTTAACACGATAATAATATGATAAGCACTTTTAAAATATACTCAATGAATGCAACGTAACTCGTTGTAACAATTTTGGAAAACATTCCATTCTCTCACTCTGGGTTTCTTCCCCGTCAAAAGACCAAGAGATTCGGAAATAGGTCTTTGATTATTTCAAATGCTCACTCTACACTGTGTAGAGTGTGCATTTGAAATAATCAAAGACGTGTTTCCGAATTTCTTGGTTTCTGACATGTTTTGCTCTACACTGTATAGGGAATACCTATATAACTACCTAATAAATGAAATTTAACCTACACTATATAGGTATTCCCTATACAGTGTAGAGCAACACAGGTAACTAAAACCAATCTCAGTAATACAACCCCTGCCCTTGTTCTCTCTATTCCTGTCATAACATCAATAAATGCTGAAACATTGTCTGATCATTTTAAGTGAACTATCTATCCATTAAATTTACTCTTACCAATTATGAGTAATTGATTCATATACATAGTATCTATGGCCCGTATTAATAAATTGATCTCATGTCTGAGACCGGTCTTGAGTCCGCTTTTGACATGTAATTTTGTACTGGTATGACATAAGAATGACATTCCCAAGATCACTCAAAGACTTGAGATCGATTTATTAATACAGGCTATAAAATAAAAAGAGATTAAAATTTTCTTTTATTAAAATAAATTAAAAATAAATAAGTATCTTTTTATTTTAATGTGACAGCTCTTACTCCATCGCTCCTCTTCCCTATCAAAATGTTAAATTAAAACCCATAAAAACACTTGTTTATTTATTTTGAACTAGCTGTGCCCGCGACTTCGTCCGCGTAGTATATAACTTAACAAAAATTTCGGGAGTTTCGAGATAAAAAGTATCCTATGTGTTAATCTTGGTTATACTATCTGTGTTCCAAATTTCATCCAAATCCGTTCAGTAGTTTTTGCCTGAAAGAGTAACAAACATCCACACTCACAAACTTTCGCAATTATAATATTAGTAGGATCTACTATGTGACCACCTCTATACAAACCTTTACCCCCTATTTTATACTTTTAGAGGTTGAGTTTTCAAAAATCCTTGAAGAAATAGTTTTTTGGGTATTTGTAACATATGGTATTTATACTTGTTTTTATGTTTGTCCGCCAAAAATGGCAGAGGTTCAAATACTTAAGTGCGGACAAGTCCTCAACTGACCGCGCCCATCGCCGCGTGGGTTTGTCTGTCTGTCTACAGACCTGCAGGTAGCCGCTACCTGGCCTAGCCTAGTGCTTTGAAGTCACATAACTCTAATTCTCAAATGTATTAGCTAGGACGTACGCTCAATACAGTTATGTAGGTACCTACCTACTATGTATTAGTAAACCTATTGTTTTGTTATTTTACTTCCTACTTGCTCTATTATTTTTTGGGTAAACGTACGCAATTATTATTTTGTTAGCTTTTCCTCTTATTTATGAGACCTACATAGGATAAAAGTAACGTAACCTACTTATACATAGTATCAATTTAGGTAAATAGGTTTTAGTATTATGTAATGTACTATTTGGTGTTACGAGTATTTTGGTGTCGACAAGGAAAACGTACGTAGCTAAGTACCACAGCTACCGAGCCCTCAGACTCGTTAACGATAACACGAGACATTAGAATGGAAATTGCTGAATAATTGTCACCAAGGGCGGCTCCGGACGCGTCATAGCTTTTATCTTTTTTAAAATTCTTCTATGTCTATGGTACAATATTATATGCGTTGTACTTGCTAAACAGCTGAAGTAATTTTGATCACCGATATATTTTTAGCAAGAGGTGTCTTCACAAATTTAAATCTAACGAGGCTAATTACTGCTTAAAGGGGTTGCTCATAGTGACGTCAAGGTTCGTTTGGGTGTTAAATAGGGCAGTGACTTTTGTATGTGAGAAGACGAAAAACACATTAGGGTAGGCTACCCAAAGCTGGTGGAACTAAACTTTATTATAGTCATTAGAAATAAAAACAAAATAGTGTCAATTTATTAATTTTTTTATTGTACATTGAAAATAGTTGATGTGAAAAGTGTTATAAAATAAAGGTCATCAAATCTGTGCAAATTTACGTGTAAAAACAGTAAAATTACACCTCGAACTGTATACATTTTTGCAATCCTACCCGCTGAAAGTGAAAGTAAAAGTGAAGCTAAAGTGCTCTTCAAACAAATCACATCAAATTATCTACATTAAGTCTAATTAAGCTAGCGAGACTTCATTTTATAGCTGTGTCACCGTGAGCTGCAGGGCAATTGTACATTTAATAATGTCTACCAAATGCGGGGCTTGCGGAAAATTTACTTCAGTGTCTGAATATGTCAGATGTAATAAATGCGCTGTGGGGTACCACCGTGCGTGCGTATCCGTACCTGCCGCTACTAAGTTAGGCGCTGGTTGGCTTTGCCCTGGGTGCAAAGTACAGCTGCCTAGAGGGGACAACTCATCCACCCCAGTCAAGGCGGCAAACACGATGGACGACCAAAACTCGCCGCCTAGGCGTCCCACTCCCACTCCCATCCCCACACCGAGCTGTACTACTATGAATGCTCCCGCTCCTGCACCTCAGGAGTCCAATGCTGGGCTGATTCAGGAGATACGAGCCTTCCGCGAGGAGATGCGTGCCATGCGATCTGAACTTAAGGAAGAAATAAGAGAAACACGGTCGGAAATAGCGGAGTTCAGGTCAGGCTTAAAGTCATGTACTGATAGGCTAGACAGGCTGGAAGCTCGTATATCTGCTTTTGAGGCGAAAACAGAAGAAAATGTCTCCACAAATACCACGACTCACGTCGAGAACATCATCGAAGACCTCAGGACACAACTGAACGAGCGAGATCAGGAACTGCTCCTCAACGACCTTGATATAGCGGGAATTCCTGAGTGTAAGGAAGAATCCCCGCTTCATCTAATCAAGGTATTAGGGACTAAGCTTGGAGTGGACCTGGAGGACCGTGACCTCGTGCACGCGGAGCGTGTCGGTCCTGTGCGCCGAAATACCATTGATGGAGAAGCGCTCTCCCCCCGTCCGCGTAACATCGCGGTGCGGTTGGCGCGCCGAGCGACTCGGGACCAGCTGCTGCGTGCCGCACGCGCCCGCCGCGTCATCACCACCGCTGACCTCGTTATGCAGGGCGCGCCGCCAGGCCGCGTGTACATCAACGAGCGTCTCACGCGCACGAACAGGCAGCTGTTCTACAGAGCGCGGGAAGAGGGCCGTCAAAAACAGTGGAGGTATATCTGGACACGGGATGGTAAAATCCTCATACGCAAGGAGGAGGGCAGGCCAGCGGAACGTATAAGGTCTATAAATGACATTATTAGGTTTTTTGGTGTCAACAATGTTTAGGATTACTACGTATAACCCTCTATGTTTATCTTTGTGTGCTAACTTCCTTATGTTATTCTTTACTTTGTCTTTATTTTGTTGTTCAGTATTTTACCCTGTGTGCAATCTTTATAGTGTTTTCTTATTGTGTTTCTATTGTGATGTCCAGTATTTTCCGCAGTGTGATCTGTGCCGGGCTAGTTGTATCCTCACCATCACATATAGTTGAACTAACTAACTGCTACTACAATCTCGTAAAGTCACACCACTTAGCTGTCACTACTATTGTATTATTATTTATAGTATATCTTTGTAATATCGCGTTATATATATCTTCCCGACAAACATATCAGTATATATACATTTACTTTTCTCACATATACTTAATTAAACATGCTGTCTGAACGATGTTTCAAAGTTGGCATTTATAACGCGGGCTCACTAGGTACCAATCAAGACTCTTTTATTGATGCTATGAACAACTTTAGTGTAGATATAATGGCCATTAACGAGACATGGCTTAGACCTGGCGAAGAGGGCCACGCGCCTGTTGTTCCCGGCTACCGTCTGCGGCATACCCCGCGGCCGGCGGAGGTGCGCGGGGGCCGCGGCGGGGGGGTCGGTTTCTACATCAGGCGCGGTGTAAACGTACGCACCTACAAACACCCCGTCGATCCCCGCCACGCGGCCGTGGAACAGCTGTGGTTAACACTTACTGTTAACGGGAAAAAGATAGCCATAGGTACCGCATATCGTCCGCCATGGCTCGATGTGGACCTGTTTTTGGACGCTTTATCAGACACTATTAATTTCATGTCTGCCTGCGACGGTATAATTGTACTAGGAGACTTTAACATTAATTTACTTAACCAAACTAATTCTTGTACGAAAAAACTTATTACCCTACTAAACTGTCTTAGCTTATCCCAAATTGTCACCACGCCAACCCACTTTACGGAGACGTCCCAATCATTAATAGACCTTATAATTACTGACCTTCGAGTGCGTCGTGTCTCAGTGGAGGCCGCGGGAACATTGCACGGTCACGCTTTTGCCCTGTGCGATTTAAACATCAAACGAGATAAAATAACTCCACAGACAATTGTCTATCGTCCTATTAAATACATTGATCTCGACATCTTCACTGAAGATATAAACAAAATTAGATGGGATCTGATTGCTGAGCTACCGGACGTAAACGGTATGGTCAGCTGCTTTAATAACAGTGTGCTATCGATCTTCGAGTGTCATGCCCCGCTAAAGTCGTGTAGAATAAGGGACCGCACCTATCCATGGTTTACAGATAACGTGAAACTTATGTTGCGTCTTAGGAAAGAAGCGTTAGAAAAGTATAGACAATCCAAATCAGACGTAAAACGAACGTACTATAAAAGTCTAAATTCCTTAGTAAATAAATCTATTTATTACGAAAAGGCCGCATATTTTAAACAAAACATTAATAGCAAACTTAAAGACCCCAAAAAACTCTGGAAAAACCTAAAATCAAACATTCTCCCCAACAAAAAAGATTTAGAAATACCACCACACCTCAATGATGTAGAGAAAATAAATACACATTTTCTAAAAGTTCCTGTTACTGCAGAGGTTAACATCTCACTTCTCACCTATTATGAATTCCACAAATTCGGTGACATAACTTTCAAATTAAATACCATTACTTCTGACACGATAATAAACGTCATGAAAAAAATTAAGTCAAATGCCGAGGGTGTCGATCAACTGACCTTGACTATGCTGCTTATGACATGTCCCCGCTCGCTTGCTGCGATAACGGCTATGGTCAACACGTCCATTATCACCTCAACATTCCCTGACGTATGGAAAATAGCTATAATACGACCCTTGCCCAAAAAACTCAACCCAACGGAAATCAAAGACCTTAGACCTATAAGTATTCTGCCTTGCATGTCCAAAATATTAGAGAAGGTAGTGTGTCAGCAAGTAACTAACTTCCTTGAGAAAAATAATATTCTACCTGAGCTGCAATCTGGCTTTAGAAAATGTCGCAGCACCGCCACAGCCTTGTTAGACGTAACCGACAATATTTTACATGCTCAGGATAAAGGTATGTGTACGATGCTCGTGTTGCTAGACTTTTCAAGGGCATTTGATGCGATAAATACTACTTTACTTTTATCCAAACTTAGCTATTACGGATTTGACTCGGCTACAATTAATTGGTTCCATAGCTATCTGAGTAACCGTTACCAATTCGTGGAACTGAGATCGGGTGGTGTCCCTATGCGCTCAAAGCTTGCGGAAGTATCCAGGGGAGTTCCCCAGGGTTCCATTCTGGGGCCCGTGCTGTTTACACTTTACACGGCCGATATAAAAAACTGCATAAAAAATTGCAAATACCACATATACGCTGATGACTTACAAATCTATGTATCTTTCCGGCCATGTGATAAAGAAATAGCCATTAAACAAATAAATGAAGACCTTACTGAAATAGCGGCATGGTCGGAAACAAATAGCCTCGTCCTCAATCCATCCAAGACAAAGTTCATGCTGCTCGGAACCAAACAGCAGCTGGCCAAGCTGTGCTCCCCGATTGAAATACGCCTTATGGGCGAGCCTATTGAACAATCGTTCGAAACACGCAATTTGGGTCTGTGTATGGACGCTGCATTACGTTTTGAGAAACATATAGCCGAGTGCGCGCAGAATTGTTTCTATAGATTGAAACTACTATATAAAATAAGGCCTTACTTATCAGAAGAATTACGTGCACAACTCGTCGAGTCCCTTGTCTTATCCAAACTCAACTATGCAGACACGGTATACGGGCCGAGGCTACTCGCACGCACACAACGGCTGATCCAGAGGGTTCAAAACGCATGTGTAAGATTCTGCTTCACTGTGCCACCGAGAAGTCACATTACCCCGTTTTTAAATAGACACTACTGCCTAAAAATGAAGTCTCGCCGTAAACTGCATCTAGCATGTCTTTTGTTTGGCGTCATTAAACATAAAACTCCAGCGTACCTATACGAGAAGCTTACGTGGGTGGCAGACAGAAGACAATGCGTACGCAGGCAATGTTCGCAGCAACTATCCATAGAACAATACAGTTCTGCCGCATTCCGGGGTAGCTTTAGGTACGCAGCCACCAAGTGTTGGAATAACTTGCCGCCGCCGATCAGGAATCTGGAATGCATAAACACGTTCAAGGTTAGGCTTAAAAAACACATGGTTGAGATACAGCGGCAATATAATAACATTAATCTAGATATATCTATTATATAAATCCTTACCCATTTATTAATGACAAACTATCCACTGCTATTTCCAGAGGCATGTCTTCACATCCGAATGCACTAAACCTGCGGGCAGGTTTATAATGGGGACCTAAAGAAAAAATAATAATAATAGGTAATAATAAATTGATTAAATGGAATAATAGTTATAAATACACAACATAATATTAATAACAACAGCTAATTACCGTATGGGTTTGGCCCACTGACTTTTGTGTTCCTTGCCTCACCCCATGTCCGTGCCATGGGTGCAGTAATTCGCGTACAGTCAATCCGAGTGCGCATGAACCAGCAACCCGCCCGAATAATGGGGACCTAAATAATAATAATAATAAAAAACATGTAAAAATATTATAACCAATCGTAAATAAATAAACGGCAAAAAAAAAAAAAAAAAAAAAAAAAAAAATATGACAACATAAATTAATATACAATATAATAACATAATTATACCAGATATAATATTTATAAAATCGTAGTATATATAATAATACCTAAATATCCACTTACCGTTTGGCTGACATTCGCTTAGATTCTCAGCTCAGTGCGTCTCAAGGGCATTCAAGGGTGGCGTCCGGTTCGCGGCGTCATGGCGGCATGGTGTTATAGATAGGTAGGTAATATTTCACTACGTTTTTAGTGTAATCAATATCAATAACAAAGTCATTAGATACCTATCTACCTACTACGTTGGTATGTAGCCACGCTTCGACATTGTATATTAGTTACGTTTATGTTTAGACGCAGGCTCGCTCCGCAGCTCCATGCAGCGCAGCGTATGCCTGGGAGTGCGGTGGGTCACTGAGATGCACGGGGATGCGTCGGAATGTCGCGTCGTTGCGCCCGCGACCTGCGCCACGCCTTCGTAGCTAGTCCTATACCTAGCCACCTAACCTACATATATGTATACACTCGTAAAGATTCGGGCGCCGGGCGAGGCGGTCGTTTGTCGTGGGTGCATACTTACTTCACGTTCATTCACACACAATTCTTTTATTTTTATAACATTTTGTCGGATTAACAATTCTCTTATATTCCTTTTAGTTTTATTTAAATATGTATGATATTTATTATTACGTATAAGTACTTATATTGTTGTAATAGCTTAGTGATTTGGGTAGCAAACGGTGTAGGTATGCAAGACAAGGTATGAGGAGGCTTTGGCTGAAAATCAGCGTTGGAGGAGATCTCGTTCCCCTCCAGCACATGCTGAGCCAAATGCCTTTCGGTACAGCTCACACTGTAGGAAATGCAGCTTACTGACCTTAGGTTTATATATTTCACTTAGTTTATAATTATGTGCTGTTATTTCCTTATGTGTTCTCTGTGCTGAATAAATATTTTTCATTTTTTCATTTTCACATTTGTTTAGTGGTATACACCCAAAATGAGTAATGTGTCTCGTCAAGATTAAAATCAATATTGGATTGCTGATCTCCTGCCCGCATGTCGACGCGAACGCTATCTACAATTGGTTATTGGCAAGCTTTAACTAAAAAAAAAAGATTGTATATCAATCATTAGGTAGCAAAAATTGGATCAGGATTGAATTATTTAATTTCAAGTAATAGGCGATATAGAAAGCAGGTGGTATTATTTTTCAAAATTAAATCAGATAAAAAATAAAAGTCTTACCACGGGTGTTAAAAGCTCCTCATATTTTGCTAAACCGGAATGCTCTGTATAAAAACCACATTCAAATATTTAGAAAAAACAAAACTTTGCAGACTAGTCCGTCTGTACGTAAGTTTTATATTGTATTTTTATGTCGGTATAAAATAAACTGGAACCGAATTCAGAGTTTGAAAGCTAAGGAAAGTTTAGAAATATTGAAATATTCATCTATCTACCTGGGATCCATAAGGGTTACGTTTTAGGTAACTAGCTGTGTAATAATTCGCTTTAACATAAAATATGTATACATATTCACTAAAGTGAACCCTCAATAGATTTGCAATACGGTTGCTTGTACACTGGACTTTATTTTTCGGATTCGGATGTAAGTATTTCCACAGTATCAATCTAAATATCTGTAACTCAAAGATGACTGACTGACTGACATAGTGATCTATCAACGCACAGCCCAAACCACTGGACGGATCGGGCTGAAATTTGGCATGCAGGTAGATGTTATGACGTAGGCATCCGCTAAGAAAGGATTTTGATTAATTCTACCCCCAAGGGGATAAAATAGGGGATGAAAGTTTGTATGAAACTTTGTCAATTAAATTCCACGCGGACGAAGTCGCGGGCACAGCTAGTTTATTAATAAGAGGGTATGGGTTTAGGGCCCGTATTAATAAATCCCCTAAGCAACTGGTTAGTGGGAAGAATTTTCAAACATTGTAGATACTTAAGTATCAATATCATGTATGTACCTGTACTCAAAATTATGTCATTTTTTTTTTGTTTTTTGAATTGACTATATGTTGTTGGCCAGAGTGGCCATAACAACTTCACCCGGACAGAGTGCGAGCGCGAGTGCGCTCCAGCCAGAGGGGCAGGGGGGCAGCTAGCTCAAGGGTGCCACAAGGGACACGACCTCGGCTTGGGCCGCTGCCAGGAGAGGTGGCGAGGGTAAATCTACCACCGGATCGGAACGCGACCTCGACTGAGAAGATCCGGCAAGAAACTCAGCGGGCTTGTCGGGTGCCAAGGTGCGTCTAGGTAACTAGACGCACCTTCTAGCGGAAGCGGGACTAAATTATGTCATATCTATCAAACTATTTTCATAATAACATTAAATTGAATCCATACTTCTGTCTTCAGTTTGGTTGATTGCCTTTTTTCTATGATTTATGTTACACTATAAATTACGGGATGTTTGAACGAAATTAAACCCGTCGAGAATCCATATGACAAATCCAATAAACAAGTCTTGTTGACGTTTTAATCGCCATTAAACATATAAATGAACGTTGTTTCGGTTGCCATCAATGTTTTTTGAAAACATAAAATTGATTTAAACGTATTTCAATGTATTTTGGTCACGAAAATGTATTCCGGTGAAAGATATACTGCATTTTGTATAGATAATAGTACCTACTTAGATAATAGTTATTTATCTATGATAAAAGGTGTTGGATGATTTTATAATTTAATTCTAGGAGACGAGCTAGAACCAATTGTCTACATCGGCCAGGGTGGTACCAATTTATTCAGAAGACCGGCGTAAAGTAGCTATTAAGACGACCTCTTGGCGCAGTGGTTCGAGCGTAGGCTCGAACACGAGCTTCACGATTTGTACTGACATTGATATGGTATGGTGACAGCAAAACGTCAAAAGCGGAGCGTTTGAAACGTAATCGGGGGCGTTTGCTTTTCTATTACGATTTGAGTAGCTAGCGTGGTTAGGGCCCAGGTCGGCAACGTGTCAGAAACGCCTTTGTTATTCAAAAGCATCTATAGGCTACGGTGACTGCTTGAAATCAGGCAAGTCGTAAGCTTGCTTGCCGACATAGTTCTAAAAAAACAAAGCACATAAAAATACCGAGCTTAAAATAAATAAGTATCTTTTTATTTTAATTCTTATTATTTTATGCATTACAGGTTGAAACAGAGAGGGTATAGTTTTTTTTTCTAAACTTAACTTTGTAATTCTAAAACTATCAAAAATAATATACCCTTTCTGTTTCACCTAGTATAATATGCAACGTACTCTCTTTTATTATACAACATATATTTATGTATCTTAATAATTAAATCTAGTTAAGTGGAAAATATTACTTTTTGAGACTATGTACTGACAAAAAACTGGTATACTACGTTGTATAACCCCCGAATAATTAAATTAATTAAAATAATTTCTTAACTATAATTATATCTACTGTTGATGGAGCCAGCCTGAGCAAACAAACCTAAATATGTGTAGGTACACAAATAAAGGTGAAATTGAAACTAAAAAAGCATGTAGCCCGAGCGTGCGTGGAAAATTATGGGCTCTACCAACGCAACTGTATTAATTAGTGTAGTAGATTAGTTTTCAATACTGTGGTTGTTAGGTATGAATGCGGGAACTTTGATTATTAGATGGAAACATATCAATAATTCAAAAAGGTAATCCACCACCTTACTCAGGTACTGAAACCGGCACCAATGCCGAAATATCAAAACTTTCCATAGTGATGTTAATGACTCTACAGAGTCAGATATGTTTTTATATTGTAGTTCTACTATTTTTTATTACATGTTACAAATAGATATAGTAATTCCAGGAGCGTTGGACCACTTTTTTCTAATCCTTATAACTTTATATTCTTGATAAGTATGAATTATATTTTATATAAATTTACTATTTATAATTAACATTCTATAAAATATTGACGTCACTAGAATAAAAACTTATAACTTAAAATTGAGATCAAAGAAAAAATACACTTAGTCCATCTCTCCCATACTGTATGGGTGAATGGGGCCACCCACAAAGGAGAGATTATCCTAACAAAAATAATAATTTAGAATGTTTAATTATATAAAAATAGATGCAAGAAGTCACGAATAATCATGCAATTGGTAAAATTTTCAATTTGTTAAAGATTTTTCGTATCTATTGCACATATAGAGTACATCCGTCATGGGACCAGCGTTTGCAGGTAAAACATTCAAGCCAATCATCACTGCTTAAAAGGAAATCGATATTACGAATAGTTCAGAAAGGCTATTCGAGTTCTATTACCTTATTGTACAGGACTCAAGTTGATCGTGAAAGCGGTGCCACAATAGATCGCGATGAATCGAAGGGCGGGCGGGAAGAGCGAAATATAATGTATTATGTTTCGGATTTCCAATTATGGAATATAATGCGTTTTTTTACACGTGTAGTGGAAAGAGTTCCTCTCTAGTAGCCGTGTGCATATGTCGATGCTATCTAATAGAGTACCTATCGATAATTTCAAAAGTACGGGCAGGAAGTACTTTAAAAAAATAAAAGTGACACTTTAATTGGACATATATTTGCAAAAAGGAACCAACCCACACTTCCTCCTGCAGACTAAAATCAACCCCAGTCGAAGTGATTGTAGGCTGGTTTCAGTTTGCAGAAGTATTAGTGGCTGGATCCATTCTGCATATCTATATCCAATTATGTACAATTTACCTTTTGTATTTATTGCTTTTTGTGGTAGATTTTGTTAATCTGTCCAATTATTAATTTACTTATACTAGGTGAAACAAAAAGGGTATACTATTTTTTTTGCAACTTAACTTTGTAAATCTCAAACTATCGGCTTTGTGGGACAGTTGAAGTACTAAAGGTTTCTTAGACTTGTGAAATCGGTGAACGGCTGTATTCCTATAGCACCTTTTGTTTTTCAAGAGCCCTCCAAAGCTGAATTACAAAGTTAAGTTTTGAAAAAAAAGTATACCCATTATGTTTCACATTGTATACAATGGTAGAGTCAATCTGTACCCTACTGACTACAGCTCATAGAAGATTGGCTGCAGTAGTCATTACAACTGCGTTACGCAGGATGAGTAGGAGAGCAGAAAGCCCCACTCCCCTCCCCTACCACTCCCCTTCAGGTGGGCAACGTGCGAGCAATGTCTTTGGTATTCTAAGCATCTATAGGCTACGGTAACTGTTTAATATCAGGCGGGTTGTACACTTGATTGCCGTCTTTTTTATATCACAACTAGCTGTGCCCCGCGACTTCATCCGCGTAGTATTGGATTATTAGGTTAAAAAGTATCCTATATGTTAATCCCGGTTATAATTTATCTGTGTTCCAAATCCGTTCAGTAGTTTATGCGTGAAGGAGTAACAAACATACATACATACATATACATACATACATCCACACTCACAAACTTTCGCATTTATAATATTAGTAGTATAAAACAATTAATTTGAAGCGGATACGTACGTGACATAGGTAGGTAACTAAAACAAAATATATTTTCATAATCCTTACTAATATTATAAATGCGAAAGTAACTCTGTCTGTCTGTCTGTCTGTCGCTCTTTCACACCAAAACTACTGAACCGATTTCAATGAAATTTGATACACAGATAGTGTAGAGCCTGAGAAAGGACATAGGCTACTTTTTATCCCGAATAATTTTATCCCGTATGCTCCCGTGGGACAATTATCGATCCTACTGAACGGGTTTGGATGAAATTTGGAAACCAGATAGTTCAAAACCTGTATTACAACATAGGATACTTTTTATCCCGAATACTTTTTATCCCGATAGTATGTTCCCGTGGGACAATTATCCATCCTGCTGAACGGATTTGGATGAAATTTGGAACACAGATAGTTCGAAACCTGGATTAAAACATGGGATACTTTTTATCCCGATAGTATGTTCCCGTGGGACAATTATCGATCCTACTGAACGGATTTGGATGAAATTTGGAAACCAGATAGTTCAAAACCTGTATTAAAACATGGGATACTTTTTATTCCGAATACTTTTTATACTGTATACTCCCGTGGGACAATTATCGATCCTACTGAACGGATTTGGATGAAATTTGGAATACAGATAGTTCAAAACCTGGATTAAAACATGGGATATTTTATATGCCGATAGTATGTTCCCGTGGGACAATTATCGAAAACCACGAGGGCGATGCTGTGAGATTTTCGTGTTTTTTTATGTGCAAGCCATTATCGCCAAAATAGTGAACCTTAAATACAATGAAAATTGATAATTTATTTTGAAATAGCTGGTGGCCGAGTCTTATTACCTATTATACTACTACGACTTACTATTCGGATGTAAATTTGGTAGTAACAAATTAATCCTTAAATCAAAATAAATACTTTTATCACTTCTGGTATTTAAAGTACTGGCCAGACCGACTTTGACGGGACTTTCACTGGCGGATAGCTTATGTTATACGTAACATAAGCTATCCGCCAGTAACGTGAGCTACTTTTATTAAAAAAATACTTTCCGTAAACTCTGCGAACTAGACAAATATTTTTTGTTAAATAAAATTTTTGTTAAGTTAAATTCAACGCGGACGAAGTCGCGGGCACAGCTAGTATAAATATATATATTTGCTATAAAATGCGAGCTATTCCATCATTTCTTGCCCTGACATAATGTAATATTAAGGGCCTGGTTCATACGTAGTCCAAGTGCGACATACGCGACATCAAAGCAATAAACACCCTGCGGTTGACATCAAAGGGTCCATGTCACAATAACGCCTTCGGGGTCTCCACATTGTATAAATGTAAATGGCAACACCAACTCGTATTGCAAAAAAAACGTGGAAATATTTTTCCCTATTTCTTAGTTCGTGTTAGTTCAAATATGGAATACCTAGTCCTATGTACCTACATAGAGTATGTATCGGCATAGTCCCTAGTATAAAAATTCGATCGATATTTGATTAGGTAATAGTTCATACGAAGATTATTTTTGGGGTTCGTCAAAAGGCAAGTGTGCAGGTCCCTTAAAGACCCGCACAGCGTCTGCTCTCCTTAAGTTGCAGATGTTCTGGCGACGATAACCACTTACTATCACAAACACACAAACGTGTGTGCCATTAGATAAGTAGGTATTATCGCAAGGAAGCAAAGTGGCCTTGTAAGTTCTACACGTTGAACTAATTAGAATATATCGGTCATTAAATTAATACCGAGAGTGTTATGAAAGTGTCGATACCTTTACCACAACGACCGGTCTTAAAAAGTACAGCTATTTACATATTTTAGTTGTTTTTTGCTTCTATAGTACTCATTTTATCAGAAACTTTAACACTTACTTTAGTGTTTTTACGGTACATTTCAGCGAGTTTAGTAATTCGCACAAATTGACAATTTTCCTTCCAATTGAAAAAGTTGTAACAACCAGTTGTACCTTACTTAACCTTACGTGTAAATGGTTCTGTTTGCAAACCCTTGCAACCTCGGTCTAAAACCGAGGAAATTCGGTATTGACCTCTAGCTCCTGTGGTTTCCTTTTATTAAACTGCACGGGTCCTGCATGGAGTCGACGTGAAATGTGTTTACGTGGGTAGATATCCCGAAAGGTGTAACCTTATTTTTTTGTTCATATAAATAAAGTAGGCACACATGCATTCCACCCTGATGTTAAACAGTTACTCGTAATACCAAAGGCACTTTGCACTCCCTGAAGGGCAGTGGCACAGAGGGAGGGGAAGGGAAGGGTGGGGGGGGTCGGGCTTCCGGCTCACTCACTCATTGTACGAAACGTAGCTATAAAAGCTACTTTACGTCGACCGCTTGGCGCAGTGGTTCGAGCGTAGGCTGCTCGGCTCACTACACCGGGTGGTTGCGGGTTCGATTCCCGTCAGGGCAAATTTCGGAAATGGACTTTTCGTAATTTGGCCTGGTGTGGGTGTCACTGGGATCGCCCCGAGTCCATTGTACGGTACCCATAGTACAAGCCTTGCTTAGTTTGGGACCATACAGTTGGTGTGTTCGTCTTACTACCTCTGCCGAGCCAGTCAGTATATGAGCTTGGCTCTGAAACCAACAATTGTCATATTTAGAATCTCTGAAAGTTTTTAAGGTAATCCATCACGATATTAAAGGTATCTTTGTTAATGGTGTGGGCCGTGGGGATAATAATTGTTAGGTTACAATACATTCGGACCGAGACACCATCTCGCTGCCCACTCCTTCATTTCTTATATGCCCATACAGGCGTAATACTTTATTATCTATGCTATTATAAAACTGCAATAAAAACCGTGTCTGTATATTACTTAAATATATTGTAGACTAGCTGAGCCCGCGACTTCGTCCGCGTGGAATTTAACTTAACAAAAAAGCCCGCTCCCGCGTTCTGAGACCGCGCGAAAGGAACTATCTTTTTAAATTTTATTTTTCTAAAATAAAAGTAGCCTAAGTTACTGCTTATAACATCAGCTATCTACCAGTAAAAGTCCCGTCAAAATCGGTCCAGCCGTTTCGGAGATACTTTTTAATTTCATGTGTTTTTAATTTTTGTAAGCGGAACCCTAATTGTTTTTCTAAAATTAAAGTAGCCTAAGTTACTTCTTAAAACATCAGCTATCTGCCAGTGAAAGTCCCGTCAAAATCGGTCCAGCGGTTTCGGAGATTACCCGGAACAAAACAAGACAGACAGAAATTTAAAAAAAAAAAATTAAATCGCGTTTTTTTATAGATGTCGTGAAAAGGTGTTATATTGATATTACAAACAGACACTCCAATTTTATTTATTTGTATAGAAAAGCAATCAGGATAGGGTAATCATGTCCAAAAACATGCTTTTGGAATTTCGTCTGATTATATTGATTTCAAAAGCCACTATTAATCTAATTCCGGTGTGTATGAACCAGAGATATAGCTTGGCCTCTCCGTAGTACTAGCAACCCTACACTAAGGAGGTCATTGAAAATGGATTTAATTCTACCCCCAAGGGGATAAAATAGGGGATGAAAGTTTGTATGCAACTTTGTCAATTAAATTCCACGCGGACGAAGTCGCGGGCACAGCTAGTTATAACATCAATGTTCAGTTTCCAGCCCTCCTCTTACACATGAGTGGTCAATAACTAAGCTATCAGTAATCTGCCAATAGCGATGATAAGTGCAAATTTCTATAACAATGGCGCCCCGCCAACGTTTGAATCTTCGATTTTCCTTCAAATTTTCAAGGGTCTCTGTGAAATGGAAGTGAAAAACTTTTGTCTGTAAAATAATGGAGTACATATCAGGGTCGTGATTCTTCTTGTACCGCTGAGACATGGGGTTTTAATGAGTAGAGAGTCATACCATTTTGTTACATCCAATTTGACAAAGTAGTTTTGAGTTAAATTAATAACTCGTCAAATATTTTTTTTGGAAAAAAATAAATATTTTTTTTTCGCTGTTTTGTTAGTTATTCGTTTTCACATACTTGAGTACTTCACATAATTTACTAATTCATGGATTAGCCGTTACAAGTGTTTTCGTTTAAGCTAAATATAACTTCTCGAGAAATGTACGGGAGCGCGTATCTACTGGCGTCTTCGCCAACCTAGGCCTATGACGTCACGGTACTCACACAATACACAGCTACCGTCTCGAAACAATTGGTTGTATCGTTTTAACAGATTTTTTTATTTCCTTTGTAATAAAAAAAGGCTTGAAATGATTGCGTACTTCTCTTATTGCATACTACTTTAAGTATGCGATGAATATATATATAGTAAAAAACCATGTATAATCCTTATAATTTTTTGTATTGTTCAAGGTCTCGCTCGGTCGATTTCCGGGCACCTGTGAGCATACTTAAGAAATTTACCATGTATTTTTTCTTACCTATATCAAAATAAGACTTGTATTTGTACCATTTCACTTGAAAGTATTTTCCTATTCTTTAACAGAAGATTAAATAGCGCTTTTAATTAAGTTAATGGTTGGCCTTCTAGCTTGGTATTCCGAACGCTTTCAGCGGAACTAAAGTCACAAAGAGTAAGTTAAGTTATAATTATCCATTTTCAATAAGTAATATGAAAGGCTCTTTGTGAACATCATCCCTCGTCAGTCAGCGGTGTCTTTACAGAAATACGCGACACGACTGGAGATAAATAAGTATAACTTACCTATATTTGAGGTACCTTTTACATTGAAATATATATCTTACTTGCCTGTATTTGAGGTACCTTTTACATTGAAAATTATATCAACGTGTTTAAAATTCAAATTATTTAAAGCTCTCAAATTATATCAGCTCCTTTATAAAGTGGTTGTTCTAGAATTGATAATGGTTACTTACACGTGCTAAATCCATCGAAATTGATGATGCCATCAATTCTGAGTTAAATCTTTATTTTATTTCAAGCTAGCTAAGGCGTATAATGGTCCTCACATATCGCTTTCTTTATTCGGTAGGTATTAGGTAATATATAGGTGAGAGTTTTACTTTAATAATCCAATGAGTTGTTATGCCTGTAAAGGTAAAATATTTTAAAAAACACCAAATTTCCGCGATGAATTAGAAATTACTTCATAATGAATCAGCCTTAAGTGAGGTGGTCACACTCCGATGGATGATTTCGTAGGCGATGTTCCCGCCCAGATAAGCGGCGCCCGCCTTCGAGTTGCCGCGCTGCAGGGCAGATCGTAGCACGTCTGGCGCCGACCGCCCGCCTCACCCGCCGCACCTCACCAATGCGTGTGCTGATAATAAGATCCAAGTTTTAAATTAAGAAATCAATTTAGTATTATACATATTAAATTTGCCATTCAAATCTTAGAATCAGTGAATTTTTAGTGGTCCTTTAGATAAAAATAACGATATTATTAGTGAGACATTCTCCCATCAGTGTTACAGAAAACTGCTTAACTTTTTAACGTCCATAACTTTTACTAAGTGCTCCAGTGGTTCGCAAACAAGCATAGGTAATTGAATTTTATTTACTTTGCTGAAAAATAACATATGAAAATATTTGTTATAACGTTATAATTATGATGTGCCTTTTTAAAATTGTTAATGACGTCTGGTTATTTTATAATGCTCTTATAACATTAATCGACGTAAGTAAGTCCCTAGGTATGTAAATTATTTAATTATATTAGTAATACTTAATTTTTATATTAAGTGTTTTAACACTTGGGTTGAGTTTTAACTCAACCCAAGATTTGTGTATTACCATGATAATAGTTATTTGTTATACAAAAGTGCAAAGTTGCTTTTTAGCCGCGTGCTCAATTTTAATGACCGATCAAGCGAAGGATTCTGAATCCTGAGCGTTAGCGAGGGAATCAAAAGAGCACGAGGTGAAAAATCTTTGCACTCGAGTGCAACACGTAACTTTTCATCCCACCTCAGCGAGGAAATGACAAAATGCAAAAAAAGAACATTTACAAGTGAAAAGAAATTGGCCGGCGGTAACCAATTAAAAAAAAGTACACCAAGAAGGTTCCGAGTCTGAGTTTGTAACAAATTAAAAAAGATTGTATGATAAATTCGGCACCATGGAGGTAGAAGTAAATAGGTTTAATGATGTTTTGAATTCACAAACTTTGTGCACACGATGTTCTAAAATTCAATTTACTTTATTCTCTAGCGGATAAAAACGTCTATTGCACTCAGATATCGAAGAGCAAAGATACTCTTTCTGAGATAAGGGGATGAAAAGAAAATTCCATCGTAGTAGACACTATACACCCATTAATATTATTACGTAGACAGGCACACAAGACATAAAAAGAGCGAGTATAATTATAACTAATTATATTAAGTTCCCCGTATAATTACTTGATCCCTTATGTATAACTAGCTGTGCCCCGCGACTTCATCCGCGTAGTATTGGATTATTGGGTTAAAAAGTATCCTATATGTTAATCCCGGTTATAATCTATCTGTGTTCCAAATTTCATCCAAATCCGTTCTGTAGTTTTTGCGTGAAGGAGTAACAAACATACATCCACACTCACAAACTTTCGCATCCTACTAATATTATAAATGCGAAAGTTTGTGAGTGTGGATGTATGTATGTATGTATGTATGTATGTTTGTTACTCCTTCACGCAAAAACTACTGAACGGATTTGTATGAAATTTGGAACACAGATAGATTATAACCGGGATTAACATATAGGATACTTTTTAACCCAATAATCCAATACTACGCGGATGAAGTCGCGGGGAACAGCTAGTTTATAATATTAGTAGGATGTAGGTATTCACGTAATACACATATTACGATAAAAAAATCGTAGATAGGCACCTATGTAGATAACTTATGATTTGTTATATATACAGGTCCATTACATAGAAAGAAGATTAGGTAACAACGTTCCACTTAATTAATTAACCCCTCGGGAAGGTATCAATTAGCACCTTCTACCGAAAGTCGTAAGCGCTATAAGTACGACCTTTTTATGTTTTTTTGGATTCTAGGCAGTAAAATAAACTTCTCAATTTTTTTGTTCAATACCTATTGACAAAGAAAAAAATATTACTCTTTATTTTTCCGAAAAAACTTGAACAGAATCGGAAATAACATATGTACCTAAATACCCGTTTTATACAATGTATAGGTTGTATACCGGAGTAGTAACACTTTTAGGTTGGCTAAATGCGAGCAATGCGTTTGGTATTGGAAGCATCTATAGTCTACGGTGACTGCTGAACATCAGACTGGTCGTACGCTGGTTTGCCGAATTTATGATATAAAAAAACCGTTATGGATGGATGTGGAATGCCTAATATTGAACTACCAATTAAAACGATAAATCAGTTCCTATCGAGCATGTGATCGATTTCAGCTCAATAACTTATTATCACCGAAGCTCACTAATTGAATATTGGCTCATTGCTGTACTGGGGATGATTTATTTCCTATTATTGACAACGTTCCATTTACCGTTAACGATCGTTCTCTAACGGAATGAGTATTATTACAGATTCAACTTTTTAATTTCTTGTTGATATAGATATGTTTTTACCTATAGACATGTTTACGGATTCAAATTAATATTTAAATAAAACCATTTTTGTATTTTTGGATAGTGCTACGGATTCCTAAGATTCGGGTATTTTACATCTATAGTTTAGGAGACCATTTCAATGTTCCTAGCCTCTTATCTTACGATTCCTGTTTACTTTTACTGCGCTGATATCAAAAACCCTTGTAGCATTTTTCGAAACGCATTTTGGAATTGATTAGTTATCCTTATTTGAGTTTGTAATAACACAATTATTTTTGTAATAAGATAATTGTATTTTGGTTGTAGAGCCGAACTGTAGAGAATTATCTACCGGGGTGGTAAGTAACTCTTTCACCGAGATCGGCCTAAAGTATCTATTAATAAATAAATAAATATCGCCAGACGAACACACCAACTGTACGGTCCCAAACTAAGCAACGCTTGTACTATGGGTACTGTACAATAGACTGGGGATCCCAGTGACACTCATACCAGGGAAAATTACGAAAAGGCCATTTCCGAAATTTATCCTGACGGGAATCGAACCCGCAACCACCCGATGCAGTGAGCCGAGCGGCCTACGCTCGAACCACTGCGCCATGCGGTCGTCAATTATTATAGTATTATAGCTGTGTTTCGGACGATGACGTAATTTATACGTCTACTAGCTGTGCCCGCGACTTCGTCCGCGTGGAATTTAACTTAACAATCATCCCCTATTTATCCCCTTGGGGGTAGAATTAATCAAAACCTTTCTTAGCGGATGTCTACGTCATAACATCTACCTGCATGCCAAATTTCAGCCCGATCCGTCCAGTGGTTTGGGCTGTGCGTTGATAGATCACTATGTCAGTCAGTCAGTCAGTCAGTCACCTTTGAGTTATATATATTTAGATATTGTACTGTTTAACAGTGGTATCAGGTATCTACTAATTAATTTTGTAAAAGTGTTTATTAAAACGTTATAGGTAGGAACCTAAGTAGGTAAGTAAACTGGAAACTTATTGTGGTTCATAACTAGCCCGAGCTGGCCGCTGGCCCAGGTCCTATCAACGGCCTTCTTGTCTATAGTTCGATCCCAAATGTTGTCCAATTAAACTGTAACGGAAAAATTTCGTGTTTTTTTTTAATTCCGATGCGAATTCTTATTAGTCTAAAGGTTAGGCACTTACTAGAAAGGAGGGATTATCTGGGCCTTATTCCAGGATCTACAGATTGAGTACCTACTCTTCTACTGAAACACAATTAAGATGGTGCTCTAAAAACAAGTAAAGTGCTTAGGTATCTTCTTTGTATAATTATCGTCTGACTCGCTCCCGTTATCTAAAATAGGTTCATAATGAACAATACTGAAGAAGTACCTATAAATAAATTACTTTCAGGTACCTACCATAAAACCCCCTTCTTCTTGCACCTCACCTACCTTTTGCAGATTTTTTAAATTCCCGCTAAACTTCATGCTTTATATATGAACTTTGAGTCAGCTACGTTCTGATGTATATTTGGTAGGATACCCACCCAAAGCCAGCTAGCATACTTATAGAACACCAAAATTATATTAACGGTCAAAATTTCAGGCGAGGTTAAGAACTTATTCCAAGCTTCGCCTTCAAAATATACCTGAAAACTGAAATTATAAATGTAAAATTAAGTATAAGTATTACATTTGTTTAGGTGATGATTTACTCAATCCTTACTTCTGTCCGTTATTTAAACCACCTGTATCCCGTGACTTACGAGCCAAGTTTGGGCATAGGTTTCATAAATTCGTAGATGGGTATGATGTGTCGGTTACTGGATATTCGCTTTTATAAACCTACAGGTTGTTCCAAAAGTCCGAAATAATACTTAAGTTTGTACGAGTTGATATCGGTAATGGAGTTAAATGGAGCAATTTTATGCGAATTCAAACATTTTTTAGATTTTTTTAAGACAATTTGAGGACTTTTTCGACTCAAATAGATACTTAGCTATTATACGAAATTGATAACAACCTTTTTCTTGAATAGTGATGCCTGCTACTTGTAAATGCCGTTTACACTGTTTTCTAGGCCATTCAATGCGTTCTAAGACCACAACACAGAAGTTGTGACTAATATTCAAAGGGTCGTACCGAACTCAAATATTATAATAGATGCGAATAGTATGTTTTCACTATTCATCATCATCATCATCATCATCATCAGCCTATAATTGTCCACTGCTGGACATAGGCCTCCCCTAATGAGCGCCATAGCGCCCTGTCCTCAGCTTGCCGCATCCAGCATCTGCCTGCAGTCTTTCGCAGGTCGTCATCCCACCTGGTTGGAGGGCGTCCTACACTACGCTTGCCGAGTCGAGGTCTCCACTCAAGAACACGTTTACCCCAGCGGTTGTCGGTTCTTCGCGAGATATGGCCAGCCCACTGCCACTTCAGCTTGCTAATTCTTTGAGCTATGTCGATAACTTTGGTTATCTGTCGGATGTATTCATTGCGAATCCTATCCTTCACTATTAGGCCCACGTTAATTAATTTATCTATAGGTATGTATATCAGCTAAATAAGCACCTTAATTATGATTTCGTACCATTGAAACACCTTGTATTCAATACTATATCTCCAGAAATTCCCTTAGGTACTTTGCTCATGTGTCATCTAAACCATCAAATCTTATTTTATTTGCCAAAATCTCAGATTATTTTTTTCACAGCGATCTGCTCGATGTTCAAACGACGCCGGTCACTCATAAAACCGAACAGGTAATTGTTAATATGGTGTAAGATGTCGCCGAACTGCCAATAAGCGTCGTCGGTGATAGAAATCTATTAAATTCCAGATATAGCTCATAAAATTACATTGATCGTAAACGAACTTCGCCACCATTGGAGAGTCGTATTTATAGACAATTATTCGGGGTTTCAAGTCATCTTCTGAAATCGAATATCTTCAGAGATGTCAGTGCATGAAATATCCTAAAATAATGTATATGGGTGGTGTGTAGGCACATAGTGAAACTAATAACTAAAATATATAAGATCTGTAGTTAATGCTAAAGGTAATGTAGGTACTTACCTACTATTAAAAATAATCTGATGCATATGCATGTCGCAGATGGATGGCTTAATTAGCTGTTTTACATAACTCTTGTAAGAGTAACTTTTCCAAATAAAAAACAAAGAATTTAAAACAAAGAAAGAATTTTCAAACAAAGATTTTTCAACATCGGTTCACAATTAACGGAGTAATAGGTGAAGTATTAGGTACATAAAAAAAAACAAAAAATATACAGACGAACATCGAACCTCCTCCTTTTTTTGGAAGTCGGTTAAAAAGAACACTGCGCGGTACCTACCTACAAAAATTTCAAATTTTAATTGATGTCAATTCCGGAGTTAAGGCACATGTCTCAACTTGATACCTTGTCCTCTTAGGGCTGTGCCGTCGACGGTAGGCAATAAATGTAGTTTTATCTCTAAATTCCCGAATAAAGTGGAAAGTAGCTAGTAACAATGTCAATATGATCGGTTCGTTTTCAAGTGGGTAATAAGAGGTGGATTGGCTCTTGTAATCGTCTGTACAGTACCTATTGAAGTATCGTCCAATCAAACTTTTGATTGATTCTATCAATTTCGATTCAATGAACTAGAATTATGATGTGAAGCGGAATGACAAGATTTTTGAAACTTTTTAGCTTATTTGTATTTTATTTGGGTATTATTATTATAAGGTTTTGTGCCCTATGCCGCTCAGGCGGCATCTTGCTACTTCGACCATTTCTGATCTTTTGTAGCAAGCACTTTAGTATTATAGTTCACTGCCTAGTCCTGAGGCCTTCAGGAACTTCCAAATGCTTTGGGCAGTGAATTATATATTTTGGGTAAGTGATCAGATTATGATGATACACGCAACTCAAGAGGCAAAAGCAAGGCAAGAGGTAGATTGGAGAGAGATGGTGGCACCACTTATAGATAACAAAAACCACGTCCCTACGTCCCTCAGCCACGAGGAATACTACCTTGAAGAATCCCAAATAAAGACACCTTTTTATAAATACCTTATAATATTAGGAATTTAATGGAATTTAATATTTATCTTTAACGCGTCAGGAATGTGTTTCTTTTATCCCATAATTGGTCCGGTTTAGTTCGTCGAATTTGTTCCGTGCCTGAAATAGGCATTTTTCAGTTGAGATTTTTTGTTTTTGTTTATAAGTTTTGTTATTATTATTGTTTACGGAAATTGGTATGTATAGGTATTATGCAAATAAACCAACGACCCGCCGGATGTATGCAATACTCGCATTGCTCCCACGTTGCTGACCTGAAGAAGACTCATGGTACGAAACGCAGCTATAATGGTTATAGTTACTTTACGCTGCTTTTCTGTGAGAGGGTGGTACTACCCCGGTCCAGCCAGCCCGTATATGAGCTGTAGTCAGTTGGCTACAGCTTGGCTATACCACCGTAATAAGTCGAATCCCTTTTTTGAAAGTCATACTAAGTCATACACTAAGAACATCATTTAAATATCATTCAGGGCAATCTTGTTTTTGAAAGGAACTCGTTTATTTTTCCATCCTACTTGCTTTCAGGAAGGGTTAAAAGAGGCATGAATTAATTCTTCATTATACTTTGTACCTTACTGGGTGTAGTACATTAAACAATACCTACATTCTTTATTTTTGGTGCTCGCGAACGCGTAAAATTTCCATTGAACCAACATAGGTTTAGACCTTTTGATTTCAGAAACAAGCATAAAAACGTTTAGAATACTGTAAACCGACTACGGAATTACACTAATTATATCTATACAAATAAATAAAATTGGAGTGTCTGTTTGTAATATCAAAATAAAAACTTTTCACTGAATGCATATGAAAGTACATACGACACCTATAACAAAATCGCGATTTAAAATTGTTTTGTCTGTCTGTCTGTCTGTCGGTGTGTTTGTTCCGGGTAATCTCCGAAACGGCTTGACCGATTTTGACGGAACTTTCACTGGCAGATAGCTGATGTTTTAAGGAGTAACTTAGGCTACTTTAATTTTAGAAAAATAATTAGGGTTCCGCGTAAAAAAATAAAAACACATGAAATCAAAGAGTACTCCGAAACGGCTGGACCGATTTTGACGGGACTTTCACTGGTAGATAGCTGTTGTTATAAGCAGTAACTTAGGCAGCCTGTCGCGCGGGCTCAGAACGCCGGAGCGGGCTTTTTTGTTAACTTAAATTCCTCGCGGACGAAGTCGCGGGCTCAGCTAGTTAATTATAACTGTCAGAAGATAGCGCTAGTAGTATTCCTAAACGCTCAAATACTTATTGTATATAATTGCTTTTCTGTCGTTTGGTATATTTTATATTGTACTATGTATATTTATATTGATGAACTAAGAATTATGTCCTCTTTCATTAGAAACCCTATTCGATACGACAACAAAAAAATCTAGGTCCTCACATTTTTAGATGTTACATCCGTCATTGATTTTGTTCGTATAAAATGTAGCCTATGTCATCCGGACCGTAATAAGGAATCGATTGACACCTCATTCTGAAGATTCGGATTGGTAGTTTAGGGGCTACGGTGGAACATAAAAATGATACATACCTACATAGATAGACTG
Organism: Notodonta dromedarius; assembly: GCA_905147325.1. NCBI lineage: Eukaryota > Metazoa > Arthropoda > Insecta > Lepidoptera > Notodontidae > Notodonta > Notodonta dromedarius. The sequence goes on from LR990167.1 coordinate 4,211,895, forward strand.
CTAAAAAACCTTTTGGCTTTGCAGTATTCGGGTAAAAAGGGCCGAGCGGACGTGCCTTGTTTTCCCAGTAAATGTTGCTTATGCTGATGATGAGCGTCCAACGCTCCTGCGAAATTGCGACCTATAGAAAGCTTTACTTAGGTAATCGATTTTACTACTTTTTTTTGTTACATCTAGAATTGCCTACTAACGGGGCAAAATACATAGCGCTTGATTTTTATATATTACTCATTTCCGTTTTGATTTACAATTACTTTTCAACTTAATTGCAACACGGTAGAAATTTCGCAATCTGCCCTACTATATTCTGACATAACCCTGTTCATGGTCGCTCCCTGGATGGTCGCAATTTCAGTTAAGGCTAAAGCGCCCATCTAGCCCGCGAAGTTCAAATTTTTTGAGTTATTTTAGAAATTTTTCAAAATCTGACAATAATAAAAGACAAATTTTGTAATTCGCGAAAAAGACCGTGTGCAGTGCATTTATTAATATATCCAACTTACTCTAAAACATTTCAAGAACGACAGCTATCCAGATAATCTGGCAATTTTTGTATATTTAGTGATTTACTAGTATCATATCCACCGTGATAATATTTAGAGTAAAATAAATGTATTAATAAATGCACTGCACACGGTCTTTTTCGCGAATTACAAAATTTGTCGTTTATTATTGTCAGATTTTGAAAAAAATCTAAAAGAACTCATATTTGAACTTCGCGGGCTAGACAGGCGCCTTCACCAATATGTCGACATCTTGTAAAACACGTTGCCAAATTTACTGTTGACTCGGACGTATGGAATGACACCCGCGCCCGCGGATAACGTTTTGTTCTCCCTGACAGCTGACAGGTTACTTTCAGTATTATATTTTTAACAGCTTCAACGTGACGCGATGCAATAACGCGAAATTTCGTGCCCGCCATCCCACCCTGATTTAATCGAGAAATGTGAAACAAAAATAACACCCCAATTAATTTCGCGACTGAAAAAATAAATTAGTAGTAAATATGTACTCGGGGACACATGAAGGTTCGTATATTTGTGACGTTCCATTTACATTTTACACCCAGTTTAGATCTTTTAACATTTTATGTGGATATGTATGGACAGCACCTTGAAAGGGTCTGCGGACTGAGTTAATCTTATCAAACGCCATTGAAACTTAGACGAACAGAAAATGGAAGCTGGATGGTCCATTAAGTGATTTATGTTCTAAAGATTGTAGAGTTTATGCAAGTAATGAAAGGTACCTTGGAATAACCTGGCCTGGATTAGTGACGATGAAAAGCTCTGTGAACGTCTAGCACAAATGGAGGGCTGCGATAATGGAGAAAATTTGACGAATATTAAAGCTTTGATGAATAGAATATTCAGCATTAAATATTGGAAACGGATGCTTCCGTTCCAATATTTTCAGCTTTACCCTCAAGGGTGTGAAATAACAATAGGGAATAGGGATGAAAGTTTGCATGGAAATATAGCTCTTTGCAGTAAAACACTGCAAATTTGCAGTAAAGTATTTATACGCATATGTCTTATTTGTAAAATAATTAGCCTAAATAATTAAAAATGCTACCCAAAGACACTATTCCACGCGGACGAAGTCGTCAACGTGGTCAACGTAAAATTACGAGCGGCTTCTGTAGCAACAATGTGAATTTAAATTTCACGTAAATAAGTAATCTGAATCCGACACGGAATGAAATCATATACGTGTGAGTTTTAAAAGAATACAATCAAAATGGAATGTGGAATTTGCACTCCGCATAATGTTGAAGCATGAGAGTGTTTGGTGGAAATGGAAAGAATTTACAACGACGAATATGAGATTAGAGAATATTTTATAAGATTTATGAGATGAGAGTTTGTTGCATACCAACAGAGTAAATGAAGCCGTATTCTTTCGAAGATGCACAAAGTTTTGTTATCAAAGTGATCTACCGTTGCAGTGTGTACTGCTATGAATATTTAAGGGGATGGGTGCACTAGCTATGGTAATAGATAAATGATTTCATAGATTAGATAGTACTAGTATTACGGTAACATATACCTTTAGAACAGAAGGTTTCCTTAATTTTTTATCTCTTAAAAAGGTATTCAGAGTAATTTCCTTATTTTATATCATTAGTTAAGGCCCAATTTCAGAAATATGCCTATTAATAAAAATTTCATTTCACAAATAGGAGGCTTGTTGAATTTCGTTACATAACAATAGTTCACATTTCGATGGTTATATTCAATATACACGCCATGATTTTATAACAACTGCCTATTGTATTTGTTCGGGTAATCCCGTCGGGTGAAATCTGTGACCCTCATTGAAATAAAAGAAGTAATCTCACAATAAACCCTTTTCACAGCTCACAGGGTAGATATTCCTTTGGGATTTTATAATAGCTAAGAATAAAAGAACTATCGATTAACGTGTAGGATAGTAAAGTAAGGGTAGAGTGAGTTTATTTTTATGGAAATGTTCCGAAGACGTGGCAGTTTCAGAAATAAACCAACTTTGTATTGGTTCCTCGTACATTTATATTTACAAAGCCCGTCTATCATAAATTCGCGTTGGCGTTATGGATTTCTAATAATAGAATCTTAAAATGAGATATTCCTACATCCGATGATATACTTAAAAGTTTCAATTAGTATAAGTAGAGCTTTTTGTCGCATAAAATAATTGTATTAGAACCTTGTTTTTTTATCTTGATGTTCAGAAGATCGATGCAAGAAACGCGCACTTAATTAGTACGCCTTGACAAATTAGTAAATTTGAAAAGAACTTACAAAAGAAATAAATTAATAATAAGTTTTAGAATTTCACAGCGATGTTATTATTGTTCAACTTATACCTATTTAATGTCTCAAATCATATTTTTAATATCATTTTATAAGTATTTTATCTACACACACTTTCAAAATATTATATACTATAGCTGTGCCCCGCGACTTCATCCGCGTAGTATTTTAACTTAGCAAAAATGTCGGGATTATCGGGTTAAAAAGTATCCTATATGTTAATCCCGGTTATAATCTCTCTGTGTTCCAAATTTCATCCAAATCCGTTCAGTAGTTTTTGAGTAACAAACATACATACATAGGTACATCCACACTCACAAACTTTCGCATTTATAATATTAGTAGGATGATCACAGATAAATTTCTATTTCTAACATTTGACATTCAAAGTCTCTATTACAGCCGTATTTCCAACAAACTAATACAATGGGTTTATATAACACTAATCGTAATGCGATCGAACCTGGAATGAAAATTACAATATTACTAAATGTAATACTAGTAAGCTGGAGTGATTTATTTTTATTACGAGTTTGTTTTAAAATAACCCGCGTTGTATTTGTATTCTGTCAAATTAAAACGGAATTGGTCGTTGATTATATAGTTCACGGCTGTAGGCGGACTTAGAGATTAATTGTTTTCAAGAGGCACCTATCTACGATGATGGTTTTAGGTTTTCCCCGAACATTAACATAAAATTTTGTCATAACGGACTGAAACGATATTATCAGTTACAAATGTCTTTGTTTACACGCATTAATGGATTCATAATGTCCTTTGAAATCATCACCCACTTTGAAACGAATCAAAGGCGGATTTTCTCGTAATTTTGGCCGTAATTTTGGAGTGGGAAAGCAAGCACCAAGGTGCTTGCTTTCCCACTCGTTATTTTCGGTCAAATGACTCAAAAATTGTATCTTTCTTCTATACAAATAAATAAAATTGGAGTGTCTGTTTGTAATATCAAAATAACACCTTTTCACTAAATGCATATGAAAGTACATACGACACCTATAACAAAAACGCGATTTAAAAAAAAATTGTCTGTCTGTGTCTGTCCGTCTGTCTGTCTGTCTGTCTGTCTGTCTGTCTGTCTGTCTGTCTGTCTGTCTGTCTGTCTGTGTCTCTCTGTCTGTCTGTCTGTCTGTCTGTGTGTTTGTTCCGGGTAATCTCCGAAACGGCTGGACCAATTTTGACGGGACTTTCATTGGCAGATAGCTGATGTTTTAAGGGGTAACTTAGGCTACTATAATTTTAGAAAAACAATTAGGGTTCCGCGTAAAAAAATAAAAACACATGAAATCAAAGAGTATCTCCGAAACGGCTGAACCGATTTTGACGCGACTTTCACTGGTAGATAGCTGATGTTATAAGCAGTAACTTAGGCTACTTTTATTTTAGAAAATCAAAATTTATAAAATGGGTCCAGGCGCGCGGGCTCAGAACGCGGGAGCGGGCTTTTTTGTTAAGTTAAATTCCACGCGGACGAAGTCGCGGGCTCAGCTAGTCTTAAATAAATAGAAACTTAGGGTTAATTCACATCAAAAGCAGGCAGCCGATGCCGGTGATGTCTGGATACATACTCCAATCCGAACTAGATTACTAGATTCTTACTACCTAAAACGAACGATACTTCACTCGGCGACTTTTTCTACTACTCAGTAGTCCATCAGCTCACACAGCGCTGCGTACCTACAATTATATTCACCTATAAGGGTCTTTCTTTCCATCGCATAGGTCTTATCTTTTCTTACGCGCAGCGATGCATTGAATGCGCTTACTAATGTATTGCGTGATACTGGATAGTTCCGTATTCTTTTTTTTCATTATCTCACCGAACCTTAGCCTTTTCAAGAAAAGCATGATTTGTTACAACAATGTCGACGCAAAATGAGATTTTTTAGGAGAGTCATTGGTAGTAATAAAAGCTGCTTTATTGACTGATGATTCGTCTTTACGGAGCGATGTGCCGACTGTATTGCACACGCGGACATAGACAGGCGTACTCAGATACTTGTAGGATAGAATTATTTAACCAAATTGTAGGTATTTTTTTAAATTGAGTTACATGCTCATAATTTATGTATATTGCAGATAGACTGCTTAATTAGTTAATTTAACCAGATCTAAATAGTAACTGTTTCACTTACCTAAGTTCGTATTTCGTTCTGGCGACATCCGCGACATATCTCAGTCGAAGTCGCATTCCGATCCGGTTGTAGATGTAAGAAAAAAAAAGCAAAATTGTCAATTTGTAAGTGCCTCCGTAGGCCTAAACAAAATAAACGATTTGAATTTGAATTTATAATATATAACGTGCAGTATAAACATTAGATGAACTATTAACTACTTACGAGATTACTTTGGATATAACCCGACTTTTCCGATTTCAAAACCAACGATCTGTCATTTCGCTTCTACAATGAAACATAATGAAACATTATGAAGAAGATACAACACTGATTAATAAACTTTTGGCCATTAGGAAGTAATATTACAGAATAAAGAAAAAACAAAACAAATACGAAAGTTTCGCCACGCCTAATAAACTAATATTAGCTCAAACCGACGGCCGCGCGTAGCGCGTACGAGTATAATACGTGGCCGTCTCTTTTGCAACCCTAAAAGAAACTTAATTTACTTTTGTATTTTGGGAGTTTAAAGTAGTGAATCACAAGAAATAATGTTGTATTTGCTGTTGATTTTTGAATCTCAGTATTGAGTTTATTCAGAAATGACGGGGAATTAACTTAACTTTAACGTGGTCGGCTGTAGCTCGCGATTTAGTGAACCCATTTCTCCTGTTATAATTTTAATTGCAATGTCGTGTCATGTACTAGTGTCCTAATTTTTTCTAGATTTTCTGCACAGTGTTTCGAGTGTTTAGGTACAGCAATATCTAAAGCCACGTACAAATTCGGGACCCCAAAACAAACTGTTTTCCTTATTTCACACACTTAGGGGTGGAATTTTATAAAACGCTGATTATATATTTTTTATTTGTAATGAGTAACCTTAATACTAATTTTCATCGTTGAGTTTTTTTTACCCATACAAACTTTCACCCTATTTTATACACTTAGGGCGGGAATTTTACAAAATCCATCCTTAGTGGATATTTACGGTATAAAAGGTAGTTACTGTCAAAATTTCATGATTCTAACACCAGCAGTTTGGGCTGTGCATTGATCCCTTTGTTTTAATAAGTAAATTTGCAAAAAGTATCAAAATATGCGACAAAGAGATCCTATAAGGGTTCCGTTTTTTTCCTTTTAGGTCCGGAACCCTAAAAACAGTAATTTAAAAGTTTAAAAAACCGACTGCGTTGAAAGGTAACTTTAAAAACTGCAAAAAAACAAGTCCAGTAGTCTTGAACAAATCATAAATTTTAATGCGGAGTAGCGACTTCAACAGTAGGGACCCATTATTGGGAAGATTTTAGCCGGTCTAAATTTTAATGGGTCCTGTTAACATCGATATATTTTTCGTAATGTACCTATTTGTACCTACCCAATAAATGTGTTTCAAACTATTACTGCGCAAGTAATAATAAGGTAAGTATAAATAGATCTATACTCAAGATTCGATTTTAATTACCGAGAAAGTAATTACTTCTCGGAATTCATTATAGGGACTTCCTTGTATGATGGGGGAAATTAATGAAATGCGACAGTAAATCATAAAATGTTCGTCCATTTTATCAATGAACTAGACTATACAGATTTAAACCTTTATGAAAGGTATTAAAGTAGCGAACAACCATATTAGAATAAAAATGGATTTTGGAAATTTGTATGGAGAAACTACACGACGAGGAAAATGATAGATTTTTGTTAAAAAATTACGACACAAGAATCCGAATATAATAAAGTTGTCAGCGTCTATTAACGGTATAATGAGACACCGCGTAACGTGTGACGGGAAGGTAAATGAGGCGACTCGCATGTGGCCGACATCAGAAACCGTCATTCGCCGTGACAGCTTTTCTGAAAGTTCTGAAACTAATATTTTATTTTCGTTGCCGTCATCAGTGGCGTAGCCTATGCAACCGAGGGCCCCTGGGCAACATTGAAATTGGGACTCTGTTTTAACAAAACTCAACACTTTAAAGGTGCAAAACTATTTCATCATCAGCTCCTAATCGCCCACTGAGTATAATAAAGCAAACCCAAGTACTACTAAGTATTATCTATGTGTAACGCAGCAGATAATATTTAATATTACTTTCTAATAATATTATAAATGTGAAAGTTCTTTACTCAACTAAAAGACTTAAAAATGTATTCCAATATAAATCACAAAATACAATTTTCATTGGACCTCAAACTAGGCGCGCAGGGCGAGCCTGTATCTTGAGTTCAAGGAACATGCTTGAAATTGCTGAAGGGATTCAGTGAGGGACGTATGAGTTTACAAATTAGTACAATTAGTGTTGTCTAAAAGTTACTGTTGTAAAGGGTATGTATGTGTATGTGTGTGTTTGTGTGTAGAGTGTTTGTGTGGGTATGTAGTACCTATGTTGTTTGTTTATAGGATATTATATATTTTTTTGGAACTTCGTTCATAGAGGCCGAGGGGCCCTTTGAACTTGGGGGTCCCAGGGCACTACCCCGCCTAGCCCTACGGTAGCTACGCCACTGGCCGTGATCCATTAATAGGTCTAAATCCGACGACGCATCGCAAAGGAGCTCTGTTACCGCCATTGTTTGTGGCAGAGATTTTTCGAACGGTGAACTAAAACTCGATTATTATAACTTTTTCTTTTTTTTTTAAAGATTACTAGCAATGTTTGTTTGTCACATTACTAGTATTCCCTTTAGCCCCTCCAGCTAAGCTAATGCTTGTGTTAGGAGTGGGCTCACGTCAATAGTTTAATGGCTAGGATGGGGATCGAACCCGGAACCTCTCAGCTCTCGACGGCCCCTCTAACCACCAGGCTATTGACGCTTAATAACTGGTCGAGATGTTAATACTATTTGATAAATAATTAACTCAGCCGCTTGCAACGACAACCACAAGCGGCTGAGTTAATTATTTATGAAATAGTATAACCGTATAACACCCGTCGGTGTTATACGGTTTTAAAATAGAATAACCCACACATTACCCGAAATACAAGACTCATATCGCGGCGCGAAGCTCAGAATACGCAATATATGTTTATGTCTAAAGGCAATTTTATTAGTTAGACGTTTCCGATTGATGTAAAGATAGAGCAATAGTACATCAGCCAGTCAATCATCGATACAGACCGCACTCTATCTGTTCGCGTCGCTGATTCAAATAACACTCAGAGGTATATTTGGCATATTACATTTTCTGAGATACTTGCATAATTCAATTCTGAATAAAAAAAAATATCAGTAATCAAATAATTGTACAAAGAAGTATCATCAAGAGGCTATAATTGTCTTGAAATATTTTATTAAGGCTGAAGCGCCCATCTAGCCCGCGAAGTTCAAATTTTTTGAGTTCTTTTAGAATTTTTTCAAAATCTGACTATAATAAAAGACAAATTTTGTAATTCGCGATAAAGACCGTGTGCAGTACATTTATTAATATATCCAACTTACTCTAAAACATTTCAAGAACGACAGCTATCCAGATAATCTGGCAATTTTTGTATATTTAGTAATTTACTAGTATCATATCGACCGTGATAATATTTAGAGTAAAATAAATGTATTAATAAATGCACTGCACACGGTCTTTTTCGCGAATTACAAAATTTGTCTTTTATTATTGTCAGATTTTGAAAAAATTCTAAAAGAACTCAATAAATTTGAACTTCGCGGGCTAGACAGGCGCCTTCACCTTAAATAGTTTATAGGTAATTTACCTGCATTTTATGGTATTGTTACTACACGAGTTTCTTTGTTTGAAACCATACGGCTGGTGTTTTGCCCGATAATAAATATAAATAATTAACCAAATATTGCCAGACTAACACATCAACTGTATGGTCCCAAACTAATCAACACTTGTAGTATTACTTGTAGGTTACTTAAATTGGTAGCCATATTTAAAGGTCGTTTCGGAAACGTAAAACAATATTTATTTTAAACAATGTTCGGGAAACTCGCTCAGTAGCCTCGAATTCCCGTTTCATACCTTTTATTACATTCCGAATTGACATTTACGGGAATTTGATTCGTCTGATGTTAGTGTCGCTGGGGAGTAAATGGACGCTTCCAACGGATACATTAATATCACATCAATAAACATTGATGGGCAACAGTTAATATCGTCGTTGCTTTCGGTAAATAATCCAGTTAGTAGTTGGACAACACTGGTCTATAACTAACTTTGTATGAAGACTTGAAGTTTTGCCATAATTGTTGTACCTACAATTACCTATTTACTCATATTCAAATTACAGTTTATTTTGATTAGGCCCACTCTTACAAATTGTCAATTTTAAATTTTTTTCCGGATCGGAACGGATCCGGATTTTTGCGGCAACCGGATCGAAACGCGACCTCGACTGAGATCCGGCAAGAAACTATCAGCGGCCTTGTCTTTTTACATTTTGTTTTATTTCTTTTATTCTATACCGCTAGTTGCTTATATAAGTAGTTCATACATAATTACAAAAGGTAGTAGATATTAATATAATTTAATAGCTCCAGTGTGTTGCTTTTTGGGATTACCAAGAATTACATAAGTAATTCGGACGTAACGTAGCATGATAGGGACCTTTTTCCTTTGTATAATTTGGAGTCTATAATAAACGTACGATTTTTGTTTCTTAAAAGACCAAGAATAGGTACCTATATGAGTTTATCTTATCGTCTAGGTAGGTAGGTACACATGCAAACGGTCCACCTGGGCCCTTATTACGTTAGCTACTTAAACGCAATAGAAAAGCAAACGCTCGCGTTCGAGCGTTTGAAACCTAATTTGCTTTCAAACGCGAGCGTTCAAACGTGAATTAGCTATCAAACGCGAGCGTTCAAACGCGAATTCGCTCGAACGCGAGCGTTTGAAAGCTTTTATATTGCGTTTTAAGTAGCTATAACGTAATAACGGCCCTGATGGTAAGTGGTAACCGTTGCCCAGGGTTCAAGCAAATACTAATGGTCCTTGAGCTTGCTTTACAGTGCATAGGCTAATAGGGGAGTTAGGCAAGCTAGTCCAAAATGACTTTCTTGCAGGTTAACCAAGCTTCCAGCTACGTGTGTAGCCAGCTTAACAAAAATATCAACTTGAACATTCTCGCTCGACAAAATTAACGAAACTCTGACGCAGCAAGAAATGCAAACCAATCTCGCATCATGTCTTACAAAAACATTCTTGTGCATTTTTTTATCTGCATCTACGAATATATCAGCGAAATATCTCTTTGTTCTTCCATTTGTAATGTTAAACTGTACATCATGTCTATTTTACACATATTTGATTTAAATATTGTTGTAATTTATATTTATGCAAGTATCTACTGTTTGTTTTTGTAGACAGAAGCTTTTACCTGAACGTACAGACAACATTACTGTGTGGTAAGTAATCTAATAGCTGTCTGTATGTTCCGTGTGGAAAATGATTGAAACATATCTTCTTTGTAGTTTTATTTTCATACCGAAACTGTAATAAAATACACCAAAGCATTTAAAATATAATGAAATATGAAAGTGATGAAAATATTATTTATGTTTGCCTATAATATTGAATTTATATTATATCTCTTACTGTGGGGGCCGTCATCGCCATTTGAACATAATGTAGTTGATTATCTAAACGAGATAATAAGTCGGAAAGTTCGTTTTGTGATTTGGCGATGACTTTGCTGGATAGAAATAATAATAATAATAAATATCGCCAGACTGACACACCAACTGTATGGTCCCAAACTAAGCAACGCTTGTACTAGCGACTGGAGGAGATCCCACTGACGCCGCGACCTGGGCAAATTACGAAAAGGCCATTTCCGAAATATGCCCCAGCGGGAATCGAACCCGCAACCACCCTGTGCAGTGAGCCGAGCGGCCTACGCTCAAACTACTGCGCCGAGCGGTCGTCAATAGTAGCTAAAACATACATCTATATATATATATAACTCAAAGGTGACTGACTGACTGACATAGTGATCTATCAACGCACAGCCCAAACCACTGGACGGATCGGGCTGAAATTTGGCATGCAGGTAGATGTTATGACGTAGGCATCCGCTAAGAAAGGATTTTGATTAATTCTACCCCCAAGGGGATAAAATAGGGGATGAAAGTTTGTATGAAACTTTGTCAATTAAATTCCACGCGGACGAAGTCGCGGGCACAGCTAGTCATAAATATAATTACTTATCCAACTGCCGAATACTCGAATTTAACTCAAATTTAAGACCAATTTTTGACACTGTCTGTATTTAACTTACGTCATCCACAGACTCGGTCGTATGTCTGACGTAATTAAACGCTACGGGTACACATAGGTAGGTATGTCTAGTACCCACTTCGGAAAAGTTTGGAATATTTTAGTTTTATCTCCCCCCATATATTTGAATATTCATAGAATGCCATTCAGGAAAGAACCTAATGATCGTGTAGAAATCAAATGATGAGAAGATACATAACGCGTAGCCGATAGGTTAGTAGCTAAATTTACGTTACTCATTCATAAATTTTATTGAGTTACGAGTTTTTCGCCTCGCATTGTTTAACACATGCTCTGGGCGTGAAATATTATGTTTTCAGAATTTACTGTAGGTAATCTTCTTTGCTACACCCGTGTTGTTCCACAGATTACCGTAATGTCTATCGCAATACTTTGTTGGCACTTACTGCCAATTATCATTATCAATACTGTACTGATGTTTTTGTTATACAATATAAAATACTGTTGAACAGTTCTGTTGAAACATCTGAGCTTATTTTGTTACAGATTGAGTTCGACGGACAGCCGAAAACATACTTGAGAATGTGAGGAATGACGAAAGGCGGCACATGATGTTAGATACCAATGAGTTGGGATCAGCCGACTATGAAACCACTACGCACGATGCGCTACTAACGTACGCCAACGCTATCGACGACAAGTACGTAAATACGACGCTCTCGGACAACTCGTCATGGACCGACTACGCTGTGTGCTACCCGAGCGCCTCGAATGGGGACTTCCTCAGTTCACCGCTATTCCAAAGTTGCGTTTACTTCATGTACACAACGGTTTTCGTGGTAGCTCTCGTGGGGAACGGACTAGTCTGTTTTGTGGTTCACACATCGCCGCGCATGAAGACAGTGACGAACTACTTCATAGTGAACCTGGCGGTCGGTGACATTCTGATGACGCTGTTCTGCGTGCCGTTCTCGTTCGTGTCGACGCTGGTGCTGCGCTATTGGCCGTTCGGCGGCGCTATGTGCAAGGCGGTCAACTACTCGCAGGCGGTGTCCGTGCTCGTCAGCGCTTACACGCTGCTCGCAATATCGATAGATAGATACATGGCGATAATGAGGCCGTTGAAGCCTCGACTGGGGAAGGCCGCGGCTAAGATGGTGGTGGCCGCGGTGTGGGGCGGTGCGCTCGCGACGGCGGCGCCCATACCAGTGGTCTCGCAGATCGAGAGGCCGACGGCTTGGCATCAGCTTTGTCAGGCGTGAGTATCCTTACTTACCTATAGATTAGTTTAACATATGTTTGTTATCGTATGTATTTTTTTAATTTTTTTATATTGATGGAGTCCCGTGTCCTCTAATGGAAGGTTGAAATCTGGATATAGAATATTTTAATCATATTATACTTAATTGGGAGTTAAAAAGCCAAATTAATCTTATAATGTATCTATGCAAAATGTTCACAGAGATATTTGCCTCGAACAGTGGGAGCACGCTGGTCAAAGCAGTCAGTACACGTACGCGCTGCTGGTGCTGCAGTTCGCGCTGCCGCTGGGCGCGCTGGTGTGCACGTACGCGCGCATCGCGCTCGCGGTGTGGGGCGGCCGCCCGCCCGGCGAGGCGCAGCACGCGCGCGACTCGCGCCTGCACCACGCCAAGAGGAAGGTACGCACGCACAACAAACCCCCTTACGATACGACATTCATAAAGATGAGGTCTCACAGTGCGTGCGAATGCACACCCTATTTTTCGGCGTTTTTCCGTCACGGCACCGGTACGGTGCCGGCGCCGGGACCGGTGTAATTTCCGTGCCATCGTCAGCGCCGGTAAGTGAAAAAAGATGCCATATAATTACATAATTCCATACAATTTTGCTTCCCCGGCAGCCGGCCCACGCCCGTTGAGAAATATCAAACTTTCTATAGAGTTGGTCCGTTACGTGTTATGTAGACAACTTTAGTCATAAATATTATGTCTATGTGTGGTCTCATAGCGCCCACAGGTCATTGAGAAATAGACACCTAACTAACTAAACTACCTTACTAATTAAACTTTTTATACAGTTTGTCTCTTTACGAAAATGGGCGCGTGATCCGCAACAAATACGTACAATTATTGTGTGTTGACTGTATGCAACGCTTTTATACGCGTCGTGACTCGAGATACGCCTTGTATAAGATACCCTCAGATAGGTAGATCATTTCTGTTTTGCAAAAGAAGATAACCTGCGGAAGGGTAACATTTGTACTAATTTGCCTATTTGTAAACTTTGTAAACATTTTGCCTATTTGTAATGTACGCTGCTACTTCAAAGAACCGACATGCGAGACTAATTTAGTAATTAAATGAACAAATACTTACACACGTACATACAAAGTTAGCTGCCTAAAGAGAGTTTTAATACTTATTATTATAGTTATGGATTATTTTATATTATACTTACTCGTTATTTGCGTATCGTAGATATAAACTAACACAAAATATAATATGTATAAAGATTTACATCTAAATTTGTAGCAAACATCGACACAAATAGGTACAACGTTTATGAATTCATATTTTTCAGCGTTTGGCGTGCCTAAATATAACGCAGCGCCCATGTGGGCTTGTTATTAGTTTATGTAAATTTTATTTCAAACCGCTCACGAAAACCAAAGATGATTCTGTTTATCAATCTATCAGATGTTTTATTAGGTCTACATATAAATAACATTTACTGTGTTTAATAAACAGCTTTTCTTCGGAAATGCCGTTACTACTAATGACGTGATTAATCTTAGATTGGCAAATAAGTAGGAATTCTAGTTCACTTTTATTAGTCCCGTTTGTTCGATAGTACCAACTCAATCATCAAATGGCTAATTTGTAACTATTCTTGCAACTATTGTATTTTTTAAGACTACCACAAGGTCAGGTGAAAAGTTCCGAGAATCTCCTAGAACAGCGGTCGGTAACCAGTCAAGGGCCACATAGTAACAAGATGAGGAAGAGGCGGCACGCGCTTTTTCATAATTTTATCTATCTATAATATTGTAGGTGTTATTAAAAACTAGCTGAGCCCGCGACTTCGTCCGCGTGGAATTTAACTTAACAAAAAAGCCCGATCCCGCGTTCTGAGCCCGCACGACAGGACCCATTTTTTCATTTTTGAAAATGTTGTTTTTGTAAAATAAAAGTATCCTTAAGTACTGCTTATAACATCAGCTATCTACCAGTGAAAGTCCCGTCAAAATCGGTCCAGCCGTTTCGGAGATTACCCGGAACAAACACACAGACAGACAGACAGACAGACAAACATTTTTTAAATCGCGTTTTTGCTATAGATGTCGTATGTACTTTCATATGCATTTAGTGAAAAGGTGTTAGTTTGATATTACAAACAGACACTCCAATTTTATTTATTTGTATAGATACAAAAACATTAAATTTAAATTTTCAACGACAAAGAAGCAGTGAATGACAAAGAAATATGGAAAAATAATAAAAGGGTAAAAAACGCGTACAATAGTATAACTAGACTTATACAAAATTCTGTGTAACGTTTGATGCTGTATTTAAGTGGCTTTTTGTTGTACTATTGCTTTCATATTTGTAGTCGAATGATATCTAAGTGATATACCTATACCTTATTATATCTAAAATTCATAATTAATAATTAGTTAATCATCACATTAATTTGGCGTTGTAAATAATAATTTAACTTTAATAGTTCGTAATATGACTGCTATTTTGATTTATAAAAAGGCGGGAGAGGACGCGCCATTAAAAAAGTATTCGTTAACATAATTCCTTGTACAACGTTACGCTATCGAAATATAAAGTGAGAGTATTAATTATTGGACTGTTTCATTCCACAAGACCCACAAGTTCAAATTCAAATTCAAATCGTTTATTTTGTGTAGGCCTACGGGGGCACTTACAAATTGTCAATTTTACATTTTTTTTTCTTATATCTACAACCGGATCGGAACGCGACCTCGACTGAGAAGATCCCGCAAGAAACTCAGCGGGCTTGTCTTTTTACATGTCATATTTTTTTTTTTTATCGCCAGTTGCTTATATTCAATAATTACAAAGGGTAGTAGATATTAACATAAATATTATAATAGCTCCAGTGTGTTGCCTTTTGATGTTACCAAGAATTACACAAATAATAATAATAAAGTGTTCACATACTCTTTGGTTATAAGTTACCAAATGCGAGTGAGAATATTATATGCCTTGTCGGGCCCGTTAGTTCTTCTCCGCGGTGGCAGTGATAATACGCTTTATTTATAAAAACGTGGTATAGCGCGGGAATAGTTACACACCAAATTATCTCTTTCTGTCATGAGTAATTATACCACTACTAACTAAACCACGTTAATAATAAGGGGGTTAGGGTTGGTGGTATATCCTACTAATATTATAAATGCGAAAGTTTGTGAGTGTGGATGTATGTATGTATGTTTGTATGTATGTTTGTTACTCCTACACGCAAAATCTACTGAATGGATTTGGATGAAATTTGGAACACAGATAGATTATAACCGGGATTAACATAAAGGATACTTTTTAACCCAATAATCCAATACTACGCGGATGAAGTCGCGGGGCCCAGCTAGTATTATAATAAACTAACCACTTATACTAGGGTACCGTAGCAGCGGAGCTGTGCATCTTCTCTGTACCTTCCTGTGATGATAGATGATTTTAATCAAATCACGGTCACTCGTGCGCGACTATTTCCATTTGATCTTTCTACGGTCTCATAAAGTTCGTGCAAGGGTGCGCCCAAGGGATGTACTTCGAATAGTCTACATAGCAACAACGTAATTCCGTTTATCTGTGATGTGATTCGATACCCGATTTCCGAGTATTTCATAGTAGAATGCTTCAGGGAATGCAATATTTGCTTGTGAACTCTAACAATGTTATAGAATTTTGTGGGTGAACCCAATAAGTAAGTTTGGCACTTATTGAGGCTACCGTGCTAGTTATCGTCAAGTAAAGTCTCCTAGAACTATACACGACCTTGTGGTTATGTCTGAGGTTCGTTTTTTTCAGTTAATTGCACCTGAAGGTTGCGGGCTCAATTTGATTTAAGGCAAATTTCTAAAATTTATTTTCTTATTTTTATTTCGTTTAAAATATAGCCCACCCAGTTTAATAGGTAGGTCAGACTCAGTCAGAGTCATGTAACAAATAGCATTTACAAACACAATTAATAACGATACAACACAAAAATGTAACCTTCAACTTTGGATAACCAAGGAACGCAAAAAAACAACAATGTTAGACGCGAGTACAAACATAATAGTAAAAACGTTAATTAATTTGAGACCATAAGTATATCTTGTATATATCTGGCGACTTTGTTTTATATTTATAACCTATCCTGTAGGTATATGTACTAATTAATTATGTAATCAACGACGAAAAGTATGCATATGCTTGGTGGGGCGGCCGCTTTGCTCCCGTGGATGTAGTCGGAGTCTTGTTAAAGTCACAATGCTTGCGAACTCTGATATCGTGATTCAGGTTTCTATGGAGAATTGCATATTTTGCTTTGAACGTTGCATTCAGCGCCATCTGTTGTTAACATCGTGGACCTGTGTTTTCTTGCAGCGCGAGCGAGATGTTAGGTTGCTAACTTCAAGCAATTAGAGTCGTTCTCTCTGGAACTCCAAAGCTTAATTTAAATCTAGTGGCACGTCCGGACGGAGACGTGACTACTATTCTGATTACGTTCTAGATCTAATTTAGAGAATGCGCTCGACTAAATTAGAAAACCCTTAACTGAGAGCGGAAATTTCAGAACATTTAAACGGAGATATAACTAAACTGTTTGTACCCTAAGCGACTATAAAGATGTATATTAATAATAACTACCCGTTAATAAGTAAGTTTTGACCGTTGTTTTGGTCGTATATTGGATGTACGGGCTTATTCACAAATATAACTTGTCTAAGTAAGGGATCAACGCTATAGAAAAATTTACATTTCTCAATGGGCTGTGCGTTCGCAGACACTGTGAGACTTTTGTGAGAATCACTCACTGTGACCATCTTTGTGAATATGGGGGTTAGAGAGTAATAATTATAATTCTTATAGGTATAATTATTTATACAGAAGAATCATAGTTACGTGTAAATCGCGAGTAGCAGTGCTTGGATTGAAATATGTTTTTTAATGTAATAAATTGCTTATATTAAGGAAACAAAAATATCGTTCAGCTGCTTTCTAACCGTATCTTTTAACATACATACTACCGTCTGATTACTAAAAGCTAGAAGACCGTTAATTTAACCATATTTTATTTTGCCCCTCCAGCTAAGCTAATGCTTGTGTTAGGAGTGGGTTCACGTCAATAGTTTAATGGCCAGGATGGGGATCGAGCCCGGAACCTCTCAGTTACGTGAGCGGCCCCTCTAACCACTAGGCTATTGACGCCTTCATCATTAGTGTTGTCATTTAATGAAGTTGTTTGTTATCAGATGATCAAGATGATGGTCATCGTCGTGGCGGTGTTTACTATCTGCTGGCTGCCTCTCAACGTGTTCATTGCAAGTACTCGTTGCTGGTTCAAACCACACCGTTTTTCTATTGTTTCGATACCACAACCAACGAGGGGCGATACGAAATGGTAACAATGTGTAGTGTGGTTCGCTACTTTAATATTTTTGTAGTTCATTCTGTGTCGGAAACCGTAATGTTGACTCAAAATAAATGAAGGGGAAACTTTAAAAATAATTAATTTGTTGAAATAAAACTATTGTACGGATTTTATCGCGTTTATTTACTATTTATGTCCCCGAAGTTTCGGTTGCTTTACAGCAGCCATGGTCACGGGGGGACTGAGGTGTTAGACGTCCTGATGTCGGGAACATAAAAAAGTAAATAAACGCGATAAAATCCGTATAATATTTTTATTTCAATGTATAGTATTCGCGTAAATATGAGAAAACAATAATTAATTTAATAAAATAATCATTTTCGTATTGTTTCTTGTTGGCGGTGAGTAGGTAATAACTGTTCATAGTTGTTTTGTTTTCAACAAGTTTAGGTACTAGAAATGTGTGTTCATCTAACTACTAGAAATTAGTCCCTTTAGCCTCGTCCAGTGCTAAGTGCTTATACTAATAGTCTGCTTGGTGTAGTCATTAAGCCATGTCAGAAACCTTCGGGCGGCTTGAAAACTCTGACACCAGAGTTGGCCACTAACTCTTATACCTACGAGATAAAGTAGAAGATGGGGACTTACGTCAATAGTTTAATGGCTAGAATTGGGATCGAACTCCGAACCTCTTGGCCATAAGCCACGTCCCTATGTACCGGGGAGCCGAACCCGAGCAATTGGTTACTTACGAAGTTGTGGGCCGAACTCTGTTAACCACTATCGCTCGACTCGACCCACATTCGACTCGCTATACTTAAAAACTGACGTACCGCCTAAATTATACGTCAGTTTTGACAGTATGTCTATAGGAAAACTGTCAAAAGTGACATATTCAGATGGTTATATTGGTTAGACGTCAAAAAAATCAGTACCTACCTACATCTACTTTCGAAGTGTTTAATATATTTTGTCAAAAAATTATTTAAAAACTTCAGCTTATTGGAAATCTAGAGATGTAAGGATGACAGAAATGTATAAGAGGTTGTCCTAAGATTTTTTATTATAAAAAAATCTTTGGGGTTGTCTAATATATTTGTCAATCACGCACGTCAGGTCAAAATTGAAAAAACCCAGACTAGTATGTTGTGAAAAGAAACTCTATTCAAAGCTTTTAATGTCATTGGCACAGGTGTCTCCCCGAAACGCCTACTCGTATATAAGAGCTGGATTTCTATAGATTAGATTCAGAAGACTTCACATGCTTATACAAAAAACAGGATATTGTCCTTCAAGTTAGACACGAAACTTAAGTGATTTGGTAACATAAATAAAATAAATATCGCCAGACTGACACACCAACTGTATGGTTCCAAACTAAGCAAAGCTTGCACTATGGGTACCGTACAATGGACTGGGGACGATCCCAGCGACACCCTGATCTGGGCAAATTACGAAAAGGCCATTTCCGAAATTTGCTCCGGCGGGATCGAACCCGCAACTACCATGTGCAGTGAGCCGAGCGGCCTACGCTCGAACCACATCGCCAAGCGGTCGTCGATATGTATGTAGTATATTTCTTTGGTTTTAGTATTTTTTACGATGGTGTCAGCATACCAGTGTTGTGTATTATATTATAACCCCACTTTCTGATGTATGGTTATTACATTCGTTTCGCTCGGTTTGTTTATAGTTCTGACTTCACTAATCCGCTTTTACTACGGAAGCGCCGCTCATAACAATATTATTATTGTAGTACACAATAAAACAACTTTGCGAAACATACTTTACCCAAATAAAATAAATTTCCGGAAACAGATATAAAACACAAAAGGCGGCGTCCATTAAACATCCATGACACGTAGCTAAGTAGGTACACACGAATAATCAAAGACAAAAAATAAAAATGTATCTACCGGAACTTGGTTATTGATTTCTATTTTGTTTGGGATTCTATTTCTGAAAAAGATACCCTCATACCCGTATTACGTCGCCCCTCGCATGACACGCGCAAACGACTGCCAGCCAGCCTACACAACGTTATATCTTATGTGGGTTCTCTCGTGTGCCTTAGCCTTTATCTTCAAGATCTCAAACGTAATATGACCATCCTTCATCGGATTTAAGGTAATCTAAATGTAAGACAAGAAAGCCCGTAAAATGTACAGACATGGGTTATTTTTTTTCGTTCCACAAGTTTTATTATGACCTGGTATACAACAAAGAGTTATTAGTAAAACAAATATTCTACCCTATTTCTTACATCTAAGATAGTTTATATTCTCGTAAATCAAAATATTATAGGACTACAGCGTAGCAATTGCATCTACGAACGCTACGGCTACGGCGTAGCCCACTTGTAGATCACAGAATAGTACAATCTAGTTATCGCCTTATAGTTGTGACGTAAGTACTTTATACGTATAGCTTAAATAACAAGCTATATATTTAATTGCTCATTTAATAACTGGTTTCTGCCCGCGACTTCGTCCGCGTGGACAGTAAAGTATCATGTGTGTTATAAACTATCTGTGTGCCAAATTTAATCTAAATCCGTTCAGCCGTTTTTGCGTGATTGAGTAACAAACATCAAAACATACAAACATTCACATTTATAAACAAATAGGATTGGAAGAGCCAAGCTGAGCCATTACAGTACACGAGCTCGACTGACGGCTCGACTGGGGTAGTCCACACTCTCACAGAAGATGAGCGTTAAGTCCCTCTTATAGCTGCCTTTCATGAGTGAGAGAGTCGGAAGCCCAAACCTTCTCCCTTCCCTTCCCTTCTCATTCCCCTTCAGTTCGGTACAACCTGCGTTCGGTATTGATTGCGAGTGCGAAGTAACTACTTAGTCAATAAACTTATTGACTACTTGCGATTAGGTGTTAAGGTAAAGGCGCCTGTCTAGCCCGCGAAATTCAAAATTTTCGAGTATTTTTATAGTTTATCCAAAATCTGAAAACATTTAAGACAACATGTTGTGATTTGCGAAAAACACAGTATGCAGTGCGTTTATTAATACATTTATTTTACTCTAAATATTATCACGGTGGATATGATACTATAGTAAATCACTAAATATACAAAAATTGCCAGATTATCTGGATAGCTGTCGTTCTTGAAATGTTTTAGAGTAAGTTGGATATATTAATAAATGCACTGCACACGGTCTTTTTCGCGAATTACCAAATAGTGCCTTATATTATTGTCAGATTTTGAAAAATTTCAAAAAAACCTCAAAAAATTTGAACTTCGCGGGCTAGATGGGCGCTTTAGCCTTTAATATCCCAAAAAAATATCCCGTTTCAACATTTAGAGTGCTATAAAAGCCTTATAGGTACATTTCAGCTTAAGTCTGACGTAGGTTGAGGATAAATCTACGAATAAAACGCGCGAGGATTTTCGCGCGCCTATTGTTTCAATAAACATTTCGTCCACGGAAAAAAGGTGCTTATAATGTAGGTATAGAGGGTATTTGAAAAGTCCAAAATAATTCTTGGGTGTTAGAATGACTTTCGGATATATAAAAAAATTGTTTAATTATAGTATTAAAAAAAAAAAACAAAAAAAAGGAAATTTAAAAAAATCATAATTTGTGTGTTATTCATACTTTTTATTTTTTGTTTTGAATATTTTTGGATGTTACACATAATTGCAGTTTAGGTACATTCTTTTCTAGGCCTAGAAATTACTTAAGAACAAGTAAAGACTTGTCTATGGATACGGATGACAGGTAGACTTTTTACGCGAAAAAGCAGTGCACGGTGCGAACGGTGCTTGTGCCTGTAAAAGAGACCTTTAACTTTATGATTTATGGCTCAAATTTTCTCCCAGGTTCTGTGGACTATTCACGAGGAGGACCCGGAGTGGGGCGCCTGGCCGGGCATGCCGTACATGTGGTTCGCGAGCCACTGGCTGGCGATGTCGCACTCCTGCTACAACCCCATCATCTACGGCTACATGAACGCCAGATACCGACGAGGCTTTAAACAGGTGGATTACGCAGATTACATACATTGAAACGCAAAGGAAGAAACACATAAGCGGCCTTTGTACTGTTAACTGGAGACAGTCTACTCATATGTGCATAATAGAGACAAATTAAAAAAATAATGTAGGTATAGTTACACACGGGTGCTAAAGCTCAAGCTTGCTGAGCCGTCTTTTCATTACAAAGTCACAAAGAGAAATATATGGTGTCTTTTCTAATGGAACTGGTATCTATGGAATCAATAGACGTACTGTATATTTTCCCTTAGAGCGTTTTCACATTATCCTGTCTATATCCGATATCGGGCCGGACAATATGAAAGACAGGTACATATTTCATACATTTTACTTACCCCGATATCGGATCGGCGTCCGACACCGATATCGGATCGGATAATGTGAAAACGCTCTTAGGATCCGAAAACAGTAAACAATGAATTAAATGATAAAAATCTGATGAAGGTGAATGAAAAACCAATAAAACATTAAAACTAAAACTCATAGCATTAAACTCTTGTTTTTCATGTAATTATGTTTACGTTTACTTAGGTACATAATATATGACCAATTTATTTTCAAGGCCTTCGGATGTCTCTCTCGGATGCGCCTCGACACGCACTCTCGTCATCGCTCCAGCATGTGCGAGGGGATGCAAATGTCGGGTGAGTTTACAACTGTACCTACAACAAACATATCGGTTTTAACATTCCTATTCTCAATAAAAATTTAATTCCTTAAATTCCTAATTCCCTTTTCAAAATAAATCCTATTTTAGTTCTAATTTTATTTTATAAGTGTAAGTAGTTTGGTTTATTTTGTTTTGTTGTTTTTTTTGGCGCAGGCTGTGGCTCCCTTTCATTAGGGTAACTTTTAGAATGTTTATTTTGTGTACATATCTTGGAATTCCTTAAAAATAAATAAATACACAAACTGTCATCTGCGGCAGTGAAGTGTCACCAACTTCGAAGTAAACGCGCCACGTTATTATGTGAAGGCTTATCCCTGGACGAAAATTATATTACTAAATGTTTATTACTGTTGCTGAAGAATGTGTACGAGTATATAGAAACCATGTAAAAAATATTACAGTTACTCGTTCTTCAGCCATTTTGCGGTTATGAAGGGTGCTTTAAAAGTCCGAAATAATACTTGGCGGTTAGGATGAGTATTTACTATATAATTAAATGGTATAAACAAGTTTTGTTTAGGTTTAATTTAATAACGCGACATTCGTGACACGAGTAGCTTTGTACCTAATTACTGAAAATATAAATAAAGCTCTGTTGACTATTTGAATAGCACAATTAGCCCGCCCAAGTAAAACTACCTGAAGAAAATATTATGCTTATCTACTCTTGTAAATTCGTAATGCTGCCAGAGGTATATTATACATTTTCAGAGTTGTTTGCGTGTATTTTGGGCATTTTGATGTACAGAAAATTGTTTTCCGGTACCTTCTCTTTCTGAGATAAGATTTCTTGATTATAATTTCATTTCATGTTTTCCTTAAAACTGAAAATGTATTATATAATTTTCAATAAAATATACCAATTCTATCTTATATATATAATAATGAATCTCTATTTCCCTTGGTAATCGCATCACGCGTGAACAGATGGAACGATTTCGCTAATTCTTTTATTGTTGTGTTTATTATTGTCAGTAGAAGGTTCTTATGAAAGAAAAAAAGAAGGAAGTTGAGCGGAACATCAGAAATGTTCAATATTCAAAGTTAAGACAGGACAACGTCTTTCGGGTCAGCTTGTTTTTAATAAATTCTACCACCTTTCTTTCAAACGCTGTTATTTATTTTCAATTTTACAAGTCATCTGAAACACTTAAACCTAGGCTATCGTCGTATGGAATTAATTTTTTGTTGCTATTCATCCGTATTGGATTTTTTTTATTTCGGAGACATACCTTGCATATTTAAACCAATTTCTAGCTATTCTAAGAAATCGTAATGTTGTAGGTAATATCAAACTTTAGCGCATTTTATAATAATACTAGCTGAGCCCGCGACTTTGTCCGCGTGGAGTTTAACTTAACAAACTTTCATCCCCTATTTTATCCCCTTGGAGGTAGAATTAATCAAAATCCTTTCTTAGCGGATGCCTACGTCATAACATCTACCTGCATGCCAAATTTCAGCCCGATCCGTCCAGTGGTTTGGGCTGTGCGTTGATAGATCACTATGTCAGTCAGTCACCTTTGAGTTATATATTTATATAGATTGAGTAGCTACCATAGCATAGAAATGATTACTTTTAAAGTAAATCGTGGTACCAAATGTATGCGATGCAAATAATAAGATAAAATGAAAATTTATGAAGTCCTAAGGACCTCCCTATAAGAATAATGGTGGTGATAAAATCTAACGGAAAACATTCGAATTTATACTGCCCGTTTTATAGTCTTTCGAATTTCAAATAAAGCAACTTACATAATATTTTAAACTAATGTGTTCATTAGGTACCTATGTACCTATCTTTGTAAGATTTCTGGAATGAGAACGCTCCGTTAAAATCAGACACCTGTAACAATTCTCAGAATCTACGATGGTGTGATGCAAATAGTAATCGTATCACGTCTCTTCAAAGAGAATTACGATTATTTAACCAAGACATCAATAATTTTTCTCATCTTTCTTCAATAAATCATGTCTTCTCTGTTTCTAATCAAAGAGTCAAGGCATAAGCGAAGCATATTTATGATCCTTGCGTAAGAAATTAAAAAGATAGGAATGCGACGACCATCGTTTGTGTCTTTCACAATGCTGGCCATTCTTGACCGAAAAATTAAGGTATCTAAGCGTTTTAGAAAATTCAACTCCTAAACGTGTAAAATAGGATATTAATTTTGCACTAAAACATCAGTAGAAAGACTTTAAATGACAAATAAAATAAAGAGTATGTTTCAGCATCGTTGAATACCTATTAAACCCTTCAAATTATAAGATACCTCACATCACAATTCAAGTTATCACCATTCCCTGAATGTTATTGACAGTAATTGGTCCTCCAGCAGATTACGAGCCTGCTCATAGATTTCAGAGCTGGGAATTAAATTATCTGACGATATCTGACCTACCTGTTTGTATCTACCATATATTATTTTTTATGAGGTTATTTTTTATGTCACCTACTAAGATTCGTTTAACTCTGGTTCTGTTTGTTTAGATATTACTTTGGATATCGGTGGTGGTTGCGTAACGTGTGATCGTAAAAGGCAGTCCCGTCTCCAAATCGACCCAAGCCTTCACGTGATTGTGTGCAAAGCGATCTCCACATTATCACACAATAACGTGTCGCGTACCCACTGTAATCTTATTTATATATTGATACTGGAGAAGAGTCGTATCGGGCGAGGATTCCCGACCGCGTAAACATCGCCCGTATTGCTTGGGATTAAGAGTATCGTCTACTTGGCTATGCTATGTAGCGAGCCCGTCTGCTCCAAGATGGCAGGAAATGAAGCGATGCTATTGGCCGAAGCGGGCGGGATCGCTTCACAGCACAACCAAGTGGATGGTCACCCATAGAGACGTGCGGGCACGGGTCATTGTAGGCTACAGGTTTAAAGTTTTATGGGAAGAATCCATAAAAAAAAATCGAATTATGAGGAATTAATTATCTAGCTTTTTCATTTAAATATATTTTGATTTAAGTTAATTTCACTATGTACAACGTCGCATTTAATTATCATAGATCTAAAACTGGCTTCACATTTTTTGTTGATGCAGTGAGTTGAGGGAAAACGTATAAGAATGGATATACTTTTAAGATAAAAGGCTGCTGAGTAACAAAATTTTTATGAAGCGAAGCTTCTTAAAAACGGACGTTCGGGGCGCTCGCCGCGCGGCTACTCTATCATTGCTAAGCGTCAGTAGCGTTACACGACATAATACTTACCTATAGTGCGCCGCAGTTCCTACGCTTTATACAATAATGTCTGGCTTCTTTCGGACGTCCCTAGACGGCACTGTTTTATTTCATATTCGAAATGCATATAGGATCCCAATAAAATGTGTCTGAAAACTCCGAGTTCGTTTTATTACAGAGCTGATTGGTGTAAACGGCATAGTTCGTCGGGGTACCAGCAGCAGCTATCTGAGCCGGCTGCATCGAGCCCCGACGTGCTCGTCGTGCGCGTCGGTGCGCCGCGGTGGCGGCGGCGGCGGCGGCGTGCTCGCGCGCACCGGCGCGGGCGGCAGCGCGCCACTAGCGCCGGCACGCGCGCTCTCTGTTCGCACCGACTTCAATTGAACAAACTCTAAGGCTCAATTTACACCGCATATTTGCATAGCATAATGAATGATTGAACTAAATAAGAGCCATAAATTCTCGAGAATGCGCGAGGATTCCACTGAAGACTCGCGACCTATTTTTTAGCTCGTGTTTCACAATTTACATAAAGTTCATTATGCTATGAACAAAAAAGTCGCTTCCATTCCATTCCGCGGCGGTGTTAATTGAGCCTAAGGTCCGTATTAATAAATCCATCTCAAGTATGAGAGTGATCTTGGAAATGTCGTTCTTATGTCATTCCGGTACAAAATTACATGTCAAAAGCGTACTCAGACTGCTCTCAGACTTGATATCGATTTATTTATAAGGGCCTAAAATTAGGCTCCAGTTAATAATTCTATCAAATATGTAAGTAATGTGCGTAATGGTGCATCATTGTGCATCTAATTGTAATAAACAGACATTGCTCATGGCTCATACTGACTTCAATTGATTTGATTTCGATTTTACATTTAATATATTGAACTATGTCTAATAATATTATCGAATACCCACCTACGTATAATAAGATGATATTGAATTAGTGTTAAATACGTGAATTGACCTCCATTTCCGAACACAATTATTTACGAAAAAACCGGGTAAGTGCACGTCAGGACATGCACAATGAAGGCTTCCGGACCCATTTCAATAGCAAAGAAAGATTTATCTTATCTATTACCAAAGTAGTGAAACACAAGAAACAAAGTTATATTTGCGGTTGATTTTTGAATCTCAGTATTGAGTTTATTCAGAAACTATCTGAATAAACTACAAATGGCCGTATCTTTTGATTGCGTTGTCTTAGAAGCCTAATTTTTTATACCTACAAGGGACCATAGCGTTTGATATTTGATATTAATTTCAACGTGATATCTCTTTCCGTTTCTGAAAAAAAGGGTCTTGATAGACAGACGGACAGACATCAAAGTGATCCTATAAGGGTTTGGTTTTTTCCTTTTAAGGTCCGGAACCCTAAAAAGTGATACAGTGTAATATTATTTACGTAAATTATAACTATTTGTATAACATGGACCTACTTATGTAATACCTCTGAATAATGAGACAAATGGCTAATAAATTTGTTTTTCTGAATTGGCTTTTATTTTTAATATCTAACATTTTCTTCCCTCGAATATTTATTTCTGGTCCCCACTGGTGGAAAATATACCTACTTGTCCTTCTAAAAAATCTAAATCGGTCTACAATTGAACATAGAACCTCGTCAATTTTCTAAGTCGGTTAAAAAGGAATACTTATTCTTTAAAAAGTCTTGCGAAACAACAAAATTAAATTAAATATAAGTAATCCTACTAATATTATAAATGCGAAAGTTTGTGAGTGTGGATGTATGTATGTTTGTTACTCCTTCACGCAAAAACTACTGAACGGATTTGGATGAAATTTGGAACACAGATAGATTATAACCAGGATTAACATATAGGATACTTTTTAACCCGATAATCCCGAAATTTTTGCTGAGTTAAAATACTACGCGGATGAAGTCGCGGGGCACAGCTAGTACTTAAATATAAATAAAATCATTTATATCATTGTGTTATGAAATTTTAGGGAGTTATGAGAACGATATCGTGAAAACAAAATGGACGGTATCAAGTAGTAACACATAGCCTTATTTTGAAAAGGCAATTTATATTGAAATTGGTTATTAATTAAATTCCTTGGCTTTGCCTTTGGTAAGAAAATATCCATGACCTTTCGTTATCAGTGTTCGTTCGGTACACATACAAACAATTGTAAGAATAAAACAGAATCGGGTCGGATGGACGCCGCGTAAATAAACATTCCGGGATCGACGGACAGTGTTTCCGATGGTTTGATTTAAATTCCCATGAAGTGATGGACGATCTTGCACAGGTGGTACCGTTACGGTTTCTGTAGATAGCACATATACCTATAGACAAATATATACATGGTTGTTTACTAGGTACCAAATATGAAGGCCATACATATCTCTGGTTAAAAAATATCCCAAATATTGACCAGGCACCGTGCCAAAATTCTATGAAATTCCTACTGTGGATTTCTGATATAGATAGTAAATTAGTTCATATACAGTTTGTTTATTATTTCAATGAGAACCCTTCACATTCCCTCGAGACAAAATTCCCGACTACACTACAGAATAATAGTTAGGTGGGTTACCTGTTTAGTTTCAGCAAGAACATTAAAATGTTATATTAAATTGACAATTCTTATTCATTGAGAGTCTTCCGTGTTTCAGCAGTCGGTTTTCTGAAAATAATAATAAAGTACTTATTACAAATTCTTTGACTTACTGCCACTTGCACTTATTAAGTATTTGGTAATAATTTAAACGCTCACTAAAAAAATATATACTGACCTACTTTTATCTACTCCTATAAATTATTTTTGCCCATATAAAGTTTTTTTATAGGATTATGGCCTGAATCGCCCTCCCATTGAGGGCAGGCCCGTGTCCAGGGGTGGACCATTAAAAGGCTAACTAATTATTGTTATTCTATTTCTGTTATCTTTGTTACTTTATGTTACAAATTATTAATAAACATCTAAGGACACCACGATACTTTTGGTTAGGTTAGGTTAGAAATGTGACCATAATGCCAGAGCCCAGCGCTTCGACGTGTGATTGTAAGATCTCGAAATCAGTGGAAACATTTAATTATTTCTATCTAACATTTCAACAAAATATTGGTATTTCTCATTTGGCAATTATGTAGAATTAATCGGGATTGACACTTAAAAACTTTCTGTGTTCTAATTATTTTTTATAGCACAAAATTAAAATACGAGTAGGTACGGTAAAAGATTTTTTTTTATCACAATTTCGTGATCATTAAGTATTCATCCGTTTTCGTAGGGCATTTGGATTTCATGTCAGTACTTATTAGGTAACTGAAAAGAGTTTAAATACATGGCTATTTTTTTAAAATGTGCTACGGTTGCTTTAGAAGTTACACACCTCCATATAAAGGTTATTGAATACCTTTTGATTACTAAAAAGTGTTCAAATGAGTAATGAAAGGTCTTTCATGTAAGGTACCTCTTACATGAGCATAATAAGTATGATGACAGAGAATAATAGTGTTCCATTGTGTCGTGAACGCCGTGCAGACCTAGACATCGTAAATTGATATTGATTGTTCGCTGTAAATGGTGAATGTGCGAAGAAGTTAAAAGGAACCTAGCGAAAGTCACTTAGTTTCTTTTGACTTTATCAAATGACTAGCTGAGCCCGCGACTTCGTCCGCGTGGAATTTAACTTAACAAAAAAGCCCGCTCCCGCGTTCTGAGCCCGCGCGAGAGGATCCATTTTTTAAATTTTGTTTTTCCAAAATTAAAGTAGCCTAAGTTACTCCCTTTAACATCAGCTATCTGCCAGTGAAAGTCCCGACAAAATCGGTCCACCCGTTTCGGAGATTACCCGGAACAAACACACAGACAGACAGACAGACAGACAAAAAATGTTTCAATCGCGTTTTTGCTATAGGTGTCGTATGTACTTTGATATGCACTTAGTGAAAAGGTGTTATTTTGATATTACAAACAGACACTCCAATTTTATTTATTTGTATAGATACACATAGATATAGTCAACAAATTGGGATCGAAACGCACCGCAAGGCTTCTTTACGTGGCATTTCTGAGACCATAAGGTCGAATATCTCTTTAAACAGTTTTATTAAAATTGATAATTTCAAACGGAATGTATTGTCGGTGGGATACGATTCAATTTAATCGTCTGTTTTGATCAAGTGATTTGATATGTAGGAGATACTTTTTTATAGATGTCTGTGCTATAGTAAAATCCTAGCTTGCACTGACACAACATTTAAACTGATTTAGCATATTACTATCACTATTTTATTATAATTAACTATACAAAATAGAGTCAACACAAAAAAAAATCGTAAGTCCAAACGAGGGGCTATGTAGTACGTACCTATATTGTATACGTACCTATACTGTATGGTAGGATTAAGATTTAGTAATAAACCAGACGTGTAACAAAGAAGACGTGTTTAATTGGACGTACCCCCAACAGTACATGGCGACCCTGCCATGCGCGCGACTCTGTGCAAGTGCTTCAATTAATTAGACTTTATATATATATATTTTTTTAAATCTTAAGAACGAGAATATATGTCTTATGAAAATAAAGCAATTTTGGGATACCATGGGCTCTTCACAAACTAAGGAAGAAATTATACTGGCCCAGAATGCAGCAGGAAGCAATGGAGCGTCAGTGCAGCAGATGGCCTCTCATCTTAGTATAACAAACATACTGCTGGCCATTATAGTCACCGTCATCGCAGTTGGTGTTCTGTATTGGCTCTACAAAAAGTGCCACATGATTTGGATTCGACAGGAGATAGCTGAAAGTTCGTTCCGGCGCAGGTGGTCGAGACGGGAGAGAGGCTCCCCTAAACAACGCAAGAGGGATATCGAGGAAGAAGTTTAGGTAGTTCAGTGTAGTGCAGAATCGGTGCAAAAGAAAAATAAAGTGTGTGCGGTGCGATAATCGTTGAACGAGGTATTTTCCTACTTTCTCTTATTTTGTTGAAACTGATCGATGTAAGAAACTGTATTAATAGAACATTACTTGATTGTCAATGTGAAACGGTATAGTAATGATATATTTCTTTTATTTTATTATGGTCTTAGTAACTCGTGTATGGCTACTGAATTAAATATATTATTTGAACAATTACTAACAATTCGGCAATACTTAATAAAGATTGGCCCTCAACGCCGAGAAAATATAAATGTTAAGGATAAGAAATCAAAAGAAGCCGAACAAATTTTTTATAAATTTAAGGAATGTTTACTTAACATAGAATTAGATATTAATAACAAGAAATTCGGATTAGCTGAATTAGAAATAATATCGAATTTAACAAATCGTATAGAACTATTATATAAAGGAATACTGGAACTTTGTCAAAGTACGTCAAGTATAGAAAGAGAAAACACCATGGCTTTTGATTTAAAGACTGCTGTAGCGCTTTTACCAGTTATGTCAGGCGAAGAGAAAGTAACAAAACAATTAATGGATTCTATAGAGTTATATGCTTCTATGTTAAATAAGGAAAATGTACCTACTTTAATTAAATTCGTCCTAAAGACACGCTTATCAGAATCAGCTAAATTGCGTTTATCAAGTACTTATGAGTCCACTACATCACTATTGAACGACATGAGACTTCATCTTTTAACAAAAAAATCTCCCGTGGCGTTGCATTCTCAGCTAATGCAAGCTAGCCAGGACTATAGCTCTATAGAGGAATACGGAAAACAATTAGAGGATTTATTCGTAAATTTGACGATTTCGCAAGCCGATGGAAATCAAGAATCGTATAAAACATTAAAACCTATAAATGAAAATTTGGCTGTAAAGCGGTTCACAGACGGGTTACGAAATCGACAAATAAGCATTATTTTAGCGGCACGCAATTATACCACACTTAAGGACGTGATCCGTGCCGCCAAGGACGAGGAATCTTCGTCTACACGAGAAGAACCATGCTCGGAAGCTCGTCAAACAGCATTCGTGGGACACCCACGCTCAGGATTTTATTACCGCACAAGTAGCTATTCAGGCCCAACCCAGCAGAGAGGCCGGGCTACCCGATTTCGAGGCAACAACCGGGGTGGCTACCAGCCATCACATACCCCCCGGTTTGCATCAGCACCTCGTGGCCGTGATTTCCGGGGTAAGTACAATAATTATTATTACAATTCGCGTGGCAGATCCAGTTACAATAATAATAATTACAATTCACACGGTTCAAGAATGCACCAGGTTCACACGCTACATGATAACGATGACGCAGGAAATTACCACACGGACACAAGTCATGCCGTTAATACTGGTACATCTAATATTACTGCTAACGATAACGCCGATCAGTTTTTCGCTCGTAACTTTATACTTGCATGCCAATGTAGTAGTTCGGTAGAATTTTTTATAGGAGGTACTAAATATACATGGTTAGTTGATTCTGGAGCATCACTATGCGCATTAAATTATGAAACGTTTGTTCGTTTGAACACCCATTTACATAAAAAAGGAGTTGCAATCAATGGAATAGGTGGCCAAATACATAGTGAAGGTGTCATCAACCTTGAATTGTTATCACATAATGGTGATAAGTACATTCATGACTTTCACGTGTGTAAACAATTACCATGCCATGCAGATGGTATAATAGGTAGAGATTTTTTGAGTAAATTTAAATGCGTCATAGATTTTGAACTTAACACATTGACTTTACAGAACTTAAATAATACTTTAACATTGCCGCTGTTGTTAGGAAATGTAGGGACAGATGTTTATTTATCGGTTCCTGCGAGATGTGAAAAAATTTTTCGTATGAAAGCGTATACGCAAGAGGAATGTGTTATTTTCCCAAAAGAATTATGTAGAGGCGTCTTTATCGCTGGAGGTATTAGTAAACCTTGTAACGGAGAAATAATGGTGCAAATATTAAATACTCGCGAAGATAGCGTGTCACTTAGTTATTTCATACCAGAGTTAGAACAATTATCTAACTATAGCATTTGTAGTTTTAATAAAACTAAAATAAGTGGAGATCGGGTTCGAAATTTATTAAATACACTAAATTTAGAAGTGCTTAGTGATGAAGAAAGGACTTCAATTATTAACATTTGCGCCAAGTTTTCGGACGTTTTTCACTTAACAGGAGACAAACTCACTTCGACGAATGTTTATCAACAAAGTATTACATTAAAGCCTGGTGTAGATCCGGTGTATGTAAAGCCTTATCGCTTACCTTTTGCACAAAGGGGGGAAATTGAAAACCAAGTACAGCAAATGCTAAATGACAACATTATCGAACCCTCAAAAAGTGAGTGGTCAAGCCCAGTATTATTGGTGCCAAAGAAAACAAATTCTAATTGTGATAAAAAATGGAGGCTAGTAATCGACTTTAGAAAATTAAACGATAGAATATTGGACGATAAATTCCCTCTGCCTAATGTGACTGATATTTTAGATTCCCTTTCAGGATCAGTATATTTCAGTAAACTAGACCTTTATCAAAGTTTCTATCAGGCCGACCTTGAAAATGATAGTAGACCGTATACTGCGTTTACAACACCGTCCGGGCAATATCAGATGACAAAATTGCCAATGGGACTAAAAATAAGTCCCAGCGCGTTCACACGTATAATGACAGTAGCTATGGCCGGTTTAAATTACGAAAAGTGCTTTGTTTATATGGATGACATAATTTGTTTCGGACGATCACTTCAAGGTCACAATAAAAATTTAATGGATGTGTTAGGTAGACTACGTAAAGTTAATTTAAAACTAAATCCCTCGAAGTGCGAGTTCCTGAAGAAAGAAATTCTATATTTAGGACACATTGTCTCGGACGCTGGTATTAAACCAGACCCTGAAAAGATAATTACTTTACAAAATTATCCAACCCCCCAAAATGTCGATGAGGTAAAAAGATTTGTCGCATTTTCTAATTATTATCGTAAATTTATCCCACATTTTGCAGAAATTACACTACCATTAAATAATTTATGTCGAAAAAATGTTCCCTTCGATTGGACTAATGACTGTCAAAATTCATATCTCCTATTAAAAAAATCATTAATTACCCCACCCGTTTTGCAATACCCAAACTTTGATAAGAATAACGTTTTTATTTTACAAACTGACGCATCTGGTTTCGCAATCGGCTCGGTTTTATGCAATTCAGATCGTAGACCAGTGGCTTACGCTAGTCGTACGCTAAATAAGGCAGAGCGAAATTATCCCACCATTGAAAAAGAAATTTTAGCTATAGTGTGGTCGGTAAAATATTTCCGTCCCTATTTATACGGTAAAAAGTTTTTGATTGAAACAGACCACAAACCGCTTATTTATTTATTTAATGTTACAAATCCATCTAGTCGCCTAATGAAATTTCGGATACAGCTTGACGAGTATGATTACGAAATAACTTATATCAAGGGCAGCAACAACGTAGTTGCAGACGCATTATCGCGTATAAATATATCTAGTAACGATCTGAAGGAGATGAATGAAAATATTTTAGCCGTTTTAACAAGAAACCAAAGGAAACTTATGACTGATAGACAGAATGAAAGTGATAATAATAACCCTCCGTTGGTTAGGCACACCCAAAACGATTGGTCTGATCACCCAAGAGTTGTGGAAATGCTTAAGACACCGAAGGATTATACCGAGCTAATATTTGAGAATGAAGAATATATTATGCGAAATGAGCAGAAACGTATATCAAGAGAAAATGATATGTTTATTTTTATCGCATCTAAGTCAATTGTTTATGTGAAGCCAGCTTGCCGATCGCGTTATACACGAGATGTTTTCGCGAGGGAGCTAGGTTTGTTTTGTAATCAAATAAATATAGATGTCATCTACGTTATTAAAGATGAGAAAAATAAGAATATACTGAAAGAGTTAACTCAATGTATTAATGAAATGACTCAGTGGTCCGGACCACGCATTTGTATTATTCAAGGAGTAGAAAAAATCACTGATAATGACACCAAACGCGTCATACTGAACGATTATCACATGTTGCCCAGCAGTGGACACGCTGGCATCAAGCGCATGCTGAATAATATACGTCGACGTTACTTTTGGACTGGCCTTGAAAATGATATAACTGACTTCGTAAATAAATGTGACAAATGTCAACGTAATAAGTATTTTAAATATGTGCGAGAACCCATGGTTATTACCAATACGGGTAGCTCCGCATTCGATAGGTTATTTTTAGATATAGTTGGACCATTAAGTAAAGATAGCAGTAGTAATATGTATATCCTAACAGTACAATGCGACCTTACTAAATACGTAGAAGCATATTCTTTATCATCCAAAGATACAGTGACTGTCGCTAAATCATTCGTAACAAACTTCATACTTCGATACGGAATTCCTCGTGAAATTATTAGTGATAGGGGTACAGAGTTCACATCTTCACTTATGGCCGAAATATGTAAAATTTTGAACATAAATAAATTACATTCCACGGCGTACCATCACCAAACAATAGGTGCATTGGAAAATAGTCATAAGAATTTAGTATCTTACATACGTACTCAATGCAATAATGAACCTTATAGATGGAGTGATTGGATTCAATATTGGTGTTTCTCTTACAATACGACGATTCACACTGAAACCAGATATTCGCCATATGAGCTTGTGTTTGGCAAACCATGTAATCTTCCCAGTAATTTATCAAGGGCAGTTGATCCATTATATAATTATTCAAATTATCCTTTAGAAGTTAAATTTAGATTACAGAAATCTCAGGAAGATGCTAGAAATAATTTGTTACTCAGTAAGGAACTTAGAAAATTAAGATATGATACATACATTAACCCTGTAACGTATAAAATAGGTGATTTAATTTTAATTAAGAAGGAGAATGGTACTAAATTGGATCCGCTTTATATCGGCCCGTATACTGTTGTAAAAGATGTATCACCCAATGTTATAATTTTAGATAATGGTCATGAAAAAACGGTGCATAAAAATAGAACAAAATTGTATAAACGCTAATACTTCTCCGTATTAAACTTAGTTAATAATATAGATGTATACTTAGTTTTAAGTCAAATACTTTGTCATTTTAACTCACTTACTTATATAATTAAAAAAAAAAAAATGTAAGTACTTACATACATTTTTTTTTATTTTTTTTTGGTAGGCCATGAGGTGTAGTACGTACCTATATTGTATACGTACCTATACTGTATGGTAGGATTAAGATTTAGTAATAAACCAGACGTGTAACAAAGAAGACGTGTTTAATTGGACGTACCCCCAACAGTACAGCTAGACGAGTAGAACCATACGTTATCCCTGTAACGTTTGGTTCTACTGCTCTACTGGATCGAATCGTATCCCACCGAAGCTATAATCAGTTTTATTTAAAATTTACTCGTACACTTTAGATAAATTTGTTCCAAATAAATATTCAACCTTATGGTGTCAGAATTGCTACGCAAAACTAGCCAAGGGGCCATCCATAAATTACGTCACACGAATTTCAAGATTTTTGACCACACTAGTTAGGGGGGGGTCCCTAACTAGTGTGATGTCACATATTTTGAAATTTTACATTTAGAAATTTATGAAATCAAACCAGCAGTTTAATTTCATTAATTTCCGAAATTATTTTTATTTCCTTTTGAAATTATTTTTCAATAAAATCTACATCAAATCAAACATAGGCATGAAACTTAACAAAACATAAAAAATGTATAGTCATGTAGACAGAGTTGCAAGTATTTTTATGTTATTCTTTAGTATGTATGTAGTTTAAATTTACTTAGATACTTAGTATAAAATATTATATTGAAAAAAATTTGATGTCACAAATTGTGGAACCCCTCCCCACTCCTTGTCACACAATGTCACACTTCGTCGACCCCCTCCCTCCCCCTTAACGTGTGACGTAATTTATGGATGGCCCCTTAAGTGGGTTACGTATGATTCTAGTTTGTTGTTATTATTGTAGGAGGAAAACTGACCCTGTATTGTGAGATGTATATTTCTCCTCCCCGCTTTTGTTTTATCCGCTCACTTTGCTTATTTATGTTTGATTCCGCTCAACTCCAAACAATCCCGTTCTTGTTTGAGATCAGGACACAAAATCCTTGAACCTGTTTGTTATGGCGTAGGTAATACGAGCTGTGTTTACTTTCTTTTACTTCGGTCATATTTACACCCGTATCTATGAACAAGTCCATAGGTACGTGTTCAACACACAAACATAATATTATTATACAGAAGCTGTTTTTATACACAGAGATGAATAAAAGTAATCATGATATCAATGCTCTCCAGAGCACAAATAAATTTGTAAAACGTCGCACGCCTCACTAGCTGAGATATAAACCTGCTATACTCTGGACCCATAGCGCCATCCTACAAAACAATGCGAACACTCAAATCTGAGTAATTTTCGCACATCTGCGTAGCTACTAGCTTAGTTTGCAAATTGCTACAAAGATGGCGACACCGGTCTTATTCAAGAATATTCCACAAAAATATGTAGGTACGCAGGTATAACAAAAATTTGAAAGCCTTTACGACACTGGCGATATTATTACTTGGCTAATAATTCTAACTTTTGTCATTTTCTGAACTATCGAATAAAGTTAGTGCCTTAAGGCTAAAGCGCCCATCTAGCCCGCGAAGTTCAAATTTTTTGAGGTTTTTTAGAAATTTTTCAAAATCTGACAATAATAAAAGGCACATTTTGTAATTCGCGAAAAAGACCGTGTGCAGTGCATTTATTAATGTATCCAACTTACTCTAAAACATTTCAAGAACGACAGCTATCCAGATAATCTGGCAATTTTTGTATATTTAGTGATTTACTAGTATCATATCCACCGTGATAATATTTAGAGTAAAATAAATGTATTAATAAACGCACTGCATACTGTGTTTTTCGCAAATCACAAAATGTTGTCTTAAATGTGTTCAGATTTTGGATAAACTATAAAAATACTCGAAACTTTGAATTTCGCGGGCTAGACAGGGCCTACCTTAAGTAATTAATTTTACTTAAGAACACGACTTCCGTATAGATACAGGGGTTAGGGTGACCGTCGAGTTGAGCCGAGCGTATTGGCTGGGCCAAATGGACCGCTCGCTTCCACCAATAAGATTGATTCATATCCTCAGCTTATTAAAATGAAGCAATCCCATTGGTCACCCAGTATCCGAGACCATCAACCGCACACGCCGCGACAGTGCGGTAACATAGTTGTTTTACTTCATGAAGTTTGTCTGATACTTTGACTGTTATCTGAGATGTTTGGCAAGTACTTAAATAGCTTCCAAGGGTTGACTTAACAAAAAAAGTCGCTAGAATCTAATATATTCTACCGATGACGCTGAGAAACGCAATTTCTGTGTTTATAAGTACCTAGACTAATTGAGTTCCCGATGGCAGTCGCCGACGGAGAGGCCGACCGAGGAAGAGAATGGCAAGATGATTTGAACACCTTTCCCTCATGGTCGCAAGAAATAGCTCAAAAAAGAGAAGTGTGGAGGGGAGGCCTTTGCCCAGTAGTGGGACATTCATCGGCAAAAAATATAATATATAACTCTAAATATAAAATTTAAAAATGCGATGCGTCGAATTCTTAAACAAACGAGCTGATAATTTTCAATCGGCTGAACCGATTTTCATGTAACATAGCTAAGACCACTCTCGATCAGAATACCTTTCCAACAAAAAACACAAAACTAAAATCAGTTCATCGGCTTGGGCACTACGATGCCACAGACGGACACACAGATACACATGATAAACTTATAACACCCCTCAATTTTCTTCGGGGGTTAAAACTAAGTAGACCAAATGTTTTCAGTTAGTTTCCATCTGCGCCGTAAAAATATTACTTACATTCAATTATTTTAACCTTAAGTATTATTTGGTCGTTTGAAGCCGAACAAAGAACTTTTATAGGACTATAAAATAGACATTACCTTTGTATATAATTGATATTTATGGCTTCACGCGTGACGTACCTACATCTCGGACAGGGCTGTTTTGCTTCAGACGAGATATTTTCCTTTACTTTTTGGAACAAAGTTCCTCATCGCGCGTTGCGAAAGGGGGCTAGACGGAAAAAATTAAGACCAAAAGTTGTAACGACACTTTTTGCTATAGTTGTAAGCCGTGCGGCGTGCGCGTGGTTCTCTGTCTGTCTCTCTCTCTCTCTCTCTTATAGAAAGCAAGCCAGTTACTTCGTTCCATCCGGGTGTCCCTTGACACCTCTCAAGTTTTTTTTTAACGATTACTACAAATGAGCGATCATATTACTAGAAGAGCCGTTAGCCCTTCTAGATAACCTAACAGCATGTCAGATATGGGTGGCACGTCAATAGTTTCATGGTCAAGATGGAAATCGAACCCGGCCTCCTCTAACCACTAGGCTATTTACGCATTAACACATTATTTATACTCTTATAAGATATTAGTAGTAAAGTCGTATCTACTTATTAGTTGGTAGATATAGCTGGTCTATGTGCCACAAATATTAATGGTTTAAAAACAATTTGTTTTTGAAAGGGGTTTATTAAAATGTTCATCGAAATATTCTATTCATGTGTCATCCTCCATGATGTACCTACGAGTATCAAGGCTTTCACCGCCACTCGCGTAAAATACGCGCATCCAATACTTATACGCATTGGCCTCTTTGCCAAAGTAAAACCATCCTTTTTTTCTTCTGTGCCGGCTACATTTTCTATCGAAAATAAGCAAGAATATCCAATGCACTGCAGGTTTTTACTAGATATGAGTACCAAATCTATATTTATACAGAAGGTTTAAAAAGTCAGAAATAATAATTTTGATATTTAAATGTATCTTCAGTAGCTGATATAATGCCTAGTAAAGAAAGACTATATGTAACTATCATATTTTCTGAATTACTGGACTTTGAATATTTGTCAGAACTTTCATTTTGCGGCCTTAGGACCTTAGGATTGAATGTTCAATTAGAAAAAGAGCAAGAGCCTCTAGAAAATAGAGCATTCTGCAATATTCAAGAAAAATATTAAGTAAAATTTTGCAAAATAATTGGTTTATGCCATTTTTAAAACTGGCAAAGCTACCTGCCTATAAAAATTGTGTTTGAATTTCGATCAAATTTATCAACGACTTAGTTCAATGCCCGATACTCATCCAAACCTTTGAATCACCTAGTATATTGTTCTGAGTATCTACATTTTCCATTGGGCGCGCATTTGATCGCGGCAGCACATTGAGCGCGTATTACACGTGCCAGTCCGTGGGAGCCTTCAAGCTTTTTAAATATTGCATTTTCAGTTCCAATTTTGAATTTCCAATGAAGTTAAAAATGAAGGCGAAAAATCCAATTTCGTTTAAATATTTTGTAACTAAAGTAGAATGGTCTTCGTAATTTGGTTTGGTAAAATAATTAAAACTGACGGCGAGGTCCTTGATGTGTGAAAGTCATTGGAGGAGGCCTTAGTCCAGCAGTGGACATCTACCCACTGATAGATTTATGGAACAATTGACCCAACCTACACATTCAAATCCGACACATCCCAAAAAGTATATATACCTAACTAGCCTGTACACGCGACTTCATCCGCATAGTACTTATTTAACTAAACAAAAATTTCGGGATTATCGGGATAAAAAGCATCCTATGTGTTAATCCCGGTTATAAAATATCTGTTTTCCAAATTTCATCCAAATCCGTTCAGTAGTTTTTGCGTGAAGGAGTAACAAACATACATCCACACTCACAAACTTTCACATTTATAATATTAGTAGGATTACTAAGGGTTATTTTTCATCCAAATTAAACAGGAAATCCGCATACATGACTAAATGTGAGTCACCCGTTTCAATTCTACTAGTTACCAAGAACTATCTGGGTCACCGAGTAGCCTTCCGAGTAACACTGGGTGCATTGAACCAAAGCAATTATTTTTCAAATCAGCCAGAGTGGCCGGCTGACCCCTCCACCCCTTACACAAAAGTGACGTTGATTCTTGGACACTGCCCGCAGAAGCAGGCGAGAAGAAGTTCTTATAAGTTCATAATTATAATTAAGTTACGATATCTTACAAATTTCGCATTATCTTATTTTTTTTTTTATTACTTTATAGGAAAAAATTTGATCACAATCTCACCTGATGGTAAGTGACGATGTGGTCTACGGTGGTGCATACTTGGCTAGAAGCTAAATTTAAAATGAAAGAACTTTACTGTTTGCCTTTTAGAAGCTTTCTGAACCTCAGTAATTAAAATTGATGTTTAATAATCTGTTAATAACAAACAAAGTCATTTTTATTGCGTCGTTCAAAGAATAACAATCATATTTTTATTGGACAATAAAACTGCATTTGCACACATATAGGTACCTAACGATATGTCTCCTGTTAAAGTCATAACGAAATACCTAGTAGTTTTGTTTACGCATTACTTACTACTAATCAATAATGTGCTATTGCTTGGACGAATAAACATGGAAATATGGAACGATATCCCCAGATAAAGGAATTTATTATCATAAGTAGGTAATCTGGGGAGGAGTGGGCATAAATACAGGTAATTTTCATACATTTCAGATTCAGAACTCAATATCTTTCTATGTTACTAACATTTTTTTCTTTTATTCATAAAACGGTCGGCGTTCATTCGTACGACCCGCCTGATGTTAAGCAGTTACCGTAACATATAGGTACCTATACAGGGTGTAAGGAGGATCGTAACGAAAACTGATACCATGTATTCAACTCATGATTCTGGACGCCCCAGAGTTGGAATGTTCCGTCGATACTTTCATGAATTATAGTTAAATTTTTCAGCATTTGACAATTGATTTTAGCATGAAATCATTATACAAATCTATTTCAAGTGATTTTACATGAATAAATAAATAATTATTAATTTAAACATCAACTGGAATGCACGCATTCCATGCCAACGACGGAAAATTCCTACTTTGAATCGATAGTATCAGTTTTCGTTTCAATGTCCCTTACACACCGATCCGGTGGTAGAGTTACCCTCGCCACCTCCCCTGGCAGCGGCCCAAGCCGAGGTCGTGTCCCTTGTGGCGCCCTTGAGCTAGCTGCCCCCCTGCCCCTCTGGCTGGAGCGCACTTGCGCTCGCCCTCTGTCCGGGTGAAGTTGTTATGGCCACTCTGGCCAACAACATATAGTAAAAAAAAGTCCCTTACACTCTGTATATGCTTGCATGCGGCCGATTTGAAAGGGAGTGGGACATAGGGAGGGGAATGGGGGGGGATTGGGTTTTCGGCTACTTTACGCCGCCGTGCTTCTAAGTGAGGATGGAACTACCCTGATGGCCTGATGGAGCCAGCCGCTAAGTAAGAGCTGTATTACATTGGCTAGAGCTTGGCTCGACCACCAACCTTGTCCAACCTTGACCTTAACCTTCAGGAAATACTTTTAATTGGGTGATAAAATTTTATTGAGAATAAGTGTTAAAATTACGATAACATTTTTATAAGTGCCATTCAATTTTATGCCTTATACTCATCCAAACCCCAAGTATAATAAATTTGTCTCTTGAAAAATCCTGTACCTACAGGTTGAAAAATAAAGGGTAGATATACTTAAGTTAATTCTAAAACTAGCAGCTTTGGAGGAAACTTGAAAAACAACAGGTGTTATAGGACTACAGCTGTTGACAGATTTCACAAGTCTACAAAACCTTTAGTACTTCAATTGTCCCACAAAGCCGATAGTTATAGATTTACAAAGTTGTGTTGCAAAAATATAGTATACCTTTTTTGTTTCACCTAGTACATGCTTGGATTGGATATCTGCTGCAAACCCATACCTCATATCTCATACCTCTACGGTTTATGTTAACAGCACTTCGGTTTGTATACACCCTGTAGTAATAAAAGACGAGGACGCATAGGCGATAAAAAAAATCATGAATATAACTATACTTTTTTCCCTGTGTACCCACTATAAGGGTGACGGTACACTTAGCTGTGCCATTAAGTGGGCCCATCCGCATCGACCAATAGGATCACTTTATTTTCTGTTATCTCGAGCTAAGCTGGGTGACGCTGAGGTAATTAAGCGATACTATTGGTCGAGGCGGGTGGGCCTGGGACCGCTTCATACCACAGCCAAGCAGACGGTCACCCTAAAGATTGCTTTCCAACAACTGTATATTTTGTGCAGCAGTTTGATATTGTGAATGATATTGATAGAATTTTTATTAAGCCTGGGCCGCACTGGTAATGCAATAACGATGCGACAGTCATTTTGATAAAACAAACCTCTACAAACATGGCGTGGCTGCATTACATACGCAAAAATTTGTTTATAAATCGCCGTTGTATCGCAATCGACTTATCTAACGGTACGGCCTCAACCCGAATTCGAAGTTTTAAAGAAGACATCGCCTGTTAAGGAGTGACATCACTACTGAAGCGGGACATCTCTAGTCGGCGGCCACTACGAAGAAAGCTTTTGACAGCGACAACTTTTATTAGTTCACACATTATAATTAAAACTCTATTCTATTATAATTAATTCAATTTTCGATATTATTGGAGTCAGATAGTCATTTACAACCAATAAAGAAGAATAATTCAAGTTCCCTTCATGGCGGCTAACATTGATAACTAACATCGCCCTTAAATGTTGTGAAATGGCTTTAGGGTCTTACCACACAAATTTATCGCCGCCGATCGTTACATCGATGGATGGTAGAATGATCGATGTAGAGTTTGATCTATAATTTCTATACAGAGCAACGTTCAATCGATCATCGATCAATTAGTTTGGTAGCACCCTTAGACCCCCGCATTTCATATTCCCCGGGAACCAAGTCTGTTAATCGAGCCAAATTAAATCCGCTAACGACTGCGTCTTGAGTCGAGTCGAGACGAGAATCGGTCGGCACGGGTGGGAAAGTAGACAACAGAAAACTGACAAAACTGACAGGTTTTGAGTCGAGTGTAAGTCGAGCGTTATTGGAACGGTGAACAGACTGTGCTCTGTGTGAGTACAATCTGCCGCTTTTCCTCCAACGTGGTGGTCGGAGCCCTTATATAGTTTACAATGTTTGTCTACCTTGAGTTTATTTAATTACGTTCCGAATTCTTAAGTAATAAGTTCTTATTCCTTAGGGTAGATTTTAATTATTTATTGTTAACATATTTGATATAAATTCTATCTATATAAATAATAGTTCTATGTTTTTTATGTTATTGTCATTTCCGGATTCGCGGCTATGTTTTATTTATAACTAGCTGTGCCCCGCGACTTCATCCGCGTAGTATTGGATTATTGGGTTAAAAAGTATCCTATATGTTAATCCCGGTTATAATCTATCTGTGTTCCAAATTTCATCCAAATCCGTTCAGTAGTTTTTGCGTGAAGGAGTAACAAACATACATACATACATACATACATACATCCACACTCACAAACTTTCGCATTTATAATATTAGTAGGATCATTAACTTTCTTATATTTTTAAGGTAATTGTATCTTATTAGTTTGTGTGT
This sequence comes from Notodonta dromedarius, assembly GCA_905147325.1. Classification (NCBI taxonomy): domain Eukaryota; kingdom Metazoa; phylum Arthropoda; class Insecta; order Lepidoptera; family Notodontidae; genus Notodonta; species Notodonta dromedarius. The sequence goes on from LR990167.1 coordinate 4,255,963, forward strand.
TTGGTTTTGACATTATGTATGTTTAGAGATCTTTTCACGACTGGTTTTGTTAGTTGTTTACAGTCATTTAGATTTTTTGTTTAGTTATTCTAATTTGGAGCAAATTTAATTAATTTAAGTATTTAACTTTTATTTAAGTTTTAATTTGAATAATATGTCTTTAACTTATTAATGGTTGTAATTTGGTTAAAATTCATTGTTTCTGATATTGATGATTGTTTGGATGAGTGATTGATAATTTTTGATAGTACTTACTTGGTAACGGCTGAATGTTGCCGTGTTGTATTTTTATTTTTAAATTCGCTTTGCACAAAGTTATCAGACACGGCCTGGCTTCTCATCAGACAAAATTTCCTTGTAACGTTGTCGACAAGTTGTATATTTATACGAATTCCTGGTCGTGTCTGATTTCTTCGTGTATAGCATGTTCGGCTAACTTGGTTAGGTACTGGTCGTGTTTTAATATTTTATTTTTAACTAGCTGACCCGACAGACGTTGTCCTGTCTTAACTTCAAATATTGAATTCGAATTGTTCCGCTCAACTTTCTTAATTTTGTCTTGCATAAGAACCTTCTCCTTAAAACAATAAACACAACAAAGAAGGAATTAACGAAATCGTTCCATCCATTGACACCCAGACCTGGGCAAATTACGAAAAGTCAATTTCCGAAATTTGCCCCAGCGGGAATCGAACCTGCAACCATGTGCAGTGAGCCGAGCGGCCTACGCTCGAACCACTGCGCCAAGCGGTCGTCTATATACATATATAGATCATTTTATGTATTCGCGACGCTAAACATACGGCTACGCTTGATCTCGCCAACGCGTCCCATTATTGCCCAATAGGACAGACCCCGTGAAATGCTGTGTGTGATCAATGATGTGTTCGTCACAGTTTCGTGCACAGTTTGTATGATACTTTGACTGTATACACTGTTTTTCGCTGTGTACCTACTATAAGGGTGACGGCCCACTTGGCTGTGCTATTAGACGGGCACACCTCCATTAGGATCGCTTTATTTTCTGTTATCTCGAGCTAATCTGGGTGACGCTGAGCAAATTAAGCTATACTATTGGTCGAGGCGGGTGGGCCTGGGACCGCTTCATACCACAGCCAAGCAGAGGGTCACCCTAATGATTGCTTTCCAACAACTGTATATTTTGTGCAGCAGTTTGATATTGTGAATGATATTGATAGAATGTTTAATAAGCCTGGGCCGCACTGGTAATGCAATAACGATGCGACAGTCATTTTGCTAAAACACACCTCTACAAACTTGGCGTAGCCACGCCATGTTTGTAGAGGTTTGGTTTGGATATGCAACCGCATTACATACGCAAAAATTTGTTTATAAATCGCCGTTGTATTGCAATCGACTTAATTAACAGTACGGCGTCAACCCGAATTCGAAGTTTTAAAGAAGGCACACAAATAAAATTATGTTAAACAATTTAGAAGAAGGATCCACCACTCACCCATGGCTTGTTAACCTCCAAAATTATAAATCAAATAGGTTGATCGATAATGGAAGAGGTCACCAAAACCTAACTCCGTCGGTCGAGTCTGTCAGTCATGAGTGTCAGGGACCCTAATAATGTGCAATTTTCCGCGGAACAAAGCGAATTAAAAGTAAAATTCGAGACGTGTTTCGCCTCTGAACGAGACATCCTCAGGAAAGTTGGGCTACGACTGAGCCTAAAAATTATGTTTTTAATCGCGGCCCGAATATGATGGTATAGGTACCTATAGTTAAGTACACTTAAAATATTCGTAACTCCCAACATTCGTATTAAAAATTATGTGTAGTTCCAGTTTGAACCGCTTCAGCCCGTCTAAAGATAATAATTAGCGGAGTTAGTTTAGTCTATCACATATTATATTCCCCGGAGGAGTAGTGCAGCCACAAATTTATCGATTCAAAGTATTTTGGTCCGAATGTTATAAGAGACGAGCCTGTTATATAATACCGGGCACATATTTCCCTCTCAGCGCGAGGAGTCGTGATTACGCACGACGTAGGAACACCTTTTTATCTTTTACTAACGGCCCGCCCAGGCTGCATGCGGTTTTTCTCTACGATTTATAAATTAAATAAGATTGGGTTATATATTACACATAACCCTTTCGGGAAAAAGTTCAATATGATAATGAAAACGGCATCAAAGCCGTTGCACATTTTAAAATAACTATTCAGCGATTTTTTTTGTTTTTATTTTGTACGTCTTGTCCTGTGTCTGGTATTGCTATCCAGAAAATGATTTATATTAATTTCATTGAATTCGTTGCATTACTGATCTGGCTAGTTTTATACTATTATAATTAAGTGTATAGTACCAGACTATATTTTTACAGATTCTTCATAGCGAGTCGACTGAAGTGGCCTCCAGATGGCACAATATAGCTCATGACCCGTATAGAGTCAGCTGAAGGTAAATAAGCTTAGCAAACAATTTATAATTTTACGACGTTGTAAAAGCTGAGGTGGCCCTACAAAATGTGTGGCCATTCATTCCGTAATAGAGTTTGCTTCGAACCAGGAGTTTGGTTTATATAAAATGTTTGTTTATCAAAGTTAATTAAATGAAGGGATATCAAAGTATCATAACTGTAGGATTCCCATCCTACACAAAATACATTTACTAAATGTGGCAACACAGGTTGTCACTATCTCGCTCTCTCTCGCTCTCTCGTTCCTGAACCGTGCTTCTAATTGTACCTGTGAATTGTGTTCATTACTTAATAAATATCTTAACTACGTATAAACGTCGCCTCATTGACTCAAGCACCTAAATAAACATTCTACAGTCCGCTGCGCTCATGATCCTTCAAAGGAAGAAAGTTTGAGGCATACAAAAAAGGATATTTCGTGAGTGAACATTTCCAGGATTCGCTGCATGAGTTCCGCCATTTTGTACAGCAAGCCAATTCATAAAAAGTGCTACAAGATCCACACCATAGTGGCAGCATTGCTTGCACGAACGGCTCATTCACTGAATGCATTCAATTTTGGAACATATTTAGAGCCAGTGCTACATGTTCAACAAAACAGTTGGCAGCACTGTCATTGGACTCGACAAAAATTTTCGAGTTCAACCTATGTCGTCGCGCTACGTCACGTAATGTCAAATCGGACGTCACGAACTGCCGAGGTCGACCAATAGCATCGTGGCTTCATCACGCAACGAATGACAAGTCGGAAGATAGTGCGTGAATCTGTTACAGAGGGCGCCAACAGCTTTCCTCCGACTAATTTATTCTTCATTCGCCTCGCCATTTTGAGTTTGGAAAAGTTTTACTTTGAAACTTTATTTTAATTTTAAGCTAAGTGTTACTTAGATCTTAAATATTTAATTTTAAGTCACCACTTGTAATTGTGTCTTGTTGTAATCATGGAGGACGGTAAGGGTAAAGCGCTGTTACGCGAACTCGTTAGTAAAAGGGGATATGTTAAAGGTACCTTGACAAAGTTCATCAACACGATCAGCAAACTGGAGTCTGCAGGCTTGACCACGGAAGGGCTTGCGGTCAAGGAGCAGCGCCTTACGGAGTTGTTCAACAAGTACGAACATTTATGTCTGGAAATTAGTACCTTGAAACATGACGAAGAGCCCGACGACCAAGAAGAGCGGTATTTGGAGGCACTTACCTTATTACGCGAGTGTAAAGCGCATAACCCCCCTAGTCGTCCCCATGAACAAAGAGTTGTTAAGCTACCTGCTATTAACATACCACATTTTAATGGAAAAGCAAGTGAGTACAAGACATTTATAGGGTTGTTTACCTCCTTAATTCATAACGATAAATCGTTGGATGATATCCAAAAGCTATATTACTTACGCAGTTTTCTTAAGGATGAACCGAACAATTTGATACAAAATCTTCCACTTTTAGCGGAGAGTTATTCAGAATCTTTAACAATTCTTAAGGAAAGATATGACAATAAGTATAAGATAGTAAATGATCACATTAACAGCTTGATAGACCTATCGTCAATGTCAAAATGTACTGCTGCAAATATTAGAAGTTTTGTTTGCATTGTAAAGCAACACCTAGCTGCTCTTAAAAATTTAAACCAGTCTGTAGACACGTGGGATCAAATTGTCCTCTGCATTTTAACCAGGAAGCTCGACTATGATACTAATAAGGAATATCAACAAACTAGAGAGTTTGATAAAGAACCTACCGTTAAAAACTTTATTGATTTCCTAGAAAGGCGTGCCTTAGCACTCGAGAATGCGGAATCAACAAGTGGAAGTCAGCAGCTTCAACAGTGCTTGGAGGATCCCCAGCAGCAAAGGGTATTGGCTTCTAACGCAACAGGCACTGTAACCAATGCTTCTAGCACTTGCGCATACTGTAAGTTAGATCATAAATTATTTAATTGCCCTAAATTTAAACTACTGCACATACATGAACGAGCTAAGTTTGTCACTGACAACAACATATGCAAGGTGTGTCTAAACTACCATAAGAAAGCATGTCGTTATCATTTCAAATGCAATGTCTGCAAAGGCAAGCACAACACGCTACTGCATGAGGAGGACCAGACACCTATGTCCGTGACAATGGTGTCAAGGACCTCTCCTAACCAAGTCTTACTGCCCACTGTAAGGGTCAAACTTGTAACAAATGATGGCATGGAAATTTTTGTTAAGGCTTTATTGGACAGCGGGTCCAAAACTTCTTCTGTCGTCAATTAATCAAAAATTTTGGATTATTAATGGTATAAAAGAAATTAAGAAAATAATTCATAAATGTATAATCTGTTTTAGACTTAAGGCGCAGGCTTCCAAGCAGCTCATGGGGTCTATGCCCCACGATAGAGTAAATGTAAGTAGGGCATTCCAAAAGGTTGGCGTAGACTTTGCTGGGCCTATCTCTGTCAAACAGTCGCGAATCAGGCGCGCCGTGGTTTCAAAGGGGTACATTTGTGTTTTCGTGTGCTTCTCAACCAAGGCCGTTCACCTCGAGTTAGTTTCTAACTTGACAACCGCAGCGTTCTTGGCAGCCTTTAAGCGCTTCATAGCGCGCCGCGGTTTGCCCAGCGATGTCTACTGTGACAATGGCACTAACTTTAAGGGTGCAAAGAACCAATTGGAAGGGCTTTACAAGTTGCAGAATTCCACGGACCATCAGAGACAGGTGCATCTTCAAGTAGCAGAGCAAGGAATTAAATTTCACTTTATACCTAGCTACTCACCAGTTTTTGGAGGCCTGTGGGAAGCTGCTGTTAAAAGCACAAAATACCATCTAAAAAGAGTGGTTCAAAAGGCGTTACTAACTTTTGAGGAATTATGTACCGCACTAGCTCAAATAGAGTAAATTTTGAACAGCAGGCCATTAACCCCTCTGTCTACAGATATTAACGACTATACATACTTAACGCCAGGTAATTTTCTGATTGGCTCTGCTCTCAATAGTTACCCAGAGAAAAATGTAAGTGATGTCCCTATAAATAGATTAAGTTTTTGGAATATCTGTTGTAGTATGTATCAGCAATTTTGGAAAATTTGGAGAAAGCAGTATTTAAATGTTTTACAGTCAAGACCTAAATGGAAAGATAATATGCCTAATGTTAAGGTTGGCTCTTTAGTAATCTTAATAGAAAATGACTCTCAACCACTGTATTGGCCTATGGCCCGAGTAATTAAGGTTTTTCCAGGATCTGATAACAAAGTTAGAGCGGTTGAACTAAAGACCCAAAATGGGCATACACATAGACGGTCTATAACAAAAATGTGTGTTCTTCCAATTGATTATAATTAACAAAGAGTGCCTACAAATAATAAATAAAGAAATAAACATACTTTATTATAATATTGTGATTAAAAAGAAATTAAGGCAAAACAATTTACGTTATTATTGTGAACTTAGTTTAAGGTTACTTATAATTTAAATAGCTCTACTATTATTATAGAAATTTAATTTTATTTGTAAGATATACAAAAATAATTTGTTAATTTAACATTCTGACTAACTAGTAAGTGCAGAATTATATTGTATTATTTTCTGGCTGCGGGAGCATGTAGGATTCCCATCCTACACAAAATACATTTACTAAATGTGGCAACACAGGTTGTCACTATCTCGCTCTCTCTCGCTCTCTCGTTCCTGAACCGTGCTTCTAATTGTACCTGTGAATTGTGTTCATTACTTAATAAATATCTTAACTACGTATAAACGTCGCCTCATTGACTCAAGCACCTAAATAAACATTCTACAGTCCGCTGCGCTCAATAACAATAGGATAGATTAAAAATGTACAAAGCTCTCCTCGGATGCCTCTACCATAATGATAAGCTTACGGATAACTGAAAACATCGCCCTTAATTCTTGGGGAATGGCTTAAGGGTCTTACTACACCTATTGATCGACCGCCGTTCGATCCATCGATGGATGGAAGAATGCGATGAATTGACTTTGATCTATATTTTTTTATACAGACCAAGGTGCAGTCGAGCATCGATCAATTGGTTTGGTAACCCTTAGACCACCGCATTTCATATTTTAACCCGGGGACCAAGTCTGTTAACCGTTTCAATATCGCTCGACTTACACTCGACTCGAATACGACGGTTTTGACATGTGCTCAATTGCCAAAAAATTTCGAAGTCTGCTAGTGACTGCTTGCATACCGCGTATTTGCCTCACTTCACAATGAATTGTTCAAAAGGACCGAGCAATAAAAAAATGACTGCTTTTTGAGTTGAGTGAGTCGAATCGAGTCGAGAACCGCACGGGTGGGCAAGTGGTTAGTGGACTACGGAAAACTGACAAACGTATATATACATAACGTATTGTGAGTCTAATGCAAGTTGACCATTATTGGAACGGTTAACAGACTTGCCCCCCCCCCCTAGTTTGTGGAAAAAAAATACAAGTACTTAAATACGCATTAATCACGACCATTTCCAGATAATAATAATAATATATAAATAATAAATATCGCCAGACGAACACACCAACTGTATGGGCCAAACTAAGCAACGCTTGTACTATGGGTACCGTACAATGGACTGGGGGCGATCCAAGTGACACCCAGACCGGGGAAAATTACGAAAAGGCCATTTCCGAAATATAACCTGACGGGAATCGAACCCGCAACCACCCGATGAAGTGAGCCGAGCGGCCTACGCTCGAACCACTGCGCCAAGCGGATGTATTATTAAAATGAAGGCTGCTGGCTACAAAATGTTTTACATGATACTACTGGTTGGTTAATAGCAGACTAGCCAGAATTTGTGCTGGACACGGTTTACAAATCATAATCAAAAGAGACACGCTTCGCGTCATCCATAATAATTAGAGGGCTTTTGCCGCCGAACTCTAGCGTGTCACGTTTCATGTTGTTTGCCTCGCCGCTTGTGGCATTCGCCAACCTGTAGAGCAACCAACAGGGAATAAATTTGGCATATTTCCGGACATTCGCCCGTTTGGATTGAAAATACTCCGAGAAAAAATCAAACGACAAGAAGTTATGTTTATATAGTACCTATTTTTTTTTAATAATGTCTTATTATTAAACATTCTTTGAGTACCTATATACCTATATACTATCCTAGTATTCCTGCTACGCACTATTTTGTTAAGGTACCTATTGGCATGCAAACTATTAAAATTAATATTAATCCTTAAAACTAGAGTAAAAGGAATACACATGAAATCAAAATCATATAAGTATACAAAAGTGCCCCTACATCGTCGCCGATTTCCGCACTGAATAGTGAGACTATCGTTGCGCGAAAAAAGGCCCGCCCGGCGGTCACGTTAGGCGGTCAACAGACGCACCGCAGTCTTCATGTACATAAGAAGCGCGTTAAGACCCCATGTGGCTTATAAGACATGATTAAATTTCTACGTGAGACTAATAACGCGCCAAAACGCAGCATAGAAGGCAGGTTAGTCCACCTGACCGTGCGGAACGACGGCAGCGAAGAGAAAATATTATTGGGAGTGCGCGGCTGTTTGTACAGCTGGGTACCTATATTTTTAACCTAACGTATTTAAAATTGTTTAAGTGAGTATTTAGGTATAAGAATATAAGTAGTTCTAGCAAGATTGCTTATCGCATATCTTTAATGGATATCTTAAATATTATCTTGTAGGTATTTACCCTTAACAACGTTTATTTCGTTTTCCTACTTGAGGGTTCTAGTTTATCGTAAAACGCGGCTTTTATGGTAAGGCTTCGTTTCAATGTCGAATGAGAGATGGAATAGGTATCAAACAACATACTTAGATAGCTGGATGATACCGCTATAGGTAAATAAGCTTTTGTAATACCAGTTTACATTTGTAAAATATGTAGGTACAACTTGGATAGGTCTTAAACTTGGGTAGGCCAATGGTGACAGCCGTTTCATGAAAACTAGGTACCAACAATATAATTTTGACTAAAATAGCTCATATTTTTGTATTCTGCTCATGGGGGATAGGCGTTAATTAACAATAGCATTCATTAACAAACAGAGTCAAATAGGAGGACGGATTTGATTTGATTTTATGCGTTCCTCACAGCCATTGTTGATTTTTTGTAATCAAAAGTTACATACATTACGGTTTCCGACACAGAATGCCACGAAATTGTCAGCGAATGTTTTGTCTGCTACTATTAAATGCCTGTGGGATAAGTAATCTTACATGTAGGCGGCTTAGAATGTTAAAAGGAAAACTTAATATACCGCGCGGTTATAATAGGTATCTCTTTTATGGAGAAGAAGGGAAACAAAATCATTGGTTCCTTTTTAGGGTTCCGTACTCAAACTAGGAACCCTTTTAGTTTCGCTATGTTCGTCTGTCCGTCAGAAGTTTCCGTCATTTTATTCAGAGACTATTAGGCCTAAAAGGCTACTGCAAATTGGCATTCTCACACAATAGATCTTTTCGTTCCGATCCAGTTACAGATTTATCAAACATTTGTAATAATGTCAATTTGTATATGTGCCCCTAAACGTAAACGTAGGCGTAGACTTTGACTAAAACAGATTTCTGGTGCTGCTACGAAACTGCGTATTTAAATAATTGAAACCAAAATTATTCTAGAGTACATCCCGTTCTTGGGAAGGGGGAGTTAAAAAAATATTGACTCACCCTCTCGAGGACGTGTCGTTGAAGAGGTATTTTAAAATAGTTATATTTGTCATTTTTTAAAAATTAATTCCAGTTTGCTAAATATTGAGCTCTAAAGTGGACATTTTTACTTGATTCTATGGAACCCTATAGTATGCGTGGACCGACACACACTTGTTTTAAAATGCACACGTCCGCGTATGTTCAGCTTTTTTCGTTGAGGTTTCCACCACTAGATGTAGATAACTTCTGCTAATATCGTGTATTTTTCACTAAGCTTACATTCGCAAATATGGACATAAACTGACGACTATATATGAAGCAATCTCGCCGGTCTACTAACGGAATAGTGACGTAAACAGTACATGGCGTGGTTATGAAAAACGAGTCTTGTTTTAAACTTTTCACTTTGGACCGCAATTTAAAACTTCATATTATGATGTCCGTCATATCGAGCACAAAATAATATGCATATACTGCGGTGTACCGTCAAATAACGTTTATACTATGGCTACTGAGAAGTGATACGAAATTTTAATATGAGTGCAAATCAGTCACATGGCCATCCATGTGACTGATTTCGACTGGCTCGCCAACATTCGGGCGGCAATTTCATAAATTAGTGTCGGACACATCATTGACTTATTCAGCTAAAGTGAGATAAACTTTTATATTCTTTTTGGACTGATGAAAATTCTTATAAGGATTTTTAATCCAAATAATTAAGTTGTGACGACTGGGTGCACAATTGGTTTGAGACTCAATTTAGTTTTGACATACCGTGCTTTGCTTGCATACCGTGTATTTGCCTCACTTCACAATGAATTGTTCAAAAGGACCGAGCAATAAAAAAGGACTGCTTCTTGAGTCGAGTGAGTCGAATCGAGTCGAGGATCGGTCCGCACGGGTGGGCAAGTGGTTAGTGGACTACGGAAAACTGACAAAACTAACGTATTGTGAGTCTAATGCAAGTTGACCGTTATTGGAACGGTTAACAGACTTGCTCCCCCCCCCCCCCGCCCCCTAGTTTGTGGATAAAAAATACAAGTACTTAAATACGCATTAATCACGACCATTTCCAGATAATAATAATAATAAATAAATAATAAATATCGCCAGACGAACACACCAACTGTATGGTCCCAAACTAAGCAACGCTTGTACTATGGGTACCGTACAATGGACTGGGGGCGATCCCAGTGACACCCAGACCAGAGAAAATTACGAAAAGGCCATTTCCGTAATTTACCCTGACGGGAATCGAACCCGCAACCACCCGATGAAGTGAGCCGAGCAGCTTACGCTCGAACCACTGCGCCAAGCGGATGTATTATCAAAATGAAGACTCCTGGCTACAAAATGTTTTACATGATACTACTGGTTGGTTAATAGCAGACTAGCCAGACTTTGTGCTGGACACGGTTTACAAATCATAATCAAAAGAGACACGCTTCGCGTCATCCATAATAATGAGAGAGCTTTTGCCGCCGAACTCTAGCGTGCCACGTTTCATGTTGTTTGCCTCGGCGCTTGTGGCATTAACTCGCCAACCTGTAGAGCAACCAACAGGGAATAAATTTGGCCTATTTCCGGACATTCGCTCGTTTGGATTGAAAATACTCTGAGAAAAAATCAAACGACAAGAAATTAATATTATGTTTATATAGTATACCTATCAAAGAATTTTTAATAATGTCTTATTATCAAACAATCTTTGAGTACCTATATACTTATATACTATCCTAGTATTCCTGCTACGCACTGTTTGGTATGGTACCTATTGGCATGCAAACTATTAAAATTAATATTAATATTAATATTAAACTAGAGTAAAAGGAATAAAAATGAAATCAAAATCATATATACAAAAGTGCCCCTACATCGTCGCCGATTTCCGCACTGTATTGCTGATTTCCGCCCGGCGGTCACGTTAGGCGGTCAACAGACGCACCGCAGTCTCCATGTGCAGAAGAAACGCGTTAAGACCCCATGTGGCTTATAAGACATGATTAAATTTCTACGTGAGACTAATAACGCGCCAAAACGCAGCATAGAAGGCAGGTTAGTCCACCTGACCGTGCGGAACGACGGCAGCGAAGAGAAAATATTATTGGGAGTGGCGCGGCTGTATATACAGCTGGGTACCTATATTTTTAACCTAACGTATTTAAAATTGTTTAAGTGAGTATTTAGGTATTAATAAAATTGGTATAAGAATATAAGTAGATACTTATATTCTAGCAAGATTGCTTATCGCATATCTTTAATGGATATCTTAAATATTATCTTGTAGGTATTTACCCTAAACAAAGTTTATTTCGTTTTCCTACTTGAGGATTTTAGTTTATCGTAAAAAGCGGCTTTTATGGCAAGGCTTCGTTTTAATGTCGAATAAGAGATGGAATAGGTATCAAACAACATACTTAGATAGCTGGATGATACCGCTATAGGTAAATAAGCTATTGTAATACCAGTTTATATTCATAAAATATGTAGGTATATTTATATATTTATATTTTTATAGATAGGCCAGCTTAATTCTTTGAGGTTTACACCACTAGATGTAGATAACTTCTGCTAATATAGTGTATTTTTCACTAAGCTTACATTCGCAAATATGGACATAAACTGGCAACTATATATGAAGCAATCTCGCCGGTGCGGTCTACTAACGGAATAGTGACGTAAACAATATACATGGCGAGTCCTGTTTTAAACTTTATACTTTGGAATGCAATTTAAAACTTCATTATTATTATGTCCGTCATAGCGAGCATAAAATAATATGCATATGTATACTGCTGTGTAGCGTCAAATCATGACTATACTACGGCTAATGAGAAGTGATACGAAATTGTAATATGAGTTCAAATCAGTCACATGGACGGGCTCGCCAACATTCGGGCGGCAATTTCATAAATTTGTGTTACATTACGTGTCGGAAATCGAAATATTACCTTATTGAATATTATATTAAGTTAAAACGATAAAAACGACTTATTTAATAGAATAATCTATTTATTTTAGTATTGCTTCTCGTTGGCCGTGAAATAAACAAAATTGGACACAAGTATTTTTGTTTTGCTCATGCGTAAAGAACATAAGACGGTAGACTATACAGTTAGTTTAGTTAAGTTTAGTTTGTGTACCAACCTGTATCACATGCGACAGGTAAAAAATCTACAGTCGTTCGCCCGTCATTTATAAAATGTTGTGGGATAATAGATTGTTAGAGTGTCTCTCCTGTAGATTGGGAGGGTTGTTTTTCGTTCCTCGTGTTTTTTTAAGATGGTATATGTGCGAATACTGTATGCAGTTATAATCATAATGACGCTTTGGTCAAAATATGTATTAGGTACTTCTTACATTAAACTTAAAGATTTATTTAAGTATATTTCTAAGTTTTTTTTTTGTATCGGTGGTTTTTTAGTTTTAATTTAGGTTTCAATTCTTGTTCTTTTATACTTTATACCTAGACACGCTACCATTGACAGTATTTTATAACCATCCATATCATATATTATGTTCATTGAAACCATTCCAATCTGCCCAAATACGATATTTCTGCTTTAAGTTGTTGAGGAATAGGTTATCTGGCAGATTCCAGGTGATGATGCAGCATCAGGTCAAGGTTATCAACAAAAATTACCACATCGTATTCCAAAATTACATATTGATCCAACGAGTGAAACTATCTTAGAATCTCTCACCAGTTTATTCCCATTTATGTGTCCTACTCCATCACTAAACCCTGAACACCATCTAGGTGTCTATAATCTATTTAGTAATTATAATACATCTATTTATAATCATTAAGACCGCGCGACAGGACCCATTTTTTAAAATGTTGTTTTTCTAAAATAAAAGTAGCCTAAGTTACTCCTTAAAACATCAGCTATCTGCCAGCAAAAGTCCCGTCAAAATCGGTCCAGCCGTTTCGGAGATTACCTGGAACAAACACACAGACAGACAGACAGACAGTCAGACAGACAGACAAAACATTTTTAAATCGCGTTTTTGTTATATGTGTCGCATATACCTACTTTCATATGCATTAAGTAAAAAGCTGTTATTTTGATATTACAAACAGACACTCCAATTTTATTTATTTGTATAGATATAATAAACTGTGAGTAGGTACTGGCGTATCATTACCTAGTAGACTATTCGTTACTAACATTTAATTCGTACTGGTTCAAAGACAATTTAGCTTTTACCCGTGACTCGACCCGTTACCGAAGGACCAACCTCAGCTTCGCCATTAGACACCATGGTCAAAGCTGGCTTGCAGGAGTAACAGTGGTGGAAAACTGTGGCGGGCCAGGTCCTTTAAAAAATACCTAATAAGTAGGTACCATTCAAATTGGCCCATAGACCTGGAATAAGCCGTATTCATTACGATTTTTTTTTCGTAACGTTTGGAGACCCCAATTTCGTTGCCGGCAGCGAAATTCAGGTAAAGTTTTCGGTTTCTAAATTTGATTAATGACTCCGCTGTCCTATATGTGTCTTGAGTCTTTGAACTTGCTTGTTATGGAGGATCAGGTAAGGTCGTTCTGTATCGAATTGGACTCAATTAGAAATCTTATTGTGTACTCACGTAGGTGCCTACTGGCCATAATTGTATAGTTAGGGGTTATTTTAAACTAGCTGTGCCCGCGACATCGCCCGCTTGGAATATAACTTAAAAATAAAATAAAATTTACAAAAAATGTTCGTCATTTTTCTTTTTTGGATCATTTTGTTTTTCTAAAATTAAAGTAGCCTAAGTTACTCCTTATAAGATCAGTTAGCTGCCAGTGAAAGTCCTGTCAAAATCGGTCCAGCCGTTTCGGAGATTAGGTACCTGGAACAAACATACAGACAGACAAACAAGATTTTTTTAAATTGCATTTTTTTATAAGTTCCGTATGTACTTTCATATGCATTTAGTGAATAGGTGTTACAGACACTCCAATTTTATTTATTTGTATGTATATGTATGCATGTATAGATAATTCGAATCGTAACAGGAAACTCTAACGTCAATATGAAATTGAAAAAATGAATATTACTAGGTAACTAATCGAATACAAATGTGTTTACTAAAATTGAATAAATTTAATTATATGTATTTTCTTTTTTTAATTGCGTTAAAGACAAGTATTTGGTCACAATCTCGTCTGATAGTAAGTGACGATGTGATCTACGATGGAGCATACTTTCTTAGAAGATCCTATTCACTGTCGACTTGAAAACAGACAGATTGTAATCAACGGGGAACGAAGACGCCGGCAGCGAGTTCTATTCCTTGGCAGTTCGTACGATAAAAGTAGAAGCAAAACGCTTAATACGAACCAGAGGAATGTCGACAGTGTACGCGGATGTTGGCAAAAATGAAGACGTTTAAATATTGGATACTTCCAATATTGGATACTTCCCATTCCGTTTCCGATATCGGAAATCGCTATCTAGCGATTCAAACGGATTAAAATACCCTTGAGTCACGTCAGAATGTAAATACTTATCATATTTATATACCATAATAATATTATATATTTAAAACATAGGAAGTCAATGATCTCAACAGAGCTTTGTAGTCACGACTTTTTCATAACATTTTGTTAAAATCTGGAAAAATATATAGTAAAATTGAGGGTAAAATCGTTGGCGTCTTTGTCGCGAACGCTTCCTTATTACAGAATACCTAAGAGCGCTTTTTAGAACTAAATCTCTGTAATTATTTATAGGGTCATTAGATACTTTCTAAGGCCGCAACAGGTCAAAGGCTCGTAACTCGAAAACTATGATAGATACGTTATATACACATAGGTACGTGTACCATACGTGTCACATAAACGGTATAATGTAACTACCTGAATTATTGTTACGGACATTTAAAACACCCTGTATACTTGCCTCATAGGGTTTGAATGAGGTCTCCTTCATTCGGATTTATAAAAATGTTTTAAAGATCCAGTCTGCTGTGAAAAATATATAAGTAGACAAACAGGTTTCCCTGAATCGTTGCAGAAAGAAAAAACGTCAAGTGCATGTCGGACCACGCGTACTAGCGTTACGCAGATATCCCGCCGTTTTTCATACTAATATTATAAAGAGGAAAACTTTGTTTGTTTGATTGTAATGAATAGGCTCCGAAACTGCTGAACCGATTTGAAAAATTCTTTCAATGTTGGGAAGCTACACTATCCCCGGGTGAGATCGGCTAACTTTTTTTTTTTTTAATAGGGATCCTTACTAAAACTCGAATAATGTAACCGCAATGTGCCCGTGCGAAGCCGGGGCGGGCCGCTAGTCAATAATAAAAAAACGTAATGATTCATTTTAATTATTTGCCTATTTATAATGTGTTTCAGGAGTTACAAGATGAATCGTGCAGCTTATTTATAAAAGGCCACTTTGGACCTTATTATTTCCTATATGGGAAATCACTTTGAAAAACTGTTAAACTAACCTCAAAATTATTTTAAAATACCTATCCTTGGCGAGGGGGTGACGAAACATTTCTTGACGTTCTCCCTTCCCAAGTCCGAGAGATACCCTAAAATAATTAGCTTTCAATAATCAAATACACAGTTTTGTAGAGGTACAAAATAGTACATTGTTACACGAGTGGTGAAAGTGACTTATTTAGTCCCGAGACGGGGTTTGGCGCCCGAGCGTAGCGAGGGCGCTAATAGTTCGAGGGACAAAATAAGTCTTTCACCCGAGGTAAACACTGTGCTTTTCATTACGAATACAAGGAAAGTAAATATAAAAACAGGAATTGGCTAAAGAAATAATACAAGGAAGTATAAACAATACTCTACAACTCAAAAAAAAAAAATCGGATTGCCGCCTATTTTCTTTTTTTTCGTTGGCCGGCCAACTTCATTATTTAGCCATTCTTTTTCATTTTCATCTTTAAATATTTTGCCCAAATCTATGATATTTTAAAGAAATGGTTGAAACTAAATTATAATTAAGTCATTTTAAAATATATATTCTTCAATTAATACTTAACTTTATGTTATTTCAATT
Organism: Notodonta dromedarius; assembly: GCA_905147325.1. NCBI lineage: Eukaryota > Metazoa > Arthropoda > Insecta > Lepidoptera > Notodontidae > Notodonta > Notodonta dromedarius. The sequence continues at coordinate 4,272,054 of LR990167.1, forward strand.
TTTCATCGTGCTGTAATTGAGTGACTGTAGAAAAAGTTTGAACATGGTTCCATAGAAATGTGAAAATGGAACTAGTTTTTTTTTTATAATTTGACAGCTGTCAGTTGAAAGCGATTCTCCCGGGCCAGAAAAGTATTACTTTCAACCCGCTCCTCAGGCAACTTCAGACCTACTTTCAAAGTATGAGTAACGAAAAATCTATTTATGTACCAATTTGCTGCCTACTAGCCCCATAATCTATGAATAAATTGGCTGTGTCGTCCGACGGTCGGTTAGACGGACATGGCAAAACTATAAGGGTTCCTAGTTACACTACGGAACTCTACAAACCGTTCAATAAGATCTTCTCTGTGTTAAAGCAGGCGTGTTATATGCCTAACATAAGGTAGATATCGAACATTGACTTTTATAGAAGTACTTTGGTACGAAAGGATTTTATATTTTTCTGCAAGCGAACGTAACTGTTAGCATGAAAATCAAACTGCAAACTTCCGGTTCCGCCATTATTTTTCCTAGAACACCATAACACGGTTGTTGATATGTAGGATGGTACTCGCCGCTATAATAAAGAGCGATCAATCACTGTGGGGTATAATATCCTACTAATATTATAAATGCGAAAGTTTGTGAGTGTGGATGTATGTACGTATGTATGTATGTATGTATGTTTGTTACTCCTTCACGCAAAAACTACTGAACGGATTTGGATGAAATTTGGAACACAGACAGATTATAACCGGGATTAACATATAGGATACTTTTTAAACCAATAATCCAATACTACGCGGATGAAGTCGCGGGGCACAGCTAGTAATATAATAAAATGTACGTCTAACTTACGTACGGTATATAATTTATGTACATCGTATACGTAAATGTCCAAACAAACGACGAACGCTTGGCGCAGTGGTTCGAGTGTAGGCCGCTCGGTTCACTGCACATGGTGGTTGCGGGTTCTATTCCCGCCGGGATAAATTTGCCCCCAGGTCTGGGTGTCACTGGGATCACCCCAGTCCATTGTACGGTACCCATAATACAAGCGTTGCTTAGTTTGGGACCATACAGTTCGAATGTCAGTCTGGCGATATTTCTTATTATTTAATAAACATCGTCTAAGTACCTACCCACTTAAATGGGTAAATCCTCTCGTTAGGCCAAACTATTCGCTAAAGTACCATGAAGGAAGGGTCCCGTGAAGAGCGACTGGTCGGGCATGCGCTCCCGACTCGGCAATGGTACAGGTACTTCATCCTGCATCGCATAGATTTCGGAGACGGTCGCGCCGCGCGAACGAAAGTCCCGCCATCCGGGAACGCGTATGTCGCAAACTAAATGGAATTTGCTTTTTATGATTTTATTAGTGATCAATGTTTAAAAAGTTTGTGTTGTAAAAAATAGTGAACGTACGTTTTTTTAGTTTATTGGACTAAGTTTGAACCTTAGAAGAGTGAAAGAAAAATACAATTTTAAAAATAAGAAATTGAAATAATTTTAATGGTAATAAGGAATGGTTCTTGGAATGTTCTACTGAAGTTACGGTCTCCTGTGTTTATTGTTGTACGCAGTACCTACCTATATATTAAATTCCATGTGTATAAATTGTATGTATTCAAGTGCTAAAGAGACAGTTTCAAAGTTTGTGATTATTACTTTCTAATTCATCTTAAAATCCGGGTAAGATTAAAATGCTGAAAATGTATTTTGTGTCATTACAGTTATATAAGTAATATTTGGATTAATCGCATTCAACAGCAATCAACAATTTTATTAATAAAAATAAATTATTTATGATTTAGTGCTGTACTGTCAACCTGTCTTCATATTTTTAAGTGGGTGTCCACTCCCGCTCCAACGTCATAATACGCTCAGTCTGTCAAGCCTCGCTGTCACTTTGCCTGCCCGCGGTGGTAAATGTCATGACTCGTAAAATACCCTCTCATTCAAATTCTATTGCCACTATCGTCTTTCTGATGACTGTTTTAGTTTATTGAACAAATAGGCTTTATGTTACAGAATAACCAATCATTTTATTACATCTCATGTATTATAAATCATCTGTTGAAGTCAGTGTACGGGATAAAATTGTATTTTTGTTGTATTATGTAGGTTTCTGAAATAATCACTGTACTAATTGACACGAAATTTTGGATTTATTAAAATGAATATACATACAAGTAATCAAACAACAGCATTTTTTTACATATCTTATTGAAGAGATTTATAATAATCGAACTCAAAGTACACAGTGCGCGCGGCCGCGCATATGCAATTGCGTAGTTCAACGCATGAATGTTTATATCGTAATCAGAGTCTTGACGTGTTGTGTATAAGAGAAAATATTATTAGAATACTCTGCAAACATTTATTATCTAATTTCCATGCATGATTTGTAAAAATATACCACTTTTATTCACGAACTTCCGCGATTTCTGGCACAAGAGAACAAATCAAATCATATTTTTGCCAGCTGTTATTTTCCATTATCACACGTTATTGGAACTTGCAAAATGTAAAACATAAATGAAAACAATATAGCTCTTTTAATGTAATACACTCTTGCTGACGTTTTATAGAAATAAACAATGATATGGCCCTTCTAAGGTGACCCTTTTTTTGTTATGGTTTTGATGTCGATCACGCACACACTCATACACTCCGTAGTGATGGGGGGCGCGCCGCTACGATACTTGTCGATAAGCTGACTGTACGAAAGAGCGTTTCTGAACCTACTAATGAATAAATTATTTTGTACATTTATAAAAGTATTTGTTTTGCGTACTAGGGCTTGCATTTTCAGTATTCCAATAATAAAAGGGAGGCTTTATTCGAATATTCGACTATTCGATTTATAATATTATACATTTTTGATGATCATATTTTAGCTAATATTTATTGACAAATATAATAGTTTATCATTGATGGTACAATGTCATTAGTTATTCCTGCATCTACTACTAATATATCGACCATGGAGTAGTTTAAAATGTCAATCTAAATGCTAAAGGCGATTGAAGACGCTATGTAGTTAAGAATTAGACGATTTTCTGTGTATTTTTTCGTGATAATATTATATTTTTTGTTAATTTGTATAATATGAACAAAAATATAAGGTTTTCATTTAGGTTACCTATTTTCTCCAACGAACGGCTTAGGTGTAAATGACGATTAAACTTTTTTTTAAATTCTTATATGAAACTTCGGTGTGCGTGAGTTGGTAATTGTTCTCCTACGAAACGGCTTGACCTACCTTTCTAAATGACGTGCATGAGTAGACCAGTTCATAAACTGTAATATGTTTGTTGATATAATATCTTAGATCCTATTGCTCACAGTTTGATTTGAGATGGAATCGAAGTTGAAATCTGCTAAACATTTTCAGTCCGCGACTGTATTTACTAATATATAAGCCCTCTTCATATTGAATTATCCTGATTGACTGACTCATCGAACACAAAATTTTGACTATAGGTATATTTTATAACTTAGTTACCTAGGCAATAAGAAACGATTTTTGCACTTAGGGGCAATATGGCAGTTTATTTAAAAATCTAATGTATTTCGAATTTTGAACCGCTAAAAATGTTTGTAAGTGTGTAAAAGTTTATATGCTCACATATTTGCACAAATGTACCTATACATTTTACACATTCAGTATTCGAATAAAGCCTCCCTTATTATTCGAATACTGAAAATGGCCGAATATTCGGGGTATTCGGTCGCGGGCAGAAGCTAGTGCCTAACAAAGTTGTCTGTGACTTGAAACTTTTACTTAAATTCAATAAAATAAACATATTTTCATTTATTTCCTGATTTTTTCGTATAGAGTTAAAAAATATACAAGGTATTATTCACTTATCATGTTAAAGTTATTATTATAATAAATAAACAACAATATTCACAAAAAATTACATATATATTCATTTTTGCTACTATTGGTATAATTCGAATACCACCTTAAAAATGTATAATATTCGAATATCTAAAATCATAGATTATTTGCAAGCCCTAGTGTTGACTCGCGGGGGGCAGAACTGGAAGGACCTGGCGAACCTCGCGCCAAGGAGGTGGAGGCGGATCTGTAAAATAAAAAAGTAAATATAGGGCGATCTGAAATAATAAACACAATTAACAATTAGTTTACACAATAATTCAAAAGTAATAAATAAAAGCACAAAAATACTAAACTATTCAAATATACTTACATTTTGACCTGGTGGAGCCAACTCGTACTCCTCCGCCTCCTCCAGGTATTCAAAATATACCGCCTCGACGTCGAGGTACTAGGGTTCCTCGACGTCACTGCCCTCCGAGTCGCGAGTCCGCTAGAAGGCTCAGAATGTGCTCCGGCACCACGCGTTCTCCCACATTCCATTTGGCCATTTCCTAAAATACATAAAAGACAGTAATGAAAATATAAATAGTAGTAGGTGTCATTGTTTTTTTTCCACATATTATTAAATCACTAGCTGAGCCCGCGACTTCGTCCGCGTGGAATTTAACTTAACAAAAAAGCTCGCTCGCGCGTTATGAGCCCGCGCAACAGGAACCATTTTTAAATTTTTTGTTTTTCTAACATAAAAGTACCCTCAGTTACTGCTTATAACGTCAGCTATCTGCCAGTGAAAGTCGCGTCAAAATCGGTCCAGCCGTTTCGGAGATTACCCGGTACAAACACCAGACATTTTTTTTTTAAATTGCGTTTTTGCTATAGGTGTCGTATGTACATATACATTTAGTGAAAAGGTCTTATTTTGATATTACAAACACACACTCCAATTTTATTTATTTGTATAGATTACGTTACTATTCAAATAAATCCGAAAATCAAAATAATCGTTTATCGATAATTTTATCGACATGACCACGCACTACTGGGTTAGCTCAATACAATGGCTGACATACGCGGAAATGTCACTATTGACTTTAGGAACTGTCAAATAGATAACAAAAAGTCCATTACTTACTTTTTATAACCTTATAAACTTTTAATTGGAATTGGATATTTGTACACAAAACAGTTGAAATCTACCAAATATTATTGGAAATATGAATAATAACTAGTTATCACGCTATTATGTACATCATAAAGCCACTAATTAGTAGCAACACAATAAAAAAACATTCAGTGGCAGAATTTCTGCCGAACTCCTACAACATTAGAATTGTTAGTTCAAAAAACACGTTTTCTGGCATTGTTTTATCAAAACTAATATCTGAGTACTTGAAATAAACACTTATAATGAAAATAAAGACACTTACCGGTAAAAAAAAACACAAATTCACACTAAAAGAGAGTCACTAGCTGGAGGCCGTGACAATGTTACGCGCGCGAAATGACTGAAAAATGAAACTTGATTTCTGGCCGATCACAAGCCACGATATTTATTTTATAGCTAATTACGGTCGTGGAAAATCATGCCACATCAGAACCAATTTGTTTCAAGCCAAAATACATCATAATATCTAAATAGAAAATTGAATATTGAATGCTTGTCCAGCCGACACCAATTGGTGTCGGCGAGGCTCAACGATACGGGCGTTAAGACACCAATTGGTGTCGCTGAGGCTCACCACGTTAATCAAGTAAGGACATTCACGCGAATTCCAGACATACCTAGTTTTCCTTATGCATAATGACAGCACTATCATAAAAAAGAGAAATATCAATTCATTGAAATAAGTAGGTATGCCTAAGTGTATTAAACGATTAATGTAATATAGTAGAGGGATAGCCAGTGTTATTTATTTTCTTACTAGTTTTTGCCCGCGACTTCATCCGCGTAGACTTAAGTAGAGTAGGTAATAAACTATCTGTGTTCCAAATCCGTTCAGTAGTTTTTGCGTGAAAGAGCAACAAACATACACACTCAAACTTTCGCATTTATAACAATATATAGTAGGATTGTAGGATTATTTTCTTAATCTATACAAATAAATAAAATTGGAGTGTCTGTTTGTAATATCAAAATAACACCTTTTCACTAAATGCATATGAAAGTACATACGACACCTATAGCAAAAACGCGATTTAAAATTTTTTTGTCTGTCTGTCTGTCTGTCTGTGTGTTTGTTCCGGGTAATCTCCGAAAAGGCTGGACCGATTTTGACGGGACTTTCACTGGCATATAGCTGATGTTATAGGAAGTAACTTAGGCTACTTTAATTTTAGAAAATAATTAGGGATCCGCGTAAAAAAATAAAAACACATGAAATCAAAGAGTATCTCCGAAACGGGTGGACCGATTTTGACGGGACTTTCACTGGTAGATAGCTGATGTTATAATCAGTAATTTAGGATACTTTTATTTTAGAAAAACAAAAAGAAAAAAAAGGAAAAAAGGATCCTGTCGTGCGGGCTCAGAACGCGGGATCGGACTTTTTTGTTAAGTTAAATTCCACGCGGACGAAGTCGCGGGCTCAGCTAGTTTTATACGATAAAGTGGTGCGTGGGTAGGTAGGTAGGTAGGTATATATGCTAAAAGTAATTTCGCAACCCTACCACTAACTTCGGTTCGTTCAAAATTGTTTATTTCATTTGAAGCAACAACTGTGTACCGTCAAGAGAATTTATAAATTAGTAGTCTTGTATTGGTAAGTAAAGTAATATTGGTAAGTTATGACTACGGACTCTGATTAATGATTAATGATAGCGGAAACGGGAATGAATTAACTAAACAAAAATTTAATAAAAAAAAATAACAATTCACTTGGTTAGCTTGACCTCGTTGAATCTCCTCTCTATATTCTGCTATGATATTGTGGGTAAATCTAAATAGGTAAGTACTTACCGAGAGGGCGGGTCGGTCATCGGGGGCGGCTGACCCCCCTCCCCCCCTAGTCCTGCCGCCTACGTACGATTCCCAGGTCTTGCAAAGTGTTAGTAATGTGTTTTCCCGGTAATATAGGAAAACTAGGAATTGTAACTAAGACAGGAATACATAATATTATTCTCTATATTTTCTTTTCTGAAAACGGTATATTGAATCTGTACACAGCTATATAATGAGTCAGGGAATTATTGTGACCGTTAAATGGCAATAAGCCCCTTATTACAATGAGATGTACCTAATAGCAGTATCGGGGAAATCGAGATCAAATCTGACTCCAATAGCCTCTTGGAACGACAAAGGATTTGTTGTGTAGGAAATGCGTGTAAATAAATAAATATCGCCAGACAGACACACCAACTGTACGGTCCCAAACTAAGCAAAGCTTGTACTATGGGCACCGTACAATGGACTGGGGGCGATCCCAGTGAGACCCAGACCTGGGAAAATTACGAAAAGGCCATTTCCGAACTTTTCCCCGGCGGGAATGGAACCCGCAACCACCATGTGCAGTGAGCCGAGCGGCCTACGCTCGAACCACTGCGCCAAACGGTCGTTAGATTTTCTACAATATTTTTCTTTAACATTCCCCTCAACCATCACCTACTGCACCTATAATTATATTAATTCATAAGTAATTATATTTCAGATTACCCGAGCATTAGCGTATCATAAAATCGATGGCATTTTCAATGGTCAAAGTGCGTCATTGTAAGATAAACATCGTTCCAATCGGCATTTTCGTTAATGACTTCAGCCTTAACGCTCTTTATAACCATGCGTGTCCAATTCCCTGCGAGTTGGAATCTGTATTTGTAAATACTTTAATAATCCTGTAAAACAATCTGGGTAGGTACAGCCGAGGGCAAAGATATAATATACAATTATCTACCTCATATTTACAAATATAATATAGCAAGACCACAGAGTTGGTAATACACATCTATATATATATATATATATATAAATGAATTGCTGTTCGTTAGTCTCGCTAAAACTCGAGAACGGCTGGACCGATTTGGCTAATTTTGGTATTGAATTGTTTGTGGAAGTCCAGCGAAGGTTTAAAAGGTGAATAAATATGAAAGTCCACGCGGAGGAAGTCGCCGGAACAGCTAGTATGGAAATAATTATAACGTTAAAGACAGATAATTTAGGGGATAAGAGGTCTCCTTGCTTAACACCCCCAGAAATTTATTTTTGTCTTTTAAGTGTTGAATCACGTAATGGTTTAATTCAAATAAATGATAATTTCAATGTTGAATCCGCCAGGCGGAAACTCAAAATAGAGAGAAAAAAATCTAAGCATTTTCATATTGCATTTGAACTCATACTGTAGTCTTAAGTAAGTACCCATAAGTAAGAACATTACACCATCGTTTATCACCATCGAAGTTAAATAAATATAAATAAATATCGCCAGACAAACACACCAACCGTATGGTCCCAACTAAGCAAAGCTTGTACTATGGGTACCGTACAATGGACTGGGGGCGATCCCAGTGACACCCAGACCAGGGAAAATTACGAAAAGGCCATTTCCGAAATTTACCCTGACGGGAATCGAACCCGCAACCACCCGGTGCTGTGAGCCGATCGGCCTACGCTCGAACCACTGCACCAAGCGGTCGTCGTTATAAGTATACTACGTATTTTACTAAGCTTATGACAATGTTAAGCATACTTAATTTTATTTCATCGAAATAACACGAAGGAGCCGCAGGCAACAGCTAGTTGTGGGTAAAATTATCTTTGTTTACCCGCCTCATTTAAGATAATTTTATAACATGATAGGTAGGTACGTATTTTGTTATAAATGTAATTTCTATCTGCACATAGATATTACTCGCAATAAAATATTTCATTAGTTTTTTTATCTCGCGTCAGATGTCCCCGACGTAATTAGGTCACGGGGCATTTAGGGAAATGATAATAAAAGATCGGTTATGTGTATAGCTAATTTGTTTGAACACCCTTGGCCAGATTGAATGGCAGTTTCAGAAAATATTTTAACTTACCTACTGTACTGCCGTCCGATTACCTACTAAATAACTCTAAATTGAAAATTTCAAAAACCCCCGATGCCACCGTTTTATCAAATGTACTTTACCTATTTCTTCTAAATAATTAACTTAACGCGGTTTTCGTAGCTCCCGTAGCTCAATATTCATAGCTCATCTCGAAAATTCTTCTGGTACTTCTAGTTTTGATACCAGATCATGAAAGCGTCAATTACGACCGCTTGGCGCAGTGGTTCGAGCGTAGGCCGCTCGGCTCACAGCACATGGTGGTTGCGGGTTCGATTCCCGCCAGGGCAAATTTCGGAAAAGGCCTTTTTTTAATTTGCCCATGTCTGGGTGTCACTGGGATCGCCCCCAGTCCATTGTACGGTACCGATAGTACAAGCTTTGCTTAGTTTGGGACCGTACAGTTGGTGTGTCTGTCTGGCGATATTTATTTATTTATTTATTATTAAAAGGTCGGTAAGTGAATAAACCAGATTTGAGCTAGGTATAATTATAAACAAGAGCATGATGTCCCTATGAATTACGAAGATATAAAGATTTTATGGTTGGAATCAATTATGATAGGAAAATATGATTTAGACTGTTCTATTGAGAAAATTTGCGCTTTCACGTAGTAGTAGTAACAATAACGCAAATTTGGAAAAATGACACTTAAAGGTCTTTTAGACTTCTTCGGACGGCACTGTAGTACCTAGTGTAATTTTGTTTCAACATTTTATTACATATACCTATGTAAAATTACTTCAATTATACCTAATTGAAGTAATTTTGCTATATAAATTTTGAGAAGCGACTTTGGCTAGCTAGACGCTAATTAGTGTCGTCCTACCTAATACCTGCCTAAATTAGGTCGTTTTGTTGGAGGGGTTGTCATTTATCTAAAGTCTATTTTTAGGGTTCCGGACCTTAAAAGGAAAAACCGGAACCCTTATAGGATCACTTTGTTGTCCGTCTGTCTGTCTGTCTGTCTGTCTGTCTGTCTGTCAAGACCTTTTTTCTCAGAAACGGGTAGAGTTATCAAGTTGAAATTAATACCAAATATCAAATGCTATGGTCCCTTGTGAGTGTAAAAAAAATAGGCTTCTAAGTCAACGCAATCAAAAGATACGGTGATTTATTTCACATATTTTGATACTTTTCGCAAATTCACTTATACAAAGGAATCAACGCACAGCCCAAACCGCTGGTGTTAAATCATGAAATTTTGACAGTAAGTACCTTATATACCGCAAGTATCCACTAAGAAAGGATTTTGGAAAATTCCACCCCTAAGTGCATAAAATAGGGGGTGAAAGTTTGTATGGGGTAAAAAAATTAAATGAACCTAGAGACATGAAAATAAGTATTGAGGCTACTTATTACAAATAAAAAATATTAATTTCATCGTTTTGTAAAATTCCACCCCTAAGTGTGTAAAATAAGGGTTTGTATTGTAGTTTGTATTCAGTTTGGTTGCAGTTTGTATTGGGTTCCCGAATTTGTTTAAGCATTTTTGGGAACTATTTATTATTAAAATGTCTTGCCGGTATCGATATTGGAATCCAGGAATGGAAAAACTATCTAAAATCATAATAAAATATTTTACGGAACCCTCAGGGCGCGAGTTCTACTCGCACTTGTCCGGTTTTTTTTATTAGATGAAGTTTCTTCACATCTAGACAGGTCATCATCATGACGTAATTTTAATGACAGGAGCTCACTTTTTGATAGAAATATCGACCCATCAAACTCTGCTATTGGCAATATCATCGACTCCTACGAGGGAAGCTAAAACTTTTTTTAAATTGAAATGAACTAATAAGGTTCAAATTCCCAATAAAGTGATATTACTAACTGTTAAAATCGAATTTACCAATGACGAAACAGCAAGCCTGTCTGAACATTGGACGTTGTAGCAGGCATGTAATATTTTTTCTTCATTACCTAGAAGTGTTTGTACTGCCACCTACGTATTATAGATAGCCGCTGAAAAATGAAATAAGTATTCTGTCTGTTGCATGGACATAGACATCTACATGAGGGACTTAAAAATGATTTAAAAAGTGTTGAACCCGCGAGGGACACATCCAAGAAGCTTAGAATACCACTGGAGATATCACGTAGAACTATGGAGTGAAGACAGGTTTTTTTACATATATACATACATTTTGTCCCTCTCACACTTCATCTGAAATTGCCATGATAAACACAAAAAAATACCCAAACTAACGTGTGATGAGCCAAGATTTCAAGAAGTCCATGGTTTTCGTGTCTGTTTTTTATGGATTGTATTTACATATTACATAAGCGTCAATTTGAGAATCCTCTTTTGTCTTAGTATTTATTTTTATATAGAAAACCAAAAAATATATCAACCGTTCACTTTCCTGATTGTCGGTAACTGTTATTTTAATAATTTAGCAACACTGATACAACACTCAATTTGACACTATGGCCAAACTGTCAAAGATTTTCAAGCACTTCGCATTTTTAAATTAGTTTAATGCTTAAATAAAAGTGTATTCTTGTAATTTAAACGATGTATTGTGTTGTGCAAAATTGCAGAAGTGTATGGATACCAAACTCAAACATTAATTTACACGGGTAATTGTATTTTACGCTAATCACCGTATTTAACCATATTTATATTATTTTTAATGGGAGACATAATAAAACATCAATAAATGATTATTATTAGTATTGTGTGGCTATTGATTAATGATATAACAGTTTATGTTGTACGTTTCGTACTATATTCATTTAGTTTTTACATGAACATTTGACCTAAGAAGGGTGACCATCATCTCACTGTATTTCAGATTTTCTGAGTAAGGAAGGATACATAAGTATTATACTAATCATATGTTCCTGTTGCGTATCCGAACCAACTTAAAACGTCAGAATTGACGTCTACTGCTTTGACATTTACTGTCACACTACACTTCCTTTTCTTGGTTACAAACCATAGCATCTCTGTACCGTTTATTTTAATATTATACGTACCTAATCATAAGGAGAATCCAAGAATTTTTATTTTCTACACGACGAGAGGAACACCCGATACCAGCGCAAACAGTTCCTAAGTCAAAAATATCATCTTATTACACTTATATGAGTACCCACCATATGTTGTGATTGTGCTAAGTTTATAAGTACCACAATCACAATGGGTACCTATTTTATGACGGGTTTGTATACCTAATTTTGCCCCCTGCACACTTCCACCCTAGGCAGGAGCCGAGCCGGCGCGGCGTTCGGCTCGCATACGTGCTCGCGCTGGTACCGCGCTGTGAGTTAGTGACACTTAGACCGTTACGCAGAGAACGCGCGTAAGCTCGAATGCCGGTTGGGTTATTTATACAAACAAATAAAATTTTAGTGCCTGTTTGTAATATCAAAATAACACCTTTTCACTAAATCCATATGCAAGTATATACTCGTACAGTACATAGGTAACAAAAAAGCGGGTTGAAGCGGTTTGTTCCGGGTAATCTCCGAAACGGATGGACCGATTTTGACGGGTCTTTCACAGATAGCTGAAATATATTAGCTGATACATACCGCATATTTATATTTTTAAATTTTAAGTAATTTTAGAAATGGTTTCACTGGCTTGTTTCATATTTTTTACTTGTTTATGATGAGTGAGTTTGTAACGCGTATCAACATATGTGATGTGACTTAAATGGTTGTATCTTTTGATTGCGGTGACTTGGAAGCATTATAAATTATTGATTCTTCTTCTTTCTTTAAAATATGGCCCAGTAATAGCAATAACAAACACATTTAATAACAATACAAAAAACAGGTGTGATGTGATTAAGATTAGAAAAGTCATGATGACATGACTATTCATTATCATCAAACAATCTATTTACTATTCTAATAAATTTTGTGGTAGCTTCAGTTCCACTGAAATTGGGATCACCACTGTTGCACAAGAAATCAATAGCATCAGCGACAGAAGAACTGAGTGTCTGCGCTGCAAGACGTACATATATGTATTTATTTTTATACTATGATAGTTGACATGTCCACCTGTAACTTTTTGAACAATTTTAACCCTTCTTTCAATTGCACCATGTGAAGTTCTTTAATAAATTTTAATGACATTTCCGTCCGGCGTTGTTAATGTACCTATAATCAGACATTTCTAGTAAGCTTTAAAATATGCGTAGCATCTAATAAGCAGTGCACATTGTTAACACATAAGTCTTGTAACGATCTTGACTGTGCTTTTGATATGTCATTTTGTACTGGTATGACATAAGAAACATTGATATTTCTAAGATCGCTCTCTCAGACGTGAGATCGATTTATTAATATGGGCCCGAAACCGTCAGTCCTAAACTTGAGATCCGATGTTGTCACCCTAAAGAGAGAAGCAACAAACACGTGACGTTATTCAAGGTCATATTTCTTAGCTTCAAAACATTGTTCGTGTTAATATATCCAGTGTTATGTATAAAGTTCTTGGACACATCACACACCGTAATGTAAAAGGTTTATTGGGTATTGAGGTACCAACCTACCTACGTGTAACTTCAACACACGTTTTTAAGTAGTACATAATGAGGTTTATTTTCACGATTACGATACAAAAGGCTGAATCACTACATATTATAAAACAAAGTCGCTTCCCGCTGTCTGTATGTCCCTATGTATGCTTAGATCTTTAAAACTACGCAACGGATTTAGACGCGGTTTTTTTTAATAGATAGAGTGATTCAAGAGGAACCTTCCTTTTAGTTATAGAGAATAATATAGTACAGAAACACTGATAAAAAAGCTAGTTGAATTATAATATACTTAGGTATGCCTACATGTAAAATAGCTTGTTTGCTACATGGTTAAGTTAAACCTACTTATTATTTGAGATGAAAGCAATTATCTGAGGCAGTCTTCAGGGAAAATTCTTGACTTTGTAATGTGCTCTTTGCGTAGGTAATCTAGATGAAAATGTATGAGATAAAACGAGATGCCAGACGAAAAAAATAACCATCATCATATAAAATAAATGCCTATGTAAACAGAGAAAAGAAGATACTAAGTAAGTACTTACTACTTATGTAATAAACAAACTTATTGTAGATTTTCGAAATTTTCTGAGAATTCTTATACGTAAAATATCCTAAAATATCTTAAACAAAAAGTAAATAAACCGATATAAGTAGCTATCCACCTAATTATAAGGATTTCGAAAAATTTTTTTTGTTTGTTTTTTTTTTTTAAATGACTATATGTTGTTGGCCAGAGTGGCCAAAGCAACTTCATCCGGACAGAGGGCGAGTGCAAGTGCGCTCCAGCCAGAGGGGCAGGGGGTAGCTAGCTCAAGGGCGCCACAAGGGACACGACCTCGGCTTGTGCCGCTGCCAGGAGAGGTGGCGAGGGTAAATCTACCACCGGATCGGAACGCGGCGAAATAATGTCTACATTTAAAATAAAAAGGTATACTCACTACCCCTTATGAATAAACGTACCCCCTTACGAATAGATATTATTATAATACTTACTCCTACAATATAATAGTTATGTCAGGAGTAAGCTTGACTATTGTAATGCCGTATGGTCACCATGTTACAAGGTACATTTGCATAGAATAGAGAAAGTACAAAAATCCCTACTTCGTCACTTATCCTACCGCTTTAAACTTCCTAGCAACATTAAATCTTACGACGACAAAGTCAAACATTTCAAACTGCAAAAATTGAGCGACAGACGTAACACTAAACCTATGTTTTCTACACAAAATTATGAATGGCAATGTCGACTGTCCCTCAATCCTCACAAAGTTTTTGTTAAATATTCCTTCTAGGTTCTCCCGAAAGTCCCGTCCTATGTTTCACATCCGCTACAACAGAACCAACACAGGCAAGCACTCACCTGTGCTTCGTCTCTCTTCCCTTTATAATGAGTACAGTAGTTAAAATAATGCTATTGATATTTTTGCAGATACCCTCCCTAAATTCAAAAACAGTATAGTTTAAAATGAGACCCCCTTTCTAAATTAATCCTATTTTAGTTCTAATTTTGTTTTATTTTATAAGTGTAAGTAGTTTGTTTTATTTTGTTTTGTTTTATTTTTTGCGCAAGCTGTGGCTCCCTGTCATTAGATTAACTTTTAGAATGTTAATATTGTTTGTATATATCTTTCCGATGTTATATTGTATACCCAGTTGGGATTCCTAAAAATAAATAAATAAATAATCACACACCGAACTATCCCTTGCGATAAAAAAAATCCCTGGCAATAAATAAAAAATTACATGTGAAAAGACAAGCCCGCTGAGTTTCTTGCCGGATCTTCTTAGTCGAGGTCGTGTTCCGATCCGGTTGTATCTACATAATAAGAAAAAAATATGTAAAATTGACAATTTGTAAGTGCCCCCGTAGGCCTAAACAAAATAAACGCTTTGAATTTGAATTTCTGTCATCAGTGATTTAACATTCGAAATAAGAAGCCAAAGCATGGTAGGCACCTATAACTATACAACCGCTAAAATTTACAGCCATGTCAGTAAGTAGGTAATTAGCAAACATCAGTAGGTATTTTTATCAGGAAACGCAGCCAGTCTCATGGGTAGGTATTTGTCATCACCACTAACCTATTACCATCAAGAAGCGTCTATTCCCCTACGGCCAGTGGCGGATTTACCAGCAGGCGGAGGCGGCCTGAGTAGGCGGCCTAGGGCGGCAGATTTTCGGGGTGGCAAATTTGGGGACCGATAGAACTCTGCAACAAATTTTGCCGATGACTTTCCCCTCTCCCTTGTCATTGTACATTCGGTGTAGCCAACTTCCAAATCTAGAGTAAAACAGCTAGTTCGCCGCCCCCAACAAGTAATCGGCCTAATCTAGGACATGACAATTGTAGAGGCAAGGGCGGCAAAAACTTTACAGCCTATACCTTGGAAATTTGTAAATCCGCCCCTGCCTACGGCAACGGTAGGCAGTAAGTAAGGATACGTTTCAAAGTTTTGTTTAACAGGCGTGTTGGTTCAACATACCTACCTAGATGATCCTCGCTACAAGTCGTCAGAGTGGGTACGTACTCACGAAAAAAATATTGAAGTGATACCGCCTTGACCTTTGAATTGTGATAGGTACGAGTACCTAGACATTCGCCACTTTCCAAAGGACAGCGCCTTTTTATAATAATCTAATATGTATATAAAATTCTCGTGTCGCGGTGTTTATTGCCAAACTCCTCCGAAATGGCTCGACCGATTTTCATGAAATTTTGTGTGTATATCGGGTAGGTCTGAGAATCGGTCAAAATTTATTTTTCATACCCCTAAAAGACGGGACAACGTGTGTCGGGTCAGCTAGTTTCTTTATAAAAATGTTATGTGTAAAAGTAAGTAAACATGTAGGTACCTATATAGGAGTTTCTGAACGCAGGGGTAGAGTTTCTCATAAATAAGTTTAGCAATACATAACTACAGTGTGAACTCTACATTTCCATATTCATTACTGATGGCGAAGTGATAGACAGATAGGGTTCCGTATCTATCAGAACTTTTGAGACGAAATACTTTAAGTAACAACATGACTATCTTTGTTTATTTCATTTTTATACTGCAGGCTATTCTGAAAAATGCAAACATTTGGGAAAATAAGTTTGATCCGGCAATGTGTTAGTGAACTCAGGTACCTACTTATAGACAGTTCATTTCACGAAAAAGCGTGAATTATTGCAAATTGGCCCATTTTTTATTTCGTGGCTGATTAACGATATTGAATTGATTGCTACCATTACTAGACTCATTGTCCCTGGTGTCCTAAAATACTTTTAAGAGAAAATAAGAATGTGTCGGGTAGAATTGATCGGGGATTCGGCACTGAGGTTTGATTAATGAGACATACGTATTACCACATATGTACATGTAGTATCTATTACATGGAATCATGCGTGTAATATATGATTTAACATAGGTACCAGCGTAAAAAAAATCGATGTCGATTAAAATAACTTTTTGGGATGTGAAATAAATCAAATGAGTAGGTACTAGAGAAATAGTATCTAGGTATTTATTATAGATTTTCTAGGCGCAAGACGGTGGAAGTCAAACAAAAATAAATACTCTTTTCTCGATGCGGCTCTTTTTTGAAGGTCCGTAATTTTGATCAGAAAACGATTTCTGGTTTAAAATTAGAAAATTCTCACTGAGGTCATATAAAATACAAATTTTCATAATGATACCTTGCTGGATTATAAGTTCCAAGAATCATCTTCATTTTTACAAGAAATGGTTTTGGTGAGATTATTATACAGGGTAGGTATTCATATAGTTAAGGGGCGTCGAAACCTTTTCGTTAAGATGATACTATGGATTCAACTTGATTCTGGACCCCCCAGAGTTTAAATTTTTCGTCGATATTTTCATGAGTTATGCTAACATTTTTAATTGATTTTAACATGCAATCATGATATAAATCTATCTCAAGTGATGTTACATAAATAAATCAATAATTACTATTTTAGACATAAACTGCAATGTAAATTAAGACCCAATACGCTCGAGGGCGCATTTCCTGCTAAAATCAATTGAAAACTCCTGAAAAATTTTAGCGTAATATTTCATGAAAACTTAAACGGAAAATTTCTAGGGGGTCCAGAATCATGAATTTGTGTTTGCGTTACGATGCCCCTTACACTCTACATTTAGGTAACGGCTGCTCGCGTGTGACGAATATCAGTTTTCAAAAGTGGACCAGGTAGACATTCGAGCGTGGCTGCTTGGTCAATGTGGACGCGCCTATTGACATTATGGACGTAAAGGAATCTTTCTGTTTCAGGTAACACAAAGGCGATCCGTAAAATGAATATGAAATTGAATATTCAAAGTTCTAGGATGCTAAACAAAAGCGATCTGTCCAATGAAGGTGATCATAACTACTCTTGCAAGGACTGCTACAACACCACACTGCTACAATACTTCAATGAATCATGTTACAATTGTACCGAGCCAGTTCCCGAACTCTTATGCGTCCTCGACTCTTCACCCGACGACTACATCACGACGCTTCTCTTCCAAATATGTGTTTACTTCATGTACATTACAGTGTTCGTTGTTGCACTGCTAGGCAACGGACTAGTCTGTTTTGTGGTTCACGCAGCGCCGCGGATGAAGACAGTGACGAACTACTTCATAGTGAACCTGGCGGTCGGTGACATTCTGATGACGCTGTTCTGCGTGCCGTTCTCGTTCGTGTCGACGCTGGTGCTGCGCTACTGGCCGTTCGGCGGCGCCATGTGCAAGGCGGTCAACTACTCGCAGGCGGTGTCCGTGCTCGTCAGCGCGTACACGCTGCTCGCCATATCGATAGATAGATACATCATTATAATGCACCCGCTGCGGCCCAGACTCGGTAAATTTTCTGCGAAACTGGTGGTGGCCTCGGTCTGGTGTGGCGCGCTCACCACGGCAGCACCCATTGCGATTGTGTCGCAACTTCAAAGACCGTCACCGTGGCATCAGGTTTGTGAACTGTAAGTGTCGCTATTTCTTTTCAACTAAAAGGCGACGGCCAAATAAAACTAGACACGACATTAACGTATAGGTAGCATTCAAAAAGATGTAATCGTTAAATAAAAAAACTATCTACTATTCATATTTAAGTACGGACTGAAAGTTCTCAAATAATCTGTTGTAAACAGTATTCTACGAATACTTTGATGGAAGATAATGGGGTATTGTCATTATTGCAAAACACAAAAAAAATATAAAAATGAAACAAATAAGAATACTTATAAGTCGTTTTTTTTATTTCGTAGTTTTACCTCAACTTTCGCTTAGTACATTTATTTATCTCATATTTAGAACTTTGATTGACATACGAAATATTGACTCCGCGAAGCAATAGGGAAAACATGAACTTTAGCGACTCGTATCTCTTGTTATTCGCATCGTTTTCGGTACTCCATCTGTCATGTGATACGTAAACAGTGACATATGCGGTGAGCAATGGGCCAACGCCGAACAAAGCACTCAGTACACGTACGCGCTGCTGGTGCTGCAGTTCGCGCTGCCGCTGGGCGCGCTGGTGTGCACGTACGCGCGCATCGCGCTCGCGGTGTGGGGCGGCCGCCCGCCCGGCGAGGCGCAGCACGCGCGCGACTCGCGCCTGCACCACGCCAAGAGGAAGGTACGCACGCACAACAAACCCCCTTACGATAAGACATTCACAAAGATGAGGTCTCACAGTGCGTGCGAAGGCACACCCTATTGGGCGTTTTTCCGGTACGGTGCCGGCGCCGGGACGGGTGTAATTTCCGTGCCATCGTCAGCGCCGGTAAGTGAAAAAAGATGCCATATAATTACATAATTCCATACAATTTTGCTTCCCCGGCAGCCGGCCCACGCCCGTTGAGAAATATCAAACTTTCTATAGAGTTGGTCCGTTACGTGTTATGTAGACAACTTTAGTCATAAATATTATGTCTATGTGTGGTCTCATAGCGCGCACAGGTCATTGAGAAATAGACACCTAACTAACTAAACTACCTTACTAATTAAACTTATTATACAGTCTGTCTCTTTACGAAAACGGGCGCGTGATCCGCAACAAATACGTACAATTATTGTGTGTGCATACAGTCACAACGCTTTTATACGCGTCGTGACTCGAGATACGCCTAGTATAAGATACCCTCAGATAGGTAGATCATTTCTGTTTTGCAAAAGAAGATAACCTGCGCAAGGGTAACATTTCTACTACCTAACTCCCTATTTGTAATGTACGCTGCTACTTCAAAGAACCGACATGCGAGACTAATTTAGTAATTAAATGAACAAATACTTACACACGTACATACAAAGTTAGCTGCCTAAAGAGAGTTTTAATACCTATATTATTATAGTTATGGATTATTTTATATTATACTTAATCGTAATTTGCGTATCGTATATATAAACTAACACAAAATTTATGTATAAAGATTTACATCTAAATTTGTAGCAAACATCGACACAAATAGGTACAACGTTTATGAATTCATGTTTTTCAGCGTTTGGCGTGCCTAAATATAACGCAGCGCCCATGTGGGCTTGTTATTAGTTTATGTAAATTTTATTTCAAACCGCTCACGAAAACCAAAGATGATTCTGTTTATCAATCTATCAGATGTTTTATTAGGTCTACATATAAATAACATTTACTGTGTTTAATAAACAGCTTTTCTTCGGAAATGCCGTTACTACTAACGTGATTAATCTTAGATTGGCAAATAAGTAAGAATTCTAGTTCACTTTTATTAGTCCCGTTTGTTCGACAGTACCAACTTAATCACCGAATGGTTAATTTGATGATTAACCATTTGGTTGATTAACCGTTCTTGCAACTATTGTATTTATTAAGACTACCACAAGTCATAACAAGGTCAGGTGAAAAGTTCCGAGAATCTCCTAGAACAGCGGTCGGTAACCAGGCAAGGGCCACATAGTAACAAAATGAGGAAGATGCGGGTCGCACTTGTTAATAATTTTGATAATAGGTCTATCTATAATATTGTAGGTGTTATTAAAAATGCAAAATGATTAAATTTGAATTTTCACGACAAAGACAAAGAAATATGGAAAAATAATAAAAAGCTTAAACGCGTACAATAGTATAACTGGACTTATACAAAATTCTGTGTAACGTTTGATGTTCTATTGAAGTGGTTTTTGTTGTACTATTGCTTTCATGTTTGTAGTTGAAATTCGTAGAATGACTCTCAAATGCTCATCTGTGAGACAAGACGCTCATTTAAACTTAGTGCCCGTATAGCCCGTTTATTTTTCTATTTCGGGATATTCATTAGTATTTACTTATTTAAAAAAATATGGCAAATCTTTCAAATCATAATTATGAGAAACTTCGACCAAACCTCGTGCTAACTGCTTCGCCAAGCTACGGATGTATGGAAATTTGTTTCAAATTCATCCTTCATCAAAGGTTACAACATTATAATACTCGTTATCAAGCAACACATAGGCGCCCAGCGGTTGTGACGTATAATATCTACTCCCAATTATATCTAAGTGATATACTTATACCTTATTATATCTAAAATTCATAATTAATAATTAGGTAATCATCATATTAATTTGGCGTTGTAAACAATATTTTAACTTGTATGGTTCGTAATATGACTGCTATTTTTATTGATAAAAAGGCGGGAGAGGACGCGCCATTAAAAAAGTATTCGTTAAGGTGAAGGCGCCTGTCTAGCCCGCGAAATTCAAAATTTTCGAGTATTTTTATAGTTTATCTAAAATCTGAAAACATTTAAGACAACATTTTGTGATTTGCGAAAAACACAGTATGCAGTGCGTTTATTAATACATTTATTTTACTCTAAATATTATCACACTTCGATACACGTTTCATTTAGATGTTTTTTTGGCTACGGATTTGTTGTATCTTAAATATAAACCTTCGATACACGTTTCATAAAGCTGTATGTCGTTTATTTTATGTATGGTATCGATAAAAAATTTAATGGTAGGAAAACGAGACCCAGACCATTCGAAGCAGTATTTTTTTTTATACAATAATATGGTGAAAAGTGAATTCGGCCAAAATGCAAGTTACGACATTTCTCCTTTCTGCCGTCGATATTATAATAAACTAACCACTTATACCAGGGTACCGTAGCAGCGGAGCTGTGCATCTTCTCTGTACCTTCCTGTGATGATAGACGATTTTAATCAAATCACGGTCACTCGTGCGCGACTGTTTCCATTTGATCTTTCTAGGGTCTCATAAAGTTCGTGCAAGGGTGCGCCCAAGGGATGTACTTCGAATAGTAGAATAGATCTGTAGATCTACAAAGTAATTCCGTTTATCTGTGATGTGATTCGATACCCGATTTCCGAGTATTTCATAGTAGAATGCTTCAGGGAATGCAATATTTGTTTGTGAACTCTAACAATGTTATAGAATTTTGTGGGTGAACCCAATAAGTAAGTTAGGCACATATTGAGGCTACCGTATTAGTTATCGTCAATTAAAGGTATCCTAGAACCATACACGACCAATTGGTTGTGTCTGAGGTAAATTTATTTCAGTTAATTGCACCTGAAGGTTGCGGGCTCAATTTGATTTGAGGCAAATTTCTAAAATGTATTTTCCATGTTTTTTCTTACTTTTATTTCGTTAAAAATATAGCCCACCCAGTTTAATAGGTAGTTCGTCAGAGTCATGTAACAAATAGCATTTACAAACACAATTAATAACGATACAACACAAAAATGTAACCTTCAACTTTGGATAACCAAGGAACGCAAAAAAACAACAATGTTAGACGCGAGTACAAACATAATAGTAAAAACGTTAATTAATTTGAGACCATAAGTATATCTTGTATATATCTGGCGACTTTGTTTTATATTTATAACCTATCCTGTAGGTATATGTACTAATTAATTATGTAATCAACGACGAAAAGTATGCATATGCTTGGTGGGGCGGCCGCTTTGCTCCCGTGGATGTTGTCGGAGTCTTGTTAAAGTCACAATGCTTGCGAACTCTGATATCGTGATTCAGGTTTCTATGGAGAATTGAATATTTTGCTTTGAACGTTGCATTCAACGCCATCTGTTGTTAACATCGTGGACCTGTGTTTTCTTGTAGCGAGATGTTAGGTTGCTAACTTCAAGCAATTAGAGTCGTTCCCTCTGGAAATCCAAAGCTTAATTTAAATCTAGTGGCACGTCCGGACGGAGACGTGACTACTATTCTGATTACGTTCTAGATCTAATTTAGAGAATGCGCTAGACTAAATTACGGTAAGTACTTAATTAGAAAACCCTTAACTGAGAGCGGAAATATCAGAACATTTAAACGGAGATATAACTAAACTGTTTGTACCCTAAGCGACTATAAAGATGTATATTAATAATAACTACCCGTTAATAAGTAAGTTTTGACCGTTGTTTTGGTCGTATATTGTATGTACGGGCTTATTCACAAATAATACTTGTCTAAGTAAGGGATCAACGCTATAGAAAAATTTACATTTCTCAATGGGCTGTGCGTTCGCAGACACTGTGAGACTTCTGTGAGAATCACTCACTGTGACCATCTTTGTGAATATGGGGGTTAGAGAGTAATAATTATAATTCTTATAGGTATAATTATTTATACAGAAGAATCATTGTTACGTTTAAATCGCGAGTAGCAGTGCTTGGATTGAAATATGTTTTTAATGTAATAAATTGCTTATATTAAGGAAACATAAATATCGTTCAGCTGCTTTCTAACCGTATCTTTTAACATACATACTATCGTCCGATTACTAAAAGCTAAAAGACCGTTAATTTAACCATATTTTATTTTGCCCCTCCAGCTAAGCTAATGCTTGTGTTAGGAGTGGGTTCACGTCAATAGTTTAATGGCCAGGATGGGGATCGAACCCGGAACCTCTCAGTTACGTGAGCGGCCCCTCTAACTACTAGGCTATTGACGCCTTCTTCATTAGTGTTGTCATTTAATGAAGTTGTTTGTTATCAGATGATCAAGATGATGGTCATCGTCGTGGCGGTGTTTACTATCTGCTGGCTGCCTCTCAACGTGTTCATTGCAAGTACTCGTTGCTGGTTCAAACCACACCGTTTTTCTATTGTTTCGATACCACAGCCAACGAGGAGCGATACGAAATGGTAACAATGTGTAGTGTGGTTCGCTACTTTAATATTTTTTTAGTTCATTCTGTGTCGGATAGCGTAATGTTGATTCAAAATAAGTGAAAGCGAAACTTTAAAAATAATTAATTTAATAAAATAATAATTTTCGTGTTGTTTCTTGTTGGCGGTGAGTAGGTAATAACTGTTCATAGTTGTTTTGTTTTCAACAAGTTTAGGTAATAGAAATGTGTGTTCATCTAACTACTAGAAATTAGTCCCTTTAGCCTCGTCCAGTGCTAAGTGCTTATACTAATAGTCTGCTTGGTGTAGTCATTAAGCCATGTCAGAAACCTTCGGGCGGCTTGAAAACTCCGACACCAGAGTTGGCCACTAACTCTTATACATACGAGATAAAGTAGAAGATGGGGACTTACGTCAATAGTTTAATGGCTAGAATTGGGATCGAACTCCGAACCTCTTGGCCATAAGCCACGTCCCTATGTACCGGGGAGCCGAACCCGAGCAATTGGTTACTTACGAAGTTGTGGGCCGAACTGTGTTAGCCACTATCGCTAGACTCGACTCACATTCGACTCGCTATACTTAAAAACTGACGTACCGCCTAAATTATACGTCAGTTTTGACAGTATGTGTATAGGAAAACTGTCAAAAGTGACATATTCAGATGGTTATATTGGTTAGACGTCAAAAAAATCAGTACCTACCTACATGTAATTTCGAAGTGTTTAATATATTTTGTCTAAAAGTTATTTAAAAACATCAGCTTATTGGAAATCTAGAGATGTAAGGATGACAGAAATGTATAAGAAGTTGTCCAAAGAATTTTTATTATCAAAAAATCTTTGGGGTTGTCTAATATATTTGTCAATCACGCACGTCAGGTCAAAATTGATAAAACCCAGACGAGTATGTTGTGAAAAGAAACTCCATTCAAAGCTTTTAATGTCATTGGCACAGGTGTCTCCCCGAAACGCCTACTCGTATAGAAGAGCTGGATTTCTATAGATTAGATTCAGAAGACTTCACATGCTTATACAAAAAACAGGATATTGTCCTTCAAGTTAGACACGAAAGTTAAGTGATTTGGTAACATAAATAAAATAAATATCGCCAGACTGACACACCAACTGTATGGTTCCAAACTAAGCAAAGCTTGCACTATGGGTACCGTACAATAATGGTTTGTGTCCCAGAGACACCCAGACCTGGGCAAATTACGAAAAGGCCATTTCCGAAATTTGCCCCGGCGGGATCGAACCCGCAACTACCATGTGCAGTGAGCCGAGCGGCCTACGCTCGAACCACATCGCCAAGCGGTCGTCGATATGTATGTAGTATATTTCTTTGGTTTTAGTATTTTTTACGATGGTGT
This sequence comes from Notodonta dromedarius, assembly GCA_905147325.1. Classification (NCBI taxonomy): domain Eukaryota; kingdom Metazoa; phylum Arthropoda; class Insecta; order Lepidoptera; family Notodontidae; genus Notodonta; species Notodonta dromedarius. The sequence continues at coordinate 4,296,892 of LR990167.1, forward strand.
CAGCATACCAGTGTTGTGTATTATATTATAACCCCACTTTCTGATGTATGGTTATTACATTCGTTTCGCTCGGTTTGTTTATAGTTCTGACTTCACTAATCCGCTTTTACTACGGAAGCGCCGCTCATAACAATATTATTATTGTAGTACACAATAAAACAACTTTGCGAAACATACTTTACCCAAATAAAATAAATTTCCGGAAACAGATATAAAACACAAAAGGCGGCGTCCATTAAACATCCATGACACGTAGCTAAGTAGGTACACACGAATAATCAAAGACAAAAAATAAAAATGTATCTACCGGAACTTGGTTATTGATTTCTATTTTGTTTGGGATTCTATTTCTGAAAAAAATACCCTCATACCCGTATTACGTCGCCCCTCGCATGACACGCGCAAACGACTGCCAGCCAGCCTACACAACGTTATATCTTATGTGGGTTCTCTCGTGTGCCTTAGCCTTTATCTTCAAGATCTCAAACGTAATATGACCATCCTTCATCGGATTTAAGGTAATCTAAATGTAAGACAAGAAAGCCCGTAAAATGTACAGACATGGGTTATTTTTTTTCGTTCCACAAGTTTTATTATGACCTGGTATACAACAAAGAGTTATTAGTAAAACAAATATTCTACCCTATTTCTTAAATCTAATATAGTTTATATTCTCGTAAATCAAAAATATTATAGGACTCTTAATGATGCCTACAGCGTAGCAATTGCATCTACGAACGCTACGGCTACGGCGTAGCCCACTTGTAGATCACAGAATACTACAATCTAGTTATCGCCTTATAGTTGTGACGTAAGTACTTTATACGTATAGCTTAAATAACAAGCTATATATTTAATTGCTCATTTAATAACTGGTTTCTGCCCGCGACTTCGTCCGCGTGGACAGTAAAGTATCATGTGTGTTATAAACTATCTGTGTGCCAAATTTAATCTAAATCCGTTCAGCCGTTTTTGCGTGATTGAGTAACAAACATCAAAACATACAAACATTCACATTTATAAACAAATAGGATTGGAAGAGCCAAGCTGTAGCCATTACACTACACGAGCTCGACTGACGGCTCGACTGGGGTAGTCCACACTCTCACAGAAGATGAGCGTTAAGTCCCTATTATAGCTGCCTTTCATGAGTGAGAGAGTCGGAAGCCCAAACCCTCTCCCTTCCCTTCCCTTCTCATTCCCCTTCAGTTCGGTACAACCTGCGTTCGGTATTGATTGCGAGTGCGAAGTAGTTTATTGACTACTTGCGATTAGGTGTTAAGGTAAAGGCGCCTGTCTAGCCCGCGAAATTCAAAATTTTCGAGTATTTATATAGTTTATCCAAAATCTGAAAACATTTAAGACAACATTTTGTGATTTGCGAAAAACACAGTATGCAGTGCGTTTATTAATACACTAGATGAAAACCCGGCTTCGCTCGGGTGAAATGTGACTCATAATACACAATCTTTTACAAAACGTAGGTAGATATTTTTGTAGGCATCGGTTTTCAAGGAATATTAGGCAAGGCATAGATTCGTATAGCATTGTCCATTGAAATTAATACGAAAAAAACGCCAAGTGCCATGTCGAGCCATGCACAATAAAGGGTTCCGAGTCATTGAAGGTAATCTGTTTAGAATTTCACCCCAGGTTGAAATAGATACTAAAGTTGTATACATACTGCTACCGACATCTATCGACACCAATAAATACTAAGAAATAGACTAATGAACATAAAACATACATTTATTGCTGTTATTTAATTGGAATTTATTAACAATTTATCCAATTTCGTCTGCATAATCTTATTCATATTTTTGCAACATATGTAAGTAGTATCGATATTTATTTCGTTACAAATCTTACCCACTGTTGTTTATAGACTACTATACTATACTACCGACATCTATCCACGTGCATGAACACTTCAGAAATACACGTATTAACATAAAATATAAATTTATTGCTGTTATTTCATTGAAATTGGTGAACAATGTATCCATTTTCGACTGCATAATCTTATTAATGTTTTTGCAATAGAAAAATGTAAGAAGTGTCGGAATTCATTACGTAAATTTTGATTCAATCTTTAAAAGTTAAAAATCTCGCAAACGGAATTTTTGATGGCAAAATGTTGTATGGAAACACCATTTTATTTGAAAAGACCTTTTCAACGACTCCCCAAATGTTTGGGTAACTAAAAAAAAATTAGCCCCGCTTTCGATGTTCGGGGAGGTACCTCAAAAAAAGTAATTTTGCTACATTTTATATTTTTTGAAAGTGAGATCTACTCTTAGAGTATTTTTGTACCAAATTACATCAACATCGGTCAAAAACTGTAGAAGTTATGACCCTGTGACGGGTCGGGACAGACAGACGGACGGACGGACGGATGGACTGGATGATCTTATAAGGGTTCCTCGTAGGGATTACGGAACCCTAAAAACATGACTGAATTTGTTTGTTCTGAACGCTCAATTTTCTTCTTTCCTTAAAAATATGGCCCACCCAGTTTAATAGATATTTCGAATAAAGACTCATTTACACACTGAGAACACTGACACTAACTGACAGGGATTCGTTCATAGAAAATATAGCGGTACTGTGCCAAACTTGACGGAACTGCCAATATGGCGAAAGATCGCCTTTTGCCAGGGTTCGCCGATATATATCAGCTGATATATATCATGATATATATCACGACATATATCAATTGATTCTTATCTTGCTATATATCAATTGATTTTTTCCTGTCTTCTGAACAAAAAAAATTGGAGATTAATGTTGACCATGGCAACACGTAGCGAAAAACTACAATTCAGAATAATTTTGATTGTTTCCCAAAATAGCAACCTCATTTAAAGTTGGGGAAATCCCCTTTAACTTAACAGTACGGCTAGCATTTTATTTAAATTCAAACCTTAATTTCATTACATATAAGGTTTATTTTACGAGGTATTTAAAAATACTGCAAAGCTGAAGTGGGTGTGGGCTGGTCACGTGGCACGTATGGTCCCGCAAAGGGAGGCAAATGCCATCACAAATTGGATACCAGAAGACGGCTTCCGCAGCCGGGGTAGACCCAGGAAAAGATGGCGGGACGATTTGGTCACTTTTGCGGGAGATACGTGGCCCGAAGCAGCACAAGACCGTATTTTGTGGAGTGTTAAGGGAGAGGCCTTTGCTCAGGAGTGGGGCACAAAAACAGGCGCATAAAAAAAAAAAAAATAGGTGTTCGCTGGTGCTCCTAGCGTTAATAATTTTCACTTTCTAGGGAATCCCAATCTCAAAAACAAATGAAGATTGTTATAATAATAGGTACCTACTTGTTTTTTTAAGGGTTCATTAAAAAAATATTTCTCAAATAAACACTAATTCTTTTGTTACTTTTTTAGTTTTTTTAAATAAAACATGTGTAAAATATGTGGTAATTTTACACTTATGTTATTTTACAAATTCCTTTCACATTTTTAAGTGTTTAATCCCCTTACAGAATGAAATTCGCTTCTTTTTCTTAGCCTGGATATATATCCGATATATATCGGATATATATAAAAAATCGGATTTTTGATATTTATTATAAAAATCGGATTTTTTCGAACCCTGCCTTTTGCACCGTTAGAATTTAACAAAATACTCGACAATCCGAATTTTGCGGATATATATATGTTGTCGACTCGAAATCATTATTTTTTTATGTTTTATTATTCTGGGGAGGTTTTAATCGAGTCTACCGTACCCCTGAACGGAATTATTAATATAGATTTATTGTACTCTAAATATTATCACGGTGGATATGATACTAGTAAATCACTAAATATACAAAAATTGCCAGATTATCTGGATAGCTGTCGTTCTTGAAATGTTTTAGAGTAAGTTGGATATATTAATAAATGCACTGAACACGGTCTTTTTCGCGAATTACCAAATAGTGCCTTTTATTATTGTCAGATTTTGAAAAACTTCTAAAAAACCTCAAAAAATTTGAACTTCGCGGGCTAGATGGGCGCTTTCGCCTTTAATATCCCAAAAAAATATTCCGTTTCAACATTTAGAGTGCTATAAAAGCCTTATAGGTACATTTCAGCTTAAGTCTGACGTAGGTTGAGGATAAATCTACGAATAAAACGCGCGAGGATTTCGCGCGCCTATTGTTTCAATAAACATTTCGTCCACGGAAAAAAGGTGCTTACAATGTAGGTATAGAGGGTATTTGAAAAGTCCAAAATAATTCTTGGGTGTTAGAATGAGTTTCGGATATATAAAAATAAATTGTTAAATTATTGTATTTAAAATAAAAACTAAAAAATAGAAATTAAAAAAAATCATTATTTGTGTGTTATTCATACTTTTTATTTTTTGTTTTGTATATTTTTGGATGTTACACATAATTGCAGCTTAGGTACATTATTTTCTAGGCCTAGAAATTACTTATGAACAAGTAAAGACTTGTCTATGGATACGGATGACAGGTAGACTTTTTACGCGAAAAAGCAGTGCACGGTGCGAACGGTGCTTGTGCCTGTAAAAGAGACCTTTAACTTTATGATTTATGGCTCAAATTTTCTCCCAGGTTCTGTGGACTATTCACGAGGAGGACCCGGAGTGGGGCGCCTGGCCGGGCATGCCGTACATGTGGTTCGCGAGCCACTGGCTGGCGATGTCGCACTCCTGCTACAACCCCATCATCTACGGCTACATGAACGCCAGATACCGACGAGGCTTTAAACAGGTGTATTACGCAGATTACATACATTGAAACGCAAAGGAAGAAACACATAAGCGGCCTTTGTACTGTTAACTGGAGACAGTCTACTCATATCTGCATAATAGAGACAAATTAAACAATTAAAGTAGGTATGGTTAAACACGGGTGCTAAAGCTCAAGCTTGCTGAGTCGTATTTTCATTACAAAGTCACAAAGATAAATATATGGTGTCTCTTCTAATGGAACTCGTGTCTATGGAATCAATAGACGTACTGTCTATTTTCCCTTAGGATCCGAAAACAGTAAATAAAGATGGCGCGAAGCAGAGACAATTTTAATAAGGTTGGGAAATAATAAACGATTAACTAAATTATAGAAATCTGATGAAGGTGAATGAAAAACCTACATCATTTAATTATATTTACGTTTACTTAGGTACATAATATATGACCAATTTATTTTCAAGGCCTTCGGATGTCTCTCTCGGATGCGCCTCGACACGCACTCTCGTCATCGCTCCAGCATGTGCGAGGGGATGCAAATGTCGGGTGAGTTTACAACTGTACCTACAACAAACATATCGGTTTTAACATTCCTATTCTCAATAAAAATTTAATTCCTTAAATTCCTAATTCCCTTTTCAAAATAAATCCTATTTTAGTTCTAATTTTATTTTATAAGTGTAAGTTTTTTTTTTTTTTTTTTTTTTTTTTTTTTGAATTGACTATATGTTGTTGGCCAGAGTGGCCATAACAACTTCACCCGGACAGAGGGCGAGCGCAAGTGCGCTCCAGCCAGAGGGGCAGGGGGGCAGCTAGCTCAAGGGCGCCACAAGGGACACGACCTCGGCTTGGGCCGCTGCCAGGAGAGGTGGCGAGGGTAAATCTACCACCGGATCGGAACGCGACCTCGACTGAGAAGATCCGGCAAGAAACTCAGCGGGCTTGTCGGGTGCCAAGGTGCGTCTAGGTAAGTAGACGCACCTTCTAGCGGAAGCGGGGGTTCGTCGACCTCGCCGGCGAGGTCGGTGTCTGGTGGGGAGTGTGCGTGTGTGTGTCGTTCTCCTCGACATCTGAGTCTATATAAGTGTAAGTAGTTTGGTTTATTTTGTTTTGTTGTTTTTTTTGGCGCAGGCTGTGGCTCCCTTTCATTAGGGTAACTTTTAGAATGTTTATTTTGTGTACATATCTTGGAATTCCTTAAAAATAAATAAATACACAAACTGTCATCTGCGGCAGTGAAGTGTCACCAACTTCGAAGTAAACGCGCTACGTTATTATGTGAAGTCTTATCCCTGGACGAAAATTGTATTACTAAATGTTGATTACTGTTGCTGAAGAATGTGTACGAGTATATAGAAACCATGTAATAAATATTACAGTTTCAATTGTTCTTCAGCCATTTTGCGGTTATGAAGGTTGCTTTAAAAGTCCGAAATAATACTTGGCGGTTAGGATGAGTATTTACTATATAATTAAATGGTATAAACAAGTTTTGTTAAGGTAAATCATTTTAATATCGTGACATTCGTGACATCAGTAGCTTTGTACCTAATTACTGAAAATATAAATAAAGCTCTGTTGACTATTTGAATAGCACAATTAGCCCGCCCAAGTAAAACTACCTGAAGAAAATATGCTTATCTACTCTTGTAAATTCGTAATGCTGCCAGAGGTATATTATACATTTTCAGAGTTGTTTGCGTGTATTTTGGGCATTTTTATGTACAGAAAATTGTTTTCCGGTACCTTCTCTTTCTGAGATAAGATTTCTTGATTATAATTTCATTTCATGTTTTCCTTAAAACCAAAAATGTATTATATTATTTTCAATAAAATATAACAATTCTATCTTATATATATAATAATGAATCTCTATTTCCCTTGGTAATCGCATCACGCGTGAACAGATGGAACGATTTCGCTAATTATTTTATTGTTGTGTTTATTATTGTCAGGAGAAGGTTCTTATGAAAGAAAAAAATAAGGAAGTTGAGCGGACCATCAGAAATGTTCAATATTCAAAGTTAAGACAGGACAACGTCTTTTGGGTCAGCTAGTTTTTAATAAATTCTACCACCTTTCTTTCAAACACTGTTTATTTATTTTCAATTTTAAAAGTCATCTGAAACACTTAAAGTGTTTCAGATGACTTTTAAAATCCTAGGCAATCATCGTATGGAATTAATTTTTTGTTGCTATTCATCCGTATTGGATTTTTTTATTTCGGAGAAATACCTTGCATATTTAATTTAAATTTATTTAATTTCTAGCAATTCTAAGAAATCGTAATGCCGTAGGTAATATCAAACTTTAGCGCATTTTATAATAATACTAGCTGAGCCTGCGACTTTGTCCGCGTGGAGTTTAACTTAACAAACTTTCATCCCCTATTTTATCCCCTTGGGGGTAGAATTAATCAAAATCCTTTCTTAGCGGATGCCTACGTCATAACATCTACATGCATGCCAAATTTCAGCCCGATCCGTCCAGTGGTTTGGGCTGTGCGTTGATAGATCACTATGTCAGTCAGTCACCTTTGAGTTATATATATATAGATTGAGTAGCTACCATAGATAGAAATGATTACTTTTAAAGTAAATCGTGGTACCAAATGTATGCGATGCAAATAATAAGATAAAATGAATATTTATGAAGTCCTAAGGACCTCCCTATAAGAATAATGGTGGTGATAAAATCTAACGGAAAACATTCGAACTTATACTGCCCGTTTTTAGTCTTTCGAATTTCGAATAAAGCAACTTACATAATATTTTATACTAATGTGTTCATTAGGTACCTATGTACCTATCTTTGTAAGATTTCTGGAATGAGAACGCTCCGTTAAAATCAGACACCTGTAACAATTCTCAGAATCTACGATGGTGTGATGCAAATAGTAATCGTATCACGTCTCTTCAAAGAGAATTACGATTATTTAACCAAGACATCAATAATTTTTCTCATCTTTCTTCAATAAATCATGTCTTCTCTGTTTCTAATCAAAGAGTCAAGGCATAAGCGAAGCATATTTATGATCCTTGCGTAAGAAATTAAAAAGATAGGAATGCGACGACCATCGTTTGTGTCTTTCACTATGCTGGCCATACTTGACCGAAAAACTAAGGTATCTCAGCGTTTTAGAATATTCAACTCCTAATCGTGTAAAATAGGATATTAATTTTGCACTAAAACATCAGTAGAAAGACTTTAAATGACAAATAAAATAAAAAAGTATTTGTCAGCATTGTTGAATACTGAACCCTTAAAATTTAAAATACCTCACATCACTATTCAAGTATTCTCCATTCCCTGAATGTTATTGACAGTAATTGGTCCTCCAGCAGATTACGAGCCTGCTCATAGATTTCAGAGCTGGGAATTAAATTATTTGACGATATCTGACCTACCTGTTTGTATCTACCATATATTATTTTTTATGAGGTTATTTTTTATGTTACCTACTAAGATTCGTTTAACTCTGGTTCAGTTTGTTTAGATATTACTTTGGATATCGGTGGTGGTTGCGTAACGTGTGATCGTAAAAGGCAGTCCCGTCTCCAAATCGACCCAAGCCTTCACGTGATTGTGTGCAAAGCGATCTCCACATTATCACACAATAACGTGTCGCGTACCCACTGTAATCTTATTTATATATTGATACTGGAGAAGAGTCGTATCGGGCGAGGATTCCCGACCGCGTAAACATCGCCCGTATTGCTTGGGATTAAGAGTATCGTCTACTTGGCTATGCTATGTAGCGAGCCCGTCTGCTCCAAGATGGCAGGAAATGAAGCGATGCTATTGGCCGAAGCGGGCGGGATCGCTTCACAGCACAACCAAGTGGATGGTCACCCATAGAGACGTGCGGGCACGGGTCATTGTAGGCTACAGGTTTAAAGTTTTATGGGAAGAATCCATAAAAAAAAATCGAATTATGAGGAATTAATTATCTAGCTTTTTCATTTAAATATATTTTGATTTAAGTTAATTTCACTATGTACAACGTCGCATTTAATTATCATAGATCTAAAACTGGCTTCACATTTTTTGTTGATGCAGTGAGTTGAGGGAAAACGTATAAGAATGGATATACTTTTAAGATAAAAGGCTGCTGAGTAACAAAATTTTTATGAAGCGAAGCTTCTTAAAAACGGACGTTCGGGGCGCTCGCCGCGCGGCTACTCTATCATTGCTAAGCGTCAGTAGCGTTACACGACATAATACTTACCTATAGTGCGCCGCAGTTCCTACGCTTTATACAATAATGTCTGGCTTCTTTCGGACGTCCCTAGACGGCACTGTTTTATTTCATATTCGAAATGCATATAGGATCCCAATAAAATGTGTCTGAAAACTCCGAGTTCGTTTTATTACAGAGCTGATTGGTGTAAACGGCATAGTTCGTCGGGGTACCAGCAGCAGCTATCTGAGCCGGCTGCATCGAGCCCCGACGTGCTCGTCGTGCGCGTCGGTGCGCCGCGGTGGCGGCGGCGGCGGCGGCGTGCTCGCGCGCACCGGCGCGGGCGGCAGCGCGCCACTAGCGCCGGCACGCGCGCTCTCTGTTCGCACCGACTTCAATTGAACAAACTCTAAGGCTCAATTTACACCGCATATTTGCATAGCATAATGAATGATTGAACTAAATAAGAGCCATAAATTCTCGAGAATGCGCGAGGATTCCACTGAAGACTCGCGACCTATTTTTTAGCTCGTGTTTCACAATTTACATAAAGTTCATTATGCTATGAACAAAAAAGTCGCTTCCATTCCATTCCGCGGCGGTGTTAATTGAGCCTAAGGTCCGTATTAATAAATCCATCTCAAGTATGAGAGTGATCTTGGAAATGTCGTTCTTATGTCATTCCGGTACAAAATTACATGTCAAAAGCGTACTCAGACTGCTCTCAGACTTGATATCGATTTATTTATAAGGGCCTAAAATTAGGCTCCAGTTAATAATTCTATCAAATATGTAAGTAATGTGCGTAATGGTGCATCATTGTGCATCTAATTGTAATAAACAGACATTGCTCATGGCTCATACTGACTTCAATTGATTTGATTTCGATTTTACATTTAATATATTGAACTATGTCTAATAATATTATCGAATACCCACCTACGTATAATAAGATGATATTGAATTAGTGTTAAATACGTGAATTGACCTCCATTTCCGAACACAATTATTTACGAAAAAACCGGGTAAGTGCACGTCAGGACATGCACAATGAAGGCTTCCGGACCCATTTCAATAGCAAAGAAAGATTTATCTTATCTATTACCAAAGTAGTGAAACACAAGAAACAAAGTTATATTTGCGGTTGATTTTTGAATCTCAGTATTGAGTTTATTCAGAAACTATCTGAATAAACTACAAATGGCCGTATCTTTTGATTGCGTTGTCTTAGAAGCCTAATTTTTTATACCTACAAGGGACCATAGCGTTTGATATTTGATATTAATTTCAACGTGATATCTCTTTCCGTTTCTGAAAAAAAGGGTCTTGATAGACAGACGGACAGACATCAAAGTGATCCTATAAGGGTTTGGTTTTTTCCTTTTAAGGTCCGGAACCCTAAAAAGTGATACAGTGTAATATTATTTACGTAAATTATAACTATTTGTATAACATGGACCTACTTATGTAATACCTCTGAATAATGAGACAAATGGCTAATAAATTTGTTTTTCTGAATTGGCTTTTATTTTTAATATCTAACATTTTCTTCCCTCGAATATTTATTTCTGGTCCCCACTGGTGGAAAATATACCTACTTGTCCTTCTAAAAAATCTAAATCGGTCTACAATTGAACATAGAACCTCGTCAATTTTCTAAGTCGGTTAAAAAGGAATACTTATTCTTTAAAAAGTCTTGCGAAACAACAAAATTAAATTAAATATAAGTAATCCTACTAATATTATAAATGCGAAAGTTTGTGAGTGTGGATGTATGTATGTTTGTTACTCCTTCACGCAAAAACTACTGAACGGATTTGGATGAAATTTGGAACACAGATAGATTATAACCAGGATTAACATATAGGATACTTTTTAACCCGATAATCCCGAAATTTTTGCTGAGTTAAAATACTACGCGGATGAAGTCGCGGGGCACAGCTAGTACTTAAATATAAATAAAATCATTTATATCATTGTGTTATGAAATTTTAGGGAGTTATGAGAACGATATCGTGAAAACAAAATGGACGGTATCAAGTAGTAACACATAGCCTTATTTTGAAAAGGCAATTTATATTGAAATTGGTTATTAATTAAATTCCTTGGCTTTGCCTTTGGTAAGAAAATATCCATGACCTTTCGTTATCAGTGTTCGTTCGGTACACATACAAACAATTGTAAGAATAAAACAGAATCGGGTCGGATGGACGCCGCGTAAATAAACATTCCGGGATCGACGGACAGTGTTTCCGATGGTTTGATTTAAATTCCCATGAAGTGATGGACGATCTTGCACAGGTGGTACCGTTACGGTTTCTGTAGATAGCACATATACCTATAGACAAATATATACATGGTTGTTTACTAGGTACCAAATATGAAGGCCATACATATCTCTGGTTAAAAAATATCCCAAATATTGACCAGGCACCGTGCCAAAATTCTATGAAATTCCTACTGTGGATTTCTGATATAGATAGTAAATTAGTTCATATACAGTTTGTTTATTATTTCAATGAGAACCCTTCACATTCCCTCGAGACAAAATTCCCGACTACACTACAGAATAATAGTTAGGTGGGTTACCTGTTTAGTTTCAGCAAGAACATTAAAATGTTATATTAAATTGACAATTCTTATTCATTGAGAGTCTTCCGTGTTTCAGCAGTCGGTTTTCTGAAAATAATAATAAAGTACTTATTACAAATTCTTTGACTTACTGCCACTTGCACTTATTAAGTATTTGGTAATAATTTAAACGCTCACTAAAAAAATATATACTGACCTACTTTTATCTACTCCTATAAATTATTTTTGCCCATATAAAGTTTTTTTATAGGATTATGGCCTGAATCGCCCTCCCATTGAGGGCAGGCCCGTGTCCAGGGGTGGACCATTAAAAGGCTAACTAATTATTGTTATTCTATTTCTGTTATCTTTGTTACTTTATGTTACAAATTATTAATAAACATCTAAGGACACCACGATACTTTTGGTTAGGTTAGGTTAGAAATGTGACCATAATGCCAGAGCCCAGCGCTTCGACGTGTGATTGTAAGATCTCGAAATCAGTGGAAACATTTAATTATTTCTATCTAACATTTCAACAAAATATTGGTATTTCTCATTTGGCAATTATGTAGAATTAATCGGGATTGACACTTAAAAACTTTCTGTGTTCTAATTATTTTTTATAGCACAAAATTAAAATACGAGTAGGTACGGTAAAAGATTTTTTTTTATCACAATTTCGTGATCATTAAGTATTCATCCGTTTTCGTAGGGCATTTGGATTTCATGTCAGTACTTATTAGGTAACTGAAAAGAGTTTAAATACATGGCTATTTTTTTAAAATGTGCTACGGTTGCTTTAGAAGTTACACACCTCCATATAAAGGTTATTGAATACCTTTTGATTACTAAAAAGTGTTCAAATGAGTAATGAAAGGTCTTTCATGTAAGGTACCTCTTACATGAGCATAATAAGTATGATGACAGAGAATAATAGTGTTCCATTGTGTCGTGAACGCCGTGCAGACCTAGACATCGTAAATTGATATTGATTGTTCGCTGTAAATGGTGAATGTGCGAAGAAGTTAAAAGGAACCTAGCGAAAGTCACTTAGTTTCTTTTGACTTTATCAAATGACTAGCTGAGCCCGCGACTTCGTCCGCGTGGAATTTAACTTAACAAAAAAGCCCGCTCCCGCGTTCTGAGCCCGCGCGAGAGGATCCATTTTTTAAATTTTGTTTTTCCAAAATTAAAGTAGCCTAAGTTACTCCCTTTAACATCAGCTATCTGCCAGTGAAAGTCCCGACAAAATCGGTCCACCCGTTTCGGAGATTACCCGGAACAAACACACAGACAGACAGACAGACAAAAAATGTTTCAATCGCGTTTTTGCTATAGGTGTCGTATGTACTTTGATATGCACTTAGTGAAAAGGTGTTATTTTGATATTACAAACAGACACTCCAATTTTATTTATTTGTATAGATACACATAGATATAGTCAACAAATTGGGATCGAAACGCACCGCAAGGCTTCTTTACGTGGCATTTCTGAGACCATAAGGTCGAATATCTCTTTAAACAGTTTTATTAAAATTGATAATTTCAAACGGAATGTATTGTCGGTGGGATACGATTCAATTTAATCGTCTGTTTTGATCAAGTGATTTGATATGTAGGAGATACTTTTTTATAGATGTCTGTGCTATAGTAAAATCCTAGCTTGCACTGACACAACATTTAAACTGATTTAGCATATTACTATCACTATTTTATTATAATTAACTATACAAAATAGAGTCAACACAAAAAAAAATCGTAAGTCCAAACGAGGGGCTATGTAGTACGTACCTATATTGTATACGTACCTATACTGTATGGTAGGATTAAGATTTAGTAATAAACCAGACGTGTAACAAAGAAGACGTGTTTAATTGGACGTACCCCCAACAGTACATGGCGACCCTGCCATGCGCGCGACTCTGTGCAAGTGCTTCAATTAATTAGACTTTATATATATATTTTTTTTTAAATCTTAAGAACGAGAATATATGTCTTATGAAAATAAAGCAATTTTGGGATACCATGGGCTCTTCACAAACTAAGGAAGAAATTATACTGGCCCAGAATGCAGCAGGAAGCAATGGAGCGTCAGTGCAGCAGATGGCCTCTCATCTTAGTATAACAAACATACTGCTGGCCATTATAGTCACCGTCATCGCAGTTGGTGTTCTGTATTGGCTCTACAAAAAGTGCCACATGATTTGGATTCGACAGGAGATAGCTGAAAGTTCGTTCCGGCGCAGGTGGTCGAGACGGGAGAGAGGCTCCCCTAAACAACGCAAGAGGGATATCGAGGAAGAAGTTTAGGTAGTTCAGTGTAGTGCAGAATCGGTGCAAAAGAAAAATAAAGTGTGTGCGGTGCGATAATCGTTGAACGAGGTATTTTCCTACTTTCTCTTATTTTGTTGAAACTGATCGATGTAAGAAACTGTATTAATAGAACATTACTTGATTGTCAATGTGAAACGGTATAGTAATGATATATTTCTTTTATTTTATTATGGTCTTAGTAACTCGTGTATGGCTACTGAATTAAATATATTATTTGAACAATTACTAACAATTCGGCAATACTTAATAAAGATTGGCCCTCAACGCCGAGAAAATATAAATGTTAAGGATAAGAAATCAAAAGAAGCCGAACAAATTTTTTATAAATTTAAGGAATGTTTACTTAACATAGAATTAGATATTAATAACAAGAAATTCGGATTAGCTGAATTAGAAATAATATCGAATTTAACAAATCGTATAGAACTATTATATAAAGGAATACTGGAACTTTGTCAAAGTACGTCAAGTATAGAAAGAGAAAACACCATGGCTTTTGATTTAAAGACTGCTGTAGCGCTTTTACCAGTTATGTCAGGCGAAGAGAAAGTAACAAAACAATTAATGGATTCTATAGAGTTATATGCTTCTATGTTAAATAAGGAAAATGTACCTACTTTAATTAAATTCGTCCTAAAGACACGCTTATCAGAATCAGCTAAATTGCGTTTATCAAGTACTTATGAGTCCACTACATCACTATTGAACGACATGAGACTTCATCTTTTAACAAAAAAATCTCCCGTGGCGTTGCATTCTCAGCTAATGCAAGCTAGCCAGGACTATAGCTCTATAGAGGAATACGGAAAACAATTAGAGGATTTATTCGTAAATTTGACGATTTCGCAAGCCGATGGAAATCAAGAATCGTATAAAACATTAAAACCTATAAATGAAAATTTGGCTGTAAAGCGGTTCACAGACGGGTTACGAAATCGACAAATAAGCATTATTTTAGCGGCACGCAATTATACCACACTTAAGGACGTGATCCGTGCCGCCAAGGACGAGGAATCTTCGTCTACACGAGAAGAACCATGCTCGGAAGCTCGTCAAACAGCATTCGTGGGACACCCACGCTCAGGATTTTATTACCGCACAAGTAGCTATTCAGGCCCAACCCAGCAGAGAGGCCGGGCTACCCGATTTCGAGGCAACAACCGGGGTGGCTACCAGCCATCACATACCCCCCGGTTTGCATCAGCACCTCGTGGCCGTGATTTCCGGGGTAAGTACAATAATTATTATTACAATTCGCGTGGCAGATCCAGTTACAATAATAATAATTACAATTCACACGGTTCAAGAATGCACCAGGTTCACACGCTACATGATAACGATGACGCAGGAAATTACCACACGGACACAAGTCATGCCGTTAATACTGGTACATCTAATATTACTGCTAACGATAACGCCGATCAGTTTTTCGCTCGTAACTTTATACTTGCATGCCAATGTAGTAGTTCGGTAGAATTTTTTATAGGAGGTACTAAATATACATGGTTAGTTGATTCTGGAGCATCACTATGCGCATTAAATTATGAAACGTTTGTTCGTTTGAACACCCATTTACATAAAAAAGGAGTTGCAATCAATGGAATAGGTGGCCAAATACATAGTGAAGGTGTCATCAACCTTGAATTGTTATCACATAATGGTGATAAGTACATTCATGACTTTCACGTGTGTAAACAATTACCATGCCATGCAGATGGTATAATAGGTAGAGATTTTTTGAGTAAATTTAAATGCGTCATAGATTTTGAACTTAACACATTGACTTTACAGAACTTAAATAATACTTTAACATTGCCGCTGTTGTTAGGAAATGTAGGGACAGATGTTTATTTATCGGTTCCTGCGAGATGTGAAAAATTTTTTCGTATGAAAGCGTATACGCAAGAGGAATGTGTTATTTTCCCAAAAGAATTATGTAGAGGCGTCTTTATCGCTGGAGGTATTAGTAAACCTTGTAACGGAGAAATAATGGTGCAAATATTAAATACTCGCGAAGATAGCGTGTCACTTAGTTATTTCATACCAGAGTTAGAACAATTATCTAACTATAGCATTTGTAGTTTTAATAAAACTAAAATAAGTGGAGATCGGGTTCGAAATTTATTAAATACACTAAATTTAGAAGTGCTTAGTGATGAAGAAAGGACTTCAATTATTAACATTTGCGCCAAGTTTTCGGACGTTTTTCACTTAACAGGAGACAAACTCACTTCGACGAATGTTTATCAACAAAGTATTACATTAAAGCCTGGTGTAGATCCGGTGTATGTAAAGCCTTATCGCTTACCTTTTGCACAAAGGGGGGAAATTGAAAACCAAGTACAGCAAATGCTAAATGACAACATTATCGAACCCTCAAAAAGTGAGTGGTCAAGCCCAGTATTATTGGTGCCAAAGAAAACAAATTCTAATTGTGATAAAAAATGGAGGCTAGTAATCGACTTTAGAAAATTAAACGATAGAATATTGGACGATAAATTCCCTCTGCCTAATGTGACTGATATTTTAGATTCCCTTTCAGGATCAGTATATTTCAGTAAACTAGACCTTTATCAAAGTTTCTATCAGGCCGACCTTGAAAATGATAGTAGACCGTATACTGCGTTTACAACACCGTCCGGGCAATATCAGATGACAAAATTGCCAATGGGACTAAAAATAAGTCCCAGCGCGTTCACACGTATAATGACAGTAGCTATGGCCGGTTTAAATTACGAAAAGTGCTTTGTTTATATGGATGACATAATTTGTTTCGGACGATCACTTCAAGGTCACAATAAAAATTTAATGGATGTGTTAGGTAGACTACGTAAAGTTAATTTAAAACTAAATCCCTCGAAGTGCGAGTTCCTGAAGAAAGAAATTCTATATTTAGGACACATTGTCTCGGACGCTGGTATTAAACCAGACCCTGAAAAGATAATTACTTTACAAAATTATCCAACCCCCCAAAATGTCGATGAGGTAAAAAGATTTGTCGCATTTTCTAATTATTATCGTAAATTTATCCCACATTTTGCAGAAATTACACTACCATTAAATAATTTATGTCGAAAAAATGTTCCCTTCGATTGGACTAATGACTGTCAAAATTCATATCTCCTATTAAAAAAATCATTAATTACCCCACCCGTTTTGCAATACCCAAACTTTGATAAGAATAACGTTTTTATTTTACAAACTGACGCATCTGGTTTCGCAATCGGCTCGGTTTTATGCAATTCAGATCGTAGACCAGTGGCTTACGCTAGTCGTACGCTAAATAAGGCAGAGCGAAATTATCCCACCATTGAAAAAGAAATTTTAGCTATAGTGTGGTCGGTAAAATATTTCCGTCCCTATTTATACGGTAAAAAGTTTTTGATTGAAACAGACCACAAACCGCTTATTTATTTATTTAATGTTACAAATCCATCTAGTCGCCTAATGAAATTTCGGATACAGCTTGACGAGTATGATTACGAAATAACTTATATCAAGGGCAGCAACAACGTAGTTGCAGACGCATTATCGCGTATAAATATATCTAGTAACGATCTGAAGGAGATGAATGAAAATATTTTAGCCGTTTTAACAAGAAACCAAAGGAAACTTATGACTGATAGACAGAATGAAAGTGATAATAATAACCCTCCGTTGGTTAGGCACACCCAAAACGATTGGTCTGATCACCCAAGAGTTGTGGAAATGCTTAAGACACCGAAGGATTATACCGAGCTAATATTTGAGAATGAAGAATATATTATGCGAAATGAGCAGAAACGTATATCAAGAGAAAATGATATGTTTATTTTTATCGCATCTAAGTCAATTGTTTATGTGAAGCCAGCTTGCCGATCGCGTTATACACGAGATGTTTTCGCGAGGGAGCTAGGTTTGTTTTGTAATCAAATAAATATAGATGTCATCTACGTTATTAAAGATGAGAAAAATAAGAATATACTGAAAGAGTTAACTCAATGTATTAATGAAATGACTCAGTGGTCCGGACCACGCATTTGTATTATTCAAGGAGTAGAAAAAATCACTGATAATGACACCAAACGCGTCATACTGAACGATTATCACATGTTGCCCAGCAGTGGACACGCTGGCATCAAGCGCATGCTGAATAATATACGTCGACGTTACTTTTGGACTGGCCTTGAAAATGATATAACTGACTTCGTAAATAAATGTGACAAATGTCAACGTAATAAGTATTTTAAATATGTGCGAGAACCCATGGTTATTACCAATACGGGTAGCTCCGCATTCGATAGGTTATTTTTAGATATAGTTGGACCATTAAGTAAAGATAGCAGTAGTAATATGTATATCCTAACAGTACAATGCGACCTTACTAAATACGTAGAAGCATATTCTTTATCATCCAAAGATACAGTGACTGTCGCTAAATCATTCGTAACAAACTTCATACTTCGATACGGAATTCCTCGTGAAATTATTAGTGATAGGGGTACAGAGTTCACATCTTCACTTATGGCCGAAATATGTAAAATTTTGAACATAAATAAATTACATTCCACGGCGTACCATCACCAAACAATAGGTGCATTGGAAAATAGTCATAAGAATTTAGTATCTTACATACGTACTCAATGCAATAATGAACCTTATAGATGGAGTGATTGGATTCAATATTGGTGTTTCTCTTACAATACGACGATTCACACTGAAACCAGATATTCGCCATATGAGCTTGTGTTTGGCAAACCATGTAATCTTCCCAGTAATTTATCAAGGGCAGTTGATCCATTATATAATTATTCAAATTATCCTTTAGAAGTTAAATTTAGATTACAGAAATCTCAGGAAGATGCTAGAAATAATTTGTTACTCAGTAAGGAACTTAGAAAATTAAGATATGATACATACATTAACCCTGTAACGTATAAAATAGGTGATTTAATTTTAATTAAGAAGGAGAATGGTACTAAATTGGATCCGCTTTATATCGGCCCGTATACTGTTGTAAAAGATGTATCACCCAATGTTATAATTTTAGATAATGGTCATGAAAAAACGGTGCATAAAAATAGAACAAAATTGTATAAACGCTAATACTTCTCCGTATTAAACTTAGTTAATAATATAGATGTATACTTAGTTTTAAGTCAAATACTTTGTCATTTTAACTCACTTACTTATATAATTAAAAAAAAAAAAATGTAAGTACTTACATACATTTTTTTTTATTTTTTTTTGGTAGGCCATGAGGTGTAGTACGTACCTATATTGTATACGTACCTATACTGTATGGTAGGATTAAGATTTAGTAATAAACCAGACGTGTAACAAAGAAGACGTGTTTAATTGGACGTACCCCCAACAGTACAGCTAGACGAGTAGAACCATACGTTATCCCTGTAACGTTTGGTTCTACTGCTCTACTGGATCGAATCGTATCCCACCGAAGCTATAATCAGTTTTATTTAAAATTTACTCGTACACTTTAGATAAATTTGTTCCAAATAAATATTCAACCTTATGGTGTCAGAATTGCTACGCAAAACTAGCCAAGGGGCCATCCATAAATTACGTCACACGAATTTCAAGATTTTTGACCACACTAGTTAGGGGGGGGTCCCTAACTAGTGTGATGTCACATATTTTGAAATTTTACATTTAGAAATTTATGAAATCAAACCAGCAGTTTAATTTCATTAATTTCCGAAATTATTTTTATTTCCTTTTGAAATTATTTTTCAATAAAATCTACATCAAATCAAACATAGGCATGAAACTTAACAAAACATAAAAAATGTATAGTCATGTAGACAGAGTTGCAAGTATTTTTATGTTATTCTTTAGTATGTATGTAGTTTAAATTTACTTAGATACTTAGTATAAAATATTATATTGAAAAAAATTTGATGTCACAAATTGTGGAACCCCTCCCCACTCCTTGTCACACAATGTCACACTTCGTCTACCCCCTCCCTCCCCCTTAACGTGTGACGTAATTTATGGATGGCCCCTTAAGTGGGTTACGTATGATTCTAGTTTGTTGTTATTATTGTAGGAGGAAAACTGACCCTGTATTGTGAGATGTATATTTCTCCTCCCCGCTTTTGTTTTATTCGCTCACATTGCTTATTTATGTTTGATTCCGCTCAACTCCAAACAATCCCGTTCTTGTTTGAGATCAGGACACTAAATCCTTGAACCTGTTTGTTATGGCGTAGGTAATACGAGCTGTGTTTACTTTCTTTTACTTCGGTCATATTTATACCCGTATCTATGAACAAGTCCATGGGTACTTGTTCAACACACAAACATAATATTATACAGAAGCTGTGTTTTTATACACAGAGATGAATAAAAGTAATCATGATATCAATGCTCTCCAGAGCACAAATAAATTTGTAAAACGTCGCACGCCTCACTAACTGAGATATAAACTCTATATGTATAAGGCTATACCCTACAAAACCTTACTAAAGCTTGACCCATAGCGCCATCCCACCAAACAATGCACTCAAATCTGAGTAATTTTCGCACATCTGCGTAGCTACTAGCTTAGTTTGCAAATTGCTACAAAGATGGCGACACCGGTCTTATTCAAGAATATTCCACAAAAATATGTAGGTACGCAGGTATAACAAAAATTTGAAAGCCTTTACGACACTGGCGATATTAATACTTGGCTAATAATTCTAACATTTGTCATTTTCTGAACTATCGAATAAAGTTAGTGCCTTAAGGTTGAAGCGTCGGTCGGGTTTATTGCAGTTTCTCTCAAGATGACGCTGTAGTCAACAGTTTCTACTTATTTATTTTTTACGCAAAATTTAAGCATTTCTAAGATATAATACTATTGTTTGCGATTAAGGCTTATTATACTGCATTGACATACGCAATAATATCAACCTAAAATAATTCATAATCTAAGCGTTTTCCGATGAAAAACTTCTGTCACTTTTTATTGTAATACATACACGCACACATTGACAAAAGGTGTATTTTAGCCACTAGCCACTAGAGGGCGTACTTTTATATTTATTGCGGCCTTTTTATTTTATAATAAATAGCGAATATATTATATTTTTGCTATTGTAAAATTCATTATTGTATGCGTATTCATCATTCTAAAAAACCGATAAAAAATATACATCTGTTATAGAATAATTTTATTGTCTGACTAGCTGTGCCCGCGACTTTAACTTAACAAAAATTTCGGGATTATTCATCCTCTTTTATCCCTTTGGGGTAAAATTAATCAAAATCCTTTCTTAGCGGATGCCTACGTCATAACATCTGCATGCCAAATTTCAGCCCGATCCGTCCAGAGGTTTGGGCTGTGCGTTGATAGATCAGTATGTCAGTCAGTCAGTCAGTCACCTTTGAGTAATATATTTAGATGTTACTAAATATAGTGAAAATATAACTGTAATACACTTGTTGGTGTATTTTCTAACATATGAGATACATTACTGAGAAATAGATGTGGTTTTCCATGTGAACATATTTTTATTTATAACAACAACAATAATTACAAGAAATCAACATAAAAATCGTGTCTCTATCAAAATTAAAGGACCTAGAGTCCTATACAGAGTAGCGTTAGTAGTGTTTCCTACATTGAGACACTACATGGCCTACTTTTTTGCAATATGTACACGACACCTTAGGCACACTATTTACACTAGACGACGAAAAGGCATCTCGGCGTTCTTCCTTCAGCAGGATCGATGCAACCGAGTCTGTAGATATCGAGGTGCCGGAATGCTCTATTGCCATCACCATTGGCTGTAGCTGTCCTTGAGTCCTGCCAGCATAATCACACCAACAAGTTCATCTTCCAGACCAGCTTGATTGGCAATCAGTTGTTGTTGCACGCATGTCATTCACATAGGCTTCTATGTTCGAGTACAATACAAGTTTAGTACCAAGCTATTTCTTCATAAGTTGTAAGCGTCGAGCAAGCCCGCTGTCAGCGTAGGCTTTCCGAAGTCGCTTCCATGTTTCCTTCGAAGTTTCAGCTGTCATGACGATGAGATATAGATGTTCGCTTAGACTCAAGCAAATCTTGGATCTTTGGCATCTTTGCGTTGAAAGTCGTCAACTTCCTCCGCAGGCTTCATGACGCAGTCCCATAGTTCGCTGTCGATCAAGTACATCTTCATGGCGAAGCTCCAAGCCGCGTAGTTGACGCTTCCCTTTAATTTTGCGAAGCTCAACGTTGTGTTGGCACCCACTGCTGTTGAAGAGCTACTAAAGACAGTTTGCTGTGGTTGTACCTTTGACGACGACTATTCTGAGTAGCAGCTTAAATAAAAACATATACGGAGGCCAGACAAGATATTTAATGTACAGCGTATTTTGACAGACAGAATAGAATTATATGCAAAGAGAATACATTCTATGTAAAAACAAATGTCAATATAAATTACACGGAATTTAAAAACTAATTATTAACAGGCCAGTTCTTTGATGATTTCCACTACGTAGGTTGCAACAAAGATAATCTACTATATAAAAATAAGTCGGGTTTTCCTTCCTGACGCTATATATAACTCCAGAACGCACGAACCGATTTCCACGGTTTTGCATTCGTTGGAAAGGTCTCGGGCTCCGTGAGGTTTATAGCAAAGAAAATTCAGGAAAAAATTCAACAGAACGCGGACGGAGTCGCGGGGCACAGCTAGTCTTCTACTATATAAAAATAAGTTGGGTTTTCCTTCCTGACGCTATAACTCCAGAACGCACGAACCGATTTCCACGGTTTTGCATTCGTTGGAAAGGTCTCGGGCTCCGTGAGGTTTATAGCAAAGAAAATTCAGGAAAAATTTCAGCAGAACGCGGACGGAGTCGCGGGGCACAGCTAGTAATAACTACATTAATTTAGCACTTTTGACGTCCCACTCCTGGGCACGGGCCTCCCCTCAACATGAGGAGGATTCAGGCCATAATCCACCACGCTGGCCCAGTGTGGGTTGGCGGATTTCACATGTCTTACGAAAATTGGTTAGATCTTCTAAGACATACAGGTTTCCTCACGATGTTTTCCTTCACCGTAAGCTAGTGATAATCATATAGAAATTATGAGTCACACATAGATTTCGAAAAATCCAGATGTGCGAGCCGCGGTTTGAACCCAATACCTGGTGCCCGCAAGACGCGTGCTTTAAGCAATCGGCTATCACAGCTTCAGCTCAATCAAAATAATACCAATAAATAAACAAATATCGCCAGACAAACATACCAACTGTATGGTCCCAAACTAAGCAAGGCTTGGACAATGGATACCGTACAATGGACTGGGGGCGATGCCAGTGACACCAAGACCAGGGCAAATTACGGAAAGGCCAATTCCGAAATTTACCGTGAAGGGAATCAAACCCGCCACCACCCGGTGTAGTGAGCCGAGCGGCCTACGCTCAAAACACTGCGCCAAGCGGTCGTCAATCGTCGATGGTAGTAAAAGTAAAAGTAAAAGTAAAAGTAAAAGTAAAAGTAAAAGTAAAAGTAAAAGTAAAAGTAAAAGTAAAAGTAAAAGTAAAAGTAAAAGTAAAAGTAAAAGTAAAAGTAAAAGTAAAAGTAAAAGTAAAAGTAAAAGTAAAGGTAAAAGTAAAGGTAAAGGTAAAGGGAAAAGGAAAAAGAAAAGGAAAAGGAAAAGGAAAAGGAAAAGGAAAAGGAACAGGAAAAGGAAAAGTTAGTCGCGACACCACACTGTTCAATGCGAAATAGAAAGACGATACGAAAAAAATAATAACTGGCTTGCTTTCTATAAGGGAGAGAGAGAGACATACAGAGAAACACGCGCACGCCGCACATATGGCGAAAAAAGTGTCGTTACACATTTTTTGGTCTTAATTTTTTCCGTCTAGCCCCCTTTCGCAACGCGCGATAAGGAACTTCATTCCAATATTTATTACATACTAGCTGTGCCCCGCGACTTCATCCGCGTAGTATTGGATTATTGGGTTAAAAAGTATCCTATATGTTAATCCCGGTTATAATCTATCTGTGTTCCAAATTTCATCTAAATCCGTTCAGTAGTTTTTGCGTGAAAGAGTAACAAACATACATACATACATACATCCACACTCACAAACTTTCGCATTTATAATATTAGTAGGACTTACCTAGTACATGTGTACATATATAATACTAGCTGAGCCCGCGACTTCGTCCGCGTGGAATTTAACTAAAGCCCGCTCCCGCGTTCTGAGCCCGTGCGACAAGACTCATTTTTTTAAATTTCGTTTTTCTAAAATAAAAGTAGCCTTAGTTACTGCTTATAACATCAGCTATCTACCAGTGAAAGTCCCGTCAAAATCGGTCCACCCGTTTCGGAGATACTCTTTGATTTCATGTGTTTTTTTTTTTTACGCCGCACCCTAATTGTTTTTCCGAAATTAAAGTAGCCTAAATTACTCCTTTTATCATCAGCTATCTGCCAGTGAAAGTCCCGTCAAAATCGGTCCAGCCATTTCGGAGATTACCCGGAACAAACACACAGACAGACAGACAAAAAATTTTTAAATCGCGTTTTTGCTATAGGTGTCGTATGTACTTTGATATGCACTTAGTGAAAAGGTGTTATTTTGATATTACAAACAGACACTCCAATTTTATTTATTTGTATAGATAGTACAGTAGTATCTATGGTATGTATATACCAGGTTCGGTATTTATTTGGCAAATACAGTAAATTTTCATTTTTATGTACCTATACGGTAATCCTAAGCCAGCGGCAACACTATCCTACCCACATATATGGATTTACATAGATAACGCAAATGTATGTACTTAGCGTGTCGGAAAACCCCGACCAAGCGTCAAGGTTGGTCGCCTATAACTTACAGTCCTTCACGACTACAGATATAAAAATATGAGTATGAGCGAGATAATCACTCGAGAGAATCGAAGCGGGCGGAGGGGCATCAGCGGCATCGGTGTCTTTGAATCGGTTTGGATTTCACGCCATCTATGACGTCACAGTAAGTGTTAAAAATTTGGCACGCTTGGTTTCAATACAAATCGTGATACTTGCGTAATCTATGTAAATCTATATCTGTGATCCTACCTATAATACACTAAACGAAAAAAATATTTCCGACAACAAACGCTTTTATAATAGACATCCGACGTTGTCAAGTCACCGCTCTCTACCAATTGACAACGTCGCGTCTGCAACAACGTAGTACCTCGTGTGGCGAATTGACGACCGCTTGGCGCTGTAGTTTGAGCGTTGGCCGCTCGGCTCACAACATCGGATGGTTGCGGGTTCGATTCCCGACAAAGGAAATTTTCTGAAACGGCCTTTTCGTAATTTGCCCAGGTCTGGGTGTCACTGGGATCGCCACCAGTTTAATGTATGGTAGCCATAGTACAAGCGTTGCTTAGTTTGGCACCATATAGTTGATGAGTAAGTCTGGCGATATTTATTTATTTATCTGATACCTATCATGTCAGCGATACATTCATTTATTTATTAGAAATTTAGTATTGTATTATGTCAGGAAAATATTAAAAATACTTAGCTCGTTACTTCATTTTTTTATTGAATGTTATTATTATGGTAATAAAAGATGAAAACCCGGCTTCGCTCGGGTGAAATGTGACTCATTACAATTTTCGGCATGATGTGTTTACATCCAAACAAAGTTAATAGAAATACAAATACATCCGACAGAGAACCAAAGTTATCGACATAGCTCAAAGAATTAGCAAGCTGAAGTGGCAGTGTGCTGGCTATATCTCGCGAAGAACCGACAACCGCTGGGTTAAACGTGTTCTTGAGTGGAGACCTCGACTCGGCAAGCGTAGTGTAGGACGCCCTCCGACCAGGTGGGATGACGATTTGCGAAAGACTGCAGGCAGATGCTGGATGCGGCAAGCTGAAGACAGGGCGCTATGGCGCTCATTAGGGGAGGCCTATGTCCAGCAGTGGACAAGCATAGGCTGATGATGATGATGATGAAAGTTAATCACTATGCAAAGCAGAACTAAATGAAATGAATACTCGTACGGAAACATCATGAACATTGAACACTGAATTTGTTTGTTCTGACAGCTCAATCAATAAATGCACTTCTTCTTCTTTCTTTAAAAATATGGCCCACCAACTAAGAACACTGGCACTGTCATCACTGACACTGACTGACATGCGTCCATAGAAAATATAGCTACTGTGCCGAATATTATAATTATAACATTGTTTATCACGACAATCCGAATTTTGCGGATATATGTTGTCGACTCAAAATCATTATTTTTTTAAGTTTTATTATTCTGGTAACGTTTCAATCGAGTCAACCGTACCCTTTGACGGAATTATTAATATAGATGGCGCAATATAGGGATATACATATTTGCAATAAAAATTTGGTCACCACCATCTGTCATTTCAACTAGTACACTATTAGCACGCAGTTTACTCAAAGTACAAATTTTATGTTAATAATGGCCTAATTTAGTCAGATGGTGCTGACAAATTCACACACACAGGCGTAAAATTTAACAAATTTTACGATCGATTTTGATTATGTTAATCTATTTTTAAATGCCTGAAATCATTAGATGCGAATACAATAATTTATTTAGAAGTGATAAAATCCATTGTTTTAAGGAAAAACTTTGTGTGTCTCGTATAAATTCGGAATGAAATATGTATGGAGAACACGACCGCCCCCATCACCTTAAGGTGAAGGCACCTGTCTAGTCCGCGAAATTCAAAATTTTCGAGTATTATTATAGTTTATCCAAAATCTGAAAACATTTAAGACAACATTTTGTGATTTGCGACAAACACAGTATGCAGTGCGTTTATTAATACATTTATTTTACTCTAAATATTATCACGGTGGAGTATTATACTAGTTAATCACTAAATATACAAAAATTGCCAGATTATCTGGATAGCTGTCGTTCTTGAAATGTTTTAGAGTAAGTTGTATATATTAATAAACACGGTCTTTTTCGCGAATTAGAAAATGTGCCTTTTATTATTGTCAGATTTTGAATAATTTCTAAAAAACCTCAAAAAATTTGAACTTCGCGGGCTAGATGGGCGCTTTAGCCTTAAGTAATTAATTTTACCTTCTCTATAGATACAGGGGTTAGGGTGACCGTCGACTTGAGCCGAGCGTATTGGCTGGGCCAAATGGACCGCTCGCTTCCACCAATAAGATTGATTCATATCCTCAGCTTATTAAAATGAAGCAATCCCATTGGTCACCCAGTATCCGAGACCATCAACCGCACACGCCGCGACAGTGCGGTAACATAGTTGTTTTACTTCATGAAGTTTGTCTGATACTTTGACTGTTATCTGAGATGTTTGGCAAGTACTTAAATAGCTTCCAAGGGTTGACTTAACAAAAAAAGTCGCTAGAATCTAATATATTCTACCGATGACGCTGAGTTCTTAATGAAACAAAACGCAATTTTTATGTTTATAAGCACCTAGACTAATTGAGTTCCCGACGGCAGTCGCCGACGGAGAGGCCGACCGAGGAAGAGAATGGCAAGATGATTTGAACACCTTTCCAGGGGGCATGGTCGCAAGAAATAGCTCAAAAAGAGATGTGTGGAGGGGAGGCCTTTGCCCAGTAGTGGGACATTCATCGGCAAAAAATATAATATATAACTCTAAATATAAAATTTAAAAATGCGATGCGACGAATTCTTAAACAAACGAGCTGATAATTTTCAATCGGCTGAACCGATTTTCATGTAACATAGCTAAGAACACTCTCGATCAGAATACCTTTCCAACAAAAAACACAAAACTAAAATCAGTTCATCGGCTTGGGCACTACGATGCCACAGACGGACACACAGATACACATGATAAACTTATTTAACTTACACCCCTCAATTTTCGTCGGGGGTTAAAACTAAGAAGACAAAATGTTTTCAGTTAGTTTCCATCTGCGCCGTAAAAAGATTACATTCAATTATTTTAACCTTAAGTATTATTTGGTCGTTTGAAGCCGAACAAAGAACTTTTATAGGACTATAAAATAGACATTACCTTTGTATATAATTGATATTTATGGCTTCACGCGTGACGTACCTACATCTCGGACAGGGCTGTTTTGCTTCAGACGAGATATTTTCCTTTACTTTTTGGAACGAAGTTCCTCATCGCGCGTTGCGAAAGGGGGCTAGACGGAAAAAATTAAGACCAAAAGTTGTAACGACACTTTTGCTATAGTTGTAAGCCGTGCGGCGTGCGCGTGTTTCTCTGTATCTCTCTCTCTCTCTCTCTTATAGAAAGCAAGCCAGTTACTTCGTTCCATCCGGGTGTCCCTTGACACCTCTCAAGTTTTTTTTTAACGATTACTACAAATGAGCGATCATATTACTAGAAGAGCCGTTAGCCCTTCTAGATAACCTAACAGCATGTCAGATACGGGTGGCACGTCAATAGTTTCATGGTCAAGATGGAAATCGAACCCGGACTCCTCTAACCACTAGGCTATTCACGCATTAACACATTATTTATACTCTTATAAGATATTAGTAGTAGAGTCGTATCAACTTATTAGTTGGTAGATATAGGTGGTCTATGTGCCACAAATATTAATGGTTTAAAAACAATTTGTTTTTGAAAGGGGTTTATTAAAATGTTCATCGAAATATTCTATTCATGTGTCATCCTCCATGATGTACCTACGAGTATCAAGGCTTTCACCGCCACTCGCGTAAAATACGCGCATCCAATACTTATACGCATTGGCCTCTTTGCCAAAGTAAAACCATCCTTTTTTTCTTCTGTGCCGGCTACATTTTCTATCGAAAATAAGCAAGAATATCCAATGCACTGCAGGTTTTTACTAGATATGAGTACCAAATCTATATTTATACAGAAGGTTTAAAAAGTCAGAAATAATAATTTTGATATTTAAATGTATCTTCAGTAGCTGATATAATGCCTAGTAAAGAAAGACTATATGTAACTATCATATTTTCTGAATTACTGGACTTTGAATATTTGTCAGAACTTTCATTTTGCGGCCTTAGGACCTTAGGATTGAATGTTCAATTAGAAAAAGAGCAAGAGCCTCTAGAAAATAGAGCATTCTGCAATATTCAAGAAAAATATTAAGTAAAATTTTGCAAAATAATTGGTTTATGCCATTTTTAAAACTGGCAAAGCTACCTGCCTATAAAAATTGTGTTTGAATTTCGATCAAATTTATCAACGACTTAGTTCAATGCCCGATACTCATCCAAACCTTTGAATCACCTAGTATATTGTTCTGAGTATCTACATTTTCCATTGGGCGCGCATTTGATCGCGGCAGCACATTGAGCGCGTATTACACGTGCCAGTCCGTGGGAGCCTTCAAACTTTTTAAATATTGCATTTTCAGTTCCAATTTTGAATTTCCAATGAAGTTAAAAATGAAGGCGAAAAATCCAATTTCGTTTAAATATTTTGTAACTAAAGTAGAATGGTCTTCGTAATTTGGTTTGGTAAAATAATTAAAACTGACGGCGAGGTCCTTGATGTGTGAAAGTCATTGGAGGAGGCCTTAGTCCAGCAGTGGACATCTACCCACTGATAGATTTATGGAACAATTGACCCAACCTACACATTCAAATCCGACACATCCCAAAAAGTATATATACCTAACTAGCCTGTACCCGCGACTTCATCCGCATAGTACTTATTTAACTTAACAAAAATTTCGGGATTATCGGGATAAAAAGCATCCTATGTGTTAATCCCGGTTATAAAATATCTGTTTTCCAAATTTCATCCAAATCCGTTCAGTAGTTTTTGCGTGAAGGAGTAACAAACATACATCCACACTCACAAACTTCCACATTTATAATATTACTAGCTGTGCCCCGCGACTTCATCCGCGTAGTATTGGATTATTGGGTTAAAAAGTATCCTATATGTTAATCCCGGTTATAATCTATATGTGTTCCAAATTTCATCCAAATCCGTTCAGTAGTTTTTGCGTGAAGGAGTAACAAACATACATACATACATACATACATACATACATACATACATACATACATACATACATCCACACTCACAAACTTTCACATTTATAATATTAGTAGGATTAGTAGGATTACTAAGGGTTATTTTTCATCCAAATTAAACAGGAAATCCGCATACATGACTAAATGTGAGTTACCCGTTTCAATTCTTCTAGTTACCCCAAGAACTATCTGGGTCACCGAGTAGCCTTCCGAGTAACACTGGGTGCATTGAACCAATGCAATTATTTTTCAAATCAGTCAGAGTGGCTGGCTGACCACCCCCCCCCCCCCCCCCCCCCCCTTACACAAAACTTACGTACGTATTCTTGGACACTGTCCGCAGAAGCAGGCGAGAAGAAGTACTTACTTATAAGTTCTTAATTATAATTAAGTTAAAATATCTTACAAATTTCGCATTGTCTTATTTTTTTTTTATTACTTTATAAGTAAGTATTTGACCACAATCTCACCTGATGGTAAGTGACGACGTGGTCTACGGTGGTGCATACTTGGCTAGAAGCTAAATTTAAGATGAAAGAACTTTACTGTTTGCCTTTTAGAAACTTTCTGAACCTCAGTAATTAAAAATGATGTTTAATAATCTTTTTAGCTTTTTAGTTAATAGCAAACAAAGTCATTTTTATTGCGTCGTTCAAAGAATAACAATCATATTTTTATTGGACAATAAAACTGCATTTGCACACATATAGGTACCTAACGATATGTCTCCTGTTAAATTCATAACGAAATACCTAGTAGTTTTGTTTACGCATTACTTACTACTAATCAATAATGTGCTATTGCTTGGACGAATAAACATGGAAATATGGACCGATATCCCCAGATAAAGGAATTTATTATCATAAGTAGGTCATCAGGGGAGGAAGTGGGCATAAATACAGGTAATTTTCATACATTTCAGATTCAGAACTCAATATCTTTCTATGTTACTAACATTTTTTTCTTTTATTCATAAAACGGTCGGCGTGCATTCGTACGACCCGCCTGATGTTAAGCAGTTACCGTAACATATAGGTACCTATACAGGGTGTAAGGAGCATCGTAACGAAAACTGATACCATGTATTCAACTCATGATTCTGGACGCCCCAGAGTTGGAATGTTCCGTCGATACTTTCATGAATTATAGTTAAATTTTTCAGCATTTGACAATTGATTTTAGCATGAAATCATTATACAAATCTATTTCAAGTGATTTTATATGACTAAATAAATAATTATTAATTTAAACATCAACTGGAATGCACGCATCCCATGCCAACGACGGAAAATTCCTACTTTGAATCGATAGTAACAGTTTTCGTTTCATCGTCCCTTACACTCTGTATATACACTCTGCTTGCATGCGGCCGACTTGAAAGGGTGTGGGACATAGGTAGGGGAAGGGGGGGAAATCGGGGATTGGGTTTTCGGCTACTTTACGCCACCGTGCTTCTAAGTGAGGGTGGAACTACCCTGATGGCCTGATGGAGCCAGCCGCTAAGTAAGAGCTGTATTACATTGGCTAGAGCTTGGCTCGACCACCAACCTTGTCCAACTTTGACCTTTACCTTCAGGAAATACTTTTTAAAATTGGGTGATAAAATTTTATTGAGAATAAGTGTTAAAATTTCGATAACATTTTTATAAGTGCCATTCAATTTTATGCCTTATACTCATCCAAACCCCAAGTATAATATCTGTCTCTTGAAAAATCCTGTACCTACAGGTTAAACATAAAGGGTAGATATACTTTTTTCAAAACTTAAGTTTTTAATTCTAAAACTATCAGCTTTGGAGGAAACTTGAAAAACAAAAGGTGTTATAGGAATACAGCTGTTGACAGATTTCAGAAGTCTACAAAACCTTTAGTACTTCAATTGTCCCACAAAGCCGATAGTTTTAGATTTACAAAGTTAAGTTGCAAAAATATAGTATACCTTTTTTGTTTCACCTAGTACATGCTTGGATTGGTTATCTGCTGCAAACCCATACCTCATATCTCATACCTCTACGGTTTATGTTAACAGCACTTCGGTTTGTATACACCCTGTAGTAATAAAAGACGAGGACGCATTGGCGATAAAAAAAATCATGAATATAGTAAGTATACTTTTTTCCCTGTGTACCCACTATAAGGGTGACGG
This sequence comes from Notodonta dromedarius, assembly GCA_905147325.1. Lineage (NCBI taxonomy): Eukaryota > Metazoa > Arthropoda > Insecta > Lepidoptera > Notodontidae > Notodonta > Notodonta dromedarius. The sequence goes on from LR990167.1 coordinate 4,328,820, forward strand.
TACACTTGGCTGTGCTATTAAGCGGGCCAACCTGCATCGACCAATAGGATCACTTTATTTTCTGTTATCTCGAGCTAAGCTGGGTGACGCTGAGGTAATTAAGCGATACTATTGGTCGAGGCGGGTGGGCCTGGGACCGCTTCATACCACAGCCAAGCAGACGGTCACCCTAAAGATTGCTTTCCAACAACTGTATATTTTGTGCAGTAGTTTGATATTGTGAATGATATTGATAGAATGTTTATTAAGCCTGGGCCGCACTGGTAATGCAATAACGATGCGACAGTCATTTTGATAAAACAAACCTCTACAAACATGGCGTGGCTGCATTACATACGCAAAAAATTGTTTATAAATCGCCGTTGTATCGCAATCGACTTATCTAACGGTACGGCCTCAACCCGAATTCGAAGTTTTAAAGAAGGCACACAAATAAAATTATGTTTTTAATCGTGGCTCCAACATGATGATATCTATAGTTAAGTAAACTCAAAATATTCGTAGGTGCTCCCAAGATTGCTACGTCTTGCCTGCGTACCTACCACAACATCATCTTCGCCTTGGCCTGCCACGACGTCGGTGACCATCTTTGGGCAACCAGGTATTAATACGATTTGCCCCCCTTGCGACTACTTAACCATTTATTATCATCAAAGAATATTAATGTGCATATTTGCATATAAGTTATAACCAGAACCTCTTACTAACAATTTTATTAATTTACAAAGCAGTCTACGAGGCATCGCTAGCTCAAAACCCATTGTCTCAGTCTGAAATCAAATAAGCTTATCAAACAATTTATCATTTTACGACGTTGTAATAGCTGAGGTGGCTCTACAAAATGTGTGGCTATTCAGTCCGTGCTTAGAACCAGGAGTTTGGTAAAGACAATGAAAATGCAAAGGGGTAGCTTGTTTGTTCATCAAAGTTTATTTAATCAAGGGATATCAATGTATCATGGCATTAAAATAGAAATGTATAAAGCTCGCATCGGATTGCTTTACCATATTATGATAAGCTACGGACACCAGAGACATCGCCTGTTAAGGAGTGACATCACTACTGAAGCGGGACATCACTAGTCGGCGGCCACTACGAAGAAAACTTTTGACAGCGACAACTTTTATTATTTCACACATTATAATTAAAACTCTATTCTATTATAATTAATTCAATTTTCAATATTATTGGAGTCAGATAGTCATTTACAACCAATAAAGAAGAATAATTCAAGTTCCCTTCATGGCGGCTATCATTGATAACTAACATCGCCCTTAATTAAATGTTGTGAAATGGCTTTAGGGTCTTATCACACAAATTTATCGCCGCCGATCGTTACATCGATGGATGGTAGAATGATCGATGTAGAGTTTGATCTATAATTTCTACACAGAGCAACGTTCAATCGATCATCGATCAATTAGTTTGGTAGCACCCTTAGACCCCCGCATTTCATATTCCCCGGAACCAAGTCTGTTAATCGAGCCAAAAAAAAAAATCCGTTAACGACTGCGTCTTGAGTCGAGTCGAGACGAGAATCGGTCGGCACGGGTGGGAAAGTAGACAACAGAAAACTGACAAAACTGACAGGTTTTGAGTCGAGTGTAAGTCGAGCGTTATTGGAACGGTGAACAGACTGTGCTCTGTGTGAGTACAATCTGCCGCTTTTCCTCCAACGTGGTGGTCGGAGCCCTTATATAGTTTTTAATGTTTGTCTACCTTGAGTTTATTTAATTACGTTCCGAATTCTTAAGTAATAAGTTCTTATTCCTTAGGGTAGATTTTAATTATTTATTGTTAACATATTTGATATAAATTCTGTCTATATAAATAATAGTTCGACGTTTTTTATGTTATTGTCATTTCCGGATTCGCGGCTATGTTTTATTTATAATCATTAACTTTCTTATATTTTTAAGGTAATTGTATCTCATTAGTTTGTGTGTTTGGTTTTGATATTATGTATGTTTAGAGATCTTTTCACGACTGGTTTTGTTAGTTATTTACAGTCATTTAGATTTTTGGTTTAGTTATTCTAATTTGGAGCAAATTTAATTAATTTAAGTATTTAACTTTTATTTAAGTTTTAATTTGAATAATATGTCTTTAACTTATTAATGGTTGTAATTTGGTTAAAATTCATTGTTTCTGATATTGATGATTGTTTGGATGAGTGATTGATAATTTTTGATAGTACTTACTTGGTAACGGCTGAATGTTGCCGTGTTGTATTTTTATTTTTAAATTCGCTTAGCACAAAGTTATCAGACACGGCCTGGCTTCTCATCAGACAAAATTTCCTTGTAACGTTGTCGACAAGTTGTATATTTATACGGATTCCTGGTCGTGTCTGATTTCTTCGTGTTTAGCATGTTCGGCTAACTTGGTTAGGTACTGGTCGTGTTTTAATATTTTATTTTTAACTAGCTGACCCGACAGACGTTGTTCTGTCTTAACTTCAAATATTGAATTCGAATTGTTCCGCTCAACTTTCTTAATTTTGTCTTGCATAAGAACCTTCTCCTTAAAATAATAAACACAACAAAAAAAGAATTAACGAAATCGTTCCATCTATTGACACCCAGACCTGGGCAAATTACGAAAAGTCCATTTCCGAAATTTACCCCGGTGGGAATCGAACCTGCAACCATGTGCAGTGAGCCGAGCAGCCTACGCTCGAACCACTGCGCCAAGCGGTCGTCTATATATATAGATCATTTTATGTATTCGCGACGCTAAACATACGCTACGCTTGATCTCGCCAACGCGTCCCATTTTTGCCCAATAGGACAGACCCCGTGAAATGCTGTGTGTATCAGTGATGTGTTCGTCACAGTTTCGTTCACAGTTTGTATGATACTTTGACTGTATACACTGTTTTTCGCTGTGTACCTACTATAAGGGTGACGGTCCACTTGGCTGTGCTATTAGACGGGCACACCTCCATGGTCCATTAGGATCGCTTTATTTTCTGTTATCTCGAGCTAAGCTGGGTGACGCTGAGCAAATTAAGCGATACTATTGGTCGAGGCGGGTGGGCCTGGGACCGCTTCATACCACAGCCAAGCAGACGGTCACCCTAAAGATTGCTTTCCAACAACTGTATATTTTGTGCAGTAGTTTGATATTGTGAATGATATTGATAGAATGTTTATTAAGCCTGGGCCGCACTGGTAATGCAATAACGATGCGACAGTCATTTGATAAAACACACCTCTACAAACTTGGCGTAGCCACGCCATGTTTGTAGAGGTTTGGTTTGGATATGCAACCGCATTACATACGCAAAAATTTGTTTATAAATCGCCGTTGTATCGCAATCGACTTAATTAACAGTACGGCGTCAACCCGAATTCGAAGTTTTAAAGAAGGCACACAAATAAAATTATGTTAAACAATTTAGAAGAAGGATCCACCACTCACCCATGGCTTGTTAACCTCCAAAATTATAAATCAAATAGGTTGATCGATAATGGAAGAGGTCACCAAAACCTAACTCCTTCGGTCGAGTCTGTCAGTCATGAGTGTCAGGGACCCTAATAATGTGCAATTTTCCGCGGAACAAAGCGAATTAAAAGTAAAATTCGAGACGTGTTTCGCCTCTGAACGAGACATCCTCAGGAAAGTTGGGCTACGACTGAGCCTAAAAATTATGTTTTTAATCGCGGCCCGAATATGATGGTATAGGTACCTATAGTTAAGTACACTTAAAATATTCGTAACTCCCAACATTCGTATTAAAAATTATGTGTAGTTCCAGTTTGAACCGCTTCAGCCCGTCTAAAGATAATAATTAGCGGAGTTAGTTTAGTCTATCACATATTATATTCCCCGGAGGAGTAGTGCAGCCACAAATTTATCGATTCAAAGTATTTTGGTCCGAATGTTATAAGAGACGAGCCTATTATATAATACCGGGCACATATTTCCCTCTCAGCGCGAGGAGTCGTGATTACGCACGACGTAGGAACACCTTTTTATCTTTTACTAATTGCCCGCCCAGGCTGCATGCGGTTTTTCTCTACGATTTATAAATTAAATAAGATTGGGTTATATATTACACATAACCCTTTCGGGAAAAAGTTCAATATGATATTGAAAACGGCATCAAAGCCGTTGCACATTTTAAAATAACTATTCAGCGATATTTTTTGTTTTTATTTTGTACGTCTTGTCCTGTGTCTGGTATTGCTATCCAGAAAATGATTTATATAAATTTCATTGAATTCGTTGCATTACTGATCTGGCTAGTTTTATCGGCTTGGAGTACGAGTATTTTGAGCCAACTAGAGTAACACCCACATCTGCCACATGTATAGATAATGTCATGACTAACTTTAATTTGTTGGAAAAATGTCTCGTGAGTGGCGTGAGGTCAGATCACAAATGTCAAATCGTAAAATTGAAATATAAACAGAAAAATAATCCCTTAATAATACAATGTAGGAACTTAACAAAAAAAAGTTTAGAAAACTTTAATAAAAACCTAGAACCACGTCTTTTGTCACTAAAGCCACAATATGACAGCCTTAATAACATGTATAACGCACTTGTCGAGGCCATACATATTGAATTTCAAAAATCATGTAAAATTAAAAAAAATACCATTAAACGCAAATTTATGTTTAGTGACTGGGCCACAAAAGGTATCAGACACAGTAGAGATATCTTGTATGACCTGTACGATCAAAAATCATATACAAATGATCCAGACTTTAAAAACTATGTTAGAAACTATTCAAAGATCTTTAAGAAGGTCTGCATGCAAGCTAAATCGGCATATATTAGTAAACAAATAAAACAAGCAGATAATAAAATAAAAACCACTTGGAAGATATTAAATACTGAAACGGGTAAAAACAGTTCATCAACTAAATGCGATATTAACCTAAAAATAGATGACAGTAATCTAATACTATCCGACAAGGCTGAAGTCGCTAAGTTTCTCGAAATTTTTTTCACTAATATTCCGGTAGAAACCACTAAACATCTTCTATCGTCCCCAGCTGCGGCTGAGAATATTTTAAGAAAAAGTGTTATGCCTTTAAATAACGCTCATTTGTTTGAATTTCATTCCATCACACCTCTAGATATATTAAAGGCTTTTAAAACATTATCCGTTAAAAAAACAGAGGATCTATGGGGTCTGTCAGTAAATGCCGTTCAATCAATAATAATCAACATCGCGCCAATTATGGCGTCGATTTTTAATTCTTGCATCGCAGAAGGTGTCTTTCCTGATCTCATGAAACATAGCAAAGTCGTACCCATATTTAAATCGGGCTGTCAAAGTAATCCATCTAATTATAGGCCGATATCTGTGCTACCAGCATTAAGCAAGATATTTGAAAAAATTATACTTAACCAAATGTCAACATACTTCAACGAAAACGGTATCCTACATGAAAAACAATTCGGGTTTACAAAAGGTCGATCTACACAAGATGCTGGATCCACCCTAATTAAAACAGTCTTAGGGGCTTGGGAAGAGGCGAAGGATGCGATAGGTGTGTTCTGTGACCTTTCCAAGGCATTTGATTGCGTAGACCACCATACGCTCATACTAAAACTAAAATTTTATGGAATTCATGGTAGATCCTTAGATCTTGTAAACTCATACCTATCAAATAGGGAACAAAAGGTGGCAATTGATAATGTTACTTCCTCAGGCTCTCAAGTTAAGATGGGAGTTCCCCAAGGATCAATTCTGGGTCCGTTCTTGTTTTTAATATACATAAATGACCTTCCACACACAATAAAAGAGTCAATGGCTAATATAGTCCTATTTGCTGATGACACATCACTTATATTTAAAGTGAATAGGAAAGACAGGGATCTTGTAGAACCCAATAAAACACTAACTATGATTTCAAATTGGTTTTCTGCAAACAATTTACTTTTAAATGCTGGCAAAACAAAATGTATTAGATTCTCTACCCCAAACGTATACAAGGTTGATTCCAATGTAAAACTCGACGGAAAAGCGCTAGATCCGGTACCCTCAACTGTCTTCCTAGGAATAACAGTAGACTCTAAACTGCAATGGGGTCCTCATATAGAAACTCTCGCAAAAAAACTCAGTTCTGCTGCTTATGCCGTCAGGAGAATAAGACAGATGACTGATATAGCTACAGCTAGGCTAGTGTATTTCGCATATTTTCACAGCATCATGGCCTATGGCATATTGCTGTGGGGGTCTGCTGCTGATGTTAATACTATCTTTATTTTACAAAAAAGAGCTATTCGCGCTATTTACTGCCTAGGCAGCCGCGATTCCCTTCGTGAGCTTTTCAAGGAGATAAATATACTTACTTTACCCTCGTTATATATTCTCACGAATATCATGTACATACGTAAAAATATCTCCTTCTATGATAAAAATAGTGACATCCACAGTATTAACACTAGAAATAAGCACAAGTTTGCAGTCCCAGGATACAGGCTTAGTAGAACCAGCAAAACGTTTATGGGCAATAGTGTTCGGTTTTACAATAAAATTCCATCTAGCATCACAGACCTACCAGATACAAAATTCAAAGACGTAATTAAATGCACGTTAATGTCCAAAGCATATTATAGCATTAAAGATTATATTGATGATAAAGACGCTTGGCATACAATACCTCTCTGCACACAGCAACCCTCTGGCATTACAATTTGAAATCTTATGATTATATTGTTTTCTTATATTTACGCGAATACTACACATTGAAATAAAACTATTTTACCGGCAAATTGAGATTTCATCCAACGAAATTAAGACAGTATTGACGACATTTGATTTTAATAAATGCATAGATACTTTAAATAAGCGCGAAACATCTAAATACAATGAATGCAAAAATAAACACATTATAAAATATGAGAAATTAATCACCAAATCAAATGTCAAACATCCTTCAAATCATGGTAACGGAACGCACCCGTGCACCAAAGACAATATTAACTCACGCGCAGTTGTCAATCTGTCAAAACAAAGTTTGGATGAAAACATCGTGCAAGTTTTGCAAAAAGGACTAAATTTCGCTGTGCCGCCACGCAGGATCCCTTATGAAGACATTATCTGTAGCGTCGAGGATGTTCTAGCCAAAAATAATTTTAAAAAGGAAGACTCCGAGGCAATAAGACAGGACGTATCATCGTTGTTACGCCGTAGTTCAGTGCCCAAACAAAATCTTTCTAAGAATCAGTATTTAGCGTTGAAGAACTTACGTACTAGGACAGATATTACTATTCTCCGCGCGGATAAGGGAAATGCGACGGTAATAATGGATACGTCAGATTACAATGCTAAAATTGTAGAACTTCTATCGGATGAAACAACATATAAAAAGGTCAAAACAGACCCAACTACAAACGTGTTAAAAACAACTACCGATCTATTAAAGAAACACTCCGACGCATTGAATCTAGACGTCAAATCATTGATACCTTCGTGCGCAAAACCACCTAAGCTGTATGGGTTGCCTAAAATACACAAGCCCGAGGCCCCGCTGCGTCCTATTGTAAGCCAGATTGACACACCAACATACAGTCTGGCCCAGCACGTAGCAAAGGTGCTCTCACTACTAAGAGGACACACAAGAGCACATACAAAGGATTCATACCATTTTGTCAGTGAGATTAAACATCTACATCTTGCTGACAATGAAACTATGGTCAGTTTTGATGTTCAGTCTTTGTTTACCTCTCTACCTGTAGCAGACTGCATCACTATAGTATCAAAGAAGCTAGCAGAGAACAACATGCCGGAGGAATATGCTGAACTATTAAAACATTGCCTTACATCTGGGTATCTGTTGTGGAATGAACAGTTCTACAAGCAAGTAGATGGTGTAGCGATGGGCTCCCCTGTTTCTCCCGTTGTCGCCGATATATTCATGGAAGACTTTGAGGAGACAGCCCTTCGCACTTCACCTGTGACCCCAAGATTCTACAAGCGGTACGTAGACGATACTTTCACAATATTACCATCTGACAAAATAACAGCATTTCTCGACCATCTTAACTCCATACACTCTAAAATCAAATTTACAATGGAGTTAGAGGCCAACAACACTCTAGCATTCTTAGATGTTTTAGTAATCCGTAATCCTGATAACACCTTAGGCCACACCGTGTATAGGAAAAAGACCCATACTGATAGGTACTTAAACGGTGAATCTCACCACCATCCAACACAGTTAGCTACCGTGGGAAAATCTTTGTTTCAGAGAGCACAAGGGATCTGTGATGAGCAACACCTGGCTGCCGAGATCCATCACGTCAAGCAAGTATTGCATGACAACAAGCTTCGGATCCCGCGCCTCCATCACAGTGACCGAGTGAAACCAGCCACAGTCGAGCGTCTACCTGCTGTACTACCATACATAAGAGGTGTCACAGACAAGATTGGCTACATCTTGAAACGGGCTTCAATCAAAACTTACTTCAAGCCACCCAAGAAGATTAGTCAGTTCTTACCACCTGTCAAGTGTCACATTCCTCTACAAGATGCAGGGGTATACAAACTCGATTGTGAATGTGGGCTCTCCTACATAGGGCAAACTAAAAGATCAGTAAAAACCCGCGTAAAAGAACACATAGCTGACGTGAAACACCGGCGCTCCACGAAGTCTGCAATCTGTGAACATGTACAGGACCGCACCCGCCATTATATCAGATTTGATAAACCACAGATCCTCGCAATAGAACACCGATTCCGACCAAGGATGATACGTGAGGCCATTGAAATTAAAAAACATCCTAATTTCAATAGGGAAGATGGCTGGGTGCTACCACCAACTTGGGATCCAGTAATTAATATAATTAAATCGAAAACCAAGCGTACCATTGCAAGACCTCAAGACACAGTGAGCACTTTCTGCGTGGATCGGACCGCAAACACCAACTAAATTTTGAGGGTACCCAGTTTTTAACTATGACATCAGGACGTCTAACACCTCAGTCCCCCCGTGACCACGGTTGCTGTAAAGCAACCGAAACGTCGGGAACATTAAAATTAAATAAACGCGATATAATCCGTAAAAATAGTTTTATTTCAATGTGTAGTATTCGCGTAAATATAAGAAAACAATATGTGAACCAGTACGGACTGGAAATCGCAAACAAAATACGCCGGTTGGAAGATCTCAAGACTAAACGCGCAAGATTTACAACATCTTTAAATTTCTTGAAGAGATGCCGAGACCACAATCTCATTCCTACGTGTGCCAAGATATCTGCAAAGAAGGACATACGAGGAAGCGTTAAGATCCTAAACCAGGCGAGTAAAAAGTTACTACGGGTGATGATTCATCAAACGCGTTCCGATCTATATAACATCAGCCGGCAAATTGAGATTTCATCCAACGAAATTAAGACAGTATTGACGACATTTGATTTTAATAAATGCATAGATACTTTAAATAAGCGCGAAACATCTAAATACAATGAATGCAAAAATAAACACATTATAAAATATGAGAAATTAATCACCAAATCAAATGTCAAACATCCTTCAAATCATGGTAACGGAACGCACCCGTGCACCAAAGACAATATTAACTCACGCGCAGTTGTCAATCTGTCAAAACAAAGTTTGGATGAAAACATCGTGCAAGTTTTGCAAAAAGGACTAAATTTCGCTGTGCCGCCACGCAGGATCCCTTATGAAGACATTATCTGTAGCGTCGAGGATGTTCTAGCCAAAAATAATTTTAAAAAGGAAGACTCCGAGGCAATAAGACAGGACGTATCATCGTTGTTACGCCGTAGTTCAGTGCCCAAACAAAATCTTTCTAAGAATCAGTATTTAGCGTTGAAGAACTTACGTACTAGGACAGATATTACTATTCTCCGCGCGGATAAGGGAAATGCGACGGTAATAATGGATACGTCAGATTACAATGCTAAAATTGTAGAACTTCTATCGGATGAAACAACATATAAAAAGGTCAAAACAGACCCAACTACAAACGTGTTAAAAACAACTACCGATCTATTAAAGAAACACTCCGACGCATTGAATCTAGACGTCAAATCATTGATACCTTCGTGCGCAAAACCACCTAAGCTGTATGGGTTGCCTAAAATACACAAGCCCGAGGCCCCGCTGCGTCCTATTGTAAGCCAGATTGACACACCAACATACAGTCTGGCCCAGCACGTAGCAAAGGTGCTCTCACTACTAAGAGGACACACAAGAGCACATACAAAGGATTCATACCATTTTGTCAGTGAGATTAAACATCTACATCTTGCTGACAATGAAACTATGGTCAGTTTTGATGTTCAGTCTTTGTTTACCTCTCTACCTGTAGCAGACTGCATCACTATAGTATCAAAGAAGCTAGCAGAGAACAACATGCCGGAGGAATATGCTGAACTATTAAAACATTGCCTTACATCTGGGTATCTGTTGTGGAATGAACAGTTCTACAAGCAAGTAGATGGTGTAGCGATGGGCTCCCCTGTTTCTCCCGTTGTCGCCGATATATTCATGGAAGACTTTGAGGAGACAGCCCTTCGCACTTCACCTGTGACCCCAAGATTCTACAAGCGGTACGTAGACGATACTTTCACAATATTACCATCTGACAAAATAACAGCATTTCTCGACCATCTTAACTCCATACACTCTAAAATCAAATTTACAATGGAGTTAGAGGCCAACAACACTCTAGCATTCTTAGATGTTTTAGTAATCCGTAATCCTGATAACACCTTAGGCCACACCGTGTATAGGAAAAAGACCCATACTGATAGGTACTTAAACGGTGAATCTCACCACCATCCAACACAGTTAGCTACCGTGGGAAAATCTTTGTTTCAGAGAGCACAAGGGATCTGTGATGAGCAACACCTGGCTGCCGAGATCCATCACGTCAAGCAAGTATTGCATGACAACAAGCTTCGGATCCCGCGCCTCCATCACAGTGACCGAGTGAAACCAGCCACAGTCGAGCGTCTACCTGCTGTACTACCATACATAAGAGGTGTCACAGACAAGATTGGCTACATCTTGAAACGGGCTTCAATCAAAACTTACTTCAAGCCACCCAAGAAGATTAGTCAGTTCTTACCACCTGTCAAGTGTCACATTCCTCTACAAGATGCAGGGGTATACAAACTCGATTGTGAATGTGGGCTCTCCTACATAGGGCAAACTAAAAGATCAGTAAAAACCCGCGTAAAAGAACACATAGCTGACGTGAAACACCGGCGCTCCACGAAGTCTGCAATCTGTGAACATGTACAGGACCGCACCCGCCATTATATCAGATTTGATAAACCACAGATCCTCGCAATAGAACACCGATTCCGACCAAGGATGATACGTGAGGCCATTGAAATTAAAAAACATCCTAATTTCAATAGGGAAGATGGCTGGGTGCTACCACCAACTTGGGATCCAGTAATTAATATAATTAAATCGAAAACCAAGCGTACCATTGCAAGACCTCAAGACACAGTGAGCACTTTCTGCGTGGATCGGACCGCAAACACCAACTAAATTTTGAGGGTACCCAGTTTTTAACTATGACATCAGGACGTCTAACACCTCAGTCCCCCCGTGACCACGGTTGCTGTAAAGCAACCGAAACGTCGGGAACATTAAAATTAAATAAACGCGATATAATCCGTAAAAATAGTTTTATTTCAATCTTATGATTATGATTTAATTCCTCGCTGACATTTATATCTAGCAAATGTTATTCCAAATCAAATCATATTCAATTGTGGTATACTTGAATTGTATAAATTTAAAGTAGGTACCTAATCAAATGATAGACAGCAAAATAATATTGTAACAATAATGACAAAATGTTAAAATGTGAGCACCATGTAAGCACTGATGCATTAATATAGCATAACTTCCTAGTAGAAATAAGTTTTGACATGGCAATATTCTGGGCCTATTACTTCTTTATTTGTGATGCCTTATGCGTTAACCTACATTGTCCTCACATCTCTTAATACCTACTGTAAATAAACAAACATAATTTTAAAAAAGAGAAAAGAAAAAATGTATCCATGGAGTTTCTTGCATGTTCTTCTCCATAGGACTTTGTTTTGGAACATGCACCTAGTTCTTGACTTTTTAAAAGTGCCAGTTAATCTGGCCTATTTGAAATAAAAATATTTGAATTTGAATTTATACTATTATAATTAAGTGTATAGTACCAGACTATATTTTTACAGATTCTTCATAGCGAGTCGACTGAAGTGGCCTCCAGATGGCACAATATAGCTCATGACCCGTAGAGTCAGCTGAAGTTAAATAAGCTTAGCAAACAATTTATAATTTTACGACGTTGTAAAAGCTGAGGTGGCCCTACAAAATGTGTGGCCATTCATTCCGTAATAGAGTTTGCTTCGAACCAGGAGTTTGGTTTATATAAAATGAAAATGCAAAGCGCAAAGGTGTAGATTGTTTGTTCATCAAAGTTAATTAAATGAAGGGATATCAAAGTATCATAACAATAGGATAGATTAAAAATGTACAAAGCTCTCCTCGGATGCCTCTACCATAATGATAAGCTTACGGATAACTGAAAACATCGCCCTTAATTCTTGGGGAATGGCTTAAGGGTCTTACTACACCTATTGATCGACCGCCGTTCGATCCATCGATGGATGGTAGAATGCGATGAATTGACTTTGATCTATATTTTTTTATACAGACCAAGGTGCAGTCGAGCATCGATCAATTGGTTTGGTAACCCTTAGACCACCGCATTTCATATATTAACCCGGGGACCAAGTCTGTTAACCGTTTCAATATCGCTCGACTTACACTCGACTCGAATACGACGGTTTTGACATGTGCTCAATCGCCAAAAAATTTCGAAGTCTGCTAATGACTGCTTGCATCCCGTGTATGTGCCTCACTTCACAATGAATTGTTCAAAAGGACCGAGCAATAAAAAAAGGACTGCTTCTTGAGTTGAGTGAGTCGAATCGAGTCGAGAATCGGTCGGCACGGGTGGGCAAGTGGTTAGTGGACTACGGAAAACTGACAAAACTAACGTATTGTGAGTCGAATGCAAGTTGACCGTTATTGGAACGGTTAACAGACTTGCCCCCCTAGTTTGTGGATAAAAAATACAACTACTTAAATACTCATTCACCACGACCATTTCCAGATAATAATAATAATAAATATCGCCAGACGAACACACCAACTGTATGGTCCCAAACTAAGCAACGCTTTTACTATGGGTACCGTACAATGGACTGGGGGCGATCCCAGTGACACCCAGACCAGGGTAAATTACGAAAAGGCCATTTCCGAAATTTACCTGACGGGAATCGAACCCGCAACCACCCGATGAAGTGAGCCGAGCGGCCTACGCTCGAACCACTGCGCCAAGCGGATGTATTATTAAAATGAAGACTGCTAGCTACAAAATGTTTTACATGATACTACTGGTTGGTTAATAGCAGACTAGCCAGAATTTGTGCTGGACACGGTTTACAAATCATAATCAAAAGAGACACGCTTCGCGTCATCCATAATTATTAGAGGGCTTTTGCCGCCGAACTCTAGCATGTCACGTTTCATGTTGTTTGCCTCGCCGCTTGTGGCATTATCGCCAACCTGTAGAGCAACCAACAGGGAATAAATTTGGCATATTTCCGGACATTCGCCCGTTTGGATTGAAAATACTCCGAGAAAAAATCAAACGACAATAAGTTATGTTTATATAGTACCTATTTTTTTTTAATAATGTCTTATTATTAAACATTCTTTGAGTACCTATATACCTATATACTATCCTAGTATTCCTGCTACGCACTATTTTGTTAAGGTACCTATTGGCATGCAAACTATTAAAATTAATATTAATCCTTAAAACTAGAGTAAAAGGAATACAAATGAAATCAAAATCATATAAGTATACAAAAGTGCCCCTACATCGTCGCCGATTTCCGCACTGAATAGTGAGACTATCGTTGCGCGAAAAAAGGCCCGCCTGGCGGTCACGTTAGGCGGTCAACAGACGCACCGCAGTCTCCATGTGCAGAAGAAACGCGTTAAGACCCCATGTGGCTTATAAGACATGATTAAATTTCTACGTGAGACTAATAACGCGCCAAAACGCAGCATAGAAGGCAGGTTAGTCCACCTGACCGTGCGGAACGACGGCAGCGAAGAGAAAATATTATTGGGAGTGGCGCGGCTGTATGTACGGCTGGGTACCTATATTTTTCCCCTAACGTATTTAAAATTGTTTAAGTGAGTATTTAGGTATTAATAAAATTGGTATAAGAATATAAGTAGATACTTATATTCTAGCAAGATTGCTTATCGCATATCTTTAATGGATATGTTAAATATTATCTTGTAGGTATTTACCCTTAACAACGTTTATTTCGTTTTCCTACTTGAGGGTTCTAGTTTATCGTAAAAAGCGGCTTTTATGGCAAGGCTTCGTTTTAATGTCGAATAAGAGATGGAATAGGTATCAAACAACATACTTAGATAGCTAGATGATACCGCTATAGGTAAATAAGCTATTGTAATACCAGTTTATATTCATAAAATATGTAGGTACAGCTTGGATAGGGCAATTTTTATAGGATTTATATTTTTATAGATAGGCCAGCTTAATTCTTTGAGGTTTCCACCACTAGATGTAGATAACTTCTGCTAATATCGTGTATTTTTCACTAAGCTTACATTCGCAAATATGGACATAAACTGACAACTACTCGTATATATGAAGCAATCTCGCCGGTGCGGTCTACTAACGGAATAGTGACGTAAACAATATACATGGCGAGTCCTGTTTTAAACTTTATACTTTGGAATGCAATTTAAAACTTCATTATTATTATGTCCGTCATAGCGAGCATAAATAATATGCATATGTATACCGCTGTGTAGCGTCAAATCATGACTATACTACGGTTAATGAGAAGTGATACGAAATTGTAATATGAGTTCAAATCAGTCACATGGACGGGCTCGCCAACATTCGGGCGGCAATTTCATAAATTTGTGTTACATTATGTGTCGGAAATCGAAATATTACCTTATTGAATATTATATTAAGTTAAAACGATAAAAACTACTTATTTAATAGAATAATCTATTTATTTTAGTATTGCTTCTCGTTGGCCGTGAAATAAACAAAATTGGACACAAGTATTTTTGATAGACACGCTATCATTGACAGTATTGTATAACCATCAATATCATATATTATAAATTCAAAAAAAAACCATTCCAATCTGCCCAAATACGATATTTCTGCTGTAAGTTGGTGAGGAATAGGTTATTTGGCAGATTCCAGGTGATGCTGCAGCATCAGGTCAAGGTTACCAACAAAAATTACCAAATCGTATTCTAAAATTACATATTGATCCAACGAGTGAAACTATCTTAGAATCTTTCACCAGTTTATTCCCATTTATGTGTCCTACTCCATCACTAAACCCTGAACACCATCTAGGTGTCTATAATCTATTTAGTAATTATAATACATCTATTTATAATCATTAAGACCGCGCGACAGGACCCATTTTTTTAAATGTTGTTTTTCTAAAATAAAAGTAGCCTAAGTTACTCCTTAAAACATCAGCTATCTGCCAGCGAAAGTCCCGTCAAATCGGTCCAGCCGTTTCGGAGATTACCTGGAACAAACACACAGACAGACAGACAGTCAGACAGACAGACAGACAGACAGACAGACAGACAGACAGACAGACAAAACATTTTTAAATCGCGTTTTTGTTATATGTGTCGCATATACTTTCATATGCATTAAGTAAAAAACTGTTATTTTGATATTACAAACAGACACTCCAATTTTATTTATTTGTATAGATATAATAATCTGTGAGTAGGTACTGGCGTATCAATACCTAGTAAACTATTCGTTATTAACATTTAATTCGTACTGGTGCAAAGACAATTTAGCTTTTACCCGTGACTCGACCCGTTACCGAAGGACCAACCTCGGCTTCGCCATTAGACACCATGGTCAAAGCTGGCTTGCAGTAACAGTCGTGGAAGACTGTGGCGGGCCAGGTCCTTTAAAAAAGACCTAATAAGTAGGTACCATTCAAATTGGCCCATAGACCTGGAATAAGCCGTATTCATTACGAATTTTTTTTCGTAACGTTTGGAGACCCCAATTTCGTTGCCGGCAGCGAAATTCAGGTAAAGTTTTCTGTTTCTAAATTTGATTAATGACTCCGCTGTCCTATATGTGTCTTGAGTCTTTGAACTTGCTTGTTATGGAGGATCAGGTAAGGTCGTTCTGTATCGAATTGGACTCAATTAGAAATCTTATTGTGTACTCACGTAGGTGCCTACTGGCCATAATTGTATAGTTAGGGGTTATTTTAAACTAGCTGTGCCCGCGACATCGCCCGCTTGGAATATAACTTAAAAATAAAATAAAATTTACAAAAAATGTTCGTCATTTTTCTTTTTTGGATCATTTTGTTTTTCTAAAATTAAAGTAGCCTAAGTTACTCCTTATAAGATCAGTTAGCTGCCAGTGAAAGTCCTGTCAAAATCGGTCCAGCCGTTTCGGAGATTAGGTACCTGGAACAAACATACAGACAGACAAACAAGATTTTTTTAAATTGCATTTTTTTATAAGTTCCGTATGTACTTTCATATGCATTTAGTGAATAGGTGTTACAGACACTCCAATTTTATTTATTTGTATGTATATGTATGCATGTATAGATAATTCGAATCGTAACAGGAAACTCTAACGTCAATATGAAATTGAAAAAATGAATATTACTAGGTAACTAATCGAATACAAATGTGTTTACTAAAATTGAATAAATTTAATTATATGTATTTTCTTTTTTTAATTGCGTTAAAGACAAGTATTTGGTCACAATCTCGTCTGATAGTAAGTGACGATGTGATCTACGATGGAGCATACTTTCTTAGAAGATCCTATTCACTGTCGACTTGAAAACAGACAGATTGTAATCAACGGGGAACGAAGACGCCGGCAGCGAGTTCTATTCCTTGGCAGTTCGTACGATAAAAGTAGAAGCAAAACGCTTAATACGAACCAGAGGAATGTCGACAGTGTACGCGGATGTTGGCAAAAATGAAGACGTTTAAATATTGGATACTTCCAATATTGGATACTTCCCATTCCGTTTCCGATATCGGAAATCGCTATCTAGCGATTCAAACGGATTAAAATACCCTTGAGTCACGTCAGAATGTAAATACTTATCATATTTATATACCATAATAATATTATATATTTAAAACATAGGAAGTCAATGATCTCAACAGAGCTTTGTAGTCACGACTTTTTCATAACATTTTGTTAAAATCTGGAAAAATATATAGTAAAATTGAGGGTAAAATCGTTGGCGTCTTTGTCGCGAACGCTTCCTTATTACAGAATACCTAAGAGCGCTTTTTAGAACTAAATCTCTGTAATTATTTATAGGGTCATTAGATACTTTCTAAGGCCGCAACAGGTCAAAGGCTCGTAACTCGAAAACTATGATAGATACGTTATATACACATAGGTATCTACGTGTACCATACGTGTCACATAAACGGTATAATGTAACTACCTGAATTATTGTTACGGACATTTAAAACACCCTGTATACTTGCCTCATAGGGTTTGAATGAGGTCTCCTTCATTCGGATTTATAAAAATGTTTTAAAGATCCAGTCTGCTGTGAAAAATATATAAGTAGACAAACAGGTTTCCCTGAATCGTTGCAGAAAGAAAAAACGTCAAGTGCATGTCGGACCACGCGTACTAGCGTTACGCAGATATCCCGCCGTTTTTCATACTAATATTATAAAGAGGAAAACTTTGTTTGTTTGATTGTAATGAATAGGCTCCGAAACTGCTGAACCGATTTGAAAAATTCTTTCAATGTTGGGAAGCTACACTATCCCCGGGTGAGATCGGCTAACTTTTTTTTTTTTTAATAGGGATCCTTACTAAAACTCGAATAATGTAACCGCAATGTGCCCGTGCGAAGCCGGGGCGGGCCGCTAGTCAATAATAAAAAAACGTAATGATTCATTTTAATTATTTGCCTATTTATAATGTGTTTCAGGAGTTACAAGATGAATCGTGCAGCTTATTTATAAAAGGCCACTTTGGACCTTATTATTTCCTATATGGGAAATCACTTTGAAAAACTGTTAAACTAACCTCAAAATTATTTTAAAATACCTATCCTTGGCGAGGGGGTGACGAAACATTTCTTGACGTTCTCCCTTCCCAAGTCCGAGAGATACCCTAAAATAATTAGCTTTCAATAATCAAATACACAGTTTTGTAGAGGTACAAAATAGTACATTGTTACACGAGTGGTGAAAGTGACTTATTTAGTCCCGAGACGGGGTTTGGCGCCCGAGCGTAGCGAGGGCGCTAATAGTTCGAGGGACAAAATAAGTCTTTCACCCGAGGTAAACACTGTGCTTTTCATTACGAATACAAGGAAAGTAAATATAAAAACAGGAATTGGCTAAAGAAATAATACAAGGAAGTATAAACAATACTCTACAACTCAAAAAAAAAAAATCGGATTGCCGCCTATTTTCTTTTTTTTCGTTGGCCGGCCAACTTCATTATTTAGCCATTCTTTTTCATTTTCATCTTTAAATATTTTGCCCAAATCTATGATATTTTAAAGAAATGGTTGAAACTAAATTATAATTAAGTCATTTTAAAATATATATTCTTCAATTAATACTTAACTTTATGTTATTTCAATTTTTCATCGTGCTGTAATTGAGTGACTGTAGAAAAAGTTTGAACATGGTTCCATAGAAATGTGAAAATGGAACTAGTTTTTTTTTTATAATTTGACAGCTGTCAGTTGAAAGCGATTCTCCCGGGCCAGAAAAGTATTACTTTCAACCCGCTCCTCAGGCAACTTCAGACCTACTTTCAAAGTATGAGTAACGAAAAATCTATTTATGTACCAATTTGCTGCCTACTAGCCCCATAATCTATGAATAAATTGGCTGTGTCGTCCGACGGTCGGTTAGACGGACATGGCAAAACTATAAGGGTTCCTAGTTACACTACGGAACTCTACAAACCGTTCAATAAGATCTTCTCTGTGTTAAAGCAGGCGTGTTATATGCCTAACATAAGGTAGATATCGAACATTGACTTTTATAGAAGTACTTTGGTACGAAAGGATTTTATATTTTTCTGCAAGCGAACGTAACTGTTAGCATGAAAATCAAACTGCAAACTTCCGGTTCCGCCATTATTTTTCCTAGAACACCATAACACGGTTGTTGATATGTAGGATGGTACTCGCCGCTATAATAAAGAGCGATCAATCACTGTGGGGTATAATATCCTACTAATATTATAAATGCGAAAGTTTGTGAGTGTGGATGTATGTACGTATGTATGTATGTATGTATGTTTGTTACTCCTTCACGCAAAAACTACTGAACGGATTTGGATGAAATTTGGAACACAGACAGATTATAACCGGGATTAACATATAGGATACTTTTTAAACCAATAATCCAATACTACGCGGATGAAGTCGCGGGGCACAGCTAGTAATATAATAAAATGTACGTCTAACTTACGTACGGTATATAATTTATGTACATCGTATACGTAAATGTCCAAACAAACGACGAACGCTTGGCGCAGTGGTTCGAGTGTAGGCCGCTCGGTTCACTGCACATGGTGGTTGCGGGTTCTATTCCCGCCGGGATAAATTTGCCCCCAGGTCTGGGTGTCACTGGGATCACCCCAGTCCATTGTACGGTACCCATAATACAAGCGTTGCTTAGTTTGGGACCATACAGTTCGAATGTCAGTCTGGCGATATTTCTTATTATTTAATAAACATCGTCTAAGTACATACCCACTTAAATGGGTAAATCCTCTCGTTAGGCCAAACTATTCGCTAAAGTACCATGAAGGAAGGGTCCAGTGAAGAGCGACTGGTCGGGCATGCGCTCCCGACACGGCAGGGACAAGTACTTCATCCTGCATCGCATAGATTTCGGAGACGGTCGCGCCGCGCGAACGAAAGTCCCGCCATCCGGGAACGCGTATGTCGCAAACTATCCAAACTAAATGGAATTTGCTTTTTATGATTTTATTAGTGATCAATATTTAAAAAGTTGGTGTTGTAAAAAATAGTGAACGTACTTTTTTTAGTTTATTGGACTAAGTTTGAACCTTTGAAGAGTGAAAGAAAAATACAATTTTAAAAATAAGAAATTGAAATAAAAAATAACTTTAATGGTAATAAGGAATGGTTATTGGAATGTTCTACTGAAGTTACGGTCTCCTGTGTTTATTGTTGTACGCAGTACCTACCTATATATTAAATTCCATGTGTATAAATTGTATGTATTCAAGTGCTAAAGAGACAGTTCAAAGTTTGTGATTATTACTTTCTAATTCATCTTAAAATCCGGGTAAGATTAAAATGCTGAAAATTTATTTTGTGTTACCTATTACAGTTAAGTAATATTTGGATTAATCGCATTCAACAGCAAACAACTAATTAAAAACTAATTATTTATGATTTAGTGCTGTACTGTGAACCTCTCTTCATATTTTTAAGTGGGTGTTTAATCAAGTTAGGACATTCACGCGAAATTCCAGACATACCTAGTTTTCCTTATGCATAATAACAACACTATCTTAAAAAAGAGAAATATCAATTCATTGAAATAAGTAGGTATACCTAAGTGTATTAAACGATGAATGTAATATAGTAGAGGGAAAGCTAGTGTTATTTATTTTCTTACTAGTTTTTGCCCGCGACTTCATCCGCGTAAAGTAAGTAGGTAATAATATCTGTGTGCTATCTGTGTTCCAAATCCGTTCAGTAGTTTTTGCGTGAAAGAGTAACAAACATACATCCACACTCACAAACTTTCGCATTTATAATACTTAATAGTAGGATTGTAGGATTATTTTCTTAAGGCTACATCTAGCCCGCGAAGTTCAAATTTTTTGAGGTTTTTTAGAATTTTTTCATAATCTGACAATAATAAAAGGCACATTTTGTAATTCGCGAAAAAGACCGTGTGCAGTGCATTTATTAATATATCCAACTTTCTCTAAAACATTTCAAGAACGACAGCTATCCAGATAATCTGGCAATTTTTGTATATTTAGTGATTTACTAGTATCATATCCATCGTGATAATATTTAGAGTAAAATAAATGTATTAATAAACGCACTGCATACTGTGTTTGTCGCAAATCACAAAATGTTGTCTTAAATGTTTTCAGATTTTGGATAAACTATAAAAATACTCGAAAATTTTGAATTTCGCGGGCTAGACAGGCGCCTTCACCTTAATTTTATACGATAAAGTGGTGCGTGGGTAGGTAGGTAGGTATATATGCTAAAACTAATTTCGCAAGAATACCCTACCACTTACTTTCGGTTCGTTCAAAATTGTTTATTTCATTTGAAGCAACAACTGTGTACCGTCAAGAGAATTTATAAATTAGAACTCTTGTATTGGTAAGTAAAGTAATATTGGTAAGTTATGACTACGGACTCTGATTAATGATTAATGATAGCGGAAACGGGAATGAATTAACTTAACAAAAATTTAATAAAAAAAATAACAATTCACTTGGTTAGCTTGACCTCGTTGAATCTCCTCTCTATATCCTGCTATGATATTGTGGGGAAATCTAAATAGGTAAGTACCTTTTACTTACCGAGAGGGCGGGTCGTTCATCGGGGGCGGCTGACCCCCCCTCCCCCCTAGTCCTGCCGCCTACGTACGATTCCCAGGTCTTGCAAAGTGTTAGTAATGTGTTTTCCCGGTAATATAGGAAAACTAGGAATTGTAACTAAGACAGGAATACATAATATTATTCTCTATATTTTCTTTTTCTGAAAACGGTATATTAGAATAGAATAGAATAGAATATTGTTTATTTCATAAAAAGAGCATCGTACAATTACAATGGAGTACTGCAGCCTGTGGTAGCTATGTATTAGCTGTGTTACAGGCTGGAGTGATACCCCAAAAGTATAGCCATAATTACTACTAAATATTACAATATCCACAAAACACAATAAGAACAAACAATAAAAATAAAAATGCAACTGGCGGTAGTAGAGAGTAACAACATCAAGTTAAGAGTTTTAAACCAATATTATAGAAAAGTATGTGTGCTTGTGTGTGTAACATGTGAGACTTTGTGGGTAGTTTGTGGAGGTGGATGTGTTTGTGTAGGTATGTGTGTGTGTGTGGGGAGGGGTGGGGGGTGTCCGTATGTGAGTATGTGTGAATCTAATTTGTGATAATTTTCCTATTTTAATTTAACAAAGATACCTTCAGTTTCATCGTAGCTTAGCTTATTAAGCCAGATGTTTAATAGTGTTTTAAATTCATGATTATTACATTGTTTTAAAAACTTTTTAGATAGTGACTCAATTTCAATTTTATTGTAGAGAAATGGAGCATTATACTGGTAGTGTCTTTTTGCAAAAACACTTCTACATTTTGGAAGTTGAATGAAGTCAACTCGTTTATTGGTATCTGGTAACAGAGGAACATTAAGTCGATGAAAACGTCGTATGCACTGCAGGATATATAATTTCCTAATAGACAGAACTTTACACTTTTTATACAAATCGATCGTTGGGTATCTATAGGGTAGCCTTTTAATCACCTTGAGTAGAGCCCTCTGTGCACGTTCAGTATCAATGAGATGCGTTTTTGCTGCCCCACCCCAACAACAGATGCAGTATGTTACAATGCATTCCGCCAATGACCTATAAACACGCATGATCAATTCTTCCGGAACGTTATCTCGGAGAATTCTAAAAACGTGAACAAGTTTCCTTAGCTTCGAAGCCACCAGTGCAACCTGAGGACACCACGTCAACCTACTGTCTATCATAACTCCCAAGTATTTTATGCTTTGTGCAGATTCTAAGGTAGCACAATTACAATCGGGTAGATCATCTAAGTGTCTGTTACAAGGATGGGTGTGTATTTTCAAAGAGAGTTCCTTTTCAGGTTTCGAAACATTTGTTTTGTAGAAAGGAAGAAACTTGGTTTTGCTAGTATTAATAGACAGCAGGTTATCCTCCAGCCAAGCAGTGACCGATTTAAGCCCCTTTTCAGCTATCTTGTAGGTTGCCTTCCAGCTGGTTTCCGCAAAAAGTAGAACAGTATCGTCCGCAAACATAAGAAGTTCCGCGCCTGCAATTTTGTAGTTGCAAAGATCGTTTATATACAACAGAAATAATGTGGGTCCTAAAGTACTACCCTGCGGCACCCCGTAACTGCATCTGTCACTGTTACTAAGGTGTTGTCCAATTCTGACGCACTGGTTTCTGCCAAGAAGATAATCACGAAACCAGTCAAGAGGTATTCCCCTAATGCCAAATGTTTCCAATCGAGACAGCAGGATTGAAGAAGACACCGTGTCGAAAGCTTTCTGGAGATCTAGAAAAACACCCAGACATTTATATCCTTTGTCTAAGTAATTTACCACTGTATTGGACAAGTGAAGAACCGCATCTTCGGTGGATCTACCATTACGAAATCCATACTGGTGAGTGGATAGTAAGTGGTTTGTCTCAAGGTACGACATTAAACGTTTATTAGCTAGTTTCTCTATAATTTTAGAGAGTGAAGTCAGCAATGAAATTGGCCTATAGTTTATTGGTGAGGCTTTGTCTCCAGTTTTATGTAAAGGCACAACAATAGCATTTTTAAGAAGTGCGGGAAAAGTACCTGTGGCAAAACTGAGACTGCAAAGATGTGCAATAGGTTTCGCCAAAATATGATTACACTCGATGTACAGTCTAGATGGTATATTATCCCATCCATGTGCGCAGTCTTTCTTAAGTTCGCTGATAATGTCCAAAACTTCATTAGGATTGACTAGATACATTGAGAAAGAATATTTGGGGGCATTTACACACCGCACTTTAGAAGCTAGTTCAGTGTCAGTCGTAACAAGTTGCTCTAGTGTCTTGTTTGCCAAATTCTGTCCGACACTGGTGAAATAGTTATTGACTTCATCCAAAGATTCCTTTATTGTTTGTTTTATGTTCAGTAGGTCATTGGCAGGTTCATTTAATTTGTTCATGTTACCTATTTCCTTTATCAGATTCCATGTCATTTTAGAGTTGCCATTAAATTTGGAAAATTGACATGCATAATATTGTTTTTTAGCCTTTTTGATAATTTTGTTACATAAATTACGGTATCTATTATAATTAAATTTGAGTACTTCATCATGGGGAGTATTTTTTAGCTTATTATACATTTTGGTTCTGGTACGTATTGATCTTATAATTCCAACCGATATCCATGGTTTTAAATTCCTCTTTCGACATGGAATTTTGGAAGCCACTGAGTTGTCATTTAAAGTAGTTTGCAATTTGTTTATCAAGATCTCTGCAGCAACATTAGTATCATTAATCATACAGTAGTCATTCCAGTTAATGAGAGCAAGAGATTCCCTAATAGCTGAATAATCGATTTTTACCTTAATATGAGAATTATTTTGATATTTGTTTGATTGAGAGTTATTGATAAGTAATAAAATAGGAGAGTGATCTGTGAGTTCATCAAAAATAAAGGATTGGAATTGATTCTGTGTTTTAACCATAAAATGGTCGATACATGTTTTTTGTCTAGTAAGCTTGTCTAGTGCAGCCACGAGGCCATGGAAAGCCATTAGCGAGAGATAATTTGAAGCATGGTTCGAAATTTGTTCTGGTAATATATCTATATTTAGGTCTCCAGTCAGTACGAGATTTCGTGAAAACATTCCTTCAAGAAGATTATTTAAGGAGTCAAGATAGGCACTAGGGTTGGAGTGACAAGGAGGTCTATAAGTGCATATGACAGAGAGGTCATCTAATTGTAAGGTTAGGCAATTGCCATCTTGTATACATACTTCTTTGGCAAAACATTTGATTTCATTTCGTACATATACCACTAGACCATCATTTTGATTTAGTTTTCTAGTAGTGTAATATAATCTATAATTAGTTAGATTTGGAGGAGCTTTGAATTCGCTCGTCCAACATTCAGTCAAGACAATTATATCAATTGGTGTATTTAGACTTGTGACAAAAACCAGGAAATTGTCTAAATTGCGGAAAATACTTCGTATGTTAAATGTCAATATGGAAAGTGGTTCAACGTATCTAATACTTTTAAGTATAGGGACGTATTCCTCGATGTCATTAATGCGAGTACATGTAGTCTTCTTAACATTGTCTAACTGTTGAATATTAATAGGCGTGAATTTTAGGAATTGAAATAACAACTTCATTACAATTTTCACTTTTCTCTGCTCTGATATTGCATCTGTACACAGCTATATAATGAGTCTGGGAATTATTGTGACCGTTAAATGGCAATAAGCCCCTTATTACAATGAGACGTACCTAGTAGCAGCATCGGGGAAATCGAGATCAAATCTGACTCCAATAGCCTCTTGAAACGACAAAGGATTTGTTGTGTAGGAAATGCGTGTAAATAAATAAATATCGCCAGACAGACACACCAACTGTACGGTCCCAAACTAAGCAAAGCTTGTACTATGGGCACCGTACAATGGACTGGGGGCGATCCCAGTGAGACCCAGACCTGGGAAAATTACGAAAAGGCCATTTCCGAACTTTTCCCCGGCGGGAATGGAACCCGCAACCACCATGTGCAGTGAGCCGAGCGGCCTACGCTCGAACCACTGCGCCAAACGGTCGTTAGATTTTCTACAATATTTTTCTTTAACATTCCCCTCAACCATCACCTACTGCACCTATAATTATATTAATTCATAAGTAATTATATTTCAGATTACTCGAGCATTAGCGTATCATAAAATCGATGGCATTTTCAATGGTCAAAGTGCGTCATTGTAAGATAAACATCGTTCCAATCGGCATTTTCGTGAATGACTTCAGCCTTAACGCTCTTTATAGCCATGCGTGTCCAATTCCCTGCGAGTTGGAATCTGTATTTGTAAATACTTTCATAATCCTGTAAAAACAATCTGGGTAGGTACAGCCGAGGGCAAAGATATAATATACAATTATCTACCTCATATTTACAAATATAATATAGCAAGACCACAGAGTTGGTAATACACATCTATATAATATATAAAAATGAATTGCTGTTCGTTAGTCTCGCTAAAACTCGAGACCGGCTGGACCGATTTGGCTAATTTTGGTCTTGAATTGTTTTTGGAAGTCCAGTGAAGGTTTAAAAGGTGAATAAATATGAAAGTCCACGCGGACGAAGTCGCGGGCACAGCTAGTATGGAAATAATTATAATGTTAAAGACAGAATTTAGGGGATAAGAGGTCTCCTTGCTTAACACCCCCAGAAATTTATTTTTGTCTTTTAAGTGTTGAATCACGTAATGGTATAATACAAATAAATGATAATTCCAATGTTGAATCCGCCAGGCGGAAACTCAAAATAGGGAGAAAAAAATCTAAGCATTTTCATATTGCATTTGAACTCATACTGTAGTCTTAAGTAAGTACCCATAAGTAAGAACATTATACCATCGTTTATCACCATCGAAGTTAAATAAATATAAATAAATATCGCCAGACAAACACACCAACCGTATGGTCCCAAACTAAGCAAAGCTTGTACTATGGGTACCGTACAATGGACTGGGGGCGATCCCAGTGACACCCAGACCAGGGAAAATTACGAAAAGGCCATTTCCGAAATTTACCCTGACGGGAATCGAACCCGCAACCACCCGGTGCTGTGAGCCGATCGGCCTACGCTCGAACCACTGCACCAAGCGGTCGTCGTTATAAGTATACTACGTATTTTACTAAGCTTATGACAATGTTAAGCATACTTAATTTTATTTCATCGAAATAACACGAAGGAGCCGCAGGCAACAGCTAGTTGTGGGTAAAATTATCTTTGTTTACCCGCCTCATTTAAGATAATTTTATAACATGATAGGTAGGTACGTTTTTTGTTATAAATGTAATTTCTATCTGCACATAGATATTACTCGCAATAAAATATTTCATTAGTTTTTTTATCTCGCGTCAGATGTCGCCGACGTAATTAGGTCACGGGGCATTTAGGGAAATGATAATGAAAGATCGGTTATGTGTATAGCTAATTTGTTTGAACACCCTTGGCCAGATTGAATGGCAGTTTCAGAAAATATTTTAATTTACCTGCTGTACTGCCGTCCGATTACCTATCTACTAAATAACTCTAAATTGCAAATTTAAAAAACCCCCGATGCCACGACCGCTTCATCAAATGTACTTTTCATTACTCATACTCTGAAAGTAGGTCTGAAGTTGCCTGAGGAGCGGGTTGAAAGTAATACTTTTCCGGCCCGGGAGAATCGCTTTCAACTGACAGCTGTCAAATTATTAAAAAAAACTAGTTCCATTTTCACTTTTCTAGGGAACCATGTTCAAACTTTTTCAACAGTCACTCAATTACAGCACGATGTAAAAAAGAAATAACATAAAGTTAAGTATTAATTAAAGAATATATTTTTAAATGACTTAATTATAATTTAGTTTCAACAATTTCTTTAAAATAATATAGATTTGGGAAAAATATTTAAAAATGAAAAATAATGGCTAAATAATGAAGTTGGCCGGCCAACGAAAAAAAAAAAATAGGCGGCGATCCGATCTTATTTTTTTCGAGTTGTAGAGTATTGTTCATACTTCCTTGTATTATTTATTTAGCCAATTCCTGTTTTTATTTTTACTTTCCTTGTATTCGTAATGAAAAGCACAGTGTTAACCTCGGGTGTAAGACTTATTTTGTCCCTCGAACTATTAGCGCCCTCGCTACGTTCGGGCGCCAAACCCCGTCTCGAGACTAAATAAGTCACTTTCACCACTCGTGTAACAATGTACTATTACCTATTTCTTCTAAATAATTAACTTAACGCGATTTTCGTAGCTCCCGTAGCTCAATATTCATAGCTCATCTCGAAAATTCTTCTGCTACTTCTAGTTTTGATACCAGATCATGAAAGCGTCAATTACGACCGCTTGGCGCAGTGGTTCGAGCGTAGGCCGCTCGGCTCACTGCACATGGTGGTTGCGGGTTCGATTCCCGCCAGGGCAAATTTTGGAAATGGCCTTTTCTTAATTTGCCCAGGTCTGGGTGTCACTGGGATCGCCCCCAGTCCATTGTGCGGTACCCATAGTACAAGCTTTGCTTAGTTTGGGACCGTACAGTTGGTGTGTCTGTCTGGCGATATTTATTTATTTATTTATTATTAAAAGGTCGGTAAGTGAATAAACCAGATTTGAGCTAGGTATAATTATAAACAAGAGAATGATGTCCCTATGAATTACGAAGATATAAAGATTTTATGGTTGGAATCAATTATGATAGGAAAATATGATCTAGACTGTTCTATTGAGAAAATTTGCGCTTTCACGTAGTAGTAGTAACAATAACGCAAATTTGGCAAAATGACACTTAAAGGTCTTTTAGACTTCTTCGGACGGCACTGTAGCACCTAGTGTAGTTTTGTGTCAACATTTTATTACATAGGTATAATTGAAGTAATTTTGCTATATACATTTTGAGAAGCGACTTTGGCTAGCTAGACGCTAATTAGTGTCGTCCTACCTAAGACCGTTTTCACATTATCCGATCCGATATCGGTGTCGGACGTCGATCCGACATCGGGGTAAGTAAAATGTATGAAATATGTACCTGTCTATATCCGATATCGGGCCGGACAATATGAAAGACAGGTACATATTTCATACATTTTACTTACCCCGATATCGGATCGGCGTCCGACACCGATATCGGATCGGATAATGTGAAAACGCTCTAATACCTGCCTAAATTAGGTCGTTTTGTTGGAGGGGTTGTCATTTATCTAAAGTCAATTTTTTTTATTTAATTTTTTTTATTTTTTTTATAAAAAAAAGACGAACTTTCTTCACATCTAGACAGGTCATCATCATGACGTAATTTTAATGACAGGAGCTCCCTTTTTGATAGAAATTTAGCCCATCAAACTCTGCTATTAGCAAAATCATCGACTCATACGAGGGAAGCTAAAACTTTTTTTTTAAATTGAAATGAACTAATAAGGTTCACATTCCCAGTAAAGTGATATTACTACCTGTTAAAATCGAATTTACCAATGACGTAACAGCAAGCCTGTCTGAACATTGGACGTTGTAGCAGGCATGTAATATTTTTTCTTCATTACCTAGAAGTGTTTGTACTGCCACCTACGTATTATAGATAGCCGCTGAAAAATGAAATAAGTATTCTGTCTGTTGCATGGACATAGACATTTACATTAGGGACTTAAAAATGATTTAAAAAGTGTTGAACCCGCGAGGGACACATCACACACCGTAATGTAAAAGGTTTATTGAGGTACCTACCTACCTACGTGTAACTTAAACACACGGTTTGAAGTAGGTACATAATGAGGTTTATTTTCACGATTACGATACAAAAGTCTGAATCACTACATATTACAAAACAAAGTCGCTTCCCGGTGTCTGTATGTCCCTATGTATGCGTAGATCTTTAAAACTACGCTTCGGATTTTGATGCGGTTTTTTTTAATAGATAGAGTTATTCAAGAGGCACCTCCTTCCTCTTAGTTATAGGGAATAATATAGTAGAGAAACACTGATAAAAAAAACCAGTGCGAAGCTGGGGCCGGTCGCTAGTTGAATTATATATACTTAGGTATGCCTACACGTAAAATAGCTTGTTTGCTACATGGTTAAGTTAAACCTACTTACCTATTATTTGAGATGAAAGCAATTATCTGAGGCAGTCTTCAGGGAAAATTCTTGACTTTGTAATGTGCTCTTTGCGTAGGTAAACTAGATGAAAATGTATGAGATAAAACGAGATGCCAGACGAAAAAAATAACCATCATCATATAAAATAAATGCCTATGTAAACAGAGAAAAGAAGATACTAAGTAAGTACTTACTACTTATGTAATAAACAAACTTATTGTAGATTTTCGACATTTTCTGAGAATTCTTATACGTAAAATATCCTAAAATATCTTATACATAAAGTAAATAAACCGATATAAGTAGCTATCCACCTACTTATAAGGAATTCGAAATAATATTTTATTTTGTTTTTTTTTTATATGACTATATGTTGTTGGCCAGAGTGGCCATAACAACTTCACCCGGACAGAGGGCGAGCGCCAGTGCGCTCCAGCCAGAGGGGCAGGGGGGCAGCTAGCTCAAGGGCGCCACAAGGGACACGACCTTGGCTTGGGCCGCTGCCAGGAGAGGTGGCGAGGGTAAATCTACCACCGGATCGGAACGCGACGAAATAATGTCTACATTTAAAATAAAAAGGTATACTCACTACCCCTTATGAATAAACGTACCCCCTTACGAATAGATATTATTATAATACTTACTCCTACAATATAATAGTTATGTCAGGAGTAAGCTTGACTATTGTAATGCCGTATGGTCACCATGTTACAAGGTACATTTGCATAGAATAGAGAAAGTACAAAAATCCCTACTTCGTCACTTATCCTACCGCTTTAAACTTCCTAGCAACATTAAATCTTACGACGACAAAGTCAAACATTTCAAACTGCAAAAATTGAGCGACAGACGTAACACTAAACCTATGTTTTCTACACAAAATTATGAATGGCAATGTCGACTGTCCCTCAATCCTCACAAAGTTTTTGTTAAATATTCCTTCTAGGCTCTCCCGAAAGTCCCGTCCTATGTTTCACATCCGCTACAACAGAACCAACACAGGCAAGCACTCACCTGTGCTTCGTCTCTCTTCCCTTTATAATGAGTACAGTAGTTAAAATAATGCTATTGATATTTTTCCGATACCCTCCCTAAATTCAAAAACAGTATAATTTAAATTGAGACCCCCTTTCTAAATCAATCCTATTTTAGTTCTAATTTTGTTTTATTTTATAAGTGTAAGTAGTTTGTTTTATTTTGTTTTGTTTTATTTTTTGCGCAAGCTGTGGCTCCCTGTCATTATAGTAACTTTTAGAATGTTAATATTGTTTGTATATATCTTTCCGATGTTATATTGTATACCCAGTTGGGATTCTTAAAAATAAATAAATAAATAATTACACACCGAACTATCCCTTGCGATAAAAAAATCCCTGGCAATAAATAAAAAAATACATGTGAAAAGACAAGCCCGCTGAGTTTCTTGCCGGATCTTCTTAGTCGAGGTCGTGTTCCGATCCGGTTGTAGATATAAGAAAAAAATATGTAAAATTGACAATTTGTAAGTGCCCCCGTAGGCCTAAACAAAATAAACGCTTTGAATTTGAATTTCTGTCATCAGTGATTTAACATTCGAAATAAGAAGCCAAAGCATGGTAGGCACCTATAACTATACAACCGCTAAAATTTACAGCCATGTCAGTAAGTAGGTAATTAGCAAACATCAGTAGGTATTTTTATCAGGAAACGCAGCCAGTCTCATGGGTAGGTATTTGTCATCACCACTAACCTATCACCATCAAGAAGCGTCTATTCCCCTACGGCCAGTGGCGGATTTACCAGCAGGCGGAGGCGGCCTGAGTAGGCGGCCTAGGGCGGCAGATTTTCGGGGTGGCAAATTTGGGGACCGATAGAACTCTGCAACAATTTTTTCCGATGACTTTCCCCTCTCCCTTGTCATTGTACATTCGGTGTAGCCAACTTCCAAATCTAGAGTAAAACAGCTAGTTCGCCGCCCCCAACAAGTAATCGGCCTAATCTAGGACATGACAATTGTAGAGGCAAGGGCGGCAAAAACTTTACAGCCTATACCTTGGAAATTTGTAAATCCGCCCCTGCCTACGGCAACGGTAGGCAGTAAGTAAGGATACGTTTCAAAGTTTTGTTTAACAGGCGTGTTGGTTCAACATACCTACCTAGATGATCCTCGCTACAAGTCGTCAGAGTGGGTACGTACTCACGAAAAAAATATTGAAGTGATACCGCCTTGACCTTTGAATTGTGATAGGTACGAGTACCTAGACATTCGCCACTTTCCAAAGGACAGCGCCTTTTTATAATAATCTAATATGTATATAAAATTCTCGTGTCGCGGTGTTTATTGCCAAACTCCTCCGAAATGGCTCGACCGATTTTCATGAAATTTTGTGTGTATATCGGGTAGGTCTGAGAATCGGTCAAATTTTTTTTTCATACCCCTAAAAGATGGGACAACGTGTGTCGGGTCAGCTAGTTTCTTTATAAAAATGTTATGTGTAAAAGTAAGTAAACATGTAGGTACCTATATAGGAGTTTCTGAACGCAGGGGTAGAGTTTCTCATAAATAAGTTTAGCAATAAATAACTGCAGTGTGAACTCTACATTTCCATATTCATTACTGATGGAGAAGTGATAGACAGATAGGTTTCCGTATCTATCAGAACTTTTAAGACGAAATACTTTAAGTAACAACATGACTATCTTTGTTTATTTCATTTTTATACTGCAGGCTATTCTGAAAAATGCAAACATTTGGGAAAATGGTAATAATTTTGATCCGGCAATGTGTTGGTGAACTCAGGTACTTATAGACAGTTCATTTCACGAAAAAGCGTGAATTATTGCAAATTGACCCATTTTTTATTTCGATATTGAATTGATTGCTACCATTACTAGACTCATTGTCCCTGGTGTTCTAAAATACTTTTAAGAGAAAAAGGAATGTGTCTGGTAGAATTGATCGGGGATTCGGCACTGAGGTTTGATTAATGAGACATACGTCTTACCACATACTTACATGGAATCATGCGTGTAATATATGACTTAACATAGGTACCAACGTAAAAAAATTCGATGTCGATTAAAATAACTTTTTAGGATGTGAAATAAATCAAAAGAGTAGGTACTAGATAAATAGTATCTAGGTACTTATTATAGATTTTCTAGGCGCAAGACAGTGGAAGTCAAACAAAAATAAATCACTGCTATACTCTTTTCTCGATGCGGCTCTTTTTTGAAGGTCCTTAATTTTGATCTGAAACCCAAAGAGAATACAATAATATGCTGAAACCGATTTCTGGTTTAAAATTTTCAAATTAGAAAATTCTCACTGAGGTCATAAAAAATACAAATTTTCATAATGATACCTTGCTGGATTATAAGTTCCAAGAATCATCTTCATTTTTACAAGAAATGGTTTTGATGAGATTATTATACAGGGTATTCATATAGTTAAGGGGCGTCGTTACCTTTTCGTAAAGATGATACTATGGATTCAACTTGATTCTAGACCCCCCAGAGTATAAATTTTTCGTCGATATTCTCATGAATTATGCCAACATTATTAAGCAATTTTTAATTGATTTTAACATGCAATCATGATATAAATCTATATCAAGTGATGTTACATAAATAAATCAATAATTACTTAGATACTATTTTAGACTTAAACTGCAATGTAAATTAAGACTCAATAAGCTCGAGGGCGCATTTCCCGCTAAAATCAATTGAAAATTCCTGAAAATTTTTAGCATAATATTTTATGAAACCTTAGACGGAAAATTTCTAGGGGGTCCAGAATAATGAATTTGTGTTTGCGTTACGATGCCCCTTACACTCTACATTTAGGTAACGGCTGCTCGCGTGTTACTACTATCAGTTTTGAAAGTGGACCAGGTAGACATTCGAGCGTGGCTGCTTGGTAAATGTGGACGCGCCTATTGACATTATGGACGTAAAGGAATCTTTCTGTTTCAGGCAACAACGAGGCGATACGTAAAATGAATATGAAATTGAATATTCAAAGTTCTAGGATGCTAAACAAAAGCGATCTGTCCAATGAAGGTGATCATAATTACTCTTGCAAGGACTGCTACAACACCACACTGCTACAATACTTCAATGAATCATGTTACAATTGCACCGAACCAGTTCCCGAACTCTTATGCGTCCTCGACTCTTCACCAGACGACTACATCACGACGCTTCTCTTCCAATTATGTGTTTACTTCATGTACATTACAGTGTTCGTTGTTGCACTGCTAGGCAACGGACTTGTCTGTTTTGTGGTTCACGCAGCGCCGCGGATGAAGACAGTGACGAACTACTTCATAGTGAACCTGGCGGTCGGTGACATTCTGATGACGCTGTTCTGCGTGCCGTTCTCGTTCGTGTCGACGCTGGTGCTGCGCTACTGGCCGTTCGGCGGCGCCATGTGCAAGGCGGTCAACTACTCGCAGGCGGTGTCCGTGCTCGTCAGCGCGTACACGCTGCTCGCCATATCAATAGATAGATACATCATTATAATGCACCCGCTGCGGCCTAGACTCGGTAAATTTTCTGCGAAACTGGTGGTGGCCTCGGTCTGGTGTGGCGCGCTCACCACGGCAGCACCCATTGCGATTGTGTCGCAACTTCAAAGACCGTCACCGTGGCATCAAGTTTGTGAACTGTAAGTGTCGCTATTTCTTTTCAAGTAAAAGGCGACGGCCAAATAAAACTAGACACGACATTAACGTATAGGTAGCATTCAAAAAGATGTAATCGTTAAATCAAAAAACTATCTACTATTCATATTTAAGTACGGACTGAAAGTTCTCAAAGAATCTGTTGTAAACAGTATTCTACGAATACTTTGATGGAAGATAATGGGGTATTGTCATTATTGCAAAACACAAAAAAAATATAAAAATGAAACAAATAAGAATACTTATAAGTCGTTTTTTTATTTCGTAGTTTTACCTCAACTTTCGCTTAGTACATTTATTTATCTCATATTTAGAGCTTTGATTGACATACGAAATATTGACTCCGCGAAGCAATAGGGAAAACATGAACTTTAGCGACTCGTATCTCTTGTTATTCGCATCGTTTTCGGTACTCCATCTGTCATGTGATACGTAAACAGTGACATATGCGGTGAGCAATGGGCCAACGCCGATCAAAGCAGTCAGTACACGTACGCGCTGCTGGTGCTGCAGTTCGCGCTGCCGCTGGGCGCGCTGGTGTGCACATACGCGCGCATCGCGCTCGCGGTGTGGGGCGGCCGCCCGCCCGGCGAGGCGCAGCACGCGCGCGACTCGCGCCTGCACCACGCCAAGAGGAAGGTACGCACACCACATGCACTCTACGCTAGACTCTTCGTGAAGCCTTACCTAATTTTCACCAAGATTACGCTTGGGATGCCCGTCCATCTGAGCGACACGGGCTGGGGGCTAGCTGGATCGGTCGCATCGATCAATAGTGTCCCTTTATGTTATCTAGATAAGGAAAATTAAGCGATGGTATTGGTCGAAGCGGATGGGTCTAGCTGGTCCAGACAGCCTGATATATGGTAAATCATACTGTTCGGGTATTGCCTTTACGGGTCGTTTACTTACTAGTGACACAGGAAGAATCCTGTTCTTATGAATTAGTTCCACAGTTAAGACCCACTTATTGATAGTCTTACCATAAACATGGTGGCAGAAATATTATATACCTACGTCGGGTTTAACGTCTTCTTTTTAATAACTCTATAATTAATTACCACATTCATTCGAGCACAGGGTATGCCTCTACATGCCCTGTGCTTTGGTGATAGCTCGAGGATGAAGTCTTAATCTGGACTTTTATGGTTAATAATTACCTTTTTGTCCTCAGATGATCAAAATGATGGTGACTGTTGTGGCTGTGTTCACGATCTGTTGGTTACCACTCAATATTTTTATTGTGAGTTATTTCAAATTGTCACTTTACAGGTATTTATCTTTTTTTGAAAATTCCTGGATTTTCTGTTATCAACGCGGATTAAAAATGAGGGCTGAAAACCTCAGTAATGGAGCGTAGGGTAACGTGAGTCGGACGTTGTTGTCCACTGGTATCTATACCACGACCAAGGTGAAGCAATACGAAAATGAATAATTTATTTATTAAATTATTTATTTTTTATTAACATACCGGAATCAACCATGAATTCATGTAATGGGCACCCGAATTTTGATGAGCCCGACGGCGACCGACCATGGATTATTATTACCATTTCATATCGCTACTCATTTGTATGGAAAACCTTAAGCTCGGACAATCTACCTATTGTTCTGTAAGGGACCAGATTTAAGTACTTACCGTTGAATCGGATAGGAAAAATACTCAATTATAAAAGACCGATATTTCGATCACAACATTTGAATCCGCTCGTGAGCTATCATTTTCATGCATTTGTAAGTTTTCTCTCAGACTGGCCTTATAACCTATGACTTTTAAAATCAGGTGCTGTGGACTGCTCACGAGGAGGACCCGGAGTGGGGCGCCTGGCCGGGCATGCCGTACATGTGGTTCGCGAGCCACTGGCTGGCGATGTCGCACTCCTGCTACAACCCCATCATCTACGGCTACATGAACGCCAGATACCGACAAGGCTTTGAAGAGGTAAGTGTACAAATATATTTTTATATCTATTTATACTCAGGTGTCGCAGGCCCATAGATACATGCCTTACCAACTAACATACATATTAATAACTAGCTGTGCCCCGCGACTTCATCCACCTAGTATTTTAACTAAGCAAAAATTTCGGGATTATCGGGTTAAAAAGTATCCTATATGTTAATCCCGGTTATAATCTATCTGTGTTCCAAATTTCATCCAAATCCGTTCAGTAGTTTTTGCGTGAAGGAGTAACAAACATACATACATACATCCACACTCACAAACTTTCGCATTTATAGTATTAGTAGGATATAAATAAGAACTAAACTATGGGTGGTGACGGCGGCAATCTCCCCCGAAACCGCCTGAACACCACACCCTTCGGGCAGTAGTTTTCCTGCATAAAAGTCGACAGCCTGTCCGTGGAGACCCTAATCACAAACGCCTTGAAACTACCGACCACATTTGTGACTAGAGTCCCACGGCTGAACCCTCAATGAGACATTGCTCTTTATTCTGATGTACTCAGCAATGACCCCCGCGTTGCTGGTATAGTGGAGGCGGGAATATATGAATACCTATATATTGATTGATAGATTTTATTTTCTGGATTTCGAAAACACCGACAACTACAGGGTCCAACTAAAAACCATTAACAAAATAGGTCTAGCCATTTAGGAGGAGAAGAATTACTAAACATTCACACCGGAATTTTATAATAATAACTAGCTGTTGCCTGCGCCACCGCCCGCGTGGTAGGTACTTCTATAAAGTAAAAGTAGCCCCTTATAACATCAGCTATATGCCAGTGAAAGTCCCGTCAAAATCGGTCACGTCGTTTTCAAAGATTAGCCGGAAAGCCGGATTAGCCGAAAAGTTATGAAGATTGAAATTACTCGGGCATTTCTGATTTCATACATGTGCGATTCTTATTTCTAACTGAGGAATCCTGCTCGTCTTTCGATATATCTGTATGTTCTACAACCCGCACTGGGCTAGCATGGTGGGCTGAGGCCTGGCTCCCCCTCTCATTGAGGGGAATATGTCCATTATAATGGCAATGGACGCGCCCCTATTAGGTATATACATTAGGACCGAATAGACCATCGGCGAATATGTGGGTGCACCGTATTAATTACATCTCTGCGTACCCTTTCGAGGAATACCAGGCGTGATGATGTATAATCAGAGAAATTCCGAAGGTTGAATAGACAAACTGAAACATTGAGTTATCACTAATTGATATTGGAAATCCGAATTAATTAATTCCGTTTGGTAAATTATTGCATGCGCAGCGGAGTGAGGCTCTCACTGCCACAAATATGCAGTATTCGAACTCTACAGGTTGTTTTAAAAGTCCGAAATAATAATTGAGGTTATAAAAACTAGTATTGAGCCAGAGGTCCTTACCTCTGAATGATGAGATTTACCTTTGAATCTCCCGCCTTCACCACGAACTTCACGATTGGTCGCACGCAGCCCGGGTAAACGCGCTGTAAATTTACCGGTCAATGAAAATTTAGATAAATAAATAGAATGCGCTACGACGCCATTTTGGGCGTCCTACAAGAATACTGTTAAACTGTGGTCGTTTTAAAACCTGTTTTTTTTAATTATTCAATTTGTTTTGTGTTAAGAGATAAAATTTTTGTTTATTGCCGTTTGTGGCATTTTAGTAAATTGTGAGTTTATGAGTTTATAAACGTCGTTTTCATTTACGTCTTCGGGCCACGAGCGCCAAACCCACACTGAAGGCTAGCCGGAGCCCTGACTTACGTTAAAGGTAAATTAAGGGGGGCCCGTCCACTTGAGCCTTGAGCCGGGCTGGCTGGCTGGATTGGCTGGCCCCTCGCTTCGACTTACAGGATCGCTTTATTTGTCACAGCTAAATAGAATTATCTAGAAAGAGTAGTCTCGTGCAGATGAATCTATTTATTACTTTTACGTACGAGTAGCATTTTTAAACACGCAAAATAAAATATAAATATCGTTATATACCTACGTCATGGAATTTCGTTAAAAATGATATACTTACCATTTCATTCTCTACCGGATACTCATTCAAATCCTGAGTGTTATTTCGGACTTTTGAAATACCTGTATCTATTAAATGTAATAAACGCAATACAGAGAGCTATCCCATATTTACATTGGTGTAGCATTCGATGAAGCACTATTATTGGAGTTCGATACGATTTAAACCGTACATATTATATTGATGCTACTCAATACAGTTCCATGAAAATTGAATCATGTTGTAGTGGAATTATTGTACCATGCTGTATTTGTGTATTGATTGATAACAGTTTATTTACCTACATTTACCGTTTTTTTTATAAATAAGAACTTTGTAGTACTCTTCTTTGTCGTATCGCATTTGGACTTTATCCCTTTTAGGACATGTACCTAAATTGCATGAAGGTATCTGGGAAGCTAGAGGATATTTCATTCTAGCTTGACCTTATATAACAAAATACTCTATGTAAAAAGCTACTGCTTTAGCGCATGGGTACCTAAGAATTAAATATCTTTGTTCGCAGGTTCTGAAGGGGTTTGTCTGCTTAAAAATAGGGTCCGGTCAGTCATATCAACGCTCAAGTGTCTGCGAGGGTGTGCCCTTAAACGGTAAGAACATTCTATTCGGGAGATAGGTATTTTTTACCTTACGATTACTGCAGATTTTTTTATTCATTTTCCCATATTGTTTTCTTATATTTACGCGAATACTACACATTGAAATAAAACTATTTACGGATTCTATCGCGTTCATTTATCCGCGCAGAAAGCTTTCTGCGTGGATCGGACCGCAAACAACAACTATATGACAACAAGACATCGGGACGTCTAACACCTCAGTCCCCCCGTGACCATGGTTGCTGTAAAGCAGCCGAAACGTCGGGAACATAAAAAAGTAAATAATTGCGATAGAATCCGTAAAATACTTTTATTTCATTTATTAATTCCATTAAAATTTTAATTAAAAAATCACTGAGAGAATTTTTTTTTTTTTGTAGTGCTCTAGTATTTTTTTTTAACGTTTTGAAATTAAAACAAATAATTTATAATTTACGAAGCATTAGATTATATTTGCTGTAATTGTAAATAGTTGAGTGAAAATATTAAAAATAATAAGTAGGTACTACTAGAAACTACAAAAATCATGTGTCGTCGTAATTATTTATGTGTGTAGAAAAAAATCGTACCTAGGTAAGATTATTGTGGATACAAACTATCGATACGAACAGTCTACCCCGGGGGCTCAAGGTCCTTATTATCTATTACATTAGATACCCTTATTATTCTATGGTGGCAATAAATACAAAATCTCAAGTAAGTACATATACCTACTGATTTCAAGTAGGTACTTATAGAGCGCAATCTATCAACCCCAAACATATTTTGGGTAACAGATGGTCAAATTTTTGTGACACCTTATCAAATTTAGGTCACATTCGATTATAAGGTATGCATAATTAATAGTAACAAATGTATATTATTATAATGCGAACATGCATGATGCAGAAATGGTTGGACTCAACCGCACGGCGATTCCCCGGCGCAGCCTGATGGGGTGCAGGTGCCAGCCCTCCCGCGATGGAGCGCCCAGCACTGCCAGCAAGTGTTCCACCTGCACTTCTCATCAACAACAACAACTTCAACAACTCAAG
Source organism: Notodonta dromedarius (assembly GCA_905147325.1). Classification (NCBI taxonomy): domain Eukaryota; kingdom Metazoa; phylum Arthropoda; class Insecta; order Lepidoptera; family Notodontidae; genus Notodonta; species Notodonta dromedarius. The sequence continues at coordinate 4,368,827 of LR990167.1, forward strand.
GTCCTCAAACCAAACACTAGACCTCCTGGTCTACCTCCCAGGGCTCTTTCCGTACGTTTCTCTTAAGTCGAATTATTTGCACCGGCTGGTAGACGCAGTAAGTAAAAGACTGTTCCAACAATTGACTGAGGAAACAATCAGGGCCAGCTCTGTTAAGGTGAAGGCGCCTGTCTAGCCCGCGACATTCAAAATTTTCGAGTGTTTTTATAGTTTATCCAAAATCTGAAAACATTTAAGACAACATTTTGTGATTTGCGAAAAACACAGTATGCAGTGCGTTTATTAATACATTTATTTTACTCTAAATATTATCACGGTGGAAATGATACTAGTAAATCACTAAATATAAAAAAATTGCCAGATTATCTGGATAGCTGTCGTTCTTGAAATGTTTTAGAGTAAGTTGGATATATGAATAAATGCACTGCACACGGTCTTTTTCGCGAATTACAAAATGTGCCTTTTACTATTATCAGATTTTGAAAAATTTCTAAAAAACCTCAAAAAATTTGAACTTCGCGGGCTAGATGGGCGCTTTAGCCTTAACGACTATCGCTCGACTGGACTCACACTGTAAAAACTGACGTAATCATTTGCGCGATACGTCAGTTTTTTTGACGTAATGCGAGTCGAGTGTGCGAGTATTTGGATTTTCCGAAATGGACGGTAACATTTTTGTATTGTATTGTTATTAATTGTATTTGTTATTGCTATTTGTTACTTGACACTGGCGAAATATCTATTAACTTGGGTGGGCCATATTTTTAATGAAAGAAGAAGAAGAGTTGAGCGACAGTCGTTAACAGAGTTCGGCCCCAGTAGTTTTGGGAATATTCCCAGTGAAAAGACTTTGGTAGTTGAATTTAAATAAAACTTTGTATACGATACGGCATGTATGCTTGTGGCAAATATGGTTCTTCTTGTTGTGCAGTAAAGCGTTTCCATACAACTCGCTTTGTTGGAATAAAGTTTTTAGTTCAAAACTGAACGCAAATAATTGTATACCTAGCAATGTTTGTGCGTTAAACAGAACATCGCCATTCGATTCAACATAAGTATTCAATCCCTGGCGCCCTCTATGCCATAACACGGGTGCATGGTCTTTGAGAGCTCCGCGAGCGACATAGGCTCTTTGGAGGCGTCTCCCCTCGCGGCCGGCGCTCGGCGCGGCGGCGCCCCCTAATCCTCTGCGCCCGCGTACCCCACACCCTGGACAACAGGTAAAACCGGCCCGGGATACCATTGTATCAACAGTAGCGTGTATACCATAATCATAGGATATAATTATCATAAACTCAATAGTTTTACGAACATTTTCTGGCTTCTGCCCATCGATCTCAACATCTCTCAATCTATCACCCTCAGTTCTCCCTGCGTAGATTGTCTTTTCGAAATAATAGTAGACGTAGCAAAGTTTAAAAGTTTAAAGATTATTCCGATTAAATGTTGATGATGATTATAATATGTGTACTTAGATATCAAGATTTTGATGTGCGTTCGTGTGAATGTGTTATGTTAAATGAGTATTAACTAAAGGGGATAAGACTGATACCTATTAATCGATAGGCACCAACTTTGTAAGAAATCATAAGGATGAGGATAATTATTCTGGGAAAGGATTTTTTTGAAGTTTTAAAACTATTTCCTGTAATACAATATTTCCTATAATTATTATAACGCAATATTATTATTATAAGGTAATTATAATGTACTTAACACATTATATTACATCTCCATTCCGGATCCCTTGCAGGGTAGCCGTGCTTATAGCCGGTTCATAGGGATTATTATTGTTTAATGTTAAGAACAAACCTTTTAAAACTAATACAATAAAGTTTAAGCAAACTGCGTTGTATTTTACTTACTTACGACCCTTTTATTCCATGTCTCATTTACAAAATGCAGCAGGAATATATAAGGTGCCAATTAAAATTTCATTGAAACCTTATTAAAATATTTAAAGGAACAAAAATTCACTATTATAGCGAATGAATAGTATCTTCAAATATAGGTACATACTTACAATATAGGTACATAGTCTCACACTTACTTATAACGACACGGAGGACATGTTAAAACCTCTTCGGTAGTATTACATTTTCATCATCTGACGTACCTAACACACATACACAAACACACCCTAACATATTCATTACATTTCACACACACTTCACTACACACATACATACTACATACCCACTCAAACACACTACACACAAACACACTACATATTCTTTTAACAGTTACTCTTAGACAACACTAAGTGTACTAATTTGTAAACTCATACGTTCCTCACTGAACCTATTCAGCAATTTTAATTATGTTCCTTGGTCTCAAGATACAGGCTGCCCTGCGCGCCTAGTTTGAGTTCCAATGATAATTATATTATGTGATTTATGATGGAATACATTTAATGTCTTCTTACTTACATATTTCTCGTGTTCTATATAAAATAAGTAACTTACTAGAAAATGCTTCCAATAAGAAACGCAAAATAAAATTAATTACCATTAACTTAGTGGAAATTGCATGAATGAACATGATTTGAAAATAATGTATTAGGTATCTATTTCCTAGAAGTCCCTACTTATTGAATAACATAGGTAGATAGGTAGGTATACGTATTTTCTTCAACAAAGGCAAAAGGTCACACAGTACGCACTTACCTATAAAATATTTTAAAAAGTAGAATTTGCGAGATAAACTTTTTGTATTGAAGAAAGAGCACAAATCCCATAAGGGCACTTAGGACACGAGCTCAGGGCCCCAAAATGCCGACGATGTAATTTATACCTACAAGAGGAGCAAATTTTTGTGTGACATTGAACTCTCTAAATCTGCCCCAAATTCTGTGTGCCCTACCTGAGATTTTTCCATAATCAGTGGATATAATGTGTATATAGACCGTATTTCTATTTAGTGCTCAATTGCGAAACGAGGTTCGAGATTGTTATTGTATTTAAATAAGTATGTAAGGGTTGCCAATCCTCGATCCTGGGTTGTCGAGCCTGGCTTACAGGAGTAACAGTGGTGGGAGTGTGTGGCGGGACTTGTCCCATTTTTTTAAAGGGTTGCCAACCATGCTCAATAATAACTTATTAAATTATTTATTTACGCGATACATCAGTTTCCACACATTGCGAGTCGAGTAGAAGTCGAATGAGATGCCAGTGGTTAACAGAGTTTGGCCCCTGGATTCGAACAACGGGCCATGCAAGTGTTATTAAGTTTCCCTATTACGAAATTCCAAGTTACAGCCAACATTCTGCATGTACGCTCGATAAATGGTGATATTGTCGCAAACACGCGATTACATTAAAGGCATGAGGGGTTTTTATGTGTACATAGAACTGATGTAAAAGGATGTGCGTAAAAAGATCCAATTATGATAATAAGCATGACAAGAAATGGGAGGACCAGGAAAACAAAAGAATGAAACGAAGTTTTTTTGAACATCTGCGATGTCGGCCCCATGATACGGAAACCATGACTATTGTACTCAATAAGAATGTATTACCTACTTTAACGAATGCAGAAAGCCTGTGACCCTAGGGGACAAGGTCACATAAATACGAGGTCAACAACGCAACTTTTCTCTCTAGTTTTTTTCAAACTCGAATCTTTTATAATTTGCTTAGGCCTAGGGACCACTTACAAATTGTCATTTTTATTTTTTTTCCATTAGTCAAGTTCGTCAGTCTTGTTTAACACCTAATAATCCCGAATATACTTAAAATATATCGAGGCATCATAATTTATTTGAACGCTAGCCGTGTGCTAGATTCATAATTACAAAATTAAAGAACTGTCATACAAAATTAAAATGTCATGTACCCTTTTTGAATCCCCTGGGGCGAATTTTAAAAAAATATTTCTAAGTGCCTACCTAAGTTACCTAAGGAACTCCTATACATAATTTCGTGTTTCTATAAACACGAAAAAACAGTCTATACTAGACCCACCGGTTTAGGCTATGCGTTGTCTGTGAGTCAGTCAGCCGTATAAATTTTATTCAACAAGATAGGTAAGTACTTCCTACGTAACCCATTTTACATAAGCACTCTCGTGGAAGTAAATAGCTGGGTAGTGGGTACGTAATATCAACTTATCGTTGTGTCGTTTCGATATTGGAAACTTTATTAGGCCATGTCCATTATAGCCGGAATATGAACCCACGGATTTACGGCCAGCATGCCATTTCAGTTTTATGTTCGGGGTGTTAATATTTGGACACACCTTTGCTTGTGTACTACAGAATGTACATGTATAGATAATGATCTACCTGTATGAAACATATTGGTATATATTATGTATGTCGGGGAAAGAAAGGAAAGACTCGTCTCTATTCTCGTGTTTTGGACGGTCTATAGGACTTCAACGCTGTTTCAATCAATCTAAATGACACGATGACAATTTCCAATGCGTGTGGACGGCTCGACGGTGCAAATCATAGAGTACTTTGTATATATGTATTTGAAAGTGAAAATCGTACCTACTTTGTCCACGCCTACAGATGGCGCTGTGTCCAATTTCGATCGTTTCAATACTTTTAGAGGGTTGATATCTCCGGCATAATATGTAGTTAATTTACTCACCACTTTCATGCTCGTATTGAACTTTGCGCCTGAAGACCTACACGACCAGTAAGAAAAAATATTTTGATAAAAAAATTAAACCGACTTAAAAAACCTGAGTGCACAAAAAAACTAGAAATAACTAGAGACCTTATAATTTCTTTCATTTGGAATGGGCGCCAATTCAAATAAGTAGGGGTAGGTACCCAATGCTGCTGAAAGTGTCCTAGCGTAGTGTAAAGGGAGTGGATTGATTGATGGGGATCCGGCCGGATCAAACCGGAATTGATGCCGGATTGCAATCTCTAGTCCAGATACAGTAAAATGTATGCAAATTATCGGTGCCAGGTTAACCGTGTGAATGCCCGCTTATTTGAGGGGTATAATAAGTAGAAACTAGACGTTAAATTACATTACGTCATTAATTACAAACCCTTTTAGGAAACTCGAGAGTATTTTGTTTCGGATATTTAATTCATTTTGAAGTTAGTAGAAGCCTCGCTACTAACGACGGGTTTTAATAAGTTAGCTGATGATTTTTATTGGCGGTAAGTTTTGTTGTGTTATGTTTTGTAAGTGAATCGGGCTTTTTACCCATCGCCGCAATAAGTTAAAGTCAAATCGTTTATTTTGTTTAGACCTACGGGGGCACTAACAAATTGCTGCAAACAAAATTCAATGAGAACCTGTCAAAATTCATGTTTTGCTACTCAGTTTACGTGCGTTCCATGCGCGTCGAGAGAGCGTGAAAACGTCTTCGTGTTTTAGCCTTAATTGAACAGGCGCAGTGCTCAATGAAATCTTATATACATACACTTTAAGTCGTCAATTGAACTGCCTTGCAATTTGATATCATCATGTAACGATTAACGAAGGATGTATGAACAATACATACTGCGTCACTAGAACACAGAAATAAGGGTGCGGGTGCGTATAGTGAGGGGGAATATCTTCATAGTAATAATTTTAAGTCTCAAACGAGTCGAAAACAAGCGCTGGCCTTGTTTTGGTTGAAAACTTATAAGCGCTTGATGTAGCGCTGAAAGCGTTGAGTTAACAACAGAAAAGAATTAAGCCGTCGTATATGTTTAAAGGTGGCAGAGCCATTAAGCTGTCTTGAGACTACAGCTTAAATACGGGCTGGCTCCACCGGGGTAGTACCATCCTCTCACAGAAGATCAGCTTAATTACTATAGCTGCGTTTCGTATGACGAGCGAGAGAGCCGGAAGGCCAACCTCTCCCTTCCATCCTCTCCATCTTTCCCACTTCTTTTCAGATTGGCAGCGTGCAAGCAATGGTTTCAAGCATCATAGGTAAGCTAAGGTAACTGTAAGCAGTTACCTTAGCAGTTAGCTAGCTGTATGCCCCTCATGATGTTAAGACATCAGGAGGGGCAAACACTTGTTGCCGACTTTATTTATTAATAAAAAAGTTTATTCACTAAAGGGGTAAACATGAGAACCTACACACCAATGCAAACATTGCCAACAGTAGGTACATATAATCCTAATTTAAAGATCAGCAAAGTTGATCTTCCCTAACTCATCATAGGTAACTGTAATCTGTATTATCATCAAACCACTCGATTACAGATAAGGAGTCTTGTTAAAGTAGGTACCCTTGTACATTTACCGCCCTTTTACTTAACAAGAGATTATATGAATAGTATAGGTACTTATAGGTACTTTAATTATTCATTAACCTGCCATTAAGGTTCTTACTTACACGTATGTTGAGATAATAATTATTCATTCATTCTTATGTCCAACATATATACGTAACTAGCTGAGCCCGCGACTTCGTCCGCGTGGAATTTAACTTAACAAAAAAGCCCGCTCCCGCGTTCTGAGCCCGCACGACAGAACCCGTTTTTTCATTTTTTAAAATTTTGTTTTTCTAAAATAAAAGTAGCCTAAGTTACTGCTTATAACATCAGCTATCTACCAGTGAAAGTCCCGTCAAAATCGGTCCACCCGTTTCGGAGATACTCTTTGATTTCATGTGTTTTTATTTTTTTACGCGGAACGCTAATTGTTTTTCAAAAATTAAAGTAGCCTAAGTTACTCCCTATTACAACAGCTATCTGCCAGTGAAAGTCCCGTCAAAATCGGTCCAGCCGTTTCGGAGATTACCCGGAACAAACACACAGACAGACAGACAGACAGACAGACACTTTTTTTTTTTAAATCGCGTTTTTGCTATAGCTGTCGTTTGTACTTTCATATGCATTTAGTGAAAAGGTGTTATTTTGATATTACAAACAGACACTCCAATTTTATTTATTTGTATAGATAATGCGTCTCGCAAGTGAACCTAACGGTACTTTTACGGAGATAAAACCAGTATATCAGTGTTGATAAACCTGTATTTAAACATTTATATTGTGATAAGACGAGTGTTTCGTGTTCTCGTTCAGAAAGTTGAACGTGCAGTCATCGTCAGTTCGCATAACAAGCTACTCCGTTCAAGTAAGTATTATCTAATTGGACAATCAGTATCAGTGGACTGTAGTTGTGATCTACGAGGCAAACGCGACGGTTGGGTTTGCGATTATGGCACCACAGATTAAATATACAAAGGTACGTACTTGTGTTTTTATTTATGGTATAAATATGCTGAAATTTATGAATTTTGTACACAGATAACGTGAATCCGTCCGAATTTTTTTGTTCGGCTTTTTAAGATTTATTAGATGTTTTTTTATTGAATTAATGTTTAATTTTCGTATTATAAGTATAAATTTAAAATATACTTAACAAAACAAATGGAGCATAGTGTTGACTTATCCGGTCTTAATCTTGATTAAACTGATTAAACTACATACCTAGATACAACTTTATTAAAGCTAGTCAAATTTGGGAACGCCTTCAACAACTTTTATAAAATACTTAAAGTATTTATTTAAATCAAAGAATTACATTTGAATATTAATTAAACAATTTAACCGAGAAACTGCGCACCAATTTGGAGATGCTTCAAGAATGACGTCTACAAGTCGGTAAGCCATATTTATAGATAAAAAGTGCTGACGACTTGTCACTATCACTATTGTATCACTTAAAGTGATATTGAAAAGATGATCAACAAGTCTACACGCTAAGGCAGCGATATGGATGTTTTCGAGTAACCCGATCTATGTGTTTAGCACGGAATTCATTGTAATGTAATATGATATACTTACTGACTGTCTGCGTTTAATCTAAGGGCGAAGGGTGGTGCCTAACATAACTAGCTAAACTCGATAAGGAAAGTTTATCAACAAACCATGTTTTGTTTTTGGGTATCTCTTAGTGTTGGTTAAGGTTACGCTCCATAAAACACTAAGAAAGTATCATTTAAAGGTTATACTAGGAAATAGTTATAATATTATTATAACAATATTAAAGTATTATAGTAATTTATTAAGTAAAAAAAAGAACACAAAATCCTAAAGATTTTGGCTTTAGTAGTAGTAGTATAACAATCAGTAAACTCCTCAACCTTAACCCTCAACGTTTGGTTCCAAGTAGTAATAAAAAGTCCGGACCTCTATTGCAATGTACGGCTCTCCGTCAGGACTTATACATTTTTGAAATGGTTACCCTACTCGCAGATACAATTATATAAGTACCTGTATAGGTATGTACCTACAAATCGATTATAAGACCGGTAATCATGTACGGCTCGGAATGCTGAGCGGCTAAAGTGCGGGAAGACAAACGTCTCCACTCTGCTGAGATGGATGTGTGGAGTGACGCGAATGGATAAGGTGAAGAATGTGTATATAAGAGGTAGTGTCAGGGTAGCGCCAATAACAGATAAAGTGAGAGGTAGGAGGCTGGAATGGTTTGGACACGTGATGAGAAGGGATGAGAAGCATGTGACTAAACGAGTGATGAATATGAATGTGGATGGATACAGTGCGAGAGGAAGGCCCAAGAAAAGATGGATGGATTGGATTAAGAATGATAATATGAACGAGGTTGGAGTGGATGTGAGTATGACGGGAAAGCGCGATGTATGGAAGGAAAAGACATACTGCGCCGACCCCAGATAATGGGAAAAGGTAAGGCAGATGATGATGATGATAGGTATGTACCTACGTGTTTTTAGTAAACTCATCTTATTTAATAACGTGATTGACCTTGATGTCAGGTCGTGTGTCCGCCGCTGTTCCTAATTGCCATATTATGCCAATATAATTTTTCCTTGTTTGCAAAGCAACAGAATTTGTATTAATTTCAAGAAGACGCGTGCTGTGACCCTTATGGAACTAGCATAATAAGGATCAAATTACAATAATTCACGCGTCTTTGTGAAATGAATTGACTATACGATACAGACTAAAGTAACGATTTCATCATTTGTTTTTTTGTCTCTCAGTCTACGGACATAATTTGTTAACTAGGTACAGTCAAGGGCAAAGATATGTATACACCACAAAATCTCAAAAAATGGCTACATCAGTGACATCATAAATTAGTGCACATCAAAAGGTGCAATATTATGTCCTTATCTAACAACGCATAAATTTAGATACACCATAGAATTCATAAATATATATACATCATTAAAGGCGACAAGACGTGCGGCAATCCTTCATTTCCAAGTAGCCAGCCACTTAATTGTAAAGAGTCTTCCTTCACGTAGGTAAGACAATCTATTGATAATATCGAGTCATATTGATTATTGGCCTTTAGAGCTGACACACTAAAAATATTTTGAAAATATAATTTTCAGGTTTGTCGGACATTGGACATTCTATTGTGGGTTGGTTTGTGAAAATATCTGTAAAAAATGACATATACAAAATGATTGCTTGCTAAGTGTACATATTTATGGGTTCAGTAATGTGTACATATTTATGAGCATTTGGATGAGTACAATTTTGTGCATCTTATTATGACTACATATTTTTAATAACAATACTTGGATACATATCTTTGCCCTTGACTGTACCTACATTTAACATTTAACGTATAACATCAATTCTAAACCTCAGTGGTTTTTTGTATGTTATGTACTTAGACAATATTACATGTGTTTAAATGATAATAAATAAATGAATAACTAATTAAAAACAATAACTTGTAAACACGTAGACTTCGACTTAAATAAATAAATTTTTCATTTTCATTTTCATCGTGGTGTAGGCACTGTACCTATTTCTGAAAATATATATCTTAGTAGATAAGTAAAAAAATGCAACATTTTCCAAAACTGTTAGCTAGTGTAAGTAAATAAACAACCAAGGAAACAGCAGTCATTCCCGCGGTAAACCTGGCATCGACATGGCAGTCAGTCGTGGTTCTTCTCGCTCCCCCTCCAGATGTTGTTGGGGGGAAGCGGGGATACTGTTACAGGGCTGTGCCCTTTTTCAGTGGATTCTTAACTTTCAGTGGATTCTTGACATGGCATTATCTATCAAAATGTATATATAGTCAGAACGGATTCGTCGGGTGAAAGACCGCTAACAGTAAATTCGACCTCATGGTACTGATACAAATGAAGTTTCGAAGCAAAATTAGACTTAATAGGGTGGCACGATTTCATTGTCTTGGCTGTAATCCCTGCCTACCCATATAGATGAATATAGTCCTTCGCGACAGCTAATAATTTATTAATTTACAACAAAGAAAACTGTCCTTACAAAATAACCCAATTTACGACAAGAGTCTGATCCCTAATTATGCGTATTTATTGAAGCGAAGCATCTACGTTTGGGGGCGCTCGCCGCGCGGTCACTCTATCCGTGCTAAGCGTCAGTAGTGTTACACGAAAGATACCTGTATACAGAGTGGCAGCTTTTAACGCGTAGTTCCTACGCTATATACTATAAAGCTTCGCTTCTTTCGGGCGTCCCTAAACGGCACTGGTTATTTTTTTCAGTTGTTCATCGACAATGAATGGGTCGACTCCAAGAGTGGCAAGACCTTCGATACGTACTGTCCACACGATGGCAGCGTTATCGCGAAAGTCGCCGAAGGAGATAAGGTTTTCGAGTGTTTACATTTTTCCTATGATAGAGCGTCCGTTATCCGTGGTAGAGTTCGGGGTTCAAGGACGGGCATCTGTGCATATTTTTATTACCGGGCCAAGTATTACAGGCATAGTGCTTAACTGAGTAGGTTTCTGCGGCACTGGAGTGGTGTGGGAGGTTTAATTAATTTTCGAGATTACACTACCCCATTAAAACCTTTTTATAGTGACTTGTGCATTGATGCTTTAAATTGAATGCTAGCTATTGCCGGCGTGATACTTGTATAAAATAAAAGTAAGTTACTCCTTATAACATCAGCTATCTGCCAGTGAAAGTCCCATCAAAATCGGTCCAGCCGTTTCTGAGATTAGCCTGAACAAACAGACAGACAGACAGACTGAACTACTACTCCGATCTTCTGCGAGATAATGACCCTGGTCGAGCTTGGCTCTACCACCTAAATAGAAATACCAACCATAAATATCATTGGAGAAATTTGCGTGCACCGCACCTGAGCCCACCATTTAATACAGACCATTTAAGAAATACAGTTCTAATGGTGTATTTATTAATATCAGGCTGACGTAGATCTAGCGGTGGCTGCCGCGCGGCGCGCGTTCCACCGCAACTCGGAGTGGCGGCAGCTGGACGCGTCGCAGCGTGGCGAACTCCTGCGCAAGTTCACCGACCTGGTGGTCCGTGACACAGCTTACCTCGCCGAGCTGGAGTCCTACAACAATGGCATGGTGCTCAATTCCGCTAAAATGTTCATGAGAGGTGCTGTCGCGGGCGGCCGTTACTTAGCTAGCTGTGCTGATAAAATCCAAGGCGATACTATTCCTACAGGTACAGACACACAGCAAAAACAATCAGTGTGAGCGTATGCAGACACGCAGGCGTCGCAGTTGACGCAGCGCAGGGAAGAGCAGATTTTGAATAAGCAGAACAACTCTGCATACGCTGCGGCTCAGGCATGTGAAGCGCGGACATGAGTCTGTCCTACTCTGCGGCTCGTAGAGTCACGGCAGATTTATTTAGATACCGCCGCTGGGCTCACTGCACCGGGTGGTTGCAGGTTCAATTCCCGGCAGGGCAAATTTCGGAAATGGCCTTTTCGTAATTTGCCCTGGTCTGGGTGTCACTGGGATCGCCCCCAGTCCATTGTACGTTACCCATAGTACAAGCGTTGCTTAGTGTGGGACCATACAGTTGGTGTGTCAGTCTGGCGATATTTATTTTATTTATGCGTGCAAACGCAGTTGCCCTATATCTGCGTCAACATGCCTGCGCTGCCAGTTCTGTACTTTAGGTACTGGGCTGGGTCGCCTGCGTCTCAGCATACGCTTAGCCTTATTCTTGGCAAGTCAGTAGGCAAGGACTTATAACAACGATTTTTCTATGAGAAGTCACAAAAAATTATGACGTACATATCCATTTTTTTTTTATTTGTTCTTGGCCTTACTTGACAAGATATTTTTTTAATCGTTTTCAGCCGCTCTACCATGAGTTGATACTTTATTTAACTTTAATAACATAAGTACTTACGTGTAAAATTTTGTAATCGCAAACATAATGTTCTCTTCTAGTGAACGTAACGTAAAGACTCATGGTAAAGATAATGATAATAGAAAAAAAAACTCAATCAGTTCTCTAGATACTTAATTAATAAATAAATAAATAAATATCGCCAGACAGACACACCAACTGTACGGTCCCAAACTAAGCAAAGCTTGTACTATGGGTAACCGTACAATGGACTGGGGGCGATCCCAGTGACACCCAGACCTGGGCAAATTACGAAAAGGCCATTTCCGAAATTTGCCCCGGGCGGGAATCGAACCCGCAACCACCATGTGCAGTGAGCCGAACGGCCTACGCTCGAACCACTGCGCCAAGCGGTCGTCGAATTAAAATACAATTCGTATTTGTTTTGCCCACAGACGGCGACTTGTTCACGTACACTTTGAAACAACCCCTGGGGGTTGTGGGGCTGATTCTCCCATGGAACGGTCCCATTATCATTTTCATCAACAAGGTTTGCACTGCGTTAGCAGCTGGTGAGTGTTCTTGACCGATGAACTGTAGTTTGTTGAATAGGTACATAATGTAAAGAAACTACATACATTTTCCTTGTATTGTACCGGGTTAAATGTATATTTCTACTAGCTGTGCCCCGCGATTTCATCCGCGTAGTATTGGATTATTGGGTTAAAAAGTATCCTATATGTTAATCCCGGTTATAATCTATCTGTGTTCCAAATTTCATCCCAATCCGTTCAGTAGTTTTTGCGTGAAGGAGTAACAAACATACATACATACATACATACATACATACATACATCCACACTCACAAACTTTCGCATTTATAATATTAGTAGGATCTCTTGACGTAAGTACCTATACCTACGCTCTTCTATGTTATATATTCGCTTGGATGTCTAAGAAGGTATATATTTTGTAAGGCAAATTTGTGTGTTACAATTTCCCATTCAAATACTTTATTACCCCGAAGCTATTGACGAGCGAGCGTACAGTTTTAGGAGTGTAAAACTATAAATGTCGTTAGGTGACTAATCCTTTAACGGTGTAAGCTGATAAATAATGATTTGCATCAGTGACATAACAGCACAAACTTTTATGTGTATGTTTCGATAGATAAATCAGAGCCAGTATAGTTTGTTTATCATCTGGTCAGGGTGTACGGTGGTGGTGAAGCCCGCGGAACAGACGCCGCTGACGGCCCTGGCCCTGGCCGCACTGTTGGCTGAAGCCGGGATCCCTAAAGGCGTGGTGAATGTTATCAACGGGTTCGGCGAGACTGCCGGTGCGGCGCTCACGCACCACCCTGATGTCAGGAAGATATCCTTCACTGGATCACTTGAAGTAAGTACCTCGATACTGAATTTGCAGGTCTACTTCTCATTTCTATTGGCCTCACGAGACCCTGAAACTTTCCTACTAACCCCGTAAATAAAAAATGTGCCAACTCGTTCCAACACAACAATAAAAAAAACCTACTAAAAGTCGGCCCGTTAACGGAGTGAGTGAGTATTTTAGGGCCAATCTTTATTAAAGTTCCGGACCTACGGAAACGGCAGTCAAGAAAATAACTTACGCTTTACTTAAATTACACCTTAAGGTTGGCAAGCTGATCCAGCAAGCGGCAGGTACAAACAATCTGAAGCGAGTGACCCTCGAGCTCGGCGGCAAGAGCCCGCTCGTCATCATGGACGATGCTGATCGTAAGGCTCCCATTACATAAACTTCTCGGATCAATAATAAATTATAGAGTCCCGAGTACCTAATGATGCGTCCCTTGTATAATTCACACCATCTCAACACTTATGAGCCCTTTCATTTAGTTTGCAGTTTGACGTTACTTTCCGTAATTTAATCCTACAAGCGGCAAAAATGGCTGGTGTAAAAATTGGAACATACTTTTGTCAAAAATCTAATAATTCCGTTTTGATTTTCATCAACATCGTCCAAAATCTTCCATAGCCAAATATGTTTATTGGCTATCCGCAAATCTATGAAAAAAATATCGTGTACAAGAGATTTAGGGGTCATTTTGTTCTCCACAGTAAATACTACCAAATTGATAAGGTACTGATAACTATGTTCCCTAATATATTTAATGCTCCGTATTATAATTCCAAATATACTTGCGCTAAGACTTAACCTACTATATTTTATACCAGTGAACATTGCGGTGCCGTATGCCGCGAACGCAGTGTTCTTCCATCAAGGCCAGATATGCGTTGCTGCTTCGCGTCTGTTTGTTCAGTCCACTATCTACGACAAGTTTGTCGAAGCCGCCGTCAAGTACGCTCAAAGCATCAAGATCGGTGATCCAACTGATCCCAAAACACAACAAGGACCGCAGGTATACTACCTAACATAATCTCCAGGCTTTCTACTGCGCCTCCCAAAATGTTCCCCAGAAAGTTCAGTTTATCGCAAACGACGCGTAAGGCGCCCTGCGGCAAGGCGCACTACCAAGGGGAATTACAAAAACTTGATCTACGTACTTTTTAATTTCCACATTATCTTTTTTTCGTTTGAGACTAGACGTTCGTCACTAGACATCATGATGTCACTTAAGAATATGAGTCGGTTAATTGTATGTGAGTAATCGTGAGATACCAATTTTTTCACTTATCATTTTTAAACAAGAAAACCGTTTAGTTACATAATATAGAAATTGTTTCATTCATTATTTGTACGACCTAGGTATAGGAACAGTGAACCTTTTAACCTCATGACATCTTTAGACCAGACTTCTGACTACTAGGTAGACCAAATAAGGATGTCCAGTCGAATACGGATACATTTATTCATTCATCGCATTTTCAGATAGACGAGTTGATGATGAATAAGGTGCTGGGTTACATCGAGAAAGGGAAGAAGGAAGGTGCGAAGCTACTGACAGGCGGGAAAAGAATCGGCAGCACTGGATACTACATAGAGCCTGCAGTGTTTGTCGATGTTAATGACAACATGACTATCGCCAAGGAGGAGGTATGACCAGAGTTAGGGGTGTTATTTATTAGGATTATAACAATATGAACCTTTATAGGCCCTTATCGTCATGCCGCTCTAATCAATTTATAATCAAAAAGTATAATCAATGTTTATTCATGGATCGCATGTACAAATTTAATCAGTTCGTTTCCTTATAGTTCAAAATTGTGCATAATGTTAGCCAATCCATCTGTCCGCAAAATAAATAAAACGATGTTATGTATTTTCCAAGAATCTTATCGAACAAGTTTAAAGTAAAGAATTTTATTTTCTTGCAAAAGTGGGAAGGGAAAGAAAACTTCGCGAAGTGAATCGCTACATAAAACTTTTTCTAAACACTTTTATGAAGTTCACGATAGCTAGACGTACGTAGACCGTGAGGACCCGTTCCGGTTGCACTGGAAAAGACAGATAATCCATTAACCTTAGAAGTTCGGAGTGATCGCTAGTCATTATTTATTTACAGATCTTCGGTCCCGTCCAAAGCATTTTGAAGTTCGACACATTGGAGGAGGTGATTGATCGCGCGAACGCAACTAACTATGGCTTAGCCGCCGGTATCTTCACGACCAATGTCAACAGTGCTTTGCAGTTCAGCAAACACGTCGAGGCTGGGGTCGTTTGGTAATCTATTTCCCTTCATAATAACATGTCCAATGTTTACGATAAATTATTAGAACTTCAGATTTGCTTCTCAAGCAATGCTAAACTATAAAGCTATCTGGTTATTCTTTTCAGGGTAAACACCTATTTGGCTATGGGCTCCCAAGCTCCATTTGGAGGCTTCAAGGAATCTGGAATTGGACGCGAAAAGTACGTAATAATATGTCATATAAATACTCGTGAAAAGGTCTCCCTTAATACCTTACTTTAAAAGTGATTCTTTGGTTAGATTCCTTATTTTTTTTCCTATAGTACTAACAAATAAATATCCGTGTTTGTAAGTTATAAAGGCTTATAATTATAACGAAAAAACCTAAAGATATTCATACATTGTACCCTCTTAGGAGGCATCGTATAAAAACAGATCACGGTCAGACGTGCAAGTTTTTACGGATGTTTTTGCCGTCGGCGAGCAAATAACGCATGTATCTACCTAAGTGCTTCTTCTTTTGAAACTTATAAAATTGAAATCAAAATGAGAAATACCTACTTATCAACCATTTCTTGTTTCAGCGGTATCGATTCTCTGCAAGCGTACCTTGAAGTTAAGACTGTGACGATGGCATTACCCAAAAAGCTGTGAAGATTCAAAAGCAGTTGATTTTTTTAGTTATTTATAATGTTTTTAAGATCCTTCATAAGTAAGTATGTACTAAGTACCTGTATGGACAATAATGGAATAAATATTTTAGTAACTTTATTTTGTTGTATCGTACTTTGAATACTAACTTACTAGGTAGGCCCCTTGTGCCTTGAACAGCTAAGTTATAAAACTTTCATTTTCTTAAATAAATGTAGGTACCGATATACGTATATCACATGTACTTATTATTACGAAAATTGTTGTTATCATTTACTGCGATACTTCACATCTATCTACCTAAATAATATTTGAAACTCGCAAAACCGAGAGTTTCTTGAAACTTCATATTCTCAGAATTCATGGTATGAAAAAATGTCATACGCCATTCGTCAAGATAGAATCTTGCGCCCCCAAAACCTTTTGCAGGTAGAAAAACATAACAATACTTAAAAGTAGGGAGGTAATTGGGTAAGTTTATAATAATCCGCCCGTGTCCCAGCGGCTCGCAGGCTGCAAGTTGAGGTTTGCGCCCGGGCCCCAACGGCTAGCCCCTAGCTACGACGTTGCCTACAGACTTTCCTAATTTCCATAAACATTGCGTTAAAACTATTCAACTTGATCACGAAAACTCACACAGAAGCCAATCTATACAAATAAATAAAATTGGAGTGTCTGTTTGTAATATCAAAATAACGCCTTTTCATTAAATGCATATGAAAGTACATACGACCCCTATAGCAAATACGCGATAAAAAAAAATTGCAGTCTGTCTGTCTGTATGTTTGTTTCGGGTAATCTCCGAAACGGCTGGACCGATTTTGACAGGAGTTTCACTGGCAGATAGCTGATGTTATAAAGAGTAACTTAGACTACTTTAATGTTCGAAAAACAATTGTGGTTCCGCGTAAAAAAAATAAAAACATGAAATCAAAGAGTATCTCCGAAACGGCTGGACCGATTTTGACGGGACTTTCACTGGTAGATAGCTGATATTATAAACTACTTTTATTTTAGAAAAAAAAAATATGGGTCCTGTCGCGCGGGCTCAGAACGCGGGAGCGGGCTTTATGTTAAGTTAAATTCCACGCGGAAGAAGTCGCGGGCTCAACTAGTTTCATATATATACAAAGTACCTACTCTGTGGAAGCCAATCAACTGCGGCTACGGTCTATGATCCTCTGCGGGCCACTCACACTGACATTTGAATAATCTCATTCCATCATTACATTTGCGTAGCCCCCTGAATGAAATTGACGTGCCTACTTAGGTGTCTGTAATATAGTCCTTGAAATTTACATTTTGGTTCCATGCGAAAGCCGAATACCCTTGAGGAACTAACAGTTCGCTTACGCCATACAAATATGTAAGTACTTATCTTACGAAAAGGCGACCGACGATCGACTCTTAGCGAACATTTACTCATAGAATAGATACTTATTATGAACCACAGTACAGTACTTAAATTCTCGCGCCTTACATCGTTTTGCTTCGTTGGTTGCCAACGGCGATAGCTTCAATGACAGATGTCAGTCAACAGCTGTCAGGCAAAGATGTCAGGCCGTCACTCAATCGTGTTTGTCATTGTGATGTTTGTTCATCGACATGTGTTTGTTCCATTTTAGGGTTCAGAAGGACTAGGAACCCTGATAGTTTCGCCATGTCCGTCTGTCCGATCCGTCCGATGTCACAGTCATTTTATTTAGATACTAGTCATTTTATGGATAGCTTGATGGCTGCAAATGTGCACAAAAAATATTTTTCGTTTATTTAAACTTTGAAAGGAAAATTATTCTAGGGTACCTCCCGTACTTGGGAGGAGAGGAGGAAATATTTAATCACCCCCCTAGAGCGGGGTATCGATGAATAAGTAGGTAAGTAGTTTTCTACGTGAGTTGTATATGATAACTGAGAAAATCTATCTATTCAAAAAATCTTTTTCTTATTGAAATTTCTACGGAACCTTCCATGTTTCATAACCCGATACGCACTTGGCCAGTTATTCCAGGTTTGTCCGTAATCAAAATGTCAAACGAACGTAGATTGTCAAAATCAAGTCAAACTAAATTGACTGACGGGCTGACGCGCGGACTCGTGGCTTTGTTTATATTTTTCAAGTTTATTAAAACGTGATTGTATATATTATATACCGTGCAAGTTTAATTTAATTGTAAATAATGGAAGAAAATCATGTGAATAATTTTGCTCTGTGTTTTGAAAGCGGGCGAGTAAGTAGTCCCTAATTCCTACCACTTATTTTTTTAGAATAAGATATTTTTATCGTGTGCATAGCATGCTACGCCAATGTTTTCCATGTTTTGGTACACAATTAGGTAAGTCAAGCTTTATTACGGAAGAACATAGTGTTGAAATAGAAAGCGTATTATAATCTTTGAAACTTAACTTCGAAATTCTAAAACTATTGCCTTGAAGAAAAGTTAAAGAACGAAAGGTGTTGTAGTTTGTAGGCTTATTGTATTTATATATGATGTAGGAAGATCATGACATGTCATGCTTTATCTGTTGTAGTCACAGAAAGGTACTTAAGTACCTACCTATTTTAATATACAACAACATTGTGTATACCTACTTCTACTTACCTAAGTGGTATGCATGGAGTGTTGAGGTACTATGGGCTTTCTATGTTGGTATTTGCGTCTTTTTTATTTCAAACATAGACAATAAGTTAATTGTGTCTGTACTAGGCACATCAAATAATAAAAACCAACTGCCTTAATTATTCATTCATTGCGTACAGAATCTCTCTTAAATACTTATTATGTAAAAGTTTAGTAAATATTGTATTGGCTTCTATGAGCAACCTAAAACAACCTAGCGGTAGACTAAACTGTATTGAATCATGTTCATTCATCAAAATATATATTCTGTATAGTTCACAAGCAAGTACACACACACAATATACTAGTCTTAAAATGGGGATAAGATATATGATTCAGTGCAGAGTAGCAAGTAAACTTACCTAGAAAAATATGTCTAGGAATGTTGACCCTTTGACACAGTACACCGTAATTCAATTATGAAGAAGACAAAGGGGTTTAGTTATATAAATAGGCTCAGTTATCCCACTTTGTGTCTCACACCTGCATTGTTTTCAGTTGTAATTATACTGATAATGTTTATCTATAAAGTGATGGAGCTTTTAGTTACATACTATTGTTTGAGTGAAGTGTTTTGAAATATAATTGATTGATAGTTAAGATGATCCCTTACTATATTGTATACATATAACAAGAAAATACTGGGCTGTCTACCCAAAAACAAGTGCATAGTGAACCAAAAAACAAGTCATGCCATCTCGCATCAATACCATCTCGAAAATGTTTTCTAGAATTTTTTACACTCTATTAAACTCTTCTCTTCATCTTGGAGTTCTCACATTCTTCGAGTTTTATATGTTCCCATTTGCAATTATTAAATGGTTGATAGTGGTAACTAAGTATGGAGGCATTGTAACTCTTCTCAAGAGGAGGAATGCTGTACAGAAATCATTAAAGTCGCGTTTCAAATACAAATTGCAACTGACAACAATTAGGACTATGCTGCCAGAACACAGGACTGTTTCACAGGTGTCCACTGTCAGTATGGTGATTGAAGATGATAGGATTCAGGTAAACAGGCGATTCTCTATTAATCTATCAGCCAGGAGTCTTCCACTGCTGATGTAAGCCTCCTTATAGAGCTTCCAAACTATCATCCAATGATTCGAAGGCGTGAGATGTCATTGGTCCACCTTGTAGAGAGCCATACTACAATATGTCTCCTGGCTCGCATTCAGCATTCTAGAACAGGCCTGATTACTAGACGATTCTCGTCCCTACTTAAATTAGATTAGCTGTTGTCCGCGGCTCCGCCCGCGTGGTGCTTCGATATAATAAAAGTAACTTAGGCTTGAGTTACTCCTTATAACATCACTTATCTGCCAGTGAAAGTCCCGTCAAAATCAGTACAGCCGTTTGGTAGTTTACCTGGAACATCAGGGTAAAGACAAAAAGTGGTTTTTGTTATAAGTACTGTAGTTATATAACTTTCATGTGCATTTACTAAAAATATGTTATTTGGATATTACAAACTGACACTTCAATTTTATTTATTTGTATAGATACCTATTGTATTGAATAATATCTACCAAATTTATGTTCGCCTTAGTAGATACTTATCTCGACTGTAATACGACATATTATAACGAGTGGACAGTACCTAGTGGAAATTCCAGAGGCAGTAAATAGGTTGCTACGATGGTAATAAAATGACCCGCAGTAAAGATAAAACAAGTACTACAATGAGCAAATAAAACTTGTAACAGGCGCAGTAAACTTTATACGTTATTTTTTGCGATTATGTAACCTTTCTTCTGCTTGTATAAAGTTATTGTATTACCTATCCCTGTAGATATGATGTTACATCAATCACACTTAAAAATACTTGTAAGTGAAGCATTTAGATAGGTACCTACCTATAACATTTTTATTCGCTGCTTACATAATAGGTACCTTTGTAATTTCAAATACCTACCTAACTAAGTATAAACATTGCGTCTAGACTACTTATAATAAAATAGGTATTTACGACAAAATATGTGGCAATAATAGGCTTACGCTCGTGTCACAATATCTACCATAGGTAAAATACGCTGGGATAAAAATGTAGATAGGTTCCAACTGCCAACATAGGTACATTGATTCTGGGCCCCGAGTTTGCTAATTCAAAACCAATTGAAAGCCATGGATAAGTAATGTTATCTTCATAAATTCTTGTGGACCATCTGTTAGCAGTCCTCTGGCCGACAATATGTCGTTTTCAATTGACCTCCAAAAGATCCACAGTTAAGCTAACCATATCCATAGTTTAACCTTTAAGCCTAAAAGCTTACCCATTATTTTCCCAAGGCGTTGTACTATTAAGTTTGTATTACTCTAAGATTAAATGTAAAAAGTATGTTATAAGTTTAATGCTTGTTTCAGTTAAGTTACTGTGGTCAAGACTGCAATAAAATACCCCCAGCGTTAGAGAAGATGTATGGTGGTAAAGTTACATGTTTAGATTTAAGGTAAGTTTTTAATTTTCTTGGACTCTATCATCCAAACAACGAATACGAAAATAACTATGAAATAAAATGTTTGGTAAAGAATGTTTAACCAATTAGGTAATAAGCACTTAATAAGGATTAGCGCACGTAATAGAATCTGGCACCGCTATTGTAGGTACCTATAAATTAATAATATATTAGTACCTACCTTATCTACCTATGCACTCTAATATTTAATGCACCTAGTACCAACGTAGGTAATAGGTATTTTATACGTATAAAAAAACTATAAGTATACCTATTTTGAACTATTTTTGTTTTTCACCTTCAAATCAATCCGGATTCTTTCATCTCTGATAGAAAGCAATAATAGCAGAAGGAACCAGTTTTAAATTTTGTAGGGGCGAAAAATAAAAAAAAACTAAATCATTAAGTAAGTACGCGAACTTAATGAATCCTAATAAATCGAATGCAAATATCGCCACTCCACTTACATTATCATACTAATATTATAAAGAGGAAAACGTTGTTTGTTTGATTGTAATGAATAGGCTCCGAAACTACTGAACCGATTTGAAAAATTATTTCACTGTTTCCCAACAGTGCTACAGTATCCCCTACAATATCCCCGGGTGACATAGGCTATAATATATTTTCAAAAAAAAATTGGGATCCTTACTAAAACTCGAATAATGTAACCGCAATGTACCCGTGCGAAGCCGGGGCGGGCTGCTAGTACTTAATATAAAGGATAGTACATAAAAGCGTGCTTAATTACCCCTCCGCAGTAATTAAGGCCCTCAAAATTCAATATCCGTATTTCTGCATTGTCATTCGATCACCATTTTTTACTGTACGTACTCTATCGGCCTAATGACTAAGGTATTAATAAATCGATCTCAAGTCTGAGAGCAGTCTTGAGTATGCTTTTAACGTGTAATTTTGTACTGGTATGACATTTGAATGAATTTTCCAAGATCGATTTATTTTTAATACGCACCTGAGATGTCTAAGATGAAGACATCTAATACTGATAGAATTATTTTCTAACCAATCCGGTTGCCTCACAGTTTTTTCTTTTCGAAGTTACTGTGCACCAGTGTGCATAGTCTGCCGCTTCTCCTCCGACAGGTGGTTGGAGACCTTTCTATTACGTTTATTGTTGCCTCACAGTTACAACAGTATCGAAACATTGAAGGGACTGGAGCAGTTCGGGCGGTTAGAGGAGCTCGTGTTGGACAACAACAAACTGGGGGACAACATCGCCTTCCCTTATCTGCCGAGTTTGAGGACACTCTCGCTCAATAACAATCAGGTAACGTCACACACATTTAACTTTAATAAAGTACTTTACAAATGATAAAAGGCCCTTTCGCAGGGTGATAAGGATAGTCGTGTATGCCTCTGTTCTGGTATTATTATAGGACAGCTAGCTATTGTTTCATTACTTAGCAATACGTAATACTTATAAAATTCCAGTGTGCGTGTGTTCGTAGTTCTTCTCCTAAACGGCTTAACAGATTTTGGTGATTTTTGTACTTATGGAGACACGTGGAAGGTCTTTACCTTTAGTTGGATACGGTGGGTGGCATACAGAAAATACGATAGCGAAGCTGCGAGAAAACGCTATTAAAGATATATGTACATAATAACTGAATACTATGGTCAAGTTTTATTAGTCCGAATAATAGCCAAAACTGTCGGCTTAGTTGTGCTTTTTGCTATTGTTTTTATAAACACTTACGGCCGAATACTCAAAGCTCACTTAACTATTTGAGAGGCTCTTAACTATTTAAGACGCCCCTATCCGTCATTTTCGTATTCTCAAAGGTCAATCAAATCCCCTACTTAAATTTAATGTAACTTACAATTCAAGAATCTAATAATAACCTAGGGGTAGTTTCGATAAACAATAACTTCATTCAAACTAATAGGTAGTTACATTAGGTACATTTTGATTAGATAGGTAACCGTAGGTACTTGTTGTCTGTCGTGTTGCCACAAAGACAAACGGTTCACCTTGGTCACTATCATGTAGCAACCGATGATTTGAATAATTTAACAACTACTAACGTGTTATATAAGTATCATTAGTAAAAATGCGCATTATTCGTCTCAAAATCGGGTCTGGATTTAGCGTAGATACTAACCTACATGCCTAGTTTCTCTATTATGATCACGGCAAGCAGGAAGCAGACAACATTAATAATTTATTGTATATTTAAATTGAAGGATAAAGCAGTGATAGCCGATTGGTTAAGCACGATCTTGCGGGCACCAGGTCCAGGGTTCAAACCCCGGCTCGCACCTCTGGGTTTGTCGAAATCTATGTGCGAATCATAATCAGTTTCTTTCTTGTAGAAGATCTATCTCATACCACTTTATAGCTAAAAAATACTAAAACAGTTGTCTCAGAAACCGCATAATGCTTTTAACATACCTATTCAACGATCTTGCGGGCACCAGGTCAAGGGTTCAAACCCCGGCTCGCACCTCTGGAATTTTCGAAATCTATGTGCGAATCATAATTTCTATATGATTATCACTCGCTTACGGTGAAGGAAAACATCGTGAGGAAACCTGCATGTCTTAGAAGATCTAACAAATTTTCGAAAGACATATGAAATCCGCCAACCCGCTCTGGGCCAGCGTGGTGGATTATGGCCTGAATCCCCCTCATGTTGAGGGGAGCCCCGTGCCCAGGAGTGGGACGTCAAAAGGGCTAAATTATTTTATTTTTTATTCAACGATAGCATCCTAGGGTTAAAAAAACATCACCCCCAATTTCCATACATATAGGTATAATACTTTTGGTCTCAAGATTTGTAGCAGAATGAAATATCTATAACTGTGACGTACAAACGAACGGACATGACGAAACTACATATAAAGTTACTTATTTACGGAACCCTAAAACAGCTATGAAACCAGTTGGGTCTTTCCAAACTTTATCTTTATGATGTTTAGGTAGGTATCCAACCAATTTGTCAATGAAGTATCTGATAAAGTTCTTTAACTACTTCTAATATTTCTATTATACCTAAACTTATTTATATACTTCCTTAAGTAGGTAGGTAAATAAAATAGTCTACTATATAAAAATAAGTCGGGTTTTCCTTCCTGACGCTATAACTCCAGAACGCACGAACCGATTTCCACGGTTTTGCATTCGTTGGAAAGGTCTCGGGCTCCGTGAGGTTTATAGCAAAGAAAATTCAGGAAAAACTTCAACAGAACGCGGACGGAGTCGCGGAGCACAGCTAGTAATCTATACAAATAAATACAATTGAAGTTTCTGTTTGTAGTATCAGAATAATAGGTAGCTTTTTAGTAGGTAAATGTATAATATTGCGAAAGTATATACCTACTGTACCTAATTATAACACAAACACAATTTTCATTTTTTTTGTCTAAATCGTATTTTTTTGTCATTCGATTTTATCGAAGGACCACGGCGCGCGGCGGCGACGCGCGCCGCGTGCAACAGCTAGTAATTAATAAGCTTATGTAGGTATGTATGTATGGCCTATCAACTTTGTGCCTACCCAAATGTGTATAGCTATTCGATAAAGATTAAAACTGTTATATTTTTTTATTATAGACTAGCTGTGCCCGCAACTTCGTCCGCGTGGAATTTAAATTGACAAAAAAAGTTCGTCATTTTTCTTTTTTGCGAGTCGATGTTTCGTGTTTTATATACCTATCGCAAAAACCCGCTCGCGCGTTCTGAGCTCGCGCGACAGACACCATTTGTGTTATTTTTTTTTAGTTTTTGGTTACTAAAATAAAAGTTACCTCAAGCCTAAGTTACTCCTTATTAGATGAGCTATCTGGCAGTGAAAGACCCGTCGAAATCGGTCCACCCGTTTCGGAGATTACCCGGAACAAATACACAGACAGACCAAAAATGTTTAAATCGTGGTTTTGTTATAAGTACCGTATGGACTTTCATATGCATTTAGTGAGTTGGTGTTATTTTGATATTACAAACAGACACTCCAATTTTATTTATTTGTATAGATAGACGAATAAATTTTCAGCAACAGTTAATCGCAATTTTGTTATTTAACTCCATTGCATTGTTTAAACAAATGATTAACTCTATCTAACGTAACGTTGATGTACCCAAAACAATTTTTATCAACACTGTTTAAAGTGTTGCTTTAAAATTAAGTAACGTTTATGTATAAGCCTCTAAAAAGTCTAATTAATCCCTCCAGATATTAACTTTGAAAAAATAAGTATACGAATTAAATATGTTGTTTAATTTCAGATAAGTGAATTAGAAGAATTGGTGAATAAGATAAGCAAACAGTTCCCATCGCTCTCGTACCTCAGCCTGTTAAGCAACAAGGCTTGTCCGAACCAGCTCTCAGACATTGATAAGGATGATTCAGACTACCAGCGATATAGGTAAGTGCCTGAGAAATATTATTATGGTAGATACCGGTCTAGCAACAAAAAATATCTTTAACACATTTAGGTATGGTTTGGATTACAATAATTTAAACAACCAGAATCAAAGATTCAGCTATTCTTATTTTTAAACGTACAATAAAAAATTTCGTGTCAAATTGGTTCGTGTTCAATCTTATTCGGTATTTTAATATCCCCAAGGTTTTTATTATACCTAAAGCTCTCAAGAGAAACTAGAGATAGGCGAAATAAACGAAGCGTTCAGACAGGCCCAAGTAATTCGTTACGCTAAAATCATCCCTAATACCGTTTGAATAGACGATAAGGGAATGTACCCATACTACGTGACCCATTTTTACAATTTTTTACGCCCCTCCCCCCCTTGGTGACCACTCGTAGTATATGCCAAGACCCCCCTCCCCCTCTAGTTATCACGTAGTAATTCATATATACGGTTTTCAGTTATTTCTTTGCATACGCTGCTATTGAATATAGATGAATATAGATGAAGATATTGAATATAGCTAAAGCGCTAATTTCCCTAGAGGATATTGACTCCCGCCCCTGTGACCAAGCGTGGTATTTTGAAGACCTCCTGCCTCCCCTGAATGGGTCACGTATTATGGGCATGTTTCCTAAAATGTTATGTTTCTTGTGTACAGGTATTTCGTAATATACATGGTCCCGAGTCTTCGCTTCCTGGACTCCCGCCGCGTGTCGTCGGAGGAGCGGCGGCAGGCGGCGACGCGCGGCGAGTTCATGCGCGTGCGCCGCCCGCCTCCACCCGCGCCTGCACCGCCGCGGCCCCTGCCGCGGGGCGCGCCCGTCAGAGCATTGCCTGTTGACTTCGGAGCGTTGGGCAAACATAAAGGTAACATTCCATATATATTTCATAGGTTGTACACCTACCTTTGATGATATACTGGGTCAACTTAGTCAGAAACCATTTCGCTACCCTGTTTCAGTTAAAATGTCAGCCTTGGGCTTATAATACTGGCCCATCTAATAAAATTGACTACCGCTTGGCGCCGTGCTTTGAGCGTAAGCCGCTCGGCTCACTGCACCGGGTAGTTGCGGGTCCGATTCCCGTCTGGGTAACTTTCGGAAATAGCCTTTTCATAATTTTCTCCAGGACTGAGTGTCACTGGGATCGCCCCCAGTCCATTGTACGGTGCCCATAGTACAAGCGTTGCGTAGTTAGGGACCATACAGTTGGTGTGTCAGTCTGGCGATAGTTACTTTAATTTATTAAAATTAAAATGTAGCATATTTCTTGTATTACAGGCGCCTACGGTAAATGCAGTTACAAGTACACAGGTAAACATTCAGAGGGCAACAGATTTATTCTTAACAGTGATTTGTGAAGTCCTTTTTTATTATGTTGATTGGAAACGAGTTTACATTGTTGTTGTTGACAGATCAAAACGAACGGGTAATGATTGTAAATTACTACTACATGTAATTTTATCTGTGTGTTAGTACTAGCGATATATTTTCAGCGATTTGCTGCTGACTCTATTTATTGAATGCACATAATAGAGACGGAATTATAAATCGATGTAAATGTTCTTCAGTGCAATTGTGGGGTAATAACAACAATGTGAGTTAACAAATGGAGAATAAGCGATATATTTCGGTGCTCATGTGTATATATTAAAATACTTATATGTTTTTATATTTGTGTGCATTGTGATCGAAATTATTCAGTTTTACTAGTAACAATGCCATAAAGACTATGATAAGGAGAATGTTCTTTAGTTAATACTTCAAAACTGCCATACATTATTATTTTGTTTTGTTTGAATACTTATTATTTTACAAGTTATTTTTTGTAATGTTAAAAATAAATATTTTAACAGCACTTACACGTTTTAAAATCATTTTAGACAAGATGGGCAAGTGAAATGATAGAAATAACTGGTTTATCCATAAACTTTTATTATTACTCGTATGAATAATTATTGGAATTGTTAAAATCGTAGGAATGCATCCAGGGTACAGCATAATAAATTAAGTACTAAAAAAAATTACATCAAAAATTGCCTTATCATACAATGTTACCTATGGTTTATCATATAAACCTTTATAATTCATTATATAATGTACTTTTCACCAAGCTCTGTATATACAACATTTTTAAAATAACTAATTACGCGTATTTATATATTTATTTACATCGAGAATTTAATTAAATGCAATCACTATTGGCTTACAAACCTAGCGTCAGGAACCTAGCGCTAAAGATTTTTAATATTCAGCTTGGTGAGTTTGAAACGGCATCGAAATGATTACAGGGAATCCTCTCTCGTAGACATGGGAACAATTGTATGAAAAAGTCAACTTTCGCTTTGCAATCTCACCACACTCCTTACAATAAGTACTTTCTCTGAGCTATCGGAAGTATAAATTATTTTCAAACTGATTTTTATTATAACACGATAACAATTCTTAATAATTTCTAAATAGGTACGTCATTATCTCATGCTAACCAGAGCAGGACTGTAGGAAAATGGAGCAAGTGTCTGGACATTAGTGCTTTTTGTTGTCTACAAATTACGACTGAACAATTTTTGACATTACTTAAAAAATATTCCTGTCTTGCTTTTACACTACTATTAAAAGTAGGACGGTGATATATTTAATTTAGTAAAGTTTAGTTGACGCACCAACAGGATTAGCGCGAGTTTCTTATATCTTCGCACTCTGTCCGGTCTTTAGGAAATTAGGCTGTGTGTAGGGAGATTTAAGGCTGTATTAATAATAAATCAATCTCTTCGTCTTTCTTTAAAAATATGGCCCACCCAAGTTAATAGGTATTTCGCCAGTGTCAAGTAACAAATAGCAATAACAAAACACAATTAATAACAATACAATACAAAAATGTGACCGTCCACTTTGGAAAACCAAAATGGAGCAAATCAAATCTCAAGATCGGAACGCTTTTGACATATAATTTTGACATAAGAATGACATTTCCAAGATAGGTTTCACAAAGATTTGAAATCGGTTTATTAATATTACAAGCCTTAGTTCAGTATCTGACATGGATAATATTGATAGTATTCGACCAAAGCCTCGATAAACCGCTATCGAGTTTATAAAGCAAACACCCACTGTTTGTTTTTAACGCATGACCGATCCCTATCGGTTCATTATTGACATGTTACCAATAATTACGTTAATTTATCAATATAGGACTGCGCAGTCTATAAAACCTCAGGTACATGCCTGTAAATTATATTATTATTTGTATTATTATATATATATTAAATATTACAATACGTGTACTGGCACCTCTAGCCAAGTGGCTTCGTCTACATTAGTTTCTACAAATCACTACGCTTCACGTATATGGAAGTGACATAATTCACGTGATCAACTTATCGACTTGTAATGCCATTTCCATACATTTAAGCGTACGGTTTTGTAGAAACGCTTGTAGACGAAGCCACTTGGCTAGGGGGGCTGGTGGCACAGATTCTTTTGTGTGACGTGATGATTCAGTGCTATCTAAATATACCTACTATATACCACGGCCAACTAGTAGCGATAAAACAAATGAATAGTTTATATTATTAAATTAATAGCGTTTATTGTTTTCTTGAATTTATGCGAATACTACACATTGAAATAAAACTATTTCTCGGATTTTATGTTGGAATTAAAAAACATGAATGGATGAACATGATGGATGTTGAAATTAAAAAAACATCCTAATTTCAATAGGGAAGATGGCTGGGTGCTACCACCAACTTGGGATCCAATAATTAATATAATTAAATCCAAAACCAAGTGTACCATTGCAAGACCTCGAGACACTGTGAGCACTTTCTGCGTGGATCGGACTACAAACAACAACTAAATATGAGGGTACCCAGTTATTAACTATGACATCAGGACGTCTAACACCTCAGTTCCCCCGTGACCATGGCTGCTGTAAATCAACCGAAACGTCGGGAACATAAAGTTAATAAACGCGATAAAATCCGAAAAATAGTTTTATGTCAATTAATAGCGTTTTAATAAAATGGTTTGCGTTTCCGTCACAGAGTTAAGACTCGAGGACGAACATTATTACCATTTCGTATCACATCTCATTGGCAGTGGTACACGCAATATCAACATCACATTTGAACTACATGGTTTTATTTAGCATCAACACTAGCCCAATCGTACTTATCCACAAAGATATAGCACGTGGTAAACCTTAGCGTAAGCCGTGGAGAAAATTTTAATTTACATGAGATAAAAATCAATTCTTGTACATAAACAACCTATTATAATGTGTGACGTCATTTTGTGCATTATTTAAAGCCGTTGGAACATTTTACGAAGTTAGTTTAGAACATACTGTTAGTTAGGCATCGTCTATCACATCGTGATCTAAAGCTACCTCTAGAATAATACTTATTTACTTATACAAATATCATTATCCAATTGCAATTATTGTTGAATTATTTAAATATAATTAATTTACTGTATAAATTTATTAATTCAGAAGCCGAAATGGGAAATGGATGGATAAACACAACCTGGTAATGAATGGACAAAAATCATGGTTACATGCGATCTCACTTAACCAAATCATATATGGCTACAATGCCACCAACTAAATGGCGTCGCTGATCCTCTAAATTTTAACTCACAATATTTCTAAATCCAATTCGGTAGACTGAACATCCGTTCAGTCTGTACTAATCTTAGTTGGTGACATAGGTACAGATTCAAAGAAGTATGACAAGCATGGAGACAGCGTGTTTCATTGAACATCAACAACATATCCGATATTGTCCTTCTCATTCAATTTGCAACACAAGATAAAACAGACACACAGTCAATCTCATATTTAAATGTCAATGAAGGCGATACATAAACTATATATTGCAAATGTATATTACAGTAGTAAAAAACCCACTTTACAGCGTTCAAGATGTATTGTATAGCTATTTATTTTTAATGTTTGCCGCCGAGTTTGAGTCGGAAAGAAAAAAAAAGTGCTCCATGATTGTCATACCTCCTTGGTAAAGTTCGACTACGCACGTTCGACCGAGGAATCCTGTCTATGCCGAGCATAGGACAGACGCGCGTAGTCGCCAATTCACCCGTACTTAGATTGAGTCATCAAAATTAAAGTATAGAGATATTTTTCACAAAAAGGTACACTCGGTATCTAAATAAAATGTAAACAATCTCTGTACATGTACAAAAATATATTAACTGTTAGATAAAATATTGATCTCGATGAAAATACAATAGGTACACAATTCTGCACAAATAATGCCGTTGCGAATGAAGCTTTGGTTATTGGTTAACTACGCCCGATAACAGATCGAATTAATTATTAATATGTATTTAAATGGAATGTGTTAATCACAAAACGTTAGGCTTCCGTTACCTTATTTACATCACAATTAATTTATACTTAAATTTTGTATTCACACGAATACGCATTTCACCTAATATACAAATGTGCATCGCTCAAATAAAATGGCACATAATTTTGTTATAGTACACGTCGCAATCTTAAAACCTACGCTCATATGTTGGGAATGCATGCAATGCAAACATGATACAAATAACACCGAAAACTATTTGCATCTCTCGCACGAACAGTTCGTACGAGCGATGCCAATCAGGACGATTCTGAACGAAATCGTGATACCCACTTCTTATTTAATTAACGTAAATAACAAAAAAAAACAGTAACAGTAAATAAAATAAAACTTATTATTTTTTTAAATACAATATTTTGAATGGATAAGGTACAGTCGTCACATGAGTGGGATATATAAAATTTGAAATTAATCCTTAAGGCTATAGTTACCACGGTCTTAAACATAAACGAATGTAAAATTAGAACAACAAAAGCTGACTATCGACCTAATAATATAATAATTATCCTACGGGCTAAGCCTTATGATGACACATTGCACATCTATAAAGTTACGTAACAACAATAGCCCGATAGCCCACAAAACATTGCAATACTTCATTGTTGCAACATATGCGCGTGTAATGTGTCACCTGTGGCTTTAAAAGATGTATAAGGTGTTAGTTCCTTCAGCCAGCGAACAACCTCTAGGGCTGTTGAAGTAAGGAAACTTAAACATAAGTACAGTCTGACATAAAAGAGTTGAAAACAAGTGAGGATTTGAGACGTCGCGAACATAGATATCGATTTAATTGTGAGGGTAATAGTTTTAGTTTACTTAAATGATTTTATTAAAGCATTTTAAATTAAATATTACCAGGGCAGTATATAGTTTTGTACAAATGTTTTCATAAATATTTAATTTTGTTTAGTTTATAAACCCGTGTAAAAGAGCCAATACCGCAATAAAACATACACATATTTGCAAAATACCTCCCAAACTTGTGCGTCTAATATTATACGAAACGTCGTGGTTTCCGTGAGCCACTAATAAAACTTGTACTAGACGATGCACTATACGAACTAACACCGGATATCTGACAATCAACTATCTATTGATATCGCACGCCGCGGAAACCGATCCATTTCGCGCGTCATGAGCGAGTATTCGGGACATCACTGAGAGCTACTCGCACGAGCCGCATACAAAGTGCAAGCTGGCTGTAAAATTTCAAAAATGTTGTGCAAGCGGTTGGCAGTAATATCAACCGCACCAAACCGCAATTTAGCAGAGGCTTGCAGTCGAGACGCAGTCGTCTGAGCAGACCCCGCCAGGCACGTGTCTAGTAGTGCAGGTAGGTGGCGTACTGGCGGCGCTAGGGCCGCGCGGGGGCGGGGGCGGGGGCGGGCGGGGGGGCGGCGTGCAGCTGGCGCAGCTCGAGCTGCAGCGCGGCGCGCAGCTCGCCCTCCAGCCGCAGCGCGCCCTTCAACTCTTCAATGGCAGATTGGAACATCGTGTTCTGTACCTCTATGAGCTTCTCCAAATTTGATATCTGTAACGAGAAAACCGTATTATTTCTCGGAACTTGCGACACAGGCAGAGAGGCAGGTGATTGGGGATATGAAAAACTTAAAGAAAGACCAGATAAAATGTGTACTTTCTTATTAGAATTACAGAATAGACTTGATAGAAAAGCAATATCCAATACTAAATAATCAAAACATGTAAGAGCTTTGAATTTTATAAAACGTAGGTTTTAAGATTATTAACGCTCTGAAATCATGTTTCTATTATTTAAATTATCAACAAGACGATTGGCCGACATGGAGACGCGACTGTCTCATCTCGTTTCACCCCTCGCAATAACGACGACAACCACGAACGAGCTCGCCTTAGGTCGCCCGGTCACGATCAGAATAGTCTGATCGTGACCGGGCGACCTAAGGCGAGCTCGTTCAGATTGATTTTAGAATATTGAATTCACTAGACCTTCAGACCAAATTTAGACTTATTTTAGGGTTTTTGCAGAAATATCAACAAAACATACTCACCCTATTATTGAGCTGCGCAATCAACGCGTCGGTGCCGTCACTCTTCTCCGTTTTCACCGGATGCAGCCGCCTCTCCAACGTCCCTGTGCCGATCTTTTCCCCGCTAAGCGCGCTTAGCGGCCTCTCGGGCACTCTTTCTTCCAATTTTTCCACCCTCTCGAGTGTACTCGTCTTTTCAAAGATGCTGCTCGATAGTTTACTTATAGCGTTCACTTCGTTCTTTTCTGTACTTATGATGGATTTGTCTAGCTTAGTATTGGGCGATTTGTCCATGTTGGTGGGGTTACTAGGGGGAGTGATGGTGGCGGATAGAGGAGAGATGGTGGGCGGCGCGGGCGCAGGCGGTTTCTTGACGTCGTCCAGCATTGATATCAAGGTACGACCTGGGGAGTTTTAAATAGATTATAAATAAAATTATGAGTCGCGAAAGAAAAGAAAAGCACCCGAAAGCCATTAAGATGTATTCATTTCAGAGGGTCTCGGCTATGATTGTAAGCCCTGTATTAATAAATCAATCTTAAGTCTGAGAGCAAACTCAGAAATGTAATTCTTGTGCCATACACATACAAAATTGACATGTCAAAGGCGTTCTAAGATCGCTCTCAGACTTGAGATTGATTTATTAATACGGCCCCAAGATTTTGGATTTGTCTCATTCTATATTCTCAATGAATAATAAAGGGGGACAAAGCCAAATATATATCCCAAGAAACTCTTGTGACCATCGTGTAAAGTCCTAATTAGTAACCACCTCATTAATAAACGTGGTTCAGTGGTTGTATATTTAAATCATGCTTTGTATTCTTCTTTCGAGTGTCAAAGTACTGATGACAGAAAAAGATAATTCGATGTGAAACTATTCCCTCGGTACACCACGTTTATTAATAAGTGGGTAAGAGTATGGCTGATGCAGCGAGTCTGACCGGCGGCGGT
Organism: Notodonta dromedarius; assembly: GCA_905147325.1. Taxonomy (NCBI): domain Eukaryota; kingdom Metazoa; phylum Arthropoda; class Insecta; order Lepidoptera; family Notodontidae; genus Notodonta; species Notodonta dromedarius. Next base: position 4,402,947 of record LR990167.1, read on the forward strand.
GGGGGACTGCACGGGCTGCACGGACTGCGCGGGCTGCGCGGGGCGGGCGGGCTCGGGCTCGCGCGGCGCCGCCGACACCTCCTTCTTGGAGTCCAGCGAGTGACGCACTTTAGTCTGGAAACAGAAAAAATATGTTACAAATACGGTCTTATATTTATTTAGTGGAGTAAAAAATATTTATGTAGTAAAATTGTTCAACCTCTTCGAAACTCTCGAGCACGGACATTCGACTGCTTATCGACGATGTGCTCTTAGACATTTCCATGGAATGAGTCGACCTCTTTTCTTCTAGAGCGCCGTCTTGGATTCTGCAAATAAAGAGCATATTGCATTAAAGCTCCTCTCACAAATTCCAGTCAAAATTCGTAAATTAAATAATAAGCGTGTTTTATCCTACAGCTGGGCAAAAGCCTCCCCATCCATAACTCCTCTCTACTTTCCATAACACTGTCGGTGGTGGCGAGTGACCTGTCTGTGATGTCGGCTGACTTGTCGGCTGACCTGTCGGTGATGTAGGCAGACTTGTCGGCTGACCTATCTGTGATGTAGGCTGACCTGTCTGTGATGTATGCCGACTTGTCGGCTGTGTCGGCTGGCCTGTCTGTGATGTAGGCCGACCTGTCTGTGATGTATGCCGACTTGTCGGCTGTGTCGGCTGACCTGTCTGTGATGTATGCCGACTTGTCGGCTGTGTCGGCTGACCTGTCGGTGGTGGCGGCGGGCGGGCGGCCGTCGCCGAGGCTGGTCTTCTTGGCCTGGTTGAGCTTCAGCTCGGCCATCCACGGCGCGCGGTGCTTCTCCCACTCGCGCGCGCGCGGTTTTATCTCTACTTCTTTCTCTTTGTCGCTCTTATCCACAGCCGGCTTTTCTGCTGGAAGCATAATGTACGGTAATTTTAGAATATACCATGTATGTAAGGATTCACTGACCACCAGCGAAACGATTTTTTTTTTATGAAACATCTGTTGTTTGTTTACCTTCGTGCCCGTTGCTCAGCCCGATCAGCTGCGGCGTGTCGTCGCGCAGCGCCTGGCTCGGCGGCCGGCGTCGCGGCGCTTTCACTCTGGAATCATCAACACAAACCATCACATCACCTGCACACTGACTGAGTCTAAAAACATCTCATAATAAATAAAACCTGTACTAAACATGGTACTCGGTGAAATGAGCATAACATCCAGTCTCGACAGATGTCATAAACGGCTATTAGATGAAGTAACACCATGGCCCGTGTGAATAGGTCCAGCATGTTTAAGACAAAGACATCTGTCTGTTACATACTTTAAATTCCTTTTGCAGGGAGTTAAAAATTCTGATCTACTGACGTCGATCGTGATATTAATGTTATATGAGTTAGGTTCGGCCGACAAAAGTGACTTAAACTCAATCCCATCATACACGATATTCCGTTTGAAGTTGTCACAGTAAACACGGTAGTCACTAATGAAACATTACAAGAAAATTCGAACTAATAGGTGTCAGAATTGCTACCCAAAAGCAGCCTTGCGATGTTAAAAAAATACTAGCAATGTGAGTTTATCACATTACTAGTATTCCCGTTAGCCCCTCCAGCTAAGCTAATGCTTGTGTTAGGAGTGGGCCCACGACAATAGTTTAACGGCCAGAATGGGGATCGAACCTGGATACTCTCGGCTACGAGGACAGTCCTCGTAACCACTAGGCTATTGACGCCTGTGAGATCATTCTCACCTGGCCGCTCTCGGGTCGTTTAGTATAGAGTTCCGCTCTATATGGTCGAATGTGTTCGTGGCGCTGTTGGTGTTGGTGGCGGGCGCGGCGGCGGGCGGCTTGCTGGCGGCGGCGCCGTCGGGCCGGTCCCACTCGCCGCCGCTGCTGCTGCCGCTCGACACTGTTGTCGACGACGACTTGTCTTTCTCCCTGGAATTGTACGTTACCAACTAGGTTTTCTTCTGTATTTCTAACCTGTATTCTGATGGAGAATGTTTGCATAAAGAAGTGGATAATAATATGTGAGTAAAGTGAGCAAGTTGGACTAACAGTACCTAAAGTGATAGCTTGCTTAATTAACATTGCTAATAAAAAAAATTATACAGAAAAAGGAAGGAAGAATACTGGCAAATTGTTAAGGTGTAAATATAAAAATGCTCGGTGTACGAAATTCATCTTAATGCCTAAATTAATGGATTAAAATAAAATATTCACTACCGCCAATGATTTACATCAATAATAAAGAATAACATTATGAAGACAATAATAATGAACTATATCATATTTTCTCTAACACCAAATATTGTTACTCACTTGTCCGTAGAAGACAACATTTTGTTTTTCAGCCCGCTAAATAAACTGCCCACGCTCGACGTGGGCGTGGGACTTTTCTTCAATGGCACTGGAGGTTTCTTCACCTGGAAATAATGGAAACATTTTACTATAACGATAACAGCTTATAGTTCGTAAAAATATTGCAGCACAAAATGCAACATCTTTCTGGAGCACCCATTGACATACTTTTTTTGCGGTTGCCCTATAAGAATCTCCTATACCACGGGTCAATGACCTAAGCACACTACACAATACTACTATTTTTGTATTATGTCATCGATAATTCTTGTCAATGAAAGTCTACCTATGTATATAGCTAGTACCAAAAAGTAAACAAATATTTCTTACTTGTCCATCCAAAGTTCCATCTGTGACCGTTTCGGTGTGTATTAATTTCTCCGAATCACTCTTGTTTATGTGCGTGACTGTACTTTGTGTGCTTGTCTCCTTACTTATCGTATTTTCTTTGTGCATACTGGAATAACAACGCATTATTGTTGTAAGTACGACTTTGTATATCTAAAGTCTAGTTAGTACCTTCACCTGTTCTGGAAATGACTTTTAAAACACACGATTCCGCGAAATCGTAATCGCAATCAAACCAATTAGATGCGATTTTAATTGAAATTTTACCAAACGGGTGATATTTTAGTACATATTGGCATCGATATGGCACATTGTTGTATGTGTATATAGACCCCCAAATATTCAGCATTTTGGTATGTTTGAATCAGTAATGGAAGATGTGTTAAAAAAAATATTTGTAAGCAACAAGTCAATTATAGTTTGTGGTGATTTTAATATCAATATTTTGGAAGAAACCAGCTATACTGCTAGACTATTGGGCCTATTCAAAGCGTTTAACTTAACGCACGTCTTTTGTGAACCAACGCGAGTAACTTCTACTTCTGCGACTTGTATAGATAATGTCTTCTGTAGTTGTGAATATTTAGATAAAGCAGTAGTAAATCACTTGCCGTCAGATCATAGTGGTCAAAACGTCACCTTTAATTCTGCCATAAATTTAACAAATATAAAAATAAAAAGTAGAAATGTAACATCTCGGAACTTACAGAAATATAATGACAGTCTATGCAACAAATTAAGTGTTCCCAAGTTTAACTTAGATGATCCTGATAGACTTTACGCCGACTTTTTTTCAGTAGTACATACAGAATTTAATACTTTTTTTCCGATTAAATCTAAAACCTTAAAACCAAAGTTCACTTTTAGTGACTGGGCCACCATAGGTATACGTAGGAGTAGAGTAAGGCTATTTGAGCTTTATGAATTAAAAGCCCAGTTTAACAATGCAGTTCTTACTCAGTATGTTACTAAATATTCAAAATTGTTTAGGAAAATATGTCAGGTGGCTAAATCGATGTACATTAGGCAAAAAATTAAGGCCTCTGATAATAAAATAAAGACCACTTGGAATATAGTTAATAGTGAAACTGGTAAAACCAAAAAACTAATACAGATTTCACGCTAGAGACTTCGCGTGGTCTTGTTAATTCAGACTCTGATGTAGCACAGGAATTTGAAACGTTCTTTACAAACGTCCCTGTGAAAACAACAGAGTCTTTAAACTGCTCACCTTCACTTTCAATTACACTTCTTAAAAGTAACATAGCGGCGTGTCCTATGGAATTTAAATTCGTCTACATTAACGTTCGGTCTATCATGAAAGCCTTTAGTGAAATAAAAATTAAACCCACCGAAGATCTTTGGGGAATGTCTGTAAAATCATGTAGAATTATTATTAATACCGTGGCGCCCTATTTGGCCATGATATTTAATAAGTGTGTTGATCAGGGAGTCTTCCCGGATTTAATGAAATACAGTAAAGTAATCCCCCTTTTTAAATCCGGTAATAGTAGAGACCCTAATAACTATAGACCAGTATCCGTCTTGCCAGTTTTTAGTAAAATTTTTGAAAAGATAATGCTTACCCAAATGTTACATCATTTTAACGCAAACAACATCCTGCATGATCAACAATGTGGTTTCACCAAAGGCCGTTGTACTACCGATGCCGGTGTAACCTTGATTAAGCATATCTTTGACGCATGGGAAAACTCACAGGATGCAATTGGTATCTTTTGTGACCTCTCAAAGGCATTCGATTGCGTCAATTATGAAATACTTTTGCTGAAATTGGAACATTACGGTGTTAGAAATGGAGCACTCCAACTTGTAAAATCATATTTAGAGGACAGAAGGCAAAATGTTCAAATAAATGGTGTTAAATCTTTAGGCTCTATAGTAAAAATGGGTGTTCCTCAAGGATCAATTCTAGGCCCTTTCTTATTTTTAGTATATATTAATGACCTACCGCAGATAATACAGAGAAGGGCAGAAATAGTGTTATTTGCTGATGATACCTCTTTGATTTTTAAAGTAGGTAGACATGTAAATAACTTGGACGACGTGAATAATGCTATTGTTCAAGTCCATAACTGGTTCACTACTAATAATTTGGTATTAAACAGTAAAAAAACTAAATGTGTAAGATTCTCATTACCTAATGTAAGAAGTAGTGAATGCGATGTAGTATTAAATACAGAAAAACTTGAATTTATTAATGACACTGTTTTCTTAGGTATAACGCTTGACTCTAAATTACAGTGGGGCCCACATATAACAGCTTTAGTTAAGCGGCTCAGCTCCGCCGCCTACGCTGTCAGAAAAATCAGACAGCTATCCGATGTCGAAACTGCAAGAATAGTTTATTTCAGTTATTTTCATAGTGTCATGTCGTATGGTATACTATTGTGGGGCAGAGCAGCTGACATCGAATCGGTTTTTATTTTACAAAAGAGGGCTGTTAGGGCCATCTATAATTTAGGAAGTCGCGATTCGCTGAGGGAACTGTTTAAGGAAATAAATGTTATGACTGTTCCATGTCAATATATCTATGAGAACATAATGTATACCAGAAAAAACTTACATCTATTTAAAAAGCTGGGTAATAGTCATCGTTATAATACTAGAAATAAGGACAAATTGGATCAACCACACTTTCGGCTAGCAAAAATTCACACATCTTTCATGGGATACTGTGTTAAGTTCTATAATAAAATACCGTTAAGCATTATCAGTCTTAGTGAATCCAAATTCAAAACGTGTGTAAAACGTACGCTATGCAGGAAGGCTTACTACACACTAGACGATTATTTGAAAGATAAAGATGCTTGGCTAGGTGCTGGTCCAGCTCCACCGGAACGGGAATAACTAGAATCTTTTGTTATGGTTCATTCCTATATTTTCCCTCTTCCTTCTCTTAATCTAGCACTATTGACATATTTGACACAAATGTTTCCTTTTAAAATATGGGCATCATGTAGCCACTTTAAATATAATTTTAACAAAGTAATATTTATGTCTAATTGTAGCGGGTCTTGCCTCATGCTTATTATCCTTTCTGAACTGTTGTCTCTGAGGTGAGGTGTTGGTCATGCTCACTTCAATGTCCTTGTTTGCGGTGGCTTTGTGGAGCGGGTCACCCTCTTCCCTCTATTATGGTTGAGGAGAGTGATGCCGCTTTTCAAGTCATGCTCGTGCGCGGGCGCTGCTTGCGGGGATTGGTCCACTCACTTTCCTCTTAACAACATTGTCGTTAAATACTATTTATTTACTTAGCATGGAAGGCATCACACCAAAGCAATTATCATAATATCCACCCCTGTTTTATCAATTATTATTTGGTTCGTAAACGTTTCATTTGATGTAAGTATGAGTAGGTATGCACATCACACTAAACTAGCATTCTCATTTGATTTACATTATTACATATATGATTATTATTTACTATTAGCTATTTAGTGGCAATGGTGTTGCCTGCTCATATTATTTTTTTTTATGCTGTTCCTGAGAATGTACACTATCTTTCATTCATTGAAAAGAGTAACCATTGAGTTTCTTGCCGGCTCTTCTCAGTGGAAGCAGCATTCCGAACCGGTGGTAGATTCTGACTATTCATAAATGCTTTGTTGGCTTACATGAATAAAAACAATTTTGAATTTCTGAATTTTGATAACAAGTAACAATACAACTATTAATCGCCAATTTAACAGATGTTAGCTCGTTAATATTAATAAATAAATAATAAATATCGCCAGACTGACACACCAACTGTATGGTCCCAAACTAAGCAACGCTTGTGCTATGGGTACCGTGCCATGGACTGGGGGCGATCCCAGTGACATTCAGACCAGGGCACATTACGAAAAGGCCATTTACGAAATTTACCCCAGCGGAAATCGAACCCGCAACCACCATGCGCAGTGAGCCGAGCGGCCTACGCTCGAACCACTGCGCCAAGCGGTCGTCATGGATAACTTATTGCTTGACACTGCCCTAATGCGCACAGGGTTTTAATTTCGCTGGTACGACAAAGCATATCTTCGATGATCTACCAGATAATAGAATGTTGCTCTAACGTTTAGTAAGGTCATATTCGTACAATTATAACGTTCAAACACTAAAAAGGTCATGTTGATAAGAACTACATTTAAGAAGAATAACATTTTTAGATTTGCGATAGATTTTTTTAAGAGAGTAAATTAGAGCATGATATTGTATTATACGACACCTTATCCCAGGTTGGAATTCAGAAGTAACTTTTTAATCTGTCGGTCGATAAGGCAATTTAACTCTTATCTACATGGTAGCATAAGTTTGTTTACTTACCTAATTTTCGATGTGGTCAGTTCTTTAACGGATGCCGTTTTCTCGGAGTATTTGTTCAGTATGGGGTAGATGGGGTTGGCGGTCTTAGCCGGCGGTCGGTCGGGTTTCTTTTCTTCCACTTCTACAGCCACTGGAATATGTCAATTTTATTTTAATAACCACTGTATTTTGCACCTGCTGTCTTACAATAAGGAAATCGTTTTTACTTAGTTTTTCCTAATAATACTCATAAGTTTTTAAGTCGTACAACAACATTTTGTTTCATTATAAATACTATTGTTATGACAAAAGTGTTTGTGATATGACCTTTTAATGGATGATGTCATAAGGTGAAAGGGATTATTAATAAATTAAAAGTGCATTTATATTATTTGATATACTTTGAAATTTTACAATAATTTATATCTTCCCTAAAATCGAACCGCACAATCACATTTTATTGTAAACATAACAAAACTCACTTTCGAATACCATGTTTAATTTAATAAAATCGTCAATAATCAAGGAAATCGACAAAGAATCGAACACGACATTAGTGTTACACCAACGCGGACAGTGAGGCAACTAGTTATAAAAAGAGCGCCGAGACGCGGCACGCCGGGACAAGTTACGCAAAATCACGACTCCGCTCGCAACCTTCATGAGAAATGTCAATAGCAGCACATCGAGCACTAAACCGGGACTTAGCGTACAGTCGCAAGTGACAAGATCGCCTTTTGTCTCCTACTTCCTCCTCTAATACAAGTTGAAACAGAAACAAGTACACTTTTTTTCAAAACTAAATTTTGTAATACTAAAACTACCAGCTTAAGGTATTATAGGGATACAGCTGTTGACAGATTTCATAAGTCTACATAACCTTCAGTACTTCAACTGTCCCACAAAGCCGATTGTTATAGATTTACAAAGTAAAGTTGCAAGAAAAATGGTAGGTATACCCTTTCTGTTTCACCTAGTAGAAAGAGAGGAAACAAGTCATAGTAACGAATTCCGTGAGCTCATGCCTCGTGCCACGGTTTGTAGGCGGAGTGTTTACCAACACGGTGTGTCCAGTACGCGGCTCGACCGCACGCGCATGAATACTCATAGTGTTATTGTTTTGATGGAAAACACCGAGACATACGATATTATAGGAGTTCGTTGCTAAGTGCTGAATGTATTTCGCTCAAGGTTCCCGGGCGCACGATCATTAGTTTTTATCAAAGTAACGCAAAGCCTATGGCTGCTTTTGTACAATAATTTGGTTAAGTTCATGAATTTCTCTATCGGAATATTTCATTCCATAAAAATATTTATCGTATATAAATAAATATTTATCTTCCTAGAAATAAATCTAATGCTAATAATGGTATAAAATATAGGTTGTACTTGTAGTATGTTTGTTTATTTTCTTATACAAATGAGTAATCCTTACTAACCGGAAATCCTAAATTAGCATCTCTTGCAACCAATGGTTTAATACTAATCAAGCATGGAATATATTTTATAATAACAAAACAACGCGAATCAATAGAGAGGAAGCAATAAAATGTTGCTCTTCGGCCGAATAAAATGTTGCTCTTCGGCCGCATAAGATAGAAGACTACCAGACAATTATCTCCGATAATCTGAAGAAATGACAATAGCTCCTGGTTTTCCCAGCTGTATTTAGATTATCCAAATACTACTAGTTACACAATCAGCTATGAAATGGGGCCGCATCAAAGTCAGGCAATTGTACTTTAAACTGTGTAAAGAGGGCAATAAGCTTGAATTTAGACTAACTAATTGTATAGATAATCGGGGTGAGGACAGTTCAAGACCTAGTTTAAGCGTGTGATTGCATATGCAGTAATAGATATTATAATTACAGTAAGTATGTATTAATTTCAATAACACACTGACCTCTCTAAATCCTACTAATATTATAAATGCGAAAGTTTGTGAGTGTGGATGTATGTATGTATGTATGTATGTTTGTTACTCCTTCACGCAAAAACTACTGAACGGATTTGGATGAAATTTGGAACACAGATAGATTATAACCGGGATTAACATATAGGATACTTTTTAACCCAATAATCCAATACTACGCGGATGAAGTCGCGGGGCACAGCTAGTTACAAAATAATTCTTCACGCATAATAAAAATAAAAAGTAGGATGTAAAACGATAATGCAAATATTGCACTTATTAACATGTTGCATTAGGGTTTACGAAATCGAACCGTTGTGGGAGCTACATAATAACATTACGTGTCATGCAATAACACGAATGCATAAAGGCGGTGGTACACACAGATTACGTCATTGGGTTTAACATACGCCGAGTGTATGCCGGACTTATTGGTATAACCTTGTAATGTTAGGGCGTGTTACGACCACTCGGCATTCGAACGCGATTCCTAATGATTAGATGAGTAACCTGTACTTAAATCGTAGATGGGTATATCAAAACCGGTTTTATGTTATCGTCATTATTGTGCGATTGATTAAGCTAACCGCTATAAATATATCAAATATAGGTGTGGTGATTACATCAGTCACTTGGTACTGTGATCATGGAAAAACGCATAAAGTAGGAGTAAGTTAACCCATCGTTTGTAAGCCGGAGCTAATAGTTGATGCATCTCATTTCCAAATGTGAATCTCATGTAATAGATGATAAAGTAGATAATTTGATAACCCTTTGATATTTATGTACCCCCTTTGATTTTCTGTAATAAATATATGTGCCATCTTAAATAAACTGAGTTCAAATCGCGAATTCGAATCTCTCTCTTCCGAATCTATTCAGAGTAGCTGCCAAAAGTTGAATTCAACCTTTATTCTGCAGCTACCCTTAACAACAAGTCTCATAGCGATCTTGTAAATGTCATCCTAACGTCATCCCAGTACAAAAGGACATGTCAAAATCGAACTCTAGATCGCCGGTTGACTTGAAATAGATTTATTCATACTGTCCATTAAGACGTAATATATATAAACTCTTTGAGAATTGAGTAGGGGGGTATAGGAAAAAGAGCCTTATTGTTACTCGGTTATTATTGGATAGATCGCTTACCTTGTCCAGGTGATATTTATAACTAAGATAAAGATACATGATCGATTTATTTGCGACAGCAGTGTAATACTGAATGACGTACTTTTGGGAGTATGTAAATAAGTTTGAATTAAGTAACTTAGTTTAGATTCACTTTAATTATGCAATTAGAGTGTTAAGTAATTAGAAATCGACTGTACCAAGTAGGTTTCCGATACATGAAGTGACAAAATAAATGTAATAAACCAGACTGACAGACTAACTAATATGTTCCCAAACTAAGCAACGGTTGTACTAAGGGTACCGTACAGTACAATGGACTGGGGGCGATCCCAGTGACACCCAGACCAGGGAAAACGAAATATATACGAATAACGAAAAGAAAAAATCTGAAATTTACTTCAACGGTAATCGAACCTGATGATGTGCACTGAATCGAGCGACCTACGCTCAACACGCGGTCATCTAAAATAACCCACAGCACGGAAGTTTAGCTTTAGGGTTTATAATAGTTATAACGATTCGTAATTTTATCCCAAATTAACCAAATATGACGTATCGTTCAGCTTAATTATTTCAAGTCATTATTAATCAAAGATGCATCATGTAATCTAAAACTGAAACATGCTTAACATTATCTAAGTGTGTTCAAAGTAATCGCCATTCTAACTGAAAAATACCTATTATATAATACAAAACTTATAATCGCTATTGATAAATCTTATCACTGCTATTCAGTTTCTTATTTTTGTTACACTATTTTGTAATTACGTACTTATTCTATATTTGTTCCAATACCGACGCGGTAGTTATAGTAAACAATAATGTATGTTTAGTTTATTCTTTTTTCGCTTTAGGGTTTATGAAATAACTAGTTTTTGTCCGCGACTTCGTCCGCGTAGACTTAAGTAAAGTATTATATGTGTTAATCCAGGTTATAAACTATTTGTGTTCCAAATTTCATCCAATTCCGTTCAGTAGTTTTTGCGTGAAAGAGTAACAAACATACATCTACACTCACAAACTTTCGCATTTATAATATTAGTAGGAAGTAGGATTTAAATTACGAAGCACGTCCGTGTTCTTCACATTAATAAAAATCTATCAGGGTCAAGTCCATTATGCAGTCATGAGACTCAAAAGGAAGGAAAATACATATGAAATGGATCTTTGCTGCAAGGAAATAGCTCAATGTAATTCATGAAACACTGGTGAGATACCACAGACAGAGGTTGTTGCACTCCACACTATTTATGGTAATGATGGCTTTATTTACATATTATTAAGGATGCACCAAAACTAGATACATTTTGTTACAACGAAGTGGATTTTACCGTTTTTTATCGAAATTCGGTCTCCACACATATTGTAACTGAACATTCTCTAAGAGGACTTGATCCACCACATATTTCTATCACAGTTATTCCTATAAAACACGGCATACAACATGTATTCGACTAGATACTGGTTAAAACACAGCATGGTGGCCTATAGCCAAGCTGTAGCCAATTGATTATAGCCTATATGCCTATAGCTTATACAGGCTTATAGCTGATACAGAAAGGGTATAGGTACTTTTTTTTTAAAACTTAACTTTGTAATTCTAAAACTACCTCTAACTTTGGAGGAAACTTGAAAAACAGAAGGTGTTACAGGAATACAGCTATTGACAGATTGCACAAGTCTACAAAACCTTTAGTACTTCAACTGTCCCACAAAGCCGATAGTTGTAGATTTACAAAGTAAACTTGCAAAAAATAGTAGATATGATACCCTTATTGTTTAACCGAGTATATGGGCAAACATAACAATAATAGTTCTACAAACAGATGAGGAAAAGAAAATACAATTAAATAAATAGCGTCTCTTCGAACGACGAAATAAAGTGCGATTCAGCTCGCACAGCGCCGCACGCGTAAAATTGTATGTGACTACAAGGGTCTTTCTTTCAACGTTACTATTTATATTTTGTGACATATGGCAGTACGGTAAGAGCTATGTACTTGTTCATACGTTACAAAATCTACTCTGCCTTACGCTGCATTAAACTAGTCACCTGCTATCATTGAGTTTCTTGCCGGATGTTCTGAGCGGAAGCAGTATTCCGAACCAGTGGTGGATTCTGACTATCAGACTATTCATAAGTAGTTTTTTGGCCTACATGAAAACGTACATTATATTTTCAAAATAATTTTGTGATTTGATTTTGAATAACCCTTCCAATGATCCCCACCTTCAAGCGCCCTCTGCACCAAGTGTCGCAATATTTCGGAAGTATGAATTTTTTGATGTTGTTTTTTTAGTTATTTTCAGTAAGGTTTCTACAAGAATCGATACTAAGAACAGATAAGCTTTGATATAATCGATCTATGAAACCCTATTATCGTTGACATCGTTGACGTGTTACTAAACGTAGCACATAAACTACCAATTTCCGCTCGCGTCTTATACCCACCCGTAGGGGAACACGACACTTGGAGCATTCAAATGTTATACACCGACGTAGGTGCTCGTGTCCCTTTAGGGGTTAAGTGTAGGGATTGTTCACACCTGCAGGCAGCAGCTCAACGAAGTTGTCCGGGAAGAGTCCGACCCGGCCGAGCAGCTCGCCGCGCCACCAGCCGCGGTCGGGCGCCTCCTTCGACACGATCGTCACGATGTCTCCCTCCGCCAGCGTCAGCTCGTCCTCGTTCACCGCGGAGTACGGGAACCGGACCCGACATTGTTCTTTCACTGTTGAAGGACACATTATTATAATAAGATACACAATGCGGATATATTGCGAAGGGTGGAGCTAGCCGTGCCAGACGGGTATGTGGGTCGTCGTCGCCAGCCGCGGTTGCTGGTGGAACCGTGCGCGCGAACTAACTTGCTGCGCGAGGCGCCGCTCACGCGCGCACTCCGCACTCTCAACCTCATTGCTGAGGACTTGGACTTATTCTGTTGCACTTTGGGTGAATTTACAAGAACAGCTACATATAGAATCTGCTATGTAAATGTATTTAAATAAAAACAGTTATATTATTTTTAATTTTTAAGATTGCAACAATATCGCATTGGGTCTAGCCTGTAAAGATATTTGTATGTATTGAGAAAATAAATAAATAAATAAAACTAGCTGTGCCCCGCGACTCCGTCCGCATGGAATGTGGACCACCCTAAACATGTAGGGGCATGAAAAATAGATAGTAGCCGATTACCCGACCTACACGATATGCAAACAAAATTTCATGAAAATCGGTCGAGCCATTTCGGAGGAGTTTGGCAACAAACACCGCGACACGAGAATTTTATACATAGAAGATAATCTTAGAAAGACAATATATAAAGCACGTAGGGATGGTCAAGGACATTTGTTCTAAAAAAATTGCATAATTCACTAAGATATAGAATTTCAATGTATACGTTTGTCCTCTTAATTTGTCTGTAGTTGAATAACTACCTTGTGGCTAGATTACATTACCACAAAATATTGTTGAAAAAAGTTACATAAATACGTTGACACTTTGACAGGTGGTGAGCTAAACATAGCAAACTATTCTAATCAATCAATTGGTTTATGATGGTGTTACTTTTTGTCGCCTTTCACGACACCCACACAAAGACTGGGAATTGAGCTAATTTCTATTCAAACCTGGCACTCTCAGTGCGCGAAGTTACGTTGAGGTCTATAGCTATTTGAATAGCTGCCTTTGGACGTATACTAGAAGGCTGCTTTTCAAATACAACATCCCATAATAAAGTCCAGTTAGGAATTCTCTGAATTCATACGAACTGAATTGAAAACAATGCAGCCATTGATATTTATTATACTTAGATGGATAAGGTGTCACTGGAAATTCGTTTCGCCATCAGGATGTGTCACTGATTAATTAGAATCGCTTCTAACAATGTTTCAGTGTGATGCCTTATAATTTTGAAACAATCGTTTGCTTTTATATTTATTATCATTTCATGGAAACTTAAAAGTAATGTTATATACCTTTATCAAAGGCATGGGTCAATGTTTGTTATCAGGAAATAATTCAGCGTTAGTATCAAGAATAATGTTATCTGTAATAACATAATAACAAAACTCATCCCATAACTAAAAAACATATATTTTTTTATAAAACATAGAGGTATTTTCTATGAAGGCCTATTATGATTATGATGGATATTATGGATACTGTAGATAGCCGACAACACATCGCTATTCCACAGGGGGAGACATGATAAAAATATTCCTTCACACACAAATTGAAAATAACTGTGATTTGGTCCATCAACGGAAGACGTAGTCACCAAATGATTGTTGGGAGTCCGCTTAAAACGGTCCAGTTGATTCAATTAATGTGAATACCCCCGGCACAATACGCCAATAAAAATGTGTGTACGAGCTTTGTTATGTATGAGATGACTCAGTGTTTGTATGAGAAATATGTATTGAATATATCCTACATGGGAAAATATCAGTGGTAGAGCCTAGTTGTATTTAGTTACTACCACTAGGCTATTGGCTATCAGGCGCCAATAGCCTAGTGGTTAGAGGGGCTGCCCTCGTAGCTGAGACGTTTCGGGTGCGATCCCCATCCTGGCCATTAAACTATTGACGTGAGCCCACTCCTAACACAAGCATTAGCTTAGCTGGAGGGGCTAACGGGAATACTAGTAAGGTGATAAACTGACATTGCTAGTAATCTATTAAAAAAACTAAGTATAGCTCATACACGGGCTGGGTCGACCAGGGTAGCACCACTCTCCCACAGAAGATCGGCGTAAAGTAGTGTTATTATAGCTACGATTCGTAAGATAAGTGAGAGAGCCGAAAGCCCAACCCTCCTTCTCTTTCCCTCCTCTCAAGGTCTGCAACGTGCGAGCAATATCTATACTGGCTACATTAACGGCTTAACATCAGGCAGGTCGTAAACCTTTTGACAGTTAAGTTCCATAACAAAAAATAACATAGACTAGCTGTCCCCAGCACTGCGTTCGCGCAGAGTAAAACCTTTCCACGGTGAATCAAAAAGGAGTCGCTGGCGGCTTTCCTTGGAATAATATTGACCTATATATAAACCGCTTGAGTATATTTGCCGTCTAATGTGCGAATACTCTAATGGACAATAGGTACCTGGTTTGGGCGGGAGCGCGGGCGCGGGCTCGTAGGGCGGCGCCGGCTGCGGCGGGTCCAGCATCACCACGAAGTTGGAGGGGAACACGCCCACGCGGCCCTGCCGCCGCCCCTGCCACCACCCCTCTTCTACCTATCACATCACATATTCATGAGCGCGTGATACACACACCTGTGTCATGGCGGTATACAGAGGCCACTATTGGCCACATAATGCGATCTGGTCATAACTCTTTTACCTCATTATATTGCTTGATAGGTATACAAAATAATAGGGCATACAATGGCCCTAATGATTTCACATTAGACCTATAACCATCATGAGTCATTAGAGATTTAATAACATTTCAAAAGGTGGGCCGGTTCGTATCGATAATAAACACCTAATTGAAATTATGTTTAACATCAAAACTGGATAGATAGATATACCTAACTTTACATTATGATTATGAAATTTATTGCTTCTAGGAAAGGTTCAACATCGCAAATTCCATATTGTTAAATTGGGTTGGAAAATAAGATCAATAATGTATGTTAATACCTCTCCGAGGACCTCGAGGACGTCGCCGACGGACAGGGGCAGTTCATCCGGGTTCGCGGGCTGGTAGCTGAACACCGCTCGACACCGACCCTGCACGCCCGTCGACCTGCGACCAAACAACACCCTTTAGACGACGAATTAAATACAGGGTGCTCTAAAGTTTAACGAACTATGCCATTATTTTTATCGTGCGTCTATTCTGTACGTGACTCATTCAGAATGAGACTACATACAAATAGAGGAACTCACTTTTCAAATGAGGTTAATCTATGTTCGATCGGTTCTCCTGGTTTTACGACTACTTCATTTTCACTAATTTCATTTCACGAAAACGCTTGAATTTACAAATTTACCCCACCATAATAATATGCCAGTGTCATCAGCTGTTACTCTGATGCGCTGTATCTCTCACGCGCCTTCGTAAAATTAACAAACTATACTACCAAATTCTTCACGTATATTATATTATAGACAGATGCTGTCAACGGTGACGAGAAACCAGGACACTACGGGACATTGGAATCGCGTTAGAACATCAACGTATCACCAAAATTAAATTGTTCCCAATATTTACTTCAATGGCTATTCTAACTGGGCGCTACGCGACTTTACGCGAGTGACAAAGGTAACTAGATGAATAAACAATGAAATACACACGTGCAAGTTACAACTGACCGCAGAGAGCCAACACGAATCAATTCACACAACGCGATTCCTTCGACACTACGAATATACTGATGTATGCTTCCGGCGTTTCGGTGAGAGAAATCTATTGGTGAGGTTTGGCAAACTAGTTGGCAAATTGTCGATTCGTCTAGTTTCTTATGTTAAATAGACGTTTATCTCCAACAATATTTCTAGGATTCATTAATATTCCAGGCGCAACTATAGCAAATTAATTATTTATGTGATCATTCTTAAAGGTTTTCCCATGCATTGATGAAGTCGTAATCATACATTTTTATGGAATTTAGAAGCAATACAAACATTTTGTTAAGGTGACGGCGCCTGTCTAGCCCGCGAAATTCAAAATTATCGAGTATTTTTATAGTTTAAGTATCCTAAATCTGAAAACATTTAAGACAACATTTTGTGATTTGCGACAAACACAGTATGCAGTGTGTTTATTAAATACATTTATTTTACTCTAAATATTACCACGGTGGATATGATACCAGTCAATCACAAAATATACAAAAATTGCCAGTTTTTCTGGTTATCTGTCGTTCTTGAAATGTTTTAGAGTAAGTTGGATATATTAATAAATGCATTGCATATGGTCTTTGTAGCCAATTACAAAATGTTGTCTTAAATGTTTTCAGATTTTGGATAAACTATAAAAATACTCGAAAATCTTGAACTTCGCGGGCTAGATGGGCGCTTTAGCCTTAATGCGTTATAGTAGGTATATGTAGGTAATTTAGGTCGAACTTTTTATATTAGTTTTTCACGATTTTCATGCCAAAGTAATCATTCAACAGTCAACACACACAGCATTAGTCACGTTTATAAAGTGCCTACCTATCTACCAAGTTAAGTAAATACACTACACCACCTACATACATAAACATAGCACTACAGGTACTTACCTGTGATATTACAAAACAAAATTCCCGAACAAGCCTGACTATTCTGTAACAGCAAACCTCAGACGCGACTAGATCGATTTTTTTCCAATTTCGCTTTCTCTTGTGAAGGTCGAATCCTCAGAATAATTTTTTTTGTGAGAATCTATAACACGACCTAGTGGAAACAGGCTTTTGCACTTTAGTCTTTACCTACACTTTTACCGTCCTTGAGCACAGTTAAATGACGAGTAAAACGAATACTAACACTTTCAATTATTTCCATATGATTGTTCTACGTTAAAATAATAAAATTTACCTTCGGAACTTCGCTTCGTAGCTACCTATATTGGTGTCTTATTATTGAACTTAAGACACGTAAAAGAGTAACGAGTAAGGGCCGCACGTCAACAAACACCGACTAACGGGCGGCGCGGCGCGTCTTATCGCTTTATCCGCACTGATTAGATATCGAGCGCAATCATTATTACCACACTTAATCGAAAATATATTTTAATGGTCATAACTTAAATCTTTTGCACAATCAATTTTAACACATTCTCTCTCAGATCCCCGATGCTAACTTTTACAATTTTATTATAGGTTTGTTTAAATAAGAACGTGCTCCTTACAACCACAATACCATACGGCGTAACACACTAAACATAACGTTTTGTAATATAATGATTCTTTACGAGAATGACATCATTGATTGTGTTAGCAAACGCATGACTAAAACGGAACAACTCTGTAATTCAGGCATTGGAACAGAACATATAATATAGGTACTAGGTAGCCGACAAGATATGTCTACTTACCTACCTACTGTTTAGAAGCAGCTCATTGTCTTGTCACGATTTCATTGAATCTTAACAAAACAATCATAATGTCATACATGTCCTATCGAATTTAGTGAATTTCATAGAAACGTAGTTATGTATTTATACCACCACGAAAAACAACATAGGTACATACATACAAAAATTAATAGATTGTTTTATATTACCTAGTAGTTTTCGTATTCATTCAATTAAAACAACGGTTTCCGACTTATTATCAGGCATTATTATTTACTTGTTTGGTGTCTTATACTACTTTCTTATCACAGATCCGAACTTCAAAAAAGAAAAATGAACCAAATTGATGCACAGCAGGAGATTTAAATCTGATAAACGATCGATCAATAAAATGAAATAGAAACAATAAAATCAAACGGCAACCGGTCGTCGAAAGTAATTAATAAAAAATAATATAAATATGTATGTCGGTGAACTAGAAACATCCGACACACATGTTAATTTTGTATCGGTAAAGAAACCAGTTCCGCAGCAGCGCCGCGCTACGGAACTAGACGCGGCATGGGCAAGGCGGCGCGGCGGCGGCGCCGGCGGGACACTGTTAGAGGGTTAACAGTAAACTCGCGACCTTACCGTAAATCCGACCTATCTGGGACATCTGAGCTGAACTTTGACATTGAGAGATATCGATCTGGAAGTAGGGTTAGTCCCTAAGAATGTGGTTAACCTGTATTCAGGAAACTGAACGCAACAAGCAAAAGTCGTACAAAGGATATGTGATGAGGGTCTAACATATAATTAGGTAGCTTTTCTCACGTGGTAGAGCAAATTTTTCATACTGACTCCAACTAAGTAATTAGTAGTCACATAACCAAATATGAAATAAATATTATTAATAAATATCAGCAGGGTTACATTACAATCCAACTGCATGGTTCCAAATGAAGCAACACTTGTAGATACTATGGTAACTGTACGATGGACTTAAGGCTATCCCAGTGATTTGGTCTGGGCAGACAAAGAAAAATAACAAAAAGTGAATTTTTCAAATATACTAAAAATAAAAATATAAAATTACATGAAAGATAGAATAATAAGGTTTTGAATTGGAAATAACTGCATTGATAGCAATGAAAAAAAAATTAAGACAATTGCTCTGCTTATCTGTTAAAAATATGCTGGAAATCCTAAGAAGTGGAATAGCTGGCGAACTAGCTACCCTGCACTTTGGAGTCACATAGAGATTACCCTTACCTATCATTTATATTACATCCAGTTAGGCCAAGGTTTAGCAACCCTAGTAGCTACCTAAAAAGCAAATCTGAACATTTTAAATCAGAACATACATCAGAGCATACAGTATTGTGATTGGAGGCCTGAAAAGTGGCTTTATCACTTACACAGTTGTTTGAAATAAAATCACAACTCATGGTAGGTAGCTACTGTTATTATAGACAACTGATAGCAAAGTTACTAAAATTACCTGGCATTAGCATGTTCCAAGACAGATACGAAGTTATCAGGGAACATGCCGCGCCGCCCGCGCAGCTCCCCCTTCCACCAGCCGCCGGACAGCCTCTCCACGTCGCGGATCACGTCCCCGGGCCTGACCGTCAGCTCGTCCGCCTCCGACGCGTCATACGCGAAGTTCACCATGCAAGACACTGCAACAAAACATCTCTATGTAAACGGGTTGAAAGTCTCAATGGGTGTTTAAAAATGAGTGTTTTTGCCATACAGAAACAGAAAAAAGCACTCTTTCATACTTTTACAAAGCCTGCGACTTCATCCGCGTAGACTTAAGTAAAGTATTCTGTGTTAATCCAGGTTATAAACTATCTGTGTTCCAAATTTCATCCAAATCCGTTTGGTAGTTTTTGCGTGAAAGAGTAACAAACATACATCCACACTCACAAACTTTCGCATTTATAATATTAGTAGGATATGGAAATAAAAACTTTTTTACGGGGCTTGTGACTGAGTAGGCGTACTGGCAGAGAAATTACCAACCACAGTGTTAAGATTGACAACATTTCAGATAATTTTCACCAGGGATTTCAAAATTGTTTTTATTCATGTAAGCCAACAAAGCATTAATGAATAGTCAGAATCTACCACCGGTTCGGAATGCTTCCACTGAGAAGAGCCGGCAAGAAACTCAATGGTTACTCTTTTCAATGAATGAAAGATGGGTGTACATTCTCATGAACAGCATAAAAAAATAATATGAGCAGGCAACACCATTGCCACTAAATAGCTAATAGTAAATAATATAGATAATATAGATTGGGGTCCCAGATATTAATATGTATGAAAGGACAGCTACTGCCCACATTTCATTTGCACCAGGGAACACAACCATATTGCTACAGAAAGTACACATGTACACAGGCCCTAATGTGTGCATGATATGGTTTACAATTCAATGGCATTGTAGTCATGGAATTTCTCTGAATATAAAATGAGGGCTATTGAGTCATAGTTATTTATCATAAACGGGAACCGAAAGCTTGATATTTGTTTGGTTAGTTGCAAATCGAAATTGTGTGTGACTAATGAAATGTTTTTTTGTAAATTTTGTAGAATATTACAATGTCTAAAAAAAATTCAACACTGTGCAACAATTATTATGATAGCTTATTGAGTTACAGCTAAATGATAAGTAACAGATTGGGAGTTGGCAAATTCCTTGGATTTATTTTCTTATTAATCTAAAAACAAAGAGGCTATGCAAATCTTTTTTGCGTCTATGCCGTGACCCAATCATAGAATTAACTACACACACACATTTGTTATTGGATTTGCATTCGACTTACATTGAACTTTTCATGATATGCTTTGGCCCAATCAATAATACCTTTTTTTTTTTAATAGCCTGTTTTTGTGTCCCACTCCTGAGCAAAGGCCTCTGTCTATTATTATGATTTGTTTTTATTGAATACAAGATGATAAGACACAGTAGTAAATGTTACTAGGTATACATAGCCAATTATATTCTTAATTAGCTATGTGTAAGACTTGCACCAAAAGGTGTCCAGTTCAGCAAATAAATGGCTCAAAAACATACATGCTTTCGTGATATTCCAAACAAAACATTATTGGTCATATTTATTCTATATGCAATGTCAGCAGTTCATATAATTTCATTTATTGGCAAAATTATTTTGGCTAATGTAACTATTTGGCGGCGACTTTTGTGACTATGAACCAAAACATAACCTATATGAACATATAAAAAATATATATTTAAATGAGCAGTAACTAGCTAAATAGTAATGTGAAAATTCAACATATACTTAAATATTTGTAAGCCACCATGGAGCCCTCCCAATATGAATACACGTCCCGCTTTGTTTATTAGTATTTAACATGCACATGACATCACACAGAATACCAACAGTGAGTCACACACAGGAACACTCATGGAATCAACAGTTGTACCAAAACATTGCCCGATTTACCTCCTTCAATCTGTCTTTACGCCAATCCAAAGCGATAACAATACTCGAAAACAAGATAAGCCTACTTCCGTCGTGACGCCCAGACATAAAGCAACAAACGATTGCGGGCAATACAAAAATGCATTAAAGTTTTTAATACATAAAACATACGTCAGCCGAATTCATGTCGCAAGCCTTGCAATATACAGTTATTCATACTCATACACAAACAATCTTCGAGACCTTCTCGGGTGACGAAGTACTCACCCTTCTGATTTGCATTTGCCTCCATGTCGAACGTTATGAACACATCACATCATCACAAGCGCATTACCAAATTAAACAAACTGTTACACATTTCTGTCTAATTAACGAAAGACACCAATATATTTTAGTTAATTAGGACAAGGAACCAAGCAAGCAAGCGTGTGGAATAGAAAATTTCACTTCACTGTTTTTGACACTATGGTTTTTGGTGTACGTCATTTTTCTTTTAATTAACTTTGTTTGTGGTCGTATTTAGGTACAAGGCTTTTGGCCAATTATACTCTGTCCCAAAGTTTCCGTATCGGATAAAACAGCTTCTATTGTTCTTCTAATTAATGAGTAAAAGAAGGATGAAAGCTGTCGTTTCTGATATTGGAAACTTTCCGTCAACTGTAAATACCCCAGGCGAGCGATCCTGTGTGCCTTATACGTAGTATTTATGTCTGTGACTTACCTACTTTGTATATATGCTACACTTATTGGCAATTGCCAATGACATGTTTTTCCGGTTTTGCCCAACCGCAAGTAGCTTGCTACATACATATCTCTAATCTGTGACCGCGAGTACGCACTGACGAAACAAGTGGTTAATAGAGACATGTTCCGTGAACATGTTTCTTCCAGTGCGAACTCACGGTACCATGCAGTTTGTTCCAGTTGAAAAGTATAGGTATGGTCAGACCTTCAATTTTCGCTGCTCTTGGTATGGTAAATAAAAAAATATATATTCCATTTTTTTTTATTTCAACATCAACATAAATTAGAGGGGTCTACATATACTTATCTCATTTCAGCTATCAATCAATGCTTGAGTGGTCCAGCAGAGTCTGGAGGGATACCTAATTCTTCATTTGTGTATGTGCTTGGGTCAACATAGGGCCATTCTCCCTGAAACATAAATGTGCTAATTTAATTAATCTCTGGCATAATTTTTATTCCAATATTTCAATTAGGTTCTAGCACAGGTCCGGGTCGAAAAGTAGGTACCCAATTTCTAATTATGCCATTTACACACACTGGGGCAATCCAGGCCAGGCCAAACCTGGCCAAGTTGTACATGGCAACTGCCTTTGATTACTCAGCCTCGCCCATCTCACATGCCATTGTACTACTGTTAGAAAAATGCTTTTGATATGAAAGGTATACTTGTTCACATTATTAACAACAATTTAATCATTCACACAAAGATAAGAGGCTCCCAGTGCATTGAAACTGGTGTTGCTGTAAATGAAAAGTAAACATTACTGATATCCTGAAATTAACATACAAAGACATGTTCAGGTTCAGTAGCAAGGTGGTATAGAATCCACCACCAGCAGAGACCACCGATAACCTCTGCAAGGATCACAGACCGCTTTGATGGTAATGGAGGGGGCACTCGGTATGACCATGATCTGAAAATAAAAGATTTTAAGTTCAATCTTGATCCACTATTGGCTACTTGGAATAATAACCACACTAGTATTGACTACAGAGTTAATGGGTTTCACTAAAACCTGGCTGTGTTATGCAGTTTTTATAAGTGTCTTGTCGGCCACTAACTTCTGCTCAGAAATCCTAACCAGGGTGGACAACCTAGGCGCATGGAGTAAGGATTTTTTTAATAACCAGATATTGGTGAATTTTGAGGACAAATACCAGTAGAATAGTATTGCGACCAATCGTAATAAAGTTAGCAGAAGATTAGGAACAGCCTTTTTTACAAGGTGTATTTTTCATAGTAGATCTACAGCTGTTTTGTTACATTATTATTAGCTATGTACATAGTATAGGTACCTACTTATCTATTTTTGCTAATAATTTATGGTAATGACATAACAACGGACTTACCCATGCCCAGCGTTTCTTTTCGATTGTTTCACATTATCCGCCGCATTTTTAAGACTCCGAAGGAGTACAGCTCTTGATACAAGAGTTCTTGTTAACATTTTTATATTTACTTATGGGTTTTCTTGAAAAATCTACTTCCAGTAACTAACAAAAATCCGAAACAGTATGCCTGAACTTTTTTTATTGACGTTTGACGTTGACGTAGGAGTTCGGCACAGATAATACAATACCTAGGATGTTTGACAGACAGAATCTGACATTAGGTAGGTAGGTGGCATAGAGGAAATAAAACAATTTTTTTGTCCAGTCCGAATCGCATGATGGCAGAAATAGGGATAGAATAGAAAACTCTTTATTATAGGATACTGCATACTGAATCATCAATGACAAGTAGGCATGGAAATGATTGCTACTTTAAATTCATTTTCATATGATGATATTATTATTTTTTTCACACTGTACATACCTGTGAATTTTCATAACAAATGATTTTAGGCCACAATGAATTTTTCCTACTACTTCTATTATTGGTAGATGAACGAGTTTGCGGAATAAAAATATTCATATACTTGATAATTTTGACAAACAAAATCAAGTTGAAATGACCTAGTGGTTGAAGACGACTGTAAAATACGGATTCCGTAGGTTCGAATCCCTACTCAAACAAAATTTTATTTGGTTTATCTTTATGAAATAGTATATTTAGTTTATTTTATAGCTTCATTTATTGAGTACTAGCTGAGCCCGCGACTTCGTCCACGTGGAATTTAACTTAACAAAAAAGCCCGCTCCCGCGTTCTGAACCCGCGCGACAGGACCCATTTTTTTTTTTTTTAAATATAAGTAGCCTAAGTTACTGCTTATATCATCAGCTATCAATCAGTGAAAGTCCCGTCAAAATCGGTCCAGCCGTTTCGGAGATTACCCGGAACAAACACACAGACAGACAGACAAAAAAAATTTAAATCGCGTTTTTGTTATAGTATGTATTTAGTGAAAAAGTGTTATTTTGATATTACAAACAGACACTCCAATTTTATTTATTTGTATAGATGTATAGATTGTTCATGTGCGTTAATGTTTTTCACGAAATGGCGCTGGTGGAGGCAGCAATTTCTGTATATTAAATCTTTCCGCAAACTTGAGGTGCCTATATTATTCTAATACCTACCATTTTATAACATTTTATGTCATTGTGAATACTTGATAAAAGTTATAATAAATAATTCATTTTCACAACTTTTTGTAATAATACGAAAATTGAAAGCAAACAGGTGTCTTTCGCGAGATTAGAACGACAAGTGAAATAGGAATTAGGAAATAATAATAATAAATATTGCATAATTTTGTAGCAAGCAACGACAACAAACAAGGATCAAGGAAATTTAAGCGTTATGTCCTTACATTAAGGTTTAGTTTGAATTGCACTTCTATATGCTAACCAAGGACATAGGTCAGTTTGAGCGTTTGTTCCCATTGTACCCAAAATGTCCTGTTCTCTTAAATAAAAATAAATTTCCATTAATCGATTATCTATTACCCAATATGTATTCAAATATCTACCAAACATAGAATCCGACTAAAAAGTAGCGCACGCATGATTATTAGTTTTAGTTAATATGTAAATAAATAGTAGTATTAGTACTTAAATAAGCTGATAATAAAATAACTGAGTTAGGTATGATAGGCATATGATAGCTTAACCTATTTATATATTTCTTTTAAAACATAGTATTTAGATAAATGATGAATTAAATAGCTAATCTAAATGCCTTCTACAAAATATGGGTGCATTGCAGAGTAGACCTCTGCCAATCCCTTCGGGATGAAGAAGCGTTGTGGTGTATTTTATTTATACCTACTTAAAACTTCCTTCATTTTATTATATCCCAATAAATAATAATAGGAAATTAATTTAGGTAAAATGGAAACAGACTCCACAGGGCCTTTATTTATTATTTTGCAAGTACATGCGGCGAACTATTTCACTCAGTTAAAATAAAGCACGATGCATCGGAAATGCATTTATCTTTTTCACGCACGTGCTATTAAGTTAGATTATTATACTCATTCGTTACTACTCTAACAGCCCGCGGCCCGCGGCCGCTACCCCGTGACGCGCCTGCGCGCAAGGGAGAACGTAAGCAAGCTACTTCATAGTCGTGTGACGTCGACTCGACACAGCGATCTGTATGAAATTTCATTCGGCCGGCCGGCACGACGCGGTGCGGCCGTGACTCGTGATGACGTGTGAAAATTTTATGATTTATTTAAATTATTTTTCACTGTTACTATATCTGTTAGTAGCATATGTGAAGAATGAAAACCAAATTCATATGAATTTTAACAAGCTACCAATGAAATGTGCCATGCCTAATGACAAGTGATTCTCAGTGAACATACGTCCGTGCTGTATACCATAAGCTTTCTCCTCCGCATAACTACACTTCTGAAATAAAGCGCAGGAATCGTCGAATTTGATAGGCGCGGTTTTTAAACTTTAATTTATAAATAATAATTTTATGATAGTTAAGTGATCGGTAGGGTAGTATTTTGTATTTATTATTATCTATTCGTTTATTTTTTTGTTTTAGTGTATATATTCCTGCTGGTAAGTTAAGTTTTTCTATTTCTTTCATCCATTGATGGAACCGCCGGACCCGGGGGGCACGGTCCCCCCGGTGGGATGTAATATCACTATTTCAAATGAATCCGGCATGGATACCGATTGTTCGTCCCGCAGTCGGGATCGTAAATTAAAACGTTCACGACAGACTAAAATTTGCAAGCACTGCAATAAAAAAAAAGGAAGAATGCTAATACAGAAGCATATAGCATTTCTGATTGTATTTGTGTACATAGTAACATAGCCATTGAAAAAATTACTCCATCTGGGTCCTTGGGGGAATCAGATATTGCTGCCCTTAAAACCCCAGAAACGCCTAATTTGAATTCCTCTCAGCCGCCTCAAGTAGGTCGTAAGATTTATTCTTCGTCTGACTCTGGTCCATACATTGTACATGTGCAAAAGATTCTTACCGAAGAAAATGATGGTACTTACCTGCATCCAGTTACGTTTGGAAAATTTTTAAAGAAAAATGCCTTCCTCAATATTGTTAATGGTAGTGTTAAAAAAATTGGTAGAAACAGAGTTTCACTTGCGTTTATCAATTTCACAGATGCTAATACTTTTATTTCACATAATAGCCTACAAACAAACAATTTTAAAGCTTTTATACCCTCATTTAATGTTACAAGAATGGGTTTAGTGCGTGGTGTTCCAGCTGAATGGTCTATTGATGATATTAAGGAGAATATCTCTGTTCCTATAGGCTGCGGTGAAATACTAAAATTAAGGAGAATTAATTATAAAGTTGTTGTGGATGGGAGTACGATATGGAAACCTACACAAAGTGTTGTTCTAACAATAGATGGTCAAGTTTTGCCGAAGCGGATTTATCTGTGTTATAATGCTTTACCAGTTGATTTATACACTTTTCCTACCGTTCAATGTTATAATTGTTGTAGATATGGTCACACAAAGCTACAATGTAGGTCCAAGCCTAGGTGTTTTAAGTGTGGACAAGGTCATACCGGGTCTTCATGTAATTTAGAGGAGGATATGTCATCATGCTGTAATTGTGGCGGTTTTCATTTTGCTACAAATAAATCCTGTCCAGAATTTATACGACAAAAAAATATCAAAAGTTCAATGGCCAAAAATTGCATTTCGTACCTAGAAGCGTCAAAATTGCATCCAGCAACTCATAAGTTACTTTATTCAGAGGCATTAGGCCAGGCAAGTTCAAATAAAATAAATGTTGGTAAAGTAATTGATAATAATATAAAAAAACAAAATTTATGCAATAACAGTATTTCTTACAGGAAAACTATTTTTAAGCCCCGTGGTGCTAGCCCTATTCTATCCAAAGGTTATGATCGGGAAGCACACAATTCATTAATAAAAGATTTAAATTATCAACCATCCTCAAATGGATGCGCTTTAAATGTGAATAAAACTGACGATAAATTCACCGAGTCTTCTGTATCAGAACTTATTGTTGCATTAATTAACGCACTTTCTCAGTACAAGTCTTCACCGTCCAACGTTGCCACTAGTGTAGATGCTGTAAATAACTATAATACTCATAATGGATCTTTCACACATAATCCAATGGAACTGCCGGAGTATAGTCAGTAAAAAAAGTGAGCTTATTCATTTGATAAACAAGCATAATCCGTCAGTAGTCTGTCTTTCCGAAACTTGGTTAAAGTCGGAGTCCAATTTCAGGATTTCTGGCTTTACCTGTTTTCGACAGGACAGATCTGACGGGTATGGCGGTGTTGCCATTCTTGTTCGTAATTCTTATATTTTTTCTGCATTTCCTCTCCCATCGCATTGCGATGATATTTCTATTGTTTCAATACATGTAAATAATTTATGTATTGTATGTGTTTATATTCCTAAGCCTTCAGTGACAAATATTAGAGAACTTAAAAATATGATAGGTCTAATTCCTAAACCTTGCTTAATTTTGGGGGACTTTAACTCCCATCATCAAGTATGGGGTAGTTCTGTTTCTAATAGTTACGGTGAAGATATCTTAGAGATGGTCGACACCTTTAATTTATGCATTCTGAATACCGGATCTCCCACTAGACGAACTGCCCCATATGAAAATATTAGCGCTGTAGATTTATCTTTTTGCTCGCCAGATTTAGCCTCACGTTTGTCTTGGCAACCTCTTCCGTTTACCTTTGGAAGTGATCACTTCCCAATTTTAATTTCTTTCCCTTATCCTAAACCTATTAAATTTGTTAGATCTTCACGGTTAAGGCACAGATTGAAAAAAGCGGACTGGGATACATTTAAATGTAAGGTTGATAGAAAAATTCCTCAACTCATTTCAATTTGTGAAGGGAACGAAAATTCATGTAATCAGCAATTTTCAAATACTCTTTTAGAAGTGGCCGATGAACTTTTCCCAAAGAAAACTCCTCTAAATTCTCTTCCTTCCCCACCGTGGTGGGATAATGAATGTACAAATGCTGTGAAAAAAAGGAAAGAGGCTGAAAAGATATATTGCGATGAAATGACTTCAGAAAATTTTCAGGCTCTATCTGAAATTATGGCTGAAACTAAACAATTATTAAAACAAAAAAAGTTTGATGGTTGGAAATCCTTCTGTTCATCTATTTCTCCTTCAACATCTTCTGCTACTGTTTGGGAAAACATCAAAAAATTCAAATCTGCTGTCATTAAACCCCCTGTGTCTGTTTTGCCTCCTTCTTTATCTGATTCTTTTTTAGACATTCTTGCTCCACCCTCTGTGAAGGAATGCTCTGTATCATTGTCTCGTCCTTCTATTACACCATCTTCCCTGGACTCTTCCTTCTCGTTGTCTGAGTTAAAGGGCGTGCTTTGTGGCCTGAAAGACTCATCCCCTGGCTTGGACAGTATTCCATACTCTTTCCTGTCACATCTCGGTGATCCCGCTCTTTCTCATTATTTAGATTTAATTAATTCTGTTATGTACACCGGTAACATCCCTGACACGTGGAAAACACAATTAATTATACCGTTTCTAAAACCTGATAAACCTCCTGCCTCTGCATCATCATATCGCCCC
This sequence comes from Notodonta dromedarius, assembly GCA_905147325.1. Taxonomy (NCBI): domain Eukaryota; kingdom Metazoa; phylum Arthropoda; class Insecta; order Lepidoptera; family Notodontidae; genus Notodonta; species Notodonta dromedarius. Next base: position 4,432,144 of record LR990167.1, read on the forward strand.
ATAGCGTTGTCTTCAGTTTTATTAAAAGTTGCGGAACACCTAATTAAAAACAGACTCGAATTTTTCCTTGAAAATAACAATTTGCTAGCGGATAGTCAGTATGGCTTTAGGAAGGGCAAAAGTACAATGGATAGTCTTGCTATACTTACTACCGACATCCGCCTTGCATTCACACAGAATAAATCAGTTTTGTCGGCATTCTTAGATATTCAAGGAGCATATGATAATGTAATAGTATCAATTTTAATCAATAAATTACAAAATTTGCAAGTTCCATATATGTTAATTCATTTCATTTCAAATATATTATCAGAACGATGCATTCAGCTATCCTTGGATAATGGATCTACGCTATCCCGAAACGTTTATAGAGGTCTCCGGTCACAGGGATCTGTATTAAGTCCCTTGCTGTATAACATTTACACATATGACTTGGAGTCGGCCTGCTCTCTAAAAGATGAGCCTAAATCAGTAAATGTTGGGGGCTCATCCAGCTTCCCTTAAGTTGGTGTATAATGCTTTGATTAGAAGTGTTTAAGACTATGGCACATTTCTTTTAGAACCCGGTAATATAGCAGGCTTCAAGAAGTTAGATCGGTTACAATCCAAGAGCTTAAGAATATTGTCAGGAGCTATGGGTTCTAGTCCAGTAAACGCCCTGCAAGTTGAATGCTGCGATCCGCCGCTAAAATTACGGAGGCAGTATTTATCAGATAGGTTTCTATTTCGTTGTTTACAATTTTCTAATCATCCTATAGTTTCTAAATTATATCAGTTGTCACAACTAATCTCTTCATCTTCATATTGGGCTCCTCCCTGCTTAATAAAAAGCTTTGAAAAATATTCTTCTCTTTCTGCTCAAGTTACAAACTCATCACAACTTCCATTCTTAGAAATAAGGTGACATCTTAGAAATAAGGTGACACCTTAGAAATAAGGTGACACTATACAAAGCTTGCATACGCCCTATCATGTCTTATGCGAGCGTTGTGTTCGCTCACGCGGCCAACTCGCACATTAGTCGCCTCCAGGCCATTCAGTCCCGCTTCCTTCGCCAAGCCGTCGGAGCCCCGTGGTTCGTAAGGAACGTAGACCTTCATTCTGACTTACGCCTCGATTCTATCCAGAAGCACTTCAAAATAGCGTCCGAACGCTATTTCAAGAAGGCTTCTGAACACACCAATGCCTTAATCGTCGCCGCCGCCGATTATGCACCTACACACGCGCCAGTTGCATGCCGCCGCAGGCCGCGGCATGTGTTGCTGGACCCCCCCGACCCACTCACCGCTCTCCTAGACTCAGATGTCGAGGAGAACGACACACGCACACTCCCCACCAGACACCGACCTCGCCGGCGAGGTCGACGAACCCCCGCTTCCGCTAGAAGGTGCGTCTACTTACCTAGACGCACCTTGGCACCCGACAAGCCCGCTGAGTTTCTTGCCGGATCTTCTCAGTCGAGGTCGCGTTCCGATCCGGTGGTAGATTTACCCTCGCCACCTCTCCTGGCAGCGGCCCAAGCCGAGGTCGTGTCCCTTGTGGCGCCCTTGAGCTAGCTGCCCCCCTGCCCCTCTGGCTGGAGCGCACTTGCGCTCGCCCTCTGTCCGGGTGAAGTTGTTATGGCCACTCTGGCCAACAACATATAGTCAATTCAAAAAAAAAAAAAAAAAAAAAAAAAAAAAAAAAAAAAAAAAAAAAAAAAAAACAACTTCCATTATTTAAGTATGATTATGAATCGCTAGTCCTCTCTCCTGTCTTAGAATATAATACAGGTATTAAAAAAAATGATTTGGAACCTAATTCTGAATTTTTAACCGTTGTAAATAGTAAGTGGCCTGAATGGCATCAAATTTTCACGGATGCGTCTAAGCAATCGTCCGACACTTGTGTGGGTGTTGGCGTCTATCACGCCCAGTATAATGTAGTACAAAAAATTAAACTTCCTTCTGAGGCATCTGTGTTTTCTGGTGAATGTTATGGTATATATAAAGCGTTAGAGTATATTAGTATTTGCAAACTACGTAAAACAGTTATTTTCTCAGATTCTTTGAGTGCATTACAAGCAATATCCAGGTATCCCTTCAATTCAAAAGTCCACTTCCCAATAATATACGACATCCGTAACTTATTATATAAAATTTTCTCTAATAATTTAACAGTTACTCTCGCATGGATTCCGAGTCATATCGGTATAAGAGGTAATGAGAAAGTTGATCTCCTAGCAAAGGATGCATGCAATTCTGGTGATCTATTCCCATTTAAGAATTATTTCCATGATTTGCTAGCTTTACCCAAGACTTATCTCTATAAATCTTGGAATATGCTATGGTCAGAGTCAGCGAAGACTAAAGGATCATATTATTTCCAAATTCAAAAGTGCGTTCCCGTAAAACCCTGGTTTTTTCGTATGAATTATCCTAAAACATCCACTTCTATAATCACTCGTTTGAGGCTAGGGCATACTTGTTGTCCAGCTCACCTTTTTAGACTCCATATAATAAATAGTCCGCGCTGCGCTTGTGGCGAGGATGTCGGAGATTTAAATCATATTATTTTCGCGTGTCCTTCTTATAATCATTCTTCCTTTTTTGACGTGTTAATATCCCTTCGTGTTCCTCTTCCAACTTATCTTCCTAGTTTATTTATTTATGACGATATAAATATATATAATGCCCTTGTTTCTTTTATATCATCCAATAACTTGAACCTTTAATTATTTCCTTTCTTTATGTAAATTATATGTAAGTAGTAAATTTTTATTTAACTATTTTCCCGATCCGTTTTTGTTGTTTCTCTCTTTCTCTTACTTTGTTCGCGTTTTCGATTCCTACGTTTTATGAATTAAAAACTTGAAATTGGCAAAATACACCAGTGTGACGCCATTAAAAAAAAAAAAAACTACACTTCTAATAAGTAATGGTCCTAATTATCATGATAGATAGCTTGACAGCACTTCACTGCACAGACTTATATTATGACTCTGTGCTTCACTGCATCCTAATTTGAAAGTATACTCCACTTGCTACATATCTCTAATCTGTGTTACTCCAGAGAAATTATAATAAAGGTTCATGGTATAAATAAATCAAGTCTGAGAGTGGTCTTGGAAATGTCATTGTTGTCATACCAGTACAAAACGACATGTCAAGTCAAAAGCGTAGCTCAAGATCACGCTCTCATTGACTATCTAACTAACGATGAAAGCCATAGGTATTTTAAAAAAAGCGAAGTGAAGTTCACGCTCAGACTTGAGCTCGATTTATTGATACGGGCCTGGGATAACCACTGCCAATTATAATTGGCACTAACATCTGTGAGCATTGACACCAAAAGATTCGTGCCATTCTCCTTATCTATGATTACTTTTGAACAGACGGCACATTATGTTCCAGTACAGAACACGCATGCTGTGTGTCATAGGCTGAGGGAACCGAGGGGCAACTAAATTGTTAATAATGAAACTTGTGTCCTGAGAAAGTTAACAGTTTAATAAAAATAATTCTTAAAGAGACTAACTACATTTATATAATATGAATAAATTAATCAACCGAGCCTCAAAACATTATCAACTAATGCTCTATGTATCTGTGCACTCTGTTAAGCTTTTTATTCAGTTTCATAGAGCAGTCTACACTTCTTCATAATTCCATGATCACCTACTACTTATTTTTCACTTGATCTTGACAGCATGTCCCACTCGCTTTGATTGTCCCATCTTCTAGTACTGCATTATCATTGAAGGAAATGTTATCCAATTTCACTGTATCATCAGTGATTTTCGCCTCTGAAAGTAATTATCAATCTACATCTTATAGTGATCAATTCACTATTTATATTAGGTACTGTATATTATATCTAAATAACAAGGTAGGTACTAGTTACCATAAACTCCAGGCCTGACTTCTCTAGCTTGTATAACTTGTGTCCTTAGTTCTCTCTCCACATCTTCACCAAATTTTACCATCTGTAAAATCATTATAATGCTAATAAATACATAATTTATATAATCTACACTAAAGTTAAACTCAATAATATGGAATGTTTATAAATTTAATTATTTAAGTTCTTTTATTGTTATTGATTTGGATGAGTAATAAATATGTAAATAGTTAGAAAAAAATATTGTTAGAGTAGTCTCCAGACAGCACAATATGGCTCAAAATTGTTAGGGACAGTCTGGGGATGTGAGAATCGGAAGACCCAACTTGCGTATTGACATGCCATGGTTAGGGACCCTAGAGATTGGCTCTACAGATAATGAGCCAAATCGTGCCATCTGGAGACTACTTAACAGATTGTTAATATAATATAACTGTCATTAGTTACTAGATTTAGGTACTAAGCAATACTTGGTTTTTAAACATTCAATATCGAATATGGCTTTAGTGTAGCACGAGACAATAATTGGTGCTTGTATGAATGACTAAAGAACAAGGTAAATAGATTACTTACATGATTATGTACTAAGTAGGTAGGTACTTACGGCTTTAATAGCATCCTCGTCGGAAGCATTCTTATTCTTCCGATATTCTTCATTTATTTTCAATCTAGCAGCAGTCAATGCTTTTTCATCACCTGTAAAGACTTTTAACCGAGTTCTGTGTAATTTCTTGAAACTCTGTAAAACCTAAAAATAACATATACGCCTCAGTGAGTGTGTTACTTAATTTGGAAAATGTATGCTTATATACCTAAGAATTATGTACTCACTAGTAATCTAGTCTCGTTCATAATGTGTGAATATTTGAAAATAAAGTTAAGTATTATTCCACTCACATTAATTTCAATTTCGTACGTAACGTAGTTTTTTTATTAAGATTTGATTTGATATTTTAATTACTGTTTGTCATTTTGAGCTGTCAATCAATCCAAAGAGAATAGAGATAGACTTGTTGAAAAAGTATCGATATATCGATACAAAATAGCCAATATCGAAATTGTATCAAAAACGATATATTTTTTAAAGTCACTAGAACTGAAACCGTTAAGGATAAGAAGAACAGAAAAAGAAGTAACTGTATTGGGAACTGACCAATTGGAATATGACATCTGGTTGAAATTTTAACTATTAATAGCTTACAAATCTATCGTCTTTGGGTCTTTGCATTAGTATTTGTGATCACTAATACTATCTCATATATGTACACGTAGAAATGTAAGCTATTTTCCGCGATTTCTTTCTAACCCCTAGTTCGCACCAAAAAACATGTCGCGAAATATGTTGTGCAATTTGCTGTAGGAACAAATGTCACAACATGTTTTGTTAGCGTTTGCGTTCGCACTGCCGGAAACTGGATAAGCTTCAGAATTAATTTCGAGATTTGTTGTAGCCTGCGTTTGCACTGAACTGAAACATCATACATTAACATGTTTGTCAGTAGATTTGTTACTGCTCGCGTTCGCACTGTCGTGCGACATGTTTCGAGATTTGTTGAAATACGTAATTTTCTGCCATTTTATTGTTATCCAAAAATGTTCGTAAACAACCATAAATTGTGATTGGCTCAAGATGATTATTATAATCACGTTAATTATTATAATTCTTGGATTGGCGACTATTTTTATACTTACCTTCGGAAAAGAAAAAGGACTTGTTTCGTTTGCTAAAATATTAGTTTAAGGTATGTATTGTTACTTATTTAAAATTTTGCTGTACTAGGCACAAAATACTAGTTGTAAAACAATAAATCTTCATCGCTTGAATCCATGTGGGTCTGAAAATCATACAAGTTAGTAAGAACTGCCTGAGGATCCACAGTTGTTCAATGTTTGTTTCGTGACCCGCAGTAATTAAGTATGAAAAAATAATCCATACAGATACACTGAGCAAGGCAAAAGATGCTCTACGTATCTCTTTCCCTCTAATGCAAAGTCTGCAGTTTGCAAAATGTTTTAAGCGTTTCGAATTTGACCACAAAAACTCAGTTAAAGACTTTTTGCAATCTAATAACTATTTCAAACAAAGACCTCTTTAGAACTTTTCGCTACACTCCTTCATCTATGATTTCAACAACAATGTATCACAACTTGTATTACGAACATGGTGTGATACTTATCTTATGCAACGAGTTGTCGAACAGATTTCAATGCAACATGTTCTTAGACAGTGCGAACGCAATTCGATAAGTGTCAAAAATAACCGAAAATAAACATGTTTTGAGTGAATGTTTCGTCAGTGCGAACTCACGGTAAGGTTCTATTATCCATGGTCTAGGACTATTGACTAGTATGTTTGCATTGCGTGTATGTGTGTGTGTGGCCGTCCGTCAGTCATCAACCGTCACGTCACTTACTCGTGAGTTATTTTGTTATGTATTGTGTTCGCGAATGATCACGGTACTTAAATAACATCAATCTCATTAATCGTTTGCTTTTTTAAAATTGGGAATTCGTGTTTCACGACATCATGTCATCGTCCAGCAGTAGTAGTCTGTGTAGTACATTTTGTATAAAATTACTATTGGTATTAAATATTTGAGACACACACAAACGCAAAATATTTTGACTAATACCGATATATCGATATATTGACGCCGATATTGATACTTTAATGAATATCGATCAACCCCAAGAACTTTATACATTCTAACCTTCTTGATCAACCCTCAAGAGAGAATCAATCTATGACTTATTAGGGTCCTTTTTTTGCATTAGTATCGCTTTTCACATTTAGCCATTATCAAAATGATATTTTCATTTTGGTTCTCCAAAGTGATAATGTTTTTGTTTTATATTTTTATTGTTGTTTTCACAGATGTCTTATTAAGGTTTTGCTATATTTGTTATGTGAAATTCGTGAAATAGTATATATTATGTAGGCACAGACTTCTGATATTAGCTTAGTATCTCTGTGATATAGGCCCACATAAAGGTTTTTATCATATCATATTCATCTTGAAGCATAGTAAAACTTGAAAATATCTTAATTGACACTGGCTAAATGCGAAAAGCTATGGCTAGCTTTTCGCATTTAGCCAGTGTCAATTAAGATACATGGCTGACTGGCCAACATGCAAAAAAAACTTGCGGCCGGTGAAGTGATTCTCTTTGGTGTGTCTGTGTCGTGTTGTTTAGTTTATCTTGCTCAAAGCAAAATAAATTATTTACTGAAAATATGTAGTTAGCAAGCAGTGTAATTGTATCAGTTATAACTCTAAAATGTCTTTTTCAATTTGCCTTCTTGAAGCTGTCGCTTTTTTGGTCAGTTTAAAGCAGCATGCATATTCTGTTGTAGTTTATAACTGCCCATTAATAATTGTTAAAACATATTTTTTACAGGATCTTCTAGCGGTTGGGCTAATTGTCCCTCTGGTGCCCAGTCATGTAAGGAAAATGGGCGGAAATCATTTATATGTGGGACTACTTGGTTCAATTTATGCTGGATTTCAACTAGTCTCTGGGCCACTCATAGTGAGTTACAAACGTATAAACTTTATTATTTTAATTATTAAAAGTTTATTATACAATAAGTACTTAAAATAGTTCATTGTTTGGCTGGTGCTAGCTGTACGCTAACTGGATAACTAATGTCTTTGCAGATCCGTGGACTACATTGTCATGACAAATTGCTTTTTATGACCATTTTTTTTGTTTTTTTAGGGCAGCTTGAGTGATCTCAAAGGCAGGAAACTTATTTTAATCATAACACTATTAGTATGCTGTTTTGCATACACAATAACGGGAATTACCAATTCAATCATTATTATATTAATGATTAGAGCTCTTTTGGGTTAGTATTAATAAAATTATACTATTATAATTGGACCTACTTGTGCAAAATGGAACCAACCCACATGCACTACTGTAGACCAAAACCAACCTTGTGTTAGTGGTTCTAGGTTGGTATCAGTTCGCAGAAGTGTTTGTGGGTTGGTTCCATTTTGCATAAGTAGGTCCAATTATCTTATTAGAACTTGTCCAATTTAATTTTCTGTTGCTTGCAGCTCAGCTCGCGTGGTTCTTTGATAAAATAAAAGTAGCATAAGTTTCTCCTTGTACCGTCTAGCAGTGAGAGGTCTCTCAAAATCAGTCCAGCCATTTTGGAGATAGCCGGAACAAACAGACACAAATATATAAAAAAAGTTTTTTTTTGTATGTGGCATATATACTTTCATATTATGCAATACAATACAATAACGTTTATTTGCGAATATAGGTAGGTATACATAGATGTTACAGATTATAAAAGTGCTTATGCTATATTCCACCTATTGGCATGCAAAATTCAAATGAATTAAATGGGTCAATTCATGCATTCAGTAAAAGCTGTTATTTTGGCATAAGAAACAGACACTTCAATTTTATTTATTTGTACAGAGTATGTTTAGATAACAGATAAGTGAAAACATCTTTTCAGGTTTATTTAAGCAGACACAGATGTTAACTAAAGCTCTCGTACCTGATTATGAAAGAGATCAACATAAGCAAGGTGAGATATATGGCAAGATGGCTGCTATATCTGGTGTTGGGATCACCTTGGGACCGATGATTGGAGGGCATATAGCTGAGGATGATCCGGAGAACGGGTTCACATTGATTGCTACTATTGTTGGAGCATGTTTTGCTCTGAATGCTGGTGGGTATTTTTTAAATTTATTATTATAAATAACTCTGTCAACTCTTTTGGGAATTCAGACGTTATGTATTCACATAACTAAATGGCTATGCACTGTATTCTGTATACAAGTGTCACACATACAACACGTACGCAATAATAAATAATTAATCTACTATATAAAAATAAGTCGGGTTTTCCTTCTTGACGCTATAACTCCAGAACGCACGAACCAATTTCCACGGTTTTGCATTCGTTGGAAAGGTCTCTGGCTCCGTGAGGTTTATAGCAAAGAAAATTCTGGAAAAATGTTAAGGGTGGTCCACATTCCACGCGGACGGGGTCGCGGGGCACAGCTAGTAATTAATAATAGTATTACATGCGCATGTAATACTCTTCTTATATGCTTACTGTACTAATAATAGCTACTAAGTTTATAGTCTGCCATATCTACTATGTTTGGTTTATAGCGCCCAGATCACAAAGATAAGAAACTACTTGTTCTGCATTATATTTTGTATTTATTTTTGGCATGGATTCTTTTTTTTATTTATTGTAATTTTTTTTCTTTTGCAGGTTTAGTATACTTCTTGCCAGAACCAAATAGGATATTGACAAGGAAACCTAATAGTGGAGGGGAACAAAGGAATTTAGCTTATCAACTAATGGGCAGTGTTAATGAATCTTTTGTTGTACTATACAATGTAGAGTGGTCCAAATATTGGGATATATTCATGTTCAAGGCTCTTGTGGGATTCGCAATGGGTGTATATTATTCCAATTACTCTTTATATTTAAAAACTTGTTATGAATTATCACCGAAATACATAGGTTATGTAATATCATTCCAAGGTGTTATAGGATCGTTATCTAGTTATTTCATAGGATTTATCAATAGCTTTTACAGTCGTGACAATGATTACAGTTTGAGAAACTTCCACGTATTTTTACTCTTAAGCATATCTTTATTAGGATTGATTGTATCATTCAATGTTATGATGTACGCTGTGTGGTTGATTCCACTAGCTATTGGTAATGCAATAGGTAGGTTGGTGACTTTAGAAATGATTTTGAAACGAAGTCATAATGACCATAGAGGAACATTGATTGGTGCTTCTAATAGTGTGAGGTCACTGTCTGGTGTAGTGTCCCCTATGGTTTCTGGGTTTATAGGACAGTTCTTTGGAATTTCATATGTGATCTATGCTTCTTTATGCTCAACATTACTAGGAGTAGTTATGAGTTACCACTATAGACAAAAGAGGGTAAAGGTTGACTGAATTGTTAAGTTTTATCAGTTTTCAATAAATATATTTTATTTAAAGTGTTGAATTTTATACCGATGTTGTGGCATGCAAATCCCTATTTTGTTAATACACTAACCTTTTTTTTGTTGGGGGTTATGAATTTGGATTAACATCAAACTTGATTTTAAAAGTATTTAATATCTAAACATTTGTAAGTAAAATAACATTTATATCGATCTATATACAGCCTAAAAGTATATTTGCACATTCATAACCAAATTTTTGCACATTATTCTTTCTCAAGGGCTTCTATTTCTTTTTTTCTCATATCTTTGATAAGTTGCTGTATAGCTTCTCGGTCTCTTACGTTCTCTGGCGGGAAGATCTGCCGTTTAGTGTTCGTGACCCATTCTTCGAAATAAGTCGGCTGGTTGAAGAAGAAGAAGAGTCCAACCGGGAATGAGGTGTACACAGCCATTTTTCCGACTTCTAATTTCCAGTTACCCATTTTATAGTTGAATGAATATTTTTTTCCAAGTATAATGGGTGCCTTAAGATATTCTGCTGGAAATTAGTGTTAATTTCAGTATTTATAATTATAACACAATTCAACAAACCGCACTAACTTCCATTCATCAGTAAAATGACATAATGTCAAGTATTGCAAAGCTTCAATGTCAGCTGTCTGTTCGACGTTCGTACTGTCAATGTTTTTTTTTAAAAGTTGACGTTGATATAAAGTTGTTAAATACATTATGCCGATTGTGATTACATTTTACATGTTTTTTAGTTTGTATAAATAAATCGCAGCAGTGATAGCCGATTGGTTAAGCACGCGTCTTGCGGGCACCAGGTCCTGGGTTCAAACCCCGGCTCGCACATCTGGGTTTTTCTAAATATATGTGCGAATAACAATTTCTATATGATTATCACTTGCTTACGGTGAAAGCAAACATCGTGAGGAAACCTGCATGTCTTAGAAAATCTAACCTATTTTCGAAAGACATGTGAAATCTGCCAACCCGCACTAGGCCAGCGTGGTGGATTATGGCCTGCACCCCCTCGTGTCGAGGGGTGGCTCGTACCCAGGAGTGCTAAATTATTAATAATTGTTATTTTATTATAAATAAATATTACTCGAATAAATTTCTATAAATGGCTGGCAATAAGTAATTTAACTTATTTTATGCACAGCAGTGTTAGCATTTTCGAGATTTTCGTATTTTCAGCACGAAAGAAGATTATTATTAGCCGAGCAGTGGTAGTACCTTGGTGAAAGACTCGGGAGGTTTACGCGTCGGAAGCTTTCCGTCGACTGTGAGCGAATAACCTTCACGTTTTTTAAAAAAACGTCTTAATCCGCTCTGCTTGGTGAACTATGGTCTGAATTCTCTTCACATGGAGAACGGAGTCTGCCCAAGGGTATTGGAGTCGGGATCTTTGCCAATTTATTCATGAAATACCTGCAGATGCAGTGATAGTGTAGGCTTAATTTTTGGCGTCCACCATTAGTAGAAGGGAGTTACAAAACCATAAAGGGCCAAACTGAAGGTAGAATATCTATATGCCGGGTTTAGGTAGGTACTTGAGTATTAATAATTTTGAAAGTAAATTTGTAGGTACCAGATAGGTAAGTACCGAATTGACTGGTCGGTCTACTAGTAGGAGGCTCAAGATCTCTAAAAACGAATGCTTGCTAAGTAAATTCTCTCGCTGCATATCTATACAAATAAATAAAATTGGAGTGTCTGTTTGTAATATCAAAATAAGACCTTTTCACGAAATGCATATGAAAGTACATACGACACCTATAGCAAAAACGAGATTCAAAAAAATTTTGTCTGTCTGTCTGTCTGTCTGTCTGTGTGTTTGTTCCGGGTAATCTCCGAAACGGCTGGACCGATTTTGACGGGACTTTCACTGGCAGATAGCTGATGTTATAAGGAGTAACTTAGGCTACTTTTATTGTAGAAAAACAAAATTTACAAAAATGGGCGGGAGCGGGCTTTTTTGTTAAGTTAAATTCCACGCGGACAAAGTCGCGGGCTCAGCTAGTGCTAAAATAAACTCTACAATGATAGCGCGAATAAAAAAAGCTTAATCTATCCACTTATGATGTTGATGGAGATTACATCGTAGATCGTCAGCAGCCTAGGCATTGCAAATTGCATCGCTATTACAGGAATTTACGCCAGATAATACCCCCACATTAGGGATCCCTTCCTATCTCATTTCGGTGCAACCCTGGTAGAATTCAGAATAACACAACAGTTGTGAATCTTCAAGATGGATTTTATATTATTTGCTCGTTTATGCTTTTGCTTTGCGGTTACGTTTAGATGAGATACGAGTTACGACCGTGCAGAATTATTATTGCGTGTCGAAGAAATTAGATGCTTGCCTTCCTTTGAGAAAACTATCTTGTTTTGAATAAGAAAGATTACAAAGCATGATAATATGTTAGCGTCAGTAGGTAAATTTTCTTTCATGAGTGTGGAATTTAATTAGGACAATTGTGTACGGGAGATGCTGAAATATATTTACTGAGGTGGAACCTAACTGAGAACTATTCGCAATTTGCGTCGACTTTCTACTGTCTTTTCGTGTTGCTCATAGCCTCATACCAGAAATCAAAGATATTTGAATAGATGATGTCACCGGACCACCCAAGCATTGCATCTAGCTTTTATTACAAGCAATTGTTGAGATGCACTCTGCTCTCAGTGCCGTTTTTCATGTTGCTACACTTTAACGAAACGCATTAGTTAATGTAGCTGCCCATAAATTATTTAGAACGATTCTTGATTGAGAATACTGTCTTCGATTTACCCCTACGGACAGTAATAACAGCATTTCTCGGTTGATATGTTACATATCAGGTCAATGAATTGATTATAACAATGATGCTGCAATAATTTAACACCCATTTAATTAATTACTCTTATTTACAACACGTCCCAAATTTTTGTACATATTTGGTTTTGGTTTGATTAGTACCTACTTACCGCTCTTGTTGAATGGTTAAGTACATAAGTATTAGGAAATCAAAATCAAATTAATTATCGTCAGTATGTAATTTTAATCTTGGTCCCGTTAGTTCCGTGCTGACTGACACACGAGTTGCATAGTTGTAAGTACTATTACAAAGCACCGTTAAAACTCTACGCGGCGGACACATAAAGATGTCCTTACTGGGAGTAGAATTAATTGATCACCGACTGGCTAGGTCCCCAGTCTAGCAGCTTTGCAGGTACCAGACACGGGCTCCGTGTTAGCTACGCCCGTAAATTGTCATATTAAGTGGCGCTTAACTCATATACAAATCGGCTTACAACTGTTGGATTCGCATTAAGACATTATGAACTATGAAATTGAGCTGTACGTTCTTGCTCAATGTTTGCGAATATTCAATTTCATTTCCCCGACACGGCTATGTTTAAATTGTTGTTGAATTACACAAGCGTGGTTAGAATCGTTTGAACTATATGCGCTGGGATCGGTGCTTCCGTCTCACGCAATGCTTGTTTCAAGACATTCAAGGAATCGCGCGGTCCATATCGTGTAAGGCGAGGCTCGCGATCATTCCGTACGATACTGGCGTCTGCGCGGCAGGAACGCCGTGGCGACTGTAATAACATTTGAAATAGTGTACCGGGGAGCGCATTACTGCTGGGGTACCTATTACCTATCAGATGCCGTGCTCCGGAACGTGCCGCTTGCTAATGTGGACCCCGCACGATTCTGATTTGTTATCTGCCGTATTGAAACATGCAGTGGAAGTGCTTTTATATTATGTTTTATGAGATTAACTACTTAATCAGTGCTACCTAGAGGTTGCATCATGATATTCACTGTCATCTGACTGTATTTCTCTTCGTCTCACATCGGACGTCAGATCAGGCAGAGCGGGAGCTTTTTACTATAAAAAAACCGGACAAGTGCGAGTAGAACTCGCGCCCTGAGGGTTCCGTACAATATTTTATTATGATTTTAGATAGTTTTTCCATTCCTTGATTCCAATATCGATACCGGCAAGATATTTTAATAATAAATAGTTCCCAAAAATGCTTAAACAAATTCGGGAACCCAATACAAACTGCAACCAAACTGAATACAAACTACAATACCAACCCTTATTTTACACACTTAGGGGTCGAATTTTACAAAACGCTATTTATAATATTTAATATTTTTTAATAATTAATATTTTTTATTTGTAATAAGTAGCTTTAATACTTATTTTCATGTCTCTAGGTTCATTTAATTATTTTACCCTATACAAACTTTCACCCCCTATTTTATGCACTTAGGGGTGGAATTTTCCAAAATCCTTTCTTAGTGGATACTTGCGGTATATAAGGTACTTACTGTCAAAATTTCATGATTCTAACACCAGCGGTTTGGGCTGTGCATTGATTCCTTTGTATTGATAAGTGAATTTGCGAAAAGTATCAAAATATGTGACATAAATCACCGTATCTTTTGATTGCGTTGACTTAGAAGCCTAATTTTTTTACACCCACAAGGGACCATAGTATTTGATATTAATTTCAACTTGATAACTCTACCCGTTTCTGAGAAAAAAGGTCTTGACAGACAGACAGACAGACGGACAACAAAGTGATCCTATAAGGGTTCCGGTTTTTCCTTGTAAGGTCCGGAACCCTAAAAATCGTCCCATAACAGCTCATAAGTTAATTGAGGATTATAGAAATAATTATCAAATTGTTTTTGCGACAAAAACATAACGAGTCAGTTACCTACTTAACTAAGTAGTAGGTATATTTATTTCCCATCAGAATGAACACAATTATTATTATCACAAATTATTGTAAATATTTAGCTTTGACTCGACCCCATATACTTAAGAAATGTACTACCCACTATAAGTACCTACGTACTTTCATTGCACCACTTGACTCCACTTGAGCTTCCTTGAATTACCCGGATCACGAAGTTGTTTGTCATCATTGGTATCAATGTCATTGTCAGTACGTCGGGATCGATTAATCGGACGACGACGCTCTTTCCTTTACATCTCTCTGATTGATATCGATCGTTTACAATATGTATCGATTTAATTCGTATCGAGATATCTGGAGATGAGTTGACTGTAATTTTGTCGATCAAAACCTCCTTACGGTAAATGTATAGTATTACTAGCTGTGCCCGCGACTTCGTCCGCGTGGACTTCCATATTTGTTCACCTTTTAAACCTTCTCTGGACTTCCACAAATAATTCAAGACCAAAATTTGCCAAATCGGTCCAGCCGTTCTCGAGTTTTAGCGAGACTAACGAACAGCAATTAATTTTTATTTACCTACATATAGCTTATGTAAGTAGATACTAAATTAGATACTGGGAGGGGAATTTATATAAATTTTGAATGTGTCCACAGAGTAGGTACCTTGTATATAATATATACTTACTAGAAAAATGTGTCTTCGCTCTAGGAGGCATTAAGGCAGGCAGTGCAACGTGAAATAAAATTAGCATTTTCCACATTTATGAATACATACAGTTTCATGTACCTACTTACTTTCAGTGTCTACTCTCATTCTGCGTTACGAAATGTACCAACCAATGTTCGATAAACAATAAAATATTTCCACGCTTTTATTGCAGGGCAGAACGCCGAGGTGTCGCGCAGCAGGGGTCTGTGTTCATTCAAACCGATTCAATTTGTTGAGTTGCATAATTTTTTGGAAACAAAATAATTCATGTTGAATGACGACCGCGAGATGTTAGATAAAACTTCCCAAACATTGTGCAACGACTGACGGACGACCTTGTGCTGTAATTCGCAATCAGTGTTTGGTATTGGAAACACTCTCTTGGGGCTTATCGTTCGTGGATCGTCGGTGACCTCTGCGTCACTTGCGGCATTTCGTATAGTTCGCGGGATTTATAATTGAATGAGCTGTTTTTTTCTATTGTGCTGTAAGTTGCCTAATTTAAACGTAAGCTTGAACCATTAAAATTGGAAATTACTCCATAATATAGATTGGCCTAACATAAAGGCATAGGTACCTACCTACTTTGTTTTGAGAATTTACATATCACTAAATAGTATAAAACAAAGTCGCTTCCCGCTGTCTGTCCCTATGTATGCTTAGATCTATAAAACTACGCAACGGATTTTGATGCGATTTTTTTTATAGATAGAGAGATTCAAGAGGAAGGGTTTTATGTATAACTAGCTGAGCCCGCGACTTCGTCCGCGTGGAATTTATTGTAATAAAAAAGCCCGCTCCCGCGTTCTGAGCCCGCGCGACAGGACCCATTTTTTTAATTTTGTTTTTCTAAAATAAAAGTAGTCTAAGTTACTGCTTAAAACATCAGCTATCTGCCAGTGAAAGTCCCGTCAAAATCGGTCCAGCCGTTTCGGAGATTACCCGGAACAAACACACAGATAGACAGACAAAAAATTTTTAAATCGCGTTTTTGTTATAGGTGTCTTATGTTCTTTCATATGGATTTAGTGAAAAGGTGTTATTTTGATATTACAAACAGACACTCCAATTTTATTTATTTGTATAGATACATGCATAATAAAGAAGAGAAATACTGATTAAAAATATCCGTGCGATGCCGGGGCGGGTCGCTAGTAAGTAAATAAAAATAAAACCACGGGCAAGAAGAATATCGATTAAAAGGTCCTGCTGATTGGACTCAATCAGTAAGCAAATTGCTCATAACTAGGCCGTTACCTTGCATTCAATAAACAAATCATGATAGAAGAAAGGAAGGTCATCTCACAAATCAATAGACATTTGATAGGTAGGTAGTTACGTTACTTCAGTGAGCATACATGACCTTTTTACAACTAATCACTGAACATTCCAGTAGCCAACCGGACAAGGCTATCAACGGAACTAAAAGCTACATAAGGAAATAAGTTCCGTTGATTATGATTGAGAAAAAACAATAACGGATATAACAGATCAAGTAATAAAACAAGTAAACAACGACACAGGTTGTAGAAATCTCTAGGAAACGATCACCTCAGTGCCTTGCTTTGTTTCATTTCCTTACACTGCTCATTGCTCGCGGCTGTTTTGATTTTAGCACCTGACTTATATATTTTTAATACTAAACCTACTCTATTGCTTTTCAAGATAAGTAATTTAATGTGTGCTTTTATCAGAAAGTTTTTTTTGCTCGACTCGTTAAGTCTACGTGCTTTACTTACTTACTTACCTAAGTTTAAATAATAACTAATTGTACATTTGTTCCTACTTTACATCACACAATATGAAAGAGCTTCTAATTACCTCCTTTTTACAGAAAGTTCTCCATAATTCTGGCTAGTGCATGCAAGCTTATTCCCCATACCAATTATTAATGTAGGTATAAATTCGAGAGGCAAAAAGTGGAAGCTGGCTGTGTTAATAAGCAATTTGAGTATTTACGCGGCTTGCTTTCTACTAAAGATTTTAATTCGAAACCATTTTAAATCGAATTTTGCCTCGTAATTCTATATTCAACTAGTCTGCTACAATTTGAAATGTACACCCCACTGTTAGAATAGGTAAGCAAGTAAGTATGATAAACATAGCATAAAAAATATTACACCAGCAGCGACGTATGATATGAAAATAAGATGTAAAAGGACAATAAACGACATTATCATTCGATTTTATGACATACTTAATGATTGAAAGCAATGTCTTGTTTTAAAGAACGACGATACATCAATTGACACCAAGCCGAGCGCCTTAGCGGGGTCAATTGCTTATAATGTTATCATTTACCTTCGTCGTAATGTGTTTCCTTTGCAATGTTGTTCTTAATTTTATTTTCCTGTATAATTTCTGATAAAAAAATTAAATGTTCCGAATGTAATAACGCTGTATGCGAATGCATTTATAGCTCAATAACATGATACGTGCATTTTTTGTCCAATTAAAAATGTCAACCAATATGCTTGTGCATACACGATTTGCAAGAAAAAGCGGAATTCGATTTCCAAAAATTCCAAAGGAGAAGATTTTTTTCCAATACGGCTATAAGTTCATGGAAACATCCTGTATGGATGCTATGCAAATCGATTTTTTATTGGAGCGTTAAATATCGATTTTATCAATCGCTAAAGAATGGAGTTCACAGTCATCAATATTGGAGCGATTTGATAGGTTTTTAATCTCGCACTTGGAAGGCTTTGATATTCAAATTTATGGTGGGATCGGGCGCGTCATCTCGAACTATAATGAGGCGTGGAATGACAAACTACCCTGCTTCATCTCCGCCCACCGGTGGTCAATGTAACGAACACTAGGAACATTAACATCCGTACCTAGAGTCAGTTTATTTATCAAAGACGCTTGGAATTATTGCAAATTGATCAAAATCCCAGTTTCATAAGAGCCACACCACGTGTCTTCGTGAAATGAGCGAACTATATCCGGCAAATTATAGTTAGTTAGTTTGTATTAGTGAATGATAGCTAGGTAGTATCCGGCAAGTCTTAGGTACTTTGCAGGTTTTTATTTGAAGAATGTTTAACCATAATTGCATTTTCGGAATAGAAGACGAATTCGTGAACACTCTACAAATATTATCTTAAAAATGTAGTGATGTTTTGGTTTGGCATAATGTTATTTTGTTCGATGAGTGAAACAATAGAATGAGAATGGATGGAATCTCTTGATCCCTGCCTGTAGCAACTTCCTTGTGTTAAGATTACGTAAACCTAGTAATATAGACAGGTTAAGCAAGTGGGTAAGTAGAGGTAGGTACTATATCCTAAGTATGTAATAGGTATATTATGGATTAGTACCCCGGGATGTTGTTCCGTTGTCATAATCTTTGTTACCGTTAGTGCTGATCTCGTTTCATTTATTTTTTTTTTGAATTTACTATATGTTGTTGGCCAGAGTGGCCATAACAACTTCACCCGGACAGAGGGCGAGCGCAAGTTCGCTCCAGCCAGAGGGGCAGGGGGGCAGCTAGCTCAAGGGCGCCACAAGGGACACGACCTCGGCTTGGGCCGCTGCCAGGAGATCTCGTTTCAACCGGAGTGTAATAATTGCAATCTATATATTGCTTCCTAAATACCTATTTTTTACATCACATCTTTTTAATTCAGAACTGATATTTGAGTCCTACTTACCTCGTACAGGTTGATCTGCACTCTCCCCTCTCCTACCCTTTATACCAAAAGCCGCATACCTACCTGCGCATATGAATAGGTTCTTCAACATAACTCAATGCGATTTTTCTTTTTCAATTAGGTAGGTACCCGTAGTAACAAATTGTTAGATCCTCGGGTGTCTGACAGATTGCGAACAATTTTCCTTACCGACGACCTACAAATACTTATTTTATGAAATGGTATAATAAGTAGTTAGTATATATTTGTTTATAATCAGGCATCTCGGGCCCATAGATATATACCTTACTTATATACTATCCTACTAATATTATAAATGTAAAAGTTTGTGAGTGTGGATGTATGTTTGTTACTCCTTCACGCAAAAACTACTGAACGGATTTGGATGAAATTTGGAACACAGATAGTTTATAACCGGGATTAACATATAGGGTACTTTTTATCCCGATAATCCGGAAATTTTTGTTACGTTAAATACTACGCAGACGAAGTCGGGGGGCACAGCTAGTAATACATATTTATAATAAAACTAACACTATAACACCAAACTATAAGTGGTGTAAGTACGCCTTTGCTATGCTACTACTTACGTAGATACTTACACCTAAAAACCTTAGAAATGATCGCTTCGGCTACCTACATCAAATATTAAACTTTCTAAACTTAACATTATTTTCCTAAATAGATCGAATACCTACCTCTATGGCTGAATGTTTTATTTGAAAACGCGACAGTGATCTCAGCGTTCCGATCTGTATCTGATGCGCATCCATTTGATCCTATCTTTACATTCCAGAGGTGTACAACGTGGAGGTACAAATACATAGCGTCGTAGGTATTATAATTATGCACGGATTTTTAGTTTATGTTTTACATTTTCGTCATAGGTACGTACCTATCTACCTAGTTATTCTGGAGGAACGTGCCTGAAATATTTAACTAGGTAGATGTACCCACCTACCTGTCTCTTAAAGATATCAGCTGTAGATGACTTTTAAGTTATCATATACTGTACGAGCTTGCACGTACATTTGCTGAAGCAGCATTCACACTTTGACCCAAATGTTCACATTTACGCAAATTATATTGCAACCAAAATCAGTTCGTCATCGGTCATCAAGCAAACCGAACGTTCTCACCCCTCATTAAATTGACCCCCTTTACTTACGTTTAATATCAGTTTTATAATATAACCACTTTTATCAGCTATATCAGTGTTTCTATCAGCCCAACCCCTATCAGACAACTTAGTACGGGCATCCCCGTACATATACCTTTATTAGAGATATGGCTAGATAACTCACAGGATGAAATGCTCGAGTGAGCTCCCGGATGTCGGTTGGTCGTGGGAATTTAATTTGTGACCCCGCCTAACTAAAAGTGAATACACTTTTAGTTAGGCGCTGTTGTAGGCACTAAATAAGTATTCAATAGGTACTTTAAACAGGTAGGTACCTATTTAAAGGCAACAACATACGGAACAAGTACTTACCTATTCCATTTCCAGGGTAAATATTAACAACTCATTCTAGGTAAGTATAAAGATTTATCCTTACTGATCGAATCTGCCTACGCAGCTCTGATTAATTATTCATACGATTGTTCGATAAGATATTTTTAATTGCTTACAACTATAATTTGTCAGTGTGTTCGCAGCTTCATAATATTTATCATCGTGTTATGTCAATACACAATAAATTTATGTGTTGGTAAAATAATCGTAGGCGATGGCTAGTAGGTACGTCTACAATTTATTAGGTGTTATGTATTATGTACCAGTTGTTAGGGGTTTCGTAAATTTATTTATTGGCAAAACACGTAGATAGGTATCTACCTGCTTATTTATTTATGTTCGGCGATTAGTAGAAAGTTAGCACTTAGATATTAATTAGGTAGTATGTTATATTTTCTCTGAGAGCCGCGTGGAGGTGTGGTATTTTAGTGCATAGTTTATCTAAATTATATCGATAGTGTTCGTACCAGCAGTGTGTAAGTTTATGTACCTACGATTGGGATATTAACTTTCTCTAAATGTTGCGTTCATGGGACCTGAAGTCATAAATTTGCTTCGTCCCACTTTTTGCTTAGCTTAATTAAGTAAGCTCTGAGAATATAGCTTAATTGCAGTTTCACCTATTACCTAAACAATTTCGGTGCAGCACACAAACTAAACGTGTGATAGTGTTCATAAATGTGCATAAGTATGATGAACTATTGAAACAAATTGGTGAAAAATGATTTTCGAGTTCTCCAAGAAATCTGGTATCCACCACTTTATTAATAGAGTTTGGGGGGTATATTAGGTCTTGCGAAAGGTATTCACGTACTTGATCTATTTCGTCTGAGTGATTGATGAATAAAACACTTGAATTGAAAATCTATATTTTACTTGACACTGGCTAAATGAAAAAAGCGTTTCAAAGAAAAACCCGGCAGATGGTTAGTTGGCAGCTGTCAAACTGACATATAGTCAATTCAAATTTTTTTATTTGTCAAATTGTTCCGTGCGTTGTGTTGAGTTATCGTTTACAAACAAATATTATGTAAAATACTAGAACAACATAAAAAATGTTATATGAAAACTAAAAAACGTATTAGTAAGTAAATTAAGTAGCTAAAATTCAAACAAAATACTATGAGTAAGTGTAACAAACTATCGTTTAAGTTATCGTATAAGTTCTATAACGACGATGTCTTCTGACCACAAAATCGTTTTGGTGGACAAAATAGTGGAAGGTTGCTTTACTTTGTATAATAAACTTCAAAAAACTGGTAAGCCTATTGATGGAGAATGGACAGTCCTGTCCTGTGTCGTGAAATTGGACTTAAAGACAGAAGAAATTGAGGTTATATCTCTGGGCACCGGTTCTAAATGTATTGGAGCTACAAAGATGTCTCCGAGAGGCGATATAATGAATGACAGTCACGCTGAAGTATTTGCTCGTCGCGGATTTTTATTATATTTATACGAAAATATTGAGAAAAATTTGAGAAATGAAACATCAATATTTACCAAAGAGAATGATCAGTTTAAATTGAAAGACAATATAGAATTTGCGTTCTATTCATCACAGCTGCCTTGTGGTGATGCATCTATTATACCTAAAAGTGGTGAAGAGGAGAACTTTGGTGATATACTACAGTCAATCAAGCATAAAATAAGTGATAAAATATGTGATACTGAAGCTAAGAAACAAAAAATAGAGAGTGATGTCTATAGAACAGGGGCGAAATGTTTACCGTATTCCGATCAAGACCCTAAAGGACCTGGGGTGAATTATCACCGGCTCGGTCAAGTGAGAACCAAGCCTGGCCGAGGAGACCGAACTTTATCACTATCTTGTAGTGATAAGATGGCAAAATGGATTCATTTGGGTATCCATGGTGGTCTCTTGGACATGTTATGTGAACCTGTTTATGTGAAAAATTTCATATTTGGTGCTGGAGTACTGTATTCTGAAGAGTCATTGAGTAGAGCTCTTTTGAAGAGAAACGAAACAAGTTTGAATTTAGATGTAGTACCAAAGTTCTATCAGACTTCATTGACGTTTTGTAATGTAAAAAATGAATCCAACTTAAGACCGGCCCCTGGAAGTATTGTTTGGAGTAAAACAAGCAACCCGTAAGTACTGAATGCATAGAATAATTAAAATGTAGAATGCTGTATATTCCCATCAGAAAACTGTGATGCAGGGCTGTGTTAAAAAGAGCATCACAAAATTCCTGCAAAAATAACCTTTAAAGCATTACAGCAATGTCCCTGATAGCACCTATAGACAGGATCCCATATTTATCTTATATACATATAAAATTCTCGTGTCACAATGTTAGTCACCATACTCCTCCGAAACGGCTCAACCAATTTTCATGAAATTGTGTGTGCATATTGGGTAGGTCTGAGAATCGGGTACTATCTATTTTTCATATCCCAAAATATTAAGGGTGCTCTTCATTCCACGCGGACGGTCGCGGGGCACAGCTAGTTTTCACATAATATTCAACCTTAGATTATTTGATTATTCATTACCTGTACTTTTTTAAAATACCAATTAGTTTAATTTTTACAGGGTCTCAGAAGTTGCAGTCCAAGGTAAAAAGCTGGGTGTTACAAAGAAGAGGAGTAATCTTCCTAGCAGTAGCTTGTGCATAAGCAAATACAACCTTTACAGAAGATTTGTAAATATTATTCAGAAGAATAGTGACGTACAGCAAAAGTTATTTGGGAGGGAAGATATCAGTTGTATTCCATACAATGTAATGAAAAGAAGATCCACAAGGTATATAGAAAAATTGTTAGTTGTTAAAGAACAGTTCTTTAAATTATGGACTGTTAAGCCTGATATGTGGCATTTTTGTGTTGACACAAAATAAAACGGAAGTTATATGAAATGTATTAATAATTATTGTCTTGAATTTACTGATCCACTAATATGTCAAGAAGGAATACCCCTCACCCCTCCTCTAATAACTTACTTTGATAGCAAATTTTCATTTAATCTTAATTGTGGATTAATGAAGTTCATAATTATTGAATATATAGCAGTGATAGCCAATTGGTTAGAGCACGCGTCTTGCGGGCACCAGGTCTTGGGTTCAAATCCCGGCTCGCACCTCTGGATTTTTCGAAATATATGTGCGAATCATAATTTCTGTATGATTATCACTTGCTTACGGTGAAGGAAAACATCGTGAGGAAACCTGCATGTCTTAGAAGATCTAACCAATTTTCGAAAGACATGTGAAATCCGCCAACCCGCACTGGGCCAGTGTGGTGGATTATGGCCTGAATCCCCCTCATGTTGAGGGGAGGCCCGTGCCCAGCAGTGGGACGTCACAAGGGCTAAATTACCCTTTGTAATTATTGAATATAAGCAACTGGCGATAAACAAAAAATATGACATGTAAAAAGACAAGCCCGCTGAGTTTCTTGCCGGATCTTCTCAGTCGAGGTCGCGTTCCGATCCGGTTGTAGATATAAGAAAAAAAAAATAATGTTAAATTGACAATTTGTAAGTGCCCCCGTAGGCCTACACAAAATAAACGATTTGATTATTATTATAATTATTTATCTGATGTAATAAGTGTCACCGTAACTGCATACCTTCGTAATGAAGTTGCGTGACTACCGCTAAATGTGAATGCCTAAATGCCTAATTTAATACCCCTATGGTTCTGTGGAGCGCCTAAGTTAGCGATTTATAAGCTAGATTCGCTCCAGACGTAGGCCTGCCACAAGGGCTTCAATGAATTTGCCAATGGTATGTTGGGGCGTTAGAAAAAGCAGTTCGAAACATGTCTAGCATGACCTATCATTTACATTGTAATTGAACAAATTTTATTTATTTATAATTTCAAAGTTCCCAGGGCTCAGAGTACTTATTTTTAATTTATTCGCAACTGCTTCTCTTTTGTTATTTTTACATCCCCATCTACTGATTTTCGGTTGACATTTATTAATGGCCGCATATTTTGCATTCAGTGAGTGGCGAAATATAAGTGCTAACCTACTTGCTACCAGCAGCTGCCTACTTGAACTTATTTATTTGGAAATCTATTGCTGTTGACATTACGGGTACCAATCGATATATCATTAGTTGAAACTGCCGAGTCTAGATTAATATTTGTGTACTTTTCAATTAATGGTTGGTAAAAGGCTGGCTTTACATTGGCCTCAAAATACGATCTGGAAAATGTTGGTGCATACACTTGTTCTGTCTACAATTTCGCTTCGGGATATATAAACGCGATGATGTAGCTAGTTTTTTTATGCAGACATCGCATCTTGACAGACAGACGATTGTGTGCAGTGTCTAAACATTTTACTAATGTAATGACAACAAATTACTTTTGTAGTTCCTAGTATCTTTTAATACAAGTTTTAAATCTACGTTAAAGATTTATTATTTATGTCTTCCAAAAAATATCTCAAAATAATAGAACCTGTGATTATTTCTGTCTATGAACATAGCTTTATATTATGTTTAACGTTATAAATCAGTATTTCGCTACTTATTCACATCAAATAAGTTACCGCCAACGCTTCAACAGCGATTATCTAATGGATTTGCACGCAATCAACTAAATTAAGCAAGCAGTTTACTTCTCAATGTTTAGACAACACGCGAAGTGGCACAGCTACATGCTTCATGCTTCATTAAGCACAGCTTAATTGTATGTAAATTGCCATCACGCTTGGCGACCCACATGCCCATATTTTACATTGGACGTGGAGCAAATATATCGTCCATGTATCAGAAACTTGTACAATATTATCAGCCTCCCATTCTTATTTCCATAATAACGTTGGTGCTTTTTTAATAAATAAAATAAATATCGCCAGACTTACACACCAACTGTATGGCCCCAAACTAAGCAACGCTTGAACTATGGGTACCGTACAATGGACTGGGGGCGATCCCAGTGACACCCAGATCTGGGAAAATTACGAAAAGGCCATTTCCGAAATTAGCCCCGGTGGGAATCGAATCGCAACCACGATGTGCAGTGAGCCGAGCGGCCTACTCTCGAACCACTGCGCCAAGCGGTCGTCAATAACCTTTGGTTTATTCATTAGGTCCATAATTCTTACTCTAATCCCAAATAATGGAAATAGATACAATTTACGTCTCCTTATTCGTCTCGCGTATGTAAATCCCAAGTTATGTAAGTATACATAACCTCGGGGCCAATTTTAATCATAAATCATAACGCACACGAGATAAGCGCTTACAAAAATCCCGGAAAGGACCACCTTTAAACAATGCTCGGTACGTACCGCGGTGGATGCGCGCGCGCCGCCACCGGTGCATAAGAGTATTAACGTGTAAGTAAAACAAATGGGTGCACGTCAAATCCGCCCACACATGCGGAACGGATTATATTAGTTATTGATTGTCGATTATTACAGAGACGAATGACTCTGTTATGTATTTTTGGGCCAAATGAAGTAACATACGTCTAAATCTCGTTTTGTAACCTCCCTTTTGCGTAGCTACTGACAAGCTCGAGATTTTGCATGAGAAATGGGCTCGTTTATCGCGAGAATTAATATATCGGTGTTTCGTGTGTGCCGAAATATTCATCTTTATTGCGAAGTTGTCGATAGCAGCCTACACCTTTTAGTGTCTATGTGTTCTTGTGAAACCTGTGTTCTTCCTACTCGTTTCTTTCATTTTATTATCATCGTGCTTCTTATATGCCAATAATTCTGCAATTAGTTTATTTTCGTTATCTACTACCATTGAAATTTTTGTAGATCGTACTCCTTAAGCTTGGCTTGTGGAAAGCTAGCTGTATCAATTTCACCTTCAGCCGTCTCCTAGTTGTCACAGGCTCGGTGCGAATTCGACACCAGTCGTCGCCGCTTTTGTCATTATTACGACAAGAATCAAACTGATTCGCCCGGCCCGTTCCGTGTTCAGGTTCACCCACTTTCTACCGGAAGGCAATTAAAAATATTTTGCATTTCTCTTTGTGTGCATGTCAATATTTTTGGGTGAATTTCTTGTGAGTTGAAACGAGAGCAGCCAGCGAGCTACCTCATTCATGCTTTAATGAAACATCGCAGACTTGTAACATAGCGTTTTAATTTTATAATTGCGCTTAGTGCCACTTACCTATTTATTCACACACACTAAATATTCTATTTACACTTAGTTGCATTCAAACCGTAAAAGCTAACACTAAAGAAATAAATTAAGCGATCAGTTACGATGTGAGCGTTGAAGGATTAAACTGCCGTTACGTGTTCATAGACTGGCTACTGGCTTTTTATTAATCCGCTAACTTTGTTTCAAATTGAGAACAAGACTGAACAAGTGCTCTGAAATAATTATATCGTGTTCTTTTTCGTAACTTGCTATATGGAATACCTCTCTAGGGGAATATAAGTTTATTATCTTCCTCTAAGTATTTGTCATAAGAAATGAGTATTTTTGCAACAAGGGCCAAAACCTGCCTTGGCTATTTATCTGAACGTGTACCACGTGGTTTGCTAGGATTTGTAAGTATGTCGATGTACCGATGATTCGATTTATTCCCAAAGACATTTGAAGTCGGATAGTTCATAAGTTTCCGCTAGCCCGCCGCGACAGGACAATGGCGGCGCCCGCGCATAAATCATGGCAGGTGAGCGTGCGCAGATCGTCCTCGGGCCTCGCAGGTGTTTGATTTTCTTCGGTAATATGTAGATTTTGTTTGTATTATGAAATATGGACTCGTTCTATTGGGATTATGATTGCGTAAATATAAAATGACTTCATGTCTTATAATTCATTCTAATAAATTAGATACATTCGTTTTGTGACGTATGTTTCTGAAATGACTACAGCAATGGTCTTCTAACGTTGGTATGGTTTTATAATTATTATTTCTTCAAATCAGGAAGAAGGTACGTACTCAGGAAGATTAAAAATGTTAATATATCACTTTAATTTATTGACGACGGGCTAGTTTCCCGTGTCAGGCAATATCGGCGGCTACAGGTAGTACAACAACTTTTATCGTTCAGTGAAACCATGGCTTTGACTACATAGGTACTTACTCAGTTCCTAGCCTCATTTCCTAGCCTCAGTTCCTAGCATCAGTTCTAAGACTAGCAATTTTTTTATGTAAGTATCAACTGGTTAAATTCCTTTTCAGAAAGTCATAGATGACGTAGGTATACTTGCAGAAATGAGAGCTTTTGTTCCGCCCGATATGACGAATATTGTAAAGATCACAGTTAGGTCGTAAATCGGATTTGCGGATCCCGCTATCGGAGGCGGGGGGTGTGTTCCCTCACGACTCATTGTTTATCCACAACAAATTGCTACGGACAACTTCTTAGGAAAGCTGACATCACGCTTATAACAGTGTCATTGGTTTTTGTTATCTGTGAATCTTCGTATAGAGTTAATAGGTACAAGAATTACGTGCCAAGTACATAGCGTGTGATATACCTATCCTATCCATCAGTTCACGTTATGAAACGTTTTCAAAGCTTCAACCATTCCCATTCCTACAATGCTGAGTCAAATTAGCTCCTTTGTTGGTAGGTATTTAGCCAATGTTGCATTCACCTTGGTACCTACTCGTTTACGTCTACAAATCTCATTCTAAGCTTTGTCTTTAGCTACAATGTATTCAAACTACCACTTGTGTAATACTCGTTTAGCGTTGTTCAGTTGCATTGATGACCTTCTTTATATTGGCTGTTATACGCTCGATGGAGGAGCTAAAGAAAATTGTATACACAATCACCAGTTTACTGGATCGATACAAAGTGTAACGGTTTCAAGTTTAAAGGTCATAACACACATATAAACCTAATATACATATTGTAAGATAGCCTTTTTCCGCTGCGCCACCCGCAAACAACATTTTAAGTTAACGCTGGTACTCCATTTTATCTGACGCGTGGATTTATTGATCTGTAAATAAAGTTTTATTATTGAAAAGATTCGGACGCTCTTACATCGTCAAAAAGCATTACGTTAACTGTTAATCGCATTTCAATACGTTATCTTTATGAATTGCCGTCGTCTGTAATGTGGAGAAAACTCATACTGAAGACTGGGCTTCGTTTATTTTTATTATTTGTGTTCCAAATATGACGGGGTCTCTTTGGTGTTAATGCATAAATGTGGCTTCGCTGCCTCATGTTCGTGCTCGGGCGCATCATACAACAATTTTGCTTATAGTTCATCTTTTTCAGTATGAAATTCTCGCAAATACATTAAAGTGCTATTTTCGAGAGATTGTCGACCGATTATCCGTAAGCGTTAAACAAAATCCAATTAACTTTTTATTGATAGTTCTCTATTTCAATCAAGGCGGCTGCAATGTCTAAATTATAATGCGCTTGAACACTGTAATCATACTGATGATAGGCGGGCATGAAGCGTGTTTTTGTGGCGAGGAGCTAATCGGCTCAGACTGGTTGGCGTCAACTTTGTCAGACTAGACCAGAGTTGAAGCTTTTTTTTGTA
Source organism: Notodonta dromedarius (assembly GCA_905147325.1). Taxonomy (NCBI): domain Eukaryota; kingdom Metazoa; phylum Arthropoda; class Insecta; order Lepidoptera; family Notodontidae; genus Notodonta; species Notodonta dromedarius. Next base: position 4,461,026 of record LR990167.1, read on the forward strand.
ATTCACTTGATCTCCTAAGAGCGTGGCTAAATTAGTCTAGCTTATCTTTGAACCGTTGCGTATACATACAACCTGTCTTAATCTGGTTCACTGCATTTGTGCAGACTTAGAGACAATTCACGTTACAATATTCCAAGTGTATATTGTGCCTATTTGAAGTAGGATCGTTTCTTATATTTATTTTCCATTGTTCCTCTTCAAAACGACCTATCGTTCTTAAATTAGCCGCATAATAATGCATCTGTTTATCGATTTATTTGCTATTTCTGTGCCATTATTTCATTCCGCAACTATGTCGGCGGCCGCTATGTCTGCCGGTGCTCTGTATTTAGATCCGCTTTTATTGTCGGTTATATTGTCCACGGGCTTAATACCATCCTCTTCATACATTGGTGATATGATAGAGACAACCACGTATATTGACAAATTCTGTCGGTCCACGGTATTAATATATGTTTTTATTAGCGCTATTTTTGTCGGATGTAGATTATGAATAAGCTATGTATATTTGTATTGTGTGTATACTCGGGTTGCCATTAAGTATAAGGAATGCCAATGCCAAAATATAGAGCAGTTCGTTGGTGATGAGACTTAGATTCACAACGAGTGATGGAGCAAAGAAACCAGACTTTCGGTTAAAGTGAGACAGAACAGAAAAATGAATGAAAAGGAGATGCCTATTGCCGAGTGATGATGCTGACGACAGAAAAAGAAACACGTCATCTAGACCAGTCAATTAAGGTTTAGTTTTGTTCAAATATAAAGCATTTGTCTACTGGTTGGCCTGCAATCACCACAATTATTGATAAATAAATTCATGTTTACCCCATTTTCTGGACATTTCATCGTGCCGGCTTCGTTTGCTAACTATCGAATACAGTTGCCGAGACGTAAATAGCACAATCACACAGTTAATGGATCGCTTGTTCGTTCGCTTCTGCGTTCATTTATGTCTTGCAAAAATTGTGGGTAAATGACCGAGTAAGTAAAATATAAGTATTTTAATAAATAAGTACTTAAATGAATGCATTAGGAACTCGAATACATAACACTTGTTGTTATTATTGTGAGACTTGGTTACTTTTCAGTTTGGTTTATATTTGAGGTAAGTACTTACCTATCTGAAATAAGCCCAAGCATTGAAAAGGATACGTACTTATGTGCCTAAGTGGATATCATAATTCATTGCGTGTAGGCAATTCCAAGAATTTTAAATATTAATCTCAGCGCAAATTCCAGAGCGATTAGGTACTTTGTGCTCTCATATGTTGCGCGAAATTGCGTAGGAATTTTATCTTAGATGCCAGACGGCGGATTATTAATGGCATTCTTATTTCTTTGTCCTCGACAGCGTGTGGAGCAACCGATGTTACTTTAATATTTATTATATTGACAACATTACATAACCGTTGTGTGTGGACGGAGAAATCCGCATGCTTCATCAGTTTCGAGGACTCTGTACCGACAATCCGCGGCCCGCGCTTAGTTCAACGTGTCAACGTGTTTTAAATGTCTTTATCGAGAAACAAATGAACATAACAATAAAATCATCTATATGATTACATTACACGCATTTGCGCTTTATGTAACTGCGAGTGTCGATAACGAAACTCGAGTGAATTTTGGCGAATTCGGTCGATGCCGTTGTTATCTCGATAAATGACGATTTCAAAATTCGAGGAGCGATACTTGCCGTTTTATCGACGTATTTATTTGATCGTAATATGACAACGATTTGGGTGCCGTGTTAAAAACTATTAATAAAATTAATTGGATGCTCGCGCAAGCCAAGTCTTCGTTATGAAAGTTTATGAGTATCCTTTGTAAGGCGTAAGCCAACGGGTATATTTCACGTTTTCGGTCCTTCTGGTGTGAATTATGAGCTCGTGGCCCCGACTGTTGACAGTAATTTTAGTGCTGTTAGCCCTGCCGATATATCATGATCATCCAACACTTAAACGTAATTAGTTTAAAAATTATATGGGGCGACGAAGGTCGAGTTTAAAAATAACTACATGCTTTCCTTTCTTCGGTGACTCATTGTGTTATAATCAATCATTACCAGGCTGCTGGGAATTTTGTGATTTCGGTAATTTAACTTTATTAAAAACCTGTCTACCATTGCTAAAATATATGTCGGTGATTGACTCTCGGCCCTAATCTTTTCGATGACCATCAATGCCGCTAAATATTGATTACCTTTTACACCAGACAGGTTTCTTGTAATTTGTATTGCTTATACGTCTCGTCTTTTGGCCGAGTCCTTTTTAGCTTCCACACGACCCACTCACATTAATGGCCTTGTTAAAAATTGGAGACCAGTATAACATGTCAAAAAGACCCTTAGTGGGGTAAACGTCGCTTTAATTAGGTGTCGAGGGAACGAAATACAAAGTGTCTGGTACCAATCACGTGACCCCATCTCTGTGTTGGTACATATTGGGTTTTATTTAACGGCACACCGCTGTGCTTAGGGTGTCCAAGTGTTCTGAGTTGGAACGGGACAGGTGTTTGTGAAATATGGGGCTTCGACGAATTATGCGTGTAACAAAATCACGTTAATGTAACCCAGGTAGGTACACCATGAGGCTAGTTCTTGTAGGTCTTTGATGATATTGAATCATAATAAAGACGCTTTAATTTTGCTACTAATACATATTATTATGTGAGAAAGGATATGTGAGATAGGACACCTTACCCATATCCTGTTAAAAAGGGTCACCCGACAATATTGCCTGCACCCTTTTATCAGAGATACCAAGAAAATTGGGTAAGTAACGGTTCCGAATTTACTTGAAACCTTCTTGACGAATACTTTTAAAAAGAATTCACAACACCACCACCGCATCTTAATTAAACGTAAATATTCAGGTGAATGTAGAAAATATTATTGTGAATAATGTTCTTAAATTATTTCTGACTGAAATTGCCTATAAATTTGGAGTGTGAAAGGCTTTAAATATTAACCTACTCATGTAGCTGATGAATGCCCAAAATGTTGTAGATATGTCTTGTATTGTATTGTGTCACCATTGTATAGTTTGGAAATATTTAAAGCTCTCGGGGACCTTTTACTTCATTTCCCATAAGTATCTAACCTATAAGGATCTGACGGTATTGATCAGTGGGAAGTGCATTTAATTATTATTTTAGGATACTTTTACAATTCACTCACTATAGTGAGATAACAGTGCTTTGTTTATATGGTAAAATAAACACAAATAATCTTTATTGTTTGCTAAGGTCATCAGTGCGTTTGACTACGTTTAGTAAATATTTTTAAAGAGACGGGAATCCGTTTTATGTCTCGCAACAAAGAATTGTTGTATACTAGATTAGTTCGTATCATATGTGTACGTTCAGACTAACGAAGCATTCATATTAAAACATATGAATACTATTTGATTAATCAACCTGAACTATGAACCTAATGTATTTCTGACACACACAACCTACCCACTCATTGTGGTCCATTATATAACACCGCACCGTTAATTAAGCACCATTTTTGATACAGTTTAGCAATCCTGTACAAACCAGCGCACGCCATCAGATTTTTCATTCGACAAAACGAGACACAGACTATTGTAATTGTTTAGTAAGTTTGTACACAGTACCAGAGGTTAAAGATGCAGAGATACGGATCGTTTAATAGGCAAGTGTGAACAGAACAGTGGTGCTATTGTAAGGCCCATTAACAAACGAGTTTTGACACGCGAGTGTGCTTGCGAAATGTACGGCTCACGACTAAATAAATAAAAGCTTATTTACATCGTTACCCAAGCGTCTGATAAGTAATTTAATTAGAACGCGTTTAATTGAATATTGGAAATAATAACGAGACTGGCACTGCAGCGGTGTGGTAACAGATTAATCAGAATTATGATTCGCGCGTGCGTCCACGCAGCTTTGTTGGGCCAGGGTCTCAGACGGACAATTTGTTATTATTGCCAAACGCATTTAGGTGGCTAACAAAGGCAATAATTTTCACGCAAATGGAGTAATCTCGATACACTGGAGTAATCGATTTACGATGTTTGGTGATGTTTTGGATCTGCAAATCATTTATCATCATTATAATTTTCTTGAAGAAGCTTCCTGAATATATTTGTTAAATTATTCACATAATCTCCTTTCGTTGATAGGCAGGTAGTACAAAATAATGAATTCGGCGTCGATAGTCCATTCCACCTCGACGTCATTATTGGCCACCATTGTCGATCCTGGTTAACAGGAGTAACAGTGGTGGGAGTTTGTGGCGGGACCAGTCCATTCCATTCTCCTTGATCGTAGATGTTTGAATACAAAAAGTCGGATAGACATCGAGGCATATCTTCTCCTTTAGATTGTAGCTTGACTTTTTTCAGATCAGCATTGTCTGCATAGGTATCCTCTTAATTATTATTTTGATGAATTGTTATCTCCCTGTGGGTGAGTATGTATAGGGTGTGTCTGTATTGAAATTTAAGATCAGTGCATATTGATGATATTATTTTACAACAGACGTACACTTGTTTTAAATAAATAACTATCGCCAGACGAACACACCAACTATATGGTCCCAAACTAAGCAACGCTTGTACTATGGGTACCGTACAATGGACTGGGGGCGATCCCAGTGACACCCAGACCTGGGCAAATTACGTCAATTATGTTCATATTGAGTTGCTGATGCACTAAAATTTTAATATTTTTTTTTGTATAAACACGAGTTATGTTAAACTTTAGGTACTTGTGGAATTTGACATAACTGGTGTTTATCACGAGTTTAATAACACAGCTTCGTGCTATTGGGGATTGTATAAATATAAAACAATTTAGGATAAGGACCCACCACTCACCCTTGGCTTGTTAACCTCCAAAATTATAAATCAAATAGGTTGATCGATAATGGAAGAGGTTAACAAAACCTAACTCCGTCGGTCGAGTTTGTCAGTCATGAGTGTCAGGGACCCTAATAATGTGCAATTTTCCGCGGAACAAAGCGAATTAAAAATAAAATTCCAACAAATAATAAATAAACAAAAAATTGTATAAATATAGGAAAGGTGCGTTTGTAAGGAAGCGCCTTTGCAATAATGATCAATTTGCAATCGATACGCGATGCTTTTTTCCCATCGCAGGCTTCCTTAATCAGCAGAGAAACCTGCGCACCGATCTAACTTCTATGCAAATGAATTTTCTTCTATTTTCGAAAGTATGCGAATATATTGTGAGATCCCTAATGAACGCGGACAGGCAAGGTCTAATTAGTAATTCATTGGGATTTGCTTATAAGTTAATTTGTTGAATTAATAGAATAGTTGTAATTTGTTAAATAGTTGTGTTTTGGTTTTAAGTTTATCAGGTCTCTTGCTTCAGTAATCCATTATATTTTTCAGAGGGTTTAGTTGATTTGCAATGGCAATTTATGTAACCAACAAATTAAAACCAAATGGCAGAAAGGAATCAGGGTAGCTGCGGTGTGGGCGGGGCGGATCCAATTATGTCTTAGCAAGAATGGATTTATTGCTCTGCCTGCCGCGCTCTCACCTTGACATGGGCTGATGAAGCTATTCTAGAATTAACTAACTGGACGACGTAACTGGACTTTCCTGAACTTTTTCCTTATTATTTCATAATAATATATCCGTCGAGCCTAAATATAAATTAAACACTCACGTCGAAATTCAGCGGAAAAGGTAAGGATGTACTTCTTTTGTGGATTAATCTTGATTCAGATCCAATGTATTGATAGTCGGCGTTGGCGAAGGTCCAATATATTCTTGATTTGATATATGGGTGCAGTATCCTGACGTATGCGTATGCGCGTACTTAGCTAGATCTCGGAGGTAGGTACCTACCTACGAACGGAGGCTGCGTGCGCGCTTTTGATACCAGTACCGGCGCGAGTTGCCGGCAGTCGCGCGGGAAACATCGCGGCGGACAGTCGAGCTCGTGGCCGTCAGCAGCTCTGTGCAACATTCTCGATCATATTTACGATAACTTGCGTCGATCTTCAACGATATCGATATCGACGTATACTGTGAATATTTGTGAATAAAACTGTTGTGGATAATCGATACCGCTTCCATTATGTCCAGTTAAAAGGGTTCTTGTTACTGAAATAGTGAAATATAACGCTGTCCAAATGAAGATGACTGTGAACCGTATAAGGGTGGTGGTGCTAGGGAGTCCACGGAGTGGAAAATCTGGTTAGTATCGTATGTCTATATCTGCTTCTCCTATAAATTAGGACTATCTTTTACGTATCATTAACGCACTACCCATTGGATTCTTGAAAATATAACGCATTGCTTTAATTGTAAAAAAAAATCTCATTATAATAAAAAGCTTTCGATGGCTATTTCATCCAATTATGAAGTATTAAAAAATATTGATACGTTTGTTATAAAAAATATTGAAAGGGTCCGATCATTCAAACGAAATCAATTAGAAAATAATTAGATACTTAAATGAATTTGAGCAATAAAATCTTACTTATTTGAAGTCTAATTTAAAATTGGTGATAGCTTTAAATACCTATTAATTTAAATACGGGTGAAGCGTTTTATATCGCACACCCAATATTTGTCATTACCGTCTGTAATAAAATAAAGGAGACGCTATTAACGTCAGCGAAGTGTGAATTTTAAGTGCAAACCCCGTAATTTTGGAGTTCCAAAAGTGGTTTATGAGCTCCGATCGCAACACTTAATGTTGCCTACCTATAACGGGAAATGACAATAATAATCCTTTTCATCCTGTTTTTTTAAGGAATTTAATTTTCACCACCATGCGGGACGCACTCCTTTATTAGGTAGGTACTGAATTAAATTATAAATTAATGCTTTTATTTTTTACTCATCAATCATTGGCTACTAAAGGTTTTGGTATGCGAACCGGTCTTATTTATATTCTTTATGACCAAAAGCCCTTTCATTTCCATCAATCCTATTATTATTATGGGAATTTAAAATATAATATGGTACGTCTTCTATTTAGGAAAAAAATATTGTTTTCTTATATTTACGCGAATACTATACATTGAAATAAAACTATTTTACAACATAAAAAAGTAAATCAATGCGATAGAATCCGTAAAATAGTTTTATATCAATAGGAAATAAACTTTTACTATCCGATGTACCTATTTGGAATAGATTGCTACTTGCCAAGTTTTAATTGAACTGTGGATATCGTAAATTGGAAACACCTCTATATTATCTATGCTTGTCTGAAGAAGTAATTAATGCTAGAGGCGTAACAATATTTTACATCAATAACTGCACCAAATCTAGCCATGTTTATAATTCGAACGATAAGTATAATAGTTCATTAATATTCATATATAATAGGTAATTGATTGCATTTTATGGAGGTCAAAATAGGGATTTATGCACTGGAGAAGGTAGGTGGGTGGGTACTTCTTCAGACAAGTATAAAATAGAGGTGTTTACAGTTAACGATTTTTACAGTTCAAATAAAATTTAGCAAGTAACAATTGATTGTTACTTGCTAAATTTTATTTGAAATTGATTTCAAATACATCTGTAATTTGTTTGTAATTTTAACTATAAAATGTATTCCTTAAATAGAAGACGTACCATATTATATTTTAAATGTCCATAACAATAGTAGGATTGATGGAGATGAAAGGGCTTTTGGTCATAAAGAATATAAATAAGACTGGACGTACGTATACTAACTATCAGCTAGGTAGGATGGCTTCGAACACATTAAGGGTTTCATATCAAATGACCAAATCCTCTAACCAGTAGAAACAAAGCGAGCAAGTTCATGGTCACTTGCTTAGACATAAGAAATATGAGCTACCATTGAACTATGTTCCTGCATCTAATTATAAGTCACCGTTACCAGTGCTTCATTATTCATTGTGAATCAATCCTCTATTGGAATCGAACGTTCTAGCACTTAGATTTTAAAATGTTCTCCATAAAATCCTACTAATATTATAAATGCGAAAGTTTGTGAGTGTGGATGTATGTTTGTTACTCTTTCACGCAAAAACTACTGAACGGATTTGGTTGAAATTTGGAACACAGATAGTTTATAACCTGGATTAACACATAGAATACTTTACTTAAGTCTACGCGGACGAAGTCGCGGGCAGACACTAGAGTATAATAATTTTGAAAGACACGATATGTTTTTATTTGTTATTCGACGTTTTTAATACTAATACCTTTCAGGGCTATTTTATTACGCAATGAATCGCGTAAATTGTTGAAATATGCTCAAATGTTTGCTAGTTGCATCTTATCAGTACATTTGCAACTAATCAGTGCATTCCATGCGATGGAATCTCTGCTATTATTTATGTTGACGTATCTCTATTGTTCCACGGTCCCACCTGATTATTCAGTACATTCACGATTTATTTACTCTTCACTAGTATGTATATCTACTAAAGCGCATAGTAAACATTACACGTTATCTAATTCTCATTTTATGTAGGTATTAATTTTCCAAGAAATGGTGCGAATGCTGACTAATCACTATGGTTCAGGAATGTGGCTGATGTTCTTAAAATTATTTACGCCGTGTGTTGATGAGATAATATTCACATGTAGTCGGATCCATCAGATCAATTCTCCATAATGTATCATTTGATTCCCCAACCGACTTGCAATCGAAAATGTCAAAGAAATGAAACACATAAGAAACGCTACCTTTAGTTCGTGCAATTTCTGAAATATTTTAAAATTACTTTACAAAATTCCAATCATTTTTGGTGAAGCGGGAATACCGGCTCAAAAATGTCGTTGTTAAAACATCATTATTAACTCGTGATATACATGTGTAGAGCATCGACCTCCAACGGCAGCGGCGTTAATGCCTGATCGGACGTTTAAGAGTTACACAACGTGGTCTGTTGGCGCCAGGCGTCGCGGCCGTCGGGAAATCGCGCCGCTGACCCACCGGCCGACCGCCGCCGACTGGTTGTAATTGCACCGCCCTAATTGTCGGCCGCCTGACGGCTGACGGACCGGCCGCGACCGCTCCAAGACGCATGCGTTTGCAATTCATTATGGACGGGAGCGAGCGGCCCGACATGCGAAATTGTTTTCCAAGATCCTGTCTACGACCGGCTGGTGGGAGTGGCGCTCGGCCGTCACGGATACGCCGCTGAGATTTCATTTAATGCCCTCGGGAACATTATGCGCTCATTAAAACCTCCAGCCTCTTTATTCCAAACCCCAGATTTTACGAGGAGCTTTATTTACACGTCTTACGGACTCCGTTACAGCGAAATCTCATTATGCCACGGCGGCGGTCCCCCTGTTCTTATTGCGCTCCGCAATATCTAGGTCACATTACTGCGCCGCTCGCAAAATATGATAAGTATCTTTACACCCTGTGGTTATCCGAACGGTTTAAAATCGGAATACTCAAAATATTAATTGTCTGGAGCCAATAAAATATATCAATTAACGAGTCCGCGCGGAGTGCTACTCGTCAGCGCGTTTTTTATCACAACTCCGAAATGGATTGAACTTCCAAGAGTTCCTCTAATTTGGAGGAGGACCATAACTTTTTGTAGTTATGAAATATGACTTCTTTCCTTGTCTTATTTTTTGTTCGATATTGTCGCGGAGGTGCCAAAATGCGATGATAATAATCCCGCCGGTCAGTCGGCAAGCTTTAATCGTCCGGTGGGATGCGCGCGCGCGTCTCCGTGCGACGACCTTCTCACGGCATGATGTATGGCCGCAGCGCCGGGGTATTGAAGGCATTGAAGCGACGCCGACGTTCCCACTATACCGATTCTGACATATTCACGCGTAATATGTCCGTATGATTGAGACATTCTGAAGAAAAATTGGCTTTATATTTTTTACTGTCATCATTTAAGACTCGGCTACGTATTACTTCGTCTAAGGGTCAGGATACGACGTACCACGACGTACAATTCTCCCACCGCTCATCATGATCAGTTCGACGCGTGATCGATGAGCCTGGTAATCTATTAATTACTTTAAAGATCCCTGTCGATGGTCCATCCATTGTTCCTGTAGATAACGCACAATCTATCAACCCACGTGGTGCCTTGTTGTTTGATCACAGTAATTTGTCTTATATGCTTCGGTGATTTTAATTTTATGATACGATTTATTATCGGAACATCATCTTACTGGTATTATCGTTTTTTGGAACTTTACCAAACCTGTTATGTTTTTGGTTTGATTTTGAGTATTCCGTGCTTTTGTTTCTTTTGCGGTCAAGTTAAAAAGGAATGCGGATTTTATAAAAATAAGTAGGTAAGTACTGATTACATAATATTTAAGTAGGTATAAGCACGGAAAGGTAAATAGGTATTGGCTTGTCCATGTAGTGTATTGTGTAATTTAGTTACTGGCCCATATCTATGCATAGGTAGGTGGGTACCTAGTAAGTACCTAGTTCGAAGTTTCAAGAAGTCATACCGGTCTAATGTACATGGGTAATTTCAAAGTGATCGGTAAAAATTGTTCCTTAATTGAATTCCGCATATTTTAGTTAAAAGTGGACCGATGAAACTTTATCACACGCCGATTTTATACGTAATCGGATCGCAGAGAAAGTAATGCATTTAATACTTACTGGGCACGGGAAAAAAATCGAAAGGAAAAATGAGAGTGAGGAATTTCGAGTGTGTTTCATAAACCATAGTATTACTGTATTTTTTCCTTTTTATTTCGTCATGTTGTAATATTAATAAACGCTTGAAAAGGTTTTATAACATGCAGTTTTATTGACGTGGCGATGACTCCGGTGTTATCGGCTGCCGCTCGTCAATCACACTCCCGAGATATCGATCTTTGTTCTCGATTATTAATGTCATCATCGACAATCGATACATCTAACGCACCACTTTGATTAATATAATTATTATTTTCTGGTGTTATTTATAAACTGTGAACATCGACGTCGAGTGTTAGAACAATTTATGGAATGCGACGTCGCGTTCTATTTTCAACTGTCACTAAATTTAGAACAGCCTCTGGAATTCTGAATAGCTTTGATACTGAATTTTGATTATTACTGTCACTGGAGTCATTGGTCTAGAGAGGATTACTCTCCTTTTGATACCACAAAGAGCTTCCTTATCGTTACGATATCGTGCCGAGAATTGTGTTGTATTGTAAAGTAATAGATTATCCAGCGTAGCCTTAGCCGTTTACGCCAGAATGCGTACGGAATGCATACCAAGTCCATTGTCGTGCGACAGTGTGCAGTTGCATAAAGCCATCGGGGAATTGTGCAACCGCGTCGGGTCAAGATTCTGACAGAAATGGTAACGACGATAATTCATTCGGGAGTTATCCATGCCATGCGATGTCGTAAACGATTCTCGGTGTGGAATTTTAATTACATTTTATTAGAAGATAATGGATTGGTGCAATATATTTTGCGTCTACCACCAAAAAAACTTGTATGCGTAAAAATTTACTACACGTGAAGTGTCTAATATTTCTGGAGATATTTGGTTTTATAATAAATGCCAGTCGGAGTCGGACAATTTTTCATAAGTTACGGTTATGTTAGCTACATTTCCTGTGCTTCATAGAATAATAAATTCCATTAGAAATAAATGCTGTTTGTCACTTAAATTATATGTTTTCATAATTCAAATGATATAAACTCCTATAATGATTACATATCAAAGGGCTAAGTACCAACTTTATCTATCGGGCAGGCCGGCCGTCGTCGGACAAGCAATCAGCATTTTGAATAGATCCACAAGCTCCTTTTGATGGGCTACAGGATTCTCCACACTTCATTTTGTCGGTAGCCCGTCCCGACTCTATTCACCAACTTGCTTTGTCATTGTTGTTGATAACTGTTTGTATTGTGTACAACCCTCTGATGGGAATTCCAGGAGTGAAAAGGCTAATCAATGATGAACCTCTCGCTTCTAGAAAGTTGGGAGTGATGACCTCTTAATTGTTCGCTCATTTACAATATGTCTTCGATCGAGACGAGCTGCTTACGATGTTATTCATATTGTTTTTTTCTTTGTTGCAGCTGTGGTCGTGCGTTATCTAACAAAGCGGTACATCGGAGAATATAGCTCGACAGGAGGTGGGTACAGTTCACCGGATGATTCATTATTATCCTCGAAAAAAGTTTTATATCACCGCCGAGTTCGCTTTCATATTAACTTATATCTTTTATGAATACAAATATTGGCAGGTGCAATAAAACTGGTAAACAAAACGACATTGCTGTGACGTCAATAATTAACTTATAAAATGTTCAATAGTGCCATTCATAACACCTTTGTAATGTGTGAGCAAGTATATAAATTAAAATGTCTGCTTCCTTCCGACCTTAAAGTGACGTGGCTGCGTCAGACTGACGCCATTTTCTCAGGAGACGGATTATAACATTCAGGAAATACTTTCGCCACTGATAGTAAATGCTCTTGTTGATATGTGACGACAACAGTATCGGAACAAAAGCCGTTACACTTAGCTTTGAACCGTAATTTCTTGTTGCAGATTTCCTTTATCAGCACAGAGTGGCTTTCGACGGTGCCGTTTCAGAGGTTGAAATACTAGATACATCTAATTGTGCGGTAAGTAACGAGCCTACGATGTTTTCTCTTAGCGTTAACATTAAAATATCAGTCAGCGGGAACAAAAGGCTCGACGTTTTCGATAAGATTAAAGCTGGAAGCAAACGCTGCGATAGAGCCAAACTTAATTTACCATTAAACAATGGTGATGTTAATCTGCCGGTTGCGTTGGTAGCGGCTGATGCTGCCCGCAGTACAATTTAATTAGATGAAGTTTATGTGGCTTGTATTGGCTTATCAGATGCGATCGGCACCGCTGCATCGCTTCGCCGACGGGCGAAATCCTACGTTCAAACCCGCATAGACGAGAGCGTTCTCGTTACGTAATTGTTAATGTTTTTATTATTATGTAGTAACTATTAAACACGTTTTTGTTTTGGTCTAAACAACGATGATTGTTTATTAAACGCATCGATAACGGAACTAAAAACAAAACGGATTGGATGTTTCGTATTGCGCAATCGTCCATTTTATTCGGTGCAGCGAGTGACCCCGATACCAGATTCCGAGCACCAGTTGTGGCTCGCGACTTCATTATACCGAAGTTCACTGACTTTATTTAAAATTTAAACTATTTAACATATTCGTGGGACGTTAAATTTTAACCTCATATAATTGCATAGATGTAGAATAGTATTAGTGAATATGTAAATTGTTATTTATGACATAATTTGATGGGCTTTAATGTTTGCTTTAAAGCTGTTTGATGGCTATAACTCGATGGCTTCGTAGGTCAAAGTTGTTTTAAAGCATCTCTGGAACTTTAAATGGCTATGTGTCGTTAGCTTGTAGGTATATCGCACTGATTAACCTTAACGATTGTATGTCAAGTCGTTTCATTAAATGCTGTAACAACCTTGTGATGGAGCACGTGGGTCGTAAAGAGGGGAGATGACGTTTTTTATCAAAGGCTCACACACCTTTACGTGGCACGTCATGACTGGTATTTTAAACGGTAATTGCTACAGTGAACAAAACATGAGTAAAATAATATGGAAGTGCGTAGTATTTCACACCAGGGTTGCGGTAGCTTTCGATACTATGAAGCATATTTTATTAATTTGTTGCCAATCTTTTTGAAGCCCTTAAAGGATTGATGCTCTCCTTAATGTTCCAAACAAATGACTACTTATTAAAAATACAATGTTACTACGGTGAAGGAAAACATCGTGATGAAACCTGCAAGTCTTAGAAAATCTAACCAGTTTTTGAAAGAAAGACATGTGAATTCCGCCAACACGCTCTACGCCAGGGTGGATTATAGCCTGTGTTCCTCTCGTATTGAGAGTAGGTCCATGCCCAAGAGTGGGACGGTAGCTGGGCTAAGCTATCTTTTTTTACTAGGCCTGTCACGCTCTCCCACCCCTGTTACTTCTATATAGGCAGGTTCAACAATTGTGACTAGGTATCCTTTGCGACAGATACTTCACTACATAGTATCTCGTAAAACAAAGTCCCTATGTATGCTTAGATCTTTAAAACTACGCAACGGATTTTGATGCGGTTTTGTTAATAGATAGAGCGATTCGAATTGAAGGTTTATATGTATAATACATGCATAATATAGTATGGAAACACTGATAATTTTAGAGGTTTCTAATGTGATGCCGTAAATAAACACATTTTTTTGCGCCGTGCGAGACCTGGGCGCGTCGCTAGTAGAGTTATAAAAGGTATGGAGACACGTGTAATGTGTTTCTTCAACTTTATTTCCCTTGCCTCAGATCCGCGGGTGTCTCGCAGAGCATGTGCGATGGGGCGACGCGTTCGCGGTGGTATACTCGGTGTGCGAGCGACGGTCGTTCCTTGCCGCCGCGGAGCTACTGTCGCTGTTGGAGCGCACCCGGCTGCCCGGGTGTGCCGCCGTCACACTCTTGGGGAACAAACGTGACCTCGAACACGCAAGGTATGTTCATAAGCTGGAATATACCTAGTTACTAAGTTGTATGATGTCTAGTTTCTAAGCTGGAAGATTTTTTCCTACTTCGGAAAAATATATCCAGCCGATAAACTGGTACTTAAATTTCCATTGCTTGACATACCTCCCTGAGTATTTCCTCTTTCAATCTATAAGTTAATTTTGTGGGCGATCACAGTTAGTTATGTTTATGTGTTCTAACATGTCAAGAAGGTGGTCTTTGATAGGTGCCGCACCTTGTTTTCTATTAACTTTAATATAGACTCAGACTTTTGCGACTACTGCTGCAAAATTTTGATCTAGATATCAAACAATAACTTTTTGTTATCTCCTCTGCTTTGCACACTTTTGAAATGTTTGTATTTTGAAAGAACATTTTACTTCATCATCAGTGTACTTGATTTAATAATCGATTTATACCGGTTCCTATTACCTATTCTTAATATTAGGACTCTCATTTCTTCTATTTTCATTTGTCAGTACTTTTATTTTTATACACGCACCCAAGGGGTAAACAGAGGTGAACTGCAAGCACCACATCCATATGTCGATAATGGTGTTTAACGGTCCCAATTTAATAGAAGGCGAGCCTATTTCCATTATACCGGAGACATTCCCCCTTACTGTGGAAGGAATTTGGGCCATAGTCCACCACCATCGAAAGACGTGCATTTCTATGTAATATATAAAACAGCTTATTTTTAAATTACTGTTAATATTCTTGGCGACCAGCAGTGGTTTGAGTGGTTCGAGTGGTTCATCTGGGTGTCACTGGGATCGCCCCCAGTCCATTGTACGGTGCCCATAGTACAAGCGCTGCTTAGTTTGGGGCCATACAGTTGGTGTGTCAGTCTGGCGATATTTATGATTATTATTATTCTTCATTAGGGAGGTCCACGCAGAGGAGGGTCAGGAGTTGTCGTTGCGGTTCGGCTGCCAGTTCTACGAGGTGTCCGCGGCGGAGTCGTGCGCGGGCGCAGCGCTCGCCTTCCACGCGCTGCTGCGCGAAGCGCGCGCTCTGGCGCTTCTGTTGCCCGCACCGAGGCGCAAATTGGCCGCGTATTCCGTCTCCAAGGTACGATTATAAACTTTTAATAGGTACACTAGGTACTCTTTTATATGCAGGATCTTTTAAGTTCTTAATCAATGAGGCCAAGAGCTCAAATTACCCTTAAGATTGCTAGTTTTGATACTATTCTTAAAGGCTATCTCAAGGGTGGTACGAACCCCGGTTTATCTCATTCATTTCATGAATAACCGTGTTTCATTTATAACCTTGTGATTTTATAGGTATAAGTAAATTCGAATAAGTTTAGTAAAATGCTAGTATTAGTTTCTGCTACCCTATATTTCTTAAAGCTTTTATTAACATAAACGTTTGTTTGCAGGTAATCGGAACGATATTCGGTAAAAACAGCAAGAGCGTCCGAAAGAAACGGCCGTCGCTCAGCATTTAGTTTATTGCTAATTTAATTAGGCTTATCTATTCTATAAGACCCCCAGACTGCTTTGTACATAATTATTATTATTAAGTTTAATTGTAAGTAGATATACATCGATATATTCATAGTACATCCTCATTTTGTACTTAGGGATCGCAGAGATAATTCTTAATCAGACATAAGGTACGTGTATGGAAAGCCCCATCATTGTATTAATGATTTATGTGTAAATAAAATCCGGTTTTATCTTTGTAAATAAATAGCATATTGTATGTTAAAATACACCTCGCACTAGAGTTATGAATTAATATTAAATTTTGTAAATATTTAATTCTACACAGAGGTAATTAAGGTGCCTTTACAATTGCCTTTACAAGATTTACAGTTATCTCTTTACAATAAAATTTTATATGAAATTAAATTATTGTGGTCATTTTATTCCTTTCCGCAATATTCAACCATCCTATCATTGATTAAATTTCCCAGTAATCTGCCTTTGACAGTGTACCCACATTATGCTCCATGCAGTTTGAACTAAAACCGCTGTTATTCACGGTTCCACATAAAAGTTACCGAAAGATACTTCGCTCCACACTTATGTGGTCTACCACTAAGGCCTCTTACTAGGCGTGGAAATGATTGCTACTTTCAATTCATTTTCATTCCGTGAAGTTATATTTTTCTTTCACTGTTATTTCATATGTGATTTTTCACAGTCAATGATTTTAATCATACTGAATTTTCACTATGACACGTAATCCCATGAAGTCACTGGTCGATGATTTATCATAAAAACCGTGGTAGCACCATACTATTAGCGATTTCATTGCAATGATTTTTAACAGTTTCTACCTATGTCGGTAGCAGGTGCTACTTATGAAAACCTATATCATATGATTTTTCACACGCTACCCGTGCAATGTTCCATCACTACCCCTTACACTCAGTAACTGTTATATCTATACAAATAAATAAAATTGGAGTGTCTATTTGTAATATCAAAATAACACCTTTTCACTAAATGCATATAAAAGTACATACGACACCTATAACAAAAATGCGATTTAAACATTTTTTGTCTGTCTGTCTGTCTGTGTGTTTGTTCCGGGTAATCTCCGAAACGGCTGGACCGTTTAAGGAGTAACTTAGGCTACTTTTATTTAAAAAAAACAAAATTAAAAAAATGGGGTCCTGTCGCGCGGGCTCCGAACGCGGGAGCGGGCTTTTTTGTTAAGTTAAATTCCACGCGGACGAAGTCGCGGCCTCAGCTAGTTGTTACTATAATGTGTCCCCCCATAATTCCGTCATTTCATAATGAATACTCATTTTCTGTACGAGGAAACGCTGTACGTCTTTCAAATTGGATAGTAACAAGGTGTAATGCAGCTGAACACCGTACAAGGCTGCGTCATAAAACTCGAGCCGATTGTCTCAACTCCTGAGACGTTGAATGTGGCAGACGTCGGGCACTTTCTTAGATCATAGCTCAAAGATACCGTCAAATCGATCTTAGAGCATTGCACCTCGTATACATGTCGTTAAAAGGTCTAATGAGTTTCTGTTTTCGCTCGCGAAGTGTCCGCGTGTCACATCGGTTCGGGATAGACAAGCTCCGCCGCCGTCATAGTAATAAAGATTGGACGGGCCGCGATATGGTACTCGGAGAGAGTTTGCGGGACAGACTCGCACGCTATACTCCTGATCCATCGATAACGCCTAGCGTAGGAACCTAATGTGTGTAGGTAGGTACGTAACCATACGAATCCACGTGAAAGCAAAGCAGCAAGTGCAAATTTCAAGGTCTCGGAGAAATTATGCGTCAGAATCGTACACGACGTGAACTCGACCCGACAATTCGCTATCGAGCCACCGGAGCGGCAAATATCAGATAAGTAGATGCTGCCGATAACGCGATCAAGTTCAAGTGCACGACTATAAATACGCTACGATTTATAACGCAGACAGTTTATAAATGGTTGTAAGTAAGTATGAGTAAGTAATTGGTGGGCGACGGTTACGCAATGTGCTATAAAGTGTTCCCTCGGTGGTTCCGCTGTGCTATTAAATCGGGCAATACAGGTGTATCGGCCGATGTGGAGATACGACCAATAAATCTGAGCCTGTGATCGCATTAGTGGCGCCAACGTTCCGCTCGGCGCGGCGCAGCGGCCAGTCGAGGGTAGCGATCATTATCTACTTTGCTTCATCTTAGATTCCAATGCGGGGCACGCGCAGGTATAGCGGAACCCTCACTAATATGCAACAACATCACGTTTATGAAATACGTGTTTCTACATCTGCTACTACAATATTGACTAACGACCGTTGCCAAACCACGAAAGAACAATTTAGATTGAAACTAATGAATTTGAAATCAATACAACCGATAGGTTAAGTACCTGGCATCTATTCAACAAACACTCAACAAAGAAAGTGTTAAATACTCAATGTACGTGAGCTTTGTCACTAATTCAACTGAAAAAAGGTCAAGAACGAATGACCTCGCGCAATCATCGCAATATTTAGCGTCAATTAAAGAATTTAATGAATCAGCAATTGGTAAAGCGGGTGAAAGCTTAGATGTAATCAGGCAGGATGCATCTACTATTCAAAATTGCGACGACGAAGTGACCAACGGGATGACACCGCACTGCGAGGGAGCAGCGAGCGGCATACGGAGGACTGATAACCCGTTTCGAGCTGATCCATTAATATTTGCTGTCGATGTTCGCTTTATCTAATCAGAACAGTCGAAGCGCATTTAATTGAGCGTGATGATGAAACGGAAGAAAATAAAGGACTGATGCCTTCACGACATCCTCCAATACAGCCGAAGGGAATATCGCTACACTGTTTAGATGCGGCGTCAGTGACAAGAGTATGACGTTTAGTAAGTCGTGGTGCGCGTGCGTCGGGATTCTTGATCTAGTAGATAAACTATCAGGCACTTTCATCTTTCGCTTTAGATTAAACGATTACTAGCCCCGTCTAATTGCTCGTGTTTGTCTGGGATGGAATCGGTCATTGAGATTTATGCATGACTGAGGATCAGACTGGTATTGATTGGGATCTAATGATCGATAGCCGACAGAAGAATTTATTGTTGATTTATCCTGCTAAACAGGGATGAAGAGAAGCTGTTTCTTTGTAAGTCATGTTTAATGAGATTTAAAACTTGATTTAATATATTTTCATTACAAATAATAATATCTAAGACATATCCATAGAAAACATAGCAGAAAATGAAGATTTAAATGTGGTGGTGGGTGATTGTGAGTTGTAGACAGTAGACATCTTCCGGATGATATGATAAGGTTTTGACAAGAATAATATTAAAATAAGAAGAAACATCACCAATATAGGAAATATTGCTAATAACCTTTTTTGTTACATCATATAACAAAGTGCGAACAAGCGTACGATTTGCCTATTTTTACAACAACAGTACCGAACCGTTGTTACCGTGGCCTATTTGCAACATCTATAAAATTGCATCGCATGTTGTCGAGCTTAAGGACAGTGGGTCTTACTCATCGAACGAAATATACTAGCTACTTTTCGTCGATCTTCTATGAGAGTAGTAGGCACTACCCCAGAAGAGCCAGCCCGTTTACGAGCTGTACTCCATTGGCGCATTGGTACACTTTGGCTTGGCCACCATTAAAAATACATACATGTCTAGTATTTGAAAGAGGCGGCATACATAGGCCTGTTAGTAGGTGTTACCGCATAAATAAACCGCGGAGTGTCCTTGTAAGCTGTTCACGAGTTCGTCTTGTCTTGTAATACATTACGTTATTCACATTCAAAGCATTGTTTTCTCACACGAGGTTTAGATATAAATGTGCACCACATTAATAATTTGTGCTTCTATGTAAATATAGTGTGACCTTTAAATCGCATTTGACATGGCTTGTATAGTATCAGATTAAACTTGCGAATAACCAAATTAAAGGATAGGACTAGTTACGTACCTACTTATACACAGTGTTTTAAACATCAAAATGTTCTATCATTCAGTCAGGACTGGTCAGTTCTTCTGTTCTGGCAATATTCAGGGCCTATTACTTCATTATTTGTGATGCCTTATGCATTAACCTACATTGTCCTCACACCTCTAATTATACCTACTGTAAACGCAAACATAATTTAAAAAAGAGAAAAGAAAAAATGTATCCATG
Source organism: Notodonta dromedarius (assembly GCA_905147325.1). Lineage (NCBI taxonomy): Eukaryota > Metazoa > Arthropoda > Insecta > Lepidoptera > Notodontidae > Notodonta > Notodonta dromedarius. The sequence continues at coordinate 4,481,129 of LR990167.1, forward strand.
GAGTTTCTTGCATGTTCTTCTCCATAGGATTTAGTTTTGGAACATGCACCTAGCTCTTGACTTTTTAAAAGTGCCAGTTAATCTGGCCTATTTGAAATAAAAATATTTGAATTTGAATTAAATTCTACGTTCGATACTCATCCAAACCATCAAATATTAGTTTGGACTTTTGAAAGACCCTGTATAAAGTACTACCTACCTATACGGAATAATATCTACGGAGATTAAAATTAGTGATTTCTGACTTTCAACTCCAACCGTCTCAGTATACTCTAAACAGCGTGAAAACATCTGTAATGTATAATACTTACATGTATTATTATAATAATACATGTAAGTATTATAGTAATATTAATAAATAGCATACGTGTTTCGTAACATGAAAAAAATATAGTGAGATTAAATTGAATAATCGTTGGACAAGAAACCGGTGTTCTAGCGATATCGAGTTAAACACCTAATGGAAGCTAATGCTGATAATCGATGGGGCACCTGTCCAGCAGTTGACGAATGTGAAGTCGTCGGAGGACCTATCGCTAAACTCATCGGTGAAAGTGAAACAGTTTTTAAAGAGTCATAACAACTAGAAATATTATGAACGGTAGTGAATCGTAAGGCCACTTACACACTGTATTGATATGACTGTTTTTCCCGACAGATTTTCACTGAATTCGGCTACCGTTTGTAGCCTAAATGCGGTCTGTACTACAGATGAATACAGGGCTTTTGATAACTGCGAAATAAAAAAATTGGTTAAGATACGGTAGCTGATGAGTAAATGCCTAGTGAAGACAGGCTATTCGTAATTCTCATATTTTCTGAGTCTGAGTCGGCCTTTTAAATATTGGTCAAAACTTGCGTTTACTTTGAATACATGCATTTTTGAGTAGCAGACACCAATATTACTTTATATTAATTACGTACCTACTATGAATTTTAAAATACCTATATAATATATGCCAGACACAAGTATCGTTTAAGACTTTTGAAATAAACCTGTATTTATCTAAGTTCTGACTGAAAGCCAATATGACTGAAAATAATGGACGCCCACTCATGTGTGGCGTTCGGTGTTGAAGTTGCCTTAGATATTTATTGCTATATTATTCGGTAATCCTTATAAGAAAGGTGGATTTGTCCAATTGAGTTCAATTGTGTCTTCATTCCAATGAAGAGTTACTTAATTAAATACTTTTGCGACAAAGAAATGATGTAATCAAAGCCTAAACACCGACAGAAAAATGTATTGAGTAGCCTGTTAAACAATCACAATATCTGATGTCAATATAACATTAATCATAGATCGCAGTCGCTTCCAGACAAGTTCTATACAAACCGCTCGTCTTGGCCGAACCCGTCTGCAGATAACACTAAACGGATAATTTGTAAGGCACATATTGCGTAAATAGAGTCACGTATTGCGTGGCTAATGAGCTGGCTGCTACTGTATCACTGACAGACACAGCTATGTTATGACTCTGAGTGATACGATATGAAAGTGAGATTCATAATACATGTTATTTTAATACACGTTATATTGATGGCATGCCGTTGAATTGCGGTAAATATTTAGTTGCGGGCGTAACTCAAATAGATGAATGCAATGTTGGTAATGTTAAGTGATTTTGTAATGGATCTTGCATGTGTGCTTGCAGATTTTTTTTTTGTGAGACAAATGTCAAATTATCGTACTTTATTCAGACTGGCGACGACGACGAAGAATCAACCATTGCGTGTTATTCGACGTCCTACAGTTATTGGAGAATTGTTGTTATGGCAATTATTTAAGTAGGATTATTTATAAAATATTTAAGGTACCTATTTTTCTCGATTGCCACTCGCACGCAACCAAAGATTATCGAGTGAACGTGGTAGGAGGAGACGATCAATTACTGAATATCGTATATCTTGATTCAAGATCAAATTCATGGACACGTGTCAAGTGATTCGGATTGGTTCTGCTTCTAAGTATTTAGTAAAGTTATTGCATGAACTTTGTTGACCCAGCAATAAGAATAACTTAAATAACCTAATACTACTAATAAGAGCTTGATTAATCAAAGGAAAAGGCAGGCGTTCAATACTATCAAGAACTCAAGTAAATCACTTAAGATCTTGAGGCATGAAGATTGCTGCACCGACAAGAAGGCTCTTAAATTAGATAGATTAGTAACTAATAACTTCTTTCGGTCTTTCCTAAGGTAAATAACCTGGCAGTCTTATTTAAAAACGAATGAAATTTCTTCAAGACATCGTTTAAGCTATACAAAGTTTTGACCAGCAACAAAACAATTTAAGTTAAGGTGGAGGCGCCTGTCTACCCCGCGAAATTCAAAATTTTCGAGTATTTTTATAGTTTATCCAAAATCTGAAAACATTTAAGACAACATTTTGTGATTTGCGACAAACACAGTATGCAGTGCGTTTATTAATACATTTATTTTACTCTAAATATTATCACGGTACAAAAATTGCCAGTTTTTCTGGTTATCTGTCGTTCTTGAAATGTTTTAGAGTAAGTTGGATATATTAATAAATGCATTGCATACGGTCTTTGTCGCCAATTACAAAATGTTGTCTTAAATGTTTTCAGATTTTGGATAAACTATAAAAATACTCAAAAATTTTGAATTACGCGGGCTAGACAGGCGCCTCCACCTTAAGTATAAGTATTAATTAAGTATCAGTCAAAGTTGGTTGGCTGTAAGCTGTAGGCAACATCTGTAGACCGTCGCCGGCCGACGGTGCGTCCGATAGTGTCACTCAAACGCATGTAACATCTGAATCATGACTCGAGAGATCATGACTCAATCTATCAATACATAACGTGCATTCGTACTTATGGCACCAAGTATTAGGGGTATTAACGTGGTTGGTAATTCTAATCGTGAAGTATTTACTGACACACATGACGCTAAGACGAATCTAGCAACACCTAATTTGTGAGTCACTGATTAACGGCCAGTTTCTTCGTGGGCAACTTAAGTAAAAGCAACAGCTAAAAATAGCTCAAATTGTGAAGACAATAGCTTAACACTTACTTTTATTTATAGACGTTACTTTGGCTGTTATTTGCAATGAAGAAACTGACCTTATATCTGGCTACGAAGAAATACAAGTCGCCAAATGAATGGAAAGGTAAAAAGCTTCATATAGTTAACACATATAATTGAGGGTGTACCCAGCGATAATCAGAAAACTAAAAAAATGGTCAAACCAAGACACGGGATTTTTGGAGGTTCACGCAGGTTCATCGGATAATAGCGGTTATTATTATTACCGATGAACCTGCGTTAGCGCAGGGAAATATTTGAGCTTGGTTCGACTGCGGATAACGCTAAATAAAATCATATTCGAAAATTAATGACGCAGGCAAAAGTTCATAAGTATACTTCTAATATAAATTTAATTTAGTAATGGTAAAAGTTATATCCAATTCAACCATTAAAAAGTTGTCAACCCTGCCGCTTTGTTGGTCACTGGTTATGTTAATTAATCTCGCCGTGAATGAATTCTCGAACGTAGTAATTTCTTTGTCCAAAAGTCATCCATAAATACCACAAGGAAATCCTTATCAACAGTTAATCAAAAGCTCCTCAAGTGAAAAATTGAGGTCACGGCTCTGCAAAATTTGCACCGCACAAACTGCGTTGTCCAAACACTGAATGTAATTAAATTTTGTTGGCGCATCCTTTTGGATTGTTTGACCACAAACAAAGGGCTGATTACTCACATGCAGTACACGGAACGCCACTCTTATTTCGCCTTGAGGCTTAAGCATACACGGTTCTTCTAAGACAGGTACTTCATGGTTTATTTTCGCCCTCACCCAAGCGGTGTGACGTCGCTGCATCGATGTCATTAAGGTCCTGTTTATTGGATGATTTGAGGATGGATTTATATTATAACACAGAACTTCTTAGAAGCCTGTGTCATATATTTTTAGGGCCGGAAATTTGATGTAATAACTGTGTATTTTTAGTTGATTAAGTTTTTATTTTCACCATTAATGAGGTATCGTTGGTTGATTTATGAGCCATGGCAATCAACCATCATCTACATTATCTCGTTATGCATAATGACGTCACGGTACCTAGGAGAGTCGATAAATTAGTGAAATTTTACCTCGATGTTGACGCCTCGAGGTGTGATTTTATCACGCACACGCTCAAAACGGCTGGCGCCAGCTTCCATTAGGTACCTTTATTTATTGCAAGTCTCCCATGAAGAAGATGTAAATGCAGCCCCTATTCCAAAGTTTATAAAGGCCACTTTCAAAGCAACTTTGTACTTTACAGTTTCTTCTAGTTACAATAAAGTTATACTACCTTCGTACGAAATTAGACCTTCAAGTTTCAGTTATACGACTGTATTTTGTATTGTACAAGAGATTAAATAATAAAATATCCCCACAATTTTGCTATCGACTCCCGACATCCGCTCATTACAAGGTGCTGGAATGTTGTTCAACACATTTTGTAATAAGTATTGTTAGTGTATATGGGAAAGATAGAATAACAGCAATTTAATATTGAGTAGTCGAACCTATTAGGTATGTTTTGTTACATATTTAAGTAATGTACCTATGGGTATGAGAGTGAGCGGTAGTCGGGGTAGGGGACGTCCTAAAAAGACGTGGATGAACTGCGTGGAAGAGGGTATGACCGAAAAGGGAGTGAGTGCAGAGATGACGGATAGGCTTGAATGGAAGAAGAGAACGTGCTGCGCCGACCCCACCTAGTGTGGGATAAGGGCAAGGTGATGATGATATTTAAGTAATGTACCTACGAGTGATTATTATTATTTCATAAAATAAGTAGCAACGCTACGTGGCCAATGTTATATGGTCACTATTTTATTCTATGTTCGCAATAATGGTAGCTGTGATTAATAGCCATAAAGTTATTTCCATAATAACATAATCACTATTACGAACTCCCAAGTTAAACGGCTCCACCTCCTTATTTCGAACTAAAACGATAAACCGATTTAAATTCCGCGAACAACTATATTAATGCCGAAACTCTTGAGTGAGAAAGATTGTTCGTACCTATTCTATTAAAACCAATATAGATGCAATAAAGATATCAGACACGGTGGCTAGGTTATTATAACTCGATTTATTTGATTAGATACTATGCAAATATGGCCTCGTAATTAAGATGTTGATAATATAATCGAACCTAATTGCATGCCTAGTGCAAATAGTGGACATTGTAAGGCAGTCTAACTGTATCATAGATATTATCATTAAAACATTTATCTTTGTGATTATAAAAAAGTAATTGAATAACGGGATTATAAACGGCAAATAAAAAAATACTAACAGTAATGATTGAAATTAAATAAATTATTTACTGAAGCTCTCGCTCTGCCCCATTCCTTTTCAGCAATGTGTAAGTAATTGGCTATAGTGACTTTTTTATAAAAAAATATCTGAATGCAGGTTTGTGTGAAGATGGTTATAAATCGAAAAATTTCAAAAAAATAATTACTTTTTCGTAAAATCTGCAGTGGCTTAGAGAAAGTAGAGCTAGGTAGAGTCTCATATCGCTTGGTAAATAGTCAATAAGTCTAATACTATTTCTATGCAAACAAATGTAGCCTTAATTATACAAATTTGCACGCTTACGCCAAAAATCCTACCTTCAATAGCCATCGATGATATTTTAAATTTGAGTAAAAGTTCACACAACAATGATTGCAAACAAGTGATTTCGTGTAATCGCAAACAATTATCACCTATTGTGTGTAAAAGTTGATTGTGTATTAAGATGTCTGTTGTCAGCGATCCTTTCACAAATCTATCGAAACATGTTTTCTAACATCCTGTGAAGTTAGGGCTGGCAGTAAATATTATTTTTTTAAATTATTATTAGCAATATGTTTGTGTTTGAGACTGCTTAATGGGCATATCCCAAGGCTCGCTACTGAGACCCATATTATATTTTTAGTTAAACATTTTTGACAACAATGATGATTCTGTTGTTAGTACTGCAACATAGGGTTCTTCAAAATACATGTTTACAGTTTGTTGCATTGTTCTAACTCCAGATGCTTACAAAGAAGCCTGCAGTGTAGACCTATATCGCATGCTGAGATGTCCGATATCGGTAGCGGGATGTCCCGTGGCTCCGGAATCTGTAACGATAACGATCCGGGATAGTTCGGTCATCCGATACGCATCGGTCCGTGTTTCCTGTCGAATAAACTAACATGTACTTGACATTCAAATTGTAAGATTGGTATGGCAGTATTAAGGATATAATATATGGGCGTTCATGTCAATGAAGATTTCTCTTTTTTATATGAAAGTCAAAGTCGGCAAACACATGAACGGCCCGCCTGATGTTAAGCAGTTGCCGCAGCCTATAGATTCTTGCAATACCAAAGGAATTGCTTCGGTGTGGGACAGAGGGAGGGGGTTGGGAGGGGTAGATGGTCTTCCGAAATATACTTATATTATGACTGATACTAAATTAGCTATACTGACGACCGCTTGGCGCAGTGGTTCGAGCGTAGGCCGCTCGGGTCACTACACCGGGTGGTTGCGGGTTCGATTCCCGTCAGGGTAAATTTCGGAAATGGCCTTTTCGTAATTTTCCCTGGTCTGGGTGTCACTGGGATCGCCCCCAGTCCATTGTACGGTACCCATAGTACAAGCGTTGCTTAGTTTGGGACCATACAGTTGGTGTGTTCGCCTGGCGATATTTATTTATTTATACTTATAGTCCCCAAAAAATGTTTCACTAAAGTAACGAAGTTATACCTATGTAAGGTACACACAGAATATCGGCGTAAACTAGTAATTATAGAGAGCCAGAGGAATAACCCCCCCTTTCCCCCCTCTGTCCCACTCCCCTTCACGTGGGCAACGTGCGAGTAATGCCTTTGGTCTTGCAAGCATTTTTATTTTATAGATACGCTTTTTTGCCTACTTAGTTCCATATATAAAAAAACTTAATTGCTTTTAAAAATGTGCAGACCTATCCTTAGCGATTTGGCCACCTACCCATACTGGCCTTGATCAAAACACAAGCACAGCCTACGACTTCTACAAACACCACATCGTGCGAAGGAACTATCGCAATTATAGGTTCCTATCACTCAGTCAAGGTGAAAGAATGCGATGTGTTCTGATGTGTACTACACATTTGACATTATGATTAAATTACACCTGTGTTCTCGCTATGCCTTAAAGCGTATTCACACGATCCAGTTGCCGGTTATCCGGATGTGGAGCAACGGTTGTTGCTTACGGCAAAACAGTTTACTCTATTGACGATTTTACTTTGGTCTAGACTAGACAATTTACTGCTCAATTTATTAATACCGCTACGAATTGATTTATATTGTTGTCAGCAAGTCTATTAGTCACTTAAATCTTGGATTTACTACTGCCCTATATGGCAGTAATTTATTTCAATAAATTCAAGATTCTTTAATGGGCCATCCTCTTGTATTGTGTACAAAAATAAACATTTTGGTGACCGATCGAATTGTTGTTTTTTTTGGAGTCCTTTAAATGTCCAACTCCTGGGCAAAGGCCTACCCCATACTTCTCCAAACATCTCTGTTCCGGGATATTTCCTAGCACGATGCCCACGCAAAGGTGTTCAAACCATTTCGCCATCTCTTTCTCGGTCTGCCTCTCCGAAGGCGACCGCGATCGGGAACCCAATCAGTGGCGATGTTTGCCCACCATATTTTTATTGTTAATGCGTAATGTAGGTCTCGCTTTACATTGCTGTGTATCCGGATTTTTACGGAGCATGTGAAAGGGCTCTTACGATCATTACTGGCAATGTTGCGACAACAAGGCATTGTGCTCGCGTACAATTTGTACGGCTATTAATATTTTCTATATTTTCACGTTCCAACCTTGAGTTTATTATGTGTATTGTCTTCTAGATGCAATTGATATTAAAGTGTTAGATATTATCTTACTGAATGTGGTAATCAGAAAGGTAATCGATTTATTGGCTTAGGTAATAATGGATTCAACCCACTCTGATGAGTTGTTGAGACTGCTTTAATGATAAACGGATAAGTATATTTTATTTATTTATTTTATACTAGCGGCCCGCCCCGGCTTCGCACGGGTACATTACGGTTACATTATTGGAATTTTAGTAAGGATCCCTATTTTTTTTTTAAATATAATTTAGCTTATGTCACCCGGGGATAGTGTAGCTTCCCAACAGTGAAATAATTTTTTAAATCGGTTCAGTAGTTTCGGAGCCTATTCATTACAATCAAACAAACAAAGTTTTCCTCTTTATAATATTAGTATGATTACAAAGTCTGCAAACGTACGTTCCGCCTTATGTTAAGCGGTTACCGTAGTCCATAGATTAACTTGAAGGGCAGTGTGACAAAGCGAAGGAAAGGGTAGGGCTTCTGGCGTTCTGAGGGTAGTATTTAGTTGTACGTTTGATAGTTTAGAAAGTGCTGCTAAAGTTAAATAAGAGATTATATTGACCCATAGCATAGCACAACATGGTCTCAAAAATAACCTACCTAATTTTCTTCGAAGATTGTTGAGGATGATTGTAGTAGTAGCCTAGCACTGTTACCCACCATAAACCGACAGGAGTGGGTCTTGCTGTAAGGTTGATATTATTATTGGCTCTTCCATCGACTCTATGATAACATTTTCGTGCATCAAACAGCAATAGCGGTGTTTAGATGAATAGCCACGGCTTTGTTGCGCAATTCTCTCATTACGTTATTGATTTCACTAAGTTTTGGCTGATGACTCCCCGCTGGGGCGCGGCGCGGCCCGTGGTGGTCCCCCACACTCCTTGCACCTGCCTAGTCATTAATAGGAAAATGTTCTAATGAAATCTGCAGACGAAGCGGTCGATAGCAAAACAACAGACTGCGAAAATGTGTAGATTTCGTAAGCGTAAACGAGAACCAACGAAGTGAGGCCATTCTTAGCATATCATTTAGCTTAAAGAGCATTTAGCTTTTTACCTTTGGACTACAGTTCTCAAAATTTAAGAAATATCTTTAGACATTTGTCAGTTTGAATGAACTAGGCATGTGCATCAATACATAGATTTATGCATATAGTGATATAATACATTGTAATTGCTTGAATTTGCTTTAGAGCATTTATTATTATGCACCTAGTTATATATCTATCTCTTCCTTTAAACTGTACAAGCTTGTTAGAATCTATATGCGGAAACATATAAATGGTAGTCAGTTAATAATTTTATAGTACACTTACACAGATTTAAGATACTGTGTGTTTTCCAAAGATGATATCATAAAATAAGGTTGAAATCGTTTGAGTACACTTGTACGAAGTTAGTGCGGCTTAAACATAGGCTGCAGCAACTAAGCTTTGCCGCAAGTCGCAATAGGCAGCTATGACGAGCGAGCACCTGATGCCTATTGAGTCCTTAGGTTATCTATCGCTAGGTCTGAACTCAACATTATAATAATATGCAAGCACAAAGGTCATATTTCAGATGATTGCAAATCGATCTATTAGCGAGATAAAATTATAGAATTAACCTTGAAAGAGGTGGTGAAACGCTTTCTTGAAAGTTGTGGAAAGGTTGTTAGGGACTCCGTAGCAAATCGAAAGAAAATAACTAAAATTGAAAAGTTAAAGAACCCCCGTTGTGACACCTTTTTAAACCACAAAAGAGCTGATAATTCTTAAACGGCTGTATGGATTTTCATGAAAAATAGCTAAGAACACTCTCGATTAGAATACCTTTCTAACAAAAAATAAAATAAAATAAAAATCGGTTCATCCGCTTGGGCGCTACGATGCTACAGACAGACACAGATAAATATGTTAAACTTTTTTTTTTTAAAGGTTTTACTCCTGCTATTTGGCGCAGGAAAATATGTTAAACTTAAAACATCCCCCTTTTTTCGTCGAGGGTTAAAGAGTTGATATATGCACATCACCAATTGGTTCTAGTTTTTATTAAAGTGGGTTAAGGTTCTCAATATGAAATATCATATAAATTATCACCTCCGCGTTATATAAACATATAAAATAAAAAGCAATTAAAAGTATCACCTGATGCCCGATGCGATAACGAATAGCAAAACAAACTCGCAATTTTCATTATTAATGGGCCCTGATATAATAGATAGATCATAGATTACTTAACAGTTATAACCCACAGTCGGCGCTCAATAAACAGATGTAGAACTAAATCATTCTCAGAGAGATTACTACGAATGAAAGTTGATAAAAGAAAGCTGTTGTTGCTATATTAGATTATGTTATTATTAATGTTTTACAAAAGGTAGATTAAGATTTGAATATATTAAACATACATGATACGTTATCCAAACAATGATCCCTGTATGAAGACCGGTGGACACAGTCGAGATTATTTAAGAGACAAAAAAGCACCTTTGATTGTCTTGTTATCCTTTGATGTTTTTATTGACGACTGTAAAATATTTAGGTATATTTTTAGTCATTTATAGTTGCGTCTTTGTTAAAGTTGTACAGCGTTATGTTGTTGATATATATTCCGTGTGTACCATGTCTTACGCCGTGGACAGACAGTTAATCCCTCGAGATTTTTATATAATTACAACCAAGCAAGGCGTTGAGTGGAGTCCATTATAAACGGATCATGACTGACTCACGCCGAGACAAACATGTTGCGGCTTTCGTTCATTCCATGCCTTTGTGTGCTTTTAATAATCGGAAATAAATCATGAGGTATCTTCCAAAACTAAAAGTGATACAAAAGAACACACCGTCAGATTTTTAGGTTATATCAAATAGTTGGTTATGAAGTTTTTCAACAGAGATGTGATGTAAAACAGTGGGTTAATATCATTAAGTAAATACACACTGAATCAACATCACGAATAATTGATGACTATACCCACGCGTTTCAAAATTCATAATTACTGTTTATACCAAAAAATGCAGACTAATCTGTTATTTCTTAAGCCTTTCACAGGTTGTGAGTTACTTATATTGTAATCAAGAGTTTTGAAACGTGTATTATAATGACTCTACATCTATTTTTAGTTTGCTCCAAGAAATAATTTAACTCTTATAACATTAATTAGTCCACAAGTGAAACACTAAACACTATTATGAGCACCGTTTTTATTGAAGCTTTATATTTATATAATTATAATAGTCATTTAGCCCTTTTAACGTCCCATTCCTGGATACGGGCCTCCCCTCAACACGAAGGGGATTCAGGCCATAATCTACCACGATGGCCCAGTGAAACTTGGTTAGATTTTCTAAGGTATATGTTCACCGTAAGCAAGTGATAATCATGTTGAAATTCTAAGTCGCTACGGAGCTTAATACAACAGCGGCCAAGCCCCAAACACCCGACACGTCTACACATGATAGGTAAGCAACAAGAATGGCAGGACCAGGTTAAACAGATCATCCCATTTACGTCGACGATAACCTTTGTCTATGCAACTAATGGCGAAACCGACGTGAAACTAGTCCGTGAGCAATATTTCACGAGGGATCCCAGATAAGAAATCACAAAAAGTTGTGGCACAACGTGAGCTCGGTACCGCGGAAAGTTTTGCAAGTAGACCCGAGTTGCCATTGTTTGAGATGCCAGCCTTCTCACTCCTTTCCTTTAGCGAAAGGCGAAGGACGGTCTCCAGTCGGAATGTGGGATATCGGAACATCTTCTATGGCTCTGGTTATTATGCAAATTGATCTGTCGGCGTGCGCGCAGATTAAGCAGCGAGATTATTATGTTAATGCAGACGGAATGGCAAGAATCGCAAAATTTTGACAACACACTTTAGGGTCAGTCGCCAAACAGATAGAGTATAGTAAAGGTATAAAAATAAGTGAGGAGCATGACAAGTAATTATTTTTTCCTAGCTCTATTTTTTAACAATGTAGAGACGCTTTTACTCTCAGTGCGATGTAAGTCAATTCTAGGTAAGTAGAGTTACATTATGCTGTAACGGAGCCGAGGGCGGCTCACGGACGGGTATAACAGAACTTGCAATGGTCTTCGCTACCGTTTTCTAGAAAATTGCATTTCCTTGGTGAAAGTTTGTTAATGACGTGCGCAGGATTCGAGGCGGTGTAAGGGCGGTATTGCACAAGCCGACTTTCTATTGCTCCTATGAATATTGTGTGGGAGATGCTCATCTTTCTTCGCTAATTATCAATTGAACGGTAATAAACTTTCTACGTAATGAATGCGTCATGATACACGGAGAAAAAAACACCAAATGACTTACCACCGTAATATTTAGTAGGTATCCCTTTTTGTATAATAAAATACAAGATTTGAACCTGAAACCTTAAGTAACAGGGCAGATTCTGTAACCACTGATGGGTGCTACAAAGTTTGTTCCAAGAAAACATTATATCACCTTAACACTGTGATCAACTTTGATAGTAACATAATATACCATTTAAAATCGGATTCAATGTGGTTAATGTATCTAATTAATGCACTGATAATGTTGTGTGTATCTATATTTCGTTATTTGTCAGCGAGATAAATAATTATCTCCTTGAGTTTTTCCTTGTGGGATACCAGACGTTTTCATTTACGAGCCTACAAGACAATAACGACCATAATCCTTACGTAGCTATATTTTTCAGGTTTATTTTGCAACTAGAATTTACTCGGAATTTGCTCGGGTAGACTTCCAAGGATAATAAGAAGCCTGTCCATAACGATTTTCAGAGCGTAGGATTCCTCTGTACTCTGCCAGATTTTCAAACAAATACAATTTCGTATTTATAATGAGTAAGGATTATAGTAAAGGACTTGAAAGTCTCAATTGCATCCTTATTACAAGATTATATAGTTAATATAATTTTTTTTTTTCATTGCAATCTGTCTCGGCGGACATTCAACAATTTTTTTGGTTTTAATTTAGAAGGACATGCAGGTCAGTGTTCAGTAACACCGCCCTATTATTATTTTTAGGGTAGACAGTTTTTGCGCCTGCCCAATTCTTAGCTAATTAATCAAATCGATTGGAGCTTTTCTCTTTAGTCTTGTAAATTTTAGGTCTTCGTTCATGAGCTCTGTAGCTAAAATATTTGGGTGGTTATCAATCCTCTTTTTGTACTTTTGAAATCTCTCTTTTATTTCTTCCTTTACCGTCTGGATTTTAAGATCTTTGTGTATTCGGTCATTTAATAATAAGTACATTAAATTATAAGCTGGATAATTTAATTTCATACATATTGAATGTTGCAGAACCCTGTATGTACCTTGTAACATCGTCGTTCTTTGCCGCTCATTCAAGTCAGTTTTTCTCCAAATATCGAATTAGTATGATAAGTCGGTCAGCAGATAAAGCTGTTATTGCTCCGGATAACGTGAACTTATCAATTAATAACCATTTTGAAATCCATTAGGGATCGCTATGAGAATTATTTTTATACCATTTTAATTCATTATACTTAAATGGTTAATTCGTCATCTATTTATGTTGTAATTTATTGTAAAACAGCGGTCATTCATTCATACGGTAAACCTGACACGGATAATTTGTATATATTTAAATGTATCAATGTGTCAAATACGGCCATTAGCTGTCAAACATTTATAGAAAAAAAAATGTGTCACTTTGTGTCATCATTATTTTCTTATTTTAATTATCTGTTGAAGTTAAAGCTCGCTAACTTATTAAGATATCAAATATAATGTAATGACTTCATTTATCTTAAAACCATTTTCAAGACCGATAACAGAGCAATAAGGAAATATATAATGTGTTCGCGCGGATAGCTTTACGCAAGACATATCCATAATTGTGAATTTATGATAAAAGTTCGTAGTACCTACTTATCCACTAATGTATACATTTAGTTAATGAGGAATGCAGACTGATAAAGATAAGCATGAGCCTGTGATGCAAATAATAAGAATACTTAACGATTATTATATGCAATCATTTTATGAATAGCAATAGCAACGTAGGAACCTACTTAACTAGTTCAAAGTATCCAGCTGTTTATTCCAGGTCTTCTCAGATAATCTAATGACGCAATATTATGATAAGATGAGGATCTAGTATTTACGATATAATTTCTTTATTTCTTTATTCGTCATAAAATTATGCATAAACATGTTCATTTTATTTTGTACCTGAATATGAAATAAAAATCTGGCGGATATATTTTTTTATATAAATGCAGGTCTTGCATTATGCTAGAGTGTAACAAACTCTATTTTGATTCAGGCCTTAACCCACCACGGTGACCTAGTGCGGGTTGGCGGAACTCACACATGTCTTTCGAAAATTGGTTAGATTTTCTAAGACATGCCAGTTTCCTCACGATCTTTGCCTTCGTCCTAAGCAGTTTTTAATCATATTCAAATTATGATTCACTCATAGACTTCAAAAAACCCAGGATCTTGTGTACTTAATCAACAACAAGCTATATTTACACTGTTTTGCACTTACCTACTTTAAACGCATATCCGTGGAAAATGCAGGTAAAAATAAAAATGGAAGCGCCCCTACTCTATCCAAAGAGTAGGAAGCATATCCATCAGTCTTTTTTTCCACAATTTATATTAATATTTCTTAAATTTTATTTATTTATTTATTTTCTATACTCAACCCTAACAGCCGGAGTGTATGTATTAATCTACAGTACTTAAAGGTACCTTATGTTTTTAGCGGATGCTTTCTTCGGGTTATCCGAACCAGCTCACGATGCTACTTTGTCCACGACGACATTTATCCTCCGTATATCTAATGTAATTGTACCGCGGGCATTTTTATCGATCACTGTTAGAGTACAATTGACCGCCGATTTTATCGAATCGCCGTTATGCTGAAATGCCAATACTAATAGATGTTTTTGATCAATTGTAATATCGGATAATTGAGTTACATTATTATCGTAACTGGTAGGAGGGAAGAAGGAACTAGTAAACAGTGTAGCTATACTGTTATGGCCCGTATCTTAAGTCTGAGAGTGATTTTGGAAATGTCATTCTTATGTCATTCCAGTACCAATTGACATGTCAAAAGCATACTAAATACCACCCTCAGACTTGAGATCGATTTATGAATACATGCCTTAATGATCTATATGGAGATCTTAGTTCTACCTAGTAGGAAAGTTGTTTCGTCAACGCGAGGTTCTATTTAACTAATGTGTAAGTTCTATGGATATTTTTTTAAACCAAGGCACTTAACATTAACTTTATCTTCTAATCGTAACTTTTAACCACATTTTTGCCATCATTGGTGGTATGGGTAGTACGGGTACGGGTACGGGTAGGTACGGGTAGTGCCACCCTCTCACAGACGGTCGGCGTTAAGTACCTCGTTTTGTACTATGAGTAAGAGCCGGAAGTTTTTCCGCTCATTATTTATATGGCCCATTGTATTTATAATGAACAGCTATGCCTTGAGCTTTATTAATAACTTCATAAACCTCTAAAGAAGATCAGTTCCCGTCACACAAAGCTTGACGAGCGCGCTTGACAGTCATTTAATGGACCGCTCAGAAAACTTCACGGTTAATGTTGCCAGATTAAAATTATGCAATTCGGGTCTTGTTTCTTTTATTTGGATTGAAACCAAAAAATAACTTTGAAAAGGCGTAAAATTAAATAAAGTTGCCGCAATGCCCCTGACTAATAAACGTGAAATAGAGTTAATCATTTGTCTTAATGCGCGTGGAGGTTTTGGCTGACCTGTCGGTCTGCGAGTCTGTGAGAAAAATAAAACATGGTGCCAACATTCCGTATTTAAGCGCGAAAGCGTTAAACAGCCTGTCCGGTTTTTTTATGAACAACATTAGTGACAAGTGATTAGTGTGCACAACTTGACTTTTTCAGGTCCGAAATTGCTCTATTTTATACCTACAGGGTTACATGGTACACAGGGTTAATGGTAATTAGATGCGTTTCTTTCAGAGTGTGATAGAGGAAAGAAAATGTAACAACTTTTACTCTAACATTTTCATATAGGTACGCAATTCATATCTATCTAGATACTTTCAAATGGGTCATGAGAATAATTCTAAATTTAGTCATATATTTAAAATGCTAGGTTTCTTGGACGTCCAATGATTGTTACTGCTTCATTATGGTGTCAACAATAGGTTCCTATTGAATTGAAACTCATTCAATAAGATTTTCATTTTTAATAAGACAGTAACGTAGTGTCTTTCGTCTTAAAAAATCACATACCTTTAAGGATTTAAAAAAAAAAAGTTAATCTCGCTGAACATAGGGGTCATAATTTGTTTGTGTTTCATTGTTGTTTAGCTCCACTATAACACCTAGCAAGGAATACGCCGAAATGCAGTAACCCTGTCTAACTACTTAAAAGTTAAAAACTCAACATTTTTGGAAAATCGATAATACAATTCAGTGCCTCTTGGTACCTCGTTACTGTTTATGTAAGCCGCCGGTGGATCCGGTTAATGTGGCCTTTCCTTCCTAATGGCTGCAATTATAAATTATTTAATCAGTGTGTTGTGAAACGTCGGATTTGCGGTTTCGATTGCGAATCGTGACGATCGGTGAGCGCCGGCAAAGATCGTCCATTGTTTAACAAAGTACCTGCTATCAGTTTGAGAGGTATTAAGATTATGTATTTTATATTTTTGCTACCAGGAAACAGTAAACACTAAGCTCATTGTTACATGATACTAGGTTATGTTTGTACGCTATGTATAGTTTATTTTAGACTGTAAGTATAGGTTAAAAGGTAGAAAGTTTAATGTACGACTATAAATCTCTGTGGATTAAGTCCGTGTTTGTAAGTGTTTGATTGGCATTGTTTTGAGAGTGCATCTTAGTGCTGGGGAAAGTGTGTTAGCGATTAAACTGAATCATTATCTCCTTGCCTGTTATTTAAAACAAATTTCTTTAAATCGCCCTTATTTATGTCTGTATACTTACATTCTGAAGTCCAATTCTGTGTTGCAGCGTTATAAATGAATTTTGGTCTAAAATAAATTAAAATTCAAATTCTACAATAAGTTCTCTATGTGAACCATTGCTCACAAAGATTAATGAATATAATCTGTGTAAGATAATAGGTATAACCACTTATTACAAATTGTAATTAAACAGACGCGCGTCGCTTTGTTCCTGTTAATGATCATTAGGTTAGACGCCTCCGCTTTCAATGCACATGGAAAGAAAACATAAAACGTTATATCTACATTTTAAAAACTGGATGCTTGTCTATAAGTAAGTCATACATTTTGTACGCATCGTAAAATTTAAAATTGTTAGTCTATAATAAAATAAATCCAGTATTTTAAAATAAAATTTCACTGCAAATAAAGTAATCTCACTAAGCTATAAATTTGGTATGAGACTTTAACATCTTTACTTACAATATGGAAGTAAAGAGCGTGAACTAGGAACGCAGTCGCTGAGAAAAATAATTACGACACCAAATGATTTTGTAATAGTTCCCAGTATTCTTTTACTAAACGTTTTGTAATTACTGCTAAGATTTATGTAATGTCTTGTTTCCAATAACTAAACAATTAGATAATAAAAATAACTATTATTTGCTGTCGTTATTTATAGTAAAAAAAATAGTGGTTACAAAATTAATTCGTTAGCATTAATATAATGACGTTAGTGATGACAAATATGTTTTCGATACCATTTCAAAGTCAAAGTCGAAGCGTATTTTTTGTTTAGGCCTACGGGGGCACTTACAAATTGTCAATTTTACATTTTTTTTCTTATATCTACTAATGGATCGGAATTCGGAACGCGACCTCAACTGAGAAGATCTGGCAAGAAACTCAGCGAGCTTGTGTTTTTATATTAAAATTGCCTTTTTTTTAAATCGCCAGTTGCTTATAAAGTGAATAATTACAAAGGGTAGTAGATATTAATATAAATATAATAGCTCCAGTATGTTGCTTTTTGAGATTACCAAGAATTACATAAGTAATTCGGACCTTACTGTCTTTTATCAAACAGATAATGGATATGTTCTAACTGCAAGCAAGCCAGCAATAAAGGGTTAGTACCAACTAAAAGACCGTCGTTCGTTGCCACTCATGTTTGTTTTAAACTCATACATGTTCAAAACAAAGGAAGATTTATCGTGGTTACCTGTGACGTGTGAAGCCTGTGTAACGTACGGAGCTCATTTCATCTCGTCACACCATTTATTAACCGCATTTTAATAAATGATTTGGAAAGTGCGGCTCAACGCATCAACGATATGCGTTGCTTGTTTCTATGAGTACTTGTGAGCCTGACGGGCAGTGTTTAGGGTTGCCAGCTATTTGAGAGTTTTAAAAAAGTAAGCAAAATAAAAAGAAGCCGATCAATTATCCCTTTAAATAGTGGAAGTAGGTACTTATTTGTATTTATATGTAGAGCCATAACACGGTGTTTGACTAACATTGGCATGAATACGTATGTTTACAGTTTTGTAAACAGTACTAGCTAGTATAGTATGATATCATAATTATAATAATAGTTCGTAGTTTTAGCAAACTGTAATAGCGAATATGTTTGCAATCATTAAATATTAACAAATCATCACGATATACGAGTAGCATTCAATAATTGGTACTTATGAGTTACTAAAAAGTATGTACTAAATTCGGTAATAGTCAAACACACAAGTATCCTACTCTTTGTGACGATGCCGCTGTGATGTGTAGATACACCACACAGTGAATAAATGTACTAATTATTATGTAAATGAGCATCTTAGATTTATTTTTAAAATATTATGAAGGTATGAAATATATTTGTTTAATTCTAGTATAAATATAATCCAGCTCCCTCTGGTAAAATTATTTAAGTAATACTTTGCCACCGATTTAAAAAAAAAATATTACTCACCTGTCTTTTCTTCTTTAGCCACTGGTAGCCCACGGGAACATGCGTGTTCTTCTTTTGTAGGCCAGTCTGTAATTGAGCAAATCATTCGTATTTCGCCTTTATAACTTTATAATTAAGATATCAGTAACTAAGGCCCGTATTACTCAATCTATCTCAAGTCTGAGAGCGATCTTAAGTACGCTTTTGACAAGTAATTTTGTACTAGTGACATAAGAATTACAATTCCCAGATCGGTCTCAGGCTTGAGATCAATTTATTGATACGGGCCTGAGATTAACTATCTATATTGACATTATCGCGCCTATTAAAATGCATTAAATTATGCAGTTCCCCCAGTAAGTGCAGTTACCCTAACCTTTTAATACAAGCAACTATGTGGTATTTATATAGAATAATAACCGTAAATTAATCGTGCATAAATTAAATAAACCTATTAATGACCTATTACTTTCTAATAACAAACATAACGAGACGTTTTATGAACCGGTAATTACATGTTTAGAGCTAATTGGCGGTGTAAAATGAGATTAGAATATAAAATGTACAAAACGGTGTTACCTTTCAATGTACGCGGCAATTTTATTACAACTCTTGATGGAACATTGTCGAAACATCATTGTTCTGTGGTGGTAACAATAGGCGATGATAAAGAAAGCGGATTTTATTACGTGTTCCCGTGATTACCCAATTAAACTGAGTGGGACAAATGACAGTCAACCAGCTGGTTGATAAGGATTTCATTTGTTACCTAATACCACCTAACAACCTCGATAACTCTGTACCTAGATAGTTTTTTAAATAGGAATGGTGAATCAATACATCTTTCAGCAAAATCTATTAATCCTACTAATATTATAAATGCGAAAGTTTGTGAGTGTGGATGTATGTATGTATGTATGTATGTATGTTTGTTACTCCTTCACGCAAAAACTACTGAACGGATTTGGATGAAATTTGGAACACAGATAGATTATAACCGGGATTAACATATAGGATACTTTTTAACCCAATAATCCAATACGACGCGGATGAAGTCGCGGGACACAGCTAGTCATCAAGTAATTAAGAATACTAGTAGTCTCCCGTGGTCGAAATTCGACCATAATTGTTTTAATTTTCTTTGAACGTTTTCAAGGTTCTATTGTCAACTATTAAGTACAAATACCCAAAACCTTCTTGATTGATACTGGCACGCAGAATACACTATGGTAGTCCCGCCCTCCGAAATAAAGAAAAAAAAAACTGTCACCGTTTGGCGGTGTGTGTAATTATTTATTTATTAGTTTAATGTATTTTTAAGTATTATTATATAAAATATTAGCTTTCTTCACTCCTTCTCCATATAAACTTTAACTGTGCCAAATTTCATACTCCACCATCCGCGTAATTTTCGTAAAAAGGGATACAAAGTTTTTCCTTCACGTATTAATATAATGATAATCCTGCATTTTTTTATCACATTACTCAGTATTTAATAAGTGGGGTCAAAAGAAATATGTATTTCTTTACATTTGTTAGGTGTGAATTTGTTTACGCGATAATCCTATACAAAATAAAATCAATAATGAAGATTTGACAACTTAGCGGGACGTAGGCTGAACGTCCACCTGACTGTGCTAGGAAGCTGGCTGACCCACTTCAACCAATAGGAGAGTTTCACCCGGTTTAGCTCAAGTGGACATGGCGCAATATTCTAGTAGTTTTAGTATGATACTGATATCATCCGGGAACGAACTACTTAGTGTCTAACCGTCCGTTTGTTTCATTGACACCACAGGACTGTAAATGATAATAAAATATTCCTATAATATTTTTACATTGTTCATACTCATAACTTAAGATGTAATATTTTTTATGACTGCTACATAAAGAACTACGTATAATCTCCCATCAAGCCAACCCACGCATAAGTTTTTTGTGACACGTTTACGCGTTAGGGGAGTCAAGAACCTCGGCAAATGATTTCACACAGACTAATTTATTATGTTAAATGTATTCTGAAGTAGAAAAATTATCACGTATTTTGTTTAGGTAATAGACCTTAAAGTCATGTGAAGTTTCTTTTCAAAGAAAATCATAGATAGTATACGTCATAGCTTGTGATAGTCTGTGTTAATTTAATCAGGGTAGGAGATCTCCCAAGGTTTTGAAGCAGCAATTGAAGAAACAAAGTTAGTAACTTAAAGCGTCCCTAATTTATTTATAACTAGCTGACCCGACAGACGTTGTCCTGTCTTATCTTTGAATATAATATTCGAATTGTTCCGCTCAACATTCTTATATTTTTCTTTCATAAGAACCTTCTCCTGACAATAATTAACACAATAAAAAAAGAATTAGCGAAATCGTTCCATCCATTCACGCGTGATGACCAAGGAAATAGAGATTCCTTTATATATATACTAGGTGATACAAAATGGGTATACTATTTTTTTTGCAACTTAACTTTTTAAATCTCAAACTATCGGCTTTGTGGGACAGTTGAAGTACTAAAGGTTTTGTAGACTTGTGAAATCGGTCAACAGCTGTATTCCTATAACACCTTTTGTTTTTCAAGTTCCCTCCAAAGCTGATGGTTTTAGAATTACAAAGTTAAGTTTTGAAAAAAAAAGTATACCCATTATGTGTCACCTTGTATATATAGATAGATATAGATGTTTATTACTACCTAGCGGGTGACTCTACATTGGGTAATAACAAATAAATTGCAGATGGGACTAAACATTGATTTTCATTTGTTTTGTACTTGCTGAACCCCATAACAAATGAAAATCAAACGACAATTAATACAGTAAGCTCCCGCCTCTCGACAAATTTCCACATCTTTTGAATTAGTACCAATTGCGCTGTTATCTATCGATGCGATCTTAATCGAGCTAGTTTCAATTTAGAATAATAGATAATGGAAATATCATTGTTGTCGGTAATTGCAGATCGAAACCGGTAAAGAACTCCGGAAAGTGCTTTCTAAGAGAGGCACGAGCACAATTGGGTAGGTTAAAGGAAGCCGCACACTGGCGACAAGGAACTACCTACCACATCAGTCATTTTACATACCGAAATATTTGATAGAGTCGCATAACATAATCAAAATATACATAGCTATGTAAGGCTCGTATTAATAAATCGATCTCAAGCCTGAGAGCGATTTTGAGTGCGATTTTAGCGTGTAATTTTGTACTGGAATGATATTTCCAAGATCGCTCTCAGACTTGAGATCAATTTATTTAATACGGGCCTTAGTATATTAACTAGAAATCCTGTGCCATTTTAATTTCTCTATAAATGTATTGATGTCTTTATAACGATTCATCTCATGTCTCATGTCATCACAGATAAAAGGAGGATGATTATTCACAAGCCTTTTAGTTCAATTGATTCATACAAAGCAATTCAAGTTTGAATGGGTAATTCTATTAATTTGCAATTCGCACTACGAGGGGTAAGCACCGATTTATATGGAATAACGTTTACATACATCTAGACGATTGGCCACTTGCGGCTGTCGCTTGTGGCTAGTGTGCGGGCAGCGTTATTACTGAAAGTCTCGATCGTATCACGGCTGGTTGTTATTAGAGCGTGATTTAGTGCGGTGCCTGGACCACCCCCTATTTACTGATAGAATATTGGCGCCGTTGACTCGTTACGTAGAAATCTCTATTTTCTATCATACTAATATTATAAAGAGGAAAACTTTGTTTGTTTGATTGTAATGAATAGGCTCCGAAACTACTGAACCGATTTGAAAAATTCTTTCACTGTTGGGAAGCTACACTATCCCCGGGTGACATAGGCTATAATATATTTTCAAAAAAAATAGGGATCCTTGATTATATAGGAAGCCGGGGCGGGCCGCTAGTGTTTTATAAAAGGCTACCCTATTACTTTTAATATTCTCTAGAGAAATATCTCAGCGTGAGTGTACAGTAAATTAGTTCTTAGAGCCGAATGTGTACATTTTATCGGTAGCCTTAGGACTAGGAATAGCTATTTAGTATGCTATTATATTGCTATACAAGGTGAAACATAATGGGTATACTTTTTTTTTCAAAACTTAACTTTGTAAATCTAGAACTATCAGCTTTGGAGGAAACTTGAAAAACAAAAGGTGTTATAGGAATACAGCTGTTGACAGACTTCACAAGTCTACAAAACCTTTAGTACTTCAACTGTCCCACAAAGCCGATAGTTTGAGATTTACAAACTTAAGTTGCAAAAAAATAGTATACCCTTTTTGTTTCACCTAGTATAAGCTGTATATTTAATGTAATTTGGCTACTATGGTATTATGACGGAGAACAAGACTGTCATCGACGACTTTTATAAAGCTTCACCTTTAGATACATAGTGATAAAGTGTTGTGCAAATTGTCGTCTCAAATCGAGGTTTCATTAAGCAATTTACAGACTGTCAATACATCATAATGTGCACGATCTTGTCGCTTCGGGAGATATCGAGCAACAGGCCTAGGTCGTGCAACTTGTTGAGCAACTAGTTGTCCACTTACAACCAACCCAAAACCCTCGTGTCTTACTTATGTTGTATTGGCTAAGACAAAAAAAAATGAAAATATAAGTAATATTAGTAGTCATTAATAACGAATTTCTATTGGACTGATTAGCCCCTGGTATCTTAAACTGCGCTATCCATATCGATACCAAACAAGTCAAGGTCAGATTTCAAATAAATCACAAAATATAAAATGAGCATGTTAACCAAAAATTTAATTTAAGTAATGATACTAACAACACTCTTATATTATTATTCTACAATGCATATATTAATGTAGAGCATTAAGATCTCTTTCACATTTATACCAGAGGTAATGACGACCGCTTGGCGCAGTGGTTCGAGCGTAGGCCGCTCGGCTCACTGCATCGGGTAGTTGCGGGTTCAATTCCCGTCAGGGTAAATTTCGGAACTGGCCTTTTCGTAATTTTCCCTGGTCTGGGTGTCACTGGGATCGCCCCAGTCCATTGTACGGTATCCATAGTACAAGCGTTGCTTAGTTTGGGACCATACAGTTGGTGTGTTCGTCTGGCGATATATAAAAAAAAATTAACAGTAGGGAGACTCTTCAAAGAAAGAATACACATTATCAGCATGACTATAAAACTGGTTATCGAAATATCCTCGCCTTTCCTCAGCGCATTTCCGTATTACACAACTTATCTGTTCGACAATCTATTTCCACTTGATCGACATAGCGTTCTTTTTCAAAGTTTCACGAGCCGTCAATTAAAAAGGTCAAAACAAATGTGTGAACATGTCTATTGATAAGTTGTTGCCTGGCACCCCGTTGACGTGGAACGCTAACTGCTCGGGACAGGTCTCTGGTTACACACCTCGCCGTACATTGCGTAACCCATGCACAAATTAAACTCACACACGGTAATGTTCTTATGCTCCAATTATTGTACACAGACCGGTTATATTCTAATTTGTTTTATGTAAACATTACACCCGCCCCGCGGGTTTGTTCACTATCTCTGCAAGGTTCTCTTTTGTTTGGTCACTTTTTTAACTTTCAAGCAAGTGGTATTCTAGGTAAAACGCCAGATATCATGGACAACATTCTATGATACTTCCAAGATAAACGAACGTTTTGATAAATAAAAACTCACAAATGGATTGATAAAATACCTAATAGCAAGCAGGATAAATAGCTAATTTATATGATTATTTTTTCAAATGAATATACTTAGGTACTGGTTTATTTGTAGACGTCACTGGGAAGTGTACTTCTGAAGGCAAACACTGAAAGCAAATCGCCCCAGGACGATGCTGCAGACTGGTGTCTTTAATAGAGTCTGTATAGAGCGGCTCTACCAACTTTTTATTGCCACTTAATACGTATGTTAAGTCACCAGCTGAGCCGTGAATCAAAACACATTTGTTCACAGATCCCCAGCCATCAAGTAGGCCAAATTCAAGACAATGTGAACGGCAAAAAAACAAACTCTAAACGCACATTTAACACACCCAGCAAACACAATTATTATCACAATCCTCCCGCCTACCAAACCGGTAGTCTTACGTGATACAATATAATATATTACAGATTCTCGTTACCATAACGTGGGGATATAAATTAAATAGTATCGAAATTTGTTCATCTGTTAACAGATTTATTGCAGTAAATAAGCAATATTTTGGGGCCCACATATCGTACGGAGGCGTTCGAAAGTGTTAGCTGGGCGACTTCGCTAATCATTCAAGTGTATTGCTGTCATATAATATGAGATCACACTCTTGTTTTATTGATTGCCATTATGTAAGGTTATTAAATCTATATAATCCTTGACGTCAGCTTGTCTAGCTCGAGGTATAAACCTTTAAGCGTGAAATGTTACCTCTATTTCTTATCTTCATTAGAACTGTTTTTATCTCACAAAAGAAAACACGAATAAGGCTAGGTAAGACATAAATAACGCCCGCAATAAAACTCTTTTAGTCTCGAAAAGTACAAAACTTCTCGGAACATACTAGGGCGTCAGATTAGTTGCATTAAGGTTAGTCCATCACACCCTACAAGGAACTCTGAACAAAGTATGCGTTTCGATAACAACAAAACTAGCACTTTGAATACAGTTCCTTACGTCAGACACCAGATGAACTTTAATACCGCCGGCAATACTACCGCACGCGTCAAGATTTCCTTAAAGCACGAGCCAATTTTCAAAGTGGTCGTCGGCAAAGGTCGTCGCGGTAACTGGGCCGTCTACGTAATCACTCTTGACATTTGCAGGGCGCGGGCGCAGGAGTGAGCGCCGGGCTTCGGACGACGACGACGTCATCGCTCAAGGAATTCCCTGTTCCGTCACGCGTTACGAAATTTGAAAGGTAACAGTGTGTCAATGTTTATTTTTCCAGCAGTTATTGGGGACAGATTACAGGGAGTGTAAAAATGGTGTTCTGTAAAAGTTATGTAATGCTTGGTCAAATAAAATTTGAGTTTCACAACATACATAAGCAACAAGTCTACTAAATAAGAGGACCACAAAAGAAGACTAAGTGACGTATATACTCGTATATCTATGACCAGGTGGGTTTTTTTTCTGGTTACGCTCAGTGGGCTCCTCCGACCATGCGAGCAACCGCTTGTAGAAAACCCTATGTCTCGCTCTGGATGAAATTGTCTTCATGGCTCGGGCACGGCCGCCCGCATGCTCTGGACCCGTCCAATCGCAATCTCTCATTATTATCATAATACAAAATATATCCTACTAATATTATAAATGCGAAATTTGTGAGTGTGGATGTTTGTTACTCTTTCAGGAAAAAACTACCGAACGGATTAGGATGAAATTTGGAAAACAGATAGATTATAACCAGGATTAACACATAGGATACTATTTATCCAGATAACCCCGGTTTTTTTTGTTAAGGATACACAAACTGTATGGTCCCAAACTAAGCAACGCTTGTACTATGGGTACCGTAGAATGGACTGGGGGCGATCCCAGTGACACACAGACCTGGGATACTACGCGGACGAAGTCGCGGGCATAAACTAGTAACAAATAATAGTCGTCAAGCTTCAAAGAGAGCAGAAAAAAAATTTGTCGGTTGGCCCACTTTTCTGGTCACTTGCATCTCTAGTGCATATAGATAAATTAAGAAAGAAACGATAAGCGTCAATACTGTGACATTTCGGCAGCAAAACCGACTTTCCTGTGAGAAAAAACTTTACGTCAACTTTCTCGATGACCACGTTGTTTCTACAGTACCTATTGGGAGTGAGCGGGTGTGAGCTTTGAGCTTGTAGCGATTGGCTTGCATAGCTAATAGCCGTTCGTGTGTGGCACCGTGCTGGAAATCGATACGATTTCGTTAATTAAGAACAACACACGCCTCGAAATGGGGCCACGCTTGTCACGGTCGATGGAGCTTATGGAAATTATAATGTAGGCGCTTCAACTTTTACTATCTTTTTATTGAAGGCGGTGTAATAAAAAGCTCTGTGAATTCAATTTGAAACCTCGATTTTATATTTTGTAAATTAAATATATGAATAAGATAAGTATAAGCCTTTTTGGAATGAAATTATATTTTTTGTGGCCCACTTCTTTCAAATTTGGTCTAGATACGCCCAGATAGCTAAATCTATATAAATAAAAATGAATATCTTCATCGTATCACGCGTGAACGGATGGAACGATTTCGCTAATTATTTTTTGTTGTGTTTTTTATTATCAGGAGAAGAAGGTTCTAATGATAAAAAAATTAGCAAGTTGAGCGCACCAATTCGAATTCAGTATTTAAAGTTAAAACAGGACAATGTCTGTTGAGTCATCTAGTAATAAATATATTTTTTTAAATCTCAACCACATGATAATAATATTATTTAAAAATACCGTAGTTAGGCAAAAGATTCAACAATCGCAGGTTGTGAAACACGATTCGCTTGGCTTTTAATGACTATAGAACGGCTGTAACAATTAAATAACAATTTAATGGACCTCACAGTTTAGATTGTAGGTATATAGGTTAGGAGAACTGAGTTTGCAATAACAATTGTCTGGGGTCACGTGTGAACGGTCAATAGTCATTGTTCCTTTCTATTTTTGAAGGCTTCTGTGTTAATTGTTACATCAATGATGCACTCGTGTTCTTTATGCTAAATTGATTTGTTCCCGAAACATGAATTTATGGATTAATTATTCGCTACTGACGGTACGTTATATGAATTGGTACAGGCTATGTTCCTACATTTATACATACGTATATAACCCATTATAACACATGTACTTACATTTTAAAAATATACTCATTGACCGTAGAACATAGAATATAATAGGCAAAATCTTTATAGTACACCAGAGTCCGAAATTGACATAAAACAATACACATGCATGCCTTTAAAGTAATAACTAAGTTGCTCTGAGCACTACTGACCGATTACAAATGTTACTTACAATATAGTAAATGTAAAAATATTGGGTCCCGGACCCTATAGAAAAAAGCCATGAGGACACTCATCACAAACAGACTCTTCACTAGAGTCTATTTCACATAGGAAGTCCCGCGGTAAAACGCGTAACTAAATTGTACACAGTGTAAATGATATTGTACACAGTGTAAATGATATTGTACACAGTGTAAATGATATTGTACACAGTGTAAATGATATTGTACACAGTGTAAATGATATTGTACACAGTGTAAATGATATTGCCGTCGCGCGACTACAGCGCCGCGTCCACGGGACTTCGTATGTGAAACAGACTGTAACGAAGTCGCTCTTGTCGGCCTCTCCTATTTATCGATCAACTTATTTGGTTTGTTATTTTGTTGGTTAACAAGCCGAGGGTGAACGGTGGGTCCTTCTCCCTATTCATGTTACAAATACGGTCCTTGCCTTAGTATCTATGCGTAGAGTTTATACAGGTCGATGTCTACAACTGGAGAGTCCAAACATACCGAGCGGCCGCGCGACGCTAGCTTTGTATCGCTGCGGATGACATTATATTTACGTGGAATTCCGACAAACTGATTGGTTGTTGATTATTCAGGTATACCCGTCTCTGTCTTGCCAACATACAGATATGTTGTGTCCAGTTGCTAAGATACAAAACATTGTTGCCACAGATAAAGCCCCGCATACACCTCGCAAAACAAAAACAAAACGCGATTCCTCCGTGTTTAAGATAGCTAGTATCATGTCTATCTGCCGTAATAAATGTGCCTGCCGACTGCTGGTGGAAGGGGGCACCGACATTCCACCGGTTGTCGTTTATGGCCCTGGACAACCCCGCCTGATAATGTTCGCGCCATAAGGAATTGTGGATGCCGAAAAGATAATGTATTTTATTTCCATATATATAGGTAGATTAGTGTTAAAACTTAGGACTCGTAAAAAGGCACACTGCTAATAGTTGAGACTAAGCCTAGGTATACACCGAGTGCGCCCACACATCACAGATGGTCTAGTCCACGGTTTAGTCCCTAAACCGTGGGTTTAACGAAAGCTATGTGCAAATTATAAATTATCATTTTTTGCGGAGAAGGAAAACATTGCGAGGAAACCTACATGTCTTACAAAATCTAACAAATTTTCGAAAGACGTAAAATCCGCCAATCCGCACTGGACCAGCGTGGTGGATTAAGACATGAATCTCCCTTGTATTCAGGAAATACCTGTGCCCAGAATGGGATGGGCTAAAAAGGGTTAAATTATTATTTGGGTCCCAATGTATTAGAGGTTATCCCTATGGGCCTGTTATCCCTATACCCGAAGGGAATTGGCCATAGTCCACCACGCTGACCCAGTGTGGGTTGGCGGACTTCGCACGTCTTTCGAAGTATGAGTAAGCTTCACATCAGCAATTCATGATCTCTTGTATATGAAAATACCCCATGAAAATATCGCATGTTTCCAAGGCAAGCTTATCACCCATTTGACTTTCGCTGCTTATGTAGTAATGAAATACAATAACGCACACAGCTTTGAAAAGTCGTCTTAAGGAAATGCAATTGTGTATCGCTTCTAAAGGAACACATGAGACATTCTCCCGTGTCCAATTAGTACCCACTTATCTAATTAGTTTTTCAATAGCATGTTTACTCGCTCGATCGGTTAGTTGAGCTTGGTAGATTTTACTACTATCAATACTTCTTGCCACTAAATTTTATTAGTCCATTTAATGTACCATGCCATTCACCTAGATACCATGTATCGTAAATAAAACTTGTCATTGAATTGCAACCATTCGTTGAAGTATTCATTTAATTTCAAAAAGTAACTCGAATAGCATTTTAAAACTCAGATCGATCTAAATTCAATCTGAGATTAATGAAATAAGGCAGAATGGCAAAAACAGAAATTAAAATAAATTTTACACGACTCAAAATATTGTTGGTTCTCTCACACATGACGATCATGAGAAAGACGGCTATACACAAAGTTTAGTTGAATTTAGTTTGTGTATCAACGGAACTAGCACCTCTTCAGCAACATTGCATTTTTCTAATACTTCGTCAGTCGTAGTGGATCTATATAAGAGTTTTTAAGTTCTCTACTGATTCGAAACTGCACTAACAATTAGATGTAGTTTTGCAAAGTGGAACCAACTCATACATATTTCTGTAAACCGAAACCCACCTACAATCAATCGCACTAGGGTTGGCTTTGGTTTTTCAGGAGTATGAGTGGGTATTGTTTCCAGTTAGCAAAACTGCAAATATTTTACACTATAGTCACCCTAACGGAGACACCTAGAAGAGTTACAGCAATAATTATATTATATATAGATGTACATGCTCCGATGCTATGTTTAATTTCTCTTGGAAACGCGAGCTAACTTTTTACACAGTACAAATCTTTAAGAAAGTAGTAAGCAAGGTGAAAAACCTCTGTGATTGCCATATGCAGTAGAGGTGAGGCCCGTTTTGGTGAAACAACATCCCTTCGGATGGAGACCGCTTTATTTTGCTCCCATCGTCGGCCGTGTTAGGAAAGAAGTCTCGTTGCATTGCCACCGCCTCCACATTACGTTATTTATTGCATCACTGCTTAGTAATATTTTTTTTTGTTTAAATAAGTTAAGCGAAATACTGGTTTTGGGGAACAATGTGACACCAGTTTGAAATCAGATGCACATTTTACGGTGCGGTAAGTAGATAGCCATACAGGAAAAGTGTTTGAAAAGACATACGGCCGAATAGTTGTTAGCGGTTCAAATCACACAAAGAAGTCTAGACACCTTTTTGTCTATACATTACAGGATACAGTAAAATGTATGGAAATGTCCGCTTACTCAAACACAACTGCTTAATTTTGACGCGCCATACAAAATTGCTGGTAACGACTGCCCAAACAGCTATACTTCAAGTATTAATTGTTTTCAGTAACTTGAAAGCACATGGGATAAAAAAAATTGACAAAAGGTAGCGAGGTGAAAAATATAATCTACTTTATAATATACCTACTCAGAAGAAAACTTTTTATTGAATTTAATAACTAAGGAATACTGTAATTTATTTAATTTTATAATAACATTATTTAAATATTCAAAAGGAATTTTCGGTACTCAGCGGCTAACCCGTGTCGTGTCTATACCGAAGTGTATTTCGAGCAATAGATTTATCTATTGTCTGCTTACAGTCGCTCATTGTTAAGTAGGTATTATGTATATTTGCAAAAGGTAATTTCGTGTCATCGATTATAGACAAGCAATTTAAAGTTTAATGCCTTCGTCAAAGTGTTGGGTTCGCGTGTTAACTACAATTAATGCTAAGGGCACATACACCAGCGAAAGCGAGGTAAAAGCGTCAAAAGTACACAGCAATTAACGCCACGTGAAGCGAGCAATAACTTTAATGATGACAGCTTACAAAACGTATCCTGTCAATAGGCTTTAAAATAAAGGAAAGCATAATGGTTTTTTTTTTATAAAAGCGCTGCAAAGTCGCGCTGGCAAAACAACAATTTCGCTGTCCAGTGCATTAAATTTACGGCCTCGCGAATCATCGTAGGGGCGTGCATAATATGAGCAACAACTATTTTATGTTGCTTTCTTAGTTACAGCGGAGTTTGCGCCGCAATTTTAACGTGTTTACGTAGGCTGCAGGTAGTGTTGCCATGTATGAGGGAAAGAAAACAAGATCGATGAATAATAATGGAAAAGAAAACAAGGGTAAATCTATACATCTATACAAATAAATAAAATTGGAGTGTCTGTTTGTAATATCAAAATAACAGCTTTTCACTAAATGCATATGAAAGTACATACGATACCTATAACAAAAACGCGGTTTAATTTTTTTTGTCTGTCTGTCTGTATGTCTTCTGTCTGTCTGTATGTTTGTTCCGGATAATCTCCGAAACGGCTAAACCGATTTTGACGGGATTTTCACTGGCAGATAGCTAATGTTATAAGGAGTAACTTAGGCTACATTATTTTAGAAAAACAAAAAAAAAATCACTAATACTGCCTGTCGCGCGGGCTCAAAACACGCGAGCGGGCTTTTGCGATAGTAGGTATATAAAACACGAAACATCGACTCGCAAATGTTAAATTACATTTTTGTTAAGTTAAATTCCACGCGGACGATGTCGCCGTCTCAGCTAGTATCTAAATATAACTGTATATGGGATAGTCGAGAGCATAGGTTGTTAAAGTAATAAGTTCACTGTTTTAAACAAATACAAAAAAGTTTAGTTTTTGCAGTTCCTAGTAGGTACTCATCCCTTTCAGTTTTTGTACAAGACTTTTAGTATAAAATACTCGTATTATAATAATAATATATCGCCAGACTGACACACCAACTGGATGGCCCCAAACTAAGCTATACTATAACAGGCTTGTATGGGTACCGTACAATGGACTGGGGGCAATCCCAGTGACACCCAGACAAGGGCAAATTACGAAAAGACCATTTCCGAAATTTGCCTCGACGGGAATCGAGTCCGCAACCACCATGTGCAGTGAGCCGAGTGGCATACGTTCGAACCACTGTGCCAAGCGGTCATATTGAAGGGAATATTTCTTCTTCTTCTCATGGCTCTATGAATACTAGGGACTACAAAAAAAAAAAAAATCCTCATTGTATTTTAAATCCTTCCTTCTAATATTATAAATGCCAAAGTTTGTGAGTGTGGGTGTATGTTTGTTACTATTTCAGGCAAAAACTACAGAACGGATTTGGATGAGTTTTGGAACACATATAGTTTATAATCTGGATTAACACATAGAATACTTTACTTAATTCTACGCGGACGAAGTCGCGGGCAGAAACTATTAGTTATAAAAAAGTAATGATGTCCTTGTAAAAGAGGTCCGTATGGAAATACTGTAACTTCGTAAACAGGTCATTACACAGGACATTACGGATCCTCACAAGTCATGGTATTAAAGTACCATTGCGTAATAAAGTTGTTGTTGAATGCCCAAATAAGATGTCAAATATGATGCTTAGAAAGAAAACGTAGGTGTACGGCACCAAATATGCACATAGCTGGTCCGTGAATATGACAAGCTGGAGCTTAAACGTCGAAACAAATAATAAAGGAATATTCACGACCTCAAATAAAACTTTAAGTAAACGAACCGTAATCGGAACTTTGGATCAAACACCATTGTAATAACACTGTCCTGTACATATTTTAGAAAATCTCTATTTTCTATGACTTAAAAATCATTATTATAAGTTTACGACCGAACTCAATATTAGTATATTTTATAATTTATGCGGCTGAATATGGAAGGTTTCTTTAATTTGCAATCACACTTGTGTGATCGTATACTTTAGAGATCATTGGGTCTTATACTATTATGACGTGTTAACACTGTAAGTACTTAATTCCTTTGGACATTTCAATACCAAGCTACGTTTGATGTTGACTGTACAACCTTATTAAAAAGGAAAATTATTAAATTGGACATCGGACGTGTGCCCCCAAAACTTGTCGTCATTAAGGGCTGTAGCATAAATTATGTGCAAAATCTATTAATTCCGCCGACATCTCCCTGCGGCCACCGCTTCAGTACGCGGACCGTTAACGACCCGAAACAACAGATGATGGATGCATGTGAGTTGCGGCCAAAAAAATTACAAATTTCTCGCCTTTTAACCGAACATATCGTTATTAAGTTAACGGTTTAACAATTTATGAACAAATCTGTGTTTCGTGTGGGGTTACTCTTCAACAAATCACTTGCAGCATGTCGAAAGTTAATGTTTCGTGTCAATATCACACCTTCAACAATTAATGGCAGTTACCTGAATAATTAATGGTGGCTTTAAATGCTCAAATTGTTTTTTTTTATGTTTCAGGGTTATGTATGTTTGAAGTAATAAGTGTATGATTGTGGGAACCGAATGCACCTCAGTTATGCCCAGGGCAAATACCTATTATAATTTATTAACTAATATTATAAAGAGGAAAGATTTTTTGTTTGTATGCATTGAATAGGCTCCGAGACTACTGAATCGATTTGAAAAAATATTTCACTGTTGGGAAGCTACACTATCCACGGGTGACATGGGTGACAAAACTCATTTATAATGTAGGTAACCGTAATGTACCCGTGCGAAGCCGGGGCGGGCCGCTATAATTATAATAATAACTAGCTGAGCCCGCGACTTCGTCCGCGTGGAATTTAACTTAACATAAAAGCTCGCTCCCGCGTTCTGAGCCCGCACGACAGTACCATTTTTTATATTTTTTTTATATTGTTTTTCTAAAATAAAAGTAGCCTAAATTACTGCTTATAACATCAGCTATCTACCAGTGAAAGTCCCGTCAAAATCGGTCCACCCGTTTCGGAGATACTCTTTGATTTCATGTGTTTTTATTTTTTTACGCGGAACCCTAATTGTTTTTCAAAAAAAAAAGTAGCCTAAGTTACTCCCTATTACATCAGCTATCTGCCAGTGAAAGTCCCGTCAAAATCGGTTCAGCCGTTTCGGAGATTACCCGGAACAAACACACAGACAGACAGACAGACAGACAGACAAAATTTTTTTAAATCGCGTTTTTGCTATAGGTGTCGTATGTACTTTCATATGCAAGTAGTGAAAAGGTGTTATTTTGATATTACAAACAGACACTCCAATTTTATTTATTTGTATAGAAGATTGAATTGGGTGTTTGACTGTACTTAATTGAATTTATAATATTTAATCTATACCTATGTATATAATTCATTATTAATATAATTTGGAATATTTATGCAATAAAAAATAAAATAGCGTATATCTTCAAGTTTTAACAATAGTGCTGTTGTGATTTATAAGATTGAACACCGATTAGAGTTACAGTTCTAGTGTCAAGCTGTGAAGTTGAAGGTTGTGGTTTCAATTCCAGCCATTGTGCCTTTGGAAAATGTGTTCTGGAGCTTCTCTGGGGTCTACTATAAAAATGGGGTTTACTAGAAAATGAATATAGTACGGCTAAACGTCTGCGACCAAGATATTCCTAATTTTTTGAACGAATATAAATCTCATGGTATACGCGAAACAGCTTTTACAGATTTTTTAACGATCATGTATCTCATGGTAGACGCGAAACTGCAGGTCAAATTTAATTTGCAAATCGACACTATATGACGATTTGACTTCCAAACATGCCGTGCCAAAATTTCTAGAACATGTAACCTGATTTTATTGCCTTTATTCCGCCGATGTATGACCTCCAACTGTCAATCATGGCTTTTATTACTCTAAACAGGCATATGATAATGACCAGTGGCCTCTTAAGATACAAAAGGTGTAATTTAAATCGCTTTTTATTCGTACGAATGTATGTATTTAGTTTTAGAAGTGTGCCGTGTTTTTAGTCGAACACGCGAGGTTTCTCGTGGGAATTGTATGGGAACATCGCAGCGACGATGTAGTGGACTTGTTTGACAAGGGCAGATAATTGGCGTTCAATGGACTTAGGGCCTATACACATACGATTTTTTCGACGTGCGTAAAACGCGTCAAAAACGCGCTTTAAATGTTATTCTATTACAACCTGTTTAGGTGCCTTTTTATTTTTTTGTTCTGCGCAGGTATCGCACATAAAATTCTTCATGTGAATAAGCCCTTATGTTGAAGGTACCAAAGAATCAGCGTTTTATTATGCTAAGTTTTTGCATGATGAAGCTATGTACCTACTGTCTCGAGTTCTTTTCAAATTTGTGTCTGGAACCCGTTCGAAATCCGTTCGCAACTTTTTTGTAATCATCCTGACACCCAACTATTTTACTTCTGCCACATTAATTAAGTACTATATTATGTGTAACAAAGTTGGCAAACAAGCGTACGAACCGCCTGATGTTAAGCAGTTACCGTGGTCCTAGAAAATTGCTCGCACGTTGCTCATCTGAAAGGGGGTGAGACAGAGGAAGGGGGAATTAGACTTCCGCCTATACAATCTAGAAACTGATAAAAATAAAAACGGTTTATCTGCTTGGGCGCTACGATGCCACAGACAGATACACAGATATACTACAGATACACATGTTAAACTTATAACGCCCCTTTTTTTCGTCGGGGGTTAAAAAGTAGTAGATAACAATATCCTATACGATCCAGCTACTATTTTGAATCGAACTCGATTCCTGGCTGGATCATACATTACAGAATACGTAGGTATGGTGTCAGTAAACCTCAATAAATAGGCCTGCCCTCCATTGGGACACAGATCATTGGCGAAATTACAGAGAAATCCTACCCTTAAAGTGTGATTGTATTTTTCCGTCATTACACAAGCTCACACGCATATTGAGCATGTGCAACTCAATGATGATTCAAGTCCCTAACTTGTTCCATCTCATTATTCAAACTTACCTATAAAGTAGCGGACCGTTACAGTACGAATGTGACGGGTTGCGCACGAGTTTGATCTACAGTAGCCGGTGGAAGACAGTAATGGTGCAATAATGGCGATATACCTGAGATGGCGCAGCGGGGCGCCGCGCTGGGAACAATCGGCGGGGTGCTCGCTCTGGAGCAGTTTTTGTTTAAGAAGATTTATTATAATAGCCCACGTTTGCGTAGGCATAATTGCCTTTGGTTTATAACATTGTTGTTTGTTACGGAATTGGGTCTCGCGTGGTGTAACGGTTATTCTTCCAGTTACTACTCGTGTATATTGCATGTGTCAGGGTAACCATCGACTTAACCGGACGGGTTAGTCCACTCGCTTCGACCAATAGGATCGTTTTATTTTCTTCAGCTCATTAAAGTGAACCAATCCTGTTGGTGGTAGCGAGCAGGCGGGAAAGGCTCAAGTCCGCCCGGCTCAAGTCGACAGTCACCTTTAGACTGTTACAGAATATTTGAATGTGGTAGTGCAATACCCACGGCAATTTTCCTAAATTCAGGTTTTTATAATGTTTCCTTCTTGTTCAAAAACTAGTGATAGATAAAAATAAAAATTTAATTAATTCAACCATGGTTAAGCACCCGTCCTTACTATATAATATAGGAAAAACATGTGTAGTGTATAGTATACGCGAGCACAGATATAAAGGAGCCCAGAAGGGTAGCACATGACGCCATGAGAGAGCGTCATGCCTTATGCTGTGACGGCAAAGCGGTAGATTTTATTGCTAAACTGCACCAATAGTTGTTTCACATAAAAAAAATACTTAGTAAGCGTAGAAAGAGGAAACTTTCCATTTCTTCAAGCAAACGTACACAAAAACCAGTAGCTTTAGTAACGAGGGTATCCGGCAATTATTCGGCGATATTAACTAGTACAAGGAGCCGTTGGCACGCCCGTGTTTACGCTTCAAATATTTAAGTCGTGGAGGTACGCCAATGAAAGTATTTTTACACATCAGTGTCAAATTCCTTTGTTGAGAAGGATATTTGCCAAACACAGAATGGAAGTGTGTTTGATGTATCTCTTTGATTGCCGATTAAAGGAACGAGTTGTGAAAACACCAAATCAGGACGGAAAACATGCCGAGTTTGTGACTCGGCCATATTACCATGTTAAGTATATAAAAAGTGTTGAATATTATTTTTTCTGTAAACAACATTTGATTAAGCTAGGAAAATTAAAATACCCATCAGTTATTAGATTAGCTACAACCGTCTTCACCCATCCTAGACCTATGACGTCACAGTACACAACTGGCATCGACGTGTTAAAGAATTATTATTATATCAAAATGGCGAAATGATTTTAACACAGGTTTTCTCTTATTTTGAAAGAAGTATACGGTGAGGGAATAATAAAAAAAATATGGATTCTCTTTAATATTTTTATTTTCAATAACCTTTAAATAAAGTATTTAATTGGTCAAGAGCATTCTCCAATGGCAAAGTAACTTTAAGACTGACAAATTAATTAAATTTTGTAGGTGGTGATTTTAAATAAATTCAAATTACTAAGCGACAATTTCACTATCATGAAATAAATTTAAATTCCATCTATACACCCATTAATAAATCAAGTTTTCAAGAGTAACAAGACCAGTAATAGTTATTTAAACGATAATTATAGAATTCCATCGCGGATGTTGCCAATCCGTTCTATAGTAATCTAATCGCTTTTATGACAATTTAATAACAGTCCGGAAGGAATCGATCATTTCAATAGAAACTTTAACACATTAGATTAGTTCATAAATGCTGAGTGTCGCAAAAATATTTCACGTAACATTGAATTTGTAACTCTACCAAGAGTTTCACGCTCGCTAGTCGTTAGTGTCTACGTAAAATACTTCGATTACAACTGTGGCGTTTTAATGAGTACGAAGTCATACGGTTTTATCAAATTTGATAAAAAATGGTTATGAATCTATGTTAAAATTATCGATAACGCAAGCGTCAAAACCATGGTAGAGCAACTTCCTTAAGGTAATTTTGTGGTAAAATGCGCCATCTTCCTTTCTGTTTGCAATTAAATCTTAATTAACTAAGGGCGAGATTAAATCACCCATCGTTAAACATGGTCAGTTAAAAGACAATTGTAGATTACATAAAAGATAATTCATTTTGTAATGACAAGAACAGTAAAATGTCCAAGTGACGGTCTTCGACATTACGACGGATATAAGGCTGCCTGACCACTTGAGCCGGGCGGGCTGATTGGGATAGCTGGCCTGTTCGCTTCGACAATAGGATCGCTTAGTTTTATTTAGCTCAGGAAAATACAGCGATTATATTGCTCGGAGTGAGCAGGTTAGCTAACCCAGCCAGCCCGCCCGGGACAAGTGGACGGGCACCCTAAGGGCTTCGTAACTCTTCCACGGTTTTCGTGCCTATTCAGACACAGCCGTTGTATTAATG
The DNA here is from genome assembly GCA_905147325.1 of Notodonta dromedarius. Taxonomy (NCBI): domain Eukaryota; kingdom Metazoa; phylum Arthropoda; class Insecta; order Lepidoptera; family Notodontidae; genus Notodonta; species Notodonta dromedarius. The sequence goes on from LR990167.1 coordinate 4,519,672, forward strand.
ACCACGATGCTGATACTTATCAGATTGCTCCGTGTTTCTGGCGAAAGTTCTGCGAACTCCGAATGTGTCCCGAAATTGATGGGCCCGTCTGTAAGTAAGCACCGGAATCGAATCTTGTAGTGATCGCACGCGAACTGCGCACGCGACGCGGTCCTTAACCTCAGAAAAATTAAATATTGACAGCGGCCCGATGGGCGGTGAAACTATTTCAGCGAGAGGCGGGAGACCTACTTTCCTTATGGGGTTCGGTTTAATTACTAGAACTCGTTCGGGTTTTATTTATTTTTTAACGCAACGGAGAGTGGACGAAATATATTTTAAGTGAAACATTAAAGTTACCTATATTAACATATTGCTTTTGATTTTTTGTTATATATTATACTAGCTGTGCCCCGCGACTTCATCCGCGTAGTATTGGATTATTGGGTTACAAAGTATCATATATGTTAATCCCGGTTATAATCTATCTTTGTTCCAAATTTCATCCAAATCCGTTCAGTAGTTTTTGCGTGAAGGAGTAACAAACATACATACATACATACATACATCCACACTCAAAAACTTTCGCATTTATAATATTAGTAGGATGTGAAACATTAAAGTTACCTATTAACATATTGCTTCTGACTTTTTTTGGATATATAGCTGCTGGCTGTCTCGATCAGGATAGTATAACCTTCTACAGTATATCGTGTTAAAGTAGCTAATATAGCTGCGTTTCTAAGAGTGAGAGATCTTCCCAATCCCCTTTAGGTAGGTAACTTACGAGCAATGTCTTTGGTATTACAAGCATATATATATATAGGCTTCAGTAACTGCTTAACATCAGGCGGGTCCTGCGCTTATTTGCTGACTGTTAAGAAAGCTAGTTTTCACAATTTTTAAATAGAGCTCTTAATAGAGCCTAAAGTAATTAAATGTAGCGAGATGCAAATAAAATTATATTTTAACATGTAGAGTTAATGCGAAAAAAATAGAAATTGAATACGGGCATCTTGTGAGGCGCTCGAACGACCAGTAGAGCAGTCATTGACAAACTGTCTTCTCTCATTTTATGTGCAAAACGTGGAGTCGTACATTGTAAAACTTCGCTAACGGTACCTAGCTTTGACTTCCATCGATGTGATTGACAGAAACAAGCGGGTCAGTAGTGTTCGTATGTATTACGAGGTATCTGTTACATTTCTCCAAGTATTATTGTACTGATTGGGCCCAACGGGACCTTTGACCGATGTTCGTATCCTATGATTGACAGGATAAATGGCAGAAATCACCGGTTACTGTTATATTTGAATGGGATCAATACTCCTGGGTCTGGGTTTTTGATGAACGTGCACTACTGTACGTTTGAATGGATTAAGTTTTGATTGGAGCCGCGAGTTTTTTTATGTCTTGGATGGTTACTATTTGGCATTCCTCTTGATGGTTTCACTCACTAGTGCTACGCGCTCCGTCTACGTTATTCTTTTCATCTGAGGCCTAACCCGGTCAGTGTAAACGTAAGTAAATAATATAATTGATGTCGAATATGAAATTCATATTGGCAAGGCTATTGGCTCACCAACTGTATGGTCCCAAATTAAGAAACGCTTGTACTATGGGTACCGTACAATAGACTGGGAGCGATCCCAGTGACAACCAGAACAGGGCAAATGACTAAAAGACCATTTCAGAAATTGCTCCAGCGGGAATCGAACCCGCAACCACCATGTGCAGTGAACCGAGCGGCCTATGTCCGAACCACTGCGCCAAGCGGTTGTCAAACATAATAAATAAAAATAATAATTAATTAACAAAGGACAACTCAGTTCCAATAAGGGTGACAATATACAGTTAAGGTTTCACTTGCAGTAAAAGCTTTGTTACATGATCCGTACCTACAAGTTACGATTGATTTAAGGTGAAGGCGCCTGTCCAGCCCGCGAAATTCAAAATTTTCGAGTATTTTTATAGTTTATCCAAAATCTGAAAACATTTAAGACAACATTTTGCGATTTGCGACAATCACAGTATGCAGTGCGTTTATTAATACATTTATTTTACTCTAAATATTATCACGGTGGATATGATACTAGTAAATCACTAAATATACAAAAATTGCCAGATTATCTGGATAGCTGTCGTTCTTGAAATGTTTTAGAGTAAGTTGGATATATTAATAAATGCACTGCACACGGTCTTTCTCGCGAATTACAAATTGTGCCTTTTATTATTGTCAGATTTTGAAATAATTCTAATAAACCTCAAAAAAATTGAACTTCGCGGGCTAGATGGGCGCTTTAGCCTTAAATGATTATTATTTTTATTGGCAATTGATATTTGTCGCGCCATCGTAAAATGCTTAATTTCACAATTCCACCCACATATATTTACATCCTTGTAGACTCCTTAATACTAAATGTACGATCGAATGGTGTATAATATTTCTGTAAAACCCAATTCGCGCATTTAATAACTGCGTTTCCAGTAAAATTGCCAAGTCAATGGCTTAAACTAATAAAATTGTCGTGACAATCGTTTCTTTGAAAGAATACATTTTCTAAAATAACAGTCGCTGGATATTCTGTGACAGTTCACCCTGTCCACAGGAATCTTAATTAGATGGTAGCATAGATATAGAAGATTTTTACTACGTAATAATTTAAGGATGGTAGATAGAACATCTATTAATAAATAATGAAGTACACAATATCGGTTTCAATGTTAATCTATGTGAACCCAATTTTGGATGATACAGATATAATAGGAGAATAAGTTTAGATAATATTTTGTATAATTATTGTCTTAACAAGTGCCCACTCACGATCTAGTCATGTTTATTTTGTTTAGGCCTACGGAGGCACTTACAAATTGTCAATTTTACAATTTTTTTTCTTATATCTACAACCGGATCGGAACGCGACCTCGACTGAGAAGATCCGGCAAGAAACTCAGCGGGCTTGTCTTTTTACATGTCATTTTTTTATCGCCAGTTGCTTATAATCAATAATTACAAAGGGTAGTCGATATTAATATAAATATTAAAATAGCTCCAGTGTGTTGCCTTTTGATATTACCAAGAATTACACAAATGTATACTTAACGTATCTCAAGCGTTTAACATATTTACTTATCATGCAAATGCAATTTCAATCCTAATTGCATTTGAATGTTTCCCGACGATGCAGCTCAATCTTTGTTAGGAAAACATGCACCAAATCGATCTGTGATGACTGCATTGCGTAACGACTACGATTAGTGTTTTGAAAACAGACTGGCATGTTGCTTTACATATTAAAATTAGATTTCTGAGTCGTAAATTTTGCAAACAAGGAAGCTGAATACAAAAAATTGTCGAGTTACCCCGGAACGCCGAAATTCATTCAGTCTAATCACGTTTCATCAAAACACTATTGTGCCCGATGATACTTTTTGGAGAACTTATTCTTGGCGGACTTACGTTTGATCGAAACACTTGACAGCTGATAGGTACTTAACATGTGTATCTGTGTGTCTGTCTGTAGCATCGTAGCGCCCAAGCGGATGAACCGATATTAATTTTGTTTTTTTTTGTTGGAAAGGTATTCTCATCAAGAGTTTTCTTAGCTATGAAGGTCGGTTCATCCGCTTGAAAATTACGTACTCTTTTGTAGTTAAAAAGTCGTCACATCGGGGGTTTTGAAAATTTTCAATTTAGAGTTAAGTGGAATGAAGTCTCCCGAATGTATGCCGCGAGCACGCCAAGAATTGATAATTCGAATTTCTCAAATACACAATTGCGTCACATGCGTTAGGCATTACACGTATTATGTACGCCGCAACACGACACGTTCAAGAGATTTGGCACTAAAACCAACACTTGATTTATTCGCGTAATTAGTACAGCGGCGTTAAGAAATAAACACTTGTAAATCGTATATGGGTGTTTCAAAAGAATTGCTGTTACATGTTCGCACATTAAACCGTTATTGGATAACTGATCGACTCTGTAGGTACAAGTTATACTGATGATCTGCTTCATTTGAGCGCGTTTTGTTCACCTGTGCATCATAAATGTATTAACCCTTTGCGCTTTAGCGTTTGAACGCGAACAAATCGGACGAATCCTAATCTAATTCCATCTCTGACACGTAAGATTGAAGTTGCTATTTTTAATTAACCTCTGGCATCTCAACCGTGAGTTATTACTTCGGTCGACGTCTGGCTTCAGATTTGACTTATTAGATTAACTCTATCTCAAGTTTCATCTTAGTGCTGCTGCGGCGTGCTGCGCTCATGAGTTTGCAATATTTTATAAGTTGCATAAGTAGCGAGCCCGGCCCGGCCACGCATACGATTATCGCCGATAGATATGGAGTAAGTTAGACCGACTGTTTTGATCTATTCGTGTCATGATCGATCGCAAACATCGATACCTACGCTGCAGACGATATATCGATATCGTTTTTTACGACGTTTTGCACGTAGGTACTATACACAATCCCTTTAAACATGACAATAAATCGGATTGAGAAATAAATTATGGGTCGTTTTATGTAACCGTTGTTATAGGTACAAATGAAAGTAAGAGTGGAGACGTAATTTGTCCCTAATTTCCATACGGGTCCCTCGGTGGCATTTACCCGCGACTTTTAGCGGTGCTTTTCGCTAATTACCATCTCGTTTGCAATTTAAAACCCCTTGAACACTCGCTTATTGGCGGCCACTTGGGAAAGTGAGTTTGTATGGGGGTTGTATGTCGCGGTAATTGGCAGTTGCGCGGTGTCTAACAAGCGATGTGTGAACACGGCTTTACTGCGTCTGTCAACTGGTACCACTACCTGGGACTATACAGTAACACGGCGGAACATTGCATTTAAAACCTAATGGACCTTTCCGTTTGTATATCCTTAGGTTCATAGTGAACTTTTCACTATGACACGTAATCCTATGAAGTCACTGGTCGATGATTTATCAGAAAACCCGTAACAGCATCAAACACTTTTCGATTTAATTGCAATTATTTTTAACAATATCCACCTATGTCGGTTACAGGTGCTACTTATGAAAACCTATATAATGTGATTTTTCACACGCTACGTGTGAATTGTTACATCACTACTCTTAACGTACTCCGAAGGACTGCAACAAGAGGTGGTTCTACACATTCTAAAGCGGAAATAGATATGCGGTATCAGTAGCGGTATTACGCAAACGCTTCACTGTAGCGCTACGCAGTACGCGCCACCGTGCGGTGACGTTTCCTGAATGTTTAGAGTAATTGAGTTACGATATTTGAATTAACTCCTAACAACGCGTAATTGCCGACAATGTAGGTACCCTGTTATGTAACGGTGAGTTATTGCGACAGCGGGCAATGGGAAATGACATTGTTCTATTCATAGCGATGGGGCCAGCGGTGGATTAGAAATGATTACAATTATAAATAAAGTGGTTATAATGCAATTTTAAATTAAGAATAGAATAATTCTTTATTGTACACCAAAGTTCGGAATAGATCTAATAACAATAAGTGATGTTGTGTATTTAACGTTCTAAGAAGTTTGCATACAATTTTAAAGAAAATAATTTATTTATTTAGAATTTAATGGCGGTAGAGCCAAGCTGTAGCCAATAGAATACATCTCATAATTGGACTGGCTCTACCGTGGTAGTACAACCCTCTCACAGTCTTCTATCCCATTTCCCGTCAGGTCAGTAACCTACGAGCAATGCTTTTGAAATTGCAAGCATTTACAGACTACACTAACTGCTTAACATCAGGTGGGTTATACGCTTGTTGGCCGACTATATTACATAATAAATAAAATAAAAAGCTGCAGATACATTTTTTTTTTAATTATCACTCTCTACCGAGGCTAAAAACCACTATACTCATCTTGAAAATGTCAGAACGAAACAAGCATCATGCAAAAAATACAATTTGGATTTTGATTTAGTATTGTGATAGCGCATGCAGTGTTAATAGATTAATCTTCCTATCTCAAAAAAATATAAGGATACCTATACTCAAGAAACTTAACTCCGCGCGACCGCATCCGCGATTTATATACCCATAAAACAAAAAACTAAAAATACCAGTAAGCACTTGTAAAAATAAAAATATTCCCGATATATCTCATTATAGTACAACTCTATTTGCATAAACTGCAACGTGAAGCACTAAGCCGCCAATCCCTGCAGTCTATTGTGTCCGGACTGAACTCTTCTATGTGGCGTCTCGTGTGAGATTACATCGGCGTATGCGACGCTATATCAATGCGGCGGCCATCACTCATGCGCTGAAGGTCGGGTAAAGCCGCTTCTATACTGTACTTGATACGGATTTTTGATGCAAAGAGTTCCTAGTAGGTATTTTATTTTATTTATTTATTTGTTCTCAGGCAACGCAGGCCCATAGATATATACCTTATAAACTAACATACATAATTATAGTCAACACTTAACTAAACTATGGGTGGTGACGGCGGCAATCTCCCCCGAAAGCGCCTAAACACCACACCCAGGTATACCTCTTAGTATTCCTTCTAAACGTTTTGAAATTTGACGACCGCTTGGCACAGCGGTTCGAGCGTATAGGCCGCTCGGATCACCGGGTGGTTGCGGGTTCGATTCCCGTCAGGGTAAATTTCGGATATTGACTGTTCGTAATTTACCCTGGCCTGTGTGTCACTGGGATCGCTCCCAGTCCGTTGTACGGTACCTATAGTACAAGCGTTGCTTAGTTTGGGACTATACAGTTGGTGTGTTTGTCTGGCGATATTTATTTATTTATTTATAGCAAATTTGTTATGAATACCATAAAATACCCATACCATAAAATAACCATATAATACGTACCATTCTTACAAAAGGTTTAGTAGGTAATATGACTAAAAAGAATATTAGGAACAGCAAACATTTTTTGTTTTCCATATTTTTTTAAAATTATTTGTTTAAAAAAAATGCTATAAATAAATATCGCCAGATGAACACACCAACTATATGGTCCATAACTAAGCAAAGCTTGGACTATGGGTACCATGGACTGGATACAATAGACTGGGGGCGATGCCCAGACACCCAGACCTGGACAAATTATTAAAAGGCCATTTCAGAAATTTTCTCCCGCAACCACCATGTGCAGTAAGCCGAAAGGCCTACACTCGAACCACTGCGCCAAGCGGTCGTCAAAGTAAGTGATCAAGACATGGAGGGGCGCGTCTTCCTGGATTGGACCAGCTTATAATCCGGACAGTGTAAAAACGTCCTATCTAGGCACTCTTTGTCAGTGCCACGGTCTTGGTCGGATGATGCTGTCAAGTCGGCCGTTTGTTGCGCTCCCCGCGGATCGACAGACGGGCGATTCGACGTACTGATTTATTGTTCGGCTTTGATCTACTTAATTGTGTCCTATCATATATCTTCAGCCTTATGTGGAACAAAGTAGTGGCACAATGGTTCCGTTTGATAATACCACCGACATGAAGCTATGTATTAGCGTTGATCTAAAATATATAGGTACCTACATAGTATGTATATTCACAGTTTTTATTTATATTGCTTATATGTGTAATAAAGTGTAAGGGCAGTGTCAGGGTAGCGCCAAATAGATAAAGTAAGAGGTAGGAGCCTGGAATGGTTTGGACACGAGATGAGAAGGGATGAGAAGCATGTGACTAAAATAGTGATGAATATTAATGTGGATGGATACAGTGCGAGACGAAGGCCCAATAAAAGATGGATGGATTGTATCAAGAGTGATATGAACGAGGTTGGGGTGGATGTGAGTATGACGGGAAAGCGCGATGAATGGAAAGAAAAGACATACTGCGCCGACCCCGGATAGTGGGAAAATGGTAAGGCAGATGATGATGATATGTGTAATAAAGAGTATATCTATCTATCTATCTAATCTTTTGGTCTTGATTATCATCTATATTATTTTGGTCTTGATTATCATCTTGATTTTTTAACCGTAATGAGCTAATGGTTCGAGTGGTTCCGGGTTCTATTCCTATTGACGCAAATTTCAGAAATGTCCTTCTCGTAATTTACCCAATCTGGGTGTCACGGGGATCGCCTCCAGTCCGGCCCTGTTCTCTCACTCATCGTACGAAACGTAGCTAATATAGCTACTTTACGCCAATCTTCTGTGAGAGGGTGGTATTATCCCGGTGGGGCGAGGACGTAGAAACTGTGGTCAATAGTCTACAGTTTGTCTCTACCACTAAAAATTGTGTAACATTAACTGTATTATTAACTGTAATTTTTTGTTAATTCTACGTTTTCAAACCCCCGGAGAAAAAAGAGGGGTGTTTTAATGTGTGTCTGTGCCCCTGTGTATCTGTGTGAACGGGTTTTAATTTTGTTTCTTTTTTGATATAAAGATATTCCGATCATGAGAGTTCTTAGCTATGTTTCATGAAAATTATCGGCTCTTTTGTAGTTTAAAAAGTTGGAATTGGGGTTTTTTAAATTTACAATTTAGAGTTATTTATCATGATGATGTTATATGAAAATCAGTCCGTCTACACAGTATAAAGACTTGCATTTGATCCGATTGTCCATCGGTTGATCTCATGCGCGCTGACACACCGATGAATAGCATTGTTACAGTGCGCAAGCGCAGAAATATCGCACAAAAGCGTCGATAATGACAGATTGATGTCTATAGATCCTTATAACCTTTTTTGTTGCAACTCATATTAGTGAGGTATTATTCGCTGGTATTCATAGACTATTAAGCTCAATACAATGGGTGCTTATTGTGGTCTACAATGAAAGTAAGTGTGTATGTCGTTTTTATATATATCTGTGACCTCAACTGTAATATATCAAAATGTTGTATCAATTAGCGTGTACAAAAAGGAGACTGATGTAAATACGACATAAATATGACTAATATCACATAACTTTGCAGTAAAATTAGTATGGCTTTTTCATAAATTTAAATTAAGATTTTTTTTTTTTTAATATTCTACGTTTATCATTGTTGCAACGTTAATAAAAATTAAAAAAGTGGTTCTCAGTCAGTTAAGTATCTCGCTCTTACACATATTTTTTATATCTGTAGTCGCGCGGACTGTAAATTAGCGGCGACTAACCTTGACGCTTGGTCGGAGTTTTGTACACGCGAAGTACATGCATTTGCGTTATCTATGTAAATCTATATCTGTGGTTGAGCCCTAAATAAAATGTTGTAAATACCTTTGTGTTCTTAATTAGGATCTGTATAAATTGTTAGGTAATTATCACAGAATTATATTTATTATGAATAAATATAATATATAGTTTTCTTATATTTACGCGAATACTACACATTGAAATAAAACTATTTTTCGGATTTTATCGCGTTTATTAGCAACCGAAACGTCGGGAACATAAAGTTAATAAACGCGATAAAATCCGAAAAATAGTTTTATTTCAATAAATATAATATTACAAAGAGTAGTAGATTTTTTAAAAGATTACTAGCGATGCGTGTTTATCACATTACTAGTATTCCCTTTGGCCCCTCTAACTAAGCTAATGCTTGTGCTAGGAGTGGGCTCACGTCAATAGTTTAATGGCCAGGATGGGGATCGAACCCGGAACCTCTCAGCTACGCTCTCAACGCTTATTAAAAAATAATATACATAATACATTCTATTTTACGCAGTTTATGAATTCAATTGTGAATAAAATCTTCGTATCCAACTTAACCAAATTATTTAGTAAGAATAAAATAATATGCATTATTGTAAATATTATGTTCTTCAATATTTAATGTTTATCTATTACTCTATCAATGAATTAATAATGTGGTAGTTAGTACATAATTTTAAACTTATTCAAATATGAATTAAAGCGATTTATGGCATAATTAAAACCAACTATAAGCAGCCAGTTACTACATAAATACACATTCATTTATCGCTTCAATAAATATATTGACCATTTATCTTAACTTAAAATTATAGAAAACGTACTAAATTGCCTGTATTTACTTAGAAAGTGAAATGAAAAGCATCGCTAACCTTGTTCACTATTTATTGACTAGTAGTGTAACTATCTACGGACCGTATATCCTCACTGTTTTACAGAACTTTATTAAACATTTCCCTGATTTTGTTGATTGATATCAATTTATTTCTGATATTCAAGTTTTAATAATCCATTAAATTTTTCAGCATATTGATAAATCAACTCAAATATTGTTTTTTCAAAAATCTACATAAATAGTCGTATAAATACCTATATACTTGGATGTGATTGATGATAAATGGCTTAAAATATTCTACGATGGTGGGATTGAGAGGTTGTAAAACCGTAGTGCATTCTTCCTAGTTGAATTATCACATATTGGAATGACCAACTCGGCATGGTCGATGTTGACGTAAGCTTGCCTCGTGCCCTCACGGCCAGTCGCAACAAAACGCCTTGGCAATTAAGTGAAAGATTAAATTAACAGCAACACTTTTGTAAAGCTAATTGTACGTATTTCCAAGTCATAAGTATTTCCAATGTTCTCAGACCAGAGGTACTATCAAAGTAACCTCAGAAGATACGTAGGGAGAGTAATAACATATTGATTGATTGACTCAGGCGTTACTTTGCGGAAATCCATTGTAAAACAATTTAGGAGAAGACCCACCACTCACCCTTGGCTTGTTAACCTGCAAAATTATAAATCAAATAGGTTGATCGATAATGGAAGAGGTCAACAAAACCTAACTCCGTCGGTCGAGTTTGTCAGTCATGAGTGTCAGGGACCCTAATAATATGCAATTTTCCGCGGAACAAAGCGAATTAAAAGTATAATTCAACACGTGTTTCGCCTCTGAACGAGACATCCTCAGGAAAGTTGGGCTACGACTGAGCCAATAGATAGAGTAATAATACACAGAGATGAAATATATAACGATACCAAATTACTTTTGTAGTAGGTACTAAACGTTTTGTAATTGGAACAAATAATATGTGGATGAATACGAGGTAATAATGAATACAAAACAAATAATTAAAAATATTAAGAAGTACACTGGGAACTATTAAAATAATTTGTTGTCGTTATTTGTTTTCTCAGTGTACAGTGCCACATGCTTAATGGCAAGGCACTTTAGATTGGCACCAAAATACGATCTGCGAAATGCCGGTGCCCTGCAGTGTACCTCTGCCCACCCCTTTGGATAACGCACAGCCTTGATGATGTAAGTTTCATGTAATTTACAAACCAATTACCGTACCGTATATCGTTATTACTATAATCTTAGTACGCATATCTTTAACTGTTTCATTTCTCAATTTCAAGTTGAAAGCCATAGATCAGTAATTAAACTGTGATTTAAGGCCTATGGCCTGTGGTAGACACGGGGAGGAGGATTAACTATTTATTAATAAATTGGCCGCAAGCGATGTGTAATCATAGCATTATAATAATAGCGACCTGTCATAAAACGGAGGCATCTGGGGACGAGTACAAATGAGGCCCACGTGCTGTTGAAGGTCCGGGTGTAGTGTACGAGAGTTAACATACAGGTCTGCAGATGTATGAACCTATTATTAGTGCGTTAATCCTTGTTTTCATAATGATACTATACCTTAAATTTGAAATTTCACTGTTAGCAATTGTAAGACATATTCGATTAGTAACATTCAAATATTTTTATCCAAATAGATTTCAAATTAACAAAAATACAATGCCCCCTAGAGCCGAGATGTGAAGAGAAGTGGGGAGGCCTTTAACCAGGAGTAAGACACTTAAGAGCTATTAAAAAAATAAGATATCTTTCTACCTTATTTAGGAGATTGCAACTTAGGCCCGCTTTAATAAATCTATCTCAAGCCTGAGAGCGATCTTGAGTACGATTTTTACATGTAACTTTATACTGAGATGACGTTAGGATGACATTTTCAAAATTCCTCGTCTGGATTTATTAATACGAGCCTTAGTTGAGTAACACACAGGGCCGGCAGACCTTCGTTCTTTGGATTACAGTATGGTAAGGGTCAATAATAATAATAATATAGCCCTTTTGACGTCCCACTCCTGGGCACGGGCCTCCCCTCAACACGAGGGGGAATCAGGCCATAATCCACCACGCTGGCCCAGTGCGGGTTGGCGGATTTCACATGGCTTTCGAAAATTGGTTAGATCTTCTAAGACATGCAGGTTTCCTCACGATGTTTTCCTTCACCGTAAGCAAGTGATAATCATATAGAAATTATGATTCGCACATAGATTTCGAAAAATCCAGAGGTGCGAGCCGGGGTTTGAACCCAAGACCTGGTGCCCGCGAGACGCGTGCTTAACCAATCGACTACCACTGCTAATATATGAAAGGGTCAATACCCTTTCATATATTATATCAAGATATATGTCGTCTAATTTAAAGTTTAGAAACGTATGTTAAGTGGGGATCCCGGTTGTTATTCTCACATCTAAGGCAGAGCTATAGGCAGTCAGACGCTGACATACATAAACATATTGTACCTTTTGAAATCATATCGGCGATGTCAGTATTTGTCAATGTTATTTATTTGTTACACAAGACATGCTTAATTTATTTAGGGTTATGTAAATAACGGAATCTCAAAAAATAACATTAAGGAAAAATGTCATGAAGAGGAACGTAATACCCAAAAAAATACACGTCGCCAAGAGCCAAGGTAATTTTGAAGATACAAAAAACTTCACACATAACAGGACAGACAGCCCCTTATATGACGAGTCTGGTCGCGACGACAGCATGTTCCATCGTTAAAACCAAACTGACATTTAGGAGGCTCAATCTTCTTAACGCATGCGAAAATGTAATTAGTTTTTTGTATATTTTAATGTGACATAACATATTCTTCTCGACATCGGGGTATACGCAACGCAGGCCGTTGACACGCAATTGTGGAGAGGTGATGCCAATTATTTGGTTTTCCCGAGATAACATGACCTAGTAGCACCCACAAACATCATTGGAACGCAATTCCTTACGCAGGTTACGGTAGGAGTTAAATGAGAGAAATTGTCACGCTTAAAACTGGTGAAAAACTGGTGATTAAAAAAAATGTTAATAATATAAATAATACCAAAATGTAAAAAGACAAGCCCGCTGAGTTTCTTGCCGGATCTTCTCAGTCGAGGTCGCGTTCCGATCCGGCTGTAAGTGCCCCCGTAGGCCTAAACAAAATAAACGATTTGAATTTGAATTTGAAGCGTTATACCCCCTCCAAGCATCTTGGCCCTAACCACGCTAGCTACTCAAATCGTAATAGAAAGGCAAAAGCTAGTGATTGCGTTTCAAACGCTCCGCTTTTGACGTTTTGCTGACAACATTGATATGGTATGGTCAGCAAAACGTCAAAAGCGGAGCGTTTGAAACGTAATTGCGAGCGTTTGCCTTTCTATTACGATTTGAGTAGCTAGCGTGGTTAGGGCCCTGATAGTAATTTTATAAACTACGTTGTAATACCAAATACTTGCAATACTAAAAGTTAGTTGCACATTGACCTAAAGAGGAGTGGGTTAGAGGGAGTGAAAGGGATGAGGGGAGATGGGCTTCCGGCTCTCTCACTTTATAGCGATCTTCTGTAAGACGGTGGTACTACTCCGGTAGAGCCAGCCCGTATGTGACATGTAGTCAATTGGATTCAACTTGGCTCTAGCATCGTTCTCTTCTTTCTTTAAAAATTATAGCCCACCCAGTTTAATAGGAATTTCGCCAGTATCAAGTGACAAATAGCAATTACAAAAACAATTAACAGCGCTGTCAAAAAAAATGGCCGCCATACGCAGGATAGGCCATAGGCAGGCCAGCTTCTAGGTCCGCTTGACTAGCTCTGGACCGCGCGGTATTGACCGGCGCGGCGGCGCTAAATATCGCTTGCACATTAAAAGCCCAAGCACTACACTATTATTCGATGTATTTTCTAATGTTTATATTATTTATACACATATATACACACATCACTAACGATACAAAACAAAAACGTGACCGTCCACTTTGGAAAACTAAAATGAAGGCCCTACCACCGCACCGTCTGTCCCGATTTTATACAGTTTTTACTTGGTAACACTAGTCAAAGGGCATTGTAAGGCCGCAGGATTGTCGGCGTAATTGCGCATTACCTTCGCATTATTTAACATATGGATGCGGTTTTGCAAGCTGGAAACAACCTACACGCACTGCAACAAAGAAAAATCAATCCTAATGCGAATTATTGTGGGTTGGTTTCAGCTTGTATATATATGCGTGGGTTGACTTAACATTGCAGAACAGTATACATTTAATATAATATTTAAATGGTGTGACGTCTGCGCCGGGTGTGATTATCGACACGCGTCTTTTGACGTCACACTTTATCCATGTTTCACGTAATACGTACGTGTGAATATGCGTTTTCATTGTCTTAAAGGTGCTATGATAATTACTTTATTTATTTCACCTTTAGGTGTCATTCATTATGTCGATTATTTATCAGCGCCTAGTTATGGCCAGGTACATGTATGGAGCTGGTAATGTCGACCAGTTACAGTTTGTTTCAGAATGAGAATATTTCTTATTCATGTAATCGATTGCAGTACTTTTGTATTGTTAAATATGACACAAAATGATAATATGACTTATCATAATTATGATTTTATGACAGGGACCTATGGCGGCATTCGGAATTCGGATAGGAAAGATGTTTATGAATGAGTACTACCATAGAATGATTTTTAGTATTGAGATAAAAAAATACGCCTACATTTTTTTTATTACTTCATAGTATCTATTTCTTTTTGTATTTCTTACTTAACCTCCTTTATTTACGTACACCAAACAATTTATGGATACGAGGCATTACATACATCTTTGCTGAGATTACAAAACGTTTAGATGAAAAAATACTGAAAGAATACCAGGGACTCCAAATTTTCTTTCCACCCATGTTATTTTCCTTTTTTGCTGTATTGAAACGAAGTTTCTATACGGACGTTCGGGGCGCTCGCCGTGCGGCCATTCTATCCGTCCTAAGCGTCAGACGTCAGTAGCGTTACACGATATAAATAGCTATACAGATTGGCAGCTGCGGCGCCCTACGCTTTATAATATAAAGCTTCGCTACTTTCGGGCGTCCCTAGACGGCACTGTTTTTTAAACTCTCCTACTAGAGTGCATTCTCTATGGTAACGTGACGTAAACTGACCGTCCTTATGTCCTTAAACACATATTTATAGACTGGAATTAAAGATTAGAGATCGACAAGCTCTACAATTTTTCAATCACTTTATTAACTGATGTATTTAATTGTAAGATGCATTCGGAATGTATTTGAACTTGAAGGTGAGGGGGTGAGGGCTGAGGTAAACCACATTTCCCATTTACAGGATTCCGCTAGAACCGTTGTTTCAACAAGCAGATATCTAGTGTAATCAACAGAGTAATTTCCTAGCTATTCAAAACTGGTGAAGTCCAGTATCCATTCAATGGGTTAGGTAAAATGCAATGTGATCTTGTTTCTATCAGCAAGTTTATGAAGTAGATTGAAGAGCGGAGTATAATTGGAAAATTGACAAGGGTTAATAATAGGAAGCAATTTACTTATATCCGTGTATCCGTGGATGTTTTTTCTTTATATAACAAAATCGGCAAACAAGCATAATACGACCCACCTGATGTTAAGCAGTTACCTGTAGCCTATAGACGCTTGCAATACCAATGGCATTGCTCATTTGGCGGAAAAGGGAAGAACTTCCAGCCAGGCGGGTGTTATGCCTGGCGGGGCGGCCGCTTTGCCCCACTGGTTATTCTCGGGGTCTTGTATATATAGTCACGATGCTTGCGAGTCTTACTATCGTGATTCAGTTTTTCTATGAAGAATCCGTACATTGTATTGAGGCGCCGCATTTAGCGCCATCTGTCCGTTTCTGTCGGCGACGTGAATGTGAGGTCGCCACACTCACATGTTGCTGACCTGAAGGGGAGTGGGTTAGATGGAGGGGATGGAGGGTTGGGCTTCCAGCTCTCTCTCATCGTACGAAACCCAGCTATAATTGCTAGTTTACGTCAATCTTTTGTGAGAGGGTGGTACTACCCCGGTCAAGCTAGCCGTATATGAGCTGTATTCAGTTGGCTAAAGCTTGGCTCTACCACCGTAAAATTTATTGAAATTTTCTGTGTCGGGTAAACCGTGTAAACGAGCGCATAATACGAATAAAAATTTCATTAAAGGAAGTTTATTTACATACAGAATTTGTCGCGGTTCGATCAAATAGAAAACATTAAAATGTAATTCAAAAGTAAGGCAGACCATAAATATAGGTATATTTGGTTTAGTAAAATGGAAATGTGAAATACGAATATCATCTATCTAAGAAAACTTTCCTCAGATTTCTCAACGGAACTATACTGTTTGTTGAATCCTCTTAAATCCGTATCCAAACTACTTGAGCTCGAGCCAATGTTTGCTGTAACACGACTCTATGACCGCGGCAAACACTGCGCTCACACACACACTGTGCGCTCTATACACCTGTTCCTAGGGTTCCGTACGAAATATGAAAAAAAAAAATATAATGTGGTGGTCTGTCATATACATTATCGGAACAACTAGTCAAATTGCATTTGCATTTTTGCAATTTGACCAAGTATCAAATTTCAAGTTCCATATACTTAAGCAATTATTTCGTTGTATTCATTACGTAATCGGATTTAATTAACTCAGGAGATTGGACCTAATTACCTCGTCTCCTTGAAATTTGTAATTTTTTATTGATTTGACAGGAGTTTTGACAGGCAGTTGCAGAGCGGACACGGCGCTAGTCTTAGACTTGCCTTTTGAAGAATCCCATATTGTACTACAAAGGACTATAAGAATTTAAATACATGTTTGTATTGTATAGTATCAACCCTTGATCTCTGTTACCCTACTAAACATCTACTCTACGGTTTCAAATATGGCAATCCCTATTATCCGTAGCTTAGAAATGTGCTTCCAGCGATACTTATATGCTAATAGTTTCAGCATAAAAAACCCACTTGATGAATCAGCCATCATTTAGTTCTTGATTCATATCTAAAACAGACGTGAATACCCACTAATGTGAAGGCTACAACCACGAATTTCTAGCAATATGAAGGCTATCTATCATGCAATCGGCGCGCAGTGACGCGGCCGCCGCATCGGCCGCACCGCGGAAGGTCACACTCGTCGATTTATGGAGCACGACCTCTTTGTACTGCGCCGCCAACAACGCCACTCTTCACCCGCTAACGGGCCCTGTTCGCGGCTGATATACGAATACTCGTACACCAGCGCCAACGAAATGTATGGATAAGCTTTCCAATAGTCAGAACTGTGGTTCTTAATCTGGGTAATGCTAGGGGAAACCATTGGGACTGAGCCCGATATAAGGGCTGCATCTCTTTTCTTGAGCAGCGCTCAGATCCTTGGTCTCAAGCACTTTATAAGAGTTTTATTGTTATAAGCATTTTTGAGTAAATTTTTGGGTCTTCTCTATCACTTCTGTATTTTCGTATCTTTAAGGTACGTTTTTAGGAGATTCATGGTTTCAACCCAGAATAGTTGCGTTCTTGAAAAATATCTAGAGTAGGTATTTTATATCTCCTCCTTTCACAGTTAATGTTGTATTAGTAATAAAAGGAAGGAAACATATAAGTACGCGGATGGAAACTGATGCAGTATATTATATTACAAGCAGTATAATGTACTAGGTTCACACCAATAGTTACGAGCAATGGTACTCTAGGCTGGCCTCGTAATCTTGAGGTCGACGGCTCGAGTCTTGGGGTTGACGACATTATACAGCTGAACACACCGTTAAAAATACAATTGTTGTAGAATTTTGCAGCGCAAAACCTTGGTAATACCCTATACACCCGGATAAAAAATACTAACAAACGATAGATGTCTCTACCAAAGTTTAGCCAGAAATACCAGAAACATACAGACAACCGGAAATTTTCAGAGTCATTTTCCATAAGTACAGTTATAGTTTGTTAATCAAATAAATGGCATTCCTAAAATAAATTGTAACAAAAGCTTAAGAACCCCTGGCCAAGGATAATCTACGATTATGATCTGTTGGTCAATCTTGGAGTTATGGGAATCGGTGTTCAGTGTTAAATTGATTTTACTGCTTGTTCAACGTGCCTGGTGGAGCACTTAGTCTAGTCTGTAGTGTTTATTTAGAGCTTTAGTGTATATTGCTTGCATATCTCGCTGCGGTTTTACCATGACTTTGTACTACATATAGGTACTACAAAATTATTATTTTACATTAGAGTTTACTTATCTCTAAATCACATAACTTAATGTTTCATTCGAAAATCTTTAATAAAATACACCTAATGATATTATAGGTATTTTATAAGAAACAAATTACAGTTTATTCAATAAACAATGTTGGTATGGTAAAAATGAATGTTAAAAATGATTTTATTCTTAAAAAATAATTAAAAACAGATCATCTATATTATATCACATCTTCTTATCTCCAGAGTCCGTCCGTAAGTCCGTCGGACTACTTGCAGTAACATTGCCAACGATCGTTCAAGTAAAACAGTTCTCGTGTACTGCATCGAAAGCACTCGTGATCCGACTTAAATGTTGAAATAAACCGATCGGAAATCGAACCTAAATACGAACGATATTTATTGGATCGAAACACTGAGCTCGGTAAAGGAAATGTTAGCGGTCATTCACACGGCTAACCAGGCAGCGATAATTTATATACGCTTTGTTGTGTCCAGATGTCAAATACGGACATTGCCTGTCAAAATTGCCAAAATTACCTATAGACAGAACGGTGTGAGTGGTGTTTCGATATTACAAACAGACACTCCAATTTTATTATTTGTATAGATCAGGCTAAATAAAATCGTTTTAAAAAGGTAATATGGTAACAATTTTATACCGAAAAAATAATCCAAAAAGAATAACAAGTTATATTTGACACCACACGCTCTCACTAATCACTTGTTTGACTGTTTGTGATACAACCGAAAATGTTTATCCCGAAATAATTACCAACATTAATCAAGGATAATGTTCAGGGAAAGAAACGAAATGTTCTCTATAAATGACACAGCAAAAGGCGAGACACTATCGAAGCGAGATCGCTGCGAATAAGCAATAATGGACCATGACTGGCCGTTCCCGGGGCTTCAAGTGTCATATTACCCACGGCAACTTTATTTTCCGTGAAGATGATCTAGCCGTTAGATAGTCACGGTCAAAGGAAAAAAGCGGCCGAGTGTAGCTTGAGCTTAAGAAGAGTGGAGAGGGTTCTTTACACGAGAGAAAAAAGTAACGATTGTATTTGATTTTTGTAGTTAATAGTTGTTATCCCTTGTAATATTTTTACTAAACATTTTGTGACTATAGGTAAAAGAAATTATTTAAAAGAGATATCTATATATATATAACTCAAAGGTGACTGACTGACTGACATAGTGATCTATCCACGCACAGCCCAAACCACTGGACGGATCGGGCTGAAATTTGGCATGCAGGTAGATGTTATGACGTAGGCATCCGCTAAGAAAGGGTTTTGATTAATTCTACCCCCAAGGGGATAAAATAGGGATAAAATAGTTTGTATGAAACTTTGTCAATTAAATTCCACGCGGACGAAGTCGCGGGCACATAATAAGTACTTAAAATAATACTTACATAGCAAAAAATGTTTTTTTACTAAGAATAATTACTAGGAAGTGGCGTAACATTTTTGACACAAATGTCGCCAATTCTGCTGTCATCAGGACTAAAACTTCATTTGGTACGTCTAAGTAAAAATATTCCTGTCTTGCTCATATTTTACGACCATGAAATAGATGAAAATAACAGTTTCTTTGCTTTATAATACCTACCAACCTAAAACTATTTAACAAATTATATTGAAATATCTAAGGCAATATCCTATTTAGTGGGAAAAGTAAGTATTTTATCGACGATTTTATTTTAAACGTTTTAACACCTCTCAACAGAACTCTAGTAACAATTTTTTGTTACGATTTACCTTTACAGGAACCTACTTTCTTAAACCTCAACTCAAACGATACACGAGGATCGTCTTATTGATATTAAACGCAATACAATATCTATTGGCTGGTCATTAAGATGCGTCGATAGTTCCGACTTAAAGGGAATTGTAATAATATTCAGCCATTATTGGTATCGTAATGGAATATAATAAGCGCGGAGAGCGTGAAGATCTCACTAAAAGATTTCGCGAAAGCAATTTTAGTATTTTAACGTAAATTATGGGAGGGGTTCTGATAATTTCACGTAGTGTTTCCAAACTAGATATCTATTGTCTATCGATGGGTTCGTGACCTCGAAAACTAGTGTCAATATCGATAGTCCATCGACAGTGTCAATACTATAGGATGACGAGCAATAGTATCGATAGAACCGCTAATTTCACGTAGTGTTGCCAAACTATTGATTGCCTATCGATAGGTTGCCAATACTATCATCGTGAACTTGACGAGTGTCAATATCGATAGCCCATCGAGTGTCAATAATGTTAATGACGAGCAATAGTATTGATAGTATCGATAGTACCTACTATCGACAGTGATTTCAATGAAATACGCTATAATAGCGATTCTAACGATACCTTCAATACCCTATCGATATTGACACTTGTTTTCAAGGAAACATATCGATAAATCAACTATCGATAGTTAGGCAACACTGATTTCGCGTTGCATTTCCCGGCGGGCCGATAGAGACCGAGATACACACCCCTCGGTAACCTGCAGGCTTGCTGAATGTTTATAATAATGAAATGTTTAATCTGCACCATGTTATAAAGGCAAAGGCAGGCAACATCGGGTCAGTGAAAGTGCAAAAGCGGTGGGCTAGGGAGAATAGTAAGAAATAAATTTTACTTTTCTTTTAAACCGACTTCCAAAAAGGGAGGACGTGCTATGTTTTTCTGGATGTGTCGCGGGAATAGTGCTGGGTCCTGATTAGGTAGGTACGGCTATGCTGGGCTAAATCCAATAAGGCTAAATATAAGGGGGCAGAAATGTAAGGGTCAAGTCAATGTCACGCGTGTACATTACCGGCACGATGGAGGCGGGCGCATCCCTCGGGTGGTATGGTTGGATCCTCAGGTTCTTCAGCACAGGTACAACACTGGAGCGCTCCCAATGGGTTTAGATTTCACACAACACAAATACACAGCAGATTAGGTAGATTTCACGCGATTAGGAATTTTAGGCACAGGAGCACGCGCGAGGACGTCTATGCCACACGGAAGTCGGTCAGTACAGTGTCATGAAGGGGGAAAAGGACGACAGCACAAAATATCACATTAATCGGAGGTAGGCAGATGACGGTAGACGGGAAACATTGTAACAAGCTACCTACATACAAAATTCTAAAGTAAACTGCATTTTTTTTTTATAGTATGTTTATCTATTACTTCCTCAATTTGTGGGCAATATATATTTGTGTATTTATTTTGGGGGCGTACTTATATTGTAATTTTTTTTTTTAATTTATTCATTGGGTGTCGGTGCACAACGTTAGAATTACTTCTTAGGTAGGTAATTACCCCTACACCTACTTCAATCGGCACCGACTCCAAATGAAGAAAATCACAAGGTCCCGAGTTATTTCTATATTTTTACTGCACCCTGGTTTTTAAGTCTAATTACTTTTTTCTTTACTGGCAATATGTTGTTGGCCGAGTAGGCCATGAGCACTTCACCCGGAGACAGGACGAGCGCAAAGTGCGCTCCAACCAGAGGGGCAGGGGGGCAGCTAGCACAAGGGCGCCACACAGCCCTCGGCTTGGGCTGCTGCCAAATGAGACAGCAGGGACAAATCCACCACCGGATCGAAACGCATGATTTCTGACTACTCTTCGTAAAACTATTTCAGACAAGGCTGCATTAAAAAAACAGTAACGGCTGATGCGAACGCAATTGCCAAATTATCAGAACTCAGAACTCAGCTTTACCAACAACCGTATTCGTATGTCTACTGAACTTTACAAGCTTTTCGGTCGAACCTTTTAAAAGCTCACGTCAATTAAGATTATCGCATCTGATGTAAAAAATAACATATACCTATCCTAAAAACCAACCAGAGTTGACCGTAACACGTCACGACGCAAATTAGATTTGGAGTTAATTTAGTTTTTTGTCAATTAACATTAATGGTCTTAACTGTCACTGTCGCTAATATTTCTTAATTGTTTTTATGGATTCGCGATAAGACTATCGTAAGAGGGATTATTGGGTGGAAGGGGTATTGGGGTTAAATGACCCGCTGACTGTTTGTGTGGTCGGCAAAACGGTTTGATAATTAACGTTTATTAAGGTGAAGGCGCCTGTCTAGCCCGCGAAATTCAAAATTTTCGAGTATTTTTATAGTTTATCCAAAATCTGAAAACATTTAAGACAACATTTTGTGATTTGCGACAAACACAGTCTGCAGTGCGTTTATTAATACATTTATTTTACTCTAAATATTATCACGGTGGATATGATACTAGTAAATCACTAAATATACAAAAATTGCCAGATTATCTGGATAGCTGTCGTTCTTGAAATGTTTTAGAGTAAGTTGGATATATTAATAAATGCACCGCACACGGTCTTTCTCGCGAATTACAAAATGTGC
Source organism: Notodonta dromedarius (assembly GCA_905147325.1). Lineage (NCBI taxonomy): Eukaryota > Metazoa > Arthropoda > Insecta > Lepidoptera > Notodontidae > Notodonta > Notodonta dromedarius. The sequence continues at coordinate 4,542,250 of LR990167.1, forward strand.
CTTTTAACATTGTCAGATTTTGAAAAAAAACTAAAAAACCTCAAAAAAAATGAACTTCGCGGTCTAGATGGGCGCTTTAGCCTTAAGAATTGAATTGTGAAAAAGATTCAAGTATATGATTAATAAACTATTCAGCGTGGAGGATTATGGCCTGAATACCCCTTCTCATATTGAGGGGAGGCCCGTGCCCAAGAGTGGGAGCGTTTAAAAAGGCTAAATTATTATATTATTAGTATACTTCCTAATATTTTTATATTTTTATTTTATACTAGCAGCCCGCCCCGGTTTCGCACGGGTACATTGCGGTTGCATTATTCGAGTTTTAGTAAGGATCCAGTGAAATAATTATTCAAATCGGTTGAGTAGTTTCGGAGCCTATTCATTACAATCAAACTAACAAAGTTTTCCTCTTTATAATATTAGTATGATTTTTGTAATGTAAATAAAAAACGAACTACTAGTCCGCCACACACTCCCACCACTCCTGTAAGGTAGGATCAATAGGTACTATCTAGTAAGTATTTATTATAAGGCAGCAGAGCATATTAACAAAAAAAACTGTGAAGTAATGCAATCAGGGCCTCACAGTCCAGTGTTACGGTTTCAAATTGCAAACGCGCAGAAATAATGTTCGACAAAAGCTATAATTAAAAAGCAGTTTACAGCGAAACACAAGATGCTATGTACCGGTGTGATATTTATGACCAACACCTGATACACTAAATAAATATTTCACTAACTCGCATTGCGTTCTAAGAAGTGAGCCCGTCCGATAGCGTACAATAAGGAGTAGTATTGCCAGCGGCGTGAATATTTTATTCTGAGAATAAGTAAACATTTTGGAAATAATCATAAAAGTTTTTAATAAAATGTTTGTTAATTTTGGTATCATATGAAGTAAACAAAAATAAAGAGGTCACAGCAAAAATGAAAACTAACCAAGATTATAATAAAAAGTTAGTTATAAATATTTTGCAAAGAAAAGCAGCTTTGGATTTAATTTAATTTATCAATATAAATTTTCTGTTGTATTAATTTCGCATATACAAATTTGATCTTAATTTTACCAGCTAAAAAGATATTAATAAACGGAATAGTAACTGAGAGCAAATACTCGTTACTTTTCTGGCAACTCTGAGCAAGAGTTACTGAAGCTACTTACTTTATCTCTTTGTGTAACTCCCCGTACTTGTATCTCGTATTGAGTAACGAGAAATAATCGCATGACTAATTGAAATCGTACACAGTAATTCGTCATGTTGTCCGTGCGGTTGTTTTTCATATTCCAACTCGCACGCACACTTGCGATAAAAGAATATGGATTTGCTCAGACACCGCTTAATATTCATCAGAGTTGTGCCAAATTTTGTTTGTTCCTTCGTTTGTTTATTCAATTTATGCGCTCGAGTTATCTTCAAACTTTTGTTATGTAAATTAATATTGAGGGTCGTTTTGAATACGTCTTTGCGTTGTAAGGAGGTGATAAATCAGATTTTATCCTTTATCCATTTTAATACAACGTGTTTGATATACAGTTCCTGATAAAAAAAATATTATTGCTGTCCAAGAATAAATGTTGGTTTGCAGATTTCTAAACTACATCTTCAGAATTCTTGAATTATAAGAAAATAATTATACTTACTTTGGTAGGTATATTAACTTTGCTTGATTATATATTAAGGCCTAAAGAAACGAAATCGTATCACCAATATCGATGCAACCCATTTTCTGTAACATGATTTTTCTGGACAACATGATTCGATCCCGCTTAAGTGTATCAGCTGCTTTAAAAATTTATTTCCTTTAGCCGTTTTCCGTCTGGGGTTTGGCGTCAGCTAGCACAGATTGCAACTATTAAGTAACTGCAGTCGGCCCAGAAAACAGACCATTAACTTTTATTACATCAAGCGTATTTTCCATATGAAGTAACATCAGCGAACGCGATACAGCAACACCGCGAGGGGGCGGGCGCGTCGATAGTGTCTTACGCCGGCGCCGGGTGTATTTATGGCGTTGCTTTACTCGCGCGCAACTGTGTAATACTGATAAACGTTATCTGTTAGAAAAAGGAACAGCTGCGTTTTCATAATGCTCTACTATCTTTATTAAATGTTACGTTAGGGGTGGAAGAAGGTGTGGCCCAATGGGAACTCTTTTACACTTTATGGAAATATAATAAAAACAATAATAGTTGGTCCTCTTCCAATAATTTAGACAACATAGTCCTCCGCCATTTCTTACCGCCGCCGACTTCCTGGAACGGCTTGCAATTACTTCCATAAATATTACATAATTTTTGCATAGTTGGTACTGACGAGGAATTAATAAGAAGATGATGAGAGTTGGAGATTGTTGGGACAGAGAATATCAGAGATCACAAATTGGTGAAACAAACAAAGCAACTACATTGAAGTTGTCAAGCGTAGTTTAACCCACCAATATCTTGATCTATTAGGAATACATTATTCATTTAAATAATGTAAAGTCTGGAATGCTTTCATTTTATCGTGACCACAGTTTATAGTCCCTTTCTCATAAAATTGACACACTTATCGATTGAGCTTGTTAATGGTACACGGTTAATTTATAGTGAATATTAAAGACAAAAGATAAATGTTTTTAAAACCACAATTCTTCATTTATAATCTGAATGTGAGTAATTCGCCATGCTGAAACATTGACAATACTAAATTATTGACCTTTACGAATACCATGCGGCGTGAGCATAAATCAATTAAATATTAACTTATTGACTTTTATTGATTGCATATTATCAACGCCTTTCATTTTTTGTTAATAATTTAAATAAATAAGGACAGTAGTTACCACTGTAGGTACATATCTCCTATTTTTGTCCTTATATTTATCCAGACTGCATTATGTGGGTTTACTACGGTTATTACTTCGTTCCTCATATAACCCTGGTACCCCTGGGGCGATTACAAAGGTAAAGAATACGCACGCAATTTCAAAAGTCTGGTTCATTTTGGTGGGGAACATCCGGGAGTTCGCGTGATATACTCGCATCGAGGTTTTTCTCACAAGTGTACCGTGTGTTGTGAACGCATACCATTAATTGTCTTTCTGCGAAAGGAATTCAAAATATAGAACCTTTTTTATTGCAAGAACCTCTCCTGATAATAAGGTTCTTGTAAGATTATAGTTATTCACAAAGATCTCCCCCCATTCCCTCCACCTTCTATATTTTGCTCCAATTACATCTATCCCATATAGATTACAGTCGAACAGAGTCATCAGACTCTCTTTTCCTGTTATTATAATCAGGTAACACAGGTAGGTATTAAATTTAGTTTTACTCACAGCTCGGACAATCCCAAAATCTATACATCTATACAAATAAATAAAATTGGAGTGTCTGTTTGTAATATCAAAATTACACCTTTTCACTAAATTCATATGAAAGTACATACGACACCTATAGCAAAAACGCGATTTAAAAATTTTTTGTCTGTCTGTCTGTCTGTCTGTATGTCTGTCTGTGTGTTTGTTCCGGGTAATCTCCGAAACGGCTGGACCGATTTTGACAGGACTTTTACTGGTAGATAGCTGATGTTATAAGCAGTAACTTAGGCTACATTTATTTTAGAAAAACAAAATTTAAAAAAAATGGGTCCTGTCGCTCAGAACGCGGGAGCGGGCTTTCTTGTTAAGTTAAATTCCACGCGGACGAAGTCGCGGGCTCAGCTAGTATGTAGATAAATCTGTTTAGTTTTAGTGTTAAGCGTGTCTTTTCCAAGTAATAATATGGTGAAACACTTAAGAGTCAAGCCAAACAAATATTTTTTTTAAAACCTTTTCTGTTAGTACGCTCGGTTTTCCCAATATTCGATTCCGGTGCAAACATCAATCAAATAAGTAATATGACGCACTTGTCAGTACTCATCCCATTTTGTGTCCCAGAAATCAGGATGCTCATCTACGTCATCAGAGTTGGAAACGGAATTGGGAAATGTGCCATCAGGATTCCGAAAATGTATGAAATCTTAAGGTAAGCCATAATGAGACTTAGGTCTACGTGATAAGTGTTACCACGCGCTATATGACATGTTTTTATTTGTACTTAATGGCATGGTATTTTGTGGAAAGGTCCGGTTATCTCGTTTATTTACACCAATAAAATTACTAGTTCATTATAAATTTCTATAAAGAGAAAAAATATAATTAAGGGCCGTTAATTTAATAACACGGTGGACTGCGAAATCGAAGAGCTTTTTCTTTTTAGGGTACACAACATAATACCTAGCTTATAAACTATAAGTAGTGTATTTTACAGGGTTGCTCCATTGATATATAATATAAAATATACATATAAAAGAAGTTTAAAGTAAAATGAGATCACCAATAATAAAATAATCAATAAATATAGATTTTATCGAATACCTACGGAACCGATAAAAAAGATTATAATATTGACTTTTAACGGGTAATTTGCATAATTCAGTCCACGTCTCTGATGGAGTGATGGAGATAAATGCACGTGTGATGATGACCCGCTCATGAAAAAAAGTCAAAATTAGGTCAAGACTGTCACAAAAGACCTACCTACTTTTTAATATGGACGCAGTAATTGCAATGTAATTAGTATGAACACAAGTTTAATTTCCTGTTCAATTTTAAAAGCACTATCAATTAAAGAGGGCACAAATAAATATGTACCTATTAACTTACTCGCAATATAATAAAAATACTACAAACAATATTTAGTTTTAGATAATTTAGCATATTTTATTCGAATATAAAAATGCTGTGTAAAGTCGACTGATTTTCTGTTTCGTAACGGTCCAATCAAACTCCAATAAATCACGTAATTGGTTACATTTTAATTAATATTCATGATATTCAATAAAAGATGATATCACGACACGAAATTCTAGCATAACGATGTATTTCTGATTATACAGAAGCGATTTCTTCTGTAATAAAATTACATCACTGCTTTGGCTACTTTAGATAGGGATCGATTAGTTTATAAATACAATCTAACTTTTTATAAACATTATGAATATTCCGTTGAACGGTGAAGCCTACATTACAGCGCGTTTTTATAAGGAAAATCAAAATAAAAATAAAAATGAAGTGACGAACGTCGACTCGATAAAACTCGTTCGTGCAAGGGAAATTAGTTTCAGATTTTTGTTGGTCCTTTTTGACCGGTGATTAAGATCGGGTGGCTACCGGTTACCGAATCCTCGGGTAACAGGATCCACGGATTCACTCGCCCCTCCCTATACAGACTCACCGACGGTACAGTGGGAATGATGCATACTGTTATCGATTATAAATTGACAGCTACTCGCTACTGGTTTTAAAAAGTTTTTTTTTAATTACCAGGTGTTCCGAATCTCTCGTTTGTTATGGCGTGAATGATTGACCGGGTTACTTATAAACAATATTTTTCATGTTATGTAAATATCGTAAATACTTAGGTAGTAGGTACTAAATAGTAAAATAAACAAGGTATTGACATGAAATATTATCGTGAATAAATATCGTATTGCACATGACTATCGGAACTGAATTTAAAACCACATTTCTCACGTGAAACTTGGCGTGGTGTGCTTGTACCCTAGCCTTGGTGATTTATTATTTTTGTCAGAAAATTTAAAAGCTTAACACGTGATTATAATTTTTTAATCATTAATAAAATGTAGGATAACTTGGATGACCAATATAGGCACCAAATTTTCATACACAATCATCCGTGGCGAAAAGTAGGTAAACAAAGCGTATATATTTAGAATCACGGTAACGATAACAATATGGGTGTGCGAGTTACCTAATACACTATCAATGCCATGATAGGATACACCCATTGAGCGTTTGTAGGTCGAAACGAAACCAGCAAACAGATCGACTAAAAAAATCCATATTCACACATTTTATACGAGTTATATTCCAAATTGTTCTCCATTAGTCAAGAAATAATAATTTGCTATGTTACCAACTCTATACAGAGTAGTTTGTAGCCTGCAAAAGGTTTAGTAGATACGACCGCTTGGCGCACTGCACATGGTGGTTGCGGGTTCGATTCCCGCCGGGGCAAATTTCGGAAATGGCCTTTACGTAATTTGCCCAGGTCTGGGTGTCATTGGGATCGCCCCCAGTCCATTGTACGGTGACCATAGTACAAGCGTTGCTTAGTTTGTGGATACATACATGCATACAGTTGGTGTGTTCGTCTGGCGATATGTATTTATTTATTTATTTACATATCCATTTTTGTTTACGAAACAAAAGTTCATCCGTCAAGAAAGAAGTCTCTGGTTCCATTTTCACCACCTACCATGCTCCGCAATCATGAAGCTCTTTATTCAGCACCTACTTTATACCTTTATAATACCGTCCGGTATTGCTAGTCTCTTTCGTATAAATACCGAATAAAAGCTTTCCACAGGCCAATGTTCGCCAAGCCCACTTTAAGCCGACACCGACATTGTAAGGGCGAAAGGCTTCAGACCACAAAGAAGACTTACAATCTCCACAGGTGTCGTCTGCCCCGCATCTCTGCTTTCGTTTTATTTCCACGATTTTAAAGATCTGTTCATATATAGGCGTCATTCCACCGATGCCGTCTCCCGCAATTTTCTGGACTGAAGTCGTTTTACCAAAAGTAAGTAAAATGCACAAGTTAAATAATAAATATCTCCAGACAGACCCACCAACTGTATGGTCCCAAACTAAGCAAAGCTTGTACTATGGGTACCGTACAATGGACTGGAGGCGATCCCAGTGACAGCCAGACAAGGGCAAATTACGAAATAGCCATTTCCGAAATTTGCCCCCGCGGGTATCGAACCCGCAACCACCATGTGCAGTGAGCCTACATTCGATCCACTGCGCCATGCGGTCGTCAAAAAGTGCTCGCCAACTCGTCTAAAGGCTATTGTTTAAAACAAGTGTTTTATCTCTATTTATCATACCCATAGTAGTCCCCAATAGTATGTTTGCATACCGAGCAACTCACCCCCTCCAATCCCCTAAATGCAAGTAGCGTCTTTTGTTCGCAGGTTCGCTCACAATGTTTTCCTTTACCGTTTAATAAGCGTTTAAATGAAACCGTTGTTCGTATACCTACTAAGGACCGCTTAAATAAATGCAGATCCATACGGCTACTAATGATCCTTCGTTTAATAACGCAGCCTGAAGCGGATACCGCTACAGTATGAAAGAGTCGTTAAACCTCTTGATGTACCGTGACAAAGTTGTGTTGCCAACCGAACGATAACCGAGGATACGGTTTTGAATTTTATTTTTTAAAGTCCCAATGCTTTTAAACGGCGTGGGTGTAGTTTTTATCTACGAATAAAAACTTTTGCTAGTAAAATGCACATAAGTAGACTGTTTTTTTACTTCTTGCAAGTAAATATCACTGGCATAAACCGAACATTAAATGAATACCCATGAACATTATAAAACACAGTCCACTCTTTTTTAGATAAAATTTTCTTTTTTGAATTTGCGGTCTTCTAGAGGTTATCTTATAATTATATTACACCGCAGATTTTATTTTTAATCATTATAATATTGAGAAAAAATGGTGCTTAAAAATAAATTAGGTAGATACTTAATTTAAAAGTGTTACTAGATAAGATAACGATCGACGATGTGGAGGCACTTATATATATTTATTTATTTTTATTAACTGTAAGTTAGTTTAAAAGTAGTTTTAATACTGGTAAATATTATTTAGATTGAAATAAGTATTAATGTATTATACTAGATAAGTAGAAAAATATGTACTTAGGTAAGAGGTAGGTAAATAAGTAGGTAACTAAATTATTATGTGACCATTTCATCACATTTATCACTTAAATGATGATTCCCAAAAAGTCAGCAATATATCAATCAACCTCAATATTATTCATATTAAAATGTGAATCTTTATTTCTCTTTATATTTCCTAGCTATTCAATCACGTAGCGGTCAAACAGTCTATTCCGCTAACTGAGAACACACGACATTAGGAGCACGGCAACAAAGACCTTGTTAAAATACTTCCATACAGAACCGTTAAGGCGCCCTATTAAAATGAAACAAAACTGTAGAATGCATCTAGACAGACCAACGGATCTTTAGTAGATCTTTCCAAGTCAATGTTTTCGTGGAAATATTAAATTCATTCATTTTTGCCGACGGAGTCCACACGACGACATAGTATTTTAGCCTTTTTGCAGAAATGGTTTCTTATTTCAAAATTCAAGAACATAATGTGAAGGTTTTTAAGGTGGAGCCGACACTGACAAATGAAATATTGGCAGTTTGTCTATCCGCGATCTAGCTACTGGGCGCGCATGTGCATAATATTTGTGTCATTGCGTACAGTTCACTATAAAAGCATTATGTTGCCGACTTGACAAACAGGTGGCTGGATTCTATTAAAACAACAGAGTCTATCTTCTACTATATAAAAATAAGTCGGGTTTTCCTTCCTGACGCTATAACTCCAGAACCCACGAACCGATTTCCACGGTTTAGCATTCGTTGGAAAGGTCTCGGGCTCCGTGAGGTTTATAGCAAAGAAAATTTAGGAAAAATTTCAACAGAACGCGGACGGAGTCGCGGGGCACAGCTAGTTAACAATAAAAATAGGTTTATTGTATATGCACAAGTTTATTGAACATTATATTTTCTTTGAAGCTGTACTTGCATTCTATCGGTAATCTGTTATATTGTATTCGATAGTAATGAGGTCACATCCGCATTAGTGAGCGACCGTTTAACAACTAGAAAAACGTTAAAATTAACTACCTATCCGTTTACTGTCATAGAAAACAATTGGCTCAAAGCATTTCTATTTAGTAAGATGCGTTATTGGTTTTCTCGTCGAGTGTACATTATATCATATCACATGTCGAGGCGTATTGGCTGTTGGCATACATTCTGTGGATTAAGCGCACAGCCTGGTCTCCTAACCGTAATATTTGTGTATAGTACTGCGACAAATACCCTACACTCTTTATACTCTGACACTAGATTACTGTCCGTTCCTATCGAACATTGTACTTAAAGCTATTAAACGCTTGTCACATTTTTTTGTATGAACATCAACGTTATAATTGAATCTTGTGATTGAGTCCGGGCAAAAAAATATACAGGAGGATTATTGAAGCCAATCATCATTAGCCTAATTATATTCACGGTTGCCGATGTGTTTGAACTCTCAATATTAGCACCAATAGATCATTATAGTTTGTCCAACGAAATATGTTAACTGTGACATATTATAATATGAGTATGACGTAAACAGTCAAGTGTCAAAGATTAATGCAATAACTCATTACTGTTATGACCACGCTTCTTGAGGATAGTGATGTAAATAAAACAAAAATATCGCCAGACTGACACACCAACTGTATGGTCCCAAACTAAGCAATGCTTGTACTATGGGTACAGTACAATGGACTGGAGGGCGATCTCAGTGACACCCTGTCTTGGGCAAATTACGATAAGGTCTTTTCCGAAATATGCCCCGACGGGAATCGAACCCGCAACCCAGCCGAGCGGCCTATATACGCTCAAATCACTGCGCCAAGCGGTCGTCAACTATAGATATATCATTTCATCAATTTTGACATTAGTTGATCGCCATGTGCCACATGTGGCTTGCCTCGTTGAATAGACTATAGTTACATGTATTCTATATGATCACGAAAATTAGACCACCTACCTACATCCGGCAAAAACACGATCCACATCTCAATCAAAGCTCTATTGTGACGAATAATACCAATCGCAATATTCGCCACATCATCCCGTGTAGTTTATTGAAAATATAATTACTCCTCGCATCTTCCGAGTACAATATTGACGTTTTGAGTGCAGACTATAGCCTCATAGTGGTAGCATAATGAATGGCGGTGCCATTAAATATTCTGCCGAGCCATGCACTGATTTCGGCAACAAAAAAAACAGCACAAGACAAATGAGTCTGTGTTCATGTGTCTCTCACTCCTCGGTCTGTAATAGACGTGTCTGAATGCGCCTTGCGCCAATTTCGTCTGACGGCAGTCGCTCGCAAGCAGGTGCGTTGTGCGCGCGTGCCTCCGCCATTTTGAAATAACAGCTGATATTGCCGCCAACGCGATCTCGTATATCGAATAAATCGTATTTTACGTACTCTAGTTGATAGATGCACGTTTATTATTGAGTGTAGTGATCGCCAACGGACAAATGAAGATGACAGTTAATCGAATAAGGGTCGTGGTTCTGGGCAGCGCGCGCTGCGGCAAATCCGGTAAGAATAACCTTACGAAAACAATGAATAATTGTTATTAGTGACTAACATCAATGGAACGCTAATAGATTGCTTACGATATTCCGATACAGCTTTTTATCATGCACTCGCGTCGATAATTAACAGCTTTTTACTTTTTATTGGAATGCCCGAATCAATTATCTCTAATGGGCTGAGAAAAAGTTTTTGTTTTATTTTGAGCGTAGCCCGGGGTTGTAATTAGGATTATTAAATTAATTGCGGGTCAGCGTTTAGGTGAGTTTTTAAATAGATGTTGTTCAACGGTTGATGCGTACCAGTTCGCTGACTGGTTTAACCGATGCGTGTTAATTACCTTAATTTGAGACTTTAGATTACAACACAATCGGAACGGGTGAAACTATTGCTTGATTAGTTATATCTATATATTTTTAATTATACTTACATGTCGTGTCACGGTGTTTGTGTCAACGGCTCGGCCGATTTTCATGAAATATTTTATGTTGGTAGGTATGAGAATAGGTATATATATAATTTATATGGCAGAACAACGTTTGACGGGTCAGTTAGTAATTTTATAATATATAAGGTTTTCTGCCGCAACTTTGTTACATACTATAGCGAATTGCTTATTAGGTATAATACGAAATAATAAGCGATTTGCTAGAGTATTATAACAAGTTAATAAACCTGTTTTAAATATTCGTATGCGTGTGGTAATTCTAACAGATTTCATTCCACGCTGTTAAGGTGAAGGCGCCTGTCTAGCCCGCGAAATTCAAAATTTTCGAGTATTTTTATAGTTTATCCAAAATCTGAAAACATTTAAGACAACATTTTGTGATTTGCGACAAACACTGTATGCAGTGCGTTTATTAATACATTTATTTTACTCTAAATATTATCACGGTGGATATGATACTAGTAAATCACTAAATATACAAAAATTGCCAGATTATCTGGATAGCTGTCGTTCTTGAAATGTTTTAGAGTAAGTTGGATATATTAATAAATGCACTGCACACGGTCTTTTTCGCGAATTACAAAATGTGCCTTTTATTATTGTCAGATTTTGAAAAAATTCTAAAAACCTCAAAAAATTTGAACTTCGCGGGCTAGGTGGGCGCTTTAGCCTTAATAAACACTTAACATCCTATATAAGTAGACGCGCAATAGTGGTACAATGTTTGGTAAACAGTTATATGCACCTGTTTGTTGTATACACATTGCACCTCTATTGTTATAATACTGTGTGGGTTTGTATGTGGATTAGTTCCGTGGAATCGGCCACGTGTTGTCGCATCGTGCCGGTTTATCAGCCCGCCAGCGATGTTACCCGACTGATAAGTTACATTAACTGGGCCTTACACCTGAAATGCAATAGAAACAAAGGAAACTCTGCAATGGTTGCGAGTCCTCATCGATAAAATCCTATCTATGTAGGTACTTACCTAACTACTGTTACACATATTTTCAACAAGGCATATCGTGATTTCTATTATCGTTCTTTAAACCGATGTGGTTTCGTGTGTACCTATTGCGAGTATATACATTCTAGATCACATTTTTAAAAAACATTCAAATATAATTTAGAATTTGGAAGTCGCCAGTTCTCTGCAGAGACTGATATTAATGTAGGTACCTATCAGTTAACGTCTCCCCACAATACATGTATGGGCGAGTACTTTGCAACGCAGTAACAAAAAAAAAATTACAACAACATAATATATTTTTTTGCAAATAGGTATGCCGATTAGATTATAGAATTAGCCGATTAGATACCGGCATTATATAACTGTGTCAATATATTGATATTACTCGCTGACCCAGTTACCTGTCTGGTAGCTAGTAGCTGCTACTACCTCTACAGAAAGTAGGAAGAATATTCTATCTCAACAGTATTCAGTTAATTTCTGTGATCATACAAGAATGCAGAGTCTAAAGACTACTTAAGTTTCAACAATCCACAGCATTCCAATTTGAACTCAGGACTCATAGGCATAAAAGACAACTCAAAAATGAAGATGCAACAAAACTACAAAGTAACACTGACGGAATGTTCCACTACCCTTCAGGTCTGCAACATGCAAGCAAAGCTCTTTGGTATTACTAGCATCTACTAGGTGAAACCAAAAAGGGTATACAATTTTTTTTGCAACTTAGCTTTGTAAATCTCAAACTATCGGCTTTGTGGGACAGTTGAAGTACTAAAGGTTTTGTAGACTTGTGAAATCGGCCAACAGCTGTATTCCTATAACACCTTTTGTTTTTCAAGTTCCCTCCCAAGCTGATGGTTTAAGAATTAAAAAGTTAAGTTTTGAAAAAAAAAGTACACCCATTTTGTTTCACCTTGTATAGGCTACGGTGGCTGCTTAACATGAGGCGGATCGTACGCTTGTTTGCTTGTTTTTTACAAATGTATGTATACAAGGTGACACATAATGGGTATACTTTTTTTTTCAAAACTTAACTTTGTAATTCTAAAACCATCAGCTTTGGAGGGAACTTGAAAAACAAAAGGTGTTATAGGAATACAGCTGTTGACCGTTTTCACAAGTCTACAAAACCTTTAGTACTTCAACTGTCCCACAAAGCCGATAGTTTGAGATTTACAAAGTTAAGTTGCAAAAAAAATAGTATACCCATTTTGTATCACCTAGTATAAACAGGTTTGATTGCAGGTTCTCACTGAGATTTGCGAAATTCATGTGCAAATCTCATTTTCGACCTCAGAACATTATGATGTCTGTGTTTTCAGTAATGATTATCGCTCGCTAAACGGTGAATGCACACATCGTGAGCAAACTTGCATGTCTGAGAACCTAACCAGTTTTTAAAAGACGTGCGAAGTCTGTGTCCTCTGCCTTAAAAGGCGCAACTTTATTCAAAGTAAACACAATAGAAAAGGCTTCATGACCAGGTGTCATTGCCCATTTTGCCTTCTTATCATTTTGAACGCGCAATAAAGCTTATCACTGACGTACAGGGTGTGTGACGCATTTTAATAACGCATGAAATGATCACTTATTATGATGTCGTAATTAACCACACGCGGCGTTGTATCCAGTAGTGACTTTGAATCTGTTTAATTTGACTATTTAACATTCGTAAAGCACAAAAAGTTTATCGATACTATTTTAGTAAGCAGACGAAAGAAGTGTTGAGTGTTTTTGTATCAAATGTAGATTTCAGATTTTACCGACTTCCAAAAAAGGAGGAGGTTCTATGTTTGTTTTATATATGTTTTGTTTTTATGTATTGTCACCGATCGTTCAGTCAATTGTGGACCGATTTTAAAAATAAACAATTTCTTAGGTACAGTCAAGGGCAATGATATGTATCTAGACCTACCAACCCCTACTTACTTGAATTGGCACCTAGTCCAAATGAAATAAATTATAAGGACCCTCGTTATTTATAGCTTTTTAGTGCATCCAAGTTTTTAAGAAGTTGGTTCCATAAAAAAAAAAAGAAATGAATAAGTTTGTAAATAAACACGAAGTCTGTAATATTTTGAAGAACGTCTCAAGGCAAACGCATTCATTATTCTAACAATTAATGTAGGTAGGTATTACCTTGTACCTTGAACGAGGATCAATCCAAGTGTAGGCTCCAGGCTCCGACTGACAACCATACATGGGAAGTGCATCGCAAGATACAACACTAATTATCGTAGACTCACCGGCTCGATGACTGTAAATGTTCATCAGCTCTTTCACACATACATCCATAGTAGTGTACCGCGCTTGCGTAGGATTGCCTTGTAGGAGTCTATGACACGAAACACGTTAGTCAGCGTCGTGAAATACTAACACTGAGAGAAATACTAGCGTGAGATCAGCACCACGCAATATTCGTCATCAATACCGTATCGCGGTGAAGACGCAAATAGAGGCGCTTGCTTCAGTGGTCGCCAATCTTTGATGTAGTATTTTGTAAGTTCGTCTTATAGGACTGTAGCTCTCTTTAGGAGGCTAAATATGTGCAAGAGTAAGCCTAGAGTCATTTTGGTAATTGGTTTTTAAACGGTTAGTTTCCTAATTATTGTAGACTGACGTTATGTGACGTGACGTGACGTGACGATGACGTGACGTGAGTTCGACTGAGAAGACTTGCAACATGAAATGAAGCACTATGTAAGCTATACTTGAATGTAATTAATTTTTAGTAGACCTTTGACGACCGCTTGGAGCAGCGATTCGAGCGAAGGTCTCCACTGCTCACTGCACCGAGTGGTTGCGGGTTCGATTCCCGTCAGGGTAAATTTCGGAAATGGCCTTTCCGTAATTTTCCCTGGTCTGGGTGTCACTGGGATCGCCCCCAGTACATTGTACGGTACCTATAGTACAAGCGTTGCTTGGTTTGGGACCATACAGTTGGTGTGTGCGTCTGGCGATATTTATTTATTTATTACTTCCCATTGGTTTTTGGAGGTATCCCAGTTTTAATGATATAGCTAATTAATACTGTTTGACGGTAAAAAATATTTCTATAATGTTGTAGAATTCAATAATAGTTGTGGTGTATTGCCGCCGTTGATAAAGGACTTCTTCTTTTATCAAAGATTGCCGCTAACATATTGTCTTAAAGCGTAACACCTGTCAAATGAATGTTTCCCGTTTTTGAAAACAACTTCTGGTGCGATGCTTGATTGAATTGATTATCTTAAAATATGGTCAAGATTATTAGTTTGTGGAGGAACATCTCACATTATCCAATCCTACGCAAGAAATACTGTGTTGAGAATTTGATTTGAATATAGATAACTATTTTTGATTTTATAGTTACATTGGTCACTCCCACACGTTTTGCGGTTGTTATTTTTAACAGAATTTTAATATGAATAGCGTGTAAAAAATAGTTGTACAGCTAAAACTGTATCGTATTCGTATAGTAATAAAACATAGTATTCGTCATCAAGCTGGTATTCGCGGTGACGTCTTATGCGCGTGCGCTGACAATGCTATGACTGATATTTTATCGAATAACATAACAATAGTGCTTATCAATGAAATGAATGCATTGATTAATGTAACTTACTTTCAATAGTGACGATATTAATAACGTACTTTGTTTTGGTATATCTGTCGCCGCCAACTGGCTTAATCCGCCGTTCAATTAACAGCCTAGGCACTTTACTAAACAGCGCCGTTCAACTAACGGCCTAAATGATATTCAGCCGTATAGTCTATTACAACATTTAATAAATTGGCTGGCTAATGCTTAGGCAACTGGTTGAAATTTAAGTAGTACAAAACTTTTTCAAAATACTACCCAAGCAGAACGACCTGGATGGGTTTAGGTTAGGGTTATTTTTTTTATGACCCCACAGAAACCCCACCCGGCAAATAGATTCGGTGGATCTAAAAAAAAACGTAAAAAACCTAAGTACCTAATAAAATGATTCCATCAAAGTTGTTTTTTTCCGACGCCATATTGACCATAGAGAATATAAAATATAGAGATATTGACAGTTTGGTGAGTTTCGGCGCTAGGTGGCAGAAAGTAAAACTAAATAGAAATGAACAGTCTAGGCAGGTAATTAAACGGCTAGGCAAGTAGTTAAACGTCATCGATCCAAGTCATTTGCCTAGCTGTTTGATCAAATGGCTGAATATCATTTAGGCCGTTAGTTGAACGGCGCTGTTTAGTAAAGTGCCTAGGCTGTTAATTGAACGGCGGATTAAGCTATTTGGCTGCGACATATCTACAAGATCTAAAAGATTTAAGGACTTAGAATGATTAGAGAAGAGAGCGCAGAGAGCGGGAATGTTTTCGGTATATTGTTAATAGGCTCACCACTAATTATTTTTTATATTACAAAGTCGGCAAACATGTTTACTATCCACCTTATGTTAAGCAGTTATCGTATGCTTGCAATACCAAAAGCATTGGACGCACGTGACGAACCTGAAGAGGTAGGGCCGGGGGAGGGGAAGTGAGGAGTTATTGGCTTCCAGCTCTCACAATCATCATACGGAAGGCAGCTATAAAAGCCACTTTACGCTGATCTGCTGTAAGAGGGTGGTAATAACTCGGTCGAGCCAGCCCGGATATTAGTTGTAGTTTAGGCTACAGCTTAGCTCTACCACCGTCTCACTACTTATTGAATACAAACAAAATATAATCGGTGAGTTGTGATCGAGTCTTTAAAGTAAAAAAAACTGCAGTGTAACTCTACCTACCCTTTCCTAGAATATAAGCGTTCACCATTCGCAACTCTACATTTAATTTTATAGTAAAAATAATAAGGTAACATTAGTCATTCCCCGTATCAGCCTGTCCGCGAGTGGGAGGGGCTCTCGTAAATCCTCTCTCGAATGGGAATTATTTTAAAACAACTAGCCATTATACATACTTACAAGAGTCGCGGGCTTAAGGGAATGCATAATAAATTGCAAGTTGACCAGATAACAGTACCTACGTGCGCTCTACAAGTTCGCACGACATTATTTTTGCAAAATTATTTGTACTGTTACAGAGATCTCGTTTTTCTCGCGTAAAACGAAAAAAATATTAAATGGCCTTGTCGATATCGCCAATTACTTCGTCCAGTTTCAGTAGTATCACAGTTATAATCTACGAGTATGTGGTAGGTAATATCTTTAAAAAAGTATGTAAAAGGACGTCTTGATAATTTCAAGGTTCAACATGATATCGGGGCGATAACAATGATTAAAATATCATTCCAGGAAATTAGTTTAAGTAGGTTTAAAAACAGAATTGAAGTTTTTTGTATAACATTTTCTGAAAACAAACGTGCGACCAGGGCCCTAACCACGCTAGCTACTCAAATCGTAATAGAAAGACAAAAGCTAGCGATTACGTTTCAAACGCTCCGCTTTTGACGTATTGCTGACACCATACCATATCAATGGTGTCAGCAAAACGTCAAAAGCGGAGCGTATGAAACGTAATCGCTAGCTTTTGCCTTTCGTTTACGATTTGAGTAGCTAGCGTGGTTAGGGTCCTGTCCGCCTGTTGTATAGAAGTTCCCGTAGCCTATAGATGCTTGCGATACAAAAGGCATTACTCGCACGTTGCGGACATAAAGGGGGGTGGTTATGAGAGAGTGGAGGGAGAGTATTGGGCTTGCCGCTCTCGTGTTCGAAACGTCTGTAATAGCTACTTTATGCTGATCTTCTGTGTGAGGGTAGTATTACCCCAGTAAGCAACTGGCAAGAGCTTGTCTCTACCACCATTAAAGTATGAAACAAATTTATTTTTGAATTAGTTACCTACCTATTTCGAACTAGCGGTGCAGGTGAAATAGCTACGCAGGGGTTACGCAATTCACCAAGTGCATTAACCCCATCTGAAAATATCAGTCATCTCGCGTATTGCGGTTAATTTCACACGTTAGACGCGTGTTCAAATATTAAGACACCACTTGAAATGCGCCGAACCAATCGGCCGGCTAACAGACTCAGCTGGAATGTAAGTAATAAATCATTCAAGGGCCATTAATGAGTCATTCCACATTCAAACGTCACTGATCGCCAATTAATAATGGTTAAGCAACCGTGAAATGTTACCATTTGATAGAGCATTATGCAGACGCGTCAGCTATGCAATAGAAAGTATAAACAATAAGTTTGGCGAAAGCTGGACATGGTGAAATTGATTTATAGCGTCGTCGCACCGATGTCGTTTTTCGGAAACACTCCAATACATTAACATAACAATTACAGAATGATTAGGTAAGATTATTTGACGGACGCCTCGGCTATTGACTAACTGTAGTGACGACCTCTCGAGATAGTAGTAACTAGCGGATAGATATTTGAACCATTGTGGTTTTCAAGAACAGATGGTGATGTTTGTTATTTTAAGTTTCAGACGATAATTCGAGTTGAAGTGTTTATACATTTTAGTTTATTTATATATAAATAAACAGGAATATACAAGATGTTTGAAGAAGCGTATTAATTGGAATTGCTATTAAAGTGGAATTAAATTTTATAACTTGATGACTTTCATTGAACTTGACATTATTTTCAATATACGAAGTGATTTCGCTTTTATTTAAATTGCAATAGTTGTTTCCTATCACTTTATGATATTCTGAAGTTTTCTTTTTTGCGTCTCATTATAAACATTACTTTATCTAGATAATTTAAATTAATAATAATTTGGTACTTAGTAGTACTTGGTAGTTGAGAACTTAGTTTTTCAAGCATACTTTCTCCTCTTAGTATATTTTTTGGACAGTTGCCAATTAAATTGCGTATTGAGACGGGGAATTCCGTGTTTTGACTGTCTCATTATTTTTCTTATTTTTAACATCACAGTCGTCGTTTCATTACCACTACCTACCTCTACGACTCCGTGTTGATCTTGAACTATTATAATGTTTTGTTTACTGAACTCTACAATTGCAAATTATACTTGCACAATTTATAGAATGGCATTTTAATATCAAATTCACTAATGTTTTTGTTATCTTGCTGCTGAATATTGTAAGGAAAACATCTGGAAACATCGACGAGTTGCATCAATTCACGATTCGTTGCGCAAACCGACAAACAATCCATCAAAAGCGAGCACTTCTTGATTATACCATAAACTTCAGAGCTTTTAATATGTCCATGACATGATGGCCCGAGGCTCGGGTCCAAAGAACCTTCAGCAATGTGTGGCCGTGGTAATGATTTTTTTATATTTGGTTCTCTTTAATTGACCTTAGATAATATGAACATTGGAATGTTTATATGTGGTAGCCCAAATGATTAGCTTTAGAAATATTGAGTACCTATTTGAAACGATACACAAGTTATAAAACCAGTAGGCTACCTCAATAACAAGCTCGGTCCTAAAATCCAGCTGCTGCTATATTAACTGTCAATGATCTAACATTCGGGTTTCGTTTTGGGATCATAGATCGAGAGCGGGTAAATGTCAACTGCGGGTGTATTTTATTTATAGTCGTGCGCGCGCGCAGCTCAGCCGCATGCCGCCGCGCACTGAGTCACCCGGTCAAGCGTCTGCCGGGACACCCGCACGCACCCGCCCGCTCACTGGTACACACTACCTACCAAATTATTCAATCGCACAGTCATCGTCTCAAATAGATTTCGAGTTTATAGTGACGTTTGTAGAACATAATTGTTTTAATGGCCAATATATTAAGTAAATACATTGATTGATTTCTAAGTTCATTGGCTTTTTTAGGGTTATCTTTTCTGGGTCATTGACACCATGACATTGTTTGGTTAATTTTTTCTTGTTGCAAAATTTCGGTCATTCACACAGTTAACCCGACGCCGATATTTTCCATACATTTTACTGCATCAGATTGCCATTACAGACATTAATTGTTTAAAACGTGTAGAAAAGAAATAAAGGTTTCGAGTTAATAGTGTGAAGAATCGCTTAGGGTCTATTGGGGCTTTTTGGCTTGCTAATTCAAATGTTTAAAGAAAAATTAACAAACTCTACCGCAAACCAGATGTATTAGATACAGGCTATGGTTATATTTTTAAATATGGTTATATTTATTGTAACTTGTTCTATTTCGAATTCTCACATCCAAATTGGTTGTTATCATCAAACTTCTATGTTTACACAAAATCCGACTCATTAGTTTGGATAACTGTTCACAAACCTGCGGCAGTCTCTCATACACCATATAGGTACTACCTTAGACCATTATTTGAACTGAATTACGAGGTCACACTTCTAGACTTTCGGGTCAAGGAAAGCCGATCATTGCTACCCGACAATAATAACACCGATGAAATTCTAATTAGCATGTCGACTCAGTAATTTTCGGAGAAAGCTAGAATCCTTCCATTGGAGAGCGATAAAAATAATTGTAGGTACTTTTTCGTTTAATGAATCTCAATAATGTTGATAGCATTCGTTATTGAACGCATAGAAACTTACCCCCGGGCTAGATGTTATCTGAAACTGGCTTTGCATAGCATATATAGGCACCTACTAATAAAGTTAATAATTGCATAGCGCTAATATACAATCGTACTTGGCAGTTGTTTTATTTTATGAAAACGATCTTTGACTTTGAATCATTCATAGCTTTAGGGGTCTAGGCTGAGATGAGGTCTCTAGTCTCAATTAAGAATCGATTTCCAATGACAGCTTAGTTGATTGGTCGAATAGTATTGATGGCTCCTTTTTGTGAGCTAGATGGCTTTTTGTTAAAGTAACATTTAGTTTAATCTAAACACAATAACAGATGACCAGGGCCCTAACCACGCTAGCTACTCAAATCGTAATATAAAGGCAAAAGCTAGCGATTACGTTTCAAACGCTCCGCTTTTGACGTTTTGCTGACACGAGCTTCACGATTTCTACTGACATTGGTATGGTATGGTGTCAGCAAAACGTCAAAAGCGGAGCGTTTGAAACGTAATCGCGAGCGTTTGCTTTTCTATTACGATTTGAGTAGCTAGCGTGGTTAGCGCCCTGTTTCATGAGACGAAAGCTCGGTTAACGCTTAATTAACTGCTGTCTACGGAAATAACATGAACGTAAAAATGTAAATGAATCTGCCCGATGTCCAATTACTGGTACCGTGGCGGGCACCGCGCACCGGGACCGCGGCAGATCACCTCGCGATGCTCTTAATTAACATTTAACTCGCTACTGGCTTGGTAGACGTAGCGTAGTGTTGCCAACGCTTGTTTGCTAGATTTGGCGCCTTTTTAGTCTCTCTCAGCTGGCTAAAATATAAATAAAATAAACCTCGCCAGAATAACACACCTGTATGGGCCAAAAAAAATGCTTACACTATGGTAATGTACAATGGCCTGGAGGTGATTCTGGTGACACCCAGACCAGGGCAAATTCTGAGTAGGACATTTCCGAAATTTGCTCTGGCGAGAATCGAACCTGTAACTACCATGTGCAGTGAGCGTAGTGGTCTACGCTTTGCTCGTACAACTACGCCAAGCTGTCAATAAAACCTAATTACTTATGATATGTACAAGTATAATATTATGTATGTATGTAGATATATCCAGCACTGACTTGTCAAATTAAATTTTGTGGTTTCTTTCATAAAGAGCCTATGCAAGGAACCGCAAAACTAAGTTTATCACGCGGTAATCCCACAAGACTCTCTCTGAACTATCTTTACAAAAGCTCTGCTCAGACTTGAGGCTTTCTTTTTATGCGCTTTTTATCTGACAACCTAGCGCACTTTCGCGGTTAATAGTTGGCAACACTGACCTCGCTTGAATCCCCGTTTCCCAGAGTCCCGTTACGGGTCTCGTTACCAATATTCCAGTTTATTCATGAAATAAAATATAAAATTTGCAAACTCGCAAAGCCGAGCGTGTCACGGTTAAGATCTTAATAAGTGGCTCGCCAATGTAGAGTTACAATCGTAAATACAGCGGTTATGAATATGTCTTTGTTTTGTTATGACTGAGGATTGGGGTAGAAGTAACATTTGCGAGGCTACAACGGCTATTTTTATTTAAAATACTTATACCATTGATCATTCAGCCCGAATATAGTCAATTTTATAGGATTTATGGCATACTCAAACTAACTTATTCCCCTTATTCTTATATTCGATTTGAGTTCTCATCTGTGTGCACTATTATCGGTTTTACGTCGATGGAATGAAGACCGTCACTTATTACAAAATAATGTAACCCAGATATGTTGGTCCGAGGCGCTATCTCTAGAGTAAAGCGTCTGCAGATCACCTTGAACTGCTTGCTATCAGCGAACGAGTGAAAGTACTCGTTAGTATAATTGGTAGACTCAACCGTCATGTTTATTTTGCACGAATTGATAAGGATTTTCAGATTCTGCAATACTAGCCCGTGTATCCACACTTTGGCAGTGCAATTAGTGGAGTTATGAGGCGGATTCGTTTATCTGAAACTCAAGCTTTACTTACATAGAGAACACAAACTACATCGGCTGTGGCAGTGAAACTCTTTGTCTTATGTTCTAGTCAATAATGGTCTGTAGTATTAAATTTCTTTGTGATTTCACCAATTGTAGATTACCCTGATTGCAATTTATACTATACTACGCACAGTTAATTTATTATCATTAACCTTTTCTTTATACCTATTATTTTGCAGTGATAGTCGATTGATTAAGCACGCGTCTTGCGGGTACTTACTTACTTAGGTCCTGCGTTTAAACCCTGGCTTGCACCTTTTGGTTTTTCGAAATCTATATGCGAATATTAATTTCTATATGATTATAACTTGCTTCCGGTAAAGGAAACTTAAATGTCTTAGAAAATCTAACCAAATTTACTATAAAATTGAGCTAAGCTGTGTGAAGCTGGGGGAATAAAGCGATCCTATTTGTCAAAGCGGGCGGGCTCGTTTGATAGCGCAGCGAAGTGGACGGTCACCCTAAAGGATCGTTAACCGGGGGAGTGCACATAAAAGGAAAGCCCGACAGCCTCGATAGATAGCCGTGAAATCGCAATTAACATACATCGATTGTTTTGAACTGGTTCATTGAATCTTTCGAGAGCGCATCATTCAGTGTTCAGTCGCCCCTGACCTCTCGTCATTCGTTAATTTACAAATAAATATACCTACGAGGTTTTATTGCCTCGTAAACCGGGAGCCGATAGTAAATCCGATGGAATGGCATATTTATCGCCACCAACCTCACACTAGACGCAAGGAAGCAAATCTCAATAAACGATTTACAGCTTTATGATCAACCTTCCTTTAGCTATATGATATTCCTTTGACGTGTTGGAGATTACCTAGATTATAATCGGAAATCCATTTTAATAGTCTCGGGAAATCGGCAGTTTTATTTCGCGATGCACTTTGATAGCGTTTCTGAAACGAATGTCGGAAGTAATAAGGACACCTGCTGGCTTCACAGCCTTTATTATTTATGGCAATTTTATTGAAACGATTTTGTGAAATGATTTCGTGGTTTACTTATATACCTACTCCGGTTTTACGAGGTCTCACTTTCAGATTTAAGGATAATATTTTTTAATGATATTGACAAAAAATTATTCGCTTTTATGTTTAAATAAGACGTGAAAGAAATAAGCATCCTGGCTTAAATAAGTAACAATGGAGGAAGTGGGTGGCGGGACCAGTCCCATAACAAGCCAAGTGCGTGTCCGACCGGGTATAATTTAGGGGTCCGTAGACATCACGTAAAAGAGGCCACATTGGAGCTCAATATTTCCTAAACGAGAATTAATTAAAATTTGAAGTTAAAAGTAGGTAAAATTAAGTTAAGTAAAATTCGAAGTTGTTTTTAACATAAAATATATTATTTCAAATTACCTATTCAACGATAACCCATTCGAAGGGGAGAGTAAACATTTGTTTCTCTTCCCCTTCCTAAGTACCAAATGGAGGTACCATAGAATCATTTTGCTGTCAATATTTTAATTACACACTTTTGTAGCTTTACCAAAAATATAATTTTAGGCCAATTTGCAGCCCTAATTAATAGTCTCTGAATAAAACTGACTTCTAAGTAAATCCTGGGTGATCTAAAAAGCTAGAAATATATAACTAGGGACTTATAATTTGTTTAATTTGGTTTGGTAAACTACGTATTGAATTGCTGGTAACCGTAAATAGTCTATATTATCTCTCAAACTACTGAACCGACATTGATGAAATTTTATAAAATTAATCAAAATTGACGATGGAATTGGCGAACATAGAACCTACTCCTTGTTTAAGGTCAGTCAATAAAAAACAGACTGGTAGATATTTTATGTACGTAACTGGTTTGTCTTATAGCTTTAATACAAGTTAGCATTTCATTCATTAGTTTAGAGTTACGAGTATCATGTTCCATTACAGCAATACCTAGCTTTGGCACAGCATTCATATTCAGAGTAGTAAAGTAAGCATTGTTAAATTGGTCACTTATCAAATTCTATTCATACTAGACCAATTAATTAATTGATTTTATGACTTAAGAATTTTAATTATCCTCGACCGATCAATCTTAAGATAAGTTTCGGTTTTATTACAACATTTATAATTCCATAAAATCGGTTTTAGATATACAACTTTCAGAAATAAAAGTTAAAATATTCCAGTTCAATGGACGGAAACCGATATTAAACTTATTGAAATAAATACGATAAAAATATTTATTGTTAATAGAATATTAGTCTTAATTGGGTAGTTGACTATGCGTTGTGTTCCTATAACCCTTGGCTTTCCCTCTAATTGAGGCTTGTTGTAATAACTTCTGGTATAAATTGAGGGGCACAAATTTTGTAACACCTTACCAAGCTGCCGCTAATTGCGGCTTTCTCTGCAACTGACTATGTTGTTTCAATTAATCGATGCGTTCTACTGCGCGTTAGATAAGGTGTGAAATAAAAGTTTAATTGCCTTAAAACATAATGAACTAAGTAACTAAGTAGGTTAATACCGCAGCTTTGTTAGGGTACATTTTATTTTTCGGATGTCGACAACAACTCTACTTACTGCGTCCAACTATAGTTAAGAACTATCCAGGTGAGCCTATAAGTACAAAAAAAATGCGCGTTCGGGGGACTCCCGCCCCGTAAGGAAGGAAGTTCTCTGTAAAGTGGTTTACGTACACAAAATTTTATGTTTTTAGATGTCGCACTATCCAATCGTCTGAATAACTTACTTACCCCATCTAGTTGCTTTTTGAGTGAACTATTTCACAGCGGATATTACAAAGTAGTTCATTTAAGCCATCTTGTTGATTTGTCAGATAATTTTTTCACAGTGTACGAACCGGTTCAAACCACTCTTATCGTGTAAGGAACTTCGTTCCAAAAAATCATCAAAATCGGTCTAGCCGTTTAGGAGGAGAAGTATTACGAACACACGCACACGGGATTGCTATACCTGTTATATAGAAATTCTGGTTGCACAACTCTTGTACGTACAATGTTTAGTGTACCTTCAATTACCGTGATAAAATTATAATTGTTGTGGCCTTCGGATTAATGGTGACTGATTGTCAAGACGAAATTTCTGCTGTACCTACCTACGTGGAACGAATTTATCATTGGACCTGATGTACTTGTAGCTGACCGCTATGGATTACGTGATTTCTGCTCTTTGTCCCTTCCCTGTTGTTGCCAAATTGATAAATTATTAAGTAAGTTGCGGTATTACAGTACCGCAAATAATTTGAGAAATGTTGAATTTTATATATTTATTTTATTAAACGAATAAGTAGGTACCAATTCTTTATTGATATATCGTGAAATGTATTTAAAAACATATCAAATGATGGCAATGATATTAAAGTTCACTAAAACTACTCACTTAGCTATATATAGTATAAAAAATATGTTTGCCTGTATGTCCTTTATAGAATTGTAAACTATGCATTTGATCATGTCATCATGATCTTTAGCAAAGTGTTGTGCATGAAACCACAAAGGTTTTTGAGTTGGTACGACCAATCTTTAACAGCGTAGCAACGCGCGCAGGGTACAGCTAGTGATGTTATAAATGTTAGTTGCTAGATAATTATTAAAAAATCTATATTAGTCAAATAACGTATCGCAGATGTGAAAGTTTATAAACAACATACTTAACGCTCTACCTATTTATTTTTGCAAGTTATAATCCATTTGACTATGGTATTGCAAAACTCGTTTGTTATGAAAAAATGCTTATTACCATAAATGTGGAGATATCATTATGAAAGTCATTACTACTTTGTCAACTACATGTAACTAACTCTACTATTAAGTATCTTCTAACTTAGGTACTATTTTTTTGTTACCTGCATACAGTGTTCTAATTGTGTTTTTTTTTGTTACAGCGGTGGTTGTGCGTTATTTAACGAAACGTTACATTGGCGAATACAGCTCAACGGGAGGTGAGTAGATTATTATTGGCATCACTATTGGGTGTTTCAAAAGACCGAAATAATGCTTAGGGGTTGGATCAGTATCGGGCATAGAGTTAAGTAGCACTTACAAAAAAATGGTAAATTGAATACTTTTTCAAAAGTAATATTTATCCTACCAATTTTAACCAACTGCGTCTCAAATACTTTATGTTTTATACCTACCAAATTGTTGCTTATAATCTTCTGAGTGACTGCTACACGTTAATGAGTTTGGCCTATTTTCTTGGCTATTAGATGTGATCTAAGTCCGCAACATGAAATGTGGCAAATAGTCAGAATATTATGATAGTAACGTAGGTACTTATAGTCGGTCGTCACTAGGCATCTGCATCTACAGCTACAGTCTCTTATTATTACAATTTCTTTGGCTACAGTATGTACTTTAATTATTATTCCGGATATTTGAAACACCCTGTTAATTATCTATCTACATTATTACGTTTGTTTTTATAAAATACAACGCTAAGTATGTTGTTTTCTTAAATTATTTCACAGAAAACTCAGATATAGCATGAATTCTGCGAAACCACAAGCTTTAAGCAATACAGTTGTAGGCACACAAGCAAAAACAGATCTTGATAAAAGGATAAATTTATGAAAGTTTATCACATGAATCCTCCATTTCTATGTATGTCAGTGAGGTCATTATAACTGTAACAATTTGCATTTTTCACTGGCATCGGTCCCGGTCGCGATCGCCTATTTGATATGCCGACTTTGTCAGAGGTGTTCGTAAGACAGAAATACCAATGAACATGAGCCCTTACGGAGGGCACTTACCAAATGCCAAGCACCGAGTGCCAATGGACGGTTTATTTGCGATATTGGCAAGGCGCTGCACGGGAGTGCCAAGGCTGACCGACGCCGGCGCCGGTGTCCGCAGGACGTCGACCTTTTATTTTTCGTAAAAATACTGCATTTACTTAAAATTGTATTTGTAATATACAGAGTTTCTGGTAATTCGTATTCCTTGTAGAGTGTGATGTAGGAGCTGAGACGCAACATATTTTTTCCACCACGTTGTTTTTTTGTGTTTTTTTCTACATTTTGTAATTCTATTAGTCACCAAAGTAATTTAAAATTTAGTCGTTACTTTAAGCTGCTAGGTATTTCTGGATATTTTATAATTAATACTGCTCTATTGTTGTGGTAAAACAACTTCTAATAGAGTTATTTCTTTTTAATAAGCCATTAAGTTTGTTTTTTGGTTATTTTTGAAACAAATTAATATATTTCAAAAACCATTAAATTTTGCGTAATATCCAAGGGTCAGATTCGTTGGATTTTAGCTCCTGTATCACACCTTGCAAGGAAGACGTCAAATTACCAGTAACCCTGTATACTGAAAATCAGATTAGAAGACTCAAAAAATAAATTTCATAGTAAAGTAACAGTACCATCGGAACATGATCCAGCTCGTCCCGTGGCTGTTACACTATATTTCATAAAACGGCCATTTCTACAGTTATCAACATCTAAATCTTCCTTCTTAAATTCTCCATTCAATTTGTTGCACTCTTTTTGTATATCAAGAGACACTTAACCCCTAGAGTGTCACGAGCACCTACGTCGATGTATAAGATTTTAATGCTCCAAGTGTCGCGTTCCCTTACCATGGGGGTACAGGACGCGAGCGGCAATTGGTTGTTTAATTTCTATATTTAGTAACACACCAACGATAATAGAGTTTCATAGATCGATTATGTCAAAGTCTATCTGTTTTATTATCGATTCTTAAAAAAAAAGTTTGCGATCGGCAAGAAAAAAAAAAATTTATTCTTTCAAAATATTACGACACTTGGGGCAGAGGGCGCTCGGAGATGGGGATCATTGGAAGGGTTAATAAGTCATTTGGCATATCAGCCGAGTGCATTATGGGCTGTAACCTAGATCGGTGTGACTAATAGCATCTTTCAGAAAGTCAATATATTACGAGGTCGGTATCGGGAACGCGTTGAATGCGTGTACGTGGAATGTGTATTGTTGTGCAAAATCAAATATAGACTTTGTTTCAGATTTCCTGTACCAACATCGGGTTGCGTTTGATGGCGCCACGTCTGAAGTGGAAGTGTTAGATACGTGTGGTTGTTCGGTAAGTGTTTTATCTTCTGTTTGTATTGATGGCAGATTAACGTTTATTTATTTACAAAGCACTTAAAACGTTATGTAGTTTTCATTTCTTATTAAAACATTACTAAAGTAATTTATGTATTGTTCTCATTAACCAGAAAAAAAGGCTTCAAAATAGCTTCCAGCAAGCATGGTCAATTGTCGAAATGATAATGTATGGTTCATCTTCCACATGGTCACAGAGTATCAGCGTTTGTAGCTACTCTTATAATGCCTAATCCTATAGAAAATAATGTGTTGTACCAACATGTGTGAACACGAATATGAATGGAAGGAAAAATGTACATTTTCATGTTCAATTTTAATTTTAATTGTTTAATTTTTTGTTTCTTATTAATACATGTAAGTTCTATACTATTTGGCCCAATTGGATGATACAAAACCGTATGTCTTTCTAGTAATTAAACCCCATTGTTACGAAGTTTCAAGTAATATTACGATCCATTGATATTCTCTATTATTAAGATTTATTTACGATACGCATGTGCTTTATGCAGAAACGTGGCTGCTTAGCGGAGCACCTCCGTTGGGGCGATGCCTTCGCAGTGGTCTACTCAGTGTGCGATCGCCGATCATTTATGGCCGCAGCCGAACTGCTGGCATTACTGGAAAGGACCAGACTACCTGGCTGTACTGCTGTAACTCTGCTCGGCAACCAGAGGGACTTGGAACACGCCAGGTAAACACCTGCAATATATTGGCAAAATCCTTAGTGGATGCCCACGGTATAAAAAGTGTCTACTGTAAAAAATCCTAGCGGTTTAAACTGTGCATTTAAAGATCAATCAGTCTGTTCAAGTCTGTTAGTTCCTCTTTTTATTTATAAATAATTCATAATACAGAATGATTATTATAGCAATTTATTTTATCTATACAAATAAATAAAATTGGAGTGTCTGTTTGTAATATCAAAATAACACATTTTCACTAAATGCATATGAAAGTACATACAACACCGATAACAAAAACGCGATTTAATTTTTTTTTGTCTGTCTGTCTGTCTGTCTGTCTGTCTGTCTGTCTGTCTGTCTGTCTGTCTGTCTGTCTGTCTGTCTGTCTGTCTGTCTGTCTGTGTGTTTG
The DNA here is from genome assembly GCA_905147325.1 of Notodonta dromedarius. Lineage (NCBI taxonomy): Eukaryota > Metazoa > Arthropoda > Insecta > Lepidoptera > Notodontidae > Notodonta > Notodonta dromedarius. The sequence goes on from LR990167.1 coordinate 4,571,531, forward strand.
TTCCGGGTAATCTCTGAAACGGCTGGACCGATTTTGACGAGACTTTCACTGGTAGATAGCTGTTGTTATAAGCAGTAACATAGACTACTTTTGTTTTAGAAAAACAACATAAAAAAATGGTACATGTCGCGTGGGCTCAGAACGCGGGAGCGGGCTTTTTTGCTAAGTTAAATTCCACGCGGACGAAGTCGCGGGCTCAGCTAGTACAGAATAAGATCTCAACATTTTGTGATGAATGTAAGAGCAATCGTGTCTATTTTTGCAAGCCTATTTATATCGTAGACTTTTATAAATATCACGGTGTCGCGTTGATGGCTTCCGGCACTCTGGTATTCAGGCTAGTTGCTTCTGAGTATCTGTACCGGGCCGGCGATCACCGAAAACGTCGAGAATCAATTTTAAGTCGAGTCGTATCCTTTTGTTACGTAATTTAATGAATGCGTGACATTTTCTTGGTTGTCGTTGTGATAATCGTATATTGTGGTGAATTTCGAATTGTCTTTGGTTATCTGATGTTTAAGATTTATTTAACGAAAGATTAAAAAGGTGAATATACACTAGGCTTAAAGATGGCACTGATTGATTAAGTAATTTCGTAGTATTTTATTGTCTCACATGAGTATTAAATCTTATCTCTGAACATGGCATGCAAGGATGCCACAAAGCACATCTAATTAATGATTAAAATATTACATCAGAAAGTATGAAGTTCTTTTGTTCTTGTATCAGGGTTGTCAAAGCGGAGGAGGGTCAGGAGTTGTCGTTGCGGTTCGGCTGCCAGTTCTACGAGGTGTCCGCGGCGGAGTCGTGCGCGGGCGCAGCGCTCGCCTTCCACGCGCTGCTGCGCGAAGCGCGCGCTCTTGCGCTTCTTTTGCCTCCAAGGCGCAAGCTCGCCGCGTATTCCGTCTCTAAGGTAGGTAGATTATGGATTTTGTAAATCTATTTAAGTACGCGTTTACGCGTCAATTCAATTTACGAAAATTCAAATTACGCGTCCTTTGAAGATTCCCCGCGTCGAAGCAAATGGCAAAAGAAGGGAAAAGCGTTGCTCTAGAGCATGTCCCTAATTAGGCTTCTAATAAAACCACTGAACCAGAATGGTTCTTCCAAAATTCATTGAGTCTCCAGAACGACTATTTTTAATAATATATTTTCTTTTGTTTTTTTTGTTTTAATAAAGCTTTCTTTTACAGGTAATCGGCTCTATTCTCGGTCTTAGCAACAAAAGCGTTAGGAAGAAACGCCCATCGCTCAGCATATGATCAGTCGGTCCAAACCCAAATGGATCTTGTTCACTCCACGACTGGAGTTTTGTTTATATTTCTGTATAACAGAAAGCTTTTGTTATCCTTGTCGATGCGGATCGAAGGGATTTGTTGGCTGATGGAGCCGGGAACTAAGGCGTGGATTTACGATGGTTAGCCAGATAAGAATGAAAAGACGGATATCTACTGGAACGCAATGTATATGTAATATCGTCGGATTATTTTGTACATACAGCCACGGTTGATAAAGTCAAGCTACTTGGCTTTGAACTATGCATTGGTTTGCATAGAAACTGCAGTCTGTTAATATTGTAGGTAGGTACTTTTATTTTTCTTATTTAAAACACAGGATGTGTAAACATTTCATGTACTGAACGGTGGTCTTGTTGTTAAGTGAAGTTATTTAAATACAATTGAATATTTTGACGAAGCTCACCGAATTACTTGTATATTTCTTTATTGTATTACTTTTATTTATATTTACTACAGAACCACTACTGTTAAAGATGATTGATAACGTACAGTTGTATTGAAGTTAACACTAAAAGACATTCTTTTTGAGATTTGTTTGTTCATTTTGAGTCGCCTTTTTTATAAAATAGTGATTTCTTGTTTCACTCCAATGACGTGAAGCTAAGTTACGACTGATTTGCATATGAAATGAAATGTGAAAATTCATATAATTTTGAAGATTGTTGAATTTTGGATGGATTTAGCTTTGATTAAGTATAATATATCGTGATGTATCTGAGAAATGTATAATATTATACCCAACTTGTTGATTCACGTTTTCATTTATAAATAAATACCTACACACACGTATGTCATTTAGTACCTAATATAAATAAGACTGTCCTAATAGAATATATTTATAGACCATTGGATGTGTTGAATGAATTGTTGTAAATTGTTGATAAAATGTATCATGGATAATGTGCCATTTGTCAATTAACTACTTACCTTATTTTTATCTGCAATACTGTATGAATTTGAATAAAAAGTATACGAGTTAAACTTGTATCTTATTAACCCCACAGCAATGTACATACGGAATAAGGAACATACCGTTAGATATGTGTTTCCTGATTCGTATTTTTACCGGTATCTATAGGTTGATATGAAATCTATTAGGCAAATTATACGCCTCCATAACATACCTACCAACTCTACCAAGTCTATGGAGAGTGAAACTAGATACCAGAAGCACAGTTACTTAAACATAAACATCACATTCGCTTGCTAATTCACTACTATTTATTATACATAATTCAGATATAGGCCCACTCATATACGCCTAAAGGCTCCTGCACATGTTATACATTCACGTATACAATATATTATACGTAACTGTTTACGTATAATATTTAGTTTTAAATATTTAGACATGACTTTGATGTTTATCCTACTAATATTATAAATGCGAAAGTTTGTGAGTGTGGATGTATGTATGTATGTATGTATGTATGTATGTATGTTTGTTACTCCTTCACGCAAAAACTACTGAACGGATTTGGATGAAATTTGGAACACAGATAGATTATAACCGGGATTAACATATAGGATACTTTTTAACCCAATAATCCAATACTACGCGGATGAAGTCGCGGGGCACAGCTAGTAAATTATATATAGTATCTAATATCACATTTAAAAAGTAAAAAGTTATACATCTTGTAGTAAATAAGTCTGTAAGTACATCAGTATTAAAGAAATGAAAAGGTTCGTTGTAGGTATAATAATTCACCCACTAACAAAATGCTTACATTATGGCAAACGGCCAGATAATATGACACGATACCTAGACCACCAACATTAAATGACCCACGGGAGGTACATGACCACACTGTATTATTATACACCCATTATACGTACACTTACTTTTGAGACGTACAACAACATAAATATGTCACTTTCTTTAATTTGTAGTTTCTCCATTATCAATAAAGATCTCGGATTACAACGGATTATCATTCGAAGAAATTTCGGGAAAGCTCTCAATGAATAAGACCCATTCAACCGACCACACGCTATCCGTATGGAAATCCACCAAAAACATGACTATCAAAATGTATGTATAAAAGGCTGTGTACAGGCATGCCAATGATCGGCTTATCTCGAGTCATGTTGGGTTGTTGCCGTGCCTTCAGTCACCTCGCCCTAGCAGGTATAAATTTCAACAAATGCGGCCGGCTCGCCACGCCGACAGCTGTAATAGTAGTCGCCCATATCGTCGACACCTTTCACCGCTCAATAAAGATCCACTTTTCTATCAACATGATTCGTGTATTGAAGCGAAACCAGCGTATGGCTGTGACACGTCAGTATAAGGCAAAATTTACGAGTAATTATGATTTTTATAGCGAAATAATTAGCGTGTATAGGGTATAGGTATTTATAAAGGGCCCCCTCGCTTGAAGTATCGCGTATGTTTCTTTTTATTATTATCAGGTTTAGAAAACAATGTTGCAATGTGATAGGCCGCCTATAAATAATAATTTAGGCGTCGGTATAAATAATAATTTACATAATTTTAGTTATTAATATTTATAAGTAATTTAAATTAAAAGCCACTTAAGTGTGTAAGTGTTATTAAAACTTATTGTTTATGGTTACAATCTAGGTAAATTATCTGCAACTATGTAGTCAGCAGTACATTCATGAAGGAACAATTAATATTTACCGCAAATCTTTCGGCGATTTAGTTCGTCGTTCAAAAGAACAAAACATGTCATTACCATGAATTATGATTTGCTGATCCAGGATTAGCTAAGCAATCTTCCACCCACAGCCCAGCGGATCGTGCGCAAACAATCAAAGAAACGGTAACTCAAAGACAGGATAAATGTTTCATAATTAACACTGGGCTGCAGTTCCCACAGGATTTATGTGGAACCTCCCACAAGATTTCAACAAGAGAGATTTAAATTACAGCATATTCATCGCACGTCTCGCGCATCAATGCAAGAATGACGGTAGTGATAAATGCGTCTCTTTTCAGTACCTGTCAGGAACAAACGTGGAAGATAGAACCGGTAATTGCAGATGCATGGATAGAAAAGTTATTTCTGAGGCGCATAATTCATGTAAGATTGCGTTAGGACAGATGTTTGCTGTCGGGCGATCGTGCTCACGAACCAGTGGCGAATCCCGCTACTGTGTGGCAAAATGTTATGAGATTTTGTGATGTCATTCTCGGGAATTGGTTTCCTGTATACCTCACTCTATAACTGTTGGGAAATTCGATTGAGACGTAGCGTCTCGCTTAGTTTATACTTAACCGACTGCAAAAAGGAGGAGGTCGTCAATTCGGTTGTATTTTTTTATATGTTTATTACCTCAGAACTCTGTCATTTTATAAGCCGAGTAGATTTTTTTTATTTTCTAAATCTGGTACCTAGTCTTGTTTAGGTTTCCGGGAGTATTATAGAGAATATGTTTAGAAAAAGTGTGGCTGATGGGTAAAAAGCTATGAAATAAGAACATTCGAAATACAGAATATTTCATTTTATTAAATATGAAGAAGATGGAACTAGGTTTTCATACTTTTCTTCACCACCTAGATAATTATTAATTAGGTAGGTAAGCAAGTAATTGAGAAGAAATAGGTATTTTTCTATGACCGTTGTAAAGAAATACACACCAGATAAATTAACTGACACGTTTCTAAATACCTTAGCGATTGCATAATAGGGTTTAAATATGAATATCGTTATCGATATATTGAAGTAACGATTTTGCTTAGCATTCTAAGTAAATGAGCACAAATTATCTACTCTAATAATAACGGTGGTGGAAAACTCGACGGCATCAAGTTTGCTTGAGATAAAATGGCACCTTGTATAATGGTAGCTGATTCTTACCCTATTTTAATTAAGCTAAATACTTGAGGCATACCAATGAGGTGTTCCAAAATAAAATGGTATACCTAATTGAATTTCTGTTGAAGGTAACTAGGTTATTTGTACGGCTAGTGGTGCAAATGCTGTGGCCATATGTCCCAAATTTTCCAGATGGCTTAAAATACGCTCCTGATCGTTGGGATACTGGCGTTATATCAGGACGTAAATATTTACCATTCAATATACTATAATATATTAAAAGTAAATATTATGAATATTGGAGCTTTTATGTCCAGAAGTGTACGCCATAATGTGTATAATTTATTAGGTACCTACCTGTAAAGCATATTAAGGTGTTGAACCGTCTTGCCTTTTATCTGATTAGCATACAGCACATCCTTTTTGTATCCAGGAATTAGACACATATTATATTAAGATAAGGTCACCTCACTTATCTATGCTCAACAGTAACACTGTAGCAAGAGATTTACAATTGGTAATTTGCAAGACAACTTGCGTATATTAATTTCAGATCCTAAGAATGCTGTTTGATGCGATGGAGACATTTAACATGTCACTCCTTAATTTATGAGAGGTGTAACAAACTAGTCTCCATAAAAATCTTTCACCTGTTTCAAGACGCACCCGCTTATGTAACACAGGTAACGTTCGACCATAAAAACAAGTATCGAAGATGGAGAATTTACAATTCTGTTTTGAAATAACACATTGTTTGGTCGATTTCGCTCCGTCCGTCGCCGCCGGAAGGTTTCTATTGCCGCCATAACATTACCATAAAAACACCAATCCACAGCCCACACGCGTGACTTAATTCCAAATATTTCTGATAAACATCTACGCAATGGTCACTGCTCATATTATACTGTCACTTTCGACACGAAAATCGAGCAATAAAATGCAGGGATATTAATATAAAGAAGCATTCCTGCATCTCCTAATGTAGTGATTCCATGATAATCAACATATTTCCCTATTTAGTCAATGGACCCAAGTTGAGCTTTATTGTCTGTATTGGCACGAAGAGTTTTAGGATTGCTTGCAGTGCTATCTTTAATATATGTTCAAGTGAAAGTCTCCTTTACAATCTTGTGATAAAATAGAAAATGAAATGACAGGGCCGCAGTTGCTTAAGGCATTCTTGTCTTCGGTTACCACAAGCGGCGCCAGAGAGGGCGCGTGCTGCGGTCCGCACGACCACGAAGCGCATATTTGAAATGGCACATTATCATAATGCAATACCGGAATGTTAGTGATGCCCTCTTAAGGCATCCCCTTTAAATATTCAAATATTACAATTTAAAGCGAGATATACATAGGTTATTGCACAGGCTTACGATATTTAAATGATCGAGAAAGTATATCTATATCAACAGACTTCTCTAATACAAGTCTCACAGGCCATTTTCAAAATCTAGTTATTGAGTATCTTTGCAAAAAAGGTATTGAGTTAGAAGATTCTGATGGTAGGTACCTAGAAATTGGAATTACCGTCGAATATAATTTATATCACAAATCAGACAATATTCTTGAGAAATTCATTAGATATACAATCATCATCGACATCTTCCTCTTATTTTTCCTTTATCCAGGGTGCAATACTTGTTACATCCTACTAATAACGTCCTAATGCTCTCGTACTAACATACCAATATCTTATCTTTGGTTTTTCTCATATTTTATAGGTATACATGCACATTTGTGTATGAACAACCGCTTGGCGCAATTGTTTAAGCGTAGACCGCTCTGCTCACTGCACCGGGAGATTGCGGTTTGATTCCCACCGAGGAAAATTTAGGAAGTGGCCTTTTCGAAGTTTTGCCAGGTCTGGGTGTCACTGTCAGTCCATTGTACGGTACCCATTGTACAAGCATTGCGTAATGTAGGACCATACAGTTAGTATGTCAGTCTGGCGATATTTATTTATACACATATAAGATGTTGCATTGAGTCATATAGCTAAAAGAAGAGTACGTACCGATAGGTAACACACCTACATTAAATAACAGGGTAGGTTCATCTGGATTACTGAGCATGTTTCGTAACGTGTAACAATCGATTTGGCAGAGTCGCGAGGTTGAGTCGAGCGCAGCGTACCGCGTTAATTTTCATCACTCGTGTGTCAGGGAGCCATTCAGTACGCCCGCGACATACGCGCCGTGGCAAATTGTGACACGGAAATTTACGCACAATATTACGCAAAATAGTGCATAATCAGCGTTGAAACCGTAATTATTTTAGACATTGAATCCGATTCGAAAAATATTGCGACACTAATAGTTGTTGGCATAGGAAAATAATATTAAGTACTTATGATTCATGAAGTCAGGGGTGCTACTCTTAGCAACGATAATCTATATATTATTATCGTGATATTCGTATTGTCGAATCCTACTCTAAATTCCATATTTTTTGCCGTCGTATAGCGTCTGTACGAATGATTATTTTGTATCGCTCCCAGACCATTGTACCGTACCGTATAGTACAAGCGTTGCTTAGTTTGGGACCATACAGTTGGTGTGTCAGTCTGGCGATATTAAATTATTTATTTATAGCCCACAAATCTAATTCGAACACAAGTTCATCATGATACATCACCGCTTTCTACCTAATCGCTGGCATTGTTTAGAACATCGTAAACCACATGTCCTGAATCACCTGTCGATGTTATTCGTGCCCCATAAATCATGACGGCAGAAATGGGACACAGAACCGTAACTAACACGAGGTGAGCGATTGCCCTGGTGTAAAAGTGAAATGAGCTGTTTGTGGTTCACGGTTAAACTGATGAATGAAATTTTAGATAGGTAACTGACTATATATATCTACTGAGTCTTCATTTACTTTTTTAGTTTCGTACATTAGCTCCGATTGATATTTTTTGACAGCACACGATAGAGACAGCGTTACAAATCTGCGTAAATATTGGCGGCAATTCTGTAGCCTACAAAAACCGTCAAAATAACATTTTAATTTTTTATTTTTTTTATCACGTTTTTATTTTACAAACATGGAAAGGACGGCAATACACTTAGTTTAATCCAGTTTAATTAGTTAACAAACATAATTAGCGTCAGTATTTTTGTCACTTAAATTAGTTTAAAAGTAGTATAAAATAAAATGTGTATTTTGGTCCCAAATTTTCGGAGACAAGGAGGGTCAAATAAATAAAATGGTTTTATTCGGGGCTTTACCAAAATGCCACGTTATAAATTTACTTTGTTGTGTCGTTGCATTGTAACTGTAACAGACTTGTAATAGCATGCTTCATTAAGACAAAAATAATATAATAATAATAATTTAGCCCTTTTGACGTCCCACTGCTGGGCACGGGCCTCCCCTCAACACGAGGTGGATTCAGGCCATAATCCACCACGCTGGCCCAGTGCGGGTTGGCGGATTTCACATGTCTTTCGAAAATTGGTTAGATCTTCTAAGACATGCAGGTTTCCTCACGATGTTTTCCTTCACCTTAAGCAAGTGATAATCATATAGAAATTATGATTCGCGCATAGATTTTGAAAAATCCAGAGGTGCGAGCCGGGATTTCAACCCAAGACCTGGTGACCGCAAGACGCGTGCTTTAACCAATCGGCTATCACTGCTTAAGACAAATAAATCTCAAATGCAACTGCAGAGTTTCACAGACATACTCGCGGGCAAAATTTAGTATGTTATAAATTATTTCGTTCTAAGCATCGCGTCGCACTTTTATTGCATTACTGCTTGAGTTACGATCGTTTAGACCTTCCTTGCTTCATTAAAATATTAACCACACTTTACATACATATAAAGTTTAACTATTATCGACTTATGATACCTTTATACCTATGAAATGTAATATTCATATCTGAATAATAAAATTATCTATCTCCAGTACGGTGTGCATCCTTCCATCGACGTCCTTTATCAGAGATAGAATGAATATACGGAACGGCCGTTAGACAAGGTTGGACAACAATTAAAATATTATAACATTTTATTTAAAGATTGACATAGTGTTTTATAACTATTGCAAGCAATTAATGACTGCTCACATTAATTAATTATACATATATCCGGATCCCAGGAAAGTGTTTTCCACGTCTCAATTACCTCCCAGGAATGTTAACCATTAAAAACCCATCTTCACTATACAAAGACTGGAGTGGCATTCTCGTAAAATATCAGATCCATTACGAAGTTTTTCTGAGAAGTTTTATAATTGATGCCTTCGATGCTTTCGAGGAACTGAGTTCAAATGGTAATTGAAAACAATAGAATCGGATTCGGTTACGGGATATAATATGATCGATATTATGTTTTGCTATTCATCAGTACCTTACTAATTATTTCATTAAGTAAGTAATTAAATAATTAATAAAAAATATGGATAAATATTACGGCATCATACAGTTATTATTTTGGACTCACTAAACAAACACTCCGTAAATTCTTGTACAAATGGGCCAAATTAGCTTACTTAAAATAACTATAATGCAACATGAGTCATAGCGTCTAGGGCATAAAGATTATAATTATATGTGTCTGGTTTTACTAGTAAACAACGAGTTGTCCAATTAATATTTTGTTAGATAATCTTGCCAGCACAGTGACCTAAGATGTCCTACCTCGACAAAAGAACACTAATGAACGGTAGCACAAATATGACTAAATTGTCTCATTTATATCACCAGCACTTAAATTAAACAAAATACTATGTAATTAATTAATAAGTGCACAAGAAGTAATGCTTTAAAACTGTTTAAGCTACTAGGGTGGCAGAAAACTGAGGATATTTGACGAGTCTTCAATAATGTTTCATCGTTTGAGTGTGAACGAAAATAGACACACAATCGAGAATTCCCGTTGAATTTCAAAATATATTGACTTATACAGACACAGTTGCCTGATACACTCCAGACGGCAATAAATAAAGATTGGAAAAACAGACCAAGCAACATCGACTGGAATACTCACCTATCTTATTAATTAAGAAACTGCTGTTTTGTTAAAGGTTTCTGTCGGTGCCATGGTTTAATGTTATGTTAAATAACGATGTCGAACTCCTATAGAATAGTTAGTTTCAATCCTAATATATGCAATAGTAAATACATGCTAGATATTGGGTTTTATGCGACGTGGAAAAACCTGATGACGTTCCATCGCTCCGCTAGTTGGTGGACCACGGGAACGCGGAAGCATACTTCCGAGGTCAGCGTTACAAGATACTCAAACTCAAACTCAAAATAGTTATTCATGTAAGCCAACAAAGCATTTATTAATAGTCAGAATCTACCACCGGTTTGGAATGCTGCTACCACTGAGAAGATCCGGCAAGGAACTCTTTTCAATGAATAAAAGATGGTGTATATTCTCAGGAACAGCAACAGAATATGAGCAGGCAACACCATTGTCACTAAATAAGTAAATAGTAATCAAATCTAAACCAGATTTAGGTATTTAAATTAGAAAGCTAGTTTAGTGAGGTGTGTATACCTACTCACACTACATCAATTTCAATATTAAAAAAAAAACATAGAGGTGGATATGAAAATAATTGCATTGGTGCGATACTAGAAGAGCGTCAAGCGTCAAGCTTCAAGAACGGGATACGCTGAAAACTCCTAAATCTTTGAAATGTAAAGCGCTGTACCGTGGCGCGTTAAAAGCGATTAAAAACCGACGGGCCAATATATGTTGTGATTTAGTGCGGTCGGGTCTGGTAGGACGCAATTAATCCTATGTCTTATTTATCATGTCGTGTCGCAGCGGGGGACGTGGCGGCGGGTTCCGGGAACGCACCGCGCCGAGCGGGAGAGCTTAGTGGTAGAGCACAGCGGACTAGATTAAAAAAGTTTAAAGACTTGATATACGATTCCTGAAGGTTTGTATACCTACCTAGGTCTATATATTTGGGTACCTATATACCTATAATATACTAAAAACAATCCATTCAGGTATTATTCAAGGTTTCCTCAAATTTTTTTTTCTTCCAAAACTAAATACGCCGCCACCACCTCCACTACCCTGCAGAGTTTCGACTCTATATGGAACGTGGACCGCGACCGCGACCGCCTGGATAGCACCATGCTAGAAGATCTCAACAGTTCCACTCAGTTTTATTGGAATCAAGAAAGCGACATTAACGGCGCATGCTATGTTTAATCATTAGACTAGATAAAAATATAACTTTATAAGTAATAAGTATATTTATACGGTAGGTATATCTACATAAGGAGGTACTTACATACTGAAAATAAAAGTCGTAGTAATATACTACAACTCTACATTCACAGAAACCACAGTCTAACAATAACAGTATAGTTCACGAAATACAAACAAAACAGCCACATGTAGAGCACGAGGTGGATACAGTTACCGGCTACCGTTCCCAGCGATGTACCGGATAAGCCGGGGTACGGGTGTTTACACCCAGTGTTCTAGGAACCCTGCTTTTGGCAAGCGCACAGTTTCATAGAAGTAACGTTGTCACAATAATTTCTATCGCGACATATGCGGGCTATGACCCTGTAGTTGACAAATGATTAGAGCTACAGGAATTGTTATCATTTTTAAAGTTTATTAACAAGTGTGGTTGGCTAAGTTAAAATACTACGCGGATGAAGTCGCGGGGCACAGCTAGTAGTTTATAAAGTTTATTAACATGTATGGTGATAGAGCTAAGGCATCTGACTAAAGCTACGGGCTGGCTCGACCCGGGTAGCACCACCTTCTCACAAAAGATCGGCGTACAGTAGCTACAAATTATAGCTGTGTTTGGAAATATGAGTGAGCGAGCCGAAAGTCCAACCAAAAGAGTGGCTAGAGTGGCTAGAAATATATTAGGTTTTTTTTTATCAGCTATTTGATTATATAATACCCACCCACTATAACATGCAAGTAAACGATACAGGAAGGCGTAGCTTAAAGTAAAGCGAAGAAACTAAAACGTCTAAAATAGAAAGTACCTACATTGTTACAAATAGGCCTTTTCAGTATAATAAAAAATAAAGTGGAGCAAATAGAAAAGCAATACGTTTAAAAGCCATTTATCACCTGTATAATATGTGTTTTGCAGTACATTATGATGTATTAGCGGTATCCGGAATCTGTAACTAAGTAGGAGTCGTCCGCTAAATATTCTGAAAAGGTGTTATTTTGATATTACTGTTCGATTGACTGTAGTTTATTAATTTATGTAAATATTTGCCATAGGTAGCTGGATAGGAAAACACGAGTTAGGTTTTATGCACGTATATTATTCAATTGACAGTAAGAAACAAAGACAATTAGAGAACACAAAAAAATCACTTTTTCATAGACAATAAAAACAAAAAAGGAATAAAAATGTTACAAACATTAAAAAATGTTGAATGATCCAACATACTGCCATCTGAGAAGATGAACTATTATAACTTAACAGCTATAATACTTAAAGCTAGGTTACATTTTAAACATTATAATTATTTTCTAGAGGAAGTACACAGATTTTAACAATTGAGCGTTTGTGGGTATTACCATTGGAAGTTTTTACTTCCACGACCCTTACCATGTTGTCAGAACCAGTAAAAACCTTAGTGACTCTAGCCATTGGCCAGTACATAGGTGCAGTGTTGTCATCTTTTAATATTACTAATGAACCTACTTCAACATTCGGATAAACATCTCTCCATTTAGGGCGTGTTTGCAAGATATTTAAATAATTTATTTTTACTCCAGACCTTCCAAAACGAGTTTTTTATGTTATTACATAATTTCCAAAACTTTAAGTTATTTCTCATAGGTACACTTGGTTCTGGGTATGCATTCAATGCAGAGCCTATAAGAAAATGACCAGGTGTAAGACAAGAGTAGTCATCTACTTCACTAGAGAGTGGCATAAGCGGTCTGCTATTTAGTATAGATTCAATTTGACACAACACTGTATTAAGTTCTTCATAAGTGAGTAAACTTTGTTGAACTGTTCGCTTTAAATGAAATTTCATGCTTTTCACACCAGCTTCAGCTAAGCCAGCAAATGTGGGTGAATAACAAGGGAGAAAATGAAAATTAATGCCATTTTGTGATGAAAAATGATGAATATCATTTTGATGCTGCTTAGAATTTTGCAATTTATATAACTCATTTAACTGACTGCTGGCACATTTAAAGGTGGACGCATTGTCAGAATATATGTCAGTGGGTAGACCCCTGCGTGCTATGAACCTTTTTAAACATGCTAAAAATGTCTCAGTTTTGAGATCTGATGCTAACTCTAAATGAATTGCTTTGGTCGCAAAGCAAACGAAAACACATACATATGACTTCGTCTGTAAAGGCTTTCTTATTCTAGATTGTTTTATCATAATAGGTCCAGCAAAATCTAAACCAATTTTTTGAAAAGGTCTACTTGGATTTATCCTATCAGCTGGCAGATGGCCCATCAATTGCTTAGCTGTATTAGCTTTTAATTTAAAACAAATAATGCACTTATATAATACTTTTTTTATCTCTCGCATGCCATGTACTATCCAAAATCTTTGATTTATTGTTGACAAGATTAGTCTAGGTCCTGCATGAAGATTCTTTACATGCTCGCTTAGAATTATTAGTTGTGTAACGCGAGAATCTCGAGGCAAGATTATTGGGTGTTTTTGTGAATAGGGAATTGACGCCTTTTCTAAGCGACCACTAGCTCTAACTAGACCGTTGTCATCAATAAAAGGGTGTAATGGCTTTAGGTTTCCTTTAACAATTTTATTTTGATTTTTTAAATCATGAATATCAATACTGAAGTGCTTTTGCTGCTCGGATTTAATTATCAATAATAATGAGTCATTTAATTCTTTAGAAGAAATATAATTTAATTTATTTTTAGTGACCTTAGACTTGGAGTTATGAACAAAACGACGGATATATGCTAATATGCGCTGCATTTTGTTAATATCAGAGTATTTATCTAGAAATTCTAAGTTTATAGACTGTTCACTAGAAACTGTACATACCATAGCCCTTGGAGCTGCTGAGAGTATTTTGACTTCGGGAAGATCAGTGGGGACGGGTAAATCATGTAGACTAACAACTACATATTCGGGGCTGTGTAACATACCTGGACCATTCCACCACATAGTATGTTCCTCTAACTCATGAGGAAGGATACCTCTGCTCAGGCAATCTGCTGCATTCTCTTCTGAACTTATGTAAGACCAACGATATTGCTGTGTCAGTTCTGAAATTATTTTCACTCTGTTTGCCACATATGTGTTCAACGAGGTGATGTTAGTTCTTATCCATGCCAAGACTATTTGTGAGTCAGAATACAAAATTACATCATCAATTTTAAGCTTTATTTTTAAGATAGAATACACCCTAGCGATTAGTTTTGCAAGCAGTACCCCGGCGTTAAGCTCAAGCCTGGGTATGGTAAGACTTTGCTTGAGTGGGTTCACACGTGACTTTGAACAAAGTAAAGATACTTTCACCCTGCCTGTACCGTCGACTACACGTAGGAAAACACAGCAGCCGTACGCGGAGTTAGATGCATCAGCAAAACCTATTATCTGAATAGAGCGTGGCTCGCACAAGCTTACATGACGCGGGATAGCTATTGGTTTCATGACCTGTAGGCTATTATAAAAATCACACCAAGCTTTAAGAAGCCCATCAGCAGGTTGCTCATCCCAGCCCATCTGTGCCTGCCACAGCTTTTGCATTATCACCTTAGCACTTAATACAACCGGACCAGCCAAACCAAGCGGATCATAAAACGTGCCAATTAAACTTAAAATTTCCCGCTTAGTAGTAGGCATGCTATTGTTAGTCATTGGTGATGAAAGCACAAATGAGTCTGTGCTAGTATTATAGTTTACACCTAACGTTTTAAGACAAACATTATCTTTTTGTAATTCTATGTCATCAAACTGTTGTTGTGCTTTGGGAATTTCTTGTAGTAATTGAGAACAATTTGAAAACCACTTATGTAAGTAAAATCCACCTTTTTCTAAAAGACTACAAAGCTCTCTTTTTGTCTGTATAAGCAGCTCGGGGGATTTCTCGGACACTAGTGCATCGTCAACATACATAGAATTTTCAATGATAGAAGCAGCTAAAGGGAATTCCGGTTTGTACCTATCAGCTAACTCTTTCACACAACGTGTGGCTAAGTATGAAGAGCTCTTGAGACCATATGTAACGGTGTTTAGTTGTATACATTGAATATTATCTTGTGGGGTGTCCCTCCAAAGTATATTCTGCAAAGACCTGTACCTAGGGTCAAGTAGGACCATTCTGAACATACTTTTTATATCTGTTATGAAAATATATTCATCTATCCTGAATAACAATAGAATATCAAGTAATTCATTTTGAACTACAGGACCATTTAATAGCATGTCGTTGAGTGATACCTTGTTACTAGTTTTCATGGAACCATCAAATACTACACGACATTTAGTTGTTTTTTTATCCAACCTGAGTACAGGGTGATGTGGTAAAAAATATACAGGATCATTATAAAGATCATATTGACTAATGTCTATGACTGTACCATGGCCTTGCTCAATGTATTCATGAATAAACTCCTTATAAAGTTTAAACAAATTATTATCTCTTTGAAATCGAGATTCTAAGTTATGGAATCTTTTAAGGGCTAAATTGAATGAGTTGCCGAGTGTTTTATTTATTAATTCGAGCGGTAACTTGAGTGGTAGAACAACTTGAAATTTATTGTGTAGAGTATCCAACTTCACAGTTTCACTGAATAATTTTTCACATTCATCATGTTCTGGTAACTTTTCAGGAAAAAACTCAGGAATGCATTCTGTTTTCCAAAACATAGAAAGAGTATCATTCAGTGAACTGTCACACTCTTTGCAAAATAAGGTTGTTACCTGCTGCGCACTATGTGTACTAGGAACGGAACCTGCTAGTACACAACCAAACTGTGTTTGTAGAAGCGAGATGGAAGCCTGGATGCCACCATCATCCTCCTGGCACGACTCTCGGCTGCTTGTAGGATGCTCAGGCGGTAGTATCACCTGAAAAAACACATCAGCACCTAATAAAATATTTATCACACTTGGTTCATAGAAGCTGTTGTCAGCTAGTGTGACATTTGGTGGCAAGTTCAGCTTTCCGAGAGGTATTTTAGTCTGTGGCAACCTGGTTGTAATACTATCCAGTATGTAACACGTAACAGAAATGTTAAATTTTCTAGCAAGGGAAAATAGTTTTAAATTTACACTTTTATTAATATTGTTTATATTGTTGCCTATACCTGATACTGGAGTATTTATATTCTTGGGCTTTAGTTTCAATAGTTCAACTAGGTCTCTAGTAATAAATGAGGCTTGAGACCCACTGTCAAGAAGCGCCTTGACATGTACCTCGGTTCCATTGCTCGCTATGAGTTTAACTCGAGCTGTAGGCAACAGTACCTGCATGGTTTAGGACTCCAGGAATAGAGTTACTGGAGACAGGGCCTTGTCCTGATGCAGTAGTGTGTTATGTTTTTCTTTACATATTTGACACTTGAAATGGTATCTACACTGCTTCTTGTGGTTAAATAAACAAATTTTGCACAAATTATTGTCTGTTACAACCTGTATTCGCTCATCAGCCGTCATGAGTTTAAATTTAGGACAAATAAATAATTTGTGTGGCAACTTACACAATGTACAGGACGGTGGCGGTGTTGCTGCCCTGCTAGAAGATACATCACTGCTGACCGTTGCTACATGAGCAACCTTGAGGCTGGACGGTGTGCTTTCCCTTTCAGCATTTTCAAGAGCTAAAGCACGTTTCTCTAAAAATGCAATTAAGGAATTTACAGTTGGATCTGTTTCTTTGTTCAATTGAAACTCCCTATTACACAACAGGTCTAATTTTCTGGTCAGGATGCAGAGTACAATAGAGTCCCACTGTTCGACTTTGTGATTCAAATTTCTTAATGCAGCAAGCTGTTGCTTCACTATTGATATAAATGACCTTATGTTACAAGCTGTTGACTTAGTCATAGGTGCAATGTCCAATAATATGTTAATGTGTTCATTAGTTATTTTATACTTATTGTTGTAACGATCATCTAGTAATTTTTTAGCCTCGCGATAGCTGTCACTGACTATCGGTAAATTCCTTATTATATCTAAAGCCTCACCTTGTAAGAAATTACGTAAATAGACTAACTTTTGAACATCTTCCAAATTTGAATTTTTATGTATTAGTGCTTCGAACAGATCGGTAAACGGCTTATAATCAGAATATTTACCTGTAAATATGGGTATTGTAATGTCCGGCAGCTTGTATGGTTTGGAAACAAACTGCGGTGAAAACGGCGCGGTTTTGCTGTCTGATGGCACCTTTTCATTTAACAGAAGGGTTTTAATTTTCGACAAAGTTTGCAAATACTTTTGTTCGACGGCGTCGGAGTCGTCGGCGGAAGGTTCTAAGGCACATATCTCTAAATTTAAATTATCAAATCTTTCAAGGTTCGCCCTTAGACGCTCTTCTTTTATAAGTAGCGATTGTTGATCTAAGGTCATATAAAGCTTAGGGTCAGAAAAATAATTATGAGCTTTTGTGATGTTGCCTTTTACCGCAGCACGCTTTCTGATTAACACCGTCATAGCGGCATTGTCTGCCGAATCTGACTCTCCGTCAGACATCGTTACACACAAACACTTAAAAGTCCTTAATTATACTAAAGAGCGATTGCTTATAAACAACAAGGACCAATAAAATGGCGGATGTCTGCGATTACTTCGATCTTCCTTTAGGATCCCGACGACGGAAGTGGCGATAGTATCGGATAGCCGAAGTGAAGTTTGCCACATATGTGTTCAACGAAGTGAAGTTTGTTGACCAAGCTCAGCAGCGCCCAGGCAGCGAGTAGCAGTGTCGAATGTTTTATCGCACCAATAGGCGGGCGCAATTGCATGGATATGCAAAGCACACCAGCGCTCCGGACAACGGGTGGAACACTACCCGTAAAGGCGCGGGACTTGAACGCGCCAATAATGGACGAGCGCTTCAGATGAGGGCACCTCAGCACTCCAAGCGGCGAGAAGCTGATATCAACTTCACGAGCGTAACAGCGCTGCGTGTCTGCGTGGCGTCGACTTGCTGAACTAGTAGCTGGCGTTCTAGAACTTCTGTATGCACCGCAATAAATATGTATGGTGGAGTTTACGTCAATAATATTGGTTTTATAAAGTTCCAACAATACTTCCACCGATTTTAATACGGAAATCTATAGATATAACACACGCGGCATAAAATGTATGTTGGCGTTTCCACACGCGGCCTCTATAGTCCACACTTGGTCAGGCTCGCGGGCACTGCTCAACACAATATCGAAAACTCGCGAGTCCCTTTTATGCGAAGGACCATGTTCGATTGACTGTAGTTTATTAATTTATGTAAATATTTGCCATAGGTAGCTGGATAGGAAAACACGAGTTAGGTTTTATGCACGTATATTATTCAATTGACAGTAAGAAACAAAGACAATTAGAGAACACAAAAAAATCACTTTTTCATAGACAATAAAAACAAAAAAGGAATAAAAATGTTACAAACATTAAAAAATGTTGAATGATCCAACAATTACAAACAGATTTGTAATATCAAAATAACACCTTTTCACTAAATGCATATGAAAGTTCATACGACACCTATAACAAAAACGCGATTTAATTTTTTTTTGTCTGTCTGTCTGTCTGTGTGTTTGTTCTGGGTAATCACCGAAACGGCTGAACCGATTTTGACGGGACTTTCACTGGTAGATAGCTGATGTTATAAGCAGTAACTTAGGCTACGTTTATATTAGAAAAACAAAATTAAAAAAATGGGTTCTGTCGCGCGGGCTCAGAACGCGGGAGCGGGCTTTTTTGTTAAATTAAATTCCACGCGGACGAAGTCGCGGGCTCAGCTAGTAATAAAATAATTTAGTATTTTTGACGTCCCACTCCTAGGCACGGGCCTCCCCTACTCCACTACGAGGGGGATTCAGGCCGTATATCACCACGCTGGCCCAATGCGGGTTGGCGGATTTCACATGCCTTTCGAAAATTGGTTAGATTTTATAAGACATCCAGGTCACGATGTTTTTCCTTCACCGTAAGCAAGTGATAATCATCTAGAAATTATGATTCGCACATGGATTTTGAAAAACCCAGACGTGCGAGCCGGGGTTTGAACCCAGGACCTGGTACTCGCAAGACGCGTGCTTAACCAATCGGCTATCACTGCTTTTTAATATTTAGTATTATTTAAAATTTATATTAATCATAAGGCTCAGTGCATGCTTACAGCCACGTATTTATTACCCACTTTCGATATGGCCAACCGGATCTTGAGGAATAAATAACCTAATAGAATTGCAAACGGAAACATACAATTATAACTTCCTAATATGACTATTCCCAGTGTTCATATAAGCACTTAATTAATGCTATCCGACACACATACAACCTTTTCAGTGATAAGTACCTACTTTTTTCAACAACATCTAAGTACATATCAGTCAATTGGCCATGCATCCTATTCTTAAAGCGTCCGGCTCACATCTGCGTTCGTTAGTGCGTCCGTCAGACGGAGTGACAACGTCTAAACTAGGAGTCTGCGTCCGCGTCTTGCAGATTGACATCTGTAGCTCGGGAGATCAAAGACGGGACTTAATAGGCTGTAGGATCGAATCTGCTATGTATCGGGCGATCGTGCATACCGCCTGAGTACCTGTGACCTCCTAGACGTATGATGCATGGTTGTAACGGTATCCTTGCTGGCCTTAACCGATGAAACAGGATTTAGGTCTTCGTTGCGCTCGGAGGGAGTAAACGCTAGACAAGACAAACGGTTTGCGATCCACAGGCGTTCTGTATTATGTACAGTCAACATCAGAATCAGCTTAGTATTTTAAATATCCATAAGTATAAAGTCTCTATATAAAATATTCTGTAATCGTTTACTTTAGAGACTTCCTAGTGGCACATTATTATGACGTGTTTTAAAATGCAATTGTTTTTGGGATTTTCAGATACCAAGCTTCTTGTGATGTTGACTGTAGCAGATGTAAAGAACTTGAAACTCTATTGCCTAAGTAACAAGATTGATTTAGTTATTGCGTTAAAATCGCAACGGGCCGCTTTGTTGTGATAGAACTGCTAGCAAACCCCTTAACTAATTATGTTTGTTAAATACATATTTACCGGAGAGCAGGTTTACATAGTCTCTCGTACCGTACATAACACCATCGTTTAATCAATTTGCCCGCATATCCATTGATCAATTTGTCACTTGTAATACAAATCTTTTTTAACACCTCTTCTTCCGGTCCACGTTATCTCGAGCTTTCACATTCCGTGTTATCCTAACGGTCATGGTTTTCTATCTGTCATCACTTTTCATTCACCCACTTGGCATGTCGACGATTAGCGTAAATATTTTCCATAAAGTTCCCAGAATTACTTCGATATTGTTTTGCTGCGGTTCTCGTGCAAATTACCGTATTTTAAATGGCGAAAGTGTGATCTTTGTTAGTAAGTACTTCAAAGATCACTCGAGATTTTGAAGTGTTTACGACTCGTCATCCTTGTTTACTTCCATCGATTGTTGTGTTTATAGTTCGTGAACACAATCAATTTGTTGCAAAACTTAAACAACGGCGGTTGAGTGTTTGTTTTGGCAAAATGCCGTCGTAACGCACGCGTCAAAAAAGTGTTTTGTCAACAAAATATTAAATAAGGCCTACGTTTTCACAAAACGAGGAGATGAGTTGTTAAATGACTAATAAAATTGTCGGCGCACGCTTTAACATTTAAACTGATGTCTCACATTTAATGCATTTTATTTTAGTGATTATTTCATTAAATAATCGTTTGTGAGGATCATATTCGGCACCGTATCGTCCGTTTTGTTTGGATATCGAGAACATCTAATTGAGTTACTTAAGATGAACCATTTATTACGTCTAATAATCGTGTATTACTTATAAATTTTACTGACGTCCTCCTTTCCTCACCTCGTTAGTCCCTGTCTAATTAAAAAAAATGATATCTCACGTTGAACATAATAAATTTAGCTCAAATCATTATGAAGTTACCTAAGAGAAATGATTTATTAACTGCGTCAAAGATCATAAAGTAAAAAAATTAAAACTTTAGAAATGGACATGACACAAAAATCAACAGGCCGAGCGTAAGTTACGCAAGGCGATGTAAAGATACCATTATTACAGAAATTCTTAATAGGTTAAGCACACGGATGTTATCAGGGTTGTCACGCACGTTGTTTCCACACGTGGATAGTACAATATTTTTGTAACCGATTCCAAAATACACTGTTTTGCACCCGTTACGATCAGATGAATTTACGGTTTGGTAATAAAAACCGTGTTATTCATTGTACTGAAAGTATTTCATGGGTTGACAGTGCTCAATAAAACAATACCTACACAAATGAACAACATTATCTTTTATTATACACTATCAATCATATTTTTTCAGTGCATGCGCTCCCGAAATCGATCTGAAAGCCACAAGAAACAGTTTTGACGCAACAATCAATAATCCTCGGTTACCTACCAAGAACCCTAGAAAAGCATCAGTGAAGAAACAATAATGCCAAATAAAGAGTGCGACAGCCCTATTCACTATGGTCGCGCAGGTTCTGTGACAAGTGCACGCTGCTCCTACGCGCCATACCGGGTAACTCGTAGAATGCACGTGCGCCTCCCGAGTTACCGCGGTGCCACATAACCGCCGTATACCTACGTAACATGAAACAAAAATAACTCTTTGCAATTATTTTTGGATGTTTCGTATTACTTTTTATTGGACTTGTCTTATTTTTATTATGCCAATGATTTTTTGTATATTTATTGTCGCTATTAAGACTTTAAGCGCGCATTCCTTTTGTATGTAAATTATTATTAATATGAATCACTTAAAGTATTATTATGTCACATAAGTTTTCCGTTTCCTCATCTTATTAATGCTCCTTAAAGAAATAATTATACACTTAAATCGATAGACTATTTTGCAGACTCAAATGTGCCTTGTCGTCTCAAATAACATGATAATGATTTTATAAATAATTATTTAAGTAAATACTATGGTTTAAGCAAGAAAGCAAAGGAAACATCCAATTTGGTTACCTAAAGTAAAAGTGTTACTAACAGTTCCGTAGTTTGAAAAAATATGTGTAATTATTTATTATTTTATACCTACTCATAATATAAATACATAAGTAGGTCAGAAGAAAGTGAAGCATAGAATATTATGTTTTCGAATGTTTGTGTAAATTATTAAAATAAACAATCCTTTCGTAAATTCATTCAATCACACGAAGAGTATTAAAGTGAATGTTAGCAAAGTCCAGACTTGTGTGGGTGCCAATTATTGGTAGAAGATCCTAGTATGTAGTAATCCGGCACAGGAGTCACGGTATTCTACCTATGCTAGGCAGTACATCTTTTGACTGATTAACTACTGTAAATAGGTAATCTGGGAACGCAGTAAGCAGGCTGCAGTCACTTCGTATAAATATAAATAATCAGCCAAATCGGTAAACATGAATTGGGAAATAGCTCTTAAGGTGAAGGCGCCTGTCTAGCCCGCGAAATTCAAAATTTTCGAGTATTTTTATAGTTTATCCAAAATCTGAAAACATTTAAGACAAGATTTTGTGATTTGCGACAAACACAGTATGCAGTGCGTTTATTAATACATTTATTTTACTCTAAATATTATCACGGTGGATATGATACTAGTAAATCACTAAATATACAAAACTTGCCAGATTATCTGGATAGCTGTCGTTCTTGAAATGTTTTAGAGTATGTTGGATATATTAATAAATGCACTGCACACGGTTTTTTTCGCGAATTACAAAATGTGCCTTTTATTATTGTCAGATTTTGAAAAATTTCTAAAAAACCTCAAAAAATTTGAACTTCGCGGGCTAGATGGGCGCTTTAGCCTTAAGGATATATACGCCCGAAGCTAGCCTGGTCCCGAATAAGTAAGCAGAAGTGCACTGTAGCACACACATATTTCAGTAATGGAAAATCACAGAAAATCGGCGTAAACTAGCTATTATAGCTGTGTTTCGTACGATGATTGAGAGATTCTTCTTCTTCTATCCTACTCCTCTTCAGGTTGAAAACGTGCGAGCAATGCCATTGGTATTGCAGGCATCTATAAGCTACGGTACCTGCTAACTTTGATAAAGTTATCAAAGCCTGCTAAGTAACAGGCGAGTCGGACACTTGAGTCTTTGTTTCAATAAAAAAATAAGAAGTGTACTAGGTTAAAGCTAGGTCATAATTTCGGGTGTAGGTACTTATTTAAAAAAATAACATACTTATGAATGAGGCAGTGATGGCAAAATTGGGAATGAGCCGTCAACATGACTAATGGTCTCGTATCGAGGTGACGCGACCCACAAGCGGCCCGCCGAGATAATCGGAAGTCATGTAAACTTGACCCCTGTGTCTACGAAGACAGTGAAAGTCTACGGTAGCTGCGCGTTCAATGGTCGCTTACACATGAATACGCAACGTGGTATACCGTCAGAAACGGTAAACCCGGTAATCCATAACAACGCACTTAACAGCGTACACACTGCTGTGGTTTCATTTCCTAATGTAGAATCCATATTTCGTGAACAGCATGTGTAGCGGGTACCGCAATGGACTGCCGGCCTGGTGCTCAAAGTTATGTAGAACGAAAAGTACTCATCGTAAATATTTTCTTACTATTTCGTAAGTAGAACATTTACCTAGTTTGTTGGATGCTAGAAATTTGAATACAGTGAAGCCAAATGTCTTTAGGCACCTTCTCAAAGACTTGTGGAGAAATGGTTGGCGTATGTGTGTATTAGATATTGAACATTATCTATACAAATAAATAAAATTGGAGTGTCTGTTTGTAATATCAAAATAACACCTTTTCAGAAAATGCATATGAAAGTACATACGACACCTATAGCAAAAACGCGATTTAAAAAAAAATTGTCTGTCTGTCTGTGTGTTTGTTTCGAGTAATCTCCGACACGGCTGTACCGATTTTGACGGGACCTTCACTGGCAGATAGCTGATGTTATAAGCCGTTACTACGGCTACTTTTATTTTAGAAAAAAAAAAATGGGTCCTGTCGCGCGGGCTCAGAACGCGGGAGCGGGTTTTTTTGTTAAGTTAAATCTACGCGGACGAAGTCGCGGGCTCAGCTAGTAAAATATATAATTTAGCCCTTTTTGATGTCCCACTCCTGGGCACGGGCCTCCTCTCACTACGAGGGGGATTAAGGCCGCAATCCACCACACTGGCCCAGTGCGGGTTGGCGGATTTCACATGTCTTTCGAAAATTGGTTAGATTTTCTAAGACACGCAGGTTTCCTCACGATGTTTTCCTTCACCGTAAGCGAGTGATAATCATGTAGAAATTATGATTCACTCATAGATTTCGAAAAACCAGAGGGGCGAGCCGGGGTTTGAACCCAGGACCTGGTGCCCGCAAGACGCGTGCTTTAACCAATGGGCTATCTTGAATATTATAAATTAATTTAATATTTATAATTTGTATAGTATACTTGTTTATGCCCGCGACTTCGTCCGCGTAGTATTTAACGTAACAAAAAATTCGGGATAAAAAGTATTCTATGTGTTAATCCCGGTTATAAACTATCTGTGTTCCAAATTTCATCCAAATCTGTTCAGTAGTTTTTGCGTGAAAGAGTAACAAACATACATCCACACTCACAAACTTTCGCATTTATAATATTAGTAGGACTAGACATCCTTGTTAAACTTTCTAACCTCCCACACACCGTCACCCCTGGGAACACGCCCCTAAGGGATAATAAATTCGCTTTGTAACTCGATCTGTGAGCACAGAAAATGCTCGTATTTTCCTTTGAGCTGAATAAGTGTGTCAGTGTGGCAGCCGTAGGCGATGCGACTGTAACCTGACACGGCACTGGCCGGTACATCGTAAAGCAAACGCGTTATTGCACTGAGCGCCTCCAAACGGTATCGCCGCCAACGTGGAGAAGAGACACCGATATCTAACTATTAATATCTATTTAGATTGCTATTAATAACCAGCTGTCACTAAAACGCTTAGATAAAGTAAAGCCTTAGTTACTCCTTATAACATCTGCTATCTGCCTGTGAAAGTCCCGTCAAACACGGTCCATCCGTTTTGGAGATTAGCAGGTACAAACAGACAGACAAAAATATATAAAAATGTTATTTTGTTATAAGTAGTTACTTTAATTAATTTACTAAAAATATATTATAAATAAACACTCAAATCGTATTTCTTTGTATAGTAGAGTGCCCTTTCTATTCTAGTATGGATATCGATGTTTTGAGTAATTATGTTGAGCCGACCACTGAAGATAAGAAACGAAAATTTCAGACAGTCAGAATCCTACAAACGTTGCGATACGTAACGATTTTCTTCTTTCGCAATTAAAGTTTTCCCTTTTTAGACCGCGATAACGGGGAATTGTGGCATAGTCCATCACGCTGGTCCAGTGTGGGTTGGCGAACCCCACACGTGTTTCGAGAACTGATTAGATTCTTTATTTTACAGGCTTCCACATGAATTTTCCCTTCAACGATAATCATGTGACAAATTTTGCATCTTTAAATCTACTATATTAAAATAAGTCGGGTTTTCCTTCCTGACGTTATAACTCCAGAACGCACGAACCGATTTCCACGGTTTTGCATTCGTTGGAAAGGTCTCGGGCTCCGTGAGGTTTATAGCAAAGAAAATTCAGGAAAAATTTCAACAGAACGCGGACGGAGTCGCGGGGCACAGCTAGTTTAAAATAAAAATGTGGCACCAACCAATGTTATATAATATTATTGGTTTTTTTACAAATTGGATGATGGATTATTTTCGGTTTCACTTACAAAACAATCGAGATTTTATCTAACTAATTGAAGTACTCGAGGCTAAGTAAACACGGAAACTTCCAGTACATGGCTTATTATAAATATAGGTATAAATAAGGTGTACCAAAAATAGACGTATCCACTCTTTTAACCAAAAAGAACCTTCATGGTTATCGTCTGGTTATTAATTAGTATGTTAAATATACAGTAGCCGATATCAATATGGAATAATTGTACTTGATTCTTATCAAATTATTTTGATTCACGTTTTTAAGGTTGTCACAGCTATATTTGGGATGCAACATGTCCCATGATATTAAATATGTGGCATCTCCGCATATATTATCATGAGATATTTCGTAAAAAAACGGTTTTGGATGATTTACTGGGTTTAAACGTTTCACGATTGATAGGTAGGTAAGTACTTGCTGTGGTTTCGTGTACATTTAAAACATAGGTCAGTAATATCATACAAAAGTTTAAACATGTAATAAACGCGTGCCTTGTCAAAATTCATCATCTACCAAATGCTGCTTGTGGTCTGGATTTCAGTCGCAAAAAGTTATGTTAAGCAATTCTAATTTTTGTAAGACATGTGAAATCAGCTCGGCAGAGAATGCAGAATCGGCCAGGATGGTGGATTATGGCCTGAATGCCTGTGTGTGTGTAATATGTGGGTATAACAATTGCTTTGCACCTTATCATTAAGACAATGCGAAAAATGTGGGTCCACCATTGCCTGTAGCTCCCACAGATATTAAAATCATATCTATTCCTTTATCATTAAGGTTTAAGTTAAAATAGAAAAAAATGCTGCCATTTTTTGCGAAAAAGCGAAGAGCCCGTCACCGGATGATGAATGCCGACCAACGCCCCTCAGTTTAGTCAGGTCGCGTTAGTTTTGTTTGGGGTATTCTGAGCCCAGAGGTATGCGCTAATGACGGCGAGGTGGGGCGATAGACTGCATACCACCGCCGCAACAAAACCAATCAAATTGCACGCTGATGTCTGGTCATAAGAGGTATTCAAAGCCATGTCAGTACTTGTTTATTTACAGTGGATGGTGATGAATATAGCACACAGTGCCGCCTATTGTAACGTATTCAATATCTACGTTTCTCCGTTTCAAGACTCAGGTTAATTTTATTAAACTACATAAATTAGGAAGATGAAGATGGTGCCGATTTTGTTGCTACACACTGCACTTGAATAAACTAACTGTATAGCCATCCTTGTTAT
This sequence comes from Notodonta dromedarius, assembly GCA_905147325.1. Classification (NCBI taxonomy): domain Eukaryota; kingdom Metazoa; phylum Arthropoda; class Insecta; order Lepidoptera; family Notodontidae; genus Notodonta; species Notodonta dromedarius. Next base: position 4,598,755 of record LR990167.1, read on the forward strand.
AGTCGTGACGTGTGAGCAAGACGGGAATGTGGTCGTGGTTTAGTGACAAAATAATCGACGTCAATATTTGACATTTAGAAACTCACATTTGCCCGCGATTTCGTCCGCGTTAACAAGACAATGATGCCATATGCTTATGACCATTTTAAATGACTTCTTTAGTGTAGAAGGGTTAGTACTATGGAGAGGCCAAGCTGTATCTCTGGTTGATCCCAACGAAGTTAAATTAAATGAGGCTTAGATATAAAGTTAGACACCAAACGGTCAAAACGGGTGTGTTCAGGTTCAGTATATTTTGCGTTATGACGCAAAATATACTGATTACGTCCCTGTACCCTATCCCGACGGTTTTTTCTAGAATATCCTTATGTTAACGGCTTTTTTACGCCGTATTATAATTACAAGGTCTATTTTAATAATTCACGATGCATGGCGCCTCAGTAAATGCGAAAGACGATGTACCTACCTACCACGAAAATAAAGTGCATTTTTAACTGTATTTTTTAGACAACAGCTACACTAAACATACCGCTAAACTGTTTTCACATTATCATCAAACATTGCACATAGAGCGATTATTACTTTTTTGCTAAATCTATGTTTAAGAGTTGATTCATCAACTATTTGTTGCAAAAACATAATAAAACTTGGACAGCTGTCAAAGGCCCTTGTACTCTGTATCACCAATTAGTTGTTGGCACTCACTGTCAGCTATTATGAATAGGAAGGCGATAACTTTGATGTATGATGTGGTGATGATTATTTTATTAATGTTGCCAAGGAGTTATAAATCCTGAAGCTGGATACGGTCAGAAGTAAAAGATACATCATAGAAGAATAGTTTTCATGTGAAAAGGTTCCACTCCAATAGTGGTCGTGACTGTGGAAGAAAAGTGAAATGATTGGAAGCAAAAGACCCTCCCCTGTATGCCGTGAAAAGGGTCTACAGCGATTATGATTGAAGAGGTGTAATCCATGGACCATACCACCAATGGGATTCCGCACTTTAGGATAAAAGATTCCGGAAAATATACGCTTAAAGTGCATAAGATTTTTTCGGAATTATTTGATGCATGTTGTGCAAAAGGTGGTCCAACATTATCTTAAATTTCTCTACATATACCTACTAGAACGTACCTATTACTTAGTTAGAATATCAAATGATATGACTCTCTCAAGTATTATAACTACTTCTAAATATATATAACTCAAAGGTGACTGACTGACTGACTTGACGGACTGACATAGTGATCTATCAACGCACAGCCCAAACCACTGGACGGATCATAAGAAAGGATTTTGATGAATTCTACCCCCAAGGGGATAAAATAGGGGATGAAAGTTTGTATGAAACATTTTTAAATTAAATTCCACGCGGACGAAGTCGCGGGCACAGCTAGTATAATAATACAACCTTAATGCTCAATTCTAAGCTTCGTTAACTTATCCGATAGGTCAAGCTATCAAGCCCGATCTTGTTGCAGATAATTTTCTTCGGGCAACGTCGTATCTTAGCTTATCTATATTTATATATAGGTACCATTTCCAAGCGTGTTTACTAAATCCTAACGACATCAACTCGCCAATTTCGTGAACACAAATTTAGATAAGCATAAATAGTATAGATCAAGGTGAGATTATAACGTTCAGATTTTTTTTTTGCAGAGTCACGACTTTTTTTTTGGTATAGACACGATACTTGAGTATTATGGTAATTGAGTTAGCGTTAAAGGCAATAAAAGTTGCATGTGCTCGCGAACTTAGAAATCAATGGAGCTAGTAGTGTTTACTACCGATTAAAACTTAATTTGACACAGTTATAAATATCGCTATCTTCCTCATGTAAAACGAGCAGAGAAGGATGCCCATACATTTTGTTTGTGTGCTATTGTAAACCTGAATCTACATGTGTCAAGAGTCAAGACTATTATTTAAGGTGAGCTCAGGTAAGATCGGACATGGGTGAAGACCGGATGAAATTAGTTCCCGGCGAATTTGGCCATGTTTTATAATGTTGTCAACATTTTACAAGACGCCATTTATCCTGCCGTGACCAGTAGTTCCCGCTAGTCGCTCCGGCAAGTTGGACGTGTGCTACGCGCCAAAAAGCAAAAAAAGGGAATTTTTGATATTTTTCAGTCTTCCGATCTTCCCCCTTTGATTTTTGATTGCATATTTTGGCGAGAATAAATCTCGTTTTATTACTATGTTCTCTGAATACTGGTTTTATGGGCTGATAGCTAGATAGAACTGATCCAAACAGTCCTAGGGTCACTGTAGGCAAAGATCCGGTGTTCACCCGGGCAGGACAAGATCGGATAAAATTTACGCGTTCAAAAAAAGGGCAGTGGCTGTCAAACTTTTATTATATGTCCCCTTGAATGCCATTCAAATTAAATGTTTTTGTTCACATTGCACCGTTCATAATATATAAATCAGATTCAGATTCATTTTCTTCATATAAACCATTTAGGTTACATAGTAAAATATCATTTTTTTCATATCTAGGTTATACCTTTTTGACACATTACAAAGTTTGAGAATCACAAAATCACAAAATTTTTGCATCACGGGCAAGATCAGATGCCAAAAACCAATAATTCGGATAATCGATCAGAACATGCGTGTTTGTTGGAATAAAAGGTTATATTTTAAATATGTTTTAGAAGGATACATTTTGGATATAATCCTTTATAGACATTGCTCTCCAAGCACTAGAAGCAACTTTCAAATGCTGTCCGGTCTTGCCCTTTGAAGGTAAAATTTTCATCATGCCCAAAAAAAAATGTCTCGTCTTTGCTCACGTATAAGTCGGAAACCAATGAGTTTACAAACACAAAAAAAAACAGCCCTAAACTACGTATATTCGTTAACAATTAGCACCGTGTTTGAATAATCTGACGTATATAGAACTTGAGAAAAAAAAATCTAGGCAGGTTCCCTCAAATTCTCAAATGTTAGTCCGATCTTCCCTGAGCGCACCTTATACAGGGTATTTCAAGAGTCCGAAATAATAGGTTCTTGGGGATTTTAATTTTTAATGCGTATCGGATATAGAGTTAAATGGTGTCATCAAATTTTATTGATAAAAAAATGTAGGTAATATATTTATCTCAAGGACTTATTTCCAACAACTATTTCTTGAATATTGCTGGCTTCTACTGGTAAGTAAATGTAGTTTACATTGTTTTGTATGATAGTATGATTAGTTGAGACAAATAAGTATTCAAATGCCCGTAACTCAGAACATTTGACAGTTATGCATATTCTTTATTTAATAAGCATCAACATCAGCTACCACATATGTACCAAAATTATTATATCGGCCTTTCGAAATAACCCGTTGAGGCGTAACTGCACCTGTCATTGCGGGCCGACGTGGGCAAGTGCCGTATTCCAACTCCAATACGAATATTAACATTTAAATACAACTTACAACCAATAATTATTTTCTATAAAATATATTTTTTGTTTTTTTTAGGCAAGTTAATTATTATTTACATCTATAAATAATTATCGGGCGATAATTACAAAGTGCATCGCAATATAATATTTTTAAATACACGTTACAAACGTTTCCGTTAACTTCGACGATTAAGTTAACTGTGATTGTAATAGTGTGGTGTGGAAACTCTTTACTCATGTGGTAAGTCATAATGAAGGTCTGATTGCTTGACTGTACTGTTAACCACATCGGTACTGCCGTTGTGTTGGATATGAGACCAAGGATTTAAACTACAATTAATAGGTTAAGAAAAAAAGTCGATTTGGATGAAAACAACACAATATCGAGGGGTGAAAGGCTGTTTGTTTTAATCGACACTTTGGGCTTGAGTAATATACATATTCGGAACAAGCTTTTTTTCTGCGGCAGCTGCTAGCGCGTACGTAGGGCAGGTATCCAAAAATATCCAGTGATTTATTATATTTCTTTTGCCCTTAGAATTCGTCCCTGGCATACCAGAAATAGCCGAGACGACATAATAATGTAAATGAATGCACCCGATTCTGTGCGCCGTTGGGATTTAGCCGCGTTCCTATGCATTTCTACGGGCTCGTCATCGTTAACTGCCGTCGGGCCACTACTACAGATGCTCATCTTTTATCGAACACACCAAAAATATATACCTATTTATTTCTTACCTAGCTGACCCGACAAACGTTGTCCCGTCTTAACTTTGAATATTGAATTCAAATTGTTTCGCTCAACTTTTTTAATTTTTCTTACATAAGAACCTTCTCCTGACAATAATAAACACAAAAAAATTTGCGAAACCGTTACATCCGTTCACGCGTGATGACCAAGGAAATAGAAATTCATTTTTATATATAAAGATTTCAATTATTTTTGTGTACTACTTATCGCGGGTTAAGTGCTGAGTCCTGATTAGGTAGGTACGGATATGCTGGGTTAAATCCCATAAGTCAAAAAGAAGGGGGGAGGCTGAGCTGTAAGGGTCAGGTCAATATCAAGCGTGTACATTACCGGCACGATGGAGGCGGGCGCATTCCTCGGGTGGTATGGCTGGATCCTCAGATTCTTCAGCACGGGCACAACACTGGAGTGCTCCCAAAGCGTTTAGAGTTCTCACAACACAAATACACAGAATATTAGGTAGATTTCACCCGATTAGGAATGTTAGGCACAGGAGCACGCGCGAGAACGTGTTATGCCACATGGAAGTCGGTCAGTACAGTGTCATGAAGGGGGAAAAAAGACAACAGCACAAAATATCACATTAATCGGAGGTAGGACGATGACGGTAGGCGGGACACATTTTAGCTAGCTACCTACATATACGGACCGAGTGGAAAAAGTATAAAAAACGACCAGCGAGTCACTCTGCGCTTGGCTTTCGGACGCAACGGACGTATTTTGTTGTGATAGGAATGTTTCCTTGTGGTTGTTGTCAAAGTTAATTTAAACGCTGTCAGTTAAATTGTACAAGCAAAGATCATTGTAAGAACTAAATTTTAGATAGGTACTTGGGTTGTATGTTGTCATTTTTTTTTTAAGAAATTACTCGAGTAGTTTCTAAGACTAAATGTATTTGTTGTGCATCTACGAATTGTCCACGGTGAAGTTATGTTCCTTAGCTCTATGATAGATATGGTTCATAAATAGTCGTGTGACGTCACATCTGGGAACATTATTGAAGTAAAATTTAATATATAGGTATACCTATGCGTGTGTATCATACCCGATGTATAGATGTATAATATCCATAGATTCTTATTATTGTACATTTATCTGAATTATGCAAAATTCATCCGACAAGACGTACTAATGATCCTGATTAAACAAGTTTTTTTTTTAAATTTTACATTTATAACATATGAAAGCTGTTTTACATATCTAGATAATAAAACATAATCGCGCTCATCTAATTTGGCTCGCGAGCGCTGACAACACCATATTGATTGTACCGAATTTCATTTATATTGTAGAAAATAATTTATTGATTATAATTTGCATAATGTTAAAATACTTCGCAATCAATTAAATTGGGAATAGGTATCTGTTGATCTATTGCCCATAAAATATTGCGCAAAAAAGCTATACCTATTCAATAGCGAACCGAATAAATTGTTCGATTACCATAATCTATAAATTATATTACACACATTTACTAACACGTAATACAATATAACAGGTAGGTAAATAATGGCGTAATAGCCTCGGACATCATAATTGTCACATCCATATAAGAAATGAACCGGTACTCACTACTTCGATGCGCTAGGAGAATTAGTCGCACTCAGTAGCGTAGCGTTCGTTACGTTAACGTATGCGTAATCCGTCCCACCCACATTACAGTAGCTCTACCATCAGTTTATTAGAACGTAGAGTTGCTGGTGGCTAGCGCATGTGTAAAATCATGGAATGGCAACTTGTTAGTTCCACAGGTGGCCGATAGGAACGCTGTACAATTTGCCTTAATTTTACGTAGACGCCAAGATCTAGCGAGTATATGACACGCGTAACGAATGGTAGAGCTACAGATTTCTCGTAAAATATTGACAGTAACAGATTGTTTTCTCGATGACTTTACGATATTGTTGGGGGACAGTATTCGTAGTAAACGTCGTAGGTATTCATAGTAGGTGCCGCTTGTAGACCGGTAACGTAGAGACTAGAGACTCAATTAGCATCCACAGCGACCGGATTGCTCACATTCTTCCCGTTGTATCCGTGATCCGTTCCCATATGCAAGTAAAAGGAACGGCGACGGACTCGCAAACATTTAAATAAACATAGGCGCCTACTATTTTGTCTTCGAGTGACGCAAGGAATGGGGAATTTCGCGATGTGTCGAAATGACGAAATATTTAAAATCGCAAAGCCAAACAGTGCGGCGTCAGTCGGCGAAAGTGGCTCCTTCAGTGAGGTGACAACAATACCGGTGAAAGCCGCCTGCACACGACTGATTTGTCGTCTCAGTAATGACTGTTGCATCGTTTATGTGGTCGCACCTAATACATGCATCTGTCATAGGCACGCATTATAGTAATTTCGCAACTTTATGAATTATATTGTCACGGTACGAGATATCGAATGTTGCCAAATAAATATTTTCAATGGCCGCATGTTCTGGGATATTTTCTTATTCGTTGTTTCTTGGCTTCGTTTATTGACTTACACCGGCGCTTTCGGTATTTATTGCTATCTTGAGCAACAAACAAACATTGATTTAATTAAGCAATAAATAGTTGTCTACAACAACAAAAAAATAAGCACGGGAATCTGTCGGGCCGCGCGGAGCGATGTCCCGACCCTTTACGCAATTAAGATGCACTGATATCGATTCTTGCACTATATTCTTCATGTAGTTTTGTTCAATTTTCAACCTTATTCCGCTATAATTTAAGGGACAGATTTTTATCGCTATGGGCTGATGAAAGCCAGCATAGTGCGGCAGTTTGAGTGACAGGGCAGTGTCCGGCGGTCACGAACGTGGGACAGTGCATCGACGCTTAAGCATTGTTACTTAACCACCACTTAAATTAAGTACCCGCACATTGTGAATACGATGACTTTCTGTTGTTGTGTATGTTTGTATTCAAAGTTCAAACTTATAGTGCGTTGGTTTTCATTCTAGTTCAACTCGAGGGAGATATCATTCCTGCCTACATTAAGATTTGTGTTGAATATGAATTTTAATTAAGTTAAGCGAACAATAAGTAACTATAAGTTTATTAACATCAGTCTGGCAACGATTTTAAGTCTAGTGTCCAATGTCACAGATCTTGAAATGCAATTCAGTGTTGTAAGCGTCTCCGTTCCAACAAAATATTTAGGTCGTTATGACAAGATATATCTCTTACATTTTAATTAAGAAACAAAGACATACCGTTGCTGTTTTTGTCAGAATTGAACGTTGTAAACCTTGAACTATTTTACGTTGATTACAAAATTCGCAAATCATTTATGATTTATAGAGCGTAGAGAATAAGTGCCAAGAACATGAGAGGCGTAACAAGCAGCTGTCTCCTGTGATATCAAAGTCAGTATCGTCGTATCAACTGATTTAGAACGACCGCTAGGCGATGTAGACCCATATCTTGATCCATCAAGAGTGACTAAGGAGATGACCATGGAAATTCCGCACCCAATTTATGTATATACTAGCGGCCCGCCCCGGCTTCGCACGGGTACATTGCGGTTACATTATTCAAGTTTTAGTAAGGATCCCTAATTTTTTTGAAAATATATTATAGCCTATGTCACCCGGGGATAGTGTAGCTTCCGAACAGTGAAAGAATTTTTCAAATCGGTTCAGTAGTTTCGGAGCCTATTCATTACAATCAAACAAACAAAGTTTTCCTCTTTATAATATAAGTATGATAAGTATTGGTTCCTCAGATTCAAAATTCTACACTCATAAGGGATATCATACTAATAATAATACTGTCTATTTTAGAAAAAAACACATTGTCATAATATTTATGTCACAATATATGTATATGGTGGTTGCGGGCTCGAATCTCGCCGGGGCAAATTTCGGAAATGGCCTTTTCGTTATTTTCCCAGGTATGTGTGTCACTGGGATCGCCCCCAATCCATTGTAGGGTGCCCATAGTACAAGCGTTGCATAGTTTAGGACCATACAGTGGGTGTGTAGTCTGGCGATTTTTATTTATTTTTAACTTAGGTATGTTTTTGGTGACTAAAAGGTTCTTTATCGAAATACCTAACACCAATCCTAAAACCTTCTTATTTAATAGTACCTCTAATTAAGTTATTTATTTGCCTATAGCGACTGCAATTAATTCCTATTCGTCACGGTTGGTATCTTCACAATGCCTGCTTTTCATACAACGATACTTAAGAGCCGCTATGATTGACGATCATTTTATTACATTATGTTACGAAGCTAATCGCTGAGCAAACAACACTATGAATTCAATAGCGAACTTTCTTCCGTTATATCGTTATTATAAACATTGACATTGACAAATCGGTGTGCAATTAACGATTTGTCATCATCACCTGGTAATGATGGAGCTAATTGTAATTGTTTGCAAATAGCATAGGAAGCTTTCCTCCGATCAAAAGGCTGGTTATTTATCGTTCAATCATAACATCTTCTATTTACGAGCTTCGGGCATAACGTTGCATTAGGGTTGCCACTCAATAGTAAATCAGTTTTTCATATTTGTTGAACTGTTGAGTGATGAAAAAAAAGAAAATACTAATCCTTATGAATACCTTATTAAAATAAGCTGCGATCCCATGATGGTTCCAAGTATGGCTGTGCAATTAAATATGTAATATCATTCAATACAATATAATTTAAAAAATCAAAGGGAGTATTCTATAAATGTGGTGGAGTACTTTGTAAAGTGCACCCATAACCACATTGCAGTAATATTGGATGGGCCAAATAATATGAGAAAAAAATACGACACCAAATGAAATAAATTATTCGCTGTTAACAAAACGCTTAGTAAAAATACCAAAGGGAATAGGAACTGCAAAATCACTTGTTGTCAACATATTTTTCTCAGTGCAGGCGCATCCAATAACAACTAACCCATGACAAAAAACCTACCTCTTTCGTGATTGAAAATAAAATAAAAAGGCAGGTGTCAGCCCTAATCTAAACCATGATATAAGCGAACTCGCATTACGCGGATTGCGCAACATTAATCGTAGCTCGTAGTAATTCCATTTGTCGGGCGATAGTATCGCCGCTACCACGGGAACAATAAATCCACATAACAGAAAGTGAAAACAATTAGCTGATTCACCGATCATCGCTTACTTTCGCGGAGATCTTATCTGAGTTAGATCAGGGTGCTGCTGAATGTGGGTGTATCAACACTTTACATAGAGTGAGCAGTCATTGACACGAAGGAGCCGTCATAGTTCTCTCTATACATTCTTGACAGATGACATTGACTTGTATTTGACATTGGGATACAGTGAAATTTATAGAAATTTTCGGTGCTGGGCTTCACAGTGTAACATTATATAAAGTTAAATTAATTTATTGACGGATAAGTTATATTGTAGGTTACAACGCTATTACAATATAGTTGTGAGTCTTCAAACGAATAATAGTCAATAACTTAAGGTTACCTTCTGATTATTAATTATGTTTATAATCTTCATTTCTTACATCTAGTACATATAAATATTGTTGTTCGGGAATACATAAGTTATTAGTAGGATTCCTTCTTAATGACAAAGTTAGTTCCATAGCTAACCACCAGAAGACGTAACTTAGTGGCGCTGTATGTTGTTAATCTTTAATTAATTAATCGACATCCCTTTTAGCTTAGTTTATTTTGACCGCGTCGTCGTCGCGCTGTAATAAAATGCAGGTGAACCGATGCGATAAGCATTGACAGATCGAATTAAAATATTTCAATTGCGCGATCTTATCACAACTCCATACTAATTTCCAATTAACTTTTTGTATGTTATTTGCGATATTTCCTTTATTTAATTAAAGGCTGTAGATCTCTGTTTTGTGAATGCCGACTTTCGCGCGTTTGGTAATTATAATTGGATGAAATTATACAGAATGGATCCAACCACCCATACATCTGCAACTTGAAACCAACTTACAATCACTATATCTAGGGTTGGTTTTGGTGTGCAGAAGTATGTGTGGGTTGGTTCCATTCTGCAAAACTATATGTTTTTATTGAACGTTCAATTACTAATTAAAATAAAATAAAAATGCAGTTTTCAATAAAATTTAATTGTTAATTAGAAGTGTAAAAATGTTACTGATTCAGGATATCGGTGCCACGACATATAAACTAACCTAACCTAACGTTACCAATCACTGTAGCTCTACCATAAGTTGCTAGTCCCGAGCAGGTACGTGAAGTATATCCGCAATAAGAGTATTTTACGCAGTAGCTAGCTACTAGCAAGCGTCCGACACTTATAAAACTCATGATGATAGAGCTGCAGCTATTCGTTAGGTGCTCTATGTGAATTGTGAATTATGGAGGAATAAACTGCTCACTGCCATGCTTGCAACGTGCAAGTAATCTGAGAAGGTAGAACAAATACTCACTGCATTAGTCACTTGTATTACGAGTATAATGGGCTCCCAATTGTTATATTCCAAGCCGCTCAGAACTCACATCCAATAAAGTTTAACAATAATTTATGTCGGTGCGATCATCGTGTACAAGCCGTAAATATCATTTTATTGCAATCGCAAGGAATCCGAAGCAATTTTCGCGAGAAATCCAACAAACGCTCGCATTATTGCAAGCGATATATCTGTGGCAGGGAGGTGAATAAATCAGAGACTTGATGAATTGTCTAGGCGGTTGTCTGAAGGAATGGCCTGAAAATGTTGCAACATTTCAAATGTGCCTAACTTTGAATATAGGACAGGAATACTATTAAAATATTATCTAAATTCGAGGCAAAATACATACAATAAATTGTTTCAACAAGATGACCTGTTACGTGGATAAGTACTAACATATTCAAACATGTTCGCCACAAATGAAGCCCCATCGATTCTATTCTAAGGACTATTACTTATGTCTTGCATAAGCTGAACCCCTAGTATAAGCGACAAACTTGTTTCCGTTTTTATAGGGTCTGTGTAGCTAGATCAGTCTATCTACTATCTAGTTCCTTGTTACCACAGTGAAGAGAGGTCCTTTCTTATGCATCTAAATGGTGTCACTGATCAAAACATCCTGGTTTGATTCCCAGCTCATCTACACAAGATGTTTATTTACTGAACATTAAAAAAAATATAGTTACGTATAACTTTACAACAGCTTAATGGGGTTGCTAGAGCAAAATATTTACGTGGTCTGCTTGAACATTTTCAACTTACTTCATACTATAATTGTATGTATGTATATATGTAGATACTTATGTAGTTGAGTACTTAATCCCCCATGCCCCTTGAATTATAATTGCAGGCATAAATAAAATTAGCTGGTTTCAAATCACGCCCGCGACATATCGACCGATTTCGAATCACAAGAATTGCCCGAAGAAACCTCATTATATACGATCGAGGATTTCGAATAGGCGCATAATTGCGTAGACTCGGTCGATATATCAAATAAACTCATTACCGGAGACCAGGACCGTCTCGAGGAAGATGCTGGGAATGGAAATAACCCTGCGGTTAAAGGTTAAGAGGTTTCATACTAGAGTGAGAAGAGATTTTTGCGTAATTATTAAAACATGTAGCTACAATACTTTTACCTAAGCCTTATTAACACAACGTCTACCGGACGATCGCTCGTCTACTAAAATGTGTACTGAATACGGACACAATGTACTTACTTATGATGAAAACGTGCAGTGCTTTATTTGTTTGAATGAGTCCGTAGCGATTTTATTAATTTTATTGCTACTTAGTCAGCGCTGAGTTGAAATTTATTTCATGACACTCTAATTCCCATAAAATAAAAATAGCTATAAATTAAATTCACTGAATAGTAACTTTTTCTGGTTCCAGATCACTTACAATTCGTTTTATATCATGTTCCAAATGGCTACCTCAGTGGATATTTACGAGACAAAGGTCGTAATAGCCACGTTGAATGCCTGATCGATGACTTTTTACTTCCAGATCGGTATCAACATATTTCTCACGCAGTCAAACTCAGCAAGCACTAATCTTATTCGCTAATCTGATCTCGAGCTTAGCATTTTTTATATCCGATTAAATAGACCCCAATGGCAACTCAAAGACGGCTCTGTCGGGGAGTGCAATCCACATATCATGTGTTATTTTTAACACGTCGCAGCCTATACACGTAATAGCAAGCCCGCTCTAGTAATTGCGTTTAATGTCGTCCCAACGGCTATTCAGTCCGCTTTCAATGCTATATTTTATTTTAATTCGTCGACGGACTCCCTTGATTTTATCTTGTCACGCCTTCAGCTCATTGTGAACTCAAGCGTTTACCGGCTGTACGTACGTTTTTGTTTAAGAAAAAGGCATTTCGAGTGCATTCGTGCATCTTGTAATAGGATAATGATGTACCAGCCTCGCGAATGGAATGATTTCGCATATGAGGTAAAACCGTTTTGTATAATATTTGTTCACAAATTCTGAACTCTACAGTTGGATTTAAAATTTCTTTGAGCGTCGGCACCTTGGACTATTCAACCGAATTTGGCAGCAGAGAAAAAAGGATTGTAAATAGTTTTACAATTTATGGGTGCAAAAGATTTATAGGTATTTGAATTATACTGTTAAACTAGGTACGGATGTCAGAGGCATAGCTCCACGTAGAAATGCCTCGGGATGGCTGTCAAGAGCTAAACATCGTACAATTTATGAAGCCGTTCAGTGCTGCACTAACATAACTTTCGGCTCTTTTGTTGCAATACTATGAACAAAAGGAAATGTTTCAAACTAAAGCTCTTGTTATTAAATCGATTGAAAAGTCGGGGATCAAATCGTGTACTCTCGAACATCGTAATTTTATTAAAACGGATGTTTATTGGTATTTATATTAATTTACTGGACGTAAAAGCATTTTTGTAACTATTTACTGTGAGACACTTCTAAGAGAAATGTTTTCGTTGGCGACTCCAGCAACTGTCGGAGTTCCATTTAGAGTATTGGCATAAGATAAATCTATGACCATTAAAGGTTGACGATATTGATCGGCTACTAGGCACAAATTAATAATTATACTTGCATCACGTCTTCTCTTAAACCTGACACTATCTAATCTCATCCAGCCACGGATAAATAATAATTAATAACCATCGCAGCGACTGGCGATTAGAGCATTACGTATCTACCGCTAGTAAGTATTCGCAATAGGCTAACGATAGATATACAAATAGATAAGGGCCAAGCCAAAAAAGGATCAGCTACATAACGTTTGTCATATTCAATTTCGTCAAATAGAAAATTATGTAAATATCTTGTATAACAAATGAAAGTCAAACTAGTAATGCGATGTCGGATGTAATTAATGAGTAGCGTTTTCGGTACTTGCAGTACAGTGGCTCGGTTGCGGGCGGCACGTCAAAATATTTTGACAGATATCATAGAGCGCAAGAGGTGAGCAGACCGACCATCGATAGGTACGCGAGTTTTTGTCGGCCGGTATACAGAATACTAGCTCGTGGTCGCGACTTCATTCGCGGAGAGTTTAAAGCAAAAATTTACCTAACTGTTTGAAACAAACATGTAACTAAACGCACTTTAAAAAAATATTATTTGCTATCTATGGTCACACTCTCTCTTCCTCCGTTCACCTAGCAATATGAACGTGTATCTCTTTGTAAAATTATAATTAATTAATAAAATAGCTGTGAACTACACACAACGTTTTAATTACAAAAACTAACAATAACCATTAAATATCTGTTCAAGACATGCAACGTAACCCGTGGTTATGTAAAACATTGAAAAACATCCCCTTTCCTTCTCCGTCAAAATAATAAGAAATACGTCTTTGATTATTTCAGAAGAACTATCTAACTACCTTTATGCCATGTAGGTTTGCGGTTCTATAAGCTCAAACGGCCGTATTAATAAATCAAACTCAAGTCTGAGACTTGAGATTTCATTTTGACATAAAATGACATTTCCGTAAAAAAACCCAACTTCTGACTGATTGTAATTTATCTAGTAAGTACTTAGTATTTTCAAAACCAAACCTCGTCGTAATATTTGTCAATGAGTCTGCAGCCGACGGTCAAAAAGTCGTTCGTCTGCATCAATATCAATATGCGAATAGTTAAACACCCGTGCTGCTCGCGCCAAACATGTAACTACCGTATGTTTATCTTTATTCCAATAATTGCTTTGCCGTCCAAACACAAAATATAACTTACGCAAACAAACACGGTTTATAAAATATGTTTGTTTGTGTTGAATATTTTTTTATTGAATCCCCTGTTTGTTTATGAGGAATTCTAAATATTTTGAATGAATCCACAAAATGTACAGAAGAAAGAAAATATTGTGATCATTAAATTTTTCCAAATATTTTTTTAAGTAGGTAGGTATGTTATAAAATATAATACCTACTTAAGAGGTTAAAAACTTTTCGTCGTGTGTGTATGTTATTTGCATATTATGTGCCAATCTCCGAGTTATGTTTGTAAATTAAAACCAATAGTGATAAAGCCTTGGTTATACTGTCAATTTAGATATAGAAAACGCCATTCTATTAAAATTAATTGCCATATTACAATCAAGCGAGGAGATCTTCTTAATTAATAATAGTATGACTTACAACACTGTGCTGTCACATTATCATGCATACCTAATTAGACGTGAAAATATTCTGTAATATTTCTAAAATAATGTGGCAATGTTAGTTTGACAAATGGCCGCGTCCGCGGATATTGCGAGCCAGTGTGCCAACTATCGACGTGTATTTAACTAAATAGGAGATTAAACAGTTACCTCATGCAATATGCTAATGCCATATAATTACCAAAAACTTTATCCTTAAGACATTGATCACGAAATGTGACTTGTCTATTACATAATGCGAAAAAAATATACCACAGTAAAAGTAGTACGGCCGTTGCGAAGGAATCGTTATTTAGTGGTCAGCTAAGGAGGGTTGCTCCGTTAAGGTTACACACTGAATTAGAAAAAAAAATCTACCAACTAACCTTTGTAAGCAGTTATTTATGAAGTGTGGATAGTAGGTATACAAAGTTTGGCCAAAGGCTGGCTGAGCGATTATTCAACGTGGGAGTATCGATATTTGCGCAACTGTAACCGTTTTACAAATTGGCCTCTTAGTTTTATCTGTAGGTACATTAAATTATAAACTTAAGGGAAGTGACTGTAAGTTTACTTTGTTGCAAATTTATTGTATACCATTTGTTAACAACATAGACAATATTTTATTCGTAAAAATATTTAATACTGGCAATGTGTATCGATATATGATTTTTGATATATATATTTTTGATATATATTTTTGATTTTTGAGTGTCTGTTTGTAATATCAAAATAACATCTTTTCACTAAATGCATATGAAAGTACATACGACACCTATAGCAAAAACGCGATTTAAAAAAAAAATGTCTGTCTGTCTGTCTGTCTGTCTGTGTGTTTCCGAAACGGCTGGACCGATTTTGACGGGACTTTCGCTGGCAGATAGCTGATGTTATAGGGAGTAACTTAGGCTACTTTAATTTTAGAAAAACAGTAAGGTTCCGCGTAAAAAAATAAAAACACATGAAATCAAAGAGTATCTCCGAAGCGGGTGGACCGATTTTGACGGGACTTTCACTGGTAGATAGCTGATGTTATAAGCAAGACTGCTGATGTTTAGAAAAACAAAATGAAAAAAAATGAAAAATGGGTCCTGTCGTGCGGGCTCAGAACGCGGGAGCGGGCTTTTTTGTTAAGTTAAATTCCACGCGGACGAAGTCGCGGGCTTAGCTAGTTTTTAATATAATACAGTGTAGAGCAACTTAAATAAATGCTATCTAGTGCTCACGTGCCTTTAATTAATATACCTGAAATACAGTCCACACAAACCACGACAACAAGGGACAGCTAGGCAACGCCTAACACCATTATAATTCGTGTACTTAAATAATGCTGGCAACAAATCAGTTACGTCATGGCATGGTATAAAAACAAAAAAAAGAAATAGGTTTTACTAGCTCAGAGTTCCATTTAAAAAAATCTTCGGTTGGTTATAATTCGTTTACCTACCGCATAATAACGATAACCTTTTCCTCTAAAGTAAGACAATAATATGGTACCTACTTTGGATTATCATCAGCTTCTAAAAGTAAATCATTACCTATTTTTAAAATTCATTACTTACTTAGATATTAATGAAACCCTTTCCTAATTCAAAAATAAATCATGAGGATCCAATTGACTAATTTGTGAGAGGATGCAGTTGTTAAAGTACTAGTTTGTGGCATCAATAATTAGTATTTACTCTGTTTCGAACCATATTCAAAGGTACCTACCTACCTTAATTACTGAATATGTCTAGCCTTAGTCATATCTTAATAAAAACACATAAAAAGTAACGGTTGTAGAGCCATGCTGTAGCCGACTGACTACAGCTCCTATACGGGCTAGCTTAACCCGGGCAGTACCACCCTCTCACAGAAAATCAGCGCAAAGTAGCTATTATAGCTGCGTTTCGTACGATGAGAGAGAGATTCGTCTTTCCTGCTTCCCCTTCTTCTTCAAGTCGGTAACGTGTGAGCAATGCCATTGGTATTGCAAGCATCTATAGGCTGCGGTCACTGCTTAACATCAGACGGGTCGCACGCGTGTTTGCCGATTTCGTTACATAAATTAAAAAGTAATAAAACAGCTGTGCCTTAACATAGCAAACTTGTGACTTTCTCCGCCGCCGTCGCGGACAGTCCTCGTCAGATCTTCTCCCGCGATTATTTCCATTAGTGTCCATTAGCCGTTTAACTCGATATGATTAGCCTCCGTCACGACACCCCACACAGTCCGCTAATGCCATAAATCAAACGTTCTGATCCACGGATATCCAATTCGCACGCCTTTTACGTAACGTAAGGTAGGTATCGGACTTATGAGCGCGTGATATTCGTGTTAGCAAATGGATGAGCTTTGTTTTTATTGTTGGCAAATTGATATTTTAATGATTAGGAAACTCTGGTAATGCGGGCTGCGTGGTAGGTTAATTAGATGCCCATTTAGATGGAATAGTTTATTTGTGGCTATCATTAGTTATGTGGTAAGGGGACTGTGTAATAATTAATAGCGTTGGCCTTGTCTGTTTACTGTGTAAGACATATGCCTCTTGGAAAATTATGTATATATGTAATTATGTATGTAAGGCAGGTTATGTATGTATGTTAAGATGTATAATACTAGCTGTTGCCCACGGCTCCGCCCGAGCGGTACTTCGATAAAAATAGCCTAGCTTACTCCTTATAACATCAGATGTCTGCTTATGCATTTCCTGTCAAAATCGGTCCTGATTCGGTGATTAGACGGAACAAACAGACAGACATAATTATTTTTTTACACTTACCTACCGTTTATAATGTCATATGCATTTAGTTAAAAGCTGTTAATTTTAAAATACAAACAGGTATCTAATTCTTTGTATAAATAAATTTTATGAAGATGGAATATTTATTTATATACTAGCTGACCCGACAGAAGTCGTCCTATGTTTTAGGGGTATGAAAAATAGATGTTGACCGATGCTCAGACCTACCCGATATGCACACAAAATTTCATGAAAATCGGTCGAGCCATTTCGGAGGAGTTTGGTAACAAACACCGCGACACGAGAATTGTATATATTAGGTTGTAGGTATAATGAGATATTATGGGAGAAAATAATCCATCAATCAAATAAATTCATCATATACCCACCCCTACGTAGCTACCTATTTACTCCTACCAACTTATTTCTAGAACTAAACGATATCACAAGACTATGGGCACATTTCGTTTAACGATAAATGAGTTGATATATCAACATAGTTCTAATATATAACCACATATTTATTCATAGCACTGCAGTTATTATATCATATTATATGGTTTCTGATCTGTTAAATCATACTTTAATCGAATTTGAATAAAAAAGAGGTCGTTCGAACGATATGGACCAATATCGGTGGGATATGAACGTAATTATTTACACAACACCCAAATACATACATCATTTATTTTTGTTACTTTTATTTTAAAGATGATACCATTTATAATTACAAATCCATAAAAGTATTATAGTTTATCAGACCGATCTACTTCACTTAAAAATATTTATGTAAAAACTCTATATGCCTTTACAAGTGTTCTACATATAAGTAATTGCGCAAAAAATGTAGGGTAATTTATAGGCTCACGTTTTCATTCTCGTAGAGTTATTTTAGGTCAATGTATTCTATAGTCTTCAAACAAAACTCGTTGAACATTCTGACCACCGCTTGGCGTAGTGGTTCGAGAGTAGGCCGCTCGGCTCACTGCACCTAGTGGTTGCAGGTTCGATTCCCGTCAGGGTAAATTACTTAAATAGTATTTTCGTTATTTGCTCTGTTCTAGGTGTCACTGGGATCGCCCCCAGCCCACTGTAAGGTTCTGCGACTTATTTCGCTGACGGTACATTGGTTTTAGACGCAACATCTTTTATAGATGAGCCGAGTCCATCCACTGTGAGACTTAGGCCTCGACAAATAATTTCAAAACCAACACTCTCGCTGCCAAAACAAATCCCGTATCCACAAATCATTACATCCGTAATGTCAATGACACCACACGGATGCGCTTACGCAACGCGCACCTTGACAGTACCTACTCTGTTACACAGATGGCGATCTCTGACGTAACAGCGACCTGACTACGCATGACCATTATCCATTGCTCTGTACATTCAATATGTTAAACTACAAATTCCTCATTCATCGTCAATGTATACCATCCTAAGATATATTATGACAATCGCGTAGGCCGGTACAATAGAAGACGTTCACGGTGAGATGAAATGGTATTGATAGCATAATTGCACAATAAACTATTGTTCAGTAACCAAACGTAATCCGTATGAATGGACATCATCACTGTTACGATTGTTATCAGCACTGGTCATCTCTCGCTGATTGAAAACATTGTGATAAGACTGTTTTCATTTTCGTAGACATCATTTACTTCTTATTTTATTATGTGGCTTCATCCTACTGTAGCTTGAGCGTTAACATACACGTAGTATGCTTCTTCTAGATATTTAGGAAATTTATCTGCATTCGTGCTCCATTCGCTGAAGGCACGGTATATTGATTCTGAGATACTGTATCCAATAAGACCATGCAAAGGGTGTTTAAGGTAATAATAAAACCGCCTTGCATCTTTACATTAGACCCTTATTATATCTTTATTTTTAAATGCCTTTTTAATTTTGCGTTTAAGTATCAGTAAATAATTCTGGGTTATGTCTGATAATATCGCCCAATTACAAGCGATACAACATGTCAATGTGAGTAAAGTAGGCCAGTAGTATTTGCTTTTTAATTAATAAATTATATTAAGAACAATAAAACGCATGATATACAGCGATGCATGGAAGTTGTTTCTTAGGAGAATTCGCACGTTTTTATTAGTAATCGGACAAACAAGCAGATGCACAGTCATAAAGTCATCAGACACAGCCGTAACTTCGCACCATAAACTGCCTGCAGACGCAATTGCAATAAAGACTTTCCTTTCTTATAAATTCAGCATTGGTGTAGAATTTTCTTTATCAAAGTACCCAACTACCTAAGACATTAATTTACCTAATGCATTCGTTAGCCGGGCAGCGTGCACGTACTTTATCAAAGATTGTATGCCAATCAAACTTGCAAACTTAAAAACTTACTTCACCAATTTATCAAACCAAAATACGTATTTAGAATAATCCAGAGCAGAGAAAACATACAAAACATAAATTCCAATATCAAACCGGTACTTTCAAATTATTCATAATCATAATACTCCGTATAATCGATCATTGCAAGTGAAATTTTCTTTTGATACAATAAACTCACTGGTATAGCACTGGGAATGGGCGATATTATGCTAATAGGGCTAGCATGCGCGGGCGCAGCGTCTTGTCGACGGCGACGTAGGCGCCACCTGCCCACACTGGACTGAACCATGTCGGCCGGCCTTTACATCACCCCATTAGCATCTTACAAGAACTTTCTTGTAGGTTACCATGATATCATGTTGAATGTGGATTACTGAACTTCTAATATTCTTGACCATTATATATTTATAAGCAACATCTGAAACCCTTTCCAGCGCCGTTATGTAAAAAAATATCTTACTTAATTTCTTTTGTTTATGCAAGTTTTTTCATAACTTTAATTTCAGGTCATACCTTGATTTGTCTGAACTGATATTTTCCAAATGCGAGAGGCAACTAGTAGAACTACCTGTTATACATTATATACATATTTCAATAACATCCTAGACCGCTAAAATTACCGTCTGAAATATGGATAAGGTCAAACTATGTACTATAAATTTAGAATCTCGACCAAGTTCAGTAAGTCAAGTAAGGTCAAGTAAGGCTACGATCAAATAACTAGATCAAATCACATCGAAATCTTTAAATTCATAGACTAACAAAGCATAAGAAATAGATCGAATCTTTCACCTTCTTCGATCCACGATCAAACTCAAAAATGTTTTATTCATGTAAGCCAAAAAAGCCTTTATGAGTAGTCAAAATCTACCACTGGTTCGGAATGTTGCTTCCACTGAGAAGATCCGGCAAGATACTCAATGGTTACTCTTTTCAATGAATAAAAGATGATGAACATTCTCATCGTTATAGACTCCTTTTGCATATTATCTAATAATATTAATTAGTACTACCCAAGCCTCGATGATAGCTACTGCGGATGAGCAGACTTCACACGCCATTCCAAGCCTACGCAGTGTAGGTAGCTCCTTGCTAATAGAACATTCAAATATTGTTTATGTCAAACACAAATGACACAAATGACATTATCTGAATATATTATCCACTTGTAATGAAAGTGTACACTGATCGGAATTTCTAATACCTACGACCGAATGGTTTGATGCAGCCCACGCTACCTATTGTTGTTATATAAACGTACTCGTTTGGATTCATTGAATGGGGATCTTTACGTGTAGTAAGCGTTATAAGTACCAATGGTTTAATATTATATTTCGACTACGGTAGATACAATTATAAGCATCCCATTATTGGGATGGATCCCAATATTGGGATCTCATGCACGCGTCCCAATATTATTTCTATCGGACTGAATTCTTCAGGCACTCAGCGTCTAAATATTTCGCGGCCAGTGTACTCATTAGTATTGTATTAAATAACAGGCCTCGAAATAAAATGGTGCATCGAAATATATAATTATCGAGAGTTCTGGTGTAGTGTGTATAGTGTGTACTAACTAATAATTCAGTATGTGGTTGTGGCTTTAATTATGATATAATTAAATTATTCATTAATTATTGATTAGTGAAAAAGTACAGTAAGACAGGCATAGCGGTATGTTTTGTAGAGTTCTCACAGTGCAGTGTGTACAGAGCTGTAGTTTTAATATTTATTTTGAACTAGCTGACTCGGCAGACGTCGTCGTGTCCTGTCTTGACTTTGAATATTGAATCCGTATTATTCCACTCAACTTGCTTATTTTTTTCTTTCATAAGAATCTTCTCCTGACAATAATAAATACAACAAAAAGAGAATTAGCGAAATCGTACCATTCGTTTACGCGTGATGCGATGACCAAGGAAATAGAGATTCATTTATATATTACTCGTATATTGAGATTATTATTTGTGTTTACAATTTATTTAAGAATAAGGAGGCTCAGATGTCTTTAGTTCGGTACAAGGTTAAATAGAAATTGTTACCGTAATTTAATAATTCAAAACAGAATTGTCGTCATTTTCCCGGCATGCCCCTAGTAAAATGACTAACGATATCCACACACAAAGTTTATACTGAATACACAATAACTTACGCAACACTGTTCATAAAATTCAGAGCTCCGGTGTAAAGTGACATAACGAATACCTACAATATTCCCGGAATCCCTCGGAGCACCGCTTTGATTTACACCAATTGCACATTTTAATGCAACTGCAAATTGTAATCTTAAATATCATGATCCCAACGTGACCTTTTCGAAAAAGAATTTCCATTTACACTTTTATGTTCCTTTGTTACTCTGCCACATAGGTATCTACAAATCAACATCTTATGTTTACTCACGCAAATATGAACGTTTTTACTGAAAATGGTATGCAGAAAATATAAAAGTAATCTGATTCTTGTTACCGCTGTTGGGTTGTTTTTAACAAAAACTGCAAGATTGATTTAAATGTCGTCGTTAAAATGTGACTTGTTCATTTATAAATGCTATGGGCGTGTTAAATTAAAATTGATCACTTAATTATTTTCTCAGTTTACAATAAAGTCAACTACTTACTCACTGGTTTAAACAAAAAATATAATAATGAGATTATTACATTTTATATGGGTTGAGAGTAGATGTCTTCTGCGCTCGTGGCCTCATGAGACAGAAGCTCAGATGCAATTTTTTTTCCAATTGTTGATACTAATTTATTAATCAGTTTCTAAACTTTAGTGGATAAACATTTCCCCTATTATTCTCAGAACCGTGGAAATAAAGTAATCAAGAGAAAATTAAGCAGAAAAGTTGGCTCGTGGGCGTCGCGTGGGCGATTGTATCAAGTAGCAATGGTTTAAATCATACAGATCTTGTTTTATTTTGAACAGGTCCAAATATTTACGAGAAAGTAATCTGAGATGCAAAGGAGACACCTTTCTTTCTTTAAAGATAGTGTTTGATCACTTAATGCTACCTTGGTTTTTACAGGCACAAACAAAATAATAAGCTATATAAAGTATACCAAATAAACGAAGTGGTAAGTGTCGTTCCTATAGTATGAAAGATCAATAGCTAGAATAATAAAAGCTAATTAACAGGTCTAGTTTACTTGCCTTGTCACATTTGTAGAGCTCAAAAATTATAATTTATTAAAATCGAGCAAAGTAGAGACCTTCAATCACAAGTGGAATTCACTACTTGCTGTGACAATTTTGGATGGCTCTATATTATTACATTTACTCATATTAAATGATGATAGAGCAAAGCTGTAAGCAATTGTAGACTAGAGTAGTACTAACCTCTCACAGAATATCGGTATAAAGTAGTTATTAAAGCTACGAGTAGAACTATGAGTGAGACAGCCGGAAAATCATCTCCCAGCGTCCCACTCGCCTTCAGGTTATCAACATGCGAGTAATGCCTTTGGTATTGCAAAAATCTATAGGCTACGGTGACTGCTTAACATCGAGAGGGTCTTACGCTCGTTTGATAAACAAAAAACTATTTTATGCTTTTGTGATTATTCCAGTTAAATGCTAATAAGTAGACTTAACCTGGTACGAGCGTACATTCCATAACGATTCGATAACGCACCAAATATTTGGTTTTAGCCCATCGTAACGGTCAGTGAGTCAGTTTATTAGCCAGTTTAGTGGCCTAGTTACTTTGGTCACAGCTCAATGGTTTGTCTCAGGATTATACGGCGGGGCCATTACACCTCGACCTGAATATCTGAAAATGCGAATATTTGTTCCATAAACAATTCATCAGGCACACTCTTGTTACTGCTGGGATACGTATGCTGGTGTACCTACAATGTAACTGGCTCGATTTTGAAGGCCTTTTTTTGCGGGGTTTCGATAAGCTGTTTATTAGAAACAATTATAAATAATGACATAGTGTATCCTGAAGAAGACACAATCTATTTTAGGAAGTATCCTGTCAATTTCAGTTTTTTAACAAATAAAGTCGGCATATAACCGTACATAGCACCCGCCTGATGTTAAGCAGATACCGTAGCCTATAGACGCTTGCAATACCAATGGCATTGCTCACACGTTGCCAACCTAAAGAGGGAGAGGAAGTGAAAGGGGTGGCAGAGTTGGGCTTTCGGCTGTCTCATTCATGGTACGAAACGCAGCTATACTGTACGCCGATCTTCTGTGAGAGTGTGATACTAACCCGGTCAAGCCAACCCGATTTTTGAAACACCAGAAATATAATTATTACGTGACAACAATGTAACGGAAAATGAATCATTCTCCGTTAAATTACGTTAGACTAGATTCAAAACTAACTCAACGAATTTAACCTTGTTACTCCTTGTTTCAGTTTTTTAATGTTTAGATTTCCCATGGCATTTTAGCAATCACCGATCATATGGGTCAACGAGAGTGTAATTGATTACAGTAAGAGGTTCGCAATGATTTCCCTCAGGAATAATGTTTGGTCTCATTCTTATGTTGGAAAAACATGGAAGACTTTACGCATTTGTGATGAATTATACGGATTTGTTGCGGAATTTGAGAAAAATCTGTATTTTTTGTGTTAGTTACATTTCAACTGGAAACACCAATACCTATCAAAGTAATTAAAATAATCTTAAGTAACTTCATTTTTTTTTATAAAGATGACTAGCAATATGAGTTTATCACATTATTGTATTCACGTTAGCCCCTCCAGCTAAGCTAATGCTTGTGTTAGGAGTAGGCTCACGTCAATATTTTATTGACCAGCATGGGGATCAAACCCGGGACCTCTCAGCTACGAGAACGGCCACTCTGAATTGCCGCCTTGCACTAACTGGAATAATTTAAACTTTTCTACCCGTGTTCCAATAGTACATTGTTACACGAGTGGTGAAAGTGACTTATTTAGTCCCGAAACGGGGTTTGGCGCCCGAGCGCAGCGAGGGCGCTAATAGTTCGAGGGACAAAATAAGTCTTTCACCCGAGGTAAACACTGTGCTTTTCATTACGAATACAAGGAAAGTAAAAATAAAAACAGTAATTGGCTAAAGAAATAATACAAGTAAGTATGAACAATACTCTACAACTCGAAAAAAAAAAGATCGGATCGCCGCCTATTACGTTTTTTTTTCGTAGGCCGGCCAACTTCATTATTTAGCCATTATTTTTCATTTTCATCTTTAAATATTTTGCCCAAATCTATGTTATTTTAAAGAAATTGTTGAAACTAAATTATAATTAAGTCATTTAAAAATATATATTCTTTAATTAATACTTAACTTTATGTTATTTCAATTTTACATCGTGCTGTAATTGAGTGACTGTTGAAAAAGTTTGAACATGGTTCCATAGAAATGTGAAAATAGAACTAGTTTTTTTTAATAATTTGACAGCTGTCAGTTGAAAGCGATTCTCCCGGGCCGGAAAAGTATTACTTTCAACCCGCTCCTCAGGCAACTTCAGACCTACTTTCAGAGTATGAGTAATGAAAAATCAAATAAAACCATGCGCGTGGTCTTAAAAAGGAAACAAAAGAAACATTGCAACTTTTAACTGCAGCATGACGAATGGTCCAAGAATTTCGTATCTAATTATTACCGAGAAATTGTGATATTGCGGATCTCCGGACCGTTGGTGACGGGACACTGACGCTACGTATTTTATTTCGTACTGTAGTGATGTAATCATTGACGCAGGCGCTGGCGTGCCGCGATCATTTTTTGCCAGCCAAACAAATGAAGATCACATAGCGGGTTACACTTTCTCTCTAAACCGCAATTGTTGATTAATTGCGATCTTATGATAGCACATCCGTGATAATAGAAGGCGTTTCTATTGGACTGACGCTAGGTTTCCGTTCTTGTTTCGAATTTTGACAATAGAACAAATTGAGCAGTTGATAACCATGCTATCAAGATGTTCCAATGCCCATTGTTAGATATTGGCATCCGTTTGACAATATCTACATGGAATCAGGCGGGTGTTGTGAAACTACCGTCGTTAGAAATCCATGAGTTATGAACTGTGCAGATTAGATTGCAATTATTTATTAGTCACAGCTTAAGAAATACCTACTAGTATTTTAAACCTATGGTAGCTTATCTTCATTTTCAATACCTAGTGCAAATTCATGACATTCATGGATTAAATAAGATTCTACTAACAGTGGGGTTAAAATAACTTTTGACCGTAGTCTGCAAAGCATTTTCCAACCACGCTCCGGAAGCGGTTGTGGACTGCTCCACAAGGTGGATTAACTGACAACTAGTGATAACTTTACGCGATCATCAAGAAAACAGCGAGCTAAGTCTGTTAACACAGTTCCAATAACGCTCGACTTGCACTTGACTCGGAATACGTTGGTTTTGACATTTACGCTCAAGTTAAAAATGTTGAAGTCCGCTTACGACTGTTTCTCGATTCGAGTGAGTCGATTCGAACCGAAAAAGAGTCGGCACAGGTGGGCGAGTGGTTAGTGGACTACATAAAATTGACAAAACTGACGTATCGAGCGTTATTGCGAGTTATCTGCGAGTCGAGCGTTATTGGAATGGTTAACAGACTTGGTCCCCAGAATTTTGATGGCGAAGGGGCAGCCCTAAGCTATACAAATTGTTTGGACATTTTTGGGGAAGGTTTATTTTCTAACAGGGGAAGTTTTTCATGTACAGTCAAGGGCAAAGATATGTATACAAGTATTGTTATTAAAAATATGTAGTCATAATAAGATGCACAAAATTGTACTCATCCAAATGATCATAAATATGTACACATTACTGAACCCATAAATATGTACACTTATCAAGCGATCATTTTGTATATTTAAGTTTAATGTCATTTTTAGGGTTGGGCACCTCAAATGAGAAAACGGAACCCTTATAGGATCACTTTGTTGTCTGTCTGTCTATCTGCCTGTCTAGACCCTTTTTCTCGGATGTTAGCATGGGTAAACAAAAAAACAGTGCCGTATAGGGACGCCCGAAAGAAGCGAAGCTTTATAGTATAGAGCGTAGGGTGACGCAGCTGCTACACTGTATACCTATATGTATCGTGTAACGGTACTGACGTCATCATGTAACGCTACTGACGTCACGGCGTGAATAGCTCCTCTTACTGCTGGCCACTTGGAAATGAAGCATTGCCGCACGTCTTGTCGCCTATAATGTTGTATACATATTTTTGAATTTCATGGTGTTTCTAAATTTATGCGCTGATAGATGAGGACATAATATTGCACCTTTTGGTGTTCTCTAATTTATGATCTCATTGATGACACCATTTTGTGAGATTTTGTGGTGTATACATATCTTTGCCCTTGACTGTACATGACGATAGAAGAAATGTTGGGGAAGTAAAGATTCTAACACTAAGAAAAAAAAAAAACACGTTAAACTAAAAATAATGATAACAAATTATTTTTGTAGTATTTTACACCAAATCATTTGCAGTCATTATTTTGAGTGAAATTCTCTCTCAGTGAATGACAAAATCTTAGTGCTAGCTATTGGTTTGCACATAATATAAAAATCACATTTACTCATGTAAAAACTATTATTTTTTTTACAATCCGCGCGTGCGGTACGCGTTTTACACATTTTTCAACTGGTGTTGCCAGTTGGCGAAATTAATATTAAAAAAAAAAGATAGCGACTAAATTATTCAATGGTGATGCAAGAAAATTACGCATAACATTAATTAACAATCCATTAACAGCTTCCTATAATCATGTTATGTACAAACACTTATCTACATCCGCAAAAAGTGACGCTACTGATTTTGTAATTAAAGCTTTTTGGGCCGCTCACTGACTGTAAGTGCTTTTACCAGATGAATCATAAAGATCATACATAAGAAAAAAAAATGGCTAATGATATGCTAATGATATAACTTGCAAATTGACTGTCGACAGCGTACATAAGCCCATGATTTATGGGCTCTAGAATGACCAATGACCTCCAATCATCATAGCATACTTACTAGGTTACGAAAATGATATAATCCAACGATTACCCTGAATACCATACCGACGCCTACATTCGCTAAATGTTAAACAAATGAGTGATAATAGATAGAGATGCTTATCTAATAAGCGAGGGAAATTAGGTTGAATTACTGAAGAATGCAAAGAATGGCAAGATTGATACAATGTGAGAAGTAGATAAGATAACGAGAGTTACCCACTTCATAAAGGTCACTGTTACAACGTTAAAAACTCGGATAGCGATAGGTGTACTCTTAAAACAGCTATTTGTCATAGATGGGTATACAACGGTGGATTAAGAAAAGAAAGGGAAATACCACTTTGTTCAAATTATAGAATCTTTTAAATGATAACAAAAGAATTCATGGTGAACAAGTGAATGGGATGACAATGATATATTTTTCAGAATAAATAAAGACATTTAACAAACACGATATTTAATGTAATTTAAGTGTAAAGGTCGCTGCAGATAAGCAAGTAGGTGTTCACAAAACGCCGTTTTCCATTACACCATAAGTAATTGATGTACCTACAGATAAGATCCATATCTTTCCATGATCGATGGTACAAATCGGAAGAGACCTAGAAAGTGGGGTAAATCGTGATTTTACTAATTATTCCTATTACGTTGGCCGTTGCGAGAAACGTTTGTCTCTTTATTGCAAATACCAGAAGATTTATGGCTATTAATCAGGCTATACCGGCAACCCTGTTTGTTTTATTACGTGAATGAATGGATAATAATGTGTTTATCTTGAGAAATTTCGTTTCGTAATGACCTTTTAAGTGTTTTATATTAGCCAACGCTAATGTTTACTTCAGTCGTGTTGCAACTCTGACGCTATACTCCAATCAATGCACTCGATGTTGTTTTAATATTTGCAAGTCATATACCACGGAGGTTTACTGGCGACAAAGAAAAAAACAGGATCGACTGCAAAAGTTTTACAACCGTATATACCGAGAAGTGACGGCGGGACCGACACTTACACTAAGGGACGGGAATGAGTTATAAATATTCTAACAGTCTTTTTTTAAGAGATGTCGGCGACTATAAAATTGGAAATAAGTGTACTTACTGAAGGACCCACAAATAAGTCAGGTTGACATGCTCAAGTAGAGACGGCTATTTCGCATTAATTTTATGGTTGCATGGCGCTGTTTAATATATTGTAGTCGCATCTCGTAAATAGTTTTATGTTCATGAATACTTGTTCACATTTTACATTTTTTCAACGACGACATGTCCTGTCCGAGGCTTAGCATTATTTTTAATGGCATTCTTAAGTTAAACAACCTTTATTGCACTAAAATAATTTACGTTAACTTCTTCAAACTAAATAATAATGTATAATTTCAGTTTTGCAAAGTGTAACCTTATAAGACAACAAATATTTAGTTAGTAGGTACATTATTATGATCAACTTGATGTAAATAGACTATGATTAAATAACATCTTGAGTAATAGGTATCTTAGTATAGTTCAAGACTCGCAGAATGTTTTTGTCAGAAAATTATTGTTTAATATTAATCGATTATGGTTATATACAAATAAGAATAAAGTTGACATAATAGACTTGCGTTATCATTAAGCATTACGATAAATTAAAGTGTCATAGTGAAAATTTCCCTATTATATCCACATAACATTTCCGCTATCTCTACGGAGATTTCTCTCAGATGATTCGCTCTATTCAATGCTATCAAAATAACTAACACAGAAGTAATTTATGCAACGGAAGGGCCAAGTGGACAATAAGGTTTTATGTAACCGGTACCATGTGGATTCTAAAAAAATATTTAAATTTTCACTTTATGGAGTCGTTAGGTTAGCCTTTGTTCGGTCTTTAGTATCCATCGATTGACAAGACAGCTTTATTAGATAAGCCCTTAAGACTTATTATATTTATCATACTAATATTATAAAGAAGAAAACTTTGTTTGTTTGATTGTAATGAATAGGCTCCGAAACTACTGAACCGATTTGAAAAATTATTTCACTGTTAGGAAGCTACACTATCCCCGAGTGACATAGGCTATAATATATTTTCAAAAAAAATTGGTATCTTTACTAAAACTCGAATAATGTAACCGCAATGTACCCGTGCGAAGCCGGGGCGGGCCGCTAGTTAGTTATATAATTTAAAATTATGCCTCAGACTTACTTACTTATATTATTATTATCTCTAAATTTCCATAGCCTTTTACTTCAACGCCACATTTTTAAGTTGGAATCCAGTCAATAATGATTATTGAAGTGTTAAACATAACATTATTATGGAATTGTTTACTTTGTCGATCTTAGCTGCTATTGCCATCCAGCAATTTAATTTCAATGTTCCCTGAATACCTCGACTCACGTTCGCTCGCATTCGTGATGTCCATCTCATTGAAGAATCGATCTTTGGCTTTAACATACTGTCAGTTCAAAGAGCGTCAGTATCCTTTCATGTACTCATCATTCGTTACCGTCAGTCTAAGTACTTACCAACTATCGTAAACTTTCTTACGGTATCGTGCTTCGCTTCACGTGAAAATGGTCGAATGTTTCGGTAATTCTAAAAACTTCACCAACCAACAATTCTTCCTATTTTTGATCACTACTGATCATTAAATTTAGTACCACGGCTTTATAATAAACTCTGCGTGCTAGACTGTTTTGTTTGAGGAAATAAATAAAGTTTAAATCCAATAAGAAAAATGTTCAAGAAATATACTAATTTCCACTGTTTAACTTTGCAAAGTTTGAAATATTTAATGTTACGTTGTCTCTTTGTTTAACGTGAGCGAAGTTACCAAAGTTGCCAAGTCGAAGAATTATAATAATTATAATATACCCTTAACACTTACCAAGTTTTCAACAGAATATTTTAAAACAACTACCTATTTAGTTTTAAAAAGTTAAATGTTACAAAGAGCTGTTCCTCGATTCCCATTCATCTTGTCTACACAAATAGAATATGTTTATCGATTCGTGTGTGTTAAACTTAGCTTTTTCTCAGATCAAATGACTCACACTGTACAATATGTTACCTGTCTTTGTTTATGGGTACCTAGTAGGTAATGTAGATTGGTTTATAGCAGTAATGTGTTTTACAACTAAATTCTGTGTACGCTGTTATCGCTTCTGCTTACTGCGGGTATACAGTCAAGATTGCGTTTTATATTGATCTAAGTTTTATTAATGTTCGCTACGACGAAAACACTACTCCTTTCACTGTAGTGTATCAATTTAAAATGATTCTGGTTCATCTGGTGATTGATGATATCACTCGTCCATCCTCTCTTCAGTCAGTCTTATGTTAACTTTGATGATTAAAAAATACAGGCAATTAGACTCATCATGGAGCAGCCACAGCAGATGTTGGTGAACATAAATTATATTGTATTTATTTATTATATTATTATTATTATTTATTTCTTTATCTATATATATATAACTCAAAGGTGACTGACTGACTGATCTATCAACGCACAGCCCAAACCACTGGACAGATGGGGCTGAAATTTGGCATGCAGGTAGATGTTATGACGTAGACATCCGCTAAGAAAGGATTTTGATTAATTCCACCCCCAATGGGATAAAATAGGGGATGAAAGTTTGTATGAAACTTTGTCAATTTTAAACCGAGCGGGCTGAGACTTTGCATGCATAAAGCTACTATGACGTAGACATCCCCTAAGAAAGGATTTTGATTAATTCCACCCCCAGGGGGATAAAATAGGGGATGAAAGTTTGTATGAAACTTTGTCAATTTTAAACCGATCGGGCTGAGACTTTGCATGCACAAAACTACTCGTACTATGACGTAGACATCCCCTAAGAAAGGATCAAAATTCCACGCGGACAAAGTCGCGGGCTCAGCTAGTTTATTTATAAAGTGCATAAATTTCCTAACCTTTGCTGTCAGTTGGAGTTGCTTCCCAAGTTTTCTGAAAAATACTGGATTGTTCAAGTAAACTAAATTCAAATCAAATCGAAGTAAAACCGATTTTCTTTCGAGTGTGTAGCTATTTACACGAGAGAGCTTTACATAGAGCACGTGTTGAAGTCGGTCTTGCACCATCCGAAGTTTTTATGCATCCATAACCTATCTTTTGTTTAAAATGTGAACGGAAAATGCTATTTTTAGGCCCAGCATCGCGCATATTTGTGTAAGTGACAATAAACGTAGTGGTCGTCGCGTCGGCGCCGGCGCCGCGCTGTGACATTTACACGGGACCTTGCGCGCGGCAATTTGCGAACAATGCGCGCGCCTGTCACATGTTCCCGGAACCCGTAAGGGGTGACCTCAGCCGCCGTGACCTCCGTACACCGAGGTATTCGTTACACATTGTGGTAGGATCAATATTGTTGCTATTTATAAACCGGTATTTTTTCCGTTTTTTTTTTGGTGTGATACATTGACTAAGTATATCCTTGTCAGGCTTCTTTCGAGATGATGACGGGAGTATATCAATCAACATGCTTGATAAGCGTTCACTTAGGCAATGATTATGTAAGTACCATCTTCATATTGCAATATTTCATTACTATTTTTAGGGTCTCCCCCAATAGATTAAGCAATAAAAGAGTAAGAAAGATTCATTGTTGCCTAAACCAATTATCAGCATCATCATCCAAAGAGATACGATAGCAACCAGCCTACGAAATTCTCTCAAAATATCTGTTTAGTTTCGTAATGCCCGCTTATCTTCGAGATAATTAATGATCCATGGAGTTTCGCAGAAAGACAACCAGATTCATAGATCACCCACGAACTGAATAAAAGCCATTGTACTTATATTAAAAATACTTTGTGAATTAAAAAATGTCAGTTAGGTATTTGTGTGGATCATATCACTTATACTTAAAATACAACTGCTCAAACGTTTACTACGCTGTAATCATAATTATGTACATATATATGATGAAGCATCGGTCCTTGATGGAACATAGCTTCACACCGATATACTTACCGCATCATAGTGTAGACTTTTTCAAATAAATAAATAAATAAAATCAAAATCCGATGTTGGCAAGAGCGAATAAAAATAAATCCAATGCAAGCGAACACGCCATTACAAACTAGTTAAAAGAAATTGCCTCATCCGATGTTCCCACAAGTGCGTCAGCGCCCCCGATTAGGTAACGATCAGCCGGATCTGAAGACTCATTAAAAAAAAAAAAAGTCTTATCGCGGCCGCCAATAGCGCACTCGCGACCGAAAGTGATAGTACTAATAGATATTAAAGTGAGACGGTGACGATATAGTGACCGATGACATGTCCAATCACTTTAGGCTTCATTGTCGAATGTGCGTGCGCGCATGGCCGCGGGTTTTTTTTATGGGACTAGTCCCGCCACACACTCCCACCACTGTAACTCCTGTAAACCAGGATCGACAATGGTGACCAATAATGACGTCGAGGTTTCACCCTCGACGAGTCCCGGGGAAAAGTTTAATTGTCTTGGAACCCGTACGAATTTAATCAAAAGAAATAATAGGACGAGTTGGAAGAAAAAAATGTCCACTTCCCTTCGGTGCAAAGCGGGAGACAAAGATGTCTAGTATGGGCTGATGGCCACAGAAACAAGACTGTTACAGCTGATTGAAGACCAGTTGTAAGGCACCACGGATCGTAATATGACTAATTGGACCTAAACTCGTGATCTGATTATACTTTATTACAATAATAGGAATGGCAAAAGCGCTTGAACGCACGGAATTTGTCCCTGGTTTCCACAAGGTCTGTGTAATAAACTGCTCCAGATGTAACTTGCAAGCTATTTAGCATAGTAGTCCGTTCGTTGTGCCAGATACTGCACTCCCACAGGATGTCGCAGGTTAGTTACATCATATTTGGGGTCGAAACTTTAGGCTCATGAGGCCCTAACGCGCGTCTCCTCTACAAGAAGATAGCAGCGCGTCTGTTCGCCGCATCACGTGACCGGCGGGCTGGTCTGTTTTTCGCGCAAAGAATAAGCCTCGCAATTCACCGCGGAAATGCGGCCAGCCTCCTGGGCACTTTTGGCATCGACGACGATGTGGAGGCACATTTGTATATAATATTATTTTATTTTTTATTAAAATTTACTGTAAGTTAGTTTATAAGTAGTTGTTATTTGATACATGATCTCTATTTATTTATGATACAGGCTTGCTGGACTGGGGTAGAATCACCCTATCATAGAAGATCGGCGTAAAGCTGCGTTTGGTACAATGAGTGAGAAAGCCTGAAGCCCAACCTCTCCTCCCATCCCTCTCTGTGTCTAACTCTCCTTCAGGTCGGCAACGTGCGGGTAGAGCCTTTGGTATTGCCAGCATATTCTACAGGCCACGGTAAATACATAAGATCAGGCAGGTTGTAGGTACGCTCGTTTGCCGAATTTGTTGTATATAAGAACAATAATGATGAAATACTCGTACTTTACTCATACCTTACATGCTCGCTCAACGGCTGAAAATGAATCACTAATTTAAAAAATATTACATAAAGACTTTAACTACACATTTAAGGATGGCAATTCTAATACTAAAGATGGTACACTCATTTAATATTATGGTTCACAACAATACCTACAGCTTACACTTTCCTCGCCGGAGACAGTACGCTTTGATTTATAAAAGGCCTAGTACTCCAACTATCGTTTTTAACAATCAATATACAACACTGTCCAACAGCCCACAGCTCGCTTTCTCTTCTCCTCGAGTAAATTATCAAAATTATAGCTTATTATCTAATTCAAAAGCAGCACGAAACAACAAATCCATTGCTTATACACCTGAGTGGCACATAAACAACAGAACATTCGTCATTCGCTACGAAATTATAGGGAAACGTAAAACGGTGGCAGTTTATGCCATTTTGAATGGCATACGGAACGCACACTTCAGAATTGCAGCCATTTGCAATGCATCAAGGTGCGCCGCGGCGGCGCACAGAGGTTCAAAAATAGATTTTCATCACGTTTAATGGTCAACGAAAACATCAAAGCAAACATGCATGTTTTCGTTTTGGACGAGATTACATTTTCCATGCACAAAAAGTAAACAAACAATTTATCAACAGTTCTGTGGCAATTCTGATCAGATAGAAAACAACCCTTCCGGCTTTGCCGTAAGTAATCGAGTAAAAATAGATACGGTAAACTTTAATTTTTCAAACTGTGTAGGTAATGCGTCATAAGCACACGTGATAGTAAAATAAACTAAATATAAGTAGTAGATACATTGAATTATATTATAGAGAATTAGGTATATTATAGAGAAAAAACATATATGTTCTTATAAGTATGTACTTTTTATGCTTTCATATACCTAATAAATTATGCATTTACTAAAAAGCAATTATTTTAGTATTGCAAACAAACACTTGATTTTTTTATTGTATACCTAGATTATTTTTAATTTACTCTTTGTAAACTAAGTAAAGTCTAGTTTTGTGTGTAAATTATGAATAAAGTGCACATGCACATCTACGTATATCCTACTAATATTATAAATGCGAAAGTTTGTGAGTGTGGATGTATGTATGTATGTTTGTTACTCCTTCACGCAAAAACTACTGAACGGATTTGGATGAAATTTGTAACACAGATAGATTATAACCGGAATTAACATATAGGATACTTTTTAACCCAATAATCCAATACTACGCCGATGAAGTCGCGGGGCACAGCTAGTTCATAATAATTATTCGAACCATATGCAATATTTTACATGGACATTTAGGTTAATAACATCATTATCTATGTATCATTATTGTGATAAGTATATTATATATATGTGATTTATATTTTATATACATTTTTCTATCATAACTTAGAATGTTAAATAAAATTAACAAAATTATTAATCAACTAAACTTTTTCCACAATTGTGTCTACTTTCACCCACTGTGTGGTGCGTCGCTCCCCGGCTTGCGGTCGTTTGACAAATGAAGCTGTTCTTCCTGCGTATGCGCATGCTACTGTTGACCCGGAATGTCATGTGCACACTCGACTCGTAATACCCGCCGATGTTTATGACATATTGCTTGGAAGCTTTTGTTTATAGTGTTGTCTCTCTTCTTTTAGAATCTAAATATATACAGGTTGAAACAGAAAGGGTATACTATTTTTTTCAAAACTTAACTTTGTAACTCTAAAACTATCAGCTTTGGAGGAAACTTGAAAAACAAAAGGTGTTATAGGAATACAGCTATTGACATATTTCACAAGTCTACAAAAACATTAGTACTTCAACTGTCCCACAAAGCCGATAGTTTGAGATTTACAAACATAAGTTGCAAAAAAAATAGTATACCCTTTTTGTTTCACCTAGTATAACTCGAAGGTGACTGACTGACTGACTGACATAGTGATCTATCAACGCACAGCCCAAACCACTGGACGGACCGGGCTGAAATTTGGCATGCAGGTAGATGTTATGACGTAGGCATCCGCTAAGAAAGGATTTTGATTAATTCTACCCCCAAGGGGATAAAATAGGGGATGATTGTTAAGTTAAATTCGACGCGGACGAAGTCGCGGGCACAGCTAGTGTTTATATCTTTAAGTAAAACAGCTCTAGTGTAATTATTGTCGATTCTATCAAATTAATTGCTGTCACAAAATAAGAAAACAAATGAACATCTAATAAACCTTATACGAACGTCTCATACACGTGTACGCATTCGACGTTAAGAGCGTTGTAAATCGTTCAGAGGAAATTCTAACATTTTGCAGCACTTGTTTTGAATTATTTATGTACTTATTAATCAGTACGGCTTAACCCACACTAACTAGACGTAATTCTTTTACCTCGACAATATCAGGAATACGACCATTTAAAAAATAATAGAACACATAATTATAACATTATGTGGTTGTCCCTATCTTTTGACAGCTCAAAATAGAGACAACAGTATAAATAAATCAATACAAGTATTGCGTTACTGTAAACGAGGAGTAGAAGGATCTAATCTAGGTATTTTAAAGAAACTGTTAGTTACTTCTAGATTTTTTATAGAAATAAAATGACCTTAAATTCAAGCTTAATCATTGCAAGTTCCGATTGACTAGTAAGTTTTTCTTACTCAATTTAATAAATA
This sequence comes from Notodonta dromedarius, assembly GCA_905147325.1. Taxonomy (NCBI): domain Eukaryota; kingdom Metazoa; phylum Arthropoda; class Insecta; order Lepidoptera; family Notodontidae; genus Notodonta; species Notodonta dromedarius. The sequence continues at coordinate 4,635,621 of LR990167.1, forward strand.
GAACTAGAAATCATGGTATGGCCACAACCACAGAAAGTAGCAGTGTAAGCAGTCCACGGCGTGGCCACGCATAATTGGCGTCACTGACCTACCGTAAACATTGCGTCTCCATTCAAGGTCAACAACCTTGATGCTTTATCGCTACCAATAAGATAGTTCGGTAGAGCACCTGATAGGTGGCTCAGTATTAAATAGTAGCTCTACGATGAATTTAATGTTCGCTAAGAGTCGCTAATCATTAGCGTATACATAAACCATTTGCATGGCAAATAACATGGCAGAACATGGTAGAGAATGGTAGAGCATGGTAGAGCCACTGAACACAATCTAGATGTAAAATACTATAAAAATGCAATGAGAAATGCATAAAATATGGACAATAAAGCTCACATAAAAGCAGTCTACCCTTGAACCGGCACCGCAGACGAGGGAACAGACAAACAAAGGCAGAGATAAGAAATCTTCAGTATCCTGGACATTTAACACATAAGACATTTACATACACTGGGCCGCCGAGATGGATAGCCCAGATATGCTATCGTGTATTTAAGTAATACAGGGTTACTGGTAATGCGACGTAAGTATCCTTTGTATAGAGTGAAGTGTGATCCTGTATGTGCCGCGATATTTATAGTTCTCGAGATATTTCTATGTTTCTGACTTTTTAAAATGATTCAAAAAAACTAAACATAAGGACTTATAGAAGAAAAACAATTTATTGAATGAGGTTTAATCAAATTGGAACGTATATTGTTGACACCGTTTATTACGGTACGGTTTATTTTATAATTAAAACCGTTTTATTAACGGTTTTAATTATAAAATGTCCAATAATCAGTCTAAGATTATGACAAAATTTAGCATTCTTTGGTGATCAATTGGATGACAAGATTTGGAAGTATCTTGGAGAATACCTACATAACTTTTTATAATAAAGTGGTGAGGTAAATGTATATAAGTTCTTGAATTTTAGCTCCTCTAACAAACCCTGAAAGGAATAGGTACTTTGAATTACAAGTAACGCTGTATTGATGGAGCGTGTAATGTTCGCCTACCTCCTACACACGGAAGCTTACAGTCGTTGTAAATTGTAATATTATGAAAATAATGCACGATTTAATACCTTGTTGTGGTTTGAAAAAATCAATAGGTAAGTAGGTACCTACCCACTCACATACCTAACTTAAGGAGATGTAAGCCAAATACTACGTAGCGAGATAATATGAAAAAGACCTTCAACAGTTTTCATATTATCGTATAACTAACTTCGTTTGTTTTCGGCTTTTTTGTCCTGGATATACTCAATTAGGTAGGTACTTTTAGTTTTGTAGCTTACTAAAAGGAATGAAGAATATTTTTTGACAGTTACTACTTATTCAGGGGTCGAAACTGATTGCCATGGTAAAAATACTGACTTTACTGACTTGAAGAGTCGAAAATACTGACCTTTTACTGACTTTTAAAGTCAAAAGGGGTTACAGACAATGTTAATAAGTAAAAAGTACACCGTTTTTAGAGGTTATTATTTTTTTTAAAGTAAAAGCAGACCTACTTTCTTGCATTTACCTAAGCTTAAACACTAGCTTTAACACATTCACAAGTTAGTCCGCGTTGATAAGATCCGCCACATTGTATTATTATCCTTTAATAGGCGGTCCTTTAATTATAAAATCTGGCTAAGTGCGTGTTGGACCACGCATACTATAGGTTTCCGTAGGCATTCCGCCTGTTTTCAATAATACGGTACCCTAATAATGAGCATGATGCTTCATTTTGATGTGAAACATGTAATGCGGCGCGTAATAATTTCTCCACGTTTTACGTACGTTCAGTGGCGTGTGGGTTCGAAACACAATCTAGTTTTTTTTTCAAATTGACAACCACTTGGCTCAGTGGTTTGAGCGTAAACTGCTCGGCTCACTGCACCGGGTGGTTGCGGGTTAGATTCCGGTGGGGCAAAGTCAAAAAGTCGGGCGATACACCGATGGCCAGACTGACACACCAACTGTATGGTCCTAAACGACCGTACTAGTACTATCGCCCTATTCGCGTCTATTTGTACTGACAAAGGACTGGGAGGGAGCGATTCCAGTGACACCTAGACTAGGCAAAATTACGAAAAGGCCATTTCCGAAATTTGCCCCGTCGGGAATCGAACCCGCACCCACCACGTGCAGTGAGCCAAGCAGCCTACGCTCAAACCACTGCACCAAGCGGTTGGTATGTATAAAATATGATATAGATATTTAATTTATACAATTATTGATATGTTTTTTAATAAGGGATAATTTATTACCTTTAATAAACCATCTATAATGTATTTCAAGAGTTACAGGATGAATCTTAAAACTCACGTAAAAAAGGCCACTTTGAAGCTCAATAACTTCGTAAACTGGAATTAATTTTGAAAAACTGTCAAAGAAACCTCAAATTTATTGTTTAATACTTATCGAAAAAAATGGTTTATTCACCCCCTCGGGAAAGATACCCCGAGGGGTGAATAAACCATTTTTTTTCACTCCCCTACACATGTACAGGAGTGTACCTTCCCTAGAAAAAAATTGCTTTCAATATTTTTTCATATCAGTTTTGTAGCGGTACCAAAAATCTATTTTTGTTGCAATTTGCAGCCCTAATATTCTCTGAATAAAGTGACTGACGTCGGACGGACAGAGGGACATGACGAAACTATAAAGATTTCTAGTTTAACCTCGGAATCCTAAAATAGCCGTGTCAGTACATTATATAAAATCTAGAAAGAAACAGCCGGGATAGGGAACTAGATCTTAAACGTGCCCCAAAAAAAATTTGTGCGCGCATTACAAAAAAAATACTGAATTGATTTTGATGCGGTCTTCACCATTTGGTAGCTTGGGGTCCAATTTGAAATCTAAGCCACATTTCATCTAATTCCGGTGGGATGAACTAAAGATACAACTTGGCCTTTCCGTACTACTAGTATTACAAGCCACACTACACTTAGGAAGTCATTTTACTGTTCATTATGGAGCATTGTTGAATGGGCATTTTAAAATTATTATGGTTGCTTTGTCAGTTTTTCTAAATGATATCCAGCTTACGAAATATTCAGCTTCGAAGTAGTAGCCTTTTTACTATAGTGTGCAATAAAGAGTTAACATATTCTTTTCTATTATATCCTCTAACTAGTGAACCACATTAAAAACAAATATTTAAAATGAACCATCACATATATTATGATTGTAAAGCGACGTTATGTCTAGGGAACCCCATAGTATGCGTGGACCGAACGCACTAAGCCGCGTTTTAGGGTTTTATAATAGTATAGATTCTATAGGTATCCTTAGTAGCGTAGATTTGGTAAGTATCCAGAATAAAAAAAACCTTTCCTTGAAGTCGAAAATACTGACTTTACTGACCATTTTTCAGAAAAACTGACTTTTACTGACCAATGTTAAAAATACTGACTTTTACTGACTTTACTGACCAGTTTCGACCCCTGCTTATTTCAAAGTAAGTATACCTATCACTTATTGCTCATTAATTTTAAACCAAGGTAAGACGACAGGTAAGTCCCATAAAGATAGTTGTTAGTGATTTAGCTTTAATCATTTAAGTAAGTACTAACCTATCCTGAAATCCCCTAAAAATGGCATCAGACATAGGTAGGTAGGTACAAGATGTATCACATTGGGAAACCCAGGTTGACGATACCTACATGTGCGATAGTTATACTCGTAGCTTTTTACTTGTTGCAAGGTGACACAACGGGCGAACCCGCGCATGCGCACTTACCCTCATTGATTTTTCTCACTTTGACAGTTCGACCTATGTTTTGGGCCGTCGCTGGCGTACCAACAACAAAGTAAACAAAAAGATGGCTTTAGATTTTTCCGCAACGTATAAATTACTAGTTTTAGGCGATTCAAACGTAGGAAAAACGTGTATTGTGCACAGATACTGTGATGAGAGATATTACGACATATACATATCCACAATAGGTGAGTAAACCTTTCTACTTACTAGTTTTACGAGCCTTTGTTGGACAGGTGATGCTGTGTTTTACACGCCGTTTGTAATGTAACGAATCCAGGATTACTTCTTATAATGCTGACTGGGAACAATGGGTATGAGGTGAGTACCTAACATCTAATGGCCTATTAAATATTAACAAGGCTAGCGCTTTCCTTTCTTTAGCGAATTACCTACAGTTAAACCCGACACCACAATCGTTACTTAACAGGTAGGTAATTAAATGAAATTTAGTAGGCAGTAAGTACGTCATAGAGAATATCTTATAATTATAGTGTTGATACTAATTCAATTAAGGTGCCTACCCACCAATTTTCTATGTGATCTTTGGAGATTTAAGGTAAATATTCGTTATTAGTCCGAGAAAAACATTCAATACCTACTAGAACAATGAAAGCTAAGTTTTTTAATGTTCAAATCCCTGCAAGTAGCTTTAAATACATTTTTTGTCAACTAAAACTACCGTGAGGTAGATGTATGTCAATTAAGCGTCCGAAAAATCGAGGTGTTAATGTCATTATAAAGGTAGGTATATCTAAAAAAATCAATTATCATTGTCTTGTTGAAGGACATTTAATTTAAGCAAACCACGTTATTTCGTTCTTTATTTTAAGTTCGGCTGTGATTTTACGTTTTCAGAATGGCAGCTATCTAAGTTATTAACCGTGCTAAAAGAAAATAGCTCCAGTGTCGTCTCGTGTTTTGATGTTTTATATTATTGGCAGGCGCTTATTCCTGACATAAGCTAAATTATAAAATCTAAGCAAACAACATTTTTTTAGTAAACACAAATTTATTTTTTTCATAAAATTAGACCCTATGAAGTACCTAAATAATGCTGTCGTCAAACGAATTCTTCAACTAAATTTAACACCTAAAAATATTTCTGCCTTAATAATATGTATGACAATAGTTTGTGTCATCAGAACCGACACCATTGAGCAGTTAGCTGATGATTTATCAACTTTCTAGGCATAGACTTCAAGCAGAAGATAATCAATCTAGACGGCGTGCCCATCAAGCTTCAGATATGGGACACCGCGGGCCAGGAGCGGTTCCGGACCCTCACCACGGCGTACTACCGCGGCGCTATGGGAATAATACTCATGTATGATATCACCAATCTGGAGTCGTTCAATCACCTGTCATATTGGCTGAGGAATATTCAAGAGGTGAGGACTGATATTTCTTCTTCTTATTTTAAAATATGGCCTACCCAGTTTAGTAGGTAGGTGCCTATTTCGCCAGAGTTAAGTAAGAAATAGCTATAAAAACACAACAATATATAACAAGAATGCGACCGTCCACTTCGGAAAAACAATAACAAAATCGTACTGATATTTATTATCAGTATCTAGTCAGAAGAGGACTAGCAGTATTGGCCGCCGTAGGCCGTATAGTAAGTACCTATATACCAGTTACCCCTTTCTCAGCTCATCGTTTACTGAGACGTACTTACTTAAATTAATTTACATACTTGCTTTTGTGTTTTGTTACCTATTAGTGTCGTCCCATGTTCCCATTAGTACCTATAAGGTTTTTTTGCCACGATTAGCTGCCACTTTTATATGGCCGCCCGGCGCCCCAGGCCTGGGCCCAGAATACGCCACTCTTAGTAGTAAGTAGGCACCTAGTCATCATATTTGTTATTAGTAGTTTACATACTGATTACCAGATACTGATTATTGTCAATGCCTTTTTGTAACAAACGACAGTTAACTAAACAAAATTTGACACGACAAAAAATATCGTTGCCTTGCTTATACATTATCGTCCATGAGAAGAAAGCAATATAAATAGTTTAGTAGGTATAGTGTAATACAAAAGGAATTAGCACCGCTGACGTTTTTTATAAAATGGTTTTTGATAAGTTCAAAAGAGGTAGGTATTACTGTGGTAGAGCCAAGCGGAAGCCAATTGACTACAACTCTTGTACCTACGGGATGGCTCACCGGGGTAGTACCACCATCTCACAGAAGATAGACGTAAAGTACCTAGCTATTATATCTGCGTTTCGGACGACGTGTTAGAGAGACGGAATCCCTACTCTAAGCTCCCCTCAGTTACCACCACTACAAATTTTTAATAAATCAATCATTATTTTATCTTTTCAGTACGCATCACCGGACGTCATTAAGGTGTTAGTTGGCAACAAATGCGATGTCCATGAAAACCATAGGGCTGTCCCTCGAGAAAGGGGGCAGAAGGTAATATATTCCTCCTTTCTTCTATCCTGGGTCCCACTCCCTTCAATGCCTTTGGTATTACAAGCATCTATAGGCTAAGGTAACTTTACTGCTAATCATCAATTCGTACGTTTATTTGCCGACTTTGTGACATAAATCAATATTATTTGGTACTTATTAAGATTACCTACCTAATAAATAAATAAATATCGCCGGACTGACACCCCAACCGTATGGTCCCAACCTAAGCAACGCTTGGTACTATGGGTAGGCAGCGTACATTGGACTGGGGGCGATCCCAGTGATACCCAGACCAAAACCAATTACGAAAAGGTCATTTCCGAAATTTACCCCAGCGAGAATTGAACCCGCAACCACCATGTGCAGTGAGCCGAGTGGCCTACGCTCGAACCACTGCGCCAAGCGGTCGTCGATTAAGTAACTAGGTACCCACTCGTATCAGTAAGAACCAAAGCATTCGGATCTAAATTATTAAGCAGGTTAATTAAACATGAATTTCAAATGTAAATTATTGATTTTCAGATAGCCGACGATTTTGATATGCCGTTCTTCGAAGTGTCGTGTAAGAGTAATATAAACATAGAAGATGCCTTCTTGACATTAGCAAGGAAAATAAGAGAATATAGGGAGACCAAGGTGAGAGTTAAATTAGTTTTAGGCTTTTAACACTCGTAAATAACCAACACATTCGAAGATAGTAAGCCTGGCTAAGTAATGAAGTAAGTTCCTGCTTAGGTTAAAATCAACCCTCGAAAGAAAGGTGGTAACTAAATTAGATACCGGATACCTTTAAAAAATTGGTACCAATGCTGTTGCCGACAGATCACAACTTATTAACACAATTAAAAATATGTTTATCTCGCCCATACGTTACCACTATGAGAGGGAAGGCAATAGGATGGGATGGTGATGGTGGAAGAGCCAAACTGTAGCCAACTATACCTCATATACGGGCGTGCTCGACCGGAGTAGTACCTACCACACACTCACAGAAGATCGGCTAAAAGTAGCTATTATAGCTGTGTTTCGTACTATAAGTGAGAGAGCCGAAAGCTCAAACCACCTCCTTCCCTCTCCCTTTATCCCACTCCCCTTTAAGTCGGCAACGTGCGAGCAATGCCATTGGTATTGCAAGCATCTAATAGGCTACGGTAACTGCTTAACATCAGGCGGGTCATACACTTGTTTGCTGACTTCGTAACATTAGAAATCACTTTTACTACCTACCAGTAGGTACTTACTTAGAAAATAAACCTGGTTATCTATACAAATAAATAAAATTGGACAGTGTGTTTGTAATATCAAAATAACACCTTTTCACTAAATGCATATGAAAGTACATACGACACCTATACAAAAACGCGAATTAAATTTTTTTTGTATGTCTGTCGGTCTGTCTGTCTGTGTGTTTGTTCCGGGTAATCTCCGAAACGGCTGGACCGATTTTGACGGGACTTTCACTGGCAGATAGCTGATGTTTTAAGGAGTAACTTAGGACACTTTCATTTTAGAAAAACAATTAGGGTTCCGCGTAAAAAAATAAAAACACTTGAAATCAGAGTATCTCCGAAACGGCTGGACCGATTTTGACGGGACTTTCACTGGTAGATAGCTGTTGTTATAAGCAGTAACTTAGGCTACAAGTATTTTATAAAAAACAATATTAAAAAAATGGGTCCTGTCGCGCGGGCTCAGAACGCGGGAGCGGCCTTTTTGGTAAAATAAATTCCACGCGGACGAAGTCGCGGGCTCAGCTAGTAAATACATAAAACTGTTGCTATCTTCCTCATGGGAAAACTGTATGAGCAAGATTAATCATACTTCTAATTGTTCCAACGGAGATCTACATTTCTCATTAAAATATTGTTAGGTACTAGGGGTAGGTACACTAAATGCCGTTCCGGTGTATAAAGGGTTTATTCCGCTCTTCACAAACTAGACAAATACACAGTACTACACTAGTTCACTATCACTAGTTACATACAACAAACACTGTTCCGAATCACTTAGCAGTCACACAGTATTCCAATATAATCGCCTAGGTCACTGGTATATCACTCTTCGTTCGCTTACTTGAGTTCCGTACACTGTCGCTTCCAAGAAGTAACTAACTCGCTGCCCGTCGTCAACACCTTATATACGGAATAAAGATGCGAGCTGGTATTTTCCTGAACATTCTCGGTAGGTATGTAGGTAATAATAATCGGAATCGAACAATCTCGAGACCCATTGTCGGCTTCCCTTTGTATTCGTTCGCGAGTAGGTATTCGCAGCCGCCGTCGCGCCGATAACGCGTTCACTTTATACCTACATACCTACAGTCTCGAACATTCAACTTTTAGAGATCCTTCGTAATTATTTGATGGGGTTCATCTAGAATAACAATGCGTTTTTGTATCAAGCTGATAAAATAAGGATCCTTCGAGGTATTTGAACAAATGGTTTCTAGGTCGCAACATTACCCCCCTCTTAGTCATGCTCGTTCCGAGCATCATTTGTTCCATGATACCGAGCCAATCTGTCCACATGGACTACCTTTGGCTTTCCTCGAAGTCCCTTCTTAATGCGATAGGTCACATCGTTGATCCTCGTAATAACTGTATAAGGTCCTTCCCAGCGAGCCTGAAGTTTCGGGGACTTCCCTTTTCTGCGAAGAGGATTGTGGAGCCACACCAGTGTTCCTTCTTCAAAACCATTGGTGTTTGCATTTCGGTCGTACCGGGTCTTCATCTTTATACTCGACTTCCAGTTGTATTCCCGTACCATTCGATGCACCTCGTCCAGTTGGTTTTGAAGGTCACTCACATAGTCTGTAACGGGCTTGGGACTGTTGGGTGACGTGCCTGTTATCGCATCCACTGGGAGCCTCATTTCTCGACCAAAATTTACTTTGGCTGGAGTGTGACCCGTACTGTCATGTACTGCAGACCGATAGGACATCATAAACAGCGGAATGTATTGGTCCCAGTCTCGCTGATGTTCGTCTACGACCTTGGCCAGGTGGTTTTCCAATGTCTGGTTAAACCTCTCGACCATTCCGTCTGACTGCGGATGCGCTGGAGTCGTACGAGTTTTATTCATTCCGAGTAACTTGCACATCTCTTGAAACAGCGCAGACTCGAAATTCCTTCCTTGATCAGAATGGATCTCCATAGGTACGCCATACCGACAGACTACTTCCTGGACCAATTTCTTCGCTACGGTGACTGCTTCCTGGTTGGGTGTTGCAAATACTTCTGGCCACTTAGTGAAGTAATCTTGCACTACTATGATGTATTTGTTCCCATCCTCAGTCATCGGAAACGGTCCAGCAACATCAATGGCGATGCGCTCCCATGGGGCTCCAACGTTGTACAACTTCAACTTTCCCCTACTTCTTGTCTGCGGGCCTTTCACTGACGCACACGCAGTGCATCTGCGACACCAATCCTCGACGTCTTCTCGACAGCGCAACCAATAAAACCGCTGTCGCACCTTAACAAGGGTTTTCTTGACTCCTAGGTGCCCACCAGAAACACCATCATGAATGTGCCGTAGAAGAGAAGCCACCTTACTCCGCGGCACTATCACTTGCATGGTGATTTCCTTACCGTCGTTTGATTCCCATCTCCTATACAGCACTTCATCTACCAGAGCCAAACTGTCCCACTGAGCCCAATAACTCTTCGTTGTCGAACTGTAGACGGACACGTCGCTCCATTGAGGCCTGTTTCCGCTCCGTTTCCATTGCAGTATAGGTTGTAGGTCATTATCCTCCTCCTGCGCTTTCTTCATACTGGCTCCGGTCCATTCGTCGTCGATTCCGTGAGTCCCTATGAGCTTGACCTCTTCCCGAACTTCGTTCCTTAGGCAATGTTTGCAGTCTTCGGCACACGGTCTCCGTGACAAAGCGTCAGCATTACCATGCCCTTTTCCACTGCGGTGTTCTATTACGAAGGAAAATTCCTGTAGTTGCTCGATCCATCGTGCTACTTGGCCCTCTGGGTTTTTAAATTGTAGTAACCATTGTAATGCAGCGTGATCTGTCCTTAGTGTAAACTCCCTTCCTATAAGATATTTGTTAAAATGTTGTAAGGTCTTCACCACAGCTAGCAATTCACGGCGAGTCACACAGTAATTTCTCTCTGGCTTGGAAAGGGATTTACTGAAGTACGCTATGACAACGTTGTGATCTCCCTGTAGTTGTGACAAAACACCACCTATTCCGGTGTTACTGGCGTCAGTATCCACGATGAATCTTCCTTCTCTCGTTGGGTAACCTAATATTGGGGCCTCACACAATCGTTGTTTCAGCTCAATGAAAGCTTTCTCACATTCCAGGTCCCAAACGAAATCCCGTTTATCTTCCGTTAGCCGATGTAAAGGTTTCGCAATATCTGAAAAATTCTTGATAAATCGTCTGTAGTATGCACATAGTCCAAGGAACGCTCGTACTTCTGTTTTGTTCTTTGGAGAAGGCCATTCTTGAACAGATTTTATCTTCTCGGGGTCGGTCTTTACTCCATCGGTTGAGATGACGTGTCCAAGATAACTGACCTCCTTTTTAAACAGAGCACACTTCTTAGGACTAAGTTTTAGATTAGCCTCACGGATTCGAGTGAAAACTTTTTCCAAGTTCTTCAGATTTTCCTCGAAGCTGCGACCCATAACAATTACATCGTCAAGGTAGACCAGGCACACGTCCCCGAGTAAACCAACCATTACTCTCTCCATTAGGCGCTCAAATGTAGCCGGAGCATTACATAAGCCGAATGGCATAACGTTGAACTGCCACAATCCGTTCCCGATTCCTGTACTAAAAGCAGTCTTCTCCTTGTCCTCTGGGCTGAGCTCGACCTGCCAATAGCCACTTTTCAGATCGATGGTTGAGAACCACTTCATACCACTGAGCATATCCAGCGTGTCGTCAATTCGCGGCAAGGGGTAACTGTCTTTCTTCGTGACATTATTCAGCATTCGGTAATCCACGCAGAACCTTGTACTGCCATCCTTCTTCTTTACCAGCACCACGGGTGAAGACCATGGACTCGTAGAAGGTTCAATTATTCCGTTATCAGCCATGTCATTAATCATATCTGTCACCTCCTTTTCTCTTGCCCATGGTAATCTTCGGGGTCTTTGTTTAATAGGCCTGGCGTCGCCTGTGTCGATCCGATGTTTGACGAGTCCTGTCTTTCCACAATCGTTTCCGGTTGCGAAAATGTCTCTGAATTCTAGCAACAGCTTCTTGGCCTGTTGTAGTTCCGATGCCGATAAATTTTCCTTAGAAGCTTTCAGAAGTTCCCAGATGTGATCCTCCGCGATCTGCGTACCTTCCTGTTTATCTGGAGCGCTTAATTTTCTCAGGTACTGTACTTCCTCGCATTTTCCAACCACACTATTCTTCTTCAGCTGTATTTCTTCATTACTAAGGTTAAGGATTCTTACCCTAGTAATTCCGTTCGACATCAGTAGCGTCCTTGCTGTAATTAAACTCGGGTGATTGCCAGCATCTTCCACAATGAGACATCTTCCTTGCTCAGTCTTCGCAGGAAATTTAACTCTCACTAAGGTTTCTGATTTCGGAGCCAATGTGGTATCCCTCACACAATAAAGAGTACACGGGCGCGATCCTCGTAAACAGACTTCTTGATCAGGAAACCTTAGCACTCCTTTGGCTACATCCAAAACACACTGTTGATTCTTCAAGAAATCCAGTCCCAAAATGCAATCATCAGTAATATTAGCAATCAGCACTGACTGGAGATAGACTCGGTCGCCAATTCTTAACTTAATATCTGTTTCACCGAGGACGGAAACTGGCTGGCCAGTAGCTGTTTGCAGACGGCATGATGGTGATCGCTTTTCCCACATTATGGTGCGTTTCAGTAGTTCCGGCCTCACAATAGTACGCGATGCTCCAGTATCAACAGTTAAACTGCAAGTTTGGTTGTCTAAGGTGGCCTCGATGATCAGACTATTTCCATTGCAAACTTGAGTTATAGTGACTGTTGGGGCCTCAACTTGACCAGCCAGCGCCCGCCCCGCGGCCCTGGCGACGTTTAGTTTAACGGGACACTTGGTTCCTCTTGGGTCTCGGACTCGTCCGCGACCTTTCTCTTCTTTGAAGGGCATTCCAAGCGAATATGTCCCTTACCACCACAGCCATAACAAGTTGGGATGAACCGAGGCTTCTTTTCCTCTTTAACTACCTCCTTAACCACCCTGACCTTATTTAATTTCGTGTCCTGCCGAACAGCTTCCACCTCGAGAGCATGAGCCAGTGCGTTCTTCATGGTCTGGTGGTGTCCCAGCCGTACAAAGGTCCTGACTTCTGTTTCTCGAATGCCATTTATAAACAACTCCAGCAGATTTTCTTCGATCATCGCTGGTTTGGATGAATATGCACGTCGAACCAGCCTCTCCACTTCCAATGCCCATTGTTGGAGACTTTCACCAGGCTTTTGTTTCCTCTCGTGGAGCTGCGCTCGATAAACATGTTCCAGGTGTTTTTCACCGTAGCGTGTATCCAGTGCATCCATGAGAGTCTCCAGAGTCCTTCCTTCCAGCGGCAGATTTTCCAAAACCATTAAGGCATCCCCCCGTAAGGCAAGCGCCAGGGCCGCAAAAGACTGCTCGCTGCTCCAGGAATTTCCCACCGAAAGTATTTCAAACTGGTACTTAAAGGCTGTCCACGAAGAAGTTCCGTCGAAGCGCGGGAGGTCGAGCTTTGTGGACGACGGTGCTGCCACGGCAACAGTTCCATGAGTTTTCAGGCGTAACATTTCCTTATTAATTACCTCCAAGCGGCTTTCGAAGGTCTCATTCTGGGTTACCATATGGGTTACTTCCTTATTAAGCACATGCAGGCGGTCTTCCAGAGTTCCAGTCTTTTGGTTAACTTCCTCGTTAAGCACCTGCATGCGGTCTTCGAGGGTCTTCACTTTCGCACCCAGAATGGTGATTCCAGCGTCAATTTTACCTAAGACCGTTTCCTGATTGGCCTGGATCACTTGTTGATTGGCCTGCATCATCTCCTTAAACTCCTGCCGGGTAGCCTCTTGATTGGCCTGCATCATTCCCTTGAACTCCTGATTGGCCTCCCTTAGTTCTCTAATCTCTTGCCGGCTAGCCTCTTGATTGGCCTTAAACATTTGCTGCATAGAGGCCAGCAACGCTGCCATGCTCAGTTCCGTTGAGTTTCCTGCTGGTACTGCCACAGCTCCAGAAGAACCACCGGCATCAGCCTGACGCTCTTCATCTTCATGGCTTCGTTGACGTGCGGCATCCATCTCGACTTGACGTCTGGTTCGTGGAGTACGCCCTTCTTCGTCTCGCGGTAGTAACGGCATTCCGCTTCTGACACCAATTGTTAGGTACTAGGGGTAGGTACACTAAATGCCGTTCCGGTGTATAAAGGGTTTATTCCGCTCTTCACAAACTAGACAAATACACAGTACTACACTAGTTCACTATCACTAGTTACATACAACAAACACTGTTCCGAATCACTTAGCAGTCACACAGTATTCCAATATAATCGCCTAGGTCACTGGTATATCACTCTTCGTTCGCTTACTTGAGTTCCGTACACTGTCGCTTCCAAGAAGTAACTAACTCGCTGCCCGTCGTCAACACCTTATATACGGAATAAAGATGCGAGCTGGTATTTTCCTGAACATTCTCGGTAGGTATGTAGGTAATAATAATCGGAATCGAACAATCTCGAGACCCATTGTCGGCTTCCCTTTGTATTCGTTCGCGAGTAGGTATTCGCAGCCGCCGTCGCGCCGATAACGCGTTCACTTTATACCTACATACCTACAGTCTCGAACATTCAACTTTTAGAGATCCTTCGTAATTATTTGATGGGGTTCATCTAGAATAACAATGCGTTTTTGTATCAAGCTGATAAAATAAGGATCCTTCGAGGTATTTGAACAAATGGTTTCTAGGTCGCAACAATATTATATACGTGTTCCAGGCGGATGCTTTCGAATTGAAGGAACGTGACAACGTGATAAAGCCCTCTGAATCCGAAACGGACGTGTCAAAGTGCAGCTGCTAGCCTGATCCCACAAACACGATAATCTAGCATCCATGTAGACTCAACACCTAGGTGATGAAATTGAACTTATTTTTGCAAAATTGAACCAATCCACACGCACTTCTGCAAACTGAAACCAACCTAGAATCACTAACACAAGGTTGGTTTGGTCTACAACAGTTCATGTGGGTTGATTCCGTTCTGCAAAACGATATCCAATGAAAGAAATGCATCTGAGGTACCTACATACAGACGAACAAGTTACCAATATAGAATTGGGTAGGTATTCACCTTGTGGTAAACTATAACTTCACTGATATATTCGATTTAATTTACTGTTAACCTAGTATTGGGTACTTACCTAGACAGCCTAGACTGTTACCTATCTTTAGGTATGTTTATTGATTAGTTTAAAGCCCGCGATTATTATTTATCTTATATTATTTCATTAGTGTCACTGTTATTTTATCTCAGATGCATAAAATGCAATCGCTCAATATAGAGCATGAAGACGTAGCAATTAAAGCGTTTCTCATTAAATTATTTCACAAACCAATCAGAGAACGCAGCTCTTGTTGCGGCTAAAACCCTCTTAATCCAGATATTTTGTAAAAATTACATCTTTATATCCCCTGATGTTAATGGAGGGACAAATACATTAATAAAAAGTAGTGTTAATGTATGAGGGTAGATGTTAAGGCTCCAACCGACTACCGCGGAAAATTCGCGCGCATTATCCGCAAGGGTTTCTGGCAGAGCAGAAATAAACTTTATTCCCTTCTTCACTGGGCACATTATAAAAAAATCGCAAGAATGTCCAACGCACCGCTATAAAAAACCGCAGGTTTTGGGACTACGTATGTAGGTATGTGCAAGAAAGTAACTTAATTGTTATAAGTGCGGATATTTTGCGCGATTTTTCCGTGACAGTCGGTTGGAGCTTGTATCGCTTTATGCATTCTGTGTGCTACTTGCGTATACCAACTGTCGCAGTTTCTGAACGCACCGATTAACAACCCATATTATTAATATCTAATAATAATAAAAACAGTTTTTATAGCAATAGTGTGGATGAGTAGTGAATAAAAACAATTGAATCATAAATGATTGTGATTGTCGTTTAATTTTCATTACCATTTTCTATGTAAGACTAAGCAGTTTTACTGAGCGCTTCTGTAGGTAGATGTTTCGATTGGCACATTAAGCTGTCGGTCCCGGCTATCACAGGTGTGAAGCCATACTCCGATATGGGCTGCTTGAAAACTCTTGAGATCAGACTTGGCCACTACCTAAACGTGATTGTGATGGCGGCCGAAGGCGAACGAAGGGATTTTGGTTGGATGGAATATCCAGCCCTCACTAAAATTACTTTAATTTTTTATTAGATGGTAAGACCATGAGAAAAAGTATGATGAAATGTAAGTAAAACTCTTAAATTAATTGACAATCACAATCCTTAAGTAGGCTACTTAATATTTGTTTATTTGTGAAATTTGACCAATGTAACACGATATAAACTAGATATACTGTAGAGTTTTAGACGTCATTGTTACTTAGCCGTTTTTAATTCTTTGAAAACATAGTATAAACCAGTTAATGGAAAACTTCAGTCAAATTTTCCAAATGAAATCCTTGTAACAAAGATTTAATTACATGTGAATTGTGAACATGCAAGCCGATATAGGTACAGCAAATATTATAATTGTGTTATTATACCTACGGGCAATTATTATTATACAGACTTGATCTTATGTCTTGTCAGATATAGTGCTATAGGTAAGTACCTACTTGCGAAAAAAATGCAGCTGTCACTGCATAGTTTTTTCTCTTTTCATCAAGTACCCACAGGATGTTTCCACAATACTATAATTTGAAGTACCTATATAATAAGGTAACATAGTTACCTACACCCATTCTGTTTGATACTAAGGCAAGCAGTATTATGTAATTAAATCTTTAAATAACTAAATAGAACCTTGTTACTTATACCTAAAGATAATTAAAGAATATATTATCACACTGAAAAGGCCTTTAATGTTGTAGGTTTATTATACTTAAAGCCTATGCGACTATCAGACTTGCTCAGCAATTATTATACATAGACTCAATAAAAAAGCACTATATTATATCTAACGAATTTAAAAAGATAAATAATTAGGAGTGGTTTTGTATTAGACGCGTTTGTCGATAATTGCATTTCCATCTGTCGAAAAGGCTACAATTAATGCGGTTATATTGGAGAGTTATGTATTCATATTCAAAAGCTTTACGTGTTTGAGTACTAGCTATCAGTATTTTGCGATTTAAATATTCTTTAGTAACGCTGAAAGCAAGTGAATCTTATGCTTTTAATGGGCTGGACCCACATTAACCAACACTGCTGGTCAGTTCAGACTTTAATTAAAATCATAGCTACTTAAACACTATTTGAGTAAAAATGTATACAGGTTGAAACAGAAAGGGTATACTTTTTTTTTCAAAACTTAACTTTGTAATTCTAAAACTATCAGCTTTGGAGGAAACTTCAAAAACAAAAGGTGTTATAGGAATACAGCTGTTGACATATGTCACAAGTCTACAAAACCTTTAGTACTTCTACTGTCCCACAAATCCGATAGTTTGAGATTTACAAAGTTAAGTTGCAAAAAAAATAGTATACCCTTTTTGTTTCACCTAGTAGAATCAAACTATTAATTTCGTTCATGATCAGTATTATACCACTATGATATTATATACAAAAGTAAAACACATCAAAATTTAAATGAAATACTGATAATCAAATAGTATAATGCTAAATTTAATACAACGAATTACATTTTATGTTACAAGTTTGCATGTTAAGAACTGCATTTTGTACACGACTCGTTAAATTATTATACTTATACCTTAGTAATAATTATTAGTTCATGAAACTAACTAATATAATAATATGATGTAGTGGTAATAAAAAAAAAGTTTATTTTTGTCTCCAATAAATCACATTAACTGTACTTATTTTACACTAGCACAAGTAATGTAACATTAGTTTTTAAAGTTCAATATATAATAAAGTTTTATTATAATCCATCGTTTTATTTACATACTTCATTGACTTTTATAATTTAATCAAAACGAATTACTTATTACATCTTTTATTTATCTTATATATTTCCTAAATTTATAAATTGCATCAGTTGATATAACTATTATACCTACCTTCATCCATAGATTTATTGCTCAGCAATTTTTTTAGGTCTGTGACTTCATGTATTAATGAAATTATTATACCAAATAATTAATAATAAATATTATACAATAAGTAAAAATATATCAAAAATTCAATTTTTTCATTCTTTTCCTAGGACTGTTTATACCGGATTTAGGTTCAACTTTAATTACTTCTTGCTTGCAACTAACAGATGCTGGTATAATTGGTGTGGTTGCTTCGGTCACTTGTGTTGGAGGCTCCTGTTTTATACTTTGTGCGACTATGGGAGCTGCGGATTGATTTGGCTCTTGTTTCCTGAAATTGATTCGCTTACCATTATAATTATAATTATTACAACCAACAGTATTATAAATTTGGAATTATTCAAATATTAGGTACATGAAAATTATTCGCACAAAAACATATAAAAACGCGTATTTACAGCATCAACTCAGTATAAGTTATCAGTATTATTTATATTGGTTTATTTATGCACTTTATTTGAATATAATTATAGTAAGAGCTTTTTAGATGTAAAATAAAATTTACTAAAACAGATAAAAGTGGCAGGATGAGCCGGCAGACTGGTCTTGAGAAGCAATAGACTAGAGCAATTAGAAAAAGAGAGGAGAGGCTTTTCCCTGCAGTAGAACAGAATAGACTAGAAATAAATATATCGCCAGACTGACACACCTACTGTATGGTCCCAAACTCAGCGACGCTTGTACTATGGGTACTGTACAATGGACTGTGGACGATTCTAGTGACACCCAGACCTGGGTAAATTACGAAAAGGCCATATCCCCAATTTTCCCCGGCGGGAATCGAACCTGCAACCAACATGTTCAGTGAACCGAGCGGCCTACCACTTCGCCAAGCGGTGGTTAAATAAGAATGAAATAAATTTTTACTTACACAACACTCTTCTTTGGTACTTGTACTTTCTCCAGCAAACATGTTGGCACATCACCATCACCAAAGTTCTCTTCGTAAATCCTATGCTTGCTCATGTGTCCATTATCATCAAACGCCACAGTTTTCAAGTGCCCTGCAAATATTCAGAAGATTATGCTTTGCTGAACAGTGAAGTAAAATATTGTGAGGAAACCTACATATTCGGAAAACATGTACTTAAACTTTTTCAACGTAGTAAATCAGTCGAAATTCAATAAACGAAATTCGAATTAGAAGAAATTAAAACACAAAACAAGGTCTCCAACTGTCATGTTCGAGAAGTGGCAGACCATATTCAACCAGCACTGTGAATTTTCACTTAATGAATTTTGGCATTATTTTAATTATTACATGTAAATTATTTGGTGTAAAAATAGGCAGGTTTCTTACTAAGCACAATTTCGCCCCCTTCCTCTTTATATTCATCAATTTCTTTATCCTTCTTCTTCAAAAGGTTCCTCAACTCAGTTTGGCTTGATCGCAAATCTTTGATTGTTTTCAGAAGTGTGCAAGTGATATTCTGAAAGTACTGAAATTAAATACTTTTTGAAATTAATAAGTACTTAAGTTAGCTTTTATAAGAACTTGGTAAGTATATAACATAATGTTATCTTGGTACATATTATAGTCATCAAATCAATTTAATAAATTATTTGTAGGTATTTATGTTATATAGTTATGTCTACATACTTAGTCCTCAAAGATAAAAAGGAACGTAACCAATCCTTGTATCAAATAATGTTCAGTCAAACAATTAATATTTTTATCAGTAGAGATGGATCGAGTAACAAGAGAAACAACAATGAAATCACTATCTACAGTTTTAATACTTACAAATTCATCAGCACCCTTTGAGAGTCTACTTTTAAATGTGAAAGGGTATCCACACATGACAGTTATAGATATAAACAGTGTTTTACCATTGTCCTCTTTTTCAATTTTGTGTTTTCTCAGTTGTTCTGGATTTGACAGTAATTGTACACCTTTCTGTGTGTATTCATTTTCATTTTTTAGTGTTAATATTTCGTTGCTTTCCTGTTTAGTAAAAATACAAAGTATTGAATATAATTCAAAATAGGTACTTACTTCCTTACTCATCAAAGATTTACACTTAGGTATGGGTGAAAAAAAAAACAATTTCCTGAATATTAATGCTGCTGATATAATTGAGTTAGTTAGGTATCATTTTCTTAGGATGGTGTAAATTCGTCCCGATGTAATAGGGGTCAGGCCTATGGCCTTTATACAGGGCCCTCTTCTCTCAATTTGGAGGGTGATTCAAGCCATAATCCATTGCGCTGGCCCAGTGCGAGTTGGCGAAGTTTAAACGTCTATGAAATCTGCACGTTTATACTTACAGATTTTCTTACAAGCCTAGCAAATGATGATTTCTAATATACAAACACTAACCTTTAAACTACACAGGAATTCAGTCTCGGAGAAGAACGTACTCCACACAGTAACATAATCAGTTACAGAAATTTCATAACCATTCTCGTGTGTAAATAATAGGTAATACGAAGATCCATTAATATTTTTCCACATAATTGTTTTAAAAGGTTTGCAAAAGGCAAAATTACGAAAACGTAAACAGGACTTGACTGACACTTGACAGTTTTCGGTTCCAATTGACAGATTGATTTTTGATGGACTGAATGACATTTGTTTTGACGTTTTTGCGACTGCTGTCATGCTCTCCTTTTTTCAACGCCTCACTGTTTGCATTTAGCCAGTGTCAAGTTTTAAATAATATTTTGAAGTTTCACATCGAGTATTATACCATGTAGGCCTTTGTCTAGACTTAATTTACCCCTAAAAGCTATCAGCAAAGTGATGTACAAGTACTTTATTGACAAATTACCAGACTTTTGGAACCCGAAAAAATCGTTTCAACACTTTTCTTCCAAATTGCCCAATTAGACCTAATAAAGTGTAAACCAAGCGTTCGTTGACTAACAATACCTACTTATGGGACCTAACCATAGTTGGCAAAAGATTTGCGGTAGGTACTCATTATAACACTGTCTAATGTCTTCGGATATAGCCTGTCTCCCATCAGTACCATCAGGCCATCGTGAGCTGGTGTTAAAGCCGTGTCTACAAACACTTTTCGCATAAAATGTTCCCCAATTTTATAAAGTTTTTTATTGCTCCATCCACTCCAGTATAAAATTTCAAAATGGTGACACGTTACAGTTGACCGTGGGAATGTTTACTGACGTTTTCAACGAGGTATACAGCGGCAAACATTGTGTACATTGTAAATACCCCTGTATAATGTTCGATCGGAAAGCGCTCAGGTGCCAAAGGGCAATGTCGGTTTGTCCCCACTTTTAATTGATGTCGGTTTTCGTCGTGTGAAAATCAGAATTTCTACTTTGATACGGCTAAATTAAAATAAGTACTTACTTACCTTCTACTGAAAGCCCAACAGTGCTTCCTCAACCTTTCCGTTGTATGGTTGTCGGAAGAGGGAGGCCCTTTCCAATGGGGAGCTTCCAATAAAGAGAAAATCGTAATTAAATCTACTTATATAACAAAGAGGAACATACTGCATCTTTGTCCCTAGAAAAAGTCCGCACCGTTAAAGATTATTGTAAAACTGAATGCTTACTAAGTATATTTTTGTCATCATCTAAGTACCTAGGTACTATGTTAATGTTTGTATGTATATAGTATATCTGGTATAAGTTAATGTTTGAGTAATGAATACACTGTAGACTACTAGGCACCTTGACAACATGACATAATTCTCTCCATCTAAAGGTTGTCTGAAAGAGATCGCAGTCTGCGATAAGACCGGCCAATGTACACTATTGTTTTTTTGTATGTTATTAGATATATTCCGAACTTTAGTGTGCAATAAAGAGTTATTCTATTATATTCTACTCCATTTTTTAATAACGCCTATATCCAACGGGGGAAGGCAGAGAACACTGATTGCCACATGCAACTTATCTCTTCATCTCTTTTTGATCTCAGCCACCTTTTTCACTTCACTTTTTTATTTGAGTAAGTATATAACCACTTGCGTTCTTAATGAATATGGTAGGTATACCTTTTAATTAATAACAGTTATCCGCCCGACGCGACGATACCGCAAGCTCCGCAAATCCCGCAACATCGAACAATCCAGGTTTACACAGCATTTTATAAAAACCCTCTTATTAAAGGACATAATCCATGGATGGGCGAAGGAATTTTATTATGAAACAAAATTTATTTCACATTAATTCCAACCCAGTTCTTTTAAACTTGAGTTCCTGGATTAGGAACCTACCTACCTATCGACGCTTCAAAATATTGTGCTTTTTTGCGGACCCATAAACGATTAGAAAACGCTATTGGGTAGTTCCAATTCGTTTTGACCCACTTGCCCCCGTATTAGGTAATACACGACGTGGTTTAGCGGTTGCAAATTTAAACCATGCTTTGTATTCTTTCGAATGTCCAATATTACTGATGACAGAACGAGATAATTCGGTGTGTAACTATTCTTCCACTTATTAATAAAGCGGTTGAAGTCTAGGTAATGCTGCAAAAGAGACAAATTACTAGATTTATAACACTACGTCTAGACCTACCTGCTAGATAGGTACATTAGGTTTGATTAGGTATATGTAGAAAAGTTTTAGTAAGTAGGTTAAAACATGGTGTTCTGCGACCTATATTTTAGAATAAGTAAGTTGTTTTTAGTGTCATAACTAGTTATTGACCTCACTATTTTCTACTTAACTAAGTAATACTTTTTTCCAAATTCTTCAGACATAGGTAAATAAGCCGGTATCCAGGTTAGTACCTACCGAAAGTTGTAAATTGGACCTACTTATGCAAAATGGAACCAACCCACACACACTTCTGCAAACTGATACCAACCTAGAACCACTACCACAAGGTTGTTTTTGGTCTATAATAGTGCATGTGGGTTGGTTCCATTTTGCATAAGTAGGTCCAATTAATACCAGGCGTAAGTATGTACCTATAATTTATGAGCAGCCTAAAATTTTATGGGTCTAATTTATTTTGTAATAACCTGTTTACACCCATGTAATAATTACGTTGAGATTTTTTCATTAAACACAGTATTTTCACGAGATTCTAGACAAGGGAATTAATAGGATGAGTAGGGCCCGTATTAATAAATCGATCTCAAGTCTGAGAGCGATCTTGGAAATGTCATTATTATGTCATACCAATACAATATTACATGTCAAATGCGTACTCAAGACCACTCTCAGACTTGAGATCGATTTATTATTACCTACGGCCGTAAGTAGTAAAAGGTGATAAAAGGCTTGAGCCCTTTCAGAACCAATATTAATCAGGGCCTTGATGGACATTATACATACCTATACTTAGACAAGTTACCTCCACAATTTATATAAAACTAGCGGCCCGCCCCGGCTTCGCACGGGTACATTGCGGTTACATTATTCGAAATTTAGTAAGGATCCCTAATTTTTTTGAAAATATATTATTGCCTATGTCACCCGGGGATAGTGTAGCTTCCCAACAGTGAAATAATTTTTCAAATCGGTTCAGTAGTTTCGGAGCCTATTCATTACAATCAAACAAACAAAGTTTTCCTCTTTATAATATTAGTATGAAGTATGATTAAACTTGTAGTACCTAAGTATACGTAGGTATTTCAAGAATGAAGAAACATTTAATAATAATCCCATGGCCGTTAAATAATTCCGCTTCCTAAAAATATGAGGTAAGGAGGATTTTGTACAAAAAATCCTTATTGTATAAAAATTAATAAGCCAACATTGGTTTATTAAATTCACAGTGGCTATTTATATTCGATCCAACAATTTACACAGTGTTTTCCTAAAGATGCGTATATTTTTCAAATTCCTTTTCTTATTTTTTCATTTACGTATTCCGATATTTTTAGGAGTAACTTTATACTTTAACAATGATTAGACTCGTCAATAAAGTTACTTCAAAATTGACTACATTACTTCATTTTATTAAGAATTGCGGTGACATTATTCGAGTTTTAGGAAGGATCCCTAATTTTTTTGAAAATATATTATTGCCTATGTCACCCGGGGATAGTGTAGCTTCCCAACAGTGAAATAATTTTTCAAATCATTTCAGTAGTTTCGGAGCCTATTCATTACAATCAAACAAACAAAGTTTTACTCTTTATAATATTAGTATGATGAAGGGTATAACTAAGTATAGCTATCTATTATAACACTGAGAAAAATGCCTCCCGTACTTAATTGAATATAAACATTTATTATAATTTTCAGATGACAGTAATATTATCATGTGTATGATAACATAATTATAATAGACTATAAAACAGTATTATAATTATATCACATTCAATTTAGGTAAGTATGTTTCATGACTAGCAGTTAAAGTGAAATATATAGTAAGTTCTCATGATGTACAGTAGATAAACTAATTAAGTAGTCTAACTTCAAAACAACCATGGAGATAAGTAGGTACCTACATTACTTTCGGCAGTCCCCAAACAACTACTAATAAAAAAAAACTCCTGAAATAAAATCTATGTTCATTCTATTCTAACCAATTTGCTATTTCATATTAAACAAGTTTTAATAATATACACGTTGTATGTTCTAAGCTTCCGTATACATATGAAGGGGAATTAGGTAGCGGCGGATGTGTGCCGGTGTACTACCTTCCTACCTATCTACCTACAGATCATAATTCCCGAACAACTCTCCCGAGGCGAGCTGCGTGCTTTGTTAATAATAAATGCATAAGAACATCAAGGTAATGTGATAAGTGATGAATTTTATGTTCTCTGTACCTACTAAAATTTATCCTTAGTTTGTAACCACTTTGGTACTGGCTGGCCCGAGGTAGTACGACCCTATCACAGAAGATGGGTGTAAATTCGCTATTATAGCTGTGTTTCGTACAATGAGTGAGAGAACCGGAAGCCCAACAACAGGAGAGGGCTCCTTCCCCTTCCTCTATCCCACTCCTCTTCAGATCGGCAACGCGCAACCAATGCCACCGGTATTCCAAGTTGCAAGCATCTTGGTGTAGGCTGCGATAACTGCTTACCATGCCATTAGCAGAGGAGAACCAAACAATCGAAACCAAACCAATATACAATCGAGACGAAAACCTAATATTCGTAACTAAACATAAAATTCTTAACCCTTTTACAACAGTCAAAGGGACCATAAAAAAAAAAAACTGCTTACCATGAGGCGGGTCGCACACCGCGCTTGTTAGCCGACTTTAATAGTAAAAAAAAACAATATAACGTTGTATATATAATACATTTTCGAGGGTAAATTGTATATAAGATAAATTAATGTAAGTTGTTGCAGGGCTGTGTCGAATGGCTAATACATATTGCCAAATTAATCGTTATAGTGTTCACGTCCCCGGACTTGCCTTGACATCCGCCCCTTTAAGAATCGTATTACACTTTTTATCTGAGGTCGGTATCGCTACCCTTGGGTACCGGAACGATTATAATGTGCATGTAACACGCAGAAATCACTAGATCTATTATATCCAGAGTCAGCATTTAGAATTAAATGTTATCCCGGAAAATGGAAAGAATCCCGTGGGACGGATAAAAAGAAAGCCAACGAACGCGAATTATGCGGTAGATGTGTGCTTTAGTGACATTCTCTTTCACTATTCCCTATGGTAATCCACTGTACCGCAGGGCTTTTGTTTTACTATAACAAATTTGATTAATGAAAACGTCGAAACTGGCTAGTCCAGCCGGCTCGGTAACAAGTTAGCGCTTTGTTTCGCGAAACAAACTGATCGGAATTTGAATAACACATGTTTAATACTTTTATAAATTTTAGAAACTGAATCAAATAATCTCTAGTCAAAATAAAAGCAAGCTTTTTTATTTTTATTTAATCAAAATATACCTGCTGCTTTGTCTGGGTGGGATGGTCGCAAAGATGTTGGCTGCGTTTCTTCGCAGTTTTTTACCGCATTTATTTCAGTCAATTGTTGAATAAAATCCATTCAATTTTCTTGTCTCTTATAGCTTTTGACGTTGAGAAAAAGTTGACTGAGTTGCTAAAGATGGATCTGACTCATACATAGTTAATTGAATTTGAAGAATTTATTGAGGCGTATCTTGTGTGGTACCTAGGTATAGTCAGTTTTTTTATGGCCTCTTTGCCTTGAAGTTTATTTTATGAAGACGCGTAAATTGTTGCAAATTGACACATAATATGGCAGTGTCATAAGAGAGAAATGAACGAAATATACTGAGGTCTTGGTTTTATGAAGATGTCAGAATATATCTACAGGCACCAATATGCTCTACATTATATGTAGCGGCCTAGATTCACATACACGTCTATTTGGACCTCATAAAGGAAATTATGATATTGCAAAGATTCAAATGGCTAACCAATCATTAGCAGATTTCAGTCAGGATCTGAATGCGGGTAGAGTCTTATCATAATTTCATTTGACATGATTCATAAGTTGGAACAGTTAGTTTACACGAATAAATAGTATTCTGAGTCTAAATCTATGTTCATTTAGGTCAACTTTGCTAATTTCTTCGTATTCTAGTACTAGAGCGCACACTTAAGAAGTTTCGATTTTCGACGTGTAGATCCAAAGGGCTCTCTAGAGCGAGAAGTTTGCCCGATAACTACTATCGTGGTACCAACCCAACCGCGTTAAGCTATTAAGTCTTCGTACAGTTTCGTTATTGAACCTAGAGCCGCAAATTTAATTTGGGATTTAACAAAACTTTGATCCAACAATTTTGCGACATTTAAGTAATTATTCAATAGATTTCGCGACATTTAATACGTCCAAACTGACGTATCGCGTAAATGAATACGTCACTTTTGGCATATTGCGAGTCGAATGTGAGTCGAGTCGAGCGACAGTCGTTAACGGAGTTGGGCCCCTGATATCACACCCTTCACATACATTATCTATAAACGCAATCAAATATGAAATATGTATTGAAATAAAACTATTTTTACGGATTATATCGCGTTTATTTACTTTTTATGTTCCCGACGTTTCGGTTGCTTTACAGCAACCGTGGTCACGGGGGGACTGAGGTGTTAACCCGTGACCACGGTTGCTGTAAAGCAACCGAAACGTCGGGAACATAAAAAGTAAATAAACGCGATATAATCCGTAAAAATAGTTTTATTTCAATGTGTAGTATTCGCGTAAATATAAGAAAACAATATGAAATATGTATCTAAATAACTCGCCCAAAACCCACCATGATAGTATTGTGCGCCAGAAGAAGTTGTAAATCTACAGCGCCGGGTTCGTGTCAAAACGTCATGAGTCTTACCAGGCTATAAATTTGACTGAAAATAGATTCACGAGAAACATAACTCGGTTCTACAGAAGTCTGGGCTTTGATTCATGCTGACTTGAAATTTGAACATGGAATATGTAACAAGAACCATTCTATTGCACGCGTCTGATTAAGAAATGATACCACAGAGCCGTGCGTAGATTATGACTTGACTTGACTTGACCGTAGACAATAGTAAGCTAAGAACAACAGTGAGTCAATTAGATAAGTAGTTATAATATTTTGGAACAGGTAGGTACATAACTTCTTTAACAACCAATGCAATAAATATATGATTTCTTGGACAATACGATGTAATGATAAGGTATCTAATTTATTAGGAATTAACCAAGATGTGAATTTATTATATTAGTAATTTACTTTATGTCTCGAAAATAACGATTCCACTAAATTGTAGTGAAAGTCAACATTAAAAGTGCTTGGTATTTGAAAATAATCACACACAATGCGATATAAATGAAGTCTCTAAAGTACTTATACAATAAATAAACGACAATTTTTTGTGTCAATTAATTAAATACCTGGTACTTAATCAATTTGTTGATATTAAAATATTTGACACTTCAAAAGCGAGACCGTAGAACGAGTGTAAGTCCCTTACTATTAAAGATACATCATTTTCCAAAGCCACAATAGAACACAGAACATTAATTAGTGCTTTACTCGCGCCCGCATCCACGGCATTGTTTGGAATGACAGCTACTTTAGTCAGAGTGACCATTTTAGAGGGCTGAAGGGGGTATCCTGGGTCGACATAAATTACACAACAGAGCCGCGGTATTGTGGTGTATTTAGTTTGACGTAGGTGCGACGCGAATCGTTAAGACTATCTTGAAGCGGATCGAACCTCTAAATTGTTTACCATTTACTACTTGTAAAGAGGGCTATAGTGTTGAGAGCGTGCTTATAAAAACTCCTTTTCACTTCATAAAAATATTTTTGAATAACTTTTTGATGTCTGTACTTGTCGTTCATTGAAAAGAGTAACCATTGAGCTTCTTGCCGGCTCTTCTCAGTGGAAGCAGAATTCCGAACCGGTGGTAGATTCTGACTATTCATAAATGCTTTGTTGGCTTACATGAATAAAAACAATTTTGAATTTTGTTTTTTTTTTCTTTTTAATATAAGTAGGTAATGTTTGTATAATGGTTTTTTGTCATTAATTAAATATATTTAATTTTTTTTTCATCTGATTAATATCGCATTAACCTAATTTGTATAATATATTGACTAGCTTTTGGTTATAATATGGTAGAGCCATGCTGTAACCAATAGACTATGCCTCATATACGGGCTGCCTCGACCAAGGTTGCACCCTAGCACAGAGGACCGGCGTTAAGTAGCTATTGTAGGCAGCTGCATTTCGTACGATGAGTAAAAGCTGCAAGCCCAAACCTCCTTTCCCGTCCTCTGTACCACACGACTTCCGGTCAGCAACGTGCGAGCAATACCTTTGCTATTGCAAGAATCTGTGGGCTACGGTAACTGCTTAACATCAGGCAGTTCGTACGCTTGTAGCGGACTTTGTTATATTAATAATACCGAAATAAATAAAACAACTAAGAACTACTAAAAAAATTAACCATAGCACAGAGGACAGGTATTGGAATCTTGACTACATAGCTCATAACTCCATTCAATTATAAATACTCCCCTTTGTTCCGAAACCCACGTCTCAGTGAGCGGAATTGTCTTCGCGTTTCCTTATCTCATTGATTAAGTGCACGTCTTATGGGAGGGCCCTCGGAGACAAGTCCTAACGAGGTACCGTGTTTTGTTGTTCACAAGAGTTGGGACACGGGAGAAATTAATGTTGTTGGATGATGGCTGTATTAATATAAGCTGTGGACATTGTATGTGGTGTTCTCGTTAAATAACAATTAGATGTTATGTCATTAAAAGAGTTGAACATCCTAAATTCAAGGTTCCTATCTATATTGACTAGAATTTTGGTTGACAGGGCCTTTTCACAAAAATAAATTAGGGTATGTAACAATTAGAAAGCCTTTATTTAGTAAATGCCTATATGATAACAACTCTCTAGGTTTTTAAATTAAACACATACCCATAATGTCATTACTATTATCCACGTAAGGTTTGTATAGCAGACTTAAAGTGTCCATTATTCACTAAAATTAAGAGAGTATGGAGAAACCAGAAGGAGAAACATAATGGGTGGTAAATTTACAGGCGTATACTTGCTAAGACTTGCAGAATCCATCGCTGTATCACTTTTTCTACTAGAGGTCTACTTGACACACAAACTTCTAAATACTACGTATACTTGACATGACTTCACTCACTATACAGGTTGTTTAAAAAGTCCGAATTAATAATTCAGGTGCATAATACGGTAGCTGATCATATAAGTATGGATGCTATTTTTGTTGGACTTGAGCCATCCTGTCGACTCTACATTTCTCTACAGTGTATATCAATTGATATTAATATATTAATATCTTCTTTTGCCAAAATTACAAATAGTTATTATCATTATTTAGCATGCAAGCTCATCGGCACTCAAAGGAAGACTTCAATCTCCTTTGATGAGAAAGTTTAATCTATAAATAAGTAAGTATGTGGAACTCCTTGCACTACCAAAGTCGTAACAGATTTCATATCAACTCTCCAAGCAATTAGGACAGGTTTTGTCACAGTAATGTTGGCAGCTAAAAGGTTGTAATTTATCAAAGCAGGACAGGTACACGCACTAAAAAGTAAACGGTTCATTACAGGGGTCGTAAACGTAAAACACTGCGGCAGCCAGGGGTTGTAATGGTTTTCCGAGCTGTTCCCGCGTTGATTATTATGGCAATGAAATACAACATTGACCGTATAATCTTGGTGGCTGATTTATTGTTATGCTTGAAGTTTTTCACCGCATCCCGTAAACATACTAAAGCTTAACAATAATGAGAAATAGTGAACAAATAAGTGTGTCAAAATATTTTTTTACAGTGAGGATCGTGTTGAAAGCAGAGAAATTGAAAAAAAAAACCTAAATAAAGTGTCTCGTTCTCGTTCATATATTTGAAGTACGAGACGGACATTTAGTTTGGTCATGTTTAGTTTCTGTCACAAAAGTATCATTATTTAGTTTTTAAGTCTAAATTCTCTTTCTTGAATTTAAGAAATATAATTACAAACTGCTGAAGCTGTGATAGCCGATTGGTTAAAGCACGCGTCTTGCGGGCACCAGGTCTTGGGTTCAAACCCCGGCTCGCACCTCTGGATTTTTCGAAATCTATGTGCGAATCATAATTTCTATATGATTATCACTTGCTTAAGGTGAAGGAAAACATCTTAAGGAAACCTGCATGTCTTAGAAGATCTAACCAATTTTCGAAAGACATGTGAAATCCGCCAACCCGCACTGAGCCAGCGTGGTGGATTATGGCCTGAATCCCCCTCGTGTTGAGGGGAGGTGCGTGCCCAGGAGTGGGACGTCAGAAGGGCTAAATTATTATTATTAATTACAAACTTATCTCTATGTAAAAAGACAAAAATTAAATGGAACAAAGATACTCACATAAAAGAACCGTTGTAATTTATTATTGTTTTAGTTCAAATTAGCTGTCGAAAGACATTTCTTTAATATATTTTTGCCCGTAAAATGTAACATAGATATATCCATAGATATAATGTTGCCACGGAGACTCGTATATTTAAGATAAAGCTAGGTGTGTTTGGTTCATTAACTTTAAAATAATGTTCTATCCTACTTACGTTCGTCCTGTAAAATAATAAAACGCTATGACATAGTATGAGTATTCTAATAACATTTTCTTAGAACGAGTCAGTATTAAAATTACATTACAATTTGTGTCTTGTATGGTCCAAGTAGGTTATTAAAATGCCGCATAAAATAATTCACCTTTACAAAAATTGCAAATTTGTGGCGTGTAATAAAACATTCAAAATTAGTCTGATTTAATGGTTTTAAAGTTTTAAAAAATACGGAGCCTCGGCCTTCGTATGCATTACATGGATGATAAAGCACGCTGGCTGACAAATGACCGCAGCACATACATAACAACACGGTTGAAAACAAAACTGGTGACATAAATATGGATTAACGGCCGGACAATTTGTATGAAATACGTTACTTAGCAGGAAATATTTCATTGTAGAGACCTTGCGATTTTGTTTGCGTTGAAAATTTTGGTGAGGCAAATTGTGGGAGGCGTTACCTTTTCATCTAAACATGCAACGTTTTTGGAATAAACATCGAAGACTTATAGCGAGACTATATGTAACTAGAGAGTTAAAAATAATTAGAATGCAGTAGCAAGACTTAGCAACATTTTTTTGTCACACAGTTTGGGGCCTTTTCGGATCAGAATATTAAGTAGTTTTTTCAGTTACCTTATTGGACGTCGATATTTTGAGGCATCCATCAAGCCTATGTCCGATGTGCCCTTATGGAAAAGACCGAACTGATGACATATTTGTGATGGCATTTTATTTAAAGGCCTTTATGACATCAACCTTTGCTTGAAAATATCACCGGTACGGAGCAATATCCCCGGGAGGCTGTCGGCCGATTATAGGAAGATTCAATGTAGCGTTTACGTAATTTCGGTTTTCCGGGTTGGCGCGCGCGGTAATAGCGGCCGCGCCTACGCCGTGTGTGTGTTCACATAACCAAATTACCCCAATAGTGTTGGGAAATTATCGATTAATAGATCGATTTTCTTAACATTGACGCGTGCTTGGCGCAGCGGTTCGAGCGTAAGCCGTTCGGCTCACTGAAATTAACTTATTATATTTCTGCACTGTAAATTTCGGCAATGGCCTTTTCGTAATTTGCTCTGGTCTGGGTGTCACTGGGTTCGCCCCCACTCCATTGTACGGTACCCATAGTACAAACGTTGCTTAGTTTGGGACCATACAATTGGTGTGTCAGTCTGGCGATATTTATTTATTATTCTTTGTATAACATGTCAGCAAACAAGATTACGAACCGTATGAAGTTAAGTATCCGTAGCTAATAATTATATATGCTTGCAATACCAAAGGCTTTACTCGCACGTTGTTGATGTGAAGGCGAGAAGGACAGATGGTTGGGAGGGGATGAAAGGGGTGGTTGAGCTGCTATAATAGCGTGTGGACACCGATCTTCTGTGAGAGGGTGTTATTACCCTTGTCGAGACAGTTCGTTATTAAGCTGTAAATTGGCTAAGTATAGCTTGTATTCACCACCTTACCTACCTATATCAATTCTACATCATTAAGCTCCGGTAGTACCTATTTACAAAACAATAAAATACCTAGGTAAAAATATGTTGAACATGTATAGAAAATATTGAATATTAACTGAAAAATATATTCTATTCACATAATACATATATTGCCTGCCAACCTTATTAAATTTTCAGCAAACAAGTAAAATCAAATTCCTAGGAAAATATCGCATAATTTGAAAATTATCGCCGAAATTCCATAGTCAATACTTTGTTATTACGCATAAAACCAATTTCGATGTCCATTCACTACCCTGTTAATAGGGAAACTTTGTGAAAGTGATTTTCCGAAAACGAGCCCCACAAGAAATCTGCCTGTCGCCACCTCTGGGGATTCCCGGAATATAGTCTCTGTACAAACTTTTAATTAGGTTTTACTCGTAAGCCAAGTTGGAGCTCGAAGCGCTGGTGTAGTTATTACCATTTATTTTCATGAGGTTTTACTAGTTGATCGATTTGTTGGTAATTTAGCGGAAAAGGGAAGATCTTCCAGCCAGGCGGGTGTTATGCCTGGCGAGGCGGCCGCTATGCCCCGCTGGTTATTCTCGGGGTCTTGTATATATAGGCACGATGCTTGCGAGACTTAATATCGTGATTCAGTTTTTCTATCAAGAATCCGTACATTGTATTGAAGCGCTGCATTTACCGCCATCTGTCCGCTTCTGTCGGCGACGTGAATGTGAGGTCGCCACAGTAAGATACACAACCACAGATTTACATAGATAACGCAAGTATCACGATTTGTATTGAACCCCAGCGTGCCGAATTTTTAACACCTACTGTGACGTCACAGCCGAAATTCAGTCCAAACCAATTCAAAGACACCGATGCCGCCGATGCCCCTCCGCCCGCTACGATTCTCTCGAGTGATTATCTCGCTCATACTCATATTTTTAGGGTTCCGGACCTTACAAGGAAAAACCGGAACCCTTATAGGATCACTTTGTTGTCCGTCTGTCTGTCTGTCTGTTTATATCTATAGTCGCACGGACTGTAAGTTAGCGGCGACTAATATTGACGTTTGGTCGGGGTTTCGTACACGCGAAGTACATGCATTTGCGTTATCTATGTAAATCTATATCTGTACGTACAACCAACTGACTATAGCTCAATTAGGGTATTCCCACAATCTCACAAAAAATCGGCCTGAAGTAGCTATTATACGAGTACCTGCGATTTGTACGATGGGTGAGAGATCCGGAAGAACAAAATCCCAATTTTTCCTCCCTCTGAACTCACTATTGCAAGAATCTATAGTCTACGGGAACGGCTTAACATCCTGCAGATCGTACGCTTGTTTGCCAACTCTATTACATTAACAATACCATAATGGCAAATGTAAAGGCAAAGGTAAAGGTATATTATGGCAAAAGTATGTATTCAGAATTATACAATAACTAGCTGTGCCCGCGACTTCGTCCGCGTGGAATTTAATTGACAAAGTTTCATACAAACTTTCATCCCCTATTTTATCCCCTTGGGGGTAGAATTAATCAAAATCCTTTCTTAGCGGATGCCTACGTCATAACATCTACCTGCATGCCAAATTTCAGCCCGACCCGTCCAGTGGTTTGGGCTGTGCGTTGATAGATCACTATGTCAGTCAGTCAGTTAGTCAGTCACCTTTGAGTTATATATATTTAGATTTGACCTTTTATACCCTGTTATTTATCATAATTTAATGAAATTATAAAGAGGCCTTAGTATTTAGGTATAAATCTGAGAGTAATTTTACC
Organism: Notodonta dromedarius; assembly: GCA_905147325.1. Lineage (NCBI taxonomy): Eukaryota > Metazoa > Arthropoda > Insecta > Lepidoptera > Notodontidae > Notodonta > Notodonta dromedarius. The sequence goes on from LR990167.1 coordinate 4,669,314, forward strand.
TTATCTGAGGACCAAGTAAGTGTGTAAACAACACAATTACAGCATAGAAACCGATACCTAATCAAAGTAAAGCAGAGGGTGAGTGGTAAGTACTCCCAAATCATTTTACGATACCAAATCGTTTTCAGAATACTCCTTTTCAGAAGGCATAAATAGCGATACCCCTAAAATACAGTCGAACTTTCTCGAAGATTGAAAGAACAAAACTGCGAATAGGGGTTGGAAACTCGGCAAATAAAATACGGAATAACAAACAGGTGTTTAGCGTGGTGGTTCGGGGCGGCCCGCATCGGGCGAGTTCACTTTTATTAGCTGCCTTCAGTCCGTTTAACTTTGTGTGGTGCTTAAGTGTATCGCGTTCGAATACGTAAGCAACATAAAGCGCCGGGGAAATGTGTCCAAATTGAATATTCCTGAAACAATGGGAGGTAGAAGTTTTTGCGCACACTGTTCAGAATTTAATACTGATGCTGTATTATGTGTTTTGCATTTCTGTAGACTACTCGTACTAAGTCCTTCTATGCGGATATATTCATTGCGGACACAGGATGCCGTCCGAAAAGCGTGATTATTGCGTTCGATATAGGCAACCGCATACAGGTTTTTCTACGATTTGCGCGGAGCCTAAATGCACTGACAGTTTGAAGACTGCTTTTATTATGTAGGTAATTTGAGCAATGGCTAATAAAACAGTTCGTTTAGTTTCCTACAAAAATAAATAAGAGTTTCTAAGGAATTTAGGGTGTTAGCTGTTAGATGTGTGATATTTCATTCTTATACAAGTGTCAATTTTTTTTCCTCGAAAGCCGTCTGTGTGAACCTTCAAAGAGAAAATAATTGGCAAATTCCAGCATGTGTCTGTCCGTAAATGTTTTCGCTTCCGTTCGGAATTCTTTGGTGTTTAAGAAATATTTGTGAGGAGGGTCCTCAAAGCTGTTAGAAAATGTAATATCTTTTTGTTTGGGAAAATGGCGGATTTTATCGTAAAGCGGGGGCCCCAGGCAGTTAAGGGTGCCAACGGCTTAATAAATTTATGTTTTAATATTTCAAAAAGTATACTGGTAATCAACAAATTGCAGAACACTTTTTACTCAATGAGACAATAATTAATCAAATATTACAAACAACATTTTTTGGTAATATATTAGGTACTATTTGAACCACGGTCAATCGACCGCCCAATCAAAACTGTGAACACCCAATCTAATATTTTTACAACGCATACTTAACTCCGTTTAAAATTTTCCAAGGGTCCTTGAAAATAGTCCTGAAAAACTACACATCAATACGTGCTATACGCGTAAAAGTGAAATGGTTATTGAACATAAATTCTGTACCATCCTACTAATATTATAAATGCGAAAGTTTGTGAGTGTGGATGTATGTATGAATGTATGTATGTTTGTTACTCCTTCACGCCAAAACTACTGAACGGATTTGGATGAAATTTGGAACACAGATAGATTATAACCGGGATTAACATATAGGATACTTTTTAACCCAATAATCCAAAAAAAAAAAAAAACAATTTAGGATAAGGACCCACCACTCACCCTTGGCTTGTTAACCTCCAAAATTATAAATCAAATAGGTTGATCGATAATGCAAGAGGTCAACAAAACTTAACTCCGTCGGTCGAGTTTGTCAGTCATGAGTGTCAGGGACCCTAATAATGTGCAATTAGGGTCCCTGACACTCATGACTGACAAACTCGACCGACGGAGTTAAGTTTTGTTGACCTCTTGCATTATCGATCAACCTATTTGATTTATAATTTTGGAGGTTAACAAGCCAAGGGTGAGTGGTGGGTCCTTATCCTAAATTGTTTTACAATGGATTTCCGCCAAGTAACGCCTGAGTCAATCAATTAACCAATAATCCAATACTACGCGGATGAAGTCGCGGGGCACAGCTAGTACTAGATAATGTCAGATTAATACGACACAAGCGTCACGTCTTTGAAAGTACCTAACCATGAAAGCTCGCGCCGTGCGCTTCAGTGCTAAGTCAAATGGGTCGTGAAAAGATAACGGCTCACGAGTAGCTTGAAATGCATCAGCTCGAAATAACGCGTTATTAAATACTGCACCAAGTATCCAGCCAGAATTGAAACTTATGACCAAAACAAAAGATACAGGGTGAATTGAAAATCCCTTTTTTCGGATTTAACTAAAAGTTAGTAAAAGTAAACACCCTTTCATATTATTTTCTAACTGTCAGCTGCCAAGCAGGGAAAGACAGAGCTGCTAACGGCTTATTTAGGTACCTACCTTAGTACAATAGGAGTCTGTGGACAGAGTACCCCCGCCCTTCCTTTGTTCCACTCTCCTTTAGGTCACCATCGTCGAGGCATATCTTTGGTATTACAAGAATCCATAAGCTCCTGTAACTGCCTAACACCAGGCGCGTCGTTCGTAGGCAAAGCCCTTTATAATTTCCGGTACGACTATCAAAGGACTCTACGGTACGGGTAACATCTCTCTTTTTTGCTTGACATTGAAAATACCAGAATAACCTTTAACGGAATCAATAAGAATAATCGAGGCACATTGTTGTTTTGGAAGCAACCATTTGTTATCCGAATATTGACTAAAAGGATGACTATGCCGTTTCCTAAGGAGGAAAAAAATCCTTTTTATATGTTATGTTATACTAGATGTTATTGCTTCGTAATAAACTACATATTACTTCTTATATATTACGTTCGTTCTCATGAAATTGTGAAGGTAAGGTATCCTTTATTAGTGTCCGAATGTCGTTTAGTGACTTACAACACCGAGGAAAAAGTTTCATTAGGTTCTTATTTGTACCTAGTGTTCATTAGGTGCCTGTACCACGATTGTACGTACCTAACCCCATAAGCCTTTATAATTACCTTAATAACCTTTCCATAATTACCTTTCGCTGATAATTTAACATTGATATGTGCTCATTCCAATACCCTCGATAAGTCCGGAAATCTGTAGGGTGCCTGTGTTCTTAGCTCAAAAATATACCAAACTCATAATGCGCATTCGACAAGACAAAAGTGTTTGAAATACAGAAAACTTATTTGGTGGTTGCAACTATTGAATTTCACACTAGTTAAAAGAGTCTGCTCAAGTTCTGGCGAACTTAAATTGCATCGCAAAACTACCGGTGTCCATTCAATCGAGTGCGGCCCACATCGGAACTTTGCACCGTCAACACTGTCATAAATCGTTAAAAGTTTGTCAAAAGCACCGCTGCACTAGTTGACCGCATGCGAATCCAATCCCGGGCACGGTCGGAAAAATACAGCTTACAAAATATTGACTCGTCCAAATGTCGGTTTAGTTATTTATTACAGTTTGATGTCGGTTGCATGTAAGCGCATATTTTTTCGAAGCCCATGCGTGCATTTGTTGTCTTGCACAAGTCTTGCGAAAAAGCAAGATCAAGGCAAAGACTGCAAGAAGACCGATTTTGACTACCGCTTGGTGCAGTGGTTCGAGCGTAGGCCGCTCACTACACATGGTGGACGCGGGTTCGATTTCGTATTTTTCCCTGGTCTGGGTGTCACTGGGATCGCCCCCAGTCCATTATACGGTACAAATAGTACAAGCTTTGCTTAGTTATGGACCATACAGTTGATGTGTAAGTCTGTCGATATTTATTTACGGGCAACACTAATTAATAAGTACTTAAACTGCCACATCTGCATATAGTTCAATTGTTGGTAGGTATTCGCCTCACAACAGAGTAGATACCAACTTGAATCCCCGTGACCGTTTGGGTTAGCACCGTAATGCATCCGAACACTTGAAGTGGCTAGTGAGTTAAGACCAATATCCTCTGTTCTTAGTACACTCTGTTAATGCAAATACGAGACATCACATCAGCAATTTACCTAAAATAGATATAAATCCATTACCTCGACTCCAGCTCCTTGTTTGTCGACATCTCCCTTATAAATTCCTTGTATCAAAGGTTGACATTCTCGCCAACTATTTTGTTTGACGGTATCCATTAAACTTTTATGTGAAAACCGTAGTGGAATGTGGGGAAGTTCCTAACCCGTTTCGTCTCTACGGGAATGTATTTTGGAATGTTAAAATAATGTGGCTCCAAGCAGATTTTAAAACGGATCTTTGAAAAAGATAAATAAGTACAGGCCTATGACAAGTTATATTTCTTCTTGCTTAATGTGTCCTTGATGCTGGGTCCTAGAGTCCTTGGAAGTAAAAATTATAGAAATGTATGTTCTGTCCTAAACTATGACTGGTGCAATCTGTGCTACTTATTAAGCTTTCATGAAATATTTCTTGTTAAAAAACCAAATATTAATTTTGAAATTGTCTTGTTCTATAAAAAGGCAATGTTTAATATTCACTCTCTTCTAATAATGCTAACATAAAATAATTAGGAACATTGAATTAACCTCGTGTTATAATATTCATTAACATTAACCGAGACCCGGGCATTAAACGTGTAATCACAGGATGAAATCTTAATACCTCCTACATTAATAGTCAAGCGTTCAATAGTCAAGCGTCAATAGCCTAGTGGTTAGAGGGGCCGTCCTCGTAGCTGAGAGGTTCCGGGTTCGATCCCCATCCCGGCCATTAAACTATTGACGTGAGCCCACTCCTAGCACAAGCATTAGCTTAGTTGGAGGGGCTAAAGGGAATACTAGTAATGTGATAAACACACATTGCTAGTAATCTTTAAAAAAAAAAAAAAAAATTAAGTGAGTATAGACTTCTGCACAATGTACGTTGATAATGTTCGCTAAAAGTTAATATCGATACCTACATAAAGAGTTTGAGACCTCTATCAATTTGTCACTGTTTATCTTAAAGGGGTGAACTTCTATGGGTGAATCAATTTCAATACATTTTTAATCATAACTAGTATTGGTGAAATACAGAAGTATTGATCATAAGATATAATTCAATATACCTAAATATTAATAAATTAATTTTTAATTTTAGGTTTGATTTCTTAATGTTCTATTATGAAAGGTACAGGTATTGTTTAACCACGTCTTATGTTACAGCGTATTTAATTTTTCTCATAAAATTTTAGGACTCACAAAAATGTGGGGTTCTGAAATCACAAATTGGCAAGCCGTTATAAGGGTTAGACACATAAACAAAAAAGTTCAATATTAATTAACAGATTCTTAAATTTCTATAAAACATTTAACTATCTTTCAAAATTATAGTGATCAAAGTACCTAGGTACATATGGTGAACAAAATTTTCATCCAATATTTCGGTAATTAAATTATAAATGTACATTATATTTATGGATTTGTACAGTTTACAAAATCATTTCATTTTCTACCTGCTCGGTTTATTTTCTCGAAAGTGATTTTTCTACCTGCTCCTATACACTATTCATAGCTAACTATTGGCTATTTTCGTATACCATAAGTTAGAAGGGTGTGGACAATTTAACCTACCAAATATGGGTTAAAGTTAGGGGTCGGGCATAAATAGCGGAAATATTCAAGATGACACGACCGGGTCAGATTAGAACGATATCAGTTTGAGTTTAGGGACTCATTGAGTGGGATGGTGACCCTAACTATAACTTTGATGTTATTCTTTGATTAAAAATAAAGTAGGTATTTAGAGATACCACCCAGCGGATGAGTTAATCTGTGCATAGTTGATTTTCATAGTAATATAGAAACGAGGTGTCTTTAATGTCGTAGGTATTTCCCCGAGTGAGGTAATAGTACATTGTTACCCAAGGGGTGAAGGTAACTCATTTTGTTCCGAGACAAGTCCCGAGCCAATAGTTAGAGGGACAAAACAAGTCATTCACCCGAGGTAAACACAGTGCTTTTCATTACGAATACAAGGAAAGTAAAAATAAAAACAGGAATTGGGTAAATAAATAATACAAGGAAGTATGAACAATACTCTACAACTCTATAAAACGAATGAAGGTCGGATTGCCATTTGCCGCCTATTTTGGTTTTTTCCCGTTGGCCTGGTTCAATAGAAATGTCAAAATAGAACTGGTTAATTTTTAATAATTTGACAGCTGTCAGTTGAAATCTATTCTCCCTAGGGCTGAAAAGTATAGCTTTCAACCCGCTCCTCAGGCAACTTCAGGCCTACTTTCCGAGAATGACTAATGAGAAGGTTATTTTTGTACAGTCAATTCATAAATACTAGGAATGCATATTATGGTGGTAGAGCCAAGCTGTAGCCAATTAACTAGAGCTCATAAACGGGCCAGCTCGACCGGGGTAGTACCACCCTTTCACAATCGATCTGCGTAAAGTAGCTATAATAGCTGCGTTTCATACGATGGGCTTCTAGTTAGCTTCGCTGGATGTCGCTCGAGTATCTTTATTGATGAAAAGGGATGCCTTTGCACACGGGAGCGGGAAGATAATGCGATGTCAGAGCATTTCAGTTGATGAAAAGGGCATTAACATTTTATGGTTTTATCAGACCAAACGCGCTGTATGAATAAGCTGGTTGTAATGACTTCATTCGGCCAAGGCGTTGACCCAGATTGAGGATTAGTTATTCGTTTTAATTAATTATACCCGCGAGACCATTTAACCGTGCTGTAGTTACTACCCTTTGCTATGATTTTGAATGTATTCCTGCTACTGGGATTGTGATTATTTGATATTTTAATGACAATACTTCCAAGGGATCACCTCTATTTAATGTTTGACATTTCTCAATGGGCTGTGCGTTATCGCGTACCATGAGACCTCATAGTAAGACTTGTGAATACGGCCGTACACCCATGACAGATCCGGTGATTATTACAGTTTTCAGCCTATAAGTACACATAAGACGAAGTTTTTTTTTGTTAAAAAATGTAAAAGGTAAAAAAAATACCAGCAATGCGAGTTTATCACATTACTAGTATTCCCCGTTAGCCCCTGCAGCTAAGCTGATGCTTCTGTTGGGAGTGGGCTCACGTCAATAGTTTAATGGCTAGGATGGGGTTCGAACCCGGAGCCTCTCGGCCCTTCTAACCACTACGCTATTGACGCCTTAGCTCGACAGCATTTACACACATAAATACTAAAATGTACATTTTAATTTTGTAACCAATTTTTAACATTTGAACACGGAATTTACGTAAATTGTGATCATCAAATCTTCTGGGATCCAGTAAATTACAGAATACTTTGTTGGCACACAAAGATGCATCAAACCCATTCAGACATTAAAAAGTTTTTAATGGATAAGAAGAGTTCCCCGCCGAACGCTAAGTGCACGGTTCCAACTAATTAGCCCCTGTAGAGTCATATTGTGAGTAATGACCGCCATTATAATCCCACGAACTCTACGTAATAGTTGTAATGTGGCTGCTATGATAGGATCATCTGGACTTAGAAACACACTTTAGAAGTACTTAACTAGTAATTAACTTAACCAGAATTCTGCATAGTTTTAGGCCTCCAACAAAATACTTACCTATAGCAAGGTTTCCTTAAGGGTTTTAAAATGACGGTCATGAGCTGTAAGACATAGTACAACCGGAGGATTGACTATGGACCGTATTAATAAATCGATCTCAAGTTTGAGAACGATCTTGGAAATGACATTCTAACGTCATTCCAGTACAAAATTACATGTCAAACAAAAAAGATAAAGATATCGGGAAAGTCGGTATAGACCTCGCTTTGATATTAGACTAGCTTCTGCCCGCGACTTCGTCAGCGTAGACGTAATTAAAGTTTCCGATGAGTTAACGCGAGTCATAAACTATCTCTGAACCGAATTTAATCCAAATCCGTTCAGCGATTTTTGCGTGATTGAGTAACAAACATTGAAACTTTCACGTTTATAATATGAATAGATTTTGTATGTACCTAGTAACTAAAAACATGGACCTATAGTTGTTTTATTTTAATAAGTTACAAGTAAATAATAAAACAAACAGAACAAACTTCACTTGCATAAATAGTACATTTAATCAGTGACTGTCAATAAAACATTGGAATACTTCAGATTCAACAAATATACTTGTGTGGAATTGTTTGTATACTGAAATGCAAAAGCTAAACTATTATCCACCCAAAATGAAATTCCATTTAACTGATGCCCTCATATTATATTCTGAATAAATAAGCACAATCAAAGTAGGTATTTATTCAGAATTAATAATTAACTCTAATAACTTTCGAGCGTTTAATGAAACGAGATTTAATCCAACAATATACTTACTTAATTACATCAAAATCGTTGTTAAAAAAAACTTTTTTACAACACAGTCAGTATACAAACGTACGAATCGCTTGATATTAAGCAGTTACCATTGCCTAAAGATGCTTGCTTGCTATACTGAAGGCTTTGGGTTTGGTTTAGCTCTCTAAGTCATCATACGAAAAGCACCTGTAATAGCTACTACGCCAAACTTCTACGAGTATGTGAGGGTGGTACTACCGCTCAGCTCTATATCCATTAATATCTATGAGCCGGAAGAAGTTCAGAACTAGCCATAAATCAAATAAGTTCCAAACACTATCAGCTGACTTCGTGCGGCGTTTGTAGAGTTCCTCAAAATGGTATCGGTCTTCGCAAGGAGACCGACACTACCAAAGACCAATTTTGGGCAACACTAGGCGCTTGTGACGCCATCGATCCACCTAGGCCTGTATTAATAAATCTATCTCAAGTCTGGGAATGGTCTTGAGTACGTCTAAAATGAAATCTATTCATATTATAAACGTGAAAGTTTCAATGTTTGTTACTCAATCACGCAAAAATCGCTGAACGGATTTGGATTAAATTCGGTTCAGAGATAGTTTATAAATCGCGTTAACACATCGAAAACTTTAATTACGTCTACGCTGACGAAGTCGCGGGCGGAAGCTAGTCTAATATAAAAGTGAGGTCCATACCGAGTTTAACGATATCTTTGTGTTTGATAATAAATGACATGTTTTACTAACGACTTATCATCCCTGATAAATTACTGCAACTGTTTGTATATTTAGGAATAGAAACACAGTTCTAAGCATACACATCCTTTGTCGTAATTGTTTTACCTCAGCTCTAGTTTTGATTCTACTACACTGGGAGTAACTACCTCAGGTATATAGTACAAGTTCTATTACACTAGGAGTTGTCATTTGGACGCAGGTAATTACACTGTGTGCCACCTCATTCCGGCCACACAGTCATGTTGTCTTTGAGATAACAGTACATACGGTCGTACCTACCTAGTGACGTAACGTTCACACAACATTTTGTCGAGGAAACTTAGTGTGTAATAAAATTTTATTGTGGGGCATAATTTTATTGTTAACTAGCTGTGCCCCGCGACTTCATCCGCGTAGTATTGGATTATTGGGTTAAAAAGTATCCTATATGTTAATCCCGGTTATAATCTATCTGTGTTCCAAATTTCATCCAAATCCGTTCAGTAGTTTTTGCGTGAAGGAGTAACAAACATACATACATACATACATACATACATCTACACTCATAAACTTTCGCATTTATTATATTAGTAGGATTGTCATTTGAGTAGACAAAAACCTGACTGTGAGACTTACTTTATTAAATTATACCTAAAGTCGGGTAGCAAGCGTACAACCCGCCTGATGTTAAGCAGTTACTGTAGCCTATAGATGCGTGCAATATCAATGGTATTTCTCGTACGTTGCTGACCTGAAGGGGAATGAGCAGAGGGAGGGGTAGGAAGGGAGGGGTTGGGCTTGCGGCTCTCTCACTCATTCCTCGAAACACGGCTATAATTATATTTTCACGCCGATTTGCTGTGACAGGGTGGTACTACCCGGTACAAGCCAGCCCGTAAACGAGCTATAAATCATTGGCTATAACTAGGCTCTACCACCGTTGGGTACCTTAGTTAATAATAAGTGCTTTATTTATTTAACCTATATTTGCATATCAATTTTATCAAACTATAAGTACAGTGAATTTAATCCTAATTGGACATTCGTTTTATTGGGCGTAGAGTTTTATTCTTTTTGTATTATAATCCACTTAATTTATCGCCATTCCCGATACCCGAGCTGATTTGTTTGGCCCAGTTACAGCCTTCATTATTCACGGCTAACGGCGTTTATTAACAATGTAATAAAGATTTACGATCGCAAACCCCAATTCGATCGTCGATAGGCACCTGTAGGTAGTCATAAATAATGTATGCGATTGTCACGGCGGACTATTATTTTCTTTCATAAAGGTGACCACTAACGATGAGCTTTCTTCTAAGTCGTAGCACTCTTGTCAGAGCGGTCGTGGTCATGTTTCGGTCGGTTCTTGTGCCACCGCTGCTCGTACGATATGTCGCCATGTGGGTCTATGTTTGGCTAAGTGAGAGCAGTCGTTCACGGTTGAGTGTGTCACGGATTTTATGAGGTCTGTCCACCGTGTTGGATAGCGCCCACGTGGTCTCCTGCCTTCAACTTTCCCTTGCACCACCAATCGTTCCATTGAGTTTTTGTTGCGGGTGATGTGCCCAAAGATCTTGAGGATTCGTATTTGCACAGTTGACGATAATCTCTCTTTGATGTTGAGTTCTTTTAGGATTGAAACGTTAGTTCGGTGCGCGGTCCATGGGATTCGGAGCATGCGTCTCCAACACCACATTTCCAGGGCGTCATTCTTTCGACGGTCTTGCATTCTCAGTGTCCAACGTTCACGATGAAATTTAGAGTAAGGTTAAAAGTAAATATGACGAAGGCCAAGTAAGAGGATGCTATGGAATCGGGAAAGGGTTACCTTTTACATTGATCAAATATTCGATTGATGGTTCCATCTTTAAATTATTTCAGGTTTCATCAGACGTCAATCTAGTTTAACTTTAAATTATTTATAGTGTAAATTTTTGTGGAAAGTCTTAAAAAAGTTATAATTTCCATAATTTTGGATAAAGATTGTGTGCTATTTTCTTTCTGTAGTAACTTATGTGGAAGATAATCACCACCATAATTATTATACAGTTGATGGAAAAGATAAAAACATCACACGATGAAGATATTAAAACGTTTTTCTATACATTTTTGACAAATACTGAGGGTATTCAGCATACACTCAAATCTGTGGAAATTATCGGTGTGGGGTTAACCGTGTGAATGGCAACTAAGATAAATAAATAAATAATAAATGATTATCGCCAGACGAAAACACTAACTGGATGGTCCCAAACTAAGCAACGCTTGTACTATGGGTACCGTACCATTGTTGTCTGGGTGTCACTGGGAAAATTACGAAAAGGCCATTTCTGAAATTTACCCTGACGGGAATCGAACCCGCAACCCCCGGTGTAGTGAGCCGAGCGGCCTACACTCGAACCACTGCGCCAAGCGGTCGCCAAGACTTTCTTATCTTCCACATTTTAATTACATCTTCTAAATAACGCGTCATTTATGCATGCATGCAGCTCAACATTGCAAACTTCTTGGAGAGACTGCATTATTATAATAATTCTGTGAGAGGTGTCAACCAACTTATGTCTGCTGTGTAAGCAGATTCTGGAACTTTGCCGTGATTCGCTGAATATATTCCAACTTATAATTAACATGAGCTTTCTAGTCCCGACTGTACTTAAGACCAAAGTGTGAGACTAGCTTTTTATACTTACCTAATGTTTTAATTTAAAGTGTACCTTCAAAGTATTGACCGCGAAATGAAAATACCTAGCTATCTATGAGCATAGGTCAAGGAACTTTCGACTTATATTCCATATAAGAAAAGCCTCATTTCAAACAATTTAATAAATCCAAAATAAAATCTTTTAAATTTAAAACAACCAAGTAAAGATTTTTCTTACCGTGTAAAATTGAATCCAGTTTCTTGCACATAAACGACACGTACGGACAATAAAATAAAGAAAACTATTATGTAATGGCTACCAACTGCTGTTTCAACTATAAACAAATACAATAAAGCCAAATTGGCCGCCGCGTCTGACGCTACTGCAGTAGAAATTTCACGTTCACTGCACATAATGTTAGTTTACGTTCCTGTAATCGGATAAGATTTGAAATTGAACTTTGAATGTATTTTATACCGTACCATAAAAGGTGAAGTTTCCATAAAACTTCTCGTTAAAAGTCGAACTTAAGGTAATGAATATAAAGTACGATTTTCAAACATACCTAAACGTTACGTGTGAATAAATTATAAGGTTCAAAATACTATGTAAATTTTCAGTAACTTTTTGGTAATAAGGTATTGGAATTACCAGTTTTGAAGTGAGCAGAGAAATTAAACAAGTTTCATTTTCTTTTTATTTTTGTATACTTGTCTAAAGTACCTAACACCGTTGTTGAAAACAAAGCGTTGCTTTGTTTTTGTCAAGAAATAACAATATTTTAAAGCGGGGCAGAGTGCCTACCTGTCCGATACAAATGTTCCACTAAATATTGATAGCATCGCCAGGTTATATACACATTACGATGTTGTGGTCATTACGCTTGCGATGTTACCGTGTATAGGCAATTGGATAAAATGTATGAATGTTTGTCGTTTGCTTTTTTAGCTAGTTTTCGCGATATATTTTTTTATTATTGCATCAATATCTTTGTAATAATATTCTAAGTAAATTTTAGTGCCTGTTGCCGTGTAAGACTAATGAAGATTATCTTAACTGGGCCTCATATACTATAAAGATATAAAACATTGTTTATACCTATCGCCTCATAATCTGCACAATGCTGTAAATAAAAAAAATCTTCCGCGAAAGTAAGCACTTCCTATTCGGGTGATGAGATGCAATAAACCAGATATTTTTGCGATAAATATATCGAATCGAAATACATTGAAAAGCTCCGAAGAGTTCGTGTTGCGATTTGCTCGTGAACTCTCTGATGAAATTCTTAATACACTGCCTGCAGCGAATCGCATCCAGAATGGTAGAGACCTTGAAATGAGTTTTATGTATGCTGTTACATCTGCACTGTTAAAGGCGATTTATAATATCTTTTTACTAAAGACCGCTAAGTAAGCGGCAATTCACACGAAGAAGATATCGTGCTTTCTATAATACATGTTTGACAGAAAATTATTGTATTCAACATCTGGTTACAGAAATAAATATATAAAATATTATATCATCGGTACTTAACCCGTGTGAAAGACCAGCACCAAGTAGGTACTTATATCATAATAAAAGGGATGATCTCTAATTATGTTGTACATATAATAGAAACTGCATTTCCAAGAGTTGAAAACAAATAGTTGGACGCACTAGTTTCAACGCTGCACCTACTCATTATTGAGGTTAGTTGAAACAAAAAAAGCGAACTTCAGAATCCCACCACTTCATAGTGAGTGTAATTTACATTTTCTTGTTTGTAACAAAGACACATTGTGGATTGACAATGATTGCATTATGCAGGATAGTTTTGAAATCGTTTCCAATACTTTAAACTCACTCTACATAATGATTCAGATTATTTAAGCAACATAAATTCCAAGCATTTTAGATGTTATACGGACTGACCAAATCAGGAAGATAACCCTGCGATCCATTATTAATGTGGGCGAGAAAACCCTAAAGCTTGTGTGGGATTAGGCCACCACACGCGGCACGAATGTACCCACAAAAGTGGGCAAATCACATCAATACCTGGACGCACAAAGATTGTTGATGACCTTAGCGCAAGTAAAACGTGGCCATAAGAAGCCCAACCTATGGAGACAGAAAACGGAGGCCTTTGCCCAACATTGGGACATTAAATAGGCTATTGAATATAAGGTTTGCAATGTCGTCCTGCAGATTCAAACAAATATGTATTTGCAGCATTTTATTAAGACAATGGAGTTAGAATTTGCCATGCGATCCTTGGTCACAATTTGAGCCATAGGTATTTGCATGTATCACAACACGATTAAAATTGTACAAAAAATCGAGAGCCTAAAATACACCATTGTTTGGGCATTTTTAATACTGAAAAGCATAACGCCTCTGTTTGTGTTCAACGTGTTGCTATGACAAATGGTTCAAACGAACAAATACGTATTGTGAACATCAATAACATGGAATATAACAATGCATACGAATATTTTCAGCCAACAATGGGTATTTTGCTCATCACTGGCTATTTTGCTCATCACTGGTTTTATTTTTGGGAATATTTATATTCATTTATCATAAATGTGTTCGCATGTTCACATAACTATTTAAAACTAGTATTCCCGTTATAATGGTCGAAATTCGACCATAATTCATTAAAATTTTAATTTCAAACGTCATTAAGGTTTTATTGTCCAACTAGCTGTGCCCCGCGACTTCATCCGCGTAGTATTGGATTATTGGGTTAAAAAGTATCCTATATGTTAATCCCGGTTATAATCTATCTGTGTTCCAAATTTCATCCAAATCCGTTCAGTAGTTTTTGCGTGAAGAAGTAACAAACATACATACATACATCCACACTCACAAACTTTCGCATTAATAATATTATAGTAGGATACTATTTGATAGTTTGTCAGTCAGACAGTTGGTCGGTGTGGAGGTTTCAAATGTGTGTGCGTCAATTCATGGTAGTGTGTGTAATGTTTGATTTTTGATTTTAATGTATTTCTAAGTATGATAATATAAAAATATTAGAATTCTGCACTCCTTCTCTATAAATAAACTATAAGTGTGCCAAATTTCATACTCCTCCGCCCGCGCAATTTTCGTATTAAGCGTTTGAAAGTTTTTCCTTTACGTATTAATATATGGATTCACTAGGATAACACCTTTTCCAGTTTTCGCCTACGCCAATAAAACTAACCTTACCGTTTATAACGAGGGCAGACTTATGTATAAAATAAAATAACGGAATAAACTTGAACATCATTAACCCAGATTATTTATTTAAGAATAAAATATCGAAAAATGACATTTTAACTCTTGATAACCTCAGCAGAAATTTTTACTAATAACCACTGATAGGGAGCTCTGACTTAATTAAAATAATTTAGTTTCAACAATTTCTTTAAAATAACATAGATTTGGGCTAAATATTTAAAGATGAAAATGAAAAATAATGGCTAAATAATGAAGTTGGCCGGCCAACGAAAAAAAACAAAATAGGCGGCAATCCGATCTTATTTATTTTTTTAGAGTAGTAGAGTATTGTTCATACTTCCTTGTATTATTTCTTTAGCCAATTACTGTTTTTATTTTTACTTTCCTTGTATTCGTAATGAAAAGCACAGTGTTTACCTCGGGCAAAAGACTTATTTTGTCCCTCGAACTATTAGCGCCCTCGCTACGCTCGGGCGCCAACCCCCGTCTCGGGACTAAATAACTTTCACCACTCGTGTAACAATGTACTATTATCATATTCTTAGACAGTTTAGTAGACTGAATTATTGTAGACTAAAAATAATTATTTTGTAATGACGCTAAACGCTGACAATCGTTTAAGTTGTTTCAAACTAGAAATCCGCCGACCAAAACATGAACTATCTAAATTCAATCAGAACAAATTAGTACATAGGTATTTTTCGACTCAAATTGTTAATATCTAAATGATTTATATATTAAACCGACAAGTTGGGTTTAAGGTCATTAGAAGGTCATTAGAGTTTTGTGGAATACCATTTTGTTAAATGATCTTTTTGTTCTTAAAGGTTTAGTTTTAGTTTGGTATTCTGGCAAATAGTTATTTTTTAATTTGTGCTGATCATTCGGAACTTCATACCTTCTTTTACTCTCTAATCCTTCAGATTAATAACCCTTAAACAGGATGTTCGATTACACGAGGGACGTGTTCAAGCATGTAATAATACATGTTGAAGTACACATAAAAGTGGAAATATAGATAAAAACACTGATAAATCACAGAAGGAATCTTCACCACAATACTGTAAAAAGTCCCGTAATGAGCTGTCTTAACAAAGGTGAATAACCTCTAGTATGATACCTTTTTGCCTTCATACTTCAGACCTGACTTGTACTCACCTGATCCAAAAATAGTAAGGTATCAATAATACGTTCGTTTATTGTATGGCGAGGTCAAACATTTGGTAGAGGATAGAATACTGAATATTTAACTTCTTTCAATAGTACCTCATTTAACCTAACACCCTGTAGAGAGCAGTAATACATTTTCATATTTACTTTAATCTGAGTTCGTTGATTACATATGTATGAGTGACAAACACCCACGTGTCTTAGTAACTCGTTATAAAATATCGCCAGACAGACACACCAACTGTACGGCCCCAAACTAAGCAAAGATTGTACTATGGGTAACCGTACAATGGACTGGGGGCGATCCCAGTGACACCCAGAGCTGGGCAAATTACGAAAAGGCTATTTCCGAGATTTGCCCCGGGCGGGAATCGAACCCGCAACCACCATGTGCAGTGAGCCGAGCGGCCTACGCTCGAACCACTGCCCCAAGCGGTCGTCGGTTATACCTACTTAATTAATTACCCGATGTTAGTCTGTAAGTTGGCATTTCACTAAAAGCATTATTTTGTTGAGTACTTTAACATTCATCTCTCAGGAGTGTCCAGGACACGTTCAATTACTTAGAAACCTTTTATAAGTTCTTGCTATGATAAAACTACATTAACGTATTATTGTTGTCATAAAATTAATATAATTAAGAGTGACTTATATTATCTTTTCGACTCTTAGGGTGCCCGTCTACTTGAGCCCAGTGGGATGGCTGGACTAACTAACCAGCTTGCTTCGACTAAGAGGATCTATCATTTTTTTCTGCTCAGTAAAATGAAGCGACCCTACTGGTCAAAGCGAGCCGACTAGCTAGCCCAGCCAGTCCACCCCGCTCAAGTGGATGGGCACCCTTAGGATTCGACAGTGCTTGCAACGGAGAGGCGCAACATGACGCGACTAAATATGATTTAGGTCTCTATAAGAAAACGTTAGAGACAGAACGCACTTTTTTTTAATGACTTTAATATGTTGTTGGCCAGAGTGGCCGTAACAACTTCACCCGGACAGAGGGCGTACGCAAGTGCGCTCCAGCCAGAGGGGCAGGCGGGCAGCTAGCTCAAGGGCGCCACAAGGGACACGAACTCGGCTTGGGCCGCTGCCAGAAGAGGTGGCGAGGGTAAATCTACCACCGGATCGGAACGCACCACCGGATTGGAACGCAACTGCGCGGTGCGACACTGCGATTTCATACAATGGCCTTTCTTTTACTCGCTGGCTCGGCTCCCGGTACGACGCCGGCAAGAGGAAAACGCCCAATCGCAAGGTACCGCGCTCACGTTTTACGAAACAACCTTTTTAATACCTATATTATCAAAATAAATAAAACTAAACTTACAAACGCTTATAACTGGACGGCCATTTTCAAATTCGTGTTTATTATTCAGAATGAGTTGCGAACTTTAGTCATTTGGTCCGGACGCAATTTCGCTATATTAAAGTGGTGGATATTAAACCAGGGAGTGTAAAGGATACCTTTGATACTGTAAGCTTAGCTCCATTCAAACGGTTTACAATGCCAACATTCTGTTAGGAAGACCTTGATACAATTTCAAATCAGTTCTTCGATCGCCAAACCTTTGGCGTTTGATCTTCCCCAATTTGATCGGGTCGGGTGAAACCTGTTTTGGAATAAATTAATTCCATCCCTTTTATATTCTGGTTTCTGTGAATACTTCGAACAACTAAATGTTTTGAATAGTTTTGATAGGCGTTAAAACTTTGGATTCTTATTCAATTTTTATATGAAGAAAAGCAGCTGTGGCATCGTTTCCCGTAAGACGACCAACGACATACTTAGAGGGGAAACAGATTTTTTTTTACGGGGTTCTAGAGTGATGAAGGGTGTTGGGGAGGGGGGGAAGTCCAGGGTGGACAATCGGCTTTTATTCTGGACTAGTTGTTGCCCACGGCTCCGGCACGTGGTACCTCTATAAAATTAAAGAGTGGCCTAAGTTACTCCTGAAAGTACCGTCACAATCGGGCTAGCCGTTTCAGAGATGAGCCGGAAAAGACAGATAAAGAAAAAAAATTAAATAGCTATTTTGCTATAAGTACCATATACTTACTTCATTTATGCATTTAATATTTCAATTTAACATTAATTCTTCTTCTTAATTTCATATGCTGCTATTTTTCAGCAATGCATTGTTCATAGAAGTATGACGTGCTAACTTTGTCAACATTATTCTATTTGGAAATAAGCGGAATGTGTACATTACCTATAGATAAGGACCGTCCTTTTAAAAGGACATCACTGCGCCAATCCTTGGTATTTTAAGTAAACGCTGGCCTGTATTTTTCCGCGCAATCCAGCGTGGAAATGTGGGAACTGGGCACGTTCTGAATCGTAGACGATGTGGAAGAATTTTTATTAAATAAACGTCACCACCTTTATCTTTTTAAAGTAGACTTCTTTTGTATTATACAGCGTGTTTCAAAAGTGCGAAATAATGGTATACTTATATATTATTATGTAATGTATATATATGAACATATACGTTACAGAAATTCCGTTGGCAAGATTTTTATCTTTTAAAGATTTAATCAGAATGTACTTAGGTAATGATTTCCGACACTTCTTACAGTTTTATGACAATCGACAAAACTAGTTAGTCAATAATATCATTTCGTTATTTAAATGGCTACGGAACCCTACATTGTACGTGCCACGACACGCACTCGGTCAGTTTTATTTAAAATTGGCGGTTAAATAAAATTTGGAAAAAAGGTGTTTGAATTTCGACGACATTTTTATACAATTTCATTCCATGCCTGATACTCATCCAAGCCTTTAAGTATTATTTCTGACTCTTTAAATACCTTTATGAGTTAAAATAGTACATTGTTACACGAGTGGTGAAAGTGACTTAGTTAGTGCCGAGACGGGGTTTGGCGCCCGAGCGTAGCGAGGGCGCCAATAGTTAAGGGACAAAATAAGTCTTTCACCCGAGGTAAACACTGTGCTTTTCATTACGAATACAAGGAAAGTAAAAATAAAAACAGGAATTGGCTAAAGAAATAATACAAGGAAGTATGAACAATACTCTACAACTCGAAAAAAAAGATCGTTTTTCGTTTGCCGGCCAACTTCATTATTTAGCCATAATTTTTCATTTTCGTCTTTAAATATTTTGCCCAAATCTATGTTATTTTAAAGAAATTGTTGAAACTAAATTATATTTAAGTCATTTAAAATTATATGTATTATATTCTTTAATTAATACTTAACTTTATGTTATTTAAATTTTACATCGTGCTGTAATTGAGTGACTGTAGAAAAAGTTTGAACATGGTTCCATAGAAATGTGAAAATGGAACTAGTTTTTTTTTTATAATTCGACAGCTGTCAGTTGAAAGCGATTCTCCCGGGCCGGAAAAGTATTACTTTCAACCCGCTCCTCAGGCAACTTCAGACCTACTTTCAGAGTATGAGTAATGAAAAAGTATATTACCTCGTAAATTAGTACGTAAAATCTAAATTTCACAATGGTTTGCTAATTTGGTAATCGACCGGTCCCTACACGTATGTTGTCCGTCATTGTGCACTCCACACAAATAACAAACAAAGTTTAGCTTTGAGGTGGTTACTCCACACAAGCCACTTTGAATACCGCGGCAAGTGTACTCTCGGGTTTGGTTAAACATCAAACTTTGACTTTTGAAGCTACAACATACTAAAATTACCAAAATTTACATTAAAAATGCAGGAAATCAGGCACAGGATAATCATTACATAGTATAAAACAAGGTCACTGCCCGCTGTCTGTATGTCCCTATGTATGCTTAAATCTTTAAAACTACGCAACGGATTTCGATGCAGTTTTTTTTAATAGATAGAGTGATTCAAGAGAAAGGTTTATATATGTATAATATGCATGCATAATATAGTAAAAAAACACTGATAATTTATTGCACCCGTGCGAAGCCGGGTCGGGTCGCTAGTGATGAATGATGAATATAATGCAGACGGTTATGAAATGACCATACAAAGATACAAGGCTGATTACAAAGTTTTCGTAACGGCATTTTAAATGTACTATACAAAGGACATGC
The DNA here is from genome assembly GCA_905147325.1 of Notodonta dromedarius. NCBI lineage: Eukaryota > Metazoa > Arthropoda > Insecta > Lepidoptera > Notodontidae > Notodonta > Notodonta dromedarius. Next base: position 4,689,249 of record LR990167.1, read on the forward strand.
TCATTATTTATAGAGTGATTTTCAACGCTCCCAATACATAACCGACCTAATCTTTTTGCTTGAAAGAACAAAAATCAAACAAAGTCGTCTACAAAGAAAATAGCACGTATTGAATTAAAGATATATAGTCTCATTTCGTCTGCAACTGTAATTAGTTCAATAAACTCAGCGAGCTTCCCGTTTCTGCTCACGTGCGCACTTTAAGCTCATTGAAGCGTGTTTGTTTATAGACTTTATCCACCAATCTTCATTCCGGTATTAAATGTCTTATCCGGCTGAATTGTTCTTTACGTATTCAGTGACTTGAAAATTAATTTCAACTTCACATGGTAGGTACGCTGTTTATTATTTAATTTGAAACAGATAATATACTGATTATAGGTTTATTGAAATAATTAAATTATAGAATTTAGGGGATTTTCCAAGCCCCCTTCGATTAAGGCTAAAGCGCCCATCTAGCCCGCGAAGTTCAAATTTTTTGAGTTCTTTTAGAATTTTTTCAAAATCTGACAATAATAAAAGACAAATTTTGTAATTCGCGAAAAAGACCGTGTGCAGTGCATTTATTAATATATCCAAATTACTCTAAAACATTTCAAGAACGACAGCTATCCAGATAATCTGGCAATTTTTGTATATTTAGTTATTTACTAGTATCATATCCACCGTGATAATATTTAGAGTAAAATAAATGTATTAATAAACGCACTGCATACTGTGTTTTTCGCAAATCACAAAATGTTGTCTTAAATGTTTTCAGATTTTGGATAAACTATAAAAATAATCGAAAATTTTGAATTTCGCGGGCTAGACAGGCGCCTTCACCTGGACATAGGCTTTCTCTAATGAGTTTGACGTATAAAGATTCTTTACCACTCGTGACCTCGCGGGCTTCCCGTGACGCGTTTGATGTCATCGCCCCTCCCCCTCCCCCCACTGGTGTGGTGGAAAGGCAGCGTGTCACACTACGTCATCGGACTCGTGGCCGCAAGACTAGCACCATTCATTCCGTTCCAAAGGTCTTTAGTTTTGCAAACATTCATCCGGACTAATGCCACTTCAACTTAACTATTCCTAGCCGCATGTAGTTAGGTGTTCTTATAGCTTACAAAACTAAGTTAACTGGAGGCACTTCTGTATATAATAATGTTGATTCTATTTATATTATTTTCTATTTTACTTTAAGTTTGTTTAGTATAAGTCTATTAATATAATACTTAAACATATAAATAGTTACAAATAGTAAGCACTAATCTAATTTCATTAAATCCTTTCTAAATTTGGACGGGTAAACATTATGTATAATTTATTGAATTGGTAAGAGCGTTTTCACATTATCCGATCCGATATCGGTGTCGGACGCCGATCCGATATCGGGGTAAGTAAAATGTATGAAATATGTACCTGTCTTTCATATTGTCCGGCCCGATATCGGATATAGACAGGTACATATTTCATACATTTTACTTACCCCGATATCGGATCGGGTAATGTGAAAACGCTCTAAGACTATAAAATTATTTTTAACATTGATTCATCAACCAACTTTCATACGTAGGTACCTATTATGGGATTCATGTATAACTCCACTAATCCTCGCGGCCTGTAAAGTATGATGTATCTAATGAAAAAAGTTCCGACCTCTGCCACTGGCAGTAAAACTCCCAATCGTCGGCTTCGCATGCGCCAGCAGGAGTTCCGCTTATACCTGGAGTTTGTTAGCATTTCATCAGTAAAAAATGCTTTGTAAGCATAGTTTTTTATAGATTCTTAGCAATGTGAGTTTATCACATTACTAGTATTCCCGTTAGCCCCTCCAGTTAAGCTAATGCTTGTGTTAGTAGTAGGCTCACGTCAATAGTTTATTGGCCAGGATAGGGATCGAACCCCGAACCTCTCACTGAGAGGCTCCCAGCTACGAGGGAGGGGCCCCTTTAACCACTAGGCTATTGACGCCTTTTCTTATTTTGATAATTATATAATAACATCAAATAGCAACAACAATAACTCACGTAACTACCTACTTACTAGGTTTGATGGTTACCTACATAAAATAGGTGGACCGTTTGCATTCTGACAACAGGATCACTTTTGTCAAAGGTTCTTGCAAAAAATAATCTATTATATTAAGGTACATAAAGTGTGAAATTTATGTACCTTCGGATTTTAATTTGATAGGAACTATTTGTTAACCCACTAGCTATATCACGTTCAAAGATTTTCCAACTAATAAATTACGAAACATAATTAAACCTCAGTTCTAGAATATTTTATTACTTAGAATATGATTTAAATTAGAATTTATTGAAAAAATAACTTTATATCATATTTAAAATAAGTACCTCTACCTACAGAATATCAGAGTAAGACCATAAATTACCTGTGCCTCAATATTTTTACGTATAATAATAATAACACAAAAGGTCTACTTTTGTAATCTCGCGCAACAATGGACGCCTTTCGGGGTAGCTACCTAACATCATCCTAAACACGCAATTTTGCTTATTATCTGGCTCGGTAAACTCTATTCAGCCATGTTACACTGTTACCGAGAAATATTCTGGCAATAAATCATAATATTAATATTACTATCGGAATCTTTTATTAATAAATAACGCCAGACTGACATCCCAACTGTATGGACCCAAACTAAGTAATGCTTGTACTATGGGTACCGTTAGGAGCGATCCCAGTGACACCCAGACATGGGAAAATTATGAAAAGGTAATTTCCGATATTTGCCCCGACGGGAATCGAACCCGAAACCACTCGGTGCAGTGAGCCAAGTGAATCAATCGTAATGCAATCATATTTTTATAATGAAATAATAAAAAGGTGTTCTGACATAAAGTAATCAAGTATCATTACCCCCGCTTACATCCCGTGTGGAGGATAACAAGTTTTGGGGTAAAAATATCTGCCAAAATAAGTGTCAATTCTATCCAAATAGCAAAAATCCTTCTGATTTGTGATCCTAATCTATTTAGCTGTTTATGTAGATGTTTCACGGTTAAGCAGGCACCGATAATTTCTATAAAATTGACCGTATCCAGATGACAAAGACGGTGATTATCTGTCAAAAATGTATATAGAGAACGGTGAACTCGAACGGAGAACACGAACTTCTTCATGTGAACGACCATTAACTTACCCATAAACATAGACACACTTCTGCACTACATTTTTATATTAGAACGAAAGCGAGATTTTAATTAGGTACTATACGTTATTGGTACTATATATTATAGTACCGATCATAAGTATTCTTAGTAAAGTATTCTAAATTCATTTTGAGAATCAGTCCATAGGGCTGATTCTGAGAATGTTTTTTTTAAACATAGCGCACTACTAGTTGACACCAAACTTTACTACAAGTTGGCTAGCTAACACTTTTAGTAATTGAAAAACTTACTACCTACAAGTTTTTGTTCAGTACCGAAATTTCCAGGTAGATAGGTGCTCTCTATTTATTTTGGTATGAACGTAATCTAGGTAAGTAGATAAGTTCTCCTTTTTACAGGCACTTACCTATAAGTTGGGTGTTCTTTCGTGCAATGTTGGTAGCTGTTATCTTTATCTGGTTGGTCAATTTCATCAAACACCATAATGATTGGAGTGGGTAGGTATTAATGTTCTTCCTTGTCTATTACTCTGATGGGTTTCTTTATAAAAGTTGACCTTTTAAATCACTCGCTACTAACCAACAGAAAATATTTATACCATCAGTATTTTCTTCATAGTTATCATCTTTACCTACTTGGTATCATGCAAAATATGGTGCGTTATTAAAATAAGACCTTTATATCACCTTTTGTGGACCGACCGGTTCGATAATAGATAACGTAAATACCTGTAGTAAGTGGGCTAATTAGGGACATTGCCTTCAATTCTAAACTAAGTTAATTAATATTTAATATTTGAGTTGATGGGTAGGTAAATTAGATAGAGCAGATTAATAGGCTAATTGAATCGAACTACTTGGGTACTTCTCGTCTAGAGTAAGGATTAGGCTTCTTTTATTCAGCGTTTGTACAAAGGCATAGATAATGAAGATGAGATCTTCAAGACGAAATCGCGTATTATCTAAGACCTGTTCAATTTGACGGTAAGTTTTTGATACCTTCTGATAGGTAGGTGCAGTAGGGGTATGAAAAACTTTACCAGTTTTCAAATTGATTAATTTATCGTGTTGCGAGCACAAATTACGTTTTAAAACTAAGTCATAGAACAGACAGTTGCATAGAAAATGATTTTCTAACAGTTCGAGAACAAAGTGGATCGCCTCGTCCTAGAGGACGTGCACGACCACTGTTAATTACCGTTACCCGATCCCCGAGCGGATTTACTCAGAACAAAGGTGTTTGTTTATTTTAACTTGTCAAATGGTTTACCCGCCATGAATATCCTACTAATATTATAAATGCGAAAGTTTGTGAGTGTGGATGTATGTATGTATGTATGTATGTATGTATGTATGTATGTATGTATGTATGTATGTATGTATGTATGTATGTTTGTTACTCCTTCACGCAAAAACTACTGAACGGATTTCGATGAAATTTGGAACACAGATAGATTATAACCGGGATTAACATATAGGATACTTTTTAACCCAATAATCCAATACTACGCGGATGAAGTCGCGGGGCACAGCTAGTATTTCATATACCTACGTAGTAGTTATATCCTCTTTGGTTTTTATGTTTATTAAAACTATTGTAATTCTCAGTGCGTGTCAGTCAATGTAACATACTACACACGTAACATGGTTAAAATGTTGACAGCACTGTTTCTTACACTGGAGTGTTGGCATTAATGTTTCTTGCACTCGTGCGAGCAAAAGTCGACTCTAAGGTGGTTAACCTTTTAATTCCCCGACTGTACATTTGATTTTCAGCTACATGAGAAAATCGGATCCATTAAATTAATCACCTCAAATAGCAGTCACAAAGACTCAAGTTTGAATTGATAAAGTGCCTTGAACAGTGAAACAGACGTTACAATATTAGGTTACCTGGCTTGAGTTCTACGGTATTGAGTTCGCGTAAGATTAAGCTTTGAGTATCAAACATATTAAGTCAAACTGGCTGGAGGCATTTACGACAATTTCCTCAATCGCAGTCGGTTACTGCATACTTATTTTACCCACAGAATAAACGGTTCATTAGTATTTTGTTACTTAATTCCAAAGCGAAAGGTCACGAATTACCTTGAATGCTAAGTTTTCTCTTTATTCGTCGACCCCGCTTTGACTACAACTATAATTTGTTTAAGCCACTATCATTAATTCTCTTATTTAAGAAAAAAACAACTAATTTCTACAATATTTATTATAGTAACATAAACGGCTATTAATCAAACCTATTGTTATCCATAAATTTGTAATATGAACACGTTTTACTTTACAGATCCCAATTCAACAAAACTATCGGCGGTCTACGACGTATCGCAGTTTTACGACTTCATAATATCGTCCCGAAACTTGTAAACTGTTTTGTATTATCCATGTGTTTTGTTACTACACAATCCACTTACGGAAAGGCCGGCATCGCGAACTTTCCACTATCCTAATTATCTGTTCGCACAACTTTGATTCTACGGATTGAGATAGAACAAACAGGTAACTTCCGATAGTTTTCACTATACAACTGTCCAAGTTCCATTCAAATACCGCTCGTATCTGTTGTTGATCTAGTTCGTAGATACACCAGAGCGTAATATTCTGATGATAAAGATCAAATTAGATTGAGTTCCTAAATGTGTTGTAAATAATAAATAAATATAAATATCTCCAGACAAACACACCAACTGTATGGTCCTAAACTAAGCAACGCTTGTACTATGGGACCGTAAAATGGACTGGGGGCAATCCCAGTGACACGTACACCAGGGCAAATGACGAAAAGGCCATTTCCGAAATTTGCCCCGGCGGGAATCGAACCCGCAACCACCATGTGCAGTGAGCCGAGCGGCCTACGCTCGAACCACTGCGCCAAGCGGTCGTTGTGTAATGATATTTGATGTAGTTTTTATATTTGTCCAATAGACGATTTTTCCATATACCTTAGTTTATGGGGTATCATTATCCGTCATAAATGTACCTATAGAATAAACGTTGTCGTATTCGCCGTGTGGATGTGGCGTAACTCTGAATTAATTTTTAGCTCGCGATGCAAAGAGTTTTGTGTAATATCTTTGCTCGTTTGTATATTTGTCTGTTTGTTGAATCGTAGCTCTTGAGCATACGCTTGGCTCAGTTGCAATTTATTGCATGATCGCTGTATCAGTAACCAAATTGTAGTTGGAAAAAATAGCAGTATAACACTCATCTATGAAATCTGGATCTAACAGATTTATAAGGTTAATAAATATATCTTTTATTAGTATTAATAAATATATCAATTTGGAAATATTCGAGCCATTATCCACCAGGCTGGGTTAATGCACCTGTTTACGCTAGATTCGGTCGCTATCACTGCTGCATCTATACAAATAAATAAAATTGGAGTGTCTGTTTGTAATATCAAAATAACACCTTTTCACTAAATGCATATGAAAGTACATACGACACCTATAGCAAAAACGCGATTTGAAACATTTTTGTCTGTCTGTCTGTCTGTGTGTTTGTTCCGGGTAATCTCCGAAACGGCTGGACCGATTTTGACGGGACTTTCACTGGCAGATAGCTGATATAATAGGGAGTAACTTAGGCTACTTTAATTTTTGAATAACGATTAGGGTTCCGCGTAAAAACATAAAAACACATGTACTCAAAGAGTATCTCCGAAACGGGTGGACCGATTTTGACGGGACTTTCATTGGTAGATAGCTGATGTTATAAGCAGTAAATTAGGCTACTTTTATCTTAGGAAAACTAAATTAATAAAATAGGTTCTGTCGCGCGGGCTCAGAACGCGGGAGCCGGCTTTTTTGTGAAATTAAGTTCCACGCGGACGAAGTCGCGGGCTCAGCTAGTAGCATAATAATATTCTATTAAAAGTACTCAATTTTTTTACTAGACAAGTATTTTAAGAAAAAAATGTAGGGAAGCATTAAAATTTAACACAGCTAGGGGTTCCCAGCTGTCACGAAAATAAAACGACGTTTTCTTATTACTGTCGCTTCCTCTCCGAGTTAAAATTGCAACGTTGTTGTTGGTGCTTATATAAACGGGAGCCTACCTTCGTAAGTAGGTCATAGATATAGGCTTGTGTCTGATGTTTGCCAGTCATAAGACGGAAAGTGAAAAGATAAAAATGATAATGCTGGTACAGCATAGCTGCATGCAGCTGCAGCTTGGTTGTACCAGCATTATATTCAATTGAATTCTGATTTCAATTGAAATCAGAATTCTTGATTCTATGCTTATCTACCAACCCTATCCTACTAATATTATAAATGTGAAAGTTTGTGAGTGTGGATGGATGTTTGTTACTCCTTCACGCAAAAACTACTGAACGGATTTGGATGAAATTTGGAAAACAGATACTTTATAACCGGGATTAACATATAGGATACTTTTTATCCCGATAATCCCGAAATTTTTGTCAAGTTAAATACTATGCGGACGAACTCGCGGGCACAGGCTAGTTTGAGATAAAAGTAAGTAGGTGCCCCATGATTTTCATTTAACTTTTCATTATCGTTACAAAACAGATCTGAAATTATGTTCAACTGATTTTAAAATAACAAGGTTTCACAATGATTAAATGAATTACATCTATTTTGAGATAAACTATTTAAGTAAAGTGCTTCTTAGATAGGTTCCTCTCAATTCCGAATATTAAATCCTATTGAAGTGGAGGAACAATAAAATTAAACAATCCTATTTCCTAGCGTACAAATGTAAGTCATAAAGCTGACTGAAGCATTCCATCGCACAAACACTCAGGCGAGTTATAAAAGCATTTATTTTTTAATACAATGACCCAACATTCCGAGTCATTCCCGCTGAGAAATAGCGAGATTAGGATCTTATTTGTTCATTTGCCTTTCTTAATCCTAATTAGCCATTTAACTAAGCCCTTATCAGTGGACCTGAACAGAAAGTCATCGTTATAAACCAACTCACTGTCTTATCTGTCGGCTTGAGACTCAGTTTTATTTCATTGTCGGGTGGAGTGCGGCATTCATTTTTATATTGTACTTAGCTTTCAAATGTTTTCTATTATATTACATGCTTTGGGTTACTTTAGGGACTTTTTGACATTTCGAGTGGCTTTTGGGTATATTTGTCTTTTGATCATAGAACCGTAAGAGTGCATTCACACGGATAGCCCGACATCGATAATTTCCATACATTTTACTATATCCGACTGCAAAAAATGTATAGATGAAACATAGTGTGGATGACCGGTTAGTTAGATGAATAGGTATATCCCGTAGCCTTTCCCTTTCAAACTCCAAATGGCTAGGAAGTTAATGACAGTTAGAGTTTTAAAAAAACCTAGGCTAGTCTTGTCTTTGATAGTTTATGTACCTATATGGACCCACTTCAAGTACATTGGATCAAAATATTGTTATCTGGATTCAAAAGTCGAACAAACCTGCTTTTGAGAGCGGTCGTGCGTAAAGAGTACTGTTTCGATCCACTTCAAACTTCAATGTTTGAAACATTTGAAGCATATTGACCTAAATGTTGTACAAAGTCAAATATAGCGGACACCCCTGGAATTTATTGACATCATGCACATAATCATTGAAAATGGTCCAAGATTTAATAAAAAATATTTCGATATGTCCAATATTTTTCTCAATATTATTGTAGACGTTTTTTATCAAGAAAACCTCTCAGTTTTTCTAAAGCAAACATAAATATGGGTAGAAAAATAATCAAGAATGACAGTTAATTATTCAGAACAATTTCGTAAATGGAAATATACCTAATTGGAATCTCTACTAAAATATTAATAGATCGTAAGTAAAAATTTAGATTATTTGAAAATGTTTCATGTTTCTTACGCACAGAAAATTACAAAATAATATGGAAAAAGCGTCTAAGAAAATATAGAAAGAGCTTATTGTGTTCAGATATCTAAGCTAAGCAATTAATGTAGGCACTTATTGTAAAATATAGTTACGCGAGTCAAACTGGTCTCCTTTTATGGCCAAATAAAAAATATCATAATGGGCATTATGCAATAAGGCATAATGGAAATCCCGGACATGCACACATTCTTCACCCTTGTTGTCTGTGAGTGGCCAGCCAGCTGTAAAATTAAATTCTCACTTCATTCCGTCCACTGTTTTCTTTAGCTTTATTTATATCCTGCTGGGAAACATACTAAGGACCCACCCACATGATACCATCTTGGGCGGTGTCTCGTATATCTCCTCAATGCTTTATTAGCGACCTTATGTATATTATGCAAAATTACTACAGCTCATATGCGGGGTTAGTACGGCGTGAAGTAGCTACTGTAGATGTGTTTTGTACGATAAGTGGCAAGGACGGAAGTCAAAAAGTTCCTTCGTCTATCCCACTATCCTTCAGGTGGGCAACGTGCGAGCAATACCATAGGTATTGCAAGCATCAATGGCTATGATAACAGCTTCACATCATGCGGGTCGTAGGCTTCTATGCCGACTTTATTTATATAAAAATGTGCTTAACTATCTCAGTAGAAACTACTTTTTCTTGTGTTTTAAACTGTTAACATTTTTAATAAATGAATTATTTGTTATTTTCCTGACTATAAAACACTTTTTAACGCGCTACATTGATCGGCTATTCTTGATGTTATTTTATTAGCCATAAGATATTATATTTCTAAAGCAATATAATATGATCTTCGATCAAATTTTGGTGCGAATAAAATAAGCAATAACCATAACCAACATGACACGTACATATTAATATCATAAAATCTTTTGTCGTTGTAATAAAGGAATGCCATTTTGATGTTACACCGTTGTAGCTCTCTTGAAAACCGATACAACGCAATGTAAGCGATGCTAGTAAAATTATTATTGGCTATAATAATGAAGGCTACTATAATGGCAAATTTCCCGGTGGCGTGCGCCGGTTTTTTTATCTGATTCTTCTCCGATCGATGGTGAAGATGATGACGATATAAAGAAAAACCTTCCATTTTTTAAATAAATATTGCCAGACTGACTTGCTCTATGGGTTCCTTACAATCGACTTGGGGCGATCCAAGTGACACCCAGTACTGGGCAAATTTCAAAAATGGTATTTCAAAATTTGCCCCTTCGGGAATCGATCCCGCAACCACCTGGTGCAGTGTTTCAAGCGGCCTACGCTCAAACCTTGCGCAAAGCGGTCATAAAAAGTAATAATTAAAAAATAACTGTGTTTAGTACGACCGTATAGTAGAAACATAATAATGATCCAAATAGCGCCGGTTAATTAAAATTGAAGTTTTATGTTCTCTAGTGACACTATTATGTAAAATATTTTGTGTGAACAAAAACTCATGAAGGAGTAGTAATTATTACTAGTGGTCGCTCGCGATACCACAATTCATTAAACCCAAAAACCCTCTTGATTGATACTGGCACGCAGAATGCACTATGGAAGTCCCGCCCTCCGAAATAAAGAAAAAATACTGTCACCGTTTGACAATCAGTCAGTTACCGAGTGGAGGTTACAAATGTGTGTGCGTCAATTCATGGTAGTGTGTGTAATTATTTATTTATTAGTTTAAGGCTGAAGCGCCCGACTAGCCCGCGAAGTTCAAATTTTTTGAGTTCTTTAAGAAATTTTTCAAAATCTGACAATAATAAAAGACAAATTTTGTAATTCGCGAAAAAGACCGAGTGCAGTGCATTTATTAATATATCCAACTTACTCTAAAACATTTCAAGAACGACAGCTATCCAGATAATCTGGCAATTTTTGTATATTTAGTGATTTACTAGTATCATATCCACCGTGATAATATTTAGAGTAAAATAAATGTATTAATAAACGCACTGCATACTGTGTTTTTCGCAAATCACAAAATGTTGTGTTACATGTTTTCAGATTTTGGATTAACTATAAAAATACTCGAAAATTTAGAATTTCGCGGGCTAGACAGGCGCCTTCACCTTAATGTATTTTATTATGCATAAAAAAAACATTAGCTTTCTGCACTCCTTCTCTATATAAACTATAAGTGTGGGAAATTTCATACTCCTCCATCCGCGCAATTTTCGTAAAAAGAGGTACAAAGTGTTTTTGCTTCACGTATTAATTTTTAATTAGTTTTTTTTAAGCGTAGTCTTTGAATTACTCTATATAAAGCCTTTAGGGAATATAGTGTGATATTAATATTTGTTTATCATTAGAAAAAATATTTAACAAAGTAGCAGAGTCAAGGTCAGCATAAAAAGTTGTTCCCGATCCGCAAGTTTATCGCGCCCACTATAAATTGTAGCGCAGAGCCTTTTGTGTGACACTTTTATTGCGACCTTAAAGTTAGGAAAAAGTTTGGTAGCGTCATTCGAAGTGTCTTTTATGAATTTACGGCACCATCATTTATTTTATTTTACTTCACTTATGTGGGAGGAAGTGAAATTGTTAAAGATATTACGTATATCAGTATGTGCGTTTCTCTTGCTCTTCACACCTTATCACGAGTCCTGCCTAATCGAAAGGAAGACTCCTCTAAGTTAACAGCCCGTACCCCGGCACCCGTGAAATCGCGGACCTCGTCATTAAGCTCTAACGGTTCCCATCTCCACGCAACTCTGTTGCCGTTGTTTTATGTATTTTAACCCCTCGTAAATGAGATGTAAATCCCAGGTAGCATCAGCCTGTGTAAACTTCTGTTATTACTGGATTAACTCGCCCCAATTAGGTATTACGAGTTGCTTTATTATGTTGGGCGATAATTAGAAACTTTACCCTGTGCTGACTTGCAATTTCGTGGTGGAGAAGTTTGATTTAAATGAATACCAGTTTCAAAGTATAATGTTACAATGTGATTTATTGTCATCAGAAACTTCCGATCCTTAGACATATCGTGGAACTAGTTAGGGACTTACTGATATTCATTCGAATCCATATATTGTGTTAATAAAAAAAAAACCTCAATGAACAGCCACGCAGGGGCATAAATTAAGGAAATGATATTAGAAAATTCCGCCGTGTGTCGCTACTAAAAGCCGGGCGCGGGCCTAATGAACGTGCTCAAAATTTATAACAACTTCAACCCTTCAGCTACATTGTAAGACCTTACACGCATCATTATACCTATGCGATAACTTTAAGTTACATTTACTTAGTATCTGGGAGTTAATTACTACAAAATACTAAACCAATCTCTAGATAAACCAGTAATATTCCAGCATGTCTACCTGAATCAATTGGAAGAACTCTCTTCATGTATTTTAGTGCGAACCTGGAATATTATTTTCTTATTAGGTGGTTTTTATCTTATGAAATGGAAGGATTCCGGATAAGGCATAAAATCCACACTTACTCGCTCGCAGACAAAAATAAACAGTAAAAAAAGTAAGTTTTATTGCCATTGGTATTTTTTATTTAGGTTCTTCGACTGAAGAACCAATTTATTAAAATAGGTGAAGCGAAAGCTTTGCCACCTCACCTTAGTGCAAACTCTTTAGAAGTAGAATACGAGTATAATGATGGATTTTTTGTACAGTAATTACTAAAGCACCTAGATAATTTGCGGTAATACCTACCGAATTAATTATAATGATATAATAAATATATTATGAAACCTTAATTACTTATTATTTACTGAAGGTCAATTTTCAGATTTTTCTATAACCAGAACTTAAGCCTTATGAAATATACGAAATCTGCTCAAAGTTTATAAGCGACTAAGTATAATGTTGCGACCTAGAAACTATTTGGTCAAATACCTCGAAGGATCCTTATTTTATCAGCTTGATACAAAAACGCATTGTTATTCTAGAGGAACCCCATCGAATAATTACGAAGGATCTCTAAAAGTTGAATGTTCGAGACTGTAGGTATGTAGGTATAAAGTGAACGCGTGATCGGCGCGACGGCGGCGGCAAATACCTACTCGCGAGCGAATACAAAGGGAAGCCGACAGTGGGTCTCGAGATCATTCGATTGGGATTATTATTACCTACATACCTACCGAGAATGTTCAGGAAAATACCAGCTCGCATTTTTATTCCGTATATAAGGCGTTGACGACGGGCAGCGAGTTAGTTACTTCTTGGAAGCGACAGTGTACGGAACTTAAGTAAGCGAACGAAGAGTGATATACCAGTGACCCAGGCGATTATATTGGAATACTGTGTGACTGCTAAGTGATTCGGAACAGTGTTTGTTGTGAGTAACTAGTGTTGGTGAAGTATTGTACTAGTGAGTATTTGTCAAGTTTGTGGAGAGCGGAATAAACCCTTTATACACGTAGTCGGCATTATTTGTACCTACCCCTTAGTACGTAACAATTGGTGTCAGAAGTGGGATGCCGTTACTACCGCGAGAGGAAGAAGGGCGTACTCCACGAACCAGACGTCAAGTGGAGATGGATGCTGCACGTCAGCGTAGCCGTGAAGAGGAAGAGCGTCAAGTTGATGCCGGTGTTTCAACGGGAGCTGAGGCAACACCGGCAGGAAGCTCATCGGAAATAAACATGGCAGCGTTGCTGGCCTCCATGCAGCAAATGCTCAAGGTCAATCAAGAGTTCAAAGAGATGATGCAGGCCAATCAAGAGGCCAGCCAGCGAATGATCCAGACCCACCAAGAGGCTACCCGGCAGGAATTTAAACAACTGATGCATGCACTGGAAGCCAATCAGGAGGCCAAACAAGAGTCGAACCGGCGGGAAATTAAAGAGATAATGGAAGCCAACCAGGAGGCTGTCTTAAGTAAAATAGACACAGGTAACACCATCTTAAGTGCGAAAGTAAAGACCCTCGAAGATCGCGTGCAGGTGCTGAACGAAGAAGTTAATGTAAAAACTGGGACCCTCGAAGACCGCCTGCATGTGCTTAATAAGGAGGTAACCCTGAAGACTGAGACCTTCGAAAGCCGCTTGGAGGTAATGAATAAGGAAGTGATGAGGCTGAAGACTCAAGGACCTATTTCAGTAACTTCACCATCAGCCACAAAGCTCGATCTCCCGCGCTTTGATGGGACTACCTCGTGGATAGCTTTCAAGTACCAGTTTGAGATACTTGCAGTAGGAAATTCCTGGAGCAGCGAGCAGTCCTTTGCGGCCCTGGCGCTGGCCTTACGGGGATATGCTTTAATGGTGTTGGAAAATCTACCGCTTGAAGGAAGGACTCTGGAAACTCTTATGGACGCACTGGATACACGCTACGGTGAGAAACACCTGGAACATGTTTATCGAGCGCAACTCCACGAGAGAAAACAAAAGCCTGGTGAAAGTCTACAACAATGGGCATTGGAAGTGGAGAGGCTGGTGCGACGTGCATACTCATCTAAACCAGTGATGATCGAAGAGAACCTGCTGGAGTTATTTATAAATGGCATTCGAGAAACGGAAGTCAGGACCTTTGTACGGTTGGGACATCACCAAAACATAAAGAATGCACTGGCTCATGCTCTCGAGGTGGAAGCTGTTCGGCAGGACGCGAAATTAAATAAGGTCAGGGAGGTTAAGGAGGTTGTTAAAGAAGAAAGGAAGCCTCGGTTTGTCCCAACTTGCTATGGTTGTGGTGGTAGGGGACATATTCGCCTGGAATGTCCTTCGAAGAAGAGAAGGGTCACAGACGAGTTTGAAACCCAAGGTCAAGTTATGGCGCCAACCGTTACCATAACCCAAGTTTGCAATGGGAATAGTCTGATCGTCGAGGCCACCTTGAACGACCGACCTTGCGGCTTAACTGTGGATACAGGAGCATCGCGTACAATTGTGAAACCAGAGCTACTGAAACGCACTATAATGTGGGAAAAGCGATCGCCATCGTGTCGTCTGCAGACAGCCACTGGTCAGCCAGTTTCCATCCTCGGTGAGACAGATGTCAAGTTAAGAATTGGCAACCGGGTATACCGTCAGTCAGTGTTAATTGCAAGTATTACTAATGATTGCATTTTGGGACTGGATTTCTTGAAGAATCAACAGTGTGTTTTGGATGTAGCCAAAGAAGTGCTAAGGTTTCCTGATCAAGAAGTCTGTTTACGAGGATCGCGCACGTGTAATATTTATCGTCAGAGGAAGGAAGTCCGGGAAGAGGTCAAGCTCATAAGGACTCATAGAACTGTCGATGAATGGACCGGAGTCAGTATGAAGAAGGCGCAGGAAGAAGATAATGACTTAAAACCTATACTGCACTGGAAACGGAGCGGAAACATACCCCAATGGAGCGACGTGTCCGTCTACAGTTCAACTACAAAAGGTTATTGGGCTCAATGGGACAGTTTGGCTCTGGAAGATGAAGTACTGTATAGGAAATGGGAATCGAACGATGGCAAAGAAATAACCATGCAGGTGATAGTGCCGCGGAGTAAGGTGACCCCTCTTCTACGGTACATTCACGATGGTGTTTCTCGTGGGCACCTTGGAATCAAGAAAACCCTGGTTAAGGTGCGACAGCGGTTTTATTGGCTGTGTTATCGGAAAGAAGTCGAGGACTGGTGCCGTAAATGCACTGTATGTGCGTCAGTGAAAGGACGGCAGACAACGAGCAGGGGAAAGATGGAGAGCCGGTACGACCGAGCGGCAAATACCTACTCGCGAGCGAATACAAAGGGAAGCCGACAGTGGGTCTCGAGATCATTCGATTGGGATTATTATTACCTACATACCTACCGAGAATGTTCAGGAAAATACCAGCTCGCATTTTTATTCCGTATATAAGGCGTTGACGACGGGCAGCGAGTTAGTTACTTCTTGGAAGCGACAGTGTACGGAACTTAAGTAAGCGAACGAAGAGTGATATACCAGTGACCCAGGCGATTATATTGGAATACTGTGTGACTGCTAAGTGATTCGGAACAGTGTTTGTTGTGAGTAACTAGTGTTGGTGAAGTATTGTACTAGTGAGTATTTGTCAAGTTTGTGGAGAGCGGAATAAACCCTTTATACATGTAGTCGGCATTATTTGTACCTACCCCTTAGTACGTAACAATAAGATTTAGTCACTTTTGCGGGAGATACGAGGCCAGAAACAGCACAATACCGTATATTGTGGAGTATTGAGGGAGAGGCCTTTGCTCAGGAGTGGGACACAAAAAGAGGCATTAAAAACATAAACCACAAGATTTATAGCACCTCTGTCGTATACTAGATAAAGCAAAGAGGGTATACTAGGTTTTTTGCAACTTTACTTAGGTAAATCTAAAACTATCGCCTTTGTGGGACGGTTAAAGTTTCCAGGACTTTTAAAGTTTATCAATTAATAGGAGGGCGTTCTAACCACTGAACTAACGAGCCGTTGATTTCTTTGAAAAATATAAAAGGAAAAAAATCGACTCGTGAGGGATTCGAACCCCCGACTACCTCATTTTAATTAATAGGAAGGCGTTCTTACCACTAAACTAACGAGCCGTCGAAGGAGTGCGCCAAACACAGTGTCCGTTTCCAACTTATGACTCATGCACTTTATCTTTCTCTGTGAACGTACGAAGCATTGCACTGAATTGGAGTCGATAAAATTGGAATTTGTTAACGACGACAAAGAGTTTAAAATGGTTAAGTAAATAATGCAGTTTCTTTAAATCAGAGGTATAATCACATTTATTGGTCAAGGAGACATCTTTCCCCACTGTAATCTGTTGTTTGTTAGATACTGCTTTATAAAATTTTACAGTATCAATTTTAAATGCTTAGATAAATATAGAAAAAAAAAGTCGACTCGTGAGGGATTCGAACCCCCGACCACCTCATTTATATGTTTTCAATTAATAGGAGGGCGTTCTAACCACAGAACTAACGAGCCGTCGAAGTGTAACCCGGTAAAATCTTATATTCAAATAAATATAAATAAATCCAAACAAAATATATGGAGAGCGGAGCGCCATCTGTCACGAGTGACCCGAACTACCGGTCGTTGGCTTTTACGTTGCCAACTGACGGATAGGGTCACGCGCAGGCAGAGACCGCGTTCGTCGGTACCGCCTGGAGGAACGAGATGGCGCTTTGAGACGTTTGCTCGTGCGCAAAGTTCTAGTGCCTTCGGTGATGTCGCTCGTATTCGATGACCTCTGGCCGCCGGACTGTGACCGCAGAACGAATCCGAACGTCTCGAAGGGCGGACGTCTCGCAATTTTTCTGCCGACCGGGTGCTAGATAGGTCTAGAAGTCCAGATACGATGAGCTGCGACGCCGTGCTGAGCGCGCCAGCAGGTTGCAGGCGCTCCCGTTTCCCGAACAGGTATTTGGTTATATCTTTTCTTAGTTTCGCGTCGGTTTCCCACTAGTCAGGGCCACGGGAATGATTCGATGATATTTGTCCTGCAGGTAGCTGCGAGTCGCGTACCCGGTGCAGTGTGCACCCGCAGACCCAGGCGTTCAGGCTTTTTCCGACCAGGTACCCCGTTATTTCATTTCCTAGTTCGCCAGGGTTCATGTAGACAGGGCTCAGTTATTGACGATTGGTGTTTTTCTAAACAGGCCGCGCAGCTAATCTGCGCGCGGCGGACACGCTAGGCGTACCCACAGCTCGGCCCAGCGTGCTGGTTGAGTAGCTGAGGGACCGGCCGTAGCGGGCAGTACGCGACGCGGACGGTGCACGCGCGCCGCCCCGAGCCTGCGACACCAATCGCTTACGACAATTCATTTTTTTCTACGGATATGAGGTACCCTACAATATAAAGTTAAGACGGCCACCGTCAACCCCTACGCCAGGCGTCATTCAATTAACTACCTACTTATAAGGAAGCGATATAATGTTTTTTTATTAGTTTTAACCATTAATCTACCCCTTACTTATATAAAATAATCGTCACCGGCCGAACCAACCTACCTTAACTTCGCTACCCCATACGTGTTTATATTTAATTCCCTGTGTGACCTCCGGGGCATAGAATAGGGTCACCGCCTCACCAGCGATGGCGAGTCGTACGAGGCGACTATATCGCACGGGCCTCCCACCATCTTGGTCCCGTTAGTTTTAAGATTGTATTTACTTATACGAGTAGTTTTGTTAGTTAAGGTTTCCTTAATTTTAGATTTGTATTGACGTATAGTATGTTAGTCTTATTTTCCGGATAATCTTTAGTTCTTAAATGAAATAGTGGAAATACAATAAAAATATAAATAAAACATTTTTTTTTTCTATTCATGTTTTTTTTATTTTGCCGAGAGGCAAAAACCCGTTACAGAAGGAGTGCGCCAAAAGCAGTGTCGGTTTCCAATTTATGACTTTATTTTTACTGTGAACGTACGAAGCATTGCACTGAATTGGAGTCGATAAAATTGTAATTTAGTAACAAAGAGTTTAAAATTAATAGGTAAATAATGCAGTTTCTTTAAATCAGAGGTATAATCACATTTATTATGCGCAATGCATTGATTTATGCAAACTTAGCACAAACAATATTTTACAAAAAAATATGTTCTCACCACAAACGGCCATTAAAATCACAATATTTTTCATATTATTAAATTGAATTTTTGAATAGGAGGTAAAAAAAACACACACTTGGTTGTTTGTAGACTGATTTAGAAATCATATGCTCTGGTTATATCGACGCATATAATGATCAATCACTAAAAATCTTATCTGTATATAAGTAGTATTTTAACCCCTCGTAAATGAGATGTAAATCCCAGGTAGCATCAGCCTGTGTAAACTTCTGTTATTACTGGATTAACTCGCCCCAATTATGTATTACGAGTTGCTTTATTATGTTGGGCGATAATTAGAAACTTTACCCTGTGCTGACTTGCAATTTCGTGGTGGAGAAGTTTGATTTAAATGAATACCAGTTTCAAAGTATAATGTTACAATGTGATTTATTGTCATCAGAAACTTCCGATAATAATAATAAATAATAAATATCGCCAGACAGTGCACCAACTGTACGGTCCCAAACTAAGCAAAGCTTGTACTATGGGTACCATACAATGGACTGGGGGCGATCCCAGTGACACCCAGACTTTGGCAAATTACGAAAGGGCCATTTCCGAAATTTGCCCCGGCGGGAATCGAACCCGCAACCACCATGTGCAGTGAGCCGAGCTGCCTACGCTCGAACCACTGCGCCAAGCGGTCGTCGATCCTTAGGCATATCGTGGAACTAGTTAGGGACTTACTGATATTCATTCGAATCCAAATAACGTGTTAGTACAAAAATTTCCTCAATGAACAGCCACGCAGGGGCATAAATTAAGGAAATGATATTAGAAAATTCCGCCGTGTGTCACTACTAAAAGCCGGGCGCGGGCCTAATGAACGTGCTCAAAATTTATAACAACTTCAACCCTTCAGCTACATTGTAAGACCTTACACACATCGTTATACCTATGCGATAACTTTAAGTTACATTTACTTAGTATCTGGGAGTTAATTAATACAAAATACTAAACCAATCCCTAGATAAACCGGTTATATTCCAGCATGTCTACCTGAATCAATTGGAAGAACTCTCTTCATGTATTTTAGTGCGAACCTGGAATATTATTTTCGTATTAGGTGGTTTTTATCTTATGAAATGGAAGGATTCCGGATAAGGCATAAAATCCACAATTACTCGCTCGCAGACAAAACTAAACAGAAAAAAAAGTAAGTTTTATTACCATTGGTATTTTTATTTAGGTTCTTCGACTGAAGAACCAATTTATTAAAATAGGTGAAGCGAAAGCTTTGCCACCTCACCTTAGTGCTAACTCTTTAGAAGTAGAATATAATGATGGATTTTTTGTACAGTAATTACTAAAGCACCTAGATAATTTGCGGTAATACCTACCGAATTAATTATAATTATATAATTATTATTATATTATGAAACCTTAATTACTTATTATTTACTGAAGGTCAATTTTCTGATTTTTCTATAACCCGAACACCCAGATAAGCCTTTAACTAAAATTTTCTGAAAATTTTGAAAAAAGATACATTATTTAGTTTATTAGATCTTATGCAACATAAAAAAAATTATGAAAAAAAAATTAAGTGTAAGGCTTTCAGGGAAACAGCCGTCCTATATGTAGGACAGTAGGATAATAAGAGGAAATAAAAGACCATTTATGACAAAACAGAATGTAATCAAAAAGTGTAGTTTATTAGATAACTATTGATTATATTACCCATTGTTATATGTAATTTACTAGATTAACACTATTTATGAATTATATGTTTCAAAACACTTGACACACACTCCAACATCACATTTCTTGCAACGTGTCAAACATTTTTTGTGACATTGACGACAGTGTGTTTGCTTCGATTGAGGAATAACCAGATGATTCATTTGGTCTTTACGACTATCAGCATGTTCATGATGGGAGGGTCGGCTAGGCCCTCTTTTGGCATTTTTTCTGTTTGATTCAATCAAAGCAATTGCTACCCTTCTGCGAAAGCCAAGTTTTCCATGATTTATTTTATATAACTGTCATGCATTATGTTCGGCAAGATCAATCATGTGTGTGAGCAACGGCATGTACCATTTCTTACCTCGTATACCGATTCGGTAATGTGAAATATTTTCATCAGACCGATCCACTCCTCCCATATATTTGTTATAGATGGACACCATATGTGGTTCTTCTATGACAATGTTTCTCTTTTCACTTTGTGAGAAGCGTTTGGCAGATTGTTTAGGATTTATTCCTACAGCATTAGAAGCAATACTGAATATATTATTGTCATGCCATTTAGCAATAATGAACGTGTTGTCATGTGTCGTTCTGTAATCGACAGCACCACGTTCCTTTTTTTTCAGTAACTTCGATGTAATCAGAGGACAACTAGATGTCCTGTTTTCTCGAACTGTCCCAGTGCAACGAAGGCCTTTCTTTGTTATCTATTCCAGCAAGGGCGTCCCAGTAAAAAAAATATCAAAAACTACGTGGTAAGGAAGGTCGAAGCCACGTGAAATCAGCACATCGCAAAAAGTGAGAACAACGCTTGCACCCAGCCCCAATTCTTTATATATTGGATTGCACATAGTTGTAGCACCTTGGTATGGTTCCATCCATAAAACATACCCTAACCGTGTAGCACCAACCCAAGCTTTGAACCCGTACCTAATAGGTTTACCTTTTATGTGCTGTTTGCAGCCATGTCTACCATAGTAGGGGATCATGGCCTCATCTACACTGTAATGCTCTTCAAGAGGAGAAAACTCTAAGAACTTTTTATTTAGAAGTGTAACTAGGGGGCGTACTTTTGTGTATTTGTCTTGCAAATCCAGATTATCATTGACATGAACGTGGCGAAAAATAAAGTCAAATCTATCCCTAGTCATAGCCGAGCTGATCAATTCATTCTTTGTATCAGGGGAGTTTTCCCAATACATTCTTCTACGGGGGAGCCATGAATAACCACTAACCAACAATATGCCGATGAAACATTTCATATCTTCAGTGGTTATGTCTCCAGGCAAATTCTTTTTGACAGCATATTTATTGCTCTCTGACACCAACAACGAAATAACATCTTCATCTAAGAAGTTTTCAAACCACTCAATTGGGCGCTTATCTTGGCAAGCGCCTTGAACATCTGGCCAATTCACGGGATTTTTTGCCAAGTCCCGTTTTCTCCATGCGTAGGTACGCCTACGTTTAGTTCGACCTGTAGAATCAGAAGGTTCTTCTTCTGTATCACTCACCATAATCTGCCCTTGAATCATTACTTCAGCCGGTTGAAGCAGAATGTTTCGTGGCAAATTATTCAAAGTTACATTATCTTCTTCACCCGAATCTTCGTCAGTGAGACAGTCAGGATCAACAGGAGGAGGTAGAATACATATCAGTCGTTCTCTATAATCTTCTTCATTATCAGAAACATTTTCTAAAGCATCTAAAATTTCATGCGCAGCTAACGGTCTGTAAAGAAAAAGTTGTATTATTGTACTAAAATCATGTATATTATCCTACTGTCCTATATATAGTACGCTAGTATTTGTAACAAGTTATACGTAATTTATTTATATTATTTTGCTAGAATATTTATTTAGTACAAAAGTAACCTTATCAACTAGATATTAACACAGAAAAAAACAACTCACGAGTAAAATATAACTTTTTATACATACCTGTCATTTGCCATGTCTGCAACGCACTTTTATTACACACTTATAAGGTAAAATATAAGGTAAAAACTGTTAAAATAACTGTCTTTTTATTTTTTCTAATAAAGCTGACACGTTTCTTACTGCAAATCATAAGACTAAATAATCTTAGATAAAGAGGGTATTCTGATATTTTTTTTCATTTCTACTGTCCTAAATATAGGACAGTAGGCTTATCTGGGTTAAGCCTTATGAAATATACGAAATCTGCTCAAAGTTTATAAGCGACTAAGTATAAGATTTAGTCACTTTGCGGGAGATACGAGGCCAGAAACAGCACAAGACCGTATATTGTGGAGTATTGAGGGAGAGGCCTTTGCTCAGGAGTGGGACACAAAAAGAGGCATTAAAAAAATAAACCACAAGATTTATAGCACCTCTGTCGTATACTAGATAAAGCAAAGAGGGTATACTAGGTTTTTTTCAACTTTACTTAGGTAAATCTAAAACTATCGGCTTTGTGGGACGGTTAAAGTATCCAGGACTTTTAAAGTTTATCAATTAATAGGAAGGCGTTCTAACCACTGAACTAACGAGCCGTTGATTTCTTTGAAAAATATAAAAGGAAAAAAATCGACTCGTGAGGGATTCGAACCCCCGACTACCTCATTTTAATTAATAGGAAGGCGTTCTTACCACTAAACTAACGAGCCGTTGAAGGAGTACGCCAAACGCAGTGTCCGTTTCCAACTTATGACTCATGCACTTTATCTTTCTCTGTGAACGTACGAAGCATTGCACTGAATTGGAGTCGATAAAATAGGAATTTGTTAACGACGACAAAGAGTTTAAAATGGTTAAGTAAATTAAGCAGTTTCTTTAAATCAGAGGTATAATCACATTTATTGGTCAAGGAGACATCTTTCCCCACTGTAATCTGTTGTTTGTTAGATACTGCTTTAAAAAAAATTACAGTATCAATTTTAAATGCTTAGATAAATATAGAAAAAAAAAGTCGACTCGTGAGGGATTCGAACCCCCGACCACCTCATTTATATGTTTTCAATTAATAGGAGGGCGTTCTAACCACAGAACTAACGAGCCGTCGAAGTGTAACCCGGTAAAATCTTATATTCAAATAAATATAAATAAATCCAAACAAAATATATGGAGAGCGGAGCGCCATCTGTCACGAGTGACCCGAACTACCGGTCGTTGGCTTTTACGTTGCCAACTGACGGATAGGGTCACGCGCAGGCAGAGACCGCGTTCGTCGGTACCGCCTGGAGGAACGAGATGGCGCTTTGAGACGTTTGCTCGTGCGCAAAGTTCTAGTGCCTTCGGTGATGTCGCTCGTATTCGATGACCTCTGGCCGCCGGACTGTGACCGCAGAACGAATCCGAACGTCTCGAAGGGCGGACGTCTCGCAATTTTTCTGCCGACCGGGTGCTAGATCGATCTAGAAGTCCAGATACGACGAGCTGCGACGCCGTGCTGAGCGCGCCAGCAGGTTGCAGGCGCTCCCGTTTCCCGAACAGGTATTTGGTTATATCTTTTCTT
Source organism: Notodonta dromedarius (assembly GCA_905147325.1). Taxonomy (NCBI): domain Eukaryota; kingdom Metazoa; phylum Arthropoda; class Insecta; order Lepidoptera; family Notodontidae; genus Notodonta; species Notodonta dromedarius. Next base: position 4,712,900 of record LR990167.1, read on the forward strand.
AGTTTCGCGTCGGTTTCCCACTAGTCAGGGCCACGGGAATGATTCGATGATATTTGTCCTGCAGGTAGCTGCGAGTCGCGTACCCGGTGCAGTGTGCACCCGCAGACCCAGGCGTTCAGGCTTTTTCCGACCAGGTACCCCGTTATTTCATTTCCTAGTTCGCCAGGGTTCATGTAGACAGGGCTCAGTTATTGACGATTGGTGTTTTTCTAAACAGGCCGCGCAGCTAATCTGCGCGCGGCAGACACGCTAGGCGTACCCACAGCTCGGCCCAGCGTGCTGGTTGAGTAGCTGAGGGACCGGCCGTAGCGGGCAGTACGCGACGCGGACGGTGCACGCGCGCCGCCCCGAGCCTGCGACACCAATCGCTTACGACAATTCATTTTTTCTACGGATATGAGGTACCCTACAATATAAAGTTAAGACGGCCACCGTCAACCCCTACGCCAGGCGTCATTCAATTAACTACCTACTTATAAGGAAGCGATATAATGTTTTTTTATTAGTTTTAACCATTAATCTACCCCTTACTTATATAAAATAATCGTCACCGGCCGAACCAACCTACCTTAACTTCGCTACCCCATACGTGTTTATATTTAATTCCCTGTGTGACCTCCGGGGCATAGAATAGGGTCACCGCCTCACCAGCGATGGCGAGTCGTACGAGGCGACTATATCGCACGGGCCTCCCACCATCTTGGTCCCGTTAGTTTTAAGATTGTATTTACTTATACGAGTAGTTTTGTTAGTTAAGGTTTCCTTAATTTTAGATTTGTATTGACGTATAGTATGTTAGTCTTATTTTCCGGATAATCTTTAGTTCTTAAATGAAATAGTGGAAATACAATAAAAATATAAATAAAACATTTTTTTTTCTATTCATGTTTTTTTTATTTTGCCGAGAGGCTAAAACCCGTTACAGAAGGAGTGCGCCAAAAGCAGTGTCGGTTTCCAATTTATGACTTTATTTTTACTGTGAACGTACTGTTATCACGAGAAAAACTCGGATCTTTTTAAAAAAGGTTATTTATTAAACACTAGAACAAAATAGGAATATAAACTTGGATAATTATTATATTAGAGAAATTCAGCAAGTGCTCACTGATTCGCGGTCCGACCCGAACTGAGCTTGAAATCCTAGCGAATGATGGTCTAGAATTAAAGGTGCTGATTAGGCGCCTATTCATCAATAATCATTACAATTCGAGGATATAACAGCCCCCACGATAAGAGGAAACTTACATTATTTTTTGTTAAGTTTCAGGAAATTATCCTGAGTCTTGGACTTGGTATTTCGTCTAATTCTTGGCTAGGATCAACGGATGTATCAGGAATTATTTTACTTGTCTTAGGTTTGAAGGTTGAACAATTGCCGAATTTCTTGTACAGTTTAAAAGATATAAAAATTAAAATTAAAACAATTATACAATAAGTAAGTATAGGATAATATGATTCGTATTTTAAAAGAGGGTTAGGCCCATTTATTATCTTATTGATATCTGTCATTAATTGATTGTTAGCAATATTTGAAAGTTTCTCTAAATTTATGTCAATTAAGTTCATTGGTTTCAATTTTGTTTTAAGATCTTTAAATTTCTTTTTATCACAGCAAGGGTCATGGATAAGGTTAAAGTCTGACGTTATGGACTTTACTGTTATATTAAAATTATTTATCGTTGAAAATTCCTTATTCTTACAAAAGGCTTTACAATTTGGCAGTAAGGTTAATATACCAGTACCTAATATTTTAAATTCTGATATTTGTGTTTGACATTCAACAGTAAGCTTAGTAGGATCAGTTTCAACAAACAGCCATCTGTTGCCAGTTAATTCTTGCCAGATATCGATTTTTCCATGAATCAATTTTGTTTCACATTGTTGAGGTAATTTATCTAACACTTTACTCAAAATTTCTGTTTCACATATAGGGTTATTTTGAACTGAATGTACATTGAGTTTATTACAGATGTGAATTTGGTTAATGGTTTTAATACATTCATTTAAATCATTAAGGTATATATATGTCGTCTTATCTTTACTTATAGCTATATAGTTATAATTCGGAATTACCATCGCATATGAATTAGGGTGATGTCTATCGTGTGGAATCGGTACAGATATAGTTTTGTACAAACTGTATTCTATTCTAGTAACTAAGGGTATTCTAATTACAAATACAATTTTATTTTCTACATAGTAACATGATAATTGCGCTAAGTCAATTAAAGAGTGTATATTATTTAGATTTAAACTTAAAGCTAATTCTGAATTCTTAACTAGGTTTCTAATATTACGAGACAATTCTTCATAGAGTTGTTTCGGTGTAATAACAGATGGGTGAATCGAGTGGCTTTTTGTAAACATAATAGAGTTGACGATATTTTCGACTCTAAATGACAAGGTAAACAAACTAGAAGATAATTCATTATAAATTTCGTTCATCTTCGATTCTATATATAATATCGATGATGTATTAGATAGGTTGTTAACATCAATGCTTAAGGATTCAATAGCGTTATTCAGACGGGCTTCGTTAATTTGAATTGATTTCAAGGTTTCGTTATAATTACTTATAGCTGCATTCGTCATCAGAATGTTATCTTTCAGAAGGGAAGCAAGTTTTTTGTTGTTATCATCTAGAGATTGAATAGCGTTATTGTATCTGATTGCGTCATTCTCATCCATTGTCCCTATTATCTGTTTAAATGCAGACCCAATTCCAGCAAACCACGCGGATCTTTTATCCCTATCCGAAATCAAATGTGATATAGCACTATACTCTCTTAGAATACTATCAAGGCGCGGAACCAACGGCTGTAGGTAATTGTGACATTTAGAATTGTTATATTCACTTTGCTGACAAAAGAATCTAGCCGTTCCTAAAACAGTTTTAATATTTTCAATATGGGGTTTTATGTATCCAATTTCAATAGGAATTAATACATGAAGGTAATCATCCGTGATTTTAATAGAGCCTGTTGAGTCGAAATAGATGCCGGGGCTTTCATTTATTTGTTCTATAACATTCGACGCATAAATGAAGGTACTCGCCGTAGCAATTCTGAAATACGACAGAATCTAATTTTATTATACTACTTCTAACTATATACTACTTTAACTAAATCTATAATTGAGTAAAAGATAAAAATATGAAAAGTAATAAATTGTAAAATAAAATATAAAACCTAATAATAGTGTATAATATGTAAACTAAGTCTTTACTCGGAACTAGTTTCCGCTAATTTGATCTCATCGTAATGATATTTTACGTGTCGACGGTTTAGAAGTATTGTTAATGTGTTGTTTCCGTTAATTTTAACAACCTTAAAGGGGCCCTTCCAAACAGGTGATAACGCCTTTCGGAGTCGCAAGTGATTTTTAACATATACCATATCGCCTATTTGGTACTTGATAGGTTTAGTCCGTCTATCGTAATATGATTTGGAATTCGCCTTTGATTTTAATATATTCTCTAGAGCCTTTTCTCTAGAAAGTCGTAAGCGTTGTTGTAATACCCGTACATAGCTATTATATGTAGGTTCTAAAGAAGTGTCATAAATAGAGGATGGGATAAAGGGTTTATGGCCAAAAACTAGTTCATAAGGTGTGAAGTTTGTAGTTGAATGGACTGTCGTGTTGTATGTGAGCATTGCAGTAAAAACAAACCTTGGCCAATTATTTTGATGTTCATTCACGAAGGATTTAAGGTACTCTTTTAGTGTAGAGTGACTGCGCTCGAGTGCGCCCTGAGTTTGCGGATGATAAGGCGTTGACAAAAGTTGTTTGATTTTAAGAAAAGTGCATGTTTGCTTAAATAGTTCGGCCGTGAAGTTTGTACCCTGGTCAGTTAATACGGATTTTGGAATGCCGAATTGGCAAATAAAATGGATAAGGCATTCGGAAGATTCTTCAGCCGTGGCATTCGGTAAGGGATATGCGGCTGAATATTTTGTAAGGTCATCCTGGAGTGTCAATATAAATCTGTATTTGGATGGGCCGGCCTCTGGGAGAGGGCCAACGAGGTCTAACGCGACACGTTCAAATGGCTGTGTCGAAGTACTTGTGATCTGCATGGGAGCACGGTTAATTTTACGTAGGGCCTTATTGGTTTGGCATAAATCACATTTACGGACATAATTCTCGACATCGCTGCGCATGTTTCGCCAGTAATATCGTTCTTGGATTCTGCTTAACATTCTGTTAGAACCCAGATGACCTGAAATAGGAATGTCATGGTTTTCCTTTAGGATTTTATTTATTTCAGTTGTCGTTGGGTATATAATAGAGTTTTTATAGATGTGGATAATTATGTCTGTGTTGTTGAATAAGTACATAATTATATTATATATTTTTACAAATGTGTATACGTCAAAAGGATTGCGGAAATCTGTTATACTGAATTCGGTAATGCTATTCACAATAAATTTGTTTCTTAAATTATTTAAACTTTTGAAGATATCTTCGTAAGTATTCTTTTCGTAGTGATATACTTTAACGAATAGCAAGTAGTACTTAATGTCATCTTTTTGAAACATTATATATGAATGTAAAGTCCTTTCTTTAGAGAGGAATTCTGTGGATTCTGATAGGTTACCGATGATTTCCGCTACGTAATGATTTGATTCGTCTAAGTCAATAGAAGTAGGTATAACTATATGTTTAATTTTTGTTTTTAATAGGTTTTCGTTATGTTCTTCTATCTTAGTATTAAATGATATTAATTTGTTACTTAATGTTTTCAGGCATTTAGAGTACGTGTCGTCATTGTTTAAATTATCGACAGATTGTGGAGTGGGGATATTAAAGTCTTCTGGCAGTTCTAAATCATCGGGGAGTACATAGTCGTCAAGTAATTCTAGTATCTCAGGTAGTTCAGAAATTTCAGGTAAGTCAGGAATTGATATAGACGACGGGTCAGCTGTAGTAGTTGTTCTCTCTGTAGGTGTTTCGTCAGAGTTGGTAGGATTTTGTTTTTGTACTGGGTTTACTGGGTATCTTGAAAGTGCGTCTGCGTTTGAATTCATTTTACCCTTTTTGTATTGAATTTCGTAATCATATTCCTCTAATTTTAAACGCCAACGGATTAACCTTGATCCGGGGTCTTTACAGTTGAAAAGCCAGTTCAGAGGTTTATGGTCAGTGATTATTTTAAAACGACGGCCAAAAAGATAGGGACGGAAGGTCTTTGTTCCGTAGACGATTGCTAGGCATTCTTTTTCTGTAACACTGTAGTTACATTCTGCTTTGTTTAGCGTCCGAGAAGCATAGGCGATTGGTCGGTCTTTACCCACATCGCCTTGTGATAGAATAGCTGAAATGGCATAATTAGATGCATCACAAGTTAAAATAAAGGGTTTTGTGAAGTCTGGGTATAAAAGGACTGGAGCTGTAACTAGTTTATCTTTAAGTTGTTCAAAAGCTAGTTGTTGACTATTAGTCCAATTAAAAGGGACATCCTTTTTAAGTAGATTTGTTAGTGATTTAGCGTATTTTGAAAATTCGGGAATAAAACGGCGATAGTATGAAGCTAGGCCTAGAAAAGATTTGATATCCTTCGGACACTTAGGAACAGGGAAATGCATAACAGCTTTTATCTTTTCAGGGTTTGGTTTGACGCCTTCGTCACTGATTACATGACCTAAATATGCGACTTCTTTACGAAGAAACTCGCATTTTTCTGGTTGTAATTTGAGATTGAAGTTTCTTAATCTTTCGAATACAAGATATAGTTTGTCGATGTGGGAGGACAGATCATGAGAATAAATCACAATATCATCTAAGTACACAAAACAGTGTATGCCTTGTAACCCAGACAGGACAGTGTTCATTGTCCTTTGAAATGTGGCGGGAGCATTCTTAAGGCCAAAAGGCATTCGATTAAATTCGAAGTGTCCTTGTGGTACAGAAAAAGCTGTTTTGGCTGCGTCCTTGGGGCTCATATTTATTTGGTGAAATCGAGAAGCTAAATCTAGCGTTGAAAAGTATTTACTTTGACCCAATTGGTCTAATATTTCGCTTATTTGAGGAATTGGATAACTTTCTCCGATGGTTATATCGTTAAGTTTTCTATAATCTATTACAATCCTCCACTTTCGTTTTCCAGATGAGTCTAATTTCTTCGGTACAATCCAAATAGGTGATGACCATGGAGATTTTGAAGGTTGAATAATATTTTGGGTTAACATTTTCGTTATTTGGGATTTTACCTCTTCTTGGTGTATTTCGGGGAATCGATAAGATTTGACACTAATCGGTTGCGAAGTAGTTGTTTGAATCTCATGTTGGATAACATCTGTATGAGTTAGTTCATCGTCAGGTAAATGGAATATATCTGCATATTGATTACAAATTTCTTTTAAGTTATCTAATTCTTCAGGATTTAAGTGGGATGTTTGTAAAAGTTGGAACAATTGTAAGCTTCTTTTAATGCTGTTATTTCCTATGTGATTTTGTCTTATATTATTTAGTTCGGTATAGTCGATTGGGAATAAGGTGAGTAAAAGATTAGAATTGATATGTATAGGTTCATCCGATACGTTAAGTACTGTTAAATTTATTCTGTTATTTTTTTTTATTTTGACTATACAATTGGATACGAGCAATGAGTCTGAAATGTGTTGATCAAATATCATTCCTTCTTTCATTTCCGGATTTTTTACAGAACATTCAATTACTGTTTCTGTTCGAGGCATAATAGTATAAGAAGGTTCGTCGAATGATAATTTAATATTGTTCTTTTTTATTTCTAGGGATTCCGAGTCATAATTAATACGACAGCCGTGTTGTATAAAAAGGTCGTTGCCTATTATACCATCGTAAGGTAAGTTGATATCGTCGAAAACATGGAATGTGTGTAACAATTTTAAGTCTTGAGTGAATTGTAGTTGTAGTTTAAGACAGCCTAGACTTTTAATAGGACTATCCTCTTTTGAATCTATGCCTTTTACTTTAATATCGGTATCGCATAGTTGTATAGAATTTATTATACAGTTATTTTTTAGGACGCAGAGGGATGCTCCAGAGTCTATCAGGAAGGTAAGTGGTTTTTTATTTACAGGTGTTTGGAGTATGACATAAGGTAAGTACCTTTTATGAGTATTTATTTCATAAATTTGTTCTGGTTTAGGGTGTTTAGGAATTATTTTACATGGAAGACCGTGAGTTTGGGGCTGGTTACCCTGTCCATTGGTTTGTTTACAAGGAATACCGTGAGTTTGGGGCTGGTTACCCTGTCCATAGGTTTGTTTATAAGGAATACCGTGAGTTTGGGGCTGGTTACCCTGTCCATAGGTTTGTTTATAAGGAATACCGTGAGTTTGGGGCTGGTTACCCTGTCCATAGGTTTGTTTATAAGGAATACCGTGAGTTTGGGGCTGGTTACCCTGTCCATAGGTTTGTTTATAAGGAATACCGTGAGTTTGGGGCTGGTTACCCTGTCCGTTGGTCTGTTTAGGATGAGTATCGACTTGAAATAAAAGGTTCTGACCCGCGCGATACTTGTACGGGGCAGAAATTAGTTTAAACTTTCAGTAGTGTTATCTACTTCATCTTCACCTTCATCTTCAACTTCGTCATTTTCCGCAAAGTTCACACGGGGACCTGGTTTGTACTGGTTCGGTTTAGAAGTTGGTTGATATGGCGTAAATGTTTGGGATTCATTTGAATATTTTTTATTATTATATTCGCGAAGTCTACAGTTTTCTAGGATATGCCCGTTCTTTTTGCAATATCTGCAATATGGTGATTCCTTTGAAGAGGCAGAGGCATGTTGTGCGTCATTAAAGTTTGACTTCGTTTGAATTTTAGTATTAAAGTCGTTGCGTTTGGGAATTGGTTCAATAGATTTTTGCTTTAAGTTATTACGAAAAGAGAATTGTTGAATCTTTTCCTCGGATATAGCGCAGTTTATAGCATCGTTGAGGTTCTTCGGATCTCTACACCTGACAAGGTTGGAAATTCTAGGATATAGACCTAACATGAAAGTATGAAGGGCGAGGTCTTCCATTGCTGCTAGCCTACCGGTCAGCTCCGTTTTCTTGGAGTTGGAAACTGTGACTTCAGTTAGTAATTTCTGTAAACAGGTTTCTACTCTAAGGGAGAACTGGCTGACAGTTTCTTGGTTTCCCTGCTTACAGTCTTGTAGCTCTGTGAGAAGGTGTGCGTAGTGTTTACGCTCACCAAACTGGGTCTTAAGGAATTCTTTTAAAGATAACCAGGAGTCAAAATCTTTTATAGAGCAAGCTGTTTCGGCTTTGCCCTCTAACTGACTGAGGATGAATTTAAGAATTAAATTCTCCTGGTGCGGGGACGCTAATGAGATTGCACTATCGCAATTTCTCAGAAAGGCGGTAAGTTTGTCTCGATCACCAGTAAAAGGTTTTATGAATTTTAGAATTGTGTTTAATGGGATTTCTCCGTCTACCTTTTCCCTTTTTTGATCTGGTTTCGACATCTTGAGCTAAATTCAATAGGATATATGTAAGTGAATAGAACTTGTAAGAAAATAAAATTAAAAGTAGGCGAAACCCCAAAACAATGGTAGTATAGTATTCTAAGGTATTATAATACGACTGACACTGAGACGCTCCGGATGAGATAACGAGAAACGCGTGGGCGCTCCGTCGTCTGGAGAGTGTTTAGGCTAATTATAAGTGATAAGAATGACTTGGTTACATTACAATCAAGTACTAATGTTATAAAGATTCACAGGTTAAATAATGAATATTTTAGTATGTAGATACAGGTAAATTATAGCTAAACGGATATAATTCGATTATAAAAGTATTTTCCACGGGATAATCTTCACGATAACTTCTGGATAGATGAAATGGAATAAATTGACTCACAGGAATAGTTCCGCACACTTCATTCTGATGTAGCTGGAACCTGGATCTGACGCCTGGACTCGGTGTTAGGATGACGTCAAGGTGATGTCGCCGTTTGGTCGGTGCTGGGTATGGGTTGTGTCGGGCGTCGCTGCCCCAACAACTGGATACTGCTTACTGCACAATGGACTCTCTCGGTGACTCAGGATACTCTGGATACCGGGATACTTCCGGTTTGGAATGGTCAAGTTCGATGACCTTGGGTTGAATTCGGATCGGCACCTTCTGGATCTTTGTAGTTGGACACTCACTGGCACTTGTGCACTTATATATTGAGACCCTGATTTATTAGGCACTATGGAATTTTCAGGATCCCACCGCTGCCACCAAATGTTATCACGAGAAAAACTCGGATCTTTTTAAAAAAGGTTATTTATTAAACACTAGAACAAAATAGGAATATAAACTTGGATAATTATTATATTAGAGAAATTCAGCAAGTGCTCACTGATTCGCGGTCCGACCCGAACTGAGCTTGAAATCCTAGCGAATGATGGTCTAGAATTAAAGGTGCTGATTAGGCGCCTATTCATCAATAATCATTACAATTCGAGGATATAACAGTACGAAGCATTGCACTGAATTGGAGTCGATAAAATTGTAATTTAGTAAAAAAGAGTTTAAAATTAATAGGTAAATAATGCAGTTTCTTTAAATCAGAGGTATAATCACATTTATTATGCGCAATGCATTGATTTATGCAAACTTAGCACAAACAATATTTTACAAAAAAATATGTTCTCACCACAAACGGCCATTAAAATCACAATATTTTTCATATTATTAAATTGAATTTTTGAATAGGAGGTAAAAAAAACAGACACTTGGTTGTTTGTAGACTGATTTAGAAATCATATGCTCTGGTTATATCGACGCATATAATGATTAATCACTAAAAATCTTATCTGTATATAAGTAGTATTTTAACCCCTTGTAAATGAGATGTAAATCCCAGGTAGCATCAGCCTGTGTAAACTTCTGTTATTACTGGATTAACTCGCCCCAATTATGTATTACGAGTTGCTTTATTATGTTGGGCGATAATTAAAAACTTTAACCTTTGCTGACTTGCAATTTCATGGTGGAGAAATTTGATTAAAATGAACACCAGTTTCAAAGTATAATGTTACAATGTGATTTATTGTCATCAGAAACTTCCGATAATAATAATAAATAATAAATATCGCCAGACAGTGCACCAACTGTACGGTCCCAAACTAAGCAAAGCTTGTACTATGGGTACCATACAATGGACTGGGGGCGATCCCAGTGACACCCAGACTTTGGCAAATTACGAAAGGGCCATTTCCGAAATTTGCCCCGGCGGGAATCGAACCCGCAACCACCATGTGCAGTGAGCCGAGCTGCCTACGCTCGAACCACTGCGCCAAGCGGTCGTCGATCCTTAGGCATATCGTGGAACTAGTTAGGGACTTACTGATATTCATTCGAATCCATATAACGTGTTAGTACAAAAATTTCCTCAATGAACAGCCACGCAGGGGCATAAATTAAGGAAATGATATTAGAAAATTCCGCCGTGTGTCACTACTAAAAGCCGGGCGCGGGCCTAATGAACGTGCTCAAAATTTATAACAACTTCAACCCTTCAGCTACATTGTAAGACCTTACACACATCGTTATACCTATGCGATAACTTTAAGTTACATTTACTTAGTATCTGGGAGTTAATTAATACAAAATACTAAACCAATCCCTAGATAAACCGGTTATATTCCAGCATGTCTACCTGAATCAATTGGAAGAACTCTCTTCATGTATTTTAGTGCGAACCTGGAATATTATTTTCGTATTAGGTGGTTTTTATCTTATGAAATGGAAGGATTCCGGATAAGGCATAAAATCCACAATTACTCGCTCGCAGACAAAACTAAACAGAAAAAAAAAGTAAGTTTTATTACCATTGGTATTTTTATTTAGGTTCTTCGACTGAAGAACCAATTTATTAAAATAGGTGAAGCGAAAGCTTTGCCACCTCACCTTAGTGCTAACTCTTTAGAAGTAGAATATAATGATGGATTTTTTGTACAGTAATTACTAAAGCACCTAGATAATTTGCCGTAATACCTACCGAATTAATTATAATTATATAATTATTATTATATTATGAAACCTTAATTACTTATTATTTACTGAAGGTCAATTTTCTGATTTTTCTATAACCCGAACACCCAGATAAGCCTTTAACTAAAATTTTCTGAAAATTTTGAAAAAAGTTACATTATTTAGTTTATTAGATCTTATGCAACATAAAAAAAATTATGAAAAAAAAATTAAGTGTAAGGCTTTCAGGGAAACAGCCGTCCTATATGTAGGACAGTAGGATAATAAGAGGAAATAAAAGACCATTTATGACAAAACAGAATGTAATCAAAAAGTGTAGTTTATTAGATAACTATTGATTATATTACCCATTGTTATATGTAATTTACTAGATTAACACTATTTATGAATTATATGTTTCAAAACACTTGACACACACTCCAACATCACATTTCTTGCAACGTGTCAAACATTTTTTGTGACATTGACGACAGTGTGTTTGCTTCGATTGAGGAATAACCAGATGATTCATTTGGTCTTTACGACTATCAGCATGTTCATGATGGGAGGGTCGGCTAGGCCCTCTTTTGGCATTTTTTCTGTTTGATTCAATCAAAGCAATTGCTACCCTTCTGCGAAAGCCAAGTTTTCCATGATTTATTTTATATAACTGTCATGCATTATGTTCGGCAAGATCAATCATGTGTGTGAGCAACGGCATGTACCATTTCTTACCTCGTATACCGATTCGGTAATGTGAAATATTTTCATCAGACCGATCCACTCCTCCCATATATTTGTTATAGATGGACACCATATGTGGTTCTTCTATGACAATGTTTCTCTTTTCACTTTGTGAGAAGCGTTTGGCAGATTGTTTAGGATTTATTCCTACAGCATTAGAAGCAATACTGAATATATTATTGTCATGCCATTTAGCAATAATGAACGTGTTGTCATGTGTCGTTCTGTAATCGACAGCACCACGTTCCTTTTTTTTCAGTAACTTCGATGTAATCAGAGGACAACTAGATGTCCTGTTTACTCGAACTGTCCCAGTGCAACGAAGGCCTTTCTTTGTTATCTATTCCAGCAAGGGCGTCCCAGTAAAAAAAATATCAAAAACTACGTGGTAAGGAAGGTCGAAGCCACGTGAAATCAGCACATCGCAAAAAGTGAGAACAACGCTTGCACCCAGCCCCAATTCTTTATATATTGGATTGCACATAGTTGTAGCACCTTGGTATGGTTCCATCCATAAAACATACCCTAACCGTGTAGCACCAACCCAAGCTTTGAACCCGTACCTAATAGGTTTACCTTTTATGTGCTGTTTGCAGCCATGTCTACCATAGTAGGGGATCATGGCCTCATCTACACTGTAATGCTCTTCAAGAGGAGAAAACTCTAAGAACTTTTTATTTAGAAGTGTAACTAGGGGGCGTACTTTTGTGTATTTGTCTTGCAAATCCAGATTATCATTGACATGAACGTGGCGAAAAATAAAGTCAAATCTATCCCTAGTCATAGCCGAGCTGATCAATTCATTCTTTGTATCAGGGGAGTTTTCCCAATACATTCTTCTACGGGGGAGCCATGAATAACCACTAACCAACAATATGCCGATGAAACATTTCATATCTTCAGTGGTTATGTCTCCAGGCAAATTCTTTTTGACAGCATATTTATTGCTCTCTGACACCAACAACGAAATAACATCTTCATCTAAGAAGTTTTCAAACCACTCAATTGGGCGCTTATCTTGGCAAGCGCCTTGAACATCTGGCCAATTCACGGGATTTTTTGCCAAGTCCCGTTTTCTCCATGCGTAGGTACGCCTACGTTTAGTTCGACCTGTAGAATCAGAAGGTTCTTCTTCTGTATCACTCACCATAATCTGCCCTTGAATCATTACTTCAGCCGGTTGAAGCAGAATATTTCGTGGCAAATTATTCAAAGTTACATTATCTTCTTCACCCGAATCTTCGTCAGTGAGACAGTCAGGATCAACAGGAGGAGGTAGAATACATATCAGTCGTTCTCTATAATCTTCTTCATTATCAGAAACATTAACACCTTACCCATATCGTTATACCTATGCGATAACTTTAAGTTACTCATCTACTTAGAATCCGGGTGTTATTTAATACAAAATACTAAACCAATCCCTAGAAAAACCATTTCCAGCATGTCTATCGGTACCCGCATCAATTGGAAGAACTCACTGCATGTATTTTAGTGCGGACCTGGAATATTATTTTCTTATTAGGTAGTTTTTATCTTATGAAATGGAAGGATTCCGGATAAGGCATAAATTCCACACTTACTCGCTCGCAGACAAAACTAAACAGAAATAAAAAAAAGCTAAGTTTTATTGCCATTGGTATTTTTTATTTAGGTTCTTCGTCTGAAGAACCAATTTATTAAAATAAGTGAAGCGAAAGCTATGCTACCTCACCTTAGTGCAAACTCTTTAGAAGTAGAATATAATGATGGATTGTTTGTACAGTAATTACTAAAGCACCTAGATAATTTGCGGTAATACCTACCGAATTAATAATAATTATAAAATATAATATATTATGAAACCTTAATTACTAATTATTTACTGAAGGTCAGTCTTCTGATTTTTCTATAACCATAACTTAAGCCTTATGAAATATACGAAATCTGCTCAAAGTTTATAAGCGACTAAGTATAAGATTTGGTCACTTTTGCGGGAGATACGTGGCCAGAAACAGCCCAAGACCGTATATTGTGGAGTATTGAGGGAGAGGCCTTTGCTCAGGAGTGGGACACAAAAAGAGGCAAATAAAAACATAAACCACAAGATTTATAGCACCTCTGTCGTATACTAGATAAAACAAAAAGGGTATACTATGTTTTCTGCAACTTTACTTAGGTAAATCTAAAACTATCGGCTTTGTGGGACGCCTAAAGTTTACAGGACTTTTAAAGTTTATCAATTAATAGGAGGGCGTTCTAACCACTGAACTAACGAGCCGTTGATTTCTGTGAAAAATATAAAAGGGAAAAAATCGACTCGTGAGGGATTCGAACCCCCGACTACCTCATTTTAATTAATAGGAAGGCGTTCTTACCACTAAACTAACGAGCCGTCGAAGGAGTGCGCCAAACGCAGTGTCCGTTTCCAACTTATGACTCATGCACTTTATCTTTTTCTGTGAGCGTACGAAGCATTGCACTGAATTGGAGTTGATAAAATAGCAATTTGTTAACGACGACAAAGAGTTTAGAATGGTTAAGTAAATAATGCAGTTTCTTTAAATCAGAGGTATAATCACATTTATTGGTCAAGGAGACATCTTGAAATTGACATTTTTATGTCTTACCTGTACAAAATGACACGTTAAACGTCTACTAAAGATCGCCCTCAGTCTTGAGATTGATTTATTAACACGGACCTAGAACGAGGTATTGTGATATCGTCAGACTGTCAAAAATATTTATTGAGTGCCTTTGAATCGAAAAGATTTTGCAGATATACGATGGTAGATCCAAGCGTAGTCAAAAACAAAAGAACAAAAGAAATAACAAAACACTCTTTTGCGAGTGTACAAGATGAGATGTATGCAATTTCGTTGTACTGTTTGCCTCTGATATAGCCATAAAATTTATCTAGTGGTACTGATTGAATTTCCTCATATCCTATTTGAAAATACGTTAAAAAGCGAAGTGGTAAAATGTGAAAACCATTCAAAGATAGACATGATAAGACTTAAAGGTGGGTAAAGATTCCATTTAAAAACGTTATCGGAAAATAAATAAATAAAATAATATTTTCGCCAGACCATCCATTGTGTGGTCTCAAACTCAGTAGAAAAAAAGTATACAGGGTATAAGTAGGCGGGTGTCAAGTAATATTCTATCTTTCGATTTGATATTTCCGTGCGAGGTGTTCTGCAAAAGGTCTATAATAAACTCACCATGTATGGAAATTTAAAATCGGTAGCGAGGTTCCCATTGGTGATCATGTTGCTTTCGTTGAAAGTCAAGGCGTTGGTACCTGTTGATTTTAATTGTTAGAAATTTTTTTTTGTTAGGTACTGCTTTATTAAATTTTACATTATAAGTTTTAATTGCTTAGAAAAAAAAATATAAAAGTAAAAAAAGTCGGCTCGTGAGGGATTCGAACCCCCGACCACCTCATGCGATTGTTTTCAAATAATAGGAGGGTGTTCTAACCACTGAACTAACGAGCCGGTCGAAGGAGTGCGCCAAACGCAGTGTCGGTCTCCAATTTATGACTTTATTTTTAACTGTGAACGTACGAAGCATTGCACTGAATTGGAGTCGATAAAATTGGAATTTATTAACAAAGAGTTTAAAATGATTAAGTAAATAATGCAGTTTCTTTAAATCAGAGGTATAATCACATC
Source organism: Notodonta dromedarius (assembly GCA_905147325.1). Taxonomy (NCBI): domain Eukaryota; kingdom Metazoa; phylum Arthropoda; class Insecta; order Lepidoptera; family Notodontidae; genus Notodonta; species Notodonta dromedarius. Next base: position 4,728,252 of record LR990167.1, read on the forward strand.
TATTATGCGCTATGCATTGATTTAGGCAAACATAGCACAAACAATATTTTACAAAAAAATTGTTCTCACAACAAACGGCCATTAAAATCACAATATTTTTCATATTATTAAATTCAATTTTTGACAAGGAGGTCAAAATAACAGACACTTGGTTGTTTGTAGACTGATTTAGAAATCATATGCTCTGGTTATATCGACGCAAATAATGATTAATCACTAACAATCTTATCTGTATATAAGTAGTATTTTAATCCCTCGTAAATGAGATGTCAAAATTAGGTAGCATCAGCATGTGTAATCTTATATTATTACTGGATTAATTCGCCCCAATTAGGTATTACGTATTGCTTTATTATGTTGGGCGATAATTAGAAACTTTAACCTGTGCTGACTGGCAATTTCATGGTGGAGAAATTTGATTTAAATGAATACCAGTTTCAAAGTATAATGTTACAATGTGATTTAATGTCATCAAAAACTTCCGACCCTAGACATATCGTGGAACTAGTTAGGGACTTACTGATATTCATTCGAATCCATATAACTTTACCCTTCGATGTCTTAATACAAAAATTTCGTCAATGAACAGCCACGCAGGGGAATACATTAAGGAAATGTTATTAGAAAATTCCGCCGTGTGTAGCTACTAAAAGCCGGGCGCGGGCCTAATGAACGTGCTCAAAATTTCTAACAACTTCAACCTTTCAGCTACTTTGCAAGACCTTACCCACATCGTTATACCTATGCGATAATTTTAAGTTACTTATTTCTTTTACCTGCATGTCTTTTTTCACTTCATGTATTTGAGTGCGAACTAGGAATAGTAATTTCTTATTATGTAGTCTTTATCTCATGAAAGAGAAGGATTCCGGATAAAGCATAAGGTCCACACCTACTTGCTCGCTGACAAAACTAATCAGAAATAAATAAAAAAACTAATTTTATTTCCATTGGTATTGTTTATTTAGATTATTGGACTAAAGAACCAATTTATTAAAATAGGTGAAGCGAAAGTCTTTGCTAAACTCTACTTAATAACTTTCCTATACCTGGTAAGTATATTATCCACATTTTTTTTCTGTACATTCGCGATATATTTTTAGTCCTTAGCTTATAACCTTGATAGATATAATTTGGACTAAAGCGAATATGGCCCACATTGCGATGTCAGCTCTAAACGTGCTCGCTCCTCCGGTCACGCTTCGGATCCAAGTGGTATAGTTCGAAACTCGCGTGTAAAGCTCAGGGTATGAAGATGGAGTGCACTGATTGGTTAAGAATAAGATTCCTGTGAGGCCACTGTTGCATACCAATGCGCTTCCTTCATCACCCTGCAAATAAGGATATAGGATTCTGAACCTTAAAAGTGTAGGGCATCCTGTGACCAGCTGGGAGCGACTGGAGGATAATACACATTGGGAGTATATGAATAGTACATTGGGAGATGCCTATGTCGAAGAGTGGGCTGAAACAGGCTGATGATTATGTTGATTTTTGTTTTAATTATTGCCTATTTAGGAACGTGGATAATTCCACTTGATGGAAAGTGGTAATGGTAACCGTCACCGAAATCTGCAAGAACTTGACACGGTCCTAATCATTTAGGGACCTGTAGACTTGCTTTTTGAAGAACCCCATATTGTATAGTCCAAAGAAGACTTTAGGAGTGTAATACTTACAAAGCAACCCGAAGAAATGATGTCATAAGAAGCGGCACAGATCATGGACGGAAACACATTGGAGATGTACGGTAATCCCGCGTAGATGTTGGTGCACAAATTCTGGCCGTAAACATATTTGGTCGTGAACCTCAGCTGAGTGCTTGCCTGGAAGGGAGTTAGCTGTTAGTGATTTCCAAAGCAAGGTAAACGAATCTTATTCTTCTATAGATACAATCTAATCAGTATGTAGCTAGATGTATTATTCAGGGATAAGAGGAACCTTAGGGCAAACTCTTTAGAATTTGAATATTATGATGGTTTGTTTGTACAGTAATTACTACGTATACACTTCTGATAACTATTTACCTATGTAAGTACATTTGAAGATCGGTATCCAGAAGTACTTACACAAATTTCTCAGAATAAAAACTTACATTACGTACCGTATCTTAATAATAGCAAGTTGTAATATATGCTATTATGAGCACTAATTCAAGCACCTTTTCTATAATTTTCGCTCCTAAAGTAGTCCTAAATAGGGTGGAATAAGAGTCATTTATGTTTATGAACTTACGTTAGCAATAGCATCTGGAGATCCCCATCCAGCAACAGTGCAGAGCGTGAAGTCAGCTGGTATAAAGTTAGCAGCCGGCAACGCTATAGGCGTCACTGTGGTGTTTAAGAATGGTGCTGATAGCTGTAAGACAAAATATATAATATTGAGCAATTTACCCTAGCTACTTACTTTAATTGCAGTTCGTTATGTAGCCCAGATAAGGGGGCACCTCTAGGCATTTAACGACAGGTAATTACAAGATTAATTTAGAGGCTGAAATACGTGGCATAAGTGTTATCCCATCAATACGTGCAGCTGCATCTTTACACTACAGGTTAATAGTCAGAGCAATATCTAAATATATATAACTCAAAGGTGACTGACTGACTGACTGACTGACTGACATAGTGATCTATCAACGCACAGCCCAAACCACTGGACGGATCGGGCTGAAATTTGGCATGCAAGTAGATGTTATGACGTAGTCATCCGCTAAGAAAGGATTTTGATTAATTCTACCCCCAAGGCGATAAAACAGGGAATGAAACTTTGTATGAAACTTTGTCAATTAAATTCCACGCGGACGAAGTCGCAGGCACAGCTAGTATTATTATAATTGATATCGACAAACTATACTATTACTTATTCTCATACATTTATATGGTATACGGGCTAGTCCCTGCTGTATCGAACTATTTCTAACTGACTTCCAAAAAAGGAGCAGGTTGTATGTTCGTCTGTTTGCTTTTTTATGTACTTATTTTCACCGATTACTTAATCTATTGTGTACCGATTGTGAAAATTTGTTTTTTGTTTGGTAGTTTACTCTCCAGGTGGTCCCATTGAAATAACACCGACTCCAAATGAAACAAATTGCAAGGTTATTAGTGTACCTAGGTTTTTTTGAAGTCGGTTTTAGGTTTTTTAGAAACTCGAATAAGTAATATATTGATAATATATATTATGCATAATAAATTGCGTCATTGTACTGAGATTTGCCGATTATAAGATATGCTGGTTTCAGTTCTCGGGCGGGACAAGGTAACTTAGATTTTCGGACAATTACTCACAGTGATGATAGCAATATCGTTGATATGCGCCGGCGGTCCGATAAATTCGGGGTGTATTGTGGCATTGGCTATAAACCTGATGCGATCTTGGACGGCGTCGTTCGTCAGTATCGCTGATCCGGCAAACACGCGGTATTCACTTAACGTTATCTGCACTGGAGTTCTGGAATCAAACATTTCGTTTGTAACCACTGTCCATTCATCCATCATCCGGAAAACGCACACTGGGCAAGGGTCTTCCCCAGAGACTTCCACGTATGGCAATCCTTCGTCACTCACATCCATCGGTGGTTTGCGACGACGTGCGTGAGGTCACCGCAAGACTCACGATTACCTAGTAATCCCAGTATTTAATTACAGATTATAATGAAAAAATACCATCTGGGTTTGGTAAATTCCTAGCTAATCTATAAAGCACCTAGATAATTTGCGTTAATACCTACCTAATTACAATAATTAATAAACCTTAATTACTTATTATTGATGCGAAAATTGCAATGAACATCCTGTTTTAAACACTGTAGGTCGATTTTCTGATTTGTCTATAACCAGAACTAAGCCTTATGAACTATACGAAATCTGATCAAAGTTTATTAGCGCCTATAAGATTTATAGCACCTCCGTCGTATGTAGTTTCGTGAACTAGGCTCCTTAGTATCGGGAAGTAATTTATTGCTAGATTAGTTGCCGGAAGATTAATTTTATCGATTCTTGGACAGCACTGTGTAGTCACTTTCGGTGAAGTCATTAATGTCAATGACTGACCAAAATGACTTTCAGTAACAGATAACTTCACTTTTGTACCTGAGAATATTTTTCGTCTGGGTAGGACACCCAGATCGAAGTTATTAGGTCAAGTTTCCATGTCATTGAATGGGTCATCCTGTTTATTGAACGCCCCCACTCCAAAACGGCTTGACTCTACGACTTTGGCGTAGACAGAAATTGGCAGCGGTCTTAGACGCGAGAAGACGCCCCTTGTCTCTGTCATGTCGGAAAACTGCTCAATAAATGAGGCTGTATATAATACTCACGTGTTAACCGTGTTGATCAAGCAAGAGGCGGCAGTCAACACGTGCTGTAATGTGATCATCACACCACCACATCTGTGGCCGCGTGTCGCTAACGCTATCTGTGACGTTTGCTGGAGTGATACCTATAAATAAAATAAATAATTATCGCCAGACTAACACACTAATCGTATGGTCCTAAACTAAACAACGCATGTACTATTGGTACCGTAAAATGGACTGACAGACCTGGGTGAATTACGAAAAGGTTATTTAAAAAAAAAACCCCGATGGGAATCGAACCCGCAACCACCTGGTGCAGTGAGTCGAGCGGCCTACGCTCAAGCCACTTCGCCAATCGGTCGTCAAATAAAAATCTCGTTTATCTATTAGGGACATCCCTCGAGCAAATAAGGGGGACAGCACACTCACAAGTTAAGGGTATGTGAGTTGTGGTTGGCAACAAATCAAAATATGCTCACTATTATCATCAATATGTTTCTAAATCAAGCGAAATACACTTTTGCGAGCGTACAAGACGAGAATTATGGGATTTAATTTTGCTGTTTATTTTTATTATAGCATTGAATTGTTATCTCCTGGCACTCATTGAATTTCCTCATAATATCCTATTTCGAAATACTGTTTGAAGCGAAATGATAAAATTAGAACACCACTCAAATATAGATATGATAAGACTTAAAGGTTGGTATAGATTCCATTTGAAAGCGTTATCTGAAAATAAATAAATAAAATAATGATTCCGCCAGACTAATGTGTTGTACATCGATTGTGTGGTGCCAAACCAAGTAGATAGAAAGTACACAGGTCTAAAGTAGTATAGTGTCATGTAATATTCTATCTTTCGATTTGATATTTCCGTACGAGTTGTTCTGCAAAAGGCCTATAATAAACTCACCATGTATGGAAATTGAAAATCGGTAGCGAGGTTCCCATTGGTGATCCTGTTGCTTTCCTTGAAAGTCAAGGCGTTGGTACCTGTTGATTTTACGCTTTAGAGACATGATTTATTTATTACATACAGCTTTATAAAAATTATTATATCGGTTTTAATTTCTTAAAAAAATATAAAAGAAATATAAAAGGCAAAAAATCGACTCGTGAGGGATTCGAACCCACGACCACCTCATTTAAATGTTTTCAATTAATAGGAGGGCGTTCTAACCACTGAACTAACGAGCCGTCGAATGAGTACGCCAAATGCAGTGTCCGTTTCCAACATACCTATGACTCATGCACTTTATATTTAACTAGCTGTGCCCGCGACTTCGTCAGCGAGTAGTATCCTCTATTTTATTCCCTTGGGGGTAGAATTAATCAAAATCCTTTCTTAGCGGATGCCTACGTCATGACATCTACCTGCATGCCAAATTTCAGCCCGATCCGTCCAGTCAGTCAGTCAGTCAGTCACCTTTGAGTTATATATATATAGATTGTGAACATACGGAGCACTGCATTGAATTGGAATCAATTAAATTGGAATTTATTAACGAAGAGTTTAAAATTATTAAGTAATTTATGCAGTTTCTTATAATAAGGGGTATAATCACATTAATTGGGCAAGGAGATATCCTCCCACACTGTAGACTACCACAGATTACTGTTCATTACCTACTAATAATACTACATAATATAAACACAGGGCATAACGGATATTTAGGTAAACATTTGTTTTTGAATACTTAGTACAAAAATAATTCACAAAATAAAAATGTTCTCACCATAAACGGCCACAGCTATAAAAATCACAAAATTTTTCATATTTTTAAATTTAATTTTAGACAATGAGGACACAATAACAAATACTTGGCTCTTCGTTGACTGATTTAGAAATCATATGCTGCGGTTATATCCATGTATATAATGATTACTCACTAACAATCTTATCTGTACCAGGTATTGTATTATCTAATCATGGTGTATTTGTGTACCGATAAATTGGACTTAAGTATTACTTACGGAACCTTTTTAGATAAGATGAGTCACATTTCTGTAGGTCATGCGTCTAGAACAACGAATTGTGATATCGATTGAGAAACTGTCAAAAAAATATACTCGTATTGAGTGCCATTGTATCGCAATGATTTTGCAGATAATAATACGGCACATGCGGTGGTAAAGCCCATTTACTACAGCTCGTATACGGGCTGGCTTAACCGGGGTAGTACCAACTCTCACAGAAAATCGGAGTTAAGTAGCTATTATAGCTGCGTTTCGTACGATGCGTGGGAGAGCAGGAACTCCAATCCCTCCCTTGACGGGAACGTGAAAACAATGCTTTTAGTATTTGAAAACATATACGACCTGCGTATTATAAGCGTATACGCTTGTTTGCAGACTTTATTATATATAAAAACCTTAGTTATGTACTAGTATCTCCACACCGCCTAACACGCACCCAAGTTTGTGTGTGGAAGAACAAAAACATACAATACAATAAGTATAGCATTTGTCCGGCTTAAAATACCTGGGTATCCTAAAGAACAAACCATATTATTATAAATAACTAGCTGACCCGACAGACGTTGTCCTGTCTTAACTTTGAATATTGAATTCGAATTGTTCCGATTAACTTTTTAGGGTTCCGTAGTCCCTACGAGGAACCCTTATGAGATCATCCAGTCCGTCCGTCGGTCCGTCCGTTCGTCTGTCCGTCCGTCCGTCTGTCCGTCCGTCCGTCAGTCCCGACCTGTCACAGGGTCATAACTTCTACAGTTTCTGACAGAAATTGATGTAATTTAGCACAAAAATACTTTAAGAGTAGATCTCACTTGCAAAAATATAAAATGTACCAAAGTTGCTTTTTTGAGGTACCTCCCCGAAATCGAAAGAGGGGATAATTTATTTTTTTATGTACCCCATCATGTGGGGTATCGTTGAAAAGGTATTTTTAAATAAAATGGTGTTTTCATACAACTTTTTATCATGAAAAATTCCGTTTGGAGGATTTTTAACTTTTAAAGATTAAATCAAAATTTACGTAATGAATTCCGACACTTCTTACATTTTTCTATTGCAAAAATATGAATAAGATTATGCAGACGAAATTGGATACATTGTTAATAAATTACAATTAAATAACAGCTATTTATGTATGTTTTATGTTTATTAGTCTATTTCTTAGTATTTAATGGTGTCGATAGATGTCGGTAGTAGTATGTAAACAACTTTAGTATTTCAGCCTGAGGTGAAATTTTAAACAGATTACCTTCAATGACTCGGATCTCTTCATTGTGCATGGCTCGATATGGCACTTGGCGATTTTTTTATTTTTTTATATCATAAGAAATGACACTAATAAACACAACAAAAAATTAATTAGCGAAATCGTTCCATCATTTCATTAATTATTTTAAGGAACTGCATATATTAATTGTTTCATAATTTTAAACTCTTTGTTAATAAATTCCAATTTTATCGATTCCAATTCAATGCCGTGCTACGTATGTTCACAGTTAAAAATAAAGTGCATGAGTCATAAGTTGGAAACCGACACTGCGTTTGGCGCATCCTTTCGACGGCTCGTTAGTTCAGTGGTTAGAACACCCTCCTATTAATTGAAAACATTTAAATGAGGTGGTCGGGGGTTCGAATCCCTCACGAGTCGACTTTTTTCCTTTTATATTTTTCTAAGCAATTGAAACTGATATTGTGCACCAGGAAATTATTATATATTGTCTTTAGATTTTAATTGTGTGGAAAAGAACGTCTCATGAGTGCCGGTACACTTATGTCGACTGTGAAACTTATATTATGTTTTTTTGCGAGCGTATATGATGAGATTTATGGAACTTCTTTTTGCTGTTTGCCTCTATTATGGCGTTTTATTTTTATCTACTGGCACTGATTGAATTTCCTCGAAGCGAAATGGTAACATTTGAAAACCACTCAAAGATAGACATGTTAAGACTTAAAGGTTGGTAAAGATTCCATTTAAAAACGTTATCGGAAAATAAATAAATAAAATATTTTCGCCAGACCAATACATCAATTGTGTGGCCCCAAACTAAGTAGAAAGAAAGTACACAGGCCTAAAGTTGTACCTAGGGTGTCAAGTAATATTATATGTCTTGATTTGATTTACCGTGCGAGCTGTTCTGCAAAAATTCTATAATAAACTCACCATGTATAGAAATTGGAAATCGGTAGCGGGGTTCCCAGCGGTGATCATGTTGCTTTCGTCGAAAGTAAAGGCGTTGGTATCTGTTGATTTAACTTACTAGAAACTTTATTTATTTGTTACATACCACTTTATAAAATTTAACAATATCAGTTTTAATTTCTTAGAAAAATATAAAAGGAATAAAAAGTCGACTCGTGAGGGATTCGAACCCCCGACCACCTCATTTAAATGTAAACATATTAGGAGGGCGTTCTAACCACTGAACTAACGAGCCGTCGAAGGCGTGCGCCAAACGCAGTGACAGTATCCAACTTATGACTCATGCACTTTATTTTTATCTGTGAACGTACGAAGCATTGCACTGCATTTGAGTCGATAAAATTTGAATTTATTAACAAAGAGTTTAAAATTATTAAGTAAATTATGCAGTTTCTTTAAATCAGGGGTATTTCACATTTATTGGTCAAGGAGACATCTTTCGCCACTGTAATCTGTTCTTTACAGCGTGATATCGCCAATCAAACTGACAAAAATATTTATTGAGTGCCTTTGGATCGCAATGTTTTTGCAGATAAGAGTACGGGATATACGGTGGTAGATCCAAGCGTAGGCAATTGACTACAGCCCATATACGGGCTGGCTTACCCGGAGTAGTAGGTACTCTTACAGAAAATCGGAGTAAAGTGGCTATTTCCCCTATTATTATCCCTTTCTCATCTAAATCGTTTTAATCTTAAAATCCTACTTCATGAATGGCTACTCATGCAGTCTTACACTGCAACTGAAGATCTGCTAAATATCCTTAAGGTGAAGGCGCCTGTCTAGCCCGCAAAATTCAAAATTTTCGAGTATTTTTATAGTTTATCCAAAATCTGAAAACATTTAAGACAACATTTTGTGATTTGCGAAAAACACAGTATGCAGTGCGTTTATTAATATATTTATTTTACTCTAAATATTATCATGGTGGATATGATACTAGTAAATCACTAAATATACAAAAATTGCCAGATCATCTGGATAGCTGTCGTTCTTGAAATGTTTTAGAGTAAGTTGGATATATTAATAAATGCACTGCACACGGTCTTTTTCGCGAATCACAAAATTTGGCTTTTATTATTGTCAGATTTTGAAAAAATTCTAAAAGAACTCAAAAAATTTGAACTTCGCGGGCTAGATGGGCGCTTTAGCCTTAAGTAACTTACTGATTTTTCAATCATGTTACACAACACACATTTCACCCGTAATACTCATCCCACACTTACGCATATAACTTCCTTGGACTTTCTACAATATCACCACTTCCTATCAAATATTCCTACAAATTCTCCTCTTTACTCACTTATACCCTTTTTATAGTTTGTAATTGGTTAGTAATTGGTCCTTCTGTACTTGTATGTTTTCATAGTTTCATTACGATACCATTAATGTTGTATGTACCAAACCAAACTTGTATTGAGCAATAGGTTGTGGGGACCTGGTGACCTGTACTACAGGTATTTGTACCTACATCAGGCACCAGTGATCCACAGTCAGTATACACATTTGCTGTGTACACTAATTTAAGCCAATTGTTGTAATTTTGTATCTGTCTATGGTGATATATAAACAATTATTATTATTATTCCATTTATTTATTTTATACATTTTATATTTTTAAATCTAAATAAAAAATATCTTATCTAAATAAATTTAAAAATATAAAAAATAGTTCCCCACCGGCATCGGGAACAGGGTCCTAGCTACCGGCGGTCAAGGCTCCAGAGAGAGGAACTTCCTCACTATCCTAGCCGTCTCCAGGAGTACTGCGTTCTGGATCTGACCCTTGATCCAGCTACCTAACGAGAGCCTCTTAAGATGTTTGTCGAGGCTCTTGCCAATTAGGCCATGGGCGGAAACGACTATCGGTACAATGATAGCCGTGTCAATATCCCACATGTCGACAACCTCGTGAACCAGATCAAGATATTTACATTCCTTATCTTTTTCAGCTTTCACGAGGTTTCCGTCATGGGGGACAGTGACATCGACAAGCATTGCATGACGCTCTTGTCGATCTATCAACACAATATCAGGTCTATTGGCAACAATAGTCCTGTCAGTGATGATAGATCGATCCCAGTACAAGGTGATATGGCCATCTTCCAGAACTGGTTCTGGCACATACCTGTAGTACGGCACCTCAGACGCCACAAGGCGGTATTTTAGGGCAAGTTGCTGGTGGACTATCCTAGCCACTTGGTTGTGTCTGTGCAAATATTCACCATTTGTTATTATTATTGTTTTGGGTGCATTTTTTCCTCGGCTTTTACACCGGTTTACTGGTGACCACGGGCCTAAGCCAAGTGTACACCAGGGTGTGTAGTATTTATTAGTGTTGTTGGTTGAGATTCAGGTTGAGCGCTTATTTCTTCTGTGGTAAGGGTCTGCCTGCTTAGTTGGGGAGTCTGTGAAGTGGTGTGTCTGAATGGTGTGGTATCAGTTCGTTGAGTATTGCTATGAATGTTGTCTTGTTCTGTCTGAAGTATTATTAATATTATTATTATTATTTTAGCTGCGTTTCGTACGGTGCGTGCGAGAGCAGGAACCCCAACCCGTCCCTTATAGGCAACGTGCAAACAATGCCTTTAGCATCGAAAGTACCAAAGAGCGTACGTAACTGCGAGCTGTTACAATCAGCAGTTATAAGCGTATACGCATTATTTGATGACTTTATTTTATAAAAAACCCTATACTATCTCCACACCATCTACGACGCACCCATGTTTGTGGGTGAAATAACAAAAACATGTAGTACAATAAGTATAGCATTTGTCTGGCTTGAAAAACCGGGATAGCGCAAATTAACAAACTATATTATTATAAATAATAGGCGATCGTAGCGCATATCCTGCATAGCTTGAAACTGACGCTCGCGTTCAAGGAACTATTTACGTACGTAATCGGGCTCTAATAATCTATACAAATAAATAAAATTGGAGTGTCTGTTTGTAATATCATAATAACACATTTTCAGTAAATGCATATGAAAGTACATACGACACCTATAACAAAAACGCGATTTTTTTTTTTTTTGTATTTCTCTGTCTGTCTGTGTGTTTGTTCCGGATAATCTCCGAAACGGCTGGACCGATTTTGACGGGACTTTCACTGGCAGATAGCTGATGTTTTAAGGAGTAACTTAGGCTACTTTTATTTTAGAAAACCAAAATTAAAAAAATGGGTCCTGTCGCGCGGGCTCAGAACGCGGGAGCGGGGTTTTTTGTTAAGTTAAATTACACGCGGACGGAGTCGCGGGCTCAGCTAGTTGAAAATAAAATCTTCATTCTTCAATGAATATAAAATAGTAGCGCCAAAGCGAGGAAAACATTTCTTTGTGCCTTTGTAACACATTCGTATGCTGATATCAGGCCCCTAATAAAAATATACGGTCTCTCGGCTGATCTAAATATTAGGATACAAATTCACGACCGTCGAATAGATCTTTCCACAACCGTAAACTATTTTGAAATCGATATGTTCATTCTCTTCGCTCTTTAATTTATTATTTCAGCTTCCAAGTAGGTAGGTACTTACTTACGATATATCCATATTATTATTTTTCTATACATTTCCATTTTTGCTCCATATTTTTGCGGAGATTGAGTAAAATCATTCCTTTGTTGAATAATATTTCCCTCGTTCAAGATGTGGTTTTACTCCTTATTTTAAGAAACTGCATAAATTAACCATTTTAAAGTCTTTGTTAATAAATTCCAATTTTATCTATTCCAATTCAATGCTGTCCTACGTGCGTTCACTGTTAGTAACAAAGTGCATGAGTCATAAGTTGGAAACCGACACTGCGTTTGGTTCACTCCTTCGACGGCTCGTTAGTTCAGTGGTTAGAACGCCCTCCTGTTATTTGAAACCATTTAAATGAGGCGGTCGGGGTTTCGAATCCCTCACGAGTCGATTTTTTTCCTTTTATATTATTCTAAGAAATTAAAACTGATATGATATGTAACAAATAAATAAATTTTCTAAAAAGTAAAATTAACAGGTACCAACCCTTTGACTTTCGACGAAAGCAACAGGATTACCAATGGAAACCTCGTTACCGATTTTCAATTTGGTGAGATTATTTTCCAGAACACCTCGCACGGAAATAACAAATCGAAAGAAATAATTATTACTTGTCACCCTACTACTTTTTACCTGTGTACTTTCTTTGGTTTCTTCTTAGTTTGGGAACACACAATTGATGTATTGGTCTGGCGAAAATATAATTTTATTTATTTATTTTCCGATAACGTTTTTAAATGGAATCTTTACCAACTTTTATGTCTTATCATGTCTAAAGTTGAGTGGTTTTCAAATTTTACTATTTCGCTTCTTAACGTATTTTAAAATAGGATATGAGGAAATTCAATCAGTGCCAGTAGATAAAAAAACCGGACAAGTGCGAGTAGAACTCGCGCCATGAGGGTTCCGTCCAACATTTTATTATGATTTTAGATAGTTTTTCCATTCCTGGATTCCAATATCGATACCGGCAAGATATTTTAATAATAAATAGCTTAAACAAATTCGGGAACCCAATACAAACTGCAACCAAACTGAATACAAACTACAATACAAATTCTTATTTTACACACTTAGGGGTGGAATTTTACAAAACGCTGAAATTAATATTTTTTATTTGTTATAAGTAGCCTCAATACTTATTTTCATGTCTCTAGGTTCATTTATTTTTTTTACCCTATACAAACTTTCACCCACTATTTTATGCACTTAGGGGTGGAATTTTACAAAACGCTGAAATTAATATTTTTATTTGTTATAAGTACCCTCAATATTTATTTTCATGTCTCTAGGTTCATTTATTTTTTTTACCCTATACAAACTTTCACCCCCTATTTTATGCACTTAGGGGTGGAATTTTCCAAAATCCTTTCTTAGTGGATACTTGCGGTATATAAGGTACCTACTGTCAAAATTTCATGATTCTAACACCAGCGGTTTGGGCTGTGCGTTGATTCCTTTGTATTGATAAGTGAATTTGCGAAAAGTATCAAAATATGTGACATAAATCACCGTATCTTTTAATTGCGTTGACTTAGAAGCCTAATTTTTTTACACCCACAAGGGACTATAGCATTTGATATTTGGTATTAATTTCAACTTGATAACTCTACCCGTTTCTGAGAAAAAAGGTCTTGACAGACAGACAGACAGACAGACAGACAGACAGACAGACGGACAACAAAGTGATCCTATAAGGGTTCCGGTTTTTCCTTTTAAGGTCCGGAACCCTAAAAATAAACGCTATAATAAAGGCAAACAGCAAAAATAAGTTCTATAAATCTCATCATATACGCTCGCAAAATCGCTGTATTTCGCTGTATTTAGAAACATATTAATGAATAATAGGTAGTGAGTTTGCTCGCTGCACCGGGTGGTTGCGGGTTCGATTCCTTTTAGGCCATAATTCATAATTTTCCCAGGTCTGTCAGTCCATCGTACTGTACCTATATTACTAACAAGCTTTGCTTAGTTTAGCACCATACAGTTGGTGTGTGTCTAGCGATATTTATTTATTTTAAAGGTATCACTCCAGCAAACGTCACAGATAGCGTCAGCGACACGTCGCCACAGATGGTGTCATGATCACATTCCAGCACGTGTTGACTGCCGCCTCCTGATTGTAGCGTAAAATTACTACCCTTTCCCTTTAGGCTACAATCAGGAGGCGGCAGTCATAGGCGGCGGGTATACAGAATGGCTGTTTTAACGTCAGTAGCGTTACACGACATAAACCTCGATAGGTATACAGAGTAGCTGGAACTGAGCGTTAAAAACAGCTACTCTGTATACCTATCCAGGTATATGTCGTGTAACGCTACTGACGCTTACCACGGATAGAGTGGCCGCGCGGCGAGTGCCCCGAACGTCGTGAAGCTTCGCTTCAAAACTAAATAAACGCTCAATCACAAATGCAAGGTGAAGCGAATTCACAATTTCTACCCAGTCAGTATTCACAGGCGAAGTTATATTGGACGATTCACACGTTCCCACTTTACTCTTAGCGAAATACTTTTCAGTAATACATATTGTGTTATATATGAGAATAGTTCTAAATTACTTAATCTGGAATCTGTTTTAGTTTAACTTCGTCTGCGAATTATAATTGCAAAACTATAATGAATTGTTACTACATGCTCGGCAGTGATGAATTTTCGCAAGATAATCACTTATCCTCAGAATTTCATGAATTAATAATGTGTTTTCTAGATACTTGTGAGAATTTCTATTAATACCCAGTTCTTGTGACTATCTTCGGTTGGAGCGAGCATTAACTGTTTACCCTTCGCCACAACCTTGTCGTTCAAGATAACGACAAAAGGCACGGTGCCTAACCTATTGAAAATAGCTGTGTAATCATATTGAGCGATGAGACTCTCTCGCCTGCCTCGCTCGGATACTTAACTTCTTGTTAAATTGTTTGCTTAGGTCAAAATTGCTGCGCTTGATTTGACGCATAATGCAGGCTGACACCGAGACATTTGACAAATAATAGCAGCACCTTGGCGGACGTCTTTCAAACACTGCATGCCGTGTCCAGTTCGAAGGGCTATTGCAGAGAGTGTAGGTAATGGTTTCACATCGTAGCGACTAAGCGAGGCGAGGCAGTCTTGCGAGGCTGCTCGATCAGTCGGTGCCCGGCTAATAATGTGTGAATACTCCAGTGACAAGTTCATGGAAATTATGTCAATCCTACGTAGGTGTAAATTCTCTGTTAATACAAAATATAGCGACAGCTAAACAAAGCTGAAGATGAAACATTAATTGCTTATTCTACGTACAACTCGAATTAATTTAAAATACTGGGCTCTATCCTCCTAATAATAAATAATTACTGCCGAAATATGTGACCTAATTTTCTGTTGACAGAGTTCCTATTCAAATAAGTTTTTTTTTTATATGAGACAAGTAAATACTTACTTTCAAAATAAATTCTAATGATCAGGTACCTATGTTTTATTACCGAAAATAATGATGTTAACTTACCGCACTTTGAAAACAATAAAATAAACTAATATAGATAAAATAAATATCGCCAGACAAACACACCAACTGTATGGTCCCAAACTAAGCAACGCTTATACTATGGATACCGTACAATGGACAGGGGGCGATCCCAGTGTCACTCAGACCAGGGCAAATTCCGGAAAGGCCATTTCCGAAATCTACCTTGACGGGATTCGAACCCACAACCACAATGAGCACTTAGCCGAGCGGCCTATGCTCGAACCACTGCGCCAAGCGGTCGTGAAATGCTAATTTTATTACTTTCAGCACCACATTTGGTTGCTATAGTATTCCGGAACATTAATTAATGGTCTCTTCAAAACACTACCAGGTCTTCAAGCCACACATCTTACAGCTCACAGCTTCAAGTCGGTCGTTAATGCAAGCGTTTATATCGTTAAGTTCTCTTTACTCTTGTCAGGTGCGATCAGGAGGTATTATTAAAAACTTTAAAACCTGGCAAGTACCGAGTAATTTTACTGGCCAGTAGGTACTTACGTCTTGAGTCTCTCATAAAACAGTCATAAGTTTTTCCAGCTTATTCACTCAAGCTGTGATAGCCAATTGGTTAAAGCACGCGTCTTGCGGGCACCATGTCTTGGGTTCAAACTCCGGCTCGCACCTATGGATTTTTCAAAATCTATGTGCGAATCATAATTTCTATATGATTATCACTTGCTTACGGTGAAGGAAAACATCGTGAGGAAATACCTGCATGTCTTAGACGATCTAACCAATTTTCGAAAGACATGTAAAATCCGCCAACCCGCACTGGGCCAGCGTGGTGGATTATGGCCTGAATCCCCCTCGTGTTGAGGGGAGGCCCGTGCCCAGGAGTGGGACGTCAAAAGGGCTAAATTATTATTGTTATCACTCATAGTACGTAACGCAGCTATAATAGCTCTACATTACATCTATCTATGAGAGGTGGTACTACTTTGGTAGAGCCAGTCCATAATATGAGCCTGTAGTCTACAGGCTTCAGGTCCAGGTCCCTCCAGGTCCACAGGCTAATAGGCTACAGCATGAATATACCACTCGTTAATACCGTGATTATAAATATGAACACAATCATGAATTTTAATAATAATAATTTATCATAGAGGTATGTTTATGAAAACAACTTTGTACTGAGGCCGTCGTTCGCATATCATAAAACTGGAATTGTTGACTATTTACCTCTTTAAACAATATTTTGATGTATAAACTAGCTTTTGCCGCACAGTTTCGCTATTATTAATTTCATTTACTGTCGAAATCAGAGCCACTTACTGTGTTCAACTATAGCTAATAACTATATACGGGTGATACCAAAAGTACACAAAAAAACATCAAAATCGGTCAAGTCGTTTAGGAGGAAAAGGATGACGAACACACTCACACCGGAACTGTATACTTACATAAACATTACTTATGTATGTTTACTCATGGTTGAACTATTTCACTGATAACATATCTACACTTTGATAATTACCGCATTTTTAAGCTGGCTGTCATACCATAACAATATTTTCGCAGAAATCTATGACATTATTTTTTATATGAATATAATTAATGGTCAGCTCAGAAGTGGACTTTAATCGCGAATACCTAGACTTACATGCAATACATTAAATAGTCCTGAAAGCAGTCAGGTCGTCATTGCTATAGACTCATTACTTATTTGTTTTGCTTTGTTTTCCTTGTATGTAGGTATCAAGTACGGTGAACGGGGCAAAAAGTCATTGGTCCTCGATAACGCGACCTCTAGCTGATTCACACAAATAATAATGATCTTGTCACACGGCAGAGGACAGGCCAAGTTCTGCAAAATATTCGCATTAGTCTGATGAACCCAAATATTTCAATTATTATTAATATTTTTAAGATTTCTAGCAATGTGTGTTTATCACATTACTAGTTTTCCCGTTAGCCCTTCCAGCTAAGCTAATACTTTATTAGGAGTGGGCACATATGGCTAGGATGGGGATCGAACCCGGTACCTCTCAGCTACGAGTAAATTAGTAAGTAATTACACATTATGTACAACTAAGCGAAACCATGAAGGAAGGAAGCGAAACCATATATTAACGTGGGTATTTGTAGGTATACTACCTTTATTTCATTAAATATATAACAAAGACATTATAAAATATAAAAAAAGAAAAATAAGGAAACTACGTACTTATCTACAAATTATTTTAAAGAATATCCTTCTTTATTAAACACTTTAGAAATAAGTACCAATGAGGTAGGTAAGTATATATTCATTTCCCAAACTTCTTGCAACAGTGATTTTTATAGTTTGTAATTCCATTAAAAACTGGTTTGTGTATTTTGTCTCTTGACAAAACTACACAGTGTCATAAAAGTCAGCCTTTTAAGAGTTAATGGAATGTAAATCGTTATAATACTCTTTAATAGACTTGGCATGAATCAATCTTATTTATTTTATGAGTTAATTAAACAGTGTTTCTGATAGCTCATCTCTTTATATATAGGTAATGAACGTGTAATATTCTAAAGTTATAGCTCTCGGGCCAGTGGAGTGGTCACACGTGTCACGTGCTAGTAGTTACACTGAATTTAAACAATAAATAAGAATCTTACGGACATACAAACACAGTGAGTTTTCATTTATTTGTTTTGAACAAAAAGTTTTTCAAGTACAAAAGAAAAACGTTGTTTTTATGTTGTGAAGTCGGAAAAATCCTACTAATATAATAAATGCGAAAGTTTGTGAGTGTGGATGTATGTTTGTTACTCCTTCACGCAAAAACTACTGAACGGATTTGGATGAAATTTGGAACACAGATAGTTTATAACCGGGATTAACATGTAGGGTACTTTTTATCCCGATAATCCCGAAATTTTTGATAAGTTAAAATACTACGCGGATGAAGTCGCGGGGCACAGCTAGTTATATATATAGGTAGATGCTTGCAATACCAAAGGCATTGCTTGTACTTTGCCGACCTGAAGGGGAGTGGAACAGAGATAGGTGGTGTTGGGTTTCCGGCTCTCTTACTAATCGTACAAACGCAGCTTTAATAGCTTCTTTACGCCGGTGTTCTGTGAGAGGGTGGTACTACCTCGTTTGAGCCAGCCCGTATATGAGCTGTAGCTGTAGCCAATTGGCTACAGCTTGGCTCTACCACCGTTTCAGTTGGTGAACTGACTAAATGTTCCAAATTTTTTTTTTGCAACCGACAGGTAATAAGCCTGACAATTAAATACATTTAACATAACGATAAAATTGTTCCAGATGAAGATCCTGATAATTCTCGCTTTACTTGGTTTCACTCGAACCGAATTGACTGAAAACTACGCATGTGTTCGCAACTATAAATATGTTAAGGAAGTATTGGTGGATAATGTCAGCGGGCCATATCAAATGGCCATTGACCATGATACAAACACATTATTCTTCAGTTACGCGGCCCAAGCTGACGAATACTTCAAAATAGCTCACCTGAGCTTGAAAACGAAGAAATTCGGCCTAGTTTCCGGCATTCGCGGGGGCTTCGCTAATGCAATCGACAGTTCAAGGCATACTGTCTACATGGGTGGCGAAGATGGTATCTATAAATTTAACTACGACACAAAATCAGCCTCCAATTTGGATATTCCAAGAGCGAGATTGAGTATCTGGCAAATGTTTTACCATGATGGATTATATTTTAGTACTTATCCGGATGAAAAACCATTTTTGTTCAAGGACGGCGTGGTTGAGGAAGTGCATGGGGTGGCTCCTCAACGCGCGATGACCATAGCTGCAAGTAAAAGCGGCAATGTGTACTACTCTAATTCATCAGGATTGTTTTCTTATAATAACGCTTCTGGGTCAACAGTCCAACATAGCGACTCCGTAGCCAACGGCTTCAGTTCTGATATCAACGGCAATTTGTACTACTCAGTTGCTGACGGTATTTATTATATCAATGAAAAAGAAACGACAATTGAGAAAATATTGTCTATTGATAATTGCTACGGTGTTGCTATAGAAGGGAATGGTGATATTGTTTATTCCCAAACCGACAGTGTTACTAGACTTAAGCAAACAAACGAAGAATGTAAGTCTGAACTGACAGAATACAAACATAATGTATAATTGTACAAATGCGTGAATAGAGTTTGAAAACAACAAAAGGTGATATTTTTTTAAATACCCAATAAACAACTCAATTGACATAATCTGCGTAAGTATATATATGCATATCCATTTGTTGTAGATAAGTATATTCTCCTTGCTCTATATTTTGTTAATATAGAGATAAACTTTGTTAATAGATTGATAATAAGTAGAAATAGTAGAATTTGTAGCAAAGCGATTTTGAATCAAAAGTGTGTTAAATAAGTACATTTGTTCGATTAATCACTTAACGTTTTTAATGTTATTTAATATGACTATAACTTAGATTTAGATTTATAATAAATTGTATTAAGATGTCATAAAAAATACGCTTCTCATTATGCTCCTCTATGTTTGTTAGAATGTTTGCTATAAGTGTACAGGTGTTTCAAAAGCCCGAAATAATAATTTGGGTACATATTTATACGGTACCTGAAATGTATGGTACGGTACCTAGTGAAAGCAGACTAATTATATGCAACTTTAATATTTTTTGAGTTACTAGCCGTCAAATATTTCTAACAACTTTCATGTTGCGGCCTTAGAACACATCCACTATATAAACTACATTTACACGAGTTTCAGCCACTCATATTAATAGAAAAGATTGTTATCATTTTGCTTAGCACCTGATCGAGATAGGTATGACTTTTTTTTAAACGGGTGAAAAATATAACGATTATTAAAAAGTTCGAATTTCCATAAAATTTTATTATTTTCACGGCACCCATCCAAACCCAAGTACCTATTATTTGGGACTTTTGATAACCCTGTAATTATAGTCGAACTTGATAAGTTTTCAAAGACCTCTATTAGTTATGTTCGTTCTGTACAGTGACTAAAATTAACAGATATCAATAAAACAATTGAGTAACAGGTATACTATAAAGGTTTAGTACTCCGTCTCTTCAAACATCTCATTCAAAAATAGTAGCAAAGGCTCAATAAATATTAGTAACAGGAACAGTTCCATGGGAACGCTCAAAAGCGACCCCGTTTTTAGCTCGCCCCCATACTCACTTAACATTCAACTTGTTAGTTAGTCATCAATTTTCCATCTCGACGAAGTCGTTTTAATTAAGTTATTGTGACAAGTCTGACCCCTGTATTCGTCCCTTTGCCTCCCTATTTTCCACTCCCCCTTTTAGTTGGCTACGTGCAATGCCTTTGGTATTTCAATCATCTATAGGCCACGGTGATTGCTTATCATTAAGCGGGTTTTACGCTTGTTTGCCGACTTTTTTATATAAAAAAAACCTTTTCTCTACATGCAGGTTTAGTACACATTAAAGCGGTTCAATCTCCAAAATTAGAAGATATTACATTTTACAACAGCTTTGAGGAGCCTCCTCACAAAATATTTCTTAGACGTTTAAAAATTTCTGACAGAAGGGAAAATATTTACGGGCAGACACATGCTGGAATTTGCCAATTAATTTCCTTTTGGGAATTCACAAAGAAATTTGGCGAGGAAAAAATGTAAGAGTTCAATGTAATAAGAAATCATCTATGAAATGGTAAATGATGTGAAATCCTAATCCTAACTAGTAATATTACAAATGCGAAAGTAACACTGTCTGTTTGTTACGTTTTCACGCTTAAAGCGCTGAACCAATTTCGATTTATTTTGGTACAGAGATAGATTGGACCTTGGGGGAAGACATAAGCTACCCCGGAATGTCGACTCAGGCTATATTTATTCGTGACAACTTTCTAACGTTATGCGGCTAATTCGGAGATGTGAACACACACACGGCGTAGGCGCGACCGCTATAACCGCGCGCGCCAACCCGGAAAACCGAAATCACGTAAACGCTACATTGAATTTTCCTATAATCGGCCGACAGCCTCCCGGGGATATTGCCCGTATATTATTTGGTGAGTGTAAGGCTTAACATGAAATAACATCTTGAACGTTAAATTTAGAGGAATTTGCAAGGTACTTATGCGTGAAGAGGTTGTTGTTTAATTGACGTTAGCGGGGTTAACAATATTCAACAGAGTTGTTTATAACTGCTATGATTTGGCATGTGTTTACTCACAACTACTTTACTTGTTATAAATAATAACAAATACTTAATAAAAGGTCAGTTAAATAATATTAGCAAGCAGATCGCCTTTACACGAGCACAACCTGAGGAGCGGCATCACTCTCCTCAACCATAATAGAGGGAAGAGTGTGCCCCGCTCCACAGAGACACCGCAAGCAAGGACATTAGAGTGAGCATGACCAAGTCAAGATGCAATCTAAACAAATAAATATAATTGAAGTGTCTGTTTGTAATGTCAAAATAACAGCTTTTTACTTAGTGTATATTAGGTAAAAATAACATTTCGAAAATTCGTTTTATGGTACGAGTTTTACACTTACAGCAATCGTAATGATAAGAACAAATCAAGAACATGAGCTGATAAATGGGATTACCTAAAAAGTTTAAAGATTTAAACATAAGATAACTAAGAAAGCATTTTTCTATCAACATTAACGTCTCATTTCTATCAAATCGACTCGCAGTCGCATTAAAAGATATTGGTAATGAGCCGGCTTATCTCAAGCTCAGAGCCATAAAAATTGATGAAGTTTCCAAAAACACCCCCGCTAACCTCCTTAAATGGGAGAGATAATTGAAAACTTTGGTTTAGTCAGAGGGTCTGTGAACATTGAAACTCGTTCGAGGAGAAAAAAGATAAAATTATTACAAATGGAAACTTTAAATACAATAAGTTGATATAATTATAACTTAAATAGTATTTAAGTTACTAAAATAGTTTGAGGTAGATTTAATTTGAAATGAGATTTTTGTTATTTTATCGATCTCTACTCTAGCTTGGACATGTGATTAGCACAAAAACCGGCCGGGTGAGAAGCTCCTGGAGGACTATGTCTCTTTTACCATGGTGTCTACGTGCATTGGTAGAGAGGGACGAGTACTGTAAGGGTATTTAGGCACTAGGGGTGAGAGGGACATAGTACGCCCTTGGTCTATCTCTCTCAGTGCGTTTTAATGTCCACAGAAGTGTTAAAGTATAATAGACTTTAGCGTAGCTTTATACAGTACCATATCACATTAACCAAAAATCAAGTGCGCATTCCAGTTACATATAAACCCATGGTCCTTAGTACAAAATAACATATTAAGGGGCTCCCAGTGTTTTGATACCTGCCTTAATCCTAGATTAGGCACTTGTACTGCAATATACATTCCTCTACCAACAAGAGGTTTGGCTGCCTTGTTTCTGGCCAAAATCCCAACGGATACAACGAGGCCCGTATCACGAGAACGCACGCCCGAAATAATAACAGTTTTGTCGGGGGAATAAAACTCATTGCGTTGGGGTAAAGAGTTACCTATTGTTTCAATAAAACTACGGCGTATTGTTATTATACTTATATATACCTAATTTATATGCTAACGAAACTTTAATGAATAGAACATAATTGATTGAATCAGGCGTTACTTTGCAAAACATATTTTAAAATGATTTGCAAGAGAATTCACCAATCACTCTCAGATTGTCAACCTCAATAGTTATTAACCAAATAAGTTGATCTGTAATAGAAGTGGCTCAATCGTAGGTCAACTATCTTGAGGATGTCTCGTAAGGCGAACTATATTTCACACGTGTCGGATTATATTTTAGTTTGGTTTGTTCCGCGATAAATTGCATAGTATTGGGGTATCTGACGTTCAGACTCTTGACTCATGGAGTTCGGTCTTGCTGGCCTCTTCTACTATCGATAAACTCAAACTCAAAATAGCTTTTATTCATGTAAGCCAACAAAGCATTTATGAATAGTCAGAGTCTACACCTGGTTCGGAATGCTGCTTCCACTGAGAAGCTCCGGCAAGTAACTGAATAGGTACTATTTTCAATCAATAAAAGATGGTGTAAGTACATTTTCAGGAACAGCAACAGAATGTGAACTCATTTGGTTTATAATTTTGGAGGCTGACAAGCCGAAACTGATTGGTGAGTCCTTCTCCCAAATTATTAGGAGTCTACACATCGAATTTGCTGACGTCGCCGACACTGTATAAATACTTATAGCCTGAGCAATTTCGCGTTACAATAACACACTATATTCAGGGTAAAATATAGAACTCTTTTCCCCTCCGACTAATTATCATAAGAACGGCAATAAGTAAAAAGCTTTGAGCGAACTGGCAATTAGGCTGGAATGTTTAGTCAGGCTTTCGGTTGGAACAGAAGAATGATGTTCTAGATTGCTGGTACTACAACCATCCCTAATTTCTTATAGGGTTATTTTAATTCTGTAGAATGTTTTGAGAATGATTTAATCTGGTAGAATGTAGCTAGCATAATGTTACTGAGCTCGTATAAAAAATAAAATTTAACTAAGGTACTTATGAGGCCTTTACTGGAATACAGATTAGAGTAGACAGTCGGACGGATAGATTATGCAATTTCAACATTACTCATTTAGTATAGGCACAGAACCCTAAAATATATATAAAAAAAATCCCTGATTGATATCTCTGGCCTGTGCACAGGCCTTCTCTCAATACTAGCGGCATTCAGGCCCCTGAATACCCTCGCTGCTGTTTCGATAATTGTTTAGATCTTACCATGTTTTCCTTCACCGTAAGCAACTGAATATTGAAAATATGATTGGCACATAGATTTCTAAGAACTCAGAGGTGCAAGCCGGAGTTTGCACCTGCGACCGAATATCTTTTTTATTCTCAATTTGTCAACAAAGATAAACTGACTTCTTAGGAGTTTCGAATGATGTTGTGAAACTAAAAGTTCTCAACTGGTAGGTACCTATAGCGTACAAACAGATCAATGGCTTCGAAACTTGCTTTGGTGTGAAACTCAGTCTTTCAAAACTTGTTACATCAAACGTTAAAAGTTTAAACTCTGGATGCTGAGGTGTTAATCGATTAATAGTAACGATGTCTCCGAAAGTTTTGAAAGATCGCTTTCAGTATGTTTTCATTTATATTCAAATATGGCTATAAGGATAGGCTATTATATCTTATTACGGCATAAGATATAATTATCGTATAAAAGGATTTCTTTATCAAGAAACTGGGTCAAACCCTCGAACCGTTTAATTCGAAGAACTTCTCCTTCCAATCAAGCACAAGTTTGTAGGTCGGTTATTTCGAAATCGCAAACTTTTTTAGTTCTCATTTAACGGGATTTATCTTAACGAAGTTTTAGAGTAATGAACCACCTACCGTAATGGAATGTCGTAACTTGGTCGTTCTTAGGCATTCACTTAGAAACATGTAGATAAAGTATAAAATCTAAAAGCAATAAAAACACGAGTTTGAAGATACATTATCAAATTAAAAATTTAAGTAATTTATCTGCTTTGAATAACTAAAACAATATTTTTGTGTGAAGGTCCAATAAAACCTCTTACCGCATGAGGCATTTCAATCCAATATAAATAAATGATATCGCTAGACTTACTTGACTTACAACTTACTTTATAAAAATTACGTTCAGTCTTAAAATTATCGAAATGTCGTGGTCACGGTATTTTAATACAATTTTAATCCCTAAAATGCCCAAAATATCAGACTTATCAGATCAGCTTTTAGAACACGACCTATATTTGTATTAATAATTATTTAAAATTACAATTTGTAAATTTAACCATTTTCAATTTTTTTATTGTAATTTTAACAATTTTTAAATTGTAATTTTAATTTCAGCCATTACGCAGTCAGCCTTTCTAAAATGTATCATAGGCAATATCAATTTTTATGTGGGAATTTTAAATATCGCATGCGAATTTACAATTCCTGTCTATATTTAATAAAAATGCATTCGCCACCGGACTTAGCTACCTTTTGATTGAGCTAGCAAAATTATATTTATACCCCGTATACGATTACTACTGCTAATGTGGGTTATTATTAACTAAGCACTGACAGCGGTAGATAAGGAAAGGCTGGCATAATAAGGGACGAAGAATGTTGCCCACTCTATTACGTAATTATGGTTAAGGGAAATTGTTCGCGATCAACGTAAAACTTCGCGTGTACCACAGAAGCGTAATAAAATTAGTGTTACCTACTTGATGGTGTAGATTTTACGACGAAAAAAATGTGTTCGGCTGCGATGGAAATGTTTACGTTCACAGCTGAATAAAATTTTATGAAAGAGTAAGAAATCCTTGTTCAGAAAATTAGGCGAGAAGCATCGAAATTTTGAAGCACGGTCAATATTCGATGGCTCTTAGTAGTTAATTATTTCCCATGATACTTTACATTCATCCATAAATCAATTTTGCGGGCCAAGGTATTTGTTACGACTAAATCTTTTCCTTTTAATCATACTTTTAAAGACGGTTTACGAAGATTGATGAATACCTCTCCAAGAAAATCGACGTAAAAAGCTATTTTAGCAGTGTTTCGTACGGTGAGTGAGTGAGTCGGTAGCGCAACCACTCCCTTTTTTTCCATCTAGCCCACTCTTCTTCAGGTCGGCGGCGTGCGAGCATGTCATTGGTATTACAAGCAGCTACAGGCTAAGGTAACTGCTTAACATCAGGCAGGTCGTACGTTAGTTTACTAACTTTTTAAAGATTAAAAAAGAAGATGATTTCTAGTTTGCGCTACCTAAGAGTTCAAGAACATATCGAACAATAAACTTATACACCTTTATTATCTTGTGTGCAGAATTTGTTGTTGTTTAGTCTATCCGGCTGCGGTATTGTGAGACTACGTATATGGTAACATGATTCTTTATCGTTTCATTTACTTAATATATGGTTGGTATCGGTCTGAGATTATTTTCAGAAAACTGACCTTCTTTCTTTCTTTTTAATATTCACAGATATTAAATTTCATCTGAAGTAGTCGTTGCTTTAGAATCAATGACAACATTCTGAGGTTGACAACATAGTTCCATATTAATCCTAATCCGTGAGTTGGGTCACTTAATATCATCAATACACGACCGAGGGATATGGAATTAAGCCATCCTCCGTGAAATTGTAAATTAAAGTCCCTCGACGTTTAAACTTCCTGGCTTGACTTCCTCTGAATTAATATGATAAGGTCAATAAGGTTTACTTTAATACCTAAATATATCCTACTAATATTATACATGCGAAAGTTTGTGAATGTGGATGTATGTTTGTAACTCTTTCACGAAAAAACTACTGAACGGATTTGGATGAAATTTGGAACACAGATAGTTTATAACCTGGATTAACACATAGAATACTTTACATAAGTCTACGCGGACGAAGTCGCGGGCAGTAACTAGTAAAACATAATACTTACTGGATCAATAAACAACGTAAACTTATACTATTTAAAATTAATAATAATAATTATTTTAAAATTTAAACATTCTCAAAAAATCTCGACTTAATAGGAGGTAGTTTGATTTCAATTTAATTACAAAGACAGAAAATTAAAAAGGGATAATTGAAAAATAAAAAAAACGATCTATATATAATCTATATATAAGAATCTATGTGCGAATCATAATTTCTATATGATTATCACTTGCTTACGGTGAAGGAAAACATCGTGAGGAAACCTGCAAGTCTTAGAAGATCTAACCAATTTTCGAAAGACATGTGAAATCCGCAAACCCGCACTGGGCCAGCGTGGTTACGGCCTGAATCCCCCTCGTGTTGAGGGGAGGCCTGTTCCCAGGAGTGGGACGTCAAAAGGGCTAAATTATTATTTTTATTAATTGAAAAAGAAACTAATAAAAGTTTCGCTTGAAGCTATGCAATCACATTGAGGGGTGATTATTTACCTTCCATTTAGGTACAATTGGTGGAAATACATCGGCGGGAGAAAATAAAAATAATTTCTAATGGTGCTATGCAGCGGCTTCAAGTCAGCCTGTGTAAGTCGTCGATCCTTTGGGTAATGTGAGGAAAATGCTAATTTTATTTGAGTGCCGAAATCCAAGGAGGTTTCGTTTACATTCAACACATTCGCAAAAGCGATGGGCGCTAGATGGGCGTTTTTATACTGAGCGATTTGTAAAAAAAAACTTTGAAATAATTTTCTTAGTCAGGGGTGCTACTATTAGCAACGATAATCGATATATCGTGACATTTGTACTGTCGAATCCTACTCTAATTTCCATTATCTTTGGCCATCGTATCGATTACTGAACGAACAATACAAAATTATAGTTCGTTCTGACGATGACGGCAAAAAAGATGGAACTATCGATCATCGTTGCTAAGAGTAGCACTCCAGGTTTACTGGGCAACATAGGTACAATCCTAATAGGCTTGCCAAGCATACCTAGCTCATCTACATTATTAAATACAATAGGCAATTGGTACCGACTTATGCCCAGATTCAATCACCCATTGAATAAAAATACAAAAACTATTGTAATCATACAAGAAGCCATATTTAATATTTCTTTAACCAAAATACTATTCAATACAAAAATACCTTTCATTTTTTGTTGGTAACAATATATTTTTTTGTACGAGCCCAGTAAGTTAATAAGTAACAATCGGAAAAACTTACGAGGGATACATTACCGTTCTACAAAAATATCTTCAGAAAATAGATTTGTACGATATTGATGCAAAAAAACCTTCTATTCGTATTATTTGACGTCCACTTGGCGCAGTGGTTCGAGCGTAGGCCGCTCGGCTCACTGCACATGGTGGTTGCGGGTTCGATTCCCGCTGACGCAAATTTCGGAAATGGCCGTTTCGTAATTTTCCCTGGTCTGGGTGTCACTGGGATAGCCCATAGTACAATCGTGGTTTAGTTTGGGACCATACAGTCGGTGTGTCAGTCTGGCGATATTTATTATTATTATGATAATTCACTATTAGTACCTACCTATATGTATATACTTACTTATATATATTTGGCTTGAATTTTCAGGCAGTCAAACCGTGACGGTAGTGGAATTGCGTGCGTCACGGTGCCGGTTAAGCAGTTACCGTAGCTTAAAGATATTAACAATACCAAGGGCATTGCTCGCACGTTATGGACCTGTAGGGGAATGGGAAGGGAGGGAGCAACACCCTAACAGACAATTTCTATCGGTCGGTCAACGTCTAACGGTAGACCAATCTCTATCGGTTCTCTCACTCATGGAACAAAACGCAGCTACAATAGCTTATTTACTCTTCTGTAAGAGGTATTAACCCGGTTGAGCCAGCCCGTATATGAGCTGCAGTCAGCTGGCTACAGCTTGGCTATACCACTGTCAAATTACGTAGAGTTCCTGTCCTCTCACTGACTCACTAAAAAAATATCACTCATTTAAGCACTAGTTGAATTGAAACCTAGACGGATATCAATGAAAAATAATTTATTTCCAAAGTACACAAGGTGTTATAAAGATAAAAAGTAATAAGAACAAAGTTGTGCTAAGTGGTAGTGTTACAATGAAACCATTGTCTGTGGATCTCACACTGGGCCTAGCCTGTATCGTGGCGTCCGAAGAGACCAGCAGTTTTAGCGGTCGGCAGAAAAGTAAGAACTTAATGATTAGGTACAAAATAATAATTTAGTAAAAAACTAAAGTTACAATATTTAAAGAAACAATAATAGGCTAAAAATAAAACAATAAAAAAAAATATGCCTGCGAATCTTTGTCTGAGTGAATGTGTGTCGATGATTAATTAATTCCACAGTTATTATTTAACTAACGATTTTGTATTCATCAGCGAACATCCAATCAGAAATCTGATGTGTTGTGTTGACCATTATACCGCTAATGTACGACGGCTGCAGTTTTAACATTAATATGATTGCCGCGGTTGACGTGTTTAACCACAAGTTAATTGCTAACACAGCTTAAATAATATAAATTAAACATAAACTAATTGATTTATTAAACGGGTCACAAAAATATTAATCAATGTCAGATTTTAATTATGAATTTCAGAAGTTTCAATCTACTTATTAACTTTATTTTTAAAAGGTAAAGAAAATAGTTAAAGACAGCAAACTTATTATTTATCTATTTTTGTATATTTTTTGAAAAAAAAATTGGTTTGGTAAAACATGGTACAGATGTGTGGCTTCGTGTATAGATATCTTGGATTGTTGTTATGACTACGCGAGCTGACTTGACCCTTATCACGGGATAGGTTTGACGTTATAGGTAGGTACGTACAATGTAAACATTTCTTAAAATATAATATACTATTCTTGAAAATATTTTTGATGCAAAAATATCGGCTCGTCGATAATATTGTGTGAAGTTCAGCGGAGTCACTACAAATAACAAATTTCGTTTTAATATTTGTTTTGTTTTGAATTAAATTCCTTCATAATTAAACTTACTATTAAATATCAATACTTTCACAATTATTTCAATAACTATATCGATACTAATAAATAAAATTGAAGTGTCTGTTTGTAATGTCAAAATAACATTTTTACACTAAATGCATTTAAAAGTATACTCGTATAAGGTACTAATTATAACAACAACAAAAAAATTGCTAAAAAATTGTGAGCTTGTCCGTTTGTTCCAGCTTATCACCGAAACGGCTGGATCAATCATCATGGGACTACTACTAACTTGGATTTAGGCAACAGCTAGTTAACAATAAATTCACCTATATGGTCGCTTGAAATACAATAAGTGGTCCTGAAAAAGTGGCCAGTGAAACACATTTTATTGGCAATAAGCGGAGACCGCCGTA
Organism: Notodonta dromedarius; assembly: GCA_905147325.1. Taxonomy (NCBI): domain Eukaryota; kingdom Metazoa; phylum Arthropoda; class Insecta; order Lepidoptera; family Notodontidae; genus Notodonta; species Notodonta dromedarius. The sequence continues at coordinate 4,758,514 of LR990167.1, forward strand.
TCGTTAAGGCGGGTCGTGCCCGCGATAGTAAATTTAATTTGGGCCATGATCTACCACTGGGCTTTGGTGAAGGGTTGGATTACAACATTGTAAACTTTTGTTTGTATCAACCCTTTCAAGAAGAGGGAAGCTAGAAAGCATAGACGGCAATTCGATAAGATTTGAAATTCGGTTTCGATGTAGAGCTTACTACATTAGGTATACGGATACAAGTACCTGCTGTTAAGTTGGTGAAAAAGCTCTACACTTTTCATATCCTCTGAATTTAAAACAATGTCTCTACAAACACAATAAATTCACGAAGGTAAAGAATTATGGTGGAGCTTATCGCGCCTCCTGAAAAACATCGCGAGTCGAGCTCCGGAGAGTTATTCATATAGGGCGAAAGCTTATATTTCCCTGGAGCAATCGAAACAGGAGCTTTCCATAGAGAACATTGTAAGGCACCTCATGAGATTAGGAAACTCAATTTTAATATTTTCCTGTTTGGCAGGTGATGACATGTTAATGAATTATAAACAACAAATGAGAGAGTTTACTACAAAAAATAACTTTAGAAGTAAAGTACTGAGAATCTTCCTTTGTGAGAGACCTCTACTGCGGTCAGAACAATCAAAAAGTAAGTAAATGACGTAACTAAGCGGCAAACGTAACCTTCCATGAGCAGAAGGCAGTAAGTAAGTACTGACGCCTGGTAACCCTTAGGGGTCATCCATAAATTACGTCACACGTTAAGAGGAGGGAGGGGGTCGACGAAGTGTGACATTGTGTGACAAGGGGTGGGGAGGGGACCCAAATTTTGTGACATCACATTTTTCAAAATATAACATTTTATATCTAAGTATAACAACACTAAATTAAACGTACTTAAAATTGCAAAATATGTGACATCGCACTAGGTAGGGGGGGTGGGGGGTCTCACAAATGTGACCAGCTCTGACAAGGATGGGGGAGGGGTCAAAAAGTCATGAAATTCGTGTGACGTAATTTATGGATGGCCCCTTAGGTCCAATCACCCTGCTTGAAGAGAAGACTGGAATGGAACTCCAATAATATTTTTTTTTAAAAGGTAAGATGGCCATTGACCTTGTTTCTCCAACTAAACGTAACATCTAAGCAACGAGTACCTACTCCTGTCTTAAGCAGCTCTGATTATCTCGCTATTATCGCTTTCCGCTGGGTTAGTTAAAGCCATGTCCGCCACAGCGAGAGCTGAGTATTGTATTAATTTAATTGTATCATCAGCACCTGTAGCTGCTTATTAATTTGAATGTAATTAATGAATGACGTAATGAAACTAAATGTCATTACGAAATTCCTTATTGCATTTGTTCTTTTTTTAAGTACATAATGCTATATTTACCTTAGACTGGTATTTTATAATTAAATACCGATGTATCAAAATGCCAAGCTACTCATGTTATTACCACAGAATAGGTAACAAGAGGTAATCCGCCTATACACCTAATCTATACGGCCCAGCCAATGAGCTACACTTTGAAATAGACCTGCCACATGTCGGGTCTCCGCTTGTCAGTAATTTATAACCCCCAGACTCGCCGGTGAATATTCAATTATTGAGGAATCTGTCGGTAAGCGAAGGGCAGGAGGGGACAGGATGTTCAATAAGATAACAGTATATCTTTGAGGACGGTAAAAGTCAGATACATTACATAGGCAAACGCCGACTAAAATAAACTTTATTACACACTGTAACAGCATAGGTGACTGATTTTGTCACTAGAGTTATGAAAATCACTAATAGATAATGATTTTTATACATGCCTTATCAGCCTATAGCTCACTCATTCAGTTTTCCGTAAGTTAAATAAATCACCTTATGATAAGGCCAGCATCTAATGGACCCAAGTAAATGAGTCATCATCTGCCTTACCTTTTCCCATTATCTGGGGTCGGCGCAGCGTGTCTTTTCCTTCCATTCATCGCGCTTTCCTGTCATACTCACATCCACTTCAACCTCGTTCATATCACTCTTGATACAATCCATCCATCTTTTCTTTGGCCTTCCTCTCGCACTGTATCCACCCAAGTAAATGAGTGCCATCAGCAAAAATAACTCGACGACCCAACCTACTAAGAAGGTAGCGTTACAAAACCGAAACACCGATTTATACGGGAACTGTTGCCATATAAATCCAGAGTCGCTCCGCAGGCTTCCCCTCCGGAAATAATAACTGCACTGGGTCGATGTCAGTCGGCTGCACAGTGTGGATGCCTCGTGGTTTTATTTTAAGCTTCGTGTTTGTTACGGCCGCAATATGCGTTATCTGTTCCGATTACTGTATAGCTTATAGTGTTGGTTCGTTTCCAGTTTAGTTCATAAAGTTTGATTTGACTTTATGATGTCAATTACACGACCGCTTGCCACAGTGGTTTGAGCGTAGGCTGCTCGGCTCACGGCACCGGGTGGTTGCGGGTTCGATTCCCGCAGGGGTAAATTTCGGATATGGCCTTTCCGAAATTGGCACAGGTCTGGGTGTCATCACCCACAGTCCATTGTATCTGTACGGAACCCATAGTACAAGCATTGCTATGGTCCCAACCACAGTCTGGCAATATTATTATTTTTTATTATTACATAACGGTTTATTAAATAAAGTTCAATATAACTTTAGTTCAAGTTGGTAAGTAAATAGTATAGTTAATAAAATTAGTGCAATAATTGAGAGCTATTTTTACTCACATACATCCAGGCAGTAAATCTAATAAACAATGTTAAGGAAGGCCAAACATCAAGGAGTCTAGTTCTTTTAGTTAAAAATACATGTAAGTACAGGAAAGCTATTATAAGCAAACTTACAAGAAGTTTTTTTTTTTGTCTATGCAAAACCAATCTGCTTATACCTAATCATTTTACCATTTTCGAGGCAAACATTTATAAGTTTTAAATATTTTTTTATTTTGAATATTAATTAATAATACGCCAGTAATTTGTAGGCAGGTATTTAATTTCAAATACGATGTTCCACAAGCTTGCCTGAAATTTGTACATTTTGTGTTGGCTGCACGCTTACCGGTTAAACTTACTGAACACCCAGTTGGTTGGAATTGGGAAACCGCATGCCGGCCAACCGCTTGTATCAAATTCAACGTAACAATCAACAGTGCATACTATTTGTGCTAATAATAAAACCAAATCGATGTAGTATGGGTATCGTGAAATAAACTGTAGGTGATACACCTAACAAAAAATAAAAAAATAATGCAAATATGTCAAAAATTACAGATATTACAGAAATTTCAAGAGTTTCAGAAAATCAAAAATTTTAAAATATATCCCGACTCCGCAAAGATACCAATCGTGGATAAGTAACATAGAAAGTGCTCAAAAGCAATGTATTCTATGTCAAAAGCGCAAATTATCCAATAAGTAGGTAGAAGACCTAAAATACGTACTCAGAATTCACAAATAAGACACAGAACAAGCTCGGGTGGAAGCTTAACACGTGTGTTGGCCACGCGCCTAGTTACAAGTTCACTTAACACCCCGTTGGCCGCGGTAGGATAACCACGGACCGGTCGGTCGCTAATGCTAAAATTTATATTGTACCTAAGTTAACGTACCCACACCAATAAATACCTACAACACTCAACAAGAGGAACTAGAGCCCCTAATTGACTGCTAATTGAAAACCAATTGAAAAATATTGCTCATTAAAATTACCTTCGTGAATATTAATATATCGATGTTTGTTATTTAATTTTCGAACACATAAAAAAAAGAAAACTAAAGTAAAAAAAATTTTCTTTTCCCGGCTGTCGTCTTTTGTTTTTTCCTAATATTGGTTCGCGATTCTTCATCGTAAATCGTATAATACTGAGGCCTGCTAACAGATGCCCGACAACATGTTGACTGCTAACAGTGGTTTACAATTTACGATAAAGAATTCAAAATGATAATGTGACTCTTCTGTTCGTAGTATTGATATTATCTTTTATGTGATTGTGCTTTGATAAAAAAATTGCAAATTTTTTGGTTGGTTAGGTATTTCTGCAGCATTTTGTAATGACGGATATTTTAGTGAACGTGACAATTTCAGGGGGTATAGGGTGTCAACATAAATTCCGGAGTCGGCGTTATTGCGGTGTCCTTAGTTTGACGAAGGTACGGCTCGAATTGTTGAGGAAATCTGGAAGCAGATCGGATTCCTGAAATTATCTATTGCCTTTTGTGTACGGGAGATACTAAAGTAGGTACTTCGCACAATACCTGATAAACATGATAGTGCTTTTACAGGTCTGTACCTGTAAAAGCAGGGCATTTAAAAATGAAAAATAAATCTTGGAGATGCGTGATAGATTATTGTTAGATGAATATTTATTACATTGAATATTAATGAAATTATAACTTTTTTTTCAAACACAAAATCATTTCCTAATAGAAACATTAAAAGGTCCTTCTTACTTCAAGTACTACCTATGCCAATTCTTTTATTTTTCTTTAATAAGTACTTAGCAGCAGCTACCGTATACTGGTCATAAAAAATGTGAAATCCCGTACTAAGGCGTAGTACTATCTCGCATAATTATATCTTGCTTTAAAGTATCCTAGATGCGAGTAGTAAACTAAATCTGCGTCTTGCATCCGATCCAAAGCGAGCTCCCACCGAATTGTCTACCTATATCCAATCCAATATACGAATACCTACCAATACGACTTAATATTTCTTTGATAAAGTTTGAATACCATTGTCTCGCCTTTATTAGGTCCGACACGGTTCAAGACCTAAGTCGTAGGCAGTGAGACGCGTCATGAACCAATCCAGGGTGACATTAATTTGCCAACTTTGATGAGGGTATGAAAATTGGGACGTTCTTGGAATTTTGAGTAAGTATTGTTGATTGGGATTGTGGGGTGATTTATTGCAAAAATATATATTAAAAACCTATTGGCCTATTATTAAAAACCTATTATTAAACCTATTGGCTTACATAACATTGGCTTACATTGTTCATACTACCTATTAGTAAGTATATTATATTATTGGATTTACAGCTGTTGGTTATCTGAAAATATAAATAAGTACTAAATTGTATTGATTCTAATTTCAATGATAAGAATCGAATTGACATATATACTCAAACTGTTTATTTCAAATTCGTTGCACTCAATAACCATAATTATTCTTGGCCACATGAGTCTTTGTTACACTATAAATTGATTAACTTATCAACAGACATCCCGAATTTCAATATGTTACGTTTTTAGTGTATATAATTTCAATTTAAAAATCGTAAAGCTCGAGATTAGGATGACCGTCCCGTTGGCTGTCCTATGAAGCAGGCCTGCCCGCTTCGACCAATAGAATCACTTCATTTTCTCACACATCACTTCACACATCTTAGTTCAAGTTGACAGGAAATTAAGCTATTCTATTGGTCACAGCGGATGGGCCCGCTTCATTACACAGTCATTGGACGGTCACCCTTAAGCCGGCATACAAGAATTCAGTATATTAAAAAACTGATTTTTATCTCAACTTGTTAGGGCCGTATTAAATTGAGCTTTGTGTGTGAAAAAAACATTTTCATTCATCAATTCGTTTGAAGTCGGGGATTTTAATCAAAACTTTTTTGTTCTGTTTTTATTAACAAAAATCTATTCATGCTATTCAAATGTGTATTTAAATTAGTATTATTTGTCTACTTGCATTTTTTAGCAATTATGAGTTTAGTAAATATTATTAAAATATAAAAATAAATGAATTGAAACCCAGCTGTTTGTGTCCAACCCCTCACGGGCAGATGGCGACAACTTTTCAATACGCGATAAGAATTTCGTAGCGCTTTGAGCTTCAGTGAAAACATAAATATTATTGTAAAATAATACTGTCAGCATTTATCTAAAATATGTTATTTAAGTATACAGATAGAAGGTATAGATTTTGTTTCTAAAATATTTTTAAAACCTGTCCAATTTATCCAATAAAATTAAATGGAATAATCTTAAGTTCAACTAAATCATTTTATATTAGTTTACTATGTTTAATAGGTACCTACTTACTTCTGCTGCTGACTGTACCATGCATGCATTTTGTGCATACTTCTAATTTTGATTGCCATGTAATACGACCTTTTTGTGTGTCGAAATTTATTGTAATGGGAGTAACCAACCCCCAATTATGGCATTTTTCTACTAATATGTAAATATGCCACCGTTCTGACTCTCTAGACTTTTTCGAACTACTACTTTTTAAAATTGATGAAAATTATACTAAATCACACTATCTTCATAGGGGAATATCACTTCAAGGTTATCATCAGGGACGTGAGGGTACGCGCAACGAGATAGGTAACTCATATTTTCATTAATGTATTGTGTACAATGTCAAACCTGGGCTTCCCAGTGATGAGGGTACAGTCATCGTGAACTTATATCATAATATAAAATATTTCTTATTACTATTTCACGGTCCACATGTTTGTAAGAGAATTGTGCGGACGTGACATAAATAATGCGATTTTTGCCAATAGGCGATGACGTCAACCCTCTTCGGTTGGTTGGATGATAATTGGGCCAAGTTTATAGTGCTGTTTTCGACCTTATCACCTAAATAATAAGAATCCTGACTTTGCTTTTATTTAATTTATATTTCGAATTCGTTAAAGCATACCGCTTGTTTTCGTTAAAGTACTTACTAGCTTTGCCCGCGGCTTCGCTAGCGTATCTTCTGGACGTCGACAACCGGGTTCAAACATAGCTAAGAACCGTCCAAGTGACCCCTTAACTACAAAAAAACAATCATCATAATCGGTCAATCCATTTAGGATGTGAAGTACGAACACACGTTCACCTGAATTTTATAGGTACCTTTTAATTTTTCCGTGGAGAAATCCTCATGGTTACGCCCACGTGGGGTTTTAGCCGGTAGGAGTCCGGCATAACCGGCATAACCTGGCACACCTCCCCCGGGGCGTGCGGGCTATGCCGGTCTCCTACCGGCTAAAACCTCACGTGGACTTACTCCCGCCTTGGGATAGGGCCACAAGCAAACTCTCGCGCACATCCGTGACCCTATCAGCTGTTTCCGGCCCGGACGGATACCTCCTCCTCACGGCGGCGTAGGCCACATCACGCCGCCGACTTCCTCGGGGTTGCTTGACTGACACAAAGAGCGGGAGCTCTGCGTGTAAAGGTATGTTATGTGTATATGTTCTGTAACACTAAATGCGATGAATACCTAGACTATACATACGATCACAGACCAAAATAACATTATAGCATGCGTGAACTTAAATCAAATTAAATAAATGTATTTAAATCATGCTTAAGTAGGTACCTACCTAAAACATGTATTACCACACACATAAAATATAGGTGCCTACATACTAAAATAGGCGTTACTTCGTCGTTACCGTGAAGCAGTGATTAATGTTCTTGAAGAATAATGACTTGTCGCCGAGGCGCCGACGAATTACCATCGTACCAACTTTACCAAGTTAATTTTTGTATTTTCTACGCAGATACGTCCATTTTATGCTGTTTTTTTCTAATCATTTTTTTTGTTTTTATCTCAACGATGTGGCATAATTGATTTTGACTTCAGCACTTATATAATTTTTAAGATTAGTTACCTACTATCAATGTTAGGTAGTATTGCTTAACTATCAATTTCCTATCGATATATTATCGACTAGCTGAGCCCGCGATTTCGTCCGCGTGGAATTTAACTTAACAAAAAAGCCCGTTCCCGCGTTTTGAGCCCGCGCGACAGGACTCATTTTTTTAAATTTTGTTTTTCTAAAATAAAAGTAGCCTAAGTTACTCCCTAAAACATCAGCTATCTGCCAGTGAAAGTCCCGTCAAAATTGGTTCAGCCGTTTCGGAGATTACCCGGAACAAACACACAGACAGACAGACAAAACAAATTTTAATCGCGTTTTTGCTATAGGTGTCGTATGTACTTTGATATGCACTTAGTGAAAAGGTGTTATTTTGTTATTATAAACAGACACTCCAATTTTATTTATTTGTATAGATAATAACTAAGTATGTATCCAAAATCATTATCAAAACTATTGATGAGAAGCAAAAGTATCGATTGTATCAACAGTGATTTCAGTAAAACACGCTATGTATAATAGTGAAACTATCTATATAATCAGTATTCAATAGTGGAGATACTACCGAACTACCCGAAGGTCTCCGACATGGCTTAACGACTATGACAGACGGGACCGCTAGCTTAACATGTCCTTCGAAGCATGAACGACTAAAGCACAGACAATCATACTTTAAATCATTTTATGTTTCCCCTTGGTACTTGCATCTTTTATTATGTAGTACACAACATTTTGTCCCTAACTTAGCACTTACTTACATAAAGCAAGCAAAGTTTAGACAAATTTTCTGCAGACGCAAAGTTCTTCTTGGCTATAATATAACAAGTAGGTAACATAGCGTCCAGAAAAACATATTTACTACTCTGATGAGATTGCGGGTTCATTGAACAATAGAGTGGACCCATCATGAGATAGAACTACGAACTTTTTTAAACGTATGTGTCAGCATATGATTGACTAAGCTTTGAGAATTTATAAACGACTAGCTGCGCCCGCGACTTCGTCCGCGTGGAATTTAATTGACAAAGTTTCATACAAACTTTCATCCTCTATTTTATCCCCTTGGGGGTAGAATTAATCAAAATCCTTTCTTAGCGGATGCCTACGTCATAACATCTACCTGCATGCCAAATTTCAGCCCAATCCGTCCATTGGTTTGGGCTGTGCGTTGATAGATCACTATGCCAGTCAGTCAGTCACCTTTGAGTTATATATATATAGATATTGTACTTTAAACTCCTGCGGTATCTTGTTATAGGGACAAGATACGGGAAAGTGGCTTTATTTTAAAGATTTTTTGAAAAAAAAGTTAAATCTTTAGCTCTTGAAAAATGACCACGTAAGCAGGTATTTACTTAAGAACAACACTTAAATAAAGTAATAGTTCTAAAATATATAAGTACGGCTGGGTCCAAAAAACGTTTTTTTAAAATTGAGCTTAGAGCAAAAATATGTACTTAATGTTAGACGATGGTAGATCCAAGATGTATTCAACTGACTGAAGGTTCATACTGGCTGGCTCGACTAGGGTAGTACCTCCCTCTCACAGAAAACCGGCGTAAAGTAGCTGTGATAGCTGCATTTCGTATGATTCCCTATCCTCCCCCCCTCTATCACACTCCTCTTCAAGTAGGCAACGTGCAAGCATCTTTAGACGTGTAACTGCTTAACATCAGGCTGGTCGTACGCTAGTTTGCCAACACTGTTACATAAAAAAGATAGAAGTAAGTAACCTTGCTGGTTCATGAAGGAAGTTCAAAACCGTAAATACAACACGTGCCGCAGCCTCCAAGGTAAAGAGAAAACCGCTAGGTACATCTAGGTACCCGGGATTTTTGCCAGTCTTTTTTGATATTACTTACCAAGATAGGTACTTAGTTAAACAAATGTAATGAAACGTCAGGTGGAAAACATTATGAAATCAGGTCAGCAATGAGGGTTTTACAAAATATTCACCACCTTTTTGTCTGCACGGGAAAAAGTCCTCTACCTATACTAACTTACGTACAATAATAATGTCAATATCAAGAGAAATCAAGGTATAATGAGACTTTTTTTTTTTTGAATGGACAGTATGTTGTTGGCCAGAGTGGCCATAACAACTTCACCCGGACAGAGGGCGAGCGCAAGTGCGCTCCAGCCAGAGGGGCAGGGGGGCATCTAGCTCAAGGGCGCCACAAGGGACACGACCTCGGCTTGGGCCGCTGCCAGAAGAGGTGGCGAGGGTAAATCTACCACCGGATCGGAACGCGACCTCGACTGAGAAGATCCGGCAAGAAACTCAGCGTGCTTGTCGGGTGCCAAGGTACGTCTAGGTAAGTATACGCACCTTCTAGCGGAAGCCGAATAATGAGACTGTGCTCGTAGATATTTCATAGAATATTATAAAGGAATTCATTCAAAAGTGCCGGAAACTCATTTTGCCGTGTAAAACGCCGCCTGAAACTTTCAGGATACGGTTTTAGCGAGGATGCCACCTGCGGCCGTACTTCAGTCGTAAATTTTGAATGTAATTCCCCTGCCGTAAATAACTCTGCGTCAAACAAATGATTGATAAACACTTTAAACAACTTTAATTATGTACTAACTAGCTGTGCCCCGCGACTTCATCCGCGTAGTATTGGATTATTGGGTTAAAAAGTATCCTATATGATAATCCCGGTTATAATCTATCTGTGTTCCAAATTTCATCCAAATCCGTTCAGTAGTTTTTGCGTGAAGGAGTAACAAACATACATACATACATACATACATCCACACTCACAAACTTTCGCATTTATAATATTAGTAGGATTTTGGTAATTTCAAGTCCAATATCACGATCGACGGAGCAAGTGATAAATTAAAAGGATTTGGATTTAAAACTCCATTCTCTTACTCACTCTACACTCTTCTCAAAAGACTTTCACAGAAGTTCAGAGTAAAGAAGCTATTAGAGATGTTTCTTACTATGAGTGAGAGTGCCGAAAGACAAACCCCCGCCTTTCCTTGCCTCTGTCCCCCTCCCTTTCAGGTCAGCAAAGTGCGAACAATGCCTTTAGTATTGCCAGCATCTTTAGGCTACGGTACCGCATTTGTGCCAGTTGATACGTAATAAATTAATAAATAATTATTGCCAGACGAACATACAAACTGTGTGGCCCCAAACTAAGCAACCAGACTGGGGGCGATCCCAGTGACACCCAGACCGGGGAAAAATAACGAAAAGGCCATTTCCGAAATTTACCCCGACGGGAATCGAACCCGCAACCACCCGGTGCAGTGAGCCGAGCGGCCTACGCTCGAACCACTGCGCCAAGCGGTCGTCGTAGCGGGAGTCCGTCGCTATAAGACGTAAGATACGTTAGTATGACCAGTAAGTAAAAACTCCGTTGTCATTAATTATATTATCAATTATGTTATCTTTCCCTTCCGAAAGATCATTTCCTAGAAGGGACTAAGTGGCAATGGGCTCTGGTAAAAAAAGTTTTTAATTACAAACTAAAAACTGCCTTGTTTACAAGTGATCTATTATACACTTTTGTTTCACATACGGCACGCTCTGCAGACCATTGAAAAACAACGCAATAAAGTTCGAATTAGCTTGCAAGTGCAAAGTTTTTTCCTAAAATTTATTTGTTGGCGAAGTAGACTCAACGGATACCACAGTACACTTTTCAGCGCTTAAAGCACTTTTTGCACACAATATATTATGCTGTTACATTTTATCCAATTTGCGCAAAGCTTGCTTTAGTAACGCCCAGAATAAAATTACGATAAAGGAGTTTCATTGTTTGTTTAATATAACACTAATACTGCTTTGCAACACAAATAGTATATTTAAAAGACTTAGAATCACTGTATAGCTTTGTCTTATGTTCTTATCAGTCCACCTTTTTCGGATCATTAATTACCTAATTTATAATAATCAATATCTTCATTTAATACAATATAAAACAATAATCTTCATTTAAGATAATTTGTCTCATACCAAATTATATTTCAAAGGAATAAATAATACAATTATCGTCGGCACTAAATGCCGATCAATAAGGTTTTTGACTACGTAAAACTCATACACACCACAAATAATAGGCGAAGATGTCGCAAAAACCTCGACAAGATGTCGCAAAATACGTCGGACATTAATCCGGATACAGTTCAGCAGTTCGAAGTCGACATGTCGCACCTATACATCAAGGATTACTTACCTTAACATAGACGATATCGGATTTAGACGGATCTATTTCTCCTGTATCTCAGTGGCGATCTGCCTCACCCGCGGGACTCGGACGCCGGAATCGATTCTGATCAAATTACATATTTTATGAACCCACGGAGAGTTTTATTGGAACGCCTAACAAGACAGCCGTCTCGGACCGCCTTTGTAGAATCGAATGACTCGCCTATAAAAATGATATTTATTTTCTGGACATATCTCTGATACCTGAGTCATGCGTGTCGTGTTTTCGTTGAAATAGTCCACAACGCGAATGAAATGTTTGACCTATTTTTCGATTGTTCAACACTGTGAGCGCTAATCAAATAACCGTGTTATAGATTGTTTAATAAGTTAACATTTATTTCATATAAATAATCAATTTATATGAAAAACACAATTTTGTTTTAATATTAATAAAAGTAATTCATGCTAATTAATTTTTACGTGTCCAGAATACTTGTAGGTACCTATTGAAATAATGAAAAGCTTTTAGCAACAATCTAGAGTTTAGTACCCGAGTAATTTACCAACTTCAGAGACTAGTTAATACAGAGTAGTTTAATGTACGAATGTTATGTGAATTAATAATTGAATTAATATAGTAATACATTTCTTAACGATATCAATATCTACTGAAATGTGCGTGACCTAGGCGCAGGTGATTAGAAACGTTTATACCTGTATAACTTATATGTTATACAAATGTTTATTATACCTTGATCTTTGATCCGAACACGTGGTTTGGACGTTATTACCCAAAGCGGCAACCCGGAAAGCCGGAATTACACCCACGCTACATTGAATTTTCCTATAATCAGTCAAGGGCCTCAGGGAAATCGTGCCCAAAAGGGTGTGTTAACACTGTGTGAAATATAACACATAATAAAATTAAATAAATTTGAAATAACTACCCGTTGCCCGCTCCTATGCCTAATTCATATTAAGATTGAACTTTAAAAACAAGCTCATAAAAGGTGAGACCAAACAAGCAAATACCTACTCTATCTCTTTTTGTGCAAACAGAGATATAGGTCTACCAGAATCTCATGGCATTAAAAAAATATAAAAAACGGTGCTTGTTGTGTGTAACTAGTCTTAGTGAACTAGTGTACTAGTAGTGAACTAGTACTGTGTATTTGTCGAGTTTGTGGAGAGCGAAATAAACCCTTTTTACACGTTTAACGGCATTAATTGTACCTACCCCTGTACGTGTACGTAACATTATAATAAATTAGTACATAAAGTAATATATGATTGGATTTATTTTTTTTGTCATATTTTCCTATGTTAAGAACCCGATGCATAACAACAATTTCATACACATACCTAGTATACTTTATGTTAATTAATGACTAAATATATAAATAAAAATTAAACAGTATCAAGATCGTTTAATCCAATTTCCCCAGTATTGCACACAACAAATTTTTATTTCCCCATTTGCCATGAGATTCTGGTAGACCTATAGAGCATTTTTTCGTATATCTATTACTAGCTGTCCCGGCAAACTTTGTTTCGCCATTGAGGTTATAAATGTGCTGATTTAAAAAATGATTAATTAAATATTCATTTTAAAATACAAATATAAAGATTATTTATTGGCCATCTAATGTATTCAAATAAAACTATTATACAGATTTTATCTCGTTTATTTCCTTTTTTATTTTCCCTAAGTTTCTGTGGCTTTACAGCAGCCATTGTCACGGTGGACTGAGGTGTTAGACTTCCTGATGTCAAAGTTATTAACTTGGTACCCTCATATTTAGTTGTTGGTTGCGGTCCTATCCACGCAGAAATTGCTCACAGTGTCTGACAACTATTTGCTTGACATGGTGTATTTCGTCAGCCAGGTGTTGCTGATCTCAGATCCCTTGTGCTCTGTGAAACAAAGATATACCCACTGTAGCTAACTGTGTTGGATGGTGGTTAGATTTACCGTTTATGTATATTCAGCATATTCCTCTGGCATGTTGTTCTCCTCTAGCTTCTTTGATACTATTGTGATGCAGTCTGCTACAGGTAGACAGGTAAACAAAGACTGAACATCAAAACTTACCATGGTTTAATTGTTAGCATGATGTATATGTTTAATCTCACTTACAAAATGTTATAAATCCTTTGTATGTGCTCTTGTGTGTCCTCTTAGTAGTGAGAGCACCTTCGCTACGTGCTGGGCCAGACTGTATGTTGGTGTGTCATTCTGGCTTACAATGGAACGCAGCGGGTCCTCGGGTTTGTGTATTTTAGGTAACAATATCTTTGCCATGTATTTTGGTGCTTCGTTTGCACTCTTCAATGAAGCACCTTGTGATAGACTACATTTTTCGTTTTATTATCAGGCGCAAGATCAAATAACGCTGATGGTCTTCCGACCCGTGAACATGCCAGAATCAGTACTTGATAAATTTCTTCTTGGGCGTCGTTAGTTATCTACTTCTTGATCTCTGAGGTTTGCTCGACGATTCCTCATTGCCAACCGAGCCGTTTCACGGGCTACCTCTCTTTGCTCTTGTGATTGAGAAGCACGAATTCGAGCCATACTACCGCGGCGCTCTTCACTTCCAATTTCTTGTTCTTCAGTTCTTTCATTCGCATTGTTTCGAATCCTAGTTGCATTACGGCTTTGTCGCGAAAGATCAGATTGTCTTGGACGCGGCATCGTATTGCTAATAATAATATCCGAAGCTAATAGAAATTCGAAACTGACAGATCAACTGTCAACTTCAAAATTTCAAATTATCAAATATTCAACCATATTTAACTATAGACGACATTTTAGCTGTTGGTTCTCCTTTTTTATACTATTTGTAAATAATCAATGGCTAGACTTTTTTTCATTCAAATTTTTTTTTTCTGTCATTGGCTGTCATTTGCATTAATAACACATTTTCACGTTTTATGTCAAGTTCCACTGGAACGGGATAAAAAGTATCCTATAACCTTCTCCTGGTTCTAAGCTACCGCCCCACCAATTTTCAGCCAAATCCGTTCAGCCGTTCTCGAGTTATAAATAGTGTAACTAACACGACTTTCTTTTATATATATAGATTTTTTGCGAAGATAAAAGAAAAGAGACAATAATAACGCTCTTGTTTCCGCTATAGCTCTTTGTACGTTTGGTCTTAACCCACTACCAGATGATGAACTTTTGTTCAAACATAAAATGAGTTTTGGAGATTTCTGTCTCACACAAAGCCTTTCTTCCTTGCGCGTACGGGCAAGTTGTGATCTCCCTTCTCAAGTCTTTCCACTGAACTGAACATGGGGTTGTTCGAAAGGAAAGTCTGCAGGGCCCTAATCACGCTAGCTACGCAAATCGTAATAGAAAAGCAAACGCTCGCGATTACGTTTCAAACGCTCCACTTTTGACGTTTTGCTGACACGAGCTTCACGATTTCTACTGACATTGATATGGTATGGCCAAAAGGAAAGGCCACCACCTCATCTGCTAACCTTAAGTTGCAGTTTACCAGAGCGAAAAATATTTCATACATAAATTAATAACCGTGTCTAAATCTACACGAGTGAGTAAATAAACCAATCTGTACAATTAAGAATTTAATAAGTATTGAAATAACTCTAAATTGAAAATTTAAAAAACCCCCGATGCGACGACCTTTTCATCAAATGTATATTTTACCTAGTTCGTCCAAATAACGCTAAAATTATATTAAATTAGTTTATTTTCTGTATTTTTTCTCAATGGCGGAGCAGCGCCCTCTAGAATTATTATTGCGTAATATTCCATGACCATTAACAAAATTTTACGCGTGCGCGTATCCATCATTTGACACGTGACTTATGGAACGTCTTTAGTTCACGCACAAATCTCATATAAAAATTGATAAAATATCATTTTTTTCCAGAATCCGGGAAACTTTTCAAATTTATAATATTGTAAAAAGCCAGTTCAGACTATTACGATCATTTAAAAATATAATAAAGCGAAATCGTTTCAGCCGTTCTCAAGTGATGCAAAGATATTATTCCAATGAGCCCAAATTTCGATCGGATTCGAGCCGTGGAAGTTGGTTTTGGCCGTGAATGTGGCTTTTTCAACCTTCAAAAGAGCTGATGATCCTCAAACGGCTGAACCGATTTTCATGAAACATAGCTAAGAACACTCTCGATCAGAATACCTATCTAACAAAATAAACAAAATTGAAATCGGTTCATCAGCTTGGGCGCTACGTTGCCACAGACAGACACACAGATACACAGATACACAGATACACAGATACACATGTTAAACTTATAACACCCGTCGTTTTTCGTCGGGGGTTAAAAATGAGTTCTGTCCTTTGTTTTCTTCTAAGGTATTTGAATAGTCCAAAAATTACTGCGATGAACGACGAATTCTCATTATTTTTTTGCAAACGTGGAATGAAAGAAAAACTGGTAACAATAAAGAGCAGTTGGAAAGTAGGGATCGTGCTTAAATTAAAGATTAGACCGGGCCTGAATACGAAACGGCCTTAATAGGCCTTTTTAAAATTCATTGTTAACTGAAATATTTATAGACTGACATGAAAATAAATTCGATATTGCTGGTTGAAATAGATAAGCGCAATCATCATTTATCTGTCTATTTCAGTATGCTATCAATATATTTCATTAATTTTATTTATTTCTCGCTACATATTGCTGTTCAAAACAGATGCTATCTTATTAGTTATATGTATATATTCACAGATTTAAGGACGCTGTTAATACATATATTTAATTATGATTAGTTAATTTTTCTTAATTAATTAAAACATAAATGTTTTATCTATTATCTAAAATTATAATGTTATGCATATTTGAATTATCTATCTATTACCTACTTATAGATAGATATAAAAAATGTAATCAACGTATCAGCAACAATTGCAATATTAGGGTACATGAAAAATCTCTGCAGCGAAGGGAAGAGATATCAATCTGTATGCTAAATAGCAAATATAAACCCTATTGCATAATTAACTAGTATATTCTTATTGCAACTTATTTCTACCCATCAACATGTTGCTAATAAAGGGCAATGTATGGTGACCACGTTCGATGCGTAAAAATAAATAAACAACGATGTAATAAGCATTCAGTTTTATGTGAGCGACATACCACGCATCCGAAATATATCGCAGTGCCGACTAACAATGGCTTGCTTTGGTAAAAAATATGAAGATTTATGCGCTTTGGCTTATGTCCCTACATTGAGTATTACCGAACCAGAGTTCGCGAAATTGATGGTACTTCATCACACCATAAATTTTCGAACTCCTAATATTTTTCTCTGTGTTGAATCAGAACTGAAAAACGAGAAATAATGTGCATCATAATATATCGTTCATCATAATTATTTTAATGCTTATCATGACCTTTAAATAATATTGGTAGGATATTAACTTTAGTAGTCGCGAGACTCTACCAGATTCTCTACCTGAATAAATATCAAGCATTTAAATTGGCACTCGGTATCAAATCACAATCAATATTTGTTGAAATAGTTCCAGTATGTGTTAACTGAGGCTTCGTATATGGATTTTCGAATAGATTTGATGAGGCTTACCGATGTTCCGAATTGTGACCAAATGATTGTTTGGTAATCTGAGTGAGGGTAGGCGTGCGGTCAATTGTACGTTCGAAATTCGAATACGCCTCTCAGAGCTGATGACATTTGATACACACGCATAATGGTTGAGTCTGTATGCAAATTTTGCTATTGCATATACTTCTCCACAATGTTTTATCTATAAGAATAATGAATATTAATATAACGTATATCATACCATTTAAGGATAGTAAAAGGTACGTAGGTACATCCTACTAATATTATAAATGCGAAAGTTTGTGAGTGTTGTAACCACCCACTCTCTCCGTCTCGCTCTAATTAAATATATGAATATAAATATGCTAAATATAATGATATAAATATAAAGAAGTAATGAAATTAATAATTAACTATAAATAAACCTATTAATATAACTAAATACCCTAACCAAGTTAAGGTCCTAAGAATTCACTATGTGAATTGTTATCTTAAACTAGTTTGGTTGTGATCTGGGTTTGAATATTGATATGGCCATGTGATCTGTATTGTCTAGTGGTTATAGGACCTAACGTAGTGAAACCCTGAATAGTAACCTAAATTCTTTTAGTGAAAGATTGGTATTCTTATGTCGTATGTATTTATACTACCTTCTTAAAAATAACCTGATTAGTTCTAAACGAGTTTAATTGTTAAATAAGTAATTAATGAAGCTATGGATGTAACAAGCTGGGTGTTCTGAGAGTTAAATATAATAATTTCTCTGTAGCGATAAGATCAATTCTACATGACATTTCAATAGTTAAAAGATTATGAATACAACAATTATTTGTTTATGACAAGGTACAGGGCCCCTCCCCGCCCTGTACTGTGGGATAACGTCTCATATCTGTATTCCCTCCTTGACTTGTCTTATTTATTATGAGTGAACATTTTGATAAATCATGAATAACAATTATTTGTTATATTAAGAGTACACATTGAATAACTGTATCATCAATAGTATCATTGTAGTAAATCCATTAACTCAACAAATAAGAACACGATCATCTGGACAGCAAGAGATCTTCAGGATATCACTGAGTCAAAGTCAAACGAAGTAAGTTTGATTTCTGTTGTGAAGATTAGCATCTCAGTCATCTACTGTGATGAGAATACTAAAAGGCTACTGCCCGGCGAAATCAAACTAATGAGTTCCGGTCAATGTGTTTGCTGATAGTCTAGTCAGTGACTGCAGGTTAGCAACTCTATCATCTACTGTTTAGTGATTGCCAACAGGGTCTACCGCCCCCAGTGTAACCAAAACCATCAAGCTTTACATGAGGAAAACATTAAGTAAAATAAATAGACTTATCAGTCAGTATCCATCCAGAATCTCATTACTGAACAAACGACACGGCTATATTATTCAAAGTACAAGATTCAATGAAATATTGATTAAATACTACATTCAATGAAAGCAAATATATTTATCAGCAATGTGAATTTCAATACTTCAAGAATTTACCACCCATTCACAAGATTAATCTCATGGAGAAGAACGGGCAAGAAACTCCATGGATGAAGCAAAGGCCCTGCCTGATTTATACCCTGCCTATATTTAAATTGAGGCTTAAATATATTCCGATCTACCTATCTATCCGCCTTCCTAACACCTAAGTATATTCCTATTCTGTTCTACATGCCGCGTCTTTATACTTAAGGCTATACCTACCTACATAAATTATTAATTCCTATGAATCCGTGTACAATACTAGCATAAATAATAAAAATACCTGCCACGTTTTGAATATTATACTTCTACCTACCTAACATCATTATTTAGTTTTACCTAATCACCTATTTATAAAGTCCGATGTATTGCACCTATCCTAATGGAATTCCCTAATAGTAGCACCTAACCAAGAAACTTAACTTTGATCTTTGTGTGTAATTTAAGCAGGTCTAGAGCTCGGAGCTCACATTTACTTTTAATTGTGCTTGCTGTCCATCACGGTGTAATGAAGGACACCTAACTAACATCTACTGGGAATTGAGGTGGTTAGACTCGATGGGAAACTATAACCTCTAACCAAGACATCTAACTACCTTCGATCTTTGTGTGTAAATCAAGCAACACTAGAGTTCGCGACTCACATTTACATTTACTTGAGCTGTCCAACACGGTGCAATGATGGACACCTAACTAACAGCTTCTAAGGGGTTGAGGTGGTTAGGCTCGAGGGGAATTCTATAACCTCTAACGTTCCCTACGTGTCGGTTATCCACGTGGCCGAAGCCGGGCTGACTGGGGTGTGGACTTCCAACGGACCAGGGACAATAATTGTGTATAAATATAAATATATATAGATAGACCGAACGGATGACTCTAAGCACAGGTAGTGAGTTGCCTAAGCCTGCTCCCACTTCGACGGGAACCTCACCCCACGTACATAGAATACACCAGAACGGGGTGCTTAGCCGAGCCCAATGCAAGGGAAAAACGACTTCTGGAGCGCACCAACTGACCCAGACCTAACCAATGAGAGGACGATGCAATGAACACCAGCGTACCAGTGCCATTACACCCCATGGAACCATGACCATGGATCAAAGTAAACCGCACACAATTATCAAATTACCGAACGCGAATCCCCGTATATCTACATTATACCACCAGAAAACACACCTACAACATTCAATAAAACGAGCCCATGAAGACCTGCTTTATCAAACATTGAGCACTTCCGGATGGTATTTTATTATATAAAAATGGCTAGAATAAACACTATGACCGACCGAGATTCCCCGTTTAACTACAACGATACCATTAGAAAATACACCTACAATATTCAACAAAACCAGCCCATAAGGCTTGCTTTATTAAACATTGAGTACATTCAGATGGTATATATATTAATATAAATTAAATCTATGAACGCGACTAACTATAAACTTGATACTTGTGTTTAGCTTGGGAGCTCTAAATGAATGACCACGAAATTAGCTGTGCAAGGCCTTTTATAATCTCGCCACCTGACGCTATCATGTATATTTTCTACCTTCAATATTTTTATAAACTAGAGACGCGCAAAGTCAGAATTTCTACGAATTCAATCTCACAATACCGAACGTAATTCGATCAATCTTTATATAGGAAGGTATACGTCTAATAATAAGGTATTCTTACTGGTAGTGTTTCCTCAGACTTTGGCTAATATCCTGGATATAAACAATATTCAAATTATCAAAATTACTAAGTGAATTGTGCCTAAAATATATAGACTATTTCTAACTCCTCCACTAGAGTGAATCTGTTTATCGAACTGCTTCTAGTTTGTTTTAGATCCTACCTGTATGGAAGTAATTTCCATCGATTATAATATAAATGTCCGATCGTTTACCGAAACCCAATATCGAAAACGTAAATTAGCGGCTCACCTCATCTCTAGCTTGTTTCTGCATTCTTCTCAAACTACCCTCAAATATATTTAATTATCGTCCGATGAGAGCTAAAAATAGACGCCGACACCGTGGCGCCGAACCAAATATGGTAATGCTTGAGCTCTCTTGGACAAGTTTCGACCTGCTCCAAGCCTAACATTATACCTAATTTAATATGCATGTTTGCCTAGCATCACGCAGAATGCATTTCTTTAAACTTAACAATGAGGAGTACGCCATGCTCAATACTACTAAAGGGGAGTTTTACGCTATCATTTAATATGTCAGTCTAACTAGTTGTTTCAGAATAATAAAATTAATTAACAGATTATTTGCTTAAATTTAAAGTAATATTTAATTATTTCCTTTATTTATTTAAAAGCCTATATAAATGTATAGTTATATTTATATTTGTGCATGAGACGGAACCACGGGCAAGTCTGTTCCGTTACAGTGTGGACGTATATATGTATGTATGTATGTATGTATGTATTTTTGTTACTCCTTCACGCAAAAATTACTGAACGGATTTGGATGAAATTTGGAACACAGATAGATTATAACCGGGATTAACATATAGGATACTTTTTAACCCAATAATCCAATACTACGCGGATGAAGTCGCGGGGCACAGCTAGTTTATTAAATGATTTGGGATACCTAAAAGCTCAGGTATTGCATACTGAAAAACTATTTTTAAAACCATACCTACCATCCGTGAAATGAGTTGTAAAACCTACCTTTCTAAAAATAGGCACTTTGTATTCTCAAAATAACTGGCAAATAAAACATTGGGAGTTTCCAACGCCCACAATGGCACCATTGCAAAGTTTTCGATAGGATTCACAATACAATGCTGGCGAAAAGTCTAGTGTTAACGCTGAGAAGCCAAAGAAATAACACCAATATTTAAATGGGTAGGTAGACAAATACTATTATAGGACTATACAGTACTCAGCCTATATTACTATGGCAAAGCATAAAATTCGCTCTAATAGTAGAGCCAAATGAATTGATTTTTATCATGAGAATATTTAAAAAAAATCTTGCTGACAGTGATTATTACGAAATGGAAAATTCTGGAGCTAGAAACATAGAGTTACAGAATACTTTTAAATATTCAAATTTGAATTGAATTAATGATTAGAAAAACTTGTGTTAATATTATTATCCGGGTAGAGGTTGCCAAACGCAAGCATCGCTAACCTACCTACATATCGTTCAAAAACATCCAAAACCCATCTTTGCTTTGCTCACTACCAACAAATAACACAGACACACAGGATGATAAATGTTTGCCAACAGGATGTGCAGGCGTGACGAAATTTCGCGAAATGTGGAACACGGGATCGCGCGAAAAAAACTCGCACTCGGCGCCTCCCATTTATAAATTTGCGAAACAGAGTTTTGCCAACTGTGGCACTATGCACTGGCGCCGTGCCATAATCAATTTCGGCCCTAGAACATTTTTGCATGTGGATACCGCACGAGAGCTCAAATGTTAATGGCTGCGAAACGGCCGAGTAAAAAGCAAGTTCGTCACATAATAAAGTGGGTATTGGGTAGCGTTAGTTCCTTAATGACGGTTTAAGGGACAAAGGGTTAAAAGCTACTGATGTGGGATATTGATATATAAGTATATAACTGTATAATTTTACCGAAATTGGCAATTTGTTCTGTTTGTTTTAAACCTTAATTTTTTTTTTTTATATGACTATATGTTGTTGGCCAGAGTGGCCATAACAACTTCACCCGGACAGAGGGCGAGCGCAAGTGCGCTCCAGCCAGAGGGGCAGGGGGCAGCTAGCTCAAGGGCGCCACAAGGGACACGACCTCGGCTTGGGCCGCTGCCAGGAGAGGTGGCGAGGGTAAATCTACCACCGGATCGGAACGCGTCTCGTAAAATCATACGATACGTTTGTATAGGTAGTTGATACAGTCATATTTTAATATTTGTTACGGTTCCGTACATTTCACAAGTTCGTGCAAATTATTTTGAAAGTTTTAATTCCATTTTCCAATAATATTCCCTAAATTATAAAGCTTTTATGTATTAGTATTCATAAATCTATGTATATAATAATAAATTATAAATAGATAGCTTGTACATATTATTTAAATGTAGTTATAAACCTTTATTATGTTCTTATGAATAGGTAAATCTGTATTTTGTTGTTAATAAAGGTATCTCGCCCATCAAAGCCGTATTGTAGACGAAAATTACAACGTATTGATTCCTTGGCCGAATATTGCAGTTGCGGTTGCGTTCACCGGATCGTCGGTTGAAATTGCGCCCGTAATTAATCCTATCCCACCGAGGACCGAGGTGGATGTGGTTTATCTACACCCACCCTGGCATATCTATATATTAATACGTGAAGGAAAGACTTTCAAACGCATAATACCAAAATTGCGCGGACGGAGGCGTATTAAATTTGGCACAATTATAGTTTATATAGAGAAGGTGTGCAGAATGCAAATATTGTTATATTTTAATACTTAGAAATACATTAAAATCAATAAATAAAATATTACACACACTACCGTTAATTGACACACACACATTTGTATCCTCCACACCGACTGACTGTCTGACTGATAAACGGTGGCAGTTTTTGAAGGGCGGGACTTCTATAGTGCATTCTGCATGCCAGTATCAAATAGTATTTAACAATAAAACCTTAATGACGTTTGAAATTAAAATTTAAATGAATTATGGTCGAATTTCGACCATTACAACGGAAATGCTAGTTACATTTAATACCTCTGAAATATGGAATAATGTACCTTTAAAAATTATTATGCTTTTATTTGTTACATCTTATCTATGGTTTTTTAAGCGAGTTCAGTCTGTAAAAGGATGGATTTAAATCTAATTAGCCGACGAGATACTAAAACAGCTACATGCGCTGTACTTTAAAGATACGATTTTAATAAAATATTAACATAAGACATGAATGGTTAAAATTTAAAAATATTGCTGTGGATACAGAAACAGTGAGTATATTTAGGTTTAATTCTTTCGGTTATTACTACTGAAATTTAAATGTCCTCACGTTTTCACTAATAGCAACATCATTTTTAAGCTCGACAAATCCTCTTAAGATAATACCGTCGACAGCCACTGCTACAATTAAAAAAGTTAAGTATGCGTAATCGAGAAAAATTCTGCGCAAGCAGTTTAGAGACGATTAAGCAATCACTTTGCTCGTTTAATTAAAACACTTTATTTACGCCGCCGGTCCTACGGCGACTTTGATAAATTGCCGAGAATTAAAAAGATTCGGCTCTCCTATCGCCTCTTCTTCATCACAAGTGTCTGCCGTTTTATTATCTGATTTTGTTTCAGTCACTGGGGCGATATAGAAATATTAATGGTAGGGCCCGTCTTTATATACTACAAAGTCGGCAAATAAACGTACGACTAGCCGATAGATGCTTGCAATATTACAGGCATAAATAAAATAAATAAATATCGCCAGACTGACACACCAACTGTATGGTCCCAAACTAAGCGACGCTTGTACTATGGGTACAGTACAATGGACTGGGAGCGATCCTAATTACACGCAGACATGATCAAATGACGAAGAGGCAATTTCGGAAATTTGCCCCGGCGGGAATAGAACCCGCAACCACCATTTGCTTTAAGCCGAGCGGCTACGCTCGAACCACTGCGCCAAGCGGTCGTCATTGCTGGCACGTTACGGACTTGATGTGAAGTGGGAAAAAGGGAGAGAAAAGGAACGGAGGTTGGGCTTCCCGCTCTTTTACTCTTCGTACGGATTTTTTTTTATATGACTATATGTTGTTGGCCAGAGTGGCCATAACAACTTCACCCGGACAGAGGGCGAGCGCAAGTGCGCTCCAGCCAGAGGGGCAGGGCGGCAGCTAGCTCAAGGGCGCCACAAGGGACACGACCTCGGCTTGGGCCGCTGCCAGGAGAGGTGGCGAGGGTAAATCTACCACCGGGTCGGAGCGCGACCTCGACTGAGAAGATCCGGCAAGAAACTCAGCGGGCTTGTCGGGTGCCAAGGTGCATCTAGGTAAGTAGACGCATCTTCTAGCGGAAGCCGCAGTTGTATTATTGTAAGCAGATCTTCTGTAAGGGTTCTGTCTTTAGTTGGAATTTTTGGATTAAAATTAACTATATACTTACATTGATATCAAATAACTTTGATAACCAATTCAAATGTAATAAATGTATCTACATGATAAATCAATTATTTGAATGACTCATACTATTTTAGCACTTACCTATTAATAATTTGTAATCCATAAATAAAACAATACTTTTTGGCAAATAAGGTAGAACTTAACGCCGGCATTATCTGTATGAGATTCTTATGGAAAATATTTTACATAGATTAGAAGTCTCTTATGCTTATTGAAATTCAGAAAATAAAATTACCAATACAGGATTATAACATGAACATAACATTCTAGTTTACTAAAGAACAAAAGTGAACGCCTAAATGTTTTCTAAGGTGATTTTAACAACCCACAACTAATAACTAGCCACGCAAATATAAACGCAAGCCACAGGGCGTGTCTTGCAAAATCAATGGGCAGGCACATCCGGCCCGTACAGAGGAAAGGTTGGATTAACAAGGCATCATTGGGCTTTAAGCATCGTGGAACACAGTGTGATTTATGTCATAAGATGTAGCGAGAGCCTGGGCAAAAAGTACGATGGAAAATATTTGTAGCTAGGTAGATAAGCAACGCTTGTACTATGGGTACCGTACAATGGATTGGGGGCGATCCCAGTGACACCCAGACTAGGGCACATTACGAAAAGGCCATTTCGGAAATTTACCCTGACGGGATTAACCCTGCAGGTATTGCAAAGGGTAAACGATGGTGTATTATCACAGCACTAATTATAGTTTATGTACTATATACCATTGCAGGTATTGCACATTGTCTTCTATTATCTAAAATAAACGCGTAGGTTATAATTATAACAACTGCAATTTTAAAAATAATTAACCCCGTTCCGCTGGTTCACTTTATACCGCAAGCAATAACAGAGATTGTAATGTCATACGTTCAAAGTTCAATTTCGAATCTTATCCAATTACAGGAATGAAAACAACCATAATGTTCAGTGTACAGGAAATTCGTACCTGCAATGGCAATTTCGGCTTTATTTTATTGTTTGAAGTTATGATAGTACATTGTCGTTCTCCTATTATAATATTATATAATTTAAAAATAATGATTTTGGTAGTCAATTCAAATAGGTTTTTAATTAAAGTCCAAGAGGTAGATACCGGTGGTTTAGAATTGCGTAATGGACTCCTAAACCGCATTTAGTAAACAATAATGAAAATTATAGTTAGAGTTATGATAACTGAAAGGAAGTTCTTAAATAATAACCTACATCATTTCACTATCCAGCTTTCGAACTAAGCATACTCAAAATTTTCTCAAATATTAAAGCCATTAGAAAATGTTCAGTAAGTAGTTTTGGGCGAGTAATTTAACTATATAATTCTCTGTAAAATACTCATACATCTAAAATAAGTATTTAGCATTTAGTTACAAGAAGTTTTCATCCTACTTATATACTAGCGGCCCACCCCGGCTTCGCACGTGTACATTGCGGTTACATTATTCGAGTTTTAGTAAGGATCCCTAATTTTTATATATTGTTTTCTTATATTTACGCGAATAATACACATTAACATCAAGTTAATAAACGCGATAAAATCCAAAAAATTGATTTATTTCAAACCCTAATTTTTTTTAAAATATTTATTTATTTATTTATTTTCTCAATACATACAAATATCTTTACAGGCTAGACCCATATATTATAGCCTATGTCACCCGGGGATAGTGTAGTTTCCCAACAGTGAAATAATTTTTCAAATCGGTTTAGTAGTTTCGGAGCCTATTCATTACAATCAAACAAACAAAGATTTCCTCTTTATAATATTATTATATAAGTATGATTATAAATGTGAAAGTTTGTGAGTGTGGATGTATGTTTGTTACTCCTTCACGCAAAAACTGCGGAACGGATTTAGATGAAATTTGGAACACAGATAGTTTATAACCGGGATTAACACATAGGATACTTTTGATCCCGATAATCCCGAAAATTTTGTTAAGTTAAATACTACGCGGACGAAGTCGCGGGCATAAACTAGTTATAACATAAAGCCTTACAGATGTAAACAAGATAATGTGGGTTCATACCGTTTCGGGTTTACCAACGAACCGATGGGCGGATGATTCTCTTAATTAGAATGTTAATCTAAGACCCACGTCACGTTTGCAATTCTAGTCGCTATTCAGTCTAATGTATGGTATCTACTTAATGATCTAGACTCTAGACTGATAAATTAAGCTAATTTGTTTTGGTTAGGCGGTTCCATTCTCAAGGACTCAGCCACCATGATAATTTGTCTTCATATAGGTACATTTAGTTATATAATATTATGTATTTAAGAAGCTAAATATCAAAGCCACACACGCCATCACTAGTAACTCTCTTATTACAAGTTTCCCAAAATTATAAAGCCAATATTTGCATGACAAATATCCCATGTTAAATATTTTTATAGTCTAGGTCCTCACACAAAAGAAAGGGTGTGAAAATGCGGGTCGAATAGTCGCACCTAAGAGTTGAGGAAGAGTTTAATTAGGTTCTTATTATTAAACAGCCCACATGCATATTAACTCTGTATCTCCAATAGATAGTGGGCAGAAATAAAAGGGAAACAACGGGATGCGCTTTCTGTAGTACAATTTATATGCTGATAGACCGGGGCCCTAATAAAAACAAACGGGGTCTCGGCCATATTAGAATACAAATTCGCGCGCACTGAATAGATCTTTTCACACTCGTCAACTATTATGAAACCAATGGTACCTACAGTAAGTTTTTGACCGACTCCAAAAAGGAGTTAGTTATAAATTCAGATTTAGCTCACAAAATCAACTGTTCCTGTTTTCATTTGTCTATTTATTTTTGAAGATCGTTTGTTTGAATGGTGTTTAACTACTGTTTGATCCAAAGTTAAAGCGTAGGCTTGGCTCACTGCTCCGGGCTGTTGCCGATTTGATTTCCGTCGGGGCATCGGAAATAGTCAAGCAATATTTGCTCTGATCCAGGTGTAACACGTATCGCGCTCAGTCCATTGTACGATATCCATAGTACGGTCGGCTGCACATGTCATCAAATGTTTCCAGAAATATGCGGCTTGATGTCTGGGATTAGTTATTTATTAATTTATTTAAGTCGGGATTTTTGCTAGGCGTACAGCTTATCATTTTGTACATAGGTACTTGCTGTCTAATGATGTAAGTATGTGTGGAAATATTCAACTGCACTTGTGTGGATAAGCTTCAGACATTATTTAGTAACATTCGTATGTTAGTAGCGCTCCAATAATGGATGCTACTTTGACTTTAACTGGAGGAAACTTCGTGCTGCCAGTCTTGATACAAAGTGGGTTACATATCTTTTATGAACCTCAGGCTACACAAGCCATGGGTTTCTGCACCAGAGGAATGGCGTTCCAAATTGGTTGGTAGACTGGAAATAATAATGTTGACAACAGTGTGGTAGAGTCTTATCCATATTTGTTACACTTTAAACATTAATGACATGAATAGAAATATTCTGATTCTGATTCTGATCTACCTTAACTTTGAGCTCCAATGCTCAGAGTGCTTAACCCATAAATCACTTAAACATTACACATATTTCTATCATTTAGGTGGGTACACTAATCTTTTTAGCACATGGTGGGTTTTTTTTAGCTAGCATGGTAGCTATTTTACCCCGTTCTCCTGTGAGAGGGTGGTACTAGCCCGGTCCAGCCAACCCGTGTATGAGCTGTAGTTAATTGGCTATAGCTTAGTTTAACCACCAGGCCCCTAACCACGCTAGCTACTCAAATCGTAATAGAAAAGCAAACGCTCGCGATTACGTTTCAAACGCTCCGCTTTTGACGTTCTGCTG
This sequence comes from Notodonta dromedarius, assembly GCA_905147325.1. Lineage (NCBI taxonomy): Eukaryota > Metazoa > Arthropoda > Insecta > Lepidoptera > Notodontidae > Notodonta > Notodonta dromedarius. The sequence continues at coordinate 4,787,230 of LR990167.1, forward strand.
ACACGAGCTTCACGATTTCTACTGACATTGATATGGTATGGTGTCAGCAAAACGTCAAAAGCGGAGCGTTTGAAACGTCATCGCGAGCGTTTGCTTTTCTATTACGATTTGAGTAGCTAGCGTGGTTAGGGCCCAGGAAAGGTACTCATTTTTCCTCAAATCATTATAACCAACCAACTTTCGGTAAGTTGAACCGCGCTCTGGAGTAGCATTAGCATCTCGTTTCTTCTAATTACACGCAAAGCCTGCCACTTCCAAAGGGTAATCGCGCTACTGTAGAGTATTTTTACAAATTTACAACGCGACAAAGCGGACAGGTGCGCCATTACCATCCATTTGGTGCACTTACCCCACTGCTCCTCCGCTGCTAAATAACAAAGCACAGCGCGAGCTCTCACGGCCACAGAAAATAAAATAAAACAGAACGGCCTTCGGACACAATTCTAAGACCGGTAAGGGTCACACACCGATCGAGCGATGATTGATCGAACGTTGTATCTTATTTTACCATTGATTGACGGTCAATCGGTAGGTGTAGCAACAAGCTGAGATTTTAAGTTATTTATTTGTTTTATATTTTACTACAAATATAAATGACCACTTATCTATGCATACTTACGCCTATCTTTAAAATATAGCTTTACTTAAACATGCCTTTTACATAACTTTTTTGTTCCGAGCTCACAGTGATGGGAGGTAGACTACGGTCTCATTTATGAGTCCCACGCGACGTGACTAACTGTCATCCTCGAGGCACCCTCATGTATAATAAATGTACCTAATTCCTGTACTCGAGTGGATTTCTAGTGTTGTTTGTGAGAGTTTAATTAAAAAGTGCGCGTGCTTTTATTAAAGTTAAGTTTAGTTACTCGCCTAAGTACAAAGTTAGAACTCAGTGACGTGAAGACATTAACTACAATTAAAGTGTTTATGCTTCTTTGCAATTTACGATCTCAGCGTCTACAGTACGTTTCTGAGGATAAATTAATAATTATATTGTTTACTCATACTACGTATAGAAAGATCACTCTGCAAAGATACAAAAAATATATTAAAAGCTGCTCTCGTTACGGGGTAATAAGGTGCAAACTCAACTGATTCGAGTACCCTCGAAGGTGCGCTGCAATCGATGTTTCACCAGATGAGCATGGTTGATAATGGATTTCTACATAAATAACTTGCATTTGCCCTTCAAAACCAAACTAGTTGAACTAGTGGTGACCAAAATGTATGCAGGATGCGACCTCTTTGCAAATAGGCCGTTAGTCCAATTACTTAGTATGTGCTTACGTAAGCAATAAGGTAGAGAAGATTTTTTTTCCTAAATTCACTCAATATTTATAATTTCCTAACTCCATCATTATAAACATAGCATATTAATCTTGTCAATTCGGTTCTTCAGCCATACCCATTGAGTTCGAGTGTTAGTTCAGTTCTTAATTTTAGTAGAATTTCGCTTTCTATAAATTGTTTAAGTTCACAGGTGTAGCGAAACACTATAAACCAAGTATATTATTGCTCAATTGTGTGGTATTCGCGCCTGGTTGCTTGCATGTACCTACTCGCTTGAGTTAGTTCATTTGAATAGACAAACTTTGGCACACAAGGTACGTATTAATTTCAATATAATTACCATGTTTCTCGGAAACACCTTCAAATACAGTTTATACCTTCTGCAAAATGGCAGAATGTGGAATCACTTACCAAATATACACAATTAAATAATTGTGTTTGTAGGCCTAAATGCATGAACAAATTTAGTTTTTCTTTTCAAATATGAAATAATATGTAAAAAAATAAGGTTTCCTTTTATTATTCTGAACGTGTCATAATTTCAGGCGGTTACATGCGCTTATGGGCAAACTATCCTCTTTTCAAACTGTCAATAAGAGAAGGACCGCTGTTCAAGATTGATCTTGCAGGAGCCTGTATTCTTCTCACGAGTTTCGCATTACCGACCGCAAGTGTAAAGGAGAAGCACGGAGACCGATCCGATGACTTTATAACTTTTACTTTGATGCCAGATATTTCAAAAGTTGTAGTGTCAGAGCTTCACGGCGCAAAAAGTTCTGCTGTCGAAATGTTGATCGATGGACCTTTCCGGAATTAGTTTTGCTGAAAAATTATAAGATTCAGGAAACAAAATTGAGAATGCGTGTTTTATAGAGATTAATGACTGCCTTAAGTATTCAAAAGTGGAAACTTTTCGAGAAATGCAATTCGAGTTTATACAGCTCAATAAAATAAAAAGGTATGTCAAATCAAGAGTTATAGAGAACTTTTGTATTTAAAATGATGTTAGTAAGCAAACTGATTTCAGCAAACCTTGCGCAAACGTTAGGAATAATTTAATCCATTTAATTGCTTTCCTGAAATCGTCTTGTGAAATCAAAATGGGGGACAGAAAATACCCGAATCAAAAGGATCAAAAGAGTCGGCTCCCTTTGGTATTTGACAGGTCAACATGATTTAATGCTGACTAAAACAAAAGAATAATTTGGGTTCTTTCATAAAATTAATTCAAAGCGTTTTTTATTACAGCCTTTGGTACCAAATTTTCTTCGATTATTTTAATTAGATACTTCAGTATAGGTATCAGATCGCCCATTTTGTGGTTAGATTGCCAGTATAATCGATTGAATCTCTTTTCAAAGTTCTCGTTATTGTTTTAGTATTTTTTTATGTAACAAAGTCGGCAAACAAGCGGACGATCCGCCAGATGTTAAGCAGTTACTGTAGCCTATAGATTCTTGCAATACCATTGGCATATTGCTCGCATCCGTAGCTAGGCGATAATAATTGTATAGAGTAGGAGAAGGGGAGTAGCATAGAGTTAGGGTGAGTGGGCTTCAGGCTCTCGGACTCTTTGTAGGAAACACATCTATTAAAGCTACTTTACGCAAATTTTCTGTGAGAGAGTGATACTGCCCCGGCCGAAGTTATCCTACTAATATTATAAATGCGAAAGTTTGTGAGTGTGGATGTATGTATGTATGTATGTATGTTTGTTACTCCTTCACGCAAAAACTACTGAACGGATTTGGATGAAATTTGGAACACAGATAGATTATAACCGGGATTAACATATAGGATAATTTTTAACCCAATAATCCAATACTACGCGGATGAAGTCGCGGGGCACAGCTAGTGTACCATAATTGTAAAAGGTATTTACAAAATTGAACGAACGTTGCTTATTTAAATTCAGTAATTTTATCACATATTTTATGACGTTATACTGCATCGAGGCACGAGTGTAACCCTTTTAGAATTCGTTTAAAAAACCACGAAGTATACTTGTTTTTTGTTTTCCCTTTTTGTGTAAATGTACAACGAGGTACGTAAATAAATAAAGTCTTTATTACACAAAGAACGTTTGCGTCGCCCGACGGTCGTGACCAGCGCCCTTGAATGAATTAACTGGCTTTTCCCCTGCAATTTTAAACCCCGAAGTCCCAAGTTAAACCGTTGTTTTGCACGCATCGGCTTAAGCTAAAATGGATTAAACGTTGTGAATTTATGTTCCGGTACAGATTGGCAAAAAAATCACATCACATGTTTGTTAAATTGCCTCTGAGAAGTCAGGTCATATCGTTAGGAACGAGTGTAATAAATTATAATAAATAAAATGTAATTATATCTGGAAGTACGGTTAATAGGTATATTGGGAAGAGGGAATTGAGTTGTTGATAGCTCGGTTCTATTCAAACACTTCCAGTAGCCGCAGCTCGCATCCAGTGACAAAATAATATACAAGTCCTTGAGTCTATTAGTTGAACCAAATAATTTTTAATTATAATCTCTTATTAATAAATATTGTTTAGTTTGAATATAATCTGCTCTGCGTACTGTAACGGATGGATTCAAGTTCGATTTCTGGCGTAGCAAAATTGACACTTTAAATAGTCGTTGCTTAGCTGAGACTTAGCCAAAGTAAGTGCTTAGCCGCGTTCTAATCATCACAGTTCCCATATATAGACGGTACTTAGCATGTTACTTTCGATGAAAGCCAACCTACCTTACCCAAAGCTTTACTTAGTCATAGCTTAGACTACTTAGGGCGAATTATGAGATGACCATTACCCAAAATTTGCCCAGACTGGAATCGAAACTGAAATTACTGCATCTGAGTGGCCCATTACATATACCTACCCTACCTTAGACCCTATAATATACATTTATTTTTTATTTAAATATTAGGTACATGCCTCAAAGTTAATTAATACATTACTGGATATACATTTGTTTACTTACCACAATGAAAAGCTACATTAAGTAACTTTTCCTAACTTCAACATATTATTAAGGAAAGCGAGCGGAGTCAACAAAACCTTTCTAACGTCAGCATGTAACATATTAGTTAGATTCGACGTGTTTAAGTGGCGTAAAGAATTAATGGAAGCGAAATGTTTCACAAATAAGGAGGATGTATTCTAATAATAATAGCTGTGGAATAAACTTAAGGCTAAAGCGCCCATCTAGCCCGCGAAGTTCAAATTTTTTGAGTTCTTTTAGAATTTTTTCAAAATCTGACAATAATAAAAGACAAATTTTGTAATTCGCGAAAAAGACCGTGTGCAGTGCATTTATTAAAATATCCAACTTACTCAAAAACATTTCAAGAACGACAGCTATCCAGATAATCTGGCAATTTTTGTATATTTAGTGATTTACTAGTATCATATCCACCGTGATAATATTTAGAGTAAAATAAATGTATTAATAATTGCACACGGTCTTTTTCGCGAATTACAAAATTTGTCTTTTATTATTGTCAGATTTTGAAAAATTTCTAAAAGAACTCAAAAAATTTGAACTTCGCGGGCTAGACAGGCGCCTTCACCTTAAATATGCGAACTATAGTTTCTCATGAAAAAAAGTATCTTATATTGTAAAAAAATTAGGTGCAAAATTCACAAACACGAATTTCTAGCTTTACATAAAGCGGAAAATATCTCTGGTATAAGTTGTTTAATGATCTAAAAAAACTGGTAGTATCAAATCTTATCTGATTATTAGTATAGATGCTCAAATCTTAATAAATGAATATAGGGTGATTTAATCTAAGGTCAGCTGTGAGAAGGACATCCATCAGATATATTTTTGTGGTAGGTACTTAAATAATCTTACTACGGTCTTCACTAAGATGTTATGCAAAATATCGTTTATCATTAAAATTAGACCATAATGTTATAAAAAAAAAATAGAAAAATTCACAAACAAGTATTTCGAGCTTTTGATCAAGCGCGAAATGCCTCTCTCGCATCCATTTGAAGCTTGTTCCAGAACACGTCTGTCATCTGTAAAAGATGGATCGGTAATCAGTAATCCCATTGGCAATAACTGAAAGGAGACCTCGCGGGTGTATTTAGGTATCATGTGATTGATGGATGTGATAGTGAACGTAATTAGATCAATGACGCACCTATGACATCATCAATTTACGGTGGTAGAGCCATTTGACTACAGCTCATATACGGGCTGGCTTGACTGAGGTAGTACCACCCTGTCACTGAAAATCGACGTAAAGTAGCTATTGCTACCTAAATATATATAACTCAAAGGTGACTGACTGACATAGTGATCTATCAACGCACAGCCCAAACCACTGGACAGATCGGGCTGAAATTTGGCATGCAGGTAGATGTTATGACGTATATAGGCATCCGCTAAGAAAGTATTTTGATTAATTCTACCCCCAAGGGGACAAAATAGGGGATGATTGTTAAGTTAAATTCCACACACAGCTAGTTTATATATATAGCTACGTTTTGTACTATGAGTGGGAGAGCCAAAACCCAACCATAGTATTCAGGCCCTTTAGGGAAGAAACGTGAAATTTCTGGTTTGTGCCAGTTTTGATCCCATTCCAGTTAGTGCCAGTTTTGACGACCGCTTGGCGCAGTGGTTCGAGCGTAGGCCGCTCGGCTCACTGTACATGGTGGTTGCGGATTCGATTCCCGCCAGGGCAAATTTCGGAAATGGCCTTTTCGTAATTTGCCCAGGTCTGGGTGTCACTGGGATCGCCCCCAGTCCATTGTACGGTACCCATAGTACAAGCTTTGCTTAGTTTGGGACCGTACAGTTGGTGTGTCTGTCTGGCGATATTTATTTATTTATTTATTCCAGCATAATATCTACAGGATGATTTAATATAAATTCATTGAGCTCGCAGTATCGCCAAGCAATATGTTTCCCTTTTTCCGACAACGGGGCGACGTAGTCAAAGGTCACATCGAATCTGGTTGTATTCAAATAAAACATTTTCTCTCAGCGTTTCTTCCACGAAAAATAAATCAGCATTGTTTTCCAAAGTTAGCATTTGAGAAAGTTATGTTAACTTAAATACTAGGTATAGAATAACATACATAATTCATTTATTTTGAATCGCAAATTGTTTGAGAACAGTTTTATTCGGTAGCTCGTTTTTAAAAGATATTAGCAAGTTACATTGATTTATTTTACATTTATTCAAACAAATTCATGCCACCCCATCGAGCGACCAAAATTTTATAATAAGCAGTGATAGTCCATTGGTTAAAGCACGCGTCTTGCGGGCACCAGGTCTTGGGTTCAAACCCCGGCTCGCACCTCTGGATTTTTCGAAATCTATGTGCGAATCATAATTTCCATATGATTATCACTTGCTTACGGTGAAGGAAAACATCGTGAGGAAACCTGTATGTCTTAGAAGATCTAACCAATTTTCGAAAGACATGTGAACTCCGCCAACCCGCACTGGGCCAGTGTGGTGGATTGTGGCCTGAATCCCCCTCGTGTTGAGGGGAGGCCCGTGCCAGGAGTGGGACGTCAAAAGGGCTAAATTATTATTTTTATATAATAAACCCGGGTATACATACAAACTGTCTTCCTCACACACCTAACTATTGATCGTTCTCTACCTTATTTAATATTTACTGAATTCCTAAGATGAATCACTATCAGGAACTGTTTTGCTCGCAAACATTTAAGACTTGGTCCGTTTATTTCATGTTTAATCTAAGGTTTACCTCGGCGAGGATACCCTGACGTTTTGACATGGCTTGAACCCGGTAAGATCCGGCTTAGTAGTGAGTGGATTAGGAATGTAGACGATGGAACTAGTTTACTATGAAAGTGGATTATCGCTGTCCTTACACAAAGGAAAGGCTAACAGTTAAACAATTATTATCATTAATGGTTACCATAGACTGAAGTTTAGTCCAGCAAAAAGGTTTAGCTGTGGAGGTAATTACGAGTTTTAACTTTTACTTTTATTGAAATATAGTTTTGTACACTCGTACTTAAGTGTATTTTTACCTCGTCCATGGTATACATAATATGTTTTTAATATTAACTGCATATTTTTTTAAATATCTATATATTATACAAGTACTCGTTCCCCACACGTAATTAGGGTAGACAATATTAATTAATTAAGTAACATTCTATGACATTTTCATTCCAATAGTTAGCATTTTCCATTTTTTTTTAGTCTTTACCTACCTACAGCACAAGTGTGATAAAGTTGTATAGACTCCATAATTCAGCTTACTATCATCGCTTTTTAACTGGAAGCACTCAACGCGATCTACAATTCAATTCTCTTTACAAGGTGTCGCTAAAAGGGCGCGATATCGACATCAATGACGTCACTAAGTGCCGTCATACTATCCACATTCGTGACGGAACCAAATTTGCTTCCGCTCCTAGTTCAATTACAGACGAAGGTAAGTCCACATAGCCAGCATTTCGAAGCCAGTGTGCACAGGATTTTGCGTGCTTTCTTGTTGCTTAAAGGGTCGTATTCGAATGCTCACTACAAGCGGAAGCTCGCGGTGAAGACGCACATTTAAAATATATTTAGAATTAAACATTATCTTTCGATCAAAAGTAGGAAAGGAGGAGATCGACCTTCAGAAGAAAATCGATCACTAGGGGATAATATACTAACGAAAACAAAATGAACCAAAGCTAAAGCAAATTTATGGTAGGTCTCCGATTTAATTATGTAATGGTAACGTAAGCAAAGCTTCTGCAAATGGGTTGAGTGTTCCGAAACCACTCTGGATTTAGGCACTCCAATAAAATTAGCATTTTTCTCACATTACCTAAAAGGTCGACGACTTAAGAAAGGTTTCGTTGACGCCGCAGCTAAAGTGGTTTCATATTAGCTTTTTATTTGGGACTCAATCCAAGGTCCTGTAATAAATTTCGACTTGTATATGCCATCGAGCTATTCATTAACCCCTGAGACGCAAGTCTGCTATTTTAATAGCACGAGAAATAAAAAAATAAAGAAACCATTGGTTTTTGTCAAATTGGGCGGTTTTGGTTGTTCTAACCGCAATCTTATTAAAAAAAAATACAAATCTCACCAAAACCCCTTTGGCTCTCACTAACCGAAATCTTTAGTTATACTCGTATAAGTAACCAATGTAATTTTGCTATGTTAAAGTTTCAGCTATTAAGTAAACCATTCTACCGGAAAAGCCACTCAACGGAGTGCCTTTGAACTCCAAATTTCCGACACGAAATTGATGATAATATAACGTCGTATATTCCGGAATGATTTATAATGTTGATCTGAGGAGTTAGCATGGGAAATTGTTTTATTATATTTACGCGAGTACTACACATTGAAATAAAACTATTTTTCGGATTTTATCGCGTTTATTAACTTTATGCTCCCGACGTTTCGGTTGCTTTACAGCAGCCATGGTCACGGGGGGCCTGAGGTGTTAGACGTCCTGATGTCATAGTTAGTAACTGGGTACCCTCATATTTAGTTGTTGTTTGCGGTCCGATCCACGCAGAAAGTGCTCCCAGTGTCTCGAGGTCTTGCAATGGTACACTTGGTTTTGGATTTAATTATATTAATTACTGGATCCCAAGTTGGTGGTAGCACCCAGCCATCTTCCCTATCGAAATTAGGATGTTTTTTTAAATTCAATGGCCTCACGTATCATCCTTGGTCGGAATCGGTGTTCTTTTGCGAGGATCTGTGGTTTATCAAATCTGATATAGTGGTGGGTGCGGTCCTGTACATGTTCACAGATTGCAGACTTCGTGGAGCGCCGGTGTTTCACGTCAGCTATATGTTCTTTTACGCGGGTAAGAAATTAAAAAACATCCTAATTTCAATAGGGAAGATGGCTGGGTGCTACCACCAACATGGGATCCAGTAATTAATATAATTAACTCCAAAACCAAGTGTACCATTGCAAGACCTCGAGACACTGTGAGCACTTTCTGCGTGGATCGGACCGCAAACAACAACTAAATATGAGGGTACCCAGTTACTAACTATGACATCAGGACGTCTAACACCTCAGTCCCCCCGTGACCATGGCTGCTGTAGAGCAACCGAAACGTCGGGAGCATAAAGTTAATAAACGCGATAAAATCCGAAAAATGGTTTTATTTCAATTAGCATGGCAAATTTAATTTTGAATAAAATTATGCTTTGCGCTGACTTGTGCTAGGCTCGTGCTGCGTTGTGCCGCAAATCGCAAGTCTCAATCTCAAAAAACAAAGCGGCCATCAGATAAAAACCATTTTTGCACCATCATAGCCATTTTGTTTTTTCCAAAATTTTACGATTGTACTTACAGGAAAGTGTTAGACTGTCGCTTAGGACATTTGCAACTTAAGGGCAGTAGACGCAGAACCTGTAAACTTGCCTTTAGAAGTAAGTAACCCATTTGTAGTGCAAAGGAAAGACTTGCGGAAGGAGTTGATTCTAGAAATTGTGCCTATATACAAGCATTTACTTGTTCTTAAGTAACTTTAAGATTCTTAGCAAAGTAAGGGTTACAAGTATTCCGTTTCGATATCCAAGTGAACAAAGTCGCGAGCAAAAGCTAGTTATTTATCAAATACTAGCGGCCCGCCCCGGCTTCACACGGGTACATTGCGATTACATTATTCGAGTTTTAGTAAGCATCCCTAATTTTTTGAAAATATATTATAGCCTATGTCACCCGGGGATAGTGTAGCTTCCTAACAGTGAAATAATTTTTCAAATCGGTTCAGTAGTTTCGGAGCCTATTCATTATAACCAAACAAACAAAGTTTTCCTCTTTATAATATTAGTATGATAGTATGACAAACTACTAGACTAGGGACAATTGTGAGCTAAAGGTTAGTGAAAGTCACTTCTGCATTCACTTATTTTCGCTGTCTCCCTTGCTCTTTTATGTTCGTTCGAAACCTTTCTGATTTCTGAATAGATAGTCACGTAGACAATAAATTCTTTGATCCTGACAATTGATAACATTGATTAATATCGCGAGTTTCTTGAAAACAAGATTGGTTTTGATTAATAGGTATGAATGTCTCTCGAATTTATTGTTCAGGTCTGTTTAATACGCAGTTTATGATTTATTATAATATATTGGTTATCTTAAGAGGTACCTATATATAAATAAGGTGAATAAATGTCGTTACTGTATTCTAATTATTTTAAATTTGATTCAAGTAGGTAACTATGTGGTTAGTTCTGCATTCTAACTAATCATTATTTTTATACATCATTATTTAGGTAGCCTTTGTTTAGCAACGCGGGATGAGTCGTAAAAGGCGTATTTGGGTTCGCGTCCCCATTATCTTTACACTGCCCTTTTTGTGAAAAACGTAACCCATTTTTTCCTCTCATTACGCAACACAACATTATCACGCTCTGAATAAGATAATGAATATACAGATATATAGATACAAGTAGTGTTGTCCAACCATCTCTCTAATAAAATAATATCGAGCTACTCAATTATCTTAAGAATATACTTCAAGTTACTTACATGAAAAATTTTTATGATATAGGTATGATTAGCCCTAAAAAAATGGGCAAGTTCCCCATCTTGCCCATTTTTTTAGGGTTCCGTAGTCCTTACGAGGAACCCTTGTAAGATCATGCATCCATCCATCTGTCCATCTGTCCGTCCGTCCCTCCAATGCGTCACAGTGCCATAACTTTTACAGTTTTTTTATTACACAGAAAATAAAATTGAGTACTGTACTGCCTGATCAAAATATAACCGAAAGCTCTTACCTATTCCATTTCAATTCTGTTTACAGGTATTTGATTAGTACGTATTTTAGTCAAAATGTATATTTGAGAAAGATAGGGTTATCTACTGTCGACATAAATTCCACGGGAGCCGGTATTGCGGTGTCCTTAATTTGACGAAGGTACCGAATTGTTCAGGAAATCACACAAAGGAGATCGAATTCCTGAAATTGGGTTTCATTTTATTGTTCGTGCTTGTAGCTATGTGTGAAACAATGGGCTATTACCAGGTAGACATTTCATAAACTACTTAAATACGGCTTTTCCATCATGCCAATTTAACCCAGAATATACTGAACAATTGCGTCAAGTAGGTATGCAAATCAAAATACATTATTATTATTATAAAAAGAATTAATACAAATCCATAATTTAACTAAAAGGAAGTAGAACGATTGAATACAAAATCCCCCGAAATGTCGTAACTCGGTCGAACCATTACAAATTTGATGCACGTACTTCAACAAGATTTTTCCTTTTATAAGAGCCTGTTGCGGCTTTGTAATCCGAGTTGATTGTTCCCCGAGAAATGCTTCATTGTATTAAATAAGTTTCTTTATAATACTATTTTACGGTAAATATTTTTATCGATAGGTACTTTGTAAGTTGTAAAATCGTCTCAAAATCGTCTCAAAATCTTTCACTTTATACGTAAAAGATTACCAACATTTTTGTGATGTGCAAGAAGATTCGACTGACAGTCAGGCGGGGATACGGAGGGAGGCAATCGATGCAAGATCGGCGTAAAGTAGCTTATAGCTGTGTTTCGTACGATGGGTGAGAAAGCCAGAACCTCACCTTCGTTACGCTCGCTCTGTTCCACTCCCCTTCAGATTGGCAACATGCGAGCAATGCCATCGGTATGGCAAGCATCCATAGACTACGGTAACTGCTTAACATTAGATGAGTCGCTTATTTTCAGACATTTTTAATCCTATCAAAAGCTTTTTTTTATTTAGTACGTTTTCTATGAAATGTATATAAAATTAATTTGAAATGGTTAAATAAAGTGTCTGATTAAATACCTACATCAGGTTTTATCAGACCTGAGTCTTAAGTTTTGTTAAGTTCTTAACTCTCTAAAGTACATTTAAAATAACTTTTTTTTCTAGTCCTTTCAATAAAATAACGTTCCCTCGTCGACAACAGACATTCAATATGGACGTAAAACTCTAGTGGCTAAAAGGCACTTTTATATTCCAGCCACGAATGCACTTCTGTTGAAGTCCCTACATTATTCTTTTGGACCATTAATCAAGTACATCGCAAAACCTTCTGTACCTTCGATGAAAAGTTATCGCCTTTACTTTATATTCAATTCGTGAAAATGTCTCTCCATACATCTTTTATTGGAGCTATTTTTTCAGACAGTCACCGTGATCCTGATTTATTAGATTTTTTTTCTAAAACCCATTTAATTTAATTTTAGACAAATGAAAGTCCAACTTACATTTTGCATTAAGATACCAATTTTAGATAGTTGTAGGTACAGAAAAAAATCTATCCAATTATAAGAAATAAATGTTGAGATGGACTAGAGTCTGAGAGCAAACTTGGAACTGTTTAAATTGTCTCAAACTGGGCAAAGACTTCGCCCATGTTTCTTCATTTTTCGCGTCATCCATACACCTTTCAGATCTCGCGCGACGTCTTAGGTTTCCATTTTTTTTAAGAAGTTTACTAGCAATGTTTCTTTACCACATTACTAGTATTCCCTTTAGGCCCTCCAACTAAGCTAATGTTTGTGTTAAGAGTGGGCTCACGTCAGTACTTTAATGACCAGGATTGGGATCGAACCCGGAACCTCTCAACTACGAGGACGGCCCCTCTAACCAGAAGACTTTTGACGCTACAAAGTTACTTACTAAGTTATGATTTATATAGTTCTTTTCTTCATAAAGACTTGTGCTGCGACTCTTATGGCCATAGAACATGGTTTATTTGCCAATAACCCTCGTGTCTTCGTGAAATTAACAAACTATGATAGGTAGGTACTTGAAAACAGACCTACCATAAGCCCTTGCTGAGTTCAAATTATATTAATCCCCTTTACAGGACCTGAATTCATTATATCATTTCATTAAGTCAGTCATGCCTTGAGACGAAAATAAGCTTAAGGTAGTTCGTATACTTACTAACTAATCACGGTTGACACAAATTTACTTAGTCTTGATAAGGGTCTAAGATTGGAACGTTAAGAATCTCAGTACCCAATGTTCTTAGTTTTGATTTAGGAGAGAAATTTACGCACCTGCGTATTTATCAACCCTTTAAATATACCTAGTGTTATTTTAATCATTATAATCATTTATAAATTAAGTTATTGGAAATAGAAAGATATCTAACAAAACGAGTGTAAAAACCTGGACTAATCGGATTGCTTCAAATACTTAAAAAGACATGGCTAGGAAAAATAGACTCAAGTCAGTTGAAAGACTTAAAGAAGTTCGAAACATGTGTTTTGATCGTTTTTGAGTCCTCTCGTAGACGGTCTTTCCTGAATATTTTATTAGGTTGCCGGTCAAACGAAGCGTGACTTTTTCGCCCCGACATCTGGTCACACCGATCGATCACAAGCTTGCCGAATCCATTGTTGAGTCAATTACATTACTTTGTATTTCCGTTTTGGAGCTTGGAACCAATAGAACCCACATGTAATAGGTATGGCCACTAGACAAACTGTTTTAATGATTGATTGAACCAGGTGTGACGATTGTACAAATGAAATTTACATTTACTGTTGAATAGGTTTGGCTATAAAAGTCAGCATTTTACCAAAAATGTTTTGAGATCCGCAAATTTTATTTTATATTTGCCTTGTTTATAAATAAAAGGTTTGTAAATACATTTCAAGGGATACCGTAAGCTCTGAACGGTTTAAAAAACTTTTGTTTTATGTTATTATAAGCGGAAATTAAACACGATTACCCGTCACACTTTGAGAAGGGTAGCCAGATAATTTTCAAGATTATTTTGTTGGTCTATTTAGCTGGAGTTAAAGTATTTGCTTTATTAAGTTGAGTGACCCATTTAAATAAAGTGCTTAGAATAAAAATTTAAATCGAAACGAGTTTCTTCTTACTTATACCCTGAATACTAATGACTAAATAAGCTAATATAAATAAACCCAGCTTATGTATCGAATTAAATATTGTTATTTGTAGTGCTATAACGTACTGTCTGTAGATTTAACGCATACGATGGTGATCTGGTGTCCTGAAATACAGCTCCCGAACCTAATTTAGGCACCGGTCTCTCACACATCTGTTCCTTTTAGCATGTATTTACCTTACTGTAAGTATTCGAATATTATAATTTTTATAATTTTGTAGTGAGACAATATTATTATTACTATTAAGGTGAAGGCGCCTGTCTAGCCCGCGAAGTTCAAATTTTTTGAGTTCTTTTAGAATTTTTTCATAATCTGACAATAATAAAAGGCAAATTTTGTAATTCGCGAAAAAGACCGTGTGCAGTGCATTTAATAATACATTTATTTTACTCTAAATATTGTCACGGTGGATATGATACTAGTAAATCACTAAATATACAAAAATTGCCAGATTATCTGGATAGCTGTCGTTCTTGAAATGTTTTAGAGTAAGTTAGATATATTAATAAATGCACTGCACACGGTCTTTTTTGCGAATTACAAAATTTGTCTTTTATTATTGTCAGATTTTGAAAAATTTCAAAAATAACTCAAAAAATTTGAACTTCGCGGGCTAGATGGGCGCTTTAGCCTTAAAACAGTAATATTTTATGAATATAAAAGTAATGTTTTTGTTTTTACTACCTACATTCTACTTTCACTGATGTTAGTAAATCCTTATCTGCATCACACCAAAATAAATCTTTATCATACGATATAAAAGGTAGACGTCGGTATACACCGACGTCTACCTTTCTATGTGCCTACCCATTATTTGCTTCCGTTTGAAATGCGATACAGTCTCAACAAATCTGACATCGCTTTTTGTATAAACAAGGTCGGCTTTCGCTCCCTAGGGAATGTTTCTGCCATCACAGCATTATTTTACATTTACAGCGGGGAACTTTTTGTGTACGCTTTAGGGTTTCTTTTATTCGCACTTTTCAGCTGCAAATAAGGCTTGTTTTTTTAGCAAAGAGACCACTGTGAATAAATCCTTCCACTCTCCTTCAGGGCGGCGAGTAACGCCTTTGGTATTACAAGCATCTATAAGTATTGGCAATGCTTAACATCAAGCGGGTATAGTACGCCTCTTGGTCGACTTTGTTTTATAAAAACAATAAGAAATCGCGATTGTTTTCACCCAATTGGGTGGAGCTTGGGACTAAAACAACAACAGAGACGGATTAGGCATATTTTTTATACATTTTGGCTGGAGGACGAATGACGTCACGTGTTATATTGTGACAAAAGATTACTGTTGTCACAATATAACTGTTTACTGAAATATGCGCAGGCCCATAATTTTAAATTCAACGCAGCTTGGCTAGCAACCCGCCCCTGGGAAATACGCTTCAATCCTGCAGTTCACAAACATGCTTGACTCGAGCCCCCCTTTAAAAAATATATTCCTTGCCGCGCCTCTAGGGAAATTAGTTCTATAGAAGTCATGTGATAAGTAACGTACATGTGTATCTGTCACGTGACTAGATTAAAACATATATATTATGTTTTTCCAGCGTAGGGTATAAAATGTCGTATGGTAATTAAGATTAGACCTTAAATTCAAAAGCATAGCCGAAAATGTGTGTAAGTTGAAATTTTTAGACGAGCGACATGTTATTAGTTCCTACCTGTGAAAGCGTTGTGAGTGTAACTATCATACTTATAATGAAACTCGTTATTATTCACAGGTGGTAGGTATTAAAGCTTTACATTTCAGTCTACCTCTAGCTACTACAAAATTAAGATAGAAAAAAAATAATAGCGCTTTAATATCCCACTCAAAAACAAAAAAAAAACTTAAATAAACACAATAAAAAAAAAATCTGCTTCAACGATCCCCAAATTGGTACCTATTATAGGGAACGTACTGCAAAGATACCAGGCGGACATAAATTGATAGAGCCCAATAGTCATATTTCTTACGCAGCTTACTACTATCTCGTATTGGGGTAGCGTCAAGAAGGCTATAAACGGCGGCGTGACGTCATCGCTCTTATCCGAAACGTGCTCAACACCTCATTCGGCCACACTTGATGCGGCAAAGAAATAGCCTCTTATACCGCATGTGGCGCGCGAAGCACGTTTTGTTGCCTTTCAAAATTATGAGCCTTATTCGATAATACTTTTCTGGTTTAGGCGTAAATAATAAAGTTTTTTTTTAACCAAGTCGCTTTCATAAATGACGCCATTTCGAGTCTTAAATGAACTTGGTAACTAGGTACTATTTTTGTTGCTCTGTTATGCGACCATGCCCGTCACACACTCCCACCACTGGTACTCCTGTAAACCAGGATTCATAATGGTATCCAGCGATCACGCCGAGGTTTGACCCTCGACGAATCCCGGGTACAAGCTAATTTGTCTTGGGACCCGCACGAATTTAATCGAAAGAAAGAATAGGAGGGTATGGGAGATAATATGTTATATACGGTGTAATTTTGGTGGTGGACAAAAACCTAAACACAACCCTAGCCCTCTTATTAATAACCATGGATTAGCGGGCGAATAGTCACACCCCGAACTATCTCATTCTGTCATCAGTAATTTGAAATTCGAAAGCAGAAGACTAAGCATGGTTTAACTATACAACCGCTTATCCACATCTATACAAATAAATAAAATTGGAATGTCTGTTTGTAATATCAAATAAACACCTTTTCACTAAATGCATATGAAAGTACATAGGACACCTATAGCAAAAAAGCGATTCAATTTTTTTTTGTCTGTCTGTCTGTCTGTGTGTTTGTTCCGGGTAATCTCCGAAGCGGCTGGACCGATTTTGATAGGACTTTCACTGGCAGATAGCTGATGTTATAAGGAGTAACTTAGACTACTTTTATTTTAGAAAAACAAAACTTAAAAAATGGGTTCTGTCGCACGGGCTCAGAACGCGGGAGCGGGCGTTTTTGTTAAGTTAAATTCCACGCGGACGAAGTCGCGGGCTCAGCTAGTTTATTAATAAGGGGGTAAGTGAACGATACATTGCTATAACAAAACTTACCTTAAGGTACCTATACTATAATAATATTACATACTTAATATTATGCCTAATAACGTTGATAAAGTTGACAGGTTACTTTCATAATCTCTTCTGCTTACTAAAAAAATTTTATCCCATTTGTAAAAATAAATCCGTGCGTATATTTCACGTCTAATTAAAGTTGAACATGGTCCTTTGATAAAATTATAACGAGGGTGAATTCCAGGTGGTGAAACCTACTTATTTGAATTAGGAGTTAACGACGAAGGGAAGTAGGTTAAACCATAATTTATGAACCTAGATACCTACCTGTTTTGGTTATCGTCTGTGAAGATCAGATTCTCACAACGGTTACCTAACGGATATGCAACGACAAGGCAGTCTGGTACCTATGTTCAATGTAAATAAAGGCGAAAAGACAGTATGTTGTACCTATATAACAATAACACAGGGCGGAATCGATTGCGAGGACTGTCGTAAAACCTCCTTAGGCTGAGTTTATGAGTGCGCACTGGCAGCGCCAGTTGCCAACTCCAGGCTTTTTGTATACGGACGTATGGTTCATACTGAACAGCGAAATTGGAATTTTGCTCGTAATAGTAAAGCGTTTCCGATGAGGTCGTGGCTTGTTTGGAAAAAATACCTCCAGATCAGCACGTTAAGCCACGGCCAGTTCTGTCAAACTTTGGATGGGTGTCCGAACTTTGGCTCCACAAATCAGAGGGTACATAGAGTTGGCGCTCCAGGTAGCTACAGGTAATCCTTGGTAGTGGTAAAGGGTAGTCTGAAATCTGAAAATAAAAAAAATAGTGGATACCGTAATATGGCAATCGGCAGGGGTATGAATTTTTTAATCATGAATTTCCACGTCATCTGAATATATTGGACTTTCGTTACACATCACACCGTAGCACCTGTTACCTCACTTAGTGACGTCATGTTACTTAAGCTTATGACGTGTACTCCGAACACCACTTCCGCATCGGGTTGATTAACTTACTGAGAATATGGTTCAAAGGTAAATTGTGTTCTTGCTTAGTGCGGAAATACTAGGTATATTACTACTAGGAAACAAAAAGGGTATACTATTTTATTTGCAACTTAGCTTTGTAAATCTCAAACTATTGCCTTTGTGGGACAGTTGAAGTACTAAAGGTTTTGTAGACTTGTGAAATATGTAAACAGCTTGTAACCACCCAATCTCTTTCGTCTCTCTCTAATTAAATATATGAATATAAATATGCTAAATATAAATATATAGAAGTAATGAAATTATAATTAACTATAAATAAACCTATGAATATAACTATAAACCCTAACCAAATTAAGCATCTAATAATTCACTATGTGAATAGTTATCTATAACTAGTTTGGTTGTGATCTGGGTTTGAATATTGATATGGCCATGTGATCCGTATTGTCTAGTGGTTATAGGACCTAACGTAGTGAAACCCTGGATAGTAACCTAAATTCTTTTAGTGAAAGATTGGTATTCTTATGACGTATGTAGTTACAGTACCTACTTAAAATACCCTGATTAATTAAACCTAAATCTTCAATACTGTACCTACTTAACTAAACGAGTTTCATTGTTAAATAAGTAATTAATGAAGCTATGGATGTAACGAGCTGGTTGTTCTGAGAGTTAAATATAATAATTTCTCTGTAGCGATAAGATCAATTCTACATGACATTTCAATAGTTAAAAGATTATGAATACAACAATTATTTGTTTATGACAAGGTACAGGGCCCCTCCCCGCCCTGTACTGTGGGATAACGTCTCATATCTGTATTCCCTCCTTGACTTGTCTTATTTATTATGAGTGAATATTTTGATATATCATTAATGACAATTATTTGTTATAATAAGAGTACACATTGAATAACTGTATCATCAATAGTATCATTGTAGTAAATCCATTAACTCAACAAATAAGAATCGAATCATCTGGACAGCAAGAGATCTTCAGGATATCACTGAGTCAAAGTCAAACGAAGTAAGTTTGATTTCTGTTGTGAAGATTAGCATCTCAGTCATCTACTGTGATGAGAATACTAAAAGGCTACTGCCTAGGCGAAATCAAACTAATGAGTTCCGGTCAATGTGTTAGCCATTAAGTCTAGTCAGTGACTGCAGGTTAGCAACTCTATCATCTACTGTTTAGTGATTGCCAACAGGGTCTACCGCCCCCAGTGTAACCAAAACTATCAAGCTTTACATGAGGAAAACATTACATTAAAATATATAGACTTATCAGTCAGTATCCATCCATCCAGAATCTCATTACTGAACAAACGATACGGTCACATTATTCAAAAGTACAGGATTCAATGAAATATTGATTAAATACTACAATTCAATGAAGTAAATATATTTATCAGCAATGTGAATTTCAAAACTTCAAGAATTTACCACCCATTCACAAAATTAATCTCATGGAGAAGAACGGGCAAGAAACTCCATGGATGAAGCAAAGGCCCTGCCTATATTTAAATTGAAGCTTAAATATATTCCGACCTATCTATCTATCCACCTTCCTAACACCTAAGTATATTCCTATTCTGTTCTACATACCGCGTCTTTATACTTAAGGCTTTACCTACCTACATAAATTATAAATACCTATTAATCCGTGTACAATACTAGCGTAATAAAACTACATTAGGTTTACCTAATCACCTATTCATAAACTCCGATGCATCGTCCCTTTCCTAATGGAATTCCCTAATAATAGCACCTAACCAAGAAACCTAACTTTGATCTTTGTGTGTAATTTAAGCAGGTCTAGAGCTCGGAGCTCACATTTACTTTTAATTGTGCTTGCTGTCCATCACGGTGTAATGAAGGACACCTAACTAACAGCTACTGGGAATTGAGGTGGTTAGGCTCGATGGGAAACTATAACCTCTAACCAAGACATCTAACTACCTTCGATCTTTGTGTGTAAATCAAGCAACACTAGAGTTCGCGACTCACATTTACATTTACTTGAGCTGTCCAACACGGTGCAATGATGGACACCTAACTAACAGCTTCTGAGGGGTTGAGGTGGTTAGGCTCGAGGGGAATTCTATAACCTCTAACGTTCCCTACGTGTCGGTTATCCACGTGGCCGAAGCCGGGCTGACTGGGGTGTGGACTTCCAACGGACCAGGGACAATAATTGTGTATAAATATAAATATATATAGATAGACCGAACGGATGACTCTAAGTACAGGTAGTGAGTTGCCTAAGCCTGCTCCCACTTCGACGGGAACCTCACCCCACGTACATAGAATACACCAGAACGGGGTGCTTAGCCGAGCCCAATGCAAGGGAAAAACGACTTCTGGAGCGCACCAACTGACCCAGACCTAACCAATGAGAGGACGATGCAATGAACACCAGCGTACCAGCGCCATTACACCCCATGGAACCATGACCATGGATCAAAGTAAGCCGCACACAAGTATCAAATTACCGAACGCGAATCCCCGTATATCTACATTATACCACCAGAAAACACACCTACAACATTCAATAAAACGAGCCCATGAAGACCTGCTTTATCAAACATTGAGCACTTCCGGATGGTATTTTATTATATAAAAATGGCTAGAATAAACACTATGACCGACCGAGATTCCCCGTTTAACTACAACGATACCATTAGAAAATACACCTACAATATTCAACAAAACCAGCCCATAAGGCTTGCTTTATTAAACATTGAGTACATTCAGATGGTATATATTAATATAAATTAAATCTATGAACGCGACTGACTATAAACTTGATACTTGTGTTTAGCTTGGGAGCTCTAAATGAATGACCACGAAATTAGCTGTGCAAGGCCTTTTATAATCTCGCCACCTGACGCTATCATGTATATTTCCTACCTTCAATATTTTTATAAACTAGAGACGCGCAAAGTCAGAATTTCTACGAATTCAATCTCACAATACCGAACGTAATTCGATCAATCTTTATATAGGAAGGTATACGTCTAATACTTTGGCTAATATCCTGGATATAAACAATATTCTAATTATCAAAACTACTAAGTGAATTGTGCCTAAAATATATAGACTATTTCTAACTCCTCCACTAGAGTGAATCTGTTTATCGAACTGCTTCTAGTTTGTTTTAGATCCTACCTGTATGGAAGTAATTTCCATCGATTATAATATGAATGTCCGATCGTTTACCGAATCTCAATATCGAAAACGTAAATTAGCGGCTAACCTCATCTCTAGCTTGTTCCTGCATTCTTCTCAAACTACCCTCAAATATATTTAATTATCGTCCGACGAGAGCTAAAAATAGACGCCGACACCGTGGCGCCGAACCAAATATGGTAATGCTTGAGCTCTCTTGGACAAGTTTCGACCTGCTCCAAGCCTAACATTATACCTAAATTTCATACGCATGTTTGCCTAGCATCACGCAGAATGCATTTCTTTAAACTTAACAATGAGGAGTACGCCATGCTCAATACTACTAAAGGGGAGTTTTACGCTATCATTTAATATGTCAGTCTAACTAGTTGTTTCAGAATAATAAAATTAATTAACAGATTATTTGCTTAAATTTAAAGTAATATTTAATGATTTCCTTTATTTATTTAAAAGCCTATATAAATGTATAGTTATATTTATATTTGTGCATGAGACGGAACCACGGGCAAGTCTGTTCCGTTACAAGCTGTATTCCTATAACATCTTATGTTTTTCAAGTTTCCTCCAAAGCTAATAGTTTTAGAATTACAAAGTTAAGTTTTGAAAATAAACCCTTTCTGTTTCAACCTGTATATCACTGGATGACGTTCATTGCTGCTTTCCTATACTATGAAAAAAATAACTGATCTTTAGAAAACCAGTGAATGTAACAAGTTCGTTAGTAATGTGTTTCGTGCGTCGGTGTGTATAGGTGCGTTAGTCTGTCGGTCCTAACTACCTATTTACTTAGTTATGTAGGCTTCAGGCGGTCTGAAAACTCCGCAACCAGAGCTGGCCAGTAGCTCAAACGAACAAACAAACAAAACTAAGTTATTTAAAACGTGGTGGGCTACTACATGGCTCTTAAGAATACTACTTTATATTACAAAAACAATTCTTATAACCAGCCAAGTGTCATCATGGCGTAGGAGTTAAATGTCATGAGATCTAATGAAAAATTAAAAATCAATATTTCAAGTTTACGTTACTTACCCGTTTGGTAATATAAATTGTCGTCAGTATACGTTCACTCTCTAAACGGTAGGTTATTATATAAAAAAAGAATTTTAATAATGTTATCTGTCTGTCTGTTTGCTCCCGCATATCTCGGAAACGACTGAACTGATTTTGATGGGACTTACACTGGCTACTCAGGCTACTTTTATTTTATCAAAGTACGTATCACGTGGCCAACTGCTAGAACAAAAATAAGGCTAACTTAAATCTTTATCTTTTCGTATCATCGTCTCATCCTTATAATTAGAAAACCTAATTTTCTCTGACAATACCAATAAATCTGTACTGAAGTACTTATATCTACATTTAATTCAGATTCGGGAGTTAATGAGAGTAGTCTGCCAGATATTGGCAGTGGCTACTACATTTAGAAAACAAATAAAGGAATAAAATAAGACTGGTAAAAATGTTGAGTAATAAAAAATATATTCTGTTGCGGCTCCCTTGTTTGAGGTTCAATTTAGTAAAAGGTGGGTGTTGTAAATTTTGAGCACGTTCATTAGGCCCCCTCGGGTCCTCGCCCGACCGTTAGCAGCGACACACGGCGGAATTCCTTAATAACATTTCCTTAATTTAAGACTCCCCTACGTAGAGGTTCATTGGCGAAAATTCTATATCAACACTTTGGCCCGAAAGGGAGTTACGTGAGTTTGAACTTTGCATTTGAATGCTAAGCAGTTGAAGTTAAATATACATAATAAGAGGAGCGTTTTTCAAGGCGTCAATAGCCTACTGGTTAGAGGGGCCGCTCGTAGCTAAGAGGTTCCGGGTTCGATCCCCATCCTGGTCATTAAACTATTGACGTGAGGCCACTCCTAACATAAGCATTAGCTGAGCTGGAAGGACTCGTAATGTGATAAAGTCACATTGCTAGTAATATTCAGAAAAAAAACAACTGTGTAATCACTTTTCTTCTTCGGTTTCTTTAAATTAGACAAAGTACCTTCTAACTGCAAATGTTTTAGAATGACAGCCACGAGGCGGACATACCTAGTATAGTATGGGACACTAGGGTAGGGTGGGGAGCAGTGTTTGGACATCGTACATAATATCCCATACCTATTGCCAATTTACCATGTCAGTATTGTATTATCTTTCAAAAAATGTCTCCCTAACACCAACAAACCCGCTTTTCCATATTACCGCTAAGAGTATACCATCACCCTAGCACTGAGAAAAAGAAAACGACGAAAACGAATGATTTTTGTTGTTCCGAGTAGTACCTATCTCTACCTACCTGGTTACCTATCTCTTTTGGTATTTTTTACGAAAGGTTTTGTAATCAGAGCATATAACTAAGCGTTACATAGATCTTGCTGTATCTAATCACAAAACTTATAGTAAACAACAATAAATACCTACATCAATACCAAATTTTCCGTCGTAATTTTTTCCTCAGTGTGTATTTCTATAAAACTACAATAAAAAGTTCCTAACAAATAAGTTGGCATCACCGGCTACCTATTCATGAAACAAAATAAACTAACCATGAAATAATCAAGATGGAATTTATTAAGAGTTTACGACGAGACGTCCAGTCACGTACAGTTAACTACGGAAAAGGGACTGAGTCTTACTTTCGATAGCCGATGGTCCGGCAAGGGGGGTAAAATGGTACACTTTATTGTCCACTAGCTGTGCTCGCGACTTCGTCCGCGTGGAATTTAATTGACAAAGTTTCATACAAACTTTCATCCCCTATTTTATCCCCTTGGGGGTAAAATTAATCAAAATCCTTTCTTAGCGGATGCCTACGTTATAACATCTACCTGCATGCCAAATTTCAGCCCGATCCGTCCAGTGATTTGGGCTGTGCGTTGATAGATCACTATGTCAGTCAGTTAGTCAGTCACCTTTGAGTTATATATATTTAGATTGGAGATTACGAGACATACGGCAGGATCTTTTCAAGGTGCGGGCTGGATTCGGTGCAGGAACAACCACAATCAATAATTGAAGTGTTGTCGATGTCTTGCGCTGTGACATCACGACATTATAACGGTGGTAGAGTCAAGCTGTAGCCAAATTACTACAGCTCATATAGGGGCTCGCTCTACCTGGGTAATACTCGTATTCCGTTAGAGCCACAAAAGATTGGCGAAATAATAATAATAATAGTTTATTTTCACTTCCTTATATAATTACAGTTTTTCACTGGCACCCAAACTAGGACAGCCTGTATTTCAGGTGCCAGGAAATGTACGTAGCTATTATAGGTGCGTTTCGTATGATAAGCGAAGAGTCGAAAGACCAACCCCGCCTCCCTTTTCCTCCCTCTGTCTCTCTCTCTCCTTCAGGTTGATAACGTGCGAGCAACGCTTATAGCATTGCAACCATCTATAGGCTACGGTAACTGCTTAAATCGATTAGTTCGATGTTATGCCGTCTTTGTTAAAAAAAAAAAAAAAAAAACTTGTTAATATTTTTCAAAATGTTTGATGGTAGTTTAAAAGATTTTGATAAGCCTATTTCTTTTCTACGCAAAAAAGTGGTATTTTGACACCTATATATACGTACATAAACCACCTTTAATCTGAGGCGTTCACCATAAAGATGGTAGCAGGCTGCAGGTTGGATGAACCAACGCGGCTTTATGTTTAATAGCTGATATCGGTATGATAGTTATTTTTGAGGAATTTGATAATCACAACGCTATAAGAGAAGTACCTCTTGATATACTTTATCACGACGTTCGTTCACTGGCCAAATTAAATTTATTGCCGCTAGTCCACGAGATGGCAATATCGATACAGCGGTCACGATTTTATTGCCAATAAATATTCTTTATTAGCAGCATTACGGGATGCTATCGTCTCCTGCCTTTTTATAATTTCATAGCTGTACTTACACTGGTAATATTGGTAACATACCTATACAACGGCCAACCAGAAGACGACACGAAAGTAAATAGATTATTTTATTAAACTAGTGGTTTTTAACATACTCTCGCTTTCATTTACTAATTATTTCATTAACATGATGGTTTCTGATGAACATAAACGTTTGTTATCAGCTATTACCCTCAAAGTTAGTGACAGTAATTGCTTATGACCTGTATAATTGAGATTTAATGTTAAATATTATTATTAATTTAGATTTTCTATATATTAATACGTGAAGGAAAAACTTTCAACTGCTTAATACGAACATTGCGCGGACGAAGGAGTATGAAATTTGGCACACTTATAGTTTACATAGAGAAGGAGTGCAGAATGCTAATATTTTTTTAATTATGAATGAAATTATATTAAGTCACTAAATAAAACATAACGCACACTACCATGCGTTTGACACACACAAATTTGTAACTTCCACTATGTAACTGACTGACAAACAGTGAAAGTTTTTTTCTTTATTACGGAGGGCGGGACTTCCATAGTGCATTCTGCGTGCCAGTATCAAACAGTCATTGACAATATAACCTTACTGACCATTAAAATGAATGATGGTCGAATTTCGATCACGGGCGACCACTAGTAAAAATAAATCCACCATAATCATAATTATTGTTGTAAACAAGCCATGTATCATGAAACTCGTTTCGCGATGTTCCAGTGACACGTCCGCAGACACCCTTGTCATTCAATGGTCAGCCGTCTGTAAAATTAAATTCCAACTTCATTCCCTTCACTGTCTTGTTTTTATGCTCTGTTTGTTTTCCACTAGGGATATAATTGTTGCTCTTGTAAAAAGAAAACAAGTAAGTAGGTCACTAATGAGTTTTGAGATTTTCCTTTTGACAGTATTTTCATAAAATGTACTGTTTCACTGTTTTTATTTTATAGAACAAAGCCGGCAAATACTTAAAATGAAGGCGCCTGTCTAGCCCGCGAAATTCAAAATTTTCGAGTATTTTTATAGTTTATCCAAAATCTGAAAACATTTAAGACAACATTTTGTGATTTGCGAAAAACACGGTATGCAGTGCGTTTATTAATACATTTAGTTTACTCTAAATATAATCACGGTGGATATGATACTAGTAAATCACTGAATATACAAAAATTGCCAGATTATCTGGATAGCTGCCGTTCTTGAAATGTTTTAGAGTAAGTTGGATATATTAATAAATGCACTGCACACGGCCTTTTTCGCGAATTACAAAATGTGCCTTTTATTATTGTCAGATTTAGAAAAATTTCTAAAAAACCTCAAAAAATTTGAACTTCGCGGGTAGATGGGCGCTTTAGCCTTAAACGTACGACCCCCCTGATGTTAACCAATTACCGTAGCCTTATGCTTGCTATACCAAAGGCATTTCTCACACGTTGCCGACTAGACGGCGAGTGGGGTAAAAGGGGCTTCTTGCTTTCCCACTCATCGTACGAAACGCAATTATAACAGCTACTTAACGCGGATCTTCTGTGAGAGTGTGGTACTACCCCGTCGAGTCACCCCGTATATAAGCTGTAGTTAAATGGCTTTAGTTTGGCTCTACCACCGTTATTTTAATAACGTTAGGTTTTAATTAATGTTGGTTTGCATTTCATTAATAGGTGCATTCTATTTCCACTTGTGCCTACGACGTAGCAATGCTACGAATCTTAAACATGCTACGACGTAGTTACAGATCGAATAAATACGAAAATAAAAATAAACAGCAATACCAGTCAAATACTTAAGTTTCCAATAACGTTTACGTATTTTTATCAGCCGATAAAATCTTCCATGTACCCTCACGATTTGTAAAGAACAGAAATAGCAGAGACCAACAGTGCGCGGCTTAAAAAGGTTCAATTGTACCGTGCGACCGGTAATTTCCGATGGCCTGTGAAGATTTTCATTTTACCTACACACCGACGGCCCTGACTAATCGAAAGGAAGAGTTTGACCCTTTCCCGGAGTTAACTGCGCGTGGCCCGACGACTGTGGAATCGCTAAACCTTGCTATAAACTCCTAACGAATTCTTTCCTCACTTCCCTTTGGTCCTTTGTTTTATGTACACCCTTGCAAATGAGATGTAAATCCTAGATAATTAACCTGAAAAGTTTTGTTATTACAGGTTTAATTCGCGCAATTAAAGGATACTTTGTTAAGTTAGTTAATTAATTGAAAGTTATACGGGTTTGTTGTTATGTTAACACAAAAGTTTTGAGCAAGCTCAGGGTAATTCGCGGTAAAGTAAATCAGATTATGGTTTTGTGCATTTAACAATAATTCATTTCTGTTGAGATACTCGTACACTTCAGAAATCCTAGTCATTGTTGAAATCCCACTTAATTGTTTATTACGTCTTTAGTACTCCAATTAGAGAACCTTTTCTTGGATGATTGCGTTATACAAGGTGAAGCATAATGGGTATACTTTTTTTTTCAAAACTTTGTAATTCTAAAACCATCAGCTTTGGAGGGAACTTGAAAAACAAAAGGTGTTATAGGAATACACCTGTTGACCGATTTAACAAGTCTACAAAACCTAGTGCTTCAACTGCCCCACAAAGCCGATAGTTTGAGATTTACAAAGCTTAGTTGCAAAAAAAATAGTATACCCTTTTTGTTTCACCTAGTATAAAGAAAGCACCCAAACTTGTGTTTCATTTATGTTAAATGTGTCACAATTTGGCAAAAAAAAACATAGTTTTGCCGTGTAAATTAAGTCGAAGGTAAGTACATACCTATTAAAAATAACAAGATTTATTATAGCCAATGAATTTAAATTACAACCAAAGACGAAGTGAATTCACGAAAAGAGTAATGGAATAGATTACCGTCTCTCTCAAAAACAGGGGGAGAGACGAGTTCCAAAGAGTTATAATAATCTTTTATTTCCGTACCGAAGTGGGGTCTCGAATGAGTAAAGCGAGAGTGCTGCGATAACAAAGTAGGGGCTGTTGCACCTTTTTCAATAGTCATCATGATCGTGAGGCGAAATTCACACTGTAAATATGATTTTTCTATGCATTTTGTATACAGCAGCTAGGTAGGTACGGTTATAGAATACGGACAAAATCTGTCTACAAATATCATACTTATAATAATAATATAATAATCATACTAATATTATAAAGAGGAAAACTTTGTTTGTTTGATTGTAATGAATAGGCTCCGAAACTACTGAACCGATTTGAAATAATCTTTCACTGTTGGGAAGCTACACTATCCTCGGGTGACATGGGCTATAATATATTTTCAAAAAAAATAGGGATCCTTACTAAAACTCGAATAATGTAACCGCAATGTACCCGTGCCAAGCCGGGGCGGGCCGCTAGTTTAATATAAAAACGAAGTCCTATTTACGATGTGAATGAATTTTGAGGTGTCATTTCTACCCTCTACCAGAAACCTTTTTTGTTGATTTTATTAGGACGTATACAGGATGAAAAAAATAGTGTTTTTGTAAATACTAAATAAGCACTCGTAAGCACTTACTCGTTTCTACCCTGTATAAATTAAAACCACGTTAGTTTTAACATAATAATTAATTCTAACATACGACAAACAAAAGTTATGATTATAGCCTGTATAGATTAAGCAGTGATAGCCAATGGGTAAAGCACGCGTCTTGCGGGCACCAGGTCTTAGGTTCAAATCCCGGCTGGCACCTCTGGATTTTTCGAAATCTATGTGCGAATCATAATTTCTATATGATTATCACTTGCTTACGGTGAAGGAAATCATCGTGAGGAAACCTGCATGTCTTAGAAGATCTAACCAATTTTCGAAAGACATGTGAAATCCGCCAACCCGCACTGGGCCAGCGTGGTGGATTATGGCCTGAATCCCCCTCGTGTTGAGGGGAGGCCCGTGCCCAGCAGTGGGATGTCAAAAAGGGCTAATTTATTATTATTATTTTACAGATTAAATGTTTTCATAAAATAAATAATTTTATGAAGACACGACCGAGTTACAATTTTATTATTATGTACATAAGACCTTACATTGATAAGGTTGAAAAGGGGCTAACCTCTAACGCTTTAATATTCTCCAGGCTACGTCTGACCCGATGCAACGATTCGAACTTAATGGCCTCGTTACTTTTATGTTTCTGCTTCATAAACCAAGCTCCCTTGGCATAGCTTTGAGGCGTAGCATACCGAATACGGACTGAAAATACTAGCTGAACTAGCTATGAATATTGACGTACCTGTTCCTTAGAGCTGAGGTAATATATTTGAACACATTAAAAAGGTTAAAACATTAACAATTCTGTAGTTACATAGGTTACTTTTTATAGATCCGGTTAGGATTAGGAAAATTTAAGTTGGAGACATTTTATTTTACATTATTCCTTGAGCTATTTAATTTTACCTTGTTTCTTAACATCTTAATGGACATCGACGACCGCTTGGCGCAGTGGTTCGAGCGTAGGCCGCTCGGCTCACTGCACATGGTGGTTGCGGGTTCGATTCCCGCCAGGGCAAATTTCGGAAATGGCCTTTTCGTAATTTGCCCAGGTCTGGGTGTCACTGGGATCGCCCCCAGTCCATTGTACGGTACCCATAGTACAAGCTTTGCTTAGTTTGGGACCGTGCAGTTGGTGTGTCGGTCTGGCAATATTTATTATTTATTACTTACACTGAACTATAAATTTGTCGACGCCTACCTAATAATGTCTGCTCAAAGCCCATTGTAGAGGATACAACCGTAGCTTGCACAATGTAGAAAATGTAATCGTGCGAAGAATATTTAGTTCATTAGAGCACCTATAAGTGAGCAAGGTGTAATATTATATTATGTGAATGCCGACCAAGAAGTACTAGAAAGAGTAGATGAAAGGAGAAGCCCGGCATTGAAAATAGAAGAGGAAAGATGATCGGGCATTTGATACGACATGACGCTTTTATGAAAACAATCATAGAAGGGAAGATAGAAGGCAAGAGGAGAAGAGGAAGACCTAGGAGAAGCTATTTTGACCAAGTGAAGGAAAAAGTTAAAGTCGTGTCGTATCAAATGGTCAAGGAACTGGGAGAAAATCGCAGTGAATGGAAAAAACTCCACCGACAAGAGTCTTAAGTTGATGATGATGATGTGAATGCCGATACAAACACAAACCCCTTATTAATAAAAGTGGTATAGCGGGCGAATAGTTATACACCGAACTATCCCTTGCCATCAGTAATTTGATATTCGTAAGAAAAAGACAAAGCATGGTGTAACTATACAACCACTAAACCACGTTTATTTATATGGGGCTGATGGATTATTGCTTGCGCCAGCAACTGCGATTCGCAATAGGGATGCAAAACAGAAACTCTTAAACACCACAGGCCTAGCTTTAGGTCTGTATAACAAGGAATAAAATTATTTTAAGAATAAGTAAAGAAAAACAATCTATTTCAGAATGTGTGGGAAAAACGACAAGCAAAAAACAAGCAGTGTCTTGTCAATGTAACCCGCCCACTGCCACACGCCGCGCCCAAAGAAGTGCTGATCCCTAAATAATTGGGATAAGGCAAGGTTGAAAGACAAAATCGTAGGTTTTCTTTTACATCATCGTGGGCGTTATCATTTCCTTTGATGGAAAATAATGATGTTGAGATTTGAAAAAAAAAGTGCATTCAAAAGTGTAGGTAATCTTTTTTAATAATCTACTTTCTTTCTTTTTAATAATAACTAATAAGAGGCATGATAAGCGGTAAGTAGTTTATTTGTTTAATTCTCGTTAAAAGACATGAACCCAAATTCAAATTGCTCAGGTATTTTGTTTAGATCATCAGCAATTAAAACAATGTAATTTTTATTTTATTCTTTAATCTATAACCGGATCGCAGCGCGACTTCGACTGAGATGATACCGAAAGAAAATTAGCGGGTTTATCATTAAAAATTATTGATTGCAATCTTGATGACAGTCTATAGCAGCTCATGGAACATACTTACTACGATTCAGAATATATTCACCATATTCACATTCACTCATTTGATGCAGTAAAAATAAAGGAAATAGGTAAAGTAGTTATATTTTCTTCTTCCTAGCCATTTCCTAATTCCATTAAGATAAGTTTTCATCCTACCAATTAAATCCAACCAGAGGAATGACCGGTAATCTAAATGTCAGCACATTTACATTCTCACACAATAATTTACGCAGACAAGTGAGTGTAGACCTAATTAACTCATGATTGGTACTGTCTCACACTCCACACCGTGAATTAGATCACTAGCTTTACTTTCAGATTCGATTCAAAACCTCCCGAGATAGATCTCTTAGGCCATTCTACCACTAAGATATTCGCAAGCTATGTGACTGAGCCGCGACCCATATATTATTATGCCACTCTATGACGTCGAGAATAGAGTCGAATATAGTTTGAATTTGGGTAGCGTCATGTTCGGAAACTCAATGCTACTCAAATTCGACTACTACGGTATATGCGACTCTTTTTCCGAGTAAATAGAGTAGCGTACCAATTGGCGCACTATGTATCGAATTTCAGTCGCGTCTTGTGCATATCGCCGAGGGAGAAAGGCCTTAAGGAAACCCTTGTTACGAGTGCTCTAAAGTCAAGTCCCACTGAGTGACGTCATTTCACGGTGTTCACTTCATAAAAATGTTCTGTTTCTTTGGCCTTTACATGTAAATGCTCGAGTAGAATTTTTTTCTTCAATATCTTTTTTTGATGGTTTTCGATTTTTTTATTAAATATCTAGGTACTCCTATGGTCTTTCATTAGGGACTAGGAAATGTAAGCGTCAATGGAAAATCCCGGAATCGAATCGAATACCTCATGGTCGATAGGTAGTGTTCACGACCGCTAGACCATTGAGGCAATTTTGTTCAATATTCACAATTAAATTCAACGAGGTATTAATTCACGCCTCACATAATCAAATCAAACACGTTCAATCACTTAACGTGTTTATACAAGCGATCGATCAGCTTCTTAGTGAAATATCCGGCCTCGTAATATCTCGTACGAGTGAGGAGCAAACATGTACTGTATTAACCACGGAATAAGGAATACTGGGAGAGTCGCTAGACGTTGTCGCGTCAAAGTCGCTCGGAAATAAGCAGACTCACGGCCAGATAATAACCAACAACATGAGTCTATACTTATTTGTCGCAAGAGCGTGCATGGGCAGAAAAAGTAAAAAAACAACCGTACAAAAACTAAACCTTTATTATGCAACATACATTTGTCATGTAGCACTAACTGTGTATAGACAGCGGCTGTGAAAATATATTCGTACGCTATACTTCAAATGATTTTATAATATACAGGGTGTAGGAGGCATCGTAACGAAAACTGATGCCATGGATTCAACTCATGATTTTGGACCCCCCCCCCCCGGGTTTAATAATGCTAAAAAATTTCATCATTTTTAAATTGATCTTAGCATGAAGTCATAATACAAATCTATTTCAAGTGATTTTACATATATAAATCAATAATTACTATTTTATACATAAACTGCAATGTTAATTCATCATGACTTGTATCCATGGTATCAGTTTTCGTAACGATGCCCCTTAGAGCGTTTTCACATTATCCGATCCGATATCGGGGTAAGTAAAATATATGAAATATGTACCTGTCTTTCATATTGTCCGGCCCGATATCGGATATCAGAGCCGACACCGATATGCTGGCGGCACCATCGGACGCCCGTGAGCCGTCGGGCGATAATGTTTGTGCGTGTATCTAAATTGTCTCTGTGTGCGTAGAGCCCAATGCGCGGTGGCCATTTTGAGCTTGTTTACTAGTTTGGTTGTCATCAGTCTATCGAAACTTCAAATAAATACAAATTATACAGCCACTCTTTACTTTTACAGGCAATATATATATTATAGCAAATAATTGAAGGTGGATTCACTCATACAAAAGTAATTAAAAAACTTTCTAGGTGCGTTTTGTAGCTTGCTAAAAAGAGTATAAAATGCTCCCTCTGAATATCTAGCTTCCACAATGGGATGTATCCAGTACTGTCTGTGGACATATCTTTTTTTGCGTCTCAAACATAATAGATTGTTATCTAAATAAAGTTTTCTATTATAGTCTGCCATGATGACCTGCCCGCACTAAACTATCGAGCAAATGGCCGTATCGGAACGATTTTGTCGGAAAAATGTGAAAATAGCGCATGGCTATCGGATGTCGGCTATCGTCGTCCGACACCGATATCGGATAGGATAATGTGAAAACGCTCTTACACCCTGTTTACCGATGGATTACGTGTAATAAATTTACAACAAATTGCAAGGGAAGGCAATTCTATTTTATTCTCCTTTCTGTGGCATTATCGTCGTCCAATAACATCGGGTGCGGACGTGTCTGCCGAGGTAATTACGCTTTCGGCTTATTGATATAAGGCGGCTAATTTATGAGCAGCACCTTTTTTCGTAATTAATTTCATTGTTCCTACGTGAGGGACTCCCATGTTTCTGGGAGATGATTAAAATCCAGACTTGAGATTTATGTGAAATAATGAAATACTTAGTGCAAATATTTTCTTTAATTACTTTTCTGATATATATTTTTAATAAAGATACCACATGTGGGACCAGTCTTACGAGAATTGGGTACAGTATATAAATGTGTGAGTACTTAGTTTTTAGCTCTACATTAAATTTATATGGTTAAGTAGAGTTGCTAGTGTCAAATCGTTAGTTCCTCAGGTAAACGAAAAGTGTAACATTTCCTATAACTACTAATATTTTACGAACTCTTGCGTAGACCCTACTTTGTAAAGCTACTTTGATAACTATATCAAAGTAGCTCTATCATCTAACACTAGTTAGTGTAGTTAAGCGTTATATTCATATAATTAGATTTTTGTTTTTATAGAGATTTAAGTTGTTAAAAAACATTATTATACTCGCTGAGTCACTTATCACCAAATCATTACATAGCATATAGAGCAGCAGATAACAATAAGTAGGTATAATACTTTAAGGTAGGTAGGTTTAAGCGTCAATAGCCTGGTGGTTAGACAGGCGGTCCTCGTAGATAAGAGGTTCTGGGTTCTATCCCCATCCTGGCCATTAAACTATTCACGTGAGCCCACTCCTAACACAAGCATTAGCTTAGTTAGACGAGCTAAAGGCAATACTATTAATGTGATAAACACACATCGCTTGTATTCTATAAAAAAATACATTACTAAAGACAGCCTGTCTGATATGAGATAATGCGGTAGGTACTTGTGACAGGATCAGATACTGTCGAAGCGGGCGACTAAATAAACGGCGGATACCATCAACTGCTCGGCAATATGCGCCTTAAATACCCGATAACAACAATATTTTCCACGAAAAATATTTTGTGAAACAAAATTGATTCAGCGACGCCAATGTTGATTATTTCCCTCGAAAAAAAAATTAAATCCGAAACGAATAAATACATGCAAATATTTGAACTGCCGGCGCGGCAGGATCAACTTTTTGCCGTATTTCATAATAATGTATTTGAAAAGTTTCCCGTTTCGTCTGCCGTTTAATCTCAGACGCTATTTCCCAACAAATTTCGTATCTAAATAACAATATCATCGGTGTTACGCAATTTGTCGGGCAGTCGTTTTGATAAATGGGTAAATAAAGGAGTTACATTGCCTCTCAGCTCACGAAATGATAAACTCAATCATCCTAGTATAAAATAAAGCAAACACCTAAACTTTTCTTTCTTAGGTAGGCATCATTTATTATTTTCAGGAATAAAATATGACAATATTGGGACATATAAATTGCCTACCTGTGATAATCCCTACTAATAATAAATGAAAAAGTGTGCTTGTTTGCTTGTGAGTTTG
Source organism: Notodonta dromedarius (assembly GCA_905147325.1). Classification (NCBI taxonomy): domain Eukaryota; kingdom Metazoa; phylum Arthropoda; class Insecta; order Lepidoptera; family Notodontidae; genus Notodonta; species Notodonta dromedarius. The sequence continues at coordinate 4,822,317 of LR990167.1, forward strand.
TCTAAGCTTCACGTTAGAACGATTTGATATATTTGAATAAATTTTGGTACAGGGGTGAAAGAGTTTATGCTTTGTAAGTAGTTTACTTTTCTTCCAATTCCACGCGGACGGCGGAATTGCGAGTATGAGAGTAAAATCTATACAAACATGAAAAGAAAAACAAACCCACCTATTATACACAATCAACTAATATGTACACAAATGTTTGTGGATATCGCGCAATGTCCCGCGAAACGACTTCTATTACGGTTTCTTCCATCGTAACAGATCCGCAAAATTTAGTACACACGTAACAAATTCTTGTTCCAACCTCGCCAAGGGCGACTCTATTTGTGTCAGTTTCTGAAAGGTCGTTACACCCTCAGGGCGGGGGTCAGAACATAATAAGGGAACTTACTTCTGCATTCACAACAGAGTAAACACTCGCCTTTATGGAACGGGTCGTGCTGTTTGTTAGTGAACAAGTAATATTCTGTAAACTTTTACTCAAGCAATTATTAGATATTATTTCCCTTCAAGTGTCAACAGAAAACGTACCTGGAATATTAATATAGTTTTGAACGTTCCACTTTGAGGTAGTTGGTTGTGCCACATGTCTAGCGAGTCGCTCCCCGGATAAGTTGACTGCTAAATTGTTGACTGCGGGGATTGACACTTTACAAAACGCTCATTTACGTTGTGGGGTTAGTATTAGATTGGAAAGTATTCTAATTTATGAAGAAGTTGTGATTGAATTTCTCCACTCGCTAGTAAAACTACACATTTCGATCAGAGTCCTTGCTCATTAGATTGGTATTTGATTCTAATAAAACTTATACTTAGTCCCATATCATAAGGGTTTGAAAATGGCAGAACTACCTGCCTAAAAAGTATTTATGGACTGAGATGCCTTTAAAAAAATCAAACTAAACTACCAACATTTATGAAGGAAAGAGGACACTAACACCCAGTAAATAAACCAGTTCTTTGATATAACGTCAAGACGATGTTCAAACAATCCTCCGCGTTCCGTATAAAAAGGTTTTAAGTTCGGACGATTGTCTCAACAAACAACTTAGTCTGGACAAACTTGCATTGCTTTGTTCTGCGTCGACGAAAATAAACATTGACATGGTAGCCAATCAAGGTTTTCAATTCTCGTTCAAGATTCATAGTTTGCTTTTTATTTCAGTTTCCCATTGCGATATTTAATTATAGCAATGTAGAATACTCTCGTTGAACTCTAAACAACTGTAAGCCTGGTTCCCTTGTCATATCCTCATAGAATCTGAATTGAATTGGATCAGTCCTTCCCTTGCCAGACACCTACCCCATTACAGGCCTAACCTACTTTAATGGCATAACTAAAAGTATTTTTTTATGCAACAAATTCGGCAAACAAGCGTACAATACTCCTTATGTTGAGCAGTTAAGGTAGCCTATAGATGATTGCAATACTAAAGGCATTGCTCACACGTTGCCGACCTCAAGGGGAGTGGGATACAGGGTGGGGAAGGGAGAGGGTTGGTCCTCCGGCTCTCTCAATCCATCCAAACATACCTAATGGTGAACACACATTTTATTCTGCCTAAAATCTTCTATCGAACTCATATTTTTGTTCAGAATGGCCCCTAAAACTACTTTTACAACACGAAAAATTAGATCTCATTTGTGGATAAATCGTTCCCCATATAAGTCTCATTTCAATGATAAGAATAAGGCTCCCTTAACTTTAGGTAAGTCATTGCCGCTTGCTCAAGATACTAAGCCCACGGGCAATGTACCTCTTCACTCCGTGTCAACTTCCATTGTCCTGGCGAGGAGATAAGCGTCTGATACATTACTATGTTTACCCTTACTACTGAGATAAGCGAAATAAAGATTTAGAATAAATGTAACAAAACGTAAGCACGACCGTATGCGACAGTTATTACGGAGGTTTCCATTTGCGTAGTGCTTCCGAAATAAGGGCTAGCTAAGGTATTTCAGAGGCCAATTTCGTTTTAGGGTGATTGTCGACTTGGCTGAAACCAATAGGAACGCTTAATTTCTTCAGCTTAAGCTGTGAAGCTTAGCTAAGTTAACAGGAAACGATACGATCTTACCTATAGGTCGTGGCGGTCAGGTCCGCTTCATAGCCCAGCCATGTGGATGGTTATCCTTAAGGTATCTTTGGGGGTGATTTGGTCAGTAGTCTCTATTACGTGGTATTAAGGATCTAAATCACTGTGTCCAACGAAAACTAGCTACCTAGAAATTAATAGGTCCTTAGTTTATTAGGCTTACTTATACATTTATATGGCAAGGGTGGCAATAGTTAGCATAAATATAGAATTTAGTAATATATTGCATTATTACGACTCACGTATGTACTTAGGGCTCGTCTTAATAAATCGATGTCAAGTCTGATAGCCATTCAGAAATAGCATTCTTATATCATTCCAATAAAAAATACGTCAAAACCGTATATATACTCAGGACCCATCTCAGACTTAAGACCGATTTATTAATACGGGCCATAAAGTAGGCTTCTATAATCTGTGGCCAAGGTCTTACAAAGTAAGATGGACATTATAAGTAATGTGAGTATAAAAGTGGTGAAAAACGAAGTAGTAAATAAATAAATATCGCCAGACAAACACACAAACTGTATGCTCCCAAACTAAGCAACGCTTGTACTATGGGTACCGTACAATGGACTGGGGGGGATCCCAGTAACACCCAAACCAGGGAAATTACGAAAAGGCCATTTCCGAAATTTACCCTGACGGGAATCGAACCCGCAACCACCCGGTGATGTCAGTGGCGTGCATAGGGTTTTGAAACAGGGTAGGCAGAGTTTAGCATAAAAATAAATTAAAATTAGGCATAAGTACCTACCTAGGTAGGTACCTTGAATTATTGCTCGTGAGCTTAGTCCAGGTTTGCATGTGTTAGACGTATTTTGTTGTGAGTAAGTAGGTATTTAGCCGTATCAGATATCTAAGGTGATTGGTTGATGTTCATAGACATTGATATACTTAGGTACCTATATAGATTTTAAGACAAGTCAGTCCCTGAATGGGTCCTTCGCCGTTAGTTAAGTACCTAGATCTATTCATGCAGTTATTCACAAGGACAGATACATAGATAGACTAATAAAAGTACCTACCTAGGTACCCAAACTAAATAAAATTATCAAACTTGTTTACTAATTTATAAATGAAATCTAACCGCATAAACCATTTTAAATAAGAATTGAATACCTATTTACGATATCGTAAAATACCCCGTTCGTTTTAAATCCGTAAGTACCTAAGTTGTTTTTATTTAATCTAAATTTTAGACAACTCGGCAAGGCGCTCGCGTTGTTGTCGTAAATATCTATTTTACGTAGTCTACGTACCTATGTTGGTATACGCTTTAGCGCTGAAAAATATCCCAGTATCCTGTCATCCAAGGAAATGATTCATAAAATTTAGCATTAATTCTCTCGTGATATTACCTACCTTTCTTCTGGGACAAATCCAAGTTCTTTACGCATCGACAGTTTAAAATAAAGTTCACTTTTTCTGCATAGGGCAATGAGAAAACACTTTTATTTATAATTTAAGTTCCTGCTTATCACACACGTCACTAATTTCACAAGTAATATTTATCCATAACAACGAGGATTTAATAATTATTCAAATTATTTAGCACGCATGTAAACAAACCAAACAAACACAGAACATCAACAACAACTAACAATAATGGCGTCTAAAATATCACAATCAAATTTAATACTAAATATTAAGTGACAAAAACGCATTGTAAACTTTAAACAAACAAATTACATTGCGATTCAACCTACTAGACTTTGTCGGATTACCAAACCAGGCAGTGCCTCTAGCCCGAACATTTTAGTTCGTAGAAATTTAGTAAATTGTGCGTATTTCATTCAAGGAATGAACGTTTCTTACACGAAGAATGAGGCACATTTAGTACGTGCTTTTGCCACCGACACGGGGGGCCGCGCCGAAGGAGCGGGCGGTAAATGGTCTCCACATGACAGCATTATGCGCGCGCTTTTTCAAATATCTAATTAAAATTATTATTTACTTTTAAATATTTTTTCTGTTTGATTTTATTATTTATTATAATTTTACCATAAAATCTCAGGGTAGGCAGTGCCTTTATGCCTCTATGGAGTGCACGCCACTGGGTGATGTGACCCGAGCGGTTTACGCTCGAACCACTGCGCCAAGCGGTCGTCAAAGATCATTTGATGTAATACACCACAATATCTTAGCACAGTACCCAAGTAATCTTCTCAAAGATCGTCTTGTACCGTGTGCGGAGAGCCTAAGTTGTTTGTTGAGAAAACAGTCTGAACTTAATAGCTTTTATACAGCACTCGACTTGTTGTTAGTACATTGTCTTCGGATGTTATCACTTGTAGTTGTAAGGAGAACGGAATAGAGTTTAATTTTGGAAAGTCGCGTACTAATGTTTAATATCTAACTTAGGTACACTGAACAAAAAAATAACAACAGCAAATTATTTTTGTAGTTCCTATTATTACAGTTATTACAACAATTAAATTATCAATGCGGGCATTTCATAAGTTTTTGCTGTCACTACAAAACATGTAGTCAAAAATACTAGGGTAGCTCCTACTGTTCTAGATAAAACTCGTTACTTTTTATGTTTTTTTTAAGACTTCAAGACTTGTTTCCATCATGTAAGTTATGATTCGGCCGACTGGGTCGAGGAAGATAACCTAAATAAACAAGTGCACTGAAATTCAAAGAGAGATCACTTTCTAAGTGTTGTTAAAGTAATCATCTTGATAACAATTTTCTTTGCCACCACTCTACACGATTCTAAGTATTCAACTCTACATTATTTTAATTTAATCATAATAAAAGCTGTATTTCACCCTCAGTCCCTTTTCAATTAAATAAGATTTATGTGCTAAGGAAAATGCACATTCTGATTTACGTTCCATAATCTTAATAAAATACAATGTGTCTCTGTGAAACAATAAAACTCCCCTTTGTCAATAAGAAAGGGAAAGAAAACTTGTGAAGTGCCGCCGTAAATCAGAAACTTTAACTGTTCCGCGTAGAGATGTTCACGGACTTATTAGCATAAAACACTATTGAAACAGCCACGTTTCAAGAAAAAACTTGAATGTCGCACGCAAGCTATTAAATTAGTTTTTATTCATATTGTAAAATTATAGAAAAGGGCTAAATTATTATTATATTATTATTATGATTATACCGACGACCGCTTGGCGCAGTGGTTCGAGCGTAGGCCGCTCGGCTCACTGCACATGGTGGTTGCGGGTTCGATTCCCGCCGGGGCAAATTTCGGAAATGGCCTTTTCGTAATTTGCCCAGGTCTGGGTGTCACTGGGATCGCCCCCAGTCCATTGTACGGTACCCATAGTACAAGCTTTGCTTAGTTTGGGACCGTACAGTTGGTGTGTCTGTCTGGCGATATTTATTTATTTATAATAATTATTTAGCCCTTTTGACGTCCCACTCCTGGGCACGCGCCTCACTACGAGGGGGATTCAGGCTGTAATTGTGATACATATTAAAATCGTAAAATTATGATTATATAAATGATTATTATAATATTTCATATTATGTCAATGCTTCGACAGTAGAGCTGTAATGTATCTTATTTCATACTAGCTGAGCCCGCGACTTCGTCCGCGTGGAATTTAACTTACAAAAAAGTCCGCTGCCGCGTTCTGAGCCCGCGCGACAGGACCCATTTTTAAAATTTTGTTTTTCTAAAATAAAAGTAGCCTACGTTACTGCTTATAACATCAGCTATCTACCAGTAAAAGTCCCGTGAAAATCAATCCAGCCGTTTCGGAAATACTCTTTGATTTCATGTGTTTTAATTTTTTTACGCGGAACCCTAATTGTTATTCAAAAATTAAAGTAGTCTTAATTACTCCCTATTACATCAGCTATCTGTCAGTGAAAGTCCCGTCAAAATCGGTTCAGCCGTTTCGGAGATTACCCGGAACAAACACACAGACAGACAGACAAAAATGTTTTAAATCGCGTTTTTGATATAGGTGTCGTATGTATTTTCATGTGCATTAAGTGAAAAGGTGTTATTTTGATATTACAAATAGACACTCCAATTTTATTTATTTGTATAGATATTGCTTAGCCTATATACTTACCCACTGCTACTGCTGAAATGATTAAAGTTAATTATGTAAATTAACAACAAACTATGAATACCCAAACTTTTACCTGCAATGTAATTATTACAATTTTAACGTGGCGTCAGCTTCGCATTCAAATATTAACTGACCCAGTTTCCGTTTCATAATTTCCTTGAATAATACATCAGTTCCATTCTATTTACTCCACTCTTTCGGGCAAAACAAGCGAAGAAATTTATCATTTTACATTAACACTGAATCGGGGGGAGCGCTCTTCTTCTTAATCATTTAAAATTGGATTAAAACCTTTTGTGTCTGTCTCTAAGTTGATTTACTTAAGGCAGCTTTATTTGTAAGCTTTCCGAGGGGGGCCGGGCGAGCGATTAGTCTAATCCGCGAGTTGCTTTACAAATTCTTATCAGCTAATTTTAGATGTGGCACGCGGCGCTTTGTGACGCGTTGTATGTACGTAAGCGGTGTACTTAATCTATTTACACGCTTTGTTCTGTTTATGATGAAGGATAAGCTAATATACGAAATGGAAGGAAGAGACGGAACTGAATTCTTGGTTATGGCTTACGCTATGCTAGGAGCCAGGGTTTCAGTAAATTTTATTTATGATAAACAGCTTAAATATCTGTAAAAGTTACAGTATCTCGATGTCGGATTAAATATGTGACTCGCTGTGCCTACTCGGTATATGGCTTTAACCGAAACGGCGATAAAAAAAAACATCTTTGAACATTCATTATTTTATACACCAACCAAAATGTGCTTTATGGCTATTACCAAACATATAAATCACAGTATAACAGGTATCTAGTGGTCACTCAGAGACTGCTTTTAAATGGCTACAAATCTTTCGGAACGTACGCTACTTACCATTTCCTCCAGTTCGTACGATTCCACTCTACGAATGTAATAAATTATGATATGGGTCAGCCAGCAATGACAAGAAAAATGGATGTAGGTAGGTATCGAATTCGACTGCTATTAATTAAAATGATTAAAAAAAACCGGAATGCGAGTAATTATATAGGATGCTTCAAAAGCCCGAAATATTAATTTAAATACCAAAATATGTAAGTACCTACGGTAACTGATTCGTAAACGCCTAGTGAAGACTAATATTTATGGTTTTGGAACTATCATATTTTATGAGGCATTTGAATATTAGTCACAAATTTCGCATTCCAGCCTTAGAACATATCCAATGGCTATCCAAATAGAAAACAGTGTTTATCAATTGTATTTACGAGTAGCAGTGAACAATATTCAAGAAAAAGTTTTCAAAACTTTTGCATTGTACCTTCTTGAGATGCATTTTTTTAAACTGGTAGAAAACAAATAATTAAGAAAATGTCTTCGAATTTCATTATTTTTTTATAAGTATTATTAGTAATTTTAAATCACCTTTATAAATTAGCGCTTCAAAGTAACCAAACAAAACAAGGTTACATTTTTTATTAATCTTTCCGATCTGGCGGCAGTTTGAGCAGCCGCTATTTACGGCCACGTTTGGATAACAACATGATGTATCACTCAATCCCAAACATGCCTTCGCATGAAATTTTGAAGATGTTTGTTGTACAGCGCCGCGAAGTTCGGTGTTCCGAAGAAATTCGACAAAGACGCCGAGAACTTGTTTGACTGGAAATTGTTGGTTTAATTTTGATTAATTCATAAGACCAGGGGCTGATTCTGTTAACCGCTGGCATCCGATCGACTCGCAGTACGTCAAAACTGACGTATCGCGTCTATGAATACGTCAGTTTTAACATATTTGAAACTAACGTAATCCTACTAAAATTATAAATGCGAAAGTTTGTGAGTGTGGATGTATGTTTGTTACTCTTTCACGCAAATACTACTGAACGGCCTTGGATGAAATTTGGAACACTGATAGTTTATAATCTGGATTAATACTTTACTTAAGTCTACGCGGACGAAGTCGCAGGCAGAAACTAGTTAAAAATAAATTAAGGTGGAACGTCAAAATCAACTAAGTAATTTAATAAAATGATAGATTTATTTTCGTATGGATTTCGTTGGCCGTGGTCCATTTAGTACACACAAAGTGTTCTAGGATTTCTGTCCATTACGATTTGTTACTAAGTAATAGTCAGGATAGGTAAAAGATAAATGTAGCTATAAAATAACATATTGTAACAAGGTCCCGGCGGCGCTCGGCTTCTCTAAAAGTCTGTTTAATTATGTAAGTGTTAGGTGCTTAGATGTGAAACAGTTTATACGATTTTCGTAATTAAATTCTTGTCTTAATTAAATGGGAATTTAACGAATTTTTGTTATTGTTTTCGTATTTATTTTTGACTAAATGGAATAGCTGGGAAACTAATGAAATGTTCAAAACTTAATTACTAAATTTTTACTATTCGGTGGTCTAAGTAAGTAATAAACAAAAACATATTTTTTCAGTGTCGCATATTCAATTTTATTCAATGTTATTTCCAATACAATAATAATTCTAATATTAATTTAATATCACAGTTCAAAAAGATTACGTTTAACATTTTATTTGGAATTACTATAGCTATGTTACAGTGGATGTTACCGTGCAAATCTGAAAACTGTAAATATGTCGAAAGACCAATCGATTCATAGTTATTCCTAATACACTCAACATTTTTATCTTATTTCAAATTGCCTTTAAATCGATTGAACTGAATGTACACTTTCAGAAATTGACGGCCACCTATAAGTTATTTTGTAAATAAAAACGAACTATTTACAATATTTGAAGTTCAATATTTAGTGGTTCTTACAAAATAAAACGGAGCTTTCAATGGAAAAGAAAATTTAATTTCAACACGAAAAGTAGGTACCTAAGCAAAAGAATATGTGTTGCTTTTTATTTAAAAGCCTCACACCCGCATCCCAGCTGTATGAGAGTTGTTATCTGTCTTTTTTATGTACGGCACGTCAAAATTAAGCAGCCCTCAAATTTAAATTGCATTTGAGTACTTACTCTGCGGTAAGTTACAACTACGCTACGCGCCAACGTGTTACCTCTCTTGGTGTTATAATGTGAGAACCACTCAAATATTTTATCTATAATCGGGGTGAAGATTAATACCACGGTCACATTAATTATGAAATTGATATCTTTCATTTATTATTTAACATACATAATTAATTTTCACTAACTACTATTCAGTTCTTATCGAATGGTCATTTTCACAGCCAGTCCACTGCTACCTGCAAAGAAAATTTATCTTTACATTCATGAAAATACAACATGCTTTCCTAACTCAGTCGGTAGGCATTTTTATCTCAATATTTTTTTTTAGTTTGTACGCGGGATTAAAAGCCAGAGTCTGGTTGATATATAATGGTTTTGAAGCACACAACAAAGGGCCTTTGCGTAACATTTCAATGTATGGACGACTTTATGCCAATAGTAGTTGTCAGAAGCTTTTCTTTATTCTATTAATGTTTTCGTGTCTTTTTTGTTCTATATTTTCTGGTTTGGAGGAAAGGATTATAAAGCCCGATATAAAGGGTTGTGGGGAAAACTTATGCCCAGAGATGGACCGAAATGCATAAGTATCTACTTTTCTCACTACAAGTCATTAAATACACATCAATATTCAACTCACTTCTTTAATTGTTTTACATATTAAGGCTAATTGCGTTGTACTACTTAATTACCTCATCAGGTTAATTCCTACATCGGTTATCCAAGTGCTACAACAAATGTCAATGTGGTTACCTTCTGGGTTCCAGAATTTATAGTACCAACGCCAACACAACCTCGTGAGTTATAACCCGACGACAAACGGATGGGAGAACGGTATGCAACAGAATTCCTAGCATTCCCGTTTCCTGATTGATTCATAATTGGTTGGCCTGATGTCAATGCTTTGACTTAGATGAATACAACATCAAGTGAAACAGACTTATTGGACACATTAATTAGGCAGAATAAGAAAATAATTTATTAATATATAAGCTTATATTAGCGATCAAAATTAATTTCGTAACCAAAGTAGCGCATCATTTTAGATTGACGTCAAAGAAATAAAAATAAAAATGCCACAAAACAGTTAATTAATGAGAGATTCAAAAAGTTTACATACATACAATAGAGTATTTACCGAACATTATTTATACAGTAACGCCTAAAGTTATGAACATACAACAAAACTCAAGAAAACAGATGGAAATGTCACGCAAAGTTTAATCTAACCCCAAGGCAAAACGCAGATCTGAGAACAAAGGCCAACAGAAACAATCCTAGATATTGATCAAAGTATCCTAGGGTTTATTTGGACGTTATATTGTGTAAAGGTTTCCGTTAAACGTGATGACTATACTAATTTTAGCAGAACGCTTTGAGGTTGTGAAAGCTCGGCCTAGCAACAAAAACGTGAGAGGCTTTCATGATATTGGATAAATATTTGTAATTGGCAATGTTCATCAGTCACAAATTGTCTTATCATTATTGTATCAGTAGCAAGGCTTAACTGGTGCAACTGTATTTCTATGAAAAACTTAATATATTTGCCTTTGTTTTTTCCTAAAAGTGGGATCACTAAACAGAGATACCACGTTTCAGTATGAAATTTAAAAAAAAAACATATTTTTTTAAAATAATTGATACAAACATCAATTATTAAAGATACCAGTACAATGGTATTCATACTTTTGGCATTATACTCGCATTAATTTCAATTTTAAAGAAGATGTTTCCAATTATTATGAGGAATGGCATCATAATGTAACATAGTTCGTAAAGTATAGCCAACGGCAAATTGTAGAATTGCTAATGAAGAGCAATTTCCAGGAGAGCTGGACTATCGCCAGCAATCTAATGTCCGTAACGGGGACAAGGGAAATTTTCAAATACACAGACTGTTCTTGGAATCCGATGCATGAACTGAATGTATAATAGAATATTCTATTGCAGATAAGTATAATTACGTAATCAAACGTTGCAAGTACAGAAAAAAGGTTGTATGTGATATTTACGTTACAAAAAATATTGTCTTATATACCTTTGGTATTGAAATGTAATATTGAGAAAGAATATTATAGTGAATATCAAAAATAATAATATGGTAATAACCCCATAGTTGTATTTTTAAGCTTATAATTTCACTTTCAAACCATAACATTACACTAACTACTGCCTTCCTAATATATTCAAATTGCTTTCATTATAAGTACTCACAAAACCTAGCTAAGTTATCATAAGGTTAAAATAAGGTTTCTAGAGAGAATTTTGTTTTTTGGACATTACTGAAATTACATATTGTAATCCTAAAGCAACATGTTTAAATGAATCAATGTTGTAAAAACCATATATCCCTTTTTTAACAGAGAAGAATAAATTATAAGAACTATTTTCACTTTGACAAACCTTTTTGGGATGATTGTCTAGTAACCAAATCACGACACAAAAAACACCTACCTTATTTTTTTCCTTACAATACGGTGTAACCAGATGAAAAGGTAGTATCTATTTAGTTTACCGTCATATTGGAAGCCAGTTCCAGACATCCGTGTTTATTTTAAGACTAAATTTAAGAAAATACATTCGTTCTCCTCGGAGCTGTGTATGCTTTTATTTCCAACCAATACAGTACTTTACTGTTTCTATCAATACAGAAACGGACACTAGAATTCCTATTTATTTCTCACACTTTCTTACGAGCACCAATAAAATAGGAGTTCCAACTGTTCTTCGGGGGCTTTATTTTACTGTACACACATATTATTCTTTGGGATTTATTTCTACACAGTGCGATATTACAAACAAATGGGAGTATTTTTTATATTGAGTCTGCCTGAAGTCTCAATATAAAATGACTACGAGTATTCGCAGAATATAGGCACATATCTGAGAAATTTTGTGACTTGTATTTAAATTTTGAGGACCTATATCTTATATACTCTAAAAAAATCCTAGCAGATCATAAAAAAATGAGGCAGGATTAGTATTTCAAGATTTTATTAATAGGTCATTCCAAGTTTTCAATTCTTTTGTTGCCAAATGCCAAAAATAAATTACATATTTTACGTACTCGCTAGAGACTAGCGAGCGTAAGAATCACAGTACAGCTACTGATAATATTCGTTTATAGTACGATTATAGTATGGGCGCGCCGGGGAAATGGGAGGTTGACGATATTACCAAGTTTGTACCCCAAAGGCCGATTTACATAGTACAAGGTACTTACGAACTATTGGCTCTGTGCTTATGCCTAACAAAATTACGTAGAAATCTAAGACAAGATTTGGTATTTGCTCACAAACTTAAGTTGAACTTAGTGTCGAAGTCTATTTGACAGCGTTATGCTCTTTACTAGTAGTGTAATATCTGAAGATCTTATTATTTTCGCAATAGTTAGTTAGTATACAGTTTTTGATAATGATTTGTAGTTAGTGTTACATTTTTAAAAGCAATTGAAACCTTACCTTGGGTACATAGCGTGTAGATCGGGATGTACGGGCACGTGTCTCAAGTGTGCGTGCGGCGACATGGCTGCCGCTGCGTTGATCGCGCGGATGCGCGCGCGCAGTCGCTCGTACTGCTCCGGCTGGTACTGCGCCGCTATAGTCACGGCTGCGCCGGAGTACTGCTTGGATTGTGTAATGGATGATGTTAGTACATGATATTATTGTGACGTTGACAGACTGGCGCCATACAAAAACGAGCTTCAAGATAGAAATTGCATAGCTTTAAAAGGCTTCAATTACATGAAAATTCTAAATAACCGTCCATCTAGAAATAAGGTTATTACAAATAAATTGACGTGTCTCCGTCAAAAAATCACAATTTTCATTTAAGGGTGCAAGGATGCGAAGATTGCAATCAAGCAATTCAGCACAACTACTTAATTCAGATATGTCGAAAGCTTTCGGTCACCCTAAAAATCCAACAAAAGAGTTGACTTCTAGTTCATACAAAAAAAGCATAGGGATACTCGTACCATCCGATTATTTCCATTACGTTATTATAAAGCGATCCTATTGCAACGCTTTGGGGTGTACTGCAGCACTTTTACAAGCTCTTTTAAAGAGTTACCTTCAATGCCGCCGCAGCCTGTTCATGTGTCGCCCTCGTCAGGTCCCTGCCGTCCACGCTCAAGATCCTGTCCCCTCGATGTAGCATCCCATACGCCGCCCCTCCCACCGATACCCCTGACACAAACACACCACAAGCATCTTCATCTGCACTTCCCTCTGCTTCTCCGCCAAGTCCTCCGACGATGTCCATGCCGAGCCGAGACCCCGAACGGACCAATCGGACCATGCGGACGCATCTAAAATACAGTGCTACTTGTACATCCAAAAACCAGATAAATATTGATTTGGACGACCGCTTGGCGTAGTGGTTCAAGCGTTGGCCGCTTGGCTCACTGGATATGGTGGTTGCGGGTTCGATACCCGCTGGGACAAATTTCGGAAATGACCTTTTCGTAATTTGCCTTGGTCTGGGTGTCACTAGGATCGCTGCCAGTCCATTGTACGGTACCCATAGTACAAGCGTTGATTAGTTTGGGATCATACAGTGGGTGTGCCAGCCTGGCGATATTTATTTATTTCTCGTCAGTTTACCGAATCTAACACCAATAAGGTAAGCAGGAAATATGGTATTTGCTTTATTTTAGTTGCTAGGTTTTACAAACATGTTAGACCTCTTTAATATTTTAAAACCGCAAATGTAAATCGGTTGTAAGTAATGCAAATGACTTGTAAAGTCAACTAATTTCATCTTCCACTTCTTTATTTCTAATGCCCAAATCATCTCAGCATACCCAGAAGCCCATTCTATCATAACAAACAGAGAACACGGACCGAGTAGGCACTTTGGAAGTTTGACAAGTATTTTTTGAGAGGGTAAAGCGCTGGTAATTCTCCCAAAACTCGCAATCGCCGTCTAAGTTACGAAGTGTTCCGGAATTACGAGTTGGAAAGACGCGTTTAGCGGTTTCGCAGCAGCGGGAGGAAACTTTGGAACGTCTGAAACTTACTGTCTTTGTCTGAACCTCGTCGGGTAATTTGTTTAATTAATATTGTTAAGATTTAAGCTTTTTGGTGTGAATATGTTTGAATAATATGACATCTGTAAACTGTCTTGCTTACACACCTCAGAATTTCTTTCTTTCAACTCTTCGTTTTGTTTCTTACGATTAAATTCGCACGGATTTACGAGTTCCAAGACAATTTAAATTTTCCCCGGGACTCGTCGAGGGTCGAACTTTGACGTCATAACTGGTAAAAATTGCCGATCCTGGCTAACAGGAGTAACAGTGGTGGGTGTGTGGCGGGACTCGTGACCTACCTCGGAATTTCGCTAGGTTCCTCTTCCAACAGTTCATGGAGCGTCGAACATGATGTAGCTTGTGTTTTAGCTAAATAAATATAAATAACAATTAGTAAGTACCTATATAGTTCATATTGCTTATAATGGGCTTTATTGTCGCCAAATCACGACCAAATCTGAAAACATTTCCTTATATAACACGGTCAGGAGAATAAAAGCAATCATTGATTCGATCACGGTTAATACATGTTAACTACATGGAAATACGAAGAAGGATTATACAAATTACCTATACACTCACAATATAAGTGTATCCCTATAGGTAGTATTAAAGTACTGAAGGTACAATAATAATTTTAAGATCATAACTATGAATATTATATTTAATATAACAGGTCTGTACCAATTCAGGATTAACAGACGTCTGAGAGATCAGATTACATATTGTATTACATCTAATCTGCATATGAATGATATCGATAGAGACACGACAGGCATACCTATTGCACGTGTCTCTAATATGAATTAAGCGTAGTTAATTAAGCTTTGAAACGTACTCTGTTATTAGATTAATTAGTCATTTGTGGACCAAAAAGCTAATGGTGCGGGGTATTAATAATGATATCATACGTTGATACGAGGGTAATGGTACTTAATGAATTGATATTATTGATACATTACTTTTAGGGACAGAGTTATCTGCACAACTTACAATTTATTCGCGTCTCCTTAGGTCTAATTACTTAACACTTAACCTTAATACTTAGTACTTAACCTAACGAGCTATCAAAGGCATACCAAATCTTTTTCCCGATATACAAATGGGTGTATTTACGAGCCTTTTATAAACTGTTATCATTAAGATATCGACCTACTGAGAGCATTTCCAGTCCAAAATTTGAATGAAAACATGTTCTAAAACTAAAACAAGAAGTTTACGGTTGCCGCAGCTAGTCATAATAAGCAGCATACTAAATATCTACATAAAGAGACCGAGCCTTGACTCTAAATCTGGGATAAGAAGAGGAAACATCACTAAAATATTATGTAAAGGTCTGCTTACTTGAATAAAGCGGAGCGGTTTTCGCGACGGGTGGGAAGGAGCCAGCGGGGAGTACGATTAGTGTGACTTGATCGCCCGTGCTTCTTAACGCTGATACTGCTTGAGCGTGTGTCGCTCCGACAAGAGATGTTTCTATACCCTAAATAAAAAAACAAAGTAGGTATTAGAAAATATTCCACGAATTAAATAACACATTGTAATGGTAACGATAAAGGTATTGGTTGGTACCTATAATGAAAAATCATGTAAATACTTACATATATATCAATATCCAGACTATTCGTGATATGTAGTACGTACATTAATTTACGTTAATATTAATAACCTATTTCAAACAAAGGCTGTCGTGGCCAATCAAAACTGTTAGCTGCCATGGTAGCAATACCGAAAGTACTTGCTTATTATTACATTGACACTTGTGTACTGGCGGTATATTTACACAACATACTAAAGGTACAGGTAATTTACCTTGTCATAAAACCTATTAACCGTTCTAAAATATTTAACATTATAATAAAGGAGAAATACATGAAATACTTACATCCTTGTCCCTCACAGCCAAAATCTTATCACCTAGCCTCAATCTGCCGTCATGATGGGCGGCTCCACCAACTGCAATATGAGATACGAATATTCCACCGCCGCCCGCCGCGTCGTCCGCTCCGCCCGCTATGCCGAGACCAAGCCCGCGGACGCCTCTCCACAGTGTCACCACCCGTGGCCGTCGAGCTCGGCGTACCCGCTGTCGGGGACACACAAATCATAGTTAATAGTATGTGTATGTGTGTGAGAGAAGCGGATGCCGCTTTTAGGGATTACTTTTATGTATATGAGCGTGTGTGGCTCAGTGTCCGATTCAAAGGATCACATGAAAAAAAAATGAAAAAAAAAGTTTTGCTAATACTGTTGTAAGCCCTTGTTTGTACTGGACAACACTTTCGCACAACACATATTGTTGTGTCCATTTGCATTGCTACTGACGAATGAGGGATCTAGGTCTCGACTCATTAAGGACCACGCTTAGAACGTGTCATATCGCCGCCTCGTCTTAACAGTGAGCTAGCCGCCTGGCGTCTAATCATTGCTCGTATACCGGCACCAGGATATGAGGTACAAGATATTAAATAAGTTTGTCTGTAGAAAGGTTTGAAAGGCAGTATGCTGGTTGTAAACTTACTAATTTAACCACATTCCCTGCTTTCTGAAGAGCATCCACAGCCACTGAGTGTGGTGCGCCTTCCACTGAGTCGTCGTTAACCTGGACAACAAAATAATAATACCTACGATTAACGAGGTAGAGCTAATCTGTATCGAATTATTTACAGCTCTTATACCTAAGGGCTAGCTCGACCAGGGTAGGCCACCCTCAAACAGAAAATTGGCGTAAAATAGCTATTGTAGCATCGTTTCGTACTCTTGACTTAGAGAGCCGGAAGCCCAAACCTCACCCGCTTCTCCTTTATAGGTCACAGTAACTGCTTACCATTAAACGGGTCGTACATTTGTTTGCTGACTTTGTTACATATAAAAAAGTCAAGATACTAGTGTCCAGAGGGGTTGCCTTCGTAATTTAAAGGTTTCAGATTCGGCCCAAACGCGCTTGGCGTAATGGTTCGAGCGCAAGCTGCTTACTGCACTGAATGGTTGCGGGTTCAATTCCCGGTGGGGGAAATTTTGAAAAAATACCTTTTCATAAGTACATTCCTGGCGGTCGACATATTGGTCAGAGGATTGCTAACAGGTGGAAGACAACATTTCAACTGCCAAAAAAATATTATTTACCATATTACATTCACAAAAGTAATGTTAATGACTAATTAATCGATTTTGAATAAGTTTTAATTAAGCAGACTTAGGGCTACGTTCTGGCTCCCGCTGTGATGATATCCAGTACATTCACGGTAAAGTACTATGGATATACTACAGTCGTTGCTTGTTTGGGACCGTACATTCGTTGGTGAGTCTGGCGATATTTATTTTATTTATTTTACGTAAGCACCTCACGATTGTGAGGGTAACAATTAAGTTTATAATGCTTGTCAGTTCACTAGTTTAATACTTGTATAATTATTTTGAACGAGGTTACTGTTATCATTCATAATAAATGCAGCAGAACAATTATTACACTAGTGCGCAGTTTAGCATAAATTAAGTAAACATCAAGATGGAATACTAATTTGCTCATTTGAATAAAACCAAGATTAGAAACAACATTTCCATATTGATGTTGATAACAATCAGTGTTATTACGGAGCGATTAAGTTGTCCACACCTTTCTCTTATACGAGGTATTTCAAAAGTCCGAAATAATCATTTAGTTACATTATACGGAAGCAGTGATAGCCGATTGGTTAAAGCACGCGTCTTGCGCGCACCAGGTCTTGGGTTCAAATCCTCGCACCTCTGGATTTTACGAAATCTATGTGCGAATCATAATTTCTATATGATTATCACTTGCTTACGGTGAAGGAAAAACATCGTGAGGAAACCTGCATGTCTTAGAAGATCTAACCAATTTTCGAAAGACATGTGAAATCCGCCAACCCGCACTGGGCCAGCGTGGTGGATTATGGCCTGAAACCCCCTCATGTTGAGGGTAGGCCCGTGCCCAGCAGTAGGACGTCAAAAGGGCTAAATTATTATTATTATTTATACGGTAGCTGTCATGTAGGTGCCTAGTGAAGATATTAAATGAACTCGAAAGCAATGTAACTTGATTTTATGAGAAGCAGGCGCCAATATGTGAAAAATGTTTTTCAAAATTTTTCATAGTACTTAAGTAATAATTGAGATATACGAGTACATATTTTTTTTCAAAAATAAGTGTTTGTTTTTCGTTCACAAGCATAATTTCGGACTTTTTAAACACCCTGACCCTGGTTTTGACGACCGCTTGGCGCAGTGGTTCGAACTTAGGCCGCTCGACTCACTGCACATGGTGGTTGCGAGTTCGATTCCTGCCGGGTTAAATTTAGGAAATGGCTTTTTCGTAATTTGCCCACCTCTGGGTGTCACTGGGATCGCCCCCAGTCCATTGTACGGTACCCATAGTACAAACGTTGGTGTGTTCGTCTGTACTATGGGTACCGTGGTAAGTTGGTGTGTTCGTCTGGCGATATTTATATTTTATTTATGTACCTATTATCAAGCATCAGCTAGGTAGGATACAGAACTGAACTTTTAAAGAATTTTGAATGTAACAAAAAGCATAACGATCAGAATTTCGTTCCCCTTATTCGGATACGCATAAATTATAATATTAAATTAAATCAATCATTATTCATCACAGAGAAAGATTCACATGATATAACGCTACGTGATGTAACGATACAAAATACGATAAATGTGAAGAAATATAATTTTCTTGAGGAGTGGTTGCTAGAATTTCAATTCGTTAAATAGAATATTGGATTTGTCTTAGTGAGTGGAGTGTCATTGGCTTAAAAGCTTTTGATCTCAAAATAGCGATTATTAAAGGAAAAAAAATGGGATTGAAATTTGTTACGATTCGAGTTTTTCCTGTAGCTTTCTAACTTGACGACCGCTTGGCGCAGTGGTTCGAGCGTAGGCCGCTCGGCTCACTGCACATGGTGGTTGCGGGTTCGATTCCCGCTGGGGTAAATTTCGGAAATGGCCTTTTCGTAATTTGCTCTAGTCTGGATGTCACTGGGATCGCCCCCAGTCCATAGCACGGTACCCATAGTATAAGCGTTGCTTAGTTTGGGACCATACAGTTGGTGTGTCAGTCTGGCGATATTTATTATTATTATTAACTAGATAATTGACTACAGCTCATATATGGGCTGGCTAGACCGGGGTAGTACCACCCTCTCACAGAAGACCGCCGTAAAGTAACTAATATTGCAAGCATACATAGACTACGGCAATGGCTTAGCAATAGGTGAGTCGTACATTTGTTTTCCGGATTTTGTTATAGGTAAGCACCAAAACAAAAAAAATCTACCCTATTCTTGTCTTAGTAAGTCATAATTTAAGTAGTTACTCTGAAAGTTACGATCAATACTAAAACATGTTCCATTAATGTAAAATAATCCTCCCAAATTCACTTTAATTCAACGCCCAGTTTTAACTACTTAGTTAAATTTAATTTCATAGTAATAAAAGGGAATATGATCTTCTCTAGTAATTAAATTATTAACGGTGAGTCAGATTTACTTTGAAAGTGCTAATTAACCTTCACAAAGTTAACCTAGTTAATAACCATAACTGGACTAACATAAAGTACGGCTATTCCGTTAATCGGTTGATATTAACCTTTCATTTTATTGCTAATAGTTTCGTCATGATTTAGCTAGAGACGCTGGAATATAATAATTTTATTTACATGAAACTAAAGTGGAAAAACAAACTAGGGATCTCCTCCGGCTATTTGGGGATACCACTGGGAAAATTAACCTGTCAAATTAAATATGAAGAATTAAAGAATAAAGAAAATCTATAAAGAATTTCATTAAACAAGAAAAGTTCAGAAAACGTCGTTTAACTTAGTTCCGTGATGAGTTTTTTGGATACGCAATAAATAAAGTTTGGTATAATTTTATTGTTTTGCAACGCAAACATTCTTTTTAATTTATCTTTTTGCAATCCCTTACACTTGTGATTTTGTTTACAAAATGTTGATATTATTGCGTATTGTTGGTGTGTTCTCGATCTCCTTATTATTTTATTAAGTAGTTAGTGTAAATATGACTTAGAAGAAATGTATTGAAGTTTTTCTTGTACGCTATTATATTACACATTTGCTTGACCGCTCTTGATAAACATAAGTACTCAAATAAAGTTATCTCCTATTTTCCTCGTACGAAAAAGCAACGAGGTTCCTCTCACACACGTACAAAAGGCTCACACAATATTTGCAGGCCACTGCCTTTTTCCACGATCATGGCGAACTCAAGAAAAATAAAAAAAACATTCGTCGTAAGTAGTAAAGTAGATGTGTGTGTTCCCTTAACAAGTTCATAGGATTATTTTGATTCTACCACGGGCCAAAGCAAAGCCATAGCTTACCCAAAACCCCGTTATACCTCTTTCCAAAGTCACATCAACCGGCCTCACATGCGATAAATCGTAATCCATAATACTCACTTGTAACAAAATATCTCCTATTTGCAGGCGGCCGTCCTTCTGCGCCGCGCCACCCACGGCTAGCCTCGTTATGCTGACGTCACCGCCAGTCTCTCCCCCGGCTATGCTCAGTCCGAGCCCGCTCGCTCCCCGCTCCAAAGTCACGTCGGTCGTCTCCCAGACTGACTCGGTGTCAGAGTCTGACGGGTACTGCGAAACGTATGCTTTCATCAGTAATGTTACGGCATGGTTTATGCGGACAGGATTGGTATGTCATTCTTATGTCATACCAGTATAAAATTACATGTCAATAGCGTACTTAAGACCGCTCTCAGACTTGAGATCAATTTATTAATACGGGCCTTAAGCTCCTAAGTGAAACAAATTTTTGAGTAGCGTTTCAGAATTTGTTCCTGAGGATCCCATACAAGTCTGGAAATACTATGTTCTACCGTATGTAAACAATCCGAAGGTACTTGAGCACTCATTAAAAAATATTTTACAAAAATAAATGTGTATCTGTTTACATTTTCTCAGCCTCTATAATAACGTTATTTGAACTTTTCTGCTAAACGCATAGATAAATAAACAATTCCGCAAAGTGAAACCAGATGCCTTCTGCAACGTATTTCGTTGTTGTTTTGTTTCCTTATGCTAAATAATCAGATAATCTGAGGAAGTAGTACACTGAACAAACGGAGTCGATCTTCGTGGGAAACTTTCCTAACCAAAATAAAACAAGCTTCAGAGTACAAACAGTTAAAAGGTGTACGACTTTTATTTTTAAAATTCAAACGAAATCCGAATTTTTGACCTCTAGAGTCAATAAACGTTTTATGTTTTAGCTTTTTCCTTTCCACAGCATTTATGATCGACCAATGCTGTCCTCGCATACTACCGATACCGCTATCTAATTTTTAGCTGTGAAATCGAAATAAACCTAAAATAGACTTAAATATAAAGGGGATAAGTTTTTAGATTTTTATGTTAAACAATGTGTATTAAGTAGATACGAGGCATGCCTTTTAAGTTCTGTCGTTTCCATAATTCCCGGCAATTTTGAATTTGGAACTGTTCTATATTCGAATGTGTTTAAATTTCGAATCTCAAAACAGTTGAATGTATTTGGATTAATGTTATTGTTTAGTCACAGCGTCGATTAGAATCTGTCAGGTTACGTACGAAAATGAATCTTCCTAAGGAAAATGTTCGTGCAATAATTTTCTACAACTTTAGAAGAGGCCTGACACGGCTTCAGTGTTTTGAAGAGCTAATATCTGTGTTCAGGGATGAAGCCCCATGTCTGCGGACTGTCGAACGCTGGTATTTAGAATTCCAGCGTGGACATACTAGTGTTAGTGACAAATCTCGCGAAGGTCGCCCAAAATCTGCATTCACTGAAGATAACATCATTGGAGTGAGACAACTAATTCTCGAAGATCGTCATGTGACGTATCGAGAGATAGAGGCTCTATTAGGCATCTCAGGGACAACCATTCAGAAGATCTTGCATGAAGCGCTTGGTGTAAGAAAGCTAGTTTGCCGTTGGATACCGCATCTGCTTTCCGACGATCACAAGGCGGCCCGCGTCAGATGGTGTAAGAAAACTCTGCAAAGGTTCAACCGAGGAGAGTCAAATCACGTCTACGACATCATCAGTGGTGACGAATCTTGGATCTATGCCTACGATCCTGATTCCAAACAACAATCTACAATCTGGGTCTTTCAAGACGAGCCAAAGCCGACTAAAGTTGTTCGTTCTCGAAGCACTTCAAAGAAGATGGTGGCCACGTTCGTTAGAAAAACCGGCCATGTTGCGACTATTGCACTTGATGATTGTAGAACGGTTAACGCAGAGTGGTATACCACAGTTTGTTTACCACAAGTCATCGCCGAACTTCGAAAATCTAACTCAAAGCGACGCATCATCCTGCACCACGACAATGCAAGTTCACACAGCGCTCGTCAAACGATTGAGTATTTGAAGCAGGAAAAAGTAGAAATTCTTGACCATCCAGTCATACAGTCCTGACCTAAGCCCTAACGATTTTTTTACATTTCCTAAAATTAAGAAAAGTCTTCGTGGTCAAAGGTTCCAGTCCAGTGAAGAAGCAGTCGACGCTTTCAAGTCAGCCATTTTGAACACCCCCACTTTAGAGTGGAATAAATGTTATAATAACTGGTTTGAGCGAATGGAAAAGTGTATTAAGCTACGTGGTGAATACTTTGAAAAACAATAAAAAGTACTATAAGGTTCTAGTTGTGTTTTTTTCTTCAAACGACAAAACTTAAAAGGCATCCCTCGTATATTTTGATGTGGTAAAGTAAAGTCATAATTTTCATCTGCCATTATAACCCCCCCCCCTCTCTAAATTCATTACCCCACATTGTTTTATGAAAGCTTTTATCGTATCACCAAATCGCGTAATACTCGTAAAGCGTAATGGGTGGACACAAAAGGGCGTAAATATGAAGCGGTCTGGTACATTATTTTTTAAAATCTTTATCCCCACGGGAACCACACGATTTTGAAGTACTTAACTTAATAATAATTTTGGATGGAACAGTCAGAAATAGGTCACGGCTCATATCAATAGGTACCTACAGTGGCGGATTTACCAGTAGGCTGAGTAGGCTGGAGCCTAGGGCGGCAGATTTTTGCCATTTTTGCAAATCTTGCCGATGACTATGTTCCGTGCAATTTCAACGAAATTTTTGGATTGTAGAAATAATCTAGGATATGACAATTGTAGAGGCAAGGGCGGCAAAAACTTTACACCCTTACAGCCTATACCTTAGAAATTTGTATATCCGTCACTGGGTAACTAGTTTTTCTTTGCCGCCTATTATATTAAATAGTATATTATTGAATTGGGGCGTTGTCTTATCAGCTGCTGAGAGTGTGTTCAAACAACGCTAAAGCCTTTCAATTCTAGGCCACACAAAAATCTACTGTAGAGCACGTCTAAAAGCAATATTTGTTAGCCGGATAAGCGGAGGCTGTAAAAAATAAACGGTTAGGCTGAAACGGTTGTACCAACATTTTCTAGGTACCAAAAAACGCGATAAAGGAATAGCTTTAGACGGCGCGCGGCGGTGGGAGATGTTTTAACGACGGAAACTGCCTACTAAACAGTTTTTGAGCAACGCTAGAAGTAAAACATATTATTTTGTCAAGACATTTGTTTGTCAGAAGGTTGTTAAAAATCTAAATATTTTTTTCGATGATTTATGATAATTACAACTTTTTAATCTGGGAACACCGCTATTAAAGTTACCTTAAAAGAAATACCAAGGAGGAATTTAAATAGTACGCGGTTTATCTTGATGTTTTAAAGCACGCGTGTAAAGCGCAGGAATTTTATATGCCTAGGATAATTATAACCGATGCATCCTATACATCATTCTAAGGATGAAGACGATAACTCTTTTTCTATACATATTTTGACAGATAATCGCCGTATTCGCCACCCGTATACGATTAAATGTATATATATAAAGAGTTTCAGAATTCGGGCGTTAGACATGTAAATCTAACATACGTATTTACAATCATTACTATGAGTTATCACAGTACGCGCGACTGACCAGCCAATACATAAATATCAAAATCTCGATACATTAGGCCGCTTACTAAGTCAATTATTGTTTGTAAAAGCGGTGGTAAATTACTTGAGTACTAGACCCATGGAGAATGGTATAAATTAGTCCAAAATACGTATTGAGTCTTGACTGTATCTTTACGATGTGCTCGCCAACTATACGACCTATGATAACGGATCCAAAGGTTTATGAGACGGGCTTTGTAGCTAGCGAGCACCGTGCCAGAGGTTTTGAGGTCAAATCACAATTGAAATCCACACACATACATACGCCGTGCATGTGTGTTATACGCAGTAAAAGGAGACCTCATTTTACGACCGAAGCAAAATTACAGCCAGTCTGAAAATTAAGGCATATTTAGGTACGTAGCCTCTTGGCTTTGCACCATTCTTTTGTAAAGGAGTTATGTCAAAGGACGTTACTTATAATGAATGTTAAATTAGATTTGAAATACGGTTGTCCACAAGATAACAAACATAATTTTGTTTTTTTTCTATACCTAAAATAAAATCGTAGTTATTATATAATGCAAAAATAAAAATATATCTCTAAAATTCATATTATTATTATATACTAGCTGTGCCCCGCGACTTCATCCGCGTAGTATTGGATTATTGGGTTAAAAAGTATCCTATATGTTAATCCCGGTTATAATCTATCTGTGTTCCAAATTTCATCCAAATCCGTTTAGTAGTTTTTGCGTGAAGGAGTAACAAACATACATACATCCACACTCACAAACTTTCGCATTTATAATATTAGTAGGATTATATTTATTTGTTTTTCTACCTGTCATGGTGCTAAGATACAAAAACAACCCAAAAAATAGTTTACTTAATACTTGGTATATTATATTCTATCATATTTTTAAGGACTTATTTATAAGTACATATAACTCACACAATTACATTTAATTGGTGTTATAAAATTATTTTTGAAAAATGTGGCCTGTCCTTTTAACTAACGTACCTAAAAGCGGTGCAAATATTTTGAAAGCTCAGTTTCTATATAGACGACATCATTAGCAATTAGTTGCGGTTTCGTTTCATGAGCTGGTGGTGAAGGCAATTAATATGGATTTAATTAATGACTATTACCCACGCTCAAAGTTCACAGAGTAAAATAATTTTGCGTGAAAGTGCTTTGAGTGAATTGTGAAATAAAACCATCATTAGGCGGAGTGATTATGAAGAGAGAAATATGCGAACATAAAAAGTTTAATACATGAATATTATGTTATCATTTTGGTTAGTCTACAATGAATAATAGTAACATAGTGGAAAGAGATCATTTTAGTATTAACAAAGATGTTTACCTATGTTCTTCAACATGGTAACAATAAAGATAAAAACAAACATATTATGACGTCATTCTTCAGCGAGCATACGCTACTTTTTAACAAAAAAAAACAAAAGAGAATCGTGAGCTCCGTGATCTACTTGCACATAATGATCTCAACGATTATTGCAGCTTTCATATTTTTACTGTAAAATGCACTTTAGAAATAGCAGGATTTTACTTCTACCATTAAACTTTAATTATACCTAGAGTAAATCAAAATTGAAAAAAAGGCCGAATACTGAAACGCTATTAAAATTAGTCACACTTAGTAAAAATTACAACTTTCAAATTTGAGTAGAGATCGAGTTAACTGAAAGTAGATAAATACTCCTCTGACTTCAGTTCCGGTGATAAAAAGTTAACATTACATTTTTTGAAATAAAACTATTTTTCGGATTTTATCGCGTTTATTAACTTTATGTTCCCGACTTTTCGGTTGCTTTACAGCAGCCATGGTCACGTAAAATAGTTTTATTTCAATGTGTAGTATTCGCGTAAATAAGAAAACAATATTACATTTTTTTTTGCGGCCGTTCACACTTAACAAATAAATATCTACAAAATAGAAAAAAAATGCCAGGGTTCATTCCGTGCAAGAGAAACTCGTTGCTGTTAAAAAGTGAGAGGCAGAGTACAAAGCGGGTTGTTCTGTCGCGATAATATTGTAGAGAACCTGGTAGCTTCCTGTGCCGCGCCGTCCGCTTCCTGGGCTTCCAGCTTGCTCCCTCCCGCATTCGTAGTTGCCAACGTTTGCTGCAAACAAAGCGGAAAACGTTACGAAATGGAAAACAAACTTTTCTTTATCGCAAGAGGAAAAATGCCGATGAAATATTCGACACCCCTAGTAATTCGATACACAAAGGGGTTTTTCCAATTCGTTGTTGGGTGGTGATACGTAACTTATATCGCATGACAAGTGGTTTTTTTGTTATTCTTTTTTGTTGTTGTGAAACTGTTTAGTTAAGTTATGTAGATGGCGTTAATGTTTACTATCGAACATAATTAATAATATTTATTATTAAAAATTAAGGCCTCTGATAATAAAATAAAGACCACTTGGAATATAGTTAATAGTGAAACTGGTAAAACCAAAAAACTAAATACAGATTTCACGCTAGAGACTTCGCGTGGTCTTGTTAATTCAGACTCTGATGTAGCACAGGAATTTGAAACGTTCTTTACAAACGTCCCTGTGAAAACAACAGAGTCTTTAAACTGCTCACCTTCACTTTCAATTACACTTCTTAAAAGTAACATAGCGGCGTGTCCTATGGAATTTAAATTCGTCTACATTAACGTTCGGTCTATCATGAAAGCCTTTAGTGAAATAAAAATTAAACCCACCGAAGATCTTTGGGGAATGTCTGTAAAATCATGTAGAATTATTATTAATACCGTGGCGCCCTATTTGGCCATGATATTTAATAAGTGTGTTGATCAGGGAGTCTTCCCGGATTTAATGAAATACAGTAAAGTAATCCCCCTTTTTAAATCCGGTAATAGTAGAGACCCTAATAACTATAGACCAGTATCCGTCTTGCCAGTTTTTAGTAAAATTTTTGAAAAGATAATGCTTACCCAAATGTTACATCATTTTAACGCAAACAACATCCTGCATGATCAACAATATGGTTTCACCAAAGGCCGTTGTACTACCGATGCCGGTGTAACCTTAATTAAGCATATCTTTGACGCATGGGAAAACTCACAGGATGCAATTGGTATCTTTTGTGACCTCTCAAAGGCATTCGATTGCGTCAATTATGAAATACTTTTGCTGAAATTGGAACATTACGGTGTTAGAAATGGAGCACTCCAACTTGAAATAAATGGTGTTAAATCTTTAGGCTCTATAGTAAAAATGGGTGTTCCTCAAGGATCAATTCTAGGCCCTTTCTTATTTTTAGTATATATTAATGACCTACCGCAGATAATACAGAGAAGGGCAGAAATAGTGTTATTTGCTGATGATACCTCTTTGATTTTTAAAGTAGGTAGACATGTAAATAACTTGGACGACGTGAATAATGCTATTGTTCAAGTCCATAACTGGTTCACTACTAATAATTTGGTATTAAACAGTAAAAAA
The DNA here is from genome assembly GCA_905147325.1 of Notodonta dromedarius. NCBI lineage: Eukaryota > Metazoa > Arthropoda > Insecta > Lepidoptera > Notodontidae > Notodonta > Notodonta dromedarius. The sequence goes on from LR990167.1 coordinate 4,849,924, forward strand.
ACTAAATGTGTAAGATTCTCATTACCTAATGTAAGAAGTAGTGAATGCGATTTAGTATTAAATACAGAAAAACTTGAATTTATTAATGACACTGTTTTCTTAGGTATAACGCTTGACTCTAAATTACAGTGGGGCCCACATATACTCGTAACAGCTTTAGTTAAGCGGCTCAGCTCCGCCGCCTACGCTGTCAGAAAAATCAGACAGCTATCCGATGTCGAAACTGCAAGAATAGTTTATTTCAGTTATTTTCATAGTGTCATGTCGTATGGTATACTATTGTGGGGCAGAGCAGCTGACATCGAACGGTTTTTATTTTACAAAAGAGGGCCGTTAGGGCCATCTATAATTTAGGAAGTCGCGATTCGCTGAGGGAACTGTTTAAGGAAATAAATGTTATGACTGTTCCATGTCAATATATCTATGAGAACATAATGCATACCAGAAAAAACTTACATCTACTCGTATTTAAAAAGCTGGGTAATAGTCATCGTTATAATACTAGAAATAAGGACAAATTGGACCAACCACACTTTCGGCTAGCAAAAATTCACACATCTTTCATGGGATACTGTGTTAAGTTCTATAATAAAATACCGTTAAGCATTATCAGTCTTAGTGAATCCAAATTCAAAACGTGTGTAAAACGTACGCTATGCAGGAAGGCTTACTACACACTAGACGATTATTTGAAAGATAAAGATGCTTGGCTAGGTGCTGGTCCAGCTCCACCGGAACGGGAATAACTAGAATCTTTTGTTATGGTTCATTCCTATATTTTCCCTCTTCCTTCTCTTAATCTAGCACTATTGACATATTTGACACAAATGTTTCCTTTTAAAATATGGGCATCATGTAGCCACTTTAAATATAATTTTAACAAAGTAATATTTATGTCTAATTGTAGCGGGTCTTGCCTCATGCTTATTATCCTTTCTGAACTGTTGTCTCTGAGGTGAGGTGTTGGTCATGCTCACTTCAATGTCCTTGTTTGCGGTGGCTTTGTGGAGCGGGTCACCCTCTTCCCTCTATTATGGTTGAGGAGAGTGATGCCGCTTTTCAAGTCATGCTCGTGCGCGGGCGCTGCTTGCGGGGATTGGTCCACTCACTTTCCTCTTAACAACATTGTCGTTAAATACTATTTATTTACTTAGCATGGAAGGCATCACACCAAAGCAATTATCATAATATCCACCCCTGTTTTATCAATTATTATTTGGTTCGTAAACGTTTCATTTGATGTAAGTATGAGTAGGTATGCACATCACACTAAACTAGCATTCTCATTTTATTTACATTATTACATATATGATTATTATTTACTATTAGCTATTTAGTGGCAATGGTGTTGCCTGCTCATATTATTTTTTTATGCTGTTCCTGAGAATGTACACCATCTTTCATTCATTGAAAAGAGTAACCATTGAGTTTCTTGCCGGCTCTTCTCAGTGGAAGCAGCATTCCGAACCGGTGGTAGATTCTGACTATTCATAAATGCTTTGTTGGCTTACATGAATAAAAACAATTTTGAATATGAAACAGCCAACGTTTTTATAACTCAAGGAAATGAATGAGGCTTATTTCGTGGTAACTTTTGTTTTTGTACAACAAATTGGAAACCAACCTCCTGTTTGTTACAAAATACCATAAAATTCTAGTGTAACCACAAACAATAGTCATCAATATTTTTATGACTTCGGAAAAAAGATGAGAGAAAACATCCATAACTTAATACCAATACTTGTTTTGTTGTTTGTGTAACTACGATTGATTGACCATAATTTCCTATAGGAATAAAATATGTACGTCCCTGCCTACATAAAGGTGTATTAGTGGTTGTCTAGTTACACCATACGGTGTAACTTGACAACCACTAATAGAAAGTATTTTCTCTTCTTCTTTCGAATGTCAAATTACTAATGACATAAAGAGATAATTCGTAGTTTAACTATTCGCCTGCCACGTTCATTAGTAAGGGTTATAGAGCGTACATTCATAATAATCTCCAGTATTATAAGGCACTGGTTTATGAGTCTGTCCTCTTATTACTAGCTTTAGTTTGATAACGATAATGAAGATTACTTATGAAGATAGTCTTATATACTTTCCATACTAAGTCTAATTTTATATTTAAGCAATCTAAAGCACTAAGCTTCTTGTTTCATAGATAAGATACACACACCCAGTATAGTGACTAGTGAGAAATCAGCCTATGAAATCATGGACTTCAATCTTCGGCTCACACCTCATTAATATTCGAATATCATGCGTATAATCACAAACATACAAGCACGTCTTTAAAACGGGACTAGTCCCGCCCCACACTCCCGATACTGTTACTCCTGTGAGCCAGGAGGATCATAGACCGTTACTATACCTGCACTGCTAAAGTGCCCGAAGCAGAGAATACGTAATAACAAACGTTGCGGAAAACTAAATCAAATATATTTATTACCCGCTCGTCCTTGAATAGGTTTAATATAAGTCGTAGACGCAATAAAACATTGACATTACTACTCTTTTATGCCTTGTTCTGGAGCCTTTGTATTTGGTAAATTTGTGCCGTGATTTATAACCCCTTTTCGCGACGCTTAAGTTTTTTTATGAACGATACTTTTTTGGTCGTCATCGCGAGACTTGGTTTTGATAGAGTAGAATGTGATTGATTTCATATCGTCACAACGCATTTTAGAAGGGGAAAAAAAGTAAAAGAAATACACTTGACTTATCGTGATTATTTTGTGAGACACAAGTAATCCACATTCTATGTCTCCAGTTCAGTGTTACAGATATTGTAGAGACTGTTACTTCACTCTACGAAAGCTTGTTGATTGGCCTCCCTACCATGAGTTCGCAGACAAAATGCTTTACGTAAAATATTTATTCGCAAAATGTATAGAGCCTCCCTATCGGTCACATAAAGAACTAAGACTTGCAATACACATATTTAACGAAGACTTGCACCTCTAGATACTGCTTCAAAGGTATAAACCATCCAATAATATTAATGGTTATTGTATTAACTTATGGTACAGCTACAATAGGCACAGTACTCCGTAGCTCCGCCAAGGCATGCTTAAGGCATCGTCTACTAGGTGATACAAAATGGGTATACTATTTTTTTTGCAACTTAACTTTGTAAATCTCAAACTATCGGCTTTGTGAAACAGTTGAAGTACTAAAGGTTTTGTAGACTTGTGAAATCGGTCAACAGCTGTATTCCTATAACACCTTTTGTTTTTCAAGTTCCCTCCAAAGCTGATGGTTTTTGAATTACAAAGTTAAGTTTTGAAAAAAAAAGTATACCCATTATGTGTCACCTTGTATATGAATAATTGCCTCTTATAAGATTTAAGCTAGCCAAGATTTCAAGATTTAAGATTACACGTTCGATTAAAGGAGAAATAAAAAGAAAAATGGTAACGTCAGAGATCTATACGTAGCATGAGATATTCTCTAAGTAGAGTTATATACGGTTTAATTTGCTGTATTGTTCATATACTTACTAATGATACAGTATCGGTAGATTAAATACATTTGTTGGTTATATTTAATATTGTTAACAAGACAAGATGTATTTTGTTCTTCAAAAATAAGAGTTATGAGTCTAAAAGGGTATTTAAGGTACATTTACCTGCAAAGTTGATTGGCAAAATAAAATTGTTTTATTATTTTTTTAAAAAGATTACTAGCAATGTGTGTTTATCACATTACTAGTATTCCCTTTAGCCCCTCCAACTAAGCTAATGCTTGTGCTAGGAGTGGGCTCACGTCAATAGTTTAATGGCCAGGCTGGGGATCGAACCCGGAACCTCTCAGCTACGAGGATGGCCCCTCTAACCACTAGGCTATTGACGATAATATACTCGTATAGTGCAAAATGTCGATTTAAATTAGCATTACCTTAATTGAAATCTATAACAATATTATTGCGATTTATGTGGGTACTAATATTACGGGTGAATGACTTTTCTCTAGAGGTCAAAGACAAAGAATGGCGAAAGAAATAAATTTAAATTATTTGTTCCAAGAATTGTTGAGCTGTATGCACTGCAATAAATTATACGAATATTGTATTTTCATAATACGAAATTTCTTGAAATAACTTGACAAATTTAATTTTACCTATGTAGGATTTTTTTAATGTTTCATTGAACGACATCAACATTATTTATTTAGTATGAGGTCCAATTATGTTCCATGACCATTTTACGACATAAATTGTAAAAAATATGTTATATTTGAGATTGACTCAAAACTCAAAATCAAAATTGTTTTTATTCATGTAAGCCACCAAAGCATTTATGAATAGTCAGAATCTACCACCGGTTCAGAATGCTGCTTCCACTGAAAAGATCCGGCAAGAAACTCAATGGTTACTCTTTTCAATGAATAAAAGATGGTGTACCTACATTCTCAGGAACAACAACAGAATGTGAGCAGTCAACACCATTGTCACAAAATAAGTAGTACGGGGATTAGGGCCGTATTTATAAATCGATCTCAAGTCTTGAGTATGCTATTCACATGTGAAATTGTACTGGTATGACATAAGAATGACATTTCCAAGATCGCTCTCACAATCGAGATCGATTTATAAATACGGGTATTTGTCCAATCTATGTGCTCTTATTATATGAAACTATTAAATACTTACATTCTTCTGTAATCTGCAACTCGATCTTATCGAGATCTTCGATTTCGTCGTCATCAAAGTCCGTCTGGACGGTGACGTCACGGGTGTAGTGCTCCAACGTGATGACGTCAAAGGGCGCTCGCTCCTCTGGGCTGGGCATGCGCGGGCTGGGCGCGCACTGCGCCTCGTGCGCGTCGTGCCGCGCGCGCTTGCACGCCGCGCAGCCGCACAGCGAGCCGCGCACGCGCAGCAGCCACACTAGCCCGAACAGCGCCATCCACGTGGTCATGCTGTGACTACTAATGCCACCATAACAACACTACCCTTCACTAACTGTCACTCACTATTAACGACAATACCATTATTTTCTTGAGTCACGTCACTTCACTTGCACTATAAGTTTACAATGTAGGTTCACTGCTTAAAGCCAGATTTTATTGAATAAGAATGATCTGAAAAATTAAATGAAAACAATTTTAACAGCGAGATTACTTAAGTAGTCACCTACTTTTACGGATATTTTGAGGATTGTACAGACAAGTAGGTATTCAATCATTTTATTTCTAGTCTTCAGACGAAGCAGAACAATGATTTGCGCCATAAACTTGGGCAATTTGCGAACCATCAACAAATACATACAAATTTATCTAGTAAAGGACGTAAAACATACTTTATTACGTCAAACATATTACCAGAAAACATATTTTTACAACATTAAGATTATTAGACCGACTCTGATATCGAATATCGATAACTAATTAATACGACACAAACAAGAGGTCCAAATAAAAGGGTCCATACAATAGAGAGAGCTCATCGTATCGTATGAACACGGACTGAAGAATTGAACAGAATGGAATGTAGGTAGCCCACGCAGACACGCATAAATCTCGCATCAAAATTGCCTCTAACATAATAATAATAATAATTTAGCCCTTTTGACGTCCCACTCCTGGGCACGGGCCTCCCCTCAACACGACGAGGATTCAGGCCATAATCCACCACGCTGGCCCAGTGCGGGTTGCCGAATTTCACATGTCTTTCGAAAATTGGTTAGATCTTCTAAGTCATGCAGGTTTCCTCACGATGTTTTGCTTCACCGTAAGCAAGTGATAATCATATAGAAATTATGATTCGCACACAAATTTCGAAAAATCCAGAGGTGCAAGCCGGGTCTCTACCATACGACGATTAAATTCGAATGCTATCGTAGTGTCTAGAAAATGAAGAGAGCGAAGCCGAACGTTTCAGAACAAATTGTAAGCACAGGCCATTCTATTTTATTTTGTTTTCTCTGGTTGCGACACACGAACTCGATGATTATGATAAATGACAGCGATAAATTGCAGTCCCATGATATAAATGACAGTCCTCCGAGTGAAGGACTCATGAAAAATATCAATTCGTCACGACCGATCACCGAATTTCGCCTCCGAGGATAAATTAATGATAAAATATTGTAGAGGAACGTTTTACGGATATCATGTTCGGGGGTCCCACGGGCTGGGTTACCGTCGCTTGATACCTACTCCAATATCAATATTCGCGATGATTTTATTTATCTCACGGGAACCGGGGAAATTCAAATGAGATAGGTTTCATTTAAATTTTTCGTACCTAATCATTTGTATTCGTTGTGATTTACGAAAGTGATTAGGTATCTTATATTATTTATTCGTATCAAGATATCCTACTTAATTAAATAAGTTTTGAGTTGTTTTTTCGAATGCGAATATTTCAGAATGATAATTTTAAGTGCCCATGAAGGCCTCAACAAAACAAACGAAAAAAGAGTAAAACAACGCGCGAGCAATCTTGAAGTCAAAATTGGCAAATGTGTAAAAATGTATAAACTTTACATGTAGTCCATTATACATTTTAAAATAGGTACAGTCGGATACACATCTCAAGAAACAATTCCGGCATAAGCTGATCTCACATTGTCACTGGCACCCGTCATAAAGAGAGCTCAGCTTATACTGGAAATATTCCCTGTGATATGCAGCTAACCGTACTAGTGAACGGTGAAGGCAAACATCGTGAAGAAAGCTTGCCGTTTTTTCGAAGACGTGAGAAGCCCACCAATAACCCGCACTGACAAAGTGTGCCCGGTAAAATTTGTATTATGGTCGCCCCCTATTCAATTGGGAGCAAAATACCGAAGAATAATCGTAGTAAAACTATAGCAGATCTGTTTACCCCGGAGTATACGGTCGTGAAGGTGTATATTATCATCTTGAGCCACTTCAAGCTTGAACAATATTTTATTGACCACTCGCTGGAACCTGTACTATAAAAATGTTACGTCATCATCATCATCGTTAACCTTTTGTACTCGTGTATTGGAAATACCTCTTTGTGGTCCACTGACATTAAGCCTTACGATAGCCAGTGCCATGGCCGCGTCATAAAGTTCTTTATCCTACTAATATTGACGACCGCTTGGTGCAGTGGTTCGAGCGTAGGCCGCTCGGCTCACTGCACATGGTGGTTGCGGGTTCGATTCCCGACGGGGCAAATTTCGGAAAAGGCCTTTTCGTAGTTTGCCCAGGTCTGGGTGTCACTGGGATCGCCCCCAGTCCATTGCACGGTACCCATAATACAAGCTTTGCTTAGTTTGGGACCGTACAGTTGGTGTATCTGTCTGGCGATATTTACTTATATTTATTTTAATATTATAAATGCGAAAGTTTGTGAGTGTGAATGTATGTATGTATGTATGTATGTATGTTTGTTACTCCTTCACGCAAAAACTACTGAACGGATTTGGATGAAATTTGGAACACAGATAGATTATAACCGGGATTAACATATAGCATACTTTTTAACCCAATAATCCAATACTATGCGGATGAAGTCGCGGGGCACAGCTAGTATCTTTAAATATATACTTTTTCTCGTAATTAATATGTTATTAAGAATAAATAATAATAATTAACCCTTTCTTAGTGTCCCAATCCTGGGCCTGAATCGCTCGCATGCTGGCCCAATGCGGGTTGGCGGATTTAATTTTTCCTTCGGAAATTGGTTAGATAAGACATGTAGGTTTCCTCACGATGTTTTCGTTCACCAGATTCTCCAATATCAAATACTTACTAACTTTACTTTGGACCATACATACTAGACATTTGCTTTTATTACGTCTATTATTATTTATTTATTTATTTATTTATTTTCTCAATACATACAAATATCTTTACAGGCTAGACCCAATGCGATATTGTTGCAAACTTAAAAATTAAAAATAATATAACTGTTAATTATATAAATATTATATATTAATACTAGCTGTGCCCCGCGACTTCATCCGCGTAGTATTGGATTATTGGGTTAAAAAGTATCCTATATGTTAATCCCGGTTATAATCTATCTGTGTTCCAAATTTCATCCAAATCTGTTCAGTAGTTTTTGCGTGAAGGAGTAACAAACATACATACATACATACATACATACACACATACATACATCCACACTCACAAACTTTCGCATTTATAATATTAGTAGGATTACGTTATTTCGGTACACAAAATAGCCGTTAGTATAATCTCTGATGAATAAATCCTCTAGAGTATTGTGGGATATCCCGTCTAAGCTTTACTCTAAAGAACAAAGCATCGATACCATTTTTACGGTAACTACATGATAAGAAATAATAAAAATATACGACCTTATAGATCTAATTTTACCTCAAAGATAAGAACACATTAGTAAACTATTTGAAAATATAGGATTTGATATCTATCAGGCATAAGGCTTAAATATTATGTACCTATTGAAGAATATCTAAAATATAACTTCTAAAAAAGTTATTATAAACTAAATTGGAAATCATAAAATAAATGTACCTTTTAAATAACGTCAAAAAATGCTATGCTTATTTATGTTTCTCAACATTATATTTTATTTTAATCTTCATTGAGGCGACATTTGCAAAAAGAAATGTATCCATTTTATTTGTGCTGAGTTTCCCCATCAAAAAGTGAATTTATTTGCACATTACCTTTATGTTAACGTTATGGTCGGATTTTATTTACGTTATGTGGGTTTTCCGATAAACTGTGTTAATTAAATTGATGCACGACGTTAAATTGGTAATTTCGCGGAAAATACTTTAGCATAATTTATTTTAAATGGCAATTGTGGTGTAAATATTCGCGGCAGTACGGTAACAGATGTTCCAAAAATCCGTTTGCTTACTAACACAACAAATCTACGAATTATATAATATTTTATATTATTTTCTACTATCGGTAACTTTACTGTGAAAAAAGCAGGTAATTTATAAGAAAAACATAGTAAAGCAGGATTAGTTGTTTGATTAATACATGCCGTATTTGCTTGCTTCTTAAGTTGGATTTATTACTTGAGAGCAAATATGTGCCGAATGTTTTGAACGTATCTGCAAAGTCTGGATATGAAAACATACACAACTAAGGTGGGATTATCATTTTTTCACACAAATTTATTTAATCCTCGTATATAAAACTGTTACGTAGAGTCACACTATTTTAGTGCTAATAACTATGAGCGCGTTAATGAGAAAAAATATCAAAGCGCCGAACGTTTCAACATTAGCTATTTAGGACGGCAGAGTCAGACCAAAGTTGGATGCAATCCTTCATTTTCAGCGGCGGTATCTCACCAGAGCGGATTTGTGTTGAATTAGGAGTGAAATATTAAATTTACGTGCCACGCCTCGTCGCTATACGTACACACGTACAAGAAGATTGCTCAACAATTTAACACGGGGTTTAAACGAATCTATAAAATTTAAGCGAGCAGAAACGTCGCCGTACCTTGTACTATTGTTGCATTGTTGACTGAATGTAGTTCTTTGTTAAAGGATAAGACCCTTTATTTGTTCTGTATTTACTTTTATTTTGTTGGCTTGGGTGAAGCGAAATATACAATTTAGTTAAGTCTTGCAGGCTTTCACGCGATGTGTTTTCTTTTAGCGCTTAAAAGTTAGTAGAAAGAGGGAAGATGAAAAGAAACATTATCAACCTCTTACTTCTTACAGCCTTGAAAAGAAAAACATTGCAATAAAAAACCCTTTATGAACCAAAAGTTTAAGGTTATTTTCCCGTTTGCGTAACTCAATGTTTGAATTGATAACAAAACAAAAGATTGCACAAAAACGGATAGAAATTCTCGGGCGCGTTGGCATCAAGCCCAGAAATTACTGGGAAGTGCAATCGCAAACATTTTATTTCTGCAGCCTTTAGAGTGATTCTGAAATACGTTTACTGCGGAAAAAAGTAAACGAGGCCAGTTTCGTGATGTTGGATAATTGGCACGACAAACCTGATGCCAGTATTCCACATGATGAAGATGCTCAGTGACCTCAAATAATTCTGGATTGTACACATCCACTTGGATAACACGATTCATGTTTTCTCTCTTTATGCATGTTTATTTGAGTAGTGAACCACAAACTCCCATATATATATTTGATATTTCCATACAAGTTACATAAGTATGGAGATTGCAGCAATAAATATGCAACTATTTCTGTGTGACCCTTTTATATAGCCTAATACCATTGAATCAGGCCAAATGGATACCAACTACCGTTTAGTTAAGTTACATTTAATATCTTTCTCAGCAACCTTAAAATATATAAAATGGAAAAAAAACTGAAGTAAAAAAACGCCCTTCGAAGAAAAAATGCCGGCACACAATTTTCTGAAATCCTACCGCATAAATATTTGTAACTCCAGAATATTTTATACGGCATGCTAGAGATTCCTCGGGGACAACATTCCTCCACATTTATCCTGGAAATGTGGACCAGCGAAAAGATTGCCGAGGCAGCTTCCATGGAATCACAATAGATAGATTAAGGCGGTGATAAAGTAGTGCGGACGAAAGGAATGACAAGTAGGGGATCAGTCCGTCGAGCAAACGACCTAGGTGAAGCAATCGCATATCCCTAATGTCGCATGAAGAAATAGATCAACTCACTGTGTACTTAATAAGCCTTACATTGTAGAAATATTACTTGTTATTATGCTTATCTATTACCTGTAGTACGCTAAGCAAAATAGATTAGTAGGGATTAAGAGTAAATAAATGTTGGCTCATTTTATGATTAGATTGTCAGCAAATGTTTTTGTTTTACTTACGTAGGTATTCTATTAGAAATTTTATTTACATTTTAGATAAACGTCACATCAGTCTAATTTAAAATTTAAATTTGGAACTTTATGTTTTTAATTCACTACAAAACACTGTCTATGAAATTCACTGAGAACTTGTCACATCATTTAAAAATTCATTGCCGAGTTTCGCGATCGCGTATCTGTATGGGAACGTTTCGGGGCCGGGACGTCTTCCCGCCCCGATGTCTGTTTGCCACTGAATGCTCCGATGCTACGGTGGATAGGTTTACGCATGCGATTCATAAATGCCTTTAACCCTGACGAGTGAGCTTTCGCGGAGTGCCTGATAATGAATCCAAACTGTTAAACGGTTTTGGCAATACAAACTCACGGTGTTCGCTAATTGAATGGTCGCGGTGACACGAGTGTGATCGATTGCGTCCCGGCCTTGAATGTTTTTAAAATGCTTCATGGAATTTTGAAATATAATATTGCCTATTTAAATACTGCTCTGGACTTATTTTGCAATAATGTTGTTATGTTCCATCTTTAGTATCTAGGTACCTATAAGTATTCGCGCAATATAATGATGAGTATTTGATCAGTTTACCGGTAATAAGACATTGCTATATTTGATATAAGTAGATACCTATAAAGATTAGCCATTTAATGTCCCACTCCTGCATCCACCACGCTGGCCCAGTGCGCGTTGGTGGATTTCACAAGTCTTACGCAAAAAAATGCTGTAAGATATATTTTGTTGCCAAAACTTGTTTAGACTTCTCTATCTTTTTTAAATTCTCTCGTCACTCCCCGCTAATACATAAATTATTCAAGGTTAGTAATGAATTTCCGCACAGCATGCAATAAAATTTTTAAGCGACAAAGAAGCTCCCGACACTTCGGAAAGTTTTAAGCAGGCGCTATAAATCATAGGAGAAATAAAAAGATGCTGAATACCGTTATTGGATGTTTAAAATGGCGTTCTTACAATGTATGTAAGAATGTTTCTTTACCTATAACATAAGAACAGAAATCTCTCGCGTAGCATTAAAACTATATAAGATAGTTCTTATATACTTAGTTCTTAACTAAAGAATACACAAAATTGATAAAAAAACAATAATAAGAGATAATTAGTCTGTGGTTGTTAATTTTAAACCCAAATAGGTATATAGTTTTAACCTGTTTTACATAAGCGTCCTGTATTGTAAAACCGCTAGTAGTTTTGTAAAACAGCTAGTTATAGGTACAATCCATCTTCGACATATAAGTACACGGTAAATATTTTAATATATATAATTTAGGAAATGGCATTATTATTATAAACAAATATTTTAAGCTCTTGAAGAAATCCATATCAAATAAAAGATTGGAAATCAGTCAATATTGCTCAACCATTCATACCCATGCACATGAAAGCAGGCTTTGACAATTTACACAAAAATTTTAACAAAATTTTAACAGAAGAGGAGGCTATTTATTTAATTGTTAGATCAGAAGTTATTACATCACTCGTAGTTTATTAGGGTACTGGTAATAGAAACAGCTTTCAAATATCAATATTGTAAGTCCCAAGTACAATAAATCTTGGGCGGAATTTTCCCTCACGCATATTACTGTGATGTCCCGGCAAGTTTATTTCCTGTACAAGAGTGATGGCTTTGTTCTGATACGAATCTGCAATTCTTGTTTCTTTTGTTTTGGTTTTTATGAAAATACGTAGAACTACTACTATTACTTCTTACTTCTTGCCGGTTCCAATTTTAGCCATATTTTGGAACTTTTGAGCGTACCTATCTACATTTTTTGATTACCTACATGTGGCCTATTCTCTTGTCGGTCATAAATACTTTATATCGACGTATTATGAACCAGTAATTATTTAATTTAGGCCACGCATAAAAAAAATAAGATCCAGTTACTTGCCTGATAAAAAACAGCAGGTTATATTATATTTTAGAATATTTCTTCAGATTTTACTAAAACTATTTCTATCTCATGTTTATCTCGTTTTAGTTCCACGGCACAATAAAATGAACCAGAGTATTGTTGAAAATATTCTTTATAAAAGTAATAAAAGTATTGTACATAAAAGGTCCGCTGCTAAGTTCAAAGGTCTCCTTAATACGTCACTGGACAAATATGACGCATGTAGGGTTGAAAGTACCCACAAGCGTGCTGTTGTTTTCAGGCGCATGGGGCATTTGCGATTGGTAGGTACCTACCCTATATTTATGATAGATGAATAACAACTTCTTGCTTAGAAAGGTAGGTAGGTACTTAGTACTGAGTATCTCCGCGTCAGATTTGAAAATACGTACTTTAGAAATCAATCTGGCGTAGTGGTTCAAGCATACGCCGCTCGGCTCCCTGCATTGGGTAGTTGCGGGCTCGATTCCCGCCAGAGATAATTTCGGAAATGGCATTTTTGTTATTTTCCCTAGTCTGGGTCCCTAAGATTGGATGGATACCATTGATGGATAACATTGATGGATAACATTGGTGGCAGCGAAATGAGATCAGAAAGGCCCCCGGTATACCTTCTGTACAACCAGTTCTACCAAGTCGAGCCTGTGGCCAAACAGGGTCCAGATCATTCCAAGTGCTACGCGCTACATCATTCTACATCATTATACGTTGTGGTACATCGCTCTTTATCATCCTTCAGCATTCTTTATCTCACTAAAGTGAATAGTCTTCACTAGCATTTCTGCTAAGTGCAAGAGTTCTATAATGAAAACCTGGCTCATCACCAGTGCTGCTGTCCTCATGTAAGTGAAATTCTGATTAATTCTAATCTACTTTATTATTAAATCTATTTTATTGTGTTACTCTGTTGCATAACTATTCGTAGCATAACGTTATCTCGTCTCACAGTCTAAACATCTCACACACTATTTCTTAGAATGGCAACTGATAACAAGCTATTCCACCTATCTCGATGGTCCGAAATTCAAATGAAATTAATCTGTTAAAATGTAAAAACCTTTTAGTGGTTGGATGAAACTTATTCCCTAAATCGTAAATTGCTCCCATGCATATATCTTGGCTAACACATACCAAAAACAGATATTATTTAAGTTCAAAAGCAAGGCCGAAAGTGCCTGCTCCGTCAAGGAATTTGAGTCATGGGAAAACCTCATGGACTTCCTAAAACGCAATTTGCGGGCGTAAATCCTATATTCATATATTAGTACTGCAAACAAGAGTCTAATGAAACTGTATCATAATACTCATTTACTATAGAATCCTGTCTATCAGACCTACTCACTGAAGTTAAATTGTCGTATCCCAAAGCTAAAAAGCAGAACTTTCAGGTAGATAGGTGCCTTGCCATGGAAGAATTAGCCTTACACACATTTATACTAGGGCTACCACCACGAATTTCCAGTAACGTGAGGGTGCAAACACCTAAATCCTTAAAGGAGGCTGTGAACTTGGCCTTGTTAGAAGAGAAGATCTTCCAATCCCTCTACTGAAAGTCCGATCCCATCTGTCTCCCGCGGTGCATGTATCTATCTTTGTGAGTTCTAGTGGGTCTTTTGTGAATTAATTGAGAGTCATTTTTTGAAAGTTTTATGAAGTTTAATAAATAGGTTTTAACACAATAACTTTTTTTAAAACCTAACCCTTAACAATGGACCACCAATGACGGATTAGATTTCCCAGTCCGTTGTACGGTATCCATAGTACGAACGTTGTTCTGTTTGGCACCATACAGCCATACAGTTGGTGTGAGTAGTTGGTAGGCGATATATATTTATTTATTATCACATTACCAGCAGAGTCGTAAGCTAGCTAGCTAGCTTCTCATAAATAAAATGGAGCAATAAAAAAACACATAAAACTTTAAATCTTAAAATTTGAATAATTTTCGATCGTAAAGCATAACCAACCAGGTTTAATTCAACAACGACGAACCTTATGCAAATTAATTCATTCACTGCACTAAAAGCGGAGAGGTGCGATTTCCCCAAGGAGTTAGGGCTCAAAATATCCAATCTCCCAATAAAATTGAAAAGCTTACCAGCGCGGGCCTGTAACTTATAGCCAGATTACCATAACTTAGTTTTGCAACCGATGCAGATCGGTGAAAATTCCCAGCCCATCTGCATGTCTGCCATTGGACTGAAGTGCAAGATTGGAATTTAAAATGTTCTCATCTTGGAAACATTTGTGAAAATTTATTTCCTATCAATTTGAAAATTCCCATATTTTTTATAATTTTTGAAATTATTATCCTTAGCTGGATATAATTGTGAGCTTTCATTGGCGGGCTGTTAAATAAGTTAGGCACTTTGGCCCACATTATATGATAGGTGCCGCAGTATTGATTGCAGTATAATTAATATCTTTATACCGATCAGATAACTTGAGTCTTAACTTCATAAACATGGTAATTATCTGTAGTCCTAATAGCTGCTAATTGGGTAAGTAAGTACTCATGATTTTGTGGGTCCGTTTTAGAAAAAACTGCCCGCATATTCTTGATTTGCTAGTAAATTTGCATCCAAGATGTTATGTTTTTTCCAGTAGACATTTTCAACTCGCAGATATTCTGCAAAATGCACCTTTTTGGCGATTACCAACAATTTTAAACCCGTTTAGAACACTTTTAAAATGACGTGAATAGGTACAGATAACACGTTTTGGTCTTAACTTCGCTTTTAAACGGTTTAAAACTTCGGTTCACCCCAGAGGCGGCCCAAACTATTTGGAATTCCGCGAGACGTCTGCAAGCAAGTCACCGAAAACTTGCCATAAATAGTTTTGGATGACTTCCAAGACCATCGAAGTAGTTGACGGTGAAGCCACTTGAGACGTGAGAGCCTTTATTCAAGAAGAAGTACCTATTTGCTCTGACGCTTTGAATTTATGTAAGATACATAATGTTTTGTCACATAGAATTCATGTTACTAACTAGTGTCAACATGTCGCTGAAAAAGATAAGTAATTTGGTCGTAAGTTATCTTTGGGGTTCAGGAATACCTACAAACAAAAATCTATCCTCTGTGCACTAGCGTATACAGGTTTCAAGTATTTTAATTGATTAAAAACCAATGAATTTACGTTAATTAACAATACTTGATAAGTTAATTTTGCAAAGTACTGACGGTATGGTACGGTATTCTGTTTTCACATTATCTAAGCATTACTTAAATATAATAATTAGTTTACATAATGTTTAGTTTTAATAATATTCACCATCTATACAAATAAATAAAATTGGAGTGTCTGTTTGTAATATCAAAATAACACCTTTTCACTAAATGCATACGAAAGTACATATGACACCTATAACAAAAACGCGATTTAAATTTTTTTTGTGTGTCTGTCTGTCTGTCTGTCTGTCTGTGTGTTTGTTCCGGGTAATCTCCGAAACGGCTGGACCGATTTCGACGGGACTTTCACTGGCAGATAGCTGATGTTTTAAGGAGTAACTTAGGCTACTTTTATTAAATTAAAAAAAAAAATTGGGTCCTGTCGCGCGGGCTCAGAACGCGGGAGCGGGCTTTTTTGTTAAGTTAAATTCCACGCGGTCGAAGTCGCGGGCTCAGCTAGTCGTTAATAAAATGTTCAGTGATTTATAGGTGCTTTAGATTAGGCAGGGTTGACCCGTAGAAGAGCTTGTACCGCAGTTGGCTCTGTCTACCGAAGGACCAAAGAAACATGATAAGGACCTCCCAAATTGTAAATACAAGGTATACCTTTCTCCACCCAAAAGGCAGTTAGATAGATGTAGCGAAGTATAGGACTGTATTTCCGTGAGGTACAAAGAGGCGTGAATATAAATAATTTTCTCGACGTGTTGCCTTGATTTATTCATTTTGGCGAGGGAGTGTCACGTCCATCCACCCTGTACCGCATTTATTTACTAGTGTTGCCTAAGTATCGATAGTTGATGTATCGATAGTTGAACTTGAAAACTAGCCTTAGTATCGATAGCTTAGCAATAGTGTCAATACTATTGATGACGAGCATCGACAGTATCGGTACTATTGAGTACTAACTTCTGGTACCATCGTATAAGTATAAGGTCAAACATATTGAATAGGACGAGTGCTAGAACTTTCACCTCATAATATCATGGAGAAAATACAACATATATAATATAGGTACTACAAAGTTTGATTCAAGCCATAATGAATAATAATTCAATTCAATAATTCAAGCAATAATTTTGGTAGATTTTACATCACTTCGAAAAATTATAAAAAAAATCAAAGACGTCCAGGTTCTCACATAACATTGTCTTTCACCGTATAAGCCAGTGATAATTATAATATACATATTGAAATTTTGATTCGCACATAAAACTCGAAGGGTTCGATAAAAATAAATAATAATAGCAGGTGAATAGATTTTGAACACTGGACTTATAATACCTGTAGGACTCTACAAAGTGGGTTGTCACGTGATCACCGATATAATCAGCCAAGTGCTCATTTATACCTAGACTAAATCTCTTTCCATAAAACCGATACCTACCTAACTATTCAACATAAAGGCAAGTCAAACACAGATTTGTCAGTATCTCGTTGAGTAAATATTTAACTAGCTAACGTCTAGTTTCAAGACGTCAAGTTACATAGACATACGGAGACAACCATGATTAAGTACTACATGCCTGCGGCTTTCTATGTCTAGCTAGTAGTTCAAACCTCATGATCTATATCCCCATATTCTTGACACTGAAGCTTGGTTATTGCGCACTATAAATAAAATGTTTACTACTCTGGTAAGTGTTGATAATTAACAATCCTACAAATATTATAAATGCGAAAGTTTGTGAGTGTGGATGTATGTTTGTTACTCTTTAACGCAAAAACTACTGAACGGATTTGGAACATAGATAGTTCATAACCTTTTTTTTTTCGGGGAGGAAATCTTCCAAAGATCCCAAGGCCTCTTGTGGGAAAGGCCTGGGGTATGTGGGATTCTTACCCACTAAAACCTCCCCGGTGGCCGCCTTCCGCACGTCAGAGGGACTCCGGGCCCTCCCGATGGAACTCGCCGGTGCCAGATAGTTCATAACCTGGATTAACACAAAGAATACTTTACTTAAGTCTACGCGGACGAAGTCGCGGGCAGAAACTAGTAATACATAAAGAAATAAATCGCCAGTCTGACACACCAACATTATGGTCCCAAACTAAGCACCGCTTGTATTGTGGGTACCGTACAATGGACTAGGGGCGATCCTGGTGAAACTCAGACCTGGTCATATTACGAAAAGGCCATTTCCGAAATTTTCCCCGTGGCGGGAATCGGACCCGCACCCACCATGTACAGTGAGCCGAGCGGTCGACGACGCTCGAACCACTGCACCAAGCGGTCGTCAAACTAATAAGTAATCAGTTTACTTGTGATCCTCATGCTTTATTGTAGAGTAAATAAAACCTTTAAATAATTACAATACGACGCAATATCGAAAACCCGTTGCGGTTATTTATACCTTTGCGTTGTTATTCTGTTTTTTATTGAAATTCTCAAACGAGACAATCATGTATTAATCCATACAAATAAATAAAATTGGAGTGTTTGTTTTTAATATGAAAATAGCACCTTTTCACTAAATACATAATATGAAAGTACATACGGTACTTATAACAAAAACGCGATTTTTTTTGCTGTCTGTCTGACTCTCTGTCTGTCTGTATGTTTGTTCCGGGTAATCTCCGAAAAGGCGGCGATTTTACGGGACTTTGACTGGCAGGTAGCTGATGTTATAAGGAGTAACTTAGGTAACTTTAATTTTAGAAAAACAATTTGGGTTCCGCGTAAAAAAATAAAAACACATGGAATCCAAGAGTATCTCCGAAACGGGGGACCGATTTTGACGGGATTGTCACTGGCAGCTAGCTGATGTTATAAGCAGTACTTTTATTTAAGACAACAAAAAAAATAGATCAGAAATGCTGTTTGACGCGCGGGCTCAGAACGCGCGAGCGGGCTTTTGCGAAACACGAATCATCGACTCGCAAAAAATAATAATGAGATTAAACTTAGCATAGGCTGTTTTCGATACCCACTAAACCGATTTTCATGAAAATTAGCTAAGAACACTCTCGATCAGAATACCTATCTAACAAAAAAAACACAATTGAAATCGGTTCATCCGCTTGGGCGCTACGATGGCACATACAGACACGCAGATACACAGATACACAGATACACAGATACACAAATACACATGTTAAACTTATAACACCCTTCTTTTTTTGTCGGGGGTTAAAAAATATCTTAAATATACCCTCTCGAAAATATACACTCCTGGAAAATGCTAGTTCTGCATAAAATATAATTACCTATCACGATACCAGAATTAATTACGGACTATATTAACATAATAATTTGACCTAACAAAACGCTTTAGAGGAAACGAATTTAGCATTTTACAGATTGGAAATTATAATAACATAATCTCGAATAAATTACTTTTTACATATTGGATATAAAAATAATATGTGCAAATCAAGTAATAAATATTGCAATGTTATAAATTGTGATGTCTAATTTGCAAGACGAACATCTCACACAATCTATACAGATAAAAAAACAACCACCCACACATTTATCACTGCATTTCGAGAATCATGAGACTTATACAAAAGCCACTTGTAAATTATAAAATAAACTTACAGAAATAATACTTGAAATGTACTGATCTAAATTTATCTTGGATTATAAGCCTTGGCTGTATTAGATTAATAGCCGACAATATAAATTTAGTACCTATATTTTTATATCAATTCATATGGAGCACTTCTTTTTATTTTTTTCTGTCCTTTAACAGGTACTTATTAAAATTCATTATTAGTATTTGGTAAAACACTCAGTTATGGCGTTATACTCCACTACTGTTTTTTAAACTTTAAACAACAGAATTTTAGCCAGTATCGTTTAAATTTAGAAAATTATTTCATTGGTAAGGTATAAGTTACCTATTCTTTTTACTTGTTATATGGGTTTTAAGTGCGCAAAGTTGCGAGCGATAACTAGTTCGATAATTCAATTAAAGTATAGGTATAGGAAGTCAATAAAACAACGTAAAATATTTAAGCGGAAATATTTTTAAAAGGACGATTATTATTTTATTGCTGTGCCGTTTTCATAGAAGCCTGAGAAGGTTATTCTGTTAAAAGGCTATGATTGAGCCTGTCCTTATGAATAGGTAGACACCCGTGCGTTGTATTAGTCTGTACAATGCGGAGCTCGAGTGGAGTCGCCCTGAACGGAGCACTTTTGGCAACTCTTAGGTGAGCTGCAGTTTTACTAATCCTCGTATAATGCAAGTGTGATCTAATATTAATTATATTTTGCCTATAGTGTGAGTGAGACCCATATTATGTCTTACAATGTTTAATTCACTATTAACATTCATTTAAAATACTTCCATGTTTCAAACGGATATCTCACTTTTTTAGTGTTGCACGTGTGTTATTGTTTTGCAATAAATATCCGTGATAATTAGTCTCTCTGAATATAAAATTGCCGTATTTGAATAAGTCTTTGTTAAAGCAAGTTCGTCAGAAAGCCATACGTATTTAAATCAAGATAGTAGTTGGTGATTAGAATCCGGAATTGTATTGCATTGGCGGAATGTTTATTGCATTCGCGGACAACCGCATACCGGATTGTTTAATAATATTAAACTTACTATAGTACGATTTGGAAATGATATTTTATTTTTGACAGATTAGGTATACCTATTATTGCGGCAAGTATAGATGGTTTCCGTAGTGTTCGCTATTAATTATGTCAACAATTACGTGTGTATCTTATGTAGATTATAAAACAAAGTATGTGTTCCTTTTGTATTTATTATTTGGCCGTTACATCCAGTTATTCCACGATACTTTAAATTACCTATGTTATCATTTTGGAAAACCTGTCTACCGTATAATGTTATAGATAAACTGCCCTAGTGTTTATTTAATTTTCTCACCTACTTATGTGACAATTTACATAATTTATTACAGTTAATTTATGGAGTATTTGCGTTGAGCATTAGTTTGAGTTTAATAGCTATTGAGCGATATTATTCCTTTTTTGTGAAGCCACTAGCATCGTATTAAAGTCTTAAAGTATATTATAAGAGAGAAACTGATAACTATTTACTGCTATTTCTATGTTTTTGTAATTTGCCCAGGTCTGGGTGACACTGGAATCGCCCCCAGTCCATTGTACGGTACCCATAGTACAAGCGTTGCTTAGTTTGAGACCCTACAATTGGTGTATCAGTCTGGCGATATTTATATTATTATTTATTTACTGTTTTTGATAAACGATAGAACATCGAACAAAATGTTAATAAGCGTTTCTATTTGTCGGTTTTTGATTCATCATTCTTTTTCATAGCTTGCTACAAGTAGCAAGGGGGAGTTTGCTAGGAGTGCAACCGAGGGTGAAAAATTACTCCTTCCCTGATGACTTCATATTCGGGGTATCGTCGGCCGCATTCCAGATAGAAGGAGGATGGAACGAGGGGGGTAAGGACTTACACTTTTTACATTATTTTTACAACTAGCTGAGCCCGCGACTTCGTCCGTGTGGAATTTAACTTATCAAAAAAGCCCGCTCCCGCGTTCTGAGCCCGCGCGACAGAACCCATTTTTTTATTTCTAAAATAAAAGTAGCCTAAGTTACTGCTTATAACATCAGCTATCTACCAGTGAAAGTCCCGTAAAAACCGGTCCAGCCGTTTAGGAGATAATCTTTGAGCTCATGTGTTTTTATTTTATTACGCGCAACCCTAATTGTTTTTCTAAATTTAAAGTAGCCTAAGTTACTCCTTATAATATCAGCTATCTGCCAGTGAAAGTCCCGTCAAAATCGGTCCAGCCGTTTCGGAGATTACCCGGAACAAACACACAGACAGACAGACAGACAAAAATTTTTTTAATCGCGTTTTTGCTATAGGTGTCGTATGTACTTTCATATGCATTTAGTGAAAAGGTGTTATTTTGATATTACAAACAGACACCCCAATTTTATTTATTTGTATAGACTAGATAAATATCGTCTCGTTGTAGCATCAAGAGGTTGAGATAGGTTAGGTTGGTAGAGATCTTACGCTTATAACGTGAGAGGGTAGCTGAAAAAAATATCCCCACTTCCCATGTTTGAGGATGTACCTCAAAAAAAGTAATGTTGCCACATTTTTTGAAAGTGCTATCTACTCATAAGATATCCTTGTACCAAATTTTATCAACGTCCGGCAAAAAATATTGACCGTATGCCGCATAGCACTCTGGAAGACTGTGACGGACGGACGAGATACTTGGGAACCATAAAAACGAATGTTAACACCATACAAATGCATACTGTTATTGATGTTGAATAGTTCAAGATTTCACTCTCTTCAATATGAAGTTATCATGATTATGGTACTTTTTATCGACTTACTCGTACATACTTAGGTACCTACTCACCTAAGTTTTAGTTGAGACATGAAAATAATATGATTATACTTATCTAAGTCATATCTATGACTGCATACTTATCAGTAGGTTGATATTTATGTGATTACTACGATACTTAAATGATCCGCAACTCGCAAGAAAATACAGGAAAACTCAATCGTAGTTATTTTAATGACATCAATGAACGAAAATCCCCTGTGTGGGAAATAAGGAAAATCGTTTTATGTAGTTATCTCGGGGTATTTTCCGGTCAATTGAGATGAATCAATAGTCACTTGCATTTAAGTAAATGACAATGATTGTTAGAGTTAAGATACTTAAAAGATTTACTTAGAAATTGTTAAGTATAGAGATAATATCGTTAATGTATGTTTTCCAATGTACCACTTCGTTTTTGTAGCAATGAAAAAAAAATCAGTTTTCAACATTAGTTCCACACTTTTCTTTCAATAATACCTTTAAATGGTTTGTTGAATTATGAAACCCACAGACATAAACATTTATACAAACGCTTTGAATTGAAAACCACCTGATTTCTTGAAGTGGTTAAATACCCACTCATAAAGATTACACATGTATATTAAATGATTATGTTATAAAATGATTGAAGGAAATGAAGACCCACAGATAAATTTTGGCTAAATTTGCAATGCATATAATTTCAAAACGACTTGATGGAACAGATCAAACAAAACTTTTTTTTAATAAATAAAATTAAACCTAGGTACTTACTACAAAAAATCTGGGTGCACTAAAACGCTAGAAATACCTAAGAAGTAGTCCTAACGTAGTGTAAAAATAGTGGCACCGACTCCAAATGAAAGAAATACAAGGTCCCTACTTATTTCTAGGTTTTTAATGCACCCATGTTTTTGAAGTCGGTTTAATTATGTATATTAATTTTTTTTCCCGATTTTAGTGGTAAACTAGGTTCCTACATATTGAATTCCTGGTGATCGTAAATAGTCCATACACTTCTCAGACCATTGGATCGTGATTTTGATCAAAATGGGTCCACAATTGATGGAGTGATTGGTGAAAATTAAAAACAAAACATCCATACGAACATAGAACCTTATAGCTCCAATAACAGACAAAGTAAGAGGTAGGAGGCTGGAATGGTTTGGACACGTGATGAGAAGCATGTGACTAAAAGAGTGATGAATATGAATGTGGATGGATACAGGGCGAGAGGAAGGCCCAAGAAAAGATGGATGGATTCTATTAAGAGTGATATGAACGATGTTGGAGTGGATGTGAGTATGACAGGAAAGCGCGATGTATGAAAGGAAATGACATACTGGGCCGACCCCAGATAATGGGAAAAGGTGAGGCAGATGATGATGACGAACATAGAACCTCATCCTTTTTGGAAGTCTGTTAAACATTTCTTACTAGTCAAAAAACCCCATTGTTGTGAACTTTCCTTTGATCGAACCTTTTATAATTTTACCAGGAAAAGGTGAAAGTATGTGGGATACATACATACACCAGCACCCGAACTACGCTCTAGACCATTCCAATGGCGACATCGCCGCTGATTCGTACCACAAATACATGGAGGATATCGCTATGGTCAAGAACCTGGGTGTTAATTACTATCGCCTGTCTATATCTTGGCCACGGTAAGTTGCTAAGCTACCGGCTATATATATTTGAATGAAACTCAAATGCAGTCCAGTCCTCTTCATGTCGGCAACGAGCGAGTAATGCCTTTGATATTGCAAGCTTCTAAGGTAACTCTATGGTAACTTCTTAACATCAAGGTTGTACGATAGTTTGTAGATTGTTTTCAAAAATAATGATAATAATTATATTGTCATTTCTTCGTTCGGTCATCATTAATGCAGATCTCGTTGTCGACTATGGACTTTTACTCGCTTGATGAATACTGACACATGAAGTGATCCACACCACACGATCTGTAATTATTAGGAAGCTCAAAATGATTTATCGTCATTCCCCCATTCTAACTCCCATCACTCCTACTACTATTACTCCTGTAAGCTAGAATCGCGAATGGTGTCCAAAAATGACGCTCAGCGATGAAGGTTTGAC
The DNA here is from genome assembly GCA_905147325.1 of Notodonta dromedarius. NCBI lineage: Eukaryota > Metazoa > Arthropoda > Insecta > Lepidoptera > Notodontidae > Notodonta > Notodonta dromedarius. The sequence continues at coordinate 4,874,148 of LR990167.1, forward strand.
TCTCAAAGAGTCTTGGGGAAAAATAATTTGATTGGAAACTCGAACGAATTTAACCGAAAGAAAGAAAAGGAGGAGTTGGAGGAAAATTCCCTCATTCCAACTGCTAGACTATCAATAGTAATGACATTACATGAAGGTCTACAGGTAGTGGCTAGACCCCTAAAGAGCTTATTTTGGCGCACCATACTAGATTTTAAAAAAAAATATGACCGATAAAATTATATATACGTTATAAACTAGTTGAATATCTGACTAAATGTACCAAGTGTACCAGCCAGTGTTCAATATTTGGTCCACTACAGACTTATAAGGCTATTTAATATCGACTGTCAGTAATGCGCTCAAGAAGACCACGCCAAATAGGGCAAGGAAAATGTTCCATAAGCTTAGTGTTCATCATAACTTTTTCATAATAATACAGTTGACGTGATGCAAAAGCAAACAGCTCGAGAAATGAAATCGTGATTCCGCAATAAAATAGCTAAAGGAGATGAAACACTCGTTTAACAGTTCAGTAGGTAAATTAATTAAATCATGTGACCGAATGAATGAATTAAATAGCAGGTACTCGTAACACTTTATGCGTTTTTTTATTTCATATTAATATTGGCCAGTGACACTGCGGGTGGTAATAGACAAATTAATGAGGAAAAAACAAGTAATTTGTATATTATTATAATAAGGAATTAAGGATGCTAAAGTATGAGCTGTCTAAGATATTGTATAATGTATTTCAAAATCTAATATAAAATATATTATGATAAAATTAATAAAAGTAATTATCATGATCATTTAGTAAGATAAATTGCGGAAAATTATGCTTTAAGGTAAAGGCGCCTGTCTAGACCGCGAAATTCAAAATTTTCAAGTATTTTTATAGTTTATCCAAAATCTGAAAACATTTTGTGATTTGCAACAAACACATACATTTATTTTACTCTAAATATTATCACGGTGGATATGATACTAGTAAATCACTAAATATACAAAAAATTCTAGATTATCTGGATAGCTGACGTTCTTGAAATGTTTTAGAGTAAGTTGGATATATTAATAAATGCACTGCACAAGGTCTTTTTCGCGAATTACAAAATGTGCCCATTATTATTGTCAGATTTTGAAAAAAATCTAAAAAACCTCAAAAAATTTGAACTTCGCGGGCTAGGTGGTCGCTTTAGCCTTAAACAAATATTCTAAAATAAAAATTCCGTGAACTTGTACAAATATTTTTCACCTTACAGGTTGTTGCCCAACGGTACCGACAATAACATAAGCCACGAAGGTTTCATGTATTATCGAACATTATTCGAAGAGCTTCTTAAAGTCAACATCACTCCCGTAGTCACTCTGTTCCATTGGGATATGCCTACACCATTCATGGATATGGGAGGATGGACGAACCCGAAGTTAGTCGATTATTACGAGGATTACGCAAGAGTAGCCTTTAATTTGTACGGTGATATTATCAAAATATGGTCGACCATGAACGAGCCTCATCAACAATGCTATAATGTGAGTATATCCTGCGAAAGCATGCATCTTCATTGCAATAGGTATGCAACAAACGTTAGGCCAAAAATATAGTTAGGCTTTTGAAAGCAGATAGCAATCACTCCAGCTATATATCAACTGAGTGTACCACGTTGACATTCTGTAGCCGAATCAAATTTCGTGGAAGTAATTCGAATAAGCCGAGTAAAATTCGAGCCGATTCTAATACACAAACAATACGCAATACAAAGGGAAGATTTATGTCAACTGCAAGCAACGGAAAACATATCTGATACAAAACCATTGAATCATAGAAAAACAAAAGAAATTACAGTAGAAATCATTTTTCTAAATGGGTAAACGAGTTAGGATCTAACCATACCAGAACCTTTTGTTCCGGTGAAAAATATTGGTATGGTATGGCTAATGTAGTGGTCAGTTGATATATGTTGGAAGGAATTATCTTGATAGATAATATCTATCGCTGCAAAGATGTTCCGAAAGCCACACTGTGAACGTGCCACCAGTGAAATCACGTAAATCTAAAGAATCCCTTGACTCAAGTAGTGGTGAGAGGTCTGTGTCCAACAGTTTTTCGGCTGATATATATTTTATTTTCATTTTTTTTACATTACTAGTATTCCCATTAGCCCCTCGACCTGAGTTAATGCTTGTGTTAGGAGTGGGCTCACGTCAATAGTTTAATGGCCAGGATAGTGATCGAACCCGGAACCTGTCAGCTACGAGGGCGATCCCTCTAACCACTAGGCTATTGACGCCTTCAACACACTTCATAATTATATTGTACCACTTCTAGTACCGTCACTATTATATTTCTATATCTTTTGCTTACAATATTTTCCATGTAGGCCTGATTAGCGACTGTTGCGAGTAAAAGTGGGTACTTCTTAGTCTATTTCTTTTTTTTATATTTACCGTATACGCGTTTACATTTACATTTCTTTTTTCTTAGTTTTTAAGTTCTTATGTTCAGTGAATTTGTAATTCTTATTGAGAATAAACTTCTTAAACCATTATTAATATTGCATGGTTTATAGGGCTATGGCAGTGATTACTTCGTACCAGCTCTGAAGTCATCGGGCGTTGGCGAGTACTTGTGTTCTCATTACGTTCTTCTGTCCCATGCCCGCGTCTACCGCATGTATGAGAGAGAATTCAAACCTTTTCAAAACGGTAAGGTCATTCTCATTATAATTTAAAGCTATAAACAGTCAGTACTATGGCTTTTTTTGTGACCTTTTTTGGTGATCAAAGTTATAAATCCTTTTAGAGTTTTGAAATCTTTGACAATTTCCATCAAAATTAAGATTAAGACTCTTACGTAGTATTGTATTCTCTTTGATTAAGACGTTTGTGTTTTAAATAAATATACCTACTATTAGTCTTTAAAACAGTGAGTAGATAAGAAAAATGAATTATTTTTCAGGAAAAATTGGTATAACTATGGATGCGTTTTGGGCTGATCCAAAAGACCCATCCAAACCGGAAGATATAGAAGCCGCCGAATGGTACCTTCAAATTCACGTTAGTCTCTTTGTTTTCATAATAAATTATATTATGTTTATGTTAATAAACCAAACAAGAATAAGACAAACCATATAAGATTTTTTATGAAACAGTAATGAAAATTGTAGAGTGCTTTGGAAAATACGGGCCAATTTTTTTTTTTTGCTTTACTTTTACTTTTAAACTCGTCAAATCATCATCAAATAATGTGCAATGAATCCCTTGTTTTCAGCTAGGAATGTATGCGCATCCAATTTACTCAGATGCCGGGGACTATCCCGAGTTCGTTCGCGAACGGATTAACAACATGAGCATTCAGCAAGGCTTCGCGCGGTCGCGTCTGCCATATTTCACTGCTGAAGAGGTCAGTATGTACCGAATGTAGATAATGTTCTAATCTAATCCCAAAGAAGCTGAAAATCAGCGCTGGAGGAAGCTTCGGTCCCCTTCAGCTCATGCTGAGCCAAACGCCTTTTCGGCACAGGTTACATTGAGATACCTAATTATTGTGGCCTACTATCTATTAAAGCGAAACTTCTATACGGACGTCCGGGGCGCTCGCCGCGCGACCACTCTATCAGTGCTAAGCGTCAGTAGCGTTACACGATGGTATACAGAGTATACAGGTATACAGAGTGGCAGCTGCGGCGCCCTACGCATTATGCCATAAAGCTTCGCTTCTTTCGAGCGTCTCTGGACGGCACTGTTTTTTTGTGTTTATTTCTCGTCTTTGTAACCTCTTGTGTCTGTGTCGAATTAATGTGTTTCTTTCTTTCTTCTTTATTTTCTTTCTAATCACATAATTTACATATACCGCCAACTAGAAGCGAAACGAAAATGAATATATTATTTTATGTAATTCGTTGTTTTAACGTTACGCCTTCATTTATTTTTAATTAACTTTACATTTTCCGTCACAGTATGAATCATGAATTTGTGAAATAGCCGACTTGAACTCGAACATTATTGTCATTCGTATCGCTTCTCGTTGGCCGTGGTTATTATAGTACAGATGTTACATGGTATGGATTCAATATTGGTGATAATTTTCTTGCAAAATACACAAACTAAACTTATTTCAGTAAATTTTCATGAGTGTTAAATTTAGTTTAGTCGTAGTTTGTAGCTAATAGAATTAGCACCAATATCTGATAATATATAATACTAGCTGAGCCCGCGACTTCGTCCGCGTGGAATTTAACTTAACAAAAAGCCCGCTCCCGCGTTCTGAGCCCGCACAACAGACCCATTTTTTCAATTTTTTAAATTTTGTTTTTCTAAAATAAAAGTAGCCTAAGTTACTCCCTATTACATCAGCTATTTGCCAGTGAAAGTCCCGTCAAAATCGGTCCAGCCGTTTCGGAGATTACCCGGAACAAACACACAGACAGACAGACAGACAAAAAATTTTTAAATCGCGTTTTTGCTATAGGTGTCGTATGTACTTTCATATGCATTTAGTGAAAAGGTGTTATTTTGATATTACAAACAGACACTCCAATTTTATTGATTTGTATAGATTATGTAGGTAAGTATAAATGTTATGAATTTTAGTTATCCAGGATAGTCACAGCTTTGGGTAATTATTTTCAACGTGTACCACTGGAAATGGTCTAGATCATTAATCATGCCTCTCATTAATTAAAATAATATTCTAGGTAGAAATAAGATAGTGATTCTCAATTTGAATAATTTCCAGCAAAGCGTGGCCAGAAATCTTTAGCTACCAAACCTGGAACTAAATGAGAAACTTTTCATTTAAATGTAATAATTATCTCCAAAATTGTATGGGACTTGGAAAATCAAATGACATCACTTACCGGAAAGAGATGCACAACTTAGAACAAGCTATCATTTTCATGAAAATTTATTTCAGATTGACCAGTTACGTGGAAGCTCAGATTTTTTCGGACTGAATCACTACACCACATTCTTAATGTCTCCCTCATCATGGGAAAAGGGGTGGCGCATTCCCTCTATGGACCACGATACTGGTGTGAGGCAGGAACAGAATGAAACTTGGCCAAAACCAGGCCCTAGTTGGCTGGCGGTACGTTGTTTGTGTCATTAAAGAATTGCTGTTTTAATGCATACAGTTGCATTTTTTAATGACAGTATTTGTTTGACGAATTCCCATAAAACCAAGGAAATTGTAATATTAAAATTTATTTGGTTCAAAACACATTCTTTATTGAACATAAGTATGATGAAAATGCAGATGTTTCTTTTAGTCCAAAATTAACTAGCCTGCCTTGACTTCTAACTTTCAATAATTATCATATTTTCTCTAGTCTACATGGGAGTACAACAATAATATTATTAAAACCAAAACTATTATACCCAAAATTTAATAATAATTATTGTAGACGTTCAGTTGAAAGAGAGCAGCAAATAAGTCACCTTAAAATGTTGTGTTTAAGAAACAGTTTTCAGAACATAATTTTATTTAATCATACTATTTATTGACGACCGCTTGGCGCAGTGGTTCGAGCGTAGGCCGCTCGGCTCACTGCATCGGGTGGTTGCGGGTTCGATTCCCGTCAGGGTAAATTTCGGAAATGGCCTTTTCGTAATTTTCCGAGGTCTGGGTGTCACTGGGATCGCCCCCAGTCCATTGTACGGTTTCCATAGTACAAGCGTTGCTTAGTTTGGGACCATACAGTTGGTGTGTTCGTCTGGCGATATTTATTTATATTTATTTATTATTTATTTTTTTAGGTTAACCCCCCTGGCTTCCGCAAACTCTTAAACTGGATTTCAAATACCTATAAACAAACAATGAAGAAGACCCCAATCATTGTCACTGAGAACGGCGTCGGAGATCAAGGCCAGATTAATGATTACGAAAGAATATCATACTACAATGAATATTTGTACCAGCTGTTACTAGCGAAGTATGAAGATGGTTGTAACATTCAAGGATATTTCGCATGGACTTTGATGGACGATTTCGAGTGGCCTGACGGTTATACGTGAGTATTAGTTATTATATGTGCGTCTACTTTTTTCGTTTTGACCTCATTCCAAATTTTATTGAAACAGTCTTTCATTTGGCTGATTTTTAGGAAGCCATACCTCGCATACGAGAAGCGATACAATATGGTAGTACTCGTAACTGTTCGTTGTTCACCGATAGGCTTGCTAACATACAGGCGGTCATTTTAGAAGTTCGTGGTTTATTATGTGTCGGAATCCGTAATGTGTTTTTAAAATATATGAAAGCGAAATGTTAAAAACAACTGATTATTTTTTTTCATGGTTCGCAATGTCTATAAACTTTACGCGTGGCTTAGGTAGGTCACTTACCTGTTTATTTTGTACAAATAATAATAGTCGGTATTAATATTTTTCTGATATATGGTTATGAAACAGGTTTTTAATGGATAAATATTTATCAATAGATTCCGCTCTTCGAGTCTCATAACACTTTATATCCTGATTCAAAAAACCAGTTCATTGTTATTAGATAACAGGGTTCCGTAATCCTCACGCACTTTATATATGTTTTCTAGTACTATAGTACTGTGACTAGTATCATGAACAGTAGCCACATGAATAAATAGATCCCTATAATTTTTAAATAAAATAAACACTTTGTATACATTCTATTAACATGTTATAAATATTGCCATGCTAAAAAAAAACCTACATTTTTTTTTACGCCAATGATGATGGAGTATTTCGAATTTAACAATGCAACATAATTTAAATCTTTGCAATTATACCTACACTGTCTCTTTTCCAGAACGAAGTTCGGCCTGTACAAAGTTGATTTCAAAGACCCCAAAAGGCCACGCACTCCGAAGCTATCAGTGAAAAGTTACAGGAACATCGTGAGCACGCGCAGAATAGACTTTGATTACCTCATGCCACCTCAATATCAAATGAATCGACTGTAATGTAGAGTTCATTTTCGCTCAGGTTGTCTCCTTTAGTGTTACGGTGTGACTAGTCTTATTATTATCTGCGGTCTGTGTGCTGCGTCTGATCCAAAAATGAGAAAATTTACAGAAAACTTGGACCAAACAACACGATTTTCGAAATTCAGAATTCACATATATTGTGCAACCTATCATAAAATATATGTGGTTCTATGTACCTACTAAACATGGTTACTTGGTCATAAACTTGGTACTTATATAGAACCATTTTTGTTTTCGAAGATACAATGTTGTTATGTAGTAATAATTAGAAAGATGTAGTAATAATGATCTTTTTTATATATAATGTAGATATGTAATGAAAAATATAATTTATATAAAATGTAAATAAAAAGTTCCTACTTAAATAATTCTGTTTTATTTGAAATTAAGTTAACTATACTAATTACAAAAAACTACAATATATTGTTACGTATATTACTTATGACAGAAAATAATACTTATCTTTAATTGAGTGAAATAAATAAATACCGCAATTAAGTTGAGTAGATTAAATTGTATGATTTTATTAAAAAGTATACCTATTTGGATTTCCTAATGGCACTCATTTCGAGGAGAATTTATATTATATGAATACCTAGGTACCTAGGTATAATTTTCACAAGAGCATAATATAACCATGCTTCTTAGCATTTGCCAGAGGGGTATACCCTCTATTATAATATTGCAAAGATTACGTAAACTACCATCAAATTAGGCTTAGGTATGGGTACATAAGAACTTTATTTTTAAGTTAGCAAACTCTAAACAACAATGGAAATTAGGGCGCGTTCTTAGATTAAACAATTAGTAAAAACCTGTAAATAATTACGGAACCCACAATATGTATGATCGAAAGACACTTGGCCGTTTTCGATTCAACATAATACTATTAAGAAAAGATTACTAACCAATTTAGCATTTTAATTCCTAAAATTTACCAGACACATACAAATTAGAACATTAAGAAAGAAATATTACTACAAATATGAGGACAAACCCAACAACGTAATAACATAATCGAATATTTGAAAAGGATACCATCGTCTGAATTTAATTATTTATTAAGTATTTGTTTCGTGCGGCCATACGGGGCCCATGATAATGGATGATTATTTAGTTCCCATTTATCTTTATTAGGAACAAAATAAAACAAAAGAAGACAACTAACACTGACCATCACTGCGTTGAATTGCATTGCATTGCTTTATTTCGCACAATGCGAACCCTGGGACGTGTCACCCTAACCGGAACGATTTTGGCATCTCGGAGGTAAAGTGAACCGTAACTTATACACACAAAAAAATGCACGAATTGCTGGTTGATTTAACTAGCCTATGGACTCTTTTTAACTTCGCAGTTTACTACCAAATGGTACCGGTAACAGCAGAAACAAAGAAGGTGTAAGGTATTATCGGACGTTATTTGAAGGGTTACTTACAAAGCTAACGTTTATCAGTTTTGACAGTTTTTATATGCCAAAGTGCAAGTTTTTTTCAACTGCCAAAGTGACATATTCAGATACGCGATACGTCAGTTTTTACGTATTGTGAGTCGAATCGAGCCACGGTAGTTAACAGAGTTGGGCCCAGTTATCACTCTGTTCAACTGGGATATGCCTACAGCTTTTATGGGCCTTTGTGGCTGGTACCCTCCAAAAAATGTTATATATTTTGTGGATTACGCAAGGGTAGCTTATAATTTGTACATATACATATATGTTATAATAGAGACATGGGCAACAATACACACCTCGAAAAAATTGTGGTAATGTGAGTATGGTTAATCAATATTAAATTAATTCTTCTTAATCATTCTAACATTACTATGGCTACAGAAAATTGTTGCTGATCTTCCATGAGAGTTACTAGTTTTTATTGAATTACCTATTATAGATTTACCTTACCTTTGGTATTTAATTCTCATTATCATACAAGTAATCTAGGTTAACGACAATCTGAGTATTCTGCATAAAATATTCATTTTCAAGGTTTACAATAGTAATTCCTGTCTTTGTAATTACAGTACAACGCATCTCTGCACATATTAAAGAGTCTTAATATTTATTTATTTATTTATTACTCCAGCACTTACAGTTTCCCGTGCTGAGAGTCATGTTACAACAAGTAAAATAAAATTATATAATATAAAATCCATTCAGTATTAATAAAAAATAAATCTAATAAATTAATTAAAATTGGCTAAAACATAATAATTATACAATTTAATATGTATTAAGACTCTTTAATACGTGTAGAATTTTATTTGGTTTAGCAATGTTGCTACACCAAATAAAATAAGTAATCTATACAATTTTGTTAGTATAGAAGTTAGTGCAGACTTTGTAAGGCGTTGATCATAATGCAACATAACTATTCTTGCAAACTGGAATGGAAGAACGATGGCATGTACCATATATGGACCACGATACTAATGTTAAGATGGAGATGGAGCAGAGTCAGTCCTGAACTAAGCCTTATTGGTTGTTAGTGGGTAGTGATTTAAGCTAAATTTGATTTTATCATTATCATACTAATATTATAAAGAGGAAAACTTTGTTTGTTTGATTGTAATGAATAGGCTCCGAAACTACTGAACCGATTTGAAGAATTCTTTCACTGTTGGGAAGCTACACTATCCCCGGGTGACATAGGATATATTATATTTTCAAAAAAATTAGGGATCCTTAATAAAACTCCAATAATGTAACCCGTGCGAAGCCGGGGCGGGCCGCTAGTATTATAATATAGTAGAATTCATAAAAGTCGACTCTCAGAGTATTATTCCTTTTCTTATACCTACAGCAATATCAAAGTTAATATAATTACATGTTATGCGAACATAAACCTTAATTAATGTAGGGTTTAATTGCATCCACTTACCGCTTGTTGTTATTTAGAATCAGCCTTTTAGTTATTTAGGTTATTTTTTAAATATTTACCACCAAGCTGGTTTTCAAGTTCACCTCTGCTTCAACAATGTCACTGCGGAAAGATTAGTGTACGTTTTCGAAATACATTTACTACATTTTTTGTGAGTGAAGCTATTGTAGCACCAGCTTCAAGTTATCGAACTGCTTCAGAAGTGTTTATCATTACTATATGCATATAAGCTAAAGCTCAAATCGATAATTTGGTAATAATATTTTTATTTCCAGATTTTGATTCTAACTATTATATTATTTTCCCCGCAGGTCTATCCGATCGGCTTCCGCAAACTTCACAATTGGTTAATGAAGAACTACCAATCACTTGAAGAAATCCCAATTATTATCACTGAAAACGGATAGGGGAATTGCGGCGGTCCTGAAGACTATGCATCGCTGTCTTATGACAATGTACATCTCTACTAATTATTGTGGCTATTTATAAAGATAATTGCATAGTGAAGGGATACTTTGGACTTTGAGTGGTGTGATGGATATAACTAAGTAGAACTTGTATCTTATTAAGCTTCGTATTTACTAGTTTTGTTACATTTCTTCAAATCACAGTCAGAGGACGTCGCGTCTGAAATCAAGCTACCTATATCATGCGAAATCACCAGACATGCTCTACTGCTGGATAAGTCTTAACACACAATTTTTAAGTCGATTTTTAAAATTACCGTTTAGAAATGAAAGTTTTTACTTTGCCCAAAGTATTTTCGGCATCTCCAGAGTTAACCTTCCTATATAACCTTCATTTAGTATATTTAAGTAGGTTATGATTTTAGAAATGGATGGATGATTATTTTTAAATCTCGATGAATTAAGTGAACCTGTTTGTTTGTATGTATCTTTCAGCTTAAACTACACACTACATAAATCCTTTAAAACCAACCATTTTATGATCTTAGCTCAATAGGAATAGTACTTACCAACGTTTTATTGTATTATAACAAAACCTATAAATCATCCAATATTACCTTGGGAGTATCACGTAACGGAAATAAATATGTTATCTCAATAGTCGGCTTTTAATATTGACAGCTGATTATTATCAAATTTAAAAAATACGGAACGAATCAAGATCAAAGTTCACCAAACCGGTCTCTCCTTAACGGACGGAAGAATGGTTCTTTGAACAGTATGGACCTTCAATTAGTTGAACATGACATCACGTTGGGGCAGGTTATGGATATATATAATATTTAATAATACTAGTACTGTGTCCATGTTAAACCGGGCCTACATTTCGTCAGCTGGTCGACCTTAACAGAACAGGAACCGCAATATCTTAGAAATGCAGTAAGTATTTCACCTTTGCCAACTGTGAGAGCGGAACTTCCGCACATGTGACCGATTTATGGGTCATTGAACGATCGATTTACGGTCATGCTTTTTAAAATCGGTCTCAGGACCTTCATGAATATGTGTTTCATAAGATGCAGAGTTTTTATAATATAAGAAAGACGGCAAACAATCCTTCGACCCGCCTAATGTTAAGCGGGTACCGAAGCCTATAGATGCTTGCAATGTCAAAAGCATTTCTCGCACGTTACGGACTTGAGGGAGCTGGACAAAGATAAGGAACGGGAGGAGGGGGGGTTGTGCTTCCATTTGTCTGCTAGACGGCAGTCGTAAACTACAACTATCAAGAATTGATGTTTTAAATCTATTCATTTTCATCTGATGACATATATCTGATATTATGCATAAAATCTCTAAGTTTTCACTCAATTCTGGATATATTGGTGGGCCTTTTAATAAATGAGCCAGTGTCTAGTTTGTTCATGTATTTTTTAAGTAGAGAGAGGTTTTAGAACGAAGGTTAAAATTAGAATACATAACACCTATTATTACCTATACCTGTTCTAGCGCTTATATGCATACTGCAACCTCGGCGGTGGCTTACAGGAGTAACAATGAGTGGCGAGATTAGTTCCAATAATCAACGCTACGTATCAAGTAATAGAATTCCCAATGCATGGGCAAGGGTATCGCAAAACGATAAGGATCGTAATGGATCAAACTGTTCGTTTATTTTCTGACGCTAGTTGCTTACCTCTTTGTAGATACCTAATTGAATACCTGCATTAATTAACAAAGTAATCAATTCAATTTTAAATGTAATCAATAATAATTGGCGCAACATGTAATACGTAGTTAAATTAATATGGAAATAGAAGCTGTCTTGAAGTATTGACATGCATAAATTTTAATAAACCAGAAAATAAAATATCGTTTAGATTGGTCGATTTAAAATATAAGTAGTCAAATGTAAATAAATTATTTGTGAAACTCAAACAACTGGAGCTCTTTCCATGTAACTAACACTGTCTCTTACATACGACATGACACCCATCTTGTTGCTTATTCTTGGTCTTCCTCTTCTACGCTTTCGTTCTATCTTTTCCTATGTTATTTTTTTTCATTTTTGTCGAACTCTTATTTTGTACCCTATACCACTTATGTCTTTGTTTCTTTGTGTAAGTGTTTTCAGACAGTGGTGCATTATTTAAATAGCCGGTAGAGATGAAAGTAATTCTCTCTCGGGACTACCGTCACCTCAGCATTTGTTCGCCGCAATCTATTTCAATCGTATTTCAATTTGCAAGCCCGTTTCTGTCTGGGCCGTGGAATAGAAGATGTGAGACTTGGAATAGCTGACCTAACTAAAACTAACTTCTAGTGTATCGTGTTTATTCCGAGCAGTATCTTCGGTGAAATAAAATAGGACAAGGTTTACGTAAGCGATTGTAGATTTGTGTTTAGAAAGGAACATAGTTTACAGTTTAAAACCATAACGAAATATCTGTTTACTATAATATTTAAGGCGTAACACGAAGGAATTCAATTTTAATTTTAATAAAGATCAAGTAGCGTAAAATAAGCGCAGTATTCAATAAGTTAAAAGGTAGGTATCCATTAAATAAAATATGTTAAACTTCCCTCAGAAAAACCCCATATGTACAATAGGTACGAAAAACGTCTGATGACGGAAATTCTCAGCGAACTATAATAAAAATCATCTTAGCTGCCTATTTAAAAGCGATAATAGGCTAACAATATGAACTTGTTGCGGGTCTATTAACCGACCAACTAGTAGAGTAATTAGCGAGATAACGACCTGTAAGCGTTTGGCGTTGGACCGCACTTAGTCGGGTAATCTGGTTATTATTCCCAATGGCAGTTAGCCCTATTAACCCTAGAGAATGCGGATGTCGAAACGCTTGCATGCAATTTAATCTGTAATTGAGATTTTATCGCGGTTGTGCAGACAAAATTGAACTTTAATTAAGTTCTATGTTGTTTGTTTATTGTGTGCGTCGCGCAACCTTCAATATTAACCATAATGTATATGGCATGATGAATCAAAGGTCACCGTATTTTATTTTACAATTTGAAAATAAAATACGGTGGCGCTGATCATTTACGGTTTTCCTTAAAGAACAAAAAATCGTAAAAATATGTTAAAAACTCAAATGATCGCTCAAAGCGGCCAATGAGAAAATCTTCAAATTAAATTAAATCAATTCATGTGTATGTATCATCTAATTGCGTTCACTGGAATTTGGAACCCTTCAACTGGGAGTAATTTGTGAGAATCGAATATATTTGGACACGATCAAAAAACAAATGGTGGCAGGTGTTTGTAAAAATACCTACTAATCAAAAAATAAAAGGCGATTGAAGTTTATTCCTCTGTGTACTTTTATATCCAAACTGTTTTAATTTTACATTTAATTTACAAACCTAGCTAAGTGTTTTGTATGAAAATCATTAAAAACATAAAATGTATGTAACTTATTAGGTTTGTATGTATGTTATGTCCAATACCTTAACCCATACACGAAAATAAAACTGGTGTTATTTGACACCGGTGCCTCTACTTTAACTTTGAAGTAAGCTATGTTATAACTTATTATTTTATTCTGAGGTATTGGTATTTTTGAAATAAATTATTTAATTTATTTAATATAGTCGCACTTAATTAAAACACAAGAACCACAGAATTGTTGCCATTTTAAAACATGTACTACGTGTTAATGACCACTAGATTAAAAAAAAACTGGATAAGTACGACATTTATCTTGGCTTGGCGCACACATTGACAAAGTTTTGTTAAAAAACTGCAATCATACGACCTCGCAAATTGCTCACAGACACAGTATATTTCTTTCGACATTGACCCCACCATAATATAGCACAGATATTATTATTATTATTTATTTTTCTTTATTATGGATTACCAACGTTTGTTACATTGTTACATGTATTTTACTTATTCTATACTAACACAATTTTGAACTAAATGCACAAACACTTACAGGTAACCTCAGCATGCAAATCTTATAGTAGTGAGCTACCTATATAAAAAAAGAACTTATTACTAACTATTAAACTAAACTAAATGAATAAAGCTAATTAAGCTAGTATGGTGAGAGATGATGCGTGTTTTAACGTGCGTGTGTGTGGTGAGTATGTTAGTTATGTGATATATATGTGTGTATGCGAGATATTTGTGTGATTATTTGATGTGTCTATGTTAATCGGGAAGATATTGAGTTAATCGGAACTACTTAGTATATTTTTATTAAACGTGCCTAACGTATCAAAATTTATATCGACAATGTTACTGTACTTATTGAGTAATTTACACAGCCTTGGTACTGGAGAGCTGGTACCAAGAACTGTTCTGCGCAAGGGTGGATGAAGAGGAGTGATAGGTTTACGTGGAACTCTACGAGGCGCTTGAAAATTAAAAAGGCTTAACAGCTGAGGACAATCTATTTTGTTTCTAAGGATTTTGTAAAGAAATGCCATATCTATTGAATCCCTACGTTTAGCCAGAGAAGGCACTTTAACATACTCCAGCCTACTTGAATAAGATGGTAATGTCTTCGCTTTTCCAGTGGAAAATGCCAGGTGCCATAGGAAGCGTTTTTGAACCCGTTCAAGACGAAGCGAATGAGTAGCGTAATGAGGGCGCCAGACTGTGCTGCAGTACTCTAATATGCTGCGAACTAAGCTATAATAGAGTAATATTTTAGTCTTAGGATTGCGGAAAGATTTTGCACTTCGAAGAATGAAACCTAACATTTTAGACGATTTTTTAATTATTGTTTCCGTGTGTGGTACGAATGTCATCTTTTTATCATACATCACACCTAGATCTCTGATAATGTCTGTTTCTTGGATTAAGCTATTGCCAATTCGGTAATCAAATGTATCGTATTTAAATTTCAAATTAAATATTTAAATTTATTAGATTCAATTGCCTATCAAGCAGCAAAAGCCTTAAACGCAGTGATAGCCGATTGGTTAAGCACGCGTTTTGGGGGCACCAGGTCCTGGGTTCAAACCCTGGTTCAAACCTCTGGGTTTTCTAAATCTATGTGCAAATCATAATTTCCATATGATTATCACTCGCTTACGGTGAAGGAAAACATCGTGAGAAAACCGGCATGACTTAGAAAATCTAACCAATTTTCGAAAGATATGTAAATACCGCCAACCCGCACTGGTCCAGCGTGGTGGCCTACGGCCTGAATCCCCCTCGTAGTGAAGGGCGGCCCGTGCCCAGGAGTGGGACGTCAAAAAGGCTAAATTATTATTATAATTGCCTTTCAAGTCACAATTCCGCTTCTGTTGACATTTCCTTTATTATTGTATCTCCTTCCTAAACTGATTCCTATTGTATTTCCTCGTTATGTCAACTGTCCTCTCGACTATTACTGATTTATCGAGTATAGTGACAACACTATACTCGATAAAATCAGTAATAGTCGAGATCAGGATATCGGAATGTGTGTCGGATATCGACTGTAACTTGCTTAACAAGTATTTATCGATTTAAAACGACTGACCTCTAGTGCCTCGGCCGTGACCAAGGTGAATGTACTTATGTATAATTGTTATTGCTTAAGCTACACACACTTAACACCTTAATGATTACTATACTTACCTACTTCATGATCACAACAAATGATCTATAAATTATCATAGATTCTATTTTCTGGATTTTAACATCAGCGTCACCTACGAATCTGGCTATAGTTGGCTAAGAACTATCCAAACTACAAAAAAACATCAAAATCGGACAAGCTGTTTAGGAGAAGAATTATAAACCTACCTTCGACACACACACACACACACACACACACACACACACACACACACACACACACACACCGGAATTTTACATAAATAAAGTAATAAATTAAAGGTTTAAAAGTAAGCAGCTTAATTGCTCAATGAACCATTTAATTTAATAGTTTAATCTCTAAAGTAGAATGTGAAGTGATTTTCCAGCGACCTGAAACTTCGACCGCAGAGAAGCTGTTTGTCTTTCCAAGTGAGAAATGTTTTATTTCTCATTCCACTCTTAATTAGTGGGTATTAGTGGTTGGGTGCGCTAATTAAACCGACCGTGTAATGTTCACAATTAAAACAGATCTTCAGCCGGCGGTTCTAAGTCGTTTATTGCAGGGCGGGTGAAAGTTTGCGGCGTGAATCCAGTTAATTTTGGGTGTATCTTATATACCTACGAGTGTAGTTCATTCGGTGGGGGTGCATTTGTTTAGGTAAGTAGGTCGGAAATCTGTAACTAAGTTGGTAGAAGACGGTTACGTAGGCATACATTATTGATGAAACAATTTACCTTCAGTAAACACTTAGGTACCCCTTATTAATAAATACGGTATAACGGGCGAATAGTTGTATACCGAATTATCTCTATCTGTCATCAGTAATTTGACATTCGAAAGAGGAATACAAAGCATGGTTGTTGAGGACACAGCCGCCAAACCGTTAAATGTATCAAAATGTACCTAATCAGCTGCAAGTTGTAAATAAAATAAATAATGTGTTTAGGACACAGCCGCCGTAGCAGCAAATTTATGTATATTGTAAAGTTAGCTATGCATTATGAATAAAACAAATTAGGTGTGTTGCTTTATTTATCCAAAGTAGCTACATACATAATCCTTCAGGGGCCAGACAATAACCCTTCAGGACGAAATAAGCCTTCAGGTAGTATTTTTCTAAGGCTGAAATACAATTTGAGGCGAGGGTGGAACCCCGGTCGACGAGGGTAGATGGGAGACGACTGGCCCAGATATCCTCCGTCCCTGTCTACAAGCAAGGGCCTCCCTGTCGCACGATGGCGGCGATAGGGCTGACGACCGACCGGGGCTCACTCAGGCAGCGCGAGTACCCACCCTCAAATTAGCATAGAGTGGCGATCATATCATCGCCGGGACGGAGAAAAACTGAACGCGCCAACACATCTGAATTTTTGAAGAAACTTAATACTAGAAGAAAGTAGGGAAGACTGAAGACTCGCTGCACGAACACGGAGACAGGAAGGCGGGAAGACGACCTGGGAAGCAAGCCCCCAGCAAGCCCCGTAGCAAAACCTGAAACAAGCGACACATGTAAACACGAAGAATTGATAAAGAAATACAGTCCACTAACAACCGAAGAAGCGTTTCAATAAATCCCTCTGTAGAGACCCCACAAATTGGTCCTACGGAGCCGGATCGGAAGCCAGCAAGAAGCAAGAAGCAAGAAGGCAAGACCACGAACAGTTGAAGAACCCTTACAGAAGAAAGAAGATTCATTACAGAAGATCGTCCGTATCGAAGATCGTCGGGTCGACGGGTGAACGTGTCGTCGGGCCGCTGGGAGGCGCCGCCGACCGCCGCCGACCGCCGTCTTCGAGTCTACGGTGGTACGAGTCTTCGTGCAGCGAGTCTTCACTTCTACGGGTCGCTCATCGTGCGAGCCTTCGTGCCAGTCTTCGTGCCAGTCTTCGTGCCAGTCGCCGTGCTACGTCATCGTGCAACGGCTTCACAGTTTTCAGCCAATACGCGGTTTACCGCGGCCCTTGTTTGCCTGCCACCTAACGGTGCCAAACGGTAGGCAACCTCGGGTTAACGCCTCACGGCGGTGTGGTGCCTCGTGCGGCATCGCCAGTCCATCAAGAAGCGCACAAGCGCGCGGACTGAAGTTGCACGTCTGTGCTGGTAAGCCTCTGCCAGCTCAGGACCCCCCCTTCCGATCCCGCACGAATCCATCCCTGAGGGAGCACATCCCGGCTCAACTGGGCTCTCCCGAAGGACTGATAGGGCCGGTTAGGGAGGTAGGGAGGCGTGCAAGTGCCGAAGATGCCAGCCACAAGGACACCAGCGAAGCGCCAAGGAGCCGAGGAGAGGACGCCGCGAGTACATGAAGAACCGCCAGCGTCGCCGTCCGCACAAGCATCCGCGTCAGCACCTACGTCTACAATCACAGCAAGACCAACAAGATCTGCCCGGGCCGCCGCCGCCGCTGCCGCCGCCGCCGCTATCGCCGAGGCCGCCGCAGCACGGATGAACCCCGTCAGCACAGGGAAACCGACAACAGTTGCAGTTGAACGAACCGCAACAGAACCAGTGCCGCCTAAAACTATGGACCGGACCATTGCCGCCGCCGCCACCGCCGCCGCGACAAGGGAAGGAAGGCCGCACGCCCCGTCGGTGCGATCCGAACGATCGACCATGAGTGTGGCTGCACGGATCAGACAGGCCGAGCTACGAGCAGAGGAACAGTTGGCGGAGATTAGACGACACGAGCTACAGCTACAAGCGGATCTAGTGCGAAAGAAACTCGCCGCAGACATTGCTACTCTGCGGGAGGAGACGGATCAAGAAAGCAACGGAGTCCAGGAGACTACCGACGTCGAGGTGCGCATCAATGATTGGCTAGAGCGTGCCAATGTACGGGGGGAGCGCGCGGAGCGCCATCCCGTACAACCGAGAGCCCACTTCGAACGGGACCCGCTCACGAGCCGAGACCGCGTCGCAGAGGAGACGCAACGAGCGAGGTCACCGACGCCGACCCGTACAGGAGACCGTGGAGTTGACAGATTAGCGGACACCTTGGAACGCATGGCACGCCGCAGAGTCCCGCCTAGGCAGACGCAGGATTTGCCGATATTTAGCGGTGCCGCCGGAGAGTGGTTACCGTTCAAGGCCGCCATGAGGGACTCTACTGATCTACACGGATTCTCGTCGGCAGAGAACTTAGCGCGTCTACGGACGTGCTTGCGCGGAGAAGCCCGCGAATCAGTGACTGCGTTATTATACACCGCGACCGAGCCTGAAGTGATAATGCGCACGCTGGAACAATGTTACGGTCGACCGGAGATTATTATCGACAAAACATTGAGTGACATAAGGAAGCTACCACGCCCTGGAGGAGGCGCGGGCGAGTTGAACACGTTCGCGATAAAGCTCCAGAACGTAGTGAGCGTGTTGTCGTGCGTAGACAACAAAGGTTACCTGCACAACCCGATGTTGGCGCGGCAGGTAACGGAGAAGCTAAGCCCACACCTAAGAGCACGGTGGTGCGATTACGCGGAGGAGCACGACGGTCGGAGTGACGCCGAGATCGTGTTGTTGTCACGATTCCTCATGCGTGAGGCGGACCGCGCTGTAAGATACGCGTACACAGCAGCGGCCGTGACGTCACCAGCGACGGCGAGCAAGACGACACCGCCGAATAAGCACGGAGGAGCGAGAAGGAGCGCCGCCGTCTACGTCGCCACCGAGGAGGCGAAGGCCACCGAGGCGAAAGCCACCGACGCGAAAACCACCAATGCAAAGAAAGCAAGGAGAGACCAGGCCAAGAAGGCGTGTCTATGCTGTGGCGGGGAACATGCCGCCCCGCAGTGTAAGCGCGTAGAAGCCATGACGGTCCCTCAGAGGTGGGCGTGGGTGAAGGAAACGGGAACATGCTTCAAATGTATGGATAGTCGTCACCGACGGCTAGATTGTAAGGCCAAGAAATGTGGCAAAGGTGAATGTCGCCAGGCGCATCACGCGCTGTTACACGTGGAACCCCGAGGGCCCGACAGGAGTGACGGGTCACGGGACGAGGAAGCGGTAGTGACCGCTGTGGCAAACGACGCGTCGCAGGGGGATTTGGTGCTACTGAAAGTCTGCCCGGTAGTGGTCCTAGGACCGCACGGACTGGAGGTACACACCCACGCGTTGCTCGACGAGGGATCAACGATCACGCTCGTGGACGAGGGATTGGCTACAGCAGTTGGCGCGCACGGCCCGAAGCGGCCGTTACGAATCCACGGAGTAACAACGGCGCAACACGAACCGGACAGTAGGCGTGTAGAAATCAAAATACGTGGGTCGCGAACAGATTACCACACGATTGAAGCGCGTACTGTCAAGAATCTGGACATCACGAGCCAGACAATAACGGCGGACCTCCTGAAGCACGGTCATCTGGAAGGACTAGAACTACGGGACGTCTGCTACGAGGACGCCAACCCGAGGATATTGATCGGGGCGGATAATTGGCATTTAATTGTGTCTCGCCGGCTGTTAGCCGGGCACAAGAACCAACCGGCCGCGTCGCTCACGCGGCTGGGATGGGTGGTGCACGGTATGAGACCACGCACCACCAACACGATCGTGGAATGTCAGGACGACGGAACCGTCCTGCACATCGGATCGAACGAATGTCGGGAGCGACCGGAGAGCGAGAGGCTGGACGAGCTTATCACCTCGCACTTCGCGGTCGACTCGCTCGGTATAGTAAGTCCGTACACTATTACGGCAAAGATCGCGTTACAAGAGCTGTGGCGGAAGAAAACCGGCTGGGACGAGCCGCTGCCGATCGAGGAAGCTACCGCCTTCGACGAGTGGCTCGGCGACCTCGCGCACATTGCCGCGTTGAGAATGCCGCGATGCTACGCGAGGGAGGAGGCCGACAAGCGCACATTGCATGTCTTCACTGACGCCAGCGGCCAGGCTTACGCTGCTGTCGCGTATTGGCGAATTACCAACCGCGAAGGGAAAGTCGAGCTCGCGTTGGTCGCAGGAAAGGCAAAGGTATCGCCATTAAAAGCACAGAGTATACCCCGAATGGAACTCCAAGCATGCCTGATGGGCGCGCGGCTAGCCGCCGCCATCACGGAAGAGCACACATGGGCGGGCGACGTGGTATATTGGAGCGACTCAAGGACAGCGCTCCATTGGATCCGGAATGACTCCGCGAAATACACACCGTTTGTGGCGCACCGGCTCGGCGAGCTAGCCGAGCGCACCCGCGCCGAACAATGGCGCTGGGTACCGACCGCCCACAACGTGGCCGACGACGCGACACGGCCGGGATCGACGCGTATGAAACAGGACGCAAGGTGGATTAGAGGTCCGGACTTCCTCCGCGCGCCAGAGGAGGACTGGCCCGCGGAAACAAACCCGCACGACGCGGACGAGGGAAGTGAGCAAGTGATCGTAGTACACACGGACGAGAGAAAAAGCTTGATTGACATAGCGCGTTTCTCAAAGTACGAACGATTGTTGCGCGCGGTAGCGCACGTGCACTTGTTCATGGATAAATGTAGAAAGCGCGCCCGAGAGCTCGGAGCGGCGCATATAAAGCGAGCAGAGGAAACATTGATTCGCCAAGCGCAAGGCGAAAGCTTCCCCGCCGAGATTCAGCGGCTGGAGAGGGGGCAAGGCGTGGACCGTACGAGCCGCCTTTATAGGCTAGACCCGAAGTTCGACTCGAACGGAGACCGGTTGCTGCGCTTGAACGGACGAATCAACGCTGCTACAGTGCCAGTGTCGATGAAGGAACCACCGATACTGGACGGAGGACACGAACTCGCGCGCCTACTCATAAAATATGAGCACCAAAACCGTAATCACGGCGGAAGGGAAATGATAGTCAATAACTTAAGACAGAGATATTGGATATTACGCGTGCGGCCTAACGTACGCAAGGTACTATGGAATTGTACGTGGTGCAAGGCGCGGCGAGGACGCCCCCGCACCCCGGTGAAGGGAGACCTGCCCGCGGAAAGAATAAGCGCGTTCACACGGCCATTTTCGCGCTGCGGAGTCGACTGTTTCGGCCCCATGTGGGTAACCATCGGGAGGCGACGGGAAAAGAGATGGGGCATGTTGTTTACATGTCTCGTGGTACGAGCGGTTCATATTGAGCTGCTATCAAGCCTGAGTACGGACTCCGCGATAATGGCGATGCGGCGAATGGCCGCGCGGCGGGGATGGCCGGAAGTTATCATTTCCGACAACGGAACCAACTTTCGCGGAGCGGACACCGAACTACAGGAGGCGTATAAGGCGTGGCTCCCTCAGCTACGCGAATACGCAACCATGAAACGAACCGAATGGCGGTTCACGGACCCCGGCGCGCCGAACCAAGGCGGGGCGTGGGAGCGCCTTATCAAAAGTGTAAAGCTATCGCTCGCGGTGACACTGAATGAACGCGCGCCCAAGGAAGAGGCGTTGCGAACACTGATGGCAGAGGTGGAAAACACGTTGAATGGACGTCCTCTGACACACGTGCCAGTGACCGCTGACGACCCCGAGGCGCTTACCCCCAACCACTTCCTACTGGGAACGCCCACAGGAGCGCCTTACGTCGGTGAGTGCGACGTGGCCGACCGACAACAGTGGCGGGCGGCACAGGCCTTGGCAGACATATTCTGGAGGCGGTGGGTAAGCGAGTACCTACCCACGCTTAATCCGCGCGGCGATCATCGTGGCAAGCAGGAGAACCTGCGACGCGGCGACATCGTAGTAATCGCAGACGGACTACTACCGCGTAACATCTGGCCCAAGGGACGGGTCGAAGAGGTGTACACCGGACCGGACGGAGTGGCCCGGAGTGCGGACGTGCGGACGCGCGGCGGAATATTCCGGCGACCCGTGAGGCGACTGGTGGTCCTCCCCGGCAGAGAAGAGGCTGCGCAAGCTACGCCGGGGGGAGACTGTTGAGGACACAGCCGCCAAACCGTTAAATGTATCAAAATGTACCTAATCAGCTGCAAGTTGTAAATAAAATAAATAATGTGTTTAGGACACAGCCGCCGTAGCAGCAAATTGATGTATATTGTAAAGTTAGCTATGCATTATGAATAAAACAAATTAGGTGTGTTGCTTTATTTATCCAAAGTAGCTACATACATAATCCTTCAGGGGCCAGACAATAACCCTTCAGGACGAAATAAGCCTTCAGGTAGTATTTTTCTAAGGCTGAAATACAATTTGAGGCGAGGGTGGAACCCCGGTCGACGAGGGTAGATGGGAGACGACTGGCCCAGATATCCTCCGTCCCTGTCTACAAGCAAGGGCCTCCCTGTCGCACGATGGCGGCGATAGGGCTGACGACCGACCGGGGCTCACTCAGGCAGCGCGAGTACCCACCCTCAAATTAGCATAGAGGGGCGATCATATCATCGCCGGGACGGAGAAAAACTGAACGCGCCAACACATCTGAATTTTTGAAGAAACTTAATACTAGAAGAAAGTAGGGAAGACTGAAGACTCGCTGCACGAACACGGAGACAGGAAGGCGGGAAGACGACCTGGGAAGCAAGCCCCCAGCAAGCCCCGTAGCAAAACCTGAAACAAGCGACACATGTAAACACGAAGAATTGATAAAGAAATACAGTCCACTAACAACCGAAGAAGCGTTTCAATAAATCCCTCTGTAGAGACCCCACAATGGTGTAACTATACAATCGCTAAACCAAAGTTATTAATAAGTGGGTTAAGATCATGGATAAATCTACTGCATAATGTTGGGCACAAATAAAAAGGCTTCCCTCAGGGACGAGGACGTCCTGGTTCTGAGCCCGGACGTCCACTGACAGCGAAGAAACCGACGAGGTCAGCGGCAGGTGTGGCTACCCATCGCTGTGCATCGCGAAGGTGCAGAGGGAAGCGACCTTCTATTCCCTCCTGGGACGAGCTTCCATGGAGCGCGACACATAAAGAGCGTGCCGCAAAGGGCTCCTCCGACGTGCTGAAGATGGCCACCGGAGGGGTTTTAGTGGTCAAGAATCCCACATACCCCGAGATACAGTTTTGGCCAAGGCTCTCCCACAAGAGCCCTGGGGATCTTTAGAAGATTTTCTCAAGGTAAACAGAAAAAAAGGGTTGTAATGACAATCACAATTTCATTACCTACTAATATCAATTTCATTATAAATAGACAAACAGGTGACATATCAGTGTTCGTTAATTTAAAGGGCATATATAGGTATACACTGCCACTAATTATTCCGAAATCCTAGCTATTTCGCGAAATCTACACTACACTGAACTTAATTAACAGGATGGTGTTCGTTCGACATGTATAAATTGAGTTATGAGACAATCCATAATTGTACCGTGTGATTTGAGTGAAGGTAGGTAAATTACATTAATTAATCTGAACAAATTCTTAGATGGTACTTAGGAATAGGGACCGAATTATTGCCCTTATAGCTGGTATAAGGTGCTTTTATGAGAATGGTATTTACTTCCCCGGTCCAGGAAGACGGCAGCTCATAAGCTGAAGTCAGACACGCTATACCAAAAATTTTTTTGGCTCTACACTGTACACTATAGAGCAAAAAAAAATTCGTTTAGATAAACATGAAATATTTTATTAGATAAAATAGAATATCCAACCACCTACGTAATATTGTTTTCTGTTTTTATATGTTATTAATACTTTATTATATTTAATTTAAATTTCAATCAATACCCATATACTTATGTCGAACTAGGTAGTTACCGGCTGAAAACTAAACGCTACTCAATTTTTTAAGTCCCACTAGTCACCCTGTAAATTTTAGTTTGGCGCGTTCAAATTAAGCCGTCCATTTGAGGTGCGTGTAAGTAAATAATAATAAATATCGCCACACATACTCACCATCTGTATCTTCCTAGACTAAGGACCGTATTAATAAATCGATCTCATGTCTGATCTTGAGAGCGAGCTTGGAATTGTCATTCTTATGTCATACCAATACAAAACGAAATATCAAAAGCGTACTCAAGATCCGGGTCAGACTTGAGATTGATTTATTAATACGGCTCTAGGCAACTTTAGGCTGGGGGTGAACCCAGTGATACCCCGCACCCATTACTTTATTTATTATTTCATAGTTCATTACATTCGTTCATATTAATGACTAGCTGAGCCCGCGTGGATTTTTTTTTCTTTGTTTTTCTAAAATAAAAGTTACTGTTTATAGTATCAGCTATCTACCAGTGAAAGTCCCGTCAAAATCGGTCCACCCGTTTCGGAGATACTCTTTGATTTCATGTGTTTTTATGCTTTTACGCGGAACCCTAATTGTTTTTCCAAAAATAAAGTAGCCCAAGTTACTCCCTATTACATCAGCTATCTGCCAGTGAAAGTCCCGTCAAAATCGGTCCAGCCGTTTCGGAGATTACCCGGAACAAACACACAGACAGACAAAAATTTTTAAATCGCGTTTTTGCTATAGGTGCCGTATGTACTTTCATATGCATTTAGTGAAAAGGTGTTATTTTGATATTACAAACAGACACTCTAATTTTATTTATTTGTATAGGGTAAAAGCCGGATAGTTGCCTCGGACGGATACATGCCCCGGTTTTAAATACACTATGTTGGGAACATAAGTTGTGATTGCGCTTTACTACAATAAGTAGTGACCCCCCGCAGGCCTCAGTGCCGTCTAAGCCATCAGAATAGGTGCAAGTGTTTTGTCCATGTGAGCAAAAACCTTCCGCGGCGAAACTTTGACGGGCGTTATATTTATATTGGTAAGTAATTACTATTGAATATTTTTATTACTGATCGTGGTTTCACTCAACTTTTTGTTTCTTTGCATGCATTAGAGTTTAAATTACATTGTTTATTATGTTTTATAGCTAAATATTTTTTATTTACTTCGCAAATAAAAAGGGCAAGTATCCGCATCAAAAAGGATAGTCGCCCTACTTACTTTCGCGGATAGTTGCCCCTAGAGTGACTAAATATTTTTTAACAATCAAAGACGGATTTTATTTTTTGTTGTTTTTTCCAATTTATTGTGACTCTAACTTGTTGTAAATAAAATAAATATCTACTTAACTGTTTTATATATTTATTCCAGATAAGCAAAATGCCTCTCAAATATAAGCGAAAACCAGGCGTGGTGCCACGCAACATCAACTGGACAGAAGATAGCTGAGCACTTGTCTTGGAAGAATTGAGACAGAAAAAAATATCAATGAATTTTTTCGAACATGCATAATACCCTCTCGAACCTTAAGAAGACGCTACGAAAAAAGTTACCAGCAACTGCTAACTCAAGGAAAATATCATGTTCTTGCCTTCGAGAATGAAAACAGACTAGTAGCTCATATATTGAAGCTCGGAGACGCCGGTTTTCCTCCTGACAGAAGTAAATTAGAAGACTGTTAAATAATTAATAAAGATTACTTTAATTGATATAAATTTATTTCAATCCAAATTTAAAAATCATACCGAGGTTACTATTCCCCGCACGAGGCAAGTATCCCGCGAAGCATTTTCCACGCTAGGCTACTATCCGCCATAGTAGGCAACTATCCCTTTTCTGAGAGGTGTAATAAAACAGTATTTATTCAAAACCCTTGTTAATTATGTATACAAAAATAGGCTATTATGGAAGATAAAAGACCTATGTTTTGAGATATATACTGAATAATTTTCAGCAAGTTCATATTTTTTTTAAATAAAGCTTTTTCGAAAAGTGGGGCAACTATCCGGCTTTTACCCTAGATGTATAGATTAATCTCAAGGCCTCAGCACAGTATAGGAAATAATTCTGAGGACTAATTATTAATTACGTTAATTAATAGAAAAAAATACTTCATAGTACGAGTATGTTACGACATAAAAGATAGGGTATCCTAACTATCGTTTTAGCTTCGGTTTTCATGTCCTTATCTGTATGTTCTGGAGATTAAATAATATACATTAAATACAGACAAAACCCCAACTAAAATTTGCTATTTGCATAAACATGACCCACATATACAGATATTCCTGACGCTAACAATCCCCCATCGATCATTGTTCGCAAACACAGCCTGATTAATACGACGAACGCTAACTGTACTCGTTATATTTTGAATATTATTACGTAATATAGAATGCAACCAAGTAGGTATTGTTATGTAGCGTACTGCCTCATTAGTGTGATTCTAGGTCGTTCAATAAAGAGTTTTAATTATTTATATTTATTGCAAATTCAAATTAACAAAGCGCAGTATCGGCGAATGCAAATAGGCTCGCTGGGATAGGTGGGAACACAGGCAGTCATAATAATGAGTTTAGGTACGTTTGCTGTTAGCTGGCCTAGCTTACCGTAAATCGTAGCATACATCTCTATTAGGGCTCAGCCACCCAAGCGTAATTTGAGTTGTGAGTCGCATAAAATGAGTCGCGTAATTCAATTCTTCGTGAATCAAACAACTCATTTTGTGTCGCGCTGTGACACTAACAGGACATTAAAATAAAACAATTTTTCGGATTTTATCGCGTTTATTACCTTTATGTTCCCGACGTTTCGGTTGCTTTTCAGCAGCCATGGTCACGGGCGGACTGAGGTGTTATGGTAATGGTAGACTTGGTTTTGGATTTAATTATATTAATTACTGGATCCCAAGTTGGTGGTAGCACCCAGCCATCTTCCCTATTGTAATTAGGATGTTTTTTCAAAAATAGTTTTATTTCAATGTGTAGTATTCGCGTAAATATAAGAAAAATAACAGGACATTTGCATGAAACCGAATGCAGCGTAAAGTTCGCAGCTCATTTTACGCAACTCCCAGCTCAAAAAACTACGCTCGTTGGGCTGGGCCCTTAGTCACTCAGTATTTATGTGCCTGATAAAAACTTTAACCAAAAATATTTTATTTTATCATAATGAAAATAAAAGAAAGTAAGCACATCGTACATCATCACGAGCGTCCCGGACACGCACAGGCCGTCACTAAGTGGATTAATGTAATCTTTGAACCTGTTTAACCTTTACACAATGGAAGCCTGTAAGACAGCAATTGTGCTCGTATGTGGAGTGTCTGCGGCTTAGTAACTTCAAGACAAAATAGTCCTTTTGTTACTTGTGAATAGGTTCGGTAAATTTCGTGCCTACGGCCGGCAGAAAAAAGTTCTATGACATTCGAGCGTAGCCTGTACTGTAGGATAACCAACCTTATTGCCATGCGTGTTGCTCCGCAGCCGCACCGATCGGCCATGGATGGCGCTTAGCCCCCGCTCCGTACAATTTAGGCAAGTACTTTTTGTACGCTTCCGTATCAACAAAGTGTAACAATTTGTGGGGCTTGTGAAGCATACGCGTTATACCATAACCGCGTTTTACACGAATGTTGTATGGGTGACTTTTAGTGCCTACCCCCTAGCGGCAAGTTAATGAATTACTTTTTGTATGCATTTAGGCGAACGGTGAGGATCTCGGAAACTACGAGGCTGGCCCTCTTACTTAGTGGTAAGCCGTGGCTTTTCCCGCTATTAAAGTAAATAATGATAAACCTGAGGTTTTTTTATGAGGTTGTTGTCATCATTATGGGACTAGCTTCTTCCAATGCAAGAGATGATTAATCCTCGTTGGCCTGCTTCGCGACATTTTGAGATATTTTCTACAGAAGTTTTTCTAGAACCGTTTCGGAATCAGTTATACCTATAAGTACCTATACCAGTACACCATTTCTAAAGCAACATAAAATAGCAAGTAGGTAGTAGGTAGGTACCTTCGTTTGCCGGAATAAATCCGCGAATTTGTGTCTGATTTATAAGCCGGAAAATACTCACTGATTTATCGTGAACCTTTCCCACTGGGTACCGATTCCAAATATATTTTTTACCCCCATTCTGTATTTTTTACTACCGGCATTAACACCGCGGGTTCTGATTGATGTTTTAGTTTCATATTGGCTCGGGCTGTTTTTTATTGTAACTTTTTTATTGAAAGCATGCAGAGACAAAATCCCTGTATGCAGATGCGTACATGGGCTAATCGATTTTAGAAACGGATTCGGAATTTAAAACGGCTGTATTTTTGCCAGTTTTTATTTTATTTGGAGAAATATTTCAACACTGTTAAAGTCGAATTATGTCTTATGATTACTAACAATAAAATTGGCTACAATGCAGATGTTAAAGCTCCTGAGTCTGTTTCCGATATCGATTCAAAGATCACCTTATACCTACATAGCTCGGTCTTTGACTTGGTACAGCGGCCGTTTAGTGTTCCCTAGAACGAGTGTTCCGAACATAATATGTACCTACGCTAATTGGGCGGTGTCGATTGTAATTGGTGACATTATAATTGAGCAACAGTTGGACGCAAATAGAAACTAACGAAGAAGTCCTGCTAAACAGAAAACAAAACTTGTGACCATTATAGTACCGAGCGTGGCCCCTGCGCGTGCACGCGGAAGAGACGCGCACAGCGGGTTAACCGAAATCGCTGCGGCACGGCGGCAACAGGGTCCTGTTGCGTGCAGCAGTGCCGACCACACCAGTCTACCTGTCCCGCCTCCACGCCAGCAAGGCGGGGGACATTGCAGTCCGTGGCGAGTTTTGCGTCAGCGGTTTTAACATCGTCACAACGCCATCAAGGCGTTTGTGGTTAGAGTCCCCGACAGGCTGTCAACTTTCATGCAGGAAGACTACTGGCCGAAGGGTGTGGTGTACAGACGCTTTCGGGGGAGGTTGCCGCCGTCACCACCTACAGTTTAGTTTAGTTTTTAATAATATGTATGTTAGTTTATAAGGCATGTATCTATGGGCCTGCGATGCCTGATCATAAATAAATAAATAAATAAATTATTAAATGAAGAAAAATGGCATAAGTACCTATAATATTTGTCGCGTATCAGCTCCTGCAGATTATGATGATAGACAAGGTCGCCGGCAAAAGGTGAGCAGGTCCCAAAGGAATGTCTTAAACCGCAACGTCTAGGCGTAGACTGTGAATTGTTCCGTCTAGCCTGAAACAAGGAAGAACGCCTATAATTCATGGTCAACCTTACACTAGTTTGACACGCATCATGAAAATAAAAAGTTTTTAATTCGAATAATGTAGCCTAACGAGCATTGTGGCAGCTGTTTTAATTCCACTAGTTTTTTTCTTTATGTAGCAAAGTCGGCTAACAAGCGCACGACCCGCCTGATGTTAAGCAGTTACCGTAGCCTATAGATGCCCAATACAAAATGGAATTGCTCGGACGCTGCCGACCTAAAACAGAGTGTGACAGAGAAGGGGAGTCTTTCGGTTCTCTCACTACATTTTACGAAACTCCACTACTTTGCGCCGATTTTCTGTGTGAGGGTGGTACTATCAGATCGAGCCAGCCTGTATGTTGCCGTAGTCAGTTGGCCCCAGCTCTTTAGCTCTACCACTGTAAAAGTAAACTCTACAGAGTCTATCTACCCTTCAGAAACGTATTTTGTATCTTCACATGAACATTAATTAATTTTCCTTATTACACAATCCAAGATCATCAATCATCTCTAATAATATTTCCGTGCGAGCCCACTGGCCTTCTCTATGTTAGTAACAAATAGAGAATTCGATCCCGCCCTTTTTTCTAATCCCGGGATTTCGGGATTATCTAAATATGATACCGGGATCCCGGGATTAGATTAGTCATCGAATAGGTAATATAAAAATAATTTTCAAAATACTAGATACTACTTTCATATCATTGGAAAAAATCTGTTTCTGATTTCGATTCGAATGGTTTAAAATACCCCTCTGAAGCTGGTAAAACAAGATCACTAAACAAATGAATAATCCCGAGATTTTTGGAATCAAAATACGCCCATGATCCCGGGATCACGAGATTCGGTATCCCGGGATCGAATCCTCTAGTTACAATACAACGTTTAGTAATATGCTATTTACTTCGGTTGATGGATAGGTATATAATGTAAAGGCTTCCTCATAATGCAATTAGCTGCCGAGAAGATGGTTACGATAATTACGATGTACTTCCTGATTTTTTTTTACTCAATATAACTACTGAGGTATTTTACTATCAACTTATGTTCGGCCATGACAAGGGTTCAATAACCCTTTTTTAAAAAACAATGTTGGCAAGCAACGTACGACTTGAATTCAGTGAAACATGATGTTGTATGGAATTTTGATGAAGTATATTATTGGAATAAAACTATTTTACGGATTTTATCGCGTTTATTTACTTTTTTATGTTCCCTACGTTTCGGCTGCTTTACAGCAACCATAGTCACGGCGGGACCGAGGTGTTAGACGTCCTGATGTCAAAGTTAATAACTGGGGACCCTCATATAATAAGAAAACAATATGAAGTATACTAGTCAAACTACAACAGCGATATCAAATGCCGATACGCTACTTGAATATTTAAGTACCATTTATCTATTTGAGATGTCGTTCTGTAATTTGATGCCAATAATTCTAATTTGAACCTTTAATAACCCCTGATGCGACATTTTTGCCTGCTACTATACAAACGGCTTAACCGATTTTCATCAAACATAGCTAAGCACACTCTCGATCCGAATACCTTTCTAACAAAGCAAAAATAAAATTATAATCGGTTCATCCTTGGGCGCTACGACTCTACAGACGCAGAGATACCTGTGTATGTATCTATACATAAATACACATGTTAAACTTATAACACCCCTCTTTTTCGTCGGGGGTTAAAAATTAAGTAGGAAGCTCTCAAATTTTAGGTTGAGTTATACATAATTATAATTCGGTCGATAGTCTACCTGCTAGATTAAGCATGTTTCTCCTTTTTTTTTCGTTGGAAAACCCTTTATGGGTCCCCTCCCGCCTCGGGGGAGACGAGAGGGGTATATGGGAGTCCCTGCGCCAAAAGAGCGCAGTATACTCATTAAAAACCAACGGTGTACCACCCTCCGCCATGCAGTGGGGCGCCACGGGTCCATTTGAAATGCTCCGAGACGCCCCGGCGGAAGCATGTTTCTCCTGGATTCTCATCGCTCAACTATGAACTATTCCGTCTGATAGCTGGCGCACCCATTAATCTCACAAAGTTAAATGCGTGACTAATTCGCTGTTCCATTCCGGGTGGACTGTTTGCATTTTGCGCCGCGGCTCCCTCATTTAGTCGAGTTGCGGTACTTCTGACTCTCGTTCAAGCTTGTTAATTAGTTGGACATAGTTTTGCAGAATGGAACCAACTCGCATATACTTTTACAATGTGAAACCGACCTACTTACACTTGCACTGGGGTTGGTTTTGGTCTGCAGACGGATGTATGGGTTGGTTCGTTTTTGCAAAACTATGTCCAGTTTTGGTTGCGAATAACTGACGCGTTCAGAATACTCAAATATTTAGGTACTAAATAGTGGTGATCTAGTGATTTGAGCTTACTGCACTTGATATTTTGTGGCTTGATTGTGGTCGAGGCAAACTTTGGTAAGTTTGCCTCGAAATGTGGTACTGAAATGGCCCCAAGTACATTGTAGCTACGGTACCCGTCGAAGAGTTGCTAGTTTGTGACCATGCAGTTGGTATGTCTGTTTGGCGATATAATTTACTTGACTATATGTCTAGAAAAAAGTAGTGACAGCCTATTGGTTAAGCTCGCGTTTAGCGGGCACAAGGTCTTGGGTTCAAACCCCAGCTCGCATGGGCTTTTCAAAATCTATGTGAGAATCATAATTTCAAAATGAATATCGCTTACTGAAAGAATTACTTACTTTCACCGTAGTGAAAGAAAACATCGTGCGGAAACTTGCATCTCTTAGCAAAATGTAATTATTGTTCAAAAGACATGTGAAATCCGAAAAACCTCACTAGGTCAGCGTAGTGGATTATGAGCTGAACTGCTCTCGTATGGAGGGCAGGCCCGTGCCCAGGAGAGGGACTTTAAAAAGGGCGAAACTTATTTTTTAATAATTGTTTTATGTCTATGAAAGTTTTGTGTCAGTCCCCAAAACCTGAATATGACATAAAGAGGCAAAAATAACACAAATAAGGCATTATGGTGATAAAATGTTATGATGATGATGTCGTATCAGTAGATTAGACAGGCTGTTATTAATGAGAGCAACTTTTTATATTCCCCAAAACCACAAAAACTGGAGCAGAACAACGAAAAAATTATGAGTATCATACATTTAGCTAATACTTGTGGGAATCGTAGAAATAAAACCTTATAAATAGTGATCCATTTGCTACACTCTAAACCTATGTACTCACCCAAAAATAATGTAGCAGCATTATAAATTATTATAGAGTTCTCAAATTGTACCATCACGCCTGAGGAACGATCTAGATATTTTATATAAAACTAGCTGAGCCCGCGATTTCGTTCGCGTGGAATTTAACTTAACAAAAAAGCCCGCTCCCGCGTTCTGTGACCGCGCGACAGATACCATTTTTTAAAATTTTGTTTTTCTAAAATAAAAGTAGCTTATGTTACTGATTATAACATCAGCTATCTACCAGTAAAATTCCCGTCAAAATCGGTCCAGCCGTTTCGGAGATTACCCGGAACAAACACACAGACAGACAGACAGACAGACAGACAGACAAAAAAATATTAAATTGCGTTTTTGGTATAGGTGTCGTATGTACTTTCATATGCATTTAGTGAAAAGGTGTTATTTTGTTATTACAAACAGACACTCCAATATTGTTTTCTTATATTTACGCGAATACTACACATTGAAATAAAACTATTTAACATAAAAATAACACATAAACGGGAACATAAAAATTAAATAAACGCGATATAATCCGTAAAAATAGTTTTATTTCAAGACACTCCAATTTTATTTATTTGTATATATTTTATATAAAACTCCTTCACCCCCTGGTAAGGCGGTTTAGGAAAAATCTCGGGGTAAGAAACCCGCATTTATCTCAACGATATTACTAAAACAATAAAGGGTGAAGGGTTCCATATCATAAAAACAAATACGTATAAAAACTGTTATCTTTTTGATTTGTTGTTGGCTGTAGAGTTGTTTCGTGGCGTATTGCAGTTCTGGCGTTTTTTGAGAACTCTCCTGAAATTTATTTGTATTGTGTAAACGTACTCATGCGAATTCAAAGGATAAATTTGGTGGCATCCTCTTGCGGAAATATTTTTATTAAAATACGTACATTACGTTCCAAATCCATAACAAGAACTTTCCGACGTTGTTATAAAAATATACTATTGCCACGAGGTTAGGGAATTTTAAGTTGATTTTTAGTCCATCTGACTTTTCATTTTTCGGTAACTGACAATTTACTTATCTATACAAATAAATAAAATTGGAGTGTCTGTTTGTAATATCAAAATAACACCTTTTCACTAAATGCATATGAAAGTACATACGACACCTATAGCAAAAACGCGATCTGTCTGTGTGTCTGTCTGTCTGTCTGTCTGTCTGTTTGTTTGTTCCGGGTAATCTCCGAAACGGCTGGACCGATTTTGACGGGACTTTCACTGGCAGATAGCTGATGTAATAGGGAGTAACTTAGGCTACTTTAATTTTTGAAAAACAATTAGGGTTCCGCGTAAAAAAATAAAAACACATAAAATCAAAGAGTATCTCCGAAACGGGTGGACCGATTTTGACGGGACTTTCACTGGTAGATAGTTGATGTTATATTTTATTTTACAAAAACAAAATTTAAAAAAATAAAAAATGGGTTCTGTCGTGCGGGTTCAGAACGCGGGAGTGGGCTTTTTTGTTAAGTTAAATTCCACGCGGACGAAGTCGCGGGCTCATTGGTCATATAATTTTGTATTCTCAGTGCCATAAGTCGAAATAACCTAAGCGAACATTCATCAAAGGATTAACTGAACGGTAACTCTGCAACTACCTATATATTCAACTTCACCTGATGTAAGTCACTGTTGTACATTTTACGTAGGTAAGACGTAACGCGCCACTGTTCTTAAATAGGGGTGTCACATTTTAAAGCTTAAAATTGTTTAAATTCAATCCACTGGTATCACCAGTGAAATCCTACTAATATTATAAATGCGAAAGTTTGTGAGTGTGAATGTATGTCTGTTACTCTTGCACGCAAAAACTACTGAACGGATTTGGATGAAATTTGGAACACAGATAGTTAATAACCTGGATTAACACATAGAATACTTTTCTTAAGTCTACGCGAACGAAGTCGCGGGCAGCAACTAGTCTTATATATAAAAGTCTCGTGTCAAAATGTTAGTTACCATACCTCTCCGAAACGGCTAAACCGATTTTCATGAAATTTTGTGTGCATATCGGGTAGGTCTGAGAATTTGCTACTATCTATTTTTCATACCCCTAAATGTTAAGGGTGGTCCACATTCCACGCGGACGGAGTCGCGGGGCACAGCTAGTCTTATTCATATTTGAGAGCTTTTTCTGAACTGAGCAATCAACTGCAGGTTATATAATACTTTTAAAACCTACTATACTAGCGGGAACTGTAAACTCAGGATTTATTAAATTCATTGAACTTACCTAATCCCATGATTGTCCATACTTGTTATTAGATTATATAGAGGCCATATTTGTATAACACAGTCGGCAAGCAGCGTGCGTCCCGCCTTGCAAT
This sequence comes from Notodonta dromedarius, assembly GCA_905147325.1. Taxonomy (NCBI): domain Eukaryota; kingdom Metazoa; phylum Arthropoda; class Insecta; order Lepidoptera; family Notodontidae; genus Notodonta; species Notodonta dromedarius. The sequence continues at coordinate 4,909,417 of LR990167.1, forward strand.
ACCAAAGCCATAGGTGTTGATTTACAATACACGATTTAAGTTTATGCCGCAATGGATATACAATAACATAATAGTATAAAATATCATGCAATTTATCTAAAATTGATCAAATGGAAACTAAAAATTATTATATTAAAATAAGAAATGTCTATAAATAAATAAAAGTAATACCAAGGTCTCTGATTAAGTCAGAGGAGACGCGGCAGATTGTGCACACGTGTGCACAATCAATTTATAGGAAAAAATAATACCAAAGGCATTCTTCGCACGTTACCGACCTAAAGGGAGTGGGATAGAAGGAGAGCTGTGTACAGCTTGACGGTACCACCGTTACAACCGTAACATTTTCTTTTTTTTTTTTTTTTTATATGGCTCTGTCCTTTTGGACAATTCTGCCAATGTCAAGTGAGGTCAATACACGGTATGCACTTTTCTTGTTTTTTAAGCGTCTACGTTAATACTTAAATTGTGCCAACCATAGATCGTGAGTAGCGACAGCTGTAATGCGACAAAACGTCAAATCTCCCAAAGCGCGTTTATTTGTTCTACGTGAATGACGCGACAATTTCATTTCGAACGTGGTTGTATTTCTTGAATCCACGTGTACGGGATTTGCTTGTATTCAATGTACCTACTAATTTAAATATGTCCCCTGTTGGGGGAAATTCAAGTGTAAGTTTATTTAAACACAACTCATTTCTGATCAGCAGGTGTGAAAATTAATGATTACATTTGCCTATCAAAACTACCAAACTACCTAACTTATAAGTACATCAATTTATTTTAACCTACTATATGGTCAGTTAAAACTATAGATAGAAGATTGCCAAATTTATTTTATATACCATCAACATAAGAACTTATATGTTAAAAGGAAAATAATTGGTACGTCGTCCGTACATTCCACAGACCAGATCGTCGTACTACGATACGTTTCGCTGTCACATTTGCTACACGTATCTTCGTCTCGGAATCGCTGATGACACGCCATAATACCCGTTTCAACGCGGAGAAAATTGCCATCAAAACACGCCGCATATTGGATATTGGTCGAATTTGTTAGCATAACGACTCCCCGGAGAACATGATGCTGACGTGTTCCAGTGTATTCTTTTTGTCTCCTTCATACTGCCAGCACTAGATTTCGAGTAATGAGAAGCGAAATCAGTTCCAACGTTCGCTGTGGGAGAAAATGTACAGGACCATGTTAGTTCAAACTGCTTATTAGGGACTTGCGGAGGTTGAAAATGGCTAGCAGAATAGGTACTCTGTTAAAAAATATATTTAGAAACAAGAATAGTACCAGTAATGTCACAAGTCTGCTGAAATACTTACCCAGTGATGCGTATTTTCACGTAATGCAAGAGGGTCAAGCTTGTATGAATATTTAATAATAATAGCCCTCCTGACCGAATTTCGTTCCGGCCAATTTCAACCAACACTAGCGTACTAGGCAAGGAATATTATAGTGTATGAATGTAATGTCCGGTTAATGACTTACAAGGCGTATAATGACAAAAACATAATATGAATTAACGATTAATATAGGTATACACAGGAATACATTTTTAAAGTGTTTATTAACCTTCCCTTTCCTCTTTCTTTTCTCCACTCTTCCCTGTTTATATTTATAACTAGCTGAGCCCGCGACTTCGTCCGCGTGGAAGTTAACTTAACAAAAAAGCCCGCTCCCGCGTTCTGAGCCCGCACGACAGAAACCATTTTTTCATTTTTTTAAATTTTGTATTCCTGAAATAAAAGTAGCCTAAGTTACTGTTTATAACATCAGCTATCTACCAGTGAAAGTCCCGTCAAAATCGGTCCACCCGTTTCGGAGATACTCTTTGATTTCATGTGTTTTTATGCTTTTACGCGGAACCCTAATTGTTTTTCAAAAATTAAAGTAGCCTAAGTTACTGCTTATAACACCAGCTATCTGCCAGTGAAAGTCCCGTCAAATTCAGTCCAGCCGTTTCGGAGATTACCCGGAACAAACACACAGACAGACAGACAGACAGACAAAAATTTTTTAAATCGCGTGTTTGTTACAAGTATCGTATGTACTTTCATATGCATTTAGTGAAACGGTGTTATTTTGATATTACAAACAGACACTCCAATTTTATTTATTTGTATAGATGAGCTAATCTTTGATAATACATAGAAGTCCAACTTATCCCGCCATCTTCTTGTGGGTCTGCCGCGATCTGTTAGACTTGAAAGATTTTATTTAAAAGTATTTAAATTTGAGCAATCTCTCATCCTAATAAAATTAACTTTACAAAATCTAAATTGTTTTGTTAAAAAGGGCTACTTAGCAATTCAATATCGTAATAAGGAAAAAATGCAAATTCAGTGGAGATTCTCCTTCGAGTTAATTAGCTCTTGTTTTGATTGACCCCTTGAAATTAACCGATGGTTATGATAACAAAGTTTTGGGACGCTTTCCGTTAATTTGATACTTTATAAACTCCGACGCCCGCTCGTTAAACCTTTTTAACGCCCTAGTTACGAAAATGTTATAAGTAGTATATGTATGTGTTAGGTCTACTTTTTGTTCCAGAAAATGAGGTGACAGGTCACAGTTTGCAACTTAGCATTGCAAAATATAATGTGGTGTGAATTTAAATAGTGATGGTTGACTTAATTAAATAAATAAATACCGCCTAACGGACACACCAACTGTATGGTCCCAACTAAGCAACGCTTGTACTATGGGTACTGTACAATGGACTGGGGGCGATCCCAGTGACACCCAGACCAGGGCAAATTACGAAAAGGCCATTTCTGAAATTTGCCGCGGCGGGAATCGAACCCGCAACCACCATGTGCAGTGAGCCGAGCAGCCTACGCTCGAACCACTGCGCCAAGGGGTCGTCGATTACCATTTAAACCCCAAACTTATTCCGAAATGAACCCCCAGCACTTTATAAAACGAACGTTAGACCACAAAGATGATACTGAGTTTTCACTTACAAGTTTACAGAGTGTATCGTGTTCATTGGTGCGACGAATTGGATTCAGTCTACATTGTAAACACTGGAAAATTGTCTGTCTGTGTTGCTTATTTTCACTTTGATTCGAAATTATCGGAAAAGCAAAGCTGTTATGGCTGGAAATACTTTCAATTTTAAAACACAGTTCAGTATTTATTTTGTTTGACGATTGTTTTATTGACACTCAATCTGAAGCTCTGTGTTGCACAAAGAACTTCCGTCTGTAACATCATGGATTCAAAATTAATGAACTACTTAATTGAATCGTGGTTTTCATATTTTCTATGGGTTAATTTATTTATTTTACTTTGAAGAGTTTACGGTAGTTGAGCCATCTGTAGCCAATTCACTACACACATATTATAGGTTGTAAAAAAAACCACGCAGTCCAAGATCGAAGCATAAACTATATTTGACAGAACCAAATTACAACTTAATGTCAATGTACTCACATAACAAATAATTATAGTTAAATACCCCACAATCAATACATAATATACCTTTCCATCATAACCTTTAAGACCCACTTATATAATGCAATAATAATTAATGTAATTTAGAAAATATAATAAATCAATCAACAATCTGGTATGCCTATTATGTCCGGCCACAGCTCTGGAGGTGGTATCTCAATTGGTGGTTCCGGTGTAGATGAGCTTGACCTTGAGCGGTTTCTCCACTCTGTCGATATTGGTTCATCTCGGGTTTGAGTAAGCACCCGGGACACTATCTGATCCGCGTGCCTCCGATGTAACTCACCATCCTCCGTTCTTACCATATAGGAGCTAGGGCCTTCCACTACTTCTATTGTGGCCCTATTCCACTTCTCCCCTGGGCCATAATTCCGTGTCAGAACTGGCTGATCTACCGTGAAGCTTCTAGCTGGCGCACTCTGTACTGCTGTCTCCAACTGTTGTGCCTGTCGGCTTGGTGTGTTATCAGGATGTAAGCTTGACACAGCCGTTCTGTATCTACGTCCGTTTAGCATTTCTGCAGGGGTTTTATTGTTAGAACTGTTCGGAACCGTCCGCAATGTATACAAAGCTTTCGGAAGCTTTTCCATCCAAGGTATATGGTTCAAGGACAACTTTTTTATCTTATTCTTAAAAGTCTGTATAGCGCGTTCAATCTGCCCGTTAGAAGCCGGGTGATAGGGTGGGGAATACAAATGCTTTATTCCATTGTTCTTCAAAAATGTATTAAATTCCTGAGAAGTGAATGCCCTACCATTATCTGACACTAGAGTTTCAGGTAGGCCTTGTGATGCAAACATTTTCCTGCATACCGCTATGACAGTCTCACTCGACATTGAGAAAACAATTTCCGCTTCAAACCATTTACTATAGCTGTCAATCAAAACAAGGAATGTCTTTCCCTGGAACGGACCCGCAAAATCCACATGAACCCGGCTCCAAGGTTTCTCTGTAACAATCCATGCTTGTGGATCCTTAGGCGGGTTATTTTTAACAGCTTGACATGACTCACAGCTTCCAACAGTGCTTTCAATTTGTGCATCCATGCCTGGCCCCTGCATGGGGGGCATGCAATAATTTCAATACTTCCTGTTGTAAACAACCAGGAATTATGACTCTGTTACACCACAATAAACATCCTTTATTACGGGAAAGAGCCTCTCGCCGTGTCCAATATGGCTGCAATGTAGGGTCAGTAATCTTGTTAGGCCAACCGTGGAGGACGTGGAACACCACCTTCCTAAGAACTGGATCTTTATCTGTGCCAGTCGCTATTTTAGACGCATCCAAATTCCAACCATCTGGCTGTTCCTCCAGCAACAGTACTTCTCGCAACGGCTTCACCGCTATCTCTGATGTTCCGGGCTCTGTCCACCTGCTGAGTGCATCAGCGTTCCCAATCAATTTTCCCGGTCTGTACTTAATATCATAGTTGTAACATCCTAGTTTCAGGGACCAACGCAACATTCGGGGGGAAATTTGATCAGGGATGAGTTTATTTGGATTAAATAGAACCACCAAAGGTTTGTGGTCCGTAATTATGCGAAATTGACGACCAGTCAAAAAATCGTGGAACTTCTTCAACCCGAACATGATAGCCAGCGCCTCTTTATCAATTTGTCCATATCTTCGCTCATGCGGCTGTAAGGTACGTGATGCCATCATAACAGGTCTCTCACTCCCATCATCCATTACATGTGCTAATACTGCTCCGAGCCCGTAATCAGATGAGTCACAAATAATAACTAATTTCCTTTTAAGGTCATACCCCACCAAAGTCAAATCAGAGGACAAAAGATCCTTAGCCTTGTCAAACGCTCTTTGCTCCAGCTCGCCCCATGCCCAAGGCGTTTTCGCTTCTAACAGCCGGTGCAAGGGCTCTAAGATACTAGCTTTATCCGGAATAAACTTTTCATAAAAGTTATATAATCCTAGAAAGGCTCGCAAAGCTTGCTTACTAGTCGGCGCTGATTTCTCTTTAATTTCTTTGACTTTATTCGGTGACGGGTGCAGTCCCTCTGCATCTATCATATGTCCTAAGAAGTTGATACAATTGGAAGCAAATACACACTTCTCCATCTTCAACCGTAGGCCCAATTCGTTCAACTTTTGTAAGACTGCACGTAGCCTCGTATTATGTTCTTCAATATTCTTTCCAGTGATAGCAATATCATCCAAAAGACATGCAACGCCTTCTATTCCAGCGAGGGCTGAAGACATAACTCTTTGGAAAATGCCTGGTGCCGCATTCACTCCAAATGCCAGTCTATTCATTCTCATGAGTCCCAGTGGTGTATTTAGCGTTAAGAGCAACGCGGTAGCCTCATCAACCTTCAATTGTAAATATGCTTGCTTTAAATCTAATTTGCTAAAAATACGTCCACCACTGAGTTTTACAAAACTTTCTACTGCAGCCGGCAAAGGATACGTATCAACATCTATCGCCATGTTCACCGTTGATCGATAATCTCCACAAATTCGCAGAGAACCATCACTTTTCTTCACTATTCTTAAGGGTGTAGCCCATTTCGAATACCTAATTGGTGTCAGTATTCCAGAATCAATCATTTGATTCAATTCGTCTTCTACTTGCTTTTTAAGTGGGAATGGTACCGGACGCGCTTTTAAAAAACGTGGTTGAGCATCTGTACGTACATTTAGGGATACTTCTGGACCCTTGTACTCCCCCAGGACTTCATTGAATAAATCAGGAAAATCTCTTAAAACATCTTCTTTTACTTCTGCCAAGGTCCAACAAATTCCTGATATTTCCAACCCTAGAGCTCTAAACCAGTTTCGTCCCAAAAGACTTGGTCCATTTCCTGACACCACAATCAACTCGCACTGTGATTCTTTATTTCCCAGCATAACTCGCACGAACGTGACCCCTAATATTGGCAATACTTCACGAGAATAAGTAACTAACTTCACATTAGTAGGTCGCAGAGGTGGGGGTGTTTCCCACAGTTGTCGGTAACTAGTTTCCGAAATGATTGTCCGCGATGCACCAGAGTCAACCTCCATACATGTCTTGGCCCCATTTATTGTCACTTCAGCCTTAATCGGAATAGCCTTCTGAACAAACAAACTCCCATCATGTTTTCGTCTATTGTACCGACCGCTGCTTCTTCCTCTTCTTCCACCACCTGATGCTGTTTCTTTGTCTTCTTATCACATGCTGACGCAATGTGGCCTAGGCGCCTACAAGCGTAACACTTCGCCTTAACGAACGGACAGCGCACGCCATCTCTGTGACGTCGCGTACAATGGCGACATTCCGTAACACCCATTTTACCGATTTCCATCGGTTCAGCCGCGTCTAGATGAGTTTGCTTCGTATCTGTTTGTCTAGTCTCTGGGTACAAATCATGAGCAATCGCCTGATGATTAAGACACAGCTGCACAGCTGTTTCATATGTCAGGTTTTTCGTTCGCAGCAACTCGCGGCGCAGGCGGTCATCGCGCACGCCCAGCACCAGTCGATCCTTCAACTGACGCTTTAAATCCACGAAGTTGCATTTCGCACCCAGCAAACCAATGGCCGCGACGAAATCTTGCACGCATTCCTTCTCAATCTGTTTCCGCGTATGAAATTTTCCAGCTTGAAGTATTTCATTCAATTCCGGTTCATAAAATTGGTCTAACACTGCAATAATGTCTTTAAACGCCACTTCAGTTGGTCTTTTGGGAACCAACAATGACACAATAAGTGAATAAGTCTCTTTTCCACATTGTGATAAGAATATGGACCGGGCCTTTTCAACATTATCACTTCCCACACCGGCCACATCCAATGAACACAATAATCGTTCCTTATATTCACACCACTTATCAGTCTTAGTGTTAAACTGTCCCGGAAACACAATGTTTGCCAAATTACACGCCATTATCACAATAATAATGCAATTTTCCGCAGTCGCCACTAAAAGAAACCACGCAGTCCAAGATCGAAGCATAAACTATATTTGACAGAACCAAATTACAACTTAATGTCAATGTACCCACATAACAAATAATTATAGTTAAATACCCCACAATCAATACATAATAGGTTGTTTTGATCGGGATTGTACCACACGCTCACAGAAGATCGGCTTTGCTATTATACTCGTAGCTGCGTTTCGAATGATGAGTGAGAGAGAGCCGGAACCCTATCTCCCCTGCTTTCCCCTACCTCTATCACACTCCTCTTCAGTTTGGCAACGTGCGATCAATGCGTTTGCCGAAACCTCAGTAATCAGACACACACTTTGTGGTTATAACCAATCTAAGTTTACTCTTAGTTCTAACCTTTTAAGAAATCTCAATTAAAAGTTATCAAATTAGCTATAAAATCGAATATACCGCAAAGAAAGCAATCAGTGTCCTTTATTATGGAGCCTCGTCTAAACTCATGCAATGCTAATTCTCAAAGGCATTGTCTATAAATGTTAATCAAGCTGTTTCTATCGCAAATCGCTGACTGCACTAGCCCTAGTCACGTTTTCGCATCGTCATCGGCGCTGAAGACTCTACAAATTGTGCAACCCACTGGAGCGGAGCCAACTGTTTATGATGCAGTGTTTCGTATAACGAGCGCAGTAACTATGGCAGGGTGTTTCGGATAATTGGAGTTACTGCAGACAGTATCGCGTTTATTTGAATTAAGTTGGATAATTGGTATGTGATAATAAACAAATACCTAAAAGCTAGAGGGCGCGACGACTGCAAAGCCGGTGCCATCTTCTATCTCTTACTATTTTTTCTACGACACAAGCCGTACTCTGTATTTTTAATTCTTAAAAATAGATTAAACTTATTTCGCAAGGTTATTATATCTCGACAATAGCTCCTATGAAGACATCACCCTCAACAGTATGTGTAATCTGTTCACTTTGAAATATTTCTTTGATGTTTGGGTGCCAGGTTGATCACTTCTTACATATAAAAAACAGGTGCTATTTCAGCTCCCACCTCCAGAGGTGGTAATTCCAGATTTTTTGCAACTATTTACTTAGCGTTTACTTACTATTTACTCACTTCTGTTTAATGTTACTGGGTCAGCGGCCATTCACACGATGAAGCCCTACACCTTTTTATTTCTATATTTTTAACGGATAATGGCCTAAGTATTTGACCTCAGATACATTAAAATGTTTGGAAATTATTGTGTTCGTCTTTATTGTGTGAAATACTTCTAAAGTGATATAAATAAGTAGAATGTGTAGTATAGGTTTGGCCAAAAATATGTAAAATATATACCAAATTCGATATTTTTGCTGAGATAGTTAGTGGCTGAGCAGTGATAGCCGATTGGTTAAGCACGCGTCTTGCACGGGTACCAGGTCCTGGGTTCAAACCCCGGCTCGCACCTCTGGGTTTTTCGAAATCTATGTGCGAATCACGATTTCTATATGATTATCACTTGCTTAGGGTGAAGGAAAACATCGTGAGAATACCTGCGTGTCTTAAAAGATCTAACCAATTTTCGAAAGACATGTGAAATCCACCAACTCGCACTGGGCCAGCGTGGTGAATTATGGCCTGAATCCCCCTCGTGTTGAGGAGAGGCCGGTGCCCAGAAGTGGGACGTCAAAAGGGCTAAATTATTATTATAATTATAGATAGTGGCTATTATTTCATGGTTTTCATTGTGATATTTTGGGAATACTTTTAGATAACTCTTACTGGCCTTCTCTATAAATATAATAATAATAATAATATCGCCAGACGAACACACCAACTGTATGGTCCCAAACTAAGCAACGCTTGTACTATGGGTACCGTACAATGGACTGGGGGCGATCCCAGTGACACCCAGACCAGGGCAAATTACGAAAAGGCCATTTCCGAAATTTACCCTAGCGGGAATCGAACCCGCAACCACCATGTGCAGTGAGCCGAGCAGCCTACGCTCGAACCACTGCGCCAAGCGGTCGTCAGATTACAAACAGTAGAAATACTTCTACTGTTTGTAAATATCGATAAGATACATATTTATTGATATTTTTTTCACTTGCCCATTCCCAGTTTAATATTCGCCAATCCATATCGAATCAGTATAATAAATGCATGAATCCTCTTGCATTGAAAGGAGAACTACGCCCAACTACTACTGGGCCACTGGCCTTTAAAAGGCGGATTATTATTATTCAATTTCCCCTTCCCTAAACGTGCCGAATCCAGTTAATATGGTAGATTTAATATAAGGAAATCTAAGAAAATCTTGGGAGGAAACCTCTTTGCGATTTTCCATACTACGATTTATGAACATGATAATTTTGAAAGCAAAAGGAATCCTTCATTCGTGTCTTGTACTTTTTATAAGCAGTTCTTTCAGGCATTAATAAAATCATTGCAACATTAAAGTATGCGAAGATCAAGGAAAAAAAGTTGGATGAGGAAAAATATTGTCATCGCCTTTATCCATTTGGACATTACACGAAATTATATTTTCCAACTTGCTTTTCCCCGGGGGATGAAATGCGGCTTTCTATGGAATCAATTTGGTAATGTCGTTAATTGGTCCTTTTAACTCTTTATTTTATTTAGTCTACTTATTATTATATTACTTACCGGTGTGCGTGTGTTCGCGATTCTTCTACTAAACGGCTTGACCAATTTTAATGGGGTTTTTTTGTACTTATGGGGTCATCTGGATGGTTCTAAGCTATAATAGGACCTGGTAGGTGGGGATGTTGTTGACACTAAGAAAATAAAATCTACATCAGGGAAGCGGTAAGCAATAGTACATTGTTACCCTAGGGGTGAAGGTAACTTATTCAGTCCCGAGACGGGGTTCAAGGGTTCAAGGGACAAAATAAGTCTTTCACCCGAGGTAAACACTGTGCTTTTCATTACGAGTACTAGGAAAGTAAAAATAAAAACAGGAATTAGCTAAAGAAATAATACAAGCAAGTATGAACAATACTCTACAACTTGAAAAAACTAATGAAGATCGGATGGCCGCCTATTTTGTTTTTTTTTCGTTGGCCGGCCTGGTTCAATAGAAGTCAAAATAGAACCAATTTTTTTTAATAATTTGACAGCTGTCAGTAGAAAGCGATTCTCCTTAGGCCTGAAAAGTAGTACTTTCAACCCGCTCCTCAGGCAACTTCAGTCCTACTTTCCGAGTATGAGTAATGAAAAAGCTATTAGCTTTAGCTACTTATATTCTAAAATAAATATGAAGTTGGGATCAGATAATTATTTTGGTAGTACTTGTCTTAAGATTATAAGTGTAAACACAGTTGAAGAACTGGGTTCATTTTTGAAATATAAATTATATAGTATGTTCAATCATGAAAAGTCATAATATGTTCCTACTACCATCAATAAATTAATTAATTATAAAATAAATAATTCCCATCAAGATTCATGGTCAAAGATGAAATCAGTACCTTGGTAACTAAACTAATTTGTAAAGTACCTACACTCGTTAGTGGTTAGAAGAACAATACTTCATAAGGCTTCAAGGAAAATGAGAAAGTTCAGCAGCACGCAAAAACTACTTATCGTCAACTTTTTATCTCCCGAGAATAAACTGAACCTCAAGCTATATTGCACGTTTTGAAGACAAATGGTGACAGATTGGCAGCCGTGACACCATTATTCGAAATCTCTCGGGTCAACATTTACTTTAATGGAGAACGAGAATACTCTCTTAATGCACCTTAAAACGAAAAACAACTTAGGTGTGAAAATATTGTCTTTACAAATCAAAGTATTGCCTACAGCTAGAACCTCTTCGTGTTTTATTTATTTGTTTATTACATTTTCTGAAGACTGCTTAAACGGTCATTTACACGAAGAAACCGAAACCGTTATGTCTATATTATATATTTTGCTCAGATATCCAGTATACATAATGTATAAGTTATCCATGTGAATGGCCGCTATCAGCTAAATAAATATTTTCATAAATCCACGTTAAGTGGCAACTCTTCCTTCTGTCCCTGCCGCCTTGTAGGTTCTTGCTGTGGGGCTGTTTCTTGTCACCATACTAACTGCACAGGCAGGGGCCACAAACCAAGTTAATGGATTAGAGTTTGGTTTTTGTGATGACGTCATCGGTCTCCGAACCATTTTAGGAACAAAGTTCTTTTACGCGGCTTGCCGTAGGAGTTAAATGGCCGTGATCGTCACGCTTGAAAAACGTTATACGTAACTTTGTAACGTCCACTGTGAAAAGTTCACTCAAAATCAACTACATGGCGTAAGTTATTCAGGTGAGCGGATAGTGCGTTATCAAATAACTTAAAATTGTGTGCATGCAAAACACTAAACAGAGAGCCTTGTTCCTGACGGGTCCCCGACCGCACATTTTTTTATGTAAATAACTTGTTTCTTACAAAATATTATTTCACCACTCTCATGCTGCACACGTATCGAGGGCACAGGGGTAGGGGGTGCAGCGTTCAACGTAGTTTTTATTTCCGGACCAATTCCAGCGACAAACAAACTTTGTTACGATTCATATTTACCTACACCGCGTACGTAGGTACCTATTTTATACAGGATGTCTTGAATATTCGAAATAATAATACTTGAGGATTCGGCATAAAGTAAATATTACAATTTTATCATAATTCAAACATATATTTACAAATATATTTCCATTGCAATTTTAAAAGATTGTCATATAGAGTTTATTGAATATTGCTGACTGTTACTCTTATATGGAGATACTATAATAATACTCCTAATGAGAACTTTTCATTTCTAATATCTTGCATGTATTTGTATGTACTCGTATAATCATGATTGAACAAATATATCTTATTGAAATAAAACTATTTTTAGGATTTTATCGCGTTTATTAACTTTATGTTCCCGACGTTTCGAAGTTAATAAACGCATTAAAATCCGAAAAATAGTTTTATTTCAATGTGTAGTATTTGCGTAAATATAAGAAAACAATAAATATATCTTATCTTACAAAAATGCTGTCTAACACGGTTTTTAAGATTATTTGTTGTGTTCTAAGGCCACAACACGGCCGAAACAGCTATCGCAACATAAATAATTATTTCAGACTGTTGAGTCACCTGTGTATTGAATTCAACAACAGCAGTTTAAAAAATAAATCAAAAACGCAATTCATAGGCAAATTGAAATTCTATTACTATAATTCAGGATCCTGTTAAAAGCTTTGCGGAGCCACTTTCCTTCACGTGAACCGTCAGCCAGTATGGGCTTCTAGGCAATTTTATTAATTTATTTATTTTATGCTATTTACGTTTTTATCCTACTAATATTATAAATGCGAAACTTTTGTGAGTGTGGATGTATGTTTGTTACTCTTTCACGCAAAAACTACTGAACGGATTTGGATGAAATTTGGAACACAGATAGTTTATAACTGGGATTAACACATAGGATACTTTTTATCCCGATAATCCCGAATTTTTTCTTAAGTTAAATTCTACGCGGAAGAAGTCGCGGGCAGGCTAGTCTATTATAAAACTAAAAAGAAATCTTCAACCCATGATTTATTTTCCTAAATACATTGCGTATACTGTATTATTTTACTTTACAGTAATATTATTTGGTTAAATAAAAAGGGATAGGGTTAAAGTATTTTCGTCTCAGCGCCATTACTTATCTCTCGGGAACTAAGGCTTCGTAAAGATATATTCTGTATTCCGAAATAACTACCTAATACCTCTGTAGGTCCCTAGTTGCTATGTTAGTGCGTTATTGTATTATCAGTGAATATATATACAGGGTGTAACGAAAACTGATACCATGGATTCAACTCATGATACTGGACCTCACAGAGTTGAAATTTTCCGCCGTTATCTCATGAATTAAGCTTAAAAGATTAAGCATTTTTAAATTGTTTTTAGCATTAAATCATTATTCAAATCTATCGCAAGTAATTTCACATAATAAATCAATACGAGTAATTACTTTTGAAACATAAACTGCAATGTAAATTAAGACTCGATACGCTTCAGCGCGTATTTCCGCTAAAACAAATTACACCGTGTATACCCTTAAAACGTTAAATGTATGGAAATTTTCCACCGACCACTGGCTGGTTAAAACACATTTTCGCATTAATATTATTCAAACATTTCTGCATCACTTTTCATCTACTACAACCTCTTCTATCTATAAGTTGCATAAAATATTCCCATTTTACAAGAAACTCCGTCTCTGAAAGTAATCTTCACTTTGATTCAGCTCCATATTTTCAGGAACTCGTAATTCTGCACCTGCATTCGTACAGAAAGTTGCACGCCAAAGTTAGTATTATATTTTCATGGTTTTAATCACAACTCTCTTGCACAAAAAATATATAAATTATATTCACAGGTATATTACAGCTTCTGTTTTAGTTTAGGTTCTTTGTCAACCATGTATATTGCCCAATCCTCATTATAGGCATCACATTCTGAGAGGGTTATAAAGTGTTATTATAACATCACTTTGGAACTTTATTGAAGATTTACAAGTACCTACTTACTTACTGTAATGGCTTACTAGGTACCTATATAAAATATTTTCATTCTAAATTTGGTTAACAATTACTAGGTACGAGTTCTTCTTATTTTCAGTTGAGTAGATAGCTATATGAAACAAAATCATCAAACAATTTGAAACTCATAATTGGACCTACTTATGCAAAATGGAACCAACCCACACACACTTCCGCGAACTGAAACCAACCTAGAACCACTAACACAAGGTTGGTTTTGGTCTACAATAGTGCATGAGGGTTGGTTCCATTTTGCATAAGTAGGTCCAATTAATACCTAGCAGCACTCGAGGTGGTAAACCAGAGAGGGGTAGTACCACCCTCTCATAGAAAATGGGCGTAAAGTAACAATTATAGCTGCGTTTCGTAGGTACAATGAGTGAGAGTGCCGGAAGCCTAACCCCCCCTGTCTATTCCCCCCTGTCTATTGACGACCGCTTGGCGCAGTGGTTCGAGCGTAGGCCGCTCGGCTCACTGCATCGGGTGGTTGCGGGTTCGATTCCCGTCAGGATAAATCTCGGAAATGGCCTTTTCGTTATTTTCCCTGGTCTGGGTGTCACTGGGATCACCCTCAGTCCATTGTGCGGTACTCCTAGTACAAGCGTTGCTTAGTTTGGGACCATACAGTTGGTGTGTTCGTCTGGCGACGTCTGGCTCCCTCTGTCCCGGCCCCCTTCAGATCGGCAACGTGCGAGCCAATGCCTTTGGTATTGCAAGCATCTATAGGCTACAATAACGGCTTAACATTAGGCGAATCATCGCTTGATTATACAGAAAAAATATTTATGTTACATTAATATTACTAGACATTTCCAATAATTACAGGTGGAATGAACAATCCTATGAGCTATACATAGAGAAGAACCTCACCAAAATTAACCATTACACCGGACAAAGGGTATTATACGAAGCTACAGCAGGTATAATAATGAAGCCCGAACACAAGGTGAATTCAGACAAGTTGCGTCATAAATAATAAAACTTTGATGATTCCATACAAGAACAAAACAACATTAAATCAGCTCCTTGCCTATTCAGTCCTTCTAGGTATGTTGTTATTAATTACTTTTGTGTTTTCTTATAGACGAGAAAAAAATATAATAAGAATTAATTAATTCATAATAAAGGCAGAGGTTCCTTTCGGGAACAGCTGGATAAAAACTTTATAAAGTTTGTCATCTACAAACCTACAAATACTATTTACTTACAGCCTTAATTTACTACAAATACTATGTATCTGTGATAAAACACAATCAATTTGAATAGCACAATAATATTTTAATAATTCATGTCTCCGCAACAATTTAGTGAACTGGGGTTATTTTAAAATTAATCTCTCAGCCCAGATTGGTTTTCCGTCTATAACGATTTATTAATTTATTTAAATTGATACATGGAAGACTTACAGCTAAGTAGACTAAACAGAAATAAACTATAACTTAGCGATAGGAAAGCTAATTACAGGTCTTCACTTACAGCGACTAGGACTGGATAAAAATTAGGATTGTGAGGAGTACAGATCCGGCTGAGCCACAAACCATTATTCATATTTATGTAACTACCCTAGCATTACACTACTGTTTTATATTCAATAAAAGTCAATCCTAGTTAATTAAAGAAATTAAGGCTTATTACTTAATACGTTTATTAAATAATTTAAACCAATTATCCTAGAGCTGTCTTTTTAAGAGGGAATTTAATGGATTGCTGTTTGCAAACTGTTTAAGTTATCATTCGGGTTAGTTTATCTATCTCTTAGCTATCTATCTACATCCTAAAATATATTCACGATTGCATTTCAAATTTGATAAACGTTTGACAATACATATCAAAACTCTATTTCCCTTCAGGGGTTTATAAAATTCATTCCCATGGAGATAGGATAACTGGGCAATAAACAAACTCATTTGAATTTTAATTGATGCGCAACGGAAATGAATCTGGTGGAACCATTCACAGTGGTATCACAAAAAACGAGTATAAAGTGACACTAAAATACTGAAAATAAATAGTTCCTTTAGAACGTAATACTGATAAAATTGAATGGGTAGATAATCATGAATAGTAGGTAATAGTGTGTATAAAATCTTCGAATACAGCAACCCATATCCCTAAAAGTTGTTGTAAAAATACAGATACCTACACAATTTTTTGATTTTTAGCAAAACTAATAACTTCATACCAAAGCAAATCTATACAAATAAATAAAATTGGAGTGTCTGTTTGTAATATAAAAATAACACCTTATCACTTAATGCATATGAAAGTACATACGACACCTATAGCAAAAACGCGATTTAAAAAATTGTTGTCTGTCTGTCTGTCTGTGTGTTTGTTCCGGGTAATCTCCGAAACGGCTGGACCGATTTTGACGGGACTTTCACTGGCAGATAGCTGATGTAATAGGGAGTAACTTAGGCTACTTTAATTTTTGAAAAACAAATAGGGTTCCGCGTAAAAAAATAAAAACACATGAAATCAAAGAGTATCTCCGAAACGGGTGGACTGATTTTGACGGAATTTCACTGGTAGATAGCTGATGTTATAAGCAGCAACTTAAGCTACTTTTATTTTAGAAAAACAAAATTTAAATAAATGAAAAAATGGGTTCTGTCGTGCGGGCTCAGAACGCGGGAGCGGGCTTATTTGTTAAGTTAAATTCCACGCGGACGAAGTCGCGGGTTCAGCTAGTCAATGAATATAATCTTCATTTTATCCCAAAATAAGTTAACGGCTATAGTTGGAAGTAACTAAAGACTGGTCTTTCAAAATTCCAGATTTACAAGCAAAACATCGCCCTTCACAAATACACACAGCTCGTCCCGCGGTGCAATGAATAGCGACACTAGAAAGATGGGAAGCTATTGTGGGCCCGCAGTTGTTTCACGGAGGCCGTATTGTGTAGTCAGGCAAACGTCACTACCACGTCCTGTTTCCGGTAGGCTGCACTTCAGAGCTGTACTGTTCTCGCGGCGAGTAGGGTCGGCAGCCATGCAAAATTTTGTATGTTTTCGATTTGAAGTTTAGTTTACTAATTGCTTTTATTTTTGTTATTACTTGTCATCATCGCATTCAGTCGTATTTGTTTTAATCGTTTCAACTTTGTGATAACAACTGATCTAGTCTGGATCTGATGTGGATATGCTTACTACCCTAAACATCAAAAGTATCAAATGGACGGAATGACGGAATAATGTTGACGGAACACGTCAGAAATAGCTGCACAGATTTTTTTTTTAACATTTGCCTAGTTTTACACTTCGTTTTCATCGATTTATCGACTGTTTACCACGCCAACCGAATAGTGTCAGACTAAGCAACGCTTAAATCCCACTTTGTTATTTACTTTCTCAATAAAGTATAAAACTAGCAGCCCTACCATCACCGCTGCTGCCTGCCCACGTCACTAACTGCGCATTTAAAAGCTGTTTATAAATAGTTCACTCAAGTTTCCTTTTGTTATAATTAAGTGGTTTCATATTTCCCCAGTAGGTAACTTTGACCGAGATGTTTTAATCAGGGTTCGAAAAAATCCAATTTTTATAATAAATACTTACCAAAAATCTGATTTTTTTAAGAAAAAGAAGCGAATGTCATTCTGTTGGGGGATTAAACACTTAAAAAATGTGAAAGCAATTTGTAAAATAATATAAGTGTCAAATTACCACATATTTTACACATTTTTTATTTAAAAAAAACTTAAAAAAGTACATATAAGCAGGCATTCTAGCGTAGGTGGGCTTCTGACTTACGCCTCGATTCTATCCAGAAGCACTTCAAAATAGCGTCTGAACGCTATTTCAAGAAGGCTTCTGAACACACCAATGTCTTAATCGTCGCCGCCGCCGATTATGCACCTACACACGCGCCAGTTGCATGCCGCCGCAGGCCGCGGCATGTGTTGCTGGACCCCCCCGACCCACTCACCGCTCTCCTAGACTCAGATGTCGAGGAGAACAACACAGGCACACTCCCCACCAGACACCGACCTCGCCGGCGAGGTCGACGAACCCCCGCTTCCGCTAGAAGGTGCGTCTACTTACCTAGACGCACCTTGGCACCCCTGCTGAGTTTCTTGCCGGATCTTCTCAGTCGAGGTCGCGTTCCGATCCGGTGGTAGATTAACCCTCGCCACCTCTCCTGGCAGCGGCCCAAGCCGAGGTCGTGTCCCTTGTGGCGCCCTTGAGCTAGCTGCCCCCCTGCCCCTCTGGCTGGAGCGCACTTGCGCTCGCCCTCTGTCCGGGTGAAGTTGTTATGGCCACTCTGGCCAACAACATATAGCCATATCAAAATAAAAAAATAAAAAAACGTAGGTGGGCATATATAAAATTTTATATGATTTATGAGTCTTTATTTAGCCTAGGTAATAAGAAAGAAATCTAAATCCTCGGCGGGCCAAAGCAATACAAATAATACCACAGGTACATAATTGTATAAGATATATTGTTTGCCTCGGTAACCTTTATTGGAAACCTACGGGCTGCGTGGATAGAAAAAGGTTTTTCTTCATGAATGCCTATCGGGTCAGGGTATTCGGCTGATTGTTTAGGTACCTTATTATTTTTTTACTGTTATATTTTGTTGTTCTTTTACAGTATTGTATATCAATTTAGATTTCCATGACAATGTACTTTGTAATCGTTGTGTACAACGTGATTTCAATGGCACCTTAGGGCTTGCTAGGATGGATAAAATATCTCGATCTAATTAATGGCTTGAATATTAAAGTCTTGATCATAATTTGGTTTTTAAATATAAATTACCTACTTACCTAATAACAGTAGGTATACAAGGAGCTTGAGATTTTTTTAATTTGTTATTTTCATCAATACCAACACTTACACGATGAATCGCTATTCTATACGAAATCGATGCGTGCTAATTTTATCGACGTGACTAACATTTTGATAAAAAAACGTCGACCGATAATTTAGCTATATTCTAAGAAATAAAAATACCTCATTATTTATTTCAATTCAACCATTACTTTGTTTACCACATTAGGTACATCTGCATGAAATATGGATACCTATTTATTTTTACTTTTCTCGCGTTGTGGACGTTCCATTAGGACTCCAGCAGTGTCCTTAGTCACCTTAATAGCATGGAGACAGTTTCCAGTGCGTGTGGATCGTTTGACGGTACAAATCGTAATGTGCTTACCGCTGATGCCAGCCATTACAAGTGGTCTCTGCCCACCGCCTACAGATGGCGTTGTGGCAACATTTCTGTTGCCTGCGCATATTCTGTTGCTGTTCCTGAAAATGTACACCATCTTTTATTCATTGAAAAGAGTAACCATTGAGTTTCTTGCCGGATCTTCTCAGTGGAAGCAGCATTCCGAACCGGTGGTAGATTATGACTATTCATAAATGCTTTGTTGGCTTACATGAATAAAAACAATTTTGAGTTTGAGTTTCAATCGATTCAAATATTATTTCAATGACCCGTCATATTGTATTTCTTATTATTCTCTGTATTTCAATCTACATAACCATTTTGAATGTATTTTCGAATGTATTTAGAGTGTAGTTTTCATTGCAGGCGGTGAGTTCATTACTGGTTTAACTGCTTTCACTTTATTTTAGTCGAGTTGCCGTCATATAGTATTGCGCTAGACTCGAATGCCCGATGAAAAGGTATTTACTGTAATTATACGTTATTCGGTGTGCAAGCTCTTGAAATGAGAAGATGAGAAATTTGCTCCAGCTACCAAATAATTGTAGTAATTAAGAAATATATGTTCTTCTTTCTTCAGATGATAATATGGCTGTCTGTTATAATTTATATGCTTCGAAATAAATATTTATTTTTATTATTTACCTGATTGGTTTATGTTTTCAATAGACACAAAAGGCTGTGGTTTCAAATAGATACCTACATCAAAACGAAACTTCATTTTTGTTTTATTTATGGTAGCAGTGATAGCCGAT
The DNA here is from genome assembly GCA_905147325.1 of Notodonta dromedarius. Taxonomy (NCBI): domain Eukaryota; kingdom Metazoa; phylum Arthropoda; class Insecta; order Lepidoptera; family Notodontidae; genus Notodonta; species Notodonta dromedarius. The sequence goes on from LR990167.1 coordinate 4,929,281, forward strand.
TGGTTACGCACGCATCTTAAATGCGTAAGGTCTAAAAGTAAGGGTTTAAACCTCGGGTCGCACCTCTGGGGTTTTCGAAATCTATGACTGAATCTAAGATGATTCATAATTTCAATAATTATTCGGTATCACAGGCATATTACGTAAAAAAAATATCGTGAGAAAACCTGCATGTCGTAGATATCGAATCAGTTTTTGAAATTCATAATAATGAAATCCGTCAATCCACACTTAACCTAGTTTAAACTTAGGTGGCTCACATTTTTGTATTATATTTTTATTAATTGTGTTTGTTATTGCTATTGGTTACTCGACATTGACAGAATCATATTGGGCTTGACCCAAGAACTTTATACACTTGGCTTGACCCAATGGAAAGAGGCCATTAATATAAAAAATATATAAACTTAGGTGTCAAATATTGCCTGCATCGTGGTTAAAATGGTGTTAAAACAAAAATGACCTCTATAAACTTATTAAAGATTCAGCTCCAACTAATTTAAACAAGTAATCTTGGGCCTGCAAAAAGTTAAATTGCTCAAGTTATAATTTGTTGCTTCCTTTGGACTTCTCGTTATGAAATTCATAAAAACGTGAAACGTCTATTTTGTTTTTAATCTCTGTGGCGTTTGTGACCAAATTTGTAGCAAATAGTTTGAGGTACTTTATTGTGTTATTAACCTCTATTGTCTCTTAATCAAAGGTGAGGAGGGGCTTTGGGAAAGCCGCAAAGTTATCAGTAGCCAGCTCATTCCCTAAGGGTTTAAAAGGCAACTTATAGACTTAAAAAAATTGTTAAATATTTTCGCGACACTTAAGTAAGTGCTTGTCTCTGTTTTCAGGTTTATAATTGAAATTAATTAATTTTATAAGTACTTTTTCTGTCATATTATTTTAATAATATCTACTTTTTAAAATTTTGTTTATTATCTAGTTAGTGAACTTTTCTCAGAAAACAAAATACTCATGTATAATTCCCTGTTATTTAAACATGTTGAGAATGTTTTGGTTTATTCCACTTTCTGCACATACAATAAGTCCGGTTAAGAAATATTTAAACCGTCGGCGTACAGACATTAATTTAACCTGAATGTCAATAGGGTCTCGATAGTGCTCGAATATTAAGGAAGCCTAATTGGACTTAAAACAATAAAACAATATCAGACTATGTTAGTAGATCCTACTAATCTATACAATTAAATTAAATTGGAGTGTCTGTTTGTAATATCAAAATAAGACCTTTTCACTAAATGCATATGAAAGTACATACGGCACATATAGCAAAAACGCGATTTATTTTTTTTTGTCTGTCTGTGTATCTGTGTGTTTGTTCCGGGTAATCTCCAAAACGGCTGGACCGATTTTGACGGGACTTTCACTGGCAGATAGCTGATGTTATAAAGAGTAACTTAGGCTACTTTTATTTTAGAAAAACAAAATTTAAAATAATGCGCCCTGTCGCGCGGGCTCAGAACGCGGGAGCGGGCTGTTTTGTTAAGATAAATTCCACGCGGACGAAGTCGCGGGCTCAGCTAGTATTATGTATGAATGCAACATTTTAAATCAAATGGAATTTGCACGTAAAAACAGCGGGACGAATTTGGATGAAATTTGGCACACAGTTAATAACCCGGTAACACATTGATTACTTTATTTAAGTTTATAGCCCGGAATAACACAAAGGATACTTTACTTAATTCCACGCAGACGAAGTCATGCACAGATGCTAATACCTATCTATACAAATAAATAAAATTGGAATGTCTGTTTGTAATATCAAAATAACACCTTTTCACTAAATGCATATGAAAGTACATACGACACCTATAGCAAAAACGCGATTTAAAACATTTTTGTCTGTCTGTCTGTCTGTCTGTCTGTGTGTGTGTTTGTTCCGGGTAATCTCCGAAACCGCTGGACCGATTTTGACGGGACTTTCACTGGCAGATAGCTAATGTTGTAGGAAGTAACTTAGGCTACTTTAATTTTAGAAAAAACCATTAGAGTTCCGCATAAAAAAATAAAAACACATGAAATCAAAGAGTATCTCCGAAACGGGTGGACCGATTTTCACAGGACTTTCACTGGTAGATAGCTGTTGTTATAAGCAGTAACTTAGGCTATTTTTATTTTAGAAAAAAAAAAATTAAAAAAATGAAAAAATGGGTCCTGTCGTGCGGGCTCAGAACGCGGGAGCGGGCTTTTTTGTTAAGTTAAATTCCACGCGGACGAAGTCGCGGGGACTTCGTCCGCGTGGAATTTAAGTTAAAAATCAGCTCAGCTAGTTAAAAATATAATTAAATACCTACATTATTTTGAAATCACTTTATACCCGGGAATCAACACGTGGCAATGATGACATCAATATATCGAGCGAGATTGATAGCTGTCCACATAGCTTACACTCGGAACAATTTTAGGAGCGTATCTGCGGGGTCATTGAATGATCATTTATATCCCGATCTACATCAATAGCACTCATTAGTCTGCCGAGCTTCCAGGCTTTTACTGGTCCAGGGTTATTTATATTCCGGTATTATATTTGTACATTCCATGGCATAGTACCTGCCGTTACCATATTTTAGCCAAAACAAAATAAATTAAATTTATATTAACCGTCAAAATGTTAGTAGAAAAGTGTGTGGTGGACGTTGTTCTTGTAACTTACCACATAATTGGCGAAAACTCACAGAGATTTAAGTTACTAAAACTCAATCACTTCCATATGTTAGGGAGTGCAGCAGCGAAAGTTTTTAAAGTCTTTAATCACTACTCAAATGCTTAAGTCAAAGCGATCTTCTCAGTCGAGGTCGCGGTCCGATCCGGTGGTACATTTACCCTCGCCACCTCTCCTGGCAGCGGCCCAAGCCGAGGTCGTGTCCCTTGTGGCGCCCTTGAGCTAGCTGCCCCCCTGCCCCTCTGGCTGGAGCGCACTTGCGCTCGCCCTCTGTCCGGGTGAAGTTGTTATGGCCACCCTGGCCAACAACATATAGTCAATAAAAAAAAAAAAAAAAAAATTAAGTCAAAGCGGGACTTAAATGTTTATGTAGCACTTGAAACCACGTTATTGTAACTTTTTGTAAATATGAGGTGTGTCCGTCTTTTCTGCGGTAAGCTATCTTATTAAAAATTCATTCTCGAAGTTTGCTTAAATTCTTGTCAAGATCCCTGTCATAGATGAGTATACTTATGAAACAGATCCTCAGGGGACCCGTTGGTGGGTTTAGACCGGATTAAATGGTATTTAAGAGATTGGAATCAAGTTAGTACACATTTCATTAACCTGTATAGGCTCTTATGTCATAGGGGGCGAGTCAGTTCTTTGTTGGGCATACTTACTACCCATAGGGTTGTTTTTTTTAATTCGGGAAACAAACCTTAGACATCCTGATTAGGAGAGTACACTATCCCAATGACGAGTGAATTTTATTTTGAGGACCGCTTGGCATGTTTCGACCGTTTGCCACTCGACTCACTATACCCAGTTGTTGTGGGTTCGATTTCAGTCAGGGTTAATTTCGGAAATGTTATTTTCCTAATTCTTCCTCCTCTGGGTGATTATAGGATCGCTCCAAGTCCATTGTACGGTACCCATAGTACAAGCTTTGCTAAGACTTTGACCACAGTTAGTGTGTTAGTCTGACGATATTTTAAGCGAAGCTTCTTTACAGACGTTCGGGGCGCTCGCCGCGCGACCACTCTATCCGTGCTAAGCGTCAGTAGCGTTACATGACTTATCCTACGCTTCATACTATAAAGCTTCGCTTCTTTCATGCGTCCCTAGACAGCACTGTATTTTTTATTTATATTTTTAACTATAAGATTTGGAAAATGAAAATAAAATTATCGCTTATTACCAAACTGGTTGTGCGTTATAACGCAATAAACAAAGCCTTCGTTAAAAGCCGAGGTATGACGTTGAATAAATTAAGTGGCTTTAAAATTAATATTCCTGTATTCTAATTAAAGTTTAATGAGCTCTTCATTATGTATGCCTATGTAATATGATACTGCGGCATTTCTACTAAGCGCGTTACTTAATACTGAAGTCGTTATCTTTAACAATGTCTTTCATAATTGTAAAACTGGAATCGGCTGTAAAAAAATACATATATCTACTATCATACTATCCCCACTTTTCTAAATTATGCCATATCCTACTAATATTATAAATGCGAAAGTTTGTGAGTGTGGATGTATGTATGTTACTCTTTCACGCAAAAACTACTGAACGGATTCGGATGAAATTTGGAACACAGATAGTTTATAACCTGGAATAACACATAGAATACTTTACTTAAGTCTACGCGGAGGAAGTCGCGGGCATAAACTAGTGGTTTATAAATGATGTTGTTTTATACAATGATATACAATGATGTTTTATACCTAGGTATAAAACATCATTTACGAAATTGAAAACGTCTGATTATTACATAAACATGTACTTACAGCTATTTGCCCAAAAATTCTAATTGTTTAAGTAAATGCAGTTGTGCTTAAAATAAATTAAAAATATTTTTACATACATTTAAATGTCTTCGAACATGTTTTCCTTTTTATATTTCAGGGAATTTGAATACGAAAGTGGATGGATTTTACCGTCCCGATTTAAGCGAGTGCATTTATACGCCTTTACTTACCCCACAGTCGGACGTACTCGTATCAATATTCAGACCTTTATACCTATGCAATCATGCAAGAGTTCCTTGAATGGACTTTAAAATATTATATTCAACCTATGAGCTAACTTTCTTGACGGGCTATGCAGATAATGGATGAACATTCATCGGTATTCTACGTCACGTATTCATACGTAGGCACAAAAAAGAAAACTGAATTTCTTTCAACAAGTCGCTTCTAGCAATTGTAATAAATTGAATTACTTCAATATAAGAAAACAGTTGACACTACTTTCAGAAAGAAATGATCATGTTTTCGCGACTAAAACTATCACAACAATTTCATTGCCAACAATCTAAACCTCACTATATAGAATATAATAGAATAGAATAACTCTATACTATATAGCGTAACCGGGACATACAATAATAATAATATAGTGCCTACAAACACAAAAGTAATTCAGTAGCTACTACAACGTATGCCAACACAAATAACTGGGAACAAACAATTATGAGAACAATGAACATAATGTTCCGAAGGCGAACTTTAGTATTCAGAGGCCAATGTTCCTGCTGAGAAACGAATATCTAATTTCTGGCTAAGGAAGCAAAGCTGGCGTGGGTCTATCCATGAATATTAAACGTTGAATATCTGCTAGAGTGCAGACATTGTGAAAATTCACTCCAATCGAGAAATGGAAATCCCTCGCTTCACTTGCGATTTGTCATTAATATGATTCGAACTCCACATTCAAATAAGGCGAACATTCAGAATGGGAATGTAACTGACGTGCTTTATAATGTTTGGAGGAGTAACATGCTTGATGAAATACCGAGAAATGATTGAAATAGATAAATTACAGTTCGGACAGTAAAACTAGTTTTGTTGATGCCAAAATACAAATCATAAACACGACTACTAGCATACAACACAGAAATCCTCTTGCGTTACATGCTCCTCTCGACCTTTGAAAATATATCTGAAACTTATTTATATAACGTACGATTGTTAAAGTTTCCGTTCATAAAAATCGCCGATTTTCGATGGCTCTTATAAAAACACACTCACTTACTCATTCAGTAAATAATTATTTACTGACAAATTTTTGGTTAGACCTCTCATCTACGTAAAAAGGAAGCTATAGCTACAGGTTCCATGAACTTGTTTCATATACCATGATATAGATCAATGATTTCAACACCGAGTAGCATCTACATGATAATAATGTATGCAGTCTCCTTTGTAATAACATAAATTCATTTCATTTTAGAACATAACGTTCGAAAGTTAGAATTGAATTCACATAAATAGAGTTTCATTCAAAACAGGTCAGTCAAAAACCATTGGGCATGTCGACATCGGATGGACTCGCAATTTCCACGTGTCTGGCACACGGAAATGAAAGCATGGTATCGATAACGATCTGAACACACTGCATGGAACATTATTTGTACTTTTCACATTTGAATGTTCTAGCGTTTTGTTCATGGCATGTTTTTGTTTACAGAATATTGGTCTAATGGTATGTACCAGTAGTGTAGGTTTATCTAGATAAAATTGTAACTCAAATTCTTAATCCAATAAAACTTATGCACTTTGTTATGTGGCACGAATGCTGGCTGCAATCTCGCTGAATCGTCATGTTGATTTATAAATAATAATTTAGCCCTTTTAACGTAACACTCCTGAGCAAGGGCCTCTCCTCACTACGAGGAGCATTCAGGCCGTAGTCCACCACGCTAGCCCAGTGAGGGTTGGCGGATTTCATATGTCTTTCGAAAATTTATTTACTATTATTTATTTTATTTACTACTGAACGGATTTGGATGAAATTTGAAACAGACATAGTTTATAACCTGGATTAACACATAGAATACTTTCCATAAGTCTACGCGGACGAAGTCGCGGGCAGCAACTGGTATTTTTATAAAACATGCAGGTTTCTTGACGATGTTTTACTTCACCGTAAGCAAGTGATAATCATATAAAAATATGATTCGCAAATAGATTTCGAAAAACCCAGAGGTGCGAGCCGGGGTTTGAACCCTGGTCCGGGTGCCCGTAAGACGCGTTCTTAACCAATCGGCTATCACTGATACATGTTGATTTATCGATCTTAATTAAAGTAGACTTACGTTAACAATCTATTACATATCTATAGGGTAGCAAAATTATATTGATTTTCAAAGAAACTGTTGTAAAAAGTGATGATGGCGAAGATAACCCCAAACTTTTGTGTAGATTTAAAAATTAATGCGGTCTTACGCAAGTTTTCTTCAATTAAACATTCTTCTTGTGTTACCTATTATTATCATGCTATGTCCCACTGCTAAGCAAAGGGCTTCCTATCCGCTTTTCCTCTGTTTTTGAGCTGTAATGGGCCACTCTTTACACCACGGTGTGAATCAAGTACATCTCGCTATCTCTTTTTGGCCCCGCCGTGATGACGTCTAGCATTTTCAGGGACCCACTCTGTGGTAATTTTTGCCGAGTTTTCATACTAATGTTCTTCAAGTATGTTGCGTTAATAATTGTAGTAAATATGAACTAAGCATGCAACAGTACACGTAATTATACAGCTTTAACTACGTGGAAGTTTATCTACGAAACACATGCCTGCGCGTACTCCACAGGAAACTTACATCACTTACTTACTCTACAGGAAATTATGCACTATTTTGGAATTATCGGTGCTAGCAAAATGGTTTAGTTCTCTCTTCTAAGTCGTAGCACTCTTGTCAGAGCGGTCGTGGTCATGGTGTAGTTACTTTATACTAAAATTACTGGCTCCTTTGAGACTCAACAACTATTTAGCAAAAGGACTGTAGTGATATTAGATCGCTTCTGATGTGGCACCTTTAGTTAAATGGATTTTGACAAATTCAACCTCTAAAATACCTAAATAATATATAAGTTAGAACATTGATTTGTGTTCCGTATAGCTACACATACATGAGGGTACTAGGGGCACAGGTTATAATATACAATAAGGTACATTGGATAAACAATTGGTCAAATTCAAATATGTACCTAATTACATTCCTGAACTTTTCCAAAAAAGCATCTAATGCCAGATCACAAAACGCTCAATTTAAATTCAACTTTGAAGGACGCTTCAGGAATTGTTTAAATCGTGAACCAGGATTGCCCGATATCCTTTCCATTAGGTCGGACATTGGAATAAATGGGCGTTTTCATTACACACTAGTGATGTAACGAATGTTGGATTTTCGACATTCGCGAATGCGAATGCGAATGCGAATATTTGGCTTCAACATTCGCGAATGCGAATGCGAATGTTGACTTTCAAATAAGAAACCCTAAATTGAAAATAAAAAAAACCCCTATGTGACGACTTTTTAAATTACAAAAGAGCTGATAATTTTTAAACGGTTGAATCGATTTTCGTGAAACATAGCTAAGAACACTCTCGATCAGAATACCTTTCTAAAAAAGAAACAAAAATAAAATCGGATCATCTGTTTGGGCGCTACGATGCCACAGACAGACACACAAGTACGCATGTTAAACTTATAACACACCTATTTCTCGGGGGTTAATAAAGAGCGCGCAAAATATTATATTGGATTGACATTTCGTGTCGGCCGAACATAGCCGAACCCACATAGGTTGAAAGAACGAAGTTAGTCACATAAAGTTAATTCGAAGAGATTTGTTTTGATTTGAGGGTAGTTTAGTATTATTTCATTAATCAAATTTATTTGATATAAAAATATAATTGAGTTAATATTTTAATTAGACTAACAACAGCAATAGAGAAAGATCCTATTTATAATTTAGTTGCCTACCTAAAGACTGTGAATATTTTTAAAATTCAAATATAAGTAAATAAGTGCATTATGTGCAAGTGAGCTAAGTTACGATCGAGGCTGGTTTGCAGCCAGAGAATAACGCGTGGGCTGTGCTGTGATGGAGCCAAGTGTGTAATTAACAATGCTCACGCATTTCATACGACATTTTACAACTTAATTGCGAATAAAAAATATTAAGAGTACAATCTTAATTGAAAAAAATCACAATTCACGATTTTTTTAAGACCGAGAATTGCAGGATGAATGAAAAATTAAACAACATGGCGCGCCGTAAGTTTTTAGGGTTCCGTAGTCTAACTCAGAACCCTTATAGTTTCGGCACGTCCGTCTGCAATCACAGTAATTTTATTCAGAGACTATTAAAATACTGGGGTAAAATACTGCAACCTAGCCAAAAAAAATGAGTATCAGTACCGCTAAAAAACTGTTTTTAAATTTTGAAAGCAAAGTTATTCCATTGTACCTCCCGTACTTAAGAAGGGGGGAGAAAAAACACGCCCCCAAACACGCCATGTTTACACACCCCCTAGATTGAGGTGTTGTTCAGTAAGTATTTTCAAATTATTTTAAGGATTTTTTGTCAGTTTTTCAATATTAATTCCCGTTTACGAATTATTGATGGTCATTGTGGTTTATTTTACTTAAGTAGCAAGATTCATCCTTTAAATTAGAACCACATTATAAATGGTTTATTATAGGAAATAAATAGTTCTTTACTACGAAAATCCCATATAATTAATTTAAAAAAAAATCTAAAGTTTGGATTGAGTCTCAAACCACGCACCACTGATTGTGCACCCAGTCTAATCACAGCTTCATTATTTGAATTAAAAATCCTCGTAAGAATCTTCATCAGTCCAAAAAGAAAATAAAAGTTTATGTCACTTTTACTGAAGATGTCTATGATGCCGGTTTAATAAATTTAGTAACAGAATTTTTACTACATATTTTATTTAAAAAGATGACCAATTGTTTATTAATTTCGCAGAAATTAATAGGTTGCATGAGCAATAGAAAAAAATATTTTATGAGTTCCGTATTATCGTAAAGTGACGGGATGTCTACGGAACAGTATGCGTCCGACATACATTTGGCCGGTTTTATCTATTGGTCTGGCAAAGTCGGTAACAATTATTATATTATTTGAAATATAATAAATCGAATGTTTATAATATGTTTTATTTACAATTAAATTGAATGTGAAAGAAATTTATTTAAATAGTTAATGTATTTATGTAAAATATTTGAATAAACATCGTTTATTTCGTTTTAAATGTTTACAATTTTTGGGATAACTCTTTACTAAGATTTAAAAAATGTAAAGTCAAGCACTAGTGCGTAATAAGCTGCTATATGAACCTAAAAGCGGTGCAATAGGGGCCACCCTGTGAGCAAGTTTGTTTAAAAAAATATATAATTCTTAATGTTAATAAAACTTTATATTAACATTCCATATCCATCTAAACTTATTTCCTTTTTGTTTTTAAAAAACATTCGCCAAACATTCGCATAGATTTTTGCGAATGCGAATGCGAATGCGAATGTCAAAAAATATGCGAATATTCGCGAATGCGAATGCGAATGCGAATATTCGTTACATCACTATTACACACAGCTCTATAGCCGCCTTAAGGCGATTTGCACGGGTCTTTGCCGCGATGGAGGGACATAGCCGTGTAAAAACTCCACTTTATCAATACCTTATCGGCCATGAGATGAACGATTTTTTAAGAGATGAAAGGGATTTTTTGTGATTTTTTTGCCAAGTAATTTTCCCTCTAAAGTTTCCTTGAGTTTGTTGGTAGATGTAAAGATTAAATGTAAAGTGATTGTTTGAGGATACGTTGCAAGCATTAAAGGTTTTACAAAATGACGTAATCAACAATTTAATTTACCAATAACAAAATTATACCCATTTTAATTTGTCTTACATATTATGGCATAAATTAATTTTGTAATGCTATAGAATAATATTCGCGTAGAAGACCCTGCCCTACTGTGATGTTCAGTAAAGTCTGCTTAACGATATCAGGAGTTACTTCGAAGTAAATCTAGAACTAGTGGAAGTTACCTCACAGTAAAATTCGAAGTTCTCGGCGATACAATCACTTGATTTTTGTAGCACTCAGAATAAATGAATTATTTGAAGCCCGGCGGTGCGGCGCGAAGGTTTGTGGGGCGGAACCGTGACATGTACGCTGCCGTTTAGGCATTGTGTGAAAATGTCCAGTGGCTTTTACATTTGTGTCCAATGAATTTGGCAACATTTTACATTACATCTAAAAACGTAATCTTTACTTTGCATTTTTTGTGTGGAAATTAATTTATCTGCAGTCAGTCCATTTTAGACGAGATAGGCAAGACTTTTACAGTTTTTTGCTTTATGTAAGTACATAATATTATATAATAATTATATTAAAGTACCCTAAAGCTAACATGATTTCCTTAGACTTTTCTTTATACTATTCTAATGAAACTGGTGATCTAAAAATAAATACAAAATATAAAAAGACAAGCCTATGTTTCTTGCCCGATCTTCTCAGTCGAGGTCGCGTTCCGATCTGGTTATAAATTGAAGAAAAATATGTAAAAATAACAATTTGTAAGTGCCCCCGTAGGCCTAAACAAAATAAATGCTTCTACTTTGACTTCGACTAAAACATGGGGAGTTCCTATAAAAGCATGTCCATTTTTATAAAAAAATGCAGGAGAATCATTTCTTGATACATTTACTATGATTTATCTGTGCCATTTACTTCACTTATAAGATGGTCAATTGTTTTTATAACACCCCATTTCATACTGACTCACCACAAAACCAAAAAAAAAAAATAATAATAATTGGGCTATTTTCCATCGCTTCGAGTGCACAGCGTCCGTCAGTGCCTGCTACAAACATGGGCGGGTCACAGCCGGGTCTCGCCGCTCGAATAATGAATGCGAACGACTTCTATTCCATTGTAATGCCTCTGACATATTCCACAAATTACCCCATTCGTGTACACAACGGGATGTGGTAGAAAAAATGCGTAAAATGTCGTATCTACCTATACGCTCTACGCTATGGTAGACAAGTTTATTTTTTGTATTTGAAGGATGAAAAATATTATTGTGTCTCCTCAGGCTAGTATACCTAGTCTGTCTTTTGTTTGTTTGTTGTTAGTTTGCTCTGTATTTTATTTCAATTCATAGAAAATAAAGAGCTGTAACTACCCTATCCTACTAATATTATAAATGCGAAAGTTTGTGAGTGTGGATGTATGTATGTATGTATGTATGTATGTATGTATGTATGTATGTATGTATGTATGTAGGTATGTATGTTTGTTACTCCTTCACGCAAAAACTACTGAACGGATTTGGATGAAATTTGGAACACATATAGGATACTTTTTAACCCAATAATCCAATACTACGCGGATGAAGTCGCGGGGCACAGCTAGTTACATATAAATTAGTTGTGGCCATCCTACCTATTACCGAACACCAGTATACAAGATGAGGTTTTTTTTTTACAAATTGTAGTTTTATTTGGGTTGTGTAGTAACGCGTCGCGAAACGAGAATTAAATTTCGTGTGACGCGACTGAAAACTTTTGGAATGTGGGAAGAAAAAGCGAGACGAATATATCATCAGAGGTCTACTGTATAATTTAATTATTCCTGTCTATAAGCACCAAATAGCGTAGTAAATAGATTATTTCCTAAGACAAGACTATCTTAAATTCCAGGGGCATTTGAAAAAAAACAGTGCCGTGCAGCTGCCACTCTGTATATATACTTGTATATATCGTGTAACGCTACTGACGTCTGACGCTTAGCACGGATAGAATGACCGTGCAGCGAGCGACCCAAACGTCCGTATAGAAGCTTCGCTTCAAAATTAAATACATTTATATTGTTTATTACATTGGAATTGAAAGCTTTCGGCGGTAGAACCAAGCTGTAGCCAACTTACTCCAGCTTATTATACAGGATAGCTTATCCGGGGTAGTACCACCATCTCATAGAAATACAGTGTAAAGTAACTATTATAGCCGCGTTTCGTGCGATGTGTGTACCAGTGAGTGAGCTGGAAGGCCGCCATCTATAGGGTACGGTAACTGCTTAACATTAGGAGGGACGCAAGGTTGTCTCCAACATTGTTACATTATAAAATACGCTTCTCATTTGAACTTTTGTTCAGAACATTCTGAAACTACAATATAAAATAATTTATCTATTTCTTGAAAATTCTGTCACAAAGCGGCGGCCTGTTCCAACGGTCTTGACCAGTCCGAGAAGAACTGTATTCTTCCACTAAATTACCTTTTTGCTCCTTGTTCGTTATGACAAAAGGAAAGACGCAGGTCTACTTAACTGGTTTCCTGATCATAAAACGACAAGCCCTGTTATCAGTAGACAATAAAGTCCTACCGAGTTTATTTGCCATAAAATATCATTCGTTAGCGAATGATATTAAAAGCTGGTGATATTACAAATTGTTACTTCAGTCACAGAATTTGTCTTACTGATTTACTGACTGTCAAATAAATGTCTGCTCCTAAATTTTGAGTTTACTTATAATAATTGATTGCTCAAAGATTCAAATTGTGGTTTCGCGTTTTTGAACCAACAATATTAAATTTATAAAGACTTATCCATAACTTCAGAAGGAGATGAGTATACCTACTTGTTTGGTAAGGTACTATCATCAATAAGAACAAGCAACTTTATGTTTTACAGTATTGCAAAAAGGCAAAAAAAATGTTATTTATTAGACACTTCATTTGTTTTTCTTAAGCGTTATACAAATGCGAACGATAATAGCAGAAGATGAGTGGCTTCAAAGCAAATAGGTAGGTAACGGTAACGTAAAGGTACAGAGCGAGTATGAAATTTTCATCTAATGTTCGCGAAAAAGGCGAAATATAAAAGAATTATTCATAAAGCCTGCCCGACAAATAGGCTGTAGGGAACGCTGGCACGCCGTAGGAGCGATGCAGACTTCCTACTGTATTAAACCTTCGTATATCTTAAGATGGAAGTGCAACTTTTCGTATCGATTCCTATCTAACTGCTCTATGATAAAATGGAAAAGTTTACAGATAGTTGAATGTAGAATCAGTGACATTTTATGTAAACCTGTGATAAAATGCTGAAGTGAAGTTGGCATATCGCGCGCTGATATTATGAGGTTCCTTGACACTGGAGAAAATAAACAAAGACACGTGACTACATCTTGTATATTAGGCTAAAGTAATATTTGATTAATATCCTCAAGAAAATATTACCTATGCTAAAATATTGATGCTATAAGAGGAAAAAAATATTTTTATGCGGTCGACGTAAAGATTCTGCCCGCTCGCCCTGTTCAAAATGTATAAACTTAAACTTTCAATTCATCATTTAGTTGGGTACCGAGTTCCGTTAGCTTAACAAGGATCTATTATTTATCTGATCCGCAATGCGTGTATCCCATTTGACATTTGGTCGCAGGTTTTATTAAGTCACAAATTTAATGGTAGAAGTACATTTTAGGTCTAAATTGTATTTACGCAGGCAGACGTGTAGTATCACTTAGGTAGACTTTATAAAAGATAAGTTCTCTCGTTAAATTAGTATCGAAAGTGCTCAAAAATATTTCAAAAGTGTTACTAAACGCCTGCTTGTGCTAAAGCACTAAAACCCTAGGAATAAAATAGTATTATAAGTAGGTTACCTAATTCAAATGGATTTGGCAATATCTAAGATTAACATAAATGTTGGCAGCAGTGAAAATGTATAAATCGGTGTCCCAGAAATTCGCTAAGTAATAGAGTTACGGTAATAACGCCAAATAAACGTGTTTCATACTTGTTATCATATTTACATACATATTTATGTGAGGTCCTATAAATTTAATATCACGCCTGAGTCCTCTGAGCTTTCAACTAAGATAAATTAATTTCGGCTCCCGTTTCTCTCTCAACGACACTAAATTTTTATAAGCAACCGAGACTGTTATTAAGATAAGAGTTTTGAACAAACTTGTAGATATTTTGGATAGTTTAAATATATTATTTCGTGATATAATTTATATTGATCCTGTTATATTTATTCTGATTATGTTTGCATAGTTATTATTTGTAATTAAGTAAATAAATTATCTTTCTATCGTAAGCATAGTTCATCATAATCAGGTTTTGATAATTCACATAGGTTAGTTTATTTAAATATTATGAAAATTGAATTAAAATAAATGAAGAAATAATTAAAACACAATATGAAATAACACATTAAGTATGTAATTCTTTTGTAGGCTTTAAGTGTCTCAAAATAATAAACGCATAAACGTTTTATAGACTACTTACCTACAGAAAGTGACATATAAACAGGTAAAAAACAAAACTAGCATAAGGTACATAATCATTACTTACATAGACCGCTTGGAGCAGTGGTTCGAGCGTAGGCTGCTCGGCTCACTGCACATGGTGGTTGTAGGTTCGATTCCCGCTGGAGTAAATTTCGGAAATAGCCTTTTCGTAATTTGCCCTGGTCTGGGTGTGACTGGGGTCGCCCCCAGTCTATTGTACGTTTCCCATAGTACAAGCTTTGCTTAGTTTGGGACCATACAGTTGGTGTGTCAGTCTGGCGATATTTATTATTATTATTATAGAATTACTTCACATGTCAGCTCTAGTCTTTATATACCAACATATAATGGTCTCGCGTCTACAAAGAATTAATTGCGCTAACCGACTACGCTCGTGGAAACGAATCGACGACGGCCTGCTTGCTCACACGTCTAGACGGGTTTACCATTTGGATATATCACCGTAAATACGTAGAATCATAAGCTTAATTTAGTTTATTTTCTCAGTATGATATAACAGCCGTACAAACGGTAAAATACAATCGACAATTACGATCGTACTTTATGTACCGATGAGACGTAAATAGGTCTAAGTAATGGGATTGTACGCCTTTAGTTGAGCTCATAAATAAACATTAGTAGTTATTTGTTATTGCGAACAAAGATTTATATATAGGGTGCGATGTTGTACTACTGTATTGGTCGGGTCTGTCTCATTGACTCACAAAACAAGTGTTGATAGCCCCCAGTCCAGTTTTCGTATCACGTACAAAGTTTACTTTTTTCTATCTTCTTTGTTGAATTCAATTACGAGTTACAGACATTGGCGGGGTAAACGCTTTTCCCGAAATGGATGACTTAGTTTCCTTTCTTATTTCAAGTTCATAAAAGGTTTGGTTAGGTTTGGTTAGGCCTGTGATGGATACTGTTCTGTATAATTATTTCAACTACTTACTTGGATTTATTTATTATATTGATAAATAATTTTATTTAAAGATAAAAGTTTTTTTTTTATAACAACGTCATCTGTAAGAATATTAAGATTGCATTGCGAAATTTTTAGTATTTTTTATTTGCCCTTGTTCCATTGAAAAGGTGCCCAAATTAATAGTAGGCAGACCCTCTCCTTCGTGCGGTAGTTGGTGAACTTCACACGATTTTAGAACGACGGGTAAGTTTCCTTGCGGTTTTTTCCTTCACCGTCAGCAAATAATAGTAAAGATTGTGAACTAACAACAGGTACCTACTATGACTGTTATCCTAACAACTATGACGCCCTCCGCGTCTGTCTGTTTGTCTGCTTAGTTCTTTTGAATTACGCTACGGATTTTGATGCGGCTTTCACTAACTTTTAGAGAATTTCATCCGAATGGTGTGTATTAATAATAAATAATAATATACCCCTTTTTAACGTCCTACTCCTGGGCACGGGCCTTCTCTCACTTCGAGAGGGATTCAGGTAGCAATCCACCACGCTGGCCCAGTGCGGGTGTATAATAGATTCAAGAAAATAGTAGTGAAAAGCCGTGCGAAGCCGGGGCTGGTCGCTAATACCATAATAATAACTCAAAATTAAAAATTTAAAAACCCCTGATGCGATGACTTTTGAACTTACAGAAAAGCTGATAATTTTCAAACGGCCGAACTGATTTTCATGAAACATAGCTAAGAACACTCTCGATCAGAATACCTTACTAACAAAAAAAAACTTAATTAAAATCAGTTCATCAGCAGACACACAGATACACAAATACACATGTTAAACTTATCTCTTTTTCGTTGGGGGTTAAAAATAACCGCTTGAATGTTTGTGGTGTAGCGGTATTTATTATTCTGTGATCGCGACTCTTCCATTACACTGAAAATAAAACACCAAATAGGTATCTTTTGAGACCCGAAAAGTCATGAATTCTCAAATAACGTTAGGTCGGTAATATCAAAAAACATTATGTTTATTATCTCGCCATTTACATATTCCAGCCTCCTTCATTTTCATTCTGTAGTAATGTCACGACGAGACGTTGTGTTAGCCTTGCTTTTTTCAGTCGGTTAAAATGACTAACGAACTGTGAAATGAATTACGGAGTAAACGTTCGTACCTACGCATGTAATGTTGCCACACAGAATTGCCTACCTACGTATAAAGCGTAATAACGTCTTATGTTGGTATTACAAAGGAGAAACTAAAAGGTTAAACAGAAGTCAAAGTCAGAGTTTTTGTTTTGTTTACGCCTACGGGGGCACTTACAAATTGTCATTTTTACAAATATTTTTCTTATAACTATAACCGGATCGGAACGCGACCTCGACTGAGAAGATCAGGAAACCTTTATAGAAAGAAGGGAAACCTTTATTCGGTCAGACCTGATACTCCTACTGACAGTTACTATAGTGGAATACTCCTGTGTCATAGCTGCGCCAAACAGGTGTTCAGCTCAGCATGAGCCAGGCATTGAGGAAGTCAGGTGTCGCATTTTATTTCAGCTGGACCCCGCTTATAATAATTTAAATAAATAAATATCGCCAGACTAAAAAGCTCAAACTTTATGGCCCCAAACTAAGCAATGTTTTTACTATTGGGTCATCATACATTGGAATGGAGGTGATTCTAGTGACCCCCAGACTACTGAAAATGACGAATGACCATTTCCGAAATTCACCTTGACGGGAATCGAGCCCGCAAACACACATTACAGTAAGCCAAGCGGTTTATGCTCGAACCACTACGCCTACCTAAAATTTACCGGTTTCAGTAAAATAAAACATTTTTATGGGTATTATATTAAAATGTGAATGTCCCTGTCAAGTTGTGAAAATTCTAAATATCAAATGTCACAACGTCTATATTATTATATCATTGTAGGTTTTAGAATATTGCACACAGTCATGGGTTTTCGTAACTTAGGGTTTGTAGGAATATTAAAGTTGTCATCTGACCGTCGTAGAATTTTTGTGCTTAAAGAGTGCACACAATCTTAATAAAATAAATAAATTTATATGATTTCGAAGTACCTGCGTAATGTACGAAAAAGTTTACCAATCATCACAAATAGTAGAAATAATAATTTTCCTTCAATATAAGCGGCCAGCCGGAAAATTTTATTGTGCTAATTCGGAGGAGTTGATTTCCTTTGTATGAAAGACTGAACTGATCTACGAGAAATCTCTTCTTGTCTCTCCTTGCCTGATTGCACTATATACCTACAAAATTTTCATACATATCTTACCCCTTTCGAGTGGTTTCCGCGGTCCAGCGGTTGGGCTTCGGTGTAACCAATTAACGGAATCCCTTTGAACTGTCATTGTTTGTGAATACTCTTTCAATTAAATTTCCAACAAGCAGCATTAATTTAAATTCAATATTCATAATTAATGATGATGTTTTGCGGGTTTATGTTGATTCTCACATTTGTTACTACGCATAGAGTAATAAATAAATTTATTTTATTTTCACGACAGTCTATTAAATAGAGGTAATTTATGCCGAAACAAACATAAACACTGATATAGAAAATAAGTCAACTGATGAGAAAACTTTGCGCTTCCATCCTGTATATCAATGTTAAAAGTAAAATAAACCTTAAAACAAGTCAATTTGTGTGCAATTCACGTTAACTTTATTGTTAGTGGCAATATATCAGAATAAAGGCATTTCGTTATAAAACCCTCGCTATGAAGAGCATGTGGTGTAGGGGTTGAAATATGGCGCAATATCTTACCTGCCCTTCTCTGCTCCTTACGATCGAGCCTCCGCTTATTAAACCACTAAAGCCTTGTAAAAACGGAAATAAGGTTTATTTTTGTGTATTTCTATTCTCTTTTCAATCTACGGGATGTTTCGTATGTCTGAAACAATAATTTAGGTACAATAAAACGATGGCTGATATATTCTTTATTTTCAAACGTAAAAGATTTCAAGCCCGATTATTGGATGGTGCCTTGTCCGGTTGTGAAGCTTCTGTGTCTGATAGTGGTTGGATTCATGGATAAATATTTTTGGAGTGGCTAAGAGTTTTCGTCAACCATGTAAGACCAACTGAAGATTGCAACTGAAGAATCAAAATACGGGTATATGATGATGCGGGAAATGTCGTAACCTTTTTGCCCGATTTGTGATTGTTTTGCCCGCCCTGTATGGGCAAAACGGGTTTTTAAGTGATGTAAAAATAGTACATTGTTACACGAGTGGTGAAAGTGACTTATTTTTCCCGAGACGGGGTTTGGCGCCCGAGCGTAGCGAGGGCGCTAATAGTTCGAGGGACAAAATAAGTCTTTCACCCGAGGTAAACACTGTGCTTTTCATTACGAATACAAGGAAAATAAAAATAAAAACAGGAATTGGCTAAAGAAATAATACAAGGAAGCATGAACTACAACTCTACAACTCGAAAAAAAAAAAAGATCGGATTGCCGCCTATTTTGTTTTTTTTCGTTGGCCGGCCAACTTCATTATTTAGCCAGTATTTTTAATTTTCATTTTTAAATATTTTGACCAAATCTATGTTATTTTAAAGAAATTGTTGAAACTAAATTATAATTAGGTCATTTAAAAGTATATATTCTTTATTTAATACTCAACTTTATGTTATTTCAATTTTACATCGTGCTGTAATTGAGTGACTGTAGAAAAAGTTTGAACATGGTTCCATAGAAATGGAACTAGTTTTTTTTTATAATTTGACAGCTGTCAGTTGAAAGTGATTCTCCCGGGCCAGAAAAGTATTACTTTCAACCCGCTCCCCAGGCAACTTCAGACCTACTTTCAGTGTATGAGTAATGAAAAAATAATTGTTTAAAAACGTTGATTTTGTCTTATAATATTTGTACTGATTATTGTTGCCAAAGAGGTTGTGAGCATTTTTGTTATTTTTTTTATTAAATTAATTATAATTTATATGGATTTTAATTGATCAACCTTAAGGGGCCCGTCTTGCCCGACCTTCCCCTATACGTCATTATTTTCGTAGTTACTGCCCTTAGAATATTTGGTTCAACTTTCGTATTGCGGCCTTAGGGCACATTCAATGGCCCAGTAAACAGTGTGCAACTGTATTTACGAGTATCAGTCAGCAATATTAAAGTACATGTACATGTAAACGTACATTTGTAAACATTTTGTTTAGTTACTTTAGCTTATAGCAAATTTGAAAAAAATGGCTCAAATAAATATTATTTTAAAATAATTTCTTCGACAGTGGCTAGCGTTTAGTTAGGTACATAATACTGGTAAATATGTAAATTTATTACTTTCTAGGGTAACCAAGGGTGACATTCAGACCTGGGCAAATTACGAAAGGTCATTTCCGAAATTTGCCCTGGCAATCACCCGATGCAGTGAGCCGAGCGGCCTACGCTCAAACCACTGCGCCAAGCGGTCGTCAAAACATTGAACAATTTTAATTAACACACTTGTTTTCCAGTTTCCTTCACAGACATATGCCTCGGATACTCTCACTCTCATCAATCAATTGTTGACAATTAATCAATTAGGTGAGTCTGACAGTCACTTTGTTGAGCAAATCCTGTTTGACATCGATCATTTGTGATCCTATTTGTGAAGCTAAAACAAAAGCAAATGATCTCAATCGTTTTGTAAGGATTTCATCTAGATAAAGAAAATTCATCGCAGTACTTATCAGACCATGGCTCTTCGGACCCATAAATTACCTATACTAAATACTTTTTCGAACAAAATCAATGGAGCGATAATAAATAACCACCCTTAAAAGGCCAAGGCCAAAAATAATAAAATACCACTCCATATTAATATAATGAATGTGTTTCACTAATATGGAGTGGGTTCTAATTAAATGTTCTGATTCTTAAGCACTAATTGTTGTAAGAAACTCTAAATAATTGCTCTAGAGTCTAGGCTTAATTGAGACTCGACCTAGGCATTTTATTGAAATTAAAACACATTTATATCTCCTCAGTATAATTACGACGAGGAATTTTGAACTCTCTAAATGCGGTTTAAATGTTATATTTAAATGACTGAAACGCTGTAAAAGCCCCTATGCGCTGAAGATCCTTTGCGCAATGCAGTCGAGATGCAAATTCGACAGTGTAGCAGCAATTAGTGTGTCCAATCAAATTCAACAATCCATTTTAAAAAGCGGTTGAAGCCCGCGGCCTATTAACTCAATGACTTGCCTAAGCTTGTAATAAAAAATAAGTATAAAATCGTCACCATTAAGGTTTTCTTTTATTTACAATACCAGGGCCCTAACCACGCTAGCTACTCAAATCATAATAGAAAAGCAAACGCTCGCGATTATGTTTCAAACGCTCCGCTTTTGACGTTTTGCAGACATGAGCTTCACGATTTCTACTGACATTAATATGGTATGGTGTCAGCAAAACGTCAAAAGCGGAGCGTTTGAAACGCAATCGCTAGCTTTTGCCTTTCTATTACGATTTGAGTAGCTAGCGTGGTTAGGGCCCTGGTTAGAAGTAAATTAGGGTAATTTGTATGGATGCATTGGGTAAATTTAGGTCGACTTATTTTCTGGCCTTGACGACTCGGGACTTCTTAAATGGGGTGACTTATTTTTGAATATTAGATTAACATTTTTGTGGTCAACTTCTCCCTCGTTTTTAATTATTCTCTATTAATACGAATGTAAGGAAACAATGGCAAAAAAGGAATGATCGCTCATTTGTTAAGCACGTGTCTTGCTAGCTTTAAAGGTTCTGGATTAAAACCTGTGGGATATATGATATCTATGATCGAATATAATGAAGGGGACCGGTTGCGAGTACACCTTGATAATCATTTACTCACAATTTTACCTTAAGATTATATTTTTGCTGCCTTGGGCCAAATTCATAAGACTGTTAGACTTAATAGCTATACATTTATACGCCTACCTACTAAAATGCAGATATAATCCATAAACAACAATGTAATATTAAACTTTTCATTTATTACCTACTAGCTGTGCCCCGCGCCTTCATCCGCGTAGTATTGGATTATTGGGTTAAAAAGTATCATATATGTTAATCCCGGTTATAATCTATCTGTGTTCCAAATTTCATCCAAATCCGTTCAGTAGTTTTTGCGTGAAGGAGTAACAAACATACATACATACATACATACATCCACACTCACAAACTTTCGCATTTATAATATTAGTAGGATCTCCTTAGATATTACAATCGTAACAGTATTAATTAATTAAAAGACACCGGTATTACAAGGCTGCGTTATTAAATATTACGCTCAATTTGATTGCCCAAAAATACTCCCTCGGGTGAAATTATTAGGCGCTCCGCTACTTCGAATTCATGACATGACATTGCCGATTGAGGAAAATTGTTTGTGACCCACTTTTGTAGGTCGGCCCATCAAGCATACTCAAATCTTACTCAACCCATGCCTGAGTTAGATTTTAGTATGCTTGATGGACCGACGCTTGATGGATACTATAGGTAAAATAATAATAATAATAATTTAGCCCTTTTGACGTCCCACTCCTGGGCACGGGCCTCCCCTCAATACGAGGGGGATTCAGGCCATAATCCACCACACTGGCCCAGTGCGGGTTGGCGAATCTCGCATGTCTTTCGAAAATTGGTTAGATCTTCTAAGACATGCAGGTTTCCTCACGATGTTTTCCTTCACCGTATAACGATATTATTGGTAAATACCAATGGTATAGGTCTACCAGAATCTCATGGCAAATGGGGAAATAAAAATTTGTTGTGTGCAATACTGGGGAAATTGGATTAAACGATCTTGATACTGTTTAATTTTTATTTATATATTTAGTCATTAATTAACATAAAGTATACTAGGTATGTGTATGAAATTGTTGTTATGCATCGGGTTCTTAACATAGGAAAATATGACAAAAAAAATAAATCCAATCATATATTACTTTATGTACTAATTTATTATAATGTTACGTACACGTACAGGGGTAGGTACAATTAATGCCGTTAAACGTGTAAAAAGGGTTTATTTCGCTCTCCACAAACTCGACAAATACACAGTACTAGTTCACTACTAGTACACTAGTTCACTAAGACTAGTTACACACAACAAGCACCGTTCCGAATCACTTAGCAGACTCGCAGTATTCCAATATTATCGCTCAGGTCACTGGTATAATTGCTTTTCGTTCGCTTACTTGAGTTCCGTACACAAAATGATCAAAATGATCCTTTTTGATTGGCATTTAAAATATTCAAAACCTGTCTCCTTGTATATGTCTGTAAAAAATAATAAAATTTATCATGTTACTGAAACGATAGCTTAGTCAATCATCAACATCAACATCAGTCTAAATACTCGTACGTCCCACTGCAGGGCACAGGCCTCGTCTTACGAGTGAGAAGGATTATTACTTAATATTTTTCTTACCTCAGAGATTCTCTCCCTCCGTTGAAATCAATTTCTTGTCGAAGAATTTTTAACAGTTTCATTACTGTTGGAATTTCCTTCCGAACTGTATAAAATTCATTTACTTTATTCCTTATCAACTGTAAATCGAAACTGTCCAAGTTGATTTTCTTCTTCCCCGCTCTCCTCTTTTTACCAGGCGTGGAAAATACACCATCGTTCGATGTGCCCTCACCTATGATTCGCCGTATAGTAGTACTGAAAAACCCTATAAAGAAGCTATAATTAAGTAAGATAAATATAAAATAAACTAAAAGTATCAAAACAACTCAGTCCAACTTACCGGTCAACTCTACGACGCGCTTTAAAATCAAAGATTGAGTTTGATTTACGCCTTCTTCTTCCCTTATTTTACGATACACATTGAAAACAATATTTCTCGCTTGAGATCAAAGTGGCTTTTTCGACATTTTCACAAAAACAATAAATTGCCAAGAAGATATCACAAAATCTCAACAGCGGTTGACAAACCTTGTACTTTGATTTGGCAGGTGACAATTGACATTGCCATATGAAAATCACATTTTTTTATATTTTTTTAATGCCATGAGATTCTGGTAGACCTATACCTACTATCGTTAGCCCGCCCTAACGATATTATGACTAGTTTTCCAGACATAACAGTCACTGCAATGCGGTTTTCATTTCAATAAATATCTTGATAATATAACATTTCAGTGTGCGTGTTTTCGGAATTCTCCTATGTTTTTTTTTGTTAAGGGTCTCCTGAATGGTTCTTAACTCTATTTGAAAGATGGCGCTAGCATATGAATAAAACGCTTTATTATAGTAACTGCACAGTAAATGTTATAACTCTTTTTGATGTAGGATAAATGCTGGAACTTCTTTTTGCTGGGATATTTTTGTTTCTATACCCCGGAATTGATGTTTGTGATGATGTGAAAAATCGTTTACGTATAACAACTACGTAATCTAGGTACCTACTTACCTACTAATAATTCTAAAGAACAACATCACCCGCGTAACTTAGGTACTTAACCTACTAACAGTAAAAAAACAACACCACCCAGCCGGAACTAAATCGTATTCCGACAAAATAAATTGATGCTGTCAAGTGGGATCAGTGAATCAGAACCAATCTGTATACATTAAGTATCACATGTCGCTCAGATCAGCAAATATATTTATACAATAGGCACAGACCGAAGCGAGATTAAAATCGATTTTATAGTGAAACGAGGACTTTTTTTTTTTCCCGCCCTACACTCCCACCACAGTTACAGCTGCAAACCAGTATCGACAATGGTGACCAATAATGACGTCGAGGTTTGACCCTCGACGATTCTCGAGGAAAATTTAAATTGTCTTGAAACCCGCACGAATCCAATCGAAAGAAACAATAGGAGTTGGAAGAAAAAAAATCCACTTCCTTCCGGTGCAAAGCGGGAGTCAAAATAGCTGGCATGGGCTGGATGCCAGAAGCAAGACTGTTACAGATGATTAAAGCACCACGGATCGTAATTAGACTAATTGGACCTCAACTCGTGAGCTGATTATACTTGCTTCCTATAATAGGTATGGCAAATAATCATATCGAGGACTTGTCAACTGTATTGATTCATCTCACTTTTCAAGGTGGTAGAGCCAAGCTGTAACCAACTGACTAAAGCTCACGGGCTCGACCAGGGTAGTACCATCCTCACACAGAAAGTAGCTATTATACCTGTGTTTCGTACGATGACTTAAGAGCCGCAAGCCTTACCTCTCCCCGCCATCTTCATCCTCTATATCACTCTTCTTTAGGGGCAAAATGCGAGAAATTGGTGAACATACAAAAAATACGACCGCTTGGGGCAGTGGTTCGAGCGTAGGCCGCTCGGCTCACTGCACATGGTGGTTGCGGGTTCGATTCCCGCCAGGGCAAAATTCGGAAATAGCCTTTTCGTAATTTGCCCAGGTCTGGGTGTCACTGGGATCGCCCCCAGTCCATTGTACGGTACCCATAGTACAAGATTTGCTTAGTTTGGAACCGTACAGTTGGTGTGTCTGTCTGGCGATAGTTATTTATTTATACAGAAGAACATAGAACCTCCTCCTTTTTTCAAGTTGGTTAAAAATATGTCATCGTACCTACTACCGAATACTTTCAGTGCAGTTTCCACTTACATCATTGTTTCTACGTTTGTGATGCAAATCCACAATTTCATGATGGCTTTATGAATTTTAAATGAGCTCGCCCAAGAAAAGGTAGCACAGTAACGCGCAGACGTGCTCTGGTGTGCCACCAACTTTTTCTTTACAAGTTAAAAACCTTTTCATTACACAGGCATTCGGTGGGGAGGCCCGAATAAGGCTCGAATGAGGCTGGAATAATAATTACGTGGCTTGAATACTCCTCAATGATCACCGAGTGACACTAATGAGAGGTCGAACCGCGGCTCCTCAAAACGTCTGATGGCAACGCAATTACTCAATTAATTTTAACTTATCTTCATTATGGTGACATCAAATCTTATTCATTATTAACGGAGTTCAATGAACCGCGTTAGACTAAATTAATGATTACTGTGGATTATGATTTTATGACCTACAGTAAAGCGTTTGAAAATGTTTATGAAGGTGAATTTATTTATAGTTAAAGTAGTAATAAATATCCAAAGAGAACATACAAATGTCACTTTTAAACGAGAGTTGAGCCATAGGTATACAGCTATATATACAGCGAGCCCGGTCAAGTATGAGATAGCCTGACAAGGCTTATAGCAGAGTTTACGACTGTTCAAAAAAAGCAAAAACTATTTCAAATAATACTAAAGATATGATTAATGTTACAATCTTGTACACCGTTGTCATACACTGTACACTCTAAAGCGTCACAGTTCGGTTCATTCACTCTATTTCAATGCAAAGTGATACTGTCGTAGCTAGCTTGAGGGTATATAAGTTAAAAATACGCTGCTTTTAAATTAACTACAGACTGTATAAAAAGTCGGAACAATATTTTAGGTACATACCTATAGGGTAATTTAATATTAGATACACAGTAAAGACAGATCATAATATATGTGTGTTTATAACTTCAGACTTATAGTATACTAGTTTCTAGCCCGCGACTTCGTCCGCGTAGACTTAAGTAAAGTACCTATTCTATGTGTTAATCCAGGTTATAAACTATCTGTGTTCCAATTTTTATCCGAATCCGTTCAGTAGTTTTTGCGTGAAAGAGTAACAAACATACATCCACACTCACAAACTTTCGCATTTATAATATTAGTAGGATTGCTCACAACTTTGTGTATAGTACCTAATTAAGTGAGAATTTTTCATAGGACATGAGATATTAAAAATTTCTAAAATTTCTTGCGGGCGCATTTCAGTCATTGCGTTTGCTCTATTTTGTTATACGTTTCCGATACGCAATATTCGTAGTTATTATTTCGGACCTCTGAAACAGCCTATATGTACAGCGTTCATTCCGGAGTAACTACATGTTTGGCTAAATAAAATATGCATTGCGAGCGAATGTGAGCATCTCAAGAAGATAACCGTGCGTGTTGGACAAAAGCTTTTAGAGAGCTCAGGCGAGTGCATACATATTTGTGGCGTTAGGAAGCGCACACATTGGTGTACGGGATTCTGCGATTTGCGTAAATAAATATTGTGCCATTTGCAGTGAAAACTATTAAAACACGGTGAATGATTATTTAATAGTTATATATTTAACGGTGGCGGAAACTGTAGCCATTGACATATACGAAGTAGCCTGCTAAGACTCCTAGTTCTGTGATAACCCTAAGTACACAAATCCCCAAGTCCTATTAAAAAAGCTCTTACGATGTTGCTAGGATAGTGACATTGGTTTTGTCGGACATTTGCGATAAATTTGATGAGGCTTCAGTTGTTTTCGCGTTTCAGAAAATGTATAACCCTCACCCCTATTTCTAGGATTGACCTAAGTAAATGTTATTAGACATTGAAAGTCTTTACCAAGGTGATTTTGTTATATAAAGTACTTTGATTTGTATGTGTTAAATTCCATACTATGTGATAAGGGAAGTCTTAGACTAAAGACGATAATGATGGTAGATGAGGTAATCTATCTATGTACGAGTAGTATAATAACTGATTTTAAACAAATATGTGGAGTGTTTCTAATGTGAACACTGCTACGGTGTTCATTTTCATGAATCATAGATAAATGACACTCTCAAGCGATGAACGCGTCACACTCCGCCCTCACTAGGAGTATAAATATTTATTTGTCTGCCGGTATTCAAATGTTTGTCGAGCGCTACGAAACGTCGGTAACTCACAAAGCTGACACAATTTTGGTTAGGATTCACGGTGAAATATCGATGGCTAACTCGATAGTGGATGATGCGTTGTTTATCTATATATATATAACTAAAAGGTGACTAACTGACTGACATAGTGATCTATCAACGCACAGCCCAAACCACTGGACGGATCGGGCTGAAATTTGGCATGCAGGTAGATGTAATGACGTAGGCATCCGCTAAGAAAGGATTTTGATTAATTCTACCCCCAAGGGGATAAAATAGGGGATGAAAGTTTGTTAAGTTAAACTCCACGCGGACAAAGTCGCGGGCTCAGCTAGTTCTCCTATATGAAAACAAAAAAGTTATTTTAGAAACTGCTCGATCGATAAGCCTTTTTGCAGAATTATAAGTACTTAGCACTAAATTTTTCATTTAGAGCGTGATTATAAATTACATTTGTTTTAGAAAATAATTCGTGATGCAATAGTAAATCAATAAATAAATATTGCCAGACTGAAACACCAACTGTATGGTCCCAAACTAAGCAATGCTTGTACTATGGGTACCGTACAATGGACTGGGGGCGATCCCAATGACACCCAGACCGGGGTAAATTACGGAAAGGCCAGTTCCGAAATTAGCCCTGGCGGGAATCGAACCCGCAACCATCATGTGCAGTGAGCGGAGCGGCCTACGCACGCACCACTGCGCCAAGTGGTTGTCCAAATGCATTAATATTTTATAAATTTCAAAATAAGTGTGAAGATTGGATAGGTTTTATATTTCCTCTGATTTTTTTACAGATTGACCCATATGCTAGTGTCACAAGAAACACAGGTCGTCATGGTGAAAGACCTCATAATACACTTAACTACATAATTATGAAAGAATTCAGACAATACCAGATTGCACTTAAGAATTTTTAGGATCAACACTTTCGTAATTCCTATAGGGTAAGTACTAAATAAAAAGATTCATTCCAATAAATTAACTGTTCTATTCCAACATTCAATTGAATTAAAAAGCGAATACGACGTCTCACTGCACAAAGAGATAGTGTATCTTCCTCACACTTCATAAGGTCTAAGTGCCACTGAAGCGGGGCTTTGAACTCGACTGCATAAAGAACCAGGTGTTTCTTTTTTCTCGTCAAGGAAACGCTCCGACGAGGATAGTGGGAAATGAAGACAATTTCCCTTCTGTACGTTCGTAAGTAGGTACCTAACTGTTTTCAGCCTCATCCAACACGGTCTTACAAACGCTTGAAAATATCTCATTGTTGTTTACAGGACTCAGTGCGGTATAGAGGTTGCATTCAACGAAAAGTTTTTGCTGTAACTGGAGTTTACAAAGCTCAATATGTCACTCATGTATGTGAAGTATAATTATTTTTCATTGCTGGTAATTCATGAAAAATGTAATAGGTACTGCTGCACTGAAGAATTCCACTGTTGTCTATCATATTGTTAGTATGCGACGGTTTTATAGCAATTTTCTCCGTTACAAGTAACAGCCAAAGAAATATAAAAAAGTAAAAGTAACAATGAAATTGCCTTATACCTTACTTATTTTCTTCACAATTTTAGATGTTTTTAGACGCTGCTTTTACTTTAGTTGTGCATGAAGGACGTTAGTAGTATGTCCGTTAGTAGTATGACACCAAAACAGCATATAAATTCAGTGGAGAATTTGCTCACATGAGTAAAACTGAAAGAGTTAATTAATGTTAATAAAATTCGATTCGTTGCAATAATGTGCAGCATAAAAAGTATCGTAGTTACAATTCGTTGGGCACGTACAAATGGAATGACTCGCACGGACTCGGAGTATTGGGTCTGCACCAATAAATTCAGGAAGCAGGCGCAGAATTCCAATATCGAAACTCCACATTACGAGTATTTACATGCATTGCAGACGCGTTCCCGGCGAATACTTGCGAACTTCTATAGATATTACTCGTACTTGAACTCTTACGTGCATCCGGCGGAAACAAATTAATTTTTCTTCTCACAGAATTTTGTGTTTTTATCTGGAAATAGTTTATGAACAAAAAATCTGGAATTTTTTTTTTTTAAATAGTGATCCAGCAAAAGCTACTTAGAATAATATGCGATCTTCTTGGAAAATTGCGCTCTTCTAAAAATACCTAGACCAAACAAATACTATGAAGTTATTTTGTTATTACGCATTTCTTCCCTGAAAAATTATGATCAGCGTTTACAAAAGCGACATAGCAATCTTTCAGCATTTCAAGAGTCACTCCGAAGGACTTATATTAGTAAAGAAAACTTAAAATATACCTATTATAGTAGCGTGGTGAAGTGCCGGTGTAGCATATCATAGTTTAAGTACGTAGGTATAGTAGTAGCAACTACTCAAATAGATAAATCTTTGATGCTGTCCAAACTTTTCGATGATTATTATTCAAATATAATTTTACTTGAAATATTTATACTTTCAAATAAAGTTGGCATGAAACTCAAGAACTTTATCACTTAGTCTTTAATAGCCCGCTTAAGGAAATAAACTGCGCATCGACATAAATCTACTACGGACGCAATCAGAGCGGCCTCTGTCGGCAGTGAACGATGTCTCCCACGTGTGCGCTTCAGTTGAATTTACAGCCTTATTTTGTAAATAACAGTCCGGTCTTCATTAAGCTATAAATAGCAATAAGCCACGGTTTATAGCCTTATTGAATTAAGTGGTGCTTTGAGAGGCATTATAAGTGAAGCATTGGATCCACTTCTGGTCCGTATATTATAAGTCTATAACGTAGACCAAAACCGGAAGCCCATTATGTTATGGCATACGCAGTCATAATAACATACCTAATACCTTCTTAAAAGTGAAATCAAACTGAGGCGACTAATTTATTTATTTATTTATTTTATTTATTTATTTATTATCAGGCATCGCAGGCCCATAGATACATACCTTATAAACAATGTATGTTAACATATTATTAAAAACTAAACTAAACTGTAGGTGGTGACGGCGGCAATCTCCCCCGAAAGCGTCTGTACACCACACCCTTCGGCCAGTAGTCTTCCTGCATGAAAGTTGACAGTAAATGGTATGAGTGAATGGTATCAGTGAATGGTATCAGTGAATGGTAGTCTCATTGAAGATAAGCTTAAAGTGGGGTGCCTAGTGCACAACTAAACGATCATTCACACGGTTAACCCGACTCCGATAATTTCTGTACATTTTACTGTAAGTGTCCAGGTGCCAAATACGGCCATTATGCGGCTATTTACGGCTTCTTCGTGTGGATGACCGCTATCTGAGAAAATCTGATGGCGAATCTTTGACAGAGATTGACGTTGAATTAGTCTCCAATTTGTCATTTTTTTAAATACAAGGTGAAACAGAAAGGGTATACTTTTTTTTTCATAACTTAACTTTGTAATTGTAAAACTATCAGCTTTGGAGGGAACTTGAAAAACAAAAGGTGTTATAGGGATACAGCTGTTGACCGATTTCACAAGTCTACAAAACCTTTAGTACTTCAACTGTCCCACAAAGCCGATAGTTTGAGATTTACAAAGTTAAGTTGCAAAAAAAATTGTATACCCTTTTTGTTTCACCTAGTATATAATGATGTAAGGTTATAAATGGATAACGCAACACGATACAACTGAGGGAGTAGCGTTAAGTACGATCCACCCAGCCCTTCGGAAATTACGTTTCTCCCAATTTATTCGTCATCAATATCTAGATACTTGTTTATTTTGGGATTTTTTCCCTCCTTTATCGCTCCCTCGTTCGGTTTGTTATTTGTGATTCGGTACGCTGACGTCAGTTAATCTTTCCACTTTTTTTTCTTATTTTTGCTAGGTCCATTATCTACGGAGTGATGTATTTTTTTTAATTACTTCCTTATTTTATTATACATTATATTTCACATAGGAAGTACCGTGGAAAAATACGGAACTAAACTAGTTACAGTGTCAATTGTATTGTCGATATGCGACTACAGTCCCGCATCTACGGGACTTCGTATTTCAAATACGGCTAAGTTTTTTTTTTCTTTTGCGTTTATCGGGAATTTCATGCAAGGAGGATTGAGCTCAAGGTCTACCACGCTAGCTAGTCCAGTGCGGGTGGAGAATCTTCACGCACATTTGGAAAGACTTGCAAGTTTCCTCACTATATCTTCCTTCATCGTTGACCAAGTTATGATATTTTTTGGAAATGAGACTCAGAAATACAAAACTAATTTTTCAGCTTGGAACACAAAGTAGCAACGTGCAATAAGTGTTCGAGAACGGACAGTACGGAATCGGGTATGCGCGATAATATAGTAATTTATGGCGCCATATTTCAGTGAACTCGCTCCGACGGACTCTGGAGAACCGCGTTCACGAATTTTGATGAAGATATTATATGGAGAACTTGCAACTAGAATTGTTTTAACAACACACTGTAGATCGTAATTTGAGAAGTGTTGTGCACAGAGAATATTTCGCATACAAAATACATTATGATGGCGTTATCAAATACTAAAGTATCGAAACAACCTCATATTTTATGCGCTACTTCGATATCTCAGACTCAGTAAAGTACATTTATAGGTAAGTGGAATCGGTACCCAGTTATTATAAAAAACAACGCTATTATCGAGAGAAAAGTAGCGTCTGCTGCTCCTCCGCTTCTATAATGGGTCTCTCTATCAAGACTTTGAATTGATATTGTACAAAAAAATACTACAATGTATACCCGAGTATCTAGCTGGAATTTTAATGTAACATGAGTCTGTTCTTCTCAAGATATTACACATGACTTTGAAAGTAATTATTTTTTACTATTACTTTGAAAGTAATTATGTTTAATATTATGTTCCACCGTAGCGCCTAAACTACCCGTCCAATTTCGATGTAATTATGGTCCAGGTGACGTATGATCCTAAACTGAGTAACGCTTGTTCTTCGGGTACCATAAAATAGACTGGGGGTGTTCCCAGCGACACTCAGGCAAGGGAAATTGACGAAAAGGCCATTTCCGAAATTTACTCTGACGGGAATCGAACCCGCAACCACTCGGTGCAGCCAAACGGGCTACCCTCGAACCGCTACGCCCAGCAGTCGTCACGATCTAAATAACAAAGGGAATAGAAAGTAATAGATTGCCGAAAACCCATTCCCAGTTTCCACACACGACAGAATCGTTTTGTTAGCCGACCCACATCCATTTGCCAAAGTCTGCCGAATCAGTCCTGCCAGACCAAAGCTGATCAACTAAAACCTAGACTAAAACACTCTATTCGAAAGTTGAAAATAGTCGTTCACTTTTTAATCATGACTTTATACGGTAAATAGAAAAAAAAATAGTCTGAAACATCTGAATGTATCTATACCTACACCGATATCTTTACACTACGTTAGGACTAGGTACTACTTAGGTCTAGTCCTACTACCTTGAATTCGATCCGACTAGAAATGAAATAAATTTTAATTTCCCTTGGTTATTTGTAGCTTTTTTGTTTGTGAAGTCGGTATTTTTTTTTGTTTAAATATATTTTTTATATCGCGACAGACGGACAAACTCTTCACTAACGGAATTCGTCTTGTTTATAACCATTTTCCGGGGGTTAAGGACTAATCGTCCATGCATGATCAAACATTTGATATAATTGCAGAGTTACGAGACCCGCCGCATTAGATGTTTCACACAATGAAATGAGCCATCACATTTATTATTAGGGTTCCGTATTATTCAAAAGCGGCGGGATGTCTACGGAACCCTATAGTTTACGTAGTCCGACACGCACTTTCCGAGTTTTTAAACTCTAGGCTTCTGGACGCTATAGTTTATTTGCTTTTTCACTCATAGGTAGCATTAAGGACTGTGAATTTTGTCCAAGAAATATAGCAAATAAAATTCAAGCAAATATGTATTTATTATTAGCCCTTTTAACGTCCCACTCCTGGGCACGGGCCTCGCCTCACTACGAGGGGGATTCAGGCCGTAACCGACCACGCTGGCTCAGTACGGGTTGGAGATTTCACATGTCTTTCGAAATTTGGTTAGATTTTCTAAGACATGCAGGTCACCGTAAGCAAGTGATAATCACATTATTATAGAAACTATGATTCGCACATAGATTTCCAAAAACCCAGAGACGCGAGCCGGGTTTTGAACCCGGTGCCCGCAAGAGGCGTGCTTACCCAATCGGCTATCAAGCAAATAAAAAATCATTATAATTACCTACCCGCTTTGAAAAAACAATTAATACAAAGTCCACAATCTGGGAGCAAGATTTAAACTGAAATTATAGAAATAATCAGTCTGCGCCGTGGTTTATTTTATTACATTCCAGAGATGCGATATCTCAACGTTAATTATTTGAGTCCGGCCGGCTGATGGAGATGCTTAGCCAGCCTTAATGGCCCGTCGTGTTGCCACACCGCCGGCGTGGCGTTTGTAATCAGCGGAATTTATACGTGCACCGTATTATATCAAGGGTGTCTGAACACTGCTCGTCTTGGGTTAGATTGCAAGTTTGAAGGTGAAATTGTGTTGTGCTAACACAAATAATGTGGGTAGGTAATTTTTATAAAGTCTTTAAAGCGGTATGTTTTTTGTAGATAATACGATATTGTAAGTTCATCCTCCCCTAAACCAAATCCTTTAATTTATTAATTGTTAAGAAATAATCTGGTATGCTTCTCATTCTATATAAACTAGATAAGTTGTTACAAAATTAACTCGCAATCCCGTATTATGGATAATTGAAGAATATTATTTGCGGTCATGTTGTGTTATTGTTTGGTAAACTTGACAAAGATAAACTATTTATTACTTCTTGATAACCGGGACCCGGGGTTATTGTTATCATTCAGATAATGGACCGTTATAATTATATTATTAGAGTACATTATTTAATAAGTAAATGAGTAGGTATAAAATCTTGTTAGTTAAGGAATGACAAGAGCTGACGAGAAATGTTATCTTGTGAAAATTTTAAACAATATGACTGTCACTCTTTATAACAGAGGTCAGTGTTAAGAAATTAAAACAGCCATTGGATAAACAAATAAATAACATCGAACATAATTACTTCTTTTAAAAAGATTAATAGCTATGTGTGTTTATCACATTACTAGTATTCCCTGTAGCCCCTCCAACTAAGCTAATACTTGGTTAGGAGTGGGCTCACGTCAATAGTTTTATGGCCAGGATGGGGATCGAACCCGGAACCTCTCAGCTACGAGGACGGACCGTTTAACTACTAGGCTATTGACGCTTCAAATCTTTCTATGTCATAATATTAAAAAAATATTTATATAAAATTTACCAACAATAGAATAGGTAAATTATCCACTAGCTAGTGCATAGTACACAGTAATATGTTGTAATTACAATCTACATCCTGTTAATATTAGAAGTGGAATCAGTGAAATGTATTATTTTTGTAAATGTTCGAATGCTCTGAGAATCTCAAATATAGTGCCTTGGCGATATAAGCGATGATCAATGTCGCTATCGTTGAATTAAATAAAATATTTGAATAAGATAACTTTATGTTCTCGAGTCTCATCTTCAATGGTATGAAACAATAAAAATATTTTTTTAGTACACTGTCAAATGTTGCTACAAAACATTTAGTCCAACTAATTTCAATATTTAGTCTTAAATTAAAATAAATCAATCATTAGATTATCAAATCCAACAAATTTAATGACAGCTGCGATAACTATATTGAAGAATTAAGTTTAGTTACGTCCAATGATAAAGGCGGTTCTCAAAAAGTTCTGAAATACTTAAATTATTTGATTATAATATACAGTTTAAGTATTTAGACTTCATGAGGCCACCAAGACGTGCCTGATTACGAGACTTGAGAAATTATACAATGTCAAACATGAATTAAAACATTGATTTCATAATATGGTGTTGAAGCTTGAAGACCTTTATTATAAATATAAAATTACATAGGTAGGTACTCATCTCACGTAATGAAAGGTATAGATAACGTAAGTATTTTCTGTACGAACATCTCATTGTGTAAGAACAACTATCTTGAAAATATTGTTTCTCAACTAAAGGAGTACATAAAAACACGTCTTTAATAAATTGAGAGTTTTAAAACACTGCCAATTTTTCAACTATACCTAAACTTTAACCCAAGAAATTATTTTATACAATATAAGAATAATTTAGTTTGTTTATTTCTCAGTCAGTAAAGTGGGGTCGGATTTCAGAGCCCTCTGAATCTGACCGATGTAAAGATCAAAAGTAGTCGTTCTTCTAAAGTTACCCTTGAACTTCTCACAGTGTTCCAAAAATACAGGGTACAGATGATGTAAGACCGCGTGGTCTAAAGTAGGGAACAGGTGGTGCAGGGCGTGGTCTCCAAATAAAGTCAGCACTGTGAAGATATTCGTGTTGACTTCATGACGATCCATCACGGCGTCGAGCTCATGGATTCCCCAATCCGGATTTTCGTCCCTAGAAAACGAGTTATCAACATTTGCAACGTTTGGAGTGCAGAAATTTGAAATTCACTACAGCCTGCAACATTTGACAACTTGCAACCTTTAACAGTAAACCTTCCCAGTTTTACGACATCTGTAAATATATTCCAATGTACTATCGGGCTGTTAAATAAAATGTTGTCTTCAAATTAAATAGTTTTCAAAAGTGTATACAAAAATAATATTCTTCTTTGAAATTAAAAGGAGAATAACAAAAGCACATATTAAACATATTACATATTAAAACAATACTTACGCAACTTGATCACCATCTTGAAATATTTTAGGGTGATGATGAGCAGCGCTAGATGCCATGTGGAAGAAGATAGCACTGGCTGTGCAGACAATCCACATCCACATGATTAATACGTTATATAATGGAGCCCCGCTCACGAAGTACATCCATGTCGGTAGAAGGAAACCGAAAGCATCATGCCAGCGGTAATGTTCTGTGAAGAAACCTTTATGGACGAAGTTGGAGAGGAATCTAAAATGAGGTTTATTTTATTATTATTATTGCATTATAATAATAATGAGCCTTATAATATAATAATATATAATATCCTACAACTAGCCATAGTCCTAGTGCGGACTTCGCGCATCATTCGAGAACTACTCACTATGTTTAAAATTGGCTATAATAGGTATCGAAACCAAGATATTACAGAAGCACAATCGAATAAAATGACAATTGTATTGGCTGAAAAGTCCTCAAGCTAATTGATCCCAGATTTGTAATCTGGTCTTCTCAATTATACAGGAAAGATCCCCTGGTCTGTAATGATCTCATGTTAGATTATTCGGAAAGGGAAGAATATTAATTAGGTATGAAACAATGTGTGCACTCATTACGTTTAAATGCTCACCAATGTACAGAAAACGTTTCAAAGGCAAATTCGTCCCACATTTCAAAGTTTTATTTTTATTGATGCCGAAAAAGGAGAAATAAACTAACTTACCTCGTAATGAAATTTTGCAGAAACATGAATGGGAAAAGAATTATTTCAATTATAAGTATAATTTTGGCGTAAAAAGGTTTTTTCCTGGGATTCCAAAGCACTAAAGGCTCAAAAGCGCTCACTTCTAAATCCATCAGAGTGTTCGGATACGGATGGTGCGAAAGTACATGGGACACTCTGAAATCTCTGAAAAAATAATTGAAACACGATTTTTATACAATTATAAGGCTTAAGGTGAAGGCGCCTGTCTAGCCCGCGAAGTTCAAATTTTTTGAGTTCTTTATAATTTTTTCAAAATCTGGCAATAATAAAAGACAAATTTTGTAATTCGCGAAAAAGACCGTGTGCAGTGCATTTATTAATACATTTATTTTACTCTAAATATTATCACGGTGGATATGATACTAGTAAATCACTAAATATACAAAAATTGCCAGATTATCTGGATAGTTGTCGTTCTTGAAATGTTTTAGAGTAAGTTGGATATATTAATAAATGCACTGCACACGGTCTTTTTCGCGAATTACAAAATTTGATTTTTATTATAGTAAGATTTTGAAAAATTTCTAAAAGAACTCAAAAAATTTGAACTTCGCGGGCTAGGGTGAAACAGCAGAAGCAGAAGAAGAAACAGAAGCAAGTTAGAAACCGCATAACTTAGGCGAGATTGTTGATGATCCGTTATACGGTTCCAAAATTGCTATATAAAATAAGCCACATTAAACTACAGATCGTCACGAACAAAATGTTTTCATTAATATATTTTTAAGTTTTACCATATTAATCTTAAATTATTTTTGTGTCATA
This sequence comes from Notodonta dromedarius, assembly GCA_905147325.1. Taxonomy (NCBI): domain Eukaryota; kingdom Metazoa; phylum Arthropoda; class Insecta; order Lepidoptera; family Notodontidae; genus Notodonta; species Notodonta dromedarius. Next base: position 4,966,961 of record LR990167.1, read on the forward strand.
GCGACTCGCTGTCATACGACATTGTATAAGCAACAAGTGGTCAAACCGCAGCTGTATCAGCAATTTTATTGGTAGGTAGGTGAAATAGGAAATGGTTTTACCTGTATGACCATAAGCTGAGATTCCACAAATACATTCTCCAATTCGTCTTTCTATGAATATAATTATGAGATGCTACAGTCATCAAGGTTAATGCAATAGCTGCCAATATATACGATCCCATGATAGCCCAATAGTCCGTCAGCCAACAGGATAATGCAGATGATACTAATAGTGTCAGCAACAGTCCATCAGTGATAGTATCAGCTATGCTACGACCTCCAGTTGGAATGTTCTTCAACTCCTCTATCACGGCTCTCTTCAGGGTGCGGTAGAAACCATCCTCTTTGAAGGTGAATGGTGAATTCCTTGGCGTTGTTGCCTCTTTAATATAAAATTTCTCAAGCATTTTCTCAACCGCCGGATTGAAGTGGTGGGTCTCGAAAGATTCTGTTATGTCTGTGCCCTGGGATAGGAATTGCGGATTAAAACATATGTAGTTTATTTTTAAATAGAATTCACAATCCATAATATAAAATCATGGGTAAAACAGCCTTTTTTCCTAAATTGTATTTGCACATTATATTTTTTCTACAATTGGGTACACCATTGTCGACTTTATACTATTTGCAACTTTACTTTGTAAATCTAAAACAATCGACTTTCGGGACAGTTGAAGTACTAAAGGTTTTGTTGACTTATGAAATCTGTCAACAGCTGTATACCTGTAACACCTTTTGTTTTTCAAGTTTCCTCCAAAGCTGATGGTTTTAGAATTACAAAGTTAAGTTTTGAAAAAAAAGTATACCCTTTCTGTTTCAACTTGAATACGTCAAAAATATGTCGTGTATCGTGATTAAATTACCTTAGTAAGCTCCAGCCACTCAGCTCCACCAGGATGTCTCTGAACGAAATCAGTCAAATCGTAAATCCCATTATGCACTCTCCATAGGCCCTCGGCGCCGTCGTCTAAAGCTTTCCCGATGAGCCATTGTACCGGGTCCTTTAACCCTTCGTCCCTTAGCGAGGGGTACTTCAGTTGAGGGAAGCTAACATGCGTTTTCTTTTCCGCCGCCCTTTTATGAGCTAGCTCTATATACTCGATGTCCTTTGGAGCCATTTTAGAACATCATTTGCAATTAAATTCTAATGAGATGTTCACTGGTTAAATTCGGACGTTCGAATGGTATTTAGTGCGTCGTGTTATTTTATTATAATAGATTTAAGTATATACATAATTGTGATTACATTATTATGTTTTGTAAACATTAACGTTGTTTAATAATAGCTGTCACTTATCAGTTGTGAGCTGGTAACATAAGTAGGTAATGATAATGCGGATTTACACGTGAATTATGGTTTTATACTCGATATATTATTATTTCATTTATCTGTAATGGGATTTTGTCCCCTTCATTTCTCAATCTCGTATTATGTCTCACAAATAAATAAAAAAATCCAGCTATTGTTTTCTTATATTTACGCGAATACTACACATTGAAATAAAACTATTTCCTATTTATATTCCAGCTTCCTCTCTTTATTCCTCTTTCAAGGGGTTTTAAGAGGCGTTAGGGGGGGTTGGGTATTGGCCCCGGACCCATGTGATCAAATGGCCGTGGATCAACTGCTTGCGGAGCTTTTTGATAAATAAGACCAAGTCGGCAAATAACCTGCCTGATGTTAAGCGGTTACCTCAACCCACACCTTTCGATTTGATTACCAGAGGTCTTGCACGCAAGTTGCCGAACTGAAGGGGAGTGGGACAGAGGAAGGGGAAGATAGTGGGGGCGGGGGGGGGGGGTAAGGCTGATTATTCCCTTTCGGCCGTCAATATAATTAGTATGTCTTTATATTATAATACAGGGCCCCAAGTCTGCTACTCAAATAGCCATTGATTTTGTCACTTTGGGTACTTTCGGTAGTCTCAATAGCAAAGTCATAGACTTAAACTTTTTTTTAAAACATAAGTACTTAATCTGTTAGCAGTCCAATGGCCGGCAACTTGTCTGCTTTCACCAATGGTTTTTCGATGGAATAAAAATTTATATAATTTGCGGACTTGCTTAGGCCTCTGAAGCTTTTAAGGGTGCTCAATTGGGTAGATTATATCCATTCCCTACCTGGTATAGTCATTGCACTAATATACAAATAATTATACCTTTATGCGACGGAGTATGATGCGTTTACAAGCCGTTTAGTTTACAGTGTATTAAACCCCGTGTGTGAAACTTTATAAACAACACATTTAATTACAGCTGTAAGATAACATTGAAGTATTAAGACCTGGGTACGTCAATTGATAAAGGCGGTCTCAAAAGGTTATGGAGTACTTAAATGGTTTGAGTAGAGTTTGAGTGATTAGACGTCGTGACACGACTCGTGAGGCAACGAAGACCTGCCGGATTACGAGTCTTCTTCCTGGACATTATACAAGGTCAGATAATTTTTGAAAAACACTATTTCCAATGGAGCTTCATTCTGAACCGGTAGTAGATTCGTGCTATTGATGAATATTTCGTTCGCCTATGTGAATAAAAATCTTGATCACAGAATATGGTGTCGAAGACTTTATTATAACTATAAATTTAAGTACATAGGTAGATACTCATCTGACGTAATATGTATGACGTTAGTGTTGTTGGTACGAAACCCTCATTGCGCAAGAACAAGTCACTCTTGAATTTTATTTCTTAACAAAAGAGAACACAGAAAACATGTTTATAATAAATTTAGCTTCTAAACTACTTAAAACAAACATTTTTTTTAAGTTGCAAACTACTTAAAAAAATTTATTTATAAAAAATAATAATATTAATAGTTTGTTAATGTCTCAGTCAGTAAAGTTGGGTCGGATTTCAGAGCCCTCCGAAGGTGACCGACGAAAATAAAAAGTAGTTGTTCTCCTGAAGTTACTTGAACTTCTCACAGTGTTCCAAGAATACAAGGTAGAGATGATTTAAGACCGCGTGGTCTAACGTGGGGAACAGGTTGTGCAGCGCGATATCTACGAATAAAGTCAGCACTGTGAAGATATTGTTGATTTCATGGCGATCCATCACGGCGTCGAGCTCATGGATGCCCCAGTCCGGATTTTCATCCCTAGAAAATTATAATAACCACATTTGAACGTTTGGAATAGAGAAATTAGAAATTCACTACAGATAAACTTTCAACAGTAAACCTTCCTAAGTTTTACGACAGCTGTAAATATATTGCACAGTACTATAGGGCTGTTAAATACATTGTTGTCTTCAAATGAAATACTGTTATAAGTTTATAAAAAAGAAAATAAAAACGTGTTGTTCTGTGTAATTCAAAGGAAAACAATATTTACATACAAAACGTTGTAACTGTAGTGTGTTTATGTTGTTCTAGTTACGAGTATGCTATAATAATTACACCCCGAGACATGAAGGATTAAAACACTCCAATCAGGTCTATCTTTTTTCTTTTTTCTTTTTTTTTTTTTTTCTTGTTTTTTTTATCTGTATACTTATCTATCATGGCAAAGTGAGAGTAAATATCGCCAGACTAACACACCAACTGTATGGTCCCAAACTAAGCAACGCTTGTACATACCTACTATGGGTATCGTGTAATGAAATGAAGGAAATCCCAGTGTCACTTAGACCAGGGAGAAGAACGTTAGGCCTATTTCCGAAAAGGGCCCCGACGGGAATCGAGCCTTCAACGTTTGTGCAATGAGTCGAGCTGCCCATGTTTGAACCAGTACGTGAAGAGGCGACAAATATATTGATAACCGTCTTTAAATATCTTAGGGTGATGATGAGCAGCGCTAGAACCCATGTGGAAGAAGATAGCACTGGCCGTGCAGAAAATCTACATCCACATGATTAAGACGTTATATGGAGCCCCGCTCACGACGTACATCAATGTCGGTAGAAGGAAACCGACAGCATCGTGCCAGCGGTAATGTTCTGTGAAGAAACCTTTGTGGACGAAGTTGGAGAGGAACCTTAAATGAGTTTTATTTTATTATTAATAATAATAATTAGCCTCATAATAACCTAAAAATAGCCAAGGCCTAGTGCGGACTTCACGCATCATTTAAGATTTGCTATGTTTTTAAGAGTTGCAGGTTCCTTTGCAATATTTTATTTCACTGTTCAGCAAGTAATAAGTGATATCTAAATGCAATTCACACATGAGATCCTGAATTCTCAGAGATGCGTAGTTTAAAATTGGCTATAAATGCTTTTTATAATGAAGTTTCAAACACTAAATCATACAGATCCATAATCGAATAAAATGGCAATTTTACTGGTTAAAAAGTCCTTAAGCTAGTTTATTTTAGATTTGTAATCTCATCTTGTCAATTCAATAGGAAAGATCCCCCGGTCCGTCATGATCTTTTGTTTATACATTGTTTCAAAACATTCTAACGGACCCATTAACTTGTTTGATTATTCGGAAAGGGAAGAAAACTAATTATGAAAAAAATGCGCACTGTCTAGATTTAAATGCTCAACAATTTAAGTATAGGAAACGTTCCAAAGGTTTCGTTAAACTAAAAATGCAACTGATTCCAAAAAATAGCAATAAACAAACTTAATGAAGTTTGAAATTAAAAACAATGGGAAAACGATGAATTGAATTAAGAATGTAAGTTTAGCGTAGAAAGGCTTTTTTCTGGGGTTCCACAGCACGAAAGGCTCAAAAGTGCTCACTTCTAAATCCATCAGAGTGTTCGGATACACATGGTGCGAAAGTACATGGGTAATTCTGAAATCTTTGAAAAATAATTAAAACAATTTTTATATAAGGCTATATAAGCTGTATAAGCTTATAAGAAAGGTTCAAATTGTTTTGGTTTTACCTGTATGACCATAAGCTAAGGTTCCACAAATACGTTCTCCAATTGGTTTTTTGTGAAGATAATTATGTGATGCTACTGTCATCAAGGTTAGTGCATTGGCATAAGTATATCTGTGCCCGGGAATTAGAAATGTAAATTTTAAACATGTTTTTTTATAATTTTTGAAATCAGTAACATCCATGAATTAAAAAAAAAATTACATGCCCATTATATTTTTTCAACAATTTGGTACATCATTGTCGACTTCATATGTATACATCAAAAATATGTCATGTACCTATCGTGATTAAATTACCTTAGTAAGCTCCACCAGGATGTCTATTAACGAAATCAGTCAAATCGTAAATCCCATTATGCACTCTCCATAGGCCCTCGGCGCCGTCGTCTAAAGCTTTCCCGATGAGCCATTGTACCGGGTCCTTTAGCCCTTCGTCCCTTAGCGAGGGGTACTTCAGCTGAGGGAAGCTAACATGCGTTTTCTTTTCCGCCGCCCTTTTATGAGCTAGCTCTATATACTCGATGTCCTTTGGAGCCATTTTAGAACATAATTTGGAAATAAATTCTAATGAGATGTTCACTGGTTAAATTTTGACGTTCGAATGGTATTCAGTGCGTCATGTTCTTTTATTATAATAGATTTATATATATATATATACTTGTACTTAATTACTCAGTATGTTTTGTAAAGATAGAAGTTATACAATGATTGTTGTCATTTATCAGTTTTGGGCTTGTGACACAAGTAATGATGGTTTTATACTCGATATAATTATTAATATTATTATACTAGTAGCTGACCCGACAGACGTTGTCCTGTCCTAACTTTGAATATTGAATTCGAATTGTTCCGCTCAACTTTATTATTTTTCACATTGTGCAAAGCGCCTTAGTAAATGCTTAAGATGATCACAAAACTTCAAAGCGTTCAAATCTCATCCCTCATAGCAACTCACAGAGAAATTTCCTACACAATATTATGCCAAAGATGAAGACACCCCATAATTCGCCGTTCACTTTCAAAGAGGATCTTTTATAAAACGTTAAAGAAGACCGCTTTTGACGAACTCAAGTAAATCCCAGGGGTGGCGACTCACCGCAGGCAGAATTAAGGATGGGTTATTCATATTTTGTAATTAGCAGGCCGTAGCCGTGACTGATATGGTTGTGAATGTTTAGGCCACTATTTTAGCATTTTATTCTGACCAGAAACAATAATTTATCCCATTTATTAATGAACGTGGTATAGCGGGCCAATAGTTAAACATCAAATTATCTCTTTCTGTTAACAATAATTATACATTCGAAAGAAGAGAACAAAGAATGGTGTAACTACACAACCGCTAAAATATGTTTATTAATAAAGACGTATGAAATTTGCTATCAGAGACAGGCCCGTATTCATTAATCAATGTGAAATCTGAGAGCGGCCGTGTAAAGCTTTTGACGTGTCATTTTGTAATGGATTGACATAAGAATAACGTTTCAGAGATCAGTATCAGACTTGAGATCGATTTATTAATACGTGCCTGCGAATATTACATTTTATTTACAGAGATTTCAACGTAACCCGCGGCTCATTTGTTCCATGTAAGTCTATATCAGCGCCGACTTTGTTTCTGTTTACAACGACAAACCTTCGCAAAGTTAGGATTTATAATTGCTGATACGTTCTTATTCCCTTTCGCTGTATGTTTCTAGTTTAATTAATCATTTTAAATCATTCCAAAATTGTGCAATTTCATTATGCTACGGTTCAAGGAGACGGTTGATGACTTGTTAATAATTAGAACAGCTTTGTTTTGTAAACAATAGTTTAATCTCCGGTTGAAGAAAAGCAAAATAAAAATCTGTCTTATTATATGTATGTCTTATATGCTAAAGCGTTGACCCGAACGGAAGAACCAAGATAGCACGCACAATCATGCAAATGCTCTCCTTAGCCTGTAGAATCTTGTTAATTCTTGTGAACATAATTTGCTTCATGAAAATACTAAGTTTCTGAAGGAGAATTAGCTATTCCTTTACAATATTGATTAAATTTAATCTCAACCCTAAATCGCTGGTTAATATGAGTTTGGCTTCTTTGCAATTCAAACAAATATGAATGTTTAAATATTATCTTCTATTGAATATAAATAAAATAAAATTGAATTCAAAGAGTGCTAAACGCTGTGAAACTTGCGTATCACAAAAACAAATAAATTGCGTTCGGTAATTCCAGATTCCTCTCTATATTCCTTTTTCAAGGGATTTCAACAGGCGTTATTGTTGGCAAGACGCCACCGGAGTGCTCCTCCCAGACTAGGGGGGGAACGGGAGTGGCGCCGGGACCCTTGTGATCACATGGCCGTAGATGAACTGCATGTTAAGCTTTTTTTATTAATAGAACAATGTCGGCAGTCTGAGGCTTTGCTCAGGAAAACCTCAGATTTTTTAAGTTATATTCGTTAGGAGCTGAGTGGGGAAATAGTCACTTACGCAAAAAAGAACTAAATAAGTAAGTAGTGGCTATTCTATTTGACTAATGAACACTAATTTGAAATTAAATCAGTGTCTTGAAAATGAAACATAACCCTGTCTGGTTAATATTAAAACATTGTAATAAGAAAGTTTCTGTAACACCAATTTACGTAGTTATACATAGTATCATACTTTACAGAACAAAATAATGATAAAACCAGTGACTGACAGTGCTTATCTAAATGTCCATTCTTAAAACTATTTACTTGAACTTCACAGACCTCTTTGATCTTTGTTATGTTCCTAAAAATTACTTGTATTGAATAGGGGTGTATCTCGTTTACCTCTACGAAAATTAGTTACCGAAGGAATTCAATAGGGAATGAATATAATTTAGCCATTTTGACGCCCCACTCCTGGCCATAGGCCTCTCCTCTCTACGAGGGGGATTCAGGCCATAATCCACCACGCTAGCCCAGTGCGGATTGGCGGATTTCACATGTCCTGCGAAAATTGTTTAGATTTCCTAAGACATGCAGGTTTCCTCACGATGTTTTCCTTCACCGTAAGCAAGTGATACTTAATCATTGTAATTATTATTATATTACTAGCTGACCCCGCGACTTCGTCCGCGTGGAATTTAACTTAACAAAAAAGCCCGCTCCCGCGTTCTGGCCCGCGCGACAGGACCTATATTTTAATATTTTGTTTTTCTAAAATTAAAGTAGCCTAAGTTACTCCTTAAAACATCAGCTATCTGCCAGTGAAAGTCCCGTCAAAATCGGTCCAGCCGTTTCGGAGATTACCCGGAACAAACACACAGACAGACAGACAACATTTTTTTTATTCGCGTTTTTGTTATAGGTGTCGTATGTACTTTCATATGCATTTAGTAAAAAGTTGTTAGTTTGATATTACAAACAGACACTCCAATTTTATTTATTTGTATAGATGATTCGCACATAGATTTCGAAAACCCAGAGGTGCGAGTCGGGGTTTGAACCCAGGACCTGGTGCCCGCCAGACGCGTGCTTAACCAATCGGCTATTACTACTTAAGTATACGTACGTACTTATAAGTTATGAAATCTCTTTATCATAATAATAGTAAAGTGTACGTGTGTTCAATTCTTTTGCTCCAAAACGGGTTTACCGATTTTTATAAAAATGAGAATTTTATCATTTCGGTTGAAATGAGAACTCCGAAATTAAAACCAACGACAAAAAACAGTATTACGAGAAAACTATTTATTATAGAATGTATTTATTACTACACAAATAAAAGTAGTATAATTAGCTTCCTCATGAATACTTAATTAAATGTTCTAGCTAAATGGATAACAAGTTATACCTATAAACGGAAATGAAAAGAAATTTGTCCCCTGACACCGATATGAAATACTTTCGTATTTTGCGGAATACGCAGGCAAGCTGCACACGTCCTCTCACGATAAGCACTTAAGCAGCATTGGTACGTAACTTTTAAGGGCATGAGGCGGGAGCTAGAGTTGTTCTATACAAAAATATTCTTGACAAACTTTAGGTCACCGAAATAAATAATAATAATAAATATCGCCAGACAGACACACCAACTGTACGGTCCCAAACTAAGCAAAGCTTGTACTATGAGTAACCGTACAATGGACTGGGGGCGATCCCAGTGACACCCAGACCTGGGCAAATTACAAAAAGGCCATTTCCGAAATTTGCCCCGGGCGGGAATCGAACCCGCAACCACCATGTGCAGTGACCCGAGCGGCCTACGCTCGAACCACTGCGCCAAGCGGTCGTCAATGAAAGGACTTTATGGGACAAATGCATTTTTACTTACCAGTTATTCAATTGAGGGGATATTATTATGAAACTACTTTATGATAATACTATCACTATTCACGATTTCAATAAAATTACCCATACACCCAAATAATCAACAGTTTTTTTTGTACGAGGGAAATTACACTGAAAAATGTAGCTGTCCAGCTACCGAAATGAAAAAAATATAGAACTACAGGTTGAAACAGAAAGGGTATACGTTTTTTTTCAAAACTTAACTTTGTAATTCTAAAACTATCAGCTTTACAGGAAACTAGAAAAACAAAATATTGTTGATAGATATCAGCCGTGTTGACCAATTATAAAACAATATAGACTCAGAAACCATGACCTACAGTTGCACACTACTTTATACTGCGATTTAATACTAGAGTGAGAAGAATAATTAAGCCTACAAAAACCATGCAAACCGGGAACAATACCATAAAACAACTTCGCACTGAATGTATAACGGAATAACGAGGTTGTAATTTTAAAAAATTAATGAGTCGTACAACAAGCTTATCAAAACATTCTCACTTAATGTAACATTCAGATGAGTCCCGAGATATCATTCCAAATGGAACGTTTATTTTCATAATGAACGCGCGATGCTGAAATATTTTTATTCTCTTTGTTTTCCTTGCGAATATTCTGCCCTTAAAAAAAGAGTTAAGTTCAAATTGTTTTTACAATGAACTTTGATTGTTTCACTCGATTTTCTAGAATAATTTAGCAAAAGCTTTGGTATTATTAATCAAAGATACGTACTCCAAAATGGGTCCTATTAATCATGTAATTCAATATTATTACAATTTATTTAATCTTATTGCACCAAAATTTACATACAATTAATACCTACATAAACTAGACCTAAGATCTGTTTTACTTTACCTACGAGTACTTATAAAATTATTTTTTCCAATTCTATTACAGGCTTTACGGGTTTTGCTATAGAATATGAGTCAAAACTTTTTTTTGACAATATGTTTTCTATATAAGTACCTGAGAATTGTGAAACACTCCCTTAAGCAGATACTTAACCATTTTATTTAACTGATTTTCACTTAAAGTGGATAGTTTAGGTGAAAACCTATTAAATAAAATGGTGATATTCACCTTATTTATGGAACAGTATTTTACATCACAACAACATCGACCGGGGGTGATACTGCACTTTAATTTGAATTAACCTCGACAGGCTTATAAAAAGCCTATAGCCGCATCCCCGGCGACGAGACGAGGGTTCGCACCCTAATTTAAAAGGAGGCTTCTGTCGATGCCACTCGCATTACCGGGTTGATAAAATTACTTTCAAAATCCGAAGCTTTAATGCCAAGTTATGTAGTGTGTGTGACAAAAAATATTAAAATTCGGTTAATAAAACTGTTTAAAAAGTAAGGGGCGCTCGGCTATCAAACTATTTATAACCCAATGTTTATGACCAAGTCATGTTTAGGGTTTAGATTTATTGGCTATTTAATGTGATGTGTCATTATGATATGATCACCATTTAAGACGTGGCCGGAAATTGCCCTGGGCAGAGCAACGTGTAATAGAAAAGGGGTGGCCTTGGCCCAGGAGTGGGACAGTCCTATAAGAAATACCTAAATATTACGATCATTTAAAAATATAATTAAGCCAAGCCGTTCTCAAGTAATGCAAAGATATTTCAATGAGCCCAAATTTCGAATACCTAGATTCGAGCCATGGAAGTTGGCTTCGCCGTGAATATGGCTTTTTAACCTACAAAAGAGCTGATAATCTTCAAACGGCTGAACCGATTTTCATGAAACATAGATAAGAACACTCTCAATCAGAATACTGTTAGATAGGTACTAACAAAAGAAACAAAATTAAAATCGGTTCATCCGCTTGGGTGCTACGTTGCCACAGACAGACACACAGATATACATATTAAACTTATTAAACACCCCTCTTTTTTCGTCTAAGGTTAAGGTTTGTAGACAAACACTAATAACACAGTGGTGGAGAAACACTTATTGCTATTTAGCTTATCTATAATATTCTAAAAAGAACTAATTATCAGTAATCCCATACCTATACAAGATAGCAGGCGATTATGCGGCTGAAATATAACAGGTATATCATTCGGGAAAAAGAACAGAAAATTTGCAGGTTCGTAGTAAATATTCCGCTATGAGATAGGTACGTCGCTCCGTCATGCAAATTAGATGCCTCCCGCGGGAATTATAAAGAGTTAGTTTCCTCATATATGATAAATTACCTCATATTACACGCGTACGCGAGTATAATGTTCATGCATTATGCCAAAACAAAGGAAAAACATAACCCTGTTGTGGTTCTAATGTAATACTGTAATGTGTGCACTGTATCTAAAGATTATAGCGTTCAAAACATATTAGGGAGGTATCTCACAACTGGTTGAAAATTTCGTTCCTATTTTGAATAATCAACTATGGTTTGAAACTAAGCAATATAATACAGGGGCAAATTTCGGAAATGCTTGCTTATTCATAATTTGCCTTGGTCTAAGGGTCACTGGAAAAAATACTAAAAGGCCATGTTCGGCCATGTGTTGACGGACTCTTCTTGTTTCTTTAATTGAAAATATGGCCTCATATGCCTGTACTTGTTCGTTGTAGACAGATGTTGCGGCAACTGCATTTTTAACGCCATGAACCTAGTAGTAAGGCAAACCGCATAGGATAATTTTAACTTCGCTAATAACATACCTAGGTATGTACTGATATGTTACCTGCGTATGTTACCCGAGATCCGTAACAAATCCTGTCATTACCAGCCCGCCGTTTCATCGCGAATAAAAATAATTCACTTTTACAGGTTTGCTTTTTTCCTTACAAGTCGTTTGACGTGAAAGGAGGTTTTATATTGTGAGGAAAAGAATAAAGAGCAGTCGCCTTCCGCCCTTTGTTCCTTTCAGCTGGGAGGCTTCACTTGCACTCCCACTGGGGTTGTTTATGTTTTTAATATTGTTTAAATGAGAAAAAAAACCCCTGGGTATTCAAATTTCTGTTCGATACAAAAATTCCTTTTGTGATCACCTTTATATAACACTGCACCGAACAAAATATGTACTTATTTGAAGTATGTTCTAAGGTATCAAGCCATATTTGTATTGCTGGCTTACGAGAGGTAAGTAAGTAAACATGTAGGACCAGGAGTTGACTTGGAAATTAAAAGAAAAAAAAAATACGACTGCAAGTTACTTTTGTAGTCCCTTGTATCTTTTTGGCTTTTTTATTTATTATTTCGTAATTATCTACAGGAAAGATTGATTTTATTCCCCGTACTCATAAATCCTTTGTTTTAATTAATAAACATTTCGTTAATACACTAAGGGATACCTACTAAGATGTACAAAAATCGTTTTTTGTCGTAATTTGTTTTCTCAGTGTTATCACTGATTATATCGCACTGAGTCGCTTTCTATCTTTCATGAATATGACGGAATTATTCAGAATCCTTTTATTTAAGGACTAGCTGAGCCCGCGACTTCGTCCGCGTGGAATTTAACTTAACCGCTCCCGCTCCCGCGTTCTCAGCCCGCGCGACAGAACATATTTGTTTTTTTTTTGTTTTTCTAAAATAAAAGTAGCCTAAGTTACTCCCTATAATATCAGCTATCTACCAGTGAAAGTCCCGTCAAAATCGGTCCAGCCGTTTCGGAGATTACCCGGAACAAACACACAGACAGACAGACAGACAAAAAATTATAAATCGCGTTTTTGCTTTAGGTGTCGTATGTACTTTCATATGCATTCAGTGAAAAGGTGTTATTTTGATATTACAAACAGACACTCCAATTTTATTTATTGACTGCGTACGTTCGCCGTGTAAACCGGGCATTACCTTAAGTGCGCCTGTTATTCTTAACCTAACATGCGACTACAGTTAGAGACAATCAACCTAATGTTCGATATACACCCGGATGTAGAAATTAGTTACATACGTGTCGCTTTAACACACCGACATCTTCTATACCTACTTAATAATTGCACCCTCAACATAATAAGATACATAGTTTTATCTGCTCGTACATCTATGAAAACAGCTGAGCATTCGCGCGGTTAACACCAATTTAATCGATATTAAAATTGTGTCATCGCAATCAAATTAACCGATTTCACGCGATAATGTGACAATTAACCATGCGTGAAAATGTTTCAGAATGGCTTAACAATATTTGTGTGTATCGCTGTGAAACTGTACAGTCAAGGGCAAAGATATGTATACCTACACCACAAAATCTCAAAAAATGGCGTCATCAGTGAGATCATGAATTAGGGAACTTCATAATGTGCAATATTATGTCCTCATCTATCAACGCATAAATTTAGAAACACCATAAAACTCATAAATATAAATACATCGAAGGCGACGAGACGTGCGGCAATCCTTCATTCACGTAGGTAAGACAGTTTATTGATAATATTGAGTAATATTGATTACTGGCCTTTAGATACCGTTCCTGACAAATGCACGATAAAAAATATTTTGAAAATAGCATTTTCAGGTTTGACGGACATCGGACATTCAATTTTGGGTTTTGCAAAGTGTACATATTTATGGGTTGACTAATGTGTATATAATAATCAGCATTTGGATGAGTTCAATTTTGTGCAACTTATTATGACTACACATTTATAATAACAATACTTGTACCTATACATATATTTGCCCTTGACTGTACAGGATGTTCCAAAAGTCCCACATAAGTAATACTTGAGGGTTTGGATCACGATCAGGCATATAATTTAATGGTATATTTTTTAGCGAATTTAGAACACATTTTTTCAAATACTTTTTCTCGAAAATTTAGAAATATAATGGGTACCTACATGTCTCAAGTAGGCACTATGTATATAACATTATTTCAATCCAATCGTTAAGATATTATTGTTACCGTCCTTATTATCTCAAAAGTCGCCTTCCCACGAAATCTCCCATTTTTAGTCCAACAATAACAAGACTTTGTATTTTTCCTGAGATTTGTTTTCATTGGGATTGTCCCTGTTGGGCGTAGAAAGCGTAATTGGTATAATCGCGAAGAAAAATGGGATGTTGTTATTAATGCGATGAAGAAAATAATTTTAACAAGCAACCAGTGGCAGGCGGATGCAGCTGGGCGTTACTTCGAATAAGCTTCAGAACGTCTCTACAGGTTGCCAAGTTCCCAAATAAATAAAAAACATTATCAAACTAATTCTAATTTCAAAATATTAAGTTACATCCTACTAATATTATAAATGCGAAAGTTTGTGAGTGTGGATGTTTGTTACTCTTTCAGGCAAAAACTACAGAACGGATTTGGATGAAATTTGGAACACAGATAGTTTATAACCGGGATTAACACTCTAGGATACTTTTTATCCCGTTAATCCCGAAATTTTTGTTAAGTTACATACTACGCGGATGAAGTCGTGGGCACAGCTAGTAAATAATATAAATTCGTGGTAAGAGCGTGGTGGTAACGAGGAACGGAATATGGAATAGTGGTGTTGTCATTTGTTTTAATTTTCAAAATTTGTGTTTCTATAAATTTATTAATGAAATATGTGCGAGTATGGGAACAACAGTGGTGAAACATGATTTTTCGAGTTCCCCAAAAGGTCTGGTAAGCAAACTTGTTAGTAAAGTATCCGTCACTTTACCTACTGATAGGGTTTGGGGGGTACATTATTCCTATCCAAGGCCTAACCAGAAGCCGTCATGTTCTCGACGCATAATAAAACATGAAAATTGTATTCTACTAGACACTGCCTAAATGCCAAAACGCATATGAAAAAAGTATAAAAAAAATATATTATCTGCATATCATAAATCGTAATACCATTCACTAGTGTCCGATAAAAGAACGGTTACACCGGCGCTGGAGCAAATGGATAATTAGGTTATACCAGTGGAACGCTAATGGACAATGGTAGCCACCATTTGTAGCTACCCGTGAGCCCGCTCTCACGTGCTACAGATCAAAGGATTCTCCCCGCGTGATATATGGACGCGATATTGGTTCGCTGCGTTATTTCGTCAGGGATCGTGTACCTATAGATTGTGTACAATTAGAGGATTCGATCCCAGATCCCGGCCGTATTTTGATCCCGAAATACTCAGGATTAAATTTAACAAATACCGGGATTTTAGGAATTAACAAAAAAGTATAAGTTAGTAAGTTCCGCTTTATATTTAGTGTGTAGCCAAGGACATGTGAAATTGTCCCTCATTCAAATACCTACTTACACAGAGATGCTTTTGGAGACAGATTTGTTTGGAAATCCGAATAAAACAAAATATCTTAGGGCTATTTTTATTACGATGTTAAAACAAAATATCAATGAGCTGAAATACAACAATTGCCCATCGCTGACCTCCAAAACATCGACCTAAGTAGATTGTTTCATAATAAATGAAGTTCGCTAATTCGAAAGATTATCTCAGAGCCCCGGGCTGTAGTCATTTTGAATTAATTTTTAATTGTTAAGGCACGTTGGGCATATAATCGTATTTGTTGGGCACGACCGGCACATCCGGTTAACGGTTAACCGGAACACGCGGCATGGAAAATTCACGCGGAATATTGTTCTTACAATGTTTTGTTTTTGTTCATGAAGATTTGAAAAAAGAAAAGATTTTGTTTTAATTTTTACAGCCTACTTTTGCACCGTAACAATACATATTAAACTTGCTGTTTAAAAATAACTAGTATTCCCGTTATAATGGTCGAAATTCGACCATAATTCATTTAAATTTTAATTTTAAACGTCATTAAGGTTTTATTGTCAAAGACTATTTGATACTGGCACGCAGAATGCACTATGGAAGTCCCGCCCTCCAAAAACTGTCACCGTTTGTCAGTCAGACAGTCAGTCGGTGTGGAGGTTACAAATGTGTGTGTGTAAGTTCATGGCAGTGTGTGTAATGTTTTATTTATTGATTTTAATGTATTTCTAAGTATTATAATAGTAAAATATTAGCATTCTGCACTCCTTCTCTATAAACTATAAGTGTGCCGAATTTCATACTCCTCCGTCCGCGCAAGTTTCGTATTAAGCGGTTGAAAGTGTTTGCTTCACGTATTAATATATAGGTAGTAGGCAAATTATAAAATGACGGAGTAAATGTACGCCCTGATATTACCTACCTACCTACCTAATATACTTGTAAATAACTAATGTTTTATTAGGTACCTACTCAATCAAATAGGCTATCCATTATTGAACGTAATTCCTGATATACATTAATTCTGAGCTCATTTAGCTATCAATAATAAAACGTGGTATAGTTATACAATGGCGCTTATTCTGTTGATAGGTACCCTTATTGTCATCCTTGTCATCGGCGGAATCTATGAGTGAGATAGTAATATTTCTATCTATGTCAAATAAATAATATGTAAATAATGTCGTGAAATAATAAATCATTTATTCTCTCTTCACAAATGTGGTTGTCTTAAAGTTAACAATATTGCCATAACTAGCTTCCACCATTGTGAGAAACTGGGGCCTGATGTAGGTTTATAAAAAAACCTGTGTTACAGGTCACCAGGGATACAATAGTTGCTATACACTGATCTATTGTAAGAGAGTAGAACTACCCTAGTCGAGCCCGAGATGTAAGGATCGTGTTCACTTCAATGTCCTTGTTTGCGGTGGCTTTGTGGAGCGGGTCACCCTCTTCCCTCTATTATGGTTGAGGAGAGTGATGCCGCTTTTCAAGTCATGCTCGTGCGCGGGCGCTGCTTGCGGGGATTGGTCCACTCACTTTCCTCTTAACAACATTGTCGTTAAATACTATTTATTTACTTAGCATGGAAGGCATCACACCAAAGCAATTATCATATTATCCACCCCTGTTTTACCAATTATTATTTTGGTTCGTAAACGTTTCATTTGATGTAAGTATGAGTAGGTATGCACATCACACTAAACTAGCATTCTCATTTTATTTACATTATTACATATATGACTATTATTTACTATTAGCTATTTAGTGGCAATGGTGTTGCCTGCTCATATTATTTTTTTATGCTGTTCCTGAGAATGTACACCATCTTTCATTCATTGAAAAGAGTAACCATTGTGTTTCTTGCCGGCTCTTCTCAGTGGAAGCAGCATTCCGAACCGGTGGTAGATTCTGACTATTCATAAATGCTTTGTTGGCTTACATGAATAAAAACAATTTTGAATTTTGAATTGAATTGATATATGAGTTGTAATCAATTGACTACAGCTTAGCTCTACCTCCGTAAAAACATAAAACACATCGACCAAACATTACAAGCTCACGTTACCATTACATTTACCAGTACGCCGTCATAATCTGCTCAATTCCGAAGCAATTACTCCCCGCCACGAGTTTAGAGGAAAACCTTTTCTGAATTCGCGCCGATGCAAATTGCTTAGGATTATAAAAGCGTCTCGGTGATTGTCGAGTCGGCGCGAAAAACGGCTCAAACACCCAAACATTATAGCCACTATATCACAAAGATAACCCCGCAATTAGACCTTCCACTTAATAAATATTCGGCCCGCGTCGGCTCATTGTAGCTGCGATGTTGTAATGCTTTTATTTACCATAAATTCAGGGGATGCCCGTATTTTTGGCGTTCTCGAAAATTGGATGTAATAAAATGTGATGTATGTGTGTTGATTTGGAAACATGAAACAAAGCATGTAACACTTTGGAGTAATTACGATTTCTTGCTGCGAAATTGATTTGACTATGACATCATTACCTACCGTACCGTATATTATATTAGTTTTTTTTTTCATTTAAATAAATATAGTATATTAGAATATAATACTCTTTACTGTACTGTACTTCAGAAAATACACGGAAATTGCATTGGGTACTAATTGACAAAACAAAAAGCATAGCTGCTAAGTAAATAATTCGTGAAACACTATAAACAGGAATAGTCGAAACATTTGTACATCAATAATAATAAATAAAACAGTTCCTGTAGCTAACTTATTTTATCCTATTTAAATGATCCATTTGGAATAGACGCTTGTGTAAATTTTGACGACAAGTTTTATAGATAGTCATTATTACCTATAAACTCATCTCAGTAGATATTTTTTCAGGCGATATTCATAAAACTCATTTCACACTAAAAATAACATTTTCCCAACTAAAATAAACTTAAATGACTTTTATATTCAAAGTCCATTTAGAAAGTTTCGATAGGAATCGTGAAGAATTTCCCAATGAACTATTTCGATTAGACTGCTCTCTGTGGGATAACAAGGTTACCGCTGTCAATATGGGTGCCAATAGAATATTATATGGGCATCAATTGACTTTAATAGGTTACAATTTAATTATGACAGAACATTTTCACCCATTTGTTTATTTAGGTTTTTATACGAAATGATCTGATTCTTAAGAAATAAACGATTCTATGGTACAATAATGGTGTAGCTGTCTATGGTAAGTACTCTGATCATGAATGTAAATACCAAACTAAATTGTTGCTTCAGTTGCGAGTTCAATTCCCGCTGGGGCAAATCGGAAATGGCTCTTTTGTAATTTTCCCTGGTCTGGTTGTCACTGCGATCGCCCCAGTCCATTGTACAGTACGTCTGTACAAGCATTACTTAGTTTGGGACCATACAGTTGGTGTGTCAGTCTAGCGATATTTATTTAATTTAGTCTCATTTCCTAAAATCCGGCATACAGTACAGTCAAATTCATAAGTGACATATTAAACAGTTTTAAATATAACAGTAGTAACTTTTGTACTCGAATGTCCGCAGGGGCTGTACTTAACGCGTAAATTAAATTCTAGCGACAAATGTGTCGCCCACACTGACGCCGGACGGCGCAAGCCTAATTTGATTATTACGCTGTGATTGCATTTTCTATGAATGATAACTTATTATCACGTCGCATGTTAGTAATTTGTTCCAGCTGAATAATTTTAGTATGTAAAGTAGAGTTAATTTTGACGCGTACGAATTTTGAAATAGTTAAAGGTACATTTAAATTTAACATCGGTAAATTTGTACTTCACGTAATTACCTCTGAACTTATTGATAACTAGCTAACCTGACAGACTTTGTCCTGTCTTAACTTTGAATATTGAATTCGAATTGTTCTGCTCAACTTTCATAAGAACCTTCTCCTGACAATAGTACCTACCTAAACACAACAAAAATAGAATTAGCGAAATCGTTCCATCCGTTCACGCGTGATGCGATGACCAAGGAAATAGAGATTAATTTATTATTAAATTTTAGTTTCTTCTTGATAACTATATAAAGATTATATATGACTAACATAACGACACAACGTGTAATGACTGCGATGGTAGAACTTCACTCATCTTATAAAATAATAAATCAATGCCTAAAATTAAAATTTCGTTAGAATTTTCCTAGAATATTGGTAGATGTCGTGACTCGGCAGAACTGAGCATTTACATAATTATATTAGTCTGGGTTGTGAACCCGCCGCCCTGTATTTACTAATTGACATTGTGACGTCATTGCAAAATGTATTAAGTGGGCAAAAGTTATGAAATTTTCAATTTCTATCAAGAATGTGATAAGATATTTGAAATAGCAATTTTCAGTTTGAATTTGAATTTTAAATTCAAACTATAGAGTTTATGTAAATTTAAAATCTTAGATAGGTACTTATATAACCTTAAATAATTACCGAATAAGTTATATTTATTGTTTGTGCCTTAATACATCATAAAAAAACAGTGCCGTCTGGGGATGCCCGAAAGAAGCGAAGCTTTATGGTATAACGCGTAGGAACTACCTATATAGGTATATGTCGTGTAACGCTACTGACGCTTAGCACTGATAGCGTGGGCCCGCGGCGAGCGCCCTGAACGTCCGTGTAGACGCTTCGCTTCAAAACCTGTTTAATTTTGACTTGCCTTACAAAACATTACAGAAACCTAACGACGTGTTAAACAGCTGATTGGGACTTACATGTTTGACTATCATCTCATTTTTTTTTTATATGGCAAAGTCGGTACACATGCTTACGATCCGGCTGATTTTAAGCAGTAATCGTAGCCTATAGATGCATGCAATATCAAAGACATTGCTTGCACGTTACCAGCCTAGAGGGGGAGGGGGAGAGAGCGAGGGGAACGGACGAGGGGATCGGGCTTCCGCCTCTCTCACTCATCGTAAGAGTCGCCAAGCTGTAATAGCTAGGTACTTTACGCCGATCTTCTGTGAGAGAGGCTACTACCCCGGTCAAGCTACTAGGTGATACAAAATGGGTATACTATTTTTTTTGCAACTTAACTTTGTAAATCTCAAACTATCGGCTTTGTGGGACAGTTGAAGTACTAAAGGTTTTGTAGACTTGTGAAATCGGTCAACAGCTGTATTCCAATAACACCTATTGTTTTTCAAGTTCCCTCCAAAGCTGATGGTTTTAGAATTACAAAGTTAAGTTTTGAAAAAAAAAGTATACCCATTATGTATCACCTTGTATATGAGCTGTAGCCAAGTGGCTCTACCACCGTCGTTAAGTACTTATAAAAATATCACCAAAACTACTTATTTATTTATCAAGAGCCAAAAAAAGTAATCTAAATATATATAACTCAAAGGTGACTGACTGACATAGTGATCTATCAACGCACAGCCCAAACCACTGGACGGATTGGGCTGAAATTTGGCATGCAGGTAGATGTTATGACGTAGGCATCCGCTAAGAAAGGATTTTGATTAATTCTACCCCCAAGGGGATAAAATAGGGGATGATTGTTAAGTTAAATTCCACGCGGACGAAGTCGCGGGCACAGCCGGTTAGATTATAATAACGGATTATCGGCTAAACAAATACCATTTGGATATTTTGGGATCCCCTTGACATTATTATTTATACCGTACGAAATGAGCTCTACCATTACAATGTTGTTTTCAAATGGCAATATTATAAGAAAGAAAGGCAGCTGATTACGCGGCATTTAAATTTATAATGACCTCGTTAGAGCTCGAGGCGAACTCGACAATCCTGAAAGCCTCCATCTTTTGTTAAGTTGTGTTTAAAATAACACGATGTAAAGTCTAATAAAACTTTTACCATTTAAATTCTGAATGTCAACATTAGCCGCTGTTTCCTTTGGCGCATACTCCAAAATTGGTTTGTTTAGTTAACGCAAAGGAGCGCTCCGGTGATTTCAGCGGAAGGGTCTTTCAGGGACGGTATTGGAAAATTTAACTCCATCAATTGGTTGTTCTTTATACACAAAGTGCTATAAAATCAACTGTATCCAAAGATTATTTTAATAAGGAATAGGAAATGTTTCCCTCGTTATCATTAATATTATCCACACAGGGAATTACGGCTGATGAGGTCGAGGTCAAAGGTCACCCGAAGTTATTGTCAAAATAAGGTCACGTGACCTATATGATTAACATTCAATAATGATTAACATTTTCGTAATAGTTTTGGAAGACATCTGAAATCCACAAACCGCACTCGGTCTTCGTGGTGGATTATAGCCTGAATCCCCCTCTTATTGAGGCGAGGTCCACGTCCAGGAGCGAGACATTAAAAGAGTTAATATTTTTTTATAGTACATTGCAATTTTGTACATAAGTTGCATGTTTCAAATGCTAAAATATAGCTTTATGTACGATACAAAAGAACAGGTATGAAAATTTACGACTCGCGTCTCGAGAGCAGAGATTTCTTGTGGTAAAGCCTCGGTTGTAAGCGGCTTACAGTGACGTCGATTCACAATCCGAGTCTACTCTGAGCGGATGAAATTGTAAAAACATGACATTTTCAGACTAAACTGGAAAGGCGACTGATAAAATGTAAGCGCACTGCGCTCGTAATAAAATAAACTCACAATAAATCAATAAAAGTCTAAAGAACACAATCATAATTTTATGAAAAGGCTTCTGCATATTTAATGTTACACGAGAATTTTATTACTCAAAGTTTAGTTACTTTATTTCACGAATACGTGTTCTGTGAATCTTATGAAACTGGTATATGGGTCAATTTGCAAAAAATCCCACGTATTTCTCAAATGAACTCACTACTTATACATTGAACTTTCGGATGTGAGTAAGTACACATAAGATTTGATTTTGAAATTCTTGAAGACAATTTATATTACCATAGGAACTTGCCTACGTACGTTATCTTCTAAATCCTTTTCCTCTTCTTAGGAAACTTAACACAACGAAAACAGACGACCCCGGGGTGGAACGCTGCCGGCTTAACACTGAGGAAAAAAGACAACAAATGATTTTTGTAGTTCCCAATAACCCTATCAGTATTTATTACATAACGTTTTGTAATATCAGAAAATTATTCATGAATTATTATTACAAGCCATCATATAAAACTTAGCTATAATTACAATCAAAGAATAACTCATTGTATAAAAATGCCTTTAATTTATGTTTTCCCGAAAACATTAATGAGCAACCTTTACTGAGGCATTAACAAACTTGCTTCTTCATTTGCATAGCCCTCAAAAGACCTAACTCATCACAGTAATCACTAGATAGTTTGCATAGTAATGAAGAACGGTCAGACTATTTAAATCAAGTCATTTCGACACTTGAATCAAAGACGAGATCACAAGAATTCAGACGTCCAAACTAGTCCAAAATATTCGTGTTTACGTCCTTTTATGCATTCGGCTTCTAAGGGTAAACACCGCACTAATAAATTCACCAGAGGTAGGGTAACAGGGGTCGTCCGTCAACGTCGGCCGGCTAATCCACTTAGCCAAATACGAGCCAGTAGTTTGGCCAATGACAACGGAAATTCGGCCAACACGCGCGTCCGCTGCACATAAATTTACAACCGTAGGTGACGTAGGTACACTTTTAAATGGCACTTTCCGTGAACAAGTTACAAGGAGATGTTTGATATCATCGCGTTCCAAAATATAACGCAAAACAGTGTTTTGTTTTTATTTAAATAACTTGTTGATAACGCTATCGAATACGGATTTAACGAAAAAAATAAAAGAAAGGTCTAAAATTACCATTAAGAAATTAGGTAAGACTTTGAGACTGATTCAATCACTAACCGACCGACCGACCGAATCGATGACCTCTTGGTGCAGTGGTTCGAGCGTTCGATTACCGTCAAGGTTCATTTCGGAAATGGCCTTTTCGTAATTTGCCCTGGTCTGGGTGTCCCTAAGAGCGTCCCCAGTCCATTTTATGGTACTCATAGTACAAGTGTTGCTTAGTTTAGGACTACACAGTTGGTGTGTTGCTCAGTTTGGCGATATAATTATATTAACCTATTTAAATATCTTGGCAGCCATTTGCGCCTGAAAGAAATTTAATAACACCGCAAAATTAATGCGGATTAGCGTTTACCCCAGCTATTTCTATTCTGAGGGTGGCGGCGATGCCATTATTTCAAAACAATACAGGTTCCTCCGCAGTTTATCGAAAATCTAAATTGTATGGGGACTAACGTATTGCGAACATTTATTACGGCGAAATGAACATACGAAGCGATGTGCGGGGCGATCTATCAGCAGGATCTGTAACAGGGAAGCTTTTATCGTCGCCGTTATGCGCTCCGCTACGGTACATAGCCTGCGATATGCATGTCGCTTCATTGTTTAGATAGCTTCGCAATATCCTTTGGGTTATCTTATTTACATGATGTTTCAGCTGTAATCCGTCGATCTGAGTACGGCAATAACATCATAGACATTCAGCCCTTAATAAACGTAGTTAAGCGGTTGTATAGTTAAACCACGCTTTGTCTTTTTCTTTCGAATGTCAAATTACTGATGACAGAACGAGATAATTCGGTGTGTAACTATTCACCCGCTATACCGCGTTTATTAATAAGTGGTTAATGACTATTATTATTTTTGTTTGACTTCACCTAGTTGGCAGTTAGTGGCTTCACCAGGAATAAGACGAGCGCAAAGTGCGCTCCAACCAGATTTTTTATTAGTATGATATGGTAGGAGATGGAAGCTAAATTCGTAAACATAATTACTTATAGTAAAACTCCCGATAGATGCGCAGTTGGTATTTTACATCGATCGAATTATAGCATCAACTGATCTTTTCCGTAATTCGGGGAGTACGTTATGATATTCTAACATCTTTTATAGTCCATGAGGTAGTCATGAGATCTGATTTTTTTAACCCTTGTAGTCTCGTCATCATCTTGAAACTCCACACATTCTTACTTTTGATTAAATTCGTGTGGGTTACAAGGCGTCATCATGGACATCATTGTCGAGTCTGACAAGAGCATGTGTGGTGGGCCTTATCCCATAATATACCTAATAATAATATATAATTTAATAATAATAATAATTTAGCCCTTTTTGATGTCCCACTCCTGGGCACGGGCCTCCCCTTACTACGAGGGGGATTCAGGCCATAATCCACCACGCTGGCCCAGTGCGGGTATGCGGATTTCACATGAATTTCGAAAATTGGTTATATTTTCTGAGACATGCAGGTTTCCTCGCGATGTTTTACTTCACCGTAAGCAGGTGATAATGATCTATAAATTATGATTCGCACATTGATATCGAAAAACGCAGAGGTGCGACGCAGGGTTTCAACCCAGGACCTGGTGGCCGCAAGATGCGTGCTTAACCAATCGGCTATCACTGTCGTTATCGCATATAAAAATAAATTCTAGCATTCCCAATAGTTGGGTTTCGGAGATTAATAATGGAAATCATTCCGCATAAATATTGGTAATTAGCCAAATCATAATACACAGGGAGCCGACCACAATACTGAAAAAGAAAGTAACAAAATCCCAGGCAGAACATTTTCATCTCACAGTAAGAAGATTATGTCTATCTCACTGCTCATAATCAAGGCCACCTATATATCTAGAATCTACCTGATATTAATTGAGTCTAGGAGACAATGTAATCAATAGATGCAGTAACTAGATACTAAACTATTGTTGAAGCTAACTTGCGAATTTGGTTCAGTATGTGTGTTCAACTCGTGAAATAAGAAGTGATTAGAACGAACAAAGCGTAGGCAAGTAAATAAAGCAATTTTAACTTGCTAAGTCTTGTTTTTTCGTATGTGATATTTTTTTAAAGTTACTATTACTGTGTTTTAAGGTACACGAGAGCGGCGTACCTATTTCAAGCCGTTGGTTTACTTGACGGGTTATTGAAGTTTAAAAAGTAGCGATCACTTTTCGCATCAATCGCGGTCGCGGGTCACATGATCCAGCTACGTCATCAAAGACTTCTGACTACCACACTCCCAACGGGAACAAAATTACATGTCTGCGAAGGTACACCCGTTAATGTACTCAATTAAATTAAAAACAAAATATAAATGAGCACAAAAAGCATGTTCTGTACTGCTTCCAAGACAGATTCAAAAAATGTGATAGCAGATTACTCTTGATGCTGATAGGTACGATTACGTAAGAAGATTGTACTATTGTTTTCTTATATTTACGCGAATACTACACATTGAAATAAAACTATTTTTACGGATTATATCGCGTTTATTTACTTTTTATGTTCCCGACGTTTCGGTTGCTTTACAGCAACCGTGGTCACGGGGGGACTGAGGTGTTAGACGTCCTGATGTCATAGTTTTTAACCCAGTTTTTAACTATGACATCAGGACGTCTAACACCTCAGTCCCCCCGTGACCATGGTTGCTGTAAAGCAACCGAAACGTCGGGAACATAAAAAGTAAATAAACGCGATATAATCCGTAAAAATAGTTTTATTTCAAGATTGTACTAGCTTTTAGCATTTATGCTCTCGACCTGTAAAATTGCAAACAGTAAAATAGCGTATATTTTCAATAACACACTCCACTTTACTGCTTCGGTAAATCAGAGGGTTAATACGGTGGGGCACTAAAGAAATTAATAGCTATCGTCATAGAGCGCACGCTGTTTTAATTTAATTAACTGCGAAGTGCAGTTTTAAGAGCTTAATAAAAGCACCCACTGCAAAGGTCTCTCAGTAAACACGCCACTCAGTGAAACCAGAGCTTTATTTAACAATGGCGCTCACTGAAATTATTTAATTATTTTTTTAACCTTTACGTCATACTATGTTATCTGGTTTTGTCGCTGCACAAGTGAGAGAGGAGTAATAATGTTTAATTAATTTGACTTAGCCATATGCAAGATAATAAAAATAGATCTACTAATATATTACTCTGAAAAAGAGTGCCGTCTAGGGACACCTGAAAGAAGCGAAGCTTTACTGTATAAAGAAAGCGTAGGGTGCCGCAGCTGCCACTCTGTATACCTTTATATATATCGTGTAACGCTACTGACGCTTAGCACGAATAGTGTGATCGCGCGGCGAGCGCCCCGAACGTCCGTATAGAAGCTTGGCTACAATAGGGACCCTTGCTAGGAAGCAGAAAGTGCAACTCAGATCGCACAGCGCTGAATGCGTAGAATTATATGTACCCACAAGGGTCTCTCTTTCTATCGCGTAACTCATATATTTTCAGACACGCGTCATCGTATCGAGTGGGTCCGCCAAGGTGAATCCGCCGATGTAATTGTAGCTTCATGCAGTGTTAACCACTACCACGTAGTATAATATTAAATACCTAATATTAGGGACCGAAATTATTATTTGATTTCTGTAAAAACAGGCAACATTATTTTACCTTTCTTTCGTAATTTGATATTACCTTAAATTCTGCCTATTATAATTTCCGTAAGGTGATAACAATAAACCATTCTCTTCTAAGTTCCTAACAGCGGACACAAAACATAATAAAAGTGAAAATTTAATTTAAAAAGCATAACAAGATGATTTCCTGTTTCGCAAAACGTCCTTCATCTGAGGATAATAAGGAATTGTGGGTGGTTTTAATTTGGCGCCTTAATTAAAAAAAGTTAAAAATAATGAAATAAAAATAAACGTAGATTTAATGGCGACAGTTTGTTATTATATTACATTTTATTATATGGTAGTAATTGTTAATAACACAGATATTGTATAGCCGGAGATCAAAGATAACAGTTTGTCGGTAGATAAAGTTGGTACGGTATCTACGGTATCTAATGGTACCTTAAAATCTTAGCGACCAAATAATATTTTTTGTAAAATAATATTACATCATATCATATAACAGTATCATGGATAAGATTCACGTTTTAAATAAATAAATAAATATCGCCAGACGAGCACACCAACTGTATGGTCCCAAACTAAGCAACGCTTGTACTATGGGTACCGTACAATGGACTGGGGCGATCCCAGTGACACCCAGACCAGGGAAAATTCCGAAAAGGCCATTTCCGAAATTTACCCTGACGGGAATCGAACCCGCAACCACCTGATGATGCAGTGAGCCGAGCGGCCTACGCTCGAACTAATGTGTTAAGCGGTCGTCGCCAAATGGCTAAGTATTGTCTACATTAGTATGTTTCTTTGCTTAAACTAAAATTGTAGGCGCATTATTTCACAGTAACCCATCACAATTATTTATTGAAATGAGTGGTTGTAATTTTTGATTTAAATACAGAACAATAAAAATGTTCTTTCCTTAATACATTTTAGGGTTCATTTTTATACATATTCCTGCAATAGAGTTCCTGGCATACGAGTATGACACGGTTAACCTGGTACCAATAATTTCCATACATTTTACTTTATACCGATATTTAATACAGTAATCTTTCAAAAATTTATAGACAAAACGGTGTCCGCTTCTGCGTGTAAATGACCGCCTAGTGAAAAGAACCCCATTATTTCGAACGCGTCAATGGTTAAAAAAAGAGTCGAAATATTAATTATCAAGTCCTCATGTTCGAAGCACTGTGCAGAAGATACAAAAGGAAATATGATCATCGGTCACCGGTGCCCGCGAGGTATAAAGACAACCTAGGTTTATTTTAGGAGTTTCATTTTTAAACCGCATTTTATGATGCTTGAAGTTAATCAGATTTACTACCAGTTTTTCACACCGGACTAATGGAAGAGGCGGCATAAAATACTTATGTTGGTGGGCTTTACGACTTCCACCGATGGCTGCATTTCTAGGGTTCCGTACTCACTAAATAGGTACCTACATGGAAACACTCTTGGTAACCAACAATGATGGAGAGTTGACTCCAAATGTAAATATTGCTATTACGTGCTAAACATAGACCAATAAGACAAGACACTGCTTACGTTAATTATGGCATGAGAATGCAATCGTCAAAAGTTGGCGGGGTATCGGGGAAAACGGTAAATTTTGATTGATTCGTTTAAGGTCAAGCCGTTCAGGTGCGGACATATATAATACTCGTATGCAGTGGTAATGCAAATGTTAGGCAAGCAGGTGTGTCCGGTTATGCGACGTCTATTAGGCGTATTAGTCTATAGCGGAATGACTTGGTCGCGGTAGTTTGTTTTTTTTCTTTACAAATATTTGTTTTCCATAAAAAAACTTCTTCAAATTTGAAATCAATGTTTTTTTTTACCACTGCTGAAGGGAAAATGTTATCCAAATACATGTACATATAAATGCTTTGCTGCTATTTTGAGGGTAATATTTGGCTTCTGGCTTTCTTCAGTCATCTTGCGATATAATAATAGCTACTTTACACCGATCTTTTGTGAGATGGTAGTACCCCGATCGAGCCAGTCCGTAAGTATATGAGTTGGAGTCAATTGCCTACAGCTTGACTTTACCACCGTGACCACGGAATTTATTGAATTGTTTTTTTAAAGATTGTCACATAACTAGTATTTCTGTTAGCCCATCCAGCTAAGCTAACGCTTGTTTTAGGAGTGAGCTCACGTCAACTGTTTAATGGCCAGGATGGGGATCGAACCCGGAACCTTTCAGCTACGAGGGCGGCCCCTCTAACCACTAGCCTATTGACGACTCAATTTGAATTGTACATACGGAACTCTTTCCACAAGTGAAGTTCACACCCGGCTAGTTTTTATATTTCATTCCACGGTCCACAGGATACGTTAATTGAACTTTAACGGTCCAAGTAACCGGGCATTTATTGACTTTCAGTACAGTATAGGTTGTAAATCGTAAGGGTTGAAGCCGACCGCCCAAAGTTAAGGGACCGTGTGATGCGAGGCCTATTTGTCTTTATCTTAATGTTAGGGTTGGCAAGCATTGTTTCACGGAATGATGTATTGTAATAGTACCTTCGTTATTTGAACTCTATAGAGATGTGGGTACTTTGATGAACGTTTTATTAGTAGTAGAGACAACCTGCAGGCAATAATTGGCTACAGAATATAAACGGGCCTACTCGACCACGGTAGTAGATACTACCTTCTCACAAAACATCGACGTAAAGAAGCAATTATATATAGTTACGTATCGTAAGATAAGTGGGAGAGTCGGCAGACCAACCTCTATCACCCCCTCCCCTTACCTCTATCACACTCTCCTTCAGGTCGGCAACTTCCGGGCAATACCATTGGTATTGCAAGCACCTATGTTATCGGCAACCGGTACTTATGTATAAATAGTGTGTTACTTTCCAATTGCAAAAAAAATACTTTTCATTGTTGTAAAACATTTCCAAATAATTTCACAAAATATTTGTTTACACATTTGTTTTTTCTATTCATTGAAATCTCAAATAACCAAATCAGAGATAACATCGCATCAAATATAATAAATTAATAACTAAACTTCACTTTGATCGTGATCATTGGTAACTCGGGACACGAACGGCTGCACCTGCTCTGCTGTTCATCTCCTGTGTGAGGGGCTTGTTGTCCGGGTGTTCCGGAAGGGCTGGCACCACTCTCGGCTGGCGTAGCGGCCGCGGCCTCAGGCGCAGGTGTACTTGCAGACATGTCAACATGGTCGTCAGTATTTCCAGCAGGTGTACTGGTCGCGGTCGTCTCAATATTATAATGTAGGTAGGTGTAGTTGAAATTCAATTATTTTAATTGTAGTTCTCTGCGTTTCTGCGTTTATAAAACGGTCTCAGTAATTGTCGCTGTATTTTGTGAAATAGAATACGTGCAATTTATGTCTTTTTCACGCTTCAAATGGATATAATCAAGTGAGTTATGTTTATAAATTACATTGTTATCTCTGTCAAACAACAGCTTGTGAAACATATTTTTATGATACATCGAATCGTTGATGACACCGACCTCGAGTAGTTGACCATCAGCTGCTCTGTATACAACTCGGGACTCCGGATTGACGAATACAGCATTGCCGTCCCTGTCTACTGTTAGAAAACAATTCATGTCCCAATATGTACTCCGGTCGACTACTCCTTTACTCTGCCTTCTTATGACAAATGCCTTCTCGTCCAAATTGGTTTTAAAATAAATATCGTCTTGTTTATCGACAATAAAACTATCGACATAATACTCCTCTATTCCAGCAACGAATCGTGATACTGTGTCTTCAAACTTGTAGATTCCTTTGTGAAAGGTCGTGTAGTACAGTTGATCTTTAAATGTAATGTCATTCACTCCGCTGCTAAACTCAAATAGCTTTTTGTTATTAATAAGATCCAATTTTAAGAGATGACTACCGAAATAGTCGTAGACTGTACCGTAAGTATCGCCGGTACTTTGGTCTACAACCAAGCTCCATATGTCCCATGGATAGTTTGTAATGTTACATCCACCGGTGTCTACTTGGCATTGTTTCGATTTATGTTCGTCGCGAACATATAATATGTTCGTGTTCCTGTCTATGTCATATATGTCCGCTTGCCGGGACACAGGCAAGCTGTGCTTGCGGTAGCAGCGTCCGTCCAGACAAGCGTCACACTCGGCGCACGCAGCGCCGACGAGCGCCGCCGCCACGCACAGCACGAGACACCGCCTCATCCTGCAACTGCAACGCAAAAAGTCAAGCTGTAACAGAACTGGTTCTGTGTATTTAATATAATTGTGCCTAATATGCAACAATATTTTTATATGCGATATACGAGTAAGTAACATTATAAAAATTCAGTGATAGGCGATTCAATCGGACGTCATGCGAGCACATGGTCCTGGGTTCAAGCCCCGGCTCGCACCACTGGGTTTTAAGAAATCTGTGTGCGAATTTGATTGATTTTTGCTTACGGTACAGGAAAACATCGTGGGGAAACACTTCACTGGACATAAAGACAAACATTCATTTTCATATATATTATACTAGCTGAGCTCGCGACTTCGTCCGCGTGGAATTTAACTTAACAAAAAGCCCGCTCCCACGTTCTGAGCCCGCGCGACAGGACCCATATTTTTTAATATTGTTTTTCTATAATTCAAGTAGGCTAAGTTACTCCTTAAAACATCAGCTATCTGCCAGTGAAAGTCCCGTCAAAATCGGTCCAGCCGTTTCGGAGATTACCCGGAACAAACACACAGACAGACAGACAGACAGACAAAAAAAAATTAAATCGCGTTTTTGTTATAGGTGTCGTATGTATTTTCATAGGCATTTAGTGAAAAGTTGTTATTTTGATATTACAAACAGACACTCCAATTTTATTTATTTGTATAGGTATATAGATATGGGAGAGGGGAGGGTCTGAACTTTTTATTCCGCAATAGGCGGAATACCACAAGAGATCCCGATCTCTTGTGGTATTCCGCGTCTGCGTTCTAACGTACCTTTAGGACGACCGCTTGGTGTAGTCATTAGGTCGAGGAGGAGCTGGAGGGTCTGACAACGGCGACTCTATGTCATCAGCTGGAGGAGGATGCTGCCGAGGTTTTGAGGATCGCGGCGCGGTCAGGTAACCTTAAAGGGACCTTTGTGCGTGACCTCAAAACCTCGGCAAAGAGGGTAAGGATGGCTGGTAAGCTACTCAGCAAGCGGACGGTGGCTCAGGAAACCGCAATTCTACAGGCGGAAAACACTCGACTCCAGTCTGAGGTGACAGAGCTTAGAAAGGAGCTGGTCGAGTTGCGGGCCGAAATCGGCAAACCGCGGCCACCACCTCCACAACAAGTCGAGCAGCAGGAGGAGCTGGCGTCCTCAATAATGCGGCAGGTGGAAGGATTATTAGAGAGGCGTTTCGAGGCGTGGCATCACCTGTTCCCGGGAAAGGGGATCCGGCCTCCGCTAGCGGCTGACAAGCGAAGTGCGCCCTCAACATCGGAAGCCTCGAAAGTCGTGCCCAAAAAGGCCCTGCCCGCCCAGGCTAAGTCCAGGACCTTGCCCGTTAGGGCTACAACATCTGGCTTGGCACCGCCAACGGAGAAGACCTCACAGTCTAGGACCACGCGCACGAGTGATGGTGTTGGGGAGGTTCAACCATCGAGGGTTCGGCCTGTAGTGAGCAAGCCCAAACCGGCGAGGAAGAAAAAGGCTCAGGCAACGAATGGTAGGAGTGCAGAGTCTGTCCAGGAGCAACAATCTGTGCCTGAAGAAGAGGGCTGGGCTATCGCCGGCAGTCGCAAGAAAAAGCGGAAGAAGGGGAAGAAGAAGTCAGCGAAGGCAAAGAATGGCGAGCCCAGACTGCGCCTTCCTCGGTCGACGGCCGTGGTCCTAACGCTGCAGCCCGACGCTGAGGCCAAAGGCGCTTCCTATGCCACGGTCTTGGCTGAGGCAAAGGCGAAGGTACCCGACCTCAATATTCCTGGCCTGCGTCTTAAGCAGGCGGCGACTGGTGCGCGAATATTCGAGGTGCCTGGAGCTACAAGCGGAGATAGAGCCGATGAGCTTGCGACGAAACTTCGGGAGGTGCTTAGCCCAGAAATGGTCCAGGTGTCCAGGCCCACCAAGTGCGCTGAGCTGCGCGTGTTGGGGCTGGACGACTCGGCTACTGCTGGGGAAGTCTCTGCGGCAATCGCACGCGAGGGGAGCTGTCCGTTTGCATCCATCAAGGTTGGAGCCATCCGAGTGGGTGCCTCAGGACTCGGTGCTGCGTGGGTGCGTTGCCCGGTGGCGGCAGCCAAGAAGCTGGCTCTCAGCGGCAAGCTTGTGGTAGGATGGGTGACGGTGCGGGTAAAGCTGCT